>OV884002.1:135974126-145692787 GCA_930367185.1 Myathropa florea | reverse complement strand
CGTCTTATGGTCGAAAATAAGTTCGATCAAAAAAACAACTTTTTTTGCAAGGCTCTTTGACTGTGAATATCTCGGAAACAGAGGGACGCAGGAAAAAAGTAATGATGTGGGGTTGTAGGTAATTATTTCGCCTTTAAGGCATGCAAAGTCAGAAATCGGAAATCGCTTGATTTGTGTCGAATTTCTGGGAAAATAACTTTCGTTTTTGGAAAAAACGCCATATCTCGGAAACGGTGCGTCGGATCGCAATTTTGCCTTTTAGTTAAGTTTTTTTTCAAACATACACGACCGGATGGCACAACTTTTAAGCCAAAAATCACGGCTCTAGCTATTATAGAACCCGTCTTATGGTCGAAAATAAGTTCGACCAAAAAAACAACTTTTTTTGCAAGGCTCTTTGACTGTGAATATCTCGGAAACAGAGGGACGCAGGAAAAAAGTAATGATGTGGGGTTGTAGGTAATTATTTCGTCTTTAAGGCATGCAAAGTCAGAAATCGGAAATCGCTTGATTTGTGTCGAATTTCTGGGAAAATAACTTTCGTTTTTGGAAAAAACGCCATATCTCGGAAACGGTGCGTCGGATCGCAATTTTGCCTTTTAGTTAAGTTTTTTTTTCAAACATACACGACCGGATGGCACAACTTTTAAGCCAAAAATCACGGCTCTAGCTATTATAGAACCCGTCTTATGGTCGAAAATAAGTTCGACCAAAAAAACAACTTTTTTTGCAAGGCTCTTTGACTGTGAATATCTCGGAAACAGAGGGACGCAGGAAAAAAGTAATGATGTGGGGTTGTAGGTAATTATTTCGTCTTTAAGGCATGCAAAGTCAGAAATCGGAAATCGCTTGATTTGTGTCGAATTTCTGGGAAAATGACTTTCGTTTTTGGAAAAAACGCCATATCTCGGAAACGGTGCGTCGGATCGCAATTTTGCCTTTTAGTTAAGTTTTTTTTCAAACATACACGACCGGATGGCACAACTTTTAAGCCAAAAATCACGGCTCTAGCTATTATAGAACCCGTCTTATGGTCGAAAATAAGTTCGACCAAAAAAACAACTTTTTTTGCAAGGCTCTTTGACTGTGAATATCTCGGAAACAGAGGGACGCAGGAAAAAAGTAATGATGTGGGGTTGTAGGTAATTATTTCGTCTTTAAGGCATGCAAAGTCAGAAATCGGAAATCGCTTGATTTGTGTCGAATTTCTGGGAAAATGACTTTCGTTTTTGGAAAAAACGCCATATCTCGGAAACGGTGCGTCGGATCGCAATTTTGCCCTTCAGTTAAGTTTTTTTTTCAAACATACACGACCGGATGGCACAACTTTTAAGCCAAAAATCACGGCTCTAGCTATTATAGAACCCGTCTTATGGTCGAAAATAAGTTCGACCAAAAAAACAACTTTTTTTGCAAGGCTCTTTGACTGTGAATATCTCGGAAACAGAGGGACGCAGGAAAAAAGTAATGATGTGGGGTTGTAGGTAATTATTTCGTCTTTAAGGCATGCAAAGTCAGAAATCGGAAATCGCTTGATTTGTGTCGAATTTCTGGGAAAATAACTTTCGTTTTTGGAAAAAACGCCATATCTCGGAAACGGTGCGTCGGATCGCAATTTTGCCTTTTAGTTAAGTTTTTTTTTCAAACATACACGACCGGATGGCACAACTTTTAAGCCAGAAATCACGGCTCTAGCTATTATAGAACCCGTCTTATGGTCGAAAATAAGTTCGACCAAAAAAACAACTTTTTTTGCAAGGCTCTTTGACTGTGAATATCTCGGAAACAGAGGGACGCAGGAAAAAAGTAATGATGTGGGGTTGTAGGTAATTATTTCGCCTTTAAGGCATGCAAAGTCAGAAATCGGAAATCGCTTGATTTGTGTCGAATTTCTGGGAAAATAACTTTCGTTTTTGGAAAAAACGCCATATCTCGGAAACGGTGCGTCGGATCGCAATTTTGCCTTTTAGTTAAGTTTTTTTTCAAACATACACGACCGGATGGCACAACTTTTAAGCCAAAAATCACGGCTCTAGCTATTATAGAACCCGTCTTATGGTCGAAAATAAGTTCGACCAAAAAAACAACTTTTTTTGCAAGGCTCTTTGACTGTGAATATCTCGGAAACAGAGGGACGCAGGAAAAAAGTAATGATGTGGGGTTGTAGGTAATTATTTCGTCTTTAAGGCATGCAAAGTCAGAAATCGGAAATCGCTTGATTTGTGTCGAATTTCTGGGAAAATGACTTTCGTTTTTGGAAAAAACGCCATATCTCGGAAACGGTGCGTCGGATCGCAATTTTGCCCTTCAGTTAAGTTTTTTTTTCAAACATACACGACCGGATGGCACAACTTTTAAGCCAAAAATCACGGCTCTAGCTATTATAGAACCCGTCTTATAGTCGAAAATAAGTTCGACCAAAAAAACAACTCTTTTTGCAAGGCTCTGGAGGTGCATAATTTGACTTTGAATATTTCGGGAACGGGGGGACGCTCGATCCTCCGATCCTTGGCCTAGCTGCGGTCGACGCACGAACCCACACGGCTGTATAACTGTCTAAAAAAAAAGCAATATCGCCGTTGGGAGTCGCCATTAAACTGTAGGTTCCCTCTATATACAAAAAATATTTATCCATACAATATTTATAAAAATATTTATCCAACGGGACCATCCCCATGCGATTACAACCATAAATTCAGATTCACTCGAAAACATTCCGACACACTTCGATTTATTTATGAAGGAAGGGACCAGAGTTTCCCCTGACTTATATGCATGTATTAGTGTATGCATGTATGTGTATATGAATGTTATGCATGTTGTCTGGTGGCTAGATTTTGCTATTGCTATACTATAGAATATACCAGCCAGCCAGCCAGCCAGCCAGCCAGCCAGCCAGCCAGCCAGCCAGCCAGCCAGCCAGCCAGCCAGCCAGCCAGCCAGCCAGCCAGCCAGCCAGCCAGCCAGCCAGCCAGCCAGCCAGCCAGCCAGCCAGCCAGCCAGCCAGCCAGCCAGCCAGCCAGCCAGCCAGCCAGCCAGCCAGCCAGCCAGCCAGCCAGCCAGCCAGCCAGCCAGCCAGCCAGCCAGCCAGCCAGCCAGCCAGCCAGCCAGCCAGCCAGCCAGCCAGCCAGCCAGCCAGCCAGCCAGCCAGCCAGCCAGCCAGCCAGCCAGCCAGCCAGCCAGCCAGCCAGCCAGCCAGCCAGCCAGCCAGCCAGCCAGCCAGCCAGCCAGCCAGCCAGCCAGCCAGCCAGCCAGCCAGCCAGCCAGCCAGCCAGCCAGCCAGCCAGCCAGCCAGCCAGCCAGCCAGCCAGCCAGCCAGCCAGCCAGCCAGCCAGCCAGCCAGCCAGCCAGCCAGCCAGCCAGCCAGCCAGCCAGCCAGCCAGCCAGCCAGCCAGCCAGCCAGCCAGCCAGCCAGCCAGCCAGCCAGCCAGCCAGCCAGCCAGCCAGCCAGCCAGCCAGCCAGCCAGCCAGCCAGCCAGCCAGCCAGCCAGCCAGCCAGCCAGCCAGCCAGCCAGCCAGCCAGCCAGCCAGCCAGCCAGCCAGCCAGCCAGCCAGCCAGCCAGCCAGCCAGCCAGCCAGCCAGCCAGCCAGCCAGCCAGCCAGCCAGCCAGCCAGCCAGCCAGCCAGCCAGCCAGCCAGCCAGCCAGCCAGCCAGCCAGCCAGCCAGCCAGCCAGCCAGCCAGCCAGCCAGCCAGCCAGCCAGCCAGCCAGCCAGCCAGCCAGCCAGCCAGCCAGCCAGCCAGCCAGCCAGCCAGCCAGCCAGCCAGCCAGCCAGCCAGCCAGCCAGCCAGCCAGCCAGCCAGCCAGCCAGCCAGCCAGCCAGCCAGCCAGCCAGCCAGCCAGCCAGCCAGCCAGCCAGCCAGCCAGCCAGCCAGCCAGCCAGCCAGCCAGCCAGCCAGCCAGCCAGCCAGCCAGCCAGCCAGCCAGCCAGCCAGCCAGCCAGCCAGCCAGCCAGCCAGCCAGCCAGCCAGCCAGCCAGCCAGCCAGCCAGCCAGCCAGCCAGCCAGCCAGCCAGCCAGCCAGCCAGCCAGCCAGCCAGCCAGCCAGCCAGCCAGCCAGCCAGCCAGCCAGCCAGCCAGCCAGCCAGCCAGCCAGCCAGCCAGCCAGCCAGCCAGCCAGCCAGCCAGCCAGCCAGCCAGCCAGCCAGCCAGCCAGCCAGCCAGCCAGCCAGCCAGCCAGCCAGCCAGCCAGCCAGCCAGCCAGCCAGCCAGCCAGCCAGCCAGCCAGCCAGCCAGCCAGCCAGCCAGCCAGCCAGCCAGCCAGCCAGCCAGCCAGCCAGCCAGCCAGCCAGCCAGCCAGCCAGCCAGCCAGCCAGCCAGCCAGCCAGCCAGCCAGCCAGCCAGCCAGCCAGCCAGCCAGCCAGCCAGCCAGCCAGCCAGCCAGCCAGCCAGCCAGCCAGCCAGCCAGCCAGCCAGCCAGCCAGCCAGCCAGCCAGCCAGCCAGCCAGCCAGCCAGCCAGCCAGCCAGCCAGCCAGCCAGCCAGCCAGCCAGCCAGCCAGCCAGCCAGCCAGCCAGCCAGCCAGCCAGCCAGCCAGCCAGCCAGCCAGCCAGCCAGCCAGCCAGCCAGCCAGCCAGCCAGCCAGCCAGCCAGCCAGCCAGCCAGCCAGCCAGCCAGCCAGCCAGCCAGCCAGCCAGCCAGCCAGCTATAGTATATATGAAATTTATATGTCACAACGGGTACCAGCCAGCTATATTATATTTGTATGAACCAGCCACCCCATATATGGTAGATATATATATGATACCAACCTATGATACTATGGTATGGTTGAAATCGCTTGATTTGTGTCGAATTTCTGGGAAAATGACTTTCGTTTTTGGAAAAAACGCCATATCTCGGAAACGGTGCGTCGGATCGCAATTTTGCCCTTTAGTTAAGTTTTTTTTTCAAACATACACGACCGGATGGCACAACTTTTAAGCCAAAAATCACGGCTCTAGCTATTATAGAACCCGTCTTATGGTCGAAAATAAGTTCGATCAAAAAAACAACTTTTTTTGCAAGGCTCTTTGACTGTGAATATCTCGGAAACAGAGGGACGCAGGAAAAAAGTAATGATGTGGGGTTGTAGGTAATTATTTCGCCTTTAAGGCATGCAAAGTCAGAAATCGGAAATCGCTTGATTTGTGTCGAATTTCTGGGAAAATGACTTTCGTTTTTGGAAAAAACGCCATATCTCGGAAACGGTGCGTCGGATCGCAATTTTGCCTTTTAGTTAAGTTTTTTTTCAAACATACACGACCAGCCAGCCAGCCAGCCAGCCAGCCAGCCAGCCAGCCAGCCAGCCAGCCAGCCAGCCAGCCAGCCAGCCAGCCAGCCAGCCAGCCAGCCAGCCAGCCAGCCAGCCAGCCAGCCAGCCAGCCAGCCAGCCAGCCAGCCAGCCAGCCAGCCAGCCAGCCAGCCAGCCAGCCAGCCAGCCAGCCAGCCAGCCAGCCAGCCAGCCAGCCAGCCAGCCAGCCAGCCAGCCAGCCAGCCAGCCAGCCAGCCAGCCAGCCAGCCAGCCAGCCAGCCAGCCAGCCAGCCAGCCAGCCAGCCAGCCAGCCAGCCAGCCAGCCAGCCAGCCAGCCAGCCAGCCAGCCAGCCAGCCAGCCAGCCAGCCAGCCAGCCAGCCAGCCAGCCAGCCAGCCAGCCAGCCAGCCAGCCAGCCAGCCAGCCAGCCAGCCAGCCAGCCAGCCAGCCAGCCAGCCAGCCAGCCAGCCAGCCAGCCAGCCAGCCAGCCAGCCAGCCAGCCAGCCAGCCAGCCAGCCAGCCAGCCAGCCAGCCAGCCAGCCAGCCAGCCAGCCAGCCAGCCAGCCAGCCAGCCAGCCAGCCAGCCAGCCAGCCAGCCAGCCAGCCAGCCAGCCAGCCAGCCAGCCAGCCAGCCAGCCAGCCAGCCAGCCAGCCAGCCAGCCAGCCAGCCAGCCAGCCAGCCAGCCAGCCAGCCAGCCAGCCAGCCAGCCAGCCAGCCAGCCAGCCAGCCAGCCAGCCAGCCAGCCAGCCAGCCAGCCAGCTATAGTATATATGAAATTTATATGTCACAACGGGTACCAGCCAGCTATATTATATTTGTATGAACCAGCCACCCCATATATGGTAGATATATATATGATACCAACCTATGATACTATGGTATGGTTGAAATCGCTTGATTTGTGTCGAATTTCTGGGAAAATGACTTTCGTTTTTGGAAAAAACGCCATATCTCGGAAACGGTGCGTCGGATCGCAATTTTGCCTTTTAGTTAAGTTTTTTTTTCAAACATACACGACCGGATGGCACAACTTTTAAGCCAAAAATCACGGCTCTAGCTATTATAGAACCCGTCTTATGGTCGAAAATAAGTTCGACCAAAAAAACAACTTTTTTTGCAAGGCTCTTTGACTGTGAATATCTCGGAAACAGAGGGACGCAGGAAAAAAGTAATGATGTGGGGTTGTAGGTAATTATTTCGCCTTTAAGGCATGCAAAGTCAGAAATCGGAAATCGCTTGATTTGTGTCGAATTTCTGGGAAAATGACTTTCGTTTTTGGAAAAAACGCCATATCTCGGAAACGGTGCGTCGGATCGCAATTTTGCCTTTTAGTTAAGTTTTTTTTCAAACATACACGACCGGATGGCACAACTTTTAAGCCAAAAATCACGGCTCTAGCTATTATAGAACCCGTCTTATGGTCGAAAATAAGTTCGACCAAAAAAACAACTTTTTTTGCAAGGCTCTTTGACTGTGAATATCTCGGAAACAGAGGGACGCAGGAAAAAAGTAATGATGTGGGGTTGTAGGTAATTATTTCGTCTTTAAGGCATGCAAAGTCAGAAATCGGAAATCGCTTGATTTGTGTCGAATTTCTGGGAAAATAACTTTCGTTTTTGGAAAAAACGCCATATCTCGGAAACGGTGCGTCGGATCGCAATTTTGCCTTTTAGTTAAGTTTTTTTTTCAAACATACACGACCGGATGGCACAACTTTTAAGCCAGAAATCACGGCTCTAGCTATTATAGAACCCGTCTTATGGTCGAAAATAAGTTCGACCAAAAAAACAACTTTTTTTGCAAGGCTCTTTGACTGTGAATATCTCGGAAACAGAGGGACGCAGGAAAAAAGTAATGATGTGGGGTTGTAGGTAATTATTTCGCCTTTAAGGCATGCAAAGTCAGAAATCGGAAATCGCTTGATTTGTGTCGAATTTCTGGGAAAATGACTTTCGTTTTTGGAAAAAACGCCATATCTCGGAAACGGTGCGTCGGATCGCAATTTTGCCTTTTAGTTAAGTTTTTTTTCAAACATACACGACCGGATGGCACAACTTTTAAGCCAAAAATCACGGCTCTAGCTATTATAGAACCCGTCTTATGGTCGAAAATAAGTTCGACCAAAAAAACAACTTTTTTTGCAAGGCTCTTTGACTGTGAATATCTCGGGAACAGAGGGACGCAGGAAAAAAGTAATGATGTGGGGTTGTAGGTAATTATTTCGTCTTTAAGGCATGCAAAGTCAGAAATCGGAAATCGCTTGATTTGTGTCGAATTTCTGGTAAAATAACTTTCGTTTTTGGAAAAAACGCCATATCTCGGAAACGGTGCGTCGGATCGCAATTTTGCCTTTTAGTTAAGTTTTTTTTTCAAACATACACGACCGGATGGCACAACTTTTAAGCCAAAAATCACGGCTCTAGCTATTATAGAACCCGTCTTATAGTCGAAAATAAGTTCGACCAAAAAAACAACTCTTTTTGCAAGGCTCTGGAGGTGCATAATTTGACTTTGAATATTTCGGGAACGGGGGGACGCTCGATCCTCCGATCCTTGGCCTAGCTGCGGTCGACGCACGAACCCACACGGCTGTATAACTGTCTAAAAAAAAAGCAATATCGCCGTTGGGAGTCGCCATTAAACTGTAGGTTCCCTCTATATACAAAAAATATTTATCCATACAATATTTATAAAAATATTTATCCAACGGGACCATCCCCATGCGATTACAACCATAAATTCAGATTCACTCGAAAACATTCCGACACACTTCGATTTATTTATGAAGGAAGGGACCAGAGTTTCCCCTGACTTATATGCATGTATTAGTGTATGCATGTATGTGTATATGAATGTTATGCATGTTGTCTGGTGGCTAGATTTTGCTATTGCTATACTATAGAATATACCAGCCAGCCAGCCAGCCAGCCAGCCAGCCAGCCAGCCAGCCAGCCAGCCAGCCAGCCAGCCAGCCAGCCAGCCAGCCAGCCAGCCAGCCAGCCAGCCAGCCAGCCAGCCAGCCAGCCAGCCAGCCAGCCAGCCAGCCAGCCAGCCAGCCAGCCAGCCAGCCAGCCAGCCAGCCAGCCAGCCAGCCAGCCAGCCAGCCAGCCAGCCAGCCAGCCAGCCAGCCAGCCAGCCAGCCAGCCAGCCAGCCAGCCAGCCAGCCAGCCAGCCAGCCAGCCAGCCAGCCAGCCAGCCAGCCAGCCAGCCAGCCAGCCAGCCAGCCAGCCAGCCAGCCAGCCAGCCAGCCAGCCAGCCAGCCAGCCAGCCAGCCAGCCAGCCAGCCAGCCAGCCAGCCAGCCAGCCAGCCAGCCAGCCAGCCAGCCAGCCAGCCAGCCAGCCAGCCAGCCAGCCAGCCAGCCAGCCAGCCAGCCAGCCAGCCAGCCAGCCAGCCAGCCAGCCAGCCAGCCAGCCAGCCAGCCAGCCAGCCAGCCAGCCAGCCAGCCAGCCAGCCAGCCAGCCAGCCAGCCAGCCAGCCAGCCAGCCAGCCAGCCAGCCAGCCAGCCAGCTATAGTATATATGAAATTTATATGTCACAACGGGTACCAGCCAGCTATATTATATTTGTATGAACCAGCCACCCCATATATGGTAGATATATATATGATACCAACCTATGATACTATGGTATGGTTGAAATCGCTTGATTTGTGTCGAATTTCTGGGAAAATGACTTTCGTTTTTGGAAAAAACGCCATATCTCGGAAACGGTGCGTCGGATCGCAATTTTGCCTTTTAGTTAAGTTTTTTTTTCAAACATACACGACCGGATGGCACAACTTTTAAGCCAAAAATCACGGCTCTAGCTATTATAGAACCCGTCTTATGGTCGAAAATAAGTTCGACCAAAAAAACAACTTTTTTTGCAAGGCTCTTTGACTGTGAATATCTCGGAAACAGAGGGACGCAGGAAAAAAGTAATGATGTGGGGTTGTAGGTAATTATTTCGCCTTTAAGGCATGCAAAGTCAGAAATCGGAAATCGCTTGATTTGTGTCGAATTTCTGGGAAAATGACTTTCGTTTTTGGAAAAAACGCCATATCTCGGAAACGGTGCGTCGGATCGCAATTTTGCCTTTTAGTTAAGTTTTTTTTCAAACATACACGACCGGATGGCACAACTTTTAAGCCAAAAATCACGGCTCTAGCTATTATAGAACCCGTCTTATGGTCGAAAATAAGTTCGACCAAAAAAACAACTTTTTTTGCAAGGCTCTTTGACTGTGAATATCTCGGAAACAGAGGGACGCAGGAAAAAAGTAATGATGTGGGGTTGTAGGTAATTATTTCGTCTTTAAGGCATGCAAAGTCAGAAATCGGAAATCGCTTGATTTGTGTCGAATTTCTGGGAAAATAACTTTCGTTTTTGGAAAAAACGCCATATCTCGGAAACGGTGCGTCGGATCGCAATTTTGCCTTTTAGTTAAGTTTTTTTTTCAAACATACACGACCGGATGGCACAACTTTTAAGCCAAAAATCACGGCTCTAGCTATTATAGAACCCGTCTTATGGTCGAAAATAAGTTCGACCAAAAAAACAACTTTTTTTGCAAGGCTCTTTGACTGTGAATATCTCGGAAACAGAGGGACGCAGGAAAAAAGTAATGATGTGGGGTTGTAGGTAATTATTTCGCCTTTAAGGCATGCAAAGTCAGAAATCGGAAATCGCTTGATTTGTGTCGAATTTCTGGGAAAATGACTTTCGTTTTTGGAAAAAACGCCATATCTCGGAAACGGTGCGTCGGATCGCAATTTTGCCTTTTAGTTAAGTTTTTTTTCAAACATACACGACCGGATGGCACAACTTTTAAGCCAAAAATCACGGCTCTAGCTATTATAGAACCCGTCTTATGGTCGAAAATAAGTTCGACCAAAAAAACAACTTTTTTTGCAAGGCTCTTTGACTGTGAATATCTCGGGAACAGAGGGACGCAGGAAAAAAGTAATGATGTGGGGTTGTAGGTAATTATTTCGTCTTTAAGGCATGCAAAGTCAGAAATCGGAAATCGCTTGATTTGTGTCGAATTTCTGGGAAAATAACTTTCGTTTTTGGAAAAAACGCCATATCTCGGAAACGGTGCGTCGGATCGCAATTTTGCCTTTTAGTTAAGTTTTTTTTTCAAACATACACGACCGGATGGCACAACTTTTAAGCCAAAAATCACGGCTCTAGCTATTATAGAACCCGTCTTATGGTCGAAAATAAGTTCGACCAAAAAAACAACTCTTTTTGCAAGGCTCTGGAGGTGCATAATTTGACTTTGAATATTTCGAGAACGGGGGGACGCTCGATCCTCCGATCCTTGGCCTAGCTGCGGTCGACGCACGAACCCACACGGCTGTATAACTGTCTAAAAAAAAAGCAATATCGCCGTTGGGAGTCGCCATTAAACTGTAGGTTCCCTCTATATACAAAAAATATTTATCCATACAATATTTATAAAAATATTTATCCAACGGGACCATCCCCATGCGATTACAACCATAAATTCAGATTCACTCGAAAACATTCCGACACACTTCGATTTATTTATGAAGGAAGGGACCAGAGTTTCCCCTGACTTATATGCATGTATTAGTGTATGCATGTATGTGTATATGAATGTTATGCATGTTGTCTGGTGGCTAGATTTTGCTATTGCTATACTATAGAATATACCAGCCAGCCAGCCAGCCAGCCAGCCAGCCAGCCAGCCAGCCAGCCAGCCAGCCAGCCAGCCAGCCAGCCAGCCAGCCAGCCAGCCAGCCAGCCAGCCAGCCAGCCAGCCAGCCAGCCAGCCAGCCAGCCAGCCAGCCAGCCAGCCAGCCAGCCAGCCAGCCAGCCAGCCAGCCAGCCAGCCAGCCAGCCAGCCAGCCAGCCAGCCAGCCAGCCAGCCAGCCAGCCAGCCAGCCAGCCAGCCAGCCAGCCAGCCAGCCAGCCAGCCAGCCAGCCAGCCAGCCAGCCAGCCAGCCAGCCAGCCAGCCAGCCAGCCAGCCAGCCAGCCAGCCAGCCAGCCAGCCAGCCAGCCAGCCAGCCAGCCAGCCAGCCAGCCAGCCAGCCAGCCAGCCAGCCAGCCAGCCAGCCAGCCAGCCAGCCAGCCAGCCAGCCAGCCAGCCAGCCAGCCAGCCAGCCAGCCAGCCAGCCAGCCAGCCAGCCAGCCAGCCAGCCAGCCAGCCAGCCAGCCAGCCAGCCAGCCAGCCAGCCAGCCAGCCAGCCAGCCAGCCAGCCAGCCAGCCAGCCAGCCAGCCAGCCAGCCAGCCAGCCAGCCAGCCAGCCAGCCAGCCAGCCAGCCAGCCAGCCAGCCAGCCAGCCAGCCAGCCAGCCAGCCAGCCAGCCAGCCAGCCAGCCAGCCAGCCAGCCAGCCAGCCAGCCAGCCAGCCAGCCAGCCAGCCAGCCAGCCAGCCAGCCAGCCAGCCAGCCAGCCAGCCAGCCAGCCAGCCAGCCAGCCAGCCAGCCAGCCAGCCAGCCAGCCAGCCAGCCAGCCAGCCAGCCAGCCAGCCAGCCAGCCAGCCAGCCAGCCAGCCAGCCAGCCAGCCAGCCAGCCAGCCAGCCAGCCAGCCAGCCAGCCAGCCAGCCAGCCAGCCAGCCAGCCAGCCAGCCAGCCAGCCAGCCAGCCAGCCAGCCAGCCAGCCAGCCAGCCAGCCAGCCAGCCAGCCAGCCAGCCAGCCAGCCAGCCAGCCAGCCAGCCAGCCAGCCAGCCAGCCAGCCAGCCAGCCAGCCAGCCAGCCAGCCAGCCAGCCAGCCAGCCAGCCAGCCAGCCAGCCAGCCAGCCAGCCAGCCAGCCAGCCAGCCAGCCAGCCAGCCAGCCAGCCAGCCAGCCAGCCAGCCAGCCAGCCAGCCAGCCAGCCAGCCAGCCAGCCAGCCAGCCAGCCAGCCAGCCAGTTTCCCCTGACTTATATGCATGTATTAGTGTATGCATGTATGTGTATATGAATGTTATGCATGTTGTCTGGTGGCTAGATTTTGCTATTGCTATACTATAGAATATACCAGCCAGCCAGCCAGCCAGCCAGCCAGCCAGCCAGCCAGCCAGCCAGCCAGCCAGCCAGCCAGCCAGCCAGCCAGCCAGCCAGCCAGCCAGCCAGCCAGCCAGCCAGCCAGCCAGCCAGCCAGCCAGCCAGCCAGCCAGCCAGCCAGCCAGCCAGCCAGCCAGCCAGCCAGCCAGCCAGCCAGCCAGCCAGCCAGCCAGCCAGCCAGCCAGCCAGCCAGCCAGCCAGCCAGCCAGCCAGCCAGCCAGCCAGCCAGCCAGCCAGCCAGCCAGCCAGCCAGCCAGCCAGCCAGCCAGCCAGCCAGCCAGCCAGCCAGCCAGCCAGCCAGCCAGCCAGCCAGCCAGCCAGCCAGCCAGCCAGCCAGCCAGCCAGCCAGCCAGCCAGCCAGCCAGCCAGCCAGCCAGCCAGCCAGCCAGCCAGCCAGCCAGCCAGCCAGCCAGCCAGCCAGCCAGCCAGCCAGCCAGCCAGCCAGCCAGCCAGCCAGCCAGCCAGCCAGCCAGCCAGCCAGCCAGCCAGCCAGCCAGCCAGCCAGCCAGCCAGCCAGCCAGCCAGCCAGCCAGCCAGCCAGCCAGCCAGCCAGCCAGCCAGCCAGCCAGCCAGCCAGCCAGCCAGCCAGCCAGCCAGCCAGCCAGCCAGCCAGCCAGCCAGCCAGCCAGCCAGCCAGCCAGCCAGCCAGCCAGCCAGCCAGCCAGCCAGCCAGCCAGCCAGCCAGCCAGCCAGCCAGCCAGCCAGCCAGCCAGCCAGCCAGCCAGCCAGCCAGCCAGCCAGCCAGCCAGCCAGCCAGCCAGCCAGCCAGCCAGCCAGCCAGCCAGCCAGCCAGCCAGCCAGCCAGCCAGCCAGCCAGCCAGCTATAGTATATATGAAATTTATATGTCACAACGGGTACCAGCCAGCTATATTATATTTGTATGAACCAGCCACCCCATATATGGTAGATATATATATGATACCAACCTATGATACTATGGTATGGTTGAAATCGCTTGATTTGTGTCGAATTTCTGGGAAAATGACTTTCGTTTTTGGAAAAAACGCCATATCTCGGAAACGGTGCGTCGGATCGCAATTTTGCCCTTTAGTTAAGTTTTTTTTTTCAAACATACACGACCGGATGGCACAACTTTTAAGCCAAAAATCACGGCTCTAGCTATTATAGAACCCGTCTTATGGTCGAAAATAAGTTCGATCAAAAAAACAACTTTTTTTGCAAGGCTCTTTGACTGTGAATATCTCGGAAACAGAGGGACGCAGGAAAAAAGTAATGATGTGGGGTTGTAGGTAATTATTTCGCCTTTAAGGCATGCAAAGTCAGAAATCGGAAATCGCTTGATTTGTGTCGAATTTCTGGGAAAATGACTTTCGTTTTTGGAAAAAACGCCATATCTCGGAAACGGTGCGTCGGATCGCAATTTTGCCTTTTAGTTAAGTTTTTTTTCAAACATACACGACCAGCCAGCCAGCCAGCCAGCCAGCCAGCCAGCCAGCCAGCCAGCCAGCCAGCCAGCCAGCCAGCCAGCCAGCCAGCCAGCCAGCCAGCCAGCCAGCCAGCCAGCCAGCCAGCCAGCCAGCCAGCCAGCCAGCCAGCCAGCCAGCCAGCCAGCCAGCCAGCCAGCCAGCCAGCCAGCCAGCCAGCCAGCCAGCCAGCCAGCCAGCCAGCCAGCCAGCCAGCCAGCCAGCCAGCCAGCCAGCCAGCCAGCCAGCCAGCCAGCCAGCCAGCCAGCCAGCCAGCCAGCCAGCCAGCCAGCCAGCCAGCCAGCCAGCCAGCCAGCCAGCCAGCCAGCCAGCCAGCCAGCCAGCCAGCCAGCCAGCCAGCCAGCCAGCCAGCCAGCCAGCCAGCCAGCCAGCCAGCCAGCCAGCCAGCCAGCCAGCCAGCCAGCCAGCCAGCCAGCCAGCCAGCCAGCCAGCCAGCCAGCCAGCCAGCCAGCCAGCCAGCCAGCCAGCCAGCCAGCCAGCCAGCCAGCCAGCCCGCCAGCCAGCCAGCCAGCCAGCCAGCCAGCCAGCCAGCCAGCCAGCCAGCCAGCCAGCCAGCCAGCCAGCCAGCCAGCCAGCCAGCCAGCTATAGTATATATGAAATTTATATGTCACAACGGGTACCAGCCAGCTATATTATATTTGTATGAACCAGCCACCCCATATATGGTAGATATATATATGATACCAACCTATGATACTATGGTATGGTTGAAATCGCTTGATTTGTGTCGAATTTCTGGGAAAATGACTTTCGTTTTTGGAAAAAACGCCATATCTCGGAAACGGTGCGTCGGATCGCAATTTTGCCCTTTAGTTAAGTTTTTTTTTCAAACATACACGACCGGATGGCACAACTTTTAAGCCAAAAATCACGGCTCTAGCTATTATAGAACCCGTCTTATGGTCGAAAATAAGTTCGATCAAAAAAACAACTTTTTTTGCAAGGCTCTTTGACTGTGAATATCTCGGAAACAGAGGGACGCAGGAAAAAAGTAATGATGTGGGGTTGTAGGTAATTATTTCGCCTTTAAGGCATGCAAAGTCAGAAATCGGAAATCGCTTGATTTGTGTCGAATTTCTGGGAAAATGACTTTCGTTTTTGGAAAAAACGCCATATCTCGGAAACGGTGCGTCGGATCGCAATTTTGCCTTTTAGTTACGTTTTTTTTCAAACATACACGACCGGATGGCACAACTTTTAAGCCAAAAATCACGGCTCTAGCTATTATAGAACCCGTCTTATGGTCGAAAATAAGTTCGACCAAAAAAACAACTTTTTTTGCAAGGCTCTTTGACTGTGAATATCTCGGAAACAGAGGGACGCAGGAAAAAAGTAATGATGTGGGGTTGTAGGTAATTATTTCGTCTTTAAGGCATGCAAAGTCAGAAATCGGAAATCGCTTGATTTGTGTCGAATTTCTGGGAAAATAACTTTCGTTTTTGGAAAAAACGCCATATCTCGGAAACGGTGCGTCGGATCGCAATTTTGCCCTTTAGTTAAGTTTTTTTTTCAAACATACACGACCGGATGGCACAACTTTTAAGCCAAAAATCACGGCTCTAGCTATTATAGAACCCGTCTTATGGTCGAAAATAAGTTCGACCAAAAAAACAACTTTTTTTGCAAGGCTCTTTGACTGTGAATATCTCGGAAACAGAGGGACGCAGGAAAAAAGTAATGATGTGGGGTTGTAGGTAATTATTTCGCCTTTAAGGCATGCAAAGTCAGAAATCGGAAATCGCTTGATTTGTGTCGAATTTCTGGGAAAATAACTTTCGTTTTTGGAAAAAACGCCATATCTCGGAAACGGTGCGTCGGATCGCAATTTTGCCTTTTAGTTAAGTTTTTTTTCAAACATACACGACCGGATGGCACAACTTTTAAGCCAGAAATCACGGCTCTAGCTATTATAGAACCCGTCTTATGGTCGAAAATAAGTTCGACCAAAAAAACAACTTTTTTTGCAAGGCTCTTTGACTGTGAATATCTCGGAAACAGAGGGACGCAGGAAAAAAGTAATGATGTGGGGTTGTAGGTAATTATTTCGTCTTTAAGGCATGCAAAGTCAGAAATCGGAAATCGCTTGATTTGTGTCGAATTTCTGGGAAAATGACTTTCGTTTTTGGAAAAAACGCCATATCTCGGAAACGGTGCGTCGGATCGCAATTTTGCCCTTCAGTTAAGTTTTTTTTTCAAACATACACGACCGGATGGCACAACTTTTAAGCCAAAAATCACGGCTCTAGCTATTATAGAACCCGTCTTATGGTCGAAAATAAGTTCGACCAAAAAAACAACTTTTTTTGCAAGGCTCTTTGACTGTGAATATCTCGGAAACAGAGGGACGCAGGAAAAAAGTAATGATGTGGGGTTGTAGGTAATTATTTCGTCTTTAAGGCATGCAAAGTCAGAAATCGGAAATCGCTTGATTTGTGTCGAATTTCTGGGAAAATAACTTTCGTTTTTGGAAAAAACGCCATATCTCGGAAACGGTGCGTCGGATCGCAATTTTGCCTTTTAGTTAAGTTTTTTTTTCAAACATACACGACCGGATGGCACAACTTTTAAGCCAGAAATCACGGCTCTAGCTATTATAGAACCCGTCTTATGGTCGAAAATAAGTTCGACCAAAAAAACAACTTTTTTTGCAAGGCTCTTTGACTGTGAATATCTCGGAAACAGAGGGACGCAGGAAAAAAGTAATGATGTGGGGTTGTAGGTAATTATTTCGCCTTTAAGGCATGCAAAGTCAGAAATCGGAAATCGCTTGATTTGTGTCGAATTTCTGGGAAAATAACTTTCGTTTTTGGAAAAAACGCCATATCTCGGAAACGGTGCGTCGGATCGCAATTTTGCCTTTTAGTTAAGTTTTTTTTCAAACATACACGACCGGATGGCACAACTTTTAGATGGCACAACTTTTAAGCCAAAAATCACGGCTCTAGCTATTATAGAACCCGTCTTATGGTCGAAAATAAGTTCGACCAAAAAAACAACTTTTTTTGCAAGGCTCTTTGACTGTGAATATCTCGGAAACAGAGGGACGCAGGAAAAAAGTAATGATGTGGGGTTGTAGGTAATTATTTCGTCTTTAAGGCATGCAAAGTCAGAAATCGGAAATCGCTTGATTTGTGTCGAATTTCTGGGAAAATGACTTTCGTTTTTGGAAAAAACGCCATATCTCGGAAACGGTGCGTCGGATCGCAATTTTGCCCTTCAGTTAAGTTTTTTTTTCAAACATACACGACCGGATGGCACAACTTTTAAGCCAAAAATCACGGCTCTAGCTATTATAGAACCCGTCTTATGGTCGAAAATAAGCTCGACCAAAAAAACAACTCTTTTTGCAAGGCTCTGGAGGTGCATAATTTGACTTTGAATATTTCGGGAACGGGGGGACGCTCGATCCTCCGATCCTTGGCCTAGCTGCGGTCGACGCACGAACCCACACGGCTGTATAACTGTCTAAAAAAAAAGCAATATCGCCGTTGGGAGTCGCCATTAAACTGTAGGTTCCCTCTATATACAAAAAATATTTATCCATACAATATTTATAAAAATATTTATCCAACGGAACCATCCCCATGCGATTACAACCATAAATTCAGATTCACTCGAAAACATTCCGACACACTTCGATTTATTTATGAAGGAAGGGACCAGAGTTTCCCCTGACTTATATGCATGTATTAGTGTATGCATGTATGTGTATATGAATGTTATGCATGTTGTCTGGTGGCTAGATTTTGCTATTGCTATACTATAGAATATACCAGCCAGCCAGCCAGCCAGCCAGCCAGCCAGCCAGCCAGCCAGCCAGCCAGCCAGCCAGCCAGCCAGCCAGCCAGCCAGCCAGCCAGCCAGCCAGCCAGCCAGCCAGCCAGCCAGCCAGCCAGCCAGCCAGCCAGCCAGCCAGCCAGCCAGCCAGCCAGCCAGCCAGCCAGCCAGCCAGCCAGCCAGCCAGCCAGCCAGCCAGCCAGCCAGCCAGCCAGCCAGCCAGCCAGCCAGCCAGCCAGCCAGCCAGCCAGCCAGCCAGCCAGCCAGCCAGCCAGCCAGCCAGCCAGCCAGCCAGCCAGCCAGCCAGCCAGCCAGCCAGCCAGCCAGCCAGCCAGCCAGCCAGCCAGCCAGCCAGCCAGCCAGCCAGCCAGCCAGCCAGCCAGCCAGCCAGCCAGCCAGCCAGCCAGCCAGCCAGCCAGCCAGCCAGCCAGCCAGCCAGCCAGCCAGCCAGCCAGCCAGCCAGCCAGCCAGCCAGCCAGCCAGCCAGCCAGCCAGCCAGCCAGCCAGCCAGCCAGCCAGCCAGCCAGCCAGCCAGCCAGCCAGCCAGCCAGCCAGCCAGCCAGCCAGCCAGCCAGCCAGCCAGCCAGCCAGCCAGCCAGCCAGCCAGCCAGCCAGCCAGCCAGCCAGCCAGCCAGCCAGCCAGCCAGCCAGCCAGCCAGCCAGCCAGCCAGCCAGCCAGCCAGCCAGCCAGCCAGCCAGCCAGCCAGCCAGCCAGCCAGCCAGGCCAGCCAGCCAGCCAGCCAGCCAGCCAGCCAGCCAGCCAGCCAGCCAGCCAGCCAGCCAGCCAGCCAGCCAGCCAGCCAGCCAGCCAGCAGCCAGCCAGCCAGCCAGCCAGCCAGCCAGCCAGCCAGCAGCCAGCCAGCCAGCCAGCCAGCCAGCCAGCCAGCACGCCAGCCAGCCAGCCAGCCAGCCAGCCAGCCAGCCAGCCAGCCAGCCAGCCAGCCAGCCAGCCAGCCAGCCAGCCAGCCAGCCAGCCAGCCAGCCAGCCAGCCAGCCAGCCAGCCAGCCAGCCAGCCAGCCAGCCAGCCAGCCAGCCAGCCAGCCAGCCAGCCAGCCAGCCAGCCAGCCAGCCAGCCAGCCAGCCAGCCAGCCAGCCAGCAGCCAGCCAGCCAGCCAGCCAGCCAGCCAGCCAGCCAGCCAGCCAGCCAGCCAGCCAGCCAGCCAGCCAGCCAGCAGCCAGCCAGCCAGCCAGCCAGCCAGCCGCAGCCAGCCAGCCAGCCCAGCCAGCAGCCAGCCAGCCAGCCAGCCAGCCAGCCAGCCAGCCAGCCAGCCAGCCAGCCAGCCAGCCAGCCAGCCAGCCAGCCAGCCAGCCAACAGCCAGCCAGCCAGCCAGCCAGCCAGCCAGCCAGCCAGCCAGCCAGCCAGCCAGCCAGCCAGCCAGCCAGCCCAGCCAGCCAGCCAGCCAGCCAGCCAGCCAGCCAGCCAGCCAGCCAGCCAGCCAGCCAGCCAGCCAGCCAGCCAGCCAGCCAGCCAGCCAGCCAGCCAGCCAGCCAGCCAGCCAGCCAGCCAGCCAGCCAGCCAGCCAGCCAGCCAGCCAGCCAGCCAGCCACCAGCCAGCCAGCCAGCCAGCCAGCCAGCCAGCCAGCCAGCCAGCCAGCCAGCCAGCCAGCCAGCCAGCCAGCCAGCCAGCCAGCCAGCCAGCCAGCCAGCCAGCCAGCCAGCCAGCCAGCCAGCCAGCCAGCCAGCCAGCCAGCAGCCAGCCAGCCAGCCAGCCAGCCAGCCAGCCAGCCAGCCAGCCAGCCAGCCAGCCAGCCAGCCAAGCCAGCCAGCCAGCCAGCCAGCCAGCCAGCCAGCCAGCCAGCCAGCCAGCCAGCCAGCCGCCAGCCAGCCAGCCAGCCAGCCAGCCAGCCAGCCAGCCAGCCAGCCAGCCAGCCAGCCAGCCAGCCAGCCAGCCAGCCAGCCAGCCAGCCAGCCAGCCAGCCAGCCAGCCAGCCAGCCAGCCAGCCAGCCAGCCAGCCAGCCAGCCAGCCAGCCAGCCAGCCAGCAGCCAGCCAGCCAGCCAGCCAGCCAGCCAGCCAGCCAGCCAGCAGCAGCCAGCCAGCCAGCCAGCCAGCCAGCCAGCCAGCCAGCCAGCCAGCCAGCCAGCCAGCCAGCCAGCCAGCCAGCCAGCCAGCCAGCCAGCCAGCCAGCCAGCCAGCCAGCCAGCCAGCCAGCCAGCCAGCCAGCCAGCCAGCCAGCCGCAGCCAGCCAGCCAGCCAGCCAGCCAGCCAGCAGCAGCCAGCCAGCCAGCCAGCCGCCAGCCAGCCAGCCAGCCAGCCAGCCAGCCAGCCAGCACAGCCAGCCAGCCAGCCAGCCAGCCAGCCAGCCAGCCAGCCAGCCAGCCAGCCAGCCAGCCAGCAGCCAGCCAGCCAGCCAGCCAGCCAGCCAGCCAGCAGCCAGCCAGCCAGCCAGCAGCCAGCCAGCCAGCCAGCCAGCCAGCCAGCCAGCCAGCCAGCCAGCCAGCCAGCCAGCCAGCCAGCCAGCCAGCCAGCCAGCCAGCCAGCCAGCCAGCCAGCAGCCAGCCAGCCAGCAGCCAGCCAGCCAGCCAGCCAGCCAGCCAGCCAGCCAGCCAGCCAGCCAGCCAGCCAGCCAGCCAGCCAGCAGCCAGCCAGCCAGCCAGCAGCCAGCCAGCCAGCCAGCCAGCCAGCCAGCCAGCCAGCCAGCCAGCAGCCAGCCAGCCAGCCAGCCAGCCAGCCAGCCAGCCAGCCAGCCAGCCAGCCAGCCAGCCAGCCCAGCCAGCCAGCCAGCCAGCCAGCCAGCCAGCCAGCCAGCCAGCCAGCCAGCCAGCCAGCCAGCCAGCCAGCCAGCCAGCCAGCCAGCCAGCCAGCCAGCCAGCCAGCCAGCCAGCCCAGCCAGCCAGCCAGCAGCAGCCAGCCAGCCAGCCAGCCAGCCAGCCAGCCAGCCAGCCAGCCAGCCAGCCAGCCAGCCAGCCAGCCAGCCAGCCAGCCAGCCAGCCAGCCAGCCAGCCAGCCAGCCAGCCAGCCAGCCAGCCAGCCAGCCAGCCAGCCAGCCAGCCAGCCAGCCAGCCAGCCAGCCAGCCAGCCAGCCAGCCAGCCAGCCAGCCAGCAGCCAGCCAGCCAGCCAGCCAGCCAGCCAGCCAGCAGCCAGCCAGCCAGCCAGCCAGCCAGCCAGCAGCCAGCCAGCAGCCAGCCAGCCCAGCCAGCCAGCCAGCCAGCCAGCCAGCCAGCCAGCCAGCCAGCCAGCCAGCCAGCCAGCCAGCCAGCCAGCCAGCCCAGCCAGCCAGCCAGCCAGCCAGCCAGCCAGCCAGCCAGCCAGCCAGCCAGCCAGCCAGCCAGCCAGCCAGCCAGCCAGCCAGCCAGCCAGCCAGCCAGCCAGCCAGCCAGCCAGCCAGCCAGCCAGCCAGCCAGCCAGCCAGCCAGCCAGCCGCCAGCCAGCCAGCCAGCCAGCCAGCCAGCCAGCCCAGCCAGCCAGCCAGCCAGCCAGCCAGCCAGCCAGCCAGCCAGCCAGCCAGCCAGCCAGCCAGCAGCCAGCCAGCAGCCAGCCAGCCAGCCAGCCAGCCAGCCAGCCAGCCAGCCAGCCAGCCAGCCAGCCAGCCAGCCAGCCAGCCAGCCAGCCAGCCAGCCAGCCAGCCAGCCAGCCAGCCAGCCAGCCAGCCAGCCAGCCAGCAGCCAGCCAGCCAGCCAGCCAGCCAGCCAGCCAGCCAGCCAGCCAGCCAGCCAGCAGCCAGCCAGCCAGCCAGCCAGCCAGCCAGCCAGCCAGCAGCCAGCCAGCCAGCCAGCCCAGCCAGCCAGCCAGCCAGCCAGCCAGCCAGCCAGCCAGCCAGCCAGCAGCCAGCCAGCCAGCCAGCAGCCAGCCAGCCAGCCAGCCAGCCAGCAGCCAGCCAGCCAGCCAGCCAGCCAGCCAGCCAGCCAGCCAGCCAGCCAGCCAGCCAGCCAGCCAGCCAGCCAGCCAGCCAGCCAGCCAGCCAGCCACAGCCAGCCAGCCAGCCAGCCAGCCAGCCAGCCAGCCAGCCAGCCAGCCAGCCAGCCAGCCCAGCCAGCCAGCCAGCCAGCCAGCCAGCCAGCCAGCCAGCCAGCCAGCCAGCCAGCCAGCCACAGCCAGCCAGCCAGCCAGCCAGCCAGCCAGCCAGCCAGCCAGCCAGCCAGCCAGCCAGCCAGCCAGCCCAGCCAGCCAGCCAGCCAGCCAGCCAGCCAGCCAGCCAGCCAGCAGCCAGCCAGCCAGCCAGCCAGCCAGCCAGCCAGCCAGCCAGCCAGCCAGCCAGCCAGCCAGCCAGCCAGCTATAGTATATATGAAATTTATATGTCACAACGGGTACCAGCCAGCTATATTATATTTGTATGAACCAGCCACCCCATATATGGTAGATATATATATGATACCAACCTATGATACTATGGTATGGTTGAAATCGCTTGATTTGTGTCGAATTTCTGGAAAATGACTTTCGTTTTTGGAAAAAACGCCATATCTCGGAAAACGGTGCGTCGGATCGCAATTTTGCCTTTTAGTTAAGTTTTTTTTTCAAACATACACGACTGGATGGCACAACTTTTAAGCCAAAAATCACGGCTCTAGCTATTATAGAACCCGTCTTATGGTCGAAAATAAGTTCGATCAAAAAAACAACTTTTTTTGCAAGGCTCTTTGACTGTGAATATCTCGGAAACAGAGGGACGCAGGAAAAAAGTAATGATGTGGGGTTGTAGGTAATTATTTCGTCTTTAAGGCATGCAAAGTCAGAAATCGGAAATCGCTTGATTTGTGTCGAATTTCTGGGAAAATGACTTTCGTTTTTGGAAAAAACGCCATATCTCGGAAACGGTGCGTCGGATCGCAATTTTGCCCTTCAGGTAAGTTTTTTTTTCAAACATACACGACCGGATGGCACAACTTTTAAGCCAAAAATCACGGCTCTAGCTATTATAGAACCCGTCTTATGGTCGAAAATAAGTCGGACCAAAAAAACAACTTTTTTTGCAAGGCTCTTTGACTGTGAATATCTCGGAAACAGAGGGGACGCAGGAAAAAAGTAATGATGTGGGGGTTGTAGGTAATTATTTCGTCTTTAAGGCATGCAAAGTCAGGAAATCGGAAATCGCTTGATTTGTGTCGAATTTCTGGGAAAATGACTTTCGTTTTTGGAAAAAACGCCATATCTCGGAAACGGTGCGTCGGATCGCAATTTTGCCCTTCAGTTAAGTTTTTTTTTCAAACATACACGACCGGATGGCACAACTTTTAAGCCAAAAATCACGGCTCTAGCTATTATAGAACCCGTCTTATGGTCGAAAATAAGCTCGACCAAAAAAACAACTCTTTTTGCAAGGCTCTGGAGGTGCATAATTTGACTTTGAATATTTCGGGAACGGGGGGACGCTCGATCCTCCGATCCTTGGCCTAGCTGCGGTCGACGCACGAACCCACACGGCTGTATAACTGTCTAAAAAAAAAGCAATATCGCCGTTGGGAGTCGCCATTAAACTGTAGGTTCCCTCTATATACAAAAAATATTTATCCATACAATATTTATAAAAATATTTATCCAACGGAACCATCCCCATGCGATTACAACCATAAATTCAGATTCACTCGAAAACATTCCGACACACTTCGATTTATTTATGAAGGAAGGGACCAGAGTTTCCCCTGACTTATATGCATGTATTAGTGTATGCATGTATGTGTATATGAATGTTATGCATGTTGTCTGGTGGCTAGATTTTGCTATTGCTATACTATAGAATATACCAGCCAGCCAGCCAGCCAGCCAGCCAGCCAGCCAGCCAGCCAGCCAGCCAGCCAGCCAGCCAGCCAGCCAGCCAGCCAGCCAGCCAGCCAGCCAGCCAGCCAGCCAGCCAGCCAGCCAGCCAGCCAGCCAGCCAGCCAGCCAGCCAGCCAGCCAGCCAGCCAGCCAGCCAGCCAGCCAGCCAGCCAGCCAGCCAGCCAGCCAGCCAGCCAGCCAGCCAGCCAGCCAGCCAGCCAGCCAGCCAGCCAGCCAGCCAGCCAGCCAGCCAGCCAGCCAGCCAGCCAGCCAGCCAGCCAGCCAGCCAGCCAGCCAGCCAGCCAGCCAGCCAGCCAGCCAGCCAGCCAGCCAGCCAGCCAGCCAGCCAGCCAGCCAGCCAGCCAGCCAGCCAGCCAGCCAGCCAGCCAGCCAGCCAGCCAGCCAGCCAGCCAGCCAGCCAGCCAGCCAGCCAGCCAGCCAGCCAGCCAGCCAGCCAGCCAGCCAGCCAGCCAGCCAGCCAGCCAGCCAGCCAGCCAGCCAGCCAGCCAGCCAGCCAGCCAGCCAGCCAGCCAGCCAGCCAGCCAGCCAGCCAGCCAGCCAGCCAGCCAGCCAGCCAGCCAGCCAGCCAGCCAGCCAGCCAGCCAGCCAGCCAGCCAGCCAGCCAGCCAGCCAGCCAGCCAGCCAGCCAGCCAGCCAGCCAGCCAGCCAGCCAGCCAGCCAGCCAGCCAGCCAGCCAGCCAGCCAGCCAGCCAGCCAGCCAGCCAGCCAGCCAGCCAGCCAGCCAGCCAGCCAGCCAGCCAGCCAGCCAGCCAGCCAGCCAGCCAGCCAGCCAGCCAGCCAGCCAGCCAGCCAGCCAGCCAGCCAGCCAGCCAGCCAGCCAGCCAGCCAGCCAGCCAGCCAGCCAGCCAGCCAGCCAGCCAGCCAGCCAGCCAGCCAGCCAGCCAGCCAGCCAGCCAGCCAGCCAGCCAGCCAGCCAGCCAGCCAGCCAGCCAGCCAGCCAGCCAGCCAGCCAGCCAGCCAGCCAGCCAGCCAGCCAGCCAGCCAGCCAGCCAGCCAGCCAGCCAGCCAGCCAGCCAGCCAGCCAGCCAGCCAGCCAGCCAGCCAGCCAGCCAGCCAGCCAGCCAGCCAGCCAGCCAGCCAGCCAGCCAGCCAGCCAGCCAGCCAGCCAGCCAGCCAGCCCGCCAGCCAGCCAGCCAGCCAGCCAGCCAGCCAGCCAGCCAGCCAGCCAGCCAGCCAGCCAGCCAGCCAGCCAGCCAGCCAGCCAGCCAGCCAGCCAGCCAGCCAGCCAGCCAGCCAGCCAGCCAGCCAGCCAGCCAGCCAGCCAGCCAGCCAGCCAGCCAGCCAGCCAGCCAGCCAGCCAGCCAGCCAGCCAGCCAGCCAGCCAGCCAGCCAGCCAGCCAGCCAGCCAGCCAGCCAGCCAGCCAGCCAGCCAGCCAGCCAGCCAGCCAGCCAGCCAGCCAGCCAGCCAGCCAGCCAGCCAGCCAGCCAGCCAGCCAGCCAGCCAGCCAGCCAGCCAGCCAGCCAGCCAGCCAGCCAGCCAGCCAGCCAGCCAGCCAGCCAGCCAGCCAGCCAGCCCAGCCAGCCAGCCAGCCAGCCAGCCAGCCAGCCAGCCAGCCAGCCAGCCCCCCAGCCAGCCAGCCAGCCAGCCAGCCAGCCAGCCAGCCAGCCAGCCAGCCAGCCAGCCAGCCAGCCAGCCAGCCAGCCAGCCAGCCAGCCAGCCAGCCAGCCAGCCAGCCAGCCAGCCAGCCAGCCAGCCAGCCAGCCAGCCAGCCAGCCAGCCAGCCAGCCAGCCAGCCAGCCAGCCAGCCAGCCAGCCAGCCAGCCAGCCAGCCAGCCAGCCAGCCAGCCAGCCAGCCAGCCAGCCAGCCAGCCAGCCAGCCAGCCAGCCAGCCAGCCAGCCAGCCAGCCAGCCAGCCAGCCAGCCAGCCAGCCAGCCAGCCAGCCAGCCAGCCAGCCAGCCAGCCAGCCAGCCAGCCAGCCAGCCAGCCAGCCAGCCAGCCAGCCAGCCAGCCAGCCAGCCAGCCAGCCAGCCAGCCAGCCAGCCAGCCAGCCAGCCAGCCAGCCAGCCAGCCAGCCAGCCAGCCAGCCAGCCAGCCAGCCAGCCAGCCAGCCAGCCAGCCAGCCAGCCAGCCAGCCAGCCAGCCAGCCAGCCAGCCAGCCAGCCAGCCAGCCAGCCAGCCAGCCAGCCAGCCAGCCAGCCAGCCAGCCAGCCAGCCAGCCAGCCAGCCAGCCAGCCAGCCAGCCAGCCAGCCAGCCAGCCAGCCAGCCAGCCAGCCAGCCAGCCAGCCAGCCAGCCAGCCAGCCAGCCAGCCAGCCAGCCAGCCAGCCAGCCAGCCAGCCAGCCAGCCAGCCAGCCAGCCAGCCAGCCAGCCAGCCAGCCAGCCAGCCAGCCAGCCAGCCAGCCAGCCAGCCAGCCAGCCAGCCAGCCAGCCAGCCAGCCAGCCAGCCAGCCAGCCAGCCAGCCAGCCAGCCAGCCAGCCAGCCAGCCAGCCAGCCAGCCAGCCAGCCAGCCAGCCAGCCAGCCAGCCAGCCAGCCAGCCAGCCAGCCAGCCAGCCAGCCAGCCAGCCAGCCAGCCAGCCAGCCAGCCAGCCAGCCAGCCAGCTATAGTATATATGAAATTTATATGTCACAACGGGTACCAGCCAGCTATATTATATTTGTATGAACCAGCCACCCCATATATGGTAGATATATATATGATACCAACCTATGATACTATGGTATGGTTGAAATCGCTTGATTTGTGTCGAATTTCTGGGAAAATGACTTTCGTTTTTGGAAAAAACGCCATATCTCGGAAACGGTGCGTCGGATCGCAATTTTGCCTTTTAGTTAAGTTTTTTTTTCAAACATACACGACTGGATGGCACAACTTTTAAGCCAAAAATCACGGCTCTAGCTATTATAGAACCCGTCTTATGGTCGAAAATAAGTTCGATCAAAAAAACAACTTTTTTTGCAAGGCTCTTTGACTGTGAATATCTCGGAAACAGAGGGACGCAGGAAAAAAGTAATGATGTGGGGTTGTAGGTAATTATTTCGTCTTTAAGGCATGCAAAGTCAGAAATCGGAAATCGCTTGATTTGTGTCGAATTTCTGGGAAAATGACTTTCGTTTTTGGAAAAAACGCCATATCTCGGAAACGGTGCGTCGGATCGCAATTTTGCCCTTCAGGTAAGTTTTTTTTTCAAACATACACGACCGGATGGCACAACTTTTAAGCCAAAAATCACGGCTCTAGCTATTATAGAACCCGTCTTATGGTCGAAAATAAGTTCGACCAAAAAAACAACTTTTTTTGCAAGGCTCTTTGACTGTGAATATCTCGGAAACAGAGGGACGCAGGAAAAAAGTAATGATGTGGGGTTGTAGGTAATTATTTCGTCTTTAAGGCATGCAAGTCAGAAATCGGAAATCGCTTGATTTGTGTCGAATTTCTGGGAAAATGACTTTCGTTTTTGGAAAAAACGCCATATCTCGGAAACGGTGCGTCGGATCGCAATTTTGCCCTTCAGTTAAGTTTTTTTTTCAAACATACACGACCGGATGGCACAACTTTAAGCCAAAAATCACGGCTCTAGCTATTATAGAACCCGTCTTATGGTCGAAAATAAGCTCGACCAAAAAAACAACTCTTTTTGCAAGGCTCTGGAGGTGCATAATTTGACTTTGAATATTTCGGGAACGGGGGGACGCTCGATCCTCCGATCCTTGGCCTAGCTGCGGTCGACGCACGAACCCACACGGCTGTATAACTGTCTAAAAAAAAAGCAATATCGCCGTTGGGAGTCGCCATTAAACTGTAGGTTCCCTCTATATACAAAAATATTTATCCATACAATATTTATAAAAATATTTATCCAACGGAACCATCCCCATGCGATTACAACCATAAATTCAGATTCACTCGAAAACATTCCGACACACTTCGATTTATTTATGAAGGAAGGGACCAGAGTTTCCCCTGACTTATATGCATGTATTAGTGTATGCATGTATGTGTATATGAATGTTATGCATGTTGTCTGGTGGCTAGATTTTGCTATTGCTATACTATAGAATATACCAGCCAGCCAGCCAGCCAGCAGCCAGCCAGCCAGCCAGCCAGCCAGCCAGCCAGCCAGCCAGCCAGCCAGCCAGCCAGCCAGCCAGCCAGCCAGCCAGCCAGCCAGCCAGCCAGCCAGCCAGCCAGCCAGCCAGCCAGCCAGCCAGCCAGCCAGCCAGCCAGCCAGCCAGCCAGCCAGCCAGCCAGCCAGCCAGCCAGCCAGCCAGCCAGCCAGCCAGCCAGCCAGCCAGCCAGCCAGCCAGCCAGCCAGCCAGCCAGCCAGCCAGCCAGCCAGCCAGCCAGCCAGCCAGCCAGCCAGCCAGCCAGCAGCCAGCCAGCCAGCCAGCCAGCCAGCCAGCCAGCCAGCCAGCCAGCCAGCCAGCCAGCCAGCCAGCCAGCCAGCCAGCCAGCCAGCCAGCCAGCCAGCCAGCCAGCCAGCTATAGTATATATGAAATTTATATGTCACAACGGGTACCAGCCAGCTATATTATATTTGTATGAACCAGCCACCCCATATATGGTAGATATATATATGATACCAACCTATGATACTATGGTATGGTTGAAATCGCTTGATTTGTGTCGAATTTCTGGGAAAATGACTTTCGTTTTTGGAAAAAAACGCCATATCTCGGAAACGGTGCGTCGGATCGCAATTTTGCCTTTTAGTTAAGTTTTTTTTTCAAACATACACGACCGGATGGCACAACTTTTAAGCCAAAAATCACGGCTCTAGCTATTATAGAACCCGTCTTATGGTCGAAAATAAGTTCGACCAAAAAAACAACTTTTTTTGCAAGGCTCTTTGACTGTGAATATCTCGGAAACAGAGGGACGCAGGAAAAAAGTAATGATGTGGGGTTGTAGGTAATTATTTCGCCTTTAAGGCATGCAAAGTCAGAAATCGGAAATCGCTTGATTTGTGTCGAATTTCTGGGAAAATGACTTTCGTTTTTGGAAAAAACGCCATATCTCGGAAACGGTGCGTCGGATCGCAATTTTGCCTTTTAGTTAAGTTTTTTTTCAAACATACACGACCGGATGGCACAACTTTTAAGCCAAAAATCACGGCTCTAGCTATTATAGAACCCGTCTTATGGTCGAAAATAAGTTCGACCAAAAAAACAACTTTTTTTGCAAGGCTCTTTGACTGTGAATATCTCGGAAACAGAGGGACGCAGGAAAAAAGTAATGATGTGGGGTTGTAGGTAATTATTTCGTCTTTAAGGCATGCAAAGTCAGAAATCGGAAATCGCTTGATTTGTGTCGAATTTCTGGGAAAATAACTTTCGTTTTTGGAAAAAACGCCATATCTCGGAAACGGTGCGTCGGATCGCAATTTTGCCTTTTAGTTAAGTTTTTTTTTCAAACATACACGACCGGATGGCACAACTTTTAAGCCAAAAATCACGGCTCTAGCTATTATAGAACCCGTCTTATGGTCGAAAATAAGTTCGACCAAAAAAACAACTCTTTTTGCAAGGCTCTGGAGGTGCATAATTTGACTTTGAATATTTCGAGAACGGGGGGACGCTCGATCCTCCGATCCTTGGCCTAGCTGCGGTCGACGCACGAACCCACACGGCTGTATAACTGTCTAAAAAAAAAGCAATATCGCCGTTGGGAGTCGCCAGTAAACTGTAGGTTCCCTCTATATACAAAAAATATTTATCCATACAATATTTATAAAAATATTTATCCAACGGGACCATCCCCATGCGATTACAACCATAAATTCAGATTCACTCGAAAACATTCCGACACACTTCGATTTATTTATGAAGGAAGGGACCAGAGTTTCCCCTGACTTATATGCATGTATTAGTGTATGCATGTATGTGTATATGAATGTTATGCATGTTGTCTGGTGGCTAGATTTTGCTATTGCTATACTATAGAATATACCAGCCAGCCAGCCAGCCAGCCAGCCAGCCAGCCAGCCAGCCAGCCAGCCAGCCAGCCAGCCAGCCAGCCAGCCAGCCAGCCAGCCAGCCAGCCAGCCAGCCAGCCAGCCAGCCAGCCAGCCAGCCAGCCAGCCAGCCAGCCAGCCAGCCAGCCAGCCAGCCAGCCAGCCAGCCAGCCAGCCAGCCAGCCAGCCAGCCAGCCAGCCAGCCAGCCAGCCAGCCAGCCAGCCAGCCAGCCAGCCAGCCAGCCAGCCAGCCAGCCAGCCAGCCAGCCAGCCAGCCAGCCAGCCAGCCAGCCAGCCAGCCAGCCAGCCAGCCAGCCAGCCAGCCAGCCAGCCAGCCAGCCAGCCAGCCAGCCAGCCAGCCAGCCAGCCAGCCAGCCAGCCAGCCAGCCAGCCAGCCAGCCAGCCAGCCAGCCAGCCAGCCAGCCAGCCAGCCAGCCAGCCAGCCAGCCAGCCAGCCAGCCAGCCAGCCAGCCAGCCAGCCAGCCAGCCAGCCAGCCAGCCAGCCAGCCAGCCAGCCAGCCAGCCAGCCAGCCAGCCAGCCAGCCAGCCAGCCAGCCAGCCAGCCAGCCAGCCAGCCAGCCAGCCAGCCAGCCAGCCAGCCAGCCAGCCAGCCAGCCAGCCAGCCAGCCAGCCAGCCAGCCAGCCAGCCAGCCAGCCAGCCAGCCAGCCAGCCAGCCAGCCAGCCAGCCAGCCAGCCAGCCAGCCAGCCAGCCAGCCAGCCAGCCAGCCAGCCAGCCAGCCAGCCAGCCAGCCAGCCAGCCAGCCAGCCAGCCAGCCAGCCAGCCAGCCAGCCAGCCAGCCAGCCAGCCAGCCAGCCAGCCAGCCAGCCAGCCAGCCAGCCAGCCAGCCAGCCAGCCAGCCAGCCAGCCAGCCAGCCAGCCAGCCAGCCAGCCAGCCAGCCAGCCAGCCAGCCAGCCAGCCAGCCAGCCAGCCAGCCAGCCAGCCAGCCAGCCAGCCAGCCAGCCAGCCAGCCAGCCAGCCAGCCAGCCAGCCAGCCAGCCAGCCAGCCAGCCAGCCAGCCAGCCAGCCAGCCAGCCAGCCAGCCAGCCAGCCAGCCAGCCAGCCAGCCAGCCAGCCAGCCAGCCAGCCAGCCAGCCAGCCAGCCAGCCAGCCAGCCAGCCAGCCAGCCAGCCAGCCAGCCAGCCAGCCAGCCAGCCAGCCAGCCAGCCAGCCAGCCAGCCAGCCAGCCAGCCAGCCAGCCAGCCAGCCAGCCAGCCAGCCAGCCAGCCAGCCAGCCAGCCAGCCAGCCAGCCAGCCAGCCAGCCAGCCAGCCAGCCAGCCAGCCAGCCAGCCAGCCAGCCAGCCAGCCAGCCAGCCAGCCAGCCAGCCAGCCAGCCAGCCAGCCAGCCAGCCAGCCAGCCAGCCAGCCAGCCAGCCAGCCAGCCAGCCAGCCAGCCAGCCAGCCAGCCAGCCAGCCAGCCAGCCAGCCAGCCAGCCAGCCAGCCAGCCAGCCAGCCAGCCAGCCAGCCAGCCAGCCAGCCAGCCAGCCAGCCAGCCAGCCAGCCAGCCAGCCAGCCAGCCAGCCAGCCAGCCAGCCAGCCAGCCAGCCAGCCAGCCAGCCAGCCAGCCAGCCAGCCAGCCAGCCAGCCAGCCAGCCAGCCAGCCAGCCAGCCAGCCAGCCAGCCAGCCAGCCAGCCAGCCAGCCAGCCAGCCAGCCAGCCAGCCAGCCAGCCAGCCAGCCAGCCAGCCAGCCAGCCAGCCAGCCAGCCAGCCAGCCAGCCAGCCAGCCAGCCAGCCAGCCAGCCAGCCAGCCAGCCAGCCAGCCAGCCAGCCAGCCAGCCAGCCAGCCAGCCAGCCAGCCAGCCAGCCAGCCAGCCAGCCAGCCAGCCAGCCAGCCAGCCAGCCAGCCAGCCAGCCAGCCAGCCAGCCAGCCAGCCAGCCAGCCAGCCAGCCAGCCAGCCAGCCAGCCAGCCAGCCAGCCAGCCAGCCAGCCAGCCAGCCAGCCAGCCAGCCAGCCAGCCAGCCAGCCAGCCAGCCAGCCAGCCAGCCAGCCAGCCAGCCAGCCAGCCAGCCAGCCAGCCAGCCAGCCAGCCAGCCAGCCAGCCAGCCAGCCAGCCAGCCAGCCAGCCAGCCAGCCAGCCAGCCAGCCAGCCAGCCAGCCAGCCAGCCAGCCAGCTATAGTATATATGAAATTTATATGTCACAACGGGTACCAGCCAGCTATATTATATTTGTATGAACCAGCCACCCCATATATGGTATATATATATGATACCAACCTATGATACTATGGTATGGTTGAAATCGCTTGATTTGTGTCGAATTTCTGGGAAAATGACTTTCGTTTTTGGAAAAAACGCCATATCTCGGAAACGGTGCGTCGGATCGCAATTTTGCCTTTTAGTTAAGTTTTTTTTTCAAACATACACGACCGGATGGCACAACTTTTAAGCCAAAAATCACGGCTCTAGCTATTATAGAACCCGTCTTATGGTCGAAAATAAGTTCGACCAAAAAAACAACTTTTTTTGCAAGGCTCTTTGACTGTGAATATCTCGGAAACAGAGGGACGCAGGAAAAAAGTAATGATGTGGGGTTGTAGGTAATTATTTCGCCTTTAAGGCATGCAAAGTCAGAAATCGGAAATCGCTTGATTTGTGTCGAATTTCTGGGAAAATGACTTTCGTTTTTGGAAAAAACGCCATATCTCGGAAACGGTGCGTCGGATCGCAATTTTGCCTTTTAGTTAAGTTTTTTTTCAAACATACACGACCGGATGGCACAACTTTTAAGCCAAAAATCACGGCTCTAGCTATTATAGAACCCGTCTTATGGTCGAAAATAAGTTCGACCAAAAAAACAACTTTTTTTGCAAGGCTCTTTGACTGTGAATATCTCGGAAACAGAGGGACGCAGGAAAAAAGTAATGATGTGGGGTTGTAGGTAATTATTTCGTCTTTAAGGCATGCAAAGTCAGAAATCGGAAATCGCTTGATTTGTGTCGAATTTCTGGGAAAATAACTTTCGTTTTTGGAAAAAACGCCATATCTCGGAAACGGTGCGTCGGATCGCAATTTTGCCTTTTAGTTAAGTTTTTTTTTCAAACATACACGACCGGATGGCACAACTTTTAAGCCAAAAATCACGGCTCTAGCTATTATAGAACCCGTCTTATGGTCGAAAATAAGTTCGACCAAAAAAACAACTCTTTTTGCAAGGCTCTGGAGGTGCATAATTTGACTTTGAATATTTCGAGAACGGGGGGACGCTCGATCCTCCGATCCTTGGCCTAGCTGCGGTCGACGCACGAACCCACACGGCTGTATAACTGTCTAAAAAAAAAGCAATATCGCCGTTGGGAGTCGCCATTAAACTGTAGGTTCCCTCTATATACAAAAAATATTTATCCATACAATATTTATAAAAATATTTATCCAACGGGACCATCCCCATGCGATTACAACCATAAATTCAGATTCACTCGAAAACATTCCGACACACTTCGATTTATTTATGAAGGAAGGGACCAGAGTTTCCCCTGACTTATATGCATGTATTAGTGTATGCATGTATGTGTATATGAATGTTATGCATGTTGTCTGGTGGCTAGATTTTGCTATTGCTATACTATAGAATATACCAGCCAGCCAGCCAGCCAGCCAGCCAGCCAGCCAGCCAGCCAGCCAGCCAGCCAGCCAGCCAGCCAGCCAGCCAGCCAGCCAGCCAGCCAGCCAGCCAGCCAGCCAGCCAGCCAGCCAGCCAGCCAGCCAGCCAGCCAGCCAGCCAGCCAGCCAGCCAGCCAGCCAGCCAGCCAGCCAGCCAGCCAGCCAGCCAGCCAGCCAGCCAGCCAGCCAGCCAGCCAGCCAGCCAGCCAGCCAGCCAGCCAGCCAGCCAGCCAGCCAGCCAGCCAGCCAGCCAGCCAGCCAGCCAGCCAGCCAGCCAGCCAGCCAGCCAGCCAGCCAGCCAGCCAGCCAGCCAGCCAGCCAGCCAGCCAGCCAGCCAGCCAGCCAGCCAGCCAGCCAGCCAGCCAGCCAGCCAGCCAGCCAGCCAGCCAGCCAGCCAGCCAGCCAGCCAGCCAGCCAGCCAGCCAGCCAGCCAGCCAGCCAGCCAGCCAGCCAGCCAGCCAGCCAGCCAGCCAGCCAGCCAGCCAGCCAGCCAGCCAGCCAGCCAGCCAGCCAGCCAGCCAGCCAGCCAGCCAGCCAGCCAGCCAGCCAGCCAGCCAGCCAGCCAGCCAGCCAGCCAGCCAGCCAGCCAGCCAGCCAGCCAGCCAGCCAGCCAGCCAGCCAGCCAGCCAGCCAGCCAGCCAGCCAGCCAGCCAGCCAGCCAGCCAGCCAGCCAGCCAGCCAGCCAGCCAGCCAGCCAGCCAGCCAGCCAGCCAGCCAGCCAGCCAGCCAGCCAGCCAGCCAGCCAGCCAGCCAGCCAGCCAGCCAGCCAGCCAGCCAGCCAGCCAGCCAGCCAGCCAGCCAGCCAGCCAGCCAGCCAGCCAGCCAGCCAGCCAGCCAGCCAGCCAGCCAGCCAGCCAGCCAGCCAGCCAGCCAGCCAGCCAGCCAGCCAGCCAGCCAGCCAGCCAGCCAGCCAGCCAGCCAGCCAGCCAGCCAGCCAGCCAGCCAGCCAGCCAGCCAGCCAGCCAGCCAGCCAGCCAGCCAGCCAGCCAGCCAGCCAGCCAGCCAGCCAGCCAGCCAGCCAGCCAGCCAGCCAGCCAGCCAGCCAGCCAGCCAGCCAGCCAGCCAGCCAGCCAGCCAGCCAGCCAGCCAGCCAGCCAGCCAGCCAGCCAGCCAGCCAGCCAGCCAGCCAGCCAGCCAGCCAGCCAGCCAGCCAGCCAGCCAGCCAGCCAGCCAGCCAGCCAGCCAGCCAGCCAGCCAGCCAGCCAGCCAGCCAGCCAGCCAGCCAGCCAGCCAGCCAGCCAGCCAGCCAGCCAGCCAGCCAGCCAGCCAGCCAGCCAGCCAGCCAGCCAGCCAGCCAGCCAGCCAGCCAGCCAGCCAGCCAGCCAGCCAGCCAGCCAGCCAGCCAGCCAGCCAGCCAGCCAGCCAGCCAGCCAGCCAGCCAGCCAGCCAGCCAGCCAGCCAGCCAGCCAGCCAGCCAGCCAGCCAGCCAGCCAGCCAGCCAGCCAGCCAGCCAGCCAGCCAGCCAGCCAGCCAGCCAGCCAGCCAGCCAGCCAGCCAGCCAGCCAGCCAGCCAGCCAGCCAGCCAGCCAGCCAGCCAGCCAGCCAGCCAGCCAGCCAGCAGCCAGCCAGCCAGCCAGCCAGCCAGCCAGCCAGCCAGCCAGCCAGCCAGCCAGCCAGCCAGCCAGCCAGCCAGCCAGCCAGCCAGCCAGCCAGCCAGCCAGCCAGCCAGCCAGCCAGCCAGCCAGCCAGCCAGCCAGCCAGCCAGCCAGCCAGCCAGCCAGCCAGCCAGCCAGCCAGCCAGCCAGCCAGCCAGCCAGCCAGCCAGCCAGCCAGCCAGCCAGCCAGCCAGCCAGCCAGCCAGCCAGCCAGCCAGCCAGCCAGCCAGCCAGCCAGCCAGCCAGCCAGCCAGCCAGCCAGCCAGCCAGCCAGCCAGCCAGCCAGCCAGCCAGCCAGCCAGCCAGCCAGCCAGCCAGCCAGCCAGCCAGCCAGCCAGCCAGCCAGCCAGCCAGCCAGCCAGCCAGCCAGCCAGCCAGCCAGCCAGCCAGCCAGCCAGCCAGCCAGCCAGCCAGCCAGCCAGCCAGCCAGCCAGCCAGCCAGCCAGCCAGCCAGCCAGCCAGCCAGCCAGCCAGCCAGCCAGCCAGCCAGCCAGCCAGCCAGCCAGCCAGCCAGCCAGCCAGCCAGCCAGCCAGCCAGCCAGCCAGCCAGCCAGCCAGCCAGCCAGCCAGCCAGCCAGCCAGCCAGCCAGCCAGCCAGCCAGCCAGCCAGCCAGCCAGCCAGCCAGCCAGCCAGCCAGCCAGCCAGCCAGCCAGCCAGCCAGCCAGCCAGCCAGCCAGCCAGCCAGCCAGCCAGCCAGCCAGCCAGCCAGCCAGCCAGCCAGCCAGCTATAGTATATATGAAATTTATATGTCACAACGGGTACCAGCCAGCTATATTATATTTGTATGAACCAGCCACCCCATATATGGTAGATATATATATGATACCAACCTATGATACTATGGTATGGTTGAAATCGCTTGATTTGTGTCGAATTTCTGGGAAAATGACTTTCGTTTTTGGAAAAAACGCCATATCTCGGAAACGGTGCGTCGGATCGCAATTTTGCCTTTTAGTTAAGTTTTTTTTTCAAACATACACGACCGGATGGCACAACTTTTAAGCCAAAAATCACGGCTCTAGCTATTATAGAACCCGTCTTATGGTCGAAAATAAGTTCGACCAAAAAAACAACTTTTTTTGCAAGGCTCTTTGACTGTGAATATCTCGGAAACAGAGGGACGCAGGAAAAAAGTAATGATGTGGGGTTGTAGGTAATTATTTCGCCTTTAAGGCATGCAAAGTCAGAAATCGGAAATCGCTTGATTTGTGTCGAATTTCTGGGAAAATGACTTTCGTTTTTGGAAAAAACGCCATATCTCGGAAACGGTGCGTCGGATCGCAATTTTGCCTTTTGGTTAAGTTTTTTTTTCAAACATACACGACCGGATGGCACAACTTTTAAGCCAAAAATCACGGCTCTAGCTATTATAGAACCCGTCTTATGGTCGAAAATAAGTTCGACCAAAAAAACAACTTTTTTTGCAAGGCTCTTTGACTGTGAATATCTCGGAAACAGAGGGACGCAGGAAAAAAGTAATGATGTGGGGTTGTAGGTAATTATTTCGTCTTTAAGGCATGCAAAGTCAGAAATCGGAAATCGCTTGATTTGTGTCGAATTTCTGGGAAAATAACTTTCGTTTTTGGAAAAAACGCCATATCTCGGAAACGGTGCGTCGGATCGCAATTTTGCCTTTTAGTTAAGTTTTTTTTTCAAACATACACGACCGGATGGCACAACTTTTAAGCCAAAAATCACGGCTCTAGCTATTATAGAACCCGTCTTATGGTCGAAAATAAGTTCGACCAAAAAAACAACTCTTTTTGCAAGGCTCTGGAGGTGCATAATTTGACTTTGAATATTTCGAGAACGGGGGGACGCTCGATCCTCCGATCCTTGGCCTAGCTGCGGTCGACGCACGAACCCACACGGCTGTATAACTGTCTAAAAAAAAAGCAATATCGCCGTTGGGAGTCGCCATTAAACTGTAGGTTCCCTCTATATACAAAAAATATTTATCCATACAATATTTATAAAAATATTTATCCAACGGGACCATCCCCATGCGATTACAACCATAAATTCAGATTCACTCGAAAACATTCCGACACACTTCGATTTATTTATGAAGGAAGGGACCAGAGTTTCCCCTGACTTATATGCATGTATTAGTGTATGCATGTATGTGTATATGAATGTTATGCATGTTGTCTGGTGGCTAGATTTTGCTATTGCTATACTATAGAATATACCAGCCAGCCAGCCAGCCAGCCAGCCAGCCAGCCAGCCAGCCAGCCAGCCAGCCAGCCAGCCAGCCAGCCAGCCAGCCAGCCAGCCAGCCAGCCAGCCAGCCAGCCAGCCAGCCAGCCAGCCAGCCAGCCAGCCAGCCAGCCAGCCAGCCAGCCAGCCAGCCAGCCAGCCAGCCAGCCAGCCAGCCAGCCAGCCAGCCAGCCAGCCAGCCAGCCAGCCAGCCAGCCAGCCAGCCAGCCAGCCAGCCAGCCAGCCAGCCAGCCAGCCAGCCAGCCAGCCAGCCAGCCAGCCAGCCAGCCAGCCAGCCAGCCAGCCAGCCAGCCAGCCAGCCAGCCAGCCAGCCAGCCAGCCAGCCAGCCAGCCAGCCAGCCAGCCAGCCAGCCAGCCAGCCAGCCAGCCAGCCAGCCAGCCAGCCAGCCAGCCAGCCAGCCAGCCAGCCAGCCAGCCAGCCAGCCAGCCAGCCAGCCAGCCAGCCAGCCAGCCAGCCAGCCAGCCAGCCAGCCAGCCAGCCAGCCAGCCAGCCAGCCAGCCAGCCAGCCAGCCAGCCAGCCAGCCAGCCAGCCAGCCAGCCAGCCAGCCAGCCAGCCAGCCAGCCAGCCAGCCAGCCAGCCAGCCAGCCAGCCAGCCAGCCAGCCAGCCAGCCAGCCAGCCAGCCAGCCAGCCAGCCAGCCAGCCAGCCAGCCAGCCAGCCAGCCAGCCAGCCAGCCAGCCAGCCAGCCAGCCAGCCAGCCAGCCAGCCAGCCAGCCAGCCAGCCAGCCAGCCAGCCAGCCAGCCAGCCAGCCAGCCAGCCAGCCAGCCAGCCAGCCAGCCAGCCAGCCAGCCAGCCAGCCAGCCAGCCAGCCAGCCAGCCAGCCAGCCAGCCAGCCAGCCAGCCAGCCAGCCAGCCAGCCAGCCAGCCAGCCAGCCAGCCAGCCAGCCAGCCAGCCAGCCAGCCAGCCAGCCAGCCAGCCAGCCAGCCAGCCAGCCAGCCAGCCAGCCAGCCAGCCAGCCAGCCAGCCAGCCAGCCAGCCAGCCAGCCAGCCAGCCAGCCAGCCAGCCAGCCAGCCAGCCAGCCAGCCAGCCAGCCAGCCAGCCAGCCAGCCAGCCAGCCAGCCAGCCAGCCAGCCAGCCAGCCAGCCAGCCAGCCAGCCAGCCAGCCAGCCAGCCAGCCAGCCAGCCAGCCAGCCAGCCAGCCAGCCAGCCAGCCAGCCAGCCAGCCAGCCAGCCAGCCAGCCAGCCAGCCAGCCAGCCAGCCAGCCAGCCAGCCAGCCAGCCAGCCAGCCAGCCAGCCAGCCAGCCAGCCAGCCAGCCAGCCAGCCAGCCAGCCAGCCAGCCAGCCAGCCAGCCAGCCAGCCAGCCAGCCAGCCAGCCAGCCAGCCAGCCAGCCAGCCAGCCAGCCAGCCAGCCAGCCAGCCAGCCAGCCAGCCAGCCAGCCAGCCAGCCAGCCAGCCAGCCAGCCAGCCAGCCAGCCAGCCAGCCAGCCAGCCAGCCAGCCAGCCAGCCAGCCAGCCAGCCAGCCAGCCAGCCAGCCAGCCAGCCAGCCAGCCAGCCAGCCAGCCAGCCAGCCAGCCAGCCAGCCAGCCAGCCAGCCAGCCAGCCAGCCAGCCAGCCAGCCAGCCAGCCAGCCAGCCAGCCAGCCAGCCAGCCAGCCAGCCAGCCAGCCAGCCAGCCAGCCAGCCAGCCAGCCAGCCAGCCAGCCAGCCAGCCAGCCAGCCAGCCAGCCAGCCAGCCAGCCAGCCAGCCAGCCAGCCAGCCAGCCAGCCAGCCAGCCAGCCAGCCAGCCAGCCAGCCAGCCAGCCAGCCAGCCAGCCAGCCAGCCAGCCAGCCAGCCAGCCAGCCAGCCAGCCAGCCAGCCAGCCAGCCAGCCAGCCAGCCAGCCAGCCAGCCAGCCAGCCAGCCAGCCAGCCAGCCAGCCAGCCAGCCAGCCAGCCAGCCAGCCAGCCAGCCAGCCAGCCAGCCAGCCAGCCAGCCAGCCAGCCAGCCAGCCAGCCAGCCAGCCAGCCAGCCAGCCAGCCAGCCAGCCAGCCAGCCAGCCAGCCAGCCAGCCAGCCAGCCAGCCAGCCAGCCAGCCAGCCAGCCAGCCAGCCAGCCAGCCAGCCAGCCAGCCAGCCAGCCAGCCAGCCAGCCAGCCAGCCAGCCAGCCAGCCAGCCAGCCAGCCAGCCAGCCAGCCAGCCAGCCAGCCAGCCAGCCAGCCAGCCAGCCAGCCAGCCAGCCAGCCAGCCAGCCAGCCAGCCAGCCAGCCAGCCAGCCAGCCAGCCAGCCAGCCAGCCAGCCAGCCAGCCAGCCAGCCAGCCAGCCAGCCAGCCAGCCAGCCAGCCAGCCAGCCAGCCAGCCAGCCAGCCAGCCAGCCAGCCAGCCAGCCAGCCAGCCAGCCAGCCAGCCAGCCAGCCAGCCAGCCAGCCAGCCAGCCAGCCAGCCAGCCAGCCAGCCAGCCAGCCAGCCAGCCAGCCAGCCAGCCAGCCAGCCAGCCAGCCAGCCAGCCAGCCAGCCAGCCAGCCAGCCAGCCAGCCAGCCAGCCAGCCAGCCAGCCAGCCAGCCAGCCAGCCAGCCAGCCAGCCAGCCAGCCAGCCAGCCAGCCAGCCAGCCAGCCAGCCAGCCAGCCAGCCAGCCAGCCAGCCAGCCAGCCAGCCAGCCAGCCAGCCAGCCAGCCAGCCAGCCAGCCAGCCAGCCAGCCTAGCCAGCCTAGCCAGCCTAGCCAGCCGAGCCAGACTAGCCAGCCTAGCCAGCCGAGCCAGCCGAGCCAGCCTAGCCAGCCCAGCCAGCCTAGCCAGCCTAGCCAGCCTAGCCAGCCTATCCAGCCTAGCCAGCCCAGCCAGCCAGCCAGCCTAGCCAGCCGAGCCAGCCGAGCCAGACTAGCCAGCCTAGCCAGCCTAGCCAGCCTATCCAGCCTAGCCAGCCCAGCCAGCCAGCCAGCCAGCCAGCCAGCCAGCCAGCCAGCCAGCCAGCCAGCCTAGCCAGCCTAGCCAGCCAGCCAGCCTAGCCAGCCGAGCCAGCCGAGCCAGACTAGCCAGCCTAGCCAGCCTAGCCAGCCTAGCCAGCCTAGACAGCCTAGCCAGCCGAGCCAGCCTAGCCAGCCCAGCCAGCCTAGCCAGCCCAGCCAGCCTAGCCAGCCTAGCCAGCCTAGCCAGCCTATCCAGCCTAGCCAGCCCAGCCAGCCAGCCAGCCTAGCCAGCCGAGCCAGCCGAGCCAGCCTAGCCAGCCTAGCCAGCCTAGCCAGCCTAGCCAGCCTAGCCAGCCTAGCCAGCCTAGCCAGCCTAGCCAGCCGAGCCAGCCGAGCCAGCCTAGCCAGCCTAGCCAGCCGAGCCAGCCTAGCCAGCCTAGCCAGCCTAGCCAGCCTAGCCAGCCGAGCCAGCCTAGCCAGCCTAGCCAGCCTAGCCAGCCTAGCCAGCCTAGCCAGCCTAGCCAGCCTAGCCAGCCTAGCCAGCCTAGCCAGCCTAGCCAGCCGAGCCAGCCTAGCCAGCCTAGCCAGCCTAGCCAGCCGAGCCAGCCTAGCCAGCCCAGCCAGCCTATCCAGCCTAGCCAGCCCAGCCAGCCTATCCAGCCTAGCCAGCCCAGCCAGCCTATCCAGCCTAGCCAGCCTAGCCAGCCTAGCCAGCCTAGCCAGCCTAGCCAGCCTAGCCAGCCTAGCCAGCCTAGCCAGCCCAACCAGCCTAGCCAGCCCAGCCAGCCTAGCCAGCCTAGCCAGCCTAGCCAGCCTAGCCAGCCTAGCCAGCCCAACCAGCCTAGCCAGCCCAGCCAGCCTAGCCAGCCTAGCCAGCCTATCCAGCCCAACCAGCCTAGCCAGCCCAGCCACCCTAGCCAGCCTAGCCAGCCTAGCCAGCCTATCCAGCCTAGCCAGCCCAGCCAGCCAGCCAGCCTAGCCAGCCGAGCCAGCCGAGCCAGACTAGCCAGCCTAGCCAGCCTAGCCAGCCTAGCCAGCCTAGCCAGCCTAGCCAGCTTAGCCAGCCTAGCCAGCCTAGCCAGCCTAGCCAGCCTAGCCAGCCTAGCCAGCCTAGCCAGCCTAGCCAGACTAGCCAGCCTAGCCAGCCTAGCCAGCCTAGCCAGCCGAGCCAGCCTAGCCAGCCTAGCCAGCCGAGCCAGCCTAGCCAGCCTAGCCAGCCTAGCCAGCCTAGCCAGCCTAGCCAGCCTAGCCAGCCTAGCCAGCCGAGCCAGCCTAGCCAGCCTAGCCAGCCTAGCCAGCCGAGCCAGCCTAGCCAGCCTAGCCAGCCTAGCCAGCCGAGCCAGCCTAGCCAGCCTAGCCAGCCTAGCCAGCCGAGCCAGCCTAGCCAGCCGAGCCAGCCTAGCCAGCCTAGCCAGCCTAGCCAGCCGAGCCAGCCTAGCCAGCCTAGCCAGCCTAGCCAGCCGAGCCAGCCTAGCCAGCCTAGCCAGCCTAGCCAGCCTAGCCAGCCGAGCCAGCCTAGCCAGCCGAGCCAGCCTAGCCAGCCTAGCCAGCCTAGCCAGCCGAGCCAGCCTAGCCAGCCCAGCCAGCCTATCCAGCCTAGCCAGCCCAGCCAGCCTATCCAGCCTAGCCAGCCTAGCCAGCCTAGCCAGCCTAGCCAGCCTAGCCAGCCTAGCCAGCCTAGCCAGCCTAGCCAGCCGAGACAGCCTAGCCAGCCTAGCCAGCCCAGCCAGCCTATCCAGCCTAGCCAGCCTAGCCAGCCTAGCCAGCCTAGCCAGCCTAGCCAGCCTAGCCAGCCTAGCCAGCCGAGCCAGCCTAGCCAGCCTAGCCAGCCTAGCCAGCCTAGCCAGCCTAGCCAGCCGAGCCAGCCGAGCCAGCCTAGCCAGCCTAGCCAGCCCAGCCAGCCTAGCCAGCCTAGCCAGCCGAGCCAGCCGAGCCAGCCGAGCCAGCCTAGCCAGCCTAGTCAGCCGAGCCAACCTAGCCAGCCTAGCCAGCCTAGCCAGCCGAGCCAGCCGAGCCAGCCTAGCCAGCCTAGCCAGCCTAGCCAGCCTAGCCAGCCTAGCCAGCCGAGCCAGCCTAGCCAGCCTAGCCAGCCGAGACAGCCTAGCCAGCCTAGCCAGCCCAGCCAGCCTATCCAGCCTAGCCAGCCCAGCCAGCCTATCCAGCCTAGCCAGCCTAGCCAGCCTAGCCAGCCTAGCCAGCCTAGCCAGCCTAGAATTTTACTGCTATAAATCTATGGCTAGAAATTAGGCTATAATCTATAAATCTAGGGCTAGAATTATAAGGCTGTAAATCTAGGGCTAGAATTATAGGGCTATAAATCTAGGGCTAGAATTTTATGGCTGTAAATCTAGGGCTAGAAATTTAGGGCTGTAAATCTAGGGCTAGAATTATAAGGCTATAAATCTAGGGCTAGAATTTTATGGCTGTAAATCTAGGGCTAGAAATTTAGGGCTGTAAATCTAGGGCTAGAATTCTAGGGCTGTAAATCGAGGGCTAGAATTATAAGGCTATAAATCTAGGGCTAGAATTTTAGGGCTGTAAATCTAGGGCTAGAATTTTAGGGCTAGAAATTTAGGGCTGTAAATCTAGGGCTAGAATTTTAGGGCCGTAAATCTAGGGCTAGAATTATAGGGCTGTAAATCTAGGGCTAGAATTATAAGGCTATAAATCTAGGGCTAGAATTTTAGGGCTGTAAATCTAGGGCTAGAATTTTATGGCTGTAAATCTAGGGCTAGAATTTTAGGGCCGTAAATCTAGGGCTAGAATTATAAGGCTATAAATCTAGGGCTAGAATTTTAGGGCTGTAAATCTAGGGCTAGAATTTTAGGGCTAGAAATTTAGGGCTGTAAATCTAGGGCTAGAATTTTAGGGCCGTAAATCTAGGGCTAGAATTATAGGGCTGTAAATCTAGGGCTAGAATTATAAGGCTATAAATCTAGGGCTAGAATTTTGGGGCTGTAAATCTAGGGCTAGAATTTTAGGGCTAGAAATTTAGGGCCGTAAATCTAGGGCTAGAATTTTAGGGCTGTAAATCTAGGGCTAGAATCTTAGGGCTGTGAATCTAGGGCTAGAATTTTAGGGCCGTAAATCTAGGGCTAGAATTATAAGGCTATAAATCTAGGGCTAGAATTTTTAATGCTGTAAATCTAGGGCTAGAATTTTAGGCCCGTAAATCTAGGGCTAGAATTTTAGGGCTGTAAATCTAGGGCTAGAATTATAAGGCTATAAATCTAGGGCTAGAATTTTAGGGCTGTAAATCTAGGGCTAGAATTTTAGGGCTAGAAATTTTGGGCTGTAAATCTAGGGCTAGAATTCTAGGGCTGTAAATCTAGGGCTAGAATTATAAGGCTATAAATCTAGGGCTAGAATTTTTAATGCTGTAAATCTAGGGCTAGAATTTTAGGCCCGTAAATCTAGGGCTAGAATTTTAGGGCTGTAAATCTAGGGCTGTAAATCTAGGGCTAGAATTTTAGGGCTAGAAATTTAGGGCTGTAAATCTAGGGCTAGAATTCTAGGGCTGTAAATCTAGGGCTAGAATTTTAGGGCTGTAAATCTAGGGCTAGAATTATAAGGCTATAAATCTAGGGCTAGAATTTTTAATGCTGTAAATCTAGGGCTAGAATTATAAGGCTATAAATCTAGGGCTAGAATTTTAGGGCTGTAAATCTAGGGCTAGAATTTTAGGGCTAGAAATTTTGGGCTGTAAATCTAGGGCTAGAATTCTAGGGCTGTAAATCTAGGGCTAGAATTATAAGGCTATAATCTAGGGCTAGAATTTTAGGGCTGTAAATCTAGGGCTAGAATTTTAGGGCTAGAAATTTAGGGCTGTAAATCTAGGGCTAGAATTTTAGGGCCGTAAATCTAGGGCTAGAATTATAGGGCTGTAAATCTAGGGCTAGAATTATAAGGCTATAAATCTAGGGCTAGAATTTTAGGGCTAGAAATTTAGGGCTGTAAATCTAGGGCTAGAATTTTAGGGCCGTAAATCTAGGGCTAGAATTATAGGGCTGTAAATCTAGGGCTAGAATTTTAGGGCTAGAAATTTAGGGCTGTAAATCTAGGGCTAGAATTATAAGGCTGTAAATCTAGGGCTAGAATTATAGGGCTATAAATCTAGGGCTAGAATTTTAGGGCTGTAAATCTAGGGCTAGAATTTTAGGGCTAGAAATTTAGGGCCGTAAATCTAGGGCTAGAATCTTAGGGCTGTGAATCTAGGGCTAGAATTTTAGGGCCGTAAATCTAGGGCTAGAATTATAAGGCTATAAATCTAGGGCTAGAATTTTAGGGCTGTAAATCTAGGGCTAGAATTTTAGGGCTAGAAATTTTGGGCTGTAAATCTAGGGCTAGAATTCTAGGGCTGTAAATCTAGGGCTAGAATTCTAGGGCCGTAAATCTAGGGCTAGAATTTTAGGGCTGTAAATCTAGGGCTAGATTTTTAGGGCTGTAAATCTAGGGCTAGAATTTCAGGGCTAGAAATTTAGGGCCGTAAATCTAGGGCTAGAATCTTAGGGCCGTAAATCTAGGGCTAGAATTTTAGGGCTGTAAATCTAGGGCTAGAATTATAAGGCTATAAATCTAGGGCTAGAATTTTAGGGCTAGAAATTTAGGGCTGTAAATCTAGGGCTAGAATTATAAGGCTGTAAATCTAGGGCTAGAATTATAGGGCTAGAAATTTAGGGCTGTAAATCTAGGGCTAGAATTTTAGGGCTAGAATTCTAGGGCTGTAAATCTAGGGCTAGAATTTTAGGGCTAGAATTTTAGGGCTAGAAATTTAGGGCTGTAAATCTAGGCCAGACTAGCCAGCCTGGCCAGCCTAACCAGCCTAACCAGCCTAGCCAGCCTGGCCAGCCTAACCAGCCTGGCCAGCCTAACCAGCCTAACCAGCCTAGCCAGCCTAACCAGCCTAGCCAGCTTCGCCAGCCTAGCCAACCAGCCAGCCAGCCAGCCTAGCCAGCCAGCCAACCAGCCAGCCTAGCCAGCCAGCGAACCAGCCAGCCTAGCCAGCCTAGCCAGACTAGCCAGCCTAGCCAGCCTAGCCAGCCTAGCCAGCCAGCCAGCCAGCCAGCCACCCAGCCAGCCAGCCAGCCAGCCAGCCAGCCAGCCAGCCAGCCTAGCCAGCCTAGCCAGCCTAGCCAGCCTAGCCAGCCTAGCCAGCCTAGCCAGCCTAGCCAGAATAGCCAGCCTAGCCAGTTTAGTCAGTCTAGATAGCCTAGTCAGACTAGAAAACCAGGCAGCTTAGCCAGCCAGCCAGCCAGCCAGCCAGCCAGCCAGCCTAGCCAGCCAGCCAGCCAGCCAGCCTAGCCAGCCTAGCCAGCCTAGCCAGCCTAGCCAGCCTAGCCAGCCTAGCCAGAATAGCCAGCCTAGCCAGTTTAGTCAGTCTAGATAGCCTAGTCAGACTAGAAAACCAGGCAGCTTAGCCAGCCAGCCAGCCAGCCAGCCAGCCAGCCAGCCTAGCCAGCCAGCCAGCCAGCCAGCCTAGCCAGCCTAGCCAGCCTAGCCAGCCTAGCCAGAATAGCCAGCCTAGCCAGTTTAGTCAGTCTAGATAGCCTAGTCAGACTAGAAAACCAGGCAGCTTAGCCAGCCAGCCAGCCAGCCAGCCAGCCAGCCAGCCTAGCCAGCCAGCCAGCCAGCCAGTCTAGATAGCCTAGTCAGACTAGAAAACCAGGCAGCTTAGCCAGCCAGCCAGCCAGCCAGCCAGCCAGCCAGCCTAGCCAGCCAGCCAGCCTAGCCAGCCTAGCCAGCCTAGCCAGCCTAGCCAGCCTAGCCAGAATAGCCAGCCTAGCCAGTTTAGTCAGTCTAGATAGCCTAGTCAGACCAGAAAACCAGGCAGCTTAGCCAGCCAGCCAGCCAGCCAGCCAGCCAGCCAGCCTAGCCAGCCAGCCAGCCAGCCAGCCTAGCCAGCCTAGCCAGTATAGCCAGCCTAGAAAGCCTAGCCAGACTAGCCAGCCTAGCCAGCCTAGCCAGCCAGCCAGCCAGCCAGCCTAGCCAGCCAGAAAGCCAGCCAACCTAGCCAGCCAGCCAGCCAGCCAGCCAGCCTAGCCAGCCTAGCCAGCCTAGCCAGCCTAGCCAACCTAGCCAGAATAGCCAGCCTAGCCAGTTTAGTCAGTCTAGATAGCCTAGTCAGACTAGAAAACCAGGCAGCTTAGCCAGCCAGCCAGCCAGCCAGCCAGCCAGCCAGCCTAGCCAGCCAGCCAGCCAGCCAGCCTAGCCAGCCAGCCAGCCTAGCCAGCCTAGCCAGTATAGCCAGCCTAGAAAGCCTAGCCAGACTAGCCAGCCTAGCCAGCCTAGCCAGCCAGCCAGCCAGCCAGCCTAGCCAGCCTAGCCAGCCTAGCCAGCCTAGCCAGCCTAGCCAGCCTAGCCAGCCTAGCCAGCCTAGCCAGCCTAGCCAGCCTAGCCAGCCTAGCCAGCCTAGCCAGAATAGCCAGCCTAGCCAGTTTAGTCAGTCTAGATAGCCTAGTCAGACTAGAAAACCAGGCAGCTTAGCCAGCCAGCCAGCCAGCCAGCCAGCCAGCCAGCCTAGCCAGCCTAGCCAGCCAGCCAGTCTAGCCAGCCAGCCAGCCTAGCCAGCCTAGCCAGCCTAGCCAGCCAGCCAGTCAGCCTAGCCAGCCTAGCCAGCCAGCCAGTCTAGCCAGACTAGAAAGCCTAGCCAGCCTAGCCAGCCTAGCCAGACTAGCCAGACTAGCCAGACTAGCCAGCCTAGCCAGCCTAGCCAGCCTAGCCAGCCTAGCCAGCTAGCCAGCCTAGTCAGCCAACCAGTCTAGCCAGCCTAGCCAGCCTTGCCAGCCAGCCTAGCCAGAATAGCCAGCCTAGCCAGCCTAGGCAGCCTAGCCAGCCCAGCCAGACTAGCCAGCCTGGCCAGCCTAACCAGCCTAACCAGCCTAGCCAGCCTGGCCAGCCTAACCAGCCTGGCCAGCCTAACCAGCCTAACCAGCCTAGCCAGCCTGGCCAGCCTAACCAGCCTGGCCAGCCTAACCAGCCTAACCAGCCTAGCCAGCCTAACCCGCCTAGCCAGCTTCGCCAGCCTAGCCAACCAGCCAGCCAGCCAGCCTAGCCAGCCAGCCAACCAGCCAGCCTAGCCAGCCAGCCAACCAGCCAGCCTAGCCAGCCTAGCCAGACTAGCCAGCCTAGCCAGCCTAGCCAGCCTAGCCAGCCAGCCAGCCAGCCAGCCAGCCAGCCAGCCAGCCAGCCAGCCTAGCCAGCCTAGCCAGCCTAGCCAGCCTAGCCAGCCTAGCCAGCCTAGCCAGAATAGCCAGCCTAGCCAGTTTAGTCAGTCTAGATAGCCTAGTCAGACTAGAAAACCAGGCAGCTTAGCCAGCCAGCCAGCCAGCCAGCCAGCCAGCCAGCCTAGCCAGCCAGCCAGCCAGCCAGCCTAGCCAGCCTAGCCAGCCTAGCCAGCCTAGCCAGCCTAGCCAGCCTAGCCAGCCTAGCCAGAATAGCCAGCCTAGCCAGTTTAGTCAGTCTAGATAGCCTAGTCAGACTAGAAAACCAGGCAGCTTAGCCAGCCAGCCAGCCAGCCAGCCAGCCAGCCAGCCTAGCCAGCCAGCCAGCCAGCCAGCCTAGCCAGCCTAGCCAGTATAGCCAGCCTAGAAAGCCTAGCCAGACTAGCCAGCCTAGCCAGCCTAGCCAGCCAGCCAGCCAGCCAGCCTAGCCAGCCAGAAAGCCAGCCAACCTAGCCAGCCAGCCAGCCTAGCCAGCCAGCCAGCCAGCCAGCCTAGCCAGCCTAGCCAGCCTAGCCAGCCTAGCCAACCTAGCCAGAATAGCCAGCCTAGCCAGTTTAGTCAGTCTAGATAGCCTAGTCAGACTAGAAAACCAGGCAGCTTAGCCAGCCAGCCAGCCAGCCAGCCAGCCAGCCAGCCTAGCCAGCCAGCCAGCCAGCCAGCCTAGCCAGCCTAGCCAGTATAGCCAGCCTAGAAAGCCTAGCCAGACTAGCCAGTATAGCCAGCCTAGCCAGCCAGCCAGCCAGCCAGCCTAGCCAGCCAGCCAGCCAGCCAGCCTAGCCAGCCTAGCCAGCCTAGCCAACCTAGCCAGAATAGCCAGTTTAGTCAGTCTAGATAGCCTAGTCAGACTAGAAAACCAGGCAGCTTAGCCAGCCAGCCAGCCAGCCAGCCAGCCAGCCAGCCAGCCAGCCAGCCAGCCAGCCAGCCAGCCAGCCAGCCTAGCCAGCCAGCCAGCCAGCCAGCCTAGCCAGCCTAGCCAGCCTAGCCAGCCTAGCCAGCCTAGCCAGCCTAGCCAGAATAGCCAGCCTAGCCAGTTTAGTCAGTCTAGATAGCCTAGTCAGACTAGAAAACCAGGCAGCTTAGCCAGCCAGCCAGCCAGCCAGCCAGCCAGCCAGCCTAGCCAGCCAGCCAGCCAGCCAGCCTAGCCAGCCTAGCCAGTATAGCCAGCCTAGAAAGCCTAGCCAGACTAGCCAGCCTAGCCAGCCTAGCCAGCCAGCCAGCTAGCCAGCCTAGCCAGCCAGAAAGCCAGCCAACCTAGCCAGCCAGCCAGCCTAGCCAGCCAGCCAGCCAGCCAGCCTAGCCAGCCTAGCCAGCCTAGCCAGCCTAGCCAACCTAGCCAGAATAGCCAGCCTAGCCAGTTTAGTCAGTCTAGATAGCCTAGTCAGACTAGAAAACCAGGCAGCTTAGCCAGCCAGCCAGCCAGCCAGCCAGCCAGCCAGCCAGCCTAGCCAGCCAGCCAGCCAGCCAGCCTAGCCAGCCAGCCAGCCAGCCAGCCTAGCCAGCCTAGAAAGTATAGCCAGCCTAGAAAGCCTAGCCAGACTAGCCAGCCTAGCCAGCCTAGCCAGCCAGCCAGCCAGCCAGCCAGCCAGCCAGAAAGCCAGCCAACCTAGCCAGCCAGCCAGCCTAGCCAGCCTAGCCAGCCAGCCAGCCAGCCAGCCAACCAGCCAGCCAGCCAGCCTAGCCAGACTAGCCAACCAGCCAGCCTAGCCAGCCTAGCCAGCCAGCCAGCCCAGCCAGCCTAGCCAGCCAGACAGCCTAGCCAGCCTAGCCAGCCAGCCAGCCTAGCCAGCCTAGCCAGCCTAGCCAGCCAGCCAGCCTAGCCAGCCTAGCCAGCCTAGCCAGCCTACCCAGCCTAGCCAGACTAGCCAGACTAGCCAGACTAGCCAGCCTAGCCAGCCTAGCCAGCCTAGCCAGCCTAGCCAGCTAGCCAGCCTAGTCAGCCAACCAGTCTAGCCAGCCTAGCCAGCCAGCCAGCCAGCCAGCCTAGCCAGCCAGAAAGCCAGCCAACCTAGCCAGCCAGCCAGCCTAGCCAGCCAGCCAGCCTAGCCAGCCTAGCCAGCCAGCCAGCCCAGCCAGCCTAGCCAGCCAGACAGCCTAGCCAGCCTAGCCAGCCTAGCCAGACAGCCAGCTAGCCAGCCTAGCCAGCCAGAAAGCCAGCCAACCTAGCCAGCCAGCCAGCCTAGCCAGCCTAGCCAGCCAGCCAGCCAGCCAGCCAACCAGCCAGCCAGCCAGCCAGCCAGCCTAGCCAGCCTAGCCAGCCTAGCCAGCCTAGCCAGCCTAGCCAGCCTAGCCAGCCTAGCCAGAATAGCCAGCCTAGCCAGTTTAGTCAGTCTAGATAGAATAGTCAGACTAGAAAACCAGGCAGCTTAGCCAGCCAGCCAGCCAGCCAGCCAGCCAGCCAGCCAGCCTAGCCAGCCAGCCAGCCAGCCAGCCTAGCCAGCCTAGCCAGCCTAGCCAGCCTAGCCAGCCTAGCCAGAATAGCCAGCCTAGCCAGTTTAGTCAGTCTAGATAGCCTAGTCAGACTAGAAAACCAGACAGCTTAGCCAGCCAGCCAGCCAGCCAGCCAGCCAGCCAGCCTAGCCAGCCAGCCAGCCAGCCAGCCAGCCAGTCAGCCAGCCAGCCTAGCCAGCCTAGCCAGCCTAGCCAGCCTAGCCAGCCAGCCAGCCAGCCAGCCAGCCAGCCTAGCCAGCCTAGCCAGAATAGCCAGCCTAGCCAGTTTAGTCAGTCTAGATAGCCTAGTCAGACTAGAAAACCAGGCAGCTTAGCCAGCCAGCCAGCCAGCCAGCCAGCCAGCCAGCCAGCCAGCCTAGCCAGCCAGCCAGCCAGCCAGCCTAGCCAGTATAGCCAGCCTAGCCAGCCTAGCCAGAATAGCCAGCCTAGCCAGAATAGCCAGCCTAGCCAGTTTAGTCAGTCTAGATAGCCTAGTCAGACTAGAAAACCAGACAGCTTAGCCAGCCAGCCAGCCAGCCAGCCAGCCAGCCAGCCAGCCTAGCCAGCCAGCCAGCCAGCCAGCCTAGCCAGCCTAGCCAGCCTAGCCAGCCTAGCCAGCCAGCCAGCCAGCCAGCCTAGCCAGCCTAGCCAGCCTAGCCAGCCTAGCCAGCCTAGCCAGCCTAGCCAGCCTAGCCAGAATAGCCAGCCTAGCCAGTTTAGTCAGTCTAGATAGCCTAGTCAGACTAGAAAACCAGGCAGCTTAGCCAGCCAGCCAGCCAGCCAGCCAGCCAGCCAGCCAGCCTAGCCAGCCAGCCAGCCAGCCAGCCTAGCCAGTATAGCCAGCCTAGCCAGCCTAGCCAGACTAGCCAGCCTAGCCAGCCAGCCAGCCAGCCAGCCTAGCCAGCCAGAAAGCCAGCCAACCTAGCCAGCCAGCCAGCCTAGCCAGCCTAGCCAGCCAGCCAGCCAGCCAGCCAACCAGCCAGCCAGCCAGCCTAGCCAGACTAGCCAACCAGCCAGCCAGCCAGCCTAGCCAGCCTAGCCAGCCAGCCAGCCTAGCCAGCCTAGCCAGAATAGCCAGCCTAGCCAGTTTAGTCAGTCTAGATAGCCTAGTCAGACTAGAAAACCAGGCAGCTTAGCCAGCCAGCCAGCTAGCCAGCCAGCCAGCCAGCCAGCCAGCCTAGCCAGCCTAGCCAGCCAGCCAGCCTAGCCAGCCTAGCCAGAATAGCCAGCCTAGCCAGTTTAGTCAGTCTAGATAGCCTAGTCAGACTAGAAAACCAGGCAGCTTAGCCAGCCAGCCAGCTAGCCAGCCAGCCAGCCAGCCAGCCTAGCCAGCCAGCCAGCCTAGCCAGCCAGCCAGCCAGCCTAGCCAGCCAGCCAGCCAGCCAGCCAGCCAGCCAGCCAGCCAGCCAGCCAGCCAGCCAGCCAGCCAGCCAGCCAGCCAGCCAGCCAGCCAGCCAGCCAGCCAGCCAGCCAGCCAGCCAGCCAGCCAGCCAGCCAGCCAGCCAGCCAGCCAGCCAGCCAGCCAGCCAGCCAGCCAGCCAGCCAGCCAGCCAGCCAGCCAGCCAGCCAGCCAGCCAGCCAGCCAGCCAGCCAGCCAGCCAGCCAGCCAGCCAGCCAGCCAGCCAGCCAGCCAGCCAGCCAGCCAGCCAGCCAGCCAGCCAGCCAGCCAGCCAGCCAGCCAGCCAGCCAGCCAGCCAGCCAGCCAGCCAGCCAGCCAGCCAGCCAGCCAGCCAGCCAGCCAGCCAGCCAGCCAGCCAGCCAGCCAGCCAGCCAGCCAGCCAGCCAGCCAGCCAGCCAGCCAGCCAGCCAGCCAGCCAGCCAGCCAGCCAGCCAGCCAGCCAGCCAGCCAGCCAGCCAGCCAGCCAGCCAGCCAGCCAGCCAGCCAGCCAGCCAGCCAGCCAGCCAGCCAGCCAGCCAGCCAGCCAGCCAGCCAGCCAGCCAGCCAGCCAGCCAGCCAGCCAGCCAGCCAGCCAGCCAGCCAGCCAGCCAGCCAGCCAGCCAGCCAGCCAGCCAGCCAGCCAGCCAGCCAGCCAGCCAGCCAGCCAGCCAGCCAGCCAGCCAGCCAGCCAGCCAGCCAGCCAGCCAGCCAGCCAGCCAGCCAGCCAGCCAGCCAGCCAGCCAGCCAGCCAGCCAGCCAGCCAGCCAGCCAGCCAGCCAGCCAGCCAGCCAGCCAGCCAGCCAGCCAGCCAGCCAGCCAGCCAGCCAGCCAGCCAGCCAGCCAGCCAGCCAGCCAGCCAGCCAGCCAGCCAGCCAGCCAGCCAGCCAGCCAGCCAGCCAGCCAGCCAGCCAGCCAGCAAGCCAATCAATCAGTTTCCACTGAATACTTGTCCCATTCTTGCAGATGAAGCTAGTTTACTCATCCCACTAAGGAAAATTTCAAGCGCTTCCACATTCAGTTAACGTCAAAAAGATGTCCCCTTTGCCTACTTCTGGCTAATCAATAAATTGAAACTGCGGCCATGGCCTCTTCAAAGAAGGTCATAGAAAGTATGCTCATAACCACAGTCACTTCGTTTTTCAAGCTTCCCATAGAAAACCCCCGTAGGGTGCATCTCAGCGCAGCTCGTTCACTTCTAATCAGAAAAACCACGTAACACGGTCTTCAGATTGAATTTCCTCACAAATTGGTGATCGTAAAATCATCGCATTAGTCGAACCCAAGTCCCAAATCAAAATTCACATCCAATTTGTTAGACAAACCACCAGCCAACAACTTTCGGCTACCTTATCTATCGGCGACAAGTCCATTTCGATTTTAGTTCTCAACGGTATCCGGTGCCCCGTTGTGGCACTTAAAAGACTCATTTTGGGTAAACCGATGGAAAATTTTAAAATTTACCCACCAAATCATCGCCGCCGCGTCGAATATAATCCATTAAACGCACGGTCTCTGGCCACCGCGATCAAGCTATAAGTTCACATCACAGTTAGCGTCTGCGACTTATGACAGCCACCGACAGACACCGGTGGGTCACGCCGAAGTGACTCCACATCGTTGCGTTGCTGTAACTGTCACCGATATCCTACCAAAGACAATGAACGTATTGTATCTCGATGCAGTCGCGCACACGAATCCGAACATAACTCATAAAATATTTAATTTCAATATTTTCATATGAACGGGAACGCGAGCGCAAACGCATACGCGAACGCGAACGGAACCGCTAATGAATATTTATGAACGCGCAAGTGGTTAATATTTTTAATGAGTCGTTGGTATGTCGTTCAGATACAGTGTCGTTCTCGTTCAGATACAGTCGTCGGCTTTTTGGGGGATGGGGGGAGAGTCGGGTTGACACAGAGATACATATAACAGACGACATACGACACAAATATCAGAACGGAATCGTTAATTTCCCGGAATTTGGCACTAGGTCTGGCCGGCGGTTGTGGTTGCCCGGCTATGGCCGGTTATGCGTACCTGCTTCAGGTGGAACCATAGATAATAATTTTATTGCTTTCACGGAAAAGTATCTTTCCAAATTATGGAGCCTAAATGATTTAATGCGTTACAGCCGCATTCGAAAGTGTAACCGCATGAGTTTACGAGTATATCGTTTTTTTGTTTTTTCTTTTTCAGTTTATTTTTTTTTACGAGTGTATCTGGAACCATTTTTGAATTGGTGATGGGGAGCCGTGCACAGCGCTGCTTCAACTGACGCAGGAGATGGAAGACGGAAGACGGGAGGAGAAGGCGAACCATTTGCACTCATAATGGTTATGTCGTCCGTGTCATGATACGTTTATGGGCAGAGGTATTTTTATTTCGTTGCAGTTAAATGCAAGCGATTTAGATTCTGGACCAAGTCCGAGTGGAATTGGACTTGGAACGTGCCACCCGATGCCGTGAAAGATGGAGAGAACAAGTTTGTTATGATTGCGTTGGTTGCCGATTACAAATATGAAATGATTTCGTTTGTAGTTTGGATAATTTTTTTCCCTCTTTATTTTGTTCAGTTTATGGTTGCACCAGGTTACCGGGAATGCACTTCTATGCGTTGACTGGATTCTGGAGAAAACCATACTCTCTCGGCTGTTTCTACTGAAGTGATGTTTGGACGGATTAGTTTGTCGGATGATATTTGGTACTTGTCGGGATGCAGGATATTCTTGGAACCTGAGATCAGATGAGGAAGAACGTCTGTCTCAAGCTACTTAAAGATTCTATGCAAGTCAGGCAGTTGTACAATACACGTGCTCCTTGAAGTCTGCTTCTTGTAAACAACCATATGAGCCTATTTGTCCTTGAATCTGTTTTGTTCTTTATGCACAAGGATGTCAGGTGGATCGAAACAAGTGAAGTGTGGAAATGATACTCCTAGACAAACTACAGTCATGTAATCACGCTTAGGCCATGTAAGACTCTCCTGTGGTGAGGTGAGATAAGCTTAAGTAAATTATGTATGTAAGTATACATTTTACAAATTTAGTATTACAGTAGAATCTCGAAAAGATAAACAGATACAGAAAACAGCTTCCGTTAATCTTCTCGAATTGTTCATTTTTACAAGCACCGAAATTTAGTTAAAGAAGAACGTACAGCAATACATAAAAAAGCAGCATATCTCAAAATAACAATTCTTTTTATTTTTTGAAAAAAAAAAACAAAAAACATCATAAATAAAAAAAATTGCATAAGAGTTAAGGAAAAAGACTTGTTTAGACGTTGTTCTTAAAATCTGCTCTGTAGACTGTTTAGTCTAGAAGAAAGATAGGAAAAGTCGTTCATCTATTTGAACTGTTCACATTTCCGTTCATGTTTCCGAGATTTTACTGTATTTCGTTTTCAAAAGCGAAATAAGTCCAATTTTCAACATGAGTTAACTCGGTCTGAGTTTGTACAGTTTGGTACATCACTAGCTTGCATTTCTTCTGGTAAGGATTTTAAGTATTCACACAAAGCGACAGAGAACATCTTGTACGCTGTGTTGCTGAGACTTTTTCTTCAAGAGTGGCCGCAGTCAAGTGAGACTCTTTTCTTGTGGATCGGACATATGAGCGGTATTTGATCACCGGACCTGCTTTCCTGTGACCATATCTTACAGATGAGCTGGTAAATTCATTGAGCCCTAACTGATTAAACTAAACACTTAATAGTCTGGTAGAACTGTAAAGGGATCAAAAATAATTTTGCTATGTGAGATATTTTGAGCACATAATCATCCATGGCATCTTTACTTACTTCTCCGATCAGCGTCTCATTTACTTTCTTAGCCAGATTTTTTGTTTACGATTTTTGAAACACTATTGGAGCACTCAGACTCAAAACTGGTCCATTGTACTGTAGGTAGCAACCTACTCGAGTGCCGTTAATTTGATCCCAACGGCAAATGGTGACTGGACCAGATTCGATTTCACTGGGACTCGAACCTGGGACCCCTCTAACTTGGGGCAGGCACCTAAACAACTGCGCTATCCAGTCGTATAGCCTGATTTAATGCAACCTTACATTCTTGATGGTCATGGACACGCTGCTTCCAGTCATCAAGACCAAGTTGTTTTGAATCTGGAAAAAATCGATCTTTATACCGGACGTTTCGGATTCTAAAATGCTCTTAGTCTTGATGTGGCTGAGCCAATACAGTCGATACAGTCACTGCCTTTAGGACTTAATCTACTTCTAATACATTTTTAGATGTATTGCCTTTCTAGCAGACATGAACAAATAGCCGCAGCAGAATACCTGTTTCGAAGCACCAGGAATCAGTTCCACCGTCCTGCTTGTTGTCCATGCGACATGATACTGATGTGGTGGTTTTAGCCCACATAAAGTATGAATGAATCAACACCCCCATGACGACTCCAAATGGGATTCTTCGGAAACTTTTCGTAACAGTCCTACTCTCAAGTCAACGATAGTTACTCGTAAGGTCGAACAAACGATTAGAAACGCACCTTAACAAGCTCAATGAAATCGTTTCTGTTCAACAACGATTATGTCGTAATCCATGTCCAGCAACATTGTCATCTACAACTCTTCTCTATGAGCAATTAAGTCCATCGCCTTATATTGCCCTTGACTGCTCAAAGTAAGGGATTATCTCCGCCACTATCCCATCCTCCTTGTCACAATCGACAATCATGCACATGTGCACATCAATCTTAACCCCATTACCAGCGGACAAGATTCCGACTGATCCGACAAACTATGGCGATACAAGGCTACGTATTTCATAAAATATTTTTGCACATATCTCGCAAAAAGGCGAAAATACGTACGATCACATACTCTGCATGATCGATCTGTGTATCTGTCAGCCGTTTGTATCGGCAATCAGCATCCCGCGCTAGTGCGATTGCCCCACAAGCGCGCATAGTGCGTTCGATTCGAATTTATGGTAAAGCCCGGCATTTTTATGATCCACACCGGTACTGATCGTTCAGGCCGAGCAGATCTTGCTTGCGTCCACATATGGAGCAGGCCAACATCAGAAATATTGTGGTTACGTAAATCGGAATTGTGAAGATCTCTCTCTCTCGCCGAAGGATGGTGGATGGTGGTGCATGCGGAGATTTATGTGCTGCGCATTTTTAATTCATTTTTATATAATATCTGCCGGCACGGATCATAATTATTATGGCACAGATATTGGCCTTCTTCGGGAAACGAGTATGCAGAGCTCACTCTAATTGGTCATGGATAAGCGGGTTACAGCGAGAGGTTTGTCTCTACGACACTTGTGCAGTGTAAAGTGTGGTAGTGGTCTGTTGTTAGGAAATAAGAACGGATGAGTGGAATTTTTGTGTATCGCATCGAAACAATATAATTAAGTGAAGGGGAACAGTTATAGAGAAGACGATTACCCTGGTAATTAGGGCTTTTTAAGGATGAATTTAATTGCCCTAAGAGACGCACCGAACCGAGACGTACTTCCGATGAGGCAGTGCAAGAATATGCGATACTAATTGCGGGCAGCCAAAGATAGGAAGACAATTCTCTGAATTGTTGCAAATGTTTTAAATAACTTGAAAATTTGTATTCAATCTTCGTCCAAATGTTATAAGATAATCAGATATACGAGTAAATACAGGGTTTCAGATCGATGATATTTTTAGATCACTTTTAAATGGAATAGCATTTTTAAATTTACATTTTTTCAGTCGAATATAAGCTCTTTTATGTAAAGAATGAAAATGATCGAGTGATCTGGAGATCTCTCGTGCGCGACCCCTTTAGTGGAACATGCGGATCACTGAATATGATGATGATGATGAAAATAATTAAAATAAAAACGGACAAGATGTTAAAAAAGTAGTCAAACTAAGGAAATGCAAATATTCAGGCTTAACTTCTTGAAAGTCGCCCTTGGAATGATCGCTAACAATTCATTGGTCAACATTAGGGACACTGGTGATTAATTTGTTTTAAATTTTTCATTCATAGAAATTGTTGGATCAGGCCACGCTTCATCATAAGCCATGTCAAGGCTAAGTTATATAGCATTTAGGGGTTTTTTAGTTAGAGCGGATCTACGAAATTCATGCCCGATAAATGGAAGTTCTGTAACAAATACTTATTTATTTATTTTAAAGGATATTTAAACAATAAGATAAATCTTACAAGTGTGTAATGCTTTATACTTACAATGATTTTAATAATTAAAAGTCAAAAGAAAATGTAAGTGATGTGGTCTGTGTGCATTCCTTGACTACTGTGGGTTGTGGTCGACGTTACAAAAGATTTTCGCATCCTTAGAGTAAAATAAGAATGATCAAAGCTTTGGCGAGGAGTAGTTCTGAATTGATGGGTAAAAATTACTGTTAAGCCCAGAGAATACACATAAACACTATAAACTTTGCAAATGGAAGCATTTGGGTGGTCAGACCAAGATAGAGTAGAATTAAAAATAAGACGTAAATTTCTCGCGGTGCGTAAATACTCTACGTCCGATTCGCCAAGTCTAATCTGCGGAAAATTACCAGTATCAAGGTTATTTGTCCGAAATTCAACATTTTTTTTAGATCAGCATTTATGACATTGACAGCAACTTCTTTTCTTGAAGGCGGACAGTTGAGATGGAGTTGTATGTCATGATTATTTTAATGATTTCATTTATGTATAATGAGAAAAGAACAGGTCCGAGTATAGACCCCTGCGGTACTCCTTGTTTCATCCAAACAATTTTAAACTCGTCCTTCGATGGCAACATATTGCGAGCTTATAGATATTACCTTATGAGTTTCATGGGAAATGGTGAGAGCTTGAAAAGGTTGAGTAGTTTTATGGAACGAATAATGGGATCGACCGTATCAAAAGACTTAGAAAAATTCAAAATAGTGCTGTTTATAGCTACGCTTAGCTCGAAAACCAGATTGAGATGAAGGGAAATTATTTTTATAGCGCAGATATTTCGGAATTCGTTTAAACTTACTTACTTAAGGTGGCGCTTCAGTCCGGGGTGGACCTGGGCCTCAACCAACAAGCGTCTCCAGCCAGCTCTATCTTTAGCTATCTGCCTCCAGTTTCGCACGCACAGTTGGTTGAGGTCCCTTTCCACTTGCGTGCGCCACCTGAGTCGCGGTCTTCCTCTACTGCGCCGCCCCTCGGGGGTGAATTCGAAGACTTTTCGGGCCGGTGCTTTGGTTTCCATTCGCTCTACATGACCTAACCATCTCAATCGTTGGATCTTCACCCTTCTGGCTAAGTCGATGTCGCTGAACAGCTCGTACAGTTCCTTGTTATATCTTCTCCTCCACTCACCCTCTATGCAGACGGGACCATAATCATCTGAAGAATTTTCCTCTCAAAGCAGCCAAGAGTAACCTCATCCGCTTTTGACAAAGTCCATGCTTCTGCGCCTTATAGCAGGACTTGGACTATTAAGGTCGTTTAAAACGAGCGGCAGTTTGCCCGATTCACAAGAAAAGAGGCCCATTTGACTGCGCCTACCCTCAACGAATAAGGCTCACTAACATCACGTGCCAGATCATCTCTGCAATTTTGAGTCAACAACAGGCTAGTCTGGTTTCTAGCCAGGAAAGTTCATGGTAGAGAGACCTCAAAACCTTGACTTGAAGAGGATATTATATCACTTTCCAACGAATTGTTTCCTTTAAGTTTAAATCGAAGGAGTTGCTGCATCCTTTCATTGACGTCTAGATTAAATTGAAAGAGGTTGAGGTTTGAGTATCATTTGGACTCCTTTCATAAGTACTGCCCGCCAGCTTCTAGACCTTCAGTTCAATTCAGTGGCTAACATCAACGGTAACTTTAAGTACAAAGATTTCCACTTTTCAGAGTTATTGTCTGAAAGTGTTGACATCCTAAAAGCTTATCCCTCGCGCCCACCTGAGATTTAAGACGTTCTTATGGACTACTTTCTCGTACTATATGCTCCATGACTGTAAGACGTCTTTATGAAAAACGAAAAGAAGGCCGAAAACACTGCCAAATGCCCATTGCAGTTTAATTTTTGTCCAACTTTTGAAGCAATGATATCTGTAGGCATCCAACGAACAGAACTCGGCTTACATTTGCACCCAGTTTTGGTGAAATACCCACAAAACTTTAATTAACACGACCAAGGCATTCGCTGATCAGCCTTCTTCAGCAACTAGAGCTGTAAGCGCACCAAGCTCGGCATCAAAATGCTGTACCCAATTAACCGGGCAGAGTCAAAATGACAAAAGAGCCCACACCCCAGATTGAGTGCAGTACGCAGGCCCAAGGCTATCGAGTTGCACCAAACCCAGAGACCCGTTATGGACATTTGAATAAAATTTTGCACCCGAGCGTTATGAGCTCGACCACTGAATGTCGTCAGGTGCATTCCATATTCTGTGACATCTAGTGCCATGTAGACGGAGCGGCAAACCTTCTCCAATTTCCATTTGCGCGCACTGTGCACCGCTCCGAGCTGATTCGTCGCTCGAAACCAAATTAGCGCGCTAATAGTCCTTAAGTCGCCATTACGCGTAATTAATTATAGAATTGAATTTTGTTTGCACGAGTATTCCCAGCGCTTATTAAGTGTTGCTCGCTCTATGCCATAAATCCATATTCTACACGACGGGGACGCCAAATACGGCGAGAGTAGCATTTCGAACGCGCACCGCACTGCTCGTCGTAAATCATGCGCGATGACGGGCAACAGGTATTCATGTTAAATTTCCATAATAATAAACAAATTTTTATGCAATCAACATTTTCATTTGTTGCTGCCATATTCTGCGAGCGGTTGACACAGCGGCCGGGGCCCAGTTGTTCCGAAATGGGGATCAATAAAATTCAGATCAATATCATCTGATACTGTGCGTCGGTCTGTGTCCAGTCCAAGATGAATGTGCCGTGCCGGTGATGGATGTGCGCGAGTGAGAGGGAGATGCCTTTGATTGGTGCTCACTGCTTACCGAATGCAGAAGCATGTCAACCTGTTTGCAGTCATCGATGACATATCGCTGAGTGGACATGGCGTGGCGGTGTCTCAGTGGCTCGAGAAGTGGGACAGTTTTGAATATGGTTATGATGTTTGAATTATTGCGACGAGTGGTGTAGCGCAATCGTGTGGCACAAGGAATGTGAGCATTTGATCCAGTTGCGTCGAGTGGATTGTTAGAGTCTGGGGAATTTCAAAACGTCTCTCTTTGGTAATGACGGTATGATGTATGTCAATGACAGTCCAAGGACAGGTTGCTTCTGTTACAGGCATTAGAGATTCCAGCAAAGTTCATAGGCTTATGGCATGGTGTCAATAGGTGCAAAATTTGGGAAGAGGGCTTTCGATTTATTTGTTTCTCTGAAGTATAAGCAACTTATTAAGTTCAGCTTGTTTCGGAATCTCTTTTGACTCATCGATCCTGCTTAATATTTTCACGAGTGATTTCGTGGATTCACTAAATCGTGCAATTTCCTTCGCAAATGACTTGATCGCGTTCAGGACAGATCCAAAATTGGGGTCATGTTAACTATCATGCAGCGTGACTTCGAATCGATTGCCGAATTGTCGAATTATTGGAAGTAATCGATTGTGACTTGAGGCAGAGAGTGTCACATCGAAGCATAGGCAGGGATCTAGAGAGATTGATCAAAGATGATCTTGCCCTTCCACAGCGACTGCTTCCTATTGCCCCAACTTGATAATAATTTAAACCATTCCTTATCTGGTCAATGGGTGTCTTCTGTGGCTATCATATAGTTTAATGCGGGAGGCAGATCACTGTATATGATCACGAGATCATATACAGGGAGTGCCAAATACAAGTTTCTTTTTAAAAATGCAATAAAAGTGAACAAAATTAAATTTTGTCCATGTTTTATCACTTCATTAGCAAGAACAAACATTCCCATTAATAATTAAATTGAATGTCGTTCAAGTGGCTGCATCGCAATAGCGCATTCTGTAACCCCAATTTTTTAAGACCTTGTTGATGGTTTCGGGCTGTAGCTCACGGATTGCTTGGCCAATATCAGCCTTAAGTGCTTGAATCGTTTCCGGATTGTTGGCATAACATCGGTCCTTCACGGTTTCCCACAAAAAAAAGTCCAAAGGGTTCAAATCGCAGCTCCGCGACGGCCAATTGACATCGCCAAGACGGCTGATAACACGGTTTGGGAGTTTGGTACGCAAAAGATCGATTGTGGCATGGGCTGTGTAACATGGCGCGCCATCCTGCATGAACCAGAGGTAGTCCAAATCCATGTCTTCAATTCCAGTAAAAAAATGTAGGTTAACATGGTTCTGTTACGCCCACCGTCGACCGAAACGTTGTTCCCAACCTCATTTTCGAAGATCCAATGATGGTCCAATGATGTCATCACTCCACAATCCGCACCAAACTTCAACTCTCTGTGGATGCATTGGCATGCATTCTCGACAATAACGTGCGGGTTTTCAGAACCGCAGATGCGGTGCGGCAATTTTGTTTGTTAACCTAGCCTAGTAGATGATTTTTAGCCCAAAATCGTTGTCCAATTCAAGCCTTAGAGCACTAAGTCCCAAACTGCGAAGCGATAACAAAGCGGATGGTCACGCGCCTTTAATTGCTGAGTGCAGTCAATTGGACCTGGTAAGCGAAAATCCGAGATCTTTATGCAGAATTCTCCTCAGGCTAGTGCGTGAAATGTTGAGTTGTTGAGATCGAAAGCGAGTTGATGTTCGTGAATTGAGTCACACACTCTCGGCCACAGCAGCCACATTCTCATCTGTGCATCTGTGCGCACCGTACGACGGCGAGGACCATGAGTGTTGTCCACTAGCATACCGGTCTCACGAACATTTTGCAGAAACTTGCTTACAGCAGTCGCGGTGGGTGCTTCATTTCGGCCAAAACTGCTTTTCAAAACACGCACTGTTTGGGCTACATAGCACTCTGGAAATAATTTTTCAATATTTCCCAAAGTTGTTCAAGCGTAAAGCAACTCATTTCGTTCCGCGGAGGTATGATACTGACTTTCTGTCAGGATTTCGAGCGGGAAATAGCTGTCATTGTCAAAATGACCTATGATTTAAAAAAAAATCCCAAAATGGCCCACCTTGCAGTCGTTCGGCTTCAATTCTCTCGTCAACACAGGTGTAACTGTGATCGACATTTCTGAATCTTCTTCGACACTGGCCGCTACGGCGGCTATGTTTTTTTCATTTTACACCAATCTCTGGTGGCGTCTGGTCGGTGGCTTAAGGTCCAAAAGAGTATACTCGCACTCCAACTATTCCTCGGTACGACGACTTGCCTGCACACTGAAGCCATGATGACGACCGACCTCATGACAAAATTCATGTTAAGTATTAACAACTGAACCGGAATTTCGATAAAGTTTTTTAATGGTTTCCGCCCGTTCGACAAGCGTGAAGCGATGCATGATGAAATGGCAAACCTTACTGAATATTTTGAGAGCTAGATGTCATTGGTAACTTTAGCAGCTGCTGAAATTAGTGATATTTGAGACCGTAAATTTTTCAAATCATGTTTTCCCGAGTTGAAATTTAGGCAATCCGAGTTGCAAATCGAGTCGGCAGCAAACTACATAATGTTGGTATCTGTACACCCTTTAGCTCTAGGACTACAGCTTGTTGCAGTTGATCTCAATGAAAGCCCACTACAACTACCCCGTAGTAGGCTAAATCACGAAACAGAGTCACATTCGCATACCTGACCGCCCGAATGCATCCTAATGACCGTCTGACACATCAGTTTGTATCACCGTCCGTTCAGCGGAAGTTCAGATTATGAATTAAACGTCAACGGCGTGCCGTGTGCCTACATGTCAACAGACGTTTTGTCATGTAAATCGTCTGCTGTTCGCAATTGTAATGCCACAGATTATATGCATAATTCACTCCTCATCTGCGACGGAGCGTGAATGACAGTTGCGAACAAAACAAATGATAAATTGAAAATCATTATTTTATTGCACCTATGCAGTGCGCTTATAATAGTGCGGTTACGCCTGGCTAGCGCTATCGACGTGGGATGGGTGCAAAAAGGTGAACAAATCTCGCGTATCCCGTGCACGAGCGACGGACGTTGCGAACGAAAGATGATTGTGTGTGGGTGCGGCGGGCGGATTAAGCGACTCAATGACTACTTTTGACACGATTCCGCAAGGTGAAATTTATCTATTGCACGCTTTTGATTTGTTTAGTCAAATGCGAGGGGGTGGCATTACGGTGACTGTTTGCCAGAGAAACACATTTTCCTCAGATGCGCTGGGAGTCTTCGAGAGGTATGACATTTGAAAATGGGCGGTAATGGATGACTCAAACGAGCTGTTATATGAAACCCTTTGCATTTGGCTTTAGAAATTTCAGCAAACTACGGGTTGAAATGCAGGCAGTGTGGGTGTCAAATGGATAGTCGTTTGCCATATGAGTGGGAATAGCAGTTAACCTGCAAATTGTCAAAGTCCTAGATCAAATAAAGAAACGTTCATAAGCTTCAAAGAAGATGAGGGATAGTTTCCTCTTCTTCTGCATCTCTAAATCTACGGTAGATGTCACTAGCAGGTGGTCTCAATCTGACGGAGTGTCCCAACTCTACTGAGTCATTGGAGGGCATTTTGAGTCCTTTTGGTGAGTTTTTTTATGTATTCTTCAAGTTTTTGGAGAAATTTGTCTTCGTTTTCGTCTGACTCTCGAATGATGTGGCCGCCGTAGTACAGTGGGTAGGTGCATCGATTTCTATGCGAAAGATCCATGGTTCGATTCCGGACAAAACAAATTTCATTCTCAGAGCGCCACCTCTCTCTAGTCCCTGACAATGTTCAGAGAGGATAACTATCAAAAAGAGCTTCATAAAATTCGACGTTTAAGGTCGACTTAAAAGTATAGTTCCCTTCACTCACGAGAGAACTCTAGCATACAAAACAAAACTGCTACTAAAGATTGCTTTTGCAAATTGCTTCGAACATTTTTTTTGAATCATCTGTCGATTCACAATTATTGATCCAAGTAATTTTTTTCGCAGATTCGTAGAGGCATGGACAATATCCCACGTCGCGCGCGGTTTTTGGTCCTGTTTGCGTTGATGGCATTTGGAAAAGAAGGTTCAACCATCAACTATATGGTCTAGCCAGGCGTCTACGGATCCAACGCCTAAGATGGCTAGGCCATATAGAGCGTATGGACATCTTAGCTCCGGCCCGAAGAGTTTTCGACTCTGAGCCTGTGGGACAACGCACCAGAGGACGTCCACGTACAAGGTGGCGCACACAAGTCGAGGGGGACCTCGGCCGGCTTGGTGTGCAAAACTGGAGACAACTGGCAAAAGATCATGCTGGCTGGAGATGCATGTTGTGTGAGGTCCACCTCGGACTGTAGCGCCCTAAGAAGAAGAAGAAGAACTTTTTTATGATTTGTCGGTCAAGGCTTGCATTCTCACCAGGGTGAAGTTCAGAAACGAACAACGATTTTTTTAGCAGACCACAACTTGGGCCTACGCCTGTATGAAACTCAACTGACCCATGAGCTGAAGATGAATGACCATAGACAACGACGTGTGTTCGCTGAATAAGCTCTAGAGCAGTTGGAAACTGATCCTAATTTTTATCGAAGAATCATCTTTAGCGATGAGACTCATTTCTGTATGAATGGGGGTAGGTCAGCAAACAAAAATGGTTGAATTTGGGACGATACCAATCCAATCCACATGAGATCCAAGAGCGTCCAATTCATCCCGAAAAAATCGCTGTTTGATGTGGATTTTGGGCTGGAGGCTTCATCGGATCATATTTTTTTGAGAACGACGGCCAGGGTATCACCGTCAACGGCGAGCGCTATAGGTCGATGATTATAATAATAATAACGGCGGCGCTACAGTCACAGGTGGACCTGGGCTTAGCTTCTCAGCAACCACTCGTGTTGTGAGTACAAATGTTCTCTCACGAGTGGAGGGGACCTACAGTTTAATGCCGACTCCGAACGGCGATTTTGAGAAGCTTTTTCTAGACAGTTATACTCGTTGAGCATTGTCTGTGACTCGAAAGAGGTGGAGCCGTGAAAAATTGGTAGGTGTTTTGCCGAGATTCGAACCTTCGACCTCGAGCGTAGGAGTCGACGCACCTACCCACTACACCACGGCGCCACAGGTCGATATTACCAACTTTTTTTTGTCCTGAATTGGATGATATGGACACTAACGCCATGTAGGGTGGATACAGGACGGCGCTACGTGCTACGCAGCTCACAGCATATTGGAAATTCTGCACAAGCGATTAGAGACCATGGTCGTCTCACATGGAGGGGATGTGAACTGGCCGCCGAGATCGTGCAATCGTGCGATACTCCCGTTTTTTTTTGGAGTATTTTTTGAAACACTGCTGGAGCACTCAGACTCAAAACTGGTCCATTGTACTGCCAGGTAGCAACCTACTCCAGTGCCGTTAATTTGATCCCAACGGCAAATGGTGACTGGACCAGATTCGATTTCACTAGGGTTCGAACCTAGGACCCCTCGAACTTGGGGCAGGCACTTAACCAACTGCGCCATCCAGCCGTCTGACCCCGTTAGACTTTTCTTGTACGGTTTTCCTGAAGTTTCAGGTCTACGCGAATGAACCAACATAACCCATGCCATCGGTCAAATTTAGCCTGATTTACGCGCCGAGGTCATGGAAAATTTCACATCTCGGAAGCCCAGTACCCAGAGGAGCCGGAACAAGCATTTAGCATTTGAACGATGTAATATTCCCTACATAATGGCGTCAATAGGCCTTTCAAATGAATGGAAAATGTCGATGATATCTCACATACACTTTATTTTATTTCAATTTGAAGATAGGAAACGCTTAATGAAACACCCTTAAGCATACGAGTAAATGTACATAGCTTCAAAATAAAGCAAGAATTCATTTTATGTCTCTCACCGTTAATTCTTTTTCTAAATTTCTTTGTCCTTCCTTCTTATCTGGTCACTGAGAAACGTGTGTCATCTTCAGTTGAAGCTAGTCGAGTCTATGTTGAAAAAAAAAACGGTTATGTGTTAGGCTCACAACTTTCCAGTCCACCCTCACTTTTCACTTGGTTTTGAAAAATTGAAAAAAAGAACATCCTCATAAATATGTAATCTGCCCCAACAAGTGCGCAAATCCATCAGCATTCCATAAAGAACATAATCATTTATTACCCACGGTGGAACGAATTAACCTTTCTCTCGCATATTTTCCACCCTCCCAGAGTCGCTATAAACATCCCATTCATCCGCTCACCACCGCCGAATGGCTAAGTCTCTAAGTTACTTCTCTTCCATAATCCACCGACTTCACCCAGCGGGGCTTTACACCTACCACTTAACCGATACGGAAATTCATCCCCCAGCAGGGAGGCAGACAACAAAAAAATTGAAATCTGTAAATATTCCGAACAATATAATAACTTGTAAGGATAATTTCACACTTAGTTCATTTGACAGATGCCACTTGTTTATGCTCGTCACCCCTTCGGTTTTATCCCTGCTGCCGCAGGACACAGACACGCATTCGTTTGCATGAGCCACCGCCTGCCCTCCGCTCGCCCCGGTCCACCGTCAATAATATGCTACGCATGTTAATTCATAAAAAGGAACACACTTATCCCTTATGAATTTCACTGCTCAAGTGTGAATAAAACCGTACGCCAACACGAGCGCAGTGCACATAAAATATTGCTTCCCCTTGCAGAGGGTTGAAACCCAGTCCCTGCACACATGAAATATGCACAAGACCCCGGACCAGTGTATTCTTTGACGATTTCGGCTGCATGTTGACTGACATGAATCACTTTTTAAGTGACACAGAGAAAGGATTTCCACAGACTCTGCTCGACCCACCCCCTGAAGGTGAACGTCTGAGGGTGGAATTTGGTTCCCTTTCACTCCAACTCGAAACAATATGAAAATTCAATTTGATGTCGTCTTTTAATAAAATAATAACCCAGCACCGGGAAGGAAGTCATTGGGGAATTGTTTTAAACTTTAAGGGTTGCGCCGCACATAATCGCGATCGCCCTCGCAAGCGCAAGCGAACAGACGCGGGGAAGCGTTTTAAAATTGAATAATTTCCATTTGGAAAATAACGCCAACCATCCATTGTGGTATGCGAAATCATAATAAAGAATTTTTATTGTTCCTGTCACCCCCTACGCCAGGGGGTGTGTGTGTTGATTTAATTTTGCACCGTCCTGTGTATTCACTCGGCGAGGGGTTGAGCTAAAGGCGAGAATGATTTTTCAATTATTTTGAATATAATTTCAAAATTATGCCCAACACTGGTTGGGAACAGGTTGACTTTGGTCCGCGACCGAGCTCGATGCCGATAGGGGGATGGTTTTAAGTGAATTTACGCATTAGCCATATGGATTTATTGTGATGGAAAAATGGATTCATATTGGTGTTAATAACGATGACATATGATTCGTGTTGTCACTTTAATGCCGGAGAGTGGGTTAATTTCGCTAAGCTGCGCCAGGGATTGGTGGACGGTTGTGCGTGGCGTGCAGACGGGTGAGCAGTGCCCATCTGTTTTGAATTTAATTTTTGACAAATTGGAAAATTGAGTAGTATGTCGAAAATTACTGCATTTTTATGAGAAAAAAGAGGTGTGGCTAATTATAATGGATTGGTGTAGACGAGTATAGATTCACAACTGTGATTTGGAGTGAGTGAGAGTTTGACTAGCTGGTGGAACATTAGTTAACACTTGTTCCGTTCCTATCTCATTTTAAGAGCTAAGGTTGCTGTTTTGTTTAAATCTGGGGAATTGTGTAAGTCTATATTAATAAAATTGTAGTGCTTGTCTATCTGTCTGCTTGTTCGGGGTAATCTCCGAAACGGCTAGACCGATTTCAATGAGACTTTGCAGGGATCAAGAGGAGGTTGTCAAGAGTGACTTGGGCTTCTTCCCTCTAATAAGGAAAAACTGGAAATTAGCATATTAGCAAAAAATTGGACGCAGAATTATGAAATTTAGAACATCATGTTAATGGCCTCTGTAATAATTAGATTCACATGAAAGAGTGGAGTGGGGACGCACTTAAGACAACTAGTAGTCGTGTGACCTGGAAGCCAGCTTTATACTGGACCGTACGCCACGCAACTAGAAATTAAATTACATCCGACCCTGGCTATAATTTTAAATACAGAGTTTTTTTTAAATCATAGGTTATTTTGACACTGACGGCTGTTTTCCCCACGAAATCATAGCAGAAAGTCAGTATCATACCTCCGCGGAGCGAAATGAGTCGCTTTACGCTTCAACAACGTTATGAAATATTGAAAACTTATTCCCAAAGTGACTGCTGTGTAGGCCAAACAGTGCGTTCTGGCCGAAATCATGCACCTACCGCGACTGTTGTACGCAAGTTTGTGCAAAAAGTTCGTGAGACTGGTATGCTAGTGGACAACGCTCATGGTCTCATGGTTCCCGTCGTCGTCAGGGGCGCACAAATAAGAATGTGGCTGCTGTGGTGTGAGACGAGAGTGTGAGACTCAATTCATGAACATCAACTCGCCGTCGATCTCAACAGCTCAACATTTCATTTCACGCACTAGCCTGAGGAGAATTCTGCACAAAAATCTCGGATTGTTCGCCTACAAGGTCCAATTGACTGCACTCAGCAACCGAAGGCGCGCGACCATCTGCTTCGTTATCGCTTCGCAGTTTAGGCCTTAGAGCTTGAATTGGACAACGATTTTAGCGAAAAATCATCTTTTCTGACGAGGCTCATTTTCATCGTGGCGGCTACGTTAGCAAACAAAATTGCCGCATCTAATAATAATAATAATGGCGGCGCTACAGTCCGAGATGGACCTGGGCCTAGCTTCTCAGCAACCACTCGTTTTGTGCTTTCTATTGTTCTCTCACGTGTAGGGGGGACCTACAGTTTAATGCCGACTCCGAACGGCAAGATTGAGAAACTATTTCTAGACAGTTATACCCTTTTAGCTTTGAGGCGAAAGAAGTGGAGTCGTGAAACAATTTTTAAATGTTTTTGTTTCGACTTTCGAAATTTAGATCTCGAGCGTAGGAGTCGAATCACCTACCCACTACGCCACGGAGCCCACAATTGCCGCATCTGGGGCTCGAAAAATCCACACGTTATTGTCGGGAAGCCAATGCATCCACAGAGAGTGACAGTTTGGTGCGGATTATAAACATTTTTCTTAAAAAATGAGGCTGGGTACAAGACTTCGGTCAACAGTGGGCTTTACAGAGCCAAGTCAACCTCTGGTTCATGCAGCATGACGCGCCATGCCACACAGCCCATGCCATAATCGATCTTTTGTGCACCAAATTCCCAAATCGTGTTATCAGCCGTCTTGGCGATGTCAATTGACCGCCTCGGAGCTGCGATTTGACCCCTTTGGACTTTTTTTTTGGGGAACCTTGAACGACCGATATTACGTCAACAATCCGGAAATGATTCAAGTACTTAGGGCCAATATCATCCAAGCAATTCGTGAGCTTTAGCCCGAAACCATCAACGAGGTCTTGGAAAATTGGGGTGACAGAATGCACTCCTGCGAAGTCAACCGAGGCAGCCACTTGAACGACGTTGTATTTCATAATTAAAAAACGACTAGATGGCGCAGTTGGTTAAGTGCCTGCTCCAAGTTAGAGGGGTCCCAGGTTCGAATACCAATGGAATCGAATATGGTCCAGCCACCATTTGCCGTTGGGATCAAATTAGCGGCACTGGAGTAGGTAGCTGCTTGGCAGTAAAATGAACTAGTTTTGAGTCTGAGTGCTCCAGTAGTTGTTCTTACTAATAAAGCCATATTACTTGGAAAAAATTCAATTTTGTTCATTTTACTTTTTTTTAAATAAAATATTTGGGTGGGCCAAATACCCTGTATGTTTAACAAAGAATAAGAGGAAAACAAGGAAGAGTGTCTCCAAATAATAAGTCAGTCAGAAGAAAGCCCTGGCAAAATACAGCCTAACAGCGCGAACTATATCAAATTAAGGCGAGGAGATAACAGACTTTGCAAGCACTTTCCATGCATGACCATGACTTTGCATCCCGGGATACAGACGAATGCTTTAAGTGCATGAACATGAGTATAGTAAGCTTCAATTTCATTTGCCGATGCACAATTCAGAAAAAAATTTACTTGTAATGGTGTGTCCAGTTGAATGGTAATTTAAAACCAACTTAACATGCAAAACTAGAAACAACTCATACTCTAAGGCGATCACACTCCTCGTTGTCGTTGCAGAGCTATGATTCTTCGAAGATGAGTACAGCCCCACAACACACAAGAGTCTGAATTAACTTATCAGATAAGCCAGCAGACACAAAAAATTAACATACGCCTGCTTTCATTATCTGGATGTCAAAAAACATATAGTTTCCCTCTCCAGACTCATATAGAAACCATGCTTAAAAAACAAAAGTGGCTTCTAAGTCAGAAAATAAAATGGCATCCACTTGGCTAACGATAATGGCGTCGTCCAGTTGACATTGTTATCCCCCAGCCGGAGTCGCAGAGCGAGAGGGAGATGACATAGACAAAGACCGAAATTCATTTCGGGTATTAATATTTTCGTCATACACACACAAGTCCCACTCAAACCCGTCGGCCGCTGCGAAGGCATACATCGTCGCTGGCATCGCCCCCCCTATGGCATCATATCATCGCACACACAATCGACCCGGGCAAAAAGGGCTGGCTTCCAACCCCCAACGTACAAAATACCGCCCGACTCCACAGGAACGTTAGATGGATTCTGTATTCTGCGTGCACAGCATTTATGCCAATAACAATAACACATTCGTTGCCACGTACTCATCCGCAGCAGGCCCGCTCCCATCGCAAAAAGGACACCCCATGAGACGACAACGATTCGTGTGCGAGCATGTGACTGCGGATCTGGATGTGCCGTCTCCCTCTGAAGGGTACAGAGCTGATATTTTTCGCATCTGGGAGAGGAGGGTGGACGCCACACAGCACTGGGGGTGTCTGTCGTTGCTAGGATACCAATAATAATGATAATCCTACCATGTCTGCAGTATATTGCCATCAAAATATTCCGTTCGGCCTCACCACAAGCTTGACCCTCTGCACACGCTTATGCTCGTCCTTTTCGGGTGAAATGAAACACAAACACTCATCTCCTGTGTATTTGTTTCAAATCGTTCGCAATCGTTTTCTAATGTCCACTGGCTGGGGACTGGACACACGGATGTGAGCCTCTGTGTTTGTGCGGGGGTGGACAGTCCGGCGAGAGGATGGCCCGTGTTATGAGTGTGTGCTTGCTGGGCTGGCAAACATCCTTACCTACACGATGCTCATAAATATTACTTTTTAGAGTGCCACCCCAAAGGCTTGGGGGTGGGGGTGCTCGGAACACTTGTAGACGCACATGGTCGCTCCTACCCTCCACCTGCGGATGCCACCCCTTTCGCTTTTGTTTTTACTGACGCCACCACACGTGTGGAAGGGATGCTACGATATTTGTGCGTGCATGCAGGGATAACGAGAAAATGAAAATCTGTTCGTCAGGACGATACGCAGAAACGGCAAATTTTCGTCGATAACCCATCGAATGATTTCATATGTCCGCTGCATTGGTATTGGAGCAGTGTCCGGGAGTGGGAGACACATGCCACCAAAAGGACAATGGGACCGGTCCAGTCCTGAACAGCGGGCGATATCCTTTTTGGCATATTTCTGGGCTCCTTCGTTGTGTGCAATAAATCTGTAACCATTCTCCAAGACCAAATATTCCAAATCTGTGGGTGTAGCTGTGCCCGCTGCACGTGTGTGTGTGCTGTGCGTAGACGTTCGTCTGCCAAAGGAAAGGTACTGGAGGTCCTTTGTGGTAGTTTGATAGGATAATGGGAATTTAATATCTGATTAAACGTTCCGACAAGGTTTTATTTATTCACACATATAATTTCTCTTCGCCTTCTGTTGTTGCTGCCACTGACGGCGGCGATGCCGACTCGCCCCACCACGGGATGAAAATCAAAGAAAACAACCCCCCGTGTAATTTAATTTGGAAATGAAATAAAAATGGAAACAATTGCTTTTTTTTGTGTTCGTTTTCCCGTGCGTATGTGGGTTGGTCGTGTGTGTGTTGTGATTGGAATGTCCTTTTTGAGTACAAATCACAAAAAAAGGAAGAAAAGCGTTATTCTCGGGTGGAATGCGTCCCAATGCAGGCGAGGGAGTTGTCGTGTCGGTGGGTGTAATGAAATTGGCTTACTTAATGCTAAGTCACCCCCGAGTCGTAACGCGACCTGAACCAATTTTAAACAAACACTAAGTTATGTGCATTCGTTTGTTTGATGGTATGCAGGACATTTTTATTGCACTTAATAAATTTCGAAATTACCCGCTTCTGGGGCGCTCAAATTGGGAGAGTATCGAATGACATTAAAAAAAAATCTTTTCGTGGATGAGTCATTTGGTAGCTTTTGATGTTCCCTTAGGATCATTGCTGTGTAAATGTCAGCGACATTGGTACATCCTATCGAACTACTCCAGTATTTCTTTGTTGATTATGGGTTGTCCAGATTTTGGCGATTTTTTATAAAATGTCTGCCCAGAGGTCGTGTATTTTTTCGTTGGCAAGTTGGCATTCATTTCTACGACCTACATACAGTCACCGTCAAAAGTAAGTGAACCGTCAGTGATCTGTTGATACTTTATCCACTGAATTCTTCTGCAGAAGCTGTCTTGGCGAAGAGGAAGAAGAAAATACTACACACAATTCATATAATTGTACGGCCCTGTCGTCCCTTAGACGATTTCATCTGGACGGTTATTTCTTTGAGAACATCTTTGACTTAAGGGAGGTATCTATCAGCAGTACGCTACATCGTCAGTTTCAAATTCTTTCCTTTAAATGGCAGTACAATAGACCTACCTTGATCCAAGTGCACAATTGAGACACTTTGAATAACCTACATATGTAGCTTAGAGCCTGACTATAGTCCCGGGTGGACTTGATCCTAGGTTCTACATGAACTATTCGTGTTGTGCCTACTATTCGTGTACTACCTACACTATCAAGTATTGAGGGGACAGAACTTAACCTGTACCGACTCCGAACGGCTACATTTGAAAAGTGGAGTAAAAATGGAATTCGGTGTTGGTCCGGATTCAAATCACGGGCGTTTGATGTGATTATGGTGTCAGTATGTCAACTCTTGAGTCTTGAATTAAGCGTAAGTTGAAAAGGACGTCAATCAACACCTGGAGACAGCTGGTAAGACATAACGCTGACTGGAGAGACACATTGATTGAGGCCCGGGTCCAATGTTTGTATTTTTTGGAGATTCGAACCTGAGTCCTCGAGCGTAGGAGTCAACGCACATACCCTTTATGCCACGGCACCTGTCCACTTTCATAAGAAACATCTTAAATTCCAATTTTTTTTCACCACCAAACTGTTGGTCTTTGAAATACAGAAGTGGTTGCACAATGGACCCAAACTTTTGGTGTACGTGAGCCGTGACTGTAACGGCCCAACTATGATGGCGGTAAGGAAACGTAAGGGAACTGAAGCAACCGAGAGAACACACAAAAGGGATACACTATGACTATAGTAACCTCTTCGTTCAGTTTCGGTAAAGGTAGCCCTAAACGACGAACATGTTCGCCGAACTTGCTCGTGCTCGCCGCATTTTTGTCGTGTATGAGCTGGTTTGCAAGCCGCTCGCTGTTGGCGAAAAATTACAATTTTGTCGTGTTCGTTGGTTTTGATGTTCCCCGTGTAGGGCCATGTTCGCGAGCAAATCTCATTTTTCTGTGAACGTCGCCGAGTGCATATCGCGGATTAAGCGCAATGTCAACAGCCAGCAACAGCGCTTCCCTATCACACATGTTGACGGTTTGAAGAAGCAACACGAAATGAATATTCGCCAAATGTGTTCGCTGTGTAGTTGATAACGCAAACGAGCAAGTTCGGCGATCATGTTCATCATTTAGGGCTCTCTTAAGTGGTTAACTTTTGCCTATTTACGCGGAGGGAAATGAAGCGCGCTCTACGATATCAGTGCACAGTTGAATTCTCCTTAAGTTTCTTCAAATTTGGCGATAGTCTTAAGTTTCCGTTATGCTATTATAGGTGGCATTTTAGTCGCTAGGCTACCCACCCAGTTGCGTTTGCACATTTTGAGAGTAATATTTTTTAGTCAAGTGAAGGTATAATCTTCGACTCTGAGCCTGTGGGACTCAACAGAGGAGGTTCACGTACAAGGTGGGGGGGACCTCGGCCGGCTTGGTGTGCGAAACTGGAGACAGCTGGCGAAAGATCGTGCTGGCTGGAGAGGCATGTTAAGTGAGGTCCAGGTCTACCTCGGTCTGTAGCGCCATAAGAAGAAGAAGAAGAAAGTATAAAGGTCTGTGACATTGTTCAAGAACAGTTGCTGGCGTCGAGGCATACAGCTCAATATAGACGAAAAGAAAAACGAGCTGCGAATCACTTGGTTGCCTTTGTTATTTAACAGAAAAGCTGCTATATTGATATATTGATACGGCGAAATCTTTCAATTGATACAACAAAGACCACTAAGCCGTCATGGCGCTACCGCATTGAGCGCCATTTTGAACAAAGCGGCGGCACCATTACGTCACATTTCGTTTAGAGAGAGCCAGAGGCAATACCATAACTGGTGACCGCTATCGGGACATGTTGGAAGACTTTCTTGTGCACGATCAAATGGGCCTACAGAACATGTGGTTCCCAAAAAATTTCAAACAAAAATTTCAAAATTTCAGCTCGGGATATGGAGCATAATTTGCTAATACAGTAGACGCTCGATATAATGAACTAATAAAAATCGGGCCTATTCACTGCATCGAGATTGTTTACTGTAACGAGCGTGGACTTCTTGGAGCAAATTTCATCAAAATGCGTATGTTTTGAAGTACAATTTATCAGAAATAGAATATAATTAAAAATTTTCTTCGCAATTACTAAAAAAACAAGAAAGAATACTTTATTATTAACAAAAACAAAATGTAAAACGCAACAAAATAATATATTCCACGTACAAGCAACGCGCACTTTATATTTGCTTCAAACAACCCCAAACTGCGTACCATATACAAACGGTCAATTAGGAAGATTGTATAGATACTGCCCACTGCATAGCACTAGTGAGAAAACAAAGAAAGAAAAAAAACATAGGTTCACTATAACGAGATTTTTTTTGTTCACTACTTAGAGGCTATTCTAAATATATATAAAATGTTTATAAGTATAAAATTTTGTGTGTTCACTATATTGGATTGTTCACTATATCGATGTTCACTATATCGAGCGTCTACTGTAATTTTTTTCCGGCCGATAAATATGATCATATCGACCAACCCCCAGGATCCCTTTTGATTTCTTCCCAGGGGGTACTTGTAGGAATAGGTGTACACTAGCTACAAGCTTAAGGCTTAAGCCCAAATCGCAACAGCGCGTTCGGTCGCTCGGACTTTGACAGTAAACAAGCACTCAGTTTTCCAAATCGAAATAGAACTCGCGCGTTTGGCAAGTAAAATATATTCCTCGAAGCTATCCACTTTCTAAAATACATTTTACAAGAAAAAAATGCAATTAGTATAGATAAAATCCCTACAAATTCCGACTATTCCTATTACTACTTGAAAATGTCAAAGCCCGACCGCGCGAACGCGCTGTTGCGATTTGGGTATTAAGGACAATTTTCTATACGAAATGTGACGAAAAATATGCATAAAAAGGCTCTCGTTCGAGTCAAAATTGCACACTTAATGTTACAGACTCTATTTTTCATCTATAAACTGTAAATTTTTGTGGGCGCCGTGGTCTAGTGGGTAGGTGCGTCGATTCCTACGCTCAAGGTCGAAGGTTCGAATCTCGGAAAAACAACTAACATTTTTTCACGGCTCCACCTCTTTCGAGTCACAGACAATGCTCAACGAGTATAACTGTCTAGAAAAAGCTTCTCAATCTCGCCGTTCGGAGTCCGCATTAAACTGTAGGTCCCCTTCACTCGTGAAACGGACAACACGAGTGGTTACTGAGAATGCTAAGAAGCTAGGTCCAGGTCCACCTCGAACTGTAGCACCGGCATTGTTATATTATTATTATAAACTGTAAATTTGAATATTATTCTTCATTACAAAAAACCAAAACCCCCAGTATCTAATCAGTCCTTAGTCCCAAATTTGTTCTAAGAATTCCTATGAAATCTGTAAACATCACAGCCTTCATCAAAAGATGTGCTTATTCCACCAGGATACCTTCATTTCATACAACAACACTCACCACCATTTTTTCATCCGAATGTGAATCCATTTATTGAAGTCTCTTTTTTGTGTCTTATTATTTTTAATTTACCAAAAAATTGGCCCAATTAAAATTCAAACGTATGTGCACATGCGAGTGAATGGACCTTAAATTAAAATGAAAAAAAAAAAAAAGACACGTCTCCAATCAACCCCCTGAGCGGCAGCATAACTTTGAAAGGAGTTAAAATGTTTTACGGTCGAAAGGACCAGCTCTTAAATTAAAGCGAACCGTTGGTGTGGTCTTGTTACTGTATTCTTACCCTTATTGCGATTCAGTGAAAAGGGGATTTGCATATGTACGTACGTCTGCTGTACATATATGGGATACTTTCATTTGATATGATTTGGGTTACGATTGGGGTTACGAGTGTTGCCAGATACAAATTGTGTGTGATTTTCGATTGCACATGGCGCTTGCTTGCTCATAAATGGCAACTCACATTTTTCAATCTTGCCCTTAAAGCACGAGAACTGTAGTAGAATGCAATCAAATATGTGGCTAAACATTATTCCAAATCTGTGAAGAAACATTCAATTTTTAAGAACTTTTCGCCAAAAGTTTTCTTAAACTGCTTCTTTTTATGAAAAAAGTGAAGCCAAACAACTAGAGAACTAATCCCGAATCATTACTTTGATCCATCACACAGTCTTCTACCTCGCTTGCCGTAAGAACTCTGGCAACTCCGTTGTCTCACACCAAATCTGTGATACAGCCTTCGAGGAGGTAAAGTAAATTGTTAACGTTGCAAATAAAATAAAAAAAAAATTTCAAAAATTATTATTCCACCCAACTTCCTGCGAGAGGACATACATACATAGCCCCAACAGCCACAATCAGTACCCCAACTAGACCAGGCAAAAGGAAGAACATTCTAAGGTCGCCTGGTACAGGGGAACCATAGAAAAAGTCAACAACTGAGCATACATGGGCATAAATAAAATCCTACTTCGCATTATTATCCAATTAACGAAATTTATGCATTGCAAAAGTGAACGCGTGCAGAGGGATCCACATTCGGCGGAGGGTTATCCTTTTTATTTGTGCGAGCATACATAACGATATTAGATTCCCTCTCCCTCGGCATGAAATCATTTTGAAAAGGGGAGTAAAAATTCTATTTCGCTTTGCCTGCTGGCTTGGCTGGCCTGTTTGTTCCTCCTTCCCAACACACCATGTCCGAGGAAAAGGACGACGATGAAAACAGTGTACAGTGCCAATATCGGGATGTAGTTGGATGCTTAATTTGTATTGGTAATTAATAGAATTTGCGTATTGAATTTGTAATTAGATCGGGAGATGGCTGTGTCCCTTTTTTTATCCTCCAGGACCACGGGGGTGGGGGTGAAACACATTCAATGCGAGACGAGGGATTTTTCTTTCCACCTTGATTAATCCCAGATTCGCAGGAAATTTAGACTTAATCCTTATCGCCAAAGAAAGAACTTAAAATTGTGCATCCTTACACAAAACTTAACAAGAAAAATATGCAAATTTTTTTTCGCTCCCATAAGGATAAGAGATTTTTTTCCATTCCCTCTGCAAATGATATGCGCCATTTTTTTCATTGAAAGACAAAAAAAAAAGAAAAACGAAAACGATGAAGGAAAGGAGAGGAAAGCAAAATGATATCCCTGTAGGACATTATTTTTAGAGACTAATCCAGATCACCTTTTCTTTTTCTTTGGCCTTTTTTTGTGTGTGTGCTTTTGTTTAAGGACACCCGTTCTATCTGGCTTCATAGATTGTGACATTTTTATTTGAACTTTTTTTTGTGTAGTTGTTGTTGTTTTGGTTTTCTTGTCGTTTTGCTAGATTAATATAAAACGAAACGGGAAAAAAAGAGTGGCGGATGAAGAAACGATTAAAAATTCACCCTTTGGAAAAATAAACGAGATAATTACAAAAAACAAGGCGGCAAGGATGGAAGAATGAAATTTCTTTTCTGCGACAGTTTTTTTTTTTGCTTTTTTTGCATTTTATTTTCCGCTGTTAAGACGGGTTGGCAGGTAGGGAAAAAACATTAGGCAGTATTTCGGGAATGTGGCGAAAGTTATTTAGCAGGAATCGAGTAGACCGAGAATTTGTTTTTTGCTTCTTTTTCTTTGCTTTATGTTTATGTGGGATTTAACGAAAAGTTTTACTATTTGGAATTTAATAGGCATTCGCATCGAAGGACTAAGAATGCGAGTGTCTATTTAAGTGTTACTGTTTTAAATTATTGCAAAGCATTACAAGAAAAGGGTAACTTGCCTCTTCTTCTAATAATTCTTAATCTTCTAATAACAATCAAATTGATACATATTCATTCTAAGGGATCTATTTTTCCCGTTTCAGATCAAAGTAAGCTTTGATGGTTTCAGAATTCCAACATTTTGGAATTTTTTTTAAAGTTGATTTAGATAGATCGATTTTATTTTTATATGAAATCTGGATGCCAGTACAGAATTCAAATGAAATTGTAAAAATACAAGACATTTCTGACATTTGGGTTGACAGTTGACAAAATAAGAAAACAATAACAACTGTCACACGGTGCGGTAGGTTCTCGTAATATTCGAAATATTTTGTCAGGGTTACTTTGTTCTGAAGAGCGATTAATTTCGATAGTGTCAGGCGAAAAAAAAATTTGGAATACGGTTGAATATTCGAAAGCGTGGATATGAAATTTTATTTTAAATTGGGCAAACTTGTCAAGAAACATTCGATAACTATGCAGTTAATGATCAACAGGCTAGATACCTACTGCAAAACATGGTATTTATTTGTTAATTTAGAAAAATCAAAGATGGTGGCCTTTAGGGATGGTGGAGGAAGGTATGCTCGAGGTGAAAAATGGAGATTTCAAAGCCAACAGATTGAGATAGTTAAGCAGTACAAGTATCTTGGAGTTCTGATTACCTCGAACCTAAATATTAACAAGCACTTTAAAGTTACACCAGCAGAAGCTAAAAGGGCTATCTGTGCTGTTTGGGGAAACTGTATCCCGAACAAAAATGTTTCGCATGGCTCGAAGGTTAAAATATTCCGTGCCACAGCCTCTTCTATTCTATCATACGCAGCGCAAGTTCGTAACCCCAAACTTTCGCTTTCGAAACTATGGAAAAGTTCTTCAGATATTTTCTCAGGCGGATTTTTAAACTTCCTAGTAGTTCCTAATTATAAGCTACACTTAGAGACTGAAGTTGCACCCCCTGTTCCTAAATACGCTTAAACTACATTTTGACTACATTATAAAGTCAATGCTATGAGGCAAGAAGTTGGTACTCGCACAAATGCGAAGATATAAGGCGAAGTGTGTTCAAGAAGTAGAATTACTAGGATCAGAATGCGGTTATAACTTAAATTTTACACCAAGCAAACAACAGGAATCTTTACAACAAAAACTAAACACCTTGCTTAAGAAAATTGGACACAGAGAGGACGTATTTTTTTAACAGCTACACAGTAAAAAAAATAAGTACGATTTTTAAAATAAGAGGTGAACTTTTAAAGCTGTGTGGAGAGAGCGTGTGGATGTGTTACACTTCATCGCGAAATGCCCTATACTCAAGGAGTCCCGTAATAATTTCTTCGGCGCTCAGACACTTGAGTTAGAGGAAGCAATGAATATCTTGAATGGTGGCAGATGATGGGACTTACTCTACAACTACTCAGTGAACGCATTACGCTACAGTAACTGCATAATTAAAGGAAGTGTTTAAATAATTAGAACATTATATACAAATACAAACACCATCTATTTTTTATTTATATATCTATTTAACGTAATTTTTCTTTTAAATGTCAATCTGGTAGACGGCCTCTAGGCCAAACCTTATAGACTAAGTTATAATAATAAATGTTGTAAGCATTCACTTTTTTTGAAATAAAATGGTCTGCTTACTAACTAACTAAACCAGCTAACATTCGAATCGATGAAGACATTTTAAGGTGACCAGTGTCTCTCCCTTGCACAAGTATTCTATTGGCTTACTAGATTTCGTGATGGTCGTGGAGACCCTAAAGACGACGAACGCTCACCGAAGCCGAGAACCTCGAGGCAAAATTCTCCGCTCTGATTGTTATGTGTCCGCGAGACTGACTGGACCTTAGACCTGTCCTAACTGTACCTGAGTTTTTGGACAAAAAAGCATCACCATGCTCGACCACCCGCCCAAACTAGCGCCGTGCAACATCTGGCTGTTTCTTAAACTCAAATTAGCGTTAAGGAGTAACACTTACGATTAATATCATCCAGAAGGGATCCACAATGATATTCCGGCCCTCAAGCACAAGAGATTCTTTAACAAATCTTATGACAGTTTACAATCTTGAATTTTTAAAAAGTGTTTGCCCTTCTAGATTTGGCTTTGTTTAACTCCACAATCCAATATATTCGTGGTTGTTACAGCAAAATCTTCGCTACGCTCAAAATACAGCTAAAATCCACCTCGTTCTACGGCGTTGCTATTCCTAACTCCATCGAGGGTCTCTATACTTTATTATGAGAAATGTTGTTCTTAAAAGTGGACACAATAAATTGAATTGTGACATCTATGGATCCAACTCAGGGTTTAGCACAATAGATTTCGTTGCCCGACAATTAGGTTAAAAATGTTTGACAATGCTACTCCAATGGTCGCCTGATAGTCAGAATATGTTGTTATCGATTAGCCTGTCAAGTTTCGTTTCTTGCAGGCACTGTAGTCGTCGCTTAATGTTGAGAAACTTTCGAAGAGAAACAAAAGAACTGGCCCTGTTTCTATATATTTTCTCGTTCTTGAACCATCAGTGCATTAAGTGTCCCATTTCATCCATTATTACTAGCTCCAGCCTAGCCTAGCCTAGCCCTTACCAGGAATTTGGGTAGAGAACGTTCGCGACGGCGCCACGTTTAATGGCAGATAGTTACTCCTTCTGTGGAATTGTCCTCTGCCGTGGGATAGATGCGTGCCAATAGGACTTGTCATTCCAAAAAAATTAAGGGCCATTGTGAAACGACTGGACGGCGCAGTTGGCTAAGTGCCTGCCCCAAGTTCGAGGGGTCCCAGGTTCGATTCCCAGCGAAATCGAATCTGGTCCATTCACCATTTGCCGTTGGGATCAAATTAACGGCACTGGAGAAGGTTGCTATCTGGCCGTACAATGGACTCAGTTTTGGGTCTGAGTGCTTCAGTAGTGTTTCAAAAAAAAAGAATGGCCCCGAAAAAAAGGGCCATTGTGACTGCTCTACTACTGCAAAAATGTCAAGGGCAATGAGAAAAAGAAATTCGATAAAATACCGAAATCTTTTCTTTTTCTTGTCCTGTACTCATAAGTCCGAATAAATCATATACAGTCGGCTCCCTCTAAGTCGAACTCCCTCTAAGCCGAACTCCCTCTAAGTCGAACTCTCTCTAAGTCGAACTCCCTCTAACTCGAGCTAATTTTGATATCCCGTGAAAATTCGACTTAGAGGGAGTCGACTGTACTTCCTTTCCATAGTTGATTCGAATTAACGAGACATTACTTCATCGCGGATCGCTTCAACTGATTTACTGATACAATCCATGAAGCTTCGTGAAAATCATTGCAGTGTCTCACTACGAAACTCCTCCATTTCACGTTTATTACTTCATCCTACAAATTGAATACATCCTCGAATTCAATCGCCACCAACACACCATTTTGTAAGCAAACGATATCCACGCAGATGCCAAGTTACCAACCAAAATTCATATTTCCAGACCACGCCTCCATAAAGTTATGAAACCACCGACGACGGGGAGAAAAAAATTCATAATCCATAAAGCATATCAAAACCTGCCAACCCCCGCCCAGGAAACCGCCGCACAACTACAACCCTCAACAGCATGATATAATATTACAACCACCCACTCCACGAAGAGCACCCTTCGTGGAAGCAACCCCTAGACAACTTCGTGTCCTCACAATGGGCGCACTTTAATTTCACCCGATAACAATAACAATAACCATTGTCTTGTCCCCTCTGTTTCTAAAATTAAATCGAAAACGGAGATGTGCTTTTTTGTTTTTGACGAGTGGCCAGTCAAAAGGAAACGGAAACATAATACATACAGGTCGTCCACCCACCACGGTTCACCTCTTATGACAATGACTCATACACAAGCATGCGTTGTGGCTCCAAACAGCAGCGAGTATCTCCGGCATGGCCATGTACAGCAGATACATACAAGGGAAACGGAACTAAACTAATAAAAGTATGACATCATATTTTCTACGAGAAACCACCCTCACACGATGGGCTGCTGTGGGTTGGTGAACTGCGGAGATACTGTGTGTGTGCGGGGAACGTTGACGCAGGAAAACTCAGAGATAGATACGGGGGAGAACAAACACAAATATAATAAAAATTCTCATATAAAATATTTTCAAGGATATTGCGCAATGATAGCCACCACCACCACCGTCGTCATCCACCTCCACGATAAAAGACACGACAGCGTCGACAAGACCAGAGGAACAACAGAATAGTCGGATGGCAGGATTGCACGATGGCTGGATGGGCTGGATGGTTGGATGGTTGGATGGCAGGATAACAGAATAGCACCCCTCGCACGGCGGCGGCGGCCGCTGTGTAGAAGCGAAACATCTCTCATCCGAACGTGAAGGAAGAAGAATAAGAAGGTGTACGAGTGCTACACGCGAACGTGGTGGCTATCGACCAATAATATTTCGTTATGTCCACTCCACCTCAACTCCCACCCCAACCCCCACCTTTTCACTCCAAGGATTAATAAGGATTTCGTTTTCGCTTTCGCTTTATGTTATTTTTCGTATTTTTCCCGTTTTGCTGTTCCTCTTCATTTTCCCTTATTGTGTATTTTTCTTTTCCCTTATCGTGGTTTGGTGCTTAGGTATGCATTTATATACCGACGACGATCCAAGATACCCTCTGGCCGGGTGGACTGGGTGCCCGATTGGGCGATTGGGCGAATGGTCGAATGGGCGGATGGGTGAGTCGAAAATAAACTGTATCCGGATGTAATTCAAGAGAGAATATGAGAAAGGAAAGCAAAAACAGAAAAAGAAAAAAAAATTGGAACGAACCGGGACAGAGCCATAAAAGCAGCATACTGCTCGACCAACGTATTCTCGATATTAATAAAATGTCAAACGGGAACGAGAAAATTGAAAGCTCGCAGAGTCGGGACAGGGTGGGGGCTGGAAGGACGAGCATAACATGGAGCAGGGAGAAAAAAAATAACAACAAATACCCACCGCCCAGTGGCCACCCGCTGCCCATTCCATGGTGGTGAAAAATTTATATCTCTTCGTATTTTTTTTTTTGTATTTCATGGACTTGCTGGTGGTACGGTCCTTCTTCATCCGTTTGCCCACCTTTGACAGTTATAAATTTCCTGCAATTTTTCATCCCCACGGGTAGTGCCTTCGTCGCCCCCACCACACAATCGTAGCGGCAGCAGCAGCACACTGCTTCCATGTCCTTTCGCTGAGTAAAGGATTTAATCGAATGGTCACCCTTTTTTATTTATGTTTTCTGTTTTCTGTATAAATTTTTTCTTTTTTTTTTGTATTCTTTTTGTTCGCATTTAAAATAAAAGCCACATATAGCATTTGAAGGAGTCCGAGTCGTTGTTGGCCGTATATTTTCAGCTTTTCTTTTTTTTCATTCGTTCTTCTTTGGGTTGCTTTATGCGACTGGGGGGGAGTTGGCCATTGTCCTGATTATGCGTTACGGTATAAAACGTATGTATTTGAAGGATATAATTTTTTTTCTTTTGAAGTCTCATAAAAGTTTGTCAGAGAAGAGGGTATCCATCGATTTATTTCATTTTATTACATGTGGATGGGGGTGGGTGGGCTTACATGATGACTGACTTCGGGGCCCGGCCTTTATGGATGTGTGGGGTGTTATGGAGTAGGCCAGATGCGGGAGGCGATGAAGTTAGGGCCGCTGTCGAAACTATTGCCATTTCGATAAATAGTTGATTACATTAAGAGGTACTGAAAAAAAAACATTTGCTTAGGTGTTATTATTGATTTCATTGCAGTGTGTTTAAGTACACAATGCTGTTGCAGGACACCATTTCAAAAGGAGGCTAGGGTGTGTCAATTAATCTCCAAATTCTGTCAACGTGATTCACTAATTTGAAAAAATACTTTATTTTTTAATTTTTTTTTCAGTTCATGTCCAAGTTCAAGTCCATGTTCAAGTAATTTTGATCTGCTGAATAATAATAATAATGGCGGTCTGAGGTGGACCTGTGCCTAGCTTCTCAGCTGAAGCTGCTGAATATAGCAATAAATTAATACTGAAATTAAGTTAAGAAAAGGAGGAGAATATTTTTACTTTAATTTTAAAGTTATGAAATAATTTCGAACAAATATAGTGCTATATAGTATATAAAAAATAATAAAACGAATCATATTAAAAAAAAAACAAGAAAAGGAATTTCTACAATTTATCTTGGTCCGGACAGTCTCTTTGCAAGTTCCATTGGTAGTCTGTCATTCTTCCATAATCTTGATGTCCTGGTGGAACCGTTCCCCTCGTTATTCGCTATAATCACTCCGATTGTCCTCCTCCTACTCCGGAAATGTATCTAAATGACTATACAAATAATTAATTTTGACACTCACAGTAGCTCATAGTTTTTGGAAATTTTGGAGCATTTTGTCAACTATTTCGTAATATTCATAAGACTTTGGAAATTTTTCACAACTGATACAAAGCTTGCTTTTCATGCTTTCAGTTCAAGTCGAATCAAGTGATGTGCGCCCTTAACCCAAATATCTAAGTGGTATTGTTTTACAAACTGTGTGTTGCCTAAGATTTGTCTTGTTTTCCAAGTTTTTTTCCAAAATATGCTCGATAACGTTGTTTTATAAAATTACGAGAGTATCCAGCGTGTTTCGCTACGCCCTCTCTGGTGGGCGTGTCCCCATATTTTTCCAGGGGATCTAATTTTTCCTGGTGTTCTTCACATATGTGCAAAATTTCATAATTCTCCGTCGAATGTTTGCTGAGAGATGCGAATTTCTATTTTTCCTATATTCCTATATTCCTGATTCATGATCGATCAGTGCTAATAGTATCAAAAATTGCATAAGGAACAGTGCAATTGTTCAGAATCTTGTTTAGAAACGAACCTTCACTGTTATATTTATAGATACAAATGGTAAAATAATAATTAAAAATTGAGGTTGGCTCACGTCGTCTCTTAGAACTTGCATATACGTGATTTCAGGTGACTGTGTGTCGTCTACTTTCTCTTAGGCATGGTGATGAATATGAAACTCTGAATATTGACATAGGTTGCATAGCTCGAATTCTTATAAACCAAAACCGCATAGATATGCCCAAGTCACTCTTGACAACCTCCCCTTCATGCCTGCAAAGTTTCATTGAAATCGGTCAAGCCGTTTCGGAGATTAGCCTGAACAATCAGACAGACAGACACTACGATCTTATACACACTATATTAAACATCATTGCCTCAATCATTATATTTTTCCCATACCAAAAACAACAACGCTTACCGGCAAGCGCGAATAAAATGTGCACATGTATGTTTGTGTTTAAACGATGAAAAAATTAAGCTAATTGTTTGATAATATTTAACTGCAAGTTTGAAAAAAAAACCGGATTGACGCGGCAAAACTCTTTCTGTTCAATAAATAACAAAAAAAATCAAATGCGACTCTTTCCGATTACATCCGTTCACAATGCGAGTCCGAAGAAAAAGAACCTTAACATGATCACTCACTGACAGCTGTCAATGTGTATGCGTGTATGCGCTACAAACTGTATTTGCTGTGTGTATGACAACAGCACACAGAATACACACAGCACAAGCTCATAGGCGCCTACGTATTTGCTGTTGCTTTATTTACAGTCCCTGGCTATATTATTAGACGCACTGTAGAATTTTTATGGTTATTAGATTATACGCAATATTTTTAACTTTTACCGTTACAGAAACTAAGATCGCTGCCGAGATAAGATTTCTTCGTGATGTTGTGGGAATTACTCGCCGGGATGGGGTGAGAAACACGGCAGTGCACGAGGAACTCAATGTTGGGTAGCTGCTTCTTCGAACGGAAAGGGCTGTACTTCGATGGTTTGGTCATGTGGCAAGAACGTCCCCATCATCACGTATGTCCCCATTGTCAAGGCGCGCCTCAAATGCGATTCCATCAGGTAGGCGACCGCTTGGCAGACACAGGACAAGATGGTTGGACCAAGTGCAAGCGCTTGGGCATAGCTCATGATGAGTTAGAGTTGATGGCTGAGAATCATTGCCCCCGCGACCCATTTAGTGGAACATGCGGGTCACTGAAGATGAGATGAAATGGAAAATTTGTTTTGTGGTTTTATTATCTTTATGGTTTTAATGTCATATTTTGCATTATACACGCATAATGTCGAAGTATGGTAACAGAGCGTAAACAAGTCCAGACTTCTCTCAGTCCCATTTTTGCATAAAATCTATAGTGCGTCTAATAATATGGCCAGGGACTGTGTAAGGATAAAATCAGATATTGACATAAGAAGTCATAACTCACGAATGCATCGACCAAACTTTAGATAAACCATCTACGCTACCTTACGAACAAACCTTAAAAATAGTATCGAATTCGGTTTGACCGTTCGTGAGTTATAAAGACACAACGCACTTGCAACAATTGTTTATATATATAGATGAAGCAAAAACAATAGAGTTCGTAATGGAATATTATATCAGTAAAATATTCGCCTCAGCTTAGCCTGAGTGCGATCATGCTTTCGCTCAAATTGTTCATCATACTTTTCTTTTTAAGTAATTGCGTCTATATTCCGCAATTTACAGCTGTTGAAATAAACAGTGCCTGAGTCGTTGGTGGAGAATTAGCATAGACTTTGCATTAAACACAGCCTAAACGGGAAATAAGTCAGTTGGTGGTAAATTGCAAAATTAGTTTAATTTTTCATTTCGTGAAATCTAAGAAATGTCACGCAAGAATGCTTTTGCTTTACCAGCTGGGTGGGACTTGGCGAAAATATATGTTGTCCATGTCCGTAGCAAAGTCATTCAAATCAGTCAACAGTTTTCGCTAACGCAATCGATTTATTGAAGCGGTTGCACCAAATGACAGTCGAAAAAATGGGGCATACTGACAGCTTCAAACTATCACTCTTTGCGGATGAGGAAGTTGTTCCACTGTTTGTGTCTGGTTTTGGATCCTCATCACAAAGAGAATTTTTGTTTAAAAAGTATTGATCTTGTTTATTCAGCACCAAATCAGTTTTTTTTCGTAGTCAGCTAACACTAATCCTTGAGTCAAATGGACCATATAATATGTTGATCCTTATATAAACTGCGGTGCAAAGTGATTGCGCATAAACCCAATTGTTGTTGAAATAGACACACCTCGATTTTCCGTCACGCTCTCAGATACGTTGGCTAAATTTTCCTATCGTCAAAATTGAGATACAGTCTTCGTGAACTGTACAAATATTTTTGATCGAAGCCCTAACCGAATATTCCCTCGCAACCGAGTGAAAATGTCTAAATTTTGTAGGATTTCTTGAAGAACTTGATTAATTGGGATTTGAGCTTCAACTGGATGCGAAAACGAAACGAAATTCTACAAAAATTATTGACTAGAATCATCAGAGCCATATTCATAGACCGTAGCAAATCATTCGATGAATATTTGTCTCAATCCGAAAAAGACTGCTTCACCACCACAAACAAAACGAAAACACCTTTGCTCTTCAATAACCTCGTATGTACACAAGTATCGATATGTTTTCGCTCCCACCTTCGAATGGAATGCTTCATCAAAGTGTCGACCGCAAATGCGGTGCACCCTCCCCGGCAGAAGCACGAAGAAGAAGGGCAAAAAAAAACCAAGAAAACAGAGCGAAATCAGTCAACCCCAAGATAATCACAGTGAGCATTTCAAAGACAGATGTCCAGTTTGGTCAATCGAATAAATTATACAACTGTGGAGTGTCCTTTTTGAAAGAAGGAAAAACGACGCAAACAAAAAATTGAATTCCATTTTTTATTGCGAAAGGGTGAAACGAACTGCTGGAGGAGCGCTTTTTTTCTCACTTCAGACAGGTTGCTCTCCACTCGCACCTTCGCTGCTCGAAGCAGCTAGCTGCTAGCATACCCCAGCATTGTCGATATCGGAAGCTCCTACAACAGTCCCTCGTCACGTTCTCACGGAACGTACATACCTCTATGCACGCCCGGCATGGAAAGGGGATGAAAAGAAAATTTTTCACCGACACACCGGTGGGGGAAAGAGTTAAAAGAAATGCTCACAAAGAAATAAAACGTGAAAGAAAAACGAAAGAGGAATTCTTTTCTATCGATTTCTGGTCAGCGGATTGGAGGGTTAAGTCACCTAACCAGCAGGACATTTTAACTTTCCATGCATATACTTGTTTGGGTACAGTCCAGTGGTGTTTTTTTTCAGTGGTCAATAATTCTTCGTGTCATCGTCTGCTTTTTACGGGGACGTGGACAAAAACTAAGGGACTCCATAAACACCCCACACGCGGAAAATCTCTCTCGGAAAAATGGACATTTCTCGTGTCCTTGCAGAAGGTGGTGTAATCCTCTGCTCTGTCTCGTCAGTTCGCAGAGTGGATGAAGACAATTGTTTTATGTCGAAATTTAATTTGCTTATCCCAGAATGGAATCTGTTTCGTTGAAGGAAGAAGCGGAAGATTATGGTTGTTCCTGAAGTTGGCCGTGTTTGGGGTAATTCGCGAATATTTAGTAAAGCCTTGGATGATGGACGGGGTGGGACAAAAGTTGTTACAATGTTGTGGTGTTGTGTCACGTCGTAGTACAGAGCGACAAATTAATGACCTTTTCTTTGCTATAACATTTGCACAAGGGTGATCCTCTTTTCTCCCAACATTAAAGAAAATCATCAGAAAAAGTTGCTCAGTTAGACGTGGTGTTTGCTTCGAACTTCAAGGCTCCAGCTGCCTCTTCACTTTTCACACTTCGTTGGAAGCACAGAATAGTTCAACTGTAAGGAAAAGGTGTTGAAACGCATGTGTAACCAACTGAATCTTAGCATTGTTTGTCGTATCCACATGTCTTATCCCTTTGACTATGTCAATTGTTAAATGATTGGCCACACGATACACCACTTAGGTAAAATATGAAGCCAAAAGTTCACTTCGAACAGGACGACAAAGCGGATTCGTGCTACCTTCGAAGGGAAAAGTCTGCGCTGGATATTTGATCCTTTCTGCGAGGAAGGCAAAAGCTGTACAAAGACTTGTATTTAGTTAAAGCCAAAGATCTATCCATTGTCATAAACTCCTACTTCGCCTGTGCAAATCGTGCCCTTGAACACCTATGTTTCAACTAAGAGAGTCTTCAAACCCAAGCATTCTAGCGAGAGAAGGAATAGAGGACTTAGCTACCGGCATAATGAGAAAATAATCGTGGATGCGAGATTGCACAGTCTTCCCGAATGTTGACAGTCTGATCGGGATCATCAAGGAAGAATGCAGCGTCAGATTCAGACCCTCCAATGGCGCCAGGTCTGGAAGGTAAGAAATGAAGATAAATTTAGTAGATCCAAATGAAAAAAATTAAATCTGTTCATTTTTTAAATTTATCATTAAAATGCGTTCATGTTTTTCAAAATAATTTTCATGACAATCACTACACTGGCATTTGAGCAAATTTTCGAAAAACTTTTCCTACTCCGTGCGTCGTAACTTCAAAACACGTGTTTTAAACGAATCTTCCGCATCTTCAGGCGTCGAAAAACGTCAATCTTGCAATTTACTTTCGACGTGGGGGAATCGAAATATGTAAGTCCGTTAAAAATGACTCCCCTTCTTTTCCCTAAGGACACAATGGCAACGTGTTTTGTTGCAGAAGAAACCGGTGACCATTTGCTTGCAGCAATTTCAGGCGACAAAATTATTTGTTGAATTTGGCTCGTCTTGTCTGATGTTTCTGTTTCGGGACTCATTTTCATAGATCCACGATTCGTCACCAATTACAAACATCTATGTAATAACCCGAACTAATTTTTTTCAAAATTTCTGTGAACCAATCGACATGAGACGTTTTTTTGAGGAAAAGTAATTTCACAGGAATGAAATTTTTTGATGGCCAAATATTCATGCAACATTTAATGCAGGCGAGTAATGCCCAAAGATGTCACTATAGGTCCCTTCGAACCCGTCCCTCGTGAAGTAATACCTAGCGGTAGTTCCGCGAGGGAGCGAATAAACGGGAAGATTGACTGGGGGTGGTTTTAGCCGGTGAGAATCCGGCACTACCAAAGGACGTCGGACCTTTGGTGCCTATGCAAGGTTTCCACCTCCTCTCGCACAAAAAAAAAAAAAAAAAAAAAAAAAGGTCACATGAGTATCCCGCCTTCCGTCACATGACCACTCAGCGCATCGATGTCTTCCAGAACAACGATGACCTTCATGTAATTAGTCTTGAAACGAATGGCGAGACATGGAGCACGGGATGGTGCTTCATCACCGAAAGTCGAAGCGAGATGTACGGCATACTGGTCAATTTAACGAAAATTATGCATCCGATACATAATATGGCGTAAGTAACTTTAAATCGCTTCGGATCATTTATCAACTGTCTGCGGTGTTTTGCTGAAGTGAAAGACAGTTTTTTTCGTGCTCTAACTATGCCAACGTTTGTGCTAACAAAACCTAACTTGCAGAGTGTGCAGATTTAGTTTAATTTGAAGAAAAGTGTAGGTGATAGACAACGATTGCTGTATGAAGCATATAGAGAACATGTTTCAGAGTTTTGAAAGTGTCGATTTTGACAAAGAATTCAAAGGGAAGCCAATAAAGTTTGAAGACCCTCAGTTGAAGGCGTTATTGGACCAAGATTCATGCCAAACATAAAAAGAACGTTACCAACAACAATTGAAGCAATTAAGCCGAGCATTGAAGCTCAAGTGCTCACAATAGCCGAAATGGCATGATAAAGTGATTTTTTGGAACGAAAATGATTGCCCACATGTTGTAAAAGTCAGGGAAACTTTGGAGGCACTTCAATGAGATGTCCTACACCACTTGCCATATTCAGCAGACTTGGACCCTTTTTGATTTTCACTTCTCTAGGTCAATACAGGAATACGATTCACGTTAACCGAATCAAACGGCATCAAAGTTAGACGTCATTCTTTCAAAAGAATTTTTTGGCAAGGTATGCATAAAATAGCAGAGAATTCTAATCATTTCGATTGAAATAAACTCATATATTTTTGCAATCCTCGTTTTCAAGTTATAAATAAATTATTATTCCAGCTATTGCGAAACACAAAACAAGAACAAGAAGAAAGAAAGAAAACAAAATGTTCTCTGCTTGTATGCCATTATGCTAAACTTTACTATGTTGGTGGCAGTTTTAGCTATTTACGTAGACCAGTATTGCCATTGCTCTAAACTCAAATAACAATAATCCACTATTGACCTCATTCTCCATTTCCTCGGAAGCTGATCATCTTCCCGTAGTTGGTTCACATACAGTCTTTCACCAGCTCTTATCTTAAACTATTCCTTAAATTATTCATTATCTTAAACCAATTTATCGTGGATTCACTAGTTTACTTTGACACTACTGTCTGAGCCTCGGATCTAGGAATCAACTAACATTTCTCTTTAACCAGCATGATCTGTTTGACGTCCCATTTAACTTTTCCATCTGCGTTCGTAACGTAAATTCAGGGATGCGCTTCATTTCACGAAAAGCTTCACTTGAATCGCCTTAAAGCAAAAGTTGGATGCAAATTTATTGTTGCTATGAACTTCAATGAAATAAATCCAACGTCTGAATAATGCTCACTCAAAATGTTGGTCAAACCGTAAGGTTTTCAATAAATTAAGTCAAAGAAAAAAGTCTCCTAATAAATCCAGAGTAAGAAGAGAAGGAAATGGAAAACCATTCGATTGACCGACGACAAGTAGAAGAGCTCTTAAAATTAAGCCCATTGGTGCTGCCTCATGAACGAAGTCGTACTCGATCTTTACACAAGCAGTGTCAAAAAGATGCACTTGTAGGTATGCAACATCGTTCTAAAAAAAACATCGGTGTTTGAAAACATCGATGGTTCCACGAAAAAAAAACAATGTTACAAAACATCGGTATTAACAACGATACATCGATGGTTTTCCAATGTTTTATTTATCTTCTCCATCACATAAATCACGTATTGTACCTAAACAACAAAATATACTAGTCTTACCAGTTTCAACCCAAAAACCTTCCCTGTCTTCCGTTTCGTCGATGATTGGATTTTTACTTTGTGGCTTATCGGGCCGACGAAAAACCCAAAATGATGGTGGAGGATCCTACGGTTCGGGATTAGGGTTCCCGAGCGGCCTCTTCATTCACGTTTATGTAGCGAGTCGCTTGCTGCAAGACCGACATTCGCTCCCAGCCGCCCAACCCTTGGTGAACAGGCACTAGTTTGGCTGTTGACACAAAGTCTGCTATGTTTACGCATCCAGCCAATCCATGCCGAAACATGAACCCTCTCCGATTAGCCATCGACCCACAGTTCCATAGGAGTTGGATACCCAGTCTCCTTGAGGGTTGATCGTTGCTCAGGGTGTACCACTTGGAGATTCGGAGTAGGATGTTAGACTAGGAGAGGCTATGATATAACAAAGTTTCATTGTATTATACTACATTTTTATTATACAAGCACATTTTATGTATAACACATCTTGGCAATGTTTAACGCAATGAATGAGCGATTTCGATGTTTGACAGTTTTGCCGTCGATGCATCGGCAATGTATCGGTTATCAAAACATAGATGTTAATATCGATGCTTGTGAACGAAACATAGATGTATCGTTTGCATCCCTATGCACTTGCCGCATGTTATCAATCTTCTCTCAATTTTCTAAGGATCTCCTGCCAAAATTCAGATCTGTCAGTTTTTATTGATGGCAACATCAAAGGTTTTGGTTTGAAATTATTATATCCAGTAAAGGGTAGAGGCAACTATGAAAAATTAGAACCACAAAAGAACATTTCTAAGAACCATCAGAAAAAGATGATCAAAAACTTTCAAAAAATATATCGTCGAGGATGTCAGTTAGCTTACTGATGACACACATAAACACTCGACATAAAGTTCTGACTAAGTCTCTACATTTCCGAAGTGAGTTCCCCAATAGACCTCCTCTGTATCTCGAAGTGCCCCCACCCTTATCCTTTCATATGTTTATTTCTCTGCAATTTCCAAAAAAAAAGTCTAATCGAATGACATCGTTTCAAGGAGAAAGCTCTTCAGAAAGTCGAAAGTTTTTGAAGCAATGCGCCTTAAGGGCGTATCAGAAACCGAATTCAGGATATGCCTATGACTTTCTTTATGCCACATACTTTTCAAAATTGCTGAAAGGATGGCGTTTTTTCTTTTTATCATCCTCGTAGGTTTTCTCTTTTCAAATAAATTGCAAATAATATTCCCGAGCGGAAAGTTATCCAGTGAAATATCCTTTCCCCCGCAATCGTCGATAGCGATATGTACGAGTATGTATCCATAAAATAGAATTACTTTCATTCAGCGAAACGGAAGGCGCCAATAACGTATCAAAATCTTCGACAACAATAACGTATCCTTGGGCCATTTTGCATTTCTATGCTTTTCTCGTCGACCTCCTTCCTCGGAAAGCATATTGAATCCAGGGGATTTTGAAATTGAATCAAAATCCTTTGGAAAAAGAAGAGAGTGATACACTCCTCCTCCGTCCTGACGCGTTTGGCCCGATGAGGAAAGGAAGTTTTATATGATGCTGTGGAGTATCTATGACAGGATACGGTTATTGGTCGGGATGACACGGGTGGATATCGTTTTAAAAAGATATTCGGGGATTTTTTTTTTGCCTTTACGTTTTTCTTATTCAGATTGTGATTTTATGTTGTTAGCATAAAATTTCACGAGGCGGAGATTACATTAGGGGTTCACTTGTTCGTCTCTTTTTTTTGGCGAAGCGAATCTCTGATGTTGGTGCTTTGTATCTGGGGCATCTTGGGAATGGAATTCGATTTTTTATGATTGAGTATCATAACAATAGGCATTTGTTGTTAAATTTGTTTGATATTTACAAGTAACGTCGATCCAATTTAATTATGTGCGATGGAGTGGAGGAAGTGACTGCAAACGCTACGCTTCGGCGGTTTACCATTTTTGACGATAGATGGTTGTTGTATTTCAAATTCTCTTCAAACAATGGTTTTGCACAATAAGACTTGTTTTTTATAAAAAGTCATTTATTTTCATTTACAATTTAAATTAATAAAGCCATAGATAGACATCACCCAGACATTCAACTTTTGGATCTTTTACGACGTCTTAGTCACTTTCTTCGCTATTAAGATATAGAAAAAGCGACTGGATGGCGCAGTTGGTTAAGTGCCTGTCCCAAGTTAGAGGGGTCGCAGGTTCGAATCCCAGTGAAATCGAATCTGGTCCAGTCACCATTTGCCGTTGGGATCAAATTAACGGCACTGGAGTAGGTTGTTACCTGGCATTACAATGGACCAGTTTTGAGTCTGAGTGCTCCAGTGTAGAGTTTTAAAAAAATCCTACGGGAAAGAACAAGGCATAGAAAACCATGTTTGCTCACGCTAATCGTATACAATAAACTGGGCTACAACCTCAAAGAGCCATTCCAGGCAGAATACTTTTCTAGATGACAACCGTACGCCATGACTGGCCGGATGAGGGCCATGTAGCAGATTACCGTCACCCTGGGATCAAGTTGGCTGCTCTAAAACAACCCTCTTGCCACAGCAAAGGCTTTTCCGGCTTTCGTCAGAGCAGTAGCTATATACTCGTATCTGTCGAGATATAGATACTAATCCAGCCAAATGCCTAGGTACCTTACTACACTTTTCACTGCTAATGGCTCCCCCTGCGGGTCAGCTATGCCGAACTTGCGCCAGTTTTTTTTCGTGTCCCTTGAGGCCTTGTATAACGGAGTTCGGAAAAGGATGGTTTCACACTTCTGGTAGTTGATTTTCAACTTCCAGTCGTCGCAAAATTGCTGAATTTTCTCGAAGTCACGTTGCAGTTGAATATTGATATCCTCAACCTTCGGCGCTGTCCTGTATGCCACCAAGTCATCGGCGTATGCGAGCAAGTTCTGCATGGAGCCAGTCAGTTCACTGGTGAAAATAGTGAAGAGGATTGGTGAGTTAAGTGCACCGTGCTGGAGCCCATTTTTGGTAGAACTTTGGTAGAAGTCATGTTGCCACTTTTTTGAGACCTTCTAACCATACGTTGTCGAATGCCTTCTCCAATTCAACGAGGCAGGCCCCGGTGCACTACGTTTTTGGTTTGGTCCATTGAATGTCGGACAATAGCTCATCTCTACACATGCTGTCATACGCGACTTTAAATTCGAAAAATATGTGGGGGAAGCTGTTTGCATTAACCTGTATTGACATTGACTGATCATGTGAAGTGATGTCCACCGTAAGATGAAAAAGGGGTTGCTTACCTTTTCAAAACCCTACTTCTTCAAGCCCCATGTCGGTTGTATCCGCTCTACTGCTACAGAAGATGTCAAATAGGACAAGCAGTACCCTCGAATAGTTATGTCACTGTTGATCTTGAGGAGCTATTCATGAGGAGACCGATCTTTGTGATGTTTGAAAAATGGCATTTCTTATTGGGCGCTTGCCAAAGAGCTGGTGATCTATGTATAGATCAGGTTAAAATGGGTCATATCACAGTTATTTATAGCCAGTATGACACAAGTGGTTTAAGAGCCCAAGAATTTTGGAATGCAATAATTGAAGTAACCTGATAGAGATTGAAACCGAATTGAAATTTTCAGTGGAAGCCTGACTCTTGCGTCATAGACATATGATGCAACAGCCCGAGGAGAGCCTAAGCATCAACGAGCAAGCCCCTCCTAGCACGATGTTCTGTTAGCTGTCTCCAGTTGCACACACCAAGTTGGTTGAGGTTCTTCTTCACTTACGAATAATTGCGCCACCCCAAGCGTGGACGTACTCTGTTGGGCTCAGAGTCGAATAGGAGGCTTGACTCTGGACTCGAACTCAAACAACAAATAAAATTAGAATACCTACCCTTGCCAGAAACTAAACCAATCTTCTTAATAAGTTCCTTTGTTGGCACAAGTCTTGGTCTGTTCCTCAGCATCCTCGTGAATGAATTGAAACGTTCGTTTAATAGAAACTACCGTCACTACTCCCGTGCTGTGTGACTTCTGTTTAATGAAAACGTTTGCTCTTCTTCTTCAGACTCGTCCAACTGCCAGACAGCACTTTCAATCTCGACTTATTGGCACCGCGGACTTGTCCTCCTCCAATTATTCCTTCCGCTCTTTCCGCTTTGCTTGCACAACGAAAGAGCAGAAGAAAGGGGGAAGAATCATGTCATTCCATCCAATTTTTTTCGCCATCTCCAACTAATTTCAATTTAATTTTAATTTTTTTCAGTTGTAACGGCACAAAGGACTCTTTTCTTTGAATTGTTTGCAATCTCTCAGTGGACAAGGCCGTGGGCGGCAAAACAAAAATCCTTAACAAATCGAAAAGAGACCGAAGTACAAGGAAAAAAAATACCCCACCAGCACTACAAGCAAGGAGTGCGAGCAGATGGAACTGATGTAAAAAAATCAAATAAAATAGCGAAATCTTTTTTAATTGCATTTTCTGCTTGAAGTGAACTAATTAATTTGTTATTGCTCCGCCTCCTTTGCTTCATCAGGACAGCAGAGAGGAAAAAAGATTTGAGAAGCCCTCACTGACGGAGTGGGTTGCTGTGGGGGTGGCGAGAGTAAAACAAAAAAAAGCAAAAAAACACCATTCCATCTTCATTTCTTGGGGCAGTGCAGATAAATAAATGTAATTATTTCAGTCCTCTCAAAAGCTCACAGGCGAAAAAGAAAAATGGCAGCTCGTCTAAAAGGAGCGCACAAAGGACTCGGGCAAAAGAATGAACCGAGCCACAGTATCCCAGCCAATAATATAAAAATAAAGGACCTTCATAATTTTCAGCGCAAGATTAAAACAATTGCAGTGGATTAAAATTGACAGACATTTTTATGTGTCCTAGTTGGTCCTTTTTTTGTGTCCCTGTTACGTACAGTACGGGGATTTTTTTCGGGGTTTTAGAACGAAAAAAAAGCTTCTTTCTTCGGGAGGATTTTTATTTTACACTTAAAATGGAAAAAAGAGGGACGCTCTGGCAGAGTCTTCGTGTGTAATTAAATCGAATGAAAATGTCCTGTGGATTAAATTAATTTTCATTTGCATAAGAATTATATATTTTTGTTGGTACTCCATCCTTGTCTGAGTTTGCAGTGTAAATTCAAATGTCCCTCTGTGTTAGTTGAAATGAATGGCAGGCGACTAATTATTTTCTTTGTCTTCTGTTCCAGTGGCTAAAGCACATCTGTGACGAGGGGTTGGCTGTTGTTTTTTTTTGTCAACATTTTTTTTCTTTTTGTGTCTTTTTTGAGTGGACCCGCGTTAAAGCCGCTCACGTACAGCTGCATGAATGTATTTCCAAATGTGAAATGACAGTAAGTGGGCCACATTAAGTCAGATTTGCTAAAGAAGATCTCAGGGATGGGGTCTAATACCGGGAACTGTCCACGTTCATTATTTAATAAAATATGTATATTTTTTTCGTGGGCGCCGTGGCGTAGTCGGTAGGTGCGTCGACTCCTACGCTCGAGGTCGTCGGTTCGAATCTCGAAAAAAAAACATCAAACATTTTTTCACGGCTCCACCTCTTTCGAGTCACTGACAATGCTCAGAGTATAACTGTCTAGAAAAAGCTTCTCAATCTCGTCGTTCGGAGTCGGCAATAAACTGTAGGTCCCCTCCGCTCGTGACAGAACAATAGCACGCACAACACGAGTGGTTGCTGAGAAGCTAGGCCCAGGTCCACTTCGGACTGTAGCGCCGCCATTATTATTATTATTATGTATATTTTTTTGCGGACATCTATTGTTATTTCAGCGATTTTACTTCGAATGTTTCCATTTTGTACCAAGCTTGTGGTTGATTTGTTGGCGTACACCTTTTCCTTCACCTAGCCACATAGGAAGAAATCGAGAGGAGTCCAAATCAGGAATTGTGGGGGCCAATCGATATCACAACACCTTGACATTATTCGCCTGGAAATTTTTACGAAAATTTGCATCGTATGATGAACTGTATTTGATGTAACACATCTTGTTAAAACTACATATTTTTTGGGCCTAATTAATCCAATTCGGGCACAAAAACGTTTTTCGAAATGTCTCAATTGCGAATTGCGGTGACCAGCTGCTGTAACTGTTACAACATTGTATCCTTTAATAAATATGGAACAAAGAAGATACTAACTCAGATGGCGCCCGATGGAGTTGCTATCTATGCGCTGGCGTACTGATCGTTGGTACATCAATTAAGAAAGGGGTTTTCGTTTTCCAATAGCCCCTATTTCTTAAAACCATGGACAAGTCTCCCTATCCGTGGGCGCGGTGACCGTGTGGGTTCGTGCGTCGACCCATGCGCATTAGACTTTCACAGTCTATGATAGGGAGACTTAATAATAATAATAATAATAATGGCGGCGCTACAGTCCGAGGTGAACCTGGGTCTAGCTACTCAGCATCCACTCTCTGTGCGCGCTATTGTTCTCTCACGAGTGAAGTGAACCTACTGTTTAATGTCGACTCCGAACTACGAAGTTTGAGAAGCATACCCTCTGAGCATTTTCAGGAACTCGAATGAGGCGAAGTCGTTAATTATGAACATTTTAGTCTGCGTCTGGAATTGACCCCAGATTTTTAGAATAGGAGTCGACGCACTTACTCACTACACCCCAACGACCACAAGGTTAGCTTGGTTGACAATAATTTAAAACGATCAAGAATATTTCCCATTTACCCAAACTCTCCAGACACCCGCCAATTCTACGTGTTAACATCTTAATCATTCACATACGACACCATCTGAAGGTGAGACAAATACCTCTTCAATCTTTCTGCACACACAGTTCGACTGAGTCGCACATCCATCAGTCCTTCAGCACAAACATCAATAAAACGATCCCCTTATTCCAAAGGCACACACCATTCAACCGAAGGACATCGTCACCAATTGAATTTTAATAAAATATTTACACCACTCGCAAAAACTCAAATAATATCTCAGAGAGAAAAAAACGCCCACTGAACATCACCTAACACACATCGTCCTGCGGAATTGAATAAAAAGGACACCCCACACTCCCAAGGACAGCAACTTGAGAACATCCGTAGTTGGTGTAAATATGAGTTTAATGGTATCCTCGGGGAATATTGAACATATAAACTTTTCGTTCAGTTTTTTTGCTCGGACCTCACATCCTTCCCCCTCACGCAGCTTTCTTCTGTCCACTTTTCACTTCATTCACCCCCTCCCCGGGTCCGGGGCGAACATGCAACAAAACACGAAAACACGAAAAATGAAAAGAAGAAAAAACTAAGTAGAAATCGAAGGACAAAACTTTTTTTAAGTGCAAATCCTCCGAAAGGACATATTCTCCTAAAAATTAAATTGATTTGCCTGAACATAGAAAACGGAGAACGGACAGGAAAGGAAATGGGGGATGAAGGAAACTTTTTTTTTATTGACTCGAGTCAATACTACACAGAGGACAACATCAAAACATGACCCATGCCTCGTCCTGGGGGCGAGGATGATTTAAAGAAAACGAAAGAAGGCGAACAACACAAAACAGCTCGGCAGTCCCTTCTGGGACGAAATGAATTTTTCATAAAATCGCCGGGTCATTCTCATTCAGCAACATCGACTGACGATGACCATACAAGAAGTCCTCGGAGGTCCTCCTCGTCGTCCTGTGTGTGTGGACGTTTGCTAAATAAGCTAACATTACATGACATGACAACAATAACTTTATAGCCTTCAAACTATCTTGACTCCTTGATTTGGCCTAATTCATTTCTCCGTCGATGTTGTTTTTGAAATTCCAACATATAATGCCGTCCAATCGTGTGTGCCTGCATGTGGCTGTGGGTGGTTGTTCGGTACCGACCCCTGTGCAGCGCTCGAGATTGGATGGACGGTTTCCGGATGAATATTTAATAAGGCGAGCGGCGACTATGATTCCACTGCACACACACCGGAATGCGGAGATAATATGATTTTGTGTGTTTGGAAATATCCTTGGGCCCGCTCCGAAGCTCGGCCATGCAGAGCAGTTCTTGTCGGAGAACTCAATTTTGAGGGCAGTCAAAGGTAATGTGCTTGGGGTTGCCTTCTCGCCGCTCACCCTCGCTGCCAGGTCATTCTCGAGTGCATGCAAAGGTTCCTGGCTCTCTCATCTTTTGCCAACCCCAGCACCGGCCCGAATGGTGGTGGTGGCGGTAATTGAGAGTGTCCAACGTGACCCGTTGTTCAAATCGTTGCCAATTCCCAGTTGAGTTTTGTGAAGCTCTTTCAAATGACAACATATGCATTTGAAAATGTATTCTTCTGTGTGTACTTCAGTGATAGCCCCCGAGGCCTGCTCGCCGAAGGAGGGAGGCGGTGGGTTGTGCTGTGCTGTGCGTTGTATTTGTTGTCGGTTGGTGTTTCTAAGCTTTTTGTGCGTCCTCCTCCAATGCACAAATGGACAGAGCTACGACCGAGGATGTGTAATCGGATATGCATGTCCCATTGAAATTCAAGTTTGGACATCATATATTATTCCCTGTAATCTCGGCCATGTCCATTTTGTTACAAAATTCATATATTGAATATGTAATTGCGAGAGCAGTGCTGTGTGGTTGGGGAGCGTACATGGCCTGATAGCTTAGGAGGGATTCGACGGCAATGGATTGCTCGGAGATCGTTGGGAAGTTACGTTGATTGAAATGCGATAGAGAATTTATGCTGTGGGTGGGCACTTTATCAGATTTTCACGAGATCTTCTGAGATTGTCATTCCATCAAGGATACATACGAAGTTTGCAAATTAAACCTCGTTAATATTTCCTACGTAATTCACATTTTCTTGTTCTCTCTGAACGTGAAAACTAAAGCAGCAGCGATGAAAACTATTCCAATGGTTTGTATGGAAGTCTTACCAAAACTTCCCGCAGCTGTAAATTGCTCTTTAGGTTGAGGCTTGCTACAGCCCATAAAACTTCAAAGAAGGCAACCTAATGGGAACACATACTCGTAAGTAAGTTGACCCCAGTCTATCATCGCGTGGCCCTAGTGTTAGACGTTAACTGAAAGAGAAGAATGAACCGGTACACAATTGAGGTGATGTCTGAAAGTGGACTAGAAACAAATATTGTGGGACCTAGACGTCATAACCACGTTTCCACTCTACAAGAAATCCACAATTTTCGAAACTGATTTTTTGCTTTAAATAAAGCAGCAAGAGTTCGATACTTTTACACATAGCCGGGCAGTACTCAAGGGTTCACTTTCAACTCCAAGGTTGTCTGAAAATGCCACAAAACACTCAACATTCTGTTTAAAAAAATCGGTAAAAACTGATATGCGCGCCAAGTGATACAAACCAGAAGAGTAACGAACAATTAGACACACAGGCTAAAAGACACATTATTCGACCTTTACTGCTCGACGGATTCACTAATGTTAATGAACGAGTATACCCACACTTGAACACCTGGCCATCGAATGCCGCACCCAGTTCTGGTGAACGCAGGAAAGCCTTAAGTTAGATTGTATTTAAGGGGTTGACTACAGACTATAGTCTCACTTAAGCTGATATAAAGGGTAGGCCATCTAGTGTTTTTTTAAATCATAGGTTATTTTGACACTGACAGCTATTTCCCGCTCGAAATCTTGACAGAAAGTCAGTATCATACCTCCGCGAAACGAAATGAGCCGCATTACGCTTGAATATTGAAAACTTCTGAAAATTTCCACCGTGAGTGCTGTGTAGCCCAAACAGTGCGTTTTTTGAAAGAAGTTTTGGCCGAAATGAAGCACCTACCACACACAGCGACTGCTGTACGCAAGTTTGTGCAAAAAGGTCGTGAGACTGGTATGGTATGCTAGTGGACAGCACTCATGGTTCTCTTGTCGTACGGTGCACAGATGACAATGTGGCTGCTGTGTGTAAAACTCAATACACGAACATCAACTCGTCATCGATCTCAACAGCTCAACATTTCACCCACTAGCCTGAGGAGAATTCTGCACAAAGATCTCGGATTATTCGCTTACAAGCTCCGATTGACTGCACTCAGCTATTGAAGACGCGCGACCCGATCATGCGCTTCGTTATCGCTTCGCAGTTTGAGCCTGGATTCGCAGCTTGAATTGGACAACGATTTTGGACGAAAAATCATCTTTTCTGACGAGGCGCATTTTCATCTCGGCGGCTGCGTTAACAAACAAAATTGCCGCACCGCACCTGGGGCTCGGAAAACCCGCACGTTATTGTCGACGTCGAGAAGCGAATGCATCCACAGAGAGTGACAGTTTGGTGCGGATTGTAGAGTGGTGGCATCATTGGACCATTTCTCTTCGAAAATGAGGCGGGGAACAACGTTTCGGTCAACGGTGCGCGTTACAGAGCCATGTTTACCGACCTTTGAACTGAACTGAAATTCAAGACATGAATTAGGACGACCTCTGGTTCATGCAGGATGGCGCGCCATGCCACACAGCCATGCCACAATCGATCTTTTGCGCACCAAGTTCCCAAATCGTGGCGATGTCAATTGGCCGCCTCGGAGCTCCGACTTTGACCCCATTGGCCCTTTTTTTGGAGGACCGAAGATCTTGGAAAAATGGGGTGACAGAATGCGATGCGCTACTGCGAAGCCAGTCGAGGCAGCCACTTGAACGACGTTGTATTTCTTAAATAAAAAACGACTAGATGGCGCATTTGGTTAAGTGCCTGCACCAAGTTAGAGGGGTCCCAGTTTCGAATCCCAGTGAAATCGAATCTGGTCCAGTCACCATTTGCCGTTGGGATCAAATTAGTGGCACTGGAGTAGGTTGCTACCTAGCAGTAAAATGCACCAGTTTTGAGTCTGAGTGCTCCAGTAGTTGTTCTTACTAATAAAGCCATTGTACTTGGAAAAAATTTAATTTTGCTCATTTTATTTAATTTTTAAAAAGAAACTTGTTTTTGCCCCACCGTGTATAAGAGTATGCGGGTTTGAGGTCTGAAGTTGGAGAAGGTTGGGCGTGTAACGACCGGAATTCCTTGGTTTTGGAGAACTGGTACGCGCACGCGGTGCAAAAAAGAGTAAAACATTCCAACAGGAGGGTGGACAGGTTTTTGTAGACGGCATTGAGCAATGATATGCCTTGAAATTTACACGGGAGGTATGAGTATGCTTAATCGCCGCTTTGACAGTTCATTATTGACAAACATATGGACTTTATTTTGTTGTGAAAATATGCATAACTAGTGGACATTTTTTTTTCGGAGGATTTTTGAAACTCTACTGGAGCACTCAGACTCAAAACTGGTCCATTGTACTGCCACGTAGCAACCTATTTCTAACTAGCGGACATACTTTGTGAAAATTCCTTTCGGCCTGTGAAAGAGTACAACCCCATGATTATGGCAGAAGTCTCAGCATGACTGTTTTACGATACCATGTGTGGGTACTACTTGACCAAAGCAAATGCTGTAGAGCCTTTATTCCCTATTAGTCGCTCTATGCCATGGTATGGAACCTACTCTATCCATCAGTAAATGAACCAACCGCCATTAGTGAACAAGCCATGGGTGAATTACGGACGTTTGAACAGGTTAACAGATTTCAAGCGGGTTGTACGAACTCTAGCGAGAGGCATTGTTGGTGCACTATGCTTGATTCATTAGGCTTGTAAAAATGTTAGTCTTAGCAAGACGTAACAAAGCGACTGGATGGCGCAGTTGGTTAAGTGCCTGCCCTAGGTTAGAGAGGCCCCAGGTTCGAATCTCAGTGAAAGCAAAGTTAATATGCTTTTATCCGGTTTTTCGAATCTGGTCCAGTCACCATCAGCCGTTGGGATCAAATTAACGGCGCAATCACTGGAGCGGTCGAACAGTGGTAGTAGTCTGATTGTGGGTATCACAATGGACCAACATGGTCTAAGTGTGTTGGCGAATTCACTAGCAGCCCCTAACCTAACCTAACCTACGCTAATACGTAACAACCCCATATATGGCCAGTGTAAGAATCCAATTCCGATGGATACATTACCACAACAATTTAAGCAAATTTGATGCCGGAATCAAGCAACTTAATCTAGATTCAGTTTTGCGATTCCGAAAACTCTCACCTACAACTCCTGATGTGCCCACGTGCTTACCTCATGTCCTCATATCTAAGCGCCTCAACTGGCGCAACCAACGCCAACACCAAGGAAACACTAAATGAGTTCCGAAGGACTTTCAATCGCCGCGAATCTGATTTCATTTTCAATTAAGTTCTTAATTACAAATGCGTCCTTGAAAATTGAAACTCATGACAATGATACCGCCTCAACGAAACAAACACACAACGCAACGCAATTCCCCGAGAAAATTTCTCCCGCAGAAACCTTCAAACGGAAAGCCAGCCTCTCCATCTCCGGCTATCAGCTCACCAATTGCCTCCCCAACCGCACCACCACAGGCCACCGCAGCTGATTATCTCTCTCGCTCGCTGTTGATAGGAAACGTTTCGCAAAGTTTATATCCAACACCCAAAAGATGACCGCAGCACCCGGCAAATGCATCATCATCCCGCAGCCATTCGTGCGCCTTCTCCCATCCGCCCACCCTACAAGGCCGTGGACCACCGTCGCCGCCTCCGTCACCTCTGGGCTGGCGGAGCTCGGGGGCTGCTGGCCAGACCGAGGGGAGGCAAAAAATCGATAACCCCCATTTTCCACACTCGCAAGGAGGCGAGCGATGTGCGAAAAAAAAATGCATGTCTCACATTAAACATTTTTCCTCGCCTTGCCACTTTTATCCTTTATCTCCGCCGGCAGGTGGGTGGGGTGAACGGTGGGCTTGGCACACCGATAAAGGACGCCCGAGACTGTGCTGCTGCTGCTCTCCCGATGGTCCACTCTCGTCCCTTATTTTATCTTTATTTTCTGCTTTTTTTCTTGTTTTCCTTCGGTTCGGTTTGAAATAAGACATCCCTTGACCAATATTATGGTTCAACGAGGACGGCCAAAGAAAATATGTATTGATACGTGAAAGGACAACGGTTTTACTTTTATTTTTCTTTAGTCCTTATTTTATCGGGCGGACGTTAGATCGCATACTCGTATGTGTGCGAGACAGTTGCGCCCGTGTGTTTGGTTTTTGCTCGTTTTTGCCCCCCATGCGGTCAGGGTGGTCAGGTAAGCTGCGCTGGTGTGTGTGGGGAAATTTTTTATTTAGTCCTTGTTGAATTAAAAAATAAAGGAAAGACTCCCCTTTTTTTCCTTTCAAATTACACATCGACAATGAATCGATGCGGGGAGAAGAAGGGCGCCATCTCCTCCGTGTGTATGCAGGTGGGACATCTTTTCTACTCCGGCGACGGTAATAATGCCTGAGTTATGCTGCGACCAATGGCGATCTGCCAGGACATCTATGTAACCGTTGCCTTCTGTATGCAACTCGATGGTTATTGGTCGATACCGACTACGCGGGCTTTCAGTGGGACAAAAAAAAAGGATCTCTTTCGCGGGCAAAAAAATCCAAACTATCCACGTCGCTGGGAGTCGTATTTTTGCCATGATGTCATAATGGCCAGCAGACATTGCACGGTATGTCTTGGATTCTTGAGCGTGGCGCTGTGTGAAACTGCGGCGGTGGGGGGAGTGAGCGAAGGAAAATTGCAGTCCCGCTTCGAAGTTGATTTCAAACAGACCACCACCGACTCGGAGTTCTTTGTCAACATTTTGCGTGCACACAATATGGTTGCAGTCAGAGTTTGGGGATTGATTGAAGGCCACACTGTGTTGAGGGGTGGTGGTGGAAAAATCCGTGGTCTGTGAGAGCTGAATTCACAGTGCAGGAGAATGTGTGTGTGTGTGTATTCGAGTGTGGGTGTGTGTAGGAAGAGGCTTCACGTCGCAATTGAATCGTGTGCCACTAGTTTGGGGTTAAAAGTGAGAGGTCGTTGTGGACTTTGTGGTCCTGAATGGTTGGTTGATTCGCAAGGACTGCTGCTGTGTGTTGCTATTGTTATAAATCAATTATGGTACTTTGTTATTTTGTTGCCAATTTTTTTTTCTTTCCTCTCCGTCTGACTGTGGTTCTCCTTTGAGTCTGGCAAAGATTGTAGCGGAAAAAAAAAGGAAATTTCTGATCCATCTTCGAACTCTTGAAAATTTCGGACAGGCATGACAAAAACGTCGTAAAACAGCAGAAGTTCAGGATCCTTGTTGTCAAAGCCATTGTTAAGAATTGAAATTAATGAACATGAAAGACAACTTAACTTTATGAGTCGACGTTGAAGGACATGACCTGCGATTCAACCAGAGCTTACATCTGTTAATGAAATGCATTGACGTGATCTATGGTAGACTTATTTAAATGATTGCAACAAAACTGCGCGAAATCGAATAGACTTTACGATCAAAGTTAGTTATGACAACGACGTTTATGGTTTTTTCCTTACAAAAGTTGATAAATGAGGATGAGTGCGCTTAGGGCAGCTCTTAAAAGTGTTGCATTAAGCCAACAACTTTGGCCACAAAATTGAATACACTCGTATCGATTAAAATGCAATTTCAGCATAATATAGGAGCAGTGGTCATTTTCTTAACAAACACCCTGTTTGTAGATTAGTTAACGAGCGTTTCAGTAGTGAACTAGGACCCATTTAACCCATAGGCGGCTATATAATTCACTTCAGTTTCATTAACACGTGACATGGTTAAAGAAAGTCTTGTCGAAGAGTTATTTTGCAGAAACTACGATCTTTAAAGATGGGAAAGTACGGGTCAGCTAAACGATAATAATATAATATAATGGCTGCGCTACAGTCCGAGGTGGACCTGGGCTTAGCTTCTGAGCAACCACTCGTGTAGCTCACTCACGAGTGGAGGGGACCTACAGTTTAAGCTTTTTCTAGACAGTTATACACTTTGAGCATTGTCAGTGACTCGAAAGAGGTGGAGCCGTGAAAAAATGTTTGATGTGTTTTTCGAGATTCGAACCGAAGACCTCGAGCGTAGGAGTCGACGCACCTACCCACTACGCCACGGAGCTCACTAGCTAAACGATGAATTTAATTATTTTCAAATGCATGGGATATGATCAGTCTTCTACATCTTCTATATATATAAAAAATTGTTGCAAGTGCGTTGTGACTTTATAACTTACGAACGGGCAAACCAAATTCCATAATAGGGTTTGTTCGTTTGCATCGTGCAGATGGCTCATCTAAAATTTGCATGAAATTGGTTGACGCGTTGGTGAATTATGACTTTTTATGTCGATATCTGAAAAAAAAACAAAAACAAATATGTACGTAGACGTCTATGAGTGTGTGCAAAATGTATACTGTGTGCTGATGTCGTACACACGGCAAAAATACGTTGTAGCGCATATACGCATACACTTCGGCAATTGTCAGTAAGTGATCATGTTAAGGTTATTTTTCATCGAACTCGCATTGTGATCAAATGTAATCGGTAAGAGTAGCATTTGATTTTTTTTTGTTTATTGAACAAAAAGAGTTTTGCCACGTAGATTTGTTTTTTTTTTTTTCAAACTTGCAGCTAAACATCATCAAACAAAAAATTTTTTTTACCGTTTTAACACAAACGTACATGTGCACATTTTACTTGCGTTTGCCGCTAAGTGCTGTTGTTTTGTTGTTTTTGTTGACTGATTGAGGCAGTGATGTTTAATATAGTGTGTCTGATTGTTCGGGCTAATCTCCGAAACGGCTGGACCGATGTCAATGAAACTTTGCAGGCATGAAGAGGAAGTTGCCAAGTGTGACTTGGGGCTATTTAACGCGTTTTTGCTTTAAAAGAATTCCAGCTATGCAACCTAAATCATTATTCAGAGTTTCAGATTCATCATGCCTAAGCGAAAGTAGATGACACACAGTTACCTGAAGTCTCAAATGTGCAAGTTCTAAGATACGATGTGAGCCAATCTCAATTTTTAATTATCATTTTACCATTTGTATCTATGTAACTTCCCGAAAAATCACCTAAACATTTTTTCACTGCTCCACCTCTTTTGAGTCACTGACAAGGCTCAAAAGAGTATAACTGTCTAGAAAAAGCTTCTCAATCTCGCCGTTCAGACTGTAGGACCCCTCCACTTGCGAGAGAACAATAGCACGCACAACACGAGTGGTTGCTGAGAAGTTAGGCTCAGGTCCACCTTGGACTAATGCCGCCATTATTATATTATTATTATTATCTATGTATAAATATAACATACATTTCTAAACAATTGCACCGATCCTTATGCAATTTTTGACAAAATTAGTACCCATCGATCAGGAATCGGTCATAGGCTAAAGGAAAAACATAAATTCGGATCTTTCAGCAAACATTCGACGGAGAATTATGAAATTTCGTACCGGAAAAAACTGGGAAAAATTAGATCCCCTGGAAAAAGATGGAGACACGCCCACCAGAGAGGACGTAACGAAGCGCGCTGGATACTCTAGTCCAGATATAGTTTATAATTTGGATTTTCGCTAATCCGGATCGATTTCGTTTCAGTTCGAAATTCGGTGACAAAATAACTCTTCTGATTGAGATCTAGCCGAGAGCTTGAATTGTGAATTTATAAAAGTGACGCTGTCGTACTCGAGAAATTCATGAATCTATCTAAAACTTATTTTTGAAGACTTCAGTTAAAGATGCCCATATACATACATACATACATTTCAATCGAATTTTAAAAGTACAGTCATAATCGGTTATAACGACCTTCAAGGGACAGACGAATTTGACCGTTATAAGCGATATGTTGTTTAAAACGATTTTTAATGCTATTGGATTACATATAATGGAACTCAGGTGGGACCAAAATTTTTTTTTATAACTGATATGTCGTTATAACCGATGTCATTATAAGCGATTTTGACTATAATTGACATTTTTATAGGGTTTTGTTTCTGTTAATTTATATATTCTTCTTTTTCGGATCACGCCACTGTCCGGAGAGAATTTGGGCTATGCTTCTACTGGAACTGCTCCTATTGTGCTTGATATTGATAAATGAGTGGGGAGGGAATATACTTACGGACTCCAAACGTCGAAGTTTAAAAAGCTTTTCTTGAGAGTTATACTCTTTGAGCATTGTCGCTGAGAGTCGCTGACACTCAGTTGTTGACACTAGTTGTAGTTGTAGTTGCTTCCGGGATCTAACCAAGGACCTTCAGCAAAAAGAATCGGCGCACTTACCCGCGACTCTCTCTATAATCAAAATAAATTATTATGCTTATATCCCATCCAACAGTTTTAGTTTCTTAAAAATCCCATGCCATCTATTATTCACTGAAGTGAATACATCGAGATATTTGAAAAAAGAAAATGGCGAAACGCAACAAAGAGCCACCAATCATTGTTTTCCCGTAGCAGCAAATCAATGTTAATAGTAATATACGCGCAGAACAACGACCCATCGATAGATACCTCATACAATATCGCCAACACTCTCCCGAAGTAAATAAGGCTCTCTCCTTCACGTCGCACACACATTTGTGTCCACATATGTACCGAGTGTCCAACAAATTGATTGATATTCATTTGACCTACGCCGTGGCAGTCTGAGGCAGAACTCAATACTCCGAACCGACCGTTTATGTTCTACGTATCCACCACCCAGAGCTCACAAAACTAATAAATCTCACCGAAAGCCAATACAAGTCACATCGCAACGGCATAATGTCTGTCTGTCCGTGTCTATCCGATCATCTAATATAAATATCTTCACTGGCAATATTACTTCCCAATGCCTCGCATCATCCCCGAGAGTTTCGGTTCCAGTTCCAGTGCCATTCCCGGAGTTGACTTTCTATTTGTGTGTAGCGCTAGTATAAACAAGCAACAGTCCGTTTGGCAGGCATGAATAACAAAGCCCAAAGGAGATTTCCTCCTGCACACCAATGTCAAACACCACATCATCATCGACTGGCCCCGTCTGCCCGTCGCACCCACGTCTGTGCATACATATGTACACATCGGCAAAATGATATCCTTCGACATTGAATTAGTTGGCCTGTGGAGAGGCGGCCATTAAACGGTTGGGGGTGAGGGTTCGTAGGTGCCAAACAGCAGGATGTCAATATAACAGAGCAAATAAAAAATAAATGGATAAACACTGCGCGGTGGATGGACGCGAGGGGAGACAGTCAGTCTTGCAGTGCGATCCGCCATCAGGACATAATAAAATTTTCATTAAAATTGACAAACAACATAAATTGCGAAAAATCCCTTAAACTGCTTTGAAAACAAATTGAACGACAATGTGTACGCCGGCCCTAATCGCGTCGCAGGACTCGCTGGCTATGCAGCGGTGGTGGGTGGTACGGCCACCCGCTGGTGTGTCAACGCAGTAATCTGGAAATTTTTACATTGTCCCCACCCTGCCGCAGTACCGTCGGCTCCGGGCGGGGATAAATTTAATAAGAGAACACTAAGGACACGATGTTTGCATGGGGTTTTATGTTCAGCGGTACGACTTGCTTGGGCGAGTTTGTACAAGGATTGAATGCAAGTGGTGGTGTTGTCGGGATGACCCAATTTGTGGAATCGAATCGAGGGTATCCACAACTTTTGCCCGCCCACTGTGATTGATCGCTTTTAGACGTGGTTAGTTCATCTCGGCGCTAACGTGTGTGTTTTATGCGAAGGTGGACGAGACGTGGTTTTAAAATAATTAAAGGGGTGCTTTGTGAAGAGACATGTACGAAGAATATTGTCGACTTCTTACGGATGGTTGAATAAATGAATAAATGCATATTTTTGGTTTCAATTTCTTAGATTACGACATTGTTAGATCCGAACCTCTGTTCAAACAATTTCGGACAAAATAACTTGCAATCAGGAATTTTATCAATCCAATTGAAGACAACACTTGGAACGCTAACTACGAGTGTTTGATTCCAATACACATTTCCAAAAAAAATCTGTTTCAGGAGCACTGAGAAAGAACAAAAATTGAATCAATTTAGTACAGAGTGGGTGATCTAGTGTATTTTTTTTAAATCATAGATTACTTTGACACTGACAGCTGTTTCCCGCTCGAAATCTTGACAGAAAGTCTGTACCATAACTCTGCGGAATGAAATGAGTCGCTTTACACTTGAACAACTTTGGGAACTATTGAAAACTTATTTCCAAAGTGAGTGCTGTGTAGCCCAAACAGTGAGTTTTTTGAAAATAAGTTTTGGCCGAAATGAACCACCCACCGCGACTACTGTAGTCTGTACGCAAGTTTGTGCAAAAAGTTCGTGAGACTGGTATGCTAGTGGACAACACTCATGGTCTCATGGCCCCCGTTGTCGTACGGTGCGCACAGAGAGAGATGAGAATGTGGCTGCTGTGGCCGAGAATGTGAGGCTCAATTCACGAACATCAACTTGCCTTCGATCTCAACAGAATAACATTTCACGCACTAGCCTGAGGAGAATTCGAATTCTGGTCCAATTAACTCAGCAGTTGAAGGCGCACGACCATCCGCTTCATTATCGTTTCGCAGTTTGGGCCTTAGAGCAGCTTAACAACGATTTTGGGCGAAAAATCATCTTCTCATCACCTGACGAGGCGCATTTTCATCTCGGCGGCTTCGTCAACAAACAAAATTGCCGCACCACATCTGGGGCTCGGAAATCCCAAACCTGCACGTTATTGTCGAGAAGCCAATGCCAATGCATCCACAGTGAGTGACAGTTTGGAGCGGATTGTGGAGTGGTGGCATCATTGGACCATTTTTCTTCAAAAATGAGGCTGGAAACAACGTTTCTGTCAACGGTGGGCGTCACAGAGACATGTTAACCGTCTTTTTTACTGAAATTGAAGACATGGATTTGGACGACCTCTGGTTCATGCAAGATGGCGCGCCATGCCACAATAGCCCATGCCACAATCGATCTTTTGCGCACCAAATTCCCAAATCGTGTTATCAGCAGTCTTTTACGATTTGACCCCTTTGGACTTCGTTTTGAGGGGAACCGTGAAGGACCGATGTTATGCCAACAATCCGGAAACGACTCAAGCACTTGAGGCCAATATCATCCAAGTAATCCGTGAGCTACAGCCCGAAACCATCACCAAGGTCTTGGAAAATTGAGGGGACAGAATGCGCTACTACGAAGCCAGACGAGGCAGCTACTTAAACGACGTTGTATTTCATAATAAATGGGAATTTTTGTTCTTACTAACAAAGCCATAATACATGGAAAAAAAGAAACTTTTATTTGACCCACCCTGAAGATCAATGTAGATCAATGATGTGTTGTTTTTCACGATCTTTTACGGCACAGCGATAGATTTTTTCAATATTTCTTCGGACCAATTAATTGTCTTTCTGAGCGATTGTCAAATATTCAAAAGAATAACTGAATTTCACGACAGATCATATGACGATCTCGCATAACTATCTCGCGTAGCAGCATCGTTGTCTCCAGGCACAAGACCACGACCTTCTCGAAATTCGTCCTGGAACGAATGTCGACCCCGACTTATTTTAGATAGTCAGCAAGGTACGGTGACTTAGATGCTTCATCACCGAAAGTCGAAGCCAAATGATAGGCATACCCACATCCAAAATCATAAAAAAATCTTTCACACGAAAATGCTCACGATTTTATTCCAGTTTTTGATTCAGAAAAATTTTCAATTCGATTCCCTGTAAAAAACGCAAAAGCACTCATTGGACGAAAAGTTCTGAGAACGCGTGCCATTAAAAACTCAAAATTTTACAGAACTGTGGGCAGATTTGACGCATCCACAACAGTCTAAGCAACCCGGTAGGATCGAGAGGCGACTTTTGCAGACTGAGCTCATCACAGTACACATTTAAAGAGTTGTCAAATAAAAATTGAAGCTGCATCTGATCTCATGTAGTCTATAACATTGGCATTTATGAACGACCCTCACGACTAAAATTGAACGTCCTGCTCAACTGGGGTAAATTATCGATTCAAGCGTGTGGTTCATGTGAAACCACAAACGAAATTTGGATTTATTAGCTCTTAGCTTTATGGCAGAATACCAAGCGCAAGATAAGACCTCTGAAGAGTCTCATAATCCCGAGGAGGAACGTTTGCTTAATGCATCAATTCGATTTCCAACTTCTGAATCTCTTCGCATTTATCGATATCAAATGAACCGTCCACAAGGCAATTTCCGACTTCAAAGTCGTTTTGTTGCTGGTCACTTAACCATCAACGCGGAACTGCTTACGTAACACACACACACACACACGCCCCCACACAGGAAAAGAGCACCAAAAAGAAAGAAAACCCCACCACAGTTCATCCTTCATGGCAGAGCAAAACAAAATACTCGTACATCCCTTAATGAATCGCAGACTCACATGTGATGGCCTTTCCCTTCTTCCACTCCCGCACACATCACACTCCCACAGTCGTATGATAATTTATGAATTATAATTAAAGAAGAAACATTGGTGCTTGCCTCCCTTAAACCGGGCAAAAAGGAAAAGAATACATCAACCCCCGAGGTCCGGTAATAAACCTCCCCATTTGGCAATTATCCAGATAAATTAGCAGATGGATAGTGGCTGGAGACGCTGAGACGAAGAGGAATTTTATCCCGTCCCGTTTTTGGGGTGGACTGGCAAAGAGGAAAAAAGAGCGAACACGCTCGAAATCAGTGTGAGCACGGACGGTCCTTTGACATGGGAGTTCAGCAACTGGAGTCCTCCGACTGGCTTTTCATGTCACGGATTGTGGTTGAACCCCTTTTTTGAGGACACTAATTCGGTTGAGGTCTAATTGCATTTTCCAAAACGATTCTGAGCGTTTTTAACTGGCCATCAATTGGATGCAAGGCAGTAAGGCTAAGTGGAATGATTGGGTGTTTTAAAGGGCTACTTTCCCGCGGTGTGTGTACGGTCTTCTTGGAATTGAATGCCTTTTAATTGGGAGCAGTCAATCTTGCAGCTGAATGTATGTAAAAAGCCGCAGTATAAACTGTTCGGTAGTGTTTCTCAAGGATGGGGGGGGGCTTTTGTTTGTTTGCACTTTAGAATTATTGTCAATGACAACAGCTAATACTCAGGTTGCTGCCTTTTTTGCCTACCATGCGAACAATCCATTAATGCGCAGAGCCTATCCAGCAGTCGCATTGGTCTAAGCACTCTGCTTATGGTTATCAGATCAATTTTCTTGAATCCGTGTTGATATGCATCGACACCAAAGATTCAGTCTGTGGTGGATTTGGAAATAGTACTGGACCACTCAAACTCAAAACTGGTCCATTGTAATGGTAGAAACCTACTCCAGTGCCGTTAATTTGATCCCAACGGCAAATGGTGACTGGACCAGATTCGATTTCACTGGGATTCGAACCTAGGACCCCTCTAACTTGAGACAGGCACTTAACCAACTGCGCCATCCAGTCGTGTTAGTTTTGTTTGCAAATTTGCGACTTGTTTGTAAATTGGACATAATTAGTGACGTTTTCTGTCTTTTTCGGGCAACAATTTAAATCTCCACCAATAGTCCGCCATCTTGCTTAACTATGTTTCCTCATTCTCTCCAACAACGGTGATCGTTTAAATGTTTCTTCCTCTCAAATTGAGACACAATCTTTCAAGAACAACCAAGGATCCTGAGATTCCCGGTGCTTTACATTTTTTTAATTAAAAAATAATAACGACCTCCTCCACTGCTCTGCACTGACACACACATAAGTCAAGCGCAGGAGAACAATCAAATGAAAAGTGGAAAATAATTGCAATTTTCTTCGAGCACCGAACAAAAAAAAATTGCACAAGATTCTTCTCTTAAGACTCTCTTCCGCACCACTCGCAGTCCTTTCCACATCCACCTACTCTGCATCTTTCATTTCCTTTCATTTTTCATTTTCAATTTTCTTTGGACTCCCGACCGTTGCGTTGGCCTTCAAGAGTGTAGCTCACGACGAGAATGGTTTGTATTAATTTTCCAGCCGGATTTCAAGCAAATGAAAAGCAAGAAAAAAGAAAACAGTGTATTCCATGGCTTTGCGCTGCAATCTACTGAATGCGGTGCACATCTATGAGCGAGCAGATACTTCGTTTGTTTAGCAATTCAATCCGCTTTCCCAAAGGTTTACAAATCAAATTTAGACTGAGTTCACCAGGCCGAAAAATCATTTCGAAGGCTTAGCAGAGCGCCATGGACCACACCGATACGCACTTTGTGTACACAAACTATTGCCCGCAAACTAGTTCGCATTTAATCGCGAATTCCTCTGCGCGAGGTGTCCTGAACTCCACTCTCCAGTCGACCAGATAGAGACAGCGCGCGGAGACGAAGCCGTGGGTGTGTGTTGCGGTGGCTTTGACGCTCCTCGTAAATGGCACGGCCTATGCGTTGGGTTCGATTGCTCGAGCTCTCTTTGATGGAACTGTCCATCAATCGGGCATTAGAAGGACGACGCTGCGAAGGTCCCTCCGTGAGCCGCCCAGTGAGTGGGCGGTTGTGTATCAGTGCACTATTGCAGTTCACTCTTTGCAATTATTGTCAAAAAACCACTTTCGCGAATTTATTCTAATTCTCTGTGAGCTTTTATGGATTGCAGGATTTCGAATGTACCGGACCAAGTTGGTCGGCAGTGTTTCACTGCTGGATGCAGTGCTTCAAGTGGTCCTTTGGCAGCAGCTAGTTGGGCGATGGCGGTTGTCGGGGCGGTGGTGGTGGTGGTGGTGGTGGTGGTGGTGGTGGTATGTGTGGTGGCATCGAATGCTGATGTTGCATGGATTTTCCATGTCCTCTCTTGTGTTTGTTGCGTTGCCGCTGGGGCAAACCGAATGATTAATGTGCGATTGTTTGCTACGAATTCGCGCGCTGCATCAATTGAACGGGAAAAATACGCGCGTTCTGTGGCTGTCGAAGGCGTTCGAAATGAATGGCAGCCATTTTAGAGAGTTCAATTGGATGCACTGGACGGAGCGGATTCAACTGAGATCTGTGTGAAGGGGAATTGGAATATTTGTGACGGAGGCATATCCCGCCAATAGACTTATACTTGATTGAGTCTACTCAATCGGTGAACGGTGAATTAGAGCGATGCGGAAAATGGCAACAGTGTCATGTGGACAGATATACTGTTGGTATCAAAAGAGAATTCACTTTTGGGTACCAGTTCTTACTCTAATCATCTGAAGAGGTGGTTGGATCACGTGAGACTACCAGATTTGTTATCAACTTCTTGAAACAATTGCCTGGGCTGTCGGTGAATTTGAGAAGGCTTAGGTTATAAACCAACTCGAAGGACGTTGGGAAGGATTCTTCAATTCCTCCCGGATTTTCATGTGAAATAGTCAAAAACGTAAATTTGGGCATCGAATAGATCACCTTAGTTGTTCTCAGAGAGGGAATAAAGATTTTGAAGAAAACTACGAGAAAACCTTCAGTACAAATGTGAAAAAATATAAATAAATAAAAAATGATATAAAGGGTGGGCCAAATACAAGTTTCTTTTTAAAAATGCTATAAAAGTGAACAAAATTAAATTTATTACATGTATTATGCCTTTATGAGTAAGACCAAACATTCCCATTAATTATGAAATGCAACGTCGTTCAAGTGACTGCCTCGGCTGGCTTCGCAGTAGCGCATCGCATTCAATCACCCCAATTTTCCAAGACCTTGTTGATGGTTTCGGGCTGTAGCTCACGGATTGCTTGGATGATATTGACTTTAAGTGCATGAATCGTTTCCGGATTTTTGGCATAACATCGGTCCTTCACGGTTCCCCACAAAAAAGTCCAAATGGGTCAAATCGCAGCTCCGAGGCGGCCAATTGATATCTCCAAGACGGCAGATAACATAATTTGGGAGTTTGGTGCGCGAAAGATCGATTGTGGGTTGGCCTGTGTGGCATGTCGCGCCATCCTGCATGAACCAGATGTCGTCCAAATACATGTCTTCAATTTTAGTAAGAGAAAAAGTCGGTTAACATGGCTCTGTAAACTCACCGTTAACCGAAACGTTGAAGAATTTCGAAGAATAATTATCCAATTAAGCCAACACTTCTCAATCCACACCAAACTGACACCCTCTGTGGATGCCTTGGCTTCTCGACAATATCGTCCGGGTTTTCCGAGCCCCAGGTGCGGCAATTTTCTTTGTTGACGAAGCCGCCGAGATGAAAATGCGCCTCGTCAGAAAAGTGTTTGACAACGTCGATATATCCAAGCTGTGGCCCCAAGAAAGAAAGAAAGTGTGGAGCAGAAATTTGGCGACTGAGTCATCTCCGGGGTCATGCGACTTGACATAATTCGATTATTTTCTCTGGGGCTACGTCAAGTCCTTAGTCTACTCTAGGTTAAGTTAGGTTAGGTACCACTGATAGACAGCTCCAGTGATAGTATCGTTAATTTGATCCCAACTACTCTAACAAGCCAACAACTTTGGACGAGCTCGAGGCCAACAATCGAGACGCTATTGCCGGAATAATGCCGCACATATTAGACCGAGTCATCAAAAATTATACTAACCGCTTGAACCACTGGCAGCGAAGACGAGGCGGCCAGTACGATGTGCTATTCAAAATGTAATGGCCCAAATGTAGCTTCAAAATAAAACCACACCGTTGTTGACTTTTCCTATCGTTTTTACTTATTATGACTGGCAAGTCAAGAGGACAAATGGCGCACGATCAAAGACCACTGACAGAAGAAATTCTAATCGACTTTCCGATTCATAAGTTTGAACTACACAAAATGGTTAATTGCTTGATCTCTGGACCTTAATGCTTACTTATTGGTCTAGAAGTCACGAGAACATCCTTCAAATCCATCAGACGCTCCAACCAAGCTGAAGTTTGTTCACTTCTGCAAGAAAAGAAACGACACAATGCACAAAGTCAGTCATAAAAGCTGATGCTCTCATCAATGACTGACATGCAGTTTCCTTCGTTGTCTCCTTGCAACAAGCAACACTTCATCATCACTTTATGGTCCCATAAAACCACGTCCACACTCTTAGTTGTAAACATTTCAACCAGAATCATTTCACAATCAGCTTAGTTTTGAAGAATTGAAGCAAATGACACCCCCTCCCCGGCTTCACTTTACGCCATTGTCAACACGCAGTTGTCTGAAAAACTCAATTAAAACATAATCCAACTTTAATTTCCCTAAAACTCAAATAATTCGACACGCAAAATGTCCTTTTAATCCCTTTTCCTATTCTCCTCTGTCATCTTCATTCGTCTTCACTTGCGGTACACTTGTACATCTCCTCGAGCTGAGCATCTCCCAAAGAAACCCAATCCCAGACTGTGGACAAACAAAAAGTCACAAACTCCTCTTTCATTCGTCCTGTTGACTGCACCACACCCACCCTTTCACTCACTCACACTTAAGTGTGTTTTCCTTTTGAGAATTCTCCTCACCAGCAACCAGTTATTAATGAAAATTTCACCGTCAACATGGTGGAAGTGTCTGCTACAAATTTCATAAGGTTGATCCTTTATCTTCCAATTTCATCAGAAAGTTAAAAGAACGCCATCTTCGTCTCGAGGCGGACGGGACAATTATACGACGACGCCGGCGGGAGGAGAAACAACCACCCCATCAAACGCTGCCGTTGCCAAGGCAGAAAGTGTCAAATAAAAGCCACCGCAGAAAACTTTCCTCCGGTTCAAGTGGATGGCGATGATGGTGGCATCAGCCTCACCTCCACCCGGGAAGGATACCCATCCATTGAGCGACAAAATGAAGGAGGAAGACTTTCAAATATGACGATTCATTTAGTGAAATTACGAGGCACACAGATAAGGGGTTCGCAATTTATGCGAGCGCTTCCTTCCCCCAGAATATCCCTCAGTCTGAGAGGATCTTAATCAAATGATAGGGCCTGAACGTGCAAGCGGCTCTTAACTGCCTCCACCAGCCGACACGTAGTCTCGGCATAACTCCTCGACGGTCTGTGCGATGCGAATGCCGTCGAATGGAATGCCGACAAGTGGGAATGTTTACCTTTTGACAAGGTATATCGCCCGATGATGCTCACGTCAAGTGAATATCCGAAGATTTACACAAAAATGACAGGACGACGGAATGAACACACCCACACCGACATCAACTTCCTCATCCCCCCATCCCGTCATCCCCTCAGCCGCAGCCGCATCCGCACGGGGTTGAACGGCTAAAGGGTTGAATCATGATAATACGTTTTCAAATTACAATCTCCACATTAAGGACATAATTCTATCTCGGAACCAGAGTGTGGAGCGCGCAAAGGTGTGCCGCCATAGGGTGAAGCCGGAATTTCTAAACGTTCTCGAAAGTGCTTTCCACTTCGTGGTCCTGCGGGGGTGGGGCTGGGATACTCTCGCTTTCGTTTGCGGGAAGTGTGAAAAATTAATTCCGAATTCTCGGTGCTGCGAAATTTTAATAATAATTTAGAAAACGCATTACCATGCCTTCGTCTTCGCTTCATAATTGTATTAGTTTTGCTCTTTTGTCCTTAGACCGTGCACAGTCGCCGTGCGGAGGAAGGAGAATGCCATTGGGGCTGAGGTATTATTTGACTTTAGCTCAGGTGAAATAATTTGTGTTGATGAGTTGGAGAAAATGAAATTATTTTCAGGACACAACTTACAGCGAGGTGTGTATGGGTGTGTGTGTGTGTCTATTGTACGTGCCTTTGTGTAGGAGAATTTACGTTTGGAGCTTTTCCTTTCGGTGACAAATTTGATGAAGATGTCGGTGAGTGGGAGGGAATTTCATTAATGATTCGAGATTCTTGAATTTGTTGGCATTACAGGCTGCTCTTTGCATAATCCTCTCGTCATCATCAAATATTCTGTGCGACAAGTTGAGCAGTTCAACCTGGAAAAAAAGTCTTTTGTGTCATTTCTACTGGGAGTCTTCAAAAGGAAGTTGGAAGGACTGTTCTTCTGAACGTCACGAAGACGTTTTCCTGAAACAATGACTTCAGCATAATGAACAAGATTTTTGGACTTTTGAAGCTCAAGCTTAAAACAGTTGAAGCATATCAGCAAACACTGAGTGACAAATAACGGTCTTTAAAGGGCACACTGGCAAAGAAGCGTATTTCGAGCTGTCCCGTTTAGGGACCGTGCGGGTTACTATCCGTGTGGTTGTGCCATTGGATAGACCTTCGATTAGTGGTCCTGGTTGCATTACGCGATTTAACGCGTTGAGTGTTTGGTTGTAGCTAATGGAATACGACTTACAACTCTCAATTTTTTTAATAAAAACTAGGAACCCGTTGGCTGATCTCATTTTAAAGTGACGCTACAATTTGTACCTAATCAGAATCTCAATCAAAAGACTAGGCTTGGCTTCTTCTTCTTCTTCTAAGGGCGCTACAGTTCGAGGTGAACCTGGGCCTCACACAACATATCTCTCCAGCCAGCACGGTCTTTTGCCAGTTTCGCACACCAAGCCGGCCGAGGTCCCCCTCGACTAGTGTGCGCCACCTTGTACGTGGGCGTCCTCTGTTGCGTTGTCCCACAGGCTCATAGACGAAGACTCTTCGGGCCGGAGCTAAGTTGTCCATATCCTCTACATAGCCTAGCCATCTTAGGCGTTGGATCCCTAGACGCCTGGCTAGACTCATGTCGCTGTACAGCCCATACAGTTTGTGGTTGAACCTTCTTCTCCAAATGCCATCAACGCAAACAGGACCAAAGATCGCGCGCAGAACTTTTCTCTCGAAAAGACCAAGAGACTGTTCATCCACTTGGGATATTGTCCATGCCTCTGCGCCGTACAGCAGGATTGGGATGATCAAGGTCTAGTATAGAGCCAACTTGGTCTTCCGAGAGAGGGCTGTACTACTCAATTGGCTTTTGAGCAAGAGTTATTCTGCGTTTGATCACGGTACTGATGTTCTTTGTACTGTTTACTGCGGAGCCAAGATAGACAAAGTCCTTAACTACCTCAAAGTTATAGCTGCCTATGGTGACGTTCTGGCCAAGTCGTCGATGTTGTGCGTCCTTTCTCGATGACAGCATATACTTTGTTTTGCCCTAGTTTACCGCCAGACCCATCTTAGCCGCTTCCGTTTCAATGCCAGCAAACGCATCATTGACGGCTCGCTGTGTTCGCCCAATCACGTCAATGTCATCCGCGTAGGCTAGCAGTTGAACGGACTTTTGGAAGATCGTGCCTCTTGTGTTGGCCAGTGAGTTTTGCACGATCTTCTCAAGAACGATGTTAAAGAAATCACATGACAGCTCGTCGCCTTATTTAATACCTTTTTTTGACATTGAAGGTCTCTGTGATTTCGTTACCGACCTTGATGGAGCAGCGGGCTTGGCTTCAGGTATTGGAATTCTAGCTTAATACTTCGACCCCGAGCACTCACAATTGAAGAAGGACTAACTTAGCGTGTGAAACTGTAAAAGCAAACAACAGATCATGTTGCCAGTAAACCTCGGGGTTAAACTTCAACTGGTTCGTTTTGAGTACATTGAAATCAACACCGAATACCCCTGTCAACACAGTAACTCAGGTTCAATGATTCATCGAGTCTGATAAAAGTGATTTAATTTGACCGTTGGCAAAATATGTCAATCGGACAAAAACAAACATTTGCTAAGTTGGTTAATATAATAGAAGCTTCGAGACCAAGAAAGATTGGTTAAAATAACTAAGGTCAGTCTTTTCCATTGGGTTGTACAACATTAAATGTCCGATTTTCGCTTAGTCGCTTAGTCTCGAGTGAACATCTGCGCCAGAACGATAAATGTTCTTTTTTTTTATAAAACAACGTGGTGAACGTGGTTTTCTTGTGAGAATTTTAGGGTTCGTTGCAAGTAGAGTCCGACTGAACATTCGGCTTCGGCTGAAGGTGATCAAAAAGCCGGGGTTCGGCTTCGGCTTAGGCCGAAAAACTGGACTTCGGTCGGACTCTAGTTGCAAGTTATCTTTTTTCTAGGAATTATTTACCATGCTGTCGGCAGTTCAAATTCGAACCCTCTTCCTTTACGAATTTAAAATGGGACATAAAGAGTCATCGACAATGAAAAATATTAAAGACGCATTTGAGGATGTAGCGGTAAACTAACGCACTATACGACGTTGGTTTGGAAAGGTCCATTCGGCAGATTTCAGACTCGAAAATGAACCACGTGGAAAGCCAGAAACATTAGTTGACGACGGTGTTTTAAGAGTAACGGTGAATGCGGAACCAAAGAAATTAGTGCGGGAGATTGCAGAAAGCATGGGAGTATCCCCAATGAGAACATGTCTACACCTTTCTCTCATAGGAAAGGTAAAGAAACTCGATAAGTGGGTACTCCATAAACTGAATGGATCCCAAAAACTACGGCGCCTGGAAATCTGCGCATCGCTTACATTAAGAAACCAAACTGAACCGTTTTTGCGTCGGATAGTCACTTGTGATGAAAAGTGGATACTGTATGATATGTGGTTGGATGTAGATGAAAAACCAAAACACACCCCTAAGGCCGATTTTCACCCAAAAATGGTTATGGTGACAATTTTCTTTTGTTCAACCAGGAGAAACGATAAACGTTTTCAAATATTGTGAGGAAATCGCTATACTGCATGCCAAATTGGCTGAAAAGCAACCAGCGTTGGCACGGTCCGATCCTTTTGCATGACAATGGTAGACCTCATATCATACACAAGTAATGGTGCAAAAACTGTTGCAGTTGGAATTTGAAATTCTGGATCCCCTGTAATTATCGTTTTGGAAACAAAAGACGTTATTAGACCCAATTTTTACACACTGAGTATTAGATTAGGTAAACCTGGCTTTTCATTGTTCCTGTTCCTGCAGCCGACATTCAGCCTCATACCACCTTTGAGCATCCACCCTAACAGTCGGTTTAACGGTCGGTGTGAAGTTCTAGGTATTTAATGATCTCCATTATTCTTTTTTTTCTTCTAGGCATTTTGATGTCTTCGAACTCGAATTTTTTTACGTGGTGAAGAAGTTAACCCCACGCAAAACTCCCGAAAATACATTGGTTCATCTCTAAGCGATTGCTGAAGAGGATATCCAAGAGGGTATGGACCCTGATAGCACAGGCCTATGCCGATGCAAAAGATCGTGCTAGCAAGAAGGAGAAGAAGACCGTAATCCTTCGTGAATAACTTTTTTCAATTTTTTTTTATTGAGAATATTTAAAATGGGTGTTGTGAGCCTAATTGCTGTGTAGACCTATTTTTTCTGGTCGCACGTTTTGATGGGTTTCTGTACTAATGGGTACTGGCTGCACACAAATTTTTGACTTTCACTGTATGTGCCTGCTGATCTTTGCACCCGGCTGAGAAGGTTGTATGGGCAACCACTTTGCAGCTTACCTGCCCTCTTGTTAACAGCTACTCATTGACCACCATAGAAGGGATTAGAACACGTCGCCTTGAGGGAAGCTTCTATTCTGGTCAATAGAACTACGGGTCGTAGCATTACAATCCAAGACCGTCCTTCTGTTGCAATAGCTGTTCATTCGGAGCAAACCGACGATGTGTTTCATGGTTTCTCTAAATTTTTTTACTCTTCGACTCATTCAATTATCAAATTCATGAAGAATACCATCTAGATAACACGTGAACAAACCACTTCGAAATAGCAGATCTGACGTTCAAAAACGCAAACTTCAACTAAAACATCGTTTTTATATTAAAAATAATTTATTTCTCTCAACCCTTAGCCCTCTTGAGCAATCGAAGCAGGTGGAGTTGGAGCAGGACTTTCAATCTGCTTCGACTTATCCTGCATCAACAAAACATCGACCTTATTCGGTAGCAAGTGCTTCAGCGGCTCCAAAATCACCTTCTGCTGGAGGAATGAAATGCCCTCACTCTCCAGTGTTATAAGATTGATTCCCAAGGCGGATGTGAGTGTTGCTTGTGGGAAAATCACATGAATGCATCGCTGAATATACGGAATCAAGTCATAGGCAAAGCAAGAACAAAGTTTAACGAAGTTCTCCCTCTCTGTGCCAGAGAAGGCCTGCTGTTCCTGGCGATAGAATGACAGAATCTTCCTTGCAACGAATTCCAGCGATGATTGAATGGTTCTTGTGACATCGCTGACAATCGCAATCGGAGCACACAGCCGAAGCTCATTGAACACATTCAAGTATCCATTACACAGCGCTGCCAGGGGATGAAAATCGAGCAGCGTTTCAGGCGGCGACATCAAGTCCTGTTCGGTTTTTCTGGTGTGAATGTTCGAAGTGACCTTGTTGATGAGCGTATACTTCTCCAAATCCTGCTCAAAGTTCTGATTAACACTCTGGATTGAGTTGGAGAAGTTCTTCTTGATGACCCGAATGAAAATCGGAGCCATAAGAGCGCGGAAATCGGCCCCAACACGGCTGAAGGAAAGACCAAAGTACATGCACTGTCCAAGAACAGTGTCGAAGGAGTTCACTCCATGCAGCAAGTCCATCTCAAGAGTTTCCAGGAAGTTTTTAATCTGGAAGAGATTTCATGAGTCAGAGGAAGTGGAAGAGGATGCTGGAAGTACCTTTCGATGAAGCCATGACTGAAAAAGACGACCACCGTCACAGGACAAGCTTGAAGGGAGTGCTTTGATGTTAAGGCTCGTATCCTCGTCGGGAAATATAGCTCGATACTGGGTGATGATGTTGAACAAGTTGATTCTTGTCACTTCAATTGTTTTCGTGAGATGCTGCTGAGCTGAAAGGCGTGTCACAAATGGTTCATGTCAAGGCATCGTCAAAGTCTTGCAGCACATGTTCCAACCACATTAGCGGAGACAACAACTGTGGTGTGCTAACCAAAAACTCACCATCATCCGTCGGAATGGCATTCAAAGAATTCGTCAACCAAGCATCCCTCGCTTGGAGAAATTTCAGTTTCAGCTCGTTTGTCCCAAACGCCTGCATGCGCCTCAAATACCCCACAATCTGCAGGCACTTCGGCAGTTGCAAATCTGTCTTCAACTGCGCAACCAATTGCGCCAGCATCGTATGCCACAGGGACTCCACGGCCGCAACTATACTCTGCAAGACACACATGCCTAATATCCTACGAAAAATTGCCCAAATTCTAACTCACATTAATCACCGAAATGTATCCCTGATTCTGACCCAACTTTTGCACATAGCTAGCCAACTCCAAGGCCTCTTCGTATCGACCTTCACGAATGCATCGCTCCATGAGCTGTGGCAACTCGAGAATCTCCAGCAGTTGTGCATTCTTCTTCAAGGTAATCGTATTCAGTCGACGATTTTCATTGATTTCGCTTGCTTCACTAAGGAAATTCTCACACTTTTCACTGAAGTCCGGCAATTTGCCAATCAACTTGCCGACTTGGCACTCAGCATTCTGGAATTCCGAGAAAATCGAACGCGAACACTCCGACGTGTGAATAAAGGTTTTGTAATTGGAAATCGCAAGATCTTGCGTTTGCTCTACAATACTTTTGTTTTCATCTTGCAGACGAGATTGTTCCTTCTTCAACTGATCGATTTTGTAAGTTCCAAGCTTGTTTAGATATGTCACCAGCTCTGGATTGTCTTGTAGGTTTTCTTGAAAAACAACGAAGAAATGTTGTATGCATTTTGATTTGTAACACAAGGGAAATATGTTGTACCTGGTACTCCGTTGGGAAATATTAATTTGAGGACCCTTTCGTTATCCAAATCCATAATTTTTCAATAATTTTCGAAGGAATTTTGATGTTTTGTAAACGTCGGCTGCTACATGGAATGACAGTTTGCTTTTTATCAGCTGTGCACGAAATGTCACTTTCATTCAGAAGTCATAGGCTCTCAAACTGTTATGGAAAATAAATGAAATTACTTTTTTGTGGTTTTTATAGCAAATATTTTTTGAAGCTTCTAAAATTAACTCGAAGGTTACAATTTAACAAACTAACTCGAAAAAAGAAGAACATTTGCAGGAGATAAAGCTATAAGATAAAGATAAATATAAAATTAAAAGAGTTAAAAGGAGTATACCAATTCCGATATCTGTAAGAGTTAAACTTGGTAGATGGAATAAACTAAACTAAACTATGCGCGCATACATTCATCATACAGCGGAGAGAGAAAGAAAGAAATTTGTATGAACGCGTTCCCTAAAATAAAGATTTTTCCGATGGCCTTTCTTTTACAAGAAACTGTCAAAGGTTTCCGTTTTTTGGGTACATGTCAAACACAAATATATTATGACAACAACTCCGTAGTCTGCCCGTATCCATAGGCCTTTCGGATTCAAAACAATAGCCATTGCCATCAGTTGTTAAGTGCCTCATAGATGGTAACACGTTTATTTTTGAAAATGGATTGTCAAATTAGGCCGGCGTTCATTATGCACAATTTGGTGTGACAGTTTGTAGACCTGAACAGTTTTCCTAGGTTAACTTCAATTCTAATGTCAGATTTCTGGTTATCATTCCCTTTGACATAACTTAAGGGTACGTGTGGATTGCGGTAAAATTATATCCTCAGGCCAATTTTTTACACTTATGAGGTGAATATGGATTAACCAGCTCTGAAGCTGAATTACATTTTGACAAATTTTTGTAGATGTAAAGCAATGATAAAGACTTATTTCAGTTTAAAGCTTGAAAAGTTTTAAGTTTGAAACAGCAAAAAGTTAAAATGTTATTCACCTTTGTGGAAAGGTCAAAATTCGCCTAAGAATAAGTCCAAGTCGAAAATTGGAAAGGGATCTCTTAATTCACTCGCTGTTTAGTACTTGAGATAATTGTCATCAGATTCGTACTGCTTATAGACTTGCTGATTGTGGACCAGACCCTCTTCGTACTCTAGCATAATTTAAGAAGAAAAAGCCAGCAGAAAAATGTCTATCAATGCCTTTCAGTTAAGTATTTACCAACGAACTCTTAGCTTTCTGATGCCTTTCTTATCATCCTCTTTTGTTAAATGGTTGCCACTTAGATCTCATTCAGAGCTGTCCTGACGTATACGATGATGGCTGATGGCCATAGGAAGCGATTCAACTACGAACTACACACCGAATTGAGTCTAGTCAGACATGTATGAGTATGTATCCATATTTAAAGGTAGAAAAGCCATTTAGAGCATATAGACCACACAAACTCTACCCAAAGAAGTCAAAGGACATCCAGACTTTGGAACCAAATTGGCAAGTTGGCGTCCAAAACTGAAGATAGAACATGAGATAAACCAAGCTAGAACAAGTGTTTTCTTTAAAATTCTTCTTCCTCTTTGGACGACGCTACAGACCCGAGTGGACCTGAGCCTCAGTCAACATACCTCTCCATCTAGCATGATCTTGTGCTAGTTGCCTCTAGTTACGAGCGTTCAGTTGACTGAGGTCCCTTTTCAACTCTGTACGCCACCGGAGGCTTGGTCTTCCTTTACCGCTTTGTCCCTCTGGGTTGGAGTTAAAGGCTTTTTTCGAGATCCAGGTTCAAATTTGATGTAGCGCCATTTAAGAAAAAAAGATTACCAAACATAAAATGGCAGTTCTTTCCTGTCAGTCATACTCTTGGAGCATTGTCTGTGTGGTGTCATGAAGTGAAGAGTTGGTTCTTATTCAACTGTGATGACGACCACAATTTAAAACAGTAACCGAAGCTATAAAGGAGAACACTTGCTTCATATACATATTCACCAAGGACGACCTTCTATATACAATTCGCATTCACAGGAGCGCTGACTAATAGCTCTTATGTGCCGAAGGAAACCCCCCAAACGGGAGGAGATAGAATGAATGGAATGCGATTCAATCCAAAAGTCGCATGCCATACGTACGGTGACCATTTTTGCAGATGCAAAAAAGAGGACAATCTTATCATTTCCAAGAAACAAGCAAAAAGCGAAGAGAATGTCATAAAAATTTATCGAATGGAGTGGGATGACAATTTGCGATTCATTCACAATAGCAAAAACCAGATGACAGAACTGAATTATTCAAACCAGTGCTGCCTACTTTTTGTGTTTAACTTATTTAGTGCTGAAGAAAGTACTTTACTGTGTAGATCATAGAAAAAAGTTTCAAAAAAAAGAGGACAATTTAATAAAAGGAGGACAAATTACTGCCCTCTTTAAGAAAACAAAAAACGATACGACACGACACCGAAAAAGAGGAATGTCCTCTAATAAAGAGGACGGATGGTAACCGTAGCCATACGGTATCTAACAAGGACGCTTATTTGATTTTTAGCCCAACGACCGCTGGAGGGTATGAGTCTGAGCAATTATCGCTTTTCATCGCTGACGATCCCGGGTACGATGCTTCTAGTCATGAAGACCAAGTTGTCGCTTCCGTGATTATTTGATCCTTGTCTCGTAGTCTCGATCTTCCTCTAGTTCTTGATTTAGGAGGCTTGGATTCAAAGATTCTCTGCTGGATCATTGGTCTACGTTTAATCTACGGATTTTTACCTTCCGGACTTGCGATTGTTCCTCCTCCTTTGTTCGCCTTCCTCGTATGCAGGACCAAGTATCCGACGTAGAATTTGTTATTGAAGCATCAAGAGTCAGGTCTACAGTCCTGCTTATCGTCCAGCTTTCGGCTCGATAATGCATGATTGGCAGGATACGGGTTTCGTAGAGCAAGATACTCGAACAATCTCCGATTCTGAGACTGCGGGACAACGCAACAGAGAACGCCCGCGTTTAAATCGGCGCACACAAGTGGAAAAGGGCCTGAACCAACTGTGCAGCTGGCGAAAGATCGGACTTGCTGGTTAAGGCACAGATTCACCCGGACTGTAGAGCCACAAAAAGCAGAAGTAGAAGCAGAGCACAATTATAGTCTTTCGAGTCAGACAATTTGATTCAAGTTGTTTCGACGATTCTATTTCTTCTTCGTCTCTACAGCTTCTACACGCAGTGCCCTGTCACGACCCCAGCGGCTGTTTGTATATCCCTTGGACTTAGTTTAGCAAGGGCGATTCTACGTCGGATGTCCACCAAGATGCCAATCGTCGCTTGTGGAGTTCTGGTTTGCTTCGAGGTAGACATACTCCTTGACTACCTCAAAGCTATCGCTGTCGATTGTGGCGTTTTGTCTTAGATGATGCGATCACACGACAGCGTATCTCCTTGCCGAAATCCGGGCAAGTTGTGAATGGTTCGGAGGTTTTAGAACTTCGCGTTTATTTTTAGCGTGTGCGAGCGACACAAATAGATAGATTTTCCCGGGAAATTGATTGAATAGCTTTGATTCCTTGCAGAAGAAATCACAAACTCATCCTCACTATCCTGATGACATCTTTATACTTGACATGCGCCAAATTCGATTTGTCACCTCCCACTGCAACGAACAGCCCACAATCGGAGTAGGACAAGTGAATGGGATGCCCACGTATAATCCCTGACTCACGTAATCAAATTTACACGACACCCTGCCGAACCTTCCCACGAATTTAAGACCGCAACTGCAAAAATACGAGACTTCCGCTTGAGCCCCGACATACGAGTGTTCCCATGTCAATGATTAACTTTTATATCTCCATCTCCATCAAACTATGTCCTGCATCTTCAGATTATACGAACATCTCACCATCCTACACGGAAGAAGAAAGTCCACTTAAAAGATGTCACAATAAATAGCTCCTTCGGACGCGACTGGCAGCGCTCTACCCAAGCCCACAGCAGAACTACACATAAATCCAGCAGCAAACCACAAAGAAGACGACTCTCTGTCTGACCAGAATACCAGATGAGTCAGTGTGCCCGGTAGAAGATGCTCAACACCAAGATACACGGCACAAGTGAAATCCCCCGCCAAGAGCGTCCAAGAATCGGAACAAACTCAACACGAAACTGGGCTCTGGGCCAAAACAGACTCGTAAACATGCAAATTTAGCGATTTCAGCACAATTCCCGAACTGGAGCAAGCGGCCAGACACACGCACGCGTGATGTAACACGCAGATGACATTGTCAACACCGTGTCATCGTTAATGTGACACTCAATGAATGTGTTCCAGATTCGCGCACGGCAGCCCACTCGCCGCGCACATAATCGAACACTAAAGCAAATTTAATTACTTAATATCGGTCCGCGAGCGGTGCCCGATTTGGTCGGGGGTAAGTCTGGAGTCAGGAGTCTCCGCCGCGGGTAGTGCGTATTATTTACTGCCCACTTGCGGATAACGAAACGACACCTCCTCCAGAATCTGACGTTCTACTTTCACCTCGGCTCCGGCGGTGATGGGTGTTTGCGTTCGCCAAAGTGTCAATGAAAACAGAAAACCACTTCGAGAGGGGAAAACCGAGAAGAAAGCACGTTCCGAGTTCCGAGAGACGGTTAGACTTTGGTTCATTCATTGCGTCGCACGAGAGGGATTAGATACGTGTTCGCCAAAGGACCGCGTGTAGTTACGGCGGCGTGGCTAGTGGCTACTTCGTGTAGTTTCCAAACTGGAACCGATTGTCAATGAGTGATGGATTTTTTGTTTTGATTTACGTCAAGTGTTTGGCTTATGCAAATGGAATGTGACTAGCGGACTTTGGGCATTACGTGGGACTCTCGGGGTGTTGCTCTTAGCCAAGAGAGTGATTGATTGATTTATCTCGTCACTTCCTGACTTCACGGAGCTGTGTCGTGCTGACAAATAATCATTGCGTTGTTGTTGTTCTCTGATCAAGAAATGCGTGATGGGGAAACAAACGTAAGTTCAAGCAGCCAAGCGAAGAAAGCCTGCAAATGAATTGAGATTGTTAAAAATTTCAAAAGCTTGACTACTAGTTCGAAATACAGTACTTTTGGATGAAAAGCAACCACAAAATTCAGATTCATCTGTAAACCTCATTTAGAATGACTTGAACTGGTCCACTGATTGCTTTTTAGGGTCAACATTTACACACAAATTTCTATGTTCTTTCTATAATTTGACAACCAAGGAGGCATAAGTTCCGGGAACTTAAATCAAATTGCCGTTCCGATGAAAAAGGTAACATTTATGAAGATTTTGCCTTTTGAAAGTGACACAATGCCACATTTTAGCCACATTTGACCATTTCACTTTACTGTATTTCATGGCACCGTAATTCTGTATTAAAGTGGAGTGTCCAGCGTTCTTCGCTACGCCCTCTTTGTTAGGCGTGTCCCCTTCTTTTTCCATGGAAGCTAATTTTTTCCGGAGTTCTTTACATGTGTGCAGGATTTCATAATTCTCCGTCGAATGTTTGCTGACAGATGCGAATTTTTGTTGTTCCTATAGCCTATGACCGATTCCTGATGTATGGGTGCTAATGTTGTCAAAAATTGAATAAGGATCGGTGCAATTGTTTAGAAATGTTTTCCATACATACAAATTAACCTTTACTGTTATATTTATAGATACAAATGGTAAAATAATAATTTTAAATTGAGGTTGTCTCACGTCGTCTCTTAGAACTTGCACATTCTTGACTTCAGGTGACTGTGTGTCGTCTACTTTCGCTTAGTTATGATGAATATGAAACTCTGAATATTGACATACATAGGTCGCACAGCTCGAATTCTTATAAACCAAAACCGCATAGATATGCCCAAGTCACTCTTGACAACCTCCCCTTCATGCCTGCAAAGTTTCATTGAAATCGGTCAAGCCGTTTCAAAGATTAGCCCGAACAATCAGACAGACAGACACTACACTTTATTAACATAGATTTGCATACATACTATATTAAGCATCATTGCCTCAACCATTCAATTATTCGCATACCAAAAACAACAACACTTACCGGTAAACACTTAACGGTAAAATGTGCACATGTAGGTTTGTGTCTAAATTATAAAAATATTAAGCTTACGCAACGCAAGTTCAATGAAAAAGAACCTTAATGTGATCACTCACTGACAGCTGTCAATGTGTATGCGTGTATGCGCTAGAACGTGTATTTGCCGTGTGTATGACATCAGTGGGCGCCGTGGCAGTGTGGGTTCGTGCGTCGACCCATGTGCAGTAGACTTTCACAGTCTAGGTTCAAATCCCAGATCAGACAAACAATTTTTCAAAAAAATATTGTTCGCGGCTCCACCTCTTTCGAGTCACTGACAATGCTCAAAGAGCTTAACTGTCTAGAAAAAGTTTTTCAATCTCGTCGTTCGGAGTCGGCATTAATAAATTGTAAGTCCCCTCCACTCGTGGGAGAACAATAGCACGCACAACACAAATGGTTGCTGAGAAGCTAGACCCAGGTCCACCTCGGACTGTAGCGCCGCCATTATTATTATTATAACTTCATAGATGGCATCCAGAGGTATGAAAGTTTTGGCTTAAACATTCTCTCTGCCGAGAAGTAGTATAGGTACCTCGTCGTGAGCAACGTACGACGACGAGGACCATGAGACCATAAGTGTTGTCCACTAGCATACAAGTCTCACGAACTTTTTGCACAAACTTGCGTACATTAGTCGCGGTGGGTGCTTCAGTTCGGCCAAAACTTATTTTCAAAAAACGCACTTTTTGGACTACACAGCACTCACTCTGGGAATAAGTTTTCAATATTTCCCAACGTTGTTCAAGCGTAAAGCGACTCATTTCATTCCGCGGAGGTATGATACTGACTTTCTGTGAAGATTTCAAGCGGGAAACAGCTGTCAGTGTCAAAATAACCTATAATTAAAAAAAAAACTAGATGGCCCACTCAATTTCCTTCATTGCACGAGACTGCAACCAGCAGACGTACGTATGTAACTCCTATCAACTTGTATGTACCTTTCAAATCAACAAACAATTTTCATCCGATCTCTCAAAGATTACAAGCTTCAAATTCAAGTTCATTGGCCATTTGTTGTAAGCCACGCAACAAGCGGGAAGCGCCCTTGTCGAATGAGTGAAAAAGAAAACGAATCGTGTTCCGACCCAATTAAATGCTAATCAATGACCAAAAGTAGTTGAGTTAAATAGGAACCACCTTAAGGCACACTTACCCAGTTTACTCGCGTTCCCAAATCGAAACACCGACAGATATGTCGGCTCCATGGAACAGCCTAAAGCCTGAATCACGCCCGTCCTACTCGACTAAAGTAGACTACTCACACCAAGAAATAGAACAAGTTTCATAAAAAAAAAATACAGAGCCATCAATAAGTCGCAAATGAAACTTTCTTGCTCCCAAAAGGTGCACACAACGCAGTTTACACTACATCAAGACGATAATGAGCTACTTACGAGTATCGCCATGCTACCGAGCGAGTGCAGGAAGCGAGAAGCAAAAAGCTGACGACGAACTCTAAACCACTCGGCGACAAAGTAAAGAAGAACAAACAACTTAAAGAAGATGATTTACCTACTTTGACTGCTGGAAGATGAGTTGTAAGTGGAAATGCAAGCACCAGCAGTAGTTGTTGGCTATGACGAGTGCGGCGACACGAGAGACTCGACGACTTACCCTTATCCAGATTCACCTTTCCGACCGACAACGACGGAGTTTACAATGCAAGCCTGCAAGTCGATCACCGAGTGGCTCTTCTTCATTGCTACCTCGTCTGCTTTGTCGGCTATTAACCATTCTCACATGAGAGTCAAATGGTGAAAGACTTTCTTTTGCACAGTTCCCATGGTTGACGATCGTGTGTACTTGTACGAGTATAGCCACAGTCAACCAAACAGCGAACCAACGCCGTGGCGGCGATGATGACGACAATGATCGACGATCGGTTCAGAGTCGTGAAGCAATAAAACGAGAGGAGTTGTGTCTTCTTTTTTGTTTTCCACCACCTTTGCCAATAGGAACATCATGAGGCACCACTGGTAATCACAATGTTCACTGGGGTTCCCATTTACCAAAAGTTCTAATGCTCGCTGTTGGCACTGGCGGTGCACTGCATGCGGTATGCGGCGGAGTGGCGTGGCGTGGTGTGGTGTGGCGAGGATGCAGGAGGATGTGGAGACCCACCAGTGAGGTTGTGTATTTATTTACTTGATGATGCCACCTGATCATAAGCGCACCTGGGAACCACGCCGCAAGAGAAGTAAAAACCCCCTTGTCGGCTGCGACAGCGGCAACATCGGCTACGGCGGCGGCGGCATCATCTACCAACGTGGGCACGGCCATGGATATATCAACATGGTGCGTATGGGTGTAATTCCAGCGTGTCAAAATGCTTAATACCATGTTCTATTCAAATGAATCAGTTGAGATGCAATATTACCTCTTGCTGGGTGGGGGGTCTTCATCGATGACGATAACTACGACTGGCGACTACTAAGACGACGAACGTAGGCCATGATAACTTCCCGATGGCGCACGATGAAGACCGTGGTAATTTGCAATGTTGTTATGAATGGCAACGGTAAGGGGCTTAAGGTGTTACATGCGATAGGTTAGACCTAGGCCTGAGAGACTTTTACTATGGGAAAATTAATTTTCGGTTAAGTAACTCGTCGTTCTTTCCTTTTTCTCCTTTTCCGACTCTGGTTGTATCCTCCGTCTGTGGGATTAATGAAGCACTTGAAAGTCGTTGGGAAAATGGTTGCTGCCTGGATGAAGGATGCAGACGTGGGAGTAACTCTTTTAATGACTTTCGTCTTCTGACGCTACAAGTTTTTGATTGTTTCGTACGGAAACCAGATTGAAATTGTACTAATGAAAGTTTAAGATTGTGCTTATGTGTGCGGAAATGCATTATTACCGCTATGGAGCGCGAAGAGAGAAAGACGTCATGCTGAGTTTTAAACCGAAAAATGGCTGCAAAATTTAGGTATCCTGTTGTAGTTAGATCATGTTATTGTGGCGGTACAGTTCAGCGTAGACTTGGACCATCATCAACCCTCCTTCTGTTCTCTCATGAATAAAGAGGACCTAGAGTGTAGTTTTGGATTTCGGACGTCGAAGTTAGATGAGTCGCATTGTCTCGAGAGAAGTCAAGTTTTTATGCCGGGAATCGAACCTGGACCTTTAGTGTGGGAACACCACAGCGGCCTAATGAAGGATACGAAATGCAAGACCCATTTTTTAGATCTATAGACTGTGAAGTGAGATTTTGCAAGCAAAAAAAAAAGAAACAGGTCCAACTGTAAGAGCCGATACCGCTTATGAGTGTAACTCAAAACTGTGGACACAGAATTGCGGCGCAAAATCCCGTATGTACATTGAACAACTGTGGCGTCATTGTCGTGAAAGGCACACGTATCCACTGACTCTAGAAACTAGTTGATTCAAGAATTAAAATGCTTTAAAGTCAACTAAGATTAATAATAATACAATAATGGCGGCGCTACGGTCCGAGGTGGATCTGGACCTAGCTTCTCAGCAACCACTCGTGTTGTGCGTGCTATTGTTCTCTTACGACTGAAGTGGACTTACAGTTTAATGTCGACTCCGAACGGCGAGATTAAGAAATTTTTTTCTAGACAGTTGTACTCTTTTGAGCATTGTCAGTGACTCGAAAGAGGTGGAGCCGCGAACAATTTTGTTTTGAAAAATTGTTGCTTGTGCTGGGATTTGAACCTAGACTGTGAAAGTCAAGTGTGTATGGGTCGACGCACAAACCCACACGGCCACGGCGCCCACAACTGAGATTACTTACTTAATTAACCGTCAGTAGCGGCGGCCCTTAAAAGCTGTAAATGATTGCTTATGTCCATCATTTATGGTCCAGGAAGCGTTAACTCTAATTGAAAAGTCGAGACACACTCAGAAATCGCAAAATTAGACTTTTGAAAACCATTATTTTGGACTTATTGTTAGCAGCTTTGATTCAAGTTTTTTTTTATAATTTGCGCGTGCAAAAGGAATTGTGAATACACTTAAGTGTCTGGGTTCAAGACACAGCACGGGACGAAGGTATAGAGGCAGAGAGGGAGAGGAGATACATGTGCACATTGGCTTTAAATGTCTGTGGATTATAATGTGTGGGAAATATTAGCTTGGGAAGAGTATTCCATATTCGTGTGGTGCGGCTAAAGAACGAGTCTCTGAACTTTACTGTACGTCCGAAAGAGGTCTTAAGGGTATATTGATGGGCATTCATTCATGAAGAAGAGGAATGCAAATTGGCTAGCTCACTTGAGCATCGTTGGTGGAAATAGCGATAAAACAGTGATCAGAAGGAGACATTACGGCGGTGTTCGAGCGAGTCTATCGACTTCGCGTTATTACTGTCTCCTGTAAGTTTTATCGCTCGCTGTTGTATTCTATCAAGTAGATGCAGGGAGGTCTTTGGAGCACCAGACCAGATATGAGCGTTATACTCAAGTTTGGGGCGAATGAAGGCGTTATAAATTGAAGCTAAATCAGAGGGGGTGAAGTATTTCTTGCATCGTTTTAGGAAACCTAGACATTTCGAAGCATTTTTGGCGACCTCGAATATGTGATCATTCCAACTAAGTGTTGAGTTAATATACATACCAAGGATGGAAAGTTTTTCGGTTTCTTCGATGCAAGTGCCATAATGGCTGATTATTTTGAGATCGCTTGAGTGACAGTATACAACATTAAGTTTTGGAATATCTATTGTTTTTACCCCAATTAAATATGCTGTCAAGGTCGGAATTTAATGTGCTTAACATACACTGTCGCTCCAATTCTACGGCCGAAGAGCAAGTACGTGAGGTTTGGAGCAAATTTGTCATAAGCGAAGGAGTGAATTGGATTAGAAGTAGCAGACAAGAGATCATTTATAAAAATGAGAAAGAGTGTCAGAGACAAAACTGAGCCTTGGGGAACACCAGCATTAATTTGGTGAGAATCAGACTTGAACCCATCCAAAACAATTTGAATTGAACGGTATGAAACTGTAGGTCCCCTCTGCTCGTGAGAGAACAATAGCACGCACAACACGAGTGGTTGCTGAGAAGCTAGGCCCAGGTCCATCTCGAACCGTAGCGCCGCCATTATTATTATTATTAAAAGGGCAAAAACTCTTTGTCCAAACCTTTGAGAACCCTCACAACAGTCTGATCGGTCAGTATCTCCCCCAATCATGTTTCTCATTCCTTCGTAGAATCTGGGAAAGGGCAGAATTAATCTTTTTATTTGGAAGAAGCAGACTTCCTCGCCTAAGGCCGATCTGGGGTGGATTCGGAATCAGGCCTTTATACGAAACCATTGCTCACGCAGATGCATCACAGTATTTATAAGGTTTGAAAAGTTACACGACTGTGAGATTGTTGACCATTTAATTTCGGTCGCAGTTCATATGTGCTACCGATGCAAGTAATTCTTCTCTCACAAAACTTCCCAACATTTTCAGTCAACTCAAAATCCATTTAGCGCCACCAATGGGAAATGGAAATCATGACAAAGTCGTATCGTGCTTTCGCAATGCTCCTTCTACCAAGAACGGAATGGAATGGAAAACATTGCCTCACACAACTGGCTCAACTGAAAGTAAAAACCTCTCTCGGCCATTATTACAAACGAATTTCAACACCATAAATTCCTAAACGCATTTTACACTTTCACTTTACCACAATATTTCCATCGGCGTCAAATTTGCGGCGCAAACCGAAAAGAAGCAAATCGCTAATCTCCTCCAGCCACACATCCAACTGCGGTCAGAGACTGCGTGTGGTGCCGCACCAGAGGATGGTGTTGAATCACATTTTATTAAATTATTAATATTTCACTCGGCTTGTAATTTCGCAACATTACGCTGTCTGAAATCAAATTTTATACTATTCGCATTTGTTCCATCCGTCCATCCATCGTCGTGACATACGCCGCATGCGGTCGCCTCGCCGCGAGGTTTCCCCACTACCTGATGGCCATTGCCCACGACTAGCTTAGAAGGCAATTATTCCTGATTTCATGTGTATTTACCATATCTTAGCAGCGCGCGCACCTTTCTTTGTGCGACAACACGGCGCGACGCGACGGACAGACGAGCGAGAGAAGAAAGAAAATTAAGTGCAAGATTTGCTTTCTTCCTCCAGAGCCAACAGTCTCTTGTCGTTGCTCTTGCTTCAGTGCTTTCTTCAATACCATGACGATGTGGCTGTTCCGTGTCGTCTCTTCTCGCCACCAAAAGGCCGGCAGACAGTGACAATCAGTCTCTCTCTCTGTTGCTCCTCATGCTCACCACCACCACCACCACGACGTTGATGGTCTGGTCGGTTGCATTACCGTCATATGAACAAAATCGAATTTCAAGTTTTCAGTTGCGAGATAGTTGCGCGCCTTGCCACCGCCATAGCCCACACTCTTCGCTTCGTTGTGCGACGCGCCAAGTAATAGCAGTCAGTTAACGCTGCAACAGACCATCTGAGCAAAAGAGCAACCAAACAACCAAGCAACCAACAGCAGCAGCAACAGCAACAGCTGGTGAGCCGTAAGCGAGGAGAAGGCCACTACTGACCTACTAAAGTCCGTCTCACTATTCCGGGCCTCACTTTTTCTTCTTCGTCACAGTCAAATGTGCGACGCTGGTGATGACGGGACGAATAATAATAAGAAAAAGTTTTTCTTACTTTTCTTACACTTCTTATGAGTGTTCTTCTTCGCCAACGACGACGACAGCGCAGCGGCGGTTCGGTCTAATTGAGTACTCCGATTAAGGCTCCTTTTTCGGCTCCAAAAAAAAACACACAGGAGAACCATAAAAGTGAATTTTCTGCTCTCAAATGGAAGAAAATCAATTGATTTGACGGAAAATGTGATCAGTGTTTTGTTGAAATGTCCTTTGCGCATTTCCCCGAGAAACGTGTGAAAGTTCAGTTAGTTTAAAAGAATATTTAAATCTCAAGATATTTTGAGGAGACAAGCGATCGCTTGTGCACTTGTGGTGTGTGAGAAGTGTTAATCAGTGAAACGTGTTATCGGAGATTGGCATTAAATAAGGAGTACGTGTTGATGCGGCATGTAAACATGGACAACAGGCTAAGGTTTTCGAATAAATTTTGGGTGAGTAGTTGTCCGTTGATGCTTTTCTAAGTCAATCCTTAATTTTTTGAGATCCTTTAAACTAGTTGTCCGTTGATTACTTTCTTAGTTAATCCTTAATTTTTGAGATACATTAAACTACCCTAGAGTGCTGTCCATATAAAAGAATATTTGGGTTGTAACTCATTTACTAGAACCATGAACATTGGGACTACCAAGTTCCTATGATTCTGTTTGCTTTAAAATTGTTTTCCAAATTCAATGTTTTAAATAACTTGCTGCAAATCAAGAGACAGTTACATTTTGGACATAATTTAAGTCTACACTTAAGGAAGGGCTTAGTACCGTCAAACTCTCTCGATGGTGGATTTGTTAAATTGCCAAAAAGCGATTATTTTGCTGTTCAGTGATGCCAAATCAATTGAAAATTAATCTCTTTCATTAATGTGCTCCGATTCACTTTTTTCCTTTGTGCGATTTTTGAACTCAATCAAGTTTTTTTTAAATCACAAAATTCCGTAGTCTACAGTCCGGAGTGAACAAGAGTCTCAGCTAAAAAGCTTCTCCAGTTAGCACGATCTATAGATATCAGTTTGTCACAGGAAATTATTGAAAGTCCTTTTTCACTTCTGTGCGATACTTCAATCGTCCGGAGGACAGAGTCTTGAGCTATTCGCAACAGTATGTAACTTACTTACTTATCAGGCCAACGACCCATGGAAGGTGTGGGCCTGAGCTTTTGCCGTCTTTCATCCTTAACGGTCCAGGGCACAATGCTTTTAGCCATCAAAACCAAGTTGTCTTTCACCCCTCCACCAGAGGTTCGGTCTTCCTCTCCTTCTCGAACCAGAAAACTCTTCCGAGACTCTGTTCCCAAATTTGATTAATTGAAAAGCATGTCTGCCAAACTTAAATTCACCTCATAAATGCAATACCATTTAATCCACCACATCCGCAACGCCATGCAATTACATGTTCATTGTTTCACAAAAACCGGAAACAACAAAAAATACGCCCGGCGAGACGTCATTCACCTGAAGCCCTCGCTTACAAAACAATTAAGAACAACTTTTCTTGCATTCCGATCTTGAAATGTATTCTTCCATTCCGGAAGAGCCAATTAAAAAAATGCCCTTCAACATTTGGAAAAATCCGAAGCAAGTCAATTACATTCAATTTACACGTGAGGTGTTAATTTGAACAGTGAATAGTGCACCGGCACTTGTCTCAAGCCTCTGCATCTATTCTCGAGGTGTTGAGGAAGCTACAACATAGGGGTCATTGGCTACTTTGTTTTTCAAGCTTCCATTGAGTTTCTGAGAAGCTAAGCCCAAATCTACGGCGGACTTTAGCGCCGCCATTATTCTTATTCTTATTGAGAGTTCACGCTTCAACACTTCTGAATGATTTCTGTGAAATTGTGAAGAGGTATCTTATGGACTGTTGTAGTGGCCACTGCGTTTTATTTTTTTCATTAGATGCATGATCCAAAGAAAAGTAGAGTCTGAATTAATAAGACAACGCAACAGAAGACGTCCAGGTCTAAGAGAGACCTCAGCCAACTTGATGTGCGTAACTAGCAAAAGATCATACTAGCTGGAGAGGCTTGTTGGTTGAGGCCCAGGTCAACCCCGGATTATAGTGGCACAAGAAGAAGAAGTAAACGCATGCAAAAAGATTTAAATCTCCCATGTCAGTATACAGTGCTGCTCAAAGGTATAAAAGGGGACTGAAAGCAAGGACCGATGAACCTTCATTTCACATGTTTTTCTGATTGTAAGGAGTGGGAAATATTGGTCACATTCGTCTGAATCGGCACAAAATTTAGTTGTGACACTACTAAACTATACGTGGGAAAAAAGCGACTGGATGGCGCAATTGTTTAGGTGCCTGCCCCAAGTTAGAGGGGTCCCAGGTTCGATTCAAATCTGGTCCAATCACCATTTGCCGTTGGGATCGAATTATCGGCACTGGTTAAGTTTGCTACCTGGCAGTATAATGGACCAGTTTTTAATCTGAGTGCTCCAGTAGTGTTTCAAAAATGCTCCAAAACAAAAAAAAAAAAGTGCGAAAACATGTTTAAGTGTAAACTGAGGTTTAGGGAGGGAATCCATTAACTTGTTCACTTAAGCGTTGGGTACTAGCGACAAAACAGTGAGAGTGATCAGGTTAAGCTGAATAAGTTTCGAGTGGCTGACTGCAGTTTACTTTCACACTTAGGCTCCGTATATCGCCTATCCACTCAAGCGTTCTCAGTTTGCTATGAAGCGATTCAATTGGGTGATGCTGATGTTGTTTACCTCTCTTAGATTGTCAAAGAGGTTGAGTTTTCCTCCGGATCCCTCGGGCGTTGCATGTACAGATAAAGTGAGTTATAGCCTCCTCCTCCTCTTCGTCTCTAAAATCATATTGTCTGAGAGACTGATCTAATTAGCACGTTTGCCTATTGCGCACGAGTGTGCTAAGGGATCAAACAGGTTCACTCTGTTTAAGGTTTACCATGGGACAGATTTGCTTGAATGACAATGACGTGATTGGTCGAATACAGCGAGCCGTCAATGAGGCGTTTGCTGGCACTAAAGAGGAGGCGGCCAAAATGGGTATGGCGGTAAATGAGCGCAAAACGATGTATATGTTGTCATCGAGAAAGGACGCACAACATCTATGCTTTGGACAGAGCGTCTCACTTTGCAACAAAAACTTCGAGGTAGTTAAGAACTTTTTATACCTCGGTTCTGCAGTAAATAGGGACAACAAAATCAGTATTAAAATCAAAAGTAGAATTACTGTTGCCAATCGCTGTTTCTTTGCGCTCAAGAAGCAATTGAGTAATAGAGCCCCCTCTCTGAAGACCAAGTTGGCCTTATATAACATGCTGTTCATCACAGTCCTGCTCTGTGGTGCAGAGATGGACCGTTATTAAAAACGGATGAAGAAGCTCTTTGTCGGTTTATGCAAGGTTTATGCAATAACCCGACCACAAGCTAGATAATCCAAATTAAAGCCAAATTGCTGAAAAACACTGAAGAAACACAGTCTGTAAAATTGTTGTGAATAATATGCTTAAAAGAACTCGCCAGGTTCCGTGGCGGCCACTTGACTGACATCATATTTCATGCTTAATTGTAAGGATCATAAATGTAGGAATGTACCTAAACGACCAGTGGTACATCACCCTACAACCGATCGATGAGACAGGACAGTTAACTAAACGAACAAACGGACGCACACATACACAGACAGACAAACAGACAAAATTGTACAACAGAGCTAACATCAGGGATCAGTTCAGAAACAGAACCCAACCAGGAAGGTCAGCCGCTAAGCTGAAATTGTAACAAAATTGTGAAGTAAATTGGAATTTAAACATCAAGGAAGTCAATCCTACAATATAAATATTCAATCAATGAAATAGAAATTAGTTTAAAAAGTCCTCCCGTCTTGGTCTTTTGCTTAGGATAGCGTTATCGAATCAATATGGAATATAATAAAACTCTTAAAAAACAACTTAAACTCAGAGTCGAAACACCTCCTCCTCAATGTCTGCAGACCGAAAATCGTAGGCATCTGAACGATATGTGGGATAACAGCTTACCGATGCCGTATATGCATATCTAAACATGTGTATCCTTTGACTCAATTGCTCCATCCCACAAAAAATCATACTTTCAAAACTGCACATGCATTTAAATAATTTGCCACAGACTCGTTTTAATTACTTTCCTTATCTCAAAGTCTCAACACGCTCCGCCACAGAAATCAACTTAACCACGGCCACACTCAGCGACATTCAGAGCATTTGTCTAAATGAAGAAACCCAAACGAGTAATCCGTTCTAACTGTGAGCACCAAATGACAGCTGCCCTAATTTATGCATTATCTCCGCTCAAAACTTAATTCTGAAATATTTATCAGATCCCATACAATGAAAGCAAATTTACTAAATGCACCCCAAGCAATTAATTGTGTTTCCTCGAGAAAAAAAAAGCAATCAATGCCATCCAATTAGGGATTCAACCGAGCGGTTCATAATTTCGAAAACAAAACCAAGAAAAAAAAATACAAAATTATTTTCATTTTCATTCATTAACCTCATTTCGCTCAAAAGATAAATACACTTCGAATTTGAGAAAACTTTCTAACGTAGCACCCAAAAACCGAATTTAGGTGATCCCAACCTCCAGCAATTGCGCTATAAGTGGAAAATCATTTAATGCAATTAAAGAAACCACAAACACACACACACCGGCAATGACCACCATTAAATTAGGCGGTACTTAGTGCAGAGAGAAACAAATTTATGTATTCCATTCGAATTTCACTTTTTGCATATATAAACATCAGTCAACGGAATTAGAGACGCAAAAATAAAAATAAATAATCACGCGTGCAAACACTAAACCCAGCGTTTATGTACGTGGTGGTGTCAATAGCTTGGCAAATCTCTTATGGTAATGCGTTGGACTTTATTTTCATTTCGACATTCGAATGTTTTCGTAGTGTGGTGCGGTGCGATGGTGACGGTGGATTTTGATGGTATCGCTGTCATCTTTTGGCGCGATAAGTGAAATTATTTACACGAAACTGTATTTCTTAATTTTCATTTCCATTTCGATTCTTGTGACAGGTGCTAAGTGTTACAGATTCGAGTGGTTGGCTAATTTGCAACTCAGACGTGGATTGGTCAGGAAGGAAACAAAAGAGTTGGTTAGCGAACTTTTTTTTCGTTTCGTGAATTTGTGTCAGTTAAGCAATTTTTTGGGAAAACTGTGTTGAGAAATGGAGACTTTTTTTTAATGAGATGTGTCAAAAAATTATGATTCATTTGCGGTCTTCATATGGGTATCTGTGACTGTGTGACTGGCAGTTTTGTCCAGTCATCGTCAGACCTTTAGTTCTGAGAACGCGTCCACCAAGGACAAGGTTTCGAAATAAGCACGCAGCACTGTTCTCTTCCTCGGACTATAGCGCTGCCATTCTTATTATTATGACTGTTGTCTTCCTTTCAAATAACAACAAAATGCTGAAAACTGTTGAGTATTCATGAGTCTTAATGTTATTTAACGAGATTTGATTCGATCTTCACTGACGGCCAGTTCTATCGGTTCACCCAAATTCGTTCAGACCAAGAACCTTGATCACAGCAAAACTTGACTTTTGGACTGGTTAATTAAGACCTTGTTCAAGCAGGAGCATCATATGGGCTTCGATCAAATGAATTCAATACAAAATGTGTTCGGAATAAAACAGTCGAACAACAGAAGGCTACCTACTAAAATGCAATTCATTAAGCGCTTCCTATTTTTAAATTTAAATAAAACAAAAAATATGCAAGGCGTCAGCGAAATTGTTTATTTGTTTGAGAGGCCCATTAATGCCATTATGTATGGAATATAACATTGTTCAAAAGTCTGCCGCAGCTTCTCTGGTCGCACATCGGAAATATCCAATTTCCCATGACACTGGCGTATAAGAGTAGGTTAGGTTAGGTAAGGTAGCTGCTTGTGAATTCCCCAGCACACTTAGACCATGTTGGTCCATTGTGATACCCACAGTGAGACTACAACTACTGATCGACCGCTACAGTGGTACTACAGTTAATTTGATCGGCAAATGGTGACTGGACCAGATTTGAAAAACCGAATAAAAGCGTATTAACTTTGCTTTCACTGGAATTCGAACCTGGGACCCATCTAACTTAAGGTAGCCCTAAACGACGAACTTGCTCGTGCTCGCCGCATTTTCGTCGTGTATGGGCCGATTCGCGAGGCGCTGGCTGTTGGCGAAAAATTTCGATTTTGTCGTGTTCGTTGGCTTTGATGTTCGCCGTGTAGGACCATGTTCGCGAGCAAACCTCATTTTTCCTGTGAACGTCACCGAGTGCATATCGCAGATTAAGTATAATGTCAACAATCAGCCACGATTTTATCGAGGAATTCGCCACTTGCGCTTCCCTATCACACATGTTGACGGTTTGAAGACACAACACGAAATGAATGTTCGCCAAATATGTTCGCCGTGTAGGGGATAACGCAAACGAGCAAAGTTCGGCGAGCATGTTCGTCGTATAGGGCTACCTTAAGTTAGATGGGTCCCAGGTTCGAATCTTTAGGGAGGCACTTAACCAACTGCGCCATCCGGTCGTTATACGCGCATACGAGCAAATCAGACAGAATTTGACTGAATTTGGCATGGGTTACGTTGACTTTAAGAGCTGTGGATTGGTATCGACCAATTTGGTTTGTTGACGTACCCATTCATCCAGAAATGGGGCTCATCACTGAAGATGATTTTTCGATGGAAATTAGGGTCAGATTCCAACTGCTCCAGAGCCCATTAAGTGAACACAGATCTTCTTCATTTTTCTGGCTCCATTTTCATTGTAAACTTAGGACAAAATTTCAATCACCATTAACCTCGACACAGAAGCCAAATTCTGATCTTCTTGGGTTTCATTGCATCCACTTCTCAGTTTCTCCTCTTTGCTTAATTGTCTGTGGTTGTTTACATTCAGCTCCTGGATCAGTTCAATTTTGTACGGGTGGAGGCCCAAGTCACGACGCAAAATTCGACAAGTTGGGGTCTGCGGAAGGCAGAGTTCTTGTGAGCGACACGAAATTGACTGCCTCGGATTCTCCTCCACACTCTCACGTCGATGCGACAACGGCGATGTTTTCGGTAAAATGGGGGAAGCGCTCGGAACGTTGCCCGGACAGAACACCCATTTTGATAAAACAATTTTATCATTTGCTCATGTTGTTGAAAGCCGTCCACGGTGATTTGGCAAAGCAGACTGAATAAATGACTGCTAATTTGGCAGATGTAGCTTCAACAATATGGCCACTATCAACTGTCAAATTTCGGAAATCCCTATTGGAAGACCCTTTAGTAGGATTCACTTAAATACATCGTATCATTTCCCATCACTCTCCACAGCCCACTCACTCAGTCCAAATGCAACTTTCGAAATCCTCCTTAACGTTTAAACATTTCAATCTACTTACTTCGATTGCGTACTACAGAAAGGTAACAATCCAATTCAGACCACCATCAGACGACCAGACCAGAGCAGAGTTCTCCCCCCATTTCAAAACACCAAATCAAGAAAAAAAAAAAAGTAAATGAAGACATAATAACATTGCCAAAGCTACTGTGTAACACAAGCAAGTACAAATAAAACTTGTCTACTACCCACTTGTCTACTCTGCCACTTACCTCTCGAGTTGACTTGAACAACAAGAGTGCAAACATTTAAGAAGAAGAAAGTTACTATAATTGGCGTGATGAAAAAGGTGCGGAGAGCTTACGTGCAGTCCCTCTTTCAAAAGCCTGTGCTACACGGCTGCGCACAAGGAGACAAACAAACAGCAATAAAACCAAAGAGAACGAACATCACTTCATAAACGTGTAATGACAAATGTTTTATAAGAGCATTCAACGCACATCGGACTAGTAAATTGTGCGATGTGATTTTATGATGTCTACTTATGTCTTAAGTGATGAACTGCCGACTGACATAATGGTCGCTCGGTCTCGGGACGACAGTTTCTGTGTGGCAGGTGAAATGGGTCGATTATGAAATTTTTCTTTCTTTCCTTTCTTTGACGTTAACCGTTGATGTGGAGGTTTGCGAATAATAACGCGGACGTAGTCAGATTTTTGTTCATAATTTATCTGATGGATTCAATTAAATTGCGATTATTTAGTCGTAAATAATTGATGAATTGTTTAATTGCTGCAGATGTCTTTGAGGATGGCAGAGATTGCGATCAGTATTGTTCTTCTTGTGAGAAAGAAGTCTTTTTTTTGATTACTACGGATTTGTCTTTATTCAACGAAGGACAAGTCTCGCCTTACACAGACTTTAAGTGACAAAAGAGTTCGTACGTTCTTTTTGTGCAAACAGTAGCTGAAAATATGCTGTTGTTGGGCGATTAATTGAGAGAATAATTTGAAGACAATTATTAACCCTGTTCTGTATAATAAAAGAAATAAACGCACAGTTTCTTTTCCTCTGAAACGACAAGCTTAAACAATTAATTGATAATGGAATGCAACAAAAATGCATATAAACCAACGTTTTTACTAGTGCTGTGACATATCCGCCAAATTTTAAACTAAAACTTAGTGATGTGACACTCGACCGGATAATGAGTCTATCCGGATATACTAAATGTGCATGACCTAAGCAAAGAAACCGTCTGCGACGCCTGTGGAGAAGACCACGACAATGCAGAGCACTTCCTCTGTTTCTGTCCCGCCTTTGCTCGAATCAGATGGCAGTCATTCGGTGCTGATTAGGTGAGAGCTGATGATGCACGCTCTTCATCACAGAATCGCCGACCGGATAATGAGCCTATCCGGATAAATGTGCTTGGCCTAAAGGTAGCCCTAAACGACGAAAATGCCCGCCGAACTTGCCCGTTTGCGTTATTCGTGTTGTTTCTTCAAACCGTCAACATGTGTGATAGGGAAGCGCAAGTGGTTGCGCTTATAATGAATTCCTCGATAAAATCGTGGCTGATTGTTGACATTGTGCTTAATCCGCGATATGCACTCGGCGATATTCATAGCAAAAATGAGGTTTGCTCGCGAACATGGCCCTACACGGCGAACATCAAAGTCAACGAACACGACAAGATCGAAATTTTTCGCCAACAGCCAGCGCATCGCGAATCGGCCTATACACGACGAAAATGCGGTGAGCACGAGCAAGTTCGGTGAGCATGTTCGTCGTTTAGGGCTACATTAAGCGAAGAAACCCTCTACGACGCCTGTGAAGAAGACCACGACAATGCAGAGCACTTCCTCTGCTTCTGTCCCGCCTTTGCTCGAATCAGATGGCAGTTATTCGGTGCTGATGATGCAGGCTCCTCATCACAGAAGCGCCTGCTGGTCTTCCTCCAGAAGACAAAGAAATTCCACCAAAAGGAGGTTGCTGCCTGGTAGTACAATGGACCAGTTTTTGAGTGTGAGTGCTCACGTGTAGTGTTTAAAAACCTTTGACAAAAACCACCGGATATCCGGATATTCCAACAATTAGGCGGATATTCCAAAATTTTCTCGGATAAAGGCCAATAACCGGATAGTATTATTGGCCTTTATCCGAATGGCATAACCCGAATAGTGAGTTCAGGCAGACAAAAATATCCCTTTTGTCCCCTCGTGTGCACAAGTAGGTAGTTTGAAAACGGTATGTATATGCGCGTACTCTATTCGAACTATAGGGTTCCCAACTTCCTCGAATCCAACTATTCGGATACCCGAATATCCGGATAGTCTCATTATCCGATCGAATGTCACAACACAACTTTTAACTTAAAAGTTTTGATTTCTTCTGCAAAACTTGTTTAGGTGCGAAAGAAAGTGACTAGCGATGTGTGAGTCCAAAATTTCGCTTACTGATGTAATCAAAACTTTTTACCTCCTCTTGCGCAAGATGAATCAAGAAGAGGTCAAGTATGGACGTCACTTTTCAATGGGGAAAGTGGCAGAATAGGTCACATCATGTACTGTGAATACTGATCTTTGGCGATTATGTCATCCAATTGAATCGAAAAAAAGAATGAAATTAGCCAAGGTCAGAGTAGGCATTCGATAGAACGAAAATTAATTACAGAATACGATCACTCAAGTGTCATAATGTTGTCACAAAATTGATGGATTGGAGAAAATAATGCGAAAGAGAAAGATAAACATACGTGGCTCTTCTCTTCACCACAAATTCAGGCTGAGTTCGTAAACTTCAACAAAATGGGCATCATATAAGCATCACTGCCTATGTGATGAGACGCAACGATTTTTTGATATTGCGATGCATCACGATGCTTTAATTTTGATGGAGTTTCAGAACGGCTTATTGTTTTGTCCGCCAATTGTTTCCTTTTTTTTAAATGTTAAAAAATGGCGACAATTTTTTTCAAATAATTTGGTTAATAATGTTGGAAATTACAATGTCAACAAATTCAATTATTTTTTTGACTTGAAAAAGAGACAATTGAGACGGAAAATTAAATTAATTATAATTATAATAAATGGTTATGAGCATTCTGTCTCACAAAGCAAATCTAGAACATATTTCAGTTTAGTCTACACAGTTTTAGTTCCCACTCGCCATGTGTGGGCTCGAGTAGTGGGCTAAAAATCCCACAAGGGAAACGACGGGCGGTTGTTTTGTCTCTTGTTCTTTTACAGTTTCCAGAATTTTAAATATAATCTATGAATATGTTTTATTACACTGACTTTCTGTCCGTAGGCGGCTCTTAGCAACATTTGTGTACTGCAGAGATATCTGCTGCATTTCTTATCCCTCTGATGTCTGATGATTTGGGCTCAAATAGATTTGCTTTGCTGGAAATAAAATGATTCGAAACGCTTTCTTATGAAAAAGCTCTTGGTCTTTTCGAGAGAAAAGTGTGGCCTACGATCTTTGATGTAGTTTGCGTTGATGGCGACTGGAAAGAAAGATTCAACCACGAACTGTATGGGCTGTTTGGGACGAAACACCCTCGCACTTTCTCTGCAACTGTCCTGTAATCGCCTCCACAAGGAAAGAAACCCTAGGAATTTTCTACTTAATTTAACTAACAGACATAGCTGAAATAGCGTTTGGAAGCCGACTCCGTGGCACCACAATGGCCCCTTTGGATCTAAGTGAAACCTTTACCTGTGAGGGAAGCCACCTGGTACCTATGGGCTGTACAGCGACGTGAGTCTACCCATTCCACGTTCGAAACAACGTCCCGGTCATGCTGCTTCAAGTCATTAAAACCAAGTTATCTTACATCTGTGATCACTTGGAGTTTGTACCGGGGATTCGGTCCTCCACTCCTTCGTGTACCAGGAGGGAAATACGATTTGTAGACTGTCAGCTGAAGTTACAGCTGGGGTTCATGGCTAAGCAAGTTTAGTCAACCAATATTTCCCTTTCGGACTATACCAATATTTTTTTAACGACTGGATGGCGCATTTGTTTAAGTACCTGCCCCAAGTTAGGGGGTCCCAGGTTCAAATTCCAGCGAAATCGAATCTGGTCCAGTCACCATTTGCCGTTGTGATCAAATTAACGGCACTGGAGTAGGTTGCTACCTGCCAGTATAATGGACCAGTTTTGAGTCTGAGTACTACAGTAGTGTTTCAAAAATCCTCCGAAAAAAAAAATATCCACATTTTTGTACAGCTCGTGGTGTTCCCGGTTGTGTTTTCTCCTCTTCTCGCTTTCCTCGCAGGCAGGACAAAATATCCGACACAGAATTTTCTTTCGAAGGCACCGAGAGTCGCCTCTGTAGTCTTACTTATCGTCCAGTTTTTTGCTCCATAAAGCAAAACAAGGGTTTTGAAGAGTCCTTTGAATCAGAAATTTTGACCCAAGTTGTTTCGACAAGCTTCAGGAGCAGAGGATACCGAGAAAGATTTTGAGTCAGATCTTCAACAAGATGTTGTCTGGCAGTTCATGTTTACCTCCGGGTCTGGTTCAACAAGACTCTCCAGCTGCGCAAACCAAGTTCATTAAGGTCTCTCCTCACTTGCGTGCGCCACATTTATCGTGCATTTTCTCCCAGATGGTGTGTGAAGGATCGATTTTTACTCAACAACATATATTTCGTCTTCTCCTCATTAACCTCAAGACCAGCTTGACTCGTCAAGATAACGTCTACTTATTCATATCGTTCGAACAGCTTCAAACGAAACGAAGATCTTCATTTTCAGATTTCTTCAGTTTCCTTCTCTATGACATCCGAAAGAATGCGTTCACTTGGATAACGTCGACCCAATTTAAATGCTCATTCCCCTCCACAGTTCCACTCTACAGCCTTAACGATCACGTGAAAAATTCAAAGAACCAATTCTCATTAAACTCCCATTAGTTCCCTTTCGAACCACTAAACTACTTGGCCCGAACCACAAAAGTCATTAAAACCAACAAAACTTATCACGAGCGAATTCGCAAAATCAAGAAAAAGTCGAAACCGAAATAAAAACAAACACCAAGCCAAGCCGACAGTGAAAGACTTTTACTTAACCTATATTCTCCATCGAGGAATTTTAATGAAAAGACCACCGCATCTGATCGATCACAGGAACACCCTTTCTCCGTCACTCACTCACAAAATCCCAGCTTAAGGTCATCATCCGTTGCACTTCGAAAAGAAAACAAACAAACACGACAAGCAACAATTCCCTAATCGGCTACACTTGTAATTATGGTTGTCATGAAAAATTAATACCCACCGGGACAATAAAAACCATTTCACCCAGTCGCCGCAGCGCTCGCCGGGGGAACGGCGACGGAACGAAGGAAAACGAAAAGTTGCCTGCACTTTGCTGAACTTTCAGTTGCCTTCCGCTGTGGTTTCCAAAGAGACGAACCAACAACAAAAGCATCCATCACTGTCGTTATGAGTGCTTCAGATACCGGCTCGAGTTGGAAAGGTTCAAGTCGACAAAACACTTATCGGCTTTCACTGAAGACGCGTACAGACGTATACATACGCCGAGCGCTGCGATGTGTGCGCCGGTTAATGGTCAATAAAATCAACAAAAATTACCAAAAGTTTCCGGAAACTTTCCATTTCAGTTTCGGTCTTGGCCTGCAGGTTTCTGCTTTGTGTCTTGTGACTGCTGGCTCTCACTCTCTGCCCTGCCGCTGGGTGCCTCGCGCAAGGAATGTTATTGCACTTTGATACCACTTTCGGATTGAATGGATATAATCGGCTGCCGCTGGTGGGCGTTTGATCATCTTCGTCGTCTTCAATTGGCTGCAATCGGCCGCGGCGATGCTGAGGCGGAAGACATCGAGGATGGAAAGCGTTAAATGATTCACGAAGAGAAAAGCTGACCGGCGCGGCGGTGGCGGCAGCGTGCCGTGTTAGGTAACATTTTCGGAGAAACAAGAGGAGGATAGGCCGAGCTACGATTGATGCTAATCTAATGTTGCGTAACATAACGACGCGGTGGCTTTGTGACTTTGTGGCTGGGTATTTCGTTCGGACGGAATGAAGGCGAAATGGGGTCGTTTAATATGAAGTATGCGCACGTCATGCAGGAGAAAACATTTCCAAAAACTTCGAAATGAAACTGGTTTGTTTTTTGACTTTGTGCTTCACCTAGTGCAAGCGAAACAGATCGGCGTTTCTGGCCGAGATGAGAGCTGTTCGTGGGAAGATAACCTTACAGAGAGAGATTTCCTAGAAATCAATCGTGTTTTTGTTGGGTAGTCCGCCGTTGGCGATTTATTTCCAAAGTTATCAGCTTTCAAATCGGTGTATCTAACAGAGACTGCTGTATTCAAAGACTACCAACAGAAGCAACCGCGAACGAAGCAAAATTTGTTATAACGTTGCATCTTCTGAAACTTATCTAGTTGTTATGGCTGAAGGCTTCAATAAAGCTGAAAATGTCATTAAAAAAAATCTAGACGGTGACATAAACTTCGCAAGAAGTAACTACAGTAGGTTAATCCATTCAAGATCCTAAAGACTAATGATAAACAACTCTCAGCAGTCCATCACTAATCATGACATTAAACAAATTCATCAACAATGGAATCTAAGTAGTTTTACACTCGTGGGGACTGTTTTTTGTCAAGAATGTAATTTGATGTCATAGGTTTTCTTGAGCATCGGTCTAGAAGGATGACAGAGCTACAGAAAGAAACACCAATGCTCTGTGGCTTGTAGGAGTATGAATCAGAATTTGTTTTGCATTTTTGAACACTTAGAGCAACTGTCTTGCCGATGACGAGTACTGCAACGCCGACGCTTCGTTTGCAGTTGATGCAAGCATCCTTTAGAAAGAAAGATAAATCGACAAGAATAATTTGCATTTGATTTTGGTCGATTCCACATACACATAAACCGCCAAAATAGATTTACAGTTACCGCTATATTTTGTTTTGACAGAAAAACATAGATGACTTCTCCTGGATACATTCATTTTGATGGACGACTTCAACAATAGGCGCGATCTAAATTTAAAAGTTTTTGCTAATTGCACTGCAATTTTTTTGTTTGCAGCTGTATGTTATACAGGGTGGGCCAAATACAAGTTTCTTTTTAGAAATGCAATAAAATGAACAAAATTAAATTTTTTCCATGTATTATGGCTTCATTAGTAATGGCGGCGCTACAGTCCGAGGTGGACCTGGGCCTGGCTTCTCAGCAACCACTCGTGTTGTGACCGCTATTGTTCTCTCACGAATGGAGGGGCTCCTTCACGGTTCCCCACAAAAAAAACCGAAAGGCGTCAAATCGCAGCTCTGAGGCGACCAATTGACATCGCCAAGACGGATGATAACACGGTTTGGGAGTTTGGTGCGCAAAAGATCGATTGTGGCATGGGCTGTGTGGCATGGCGCGTCATCCTGAATGAACTAGAGGTCGCCCAAATCCACGTCTTCAATTTCAGTACAAAAAGTCTGTTGGCATTACTCAGTAACTTCCACCGTTGACCGAAACGTGGTTCCCAGCCTCATTTTCGAAGAAAAATTGTCCAATGATGCCACCATTCCATAATCCGCACCAAACTGTCACTCTCTGTGGATACATTGACTTCTCGACAATAACGTGCGGGTTTTCCGAGCCCAAGCAGACCCAGCAGCAATTTTGTTTGTTAACGTAGTCGCCGAGATGAAAATGCATCTCTCTCTCTCGATTTTTCGCCCAAAATCGCTGCTCAAACTGCGGCCCAAACTGTGAAGCGATAACGAAGCAGATGGTCGCGCGCCTTCGATTGCTGAGTCAATTGGACCTTATAAGGAAATAATCCGAGATCTTTGTGCAGAATTCTCCTCAGGCTAGTGCATGAAATGTTGAGTTGTTGAGATCGAATTGAGTTCGTGAATTGAGTCTTACACTTTCGTTTCAAACCACAGCAGCCACATTCTCATCTCTCTCTGTGCGCACTGTACGACGACGGGGACCATGATCATTGTACACTAGCATACCAGTCTTACGAACATTTTGCACAAAATTGCGTACAGCAGTCGCGGTGGGTGCTTCATTTCGGCAAAAACTTCTTTTCAAAAAACCCACTGTATGACATATGATTTAAAAACAACACCACTAGATGTTCCAACCTGCACATAGGCTGTACAGCGACATGAGTCTAGCCAGGCATCTGTCGATTCAATGCCTATAATTGCTTGTCCATGTAAAGCGCGTAGATAACACTGCTCCAGCCCGAAGAGTCTTGGTCTGTGTAATGATTTCTGCAGAAGTTCTCTGAATGAGGAGATGAACGTTATCCGCCTTCCTATTTCACACTTCGCTTCATGGAAAACTCCAGTCATGGAGTGAACGTGGGATTTAACTCCTCGGAGATCCACGTGGTTGGACAATGGACCTCTCTTCATTTTTCTATCAGTTAAAAAGCTCTAATTGGTGTGCATAGTGTGGGTGTCCTTCTCAGGGATCCAAGTGGCTAGCTAATGGACCTTTTTGATGTAAGTACGTCCCTCCTGCTTGGTGACATCATTCCTACAGTGGATGAACATGATATTTATAGAGATTTATTTCACAAAACTCACCCGAATACCCGATTCCATCTACATCTCTAATGACTTCTGACTAAGAGACAACTCAATCACATTGATCTTCCATTCGTTTTGAAATTGATTGCATTCCATGGCTTAAGTTCACAATCTAATCAATGTCAAGATATGTATTGTTCAGCTGTCAGGCGTCGCCAAAGATGTTCAAATGCTAAGATTTATTGAAAAACTACCAAAAATTTTATCGGAAAAAGGTAATAAACAACCGATTTCACTGTCTCTTTCTATTGATGGCATCCAGCGTCAAATCCGAGAATTCCCCCGAGTCGTTCATAATGTAAACCTCATCAATATTCAATCTATGCATAAGCCACTCATCGAAAAAGAAAGCATGAATGTGTCCAATCAAACAAAGTGACCATTCCATCATCTGGGACCGCATAAAACAAAACCGAAGCAGAATTGCGAAAGCCAAGTGAAATCTTGAGCGCATGAATGCGGAAAACACAAGCGGCCAAATGAAAAGCAAAGACAAAGACCGAGTGTATTGGGAAAATGTGAAACTGCCGGCGGAAAGCACAGCACACCAAATAAAAGAGGAAAACAAAGCAGAACCCAGTCATTAACTCTTCCGGCAATCGGGCCCCATTCGGTTTCTTCCTTCACTTGTTCTGTTTTTGCCTCTCCCTCTCCTTCTACCTCTCCACCTGGTGGCCATACCTTTAGCCAATAGGATAGTGTTACATTTAGCCAACGATAGTAAAAGTTGTTCTCTCGATGTGTTTTCTTTTCTGTTCATCTGATTATCAATTTCTTCGAATATGTGATGCAGAACGCATAAATTTGAGACAAAACACGAAGAGTTCGGGGCACTGCCGCGCCGGCGAGTGTTTTGCAATTTCCCACGACCGAGGCGAAGCACTATTTGCATTTTATAGTGCTGCAACTTTCTCTTACATTCACCGGGGATCATTTTCATTACTGTAGGCTGTAAATGAATCCATAATCCAAACCAGTTTTCTTGTCTTCTTTTTTGTAGGGGCATTTCCTGTTCCTCTTGGTTTTCGCCATCACAGTCCATCGATCTGTGGCGTTTGGCTTTGACTCGGCCAACTCATGCAGCCCGAATAAGATGTCACGGCGTGGGAGAGCTCAGTTGGTGGCCGCAATACCGTGTGATCTATCGCGGCAGGCGTACTGTCATTTGCCCGGTTCTGCGTACCCATGGCATGCCGTGCGAAGATTTGTGCACGAGAATCAGGGCTTAATGAAGAGAATGTACGGCGACGTAAAGCACATCTCGATACTGAGGAACGAGATCCAGAACAACGACATCGACATTGAAGATCTTGAGCAGACAGCAGCCAGGTATTCCAGAGATGGGTTCCGGCGGACGAAGGTCTTGCAGAATCAATTTGAGAACACCCGCAACAATGAGGTCTTGAAGGAGCCGCATTTCAGGCCGGTTTCCTCCACGACATCGACCCAGAGCAGCCCAAGCAGCAGCCCATCGACGACTTCAACCACAGAAGCACCCACAACGACCGAAGCAACCACAATCCCCACAGAGCCAGCCACTACCCCCGCTGAGACTCTAAGTCCAACCACAACGCACAGAAGTCCGACCACCCTGCCCACGCCAACAGAGGCGCCTAGGAGGCCGACCTCAAAGTTGGATGACGTCGAACTGGACGACGACGATGACGACGACCAGAACATGGAGTCGAACAGCGTCTACGCACCGACTTCGCCGAACACAGCCACCCTAGGCGACAACATCAAGATTGTGGAGTCACCCAACCTAGGGCTGGTCAACATCACTGAATCAGCGACAATCTCAACCACCCTTAAGATTATCCCCCTGCCAGCGAAAAACGAACCGACTGCACCGACAACGGTCGTCCGACCAACCGAAATCGATAAGATTTCGGAGACAATCAGTCACATTGCAAACATGACCAAAATGAGGGTCGATGGCGTGGCGGTGACGACACCTCTGAAGGCCACCACAGGCAACAGCAGCAGCACCAGCCCACACAATCTTTACAACAATTCCCCAACGGAACCAACCTTGAAGGTCACCGAGACCAAGAAGCAGACTGTTGCCACACTGGTCACGAAGCCCGTCCTCAGGGAGGGTCAGTTGTTCCAAGACACCGTCCAAAAGGATCCAATCCCAGTGGGCAACCTGAGAGGAGTGTAAGTTCAGCTCATTTTCCTCATTTGAAAGCACTCCCTCTCATTTGTTTTCTTTGCAGAAACGCGTGTCCTGTGAAGGAGGAGGTCGTTGCCCCCTTCTGGGCGAACAACACTCGTGGAGAAGTTCTGGCCCTCCTCAATCTCTACCCCTTTGAGCAGTACGTCCACTGGGAGAAATGCACCCACGAACTCAAGCAGATGTACTGCCGCGATGGCTGCCGTTGTGAACAGCAGTACAGACTCCACCGACTCCTAGCCTACGATCCACACAACGAGTGTCGAGGCATCTTCTCCGATTGGTTCCGCTTTCCGTCCTGTTGCATTTGCAAGTGCTACGACATTCCCCCAGACTTCCGTGCCACATCGAGGAGTCCCCGCTCTGAAGCAGACAACCGACACCCGGCCGAAATCGCCGAAGCAGAAGTCCGCAAAGCGGTCTACGAGCACGCCTCCGAGGACTGGTATCGACCGCGAGATGAGTTCGATTTATATGATTAATTAGATACCCTTACGTTTTAGCATTTAAATTTTTCTAGGTAAAAGTTTTGTTTGTGATTTTGTTGAAGAGTCTAGCGATTAGGGAATTTTTTAGTTATTTTTGTGTAATTAATTGTTTGAAGATATTTATTGTTATCCTAGTCGAAATAGCGGACGTCTACTGTAGTTAATCGATAGATATGATTTGTAAATATTACATTTGTATGTATATTCGAAACGAGCGAAAGTACCTTAAAAATACTTGATTTCCAACCAAAGTGATGTACATAAATGCTGCTGCACTCGGCACACACACTTTGTTCATGTGTTGGGATGATGAGTTGAATAATCAATAAGTTGCAGGTTTTTTTTTTTGTAGTAGTATTTATATTTCTTTTTAGCACGAATACAGATCTTGTCTGGCCATATTTCATACTCAACTGTATCATACACTAATATATGCGATTTTTCTTAAGTTATTCACGTCGTTTTGTTTGTAAGCTCTGCGGGAGGGATGTATTCTTGGGGTGGTTCTTTATTCGCATTCATTGACTATATTTTGATTTAGAAAACGTAGCTATGATTTTTTAGAATCTTGTCTTGCTCTTGCTCTTGCTTGTAATTGCATTTTTTTAGCTGTGAAAGTAATTTATAATGAACTACTATCTATTTAATTTTTATTTATATCTTTTAAACCCGCGGCGCCGTGGTATAGACCTCTTACGCTCGGGGTCTAAGGTGCGCATCTCGAAAAAAACACACCACCTCTTTCGAGTCACTGACAATGCTCAAAGTGTATAACTGTCTAGAAAAAGCTTCTCAATCTCGCCGTTCGTAGTCGGCATTAATCTGTCGCAATCTTAAAAGAATTATTCTCCCAGTGTTCTGTGACGCAACTGACAAAGACTACTGTTGTGGCAGAGGTATTGAGGAGTATCCTCTCGTTCCTCTTTATCGCAACAGCCTCTACAAATGTTGTCGTTGGCGAGTCCCATTTTCATAGCATGGTTCCTAAAATGATTATGGCCAGTGAGAGTTCCGACCACCATCGTAAGCAACTCTTTGTCGCACTGAAGAATTTTGTCGGTTTTTGTTCGATCGTATCTAGGCCATAATGCTTTAGTAATCTCACATATAGATAGGGCACGCCATCCACTGTTTGCCATTTCAAGAATCTTTTTATCCATCTTTTTCCTCAGCTCTTAGAAGGGCGATCTCTGACACTATTCTGTCAAGTTCATCGGCTTTTTTATTGCCGGCAATGTCCCTGCGTCCAGGGACCCAGCACAAATTGATCGAGTGCTGTGAGCCAAGAGCCTTCAGATCTTCGCGACAGCATGCGACTAGCTTGGACTTAATTTCTGTTGCGGATATATGTGGCTTTCATTTCCGCCTGGTTGCCAATAAAAATGGTTACATCAGCTGGTGGTATTGCCATCATTGATATCGTTCTGGCCGCTTTATTGACCGCCAGGACCTCCGCTTCAGACACACTGCCATAATCAGAGAGTCTGATTGAGCAGTGCAAGTTTAGCTTATCGGAGAAAATGCCCACGCAGGCACCTGCTTCCATCTTTGACCCGTTGGTGTATACTTTTCTGTTCATTTTACTGATGGGTTCATTGGTCGCCCACTTTTCTCTGATGGGGAATTGGCAATTAAAGGGTCTCTCGAGGAATGGGAGTCTATAGTCGCTCTTGACTTCTGACACCGCAAGTCTGTCAAGAATAGCATGTGCTATTGTAAATGAGCGCCAGTCGCCAGATTGACTGATTCTCAGAGCGCTTTTAGCGGCCGCTGCCTGCATATATAGGTCATACGTTATATAGGCTACACAAAATTGGCAGCTCCGGGCGATGCGGGATGTAGTTAAAATTGGTTAGCTATCCTCTTATTTTAAAAATGGTGCTGGCGCTGTTGGTTACGTGCCTTCCCTGAGTTAGAGGGGTCCCAGGTTCGAATTGCAGTGAAAGCAAAGTTAACGCGATTTTATCCGAGCAGCGGTCGATCAGAGGTAGTGGTCTGACTGTGGGTATCACAATGAACCAACATGGTCTAAATGTGCTGGTGAATTCACTAGCAGTCCCTAACCCTTCTCCATACTACGGCAGAAAGTGTAAAAACCGAGTTTACCATTTCCCAATTCTCTGCTTATTATTCCATCTCACAGTGATGGCCAAAATGAATACGAATAAGAATAAAGAAACCATCACAAATGTTGAGCTTTTATAAAATGATATAAATTTATTAAATTATAACCTTTATATATAAATTCATTTAACAGTTGAATATATTCTTGTTTTTATTGCATTAATAACTAAACTGATCATTTTTTTGAATAATCTTTATAATATTGTATATGTACGTCTATATTCACTGAAAGATTAAATAAAAAAAAACATAAACAAAAAACAAAGCAAACATGAAGATCAAAAGCAAAAGTACATTTATATAAAAAAATTATATATGTATATGTAAAGTTAAACTGTAAGGCTAGTGATAGATAAATTTTTTACTTTTAAATTGTTTCTAAGGCGTTCAAAAAATGTCCATTCGTTTCTTCTTTGATTTTGTGTAAAACATACGATTGTTAATATTTCTTTTATATAAAATTTCAAAAGCAAATAAATATATTTAAAAAAAAAAAAACACGTGAATTTTTCTATAAGACTTTCGTTTTTCTTTTGAAAAATAAAATAGAGTTTAAAAAACTGGAAGAATTTGTTGTTATTGTGATAATGCTTAGAGCAGTTAAATGTATTGTATACCAGTCAAGTTTAGTTAAAGGCACTTCACATATTGCGTTAGAAAAACAAACAGGACTCAACAGAGACATTACATTGTATAAGTGTAAAAAGAAATACATAAATTACTTTAGAATCCTTAAATAGTAGGTATAAGACGATACCTAACGATTAAACTGTGTGCAACATTAAAACAAAACAAAGATATGCGTCTATGCGTATGTAAAGTAAAATACACGTGGGCAAGGCAGGGAGTGAACTTCGTAGCATGCATTATGAGAAAGAAAAAAAATTTGTTAAAAGCTATCAACCCTAGGCGCTGGAAACCGGAACCCATAGGAGTTTTTCTTGTTCCTTATCGACAGAGTCCTTGATTTGTGTGCACATGTGTTTAATGCTTACGCCGGGTATAACAGCTGTAAGAAAAAGGAAGTAAAAAGTAAGTGAAATTGTTTATACTGCCGCATCAATATATGGATCGTACCAGAAATATACTGTTTATAATCAGATTCGAGTTTAAGGGCCCGCTCGTACATCTCCTTTGCAGCTTTAGCGGATATTTTATCAGTGCCGTAGCGTGGATCCTTTATCTCACGGATTTGTTTTGCAGATTTGAATCGTAATAGCAGCACAATCGGATAGATTTGCAAGCGTTGTAGACGTTCCACAGCGGATATTGATATGTCCAAAATGCAATGGCGGCGATCCTACACATTAAAAGAAAAAAAATATCCTCAATCAAACAGGTCTACCACTGAGCTGTCAAAATCAATAACGCACATTTTTGCAAGAATTATTAATCGACTCAACAGTTGTGCATTCGAATTTATTGCCCCTTCGCCGATAATCCACGAAAATGTTCTCCTGCAGTCCCTCTTCCATGGCGTCTTGCGAGCAATCCATTGTAGTTACCTCACACGGTTTGAAGAGATTAACAAAATCAATTGTCAAACGATCCATTACACATTCGGAAAGTGGACCAATTATTAGCACAGGACGACGTATTGGAGCTACAAACAACAATCAATTCATCAGTCCACCCCAGTCAATTGCAGGTCCAACTTACAATCCAAACGTTCCACACGTTGATAGCTCAATATACCACCGTCGTCATTCAGCATTCCGGAATCGGGAAAAAAGCTAAGTTGCGTGTTGCTAAAACTGGCGATCTCCGTTGAGTCTCTGGACGAACTGCGTTGGTGCTTTTTTCTACGAAAGAAAGATCTTCTCGCCGATGTGCTGCCGCGACGGGTAGTTCCACCATCACAGTCCACATTTTCTCCGGATCGTAGTTCCTCCTCAACTCTGCAAATATACACAAGCAATGAAGACCATCACACGAGCAGGCCCCATCAGATTGAATCATACTTTGATTGACTCGGAATAATGCCGCACTCCTTGCGATGTCCCTTCGCATCGAGTTTCCAAGCTCTCCACAACCCAAATGTACCACCGAATACTGTGTTGTCGACATAGAGTACCTCGTCCTTAACAAACTTCAGCTCGCCTTCGTTTAAGTCACCGGTTCTGTCAAACCCCACCCGAATGTAAAAAGAGTCCCCCGATCTATCCTTGATCTGCTTCAAGACTAAAACAAATCGAACGGTAAACAATTTCCACCCACAACGAAGATGATGGCGTACTTACTCTGCAACTTATTCTGCACCAACATGGTCACCGTCTCGGTCAGTTTCGATATCTCATTGGCAGCCTGCTCAGCAGTCACGCATCTCAGGTCGACCCCGTTATATTCCAGGATCTGATCGCCCTTTCGAATCCCAGCCCGATCTGACGGCGAACCTGCCGTCACATCGTGAACAAAAATTCCAACCTTATTGCCGCCAAAGAGTTTAATTCCGAGGTTTTTTGACTTGTCCATGTGCAAGGTCACGTATCGCCCCTCTTCCTCGTAAATTGTAGCCGGAATATCTTGGCTACTCACATCCGATTGATTCTCCAGACTATCGGCGAAACTTTGATCCTTTATTGGAGTCGAGATCAGCGAGTTGGACGGAGGCATAATGCTGCTGTTGGTCAATGCGCTCGATGTGGTTATTGGCGAAGACGACATCAGTGAACGTGCTGGCGGACGTGGTGAATTGCGTGGCGTTGGTGATCCAGAGTGGTTTACACTCTCGGGTTCAAGATTGTTTCCTCCGTCGTATTCTGCAGAGAGAAATTCTAGGAAAATAACAACAAATACTTATACAGCCACTGAAAGGGACAAAAGACAAGGTGAAGTACTCACTCTCTGGGTTGTACTGCACCAGCATGGTGATCGAGTTTCCGCATTGACGCAGTACATTTGCTGCGATGTCATTGGTAGCCGAGCGCATATTCAGTCCGCAAACTTCTAAGAGTTGATCGCCCACCTGAAGACCAGCACGAGTAGCAATGCTTTTGTCGGCTACTGTAGAGACGAAAATCCCGCCACCATTGTTGTTGCATTGAATGGTGATTCCCAGGGATTTGTCGCTCTTCTCAATCGTGACTCTTCTCAGGTCTCCAGGGCATAGAAAATCCGACGGAACATTTGAGTTTCTCTTACTTCCGCCGTGACTTAGTACTTCAACGTGAACCTGCGGCATGGGTGACCCACGTTCACTGCCGCCGTGATGATCAATGGAACCGGTGCTATTCTTCACGCCGCTTCCCTTGCTCGCAACACTATGGTTTGATGGAATACGCAAGCGTTGATGTTCCTTTTTCCTAGGAAATGTCCCACCTTCGTAGACTTGCGAGTAGACAGATGGCATGTCATCGTGATCCCGGGTCGGATGTATGCCGCGACTGCGATTGTAGGGATAATCAACTGACGTGTTGTACGCGTGATGGGGAATTGGCGGAGGACTGCCGTATTCTAAATCGAATTTGTCTGCTGACGAGTGCGCCGCGTGCTGCGGCTCCATGGAGTGCGGCAGGGTGAGAGGACTAGAATGACGGATTTTATGAGGGTGATGGGAGTGGGGCATGTGAATGGGGTGCATCTGTGCGCTATTCGATGTGAAAGTGGGGAAGAGTTGAGTGTGACGATGCTGGGGTGCGATGCTGTTGCCGTTGCCGTTGTTCATTTGATCCCGATGGAAGAGCAACGCTCCACCGTTGTTCGGTCCCGGATGATTGGCCACTCCCGAAGCGATGCTCTCACTATCGCTTGGGTACTTGGCTACGTTTTTTGACTGCATTCCGGCAGCCGGAGCGGCTGGACGCTTCGGAAAGTTCGCGTACTCACTGATCGGCGGACTCTTCTGCGATAGAATAGAATCAATCGAGTTCTGCGACTTCAGAGATATCATGTCCAGGGAGTTCTGCTGTGCGCTGTTGCGTGCGAATGCTGTATTGCTGGACTGCGGCTGACAAAATAGTGGCGGCTGCGGCGGTGGACTTTTGATCATTTCGAAAAGTTGCTGCTGCTTGGTCCCCATCGTTATTGCGCCGGGAATCACTTGTTGCTGTGCTGTCTGACCAGTGGTCTTGTACAAAATACTGTTTTCTAATGGAGTAAGATTCAGGCTGTATCTGTTCTGGTAGTGGTTCGCTAGATGCTGCCGCTGGTTCGTGTGGGTCGTGTACTTTCCCATCAAGTCCGAGGTCTTAAACCGCATGTTGGGCGCCACTAATGGAGGGTTTCGCATCCCAACCGGCTTTGACTGCTCGAGAATCACCGGCTCTGACTCTAGAGCCGTTCCGTAAACTGAATGACGATAAGGGTATCCATTTGTGGTGGCACTTCCACTGGACTGAAATAAACTGGAGACAGGTATGGGATTCGAGTTGCGATTGGGATTGTTCTTCGACGATAGCAGTGTGCTGGAACTACCCGCTCCCCCCATTTTCTCCGGTTCTTCCTTATCCACATTGATGGGAGCTGCGGTGAACAACGACAGCGGTGCCCGTTCCTTCTTCCGGTGCTGCACAATGGTTCCAGTTGGGTTCTCTTGTGATGTATTCAGAATATTGGTACGTGGCCAGGTGCCCATGCTCTTCGAGGTTTCCTTCTCCTTCTTACTACTCCGCTTACTCCGTTTGAAGAGGTTCTCTTTGCTCTTCTCCGAACTCTCACTGAGCACTGAGTCTAACGCAGCCAGAGCGTCGTTCTCTTGGCTGAAGTCAGCACCGGGCTTGGATATATGCATTTTCTCTCGGAACTTGCTCAGCATTTCGGCGATTTTTGAGGGATGCTTTGCGCTTGTTACTTTGTGCATTGAGTCATTGGAGTCCGTCTGAGCGGATGTGGTCGTCATTCGCCGGTGAGCTTCAGGATAGCTCACGTCTTGAACGTTTTTCAACGCAAATATGGTTATCGAATCGTTGCGGTGGTCGTTGAGGACATTCATTACGTCCTTAACGTTCTGCACACCCTCCATGGACTTATTGTTTATGCTGAGCACCCGATCGCCCACATCCAGCTCGGGTTCGAACGCGGCCAAGGAATTCTGCTCAATCTTCGATATGAACACACCCGTGTCCAGGTTTAAGCCGTGGTTATGGTTCTCTTGGAGATTCAAATGCACTGTGTAGAAGTGCCGCTTGCTCTGGCGCGTGCGGGACACCAGCAGTGTGCAGTTCGGCGCACTAGACCGAATCTCGTCCAACACCATCCGTTTGGTCATCGATTGGCAGTCCAAATTGTTCACCTTCACGATGACATCATTTATTTTTAGATGCCCAAAAGCCGGAGACGTGTTTGTCACCCCGCACACAAGCTGCCTGTTGTTGGTATCGTCGAGAATAATCCCCACGTCCCCTTCCTGGTGGTAGTTGCACAACTCTATTTCAATTAAGTCGTCTGCATCGTATGTGCTTAGGCGAAAGCTGCGCCTGGAATCGTGCGACCTATTGTTCTCGATCTGCTCCTTCAGACCCTCGATTTCCCTTTGTGCTTCGTCTTTTTGCTTCTTAATCTTCTCGCTATCGCGTATCGCCGACAGCAGATCACTTATTGCCTTATCTCTCTCCTTTCGTAGATTATCACAGAGTGTCTTCACGGAGTCGCGCTCCTGAACGATCTTCTCGCGTTCCGAGATCGCCCAGTCACGATGCCGTTTTGCGATGTCTGTCTCCTGAATCGACTTCTCCACTTCAGCGTGTGCTTTCTCAAGGCACTTCCTCAACCTCTCGATCTCTTTGAAGTCGTCCTTGCTATCAGAGAACTCCTTGCTCCACGACGACTCCCTGGATTTCAAAAGTTCTCGCTTCTTCAACTTCATGTTGAGATCTTCTATGTTGTGCATGAGTTCAGTGTTCGCCTGCTGTAGAGTCTTGAATTCATTCTTCTCCTTCTTCCGTTGGATCTCAACCTGATCCAATTCCTTCTTTACCGCTGCCAGATCATCGCTCATCTTTTGCGTCTCCTGCAAGACATTGTCCTTTTCGGACAGAATCTGGTTCAGCTCCTCCTCGATTCGATTCCTGTGCATTGTGGTCATCAAAAGCTCGTTGGTCTTCGCAGCCAACACAGCCTTCATTTTCTCCACTTCCTTTTCAAACTGATCTCGCTGAATACTGAACGTTTCGCGTGCTTCTCTGTAATAGTTTCGCTCCTTCTTCACATTGTCCAGCTCGTTTATGACCGAACTCAGATGCTTCTTGAATTTTTCCCTCTCCGCCGAGATGATGTTCCTATCCTTGGACAGGTCTGCATATCGTTCCTTGCAAAGTTCCAGCTCCTCCAGTAGTTTCTCAGTCTCCACGCAGCCGCCTTCACATTTCTTGCTCGCCATCTCACTGTAATGCTCGCGGTAGAACGATCCCGACTGCGGATTTCCATTATCGTTCTCCTTTTGTTTGACCGTCTCAATGAAATGCACTAGCTTCCGTTCGAGCATCATATTTTGCTGCGTCAGTCGAGCATTCTCCGCAGCAATGTCTGTGAATTTATTTCGATCTTTCGACGAGGACTCCAGCTGATTCATGGCGGCCATATACTGCTCCTGATAGAAGGCCAATTGTGATGCCATTTCCTCACATCTTCGAACCGTGTCCTTGTGCTGATGTCGAAGATTGTTCAGCTCCATATCGTACTGTTGTTTCATCAGTTCGAAGGGCTTTTTTCCATTTGGATTGTTGTTGGCAAGATTGGCAGCCGTTGTGCTGCCACTACTATTGGATGAAGGTCGAAGTGTGCGATCATAACCGCCGACATATTCAGGGCTCTCTGCGAATGGAACAAATTTCTTTGTTTAGACTTCATACTGATTGTGTTAAGGACTGCTTACCTTCTTGACTGCTATTGCTGGTTAAAGAAAGATCTCCAGAAGCCATTTTTATCAAATCATTTTCTATGAAAAAGAGTCGAATGATTTGTAGATCTGAAACGGGAAAGTGAGGTTAAAATTCAATTGGAAGGAAATAGTACAATGTCCCTAAGTGAATAAAATGGTAGACAAGCAAAAAGTGTTAGGTTAGTGCTAGCTCCATAGGATCGAGAGAAAGGATTGGTTTCCAAAACCCAGGGTAACGTGGAATGTACGATAATGGTGAGCGTCTGCAGTTTGTGATTGCAACTGGAACAAGCAGTCTATTTTTCTTCGATCACAAACATCATGGCATATTCAGCGTTACGAAGAAGAGGCATGTAGATGTTAAATAAAAGGTGATTTTTTTAGTGGTTTGGTTTTCAAAGTAGCAACACTGATTCTACAAATTGTCAATTTGACGTTGACGTTTTGCCATTTTACGATACATAGGTTAACGCCAGAACAACGCGTGCAAATTGTACAAACTTATTTTGAAAACTATGTTTCTGTTCGCCAAACTTATCGTGCGCATCACGTACACTCTAGTGGCATTCCGAAAGACGACAAACAGTGCGAACAGAAGAAGTTATTGCCGTTGTGAGGCGCAGTGTTGAGGATAATCCGAATGAGTCGATTCGCCATCGTCTGCAGCACTAGGAGCTATGCCCATCCACTTTGTGGAAGATTTTACGGAAAGATATTAGCTTGAAAGCTTATACGATCCAGCTTGTGCAAGAATTGGAACCGCGCGACCATTATACGCGTCATTAATTTGGCTGACACCAAGCTTGGCCTTCCCGATTTCAGATCAACCAAGCTGTTTCAAAATTGATCCAGCTCGACCAATCCTATAGGAAAGCTCAGCATTACTCCTCCCATCACTCGTGAAGAAAACCCCGAGATTCTTAAACTTCTCCACCTGTTTCAATGGGACTCCACTAACATGTAGAGTGCATTGAACAGGCGTTCTGGAAATAACCAAAACCTCGGATTTGTCCACGTTAACCTTCATCCTTGCATCAGCACCTGCGACCACAAACCTATTTAGCGCGCGCTGGAGTTCCATTTGGGAGGATGTGAGGATACCTAAGTCATCTGCAAAAAGAAGATGCGCTGCAACATCCAGTCCATATATATAATGAAAAAGAGGCGACAAGACGCACTCTTGGCGAAGTCCAACGCCCAGGTATTAATTCACTACCGTTAACCTGAACACAGCTGCTACAGTTTGTGTATAGAGACTGAACGGACCTTAACAGAGAACCATCAATCCCATGCTCCTTCAGAACACTCCACAGTTTGCCTCGAGGAACTCGATCGTATGCATTTTCCAAATATACAAAACAACAGTAAATCGGATGGGGATGCTCAGTTATGAAAATCAAAGACGCAGATGTTGAATATTTTTAAAGCACTGAACTGCACCACTCTTTCAATTGTTCCATTTCACCAACCCACCTAACCAGTGCTCTCTTTCTAATCTAATAGATCCGGAATAGATATCTCATCAGAAAATCCATTGCACAACCGATCTCCCCACCTTGTGTCGCAAATTTCCATCGCATCATAAAGTAGGTATCGATACATCACGGTAATTCATTCACATGCATTTAGTAATACTTCTAAAAAGGGGTTTCATAATTCGGAATTTTGAAATTCAATTAAAATTGAGTTTCCCATAAATTTTGTTCAGATCGCGTGAACGTTATTAACTGCAGTGAACATGAGACTCACGAACTGTTTTAAAGTTTTACCACAACTCTTTAGCTTTCGTAAAGTGATTGCATCGGACACAAAACGGAACGCATTGCAAGAGGGTCGAATAAATGAAAAAAACGAACGAAACAGCCTTACAAGGATGCGTAGGCGCGGTGAGGAAGTCAACAATATTCATTCAACCAGAAGGAACGGCAGAAAACTCTTGCTTTTCCGCAGACGCTAGATTGATCACCTTAAGCAGCATAATCGATGCCGTAGTAGAGACAGAAAAGCAGTTCATGTTTCTCCAGTCAGCATATCAATCACCTTTTGCTACACAATGTACAACCGTAAAGAGACTCACCGTGAAGCTTATCATGGTGGTTATACACTCGAAATATTATCAGTGAGTCACTAAAGTTACCATCGAGATTTAATGTTAATCATTCCATTGACGCAAAATTAACCCAAACGTCTGTAGCAGCACCGGACACACTATACCACTGCGACTAGTTGTACACTCATTTCGGAGCCTGCGAACTTATGTGTACATTCATTATGTTGAGTGGCTGTGCTCTCATCCAAGTGATTCACTTGAAATGAATCACTCATAATTGTTGCGGTGTGCTGCAACGATACATTGGTGATAATTGTATTACAACTCGACAAGCAATTGATTGATTAACTGATAAACCTTTTGGTGTAGACCGGCTTAAAGGCGTTCCTTCTCTATGCATGTCGCTACAGTTCGGAGTGGACCTGGGGCTCACCTAATATGTACCTCTAGCTAGCGCCATAGGCGATAGGCTCAACCCTTTCGCCCCGCAATTCGAACAAGTAACCTAGAAATCATTTTATTGTTTTAATATGTCGCTACCCAACCCCTAGTAAAATTATTATTATTATTATAACTTTATTGAAATATAAAATAAATTATATTACAATGAAAAAAAAATTAAGCTCTACCTACCAAGTGTTTGAGCTAAGTAATTATAAATTAGATAATTTATTCTAGTTTTGAAATAGTTTCATTTACATGTTTTAGTAAAATTATATACTGAGATAATACTATGATTTTACCACCTAGATTTCTAAATGTTTACTAAATTCCGAAGATTTGCTTATAAATCCATAAATCCCATTAATTAAAAAAAAACTGAAAAAAATCCCACTAATAATTTCACATAACACAAATCAAACAAATCTATGTCAGCAAACGTCACTTTCAAGTACTGAGAAATGAAATCTGTCAAGAAATGTCAAGCTTCCAATAAAATCGAAACACCGGGCAGGATCCACTTTTCTTTCGGGCATTTGGTAACCATTTGCTACTCAATTTGTACTTATCATTTGTTTTTGCAGGTAATGTATCATCATCACGACTTCCGAGGCGTGCCTTGAATGCGATTCCATCAGGTAGGCGACCGCTTGGCAGACCTAGGATGAGATGGTTGGACCAAGTCCAAACACTCGCCTGGTTGCGCTTGGGCATAGCTCCTGATGAGTTAGAGTCGATGGCGGAGGATCGAGTGGCCTGGAGATCTCTCGTGCATGCATTGCCCCCGCGACCCCTTTAGTGGAACATGCGGGTCATTGAAAATGAGATGAGATGAGATGAGATGAGATGTATCATCTAAAAAACAGAAATCCTTAATCTCAATGGAGACACCTAAATTTGAATCCCAGATTTGTTAGTTGAATCATTGATTCACTTGTCGGTTTCATCGATTAAGTTAGACGAATTGCTTTTGTACGTGTGACAGATTCCAATATATTTTTGAGGAAACAAGTACATAAGCCGTGTATTTGAATACACCGGCACAAGTGTGTACCAAGTGTTTTGCTTAAAAGAAAACATTCAAGATTTATTGCGCACACAAATGATCGAAAACACTGAACCGCTAACGTGGTCATATGTCACATCAAATGAAATATATAGAGACGCATAAGAGTCACACATCAAGGTTTTTTTTAAATTACCACTTTTTCTATTGGTTTTCGATTTGTCCTAGTGAACGACAATCTTTTCAAGTGATTAGACTCAGAACATCAAGGTTTAGACTTGCGGAAGGATTCCGCAGACGAAATAAGGCTTTGATGATGCAGTAAAGGGATATTTCGACTTAATTTGGTAGAAGAATGATATAATTTTAATTTGTTGCCTACAACTGCACGACAGAAGATGCATTTTTTTTGTTTGATTTTACTCAGCACGTTTCTGGCTCATTGCCATTTGAAAATAAACGAAATTCCACAAGATGTTCATAAAATACTTTACTATCACAAAATAGTCGCTGGCTAGGCCACCACCTAGACTAATTTTATTGATAATTATTTCTTTGCAAATGTACGTGGCTTTGAACGGAGCGTCATGCGGCAACAGAAAATGTCACATTGAATGGGTTGTGTCTAAGTAGGGATGATGGACTAGTTCATCGACATAATCATTCTCACAAATATCATAAATGTACTAAGTGCATGACATTGCAATTTAACGACTAAATATACATTCTCCGCAATAGACGGTGGAAATTCTCCAAGATTTCAAGGATTCTACTGAAGTTCTGGGCATATAACGTTATGTCATCTGACAAGACCGTTTCCCTACAAGCGCTGCGATGAACTGATGTTGCTGTCAACATCAACTCGCCATCGATCTCAACAGCTCAACACTTCATGCACTATCCTGAGGTGAATTCTGCCCAGAGATCTCGGATTCTTCGCTTACAAGGTCCAATTGACTGCACTCAGCAATTAAAGGCGCGTGACCATCCGCTTCGTTATCGCTTCGCATTTTGGGCTTTAGAGCAGCTTGAATTGAACAACGATTTTAATTGAAATCGGCGAGTGAATTTTTAAAAAGAAACTTGTATTTGGCCCACCCTTTATATGACAGGTTGCTCAGTTTTTCACAGTCGTTCCACATCGAGGCTCGAGAATCGTACGCTGTGTTGTATGACATTCAGATCGTATGCTATCTCCATAAAGCTGAGTGCGAATCTGTTGTTATTTTTCGCGTGAATAAACGAAAGAGTTATGAGTAATCGGAAGGCCTATGAGTGACTATAAACTGCTTTGTTTGTTGATGTTAGGGCAATGGTTTCCAAGGTAAGATTGCTGAAATCATTGTCTTTGTTAGCTGTCCAGTCAAGTAGTCAAGTATTTGGTGGTTACCAAACTGTTTCTTAATCCACCCTATGTAAGCTCACAACCGAATCTATGTTCACAGAAACATACAATTCCGCTCCCCAGTGAAAGGATTATGTGCACGCACCGGCACTCATATCATTTCTGACCTCGGACTGAATACAATAATTGATTTAAGACACGAGCATACACCAGCAAGTCCCCTGCCACAAGAAGACGAGTTCCAATAAAAAAAAAGTCCTTATCTCTCTTATCGCACTACAGAGGCAAAAACAAAACAATAACAACACACCTGTTGTACAACGTTTCAAAGAAGTCAAAACCTTAGATAATTCTCGTTGGTGTATCACGCAGCTAGCTAACGCTGGCGATAGCTCTTATCGATTCGTGCGTGATGTGTGTACACTTATTCAAGACAACACAGCGAAGGCAAATCAACCTCCTATCAGATTGATTACGTTCCGCGATAAAGCCCGACAAGCGCTTCACATCAGCAAGTCCACTGTGTAGCTCTTTACGTTGTACTGCTACAGAAACACACTCCAAAGACCAAACAAGCCCGAATTTTATTGCATCAGTTGGCAAAAAAAAACCTCAAATACAAAACCAACTCGAGAATGAAACGAGAACTCCTTTAAGACAGGTCAAAATAAACTGGAAACGTCTACCATACTGTTAGAGCAAAACTTTCTTTAGCCAACAATAAATTAATAAACCCATTGGGGGAGAGTAGGAACAAAAAGTTAACTAAACTAAGAAAAAAAAAAGTAAAAAGAAGTTTCTTCATGTCTTCATGCACCAATTAGCAAATTCAAGTTAATTGAAAGGTGCAGGCAACAATAGTCGTGGCATAAAGACCGGAGTGACAATGGCGAATGAGTGAAGAAGCACGGACAGCGCGCCGGACCGACCAGAGCCGTGTATTGAGTTACAATACCCATAGAACTGGTTTTTTCGGTGGCAATAGACTTGTTTCTTTCTTAACAAATTTTATGTGAACACACGAAAACGAATTCAACTTACCAAAGTAATATCTCTCTCTGTATGAATGTATATATAGAACACCGACCGACCCAATCAACAGGGGCAAGGAACTGGAGGAAAACTCGCGAAATGTTTCTTCTTTTTTTTTCCTTTTCTACTCAACTTTCCTAATACGACGTTGTGGTTATTGGATTTACTCTCTGTAGACTTTTTTTGGTCCTCCCACGAGATACTTTTTCGAGATTAATTACGACTTAACGTCGATTATGGAAATTTAGCGCAACATATTAACATTTTGAAATTCCGCATTAAAGTAAAAGCAAATAAGAAACGATAGAGAGGAGGAATGAGAAGACGTGAAGAATCAAAAAATCAAGAAAAAAAAAAAAAAGAAACTAATGACGTTAGCTGCTTTCGCTGGATGCAAAATTAAAACACTTTTTTGCCGTGATCTCTTTCATAAATTATAGACTATTTGGAAGCACAAACACTGATTAGATGCAATTGAATTAATTTACTTAAACTAAATGAAGCAAACAATGATAAAAAAATGAAAAATATAAAACTGCGAAGGAAAAAAATAAGTTTTTTCTTCCTGTGGCACTGCACTTGTGTGAAACTTTTGGAAAATTTTTTTCCCACTGACAGATGACGGTTCGGTTTGGCAACATCTTTCTAGTGTGCACCAGTGACAGCTGGTGGTAAAATAACAAAGTGTGAAAGCTTATAGCGAAGGTAAGGTCGTGTGATAAGCACGAAAATGACAAATATTGTTTTATATTTGCAGCAAATTCACAAAATGGTTGTTTTCTTGTATATCTCGGCAGGAAGGAAGTTATTTTTACAACAGAAGCTTATGACTAAACTATGTTATTGTTTCAATACTGATGACAGTGGAATTACACCAGTTGAGCATTAAGAAATGTTACAATCACAGGATACAGGAAAGTAGGACAATGTATGCGGGATTATGTTCCATTCAACTCTTATCATCTTAGTTGCACTATTTTATTCTAGAACTAACACATTATGAAGCCCTAGAAAAAGTACGAAGGAAGAAAACGACGACATTCGACTGCGACACTAGTTTAACGCAATAAAGCGTTTTAGACAAAACGATCTGTCAAAATCAACGAATTTAATCACTTTTCTAGGATTTGGGAAACAAGAATGATTGAATTGGTATAGAACTCAATAACGACTTCTGTTACCGAGACGAGGAAGAGGAGGACTCTATAACACATCTCTGCACGTGTAGAGTTCTCTCATTAGAAGCCTACTTCGTCGATGACTTGAATGAGCTGAACAACATCAGCATCTGTCCATTAAAACGCTTCATAGGAAGCTCCAAATGGTTTTAAGGATAGAAGATGTCTGCCGCGTGGTACCACAACAGTGTTATGTTGACCTAAGCCAGGCAGCTAGCCTGCAGTCGTCCACCTTTACCTAACCTAACTTCACATATACAATCTAAAAATAAATAGCAAACCTTTCGAAGTCGTGATGAAACAACCACTCCCACCATAGTCAAGTCGGGATTTGAATATGAATATTAACCATCTATTAACTTGACATTTGAAATAGATTTATTCCGTTTCTCCGCATCATGATATGAAATCTTTTGCTAAAGGAATGTTTCTCCGGAGCGTAAATTGTTCCCTTTCCCAATTTTCCCAAATCTTAAATAGACGTATGTCTAAACCGAAACTCCTTATACCATTTAAATCTCTCTACCATCCCTGGACATACCGAAAAGCTTTATACGAAATCAATGATGAATGACAGGTGTCAACGAGTGAGTAAAAAGAACAGGCAAAAAAGCCATTCACTACCAGCATAGGGATCTCTGACCGCTTGATTAAAATTTTTTTATTTTATTTTTATGCACGAAATAAACATAAATCAATCGGTGAAAGTATTAAATATCACATAACCATAAAATATTCAAACAATCCCATAGAATATTTAAAATTTCCCGCAATTCAAACACCGAAGTGAACGGAAAAAAGCTGTGATAACTCGAAACCTACATCAAAATGGTGAGTAATAATTTCTTTCATTTTTTTTTCTTCTTTTTTTTTTGCCTTCATTCCTTTATCCCCTTCTTGGTGGTACCCGCACACGAGAAACTGGAAAATGTATGTCACACCCAAAAGAGGCACAACAAAAACAATGAAGTGCTACACACAGAGTAGAGACGACAATTAAAAAGAAAAAAAGAAATTAAATTCTGGACATATTTGGTAGTTTATCTTATCATAAAGAGCACACGGAATATGGGTGGTTTTTCGCGAACTGATTCATTGCTTCTTGGACGTAAACATTGAGAGCATATATTTATTGAGTCGTTCACCTGTGTGCTTGCTACATAATCAACCACAATCTTGATATGAAGTGTTGCTTGTGACTGAAGATTCTTGGAAGAGTGTATGGTTGCTGTTCAGGTCTGTGGATTATTTTATGTGGAAAGCAGTAGACATGAATTATTCGCTCATAAGTGTCTCGGAAGAATGCACAAATAATGGGCAATAAGTACATGTAGTGTCATTCATTTCCTATGTACACCTGTTTATCAAGGTCGACTTGGCCTTTAAGTTCTTTTTCTATTTTCTTTTCTTGGTTTAAAGCCAGGCTTGCGTCTAAGTCGCAGTCTAATAACTGATTTTTCGTGGAATTTCGTGAAAACCGGTTTCTCCGAAATGCATTCTAATCAATTGTTTGCCATCACTAGCGAGAGTAGGACGTCCGAAGAAGTGGCAATCTGCGATCGATACATCTTCGTATGTAGATGCCAACTCATCTGCGTTCCCCTAATGAGGTGCGAAATCTGACGTACGTATGTGCTTGCATTTATTACCTTTTATGGTGTTTTCGCCGCTTGAATGGTGTCAACATTTGGGTTATCACATTTCGTCAAAAGTTTGGTGTGGGTTGGCTGTCAAAAAATCGGATATCTGTCATCATCCATTGGAAACATGCCACATATTCGTTGTTGCAAATTATGCCCCAAAACCAAATGAAATTAAATTTATTTCCCACTGACAGATGACGGTCCGGTTTTGGCAACAACTCCAAAACCAAATGAAATGTTTTGAGAAAGTGGTTGTCTTCACACATGCCAGGAAGAGATGAATGGATTATGATTAGTAGACCTACTAAGCTCATGCATTTCCACTCGAAGACAAGATGCCTGCTCTTTTAAAGAAACAGCATAGATTAGATGATGAATAATTTGATCAGCTTTCGATCTATTCTTTGTGCCACTTGTTTCGGCACGTGACCAAGACAAACCGAAACCGTGGGTCATTAACAAATCGTTCCACTTGTTCAATAATAAAAATGTCTTGAATGTATTTTAATGCCACGGTTCGTGGCTTTTATTTTTATAAATATTTTGCTGGCTGTGATCGATTCTGTTCCGTATTGTTTGCGACTCCGGTTAATACCCTCACTGCAGCCATCGTTCACAGGGTACAGCAATTTAATGCTTTTAGCTTGAAATACCTTGTTTGTCAATTGACTGATGTGGATGTCGACAGTGTTTTGCCTAAGGTGTACCAGCAGGTTTTTTGAAATCTCATCGAGATTGGTTTGGACTAAATTACTTCAGCAGCTCAGCAAACACCATCCGGTTGACTTTTACAGGTTTTCCTTCATTACTTACTTATCAGGAATTCGACACCTAGATGGGCTGAGCCAGAGCATTTGCCGCCTTCAATCGCTGACGTTATCGGGCACGCTGCTTCCAGTCATCAAGACCAAGTTGTCTTGCTTCCGCAATCACTCGATACTTATACCGGATGTTCAGTCCGAGATAGACTTGGGCCTAGCTTCTCAGCAATTGCCTATGCGAGCTTAGTGAAGTTCCGATAAGCAATCTACGAAGCTACATCCTAAGCTCCAAATGGTTCCCGCAATTGAACAAATGGATTGACCTCAGTCAATCCGTGTGGCAGCAGAATTGATCAACACTGGTCTAAGTGCACACTACAGTCACTCCAACCTAACCTAACCTATCCTATTAGACTGCAAATGAGTATTTCTTCTGGCCGAGTAAAGTTTCCTCTACTTCTTGAAATCTGCATGTTCTACAGATGTATTTATAAGGAAGACGCAATGATACGTTTGCCAACTGCACAGTGTCTGGTTACTGAACCAAAGATTTTTGGGAACACCAAAGTAGTCTTCATCCGACTTCGATTTTGTCCTCCCCTTTGCGCTATAAAGTAAGACTGATGATCATATTTTTCTTTGCGTGTCGTTTCGGTCCGAGGTGGAGTTGAGCCCAACCACTCGTGTTGTGTTCTTCTCCCACGAGTAAGGGTTAGTTTGGATAAGGGGGCTGCAAGTGAATTTACCAGAACGTTGGTCCATTGTGATACCCACAGTCAGACTACTACCACTGATCGACCGCTCCAGTGATAGTGCCGTTAATTTGATCCCAACGGCAAATAGTGACTGATCCAGGTTTGAAAAACCGGATAAAAGCGTATTAATTTTACTTTCACTGCAATTCGAACCTGGGACCCCTCTAACTTTGGTCAACTAATTTTCGAACTTCACGGCTGCACCTCTTTCGAGTCGCTGACAATTCTCAATTTGAAATTTAAAAAATGTCAAGAAAAACTTCTCAATCTCTTCGTTCGGAGCCGGCATTAAACTGCAGGTCCAGTGGTGAGGGAACGCATAACACGAATGGTTGCTGTAGAAGGTAGGACCAAGTTCACCTCCGACTGAAGCACCACCATTGATTTAACTACTCATCGTTGTAAAGTCAGTGTGCTCTTTTTGGTGACAGCATGTCACATTCATCACTCCTTTTTCCAATTTTCACGACATGTCGTAATAAACGCTTATAGTTAGCTGCTCAAGTGACAACATAATGTAAGATGGTGGTGGCAAGAGAGAAAATACTTTTGGAATCCAATCGAGTTCTCCAGGGCATGTCAAAACTATTATATTTCCCTATCATATTCTAGTACTACCAAGGACGACGGAATGAGGAAATTTGTTCGGTCGTCAGTGGCATTGAAATTCGCCAGACGGCCCCGAATGTTGGTGGAAGCATTGCAGACAGAAATTACGAGCTCCCCCTGTTGAAACACATTACAAATATGCGGTACGACTAAAAATTCGAAGATTTTTGATTCTTTCGAAAAGGCACACCTGGTGGATTATCAATACCTCACGCTTATTGTGGTCATAACAGACAATTCAATTGTGTGTCCTCCAAATGATTCGCCAAATTCTGATCAAAAAGACACACATAGCTCAGCGACGTCTCAATTTATTTACAATGGGCTTTCTTTCGTGGGAAAGGTTGTTATTTTTACACTCCTTTAACGCACAATGTTTGTTATGATTTTGACATGAACATAACACACTGTCAGCATTTTTCTTTTGAATTTTTCGATAGAATTCAGTCTCGAGGGTTGCACCAGTGACATCTGGTTGAAGTAAATATTTGTGCAGTCATTCGTCAGCGATACAATTCGAAACTTGATTGCGTTGAGTGCTTTTGAACTCTCGTGACAACAGGGGCGATTCGCTTTGTTTGCTTTGGTATCCATTTAAGTTTAATTCGTTAGTCATCATTTTACCTTCAAATTCTTGGTCTTACATCAACGAAGTCAGCTTTTTTTCTGTCTGGCTCAAGTGCACATTATTTGCAAATGAATGTCTTGTCTTGTTGGACTGTGCTGTATAAGACTGCACTTCCTTTTGCTTATTCCACAAGACTAATGTAGACATTCCAATTGATGTGAGTATTGTCACCATTTTTGGAGACACTATGACATGATCGTGCAGTTGATTGACGTACTGGATTGTGTATAATTTTTCGATTGACTACGTAGACGCATCAAGAATAGAAGAAGATGTAAATTGAAATTTTTCTGCGATGAGGCAATTCTCCATTTTTACCCTCAACTTATCATAATTTGTTAGCCTTCAATGAAATTTGAATTTATACTTTGGTTAAGGCGAAGTGGGGTATAATGTGTCGACTCCTTCGCCCAAAGTCTAACTCTACATTCCCGGTGTTTACCTGCCATATTTTCAAGGCTCCACCTCTTTCAAGTCAAAGACTATTCTCACAGAGCGAAAATGTATGGAAGGAAGAAGATTCTAAACTTTCGTTATTCGGGGTCAACATTAAATTTTATGTGACTTGTGAGAGAACAATAGCACGCACAATACGAGTGGTTGCTGTAGAAGCTAGCATGTAACTTACAGTCGTTAGTCGGCTACTTCAATTTAAAACTCAGAGTCAAAATGACAAGCTCAGGAACTGTAGAGTGAAGATATCAACTAGCAGCTAAGACCTTTGCAGGTCCATTGCGCAGTTACGCAGTTTAGCCTAGAGTTACCTGCTTGTCCATTTGTGGTAAATCATTTGAAGCTTTCTATGAAGAGCAGAAGACAGGACACCTCACTAAAGTCGCAATTTTTATCGAAGAGAAGACCAGCAAATGTGTACATGTATGTGGCGGGCATGTCCAGAGGTCGTGTCGTGAAAATTGTCCAAGTTGTAAGTTATTCTGAATTTACAAAAATGAAATTTAATGTAATTTTCCCAATGTTACCTGCAAACAATCTTACACAGTGGAGAGTGTCCGTTCAAGCTATTCATCATCCCCCATCTGCACTGCACTTGCGATGCGATCCGGTTCTTGCCTCTTGCCTTGGGTAAAAATCATCGTGGGAACTCCAAAAATTCACTTATCCCACGTTATGTGTGAACTTCGAAATTTGTCTGCGTAATCAAACTTGATTAATAAAAGTTGATGGGACTAATTCCACCCATCCCATGAAGTCATGAAGCACTACGTGTCCCACAACCAAACAAATCTCAAATGCATGCTCTTTGAAATCAGCATGAACGGTTAGGTTAGGTTAGGTTGGAGTGGCTGGAGTGTGCACTTGAACCAGAGTTGATCCATTGTGCTGCCACTTGGATTGACCTCAGTCAATCCAATTGTTCAAATGCGGGAAACCATTTGGAGCTTAGGATGTAGCGTAGTAGTTTTAAGATCGCATATGCTCTCAAAGAAGTAGGCCCTCAGATGTTGGCGTCGAAGAGACGCCAGGGTCGGGCAGGAGCAGAGGAGATTTGGAATGCTCAATGAAGGGGGAAACTTTTAGGACACTCATTGGCGTAATACCCGGACGCTGTGCAGTTGGAAAACATGTCAAGAGGAGCCGACTCCCTTATAACGACTTCTGTACAAGTTGCAGAGATCAGGAAGAGGAAACCATTACCCACCATTACCCCTCGGATGAAGTGAGATCTCGACCCATCTGGAGACTTGGTATATCAACAATTTTCAGCATCTAACTTATAAGTTCAGAATGGTTCAACGGGCTCGCCCAAGCCGCGTGATATCACAATGGGTCTAAGTGTGACTGTCAGCTGTCTGCCACTGGCACCAACCTAACTGCAAATAGAATGCCTAAGTCAAACCCTAACCCAAGTTATTCCTTTGATCATCGATTATAGCTTCTTCTCTCTACTAACGATGTCTATATTTTTATTTTTGTTCTTTTAGACGGAACTACAAATGGACTGTGCTCTTGACCTAATGCGTCGTCTGCCTCCTCAGCAAATCGAGAAGAACCTCATCGATTTAATCGATCTGGCACCAGATCTGTGCGAGGATCTGTTATCGTCAGTTGATCAGCCATTAAAAATTGCCAAAGACAAAGAAGTCGGCAAAGATTATCTCTTGTGTGATTACAATCGCGACGGAGACTCATATCGTTCTCCATGGTCAAACACATACGATCCACCACTCGAAGACGGGCAAATGCCCTCCGAACGACTGCGCAAGCTAGAGATCGAGGCTAACTACGCCTTTGATCAGTATCGCGAAATGTACTACGAAGGTGGCGTGTCATCAGTGTATCTTTGGGACTTGGACCATGGTTTTGCCGCTGTTATTCTCATCAAAAAGGCCGGCGATGGTAGCAAGAAGATTCGTGGTTGCTGGGACTCCATACACGTGGTTGAGGTGCAAGAGAAGACCACAGGCCGAACGGCACATTACAAACTAACATCAACTGCAATGCTCTGGCTGCAGACAAACAAACAAGGCTCCGGCACAATGAATTTGGGCGGTTCGCTCACCCGTCAGCAGGAACAAGACGCCAATGTGAGCGAGTCGTCACCTCATATTGCCAACATCGGAAGAATGGTCGAAGAGATGGAGAACAAAATTCGCAATACGCTTAATGAAATCTACTTTGGTAAGACAAAAGACATCGTCAACGGACTGCGCAGCACACAGTCATTGTCCGATCAGAGGGCGCAAACTGCGATGAAGCAAGATCTAGCCGCTGCCATTCTACGTCGTAACGTCAAGCCAGAGACGAACTGAGATGAGGACCGCCACGACCAACACGACGACAGACAGGATGAGGAGAATTATGACAATTTCTAGACCGCCGCTGCCGCCACCGCCACCGCAACCCTCAGTCGTCCTTCACAAACAGAACACTAGTTTCCAGCAAGTCCCTGACAAAAATATATCAAATCAAAAACCAATATAACACAAAACAATCGCAAACACAAACGAATCATTTTGTTTGAGCCGAATCGTAACGCGAGTGAGGTCAACGAAACAGAGTACGCCTCGCTTGTTGATGTATTATTATAATTAATATTATTATTATTACTATTACAAAACTTTTTTGCATTTATCGAACCGCTGTTGCTGCTGGCCTTTTGTTGAAGCTACGCAAACTCTTCCAACTCTTTACGTTCTCTTTGTTTAACATTTATTATTTTTTTATTGCTATTATGTTTAAACTATTATGTGTATATTCCGAAAGAAGAACAAAACTGCAGAAAGTCTAACCGCGTTGGATATTTATTGTGAATGAGTTTCTTTTTATATATTCGGTTGAGAGCAAACAGAAAGGAAAGAAAACTTGAGTAGAGAAATTTTGAAATTAAAACAAAAACAAAAATCGATGAGTAATGATGATTTAAGATGTGAAAGAGGAAAATAAAATTAAAAAATTTTATAATATTACCATTATTATTATTAATAAAATAAACAGTTTAAGAAATCAAAGTTATTTGTGGATGTTTCATTTGGAATGTACAGAAGGATATAAACCGAGTAAGTGAAAAGCAGGTATTCAAAGCAGGTAAGTCTTGTATGCTCACACCCATCTACAAATGGGGCTGAGAACCCTATCAAAGAGGACTTCTGTTATCTCTTGAACGCCGCCGACGAACCTGTCCAGACTACAAAGCTAATTCTAGGTCTTTAATGTCAAAAACGGTAATATCTTTAGTGGAATGATCGGAAAGCACAGCCTTCACGGAATGACATCAGATAACGCCTTCCGACTCACAAAGTTTGCGACAGGTTTTGTAGCAAAAGCAAGGACAGACAGCAACCTGGCGATCTCTAATCAAAATTAATGAAATATGCCCGTGTGATGCAAGACATTTCAAATCTCCCCGATATTACCAATCAGGGAGCATACGCAGCCTTCCAGGATTTTCGTATTCGTTTTTTACAAGCTACGAATACGAACTAAGGAAGAGACATCCTATACCATCTGTGACAAACCCTGCTCTTCTGAACTTTCCCTGCGTGAACATGTGATTTGTGGCAAACAATTACACTTCCGCTGTGGCATGAGCAGCAGAGCCAACAGTGCTCTTGGCCTTTTAAAATAAATTCTTCGGTCCCTATGTCCCTAAATCTTGTTTTTTTAACTTTTGTTCGACTTTGAATATGTAAGCCAAGTACTGTCTACCTTTTAAATTGCATTTATTTCGGATTTAGGCTATTTAAAGTAGATTTGTCAGTTTTATTCTACGAAATCTCTCGTGAGTGGAACTAACATTACCTAAACATGCAATCTCCCGTGAAACGTCGGGTAACTGGTGATATTTTATTGGTCCATCAGCTTTTAGGCGGGAACATTGATAGCACTGCGCTCCTATAATCAATATGTCTAAAAATTAATTCGCATTTGACATGGCTAACGTCCAAGGAATAGCAGGAGGCATCAGAATAGGCGCCTAGAAGAATGTACCAGATAATCTGTAGAATTTAACAAGACGAAAGCATGACCGACGACTGGAATGCTACCTTCATATCCCCCATCCACAAAAAAGGTGATCCTCGTGCAACAATTACAGGGTATATCCCTGCCTCTAAGATCTTGCCTAGCGTACTGTTTGATCGTCTAAAGACTTTTTACACATACTAAGCGGCACCCACTAGTTCCGGTCCGGAAAATCAACTATAGATACAATATTCACACTTCACCAATTCCTGAAACAGACCAGCGAGTTTCAAATCGAATCTCTGCATCGATTTCCAAACCGCATTCGAAAACATTCATCCCAAGGAACTATTCGATGCGATGGCATAATTCGGGATCCAGGGATAATTGATCCGGTTGTGTCGCGCAACGCTAAAAATATAATCCAGTACAGTTCTAGGATTTCCAAAACGTGTGAAACCTCTTGCTTAAAAGTGGTCTTGTTTTAATCTCTCATGTGTATTCATACGTAGAAAATCTTGCGTGCCCAGATTGCTCAGCTGTTTGTAAACACCCACTTCCAGATGATTTCTGCTCGGGAGCAAACAGTTGTCGGTGGTGGAATGATCAATACAAACACAAATTCAAAACTACAAATCAAACAAAAAAATGTACTTGAAAATAAGGTGGTGTGCAAACATTTATCGTTATCTGTCAAATTTATTGATGCATTACCGGCTTGAGATTGTCCGATTTCTATGAGCAAATTTTCGATGTTTACCACAGATAATGTGTTCGACTATAATTCAAATAAAACGGTAGAGTTTTGTCGAAATATAAATCACGACATTCACCTTGTACCAAATGAACGTACCCCGCAGTATTATGGTAAATGAAAGAGAAAGTCGTTCCATAATTGTTCACAATTGTCTTTCCATAATCAAACGTCAATTTAAATTTGTGTTTGTCGAGGTCTTTTGTGGTTTTGTTTTTCTTTTTTTGTTCAATTGCATCAACAACAAAAATATCTTTGTTCGCTACAACCGACCAAGAGTAGAACAATAATTCGACAGTAATTACTTTGTTTATTTTGTCCCTAACCAGTTCAAAAAAGTCGTGGTGTGACGGTGTTTTAATACGACTTCCTGTCTTCCCTATTCTCTTTTCAATTTAAGTGCGTGCTGCAATGGCAAGAAGGTCAACTGTTGGTCCAGCGGGAGATGTTGGCAATCCAGATGATTTGGATGAACTGGATACCCCCTCAACCGATGGCATTGAAGCTGGATCGTTGGCAATAGAAGATTCGGAGCAAATCAAAGAGAAAGGTAATTAAACCGCATTCACTGTGACTTGTCTAATTTTCTTACATAATTCTCTGCTTCCCCCTCTCTTTAGAGCTATGGCAGAGACCAACAACTAATCGAATACTTCCGAACGATGGTTCCACTATATTGCGTTTTGAAATACCCTATGCCCGTATAATGCCACCTCAAAATGAAAACCTCAATGTGAAGCGATACGTTGTTTATGACTTGTCGGTACGTCAAGACTCTTCGATTATTGATCCCAACCCGGCGACTATTGAGCGACGCTACACGGACTTCTTGAATTTGTACACAAACTTGAGAAAGGCTCAACCCGACGCCATGAATTCGGTTTATTTTCCCAAGAAAGTCCTCATGGGAAACTTCTCGCCGGACCTTATAGCCGAACGGAGTGCAGCATTCGAAGTCTTTCTGGATCACATCGTCTCGAAGGCTGTTCTCCGAGATTCACCTCATTTCTTGCATTTTCTGCAGGAAATCGAATTGAAAAAAGCTTGCCAATTGCTAGACGAACGACGCAATGAATCAGCCATTCCATTGTTAGAGAACTGCTTCAGGCTGCTGAATAAGATCTTCATGGATCGGTCAAAGCCTGTTCTGCTGGTCCTTTGCAGGCTAGTTGCCGCTTGCACCACATCGCCTGTGCCCCATCCATCTGCTGATCGCTGGGCCGAATTGGCTTTGCGTCGATATGAGACACTTTGTGACACAGATTTGCTTCCATTGTATATACCATTGTTGCACACCTGTACTCATTTATGGTGAGTATTTGTTAATTGCTTTACGGTTGGTATCAATTTACAGACTTTCGTGAATTAGTGCGATGATAAGTGCCGTTCCGATTATCTTTCCCACCATGTGATCATAGATTACCCGTTTTGCTAAAAGTTTCTAGAGATTCTATACATAGGCGAAGGGTGACACATTCTGTTTTAAACTGAATGGATATTTTTTTTCTTATTTTATTTCATTCATTTGTGTGTGTGTGGGCGAGCAAGAAGATATAAAATATATATACATATACTTTTTCTGCTATTTTGCCGGAAGCAAGATGTTGGATTCAGTGCTTTGAACTTTACTATTCGCCAACGCTTGGCCATAATCTTGTGGGACAGCATGAGGAAACTCATCAAAGCGTATGCACCCACAAGTTGAGTTCTCTTTCTGTTACTTGTTTACTTTCTCTTGAACATAACGCGCAAAAACAAATTTAATCTAATTTTCATTCGCCATCCCATTGAACTTCTGTTGGCACCCTTTGGTGGTCTACTGCTTGATGGACATGTACTTTTTGTTTTTTGTGTTATCTTACATGAATATGCATAGGCAACTCTACATCGAGCTACGAGATCTGTTCGTGAGCCCTACGAACGGAAACGAAGAGAAGAAGCCCGTGTTCTCAGCGGGAAAAAAAGAAAAAGAGCACGACAAGCGCGCGGTCGAGGCGATAGAGAGGTGCTGTGGCAGAAATGACGTCCGAAAGTTCTACCAGAGGGTGGAACTATGTACGTATTACCGAATGGATCTAAAGTTCGGACATTAGTTTGCCGAAACGAGGATGGACAATTTGTAGTCGCAGTCGATACTAAGAATTTGAAAGAATCATTTCTGCAAACGACTGGATGACGAAGTTGGTTAAGTGCATGCCCTAAGTTAGAGAGGTCCCAGGTTCGAATCCCAGTGAAAGCAAAGTTAATACGCTTTTATCCGGTTTTTCGTATTAGCCGGCGATGTTTGTTGGTTGAAACCCAGGTCCACTCCAGAACGTAGAGCCACAAAAAGAAGAAAATGAAGCATTCGAAAACTCACGTTGTCTATGGTCGTTCGACTTTGACAATCACGTTGCGTATTTAAAACCGAGATAGAATTTCGATAATAATACTTACTTTACAGGCCGTGGGCGCCGTGGCCGTGCGGGTTTGTGCGTCGACCCGTACGCACTAGACTTTCACAGTCTAGGTTCAAAACCCAGCACAAGCAACAATTTTTCAAAAAATAAAATTGTTCGCGGCTCCACATCTTTCGAGCTTCTGAATCCCGCCGTTCGGAATCGGCATTAAAACTGTAGGTCTCCACTCGTGAGAGAACAATAGCACGCTCAACACGAGTGGTTACTGAGAAGCTAGGCCCAGGTCCACCTCGGACTGTAGGGCCGCCATTATTATTATTATTATTACTTAACAGGCCTACGACCCATGGAGGGTCCGAGCCTGAGATATCGCTGCCTTCCATCGTTGACGGTCCTGGGCATGCCGCTTCCAGTCATCAAAACCAAGCTGTCTTGCGTCCGCGATTACTTTGTATTTATACCGGAGCTCCGGTCTTCCTCTCCTTCTTGAACCAGGAGGCTCGGATTCGACCCTCTTAACTGGAACGTTGTCCATGTGGTCGATGTAGCCGAGCCAGTGCAGTCGACGGATTTTTGTCTTCCGGACTACATCCACATCCTGGTTCAGCTCATAGAGTTCACGGTTATGTCTTTTCCTCGGTTGTGTCGCCTTCCTCGCAGACGGGACCATATATCCGACATAGAATTTTTTTTTCGAAGGCACCAAGAATCAGCTCTGCAGTTTTGCTACTTAGTGTCCAGCTTTCGGCTCCATATAGCAGGACTGGTAAAATAAGAGTTTTCTAGAGCATGATTTTGTTCCTTCGAGTCAGGAGTTTTGAGCGCAGTTGTTTCGACAAACCGAAGTAGCATACGTTGCTCCACTGTGATATCGTTCGTGGAATTCACGTTTGACCCGAGGTAGACAAACACCTTCACTTCCTCTAAATTGTAGCCGTTGATTGTGATGTTTGCCCTAGGAGGTATGCGGCGGATCGTTTCTTCCTCGACAGCATATACTTCGTCTGTTCTTCATTAACCTTAAGATCAGCTCGTTTCGGCTGTTCTTCAATCGCCGTGAAAGCTTCCACTACGGTACGTTGGTAACGCGCGACGATGTCGATGTCATCTGCTTTTCCCAACAGTTAGACTGATTTGTAGAAGATAGTGCCTTCCGTGTTTACAGCAGCCCGCCGCACTATCTTCTCCAGAACCAAATTAAAGAAATCACACGACAGCGCATCTCCTTGCCGAAATCCGGTGCAAATTTCAAACGGCTCGGAAGTCCTCGAGCCTAACTGCACGTTGCATCGCGTGTGTGTTAGCGTGGTGCGACACTACCGGATCAGTTTTCCCGGGATCCCGAATTCGGCCATCGCTTCGAATAGTTCCTTGAGATGAATGCTGTCGTATGCGGCCTTAAAATCGATGAAAAGATGGTGCGTATCACTTTGAAACTCGCTGGTCTTCTCCAGGATTTACCTTAGTGTGAAAATTTGGTCTATAGTCGATTTGCTGGACCGGAAGCCGCACTGGTAGGTGCCAATTAGTGCGGCGCAAAACAACTTCAGAAATTTTGAAAATTTGTGCAGAGCCCACAAAAATAGTCACTCTATTAATTACCTTTTCAAATACCTAGCTAAGGTTAAAAAAATGTAATATATGTAGACATTTTTCGTTTTTGTACTACAGTCCGTCAACATCAGTGAACACATTTGCCGTGAAAGCAATATTCTCACACGAATGAATGTGCATGCTGTTCCTGTTCTATAAGTCCAATCCAACTAATCGCTCCACCCTCAGCCCACTTCACGAAAACTCTACCGTATGCAATTTTACTGACGCCCGATAAAAACTCTTATGTCCGGCATCATTAATAGATAATGATTTAATCAATTCAATTCCGACGATATTTGGAAGGAACTATCCTATCAGGCGAGCACGAAAGATCTGTTCTTTTGTGATGTCTGTTTGTGACTAACGACAAATTGAATGTATGAGTTTTCTGGGAGTAAAAGTTCGATGTCAATAATTTATTCGTTGACGCACTCCTCTCTTTTCATTTTTTCTCTCAAATAATGTTTTATTAAAATCGTCTTTGCATTTTCAGGTGGCAACGTGGACGAGACCAAAAACTAATTCTAGACCGTCTATCAGACATGTCCAAAAAGGGAATCAACATCAACAACAGCCCGCCGTTAATGAAAGCCATCCATTTGCTTGATCCACGGACTGAGACCATTTAAGACACGGGAGACAATACACGTCAACTTCCTTGTTTGTTTTAATTTAAAATATTTATTTTATCAAGTGATTTTCACACGCATTCTAATGACTCATGGCTTTACACCTTCATTAACCACAGACGCATTTTTTGGTCCATGTTTTGAGTATTATTTACTTCATAGATTATTTGCACGCTCATATATCATATTTATGTTATAATTTTCTACTGCATTTCGCTGATATTATTTACTGTAATGGGACTCGAGTATATTTTATGTACTTTATTGTTTTAATGACTGTGTTAAATGAATTGTATTCTGTTTACAATGTATTTTTGTCGTAGTCACACTTGTCAATTGGGAACTGATTCATCAACATTTTACTAGGACCTAGACTCTTTTTTGTTGAAAGGCACTCTTTATACCAAATCAATGTTATTGAGGAACGATATTCTAAAATGTTATGAAAGATATTAAAGAAAAGTAAAGATTTTTACAAGAAAGGGAATTTCTTTGGATTCAGTTTGTCTTGTTTATTTTTAGTTGACTGCACCTGAAGGTGGTAAGCCTTGAAATTCGATGAGCATACAGTATTCTGTAACAATAGCAGTTTAGTCTGGGGGATTGGCAATAAATGAGAAACCCAATCACGTATGACGCATACGGCCAGACATCAATAAAATCATATTTACATTGCAATTGCGCGTCGGAGATTATCTGTCATGTGTACACATGATTGCCGCTAAGTTCATGGTTGATTAAATATTCATCGCGTGAAAGAGTGGAGAATATCCAGGAAAAAGATTGTAAGCAGACTGATAAAGTGATCAAGGTGTAAGATGAAAATAGACAATAATTTGATAAATAGAAGAGGATTGAAAACGTTGTCAAGAAACATCAGAGTAGCTGCCACTGATATGCTGGGTTGTAAAATACCACCAAGAAAAAACTCAACGAAAGAGGATAGTAATGAAGTTCGTAAGTTATACCAAGTGTCAAACTGTTATCAAATGGATACAAAGAAGGACGGATTCTGCAGACGATTAAAGAGTTAAGAGAACGTTGAACAAGTCAGTCAAACAAGTCGTCGCACGTTCCCAGCGCACCGTATTGGAAGCTTTCACGGTGATTGAAGAACAGGTGAAACGAGCTGGTCAATGAGGATAAGACGAAGTATATGCTGTCGAGGAAGAAACGATCCGCCGCACATCACCTAGGATAAAACATCGCAATCGGCATCTACAATTTAGAGGTAGAGAAGGTGTTTGTCTACCTCGGGGCAAACGTGAACTCCACGAACGTCGTCACAGTTGAGATCCGTACTTGGCAACGGATGCTAACAACTGGGCTCAAAACTCCCTGACTCGAAGGACCAAAATCATGCTCTACAAAACTCTTATTTTACCAGTTCTGCTATATGGAGCCAAAAGCTGGACACTAAGCAAAATTGCAGAGCTGATTCTTGGTGCTTTCGAAAGACAAATTCTATGTCGGATATATGGTCCTGTCTTCGAGAAAGGCGAAAGGAGGAGAAGACACAACCGCGAACTCTATGAGCTGAACCAGGATGTGGATGTAGTCCGGAAGACAAAAATCCGTCGACTCCACTGGCTCGGCCACATCTAGCGGATGGACAAAAACGCTCCAGCTAAGAGGGTCTTCGAATCCGAGGCTCCTGGTTCGAGAAGGAGGGGAGGACCGAACCTCCAGTATAAAGACCAAGTTATCGCGGATGCAAGACTGCTTGGTCTTGCGTGCCCAGGACCGTCCCAACGGCAAATGGTGACTGGATCAAATTTGAAAAACCGAATAAAAGCGTATTAAATTTGCTTTTACTGGGATTCGAACCTGGAACCCTCCTGGGCAGCAGCAAGTGGGTTTCAAAAGGGTCTTACACCTTCACACACTACTCTGGATAGAATTTTGTAGGTGACATTGACTTCTGTAGGTGCATGAGGAAGGATCGCTTTTTTGTAGATGGGGCATATGGAACTGATATTCCAGTCGTCAGGCATGCCAATTCCTGAGATGATCTTGAGCTTGTTCCCTAACAGATCATAGTCACCAGCCTTGAAGAGCTCTGATGTGAAACCATCAGAACCCACGGCTTTGTTCTTCTTCATCATTTTTATATCTGCGGAATTTTTCAATACTGACTGGAAGGACTACCTTATCGACCGCAGCTGGGATTTCTTCATTCCCTATCACCCCCTCCTGTTCATATTAAGTAACTACTGGAAATTCTGCTTAAACACATTCACTCTTCCCTTCGGGTCGGTATTAGGATTACCCTCTCAGTCCTCGAAGAGTTTGGGTGTTTTTTTTTAAAGCCTTTTCGCCTTTTGGCATGCAAAACATTTGGACAAATCGGAGAGGCCAGGTCACAGGTAAAAGAATGTTCTTGAATAAAATCCAAGTGCACCGATGAAAAAAATGCAAAACGACGATTTATCTGCTTCTAAGTACTTAGGATCACCATTAGCTGACAAGCACAAACAAAGCCGCGTTCCTCTCGATGCTTGTTGTTTTTTCATATCTTTGATGTTTACCTCCTGAATATGTTTACACTTTGTTTCTAATTTTTTCAAAGTCAAAGACATTTTGATAACCTACCCTAAAATATTTACAATCAACAGACGAAAAGCGCACGTCGGTGACAAAACATTGCTCAAGATAAAAAAAGAAGGTTACCGTGCTAATTTTCAGGGAAATACTAAACGGACACAGTAAACAATTCATCATGATCCAAGAATAATTCAGATAAGAAAATCTCATGAAAATGAGTGACCAAACTCTCCTCAATTGCGCACTCGCAGTCACATTTTCTTGCAGTTGGGGAAATTCTAAAACCGAAAAGTCACTTGTGTGAGTCACTGAGACATACATCATCTGATGAATCCCTAGTTGTCACTGACCGCGTCCGCAGGAATTCGAAAAAGCCCTTGATTGCAAATGTAACCTCTTTAGTCGCGTCAGCAACCGATTAGTCATTATTTCAACGAGGAAAAAAAATATGTCATGTACCTCGGAGTTGTTGCATTCAATCATGTACATATTCGGGATCATCCACCGAACGGCCTTGACACATAAAATTTTGTTAGATACATTGCTTGGGTGAGTACAGCGGAAGATGGCGGTTTCTGAGTCCCCAGTGAGTCAAGTTGTGTTGAGAAGTGTAACGAAATACCGATGAGAGAATCCCACACAAACGATGCTCATGCCGAGTATCCACTGCTGAGTCAGTTTGCTGTTGAATTTTGGAAGCACCTTTTGTTTTAATATGGGGTTTTTAAAAAGAACGGAGTCCCAGTATTTAATATGAACCCTGTTGAGGTCATTAATGTATTCACAGACAAGAGGTTATTTTCACAGACTGCAGACCTTGGTGTAGAGAAAAGAAAGTTCTCTTGACAGCTGTCATCTATGAATTGATCATTTGATCTAAAATGGCGGAAACTTTCTCCCAATATGCTTGAAATCAAAATTAGATACAGGCGACTTAAAGTGGAAAAATTGGTTAACTGAAACAAGAAATTGTATGCGGCTAAACAGTTATCCGAAGTTCGGTTAACTGAAAAATCCGTTTAACTGAAACAAATTTTCTGCAATTTTGGTGTTGCAATTTTGTTGTGGCTAGTAAGGCCGATCTTCCTGCGTACAGTGATAGCACTACACGTGCCACAGAGAATGTGGGGCATTGTTTCCTCGCAATGACACCTGTCAGGGGCTTTATTATTGACTTTCTCACTCTGATTATGCAGAGTGAGCGTTTATCATTCAGGAAAGGCTAAATTTGCTTAGTATTGAAGATTGAATGCGAGCCTCACGGCTGGTTGAATATATAGCACAAAGATTTGCTAAAAGTCTTATTACAACTATTAGGATGCACAATTTCTCTGTATTGGGATGTAGTGGAGAAAGAGTTCGTCGGCTTCGTATTTCCCGTAAGAATTCTTTGGAACCAGATGAAGTGAATTTAGGCGTACATCTATCGTGTTGTGAGTATGCGATTCGACTCCAACAAACAACAAAGCAACCAACAATTTTCAAAAAAACATTGTTCAGGGCTTCACCTCTTTCGAGTCACTAGCAATGCTCAAAAAGTATAGCTGTATAGAAAAACTTCTGAACCTCTCCGTTCAGAGTCGGTATTAAGTTGTAGGTCCCCTCCATTTTTAAGAGAAGAATATCACTTACAACTAGGGATGCAACATCGTTCCTAAAAACATCGATGTTTGAAAACATGGATGGTTCCACTACAAAAATCGATGTTAAAAAATATCGGTATTAACAACGATACATCGATGGTTTTTCGATGTTTATTTATCTTCTCCATCACACAAATTGTTGGCTATATTTACTTACTGTACCTAAACAACAAAATATACTAGTTTTGCCAGTTTCAACCAGTTTTGCCAGTTGAACCTTTACTTTGGGCTTATAGGGCTAACTAAAAACCCAAAGTGACATTGGAGGATCCTATGCTTTGGAACTAGGGTTCCCGAGCGGACCCTTGAAGTACGTTTATATAGCGGGTCGCTTGCTCCAAGACTGACACCCGCTCCCAGTCGCAACCCCTTGGTGAACATGCGCTAGTTTGGTTGTTGGCACAAGGTCTGCTATGCTTACGCATCCAGCCAATACATGCCGAAACATGAACCCTCTCCGATTAGCCACCTAGCCGCAGTTCCAAAGGAGTCTCCTTGAGGGTTGCTCGATGCCCAGGGTGTACCACTTGGAAGGTTGAATGAATGAACGATGTCGATGTTTGACAGTTTTGCCGTCGTCATGTATCGGCGATGTATCGGTCATCAAAATGTTAACATCGATGTTAACATCGATGTATCCTTTGCATCCCTACTTACAGCACAACTGGTTGCTGAGAACCTACACCCAAGTCCACCTCGGACTGTGGCGCCGTCATTATTATTATTATAATATCTATCCAGCTCTTGAATATCTGGACATGTGCTTCAAAAATGTCATCTCTTGATAATATAAAATACCACAATCAAACAAGTAAGTAGATGACAGAATCAGACAATTCAGAATCTCTAAACTTTTAGGAACATAAAAAGGAACTTGACCGTCTTTCGTAGTTTTACAGATTTTTTTTTTTTTTGTGGCCGCTAAAACTTTACTCGCACTTACCGTCACGCTTATTGATAAGTCAACTCGAGTTCATAAACTGAGTCAAACCGAGTTATTCCAAGCCGTATCGACCCACGTGACATTTATATCAAGCCAAAACAAACCGAAAAATACCAAAAACTGCAAACTGTTTAAATCGGTTTGAACTTCGTATTCAGAAGGTTAAGATATGTAACCATGCCTGACTCGATGATGGAGTTCGATTTTGATTCTATTTCTTATGAGACGAGTTAGCTGAATTGGTTTCCAACTCGGATTGCTTAAATTTTAATTCGTGACAATCACTAGTCTCGCTTGAAACACCCATCAGTTTGCCCCCTAGTCTACTTATCAGACGTGCAGTGAAATCCCGAGATTCTTTCATTTTCCAATTTACAATTCTTAGTTTGATTGTTCCTTCTCATTACATTCATTCATTCAAAACACCTTAAGTCACCGGTAACACCTTTCCTTTCCCCCTATTTTTCTTGCTGTCCGAGCGTGTTTTTGCTTTAAGAGTAAAAAAAACCTATTCAGCCCAAATTTTAATAAATCGATTTCAATTCAATTCAATTTAAATCAATCGTAGGAGCCGTGGGGTAAAGGATCCGTGGTTCTGTCACAAACACAACAGTTTTCATTTTATTGGTACCATTGTGGCAGTCTTCGTGGAGCACCATAAGTGTTAGATAGGTCTTGAGTCTCACCAGGAGAGAACAAATGTCTCTTAAGGTACAAACTCAAATTAGTTCTTCAATGTTCTCCAAGGCGTAGGTAAGTAGGTGTGTTTTAGGTCTTACAGCCGCGGCTCGCTTTAAAAAAGGATCACAGTGGGAACCGTCCATTTCCGTTAGAGAGTAAAATTACCCAGATTTAAGTACGGATCTCAAAAGATTTTTCAGCTCAATTTTATACACACTTTCAGACAATCTCTTTCTCCTAAGAGCTGCGCAATCGCAAAGCAATGGCGAACGAATTCTATTTTTTTTCCTTGTCCCTGCAACTTCTAGAGTAGTCGATCAAAGACGCAAAGCCCCAACCATAATAGCACAAATTTAAGTTAACTCAAGCAATCGACCTAGAGTCAAAATCGCTTAAAACGATATCGGTTATAAAGACGTATCGGTTATAATGACAAAATTGTAAGGTCCCGCCTGAGATCCATTATATGTAATCCAATAGCATAATAAATCGTTTACAACGACAAATCGCTTACAACGACCAAATTCGTCAATCCCTTGAAGGTCGTTACAACCGATTTTGACTGTAATGCACAGAAATGATACAGTTTAAAAAACTGTACACTACAGAGTTCGTTCAGTTTGGATAAGTTCGTTCACGTTTGCTTATTGGAACCCAAATCAATACGTATGTAAATGATATTTATTGTTGGTCTTGTTCTTTCTAAATCTATTACTTTTAATGCATTCAATGTCCAACGACATTTTTTATGCACATATTTTAAATATTTTAATCCTCGGTTGGTCATTTTTCTTCCGCACCTCATTTTTGTTTGCACAATTTGGTTTGACGGAAACATATATGACAGCTGAATTTTCCATACGGACACTTTGAAATTTGACGTTGCCTTTGATTACGTTTCAATTGATTTTGACATAACATTAAGTTTTCTTTAGCCCATTTTGGTTGAACTTTAAGTGCCAACCATAATGGGCGTACAAAAAATTAAGCTTATGTCATAACCAAACGAAAAGTAACCAAAAGCATCATCCAATTTCAAAGTGTCCCTAATTGCTTATAGAAACTTAGAGAGAATCCAGCTGTCAACAGACATTTGCATTCGGAGAGACCGATTTATTTCGGTAACTTACCGAAACTGAGTGAAGCGGTCACTATGGTCGATTTGTATAATTTTTGTGAATTCGCTTGATTGCTTCAGTCTTCTTAAGTTTTTGTACGGCCATTATGGTTAGTCTTTTAGTTGGAGTCCTACGGAAAAAAAGACGCTACTAGTTAAGCCCCAGAGGCAAGTGTCTCCAGGTACATAATTCAAAACAATTACTCATTGACCAAACTACCAAACTCTGCATCCACTCAAATGTAGAACTTTGCATCATTTTTCCCAGCCAAGAAACCTTATCTAACTTAAGCTTACCCTTCTGTAATTCTTATCAGTTTTTCAAAATTGTTTGTCGACTGAAATATCTTCACATCACCCGTCCATCTTCTCATCCATCCATTGGCAAACATGATTTATGATCCCTTCAAATTTGTCAAGATTATGGGCTATGCTCCAGATATGAATTTATAACGCTAAACAAACATTAAATCATGGACGCATCAGAGATAAAAAAAATACCTTTAGATGCCACGGTGCGGCATCTCAATCGGGAATAGATCATGTCAGTCGGTGTGTATGTTCATTGTCGTACGAGGTCAATCGAGACAGCAAGCCGATCAAGTAGATCGACGCATAGACGTCAGCGTCACTATCTATTTTTTCTTCACAGATCCCACAACCACCGATCGCTCTCAGGGAAACCTTATAAAAAAACTGTTTGAACTCATCCAAGTATCTGGCTCATTGAGAATCCACTTGTCTCAACATCACCATCGGCACGCACCTCGTTCTCTCGTTTCGTTCGCTCAACATGTGTATTTTCATTTCGTAATCAATTGTCTTCGAGGCGTTTACAGTCGAGCTACATTTCAGTTGGTTGCGCACAGTGGTGCTGATAGTCTGCGTTTAAGAAGTCGCGGGTAAACTTTTCGCGACATTACGCAGGAATTCGCCGTAAATGGGTCTTTTTCCTTTCAACAGCACTTGCTGATGCATTCCTCTGGGAGCACACTACTTGAGCAGTATTCTGGGGACGCAGAAATCATTTTAAAGTTTGACACTGAACGGATCACACTCTCACTCCGCGGTTGCAAATCTCATGACGTAATGCGTCGAGAATAAACACTGTTTACATTTGAATTGAGTGCCTGTAGGCTAAGTGATCAGCTGCTAACCGGTTTTGTATTCGAATTTCTTAAATTGTTTAGTTTTCTGGTTGAAAACAAATCAATTTGACGTGTGTGTTGTTATCAAACGGTGGACGTGTTAAAGGTTTAATTTTGTGTTTCTTGTGGAATTTTTTTTTCGAATTTGAATAAGTGTCGATCGTCAATTGTACGAAAATGGGAAATAAACCATCTTGTGAGTGTCTAAAGTTACCTTCGTATTTCCATCAGAGGCAAACGTGGTCTCCTAAGACAGAACCAGACGTGAGCTTGGGGAAAATCTCTGCGCAGCAGAATGGGCGCGATCAAGTGGGTAAGTGTTAGTTGCATCTGAGATGATCAATCGGGTTGTAATTAGTGACGAAATTGACTGTGTTCAGAGGTTGTAGACGACAAATGTAGTCAATTCAGGTTTTTTAAATGTTTGTGCTTAGACTGGTTTTGGGATTAAGGTCGTCACCCTCTGAGATGACACAGTGAATTCGTCAAGAGATTGGAATTCGGAATAAGTTAATCGAAAAAATGATGAAGGAATTATGAATGAAGGATGAATCCAGACTGATTCTTCCGTGTAAACATTAAGATCTTGTAAACAAAGTAGATAGAATCATCCTCTAGACAACGTGTTAATAACGACTGGTATATGGGAGAGGATACAGTCGTGATTCTATCTGCAGAAGGTTGCGTCTTCCTCTACTTATTCTTAACCAACAAAGCTGTCAAGCTCTGCGGGTATTTCACTAATTGTCTCGTTGACCTCAGCTTTACATTAAGGTCTTCTTCGACTTGTGTGCGCCATGTTTGTTATGCAACAGAAGTGAACATTTTTCGAACCGCCATTGAATCCGTAGAAGTCCAATTGATTTTGTACAGTCCTATACAATTCAACCCCTTGTTCTACGTATCAAAGCCAAAGATTGAAGGGTGCACCTTTCTCTAGATTCATTCAGTAATTCTTTCTCGATTTTGACAGTTCCTTTGTTTGGAAATGGCATGCGTCTACATCTTTGAGCTAAACTGGGAGACAGAGGGTCTTATGCGAGTCTCATTTGGTTTACCGAGAAAATGTTCGACTAATTAATTGCCTTTTGAGACAAAATAAGCAGCAATTGGCAAGAGTTATTCAGTGTTTGATATCGTCATGTGTGTAGTTCGTGGTATTTGAACCTGAAAATGAGCTATTTCTGGATTCTTTTTCAAGCTTTTTAAAGCCCAATGACTAATCCGAGAACTGATATTCCACCGTCATCTTAAAATTCGAAAGTCTTTAGAACTAAGCCTGTTTATCAATTTCAAGAACGAACAGTACTCAGCTGTGCTGGAAATGTTAATGGTTCCCTTTGCCAAAATACGTCATTTACGTCAAACATGATCGCGATAAAAAAATCTCTGCTTGCTAAAGGTTAGCCTTGCCGTGCGTTCTTGCGATGAATTGAGATCTAAACTGTTGATTGATTCAAGACTGTTGAAATATGCACTTAGACTTAAGTTGATACATTGTGCCGACACATAAATTGAGCAAGTGTCAATCCACTAGTAGGGAACCATGTCGAGCTTTCGATATAGCGCAGCATATTGCTGATAGGTGCCTTGCTGAGTTCACAGATGCTCGCAAAGAAGTAAGTCCCCAAATAATGTCGTCTAACAGACGTCAGGGCCAAGCAGGTACAGAGAACGGTATGGAATATACTTACTTCCTCCTCGTCTAAACAGGTTCTGCAGAAGTCGTTTGCCAAAATACCGAGTCCCATAGCATGTTCGCCTTGGAGACAGTGTCCAGTGATGACACCCTTCATGATGCCAATTTTTGATTTGTCGAGATAGATAATTTTTTACGAAATTAAGAAAACAGTCGCCGTAGCGGCCTATTGCGAAGAAGACTCAGAAATGTTGATTCGATGGTGAATTGGACATCACCAGAGATTCAATTCGACATATTTTGCGGTTGGATTTGGGTCTAAATCCGTATTAGATTATGTTGATGCAAAATTTGAAGCTGAACGATCACAGACAACGCCGCGAATTCGCTAATTAGGCACTGGAAATTTTGGCCGGACATACGAATTTTGGTCAAGAAATCATCATCTCGGGCGAGTTCAACTTTTAGCTTAGCAGCTGTGTCAGCAATTAAAATGTCCTTTATTGGAGCGATCACAGTGCACATGTGTTCGACAAAGCATCAAAGCATCCACAAAGTTTGGTGTGGTTTATGGCATGACGGCATCAGTGGACCTTATTTCTTTCGAAATGAAGGTAGAGACACCTTTACCGTCATTGATCTCAGGTATAGAGCGATGCTTGCAGACTTTTTGTGGCCACCCCTTTATAACAGCGATATATCTGAGCTGTAGTTGCAACAAGGCGACACTACATGACATAAAAGCGATGCAACTTTCGAAGTTGTAAAGGAGGAATTTGGCGACTGGGTCTTTTCACGGCGAGTGTTCATCAACTAGCCGTCGCAATTATGCGATACCACTCGATCATTTTCTCTGGGGCTAAGTCAAGTACTTATTATACGCTAACAAGCCAACTTCTTTGAACGAGCTCGAGGTCAATATTCGAGATTCTATTGCTGGAATAACGCCACACGTATTGGACCGAGTATTCATACTTTAATTTGTATTTTCTCGTAACAACAGTTGTATACATTAGCAGGGTTGTTGCATGCCTAGAAAGTATAGTTGTAGTCTCCTGCAATGTCTCTATGAAGTGATACCCAACACAGGCAAAAATTCAACTGCTCGGCCACGAGAATCAGTTAGTTTTCAAGTTCAGAGTTTAGAGACATTTTTTTTCCGTTTTCGTAGAACATAAAGTAAATATATCACTGTAGTTGCAATGACTAACGGAAAGATCGAACCAAAGACGAGTAAATTTTAAACTACTAAAAATGAAACGGTCTCCTTTCCCATTTTTTATCTACGTTGCAAAAGTGCCAACAAGTGTCATAAACATTCGATTAATTCACTTTCTTGAGCCTGAAATAGTCTGATCATGTCGAAGTAGAAATGATGACGATTTATGTTGTGACTCACTAGTGATTAAGTTTAAAATAGATTTTCCGTTGAGGTTGACAATAATGTTGTGTCATGAAATTGAGAAACATGTTTATCCGTGGTGACATTTCGAATATGGCGCAAGTAACGGTTCATGCTGTCTGTTGCTGAATTGGTCCAATAAGTATTTGACGTCATATCATATATATATTTTTTGGAGAGGTATATTTGATATTATATGTTTTTTCATCTTCTCGAACTTGTTTTAATGTCAGGGCATGAGTTGTTACCCTATAAATTGTTGATGAGAGTTTTGTTTTTCTTTTCATATAATTATCTATTTTCGCAAAATGTTTGGCCTAGTTTTTTTATTGTTAAAACTTGGCGTTTGGTCTCGATTGCGAATTTTTCTATTCGATCGTTTCAGTATCTTACGTTAAATGAAATGCGTTAACATACAAAAAGAATAGAGCATATCAAAAGCGGAGACATGAATGATTTTCTGTTTATCAATTTCACGGATTTATTCATTGTGCACACTTTAAGGGGCCTAGGGCCTCAAATTCGCCGACGATCAATAACGATAAATTTTTTGCCTGGTTTCTTGCCATCCTTTATTATGCATATTTATATATAGCTATCATATAGTGGGCGCCGTGGCGTAGTGGGTAGGTGCGTCGACTCTTACGCTCGAGGTCGTCAGTTCGAATCTCGAAAAAAACATCAAACATTTTTTCACGGCTCCACCTCTTTCGAGTCACTGACAATGCTCAAAGAGTATAACTGTCTAAGAAAAGCTTCTCAATCTCGCCGTTCGGAGTCGGCATTAAACTGTAGGTCTCCTCCACTCGTGAGAGAACAATAGCACGCACAACACGAGTGGTTGCTGAGAAGCTTGGCCCAGGTCCATCTCGGACTGTAGCGCCGCCATTATTATTATTATATTATTATTATTATCACATAGCTATCGGAGTCGGTTGTCAGTTTCCTTCCTTCTTAGGAACAAGAGTTGGAATGACAGGAATGATTAATGTAAGAGCTGGGCTCAAGTCCAAAATGAACAGTAGCGCACAATATTACAATTATCAATGCTGATTTTTTCAACGAGAAAGGTTGAAAAAGTCTCGGACTAATTGATTCGACCTCGTATTATTAAGCCCAAAAATTAGAGCAGTCGGCTTTCTCTATGGTTGAAGTGTTTGTTTATTTAAATATTTTTTTCACGTTCATAGACATGAAGGTCTCTTGATTGTTTACCAAAGACAACTGTTTACCCGTCATTTATTAAACTAACCCCATCTGTTGACATAGTAAATCAAACAAATGTGATCGTGATAAGAATATCTTAGAAATTGCAAACATCCGTTTCCACCCACAAAACCAACAAAAATGTCAGCATTTGATTGATGCTCTCTTTCCCGACATTTCGACAACATTGAGGTTGCCCAAACAAGAAAAAAGGGACTAGACAATTTTTCGCAGTTTTGAGAAGCTAATTAAAAAAATCGTGTTCAAAAATCTTACGCTTCATAATAAAGCTAAACAGATTTGTTTAAACTCAAAACAGTGTCCTCGTCCCATTAAACCATAAAAAGCAATAGTCTCATTAAATTTACACATAAAAACATTTGACACGCTTAATAAATTAAAAGCATAAACGGCACTCATGGTTTAACCGAGAGTGCAAGAATTAATTCGGTAATCATTGACGCCACTTGCTTTATATCGCAGAAAAACTATTTATAAACAATCATATTATCATTCTTTAGAATTCTCTCCAAGAGACGTGAATCCAAAATTGATAACAATGAGACGCATCTAAACCGACATGTGTACGTGGATGTATCTCCTTTATGGTGCACAATAAAATACATCGAAGTGAACGACAGATATGACAATCGAATATGTCCGTTGTTGACGTGCCTTAGTATCCGTCATCGAGAAGAGAATAAACCCTGAGTGTGTTAAAGTAACAATTTCACAGGTCAAGCGATTGAATTCAAATTAACTTTAATGGAATTGATAACACAGCTATAATTGAGGCGGACAAATTGGTTATAAGTTATTTAATCAGACTCGCTAGATATTTCCAACTAACTTTGAATTGGTTATGTTTGTTTAGAAGCGTGTACGTGTCTTGGGGCTGACTTCGTACCGAATGGGCAAAGTGGAACATTGAGGCTACATGGACTGAATTTAAAATAAATCAGTAGTTTTTTGAGAGTCTCTTTTGGAGTCATTGGGAATGATGTTTTTTTTTTTTTTTTTCATTATGCAATTTGTGAGGTTAACTTTTACTTTTATTATACGAGTATATAAGTATGTTTTTTTTTGGGGTAACAATCGAAATATGCCTTTAATTGTGGGCTTGTCAATTGAGGATATTTTGTATTCTAGCAACAGCTAGTCATTGTCATCCTCCTTAAATGACGTGACGTAGGTGCAGCGATTTCTACAACAAAGATGCTATCAAATTTGACAGACTGGGGTATGAAATGTCATTTATCTCGTGTCTCATGACAGCCAAAAAGTCATTTAAAATCCTGCCATTAACAATGCGAACTACGCTTAAAACAATGATTAAGAAATCGTTGTGTTGTTCTTACGAACAATTACTAATTTCGTTCAATCAGATGCGCAATTATTGCTTGTAGTCTTAAATAAGACGAGGAGAACTAATTTTTTGTCAGATTCGAACAGCAATTAGAAAGACATAAATTGATATTACTACTATCAGTGTATCACTCAGTGATTCATAAGACAGCATTTAGAAGCAAACAAAGTTTATATTCTCTGGTTTGGAAGTGATGCTTACCCGGAATTGCCATACCCAAATATGGGTATGGCGACTTTGGACGACTCATTAAAGATGTGGAATAATTAAAATAAGCTGCGGTTGCAGTTCAGATATAATGAATCTTACAAGTATGCCTTTTCGTGTTCATGAAAATGCAACACAGTTGACAATTTTTTAAACCATCGTTCAATGCGTTCTTTGTAATGACATATATTTTTGAATGAATTAAAACAATAGTCGTGATTAACTTATTTTTGTACAATTGTATTTTTGTACACCTTTTTATGCCTCTGCCTTTCTCCTCTCCCTTCTTTTACAACATTGAGGCTGGGATTTTGGGACTCTTAGGGTCGTTTTGTTCACTATTGCTCAACTTGCTGAAAACTTGAGAGTTGATCAACTTCGGAGTTGGTCTCAACTCGAGATTTAATCGGTGAGTTGAAAATTGATTTTGTTCACTGTTATAACTCCTGAAGTTCTCCAACTTTCAGTTTTAAAATTTACCTTAGGATATTTTTGACAATTGACGCATGAAATGTAATTTTAACTTATCCATGGGTGAACTGATATCCGGTAGATATGCACATATATGTGCATTTATATATGTATGTACGCACCAATTGAGAGCGAACGTCGTCAGTTGCTACCGATGATGTCCCTAAAAGCGTTTCAGAAGGAATATCTGCGGCGGCTACCATATTAGAGAAATTCTCCTTCGTCGAATCTTCTTTTAAGCCTCAGATATTGAAGTCTCACTGATCATGTGTAGATCCCTTAAAGGAAACAATGAAGATCGATTGAAAATATTTATTTTTCAAAGAGCATCTACCTGCCATCGAACTACGATATCGTTTATTTTCAAATTTGCTGTAGACAGGGAAAACCATCCCTTGCGATTTCTAAAATTATCTGCATCACTTCCACCTGGAGATTGTATGCGAACATGTGTGCAAAACGAACAGGCAACTACGATAATAAAAGAAAAGAAAAAAGAAAAGAGAAACGAAACCACTGGTTTTCTCTCTTAACTTTTGCTATTTCCGTAAGTTGAGAAAATCCGGAGTTGATAAACTCTCGAGTTGAAAATTGAAAGTTGAAATCATAACATTTGGGTGAATAAAAGCAAATCCAGAAGTTGAAGAGGAAAATGGTAAAGTTGTGTTCAATTTTTAGTGAATAAAATCGCCCTTAAAAAGCTGGAGTAGCTCAACTTTCAAATTTCAACTTCAGAGTTGAATGAAGAAAAACATTTTTCCACTTCCCTTTCAACTCTTAGTTTGACATCAACTCTAGAGTTGGTCAATTTCGGAGTTTTGGGGGAGTTGAAGATAAGTGAAGAAAATCGCCCTTAGTCTTCTAAACAACGCAAATTTGTTTCCTCATCCATTTTCCTTCCTCGCTGGCAGACGCAAATGTTGATCACGATTTTAATAGCTTCAAGAAGCCCAAGCTGTGGTTTCAAATGATTTCTACAGTGCCGTTTGTAGAGGTTATGTACGCTCTGTGAAAGAAAAAGGATCCCTGTAGCTAGTGCTGACATTATGCGCATTGTCTTTCCTAGCAATATGATATCGCTTATTGTCATTAATTTGTGAGGTGGGCGCCGTGGCATAGTGGGTAAGTGCGTCGACTCCTACGCTCGAAGTTGTCGGTTCGATTCCCGAAAAAAACACACCAAACATTCTTTCACGGCTCCACCTCTTTTGAGTCACTGACAATGCTCAAAGAGTATAACTGTCTAGGAAAAGCTTCTCAGTCTCGCCGTTCGGAGTCGGCATTAAACTGTAGGTCCCCTCTACTCGTGAGAGAAGAATAGCACGCACAACACGAGTGGTTGCTGAGAGCTAGGCCCAGGTCCACCTCGAACTGTAGCGCCGCCATTTTTATTATTATTATCATTATTATTGCTATTGTCATTAATTTGCGTCTCCTATACAGTTTCTTATATCGACCTTCCAAATAAGGCTCAACATTCTCCTTTTAACGTTCTCGATTCATAAAAAATGTGCATAAGATAATCTAGCATGATTGTACATATAGACGCTTTTAACAACTGCGTTCATTCAAGCCATCACAACAATTCGCAATTTATAACTTAAGTGGAAATGATTGAGTAATTGCTGGGAATGTATGATATTTCCAATCCCACCATCTAAACCCTTAATAACTTGATTACATTGGAAAATCAACGCGAAGCGATTGACACTTCAGTTGCAAAGATTACTTCATAAAAAATCTCTGACACGAGGAATTCAATGTTTGTTAGTCAGTCGCGCCTGAAACGAAACGAATTTCTCAACTTTACCACCGTCATCTGGTCAAAAGTCCATTACGTAATGTTTGTGATTCTCTGAAGACAGAACTAGGCCACTCAGGGCAGTGACTAATTTTTAAAACAATATTACATCAGTTAAATTGTTTGAAATTAAAAATGCAAATTTTTGCAATCCGCAACGAATCGAACTTCCTGTCATTTGTTTATTGAATAATTATTGAGAAGGGGGTGTTTATATTTTTTGTCATTAGATTTTGTTATTTTGATCTTCAGATGAAGGCTATTAGTGTCATGTCACAATCCGTGTGGCTCAGAGGTAATTTCTTTTAATGCAATCCGCCCACGAAACACCTACAAGGCAGGGGATTGTTTGCATAGCTTTTGAAAGCCATTTAAGGAGAGGCCGGTTCTTGGATGACTTGCTGGGATATGGTGGAGGCAAATTGTTTTCCTGGTTGTTTACCCAGAAAGAGGTTAGTTCTTAAAACTAAAATTAAATAATTATGGTGGTGAACGGCTTCATGATCACAAGCATAATGTTCGAAGGAGGTTGGAGTTCAAGTCCGCATAATTTCAGTCTTAACAATCAGTTCAGTGAATGTTTTGGAATAAATTAAGGACAGGTGGCTTAAAGTGTGAAGCAGAGGTCTTGGCATTCTATTGAGTTGGATTAAGGGTGAACTCACAAAATAGGGAAGTAAACACTTGCTAAAACCTCAGAGCAGGGCTTAGGAGAGTTCTAAGTAAACGAGTGATATTTTAAATATTTTTCGATTTCATTGTTAAATTCAATTAGGTTAAGGAATGGAATAGATTAATTTGATCTCATCTGTGCAATATATAACTAGAATTTCTCTGATCTGATCGATGTGCATATCAATTGTTGTATTTCACAGATCAGGCGTACCTCAAGGCTTTGTTTTGACACCAATACTTTACAATTTCTATTCATCACTAAGATTTTTGAATTTTTCTTTCATTACTGTAATAAATGGTAAACCAAACAATAATATTGCGGCACTACAGACCGGGTTGGACGCAATATCATGTTGACTCTTAGGAGAATCAGGCCCTTAACAAACAAGGTACTTCTAGTGCAGCATATTAAACTCGTTAAGTTGACTTCTTCCACTTGAATTCGCCACCAATTATGATCGGCATACGTCGGTTTATCCCATAAGTTCTTACCAAAGATTCTTTGGACCAAGGCAGTGCTGAATCTGTCTGACGAAGAAGAACTTGCACAAAGTCGCGAAATTCGCCGACAGCAGACCAGCTCGCTAATTAAAGGAAATTTGATTTATTTACAAATTCAAAAGATGTCTACTTTGCGAACACAGCCCATCATACTCGTATTTCTGTGTGTCACAGATTGTCTTTATTTCTGAATTCAATCTGCGTTCGTTGAATTCGTACTGAGTGCAGCGCTTAGGTCAGTTGCTGACCCCTTTTAAGTGAACACTTTTTGCAATTTAAATGCACAACTTTAGTAAAATATCTCAATAAATTACTTCTAGTTGTAAGTCTGATAACCAGAATGCATGCAACACAGCAAAACCATAAATATTATGTAAAGAGTCAATGACTGCCTTAAATGTAAACAAGAACATTCTGAGCTTATAAATATTCAATCCAGAAAAACAGATGATATCTTTATCGTAAAACTTGAAATCACTAGAATCTCCTCAGAAAAACTGTGTATTGGACGATTGTATTATTGGACGATTCAAAGATTTCAGTTCAAATAAATCTTGTCACGTACTTTGAATTGTGAGCCGGACAAGAGTCTGCAACGTAGGTTGATGGAGAAAGGAGTGTAGTTTTGACTTATCATAGGATTTAATGAGCGTTTAACAAAAGCATTTCATCATATGTGTGTTTTATTAAAAGTTCAAATATGTATGTGATAAATGTTTCTATTCCTGAGTTTAATAATAATAATAATAATAATGACGGCGCTACAGTCCGAGGTGGACCTGGGCCAAGCTTCTCAGCAACCACTCGTGTTGTGCGTGCTATTGTTCTCTCACGAGTGGAGGGGACCTACAGTTTAATGCCGACTCCGAACGGCGAGATTGAGAGGCTTTTTCTAGACAGTTATACTCTTTGAGCATTGTCAGTGACTCGAAAGAGGTGGAGCCGCGAACAATTTTTTTTTTTAAATATAAGATAAGGATCCAGACAGGAAGCTTTTCTTGACAGTTATATTCTCCTAGCTGAATTATCAGTGACTGGAGAGAGGTGGTATTGTGTGAATGAAAGTTGTTTGTGTCCGGAGTCGAATCAAGGCCCACTAAGCCACGACAGCCTTTTTTAAAAGGATAGCAAGTTAACACACTCCTTCATAACACGCACTGGCGTAGCTTAAATAACACGGCGGAACCAGAATCCTTGACTCACTTCATGTGCACTTGTCCAGCGCTTGCTAGAGCAAGGCAACGGACTGTAGGAGGGTTTCTCATTACAGATTGTAAGGATCTGTGTTTAGGAAATAATGTCAATGAACTCGGAGGAAAGTTCAGGGGTTATTTGAAATCGGTGGCAAAATGTAACCGTCGTCTATATTTGTTTTAAAGTGGTAAATTTTATGTGATATGACTAATTTTCTAGTCCAGAATAGTGAATTATGCTTGAAAATACTGGCAGCACTGGTTCCTAGTTGAATGAAACAAGGAATAATGGCTGAGACACAACAGTGCGTCAGCGTCAGTGTTGTCTTAGGTTAGGTTGAAGTGGCTGACTGTAGATAACAGTCACACTTAGCCCAATTTAGGCCCATTGTGATACCACGCGGATCTTATGTTCCTTATCCGAAAAACCATTTAGTGCTTTCAACGAAGCTCTTTAATAGACGTTGTGCAATTCGCTCAAGTCGTTAAAGAAGTAGGCTCCAAGGTGTTTCATCCTGCGAGAGGAGAGAGCGCTACAAGTGCAGAGAAGATGCTTTATGCTTTCTTCTTCTTCTTCGTCTCTGCAGCTTCTGCAGAAATCATTATGAGGGAGTCCCATTATTGAGACGTGAGTGCCAATGGCACAGTGACAGCGTTGTCTTTCAACGCACACAATTCAATGGACATGCACGAAATACTGCGTCGACCTACGTAAGTGCAAAATGAGAGAGATGAGAGGATCGTAATAAAACGAGAAATGAAAACAGCTGACTAAAATTGTTTCAACGACAAAACTAATTTGAATGAATATTTTTTAACTTTCTTGGCATTCATTTTCCGCAGTTAATTTCTTTAACGTTCAATTGTTTGACCAGCATATTTTTTGATTTGACACTTCAGAAATTAAAACAGCTGACGGAATATTTTTATTTGGTATTTGAGAGGGAGAGGCAATAACTGATTAACACAGTGCATCAACGCACACCCTCCGTAACATGGAGTCGGCTAGCGCAACGCACTGTTGTGTTTCAGCCATAAGAAGGATTCGCAAGTCAATTTAATCCAATACTTCATTATTCTATTCCTGACTAGTTTTCTACGTTCTCTTCAAGCAAATTAAGCGTAAACAAGTCTAAAGCGTACATATATACAACAATTAATGGTGATATACACGGACGTTCGAAATTTGTTGACTATAAATTTCACTCAAAGCACAAAATGTCACGTAATACAAACACAAATTTCGTTTCTTCGAAGAATTGGTTCCCGTTATTAAAAGATCTATTTCCTTAGCCACAAGCAGCTGCCGACAGCTGTAAATTTCACGTGTTGTCCCGCGCTTCTTACTAAAATTGACATGTTTGCAAAACAATAGTGAAACTCCTCTTTGACGTTTCTTCCCAGGGAATTTGTGTTGTAACTTTTAATTTGAGTGACAAACCATTTTCTTATCTCAGTCTCTCTGAGGTAATCCTCGTTATCGGTTATTGAAATCACCGACATTCTTCAAGATGACGACTGAGGAGTCATTGACATTCGTCTTTATAAAATGTTCTAAAGCCTTATCTTCAATGCTAGCGCCAATCAATGACCTTTACCGATTTCAATATGTTCTGCAGAAGCGGCGTGACTGTAAATATTACAAAGTATTCCTCAACTGATTATCTTCCTCGTAAAAAGTAAAACACAAGCCGTGCGCAAGCTATTTCAATGCAGTTGACTCATGTCAAAGCAATTCAGCTCGTACGCATCAAGTAGATAAACTATCTGGAGAACTACGAGCAAGTTCCACTTCCGGTGAACAATTATGCCAATAAGAACCCGCACCTCAACACTGAACAGAAACAGAAACAATTTTGAAATTGTGTAGGCCGACCAACCAAATCGAACACCAGTGGCAACAATTAATCTAAATTTGGGACAAAATAAGATTCACAACGTTGGTTGAAATATCAATTCCGAGATGACATCATCCCCCATCCGTGTTTGAGAGCCAATTATGAAGCAACATCCACTCGACGGGAGTAATCACTGAACCTCTTCCAAGTGAAGCCATTTACACCGCTCGCCATGGTCGAAAATAAGATAATTCATTCCAATCGCAACGGTAGAGAATTATGTAAATCACATCATGGTTTCCCGGTTGCCCTTGATCGCATAACAACACCGCCTAGCGCCAGTGGTCTTCTATGACATCATAGGTGAATTCTCGCCCGACACCCAAGCGATACAGTGTTTCTCGCGAAATTCCGCTTGAATCACGACGCTTGAGGATCTTCCTCGTGTCTGTGGTCGCAGACATGATTCAACGATGTTTTGACATTTGAAATTCCACCACGCATTCGAAGATGATTGACTGACAGCCGGATTGACAGATCAGCTTGAAACTATTCCTGCTTCTCTGTGCGACGGAAGCTATGCGAATGCTGAGCTGTATGATCTCATAATCGATCACAACCACGCGTCACCAGCGCCAGCACCAGCGCCAACCCACATGGGAAGGCAAAGGTCGCCTTAGACACTTTCTAACTTGCATATCACACCGTAAGGGTGGCTTTCGACTCGCCTGGAGACACCCCACACCAGTGCGGGAGACGATTACTAATGTCTTTTCCACTGAACAAGATGCACAAGAGTCTTGCGCCCAGATACTCGACTAGTCTACCCGATTGAGGTGGAATTGAGATTCTCAATCATTCAGTCTCCGCTCGTCGGCGAAACTACTCGTGCCAGATCTCCCGATAGCTCGTGCAGTTGTTTTTCTCCTTTTACTCAGTTGAACGCGAAACAATTTTGTTCGCGAAGCGTGTCGAACGACGGAGTATCGTGTTTTGATGTTAAATTTAGTTCTGTGATATAATTTTGAATAGATTTGATCGAGTGGCGCGATGGGGTCCTATTGGTTCAATGAGTATCTGCCTTCGTGGATAAACCGATGGCGTCCGGCTCCGAAGCCGTCCATGTATCGTTGGCCTTCACCTAATTGTAATTTTCTTTTTTTGTACTTCTATTTCCTTCTTCCCAATTGTACGTGGTCCTTTTTATAGCTCACATAAGTGGCCTCAGTGCTTCAAAGTGCGTGGGTGATGTGAAGTGTTCTCCAAAAATAAACGAGGAAGCAGTCATAAACAGAAGATCTGTGAATTGATCGCTAAATTCGCACTGAAACAACGAATTTGTTTGCGATTTTGGGCAACGATCTGTCGCATCGTTTGAAACCAGTTTTGCCACACAATTGGAATGTGTGGTTCGCGGTTCGTGCTGGAACTTGTGGGTTCGGTTTTTTTTGCAATTCGATGACATAGGGCGTATGCGCAACATCAGCTGACCTTGGTCTTCATAGTTTCTGTCTCTTGTTTGGATTGATTTATTGATTGTCTTTGATTTGAAGCCTTAACAGGTTTTCTAATCAAATTTGAATTCGTCTACGTCGGTGTTGACTTAATCATTTTGATATTTTGTTTGCAAAATACTATTTTCAGCGTGGAAGAGAGACAGAAGTATAACACGTGCTTTGTTTGTCTTCGCGGTTTTGGACATCTGTTGGAATAATTTTGAATTCGGATCTTGAATTTGATTAAATTAATTTCATTCAAAATCCCGAATATACATAATTGAGTGAAAGTGCGCCTTTGATTTAAGCAGTTGATTCTCTGTGATTCGTGTTCTTGTTTGTATTGCGAATAGAGAGGGGTCTGAAACAGCACATTTTGGCTAAATTACAATTTCAAGATTTTCTGGGGAACATTACAGTTCTTGCGTCTATTCTTAAAGAGAAAGTTAGCATTTTTAAACAAAATAAAACCAGTATTTGGCGACGTCTATGAATAAAACACTTAACCCTGTCTCCTGCTTCTTTGTACGGCGCTACAGTCCGGGATGGAACTGGGTCTCAGGAAACATGCTTCTCCATCCAGCACGCTATTGTACTAGCTGCTTCCAGCGACATGCGATCAGCTGATTGAGGTTCCTTTCCAGCTAGCCACCGTCCCTCGGGGTTGGAGTCAAAAACTTTCCGGGTCGTAGCGTTGGTGTCCATTTGCCTTACATGACCAAGCCATCTGAGACGACAGACTCAAATTTTGCTGACCAGGTCGATGCCGCTGTCGATGCCATAAAGTTCAACGTTCAGTTTCCTCCTCCGAACACCATCAGTGCAGACAGTATCACAGATAATTCGAAGGTCTTTTCTCTATAAGCGACCAAGAATCTCCTCGTCCGTCATTACTTCTACTTGATTATTGATTATGAGAGTCTTATATAGAAATATCTTGGTTCTTCAATTGAGGGCTTTATTTCCCAACCAGTTGTGTTATTTGGAGACTCTTGAACACATTCAAAGTTTATGAGCATCAGTCGCCAAACTGTTCATAAAGAGACTGTCCTAGACGCATTGTGACACAATTTCGCAATAATATTTATCGCAAAAAAAATTCCAAAAATTTAAATGAATGCATATTGATATTCCGATGATGAAAATAAATAACCTTCTTCTGGTTTAGAGTGTGGCTTCAGTGACTCATCAGCAAGATAATAAAATGTTTAATAATTCGGTTCATGCTTCCATGAGCACGATGTGTGCGAGATTATCGTAAATGATCAATGCCTCGAGTTTATATTCATGTTCAAAATGATTTTTGAATGTAACAAAAATTGTATGGATTAAGTTCGAATTTAACAAATTTACATTGATCTACAACGTGTTAACGTTGTATTTCTTAATTGTGCCAATCAAAAATTCAAATATTAACTTAATCCTCAGGCAAAGGAAACTATTTAAAGATATATCTGCAAAACAATACAAAGCCACTCGTTCGCATTTATTTTGAAAATGCTTTAAAATAATAATCAACGAAATAAAACGCCTTCATTAGTGAAATTGTTGTCTTTTGTCACCTCATTGAATGAATTTGAGTCAATATGAATGTCCGGCAATTTTATTTTAATGAAAATTAAACATAAATAATAAACGCGTATATTTTGATCTTTTAGGCAATTTTTTCTTTCATAAATAATTTTATTATTAGGTAAAGGCTGAGTTCGTAAACATCAACAAAATGCGCAACGATTTTTTGATGTTGTGATGCATCGCGATGCTTTAATTTTGTTGGCGTTTCGGAACGGTTTATTATTTTGGGTTTCAATTGGTTCTCTTTTTTTTGTAAAAAATGTCAAAGAAATTAGGGACAATTTTTCTAAATAATTTGGTTAAAAATGTCGACAATTACAATGCAGCATACTCCAATATATTTTAGACAAAAAAAAGAGACAATTGAGTCGGAAAATGAAAAAAAATGCATCGCATCACAATAATCTATGATGCGCTGATTGCTTTTGTTTGCGCATCGTTGCTTTCATGTTGCATTTTAGAACGTAATGCAAAGCATCATTACCAAATGTTTGCAATTAAGAACGCTTGACGCTTTTTGCAAAATTCTTCTCAAGTCAGTACGACTGATCATTTGTTGTGATCTATGGTGCGTTGAAGTTTGTGTGCACACTTTTAACAACATATTAAGAAAGTCGTCCGCTAAGAGCGAAAACAGGAATATTTTCGGTTATCAAACAGAAAATCAGTCTCACGAGCCAACATCTGCCAACTGACATTTTCATACGCAGAGATCGATTCATTCATCTCCCACATAATTAGGCAAATGTGAACGAACTTATCGAAACTGACCGAAGCAAAGCGTTTCATTTGTGTGTATTCGCTCTGTTGCTTTAGTTCTCTTAAGTTTTCGTACGGCCATTATAATCGGGTCATAATGCGAGAAACACAATACTGCCTAGGTGCTATCGTTTCTATGTTACGTAGAAAGTCCTTTAGGCCAGTGCTGCCAAGTCCTGGTAAACTTACTTTTCGTGGGAAATTCCAACTCCCATTACACGTAAACTGCACGTAAATTTCTTCTGAGAAAAAACTTTCTTTCATTTAGTTGTGTTCTCTAACAATTCGTGAGGGGGATTTTTCATGACAGATTATTAGGATCTGTGTTTAGGAAATAATGTCAATGAACTCAGAGGAAACAAACAAAATGTCTGTAAAACATGAATGTAATATTCTCAGTTCAAGGTAACTGTAGCCCATAAGAGTTTCTAGATTTGTTTTGAAGTGGTAGATTCTGAATTCCCATAACTTTTCTACTCCATTGCGGTAAATTGCACTTGACAATGATGGCAGCACTGCTTCAGGCATACTTTGAAATGACAATATTTGTCGTCTGTTTTCATTTCTCAAACAAACAAAAAATTCTCGTTTTGTAAAGGAAGTGTCAAAACTAACACAAATGTTTCAACATACGTGAGAGTGTGTAGTTTACGTTAATTACCTTGCTCTTATTGATTTTTTTTAACAAACTTAAGGTCTCTGGCATAACGCAATATTTCAGGCTGTGTTATTGTATTGCTTGCGTTGAACGTTAGACGTCACTCGACGGTAGCACCAACGAAGTATTGCGTTTCAGGCATTATGCTCCAGAGTTACTCTTCAAGTATTGTCAGTAAACCGTAAGAGCTGTTGCCGTGACAATCATGGTCCGAATAGATTTGAAGTTCTCCAATCCAATCTTCAACACGGTTATTGGAGTCCAGACGACGAATTCGTTCCAAAATGTTGTCATCCAACACTTCTCTCAAATACTCGGTTTCTCCTACATTCCAATATGTGAGTGTATTGTGTTAAAACGAAATGTACAGCATTCCAGTCGTGTTGATCTACTAGGAGCAAATGTATCCATCAAGTCCAGAAGACAGTGCAGTTTGATCAAAAGTTTCATTCATTCTTCCTCTTCTTGTGACGCTACAGTCCGGGGTGGACCTAGGTCTTAACCGCTCCGTTAATCTACACCTGTTTAAATTCTACAGATTTTCTTTTGAAAATAAACATGAAAACAATCTGATCACAGTCATCGATTAAATTGCACATCCACTCATGCAAACTATTTTTAAATATGCGCCAAAATACTCGATACATATTGACCAGCTATTGTTCAGGCTGCATTCCAGTATGGTCCACAATCGATAAAAATAATTCTGATCACTTCCACATGGCCAATTAATTAATAATCTGGAGCGTCTTTTGTTATGATCACTTTCATTACAAACACGAAACCGCAAATAGCCCCGATCGCTTTCTATCGAGAGCCTTTACTGTCACGGACAAACTTAAGTCACGCACCGAAATATGCCACAATTGGGAAGAGTGCCAACGACATTAAGCAGATTAGAGGCACCCATTTTCTTGGAACTTCTCCATCGCATTTCAATGAGTTCATAGATACTTATGTTGTACCTTATGATTTGAACTAGAAGTGGAGAGGTTTGAAGTTTTTACATGCATTCCAGAAATTCTTTGACTATTGAGAGTTAACATCGAAGTGGCTGGACGGTATAATGTATGCCGACGCCCTGCGTCAAGAGATTTTTTTAGAGATTTGATACATTTTGATGATGGGAGAATTAGGCGCTGCGCGTGTGGGTTTCATGCGCATCGGTGCTTGGGTTGGAGATTTTAATCACAACGACCGACGCTCCTTGATGGGGGATGCCCACCAAGTTTGACTATTCCCAAATAGAGGCATTGAACCCACGTTACACAAAACGATAAATTGCAGTGACATTCGACATTAATCATTCAAGCGTTCATGGCCACCTTGACAGGGGTATTCGATGTTTGTGTTCTTCATGAACTCATAGAGATTCTTTTCACGGTGTGTTCCCTATGAAAATACTGATCTAAAGTTAATTGGATTGTGCTGCCTGAGGAGGGCATTATTTCGTAGGTAGTACAGTCGAGACGAAATGTCAAAACTGGTGGTGCCACAACTCAACCAACAACCCAGGTCTATGTGTGAACTGACCTAAGTGACTTCAGACCAAGTCTCCCGTTGTGTGAGAACTTTCTCACCCTGTTCTCATTTACAATCCTTTAAGACTGATTCCATTTCCAATATAACATGCGCCATTTGAACAACTTACACTGTGTGTCCACTTATTGCGACATTTTCCAAGTACACTATGAATTTTAAGTTTAATTAGTTGTCAAACAATCTAATTTCCAAAGCCTCGAACAGATTTGCAGCAATACAGCATGCGTTGATGCGTGCAGAAATGCACGACGAAACATAGACGTGCAGCAAATTTTGACATTTTATCGCATTAATTTGCTGTCGTCGTGAAAAGTGACAATTGATTTCGGGAAACAAATTCTTTTTGCCATGAATGCGGAAAGGCGTTGAGTCGATATTTTTTCTCGGAGGTTTTGAAACACTACACTGGAGCACTCTGACTCAAATCTGGTCCATTGTACTGCCTGGTAGCAACCTACTCCAGTGCCGTTAATTTGATCCCTACTGCATATGATGACTAGACCAGATTCGATTTCACTGAGATTCGAATCTGGGACCCCTCTAACTTGGGGCAGACACTTAACCAACTGCGCCATCCAGTCGCTGTGGAAAGGCGTAATAAATTAAGAAAAATAACAATTTTGTTATTGCTTCTGAACTCAATTAATTTGTCTTCTATTTTTGTTTTCGCAGTCGACTTTAAATTCCAAAACAGTTATTTACGTGAAACGTCAAATCTTGAAATTATACTAAATTGTACTATCTTCCTGATCTACTGATCTGATCCTGATCAAAAGGACTTGGAATAGAGGCATATTGCATTTTGTAGCCGTGCAGTAATCACATGTGTCTACTTACATATAAAATAATCTTTTATAATTTTGCTGTAGGGATTTTGATTACGTCTGTTTCGAGCATAAGAATACCGTGGGAAACACGTAAAAACTCAAATAGTTTTCAGTAGTTATGTGAAAGAGGTTCTCTAAATGTAACCAACCATGACACTCTCGTTAGAAAATTTCACTTTACTATGCTTCGCGAATCAATTCCCTATCCATTCTGATATCACTCAATTTTAAATTCTTTCTATCTATCGAGAAAAACGTTTCAGAAAACATCATTTAACTTTTTACACTTTTTTATTATGCTTCCGCAATCAATTCCCTGTCCATTCTGATATCCCACACACTTCAGTTCGCCTTAATTATCGAGAAAATTAATTCACAACATTTTGTAATCTTCGTGTGAAATCAAAGATTTCGTGTGAAATCAAAGATTGATTTTCATGTTTAAATAGAAATTTCAACTAAAAAGTATCGGACTGAATGTGAAAATGGTGAAGAAAAAATTAAAGTTTAATTCAAAATTCTTGTATATATGGGAAAACAGAACTTTTCGCTTTTCGTGATGACAGAGCTGAACTCATGAACTCACAAATCAATAAAAATACAAGAATTATTGTTTATCTCGTAATGCTTGTTTTAGATACATATTTTTTTACAAAATTAGCTTGGTCCTTCGAGAGAGGGCACTGTAACTTAATTGGATCTTGAACCAGCGATTGCCTCATTAGTGGCTCACTGTGTTCGACCAATCACGTCAATGTCGTGCCTCTAGTGTTAGCCAGTGAGTTTTGCACAATCTCATCAAGAACAATGTTTGAAAAAGTCACATGAAAGCAAGTCGCCTTGTTTAAAACCTTTTTTTTTAGATTTTAAGGTCTTAGTCAGTTCGTTACCGACATATTTGGTGCAGAGAGAATTCTTCATCGTCATCCTGCGCAACCTGATGAGTTTGGCAGGGACGTAAAATTAAACATGGCGTTGTAATCGTCTCTATGCATGCTGTCATAGGCTTTGAAAGCGATGAATAGGTGGTGTGTGTCTATCTGGATTTTTTTAGATCGTTTCCAGGATATGTCCTCTGCCTGAGACTGCTCTGATAAGGACCTACCAGATTTTTGACGAAAGGTTTCACACAAAACGGCTCCTTTTCCCTATACATACATGTGGTGAGGCTATGGCAACCATTCTAACCTAACCCAACCCCAGGAACTAAACGTTCAGCTGGTTTCTTGACTATCAGAATTCAGTTTTATTAATTTTTCGTAATGGGATACTAAACTTAGGTACAGCTGTGTTTTTTAAGAGTTTTGTTAATTATTTTTCTATTTCAAATCTGCTTAAAATATAAAAGAGATTAATCTATCCCAAGAGGACTCATAAAGAGCCGTCGGGGGACTTCGCTATTTGTGAGGCATTTCCTGATTATTTTTTTGCACATCTTTTCGAGGATTTTGTAGTATTTCATTGAAACAATTTTTTGAATATTGCGATGTTGATATATTCGAAAATATCGATATATTCGAAAATAATACAACTGAAAATTTACAATTCTGAACTTTCACTCTGAACGTACCCTTAAAACAATGTCAAAACATTCAGTAAAAACATCGTGGTGAAATTCATTAAATTTAGTTAATAATTTAAAATTTATTACCGAAATTCCGAGTCGGTGACTGCAACTTAATGACCGTGGACGCCAATTTTTGGTCGTAATTCTTGTCCCAGTAAACAAACAATTCATAGTGAACAACTTTTAATCTACATTTTCGCTGCTGGATGTTTTCGGGCCAGCGAGACAGAGGATTAGTCGAAGTGCCGAGAATATTCCTCCCATTCATGCGTCCGTTGCAAACGAAACAAAACAGTCGATTCAACGGCGTTCTCAAGAATTGGGCAACGCAAAGACCATACTACGGCGAATTTTGCAAAAAGAATCTTGCGCTGCACCTAACTAACTCAAGAGCTAAAGACTAAAGACAAAGAGCTAAAACTCGATCATATTGTCATATAATAAATGTATTATAAGTACTATGTAATATTTACAATGGCAACACTTTCCACCATGCCACACGGAAACGGAAATGGTCTCTATCCTTGTCTTTCGCGAGAAGACAAAGATAAGAGACAAGACACGTCAATCTTGTTGGCGTCTAGCATTAAGTTAGTCTTAAGTGTGGATTTGACCAATAAAGTCTATAAATCTAAAAACTCTCGTTTTATTATAATTTTGTGATAAATGTTGCACACAAGAGAGGTGCAACATAACTGGCGCAGTCGGTAAACGCAAAAAAAAAATAAACCGCTTTTTTTTCAAAATCTACGAAGATTTTGGCCGCGTACAATTAATTTAAATAAATGTTAAATAGTGAAAGTGAAACAACTTCAACTTGTGGAAACCAAAATATTAAGGCGTTTTACGTAAAAGTTTAAAGTGTACAGTATAAACTATACTACATATCTTCAATTGTTAAAACAATAATTAAAAATTAAAATTAGAAATGCCAACAGAACAAGAAACTGAATTAAGAACAAAATAGTGAGAGCAAACAAAAAAAAAAAAAAAAAAATAAAAAAAAAATCCATTTTCAAAAAAAGTGTGCTTCATAGAGAAAAGAAAACAGTTATAAAAGCGACGCCAACTTGGTCAAAAAAAAAAAAAAAAAAAAACTAAACAGTTACCCACGCTTACAATTGCTTTACTGAAGTGACACACAATATAGCAATACACACACATACATACATCTGCTTAATCATACCAAACAACAACAGTACATTCATCATACGGAATTTTCCATACTATCCGAAGCTGTCTATCTACTGCACTATTTGACACTGGTTTGCGATATTCATTTAATTATTTCATTATTATATATTCCTATTATATCTTGTTTCTTTATTATAAACTATAACCCCTTTATACCTTATATATCATCTACATACTTCTTTATATATCTTATTAAAATTATTAGTCTACTAGTTCACTTACTTAAATACATATAAACATATATTATACACGATAGATTTTATTGCAATGGAAGTCTTTGAGTTGCTTGTTAAGTGCATTGCACGTATTCAGCCGTTTGACGGTAACGAAAATCAATTGTCCAATTTTATAAATAGAATAGACGCACTGACTCCAATGATAAACACATTAGAGATACCCTTCCAAAAAATAATAGTTGGTTACGTACAAGACAGACTAACTAACGGAGCGAGAGACACTATGTTAAAACATGGACAAGTTGAGACCTGGACCGAACTTAAAGGTGTTTTAAAAAGATTCCATGGTGAAGCGACTCCAATAACGACGCTTCTTGATAAAATAGCCTTGTGCCGTTGTACTGGAACCATTGAACAGTTTTACAACCAACTAAGTGGCTTGTTGATAAGACTTAACAACGCTTATTCACTGAAAGATCAACTTACAAACGATCAAATCACATGCAATAAAAGAATAGTTCTAGATTGTTTTAAATCAAATTTGCCAGAACCAGTAAAAGGAATCATTATTGTCAGAGATCCTTCTACAATAGATGACGCCTTTAGCATCATTATGACTAACGGTTACTCTACGTACACAAATACAAATAGACATTGCTCAACTTCGAACGATGATCATGAGCAATACCCACGAACCTCTGATTTTAGACGTAGAAATTTTAACCGCCGGAATAATGATACCCAAAGACGTCCGCATTTTCAAAATTTTAACAGTCAGCAATATATTTCGAATCAAAATAACAATACCGATTTTCAAAACCGTAACTACTCGAACAGACAAAATTATAATACGCAACACAACTACAGCTCACAACAAAGATTAGCCAACAATAGTAATAGCAATATCACCGAACCAATGGACTTTACCGTCCAAAGTCGCCAAACAAACACATTTAACAATAGAAACATTTCTAACAACCGTCGTGCAGATAACCGTGGTGTTTTTACTCCAAGCCAACAAACAAGGCAAACCCGACAATCTTACCAAGATTATGGTGAAATACCAATGGACATTCATACTAATAATAGGACAGATTCAACCCAAAATTTTCACCGGAACGGACTAAGCAGTTACCCTATATAACAATAGACACAAAAATTAGAAAACTTAAATTTATTGTAGACACTGGTGCTGAGTTCAGCATAATTAACAGTAATCTTTGTCAACCTAAGTGGAAAACACAAATAAAAACACAAACACTAAAAGCATTTGACAAACTTATTAACTGCAATATGAAGTGCAAGTTTCCTTTGTTTGAAGTATTTAACTTACAAAATTATTTAGTTGAATTTTTGGAATACCCATTTCATAATAATTTTGATGGCATAATCGGTAACAACATTTTAGTACCACTGTTTGCAATAATAAATTATAAAGAACGATTACTAATAACACCCAGTGCAAAAATACCTCTTTTTCTAAATGCATACGAAGAATTTTATTACAACAAAAGTCATTCGGATGAATATTTCAACTTATTTACTAATGAAATTACAAAACTGAATGTTCAGGACTTTAACTTCGCTTCTCACCTTAACAAAACTGACATTCTAAAAATGAAATACTTGTTGAATTCTTTTAAAGACATTTTTTATAACGACAAAGACAAACTTACCTTTACTAGCAACATTAAACACAGGATCATAACAAAAAATGAGATTCCAACCTATACACGGAGTTATCGTTACCCTGAAATACACCGAGAAGAGGTTGATCGACAGATCCACGAAATGCTTGAACAAGGCATTATTGTCAACAGCAGTTCTCCATATAACGCTCCAATTTGGGTTGTTCCGAAAAAAACTGACAACTCCGGAGAGCAAAAATGGAGAATTGTAATTGACTATCGTAAACTAAACGATAACACGATTGACGACAAGTTTCCTCTTCCGAACATCGAAGAGCTTTTCAACAAGTTGGGTAGGTGTCAGTATTTTACCACAATTGATCTGGCGAAAGGATTTCATCAGATTGAAGTCCACCCTGATGACAGATATAAGACTGCTTTCTCCACGGCAAATGGCCATTACGAGTTCACTCGTATGCCATTCGGCCTAAAGAATTCTCCTTCCACTTTCCAGCGCCTCATGAACTTCGTGCTAAAAGATTTCATTAACAAAATATGCGTCGTATATTTGGACGATATTTTAATTTTTTCCACCTCATTAGAAGAGCATTTATGTTCAATAAGAAAAGTGTTTGAACGCTTAAGAGAGACCAATTTAAAATTACAAATTAGTAAATGTAATTTCGCTGAAAAGTCGACTAAGTTTCTGGGTCACTTAATTACAGAAGGAGGCATCAGACCTGACCCACTCAAAACGATGGCCATTCAAAAAATTCCACTTCCGCGTAACATAAAAGAAATTAAGTCATTCCTGGGCATTACTGGGTATTATCGTAAGTTCGTGAAGGACTACGCTAAAGTTGCTTACCCAATGGTAAAATATTTAAAGAAAAATAGAAAGTTTATGATGAAAAACGACAGTGAATATGCCGAAGCATTCAACAAACTCAAATTATTACTTGTTTCAGAGCCAATTCTTCAAAATCCAGATTTCACAAAATTGTTCACTTTAACAGCCGATGCTTCAAACTTTGCGTTAGGCGCTGTTTTAAGCCAAAATTCTCGACCAGTTTGTTATGCGTCACGCACACTTAATGATCATGAAATTCGGTATTCAGCAGTAGAAAAAGAACTTTTGGCAATTGTTTGGTCCGTAAAGTATTTTCATACATACCTGTACGGTAGAAAATTTGTCATTCAAACAGACCATAAACCACTTATTTGGCTCAATAGTTTAAAATTTCCGAACATGAAACTACAACGCTGGAAAATGCAACTCAACGAGTATGATTTTGATATAAATTATATAAAAGGCAAGGATAACTATGTAGCCGATGGACTGAGTAGACTTTTTTGCAATGACACACCAGATAACATTACAAGCCAAAAAGAAAACGAACAAAGCGACTTGACAAATTTTGAATTGAATAATAACGAACGTCTACGTGGCGATGCTAATGATATCATGTCCACCGATGCAACAATTCATAGCGCAGTGGAAGACGATTCGCACTATATACATATCACAGAAAATTCAATCAACATTTACAAAAACCAGATATTTTTAGAAATTGGCCCAAAGGAAAAACTTATTACAAAGATTGTTAACAAGAAATGCAAAAACTTTATCTACGTAACAGAAAGTAGCGATTTGTTAGAGATAATGAAAAGATTCATTATTGATAGAGGTTTGATGTGTATCTATTGTGAGAACACACAGTTGTTTCTTAAATTTCAAAATACTTATGTGAAATATTTTGCTAGTAACAGTAATTTAAAACTACTTAAATCGTGTAAGAAGTTGATCGATATAACTGACAAAGATGAAATGCTACAAATTATAAAGAACGAACACTTAAAAAACAATCACAGAGGGATCTCTGAAGTTTTCAATGAATTAAAACTACTCTACTACTACCCGAACATGCTTAAATTGATACATAAATTTATCAATAATTGTGATTTGTGCAACGTAAGTAAATATGATAGGCACCCTCCGAATTTTCGTTTTGAACATACCGAATCACCAACAGGATTTAATGACATTGTGCACATGGACATTTGGCATCCTCGCAGAAATGTTATGTATCTAACAATGATAGATAAGTTTTCGAAACATGCTACGATACATAAACTTGGTGACAGAACTTGGGTATCTATCCTCAAAGCTATAAAAGAACGATTAATTTATTTAGGTAGAATGAAAAAACTGATTTCCGATGGTGAAACGTGTATTATCCACAATGTTGTAGAACAATTTTTGAAAGATAATTGCATAACTTTTCATCAAACAACAGCATTTAATAAGACAGGAAATTCTGATATTGAGAGGCTACATGGAACTCTTAACGAACACTTGAGACTAATTAACGCAAGCAAAGACAAAACTGATTTAGATAACATAGACGAACAAATTTTTAGTGTTATATTGATTTACAATGCGACAATACATTCGACAACCAGATTACGACCAATTGATTTCATAAATAACAACTTAAGCAAAGATGATATAGAACAACTAGCACATACATTTCAAATACAAAAAACTAAAAGAATAGAAAAATTAAATAAAAACAAAGATAACACTTATAATTTATGCGAAGATATTGTAGTAAACAGAGATATTTCAAAATGTACACCTAAGTATAAAAGATTGACAAAATATAACCTAGATGGAAATTATATCACAGATAAAAGCAATCAAAGACTAACCAAATATTGTAAAAGACAAAGAAAAAGAAAGTTTAAGCACCAACAAAATTAATAACAAAATATTAGATTACATCTTGAAGATGATTGTTACAAAAAAATATGTTTTTGTTTTTCAATTTGAATTATTTATGTTAATATTTTACTAAAACTACAAATTTATAATAAACTATTAAACACTTTGGTTACCTACTTAAAAATATTTTCCTATTAATATTTAGTTTAAGCACCGTTCAGTAGTTTGTAATAAATGTAAATCTTTATGCCGTATTATGAATTAAAAAAAAACACTTAACATAGGTATTATCATTAAATATTCAACTTAATTCTATGTATAATTATATTGTATCTTATTTTTGGTGGACCAAAAACTTACGGGTGGGAGGTGTCATATAATAAATGTATTATAAGTACTATGTAATATTTACAATGGCAACACTTTCCACCATGCCACACGGAAACGGAAATGGTCTCTATCCTTGTCTTTCGCGAGAAGACAAAGATAAGAGACAAGACACGTCAATCTTGTTGGCGTCTAGCATTAAGTTAGTCTTAAGTGTGGATTTGACCAATAAAGTCTATAAATCTAAAAACTCTCGTTTTATTATAATTTTGTGATAAATGTTGCACACAAGAGAGGTGCAACATAACTATATGAAGCGACGAACGTTCTTAAATTGGGATCTAGAAATGTTGAAGGAAAATTACCAATTTCATCACAAAATCATCTTCAGTGATGAAACGGCTTCGGCAACACACAGAATAAGCATTATTGGTCTATTGAGAACCCCCATGTGCTTCAAGAAACGCCACAAAAAAATAACTGTTTGGTGTGGTTTCCATGTTGGTGGTGTCATTGGGCTTTTTTTTCGTTAATAAAAATAACCATTTGTTACAGACAATGGAGACCGCTACAAAGACAACGTTATATAGTATATATACGTTATATAACTGCAACGTTATTTCTTTAGTCGATTGCATGGACTAAACAGTAACAAGACGGTGCCACAAGCCACACAGCGGGTAACACTTTTCCCTGCACGTCGGTAACAAGATATGCCTGTTGTTTGTATCCTCCGAGTGTTGTCAGTGACTCGAGGGAGGATGTTGTCGTGAAATGAGAAGCTAAAGATTCCACGTCGGATTCAAACTTGAGCAGGAGTCGTCACGCACATCATTGTTTCCTCAACTTTAGCCAATCCTAAGCGATCCGCTTTCTCTTGAAGTATTGTATTTGTAAGCAGAAGTTTTTCTTATTTTTTTCAAACCGACCGTTGACTATTGTTCAGAAGTTGTGTCGTGTTTGTGATGTTTCTGCCCAAAAATGTACGTCTTTTCCAGATTGAAGAATATCTCGTCTCACATCTGCGTCCATCGATTCAATGTATCGCAGTAGTTACATACTGTTTCCTTCTCCATCCGGCGCAACCCTTTTGCAATAAACCATCATTCCAGTGTAAGAATGGAATGATCTCAAACTCTGGCAAAACCGCTCCAATTTGCGAAAGCCAATTTGTTTGCTTCAGCATCATAACATCCGTAACTAATTTGTATAAACAATTGAAACATTCCAACCTCGTGTCTGTGTACATTGTGCGCCCCGAACTATTTAAATTCGAAATCATTCCCCAGGCACACCGCATGTGAAGTTACATCAATTTCAATTGCATTTCGATGATATCACCACGACCGCAGCGCGTCAGTAGGCAGTTGCATGGCGATCGATCAATCATCACGATCTGTATCCGAAATGAGTAGTCCCATTCTATTTTAGATCGCCAATTAAGTCATTTGCGGGACCATGGCTGAATCGAAAATTACAAGTTATGACAGGCTGACTCATCTAATCGTGCGCCTTTCTCTCTTTTTCAGACATACCCGGCGAAGATGTGTTAGGCGTGCTCAACGTGGACCTGCTCCTTGATGAGAACTCCAACGATCACCGGACGGATCGCTTCGTGTCTGCCAACGAATTTCTCATCGTCCGTCGCGGAGAGCCATTCCGGTTGAAAATCAATCTGAGCAGAGCCTATGTGCCGGGCAAGGATGCCATTAGCTTTATTTTCACAGTGGCCGATGACAAGAAGCCGAGTCCAGGACACGGGACGTTGATTGGGATTGCTCCGACGGAGAGCATCAACCATCTGGGGGACATGTTCGAGTGGGGTGTCATCATTGAGTCAGCTGAGGGCAATCTGCTCTCGGTGCTTATCAAGCCGGCGGTCACGTGCCCTGTCACTCAGTGGAAAATGGATATCGACACAAAGCTCATGGGAGGATCGTCGAGGTCTCACTCGGTGGTCACTCCGATTTATATCCTCTTTAACCCGTGGTGTCGGGATGACCAAGTGTTCATGGGAGATCCGGAAAAGCGGAAAGAATACATTCTGAATGACACAACGCTCATCTGGAGGGGTTCCTACAATCGAATGCGTCCGTCCGTCTGGAAGGTGGGACAATTCGAGCGACACGTCCTGGAGTGTTCGATCAAAGTTCTAGGCACTGTGGGAAAGGTGTCCCCTGGTTTCAGGGGTGATCCAGTTCGAGTGGCTAGAGCTCTGTCTGCGGCCGTCAACTCGGTGGATGACGACGGTGTGCTGCTGGGTAATTGGTCAGAAGATTTTTCGGGGGGCACCGCCCCGACCAAGTGGATGGGCTCGGTGGAGATCTTGCAGCAGTTCTACAAGACTCAAAAACCGGTTAAGTTCGCTCAGTGCTGGAACTTCTCTGGGGTCCTCACGACTATTTCCCGAGCTCTGGGCATCCCGTCTCGAGTGGTGACGAACTACTCGTCGGCCCATGACACTCACAACTCCCTGACAGTCGACATCTTCATCGACCAGAACAACAAAAAGATGGAAGAGCAGACGTCGGACTCGATCTGGAACTACCACGTGTGGAACGAGCTGTGGATGGACCGCCCGGATTTGGGGGCGGGTCACTTCGGCGGGTGGCAGGCTGTAGACGCCACTCCCCAGGAAGCCTCAGACGACATGTATCGCTGTGGTCCAGCCTCAGTGGCTGCCGTCAAGCAAGGCGAGATCCGCCGTCCCTACGATTGCGGCTTCCTCTACTCCGAGGTGAACGCCGACAAGGTCTACTGGCGATATAATGGACCTTTCCAGCCGATCAAGATGATCCGAAAGGACACGCTTGCCATAGGCCATTTGATCAGCACCAAGGCTGTGAACAGGTGGGTGCGGGAAGACATCACCGACACCTACAAGTACGAGGAGAAAACCGAGGAGGAGCGCAACACAATGCTGAAGGCCCTCAAACAGTCGCAACACGCATTCAGCCGCTACTACCTGAACGACAGTTTCAACGAGGTTGAGTTCGACATGCAGCTCAAGGACGACATAAAGATCGGCGAGAACTTCACCGTGGTTGTCAAGATCACAAACAAGTCCAAGGAGAAGCCACACGTTGCTGTAGGCACCCTGAGTTGCGACACTGTCCTCTACACAGGCCTGAACAACGCCGAAGTTAAGGCCATTTCCTTCGAGGTAGACCTAAAGCCAGACACGTCGGAGTACGTCCGGTTGGAGGTCACATTCGAGGAGTACTACCCGAAGCTGTTGCCAGAGGTAAGACAGTTTTCCAACTCAAAATTAAATGCATTTCATGAATTCTCTTTCCCGCTTAGGCCGCGTTCAACATCGCCTGTGCCGCTGTGGTCAAGGACACCGAATGGGAGTACTTCGCTCAAGACGACTTCCGCGTACGCAAGCCAGACATCAAGTTCTCATTCCAAGGCAAAATCGTCTCCAAGCAGCCGGTGGATGTCATCATTCGGTTGACAAATCCACTTCCAATTCCACTGAAGAAGGGACTGTTCTACGTCGAGGGTCCGGGCCTCGACAAGGCTCTAAGATTCAAGGTAAACCAACAAAGACACGCCCCTCTGGTGACATGTTTTGAACCCGTTTTCTATGCTCCGTAGATTGCCGAGATCCCCATCGGAGGCACCGCCGCGTCCACCTTCAAGTATATTCCCCCGTACGCCGGCCGAGGAACCCTCATCGCAAAGTTCAACTCCAAGGAACTGGACGACGTGGACGGCTTCTTGCATTTCGAAATCGAACCAAGACCAGAAGACATTCTCATGAACGGCAATGGAACAAGAACGAACGAGATTGTCCGGAGGACGGACGTCGTCCCATAACCGAATTGCAGTGCGTGAAGCCATCACAAATTAGAAGCGTTTAACTTATTTACTTTTTGCTTTGTTTACGTTTTAAGTCTTAACTTATTCTAAGTATTAACTGGCCTCGCACTTGCCACTCAAATGCGGGACCGAACTTAATTCAGTTGTAAGTCGTTCAGTTTTTGAATAAATCATGTTTTTTTTTTATTTTTACTTTTGTAATTGTTAAAACGGTGTTTGATTTGCTCTTGAAACGCGTTTCAATTCGTCTGACGTACGCAGCAGACGAGCAATCCAACAGCTTGACCTAGACGAGGATAGGAGCAACATTCAGATTTAAGCTGTTAGTCCTTTGTGGTGGACACTCTGCTGAAATTCCAAAAAAGGATTAGGTGTCTCCTCAAAAGATCTCTAAAGATAAAGACGGCATTTGACAACTTCCATAGAGCGGAGCTATACAGCGCTATGTCAATTTTTGACAGTGCTGCCAAACTAAATAGGTTGTGGAAAATAGCGATGAGGAGTTCTCGTTGCTCCATCAAGTTTGGTAACGATCTCAGACCTTCAATGTCAAAAAAGGCTTCAGGTAAGACGACGTGCTGTCATGTGACTTTTTCAACTTATTTCTTGAGAAGCCTGTAAAAAATCTGCTGGGCAACACTAGAAGCAGACGGAACTGTTACTACCGTCCTCGGATGATAGCGATGTGATTGGTCACACACAGCGAGCCGAAGAACTTGGTCTACCTCAGCTTCGCTTCCAACAACATCAATAAAGTCAGTACAGGAATTAAACGCAGAATAAAGGGCCAACTATTGTACAATGGACCGTGTGGGTTTGTGCGTCGATTATAGGAGTATAAGTGTCTAGAAAAAGTTTCTCAATCTCGCCGTTCGGAGTCGGCATTAAACTGTAGGTCACCTTCACTCGTGAGAGAACAATAGCACGCACAACATGAGTGGTTGCTGAGAAGCCGCCATTATTATTATTATTAGAACACCCAGTTCTTATTGGATGTTGTACTTTACAGCGGTCATGGTAACCGCTGCGAATTGAAAAACTCGATGAAATAAGACTATCAGCCAAACGGCTGATTTCAAGGTCCAGTAAAAGGTCTATGTTTTTCAATCCCGATTCTTCAATTTGTGGTTCTTAAGCCCTCACGAGTCACTGACAATGCTCAAAGAGTATAACTGTCTAGAAATAGCTTCTAGATCTCGCCGTTCGGAGTCGGCATTAAACTGTAGGTCACCTCCACTCGTGAGAGAACAATAGCACACACAAACCAAGTGGTTTCTGAGAAGCTAGGCCCAAGTCTATCTCGCCGCCATAACTGAAGAGAACTAAAGCAACCAAGCGAATACACAAAAATTATACACTGTGACTATAACAACCGCTTCGCTTAGTTTCGTTAAGTTCGTTCACTTTTACTTTACTTCGGGGCACCCACGGCAAAAATTGGGACGCAATTCCGAGAATTGGTCACACTTGTATAAAATAAAAAGAAGAGGGGACAATACTCACTCTTGGGGGAGTCAAGCGCCCACAGTAAAAATAGTGCGAAAGCCGCAATTGCAAACGACCGTTTGCAATTGCAGTTGTTTGGTTTTAACAAACGGACCAGGATCTTATTCCCACAGCGTTACACTCTGAGAGCCTCTTAACCCTATCTGAACAATTCAATGTATTTATTCGATGAATAGTTACCCTAGTCAAAAACTAAACGCCACCAAACCTTTTGCATACATTTATTGACTTTAACCCTAAAGACATTTTCGTTATTCACGAATTAAAATCTAAGCTCAAGGTTCAATCTCCCAGAGATCGCCCAGCGCAAAGTCCCGCATTGAATTCGTCTTCAGATAGTATATCCCCCGAGCTTCCTGTGGCACTCTGTCGCCCATGAGAATGCTTTGTCCCGTGCAAGTTTTGTTCTTCAGACTATCCAACGATGAACAGGGCTTTGCATAGAAACCCTTCTCTGTGTTAATAGACTCGGCAAAGTACTCATAAGAGCGACCATGACTGCAGCCAGCTAAATAAATGCACAAGAACGTCAGATTTTATGCAGGAACTCTCAAAGGAAGCGATACTTACTGACAATTTGATACAACTCTCCACAGCCTGGCTGTGGTGGGTCACCTCCGTTGGGATAGAAATCGATGAAGCCGATGGGCTCCTTGTAGCCCAAAACCCCAGCGCAGCTGTGGATAACATCAACGAACTCAGCGTCGGTGCGGTCGAGATGATTTTCGGGACCAATGCAGTTCTCAAAAGCCGGACGTGCTGGGTCAAGACCTGAAAAAGAATCGAAAAATAAGAGTCAAGAAGATGACTGGAGGGTTTTTTTGGGCTAACCTGTAATTCTGCTAACTCTATGCCGTGCATAGGATCCAGCGTAGCCCATGATATGTGCTCCCAGACTGTGGCCGAGGAGATGAATCATTCCAGGATCGGCTTCTTTCTCCTCAACGAGAAGATTGATGAGCTTCGCAATGGCTCGGCCCACTTGAACTGTGTATCTTGCTGGTTCCAAATAGTAGATGCTGTCTGCTTGATCCTTCCAGTTGATGGCTGAAACAGAAGACTCTGCATCCACTGCGACGTCAGCGAACCCTCGGGATCTTACCGAAAATATTGTAGCTTCCCTTCCTTCGATACCCGTTCTTGATAGACTGGATTGAATTGCTCTGCGAACTGGACTTCCAACCATGCACGAGGATCTTGGTCTCCAGCTCAGGATTGAATTTCTTCGCCATCTCGGACCAAGTATCTCGCCTCCTTCGCACGACGCTATTCGCTGCAACCCAAAACTGCGCGACGACCGGGGTTTCCTCATCACTGTAATAAAAGGCTAACAAATGCACCTTCAGACCACTGTAAGCCTCCTCACCTCGGATACAATTCAAAAGTCACCATCTTGGTTAGGTCCGAATTCCGGCTTGGCGTTGGAGGCTCGACTAAGTATGCGATTTCAGGGACACCATCTCCGTTCGGCATGTAGATCCAGTCCTCGCCGTAGTTCTCCTCGGTGAGCTCGATGTCTTGAGAGAATACAAACCCTGAGGGGTTCACAAATCAAGATTGGCGGCAAAGCAAATTCCAGAGGGAACACATACCTTGAATCAGTAAGGCTATCCAATAAATTCTGAAGCGTCGAACCATTCTGCCAGAGCACAAGTGAATTCCCTTTGAGTCGCAATGCGAAATGAGAAGTTAATTTATAGACAACTCTTGCAGAAAGCCTTGAGCGGGAATACGAATTACGAGTCACGTTTAATAATCGATTTGCTGCCCCAGGGAATCCAGTTTTCCAAGTACTTGCTGCTTGTCTAGGCAGGGCAACGATTGAAATTCGCCAATCCAAGGCCCTGCTCAACGAAATGAAGACTCATTTTCGATTCTCATTAGCAGACGTTGCTTGGCGCTTGGGCCCTTATCGACAACCGACTGACTTCCAGCTGTTAAGTGGGTAACTGATAGACTGGAATACCTAATTGGGGTTTGCCCACGCATGGACTTATCAGTGCTTAGAGAGTTAGTTGGGGAGTGGCTTCAAAAGATATGAATGGTTAGAGGGCTTACTGATTGCTTGCTTGACTTTGTTGAATCTGCTTCGTAGATTACCCTTCCACAGAAACAACTATCAAGAAATGGGACTTAGAGTGCTGCGAGATATATCCGTGGGCTTGACAAAAATATTTTTTTTGCCTTCGTCCACAATTTTAAAACCAATCTAACTGAAGTCTGGCTAGGTGAGAATAGCATTCCTTTAGATTTAAAATCCCTTGGGATAACGGTCTACGAGTAAGTTTCCCTTCATCCGTTATTGGCGCTACAGTCCGGGATGGAACTGGGCTCCAGCCGATATACTTTTTTTTTTATCCAGGCCAGTCTTTGGCAATGTCCTATCAACTTAACACACCCAGTTGGCCAAGTTCCCTTTCCAGCTGCGTGGGAAAGCATTGTCCCTCAGAATAGGAGCCGAATGTTGGTACGTTCGCTTAATTGTTCGCTTAACATTATCTAGCTGACTGAGAGACTGAACCAGTTCTACATTGTTAATGCAGTCAATATCAAAGGGAATAGAAATATTTTCTTCCGTTTTAATATCATTCATGTTTCTGCATCGTAGAGTCCGTATGTGACAATTAAGACCTAAGATAAATACAAAATGGTTTCCAAAAAAATGCCTTATTTAAAAAAAAAACCAAAAACAAACAGATTGAAAGGAGTAATTTTTTGTTTTATTTATGTGGTGGTGTCATTGTTTGAGTTTATGTAGATAAATTCCTAAACTTAGGGGCGTTCACACTGTACTACATACTTGACAGAGTTAATTTATGGCAAATCTCCAAATTTAGAATATGATTGAAAATCCGTAGATTACCATTTTTCGTAAATTTATTAAGACTTGAATTCGTAAATTTATTAAGAATCGAACGTCATATGTTTTAGAAACGTGATGATATTTTCGTAACCCATATGTATGTGTATCTGACAGCTTCATTTAATAGTACGTTTGTACCGCACCCAAATTCAGCATTTCGGCTAGTTTCAGCATTTCAGCCCAAATACATTGCATTTCGCCATACATTTCCCGCATTCTGGAATGTTGTATTTCAGCGAAATACAGAATTTCGTCGCTGCATTTGTAAGTTCATCAAATCGAACAATCCTCTTTACAAATTCAGCACCATTCAGCACGTCATGCAATGACATTTCAGCCCGCTGACATAAATAAAAAAACAGCTGTCAACAAAACAATAAATCATTTCAAGTGATCATTGCAATAAAAATGGAATATATATGTCTGAATTAGCATTTAAATTCATCTTTAAATAAATATAACACGCTAAATAGTTCAACCACTTCCGATTTCCAATCAGGAAAAAATATCAATAACCAATTCTAACACTAGCTGTCATTTGAAATGCTGAAGTTGCAGTGCGAACGGTAAATTGGATTCTGAAATTTTTTTCTTGAAATGCTGAATTTGGGTACGGTGCAAACGTACTATACGGCTACTTGCAGTTTTCGTTGAGATAGGGAATCAACCTTACAAAAAATAACATTAGCATAGGTGATAAGTGGCAGAATAAGTGTTAAACCAGTTTTTTTTTCGTGTACCAAGAGGTGTGAAATTAGAGGTAAGCCAGAGTTTGCGAAGGCATCCGTATATTCTTCTTATTATATAATTTGTATGGTCGTATCCTGACAATTTGGAATTTAAAACATAGCCTAGGCTGGTAGCAATTTATATAAACTAAAGTTTGCCCTTAGCGAGAGCGATGTTTGGGAAAGAGGTGAAGAATACTGTTTTATTAGAAATGGGAAAGACCTGTGACTTCTTCGCATTGAAGTTTAGTCCATTTCTCACAGACCAACTCTAGATACTGGCAAGTTCGACATTTGTTTCATTTATTAGTTCAGCTAAATCATTAGTGTGTTTTGTAATGTCGACTCCATACGGCGAGATTGAGAAGCTATTTCTAGACAGTTATACTCATTGAGCATTTCCAGTGACTCGAAAGAGGTGGAACCGTGAACAATTTTTTTGAAAAATTGTTTGTCTGTACTCGGATTCGAACCTAGACTGTGAAAGTCTAATACGCATGGGTTTTATTATTTTACTTTATTTTGTCGATAACCTTGGAGAAGTCGAGTAATGAAAGTTACTGTTTTCAGTTTCCCCAGCCAGAAAGAAGTTATGAAGTAGGTCTGTGTCAAGATTACATTTGGCGCTATTCTTGCTAGTGGATGCTCCTAGTTGACGCGGATTATTCCAAAGTTTCTTATGAGAAAGATTGGTATTCAGCTTGGAGGCATAGAAGTTCCTTTTAGCATTCCAAACTGCAGGTGCCGATTGGTTGAGCACACTTTTGTAGGAAAACCAGTTTGAATCTGACGAAGATTTTTCATAGAGACTGCGGACTTAGAGAACGCACACATACTTGATCTTCTAAGATTTGTAAAGAGCTGTGAGTGGTTTCATCCACCACGTGGTAGGATAGGTTTGTGTACCACAAAAATTGAAGGAATTCACAATGGTCCTTTGGGCCTCCGAGGAGAAGTGATGTCCCTATCATCACACTCCCCTTCTTCAACCTAACCTAGTTTCAAGTTTGATTTCAAAAAATTTGGTGTCATACTGTCCATTCAAACATTAAATTCTAAGAGGGTGATCAACGAGACTGTGCGTTTCGACGATAAAAACTAACTTACATAATGACTGAAGGTATCTTCTCTAAGAAGCTGGGACTTACCTTATGAGGTTTCAGTAAAAGTTCATCCAAACAACGCGATTTCGGTTCGGTGGAAACATAGTATAAAACAAATTGTAAACAATCTCCATAGCTAAATAAATCTGTCAGTATTTAACCCAGAGTATAAAATGCAGCTTCAGAAAAGGTTCAATTTGTAACCTCCATATCCATCTTATAAGTGTCAAAAATTATCCGGAGGTTACAATTTTTACGCATTCAGACACGGCCAAGAGGCAATATTTTCAATTTCAAATTTTCGCAAAAGTATGCTTTCATTCAAAATGTTTAAAGCAAGCAATAAACACTTACTACAAAAATGTTCAAATCGAACAAAACTACCAGCGCCCCCTTGTAATCAAAAAAGTTTCATCAACCTGCGCACATCTATCTCTCCGCGACCTGTTTAAAAAAGTTGATAAAAAAAGTCTCCACAAAAATAAAACAATTCAAAAAAATTAAACGTTCACCGAGTAAGCTTGTTGCCGTACGTCATTCTTCGTTTTTGTTTGGCATTCATTGCTAGTGTTTTCCAAGAGTATTTCAACACATTCATTTTTCACACGGAAAAAAATTAGAAAAGCCACGAAAAAATGTCACGGACTTCACAGAAATACAAGAATTTCGTAGCGGAACCAATGGGCGATAAATCTGTGATGGATTTGGCCGGAGTTGGGGAGACATTGGGCAGCAGACTTGTTGAAGCAGGTTTCGATAAGGTAATTAGTAATTTCACTTGAAATATGTATGGAGATGTGCAACTGTGTGAAGTGATTGTTATGGAACCGCAAAAGCATGGGTAATTTGCTTCTTTTGAAATGGAAATAGAAAATGGCAAAATATTCCAGAACAAATGTCAAGATGAGTCGAAGGCCACCGCGCTGTGTTCGCGTTGCCAATGTTCTAACAGCTTTGATCATGATTTTGTTTTTCTCTTTGCAGGCATACACTGTTTTGGGGCAATACTTAATTCTTAAGAAGGACGAGGAACTCTTCAAGGAGTGGATGAAGGGAGTTTGCAATGCTAGTTCAAAACAAGCGTCCGATTGTTACCACTGTCTCAGCGATTGGTGTGAGGAGTTCTTGTGAATAGTGATTAGTGTTGTATATCTATTTCTAGTGTTCTACTCGAATATTTTCTTTTGCATTAAAATGATTAAATTAAATACATAAACACTTATGTCTCAGTAAATGTTAACGTGCCTATTTTTAATTAAAATTACAAATGTAAACTAATCCAAAAACAGAAACGAAAGTTTATATTTTTAATGTACAAAATGATTTTAAAACGAATAAAGTGTTGACGTATAAATGAGAATCGTTTTGTTTTCATTTAAATCACACTAAGTGATGGCAAACGAATTGGGGTTTGAAGCAATTGATGCGATGAATTCTAGGAACGCTGATCAAGCGTGGTATTAAACGCTTACACAGTGTTACCCGGATATGATTTCTCGCTTGGTTACGTCACTAAGAGTTTCAAGATCTAAAATTGTCCTATTGTAAGCGGGTGCGTGTACATTAATAACTTCGACTTTTAATTGCACAAGAGCAATTAAGAAGAAGAACCCTTGACTTATTTGAAGAGTACAGTATTCCATATGTTTCACCATATTGTACGTCGCCTTAGTGTGTGCAGAATGAGCAGAATGCCTACTCAACTAGGGTATTCCTCAACAATCTTCGAAAATTGTCTCCATAGCATCAAAGAGAAAATACTTGTCAGGATATCTGCTGGAACGAACATGAATATGTCGATATGGATGGTTCAATGTTGACGCTACCGTTGACGCAACTTTTGTTTGAATAATTGATTAATCACTTGGGCTTGCTGTTGGTTGGCTTGCGGTTAAAAATAATTTTTCATATCCTAGGGAATAAAGTTGCCTTACCAAGTGAAAGGTTTTTCACTATGAAAAAGAATTCTATGATTTATCATTTTCTGTGTTACTCTACAGGCACTCGATGAGTTCAATTATTTTTAAAATGTTAAAACGTCCATCCTTTTCATAATTTGTAGACTTCAATCTAAGATGGAGACGATCATATAGCAACTGTTCAGTTCGTATACGTTCAACACGGAATATTCGTCCACCCTTACTATAACGCCATACAAAAAAGGAGTCTGCTTAACCCAGCACTGTTACTCAGCAGGAGCTGATATAAACTGAGAGCGGCTCAATATTGGCAAATTTTTTAAACTACCGATTCACTAGTCTTATCCAGATATCGAAGCTTTTCATGAAACCATTAATGACTTTGGAATCAAATATGATTGACGTACGACGCCCTTTGCAAAAATTATAACATCTTCCGAAAGAATGATTCATTTTGCGCCACCTTGTGTAATAGCCTGAATCTCGGATTTGCTGCTGTCATGATTTCGCATTTGGCGCTCAAGGTGAACACACAAATGCTTGATTTCATATAAATCCGGTGATGTATGTGGAGTTTTGAGCGGTTTTCGCAAATTGTATAGCAAATATTCCTTTACAACCAACGAAGTGCTCTTTCGCCCATTATCCTATTGAAATATAAATTAACATTCCAAACCTAATTTTTTCGCACTCTGGTGGAAATTTTTTTTTAGTATATTGAGGGAATTTTACCGATTTATTATTGTCTCGAGAAATACCAAATTGCCAACGCCAGATGCCGCTATACACCCCTAAACCATAACTGATCCGCCACCGCGCTTCACGGTATCTTCTAAAAAGCGCACCAGTCAGACCGATGAATTTGGAAGATGGGACAAGAGGAATGATCTAGACAAATATGACTTTTTCAAAATATCCGAATTTCTTTTAAAAACATTAGCGTTTTAGGCAATTTTTTAATAAACGTTTAATGTACGCAAACTTGCGGCCTAAATATCTGTGCAGATTAATATATCCTGTGCAGATATTATATTTCAATATGCTTCGCTCATTGCTATGATCTCCGCGTCAAATCCGCTTCGAAAAAAAAACGTCGTGGAAATTGAGTCAAAAAAATCGCTTCAATTTAGCTTTTAAAAGTTCATCCGGTGTAAGCTGTGCTTGACTTGACAAATTGTTTTTTATCGTTAGAAATGCTCTCTCTTCCAATGCTTCAGCTAAGAGAGTCCCCGAATCTGTGTCCTTGATTCGGGTATGAGATCAAAATCAAATCTCAGGTACAATAACAAAGTGATCGCTGATGTAACACAACATGGCTTTGAAGACTGAAAGCAGCGTGCTCGGGAACATCATGCATGGAAGACGACAATAGTTTAGGTTCAGACCCTCCATACGTTGTTTGCCTTATAAGCAAGTCAGTAAGAACTGCGAAACACATTTTAGGAATGGTTGAAGAATGGGATTTGCATAGTTTCGCTTCAATTCTCGGGAATTATAGAAATAAAGGATCAACAATAATGGCTGCAAACAAAATTAAGCTTATGTCATAGCCAATCGAACAGTAACCAGAAGCATCGTATAATTTCAAAGTCTCCGTAATGGTTTATAGAAACTTTAGGAGAATTTAGCTGTCAACTGAAATTTGAACACGTAAAGATCGATTCATTTCCGAACTTACCGAACAAAAATCCCTATTAAAAAGATAAACTCGAAAAAGATCATCATTCGTGGATGTGTAGTAGTCTAGTTTCCTCTCAGCAAAATGTAAATCATCTATCAGTTTTAGAAGCTTTCAATCATTTGTGTTGCAATTTTTTGAAATTTGTAACAACTCGTACTTCCTCAAAGCAGACAGTCTTTCCTAACTTTATGCCAATTGGGCTTACACCCACTTCACATCGACTCCGTGCAATCTTCGAAATCGTTATCCATCAAATTCATTATCAACCACATATCGGCCCTGTGTTCTTCGTCAAGTTTCGCCATTTTACGCACACGCATACATGCTGCCGGGTCTGTCGTGTTCATGCTTTTGCTTCTCTGCAATGTTCATCGGCCGTTCCTCTAAAGTAGAATCACTAAAGAATCCCTTCGTTCAATTTTTCTCTTCGTGACAAAGGCGACTTTTAATTCGGGCGATTGAAAGAAAGTTTTCATTTCCAGTAAAAAGAAAAAAAAACAAGTAATGTCCCAACAAATTTTATTCAATTGTCCATAACAAAACCAATTAAATGTGTAATTAAAGGAAAATTTCAAAAAAACGACCCGATACACGCTAGAAAAAGATTAAATACAAAAATATAAATATCGAACGTGAGTGTGTAAATCCATAGAAATTCTTTCGAGCAAGTCGCCGCCGTCCTCTCCTTGTCGAAATATGAAAGGAAACGGTCCTCGAATTATTGACCGGATTCCCTTCCTGGCATGATCAATCTCCAATCTGGAGAGATTGTCTCATACGAGGACCGAGGGTTGTACTCGCCCAACCAGAGCCCTCCTGTTCCCATCCAAAACAACAAAAAAATTGTGTAATTTTTGTGTGGTTCTGTCTGTTCTGTTCTGATTGTGCGAAAAAACCAACCATGAGCTTTCCCCACTGCTAATTCACCCTATCAAAAAAAAAATTATACCGGAGAAAAGCAAAAAGTAAAAAAGTCCGAAAAGATGAAAGAAAAAAAAATTAAGGAAAGGCAATGAAAAAAGTTGCACGAAGAAAATTGATTGATTTTCTCTGCAGGAAAGAATTTATTTTTTTTTTTTCGTACTTGGTCCTTCTTCTGTAGTAGTTGTGCCTCGGTGTGGTGTAGTGTGTGTGTGTGTGTAGTGTAATGCGAGAGAGTCAAGAGTTTCGTTAAGTTGAGTTTTTCTGATTCTTTCAAATGCCTCGGGTCTGAGAGCGATGGCACTATGAATTGCGAACGAAAAAGTGGGATAGCTCCAGACTCGAACATTTGTTTTACTTTTTTGTGTTATTTTGCTTGTTTTTTTCTTCTTGAATTCGAATAGGAGTTGCCTATCTCCCTCTCGCGCGTGGTGAAGTGTTCCTGCATTTGTGTAATAAATGACAATATAATATATTTTTTTTTCGCTTTTTTCCTTATTGAAATGAAGAAAAAATAATTGAATTTATAAATTATATTATTGTGTGATTGGACGGAGAGTATTCCGGATGGAATTTGTTAATTGACATGTTTGGGGTTAGTTCGCAGTGATGAGTGTGCTGAAAAGATGAAATCTGGAGTTTACTATCGATTTGTGGTGGTGTTTTGTACCGACGAAGGAGAATTGTCATGATGGAGCGAGTCACAAACATTTTTTTTTTATATTTTTTGCTTTACAAAAAAAATCGTGCTGTTTTAATGTTTCCATTTTTCTTTCTGATGGATATGATCAATGGAGAGTTTGTTGATGTGTGCACATGCTTCTCTTAGGAGGATTGGGTGCAATGCGGCTTTAATTAATTTTAATTATGGGCTTGAGCCATTTCACTGTAGACAGACGAGATGAGCACAGCGCGAGAGAGAAAGATACGTTAATTGGGTGTTTTCAAAACAACTTGAAGAGTTTACGATGTGGAAAAAAATAAAGTATATGTATTTTTATATAACCATTGCCCCATCAAATGGGGGTGTAAAAACACAAATAAAAAAACGTATCGTTTCATGGAAAATCCAAATTCAACTGAGGCGCACAGCGCTTCGAGATTAGATTCTCTTCACATTCGTGACGTTGCTTATTTGTTCACACCCTGTAATTTTGATTTAACAAACAAAGCCAGACGATTGTTGTTCAAAATTCTAATTAGAGTCGAGAAGACACTTGCATTTATATTTATATTGAATGGTGGCCTATAGAGCTATCAGAGGGGTGACTCATGGCGGATAGTCAGAATGCCTTGGTCAATATGTTTTTTATTTTAATTCAGATGATCTAATGTGAAGGGATGTGAGAAGTATATAATTTGGTTAGGGACGAAAATTAGAGGAAACCTCGACGGGTTAGACAATATTTGTGTGGAAATTCGACATGCACCTTCATTCACATGGAATTTCATGAAAGGAAGGCTGATTTAGAAAGAAAGTTCCTAAGGCTGGTAATTATTGCCGCCACAATTAACTGAAGTCGCAGAGATACAAGTGACGTTCCTTAAATTTTTCGAGCATCATCTGCGGTCTCGCCGTCCAAAAATGTACAATAATTATTCCTAAATATCAGAAAAGGCTGCTCAAATTACGAGCTAAAGCAGGCCGTTTGTCCGCGCTTATTCCTCCTTTTATGCATCATGCCCTTCAATACGAAGGAAGTTTAATATCTTTCAGTTACTTAAATCCTCAAACACTAGAATCTCTAAGAAATCGCATTGAAAGAATACCAATTTTTGCAAGAATTTGAACATCGATATGTAAATTTTTTCTATTTCTGCATGTTTTGACATAGCCAAGTGAGTTTCGCGGCTTTTTGAGTCTTTCAAATTGTAGTCGAAATGTACTGAATCTCTGAACATACTCGCATTGCATCGATTTGTCAATGAAGGGTTTACATGACGAGTCGAAAAGACTTGGTAGGATAAACTTAAATCTTGTGATGTAAACGCAAAAACGGCACTCTGTCGTGACTTGTCGGATGATTTTCAAATATTTTCGATATTTTTGAGTCTGTTCAAAATATTATTTATCATAATCGTTGCAAAAAATACACCCACCGTTTCTAAAAAATTCCTTTAAAATTTAATCTGACGATAAGACTCACCATGTAAACGCAACAATTTTCACCTGTCAAATATTCATACGACGAAGTCGTTCGACTTGCCGGACTATGTAAACCTCTTTAATTAAAGCACTTACGAGTCTAAATAAAACCCTTCCTCTTGTGCTACTAGTCTTTGGGGAGGAGAGTCCTACAGGTTTACTCCAATTCGGTATGACGAGCGTCACACGAATTGAGGGGTTTTCTGTTGCTTTTAGGAAGAGATAGGGGCTGAGAAGTCTGAGTGACACTCGAGATATATTGTTTGGAAATTTTATTTCATTTTCGTATTTTTGCTTCTTTAGGAATTTTGAGCTAGTAATTAACAAAATTGCTGTGAACTATCGTGAACATTGTGTCACGAAGACCGTGCACTACTTTCTTCTCCTTGTGTAGCTTCTCCGTGTAGCGCCACAATCCAGGCTGGACCTGGGCCTAAACGAATGAGCCTCTATAGCTAGCAGGATAGGTCGCTAGCTTCCCCCACACCAAGTTGGGTAAAACCCTCTCAACTTGCGTGCGTCACCTCAATCGTGGTCATCCTTTGTTGCGTTGTCCCACAGTCTCGGCGTATAAGACTTGCACAAGTGTGTACACCAAGTTGTTTGAGGTCCACCTTAATCGTGGACTCTCTGTCCGCTCAGAGTCAAAAACTCACACAACTGCTTTAATCGAAGTAAGTTTTAGACATCTTCTTTAATAAACTGGACGAAATCATTCTTTAGTAAAAATAGCAAACAAGTTTAACAACAATAAAATCTAACACGTCTACCGCGCCAATTTAAAACCGCATCAACTCCGAAAAACCCCTACGCACGCACGTGTCTAACCGAACGTCACGGAACTGCTCTCGTCGGACTCCATAAACTTTATCACTCGTCATTGACATTTCAGTTATTCCAAAATAAATATCAATTCAGTTGTGACCATACTTGATATTTACTGAAATTATTATTTTCGGAAAGCCACAATAAAATGACAACGCAAGTAAAATCCAATAAAAGCGAAGCAGTGATGAGGAATAATCATTATTCGTCAATTTCCTTTGTGAATCAATAAAATCGTGTCCCCAATCGATTTGGTGTTAGGTCCTTATAGACTGAGCAAAACTGTTCACAAAGTGGATTAATTTGGATTTACACGTAAGAACAAAGGGAGGCTTTCTATTGTTAGATTTGATTAGTTTGAATGGATTATCCAAATGAAACCTGGTCTTAGGTTTTCAATTGAATAGGATTTTCTTGTGGGCAACATTGTCTTAAGCATTGAACCCTAATTCATCATTAAAGCATATACTCTTCTCGTTTCATTTAATGACCACACATGAGATTTGTATCAAGAATTACAACACTGACTTGTTGATAGTGTTGTCCATAGGTTCGTGCACTTTCCTGCAGCGTCGTACCAGTGAACTGAGGTTTACTCAGCAACAAACTATCGAAGTCGTAAAAATGCACAGAACTAAAAATGTACATCTGTCACTTTTCATTTTTAACCCCACTTTCTGCAACAACGTAGCACATGGTTAAAACTTGGCAACAAGCAAAATGCGTACACTGTTGAACACTTTCGCATAACATGCGGTTTTTTAGTAAATTATTTTTCGTACATCGCGCTACCTACGAGAAGTTTCAATTCATCGATTGGGATTCTTTAATCCTGCGGCAAAGATTTGCTTAACAAGTTTGTTCGGTCTATTCCATTCGAACTGAAGTAAAATCGAGCTAAATTTAAATTCTATTGCATGTTAATAGAATGACAGCAGCGAAGAACAAGAACCCTTTTCTTCTTTTGATAGAAACACACACGCCTGGCCTCACCCTAAGTGATTCTTCTCCCCCGTTGAGTAATCACGTACTTTCTTGTCTTCCTTCGTGCGCACAGAAAACATTGAACCCCCATTCATCATAAAAAGAACATATACTCTTCTCCTTTCATTTAATAACTATACACACACACACACACGGGCACACAGCACTTCCTCCTTTCGAGCGTCTTTCCTTAAACGATTTTTAAACATCCCCACGTTCATGGCTCCTAAAGTCTACACTCAGCGCTTTAGTTTTCTTCTCCGATGCACTCGTAAAATATTCATGACTTCCCTTGTGTTCCACACGTCATTAAAATTTGTCAGATTTTCCACGGTCCATTTCAGTCAGTTCCCTCAAAAAAAAATATTTTTTAGACAACCCTATTGCAACAGGTTTGAACTTGACTACGACAAAAACCGCTTTTGAATAAATTCAATTAATTTGCATAATTATCACCTTCAGCTCCATGGTAACAAAGGCAGTGCTAAAATTTATGGTTAGAGGCACTTCAAAACGTTTCCCTATCGTCTGTCTTTTGGGCAGTTATCGATTTGTCATCCAATCGAGCTGAATTTCTCTGCAAAACTACGCAAAAACTACACAATTTTCCCCAAAATCCTTTTCGCAAAAATACATTAAAGTGCCAATTTCAGGATTGTTTCAGATTAACAAAAAGAAAAAAAAATCTGGATTCAACAACAAACAAAATAGAGCAAACAAAGTACTGTCTCATTCGTTCAACATTGTATCTGTGAGTGGATAAGTGATTATTCTATGTTCTATGTGTTCCGAAATCGCCTTTTTCTTTAAGTGCTGACACAGTTTTGATTCGAAGGTGTACTAAGCATAAATAAGATATAGAAGACAATTTTAAAAATAAGTGTATCAACGTTGCCGCCTTCGTCACCAGTACCGCCACCACCGCCACCACCACCACCACCACCACAATCATCATCATCATCATCACAATCATTGGTAGTGGAGAAAATTACAAGAACAGCATCATCATCGATACCATCATTACAAGAAGAACTTGTGGCATCATCAATAGATCAAAGATCTTATCAGGAATCCTTGCAAATGGGAACTAATTCAGGAGCAACAACTGGCATCAATAACAAACCGGGAACAGGGACCGGTGGTGGAGTTGTTGTTGGCGGTGGCACGGGTGACGATGGCAATGGGGGTGGCGGCCAAAATAACCAACAAACAACCCCGCAGTACACGATACCAGGAATACTGCATTTCATAGAGCATGAGTGGGCACGTTTCGAGCTAGAGAGATCGCAATGGGATGTGGATAGAGCTGAACTGCAGGTGAGTTTTGTGTACACACATAATATTTGTATATTTTGTTTATATATCGTATATCCGAACACGGTTTCCGTGCAGTCCCATAAATAAACACAGAATCTGTCACTCTCTCTTTCGCCCTGCGTATCCCCGTCTCTGTCCGTTTACACTGCTCATTATGGTTGTGGTGATATGAATATTTATTGTGGCGATTTCTGGTCGAACTTGTTTAGCGCGGCGGGCAAGTGTTTGTGAGGACAAGTTTGCATCCCACATGTAATCTCGTTTTTTTTTTTTTTTTGCATACATTTGAGAGAGGTTACATTTGTGCAAAGCTAGAGATGCTCTTTCTCTTGCGTGAGTGTCGGCCGGCGAATAGAAATTTGCTATTCACAGACACGGAGAACACGTTTTACTTGAGTATTCATGGGAGAGGTCTAATGACTTTTGGTGGATGTCATTAAAAATCATTGAAATCGGAAAGTTAAGGTCACAACGTTTCGCTTGCTGATATCTTTTTTTTGTTGTTTCTTTCGTTTTCATCGTTATGAGGGATTTGATTAGATGGAATGACGTGATAATGGCTGAGCGAGGGAGATAGAGTTGGTGGGTTCTGGTGGAATGGAGAACCCGCAGCACTTATCAGTTTGGATATAAGTAGGTGATTATTGTTTTAATTACTTTTTTGTTTGGAATTGAATTAATAAACATTCAGGAGGATTTGTGGTATTGCGCGAAGAATTTTTGGGACTTTGTAAACATTTATTCAATCTCACTGTTTTCATGAGTCAAATCACCAAATAAACTCCACTTAGGTTAGGGGGTTGCTAGTGAATTCGCCAGCAAAGGTAGCCATGTTGGTTCATTGTGATACCCACAGTCAGACTCAGGCTCGATCTAACACGTTCGGCGTTTTTTCGGTAATAACGTTTTGAATGTTTGCCCCGAGTTCGGTTTGTTAGCGTAGATCAAGGACTTGACATAACCTCAGAGGCAATAATCGAGTGGTGTCAAGTCGCGTGATCACGGGTGCCAATTGATAAACGTGTGATGACCCAGTCGTAAAATTTCCCATTTAGCAAACTAAGGTCTAAAAGAATGTACACAAGATCAAACTTTTTCACGGTGTGACGAATCGCCTGCACACTGAAGACATGATGACGACCGATCTCATGACGAAATTTACGTCGCGTATTTACAACTGGCCCGAAATTTGGATAATATTCCGCACGTTCGGCAAACGTGAAAAGATGCATGATGAAATAGCGAACCTGTCTGACAGCTGGATGTCATTGAAAACTTTGACAGCTGCTGAAATATAAAAACTGGAAAACTTTCATTGCTATCTGGTCACGCTTTATAAATTTCAAAATTTTGCCCTCTCCCTGGTAATTAAGGGATGACCATCATCATACAACCGGGATCCGGTCCTGGCCTCCTTGCACAAGTCTCCACCGATCCCGATGGAGAGCCAATGTCCTTATAAAACCGGGATCCGATCCTGGCCTTCTTGCACAAGCCTCCACCGATCCCGATGGAGATCCAATGTCATCCCTAAGCGTCGAGCGTTCTGGTCTGTGGTATCCTTCCAGCACAAGTAAGGTCTTCCCCAGGCGTAGTTTACCATTAAATTTACTAAAAAGGTCCCATCGGAGCTTAATTTTTATGACAATGCCTGCTTCTAGGTAGATAGCGTACAACTCATGATTGTAGCCTCTCCGGAAGTGCCGTTTCTCACATACAGGGCCAATAATTTTCCGTACGGCTTACCACTCGAACCCGGCTAATTGTCATGGATCCATATATTAGTGCTGGGAAGACCATAGTCTCGTACACCAATAACTTAGAAATTATGGTTACGTCAGCCTTGACAGATTGTAGTGTAACTATGGATACTTTGAAAAAAAAAAAACTTTTTTTTTCTTCCTTTGATTCTGACAGATCTTTTAGCGTTTGGCATGAGTCTTCAGTGAATAAAGTCTCTAAATCGTTGTACTCGCACTTTTTTGCTTGCCCAGGTCGTCCCTTGTCTTCAGTGTCAAAACTTTCGCTATTATAGCGTTGAAACCAGAATTTACATATTTTCAACGACGGAGTGTTCTCTCCGTGAACTTCCGACAATATTCGACGACTTTCAGCAGTCAGAAAAGCAAAACTTCCCGAAAATTCGGATTTCTGGTACGTACGCGTACGTACACCTCGGCGAATTCAAATATACTGACAACCAACGGGTCGACTTGATGGGTACGGAAACTTAAGAAAATTGAAGCACCCGAATACACAAGAAAGATTCATTGTCACTAAAACAACAACTTCGCTTAGTTTCGATAAGTTCGTTCACTTTTGTCTACTTTCGCGCGAGCAAAATAAATCGCAAATGTCAATTGACAAATTCCTTAAGGGCCAACCATAATGGCCGTACAAAAGCTTTTGTCATAACCAAACGAAAAGTAAGCAGAAGCATCGTTCAATTTCAAAGTGTCCATAATTGCTTATAGAAACTTAAGGAGACTTCAGCTGTCAACTGACATTTGCATACGTAGAGAGCGATTTATTTCGCTCCGGCATAAGTAGGCAAAGTGACCGAACATACCGAAACTGTGCGAAGCGGTTACTATAGTCGCATTGTATCATTTTTGTGTATTCGCTTGATTGCTTCAGTTCTATTAACCCTCTAACGTTTAAGGCTGCCTCCGGGCAGCCATCGCCTATTGCCCATTTATTCCATGTGCGTTTTTTTTTTTTTTATGACGGTTTACCATGCCTTCAATTATACTTCAAGTCATATTTGAATTACATTTCAGCACACTGCGAAGTTTTGTCTCGTTGTAGTAGTCACTTGTATGTGAAAAATCGGTGAGCGAACAAAAAAAATTAGTGCAGTGGAGGTCCACCAAAAGAATTTTTTCGAATTCTGATTTCAGATTATGATTTATAAGCCCATTATTTATCAGGAAATATTTATCCCGACTCTTTTGAGTCAAAATTGCGGTTTTGAACGTTAGAGGGTTAAGTTTCTGTACGGCCATTATACTTGGCCGAAAATTGGCCCATAAGGTCATACGATGAAGTTGTGTCATGAAAATATTTACAGTATTGTTCTGAGCTGCGTAGCACAAAATACGACATCTCTTCTAAATCCGTATTTTTCATGTTATAAGCCCAATAAGTGTATTCAAATTTCTACAAGAATTTTACCATCACTCCTTAAAATGCGAGTCTAAGCTAGAAAAATACTCGAACAGACCAGTATCAGCTAAGCGATACAGTCGCAAAGCAAAAACATCACTGATTTTCCCCTCATTTATACTCGTTTACCTTTTTGTGTTGAATGGAAAAGTAATGAAAGGGAAGAGCTTTTGTGTACATTTTGCGTGATAAAGTATGAAGAAATAACTCATTCCAAGACATTTACGAGAAGAAAAATGAGATTTACCCTCGCAAACGGGTGCAGTTATTTTGACAGATTATTATTAGTATTTATTGTGGTAACGTGAACTCACGCTTTTATGTGACCATCACTTTCACGTTGGAGTAAATTCTTTTCTCAGAAACACATTACACGCGTGTGGTCGGGAAAGTGTTAAGAAAATCAAAAGAAATGCAATCATCACATCAGTCACTGTGACAAATTTATGTTTTTTTTCGGGTTGTCTACTGAAAGTGAGGAGTTATTACAGCAGCTTAGTGGATATCACCACAATTTCTAGTTAAGGTACATTTATGTATGTTGTTTGAGTGTGGACATAAATGTGACATCTCAAATAATAGAAATTCATAGAGACATTTTCTGCGACCAGAGCAATGAATAGTGGAAAGCCTTAGACTGATCTAAGGATTACTTCCAGAGAATTCTCATCAGTGAAGAAAGAATTCGTAGGAGAAGAACATATTCCATTTCTGACAGTGGTGCTACTGTAAATGCTGCAGAGCGATGCAAGCGGAATACGCTGTTCTATTCCGCGATGTTAATCGTCAGGTGGACAGATATCAGCGTTTCAGTTATTTTATCGAACACATCGGTCACTATGCAGCAAGATATGATCAGAATTCCTGACGAAGATGATGTCCATTCTCCTCTTTATTTTGCATCAAAGAAGAGGAAGAAAGGAACGCAAGAAATAAATGAAAAATTGAATTATTTTGAATTCCTCCATGGTCCTTGTGAGGAATGCAATTTATTTGAAGACGGTCTGTTTAATTATTTTCGAATGTCCCGAGAGCAGTTTGAGACGACAAAGGAACTCATCGAAGAACTATCATAATGCACCCTTTCCCCAAACCTGAAGTCTTGGTAGGTGCTTCGAAAAGGGATTTTCAATAAATTACTTTGACTGGTACCGCTTTTAGGGAATGCTTTTGCGCTTTTCTTAAATTGACGAGAGTTTTTAAGACCTACGGAGTTGGGAGTTCATGCAGTTGTTGGCAATTTCTTTCACAGTGTCTCCTCAAAGAACTGGACTGTTAAACCATTGAAAGGCTTAATTCTTATCTTCGCATAACACTTCATATCTGATATGTTTTCAACTGACCCGCTTTACTGGCTTACATTCTGTTGTGACAAATTGCTACGCGGTGCAGCGACCATGGCGGGCAAAATCACTCGTCCGCTAAGCACTAAGTCTGCGTTTTGTTCGCGTCGAATCTCAAATATTTTAATATCTCACGAGAAGATTCTGTTTTCTTGCAAAAAGTTGTATGCAAATTGAATTACGCGGCGTTGATTGCGCTCAATGAAATGACCTTACATTGCCAAATCGCATAAAAAAGCTCACAAGTTTCTACATTGGGACTTTCAGGTGTTATACGAGTAACCGGTGTTACTAATACCGGATCAATGTGCGTCACGGCTTGTCTTTGCTGTGTCAGTCACACAATCCTAACATAACCCTACATTTCTCGTGACATCCTGCGTGTAAGTGAACGATTAGAAAAATCGCAGTTGCGACCTATGTCGCTGTGGAGCTAATACAGTTAGTGGCTAAGTCTTTCTCCAGTTGTCATAAAGAAAGTCGGTCAAAAACCGGCATGTAGGATTAATACACATGACTCTTGCTTATGATGACCAGATCCATGGGCATGAAAAAGAGGACACCTTAAACTTCTTCTTCTTCTTCTTCTTAGGGCGCTACAGTCCCAAGTGGACCTGGGCCTCACTCAACATGCCTCTCCAGCCAGCACGATCTTTCGCCAGCTGTCTCCAGTTTCGCACACCAAGCCGGTTGAGGTCCCCCTCGACTTGTGTGCGCCACCTTGTACGCGGACGTCCTCTGTTGCATTGTCCCACAGGCTCAGAGTCGAAGACTCTTCGGGACGGAGCTAAGTTGTCCATACGCTCTACATGGCCTAGCCATCTTAGGCGTTGGATCCGTAGATGCCTGGCTAGACCGATATATGGGTTGTAACCCATACAGTTCGTGGTTAACCCTTCTCCTCCAAATGCAATTAACGCAAACAGGACCAAAGATCGCGCGCAGAACTTTTCTCTCGAAAAGACCAAGACCTTGAACAGTCTCAAATAAAAATTGAAATCTCACTTTTTGCATTAGAAAAGCACACAGGAATACGGTAAACAAACGGTGTATTTAGGTATGAAATGAGCTGTCAAACTTTTTTTAAAAAAAATAATGGCGTTGTGTTCACAAGTGAATGAGTTAAGGTACAAATATATTTTCGGTCGTGTTCGCACCAGAAAGAAAATTTTTAAATTAGTGTTTGAAAAAAAAGTTGTAGTTTTGTGATGTCGAAAAATGTAGTTAACTGAGAAAACCAAAAAAGAGGACAATTTGCATGTCTTTCCAAAAAGATACCGGACATTTTTTTATGAGACAAAAAGAGGACATGTCCTCTTAAAAGAGGACGTCTGGTCAGCCTACTCTTGCTTCATGACTCTTTTATTTTTTCTTTCGGCTGTGAAGTGAAAGCCACTCGATGTAGTAGTCCTTCACCAAATTGTAAACAAAACAAAAAAGCCGAAAGTGGATAGTTTAATTTTGTTAAAGGCCTAACAGAAATCGGTAAAGATGACTTCAACTTCACCTCAAGTTGGTGCACGCAAATCGGAGGTAATCTAAACTTGGTGTGAGCACCTGAAGACGGCTAAGAAAAGGTCGTGCTAGAGGCTTGCAAGTATGTCCTGTAAGTCTACCTGGAGGAGGTGGAGAAGTATGTTCAAGCATAAGCTCAGCGAATAATTCTTAAGCCTTAGCAATCTAAAGCGCTCTCAGACAACAAAATGACACGTTTTCATCATATATTCGTATGTACATAGACAACAGCAGCTCTGTGCTCAAAGTCCAGAGTAGAACATCTCTTACTTTCTGTGCTTGTAATAATCAATTCTTGTATTATCTCCACGGCTGCCTTTGTGTGAAATTCATGAATGCTAAACTGAAGCCTTAACGATTTGAGACCCGAGCTTGTGGTTCATTTAATTTATCCATCGCCACAAGATGAATACTCCTTCATTGAAAGTCCCCTTTCATCAATCGCAAAACACGTTCAGAAATATCAGTTTAAAGGATCAATTACGCCCGTTAGAAAATCCAATCACAAATCCATTAAAAAGCCTTCTAAGCAAAAATAATCCTTGACCTTCACCAGGGCATTACTGACTACAGGTACGTGTCCTACACTGCTTCGTTTTACGCAAATGAGCAGCGAGCGACAAAGGAGGAAGCACCACAAAGCCAGCAGCGCCAAACGCCCACACAACACCCTATATCTTCCATCAAAAAGTTGTTTACCTCTGCGGGGAGCGGGCGGCAAGGTGTCAGTTTCTTTTCGTTTCTTCATTTCTCACCGTTTGCCTTTTTTTCCCTGTTATTCTTGTGTACCGTATGCTGCCGCCACCACCACCATCACGATCAGGTGAGGAAGCGAAAAGAAATTTACATAATTTGAAAAAGAAAACAGAAAATAGACCAGCAATCGATAAACCCCACACAGTTCGCTCCCATTTGGGAGAGTATGCGTCATCGCAGGCGGTTGTGCGACTGAGAGGAGAACAGAACTTAGAAGAAGAATACGTTCAGAAAATTCTCAAGAATTTCCTTCGGAATTATTCGGAGGATGTAAGACATATTCGCGCGCCCAATGACGTACAATGGACGAGCCACCAAACAGAAACAACGCTCAGCTCCATATGTACGAGTGTGTACAAATTTGAACGATGACAACACGAAACATGGTTTGTTAATGATATCCACTTCGGAGTGACGGATGGACCCCCTATTGTTGGACTGTCTGGATTTGGATGTCCGAACTACAAAGCTGCGCCTATCTCAAATGTCAAACACTGCTCTGGTGTGTGGTGGGGTGGACGGTGGTATGTGAAGTTGAATCTGTGATGTAAATTGACGGGTCAGTTACCTTGAGTGTGTATGTCACTACTCAGCTTGACGGCGGTGGGAGAATGCTTTGACGCATACCGAGTTGTCTACGATATGGATTTGTGTTTATACAAACTGTTAGAATGTGTGTTTTTTTTGTTCTTCGACTACGAGCTATGAGGATTTCCTTAAAAAAGAAAAGAGAGGAATGTGTGTAGAGAATTATGGATTGTGGAGAGAAGAGGAAAATGCCGATGTTTCTTGATTGAAGAATCATTTCTTTTGGGAATCAGTCTTCTCTTTCCCTTTTTAACATGGCAAATGTGAACATCTTGACGTTTTGCTGTGCTGTTCCCCGAAGTGCTTAGAAATCAAGTTTAGTTCACAATTTTGCGACTCTCCAGGGATTTGTGATGAACTATTTAAAGACTCACTCGAATGACAGATGTGAGAGGATTACGCCGCAAAATAAATTGACATTTTTACAAGATGTATCATTAGGCGTGAGTAACTTTTAAAATACTGCCCTGGCAACTCTATTGGAATGATCAAAGTAAGACTTTTATAGCAGCGCGAAGAAGTGTTTTGCGAAATAAACTTCAATGAATGCCTGCTTCAGCAGTGGGAAAATTTGAATTCATGAAAATTCGTAACACGATCACTTTTAAACGTGCGATACGAATAATTTATGGTCAACATAATTGACAAGCCGAGCGGCCTATTTTTTGTCCTATGAAGTGATTCAAATGGAGATAAATCAACACCATTAATGTCAAAGTCTCCGTTTGATGCGGTCTTTTGGATCAAAGGGCGACCGGGCATTTATTCTTTTTTTTTTTTAAGACGAACAAGGAAATAATGGGATTTCAATAGCAACTACTGAAGAATGAAAATTGAATGTGCGGGGTACAAAATTTTGTTCACAGATTTGTTACACAGCTCGTGAAACCATCGATTTTTCCAAAGAAAGTTTCCTGAATAACCCCTATGGACGTTTGAGCATGACGCTACATGACTTCTCTGCTGTGTTTGACACAAAACGTCTAGCCTGCGAAAGGTTCTTGTCAAGGGACGGATATCGGCATAACCAGAATGACTAATCCTTTGAAACTATAAAGCAACAGACATTTATGCGCACAACGATATCAAAAACCCTGTATAAAGCGAGTAGAATATGGTTCATCGAATATCGTTCACCATGCAATCGGCTTGTTGTTTAGACAATTTTAAATTAAAATGTGTTTTCTTTCAAAAATTCCTTTTCCATGAGTCTTGGGATAGCAAAAATTGCCTCCATCGTCCACCAAGCTTGATGGCAATTTTGTTGATTTCATTTATATCATGTGTGTGCACACTTTTTGAACCGTATTCACAACTTTCATTAAATTTTACGAGTTATCCGATGCAATACTATGTATCGTTCCGCACTTGTAACCTCCAACATCTGAGCCCATTTTGACGGGGCGTTCAGGTAAATGTGACGACGTTGCTTCGAATCACCCGCGGGAAAAAAATCCCGCTTATGTAATTAACAGATAAATTATGGCGTCTTTTATGAATTTTGGCTTCCGATAAGGTTTCTGCTTCTGTGGTTATTACCCCTTTTAGACACGCTTGAATTCATTATTTGTTCACATAATTAAGATTCGTTTTCAAATTTTGCTGATATTTAGTTTCTTAAGTCGTATGGAAATGAACTGTAATTATACACAACAAACACGCTATGGGTTGACCTGTGAAATTGCCTTTTAAAACAAAAACAAGCACACTGGATAAATAAGAACTTTGAAGGACGTCTGTATACTTCAACAACTCGTCTTCTCTTCCTTCAAGTTTAGGGTGGAAATAAAATACCATAAAGTATTCGGGAACTTCTTGGCATCTTCTAAGTAAAAAATTCCCCAAATGTGTGGCAAATTTCAATAATTCCCATAATTCCTAGCTTATAATTTGCGCTCACAATTTTCGCAGGAATTTTGTGTTTTGTTTTGTTTTTTGTGCGGTAAAGTGTTGTCAAAGTAAAAAAGGAACGAATTACAGTTTTACTGTTTTCTTTTTTGGTTGAGTCTACAATCCGAAGAAGACATGGGTTTAGTTTCTGAAGCAACCATTCATGTTGTGGGTGCTGTTATTCATTTACGAGTTGAAAGAACGTACAGTTTTATGCCGACTCTGAAATGCAAAGTTTTAGAAACGTTTCTTGACAGTTATCCCTGGTAATTTGCATGGACTTAAGAGACGGCGCGGTATACAGTGCTTTGCGAAATAATAAGAACAGACTTTTCTTTCCAGGCGTCCCCGATTTTTACACTTCTTGAGTTTTAAAATCAAAAGAATTTGTCTTAAGTTGGATTTTCTTTTTGGAGTTAACGGTAAACCATCAACATGACAGCTGGTTTAATAGAATAATAGAATTTATTTCAATTATTTAGCGACGTGCGTAGCGGACATTCGTTTTTTTAACCTAAAGTAAAATATCGTGTTCTTATTTTTGGGACAGTGTTTTATATGGAAGTTGGTGGGTTGGTACTGATTCGAACCACGGACTTTGGGTGTAGGAGACGACGCATCTACGCTCTATATCACGGCGCTGACTGTTATCCGATTTTGAATATAATGGAGGCTTGCCAGTTCTTTTTTTTCTTCTTCTGGTGGCGCTGTAGTCCGAGGTAGACCTGGGCCCTAACCAGCTAGCTAGCTGCCTCCAATTACGCACGCAAGTTGATTGAGGTTCATCTCCACCTGTGTACGCCTTCGGTTTTATGGGCGTGATTTATTATGTTTTCCCGCGTCTTAGGGCTGAAACATTTTACCCATGCGCTGTACACAGCCCAGACAATTTAGGCGTTCAATCCGTAGACGCCGTTGGTCGTTGAATCTTCTTTTCCAAATGCCATTAACCCTTGGCTTGGCACCTAATAATAAGGAGTGGACCTGGGCCTAGCTTCTCAGCAACCACTCGTGTTGTGCGTGCTATTGTTCTCTCACCTACAGTTTAATGCCGCCTCCGAACGGCGGGATTGAGAAGCTTTTTCTAGACAGTTATACTATTTGAGCATTGTCAGCGACTCGAAAGAGGTGGAGCCGTGAAAAATTCTAGGCGTTTTTTCGAGATTCGAACCTTCGACCTCAAGCGTAGGAGGCGAAGCAGCTACTCACGGCGCCTACTTGGCTGGCTTGGCAGTTAATTATCGCAGTTCTCATAGAAGATAATCTGAATTTTTCAACCTAAAAATATATATGGTAGAATTCGTCAATAAAGGCAAGGAAAAATGTTTTCGCATCTTTTAAAGTCTACTCACAAAATGTCAGCCATCTTGATACGAAGTTGTTTCCAAAAAACAGTCGTGTTCACTTTCTGAGTCAAAAAAAAAAAAACTATGATGGTGTATCCAAGATTTATCTACAGTAGTTAATAATCTTCTCTGCCGTTTTGTGTGAACGCCTGAAACCATTCGTGAACAAACTGATAGGTCCTTATCAATGTGGTTTCAGGCCCGGGAAGTCCACCATCGATCAAATCTTCACACTGCGGCAGATCCTGGAGAAGACCCAAGAAATGCAAATTGACACACACCATCTATTTGTCGATTTCAAGGCCGCATATGACAGCGTGTATAGAGACGAGCTATACAGCGCCATGTCTAGTTTTGACATTCCTGCTAAACTCGTCAGACTGAGCAGGATGACGATGGAGAACTCTCGCTGCTCCATCAAGGTCGGTAACGAACTCACCGAGACCTTCAATGTCAAAAAAGGTTTTAGACAAGGCGACGCGCTGTCATGTGATTTCTTTAACATCATTCTTGAGAAGATCGTGCAAAACTCACTGGCCAACACAAGAGGCACGATCTTCCAAAAGTCCGTTCAACTGCTAGCTTATGCGGATGACATTGACGTGATTGGGAGAACACAGCGAGCCGTCAATGATGCGTTTGCTGGCATTGAAACGGAAGCGGCTAAAATGGGTCTGGCGGTAAACGAGGGCAAAACAAAGTATATGCTGTCATCGAGAAAGGACGCACAACATCGACGACTTGGCCAGAACGTCACCATAGGCAGCTATAACTTTGAGGTAGTAAAGGACTTCGTCTACCTTGGCTCCGCGGTTAACAGTACAAACAACATCAGTACCGAGATCAAACGCAGAATTACTCTTGCCAACCGCTGTTTTTATGGGCTCAAAAGGCAATTGAGTAGTAGAGCCCTCTCTCGGAAGACCAAGTTGACTTTGTATAAGACCTTGATCATCCCAGTCCTGCTTTACGGTGCAGAGGCATGGGCAATATCCCAAGCGGATGAACAGTCTCTTGGTCTTTTCGAGAGAAAAGTTCTGCGCGCGATCTTTGGTCCTGTTTGCGTTGATGGCATTTGGAGGAGAAGATTCAACCACGAACTGTATGGGCTGTACAGCGACATGAGTCTAGCCAGGCGTCTACGGATCCAACGCCTAAGATGGCTAGGCCATGTTGAGCGTATGGACAACTTAGCTCCGGCCCGAAGAGTCTTCGACTCTGAGCCTGTGGGACAACGCAACAGAGGACGTCCACGAACAAGGTGGCGCACACAAGTCGAGGGGGACCTCTGTCGGCTTGGTGTGCGAAACTGGAGACAGCTGGCGAAAGATCGTGCTGGCTGGAGAGGCATGTTGAGTGAGGCCCAGGTCCACCTCGGACTGTAGCGCCCTAAGAAGAAGAAGAAGAAGAAGAAGTTAATATTTTTTGAACATACTCGTAGCGTCTGCTAACACTCCCACTTCAATTCGACACCTACGTTTGATGAATTAGAGCGATATTATCGTCAGTGATTATTAGGGGACTGGTTTATTAAGTGAACTAAGATATAGTGCTTAGCAGTTTGCGCAGTCGCTCTGGTTGGAACTATAAATTAAGACAAATTAAGCTCCTCCATTGGCCGCAAAAATTTGTCGATCATTATTCGCTAATTCGCCCCAAAAATCGATTCTAGTGTTTCATCCCCGAAGAAGTATGAAATACACCACGCCAAACAGTGCATCTTATCGGATGTAACTGATACTGGTATGTTGCGATTAGATTTTCGGAACACCACAAAATACAGTTTTGTCCTTAGACATAACCACTTAAATGGAAATGGACTTCATCCGACATCAAAACATATTTTCGCTGCGTCATAATGATTAATCGTTGACAAGAATAGAAAAAATCGATAATTTTAACACGTTGTTGTGTACGGTATGTATCCATTACAAGTTTCCAAGAAGTCAATTATAACCTGCAAAAAGAATAAAGCAATTGGAAAATAAAAAAGTTATTCGTGTTTAACAGCGATTGGTCTTATTCGAACCACTCTGTATGTACAAACAGCAATTGACTCAGAAAGTGAAGCCAGAACCACGGATATCGTTGAGAGTACATTGTGTGGATCATAAACAAGTGGCTGGTGATTTTTCACTGGTGAAATTAATTTTCATTTTGATATTTTTACTCAACGTAAAGATTGACGAAAGTATTGGGGTTCCGAAAATCCAAAAGCGATTCTTTAGTCTGTGGCAGCCAATAAAATTGTAATAGAGTGACATAATAAAAATAAACGAGCCAAACATTGTAATAGAGAATAGAATATGATGACAGAATGTATTGTGGATAAAGTAGTGCTTTCATGCAGTCGTAAATAAAGTTCCTATGTTTTAAATAAATAAAATAATTTACTTTTATTGTACTTTTCACTTTTCGGAACGAAACGTCCACAAGTCTAATTCATTGTGCTTGCTGTTGAGAAATAATCTATTTTATATGACTAAATTTGTAAGATATACATAGATGTGGAAAACATTTAAGTTCAAGACGGGGTCACAAACCATACAGCCCTAGGAATAATTCAATTAATAACTTCCCATTTTGGCGATCGGAATTTGACGGCTAGATCATACGGTTAAACGCCATTGAACTTTTATCTCTGGAAATTTTTGAAATCAAAGGGGCACGACCACACTCCTTTAAGGAACAAATTGAGGCCCGCACTGTATCTACGATATTTAGCCACATTTTTATGCAAGGCGTTCATGGAAAATTTAGAAAATAATGCATATGTGCCAGCAAAACCGTCCATTTACTCGATAAGCTGCTTCATCCCTTTTCATATTCAATTTTAAATCAAAATTCTGTGTTTTTTTATCAAAATTTCTTTCTACGTGAATTTTGGGACACCAAAAATTGCCTCCATCGACTGTTTGGTGGCTATTTTCGGATGTTGTCTTTAATGAATGCCACTGTGAAATGAGTGGCTTCACTTTATTTCGTCATTTCTTGAAATTGAATTCAAATTTTTTGAACACTATTTGAAAAACTCTCACGCTCCACCATTCAGCAAGAATATGATGTGACATATGTCTACAATTATTTTTATCATTCATATTGTTCATTCTTTCCTTGAGTCTTGCGTCTTATCATCGTTTGACCATAGTCGTAGACGACTGATTTTGTGATTTACGTGAGCAGATTGGCAAAGTAAAATTTTGCATAAAGCTTGCAAAAAATTCCGCCAGACACAACTAATGTGTATCCAGCTTAAGTCACCCAAGTCGATAACGAATTCAATGCTATGAATTGTTAGAAACTCATCGCCGATTGATTGATGATGATCATCGTCCCGAAAGATAACAGAATTCCATATGCAAAAAAGAAAAAAGAAATTCAAATAGATGGTTTGGCACAGCACCAGTCCCCCTACTTCTCCCTTCCGTACGTTAAGCAAGCAACGCTTAAAGAGAAATTGAAACAAACTCGTTTCTGTTTTCTCTTATTGGGTTACATCCAGAAGTGGAAATACTTGCCACCATCTGACAAAACCTTCATTCATCACGATTCTTAAAATTCACTTAGTTTTTGTGAGTCATTGACCAGACTGAGCTGTCTTTAATTTTTGTTATTAAATTCGACAACTCATATTTGGCGCTCCACTGATCTTAACAAATAAACTTGATCTATTGACTTATAATTTATTCATATAAAAAAGGTGTGGGCAAATGCTCCGAAGTTCGGCTCAAGAAGAAGGCTTTGAAGTTTTATTGATATGATAAGCTGCTGAACACGAAACATATTTCATTTGCTGTTTAATGAAATCGGTCAGTTATTTTTTAATTTTTTTGTGTCATAAAGATCTTTAAAAAAACGAGTTAACTTGTCTTGAGAAGAAAGCGAAGTATGGGTTTGACGGTCGATCGATCCAAAACGTCACAATCACAGCTACAATTTTGGGGCATTTAAGGATTTATCAATCACTGGGCAAACGTGAACACCTCAAAAGACATCTTCGTGAAAATCCAACGTAGAACCGACCTTGGCAAACATTGCTACTTCAATAACTCTGGTCAAAACTCTTGACACGAAGAACCCTTATGGAGCTATGGTCAGCTATAGGGTGGGCCAAATACACTTTTCTTTTTAAAAATGCAATAAAATGAAAAAACTTAATTTTTTTTCACGTATTATGGCTTTATTAGTAAGAACAAACATTCCGATTAGTTATGAAATACAACGTCGTTCGAGTGGCTGGCTCGGCTGGATTCGCAGTAGAGCATTCTGCAACCTCAATTTTCCAAGACCTTGTTGATGGTTTCGAGCTGCAGCTCACGGATTGCTTGGATGATATTGGCCTTAAGTGAATTGAATCGTTTCCGGATTGTTGGCATAACATCGGTCCTTCACGGTTCCTCACAAAAAAACGTTCAAAGGGGTAAAATCGCAGCCCCCAGGCAGCCAATTGGCATCGCCAAGACGGCTGATAACACGATTTGGAAATTTGGTGCGCAAAAGATCGATTGTGCCACGGCGCATCATCCTGCATGAACCAGAGCTCGTCCAAGTCCATGTCTTTAATTTCAGTGAAAAAGTCGGTTAACATGGCTCTGTAACACCCACCGTTGAACGAAACGTTGTCCCCAGCCTCATTTTTGAAGAAAAACGGTCCAATGATGCCACCACTCCACCACAAACTTGCGTACTGCAGTCGCGGTGGGTGCTTCATTTCGGCCAAAAGTTTTTTTTTAAAAAAACCCACTGTTTGGGCTACACAGCACTTACTTTGGAAATAAGTTTTCAATATTTCCCAACGTTGTTCAAACGTAAAGCGACTCATTTCGTTCCGCGGAGGTATCATATACTGACTTTCTGTCAAGATTTCGAGCGGGAAACAGCTGCCAGTGTCAAAATAACCTATGATTTAAAAAAAAAACACTAGATGGCACATTCTGTATAATCGCAGATGTGCGTAACCTTCAGAATTAAGCCTGTACAGTTATTGGACCCAGATGTCATTCTGATTAGTCAAGCAATTTTGCAGCAACGGCTTCTAAAGTCACATTCATGTCTTCGCAGTGTTTTAATGGAAAAACTGATGAGTTAATTTGCTGTACTGTCTGTTTATTTGTTCAGTTTCATTCCTGGCGGCAATTTTAAAATGAAGTCATGTTTAAGGTGTGACTCCAAGCCAACTTCTATATGTTTCACGCTTCAAAACTTGAACCATGTTGTACAGCAGTACAAAAAACACGAAGAATTTTCTAGACATCAGGTCGCACGTTTAATAAAATCCACAAGAATATTTTAATTAGTCATATATGCAAAGGAGTAATGATGGATTATAAAATTCTATTTACTCTGTTTTAACATCACAATTCGCTGTTCTAATTTGTAAATTCATAAAATTAACAACAAAAGCCATTTGTCCCACGTCAGATGAATCGCATTTCCCTCCTCAAAAGCATGCACATAAGAAAATTACTGCTGTGCTAGCATTTAAAAGAACATGCACTTAATTCCACGAGCAACAAATCCAGTAGCATTTTGTTAGTATAATCATCCCATTACCATCGTTCTTTTTTTTATATAAATGATAATGGGTGGCATAATGAGAATGCAGAACATCAAACGCGATCTCCTAAGTTGGCCACCCACTGGCCTAATTAAGTGCAAACAGCTCTTACTCAATCAGAAATGTTTCCCGTTCGCATTCGTTTAAGGAGGAGCACCACGAATATAGTCCACTGTATGCGATTGCGCAACACCCTTGCCCATAAAAGATAGAACCTCAATCCAAGCAGATGGAGATGGAGAAATGTTTGCAGTTCCAGTGCAAGTGCAAGTACGTGCCTTCACGCTATTTTTTCCCCATTGTCTGATTGTGCTCGTTGTGAGTTGTTCGTTGTTCGTTGCTCGTCTTCCGTCATTCCACTCTATAATTCATATGTTTTTATGTTGTTTCTTTTCTTTTTTTTCGTCTTGGATTTTGTTTTAATAATTGCCCATGCAACTCCCACTTTTCTTTCATCGGCATGTTATCGTTTTAGTTTAAATGCAAATTGGTTTGAATGGTTTACATTTTGTTGCCGCCTTCCGCCGTAGCCCGCCAATCCGCGGCATGTTCTTCGTGTTGATGTTGATTCGCCAGTTCTTTTGCATATTTTTGTGTTAATTCCCTTGACCGAATAAACGTCGTCGGTCCATTATAGCGCTCTGCATACATACATTTATTTTATTGCATAATAATTTACTGCGAAATTGAAATGAATCACAACAATGCTGTCTGCGGAAAAGAAAGAACGAAAAAAAACACATTGTTTGTCCATTCAGTTTACTGATGATTTATGCTTTTATTTGTTTTTCCTTTTATTTTCTTTTATTTCGTTCGCATTTTTATTGGAACCTGCATAGTGGGCAGCCAGCGTGGACATTTAATTATACACGTTGACAATAAATTGATGACGGCCAGTGGTCGATGCTGAATAGAAAAGCGCCATCGACGCGAAGTTAATGCCGTGAACAAAGGCGTGAAAATTTGCCTTGTTACTATTGCATCATCTGGATGGCGTCTGAACGAAACAATAGCTTTTATATTCATCCTTTTGTTGGCCCAGTGTCGTGAAGGGGAGAATTGCGGAATGTACATTTGAACTATTTAGAGGCGGAAACTTTGTTATTTTGGTGCTTTACTTGTGACGACAAAATCGTATGGGATCTTTGATTGGCATGTTGTTTGGCAAAGTTGTCCATTCCCCTTTCATCTCTCGTCGTTCTGAGTCGACATAAAACTGTAAGTCCTCTCCTCTAGTAAACGAGTGGTTACTATAGGAGCTTGGCCCAACTCCACCTCGGACTATAGCGCCATCCATGAATCCAATCAAAAGTCTCGAAGTGATGCTATTTTTGCATAGATTTCGCTTAAATTTATTGATCACCACATTGATGGACATTTTTTAAACTTTTCCATACCGTTTTTGTTTTTCTCTGACATTTTCATTTCAACGTCCTTCGTCCGAGTTTATGGACACCATTTTGACGGAAATTTTTGAAATTTTTAAATTCTCCATTCTTTGTTCGTGTTTTTGGTCACCATTTTCACTGAAATTTGTTAAACTTTTCAATTTGACCGTTTTACCGTTTTTCGTTTGATTTTGTTGACCACCATTTTGATGAACATTTGTCAAATTTGAATTTCACCGTTTCACTGGGTCTGTTATCGACGGTTTCATTTCGTAATATCCATTTTGGGCTCGATTGAAAAAGTAGACACTCTTTCACTTCATATTTGGAAACAGAATAAATTTTGTGCTAGAAGAGCGACGCATAAATTGCTATTTTCGTCTCGTGCTCATAGTTATATCTATAATTTTTGACCTGTCTTACCGAACAGTGTTCCCTGTCAAACATCAACATCGGCTGTGTTCAATAATAAGAGTGCTATTAAGTATATAAAAAAAACCTTAAAGGAGGAAGATATATAGAAATTGTGGGTTTCTAATAAATGGTGTGCCGTTTTGAGGATACTAAACTCATTACCTTTTCCTTCTTGTGACGCTATAGTCCAGTTGGGCCTGGGCCTCAAGTAACGAGCCTCTCCAGCTAGCTGTCGCCAATTACACACGCCAAATTGGTTGAGGTCCCTCTCCACTTACGTGCGCCACCTTAAACGTGGAAGTACTCTGTTGCTTTTTCCAACTGGTTCAGAGTCGAAGATGATCTCGTCTATCTATTAAAAAATTGTGTTCGATTTTTGATGCACAGAATATAATGCATTTTCCTCAATTTTAAAGCCTCCTATTACTGCGTTCATAAATATTAGCTATACAGCGCCATGTCTACTTTTGACATCGCTGCCATACGTGACGATGGAAAATTCTTCAAGTTCGGTAACGAACTCACCAAGATTTTCGGTATAAAAAAGGCTTTAGGCACGGCAACTCGCGGTCATGTAATTTTTGTTAACATAAATAAGAAAATGACTCACTAGTCAAAGCTTGAGCCGGGATTTTCCAAATGTTCGTAAAATTCCAAGCATTCCAACTTAATAAATTGCTTTCAAATTTAAACTCTTCATTCAACAAAATTTTCCGAAACATCACAACGACATCTGTGTAAAGTAGCAGTAGACGCCACATGTGCAAGGTTTCACCCAAATGATTTCAACGCCATCTGGGCTTCAACTTCCTACACAGAGTGTATTTGCTTAATTTGTTGACTGTTTTATCGGCACTTTTGCCTTTGTTGTTCTTTTGTGTGTAAAAGTTAGCTGAGCCGGCTATAAACTCTTGAATTCAACCCGCCTCGAATTACATCTGAAACTAGATGTCAAACGTGGTGACAAGTTCACTGCCCACGCTGTATCACCCTTTGCCTGACTGTCAATAGCAAACGAAATGCCCCGCAGATGGTGGCAGCATGTTCCATTCAAGGGGAAACTTCACATTTTCTTCTTGCTGGCCAAAAACTAATTTAGGAGTGTCAGTTTTTATCAGAGTCATAAATTGAGATTTACATGCACCCCCCGAGAACCGTTCTTCCCCATTGTTCTTCACTCCGCCCTGCACGAGTATATTAATAAGTTTTTTCTCCAACTTTTATTACTCTCCGCACAAGTTAATTTATTAATCATTCTCTGCACAACTCGCAGCATATTCGCATGGAAAACCGAAATTACGTTTTGATCACATGGAAAAGGGAATGCGAAAAGTTTGCGCCCTCGAGTATCATCCGCGTCAGAAGGAGTCTGTCGAGAGGAAACTCCAACAGCAGTCCTCTCCCTCCCCTTCAGCCATTTCGCTTGCGATCGATAACCAACCGCAAGCACACACCACTTACCTTTTGGTTCAGTGAACCCGCCACGCATAATAATTGAGTGAATATGATGGTTAAACTAAAAAATAAATAAAACAAAAACTTTCTATTCGAGGTAAATAGTGCACGACCGCTAATGTTTTTTTTTTTTTTCCTCTCTTTTTTTTTAATGAAATACTTTCGAGCAGAAGATACGCGATAGGCAGGCACACACTTCTGGTGCACAAGTCGACAGTGCCACGCATTTTAGCATAATTGCAACGTTTTGTATTGTGTATTGTGTAAAGTGTTGTTACCATTGCCACTTCTCCATTTTCCCGTTCGTAGAAAGCCATTGGAGCGATTAGACAGCGTATGGGCATGAGTTTGGGAGAGCAATTAAAGACAATCGTCGGAGGGTATGTGATCGGATATTGACGAAACTAGATGAAGACATGTCCGCTGATAATGGATGGGGCGAGAAGTAAAAACGAAACGAACGAAAAATGAAAGCGTTAGCTCTTCGGGCAGCTCGAGTTTTATTTGCTTGACGATTCAAGTGCTTACTTGTGATTCGGTTTTAGCTACGTAAACAATACAAAAATACAATTATCCTATAGGGGCGATTGAAATCCCAGAGTGAAATTGGATTTTGCTCCATCGCTCTTGTTGTCTGCTCGGAATCATCGTCCTACTTGTGAGTGCAGGACGGAAGCTTCATTTCACCGAAGTGTGCTTCAGAGATTTAGCTGAGATCGAAAGCTATTTTGGGTACGTGATGCGAATGCTACGTCGAAGTGTGGTGAAGTGATGGGGTTTGTGTTGTGTTCAAATCCATCGTTACATGGTAGATTTAATTTTGTAATTTCGAGTTAATTAAATTTATTTGTGACTACTATCGGGTTTACGTGAACTGAGTGTAAACTTTGTAAGGTAAGAACTTCTGATTAATTAACTGATGTTACCCTGTGAGAAAAAAACAGATTGTACAACAGATGGAGAGATAGAGCTTTGTTTTGTTTTGTAGGTCGAAACATTTGGTGGAAATATCTTTAGAATGTATTCCTGCAATTACTTGTTTATGTTTGTAAGTTGAAGGATGTAGCCTTGTTCAGAATTGGAGTGATTACAGTTTGGGGTAAAAAGGACTAGATGGCGCAGTTGGTTTAGTGCCTGCCCTAAGTTAGAGGGGTCCCAGATTCGAATCCCCGTGAGAGCAAAGTTAATACGCTTTTATCCGGTTTTTCAAATCTAGTCCAGTCATTTGCCGTTGGGACCAAATGAAAAACCAAACGAAAAGTAATCACAATGATCGTCAAATTTCAAAGAACTAAAGGGGAATTCGGCTGTCAACTGTCATTTGCGTGTGGAGTAAGCGGGCAAAAGTTAACGAACTTACCGAAACTAACTGTCAATTTACTATCTCTTGAAACAGATCAAACTTTTGGAACGTTTTGAATTAAGTTTTGGCCAGTGTGAAAGTGTGAAATGACATTTGTTGTTTGTCTTTTGAATTTGCAAGTAACCAAAGTCATACATCCACTACGTATTTCGTTAATTTATGCTTGCAGAATGGAATGTCTGTATATTTCGACACCCAGCACACGCCAATGCTAAACTTTTCTGTCATATCCTCTAGAGATGACTTATTACAGTTACAAACATTTGTTTCGACTAAGGCAACGGTACGTAAAGGAGGGCTCACTGTAGCACTATTGAAATAAATAGAGATTAGTTCCAGAGATATTATGCCTGCTTAACTGCCCCTGAAATGGGATATTCTGTACCACTTAAACCAAGAGAGTGCTTTACGAATTGACATAATCTCTGTCTGAAGCAAGTTACAATGATCAGAAGTGAAAGGACAGACTAAAATTTAGTTCACTGGGTTAGACAGTGCATGCTTTCACCGCCGTCTTGGATAGGTCCCTAAAAATATGTCTGTTTAGAATGTCTGTTTGATGCAATGGAGTGGTGTAGTTGATGTTCTCAGAATTTTAGAGTGTCTGCAAAGTATATTGCACCACTGAAAGGGCATGAAAAAGAAAACAGTGCTTGCTGCGGTTTGTCCCCTAAAGGGATTCAGGGGGATTAGTTCAAAGAAAGTATGAAGTGCCCCACTTATAGAGCTCCAGATTGTCGCTGAATCTTCCTGAAAATGTTTTTGGTGTACTGCCGTGTCCAGTATGAGCCACCAAGGACGGTAACGTAGAGCCATTTTATGTACATATAAAGAACGTGCGTATCTCTTCGTACATTCTGCTGCATACGGGTTCCAGCAGAGCTTTCAGTATAAGGCTAAGATATTTTTGGATTGGAAATCAACTCTTTTGTAAGAAATAACGTAAGGGTCGGCGCACATACCCACTCGTCAAGGCGGCGCCCACCTGCTATGAATAATAATAGTAATAATAATGGCGGCGCTACCGTCCGAGGTGGACCTGGGCCTGGCGTCTCAGCAACCACTCGTGTTGTGCGTGCTATTGTTCTCTCACGAGTAGAGGAACCTACAGTTTAATGCCGACTGCGAACGAGATTGAGAAGCTGTTTCTAGACACTTATACTCTTTGAGCATTATCAGTGATTCGGAAGAGGTGGAGATGCGAACAATTTTGTTTTGAAAAATTGTTGCTTGTGCTGGAATTTGAACCTAGATTGTAAAGTCTAATGCGTTTGGATCGGCGCACAAACTCACACAGCCCCGGTGCTCCCTGCTATGAATATATATATTAAATGTTTGCCTTAAATTATTTCTTCTTGTATTCATCTTTTCGCCTTCTTTTTGTCCCAAAATTGTAAACTCGCGCCAACTACTACCCCTGCTGCACGCTAAAATGTTCGTTCACTTTTGCACGCCATCAAAAGTGGGATTTTTGTTTGTTGCTTTTTCATATTCTAATTTCACAGTCTCAAGCTGTGTATCTAAGTAGCGTGTTCTCTTTTAGGGTTCTGTTCCAAATTGTTTGAGACCCTATGGATTCACTGTGTTGTCTGTGTGTCGACACTTTCAATGCTCTTTAATGTCTAAATACTTTTAAGTTGAGCCGTGAAATTTAGACTTACGACTGAAAGTTTTTGTGGTATGCAAAGAAATAATATTTCTAAATTTAGTGTGAGAAAAGTTCAGCGATCAATTTTTGATCCTGCTTACATTGATGATAGTCGAGAAGAAGAGAAGAAGATTCAACCACGAATTATACTGAACAGCAACATGAGTTTAGCCGAGCATAAAGCATGCAAAACATGCCACATGTTGCTTGCGCAACTGGAGGCAGCTGACGACAGTTCTTGCTTGCTTGTTGGTCGAGGCTTATGTGCTTACTGCTCTCTATCGCTATATGTATAAAGTAGATGAAGGATTGTATGGAGTTGGAAAGATTGGACTGGAAAGAACAATCCACATTCGCGAGCTTCGGTTATAAACGAGTCTAAAAATCTGTAAATCTGTGTAAATCTGATTGTTTTTTCGAAAACAGAATTTATATTATACTGATGAAATTTCCTAGTAAGACAAGTATTGGGGCTGAGTTATTGAATGTTGGGCTGTTGCTGTAGAAGCTGCAGCTGACTTTCCATGATTTATAGGGGAAGGATTATGTCTTATGACAGAAATTTTCACAAGTGTATACACACTGGGCGTTTAATGCCATAATATCTTCATTGATGGTAAAACGTGTTGAAATCATAAACCCTTTTTCGGAATTTTTTGAATGGTCTCTGTGAGTTTTAAATGCGATAGCTACTCCCACCATTATTTCAATGACAGTAAAGACTAGATTCCAATTATAGTTTACGACACATTTTAATGCACTGCTTTAAAATTTGTAATAGCAATTTGTATTCAAGAATATTAAGTGTCCGTTGAAAGAGGAGCGGAGCGTAAGGTGGCAAATGTTGAATATGGGAATCTTATGGGATAGAAAGGATTATGAGTTCGAAACGAATCTCCAGAGTTTTGCAAAACTAGCAGTAACTCCTTGAAGTGGTTAAACTTCTGCAGTGATACCTTCTCTTGCGGACAGCTCTCTTAAGTGGACAAATCCTTTAAATGGAGGAATTTTTCCGACTAACGTTTCAGCTTGCATCCACTTTATAATCCCTTGACGAAAACCTCCCTCAGGTGAACGCAAATGTCACCATCGCTGTCCGCTTAAGGAATGTTTCAGTGTATATCATTTAAACTTCCTCTCTGTATGAATGTATGCAATGCAAAAAGAATTAAAAGAGTCTGTCGTTGATGCAATAAAACAAAATCTCAAATCCTTCCCACTTGTTGCAAAGAATCACAATTATAATCCATTTTTTTTTCATTAATTTCAGGCTCGTATATCAATGCTATTGGGCGAAAGAAAAGGCCTAGAGAGTCTCAAATCCGATTTGATACGAAGAATTAAAATGCTAGAATACGCCCTTAGGCAGGAGCGTGTGAAATTTCATCGTCTCAAATATGGCACCGATCCGCCTCAATTGATGAACGAACTAAAACCCCCAACCGATGAGACGGGAATAGGCAACGAAGTAGCACCCGACTCAGAGGTACCCTACAGTTCGGTCTCAAATACAACATGGCGACAAGGCCGACAAATGCTGAGACAATACTTACAAGAGATTGGCTACACAGACAACATCATCGATGTGCGCTCGAATCGTGTTCGTTCGCTTTTAGGTCTAAACAATAATTCCGAACAAGAAGAGAACGTAAGTCCCAATGTCAATGGGAATGAGAACAACAAACGAGCATCTGAATCAGAAGGTAAGTCGGCATCTTTTTCTTTGACTATGTTAAGCGTTAAGTTAAATAAAGACTTCTGTGATAAAGGACGGAGAACACCAGCTAAGAAAGCACAACAAATGAACGATGCCATGATGCTGGAGACCGAGGCAGCCGTGATGGCTAATTTTGAATTCTTGGCCCAAACAGAAATGTCGGACGATGACGAAATAAACGACGACCTTGAAATGATGGCAGTCGATAACGATGAATCCGACGTGAAGACAACAAAACGAAACAAAGGCAAGGACATGATAACGACTGAAGGTAAAGCTTGCAAACAAAACTGATCTGTCTCTAACCTAAAAACTAAAAAAAAGCTACAATAGACTTTGCAAAATTAATAAATTTGCTAAATATGTATTTATTTCGTTTACAAATTGCTAAAAAATATGAAAAAAATGACACAAAAACCACATGTATGCAAAAATTTATTCTGCTGTAGCAATGTACTAAAGAAATATCAAATTATTAATAATCAGTATTAACACATGACCAAAACACTGAGCGTTTTTTCTTTTGTTTCTATTTGTTCGAACAGTAATTGCTTTGCTTTTGTGCTTTTCCTTACACTCAAATAACTTAACATACTCGTACACACACGTTCACGTATTCTCTGTCATACATAAAATTATTTCAATCGATTTGTGTTTATTTTCTTTAGTTCTCTTTGTGTTTCTCTCGCTCTCTCGCTCTCTCTCTCTGTCTGTCTCTCTGCTATGTATTCTCTTTTGCCTTTGTGAAATTTGTAATGCTTAATGAATTGAGCCATTTGAGATGGTTGTTTTTTATATTAAAGTGCAGTTAAATGTTTTTTTTTTATCACACCATCGATTGGATGTGTCCATTAAGAAGATAATACTCTCCGCTGTGGAGCATTGTAACCCATTTTATGGGATAAACGTCAAAAGAAGTTATAAATATGTTATGGCTTCCATATTTGATAGTTTATGTTGCTGCCGTCGAAGAGATGTTTTGCGATACAACCTTTTTTGCGTTAGAAACGTCAGAGGACACACAAATTTTAGTATTTTTGAGAAAGTCCTAAACAATAGACATTAAAAGGATCCAAAAGTGGCCATCGACTATTTGTTGGTCCTTATAACTCAGTGTTTTCATGACAACCCCCATTTATTAAATTAATCCAACAAAGATGTCCTGAATTTGAGTTGACCCTTTTTGATTGTGAATTGTGTAGAAGTTGTGTTTTTATTTCTTTGGCATTAGGTAAGAGTCTCGGAAACTGCAGTTTGATTAATAATTTGCAAATCGGGATTAAATGCGTTGTATGTAACCCAATAAAAAACCCAAAATGCTTTTTGACTTAAGACCTTTTTGCCTAACGTCAAAGATTCGTACACCACTTTAACGGAACATAGCAATACGGGTATGCCTCTTCCTACCTGCAAATTGTACAATTAGACGCAACTCAAAAAACGAATAACAGACTACGTGCCGCATCAAGCTAGACTTCAAACGGTCTTAAGATTTGTATTTCATTTAACGTCCACCAAATTTCGTGGCGACTACAGATATATACGTGATAGCTCCCTAATTGCTCCTTATACTCGAACATTTCGTGACGTCCTCCGGAAAGCACAGTACGTGTAGCAGCAATTATTTATTTTCCTTCTCAACACCTTCAAAGCAGACATGTGTCCAAAGCAAAGAATTGCTGCAAATTACGTAGACTCAAACCCCGTTAAAGTATCACTGTATTTAAACAAAAATTTGGCATGTTCTCACACAACATTAAATGAAAGGAACACATTTATTCGCTGTCCGTAGTCCATGCGTAGCCAATTTCACTCGTTTGTGCGTGTCCTCTCTTTTCTCTAAGGAAGCTACAATTTTATGGTGTCAACCTATTTCAGTGACCTACTTAAGTAATGATGTAATGAATTCATTTTCGGTGTTGGCTAAGAATTTAATGGAGACTTGGGCACAGCAGTCGCTACGATTTGCATATCACTACTGACAGGGCCTTTAATGGATAATCTGAAAGGTCAATTGCATATCATTTGTCTAATCACTGTCATTCTTTCTGATGTCTATCGTACATCTTTTGCTTTTAGCAAATTGATATATACTAGAGCTGTTTGACAAGTCAGTGATGTTTTGAATAAAAGATATTCGGGCTGGACCACGCCACGACAATCAATGAAAATGGTCCACAAAGCACTGATTTTGGATCAAGTCTGTCATGGTTTCTTGGGCTTTAACTCGTCTGGGGAATGCCATCTCGATGATTGTTGATAAGTTTCAATGTTATATTCATAGACACATGTCACCGGTAATGATCCCTCCAAAAACATTTTGGCCCAAAAAGGATTTCCTTAGCGACATCAATGCCATGCTGTTTTTGCAAATTGAGCACTCTCTCAAGCCGGGTTTCAACTTGTCTCATGTCCAAAACATAACGGTCTACACCGATCCAAACGAGACACAAAAATTTGTTACTAACCACGTAATGCTCACATGACGATCAGCGACGACAATTTCCTTAACTTTTCCGATGTTTTCTTTTGTTACCGGTAATATATTCAACGTGTTTTGTTAGAAATACAAAATTTCGCGCAAACTCTTATCTCAACTAAATTCGTCACAACAAACACTTGTTTAGAAAGCTTTTTGGAGCGTAGATGTGGCGTAGTAGATTACTTATAGGAACCTCACTAAGTTCGCATAAGCTCTCAAAGAAATAGGCCCCTAGATTGTGGCGTCGAAGGGACGGCAGGGCCGGACAGGAGCAGAGGTGATGTGGAACGCTCTCCACTTCCTCCTCGTCTAGGCAGCTTCTGCAGAAATCATTAGCCGGAGTTCCTAAACTTCTGGGTTTTGTAAATATCTGACCAAAAAGAGTCGAATTGGAGTTGCTTCTGTTCCATATATTGCTAAACATTTTATGCGACTCAGTATCAATCTCGGTGGAAAAGAGTTGAAATGGAGCTGCAACGTTGATTGATTTTGTAGGGATTATGACTCCTTGCTTAGCAAGTTCGTCAGAAGTTTCGTTTCCTGGAATTCATTCGTGTTTAGGAACCCAATATAGAGAGACTGTGTTGTTTACACAAAGTATTTGTTGCGAGCTGTATCAGATTTTATAGTACTGCTTTGAAGTGCTTTGAGTGCGGCCTGACTATCCACAAAAATATTCATATGAGTTGAGTCAGGTTTTTTAGATAGGCTTTCAGCTGCTTTCTGAATAGGATCGAGATCAGCTTGATAAATGCTGCAACTATCATGAAATTTGTAGAAAATTTTGTGGTTGAGCGTGGCGTTATAGACTCCAGCACCAACGCCTTTATTTTGTTTGTAGAAAACAAGACTCTTTTTCCTTATGGATTTCACATAAATTACTTGCCACTGTCTCCTTCCAATATATTAAATCTTGACTCATCAGACTGTAAAACATTTCGCCATTTTAGAACTATTTGGTATAGAGTTTTCGTCTTTTGACGATGTCGAGAAGTTAGGTTAGGTTATGTTGGTGTGAGTGGGAAGTTAGCAACGGACATTTTCGTGGGTTTCTACTTGGAAGTTCGTGGTTAATAAGTGTCGTTCTTATTGTTGACGTGTTTTCAACAAGGCTCAGGTCTCTTTTTTTTCTTCTTTTTCTTTAGATCGATGTGGGAAATGACTAGTGTTAAGCAAGCCTTAATCGATCGGTGTGCGACCAATTTCATATCTCTGATGTCTATCTCTTACTGAAGTTGGATAAACGAAATAAAATATAAGTCTTAGCAAAACATTCGCCTCTTTCCAGTGCGATATAACGCAATTTAATGACAGTTTCACACAGCGCACCAATTTTTGCACACTTAAACATCGCATGATGACTTTGTAACGGGAGCGGAAAACAGAAGTAGCGGTTGCTATTTTTGTAAACATAACAGACAAATGAGAAATTTACGGCACAGCAATTCGCAAATTTGCTTGCAGCTTTTTTTGCAAGTTTTCAGAAAAGAGAATGCTAGTTGTAAAATAAAGACTTTGCACCAATTATTTTGCACACCACTGTATGTGCACTAAATTCCTACAGAAGCTTCGAATATTTCGTTTTAATTATGCACTGACAAGTGCATTTGTCCGCTTTGAGGTCTAGTTGTTCGTCGCTTACTGTATCTGTCACAAGTCATTACGTTGTTGCTCGGAATTAAACTAAACAACCGCAGGTGACTGCATTCAACCTCGCACACACCATGTTCATGAATGGATGACGTGTACTTTGATTTTCATTCATTAATCGGTACTCAACTAATTCGCTTTTTGTTCGATTCGACATATACGGAGTTTTGATGTCATGCTTAGAGCTCGTTTAAAACATCAAACGAATTGATTTCAATCGAAGCCACTTTGGTTATCTTTGAATCACAAAAAGAGAGATCAGATATTCACTCCTCAGACGTCATCTGCAACGGAGGTTCCCACATAAGTTTTGCTGTTTTGAATTTTAATTTCTTAATCCATTTCCATTCATTTTCATCAAACTGACATTTACTGACATTCATTTGGTTTTGATTTGCTGAAGTTTCTTTAGTGCATCGCTTGACAAGGATAATATGCATCGAAATCAATTAAATATCCGAAACAGATGGTGCGACACATTCTAACACATTGATATAATCCGAATTGGCTTCTTATCCTTACATGCGTTTTAATTTCGGTTCCTTTTTGAATTTTGGTTTATATTTTCGGTTCTACTTATGATTTATTATTGTTATTTTGTTTTTCTCTCATTTTTATTTCTAAGATCTTGATGCCGAGGTTGGGGAGCAGATTCTGAATGATATAAATCTATTAACCGAAGGTGCTTACATATATCAAATAAAAATAAGAATGCAATAAGTATTTGTAGTTAGATAAGTAAAGAACTTCTATTCTCAATTTACCATAGTGCATGTGAACGAAATACATTCCATAGTTATACATACATAGATTCATCTAGTAAGAATTTATAGCAACTTAATTTGTCTATTGTCTATTGCATTATTGTATCTTTATGTGTGTGCTTTTCGTTTGAAGGATACTCCAATACCGACTCAACACGACGCAATCTTATCGCCGGAGATGAAGAAGTCGACGCTTCTTTGGGACTTGGGGAACTGGCGCAACTAACCGTGAACAATGAGGCAGAGAGTAACTACGACGTGGCCAATGCGAAAGAAAGCGGCTATCGGAAAACCTGGAATGCCAAATATACACTTCGATCACATTTCGACGGAGTACGTGCATTAATTTTCCATCCCGAAGAGCCTGTATTGATCACCGCCTCCGAAGATCATACACTTAAATTATGGAACCTGCAGAAAACTGTGCAAGCCAAAAAATCAGCTAGTCTTGACGTCGAGCCATTGTACACATTTCGTGCTCACACCGGACCCGTGCTGTGTCTGGGCATGTCGGCAAACGGTGATACGTGCTATTCGGGCGGCCTTGATGGCAAAATTGAATGCTGGAAACTGCCAAGTTCGAATATTGATCCGTATGACTGTTACGATCCTCAAGTGCATGCGGCCACTTTGGATGGTCATACAGACGCTGTATGGGGTTTGACTACACACCAAGGTCACATTGTTTCATGTTCAGCGGATAGTACGGTGAAACTGTGGTCACCAAAGTCAAAGGAGCCACTTCTGAAGACATATGCCTCAGAGGCGGAGGGAATACCTAGCTCAGTGGACTTTGTACGCAATGAAGTTGATCACATTGTGGTTGCCTATCAGAGTGCCCATTGCATTATCTATGACACAGAATCTGGTAAACAGATCATCAAATTGGAGGCTGCCACTGAAATGTCTGGCAATACGGGTAAATTTATAAACAAAGTTGTCAGTCATCCGACGCTACCGATCACAATAACCGCACATGAAGATCGTCACATTCGTTTCTGGGACAACACCAGCGGTACATTGGTGCATTCGATGGTTGCCCATTTAGAGCCGGTCACCAGTTTGGCCATTGACTCCCATGGATTGTATTTACTGTCCGGATCCCATGATTGCTCGATACGCCTGTGGAATCTAGACAACAAGACGTGCGTGCAAGAAATAACCGCGCATCGCAAGAAGTTCGATGAGAGTATATTTGACGTGGCCTTCCATGCCACGAAACCGTATATAGCGAGTGCCGGGGCGGATGGCCTAGCCAAGGTATTCGTCTAGGAAGCATTTTCTTATTTTTTTTTATAACTATACATATTATATATATAAATATTAATTATACTATAAACTATGTTATGAAACAAAACAAAAATGAAAAAACAGAAAAAAAACAAAAAAAAACATCAGAAACAAAAAGCAAATTAATTAGTTATTTTTTAGATTATAAAACAACATCTATATAAAATATACAGTATAACAAAGCAAAAAATGAAAAATCATATTAAATTATAAACAAATTAAAGGTAAAATAATGTAAAAAAAAATACAAAACGAATAAAATCCAATAAAATGATGTGAACAAGAAGAGCAAGTTAAGGAAAATTTAAAATGAAAAACAAAAAAACATGATGGACGAATAATTTACTAAATGGTAAACATACATACACACATAGTAGTATCACAGCATTTTGGATTCACACACAAGAGATTGTAGTTGTAGCTATGCTAATGGAAAAAGTAGGAAAAGCAAAGAGAGAGAAAGGGGAGAAAGAGCTCGAAGCACTTCTTATGCATGTAATTGAAACAACTATATTTATTTTAATTTTGTGGTATTTTCTTTTTGAATATGTTCACAATAAAGGAAAACAAGCTTACAGATTGAAATCAGATGTATCTTTGAAAGTGTGTGGGACTATCGAATGTGAAGGCAGGCTGATTGGACGGTTGGCGTTCACAGAAGTGCGTCTAATTTAAACGAATCAATTAATGGTCTTTTAGAAGAGCAAAATGTCAATTGCCAACACTGCAGTAACTGATCAGACACAGAGGAGTTGTCTTTGGAATAAAGGTTAGGGTTTGTTCTTGTCTGACTACTTTTTCTTAACTAACACCCTGTATGTAAAATATCTTGTCATACGTAGAAGTTACTTTTGCACTAAAGATTCTCTTACAGTCATCTGGATGCTTCTTCTGAATTTTCTTAACAACATGTACGTGAGGATCATGAAAATCAAGAAGCCCAAATTAGCACCATTTTAAAAACATAAGAATAAAGATTTACTCGTAGCCATCAAAGCTAGGGTTTGGCCTGACCAATGTCTTTCTTTTGAATTTTCTTAACACCCTGTGTGTGCTTCTTTTGAATTTTCTTAACACCCTGTACGCGCTAATCATGCAGGAACACAAATTAGCACCATTTTCAAAGTAGCCTCGCATTCATCTGGTTTTGGGTCTGTCCTGATCATTGACCGTGCTTTTTCTGAATTTTCTTTACACCCTGTACGCGCTGATCATGATAGACCCAAAATTTGCAGCATTTTCAAAGTATAAGAGTAAAGATTCAGTCGCAATTATCTAGATTAGGATCTGTTTCATTGATCGTGCTTCTTTTGACTTTTCCTAGCACCCTGTATGTAAAATAACCTATCATGCATGGCTTTGGAGTATAGATTTATACTCAGTTGTCTAGGATACAGCGCAATGGATCAAATCAGGATATAAGTGGGACGTGGTTGACTTATGTCGTAACTGTCACTTTCTGGGTTAGGGTTTGTTCTGATCATTGACTGCGCTTCTTCCGAATTTTCATAACACCCTTTAGCCCAAATTAGCACCCATTTAAAGAATGAAATTGAAGATTCACTTCCAGTCATGCAGGTTAAAATGTGACCCGATCATTAGCTGTGCTTCTTTTGAATTTTCTTAACATCCTGTACGTACTGATCATGCTGGAGACTAAATTAGCACCCTCTTTTCATCGAATGGATTATTCTCTCCACATCCTGAATAGTCTCCAGCATTGAATAATAATAATAATGATGACGCTACAGTCTGAGGTAGACTTGGGCGTAGCTTCACAGCAACCACTCGTGTTGTGTGTGCTACTGTTCTCTTATGAGTCTCTTCAGTCACTTCAAAAAAAGCGCCACACAGATCCCAGTCACACCAAGTTTCCCCGGTGATGGATTAACTCTTAGCATTAATGACTTCCCAAAAGTATAAACACATAACATGCCTTATCACAGTCGATAGTACTGCATTGTATTGATGATATTTCAACAATGAATCAGTGCAAAACCATTTGTTTCCGATTCAATTGACGACAAAATATTTCGTAAATGTTAATTGCTTTGAGTGGAAATAAGAATCTTTTTTCGATACACGAAACGGTATTTCTTCAGCAAAATACAAAATACCTAGAATACATGAAAAAATATCAATTTTTCAACCTTGAAGTTGAAATTGATCGCTGATCGTCGTAAAGGGCCAACTACGGTAGCCTTATGAAAACTTAATCTTATGTCAAAACCAAACGAAATGTGACCAAAACCATGGTCAAATTTCAAAGTATCCACAATTCCTTATTGAAATTTAAAGAGAATTTAGCAGCGAATGTTTTGGCTTCAAAAGCCAAATGTGAACGAACTTAACGAAACTGAGCGAAGTGGCTACTATGGTAACAGTGTATCATTTTTGTGTATTCACTCGGTTGTTTCAGTTCTGTTAAGTTTCCGTACGGTCATTATGTTTGGTCCTCGTTTTGTTAAAAATCTGATGGACATACACGATCTTTAACCAGCTGCCTTCAATTAGGCACGACAAGTTGGCTAAGGTTCCTTTCCACTTATGTACATCATCAATTTTGTGAGTGTCCTCTATTGCGTTGCCCCACAGCCGCGGAGTCGAAGACTCTTCGAACTGGAGCAGTCTTATCCATGTGCTTTACACGATAACTAGCCATCTTAGGCATTGAATCAGTAGACGCCTGGCTAGACTCATGTCGCTTGTACAGCACATAGAGTACGTGGTTGGATTTTCTTTAAATGCTCTCAACGGAAACATGACCAAAGATTGGAATCGAAAATTCAATGTTTACTTTTCTCCAAAAAGTAATAAAATGAGAGTAACACTTTTGTAAAATTGTTAGTCACTTTTATGTTGAAGGTAAATTAGACTAGATTAATGCCCGGAATGACCGCCCTTGTTCTTAAAGATAGCACTTCGACCTGGCATAGAATCTATCCGCTTCTGAAACCTATTCGCAGGAATGACTGCAATGCCTTTCAATTGTGGAATTTCTGTATCGAAAATGATTTTTTTTTCAGTTCTTCCCAGAAATTCTCAATGGGAAGGCTGTGGTAACACCGATAAATGATTGTCCCTCAACCAAGGACTCACCAACTTCGCTGAGTAATTAAGATCATTGTCATGTTGGTAATTTCAACTGCTCAGATTACTTTTTAAATGTTTACACCCGAAGCTAACTAAACGCATCGTAGCTCATTTCCTGCAGATATGTTTTTTGCTACACAATATAAAAAGACGTTAAATGGGAAAGTTTTTTAATTTCAGTTGTCTTTTACGTTTGCCGCAATTATTCCGTTGCAGACATAATAACTTTGTCTGCAAACATGCTGCCGCTGCATCATTCCGTGAACACCTTCAAAGCTCATTGTGTACTCTTGTTTCGAAACGTTTACTTATACATAAGCCAGAACCAGAAAGGAAGAATACTGCGTCTCGCCGTTGTCTCGTTGCCACAATTGGATCAATTTAGTTTGCTTTTGAGCTCCATCTTTACACAAGACAGTCGACTGCAACGTCGCATTCAATTAGATTTGAAGGCAGACAGGCTGCTGCTGCGGCGAAGTTGGTTGAAGTCTTGAAAGGACTTTCTATGTTAGACTTTTCGACATTTTATATTTTCTGTTGAAGTAACTACTTTAAAATGAATCCAAAGGGTTGCGCGTACTTTTCACAATTGAAGTCATGTACTTATTTGTTTTGACTTTTATCTTGTCGCATTAATGGTTACTTGCTTGATAGGCAGGTCCACCTTACACAACAAAGAATCTGTCGAAATTATGGTTGTTCATTTGATACCCTGCACGGCAAAGAATAATTCCATGTGCATTAATTGAACAAATTTATGGTTCGAGAGCAGATTTTTTCTTTGTATGGCGCTACAGTCCAGAGTGGACCTCGCCTTCAACCAACATCTTTCGTAAGTTGCCTCCAGTTTTTCACAACAGGGTGGTTGAGGTTCGTTTCAAACTGTGTGCGCCACTTAAGACGTGGACGTCCCCTTTGGCTGTGGCGACAGCAGACTTACACGACTAAATGCTCTAAATGTTACTGATGTCAGTTGCAATGTCTGAATGTACTATTTTCTTCCTTTCCAATTCGAGCCAACGCTCCTGAAGGCAAAGCCAACCTAAGACCAAACCTCGTAAGACTTTTAAATTCACCCAAGATGTACACACTCAGATGATTTTCCAACCAGTGCCGCATCGATAGTTTCATTATTGCTTGGAATTGTTGATTAATAGTTGTTCGGTTTACATCGCATAAAAAAAGAAGAGGAAACATTTTATTTATTTAAATGAAATATGAAGAGTAATTAAATACACTCTCGTATCAACAGATTTTTAAGGTTTAAGCATTACATACGATATTAAAGAAAGTAACAAAGAAGAAAACAAAATAGATTATATGTAAATTTAGGAAACAAAAAAGTATATATATATAATGAGAATTTCTGAATGATCTTAAATTGCTTACACGATGAAATTGATAAATTACTCTTTACTTTTCCACCTTTTCGCTGCTTAAAACTAAGAAAACTTAAGTGAAAAAGTGAATGAAAAAAAAAATCAAGAAAAAACACGCAAAATCTCTGCAAAATATGTCGCAATAATTGACTTTAAATTTTATTTAACGACAAAACGTTAACCACGCGCTAATTTAACAGAAACTTGTAGCTTTTATTTTCATTCAGTGTATTGATATGATATCGACTTATCGTTTTTAAATTATTATACGAAGATGAAGATGAAGAAAATGAATATGTATATGAGTACAGTAGGATTTATGTTTAAAAAAAGGGCAATGAATTAAATAAAATAAAATAAAAAATGAATGAATATTTATAAATCGACAACAGCCACGTGAAAAAGTGGAGCATAGTGTTGTTTAGTAATGCATAACGTCATTCATTATATAGTATATATATAAGTTAAAACAAAACAAAAACAAAAAACACAAGAAGAACTATTAAATCTCCCGATTTTTACAAAGTAATGAACAGGAAAAACAAAATACCCATGAATTGACGCGTAGAAGAAAGAAGGAAAGAAGGAAAACAAAAAAAGATCTAGTATATTAAATATCAACACGATATATGAGAATTAATAAACATTTTTAAGTAATAATACTTTAAGCTATAAGGGACTATTACTACAATTATTATTATTATTATGAAATTACAAAACAAAAGGGAAAAAAAGCAAACATTATTGAGAAGACGATTTAGAAGTGGATAAATCGAAATGATGGATGGCATGATTCAAGTTTTTTTTTGTTTTTGTTTTATTATTTTTGTTTGAATAAGAACTACGATGGAGGAAGCAAACATACAAAAGAATGAAAAAACAACAAAAAATTATACATATAGATATTTACATAACGTCGTATATATATATTATAATATGTTTTCATTTAGTTCTCTTGTTTCATTAATTCTAATTATTAGATTTTCCTTTTTTGTATTTTTATGTAAATTATAGAAGGAGAAAAAAAAATATTTTATTTCGAAAAATTTTACTTGTGTCATGTCTTTTATTTTCTTTTCTTGGGGTTTTCTATCTTTTCTTTTCCACTTTCAACTAAGTTCTGTACAATTTAAAAAAAAATTGAGTTCAATCCTTGCTTTTAAAGACACTGTCACATCGTCAAACCGTGTTCGCTGTTAATTCGTAATTGAATTGGTCTTCCTTAGCACATGGGCACATACTATACAAACTTAGTCTTTCGTGAGAAATGATTTCATATTGTTTTGATTATTGTAATTTGACTTCAGACTCTACATGCTTGTTAGTGCAAAGGTGCATTTTAAAGTGTTCAAGACATCCAATTGAGAAGAGGAGGATCTTAGTCCTCGGCGTAGCTTCCTTCTCTAATAATAATAATAATGGCGGCGCTACAGTCCGAGGTGGACCTACAGGCCTAGGTTCGCAGCAATCACTCGTGTTGTACGTGCTATTGTTTTCTCGAGACTGAAGGGGACCTACTGTTTAATGCCGACTCCGAACGGCGAGGTTGAGAAGCTTTTTCTAGACAGTTATACCTCTTTGAGCATTGTCAGTGACTGAGAGGAGGTGGAGCCGTGAAAAAATGTTAGGTGTTTTTTTCTGGAATCAAACCGAGACCATCGAGCGTAACAGTCGACGCACCTACCCCCACTACGCCACGGCGCCCACAGCTGTCTATTCTATTAACAAAAAAAAAAAGAATTTATGGTTTTTTAAATTGGCTTGGCGTAGTTGGTGTATACGTCAACTCCTAGGCTCAAAGTCTACGCAGAGGCCTGCACAGTAAATCAGTGATGTTGAAATGAAATGCAGTCAAAATCGTTTATAACGACCTTCAAGGAACTGACTAATTTGGTCGTTATAAAAGATAGGTCGCTCTAATGGATAACTCGAAGAAAGCAGATAAACAACGGAGACCCTCTAAACTGTGCCAACAACAGAGGGATCAGTCTCCTAAATATCTTCTCTGCCGTCTTATGCAAACGCCTGAAGCCCTACGAGAACAGTCAAATTGGTCATTGGTCTACCATCGACCAGATATTCACATTGCGATAGATCTTGGAAAAGACACCAAAGATACCCACCATCTGTTTATCGATTCTAAGGCCGCGTATGTTACACAACACATTGTCTAATCTTAGCATCCCTGCAAAAACCGTTCGCCTTTGTAGGATGACGTTGGGGAATGGCCGTTGCTTCATCAAGGATTTACGAAAAGCCTAACACCATTTGTTCCTGAATGAGAATGAAGGGGTCGCGTTAAAGTACATATCCTGGTATTGCTTAGAAATAGTAAAACACAGGATTTTGCTTCATTAAAAAAACAAAGTTCTAAATACCCACGTTTTAAGCATAAAGCAAATAGTCTACTTTGTTACATACAAAGTGATACAAAATTATATGCAAATATTAGATTTCGATTGGAATGAGGTAAGTAAATTTGAAAAAAATATGCATCAACTTTTGCATTGGTACTAAGTTGAACAGAACTCAGAATAGTCAGTTATACTTTGAAGTCTGTAAAAATTTTCTTCTTTCAGCTGTTAAACTATCGACTTAACCACAATTTATTCTTAGATTACCCATTGATGAAAGCAGTCATTGTGTTTATATTATCGCCGTTGGATGATGCGTAGAAGACAGCAGGTTCGTTTCGGTGTCGACTTCACAGTGTAAAAACCATCTTTGATGATGATGAACTAACTTTTACAAGTTTTTGAAAATACACTGATAATATAACTGTGTAGCAGATTCGTTCGGAGTCGACATAAAAATTACAGATCCCACTGTGAGTGGGATAAATTAATACCCCGACAGTACTCGGGATATATAAGACTCATAATAAGAATATACGAGTATATGTACAGAGTGGGACAAATACAAATTTATTTTTATCAATGCGCAAAAGGTCGATTGTGACACGGCGCATCATCCTGCATGAACCAGAGGTCGTCCAAATCCATGTCTTCAATTTCAGTAAAAAAGTCCTGTAACGCCCACCGTTGACCGAAACGTTGGCCCCAGTCTCATTTTCGAAGAAAATTGGTCCTATGATGCCACCATTCCACAATACGCACCATACTGTCTCTGCATTGCAATTTTTTTCGTTAACGTAGCCGCCGAGATGAAAATGCGCGCCAACAGCAGTCGCGATGGGTGCTTAATTTCGGCCAAAACTTCTTTTCAAAAAACACACTGTTTGGGCTACACAGCAATCACTTTGGAAATAGGTTTTCAAATTTTCCCAACGTTGTTCATGCGCAAAGTGACTAATTTCGTTTCGCGGAGATATGATACTGACTTTCTGTCAAGATTTCGAGCGGGAAACAACTGTCAGTGTCAAAATAGCCTATGAAATTTGGAGAACACTCTACTTGTAAAGAACTCACTAACTATTCCAAAATGTATGCTCCCAATAGTTACGAGTTCGTAATCGCAGTATTAGCGCAGTACTGCAACGTCAATCGCGTTGCAACATACAAGCAAACACTGCGCAAACAAAAGCTACCAACGCATCATAGATTTTTGTGATGCGATGAATTTTTTATTTCAGTTTCCAACTCAATTGTGTCTTTTTCATGTCTAAAATATAATCAAGTATTGGCATTAGCATTGTAATTACAACATTATTAACCAAATTATTTAAAAAAATTATCGCCAATTTTTTTGACGTTTAAAAAAAAAAAAAGAGCAATAAGCCCACATTGCATCGCAATATTAAAAAGTTGTTGCGTCACATCACATAGGCAGTGAGACATTTTACCCAAGGCGACCGAACTTATCGGACAGTCCTATGCCTTTCAGTTGCCCTCGTGGTTTTCATGCCTTCTCATTAACCTTTACGGGCCTCAATGCGTGCAAGACCAAACTCTTTTGCTCAAAATTCGCTTGGCATCCATTTTTTTAATTAATCTAGCGAGCGACTTTAAAGATGTTTTGACAATCTTGTCTTAATTTTAGTTTCCAATTAAAAATTCTTGTGTTTATTTGATTTGTTAACTTTCAGTTTCTTCCATTATCCTCTCTTAAGTTTATTTAAATTAAATTCCAAATGTTCAGTGTCGGCTGGTACCGATACCTTACGTTAATGATAAACAATTGCATTGACCAATAACAACACCGCAGGCGGTTATGTTTTTATATGTGTACTGGGTTGTTAACAGCTCTTCAACAATCCAACGTAGTCGACATGCACTTGAATTCATACACTTGCAAATGAAGATTGGATGACAAACAAGACTGCATCATGAGCAATAGATTTACAAACATTTTAATAACGAACAAAAAAAAAGAGAATTATTCAAAATCTCTAGAAAATCCAAGGGAAAAACTGATACATGTTTGTTTTTGTGATTTTTGGACAGAATTTGATTTTACTTATTTCATTCTATGACCGTTATTTCTAACTGTTCTACTTGAAGACATGAACTTGATTTTACTTCCCTTTCAAAATGATTTCATGGACAGTCGTAAACTGTCACGTTTTGAAACGTATCTGTCAAATTGAACGATTATTTCCGTATATAGTATTTTTTGTTAGAGGGTTTGATGTTCATTCATTGTAAGAATATATAAATATATAAATATACTATTGTATCACACATTAGTCCTTGTAAAAATCATTAAAAGCAAAATGTAACACATACAAAGTAAGTCAAAAGGACTAGCATATTTAAGATCGTAAAACGATGTATATTTCAGATTTTGAAATACATGTGTAGATTAAAATGTTCATTCTCACTTAATTTAATTATACATAGCAACTTGTAAGGGATGTCCCTACAAGCATACATAACGCATTAACATAAAAAGAAACTAACTTAAACTAGGGAATGGAAATAAAAGAAAACAATAAAATTTATAAATTTAACATCACTTGGTCTTTTATTAACAGGTCGCATGTGAGAAGCTTGAGGAGAGTTTGAGTTCAAACTTAAATTGATGTTTGTGGTCCCTAAGCCGTATGTGTGTATGAACTGTGGTAACATTTTGACTGGCTAATTTTTGACGTTTCAAGAAAGTTGAATAAAATAGGAGTCATTTGTAAAGAAGGAAACCGTTACAAATCAAATTTGAAATAAATCCAATTTAGAATCCAGCTATATTTATCACTTCTCCGTAGTTATTATTATTATTGTTGAGGGTATATTGCACCACGACCTTCAAGATCTACTATGCCCCATTTTAATACACTAGCACTATTACGAGTTCCCCACAAATACAGTTCTTTTCAGAGTTGTATTGAGGGCAATGGACTTCTATTGCGCATAGGTGAAGAAATCTGTTCTAGAGTATTCTCTCTAAGCCAGTTTCCTCCAGGAATCTGAGAATGAGAGATGGTTCTAGTGATTCTTCTTTTGATATTAAGTACTCTTTTTCTTTTGTGGGCTAGTGCCTCACAAAATCCCAGTATTTGTTCTGGAATTTCATTAAATTCTCCACAAAATCTGCAGAGGCCTTCTTCAGATAACCCTAGTTTTCTTAGATGCTTGTTAGGATACGAAGTTTGTTCTTGCTCATTCTGATGCATGCTTCAAATCTCTCCTATCCGGCTTCTTTTATACTATCCGGCCGGAGCCGAATAGTCTTTTGATATCCGGCCCAATACCGGAAGTTGTTTTTTCAGTAAAAAACAACAAAATAAATAAACAATTTAATATTGGAAGCTTACTAAAGCCAAATTATGGTGAATGAAAATTTGTTTTTCTGCATTCAGGGGTAATAATTTATTACGTTTATTTTCGTATACGATGCATGCTTTAGAAAAGAGTCTCTCACTGTATACTCTGCTACATGGAGATGAAAAATAAGTTTTGGCAAATTTGGGCAAAATTGGATAGTGTCTTCCATTTACTGACCACCAAGCCCAAGGGTCACTATTCCGTACAAAATAAACTGTTTTGAGATATAAGTCAAGCTCGTTGGCGGTATTTTTTGTTTGGTAGAAAACTCAATCTGACTTGCCTTCCGCAACGTCTTCAAAAATGTCCCAAAAACTTTGCTGTGTAGAAAGTAAGAATTACTTGTGGAGGAGAAGGAAAAAAAACATGTTTAAGTCAGTTTGACTTGTACCGGTCTGATTTGAGTAACAGAGCACCAAACTATTATACTTTTAATTTGGGCAGATATCCGGCCGCCGAATATTCGGCTATCCGACCTAGCTGCAGGCCGAATATTCGGTATCCGGTATCCGGCCAAATAACTATTCGGTACAACTCTAGTTCTGATGATTTCTTTTCGTGCCAGGGAGTCGGTCATTTCATTGCCTTTTATTTCTATATGGCCAGGTATCCAGCAGAGTTTCACTCTGTTTCTACTACTTAGTTCTTTAAGCTTCTGTAGGCATTTCCACACGAGCTTGGATTAAATGGAGTAGGAGTCTAGTGCTATAATAGTAGCTTGACTATCTGACATTATTGCTATGTCGCGGTTGGTTGGTATAGTTCTTGTCGAAATTGATTTGGATGCATACGTTTATGCCATACCATATGTCCCCGTGGTACGAGGATCAAAATCGTTTTAGTTTCTTTGCAATCTGCTGCTGTCACTCGTGCCTAACCTAATATAGCTCAATTGGCCAGCACAACTGACATTCATTGAGATATATTTCATATTAATCTATTTATCTAAACATAAGAAGAAAACCACAATTTCTATCGAACGGATTAAGAGAACTTTTATCAAAGACACAATTTTTCTTCAAAACGTGATTCAAACGGAATTCAAATAAATTCGTTTAGTTTTGTAATTTATTATGCCACCTTATTGCTTACAGCGACATCTACACACTGACAGTGTTATCGTAACGCATGCAAATGACATTTGTGTTAACATGATGCAGCCATGATACGGTTTTCCTGTTAGAAAGTGGATATCCGGTTGTTTTTGCTGCTTCTTGACCATTTTTGTATTTTCTATAGAACTAAATTCCTTCCGACATTTTCGAGTGATTTAAACAAGGAATCAGTTATTTTATACTGACAGAGCGCACAAATTGTTATCATATTCTGAGAATAAGTCATTAAAGATCTTCTGTAACAAAAATGACTGTGGATATGCGTTTGATATCAATTAAGGATGGCGGTAGATTTGCGATGAGTTGGATAGCTGGAACAAATCCAAAGGCACTACGATCAAACACTCATCGCACTCACGTCTACACCGTTGATGTTCCTCAAGTTTGGTAAGCCCCCTTTGAATCCACTGATGCCTGAGGCACTGACCTAATTTGATTTGATTAGCAAAGATATTATGAAATGCATCAAACGGAAGAATAATTCGATGTCATTTCGAATTCTGTTTAGGTTGTGCTTTGGTACAATAAAAATATTTGCCGAACAAGTTCAACACTTGTATAGTGAGTATATGCAAGGGTTTCCAATTGATCAAGATTTATGTTTTTTATTTGTCTTTGACTCGTTTCAGATGTGACGTTGAATTTCGTTTGTTTCAATACATTCTTTCTTAAGCAATATTCACGCAAAAGAGCGAGGTTTGTGAAAACAATTCATTCCGATGTCTTGAATGTTCCATTACTTGTGGTTTTTTTTTCAGTGCAACAGTTGTAAACAAAGAAAATAAAAGAAGACGTGTGGGATCAATTGACAGTGTGGATATAACAAATCTAATGATGGAATCGGAAGTATTCAATGAATACTCTGAAGAGAGTTTTAAATTTCCTCAAAAGATCGTATGTTTAAGACTGAGCTTGTCTCCTTCAAAATTATCTAACTGTGTCCACAATTAGAGTTCGACGAGGGATCAAAGGAAATCCACTTCAACATGTATTCATATAAAGGAGATAACTATCAGACAAATTAGTTGGGATTGCCCGCAACCAGATGAGGAAGACGCTTTTGGCGAAGCAAGTCAAGACGAGAGGAATATGCTTTTATATGAGATGAGTGGTAATACATTTTAATTAATTCTTAAAGTGCTTGTGGTAACGCAGTCTAGTAGGAGTAAGTGCAGGTGTTTTTCACAAAGATTTTGACCTAAGATTGATAAAAAGCTAGTATTTTAGACTTTTTATAACATCTTCAATTAGATGCATATCTTTTTTTCCTTACGGAGCTCAGCTGTCCTACAGAGTCCAAATATAAAAAGGAAAAAGTTGTGATCGATAAAATCTCTGACTTGAGTTGCCCCAGAGGAACAAACAGATGTTGATAAAACTGACGGTGACCTTATTAGTTTGAGGGTTTCAACGGTTTCCAAATGAGTATCGACTGTTTCTTTTTCTGTAAAACCCATGTTTGAAGACTCCACTCTAGATGACATCGGCCCTGAAATTGGTATCCTTTCTGACCGAGTTAAAGGACGACTCCGAACGATAGGATTGTGATTTTTCTAGACAGTTATGCTCTTTGAGCATCGTTAGTGACTCAAAAGGGCTGGAGCCGTGAACATTTTTTTCTTTAAATTGTTGTTTGTTCTGTGATTTGAACCTATAAAAACTAGTGTTTTAGACTTTTATAACATCTTCAATTATATACATAGCCCAGCCATTTTATGCGATGGATCTGTAGACGTCTGATTCAACTTATGTCATCCTTTGTACCTCCAATCGCCACCAACGCAATTAGGAACAAAGCCAGGTCTTCCTCTTGAAATGACCAAGAGCTTCTTCGTCCGCGTTGGAAGTTGTCCATGCCTTTGAGCCGTATAACAGCTTGATTTTTCGAGAGAGGGCTCTATAGGTTAGGTTAGGTTAGGGGGCTGCTGCAGAGCTATCACTTACTTTCATTGAAATCTAATAAGATATGATTCTTTTTATTTTACTTCCTCTCCTTTTAAGCCAGAGAAGATGATTTGATGAGTAATCAAATCTCAGTCACCCAAAAACGGAAGGTACAACAAATCGAATGAGTGCGCCAACCAAATAATTTTGAAATTATTATTTTAGTCATCAACTGTAAATAGCAATAGTCCAGCGAAGAAGTGTTGCCGTGAAGGAATTCAGAATACTTCCTTGGAAGAAGTACGATGCGCTCCAGGATCGGTTAATGATGAACCTCTTTCGGGCTTTAACATGTAAGTCACCTACTAAGTCTGTAGAACTGCCAAAACATTAACTCCGTTTGAACAGCGATTGTAGATCCCAGTCTGTTGCAGAAAATCATACCACCACCCAGGATATAGACGAAGGGTATATAAATAAATTCTGCTAATTTAACTTTTGTAACGTTTGTGAAATTAGGGATGTGACTCTCGATGGAACATTTCCCAGTCAGCAACTGGATTTAGACCAACGCCAGCCACAATGTGAACCATTGCCTGAGTCTCCAAATGTCTTGTCTGTACGTGAGTGTAGAGACATGTATCGAATGAGAGTAATTCATGTTCCTTTTCTTTTTTTAGAATTTCCAACAAGAAGAAGCCAACACAAGCCTGCAAGAAATCCCCACTTTTGCTCGAAATCCCCAACAAGAAGAAGCCAACACAAGCCTGCAAGAAATTCCCACTTTTGCTCGAGATGTCCAAGAAGAAGAAGCCAACACAAGCCTGCAAGAAATTCCCACTTTTGCTCGAGATGTTAAAAGTCAGCTAAGAAAACGACCAAGGTCTCGTTTGATCATAGATAGATCCACTAAGCTTGCAAAACTAGATTTAGATTATTGTAAAAATAATGTCTGGGAAAATTGCCTCAACTACGTAAATATTCGTGGCATAATTTGTTTTCTGAATTCATGCAAATACCGTTGTTTTTAGGCTAAGAAAGAACATATAGTCAACAGATTTTGCTATACACCATTGGCTACTCTTCATCCAGGACCAGTGAGGTAATTGACTAGAAATACCCGTTAAATCGATTGAAGTTTGAATTTCAATGCTTAAATAGGTTTCCAAAACTGCTCGCCAATTTTAAGAAGAATATTAAAACTGTTCAGAAGCAGAATGCAGATCAAAATCGGTTGCTCTTGATTGAGGAAATTCTTGGAGACGATTTCGAGACTTACAAGAGTGAATTCAAACTAACAGCAACGAAAACGAATAGATCTAGAGCATTGAATCCATCACGCTGTGTTGAATTCAGACACAACATTGAAGAGCCTCAAATTGTACCAGTCAATGATGAAGATATTGATTTGAACAACAACTGCAATCAATTTGATGAATGTTCAGGAGGAAATGAAATTCCAGAAAATACCGTAAAGTTGAAATGTTCACTTGACAAGGTAGGCCTGAGGGTTTACATTCTCATTCATTCATTCAACAGAAACTCTTACTTGGTATGTCTTATATCATCCTACGAATGCAGAAATGTTCCTCGTTTTAAAATTTGTGAAGAACGGAGTCAATGTTGATATACATTTTTACGTTACGAAAGCAATGATATCGTGTTTAGGCTAAACTGTGCTTATATTTGTCATTTGGATTTGTATTACTTATGGTCTATGGCGGATTGAGGCTTAAACATCAATGTTTCCTAGTCAAATTCATATCCTGATTTTGAAGTCTTATTGGAATTAGGGTCACTTCCATTGTCCTTATTCAGATTAAAACTCATTGAATATCATCCGCTCTCTTTCGGACACCTTTGAGAGAATGCATTAAATGTTAGTAGTCCAATTGAATTCTTCAATGTGTGGACTAGACCAGTTTTTCTTCTTCTTGTTGTGGCGCTTCAGTCTAGGCTTCAACTAACAACCCTCACCAACTGTCACTTTCTTTCGCTAGCTCTTTCCAAACTGCGCACATCGATTTGGTTGAAGTACGTCTCCACTTGTGTGCGCGCCACATTAAACGTGGAGGTCCTATGTTTCGTTGTCAAACAAGATCAGAGTCGAAGATTCTTCGCGCCGAGTCTCAGATGTCCATTCCTTTACATGGCCTAGCTATCTTAGGCGTTGGATCCGTAGATGGCTGGTTTGACTCATACCGCTGTACAGCCCAAGCAGTTCGTGTTTGAATCTTCTTCACCAATCTCGACGCTACACTTTTCGCTCAAAAATTCTCAAATTCCTTTATCCCCTTTCGATATTGGATATAGCAGGGCTGGCATGATCTTATACAAAGTTAGCTTGACCTTTCGAGAGAGGGCTCTATTTCTCAATACATACACAGACTTTTTATCATCCACAGATTAATCTTAACAAAATAAAATTCAGCTTTCCCAATGACGCAGCCACTCAGAGGTATGTCCGTTTCCATCTGAAATAAGATTAATTTCCAGTAAACTTAAATATAGTTCCAGGTCTAATTGGGGAAAAGAAGGAATCCTCAGAAAACTGCTTTCTCTGTGGAACACAAAAGATCCTCATGTCAGTATGACTACTTTAATCGTTGGTGCAAGCCGCATCAATGCGGCCTTGGCGTTTCACACATTGTTAGGTATGTCCTCTTGTACATCATCGAACAAAATGTACTCCGAATGCTTCGTCTCAGATCTTGCTGGCCAACAGTATGTCGAAATCATTAAGGACGATAACAACTCGATCAAATCCATCAACATGGGTCCGGAGATGATTAGAAAACTAAACAGACTTTGTACATGATTTGGGATTTCCTACTTTAAACCTCTTACTTTGTTTTATTTCGTAAATTAAATGACATAACATGTATGTGGGGTGTGCTAACTATTAAATGCCTATTTGTTGCGCCAATCCAGTGTAGATGTGCAGCGAAATAAATCCAATACCAGTGGACGTTAGCGCTTTAAAAGCAATCGTTGACCATGGACCCAGATACAGAACACTAAGGAGACCTTCAAGCCAAACACCTTTGAAAACTGTGGCAACCAATAAAAAGGTAACCAGAGGTTTAAGTTTCTTATTCAAATCATGGCGAGTGAACAACCAGATTAGGGTTGCGGTTGTAATATGCTGAATCTAGAGATAAAAAAAATTCAAGATAAGATTATGAAGAATCTTTTCCGTTTCCCTACACTTACCAAGAGCACATTTGATTCCAAACACTTCTGAATGTATAACCAACTGAATTCAGCTCCTCTAGCTCCAAGCCAAAGCATAACACCACGTGAGAGTATAACTTCAGCTGCGGCCCATCCTAGACCGGCTGTGATGAGTTTGCTATGTCCTTTACCTGGTATTCTTGACAAAATAACAGCAAAGCCAAGTAGATCAGCGATATCTACACTACACCGAAGTAGTTCCTGCATTAAAATCAATTAATACTAAAATGAGTAATTCAATCGGGGTAATCTTACAGAAAGGAAATTAAATTCACCCGTCGGCGAAATTGTTTCTGAGTCAAAAAATGTCGCTAAAACCAACATTTTACAGAGTTGGGTGAAAATGTATATGCAACCAGCTTGAATGCATTTCCAAAATGCTCCATATTCCGATCTAAAATAATAAAGTTTTAAGAAAATTTTAGTTCACCCAACAATTATGTTTATTTGTCGGTGTAGGCAAATGGAGGTTAATCAACTTACAGGCCTGAGTATTTATATGTCATATAATATGGGACATATACCAATGCTACGCAATTACCGAAGTGATATAAAGTCATTTTTATCCTAGTTTTTATTCAGAAAGTAATTAAATTATATGAAAAGAAAAAAATGTCAAAAAGTCCTTAGTGTACTACGTGAGGGTGATGAAAATTTTCATGTGAAACGTCAATTTATTTGACAGATTCTTAAATGAACAGTGTTGCCGAGATAATTTTTTTATAAGGCTTTTAGTAGTTTATGTTGGTACTTTCTTAAAAGTTATACCACAATCGCAGCAGCGCGTTCGCGCGGTCGGTCTTTGACATTTTCTGTAGAATACATGTAAATCATTAGTCAAGTCGGGATAGCGCGGTTGGGCGTTGACATTTCACAGACCGTAATATCGTAAGTCCGAGCAGAAAGTTTGGAGTAGAGCTACTCTCTACTCACTCGGGCTTTTTGACAGAAAAAAGGGATTTTATCTAAAAAAATTGCATTTTTTTCTTGTAAAATGTATTTGAGAGAAGCCCAAACATATAAAAAGTTTACTAATATCTAAGAATAAAACTTCTTATTATTCTACAAAGTCGAAATAATGGTAAATTAAAGTTATAAAATATAAGTGATGATATAAATCAGCTTTAGGTAGAAAACCCACGAACAGAGTCCTTAAAATATTTCCAGGTAGCTGTCAAATTCATGAATTTGTAACGTCACCGTGGCAACCACTCAAGAATATGCCGCCATTTCCGTGGGATAATGATGAATCTAAATAAGTGTGAGTGAAAATGAGGAAAGTTTTGTGCATTCATCATTAACTGTCAAATTTATGGAACGATTCGTGATTAACTGTCAAATTTTTGAATGAGCTTCCAGCTTTCCAGCTGGAAAGTTTGGATCTCTATATAACTGATTTGTGACTACGACATAGATTTCCAATTGTCATCTTATCTGAAGCAAATTTTGACATTCTTTGTGTTTTTTGTATTTATTTTCTGCGTGTTGTCATCGGTCATTACGTTTCTGTGGGAACATTACTTTTTTTCAATCTCATTCGTGTTTTTCTCTTCTTCTTACGCACGAAGTTTTGTCATTGTTTTCATTACTACGGGACGTGAAGTCTCTTCTTGATTAATATACAAAAAAGGGAAAACGCAATAAAATTGGTTACGAAAAAAAGAAGACAACGAACTCGATTCGTCTTTGTGACGTTATTGCTCTCTGTTGCTACCAATTATTAGAGCCCAAATAAAAGATATGTGAAGGTCGTTCCGTGCTCTTGTACCAGATAAAAGGGAAGCACAATCATAAAACAAAACCGCAATTCCGAATTCGCCTTCAACCTGTCTCTACTCGAGGCTTTTCGTCCCACCCTTTTGGGCATTGTTGTGGCAATCTTTGTAATCGTCGTTATCGCCGTCGTGGCTCTTGATTTGATTCACAATCGACATCTGCCATCGCCACTGCGATTCTATTGTGTCGCAAAGATCGATCGTTTGTACGAGCTCTACACCAATGTTTCCAAGAGAATGGACAATGTATTCGTCACATATTTAGGCACTGATGGTGTCCTATCTGCAGAGCCAGACGACATCCCAAAGACAAACAGCACTGTTTGGGTGCTTGGCAAAAATTACAATGCAATTCAAGGTGAGTAGCAGCATCAATCTTGTTGGAAGATGTCATGAAGAATCTGTGTCTATTTTCTGTTTCAGAGTTGGAATTAATTCGGCGAGATATACAGTCGAAGCTGTGGTGCACTTATCGTCGTGGTTTTGTACCCCTCGGCGAGAGTCAACTAACCACCGACAAGGGATGGGGTTGCATGCTGCGTTGTGGTCAGATGGTCTTGGCGCAATCATTGATTGACCTGCATTTGGGACGTGATTGGTTTTGGTCGCCAGAATGTTACGATGCCACCTACTTGAAGATTGTGAATCGTTTCGAGGATTGTAGGAAGAGCTTCTTCTCCATTCATCAAATTGCACTGATGGGCGATTCGGAGGATAAAAAGGTCGGACAGTGGTTCGGACCGAATACAGTGGCGCAAGTTTTAAAGTAAGTACGTGTGTAAAGTGAACATGCATGAAATCACACACACCGCTTTAGTGCTCTATGCTTTGTGTTTAGTTTCTTTATGTCACGATCGGATGTTGATAAACAAATTTTCAGAAATTCACCCTGTCCCACATGCGAGCTCAATTAGATTGTTGCGTTATCAGCTGCGGGGGTTTCAACTATTTGTAGTTCCATAATGTTCGGAGGCTTTTGTTTCACACGAATGTCGCAACGTTATCGTCTCCGTCAAATGCATTTACTTGCCATTGATCTCTTAATACAGTCAAGCGAAACAACGACTGTTCCGTATTCTGGTTTTTCAACTTGTAGCACATAGTTTACTGCACAGAGTGAACTGGGAGTTCCGGTTTTTGCAACGAAAACCGTTTAAATTGTCACTTGAGCTAGTCCCGCAGACAGCTTTGTGAATGCACGGTGGCATCGTTTATAAATATGACATCATTCCGAAGCAGGTACAACAAAAAATAGTACTACGCTGACTTGCTGTAAACAACGGCTCGCGTACACGTCATGGAAACATGTCTTGCGGGCCATTGGATGCTGTTTTGATTAACTGGATGATGCGGAAAGTGGAATATTACAGTTGTGTATTGGAAAACAGGGCGATTGACCAACATATTCGCTTAGACAGAACTAAATGGAAGTTCACTCCAACAACGCGCTTTGGTTCATCGCCAATGATGGGGACGTAGAGGTTAGTCAACTTTCGATGGTCCCAACTAGAAACTTTCTAAAAGATATATGAAATCGTATGGGAATCACCAAATTCCAATTAGAAATACGTCGTTAATGATGACTGGTTGATGTACGATAATTATGTGCTTTCATACAAGTCTGTAACCACTTGATGGCTTCAGTTGTCAAGCGTCAGACTCTTATTATGAATTCTTAAGGTTACACATTCATGTGATGAGTAAAAGGCCTGATTCTTTTTAAAAATTCTCAAGCCTCCGCTTTCACATGATGGTATAAGGGTTCTTCTCCTCTCATCCCTTTTGTTACCACGTCAACCTTGTGAAAATGATGTAATTTTTTCGGTTAAGCTTTCTCTTCCTAAATTACTTGATTGGCAATTTCCGCGAAACGACTCTCGGAATGTGAGTAAATGTTTGTGGCCTCTTGTCTTTCCGTTACCTGGGGGACCCAGTTTTTAGAAAACTAATCGCTTGGTTTCAATTTAATTGGTTACTCACCTTGAGCACACAGTAGTTTTTGGCAGAATGCGTATCGGTGGTGATTACATGGATTTATCTCCAATAGATTTAGGAGTGATTTTTTTTTGTTGGAGATTTTTGACACTAAACTGGACTACTCTGGCTCAAAATCTTGTCCATTGTACTATCAGGCAGCAACCTACTTTTGCTGGAATTTCTCGGTCTGGAGGAAGACCAGTAGGCGCTTCTGTGATTACGAGCCCACATAATCAGCTCTCACCTCATCATTACTGAATAACTGCCATCTGATCCGAGCAAAGGCGGGACCGTAGCAGAGAAAGTGCCCTGCAGAATCGTTTTCTTCTCGCAGAGGGTTTCATCGCTTGGGTTAAAGCACATTTAGGTGTTTGGAGAAGGTGTAGTCGCAAGTTATTACGGCGGGAAGTCCTCTGCAGTATTTTCTGTCTTCAGATGCAGTCTTCTGCATCCGCGGTCCGGAGGTTCGGTCTCCCTCTTCTTCTCGAACCAGAAGGCTCAGATTCGGAGACGCCCTTAGCTCAAGCTAAGCTAGTGGAGTTAATTTGTTCGATGTGGCTAAGACAGTTTAGTCGCACGGTATTTTAATTTATCGACTTTGCCAACATCCTTGCACAGCTCAGTTTGCAGTTGCGTCTTCTCCTCCATTCGCCTCCTCCGCAGATAGGACCAAATATCCGACGTAAAGTTTTTCTTTCGAAGGCACCAGGGATCAGCTCTGCAGTCCAGCTTATAGTTCAACTTATAGTCCAACTTATAGCCCCGCTTCCGGCTCCATGCAGCAAGACTGGCGACATCTGTCGCCTCTTTTGTAATGTGTGATCAATCCTATGGTACTTCCTTTGAAGTGAAGTGAAGATCACTTTTTATTTGCGTGCATTTTAGACGAGGTTTTCTCTTCCAAATTATCCCAAGGCTTCAGATCCGGTGTTTCTATAGCCAAAGGCTTTCTTGACGATGCTGTCTACACAGCAAAGGGAAGTGAAATAGAAGGTTCAGATTATTGTGCAAATATTTTCATGAAGAGCGGAGGAGATGCATCAAGTTCAAGAAGTTACATCATGTTCTTTCTGTGCGTACTCGTACTTTCACCAGACGAACTACCTTGCCGACTCCCTAGCTGAATCCGACGTACAAAATTCTAGTTCTGGATGGACGACCGAATGGCGCAGTTGGTTAAGTGCCTGGCCTAAGTTAGAGGGGTCCCAGAAAGCAAAGTTAATACGCTTTATTCCGGTTTTTCAAATCTGATTCAGTCACCATTCTCCGGGGCACAGTTGCCCATGTGCTCTTGGCCTTGATCTAACCATCTTAGACGTAGGACCCGTAGACGCCTGGATAGACCTATGCCACTCTACAGCCTAGTCGGTCACTACCTGCTACTACGTTGTAGCTTTCCACTGTGACGTTCTGAACCCTTGCTTCGTATTGCTATTCGACTGCCGCAAATATGCGAAAATTCTTTGCGTCTTGCTGCACCTTTAAGAACAAGAGACATCACTCTAGCACCAGAGCTCCTTCATCGTGTCGCCCTTTCACATCATCAGTTTTGTAGCACTTTCTAACCGTGATTTCCTTTTTTTTTGCAGAAAACTTGTTCGGTATGATGATTGGTGTTCAATCGTAGTCCACGTCGCTCTGGACAATGTCGTGGTAACAGATGAAATTTGTAAGTCACCTACCGTCACTGTACCTCCGCAAAAGCTGACTGCCTCTGACTTATATTTCAGATAATCTTTGCCTCGAAAACGAAACCAATGATGACACCTGGAAACCGCTTCTCTTGATCATTCCTCTTCGCCTCGGATTGAACACAATCAATCCAATTTACATCCCTGCCTTGAAGAAGTGTTTTGAACTAGTCGGTAGTGTTGGAATGATCGGGGGACGACCCAATCAGGCACTCTACTTCATCGGCTACGTCGACGAAGAAGTATTATTCTTAGACCCACACACAACACAACGTTCTGGGAGCGTAGGCAACAAGACTTCCATGGATGAAATCAACCTAGACGAGACATACCATCAAAAGTACGCTGGACGAATTGATTTCCAGCAAATGGGTACATCACTAGCCGTGGTTAGCATCTCAGGCTCTGCCTCCTTTCGCTAGCAGATCCTTGCATTTATCCTCTTCTTATTTCAGTGCTTCCTCTGTAAGTCCCGGATCAGTTTTGAGATAATCATCGACAAACTGAAAACCGAAGTTCTACCAGCCTGTAGTCAGCCGCTGTTTGAGATAACGAAAGCCCGCTCGCCAGAGTGGAAGTCAGCAGCAGTCGCCAGTGGTGTGACAAACCAGGAAGGTGAGTGAATGAACAAATGTGTCTCCTCCTTTGTCTAGATCTCGTCTTTGCTTGCAGGCTTTGAAGATCTGAATCATCTCCGTGCGACCGGTGCAGCGGCGAGTAGTAAAGCCGAGGATGGCTCCGACGACGATTTTGAGATCATTTCCTAGTGTAAATGCTTAAAGGCTGCTTCCCATCTCTCTGTCTCTCTCTTTCTCAATTTCCCGACTTTCATTACTATTATTTGCCTTTTTTATTTAAGAGAATAACTTCGTTTTTTAAACACACCTAAAGAAAGAATGATAACAATTTATAGGATAATTAAAATACATACATAACTTGAAAACGGTCATCGGTTTTTGTTTGTGTTTGTGTGCATTGACATGGCAAAACATTGTGTCATGCGACGGACGCATTGGATGGGAAGAATTTCACGTGGAATCCGGTGCCTGTTCAAGGTTTTCCCCTGTCACGGTGCAAGCAAGCATCAGGCATTCAGTTGATTGTGTTCTAGACAAAAAGTCGTAACTGTATCCTGATCGGAGTGACGGTTGTGTGGAGAGCTAACATCCTGCCCACAGGCAGTAATGTTATGAAAAAGCAAATTGCATCGGATACACGGACGGACACCCAACGACGGAAAAGGAATACAATTTGCGAGTGTCCTGGAACGGAAGAACACTACACACTCCCGATTGGAAAATATCCTCACGCAGTACAAGGTGGATATAATTGCGATTCAGTAAGTGCGCTGAATAGGTACGGAAGGAAAAAAGAGTGCGACATTTATTACAGCTGACAGAAGGCGGCTTTAGTCAAAAGTCGTGGAATTCAAGCCAATAAGCGATCGCCTGGCTGGCAAATTGTACAACATCGGCCTCAAATGTACGCCCTACCTTATCGACGAGGTTGAATACTCAATCAAAAAGGGTTTCTATGGCCTCTTGGCAAGCACAGTACGGTATAATCGGCAGGAGATATACACAACCGCGTGGTATTATAACGAAGCTTTCGCTAGTGTGACTGTACTCTTCAGTCTGCCAGGCATTCTAACTTAACCTAAACAAACCGTCCAACGAGAATTGTGCCTTGCTCTACCCCATCACCCATTCCTTCTTCCATTACATCAATGAAACCCACTTCCTCAGCTCGAACGTCTCCCTCAACTTTATTTGTCCACAAAAATCACCCAACCTTAAGCAATGTACAAAATTTGTTGTTCAAGTCAAAAAACTCGTCGTCTTCCTCTCCATCGCAGCTCTTGTCATAGTCCACCATTTCACTGTTCGGATCTAAAGCCACTGGAGGAGCTAAAGCGGACGCCTTCTTTTTGGCAGCGGTCTTCCTCTTCCGGAGCACATTTTTGCTAGCCCCAAGCAAGCTCTTCTTGTTGCGCTGCCAGTGAGGAATGAATTGGTCGCACCAATTCCATAAGAACTCGTAGAAGTCAAACATCATGGGGGACCACCGGAATATGTGATGTTGGATGAAGTACATCAGATCCACCCTCGATCTCAGCAGTCCGTAGATGTTGTAGATGAACACCCCGCAGTAGAGCTGAGCCATTTTGGGACTCTCATAGACATCACCCACAAGACTGCTCAGACCTCTCAGATTGAACACAACCGATTGGAACTCGGAGAAGCCATGCAGAACCGTGGAGGAGAAGGTATCGTATTTCTTCTTGAATATCTCCTGCATGTGAAAATGCTTCAGCAGGTCCTCCTGAACCAACAGGCAGTCGGTCTTCCGGACGTAGTTCATTCGTTGCGGTGGTGGGAGTAGTTTCGCCTCTGGCCGGATGTCTCTCACATTTCCTTCCTCTTCTTCCTTGGCTCTCAGCAGCTTTTCCTTGCTGATGATCTTTCCGAACTTCTTTTGGAAGGCAACCTCTTTTCGGATGGGTTCCACTTTGGAGTCGATTGTCCGCAGTACGACCAGAGATATGAGGAGTGCGTGCAAGTGAAGGAGATCCGCGTTGGGTGTCTTCTGTATCCAATAGACGATGGCAAGAAAGTACAAGCGCAGGTCACTCGGGAGTTTCTCGACTTCTCTGAAGAGTTTTTCTGAATCCACCTGAAGTTCCCGAAAAACTGCTTGGAAAACCCGTGGATCAGGTTGCGCTGGGTTGAACTCAATTTCTGGTGGTGGGTCCAGCGGATACCTGACTGTGTGTATGTTTGTGATACGCTTCACTCTAGTCACGTACCGGAAATATGGAACTACTTCCTCTGCGTCCTCGTCAGACGGTTCCTTTTTGATGGGATCTTTGAAAATTGCGTTCTCCTCACCTCCCCCCACGTTGTAGAGCAGGACAAATATATACTTCAGAATCGGCAAGGAGATCTCGTTGCAATCATTGAAGGGAAAGTGTTCTATTAGTGGATTGTTGATGTAGATCCGCAGATGTGCAAGGTCCACAAAGAAACGTGACAGTTTGGCGGGATATAGACGATCTTTGAACCACTGCGGGAGAAATTCTGATGCATCGGGCTCATTGTCTTCCTCTTCCTCCTCAGAATCATCAGACTCTTCGGAGATTTGTTTATCATTTTCTACATTGTCGATTGTGGGATCATCCTCCTCTTTCTTTTCAATTTCAGGTTCTTCCTCTTCTTCTTCTTCCACTTCTTCTTCTTCTTCTTCTGATTGCTCCTCCTCCTCATCGTCCTCCTCGAGGTCTGTGCCGAGATCTCCTTCATCATCACTTTCCACACTCTCGGTGCACAAATCGAAGACATTCTCGTAGTAGGACGAGAAGAATTCATATGAAACGCACTCCTCCTTGTTGTATCCCTCCATGGCGCCGCCGATTTGACCCATGAGACGGTTTCTTTGGTGCTAACAGAGAAGAACAGAGATTCGCTTAGTGTTCAGTTGACAAAATTTAACTTCTTACCTTCTTCAGTGTTCCCAAGATTTTCTCCAACGCGGACTCCAAGGTTTCGTTTTTCAGAAACTGGATAATCCTTTGAATCCGTTTTTGCAGCCTCGAGGATTTCTTTCCCATCCCCTTCTGGACCATCTGTTGATAGAAATTCTTGAACGCCGAACGAGCAATATAGTCGTTCCCCAGCAGTGCCGCGAAGAGTGGCAATTTTTCTCTGCTCAGGGCACCGCGATTTATTAGATTTTCTATCCTGTACATACAGCAGTCAAGGTACTTGTAGGTTTTCCCTGTTTTAGGTGCTTTACGATCCTCGGAGTCGACGTGAATTTCCTTCAAAATTGTATGAGTTTTTGTGCGCTTTTCCAAGTGCCTCACATGACACTTTGTCAATTTTTTTCCTCCTTCCCCGCAGGTTGTCTCTTTGACAAGTTTTCTGTGCGCCTTTAGAGTCAGCGTCACCAATGGGATGTACTTCACGTTGTGAATGTAAAAATCTGAGTCATAACTGAGCACTGGGCAGTTCAGCTTCCGTCCCAAAGCGGCAAGTTCATCGTCAGCCTCGAAAACACATCGCATCACAGGAATCCCACAATCGTGTAAGGCGTCAACAAACACCTCTCGCATCATCAGAGGGAATATATTCCTCGAGTTCACCGGATTTATGTGTTTGATAAGGGAAATCTTCCCCCGTAATCGCTGCCACACAGTCCGGAGTTTCTTCTTTTCATAGCCACCATCCATGAGAACGTACGCACGAATATTGCACTCGCTGAGGACGTGGAAGAATTCCACAATAGTCCTGTAGAACGCATCGTAGTCACCACCAAATGCTGAATTCTTTCCAGACACGTCCTTGTAGAGATTGCACGCCAGGTTGTCCCCGTCAATGACCAAGTTGCAGTCATGCAGTTCGTAGGGATGAAGATAACGCTCAGCGTTTTGAGCAATGAAAGTTGTTAAGCCTTTCACTCCCATGGTTTTAAAGTTGTCACAGGATTTGTTTATGAAAAAGGCTTAAAAACTCTCACTCTAAATAACAAACCCGCATGGGATGACGGCTAGACTTGTCAAATTGACGGTGGTTCGTGTCACGGATGGAAGCAGTGTTCGCAGAGTTCGAAATTGCAGTCGATGAAGGAGTTCCAGATGTCATAAATTTTTTACAGATCTATGATGGAAAGTTGGAATTGTCTAAGTTAATTAAACGATGCGTCCTCAGGTTTATCCACATCTTAAAAAAACCATATGCTCGCTATGAGGCGTTTGTTATATGGTTATGACTTTTTGGAGATTTTAGATTCCACCACAAGGTCTAATCGTCAGAAATAAAAAACTGAAACAGATTTGTTGACTTTCAAAAGAATTCAATTCACCATTCCCAACCCATGGCACTAAACCAGACAGATGAACAGAATATGCTTATAATTTGTTTCCTTTAAAAACAAAATTAAATTCGCACTACATTACCATCATTAACATCCATATAATCTTGTCGCACTTCAATTATTCCAATAAAGATACACCATCCATTCCATAATTCCAGTGTCATTTTGCTTGTTGGGTCGTCGTCGTTGTTGTGTCAAAATGAAATTCTCAAATGTCCACCATTTGTAGCGTTCACCTTTCATGCAGCGCAGCACCACAATTCAATTCAATTCCAAAAGAGACTCCGAACAAATCTCGATAAATATTATATCATTTCGCGTATTAATCAATCAGTTTTTCACATAAAATCCGTGCGTTTCGTGTTCTACAATCGATTCCAGTTGATTTCTCTCACAACATTCAGTGCGTGTGTACAATTTTCATATTTAGTTCTTCACTTTTTTTTTCATTTTTTTTTGCTTATTTGCCTTCCGATCCCAAAATACAAAATTCATCATCAAGATGTTAGTTTAAACAAATTGCAGTTATTTTCCCTCGCCTTCGAGTGCCTTAGCAAAGTGAGTGAAAAGCATAGTCCCAGCCCCAGCCAACAGGCACAACAAATCGAAGTGCATTCGTGTTCACAGATCCGAAAGAGAAAAAATTCATTTTTCAACGCATAAATCCGAGAAATAAGTGAAAAGTGTTTCATATTTTTGTTGTTTCCTCGTTTCCTTCACTCTGTGTGGTGCAAGTGATTTGTTCTTCTCAGTAAATTTGGAATAATTCAAGCAGCAACCAGCTAACCAGATCGCCGCCTTCTCGAGACCGTAGAAGCCGTGGAAGAGTCCCCAAACAATACTCGACTCATTGGAGAATAGCACCACACCATCATCAACATCAACATCGTCGTCTTAGTCGTCGTCTCATAATTCAAAAGGTAAATTTTTTACAAAAAAAAAAAAAATCAAAATCGAAGCTTCACACTCTGGTGGCAGCTGGATAAACAGAAATTCAGTTGGGCCAAGGGAAACACGAACGAACACATTCGGCGGTGAAGATGAAGAGCAACTCTCTGGACAGAGGTAGCAGAGGCAAAGTGGTTGTAGTCGCTGCGATTCGGAACCAAAGTCGGAGTCGGTTGGAGTGAATGCTGCTGTTCCTCTTCTTTGGTTCGATGAATAGGGGCATAATTTGCAATTATCCAATTGCTGGCACCGCTTCTTCTGCTGCTGTTGCTGCTTCTGTTGTTCCGCTTTTCTGCTGGTCTTTGGCACTGTCGTTGTTGTCGTAGGGGTTGCAGGATTGGTGGATGGAAATTTTCTTGTTTTTTTTTTGTTCTCTCTCGTGTGGCCTTTGAAAATTCGAAGACTTCTGTGAATGGAAAGTCGTAGGGGGTCACACGGGGTATCCTATCGGCAATGTCGGCTGATTTCCGACCTGGCGAGATTGTAAATGAATCAGAATTATGTGGTATTGAAATTTTAATGGACCACACTCGAGGGGTTCTTATTAGTTGGATAAACAAGAGGAATTCTCTTGAAACGCTCCTCGATGCTGTGCACTGGGAGCGGGAAATTCTTATGACGTTGAATTTGAGAATGCGTATGCTGGAGATGCTGAAGAATGCCTAAGGAATGTCGAGGTTTCTTGAAAAAGAAACAAATATTGAAATGATGCAGGAGACTCTCATGGTCATGGTGTGAAAGATTCCTATTGGCAGCCGATGTTAAACAAATTCTTTTGATTCTCCATCTCGATAGAATGTAGTCTAGGAAACTGTTGCACAGAATATTTGAATCATGTCATCACTTGTGTTGAAAATATGAACAGTTGCTTTGAAAGTTTGTACAAATAGACTCTCTGATCACATAGAAACGAGGATTTCTAGGGTGACGTCAGTGGTAAACGGAGAATACTGACATTCAGTCGAGGTCTCAAGCAATCCCTCTTGTAGCTTGTATGTCAGTTCGGGTCCTCTCCGCAGTAGATGGTTATCACATCATGTTCGTTTGGCAAGAAATTACATCGTTCTTAGATGCTTTTAGACGTTTAATTCCAGGAACGGCAAGTTTAACCTAAAAATTGGTCAACAAACACAACCTACACTAATTTTCACGAAATCTCAAAAACAACGCAAAACGTCCATTCTCTATCAGGAAAACGTATGCACGTGCCATCCTCGACATCGTCTATCCAAATTTGGGGTAAAACGTTGATATTTTTGGGTTAATTTGAGGTTACCTCGCTGAACTGGAAATATTTTGAGGTTACAATGCCGAACTGGAAGTTTCATACAACGTCGTTCAAGTGGCTGCCTCGGCTGGCTTCGCAGTGGCGCATTCTGTCACCCCAATTCTCCAAGACCTTGTTGGTGGTTTCGGGCTGTAGCTCACGGATTGCTTGGATGATATTGGCCTTAAGTGCTTGAATCGTTTCCGGATTGTTGGCATAACACCGGTCCTTCACGGTTCCCCACAAAAAAAATCCAAAGGGGTAATATCGCAACTCCGAGACGGCCAATTGACATCGCCAATACGACTGATAACACGATTTGGGAATTTGGTGCACAAAAGATCGATTGTGTCATGGACTGTGTGCCATGGCGCGCCGTCCTGCATGAACCATAGGTCGTCCAAATCCATGTCTTGAATTTCAGTAAAAAAAAGTCGGTTAACATGGCTCTGCAACGTCCACCATTGGTCGAAACCTTGTTTCCAGCCTCATTTTCGAAGAGAAATGGTCCAATGATGCCTCCACTCCAAACTGTCACTCTCTGTGGATGCATTGGCATCCACAATCGACAATAACGTACGGTTTTTCCGAGCCCCAGATGCGGTGCGGCAATTTTGTTTGTTAACGTGGCCGCCGAGATGAAAATGCGCCTCGTCAGTAAAGATGATTTTTCGCCAAAAATCGTTGTCTAATTCAAGCTGCTCCAAGGCCCAAATTGCGAAGTGATAACGAAGCGGATGGTCGCGCGCCTTCAATTGCTGATTCAATTGGACCTTGTAAGCGAATAATCCGAGATCTTTGTGCAGAATTCTCGTCAGGCTAGCGCTAGTACGTGAAATGTTGAGCTGTTGAGATCGATGGCGAGGCGAGTTGATGTTCGTGAATTGAGTCTCACGCCCTCGGCCAAAGCAGCCACATTCTCATCTGTGCGCACCGTACGACGAGAGGGACCACTAACATGTGTGTTGTCCACTAGCACACCAGTCTCACGAACTTTTTGCACAAACTTGCGTACAACAGTCGCGGTGGGTTATTCATTTCGGGCAAAAACTTCTTTTCAAAAAACGCACTGTTTGGGCTACACAGCACTCACTTTGGAAATAAGTTTTCAATATTTGCCAACGTTGTTCAAGCGTAAAGCGACTCATTTCATTTCGCGGAGGTATGATACTGACTTTCTGTCAAGATTTCGATCGGAAAACAGCTGTCAGTGTCAAAATAATCTATGATTTAAAAAAAAAAAACACTTGATGGCCCACCATGTCTATTCAGTTTCCTGCAGTATGAGTGAAGTGCGAGTTATGTAATTTCATTTCATACTTCAGTCAGAGCAAATACTAACTTTAATTAACTTTAATCACCCAAAAACGTTGCTAATGACCATAATATTGATGTAACCCTTAAGAACTGAAATATTCATATCTCCTTACATAATCGATCAGGAGAATTATATTTCTTGTTGGAAGACCAGTACAGGAAGATAACTTGATAACTTTTTGTCGTCAATCATTTTTGTTGATATCGTAAGTCTGGCATCACCTTAAGTCATCCATTACGTCGAAAGTTCTATCACGCAATAACTGAATATATGTCAAACTCGAAAACTTCATGATGCATTCATCGCTATTGTCATTCTTTGTGACAACCAAATGGAGTCATTGGGGCCGATTTCTATGAAAACTGTGATGACAATCTTCTCAGAAAACCGATAAAGTCTATTTATGACACCTATCGATGAGTAGTAGGCAATTGCATCCGATTTGATTCGAAAGGGGACAAATTGTACATGTGTTCAGTTGATGTAGCCACAAGGGCCTCCTGGGCACATGAAGAGCGAACTGCGAACTTGAATTTTTTGAAATAAGCATATTTCAGGAAATGTCAGCAAAAATCTACAATTTTTGTTATGCCAGAATGTGCGTTTTGAATTATCGAATGTTTTCATGAAACAAAAACTCAAAAAATGTTGTTTAAATAAGAAAATTATCGATTTCGCTTTTTTTCTGCGAATTCAACAATCTCTTCGCGAAATGTCAAACTGGTCACAATCCACAATGAGCCGTTCGCGATCCACAAACTCACGAGTAAAAAATGCCCTATATCTCTGGGGGCGAACATTTGAAGTTTTGAACGGACAATGCGCTGCTACAGGCGACTAAAGAGAATTCCATATGAATGAAGTGGCAAAATCCGCGAATTTCATAGTTTGCAGTTCGCCGCTCATGTGAATAGCCCTTTAGCTCCATTTAGTTGCAGGGGACTGTTCAATAAGTCAGTAAAATACTTATTTTTTTGTTTTAAATTTATACACTTTTCACAATGATTTTCCAAATTTGTTAACCAAAAATATATGATTTCTCAAATTCTACTGATGAATCTGTTTTTGCCTTTCTTAGATCACGTTCGTCTGCAGAAGTCCACTGTTTTGATTGTTCCTTAATTTCTGGTGTGAACGGGTGTATCGTATGTGAAGTGAAGTGAATTTTTCCGGCATTTCGTAACAGTTGATGAACCCTGAAGTTCTAAATTCTGTTTTGATGTCTTCACCCGAATCCGTTTTTGATCCACCGTCAGCAAACGTGACAACCGATCATACAGCAACTTCATGCCCGAATGACCGTATCCTTTGAAACTGCTACATTTTTAGCTATCTCACGAACCTCCAACATCAATCTTCAACACAAATTCATGGATTTTGTTAACTATTACTTCCGCTGTGACTTTACTTGGAAGTCCTGAGCGCTCAGCATCTTTTGTGCTCGTACGAGAACAGCGAATTTATCCACTTATTCGCCATTCCAAGCAAGGAGGCAGACTCACCATAATATTTTGTGACTCTGTCTTCAGTCTCCTTAATGATTTTACCGCGCATAGAGTAGTCCTTCGTTAAAACGCGAAACACACTTATTTCCATTTTAGCCAAGTCTCAGAAATCAAAGTTATTTCGATCACTGTCAAAATCTAAGTGTTTGTTCATCCCCAGAAAGAAGCAAAGACGTCAAAAAAGTCCAGGCGCCATTTTGCATCAAAGACACATACTTATTGAACATCCCTCGTATGTCGTAAAACGGTTTATTATCGTGAAGGACCGAGTTTGCCATCATTAAACTTGTCAAGAGGTCTTATCTGCGATACAGTAAATTGGTTAGGGTCCCTTCCTTGATAAGAGCGACGACGCAATGAATTCACAAGGACCTATGTAAAAGAGATTTTATATCATATACCCGCTTAAGTTAGCCCTAAACGACGAACATGCTCGCCGATTTTTCTCGTTTGCGTTATCCCCTACACGGCGAACACATGTGGCGAAATTAATTTCGTGTTGTTTCTTCAAACCGTCAACTTGTGTCATAGAGAAGTGCAAGTGGTGAATTTCTCGATAAAATCGTGGCTGACTGTTAACATTGTGCTTAATCCGCGATATGCACTCGGCGATGTTCACAGCAAAAATGAGGTTTGGTCGCGAACATGGCCCTACATGGCGAACATCAAAGTCGACGAACACGACAAAATCGAAATTTTTCGTCAATAGCGAGCGGCTCGCGAACCAGCCCATACACGACGAATATGCGGCGAGCATGTTCGTCGTTTAGGGCTACCTTTACCTACATAGCTAGGGTCCCTAAAAAAGTCAAGAACTTAGCACGAACTTACTTTGAGACAACATCAACTATTGCACTAAATACGATCTTTACCTTACTTCCTACCAGCCTGTTCGTCAAAAGCGTCGTCTACAAGAGGGCACTAAGACTGAAGGAAGTAAATGGTTTAAGTATAGAAACATATTGAATAATACAGATATCAGTACAGTCTTCCATCAGTCCGTCATCCTCTTTGATCGTAGATTCAGGGTAATAATTCCTTCAAGAGAGCTCTAACTAGTACGTAGTGCTCATCGAGATAAATAGATGGCGAATACATAAAAATGAAACACTGTGGCTATAATAACCGCTACGTTAACAGCAGAATTCTTCTTAAGTTTCTATAAGCAATTATGGATATTTTGAAATTTAACGAAGTTACTTTTCGTTTGCTTTTAACCCACAAGTTTCCGTACGGTTTTTATAGTTGGCCCTTAGCCCCTTGAGCAAACGACTGGATGTTGCAGTTGGTTAAGTGCCTGCTCTAAATTAGAGGAGTCCCAGTTTCGAATCCCAGTGAAAGCAAAGTTAATACGCTTTTATCCGGTTTTTCAAATATGGTCCAGTCACCGTTTGCCGTTTCGGTACAGTACGACACAAAACTGTGAGAGAGGTAGATGTCATAACACTTGTTTTTCAGTCGGTTGTGCAATTTTGACTTATTGAAAATTTGAAATCGAACACTTTTGGTGTTCGGATTGACCCTGACCAAGCTTGGGAACGATCAAACTTAATTTCTCTTCCGATGACATGTCACGAGATAGCATGTCCAAAATGCTAATAAATGTACCAAATTTGATCCGATCATTGAATGTCCGAGAACTGCCTTTAAATGTCTTTTTTCGACTTGATTCATTCCTTGACCTCATTGCTGCTGCACAAATAGAAGAAGAAGAGGGGTTTTTTGTACCCACTCCCACACTATAGCAGAACGGACTCATTTCCCATTTATTCCACGAAGAAATGAAATCACTTCCGCCACAACACGTTCGTCACTCGTTACCCACCCACAGCATTCGACACCTCATAATAACGACCAAAATTACCTTGCTTTCATTGCCCGTTGTCCTTGACTTCCTAACACCAGCGCACACGTGTATGTTGTTAACATTGTTTTTGAATGCCGCTCGTCCCAATCATGGACAGAGACAATAAATTTCGTAATCCCTGGCTAATGACAACTTGGTTTAGTCCACCTTCCTTTGGGAATAAATACTTAACTCGGCACCTTCAAGGTTAAGCATGCGAAATTTGCTAAAAATGTTTACAAATTCCATGAAACACATATCCGCGCATGTACTAGATAAGAATTCGATTGCAAGAGCCATAGCTTGTCGCTGTTGGTCGTATCTTTTGTGATGTGACAATGTCGTATCGGCATTATGGGTCGTAAAGGGTATTGTTTGCAATTTGGACGGCAGTTCATCACAGTCGCTCGGCATAGAATGGTCGTTTTATTCGAAAGAGTTCATTAAATTGAGTGCTATTTTTCTTTTTCGGTGTTTTATTTGGTTGTCATCCTGAAGACAGTGTGAATTTCAAAGTGGATATTTGTTTCAATAGACAATCTGTGGTGTTGAAACGGATAATTGGAATTTTTTCGAGTTTTTTTCGTGGGATTTTTGAGGTAAGTGGCCTAAAGGATTTCTGGTTAATGACTTATGTGAAGATTGTGGAAAAGATGTTGACTTATTGAACACTTGAATAGGTTTTAGATCCTTAAAGGGGATCTAAATTTATGGCACGTAACGAAAATTTCAAGGGATTTCATACTTTTTGACCAACCATCAAAATTTAGGCTGATGTGAAAAATCGTAAAATCTTGAAAGTTAAAGGAAATAACAAGTGACCATAAAAGAGAAGGATGTATCAAATCACTTAAACCAATAGAAATGTAACGCAGGGCAATAAAATACAGGGTTTTCAAAAGAAGTAGGACTTTTGAACTTCAGAATTATTAGAAATCTGACTCAGATTGTACTCCTCTGTTCGTGAGTTGAAGTTTATTACAGATAGTGTCTACGAATGATGAGCATTTCTTTTTATTTCTGAAATGATTGAAATTGATTTAATTCATGGAAACTTGATGGTCAATAATCGAGACCTTATTGCTCATTTAAAAAATTGGGGCAGTCATAGGAATAAGACCAAAATAACATCCTCTAATTATCTGAAATGAAAGAGAACCTGGGGATGGAATCCTGGGGATCTGCTAAATAGTGTACAATAAAAGCTGTTTTATTCGGAATTTTGGAACCAACGGCTTTTCGGATAATACATTTTTTCCGCTTTTTGGAGGTTTAAACAAAATTGAACAAACAATTTTTTAGCGGCTTATTACTTTAATTCACATTAAAACACGTTTTTATGAAATCTGAATGGCTGCGCATATGATCTGGATATAAGAGGTTCCGCCGGATAATGGAGTGAAAATTTACAAAATACTTGCTAAACCGAATGCCGGATACAAGAGGTTACGGTTATTGTTTCGGAGTTCCGAATAAAAGAGTTTCAACTGTACATTTCCATTATTTGAAATACAACGTCGTTCAAGTGGCTGCCTCGGCTGGCTTCGCAGTATCGCATTCTGTCACCCCAATTTTCCAAAAACTTGTTGATGGTTTCGGCTGTACCTCACGGATTTCTTTGATGACATTGGCTTGAATCGGTTCCAGATTGTTGGCATAACATCGGTCCTTCACGGTTTCCCACAAAAAAAAGTCCAAAGGGGTCATATCGCAGCTCCGAGGCGGCTACTTGATATCGCCAAAACGGCTGATAACACAATTTGGGAATTTGGTGCGCGGATGTTACATGGGCTGTGAGGTATGGCGCGCCATCCTGCATGAACAGAGTTCGTCCAAATCCATGTCTTCAATTTCAGTAAGAAAAAAAGTCGGTTAACATGGTTCTGTAACGCCCACCGGTGACCGAAACGTTGTTCCCGTCCTCATTTTCGAAGAAAAATGGTCCAATGATGCCACCACTCCACAATCCGCACCAAACTGCCATTCTCTGTGGATGCATTGGCTTCTCGACTCGTGAAACATGTGGGTTGTTCAATCCCCAGATGCGGCAATTTTGTTGTTCACGTAGCCGTAGCCAGCGAGATGAAAATGCGCCTCACCAGAAAAGATGATTTTTCGCCCAAAACCGTCGTCCAGTTCAAGCTGCTCTAAGGTCCAAACTGCGAAGCGATAACGAAGCGGATGCTCGTCCGCCTTCAATTGCTGAGTCAATTGGACCTTGTAAGCGAATAATCCGAGATCTTTGTGCAGAATTCTTCTCAGGCTAGTGCGTGAAATGTTGAGCTGTTGAGATCGATGGCGAGGCGAGTTGATGTTCGTGAATTGAGTCTCACACTCTCGGCCACAGCAGCCTCATCCTCATTTGTGCGCACCATACGAAGACAGAAATTTTTGCACAAATTTGCGAACAACAGTCGCGGTGGGTGCTTCATTTCGTTCAAAACTTCTTTTAAAAATACACACTATTTGGGCTACACAGCACTCACTCTGGAAATAAGTTTTCGATATTTTTCAACGTTGTTCAAACGTAAAGCTATTCATTGCGTTCCGCGGAGGTATGACACCGACTTTGTGTCAAGAGTTCGAGAGGAAACCAGCAGTCTGTGTCAAAATAACCTGTGATTTAAGAAAAATCAGTAGATGGCCCACCGTGTACATGCATGACGGTTTTTGAATTCATTAGCCCACAATTTTAACTCTGAAGCAAAAGTCAATAATTTTGAACAATTTTTGTTTTATTTGAAATTATCAACTGTTTTGTTACTTAGAATGCCAAAAATCTTCAAAATTGAGTTCCTCTCTAAATCCAGGGACATCTTTTTCAAACGCCTGTCCTATTTATTCCGGATCGAACTCTCAGAGGTGTAGAGATTCACAGCAATTTAATTATTACGCATTTAATGTCAAATCGATTGCATCAACTTGACGTCAGAACCAATAATTGCCTTATACCACTATCGGGTCTGCAATTTGCAAATGTCACGTCATGTCGTAGCACGCTCACTCAATTCTTCAGCGAAATTTCGACTTTCTGAACAAGTATGTGAAAGCAGACCAACACTTTTCTAGCACCTGTACCCTTTGTCAAACGATCAGAACGATATATCCTCTATTTCTATATCCCGTTAAAAAAAGAATGCCCCCAAAAAGTTTTCTTTCAACTTAATAATAGGCTCAGCGACGTGACGGACCGTCTACAGAAATGGTTTCCGTCTACATAGTCGACCAATTCATCAGAGTCTCCCTCCTCACTTATTGTCTTCGTCATTAATTACGATTACCTGGTGCCTACCGGAAGACTTGGCACAATCCAACCCCCGAATACGCCATAAATCCAGTCCTGACATGCCACTCCGCCACAATATCGCCGTCCCCAATCGTTAATTTCACCCGAAAATTCCTGCCCTAAAAGATAAGGCCGGCTCCAATCGTCCAGCCCTACCGCCAGCACCGCACTCTATATGCAGAGGCACTTCCTTGTCGGTAGTAAGGCACCCCAAAGTGACTAATTACCTTTTTTGCATTTCGTCCAGAACAGAAAAAGGCTTTCTGGAACAAACAAAAAAATTTGCATACAGAGCGGTACAACGCCAACAACGCCACAACGGGAAAAAATCCATAATATGCAAAACAAGTAGCGTTTTATGAAGTTCTTTCTTTTTTCACATTTGTTATTTCTTTTTTTTTTGAGTTCTGTTTTTCCCTCGCAGTCGTTTCTGGCCAGGCGCCCGCAACTGCCACCCTCGCATAGCCAACACCAGGGCGAGCATGCAGAGGAGTACTTGCCGCATGTCCTAGGCAGCTTTGCAAGTCATTAAGCAGCTCTTCCAGCGGCCGGTGTGGAGGGCGAGTAGCTACACACTTCAGGCGAGTCTTAACAAATGCATTGCCATGTTTATTGCGGTACACTCGTTAATTTACGGCCAAAAAGAAGAAAAAATAAGTGAGTAACGGAATAAAAGTGGAGTTTCTTTTGATTATGAGAACGAAGCGAGGGAGGGGATGAAGAAGAAAGAAACCGCAAACCGGCATTGGGGGTGAAGACTAACCAAACAATCACTCGCCAATAAAGGGGAGTAGCCACCCTCGGTGGAAGGGTAGACAGTCGCAATCGAAGTGAAAATCCAACAAACTGACACGGAAAAGTTGGATACGAATCTTGACGTTTGTGGTTTCGGCCAACGCATGCACTCTGCGGACGGCAGACACCACGGTAACGTGGAAGGGATCCAAGTGGAATTCAAGAAATTCAGCTGGAAGCGTCTCTCGCGGAATGAAGATGCATGATGTGGCCACTGGAGCGAGTTGTACGTCAGACCGAATTTATTGCGGTTTTACGAGTGTGTTCGGTTTGAGGCGATGTTGCTGGAGAGAAATGCAAATTTTCGACAGTGAGACTAACAAAGTTGGTAGTCACGAGTCGCCAGAAGAGGAGGAAATTTCGGTAGGAGCATGCAAGATGTCGATTATATCGTGGCATGAGGATGATGTGAGGCATTTCCCCAAATCTGTTGTTTTATTGCCCATGAGTTCATGAATCATTCAACGAATGGCTGTGTAGACTTCAGTGCTTATTTTGATTTCCCTCCTGATAGACATTTTTTTTTTATTGAAACCGCATGTGTTCTAGTGGAGAGTGATGGTGTGATGTCCTTGTTCTTGGTTTCCTCATGTCGTTCTTTGCTTAAGTCCCTGTACGCAATTGTTGGTCCGATCTTGTTTCTTCTATGGAGTATGAGATTCTTGATTCTAAGGACAATCAAGACGCAGGCATTCGACTGCTATGATCTGATGAATTTGAATCATTTCTATGTCTTGCAGTTGATTTGCTGTTGGATTTGTCTCCCCTCTGTTTGACAGAAGGCAGTTATGACAGAAAAGGCAGCTTTGACGGAAGGCAGTCTTTGTACCCACAAAGGAATGAAGAAATGATGTGTTAAAGAACAACTTTGCAGAGGTCTAGAATAACATACAGGGTGGGCCATCTAGTGTTTTTTTTAAATCATAGGTTATTTTGACACTGACAGCTGTTTTCCGCTCGATGTCTTGACAGAAAGTCAGTATCATACCTCCGCGGAACGAAATGAGTCGCTTTACGCTTGAACAAGGTTGGGAAATGTTGAAAACTTCTGAAAATTTCCAAAGTGAGTGCTGTGTAGCCCAAACAGTATGTTTTTCGAAAATAAGTTTTGGCCGAAAAGAAGGATCCACCGCGACTGCTGTACGCAAGTTTGGACAAAAAGTTCGTGAGACTGGTATGCTAGTGGACAACATTCATGCTAGTGGTCCCCGTCGTTGTACGGTCCGAACAGATGAGAATGTGGCTGCTGTGACCGGGAGTGTGAGACTCAATTCACGAGCATCAACTTGCCATCGATCTCAACAGGAGGAGAATTCTGCATAAAGATCTTCGATTATTCGCTTACAATGTCCATTTGACTCAGCAATTGAAGGCGGCTTCGTTATCGCTTCGCAGTTTGTGCCTTAGAGCAGCTTGAATTGGACGACGATTTTGGGCGAAAAATCATCTTTTTTGACGAGGCGCATTTTTATTTCGGCGGCTACGTTAACAAACAAAATTTCCTCAACTGGGGCTCGGAAAACCCACACGTTATTGTCGACGTCAAGAAGCTAATGCATCTATAGAGAGTGACAGTTTGGTGCGGATTGTGGATAGGACCATTTTTCTTCGAGAATGGGGCTGGGCACAACGTTTTACTCAACGGTGGGCGTTACAGAACAATGTTAACCAACATTTTATTTTACTGAAATTGAAGAAATGAATTTGTACGACCTCTGCGTGCAATCTGTTTCAGTCACTCCATCCAATTTCTGTTAAACGTCAGAAATGTGGCCTCCGCTGTTTATTCTCCATCAGTTTATTCACAGAAGTTCAATCATTGGTTTCCCCTTTCGGCCTCTAGAATCACCTCGAACTGACTAAGCAACCAGTTAAAGGTCCATTGGGCTTGTCAGTAAATGAATAAATTAGTAGTCATAAATCGACTGGCATTTGTTTGATGTCAGCGCAGAAGAACGGAGGCGGAATGAAGAGATCATTTCCAGCTGTCAAGCGGGCGGATTTTCCCATGGAATACCTACTTGTTTTTTTTCTTTCAATTAGCAAAAAAATGGTCATCTGGGTCGAGAGTATTCAAATAAATCCCCTTCGCCTTTTGGTCAAGGCTCACTTTCTTCCGCCCCACAAAGTCGTTAATCGCCACACCTTAACCGAATCACCACCACACGCCATCCGCCCACACACATACACACACTTCCCATGCAGATGACCTTGTCCGATGCTTGTTCACACTCCAGATGCGTTCCTTCCGAAATTACAAAACAAACCGTCAACACTTTTGTGTGCGACCGTCAATTTCCCATGAAATCCCGTGAGAACACTGCACGGATTTTATTTTATCTGTTTTTCCCCTTAACAGGCTAATGGAAACCATATCGCGGTCGTGTACAGCTTTGTTCTGGCCGGACCCATCAAACCTGCGGCCGACATTGATACTCCCCGATCGTATAACTCTGACACCCTGGATGATCGTTGAAAATCTTATTGTCGGCAATCAAATAAATTAATTTAATGCTTCTAATTAAAATCGGATATGGACACGACGATAAAGATGTCGATAGCATAAAAATAAAAGAAACACTCTTCGGGAGAAAAAGAAAAACAGACGAGCAAGCGAACAAAACTCTTTCCAATTTCCATGTCCGCCCGAAGCCATTAAAATGCAAATCAAAACCTACAAGCTCTGTCAAAATTACCTCAATGCCGTAAATCATTTGCCAGCAACCCCTCAAAAGCTGTCAAACTTTTGGCAAACCCATAAATCGCGGAACACCACTCCGCCACCACCACCAGCGCATTCTTTGCGAAACTACTCGCTCGGCGACGGCGGCGATCATCCGGCGAGTGTGCTCCAATGCTGCTGCGGCACGAACTGAACACGGATACGTATAGTATACCTACCTAGCGAGCGAGCGAACATGGCGTTTCGTTGTCAAGACCGTTGTTGTTGGCGCTGCTGTTACAATTAGTCGTTTGATTTATCCAACATGCGACACATTTTGGCAAATTGGATAATTGGGCCTCTAACTTTGTCTCTCTCGCGGGCAGGGTTGTGAGATGAGATGAGCCTTGGGGCGGGGGTGAGAGTGCCCCTAGTCTGAGCTCGTTTCCAGAAGGACATGCGAATTAAGCTCAAAATCAGTCGCTGATATCATGCGGAGCTTCATTAGCCAGCCAGCAGCAGAAACAGCGGGCTTCCACGAACCCGATGGGCTTCATCTGTGTGTGAGGGGCCAAGATGAATTGGCAATCGTTTTCATCTAATACTCGAACTGTCGTCAAATTAATTCAATTAGTGTCCATTATTCTGTTATTCTTCGGTGGGGCGGTGTGGTTGACATCGTGTGTCTTCCCATTCATTGATTTGTGCAGCTGCTGCTGGTTCGTGGTGTGCTGCTGATGGCTGGCAATCCAATCGAATTGGAAAACAAATTATTTATTTTGCACAAAAGTTGTTCAAACAATTTCCCCGCAGTAGCGCACAACCGCCAGTGGTCGTAGGGGGACGTGTGTGTGTCACAAGTTATGCATGACGATATGGCACAAAGCGGAGATGCTTCAATAGAGTCTTGTGGCGATAGCCGTTGTTGTCGTTGTCGTTGTCGTCGTCGGTTGACGGCGGCGGGAAGCCTTCAATCAAGTGGAATTGAGCAAACTTTTTCATTTTTATGAATGGACTGAATGACAATGTGGCGGAGTGTGCCTCGGCGGCAGTCCCGTGGCATCGTCCCCTTTCCCCCGTCCCCCATTTCATGCTCACGGTCAGATATGACGATCTGGAATAATTAAATGATATGGTTGTGCGGGATTGGAACAGTCGGGTGAACAGATTGTGGTATCATTTTCAAATACTGCAGCTCTCGGATTATCTTCTGTTCTGGGCAGATCGAGGAACAATTGGATGAATCAATGGTGTCGACTTCTGCTATCGTCTTTGGCTGGCGCTGTAATCTGGGGTGGTTCAGTTTCTCTAGCAAACTCTCCGTGTTCCGCATTCTATTGTTTTCTAACGATTGCTGGGGTTTTATAGTTTTATGCCGGTTTCGAACGGCGAAGATTGAGAAGCTTTTCTTGACAGTTGTCCTCTCTGAGCATTAACAGTGACTTGAGAGAAGTGGTGCCGAGAAAATAAAAGCTGATGTGTCCCGTATCGATCCATGGACTTTCATGCGTAGGATTTTTCAATACCCTACGGTGCCCACAATGTGTCAACTGGTTTACAGACAATATTGGCTATCCCATGGTTTTAAATTCGGCAGAATCTTGTAACAAAATTTGCTCTGTTTCGTGTTTTATAATTCGTTGAATTCTCCTCGGCCGAAAATTGTCGGTCTTCTTTTGCAGTTGTGACTACGCCATGAATAGCCTGTTATTTTGTCTATATAACAAAACTTCCATCTTATTTTGAAAATTCCGCCACAAATTTTTAGAACTTAGTCTGGGGAGTTCAATATTTTTGTCATTTGTGAGACCACAATGATCGGTCGACAGTGATGTTTCTTTTTTTTCGGAGCGTTTTTTTTGAGCACTCAGACTCAAAACTGAGTCCATTGTACTGCTAGGTAGCAACCTACTCCAGTTCCGTTAATTTGATCCCAACGGCAAGTGGTGACTGGACTAGATTCGATTTCACTGGGATTCGAACATGGGACCCCTCGGACTTGGGGTAGGCACTTAACCAGCTGCACCATCTAGTCGTCTTACTGAGGGATGTTACTGAGTAGAGTTAGAGAACAACTATCTGATTTAGTGGCCTCAACTTCTCAAGCAGCCGTACCAGCAGAGCAGCTTCAAGGACAAGTATCACCGGATTCTGAAAACCCGATGCAACATCTCAATAAGGTAGATGCAATAATAGACGAAGTAGTCGGAAACGTAATCTACAGTGATATTGAGGATAGCAAGTTCGAAGCTCCGTATGGTGAAATTGATCTTACAGTCGAAAACCAAGACAACCTTAACAGTATCTTGGGTGTATACTTTAGAATGGCATTAGATTCAATACATATTTTGAGTCTAATACAATGCTGCATACACAAATGTGTGCGAACCTACTGTGAGACCACCCTGGTATCATGCGGCACAGCAAGCCCATATTCGTGTGAGACCAAAATGGCCTCATGTGGCATTCAACGTGTTAAATCCAACAGAATCTCGTAAAACTTGGTAACTACGGCACCACAAGTATAGTATATAGAGGCGCCCACTCAGAGGGATACTTTCCACCCGTCTGGATACAAGTCGCGAACGAATTACTGTAAGAACTCAGCTCTATCGAATTCAATCCAAGGGCTTACGAAGGTCGCACGAAAACTTAAGCTTATGTCAAAAAAATTCCATAATATCCATAATTGTTTAAAGAACTTAAGGAGAATTGAGCTGTCAACCGACATTCATTTCGCTCCCGCGTAAGTATGCAAAAGTGAACGAACTTAACGAAACTGAGCGAAGCGGCTATATTAATAACAGTGTGTCATGTATGAGTATTCATGCATTCGCTCGGTTGCTTCTGAGCTCTTAAATTTCCGTACGCCCATCATAATTGAACCCTAGTCACATCAGGGATGTTACAAAAATTAGTAGGGTTATCAATTTGTTTGCGTTGATGGCATTTAGAGAAGAAGATTCAATCACGAAATGTACAGCTACATGAGTCTAGGGTCTATGAATTCAACGACTAAGATGGCGAGGCTTGTTGGGTGAGGTTCATGTCCATCACAGACTGTACCATCAACAGAAGGAGAAGAAGAAAACCTTTGAGAAGGCACCAGAACCAGATTACATGCCAAAAGTTTATTAAATCGACTGTCTCTTAAGACTTTGAGTCTTCTCCAATGACTTTTATAGAAACTCCTTAGACGACGAGGAGGAGGGGGAGGAGGACATTCTGCACCTCCATGCCCGTATCTAGCGTCGTTATGAACACTTGCCAGCCTTTTTTTCTTAACATCAACGGTCACCTCGTGGAGGCTCTTTTCAATCTTCAATCTTCCAATCTTCCTTGCTTCATAGAAAGCTCTGCTAGCTACCCTAACTTTTATAGTAGCTCTCGACTGCATTTAGGATCTACGTTGTTGCGCCATGGACTAACGATGGTCTAAGTGCTTGCCACATTCAACCTAACCTAACCTAGGACTACCCTTAAGCCCTGATAGTCATGTGGACTCAAATTTGCAGTCATCCAGATCAAGCCTTGTACCCGGAATAAATTGCTCTCTGTGCCAAATGTAAGGTATTTTCTTTCTTCTTGAACTATGAGGCTGTGGCTTATAAACTCACTTGACTGCGATTCATGCGATTGTCATGGCAGAGGCGAAGTCACTGCTTTCCAGACTTCATTAACGTCCATATGCAACGCGCAGAGTCGCGGATTTGTCTTCTAGCCCATTCACTTTCCTCGCAGACTCAGAAAATATCCGATATATTCCGTAAAAGTCCCAAAACTTCTCATCCCATCTTATCTTCAGTGACCCGTTCCACTAAAGGCATCGCGGGGGCAATGCACGCATGAGAGATCTTCAGGCCACTCGATCCTCCGCCATCGAGTCTAACTCTTGGTCCAACCATCTCGTCCTGGGTCTGCCAAGCGGTCGCTTACCTGAGGGAATCGCATTCAAGGCACACCTCGAAAGTCGTGATGATGGGGACATTCGTGCCACATAACCAAACCATTGAAGTACAGCCCTTTCCAGCTGCCTAAACTTGAGTTCCTCGCGCACTGCCGTGTTTGTCACTCTATCCCGGCGAGTAGTTCCCACAACAGCACGAGGAAACCTCATCTCGGCAGCTTGTATTCGCGATCTTATTCTTTCGGTCATTACAAGTCCCAAAACTTCACCAAAATAAATTTTTGGACACACTTCTGGATCAAGTGTCTTGACAAGTTGCATCGAAATAAATTGCGCCAAATCCAATCCAAAATTATCGATCCTACTCCTTTTTCAGAAGACCTTCTGTTCTTTTGTCCACTGCATTTTGTTACGCATTTAATCTTCGTGGACACGCGCCCTGATCCTCTTGTAGGAGTTCAACCTACGCCTAGTAGAACCAATCGTGATCCTATTCATCCCGTTACCCCCTGTCTTGTTCCAAAAATTGACGTTCATTCTTTCAATTCATAATCGGTCATACTTCCCTAAATGCTCCTGAAACACCTGCTCCCGTTGCAGCCCACGCCGCTGAACTCCCCCGAAGAAAGATTCCTTTTCTTGCTGACCACACTCTACCTGGAAACCTTGTTGTCTCTCTCGACTGCCGGACACATGTTGTTATGATCCATGACTGGGTTAGCGTCATCTTCATCTCGCTCAATTGGTCGGTCGGTCGGTGTGGGACTTACGTCAGTTTCCGACTTGACTTTATTATTTTATTACAAAATAACTGGAATCGGCAGTCTTCACCTTTAGAATATTATTTGCGTGGTTTCGGACTTGAGTCAAATATTAATCAAAACCAACAGTGGTGACGTAATGTGTGTGCGGCGGTGGCGGCGGCGGGATGTTCTCTGCCACAACACCGCTCCAAGTTTTCCATAGAGTCTTCGGTTCGATCTTCGCACGCTGTCTTCGGCTACTTGAAGATAAATTCTTGTTTATATTGTGTCGATCAGTGGATTTGTAGAATCTTTCAAAAACGAAAACGTTTTGTTTTTTCTGTTTTTTATTAATTTAACTCACACCGAGCCCGAGCCGGAGCCGGAGCGAGAGCGAGTGCGAGTGCGAGAACGTCCACAGCAGCAGCAGCAACAGCAGCGGCCGCGAGGCATTCCTTGGCCGATTCCCTCGGCCTTATCCGATTATTTCGTTTATTTATGAAATGTTAATGTTAATGATGAATCAGAAGGGGAAAAAATAATAAAAATCACAATAATCGAAGAGGAGGAGCCGGAGAGCGATGGGGAGACGTTTTTATTTACCTACCGGCCGACGAATTGGGTTTTTGTTGCTGCGGCAGTGGCTAGTGGCCAGTGTCCCGGCCCCCACATACGAGAATGTATGTATTTCTGAATGAACAAGATTAGGTATTTAATTCTTTCTTGGACGTGTTTACATTTAGTTAAGCTAAGTGGGTATTTAATTAGCAACAAGTAGCTAAATTGTTTGCATTTCGAATTGGCAGAGGAGTGTGTTTGCAAAGACATAATGTCTTTCAACAGATACGTCATCTCGTTCGTCGGCGTAATTAGTTGGCGTGACGCAGCAATTAAAGATACCGTCCGCAGTTGATCAGGTGAAATTGTGGGGATGGTGCTAAGACTTTCGTGGGCAGTTGCACGAAGTTTTGAGAAACTGGGTCAGCAGTAGTTTTTCCACCGCGGGATTCCCATGCGACATCGGCGCGAGTGTGTCTCCTCGTGGTTTGGCGAAGTTTATGACACTCGACCAGTCCTTGAATCGATTTCCTGTAAAACACCCAAGTCATTCCCATCATTTGAAGCTTGACACAGTTAATCGTGAAAACTGTGTCATCGTGGGTTATAGCGAACCTTCTTGAGAAAGGAAACGACAGTCACTTACGAAAATTAGATTCTCCCCTCCCCACATCTTGTCGTAAAAGTTGAGGCCATTTAATTTTTACAACCGCTTCTCTTCGGTTGATTTGAATTTTGAGCCCTGGCAACGCCTTTCCACTCACATCATGCTGAAGTGATGCCAAACCCAGGCAGGAACAAATTTCCGGCATAAAACGTTTACGTTGTTTATTCTCCATCAATCTTGAGATCGATTCTCATCTGCCTTTGAGAAGTTCCGACAAGAAGACATGGGAGCTTATCTGCGGTTTGATAGGGATCCGATCGGTGGTAAACTGGTTCTTTATTGAGTGGATTAAAGGGTTTTCTTGTAGAAGTTTATTGTTCATTAAGCCGCTGCTGGGCTTGGATTACATTTTTTAACGATTATGCGTTATTGTCTAAATGGACTGTTATCCGAGAGTTACTTAGCTAATCAAAACGCTTGTAAACGATGTCAGTGGAGATCTTCGAATCTTAATTTTATGTGCCTGCTTGAGTGTTGGGAAGTTGATGTCGTCTTCGATGGTGGTTGGCTCCTAAATGAGCTTCTAAGTAATCCTCTTAAAACTGAATGTATTGAGACTGTCAAAAGGTTTAGGAATTTCTCAGTTTTAGGCAACACTGTAGTTTTGAGTTTATGCAGTCGAAGTCGTATACATACATTTCCGAAGAACTGTTGGCTTCGAACTACTTGTGCTGCAGTGATGCCAAATTCATGGGTTTTGAACGAGAAAACAATCTTCAAGTTAATTTATGGCTTTGATCGGATTGGGTTGAGTCGCACGATTGAAGTGGACGCACACATTTGGAGATCTTAATCAACCTGGTTTGTGCAATTGAAGACTGCTAGAAAAATATAATGCTCACTGGAGGGGCCCTTTGAATGAGGCCCAGGTCCACCTTGGATTATGGCGCCATAAGAAGGAGAAGAAGAATATGGATTTCTTATGACGTCTACTTTTGAGGGTAATCCTGCTTTTAGCCAGATCTACTGTATTTATTATTCAACATTGCGGCCTAAAACGTGACGAAGCACCTGGTTTTAAAGATCATTATGCGACAGTTTATTTGTAAATCCTACAGAAGTTTAAAACCGAACTGCGAGCCTATAGATGAATAGAAGAATTTTTTGCCAGATTTGAGGAAAAATGTTTGATTAATTGACTTATTTTTGCTTCTGTTACGGGTACGGGAGTCTTTTGAGTCACCAGAGATAGGTATCACAATGTCTCTCAGATCATTGTAGTGTATTTTAGGCAGAACCATGGGGCAGCTAACTTGCTGTTTATGCATTCGATAAATGGAATGCCTATTCTCCTTCACAAAGACATTCAGTGCGACCATTAAGACTCTGGACACACTTGCTGTCAGATCTTGGCTGGTTAAACATTGCCGTGCATCTATGCAGCGATCATAGTCAGATGTATTAAAATCCTTAGATGTATCCTTGGTCATAGTGGAATTCCGAGCAACGGCGAGTTAGTCTGGGCTGGATCTGAAAGTAGCGTCCACTCAAGAGACACATTTTTTGGTCATTTCAGCAACAAACTGTAGGTGAAACAGTTTTGTGTCTTGTAAAATATCAAGGCTACCGAAATATTGTTGTCTATTATGAGTTTTACCGCTCGCTGTTGTATGCTATTAAGTAGGTGCAGAGAGGTCTTGGGAGCACCAGGACCAGATATTTGCGTTATACTCAAGTTTGGGGCGGATGTAGGCCTTGTAAATTGAAGCCAACTCAGAGGGGGTGAAATATTGTGTGCATTGATTCAGGAAACTTAGACATTTTGCAGCGTTTTTTGGCGACCTCGAATATGTGATCATTCCAACTAAGTGTTGAGTTGATACACATATCGAGGATGGAAAGTTTTTCGGTTTTTTCGATGAAAGTGCCATTCACGGATAATGACTGATTATTTTAAGATCGCTTGAGTGACAGTAGACAGCACTGAGTTTTGGAAGCATTCAATTCCACTCTATTGTTTTTACGACAATTCAATATGCTGTCAAGGTCGGAATTTAATGTGCTTAACATACGCTGCAGCTCCAATTCTACGGCCGAAGAGCACAGACTTGAGTTTTGGAACGAATATGCTGAGGGAACTGTCTTCAGCGAAGAAGTGAATTGGATTAGAAGTAGCAGACAAGAGATCATTTATAAAAATGAGAAAGAGTGTCGGAGACAAAACTGAGCCCTGGAGAACTTCTTCTTCTTAGGGCGCTACAGTCCGAGGTAGACTTGGGCCTCATTCAACATGCATCTCCAGCCAGCACGATCTTTCGCCAGCTGTCTCCAGTTTCGCAAACCAAGCCGGCCGAGGTCCCCCTCGACTTGTGTGCGCCACCTTGTTCGTCGACGTCTTCTGTTGCATTGTCCCAGAGGCTCAGAGTCGTAGACTCGAAATTCGAGCCCTGGAGAACACCAGCATTAATTTGGTGAGAATGAGACTTGAACCCATCCAAAACAACTTAAATTGAACGGTTCGAAAGGTAATTTCTAATCCATAGAAGAAGAGATTCATCGATGCCATAAGCACGAATTTTCGACAAGAGAGCCTGATGCCAGACTCTGTTAAATGCCTTAGAAATATCAAGCGCAACTGTTTTCTCAATTTGATGTAGAACACTACATGATGAAACACGATGGGATTGATCCAATCCGTGTGTTCCACACGCAGAAAATGTTGGTTGCCTTGGCAGATTGCACAGTCGTTTGTAATCACCACGTGTTCTTATTAAAAATTAGAAACACTTGCTTGCCTAATACCATTTGTCTTTTTTAACAATTGAAAGTTACAAACCTATCTTTTTTTTTTCTTGCAGGTACTTTACAAATCTGATTTCTTTGTGTGTTAATTATATGCAAGTAAGTCGAATTTTGGACCGTGGTATCCTTAAACGTATTTAATCTCCTCTACAATTTATGTTAAAAAATGTTCTTTTGCAAAGACCGCTTCTATAATTTGTTTATTTTTGACAACATTTCGGAAGCTATTAGAAACCAATCAAAAATTTTAAGAGAAATAGGTCCTTAAATCTTGTAATATTTATGGCGCAGTTGGTTAAGTGCCCTAAGTTAGAGGGGTCCCAGGTTCGAATCCCAATGAAAGCAAATTTAATACGCTTTTATCCGGTTTTTCAAATCTGGTCCAGTCACTATTTGGGGTCACATTAACGGCACTATCACTCGAGCGATCGTAGTAGTCTAACTGTGGTTATCGCGATCAACCAACGTGGTCTAAATGTGCTGGTGAATTCACTAGCATTCTTTTAGCCTGACCTAAGGTGACAAAGAGAGTTACCAAAGTATAGTCTTACTAAAAAGGCGGTAAATACCTCTACGGTTTCTTTGTTTTTTTTTGTATCCTAAGCCAATCATGTTGTAAGAGGCACGACTAAATTAGCCACGACTTTATCGTTTTGAAATATATGGCTTTTAGTTCAGCTGTCCAATGCAACGTTGATATATCTGTGTGGGATCTTCCTCGTGCAGACGATTGTGGCGTAGATTCACGGATGCTGTAATGACTCTTTTTTGACTCTCTGGTTCGTCAATGAAAGCTCCGGCTTGTCCTCTAACAAGTTTTTAACTTTTTACCCGAAGAATTCATTTAATTCAAAATATTTTAACAAGTTCCACAGAGCTATTGAAAAATGTCGGTCATTTTGGTCCCATTTCTCTATGCGAGAAGCCAAGGTTTGACATCTCTTGTTTGGGTGATTGTAGCTCCACTGAGGCACTGTTGCTTCGAAGGCTATTCCAGTCTAAGATGAGATCACTGACCACTTAGCTTCCGTGAAAGCATTCATGATCAATCTCAGTAAAAATGATCGTTTCTCAAAATCACGAGAAAAATGAATTACCCTCCCTCTGTCAAACGAATTGAGTCAGTCCTTTACAACAAACTGTTCCGAAATCGCACCCCAACCTACACTTCTCTGAAGCCAACCATCAAAAACACGATTTCCATGCAGTGCATTGCGATTAAACGTTTCGCAGTGATTCCGGCCAACCCAACCCCAGTCACCAAAGAGGCCACTCAACCGCCGCAGCAAAACTCCCTAAACTCCGATTAACAAGTTCAAACAATTTAACTGCTGCGCCAGTACTTCATTCCACGCAAAGTTGTATCTTCCACTCGCCACCTGTCCATCGTATCGGATTACAATTGCCCAATTGAAGAGTTCAGGGAGCCAGCCACTTTTAACCTCATCGATCGAGTCGCTCGCACCGACTCGGTGCCCATCGATGGCTATCAATTCAATCAACCCATCCATTTATTCGCTGACGGCGGCGTGTCGCGTGCGCCTTTATTTCGTTTTACGTCTTCTTCTCCTCCTCTCCCTCATCTTGTCATAAATTCTTTGGATGTGTCTTCTTCGGAAAAAAACAATCTAAAGCGAGTGCGGGAGAGACAACCAGTCAACACCTTCTCTTGCCAAAGCCGGGTGCAGGTCGAAAGTACACGAGGTCATCCCAAGCACCGCGAATCAGCGGGAAAGAGGAAGACAGTCACAGAGCGAGAGAGGGAGGGAGAGGCAGCGAGAAGGTGGAACTACATAAAACTATTGTACTGGCGTATTCCAAAGGTGGGTGACCGTTTTATTACACCTACTTTCGGGGGTTCACAAACGGAACACACAACCGACCGAACATACCCGACCCAAGCCCGAGAGAAACGTAAACAAAAGGTGTGTACGACGATAGTTTCTGTTGTTCCACCGCCGAGAACAATAGAGCTGAAAACTCCGTCTGGGGACAGACGACAGAGGACAGGTGAGATAACCGATGGCGGCGGGGTGGATGGAGAGCGAGAGAGAAGAACAAAATTGGAATAGGTCGCCAAAAAACTTCGAACGCCGAATACGAGTATGACAGGTATGCATGGGGAAAATCCATCAAGTACCGGGCATTGTTGGAAAAAGAAAAACGAGACAGAAAAAAAAAACACCGAAAAACAACAAGAAAAGAGATCCGAAAACCAAGCGAAAAACTCCAAAAACTCATTGCAGCGTGGAATTATGAGGGTCGCACCAACCACAACGGCAACGACGACGACGACAACGACAACGAAGACGGTGACAACAACGGTTGTGATGTGTTTTCGAAAAGGAAAATGTGTCACCACCACCGTCGCGCCATGTGTACGTAGTATGTACTCCCCTCGTATGCATTGTGAAACGCACAATTCGTCCCCATGGCAACATGGCAGCCCAGAGTAATGTAGCTCAGTGCTGGTGCCGGAAAAGAATTCGAAACGAAAGCATTTAAACGAATTAGTTTACGAGTTTGAATTTTATTGCCACCGGTACCGTCGTCGTAGAGGTGGTACCTCTTCGTTTCGGTACAGAAAACCCAAATGACGCGCTTCAGCTAACCGCCCTCCGGTGACGATGACGACGACGACGCCGCCGCCGGGTTTGGTTCCGTCTTTCTCTCTGCCAGACGCCAGACGTAGCTGCCGGACGGAGCGAGGAGCTGCGAGCAACATTCTGGGACGATGGCATTGTGAAAGGTGACGAAGCTGTTAGACGCTCTCGTAACTCAGCATTCCGAAAGTTTATGCCGACTGACCTCCCCCCCTCCACCTTCCGCGCCGCTTGTTATAGTTGAATTCACTCAGGCAAATTGAGCTGTTAACAGAGTCTGAGCGTGGCCATGAGTTATGGATGCATTTGTGTCCAGTGCGGGTTGTGTTTTTCACATTTTTCTTTCGAATCGGATGCATAACGAGTTTTGAAAGACCCGCGCTGATGATGACTTGATGTGGAATTGTTCTGCGACTTAAGTAGGACACGCTGCAATGCATCAAATATTTCGTAACAAATTCGCCACGTACATACAAACGATCGCGGGTGACCTCCGCAGTTCGCAAGCGGTTCGAAACAATTTGTATTGCAAAATGTGACAACCACAGGGTCACGGATACGTTTCCGAGAAGCGTTTCTCGTCGAATGAGGTTCTTGAAGTGTAATTAGGAACAGTTAATGGATGATGACGGCGCGGCGGCAAGATGAATGTTGAAGAGGGGTCACGCTATCTTCGCTGACAAGCGGAAGTTATTGATGTTGGTTGACCTGTTTGGCAACGAAGCGAGGACGAATGCTCTCGAGTTAACAATGAGATGGAACTTAATTTTCTGACAACGAGGCAGTGGAAGATGGGATTCATGATAAGTCACTGAATCATTCAAGTGACATGACTAACAAATGCATTCCTTGGTCCTAACAAATCGTTTAATCTCCAAGAAGGCTCTTTAACCCTTGTCTTTATAAATTGTGATGCATATTGTGTGATTGAGATTTAGATCCTCTTCCCAATTTGGTTTTAGGAAGAATTAGTTTAAGAGTACATGTGAGAGCTGCAAAAAAATTAAGCAACAATTTTTACTTTAACCTCACTTTTATCGATTTTAAGTGATCTTTTCGGATTTTGAATTTACTCACTTATTTAGCTCAGCGACATCTACAAGATTTGATTCGCAGTGTAAGATTGTTTAAATTTTTTAGGTTTCTTGATGCGTACAACATTTTCCGTAACTTGTGAACACATCCCTTCATCTTCTTTGGGTAGCACAGACCAAAGAAGAATCAGCTCAAGTTGTGCATGCTATTGTTCTTTCACGAAGAGAGGGGACCTACAATTTATGGCGGACTTCGAACATCAAAGTTTGAAAGGCTGTACATGAGAGTTATACTGCATGAGCATTCTCAGGGTATCGAAAGAGGTTATGCCGTTAAAAATGAAAGTTGGTACGTTGATTGGGATTTGATTTACGGAGGTGATTTGATATATGAGTCGATGTGGTATAATAATAATGGCGGCGCTTAATTCGGTGGTGGACTTGGGCCCAGATTCTCAGCAACCACTTGTGTTGTGCGTGCTATTGTTCTCTCACGAGTGGAGGGGACCTACAGTTTAAAGCCGACTCCGAACGGCGGGATTGAGAAGCTTTTTCTAGACAGTTATACACTTTGAACATTTTCAGTGACTTGAGAAAGGTGAGGTCGCGAACAATTCTGTTTTGAAAATTTGTTGCTTGTGCTGGGATTTGAACTTAGACTGTGAAAGTCAAGTGCGTATGGATCGACGCACAAACCCACACAGCCTGTGGCATCCCTACATTATGCGTTACAATCGATGTTTAAAGCAACTGTTAAGTCTCTTCGACTCTGAGCCTGTGGGACAACGCAACAGAGGACCTCAACGTACAGGGTGGCGCACACAAGTCGAGGGCGACCTCGGCCGGCTTGGTGAACTGGAGACAGCTGGCGAAAGATCGTGCTGGCTGGAGAGGCATTTTGAATGAGGCCCAGGTCCACTTCGGACTGTAGCGCCCTAAGAAGAAGAAGTTAAGTCTCTTTTAATTTCAATTAAATTTTCGATAAAGTTCTGAAGGGTGACCAGATAGCAGTGTTGTTGTTGTTTCGGCAGCTGTCAAAGTTCCCAATGACATCCAACTGTCAAAATATTGGCTTCAGTGCGCAGGCAATTCGTTGTACCGTGAATAAGTTTGAGTGTGAGTACACTCTTTTGGACCTTAAGTAACCAATCCGGCAGAGATTGGTCTGGAATGAAGGAAACATAGCCGCCGTAGCGGCCTGTATCGAAGAGGACTCAGAAATGTCGATTCGGTGCCTATCAGCTGAATGGGGCATCGTCAGAGAATGAACCCGGCTTTTGCGGTTGGATTTGGGTCAACATTTGTATAAGATTGTGCTGACGCAAGAATTGAAGTCGAACCATAGACGACCGGATGGCAGAGTTGATTAAGTGCCTGCCCTAGGTTAGATGGTTCCCAGGTTCGAATCTCAGTGAAAGCAAAGTTATAATAATAATAATAATGGAGGCGCTATAGTCCGAGGCGGACTTGGGCCTAGCTTCACAGTAATCACTCGTGTTGTGCGTGCTACTGTTCTCTCACGAGTGAAGGGGACCTACAGTGTAATGCCGACGCCGAACGGCGATTTGAGAAACTTTCTAGATAGTTATACTCTCTGAGCATTGTCAGTGACTCGGAAGAGGGAGAGCCGTGAACAATTTTTTTTGAAAGCGGTCGATAAGGGGTTGTATTCTGACTGTGGATATTACAATGGACCAACATGGTCTAAGTGTGGTGGTGAATTCACTAGCAGCCCCCTAACCTAACCTTACCTAATCTATGTATACACAACGCCATGAGTTCGCTAAATTGGCGCTGGAAGTATCGGCCGAAGATCCAGATCTTGGCCAAAAATCGCCTTCTCGGACCAGGCCCATTTTTAGCTCAGCGACTTGTCAACAAGCAAAATTACCGGAACGAACACAATCAACCAAGCATCAATGTATCCACAAAGATTGACTGTTTGATGTGATTTATGGCATAACGGCATTATCGGACCTATTTCTTTCGAAACGTTTCGGGAAGGAAACGTTGTCTCCTTCAATGGTCTCAGGTGTCGATCGTTGTTAACCCACATTTTTGTAGCCAGAGCTTGACACCATCGATATATCCGAGCTGTGGTTCCAACAAGACGACGCTACATGTCATACAAGGGACGAATGATCGAATCGAATTTGGCGATTTTACGGCGAGCGTTCGATCATGCGGTCGTCCAAATCCATGTCTTCAATTTTAGTAAAAAAAAAGTCGGTTAATATGGCTCTGTAACGCCTACTGTTGACCGAAACTTTGTTCCCAGCCTCATTTTCGAAGAAAAATGGTCCAACGATGTCACCACTCCACAATCCGAACCAAAGTGTCACTCTCTGTGGATGCATTGGCTTCTTGACAATAGACAATAACGTGTGGGTTTTCCGAGCCCCAGATGCGGTGTGGCAATTTTGTTAGTTAACGTAGCCGCCGAGATGAAAATGCGCCTTGCGTACAGCAGTCGCGGTGTGTGCTTCATTTCGGCCAAAACTTCTTTTCAAAAAACGCACTGTTTGAGCTACACAGCGCTCACTTTCAATATTTCCCAACGTTGTTCAAGCGTAAAACGACTCATTTTGTTCCGCGGAGGTATGATACAGACTTTCTGTCAAGATTTCGAGCGGGAAACAGCTGTCAGTGTCAAAATAACCTATGATCTAAAAAAAAACCAAAGATGGCCCACCCTGTACGCTAACAAGCCAACCGCTTTGGGCAAGCTCGAGATCAACATTCGGGACGCTATTGCCGAAATATTAGACAGAGTCGTTAAAAATTTAACCCACCGCTTGATTCCCTGCCAGCGAAGCCACCTCGATCATTCGAATGATGTGCTTTTCCATGTATAATGGCATAAACGTTTCTTTAAAATAAAGCCAGAATCAACTTTTTATTTCATTCTTATCTAGTCACCCTGTATCTTACACAATTTATTCAAATCACTGTCACAGCGGAAGTTTGTGCCTACTGAGTCATGATCACACGGGAATCCCAAAAAAATTCTACGTTGAAATTCTGTGAAAAAAAACTTGTGAATCGGAACTGAAGTAATTTGTTCATATATACATACATATGTAACTCAGTCTTGAACTTGACGTCTCTCTGCTGAAAGGAAATCATTCTTCAAATGGATCAAAGGTCCTCGGGTGAGATGCGAATTTTGTATTTCTTTTAAGTAAACTGCGTGGTCTCGTGGTCAAAAGCCGAAAAGAGTTCAGTAGGAAAACTTCGCCAGAAATTTGAAAGAGACCTTGGCTGTTTTTTTTTTGTATTCTTTTTTAGACACTACTGGAGCACTCAGACTCAAAACTGGTCCATTGTACTGCCAGGTAGCAACCTACTCCAATGCCGTTTATTTGATCGAAACGGCAAATGGTGTCTGGACCAGATTCGGTTTCACTGGGATTCGAACCTGGGACCCCTTTAACTTGGGGCAGGCACTTAACCAACTGCGCCATACAGTCGCTTGGCTTTTCGCTTTAGTTTTGGATTGATTGGAGTCCGGCAGAATTCAGAATTCAGAGTTTTTTCTCTTTGACTTATCCGAATTTCCAATGTTATTGCTTAAAGGTATGTATATCCCCCTTAAGATTAGCATAAGTTTGTAATGACAGCGTACAGCTCACATTTTTGATATGTTAGGTCATTTCTGAAAAGACTCGAATCATGCATCCCACAACTGGAAACGGTTTAGATTATTTCAGACATATTCTCTTAGATTTTCCTTACTGTCCATCAAGAATGCACCACACAAGCCGAGTAGGTGTGAAATTGTGTTCTCCTCCTACTCGTCTCCTCCATTTTGGCAGAAAGCATTGAAGAGAGGCACATAATCTTGTGGCATGTTTGCCAATGATGTAGTGTCTCGTAATGACGCTTGTTAACTTCCTTATGCTTGGTTTTTTGATTTTGTTGAAAGTAAGCATTTAAAACATCACAGAGGCGAGGCAATAGTCTCTCGCAATAGTCCTGTAACCCAATCATCTCTCTTTAGGCCAGAGGAAACCTTAAACTTACACCTCTGTCAAAAGTTAATACGAAAAGAAGTGCGATACCAAAATGTCAGCTCATTTAGGTGACCTCTATGAATTATTCATCCGCCTTCCTTTTGCTGTCAACGCCAGTAGGTGTCCACAAAGAAAACAGAGCCCACTTACTCATGAACACAAAGCAAAGTTTGCTTGTCCGAATTGAATGCAGACCGGAGGAGAAAACTGCTTTGTGAATGTCATCAAACAAGACAGATGGCCCCCACTCTCCATCGTGAAGTCTCAAACTAGATCTTCACTCAACTGTCGACAACAACAGTTAGGATCTGGCCATATGCCATCGAATCCCCAGAATTGATCGTGTGTCCAAGTGAGACAAACGTCAATCATGACGAAGCACGAATTCAGAGCGCAGTCTGTTCCGACATGGATCAAGGATCGTGCCACCTGTCAATCAACTCCACTCAACCAGAGCAGATCGATTTCGAAATTAATAACGCCTGTTGCCCTTCAAGATTTTATTACAAAGCACCTGCAACCAGAAGTCAGTCCGAACCGAGAGCCGCGTTCATTCACAACGCCCCTGAGTCATCGCACCACACACTGGAGCACAAAGTCCACCAACGAGTCCCACTTAATCATCCCAACAATGCACGCCGCCGGATGCATCATCCATCTATAAATAAATGCCGGAAAGAAAGAGAATAGATATTTCACCTTGTCTTCACCCGTTTCGATGATTTACGATTCCCATTCAGAGTCAATTGAATCATTTCGGTTTATGAGGCTTCGCGGAAAGCGACCGACCGCCGATGGGCGGGAGCCTACTCGTTCATCGTTGACCCAGACCCATTCGGGTTTTATTACTCACTGCAGAGCAGCTGCCGTTCCACCATCCGCGGGACTGGGGGATACTTTCCATAAGTTGTGGGCTCGTTTTGTTCTTAGCGCTTTTGTATCCCAATTGTGACACAAATCCGACACTAAGAGCTCCTTTGTGGCCACTGGGGCTCGTAGAACTTTGCATATATTTCCTCTTCTTTTGTTTTGATGCTTTCTTGATCTTAATCTGCTCAGTTTAGCCATTACTTCCGCTTAAAGTACGCGCTTGTTCTTCGGCCGGCGTCCATCTGATGGTTACTTGTTGCGGGTGTACGAGTATTACATGATCACCGAGCGAGAGAGAGAGAGGAAGGAGGTCTGCCTCTATTTTTAGGTGTCGATGATGTTGGCAATTTTTGAATTTACCTGATGCTGGCCATAAATGGATAAGTTGAGCAGTTTTTTTGTGGTACCACTGGAAGTTTTCTTTTTTCTTTAGTTTGCAGTGAATTCCTGATGCGTCAGGGGAATTTGGAGAAATGTGTTAAGGAAGTTTACAGGTTTACATGTGAGAAGAGAAAACTGTAAACTTTTCGAAGTTACACCTTTGTTCAGCATCTATCTTGTAGGAGCCGTTTTAATGCCTGTACATGAAAAATGTCTCGAATTAACTTCAAGAACCTTTGCCAAAGATCACCCTTGTTGCTCCTATTTTTAGCAATGTTTGACGTAGGCTCTGCTAATTCAAGAAAAGGAAGGATTGATATTGATGCGTGACTTCAAAAACGTTAGTCGCTAAGAGTGTCTTTCGAATAATTTTCAAATGTTCCCTGCGAGATGTTAGCTAGATAAAGTTCGAAAATAAGTGGGTAAAGTGCTGCCAAACTACAATTATGACATGGAAATGTATGTTTTTCTAAAGTAGGGGATACTAACGAGTATATGAGCTGTACAGCAACATGAATCTTGTCTAGACTGACCAGTCTAGTCCTCTTTTAAGAGGACATGTCCTCTTTTTGTCTCATAAAAAAATGTCCCGTATCTTTTTGGAAAAACATGCAATTTGTCCTCTTTTTTGGTTTCTCAACATTTTTCGACATCACAAAACTACAACAAAACTTTTATTTAACACTAATTTAGTAATTTTCTGCATCTTTCTGGTGCGAACACGACCTAAAATACATACATATATTTGTACCTAAACTTTTGAACACAACGCCATTTTTTGTGTTTTTTTTTAAAGTCGTCTGAACACATCCATTCATTTGACAGCTCATATCATACCTATTTTTTTCTGTTTAAAAGTAAATACACCGTTTGATTACCGTATTCGTTTGTGTTTTTCTAATGTAAAAAGAAGTAAGTCTTCAATTTTTATTTGAAACTGTTGAAGGTTTCCTTTTTTTCATGCTCATGGATCTGGGCGCCCTAGTCTTGTCAGGCATCTACGGATCAAAAGCCCATGTTAGTTTGTGACAACCAGCGGAGGCCGCCCACGATTGATGTTGCGCAAAAAATTGGAGAAGAACCTCAACCAAGTTGGTGCGTGAAACTGGAGACAACTGGGAAACGATCGTTCTGGCTGGAGGTTATAATTGTTTGAAGCCCAGGTTCCGAGAAGCGATACGGAGAAGAAGAAGGGACTCTATGGAATAAAAATATTTAATGCCAAAGTATGCGTCTTGAGTTCATCTCATGCAAGAGGCCTTCAATTGCTTAAGCTTCTAAAGAATGTTAACATTGTTTTTTTTTTCAACGCTTTAATCCACACTATCTTTAAAATCGACGTAAATCAACTAGATGTCGCCCATTACTCACGCCAAGTTGGTTGAAGTTCCTCTCTAATTGGGTGCGCCAGCTTAGACTTGGACGTCCTCTGTTTCGTTGTCCCACTGGTTCAGAGTATCGAAGATTCTCCGAGCTAGAGCCAAGATGTCCATGCGCTCTACATTTCTTAGCCATCTTAGGTGTTCGATCCATAGACACATGCCACTGTACAGCCCTTTTTCGATTATAATTTGACTCGATTGACAGTGGCACCAAACTACAGGGTGGGCCAAATACAAGTTTCTTTTTAAAAATGCAATAAAATGAACAAAGTTAAATTTGTTCTATCTAATCTGGTCTTATTAGTAAGAACAAACATTCCCATTAATGATGAAATACAACGTTGTTCAAGTGGCTGCCTCGGCTGGCTTCGCAGCAGCGCATTATATCACCCCAATTTTCCTAGACCTTGCTAATGGTTTCGGGCTGTAGCTCACGGATTGCTTGGATGATATTGGCCTTAAGTGCTTGAATCGTTTCCCGATTGTTGGCATAACACCGGTCCTTCACGGTTCCCAAAAAAAAAATGTAAATTGAGTCTCACACTCTCGGCCACAGCAACCACATTCTCATCTGTGCGGACCGTGCGATGACGGGGAACATGAGTGTTGTCCACTAGCACACCAGTCTCCCGAACTTTTTGCACAAACTTTCGTACAGTAGTCGCGGTGGGTGTTCCATTTCGGTCAAAACTTCTTTTCAAAAAACGCACTGTCTGGGCTGCACAGCACTCACTTTGGAATTAAGTTTTCAATATTTTCCAACGTTCTTCAAGCGGAGGTATAATACTGACTTTCTGTCAAGATTTCGATCGGGAAACAGCTGTCAGAGTCAAAATAACCTTTGATTTAAAAAAATACCACTAGATGGCCCCCATGTACATATGTCCTTGTTTCTCTGGTTGCTTGAATTTGGTTTGGTTCGATTCAGTCTTCAACTGCGGTTCTATTTGCTAGTTGCCCTACAATAATAACTTAGTGGGTTCAATTGAGAAGTCTGATTAGTTTGGTGTTTGGTTATGGTAATCTTCATCTCACTGGAGTTTGCTTTCGTCTTTTGATGATGATGATGGTTTGATGGATGTTCACAATATGTTAGAATACCTAGCACTCCTCATCACAGGGATGTAGCGGTTTTGACCTCAGGTAAAGTTGCATTTCTTCGTTTTCCGACAACAGAAAAATACAGAAGAAATGCTCATCCTCGTAACACGTCACTTAGGATTTTGAATTTCTATCCTTCCTCTTCTCTTGAACGTTCGAAGAAATGTGTCTTGCACTAGACTGTCCTTCACCTAAGTTTGCACTGCAGGCGTAAAGCCTGGCAAGATCCTTTTTAAATTTCACAAGAAGAGAGTTTAATTTTCATCCAAAAATTAAATTAAAACATCAAAAACAGTCTCGAGTAGATCTCCCTGAAAGTAAACCCCCTTTACACTTATGTCCTTATCAAAATATGTGAATAAATCCAAATCCACTCCACCGTAAAGTCCATTATCCATTCCAATTGATCCCCAGTCTTTTGTACGAAGAGCCATTTCCCCCCCGAAGTCGTTATTTGCTAACCTATCTCGAAAGGGAATCAGTAATTCCGTTGATAGCATAAGTTCTAATATCCTGAATGAATCACTCCTTGTAATGGCCACATGGAGTATCCCCGCACAGTCTCAGATTCGCACTACACAAAGGGCTCGTCCAAGAAAGTCCCCCAAACCAGGAGACCATCAAATATCGAATTGAATTCGACAGGAAGACGGCGGCGGCGGCGCTGGTAGGATATCATAACTTCCTCAGCAGGAAGCTCCCAGCAGAATCTTGCGTCTGACACGACCGCACAAATTAAACATTCTCCCCCCCAAAGAGCATGGAAATTCCTTTCAGTCTGCTCAGTGTCTGATAAATGGATATTCTTCCGGCAGATTTCCAAAAAAATATCTTTCTTGGTCGGGCTAAACGAGGAGTGAGGAGCGGAAGGAAATTTCTGCACCCTGATAGCAGTCCTCATCCACAACCGGGCAGGGAAGCATACTTTGTACATCATTTACGCCCGGCAGCGTGGCAGACGATAGCCATCACGATACGAAACCGTCTTCATGGTAGCCGTTGTCGTCGTTGTCGTTGTAATCGTCGATGTTGTCCTCGCCGTTGCGGTCGTCATCATCTCCATCACATTCGTCGTCGTCGTCGTTGTCGTCTGGTAGTGCATGCAAGTCCCAAAGGAGTTCCAGTCCCACCAGCACTCCACGTCTGTGCCGTGATTTATGGCGCTTCTTAGTTTATTGCCGCTGCACGAAGTCGCACGCAAAGTGCAGAATCGTCTAGCAGCATAGCCAGACAGACAGAGAGACACTCAGCGGAAGGATGGATAGATGCACATCTATGCAAAGTGCTTGGCCTAAAAATCGCACTTACCGCGAACGGCGCGCCATCCTCCGCCCGTCTTCGATCGCCTCTGGAGAAGATATCCAAAGCGATTGTCTGCGGCCGTCGTCGGGTGCTTCCCCCCCTTTTGCTGGCGCACTCTGATGGAATGTGCTTACAGCTTTGAAGAGGTGCCTGCGGATAGGCGCGAGAATTCCTTTCGAATGACTTAATTACTGAGGAATTAACCCAGTCCTGCGAATGGGTAGCACCTCAGCCTCGAGACGACTGCTTAATGGGAGCAGGATGACAGACATCGGATGCGGGGATGCCTGGCCGACGGTGGCGGCTTAGCGCTCGTCTTTGCGGTGACCTTTGGATTTAATTAAACAAATTCATGCCACGCGAGGCAATAAAACAGTACAAAGCACACAAAGGAGAATAGTTTTCGTTTTCTCTGTTTTGGCCGACCTTTGAAAAGTGTAATTAATTTTCGCATGGGCTGCTATAAACGGTACTCGGAGGCGATGGGCATAGGCCAGGAGCTGTGCCAGCGAACGGGAAGAAGGCAGTCGAGAGAGTGGAACCGGATGACCTCGAAGATGGGGGGATAAACTCAAGTTTTGCGTGTGAACTGCGGAGTCAAGTGAGTCCATAACTCATCGGTCGACTAAGGCTGGAGCCTCAGTCCGATTTGGCCCCGGTCCACGAATGAGACGGTTGAAAATACAATTTTTTTTGGCATAGACTGCATGCATAAAGAATGGGATGCCGTCGATGCAGGGCGGTCGCCTGCCATACATCTTCATTTGTGGGTCAGTCGGCAAGCGGGTTGACGTATTGACTTACTTTCTGAGAAATCGATGAACGGTCGAGCGAGAGTAAGTGCTTAGATGGTCAGGGATTCTGTGCTCTAAAAAAGCGATTCCAAATAAGCGGCACCCCACTCCATAGTTGGATGCAATTTTTGCAAAGCTGACGACACTGGCACTCTTTCGGTGTTTATGGGAAAGCCAGCTTTCTTAACTAGAGCGTGAGATTTGGCTCGCGTTTAAATTGTTTGTCGGTGCTTATGCACTCATACGCCGTGGAGGACAGCGCCAATGACAAAAGCTGTGCTTGCACACGTCGTGACAATTCAATAGAATTTTGTTTGATCGTGTAAATTTATTGGAATTGTTACATTGGATGGATGATTTGTGCAGTGTGAAGCCAAGCCTTCAGACGCATTCGATCTTGGGTCCCAAGAATCATTGATGTACGGATTCTAATTCTTTGTCTTATTAACTGAATGACATTTTTTGTTCCGTTCAAACCCAAAGTTAGAGTCAGTGTATTTGCCCAAATATAAAATCATTTTGAAGCCTAGAATGGACAGACGGACGAGTATTCGGGCAGACGCAAACTGGTGAAGGAGTTCATTACATGTCTCATGATTTTAAATGGCGGGGAGATGTATTATGTTTTGTGACAAACATGCATGTACAGGCTGGGCCAGTGGTTGTTTTTAAATCATAGGTTATTTTGACACTGACAGCTGTTTCCAGATCGAAATCTTGACAGAAAGTCAGTATCATACCTCCGCGAAATGAAATGAGTCGCTTTACGCTTGAACAACGTTCGGAAATATTGAAAACTTCTCAAAATTTCCAAAGTGAGTGCTGTGTTGCTGTGTAGCCCAAACAGAGCGTTTTTTGCAAAGAAGTTTTGGCCAAAATCAAGAACCCACCGCGACTGCTGTACGCAAGTTTGTGCAAAAAGTTCGTGAGACTGGTATGCTAGTGGACAAAACTCATCGTCCCCGTGGTCGTACGATGCGCACAGATGAGAATGTGGCTGCTGTGGCCGAGAGTGTGAGACTCAATTCACGAACATCAACTCGCCATCGATCTACCATCGAACAGCTCAACATTTCACGCACTAGCCTGAGTAGAATTCTGCACAAAGATCTCCGATTATTCGCTTACAAGGTTCAATTGACTCAGCAACCATCCGCTTCGTTATTGCTTCGCAGTTTGGACCTTAGAGCAGTTTGAATTGGACAACGATTTTCGGCGAAAAATCATCTTTTCTGATGAGGCGCATATTCATTTCGTCGGCTAGGGCTATGTTAACAAACAAAATTGGCACACCGCATCTGGGGTTCGGAAAACCCGCGAGAAGAGTAACAGTTTGGTGCGGATTGTGGAGTGGTGGCATCATTGGACCATTTTTCTTGGAAAATGAGGCTAGGAACAACGTTTTGGTCAACGGTGGGCGTTACAAAGCCATGTTAACCGACTTTTTTTTTTACTGAAATTGAAGGCATGGATTTCGACGACCTCTGGGTCACGCAGGATGACGCGCCATGCCACACAGCCCATGACACAATCGATCTTTTGCGCAACAAATTCCCAAATCGTGTTATTAGTCGCCTGGGCGATATCAATTGTCCGCCTCGGAGCTGCGATTTGACCCCTTTGAACTTCGTTTCGAGGGGAACCTGTGAAGGGCCGATGTACTGCCAACAAGCCGGCAACGATTCAAGCACTTAAGGCCAATATCATTCAAGCAATCCGTGAGCTACAGCCCGAAACCATTAACAAGCTTTTGAGGTGACAGAATGCGCTACTGCGAAGCCAGCGGAGGTAGTTACTTGAACGGCGTTGTAAGGACAATGTATTCTGACGTTAACACTTTTAAGCATCTCAAAGTTTCGTACGTTTAAAACACTCTTCTTTTTTTGTAAACTTCCACAATTGACTTGATTTAGAACGATATTGTATTCCAAATCTTTTCTCCCGCAAATCGAGGAGAAAGAACGATCACAACCCGTTCTTGATACACCGCTGCGATGCTCCCGATTCATCCGTGTTCAAGTCACGCTTTGTTTAAAGATATAAAACAGCGACCTAACGAAGAAATCAAAAACCCAATAAATTTTGAACGATTCTCGCTCCCAAATCGTGACACATTCAAAATTACCTCACAAGAAATTGTCTTTGTTGATATATAAGCATATTTCCCTATTGTATCTTCGGAAATCTGTATCCCTTTGTTTTCGAAGGGAAGATATTCAGGCAACAAAATCTGTCCTTCACATCTCCCAGTCCTTATCCATCAGATTGTTTCATTCATGAATGAATTTCCAGTGACCTGTTTACAAATACAGTTCACATGAGCTCCCACCAAAAGAAAACAAAAACCCTACACTTGGCAATTCCCAAACTCCATCGCAAAATATTTTCCACGTGAAAAATCATCTTCGAGATATTTCCCACACTAGTTCCTGTATCGGCAATCAACAATCCCGCCCAAAATTCCCGCGCATCCCAAACAATGGCAGCTCGCTTCCTTCTGAACATGAAATTCTCGTTAAATTCCCATTAGATACAGATACATCCTGATTTTGCTTCTTTTTTTGTTAGCCAAGATATGGGTGTGTTTCCTTCTGCAGATCCTTTGCACACTCCTTCCGTGCACAGGCAATCTTTTGTCACCTCCATCGGCATCGTGGAAAACCCCTTACCTACCCAAGAGCACTCTGAGATTGAATAGATTCACAAATCATTTGCCACTCCGATAGATAGACAGGCAGACAGCAGCAGCACACCTTGCGACTGGATTCGATTCGATGTTACCTGCCGTGTGCTGCTGTGTGTGTGTGCTCGGGTGGGTGAGGAGGAGTGAGGTTATTTTTCACTGGAATCCATTAGAACCATGATAAGTGAGCAGTGAAATAGAAATTGGCGGATCGTTTTTTTTTCTCTTCCGACATTTTTGCTTCTTTTTGGAAGAAAGGTCTTCATCCACAATTGTTACAGTTTCACCTGGTGAATATCGCTCGTAGAGATACAAAAGAAAGACGAACGAACCACTGAAGAGAATAAATATGAAGACTTCACGGCCTGATGGATTTTCATCATCACACACACGCCATTTTCCAATTTCAGAGCTCTGCTGTTGCTGTCGCTGCTGCTGCTTCGGTTGTTGTTGTGGGGTACCTGGTTGGCTGAGTTGCTCTTATTGTTGTTAACTGTTGGCATGTGTGTTTTTAATGTTTTTAATCATACATACCACGAGCGGATAGAAACACAAAGACGATGGACAAAAAAAAAATGCACAGAAACAACAAGAGGAACATCGCAAGTGGTGGTGGTGGTGGTGGTGGCTGGAGCAGTAACATCAGCAGCAGCAGGTACAACAGCTTTTCAGGTATGTGCAGCATGTTGTTGCAGCAACAGCACTGCACAGTGCACACACACCAAACTCGCTCGCTCGCTCCTCTTGAGGAATTGAAGACAATGCAAGAACCGACCGAGCACCAGTGCACCACCACAATCACCACCAGCACCACCATCATCATCACCGTCATGATCATCATCATCATCGTCTTCGTCGTCGTCGTCGTCGTCGTCGTCTTCGTCACCATCACCAAGTGCAGCAGAGCCTACATCAAGTTCTCTGGCAGAATGGAACCACTGCGAGTGATGTTGTTGGTACCTGATGGTGAGCAGGCAAACAGCACCATCAGGTAGACTTGGCAGAGTCAATGGCAGCCGGACAGCATGCCACATTCCCATGAAATGTGCGCGCCTCCTCGCCTCTTACGAGTTACGTGTCCCGCGCCCAGGAGTGCCCATTTAGCCGTGCCAGAGTGGTAAAGATCAGAGAGCGGGAATTAATCCACAACCTGGTGGCGATGGGTGGCGGCTGCGCAATGGAAAGGGCACAGCAGAGCGAGAGAACAAACGAGGTGCTGGCTGATGGTTACCATTGAGCCGAGAGCATATGGTCTACGATTATTTTTATGAACGAAAGGATCTCGTTCTTGTCCTCATCCGTGTCGCTCGGACGGGTTCTCCAGTCCGCAGGAATGTGTGTGTGCTTGTGTGAGTCTGAGACATTTCTCTTCAAAATTCCATATGGCCTTAGGGTTTTTTGTTCGTTGCAAAAAATATAAGCACCGATGGGGGAAAACTACTTTTTTTTGGAAAACATGCGTGTGGTCATCGGAAGAAGAAGAAGTCTTCTCGTCAACGGAACGTGATCAAAATTGAATTTGAATGAATGGCTATGGATACTTCCAGGAAGTACAGTGGAATAGAGTTCTTAGAAGTTTTGTTTTAGAGAAATGTTTTCACCTTCAAGGATGCACAGCGGCCGTGGTGGAGGTGCGTGTTTGAGACGTGGTTTCTCACGCTTTCTCGGAGGTTCATTCCGGAGAATTGCCGGTCATTAGGTTAGCTAATGGGAAACGTGATTGAATGGTATTTTTTCCACAGAAGTCGGTTCGGTCTCTGGTGGGCAATCGATTTCTACTAATGAATGCGACGACTAATGTTTAACAGCTTTGAAGGTGCTAAATGGAAACAGTAGTGAGGTTTTTTCATTCTTAAAAAAAAAAAAACAGTTGATATTCATGATTTTTGCTGTTATCCTGGCTGTTCTGTTCTTCAGAATTGTTCTTTTGTTTGCGACAAAAATTATTAAACACAGAGCCGTGGTTGGCCAGCATTGCCAGGCAAAAATTTGGCTTGTATCTTAATTGGATATTTAAAGGATTTGTCTCTCAAACTAATAAAATAACTACAAAAATGTTCAAAAATAGGAAATGCTTAATAACTTCTTAGTGACATCTCAAGCATGCACTTAGCACAATAACTGCGGCATTGAATGTCAGCTCGTTGCCTCAAAATCGTTGACAATAAAGTAATCGCGGCGGTACGACGTTTTACACGTAAATAGTCATCCGTAAGGAGCAAAAGTGTTGCACAGCATTAAGGAGCAGTAGGGACATAACAAGATTGTATTTAAATAAAACACAGAATAATTGAGATATATGACTATAATGTATTCTGGTTTAGTACAGATATCGACGACTAAATGGCGCAGTTGGTTAAATGCCTGCCCTAAGTTAGATGGATCCATATTCGAATCCCAGTCAAAAGCAAAGTTAATACGCTTTTATCCGGTTTTCAAATCTGCTCCGATCAAATTAACGGCACTCTCACTGGAGCGGTAGATCAGTGATAGTAGTCTGACTGTGGGTATCACAATGGACCAACATGGTCTAAGTGTGCAGGTGAATTCAACAACAGCCCCCTAACCTAATCTAGCTTACAGATGTCTAATTTAAGAACGAATTTCGATCTCGTGTGCAATGATCTATTCTTTGGAGCCAAATGTTTACCAAGCTTCCACACATATCGGCCGGAACGATAGCTTAGAACGTTCCTGAGCGCCTATTATGTTGTTGGCTTCTTGGCATAAACCAGCGACATAACGCAAGTTCACAAAAAGAAATCCGAAGGCGTTGAATTGCATGAGCTTGGTGGTCATTCGACCGGACGAAATTACACATTGGCACGTGGCACCATTTTGTTGTAACCACATATCATCGATGTTAAGTCTATCTAACTCCGTCCAAAAACAGTCTGCCAATATGGCACGATAGCCAACTCCACTGATCATTTTCACCGGCGATAAAATAAGGTCCAATCATAACTCCGGCATAAAATCCACACCACCCGGAGACTTCTGGTGGGTGAGTTTCTTGAAGCACATGCAAGTTTGCTGCTGTCCAATGATGTCTATTTTATAATAATAATAATTGCGGCGCTACAGTCCGAGGAGGAATTGGGCCTAGCTTCTCAGCACCCACTCGTGTTGTGCGTGCTATTGTTCGCTCTCCGACTCCAAACGGCGAGATTGAGAAGCTTTTTCTAGACAGTTATACTCTTTGAGCATTGTCAGTGACTCGAAAGAGGTGGAACTGCAAACAATTTTTTTTGAAAGACTGTGCACAAGTCGAGGGGGACCTCGGCCGGCTTCGTGTGCGAAACTGGAGACAGCTGGCGAAAGATCGCGCTGGCTGGAGAGCCATGTTGAGTGAGGCCCAGGTCCACCTCGGACTGTAGCGCCCTAAGAAGAAGAAGAAGAACGGTGTAGCCCAAGATCTTTGTGCAAAATTTGGCACAATGTTGACTGAAAGATTCCCCATTTTTATGTACGGGTTTGACTGAGTTTACTTTGGGATATTACGGTACTTCGATCAGTGCGTTATCCCACTGACAAAAGCACGTAATAGTGAGTTCAGGGTGGGCCATCTAGTGTTTTTTTTAATCAAAAGTTATTTTGACACTGACAGCTGTTTTCCACTCGAAATCTTGACAGAAAGTCAGTATCATACCTCCTCGGATCGAAATGAGTTGCTTAGTATGCTTGAAAAACGTTGGGAAATATTGAAAACTTCTCAAAATTTCCAAAGTGAGTGCTGTGTAGCTCAAACAGTGCGTTTTTTGAAAAGACGTTTTGGCCGAAATGAAGCACCCACCGCAACTGCTGTGCGCGAGTTTGTGCAAAAAGTTCTGGTATGAGACTCGTGGACAACACTCATGGTTCCCGTCGTCGTACGTGTGAGACTCAATACACGAACATTAACTCGCCATCGATTTCAACAGCTCAACATTTCACGCACTAGCCTGAGGAGAATTCCGCACAAAGATCTTGGATTATTCGCTTACAAGGTCCAATTGACTCAACAACCATCCGCAATTTCAAGACCTCGAGCCCCAACTTTGACAAGCCACAGTTTCCAAGTCAGGCGTCTCCCAGACATAAATTCGCTATTTCTGATGTGCTGTTGACCTGAATTTCGATCGAGGAGCGTTTCAACAAATTCCGAGAACCCTCGATTTTTTCGAATCGCTTCGCAGTTTGGGCCTTAGAGCAGCTTGAATTGTTGTCCAATTTTGGGCGAAAAATCATCTTCTCATCATCTGACGAGGCGCATGTTCATCACGCCGGCTACGGCTACGTTAACAAACAAAATTGCCGCACCGCATCTGGGGCTCGGAATACCCACACGTTATCGTCGAGAAGCCAGTGCATCCACAGGAGTGACAGTTTGGTGCGGATTCTGGAGTGGTGGCATCATTGGACCATTTTTATTCGAAAATGAGGCTGGGAACAAAGTTTCGGTCAACGGTGGACGTTACATGCCATATTAACCGACTTTTTTTTTTTTTTTACTGAAATTGAAGACATGGATTTGGACGACGTCTGGTTCATGCAGGATGGCGCGCCATGCCACATAGCCCATGCCACAATCGATCTTTTGCGCACCAAATTCCCAAACCCCTTTGGACTTTTTGTAGGGAACAGTGAGAGAGCGATGTTATGCCAAAAATCCGGAAATGATTCAAGCACTTAAGGCCAATATCATCCAAGCAAGTCCACCCAAGTGAGCTACAGCCCGAAACCATCAACAAGGTCTTTCAACTTAATTGAAACTGGGGCTGAATCTCACACACATTGCGAAGAGCACTCATTTTTATAGAATTTTTCGCTTACAAGTTGGGCAGTCTTCACAGTCTTCACAGCCTCCATTAAATAAAATAAAATAACATTTTGACATGGGTATGTTGGTTAAGACTGCATCATACTGTTTCACTGTACCGTCGATAAGGCAGGAATCTCATTTGGAAGACCGCTTCATGCTCTCTTGCAATGGAAATCTTTACAAACAGGGGATGAGATATTAGTACCTTTCTTTTGACGTTGCTGAAAGCTTATAAGACTCACTTTTCTTTAAAACTTGCGCCAACAGAAAGCCTATTTTTGTTGTTGATGTGTAGGAAATTATAAAATTGGTTTCATTCATTACCAAATCACAACGGAATATTTTTGTTCCCACAACAAGCCATTTGACAGATGGCTTCCCCGAGTGCTGCCAGATTTAATTTGTCTTGTGATTTGAAAAAAAAAAAATACAGAACATCCTCACCCATTGTTGAGTTTTAACACTTCCTAAAGGCACAAATCCTGTCAGCATTAAATTTACCAAAACTGAACGGCGCTTGGCTCCTTAAATGTATACTTGTACTCTCTCATCGGGCTGGTGAATTGTATCTGACCAGCGCTTTCATTTTATTTATTACAAATAGATTTGTTCTTACCTTTTCCCTTGTCCGATTCGTGTTTACAATAAACAATGATTTCTTTGAAATGCCCCAACAAGAAAATAAACTAGACGGCAACACTTTTTAAATGGCAGGTGTTCTCTTTCATGTTCTTCATTCGTTTTCTTTTGTTTTCCTCTATTTTGTGCTCTTATTAATGTTTATCGTGTGCAACAGCAGCTACCACTAAAAGAATGTTTTTTGTTTTTGTTTTTCTTTTCCTTTTTTTTTCGTTATTTTTATGTAAAAGGAAAAGTATAAAAATAATTAATGGACATTGCGAGGTGCAATTGTTATGAATTTCACGAATGCGACATGTTATCGAAATCTTAATTGCAGGCGAATTGTTAATTCAAGGACTCGGTGCGCGTGCAGTGGATTTGAAAATGTCAACGGATACAGTGACGAAGGTGGTCATTAAAATAATTTCAGAGTGGGAGCAACGGAAATGTGTATGACGATCTATTTGAGAGCAGGAGACACTGATGTGGTGATTATACCCTAGGGAGCACATGGCAATCAGTTAAAGTGAGTCCTTTTGCGGGAGTTTGTGTTACATTCTTGCCGGAGTTGCTGAGGTTTTACGAATGTCTGCACACGATGTTTCAGATGACAGAACATCTCTTGTTGTTATATTTGATTTTTTTTTTATTTAGTGGAGGAAGAGCTCTTAAATAAGAACGAGCGGCGATCCATGTTAGTTCCCCCCATGCGTGAGAGCACGCACAACACGACTAATTGCTCTAGAAGCTAGGCCCAAGTCCGATCGGACTGAAGCGCCACGCAAAGACGATGTGTAGTGATCCCGGTCAGTGATCGCTTGCGACCGTGTTTTCAACCAAAGAGACAAGTGTTTATTCAGCATAACTACTTGCAGTGCCTAGAACGTGGTGTTTTTATACTGAACTGGACACAATCAAGTCCATGGATTTTGTAACCAATGTCTGTAACACGATGGCCCTCAGCTTCGATTCAAACGAAGACATTACTGTCAAAATTGACATGCCCATGAAGAAATGTGTTAATTTTCTGAAGAAACGTTACCGTCAGATGCATATTTTAGAGTGAATATAAAGTTCAGGTATAGACATCATAACCACTTCAACAAAGAAATCTCAGAATCTCCTTGGACATGGTTGAAGACGCTTTTGAAAGCCGCGAGACTTTTTAAGGTTCCGTCTACAAAACCTTTATAATTTCGTTGTGTTCGTCCGTCTGTCTATCACTCTTTTTTATAAAGATATCGTCGTGAAATTTCCGAATTAAGTAGTTTAGGCCTAGATATCATTACCCATGTACGCAAAATTAAAAAGTGGGGCATTTTGGGGTTGGCTCCCGTATAGGTGAAGTTGCCATGGATTTTTAAAAATTGACGCACCCTCTCGAGTGATATTTCAATCGACAGATCTTTTGAAATAATATTTTTTGCTTCAACACTTTTCGATTTAGTGTAATGTTTGAAGACTAAGGAGTTTCAAAGTTTTTTTTTAATGCGCCCCCAACTCCCATTTCTAAACCAAAGGCTTCAAAAATCTGAAAAGATCACAAAAACTTGGCTCCATTGAGTACTTTCATTTATTTCGAGTATTCTGACCCAAATAGTTTTGGAGATATTGGCCAAAAACGGTAAAACATCCACATGGAAATTTCGAAGATCTGAAAACGCAGTTTTGAAGACCTCGGCGTAGGTATTAAGAAATGATAAATATCAAAATATCGGTTTATGTGCAAATTTTGGGATATCAAAGACTTAATGTTAAAATTTATTTTCATTTTCACACTTAAAGTCCATGCTGTGATTGACAACTCTACACAATATTTAGGCGACGGAGCCTTCCCCGTGCGAGTACAACTCTGTACTGCAAGAAAATACCACGGAAAAAGGCAGCAAATTTGTTTTTGATCTAAATAGTTAAGCCAACAAAATATCTTTCCAAGTTTTTAAACGATAAAAAGCAGATTTAGAGTAAGCGCTAAAAAAAAGAGAATCATGGCAAAAACAAAAACTAGGAAAACGACAAAAGCCTGGAATCTAGGAAATAGAAAGTGTGTTGAATGTGCCACCTCAGGGTAGCTACTTTTCATCGATTCACGACAATGAAGAACTTGCAAAAATGTCGCCTAAACGGCTTAATTAGTCCATGTCCATGTTAGTGTAGATAATAGCTGATCTAAAGTTTGACGAATTAATTTCTGTAAGTTTCAAACCAAAGACAGTCATTTTGCGACATCAATTAGCAACCTTACGCTCAAAGAAGGAACATTTCGAAAATGGAAAAAATTATGATCGCTCATGACTGAATCTTGTGATCCTATGTGATTGATAAAAAACAAATGAGGACACGCAACCTCAAGCTTCTTCAGCACAAACAAGTATTAAGTAACTTTCAATTTCAAACAGACCAGTGAAGTCGAAATGAAAAGGATAAGTGTTTCTATAGGAGAAACAGTTTTCGAAACTCTAAGCATTATTACAAAAACTTGTTCTTATATTCGTGGAAATACGGCATTGTATCAATAACTCATTCGATGTATAAATACTGCACCAAAAACAGCGATATGGAGTCGCAATAAATAAGGAAACCTCAGCAGGCCTCCTAGACCACAATAGGCCAGCCTATTCTAAAGTCAATTCTTATTAAATAAAAAAAGCCTTTAATTCTCCAGTTGACGCGTGGTCTAAAATTGTAAACCCGGCGGCTTTGTAATCTTATAATACCGTTGTCTGCCTTCACTAGAACAGTTTGCTTTAAGAAGCTACTGAAAGGGATGGTATAAAAAAGGTATGTAATGAGATCATTTTAAAAGGGTGATCTACCATATATAACCGCGCGACCACTGGTGAGTTAAAGGCTTTTTTTTTTAGCCAGAATTTAGTCCATGAGCTTGACTATTGCATCCATTTTGGCACCTTCCAAATAATTGCAACTGATTACTTCTGTTTGCGTCAGTTACGAGCCCAAATCTTATTTACTTATCGGGCTAACAACCCATGCAGGATCTAAGCCTAAACTATTGCCACATACCAGACAGTCCTGGGAATACTGGTTCTAGTCATCAGGACCATGATCTTACATGTCTTACATCCGCGATCACTTGATCTTTTGTATCTACGTTCGATTTTCCTTTCTCGAACCAAGATGCTCGAATTCGAAAACTGTCTTGGCTGGAGCATTGATGTTTATTCACTCGATGTGGCCGAGCCAGTTTAGTGTAAGGATTTTTGCCTTCCGATCAATGTCTACACCCTTGTACGGCTCGTAGTATTCGCGGTTGTGTCTTCTCATCCATTCGCCTTTCTCGCAGACAGGACTCAATATCTTACGCAGAATTTTTTTCTTTTAAAGGCACTAAGAATCAGCTCTGCAGTCCTGCCTGCCGTCCAGATTTCGGCTCGTATGTAGTGCAAGACTGTTAGGATTTGTGTTTTGTAGGGCAAGATTTTGGTCCTTCGGTTTGTGGAAACAACTTGTGTTTAAACTCCTGACTCGAAGTAGCAGCGGTTAAGTGCCAAGGGCGTTTCAACGTGGGATCTTCACCAAGAGGTCGATTGTGGAGTTCATTTTAGCCCTGAGGTAAAAAAAAACTCATAATAATAACAATGGCGGCGCAGTCCACAGTCCGGGATGGACCGGGGTTTAGCTTCTCAACAACCACTCACTCGTGTCGTGCGTGCTATTGTTCTCACGAGTGGAGGGGTACCTACAGTTTAATGCTGACTCCGAACGTCGAGATTAAGAAGCTTTTTCTAGACAGTTATACTCAAAACAATACTCAGATTGTCAGTGACTCGAAAGAGGTGAAGCCGTGAACAATTTTTTTTCAAATTTTTTTGTCTGAACTTGGATTTAAAACTAGATTGTGAAAGTCTAGTGCGCATGGGTCGGCTCACATACTCACACGACCACGGCGCCAATTTCCTAGGAAATGCCTCCTTTCGCTTGGGGTTTATTCGCACATCAAAAGCAAAATATAATGTAATTTTTTCCCCTCAACCTGCTGGTGCTAAAAGGTTGTCAGCTGGACACCAAATTTGTTCCTTTCTTAGTAAAAAAAAAACCTCCCCCGGCTTTAATTTGTCTTATCTCCCCGATCATCAACTGCTCCTGCCGCCCGCATCATCATTGAAAACCCCTGAAAACTGTGAAAACCATCCTATCCCTGATTTCTTGCCATCACCACCCTCGTCTTGTCACGTTTCTCGAGGAAGTTTCGAACGATTACGTGCCTCTAAAACTGATCTCCGCACATCGTTCGAAAAACATCAACTACAAAGTAGTATCCTTTCATCTGTGGCAATAAAAAAAATGTTCCCTGCCTCAAGTCTTAATCGTTTTCAATTAAAACCTCCATGGGAGGTGACGTCGAAATTGCATTTCCAAACCGACCACCGAACACAGCCGCGGCTTCTGTTTACGTTCCCCCATTTCCCAATCCGTCTTCTTTCACAGAATATGATTGCAATTTTATTATCTCACATAATTCATCTTGCTAACCGAACACCAACTGTGCAACCAGCCACCCCTGTCAATAAGAGTGCTGCCAAATCGATCATTTTAATTATGTCATTCCTCATTGAGCACAATCAATTTTGTGGAATGAAAAAATAAAATTCCAAAATCACATGAAATCAATTTGAAAAGATTTAAGTCGCACAAGAAAAAAAAAAGGAAAAGAATGAATAAACGTTTCCAGGTCATTCAACACACTTTTTCCCTTTTGTGGTTCCGAAGCGCACCGATGATGACGACGTTCCTCCTCGGCTGCTGCAGCTATTCGTTGTATGTTTGGCTTTCGTGTAGAGGCGCTTCCATAAATATCCAATCCAATCAATAGATTGAAAGAAAATGAAGAAGTATCCCCTATCTATCTGTCTTTTGCGTACACCCAGCAAAGCTAAACGGAATTGATCCAATATTTACACTCCGCACAGGAGAAACCAAAATAAATCTCTCTAGAGGGCAACTCCATTAAATGCTAAAGAGGCGACCTGCTTATGCGCAGGCATCTGGGTGTGACTGTGTGTGTATGCGTGAGATGGAATGCAAGACTTGTATCTATCAAATGCTGCTCTTGCTGTGGCTTCCTTCTTGAATAGGAAGGAACAGAAGGAAACCCAGAGAGAAACAAAAAACACCGAATACCTCCACACTCAGAAACTCAGATCGGAACTGATCGCATTTGGACACCAGAAGAACACAAAAAAAGACGACAAAATATGGACGAGGAGAAGAGGGGAAGGGATGAAGATCAAACCGATCCTCGAATTGAGCCGAAATATTCCTCCTTCCACGCTCAAACAACGTGGAAGCGTGAGTGTGCGCTGTCTGCCCCTCTCGAACATTACGAACGATATAAAGTGAGCCCGCGCTCTGTAAAGTCTTCTCTTGCATGACAAACATCTGCTGCTCTGTCTGCTGTGGACGGAGACCGCCGCTTTTATGTCGTCGGGTCTTGTGCGCGCTCCTCCCTCCGCCATCATCATGCACATTGCATTAGAATCGCTCTTTATTTGAATTTCCTCATCTGCACTCATTTGAAAGAAGTTTTTTCTTCCTCCGGGTTTTCTTCTTTTTTTTTTTCGCTTCGTTTTCGTGTTTTGTTTGGTCTGGTGTTCGTTGCTCTGTGTCGATCCCAATGACAGGTGGTCCTTTGATGGGCCATGCTGTGTGTGCGTTCTCGGTCTCAAGATGGTGTGTGCATGTTGGACTGGTGTTCGTGTCTATGCACTTTATGCTATATTCATAAAAATTTTTATGTTTGCATGGTAAAACGAGAAGGAGTGAGTTTTTCTCCTATTTTTTTCCTCTTTCGTCTGCCAAGGCACAAGGAGTGCTCTGTGCTTGTCATGTGTTCAGGGATGGTAAGTGGGTGACAAACAATCCTTAACGGGATCTATTCAGCGATGATAATTGTGTTTGAGGAAAAATGTGTGATTTACTTGAAAGTTCTTGGAAAAAATGAACGAACACAATCTGTTAGAGCAAGAACATGCAACTAACCAATATGTGATGTGTTTGACAGAAGAGAACTGTTGATTTGCAACTTTTAGTAATGGCAGACATTTATTTTGTAAATCAGTGTCCAGACATCAATTCCTGATTTCAGTACGTCTTGTAACATTGTGGTCTGAGACTTCAATAGATAATACTTGCATCTTTCAAGGTCCAGACACTAAGCCCTTATTGTAAAATGGTTTGCTCGGCTAAAAGGTAAATTTTGCAGTTAAAATTAAAGAGAATTTAGAAGTTTTTATTATTCAAATCTACACCAATGCATGCCCCTTTACACAAAACGGAAGAGACGGCGTATCTACAGGGTGGGCCAAATACAAGTTTCTTTATAAAAATGCAATCAAATGAACAATATTAATTTTTTTTCCATGTATTATGACTTTATCAGTAAAAACAAACATTCCCATTAATTATGAAATACAACGTCGTTCAAGTGGCTTCGCAGTAGCGCAGTCTGTGATCCCAATTTTCCAAGACCTTGTTGATGGTTTCTGGCTGTAGCTCACGGACTGCTTGGATGATATTGGCCTTGTAACGACTGGATGGCGCAGTTTGTTAAGTGCCTGCCCCAAGTTAGAGGGCCCAGTGAAATCGAATCTGGTCGAGTCACCATTTACCTTTGGGATCAAATTAACGGCACTGGAGTAGGTTGCTACCTGCCAGTACAATGGACCAGTTTTGAGTCTAAGTGCTCCAGTGTAGTGCTTGAATCCGGATTGTTGTCTTAACATCGCTCCTTCACGGTTCCCCACAAAAAGTCCAAAAAGGTCAAATCGCGGCTCCGAGGCGACCAATTGACATCGCCAAGACGGCTGATAGCACGATTTGGGAATTTGGTGCGCAAAAGATCGATTGTTGCATGGTGTGTGTGGCATGGCGCGACATCCTGCATGAAACAGAGGTCGTCCAAATCCATGCCTTCAATTTCAGTAAAAAAAAAGTCGGTTAACATGGATCTGTAACGTCCACCGTTGACCGAAGCGTCGTTCCCAGCCTCTTTTTCGAAGAAAAATGGTTCAATGATGCCACCACTCCACAATCCGCACCAAACTGTCACTCTCCGTGAGTGCATTGGCTTCTCGACAATAACATGCGGGTTTTCCGAACCCCAGATGCGATGTGGCAATTTTGTTTGTTAACGTAGCCGCCGAGGTGAAAATGGGCCTCGTCAGAAAAGATTATTTTTCACCCAAAATCGTCCAAGCTGCTCTAAGGCCCTAACTGCGAAGCGATAACGAAGCCACCTTCAATTGCTGAGTCAATTGGACCTTGTAAGCGAAGAATCCGAAATCTTTGTGCAGAATTCTCCTCAGGCTAGTGCGTGAAATGTTGAACTGTTGTGATCGATGGCGAATTGATGTTCGTCAATTGAGTCTCACACTCTCGGCCATAGCATCTACATTCTCATCTGTGTGCACCGCACGACGACGGGAACCATGAGTTTTGTCCACGAGTCTCATACCAGTCTCACGAACTTTTTGCACAAACTAGCGTACAACAGTCGCGGTGGGTGCTTCATTTCGGCCAAAACTCCTTTTCAAAAAACGTCTGCTTGGGCTACACAGCACTCACTTTGGAAATAAGTTTTCAATATTTCCCAACGTTGTCCAAGCTTAAATCGCCTTATTTCGTTCCGCGGAGGTATGATACTAACTTTGCGTCAAGATTTCGAGTGGGAAACAGCAGTCAGTTTCAAAATAACCCATGATTTAAAAAAAAAACTTGATGGTCCGCCCTGTATTTTTTAATGTAACTCGCATTCGACAATTAACTTCTTTCGAACACAATATCAAGACGCTTAGTCTGTATTTCTATCAAATTTCGGTTTTGCCATGAGTGCTGACGGCATAAACAAGACCGGCTATATGAACTTGTTTCGATGAAATGAGCGACACGTTTTATTCAAAAAACGTTTGAAGTCGCACTTGTTTAAAAAGTAAAGGCCCAGTCAGTCTTTACAAACGTTCCGACTCAAATTTTGTCAGCCGGGGTAAACTCTGTAATCAGACGAAAGAATTCGAATTGATACTTAGACGGTAATTTTTAAGGAAAAGTGATGAATAATGTTCCAAATAACGTTCGGCGTTGTATTTTAGGAACCAATTGATGACGATTGAAATTTAATTAAACATTTAGATTTGACCAGTGCTAAGGAGTAACCACATACGCTTTGTTTTCAAGCATTGTGTGGTTGCTGGGGTCTTAGAGCAAGCATCTAAAATTTACCCGGCTTAGAGGTTTCTGTGGGGGCCGCCGCGTCCACTTTTGTTCCTAAGGTTAAGGTTCGATTTAGGACACAATAACCTTCACTTTCACCGCACCACTTCTCTCGAATCGCTCAGAGATTATAACTGTTGTAGGTTTCCTCTCAACAATAGCACCCACAAAACGAGTAAAATTAGTTGAAATCAGGCCGAAATCTAACCCGGATAATATCGCCATCAGAAGAAGAAAGGGTTATCGGGATCAAAGAGGTTGTTCCACCGAGAGAGGTCTGACCATAGCGCTTTTAGGCTGGATTGATATCCGCGATTTCTCCTAACGCGGGTCACCCATGGGAGGGCTTCTCGATTGAATTGCGCCAAGAATCATTTGGAAAACAATTCACTCGATGCACTTTCAAACACAATCATTGTTTGGATCGCACTTAATAGTTCTAAAATAATGAAAAGTATTTGAGAGATTATCTTCAACCTGAAGCGACGCTCGTATCAGTCTTTTTGATCCGATGGAATCCGCTGATATTGAGTCCTCCAACTCAGCGTCTTAATCTGATCGTTTCGTTGCGATTTTGTGGGATTAAACATCAAGTCCAAAGATTTGGGTTAGGTTAGGGAGCTAGTGAATTCACCAGCCGACCTAGACCATGTTGATACCCAGAGTCAGACTACAACCACTAATCGACCGCTCCAGTGATAATAATAATAATGGCGGCGCTACAGTCCGAAGTGGACCTGGGCCTAGCTTCTCAGCAACCACTCGGGTTGTGCGTGCTATTGTTCTCTCACGAGTGGAGGGGACCTACAGTTTAATTCCGACTCCGAACGGCGAGATTGAGAAGCTTTTTCTACACAGTTATACGCTTTGAGCATTGTCAATGACTCGAAAGAGGTGGAGCCGTGAAAAAATGTTTGGTGTTTTTTTCGGGAATCGAACCGACAACATCGAGCATAGGAGTCGACGCGTCTACCCACTACGCCACGCCACTGCTCCAGTGATAGTGCCGTTAATTTGATCCCAACGGCAAATGGTGACTGAACCGCGTATTAACTTTGCTTTCACTGGGAATCGAACCTGGGACCCCTCTAACTTGGGGCAGGCACCTAACCAACTGCGCCATCCAGTCGTTAGTCCAAAGATTTGCTCGGAGGGAAATGCATTTACCTTGTTGAGGTCTCTTTGGAACGTTAAACTGGCTTTAAGGGACAGCAGAGGTCCAATTCTGTTTTATTTTCTTCTTTTTTGTACGGCGCTACAGTCCACGGACCTGCGCCTCAACCAACATGCCTCGCCAGCTTGCGCGATCCTTCGCTAGCTTCTTTTTTATCTGCGACAAGTAATTCATCGTTTCTCCCACATTCACCGTCTTCTAATAAGAAAACCGTGTAACTAATCATTTTCTTCTGTTTTCTTTTCATTTACAGCTATGAAAATTCACCGGCACAAGTATGCCAAGTCAAAATGGGTCAGAATATGAAGCAGTTGTTCCAGGAATACCTCTCGACATAGTGCACTGACAGCCAGACACACACTCACACACACGCGCAGAGGCAAGACGCAGATATCGCGTGTACATTGCTCTCGCAAAGAGAAAGCAATCGATCAACGAATTTAGAAGCGCTCCCCAAAGCACCCTAGTTATAAATCACCTACCAAAAAGCAGAAAGAACTAAGAAATCAAAAGAGAGAAACGAAACAGAAAAATAAAAAAGAACGCATCATGACAGCCGAATACTCAGCTCATCCTGCACTAGCTTCAAGCATCATCCAAAATAGCCCCACAAACAGTAGTCACAGTCAAGGTGGCAACACCAGTAGCAATAGTAAAAAACATTCAAAGACCTCACATTCGAATGGAGACAGTCGCGGAGACTGCTCCACATCGTCCTCCTCGCCCAACTCACCGTCAAAGTCAAAATCAAAATTCACATCACATTCACCAACAGTCACTGCATCACATTCATCAACATCAGCTACAGCTACAGCTACAGCAACAGCTACAGCAACAGCAACAGCATCCACGTTAGCCGCACCATCATTGCCCGATCGAACTGCTGCAGCGAATCGAAGCAGTAGTGCACCGACCACGCCCGCCAGCAACAGTAGCAGCTCACCCGTGCACCATCAGCATCACAATTGCTCGTGTTCCGCAAATATTGGCGGCATCAACGCACCATCGGCCACGGCCGGGGATAGTATATCGAGCAGCAATGTTGGAACGTCACAGGGAACAGCAGCAACAAGACTACCGCAGTGCTGTCAGAAGACAGCGGCGGGTGCAGCGGCCGCAGCAGCAGCGGCAGCAGCAGCAGCGGCGGCGGCAGCGGCAGCGGCAGCAGCGTCTGCAACAGCGGGCAACGTAGCCGGATGTAAGAAATTAACGAAATTTGATCCTCGACTGGGTCCGTCGCCGTACCGTCAACTGCTGCCAATAGCGCTGTGTATACTGTCTTGCGCGACGGTATTTAGTATATTAATTGTCTACATGGATACGACAGGTGAGTGGGCATCTATTTCACTTGAATTAGAAAGTATCTTGTGTGAGAGATGAGGGATTGGATCTGAGTGAAGTTCTGTCTTCTGTGTGGATTTTCGGTGGTCCACTTCCCGAGTGTATGTAGGCTTCAAGAATCCGATCGAGGAGAGACCCGCGTCGGTTTTCAATGCAAATTGGGTTATGCGGTCAGTGTCGCCGGGAGGGCTTAGTTTCTATTGACTTGCAAAATGATCTTCACAACTCCACCTAGCTGTTGACGTGTTGTTTCTTTATCTCGAAATTCTTTTGTTGCCCCCTGGAACACGGTATTAGCATGAAGTCTTAGGAAAGCAACAAGGTGCTGTTCAAATGAAAACGCCTTTGGGCGACTACTTTAGATCATTATTCTGTTACTTCTGGCAGTTGCATCAGTGATCGCTGCTTGCTCTAGATCGTCAGTGATTTCTTCAAAGTTGTAGTGAATCTCGTGATCTGCTTCAGGCAGATACTGAAAACCTATTTTACTTTTCTCTTGTCACATGCAAACAAAGATAGAAACAATACTCGTAAGAAATGCTTCAAGAAATTTCGTTGCATTCTTTTAGAGCTGATACTTAAGTCCCGGGGTGCAGTGCCCTGCGACCTTCGCCTTATTTGGTGTCATAAATTTGGAAACTGAATTCGGCCAAAGTCGACGACTGAGCATCTAAAAATCATGGAGCAGATTCGAAAAGCTGGTGAATTCACTAGCAGCTTCCTAACCTAACCCAAATCTCAATCTTCAAGTCCAACTTGAAGTTTAATCCAACAGAATCCCAACGAATCGATCAGATTAAGACGCTGCGTTGGAGCACTTACAAAACTCTGATCCGCAGGCACGATTTTGAGTTTAGTCGGCGCCTCTTTCTGCTAAAAGTTCATAAAACATTTGCTCTTAAGATCGATTAGCTTTTAATGACTTTAAGCTTGAAACTACTTCTTAAATCACGATTCCAAGAATCGGAAAAACGACGAATTATGTGAAAGGCGAATGAAAGCAAAAAGAAGAAGTGCAATTTGAGATGGCATCGTCTATTAAGACGCCTGTCTCTGTGACCTCAAGCTATAGTCTTTTCTGGAAGCTCCAAGTGTTGGATTTTCGAGAAGCGATAAAAAGCTTCCAATGAAGAGATGTTGCTTTTGCGATGGATTCACAGGCGGGCTTGAATATCAGTGGGTTCCATCTGAAAAAGACTGATACGAGAGTCGCTTCAGGTTGAAGAGTTATCCGGATGATCTCCCAAATAGACTTTTCATTATTTTAGAACTATTTAGTGCGATCCAAACAATGACTGTGTTCGAAAGTGCATCGAGTGAATTAAAGGGTGGGCCAAATACAAGTTTCTTTTTAAAAATGCAGTAATACGAACACAATTAATTTATTTCCATGTAGTATGGCCTTATTTGTAAGAACAAGCATTCCCATTAATTATGAAATATAACGTCGTTCAAGTGGCTGCCTGGACTGGCTTCACAGTAGCGCATTCTGTCACCCCAATTTTCAAAGACCTTGTTAATGGTTTCGGGCTGTAGCTCATGGATTGCTTGGATGATATTGGCCTTAAGTGCTTGAATCGTTTCCGGATTGTTAGCATGACGTCGGTCCTTCACGGTTTCCCACAAAAAAAAGTCCAAAGTGGTCAAATCGCAGCTCCGAGGCGGCCAATTGACAGCGCCAACGCCAAGACGGCTGATTACACGATTTGGGAAATTGGTGCGCAAATGATCGACTGTGGCATGAGCTGTGTGGCATGGCGCGTCATCCTGCATGAACCATAGGTCGTCGAAATCCATGTCCTTAATTTCAGTAAGAAAAAAAGTCGGTTAACATGGCTCTTTAACGCCCACCGTTGACCGAAACGTTGTTCCCGGCCTCATTTTCGAAGAAAAATGGTCCAACGATGCCATCATTCTACAATCCGGTTCTACAAATCCATTCTACAAATCGGAGATACGGTGCGGCAATTTTTTTTGTTAGAGTAACCGCCGAGATGAAAATGCGCCTCGTCAGAAAAGATGATTTTTCACCCAAAATCGCTGTCCAATTTAAGCTGCTCTAAGGCCCAAACTGCAAAGCGATAACGAAGCCGCCTTCAATTGCTGAATCGATAGGACCTTGTAGGCGAATAATCCGAGATCTTTGTGCAGAATTCTCCTCAGGCTAGTGCGTGAAATGTTGAGCTGTTGAGATCGATGGCGAGTTGATGTTCGTGAATTGAGTCTCACACTCTCGGCCACAGCAGCCACATTCTCATTTGTGCGCACCGTACGACCATGGGGACCATGAGTGTTGTCCACTTTTTGCATAAACTTTCGTACATCATTCGCGGTGGGTGCTCCATTTCGGCCAAAACTTATTTTCAAAAAACGCACTGTTTGGGCTACACAGCACTCACTTTGGAAATACATGAGTTTTCAATATTTCCCAACATTGTTCAAGCGTAAAGCGTCTCATTTCGTTCCGCGGAGGTATGATACTGACTTTCGAGTGGGAAACAGCTGTCAGTGTCAAAATAACCTATAATTTAAAAAAACACTAGATGGTTCCCCCTGTATGTACCTTACATTCAGCTTCTTGAAAAGCTTTCTGAATGTCACATCACTTAAGATTTTGAGACAATTTTATCTGGGTTTTTATCCCAAGAGTTGTGTTTCCAAACTAATTTTGGGATTTTTACTTTTCCGCAATAAGCCCGCTGTTCTAGAAAGAAAGTATTTGTGAATGCTTTGCCAGGAGTTTCTCTTCAAGATCCTTGGCGACATTTTTACACCGGTCTCACGTAGTCTAGTCCCAATGGAACTCTTTGCTTCTGTCCAAGTCTTGACACGGCTCAAATAACGTGTCGAATAATGTTATAGAAAAAGAACTATAGTCAGCATCCCCCTTGTGGTCAAGTCAAGTGGCACAAGTTTTGAGTTGAAACAGTTGAACGTATTTATGTCCTTCAGTGACTCCGAGCAGCACCGGGGGACAGAACAGTGTTTTGGAAACGTGCTTAACAACCCGACTTTCGACTTACAAAAGTCCTTTCTGAATCAAAAAATGACCCGTCAAGTTATGTCTCAATTTCATGTGCTAAGCATTTCATTAAACTTTTCCACAAATCATCAAATTCCTCACTCGAATGCATTCGCACGATGTCACCACGTCCCTGTGAACTCCCCAGCATCACCGCAGCTCTTGCCGCATCCAAGACCATTCAGAAAGACAAGAAAAGAAAATTCTCCAATTCTCTTTCCGCCGATGCCTATCGTTGACCCTGTCAACTGTTTGCTGTCCACGATTCCTTCCCATGCGTCCCACAGTCCTCCCACTCCTTGTCGCAATGAATGATTCATCAAATTCCCACTCCATTCCAATCACGCCGTCACCGCCTGCAGGATATTGCATTTCTTGAAAGGCACTTCTGGTGTTCGTGTGTGCGCTGTCTCCTGGCGGCTGCCTCAACATTTATCATACGAAATTAAATTCTGACCAAATCCTTGCTGCCTCGTCGAGCGTCACGTTCGTCATTGTTGTCGTCGTGTCATTGTTGGCAGAGGAATTCCTTGCTTTTTCGCGCAAGAGCCATTCCACCCACTCTCGGCAATTGTCAACGTGCTCGCATGGAACTCTGATATGTAGGCCTCTGCTCGAAGAAGTCCATCCGTTTCCCCCCCGCGTCACAGCATCGGCCTCTGTCACATGTTCCGAGTGCAGTGGGCGCGTGACTCTATGCCAAAACTACATCGTGCCTTCCTGTTGGTTGCGATAGTTCCTCCACTCCCCCAGCCAGCAGGCCCCGGGGTGCATGAGACAATGCAAAACACAAATAGAAACACAGGCAGCGACACGCGCAATCCAAATGCCATATGCGCCGGCGTTAATGAGTTCTTCAACTGCGGCACAGCCCCCGCCAGTCGGCAGCGCTGCGGGCACTCCAAATGGATCAATCATGGAGCGAGTGTCGCTGGAATACAAATTAATCACCCGTTCCCGCGTCCGCAGCGAGAGGTGTCCGTTCACTCGGCGGGCACCATTAAATCAGGAAAATGCACGCGTTTCCAAATTGGGAAGACAACCGAGAGCACTTGGGGTGCGTAAGCCGGCCGGCTGTGACTCACGCCATCCCGGAGATGGTCTACTCTGAGACTAGCAAAAGTTTGCGGAGTTTGCATAGGGAAACGACTTCGGATCCGAATCCACTTCGTTTTGCTCCGTCTTCGGAAGCAGAGTTGTCGGACGAGGCGGAGGAGCAGTCGGGGAACGCCGAAGAATGCTTCCTCCTCGACATCGTCTGACAATAAAAATTCCAATCGCCGGAGCGGAGTGGAAGAGTGACAATTTTTAATTGCATTGCGATTGGGATTTGTCGCATGAGTGAGCTCCTTCTTTGTCGGGGCATGGCGAGCCTTTGTTTGCGGGCACGTCTCGGAGAGGCGAACACAAAGGAAGAGGTTATGGAAATGAGATGTGGAGTGTTCTGTGAAATTGGATGTGGTTTATCATGACGAGTTGATGGGGTATTTCTTTTTTTTCGATTCAGTTGGGAATTGGTTTTGTTCTTGGTTTCCCATTCCGGTGGGGGAACGATCTCGCATTTGATGGTTACACGTAATTTCTATGCGGGTGTCAATAGGTGACAAATTTTGTGACAAGATGCGGGTCGTTTACACACCTCACGGGGGTTCGACGCAAAGTGGTTGACGAGTTTTGTTAAACGTCGTTTAGACTGTTTCCGATTGACACGGAAATCGGAGATGAGTGTGGGTGTGGAGGAGGAGAAAACACCGATCACGACGATGTGAAGCTTATCGTTAATGATTAGATTTGTGTTCTGTTGTGGTCAGCCTCAGCGCCCATGGAAACCATGCTGCGTCTTTCAGTTGGAGCGTCGAGACGTGATTTGATTGCCAATTAATAGTTCAATCCCACTGGTTGATGTCTGTTGAGAGCTGTTGATAGTCTGAGTCTGAGAAGCAGTAGAAACAGGTGGACTTCGATTTTGTCTTAAGTTTGTATGTGGACTAGTAAAGTTTTGGGAAGCGACAAATTTCAAGGCTTTTACTGAAGTGTAAGCTGAAGGCATGAGTGAGCTGATGTGAACCGACCGATTGAAATTCTAGGGAAAGCTGACTTGTTAGCACTTACCCGTCAGTACTGAGAGTTAGCAGTCATGAAGAAGACGTAAGATACAAGGCAATGAGTCTGTAAACTTCTCGATCAATGATCTCATCAAAGCTCAAGGTTGTTCGAATGTAAGGGAGTTCAATATAAGCCAGTTCTACAGATCAAAGGAACCTCATTATTGATCAACTGATCAACTGATGGTCGCCAGGTCTTAATGATTCCTTGCGCAGATTACCACTCGATCATCTCTGATTCAATTTCTGATGGGGACCAGTGACAGAAGTCGCTTAGAATGCTTCCATTTTCGACAACTATTGATCTTGATCTCGCAAATGATCCTCACTGACGCCATTTGAAAAAGAAAATATTTGATCGTGACGAAATAAACTTGACGAAATGTCCACAGAAAGCGAGATAAACTTTCCCGTTCTGATCGTGGGCCAATGATCCTCTGCAGGTGATCGTGGAAAAGTTGAATTTAACACGCCTCCCTTCTGTTATATTTTTTAGCACTCTTAATGATTTTTTTTTCTTCACAACCTGGACATACTTCAATAGACGCTTAGTTAGAGGCACAACACGAAAAACAGTCTAAACCGATGATCATTTTAGTTTAAGGTTAGTTCAGGGACGTGAGGATTGCAAAGGTTGTCTCCAGAGCTGCATGAGTTTACTTAATTCTCGGTTGGGTGATGGGGGTAGACATGGGCTTCAACCAACAAGCCACTTCAGCTAGAAGCAAGTTGCTTTCGTTAAGTTCGCTAAATTCGGTGAATTCTTTTTCAACTTGGCCGCGCCATCCCACTAGTGTTCGTCGTCTGTTGCTTTGTTCCACATGTCCAGTGCTTGAAGCAGCAAGCCTCTTCAGCTAGCATGGGCTGATTCTAGTTGCTTTCGTTAAGTTCGTTAAATTCTGTCTCAATTTGGGCGCGTCACTCTAGTGGTGCTCACGTCTATTGCATTGTTCCATTTGCTCTGCGCTTGAAGTACCAAGCCTCGCCAACAAGCATGAGCTGACTTTAGTTGCTTTCGTTAAATTCGTTGAGTTCCCTCACAACGTGGCTGTGCCATCCCAATGGTGCTCATCGTCTGTTGCATTGTTGCATATGCTCAGCGCTTGAAACATCAAGCCTCTTCAGCTAGCATGAGCTGCCTTCAGTTGCTTTCGTTAAGTTCGTTAAGTTCTCTCTCAACTTGGCCGCACAACCCCAATGGTGGGGGTCTGTTGCATTGTTCCATTTGCTCTGCGCTTGATGTACCAAGCCTCGCCAACAAGCATGAGCTGACTTTAGTTGCTTTCGTTAAATTCGTTGAGTTCCCTCACAACGTGGCTGTGCCATCCCAATGGTGCTCATCGTCTGTTGCATTGTTGCATATGCTCAGCGCTTGAAACATCAAGCCTCTTCAGCTAGCATGAGCTGCCTTCAGTTGCTTTCGTTAAGTTCGTTAAGTTCTCTCTCAACTTGGCCGCACAACCCCAATGGTGGGGGTCTGTTGCATTGTTCCATTTGCTCTGCGCTTGAAGCAGCAAGCCTCTCCAGCAAGCATGAGCTGCCTCCAGTTGCTTTGGTTAAGTTCGTTAAATTCTCTCTCAACTTGGCCGCGTCACTTCAATGGTGCTCATCGTCTGTTGCATTGTTGTATATGCTCAGCGCTTGAAGCAGCAAGCCTCTCCAGCTACCATGAGCTGCATCTAGCAGCTTCCGTTAAGTTCGTTGAGTTCCCCTTCAACTTGGCTACGCCATCCCAATGGTGCTCGTCATCTATTACATTGTCCTACAGGCACGGTGTTGACGATTCATTGGGTCGGACCTAAGTTGTCAATACGCTTTACATGGCATAGCCAACTTAAGTGTCGGACCCGCAGACGCCTGGCTAAACTCATGTCTCTGTCCAGTCCGTAAAGTTCGTTCTTTCATCTCCTTCAGAATGAGTAGATCAACAATAATAGTCCCAACAAATACCATCACGCGACAATGCATCACTGGAAAACAAGCCAAACAGAGTGGGTCTTCCTGTCAACGGCTTCTGCCGCAACTTATAGTAAAGATGAAGGACGAGAAAGAAACAGTTCGGCCAACGAGATCATCTCCGGATGCTTTAAATATTTTAACAGTGTGTATGTTTGTATCAAAAGTTTAGTTTGTTTAAGTCGCGTTATTGTTTGAGTAGGGCTACAGTCCGGACTTGACTTGGATCTTGCTTCTCCAGCGACCCTTTGTATTGTGCTCGCTATGATTCTTTCTCGAGTGCGGGGGGAACCTTCAGTTTTATGTGGATGTCGAACGGCGAAGCTCTTCTTAATACTTAGACTCTCAGAGCATAATCCGGGAGAGGAAGTTGGTGTGTTGACCTGGATTCAGGCACACCGACATTCAATTTTGGTCTCGCCGGCCTTATCCACTACGCCACAGCATGCCCCTTAGTTTTTCCAACAAAATCTTCACAACTGTCCAATGAGTTGAAGTTCCTGCTTGTTTCTTACAACGACATCGTTATCGAGTGGTTGAAACAGGCTCAGGAGATCATCCAGTGACTTGCTCCTGGTTGCATGGCATTCTTGCCGTCTGCCTTTTTTTTCTCGGAGTATTTTTTGAAACTCTACTGGTCCATTGTACAGCCTGGTAGCAACCTACCCCAGTGCCGTTAATTTAATCCCAATGGCAAATGGTGATTGGACCAGAATTGATTTCACTGGGATTCGAACCTGGGACCCCTCGAACTTGGGGCAGGCACTTAACAAACTGCGCCATCCGACGTCTGCCTATTAGACTTGTACAGTATAAAATCCCTTCTTATACTTACTTACTTATCAGGTCTACGTTCCATGGAGGTCTGGGCCTGAGCTATAGTGGTCTCGCTGCTCTTTTTTACACGCTGCTTCCAGCCGTTTAGACCAAACTGTCTTGAATCCGCGATGACTTGGTCTTTAAACCGGAGGTTCAGCCTCTCTCTTTTTCTCGAACCAGGAGGCTCGAATTCGCAGACTCTCTTGGCTGAAGCATTGGTGCCGTGAACGAAGGCCATATGAACTAACGCCATAATGGCGTTAATTCGCATTTGAAAGTAAATTAAAACCATAATCCACTTATGGCTTTAATTCACTTTCAAATTGGAACTAAAGCCATACATTAAATTGAACTAACGCCATATGGTGTTCATGCCATGATCGGACCACGTTTAGTTTCCAACCAACCTACCTCCCTTGCCCCTTACATGCATACGTACATATGAGGTATGTATGTAACCCCCCTGCTTGGCCACATATGTAATTTGGAGTAAGTGCGAGTTTGATTGTATTTACTTTCTTTAAACTCATGCAAATCATGGATAAAAAAAGCATGGATACACTCAGTCTCGCGCTTACTTCAAATCCTACATGTGGTCCAGCAGGGGGGTTGCCCTGTCCTTTCACACAAATTGTTTGACACCTCACAGACGTCCCTATTCATCCTTGACTTATCACCTTTCTCCAGCACAAGGGCGCGTTTATCAAGCGAAGCTCGTCACAGGCCAAATATATTTCATAACAAATCCGATAACAACAATGTCATCGCAAAACACCAGCCAACAAGGTCGCACACAAATCACGTACCCGTGGGGCGGCGACGGTTACAAAACGACTTTCACCCTCTCCTGCCAGAGTCGGCTCACCTGGCTTACATGACCTTTTCCACGCCAAAAAGCCATTCGAGCCGGCTACCCGCGGACTTGTGATTTGCAATAAATTTAGTTAACCCCCCCAAATCTCAAGCCATCAACTTGACTACCCACCCCGTCGATCCTCGAAACAAAGACACAACTCCCCTCCAACAAATTACAGCGCGCAAACTTTCCACAGCCATGACAAAATGCCGTTCGTGTTCCCAGTCATAATCGGAGTGGTTCCGTGGCCGTCTCCCCGACACAGCGACACAACTACCGTGCTACCCGTGCCCAGATTAATTGATTCCATGCCGCCTCTTTCGTTCTGGCTGTCCTACACCGGCCGCAGTCTTTTTGGCAACTGGGTACATTAAAACGACGGATTTATGACACCTCCTCGGCCAGTGGATTATAGCCAGATTTCCAATTCTTGTATTTATGGACATTTTGACTGATACACCCCGCGGCCAGGCGATTGACAGATTCGCGTCCGAAATGAGTTCATCATCCGCGTCGCTGCGGTCGCTATATGGACCGGCTCGATAAAAAAATAATTAATAAAAAAAAATAAAAAAAAAACGAAAGAAACCGCAGAAATCTTCGAAAAAATCAAATAAAAATATTTTCGTGTTCCGCGCGATGAATGAATGAATTGGTGTTCGGATGGCGGGCGGACGACTGTCAACGGAGTCGGTGTACGCGGACCGGAGGCCTTATGGGACATGTTGCCTCTTATGGCGGGGACTGTAAATCTTTTGCTGGTTAAGAAGGAAATCATTTTGTTTGTCCCTTGTTTTGGGCACAACTGGAAGATGAGAGGAGGAAATGCAATAAAAGTTTTCGTTATTGTTCGTCGTTTTGTTTTTACGTGTAAAAGAGTTCAGTTTTGTGGGCATTTTTATGATCGGCAGTAAAATTAAAACGCCAAAGACCGCTCTTAAACGAGCATCTGATGACATTCTTAGATTTATTTGTCAGGGCGGGCGTGTAGTTGTTTACTTTTTCTAGACTTTCTGGGGCTGGTCTGTGCTTTTGTGTGGACGAGTTGGAGAGACTGTCTGGTGCCTAATCGGAAAAATGTTGACCGAAAACGATCGCGGTTCGGTTTGGATTCGGGAAACGATCGTGGTTGGCTGTAAGGGAGGGGCTGTTGACCTTGATGTGGGTCATTAAAGCGAGTGGGATGGAGGAAAGCAGTCTTTTTCCTGCATGTTTTTGGGTTGGATGGTATCTGCTATCGGCAATTTGATTGAGGTAATTCTCACGGATATCCATCGATCCATTGGGGAGTTTCATAAATTGATGACTTGAAACTTGGAAATTGACTCTTTCCGTGACATCGTCGATAAGAAACCAGAAGCTGGCTTGACATTTGAAATTTTAGAGGTGTCTCAACTCCTTTCTTGGCCAACGAGCCGTGGATAGCGTACGTTTTTGTCCTCACTCACATTAAGCTTGGTTCGCTTCGCAAACTGGGAACTCGCAACGATGCTGATATGGTCGGTGTAGCCCACTATTTGAACCGATTTATACAAGACAGTTTGCTTCGTGTTTGTGCCTGCCTTCCGCATCTTCTTTAAGCCCAGCTTGAGGAAATTTCACGACAACACACTTCTTTGCCGAAATCCGATGAAGTTAATAATAATAATGGCGGCGCTATAGTCCGAGGTTTATTAAAACTGCGCTAATCGGGTGCAATAAACAGGATCTGTATGTCCACCGCCACTTTTACCACTTTTACCTACAGTCCGAGGTGGACCTGGGCCTTGCTTTTCAGCAACCACTCGTGTTGTGCGTGCTATTGTTCTCTCACGAGCGTGGGGACCTATAGTTTAATGCCGACTCCGAACGACGATTTTGAGAAGCTTCTTCTAGACAGTTATACTCTTTGAGCATTGTCAGTAAATCGAAAGAGGTGGAGCCGTGAAAAAATGTTAGGTGTTTTTTTTTTGAGATTCGAACCGATAATATCGAGCGTAGGAGTCGACGCACCTACCCCCCAAGCCACGGCCCCCTCCGGTGAAGACAGCTAACAAAAATACAAATGAAGGTTTGCAAATGAGGAAATTAATTGAAACCCTTTCTTGATTGGTGCTTTCATTTTTACACATTTTAACCATCTTTTTAGTGTTTTTTGAAGACGGCTGTGTCCTGATGGAGAAATGAAGCAGAAAATATTTTACAGTTTCTGACGCTACTAGGTCCCTAGGTCTCTAGGTACTAGGACGACCTAGGTTTCGGCTAACAAGCTTCTCCAGCATCTCTTGTTGACGTCTAAAATCCCGCTGGCCGATTTTTGGTGCAACACGTTCCCTATTCCTTGGGGGTATTCTTTGACAACTTCTCATATTTTCGTTTACTTAAAAACCGCTGTAAGGCTGATACTTTGGTAAAAGTCAGTGGGGTAGACATTGATTGTGTTTTCTTTGGTCAAAATTAACTCGAAATCGAGATCGAAGTCAAAAACAGATTTATCGAAGGATGTCGGAAGTGAACACAAGCCTTTAAATTTCACCAACGAATGGAGGACGCACTTAGACCTAGAAAGGTCCATTGTGCTGCAAGAGGTTCCACTGACAAACTCTTCTTATCAGACCTGCGACTCATGGAGGGTCAGTATGAGCAATAGCTGCCTTTCACCGCACGCTGCTTCCAGTCATTTATCTTGCTTCGGCGATCACTTGGTCTTTATACCGGAGGTTCGGTCTTCCTATCTTTCTCGAACCTGGGGGGTCGGATACGAAGACTCTTGGCTGGAGTATTTGTGTTTATTCGCTCGATATAGTTAAGATAGTTTAGTCGAAGGATTTTTGCACATTTTTGTATACCTCATAGAGATAGCGGTTGATCTACTGATCCACTCCATGAGAACCAACTGAACCTTTCCATGGAGTGATGAAGACTTCTTATAGGAACCTTGCTAAACTGGCAGAGATTGTTTAAGAATTAGGTTCTCAAATGCAGGTGCCTGAGAGACAACAGCCGGACAAGTAAAGGGTGGGCCAAATACAAGTTTCCTTTTAAAAATTCAATAAAGTGGACAAAATGAACATTATTTATGAAATACATTAATTATGAAATACAATGTCGTTCAAGTGACTGTCTCGATTGGCTTTGCAGTAGCGCAATCTGTCACCCCAATTTTCCAAGACCTTGTTGATGGTTTTGGGCTGTAGCTCACTTGGATGGACTTGCTTGGATGATATTGGCCTTAAGTGCTTGAATCCTTTCCTGATTGTTGGGGTAACATCGGTCCTTCACGGTTCCGCACAAAAGAACGTCCAAATGCAGCTCCGAGGCAACCAATTGACACCGCCAAGGCGGCTGATAGAACGATTTGAGGATTTGGTGCGCAAAATATGGATTATGACATGGGCTGTATGGCATGGCGCGCTATCCTGCATGAACCAGAGGTCGTCCAAATCCATGTCCTTAATTTCGGTAAAAAAAAAAGTCGGTTAACATGGATCTGTAACGCCCACCGTCGACCGAAACTTTGTTCCCAGCCTTATTTTCGAAGAAAAATGGTCCAACGATGCCACCACTCCACAATCCGCACCAAACTGTCATTCTCTGTGGGTGCACTGGCTTCTCGACAGTAACGTGCGGGTTTTCTGAGCTCCAGATGCGAATAATCCGAGATCTTTGTGCAGAGTTCTCCTCAGGCTAGTGCGTGAAATGTTGAGCTGTTGAGATGAAGATCGATGGCGATTTGATGTTCGTGAATTGAGTCTCACACTCTCGGCCACCGCAGCCACATTCTCATCTGTGCATCTGTCTGCACCGTACGACGACGGGAACCATGAGTGTTGTCCACTATCATACCAGTCTCACGAACTTTTTGTACAAACTTGCGTACAACCGTCGCGGTGGGTGCTTCATTTCGGCCAAAACTTATTTTCAAAAAACGCATTGTTTTGGCTACACAGCACTCACCTTGGAAATAACTTTTCAATATTTCCCAAAGTTGTTCAAGCGTGAAGCGATTCATTTCGTTCCGCGGAGGTATGATACTGACTTTCTGTCAAGATTTCTGTACTAGATTCACAACTGTTTCGTTCGGTTTCGTTAAGTTCGTTTACTTTTGCCTACTTGTGCGAGGGCGAAATGAATCACTTTCTAGGTATGCAAATGTCGGTCGCTGCTGAATTCTCCTTAAGATTCTATAAGCAATTATGGGTAGTCTGAAATTTTACGATGCTTCTGGCCCCTTTTCATTTGGTTTTGACATAAGCTTATGTTTTCGTTTGGCTGGTATAGTTGCCCCTTGAAATTAATCGTTTCCTCATCAATTTTTGATGAGGCTCGCGCGTACGTCTGTCTTAATTACTAGTGTACCATGGCAAGAGGACTCAAATCTAATAAAATCTCAGTTGAAGTCAGTCATTTTCGAACCTCCTGCAAATGCCAAATATGGTAGCAACACGCCCACATGTCTTCCTCTTGAAGTTTCGTCTATGCATCAGTCTCAACACCATTCAAGGTTCATAAAATACCTCTGCAATGACCCAAGCAATTCCCCAGGACGATTTAAAAATGCATACTCAACTGAGCAGAGAAGGAGGTGAATCGAAAAGGCTCCCCAAGAACAAACAAACTGCATACACCCTCCACAGGAAACAGGTCAACCCTCTATTGCCTCGGTTCGTCCAAGGAAACAGCTAAGTGGCTCAAGGAATATCTAGGGCTCTGATAAGCCCACCTCCTGCACAAAACAATGTTTACACGGATAGTCTTCGAACCGTTTTAACGATATTCACGTTGAATTAGTCAGGAGCATGCAGCGTGCCTCCATAACTGCCGCATTTAAGTCATCAATATGAAAATACCAATTTGCGTCCGTCGTCCTTTGAGCAGAGTTTATGGCCTGTACACGCCGAGGAACATGTGTTCCACCCAATCAAACACACATTCCCCCGGTTTGTTGCACTTAATTGTTCTCGATGTTTGAACAGTCTCTGCCCCTCGATCCGACGACCTATATTCCCGGATGGGAAGTCCACCCCCCTCGGCGGTGGCATCGATATTTTTAATTGTTTTCCTGAACAACAGAACGGCGATAAATAAATCAATACTCCCAGAATGTGGTTCCTTTTTAATATTCCACCACCACCATCGTCAACCCCTAGCCGTGCTGAATAATTGAACACGAACTTTCCGACCTCAACCGGCGGGCACACGAGGAACCGAACACACTTATCCATGTCAAGCCCATGGAACATGAGTGATTTCTTTTCAACAATGCGCGCCCGTGCCGCCGCGGAAGAGAGGGTTGCGATTTATCTTCATCACTGCGCCGAAGATTTTGAATGAAAATGCGGGCGTATTCTCCTCGTCCTCGTCCGAAGGCACAGCGAGGAGGGGGATCGTTGGCAGTCACTCAGCGCCAGTAATCGGCCAGCAACAGCAACGCCAGCAATTACAGCAAAATTTTCATTTTAATGCTGCGGGGGTGGCCGATTAAGGAACACACAAACACCACTCTCTGTGGCCTGTCTTGTGCGATGTGTGCGCGCCTCCCCCTCTCGTTGGCCGTTGACAGCGTGTGGACTGTGGAATTATACGATTTAGTCATATGAATCACATCCGGTGGTGGTGCAGCATAAAATTTCGCCATCACCATCGTAATCGTTAGCGTCATCGCCATCGCCATCGACATCGCCGTTGCCATCGCCTTTCGCTCGTTTCGTTTTTTGCCATCATCCGTAAGCCGCGTGCTATTGGCTGCTGGTGGTTGTTTGATATTAAGACTCTTGACAGGCTCTTTCAGTTTTCGCTTTTATTGATTCAAATTATAATCGCTCGGTGGGAGGAGGAGGAGGGGGAAGGACGCTGGCCAAAACCGAACCGACTGACGACGCAGAGGTGGCGGCACATGGCATGTCTCATTATTGTCTTACAGTGGTAACTGACTTGGCAGCAGCCAAAGTAACTCCTCAGGTTGTGTTCAATGCCGGTGAACGCCGCTAACTCGACGTCGTCGTTGGCGAAAACGATGAGGAGAAGAAGCAAAGAAGTAATGACTCCATATCGCCACTGTCAAGCAGCAGCAGTGGCGGCGGCAGCGGCGGCGCGTCCATTTCAAGGCTTCCAGCCACCGTCGACCGTCAAGAGAGTATGACGTGTGTGTGGCAGATTTAGGCTAATGCGATTGTGAGAGGCTAATGACTTTTGTTGGGCCCTGATCAATGCACTGCCGTTTGCCGGCGTGTGTTGGGCAACGTGCTAACTATCACTAAATGGATGTGGACTCTTCCTCTTACCGTCACCTTTCCCGGCCATTCCGACGACAATGGATGTGGATCATTTGCGGAAGTGCTTGATGGGTGTTCAGCCATCCCAACTGAATCGATGGTGTCTGTGTCTTCGGCGAATCCGAGGAATCTGAATCTGCCCGCGTAACTGGAGAGTGTAGACTTTATAATGAGCTCATCACGTTAATTAGATCGATATAGTTGGCTTCAAACGGAGGTTGCCTTGTGGGCGAAACAGTACACGGTAACGAGCTGCTAGAAGTGGATTAAATGGGTTTGGACTAGTAAAACGATTCTCTTTGCTCGCGATTGTTTGTTTTTTTTTTGGCAATTTCTAGCGGATTTCACGAAACTGGGTTATGCGCGAAAGCCAACCATTTGGGTGGTCGGTTTGGCTGGCACGGTTAAATAATTTATTCATTAACCGATCGAAGTGACCTCTATGCTTTCGTATGCAAATTTGTATGGTTGGAGAAGTTGGGAAGGACTGCTGACCTCCCAGTGGCAGGAGTCTGTGTCGGAGCACACTCGTGAGTGACCACTTTGCAAGGAAACGAAATGGATGTCGTTTGTGCATGGATGCCGGTGATGGGTATTGGCTCATTGCCCAGCAAATTGTTGACGTTTCAGATTTCGAAATGGTCTTGTGAAATTGCACTCGTATTTGAATGGTAATCAAAATGATTCGTCGTTCAAATTGGAAGAACATTTTCGCTCGAATTGATACACTGATACACATCAGGAAAATTGCGTCAGAACGAAAGCTCATGAGTCAGCTGGGAGCGTGGGATCAATGGGAGAGGGATGCAAGAAATAGGAACGAGTGGAGATTGCACGCAATGAGTTTATAGACTTTCACGCATTCATGCACACTTAATGAAACGAGGAATAGTTTTTGAATGAATAGACGCAATTGGCAGAGACCCGAAAGCCTTGCTGACGGTCTCGTGTCTTCAGAAGATCATCCCTTATTTCAAATTTCAAGTCAAGATTTGACTTCTTATCCCACAAAGTATTTTCCGCGTACAGTAGAATCTCGAAGAGATGAACAGATATAAAACAGACTCCGTTCAACTCTTCGAATTGTTTGTGTTACAGAACCGTTAATGTTTTCGAGATTCTACTGTGTTTCGTTGGATCTGTTGGCTAGATCTGTTTCCAATTCTTCAACTCTTCTTGGCATTCCTTCACGATATTGTGCTACAACCTGTGGTGGACTTGCGCACAGATTCGTCAGTAGCCACTTTGGGCGTGCTATTGTTCTCTCACGGGTTTAGTAAACCTACAGTTTTGTGCCGAGTTCGACAATTTTTGGTTTGTTTTTTGACAGTTATGTACTCTCCTAGAATTGTGCTGGACTTGAGGTAGGTGGCCGGTGAAAGTTTTTTTTGTCCGGAGTCGAACCCAGACCTGCGGTAAAAGGGTCGGCACAACGTACTTTCCATATCGCCACGACAGGCTGATGTACTCATCTTCTTGTGGCGCTACAATCCGGAGTGGACTCGAACCTAGATTCTCCAGTAACCACCCATGTTTTACGTGATTTTGATCCCTCACAAGTGAAATGGACCCAGAGTTTCATGCCGACTCTAAACTGCGAAATTTGAAAAGTTTTTTTTTTGCAATTATACACTCTTTGAGAATTGTCATTGACTTCAGAGAAGTCGGTGAATATTAAGATTGTTATGTCCGGAATCGCACACAAGTCGAGGGGACCTCGGCCGGCTTGAAGTGCGAAACTGGAGACAGCTGGCAAAAGATCGTGGTGGCTGGAGAGGAATGTTTAGTGATGCCCATGTGACATGTGAAACTTTTGCAAAATAACGTGAAAATTGTTTGACTTTACTTTATTAAATTTGTGAAATTGTGTGCCTTTTGAAATTCGGTACTCTGCAAACCTTCTACTGCTTCGTATGACGCTAAACTCCAGGGTAGACTTGGGCCTTAGTCACGAAACCTCTCCACCTAGCACGATCATTCGTTAGCTATGTCCAGTTTCGCACGCCAAGTTTTCCGACAGATCACTAGAGCACGCGTCGCTTTCCTGGTTATCTCTTCTATGTGTTTTCTCCATATTAGTTTGCTGTCTAGGATAACTCCTGGGTATTTAACTTCTTTCACTACCGTCAGTGTTGTACCCTACGATTTATAGGTATCCTTGACTGTAAATATTGAAGTCTGAGTTTGGGTTTCAGCTTAATCTTAGATGATGATGCGGAATTTGCATTTTCTACATACACTTCATTTCAAACCCAAATCAATTCAGCCCGCAATATCATCAACAGAGAATTTTCCACCCAACTAAGTGCATAGCTTAAGATTAACCACTTCCACGATCTACTTCCGCCACGTTTTGCATTTCGCTTGACGGATCTGCCACATCCATCATCCGCATGCACAGCCTCATCCCAAGACGATGATGTCTAGCATTAGTACGGAAAGCAACCGATTTCACTGCCGAACGTCTTTTTTTTTTTTTAATAAAACACTTGTGTGTGGTCTCAACAGATTTCACTTCAATTAGTGATCATCCATTCGGTCTTGTTCACAGCCCAGCCACGAACGAGCGCTTAGCCACACCGCCGTAACCACAACTACCCGAAGTTGTCGCTCTAATGCATGGGAACTGTGTGCACAAAAATAATGTTCAAATTGTTTAATTGTTCAATGTAGGCTGGCTGACTGGTACCAGACAAACTCACTCCTAAATGACATTCATCTAATGTAACGATCATCACGAACACATCGTGTGGTTTCGAGCACAGCCCGCGCCTCTGTTCCTCCTCCGGCGGTTCAATTCGGTCATTGTTCATGGAGTCTTAAGCACATTTTCTTTCGCCCAGTTCCTCTTATCTCCCGTGCTGCGGTCATTAAGATAAGCAAAGCACCGCGCACAATTAAGTTCACCTTTTGTAAGAGCGCCGGGGGCATTGGGCCTGAGCACCCCCCACTGGGCGCTTGCTTAATGACTTTGCTAAAACCAAACAAATCCGAGCCGAAAGGAACATCCAGAACTGTGTATCCGCTGTGTGTGCATGTATCTTGTTGTGAGAGTTTTCGCATAAAACCGTAATTTTAGTTTTCTTGTTCCTTGTTATAATCACGTTCTCCCTCTCTCTCTCATTTCAGAAATCCGACATCAACAATTCCGCTTGAACATGTCCAGAGACTACGAACTCTTCGGTGTGGCACAAGACGATCCGACACTCATAGCATTCCTCCGTGAGATTCACATGAAAAAGTATCCAATGCATTTCCTTAAGAACGCACCAGCGGAGCATTTGAACTTCACCAACCATCACGAGCTGACGCCGGAGATGGCGCACTATGTGGCCGATTTGGTTGGGGGCAAGTCAAGCGGTGCCGCTATACAATCATTAACCGGTCAAGCGGGGAATCTCATGACAGCCCCGTGGCTGGCGGAGACCCTTAATTGGGCGGGTGTGATTGTTGAGCCGGAACCGCGAAGGTATTTCACGCTACGCAAGCAGAATGTTCATCGACCGAAAATGCAGGTGGTGCACGCTTGTGTCTCGCCGAATCAGCATCCAAAGGAGGTAAGATTTATGTCGATGGAAAGTGAGATAACGCAAATGATATTCTAATTTCAGTGATGATTGTGAGCTCTTTTCGTTTTGTTTTATTGAAAGCGTAACTGTTGGGTGGCGGGATTTGGGTTGTTGGGAAATAGTAGAGAATTTGAGGCATTCAGTCGAACGTTATCTCACGGTGAAGACATCACGTTCGAGGGAATCTTGATCCTCCATGCAGTGAACTTTTTTTTTTCGCAATGTCTTGAGTTGATATTTTAACTAAGCTAGGGTCCACTCGGTCTGGTCGATGACAGACGAGAATTCCGAGCAATATCGAGAGCGCAGCCTTAAACAGCTGCTGGGGCAAACGGCCTCCTGCTGCAATCCTTAACGCAGCTGAAAATCAGGTGGTAGAGCGCAGGCACCAGATCGTCCGTAAGATATGGTCCGAGGAAAGCATGTCCGATGAGTGCAATCTCAGTATCGTTTGTCAGATCCACGAGAAAGGAGATGCCCTTGACTGCGCCAACTATCGAGGGATAAGTCTTCTTAGGATCACGTATTAGATCTTCACCGTCATTCTAAATCTAAAAAAATCCTTAAAAAAATCCTTAAAAACAAACTGAAAAGGTCGTACGTTGAGTTCCTATCAGTTTGGTGTCAGGCCAGAAAAGTCCACACTAGACTAGGCCTATCCCAGAAAATACCAAAGAAGGTGGATTGACACTCACCATTGACTCGTCGATTTGAAGGCGGCATATGATAGCGCGCATAGAGATGGACTATACAGCGCCATGTCTAGTTTTAACTTTCCTGTCAAACTTGTCAGACTGAGCAGGATGACGATGGAAAACTCTCGCTGCTCCATCAAGGTCGGCAATGAACTCTCGCTGCTCCATCAAGGTCGGTAACGAACTCACCGAGACGTTCAGTGTCAAAAAAGGTTTTAGACAAGGCAACGCGATGTCGTGTGATTTTCTCAACATAATTCTTCAAAAGATCGTACAAAACACTCCGGCCAGCTGGCCTTCGGAAGACTATGAAATTTCAGCAAAAGTAGGTTGCTGCCTGGTAGTACAATGTACCAGTTTTTGAGTCTGAGTGCTCCAGTACACTACACTGGAGGACAAAAACCTCCGACAAAAAAGAAAGAAAAAACTCTCCGGCCAACACTAGAGGCACGACCTTCTAAATGTCCATAGAACTGGTTGCATACGTGGATACCATTGACATGATTGGTCGAACACAGTAAGCCGTCAATGAGGAATTTTCTGGCATTGAAACGGATGCGAGAAAATCGGATCTGGGGATAAACGAGGGCAAAACCAAGTACATGGTGGACCCTTTAGTGGGTTTTTTTTTAAATCATAGATTATTTTGACACTGACAACTGTTTCCCGCTCGAAATCTGACAGAAAGTCAGTACCATACCTCCGCGTAACGAAATGAGTCGCTTTAGGCTTGAACAATGTTGGGAAATATTGAAAACTTCTCAAAATTTCCAGACTGAGTGCTGTGTAGCCCAAACAGTGCGTCCTTTGAAAAGACGTTTTGGCCGAAATGCACCCACCGCGACTGCTGTACGCAAGTTTGTGCAAAAAGTTCGTCAGACTTGTATGCTTGTGGACGACACTCATGGTCTCCGTCGTCGTATGGTGCGCACAGATGAGAATATGGCGGCTGTGGCCGAGAGTGTCAGATCTCAACAGCTCAACATTTCACGCACTAGCTTGAGGAGAATTCTACACAAAGGTCTCGGTCCCATTGACTCAGCAACTGAAGCCTCTCGACCATCCGCTTTGTTGTCGCTTTGCAGTTTGAGCCTTTGAGCAGCCTGAATTGGAGAACGATTTTGGGCGAAAAATCATCTCATCATTTGACGAGGCGCATTTTCATTTCCGCGGCTAAGTTAAGAAACAAAATTGCCGCACCGTATCTGGCACTCGACAAACCAGCACGTTATTGTCGAGAAGCCAATGCATCCACAAAATGGTGGCATCATTGGACCGTTTCTCTTCGAAAATAAGGCTGGGAACAATGTTTCGATCAACGGTGGGTGTTACAGAGCCATGCCATCTTAGTAGACTTTTTTTTTTTTTACTGAAATTGAAGACATGGATTTGAACGAGCTGTGGTTCATGCAGGATGACGCGCCATGTCACACAGACCATGTTACAATCGATCTTTTACGCACCAAATTCCCAAATCGTGTTATCAGACGTCTTGGCCTCGGAGCTGCGATTTGTCCAATTTGGACTTTTTATCTAAGCAATCCGTGAGCTACAGCCCAAAACCATCAACAAGGTCTTGAAAAATTGGGGTGACAGAATGCGCTACTGCGAAGCCAGCCGAGGCAGATACTTGAACGACGCTGTATTTCATAATTAATGGGAATGTTTGTTCTTACTAATGAAGCCATAATATACGGAAACAATTTAATTTTGTTCATTTGATTGCATTTTTGAAAAGAAACTTGTATTTGGCCCACCCTGTATGTTCGTCTGCTGTGTCCACTCGACCGATTTTCACAAGTTTTTTTTTGTAACTCCTTAAATGTAGATACGTGATTGAATAAACTCATTTATTCCCTCCACAAAATTGAACCCATAAACATCATCTGAAGCTTGTTATTCATCAATTTACATAAACCATGACACGCGTTTGCTTTGAAAGGAAGCTATAAAAATACACGAGTCAAAATGACAACCGGACGCTGTGCACGAATTCAGAAGATGTGCACGTGTAGGCGACAGTTACTTTCTTCTACGATGATTGAAATGATGTTATGAGACTGATCCAAAATAATCAAAAAATGTTTTCTTTGTTTTCTTCAAGGTAACCCTTCACAATGAAGAAGATTCGGACGTGCGAATCAATAGTCTGCTTGACGAGGAGACCTCATGGTTTAACTCACGCGTCAAGTGCTTTCCCCTCTACACAATTATGTTAGCGTGTAATCGCATTGATTATGATCTCCTCAGTCTCGGAGTTCATGGTCATGAATTGGAGGTAAGCTTATTCACATTTTCACACACCAGTCCGTTACTGAATGATTTTTGTTCATTTCTTGCAGATTCTCCAAACAATTCCCTTTAACAAAGTCTACATCGACGTGATATCCATTCACTTGCCGGAGAATCACGAAAACGTACGCAGCTACGTTGCATCCATCACAAAGTTCCTAATGGGAAAATCCTATAGATTGCAAAAGAATTTCGGTCGCAACTACTTCTACAAGAAGCTCAACTCAAATCGAACCCGGAAAAAAGATAAAAATTAAACCCGGATCGACATCCACTAGAACCACATCACCACACAACAACGATACTGATTCAAAAGTCCTACTCGCCTCGTATGTGCGCTCTCACATCAAAAACAAGAAAAAAACAAAAAAAAAACACACAAAAACTCTGAGAACTAAATACTAATTAATTAACAAAATTATAATTATCATTATATAGTGAAAAAGAAACAAAAAAACCTTACCGTTAGGATACATAACTAGCATATATGTAAACACAACCCAACACAAGGTTAAATGGAGTAATCGATTTAAATTATTGTATAAAAATAAAAGAACAACAAAAAAAAAATGAGTAAAGAAAACTTCACTTACACACTACATCACAACTCACACCTCACACACTCACAACACACACGAGAATAAGTTTTATAATTAATTAATTAATTTAAAAATTTCCCCATGTACAAAAAAAAGCGAAACGTTTAGTTTAGTGATTAATGAAAATGTTCTCCTCCCTCCCTCCCTCAAGTACTCAAGTACTCCCTCTCTCTCATTCTCGCTGTACTTTACATTATTTCCCTATTTTTCTTTTGATTTTATATATTTTGTGCGTTTCTCTTCGATCGTCGTCTCTCTCTCTTTCTCTTCCAAAATGCTATACATATTTTGTATTAATTTAATTATACATATATATTTACATGAAAGAAAATCCCTATGAAAATGGAAAAACAAAGTTACATTGTAAGCGTTACTTGTGTAAGTAAAGGTTAAGATTAAAGCAGATTTAAGGATCACTATTATTTCTTTTTTGTTTGAGAGGGAAAGCTCATGCAGAACAGTTATTGTTTAGTTTATTTTTTTTCTTTCTGTTTTTTATTTTATAAATTAATTTTTTAAGAATAAAAGTAATTAATTAATTGTCGATACATGTGTTTTTTCATCTTGCTTCATTCATTCATTGTTCATTTCTGTTTTTATCTTATTTTGCTTTAAGTCTGTTTCGAAATTTCCAAAGCACTGCTTGCAGTCCGTCTTCTGTCTGTCTGAAAACCCGTCTGTTTTCTTTTCATCGCCGGGGGTACAATTCTAATTTGAGTTCAAACATGCGTCAAGCGGAAGACTTCAGACATGATGCAGCTGTGAGAAGACGGAATACTGGGCCATCGGGTAGAGATTCCATTATAATTTCTTAGACCGTGGGTGGCGTCGCGAAGTGGGTAGGTGCGTCGACTCCTATGCTCGATGTTCTCGGTTCAATTCCCGAAAAAAACAAAACACCAAACATTGCTCAAAGAGTATAACTGTCCAGAAAAAGCTTCTCAATCTCGCCGTTCGGAGTCGGCATTAAACTGTAGATCCCCTTCACTCGTGAAAGAACAATAGCACGTACAACACGACTGGTTGCTGAGAAGTTAGGCCCAAGTCCACGTCGGACTGTAGCGCCGCCATTATTATTATATTATTACCTTCTCAGACCTTCAATTTTAGATTTTAGTCAAAACGGTCACACCGTGGCATAATTGGAGGGGTATTCGATAAGTCAGAGACCTTAAAATGAAATACAGTTGACTCGCGATAACGTGAACAATTAAAAACTAAGCCACTTCACGCTTGCGACAGAGTTCACATTTGCGAAGGTTGAATTTTAACAAAAGAATAGGATAATCTAACGATGGATATTCATTTAAAAACGTGTTTCATTTCACAAATTAAGAATAATTAGTTTTTACTTTTACATAAATGTCTTCTTAATTAATTTTTTTTTATTTTTAACAATATTTTATCACATATGTATAAAAAATGCGAAAAACGACGAAAAACAAACCAAGACGACACGAATCTTGTACCAAGAACGACAAATTCCAAATTAAAATGCAGCTTGTTCGAATTTTACTGCTAACTTGGTACGAAAATTGTTGTTCACGTTTTGGAGCGTGCATGATTTGTTTACGTTTTAGAGATGTCAATTCGGTGTTACATTAGCCGGTGCACAAGCAAACGCGAGTCTACTGTACTCGTTTTTTTCAAAATTTAATTTAGTCTCCTTTCATCGCGTTAAACTTTTCCCAACGACACCTATTCCCACTTTTTCAATCCGTTCAAAAAACATAGGCTGAGTTCCTAAACGTCAATACGTAAGCACGTAAGCATCACTGCCTATGTGATGCGACACAACGATTTTTCGATGTTGCGATGCATCACGATGCTTTAATATTGTTGACGTTTCGGAACGGTTTATTATTTTGTGTTTCAATTGCTTCTTTTTTTTGTAAAAATGTCAAAGAAATTGGGGACAATTTTTTAAATAATTTCGTTAAAAATGTTGGCAATTACAATTGCAGCATACTTTAATATATTTTAGACAAGAAAAAGAGACAATTAAGTCGGAAAATAAAAAAAATCCATTGCATCAAAATAATCTATGAGGGGCTGGTTGCTTTTGTTTGCGCATCGTCGCTTTCGTGTTGCATTTTAGAACGTGATGCAAAGCATTATTGCCAAATATTTCCAATTAAGAACGCTTGACGTTGCAGTACTGCGCTAATGTTGCGATTACGAACTTACCCGTGCTTTCTCAAAAACGACAAAATTTTGCGTTTTTTTTTTTTTTTTTAGAACACATTCGCTTGTAGAAGTCCACTGTATCGATTGTTCCTTCATTTCTGGTGCAAAGTAGTGTATCCTTCATCAACTTTTACGACAACTTTTACAACACCGTAAAAATTCACTTGAATTGCACTTGATGAGTTCCAAATTCGTTTTTGAAATCTTCGCCCCAGATACGTTTTTGGTCCACCGTCAGCAAACACGGCGTCCCTCTTGCCGATAATTTTTCATGCCCAAATGGCCATGTAGGATTCGAATGGCAATATCATTGACGTTATTTGGACGTCGTTGGCGCACCAACTTAGGGCCCATACACGACACAGACACCTCGCTGCAAACCTATAGCAACCATAAGACTGCAAACAGAGTTCTTCACAGACGTCTTCGCCACACACGGTGCAGACAATCTGCACAGACATTAGTTTGTATCGTTTCGTCGTAGTCGTCGAGTCGAAAAAATGACAGGCACTGCTTGTGCCGTAATAATCATTGCTTTGGCAATTATTTGGCATTCGGATACATTTTTTTTTTTACATTTTTGCACCATTTTATCATAGGCATCGGGTTTGAACACGTTTGAACACTGTGCCGCGTGAGACCAGAGAGTACTCGAAGTGTCAACAAAAAAAATCCGTGGCAAAATTCACTATACACTACACAAACACGTCGCTGCAGACCATACAAAATTCAAAAAAATGTTTGAATTCACGCAGATGGTCGCTGCAAGCATGCGACATGTCACATAAATACACACGACACAGACGGTCTGCGCAGAATTGTGCACAACAACAAAATTTATATGTCTGTAGCGACGTGTCTGTGTCGTGTATAGGCCATATAAGTTTGACTGTCTTGAAATCTCAACCTTTTTGATTAAACCGAAATATTCTTGGAATTTGAACTGTCGAAAACATATGCTTTGATTCACATATGTCCCTACATAGACCGCCAGATTCATTTATCCTTTTTTTCATTCAAAACCAGTCAATTAACACGTAATAGTTGGTAGCAGGACTATACCCATCTCTTATTGCTCAGATAATAGATGATGTATACGTTTTTTCCCTGTTTCGGCCCTAAATTCGGTATAAAATCAAGAGTTAGACAAATATTCTGGACTTATTACGAAATATGCTGCATATTAAGTTGGAATCGTACCATCAATAGATCGATTCACTAAACACGCTCACCGATAATGGCCTTTTTGTTGGCAAAATTGTATAAAAAAGGACGCGAAATGTTTTCTCCGATTCTTTCTAAAACGATCAAGCAAGAGGAGAACTTGGATTTTACGTTTTTTGTTTGATTTGAAAAATATTGTAAATTAGTTATTTCAAACGTCGAAAAACAGGGTGCGTAAGAAGATACAAGTTTCTTTTTAAAAATACGACAAAATGAACAAAATGAAATCTTTTTCATGTATTATGGCTTTATTAGTAAGAACAAACATTCCCATTAATTATGAAAAACAACGCCAACAGCGTTCAAGTGGATATCTCGGCTGGCTTCGCAGTAGCGCATTGCATTCTGCCACCCCAATTTTCCAAGACCTTGTTGATGGTTTCGGGCTGTAGCTCACAGATTGCTTGGATGAAATTGGCTTTAAGTTCTTGAATCGTTTCCGGATTGTTGGCATAACATCGCTCCTTCACGGTTCCCCAAGAAAAAAGCGTCCAAAGGGGTCAAATCGGTTCAGTTCCGACGCGCCTATTTGACATCGCCAAGACGTGTGATAACACGATTTGGGAAATTGTGGCATGGACTATGTGGCATGGCGCGCCATCCTGCATGAATCAGAGCTTGTCCAAATCCATGTCTTCAATTTCAGTAACAAAAAATGTCGGTTAACATGGCTCTGTAACGCCCACCGTTTACCGAAACATTGTTTCCAGCTTAATTTTCGAAGAAAAATGGTCCAATGATGCCACTACTCCACAATCCGCACCAAACTTTCACACTCTTTGGATGTGTGGATGCTTCTCCACAATAACGTCCGGGTTTTCCGAGCCCCAGCACCCCTAGCGGCAATTTAGTTGGTTAACGTAGCCGCGGTGGGTGCTTCATTCCGGCCAAAACTTCTTTTAAAAAATCACACTATTTGGGCTGCACTGCACTCACTTTGGAAATAAGTTTCAATATTTCGCAAGGTTGTTCAAGCGTAAAGCGACTCATTTCGTTCCGCGGAGGTATGACACTGACTTTCTGTCAAGAATTCGAGAGGGAACCAGCAGTCAGTGTTAAAATAACCTATGATTTAAAAAAAAAAACACTAGATGGCCCACCCTGTATTTAAAAATAAGTTTTTGTCTTTGTCGTTTCTTAATAAGACAATCTTTCTTTTTACATTTTTGATTTAAGGCATTTTTTGCTTACTTAGTTTCATTTACTTTCGATTTGCAAGGAACCACTAAATTGATTTTGAATTTTGACATAGAAATGGACTATTTCTGAAAAAATAAATAACATTATTCAGAGAAAACGCGACGTAATTGTGCATGAAACCTTTTATTTCACATCTTCATTTTCTTAAGATCCATCTCAATTTTCTATAACTTCTTTTAAATCCTTCTACACACTCATCAAAACAAAAAAACAGTGATCACATTAACAAACAGCATTAGATGCCTTCTAAAAAACAAAAAAAAATTTAATTAACTGAAAAAATAGAAAACATAAAACAAAACAAATAAAAGTGCACTTAAAGCGTTTTATGGGAAATAAAATTGGAAATAAGTTTTGCTTTTGAAAAAAGTTGATGTCAAAGAAAAACAATTTGCTTGTGTAGGTGTTTAAGTATGTGTTATAAAAAATATCATTAGCATTGGAAAAAAAATCTATAATAACGGTTTTGCATTGAAGACTTTTAATCATCTTAGACTGAAAACAAATGTATTCACGAAAGGTTCAATGATTTGAAGACAAATACTTTTTATTCCATTCACAAACTCAATACTCTGTCTACAGTCTTGGCCAAATGTATTAGGCACACATTATTTCTTCGAAAAGCAAACAAATTTTTGAAATTAAAGGAAAAAACAAATATTGTTTACCACTCCAGGAAGGGCGACATAAAATTCAAACTAATTACTTCCGATAAGTGATTTCACAGCAAAGACAAAAAAATAAGGGTGCCTAATGCATTTGATCAAGGCTGTATATTTTTTCAAAAGGATCAACAGTGTTATCCACACTTTATTGCCTTCAGGAGCTGCATCCATAGCAACTTTAAATCTTAACACTGTTCGAAATCATTGACGACCAGATTTGAGGTTTGAAAAACTTTAATAATTGCTCTTATTCGGCTCATAACTGTCAAAAGCGCAAGGTCACAAACATCCTTCATGTGACATTGTGTCTTTTTGGTGCTTACGAGGACTGTTCGATAAATCAGTGACTTTGAAATGAAATATTATTTTTTTTTCAAAATTGAATTTGTTTTTCCATTGGAAACGGAGAAGCAAAGCACGAATGAAACACCGTGGTTTGGTCTAATGACCTTTATTAATTTATGTGTGATCGCGCGGGTGTTGAACGTGACACTGTCCCAGAGTGATCTGTGTCGAGGGTTTATAAGCCCTCGTGCATTTGATGCTACACAAGCGTATCAGGACGATACACTTTTCCCAACTTTTTTAATCTTCTTTTTAATCCAAAAGGTATAATTTTTTAAACTCTGCCCAATTGGCGTTTTTGCCTTATTAATAGCTCATTCGCTTGCATTCGTCCACTGTTTTAATTGTTACTCCTTTTCGTGTGTGCATTGGTGTATCCAAGATTGATCAACTTCTTCAAAACACCGGAAAAATGCATTTTGATCCAAATTCGTTTTTGAAATCTTCGCCCAAGATCCGTATTTGGCTTCCCGTCAGCAAACGCGGCATTCATCCACCGATTACTTTTTCATGTCCAAATAGTCATGCAGGATTCGAATGATGGTAATCGTCCAACACAATATCGTAGACTTTGTTTGACTTTTTCTTCCATTGTGACGTAATTTAGACAGCCTGGGCGCTCAGTAACTTTTGTGCTTCGAAGACCATAACAAAATTTTCAAATTTCCAATTCCAATTCAGTCTCTTTGATGGTTTTATTGCGCAAAACGTAGTGCTTGATAGCACACGAAACGAAAATCTCACGAAAATCTCAAAAAATAAAGTTTTTTCGTTCACTCTAAAAAAAGCTGAGTATTTGACAGATCTGTCAAACACGTCAGAAAAAATCCTTTATGCAATCCGAGCGCCACAACTTTTGAACAACCTTTGTAAGTCAGAATGAAATAAAATGTACTCAAGAAAAAGAAGAAAACGCATTGAATCCTTTCATGAATGCTATATCCCGCAATTTAAAAGAGAAAATATCTAAAGATATCCATTTCGCAATAAGTTATAAGAATATTCAATAGATTTACTGAACTAGAATTCAATAAGTTACACAAAACAAAAACCTAAAATTAGATAGAATTTCAAATTTCAAACAAAACCCCCTACTCCAAGTATACACAAAAATTATACAAATTACAATTATATCCAAAATCAAAGAGAAGATAATTAAAAATGTATATTTAAGCTAAAGCGTTGCCTGCCAGAACAATGTGAGTAACGAGCATAATTTTATTCCAAACAAACTAAGCGTTGAATACACAAATAAATAGACTTTAAAAAATGATTACACATGTACTGTTAAAATAAATAAATCTAGGAGCAAGTTAATTTAATTTATTTTTGAAAACAAATGTAAAGTAAATATTTATAGGAAATTTGTGAAGCACTGCGAAACCCATAGGCCTTGTTACAGGACACAACGAGTATTGTTTTGATTTAAGGACATAAACTAAGTTAACTAATTTTAAATGGAAACCAGTTGCCTGTTTTGTTTTATTTTCAAAAGCGTTAAAATGCATACAGAAGACACTTGAAATGAAAAGGAAATAAAATCAAATTCATTTGAATAAAACAGTTGCAAAAATATACATAAACAGAGAAACACTAAGACTGGCGTTTTATTTCTTTGGAAGAATGAAAAAGGAGTCCACTCCGTGGATAAGGTTTTGTACACAGGGGGAGCCATCTAGTGTTTTTTTTTTTAAATCGTAGGTTTTTTTGACACTGACAGCTGTTTCCCGCTCGAAATCTTGTACAAGTCAGTATCATACCTCCGCGGAACGAAATGAGTAGTGGACAACACTCATGGTCCCCATTTTTGTACGGTGCGCACAGATGAGAATGTGGCTGCTGTGGCCGAGAGTTCACGAATCGCCATCAATCTCAACAGCTCAATATTTCACGCACTAGCCTGAGGAGAATTCTGCACAAAGATCTCGGATTATTCGCTTACAAGGTCCAATTGACTCAGCAATTGAAGGGGGCTTCGTTATCGCTTCGCAGTTGGGCCCTTACAGCAGCTTGATTTGGACAACGATTTTGGGTGAAAAATCATCTTCTCATCATCTGACGAGGAGCATTTTCATCTCGGCGGCCACGTTAACAAACAAAATTGCCGCACCGCATCTGGGGCTCTGAAAACCTGCACGTTATTGACGAGAAGCCAATGCATCCAACCCACTGAGAGTGACAGTTTGGCGCGGATTGTGGAGTGGTGGCATCATTGGACCATTTTTCTTCGAAAATGAGACTGGGAACAACGTTTTGGTCAACGGTGGGCGTTACAGAACCATCTTAACCGACTCTTTTTTTACTAAAATTGAAGACATAGATTCGGACGACCTCTGGTTCATGCAGGATGGCGCGCTATGCCACACAACCCATGCCACAATCGATCTTTTGCGCACCAAATTCGCGAATCGTGTTATCAGCCGTCTTGGCGTTGGCGATGTCAATTGGCCGCCTCGGAGCTGCGATTTGACCACTTTGAACTTTTTTTTGTGGGAAACCGTGAAGGATCGACGTCATGCTAACAATCCGGAAACGATTCAAGCACTTAAGGCCAAAATCATCCAAGCAATTCGTGAGCACAGCCCGAAACCATCAACAATTTGTGTGCAATTGGCGACACCTAGCAGAAGATTGTGTTAGCTGGAGTGGTTTGTTGGTTGAGGCCCAAGTCCACTCCGGACTATAGCGCCACAAGAAAAAAAGGGAAGATTATCAATACCCACAGTTCCACAAGAAAGAAGAACATTTTTGAATTTTCTACTTCTCATCTTTCGTGGTGTTATGTGTTGAAGTGTCTGACTGTTTGCGGGTAAAAATTGGATAGGAATTTTTGTATGGTTGAAAAATCTTCAACGTTCTTCCCAACTAATTAATGCAACCAATAAAATACAAATGACATCAACCCACTCTTAGATTTTGTAATTCAACTTCACAGGATCATTAATCTGCCAGAGAGATTTTGTTACAAAATGTTTGAAACTCAACTATGCCCAAGACTTACACCTTTAGGGATGTCGTTAAAGTCGAAACAAATTCAAACGATGTCCAGGCGATCCTTGTACGGATCAAGGAAAACTTGTCTTACAGGGATCAGAGATCTTCAGAAACATTTGCCATAAGGAACCACATCCACCCAGCACCTTAATTCAATAAAAATGAAACGAATGAAAACTACCTGCTTGTATTTGTTTGAAGCAGCGGCAATTCACTTGCGTCTCGATGAGATGGACCTTTAATTCAGAGAATTTGTTGCCAGGTCACGCATTCTCCGACTCCTCCCGTTGAATCTCTGTAAGAGGCTTTGTATCCTTTTCTGTATCTTATAATTCGTATCGGCTGTGCGCAGTCCGCTATATAAGGTCCTTCTCCTTGCACCACAGAATTTGTCTTCAGCCGACTGCTTGGGGAAGCAGATCGCTGCTGATGACCACAGAACACTTCCATCTGGCTCGGAATATTTCCACTTTGTGTGGTACAGCCTGCAAGCATTTTAAAATTTGTAATTTTTGTAGCCGGAACTTCTCTTTGAAGTACCGCATAATCCTTCATAAAATCGGTTTAATTCATCACCAAATCTGGTGTACATTTTTAAAATTGTTCTATGGATCTGGGGCAAGATGTGTGTGTCGACAACTTTTTCTTCTAAGAAGTCGTCGTTCTATTGTTTTCAGTGGTGCCTTGATGAGATTTTGTGTAAAATGGCGGTGCCGTGACATCGTGGCAAATGGAAAAATTTGGTATAAAGACGCTTTTGAAAAGTGGTGGCCCTATGACGCTTTTGAAAGCGAAATTGTGTCAAATGTTAATATTCGACCCAATGACACTTTCAAAAGCGTCATTATTCCAATTTTGCACAATGTCGTTTGAGACAATGTCACGACACCTAAAATGGCAGTTCTAAAAAAACACAATCAGCATTATGTGCTGTTTTGATACCACAGCTCTAAAAGAAAAGAAAATGGGGACTATAAGGTTCGTTTTTATTTAAATTAGGAAGAGTTTAGCAACATCACTTATCCCTTGACCATAGATATTTCTTTGAGAAATTCGGTTAGAGGTACTCCTAGAGCTCGATGTTTGAGTCTAGCAAGTGCTGGACTGGTACGAAGAAAGAGAAACAGGGTTTTTCTGATGCGGCTGCGGGAGTATTCATTGTGGGGGGTGTCCAATTTGGCTGCGTGTTCGCCTATTGGCCAGCCACCCGTGATTATCCCTACTATTCTTGTGACATCGGTCCATGATGCCACCACTCCACAATCCGCACCAAACTGTCACTCTCTGTGGATGCATTGGTTTCTCGCGGGTTTTCCGAACCCCAGATGCGGCAATTTTCTTTGATAACGTAGTCGCCGAGATGGAGATGAATGCGCCTCGTCAGATGATGAGGAGATGATTTTTCGTCCAAAATCGTTGTTCAATTCAAGCTGCTCTAAGGCTCAAATTGCGAAGCGAACTCAATTGCTGAGTCAATTGAACCTTGTAAGCGAATGGTTCTAGATCTTTGTGCAGAATTCTCCTCACGCTAGAGCGTGAAATGTTGAGCTGTTGAGATCGTTGGCGAGTTGATGATCGGGAATTTAGTCTCACACCCTCGGCCACAGCAGCCACATTCTCATCTGTGCATACCGCACGAGGACGGGAACCATGAGTGTTGTCCACTAGCATATCAGTCTCACCTATTTTTTGCAATAACTTGCGTACAGCAGTCGCGGTGGGTGCTTCATTTCGGCCAAAACTTCTTTTCAAAAAACGTACTGTTTGGGCTACACAGCACCCACTTTGGAAATAAGTTTCCAATATTTCCCAACATTGTTCAAGCGACTCATTTCGTTCCGCGAAGATATGATACTAACTTACTCTAATTTCGAGGAGGAAACAACTGTCAGTGTCAAAATAACCTATGATTAAAAAAAAACACTAGTGGCCCACTTGAACTTCAAAAAAGCAGAGGAAGACAGAAGGCATGTAAATTGCATGTTTTAAATTTAAAATTGTTGGGATTCATCATGGCATTCACTATCAACATATTAAGTGAGTGAGCACAATATTGGGTCATTCAATTCTCGCTTCAACTCTCTGGATCATGGACGACTGTAGATCACAATTGCTCAAGACAGAATCTTTGTAAATTCTTTCCAAAATCTAAGAACAACATTTTTAAAATTAAACTTGTTTATTTGGTTGGCGACTCCCGAAGCTGACTACGCGCAAAGCATTGCAAATTGCTACCTTAAAAAGTTGTTCAGGTTTATAGCGTGCACTCATACAACTTGTTCTAAATGGTTTCAGTTGCAGTTGCACTGTGATCAACAGGGGTCATGCCTCTTTGACGGCAGACGATTGAAGACAAACCTCATTCTGGCGAAGAGAGTTTTTATATGGTGAGCAGAGCTGACTGGTGGTGAATTATAAGATCGGGTGAAACAGAATAAGCCGCAGTGCAGGTAGATAAATTATTCTACTCGGGTGGTGACGAATGAGTTTTCCAAAATGACTTCCATCCTTCCATGGTCAGCTGGTAGACTTTTTGTTTTTTTTTTCAAAAACGTTTGGAAGAAGAAATTGAATTTGTTCTCATCTTTGCAGAGCGATGACGTATATATTTCTAAATTATTCTTATACAGTGGACACTCGATATAGTGAACAATCCAATACTGTGAACATACAAAATTTTATACCGTTTCATCTACTCATCGTGTTGAGCGAAAATCTTGCACGCTTAGTGGCTGATTACATGAGCGGAAGAAGGCAGGATTGAGAAAGATACAATATACGATTTTCGCAAGCGTGAGGGAGATGGGTTGGATGCGCTGAAAATCGGCCTTCTTCCACCGAATCCAATCCAATTTCAAAGTGGATTCTCGGGTGAAGCAGGCATGTTTTCATCCCTTTTCGTTCCGTTTTCCTCATTTTCTGGTGATTGCAGAGCAACATCTCATGCATGCTGTGAGGTATTTTAGGAAAACTGATTACAGGAACGATTTAAATGCAATTTTAATGTTTTTTTGCTGTAAAGATTTAGTACAACATGCAAACATTGCTGATGAACCTTAAAAATTGTTTTTTTTATCCGTTATTCATGATAAATTAGAATTTCAAAAATCGCATTACTCAATTCGCCGCAGAACGTTACTGGGTGAAAACATGATGCAAACGAACCGATTCGTTTGCTTGCCCAGTCGTTTGTAAACCAGCTACTAAGCTACGACTGAAAACAATCCAATCGCGACTCCTCAGAAGGAAGAGTTGTCGGTACACACAGCTTGCCCAACATTCCAGTTCCATAGAGCAATTTGAAAGTTCCAGAAAGAGTTGATTGTTCTTAAAAAACAAAGTTATTAATGATTATGCGGTACTTCGAAAAGAAGTACCGGCTCCAAAAATTAATAGTTATTCTAGCGAATAAGCAGGTCTCATCCCGCAAGGAGCTAGATGGATTGGCTCCCGGGTCATCAGCAGCGATCTGCACCACCCAGCAGTCAGCTGAAGACAAATTCTGTGGTGCAAGGAGAGGGATCTTATATAGCCGACTGTCCACAGCCGATGCGAATTATAAGAGACATACAAAAAGAGATTCAAAGATACAAAATGAAAATGGGACGACTGTGCGTGCGCAGGTAAGAAATTCAATGCATTAAAGGTTTTATGTTGCATTTTATTACAAGTACAGGGGTTCAATTTTCAGTGTTCCAGGTAGACAAAACTAGGCAGTTTCCATTCCTTTTGTATTTAATGAATTAAAGTGCTTAGTAGACATTGTTCCAAATGACGGTGATTACGTGAGTGGAAGAAGCCAGAAATGTCGGAGAGAGGGAGCGTATGATTTTCGAAACAGTTAGAAAGGGATGCAATCAATCATCTCTTTCCAACCTTTGGAAAATCATACGATCTCTCTCCGACATGTCTGCCAGGGAGAGGGTCTTGGACCTACAATAGTTTAATTGAAAACATTTCATAAAAATATCTTTCTCAAAAACTGTCGGTTTCGGTGATCATGTTGAAGTGAATGACAAAATCTCAGAGTGCGTGGATGTTGTTTGTGTTTTCTTGGTTGCATTAATCCATTGTGAAGTAAAATCGTTTAAATTATCTTATTCCAGCCCTGAACAGTTAATTTTCAGTTAGGCGACGAACGGGGGCGTTACAGTCAGCACTTTTTTTTTATTTAGAGCATTTTTGGAACACTTCTGGAGCACTCAGACTCAAAACTGGTCCATTGTACTGCCAGGTAGCAACCTACTCCAGTGCCGTTAATTTGATCCCAACGACAAATGGTGACAGGACCAGGTTCGATTTCACTGGGATTCGAACCTGGGATCCCTCTAACTTGGGGCAGGCGCTTAATCAATTGCGGCATCCAGTCGTAGTCGACGCACTTACTCACTACGCCACGGCACTCATCTATCTATGCACAGGGTGGGCCATTTAGTGTTTTTTTTAAATCTTAGGCTATTTGACACTGATATGTGTTTCCCGATCGAAATTATGACAAAAAGTCAGTATCATACCTCCGCGGAACGAAATGAGTCGCTTTACGTTTGAACAACGTTGGGAAATACTGAAAACTTCTCAAAATTTCCAAAGTGAGTGCTGTGAAGGCCAAACAATGCGTTTTTTAAAATGACGTTTTGGTCGAAATGAAGCACCCACCGCGACTGCTGTACGTTTGTTTGTGCAAAAATTTCGTGAGACTGATATGCTAGTGGACAACACTCATGGTCCCCGTCGTCGTATGGTGCACAGATGAGAATGTGGCTGCTGTGGCCGATAGTGTGAGGCTCAATTCACGAACATCAACTCGCCATCGATCTCAACAGCTCAACATTTCACGCAATAGCCTGAGGAGAAATCTGCAGAAATATCTCGGATTATTTGCTTACAAGGTCCAATTGACTCAGCAATTGGAGGCGGGCGACCGCTTCGCTTCGCAGTTTGGGGCTTAAGCAGCTTGAATTGGACAACGATTTTGGGCGAAAAATAATTTTTTTTGACGAGGCGCATTTTCATCTCGGCGACTACGTTAACAAACAGAATTACCGCACCGCATCTGTGGCTCGGAAAACCCTCACATTATTGTCGAGAAGCCAATGTATCCACAGAGAGTGACAGTTTTGTGCGGGTTGTGGAGTGGTGACATCATTGGACCATTTTTCTTCGAAAATGAGGCTGGGAACAACGTTCCGGTCAACGGTGGGCGTTACAGAGCCATGTTAACCAACTTTTGAACTCAGGTTTATGCGCGCCATGCCACACAGCCTGCCAATGCCACTATCGATCGTTTGCTCAACAAATTCGCGAATCGTGTTATCAGCCGTTGGCGATGTGAATTGGCTGCGTCGGAGCTGCGATTTGACCACTTTGGATCTTTTTTGTGGGGAATCGTGAAGGACCGATGTTATGCCAACAATCCGGAAATAATTCAAGCACTTAAATCCAATATAATCCAAAAGCATTAATGGAAAATTGGGGTGACAGATTGTGCTACTGCGAAGCTAGCCGAGGCAGCCACTGGAACGCTGTTGACGTTGTTTTTCTTAATTAATGAGAATGTTTGTTCTTATAAAGTTTATAAAGCCACAATACATTGGAAATATTTAAGTTTGTTCATTTCATTGCATTTTTAAAAAGAAACTTGTATTTGGCCCACCCTGTAAGGCCTCGTATTCTAACTAGCGGAATTCTTTAAAGGATAAACACCTGCGGGGAATTGCGGTAAAGTCGGACGATCTATGACTGGAAGCACTTCACCAGCGCATATTTCCTTTCCCTCAAAGTGTCAATTTTATTGAAATCTTGAGCTCAAATTGAAAAGTGGGTTTAAATCATGAAAAGCTATAGGCCCTAGAAGTCAGAACAAACACAAGCTCGTTCGTAGAGCTCACACTTTCGAACTTTGATGTGCATTCAATTATTCCAATTGAATCACATCTTGTCCGCAGGCTCCTTCAATAAGTGAAATGTTGAGATGACGCACGTCGGTCTTGATACACGCATATCATGTTTGTTTTTGACCAAGAGCCACATGGACATCACAGGGACTTGTCCTTTGAAGACAATCCCCCGATTCCTGTGTGTGCTTAATCTGCTTATTACATTGCTTTGGCTTTCCCGAGAATAGAAATCTTGTTTACATTCGCCGATAAGGCAAAGCAACGAATCCCAACGAATTTCAGTCAGCCGAAGACAAACAACAGCCTCCGGGGCCAGACCGGAGTGCTCCATGGGGTGAGTACAACAAGAGCCTATGTTTCAGTTTTCATGGAAAATTATGGTCCCTGCGGCGGACCTGTTACTTTCTCCAATTATTCCTCATTGCTCTGAGCTAGAAATTTATCATCCACTTAAGCCACCCCCCGCATAAAAAAGCCACAAAAACAAAAGAAATCGAAGTTCCAGAAAGTAGACCATCCCCGAATAGACTCCCCTTCGGGATAAACATCCCGTCCAACTTGTTGCTGCCGTCGCTTCGCCAAAGGACCCAAAGCTCCATCGATTTCTTAGCGTTTCGTCCTTGAGCTCTGGCAGAAGATCAAGACGCTTGTAATAACAAAAATTTATGACATAAAACGAAATGAGAGACAAGGAATTCAATAGCACATCCCACTCAGTTTTCCCTACGTCCGCATGCTGCACTGCGAATCGTGATGCTCCATCATCGTAATCGTCATCACCATCATCATCATCATTGCCGTCGTTATGAGCCCCACCCCGAATGCAATTAGGGAATGTCGGTGTCCCTGTACACACCCACACACCAGTCCGTTGCGCTGCACTAAACGTCATCTTATTCAGTTACGGGATAATGAAATAAGGAAGCATTAACGGAAACAGTGGAGTGTTCATAAGTTCCTCTGTGGCTCTGTTCCTCTGCTGCTCTGTTTGATCGTCTTGTAGCCTTGGTGTCCTTATTCATCGTCTTATGGTCATTTTGAATTTGATTTGTGGAAAAGGCGTCGCTGCAGGACGACTAACGATTGCACACAATGACGCTGGCAGTTCTGTAGGGCATTTTAGTCATCCATTATTGATATTAAGTTTTGCTTTTACAGAACATTTCACGTCAGTCGGCGAAGGACTAAATAGCGTACGTATCCGTGGCGATGGGGAATGGTTACAGCTAAGCAGCAGGGGGTTGCTCACGTTGAACACACATAAGCCACCCGCTTGTGTCGAACAACAATGACAGTGAATGCGTTCAAATAAGTTTGCTGCATTTACTTCTCGGTTCTGATGCGTTGTAGTGAGGTTTAGAGTTTATTCGTTCTCCAGAATACACTGAACAGGATGGGGAAGCAGGACAAGTTTAAGGACGTGTGTCAGGGCAGTATTTGTAAGTCCCAAGACCATACCTGTGCTTATTGTCTATAGATCTGGTTCTGATCACGTCCGTGGAGGGAGTGAGGAAAGTTCGAGTTCGCAGCCTGCCATTTCATAAAGTTGTGGACACTGAAGAGTAGGGCGAAGTGCGTTGACTCTTACGCTGAAGATCTAGGCACGACTGCAGATAAAATTCCTTTCATATTCGAACACCGCCTCTCAACGGGCACCGGCTCAGAGAACATAATTGTTAAGAAAAGATTCTTAAACTTCACCGTACGGAGTCGACCTTAAACTGTCGGTCCCTTCGAATCATTAGGCAACAATAGCTCCCACGACACTTCTTTGCTTCAGCTTGGCTCAAGTCAACCACGGACTGTAATATCATCCGAAGAAGCAGAACTGTAATGGTGCTACAGTCCGAGGTGGACCTGGCCATCAGAACTAGGGGATTTAAATTAAAATGGTGTTAAAAATGGCCTCAATGGCGTCACTGACAACCTTCAGTTGACTGAAGGTGTCTGTTGATTCACATCTACGCCCATAGCATCAATTTCAGTCAAACAAATCAGTTCACATCGTTCGGTAGTCCAAAGCATTAACTGAAACGTTCGTAACAGCATCGCCTTCGAAGAAAATATGTCACAATAGCATTGCCAGCCCTGTTTGTTCCCCACCTAACCTTGAAAGACCCCTTTTAGACCTGGGCTGTATATAAGGCTTTGATCATTCCAGTCTTGCTCTACAGCGCAGACAATATCGGAAGCGAATGAAGATGTTTGGCCTATCAACAGAAAAGTTCTGCGTGCGATTGTTGGTCCAGATTATATTGATGACGATTGGAAGAGAAGATTCAAACACGAAAATTTCGAGCTGAACAGCGACATCTAGGGTAGCCCTAAAAGGTTTGCGAACCATGTAACCCAGGACGACTGGGTGGTTAAGTGGTTAGGTGTCTGTCCCAAGTTCGAGGGGTCCCAGGTTCGAATCGCAGTGAAATCGAATCTGGTCCAGTCACCATTTGCCGTTGGGATCAAATTAACGGAACTGGAGTAGGTTGCCACCTAGCAGTACAATGAACCAGTTTTAAGTCTGAGTGCTCCAGTGTGGTAGGACTGCTGACTGGACTGTTGACTGACTGATTGACTGTTGGCCAATTATAAAATTAGCTCATCCGCCGCCATCCTAAAGGAGAGGTTAGGTCCTGGTGAGGATGCACTTCCCTTCCCTCTCGATTGCATCCTACAGAGGTTGGTTACTCCATCTTCTGTTAGAGATACTAGGCTCCCGACTTTCGCCACGATGAGACTATGAGGCAAAGTGCAGACGCTTGTATCTGCATCGATCGCTAACTATCCGCGCTCAGGACCACAAGGTTGTGTTAGCTGGAGAAGCCCATCCCGAACTGTAACACCATAAGAGAAGAAATTATACAGACCTGTTCGATTCGTACAAATGAAAATGAGCCTCATAACTAGAACATTCATTCATTTTCAGCGCCCAGTTATCGAAAGGACGGCGTTGTTGGACTGCTATTTTCAACGGGCCTAGGTCTTTACGCAAAATGTGGTGTGATGTGGTTGCGAAAGTGTCCCATTCCATACTCGTACTTCTATTTTTAGTGTGGAGGAGATCAACAGTTTTGCCGATTCCGAATGGCAAAGTTTGAGAAGCATTTCTTGGCTGTTGTACTCTCTGAATATTTTCTCCACCTTCTTAGGAGGTGGACCTAGGCCTCACTCAGCATGCCTCTCCAGCCAGCACGATCTTTTGCCAGCTGTCTCCAGTTTCGCACACCAAGCCGGCCGAGGTCCTCCTCGACTTGTGTGCGCCACCTTGTTCGTGGACGTCCTCTGTTGCGTTGTCCCACAGGCTCAGAGTCGAAGACTCTTCAGGCCGGAGCTAAGTTGTCCATATGCTCTACATGGCCTAGCCATCTTAGGCGTTGGATCCGTAGATGCCTGGCTAGACTCATGTCGCTGTACAGTCTATATAGTTCGTGGTTGAACCTTCTTCTCCAAATGCCATCAACGCAAACAGGACCAAAGATCGCGGGCAGAACTTTTCTCTCCATTCTAATTAGACAGAGCGAATCGTAGTGCCTGTCTGATTGTTCGGGCTAATCTGGGAAACGGCTCGACTGATTTCAATTAAACTATGTAGGCATGAAGAGGAGGTTGTCTAGAGGGACTTGAGCATTCTAATGCCTCTTTTTAATGGAGTAACAACTGGATGGCGCAATTGGTTAAGTGCCTGCCCTAAGTTAGAGGGGTCCCAGGTTCGAATCCCAGTGAAAGCAAAGTCAACACGCTTTTATCCGGTTGTTCAAATCTGTTCCAGTCACCATTTTGCCGTTGGGACCAAGTTAATGGCACTGGAGCGATCGATCAGTGGTATCAGTCTGACTGTGGGTATTACAATGGACCAATATGGTCTAAGTGTGCTGGTGAATTCACTAGCAGCCCCCCAATCTAACCTATCTGACGATAGCCCCTCGATTACACAAATTTTTGTGCCGAAATTTCAAGATATGAATGCTGATATGGGGTTTCAACCGTCTCCACATGCCATACAACTGTACGTGTCCTTTGGTAACCTGAATCGCCAGGTGGACATTTTTCTTTGAAGTCTCAAGCTTATGCCTATAAGCACAAGACCACCCAATTCGTGAATGTACAAATTGAGCCATGTATCAACAAAATTTAACCACATTCGCGTTTAATTGCAAATCGTTGTCTTTTGTCAAAATTTCGTGTCGCATGAATTTTGGGCCAACCATTATTTTAGGATTTAATTGTTAACTAAGTTTCTAGTAGATGACCTAGAATAGGATACCCTTGAACATCGCCCATAACCCTCTGCTGCATCCCATTCAAACTAGCAGCTAGATGTACGAGGATATCATCTATCCTCGTCGGGCTTAAGTGCAATCCAGTATAAATTACGTTTTCCTCAACGGACAGCCATGATTTCCATAAAAGTCCATGTCTTATCAAATTATTCATGGGACGAGGCCATATTTATCGAGCAGAGAGCTCAGCGAACCAACAGCCTCCATTGGTTGGCAATGAAATTAGTTTCCATTAAGCCCGGCTGCATTGTGAATGTATTCCTGCGTTTCGCCCACAAAAACCTCGCACCAACTTCGAAGGCAACAAAACGAACGCAATAGCAAAACTCGTACATATTACACGGCCATCCTTAAAAGTTCTGCCGACCCGCCCGCCCGCGCCTCTTCCATCCAACCACCGCCGCCAACGTGGGCATGCAGAGGCAACAGGCTATTTTCTGAACACAACGCCTGCGCTTGGCAGCCAGAGCGAGCGCCCCACTGAAAACGAAAAAGCACCCCGCAAGCCAAAAAACATTGCCCCTCACACAACCACAACCGCAATCCTCACCATCACCAGGGCACATGCACAGGCAACGTTGCGTAATGTGAACTTTCCAGATCACTGGCCCACGCCATCGAACCTTGCATACGTGTGGGTGATGCGTGGAGAGAAGAAAATCGATTTTCCCGTCGAAAACAGCTGCTATCGGTCTATCAGCCTACGCGGCATCCACAAGTGAAAAGCCACTATCCACCCCCACCCCCACGTCGCACTGGAAGCAGCAAGCTCTGTGTATCCAACAAACACACAGCAAGCTCCCGCACCTCAGGACTTCAAGTCGAGCACAATTATCTCAACTCCAACAGTCAGTGGGACACCGTCCTTCGGGTGATGATATCGCGAAAGAATCTTCAAAGTGAAAAGTGTGTGTATCCACAATCCTGTGTACATATTCAAATTTTAATTTTCACATCTGCCATCTTCCTTTGCACAAAATTCATTTCCAAACCTCTTCTCTTCTAGGATTCCGCACAAGCAGCCTTTCTCGTCCCAGAAGAGAAGACCGAACCACCGAAATCCATAGACGAGCTCGACCACTTTCGTTCGACATTTTATTTTCTCCTCGTTCCGTTTGAGTTCTTTGGGTTTTCTTCTCACCTAAGTTCACCCTGTTATCCCTTCAATTCACTTTCTTCCTCTCCAATTGGTCCCCAAAATCAGTCGAGAGCGACGAGGATCGAAAAAGAACCCTTGTCGAAAGCTAAACAGAGATTCCCTTGAATTCCTGTTTCTTGCTAAAGTTTCATCCACCTCCTCCTCCTACTCTGAGTCTCCCCTTCTCACCCCCTGTGAACACAGAAAGTTGTTTGCTTTTACTTTTGTTCGCCACTCCAGTTGAGTTTTGAGTTTCTCCATTCCAGCAGAGTTTTCGCTCTCCATCACCTACTGCTCCCGTTTTCGACCTAGTAAACTTTGTCCTTTTCAGCTGATACCAGTGTCCACGCACACATCCTCACATCCCCGTTTCGATTATTCCCACTCAGTCGTTGTCCAAATTTTCTATTTATTGCGTCGTCACGAGACGGTGTGATCAGATTTTCGACGAAAGAAATTTCCACAAAAAAAATTCATTTATGTCCGAATTGCGTTGCGGAAAATGGATTAAGTGCAAAGGAGTTTCATGTAAATTTGAGGTAAGTCCTTGTTTGTTTTGCTTCCTTCTCCTGATTTCTGTGTGTAACTTCCTTTTTGAAATTTTGTCAATGGTAAGATAAGAAATTGGTTTTAATTATATTTTATGAGTGCTGTGTGCCTAAAATCGACCACGGATGTGTTCGTAAAGTGAGTGCTGCGAAGAAGATGAATTTATGTCTTTTTCCTGATGGGTCTTGTAAAATCGATTGTACTCTCGTAAGTTTTCGAAAGCAGTGACAAATTGTATGTTCGTAACAAGTTTGTGTGGTGGTGTGTCCTAAATTGTATTTTATCAATTATAAAGGAGGAAGTTCGAAACTATTTCGAATAAATGATGTGATTATGAGAGCTATGAATGAAGTTTTGTGGTTTATCTGCACCAAGCTGTCCGTGATTTTCTTCGACATTTTTGTGGCTGCTGAAACTTGTTGAGTCGAAATTTTGAACTCTATTGATTTATGCTCTTAAACTCGGGCTTCGATTGAGAACCATGCGAATATTTAAAATATTAAAGTTCGTATACTCCATAATTTAGGCGTTTTCGAAAATAGGAAAAGTTGTTCTTTTCGAATAAATGTCCAGTTAACTTTTTCGAACTTTAATGAAATATTCTTAGTTAGGATCTTTTTCTTTTATTTTGACTTAACATTTTTATTTGCGTCAACGCGATTTTGAGAGGCCTTCTTTTTTACACAAGCACATGCGCGTGATTCTATCTATTATATTAGATTATGTAAAAGGCAAATTAATGGTTGAATATTTTTTAAATGACTAAATTAGTATAATTGATGACTTTAGAATTCTGTCAACATTTTTAAAAAAAAGTCCAAAGGACAGAAAAAATGTGAAGGCAGTTGGCTAGCTAATATCACGCCTTGAGGAATTTAAAGTTTAAGACAAGAATTGAACATCAGCAGTTCCGCTTGCGTCATTTGATAATTATAATAACAATAATGGCGGCGCTATAGTTCGAGGTGGACCTGGGCCTAGCTTCTCAGCCAACCACTCTTATTATGCGTGCTATTGTTCTCTCACGAGAGGAGGGGACCTACAGTTTGATTCCGACTCCGAACGGCAAGATTTAGAAGCGTTTCGAGCGTAAGAGTCGACGTACCTACCCACTACGCCATGGCGCCCACCGCTTAATTTTGAGCAAAAGAACTACAAGCAAACAAAATGAAGACCACAGTTGCTAATAGATTCTGATGTTCGTGATAGCTCTCATTCGCATTAATCCCAACAATGATTATTTGCAACTATTCATAAGGATATTGGTACATTATATTTTGTTTTTATAACATGAGCAGGTATAGTAGGAACTTCATTAAGAATTCTACCGAAAGAAGTTTAAGAACACAGTTCTTTGATAAACTTCAAGTTCTTAACACACTTTCAATCACCCATGAATAGTTTTAAGAAATGTTGTTGCGATTGAGACTAATCGCATTAATTTTAATGTTTACTAGAGTATCCAGCATGTTTCGCTACGCCCTCTCTGATGGGCGTGTCTTTTTCTTTATCCAGGGGATCTAATTTTTCCCGGTGTTCTTTACATGTGTGCAAAATTTCACAATTCTCTGTCGAAAGTTTGCTGAGAGATGCGGATTTTTGTTTTTTCTATGCCCTATGACCGATTCATAATCGATCGGTGATAATAGTGTCAAAAATTGCATAAGGATCGGTGTAATTGTTTACAAAATCATCCCATACATACAAACGAACCTTCAATGTTATATTTATAGATACAAATGGTAAAATAATAATTAAAAATTGAGGTTAGTTCATGTCGTCTCTTAGAATTTGCACATTCGTGACTTCAGGTTACTGTGTCGTCTACTTTCGCTTAGTCACGATGATGAATATGAGGCTCTGAATAATGACATGCTTATCAGCCAAAAACACATAAAAAAAATGCGCAAGTCACTTTGGATAACCACCTCTTCATGCATGCAAAGTTTCATTGAAATCGGTCCATCCGTTTCAGAGATTAACCCGAACAATCAGACAGACAGACCCTACGATTTTATTAACATAGATTTGCATACACACTCTATTAAACATTATTGCCTCAATCATTCAGCAACAAAAACACTTACCGGCAGGCGCCGGTTTCCAATTTCGTGCAATCTTTAGATAAACCATCTACATGACCATACGAACAAACCCCAAAAATGTTATCGAATTCGGTTTGACCGTTCGTGAGTTATGAAGTCACAACGCACTTGTAACAATTTTGTATATATATTTTTATTAGAAATGGATCTTCGTGAAATCATATTCAAGCCTGACTATGATTTATAAGTAACGCTTCAAAGCATTCTCAAGTCTATTCGTTATGTTGCCTTTACGGTTTTTTTTATGTGCAGGAATGCCTCTTCTGACTGCTTACAAAGTCTCTTTTTCTAGGTATAAATTTCATTAAGGGACTTTTCTCTTTGCTAGAAATGAATTCAGCTAGTGAACAAAGTGAGTATTTAAATTAATGGGCTCTTGATTGATGTTCTCGCCCAAAATATGGAGAAAACATGAAGACCACAGCAGCCATATCGCAACAAGACACAACTCTATTCCTGTTTCAAGGAAACATCTAGGAAGCCCCATCTCCCAAAAAAACATCACTATGCAACAACAATTAAGTCAAAATGATGTAACCCACACCTTTGGGTAATATTATACAAGAAGCACTCCATTACTTCAATCAACTTAAATTAAAAAAAAAGTTTCAATGAAAATCCTACAAAGGAACCATCAAACAAGTGTACTGCTGATTGACTGGCGCTCCTGCTCCGTTTGAAAGCGTATCAACTTTCAACTTTGGATTAAGTTGTAACAACACTGTGCTTCGAAAGAAATACTTGTACAGAAAGAATATTATGTTCAGGATGGCAAGCATGACCCACTCTACTTTTCGGATCCTTCCGACTCCTGCTCAAGAAGGAAGGATGTGAATATGCCTGCGGCCTACAATATCCTCACACACAGCTTTAGTCAAACATAAGAGGCACACACAAGGTAAAACTTTCCTCAAGGGGATATGGGAAATACAGGAGGATGTTATCGTCTCTCTTACTCCCGGAGCGTTTGCAGAAGTTGTGTGAGCACGAAACATAAGTGGATATGGTTCGAGTTGTCGGTGCGTTCATAAGACATTTATTTTTGCTTTATTACAAGTGTTTCTCGGGAGACGGGCTAAGTTAATCCAAATCATGACTGAAGGGTTTGATTAAAACACGAATTGTTGATTGTTTTGTCAACTATTTTCATTAAATTAATGTTCAGAGGGCATTTTATACAAAAAATTTAATTTTTTAAAGAACTGTGGCTAAAAGTTTCGTGACTTAATATTTAATTTCTTTAACCAAGCGATTCAGAAGGTGAGGTGCCCCCATAGCAACTATTGTAGAAGTTGCAGGGACGAGGAGGAAATAGAGTCCGTCCGCCACCTGCTATGCGATTGTCCAGCCCTACGGGGAAGGAGACTGCTAACACTAGGCAGTAACTTCTTCGACGAGCTGAAGGATCTGAAAAAAATAGAGCTGAAGCACCTCCTGAGATATATACAACAATCTGGGTGGTTCTAATAAGCAGCAAAAGTGTGCCCTATGGACCCAACTGTTGGTCTCAGTGAGCCGCGACTCGGTCGCAAGGGCACCCCATCACCTACCTACCTACATAACCAAGCGAATCATTGTTGGGTGGACTTGAGAATAGCTTCTACAGCAACCACCTGTATTGGGCATATTGATCTTGTTTCTCGAGTGGAGACGCCAAGGGCAACGTTTTAGGATGCCTGTAGCAATTATACAGAGTCGGCCATCTAGTGGTTTCTTTTTAAATCATAGGGTATTTTGACACTGACAGCTGTTTCCCGGTCGAAATTTTGACAGAAAGTCAGTATCATACCTTCGCGGAACGAAATGAGTTGCTTTACGCTTGAACAACGTTCGGAAATATTGAAAACTTCTCAAAATTTCCAAAGTGAGTGCTGTGTAGTCCAAACAGTGCGTTTTTGAAAATAACTTTTGGCCGAAATGAAGCACCCGGAGCTGCGATTTGACACCTTTGAACTTTTTTTTGTAAGGAACCGTGAGGGAACGATGTTATGCCAACAATCCGGAAACGATTCAAGCACTTAGGGCCAATATTATCTAAACAATCCGTGAACTACAGCCCGAAAGCCTTGTACAGAAAGGATATTTCCAAGTTCTCTGGTTCTATGGTTGTATACATTCAAAAGTCTGTACTAAACAGAACACTTTTCAAGTTAATAACGGTTTTCCTAAATATCTCCATTAGTTGTTCACCCAATTAAGCTGTACAATGGACCTTTATTATTATGGTTGAGGGTATATTCCACCGCGACCTTTAAGATCTATTGTGCCCCCTTTCAATACCTTAGCACAATTACGAGTTCCCCTCAAATACAGTTCTTTTCAGAGATGTATTGGGTGTAATGGACTCCTATTGTGCATAGGTGAAGAAATCTGTTCTAGAGTGTTCTCTCTAAGTCAGTTTCCTTCAGGAATATGAGAATGAGAGATGGTTCTAGGGATTGCATTTCTTCTTCTGATAGTAGGTACTTGCCTAGACTTTTTCTTTTGTGGGCTAGTGCCTCACAAAATCCCAGTAAGTTCTGGAATTTCATTAAATTGTCCACAAAATCTGCAGAGACCTAGTTTCCTTAGATGCTCCCTGCGTTAACAGTGCCCCGTTAGGAAGCCGGTTAGAAAATGGAGGTTATTCTTGCTCATTTTGAGGCATGCCTCGAATCTCTTCCGGTTTTATTGCCCTAGAAGTTTCTTGGCCTGCTTCATTCCACGAGCGGTATTCCAGGTTTCTATCCGATTCCTTCTTTCCAGTTCCCTGAATTCTTCTCTGAGGAGATGGTCTCCTACAGCACAGAATGATTCAGGGCCTATGAAGGGTTCTAATGCTCCTTTCCTTGCCAGGGAGTCGGCCACATCATTGCCTTCTATCCCCGTATGGCCAGGTATCCAGCAGAGTTTTATTCGGTTTCTCCTACTCAACTCCTACAATGGACCTTGGCTGTCTCCAGCCAGTATAACCTACCTACCCGAATCAACTCTTTCTGATCCAAAAAAAACCGTCTAATTAGTGCGTGTTTAAAAAATTGCCCTACATTTACTTCTGATCCTATGAACGACTGGATGGCGCAGTTGGTTAAGTGCCTGCCCCAAGTTCGAGGGGTCCCAGGTTCGAATCCCAGTGAAAATAAAGTTAATACGCTCTATCCGGTTTTTCAAATCTGGTCCAGTCACCATTTGCCGTTGAGCTCAAATTAACGACACTATCACTGGAGCGTTCGATCGGTGGTAGTAGTCTGACTGTCGGTACCACAATGAACCAACATGGTCTAAGTGTGCCCCTAACCTAACCTACATCTGATCTTAAATTTGTCCGTCTTTTCGATCGCCCATTCATTCGTATCGATTTAAGCAATTTATTCAAGAAGTTCCCCACGAAAAGTTGTCAGAAATTCGATACGCACCCAGAATGTTGTTCCTGTCAGCTCGTCCAGACCCTCATCAGGCTGATGGAAGTACTCCCCTAATTGACTCCTTGACTGACAAGACAAAGTGGTCGAGTCTGTGTACTTCTTGCCAAAAAACAAACTTTGACTGTCTCCCTTCGCCGAGAAGGAAAAGCATTAAAGACTCGATCTAAAAATAAGTTTTCCATTTCTTGGGATCATTTTCGATCAAAAAAATGTCTGGATTGGTCGAAGTTTCTCATTTCCCCCTGGCATATGGCAAAGATATCCTCCAGCATTGCCTCCCCACGTCACAGAATGACGAGCAATATGAAGGGAATTCTTGAATTCCAATCCGGGCGTTGTCTTGCTTCACGTTTAGATACACAATCTTCAACCTGAAGTTCTGAGAAAATGAAATTCCCTGCCTTGCGGCCTGAATTTCATATTCGCTGACCTTAGGCGTGTTATGACAACATTTTCGCATCCCAAAAACAGGAGGGGCCATCCCTCAATAAATCTGCATTCTTTATGAGTCTCGGATGGAAGAAAAAGGTTCTCTGCTTTCCTTTCCTCTGACGTCAACGTTTCTGATATCTACGTCACTGGAGACGTTCATCCCGAATACATGGCATTTTCATATCAATAATCTGTGTATCTACCGATGGATAGAGACAGATACGAGCATTTGACAACCGTTCCCCTAGCATATGTCGATTTGGAGAGTTTTTCTTTGCGAATTCGATTGACATTAAACATTCAGGAGCCCCCCCCCCACGTCATGACAGTTGTTCGGAAATGTTGGAGTACACAAGTACGGGCAGTAACTTTTTATGCGATCCCATTCGGAGTTACTTCAGGAAGAAGGAAAGAAAATCATTAAAACCTTATTTTTAACCTGTGGAAGCACAATTTTCCGCTTCTAAGTGTTTCTCTTTCATTCGTGTCGTCCCCCACTCTGGGTTTGATAAGCTTCCAGTGCGAGGGTATCTTGGAATTACAGATACAAATGCGGATATGCCTTCATCTATTCGATGGTGTCTATATGTTCACACACAACACCCCCCCTCTTGTGATAAGATAAGCCGCAGAAGCTTTTCCTGTGTATCTACCCGTCCGTTGAAGTGCGCACTGTTGATTTGCGTCATGCGCTCTCACATCCCTGGAATGGAGTTTTCCAGGACGGACTACGTCCGTGGAAGACTTCCACCCTGGGGTGGTGCACCTCCCAATCGGAAGGAGCGAGTGAGAGAGGGAGAGAGTGTGAGCTTTTTATGAGATGTTTTGACTATGGCCCGAAAGACCTGTTGACACTCTGCGACGGAGTGAAGAAGGATGTGTTAATAAACTTGGTGTACACATCAGTTGTTGGATTGCAATCCGTGAAAATCATACATATATACGAGTACGTACGGGCACATAAATTCCGATACTTATAGATACTTCTGTGGGTTAAGTGTAAGTGTGTCCATGGTTGGGTGTGGGTTGGGTGACTGTGGTGGTTGACTTTGATTTCGTTTTTCTTTTTTCTTTTTTCTTTTTTCTTTTTTTTTTTTCGTTTTCGGACAGAGAATCGAGACATTTCAATTTTGTGTTCGAGCACACCACCGAGAGTGCAAACTAAAGTTGGAAAGATAGTGCGATACGAGAGTAAGTGAGGAGTGAAATTGTGTTCAATCGTAGATACGTACGTAAAATATTTCCTTCCTCTCCCCCTGTTCTCGACTATTTAGTGGGTGTTTGGTGGTGATTTGTGATTTCTGATAAAATATTAACGAGGACTTGGGTACGTGTGTTCCTGGGAACTAATTTATTCGTTTTTGATGATAAGTGCTGGGGGGGATTCGTGTAATCGATTGCCATTTGTCGATATTTCTCGTGTTTCCCTTGGATCACACTCAAATGCTGTCGTTCCACGTACACATCTCCTCCATTTGGAGATGATTTGCTTTCACTTTCTCCGACCACGTCTTCCGTTTCGATGTTGGAACCATCAGTCAAAAAACTTTTGAACCCTTGTAAGCGTAATTTTGAAGCGATTTTAACGGTCACTTTGAGTGGAATCGTGAAATTAATGATGTTGACAGATGTCGAATGAAATGTCAAGAGATTTTCGGATCTGATTCACTTCAGGCTACATGAAGTGCTGCATTAGCAGTTGTAGTGCCATTGACGGTTTATGAGATTGCTATTGATTGTGAAGAGGTTTTGGTGAATGGCGGTAATAAGTCAGTTTTGAGTGCTTTTGTTGGCTGTTGGAAGTTTTTATTTGTGTTTTGTTGTGATATCGGGTGTTTTATTGTTTTTAGAGGGAAATTAAACGAAAATCATGTTTGTGTCAGAAAGCTAGTGGAGGGTGTTCCAAAATTCATTTGAAAACAAAAGTTTAATGCCAAATTTGGTATTTTTTTATTGATACATAAAGAATTTAGTAGACGCGTTTTATTCACGGGTTTATATCGAGCTCACCTTCCATCGTCAATAAAACAGCCACAGTCAATTTATCTCAAAGGTCAAAAGTCATGGCCACTTTCAATCCCATTTGACGTCAAGCCCATCTCAACTGTCATCTAGCCGAATAAAAACCAATAATTCCACAATTTTATTGAAAAACACAAGAGGATGAAGAAAAGTTATAAAAATAATAAATTATTTTTTAAAATTCAACTTTTCGTTAAACTTTTGAAGAATTTTCTCCAGATCATTCCAAAGTCACAAAGTGTAACGTTTCCAGTTTCAAAAATGATTTCACCACCGTCTTGACTTTGACTTCTTAAATACTCAATCTTCAGCTCAATTCACTGACAATTTTATCGACATTTCTGATGTTGTGCGTATCAAAGTTTGCTGAGCGGACTTGTGAATAAACATGTTAAGTTTCCAAATTCATTCATTCATTTATCTAATAATAATAATAATGGTGGCGCTACAGTCCGACGTGGACATGGGCCTAGCTTCTCAGCAACCACTCATGTTGTGCGTGCTATTGTTCTCTCACGAGTGGAGGGGACCTACAGTTTAATGCCGACTCCGAACGGCGAGATTGAGAAGCTTTTTCTAGACAGTTAGACTCTCTGTGGGCGCCGTGGCGTAGTGGGTAGGTGTGTCGACTCCTACGCTCGATGTCGTCGGTTCGAATCTCGAAAAAAACATCAAACATTTTTTCACGGTTCCACCTCTTTCGAGTCATTGACAATGCTGAAAGAGTATAACTGTTAACAAAAAGCTTCTCAATCTCGCCGTACGGAGTTCGGCGTTGAACTGTAGGTCGCCTTCAGTCGTAGAAGTAGAGCACCTCTCATAAGACGAGTGGTTGCTGAGAAGCTAGCCCAAGTCCACCTCGGGCTGTAGCGCCACCATTAATAATAATAATAATGGCGGCGCTACAGTCCGTGATGGACCTGGGCCTAGCTTCTCACCAACCATTATTATTGTTATTATTCCATATTTTCTTGACGTTTAAATAATGTTTGCGATTTGATTGATCTTCATGCTGTAAGGCAGTCTTGTTTACTTAACTTGATGCAATCATGTCATGGGAACGATGCAAAAAAAATCTGGTATGTATCCTTGTACCAGGAAACAATTTCAATCGACTCGGTCAGGTGTCATTTCTACTGTAAACATTGAAAAACAATCTTCCTCATTTTTCGGACAAATATAGGAGAACTCCTCCTTCTCCTTGACAATAGTCGTCAGCCCACATCTGTGGAGAGTTATTTTTGCTATTTACCCGCTGGCATTTCTATTTATTGCTTTCGCAATCGCTTTTGTTGTTCGAGTGGTTTTGATGCTATAAATATTCAATGAAATTGATGGGAAGCCTTAGCTAACATCTTTGTTGTCCTTAGCAGCGAAGTTTTCTTTCTTCTTGAGAAATATAATTATTCTGTTTTATATGATGTTTTTTTTCTCTGCTTTGAAATCTTGATCATTAGATGTATTCCAGTTAAAGTTGAAGACCTGATCAGAAGAAGTGACATTCCAATTGATTTCTAGGAGGTCTAGGGATGAATTCACTTGAACTGTATAAGTGCTTGAATACAATAAAGCCTAGAATAGATGTGAAGCAGTACATTAATGCGTGCAGAAATGCATAACGAAACAGATATGCAGCAAATTTTCACATCTCAATGCATTCGTTTGCGGTCATTGTGAAAAGTGACATTTGATTTCGAGAAATAAATTCCGTTTTGCAATGGATGTGAAAAGGCGTTACAAATGAAAGAAAACGATTATTTTGCTATTGTTTTTGAAATCAATTAACTAATCAATTTCTCTTCCGTTTCTGTTTCTGGTTTCGCAGTTAAGTTCAAACTGCAAACAGCCGCAAGTACACCAAACCGTACACTTGCATGAAACGTCAAACTCCAAAATTGCAATAAATTGTACTCTTACTGATCTACTACATGTGGATTGCATCAAAGTTAGAAATATGTACGAGATGTGTGCAGTAAACATATGTGTCCACTTACATAGGTTGGTAGGTAGGTAAGGTGGCTTTCCTCACAATGGGTGGATTCACTTAGACCCAATCCTTAGACTGAGCCGGCTTCCAACCGCTATTCTTGAATCCAACTTGTATTCTGGATGAAAATCCAGATTTTCTTGACATTTATCTCTGATATGTTCGGTAAATCTATATATATAAAAAATTGTTGCAAGTGCGTTGTGACTTGATAATTCACGTACGGTCAAACCGAATTCGATAACATTTTTAGGATTTGTTCGTATGGTCGTGTAGATGGTGTATCTAAAGTTTGCACGAAATTGGTTGACACGTTCGTGAGTTATGACTTTTTACGTCAACATCTGATTTTGTCCTTATAAAAAAACAACAACAAATGCGTAAGCACCTATGAGCGTGTGCTTTATGTATACTGTGTGCTGATACACGTTGTAGCGCATACACGCATACGCATTGACAGCTGTCAGTGAGTGATCATGTTAAGGTTCTTTTTCATCGAACTCGCATTGTTAACGGATACAATCGGTAAGAATCGCATTTGTAAAACTTTCGCGCTTGCCGGCAAGTGTTGTTGTTTTTGGTATGCGAATAATTGAATGATTGAGGCAATGATGTTTAATATAGTGCGTATGCAAAATCATGTTAATAAAATCGTAGTGTCTGTCTGTCTGATTGTTCGGGCTAATCTCCGTAACGGCTATACCGATTTTAATGAAACTTTGCAGGAATGAAGAGGAGGTTGTCAAGAGTGACTTGGACCTGTTTTTATGCATTTTTGGTTTATAAGAATTGGAGCGGTTGCCGTGGCGTAGTGGGTAGGTGCGTCGACTTCTACGCTCGAAGTCCAATGTTCGAAGTTCGAAGACTTGGGCTGTTGTCGTCGCACGGCAGGCTTAGTCTTGCGACGTGTCTTACCATTGCGTAGTGTCTTGTGAGGACTCCTTCTAGGTCGCCCAAATGTTTCCTGCTTAAGCTGAGGGTGGCTGTGGTTTCCATAGGTCCATTTTTGACCACGTTTGTCACGCATGTAGGCATGTACTAGGGTTTTTTCATCTCTCACAAGTCCTGCTAATTGCCAGTTCTGAGATCTTGGCTTTCAAGGTTTCTATAGGCACAGAAACGGAGGCAATAATGGGACGACTGGATGGCGCAGTTGGTTAAGTGCCTGCCCCAAGTTCGAGGGGACCCAGGTTTGAATCCCAGTGAAATCGAATCTGGTCCAGTCACCATTTGAAGTTGGAATCAAATTAACTGCACTGGAGTAGGTTGCTACCTGGTAGTTCAATGGACCACTTTTAAGTCTGAGTGCTCCAGTAGTGTCTCAAAAATACACCGAAAAAAAAAATCATGGGGTTGAATGATTATTGTTCCCTTCCTGGCTCGCCTGCTTCACAGTTTCCTGGAATTTCTCAGTGACCAGGAACCCAGCACACTACGAGGTTGCATTGTCTCGATATCTCGTTAAGAGACATACGGCAGAGTCTTGCCATTCTTTAAATTGGTGATTCGAGGGCTTTGACTTTGGGCTAGATGACGATTATCTCACCCGATATCGTTCTGATCGATCGACATTTAGTGGCTCCACGAATGGCCGTAATTTCAGCTTGGAAAACACTACAATGATCCGGTAGTCTAGAAGGTTGGCTGATTTGGAGATGCTCCGAGGAAATAACCGCGTTTATTCCACTACCAGTTTTAGATTCATCGGTGTAGATTTCCTTAACGTTATTACTGCCGAGAACTATGTTCGTTTCCCATTGTTGGTTGCTTGGGATCACGGGGGTGTATACGATGTTGAAGTCTACGATCGGAGTTAGGTAGTCCGCATGCAGCACTGCGTCGATATATTTTTGTACCGCAGCAGGCACCGCCTTGTACCGTGGACCGCAGTTCGAAATGTTTACGGAAAAATGTATTTTTTAATTGGAGACGAGACGGCGTGTAAGCGCACAAGCGTTATACCGCTTCCGCACTCTTGTACCATCGCTTTCGTTGTCACGTCCCGCCCGGTGTGGTAGCTCCTTCATATGAAAACGTAGTTATTTGTTTTAAATATTCCCTTGATTTTTCCCAGATCACACCATGAAACTTGTGAATTCATACAAACACCCCCTAAAGACTGTCTCACTCTGAACAAAAACCACTTTTTTAAACCAAAAATAATCCACCTTCTCTGCATCTGATGCCTAAAATAGGTCATCTTCATCATCGCCAACCATTTACCTCTTAGCCGTAGCGACAATAAGTGAACCTCTTGGGAATCCTCCAACCTAGCTATCACAAAGCACAGCTGTCACGTTAAAAAAAGGTTAAATGTCAGTGTGACATTTGAGAAATAATTGGCATGCGAAATATCAAGCAAGCATCCCATCGTTTATTTCAAAACGTGTTGTTCCTTCTTACGTAAGGAGTGGATGAATGAGGAAATTAAATGGAAAAGTAAATCCATCACTCTGATTTTTCTTCTTCAGGGAAAAATTCATGGGAAACATGACGTCAATTTCTGGGAGGAAAAATTTTGTTTTGAAACATTTCTAGCATTTATGAGGATTTTCTTTGGATGCTTTTCATTGGTTTACTATTTTATCGTTTGTGGGAGATTGATTGTGACTGTTTAACCTTTTAGCTGACATTTGTGTATACAATCGGTCGTGACATTAGTGTTTCGAAAATCACAGGAAGTCATGGAGCCAGATGGTAATGATGTCATCATGATGTCAGCTTGTTTCACGCAAGAAGACAGTGAAACAACTGAACATTTATGAGCATCTCCCATTTTTCACCTTGGAACTTACTGAATACTCAAATAAACCTCCAAGAAATATGAACAACAAAATAAATCCCTACACAAACCACTTTCATCCCTTAAACGTCTAGAAGAACTACAAAATTCAAAATTAAATCACGTCTTCATACAGTCTCTTCTCACACGCATTTTTCACTCTCTGACTGAATCTATTACGCTGAAGGTCACAGTCTTAAACGATGTAAACCATTTAAATCCTTCAGCTCAGGAAAGTTCTACTTAAAAATGCAAAACACAACTTGGGCGTCGCAAAGCGTGGCATTGTCATACACAAAAGACTGTTTTGTGGAAAATGAAAAGAGCGCATAATTTAGTTGGAAGCCAACAACTTAAACATCAACAAAGGAAGGGAAAGAAATATTCTCTCATATGTCAAAGTTCACAGGAAATTTAAACAAGTTCCAGCTAAGGGATTATATTTTCTCCTACGAGCAAAGATTCTTGTCGTGCTGAGGGTGCTGTGTAGGAGGCTTGGGTGCTGGCAGACTCCAAACCCCTTAGTTGGAAGTTTAATTTCAAATGAGCGTCCGATTATTATTCAAGGTTTCCTGCAAAGCGAGATAGTAGTTGTTTGTTGCTTGCCAGCATCTTAAATTCGTCCTTGCTGCCATCACATTATCTTAAGGCATCGGTTGTTGTTTAGAAAGTAAATATTTTTTGAAGGTTCCTCACAATTTTCGTTTAGCAAATGAGTCATTCTATCGTTTGTTGTGCTGCGAGAAGTTGTTTTGATCTTTGCCTTCGTTGTCGAAGGAGCCATCTGGACTGAAATCCTTCATTCGATTCAACTGGATGACACAAAATATGTGCCTAGTATGAGAGTAACATCCTCTGTTAAAAACTACCAAGAGCTTGTCAAACTATCAAGGTTGAGGAGCACTGATTCGAGGAATTCACCGAAGCCTAAAGAGTGGGCCAAATACAAGTTTCTTTTTAAAAATGCAATAAAATTAACAAAATTAAATTATTTCCATGTATTATGGCTTTATTAGTAAGAACAAGCATTCCCATTAATTATGAAATACAAAATCGTACAAGTGGCTGCCTTGGCTGACTTTGCAGTAGCGCATTCTGTCACCCCAATTTTCCAAAACCTTGTTGATGGTTTCGGGTTGTAGCTCACGGATTGCTTAGATGATATTGGCCCTAAGTGCTTGAATCGTTTCCGGATTGTTGGCATAACATCGATCCTTCATGCTTCCCTACAAAAAAAACGTCCAGAAGGATCAAATCCCAGCTCGGAGGCAGTCAACTGACATCGCCAACGCTAAGACGGCTGATAACACGATTTGGGAAATTGGTGCGCAAAAGATCGATTGTGGCATGTGCTATGTGGCATGGCATGGCGTGCCATCCTGCATGGACCAGAGGTCGTCCAAATCCATGTCTTCAATTTCAGTAAAAAAAAAAGTCGGTTAGCATGGCTCTCTAACGCCCACCGTTAACAGAAACGATGTTCCCAGCCTCATTTTCGAAGAAAAATGGTCCACTGATGCCACCACTCCACAATCCGCACCAAACTCTCAGTCCCTGTGGAGCCATTGGCTTCTCGACAATCAACAATAACGTGCGGGTTTTCGGAGCCCCAAATGCGGTGCGGCAATTTTGTTTGTTAATGTAGCCGCCGAGATGAAAATGCGTCTCGTCAGAAATTTCGCGCAAAACTGCTCTAAGGCCCAAACTACGAAGCCATAGCAAAGCGGATCATTGCGCGCCTTCAATTGCTGAATCAATAGGATCTTGTAAGCGAATAATCCGAGATCTTTGTGCTGAATTCTTCTCAGGCTAGTGCGTGAAATGTTGAGCTGTTGAGATCGATGGCGAGTTGATGTTCGTGAATTGAGTCTCACACTCTCGGCCACAGCAGCCACATTCTCATCTGTGCGCACCGTACGACGACGGGGACCATGAGTGTTGTCCACTAGCAACCAGTCTCATGAACATTTTGCACAAACTTGCTGTTGCTACGGCGACTGCTGTACCGCCGTGGGTGCTTCATTTCGGCCAAAATTTCGGGAAACAGCTGTCAGTGTCAAAATAGATTATGACTTAAAAAAAACCACTAGATGGTTTTCAAATCCCAAATAAAAAATATTCCGTCAGCTGTTTTAATTTCTGAAATGTCAAATCAAAAATATTCTGGGTAAACAATTGAACGTTAAAGAAATTAGATGCGGAAAATGAATGCCAAAAAAGTTAAAAAAAATTGAAAAAAGTGCTACTTGTTGCTAATTTGGCGTATTCATGCTTCCAAGCATACACGGATTTCAAATTAGTTTTGTCGTTAAAATAATTCTAGTCAGCTGTTTTCATGTCTCAAATGTCAGTTGCCACAAAATGTTCTCAATTTGGGAAGCATTTCTCAATTTCGCTCTCACAGCGCATCCCTCAGTCAAAAAAATATCCAACATGTTCAATAATGACGTGCGTTGGGATTACGTTTTAAATTTTTCACTTACGTAGGTCGACGCAGTATTTCGTGCATGTCCATTGAATTGTGTGCGTTGAAAGACAACGCTGACGCTGACGCACTGTTGTGTTTCAGCCATTAGTGTGAAAACAGTGTTCCTTTTATTCTGCGTCAAGATGCGAGTATGTGCTGCTGTTAGCCGATTGGGAACTCTGCTCGTCGTAAAAAAGTCCAACCGCTTTTGATGGTATCTACTCATCTTCACTCTTTCTAATGAATTCAAATGTAGACTTGCTTATTTTAAACGCAAATCTTTTTTAAATTCACCTCAAAATTCATCAGAAATCTCTGTATGATAAGATTCATAAAATTTTATTCAATCCACTGACTCATTTCTCCAAAAGGCTACACACTACAAAACGAACCAACAAAGACCGCAAACAAATTGAGTTAACGCCGAAAGAGCTTGAATAGAAAGCTTCAAATTGTTCACTCCTCAAAATGGATTATTCACTCTTTTAATCCAATAACCAGTTACCGTTGGATGCAGCAAATCGCACCAGGAACTCTGTCCAAGGAGTGAAAAGAAATTTAATCCTTCCGAGCGTCCGGGATACTTTCTGTGTTTTTTTTTGTGAATTTATTGCGGTTTTGATGTGCATTTTTGCGGAGAAAACTCCATGGGATATGGATCACCCACAGAGTCCTCCGTCGCGAGCAGTTATCCTTGAGAACAAAGAAGTTACTTGATTTCCCTGGCGCTCTTCCGTTTACATAATTAAAATCCTGGTTCCAGTCTTTGTATGGATGTATCGCCTGAAGAACCATCAATTCAGGGAAAATAAAAAACAAATATTTTTCAAAACAACTTCCATCTTGGGTCTGGGAAACTTCCTCCATTTTCTCCGTTCTCGCACGCGGCCGTCTCAGCCAGCGGTCGACGTCACCTTCTTGTATAAATGAATACAAAATACGGCCGTGGTTTTTGTTTACATTGTCGTGGTATCCCTCTCTTCAAGCGACGTGAACTCAGGCGTATGAGGGATATAAAATTAACGAATTGCGTTTCGAAAAGAAACGGATACGGTGTGAGTGTGTACTTCGAGGACGCTGTCAAAGGAAGTAAATGGCCATAAATTTCTTTGAAGCTACGCGCTACGCTAATGAGGTCCGGATTAAATGCACGACCACTCAAGACATCAATTAGTTTGATTAAATAGTCTTCCCTTCGATTGTATCTGACAGCGAATCGAAAGGAATTAGCGGGATACTCATTTTTTGACAAATTTAAAATTTCGGTTGAGAGCTGGGGGATGCTTTCTGGAAGGACAAAGTCAGAAAGGTCAATTTTTCCACAGCTGAGCTGCTGTCCCTTATTTTCAGCTTAAGATTATTGCTTGTCGGCTTTTGCAGTGAAGTGGTGAATTCTGGACAATTTTGTGGACGAAATTTATCTTTTATCTGGGAAAGGACCCTTGTCAGCGGCAACCTTTTCCTTATTAAGTGATGGGGTGTGGATGGGACATTTCAAATAAATTTTTTCGAATTTAGGTGCGATTTTAAAACATCATCTCAAAAGCCTGCCACCATTTGGAGGAGACGAAGGTCGTTTTTTACGTCAGATTTTGATCTCCTTTGACGCTGCTAAGCCAAATGAAGATGGAACGTATTTTTTGTTTGAACTTGATGGCTGTGGTAACTTGTTGTTGTTCATAACAAGATTTCTGTGTGAGCTCGCATAGTTGTTCAATTTTGACTTCGGTAGCGTTCAATTTGCTGAGAAGCTAGGCCCAGGTCCACCTCGAACTGTAGCGCCGCCATTATTAGTATTATTATCGTTCAATTTGATCTCTCTTTCTGTTTGTTGTTTAAGTTCCCTGCAGGCTCTAAGATCGCTTCTGGGAGACAAGAAGCAGGGAACACAGCTTTTCCTCTCAAAACTTTTTCACATTTCCTGTGGACGCTAGGTTAGGTTAGGGGGCTGCTAATGAATTCACCACCACACTTAGAACATGTTGGTCAATTTTGATACCCACCCAGACTACTACCACCGATCGACCGCTCCAGTGATTTTTTTGCAGTATTTTTTGAGACACTACTGGAGCACTCAGACACAAAACTGGTCCATTGTACTGACAGGTAGCAACCTACTCCAGTGCCGTTAATTTAATCCCAAGGGCAAATGATGACTGGATCAGATTTGAGAACCCGGATGAAATCGTATTAACTTTGCTTTCAGTGGGAATCGAACCTGGGACCCCTCTGCGCTGCGTTAGCTAAGGAGTTTGTCTTCTACTTCTTCTTAGGGCGCTACAGTCCCAAGTGGACCTGGGCCTCACTCAACATGCCTCTCCAGCCAGCACGATCTTTCGCCAGCTGTCTCCAGTTTCTCACACCAATCCGGCCGAGGTCCCCCTCGACTTGTGTGCGCCACCTTGTACATGGACGTCCTCTGTTGCGTTGTCCCACAGGCTCAGAGTTGAAGACTCTTCGGCCGGAGCTAAGTTGTCCATACGCTCTACATGACCTAGCCATCTTAGGCGTTGGATCCGTAGACTCCTGGCTAGACTCATGTCGCTCTACAGCCCATATAGTTCGTGGTTAAACCTTCTCCTCCAAATGCCATCAACGCAAATAGGACCAAAGACCGAGCGCAGAACTTTTCTCACGAAAAAGCCAAGAAACTGTTCATCCGCTTGGTACATGAGAGCGCGTCGCCTTGTCTGAAACCTTTTTTGATATTGAAGGTCTTGGTGAGTTCGTTACCGAGAGTTCTCCATCGTCATCCTGCTCAGTCTGACGAGTTTGGCAGAAATGTCAAAACTAGACATGGCGGTGTATAGCTCGTCTCTATACACGCTGTCATATGCGGCCTTGAAATCGACAAATAGGTGGTGTGTGTTGATTTGCATTTCTTGGGTCTTCTCCAGGATCTGCCGCAGTGTGAAGATTTGATCGATGGTGGACTTCCCTGGCCTGAAGCTACACTGATAGGGACCTATCAGTTTGGTGACGAAAGGTTTCAGCCGTTCAAACAAAACGGCAGAGAAGATCTTATAGACGATGTCAAGGAGACTTATCCCTCGATAGTTGGCGCAGTCAAAGGGGTCTCCTTTCTTGTGGATCGGAGTTTGTCAACCACGAGGCAAACGTGAATCCCACAAACAACATCTTGGTAGAGATTCAACGTAGTCATTGGCAACTGCTGCCGCTTCGGCTTGTTGAACAAGCTTGGGTCAAAGCTCCTGACATGAAGTTAACCTCTACAAGTCCCCTGATCCTCCTGACATGAAGGACCACAGTTAACCTCTACAAAACCCCTGATCCTGCCTAATCCTGGCAAACCATGGGAGGGTCCGAGGAAGAACGTCCTCCTTATATTCCTTGTTTCGGTTTAGATTGACTCAGCCAATCTGCCACCAGAAACAGGAGAGCATTGTAATTTGATTAGCATTTCGGTTTTCCTCGAAGCACGCAGCTTGTGAATAGACCTCGGTTTTGTTTCCATCCAGGCGATAACTTCATTGTCAGAAGTCAGAAGAAGAAATTGAACAACAACAAGTGCAACTGGTCAACATCTGAATCGACATTCAGTCATCCCCGTTGGGACGTGTCCACTTCTGCAATTAAACTGCTCGCACATCTGCACCGACAACCCATTGTCGTCTGACCGGTGGCACCTGCCTGCTGTTTATTCAGCTCCTGTGGTCTGTAATCCTATTTGCATGCAAAATGTCCCACCCCGCCGCCAGGATCTGCCACTTCTCATTGTCTGTGGCCACTGCAGGAACCCCCAACTCAGTTTGGCATCGAAATCCAGTTGCTTATCCGTTTCTGACAAAAGGATCTTGAACTTCGACATTCTAACCAGAAAATGCAAAACCAACACCAGTTGGTGGGGATGAAAGGTTCCCTTTCTCCGCAGGAAAGGGTGCATGAGTTCACTGCAACGCAGAATACAAAACCTCCTGCACACCACGGGGGCTGGTAATTACATAATCTCGTTCGAAAAGTGCAGCTCTCCTGAGAGCTTTGTCCGGTTGCATGTTGCCATGGAATAACCAGGACCCAGGTGAATGGGAAAAAAGTTTCAAAAATATTTTTCATTCAATCCTCGTGTCGAATGCAATATTGTGAGTGCTCCGTAGGGCGTTAGGTTCAGAGAGGGAGAGAGAGAGAAAGAGAGAGAGAGGTAGAAGATATCCACGGCGAGTGGGAGTTAATTAAATGTTTCAGATTTTGTCCAGCAGGCAAATCAAATTTCTGCCGTAAATATTTCTATCGGACGGCTGCAATCCGTTTATCGATACTTTGATTACAAGTTAATTATTTCCCGCACAAGGCCGCGCGAATGACTTTCAGCCCTATCTGCTGCGGTGGGCGTTGGTTGGGCGATGGAGTGATATTAAAGGGAAATGCTTTTACGACCTACAGACCAATTTGCAATAATTACCCTTGGATTTCGATTCTATCAGCGTGGGCTCCTAATGAGGGTTGGATCTGATAATGTGGCGGGCAGACAGGGCCGGCGGTTGGAGGCTTTGTGCGCAATGAAAGGATTTACCCGTATGCATGTGAGATTAAAACGTGTGAAGGCTTTGCGGTGCGGTGGTAATCAGTGAAGATTATATAATTAAAATCATTTCGGACGACTTGTGTAACCAAGGACTGCGTGGATTTGTGAGGGAAATTGTGTGTGATGCGATTTTGGGGCATGTGTTGACGTATGTACTGATTAAGTGAACATTGTTGCAAGTAAAGCATGAAGCTGGGCATTCAATTAAATCCCCAGAGACATGAAAAAAAAAACTTTAAATTTTAGCAGAATTTTGATCAGTATCGGATAACCAAAATTGATATTTTTTGGAGACGCCAAGAGCACCGGTCTACCGCGCGATTTGCATCATATTTTCTGCTGGGTTAGGTAGGTTAGGTAGATGGGTGCCCTTGCTGACATGAAGAACATGTCACGGTCCACTTAGACTACTGCACTGAGTCCATTGTGCCCAAAAAGCTTAAAACCGTGGAGAACCTTAAAACTTCGATGTATCAACAGCTATGTTAAAACCACTCAAATATATACAGTCGACTCCCTCTAAGTCGAACTCCCTCTAAGTCGAATTTCCCTCTAACTCGAATTTTTTCGCCATATTTATTATGACATTCCCCTCACTTTCCATACAAAAACCATCCTCTAAGTCGAATTCCCTCTAACTAGAACTATTTTTGATATCCCGTGACTTGGAGGGAGTCGACTGTATATGTATCTCAGGAGTTTGCTTACCTCTATTTTCCCTAGATCATCCAGCTCCGAAAAGAAGAAACTTCCTAGGGTTTCCTTCCTCCTAACGCCTAGTGCAGGACAATCACAGAGTAGGTGACAAATAGATTCTATTTCTTCTTCGTCTCTACAGCTTCTACAAAAGTCGTTATGGGGTACTTCCAGCCGTGCTGCGTGATTTCCTATTGCGTAGTGCGACCCCAACGGCTGTTCGTATATCTCTTCGACTTAGTTTAATGAGATCGGTAAATCTCCTCTTGTCGTAAACTGGCCATAACAATTCAGCTGTAGCGCATGTGTCTATTCGACACCACCGCTTATTAGCTGCCTCGTTAGACTCAATGTCTATTTCCCTGTGCAAGGTGCTAAGCGGTGTGCTGGCCTCAGAAAGGGCCCGCGAAGAGCTTAGATGTGACCCAACCCTGGCCGCCTTTTCATTACCGAAAATTCCCATATGGCCGGGCACCCAACAGAGGGTCACCTTATTGGCTACTGAAATATCGTCCATTCTTTTGTACACATTTTTACAAGCTTGGATCGATGTTGACTGCAATGCTTTAATGGCTGCTTGACTATCAACATAGATACTGACTGTTTATCCTGAAATATTTTCCTCAACAATCATATCCGCAGCTTGTTTTATTGCAGCAACTACCGCCTGAAAACACTACAACCGTCCTCAAGTCTGAAGGACCGATTGTATTTCGAGATTCACAGTAGACCTCAGCAGCAGTACCAACATCCATCTTGGATAAGTCGGTACAGATGGCAAGTTCTTTTTCGGCACAGACTTTTCCCATATCCCATACATCCGTGCTGGGAATTCTGATAGAGAATCTCACAGTTAAAATGAGGTATGATATAGTCCGTTTCCGTCGTGAGTCTCGATATATTCCATCTGTCCAGAATTGAGGCATGTCCATAGGGCTTGGCTATCCATTGGCCAGATTCCCTATTCCCTTAGCCTTAATGCAGTCTTAGCTGCCAAGGTGCTGTAGTGGATATCAAGCGAATTAAGATTTAATATTGCTTCCAGAGCTGCTGTTGGTGTTGATCTCATCGATCCTGTCACCGCCAGACAGCCTGCCCTTTGAATCATTTGATATTTTCAGCTTAATCTGGTCTGTATCGCCTGAAGTTTAAAAAAGTTTAAAAACCTGATCAACGAAAGTGCACTGAAAAGTCTTAAACGCTGGTTGAAAAATCGGGTTCATATTTAAAAAACAAAATTGTCTGTGCGTAAAAAACGTAAGGTCCTGAGGCGTGCTTTGCCCTCGGTACGAATTTATGCGCATGAATTCATTTCTTTCAGCAGGTGAAAGTTGAGAGAAACCTAAAGACCGCAGATAATCGAAGTGCTTGCCAATCCAGACTAAAATTAGTTTTTGAGAAAATAGGAGAACAACTTGATCACAAATTTGCACATTTTTAAGGTTCCGTCTACATAAACGGAACCTTTATAATTTCGGTGTATACGTCACACTTTTTTGTCTTCGAAGTTTATAAAAATATCGGCATAAAATTGGAATTATGTACTTCAGGCGCAGATCTCATTGCTCACGCAACCAAATTTGAAATGTGGGCCATTTAAGGTTGGCCCCCGTATAGGTGAAGTTGCCCTTAATTTTTATACATTGACGCACCCCACCGAGAGATATAGTAGACTCGCGTTAGCGTGAACACCGGCTAATGTAAACACCGGATAACGTGAAAAGATTTATTTTTACATTGACATCTCTAAAACGTAAACAAACCATGCACGCTGAACAACAATTTTCGTACCAACTTAACAGTAAAATTCGAACAAGCTGCATTTTAATTTGGAATTTGTCGTTCTTGGTACAAAATTCGTGTCGTCTTGGTTTGTTCTTGTTGTTCTATGCACATATGCAATCAATTTTTGCTAAAAATAAAATAAAAAAAAAGAATTAAAAAGACTTTCATGTAATAGTAAAAACTAATTATTTTTAATTTGTGGAATGAAACACGTTTTTAAATGAATACCATGAAATAATCTTATCCTTTTGTTAAAATTCAACCTTCGCAAACATGAACTCTTCCGCAAACTTGAACTGGCTTGGTTTTTAATTGTTCGCGTTATCGCGAGTCTACTGTATATCAATCAACAGATCTTTTAAAATGAGGTGGAGGTTTGCTTAGGCACTTTTTGACTCGAAGTACCGATTGGAAAATATGGAGCTTCACTCCCTTGCAGCACTCTGGTCTTTAGATGAATTAGTCCATCATTCCCGCTCGAAACTTTTCTTCTTCAGTTTTTAAAGAATTTAATTAAAAAAGAATGCAAAGTCTGGGTTCCCCTGTTTCCCTTGTTCACCCAAAACTTAAACCAACCTCTATAAGAGGATTTGGGATCGCTCGGTTTGATTTATTTCCTGTTTATTCTCCAGAGAACAATTAGATTGACACGGTATTCCCCAAAGGATGGACACGAATAAGGCCCACAATTTGTCACGTGACGAGTTTACAAAGAGTCAAATTGATGCTAATAGAATGCGGATAAATATTCCTACTTTCTCAGTAGCCACTATGGCTACGAAATGGGTGGTCAACAAATACATTCCCCCATTTACAGTACACATAACCCTAGCATTTTCAGCATGTTTGCTCCATAAATTGGGAGTTGAAAGTAGATTAGATTGGTGGACAGATAGATTGGTGGATTGTCTAGGATGAGTCATCTGAGTATTACTATGAGCTGACCACAAGGATCTGGAATGCGTAAGGGGAAGGAACTCAAACCTAACAAAAGTGTGCTGCATTGGAACCTGAAAATAATTCTGAAATGGAAACCATTTTTCATTGGTTTAGGGCAATGTGACTTCCCCTTTACAGGGGATGCACATAGACCAGCGTAGGTTCTTTGTGCAGCTACGTGGGTCCTAAATATCAAAGAAGGCCACTTCCATTCTAGGGTAACCTAACCGAGTTTCCTGTGAAACGCAGTAAATTATTGATAGGTTCCTCTTCGTGGTCACTGTGATTATCAACGAGCTTAGCTCCTAAGTGCAAGCGTAGAACGACTGGATGGCGCAGTGGGTTAAGTGCCTGCCCCAAGTTCGAGGGGTCCCAGGTTCGAATCCCAGTGAAATCGAATCTGGTCAAGTCACCATTTGCCGTTGGGATCAAATTAACGGTGTAGGTAGGTGTAGTAGTGGAGTAGGTTGCTACCTGTAAGTACAATGGACCAGTTTTGAGTATGAGTTCTCCAGTAATGTTTTAAAAAATCCTCCGAAAAAAAAAAAATGATTCTAAAGGACGTCAAAGCGGGACAGGTGCATATGATACGGAGAACGTTATATCCTCCTCCTTGACCAAGTCGCTTGTGCGAAAGTCACTGAAGATTACTCAAAGTATTTGCCGCCTACACGCCTATGATGCAGCGTCCTGCATCTTCCAATAATGACATCCTAACTTTGACATTTGATATCGGCCATATTGTTGAAGCTACATTTGTCAAATTGGGTGTCATTTATTCAGCCTGTCTTGCCAAATCACCACGGAGGGATACAGCGTTCAAAAACATGGGTAAATGATGAAATTGTTTTATCAAAGTTGGGCTTTTGTTCGTGCAACGTTCCACGCGCTTCGCCCATTTTACGGTCGCCATAGACGTCCTACCGAGAGGTCTATTCACAGTTCGGTGGATAAATTTGAGGTTCAGTAAACGATGTGGACGCCGTGGCGTAGTGGGTAGGTGCGTCGACGCCTACGCTCGAGGTCTAAGGTTCGAATCTCGAAAAAACACCAAACATTTTTTCACGGCTCCACCTCTTTCGATTCACTGACAATGCTCAAAAAGTATAACTGTCTAGAAAAAGCTTCTCAATCTCGCCGTTCGGAGTCGGCATTAAACTGGAGGCCCCCTCCACTCGTGAGAGAATAATAGCACGCACAACACGAGTGGTTGCTGAGAAGCTAGGCCCAGGTTCACCTCGGACTGTAGCGCCGTTATTATTATTATTATTATAAAGAATAAACTAACAACCGTACGTCGACGAAACACAAGATCTGCCGAAAAAATCGTGAGCGCCGCTGTCCGTGAGTGTGTGTAGGAGAATCCGAGGCTGTCGAATCGCGGCGGTCACAAGGAGTCGGCCTTTTTTAGACCACAACTTGGAGAATTTTGCATTGTGACTCGGGCCTGCACCCGTACAAAATTCAACTGACCCAGGAGCTGAAGGTATACGACCCTAGACAACGACGTCTGTTCGCTGATTGAGCTCTGGAGCAGTTGGAATAATAATAATAATGGCGGCGCTACAGTCCGAGGTGGAAAATTGTAGGTGTTTTTTCGGGAATCGAACCGAGAATATCGAGCGTAGGAGTCGACGCACCTACTCACTATACCACGGCGTCCACAGAAGCAGTTGGAAACTGACCTTATTTTCCATCGAAAAATCATCTTCAGCGATGAGGCCCATTTCTGTATGAATGGTTTTCGAATTTGGGACGATACTAATCCACATGAGATATAAGATCATCCAATGCATCCCACATAAATCACTGTTTGGTGTGGATTTTGGGCTGGCGGCGTCATCCGTCCATATTTCTTTGAGAACGACGTTGGCCAGGCCATTAACATACAAGGCGAGTGCTATAGGCCGATAATTAGTTATTTACTTACTTAGAGGGCTCCCGACCAGTGAAGGGTCTCTGCCTGAGACACGGCAGCCTTCACCTTCCGGGCATGCTGCTTCCAGTTATCCAGACCAAGCGCTCTGGCATCCGCGATAGCTTGGTCCTTGAAACGGAGGTTCGGTCTTCCTTTTCCTTCGTTTTTCCTTCGATTTGACATGAAGAACTGTGGGTGTTTTTTCGGTTAGTTTTCAAGTTAGAGTGGCGACCATAGCCACACATGAACCAGCGGTGGTGTCTTGTTTTTGAAAAGCAACATGATTTCACCTCTTTCCATTCAGCAACTACGACTACTTCAAAATTAGGTACACAATGCCCAAAGCAGCAGTGGAACAGACACTGTCTTCGAAGATGTTTTCATGTCAACCAGGCGAGCATCCCAACTGTTTCGACGAGCAATTCAACAAATTTTCATTATCCTTTCTCGCAAAGCACCTGTTTTCACTGTTTGCTCCTAACGACCCCGTCGGCAGACCACCACCATCACACTCGCGTTTAATTGAAAAAGTTTCTAAAAATACTCGCAATGGCTTGGGAAGTTCCCTGGCACCCCCTTCAGCCGTTGCAGGCTGCTTGCAGCAACAGGGCCACTCGGATAATCCCTCTAAATGGTTATTACTCCCTCTCCCCGTGTCCGTGTCATTCATTACCTCTAGCATTTTGTACCTTGTATCTGTTGTTTCAATTTCAACTTTTTTTCTTTTTCTTTTTCGCTCTCGTTTCGAATAGGTGACGCAACGTCATGGCAAGAAATGTACAGAATAATGAAAGAACCTGGAACCGATGCAGCTGGAGTGAGGCGTTGCTGAAGCTAATAACTGTTGCATTGCTATTGTCCCAAGGCTACGTGGTTGATGGCGAGGGAAATGTTGGTAAGTGCGGCGCCCCTGTGTGAGGTGTGTCTCTGTGTGAGCTCATGATGTGCAGTGATTTCTCATTCAAGTGTAAATGCGTGCGTGTGTCCTTATTAGGGAAAGCATAAAGCGTCATCAACGCCCACGTCTGTGGTGGCAGCTTGGGGGATTCGAAAATGGACGTCGAAAGCCACCTACACGGCTGAATCGTCTAAAACCCCCACACAAGCGGAGATGTGTAATGGCACACGTTTCGGGAGCCTTGGAATTATTGATTGCCTCCCCTCCGAGGAGGGAGGGGGTTCCTTTGTTTTGATATGATGCGGATTAAGTGGGGACGAGTGGCTTGTTGTTACCTCAGAAGACAGCCATCAGTGGGAGTTTTCATAATTAAGTGGGTTATTTCTGTTGAGCCGAATGGAATTGAGAGGATTTATGTTCAAAAATTGCTTTTCTCTGGAAATACCAACATTCCCTGTCGGATTCATCGTGTGGTCTGATTGGGGAACGATTCGTTCATTTAATTGAAATGTTCCAGGCTCTTGACATTTTCAAAACCAGATTACAGGTTATTCTGAATACAAATTCCTCTTGAAGGTCATTTCAAACCTGATCCTTCAACGACGAGTGTATGTTTCCAAATTCCTTTGAAGTCGTTTCTTTGTCGACTTTGAAGTAGATGTTTACCTGACGGTCCAGCCGCAAGCAGCACTTCTTTCAGCTCTGTTTCATTTTAATCTGAAGGAGCTATGCCGAAAACCAACCTGTTGTTGGGTAGCAACGTATTTCGTCAAGTTGTGGCCAATTTTGCAAGGTTTCTTGCTCAAGTGAGGATATTCTGCTTGAAATTGTGAAGGAAGTGTCTTTGTGTCAGGTGTGGATCTAGTGATTTGTTAGAGAGAGCCGCAAAGGGTGGGGAGGGGTATATGGCTTATGACCGACTCCTAATCGATCCTCGTAGTGTCGAAATTTGATAGCGATTGGTCCAGTAGTTAAGAAGTTTATCCCAAATAAACAGACAAACAAACTAACAGACAAACAGACAAACAGACAGACCGACAAACAGACAAGCAAACAAACAAACAGACCGACAAACAGATAAGCAGACAAACAGACAGACAGACAAACAGACAAACAGACAAACAGACAAGCAGACAAACAGACAGACCGACAAACAGGCAAGCAGACAAACAGACTGACGGACAAACAGATAAACAGACAAAGAACCATTCAATTACATAAAGGGTATTTCACTAAGAGCTTCATATACTTAAATTTAAATAAAACAAAGTGCTTGTCACGTATTATCAAAATATTGAATTCGTTTGAAAGGCCAATCCATGCCATTATGTATGGAATAAAATCGTTTACATGTCCGCCATGGCTACTATGGGTGGTGTGCATTATAAATGTCCAATTTTCCATTACTTTACTGCATAAATCAGGCTGAATTCGGCCGATGGCATTTATTATATTGGCCTTGAGGGCCGCTGTTGTTTACCTTCAGCTCCTGAGTCAGTTGAATTTTGTATGGGTGTATGGGCGAAATCGACTGCCTCGGATTTTCCGGCGCACTCTCACGGACCGTGGCAGATCTTGCGTTTCGTTGACATACGAGTGTTGGTTTATCGTTCGCTGAACCAGTGGACTCAAATTGATCCACCACACTGCGAATAGTCCTCTCGGCAGGATTTTGAGGGCGACCGTAAAATGGGCGAAGTGCACTGAACGTTGCCAGAGCAGAACACAATTTTGTCATTTGGACGGGTTGTTGAGCGCTATGACCGTCCATAATGATTTGGACTGAATAAATGACAACGAATTTGACAGATGTATCTTCAACAATATGGCCGCTATTAATTGTCAAAGGCAGGAAGTCTCTATTAGAAGTTAATTTATATATAAACTAGAGTATTAAGCGTGCTTCGCTACGCCCTCTCTGGTGGACGTGACCCCTTCTTTTTCCAGGCGATCTAATTTTTCCCGGTGTTCTTTACATGCGTGCAAAATTTCATAATTCTCCGTCGAATGTTTGAGATCTGCGAATTTCTGTTTTTCCTATAGCCTATAACCGATTCCTGGTCGATCGGTGCTAAAAGTGGCAAAAATTGCAGAAGGATCGGTGCAATTGTTTTGAAATTTATCCCATACATACAAACGAACCTTCACTGTTATATTTAAAGATACAGATGGTAAAATAATAAATAAAAATTGAGGTTGGTTCACGTCGTCTCTTAGAACTTGCACTTTCGTTACTTTAGGTGATTGTGTGTCGTCAACTTTCGCTTAGGCATGATGATGAATATAAAACTATGAATAATGACATAGGTTGCATAGCTCAAATTCTTATTAACTAAAAACGCAAAAAAAACTTAAGTCACTTCGAACCTTAGATATCGAGCGTAGGAGTCCACGTACCCATCCACTACGCCACGGGGCCCTCTTGAATTCTTATAAACCAAAAGTGCACAAAAACAAGTCCAAGTCACTCCCCTTCATACCTGCAAAGTTTCATTGAAATCGGTCCAGCCGTTTCAAAAATTAGCCCGAACAATCAGACAAACAGACACTACGATCTTATTAACATAAACATCATTGACTCAATCATTCAATTATTCGCATACTAAAGACAACAAAACAAAAACACTAACCGGCAAGCGCGAATAAAATGAGCACATGTATACGTGTCTTTTCAAACGATCAAAAAATTTTGTTAATTGTTTGATGATGTTCAGCTGCTAGTTTTGATAAAAAAAACAGCTTTACGCAGCAAAACTGTTTTTGTTCAATAAGCAACAAAAAAAATCAAATGCCACTCTTACCGGTTGCATCCGTTCACAAAGCGTGTTCGATGAAAAGGACTTGATCACTCAAGGTAGCCCTAAACGACGAACATGCTCGGCGAAATTGCTCGTGCCCGCCCCATTTTCGTCGTGTTGGCGCTGTTGGAGAAAAATTTCGATTTTGTCATGTTCGTTGGCTTTGATGTTCGCCGTGTAGGGTCATGTTCGCGAGCAAACCCCATTTTTGCTTTGAACGTCGCCGAGTGCATATCGCGGATTAAGCACAATGTCAACAGTCAGCCACGATTTTATCGAGGAATTCACCACTTGCGCTTGTCTATCACACATGTTGATGGTTTGAAGCAACAACACGAAATGAATGTTCGCCAAATGTGTTCGCCGCGTAGGGGATAACGCAAACGAGCAAGTTTGGCGAGCATGTTCGTCGTTTATGGCTACCTTCACTGACACCTGTCAATGTTTATGCGTGTATGTGCTACAACGTGTATTTGCAGTGTTTAAGACGTCAGCACTCAGTATACATACAGCACACGCTCATAGGCGCCTACGCATTTGTCGTTGTTTTTTTTATAAGGATAAAATCAGATGTTGACATAAAAAGTCATAACTCACGAAGGCGTCAACCAATTTCGTCCAAACTTTATATAAACCATCTACACGACCATACGAACAAACCCTAAAAATGTTATCGAATTCGGTTTGACCGTTCGTGAGTTATAAAGTCACAACGCACTTGCGACAATTTTTTATATGTATATATGCGAGCTCTTTTTAAAACATCATCACATTTTTACTAATTTTATGGCAAAAATAAGTCGAGTCGACATCAGCATTCCAGATAACTTGTCGGGGAATAGGTGCCTCAGTACCATTAACTGTTAACCAAGCACGAGGGATCCCTGTCAAGAGGAGATTATTTTGAATACTTCCAAAAACATCTACAAAATACTGTTCAAAAACTCGTCTAAGGTCACAAAAATGGAATCCTTGGAGTTGCATTAAATTTTCTCTGCACATCAGCACCCCTCTTCTTGACGTAATGTCACGTACCAAGCTGACGTCTGTAAGAAATATAATCGCCCATGCCTCCATCTGCCCAGCCTTATATCGCGTTAATAACCTTCAACTTTTCAACAAACTCTTTCAATTAACAGAGCTGTGTCACATCAGCGAATTCATCTCAAATTTCACCTGAACTTTGTCCACAAATTGAAGCAATTAGAAATTTCTTAACGTTGCTACACATGAGCGACATTTATCAACCGACTTGTGTAAAATTAATACGTCGGCAGTGGGGCTCATTCGCGCACTTCATTTATGCCAACATCAGACAAAGATGAGGAGAAATATCCGAGGTGGATGGTAGAAAGTCATCCCCAAAGGGGCAGATCAGACATATTTGTCACACTTCAAAGAGTCAGTAATTAGGCACTTGACGAGTTTAATCAACGACCTCATTCAAGCTGTTGACAGTCTTCAAAGATGGGATGTATGGGGACGGGGTTCTAGAACCCAATTAAAATCAAATTCCTTCGAAATTATCGCCAAGATAGTGTGTGATAATTAGGAGTACTCCATGTTGAGCCAGGGGAGTCAAATCATCCATTCGTCACCTTATTTTTTTGGATTCCCCTGCAAATCCCTTAATTTGAAGCAATTCAACACGTAGGACACGACTGAGAAACTCCAGCAATCATGCATGACTTCGAGATTACTTCGTCCCATTTACCCCAGGAACTGGCAATTTGCCGAAAGTCCTGTCTAACCAAAGTTCCTCCACATCAATCACCCATCCCCATGTTTGTCTTGAGCGGAATTCAGTCGGAAAATTCACTTCATTTGAAGCGGCGTGAAAATCCATGGAAAAGAAAACTCAACCATTCTCACATTGTTTGCGCCCGAAAATTAAATCATAAAAACCCCCATCGTGTGACCTTCAATGGCGAACGTGATCCGCAGGAGAACTCGAATCTCCGGAGTCATCAAATGGAACCTTTCTGCTGCCATTCAGCCGCCTAAAGGACATTAATGTTGACAATAGACGACCCTTCCTGCCGCCGACCCCCTCTCCACCCTCAAACTCGCGTATCTCTCTCACCCACTCGTTGCGTCCTCGCTAAAAGGAATATCATTTCGGAGACCAACAAAACGAATTAACTACACAACGCCTCCGCCTTTTCGGAACCGTGCTAATGGCGGCGGTGGTGAAATGCCAGCCCCAAAAGGAAAACTTCGTATAGATAATACAATACCGTTAATTTCTTTATGTATCCGCATCAACAGAACAGAAACCGGGACATGGGGGCTCCGACTTTCATTCAGAAAAACGATTCTTCCACTTTCCTGACACTCTGACGCACTTTGTCTCTCGCTCTCGTAACCGTTGAGTGAGGGCATGAAAAAAACAACAAAACGAAAGCTCTCTCCCACCCCCGGAATATCGATTTTCCACTGCTGCCCGACCCACCTCCGCGCGTAGCCTAGGCACCAAACAGCAACAGTTTTCGCCGCAACCACCCCCGCCCGGCCTCAACTTCTGCGTCACTATGACTTGAGCCTTATGAATTTTTCAAGCGAGCACCGTGCCGCAGGTGTTTGCGATTGCGGCGCGCGGCTGTTGCGGTGGATTGCTGCAAAATTACGATTTCCAAATTCAACGTAACCAGCATAAGTCGTGCGTAGGCGGTAGGCGGAGCAGGCGTTCGTTCGGCCCCCCCCATCCCATTCGGAGCTCAACCCATGTACCCGGATGAGTCTAAAAATAGCATCGAGCTTTTCCGCCTCCGCAAACGATGTTTGGGCGAACGGCAATCCCTTCCAGTGTGGCGTAACCAACCCCCACACATACCCGAGGACGAACACACAGAATTAGCAACAACATGCGAGGCCGGGCAGATGTGATGTGAGCGCACTGCGAGCGCTTGCTTCAAGGACCTTGACTAATGAAGTCCAGATGCGGAAATCTCTTGACCTTTCCCCGGTGCAGCTGCCAGAAGCGAAGGCGATTTCAACTTTAAGGCCACGTCGGGGACGTTGTAAAAAGTTTCATATTTCGAAAATAAAACTCGAAACTGTTCGCATTAATTTATATAAATGCCACTGCCCGAGGAGGGGCGAACGGGCTCTGGGCCGGTTGCGTGCCCAGCATCGCCAATCCGACGGGTGATTCGATGAGCGATGAGAGGTCGTAAAAGTAATTCATTTCAGGATTTCCTCTGCGGAACATGACGACTCGCAGGCACCTCATGCACGCAGGGTCTTCAAACGGACCTGGATTCCACGTATGGACTGATTCGGAGGCTTTAATGCGTCAACTGAAAGTAATGAATCCAGCTTATGGCGGAGATGAAATTTGATGCTCGGCATAATTAAGCACTTGTGCTGATGAAATAATTTTTTAATGGATTACGCTGGATAATGGCGGCGGTTGTACTTAAAGCCAAGTGGTTCTGCCTTGAGATGACATGACAAGTGGCGGATGGGGAGGATTACGAGTAATACAGCGCGCTAGGAAAGGGAATTTAATTTATTCTTGTCAAAGCGGCTTAGCGGGAGTTATGCTGATGATATCCAGGCTTACGAAGTGGAGAACGAGTATCGTTGACATAAAAACATCTCGCCCCCGCAGTCAGTGTCATTCGAGGCTCTGTTTTGAAATTTGTGAAAATAATCGATAATGTCCTTTACTGAGGCAGTAAGAAAAACGTGGCAGACAGACAATGATGCTTGATGGTGTGCTTGTTGTTGGGCCTTGTGGGTTGAAATGAACATGCGAGATCCACTGAGACTCGTGTTGACTTCTCAGTCTTTGGGGGGAATTTATGTGCGAAATGGGAAATTTTAAAACTTGATGTCTCGAAATCCTCAAAAAATTGCTCATACAGAATATCTCAGAATAAAAAAAAATTATAAAGAATTATAAGAATACAGTTTCTTTTTAAAAATCCAATAAAATGAACAAAATTAAATTGTTTTCCATGTACTATGGCTTTTTTTTTTTTATTAAGAACCAACATTCGTATTAATTATGAAATACAACGTTGTTTAAGTGGCTGCCTAGGCTGGCTTCGCAGTAGCCCATTCTGTCACCCCAATTTTCGCAGACCCTGTTTTTGATTTCGGGCTGTTGCTCACGGATTGCTTGGATGAGACTGGCCTCAAGTGTCCTTCACGGTTCGCCACAAAAAAAAAACGTCCAAAGGGGTCAAATCCCATCTCCGAGGTGGCCAATAGACATCGCCAAGACGGCTGATAACACGATTTGGGAATTTGGTGCGTAAAAGATCGATTGTGGCATGTGCTGTGTGACGTGACGTACTATCCTGCATGAACCAGAGGTCGTCCAAATCTAGGTCTTCAATTTCAGTAAAAAAGGAGTCTGATAACATGACTCTGTAACGCCCACCGTTGACCGAAACGTTGTTCCCAGCCTCATTTTCGAAGCAAAATGGTCCAATGATGCCACCACTCCACAATCCGCGCCAAACTGTCACTCTCTGTGGATGCATTGGCTTCTCGACTCGTGAAACATGCGGGTTTTGCGAGCCCCAGATGGGGCGCGGCAATTTTGTTTGTTCACGTAGCGCCTCGTCAGAAAATATAATTTTTAGCCCAAAATCGTTGTCCAATTCAAGCTGCTCTAAGGCCCAAACTGCAAAGCGATAACGGAGCGGATGGACATGCGCCTTCAATTGCTGAGTCAATTGAACCTTGTAAGTGAATAGTCCGAGGTTTGTTCAGAATTCTCCTCACGCTAGTGTATGAAATGTTGAGCTACTGATATCGATGGCGAGTTGATGTTCGTGAATTGAGTCTCACACTCTCGGCCACAGCAGCCACATTCTCATCTGTGCGCACAGTACGATGACGGGGACTATGAGTGCTGTCCACGAGTTTCATACCAGTCTCAGGAACTTTTTGCACAAACTTGCGTACTTGTGAGTGCTTCATTTTTGGCCAAGAGTTATTTTCAAAAAACGCACTGTTTGGGCTACACAGCACTCACTTTGGAAATACATTTTCAATATTTCCAACGTTATTCAAGCGTAAAGCGATTCATTTCGTTTCGCGGAGGTATGATACTAACTTTCTGTCAAGATTTCGAGCGGGAAACACCTGTCAGTGTCCACTAGGTGGCCAACCCTTTATCATCACCTTTCAAGAATATCTGAGCCCACAATTGCAATGTTTTTGATCCGGGTGTCCGTACTGAAGCCGTCTCCTTAAAGCGATCTGTTGAACAGCACTGTGCAACTACTTGCACTTTTTTTTGGGTGGGGGATTTTTGAAACACTGCTGGAGCACTCAGACTCAAAACTGGTCCATTGTACTGCCAGGTAGCAACCTACTCCAGTGCCGTTAATTTGATCCCAACGGCAAATGTTGACTGGACCAGATTCGATTTCACTGGGATTCGAACCTGGGACCCCTCGAACTTGGAGCAGGCACTTAACCAACTACGCCATCCAGTTGTATAACTACTTGTACTAACATTTTAATAATAATAATAATGGCGGCGCTACAGTCCGAGGTGGACCTGGGCCTAGCTTCTCAGCAACCACTCGTGTTGTTCGTGCTATTGTTACGAGTGGAGGGGACCCACAGTTTAATGCCGACTCCGAACGGCGAGATTGAGAAGCTTTTTCTAGACAGTTATATTCTTTGAGTATTGTCAGTGACTCGGAAAAGGTGGAGCCGTGAAAAAAATGTTAGATGTTTTCTCGAGATTCGAACCTTAGACCTCGAGCGTAGGAGTCGACGCACCTACCTACTACGCCACGGCGTCCACACTTAAGTTTTCAGAAAAGCTAAATAATAATGATGGTGTTACAGTCCTTGGATATAGCTTCTCAGCAACTGTTCGTGTTGTACGTGCGCTATTGTTATCTCACGAGTGGAGGGGAGCCACAGCTCCGACTCCGACTAGTGAAGTTTAAAATACTTTTTCTTGACAGCAATGCTCTTTGAGAAGGAAGGAGGTGGACCAGTTTAATATGAAACGCATTTGTGCTGGGAAAAATAGACTTTCAGCGTAGGATTAGATAAAGCTACCTAACAAACCTTGCAGCCGTAAATGTGTCAAATGCCCAAGGCAACCAATGTAAGCGAACAAGGTGGTGAAGAAGTAAGACCAAATTAATGCTAATGTTTCCATTGACTTTCCACCGTCCCTCACAAATAAAAGGTTGAACCCCTAGTTTTCACTGCGGCTAGCACAAAAAGGAAGCTGTCTGCATTCTGTCCAAGCCGTCATGGACAGTGGTTTCTTCTTCTTCTTCTTAGGGCGCTACAGTCCGAGGTGGACCTGTGCCTCACTCACCATACCTCTCCAGCCGGCACAAAAAGACAGTGCTTTAAAAGGGTTACATTCTAAACAAAACATTCACAAACGCACATTCTGCGTCGTATCCGACGCATTTAATGAATATTTTTAGATCCATATGCGGGTGGTCTTGTCAACTTAAAAATAAGTCAAACAAATTGCCATTTTCTAAATGCCATGCCAAGTACAGCAATATTTTCCGAAAATCCCCTCGACAAATGCGCAGTAAGTCTCCTCGTCAAAATTTGCCTCAACTTGTTGTGAAATTTACTTGACGCACTGTGCGTGGGAGTTCGAACTTTTACCTTTTGCAACAGATATCCGTGGCATTTCAAATGAGATGCTTTAATCCACTCCAAAGGTCTGCCATAGCAACCCCAGCCTTGTGTCACAGAGTCCCATCTGCGATGTGTATCCATCAATTTATTTGACGTTCATTTAAAATATTCCAAACGCAAATTGACATCCTCCATCTCATTGGGTGAGAACGCCACCCGCCTGAAAGCTTCCGACCGCAGATAGACACTCTGTAACATTGTATCGCCGTGGAAGCTGTCCTGACAGTGATTAATCGCGACGCATTAAATATTCAGAACGTCTGATGGAGAATAGTTCACGCTGAGGGGACGCAGCACACTTGAGCGTTAATTTGTGAAGCATTTTTTCCAGATCAGACGGGTCAAACGTGACACCCTTCTGTTTGCCATTGAATCCAGCCGTGCCTAGTCGTGCTTGTGGGCCTAATGAATGCACTTTGTTCTGTCTTTTATGTGAAAGAAATCATCCATTCATCCACCCACCCCGAACGTCTGACAGAGAATAATTGTACACGCAATGCAAGAGTAATTGAATTCAAATGAAAAAGTGCTACGTACGTCACGTCAGATTTATGCCATCGGAATTGAAATGAATTGGATGGATATCCTGCACCCTTCCCAGGAGATCACCATGGATGCCGTGACACACGACAGATACCCACCAGTATACACACCGAATCCCGGCGATGGTAGCCATGGCAGTCCGGGAGTTCTTCTCAGGGCATCTCTGCGCAAGCTTCTCCAGGAACAAAGGATAACTCATCCAGTTCACGGTTGCATTGTTTTCTCTCGAAAAGAATGGACTCCTCAGAGCATTGCTTCTTTAATATATACGAGGGTATTCATTTTAAACAGCGATTTACACGCTGCCCAAGCCAATTGCATGTGGGTTGGGATGATTTGATTTAAAGCTTTTGTCGGCAAGGATCTCTCTCTCTTTCCTTTTCTTGTTGGTGTCTTGTCGGCGGCGGGCACGGCCTGCGTATTAAAATCCATCCGAAAAGTGTGGGCGGGAGCTTTCCGATGGGCTCACCGCCCACGTAACTGGAAATTGGGAGCAAAATCAGACCTGGATACACTCCGTGTGACGCTGGGTATGCAGATATTGCATTGAAGCTATTTAATAAAACACAATTTCTTAGCTCAGGTCAGTGTGGTGCATAGGTTCTCGGAGTGAAGTTCGGTGTGTTTGCACACCCTGCGGGGTGTGCAGGGCGACCAATTTATAGGTAGGTGGTAATTAAATTACATCTCTTTTTTTTGGAATGTGAACAAATCGTTTTCCTTTTTTTGTGTGTGGAGTGGAAAATTTGTGAAAATTGATTTTTTTACTAGACTTTTTAACTGCGTCGCAGATACACAAATTCACTTGTGATTCATTCATAGATAGTGATTATGACTGAAAAATAAAATCCTTACCAACTGTGAGCTTTTGTGAGTGATTTATTCATTAAATTTTGAATAAAATGCAAAAAAAAGTTCGAAGCGAATTCATGAATAAAAGCAACAGCCTTCTGTGTGTGCATCAAATTCATTGAACATTGGGGTAGGTTGAGTCATTAGAAAAATGAGAAAAAGGAGAAGACAAAGAACCGGGACGCGAAATGAATTGACCACATTATTTTAAAAAAATACTTCGTATATAAGTTTTCAAAGTTATACGGCAGCTAATACATATTTTCACTCACCTGTATGAGCGAGTTTTTTTTTCCCATAAAAGTGGTATAGATACACACAGTTCAAAATCGAAGCCGTTGCTGCTGTATGAACAATTGATTGACATTTGATATTTTGCACACTTTTTGGTTGGTGTATCCAAAAGGTTGAATACGAAGTGCGTAGTTTACAAGCCACGCCCAAATATGTGGCAAGTAACTCTATTCGGATGTACAGTTTACACCCACGCTCGAATCGGTGGTCGAAGCTAAACAATTTCCACACAACATTTTGAGACAAATTCTGTCTCATTTGTGAAAATACTCCTAAAATATTTTTTTTCTTATTTTTTTATTCTTGTGATAAATAAGCTGTATTCAACGCTTTTCTTTTCACTTTCTTACTGAGTGGAGATTTTCTTTCATACATGACAGTTTCAGCCCTTAAAGTTTTAACAAATTGATTTGAAGTTAAAATACAATTTTAAATGAAAATTTAATTAAAACTTAGAGTAAAACAATTTCGAAGTCTTAATTTGGAGGCTGAAGGCCTTCTAATAATAATAAAAATAATGGGGGCGCTACAGTCCGACGTGGACCTGGGCCTAGCTTCTCAGCAACCACTCGTGTTGTGCGTGTTATTGTTCCTTCACGAGTGGAGAGGACTTACAGTTTAATGCCGACTCTGAACGGCGAGATTGAGATTTCTAGACAGTTATACTCTTTGAGCATTGTCATTGACTCGAAAGAGGTGAAGCCGTGAAAAAATGTTAGGTGTTTTTTCGGGTATCGAACCGATAACATCGAGCGCAGGAGTCGACGCACCTACTTACTACGCCACGGCACCCACTTACTTAGTTAAAACAATTTCGAAGTCTTATTTATTTTATTACTTTGGATATATCAATTTATTTCGATTTGTTTGTAATGCTTCGTTCATATCTATTCGCAGTTCCATTTCCAAAATGTTCTTCAACTATACAACTATATACTATAAGGGCCAAATACAAGTTTCTTTTTAAAAATGCAATCAAATTGAACAAAATTAAATTTCCATCTATTATGGCTTTATTAGTAACAACAAACATTCCCATTAATTATGAAATACAACGTTGTTCAAGCGGCTGCCTCGGCTGCCTTCGCAGTAACGCATTCTGTCAACCCAAATTTCCAAAACATTGTTGATGGTTTCGGTCTGTAGCTCACGGATCGCTTGGATGATATTGGTTTGGCCTTAAGTGCTTGAATCATTTCTCGATTGTTGGCATAACATCGGGCCTTCACGGTTTCTTACAAAAAAAACTTCCAAAGGGGTCAAATAGAAGTTTCCAATAATTCCCAACGTTGTTCAAGCGTAAAGCGACTCATTGCGTTCCGCGGAGGAATGATACTGACTTTCTGTCAAAATTTCGAGCGGGTAACAGCTGTCAGTGTCAAAATAACCTATGATTTAATAAAAACCACTAATTGGCCCACTATGTACAAATAATGACGTCTGATATTCCACAAATACCCAATCATCACTGTATTCCATCTTCTCCTTGAATATCCAATTCTATTGCTTTTTCTTCAAAGAATCACGAGACACCTCTATGAGTCATATTACAAACGAACGCCATCTTCCAGTGGCCTCTACAATGTTCATAAAGATAATAATAATAATAATAATGGCGGCGCTACAGTCCGAAGTGGACTTGGGTCTAGCTTCTCATCTACCAATCATGTTTTGCATGCTATTGTTTTCTCACGAGCAGAGGGAAGTTATAGTTCAATGCCTACTTTGAACGGCGAGGTGGAGAATGTTTTTTCTAAACAGTGACTCGAATGAGGTGAAGTTAAATTTTGTTCTTACTTCAACCCAAATCAACTATTCATTACAGTAGACCCTCGATATAGTGAACTAATAAAAACCGGGCCTGTTCACTGCATCGATATTGTTTATTGTAACAAGCGTGGACTGCTTGTTTTGCGTATGTTTTGAAGTATGTTTTGAAGTACAATTTATCAAAAATACAATGTAATTAAAATTTTTCTTCGCAATTACTAAAAAACAAGCCGAAAAAAGAATATTTTATTTTTAACAAAAACCATCATCCGTAAAAAAATTTAGAACGCAGCGAAATAACAAATTCTACGTACAAGCAACTACCCCAAACGGTGTACCAGGACGATTGTATGGATACTGCCGACTGCATAGAACTAGTGAATTTCAGACGTGTTTGTGCATGCTGAAACGTTCAAAGAAAGAAAGAAACATAGGTTCACTATAACGAGATTTTTTTTGTTCACTATTTAGAATAGCCTGTATAAAATTTTGTGTGTTCACTATAACGATGTTCACTATATCGAGCGTCTACTGTATTACATTCGTACATACAAACAAACAAACATTTATTCGTACATATACCCACGCCTCTCTCCAAATTTATTTAACACAGGAAATCCCCTCCATTATACACAATCACTGCTCATGCATGCTGTGTGCACTGTCTTGTTGGGCATTTAGTGGTTGAATTTTTGAAATTTTAAATCTTTGATATCTCAAAATTTCCGCATAAATCGATATTTTGATATTTATTATTCCTTAATACTTACGCTGAGGTCTACAAAACAGCGTTTTCAGATCTTCAAAATTCGCATGTCGATGATTTACCGTTTTTGACCATATTAGAGTCAGAATGCTCGAAAGTTCTCACTGAAGCCAAGATTTTGTGATTTTTTCAAATTTTTAAACACTTTGGTTTAGAAATGGCAGGAGGACGCATTAAAACCGACTTTGGAGCTCGATATTTTTTAAACGGTACTTTAGCTTAAAAAGTATTGAAGCAAACCTCTACCTTATTTCAAAAGACAACTTCATCTGTACGGGAGCCCCACTTTTGAAATATGCGTCCATGAAAAATGATTTCTAGGTCTAGCTAGATTCTAGCTAATTCCAAAATTTCATGCCGATAGAACTCCTCCTCCTTAAGAGAGCATGTTCTGGGTGAGTACAATTAATAGAAATGTCCTATACGGATGCGTGCTGAATCAGAAAATTTATACGCAAATGAAGCTGGTTCCAATAGCAACCATTTTGGCCGGTTTTAACAACAACACAATGGATGAAGTGTACGGAGAGCAACCTCCTTATGCATCTACCCACCTACATGGTTGCATTAAATGGTTTTCAAAGGCTTCTCTTGAAGTCAGGGTGCTATGCGGTGGGTGTATCGAAACCTCACAACCAAGATCATTTCATACGTCAAAATTCCAAAGAAATTTACAAATCCTGAGCATTTTTTTTTAATAATCAAAGCAAACGCTTTGACGAACCCTTTTATTTTCCATAATCTCTCTGAGTGCTATTGTTCTCTCACGAGTGGAGGGGACCTACTGTTTAAAGCCGACTCCGAACGGCGGGGTTGAGAAGCTTTTTCTAGACAGTTATACTCTTTGAGCATTGTCAGTAACTCGAAAGAGGTGAAGCCGTGAAAAAATGTTAGTCGGTCTTTCGAGATTCGAACCTTAGACCATCGAGCGTAGGAGTCGACGTACCTACCCACTACGCCAACATGACTCGTTTCTGACTATTTTTTCATGACTATTTTTCAACAACATGTCGCAAATGTAAATTTTCGGGTAAAGAAACCATCGACCTTATTGTTGTATCGGGCTGTCTCCGAAGGGTTCGAGACACCTTGCCTGTCTATGTCCAGCTCAATCTCGAGAGAGCTGAAAAATTTCTTTTGATCGATTTCTTCACGAACTCTCTCTGCTTTGTAGTTATGAAGACCAGAACGTTGTTTAACAAGAACAGTTAATTCTGCTGCGGATTCTAATAGAGCGCTTTTCTCGCACAATATTGCATTTTTGCGTCTCGTACAACACCCACGTTCCGAGCTGTTCCTAAGAACTCTGGTTCCAGCGCCATCTATCGGGGAAAAAACTCTACAAATTTTCTTTGAATCAGTTAATCCTCCAATCAACTCAAATGATTTGTAGGTCTAGATTGAGTGTCCTTTAAAGAACCTCCAATTGGCTTTAATGGTAAGTGGTGGTCACTTACCTCAAAAGCATTTCGGTCAATGTGTCCTTAACGTGCGTCAACAAAGTCTGTTTTTTCCGACCGCCTTCTTCCACGCTGAACAAAGGTCCCTTATGAGTTATAATTATCAGACATTAATTAATGTCCTCTGTCCTAGGCTAATTAGAGCCAAGAGCCAATTATCCACACCGTGCCCCATTCTAATTGACACCATCCAGCTATCGGCTTCGGTATCAGTCACAAAGGCCCGACGCACCTCATTTTTCTGGCCCTCTTGTTCGATTGGCCATATCCTTTAAAGCCCTTCCTCCCAATTAAAGCACGAACCATTCATGGTTCTGAAAGGACAAATGTCGGAGAACGACACAAAAAACTACTCACAAAAGGACGCGCACAACTGGGCGACGTGGGTTGGGCGCCATGAACTGGGGCTAGGTCGTTTGATTTCAATTTCACGAGCGCGTTCCAATGTAAACACTGACGTCACAGAACTATTTTTAAAGTTCACTATGAAACTACGAAAAAAGGACTCCGAGCATTTGTGTGCGAGTGTGTAATTGGTGTTTGAGCAGCGGAGCGGCTTGCGTCACGCGATGAGGAATTGTTTACTATTTATGTCATTGTCGTCGTCCTCCACTCACTCAACCCGCTCATTGTTTGTTCGCTTCTTTCTCTTGCAGGATGTCATTTCGTTACAACTTTATGCTTGCACGGAGTTGAAGTGTGCTACAATGGTAAGTGAGGCAGGTCCTCGACGAGGTTGTTGGCTTTAATCTCTCGTGTTCTTCTTGGCAGATAACATCTTCGGGAAGTGCGTGCCGCTCGGCGGCATTGAGCAGGAGGACGTTATGAAGTATGGGAGTGGAGAGTGTCCTGCGAGCAGGGGATGCAAATGATAAATTTTGATTTTCTCGTTTTAGGCAGCGCCTGACGGAAGAGCAGTTACGCATCTTAGCCACAATGCTGGAGGAGATGCAGGGCGCGGGGCTGGGCTGGGACCATCCTTTTGTTCAATGTCGCATCCAGGGTGCCTTGTTCTCCCTCCAACGCGAGACGCCCCTGCCGCCAAACTTATGCGCGAACCTTGCTCCCGATCCGGAAATTCTAGGCCCCCAGAGCGCGATGGCGTTTGTCCGGTTCACACCACCCAACGAGGACTATGCCGACGAGGTGTTCTTCCCCCCGCCCAAGAAGCAGGACTTTCAGCAAAATCGTGAAAGGACCACAGTGCATGATCAACGACGCCGCCTTTTCGATACAGTACGCCGCCATTTAGAGCAGAGGCTAGCAGGGTGGGATCCAGAACGCGAACCCTACCCGGAGAGAGCAGCGAAGAACTTGGTTGGCCTGCCCGAATACCAGGACGGGGAGGAGGGCTCTGAAGAGGAGCTCACCGAACCACGGCAGAAAGTGCACTTTTCGACGTACAAGCGCTTCGACTCAATGACGCCAGACGAGGAGTTGATGCTGAATACAAACATCTACCCCGTGCGGCAGGCAAAGAAGCCCGAGGGTGTTTACACCGAGGGCGGACTGGTGTTCATCCCGAACCGGAATCGTCTCGACATGAGTCACTTGGAGAAGGAAAAGGCGCGTGAGCTGCTGGCCAATATGCTCGGCTTCACTCGTCACGAGCGCTTGGATGTCAAGAAGCCCGGACCCATGATTGGACCTCCTCCGTCGGTGCACTCCTCAACCGAGAAGGGCGAGGAAACCGCAAAGGCAGTGGAGAAGACCCAGACCAAGGAGATCCTGCCGGAGCACATCAAGGGCGACGGCACGGCCAAGAAGAAGAAGGTCGTCAAGGAGCATTCGGACGAGGACCACGCACCACACTCGGTGGACACTGAGTACGCGCATGTCTACGTCAGGAATCCGTAAGTCGCCCGAACCTTGCTCTTGTCCATCACTCACGTTGTTTGTTTGTTTTTGAACAGAGTTGACAGCTGGAGTGACGGGGTTCGCATCGTCAACGAACTGGCCAACATCCTCCACATGCAGGGGTACTTCAACTACTTGACGTAAGATGAGCCGCCTCCCAAGAGAGCTTTCCCGTCGCTCACAGAGACTTTCTGCCATTTCAGGGTACACCAGCATGAGGTGTCGTTCCGCGTTGATGCAAACAACCCCGAGAAGAAGACCGCCAGCGACATAGCGAAGGCCATCAACGACGCCCGGGTGAAGAACAATATTCTCCGAAGATTGGGAGTGACTGTGGTGCGCGCCGGAGTCGGTGACAAGATCAAGGCCGATGAGGACGGTACTGTGTCCTCGTCGCGAATCGAGTTGGCCGAGGAGGGTCCCGATGTCACCCACATCATGGCGTACATGTTCGCCGGTGCTGGAGCCGCCGCAGTGATCGTAATCTTCGTCACGTTGTTACTGATACGACGCCACGACAAGAAGCGCGACAAGCTGGGCGGTCTGCAGTCCGGCATCTCCGGGGCCGAAAGCTGCAGCAAGGACTATCAGGTAGGTGTACGTCGAATCTGTGTCATCCAGGGTGAATGACTGTATTTTCTAGGATCTCTGTCGTGCTCGAATGGCCGGAAAGGGTAACACATCCGAACCCGTAGCCAGCGGTCGTATCACGTCGCTGACGAAGGAGAACGATCGCCCGCCGTCGTCCAGATCGAGCACGTCGTCGTGGAGTGAGGAACCGGCGCTAACGAACATGGACATCTCTACAGGACACATGGTTTTAGTAAGTCCCCCTATTCGGTGTCCTTGCCCAGGCTAACTCCTTCTCTTCCTTCCCACAGTCGTACATGGAGGATCACCTACGGAACAAGGGTCGCTTGCAGCGTGAATGGGAGGCATTGTGTCGCTACGAGGCCGAGCCGAGTGCCAGAGATGCGGCGCTGCAGCCGCAGTGTGCCACGTTGAATCGACCAGGCGCTCCTCTGCCATTCGATCATTCGCGGGTAGTGCTCAACCACCTGGCCAACGCCGAGGGTCTGGACTACATCAACGCATCAACAATTGTAAGTCTGCATGCTCGCATGGATCTGCGTGAACGTTGGGTGGGAGTTTAACTGAAAGTGGTTTGGTTTTCAGACTGATCACGATCCAAGGGCGCCGGCTTACGTTGCCGCCCAGGGACCGTTGCCGACGACATTGGCGCACTTCTGGCAAATGATCTGGGAACAAGGAGCCGTTGTGATTGTGTCTCTGTGCCGACTACAGGAGAATGGAGAGATCGCGTGTGCGAGATATTGGCCGGAGGAGGGCGCCGAGGTTTATCACATCTATGAGGTGAGTCTTGTGTTTGGAGATGAATTTTAGAATTTTTTGGAAAAAAAGAAAATGTGGATTTTTCAAGAGTCTGTACTCCGATGCTGGTTTATAGAGAAGTCGGAAGGGGGCTTTTGTACGTTTTTGTGGGTCTTTACCTAGGGACGTTACACATCAAAGATGGATAACAAAAACATGACGTTTCTATAGACCGTACTCCTTTAATCAATCAATCACTTTCTAGGGATCTAGGCTTCACAATGCAACTGGCTAGTTTGAGAAAGAATTTTAAGAAAGTTCAAAAATTGTTCCAATTTGTTGTCAGGAAAAGTCCTAGATTTCAGAGCCTGATCATGTAGCGCTACAGTTCGGGGTGAATCTGTGTCTCAGTCTGCTCATGCCTGCTCAGTCAAGGCGATCTTTCGGCAGCTGTCTCTAAAAAAGACTAAAAACAAAGCAGTTCCTATGGGTTCCGTCAATACCAGGCTTGTGCACTTTAGTTAAGTCCAGAGAGCGCTCATTTTAGTTCAAATCTGTTTATTGAACTACTTCGTTCTTCTTCGTTCATTTAGTTCAATGTAGTTCATTGTTGGGGAAATTGAACAGTGAATGCTGAGCAACGATTTGCTTGCGTTGCAGTAGTTAAACAAAAACAACCCTAATGCGCATAATGCCGATACATACACAAAGCAAGCACTCCATTTAGTTCAGTTTAGTTCGAATTAGTTGAGTTATTCGTACTGAACTACATGTATGCAGAGTAAGATGTACCAGAATTCATTGAACCACTGAACTAAAATAAATTGACATTGTAAACTAGATCCACAAGAAAGGAGACCCCTTTGACTGCGCCAACTATCGAGGGATAAGTCTCCTTAACATCGCCTATAAGATTTTCTCTGCCGTTTTGTATGAACGCCTGAAAACATTTGTGAACAAACTGATAGGTCCTTATCAGTATGGTTTCAGGCCAACGAAGTCCACCATAGATCAAATCTTCACAATGCGGCAGATCCTGGAGAAGACCCAAGAAATGAAGATCGACACACACCATCTATTTGTCGATTTCAAGGCCGCATATGACAACGTGTATAGAGACGAGCTATACAGCGCCATGTCTAGTTTTGACATTCCTGCTATTCTCGTCAGACTGAGCAGGATGACGATGGAGAACTCTCGCTGCTCCATCAAAGTCGGTAACGAACTCACCGAGACCTTCAATGTCAAAAAAGGTTTTAGACAAGGCAAGGTTTTATACTGTCATGTGACTTCATTAACATCGTTCTTGAGAAGATCGTGCAAAACTCGCTGGCCAGCACAAGAGACACGATCTTCCAAAAGTCTGTTCAACTGATAGCTTACGCGGATGACATTGACGTGATTGGGCGAACACAGCGAGCCGTCAATGATGCGTTTGCTGGCATTGAAACGGAAGCGGCTAAAATGGGTCGGGTCTGGCGGTAAACGAGGGCAAAACCAAGTATATGCTGTCATCGAGAAAGGACGCACAACATCGACGACTTGGCGACGTTCTGCACCATAGGCAGCTATAATTTTGAGGTAGTTAAGGACTTCGTCTACCTGGGCTCCGCAGTAAACAGTACAAACAACATCAGTACCGAGATCAAACGGAGAATAACTCTTGCCAACCGCTGTTTTTTTGGGCTCAAAAAGCAATTGAGTAGTACAGCCCTCTCTCGGAAGACCAAGCTGACCTTATACAAGACCTTGATCATCCCAGGCATGGACAATATCCCAAGCGGATGAACAGTCTCTTGGTCTTTTCGAGAGAATAGTTCTGCGCGCGATCTTTGGTCCTGTTTGCGTTGATGGCATTTGGAGGAGAAGGTTCAACCACAAATTGTATGGGCTGTACAGCGACATGAGTCTAGCCAGGCGTCAACGGATCCAACGGTTAAGATGGCTAGGCCATGTAGAGCGTATGGACAACTTAGCTCCGGCCCGAAGAGTCTTTGACTCTGAGCCTGTGGGACAACGCAGAAGAGGACGTCCACATAAAAGGTGGCGCACACAAATCGAAGGGGACCTTGGCCGAAAACTGGAGACAACTGGCGAAAGATCGTGCTGGCTGGAGAGGCATGTTGAGTGAGGCCCAGGTCCACCTCGGACTGTAACGCCCAAATAAGGAGAGGAAGAATTCGTCAACATTATACCCGTCCGTATCCGAGGCAGGTTCCTGAATTCTTATATTTTTTTCGTTGTGAGGAAGCTAATCCCAGGCACAACCCCCAACTATGAGGCCAGGTCCATTTCTTTAGCTCCTGGACGATGGGGTCCGGGAGCATCCTGTGTCGGTAGCCCCTTTCAGGTTGTGAACGCAAGCTGTGACTCAGCAAAGTTGTGATTATCTGTTTTGTGCAAATAGTCTTCCCATGAAACAAAAGATTGACTTCCAACGGAGTCAAAAGTGGTCGGCTTATTTGAGGGATGGGCATGTCTTATTGAAAGCGTCACTAAAAATGAACTATCCTTAGCTTGACCACTAGCGCCGTCGTTTTTATTATTAGTATTATCACTGGAATGGTCGATCAGTGGTAGTAGTCTGTTTAATTTAATGTAGTTTAATTTACTAGCAGCCCCCTAACCTAACCTAACCTAACCTAACCTAACCTCGCTTGACCAATAGAGCCACCGTACAAATAAACGGACGTCCCAAACGGCAAAATTTGCACTGTGTTTGGATAAAGTCATCTTTGGAGTTGTTCTCTAGACTCGAGTCGAATACTCTAGTGAATATTGGCGAACTATCTCATATCTCATATCAATTTGCAGCCGTGGTTTTCTGAGCGAATGCCTCCTTCGACTTTCTTTTTCACAAGGCCCTAGGATTCGATTCGACTCAAAGGGGAGAGCTTCTCTAATTCCGCCGTTCGAAACCTTGAGTCGCTCGGAAACAATTGCGCGTTTTAATCTATCTCGACTTTCCTCTAAATCCTTTATCTTCCATTTCTAGGTCCACTTGGTAAGTGAACACATCTGGTGCGATGACTACCTCGTCCGCTCGTTCTACCTGAAGAACCTCCGAACAAGCGAGACGCGCACAGTGACACAGTTCCATTTCCTGTCCTGGCCACAAGGCGGAGTACCCTCATCAGCTAAGGCGCTTCTGGACTTCCGAAGGTTTGTGCCACAAATCTGCACCCGACACCTAAGAGTGAATATTTTGTTTTTTTCTAAATTCAACAGAAAAGTGAATAAGTCCTACCGCGGCCGATCCTGCCCGATTGTAGTCCACGGAAGTGCTGGAGCCGGTCGAACAGGAGCCTACATCCTCCTTGACCTGGTTCTCGGCCGAATGAACAAGGGCGCACGTGAAATTGACATTGCAGCGACACTGGAACACCTCCGAGATCAACGAGCCGGACTTGTAGCTACACGACAACAATTCGAGTTCGTCCTGATGGCAGTTGCCGAGGAGGTGCACGCGATACTTAAAGCTCTTCCAGCCAATCAAGGCGAGAAGAGGGAACCCGACAAGGAACAGCCATCGCTCAAGGAAGAAGATCCATCAGAGGCGAAGGAAACAGATGAGTTGCTCAAAAAGGAAAAGTCCTCTTCTCCTGAGAAGCAAAAGAAGGCCGAGGAGAAGAAGTAGGCGAAGCTTTAGTTTTCATTATTTTTGGAATGGCATGACGATGAAGGAGCGGATTTAGAAGGTTACAAAACTGAAGTCGGATGCTTAAGGGAGTGAGAGACGAACGAAGAACGACTAAGCTTAGGGAAATGGAGATGGTGCGGGTCATTTTTGGTTTAATCAAAACTTTTCGGTTTGAACATTTTCTGTTGCGTCACTCAGCGATTTCTGTCCAGCCAATTCCGTTGAGTGAACAACAAGGAAACAAATTCATTTATTAGATACACAAAACAAAAAACAAAAAAAAAACACATAAATACATATATATTTAATAATCGTTAATATAATATAAATACATATATATATAAAGTTACAGTATACCTTTTGATGTATTCTACTTATTGGAGTTTCTAAATGTAATTCAATAAAAACAAAAACGAAAGAAGTACTTAAGTCAGAAGCTACAAAATATATGTTTAAATCCTTCACTTATTTTTGAGATTACTAACCTACTGTTGGGGTTAAGAAAAAAACTTTGTTGTACATATATATAACAAAAAAAAGGATGCACAACTAGTTAATTATTTAATTTAAGGCTGATAAATACCGATGACGAACTACGCGCAATGAAAATGGTTATTCCCCTGAACAAGCATAATGAAATGTTTTTAATTTTTATCCATTCGGTTTTATTTTTGATTTTAAGTAAATGAAACGAATAAAATTTGAAAAAATGAAAAAAATATTAAATTAAATTAAATTGGATAATCGACCATGATGACAACAATTTGCACTCGCCTATGGACTCCGCTAATGAAACTAATGAATTTAAAGATACATACATGTATAATCTCATTCTTAATTTATAAATACATTTATGGGAAACAAAAAAACATAAAAATTAAGAATCAAACAAACAAACAAATCCCTTGCACATAAATATTTTTAATACAGAAAATATTTAATAATAAATAATAAAAATATATACAAAAGATACAAAAAAAAAAACAAAAAATGAAAAGATGAAAACATTTGATTTATATTGTGATTAAAGATTTTTTGTGTTTTGATTTTTAGTCATCACAAATGGCAGCTAAAAAATTCATTAAATATTTTCTGTAATAAAAAAATAAAATAAACTATACAAAATGTTTATAGTATATAGGGTAGTGAAAATTAAATACGAGATATATGGTGTCATTTAAATGTATAAAATGAAATTGTATTCATTTTCGAGCACACACACAAAACACTCATCATATTAAATACAATGGAACATACAGTACAAGAGTAATTCGTTTCTTTTCCATTCCCTCAACAAACTAAACGCTATATCATTTGGGAAGTATGATCACACAAAATACACTAGTTACTATAGAGATAAGACGGAAGATTTGTACATTTAAATGCAACGCTAATCCATATTTACTTTTCATTTGTGAAACAATACTGCATTTAAAAAAAAATGTCAGCATTTTTTTGAAAAAAAAAAAACAAAATAATTTATGTCCAGTCATAGTTGTATAAAAATAAAATGATGGTGTAGATTAAAAAATAATATATATGTATGAATATAACAATTGTCAGCTTTCAGCACATTTGAAAGTGTGTTGGGTCAATGATCGGATAAAAATAAAAAAAAAACCTTGAGAACTTTGATATAATATAAGTATCTACCCACTTCCGCGCATTTGTTTTGAATCCTTTGCTTTTCATTTCATTTCCAATGATAGTAAGATATCTTATCATGATTAAAATATCAAATTTGCTAAATGTGACACAGTAAAAAAAAATAAAAAAAAAAACTATACACAAAATAAAATATCAGATAAAAAAAATAAAACATAAACATATTTATCATTCCAACTGCGTAACCAATGTTTAATGAGGTGCATTGTGAGACAGGTTTCCAGTGGTATAACTAACAAAAACAAAAAAAAAACAAAACCATACAACACTGATATATCAAGTAACACTCTACTACAAAACTTCACCCACTTCATAAATCATTTCATATAAGCATTCAAAACAATTGAAGAAGAAAACTTATCTAATTATCCTTGTAATTTGAACATTTTAAGCTGCAAATGTTGAAGATGATGTATAAAAAAAAACAAAATATTTTCAATATACAATTATAATCATAAACATAATCTTATACAAAATATATATTGATGTTATTATTTGATTAAAAAAAATACAACCACACATGAATTATATTAAATTATATATATATATATACAATACATACTTATCGATGTCAACTTATTCAATTATAAAAAATGTTAAAACTTAAATTGAAAAAAAAATCCTAGTTCTAAGATCAATTAAATGCTATTGATAGAATCAAGGAAAAACAAAAACAAAAGAAAACAAAAAATAATAAACCTACAAATCTACAAAGAAAAAGAATAAATCATTATAACAAGTTAGCATGGGAATATGTATTATCTAAAACATAACATAAAAACTAAACAAAAATATATATGTAATCAGCAACAATACCGGACTTTAACTTTGTAAGAAAAAAAAACAAAAAAAAAAAACATTTTACGACTTGAAAGGACTTGAATAAATGTTTGAAAGAGTAAACAAACAAAAGACCTGCTTGTATCTACAAAAAATTTATCACTTAACCTAAGCCACCAATACCGAAGGGCAATTTTCTCTTCACAAAAAAATCTTTAAAATACCTACTAAATGAATACCTTCTACAAAAAAAAAAATAAATAAAAGATTAAAAAAATCACAAAAAAAATAAAAAAAAAACTTAAAAAATCTACAAAAAAAGAGTTGGAAAACATGATGGAAAATGCGTATTTCTGTAGCTCACTAGTTGTCTTCGTGGTTTTATTTCACTTTTCTCTACAAAGTGGTGGCCAGAGGTGTTGGTGGAGGGCGAATAAGTCCGTGAATTTTTTTTATAGTTTACTTCTTGACCAAAAAAAAGAATCGCAATGCACGACCACCCGCCGTACTGGCCTGACTTCTGGATGCTTCCTCAACTCGCTGAAGGGGAACACCTACTGTACAAATCCAGAAGGCTTCGATTTGATCCCAAGCTGCTTAGTGAAGGGTAAAGTGTGGGTCGCAAGCTAGAACGAAATGTCTTGGGTACCATGGAAGAAGTTCGTAAAGGTACAACTTGAAAGCGTCCCATGTATTATGGCTTTATTAGTAAGAACAAACATTCCCATTAATTATGAAATACAATGTTGTTCATGTGGCTGCCTCAACTGACTTCGCAGTAGCGCATTCTGTTACCCCAATTTTCCAAGACCTTGTTGATGGTTTTGGGCTGTAGCTCACTTGGATGGACATGCTCGGATGATATTGGTCTTAAGTGCTTGAATCATTTCCGGATTGTTGGCATAACATCGCTCCTTCACGGTTCCTCACAAAGAAACGTCCAAAGGGGTCAAATCGCAACTCCGAGGCGGCCATTTGACATCGCCAAGACGGCTTTTAACACGATTTGGGAATTTGGTGCGCAAAAGATCGATTGTGACATGGGCTGTGTGGCATGGCGCACCATCCTGCATGAACCAGAGCTCGTCCAAATCCATGTCTTCAATTTCAGTAAAAGTCGGTTAACATGGCTCTGCAAAGACCACCGTAAAAAACCGACTGGATGGCACAGTTGGTTAAGTGCCCGCCCCAAGTTACAGGGGACCCAGGTCCGAATCCCAGTGAAATCGAATCTGGTCCAGTCACCATTTGCCATTAGGATCAAATTAATGGCACTGGAGTAGGTTGCTACCTGGCAGTACAATGGACCAGTTTTGAGTCTGAGTGCTCCAGTGTAGTTTTTCAAAACCTCCGAAAAAAAAACCCACCTTTTGACGAAACGTTGTTCCCAGCCTCACTTCGAAGAAAAATGGTCCAATGATGCCACTACTCCACAATTTGCACCAAACTGTCACTCTCTGTGGATGCATTGGCTTCTCGATAATAACGTGCGGGTTTTCCGAGCCCCAGATGCGGTGCGGCAATTTTGTTTGTTAACGTAGCCGTAGCCGCCGAGATGAAAATGCGTCTCGTCAGAAAAGATGATTTTCGCCAAAATCGTTATCCAATTCAAGCTGCTCTAATGCCCAAACTGCGAACTCTAAGGCGATAACGAAGCGGATGGCCGCGCGCCTTCAATTACTGAGTCAATTGGACCTTGTAAGCGAATAATCCGAGATATTCGTACAGAATTCTCCTCAGGCTACTGCGTGAAATGTTGAGCTGTTGAGATCGATGGCGAGTTGATGTTCGTGAATTGAGTCTCACACTCTCGGCCACAGCACAGCAGACACATTCTCATCTGTGCATACCGAACGACTACGGGGACCATGAGTGTTGTCCTCTAGCATACCAGTCTCACGAACTTTTTCCACAAACTTGCGTACATCAGTCGCGGTGGGTGGTTCATTTCGGGCAAGACTTCTTTTCAAAAAACGCACTTTGGGCTACACAGCACTCACTTTGGAAATACATGAGTTATCAACAACCCAACTTTGTTCAAGCAAAGAGCAATTTATTTCGTTCTACGGAGGTATGATACTGACATTCTGTCAAGATTTCGAGCGGGAAACAGCTGTCAGTGTCAAAATAACCTTCTTTTTCTTAGTTCGCTAAGTTCCGAGGTGGACCTGGGCCTGTCAAAATAACCTATGATTTTAAAAGCAACCACTAGATGGCCCACCTTGTATGTGCCACATGGGGTCTTAACTGATTTTGGAGAACTAACCAAAAGTATATTTTTGAGTTAGTTCTGGATGAAATTTTGAAATGATTTACAAAAATATATTGAAACAAGTCAGAACTACGATCAGAAAAAGTAAACAAATGTTTTTCAAATTTAGTTAATTTATGGACTTTTTTCACGAACTACTTTTAGATCAGTTTCCAAAAAATACTTCAAATTTTGCCAAAAATGTCTCCGATTTCCGTTTTCAAGGAGGTCTTTGATTATTAGGGACTTAAAATATTTTGGCTTTTGAAGTGTCATGCCAAAGGGGTAAGGTAACAAACATATTTAACATAAATCCGCTTGACAATGAAAACACGCACAAGTTTGAAAATACGTTTTCAGACATCTAGAAAGGGCTTTGTAAGTGAATTCAAAGTACGTGGTATGATGGCATGAACAAATAAACCGGGCAAGTGCGAGTTGTACTCGCACGGGGGAGGTCCCGTCGCATAATATTAATGGATGATTTCTGAATATCAAACGACGTTTCCAAACTATTTCAGTTGAATTTTCTTCTAACTTCAACTCAAATCAACCATTTATTAATAAATTCATACATCCAAACAAACAAATGTTCATCCCTACATATACCTATGTCTCTATCCAAGTTTATCCAACACAGAAAATCCCTTCCATCACACATACATACATACCTATCTACTCACTGCTCATGCCTGTGGTATGTGTGTGTTCATTTCTGTTGGGCATTTAGGGGTGAGATCGAAAAGATAACGCTCATCAACGAATAGAGTGGCCGAACAAAGCATGAAATTATGTGTGAAAATGAAATTGGTTCTCATTTTAAATCTTAGATATCTCAAAATTTCAACATAAATCGATATTTTGAAATTTATCATTTCTTAATGCTTACATTAATGTCTTCAAAACTGCGTTTTCAGATCTTCAAAATTCGCATGTCGATGATTGACCGTTTTTGGCCAATATCTCCAAAACTATTAGGGCCAGAATGCTTGAAATTTTTTTAAATGAAAGTACTCAATGAAATCAAGTTTTTGTGATTTTTTCAGATTTTTAAACACTTTGGTTTAGAAATGGCCGGGGGGGGAAATTTTTGGAGCTCCATATTTTCCAAACGGTATTTTTGATAAAAAAGTGTTGAAAGAAACCTCCACCTCATTTCGAAAGATCTGTCGATTGATATATATATCGATGGGGTGCGACAATTTTTCAAAATTAGTCTCAACTTCACCTGTACTGGAGCCACCCCCAAATGGCCCCACTTTTTAAAATCGCTGCATAGGAATTGACATCTAGGTCTGAAGTACCTAATTCCAAAATTTCATGCCGATATCTTCATAAACTTCGGAGATAAAAAAGTGTGACAGACACGACGGACGGACGGACGGACGGACGGACGGACGGACGGACGGACACACCGAAATTATAAAGGTTCCGTTTTTGTAGACGGAACCTTAATGATCAAATTTTATAATTGGCTGAATGTTTTCTTTTTGTTAGTTTTCTCACTTTTTTTTAAACCATTAATGTGATCTGTTTTTTTTCTCAGTATTCGAGTACTTTTTCTTCAAGTAATTCTTCAATTTCAATAATTTTTTACTGATAGTCGGGAGGCGAGTGTTATTTGTGTGGTCACAAGGCATAACCGCCTAAGTCGGTTTTTATACTTTTCAGGAGAGGCGGCCAAAGTTTCAAATCAGCACTACTACTAGTACTTAGGCTACTAGGTTTTTTTTGGAATAACTTCTGTTTAAAAAAAGATGCAGACATACAAAATGTTGTGAAAGTAGATTTAAATATGCTGAATATAATGGTACTAATAACTAATTTTTTTCCTAACTCGAGTTAAGCGGTTATGCATCGTGGCCACAGATTTGTTCACATAAATAAGTTATTCTTAGTTGTAAAAGAACAACCTAATTCTCTAAACACTCATTTGTTATTATATCTTTGTAATTTCTGCTACTGAATAAACCAAACTGAAACTGAAACTGAAAATAAGTTTAAAAATCTGCATTTAGTCATTGAACATTAAACAGCTATTAAACATCCCACCCATTCATTTCCTTAAGGTAGCCCTAAACGACGAACATGCTCGCCGAACTTGCTCGTGCTCCCCGCATTTTCGTCGTGTATGGGCTGGTTCGCGAGCCGCTCGCTGTTGGCTTAGTATGAGAATATATTTATTTTATATTTTCTTCAAAACTGTAGCCTTGACGTAAGACAAAAATATCTCACCTTAGACATTACCTTTTCTACAGACGATATGTAAGTATCCACAAATCCTGGTTCACTTGGTTTCTTTTTTGGCAACCACAAAGAGTAGCACGCAGTCTTGAGTTTGTTATTAAATTTCAAATCAAAGGAAAGACTCTGTTAGCAAATGACAAATTTAAAGTATCTCTAAGCAGACATATCGTTTTTAGGATGATTTCAATTACCATCGCACAGCTCTGACCCCAAAAATAAAATTAAAAGCAAAACAAAACACAGTTCGTACGCGAATTTCAAATTCAAAAGTTTGATTTTCATTATTTTTGAGTTTTGTTTGAAATTAAAATATTGTGCTCCGTGTTTTTTGAATCCCCCTTTCCTTCACTCAAATCCAAACGCATTTTTTTCGCAAAGAAGTTATTAATATTATTTATTTTTCTCTTAAATATAAAAAAAAAGTTAATCCAATTTTTTTGAAGTAAAACCTTTAACACCTGCTTCAACAATTTAAGAAAACGAAAAGAAGGAAAACTGTGATGCGCAAGAAAGATCATAAATTGCAGATCTGTTTCTTGAATTACTTGAATTGTTTAAGATTGTGCTGGTCTAAGTTATCATATTTTTAAAGACATGTACTGTGGCAAAAATCGGTCACTAACTATATTACTAACATCTTAAAAAAATAGTCCAAATAATTCTATTGCAACCACATAACTACTATAAGATGAAAAGAAGTAGAAATAATCAGCTTTTTAAGTTTTTTAATGAATGTATGCGATATAATGTAACAAACATTTAGGTCGTTTATTCGCCCATAAAATATTGCATAAAATAATCAACAAATTGAATTAATCTGAAATTAAAAAAAAATACATTCAACTTATAAATCACTACTTACATAACAAAAAATTATTCCAGAAATATCTAAATTGTCCTCTTTGTGTATGTTCTTAGAAAACATAAAAAAGCTAGCAAGCACAAAAAACAAAATTGCCGTTTTTTATTGAAGGATGGAAGTTGGTTGTGAGTGTGGGTTAGGACCGTGAAGATGGGGAATTGATAACTCGGACAAATTTTTTTGTGTTTTTGGTGGTATTTTTCTTAAGTTTATCCTTGATAATTTTTCATTACTTTTTTAAATATTTTCTTTTTATGTAAGTCATGACTTTTTCATGAGATTTCTTCGTGCTATTGTGGGCATTACTCGCCGGGATAGGGTGAGAAACACGGCAGTGCGCGAGGAACTCAACGTTCGGCAGCTGCTTCTTCGTACGAAAAGGGCTTTGTTTGGTTTGGTTAGGTTTGGTCACTTGGCACGAATGTCCCCACCATCACGACTTCCGAGGCGTGTCTTGAATGCGATTTCATCTGGTAGGCGACCGCTTGGCAGACCCAGAACGAGATGGTTGGACCAAGTCCAAAAACTCGCCAGGGCATAGCTCCTGATGAGTTAGAATCGATGGCGGAGGATCGAGTGGCCCGGAGATCTCTCGTGCGGGCGTTGCACACGCGACTCCTTTAATGGAACATGCGGGTCACTGAAAATGATGATGATGACTTTTTAAAAAACAAATGTTTGTTTTACCAAGTCATGAATGAATGTGAGAGGTCCAACTATCGACGGAAGCCCTTACCAAGGACGCAGGCGTTTCCAGCGAAAGTTCAGGTCCTGAGAGTACTTCTTTTGATCCTTGCCTAGCAAGTTTATCAGCGATCTAATTTCCTGTGATCCCGTGGTGCCACGGACCCCAGACAAGTCTTAGCGAATTTAACCTACCGATCAAATTCAGAGACGACTTGCATTCCTGAACTATCCTGGAAGTGGTTTAAGTGTTCAGCAAGGCCTTAAGCACAGCTTGGCTGTTGCTACAGACACAAATACTTCGCCCCTTCCACCTATCCTTCACAATATACCTCGTAGCCAGTAGGATCGCATAGGTTTCCGCTTGGAAAATCGCACAAATTTACTTAACGAGGTGTGCAGTCTAAAGTTGTCGCTCTCCACGGAGGCACCAGTACCGGATCCTTCATTAGTCTTGAAGATTCGACTACATTCCTTTCCTGGCTCAGTTTCTGGCCAGAGCCAGTCCTAACTGCAGGGAAAGTCGACTTCGTATGTTCGACGTATCGTAGCTGGAGTATAGGTGTCCGTGCGTCAGAGGGCATATCCATAAGACGGTTCAAAGGAAATGCGATGCGCAAGGTCAGCGAAACTCCAGTGCGAGTTGTACCAAAAGCCACTTCCTTTTAAACGGAAGATAGTATCGAGAATACACGCCATGATGTGGATATCTAGGGGAGGGAGATTCAGCAGTGGATCAAGAGCAGAGCCAGGCGCCTATGCAGCCGAGACAGACCGTTCTTTGAAACTTGGTGAAAGCAGCAGTTACGTATTTACGGCAGGGATAATATCAAAAGCGGAAAACGAAGCTCTTGGTCTTGAGATTCTTAGTAACTTCTTCGACGAGCTGGAGGATCTGGAAAAAATAGAGCTGAAGCACCTCCTGAGATACGAGTATATACAACAATCTGGGCGGTTCTAATAAGCAGCAACAGTGTAGGTCTCACGGGGTACAATGGACCCAACTGTTGGTCTCAGTGAGCCGCGACCCGGTCGCAAGGGTACCCTATCACCTACCTATCTACCTGATCTTGAGTCTACCCAGGCGTCTACAGGTCACGCGCCTTGGATGACTGGGCAATGTAGTGCCCATGGACAACTTAGTTCCGGACCAAAAAATCGTCAGTTCTGAGTCTGTGGCACAACGCAACTGAGTACGTTCACGATTAAGGCGGCTCACACAAATGGGGACGGACCTCAAACAACTTATTATGTGCGAAAGGCCGTGCATTATGTGCCCAGGCACACATCGGAATGTAGCGCCACAAAAAGAGGAAGAAGAAGAATTTACCATTTTGACGTTGTCTCGAAATTTGGATGCAAACGACACAATTCGCATCGACGTTGAGCTGGTGGGCCGATTCAAAGTCGATTAAAAGGGAATGCGACGGCATTTAGCAAAGGATTTGACCTCTTTACACATTAACGAGTTTGAATTGCATTACAAATTGTTATCCGCAAGCTGTGTCGTTATCCCATCACGTCGTTAAGGATTCGGGACGAATGGTGCAACAAACGACTATTTTCAGAAAACCTTTAATTTAAATCGTAAACCAAGGCAGGACCGTTGAACTAAGTGAATCGAAATGAAATCGGAAATAAAATATATTTTGCAAAGTGAATGTGTTTTCTTAGCCACAGGATGCATGTGCATGGACAGATATCCATCGATTCAAAGCTAAAGGTAGTTGCTCTGTGTAGACGAATGAAATTAAATATATTTTTGAATGGATTTTGAGGTCCATTCTGTTGTTTATAGGTTTTGCGACATCCAATCAATTGAAGGTCATGACAAAAGTCCGACCAAACATTCGGCTTCGGCTTCGGCCGAAGGTCATCAAAAAGCGAAAGTTCGACTTCGGCCGAAAAACTGGCCTTCAGTCGGACTCTAGTCATAACTTCCAAATATATCCCTTCCCATTCATCATGGATTCAACGCCATGACTCATCAGCTTAACCAACATTTGTTTGCATTCAATTCCTTTTTTAAAGGACCTAATCCATGGCCAATGAAGGAAAACACAATCAAGGAGCCATTGTTGTGTGCCGAGTACGGGATTAAATCCATCAGGTTGTAAGAACATGCTCATCATTCAAATGACGCTCAAGGGATCTACACATTTGCATCCATAGTGGCTTCATGCGGAACACGAAATTCAGGTGCGTATTCAAAGGAATACAGGATTGATGAGCCTTTAATCCTGCACCGAGTGTGCAACCTGAATGCTACAGGAATATATTCCCACGGAAATAAGTGATTCATCAAAATGGGTAACAATGAAGAGAATAAGCCTGTACAACGAAATGCAAGTCTGTTTTATGAATCCTGTAGGAAAGTTCTGAAACCGACATTCGAAATCAGAGACGAAAATTGTTCCATTTGTAGACAATCTTCTTTCAAGTATAACAGATCGAAATCAACGAATATGACACAAATGAGACACAAGAACAAAAAAATGGCATACACTTAGGAGTAAGAGCAATCAGAATGTGTATTATTCGATTCATACTTTAACTCCTCGAAGTATGCAACGTCCAAGCAATTTACCGGAGTTTATTCACTCCGCACACGAAATATTTGCGGCTGTTCAGGCTGTGTGTCTGTGAGTTGAGTCTCTGGGACAAAGTCAAGAAGAGCTCGATTTGGGGCGGAAGGCTCGCTACTGCATACGACAGACCAGCTAAACATTATTCAATCCAACACTGAAGTCACCGAAACCAGAGTTTGTGTGAGAGTCTTTTTTAAAGAGCCTAGTTCGGTTGCTGAGAAGCTATGCCCAGGTCCGGACTGTAGCGCCGTCTTTATTATTATTATTGTAGTTCGGTGTAAAACTTGTGCGTGAGAATAGTCTTTTGCATGACTGAGGCACAGGTATACAGTGGACTTCCTCTAAATCGAATCATCACGGGATATCAAAATTAGTTCGAGTTGGAGGGAGTTCGACTTAGAGGATAGTTTTTTGAATAGAAAATTAAGGGGAATGCCAAAGAAATATGGCGAAAAACTTCGAGTTAGAAAAAAATTCGACTTAGGGCGAGTCCACTGTATTTATACAGGGTGGGCCATCGAAGGGTTTTTTAAAATCATAGGTTATTTTGATACAGATAGCTTTTTCCTCCTCGAAATATTGATAGAAAGTCAGTCTCATAAGTCCGCGGAACGAAACAAATCGCTTTGCGCTTGAACAACGTTGGGAAATATTGAAAACTTCTCAAAATTTCCAAACTGAGTGCTGTGTAGCCCACACGCTGCGTTTTTCGAAAAGAAGTTTTGGCCGAAATGAAGCACCCATCGCGACTGCTGTACCCAAGTTTGTGCAAAAAGCTCGTGAGACTGGTTAGAGACTGCTAGTGAACAACACTCATGGTCCCCGTCGTCGTACGGTACCCACAGATGAGAATGTGGCTGCTGTGGCCGAGACTGTGCGACTCAATTCACGAACATCAACTCGCCATCGATCTCAGCTCGACCAGCTCAACATTTCACGCACAAGCCTGAGCAGAATTCTGTGCAAAGATCTCGGATTATTCGCTTACAAGGTCCAATTGACTCAGCAATTGACCATCCGCTTCGGTATTGCTTCGCAATTTGGGCCTTAGAGCAGCTTGAATTGAACAACGATTTTGGGCGAAAAATCATTTTTTCTGACGAGGTGAGGTGCATTTTCATCTCGGCGGCTACATTAACAAACAAAATTGCCGCACCGCATCTGGGGCTCAAAAAACCCGCACGTTATTGCCGACGTCGAAGCCAATGCATCCACATAGAATGACACTTTGGTGCGGATTGTGGAGTGGTGGCATCATTGGACCATATTTCTTCGAAAATGAGGCTTCGAACGACGTTTCTGTCAACGGTGGGCGTGGTAACCGACTTTTTCTTTTTTACTGAAATTGAAGACTTGGATCTGGACGACCTCAGGTACATTCAGGATGGCGCACCATGACACACGGCCTATGCCACAATCGATCTTTGCGCACCAAATTCCCAAATCGTGTTATCAGCCATCTTGGCGTTGGTGATGTCAATTGGTCGTCTTGGAGCTGCGATTTGACCGCTTGGAACCGTGAAGGATCGATGTTATACCAACAATCCGGAAACGATTGAAGCACTTAAGGCCAATATTATCCAAGCAAGCTACAGCCGAGCTACAGCCCGGAACCATCAACAAGGTCTTGGAAAATTGGGGTGACAAAATGCGCTACTGCCAGCCGAGGCAGCCACTTGTGCGACGTTGTACTTCATAATTAATGGGAATGTTTGTTCTCACTAATGAAGCCATAGTACATGGAAAAAATTTAATTTTGTTTATTTTATTGCATTTTTAAAAAGGAACTTGTATTCGGCCTGCCCTGTAGTTTGTGGTTGAAATGCCATCAAAGCAAACAAGACTGAGGATTGAACGGAGAGCTTTCCTCTCGAAATCTTTGCCTGCGTAGACGAAGGCCTTCAGTACCTCGAAGTTATAGCTGCCTATTGTGACGTTGCGGCCAAGTCGTCGATGTTGTGTGTCCTTCCTTGAAGACAGCATAAATGTACTTTGTTCTGCCCTTATTCACCGCTAAATTAATTTTGCTCGCCCCCGATTCCATGTCGGCAAAAGCTTCATGTAGTAGACAGTTGGAAGACGAAGATCTTTTAGCCTGCGTGACAGCGCAACAGAGGACGTTCATGATTGAGTTGGCGCATCCAAGTGGAGAAGGGCTTTAACCTTATTGGCGTTCGTAACTAAAAGATCGTGTCAGGCTTGTTTATCGTGGTCCAAACTGAACTGAAGCTCAATGCAAAAGAGGAAGAAGATAACTAGATCTAAAAGAAAAACCAAAGTCAACACACCTCGATTGCCCATTCTCAATGTTGGGACGACGAATTGACAAACAACTTCTTCAGACAGAGGCGGTAGTCAAAGAAAAGGCTTTAGGACAATTTTCGACTTGGAAACTGTTAAGAAGTTGAACAATGGTATGAAATTGATATTCAAAATGGTGCAATTAAGTGATTATGTGAAAATCTGGCTTGGTATTCGAATGGATTTCGTCGTTCACAATGGACATCCCTCCCAAACCAGAGCATTTCTTACCCAAAGGACGAAAACCACTCCTTGAATGAATCGTCAATGCTGGTGGCCTTAACCCCGACTTTATTGGTTTTCCCCAAACATATGTTGACAAATTTTCCTGCAGAGACATACATAAGCCTGCCAAGTGGCGCGACAGGGTTTAAATACATCGCGCTGTTTCACAAGTTCGTAAAAAGAATATGAAGCATCTATGTGGGTGATTCTCATGTTAATCACATGTTTCGTGCACACTGACATCGACGACGGGTGGTTTCACCCTTGATCTGCCTTTCCGCAGATGACTGGACTAGTCTCATGAGTCGTTCATGTCATTCTTTCAATTTCTTACGTTTTCATTTTCATTTTCCATGCAATTTTTGAAAATCAAGTGAAAATTCAAAAACTTCTGCTATACTGGCTGTACAGAGCAGCGATCAGAGTAAACCTATTGTTTGGAGTCGCAGTATGGTGGGCAGCTCTTGAGAAAGCGGTCAAACACGTGCAAAGATCTGCAAGCATATGCATTAGTTGGTCGCGAAGGACAAGACTATCCGACGCTCTGAATGTTGTCCTCCATCTCCCTCCTCTCGACTTGTTTGGATGACAGGTAGCAGCCTGCACAGCAGTTAGACTGCAGACACTTCACGCTATCTGCAGTCCGTCACCTGAACCTAACCTAGATAATGTGAACCTAACCTGCTGATCTAAACAATTTGCGTCAGAATTCCTGTCTCGAGTCACTCATCTTGTTACACAGTCCTTCAGTTTGGCAGCCGGACTATAAACAGTACAGAGGAGATGATATACCGCTTGTGCTCCCACTGCAGACTTCTTCTTCCTCGGGCATGTAATCTTGTCAGCGAGGTCGAAAAAACATAATCGCGCACTACCTGCATGGCGTTGTAGACGTTGTTCGATAGGATCAGTTAGCTACACTCAGCTCGTTCACATCAGTCCTTCAAGTCCGAAGTTGTGAAAGGGTTCGTGTACTGAACCAAACATAATTCATCTGCTCTCTTCACCTCCATTATTCCCCGTCAAAGCAGGACTCTTTCCTAGCATGCCTCAGTCAAAAGAACTCTCTTCCTCAGTCTTCGCCCACTTTGTAGACGCCTCGAATAATCCCCCCTCGTCAAATTTGTATCACCACAGAAACGCACACAAAAGACCGAAAAAAAATGTGCGCACCTTTTCAAAAACATTCCCTCATCACCCGTTCTGACTACCTGCCCCTCTTCCACCTGCAGACTAAATTATCTGGTCCAAAATACAAAATTTTCACTTTCCTCGTGTCGGCAGCGTCAAAAACTCAGTGTTTCACGAAAAATCGATTCGGCGAGTGAAAACGCGTATTTTTAGATTTTCAAAATTTTACAACTTTCACATTGCTGCCAGGCGATCAGAGCGAGTAGCCGGTCCAGCTACTAAATTTGTGTCTAAACAATTTCGACCGTTCATTCAGAGGAAGCAATTTAGGGGAAAAATCCCTCCACCCGTTTACTCGCGCCTCTTTGTGGTCTCCGGCCGACAGACGCACAGGTTCTCTGTCGGAAAATCAATTAGACCCCGTTGACGTGCGGCGGAAAATGTGTGAAAAACAATCGTCAAAAGAATTTTCCGATATCCGCACCAGGCGAGCAGAAATCGCAGAAAGAGCAGCCATCGCTCCTAGTAGTTTGTCTACCGCCAGTGGAACATGGGAAAGCGTACGCGCATCTCACATGTGCCTGGCAGTTGGTCTATTTCGGGACTCGCAGTCCGATACACAAGCGCTTCGAATAGAGGACTAAAATTAGATCCCTCGCACAAGGGAGAGCGCCGCGTCGAGGGACCGAGGTGTCTGGTGATCTTCGTGATTTTTCTCAAGAACTTGCATATGCTCGGCAGATGTCAGACGAACGCCGTGCGAGTGTGACGAGGGGTGCACTCAAAAAGTGTCGAATTGGCAATTACCTTCATTGTTGCATTGTTGCAATCAGAGATTTGAAGGGGTTCGGTTTTGTATTTTCACACGCGCACAGCAGATGAAGTCAAAGAAAAGATACGAAATTAGCGCAGACTCGAAGACGGTTGGGGGAGACCATATTTGGACGGGACCGGATTGCGAGTTGGAATATCCCATGAGAATCTGTGTCTCTTGATCTGCCCACGTTGGCGATCGATTTGGCGGATTTATCGAGGCGAATTGATAAATTTCGAAAGACAAATGCGAGGGGTCAACGCTTTCCGTTTACGGGAGCTATGAGCAAGCGAGCTTGGTCATTTGTGCGTCATGTCGGTTGTGATCGTTCTACGAAATGCAACTAGTTGTCGGTTCAACTTTAGACAATAAGAGTAGATCTTTAGTGCAAGTTGTTAATTTGATGATTGATGCTGGTTAATCGTAGGACAGCAAGCACTTTTCAGCCCAAAGATCCCTGAAGGATCTGAGCCTGTGCAATTGACGCCTTCCATCGATGGCGGTCCTGGGCACGCTGCTTCCAGTCATCAAGACCAAGTTATTTTTGGTCCGCGATCACTTGGTCTTTGTACCGGAGATTCGGTCGTCCACTTCTTCTAGAACCAGGCTCGCATTCGAAAAGTCTTGCTCTCTGCTGGAGCATTGGTGTTGATTCGCTCGATATGGTCGAGCTAATTTACGAGTAATCTACGGACAGCCTATGTCACGGTGTTGTCTTCTCCTCCATTTGCCTTCCTTGCAGACTTACTTACTTACTTAGCAGGCCTACGACCCATGTAGGGTCTGAGCCTGATATAACGCCGCTTTCCATCTTTGACGGTCCTAGGCACGCTGCTTCCAGTCATCAAGACCAAGCTGTCTTACGTCCGCGATGACTTGGTCCTTCTACCGGAGGTTCGGTCTTCCTCTCCTTCTCGAACAAGGAGGCTCGGATTCGAAGACCCTCTTAGCTGGAGGGTTGTTGTCCATGCGCCCGATGTGGCCGAGCCAGTGCAGTCGACGGATTTTTGCCTTCCGGACTACATCCACATCCTGGTACAGCTCATAAAGCGGTTGTGTCTTCTCCTCCATTCGCCTTCCTCACAGACGGGACCATTTATCCGACGTAGAATTTTTCTTTCGAAGGCAGAATATTTCTCTCCAGAGAAGCAAAGGCGTAAGCCTTTCAAGTCCCTTCCATCTTCCACTCTTAAGCCACCATTCCCTTGCAACGAGGGTGATTTCCCGACAAAACCCTACTCGTTTGGAGTGTTTTATCAGCCTCGTTTTTAATTGCTATTGATTTAGGATGTAATTTATGAGGGTTTATGACTCCCAACACTCAGCGTCGCATACCTCTGAGAAGCGGTTAATAACTCTATCACAGGACCGTAAAGACCTCTCCGAAGGCATGAGTCCAATAAAAAAACCAATCACCTCCCATTTGCAGGGTTCGCTTGTATCTTTGTGGAAATAAATGATTGTCATCCCCCATTTTTCAATAATTCCCTCACGCACGTGACGCATTGATTAATATCCCCTAAGCGGCGCGGTTCTTAAGTGAAAAGATACATTTTTCCTCATCACATAAGCCTTTTTGTCATACTGACACGTTCGCGGCGTGTGTGTGCGCGAGTGTTGTTTGTTGTTTAATCGACCCGCGGCGAGCCATAAAAGGTAAGCCCATCGTGGGATTTTACATTTCGCAGCTCCCAACTACAAGCCGGCACACTTTCAATGACGTCGCAGTTCATCCATCAGCAAATTTGAGCATCTAACAAGATTTTCGAACCCACCCGAGCACAAAACATCCACCGACCTGACGACACTCGAGATGGTTTTCCCAAGTTTTGCCGAAAATAGGTTTCTCCTTATTCGCATGCAAGACACAGTTTCCAAACGAATTACAAGTCAATAAAGCTGCTCGGACTTGTCTCGGTCATAAATCGATCTGGTTGCCATTTTTGCGAAATTCATAGTTTCGCATTAATCGGCCATAAAACGACGGAGAGTATTCGCTGACACATAACCGGGGCTAATCAAATTCAGTGGACAAGCAAGTTTCATAAATGGTTGTCGATTCCATAAAAGGATCCCATGAAAAATCAAGTGGAAATATGTCGTTTACGCTTTCTTTGAACATGTTTTTGAAACATAAAAAAATTTAACAACGAAAGAGAAACTCGATTGGAATTCATGATTCGGGAGTCTAAATTAAGCGATCGTCAAGTCGTCGGAGTAGTACAGCCAAATGCTCGGTTCAATGCCGGATTTGTCTTGCAAGAGCCCATTTTCAGTAAGGGTCTTGTTGAAATCCAGTCTTCCAGATGAGATGCCCTGGGAGAACTTCATCAGAGATTTGAGGTGGATGGCAAATTCAAAGTCTTACATCTAGGGGTTTCTTTCTCCAGACATAGCTGCTGGCATGGAAGTTGTAGGCAGTTTTGTACTTGGCCAGGATGTCGTAGATCGTGTCCTCTTCACACACTTTCATGTAACGAGTGGTACCTAGAAGACAGAAGAATGGAGATATGTTAGAATGGTTGAGGAGAAAATCTGGAGGCGTTCACTTACCCGTGAGGGTGTTGATTATACGCAATCCCCTTTCTTTTTTCGTCAGTTCGCCAACCTTAAACTTTGGGTCTTGACTCCAAATTTTTCCTAGCAGTAAGAAAAGACAACCGAAAATGTTATTTTTGAAAACTTTTAACGAAGTACAACATTTTTGGATTCGGTTTTTTGATGTGGTAATAGGAAAGATGTGGGCGCTGTGACGTAGTGGGTAGGTGCGTCGACTCCTACGCTCGAGGTCTTCGGTTCGAATCTCGAAAAAAAAACATCAAACATTTTTTCACGGCTTCACCTCTTTCGAGTCACTGACAATACTCAAAGAGTATAACTGTCTAGAAAAAGCTTCTCAATCTCGCCGTTCGGCATTAAACTGTAGGTCCCCTCCGCTCGTGACAGAACAATAGCACGCACAACACGAGTGGTTGTTGAGAAGCTAGGCCCAGGTTCACCTCGGACTGTAGCGCCGCCATTATTTTTATTATTACAATAGGAAAGACATGGCATGTATCCTTCAAAAAGTAAAACTTTGTTTTCGACTAGTTATTTGACAGCAACTTTGTTGTTTCTTTTCCTCTATTAAATCAATGAAAATTTACATTTGTCAACTGGCTGCTTAAAGCTGGTCTTCAATAGTCTTGAGTATTCTTTGACCCTAACTTCCCAATCTAGATCAATTTGTTCTTTTCACATTTTGGATTATCGTCAGGGACATAATGAAGTGTATAGTTATACAGGGTGGGCCAAATACAAGTTTCTTTTTGAAAATGCAATGAAATAAACAAAATTAAAGTTTTTCCATGTAATATGGATTTATTAGTAAGAGCAAACATTCCCATTAATTATGAAATACAACGCCCTTCAAGTGACTGCCTCGGCTGCCTTCGCAGTAGCGCATTCTGTCATACAAATTTTCCAAGACCTTTTTCATGGTTTCGGGCTGTAGCTCACTTGGATGATTTTGGTCTTAAGTGCTTGAATCGTTTCCGGATTATTGTGGCATAACATTGCTCCTTCACGGTTATCGATTGTGGCATGGCATGGCACGCCATCCTGCATGAACCAGAGGTCGTCCAAATCCATGGCTTAAATTTCAGTAAAAAAAATGTTGGTTAATATGGCTCTGTAACGCCCATCGTTGACCGAAACGTTGTTCCCAGCCTCATTTTTGAAGAAAAATGGTCCAATGGTGCCACCACTTCACAATCCGGACCAAACTGTCACTCTCTGTGGATGCATTGGCTTCGATGACGACAACAACGTGCAGGTTTTCCGAGCCCCAGATGCGGTGCGACAGTTTTAATTGTTGGCATAGCAAAATGCGCCTCGTCAGAAAAGATGATTTTTCGCCCAAAATCGTTGTCCAATTCAAGCTGCTCTAAGGCCCAAACTGCGAACTCTAAGCCGATAACAAAGCGAATGGTCGCACCTTCAATTGCTGAGTCAATTGGACCTTGTAAGCGAATAATCCGAGATCTTTGTGCAGAATTCTGCTCAGTCTAGTGCGTGAAATGTTGAGCTGTTCGTACTAAGATCGATGGCGAGTTGATGTTCGTGAATTGAGTCTCACACTCTCGGCCACAGCAGCCACATTCTCATCTGAGCATCTGTGCGTAACGTACGATGAGGGGAACTATGAGTGTTGTCCACTAGCATACCAGTCTCACGAAATTTTTGCACAAACTTGGGTACAGCAGTCGCGATGGGTGCTCCATTTCCGCCAAAACTAATTTTCAAAAAACGTACTGTTTGGTCTGCACATCACTCACTTTGGAAATTTTGAGAAGTTTTCAATATTTCCCAACGTTATTCAAGCGTAAAGCGACTCATTTCGTTCCGCGGAGGTATGATACCGACTTTCTGTCAAGATTTCGAACGGGAAACAGCTGTCAGTGTTAAAATAACTTATGATTTAAAAAAAACCACTAGATGGCGCACCCTGTATATGCTGTCTTCAAGGAAGGACACACAACATCGACGACTTGGCCAAAATGTCACTCCCTGTACATAAGGGAATTGACTTCGAAGGTCTTATTTAAATAACTCGAATAACACGCTTAGAGTATTTTCTGTAAGGGGATTGTTAGTCGCTAACTAATGGCGAGAAGCTATAGACAATGAAACACTTAAAAGTCACCATTCTTCGTGTTGCTGTTAGTGCGGTTAGAGTCCCACACTAAGTTGGGCTTCTAACCCCACCGTGTCTTTCGAGATTTTCACATTCTCCAACAAAAAAAAAAATTCTTCGAGTTGCTATGCCGGGTAAACACTTTCTCAAAATAAACCGTCGAGGCACGTTTGATCTCTTTCTTCGAATCCAATGATGAAGACCAGGCAGATGTTCGAATTCCACTTTCATGAACAAATACAACAAGTATTTCTATTTCAAATAACTTCCCTTAGACCTTTTTCAAACCACCAGAGGCCATTACCCTAGATATCCAGTCAAATGTACATAACGTCGAATAAAGTATCGCATAACACGGGGAAATGAGCTAATGAAGGGCCTAATTGTAAAGGGATATCCGATATCTCCTCTCTATTGTCATCCATTTCACTGTTTCCATGGGATAGCCCAGTGTAATCAAAACTGACGCTCGCATGAGTACATTTTCGGATTGAAGCGTCGAGTGTGAAATGAATTAATGAATAGGGAAATTCGTTTTGACTGTCCCTCATGATATTCGTCTAGGTTTGGGTCTCTGACTTTAAGGACAACCTAAGGAAAAATATTAACTGAGTCCATTAAAAGAGACGGGAGACACCTTCTGAAAGTCCCCGGTACATTCTTAAGTTTGACGCGCGAGTGCAGGCAAACACATACAGCAAAGCAAAAACCATACAAGGCAACACTCCATCGAACTTTTGTGTCACGTTATCCGAAATAGAAAAAAGTCAACAAAAATATGAATGCCCACCTATAGTCCTCAGCATATCTGAAGTAGTGACTTCGACAATTGGTGGAAAGAGAACCCGCATGCGTCCTGTCTGGGCCGAGGCCTCCAATCGTGGTGTGCCGTCCGGGCAAAAGAACGAACTCAAATCCTTACCACCAAATCCCAGGATATACTCCAGATTCTGTAAACATTCTCACTGTATCCACTTTATTTCACGGGCAATCTTGTGCTTACCCAATTCCATGTGTCGATTCGATCGTTGAGCAACGGTGTCAAATCGATAACGTCCTTGTGGACCACGACCCAGAAGTCATCCAGCTTGTCGTGGACCGCAACCTCGTCTAACGTGTAATATTTAGTCATGACGGAATGAAAACGAAAATCTAGTACACAGCAGTAGAAAATAAGATTTGAAACGAATTTTTGACAGCTAGATGAAACCAAATTGACCGGATTCAAGGGGTGCCAAGTTTCAGTTTTGCTGTGGGGTGACTGATCCTGTTTTGAATAAACAATGAAACTCACCCACTCCCGCTCTCTGGAGGGCAATTGCATTCAACTAGCCACGTTCGGAGGCAGCTGCGTGCAGAAGGATCATAATTATTTATTTGTTTACTCCGGAATGATATCCCTTTCGATGGCATCGGGTAAGTCACCCTTGCGCAAGTAATTGCCGTTGTGGAACTATGATAGGGTGGGTGAGGATTATGCGTGTTCTATTTTTGTATCCTAGCTGCGTGAAGGGTAATAACCTTGACCAGGAATTTTTTTTTTCTTCAAAAATCGATAAATTCTTAATGCGTGGTGATTGGATATCTGTTTAATTTTATGCTGTACTAAAAATAGAAACATCAACAGTCAACCACCGTCGTTTTCTATCGACATTTTGAAAATGTATTCAAAAATATCATGTTAACTTCTTCCTGAGTTCACGAGTTCTTAGCCAGTCTATAAGGAGTGGGCGCCATGACGTAGTGGGTAGGTGCATCGTCTCCTAAGCTCGAGGTCTCAGGTTCGAATCTCGAAAAAACATCTAAACATTTTTCACTGCACCACCTCTGACAATGCTCAAAGATTACAACTGTCTAGAAAAAGCTTCTCGATCTCGCCGTTCGGAGTCGGCATTAAACTGTAGGTCCCCTCCACTCGTGGGAAAATAATAGCACGCACAACACGAGTGGTTGCTGAGAAGCTAGGCCCAAGTCCCCCTCAGACTAGCGCCGCCATTATTATTATTATTATAAGGAATGGGCTAACGGAAGGTGTAATTTTATGTCGAGGTGTCCAGTTTTTCTCATGCAATTGCAAGAAAATGCACAGAATGGAATCTTGACTTGAAATCTAGTGTTTTTTAAATCATATGTTATTTTGACACTAACAGCTGTTTACCGCTCGAAATCTTAACAGAAATTCAGTACCGTACCTCCGCGGGACGAAGTGAGTTGCTTTGCGCTTGAACAACTTTGGGAAATATTGAAAACTTATTTCCAAAGTGAGTGCTGTGTAGCCCAAACGTGCGTTTTTTGAAAAGAAGTTTAGGCCGAAATGAAGCACCCACTGCGACTGCTGTACCCAAGTTTGTGCAAAAAGTTCGTGCGACTGGTGTGTGGTGACAGAGGACAACATCCATGGTCCCCGTCGTCGTACGGTGCTCACAGATGAGTATGTGGCTCCTGTGGCCGAGAGTGTGAGACTTAATTCACGAACAACTCGCCATCGAAGAGAATTCTGCACAAAGATCTCGGATTATTCGCTTACAAAGTCCAATTGACGCAGCAATTGAGTTCGCTTCGCAGTTTGGGCCTTAGAGCAGCTTAAATTGGACAACGATTTTGGGCTAAAAATCATCTTTTATGACATGAGGCTGGGAACAACGTTTCGGTCAACGATGTGCGTTACAGAGCCATGTCAACCGGCCGACTGTTTTTTTACTGAAAGTAAAGACAAGGATTTGGACGACCTGTGGTTTATGCAGGATGGCGTGCCATGCCACACAGCACCACATTCCCAAATCATGTTATCAGCCGTCTTAGTGATCTCACCTCGGAGCTGCTATTTGATCCCTTTGGACGTTTTTTTTTTGTGAGGAACCGTGAAGGAGCGATGCTATGCCAAAAATCCGGAAACGATTCAAGTATTTAAGGCCAATATCGAATAGTCAATAATGATCCGAGAGCTACAGCCCGAAACAAGGTCTTGGAAATTTGGGGTGACAGAATGCGCTACTGCGAAGGCAGCCGAGGCAGTCACTTAAACGGCGTTGTAATTCATAATTAATGGGATGTTTGTTCTTACTGATAAAGCCATAAGACATGGAAAAACTTGGTTTTTTAAATTTGATTGTATTTTTAAAAAGAAACGTGTTTTTGGCCCTACCTGTTACCCAATGTTAAAGAATTCAGCACAGCTGTAGAAAGCTTGAGAACAACAAAGCCGCAGACTTTGATGATTTGGCATCGATCGGTTTCGATTTTAAAACCGCATACGACAGCATTATGGCTGAAACACAATAGTGCGTTTGCGCTGGCGTTGTCTTTCAACGCCATGCACAAAATATTGCGTCGACCTGCGTTAGTGAAAAATGAGAGAGATGAGAGCAAACGTAAAACGAAATCCATCGCACGTCATTATCGAACATGTCGAAACAATTTTGACAGAGGGGTGCGCTGTGAGAGCTAAGTTGAGAAATTTTCTTCCAAATTGAGCGTTTTCTCCCAAATTGAGAACTTTTTGTTTTTTGCGAAATGAAAACAGCTGATGCAATATTTTTCATCTGGTATTTGAGAGAGAGAGAGGGAACAGCTGATTAACGCAGTGCGCCATCGCACTCCCTCCGTAACATGAAGACGGCATACGCAACGCACTACTGTGTTTCAGCCATTAATCGTAAGGAACTATTCGATGGGATGTTTGACCCAGATGTTCACCCCACGCTAAAAAATACGCAATGCAACGTATAAACCAAACCGTTTGACAACTGCACTCGATTTTGACAAGAAGATGAGCTGTCGTGTGATTTACTCAATCTAAATATTGTGGCTGGCAGGATTAGACACGGAAGGTACTATCTTCTACAAATCGATTCGATTTCAGCATCCTGTTGTAGAAGAACTCTCGACGATTGAAGAACAGGCTAAACAAGCTGTTCGTAGAGTAAATGGGCAGAGGCTCCCGGTCAAAACAAAATGTCAGGGTTGAGAGCTGAAATTTTGAGATAGTTGGTCAGTTCTTCTCTCTCGGGGCAAACGTGAACTCTACAAACGACACCTTGGTGGAGATCCTGCATAGAATCACCCTTGGTAAAGACTGCTGCCGGACTTGGGTCAAAACTTGTGACTCGATGAACCAAAATTTTGCTTTACAAATCTCTAACCCTGCTAGTCTTGCGGTATGGGGCCGAAAGCTAGACGATAAGGAGGAATGCAAAATAGATTCTTGGTATCTTCGAAAGAAAAATTCTACGTCGGATAAATGGTCCCGTCTGCGAGGAAGGCGAATGGAGGAGAAGACACAACCGCGAACTCTATGAGCTGTACCAGGATGTGGATGTAGTCCGGAAGGCAAAAATCCGTTGACTGCACTGGCTCGGCCACATCGGGCGCATGGACAACAACCCTCCAGCTAAGAGGGTCTTCGAAACCGAGCCTCCTGGCTTGAGAAGGAGAGGAAGACCGAACCTCCGGTATAAAGACCAAAGAAGACGACACTTCTTCTAAGCAAATTTTTACATCGAGAAAATCCATTAAGTAGTGATACAACAACGATCTTTTCTACTTCTAGTGCCACACGCCAAGTTGTTTCAGATCATCCGCCTGCTCCATTGAATGCATTTTAATGTTGGTCAGGAATCTGAATTATGGTCGGAGGACAAGTGTTTAGTGAGGTAAGCTTCTAAGGGATAACAATGAAATGTGGATAGAACAAAGCAAGTCTTTTCCACAGGCGTCGCAGAGGGTTCCATTGCTTAGGCCAAGCACATTTAGGTGTTTGGTGAAGGTATAGTGGCCAGATTTTGTTTTTTGTTTTTTGGAGTATTTTTGAAACACTTCACTGGAGCACACAGATTCAAAACTGGTCCATTGTACTGCCAGGTAGCAACCTACTCCAGTGCCGTTAATTTGATTCCAACGGCAAATGGTGACTGAACCAAATTCGATTTCACTGGGATTCGAACCTGGGACCCCTCTAACTTCGGACAGGGACTTAACCAACTGCGCCATCCAGTCGGATCGACTAACGTGGCCCGTTAGTACGCCGGTAAGTTATCTGCAGTCTTTTCTGTCAAGAGATAACAAGAAAGCCGCGAATTTCTTACAGATGTAGGGGAGCATGTGCTTGATCTGTCTAGATCCTGGAGAGCCATGCCACCTGCGGTTGTGCTCTCGAGAGGTACAACCATCGATGGAAGCCCTAACCAAGGACGCGGGGAGTCATAGTGAAGGTTCAGGTCCTGAGAGTACCTCCTCTGATCCTTGGCTAGCAAGTTCATCGGCAATAGAAAGACGAGGAAAGATCTTTTTTATGACCAACGAGAGTGGATTTTCAACAGCCACTGACAATGACGGACCCACTGTTGACGACCATTGCAAAGGCATCTGCCAACTCTTTCTGCGTCTTCAGTTCCTTTTTAAGTAAATTTTTACGGACATGTGTTCGTGTAAATCTTTGAATTACTTCAAAAGCAAAGCCCATTGTCCATTCGCGTCAATCGATCGATCGAAATTTCTCAATCCCCATGTGTTTCTAATTGAAATTCTTGCGAGCATTAAGTTTCATTTAAGATCGTATCTCCTTTGCGTTTCTTGTCGTGTCGCCGACTCTTCCAATCACGCACTGCACTGGCCACGGGACTAGCTGAAGTCCCCTTAATGTTCACTCCATTTAAGGACGCACCGATTTAACGATAATTTCTTGTGGTTACTCAAATTTTCAATTTCTCGTGCGTCGAGAGGGAACCTTCTGCGCCCACGATCCAAACCTAGGCAGCCATGGACGATGTTGACAATCAAGAAACACCGTGTTCAGCATTCGACTGATTGGCCATTACCACTTCCCACCACACCTTCAAGTTGAATTCCATCGATTGACAGCGCGCTCCAAGGAATTCCCAGTGCGGACTGTTTATGGCAGCAGCCGGCCAAAAACGGAAGAAGACCGCAATTGAGTTTGAATAATTTATTAGCACCGATTAAGAATGTTAATTCCGTGCCCGGGGGAGGTAGGGAGGAGGACACATTAGATTTGAACCTTTCCATGAGAACACAATGCACTACCGCCACACACACCCGCGCAATCTTTTCTGGTCGACTGCGTTCGGAATTGAACTTCCAGACTAGCTTCGAGTAGGAGTATGCGGTGGTGGTCGTGCGTGCAATCGCGGTGATTTAGCATGCATCGCCGTGCTATTGGCGGGAAAGGTATCTATCGATAGCACTTCCCCGATTTGGTTCCGTACGTCATTACGCGGCAGTGTCTCGTGCATGTGACTGTGTTGCGGAGTTGGAAATTGTTTTTATCTTCGCAGTGGATCTTAGGTTTTATAGTTTTCCCAGTTTGGAGTGCGCGATTGCGTGTGAGAACTTCGATATCGACTGCTTTAACTGATTTCCTTGATTTGAATATGTAATGCGCTGAGGGTGAATCGGGTGCGCGCTGATGACCCTTGGAATGTAGGTCGACTATAAACTTGATGCAATCAAATTAGGGTTAGAGTATGGGTGGGAATAGAGGCAACCTTAAGAGACAGTGTATGTTGTCAGTGTTTCTTGGAAGAGTCGGCCGGTTTTAAAAACAATGGGAAATGTTGGTTTTCCGGTTAGTCGAGGAACAGATTTTCGGAAATATGACTCCAATAGGACCTGAGTTCAGATATTTGCTTGAGGTCTCTGTTAGCAGGCACTAGCTGCTTAGCTCGCTAAGCCATCCATCAATGTAGGCTTCATTTCAAGGTCTTCCATTAAGCGCTTCCTATCTTCAAATTTAAATAAAACAAAGTGTGTGTAGCCTATCATTGTTATTTTTTATTCGTTTGAAAAGCCTATTGATGTGGCCTGTGAAAGGCCAAGTTTTTGTGAGCGATGCGAAATCGATTGCCTCGGATTCTCCAGCACATTCTCACGGACAGCGGCTCTCACGATGTTTTCGGCAGATCTTGAGTTTCATCGGCGAATGGGTGTTAGTTTGCCATTTACTGAACCAGTGAACTCAAATGTATCCACCACACTGCGAATAGTCCTCACGGTAAGATGTTTAGGGCGACCGTAAAATGGGGAAAGCGCGCGGAACGTTGCCCGAACAGAACCCCCATTTTGATAAAACAATTTGATCATTTGCACGTGTTGTTGAACCTAGACCTACGACGGATTTATCGCACGACTCTAGGGAGCATTGAGCGCGGCTGTGAATAACTGTTGTACTCTTGGCCGACCTGCACTTTCATAAGAGGGAATAAGCTTATCCTCGTTGATTTATTTAAAGTTTGCCGGCTTCCTGCCTGTCACCCACTAGTTTCTAGATGGCCAGTGTAACCTGGACAAGTGGGTGGTTATGGATAATAGTCTTTTCCTTAGATCATTTTTTGCTACTTTTTGCTACAACTGCACAAATATGTACATTTTTCCAATGACAAAAGGGACAGCCCTATGATTCGCTTTGAAGAGCGGGTCGATGTGTGACTGTATGGAAGCATGCAATTAGCTCAGTGAAACTCAATCAATAAACGACAATACAGATGATCATCCATCAATCCCCTTCACATCAATTATGTGCAATGGTTTTAAAAAACCCTTGGACGCTTTCATGTGAAACAATATGCAACGCGACATCGTTCACACAGTCTTCCTTCATATTCTTTCCGTGTACAGTCCACACCGTCCCATCAAAGGTCTTTGGTAATTAATTACCCATCAGAATCTAAAAATATGCCTTCACACACAGTCCTTTATTGTTGTCTGGAGACCAGCGATCACCTTATTTGGTCTTCGTCCGTTCACTCCATGGTGCTCTTGATCTCTTCCTTTGCGATAACCATCGCCCCATACACACTCGCTCCGTGGGTACATTTCGCATGCAATACACCGCATAATGTGATGAAATTCATTTTTCTCCTTCTAACGTTTTCGCAAATCACCGTCACAAGACTCGCGCCACCTTGAAACTGGACCAACCAACAGCAGCCACATATCGATTTGCGATTCCCCGCGCGTTCACTTCTTCTTTGTTTATGTTTATGTTTTGGTTTTGCGCGTTTTAGCCTGACTCATCGCGATGGTACAGGATCGAACATGACTCACCGAGATCATGGGAATCTCGTCGATTCCTTTGAGTCCAACGCGCCATTGCCCGTGCTGGCTGGAGTCTGGTGCCGCGACTGGTCGGTTACTCTGAGATGCTAAATGGAGATTTACTCGGTGGCGAGTCTTGTGTTTGCCTTCGTTTTTCGTTTTTCTGTCATATTCCGTTTGTGTGCGGATGTCTAGTCGTCCCTTGGCAGAGGGACGTGCGCGAGGAGGAGTCAACGCACGGCAATAAATTCAGAGTTTACTATCAGGTTCGCACACCAACTCTTTCGTTTTTTCGACCATATTTTACGCGTTTTATTGCGTCGAAGTCATGATTTGCCTTAGAATCCCTGGTTCAACGGACCCATCCTGGTGTGTGTTTGGCTTAATAACAAGTAGACTTTTATCTGCGCCTAATGAGATTTGATGGGGCATCCACGGACTGCTGGGTTCAAAGGTTGCGGGTGTACTTAAGCATCCGCGACTGTAGCCACCACCACCACCTGTTGGAGCACAAATCAAACAAATTTCCCCACATTCTCCTCACAGACACAACAATGCAACAATGGATTGTCCCGAGTTTGCATTTCCCATCTCTCGGCGGTGCCCTGAATAGCTGGGTATGTTGCCAATTGGCCCGGAATGCGATGAGTCTGAAAACAAGTCTGAGACAGCAATGACTTGAACAATTTTCATTTAATTTAACATTCCAGAGGTTAGAATGTTCCCATGGTGGAATTGTTGTTAAGTTCAGCCACTCATGAACGGCACCACGAATGCTACCTACCACTGGCTGGAGTTATAATTAATTTTTCTTCCTTCTCCTCCAGCCGCTGCCGCTGACTGGCTCTCTTGTTATTTTGTTATTGGAAAATTTATGAGCACTAACTGTTCTCACTTTTGTTCTGCGTCTGTGCCGTGCATTCCACATGCAAGAAGTCGGCTGGCTCTGACTCCGACTCTGGCTCTGTTTCGAGGTGAAAATCTTCATCCATACGTGACAATGTCGTGAATGAAATTAATGCGAGTGGCCTGCGACGTGGTAAACGAATTCAATTCCACGCTGACGCACAAAAGCGGTCTGTGGGCCTGCGTTTGTCGCGGTAAGTGTGTGGATTTTTGTAAATTCTGAATTAATGAAATGTTTTTCGGTATCTTTTTGGCGGGTCCCATATACGCGTGGACCCATGTCAATTGCTTTACATAAAGACAGTGGTTGAATGTTAGATTCGCCTTTGTTCTGGCAGAGAAAAGGGGGACATGGACTTGGAAATTTATAATTTGGGGAAAGCATGAGAGACCTTTAAGGTCACTTGATTGAAGGTTTCTTTGGGAGTTATCGCTTGTGTTGTTGATTGAGGGGCTTCGCCTTGCATGCAGATGTTTAATTTTAGTTCAGGCTGAGTTATGGATTGAGTTAATTGAAACCTTTGACATCAGAAAAACGAACCAATTTTTTAACAGGAGGAGTCTATGTTAATTGTTAATTAATTGTTATTAAAAATTGTGGGAAATTCCTTATGTAAACGACGTTCCTAGGGAGGTGAAGAGTTCATGGAAGGCTTTGACGCTGAATTTCCCAGACGTTAGACAGGAACATTCAGAATAAATGCTGCATCTCTCAGGAGGAAGGCACCATAAGAACAATGTACACTTTCCGATAGATCAGCTATTGCCTTAATGGGAATGATGATTCTATTGCTATCGAGTTTCATTCGCTGGTAACGGCTCAGCATCTTTCTATAGATGACTTAATGCAATAATTGGATGAATCAGCTTATTTTGTGGTAATTTTAACCACTTTGCTTGACAACGAATGCTCACAAGATTGGATTGCAGTGCAACAGATACTCGATCTACTAAGATTGTCATGAAGTGGAGCTGGAGTGGACTCGAATGACTAGACCTGTATCAATTTATTTATAAAGGGTCTTCCAATAGGGGACTTCTGAACTTTGTCAGTTGATAGCGGCCATATTGTTGACGCTACATCTGTCAAATTGGCCGTCATTTATTCAGCCTGTTTTGCCAAATCATCATGGATGGACATAGCGTTCAACAACACGTGCAAATGATGAAATTGTTTTATCAAACTATGTGTCGTTCCGCGCGTTTCGACCATTTTACTGTCGCCATAACCGTCCTACCGGGAGGACTACTCGCAGTATGGTGGATAAATTTGAGTCTACTAGTTCAGTAAACGACAAACCAACCATTCGTCGATGAAACTCAAGATGTGCCGAAAACATCGTGAGAACCACTGTCCGTGAGAATGTGCAGGAGAATCCGAGGCAATCGGTTTCGCGTCGCACACTAGAACTCGGCCTTTCGCAGACCACAGCTTGGCCAATTTTGCATCGTGACTTGGGTGTGCCCCTGAACCCGTACAAAATTGAACTGACCCAGGGGCTAAAAGTAAACGACCATAGACAACGATGTGTGTTCGCTGAATGGGGTCTGGAGCAGTTGGAAACTGACCCCAATTTTCATCGATGAGGCCCATTTCTGGATGAATACTTGTCGAACTTGGGACGATACCAATCCACATGAGATCCAAGAGCATCCAATGCATAATAATAGTAATATAATAATAATAATAATGGCGGCGCTACAGTCCGAGGTGGACCTGGGCCTAGCTTCTCAGCAACCACTCGTGTTGTGCGTGCTATTGTTCTGTCACGAGCGGAGGGGACCTACAGTTTAATGCCGACTCCGAACGACGAGATTGAGAAGCTTTTTTCTAGACAGTTATACTCTTTGAGTATTGTCAGTGACTCGAAAGAGGTGGAGCCGTGAAAAAATGTTTGATGTTTTTTTTTCGAGATTCGACCTACCCACTACGCCACGGCGCCCACCAATGCATCCCGACCGAAAAAATCACTGTTTGGTGTGGATTTTGGGCTGGCGGCGTCATTGGTCCACATTTCTTTGAGTACGACACTGTCATCAACGGCGAGCGCTATAGGTCGACAACTACCAACTTCTTTTGCCCTGGATTGGGTGATATGGACTCCAACGACATGTGGTTTCAAGAGGATGGCGCTATGTGTCGCAGAGTTCAGAGAATAAGCCCTAAAACACAGCGACCCTTAAAGGCAAAATAACCTATGCCATCGGTCAAATTCAGCCTGATTTATGCGACAGAGTCATGGCAAATTTGACATTTCGGATGCACGTCACCCAGAGAAGCCGCATCAGGCAATTGAACGATTATACATACCATAACGGCATTAGTAGGCCTTTCAAACGAGTAAAAAATGACGATGACATATTCCATACACTTTGTGTTATTTAAATTGAAAAATAGGAAGCGCTTATTGAAATACCCTTTACTCGTAGAGATCAAACTTGACGCCTCTCAATCAGTGTCGCTAGCTAAAAAACCATACAACTCATTGAAGCTTCATTAAAATGATGTGTCTGTTATGGAAACTTCTAGTGAGCAAATCAAATCAGATCAGATCCTCTTTAATCCTAACATCCAGGGTGGACCACTTACTATTTTTTTTTAAATCATAGGTTATATTGACACTGACAGCTGTTTGCCGCTCAAAATCTTGACAGAAAGTTACTATCATACCTCCGCGGAACGAAATGAGTCGGTCTACGCTTGAACAACGTTGGAAAATATTGAAAACTTCTCAAAATTTCCAAAGTGAGTGCTGTGTAGCCCAAACGATGCGTTTTCGGAAAAGAGGTTTTGGCCGAAATGAAGCACCCAACGAGACCGCTGTACGTGAGACTTGTATGCTAGTGGACAACACTCATGTTACTGGTCCCCGTCGTCGTACTGTGCGCACAGATGAGAATGTGGCTGCTGTGGCCGAGAGTGTGAGACTCAATTCACGAACATCAACTCGCCATCGATCTCAACAGCTTAACATTTTACGCACTACCCTGAGGAGAATTCTGCACAAAGATCTCGGATTATTCGCTTACAAGGTCCATGGACTCAGCAATTGAAGGCGCGCGACCACCCCCTTCGCAGTTTGGGCTTCGAGCAGCTTGAATAGGATAACGATTTTGGGTGAAAAATCATCTTTTCTGACGATGTGCATTTTCATCTCGGCGGCTACAACTACGTTTACAAACAAAATTGCCGCACCGCCTCTGGGGCTCGGAAAACCCAAATCCGCACGTTGTTGTCGAGAAGCCAATGCATCCACACCGCAGAGTGACAGTTTGGTGCGGATTGTGAAGTAGTGGCATCATTGGACCTTTTTTTCGAAAATGAGGCTGGGAACAGCGTTTCAGTCAACTGTTGGCGTTACAGAGCCATGTTAACCGATTTTTTTTTACTGAAATTGAAGACATGGATTTGGACGACCTCAAGGTTCATGCAGGATGGCACGCCATGCCACACAGCCCATGCCACAATCGATGTTTTGCGCAAAAAATTCCAAAATCGTGTCATCCGCCGTCTTGGCGATGTCAATTGGCTGCTTTGGAGCTGCGATTTGACTCGTTGGGACGATTTTTTGTGGGGAACCGTGAAGGAGCGCTGTTATGCTAACAACCCGGAAATGATTCAAGCACTTAAGGCCACTATCATCCAAATCCACTCAAGTGAGCTACAGCCGGAAACCATCAACAAGGTCTTGGAAAATTGGGGTGACAGAATGCGAATGCGCTACTGCGAAGCCAGCCGAGGCAGCCACTTGAACGACGTTGTATTTCATAATTAATGGGAATGTTCTATTCTATAGACTCTCTTCGCAACCGCATGTAGACTTAACTTTAACATAACAGTTCTCACAAAATCCCGGTTAGATTTTCAAATAAGATTGATTATCTCTCCACCCAATTGTATCTGTGATTAATTGCCTAAGCATCCGTTGGAATCCACTAGCCCACTCGTCGATCAATCTAAAATCCTTAGCGACATCTATTGTCAACAGCATCAATCACGTTTGACCGTCTCTAATACGGTCCTGCTTAACTTTTGATATGCAAATTCACGCCTCTTAAATAATCTACGACACCACTTCTCGGACAAATGGTAATTTTTCAAAATTTAGTACACACCCACGAATAGCCTCAGATTACAGATCGTATCCCAATTCGATTTACAAACATCGTCACATTGTTTGCATCGAATCCGTTGAAACCTGTAAGCCTGCTCCGATTGCCTTCGCTTGCCTTTGCGACTGTTTGTGTCGCTTGCAAGAACGTTTCCAAGAATCGTCTTGTTTCAGGCTACCTCTGGCCGCATAAATATCTAATCCAAACCGAAATTCACTCAACTGTACCGCGTTCCGCCATTAATCACCCACAATTGACACTTTCCCATGTTTCTGGGGAATTCTTCTCGCCGCAGACCGCGCCACACGCAAGTTGTTCTGTTGTGCAAAAGCAAAGTGGTTCCTCGATCCCGCCCGACAGGTATGGATGCTTACCGAAAACCAATAGATACACACGAGAGTGTGCACATACACACGATCATTGTCGAGTTAATGAATTTCAAAGGAACCGCGCCGTCGTTAGCGCGGATGACAATGGCATTATTTTTTGAAATTGTTTTCTTTTTTTTTGTTTCAAAAAAACTGCTTTTGTTTTGCAGTTTTATCGTGGCGGCAGCAGATAGTCTCCTCTAGCCGGTCTCATTTGTCAATAAATTTTATCGGCTTGTCATGGTTGATAATCTGAATGGGTACACTGAAAAAAATAATTTGGCCAAATTAAGAAAATTATTCAGAATTCGTTACAATTTAAGGAAATTATTGTTTTGCGGAGCAATAGAGAGGATTTAAGGTGTTGATCTAAGCTGTATTTGACATCATTAGCCGAGAGCCTGATAGTACAACAAAAACTCTTTTATTCGGAATACTTGAGACCAGCGGCCTTCCGGATAATCAATTTTCCGGTTGTTAGAGGTTTAAATAAAATTAGGTACATATTTTTTAAAACAAAGAACCATTTTGGGTGATCTGACTCCGGATTCTAAAGTTTTCTCCGGATAATAGATTGAAAATTCACCTTATACTTGCTAATCAGTATGGCGGCGGGCGGCGTCCCTTCTTGGCGAGTAACAGCCTTGTTGCAGTTCTTCGTGAATGACAGCCATCAGAATTGCGGATGTTAGACGTTGCCGGTTGCTTGAGTTCCGGACAAAAGATTTTCAACTGTACTTCGTTAGTGATAGCCAACAGAATGTCAGATATTAGAGGCTGCCTGTTATTGCAGTTCCGGATAAAAGATTTTCAACTGTACTTCGTGAGTGACAGCCATCAGAACGTCGGATATTTGAGGTTGTCGGTTATTTGAGTTCCGGATAAAATAATTTCGACTGTAGTTCGTGAGTGGCAGCCTACAGACTTCTAGATATTAGAAGCTACGGAAAAAAGATTTTCGACTTCGTGAATAACAGTCGACAGAATTCCGGATATTAGAGGTTGTCGGTAGTTCCGGATAAAAGACTTTCAACTGTACTTTCTTACATGTCTGCACAAAAATTACGTTCCCTTTTCGTGATTGACAGCCACTATAACGCCACAGTCACGGGTTATAAGTTCAATCTTCTACGAAATACTTGTTATCCAATGAATTAAGTTGTCGGCCTAGTGAATGTGTACAAAACCTCTCTCCGCACCCAACAAACGGAAACATTTTTTTGCTAAATTAATGAAGTAAATCCAAATCTCTGTTGAACTCCGTCACCCTGTTAATGAAACCAAGAAAAGACATCCCCTCCGAAAGCAAAGAAACTCGATTGCGATTTGTGCTGGTAGCTGATTAAATCGCTCTCAGTGTTGGCTCATTGCTTCGAAGTGTTTTTCGCATAAAATTCAATTCAACCTCAAAATGAAACGCTCAGTGTCCCTTGGTATCTCAGAAATGTTCCATAGACCGACAGCTGAAGATGCCACTTAAAAATTGTCTCAACTATGCGGGCTCGCAAGTGCGTCGCGCCGGAGTAAGCCCTCACAATGCAAATCAACTCGGGATAAACGACATGCCATGGCAGAGGCCACGGCTCTTGGCCTCTCATCAGCCATCAATTGATCTACGAACGCAAGGAAATTAATGACAATTTTGAGCCTGCTACGGAAGGTCATCGTTGGAATTAAGAAATTAAGGATGCCTGCGGGTGGAGAGATAGTCCCTCTCCTGTCATGTGGTCCACATGACTGCCTCTTCCGTCAATTAACCACATCTGCGTGGATTGTGTTTATCCGTGCCACCATCGGTTGTGGGCATGGAACCTCCGACATTCCAAACATGACATGAGATTGAATGCGACCAGGGTGCGTGCATTATGCAAACGTCATTGTGTCCTGACGTAACAAAAACACAGCAGAGGGGGAAATTTTTGAAAAGGAAAGGACATCGGAGCATAACATCAACAGATGGTGCGCCAGTCGTCCTTTTTTTGGGGTTCAGCATTCCCCGAGAGCTCTGGATGAATAGGGGTTGGCTTGGAGAACGCCATAAAGTGAGCGAGCAGGAACCAGACGTCAGCAGGTATGCGGAGAGTTTCACCGAGTGATCCACGTGACCGACAGACGAACAATCCCAATCGAGTGCAGGAAACCGACATAAAAAGGCACAAAGCCTCTATTTTGTCTTTTGATAGGTGATTGTGATAATTAATTGCTCAATGGGACGTGGGCAGATGGTCTGATCGGGAGGAGATAGCCTGTGACACTAATGGGTGATGTTCCGTGCTTGTAAGGAGCAGAATGTTGAGAGAGTTTTATAAATGCATTTGAGACTTTATTGCCCCGTCGTCGATGTGATAATGAGATGGAGCAGGTGATGCGTGAAATAGGTTGTCGATTGGAAGGCTGAGGAGTGGGAGTTGATCTGCAGTAGATGTCTGGAGTGAATGTCTTCGACTCCTCGCCATCGAGACAACGGAATAGAGGACGCCCACGAAATCAATGGCGCACACTGTGGAGAAAGACGTCAGCCAACTTGGCGTGCGTAATTGGAAGCAGCTGGCTAAAGATCGTGTCAGCTGGAGTGGCTTGTTGGTTGAGGCCCAGATCTACCCTGCATTGTAGCGCCATCAATTTTTTTCCAAAATGTTGCATCTTTCCTTATTTTTGTTCAGCTTTTTGATGGCTGTGCCGACTTCTCCAATACTGGGTGGGGGAACTTCATCGACTGGAGGTGGGATTTCTTCGTTCCCTATCACTCTCTCCTGGTTGTGCTCATTCATTATTCCTCGCGGATCTGTATCAAGATTACCCCTTACGGTTTCGAAGAGACTATGTGCCTTCCTTAAAGCCCTATGCCGGACTCTTTCCTTTTTTTCAATAGGTTCGAATTTTCGGTTAGTCCCTACACTCCCCGATTTCCTTAACCTGGAAACCTGGTAGAAGCCTTTTTTTTGCGCATCTTTTAGCTCAATACTCTTCTTTCGCTGGTTGGTTGGTTGCAGCATCTTTTGATGTACCACTCTAGTTCGAGTTTCATTGATTCCCTTTAACTCAATGGACTACCTCAGCTTTATTGATTGAAGGATCGATCGGTGTTGTCATTCTATCCAAACCAGTCTTTCAATCGCTGACTTAGTTTTTTCCATTGATTTCCTTCAGGTTTTGCCCGAACTTGTCCGTTCTCTTGTCCGTCTTCTATTTTAATGATTCCCTGATATTTACAACTCTGAAAATTCGTTTAGAGCTCAAAATAGCAGACTTAGGCGTCTCCGAAAGTTGCGATCGTCAACCAATCAGGAATTTATCCCTCAAATTAGAAACGCTTCGTACAGATGGCAAAGCAACCCAGAAGAACGTGTTCTGTGTCATCAACTGCAGCGTGTCACGTAACCTTCGAACTAATACTCCAGCCTTATGTAACCAGCATTAGAAGAGCATCAAAGTTGCCTCATGTATTTCCACCGCTTGACATTAAAACGTCTGTTATCGGTTGTTCGCCATCCACTTCAGAGCACTTATGTTCGTTGTCAAATATTCAAATGCATTTCCAGCCCTCCACTAGATGCACTCCAACTGTGAGCAGCCCATAAACAACAGCCCAACCCTCAGCCAGATCCTCAAGTGTCGACAAAGGAAAAGAGAAGAAAAAAAAACCCTGAAACTGCTCCAAATACCACACGGAACACAGCACAGGGGAAGAAGAGAGTCCTTTTCCTGTCGCTTGTTTTCATTCCACACACATTTTCCCTACAACGCAACTCCGATCAATGCATGCGACCATAATAAAATTCCACCCTTCCGGACGTAAGTGATCCCTTCGGATGTGAACGAGGACAAAGGAGGAGTTGGAGGATTACCAAACCTATTCGAAATGCAATTCCATGCGTGCCGCACGTGTGCCGCGGTACGATGAAGGTTGATCATCTCTTCTCAACCACTTCCACTGCATTCGATCGCATTCACTCGGGTACGCTTAATGAGAGGACGTAAGGATCAGTGGCACCAGCACTCCGGTGAAACATTTATTTTTCTTCCATTTCCGGTAGTGAAGTATGGAGGTCCTTTTGAGGAACGCGGCCCCTTCAGGGGTCTGGAATACTAATTGTCACTTAATGGGTCGTTGCGAGAGGGGAGTGGAGGTTAATGGATGGAATTAGAGTCTTAGGTATGGAACGCTGCACATGCCTGCTGTTGATTATGTATTCATTTGATGTATGGTCTAGTTGGTGTTTCTAGGGAACTGCGGCGACGACCATGAGTGGAATTCAGTGCGGATGGAGCACATTTTCTTGTTGGGAAAAGATTTGGTCAGGAGATAAGAGGTGGAGTTAAGGATGTGGTTTAATGACAGAAGCATCTTACGATGGCGATTCCTTTTCTTTAAACACTGAATCCACGTAAAGATCCTGGAAAAACCGCAAAAAAAATACACCGCCTGCTCATCGTTTTGCATCTTTTTTGGAGTAAATCCATGCTATGGTCCATGCGGACAACTTACGGAAGACATACTGCATGATATTCCTTAGCGAGGAGATGTCTTTTGACAGATGTTTCTTTTGCAACATCGTTCGCCTAGACAACTACCTTGGATCCTACTCCCTCTAGTATTAAGAGCAGTTCGTTTACAGCAACAGCCCACAGCAGATATGTGACAGTCATGCCCTAACAATTTCTAAAAGCCAGTCACCCGAACCCTTTCAGTTCCGATTTAGACTTTTATGGAATCAACTCAATGTTGTGGCTTCAGTCCAACACTTTCAAGATCTTAAACCAACATTCCATAGCTTTTTGTAACTCCTCCCGTATCAGCAGACGAATTTGAACGAAGATCCTCCGCTCACTTGCTTCGGGAATGTCTTAGCAATGTTCAACCGAACAAAGCCCAAATCATGTCTTGAGTGTTCCATAAAATCAGAGTAATCACCTCTTGCGTTTTACGACTCCCCCACTCGCGCATAGTTGTCCAACTGAAACAGATCGCCATCATCAATCCATAAGTCCATTAGATTCCACACACACACGCACGCAACCGCCCGTTCAGATACTTTCTCCAACCGCATCACGTTCAGCCGATTAATCTCCGTTAAACGATCGTTTTCCATCATAAAGTGAAGCATGATCCCGGCTATCTCATGTGTGCCGTCAGAAATGCCATTAAAACGCAAACATCCCAATCCCGTCCGAATAATTAATTCACCTCTGCCGCTCCAAGTGCACTGTCATGGCCGGCCGTTGGCATCCAGTGAGTCATTTGGGCCCAATTAGATTCAATTGTTGGCGTGTTTCGTGGGTCTATCATGTCCCGGCTTTGTTGCCCACATGATGAACATTTTGTGATCATTCTCCGGCCTCAAAGAGGTTATGACATCTCGTCCGACATTGCACTCATTTGTTGATCATTCTCTGGTGCTGACAAAGGGTATCTTCTCACAGGCAAGTGGTTCCTCGAAGAGGTAGAGCATTCCCGCTTTTACGACACACCGGTGACGACGGATTGCGATCCTAATCGGGGCATCTTGACATAATTTGATGAGATACGAGATACGAGCTGCGTCAGAATGCGCGCAGTTCAGAGAACGCATCCATGCTGAGGCATGCAACAATGGCATTAGAAGGTGGTAACTTCTTTGAAATCGTCTCGAGTGACGAGACTCTCCTTCTATGCGTGTCAAGGCCTGCTTTGTCTGGGTAATCCCATCGGAGAAGGATTACCTCAATGGAGCGATGAAAAATGATACAGGACAGGGGATGAGGAGTGTTTGGCAACTGATCGGGAGACATCCGTGCAGCGAGGGGAGTGATTAATTTGACACAATTGTGCGTCTTGTCGGGCACTCGGAGAAGGGTAGCTTGAATGGGAAGCGCTATTGTTGGACCACCGAGGGAGGATCCGAGTGTTCGAAGAGGGTTCACGGCAAATGATTATGTTACTGATATTCATCGAGAGGCTCTTTAATTTACGAAAATTGCTTAGATGATGATAAATTGTTTAACAGATGACGAGGATCGGTGAGAAACGAGCATGAAGCTGAGGTCACTGACCTCTGACAGCTCTTAAAAGTGGAACTCTGCTCCTTTGTGATGCAAATCAAGAAGACATGGAATTTCTGTCCCTTGCGGTATTTTGTTGGGCCCAATTTTTAATTTACTTTCCTTTCACTTGTAAACTGGTGCCATTTTTTGGCAGAGATCGATGAAAGTTGAGGTTAACTGATCCTCATTCCCTCACTCAATAACTTAGTGAACAGACCAGAAAATGGGTGATCAGTGATCAGTGATCAATGTTCATTAGCCAGCGAGGTATGGTCACCGATCGGCGATCAGCGATCAGTGAAAATCAGAGTTTTTTAATTGAATTCAGACGATCAATGATCCCCGTCACGGTTAGCGACTTGAGGCAAAGGATCAATGGCTCAGTGAATAGGTCAGAAGATGAGCGATCACATATTCATTCACGAGCGATCGATGCTCAACGATCAGGGATCAGTCGTAATCAGTGTTTTTTTATGATTTCTAAGGATCAGTGATCCTCGTCATCATTATTGCCTTATTTTAAAGGATCAATAGCTCAGTGAACAGATGAGAAAATGAGCGATCAGTGATCAGTGATCAATGTTCATTAGACAGCGAGGGATGGTCACCGATCAGCGATCAGTGATCAGTGGAATTCAGTGTTTTTTAATTCATTTCAGACGATCAGTGATCCCCGTCACGGGATGACTTATGACTTATGGCAAAGGATCAATGACTAAGTGAACAGATCGGTGATCAGAGCGAACGTTGATCCAAATTCATTGGCATATTCGTATGCCTGTGTATGTCAGTGATTTTTAATGATTTTCACCAAGTCATTGATACTTTTACATAGTCACTAATGGATCAGTGATTTTCGTCGCCGTAAGTGACTATGTGAAAGGATCAATGACTTGTTGAACAGATCGAACCATCGGTGATCAGTGATCATTGCTCATAGACAAGCGATCGATGGTCAACGATCAGTAGGAAGCGATTCAGTGGTGAGCAACTCGTGGTTTATGACTGATCGTGGTGCTCCATGATCATGACTAAATGCTCACTCTTCTGTAATTTAGGAAGATGAGGGATCAGTTGCAAGTCGCCAGCTTGCGACGCTGTCATCCCGCCCGCATTGTGCAATCGAGATCATTGCCCATTCAAAGGCTCATCAGTATCTCAAGCGTTTAATTAACCCAGCGTAGCAGGCCACAGCTAACATTCCTCTCGCGTTCGTTCAACTTTTTCCATGAACGCGTGCCATTGCCGCAGTCATGGATGGCTACTTGCCGCACCAAGAATTTCCACTGACACATGCGATATCGCATAGAATTATGAAAATATATGCTCGACCCTTTCAACTGCCTCGGATATCCACCATCGTTACATATTCAGTATCTGGCCGGCGGTAGACTAGCGTGCCTAGTCGCAATGAAATTCTGCCTCTCTCTTCCTCTCCCATTCTCGACCAAGTGCATTACTAGAACCCGCGAAGCATAAAAAATTCTGTTCAGCTTCAACGTACTGGAAGCGGGCCCTAGAACACTCATGATCGTGGCATATGCCGGCCACCATAAGACATCGCACGTAAGATCATTAGCAAGGGTCACCCGGTTGTTGATCATGATCGCGTACCTTGCCGCCATACTTGCTCTCTCGCACTCCAGCTGTTCGACCGGCCAAGCTAGGCTGGTGGCACTCATGCCTGACAATCTTCATCCGGCGGAGAAGTCGAAATGATTAAAAGGGGGCGGCTTTGCTGGTTTATTGATCCCATGGCGGCGATCATTGCGATCGCTCCATGAAAGCCCTAGTTGACGCGCTAAAAGCAACTTAATTGCTGCGAATTACCATCACTGTCACAGTGATTCCATGCCATGCCCCCAATTATGGCGGAATTTATGAATCCATTCTCGCAGATAAAGTGCCCAGGGGGCACTTATTATCGTCTTGACATATGGCAGTGCTATTGGACAAGTTTTTAGATCAGCTAATGCTGTCGAATCGATTTGATATTGACACCGATTGCTGGCACATGGCTTTTTCCACTCAATCGGGGACTTGGATCAAAATGCAAAGTCCAGCGAAAGTGTCGGCTGCCTGATCGGTTGGGAGTGCAAAAACTGGAGCAATAAGCTTATAAAACTGATCGTCGTCGCGTATTTACATGCGAGAGTGCTGCTTTGCCTCGGAGAGTGTGCAGCGACTGGCGGAAGTGATTGAAGACAATTAATGAACGTTGCCATGCACGCCAGCTGACCAGCTAATGTTGCATGGCGGCAATTAGCGAGTGAAAAAACTTGCAACAATCAGAAAGTTACAGGAGCTGTGATTATGAGCAATTATACCCTCGGCGTTAATGTAACGGAAATATTTTCGAAAATTGATTTTCCCAAGAAAGATGCAAAAACTTCGCTTGGCGTTGGATATCTGTCGGATTGTGCGTTGGTAACTGTGCTACTTAAGGGGCAGTCTGATGATCGCGGATGTCTTACCTTTGCTCAATTAGCAATGAAAGTCGATGGGAAGTTAACTAAACGATCTGTCAGATCAACAGTCTTTCAATCAATTGATCAGTCAACTCCGTCGTTTGTAATTCAATCGATTGCGAGATGCGTTGGTGATGAATTGACAGGGTGATCTGTTGATCATTGAAAGTTCGTGGCATAAGCTGATTGAATCTTAGTCCATCGTTGCCATCAGACAGGCTATTCGATAGTGGCGTTGGTTTGGTGCGAAGCAGATTGTTCCGCTCCTCACTCAATAACTCACCACAGTTAGCTGGGTCTTACACAAAGAGTGTGAATTATAGGGTGGGTGATGTTATAGTTTAAAGCAGCTGGAGGTGATTTGGTAGGACGCAAGCACCAGCTCACCTGTAAGTTATGGTCGGAGGAAAACATGCCCGATGAGTGGAATCTCAGTATCATTTGCCCGATCCACAAGAAAGGAGACCCTTTGACTGCGCCAACTATCGAGGGATAAGTCTCCTTAACATCGCCTATAAGATCTTCTCTGCCGTTTTGTGTGAACGCCTGAAAACATTCGTGAACAAATTGATAGGTCCTTATCAGTGTGGTTTCAGGCCCGGTCCACCATCGATCAAATCTTCACACTGCGGCAGATCCTGTAGAAGACCCAAGAAATGGAGGTCGACACACACCATCTATTTGTCGATTTCAAGGCCGCATATGAGAGCGTGTATAGAGACGAGCTATACAGCGCCATGTCTAGTTTTGACATTCCTGCTAAACTCGTCAGACTGAGCAGGATGACGATGGAGAACTCTCGCTGCTCCTGCACCTTCAATGTCAAAAAAGGTTTTAGACAAGGCGACGCGCTGTCATGTGATTTTTTCAACATCGTTCTAGAGAAGATCGTGTAAAACTCACTGACCAACACAAGAGACACGGTCTTCCAAAAGTCTGTTCAACTGATAGCTTACGCGGATGACATTGACGTGATTGGGCGAACACAGCGAGCCATCAATGATGCGTTTGCTGGCATTGAAACGGAAGCGGCTAAAATGGGTCTGGCCGTAAACGAGGGCTAAACCAACTATATGCTGTCATCGAGAAAGGACGCACAACATCAACGACTTGGCGACGTTCTGCACCATAGGCAGCTATAACTTTGAGGTAGTTAAGGACTTCGTCTACCTTGGCTCCACAGTAAAGAGTACAAACAACATCAGTACCGAGATTAAACGCAGAATAAATCTTGCCAACCGCTGTTTTTATGGGCTCAAAAGGCAATTGAGTAGTAGAACCCTCTCTCGGAAGACCAAGCTGACTCTATACAAGACCTTGATCATCCCAGCCCTGCTGTATGGCGCAGAGGTATGGACAATATCCCAAGCGGATGAACAGTCTCTTGGCTTTTTCGAGAGAAAAGTTCTGCCCGCTATCTTTGGTCCTGTTTGCGTTTGCGATGGCATTTGGAGGAGAAGGTTCAACCACGAACTGTATGGGCTGTACAGCGACATGAGTCTAGCCAGGCGTCTACGGATCCAACGCCTAAGATGGCTAGGCCATGTAGAGCGTATGGACAACTTAGCTCCGACCCGAAGAGTATTCGACTCTGAGCCTGTGGGACAACGCAACAGAGGACGTCCACGAACAATGTGGCGCACACAAGTCGAGGGGGACCTCGGCCGGTTTGGTGTGCGAAACTGGAGATAGCTGGCGAAAGATCGTGCTGGCTGGAGAGGCATGCTGAGTGAGGCCCAGGACCACCTCCTACTGTAGCGCCCTAAGAAGAAGAAGAAGATGTTATAGTCCGCTTCAAATCAGACAATCTTAAGAATACAGGGTGGGCCAAATACAAGTTTCTTTTTAAAAATGAACAAAATGGGCGCCGTGGCCGTGTGGGTTCGTGCGTCGACCCATGCGCATTAGACTTTCACAGTCTAGGTTCGAATCCAAGATCAGACAAACAATTTTTCAAAAAAAAATTGTTCTCGGCTCCACCTCTTTCGAGTCACTGACAATGCTCAAAGAGTATAACTGCCTCGAAAATGCTTCTCAATCTCGCCGTTCGGAGTCGGCATTAAACTGTAGGTCCCCTCCACTCGAGACAGAACAAAAGCACGCACAATACGAGTGGTTGTTGAGAAGCCAGGCCCAGGTCCACCTCGACTGTAGCCCCGCCATTATTATTATAAAATGTCTTGCAGATCAAAACTTATGAAATCTCCAAACGCGTAACTTAATCGGACTTGATCAAGTAATAGGCCAAAGTTCCTTTGAGTACAAATCATTTCTTGACAATTGCTTAGGTGAGGAAGCCACGTCCTTTGAGCTCCCTAATCCCTGCTAACGGAATACAGATCAGAAGGCTTATCACGTACACTTTTAGATTTTCCAAACGTAGGAATCGCCACATAGCGCATTCAACCTCAAAATTCGCCGGAAAATGCCTTCCATGAGCTGAGCTGCCTTCTTAGCCCAATTCAATGCACATCCCTGGTAGCAGTTTATCAACCCGTCCAATTATACCAAAACCGTCTTCCTCTGCAGTTAATTAAATTTCCTCCCCAAATCGCAGGCACATTCGAACTCTACTAACCACCGATCGTGCCCGTCATACAAATCCATCTCGTCAGGCGACTACAAACGAACGTGCTGATCAACTAATGAACCTTGCAAGTGCGATTAACCCGTCGCCGATTTTTACGACTCAACCAAGAGGAACCCATTTAACTGTCAAGACCTGCTAACACGCAAAAAAGGGACTGCTGATCCCCGCACTTGCATCCGCAAAAAAACAAAGCCCCAAACAGATACGCGGAGTCCATAAATTATCTCCGCCAGCACTGGCCAGAGACAAATCCCCGAGTGACTCATCACCGTCCAGAGCCGTCGCGTCGCGGCATAACAGATAATAAAATAAAAACGAAAAATTTGTAACAACCCTGCGAACCGAGAGGCGCAGACGATTCCCAGTCCCATCATTCACATGGGTACCTGGGAAATTTATTACACTCCCGTCCCGGGCAAATCAAATAAAATTTCGAGAAAAGGAAAAAAGCTGCTGGACGGTGGAGTTATGGGCGGACACCGTGTTTGCGTTCGCCTTTGTCTGCCGTGACCGTCGAGTGACAAAGGCATCGCTCTCCAGCTCTCCGGCGGATCCCATCGATTCCCCGTGCGAGATAAATTAATTTCGAGCTGAACTTCTTGAGAACCGTTGCTCGGAATGCATAATCTATCCATCGGATAACTGCTGTTCGAAGTGTCCAATCTCCATAAGCCCCAGTGAGGCTGCGGAACGTGACGGGCCCACATGGCGTGCAGTTGGCGTTCCTCGGAACGGGTTGACATTTGATAGGCGTGGGCTATCTGCACGTGTTGACATTTTGGAGAACGGCCCTGACAGCTGAGTCCACCCCTATGCACCGCATCCTCCGGGAAAGGGATAATGACTTGTAATCCGTCGAGCTAATGGCTGAGTTGACTTCTGTCGTGCGGCTGGTCCTCTCCGCAGAAGGTCCAGCCCACGATGATGATGATGGTGATTACAGCAGATGTTGCACGCATCCTCGCGGCGAGGATGTAACCACACAAGGGGTTGTTGCAGCGACGAGAAGACCTGCATCCCTGCCAGATGTTGGTTGACGTGGAATGCGGTCGCACATGTGGTGCGGTCGACAGATTGAGGAGCAATTAAAATTACCACTCATTAGCATCGCCGAGTCGGGATGACATAACGTGGCCCAATTAACGGCGCGCAACACAATCCACAAACTGGCTCTTAGCCCGGCCCGGACGGTCACACGCCCAATTAAACGAAATTCGCTGTTGCCCCCGTCTGTGCTCGTTGCGGATTTCAGGCACAACCAGTGAAACGTATTCGACCTTGCAATGTCGACTGGTTTTGTTGGCGGCGGCGGCGGCGTGCGAGTGTATGGACCGATCGGGTTTTTGGCTCGAGAGGAGATTGTTGTTACCGAAGAGAAGGTTTCACCTTTTGCTGGAGCTGCTGCTGATTGGAATTCCATTCACGCCTCACTCGACGGTGTTTCGTTGTGATGGTGGTGGTGGCGGTGGAGATTTCTTCGCATGGAGCCCGGTAACCAAAGTCGTGACCGTAACAGTTGGTCTTTAAATTGATTTTCTGTTGAGTGGGACTGCAGGCGATCGGTTTGTTTTGATGCCAGAATACAGGAGTTGATGCTGGTCGGCGGCGTTCATAGGTGTGGCTGCGATGGGAACAGATAAGCGCGTTACTCATGGCGAGCATAGTGCGGACAGTCATAGGGATCCGGGTCAAGGCACTTGTTTACTGAAAGACGAGGAAAACTATGGGACGCATAAAGGTTCCCTATTATGTCCTGGAGTTTCCTTTATTCAAGCTACAGTCAGACGCTTGTTCTTCTTCTTCGAGCGGGGAGATCTTGGACCTATACGACAATGAAGACTATGGGACACATGAAGGTTTCGAGTTTTCTGTTCAAACTACAGTCAGACTCTTGTTCTTCTTCTTTGAGCGGGGAGATCTTGGACCTCTACGACGATGAAGACTATGGGACACATGAAGGTTTCAAGTCATGTCCTGGATTTTTTTCTATTCAAGCTACAGTCAGACTACCACTACCAGCTTGCCTCTCCAACCAGGGCAATCTTTTACCAGTTGTCCCCAGCGGCGCACTTAAGGTTGTTTGGAGGTTCGTTGTGGTCGTCTCCTGCTGAGTTGTCCCTTGATTCAAAGGTGACCGGGGTTGGATCTTTTGATGCCTGGCCAAGCCGATGAGACTGTACAGCTCGTAAAGTTGAATTTTGACGTGATTCCAAAACTATATTAAGTTGACAGACGCGCTGCATGAAGTTAGACAAAAAGCTTAATTCTGTCCTTCCCCAGTGCAGCCATTTCCCCCAACTTCCTCCTGTCATCTGTCACACGTATCGTCACGATTGCAACTTTACAACCAGCCAGCTGAAGATTTCCGCAGCAAAGCCCACCTAAAAATGTCCGTTTTTGTCCAAACCACTCGTTAAAAATTGATCTTTGTTCGGTACGCTCTCTCGCGTCTCCCCACGAATCTGTCAATTCAACCTCAAAGCAATAAAATCCGTTCCATTTCCCTCAGCCGCACTAAAAAGTAAACAAACCACTCACCCCAGAAGGGGTGCAACTTCCTTCCGCAACTTGTAACGATCCTTCTTCAATCAAACAACAGAGTCCTGCCTGCTCTGCAGTATCGCCCTCCTCTCTCGGTCGATTAATCAAAATTATTCAATTGTCACAAGTCCTTGTGCTGCGCATGTGGTTCCGGTTTCCTAGAGTACCCCCACCCGTTTCGAAGCCGCTTTTGTTAGTAAGGATACTGCGCAGCTGCACTCTGCACCACCGAAAGGACACAATGTGTGCGGTGGTCGCCCTTCCAATTTGTAACCAGTTCGCTACGGAACGTCGCATATGCCACCAAGGGGTGCCCAAAACAAATCGTCGTCATCGCCTAGGCAACTCTTATTCAGTTGCGGTGATGTAATTTCCTCTCACCACAAGTGGGCCGTCACCGCAGTGCCGTGCGATTAGAAACATCTTGTGCCGTCAAGAGCAACGTGTTCGGCTTTGATTGCGGCTAATTAAGTCGACCTAAGTGGGCGTGCGAACCACCCGACCTTAATCCCACGTGCTCTGGCGAAGCCATGACAATGGAGTGCCAATGACCACATGTGGTGCGTTCTATCAAACTTCCTCCTCCCTAATATGGTAAATTATTCTGAGAGCCTTTGTCGATGCAGGTCTTCGTTTGAGCGTCTTTCATAAATCACCGCGAATCGCTATCAACTGCGTGCAGAGCGCATCGAAGTCGGTGTGAAGAAGGCATTTCTTCATAACGTTTCGCCGCCTACTGGAGGAGCTCTGCCCACATGCAGTTCAAGTTCGGCTTCTTCTGCCTCGTGCATGGTCGGAGGTGGCCTTTGTTCGCTCTCGGGTGCTTTGCCTCGATTAACTGACTGCCAAGCAGGCAGCCAACACAAAACCAGCTCTGGAATGTGCTGCTTCTCTTTTGTTGACGAAGATTTATCGATTTCTCAATTGCGGATGAACGGTGCGGTGTGAGATACTCTAATCCGGCGAGTTGGTGGATCGCCCTGTAAGAAGTTCATCATGTGCAAGATGATTGATAATTAGACGCTGAGGTGGTGGTGGAATGCGTGTTCCTGTGGTTGTGGGAGACAGTAGACACGAAAAATTTGTACCTGCTCGACATATACGTACCATCTGTCTGTCTTGTCTGTCTTGTCTGTCTTGTCTGTCTTGTCTGTCTTGTCTGTCTTGTCTGTCTTGTCTGTCTTGTCTGTCTTGTCTGTCTTGTCTGTCTTGTCTGTCTTGTCTGTCTTGTCTGTCTTGTCTGTCTTGTCTGTCTTGTCTGTCTTGTCTGTCTTGTCTGTCTTGTCTGTCTTGTCTGTCTTGTCTGTCTTGTCTGTCTTGTCTGTCTTGTCTGTCTTGTCTGTCTTGTCTGTCTTGTCTGTCTTGTCTGTCTTGTCTGTCTTGTCTGTCTTGTCTGTCTTGTCTGTCTTGTCTGTCTTGTCTGTCTTGTCTGTCTTGTCTGTCTTGTCTGTCTTGTCTGTCTTGTCTGTCTTGTCTGTCTTGTCTGTCTTGTCTGTCTTGTCTGTCTTGTCTGTCTTGTCTGTCTTGTCTGTCTTGTCTGTCTTGTCTGTCTTGTCTGTCTTGTCTGTCTTGTCTGTCTTGTCTGTCTTGTCTGTCTTGTCTGTCTTGTCTGTCTTGTCTGTCTTGTCTGTCTTGTCTGTCTTGTCTGTCTTGTCTGTCTTGTCTGTCTTGTCTGTCTTGTCTGTCTTGTCTGTCTTGTCTGTCTTGTCTGTCTTGTCTGTCTTGTCTGTCTTGTCTGTCTTGTCTGTCTTGTCTGTCTTGTCTGTCTTGTCTGTCTTGTCTGTCTTGTCTGTCTTGTCTGTCTTGTCTGTCTTGTCTGTCTTGTCTGTCTTGTCTGTCTTGTCTGTCTTGTCTGTCTTGTCTGTCTTGTCTGTCTTGTCTGTCTTGTCTGTCTTGTCTGTCTTGTCTGTCTTGTCTGTCTTGTCTGTCTTGTCTGTCTTGTCTGTCTTGTCTGTCTTGTCTGTCTTGTCTGTCTTGAACCAAAGGTCAATTGTTCACAAAAAGCAAACAGAAATTGCAACAAATCCCATGATCATTTATCTATCCAAACACACCCCAGTTAAACCCACCATCATTTCGCTTCTCTTTGACGTTTCTCAGAACCGATTTCCTTTATCCACCAACGGTTTTCCACAACATTACCATTATCACAGCCCACGTCTGTTTTTATAGCACATTTCCTTACCGTGTGAGCTACCATCGCGACAAACGATCTCGGGAAGTTCTTTCAAAATACCCACCATAAAGCCGGAACAATCTTCACGCATTTTTATTGACCGGCGCTAAATCTGGCGCTAAACTATCCACAGGACGCATCCTCTTCTGTTCCGCACATTAACTGGTTGAGTTGAACGTCATAAAACTTTCACACGCCCTATTCAAAAACGGCGCTAAAACCGTGCGCAAAAAATGTCGGAAATCACGGCTGTTTACTCAGAAGATCGTGATCCCATTATGGAAAGTCTTTAGCGAGGTCTTTTGTTATTCGCCCGAGGGATCGTTAAACGCGTTTCCCACAAGGATGTGAAATCCTGAAGGAAATACTTGAGTGTGTGCATATGTGCGTGCATGTGTTGCGAATTAGGAAGTTAACGCGCATTAGGAGTCGTTTTGAGGGGATTTTCTTAAATAATCCCTCGAAAATGGAAAACTAACAGATAAGGGACATATGAGCTGGGGTTTGTTGAGGACTCTAATACAATTGATGTTTTAAGAGTCATTGACAGTCAGAGTCACAGATAACTCGACTTCTAATGAGGAAACGCTGCCGATTGCTCTTGGTTTACTTAGAACCTAAGTCTTGGATGCGTGGTTCCACGAGATTACAGTCAAGGTGGCCTCGGATGGAGGCAGTTCTTCTGAGTCTTATCATTTCAGTCGTTTTTCTTTACAGCGATAACGTTTAGGGATAAGGCATGATTAATGATCAACCCAGCAGATAGGTTAATGGCGGTCATGTTCAAACTGAGGGCAAAAACATTTTTGCCGGATGAATTTTTTTTTTAAAATGTGTCCGTTTTTATTTCCTTATCGCGCTGGTGAATTCACTAGCAGCCCCTAACCTCTCCCAATGTACTCGTGGCAACTAGATCCATTTTTCCAAAGACATGCACGCAAAAGTTGCCTCACCAAGAATCTAATTAAATCACAAATCAATCAACTCCATGTCACCTCATCCACAAGCAAAGTCAAGTTCTCAACCCAACTCTAGACGACTCCGGCGGCGAGTGGTTTTCGTTTCACAAAGAACCACACTCAAGGCCACAAGCGCACAAGAGAAACAATTCGTAATGAAATCGCCGTGCAAGGCAAATAAAGCCCTCCTCAGCCGAATATGCGAACCTGCGGCGGGCCGCATTGTCTCTAACCAAATGCAAAACTATTTCCCTCGCATTCCTCGGACCGCAAAACCACAATTATCACCATGAAATGCCACCAGACGGCAGAATGCAGGAGCAGCCGAACGAGCACTCGCCCCACACCAGTTCCACCAAACTCCGGTGCGCCGGTGTGCGGTGCCATTCCCTTGCACTTCACGGACTAGAAGCAAACTAGATCCCGGCGTTCTTTGCGCTTTGGTTTCGTTCCGCACCTATGGCCTTTGCATCAACATCAACTCACTCTACAGCCTTTGTGTCAGCTGTGGCATCATTAGACTCGACGAGCGCATAATGCTGGTCATGCTGGTAATGATCAGCAGAGGAGACGATGTGGTCTGGGCACCGAACCCAGCCAACTGCGTCGACTTTCAATCTCAGGCGGAGAGGAGCGTAAAACCGGACCACACTCTCGGGCTCCGATTACAAGGCGTACAGCAAGACAAATTAGACGAGCGCGCACGCATCCGAAAGGAAGAGTTCACGCTGAGAATGAAATTCAAATTATCAAATTATGACGGAACTGAAAGGGTATCTGTCCAATTCACCGGATCCGAAGCAGGTTTGTGCGGCTGGTAGCCCTCCAGTGGGTTCAATTAGATGATCCAGTTTATTTGGGCACCTCGCTGAGGGGTTTTTGATTGCGACTGATGATGGATGAGGCGGTGGGAAAACCAGTAGCTCCGGTTCGGAGTTGACATTTGATTGAGATTTCCTTTGGGAACAGGCCGGCGCGCGCTTGGAGGTGGACATCGATTTGAGGGAAGTCTTTTGCTTCATGGGAAAGCAGTTGCAAGTGCATGACAATGTGTCGATGGGCATGAGCCTTCTTCTCGTCATACCTTCTAATGAGCTCTCACAAAATTGAAGTCTGTACGGGGTGCGGAGCTCTGGTTGCCTCAAGTGTGGGTTTGGGTTCATGGAAAGGTGATTCTTAGAGATTGTTAATTTTTACAAGGGCCGCAGTCCTTAAGGAGAGATAAGCTGCGGAAGTTCGAGGAAATGTTACACTCTTTGCCGGTCATTGCATGACATTGTCTGTGCTGGGGATTAAAGCTAGACTGGAAGCCTAGTGCGTACGAGTCGACGCACTTACCTACTACGCCTCGGCAGACTTTGGTGCGCTGATCTGTAATAAACGGTGATTTTGGTGAGATGATCTGTCCACTTTGTGTCTTTGTCTGGACAGTTTGTGGGGTAAAATGGGCTGCTGAACCAGAATTATGATTGAATGCAAGAATATTTTTAGACTTCACTGAACAAGAGGCACGATCTTCCAAAAGTCTGTTTAACTGCTAGCTTACGTGGATGACATTGACGTGATTGGGCGAACACAGCGAGCCGTCAATGATGTGTTTGCTGGCTTTGAAACGGAAGCGACTAAAATGGGACTGGCGGTAAACGAGGGCAAAACCAAGTATATGCTGTCATCAAGAAAGGACGCACAACATCGAAGACTTGGCCAGAACGTCACCATAGGCAGCCATAACTTTGAGGTAGTTAAGGACTTCGTCTGCCTTGGTGCGCAAAAGATCGATTGTGGCAGTGACTGTGTGGTTTAAAATAATATCTGTGACTTAAAAAAATCAACTACATGGCCCACCGTGTACATTGTTTCATTCTGCCAACCGACTAAACACAAAACTCTACAAAAGTTCTTCTCCCGATGCTGTCCTCTAAAGGCAGCGTGTACTTCAATTGAATCTCCCAATCTTTCCAATCTCATGCCCACAAGGCAGGAATTCCTTTGCAAGCCGCGCTTATCCAGCAGCAAATTACTCAAAATTACCCGCAGGTGTTGTGCGTAATTTGTCCGAGTACACATCCGCGACCTTCGCAGGCAATACCAGTCCGATACCAGCACATCATCCCATCCCGGCCCGGTCGCACATCCTTTCGGACCGCTCTCCTTCATCTTCGCCTCTGACACTGTTTGCGGACTCGTTCGCTTATCTATAGAATTCCGTCGGAATGGTAATTCGATCCAGTCTTCCGTTGAGAAGCACTTGATCGTCAAAACATCTCCTGGATCCATCGTCAGAGATAATCTCTACTTTAGGGGCTTCCTTCGAATGACATCACTTCGTCGCCGGAACTGATTTTTGTTCGCGCTCTGCACATCACACCGCACATTAATCCTTCTCCCTCCTTTTTTTGGTTTTGTGTGTTTAATTAAATTTTACCTCGTTTTTGCGCGCGGTTTTTCGATATCAAATTACGAATTGAAATTCCGAGGTGGAAGGCACTCCGCTCTTGGTCTTGCCGCTAATTGGAAACGGAAGTGTGAGCTGCCATCGAGATTCGGTTGATTAATTGCCGATGCACAACAAAGTCCACGGCGGCGAATGGAGTGCTAAAAATATAATTGATGGTGGATGTGGGCACAAGGCGTATGACAGGAATGTCCTTCGTGACAGTCACCTGCACCTGTTTGCTTGGACGTTTGGTTGGTTAATCGGCTTCAAGCCGTCAATTATTTCTAGAAGACGCCATCATGATGATGCTTGGTGTCAGAGAAGTGGAATCGTAAGAACAGGGTGATTCGGATGGACGCTTGATGCTTGATGTTTCTCGGATCTTATTTGAGGATGTGGCGGCACTCAAATGAAGTTGAGAAAGACGTCGGACATCCGTTTGCAGAGTTAAGTCTGCTGGACTTCGGACATTCTGCTGCGAAACCTCGGAACTGCCCTTGGTGGTCATTCAACAACAACAGCCGCAAAAGCTGTACTGGAGAAGAATATCTAGACAAAGGTGCCGCCCGTGCTCCAGGCTTCAGACGTAGTAAGACTGCTTAAATCAGCTCCAAATCAGCTCTAAGACATCCAAAATCCGTTCTGTAGCGCAAAGTCAGCTTTAATTTACTGCTTTAAGACATTGCGACAAGAGACCGCTAGAGAAAGCTCAGCGTTCGTAAACATGTTGCCTTCAGCTTTGCAAATATCCTTGAGATCTTTTAACCCAATTGCACAATGAGTTCAGCAAAAGAACTCGTACCACGATTTAAACATCTTTTCTGCACAACAAGTACAGGCCTCAGTTGCCAACCTTGAGGCACTCCACCCATACCTCTGGAACGCAATCCTACAGGTGACCGAGTTACATCATACGGAAACTTGAGTTTTGACAACAAGATTGAAGCCTTTGAAAAGTTAATAGCTGTGAGGTGCAAACCCAAGGCAGTCGTCAAAATAAATTTAAAGTCAGACCATATTTGTAACCTCCAACTGAATCACCTTCCCGTCATCACCTTCGTCTTTAAACTCGTCTACTTGTCGACAACTTGGAAACCAGTTCACCCTGTTAATGGCATCGCCATCCTCGTCCACATTACATAACACCGACTACCAGTTGCACCGTCCATTCTCACCCGCCAATCCCCCTCCCTCCATCCTCTGTATGATTATCGATGAAAGAGAAAGAAAGGGAATTGTATCCATCACCAGATATCCAGCAAAATCCTTAAAGTGAAACTCATTAACCGCTGATCTCTTCCGCTCTCCATGTCGAACGTCGGATTCCATCATCTTCACTCGATGATTTTTTCTCCTTCCTGCTGCCTGGGCAGCGCCAAACTCCCCGCACACACATTCGCTTCCTTTACGGGCTTCTCTTTGTGCATTACGTCCGCACGTCGTCGCCTCCGTCTCCGTACCGCCATCCCCCATGCGACCGATTTACTCTTTCCGTCAACCAATAGGTAGTTGAAAGTCTTCACGGTAAGTTTACTTCCATAATGGAGGAGAAGTACTCCGATCGATTCTCCGAAGGTAAAGTGACCACTTTACCAGCTGCGGCTGCTGCTCCTGTTGCCACAACGCACAAGCACTTCAATTGCAACAACAACACAGCGAACATCACATAAAAACCGACCGCAGACGCTGACGAAGGGCGGATGGGGCTGCGCGGAAAGCACGGTGAATGCTGGCAAAAAGCGTGCGACGAGGACTCCGAAGAAGTATTGACTCCGAGAGTGATCGGTGACCACGAAGTGACGTGCGCAACGTAAAATGCAAGAAATTTGTTGCGTACCCCAACGTAGATATGCGATAGTGTGCTGGTAGCGATGATGGTGCTGGTGGTTACCACATTTTGCTTTCCTTTTGCCCTTTCATTACTTGGGGATGTTTAGTTGAGGAATTTGCAAACATGATCTGGGATGGGTAACAGATTCCCATGACGAGTGATGTGGCTTGAAGTTAGACAGTTCTGACAAAGCTCTTGCCTCTTGCCGAGTGTATCGATATTTGGCATGGATTACCATCCATTATCTGGTCTGGGCCTAACCTCCAGAGTCGCCCAAAAATCACACAAGGCCACCATGCAGGAGTAGATGAAAAAAATTGTAGCCTGGCTTTGGTCCTGTGTCCATTTCAGTCGACTCGCTTTATCCAGCAATGCTCTGATCTTCTTATGTGGTAGCAGGCATTATGTTCCGCGAAAGAGGCGTTCAACTATGCGAGGACATCCCGTCTGTCCCTCAAGTGAGACTTAACTAACCTGCCAAACTACTGTCAGACCGGCGACCCATGGGAGGTTTGAGCCTGATCTAATGCATTCCACCGCGGCATGTTGCTCTTATTTAGACCAAGTTGTCTTGAGCCCACGATCACTTGATTTTTATGAAAAAGGTTCGACCTCGTCTTTTCTACTAGCCAGGAAGTTCGGATTCAAAGCCGGAGCATTGACGTTGATGCAGGGTGAGCCATCTGGTGGATTTTTTTTAAATCATATGTTATTTTGACACTGACAGCTGTTTTCCGCTCGAAATCTTCACAGAAAGTCAGTATCATACCTCCGCTAAACGAAATGAACCGCTTTACGTTTGAACAACATCGGGAAATATTGAAAACTTCTCACAATTTCCAAAGTGAGTGCTGTGTAGCCCAAACAGTGCGTTTTTTGAAAAGAAGTTTAGGCCGAAATGAAGCACTCACCTGTGGCCGAGAGTGTAAAACTCAATTCATGAACATCAACTCGCCATCGATCTCGATCTCAACAGCTCAACATTTCACGCACTAGCATTAGCCTGAGGAGAATTCTGCACAAAGATCTCGGATTATTCGCTTACAAGGTCCAATTGACTCTTCGTTATCGCTCGCTTCGCAGTTTGGGCCTTAGAGCAGCTTGAATGGGACAACGATTTGGGCAATGCATCCACAGAGAGTGACAGTTTGCTGCAGATTGTGGAGTGGTGGCATCATTGGACCATTTTTCTTCGAAAATGAGGCTGGGAACAACGTTTCGGTCAACGGTGAGCATTACAGAGTCATGTTAACCGATTGAAATTGAAGAAATGGATCTGGACAACCTCTGTTTCATGCAAGATGGCGCGCCACACCATGCCAGCCCATGCCACAATCGATCTTTTGCGCACCAAATTCCCAAATCGTGTTATCAGCCGTCTTGGCGATGTCAATTGGCCGCCTCGGAGCTGCGATGCATGTAAGACGACTGGAATATCAGCTCCATATGCCACATTCACAAAAACGCGATCCTTACTCTTGCAACAACTATAGAGGTATATCACTGCTCAACGTCGCCTGACGACTGGATGGCGCAGTTGGTTAAGTGCCTGTCTCAAGTTCGAGGGGTCCCAGGTTCGAATCCCAGTGGGATCGAATCTGGTCCAGTCACCATTTGCTGTTGGGATCAAATTAACGGCAGTGGAGTAGGTTACTATCTGGCAGTACAATGGACCAGTTTTGAGTCTGCGTGCTCCAGCAGTGTCTCAAAAATCCTTCGAAAAAAAAAAAACGTCGCCTACAAGATCCTGTCCAGCATACTGTGTGAACGTCTAAAGCACGACGACATTTTGCACCCCACTAATCGGCACGTACCAGTGCGACTTCCGGCCCGGCAAATAGACTATAGGCCAAATTTTCACACTAAGGAAAATCCTGGAGAAGACCAGCGAGTTTTAAGTCGATACGCACCATCTTTTAATTGATTTTAAAGCCGCAAACGACAGCATTCATCGCAAGGAACTATTCGAGGCGGTGGCCGAATTCGGGATCCCGGGAAAACTGATCCGGTTGTGTCGCACCACGCTAACACATACGCGATGCACCGGGCAGTTCGGCTCGAGAACTACCGAGCCGTTTGAAACCTGCACCAGATTTCGGCAAAGAGATGCGTTGTCGTTAGAGTCCGATCGAACATTCGGCTTAGGCTTCGACCGAAGGTGATCAAAAAGCCGAAGTTCGACTTCGGTTTCGGCTTCGGCCGAAAAACTGGCCTTCGGTCGGACTCTAGTTGTCGTGTGATTTCTTCAATTTGGTACTGGAGAAGATGGAGCGGCGGGCTGCTGTAAACACGGAAGATACTATCTTCTGCAAGTCAGTCCAAATGTTGGGATACGCAGGTGACATCGACATCGTATCGGCGTATCGTTTCTTGCTCGACAGCATGTATTTTGTCTTATCCTCATTGACCTTAGCTTGACCAGCTCGTTTCGCCTGTTCTTCAATCGCCGTGAAAGATTCCACTACGGCGCGTTGGGAACGCGCAACAAGCTGGTCTTAAGGTCAATGAGGATAAGACAAAATACATGCTGTCGAGCAAGAAACGATCCGCCACACACCACAAAAAGGCCAAAACATCAAAATCGACAGCTACAAATTTTGAAGTAGTGAAGGAGTTTTTCTGCCTCGGGGCAAACGTGAACTTCACGAATGACATCACAGTGGAGATCCGACGTAGAATCACCCTTGGCAATCGATGCTACTTCGGTTTATCAAAACAACTGCGCTCAAAACTCCTGACTAGACGGACCAAAATCATGCTCAACAAAACTCTTATCTTACACGTCCTGCTATGTGGAACCGAAAGCTGGACAGTAAGCAACATTGCAGAGCTGATTCTTAGTGCCTTCGAAAGAAAAATTCTACATCGGATATATGGTCCCGTCTGCGAGGAAGGCGAATGGAGACACAACCGCTCTATGAGCTGTACCAGGATGTGGATGTAGTCCGGAAGGCAAAAATCCGTCGACTGCTCTAGCTCGGCCATATCGAGCGCATGGACAGCAATTCTACAGCTAAGAGGGTCTTCGAATCCGAGCCTCCTGGTTCGAGAAGGAGAGGAAAAAAGAACCACCGGTATAAATACCAAGTCATCGCGGACGGAAGACAGCTTGGTCTTGATGACTGCAAGCACAGTGCCCAGGACCATCAACGATGGAAGGCAGTGATATCTCAGGCTCGGATTCTCCATGGGTCGTAGGCCTGTTAAGTAAGTAAGTAAGTAAGCCGTCTGAGAAACGACTGGATGGCGCATTTGGTTAAGGGCCTGCCCCAGGTTGGAGGGGTCCCAGGTTCGAATCTGGTCCAGAATCGTCAGAGGTTCTTCTCTACAAGTGTGCGCAACCTTGTGCAACACACAAGTCTTACGTCCGCGTCTCTGTTGCGCTGTCTAACAGGCTCAGAGGCGAACAGACTTGTGTGTAACAGTGCAAGACATGAGACAGACTACCAAAACGAAGACATCAGACACCAGTTTGATCATTGCCCACATCTTCAATGAATCCACTCTGATATTCGGAATGGATTTTGAGGGGGACTGCTTCGCCCACACTCCCTAACCAGTCTCTCCCTCCACTCATCAAATTGAAAACGTATGTCCCCAAAAAATTCTCTTAGCGTATGTTCATCCTAAATGTGCTTTCAAATTCTACTCTCATCTTCTGATCCAAAATGAATTCAACGCTCCCCACGTGCAAAAAATCGTCAAAGATCCAGCACCCAATTGAAAGTTCAACTCGGTCGTACATCTTCCAGACTTCCTTTCATTCCACAGTACTGGCACGTATTTTGTACTCCTTGTCCGCTCATCCGCACTTCTCCTTCCTCGTTCTGCTGTGCACTGACTTTCCATGGAAACCAAACCCCAGGGCGATGCCAAGGCTCCTGCACATGGCACACACATCACATACCAGCTACAATTACCCCCTACCATAAACGAAGACTCTCCGCTCCGACCTGCCACCAGATGGAGTCGGGCATGCAAAAACGTACATCACCGCACCCGGCCGCCCATCGCCCTCCCGTCCATCGATCACCTCTCGTCAGTCATTCAAGGATGATGTCGTTGTCGACGACGGATTAGCAGTCCCCACTTCCAGACGCACCATGCTATCAACTCGATCAGGTGTCCCTCTGTTCCACTCGTCGTCGTACAGCAGCGTGAACAAATTGTCCTCCTCTCCCGGAGTGATGTGTGACATTGTTTAGTGACTCGTGATTCGTGATTCGCTCAGTGTATCTCGTGCATCAGTATCCCGAGCACACAAGTGTCCGGTCTGACAAGTGGTCGCGAACCCCCAGTAATTTGTCCGAATTTGGAACTTTCGCGTCCGTCGCCGCAGTCGGGTGGTCATAATTAAGACACACTCTCGTCGTCGGGAATTCGCGTGCGCCGTTCCGAGGGACACGCCCACGCGTCTGCTGCTCTTGAGGTTACCTTTTTCGGTGTGAGACTGTTAAGTGAGAGATAAAGTTCTTGAACCGAGATACTGTCACGCGCTTTATCATTCCGTTGCTGTGCTGTGTTCGTGGCTTAGTGGTGGTGCCGAACTCATCCGGACCGGTCATGTCTTCGGCTGTGGCCAACGACTCAAGGACTATGGCCGCGGTTGCGCCCACACCAGGCAGCCGCATAAGGTGAGAGCGAGTAGTTATGGTGTTATTGTTTTTTTTCGGGGAGGTTTTATGGACTTTTTGGCTTATATGGGGCGACTGGTCGCTAATGAAATGCGGGAGCGTGGCCATCGGACGGGTTTCACATCGGATGCGGTTTGGTGGTGAAGGCTTCGTCTCGAAACACAGCGAATTGTTAATTGGAGTTCGGAGAGGAAACCGCTAATGGTCGGGAATCGTCCATTAAATTTGTAAATTCATCAATATTTGCATAAGCAGGTAGCGATATGATGAATTTCAAATAGACTCTGGTCGCGCTTGACGCACGTATGCGGATATATGGGGTTTATAGGTCGTGCGTTGCACGAGGCGGCACTGTAAACATGGACGGCGATCGTGCCTTTGGCTCAGGGCTTCGGTGAGATCATAGACATTTTTTAAAATTCAGTTTGGATTCACCCGAATCTTGTGCGCACTTCGCTGTAGTACTTCATTTTTTTTTCGGACGGTTTTTGAAACGCTATTGGAGCACTCAGACTTAAAACTGGTCCATTGTACTACCAGGTAGCAACTTACTCAAGTGCCGCTAATTTCATCCCAACGACAAATGGTTCGATTCGGACCAGATTTCTCTCAGATTCGAACCTGGGGCAGGCACTTAACTTGGGGCAGGCACTTAACCAACTGCGTCATCCAGTCGTCTGTCGATCAGCTTAATTGGGCATCGCCAGAAAGTCAGCCCGATTTATTTTGCGGTTCGAATTGAGCCTTCATCCTTAAACTGACACCAGAACTCAAACCATAGGCGACGCTGTGAGTTCGCTAATTGAACATTGGACATGTTGGCCGGAAATCCGAATTTTGGGCAAAAAATCACATTCTCCAACAAGGCTCATTTTTAGATCAGCGACTACGAGTATTACAAGCCAAATTACCGTTATCGCAGCGAACACAATCCACAAGCATCACTGCATCCACAAAAATTGACTGTTTAGTGCGGTTTACCGCATGGCGGCATCATCGGACCTTATTTCTTTCGAAATGAGAAAGGAGACTCCGTTGCGCTCTATGTTCTCAGGTGAAGATCGATATTAACTGACTTTCGGTGGCCAGAGCTCGACTACATCGATATATCCGAGCTATGGTTTCAACAAGACGCTTGACAATTACATGCCAACAAGCGACGCAATGATCGAAGGTGTGAAGTTGAGAAGGAGAAATTTGGCGACTGTGTCATCTCACGGCGATCACCCCCCGGAATCATGCGATTTGACACTAATAATAATAATGGCGGCGCTACAGTCCGAGGTGGACCTGGGCCTAGCTTCTCTCCTTTATTGAAGCTTATTAACAGAAACGAGGCAACTTTGACCTCGTTCTGCCTACTCGTTCCCAGTAGCTCTTCTTTCCCTCTTCTCTGTGATAGAAACCAGCCTAAATCAGTCAAAACTGTCAGAATAATTCTATCACTCGTTCCCATTGAATTCATTTTGTCCCAAGCTAATACGACACCCATTTCGAATTGAGATTCACCCAAAATGTTCACTTTCATTGTTTTCTCTGTGTTTCAGTGAAGTCTTCCGCCGATCGATAGCAAGCAGCGTCCAGTGCTCGAATCACAGGGAGAACACATACGAAGAGGTAAGTCATCATTTTTTTACCCGAATTCGTTCCCGAAATTCACAAAATCTCATCCGACATGCCGATTCAAAATAATTCTGAAAAAAAAAATAAACATTCGTGCATGCATCTGAACGTAAAAAAGTGAAATTCGACACGTTCTCGGCCGCACCCTGGATTCACACTCGACGCGGATCAGTAGTTGTGCGTACACCCTGTTGTCCTCCGTTCGCTGTATCCTATATTTAGGATCCGATTACAGCTGCTGAATGTGTGCACTGGTTGACGATAATTCAATCAACAGACGACACACATCCACACCGACAAGGAGGAGAAGAAGAATCCAAAATCCTTTGTAAACATCCCTCATCCTTGAAGTTTTTCTTTTTTGTCCTCACTTTATCATAAGAAGGTGAAGGGAGAAGGATCACAAAAGGACACAGTAGATACAGGAATGTGCACATCTGCCCCAAGAGATTGTTGCACCCAACCACAGCCACACACACGCACACTCGAAGAAGCATCCGCATTCAACATGCCAAAAGGATGTTTTCCTTTCATTCGTTTCTGTTTTGTTTTCTTCTCCTGGATACTTGGCCTATGGCCTGTCAGATTGGGATACGATGCGTTTGGGGTCCGTTGACGATAGAGGGTCGGGGACTCGTTTTAATGGGAGCAAGGAACATCTGCTTGATGGACTGGTTTTTCGGATCTTAAGCGTCGGTCGGAATCGCATCCTTATGCCTCTGCCATGCGTATGGCGGTAATCTGAGGAATGGTGTCGAAGAGAATGCATGCAACAAGTTTGTGGTCCTTCGGTGATAATTGAGTTTGCAGTTCGCTTTACGTTGCGCAACAAGGAAGCAGCTGTGAGAGAGTGAACTGAAAAGCAATTTTGTTGTCACTCGATGTAATGGGACACATCTTCTGACACTAGAAAGTCTGACACTGTTGGCAAGGTATTGGGCACAAGGACAAGCAAGAGGATTGAGAAAGGAATGTCCATACAATGTTGTGGTGTTCAACAGTGATCTTTTTAAGTTTGGATTAAGTGGCGTTGCCATGTGCAAGTTTTGGAGACAAATAACTAAAGGCTTAAGGTAGCCCTAAACGACGAACATGCTCGCCGAACTTGCTCGTGCTTGCCGCATTTTCTTTGTGTTCACGGGCTGGTTCACGAGCCGCTCGCTGTTGGCGAAAAATTTCGATTTTGTCGTGTTCGTTGGCTTTGATGTTCGCCGTGTAGAGCCATGTTCGCGAGCAAACCTCATTTTTACCGTGAAGTGTGAACGTCGCCGAGTGCATATCGCGGATTAAGCACAATGTCAACAGTCAGCCACGATTTTATCGAGAAATTCACCACTTGCGCTTCCCTATCACACATGTTGACGGTTTGAAGAAGCAACACGAAATGAATGTTTGCCAAATGTGTTCGCCGTGTAGGGGATAATGCAAGCGAGCAAGTTCGGCGAGCATGTTCGTCGTTTAGGGCTACCTTTAGGTACAATTGGTACCATGCTTAGTCTTTAGTTATAATGTAACTTCAGCAGTATTCGATGAAGAGATTAACTACTTTACTTTCGAATAACTTCTTGCTCCCCATGTCAAATCGGCAAAACGGAAGAGTACGCGAACAGAAAACACTCGCAATATCCATTGTGGCTCGTGCTGTGTGTGCGATTGCACCACCTTGTTGAAACCTCATTATCACCAAGCACCTCTCATCCAATTCCAGCAGTAAGAAATCGCTGTAAGGTCTGTCTGGTGATGGCCAATTGCGTGGCCCGTCGTCTGGTTGATGTTTCTTCGTTCTCTGGGATATCGGCAGCCTCAGCCTCGACATTCTCGGTCGAACGCCCAGTCTGGTGGCGGCCATGCCCTGCATGGCGCGTTGCGCTAACACTTACTTACTCACTTAAGGTGGCTACAGTTCGGGGTGGACCTGGGCCTCAACCAACAAGCGTCTCCAGCCAGCTCGATCTTTAGCTGCTTCCAGTTTCGCACGACAATTGGTTGAGGTCCCTTTCCACTTGCGTGCGCCACCTGAGTTGCGGTCTTCCTCTACTGCGCCGTCCCTCGGGGGTGGATTCGAAGACTTTCCGAGCCGGAGCATTGGTTTCCAATCGCTCTACATGACTTAGTCATCTCAATCGTTGGATCTTCACCCTTCTGGGTAAGTCAATGTCGCTGAACAGCTCGTACAGTTCGTTGTTATATCTGCTCCTCCAGTCACCCTCTATGCAGACGGAATCGAAAATCACCCGAAGAATTTTCCTCTCAAAGCAGCCAGGAGCAACCTAGAAATAGATGGCCCTCCCTTAAATTTGCGGTTGAATCTTTTCACCCAATCGCCATGACAGACCCTGCATCTAAGGTGCTTTTACGTAGAGTATAGGGACAACACAGCCCGACTCGAATAATCTTCGTTGTTTGTCAAGATTTTTGAACAATGTAGCACGGGCTTAAGTTGACGTACACTATTTGAGAAGGAAACTGAATCAACATGGAGGGGGTAACTGGTGACAGTAAGCAGGGGATCATTCTAGCTAAGGAGAAAGACAGGTTCACACCGAAATGTAGTGCCGCCAAAGAAGGAGAAAAAGACGACGAAGTAGAATAGCCTGCCCTAACCAATTCTTCTTTTTCTTCTTAGGGCGCTACAGTTCGAGGTGGACCTGGGCCTCACTTAACAATTGGACCCTATCCAATAGAACTTTTTAAATGCCACAAGACTGATCCAAGACCTTCCTATCGGTACTAATAAAGAACCAGGGGCAAACATGCGTATCAGACGAATGGAGAGACCTTCAGTTTTAAGCTCCGAGGCGAAGATTTCTGTGACAGATGTAGTCTTGGAGCATTGACAGTGACTTGTGAGAGGTGGTGCCTTGAAAGGAATGTTGTCCTTTGCACCAGTGAATCGATTTTGATTTGAACATGGAATTCTCTACCGACAGACTTACTTCACCATGCCAGAGCGAACAATTAGGGCGGTTATGTTTTCTTAGAAAAAGTCTCATGGGCGCCAAGACCCCCCGCAATTTTTGACAGGCATGACCTGATATGGATTTCTAAAGAAGATTTCGAGACTCGAAGATTTATTCGTGGCATAATCTCCAGCAGATTATGCGAAATTTACCAAAGTCCTAAGTCTTCTTCTTCTTCTGATGGCGCTACAATCCCGGGTGGACCTGGACCCCAACTAAAGCCCTATCCTACCAACGCACTTAACCCAACGAAGCCCCTTGTGCTAAGGGCTTTGCCCACTTATTCACTTACGACAATCAATTGAAACTTTCACTCATGCGCTAGAAAGCGTTAAAAAAACGATCCGACGCCAACAAATGCCCTGTTTGTAGGTACCACTATCGACGCTCAATTAAAAGACAGAACGTCCGTACTGTTATAATTCCATGCACTAAGTCGAATCGATTAACTCACTAATTGCAAACTGAATGATCTGTTATTTGCTTGACGGCGGGTAGGACGGGTTTTTATTGAACTCGTTTAGTACCGGTCCTCTAAAGAGGTCGAAATCAATTGCAGGGGCAGTCTGTCTCAGAACGAGTTCCAGCTACCGGCTGACAATAGGCGTCTCCATCAAGTTCCATTTGCATACGAAACGCGCTGCATTCGTTTGACCATCTCGAATCGTCAGCATCTGAGGAAACACACATCAGTTTATGGGAAAATCAATTTTTCTCCACTCCAACGATGGGCCGTAAAACGGAAATGGCCCTTTCCAATTAATTACCACGAACGATGCTCATAACAAAACGACCACGGCCCACGCGGCTAATTTGTCGTGTTTGTCTACACAAGGGTATCTTAACTAATTTTTCTCAATGAATCCAAATTTATTCAATCGCTCAGGGATACCCAAAGCTGCAGGCCATCTCATTCACCTGTGCGCACGCAGACGTATCCCCCGAGCCGAGTTGGGGCAGAGGCTGCACCGCAACCCAACCCAAAATCAGACTGGTTCTGTGGGTATTTTTGACACATTTACGAGCAGCATCGGTTGGGAATTTACGACGCGAGGGTAGCGATTGCCGGTGGAGGAGGACCCTCCTCCTGAAAGGTTACGAATCGTAAACACTGACCCAGTTCATAATCTGGGAAGCGCTGCGATGTGGGGACTATCAGTGGTCCCTCATTATTTGTCATCGATTGCTTTGTCCAGAACGATTCGAATTTATTACCTTTGGCGTGGCTTAAGTGAACTTATGGCCAGTGAACTTGGAGCGTAAGTATCTGAGTTATGGCCGATGGGGTTAAGTATGTGCTGAACTGCACTAAAGATACGTGCTGGTGGCTGGGACTGGCTGAAGATTTGTTTGGAGATTTGTTTTGGGTCCAGATAGATCGGGTAAAGTGGATTAATTGCTGATAAGGGGTTGCCTGGAGAATTGTGTTTCCCATTTGGTGCGTGTAATGGCCTCGTAAAGGCATTAGTGTGGTATCTTGACTTCGAACACATGCACTTGATTGGGAACAGTCTGGAGGGGGTGCATGGATGTAGTTCTTATTTGGAAGTGATTAGTTCCCGATGGGTAAGAGGATTTTTGAAGAGCAGAGGGCTTTCTGGAACGCAATCGAATTGAGTGATCCGATTGGGAAGAGAATTTAAAGATGTTAAAACTTGGCTAGGGAAACATATGTCTCGCAGAGTGAAACGATAGGGTGTTTATTCTTCTGTCGAGTTGGCCTGCGGATGGAAGAATTTTGACCAGATGATCTTCTTGTTTTTTTTTTTATCCAAACTTGAGTTTGATTATTCAAACTGTCCCCATCGGTATCCATTAACGCAAAATTTGCGTCCCGATATTCAAAAGAGAATCACTGTGTTCACAGAGAGTTATAAGTCTGCATAACTTGACAAGCCCTGATGTGAGAATATCCGGCACTACAGCTCAAATTGCCGTTTGGCATGGTTATCGATTAGTCTGTCAGTCATGTTAGCGCTTATTGCCATTTGTCACTAAGTCTATCTCTTTTTCTCTGTCCTTCTATCTGCCTTTCTCTGGCACAGTTGGTTGAGTGCCTGCCCCAAGTTCAAGGGGTCCCAGGTTCGAATCCCAGTGAAATCGGATCTAATCCAGTCACCATTTGCCGTTGGGATTAAATTAACTGCATTGGAGTAGGTTGCTACCTGGCAGTACAATGGACCAGTTTTAAGTCTGAGTGCTCCAGTAGTCTCAAAAAATACTTCGAAAAAAAATGTCGATCTTTCTCTCTAACCCCCTTCTCACTATACCCCCTTCTCTATATCTCTCTCGTTCTCTCCCTCGTTTTCTCTCTCTCTCTCGTTCTCTCTATCATTCTCTCGTTCTCTATATCTCTATCCCTCTCTCTCGTTCTCTCTCTCTCTCTCGCTCTCTTTCTCTCTCTCTTTCTCTTTCTCTCCCTCGTTCTCCCTCTCTATCTCTATCTTTCTCTCTTTCTCTATATATCTCTATCCCTCCCTCTTTCCCTCTCTCTCGCCCTCTCTTCTCTCGTTCTCTTTCTCTCTGTATCTCAATGACTCCCTCTATAGCTCTGTCTCTCTCTCTCTCTTAAACAAAGATTGAGTTCAGATCCTCAGGGTTCCCCTCTATTGCCTGAACTTGTAGCCGGCAGCGCCCAACATCGTTGACTAATCGTTCAACTGCATTAAGAGATCATAAAAGCAAGTTCGTTAAGACCCCAGCCATAATTCTCCAAACAAGAAGCAATAACTGCCACCACGGGGGGAGGGCTGTCGCAAGCATGTGGGCTTAGCTTCTGTCACTCATTACTCACAAATGCCAGTAGCTAAGCGCATTTGCATGCGCCACCTATAATTTGGCGGCAACATATTGCCACCTTGTTACCCAGCATGGTAGCTGCACCACCCACACGCACAGCGCTCAACTCCACTCAAATCCTCTCTCCCTCCCACAGCGGGCTGAGACTTGACATCACCGCGCCACCACCAACAGCCCGTTCTAATCGTCAAAATTAAACGAAATACGTCGCGTATCAATTGAGAATTCAAACGTATCTCTAGCCGTGAGATAGTGAAATACGAGCACAATGAATCTCGCGTGCATTCCACTCCGTTTCGACCAGCATCGGCGGTGGCTGCTCACGATCTGCAAGCAGCTCCAACTAATCTCATTTAAATTCCCCAAGTAGGTCGTTACACTGCCGTCACAGTCGCGGTCGGTGCCAGTCGGTGGGCTTCAAATGTCAGACCGATCCATGAGGTGCATGCGCAAACCATGCGAACCTTAGAAATTCCATTCGCTTGGCCAGCGCTGACGTGGTCGGTGCAATGAATGGGCCGAAGGCGTTGTGGGGACAAATCGTATGCGCGCAGGTAGCAGCCGAAGAGGTCAGGCGGTACTCCCCACACCGGAGTGGAGCGTGATGAAGTTGTCTGGAATTCGCGATTCATAACTTTTTGGTATCACTCCGAAACAGGTTCTTCGGCGGTGATTGGATTGGATTGTGATTTGATTATGAAATTGTTCGGGCCGAGATCTGCACTCGATCGGGCGGCTTTCCCAGACCGCACACTGGCAGCCCGGTCCACTTGGTGGTGAGTGCTGGTGGTGGTCTTTGAACTCCCGACCAAATACACGTGAGAGCAGCGGCAGGGGCGAGATTAGATGGAGAAACGTTGTGAAAATCGTTTCTGCACTTTTCTCAAACAATCAGCATGATCGGGGGGCGATGCGGGCCGCAGGAGGAGAATTGATTGATTCACAGTGCAGCGCTTGGTAATGTGGTGCAAATTGGAAGAGATTTCGTCGACATCCATTAGACGCCCGGGCCTGGGAGTCGTGCGCCCGGTGAACCAGAACACGAGGATCTCTCCTCAAACTGTGTGAACTTTCGGATCTGCCTTCTGGCGCACTGTTACTCGAGGATTATTAATTTTTTATTCAAATTTTCACTTTCTAACTGATGTCACCGTGACAGTATCGGTTGTTTTTTTCTGCAAAATGATACCGAGACGCTTTGTTGGGATGGGCTGCGGAGTGGCTGACGATAGTGAATTAATTCTTTTGTTAGCCCCGATCTGCTGGTGGGTTGTGTTGTCTTTTCGGGGAATATTCATTCAGCAGTGCGGGGCTTATGCAAAGCGGATTACGGTAGATTGTGGAGAGGAAACGAGGTTTTCGATCTGCTTGACGTGGTGACTGAACAGAATTAGACTCTTGCTCTAAAAACCGAAAATTAGATGATGGCAAGCAGATGAAATTTGATTTATTCAATCAGCCCGTTGAGCGGTAAAAAGCTAATTGAAGCGCATCGAAAGTTTTGACAAAATGGGGAACAGCACATTCTGCAACATTGAGACTTAACCTAAAAAACCGGGCAAGTGCGAGTTGTACTCGCACGGGGAAGGTTCCGTCGCATAATATTGATGGATGATTTCTGAATATCAAACGACGTTTCCAAACTATTTCAGTTGAATATTCTTCTAACTTCAACTCAAATCAACCATAAATTCATACATCCAAACAAACAAATGTTCATCCCTACATATAACTATATCTCTATCCAAGTTTATCCAACACAGAAAATCCCTTCCATCATACATACATACATACCTATCTAATCACTGCTCATGCCTGCGGTATGTGTGTGTTCATTTCTGTTGGGCATTTAGGGGTGAGATCGAAAAGATAACGCTCATCAACGAATAGAGTGGCCGAACACAGCATGAAATTATGTGTGAAAATGAAAATTGTTCTCATTTTAAAATCTTAGATATCTCAAAATTTCAACATAAATCGATATTTTAAAATGTATCATTTCTTAATGCTTACATTGATGTCTTCAAAACTGCGTTTTCAGATCTTCAAAATTCGCATATCGATGATTGACCGTTTTTGGCCAATATCTCCAAAACCATTAGGGCCAGAGTACTCGAAATGGTTTTAAATGAAAGTACTCAATGAAGCCAAGTTTTTGTGATTTTTTCAGATTTTTAAACACTTTGGTTTAGAAATGGCAGGGGGGAAATTTTTGGAGCTCCATATTTTCCAAACGGTACTTTTGATAAAAAAGTCTTGAAAGAAACCTCCACCTCATTTCGAAAGATCTGTCGATTGATATATATTTGGATGGGGTGCGACAATTTTTCAAAATTAGTGTCAACTTCACCTGTACTGGAGCCACCCCCAAATGGCCCCACTTTTAAAAATTGCTGCATAGGAAATGACATCTAGGTCTGAAGTACCTAATTCCAAAATTTCATGCCGATATCTTCATAAACTTCGGAGATAAAAAAGTGTGACAGACACGACGGACGGGCGGACGGACGGACGGACGGGCGGACGGACGGACGGACGGACGGACGGGCGGACGGACGGGCGGACGGACGGACGGACGGACGGACGGGCGGACGGACGGACGGACGGACGGACGGACGGACGGACGGACGGACGGGCGGACGGACGGACGGACGGACGGACGGGCGGACGGACGGACGGACGGACGGACGGACGGACGGACGGGCGGACGGACGGACGGACGGACGGACACACCGAAATTATAAAGGTTCCGTTTTTGTAGACGGAACCTTAAAAATGAGCTTGTGGATCTACAACCAAGGGATTAAGCCAATCATCGTCAATGGCGCCGTCTTTAGGTGGGAAAAATGAGACCTACCCTGTATCTGTACCATGGAAGCGATGGGAACCACTAAATCGGTCGCCATAGAAGTACCACTTAACATCTCCCAACTACATATTGCTATCCAGACAAGTTGTTACGCTAAAAAGAACTTATAACTCTAAAGAAGGCAGCTTAACCAACCTGCGACACCTACAGACTCGGAGAAAAGTCGATCACGTAAGTGAGTTAAACCGGGTCAGCGACCTCGTGGCATCAATTAAAGATTTCAAGAAAGAGTACGAAATCTTAATCCCTAAAAAATAAGAATGTGTCAAGAATCCATCTTGAGCAAATTATGGCGCCCAATGGTGGTACACGGATGAGTAGAACTCTGAAAGTGGAGTGGCGAAAGGCATTGTGAAACCCAGATGTCCCCAGGGAATCCCCAATCTTTCAAGCTCAACTCTTCGCCTTGTATAGCTCGGTGAGTTCCCGGTTGTGTCTTCTCCTCCATTCGCCTTCCTCGCAGACAGGATCAAATATCCGACGCAGACTTTACTCGTAGAATTTCGTTCGTATCATCTCTGCGGTCCTGCTTATCATCCAACTTTCGGATCCATATAGAAAGACTGGAAGAATTAGGGTTTTTTGAATTCAGTTGATTTGACAAACCGTGAAATAACTCCGAATTCCAAAATTCGGCGTTATTTCACTCGGCTTCGCTTCACGGCACCGTTCTACGTCGGCGATTCTACGTCGAATCCCCACCAAGACATCGTTCGTTAAGTTCACGTCCATACAGGATGGGTCCCGGGGCACCACGGGATCACGGGAAATGAGATCGCCGATGAACTTGCTAGGCGAGGATCAGATGAGGCATTCTCAGGACCTGAACCTACGCTGGGACTACCCGCGTCCTTGGTAGGTTGCTGCCTGGCAGTACGATGAATGAACCAGTTTTTGAGTCTGAGTGCTCCAGTGTAGAGTTACAAAAACCTCTGAAAAAAAAAACAGGATGAGCCACATACAAGTTTCTTTTTAAAAGTGAAATAAAATTAACAAAATTAAATTGTTTCCATGTATTATGACTTTAATTAGTAAGAACAATCATTCCCATTAATTTTGAAATACATCGAACTTGCTACGCGAGGATCAGATGAGGCATTCTCAGGACCTGAATCTACGCTGGGACTACCCGCTGGACTATCCTTGGTTAAGGCTTTCATCGATGGTTGGACTTCTCGAAAGCACAACCGCAGCATGACTCTCCAGGATGTAGACAGACCAAGCGCATGCTCCCCAACGTCTGTAAGAAATTCGCGGCTTTCTTGTTATCTCTTAACAGAAAAGATTGCAGACGACTTACCGGCGTACTAACGGGGCACTACACCTTCGCCAAACACCGAAGTGTACGTGGTCTAAGTGACGAAATCCTCTGCGACGCTTGTGGAAAAAACGATGACACTGCAGAGCATCTTCCTCTGCCATTGTCCCGCCTTTGCTCGGATCAGGCTGTGTGGCATGGCACGCCATCCTGCATGTACCAGAGGTCTCCCAAATCCATGTATTCAATTTCAGTAAAAAAAAGTCGATTAACAAGGCTCTGCAGTGCCCACTATTGACCGAAACGTTGTGCCAAGCCACATTTTCGAAGAAAAATGGTCCAATGATGCCACCACTTCACAATACGCACCAAACTATCACTCTCGACAATAACGTGCGGGTTTTCCGAACCGCAGATGCGGCAATTTTGTTTGTGTTTGTTAACGTAGCCGGCCGCCGAGATGAAAATGCGCCTCATCAGAAAAGATGATTTTTCGCCTAAAATCGTTGTCCAATTCAAGCTGCTCTAAGGCCCACATTGCGATGCGAAGCGATAACGAAGCGGATGGTCACGCGCCTTCAATTGCTTAGTCAATTGGACCTTGTATGCGAATAATCCGAGATCTGTATGCAGAATTCTCCTTAGACTAGTGCGTGAAATGTTGAGCTGTTAAGATCGATGGCGAATTGATGTTCGTGAATTGAGTCTCACACTCTCGGCCACAGCAGCCACATTCTCATCTGTGGGCACCGTACGACGACGGGGACCATGAGTGTTGTTCACTAGCAGTCTCTAACCAGTCTCACGAGCTTTTTGCACAAACTTGCGTACAGTCGCAGTGGGTACTTCATTTCAGCCAAGACTTCTTTTCAAAAAACGCACTGTTTGGACTACTCAGCACTCACTTTGGAAATAAGTTTTCAATATTTCCGAACGTTGTTCAAGCGTAAAGCGACTCATTTCGTTCCGCGGAGGTATGATACTGATTTTCTGTCAAGATTTCGAGCGGGGAACAGCTGTCAGTGACAAAATACTCTATGATTTAAAAAAAAATCACTAGATGGTCCACCCTTTATTTGCAGCTCCCTTGGTTTTTTGTTAATCAACTTAACATGTTCAGTTGCAGGAAAGTAGCAGTCGATGCTGCAATTGTACAGTTTTTAAAGTACAGTTTTTTTTCAAAACTGCAGGGAATCTTAAGTAAATGTTGGATTACTCTATCAAAGTTACAATCCTCTCTCAAGAAGTCGTCCAACCGAAATCGATTATGAGCCGGTGTAATCCAGTTGTCCATCTCTAGACATTGGGCTTCTTAACCAGCGCCACTAATAATAATATGGCGGTGCTACAGTCCGAGGTGGACCAGGGCCTAGCTTCTCAGCAACCACTCGTGTTGTGCGTGCTATTGTTCTTTCACGAGTGGAGGGGACCTACAGTTTATTTGTTTGAGAAGCTTTTTCTAGACAGTTATCAGTGATTAGTTAGTTAACATTATCAGTGATTCGAATGAGGTGGAGCCGTGAAAAAATGTTAAGTGATTTTTCGAGAAACGAGCCGACAACATCGAACGTAGGAGTTGACGCACCTACCCACTACGCCACGGCGTCCATAACCAGCGCCACTGCTGTCTTCAATAATTATAACTCACGTGAAAATTTGTCTTTGCCAGAGTCTCATTTCCCATTCCATCTGAATAAATAAAAAGCCTGTGACAAGGAGAAACTTGGGATGAATCATGTTTTAGACACCAAAACACCAAAGAAGAAGAATCTACATCAAGATCGAGGGCAATAAATAACAAACAAGTCATTGCCCAAGCAAAGTGCTGAGTTCCCGATTATCCACATAGCTCTTGGTTAAATATGTCCCAATCTAAGACGGCCTGCTAAACAAATCAATTGCTTTTCCACTTCAAGCTTTTAATCCGCCAAAGATCATTCGTTCCGAGACACAAGTTCCATATCGATTCGATCTAGATCCCAATTCCCTTCGATAAATCCCAGAGCATTACAAAGAGTGGCACAAATTCTAAGCCCTTTCAACGTTCAAAACGACACATGCATCATCTCTCTTACAAATTGCCCTCCCGCCAGCACTCGACAAGATTAATTACAATCTCAAGTGAATTCGAAAATAAATTTCAACAGCAATCCGCCTAAGCACCACAAGACAACAAAACATTTTCCCATAGTCCCACGAAACAGTGCACAAGTTCGGCGGCAGTTACTTGTTGAGAAGCCACCAACCCATCGGCTTAGTCTGTCAAAATCTTGAAGGAGGTCTCTGCGGCAGCCGCACAAGGAATGCCATCCTCCTGTTGGTATATCGAACCATTCTCACACGCATTCCTCATGTGACATGAAAAATGTTGAATATGAACTTCAATCGTTCCCCCCTTTCCCCTCACCATATCTCCTCACCCCCACTCCCATCGTCACGTACATCGTCAAATTGTTAATTATTAGCCTCGAGATCCCCTCAAATGGATGGGCTCTCCAGGAATACTCAAGTTTTATGCGTTTTCCAAGTACCATTACCCAACGACCACCACAATGCTTCTGTGTGCGGACGTCGGGGTGGGGGGCAGATCGCCGGATCGGAGAGCCGAGAAATGTATCTGCCTATCGAGAACTATTTCATTTCAATTTGATAGGCAACCGCAATCCATCCATCAGAACGCTCGCTGGAGGAATTCTCCAGAAAGAGATACTTTTCTTCAAAAATAAATAAAAATGCGAGTAAATCGTTTCCCTGCATGCGCTCGGATCGGGTGTTCTCTGGATGGTTCGCTGGCGAATGGTAAATTGTGGCGTGCAGTGCATTCGAATTGACGCGACGACACGACGCATTCCTTGAGTTGTAGGCAAAATTATTATTTTTATCAAACGGCTTGAAGTGAAGGAATCCAACAGATATGTCGCTACATTGGCACGCATTTCTTGTGTTCGGCCGATTCGTCACGACTGCGTGTCGTGTCGACTCAAGGAAGGAATCAGTTTCTGGTGATTGTTTCGGTGATCATTGAACTGCGGATGGCATGTTGGCTAATGGAAGTGAATCTGAATATGACTTGACGGGTGTCGAAGACGTTGATCCTGTGGCTTGGTGAAGAGGGAGCGGGGGGTGGGGGATGACGAGGAACAAGGATATTTCCAGCACATGGCATGTAAGTACGTCTCTCTGGATTAAAACAACTCCAACGAATGCCTCTGCGTCTCTAGACGTGTAGATGTAATCCACGAAATGTCACTGTACGTGTCATTTTCCACTCACGATTCGAGCTGATCTATTGCCACGTCCCGGGGATTATATAAGCTTCCATTTGAAAGCGGGCGGATGTTTGTAACATGGATATTTTATTATGTGCTTTCAAACGTTAATTGCTAGCGCCACAGCTGGCGCGTCAGATTCTTGATTTTCAGCATGACCTTACTTTACTCTGTAGACAACACCTTACCTTTCCTGGGTTACAAGGGGCCTTTCTTGGATAGAAGATACCACAGGACTGAATAAGTGGTTCTCTTGCTCCAGTACAATTGCGGCCAGTTGGTTATTAGTTTTCTCAGATTCTGCACTTCTTCTTCTTCTTCTTAGGGCGCTACTGTCCGAGGTGGACCTGGGCCTCACGCAACCTGCCTCTCCAGCCAGCACGATCTTTCGCCAGCTGTCTCCAGTTTCGCACAACAAGCCGGCCGAGGTCCCCCTCGACATGTGTGCGCTACCTTGTACGTGGACGTCCTCTGTTGCGTTGTCCCACAGGCTCAGAGTCGAAGACTCTTCGGGCCGGGACTAAGTTGTCCGTACGCTCTACACGGCCCAGCCATCTTAGGTGTTGGATCCGTAGACGCCTGGCTAGACTCATGTTGCTGTACAGCCCATACAGTTCGTGGTTGAACCTTCTCCTCCAAATGCCATCAACGCAAACAGGACCAAAGATCGCGCGCAGAACTTTTCTTTCGAAAAAGCCAAGAGACTGTTCATCCGGTTGGGATATTGTCCATGCCTCTGCGCCGTACAGCAGGACTGGGATGATCAACGTCTTGTATAGGGTCAGCTTGGTCTTCCGAAAGAGGGCTCTACTACTCAATTGCGTTTTGAGCCCAAAAACACAGCAGTTGACGAGAGTTCTTCTGCGTTTGATCTCGGTACTGATATTGTTTGTACTGTTTACCGCGGAGCCCTTAACTACCTCAAACTTATAGCTGCCTATGCTGACGTTCTGGCCAAGTCGTGGATGTTGTGCGTCCTTTCTCGATGACAGCATATACTTGGTTTTGCCCTCGTTTACCGCCAGACCCGACCCATTTTAGCCGCTTCCGTTTCAATGCCAGCAAACGCATCATTGACGGCTCGCTGTGTTCGCCCAATCACGTCAATGTCATCCGCGTAAGCTATCAGATCTGCATTTCTTGGGTCTTTTCCAGGATCTGCCGCAGTGTAAAGATTTGATCTATGATAGGGACCTATCAGTTTGGTGATGAAAGGTTTCAGGCGTTCACACAGAATTGCAGAAAAGATCTTATAGGCGATGTTAAGGAGACTTATCCCCCGATAGTTGGCGCAATCAAAGGGGTCTCCATTCTTGTGGATCGGGCAAACGATACTGAGATTCCACTCATCGGGCATGCTTTCCTACGACCATATCTTACAGATGAGCTGGTGCATGCGCCCTACCAGATCATCTCCAGCTGCTTCAAATATTTCAGCGGGCAGACTATCTGTACCAGCAGCTTTATTAGACTTCAGTCTCGATATCGCTATCTTGACTTCGTCTAGATCGTGGGGACGATATTCTCTTCTATCATCGTCTGTTGTGTTGAGTGGATTTTTCTGTACTTCGATCTTCTTTTTTTCTTCCAATGGTGCCACAGTTCGAGGTGGACCTGACCTCTACCAAAAATCTTCTCCAACTGGCACGATCTTTAGCCAATTTCCTCCAAATACGCACGCCAAGTTGGCTGAGGTAGGCACCTCTTATTAAATCGGCCCAGCTGCTGGGTTATGCAGATGACATCGTTACGCGTTCCCAGCCAGCTGTTGTAGAAGTATTTACGCCGATTGAAGAACAGGGAAAATATATTCGTCGTCCATCATCTAGCACAAAAGGTCTCAATCTACCTCGGGACATAGATGAATTCCACAAACATCTTGGTGCAGATCCGACTGCGAATCGCCCATGTCAACCCCTGCTTTTTTTTTTCGTATGATTTTTGACACTACTGGAGCACTCAGACTCAAAACTGGTCTATTGTTCTGCCAGGTAGCAACCTACTCCAGTGCCGTTAATTTGGTCCCAACGGGAAAGGCAGTCATCCCTGAGGCTTTAACGACGCTAGCATTTGAAGAATATATTCATTTTTTTCAATTTGAAGCCTAAAATAACGTCAAAACAACGAAAAACAAAAAAACTCGAATACAAATTTATTTAAATACAAACCGTCAAATAAATCCCGCACACACAACAAAACAATGCGCTCTTAAATCACCCGCATTGCAACACATCACATTCATTACTCAACCTCGCATCCAATCGAATCTATCTCAAATCGTGTCGTCCACTAATTCAAAGTCCCGCGCTCAGCCATAAATCAAAATTGCAGCAACTGAGACAACTTGTCTCGATCAATTAACGGTCACCGATAACCCCAAAGCGAGCCATTAGCGATGCTAATGCGTGTTGGGCAACCTCTGGGACACATGCAAATGCAGTAAACTCCACAAAAAAGGGAAAATCGATTTACAATCGTGACCAGTAATTCCGGAACCCGGCTCTGACTCCAAAAAAAACCAAATGAGCAATGCCTTGGCAGAGAATTCAACCGCTCAACCATCGGTAACGGCCGTCAGAAACCAGTCGGACACCCTAACGGTCGCGAAATACCTCATCGATGAGTGTCTCGCGAACAATTCGACGGCAATACCATAAGGTGACGACAGAACATGCCAACCGGCCGGACAGCCACTCCTCCAAAGTATCTCTCGCCTGGTGTGTGTCACTCGGGTCGCATGGTGTTCTCTGGACGATAACCTCGACGGCACCTGCTTCCGTCGTCGCACTGACTCCAAGGAGACCACGCCGCAAAAGGATACAAATATTTACATCCATCCACAATGGTTTTATCGAGTTCCCTCAATAAAGTGCCGACAGGTGAACAAATCCGACGAGATGCACTCTGCGCAGGTAGAGGCAATGTACGCCACGTCACGTCAATGTGGACCACTTAGGGTGTGGATTGACTCATCTAACATTGTCGAGGCGAATGTTTTCACAGTCGTTATGCAGATAAGACCTTGTTTCGGGCGTTGGATCACGACGCTACAGGTGCAGTTGCGGGTCAGTTGAAACTTTGGGTGTCTTGTCGGCTTGCCTTTGAACCTCAGATCTCGGGCATAATTGGTCGACGCGAGATGTAATTTTGAATTTCGCCTTTTTTTGCGAAATCCATAAACGGAGTGAGGGAAAATTAACATAATATGATGGTTTGACACGTTTGAAGTGAAAAATTTATGAGATCGCGACGACAGCCCTCATTCCGGTGGGATGAGGTAATAAGTAGGTGACAAGTAACGAGCGGGTGAATGCAAATTAGTGGCTTCGAGAAGTTCCTGAGGCTAGATGTAATGGAAACTTTATAATTTTTTGGTTGAGATGATCAAATGACGAGCGATTTCTCGTATGTCCTAGAGTGGGGACAACGAGCTCGTGTTACATGGAGTGACACAAGCAGTCATTAACCTTAATGAACTCTTTTCAGAGCTGTATCACGATCAATAGTGTTCAGGAAGTTACCATAAAACCGTTCTTAACAAGCGGTGCATTGCGCAATTATGACCAAAAAACACTATCCCGGTGTCGCAGCGGCAACTCTGACAAACAAAGTGATGCCAAACTCTCATAACTGTTCAGAGTGACAGCTGACAAATTATGATTTGGTATGAATTTAGTCAACTAACTCGTAAAATGGAGTATAACCAGAAAGCAATGATAGTTTTTCCAATTACTATGTTTCAGCAGCTGTCAAACTTACGAATGACATTCAGATGTCAAAATATTCAATAAGATTTTCCATTTTATCATGCATCGCTTCACAGTGACCAAACTTGCGAAAATTATACAAAATTTCGTCAAAAGTCTGTTGTCAATACGCCACGTAAATTTCGTCGAAAGATCGGTAGTCATCATGGCTTCAGTGTGCAGGCAATTCGTCGCACCGTGGAAAAGTTTGAGCGTAAGTATAACTGTCTAGAAACAGCTTCTCAATCTCGCCGTTCAGAGTCGGCATTAAACTGTAGGTCCCCTCCACTCGTGAGAGAACAATAGCACGCACAACACGAGTGGTTGCTGAGAAACTAAGCCCAGGTCCACCTCGGACTGTAGCGCCGCCATTATTATTATTATAAGAAAAAGAGTCGGACACAAAACGGAGCCTTGAGGAACAACAGGATTTATTTGGTAAATATCAGTCTTTAGCCCCTCCAAGACAACTCGAACTAAACTGTTTGAATGGTAATTTCTAATCCATAGAAGACACACCTTGCAGCCAAACTCTCAAATGCCTTAGAATGAAGTGACTGACTTATGTCACTGTAGCATATTCAAGTGCTTAGGAAAACGTCTCACTCTAAAAAATCTTCGAGTAGACACTTATTTTTGCTTTTCTGGGCGTCAGCCCTCTTGTAACGCTACAGTCTGGTGTGGACCAGTGCATTAATCAACTAGCCTTTCCAGCTAGCACGATCTTTTGCTTGCTATCGCCACTTGCGCACGTCAAGGTGGCTGATGTCGCTCTTCACTTAAGTGCGTCACCTTAGACGTGGACGTCCTCTGTTTCGTTGTCCCACTGGTTCAAAGTCGAAAATTCTATGAGCGTCAGCCACTGCACCATAAAATAAATTCACCCCCAACTATGATTTGTCAGAAGTTCCCAAATTTCCAGAGTTTAAGCTTCCAATTTGCGTTAAAACGACGAACATGCTCGCCTAACTTGCTCGTTTGCGTTATCCCCTACACGGCGAGCAAATTTGGCGTACATTCATTTCGTGTTGTTTCTTCAAACCGTCAACATGTGTGATAGGGAAGCGCAAGTGATGAATTTCTCGATAAAATCGTGGCTGACTGTTGACATTGTGCTAAATCCGCGATATGCACTCGGCGACGTTCACAGTAAAAATTAGGTTTGCTCCCGAACATAGCTCTACACGGCGAACATCAAAGCCATCGAAACAGCGAGCGGCTCGCGAACCAGCCCATACACGACGAAAATGCGGCGAGCACAAGTATGTTCGTCCTTTAGGGCTACCTTTAGCAACAGTTAACGGTCGAGCTAACCGATATTGCGAATGAAACCAAAGACCAAAAAAAATACCTTCCCTACCCTATCCCTACCACAGCTGCGACAAAAGGCCTCAGAGACTGAAGTATGTCGCTATTGAAATGCGATACAACAAAATCGCTTGGAGATGCAATCGTTCATCGTTTTGTCCATCAAAGAATTTTATCGAGACTTCCATTCACTCCTGTAGCTGTCACATTCCCGAATTCGTTACCAAACCCCTTGGGAGTGCCTGTCATAAAGTGACTTCCTTTGTTTGTTCTCCTAAATGGTCTTGAGACCCAAAAGGTCGCACACAAGCGATGTTTTCTCCGGGAACTTTGTACACAGTTACCTCTCCGATAACCAGATAACCGATGATTCATAGAACAACCAACCGTCCAAGTTCATTAATTACGATCCCCAATCATTGTTCTATCGGACTTCTAACATGTAATTACACATGTCCAGGGCCATGTTAATGCACTGCGTTCCCTCGTGAATCCAATTACGCACAGCTACACCTTCTTCCAGGTCGCGACACTCGCACCAGAGCCCTCACCAGAATCAATCATTCATCGCATCCCACATTCGCGTCCGCTGAAGAATTGGATAACATCTTTGACAGCCCACCGTCCGATGGGGGGATTAGATGGTTTTAATTGTGTTTTCCCTAGCGCCGCCAATCCCATTCGATTCGGGACGATGCGCCGATCAGAGATAACCATCGTTTAGAGTAATTTGATTAATGCCCGGACGAAAGAAATGGATTGGCGCCCCTCCAAAGTGCTCGACGCAGCTGGAGACAGTTGCATCAATCATCCATCAGAGGGCATGAATTTCTCCCGGGCCTCCATTATCTCTGAGTGCAAGGACACTCTCACCACAAGCGGGAGAGGATACCATCGGAATCGCATGACAATCGGCATTAGGCTGAGGTAAACCGGACTCCGGTCTGGTGTTGGGACCCAGCGGATACCTGACCCTGGCCGCTCTGGGTGGCACGAAAAAAGGCGCGCGATAATAATTCAGTTAGCCGACAACAATTACCAGCAGGATGCAGGATATCGCCATTGTCCTTGGTTCCCGGCAAACAGAAGTTTTATGATCGCTTCCAAAAATCCGAGATGCAGTCCTTAATGAAGCGTGGAACTGATTGAAACGGACCAGGCAGCATTCAACGTGTTCGCTCGTGTGCGCGTGAAAACCTGGGCCGGTCCTCGGATGCAGCAGAGTCAAGTGTGAAGAATCGTTGCTGCGGGATGTCGCTTGTGTTATCCCTACCTGGGGTGTAAATATTGACATCAAAACTCCGGATGATGGTTTTATTACGACGAAGGTGGTGGCCAGTGACTCATTATGGACCTTTCTGCCGAAATGGATCCACCCGTGCACACATTTGACGAGATAGATAAGGATGTCTGTTGTGTGAGGCAATTGCGGATAAGCATTATGCGTTGGTGTGTAGCCACACTGACGACGTGTCGACTGAACTTTGAACAGAAGAACTAATGTTTCTGATAAGGAACACACCGCAGGAGTCATGACTTTTTGATGATGTCTCTGAAATGGAAAGAGAGTTGAGGGCGACACAGCGTGCGGAGATTGAGACATCACATCCGTATCCAGTCTTCCAACTTAGTCTCGATAAGTTCCAGCCTTCCATCGCATCACGGGCTGTGTTCACTCATGATCTGAAAACACCGCAGGAGTCATTATGTTCGGATGGTGGCTCTGAAATGGAATGAAAGTTGAGGGCTACATCACATCCGTGTCCAGCCTTCCAACTTAGTCTCGATAAGAAGTCAGCGTTCCAAGTTCCAGCCTTCCATCGCATCACGGGCTGTGTTCACTCATGATCTGAAAACACCGCAGGAGTCATGACGTTCGGATGATGCCTTTGAAATGGAAAGAAAGTTTAGGGCGAGATACATCACATCCGTATCCAGCCTTCCAACTAAGTCTCGATAAGAAGTCAGCGTTCCAAGTTCCAGCCTTCCATCGCACCACGGGCTGTTTTAACTCATGATCTGAATTCAGAGAAGAGACTGTCGTCGTCGCGGGTCCGTGGGAAGTCGCTAGCCCCAACTTCTGAGTTACGTTCCCATTCAGATCCGATTCAGGCCATGCTTCACTGTAATCCTCTAATCATGCGCTTCCATCTCTCTGGAGTTCAGTTGCCTCCCAACCTTTGTGCGTAACCCCAAAGCCATTTGTCTTCCCTATTGCCAACCGCCAGGCTCATCGCTACCTCTTCTCGGGCTCAGCTGCTTCTGTCATCTGTCGGATAATTTATTGCATTTCCTCTGCACAGATTTTCTCTTTCAGAGATTTGTTTGAATCAAGAACCTCAGCCGAACCGGTAACAGCTGTTTCTCGACGCAACGCCAAGCCAGAGAGAATGCGCAGAAGAAGAAGAAGAAAGTGCGGTCCAAGATCGAAACCCGTAATCGAATTGGTCATCCGCCGCAACTGTTCCTCATGTCATCTGTGACTGGGATGCGCGTGAGTGTGTGTGGCGTGCCGTGGATGATGCCAGCTTATCACATTCTGGTACGGGTACCGTTTGGGGGATTTGATGCGTCTTCTTTGCCCCTGTGATGAATTTCATCGGGTTTCGCACACGTCCATCGACTACTCGGGTGACAAATCGAATTTTCCTCTTCCGCTACGAACCACCGCCGCGGGAGCTATCGGACGAGCGATGAAAGAAGAAGAAGCAAAGAAAGGAGGAATGCATGATCTCATTCCTCTTGTCCGAAGAAAGAGAGAGAGAGAGAGAGAGAGAGAGCACGCTCGAGAGTGTGTGTGAATTTCAAAGAACTCGAACCACACACAATCACCGCACACCAACGGCACGGCAGTAAGGTAACCGTTGTTGAGCCCGAGCACAGACTTCGACCTCACTCGTCCGGGACGGGAACTGGTGTTGTTTTCGGGTTTTTGGTCATTCAACCTTGACAAGGCCGTTGGCAGAGATGGGCATTTCGGTGAAGATTTGAATTCAAATCGAAATCGAGCACGCCTCCGTGGTTTTTGCTTTTCTCTTTTGATCCCTCGATTTCATGCTCGTACATGCTTCGCTTCGTTTATTGCCTTTTGCGCTGCTCGCTGCTCCGCTGTGGAATGCCCACTTCTTGGGGAATCGGGGAATCGAATTTATGGACTCCACCGCCCTGCCCTGGACGCACATAACTGGCTTTAGTGAGTGATCAAACGACGAAGAGGAAGAATAGAATGCGGACGACAAGAATGGTTGTGTGAAATTGAAATCGACAGACAACGTGTGGAGTGTCAAGATGTTTTTGTGACTCTGTCATCGGTTGAGATGAGGAGTTAATCGGTTACTTGAGCAGAAATAGTTTCTAATTGGTAAGAGGTTGACTCTGTCAAGGCCATGCGACTCGTTCGATTGTGAAAAGAAACCACAAGTCACTGGGGATTTCGACAGCCAAATCCGATTTGAATGGGTTACATCATAAACGAAGGCTCTGACAGCTACGGTTGACGGACTTGTGTGCTTCAATTGTAAGCTGTCAGGTCTTTTGTGCTAATGGCAGGCTTAAGGGGTTCAAACGACACGCTTAGGGAGTATTGGCCCTTTCAATTTTACAGAATTCCTTACTGCGTTTGTGGAAATTGACAGAAGGATACATTTTTATTAGACGAGTCGCTTTTTTTTAACGTGAACTTAACTGACTTTTGACGCGTTTCTATTTTTATAAGATTCGATCAGAAAAGTTCTGTTTGCTTCAACAGCTTTTTCTTACAAAGATTCAGAACAATTCATTGGTGCCGTGAAATAACGCCTCTTTCGAGTCACTGACAATGCTCAAAGAGTATAACTGTCTAGAAAAAGCTTCTCAATCTCGCCGTTCGGAGTCGGCATTAAACTGTAGGTCCCCTCCACTCGTGACAGAACAACAGCACGCATGACACGAGTGATTGCTGAGAAGCTAGGCCCAGGTCCACCTCGGACTGTAGCGCCGCCATTATGATTATAAATAACGCCGAATTTTGGATTATGTCGTTATTTCACTTTATGGAAGCGAAATAACACCGAATTTCCATTTTCGGTATTTACTAAAGTGAAATAACGCCAAGTCGGCCTTAAATGGAAATTCGCCGCCGAAATCCGAAATTCGGTGTTATTTCACTCGGCGTTATTTCACGGCACCCAATTCATTCATTCATCTTCAGTGACCCGCATGTTCCACTAAAGGAGTCGCGGGGCCAAAGCCCGGGCGAGAGATTTCCAGGCCACTCGATCCTCCGCCATCGACTCTTACTCATCAGGAGCTATGCCCAAGTGCAACCAGGCGAGTTTTTGTACTTGGTCCAACCATCTCGTCATGGGTCTACCAAGCGGTCGTCTACCTGATGGAATCGCATTCAATTCACGCCTCGGAAGTCGTAATGATGGGGACATTCGTGCTACTTGACCAAACCAACGAAGTACAGCCCTTTCCGTTCGAAGAAGCAGCTGCCCAACATTGAGTTCCTCGTGCACTGCCGTGTTTCTCACCCTCAACATTCCCACAACAGCACGAAGAAATCTCATCTCGGCAGCTTGTATTCGCGATCTTATTCCTTCGGTATAATTATTACCCAAATTTCATGACCATAGGCGAGAGTTGGAACAAATACTGCGTTAAAAACCGCTAACTTGGCTTTGACACCAAGCGCGGCCTTCCTGATAATGTTTGACTATTTTGCGAGTAATTATTGCGCCATACCGCGACAAGAACGAAATAAAACTGCAAAACGTCCAACGTCATAAGTTTAAAAAACCCGTATTGCCTCAGGAAATATGAGGTGATGCATTATGAACGTACTTAATTGAGTTGGCGAAATTCCTAGCCCATTTCGTTGGATGATGTAATCGCTGCGCTAAAAATAACACCTCCACCGGGTGACGTAAATTTGGAACTGAGTTAAAGATGATCAGTAGGATGTCCGCAGGCGGGAGGATTGTCCCCCTTAATTTCATATCATTCCACTCCATTCTGGGAGATCTGTTTCGAATGATGTACAGTCGACTCCCTCTAAGTCGAATTTTCGCGGGATATCAAAATTAGTTCGACTTAGAGGATGGTTTTTGTATGAAAAATGAGGGGAATGCCAAAATAAATATGGCGAAAAAATTCGAGTTAGAGGGAAATTCGAGTTAGAGGGAGTTCGACTTAGAGGGAATCTACTGTAATTATTATATAGGGTGGTCATAATTGTTAGGGGGTTGTTCAAAATGCAACTCAAATTCGACTTTAACTCAAACAATGAATCTGCTAGGTGACGTCAACAAGGCAACAAAACTAAATGGAAGAAGTAAATGGAGGGCTACATAACCTACTCTCAACTTAATTAAGCCCTAGTACAGGATGACATCTACACAAATGGATCATACAACAAAGGAAACAGTTCTGGAACAGCCAAGAGGGGAAAGGAACTAAAGAATGTTCATGGAACAAAATTACAATCCCAAACGAGCCAAAGAAGCTCTAGAACTGTACCATAAAGCAGACCTAGGAGTGCTATGTGAAGCACTAACAGGACATGGGGCATGCAACTACCACCTTCACAAATTGGGTCTTAGCAGCACAGAAATCTGTAGGCGATGTGGACAGGCCAAGGAAACTATGGAACACATACTGACCGTCTGTCCAAGTCATGCACGAGAAAGATTTAAAATGTCAAACCAAACAAACGTAACAGGGAAAGACTTTCAAGAAATCCCATCTAGAGAAGTTGTCAAATTTTTGAAGGCAGCACTAAAATCCTAGATCAAAAGAAGATCTTTATGGTCGCAGTACTAGTGTTACATACATAACACACCTCGAGTTCTTCAATTCAACAGGGTGACCAGATAAAAACGAAGGAAGAAAGGAAATTTAAATAAATCAACAACGGTGTGAGACATAAAATTGATTTTGGCTTTATTTTGAAGACACATTCATGCAATTATGTGTTGAATAGGACATCATTGAAATGGTCGCCTCGGCTTCACGGGTAATGCTTCAAGCGGTCGGTCAAATTTTTCGATGACTCGGTTCGATGTGTGCAGCGTTACGCCGGCAATAGCGTCTCGCATGTCAGCCTAGAGCTCGTTACATTGGTTGGGTTGTTGTAGTAGTAGACTAAGGACTTGAAATAATCAAGTGGTGTCAAGTCTTACGACCGCAGCGTTCAATTGAAGAACCCTGAGATGACCCAGTCGCCAAATGTCTCTTTCAAACTTCGAGCGTTTCTTCGCTTGTATATGCTGTATCGCCGTCTTGTTAGAATCACCGCTCGGATATATCGATGTTATCGAGCTCTGGCCACAGAAAGTCGGTTAACACCGCTCTTTACCTGATACCATTGACGATAGCGGTGTATCCTTCCTCATTTCGAAAGAAATAAGGTCCGATGATGCCGCCATGCCATGGGTGACAGAGTAGAGTAGAGTAGTGGGTAAGTGCGTCGACTCCTACGCTCGAAGTCTTGGTTCGATTCCCGAAAAAGCATGCTTGATATTTTCAGGGCGACGCCCTGTCATGTGACTTTTGAATATTATTTTTGAGAAGATCGTGCAGAATTCGTGCGTTGACGTGAGAGCGCTGTGGTTTTAACAAGATGGCGCAACTTGAAAGTACTGCTTTCGCCCACACGACGGGCGACACCATCAATTTATTGCTGTAAACATTTGCTGAGCACATAATTTCACGTAACGGGCCTGTGAACTTCCAAAACTGGCTTCCACGATCCTGTGATCTGCCACCTTTAGATTAGTTTCCTTGGGGGTATTTGAAGTCACTAGTCTATGCCGATAAACCAGAGATGTTGGACGATTTGGAAGTCAACATTCGCCGTGATATTGCTGATATACGCCCCCACTTGGAGACTCTTCAATCTGGACAAGAGCGACTGATCGTTTGATGAGAAAGAATTAAGTCTGCTCCTTAACAGCTTTTTAAATGTCTTGAAGTGTTCAGACATAGAAAGACTGTCATAGCTACTAATCGTGTACTCCAATGCAAACGCTGCATAAGAAGCCATAGTCTTCTGGTCCCTAGTAAACATAAAAAATCCTTAAATGGTTTAGGCAACTTTTATTTCAGAACTCATATTGACCGCTATTCATATCAGAGAAAATCAAAACCTGCGTCTAGACATCAAGCCGCCTCTGCACCGTTTCACTTTCGCTTTGAGAGGCCTACATCCTCAGATGGCACGCGACTAATGACCCCTTTTACCTCGATTAGTGTCACCATCACATCTCATCTTCGACTCCGAAAGTGTTGGCATTCCCTCCCACGATGTCGTTGGATCAAAATTTGTCACTTCTGTCAAGTTCTATTCCGGCACGATCCACACGAATTGCTGCAATCAATCCACAAGATAACCGCTACACAGCTTCCTTCTGTCAATCGTTTCTCCTCCTCGTCAGCCACGGACGACCTCGAGAAGTATGCCATGCAAATGCAAACGACTGTGTGGGAGAGGGAGAGTGAAAACGGAACACGAGATAAAGAGAAACGAAGCAAATGACCCGCAAGCTGCTGCTGTTGCTGTTTCTGCTTGCACAACAAAGGAATGAAAAAAAAAAAGGGGGAAAACGAAACGATGAAGAGGGTGGGCAACTGCAACATGCAATTGCCGAAGACTGTACAGTGCACATCTGCCATCGGCGCTCTCTGCATCTCTCTCCCGCTCCCACGCCACACCAGAAATGACGGGTGCGAGCGTATCACACATTTCAATTAACTCCAACACAAGCAGAGAGGAGAAGAAAAAACACAGTTTAACACACAAGAAGTTGAAAGCAGACTCAACATGAACTTTCAAAATTGAACGCGCAGAAGAGGGAGAGAGCACCGAGTCGGGCTGCTCTCTGCTTATGTTTTGTCTCCGTCACCCTGAGCACTCGAAGGCGGGTGTCTGTCTCTGTCACACGAGAGCGGTTCAACTGCGCTTTCAACTTGATTCAATTTGCAGATTTCACGCAGCGCCAGGCGACATCTGACAGCGGACAGACCTCAGCCAGCAGCCGCGACCAAAGTCAGTCAGTTTTCGTTAGTCGTTGAGTGCAGTCGTCAAGCTCTGCTCGAGAATTTAGAAAACGATCGCGTAACATTCTGCCCAAGCACACTTCAGTGAAAGAACAGTGAACTGTGGATCAAGAGAAAAAAAAAGTGATTTAAGTGAAAAATTCGAAAAAGATACAAATTTTTGAAATACATTCAGAAGAAAGTGGTAAAGAAAATCCGTGAAAATTTTCAACTCAAGTGAAAAACTAAAAACCCCCCACAAAATGGTTCGAAGTCTCGCGCAGTGGACGAAAACCCTAAGTTTTCCATCGCGTCTCTCGCCACATCGCAACTCAAAGGACTGCAGTGGCACCAACATCCATCAGATCAGTCCGGTGCCACCGCCAACACCCCCAAGGAATAACAAATCAAATTCAAACTCAAACTCAAATTCATCGTCCTCGTCGTCGTCCCCCTCGCCGCCGCCAACGAATCATCACAACAAGCCGATCACGGAATTAACGCAAATTGTAAGTACCTACTCACAACAAAAGAATCACAACTCCTGTCTGTCCCCCTCCTCCAACGATGAAAAGTACTCGCATCTTAGCGCATATCGCTCGGTCCAATTAGTTCCGCTGTCGTCTCCCGGAAAACAAAAAAAAAATTTTGAAACAGAAGCAAAAAAGAGAAAATCTTCCAGAGATTCATGAGAAGTGTTGAAGACCCAGTAACTTACCGGTTATGCTTGGTTCGCCTGCGCCATCCGATGACGGATGATGGGGGGGCTTCTCACACACATCCGCTGCCCAAGCTCAGCCAACCGAGCCATTAACCATCTTCATTTTTGGGAACTTTCATTCACTAGTCAGCGAGGCTGTTAGAATTTCGAAAATCCAGTTTGAATGTGTCTCGCCGAGTCTGAAGCCCACTTCTTTCTCGGTTAACCGTCAAGAGATTTCGCGGCGTTTTGCAATTGAAATTGACGTATCCTCTCATCGTCTCTTGATTCTTCGTCTTATCGGATTCCGATAAAATTCCGAAATCGAATTATCGGTGGCAATCGATCAGTGGGGGTATTTTCCATTTGATAAGCTGAGATTGAGTTGTTGGCGGACGATGACTGGTGACAGTTGGCGTTTGACCCAAATACCTCCCCCGAACTGTTTTCCTTATCAAATGATCCCCGGAAGAATGGGTGAATCGGTGTTGAACGGACGGTTGGGAAATGCAACAGATGTGCACGATGAAGCCCAGGTGACTAAGCATTTTCTTCTGTTGAAAGGCTTATGTCATATCGTTTGATCGTTGCTCGAAACATGTGACGCGTCTGAACGGGATAATTTATTCTAATCACGATTTCGCAAACGAGAGTCTGCTGCGAGAAAAGTGACTAGTTTCTGGGATTAGTTGGAATGCTTCAGGAAAGTGGTTTGGTTGGATTTTTCGGTCAGATTCTTGATTATTGTTGAACGAGGAGTACGTCACGGGGTTTTCTTTTGTGTTCGCGAAAGGTTTTTGAAGGAAAATTCTGTCTTTCAGGAGACCAAATGATTTATCTCTGAGCCTTCAGCTTCGAAGTTAAAAGTAGGGCCCAAACGAGCCAGTCTTTCAGGAGACCACATGATTGACACTTAGTCTTTAGCTTCGAAGTCTTTCAAGAGACTATATGACTTAACCGTGAGCCTCCAGTAAAAAGTAGGGCCCAAAAAATTCAACCTTTCAGGAGTAACCTATCTCAGAGCCTCCTGTTTATAAGTAAAAAGTTGGGCCCAAATGAGTCTTTCGGACGATCACATCATTTAACTCTGAGCCTTAGCTTCGAGGCAAAAAGTTGGGCCCAAAGGAGCCAGTCTTTCAGGAGACCACATGATTATCTCTGAGCTTCAGCTTCGAAGTAAAAAGAAGGGCCCAAACAATTCAACCTTTCAGAAGTAACCTAACTCAGAGCCTCCTGTTTGTAAGGAAAAAGTTGGGCCCAAACGAGTCAGCCGTTCAGGCGATCACATCATTTAACTCTGAACCTTAACTTCGAGGCAAAAAGTTGGGCCCAAACAGGCCAGTCTTTCAAGAGACCACATGACTAAACCGTGACCTTAACCTTTGAAGTATACAAAAACTTAGGAATTGAATATCATTATCGAATTCAAGCGGGGACCTCACAAAATTCGTTGTCATGGTTCGGAAGTGTCGAAGCGTGGGTTAAGGCTGCTTTTGCTAAAAGGCTTGATTGTCCACGACGCACTATTTCCAATATCTACACCACGTCCTCTTGCGATGAGTTGATTTATTTTTTTCGAATCGAGGAGGCTGGGATTCGAAGACACTCTTGGCGTAAGAATTTGTGCTTGACATGGCTGTACCAGGATGGTTGACGTATCAAGGAGACCAATTAGGGCCAGTTTGCTTTAAGAAACTGGCGACAATTAGTTCTTCTTCTTCTTTGCATGGCACTACATTCCGAGGTGGACTTGGGCCTCAACCGACGTACTTCTCGGGCTAGCGCAGTCCTTTGCTAGCTGTTTCCAATTTCGTACACCAAGGACTCATGTCGCTGTACAGCCCACACAGTTCGTGGTTTAATATTCTTTTCCAAATGCCGCCAGAGCAAACAGGGCCAGAGTTTCTGGGCTTTTGAAATAAGTCCAAGTCCGAAAGTAAAAACGCCCGTTGGCACCATTCTCATACGAAACCCTTCAAGGATCCATATTTGAACACAGCACACTGGAGACAGTCATACAGTCGACTCCCTCTAAGTCGAATTTTCACGAGATATCAAAATTAGTTCGAGTTAGAGGGAGTTCGACTTAGAGGATGGTTTTTGTATGGAAAATGAGGGTAATGCCAAAATAAATATGGTGAAAAAATTCGAGTTTGAGGGAAATTCGACTTAGAGGGAGTCGACTGTACTTTCTTACAAAAGTCAACTCCGAGTTGAGTGAAATTCGATTAAGCCGACAAACTGACTTTAGATTATCCCGTCCCATTTTCATCTCTTAACGAATTTTAAGTCCCCAAGACATTTGTTCATCAAAATCATTGATTCACTCTGAAATCGGATATTTCTCAAGGGGCTTATGACACCATAAAATAACGAATCAAATGCAAATTTTATCAAAAGGCCACCGCCACTGATTCGCTCATCTCAATCAGCCTCCGCTTACATATTCAAACACGTTAAATTTCAAATTCCCAACCCTTGTCTGACTCATTCTAGAACCAAAAATAAAAAAAAATCGTCTTTAATTGAATAAAATTATGCAATTCCCTCCTGTGTCTCACGTGTCTCACGGTGATTAACGTGATTAAAGCGCGCGCGTTAAAAATCGAAACTCTCGTAGACAAACCGAATTAGCAACTAACTACTTAAAGATTCATGATTAGGCTGCAACAACAAATCGACACAACAAGTGGAACATTTAACAAAAGTGAAATTGATTTGTTTCTTTCGTTGTCCGCTAATTTCGCAAAATTCTTACTTTCACTCTCCTTTAAATGGCTGCACACTAATACACTCACGAGAGATTACTTTGTGAAGATATTTACCAAACAATTATGAAGTTGTTACGAAAATTAATACATTTTTGACCTTTCCTCGCGCTGACAAGGCAGTAAAAAATAAATCATAATCATGCGAGAATTGTCTTTTGAATTTCAAAATTTATGCTTTCATGTCAAAATCATAGCTTGAAGGAATTTATAAAAATTGCTTAAGTGAGGATGGTGTTCGATTTTTGGGTTTAATTCGATACGGTTTCACTAATTTGTGCTTTGTGAAACTGTTTTCGGTGACATTAGGTCATTAGGGCGGTTGTAATTTAATAAAATGTATGGATTCATTTATGAAAGATCTTTAGTTTCCAAATACGTCTTTGACTGGTGTCCATTACTTGATTGAATGGAAGATTAGGTAACAAACTAATTGGTCTTGAGTTGGTGATAATTCCTCTTCTTAAAGCATGAAGATCACGCTTTTCTATGCTCTGACATTTTGTCTTCTCGTTAAAAAAAACTTAATTTTTTGTGCGAATTCAGAATGAGAATCATGTGTGATACGATCCTTCAGGAAAACCTTAAAAAATTTAAAAGCCAAATTTTTGAATTAAATTCAAATAGAAAGTCGGCCACGATATGCCATCGATGTCAAAATTTTTGAAAAGATCTGGCAGCACTTTCTACGACTTTGTTAAGTAAGCAAATGTAAGGGCAACTATAATAATAATAATAATGGCGGCGCTACAGTCCGAGGTGAACCTGAGCCTAGCTTCTCAGCAACCACTCGTGTTGTGCGTGCTATTCTTCTCTCACGAGTGGAGAGGACCTGCAGTTTAATGCCGACTCCGAACGGCGAGATTGAGAATCTTTTTCTAGACAGTTATCAGTGCGAGATTGAGCATTGTCAGTGAATCGAAAGAGGTGGAGCCGTGAAAAAATGTTAGGTGTTTTTTCGGGAATCAAACCGACAACATCGAGCGTAGGAGTCGACGCACCTACCCACAACGCCACGGCGCCCCCCAACTATAATAACCATTCGAAAACTTAAGCTTATGTCAAAAGCAAATGAAATGTAACCAGAAGTACCGTCAAATTCCAAACTGTCCATAATAGCTTGTGGTAACTTAAGAAGAACTCTGCTGTCAACACATTTGCCCACATTTGCACATTTACACACTTAGAGAGCGATTCAATTTACTCCCGCGTAAGTATACACAACTGAACGAACTTAACGAAACTAAACGAAGCGGTTAGGTTAGGTAGATGGGTGCCCTTGCTGACATGAAGAACATGTCACGGCTCACTTAGACCACTATGAGTCCATTGTGCCCAAACGAAGCGGTTACTATGGTCAAAGTGCATTGTTTTTGTATATTCGCTAGGTAGTGTAGTAGAAAAGAAACTCGGTTATTAAAAGGAACAAAGCTGATTCTTTCCTGCTGACAGCGCCACCTGCGGCATAATAACTTGACGAATGAATATGGGGATCCCTTATCCCTCAGATGAAAGCTTTGACTTGGATTTCGGTTATAAAAGTGTGTATAAAAGACAATTCACGCTGTTTATGTCGATTACGTTGCTCTCATTGCTCTAATTTTTTAACAAACGTAAGATCTCTAGCGCAACGGAGTATTTCGGGCTGTGCCATTGTATTGCTTGTGTTGAAAGTTAAACGTCACTTGACGGTAGCAAGGCCATTGAAGAAGAGGCGAAACGAGTTGGTCTTTAGGTAAATGAGGACAAAACCATGTATTTGCTGTCAACAAACAAAGAATTATCGGTCCACCGTCTAAGACAGAACGTCACTGTTGGCAGCAATAACTTCGAAGTGGTTAAGGAGTTTACATACCTCCGAGTAAATATTAACCCCACGAATGACACCCTAGTGGAGATTCGACGAAGACTTACCCTAGGAAACCGCTGCTACTTCGGTTTGGCGAAACAAATGGGTTCAAAACTCCTAACTCGAAAGACAAAATGCATGCTCTACAAAACGCTAATCCTGCCAGTTCTACTGCATGGAGCCGAGTGTTGGACGATAAGCAGGAAAGCAGAGCACATTTTGGGTACTTTTGAGAGAAAAATTGTTCGTCGAATTTTCGGTCCCGTATGCGAGGAGGGCAAATGGAGGAGAAGATACAACCGCGAACTCTACGAGCTGTACAAAGATGTGGATGTAGCGGCGGTAGCAAAACGCAGTATATTGTGTTGCAGGCAGTCAAGCATTTTGAATCCCTTGAGTCTTGTTATTCAAAAATAGACGTTGAATTAAGCAGAGAAGGGGTTTAACTTTAGTTCAGCTAATCCTTAGGGACCTTTCAAATGAGAACTAAAAAACCTTCAGTCATATTCAGTCACAGTCCAGAGTTCGAGTGCATCTGTTCTCCGTCCAATGAAACACAGTGAACAACAAAACCATCCAGTCGCCTTCCGCTAATCAACCACGAATTAGCACCTGAGAGTGTGTCAACTCTTGTTAAAAGACAAAAAAAAGAAGAAACACTCCTCAGTCGTGTTATAATTACTTTTGTAATGCACGCACCATCCTCCCCACCGAGGGTATAGAAAACCGTCATATATCATCTTCCGCTAGTGTGTTTCCCACAGTCTCTGTTGCCCAACAATGATGCTCGTGGGTCTACACTCGCAGATGCCGGGAAAGTTGCCAACAACTGAGCCCAATGAGGCTTTAAATTGTCCGTCGTAACTCAAATTTAGAAAACACTTCTTCATGACTTGAAGGTAATCACTGAGATGTTGGGTCTTAAATCACAACGCACAACAGCTTTCGCAATGCGGTGATTTGGACCGGAAAGAGCGTCAGATTATACCGGCACATCTGAGGCAACCAAAGAGTTCAGGTTAGGTTAGGTTCTGGTGACAGGCTGTGCATACATAAAGACACACATAGACGAGGCAAACGAGGGAGATTTTGTTAAGTAACTCTGAAAGTAGTCCTTTTCACAAAGCAAGGCTCTATTCCAGAAATCAAATAGTAAACTATATGATTTCTGCTCTATTCCATCAAACCATGTGTCCCTCTCCCAAATATAATTATTTTGACAGCTCTGTCTTCATGCTTGTTTAACCCCTTGGAATCTGGAAGCCCTCTCTCTCTGCTCCAACATTTTTCCAGATCTACTCAAGAAGGAGCAGCATGGAAATCTGCATCACCCTCTATTAACACATCAGTTACATGCGCCTTTCCGATCTGTCAAAACAAATTCCGACAGCAGTTGTCATCTGTTCCAAATGAATGACATCATCGGTTTGTTGAACGTCAAAGCTTTTTCTGTTTACTTTCGCTGTCCCAAGACACATCCCCCTCTCAACTATTTTACAAAATTCCATCCTCATTTTTTTGATTCTCTCAAATTGGTTTATCTTCAATCTCAAGTGCTTCTTGTTTATTTTTTCGAAACCTAAACCAGAACCTTCATTTAATCCCTTCAAAGCGACACGGAATTCCCAATCCTCCGTCGCAATATTCCGCTTCCCATCTAAAATCAAATTTGTTCAGTAATCTCTCATCGACAAGGGAGACTAAATAAACAAACACATTCCACACACAATCCCGGCCACAGATAAACAAAAAAGAAAACAACGAAAAGGGAGATACAATTTGTATCTTGCAAGTACACACACGCGCATGCACACGGTATGCATTGGGGTGCATAAGTATCGCTCACTTAACAAGCGAACGTTGGATGTGATTCCGATCGTTCCACGGCTGGTCGGCAACTGATGAAGGAGTAGGCAACACAAAAATGCACACTCAATCGGAGCCTAAAGCCATCAAAAAGGGGGAACGCCGTCGGACGGGCTTTTATGGGGTCAATCGAGTGCTCCCCGATCAAAGAATACGATTAAATATCCGCGATAAGTCTCAGCAGTGAATTCCTCAGATAAAATACACAACGTTTTGACAGAGGGCGCCTGTGCTGTGCTGTTTTGACAAATGTCAACGTCAGAAAAAGGCGGGAGAACATTGCTAAGCAATTTTCGCTCGAGGCCTTGGCACTTATTCGCCGTTCTCACTGACTAATCCGTTAATTACCCTCCACCGATGAAACAATAGAGAATTAATCGTTTAAATTAAGAAGCCATATCAGCGACTGCGACTAACAAGGAGGCTCGAGGGAGAATTATCTCACAGAACCCAGTCAAGGCGGTTTCGAACATCCATCAGTCGAAACCGGATTAGATGAATAGACGTATTGTTCCTACTTTCCCATGGCCTTTCGGGATTATCTCTCCATTCGCTCTCTCTCTCTCTCTCTCGCTCGTCTGAAGTTCACGACTGCCACTGTGTTCCAGCCCTCCCCGGGTGATTAATTCGCTGAATATGCTAAACGCTCTCGAAATAAATACTCCAAATGGTGATTACTGATTTATTTGGTATGCCAGAGGTGATCCGCGAGGGGACAGTTGTAAATAAATTCTCGGACATCCGTCCCAAGTTGGGCAGGTAATGGGGGATGGCACATAACCATATTTCAATTTTTTGGCGAGATCTTCGACCCGGGTGCGGCGGTGCCTTAAACTAAAGCGTTTTGATTTAAATTAAGACTCGGACTAGGCTCGTGTGCCGTTTGGAATTAGTCCCTTTGTCTTTGCTGAAGAACTCCACTGATTGGGGGACGGGTTTTTGTGAACGTTGACAGCGGGTAAATGAATGGATTATGACGCAAATTGACGGTCAGGAGACTTGTGAATTTGAGCTTTTGTTTGAAAATTATTCCATCGACGTGACCTTTTGTTTGACGGCAGCGGTAATTACGGATCAAATGCGTTGATTGAGGAGTGCTCTATTGGAGCTAAACAATTGAGATCAAAATCGACGTGTGTGGCTGCCGGCATCTTGAAGTGAATTAAGTCAATGATTCAACAAACAGAAAGTTAGCGAGGTCACACGTTTTTGTTTATTTTTTAAGACAGTCACTTGTCGAACATCATTCAACCAAATTCTTTATGACTGCTCTTTCGTTGGAAGTGGGCTTGCATCCTTGAGGTCTGGTGTGTGCTTATAAATGGTCACGAGTGCGCTGAAATGCTTCCTTTGAAAAATGTCGTTTAATAATAATGACGGCGCTACAGTCCGAGGTGGACCTGGGCCTAGCTTCTCAGCAACCACTTGTGTTGTGCGTGCTATTGTTCTCTCGCGAAAAGAGGGGACCTACAGTTTAATGCCGACTCCGAACGGCGAGATTGAGAAGCTTTTTCTAGACAGTTATACTCTTTGAGGATTGTCAGTGACTCGAAAGAGGTGGAACCGTGAAAAAATGTTTGGTGTTTTTTCGGGAATCGAACCGACAACATCGAGCGTAGGAGTCTACGCACGAACCCACACGGCCACGGCGCCCACTGTCATTTAACAAGGGTTAAAATAGACTACCGGTTAAGTTGGGTAAGTGCCTGCCCTAAGTTAGAGGGGTCCCAGGTTCGAATCCCAGTGAAAGCAAAGTTAATACGCTTTTATCCGGTTCTTTAAGTCTGCTCCAGTCACCATTTTGGATCAAATTAACGGCACTATCACTGGAGCGGTCGATCGGTGGTAGTAGTCTGACTGTGGGTATCACAATAGACCAACATGATCTAAGTGGACTGTTGAATTCACTAGCAGCCCCCTAACCTTTCAAAAAACCATGCGATCTTTCTCCGATATTTCTGCCTTCTTCCGCTCAGTTAATCGTTGTCTAAGTGAGACAGAGTCCTCCCTTGTCTCCCACCCTGCGCCTAATCTAAGGGCGCAGACATTATGTAGTTTAAGATAACCTGAACAGAAGTTAAGCCGCTTTTTCTGTTAGGCCCCCTTCTTTTTAACTTGAAATAGAAGTTATGCCCCATCTTCTGTTAGGCCCCCTTCTTTTTAACTTGAAATACAAGACTAAAAAGCTTCAAAACGCTTTAATGCCTAAAACACAATAAAGCGTTATTGCTAGCGTGGAGTGACGCTTAACTTGCAACACAATCAATACAGTGGCAGTGAAAGATTCTGTCACAATAGACGTGATTCATTTAGAAGACACAATTTGAGACGAAAAGAATAAGAGATTCGCTTGAGATCATTATTGAAATTTTTACTTCAATCTAATGTTGATCTAATGACATTTTAGATACAGTTCTCAGTTTGAAGAAAGACACATCATATTTTGGAAAAATGTTGCATTACATTTGTCATCAGTTATCTACTTTAGCTTAGCCTTGAATCATTTCTTTCAAGACTGAAACCTTATCTTGTTCTTTAGCATAAATATTCAGCCTTATTTTGCATCAAAGAAAAACACCCGCCCACATTGATATCGCAAGCATTTTTGTCGTTTATGTCGGCATAACTCAGTCGGATAAGCTTTGAGAGTGATAACCACGTTGAGTCTCGAACGCCAGATGATTCAGCCTTAATGCACAACAATGTCGTTTAGAGAAGAATCATTCGTCATAAAATCCGGAAATGGTCACTGTCTTTCTCATTGTAGCATTACAAGTGATCTTACAGAAGAAGGAGTTTATCATTTTGTCGACTAAGAGTCCACATTGGGTCAATCGGTTGGGGTATTTTGTGAATATGTTGAGAGATCGGAAGTAGATGGCAATGTTTCAGGGGCAAACTTATTGTAGGTGTTTTTTGTTTTAGATTCGAACCTAAGACCTCGAGCGTAGTCGACGCACCTACCCACTACGCCACGGCGCCCACAAGAACTGTTTGTCATAGAAAATATAAATCAAACCTTACTCAACTCTATACCTCCTACTCATCAGGCGAACGCCCCATGGGGAGACTGACCATGAGCTATTGACGCCTTCCATCCTTGACGGCACGCTGCTTTCAGTCATCAAGACTAACAGCCGCGATAACTTGGTCCTTGTCTTTTCAGTCTTCCTCTCCTTCTCGAACTTAGATTTATCTTCGTTCATCCAAGGCAAATTTCAACCTTCTCTCAGCATAGCCGACCTTCGATTCCAAAGTCCACAAACTAGAACGGAAGCCCTATGTCCATTCATAAGATACTTTTCCCCTTCTCTTCAATCCACCGTACCACATTTCAAATTACTATTCATCAAATTTAATCACAAACCAAAAGCTCTAATATTTCCTCAACAAAAGAAGAACAAGTTTCGGCCACCAGCAATTCCCCTGTGGCACTCCACTCGATTTTGCCTCCACCTTCACCCTAATTCCCACAGAATTGAAGACGTTTTTCTTTCCACAAATTGGTCTTACACGTATCAATTTAAGCTAAATACTCTTATTATCGATTCACTTAACTCTCCTTAACAACTCACGCACTTCGTTCAGCACGCATCCGAACGCAAACTTTTTTTTCCGTTTAAGCCCCCTCGTCGGGTAAACAAATCATTTTACACATTCGTGTCAGGTCTTAATAACTTCTTCGTCTGCATAATTAGCGCTATAGTTCGAAATGACAAACAGAAAAGAAAAACGAGGAGATCACACAAAAGAAATTGTATCTCCACCCATTGTGTTGCCCACTCTGAATCATGTATCTTCCTCTGTCTCTTGTCATCCGTTCGGTGTGCGTTGTTCGTCGTGTGAAATTTCAAAGATTATCCCCACCTAGTCATCCATCTGTGGACGTATTTCTCTCTTGTTGCCAAATCAAACAAACGCGGGTATTCTTTCGAACCTTTATCGCTTCGGTTTCAGCTGGAGAAAGAATGAACATTCCCACAGATGTTTGTGAATTGATTCTCGGTCGCCTGTGTTTGTGTCCTCTTCAAATTGTGTATCGAAGCAATGGATCTTTGTTTGATTTTTGATGAATATTTCCGTTTCGATACGCGCTACCGCTTCCTATCAGTCCTCGATTTGATCTCTCTCCGTGTGTACCTGTGCTTGTTGAGATTTCGAACATCTGCATCCGTTTTATGTGAGTTCGATTTTTTTGTTCGTTTTCTTTCAACATTTGCTCAGGTGGGTGGTGGTGTTGGTGTCGGAGAATCATAAAGTTCGCGAATTAGTCATCGAATAATATTTTTCGAAACCACGTATCTATTAATGAACGTCCCCCACACCAGGGAACAGCTGATGTTTGCTGGGAAAGACCGCGCGAGTGTGTGCAAATGAAAACCTGTAGATACACAAACACAAACGACACAACGACGACCTGTTTGGTCATATTTAGTCCAGCAGCTGATTACAGGTATTTGTCTCTTCGTTTGAGTTGTTTGTGGTCGGTTGTTGTTGTTGGATTTTTACCTCGTTTCACACACAACAAGGTGAGGCAAGGCTGTTTGAGTCTTGTCTCTCTCTCCTTCTCTCATTCTCTCCCTTCATTCCATCAGTTCTTTGATTATTATTCTGAACTCGTTCGCTGAGATACAAAGAGAAATGAGAAAGAAAAGAAACAAAAAAAAACACGGCATCTGCAGGCACCAGGCACGAAAAGCAGTTACATCTAGTATCCGTAACCCACACCTCACCTCAGCTGGTTGGGTACTATACTTTTTGGGCCTGAGAAACTCTTCCCAGGTTGCATGTGCCGATGGCCAGCTAGAGCTGCAAGCATAACTCCGCACACCGTGTCAGGGGAGAGGATATGAAACGATGAATTTTTGTTTGCCTATGCCTTTCTGTTATTGTATCTCATTTTGCTGGCTGTGGGAATTATGCCCGACCGATGGTGTTGGCTTTTAGCATTTCTGATCATGTTCGAACATGAATACGCGCTGAGAAGGAGAATTCGCCACAGGTGAAGCCAAGCAGTCAGTTATGTACGTGGTGGTGGTTAGTTAGTGTTGGCCCACAGTGTGTGCGGACACAGAAAAATTTCATAGATACACAATACCCGCCGAGAGCGGCACTGGCGACGAGTTGGAATGAAGTATTTTCGCGAATTCATTCCGCGATATATTGTATGGGAATATGGGCAGACGTAATTGAAGAAGCCGTAATTCATTTTGTGGATGCAATAGATACTTGATATTTATGTGGAAATGTGTGGTGATGGTTTGTATTTTTTTTGTGATTGAATTGAACGGGGGCGCACCTTGATTTTATTGCAATTGGTCTAGCGAGGAGTCCAAGCTGAGATTAGGCGTGAGATATTCGAAAAATGTTGGTTGGACTTGTAAGGAAGCAGGGGAGAAGTTTGAGACATGTTCTCTCTCTTTATGCAAACAGAGTGTCATCGGCTGGATTTGTGCTTTGAAGGGTAGATTGTGTTTTGGCCGTTCAGAATTGTTGGGACACCCTTCAATTATGAATCACAATGTCGTTCAAGTGGCTGCCTGAGCTGGCATCACAGGCGCATTCTGTCACCTCAATTTTCCAAGACCTTGTTGATGGTTTCGGGCTGTAGCTCACTTGAGTGGACTTGCTTGGATGATACTCCCCATAAGTGCTTGAATCGTTCCCGGATCGTTGACATAACAAAGGCGACAAATCGCAGCTCCGGGGCGTCCAATTACATCGCCAAGACGGCTGATAACACGATTTGGGAATTTTGTGCGCAAAAGATCGGTTGTGGCATGGGCTGTGTGGTATGGCGCGCCATTCTGCATGAACCAGAGGTCGTCCAAATCCATGTCTTCAATTTCAGTCGGTTAACGTGGCTCTGTAACGCCCACCGTTGACCGAAACGTTGTTCCCACCCACATTTTCGAAGAAAAATGGTCCAATGATTCCACCACTCTACAATCTGCATCAAACTGCCACTCTCTGTGGTGTGGATGCATTGGCTTCTTGACAATAACGGGCGGGTTTTCCGAGCCCCGGGCGCCCTGGCCGTGTGGGTTTGTGCTTCGACCCATACGCACTAGACTTTCACAGTCTAGGTTCGAAACCAAGTTCAGACAAACAAGCTTCTCGATCTCGCCGTTCGGAGTAGGCATTAAACTGTAGGTCCCGAGCCCCAGGTGCGGCAATTTTGTTTTGTTTATTAACCTAGCCGCTGAGATGAAAATGCGCCTCGTCAGGAAAGATGATTTTTCGCCCAAAATCTTTGTTCAATTAAAGCTGCCCTAAGGCGGATGGTCGCGCGCCTCAAATTACTGAGTCGATTGGACCTTGTAAGCGAATAATCCGAGATCTTTGTGCACAATTCTCCTAGGCTAGTGCATAAAATGTTGATCGATGGTGAGTTGATGTTCGCGAGTCTCACACTCTCGGCCACAGCAGCCACATTCTCATCTGTGCACACGGTACGACGACGAGGACCATGAGTTTGTCCACTAGCACACCAGTACAACAGTCGCGGTGGGTGCTCCATTTCGTCCAAAAATTCTTTTTAAAAAACTCACTGTTTGGGCTACACAGCACTCACTTTGGAAATAAGTTTTCAATATTTCCCAACGTTGTTCAAGCGTAAAGCTACTCATTTCGTTCCGCGGAGGTATGATAGTGACTTTCTGTCAAGATTTCGAGCGAGAAACAGCTGTCAGTGTCAAAATAACCTATGATTTAAAAAAGAACCACTAGATGGCCCACCCTGTATATACAACCCCAAGTCCCAAATTTGTATCCGCTTGCACTGTCTTGCGGATCTACTACAGATGGGTTGCATCAAAATTAGAATCACAGACAACTTGCATCAATGCGTGGCCGTGCAGTAAACACATGCATCCTTCTTCTTCTTGTGGCGCTACAGTCCGTGGTGGATCTGGGCCTCAACCAACCAACCTCTCCATCTAGCATCATCCTTAGCTGGCTGCCGCCAACTACGCACGCCAAATTGGTTGATGTCTCTCTCCACATGAGCCCACTTACGTAAGTCATGTTCAATAATTTTGCTGCACGCATTTTGATGCACATCTGTTTCAAGCAGAAGTTACCCAATTTCCCTTTCGCACCTATTGCAGGAAGTCCATACCAATCGTGGACGTCTTAATTTAATTGACAAACATCATGCATTAGTTAAGACCCCATTCGGTAATTAGCACCCGGTGGCCATTGAGTGCAAACACTCGCCAGAAAAGGCCATTTCCTGTGGACCAGAAATGGTGTAAACCACAAATGGCCAACTCACTGATTGACCAATAAGGCAAATGCGTGAAAAAAAGACTATTATCTCTTTTGGAAATGTACCGCTTTGTGGTTGCTGCAGGGCATCGCCATAAGGGGTATGTTCATCCGGTGCATCCAAATTCGTTCAGCTCCATTTTGGCAAATGTGCATGTGAATGGATGAGAGATGCAAGCCAAGTTCAACTCCAAATGGAGGACACCTCTCGACTAATTGTCATGGAACATTGCATACGTCAACGTGAACCGTGAAACATTAAACATGTTCCAAGTATCCATTCAATTAGATTCGCATGAAATCCAAAGAAAATCCCTCAATTAATCTCTTTGAAGATGCACATCAAGCGATTCTCTCCACCACGTCAGCAGCCTAGTTCAACTGACACATGTTCGCCAAGAAAGATGAAGTTGTTGCACTCGGTTCACAAATGATAAACATCGTACTCTCCGTGTCTGAAGATCAAAGCATCCACGTCTACATATCCTTGTTGTGTTATTTTTCCTGTTTTTGAGGATGCTGGGAAGGGACTGAGGGGGAAAGCAAACATAGTCAACAACATCCTTCCGGAAAATTTCACACATTTCTTTGATTCCTTTGGGAAAACAAGATCAAAACACAACCGATCACAGGATGCTCTCGAAGCATATTCCCACGCAAGTTGGCATGCGAACGCACACACATGTTGCCGCCACCGTCTGGTTGTCCTCAATCAATTTGATGGAGAAAATGGAGGGAAAACAGCGACGAGAAGAAACCATTTCCTGTCTCCTGATTTTTCCTCTACACCTCTCTCTCTCTGGTCTCCTGGGTGAGGCAACTATTTTGTGAATTCGTTTTTTTCTTTTCCCAAGCTCGGCCTGTGCTGCGCACATGAAGCCGTTGGCGCAAAATTTTCCGGTTTTCATAGTTGAGGCTCCTTCTTCACTAATTTTTCTTAACGACTTCCCATTCCCAACCCATCGTAGATATGAATAATTTCAGTAGTTTCCCCCTGGAATGAGGCCTGCAGCAACATCTACCGTCGTCGTCATCGGCGGCGGCGTCTTGACCCAAGTAAGTGCGCGCGCGCACGTTTGTGTTGCATCTAAAATTTCATACCAACCCGACTTACATAAGTTGTTGTGAGTAATCCTCCAACTCCCCTACCCCTCCCAGCATTCTGGTTTTCTTTTGACTAATCGATGGATCGTGACCAGTTTTCTGTGTGCCGTATTGAGGCATCCTTGGAAAGGTGATCTGGTTTGAAACGATCTCTTGCTGCAAAAATGTGCAATCTCTCGGTCTGGAATGTTATAGGTGTGGATCGGGGGAGGGGGAGAGAGAAGTGCGATGGTGGGTTCCTATACCCAAATCGAAATGAAAGATACACCGCAAGTTGCTTCTGCTGCAATATGTTTACGTAATAACTCTCAAGTCGACGTTTTGCTTGGCTTGTCTGTCCGTGCCGTCGTTTTTGTTTTTGTTTTTGTTTTTGTCTTTAATGCTTGTGTTTTGAACTGTAGCTATAGGGTTCGCGCTGAAAGACATTAAAACCGTCCACACATGGTTATTTGATCGTTTTGTATTCAATGCAAGTGCACCGGAGACTTACATAGATCGTTGTGGGCACAAGTACATTTCCGTCTAAGGGAGACTGCCACTGCAACCGCCAGTAGACGACGACGGATGGTTCGTTGCAATTGAACAAAATGAAGGGGTTTTATTTGTGTCTCGTGTGTTTTTGTGTACATAACTGTTAGCATTCTTGTTAATCCTGGTTTCATAAGTGTTTCAAGTAAAGAGGGTGAGGTCATGCAATTGAAGGCGCCGATGTCATTAGATCTTCCTTGGAATACAGAATGAGGATTTTCGACTGACTTTGAAGTGCGTGACATTTGAATTTACATGGTGTTTCTGTTGGAAATGATAGAAAGGATCCAGAAGCGGTGGATCAAAAGGAAATTTGTAGTGATTTGGCAGTACTTGAGAAATATGACAGGAGACAAGACCTGTCATATAGCCACCTGTCATATGGCGCCTATGTCATCCATGTCTCTAACTGAGTTTTTACAGTTTTTGGTAAAGACATGACCGTTAGTTGTAGCGCAGAAGTGTCAAAAACAAGTCAAGTTCCTAAAAATTTAAACTAAATTAATTTTTCTTCTTCGACTGGCAGGCAGCTTCGTTCTCTTGTCAAAATATGACCCAGTCAATTTGGATAAGGACACAAACAGGTTCCTAAAGTATGCCACAAGACTACCAAAAATGTCACATCTTCAGAAACTGAATTTATCTGTCATAAAAAGTGTGTTCGCAAGTAAGACAAGTCTTTCTTCTTCTTCGTTCTCTTGTTAAATTATGACGCAGCCAATTTGGATAAGGACGTTGCAGCGCGGAAGTGTCAAAAATAAGCCAAGTCCTAAAAATTCAAATTTAAGTATATTTTTATCCTTCGACTGACAGGTATCTTCGTTCTCTTGTCAAATTATGACTCAGTCAATTTGGATAAGGACGCAACAAAATTAAGATGCATAAAGTACGCAACAAGACTACGAATTTTATATTAAAAATGTCACATCTTCAAAGACATTTAATAAAAACTGAAGTTATCTGTCATAGAAGGCTGTGTTCGCAAGTAAGACAAGTCTTTCTTCTTCTACAGCGCATCAGATCCACTAAAAATCCTGTAAACGGCAATGAATTCGACCAATCTTTAGCGTTAGCGCTAGTTATCTTTCCACATCTTCCAATGGCTCCATCAAAGATTCACTCATCTGTCAGTCTATTGTCTCGAAAGACCACGTCGAGTTCAGTAAACTATTCATTATAATCTAAATGTCACTGTGATCTGCCAAACTCTCCTGCAATTGTTTCACTGCAAAATGCCAACTCCGCCTTAAAAAAAAATGCAACGCATTCATCACGAACAAATCATAACTGCAGTGGGCGTTCATTTCTTCCAACTGTCATCTCAGTCTGGTCAGTCTCAGAACTGTCATCGTGAATAGTTTATATTTCTTGCAATTTCCCACAAATTCATTCACAGACATTCACGCAATGTAAACAAAGTGTCACCTTTCATATCACTTCACTTCCCTATCTCTGTCTGTGTCTGCCCCCGGCTGACTGTTGCATTCCAATCTGCACCTATAACTGTTCAAAATTTATCATTTATCTTGACATGTTTCCGGTGCGTTTCGTCTGGGCAATTGTTTTTCTTTAAACACACACAACACCACGCACTTTACCACTTCGAATCAATCTGTTCAATTAAGATTCAATTCAAGAAATCGGATAAAATTTGCTTCCCCCACCTCGGGACATTCTCTGTGCCTCGTGGTGTGTGAGTGCGTTCAGCATGACACATTACTGATGAATGTCACGTTCAAGCTGTCATGACTTTTAATTAGGAGTGAAACAAAAAAAAGGCAAAAACCAACAAAAAATAAAGAAAAACAACTGAAGAAAGCATAGAAATCTATAAAAATTCAGTTTCGGCGGGTGCAATGGCTTCTTGCTTTGATTTCATGGAAAATAGTTTTAATTTCTTGAAACAAACCCGCTCTCGGCGGCTTAAGACGTTTCATATGTTATGAATGAGTGATTTTATTGCCTGCCTCCACGCGGGATTTACACACATGCAAATGCGGTAAACAGCGAACGACGCGAGTGAAGAGGACGTGGATGGAGGAATGTTACAAGAAAGGAAACCGCAGAATGTTGGTTATAGTCCCCATGGGGTCAATCACAACATTTGTTTGTACAATGTTGCTGAAATAATCAAACGGAGGGGTACAACGTGAATGAAACTGGAGAAATGTCATCTGGTCTGTCAGAATGTATGTCAAATTGAAACTTAACTACAATTTGAACGGATTCTTGTTTACATTTGACATGTGGAACTTAAAATTTGCCGTTTTTAGGGTTTCTTTCATCTTTGGAAATTTTTAAAACGTGAATTCAATATATGAACCCTTTGATTTTCACTTTTTTCAGATGAAACGACGTGATTTCAGACTTGCCTTGACACGAAAATCAAATGAAGCCTAATTAGGTGTGTTTGTTTAAATTTCCTTAAATTTTATCACCCCTGTCCAGTGTTGCTTTGACATTTTAAATTGATTTCACTCAATTTGTTGCACAATCAAAATCACCATCATAAAATGTCACACAAAATGAATACATCCAGCGTCATCACAAATTCGTGAGAATTCCTTTCAAATAATTTGACAATTAATTGCTTCGACAAACAAGTGAACACAGTCACAACTGTCACTTTTTACAACATAAGTTAATGGGATAGAATTTTCCTTGAAACTCCCTTTCTAAAGGAAGTTACTTTCTCGATGATGTTGTATGACAGATGTCACATGTCTTCATTCCCATACTAACGACTGGTGAACAGCAAAAAAAAGGAAAATAATTAATTATCACCATTAGTGTCACAAGAGAAATGTGATGAAATGTCAGAAATGGCGAAAAGAAATATGTATTTTCTCATGCGAAGATCTTCATGCAGAAAAAAAGACGATTGAGATGAATGTGGGTCGCTGTGACAAATTGTCCATTACTGACGTGGTGTCACATAAAGAATTTATTTTGATGTTCATGTACAGACTGAATGATTGCACTCTTTGACAGTTGTATGGCTCTGTTCACACACAGTTTTTTTTTGCGTGAATTTATGTTAGAACCTCATTCATTTTTGCTTAGAGGAAACAGTGCATGGGAGTTGGACATACATGTTACAAATTTAGTGACGTTCGTTTTTAATATTGTTTTTTAAGACGACGTTTTGTACATCATGTGGTTTTTCTGACTGATTCCTGGTTTCATCTTAAGAACCTCATATTCTTTGCTTGGAAGAAATGGACATCTTTCACGGATTTGTGGACGTTCGTTTTCACGTTTCAACTTTTCAACTTTATTCTTTTGCCTTCGACATTTGTTACGGATTTAGGGATGTTCGTTTTCACCTTTTTTTTAAGATGACACGTCATGTTTTGTAGATCACCCCGTTTTTCTGACTGATTTCTGATTTCACCTCAAAAACTTCGTATCTTTTTTGCTTACATGAAATGGACACCTGCCACAGAGTTAGTGACTTTCGTTTTCACATTTTTTTTAAGAACACACATCACATTGTCTTTCTTTCTTCGTTGATGTGTAATCGAATATTGCTATGTTCCCACCAAATCGCGAGGTTTCATCAAATTTCACCAATCTTTCGAGGTTTCGCCTTACATTTTCGGGGTTTCGAAAACTCGCGATTTCGTCGAAAGATTACTACGTTCCAATCAAGTTTAAATCCCCTTGATTTCATCCGTCCGTGAAAGGTTGTCAAACCGAACAAGCCTACAGTGTAAACTTCAGTTTATTTTTGATGTTCAGTGGTTCAGTGAGAACGGACTTTTGAGGTTTCAGTAAAAATTCATCCAAACCACACGATTTCGGTTCGATGGGAACATAGTATAAGACTGATTTACGGATTTTTTGACTCGAACATCTTTGCGAGAAAATAATCCAGGAAGCGATAGACATATGTATCATCCCATGAGAGAATTGGAAGTGGAACTGAAACCGAAACTGCCAAATATTCCGTTAAATTGAACCCGTTGACACAAAGTGCCAGATGATTTGATGGTCTGAAATATGTACATAAACTGCACAAAGACGTCTCAGTTACGAAAATTTTTGGGAAGAGCTAAAAAACCCTTTGGCACGGCCCTTATCTTAAGGGGCAAGTATAATGGCCGTGCGAAAACTGAAGGGAACTGCAGCAACCGATCGAATATATAAAAATAATACGCTAGGACTCTAATAATCGATCCACTGAGTTTAGTTAAGTTCGTTTAATTTTGCCTACTTACGTGGGGGCGAAATGAATCGCTCTCTAAGGCCGTACAGAAACTTAACAGAACTAAAATAACCTTCCGAATACAAAAAAAAAAACGGCTTTGCTAAGTTTCGTTAAGTTCGTTCACTTCTTGCGCGTATGCAAATGTCAGTTGACAGCTGAAGTCTCCTTAAGTTTCTATAAGTAATTATGGACACTTGAAAATTTGACGATGAGCGAAATGAATCGCTCTCTAGGGCTAACTATAATGGCCGTACGGAAACTTAACAGAACTAAAGTAACCACCCAAATACACAAAAACAATAAATAGCGACTATAGGAACCGCTTTGCTAAGTTTCGTTAAGTTCTTTCACTTTTTGCCTGCTACTACGTATGCAAATGTCAATTGACAGCTGAAGTCTCCGTAAGTTTCTACAAGTAATTATGGAATTATGGAAATTTGACGATGATTCTGGTTGATTTTTGTTTGCTTTTCAGTTTGAGTTTTCATGCGACTATTATAGTTGGCCCTTGGTCATCCCTGTTTCAGGATCCACAAGAGGATACAAGGCATAATGACGAATTATTTTTGACAATCTCCGTCGGATTTAGCTCCAGATTTCGGTCACAGGCAAGAATGTTTCATGTTCATGTCGAGTTTCACACAACTGAACAGCAAATTGAGGATACATCTAAAACTGAAGGTTCTTCAGTAGACAGCTTCTTGCATTATCCAAAGTGTTGGCCATAAAAACGCCAATCAAAGTCAGTCTGAACTCACTCATTCATAACCTTAACCGTTTCGGAGCCACAAATGCACTCTATACCCCTTTTTAATTACCCTCTCAACGTCTAGCCAATTAATCTGAACACTCCCAAAGAGGTTCAAGTCCACCAATAGCCTCACTCCAAGCGAGCATGTGTTAATTAAATGTAAGTACCCACCGATGAGGTGGAGGGGGGACCTTCACAGAACTCCAGCCACTAAGAACAGTATCCCCACCGAGCGAGCGTCTTGTGGGAGACTCCATTTACACATGTTTTCTCTGTCATACAACCGGATTTCGGTTTTGACATGACGGGCATTTCCTGAATTAATGTAAGGCATTCATACGAAATCAATTATCGTCAGCAGGCCCACAGACACAGCTCCAAACTCAAAAACACTTGAGAATGGTATTTGTTTATCTGAACTATCTAAACGTGGCCTGTGCCCGCTTGTGAATGAGTTGAAAACTGAAAAATTGTTGATAAGGTCATATACCTCAAGTGAGAAGAGTTGTATGCCTTTGGGCTTATAAATTATTTCAACCACGTGCTGCATACATCCTCAACGTGGAAGAGGTTCTCGGCTTTCTGGTTCGGGGGCGATAACTCAAGGGAGGACCCATGCACAGATGCACGCACACATCAAACTCCCGCTCTCTTGCTTAATCGGATTTCAAATTAAAATGAAAAATTGTAAAAATAGTTGCTTGGTGTTGTATGTGTTCGCCTTTAATTTTTTGTTTTTTTTTATCTTGAACGCATTCCTTCCGCATTGCTGGACGAGGGTTTAATCTTAATTTTTCTTCTGTATCTTACCCCAGCCAACTTTAGTTGGGAACGAACACACATTTCCTCCACATGCTGAGTTGGGTTTTAGAGAGAGAGACTCCTTTCTTTGTAATCTCATTAGATACTCACACAAACCATTTAATGCAATGCAGTGGCAGATACTGAATCAATTTGTGACGTTTTATATCACACATCTAGCGGTATCGCTGGGGGGACCCAGACCAAGCTGCCACAACAGCCAGACCAATGCTGAGGCAAAGTCGCTTACCCTCATAAAATTAATATTGTTCCACCAGCACTGTCGTTATGGGGCTCTTTTATTTTCCTTAATTTTTATGATTTGCTGGAAATCATTTGAAAGATGGGTTGCCTTTCCTGCTGAAGCCATTAAAAGGGCTTCACCTTCACTGCCACTGGAAGTATATCTGTATGAATGAGTTAATTAAGACGAGAGAGAGAGACCATCTCGAAGATGAGTCCAACCAGGGCACGCACATCTGTGAGCAATTAAAATGTTTTGTAAACTTCACTTCTCCCAGTGAGCACACGCAACGACGACAATATGTTAGATGTCAAGTGTGAACACATGGGAGGCCTCCCTCCATCCGCCAAGTATATCCGAGTGCGTTTTCCCCTCTGCAAGGTCGGATTTAATGTGCAAATTTACCGTTTCTCTACATCAGCAGTATCCATTCATTCATTTGTTGATGGAGCAATTCGGCGTTTAAGTGTCAAGTGGCAATCCGTTAAAGAGGTCTTCCCTTACATCACATTTCATTTTATTTCCAGTCTAGTCGAATGACGAAAAGCAGCTACATAAGCTCCTAATGGAGGGCAGATCTCGATTTAAGTTGAAATCATTAACATTTTGTGGAGCTTAGAGTGTGTGTTTGGATTTAATGAATTCAAAGCTGAACTGATCCAGGTTTTCGAATTTCAATTCAATTAGTTTTGATGTGGCTTAGTGCGATGTGATCTGCTGTTGATTCTGTTATTCACGGAATGTATAACTTTTCTGAAAATTTTAAGAACTTCCTGGATATTTGCTTAAGCTTCTTTTGTTCGAGCTGGTTTATGGGTTTTCAACAAGGCAACAGTTTCTCACGGGAATTGAGCATTAAATCCTGATTGGAAACATTCCCGATTTTGTGTCTTTTAAAGCTGCTTTCTGCTGCCCTCAAGTTGAACGCTCGATTGATCTGCTTCACGAAAAGAATTATCTTTAACACCCTTTGATGTGACTGCTGACGTCTCGTAAGTTCACTGCTAGTTTTTTAGGAATTTCTCGAGAAAGGCGGTTGGTAAGTTTAGGTCTTAGAGGCAGTCTGAAAACAAACCACACTTTGGACTTGTGATATCACGATAAACCAAACGAAGCTTGGTAACTGAGCTGTTAAGCTAATTGAAGCTCGCGAAGATTGTTGAATAAATATTTGTTTCAGTTGGATTTTTCTACGGAACGAGAGAGCATTCCATCAGCAAAGGTGGCGAATTGTTTTTGCTATGGCAGAAAATCACAATCTGTTGGAGTGCCACCACTGATGCAAGCGACTGGATTGGTTAAGTGCCTGCCCTAGGTTAGAGGGGTCCCAGGTTCGAATCCCAGTAAAAGCAAAGTTAATACGCTTTTATCCGGTTTTTCGAATCTGGTCTAGTCACTATTTGCCGTTGGGATCAATCATCAGTGATAGTAGTCTGACTGTGGGTTTCAAATCACTAGCAGCCCCCTAATCTAACCCTAACCTACCACTGATGACCAAGTCCTAATTGCTAATCTTCTCATTCCGATCAACCAGAGTGAGGGTTTATGATTCAGAAAGGGTTACCAATAACGCAAGTCTTTCGTCATCTGTCTACCTGTGGTTGGCAGGCTTTGTAGCGCGAAGCAGTTGGATTTCTGGGTTTGTCTCCACCAGTGGAGTGTTTTTCGCACACCGGGCGTGTTCATCAGGTTCGCAATTTTCCGGAATGTCAATGTGCCCCTGTACTTAGACGACATTGCTAAAGTGCTCGTCCATTTTGTTGACGAACAATCGGCAGTTTAGAGAGGTCTTTAAGCAAAAAGTGAACGAAATAAGGGATTTGACTGTAGCCTGGCTGTTATTACGAAATACTACATCCCCGTACAGTGGAGTTTAAATTGAATGAATTTGTTTTGCACTCCGCTGTGTGACTCCATCTGAATGCAGTGGACAGCTTGTAGCACACTGGACGAGTTCGAAATTTTTCAGAATGTGAATGTGCCCCATCACCCAGATGAGATAAATGTTGAATTGCCAACCCATTTCGTTGAAAGTTGGCAGTTTAAAGCTATCTTTGAGCAAGAAATGAACGAACCAAGGGATTTGACTGCGGCCTGGCTGCCATTACGAATTAGGATATCCCTGCACATTCTATTTTAACCAGTCACGATTACTTTCGCTTGGAAAACGCTGCGATAATCAGGTAGACATCTAGAGGTGTGTATACTGAGATTACTGGAGTACGCTCACAGTCCCAATCGCGACTCAGTTTTGGAATCGTTTGAAAAACATATTTTGAAGCCTTCTCTATTGAGTGAGGCCCAGGTCCACCTCGGACTATAGCGCCCTAAGAAGAGGAAGAAGAAGTACCGGAGAGTCACTTAGGGAATACTGTAAAAAGATTTTTTTCGAAGTGAAGCTGAGAAAGACTGTGGTCTGTATAGAATGTATCGATCAAGAATAAAGGAGCGGCCAATCGAAAGATCAGGCCAGACGTTGAGTGATGTCAGTGTGACCGCTGTACAGACCTCCACCTGTCTGCTGTGCTGGCTAACAGAGGAAAGATGCGATAAAGTCGTTTATTTCTTGGACAAATTAAAACTTAATAACTTAAGAAGCGAATCCTTACAGGTTTGGATTCATGAGAATCCAAGAAATCCTACGAATCGAGAGGCAAAAGTCTGCTTCTGTGCTAACACAAGGGTGCAGTGCATCCTTTGTATGAATGGAACGCCTCTAGCTTAAAGATTCCTTAAAGGGAAACTTAACAGAACTGAAGCAACAAAAAAAAAAAGAAGCACTGTGCCACAGCAGCAGGCTTGGAGCCATCCTTCTATCTCCCTCCAGCATTTTCCCTCTTTCTCTGCTGACAGAGGTTCTTCCACAGAGGTCCTCACAAATCCCTTGTGAGTGGCAAATCTGTATTTTATGTAAGATTCCCTTGTCTGAAGATAGAGATCATCTCAAGCAGTATGCTGAGATTATAGGCATCGAGTCCCGTGTAAAATTCTGCTCTTCAACTTGCTCTGTGGTTCGCGACTACTTTGCCAACTCAAACAGTTCGTTTTTTTTACCGTCTTCACTGTATCCTAATGAAAAACTCTGAATAACATCGTCGTTGAGTCAAACTCTGCACTGAAAGTATAGTTCCATTCGCATTTTTATTGCGATAACTCATCTCGGCATTAAGTCAACAGATCTCAAAAATGGCTCTCTCTTTCTCACCTAAGACGAGTACAAACAAAAGAAAAAGTGAAGGCCCAAACACAAACCGACTGCATTCACAATTCCCACCCCGACCGATGAATGAGCTCAATACATTCTGAAGGCAACCAATTCTAGAAAGTCAGTGGTGCGAATACTTTCTGAGAATTTGCAGAAAAATGCGTTACAATTTCCAGCGAACTTTCGTCATGCTCATTCGCTTCACACTCAGTGACTTGTGTGTCCCATCATCGTACGGTGCGGTGTGCTTTACTCGTATGTCAATTTACCGGCTTCTTGTGCGAAATTCTGTTACCTTTTACTGCTTTATGCTTGAATTCATGACTCCATTCTCATTCATGAAACCTTTCACGCACACGAGGCTTTTTGCAAAGCGCCCGCCGAGAGAGAGGTTAAACACGATGACGGGCAAAGAGCACCAAAGTTCTTGTCACCTTTTCCGTTGTCGTCGTCGTCGTTGCCGTGTCATAATTAAAACAAATTCCAAGTAGAAATTCAAGAATTTCCCAGACTCAGTTCTGAATGTCATGCGAATGTATGGAACTCATTAATCTCTAACCTTGTGCCGACAGAGGAGAAGACGACACGCCGCTGTTGCCACGTCAGTCAAGTCAGAGGAAATTCCACTGCTCGGTGCAGTAGTGGTCGCATTTTAATTAATTATGCAAAAGAAGGGGAATACAAAGTGTAACACGACCACACTTGCCGACTTGACCATCGTCGGCAGCTTGAGCTCTGCGTAGAGCTCAACAAAAGGCCCAACCACCACCGCCCCGGCACCGATCAACCAACAACAGCAGCGGCTGGCAAGTCTGTTCGGTTTTCCGATTTAGCGATTTGTGGAGTGCAATGGCACACATCCGGTCGCGCTTCGATTCCTGCAGCACGCATTAACTTTCCTTCGTTCCCCTGCATCCCGGCAAGGGGCACCCTTTCTAACGCTGGATGCAAATGGATGGTGTAAACGCTCTATTAAGTGCAGATTACATTTTTGTTCCCTTTTTTCTCTTTCTGATTATTATTTTATCTGGTTTTACATTTTGTTGGTTTCTTTCTCTCGGAACTTGTTTGTGTCTGGGCGGCAGCGTGTACGACGAAGAGGAGGACGGCTGGGGGGAGGTGTACGCAGATATTTTTGTCTCCTCCTTGTTTAATTCCAGAAACGTTTGTGGTTTTGTTTGCGCGTGTGTGTGTGACTTGATTACAATTTGTTGAAAAACAATGTGTGTGGACGTGGGGAGGAGATGAAGCAGAAGAACCTCGGATTCATTGAATTGAGCCGCACTCTTTTGGACAATCATTTCCGGTTGACTTTTCTTAATTGACCTTCTCTCCCTTTCACCATTCTCCATTGTCTCGTTCGTCTGGGCATTTTTTGAACGCATCCCGGTCTTTATGTCTTCACGGCGGTCGATGAATGAATAACAAATATTTTTGTGATGGAGATCATGATAAGACCAACAACTAAGACTTCAAGTTTCATGCGTTAAGCCACTAAGCTCTGGGGAACATTTACAATTTTGCTCTCTGTTTGCCAATGGATTCCGGTTTTTGATGGGGAGGGTGATAAATCGATTACACTTTATGTGGGATTGCGGGTCGAGTTCGCCGGAAATCCAGAAAGGGGTGTGCTGATTGATGATCGAGAATGTTGTTGACACAAATATTTTTTGCTGTTGACACATTTCAATTGGGGAAGGATAGTTGACTGATAGAGAGAGGCTTAAAGGGAGAGAGGTTGTTTTTTTATGGTTTTTATGGGCGATTTCAGGTGACAAATGCTTTCCTTAACTGATAATGCACACTTTGGTGCTTTTTGTGATTCCCCACATTTGAGAATATCTTGGTTATGTCTGTGCTTAGGAGATACAGTCAGCGTCAAAAAGGAGAGCACAGTCATTGCACATAGTCCAAAAATTAGATTTTGTGAGAGATAACAGCAACAACAAACCTCAAATACAGTCAGCGACAAAAATGAATGTACAGTCATGAGCTGAAAATTTGTTTGCGAACGCAGAATCCACATGAGATCCGTGAAATACATGACCAAAAAGTAACGGTTTGAGACAACGTTTTCATCAAAACCATCATTGGGCCATTTTTCTCCCACATCGACATAAAAGATGGCGTACCCAGACATAAGATTTGAATTGCGTTTGAGTCGATTTCTGTCCATAAAAATAGCTTACTTTTTTCACTTCTTCTCATACTAAAATACTTTGCCCGACTCAATCCGCTTGTGCTCAAGAAAAATTCAACATCGATTACACACAAAACCCGGTCCACTTCGGCGAAATAAGTCCCAACAGAGTGGCAAACATCCACCATCTGCTCATCTTCCACAACTGTCAAGTGCAGTTTCTTTCTTGGTCAACCTCTATTTTCGGTTTCATCTGCCGGAGCGCGAACATCTGCTCGAAACAAATCTCCGACTCAAACGCATAAAGATCATGATCTGTTCACAGTCATCCTTGCAACTATGCCATTCTTGCATCGAAGCATGCACTCAAAATGTTACATCTCCCTCTCTCTCTCCCCCAAAGTCACACAAAGAATTGACAGCACATCTGCTTCCGAACAATTCAAACATGACTCAACGATCTTTGTTTGATCCTGAAGTTAAATTCGATTTCTTTTCTCTCTCATCCATAACCCAGCGCCTCGTAATCAGGTCAAACCCCAGTTAAGCGGAGACAACAACAAAAACCCTCAAACCACCAACACTCATTCACATCCGATTGTATGGAGTACTTTGCATTCATCTTTTTGATAAGGCAAGAATTTCTTGAATTGCTTTGTGTCGTATCTGCAAAAAAAATTCTCCTCACAAATCCTCCATGCGATTCAAACTAGCTCGGCGGCCTTCACAGCAAACACACTATTTAGTGTAATCGAATTTTCCTTATCTCCTCCCACTTCGATTACCACCAGCACGTATGGTTTTGTTTACTCGCCACCAGAGAGATAAGCAGTAGCCGGAGACCCTGCTAGGCAAAAACTTCGTATGAGCCCTCTCAGTCTCATTTGACAAGAGGTGCGAATAAGTGCTGCATTTATTTCCCCAGCGAAACTAACACAATCCCCTTCTTTCTTCTCTATTTCCAGATTTATCCAGGGCCAGATGCTGAGAAAGCTATAATGGGCTCGCTGGTATTTTGCATTCATCACAAGCAAGGCTGCAAGTGGTCCGATGAACTCAGGAAACTCAAGGTGAGTGGTGTCCTCGGACGGCGTTTGATTATGTTGTCGGCTTCAACTTAATAAACATTTTTTTTGCTTTCTCTCTTTCTCAGGCGCATTTGAACACCTGCAAGCATGACGCCACCCAATGCCCGAACAAGTGCGGCGCCCAGATACCACGCATCATGATGACAGATCACCTGCAGTACACCTGCACACAACGTCGCGCTAAATGCGAATTCTGTCACACCGAGTTTAGTGGCCAAGGATTGGAGGAGCATGCCGGCACCTGCAGTCAGGAGCAGATCTACTGCGAGGCAAAGTGCGGGATACGTGTGCAACGCGGACGAATGAATATCCACAAGGCAAAGGATTGCTCGAAGCGACTGCGTCGCTGCCCACACTGCACGAGAGAGTTTTCTGCCGATACGCTGGCATTGCATGGAGCACAGTGTCCACGTGCCCCGATCACTTGCCCACAGAGGTGCGAGGCCGGTCCGATTGCTCGTGGGGACATGGAAGCACATTTGCGGGACGAATGCAAAGCGCTAGCCATTTTTTGCACATTCAGAGAGGCTGGTTGTCGTTTCAAGGGTCCCAGGCACCTACTCGAATCACATTTGGAAGCGAACGCCGCATCACATCTCTCCCTCATGGTTGCACTGTCATCGCGTCAAGGACAACAAATTCAAATGCTCAAGTCTGCCGTCGCCAAGTTATCCACAAACTACACCGGAACCCTCCTCTGGAAGATTACCGATTGGTCAGCAAAAATGGCCGAAGCCAAGAGCAAGGATGGACTCGAATTGGTCTCCCCACCATTCTTCACCAGTCAGTACGGCTACAAATTGCAGGCTTCAATGTTCCTCAACGGCAACGGACCCGGTGAGGGCACACACGTCTCAGTCTACATCAAGGTGCTTCCCGGCGAGTATGATGCTCTCCTGAAGTGGCCCTTCGCACACTCCATCACATTCACACTCTTCGAGCAAGGCGTACACAGTGGTCAAGGCGGAGTTGCCGAGTCCTTCATTCCAGACCCAACGTGGGAGAACTTCCAACGCCCCTCAACCGAAGTAGACCAGCTCGGCTTCGGATTCCCACGGTTCATCTCGCACGATTTGTTGCATCGACGACCATTCATCAAGGACGACACCGTATTCCTCCGGGTCAAGGTGGATCCCAGCAAAATCGTCGCAGTTTAAGAGACACACATACTCCCTAAGACCCCCTAGCATTAAGTCCCCCAAGACACCCCACCAGAGCTCTGCATATGTAAATACTGTGTATTTTGTTCGAACTTGAGCTCATTGTAAATAGCGGTAAATCGTGTAGATCCTTCGGTGAAGTAGACCATAGTCAGCTACTTTCTCCACCGCAGGGATTTTTCCAAAACAAAAAAAACCCTCAAAAACCTAGTTTCGATAGATGAGACATCTCAGGGGTTCATTCGCGGACCTGAACTGTTTAATTCTGATGATTTTCTTTTAGATTTTTAAGAGAACTCAATTTTAAGTTTCTTTATCCCAAAATATTTGAATCGAAAATAAGAGAGAAAAAAAACAAAAAAAATATTTTAACAAAATTCCTCTACTGCTGGAGATAAACCAAAGTATAAACGAATCAAAGATGACGCGCCGTTGTTCTTGTTTTCCTGTGTAAATGGAGAAGAACCACGTCTCCTTTCGAGCCTCTATCACATAAGTCTTTTATTTTATTTTGTATCCCTGTTTGTTTTTCCCCCGAAAAATTAAGCATGCATTTTGCGTAAACTCGAGAAGTTTTAAAATGTAAATATAAACGTGAACGATGAATGAAATTGGTAATATATAGCGTTACAATGAACCTTGACACACTCTGTGCTTGGAATTCTCTTTGTAGTCATTAGTGATCTAAGATGTAATTAAGTTGAACTCAGAATATTATTGGTGGTCTGCGCAGCACGTCTGCGACAAACATGCTGAATGCATTCTCTTGTCTTGGTAAATGCAGAGAAAAGGAAGACGGATCGATTATCCGCTGGAGTGAAGTTGTAAACGTAAACATAGTCGTAGATGTAAGGAATGATGTTTTCTTGTGTCAAGTATCCAATTTTATCGATTTAATAAAGAATTATGTATTTGAATACTTTTTTTTATGAAATGAAGTGTGTTTTGATTGATTTTAATGTGGATTTTGTTTGCACTCAGATGTAAGGGCCTCTATAGGAAATGGAATCAAGGGGGGTGAGTTTAGTAGCTGTTCATATGTCCACCGCGGCTTCTATGAGTGGCGCGCATCCGAAATGTCTAATTTTCCATGACTGGCGCATAAATCAGGCCGAATTTGACCGATGGCATGGGATATGTTGGCCTTGAGGGCCCTGTGGTTTCTGGCTTATTCGCATAGACCTGTGACTTCAGAAAACCCCATAAGAAAACGTCTAACGGGGTCAAATCGCAAGATCTCGGTGGCCAGTTAACATCACCTCCACGTGAGATGACCATGCCCTCGAATCGCTCTTGTAGAATTTTCAATGTGACGTGAGCTGTGTGGCACGTAGCGCCGTCCTGTTGAGACCACATATCGTTGGTGGTCAATATCATCCAATTCAGGCCAAAAGAAGTTGGTAATCATCGATCTATAGCGCTCGTCGTTGACGGTGATGCTCTGGCCAACGTCAGATTAGGTTAGGTTAGGTCAGGGGACTGCTGGTGAATTCACCAACACACTTAGACTATGTTGGTCCATTGTGACCGCTCCAGTGATTGATTCCAATGGCGAATGGTGACTGGACCAGTTTTGAAAAACCGGATAAAATCGTACTAACTTTGCTTTCACTGGGATTCAAACCTGAGACCCCTCTAACTTAGGTTAGGTTAGATTAACCTCTCTAACTTAGGGCAAGCACTACCATCATCGACATCCAATCGTTCCTGGCCAACGTCGATCTCAAAGAAATATGGACCAATGACGCCACCAGCCCAAGATCCACACCAAACAGTAATTTTTTCGGGATGTATTCGACGCTCTTGATTCTCATGTGGATTGGTGTCGTCCCAAATTCGAGAATTTTGTTTGTTGCCGTACCCATTCATCCAGAAATGGGCCTCATCGCTGAGCTTTCGATGAAAATTAAGGTCAGTTTCCAACTGCTGCAGAGCCCATTCAGCGAACACACGACGATGTCTATTGTCGTTTCGTTTACCTTCAGCTCCTGGGTCAGATGAATTTGTACGGGTGCAGGCCCACGTCACGACTCAAAATTCGTCAAGTTGTGGTCTGCGAAACCCCAAGTTCTTGAGAGCGACGTGGAATCGACTGTCTGGGATTCTCCTCCAAACTCTCACGGACTGCGGCGATGTTTACACCAGATCTTGCGTTTCGTCAACGTACGGGTGTTGGTTTATCGTTTACTGAACCAGTGGACTCAAATTTATCCTCCGCACTGCGAATAGTCCTCTCGGTAGGACGATTATGTACCCGAAAAGAACACCCATTTTGATAAAAACAATTTTTATCATTTGCACGTGTTGTTGAACGTCCATGAAGATTTGGCAAAATAATCTGAATCTGGCTGTCATTTAGCCAATTTGACAGATGTAGCTTCAACAATATGCCCGCTATAGATTGTCAAAGTTCGGAATTTCCTATTGGAAGACCCTAAACATCGGCACAGGCGTCTGTGCTTACAGCATCTTGTTTATATCGCACTACAGTCCAATGTGGGCGTAGGGATGCAACATCGCTCTTAAAAACATCGATGTTTGAAAACGTCGATGGTTTCGCGACAAAAATCGATGTTAAAAAACATCGGTGTTAACAACGATATATCGATGGTTTTCCGATGTTTTATTTGTCTTCTCCATAACACAAATTGTTGGCCATACTTACAACGTACTGTACCTAAACAACAAAATATACTGGTTTACCAGTTTCAACCCAAAAACCTTCTCTGTCTTGCGTTTCGTTGATAATTGGATTTTTACTTTGTGGCTTATCGGGCCAGCGAAAAATCCAAAGTGACGTTGGAGGATCATACGGTTCGGGTTTAGGGTTCCCGAGCGGGCCCTTAATGCACGTTTATATAGCGAGTCGCTTGCTTCAAAATTGATACCCGCTCCCAGCCGCACCCCCTTGGTGAACAGGCGCTAGTTTGCCTGTTGACATAAGGTCGGCTATGCTTACGCATCCAGCCAGTACATGCCGAAACACGAACCCCTTTCCGATTAACCACCGACCCACAGTTCCATAGGAGTTGGATACCCAGCAGCCCCCTAAACTAATCTAACCTAAGTTCTAAGACATCATTTAAGAGGAAGCTAAAAGGCTTGCTCCAATAAAATCCCCGAAGTTCTTATAGCAATTTGTTCTTTTCTGTTCCCACCAAACGGAATCGCGAGGTTTCGTCAAATTTATCTAAACCTCCGAGGTTTCGCCATACATTATCGGAGTTTCGAAACCTTCGGTGAAATCTAGTTGAAACCCCACATTCAAACCACGCGATTTCGATACGGTGTTCCCACCAGTATTAGGATAGCACCACTAAAAAACAAGAAGTGGGAGAATATTTGTAAGAGCAGAACACCGACCCGTAGTCCTACAGGTTCGAAGCCTGAATTAAAGCGGGCTTTCGTCATTGTTGGTTCTGGATCCACTGCTTCGTGTTATTGAGATCAATTTGCTTTGCTCCCGCAATCCTCTTCTTCTGTTGGTGCTGCATTTCAGAGTAGACTTGAACCTAGCTTCTACCGGAGACACTCTTCTTATACATTTGTTGGAAGACTTTCAACTTCAGCTCCAGGATGGACATTGAACAAAAATAAAAAAGTACTTTTTTAAACCTGCATGCATCAAATCCTTCAAACCTCCGACTTCGCCAATGGAAAGGGACCTCAGCCAACTTGGCGTGCGTAATTGGAGGCAGCTTAAAATCGTGCCAGCTGGAGACGGTTGTTGGTTGAAGCCCAGGTCCCTCTTGGACTGTGGCACTATCAGAAAAAGAATACATCAAATGCTTAACCGCCATGACGTAGTTGTTAGGTGTGCCGACTTTTGCTTTTAATATCTTGGTTCGATTCCGGGCGCAACAACCACATTTGAGGAGGTACAACCCGACCAAAGAACGATTTAGACCAGGATATGGATAATCTGCAAAAGCCGGCCGTTATTACAAATTCAAAGATGAGATGACCAAGATTCTTCATGCTTGTTAGTAAATCCCTTTATTCACTTAAACTTGATATATTTTCATTTAGAGAAACACGTTAGCATGGTTATTTTTCCAAAATAAATCTTTACATACAACATAATTAAAGACCCCGAACTTAATTATCACAAAAGGAGTTGGAAATCATATTGTTTATCTGTTTCTTCGAGCTTCTCTACTGTGAGAAGAATGAACTTGTGTTAACACTTGTACTTAAGCCTAATGAAGAGGTGTCCCTTTGTGAAGACACAGCTGTACGTTGGTATCTTGCGATGTGGTCCAAGGAGTGCGGTAGCACCGGTCGAACACTATGAATCTCGAACAAAGTTAAATTATCCAATTTCGCATATGTACCCTCGCCTTTGATGAAAGCATCAATAGAAGTTCTTAGCTTTGAGTCACGAATATCGTAAATATCCTTGATGACTGTGCGTATCTCTTCGCATTTAGGCACATCATCCGGAGCTGTGCTCAAAATCAACTGCGCCTCCACCATGTAGTGCTCACTTGGCATTTTTGTAAAGAATCTGAAAAAGGAAACGTATAAGGCTTCTGCTCAATCTGGATTTTAGTGAATAGCTTACCTGGAGCGCTTTTCTTCTTCTTTGATTTCCTCTAAGATTTCTAATTCCATCCAAATTGGTGGAACTATGCGGCATTTTTGTTGTTTTCGTAGATGAATTGCCAACCAAAGTGGTACATGAACTGGCAATCCCGCACGAAAGGGTCCAATACTACCAGAGATCAAATGAATTGGATCGAACGCAAAGTTGGGAATTATTCCAATTGTTGATTTTTCACCAATAAACTCGATTACACTTGGATCCATTTCGAGAAAATAGTATAAAAATGAAACAAAAATATGAACACGGCAAGACAAACGAGCATGAAAACAAAAATAAACTTCTTCGCGCCAAAATAATAACAGCTGGATGGATTAAAATGACAGTCGACTCTCGAGTCTCGATTGCATACGATGTGTTCGTTTTGACGTAAAAGTGAAGTAAAGTCAATCTCTGTGTATTCTGCTTAAAATATGTTTGAGTTTCCATAATAAATTCCGATTTTATGATAGGCAGGATTCGAAATTTCAAAATGGCACATAATTTGATTGACAATTGCATATTTCTTCGGTCTGAGTTGTTCACAGAATATTTTAAATATAATATTCATTCCTACATGAACGAAATGAAATCATCTGAAGTCCGTCGAATGGCCTTTAATATCGTTAAACTGTGCAAAAGCTGATGTTACATGGTTACCATAGGAAATATCACCTTCCGTGCTCCTAATCACAACACGTAGAAGGTCCAAGATAATTTACTGATTTCATTTTAAAAGATTATTTGCAAATAAAAATTTCGGTGGCTATTTATGTCGATAGAGATAATTAAAAAGTGAAAGAAAAGAATCTTATCTTTTTCAGCGGCATTTGAACGTGATAGACAATAATTTGGCATTCAATTTTTATCTCGATGACATTGCGAAGACTATATGAATTCAAAGCCTCCGCCAGCACAAGAATTGATTAGAGAAACTTAAGAAATGGAGGAAATTGAAAAGAAGGTGGATTGTGTGTTTTTGGGAATTGCATAGATAATGGAAATATAAGAAAGTAAAGGGCCTTACATACGAAGCGAAATTGCGAACTCGACGGTATGTCAGAATGTGCATTTTCATTTATTCTTCATGAACGCATGAAGTAAAAACTCAAAAAATATTGTTTAAATAAGAAAGTTATCGATTTCGCTTATTTTTTTCTGCGAATTTAACACTCTTTTCACGAATTGTTAAAATGAACTCACGATTCACAATGAGCCGTTCGCTATCCACAAATTCACAAATAAAAAGTTCGCGAAATCTCTGAGTGCGAACATTTGAAATTTTAGATTTCACACTGACAATTCACGAATTCCATGTCAAAATTCGCGAATTTCGCAGTTCGCAATTCGCAGTTCGCCGCTCATTTAATCGAATCTGTCGATAAATTTCATTTGCAGACTTCGCGATATGATTTGCTTAATTTTAAAACTAAGTTTCCTTTAAAAGTAGTGGGCGCCGTGGTCGTGTGGGTTCGTGCGTGGACCCATACGTACTTTCACAGTCTAGGCTTAAATCCCAGCACAAGCTGCAATTTTTCGAAACAAAATTGTCCGCGGCTCCACCTTTTTCGAGTCACTGACAATGCTCAAAGAGTATAACTGTCTAAAAAAAGCTTCTCAATCTCGCCGTTCGGAGTCGGCATTAAACTGTAGGTCCCCTCCACTCGTGAGAGCACAATAGCACGCACAACACTTGTTAAACCAAGTGTGACCACTTGGTGGTGAGAGGAAGCGTTCAGGGACTCAGGCTATGTTCTGCAGCTTAGGTATAGACGGATCGCAGTAAGGTTAAGTTAGGCATGGATGGCAGACTGCAGTCACATTTGGGCCAATTCTCATTGACACCACGCTGTAACTAACTTCTTTTTAGTTAAACTATTTGAAGCTTGCAATGAAACTATTAAGTTGATTGAAATCGATGTTTTTCGCTTACATTATAAGCATCTGACAGTTCGAAATCATCTGCAGTCACCATCAATGCATCAAAAGAATTTTTCTCTCGAAGTGACCAAGAGCTTCTTAAGCCACTATCAACATTATAGATGCTTTGCTGATGGAGATTTTGTACAAAGACGACGTGCTCTTTCGAGTGATTGCTCAATTGCTTAATGAAGTCTTATGCTCCAAAAAGCAGCGATTGGTAGCAGATGTTCTGTGTTTGATTTCATTGCAGATGTTATTGGTACTGAGGTAATCAAAGTGATTTCTTCTTCTTTGTATTGTCCTACTCTCCGGAGTGGACCTGGGCCTCAACCAACATGCCTCTCCAGATATTACGATCCTTTGCTAGCTACAGTCAAAATCGCTTATATCGACATCGGTTATAACGACATATCGGTTATAACGACCAAATTCTTAGGTCCCGTCTGAGCTCCATGTAATCCAATAGCAAATGAAATCGATTATAACGACATATCGCTTACAATGACCAAATTCGTCAGTCCCTTGAAGGTCGTTATAACCGATTTTGACTGTATTTGCACACCAAGTTGATCGAGGTCCCTCTCAAATTGTCTGCGTTACCTTAGACACTCCTTTGTTGCGTGAGGTGATTTATGATCTCAGAAGTTATACTCGCAGCTGTCTATTGTGGCGCTCTGGCAAAGTCGTTGGCGGTGTGATTCTTTTTCGAAGACAGCATACATATACTTTTGTTTTGTCCGCTAGACCCATTTGATCACTTCCGTTAATTTGTCTTCGTTCAGGAGTTACGAATTCCACGTGGAAAAGCATCTCACTGACACGGAGCAAGGACCTATTCACATGTATGTAAATGTTGGGTAAGTCAAGTACACATTAATAAAACTTTTTCTGATCTTCCTAGAAAACGTATGGCGGTGGTGCGGAACACATGCTGGCACTTCCCCCATGGAGTTTTACAGGGTTTATTGAGTGCGTCATACCCTGCACAGAAAAAAAACTATTGTAGCGAAGAATTAATGCCGTCTTTTCAGACCCAAACGCCTTGAATGACAATAACCATTCGTTCGCACATAGAAACGTATGTGAACACGCATCCACCACTATTTGAAGTCGAATAGACACAACAACAATTCGTATTATGGAAGCAAACGCTCTGTTTTATTATACACAAATCAACTTAACAGCACTTAACGGCCTTTTTAAATTTTAATTTGAAAACGCACACAGTGACGTCGCTAAGCACACGCGGAATAGCACAAGATGCGCATAGACAAGGGGGCATACACTCTTGGCGCTGTACATGAACTTGCTATCTGTATCTTGTCAGTGCACACAATTGCTAATCCACTTCTGTGTGCAGGGAAGAGTGTTCCTTGGAAATAGTTGAGTCTTCTCCGCGATGCTCGAATGATTCAGCTGAATGGAACTAAAAACTATTTTCAAACCATCTCCGAACGGAGGAGTCAAACAACTTTACCTGCGCATATGAATCATATGAATATTTTAATAAAATTGATGACATCCATCTCGTCAGACCAGTTGCTTTCTCTTATTTTTAGCATTTCACGAATTTTTGCCATTCGAGCAATTAGATTCGAATCATTCCGACAGAACACATCTTCTGGGGGATAATAGGAAAGTAAATAGCTGCACAGGCAGCCACACACACACACACGTGACGATTAAATCCATTTCTTTTTCCCTGCAATGCCACTTTTCCATCCCCTCAATTAAAGAGAACTCTTTGCAGGGCCAAGCATTCATCCAAGGAGGAGATAATCGCCGCACACCTGCTGTCGTTGGACCTTAAACAGAAAAAAGTGTTCCTTTGACTACACACACAATCGGTTGAACACATACACACTCCAGCGAAGCATCTCGACTGCCAAATGCGTTTCTTTTCATTCTCCTCGCCGAACAATGACGATGATACACGTGAGAGATTGATCAGGTATGAAAAGGGGCGCAGCTTGAAAGAGAAATCAGAATACCACACGAACATGTGTACGTACATACTTGAGCATTTAATGCCCTCAAATCTCTTGAAATCTTTCTCTAGAGTTCCTGGAGACAGCCATTGTTGCGCGACGAATTTGGACTAAGAAGATATTTATAGTGAGACGTAATGCGATTTTATCAATATTTTTCAATAAATTGCCTTTACCGTAGGGCGTTGGCAAAATGTGCCTGCAGCTCAGGGGAAAAAAACCGCTGTCATCATCAGAATCATGGTGTCCTCTGGGGAATTAGTTCGTCAGATGAATAAAGGTCAGACGGAGAGTGCAGTCAACTAGTGGAAAGTTATTCCATGAATTTAAGCTGGTTGCCACAAGTGGGTAATCACAAAGCATACGACAGCAGGCTTCAAAGCATCTTGCAAGCCAGAGGATGCTTGCAGTCTTCATCATAGGCAAACACGCTTGTCATTGGTTCATTTTACAAGGCGAGCTTATCGCGCCCTATTCCGGGTTTAACCTTAGTTCACAGAATTAACAGACTGCTTCGATAAATTCCTAATTGGTTGCCTAATCTAAGGACAAGCACTTTGTACTGAAACACGTCCTGAAAAAGGGGGCCACAAGAATCGTTGAAAGAGGTTTTAATGGGCCTTAAAAAATTGCAAAAGAAACTTTGGTGCGAAGGATGAGAGCAGCACTTTTCTCGAGAGCAACACCTACAGTTGTGTGCAAAATAATAGATGCAAGGCTTTTATTTGACAACTACAATTTTTTTCCGAAAACTTGCAAAGACTTCAAACAAATTTGCAAAATGCAGTACCGCGACACTTTGTCCGTTATGTTTACAAAAGCAACAATCACCGCTTTAGTCTTTCATGCAATTAATTATGCAAAAAATAGGTGCGTTGTAGGAAATTGTCGTTAAATTGTATTGGATCACAATGGAAAGAGGTACAGTCAAAATCGGTTATAACGACTTTCGAGGGACCGACGAATTTGGTCGTTATAAGCGATATGTCGGTATAAACAATTTCTTATGCTATTGGATTACATATAATGAACCTCAGGCGGGACCTAAGAATTTTGTCGTTATTACCGATACGTCGTTATAACCGATGTCGTTATAAGGGATTTTGACTGTACATAAATGTTTTCCTAGGACTTAAATTTTAGCTCGTATATTTTAGCTAGGACTTATAATTTAGCTCGTTTATCCGATATCATTGAAAGGTAGACATCAGAGATATGCAAATTAGTCGCAAAACTCATTGTACATTGTGGATCGAAAAATCATGAATAAAATGCGTGAAAAGGGAAAAAACGTTCAAATTTATTGTGGAAAGAGTTTTTTTCGGGGTATTTTTGAAACACTACTGGAGCACTCAGACTTAAAACTGGTCCATTGTACTGCCAGTTAGCAACCTACTCCAGTGCCGTTAATTTGATCCTAACGGCAAATGGTGACTGGACCAGATTCTATTTCACTTTGATTCGAACTTGGGGCAGGCACTTAATCAACTGCGCCATCCAGTCGTGTTTGAATTTGATGTTACTCACAAATATAGGCAGACTATGTATGTAGTACGGCTTAAATTTAAAATGGACAATTTTAGTTGTTAAAACTTGAACCAAGTAAATAAAGTAAAATAATGAAACTACATCCTTTTCTGTTTCGATTCCATCCTGCGTTCGTAAGGCAATACACAAGAATGTCTTTTAGATTCCTGCTAGTTAAAGGGCCAACCATATTAGCCGTACAGAAACTAGAGAACTGAAGCAATTAAGCGAGTATACGAAAATGATACAATGTGACCATAATCGTTTCGCTCTGTTTCGTTAAGTTCGTTCACTTTTGCTTTACGCGGAATGAATCGGTCTCTACGTATGCAAATGTCAGTTGAGAGTTGGACTCTCCTTAAGTTGCTATAAGCAATTATGGACACTTTGGGCGATGGTTTTGGTTACTTTTCGTTTGGTTATGACATAAGTTTAATTTTTGTACGGCCATTATGGTTCGCCCTTAAGATATGCGGAACCAAATTAGACGAGTTAGCCGTAGCGCAGTGGGTAAATGAGCTGACTCCTACGCAGTCTAGAGTAAAAGACAACAGTTTTGATATTTGACGGCTTCACCTCTAACGAATCGCTGACTAATCAAAGAGTTTAACTCTCAACAAAAAGCTTCCCAAAACTTCGTCGTTCGTAGTCGGCATAAAACGGTAGGTCTCTGCACTCGTGAGAGAACAATAGATCGGACACATTAGTGGTTGCTGCGGAAGCTAGGCCACCTAATTCTGTAGCGCCAGATTCTTGTCCATCGTCGTAAAAAGTGAGTGGAACGTCCTGCCTGACAGCGGTAATTGTGTCCTCATCGCCGTTTAACAGTCTACTGAAATTATTTTTCCAAATTCTTAGCATCGACTGTGTCTCTACTACCAGTTGTCCATTCTCATCCCGGCAGGCTTCCGTCCGAGATTTAAATTCTCCGGATAATTGTTTTACATTTGAGTAAAACTTTCGGACATCATTCCGGTCATAACACCTCTCTATCTCCTCTATCGCGCACTTCTCATGCTCTTTTTCTTTTTTCCTGAGAAGCCGGTTCTCTTTCTTTCTTCTCTGTTCGTAGAGCTCACGAACTGCTTTCGTCGTTCGATGCAGCTTTGCGTGGTAGACTTCTTGCTTTGCTACATGTGCCTGCCTGCACTCGTTGTTCAGCCAGGGGTTTTTCCTCGGTGGTGTTTTAAAGTCCAGGACATTAGTAGAGGTTTCTCTAATGGTTTTTTGACAACGTTTCCATTCTTGGTCTATTGTTGATGCAGGCAACGTCGAACTTTCGAAGAGTTTCAGGGAGACTCAATCGACAAAGTCTAACTTATCCAACTGCGCTATCTAGTTGTTGTGCCAGGTCCCTTTATGGATGTTGCAGTGTGGGAACGACATTATAGCTGCAGAGATGCGCGTGATAAAGACTGAGTCCGTTTTCGGACGTGGTGTGTAGGCTGTGTTAACCGATCACCTCTTTACCCAGCTTGCGTTAAAATCTCCTAGAACGATTTTGATGACGTAGCTGGGACATTGATCGTATGTTCTTTCTAGGAGATCATAGAAGTCATCCTTGCTATCGTCATCTTTGTCCTCCGTTAGGGCGTGGGCGGCGCAGATTAGGCTCATGTTGCTGAATTTAGCCTTGATGCGGATTGTTATTAAGCGCTCGCTTATGTACTTAAAGCTTAAGACTTTCTGCCTAAGTCTGCCGCGAACAACAAATCCACATTTAAACAAGCGCTACCTTCGCTCTCTGTAGCAATCGCCATAATAATAATAATAATGGCGGCGCTACAGTCGGAGGTGGAACTGGGCCTAGCTTCTTAGCAACCACTCGTGTCGTGTTGTGCGTGCTATTGTTCTCTCACGAGTGGAGATATCGCCATAATAGATATCGCAGTTTTTCATCCTCTTTTTGCCCAGCTCATCCCACCACACCTTGGCGTAGTGGGTAGGTGCGTCGACTCCTACGCTCGAGGTCGTCGGTTCGAATCCCGAAAAAAAAAACATCTGACATTTCTTCACGGCTCCACCTCTTTCGAGTCACAGACAATGCCCAAAGAGTATAACTGGCTAGAAAAAAAGCTTCTCAATTTCGCCGTTCGGAGTCGGCATTAAACTGTAGGTCCCCTCCATTCGTGAAAGAACAATAGCACGCACAACACGAGTGGTTACTGAGTGGTTACCAGGTCCACCTCCATAATCCCACCGCGCTTCCTGGATTGCGGTAACGTCTGCTTTATAGCTGTACGTGCTTTTTTTAGGGACCTCACATTCTACGTGCAGAACCTAGTAGAGTGCTCCAGTAGATTTTAAAAAACCATACGAGAAAAAAAGAAAAAAACCCAGCGCCAGTACATGCATCTATCTTGGATCTGTCAGTATAGATGGCAAGTTCATTTTCGGCACAGACTTTCCCCATATCCCATTCTTCCTTGCTGGGAATTCTGATAGAGAATTTCTGCTCCGTTTCCTTCCGAAGTCGCGATATATTCTGTCCAGCATTGAGGCACGACCATAGCGCTTGGCCCTCCATGACCATAGGGCTGGGCCAGATTCCCTTAGACTTAGTGCAGTGCCAAGGTGCTAACATATGTTGACTGCCGTAACGGATGCAGGACGAGTGCCTCGAATTTCGATGCAAAGTTCAAGTTTCTGTTTATAACCTTGGGCAGACCAAAGTTCCCCTTCCGTCAGCACCCACACCAAACACACATAAGTCATAAATTCACACAAGTAAACAAACTCAAGATTTGTGTATTTTCTCTCGTATTTTATATGAAAGTTATGTATATTTTCGAGAAGTATTATTTTTCTAATTATTTTCTGTTTTCACAAGAAATCATAATCATCATTCAAATTTGTATTTCATATTTCTATATTTATTTTATATATATGTGTGTATATATATAAAAAGCAAGAAAATAAATTTAATTCTAAGTGTATCCTGGGGGGGAGTTGGTTGGAAAATAAACTGAACAAAGTTTAAAAAAAAAAAGTAAAATAACTGTAAGCGCGCGCATAAAGCCAAAAATATAACCAAGATCCAAGATCCTCATCCTGATCTCAAATCTCTCTCTCTCTCTCTGTCTGTCAATGTCTGTCCCTACGAACTAAACTTGATTCCTTATGTTACGCATAATCATTTATAATTAATAATAGTTATCAATACGATTTGTTTTTGTTTTCTTTAATAATTAAAATGCGCCCGCATACGCAGGACACATCTGCGTACGCGTAGCTCGGTGAGAAACGAAATCAATTGAATTTCAAAATTTATTCAAAACAATAGAGAACTGTGATAAATGAAAGAAAAGAAGGGAAACAAAAAAATTGAGTAGAGTGAAAATGAAAAAAAAAATAAAATGTAATCTAGCACTAATTCGCTATGAAAATTCCCATCTTTGGAATTTTCCTCCCGTGGAAATTCATGAAATCATGAAAATTAGATAAAATCTGTGGAACCAAACGCGGAATTGGATTGATGATGACTGCTGTTGTTTCTCTTGTTTTGTATTTTTTATTCTGGGTTTTTAGCAATTAATTTGTGAGCTGTATTGTTGCTTGTTGTTTCCTTGTATATAAATATATTTAATATATATATATGTATGTATATGTAATGTTTGTTTTTTGTTTTTTCTTAATTTGTTTGAATATATGCTGCGACGTGACTGCGAGAATTTCTGGAAGCTGTTCCACTTCTGTTTTCCTTGAGTCGAGAATTCTGTTGTTGATTTTCTTTGCTATAGTATTGAAGGGACTAGTGCTGCAGTACGCCATGAGGTCCGATTACGATAGATCTACACAGAGAGAAAAAAAACATAAAAAGCTAGATTCAAAAACAAAGAGTATGTCACTTACAACTAGGAGCTGCTTCATAGCGCCTTTGAATTTGATCATATGTGAATTTCACAAACGCATCATACTGTTCCGCCAGTTTTGTAGTCAAGATCGCATCATATTTCTCCCTGAGTTCATCTTCACGCTCCTTAAGCATACGTTCGCATATCATTTGCACCTGTTTGAATGTGAATAACGCCTTTTCTGGATGTGTTGATAAATTTGGTGGAGTATCTGGACGACGACGTGGACTATCGGGTCCACCCATTTCAGAGCCACTCGATTCAGAATCTTGCATTCTTTCTGTTGCTGCATATGTTAGCTGTTTGCGGCGGTTGAGGCGTTTAATTTCGTCACGTATATTTTGTGCCATTTTATCGGGTGACATTTTGCCAGCGAATGGACTTTCGGACACCGTGTCCTGGCTTTCGATGGCATTTCTGGAAGCACTTGTGGTATTTAAACGTCCACAGGGGCAGCGGTGCATACCACCACCGATACTGGAGCCAGCACTCATTCCTCCGACAACCAAACCAGCTGCAATTGCTGATGAGGAACTCGGTGAATTGGGCGCAGAAGATCGCCCTCCGCCCATCATCGAGGTAGATTGTCCAAATGGATTGCATCGACGCCGTTTTGTTGGACGCTGATTAATCGAATCCCAATCTAGGGAGCGTTTTAAAGTAGCACACGCCATATTGTTTACTTATTCACAGCAGTAGCAAGCAGAACACCAGCTAGAGAGAGACTTCAGTTGTCGTCTTCGTCGTCTTGTTAGTCGCCTTCGCCTTCGCCTTCCTCGTCAATATACACACAAACACACCCGTACGCACTCACACACACCACACGAAGAAAGGCAGAGCACAAGAGAGAAACAAAAAAAAAAACACGAAAAAACGACTATAAAGCGATTATTAAAAATGAGTCTCGACGTTCCTTCTTTCTTTCTGCTTCTTCTTGTTTCGACGTCGTTTTTCGCTCTCGCTCTTGCTCTGACTGCTTCGTCTAATATTTCTTCTTTTTTTTTTTATATATTTTGCTTTACAAAAGGCCACTGAGAATGGAGGAATTTCTTTTGTAGAAAAAGAGTTACTTTCATTTATCTGTTAGTTGATTGCTTTATAAAATATGCTTTTCCACTAATTTAGAATAATTTTTTCTTCTGGGGAATTAAAATTTTTCTTCCTTTATCTATAAAAATTTATATTGCAACACCTCTACCGAGGGGAGTGAGAAATGAATGAGTGGAGTTGAAAATGCTTTTGACATCTGCCTGCTTGGTGTTTCAAAATCCATTCACTGCGGCAGCCGGAGAGAGATGAACAGAGATGTTTGAATGTTTCTGGCCTGTGCTGTGATTAGATTTGGTGGAACGGCTGACAGACAAAACATGTTGGAACGAATAAGAACTGTTATACGATGTGTCATCGGAACAGTCATTTTATGCTTGCTAATTACATGAAATTGTAAAATCCCAAAAGTAAATTTGTTAGTTTTAGCAGGTTAATAGATGAAATTGGTACTGGAACTGGACTAAAATTTATTCCAAATATAATTTGTCTTCTGGTTAGGAAATTCTCTTCGCAAGACGTCATCAAAATATTTTACAAAATCAATAGACGACGATGGGTGAAAGTAAGGTTGCTCATGCATTTCTTGGAATTCATTCTAAGAAATGTCTTAGAAAAAGGGTCTGTTGATCTGTTGTCTTGTCGAAATGACAGCTGAAGTTAAATGATTTAAGGACACATTAATTTATTCAGTCGTTTAACCATTTCACTGTTTGACTTCATTCATGGTTAAGTATTCGGAACTGTTATATTTTCGTCCAAAAAGAAGTCTGATTTAAGGATTAACGATAAGACTGGCAGCTGCTGCTATTTCAGGCTACATAGTCGATTTGGCTTAAAACCGGAGATCTAAAATCCTTTCCGCAGTTATTACTGTTGGGGTCAAAATTGTTTACCGGTGCTGTCAAAGTTAGTCAATTAGATGCAGTTAATTCATGAGGTATATCGAAAAACCTCTATAGCTTCAGTTTTTAAGGATCGCTGTTTCAAAGTTGAACACTTGTAATCCAATGGCAAAATTTAAAATCGTTTTGGATTGCAAACGACAAAAGATCGGGTCCCTCTCCACTTGTGTACGTCAGATTAAGGGCTTTTCACATGAGCTGCGAACTGCGAACGCGGATTTTTCGAAATAAACATATTTGAGTAAATATCAGAAATAATGGCCAACTTTGGTATGGCAGAATGTACGTTTTGAATTATCAAGTTTTTTGAATTAAAAATTCAAAAAATGTAGCTCAAATAAGAAAATTATCGATTTCACTATTTTTTCTCTGCAAATTCAACAATATCTTCGCGAATTGTCACTGAAACTGAATTCACGATCCACAATGAGCCATTCACCATCCACTAACTCACGAATAAAAAATTCGGGTGATGCATTCTTAGCGGGCTCCCGACCCGTGAAGGGTCTCTGCCTGGGAGAGAGATGTTCGAGAAAGATGTTCGGTCGAGAGATGTTCGCAGTTTGCAGTTCGCGCCTCATATGAAAGGCCATTAATATTTGCAACGAGACTAGCAGCAATTGAGACAGCTGTTGTTCACCAGTGCCGCCAAAATAAATTTGATTCAGTTCTTTCATGGGATATATCGAAAAAGCGTTGACTTTTTAAAGCTTGTTGTCTTATCATAATGACTTGCGATCAAATGGAAACGTTTTAGATCATTCCGGATTGCCAACGAAGAAAGGTTACTTTAGGTTAGGGGGCTGATAGTGAATTCATCAGCACACACCAGCCACCGTCAGACTACTACCAGACGCTCAAGTGATAGTGCCTTTAATTTGATCCCAACAGTAAATGATGACTGGACCAGAAAAACGGATAAAAGCGTATTAACTTTGCTTTCACTGGGATTCAAACTTGGGACCCCTCTAATTTAGGGCAGGCACTTAACACGTTGCGTGTCACCCTACAATCTGTCCTGTCCCCACAGGCCACGGATTTTTTTTTATTGACACTTCGATTACACTCTGGTCTCACGCGGCACAGCAAGCCCAAATTCGTGTGAGACCAAAGTGGTTTCATGTGGCACTCAACGTGTCAACCAACTGCGCCATCCAGCCGCCCCCCACTCATCATCTTAGACGTGGATGTCCTCTGTTGCGTTATCTCACTAGAGAGGGACCTCAAGCAACTTGGCGGGTCCAATTTGATATAGCTAACAAGCAGTATAACTTTCTTTAAATAACCTTCCGATGCTGTGTTTGTCTTGGATGTCAGGAGACGAAACTGAGAAACACCAGAACACGACATTAACCAATCAGTGGGCGACCAGTATTTTGCAATATGAGACGGACCGCGGCGTTCGTAGTCCAGCCGAGTTTGAGATCTTCTAACACCAGTGTCTGCCTTCACCAACTTCAGCTTCAGTTGGAATAGTTTATTATAGGAAACTGTTGAAAAGCACAGGCCATGTGTCTAGGTAGAGAAATCATTTAAAAAGGGGTGAGTCACGATCGTAGACCGCGCGACCAACGGAGGGTTAAAGTTCCTAGATTGCTTTTTTTGTGACGAACTTGTGCTAGTGATAGTGATTTCATCTCCTGACGCCAGATCTGCTTATGATGTGTTAGCAGTTGATTTTTCATTTAAATTATGCCAAGCTTACACCTAAGTAAATAATTACGCGGAAGTAAACACGCAGCTGAAGACGACTGGATGGCGCAGTTGGTTAAGTGCCTGCCCCAAGTTCGAGGGGTCCCAGGTTCGAATCTGAGTGAAATCGAATCTGGTTCAGTCACCATTTGCGTTGGGATTAAATTAACGGCACTGGAGTAGGTTGCACCTGGCAGTACAATGGACCAATTTTGAGTCTGAGTGCTCCAGTAGCATTTCAAAAAATCCCCCGAATAAAAAAAAAACACTCAGCTGTTAGCAAACATTTTGTGAAAAGTTTGACAAGGCTTTATTTTTAAGAAAGGATGTTGATCGTCCCGTAAAAGATCTACAAACCCTAAGTTCTCTAACAACTCCCTACATCTGGTGACAGCTGAACATAACCTTTGTGCATCCCCTTCTAAAGTATTCAGGATATTTTCTGTTTCACCGGTGGGATTCTAAAGTCGAAACAGGAAACATGAAAGTTTTAGTCATTCATAGGACTCTCGAGAGTTCATTGACCGAAACGTTGTTCACTGCCTCATTTTCGAAGAAATATGGTCCAATGATGCTACCACTCCACAATCTGCACCAAACTGTCACTCTCTTGAGGAGTCCTGTTTTTTCCCCCGGAGAAATTTTTTCTTCCGATTTGACGACACATAGACCTTATTTGATTTCTGTTCTTAAGTCCCACTGTTATAATAAAATTTATTTCATCAGCACACTATTCACAACATCACCCTATTCCATTGCCATTTCTCGGTGACCGTACGATATTCCAAATCTACGATATACTTGCAAATTCACAACTGTCAAAATTTGACAATTAAGCATCCATCAAAAATGTTGACGAGGATGAAAAAAACTTTAAATTAAAACGAATTAATTATAAAATAAAAGACAATGTCTGGGCAAAGTGAATCACAGAACGAAGAACGCGAAGCCCTGCAGTCGATTTACGAGGGTGACGATGCATTCAAAGAGATTAATCCAACAACTTATCAGTACAAGGTAGGGGGCATCATTCACTTCTGTCCGGTTCCCCCGAGAAAGACAAACAAATTCTACATATTACGTGAATCTCTTTTACAGTACGGCAAAGAAGACGACTTGAAATCCTTCCTCGTTGAAATCCAATGGGGCGAAAAGTATCCAGAGGAAGTGCCTGCCATCAACATGGATGCGTTCTACAATAGAAATTTGTGAGTTGCCCCCAACATACCACGCCAGGCTGAATGACTGAATCTTTCATGTTTCGACTTTAGAATCCCACCAGTGAAACAGAAAATATCCTCAATACTCCTAGAAGAGGCTGAACAATGGGTAGGTTGTGGGATGACGTACACACTTTTTGAATGTCTCAAGGATCGAGTGGAGGAGCTTGTGGCTGAACAACCGGATACGCTAGTTGTTCAATCAGTTGATTTGAACGAAGGTGTGGCGGCAATAAAGATTTCCGATCCTGTAGACTCTAAGAAGGCTGTGAAAAAGGAGCAACTGTCGAAATCGCAAAAACGCAGACAATGGGAGCGCACAGATCACAAGGGTGATCGACCACGCGGCTGGGATTGGGTTGATATTGTGAAACATTTATCTCAAACAGGTTACAAGGAGGAGCAGCAACTTCAAAGGGAGCAACTTGTGGCTGCGCCAGTGCTGCACCCACTGAATTTATAGTTTTCAATTGTCTCATTCGATGTGTGTAGGTAAATTTTGATTTATCATTCTTTTCAGTTTAATTTTGCAATAAAATATCAAAAAATTGAAAAGATCCACATTTTTCATCGGTTTTCAAAAAAGTTGAAATGAATAGACGTTTGCGATAGTTTTGAAGCATGGATGTGTTATAGGTTATGTTTGCTTGTATCCACATTTACGAGGAATGTCGAAACAGACCGCCCGGCGCCGTGATGATCCCTATTTGTCCCTTTTCCGCACGGTTATACTCTCCGAGCATTGCTAGTCACTCGAAAGATTAAGTACTGTGGAAGTGTAATGATCCGGATTTGAGACAAATTTTGTTTATACAACAAACTCAGGGCAGTGTTGAATGGATAAATGTCCCTTTTTATCTCACCTTATTTGCTGCTGCCCTCTGTTGTCGTAGCCCAGTGGCTCGGAGTCGAAACTCCTTGAGGCTAACGCGGCGTTTTTCCTTCCAACTACATGCCACGTAGTGATTAGTTCCTTCAGTTTTTCCTCAATTGCCTTCAACCGAAACGGAGCCAAGAACAGCAAGCAGAATGTTCATTAGACAATTCCCTTCCAATCCCACCAAACACACAACATAACCTTGTTTACCGTCAATTAAGGCTTTGAAGTCGTTTGTGGTTATATAGACACCAACACCATCTAGTGACAAAAAACCGCGGAGACTTTTATATGACCCAACATTTTTTTTTTTTTACAAATTTTTTATCTGCTTGGCGGTATATTTCTAGTTTTTCAATGTAAAGTTTAGAGATAAACGCCGCAATGCCTGAACCGAGTCTGTCCCAGTCCTTTCACCGCCTAGCTTTCTCCTGCTACGAACCTTAAAAGGTCCCAGACTGAACGATTGCCTGTTTCATTCTATTTCGTTCCCGGGCACTGGAATTATCGCTCATCTTTGCCTTTTCTAACCAACTGGCTAGAATTTGTAAATTCCTGTTGCAGGCGCGCCAGACTGAATGATTGCCTGTTTCATTCCATTTCGTTCCTGGGCACTGGAATTATAGCTCATTTTTCCCTTTTGTAACCAACTGGCTAGAATTTGTAAACTCCTGTTGAAGGCGCGCCGTTGTACATGCACTCAATGTGGCCAAGTCGACCCTTCCTCTGATGGCGCTAAAATCCAGAATGGACCTGCGTCTCACCAAACAAGTCTCTTCAGGTGGCATGATTTTTAGCTAGCTGCCCCCAATTACATACGGCAATTTAGTTGAGGCCCTTCTCCACTTGAGTGCGTCATCGTTTTCGTGGGCGTACTCTATTGAGTTGGCCCACATGCGCGAAGTCGAAGACTCTTCGAGCTAGAGCAGTGTCGGCTATACGCTCAAAATGAACTAGCCATCTTCGGCGTTGAAACCGCAGACGCCAGTCGCTGTACAGCCCATACTATTCGTAATCAAACCTTCTCCTCCAAATGCAATCAACGTAAACAGGACTTTGCTCTCAAAAAGACCAAGAGACTCTTCATCCGCGTGGGATATAGTCCATGCCTCTGCGCCGTAAAGCCGGATTGGGATGTCTTCACAAAAAATGTAGTTTGACATGTCAAACATGTAACCCCATCATTCTGTGAATTCTCAAAGAAATAAATGAAACAACTCCGCACACACACTTTTTCTTGCGAAAAGAAGTTTTTATTAATTTTTTTATAAACCAAAAAATATTCTCGTTCAATTAACTCTTCTAAAAATTAATTTTAATTGTTGGAAATAAATCGATTCCTTTTGAAAAAAGCTCATAAAAATTGCAAATTCAACTTCTTCTACTAAACCGATCTTGTCCTTAACAATCTATGAAGTCTTACAGTCTAGCTTAGGCTAAATAACTAACATTTCTAGTTCGAAAAGAAACTAATTTTAACAAAACGGAAACTACTCTTGGCCCTTCCGCCACACATGCAGTTGGAGGAGATACATCCCCCAAGCACACGTCCGTCAGAAGACCTCAGATACGAAAACAAAAACTAAGTATTAATCACAAATATTCAATATCCTTTCGACAAACCGCCAATTAACACCGCAAAATGTCTAAATGCTAGAATTCAAAATGGAGTAGTAGCTCATAAGTATGTTTGAGTGCTAATTTGTTTATATGAATGCATGTATGTATAATAATTATATTGCACGATTAAAGGTTTAGCAAAATAGATTATTTTCTTTTGTTCTACGGTTTAACATTAACTTTACTTCTATTTCAAATACAATACACACACAATTTGATGGCGCACCAAAGTGTAAATATTCTCTAATGTTCTTTCTTCTTCTTCTTCTAAGGGCTATCAATCTAATTGAATAATTGAATGTTCGTTGCATACAAATGGAATGGAATTTGTTTTAAATTAAATTGCTAAGTTTGTTAACTTTATTTTTGCATAGATTTAATTAAATTTTGACTCAAGGTAATCGAATGGGATAATGGAACTTATAATTTTGTTGGAATCGAACCCTGGCTGTATTCGTAAGATAGATTCAAAATAACAGTTGAGCATGTCTGTAAAGGTTTGTAGATACAACTGAATCTGAATACTTGGCGGTTGCACATTGACATTCGAGGGCAGTGTAACGAACGAACAAGAAAATACAGTAAATCAACGAAATACAGTAAAAAAAACTCTTTTATCCGCGACAAAAGACCTTCCGAATAATCGATTTTTTCCGGTTATTAGAGATCTAAGCAAAATTGAAGAAAGTTACGTTTACTGTTTGTCTTTAACAAAAAAAAAAACACATTTTTGTGAGATTTGAACGGGTGTGCATATGTTCCGGATATTGGATCTTTCTCCGGATAATAATAAAAATAATAATAATTGTGGCGCTACACTCAAAGTGGACTTGGGGCCTAGATTCTCAGCAACGACTCGAGTTGTGCGTGCTTCTGTTCTCTCACGAGTGGAAGGGACCTACAGTTGAATGCCGACTCCGGAAGGGAGATTGAGAAGCTTTTTCTGGACATATATAGTCTCTGAACACTGTCAGTGACTGTCAGATACGGGTAATAGAGTGAATAAATACTTTCTAAACAAAATCCCGGACATAAGAGGTAGCCGGTTATAATTTCCGGATAAAAATGATTTAACTGTATTTCGATTTTAGGCATTTTTTGATTTTTTTTTAAATGTGGTGTCACCCTTTACAATTTCAAATCTAATTAAACCCTAAAGAATTTACATGGTTATTTAGCCGCATAACATCCCTGTTCAATTTACTGTTATTCTTCTGACAACCAACGAAAACTTACGATCAAACTGCGCGATCTTCAAAAAGACCAATAGGGACTTCAGAACTTTGACAGTTGATAGCAGCCATATTGTTGAAGGTATTTATTTATTTATTTATTTAAAAAGCCTAACTTATAATTAAAAATTATAAATTAAGGGGGAAGCCATGAGTATCAAGACCTTAGGCTTATTGTTGAAGGTACTTCTATCAAATTGGTTGTAATTTATTCAGTCTGCTTTGCCAAATCATCGTTGATAAACAAAGCGTTCAACAACACGTGCAAATGATAAAATTGTTTTATCAAAATGGGTGTTCAGTTCGGAAAACGTTCCGCTCGCCTTGCCCATTTTACGGTCGCCATAATCGTCCTACCGAGAGGACTATAAGCAGTGTGGTGGATAAATTTGAGTCCATTAGTTTAGCAAACGATAAACCAACACTCGTGCGTCGATGAAACGCAAGATCTGTTGAAAACATCGTAAGTGTCGCTGTCCTGTGCAGGAGTGTGCTGTGAGAGTGTGCGAGGATTTCGCGTCGCTCACAAGAACTCGAACTCGGTCTTTCGTAGACCGCAACAACAATTTTGCGTCGTGACTTGGACCTGCACCCGTACAAAATTCAGCTGAAGGTAAACGACCATTGCTAACGATGTGTGTTCTCTGAATGGGCTCTGGAGCAGTTTTCCAACTGACCCCAATTTTCATCGAAAAATCATCTTCAGCGATGAGTCCCATTTCTGGATGAATGTGTACGTCAACAAACAAAATTCTCGAATTCGGGACGATACCAGTCCGCATGAGATCCTAGAGCCTCCAATGCAGTCCGAAAAAAGTCACTGTTCGGTGTTGATTTTGAGCTCGATCCATATTTCTTTGAGTCCGACCTTGGCCAGACCATCACCGTCAACGGGGAGTGCTATAGATCGATGATTACCAACATCTTTTGGCCTGAATTGGATGATATGGACACCAACGACATGTGGTTTCAACCGGATGGTGGCGCTACGTTTCACACAGTTCACGGCACATTGGAAATTTTGCACGAGCGATTCGAGGACATGGTCATCTCATGTGGAGTAAATGTGATGTAAACTGACCACCAAGATCGTGCGATACCCTGTTCGAATTTTTCTTGTGGGGTTTTCTAAAGTCACAGGTCTATGCGAATAAGTCATAAACCAAAGCGGCCTTAAAGGCCAACATAGCCCATGCCATCGGTCAAATTCAGCCTGATTTATGCGGAAGAGTCATAGAAAATTAGACATTTCGGATGCGCGCCGGCAAACATTTGAACGACGTTGTATACCATACATAATGGCATCGATAGGCCTTTCAAATGAATAAAGAGATTTGACGACAACTCACACATAATTTGTTTCATTTAAATTTAAAGATAGGAAGCGTCTAATGAAAGACATTTTAGAAGATGCAGAAGATGCACGAAGATAACGAGCACAGCTAGACTGTAGGCGAGAACTCTTACCGTTTTATCAAAATATTTACCGAAACATTAAGTCACACAGAAGTTGCAGAGATCATTGTGAAGAGAATATTTCAAAACTCAGAGTCAAACTGTGCGATCTTCAAAAATATCAAATATGCGGAAGATTCAGACGTGATTTAACGAACACAGCTTCCCCCTAGTGACGCGTTCAAACATAAGTCAGTCATACCGACTTTGCAGTACAAAAATATCCACGTCCATCGCGAATTACGCATACTTCTTTATGCTTCGTCTTATGACATGCACATTTCTTTACTTGCTGTCGATTGATATCGAGTATTGAACACAATATCATCGCAGGCTGTGACAAACGTTACACTCAGATATTGAACAAAATGCCCAGCACTATTTCAAAGACTGCTTAACATGCCATCCACAGACCTATTCACACAGAGTCTCTTCAGAATGGTCCCTTTCTGGTTGTTTCAAGATCAAGCCTCACTTAAAGCAGTACACACATCGCAAGTTGTCAAAAAAGAGGCTGCATTCAAGAGCCTTCAACACTTAACATCCAGATTATTTTAAAATGATTCAAAAAAACAAAGACTTCGATGGGTTTTTGAAAGAAACTGAAGATGTCAAAACTCATTCTAGAAGCAAGTGACTCAATTTATTAGATATTTTGTAACTTAAAAAAAAACATTGAGAAATGGCTCAATCTTCCTTGTGTGTCAATTGTTTGTTTGTTGCCCGTCGCTGCATGAAGCCTTAGCCCTACTTGATCTTTTCATTCATGATCATCCATTGCAAGCCCTTCAACTCGTCGGTAAAATTATTCAGCAGTAAATCGATTGACTGATTGCCTGGGATTGGTTTTACCCTAACCATAGGACGAAGTTCCTCCACCTTACGATCAAGTCCCTCAGTCATCGACCTCACTTCCCGACGGCAGTTGAATATGGATTCGAAGGCAGTCGACTTGATAGCCAAGCAATGGTCCATTTTGTCCATCAACTCATCAACTAAACTCCGCATGAGAGGGTCCTTAAATATCTTTAAATTGTCTTTTGCGTTTTGGTAATTGAATTCGAAAACTTCCACGGCTTTTTTTACATTATCTTTGAAAAAATCGTCGATGCGGGTGAGAAGACTCGGCGGTACTTTAAAGCCGGGAGTATTTAGTTCTGCTTGCAAGACTTCGAAATGCTCATCCATGTAGTCCTGTGCTCCCTTGATTTGCTGTAGAACATTGATCGGTGATGGAAAGTTTGCAAAGATCGAGTGAAGGCTATCCAAGGTCATGTGGACGTTGCGATAGACTCGGTTGTTGGGAACACATTCCATGGCAGCATTGGAGAATGCGTTGATCTTGATTTGAAGTCCTAACTCTGGTGACATTTCGGTGTCAAAATGACAAGTTTGTCCGATTTCTTGCGATTTTCTCTCTACAAGTTCCTTGAGCGTTACACATGAGTTATTCCTTAGCGATGCTCGAACATTCTGGTTACACCTGTCACAGCAGTATTTTCTGTAATCTCCCGGTTTACTTATGGCCTCACTGAAGACGATCAGTAGACAAACGACGAGAAAAACGAGCACTTTCATCGTTGAATGGAAGTTTAGACAAATTTAGCAAATAACTAAACTCGGTCGAGTCAAGTGCATCCTTATATAGCACAGATTTTCGATCTGTTATCAAAATGATGCGCTTGCTAGAGGGCACGTCCGGGCTGACGAATGCCTCGCGATAGGGCCAGACAGTGTTATGAAATTGAACTATTTTTATACAGCAGTAAAATGGCCCTTCGGGTCGAAAGGGTTATAATAGTGCCAACGACAGAGATTATTCAGAATCATTTTCTGATCGTTATCTGCTCAGGGCTTCTTACTGCGAAACACTGAAAGTGATGCTGATTTTGATTTGAATGCTTCCACCAAATCGATCTTGTGAATCTACATCGCATCTACGTGAGCAATTTTTCAGATAGCCTCATATCCTACTCGTTTTCATAGAAACACAGATAGATGCTATCAAGTTCAGGGTGGGTAGTTCATAGCTTAATATTTGATTCATGAAATTCTCGGCGAGGGAAACACTTTACCGTCGTCTCGCGTTGAACGAAATTAAAACAGGAAAACAAAATAAAAGACAAATAATTCCATAAATTGCCAAGCCAACGCGAAAAAACAATTGAAATGACAGCTCATAGAAAGAAAGACATGCCATACTGAGTTGAGCCATGTTTCATAAAATTATGTTTTTGGTCTCCAGAAGAAATTTTCACAAAACTATTGCAAGCTGGGTATGAAAAATTGGCTATGAAATTGGAGACGCGGTGTTATAAGGAGATCTTTACCCGAGTTTTACTTTTACCCGGGCCACCACTGGATCACAGGAAATTAAATCGCTGATGAACTTCCTAGGCAAGGATCGGAGGAGGTACTCTCAGGACCTGAACGTGCGCTGGGACTGCCTGCGTCCTTAGGACTGCTTGCGTCCTTGAGACTGCCTGCGTCCTTGGGACTGCCTGAGTTTTTGGTAAGGGCTTCCATAATAATGGCGGCGCTACAGTCCGAGCTGGACCTGGGTCTAGCTTCTCAGCAACCAATCGTGTTGTCCGTGCAATTGTTCTCTCACGAGTAGAGGGGACCTACAGTTTAATGCCGACTCCGAACGGCAAGATTGAGAAGCTTTTTCTAGAGACTTATACTCTTTGAGTATTGTCAGTGACTCGAAAGGGGTGGAGCCGCGAAAATTTTTTGTTTTTTTTTTTTAAAAACTTTGTCTTAACTTGGATTCTAACCTAGAATGTGAAAGTCGAATGCGCATGGATCGAGGCACGAACACACACGGCCACGGCGCCCACACATTCTTGTTATCTCCTGACAGAAAATACCACAGACAACTTAGCGACGTACTAACAGGGCACTACATCTTCGCCAAACACCTAAATGTGCTGGGCCTAAGCGATGAAATCCTCTCCGACAATTTTGCAGAGCACTTTCACTGCTTCTGCCCCGCCTTTGCTCTCATCAGGTGGCCGTTACTCCGTGTTGAGAGCTGATGATGTAGGCTTCTCATCACAAAAGAGCCTGCTGGTCTTTCTCAGGAAAACCAAAAATTCCAGCAAAAGTAGGTTGCCAGTATTAGTAGTAGAATGGACCAGTATTTGAGTCTGAGTGCTGCAGTAAAGTTTTTTAAAAACCTCCGACAAGAAAAGGGCAAAGTGAACGAACTTAACGAAACTGAGCAATGCGGTTACTATGGTCACAGTGTATCATTTTTTCCCTACTTTCGTGGCAGCAAAATAAATCACTCTTTACGTATGCAAATATCAACTGACAACGGAATTCTCTTTAAGTTTCTACAAGCAATTATACCCAAATCGCAACAGCGCGTTCGCGCGGTCGGGCTTTGACATTTTCTGTAGAATACACGTAAATCATTAGTCAAGTCGGAATAGCGCGGTCGGACGTTGACATTTCACAGACCGTTTATGAGGTTTTCTTACTGAGCTATTGACCTAAAGCTTCGAGTCGCCTTCAATCGAAATGAAGTTCACGCGGTGAAATGAAAAGTTGAGTTATTTGCGTTATCGAATCGAAATTAAATTCAGGATATTGTGTCTAGGAGTCGGCGCATCTATCGTCGGCGGCGACTACATAGAAGCCAGAAGGAAAAATAGGAAATAAAAAGTACCGGTCTGAGTTTTGCCACAAACTCTTGCTTCGTGTTGAGACGTCAATGTGCAACGCAGTGTATGTTTATGTCTACAAATATTTTTAAACAAATTACTAAATCTTAAGTTCTCTTCGAGACTAAACAAAATAATATCCAAAATATGAGAGAAAAAAAAAGTTAAACAAAGTAAAACACCCTCTTCACCGTCTAGGTTCCCGCGTGTCTAAGGCCGTATTTGCAAAAAGTCAAGAATGCATTTAAATAGTTTATCATATGTTTCCTAAGCACAACACCAAATAGACTACATCGCGTCACATTCTACAGATAATTTGTTTGTTTTTTTCTTTTTCAAGGATCTAAGGCAGAACAGTTGCGCATGGAAGAGAGAATTTCGTCTTGTGTTAATTTCTGTATACAAAAAAATTACATAAATGTAGTCGATAACAATTGTATTTACACAACCAATCAAAATCGAAATGATTATCGTTTTACTTTAGTAGGATATGTGGAACGTGTTAACTGAGAGCGGGTAACGAACCTACGCTACGACCAAACGCAAGGTTCCCAATCTACACACAACTGGTAGTCGATAAATCTAAACTATGAGTAAAAAAAACTAGTGTAGCGAGCAAATCAAATATCAAACGGTTAACATAGATGAGATTTAAACATTACTAAACTAATATCGTGTGGTTTTGTGGGATGGGAGCGTGGAAAGGGTCACGTACGTACGCGATTCTTTGTGGGGTTTGGTCCTTTGTGTTTGTTTTATGGGGTAGGTGCCTGAAATAAAAATTCTTGAAACGTCTCCTTGCCGGGTCTCTATGCTTTCCAGTCGAGGCGAAACTCGTCCACCATGAGAAGGTGATTATTGCTACTCCAGCCTGTAAAAAAGCAAAAATATTTAAAGATCCTCAAAGCAGATGATCGTGGTCGTACTCACCTTCCTGTTGAGCCAAATTGAGAAACTCCTGCCATTTACTCTGCACCTCCCAGTACTTTTCTTTGATTTGGCTGCGATCCTGTAAGTATGAGACAGCAAAGAAATAAGCTTTTAGTACATCCTGGGGTCGTGTATCGAAATGCAGATACACGCCGAGATGTCGTTTGCTTTCGGCGATGATGAAACGTTCATGAGGATCGAACGATGAGACTATATTCTCTATGACGTGACTACTTTTGAACTCATCGATTAGGTGTTTGGCTGATAGACCTAAATGGATGTTCAGCGAAACAGATACGGTCTGGCCGATTGTCACTCGTTCCAGTTTGTTCACTTGCTGCGGGGAGAGCATGCGTCCAGACCGAAAGAACTCCTCCAGAGCTATCAGATAACGTGACTCGTTAAAAGTGCGCAGGCATACTGCTTTCACGGCTTTCAGGTTTGCGTAGAGATGTAAAAAGATCACAATCACAAAAACGGTGTAAAGCATCCTGGAATGAAAAAGCGCTTGGTTAGGATGAACAATCTTTAAAGGTGGAAGCAGTGATTAAGCGGAGGATTAAATACTTTCTGGCTTGGGAGGTCTTATCCGACGAATAAATTGTATCAACTTCTGACAAATGGGTGTTCGAATGGCTTCTGGGATCGAAAAGCCTTTTTTTGGTTACAATACCTGGACACAATACATAAATGGCGCAATAAAATAAACGGAGCTGTTGAGAAACGACGATATTAACTACGGCGACTGCAGGTTTTTGAAAGAAGTTGTCTCATAGTGGAGCAGCCAAAAATTGTTTGTCTGAACTTAGATTCAAACCTAGACTGTTAAAATCTGATGCGCATGGATCGACGCACGAACACACACGGCCACGGCGCCCACGTTTTTCAATAGGGTTTTGCTTTTGACAGTTCATGGCGGCCATGTTGTTTTATCTGTTGTTAATTTTCCTTTCTTCACCATGGCAAGTTACAGCGTCGGTCAACACGTGCAAATGATAAAACCTTGCTATCACAATGTGTTATCTTTTGTGGCTACGATGCGCACGTTGCCCTCATTTTACGGCTTTCGGTCGTTCTTCCGTTTTGGTGGCCAAGTTCGAGTGAACCCGCTCAGTTAACAATCATCAATGTAATGCAAATAATCATCCAAAAATATCGCCGCTGTTCATGAGAGTATGCAGGAGAACCCGAAACGCCACTCGCAAGAATTCGCAAGAATTTCGTAGACATCAGTTTGGTAAATTCTGAGATTTTAGGAGTATTTTTGAAACTCTACTGGAGCACTTAGACTCAGACAAAACTGGTCCATTATACTGCCAGGTAGCAAACTAATCCAGTGCCGTTAATTTGATTCCAACGGCAAATGGTGACTGGACCAGATTCAATTTCATTGGGATTCGAACCTGGAACCCTTCGAACTTGGGGCAGGCAATTAAACAACTAAAGCTAAAGCACCTCCTGAGATATATAGAACATATATATATAGAACAATAGGTCACAATCGACCCAACTGTTGGTCTCAGTGAGCCACGACCCAGTCGCAAGGGGACCCCGCTTACCTACCTACCTAGGTTAGGTTAACCTAACCTACCTACCTACCTAGTGCGTCTGGGATCGAATCAAGAACCTTCAATGTCGGAGTTGATGCATTAACTTATGATAACTTTCGGAGAACGTGGAGATTCTCTCTGTGAAAATATTTGTTTTCCTTTCAGAAAAAAGCAGCAAATTAAAGATTGAAACAAAAAACCTAGTAGCTCAAATAGATTCTAGCGAACAAATTAGTCGCTTAGATAGTGGCCATTAAGGAAGTATGAGAAACCTTGTCAAATGATTAAAAATACTCCTTGTTATGGGACAACTTAAGGGTCAACTCAAGCAGCCGACCCAATACACAAAAACAGTACAATGTGGCCATAGTAACCACTTCGTTCAGTTTCGTCAAGTTCCTTCACTTTTGCCCACCAACGCGGGAGCAAAATGAATCGCTCTCTACGTTTACGTTTTACGCAAACGAAATTTTCGATAAGATAAGAGCCAATACTTAAAGCAATACGCTGTGACCATAGTAACCACTTCGTTCAGTTTCGTCAAGTTCGTTCACTTTTGCCTCTGCGTTTACAAATGCAAACGAAATTCTCGATAAGTTAAGAGCCAATACTTAAAAACAATACGCTGCGACCATAGTAACCACTTCGTTCAGTTTCGTTAAGTTCATTTTTCATTTTTCCCTATTTACGCGGGAGCTTTCAACACATGCAAATATCAGTTGACAGCGAAGTTCTGCTTAAGTTTGAGATTTGATTTGATGCCTCTGGCTACTTTTAGTTTGACATAATCGTAAGCTTCCGAACGGCCATTTAAGTTTGCAGTTAATGTAGTGCGGAGTCTGACTTGAAAGCAGGCCCACAAGACAAAAATCCAATTTATTTATGCATGCATCGATTTGATTAAATTAATATACACTTTCCCTCGCGAATTCTTGCAGTAGATTTGTGCCAAGTAACGATGCCCTCAAATGAATGGGAATAACCGTTGAATTGAGTCTAAAAACAAATGTAGTGCGCAATATTTTATAGAAATAACCTCATTCCATCGACCATACACGAACCTTCGCAGCCAAAGAGACAAGCAGACATTTTAACGATCAACCAGAAGTCCGTTTGCGCGTTTGGCATGCGAACAACCTCTTATAAACTTCCATTATTTGAGAGTTTCCGTTCACAAAACTGTGCAAAGCAACAAGTGTTCGCAGTCAAAGGAAAAGTGTCCTGCTGTGCACACAGCCCCTACGAACGCAGTCTACGAACCACCGTTCTGTGGCCTTGAGGAGTTGACACGAATCCACACGAATGACAGAAGCAATAAATGAAGGCGCGCACAAGGACACACAAAACCTCAAATTCAAAATAAAATGGAGGAAAACACGAACGAACCCCATCGACATCGTTTGCGGACAGGAGTGTGCCAATTCGTCTTACACACACAACACACACAGGCAAACACACTTGGATATACTTACGTTTGGTTTTTAATAACAGTCAATAGATACAGTCCAATAAAGGAAGCAATTAGATTCACACAAGTCTCTTGAGAGCTATCTTTCGATGCAACATCTGCCAGATTCCCACGCACAGCATGGTGTTGTGTCAATGCAGCACGTGTCGCTCCACCAGCCACCCCAACAATCGCCTTCAGTACAGTTGTGGAGCACAGGATGTACGTTGAGTAGAGAGGGTATTTTGGAAGAATATAGATTTCAACACCCATCGCTATGTCGTTGAGAAAGTCCGCCCTCAGTCTCCATTTTTTTGAGTCCACGTCCAGTTGGGAGCCCTTCCACCACGAGAACAATATCCTGCCAATGTGACCACTGCCCTCCTTAAATATCCATGTAACAGTCGCAGAGAATGGACTGACGGTGTCGCTGCCCACCCCGATACCTTTGAGTATCGCATGTGTACAGAGCGTTCCTGTGGAGTGTTATTTTGAAATGAAACAGATGAGGGGGTTTAGCATTTACAACGTCTAGAACAAACTCATTAAGCCTTACCGCAAATAGTGCTGCAGAATGCCTGCACTGTGTCCCACACTTGATATGCGGCATAGTCGTCACTCACGCTGTCCGGGTAGCCTTTGGGGAGGAATATTTTTTGCAGGAGTCTGAAGAGGAAAAACTTCTCACGGATAACAAGTCGGTCGCCCTTCAGAGGGACTCGAACAATGCTGTTTTGGTCTGCAAAGAGAAGATAGAAAAGCGGGCCGGTTGAGATTGTGGTTAAGGGAGGTGGGGGAGGGGGGCGTTGAGAAGTTTCCCTAAATTAAATCGTTTTCAAATAGGTTGATGGCTCGGCAGTGGGAAGGGGTGTTTTGCATCCTTTTGGCAGGCAAATCCAACCAAAGAGCTCGCAGTTATTCACTTTTGGATTTGGCAAGTGTGCGGTAATCTCGATCATAGATGACTCCCTTGTTCAACGACAATTGTGTGAGTCTATTAACAAGTCATTTTTGGTGGCTTAGACTGGCTTTGTGAAGTCAATTTGGGAAGGAAAGTGCACTGGCAGAGTAGGATCTCATTGAATTGGCCATCTCTTGCTCATTGACTTATGATCTGGGTAGAATGTGGGCGTCAATGATCCAGAACATTGTTCTCCTGGTCTTTCTGTTTTCGCACTTCTTCTCAGTCAATGATTTTTTCGAATTCATTAGAAGTGTAGAACAGAAAGTTGCAAAGTTTACGAACTTTTGTCTGCGTTTTTATAGAACGTTCCTGTGGCGCCACGTCGGCAAGGGTGAATTTTAAGATGGAAGAACGATCGGGGTTGGATTGAGGTAATCAGGCAGATTGAGGCCCAGGTCCACCTCGGACTGTAGCACCCTAAGAAGAAGAAGAAGAGGCCTTAGGATGTGAGCACTGTTGGGAACCAATTTTATAACCAAACTTTTTGAAGGGTGAAAACGACCGAGTCTCCCTGAAACTCTCCGAAATTTCGACGTCACCTGCACTACCAATAGACGAAGAATGGAAACGGTAAACACCTGGTTTGACAACGAGTGTAGGCAGGCACATGCAGCAAAGCAGGCTTCTTGCAGCGCTGCATCGAAGTACGAGCTCTACGTGAGCTCTACGAACAGAAACGAAGGGAAGAGAACCGGATTCTCAGGAAGAAAAAGAAAGAGCACGAGAAGCGCGATCGAGGAGATAGAGAGGTGTTATGGCAGGAATGAAGACCGAAAGTCACCAAAGGGTGAAACTCTTATCGAATGGGTATAAAGTTCGGACAGAAGCCTGCCGGGATGAGAATGGATAACAGGTAGCTGAGGCACAGTCGATGCTGAGAATTTGAAAAAATCATTTCGGCAGACTGTTAAACGACGATGAGGACACAAATACCGCCGTCAGGCAGAACGTTCCACTCACTTTGGACGATGACGGACAAGAATCCCGGCCCCGACTAAAACTAGGAGCTGCGAACGGACTGCCCGCGGATCTGTTTAAAGCAGCTGGAGATGAACTGGTTGGGCGCATGTACCAGCTAATCTGTAAGATATGGTCAGAGGAAAGCATGCCCGATGAGTGGAATCTCAGTATCCACAAAAAGGGAGACCTCTCTGACTGCGCCAACTATCGAGGGATAAGTCTCCTTAACATCGCCTATAAGAACTTATCTGCCATTCTGTGTGAACGCCTGAAACCTTTCGTCACCAATCTGATAGGTCCTTATCAGTGTGGTTTCAGGCCGGGGAAGTCCACCATAGATCAAATCTTCACACTGCGGCAGATCCCAAGAAAAGACCCAAGAAATCCAGATCGACACACATCACCTATTTGTTGATTTCAAGGCCGCATATGACACCGTGCATAGAGATAGCTCTTCTCTATGCACGGTGTCATATGCCAACACCATATCTAGTACTGACAATCTTGCCAAACTCGTCAGACTAAGTAGGATGAAGATAGAAAACTCTCTCTGCTCCATCAAGGTCGGTAACGAACTCACCGAGACCTTTAATGTCAGAAAAGGTTTTAGACAAGGCGACGCGCTGTCATGTGACTTCTTTATAATCGTTCTTGAGAAGATCATGCAAAACTCACCGGCCAGCACAAGAGGCACGATCTTCCAAAAGTCTGTTTAACTGCTGGCTTACGCGGATGACATTGACGTGATTGGGGGAACATAGCAAGCAGTCAATGAGGCGCTGGCATTGAAGCGGAGGCTAAAATGGGTCTGGCGGTAAACGAGGGCAAAACAAAGTATATGCTGTCATCAAGAGAGGACGCACAACTTCGACGACTTGGGCAGAACGTCACCATAGGCAGCTATAACTTTGAGGTAGTGAAGGACTTCGTCTACCTTGGGTCCGCGGTAAATAGTACAAACAATATGAGTACCGAGCTCAAACGCAGAATAACTCTTGTCAATCGCTGTTCCTTTGGGCTCAAGAGGCAATTGAATTATAGAGCCCTCTCTCGAAGGACCAAGCAGTTTTTATTTATAAGACATTGATCGTCTCAGTCTTGCTTTACTGCGCAGAGGCATGGACAGTACTGAAAACGAATGAAGAAGTGCTTAGTCGTTTCAAGATTTCTGCGTGCGATCCTTTTCCTGTTTTTGTTGATAGGTTTGGAAAAGAAGGTTGAACCACGAACTATATGGGCTGTACAGCGACATGAGTCTAGTCAGGCGTCTACGGATTCAACGTCTAAGATGGCTAGGCCATGTAGAGCGTATGGATAATTTAGCTCTAGTCCGAAGAGTCTTCGACTCTGAGGCTTTGGGCCAACGAAACAGAAGACGTCCACGAAGGAAGGAATGGAGAGGAATTTTCTCCTCGTAGTCGTACAGTTGAGAATGTGGCTGCTGTGGCCGAGAGTGTGAGACTCATTTCACGAACATCAACTCGCCATCGATCTCAACAGCTTAACATTTCAACATTTCACTTCTTGAAAACTGGCAAATAAAGGCTCCTCTGCAATTGACTAAAGCCACTCTCCTAAATTCTCCCAAATTTGCAACGTCATGCTTTGAAGGCACAAAATCTTCTCCAAAGTGAACGAATGAACTGCGTTCTAAGTCTGAGAGTTCACAGCTTTGCGTTTTTTTACTGTTATCTTCCCTACGATAACCTCCTTTCCACAGACACGCTTAAATAATTTGCGTACTATTATCAATAACCGATTATCGGGCTCCAGTCAAATGTGGACTGATAAGTGAAATTAATTTCAGTTAGCCGACGGATTAAAAGTCACATTTCTTGATTTATTTACTGGAAACCTATTTTTATCGAGTAAAGCGATTTTATCTCGCCTATCTTTTGAACTCTTTCCTGTCTTGTGTCTAATGGCGCAGTACTCCCTCAAGAGTTTCTGTGAAATTTGTTAATTCATTCTTCTGTCAGGGGGATTTGCTCCGATTTGGTTCATTAAGATAACGTCGACGTAGCAAATTCCCACTTCCACGCTTCAGTTTTTCACTAAACGGCCCCCTCCAGCTGTATATACGTGGCGACAAACACTCTAGAGATTCCTCTCGTTGCCATAGAATTCCTCTCTGTGAGTTGTGTCTGGTTGTCAGATAAGCACAATCACTAGCAACTCCCAATGGATGGGACATCGTGTGATGGAATAGGAAGCATCACAAAACTCACCTGCTGGTGTCACATAGAGAATCTCCTCCCCCTTGGTTCCGTACTGCTCTCTGAAGTGCACCTTCATCGCTTAATCACTAAAAACGCACACAAAATACACACACAACGTCTTCACAACCCCCCGAGCGAGTACACAACGCAAGACTTCTTCTATTTCGCGAGTCTTTGCTGCAATTTTGCGACAATTTCCATGAAATGAAAAGAAAAAAATCAAACAAAAACAACACAATTCAGACAAGTCCGAAATCAGGAGGACATCTGGCCAGACACGATCCCAAAGAAATTGACTCGAAAATCACAGAGATTCATGACTATCGACCGATCTGGCGGACGATAAAATACACTTCTCCGTCGACGCTGTTTATGGCAGGTGAGAGTTTTTCAGCACTTGTTTTGACGTTTCCATAACAAATATGTGTTGACATGGCGCGGATTGTCATGTGCGAGGGTGGAAGCGAGAGAGCAACGTGCCGTTGACGTTTCTGCGTTGAGTTTGCGCACTGGCTGCTGGTGGTGTGGTGAGTTTCGGATTTGTTTACAACAGCGGGTGGACACGTTTTGGGTTTGTGTCTGCGATTTGTTTACAAAATTGTTGACGAAACACGTGCGACAAGTGCCGCAGTGGATGTGGCGGGCAGATGAACTTGTAAAGTGTGTGCCTACAGTCAGTGTTAAAGATTATCGGACGAGATGGGGTGTCTGTCAGATAATGGAATGCGGGGTGGACTTCAAACTCTGGCCATTCTCCAAATTAAGCTTAAGTTTCCGTTAAAATTGCACCAATTGCGAGGTGAATAACCTCCCCTCACCATCACCATCGGTGATCCATAAAATGGAAGAGAGCGAGAGATAAATCAGCACATGATCAATCAGCGCCTAATGGAGTTAAAGAACACTGAAGTCGACTTGATGTTGCCTCCTAGCTCGAGGGCTGTGTATACAGTTATTGTGAGAAGCAGCAACCGAAAAGGTGCAAACGAATAATCATGATATACCTCATCATTAGGGCAGCATTGTGATGGTGGCCAATTCGCCTCGAGTGCCCACCTGGTGGACGGTTATCACGCGAACAAGAGAAGAATCGAACTGCAAAGTGCGGCAGAAATTAACTCACAATTGAAGGTGACTTCTCGTGTTGCTGCAGAATTGGCTTGAACTGTAAAGAGGACTCATCTCATTTGGCCTCAGGACAACCGAAGCAAGATCCTCCAATTGGGAGCGTGATGGGTTAAGTTGGTGTTTCCTTTCACATTAAGCCGTGGTTATTAAGAGGAGCTTGCGAAAATGAGGTAAACATGTGTTAACGATGGTTTGCTTTTGTTGGCAATGATGACGACAAGGGGACCTTGGATTGAGTTGGAGAGCGTTTTATTATTTAATTGCTGCAATCGGTGAGGTAGAGATGTCGAGTGCTGCAAATAAGAATTTACAGAAATTTAGATTTTATAGTCCAGTTCTCGCGTTTCAAAGTTTCAAAGGAAAACGGACACGGAAAGACTTGCAGCATAAACTGAAAGTTCCTTTAAACGTTTGGAAACCCTAGGCAAAGTAAATAACTGAATGCGAAGGCGGGCCTGCTCGATTTCGGAAGCATCGTAGTCATTTTTTCTGCAAAAAAAAACTAGAAAAGGATGTGGGCGGATGATTGCAAAATATGATCAGAGAGAATGAAGTCATTTTTTTTTTCGGAGGATTTTTGAAACACTACTGGGCCACTCAGACTCAAAACTGGTCTATTGTACTGCCAGGTAGCAACCTACTCCAGTGCCGTTAATTTGATCCTAACGGAAAATGGTGACTGGACCAGATTCGATTTCACTGGGATTCGGACCTGGGACCCCTCGAACTTGGGGCAGGCTGCGCCAACTGCGCCATCTAGTCGGAATGAAAGCATATTAGCTCATTCAATGCTTGTGTTGCAATGAAGGAAATGCTATAGCGCTTCACTGTGTTGACTTTTTCAGATAGACGTCTCTTTGAACCGCACAAATCGGCCTTTTCCGCTTCCGGGCCTGAAAATGAGTGGCTGTCGGCTGATTACAGTCTCACTGAGGTCATTATAGGCTCATTGTAAGACCATGGGGATCAGGAGATCTCCCAACTCTTAAACAGATTTGTACTCGCAATGAAGTGCTTGAGTGGTGGTTGTTGACCTTGCTAATAGTCTTAGCATGGTCAACGGAAGTATGCTCCATGGTGAGTTGTCCTGAGATGGCGCCACAAGTGCAGAGAAGGTGATCAATGGGATGGCGCTACAAGTACAGAGAAGGTTAGGTTAGGGGGCTGCTAGTGAATTCACCAGCACACTTAAACCATGTTGGTCCATTGTGACAGAGAATGTGATTAATAGTTTCAACCTCTTCCGTGTTTCGGCAACTTCTACAGAAGTCATTGGATGGGAGATCAATCCTCTTGGCAAGACAAACAGTCTTGTTACGACGCCGATGAGTCTCCTGAGTGCTGGCCTATAATAATAATAATGGCGGCGCTGCAGTCCGAGGTGGACCTGGGCCTAGCTTCTCAGTTGTCCGTGCAATTGTTCTCTCATAAGTGGAGGGGACCTACAGTTTAATGCCGACTCCGAACGGCGATTTTGAGAAGCCTTTTTTAGACAGTTATACACTTTTTAAGCACTGTCAGTGATTTGAAAGAGGTTGAGCCTTGAAAAAATGTTTGGTGTCTTTTTCTGGAATCGAACCGAGAACATCGAGCATAGGAGTCGACGCACCTACCCACTATGCCACGGCGCCTAACAATTCATGATCATGATTCCGAATTAATGATAATGTTGCTCAACAATAGAAAAGCGATGTGCCACTTTTGAAAGCCCCAACTGTAGCGCTGTACTTTCTGCAGTTGGAAACACTAATAGAGTAAAATTCAAATCTAACGTCCATTTGGGAACATCCTTTACATGCTTTCTACAGCCGTTGGTCATCAAAAGACCAAAATACAGTTCGATCGTATGAGGCTATGAGGAGAAAATGTTGTCTTTCATACGCAAGCACCAACATCCAGTAAAGCATTCAAATTCACAAAAATAATCTTCCCGGCGAACACCATGTAGCAAATGCAACTTTTGTCTCCCCAACTGATTGATGTGACCATTCAAGTCGTGCTCTACAAAATGCCCTGCCTCGTTACTTGAGATGAACACAAACGTAGGCAAAACCCCACCTAAATCAAAGAACGAACCTGCCATCTGTCAACTTGACAGATGGGGAATGTATGTGCACTGGAATTGTCACATGAATTTGCAAAAAAAAAAACACACACACACAGGCCGTAACTTGAGAATCCGAGGCAGACAAGAAGTATACCAGTCATTTGCTTTGACACACGGAATGACGTGGATAATTGCAAACGTGGAATGCCCCCCATCATGACACCTGAAGCTACCAAAAGACGCACGATTCCGCAGGCAGTTAATCGCAGGTCATCCTTCTTCCATCAGCAAGTGATTATCTGCGACCACTCCTGGTGGTTTAAAAAACAAATGAATTCAGCCTTGAACCCCATCCCCATCCATCGTGTGTGAGTGAGTATGTGTGCGCGCTTGCTCATTGAAAAACAGTTTTAAATTAAAAATTCCAACGGATGTCTTCTTCACGGTCCATTGCAAATACTTGAAACGAGACCGGACCCACTGCTGGAGGAGATACCCGTGATGACGCAGGCGGTGGTGCTGGTGGATGACAAAGAACCAATCAAAAGCCCAGTACGAGCGCAGCTCCATCCCAGTCCATAAGACCCCCTCACTCACAGACGAGGATGACCAAGAGAACAAACCAAGGGATAAACGCCGTTGTCTTCAATTACTTTGGACGGATAATGATGGTCCATTAATGTGTGGTGCTTCAGAGCAGAAATTGCTCACTCCGCGCAACTCTCAGTCCGTGGCCACCTCAATAGAGCTCATTTGGACACGAGACGAGCTCTAGCGCTGGGCCCATTCCGAAATGAATGCATTATAGATTAACCTCATACATCCTGTTCTCATTGTTGTTGTTAAAAGGGACTTAAGACGGTCAGAAGCTCAGCGCTTAAGAGAATGCGACACGGTTGTAAATTGCACTTTAGCACGGTCCACGAGTGCAGACTCGTCAGAGTCAGCGAGAGAGTGAGAGCAAGAGAGAGAGAGACAGAAGAGTGCGGAGTATGGGTTCTTAATGGCGCGCAAGGGCCCATCGCTCCATCCCTCCATCGGTCCATCGGTCCATCGACTTCGGACGGAATTTAAGCGCTCAATCCGAGGGCAAATTGATAAATTGCATAATTGCGAGAGGATTGGACTTTTAGTCCGCTGCTGTACGCGGAATAGAAAGCACGACTAGAAAATTGCTTAATCACAACGCCGCGCAGCGCCGTTGAGTGCACACATCCAGTCCGCTGCTGGCAGTTAATATGAATGTCATACAAGCGACGACACCCGCTAATTTCAGATAATCCTTAATGCCCTCGACGTTCAGTGGCTTGGCGTAATTACGGCCTTGGATGGGACACGAAAAATGCACAAAATCTGTGGCAAACAACTGTTTGCGCTGCTGACTGGCATCCGAGCATCGGACGCCATCGTGTGAAGGCTCCAGCAGCGGTGGCAGCGGTAAAAATAGATTTAATGCGCTAGAGCTCGACTTGAGAGCTCACCCATCCTCCGCAGAGGACGAGGGAGAGAGAGAGAGAGAGAGAGGGAGAGAGAGACATTTTCATATCGTTAATGCGTTCGGGATTATACGAGGCCGTGAATGATGGCTTAGGGCTTCGGGGGGCTTTTCGGTTTGCAATTGTGCGACTTAAGCGGAATGCTTACATTCGCACCTCGACTAAAGATGATTGTACTCGCGTCTGAGACGCGGAGTCGATGTGAGGTGTGCTGGCTGGCCTTTGCATGTGGCTCGCTGAGTTATTACGCTGCATTTGCATCGGCAAGGGGCCTATTACGGGCTTAGAATGAATTATTTTATGATTCCCATTCGTGGCCGGTGTCGTGGGGAGGTGAGGCAGTAGCTTGGGCTGGGTGAGGGTGTTACTTAACACTTCAAAATTGGTATCTCTAGCTAGGGATTAAGGGTAATATTTTAGAGTTTTAAGTACGAGTTAGGAGATGGCCTGTGCCAAAGGCTGTTCTCTGATGCGGTTCAATAGAGTCCCTTGTGAAGAAGCACTCCTCCGTCGTGGCCGTCATTGGCCTGCTCGAAGGAGGTTCGAGTTGAGACATCAATTTAGCTTATCTGTCATCGTGGATACAGTATAGAGTATAGCGCTTGAAAGCCGTTTCAACTTTGTATAGGATTTGTCAAGGGAAATGAATTTTCTTGACTAGGGATCAGAAGCATCTCTTTTGTGAGGATCCTCGACGGCGTGAGTCACAATTCTATTCACAGCGGCGCCCAACGATGTGCAACTTGACCTCAATTAAATCATCTCATGAATGCAACTGTTCACTGACTTGTATGCAATTTTGAATAATTGCAACATTTTTTGACCGAGGTGTCAATTTGAATTCAAATTCCAGCCGAGGAGTGAAGACAGACTATTCATTTTTCGAAATCGCATGAAAAATCGTAAACAGCACCCACCCACACCCAGATTGAACCGAGCTTCGCAACGAAAGTGAAATAGAGTGTCCCACTCAGGCACTTTTCCCCGATCTGGCAGTGGGTGTAGAGTGTTGTCTAGTTTAAAAGTGATAGTGCCCAGAGGCCGCCCATAATTAACACAGCAAATAGCTCGAGTTTATGACACTTCCCAAAGCAGATTAACGGGGCTATCAAATAGTTAACGACATTATTTGAAATCGAAGCCCACTAAATTTGATGATGATGGCTTTTCGAAAAGGAAGTGAATAGTTGTTCAACTTTCTACGCTTAAGATGGGCTCTTTTTTTGTCGGTGGTTTTTGAACACAAGAATGGAGCACTCAGACTCAAATAGGGGTCCATTATACTACCAGGCAGGAACTTATTTTTGCTGGAAATTCTTCTTCCCGAAGAAGACCAGCAGGCGCTTTTGTGATGAGGAGCTCAAAATTCTTCAGCACCGAATACCTGTCACTTGATCCGAGCAAAAACGTGACAGAAGCAGAGGAAGTGCTATGCAGTGTCATCGTCTTTTCCACAGGCGTCACAGAGGGTTTTATCGGTTAGGCAAAGCGCATTTAGGTATTTGGCGAGGGTGTAGTGGCCCGTTTGTACGCCGGTAAGTTGGTTATAGTCTTTTCTGTCAAGAGATAACAGGAATGCCACGGATTTCTTACGGACGTTGGGGAGCATGCGCTCAGTCTGTCTACATCCTGGAGAGTTATGCCATCTCTGGTTGTGCTCTCGAAAGGTCCAACCATCGATGGAAGCCCTTACCAAAAACTCAGGCAGTCCCAAAGACGCAAGCAGTCCTAAGGACGCAGGTAGTCCCATGGACACAAGCAGTCTCAAGGAATCAAGCAGTCCCAAGGACGCAGGCAGTACCAAGGTCGCAGGCAGTCCCAAGGATGCAAGCAGTCCCAAGCACGCAGGCAGTCCCAGCTCAAGTTCAGATCCTGAGAGAAAATCCTTTGATCCTTGCCTAGCAAGTTCATCGGCGATCTCATTTACCATAGTCCCATGATGGCCCGGGACCCGAACAAGTCTTAGCGAATTTAGACTGCCGATCAAATACAGAGAAGACTTGCATTTCTGTCCTATCCCTGAAGTGGTTAAAGGGTTCGCTACAAACACTTCGCCCCTTCCACCTGTTCTTCACAATATAGTTCGTGACCATTAGAATCGCATAGGTTTCTGCTGGGAAAACCGAGGCAAATTTACCTAACGAGGTGTAAGATGGGCTTGAATACAATTTAATCTTCTTAGATCGAGACTTTGTCGAGGTTCAGACCATTCTTCTCAGAGGTTTGTCCGCCGCAGTCTCTTCTTCCAAACAGAACGTTCCAGAAATGAGCTCCAAATGTGTTGGAATAACTCCGAAAACCTTACTTCTTCAAACTTGAGCTATGAATGTCACAGTTGCGCAATCGATGACTGATCGTGTCCTCTTCCGCCATTTTCCTAAAGAAATTAAGCCCGGTCCAGAGTCACTCTCACACCTTTTCTCGTTTGCAGACATCAACGACGTTCAAATACCCACAGATCCACGGATGTCAGTGTGGATTTTGTGAGAATCGAGAAGGAAGCGGCTTGGATGGGTGAATGAGGATAAAACAAAGTAAAGGTCATTCATTAAGCGCTTCCTATCTTTAAATTTAAATAAAATAAAGTGCGTGTAAGATCTAGTCAACATTTTCCATTCGTTTGAAAGGCCAATCGATGCCATTACGCATGAAAAATATCGTTCAAATGCGGTTTCTCCTACAGGATGACAAGCAGTTGCTTGTTTTTGCTGATGCTTGTCAGGCCTAAAGAATCCATTTAGACCAAAGCGTCAGCATATAGCCTCTGTCGTGGGGATCCGTGCGTACTTGGTAGTGGTCCTTCTGTCACCTCGCTTATGGCTAGTGTGCATTCGAAATGTCCAATTTTCAATGACTCTGGTGCAAAAATTAGGCTGAATTTGACCGATGATATGGGTTATGTTGGCTTTGAGGGCCGCTGGGGCTTGTAGCTTATTCGCATATACCTGCGATTTCGGAAAACCCAACAAGAAAAAGTCTAACGGGGTCAAATCGCACGATCTCGGTGGCCAGTTCACATCACCTCCACATGAGATAACCATGCCCTCGAATCACTCTGTGTGTCGTCCTGTTGAAACCATATTTCGTTGGTGTCCATATCACCCAATTCAGGCCAAAAGAAGTTCGTAATCGTCGGCCTATAGCACTCCCCGTTGACAGTGATGGCCCGGCCAACGTCGTTCTCAAAGAAATATGGATCGATGATGGCGCCAGCCCAAGATCCACACAAAACAGTGATATTTCGGGATGCATTGGATGCTCCGCTGTTGGATCTCATGTAGATTGGTATCGTACGGTATTCGAGAATTTTGTTTGTTGCCGTACCCATTCATCCAGAAATGGTCCTCATCGTTGAAGATGTTTTTGATGAAACTTAGAATCAGTTTCCAACTGCTCCAGCGTCCAGTTGTTTAAGTTACTTTCAAAATCTGAAAAATTCCGGTTTAAATCATACTTCTCAGTCCTGGCCTCATTCCTTAGGATGACCTTCCACTGTCTCTGTGAGCGAAAGTGATTTGCAAATCAATTACCTCATCCCACGTCGTACTTGAACTAGTTCTTATCAAAACCGATGATGTAACAATTAGTTCGGGCAGACTTCACAGTTGCACGGTGATCAATCAACGGACGGAAACAGTGAATCTGATTTATCTCCACATCTGATGCACTCGGCGAGCGGGCTGATTGAGGCGCGAGGCAATAGAAAGAGAAAGGAAGCGGCAAAGGGGCGCCACAACAAAAAGCACCCAGCATTCGTCCGGATGACAGTGCACTTCATATGTCATGTTGTGCATGTCACGTTTTTGAATTAACACCATTTTTTTGCCGTTTTGCTGCGACTGCATCTGAGTTGTAGTTATTATTTGACACTGACTGAAGTAAATGCACGTTTGGATTATCGCTCCAATCGATTTGAAATCTCTTAGGGCAGTAGCTTGATAATTTAGTATCTGGTGGTCATTAGCAGTAATTCACGTTCGTGAGGCTTGGGGAGGGGTTTGGGGAGAAAACCCAGACAAGCATTAAAGACTTAATTATGTGCCAGGAAAGTAATTTGTATTCTGTGAACGGAAAGTGATCACATAGCCTTGCTGGCCTTTACTAATCGGTTACATGCAATTTATACGAGATTTTTATTCTCTATTCGTGACGGGGAATTTATTGTTGTCCATTCTTTTGACGCCGTCAAGATTTGTGTCTTGTCTGTAACATCACTTAAACTTCGTGACGATGCGATTTTTTTATTTGTTCTCAAGCACCCAATACTTGCGGGCTTCAGTGCAACACTTATAGGCCAAGCAGATACGCGAATCCTGGCCAATCTTTGGAACTGGATCAAAATGGAATACTTATCATCTAACTGAAGGACACTTCTCTGACGAGGTCTAATTTGACACGAATTGAAGATTAGACTCACAAGACTGGGAGCAGAAAAATCGAACATCCGCAGATATGGTTCAAGACAGGCGGAGAAGTCTATCACAGCACGTAGTCTGAAAGCACACTTTACTCTTTTGAAAGGCCTTTCGACACCATTGTGTATGGAATATAATAACCAGCTCATCTGGAATGCAGGATGGGCCAAATACAAGTTTCTTTTTTAAAATGCAACAAAGTGAACAAAATCAATTTCCTTCCATGTATTATGGCTTTATTAGTAAGAACAAACATTCCCATTATGGAATACAACGTGTTTCAAGTGGCTGCCTCGACTGGCTTCGCAGTAACGCATTCTGTCAGCCCAGTTTTCCAAGACCTTGTTGGTGCTTTCGGGCTGTAGCTCACGAATTGCTTGGATGATATTGGCCTTAAGAGGTTGAATCATTTCCGAATTGTTCGCATAACATAGCTCCTTCACGGTTCCCCACAAAAAAAAAAGTCCAAAAGGGTCAAATCGCAGATCCGAGGCGGCCAAGTGACATCGCCAAGATGGCTGACAACACGATTTGGGAATTTAGTGCGCAAAAGATCGATGTGGCATATGCTGTGTGGCCTTGGCGCGCTATACTGAGTGAACCAGAGGTCGTCCAAATCCATGTTTTAAATTTCTGTAAAAAAGTCGGTCGTTTGACATGGCTCTGTAACGCCCACCGTTGATCGAAACGTTGTTCCCAGCCTCATTTTCGATGAAAAATGGTCCAATGATGCCACTACTCCACAATCCGCTTCAAACTGTCACTCTCTGTGGATGCATTGGCTTCTCGGTAATAACGTGCGGGTTTTTCGAGTCCCATATGCGGTAAGGCAATTTTATTTGTTAACCTAGCCGCCGAGTTGAAAATGCACCTCGTCAAAAAAGATGATTTTTCGACCAAAATCGTTGTTCAATTCAAGCTGATCTATGGCCCAAAATGCGAAGCGGATGGTCGTGCACCTTAAATTTCTGAGTCAATTGGACCTTGTAAGCGAATAATCCGAGATCTTTGTGCAGATATCGCCTCCTCAGGCTAGTGCGTGAAATGTTGAGCTGTGGCGAGTTGATGTTCGTGAATTGAGTCTCACACTCTCGGCCACAGCGGCCACATTCTCATCTGTGCGCACCATGAATGTTGTCCACTAGCATACCAGTCTCACGAACATTTTGCACAAACTTGCGTACAGCAATCGCGGTGGGTGCTTCATTTCAGCCAAACTTCTTTTCAAAAAACCCACTGTTTGGCTACACAACACTGACTTTGAAAATAAGTGTTCTATATTTCCCAACGTAAAGCGACTCATTTCGTTCCGCGGAGGTATGCTACTGACTTTCTGTCAAGATTTCGAGCGGAAAGCAACTGTCAGAGTAAAAAAAACCTATGATTTAAAAAAAAAACACTAGATGGCCCACCCTGTACTCCATACTGCGTTTGAATGACTGTGCTTCGTTCTTCTTCTTCTTAGGGTGCTACAGTCCGAGGTGGACCTGGGCCTCTCTCAACATGCCTCTCCAGTCAGCACGATCTTTCGCCAGCTGTCTCCAGTTTCGCACACCAAGCCGGCCAAGGTCCCCCTCGACGTGTGTGCGCCACCTTGTTCGTGGACGTCCTCTGTTGCGTTGTCCCACAGGGTCAGAGTCGAAGACTCTTTGGAGTTGGATCCGTAGACGCCTGGCCAGACTCATGTCGCTGTACAGCCCATACAGTTCGTGGTTGAACCTTCAAACCTTCCTCCAAATGCCATCAATCAAAGATCGCGCGCAGAACTTTTCTCTCGAAAAGACCAAGAGACTGTTCATCCGCTTGGGATATTGTTCATGCCTCCGCGCCGTAAAGCAGGACTGGGATGATCAAGGTCTTGTATAGAGTCAGCTTGGTCTTCCGAGAGAGGGCTCTACTACTCAATTGCCTTTTGAGCCCAAAAAAACAGCGGTTGGCAAGAGTTATTCTGCGTTTGATCTCGGTACTGATGTAGTTTGTGTTGTTTACTGCGGAGCCAAGGTAGACGAAGTCCTTTACTACCTCAAAATTATATCTGCCTATGGTGACGTTCTGGCCAAGTCGTCGATGTTGTGCGTCCTTTCTCGATGACAGCATATACTTTGTTTTGCCCTCGTTTACCGCCATACCCATGTAAGCCGCTTCCGTTTCAATGTCAGCTTCTAGCATTTCCAAATTGTGTAACGATCTCTTTTAGCGTGAATCTGGTGAATGATTAGACTCTTCTAAATAAAACTTCATAAAGTAAATGCTAGCTAGCTATCAATAACTGAAAGGCTGCATGTAGCAAAGCATGTTCCTCGCGTCCCACAAAACGTTAAAGAAAGCCATTCCCAAAGCAAAACTATCATTCCTGGGAAATGGCAAGAACCACGTTTTGAGCCGCCTGTGTGTTGTGTGGTCGGCTTCAGTATCGCCTCTGCACAATGCAATGCGTCGCAGGGAAGCTCCCATCACGCCCACTTTCGTGATGAGCCATCTTTTAGTACAATTTACAAGTTCGCTTCTTTAATGACGACGCTAATGAGTGATCATTCCAAAGCGATCATTCATCGCCGACGGTTGTTATAAGCCGCCGATCTTGGCTTGAATCACTTCAGTGTGCCCGTCTCCCCCGCCCGGGGAAGCGCGGAATACCCATTCCCGATCGGAGAGCGATCTCAAATGAAGTCATTACGTCCCATGCCACGCTCATTAACTTTTGTTACGTTGTTAGCCATCCACGCCATCCAAGACACCAAAGCCATCGAAGTCGTCGAGCCATTCGGTCCTTCTATGCCCGGGCTTAATTGACGCACAACATGGGCTCGGATCTATACCCGCAAGTGAGTTTGAGGGGACGCCACTGGTCACAGTGAACTCTTTCGTTGTCCTTGGGAGTTTGAGGCAGGTTAAGCGCTTCACTCATGACGGCCTGATGAGCGGCCGAAATTAATTGCTCCACAACGCAGATGCAATCACACGCGGATCTAACAATTTCCCGCTACTAAAAGTCCAACATGAGGTGCCGTTTGATGGTGGGGGTGGGGAGGGGGATACAATTGTCAACAGGCGAAACACAGCGCCACGGACATGATGCGTCGCTGAGTGAACGCTCCGAACACCAAGGGCGAGTCCCATACGCATGTTCGCCTCCTGCGGCTGCGACTGCGACTTCGTGTTCGATTTCGGCTTCCTACGACCACAACAGCGATCACAACGAACCGGGCCAGTGACTGACGATGCCTCTGGGTCCGTTTTGCAGGTGATGCGCACCGGCGATAATCTCTTCTGAGTAAATAATAAGCATCTTGCGAGTTTTCCTTTTGGCCTGGCTTCTTCCCTCTCCGCCGGTGCCGGTGCTGTGGCACGGCTTCACCTTGTCAAGGTCAAGTGTGTGGCAGAACGATGCGGCGCGATGGAATCTGCCGTCGATCGGCCGTCATGGCCCGAGGATGTGCGTGGTGCTAAACAGCTAAACGGCTGGCGAATCCGGTTTTCCTGATCCGAGGGCGATTCCGACCGGGATGAGGACAATTTTTAGGATGACGATACACATTAAGATGTAGATATGGATTTTTATGGAGCAAATATTTTTAGATTGTATTGTCCCACATACCAACTGCTTGCAGTGTCTTGTGCTGCCGCGTCCTAGAGCTGGAGAGCTGCCACTTGGGGATGCGCTGGTTGTGCGTGTAATGCACTCTGGGAAAGGAAACGCTGCCGGATGGTTATGGGCTTCGGGATTCTGCATTGCAATGGGAGAGGTGCGCTGTGGGATTTAAGTTATGGAAGGCATGTGCTGTTGTAGATGGGACATAAATTTGTTCTTCTTTAGCATGATAATGGGACGAGATAATGTTGTCACGTCCTGACGTTGCGGGCTTGATGCTTCGAAGCAGCGGCCTGGAATAGAACCGCTCGGCCCAGTGCTTTTTGCACAAAACACTTACGAGTGAGTGCATTGTCAAGATATTCAATGTGTCGCGTTGGTTTGAACTTGAAGAGTCTTGTGATGGACCACACAAAAGTGTGGAAGGAGTTTGCTTCTTCAGCGGTAGTTCGAAACAGTCCTTCTGTTGATGAGGCAGAGAGCTTTGCTGTGGAGGTCGTTAGTTCTTGGAAATTAAAAAAAAAAATATCCACTAAAGAGTTTCTCGAACTGGAAACGCAAGTGAGTAGAGGCAGGGAGTTTTAGGAGGAAATACTTGTTGTAAACGGTTCCAGTCGCAAATTGGAACAACAAATTTGATTAAAGAACTCAAAGATTCCAAGTGCTTCTAACTTCAGAAAGTACGCCAACGGAGCGACTCATAAATTAAAAATTAAAATTTTGATAAACGTTCAGCATGAGTCGCCTCATGTTTTAAACTCAAAACCGCTCTGTCTTAACTCAAATATAAATTAAAAACTTGTTTGTTAGTTTCTCTAAAAAAACTTTTATTTTTTAACTCTGCTTGGGTAGAGTTTTCCCTTACAAATGCAAACTTAGACTATTTGACAATTTTCCTAAAAGTACCTTAAATACTAATGGCTGAAACACAACAGTGCGTCAGCGTCAGCGTTGTCTTTCAAGGCACACAATTCAATGTACATGCACCAAATACTGCGTCGACCTATATAAGTGAAAAATGAGAGAGATGAGAGGATCGTAAGAAAACGTAAAACGTAATCTCAGCGCACGCCATTATGGCTGAAACACAATAGTGCGTTGCGCTAGTCGACTTCACGTTACGGAGGGTGTGCGTTGACGCACTGCGTTAATAAGCTCCTCCCTCCCTCTCTCAAATACCAAATAAAAAATATTCCCTCAGCTGTTTTAATTTCTGAAATGTCAAATTAAAAAATATTCTGGTCAAACAATTCAACGTTAAAGAAATTAATTGTTGAAAATGAATGCCAAGAAAGTTAAAAAAATTAAAAAAGTGATTCTTGTTGCTAATTTGGCGTATTCATTCAAATTAGTTTTGTCGTTAAAATAATTCTAGTCAGCTGTTTTCATTTCTCAAATGTCAGTTGCCACAAAATGTTCTCAATTTGGGAAAAAACTCTCAATTTGAGAAGCATTTCTCAATTTCGCTCTCACAGCGCATCCCTCTGTCAAAAAAATATCCAACATGTTGAATAATGACGTGCGTTGGGATTACGTTTTACGTTTTATTACGATCCTCTCATCTCTCTCATTTTTCATTTACGTAGCTTGCTGCAGTATTTTGTGCATGTCCATTGAATCGTGTGCGTTGAAAGACAGCGCTGACGCTGACGCACTATTGTGTTTCAGCCATTATTCAACATGTTGGATATTTTTTTGACAGAGGGATGCGCTGTGAGAGCAAAATTGAGAAATGCTTCCCAAATTGAGAGTTTTTTCTCAAATTGAGAACATTTTGTGGCAACTGACATTTGAGAAATGAAAACAGCTGACTAAAATTATTTCAACGACAAAACTAATTTGAAATCCGTGTAATTAGCAACAAGAAGCACTTTCTTAATTTTTTTATTAGCTTTCTTAGCATTCATTTTCCGCAATTAATTTCTTCAACGTTCAATTGTTTGACCAGAATATTTTTTGATTTGACATTTCAGAAATTACAGCAGCTGACAGAATATTTTTAAGGTCCCGTTTACAAAAACGTCCGTCCATCCGTCGTGTCTGTCACACTTTTTTTTCTCCAAAGTTTATGAAGATATCGGCATGAAATTTTGGAATTAGGTACTTCAGACCTAGATGTCATTGCCTATGCAGCGATTTTAAAAAGTGGGGCCATTTGGGGGTGGATCCAGTACAGGTGAAGTCGCACCCCGTCGAAATATATATCAATCGACAGATCTTTTGAAATGAGGTGGAGGTTTCTTTCAACACTTTTTTATCCAAAATACCGTTTGGAAAATATGGAGCTCCAAAGTTTTTTTAAATGCGTCCCCCCCTGCCATTTCTAAACCAAAGTGTTTGAAAATCTGAAAAAATCACAAAAACTTGGCTTCATTGAGTACTTTCATTTAAAACCATTGCGAGCATTCTGGCCCTAATAGTTTTGGAGATATTGGCCAAAAACGGTCAATCATCGACATTTTGAAGATCTGAAAACGCAGTTTTGAAGACCTCAGCGTAAGCATTAAGAAATTATTAATTACGTTCGGAAAATAATAATAAAAAAAAAAAAACAAGAATAAAATATCTACATAAATAACTTTCTTAATTTCTGTGCTGCTTGCCAATTTACGACTGGCGGGGAGCATAGAATAAGAACTAAAGTTGGTTCCACTTATCGACGCAACCCCCGACCCATTTGAGTGTGTTAGGGAACCTCCCGAGAGGATGCCTACTGCCTACAGCTCGGAGGGTTATCGGGGGACAGTGACAAGTGAGAACTCTGACTTAGAGAACTTCCCGAAAGAGAAGTTCACTAATTTAGACCACTCCTCGGAAACCTACATAATAGGTGTGTTGGGAACAGAGGATGGGGGTGGCAAATTCCTCCATTTCTCGACGCAGCCCACGGCTTATAGGTGCAAGGGCCGAGGGTGGAAACAATTATAAAGGTAAAAGCTCAAGCGCATTTTCATACAACAAAACCGGCAAATTGGTGCGACACACGTGATTGGTGACATTCGTTATCTTTAAAGCGAATGTCAAACCATAACAAAATAAGTAAACCAATAATTATTTAATCAAAGACATATACAACAACATATTCCAGAATAATCCGCAGCCGTTCCGTATAGCCTTGTAGTCATATGTATAATAGATATTGGCAATATGTAGCAATAAATATATAAAAATATACTATAAACATGAAATATATTTGGCAAATAACAGCCGTAATTAGAACACACTAACATTTTATTATTTCTATTTTTCTTTGCGAGCGCCAGATTATATATAGATTGCGAGACCAAGAGAGAAGCATCATGCTAAGTTTTGACTCTGAGAAGTCAAAGTGGGCAGGGTCACTGAGCACATCTTTAGTGAACTGAACGATCCCGACGCATCAACACCTCAACCTATTCTGACCAGAAGTCAAGAGAGGAGAAACAAGCGAAGTTTGTCAAAGTGGGCAGCGCCACAGAGCATATCTCCACCGACCCGAACGACCCCAACATCCCAAACAGTTGTTTACACCATGGAGAAGAAGAATGCAGTTATCAAAAAGCTGAAGAAAAATAGAGCCGCTTGCTCAGATGACTTGCCACCAGAGTTCTTCAAGACTGGCGGCGATGTTCTGGTAGCGAGCATCAGAACCAGATCATTTGTAAAATTTTGGAAGACGAAAACATACCCGACGACGGGAATATCGGCTCCATATGTACCATTAATTCATTAAATTCTATGCTAAATTAAATTCACCTAATGCCAAGGTGTAAAACAGTCATCGAAGACAATTATTTGCCACTATAAATTGATTTTTAGTAGTTTCCCTGTAATTACAATTAAAAGTTGCAATGTTTTGTCGCGCACCAATTAGAGGTTACATTTTCAAGTCCACGGAAAGTAGTCCATTTTTTAAAGGATTTCAAAAATTATTATGATTTTTGTAAACTAGAAATACAGACTTTTCAGAATATATGTAGGATTCTATGCCTTTGAAAAAAAATTTTAAGAAATTTCTTGGTCTCACTTCTTGTTGCCAATGTTTTATTGGCCATAGACGTATAATAATTCATGACGAATTTCGATATGGAGGAACTCTTTGAAATTGTCATGTATACATACAACACGCTTAACTGCACCCCACGTGAAGTGACGAGACGTGGAAGACGTGACATGGCGTGGAATGATGTGATGTGATGTGACATGAAGTGGCATGACGTGAGGTGGCGTAATATGGCGTGACACGACATGACATAACGTGATGTGACGTGACGTGATGTGATGTGATGTGACGTGATGTGATGTGATGTGATGTGATGTGGTGTGACGTGACGTGACGTGACGTGACGTGACGTGACGTGAGGTGGCATGAGGGTGGCGTGAGGGTGACGTTAGGTGGCGTGAGTGTGACGTGAGGTGGCGTGAGGGTGACGTGAGGTGGCGTGAGTGTGACGTGAGGTGGCATGAGGGTGACGTGAGGTGGCATGAGGGTGACGTGAGGTGGCGTGAGAGTGACGTGAGGTGGCGTGAGGGTGACGTGAGGTGGCATGAGGGTGACGTGAGGTGGCGTGAGGGTGACGTGAGGTGGCGTGAGGGTGACGTGAGATGGCGTGAGTGTGACGTGAGGTGGCGTAAGGTGGCGTAAGGATGACGTGAGGTGGCGTGAGGGTGGCGTGAGGTAACGAGAGGTGACGAAATGTGAGATGTGAGCTGTGAGGTGACGTGAGGTGCCGATGTATGATGTGTCGAGATGTGATGTGATGTGATGTGATATAATGTGATGTGCGATTTGTTTCACTCCAACATAGAAACTGGTGGAAATCTTAGTTCGTCTCTATGCCACACTACTGTGAGCCTCAAAAGAAAGTGTACACCTATGTGGTGACATATTAAAAGACTAATAAAAAGGGGTCCAGACATCCGATTTTGAAAATGTTTGATGTTTTGAAAAGGTCTTTTTATTTTCTAATAACAAAACAAAACGCTTTGGCAAACAAAACAATAACAAAAATCCAATAAAAAAATAACTAAAGTACTTAATTTTTTTTGCGTCAAAATAAAAGTGTACACTTAACAAACAAACCGAACAATCTCAAAAATAGTACTTATTCTGTTTCCCTTTCGACTTTAAAACATCTTCTAGTAATCTTGGCATTGACTCCACCAACTTATAAGTCGTTTCGACAGGAATGTTTTGACATTCTTCCTTTAAAATGTAGTTCAACGACTCTTTGCTTGATATGTTCCGTTTTCGGATCTGCGTATCCAAATAATCCCACAAATGCCCGATCGGGTTAAGGTCTGGAGATTGCGGAGGATAATCCAGTTGCACCACCCGAACTTTCTACATGTCATAACACAGTGAAGAAAAGTTAAGACAAATTTGAGAATTACAAATTCTTCTGCAGTGCTGGGGGTATTGAACCACTTCATCGACTGGAGGTGGGATGTGTCCATTCTTCATAAAAATGTTTCTTTAATACTTTGGTAACGAGATTAGTCTTGGAAATCGGGCATTTAAACTCATTGAATTCAGATCTTTCAGCTCGTTAAAGAAATGTTTGCCTAATAGCTACAATCTTCTTCTTCTTAGAGTTGAGCAATCGCACAACAGGCTATTATCACGCTTCCTCGTTCAAATGTCCATATCATCCAATTCAAGCCAAAAGAAGTTGGTAATAATCGACCTATAGCGTTCGTCGTTGACGGTGATGGCCTGGCCTTCCCAACGTCGTTCTCAAGGAAATATGGACCGATGACGCCGCGCGGCCAGCCCAAAATCAACACCAAACAGTTATTTTTTCGGGATGAATTGGACGCTCTTGTGTCTCATGTGGATTGGTTTCGTTAGAAATTCGAGAATTTTGTTTGTTGACGTACCCATTTTTTCAGAAATGGACTTCATCGCTGAAGAAGGTTTTTCGATGACACAGAAAATTGGAGTCAGCTTTCAACTGCTCCCGAGCCCATTTAGCGAACACACGTCGTTGTCTATGGTCGTTTGCCTTCAGCTCCTGGGTCTGTTGAATTTTGTTCGGGTGCAGGACCAAGTCACGATGCAAAATTCCCCAAGTTGTGGTCTGCGAAAGGCCGAGTTCTTGTGGCGACTGCCTCCGATTCTTCAGTAGGACGATTATGGCGACCGTAAAATAAGCGAAGCGCGCGAACTTTACCCGAAGAGAACACTCATTTTGATAAAACAATTTCATCATTTGCACGTGTTGTTGATCACTGTGTGTGTGAATGGTGACGGACTTAATAAATGGCAGCCAATATGACAGTTGTAGCTTCAACAATATATAGTTGTAGCTTCAACTTCTTCTTCTTCTTCATCTTAGGGTGCTACAGTCCGAGGTAGACCTGGGCCTCACTCAACAGGCCTCTCCAGCCAGCAGGATCTTTCGCCAGCTGTCTTCAGTTTCGCACACCAAGCCGGCCAAAGTCTCCCTCGACTTCTGTGCGCCACCTTGTACGTTCTGCTGGGTTGTCCCACAGGCTCAGAGTCGAAGACTCTTCGGGCCTTCGAGCTAAGTTGTCCATACGCTCTACATGTCCTAGTCATCTTAGGCGTTGGATCCGTAGACGCCTGCCTAGACTCATGTCGCTGTACAGCCCATACAGTTCGTGGTTGAACCTTCTCCTCCAAATGCCATCGCAAACGCAAACATGACCAAAGATAGCCTGCAGAACTTTTTTCTCGAAAAGGCCAAGATACTGTTCATCGGCTCGGGATATTGTCCATGCCTCTGCGCCGTATAGCAGGGCTGGGATGATCAAGGTCTTGTATAGAGTCTGCTTGGTCTTCCGAGAGAGGGCTCTACTACTCAATTGCCTTTTGAGCCCAAAAAAACAGCGGTTGGCAAGAGTTATTCTGCGTTTGATCTCGGTACTGATGTTGTTGTACTGTAAGCTAGCAGTTTGACTTTTGGAAGACCGTGCCTCGTGTAATCAATTTCTATACCTTCACAAATGGACACGATAATTCGCGCTTCTGTCCGGAATGGCCAAATGTGGAAGAAGACGCCGAGCACGCGGTCTTTCTCTGCAGTCGCTTTGCGGCAGAAAGGCAGTCAGTTAATCTGCCAATTGCAGAGAAACTGATCCAGCACATGACAACGTCAGAAATTAATTGGAACAAAACTAGCTCCTCCTTGATTTGCAATTGGACAGCGAAAAGGGTGAGAAAGGCCCAAAAGCCCGCAACCCAGAATGCAGCATAATTTGCTAACCAGAACCGCGAAGTAATACCTAACAGCAGTTCCGCGGGAGAGTAGTAGGAGAGTGCAGGGTGTGAACTTGTACGTAGGCGTATTCTCGAAATGGAGTGGTTTTGTGAATAGTGTATGCTGATAGCCCGGGCTATTTTATCTATATTTAGTATCTTTAGAAGATTGCCACATCCTAGGAGGCAACCAAGAAATAAATTAAAAAAAACACCCACCACCCCATTCGTTCTGTAACTCAAATCCTTACCATCCCCCAATAATGGTTCTTCCGTGCGACTTTCCGTAAACCAATTTCATGGCCAGGTGATGATAAAGTAAGATACTCAAGACCGAATGTGCTATGCAAACACACGCAGACTGATGCGAAGCATCGGAAGGATCGCACCATCAGCACTGCATCCTCCCTCCTTCCGTGACAAGCGACACGTCTATCGTCTATGCGAAGCATGCCAACGTGCACTTCAAGTGCATACTCCTCATAAATGTCTCTCCCATCAATGCCAAGGTTAAGACGTTCCCCAGAATCGTTTAGCCAACAGGTATCCGTTTCAAGTTTACGACCATGATGCGCCCAGATTCTTGGTTGGAATTGGAAAATTCCTTTCCCTTGTCCCTTAATTAATCAAAACCCAAGTGCAATTCAAATAGCAATCACCAATCGATTGCTGTCCATCCCTCGCTCGTCCTCCCGCAACGGCAGCATCCAACTGATTGCAGCCACGTATCCCTGCAGTCATATGTATCATTAAAACTATCGAGCAGAAGCAGTACGTTCCGCTGCAGCGGCTAATGCTCCGAAAAACAGAATCATCCATCAGCAGACCAATTCACAGTCGTTAACCGTACGTCGTTACGTCGACGTCGTCGTCGTTTTCGTCGCCGTCGTCGTCGTCGTCGTCGTCGTCATCGTCGTCATCGTCGTCATCCTCATCGGCGTAGCTGGTCCGCTTTGGATCCAATGCTCCAGAAAGTTTCGAGCCACCATCACCATCACTAGCAGCGGCAGACACGAGATTTACGAGTGCCCGCGCCATGTTTTCAATTTCCAGATACATCAACCTGACCAGGAGGAGAGTTAGTGCCGCCTGCGTGTGTATTGCGGATTCAGATCTTCAGCTCGAGCCCTCCCCTCCCCCCGATAATGAAATAAATATTTGAGCTCCGTTTATGGAATCTCAAATTAATGGCGAATAGGATTTATGCGAATGCGGATAGATGGATGGCGGTGATGATGCTGTGAGACCATCGTGCTCGTGCTCGTTCCCATTCTCGTTTTCGTGCTCGTGCCTGTGCTCGTGCTCGTCCACGTCCTCGTGGCCACACATTGACTGTTTGCCTCACGCAGACGCGGCGCGTTTCGTCGGAAGTGAACTCGTGTATCTTTGTTGTGGCATTTCGTTAATTAATACATATTTGGAGGATAAAAAATTTAATACTGCTTAATGGAGCGGAGGGAATTGGCCTGGTCCCTGACCGACGCGAAATGGATACCCTCGTCGGGCACTAATTGCGGCGGCGGCGGCGTGGCCTTGCGACAGGGCGGTGGGCTGCAACTACATGCAGCCCATCAGGGCGCGTTTAGAGATACTCACAGCGCCAGTGATGATCACCGGTCTGATGGTGATGGCTAGACGACAATGGAAAGCTGGACGTTAATTGGGAGCAATTCTCTGGGGAAGCAGTCCGCAGTCCCCTTGGAGCGCAGCCTTGAATGGATTTGATGATGTTTTTCATTCCTCAAATCACTCAATTTGGCATAGGAGCTGTTGCGCTGGATTAGGAGGAGTGTCAATCCCTGATTCGAGCGGTGATTAAGGGCGTGTGTTGCTGATTGAAACATCAAGCCTTGCCTGGAAGGGACTCAATCCTCAGCTGGCATGCGCCTAATGGGAATTGGCAGAGGAGTGCTTCCAATAAACTCGGGAAGGCCTATAAACTGAGTCCATTAGGCGGGCTGCTGTGAGGAGCTCGTCGAGCTGTAAATTACAAATGGAAGCCATTAAAGGCGGATGTGTCAGAGGATTGACACTGCGCCAAGACTTATGACTGCTGCCCAGAGCGGCGTGAGGCTGAGGCGATGGGCCGCGTGTTTGGTTCGGTGTTCTCGCACTCTGCTATCAACACATGAGATCATGGCGGTGGCATGCAATTTGCAACAAAGTAAACGGACAGACTGATGGTGCATGTGGATGTTGCAGACTTTGTTGCACAATCCACCGAGTTAATGGAGTTCAGTCGTTTCACTTGAGGGCTGGGGGAATCAGATGAACATACAGAGATGAAATTCTGCATATCAGTTGATGGGGAAATTTGCCTAGGGATTTTATGTGCTCTTCGCTCGCTTTGATGCAGTCAAAGTGAGGAAAAATTGCTACAGTGGCTGACGATTCTTGAGATATCGTGTGAACAATGGCTTCTGATGGGAAAGGACTCATATTTTACCTCAAGGTAAGATTAAATCACGAATGAACTTCAGGTTGCATGCAGGACTCGATGCTAAGGGTTCTTTCTACAAGCCCATGATTAGAATCTACAGGGTGGGCCAAGTACAAGTTTCTTTTTTAAAATGCAACCAAATAAACACGATTCGTTTTTTTGCATGTATTGTGGCTTTATTAGTAAGAACAAACGTTCCCATTAATTATAAAATATAACGTCGTTCAACAGATTGCCTCGGCTGGGTTCGCAGTAGCGCATTCTGTCATGCCAATTTTCCAAGACCTTGTTGATGGTTTCGGGGTGTAGCTCACGGATTGCTTCGATGATATTGACCTTAAGTGCTTGAATTGGTTCCGGATTGTTGGTATAACATAACATAACGCTCCTTCACGGTTCCCTACAAAAAAAAAGTTCAAATGGGTCCGAGGCGCCCAATTGATATCGCCAAGACAGCTGATAGCACGATTTGGGAATTTGGTGCGCAAAAGATCGATTGTGGCATGGGCTGTGTCCAAATGGTAGTCCAAATCCATGTCTTCAATTTCAGTAAAAAAAAAGTCGGTTAACATGGCATGGCTCTGTAACGCCCACGGTCCAAACTGCGAAGCGATAACGAAGCGGATGGTCGTGCGCCTTCAATTGCTGAGTCAATTGACTCGGACCTTGTAAGCGAATAATCCGAGATCTTTGTGCAGAATTCTCCTCAGGCTAGTGCGTGAAATGTTGAGCTGTTGAGATCGATGGCGAGTTGATGTTCTTGAATTGAGTCTCACACTCTCGGCCAGAACAGCCACATTCTCATCGGTGCGCACCACCGTATGACGACGGGGACCATACGTGTTGTCCACTAGCATACCAGTCTCACAAACTTTTTGCAAAAATTCGCGTACAGTCGTCGCGGTGGGTGCTTCATTTCGACCAAAACTTCTTTTCAAAAAACGCACTGTTTGGGCTACACAGCACTCACTTTAGAAATTTTGAGAAGTTTTCAATATTTGCCAACATTGTTCAAACGTGAAGCGACTCATTTCGTTCCGCGGAGGTATGATACTGACTATGTGTCAAGATTTTGAGCGGGAAACAGCTGTCAGTGTCAAAATAATCTACTTACTTAGCAGGCCTACGACCCATGGAGGGTCTGAGCCTGAGCTATCGCTGCCTTCCATCGTTGACGGTCCTGGGCACGTTGCTTCCAGCCATCAAGACCAAGCTTCGGTCTTCCTCTCCTTCTCGAACCAGGAGGCTCAGATTCGAAGACCCTCTTAGCTGGAGGGTTGCTGATCATGCGCTCGATGTGGCCGAGCCAGTGCAGTCGACGGAGTTTTGCCTTCCGGACTATATCCACATCCTGGTTCAGCTCATAGAGTTCGCGGTTGTATCTTCTCCTCCATTCGCCTTCCACGCAGACGGGACCATATATCCGACGTAGAATTTTTCTTTCGAAGGCACCAAGAATTAGCTCCGCAGTTCTGCTTAGTGTCCAGCTTTCGGCTCCATATAGCAGGACTAGATGAATAAGAGTTTTGTAGGGCATGATTTTGATCCTTCGAGTCAGGAGTCCAGTTGTTTTGACAAACCGAAGTAGCATCGGTTGCCAAGAGCGATTCTACGTCGGATCTCCACTGTGATGTCGTTCGTGGAGTTCACGTTTGCCCCGAGGTAGACAAACTCCTTCACAACCTTAAAATTGTAGCTGTGATTGTGATTGTGTGATCGATTGTGATGTTTTGCCCTAGGTGGTGTGCTGCGGATCGTTTTTTGCTCGACAGCATATACTTTGTCTTGTCATCATTGACCTTAAGACCAGCTCGTTTCGCCTGTTCTTCAATCGCCGCGAAAGCTTCCACTATGGCGCGTAGAGAACGCGCTGCGATGTCGATGTCATCTACGTATCCCAACAGTTGGACTGACTTGTACAAAATAGTGCCTTCCGTGTTTACAGCAGCCCGCCGCACTATCTTCTCCAGTACCAAAGTGAAGAAATCACACGACAGCATATTTCCTTGCCGAAATCCGGTGCAGGTTTCAAACGGCTTGGAGGTCCTCGAGCCAAACTGCACGGTGCATCGTGTATGTGTTAGCGTGGTCCGACACAACCGGATCAGTTTTCCCGGGATCCCGAATTCGGCTATCGCTTCGAATAGTTCCTTGCGATGAATGCTGTCGTATGCGGCTTTAAAATCGATAAAAAGATGGTGCGTATCGATTTGAAACTCGCTGGTCTTCTCCAGGATTTTCCTTAGTGTGAAAATTTGGTCTATAGTCGATTAGCCGGGCCGGAAGCCGCACTGGCGGTACACTGCCGAATAGTGCGGTACAAAACGGCTTTAGACGTTCACACATTACGCTGGACAGGATCTTGTAGGCAACGTTGAGCAGGGATATACCTCTATAGTTGGTGCAAGAGGTAGGGTCGCCTTTTTTGTGGATGGGGCATATGGAGCTGATATTCCAGTCATTGGGCATGCTTTCGTCTTCCCAAATTCTACAAATGATCTGGTGCATGCTCCCTACCCGAACATTGCCACCGGCCCTGAAAAGCTCTGATGGTAAGACATCTGAGCCTGCGGCTATGTTGTTCTTCAGCTTTTTAATGGATGTGCCGACTTCTTCAAAGCTCGGTAGGATGACTACTTCATCAACTGGAATTGGGACTTCTTCATTCCCTATCACTCTCTCCTGGTCCGGCCCGCTAAGAAGCTTTTGGAAGTGCTGCTTAAACACATCCACTATTCCCTGCGGGTCATTAACTAGATTACCCTCACAATTTCGAAGAGCCTGGGTGCCTTTCCTAAAGCATTTGGCCAGGCTTTTGGCTTTTTTTATGAAAGGCCCGTATTTTTGTTTCTCTTTCAATATCTCTTCAATATCCTTGAGCTGGGAGGTTACGAGAGACCTTTTCTTCAGGCGTAGACGCTTTTTCTCATCCCGTCTTCTAGCTCGGTACTTCTCATGCGCTGTTCTAGTTTTTCGTTGCAGCGCCTTTTGGTATGCCTCGTCGGTTGCACGTTTCTTTAGCTCACTCGGCATCATACCACGGGTTTCTTGTCAGGGGTGGTGGGTAGCCCAAAGTGGTTTCAGCCACCTCTTTGACGGCAGAGCGGCAGTACAACCACATATCGTTGGCGTTTATGTTCGACGTAAACATACCGGAGAGTCTCCAACTTAATTGCTCTTCGTAGGCTCTGGCAAATGGCAAATGTCCCTACACTATGATTTTAAAAAGAACCACTAGGTGACACTTATTGCATTTTTCAACTAGACAGCTTATACAAAAACAAGGCTTGAGCCGTGTGAGAACTGCCTTGATCTCAGTGCTTTCAAAAAATCGAAAATTTCTTCCATTTAATTAGACACTTATTTTAGAGTTCCAATGATTGGCAGTGCATCCTCGCTTTCCAATACCTTAAAGTTCCATATTCGACCCCCTTCCAACCACGAAGAGGTCAACGTTCAGCTCTGATGCTTCCTGATTGAAATTCCGGTCAAGATGAACCGAAATCGTTCGCAAGAAAAACAAATTAAACGAGCATTAGCTCGAAATAGAGAAGTGACATCATCCACCGCTCTCCAGCGACTGTTAGACAACAGCTCATTCCGAGGCGGTTTACCATAAGCTCAGCTCAAATGTAGATCACCCACCAGCAACAACAAATGAATCATAATTCCACTTGAATATTTATATTTATTCCGAAAAAATTTAATTTAGTGCAACTTCGAGTCTGAAACGCTGCCAACCGTGCCAACAACAGCCCAGAGAATAGATAGGCCATAAATAAAGCAATTAGGGGCGACTGCCAAATCACCGCCCACACAATCGAAGCGCTAAACCCCTTTCGACTAAACTGTAAACAGCGACCGGTACTAGCCAAATTCGCTGAGCATCCCACGTAATCGATTCCGATGACGCACGTAGTCCATTCTGGACGGAGAGCAACCAGTTTAGAAGGTTGTCTCCAATAAATCTCGACCTTTTCGGTTTGACGACTCACATAAATCAATCAAATCGCAGGCCAGCTTTATGGCCTCTGATCTTTGAATTCGGTTGAATCTCCTCGGCTGGGCGTCTCTGCAGCCGGGGTGGCATTGAATACCGAGGATTCCTCACTTTGATGCCACGCGAAACTTTTCCATCGCTTCGGCTAATGGCATCGCTAAGAATACAAACACAGCCCAACCCAGTGACCATAAACAGGAGATGTTGCTTTACTGCTTCCTGGTCACTGCTGGGATCCATCTCAGACCAGGCCAATGTAACAAACGGTTTTGCGTTGTTCTGAGGAATTCCGCGATCATTTATTATCTAACCGTTGAGGTCGTCCGCCGTCCGAACTGGTGGTCTTCTCGACGAGGAGATCAAGTCCGCAGCTAGGCCATGGAGCGGACTTGGGCCTGGCCCTTTGAGCTGTGCACAAGCCACTCGTTCGGTTCCCGTTGGAGGGAGTTTATGTTTGCCGATGCTAATGGCCCCGTGGACAAACATGAATTGCATGTGCTTGTCATAACTGTGCTGCTGCAGCGCTGCGGATGAACTGATGGTGGTTGGGATGATTTTCGACTTTGACGGGTGGCTTCAGTTGGGCATAAACATGCCGAGGGACTGACTTATGGTATTCATTTCAAAGGGTAGACGCTTTTCCTTGTCTTAGCCAGAGTGCCATTTGGTAGCAAAAGACGCCAAGTGTCTTAGGGATTTTCGGGTTCGGGTTTTGGGGGATTCGCTGAATTTTATGTGGGCAAGGGAATATGTATGTTTATTTTGATGATCATTTAAAGCGTAAACTGGTTTTCTTCTCTTTATTTGATGAGAGACTTTTGTTTTATGTCAGGAAATGCGACGTGAGAAATTTGGTATTATTTCGTCTACGAGAGCGAAATAAGCCCAAATTACCAGTTTGAAATTTGATCTTATTTCCATATCAAAACTGAATTAAGACCAAATTGGGAAATAACGAAGCCAATCGTGTTGTGAGCGGTATATTTTTGAAACGGAACACTCTGAATTTAAATTTTGGAACAAGATTTGTATAACCATGTTTGGAATGCCATGGAGACCAAGTTTGTATTTTGGCTTTATTCCATGTTCAAGACACTTCATTCCACTGAACTCGAATGCCACGTGGTGAGGTTAAGACTCAAGACTGCACACCATGATCATATCAGATAAAAGGCTTAAGATTTGGTCCTTCTATTCAAAATCATAGGTCTCTTAGTTATTTGGCTTCATCAGCGGCGGCTGATACTCATGACGTTATTGATTCAAAACTGACCAAGATGTAAAGGGTATTTCACTAAGCGCTTCCTATGTTCAAATTCAAATACAACAAGGTGTGTGTGAGGTGTCAACAAATTTTTTCATTCGTTTGAAAGGCCTATCGATGCCATTATGTATAAGATATAACATCATTCAAGTGTCCGCCGTGGTTTCTCTGGGTGGTGTGCATCCGAAATGTCAAATTTTCCAAGACTCTACGGCATAAGTCGGGCTGAAGTTGACCGATGGCATGGGTTATGTTGGCTTTGAGGGTCGCTGTGGTTTGTGGCTTATTCGCATTGACCTGCGACTTCCGAAAACCTCACAAGAAAAAGTCTAATCGTACGACCTCGGTGGCCAGTTTACACCACCTCCACGTGGGATGACCAAGCCCTCGAATCGCTCGTGCAGAATTTCCAACGTTGCGTCATCTGAGTGAGACGTAGCGCCGCCCGGTTGAATCCACATGTCGTTGGTGTCCATATCATCCAATTCAGGACAAAAGAAGTTGGTAATCATCGACCTATAGCGTTCGTCGTTGACGGTGATGGCCTTCCCAACGTCGTTCTCAAGGAAATATGGACCGATGACGCCGCGCGGCCAGCCCAAAATCAACACCAAACAGTTATTTTTTGGGATGAATTGGACGCTCTTGGCTCTCGTGTGGATTGGTATCGTCCCAAATTTTAAAATTTTGTTTTTTGACGTATTTATTCATCCATCATCCAGAAATGAACTTCATCGCTAAAAATATTCTTTTTTTCGATGAAAATTAGAGTCAGTTTTCAACTGCTCCAGGGCCCATTCAGCGAACACACGTCATTGTTTACGATAGCTTGCCTTCAGCTCCTGGATCAGTTGAATTCTGTACGGGTGCATCTTATCTCATCTCATCTCATTTTCAATGACACGCATGTTCCACTAAAGGGGTCGGGAGCGCAATGCATGCAGGAGAGATCTTCAGGCCACTCGATCCTCCGCCATCGGCTCTAACTCATCAGCAGCTATGCCCAATGTCAGATTAATTTTAATAATTTTTAGAAAGCGTCAGAATGTGTCGATCACGATGATGCACAATACCTGCTGACACAATATGCCTCAAGAGAGATGAAGCGCTCAAGAAAGCTTATCCGTTTGAGCATGTAAAAGACGAAAGTTTACTAAATGTTCAAATTCAGGTCTATATATGCCTTCGCTCGTGCTCATGGACTCCTTGTCAAGGACACAAAGTGCCTTCAGTTTTCAAAACCAAATCCCTTGGCCTGCTTGAGTCAAAAGAAACTACGAAACCCTCTAAAACCGATTTACGTCGATAGAGCCATCGCGAAAAAAAGAACACGAAATAACCCCTTTCAGCGCTTGTCAAGATGAAGATAAATCAAAGTCCACAAGGATAGGATCCACATCAGCCAAAAGCGATTCCCTTGGAATAGCATTCCTCACAGAATTCCATTCTCCCCAATTGGCAATTGCCCTCAATCCACGATGCTGATTGACATTTAAAACTACCAATCTACCCAACCCACCTACACACAGGCAAACACACAGGAATGTCGATTATTTAAACGAGAAAATTAGCCCAACGTCAAAGGCGGCCCAATACCACTCGAAGCCAACTCGAGGGCACCACTCTAAGATGCGTATAAACGACTGTCCATATATTTTGATAGTGACTCGGGAATTATTTGCCGTCACCGTCACCGTCGCCATCCCTGTCCGGCGAATGCACAAAACCAATTTCGCCCAACGGCCAATTGCAGTAATAAATCAAACAAAAAGCCCTCATTACAGTCGCGGCCTTGTGCGCATAATCCAAACAACGTCACACACCACACTCATACCCACACACAGGCTCGTCAGCCCTATAACTCACAGCCTCCTCTCCAATGGTCCAGTGGTGAGCCCCTTTCAATCTTCGTGCGCTTGTGATCGGTGCGGTTTGCATCCTAGGGAGTTTTGGGGCCAGTTTGGCCACATCGGGCGCACAGCAGCGCGCGAAATACCATTCCTCATTCCGGCGCGCAGGGGCACAAGTCCCGGAGTCCCTCAGCGTCCATGCCAAAGCAGCAAACTGATTTAAACGCGATATTCCGGGCACGATTAGGAGCCAACTAAGAGTGTGCTGGAGGAATTCTTAGGCGACGCTTCTTCCACCACTTGGCGGTGGAATAATGATGCCACGGCCACTCTACTCCACTTGACGACGACGACGACGACGACGGAGCACCGAAGACTGCAGCGATGGAGCGCGGAGGACAATGCGACGCAGCATAGAAATTTTCAAATTTCCTTTCGCGGAGCGCTTCTATCAGCTCTCCCCAACATAGCTGCGCGCTAGAACGTGCACTGGTTACGAAAGGTCCCATGCGAATAGGACCGAAGCATAAATAATTCAAACCGGCAACACTCGAGCGTCCAGGGGGGGTGCTACGATGGCAGAGGCAGGCAATTGTCCCGCCTGCTGGGCCCAAGGGGGATCGTCATGTGCGCGAGGGTTTAATGGATGATTGCGAAGATATTTCATCCCGACTGACACACTTTGTTCCGAGAGTTGTTTGGTTTGAAGTTTAACACCTTTTTGAGGTGCCTGGAGGTGGGTCATATATTCAGTTCTATTGCATCCCTGCCGTGTGTGCGAGCGGCAGGCAGTAGTGGTGTGGGCACGGGGGCTTCGAGAGATCGTGACAAGATTGAGATAATTAATGCGTGCCAATTTAGGTGGACTGCGGCCGGAGGCCATGTAAGGGAAGATCGATTTTTGGTAATGGGGGTAATTTCACTTGGGATGGTCTGTGATGGAAGCACACGATGACAGTTGGACAAAGGAGAGCCATTTGTTAGGTTCGATTGGCGGTGGTTGGTCGGGATTCCGGAAGTCGAGTATCTTCTGCCTTCGGGGGGAGGATGAGAGGTTGTACTGGGATTCTATTTCTATTTCGTTGCTTTTTGCAGCTGCAGTCATTTGAGCTCAATTTTCTGCGCCTTTTCTTTGAGCCTCTTGATAGTTCGAAGGCTGGTAATCCTTCCCACGAATATATTAACTGGTTATCAGTTTTTCCACTTAATCAATGACAGACCGGTTGGCTTCTTATTTACCCAGGATGCCACTCTCCTTCGAGCTCATAATCAAGTGGACGTATATCACAGACAATAGAGAGCTATGGGCATGTCGAAAGAACGATTTTTTTCATTGACTCAAGAATAGGCTCAAGCTTAGGTTAGGTTAGGTTAGGGGACTGCTAGTGAGTTTACCAGCACACTTAGACCATGCTACTCCATTGTGATGCCCAGAGTCAGACTACTACCACTGATCGACCGCTCCAGTGATAGTGCAATTAATTTAATCCCAACGGCAAACGGTGACTGGACCAGATTTCAAAAACCGAATAAAAACGTATTCTCTTTTCTTTAACTGGGATTCGAACCTGGGACCCCTCTAACTTAAGGCAGGCACTTAACCAACTGCGCCATCCAGTCGTCAAATTTGAAGCTTCCTGCGAATGCCGCGCCTGTTCACTTTGGAACAAAGTCGCTTTTAAATAAATCAGTTGGAATCCGGCTTTGTTGAACCAGATTTTACTGAAATGGTTTAAGAAAAAAGGGTAAATTTTGTCGAATTGTTCTCGAATTATAAAGTTATAGTACCTCTCCATCTGTCAACATTGAATGTACAGGGTGGGCCAGTGTTTTTTTTTTAATCGCAGGTTATTTTGACACTGACAGCTGTTTCTCGCTCAAAATCTTGACAGAAAGTCAGTAACATATCTCCGCGGGACGAAATGAGTCGCTTTACGCTTGAACAACGTTCAGAAATATTGAAAACTTCTCAAAATTTCCAAAGTGAGTGTTGTGTAGCCCAAACACTGCGTTTTTTGAAAAGAAGTTTTGACCAAAATGAAGCACCCACCGCGACTGCTGTACGCAAGTTTGTGCAAAAAGTTCATGAGACTGGTGTGGTAGTGGACAATACTCGTGGTCCTCGTCGTCGTACGGTGCCACAGATGAGAATGTGGCTGCTGTACTGTAGCCGAGAGTGTGAGATTCAATTCACGAACATCAACTCGCCATCTCAACAGCTCAACATTTCACGCACTAATCTGAGGAGAATTCTGCAAAAAGATATCGGATTATTGGCTTACAAGGTCCAATTGACTCAGCAATTGAATGCGTGTTTCGATATCGCTTCGCAGTTTGGGCCTTAGAGGAGCTTGAATTTGACAACGATTTTGGGCGAAAAATCATCTTTTCTGACGAGGCGCACTTTCATCTTGGCGGCTAAGTTAACAAACAAAATTGCCGCATCGCACTTGGGGCTCGTAAAACCCGCACCTTATTGACGAGAAGCTAATACAACTACAGAGAGTGATAGTTTGGTGCGGATTGTGGAGTGGTGGCATCATTGGACCACTTTTCTTCGAAAATGAGTTTGGGAACATCGTTTCGTTCAACGGTGGGCGTTACAGAGCCATGCCATGTTAACCGACTTCTTTTTTTACTGAAATTGATTTGGATATGAATTTGGACGACCTCTGATTCAATCAGGTTGGCGCGCGATCCCATACAGCCCATGTCACAATCGATCTTTTGCGCACCAAATTCCCAAATCGTGTTATCAGCCGTCTTGGCGATGTACGAGTAAATTATCCGCCTCGGAGCTGCGATTTTACCCCCTTTGCACTTTTTCTTTGTGGGGAAACCTGAAGGACCAATGTTATGCCAACAATCCAGAAACGATTCAAGCACCTAAGGCCAATGTCATAAAAGCAATCGGTGAGCTACAGTCTGAAACCTTCAACAAGGTCTTGGAAAATTGGGGTGACAGAATGCGCTACTGCGAAGCCAGTCGAGGCATCCAGCCATTTGAACGATGGTGTTTTATATAATAATTAATGGGAATATTTGTTCTTACTAACGAAGCCATAATATATGGAAAAAAATTAAATTTGTCCATTTTATTTAATTTTTAAAAAGAAACTTGTACTTGGCCCCCCCTGTATATCTGGGCCGCATTACATATGACTCGAAGAGGAGGAGCCGTGAACAATTTTTTTTTTTTTAAATTGTTTGTCTGTGCTGGTATTTGAACCTAGACTTGAAAGTCTAGAACGCATGGGTCGATGGACAAACCCACACGGCTACCGCGTTTGAGATATCAACTGGTAATTTTGGATTGTCATTTCGCAGTATTTTTGAACGACTGCCTTACTTACTGGTGCTACAGTTCGCGTTGAACCTGAGCTTCAACCAACTAGCACGGTACTTAGGAAGCTGCCTCCAGTTGCGCCTTTCAACCCGGTTGAGGTCCCCTTCAACTTGTGCGTACCACCTAAGGCGTGGTTTCATTCTACTGCGTTGTTCCTCTGGGTTAGATTTGAAGACTTCTCGGGCCGGAGCATTGGTGTCCATTCGCTCTACACGTCCTACTTAAGCGACTGATGGGCAGTTTTTTGACTAGGTCGGTGTCGCTTCAAGTGTTTTTTTGATTTCGTATTGAATTTGTATACATCTAAAAAAAACACCCTTTACAAGCGAAAAAAAGACATTCGCATCAAGCTGGCACACAAATTTGAGACAAGCTCAGATGAAGGTACAAGTACTCATCAATTCCACACCCGCACAACCATTAGCTTGACGCAGTCACTTGCAAACACTAAGACATGGAGGAGGGGAGTCGCAGTTTTCTTTACTGCCGCTTAGTTTTAGCTTGAGGAGGCAGCTACAATTCCTAATTAAACATTTGTTTAGATATGCGCTCATGCTTCATGAGGCATTTCAGTCTATACGCTTCCCGCACGCGCGAAGAGTTAAAAAAAACGCGCATATTCCTGGTTGACAAGTTGACAGCGCGCACGTGCGAAATGAATGCTGTTGCATTGACAGCATCGAACTGCTCTCATCAACTCGGATCATTCCGCCGACTCCCCGTGGAGTGGCTTCTTTTTTCTCAGAATGCCCGTACGTATATGGGTTCCCCACCTGCTCCAGCGACTCCGAAGCCATTCCTCCCGCCGCCGCCGTCTGCCACACCATATCGCCTCAGTTAGCTTAGCAAACCCAAGACGGAGGACCTCATGTTTTTATTAGTTCCCTTCCATTTGAATTCCCACAGCCGACAGGGACCTTGAACTGACCGTGCAAGCACTCTCCATCAGCAAGCTTAACTACCAGCGCTCAGACAGGTGCAAATTATCCACGAGAGCAGACAATCCACCAGCGAATCCACCCCCAAACCAATTAACCCGTCAAAGTGTTTACTCATCCTTCACTCAGCCGTCGATGATCACTCGCGACGGCTCCTCTCCTCAGTCAGCGCCTGTTTGCGAACCTGTCAAAGCGTAACCCATCACCGCGGCAGCTTAATGCATGCATATGGCCACGGCTGGGGATGACTCTGCGAACCTGCAGTACATCATTGGCTCGCCCACGCACGCATCCTCTACCGAATCGAGCCCCCCGCCCCAGCTCTCGGCGATTCGCGCCAACTGACACTAATCACACATTTCCATCAGTCATCGCGCGAATATTTTCGTCAGAATGACATCATCACTGTCATCGGTCTCCGCCCAGGGCCCCTACCGGAGCGGGCCATAAAATTATGCAGCTATTCCTATTGTGTAAACATTTGCGTTCCTCTAATAAGTGGCGTAGCCGTACTCCGCTGCCGCCAGATGCTGCGTCCTCCTCCAGATGCTGCGGCTGCGCACTGTCTGCCTGATTTACTAACGCAATCCAACTTGGGAAGCCCCATCGTACCGCCGCGCCGCTGCTCGGTTGCTAATGTTATGGAGATTTCCGATGGCCGATGGATTCCTGCGTCGGACTGCAGATGCTCGTGGCCTCGCTGTGTAGCTGCTGATGATGATGCTGCTGCTGCTGCCGTTTCGGAGATGTGCACTGTCATAGTTGGCTATTGTTGGACCCTCTAAGACGGTTTCTATTCCCATTCCCATTCCCATTCCCATTCCCAGATAATGCCCGCGCCGTCTCGTTGCAGTAATAAATTGCAGCGCAGCCTTTGTTTGGCTCGGCTCTGGCCAGCAGCTCAGTGGCGGCCACTTAGCCCTCTCCCTCGCACTGCCGGCCTTGCCGACTTGAGGAGCAATTTTGTTTATGATAAGGCCAGGCAGGAATTATGTGTGCACTTAGGTGGTTCTTGTGGTCTAGCTTCGCGGCGATGGTGGGCTCCTGGAGCAGGCGCCTTCGCTGAACCGACAAACCAAACCGAATCAAATCCTGAGCTCAGCTGCGATTATGTCTATCGCTGGATTCAAGTATAGTTCAGCCGCATCGCCTCGGTCGCAGTCTGGTGGTGGTTCCTGCTCGTTGGTTGGCGGTTGCCGGTTGGTGTGGTTTCCCATCGGGCTACGTTGCCATCGTTGTTGTCATCGAAATCATCGTCAAAGTAATAGACTTTCCGCATTCGATGACCATAAATGTCCAGCGGCTCGGCGGATAAGAGCCGGACTTACAGTTACGTTTCGAAAAAGGCTGTGATTTGCAAAACAAATTTCAAATTGTTGTTGCACTTGGCCGTGGCTGCGGCGCGGTGCGGTGGTGGATATCTGAGATGGCACAGTTTCGTTTTCGGAGACCGGTGTGGATGGAGGATGGCCGGTGTGGCTTTTGGCCTGGTCTGGTGATTGATTGGATGTGGATTTATTAGATGTTAACGGGGTGCTTGTTAGGACCATGTTTGAGTTGGCAGAAAATTCCGAAGACGATGGGAGTTGATAAGAAGACGAGTTGGCGGTGTTCCGCTTGGGAGAATCATCCTCACCAACTACTCGAATCCATGTGAAACTCCATCTAGGGATCTCGGAGTCAGCGCTCGATGGACTGATTGATTTCGGTGAATTATTGAGCCGATTCGGGGACATTGCTGACCTCTGGCAGGGCAGGACAACAACCGAAGGGGTTTTGAGATAAAGATCTATCAGGCTGCGTCGTTCAGGGCAAGTCATTCCGTGTTTGCTACCCAAAATGGTCTTTAATTTGGATGTACCCAACTGAGGTCTGCTGACAAAATGTTTGGCAGACATCTAGTTTGGGTAAGGGTCAAGTGGGTGACTGCACTCCACAGCCTCACTTAGCGGTAACGACGCTTGTGATACCACTCAGATCGGCATCAAATCGGTTCTACTCCTACGAGACCTTGCGACTTGCTTTGATTTCTTTAAACATGCACCTTCCTTCAGTGTCTCCTGAAGTCTGTGTCTCCAGAGCACCCATTGCGACAACTAAACTCTACGTGCGGTTATGCGTGTTGACTTGTGATGAGAACGCAATCAAATTTCCTTCCAACTTCTCTGTTCACTGTCAGCACGGTCCGTCTCATTGGCAACCTCAATTCACAGCCTTCGCTCGACGTGTCTCATGCGAAAGGTCTTGTTGGAAATGTCCCACGAGGGATTCTTTTCACGAATTAACTCAATTCATTGTCCACGTTCATTGACGAATCCGCCATTTGTGTAAGAAGCACTCGCTTATGTCACTCTCTGCGGAAAGTGGTACGCGACTGGCTGTGACTACTGAATTTGTCGCCTACTCGCCACCACACACTGTGTGCAGGCACATCGCTTTGATTTGCACAGATTGTGGTTGGAATGTGCCCGGCAACCGGAATGCAATTGGTTCGAGACATTTCCAAGCTGTACGGACAGCTTCGTCATACTTTCGACGAAATAGAACTCGCAGCAGCTCCAACGCATCACACTTGCGTTTGATTTATGCGAGAAACACAATTGTGCGTTGACTCTACCGTTTTTTGCGTTACTTATGCAGTCCATCAAAAATTAAGGGTATATCATTAAGCGCTTCCTATCTTTAAATTTCAATAAAACAAAGTGTGTATGAGATATCATCGAAATGTATTCTTCGTTTGAAAGACAAATCGATGCCATTATGTTTGATGTATAACACCGTTCAAGTGTTTTCCGCGGCTTCTCTGGGTGGTGTGCATCCGAAATGTAAAATTTTCCAAGACTCTACGGCATAAGTCGGGCTGAAGTTGACCGATGGCATGAGTTATGTTGGCTTTGAGGGTCGCTGTGTTTTGTGGCTTATTCGCATAGACCTGCGACTTCACGAACTTCGCACGAACTCGGTCACCAGTTCACACCGCCTCCACGTGGGATGACCATACCCTCGAATCGCTCGTGCATCAACCGTCCGGTTGAATCCACATGTTGTTGGTGTGCATATCATCCAATTCAGGCCAAAAGAAGTTGGTAATCAACGACCTGTTGACGGTGATTGCCTCCCCAACGTCGTTCTCAAAGAAATATGGACCGATGACACCGCGCCGCCAGCCCAAGATCCAAAACAAACAGTGATTATTTCGGAATGTATTGGACGCTCTTGGATCTCATGTGGATTGGTTTCGTCCCAAATTCGAGAATATTGTTTATTGACGTACCCATTCATCCATCATCCACAAATGGACCTCAACGCTGAAGATGATTTTTCGATGAAATAGAAAATTGGGGTCAGTTTCCAATTGCTTCGTAGCCCATTCAGCTCCTGGGTCAGTTGAATTTTGTACGGGTACAGGCCCAAGTCTGGGTGCCGTGGCCGTGCGGGTTCGTGCGTCGACCCATGGGCACTAGACTTTCACAGTCTAGGTTCGAATCCAAGTCCAGACAAACAATTTTTCAACAAAAAAAAAAAAATTGTTCGCGGCTCCACCTCTTTCGAGTTACTGACAATGCTCAAAGAGTATAACTGTCTAGAAAAAGCTTCTCAATCTCGCCGTTCGGAGTCGGCATTAAACTGTAGGTCCCCTCCACTCGTGAGAGAACAATAGCACGCACAACACGAGTGGTTGATGAGAAGCTGGCCCAGGTCCACCTCGGATTGTAGCGCCGCCATTATTATTATTATTACAGGCCTAAGTCACGACGCAAAATTCGCCAAGTTGTGGTCTGCGAAAGGCCGAGTTCGAGTTCTTGTGAGCGACGCGAAATCGACTGCCTCGTATTCTCCTGCACACTCTCACGGACAGCGGCTGTGAGATGTTTTCAGCAGATCTTGCGTTTCGTCGACGTACGGGTGTTGGTTTATCGTTTACTGAACCAGTGGACTCAAATTTATCCACCACACTGCGAGTAGTCCTCTCGGGAGGACGATTGTAGGACGTTAAATGTTTGCAAAATGGGCGAAGCGCCCGACACTTGTACCCACTTTGATAAAACAATTTTATCATTTGCAAGTGTTGAATGCTATGTTGAATGCTATGTCTGTCCATGGTGATTTGGCAAAACAGACTGAATAAGCGACAGCCAATTTGAAAGATCTACAACAATATGGCCGCTATCCCTATTGGAAGACCCATTACTTCGAAATGACACTCCCAATTTATTAGTTGTTTTCTTAAAGACGCAAGAAACTTTCACTTTGTATAAGGAGTTTCAAAACGGACATACATTTTTCGAAGATTTGCGTGAGAAAGTGCGTTGTTGACGTTGATTACGTTGCACTCATTTGTTAACTAGCGTAAATTCCTAACACAATGCAGTATTTTGGGCTGTGCCATTGTATTGCTTGTGTTGGAAGTTAAACGTCACTCGACGGTAGCACCAATGCATTATGTTTCAGGAATTAAGGTAAAGGCGGACTCTTCAAACTTGTTGCCTGTGAGGGGTTGCTCGACGTATGGTCATGTCAAATTAAATGACAATTTGATTAGGGTTTTATTGAAACTTTCGTTTTTGTCTTTTTTTGGTGAAGGCTCGCAGGTAACTGATGCTGATTTTGAATAAAAATAAATCTTAATCTACAAAAGGTCAAAGGCGATGAAGTCAAGACGGGGACTACTGAATTTTAATTTATTTTGTCGTTTTACTGGTGACACTAGATACACCTTTTTTGAGCTCGTTTTGAGATACCGGACATATCAAACGCGAAAAACCCACTCTGTCATTTTAGCTAGATGGAGACTTCACCATCTGGCTAGACTTGTTGATAAGTTAGACTTGTGCTACACAACTCATCGTCTTCATGGGACAAGTTGTTGACGGTCTTAAAGTGTTTGTCTGCTTTCCGAAGTCTAGTTGGTCGTTCAATTCAAAAACTGTCACAATATCTTGAGTTGCTTCTCATGTCTATTCAGTCTTAGACTACGTTTGTAGCTTGTCAACAGAGATCTTGTTGACAAACGAACTGAAGATAAAAATTTGACACAACAACTTTTTAGAAAAGCTTCCATTTTCTTCAGTGGAACAGATCTTAAGGTCCCCCCTGAATTGTGACATCTGATTCTGGTTACAGAAGTTTCTCCAATCAAACCAAACCAGAAATTTGTCCCAAAATCTTAGCGTGCTGTGATTGTTCACTTTCTGAACTCCAGAACAACAAACAATTTGAGACGGGACATGAGATGAAATACATGAACTAGACCTCTGTGACCTAAATAGGCCAACGGCGGCTTCCCTCCAGCATTAATTGTTCAAAACACACTCATCCTTCTTTCAACCATGGCAACTTGGTCTCTTTACCCGAGATTTCTTCTTGAATCAGAAGGGATTCGAAGACTTGACTGTTCGGAGCATTAATGTTTCCAAGCTAGATTTTTTTTATATTTTTCCATCACCATTATCGAACGTGTGTTCGCTGAATGGGCTCTGGAGCAGTTGGAAACTGAACATCATTTTCTGTTTCATCGAAAAATCATCTTCAGCGATGAGGCCCATTTCTGGATGATGGATGAATGGATGCGTCAACAAACAAAATTCTCGAATTTGGGACGATATCAATCCACACGAGACCCAAGAGCGTCCAATACATCCCGAAATAATCACTGTTTGGTGATGATTTTGGGCTGGCGGCGCTGTGTTATCGGTCCATATTTCTTTGGGCACGACGTTGGGGAGGCCATCACCGTCAACGGCGAGCGCCATAGGTCGATGATTACCAACTTCTTTTGGCCTGAATTGGATGATATGCACACCAACAACATGTGGATTCAACCGGACGGCGCTACGTCTCACACAGTTGACACAACGTTGGAAATTCTGCACGAGCGATTGGAGAGCATCTCATGTGAAGATGATGCGAACTGGCCACCGAGATCGTGCGATTTAACCCCGTTAGACTTTTTATTGTGAGGTTTTCTGAAGTCGCAGGTCTATGCGAATAAGCTACAAGCCACAGCAAACATAACCCACGTCATCTGTCAAATTCAGCCTGATTTATGCGCCAGAGTCATGGAAAAGTGGACGTTTCGGATGAAAGCCACCCAGAGAAACCGCGGAAGACACTTGAACGATGGTGTATTATATACATAATGGCATCGATAGGCCTTTCAAACGAATATCAAATTTTGATGATATCTCACACACACTTTGTTTGATTCAAATTTAAAGATAAGAAGCGCTTAATGAAGGACTCTTTTCATGAACTCTCACTAAGGTCAATCAAGAAGAACTCCTCAATTTGGATAAGATCTATTGATTGTAAGCAGCATTTGTAATTTGGCAAGGCATTAACAATGCAGTGATGTTTCTCATCGAGACTCTCACTTTCGGATGTTGCAAGATGCGCATCGTGATCAAATGACAAGCGACTGGACAGAAGGCAATGCTATGACTTCTAATTCTTGTGCTTTAATTACATCTCTGTTCGTTCCAAGGAATTCGTAGTCATATGCGCAGCAAGCCATAAGAGTCAAGAGAACAACTTGAAAAATGATTATCTTCGTCTTCAGAACAATTAAACATGGAAACTAAAAATTAATTAAGACATGGGAGTTCATCGCATCACACCGTCCTGACCTTGGGAGAGAGCGAAACATTAACTTGCGACCCCATCTCTCCTTTCAGCAACTCACTCGTCTTCTTGTCCCCAAGACATCGAGAAGCCAACCAAAACTTACACGCTTGTATCCTGCTTCAAACACATCCCAGGTCGCAGTTTACGATGCATTCATTTGTTCGATTTCTCGGGAACCCCGAGCGGCTTTAAGTGCCCCTTCCAAGAGAATAGAAAACAACAGAAGCCCACCCCAAGCTCGGGCCGTATCGTGTGCTTTATGACCCAGATACAATAAAAAATGATGAATAGCTCTCATCTCGCGAAACATTTTCGGTTGGCGCAGTCCAAGTCGCGCCATTAATCGCGTATAATTAGCCCCGGCGTACCTAATTACCCGTCAGATGGAGGCTGATAATGGCCGTCAAGGTTGCGGCTGGAGAGCAGCAGTGCGACTGCCTCCGTCCAGATGCGCTTGCTAATGAGTGATCATTGTCGTAATGAATCGTTTGATCGCACATTCGTATGCAAATCCGTCGCAGCTGTGAGGTGATGAGCACACAGGCGCGCACACTTGCATGACCCAAAGACCTAGCCCTGGTTCTGGAAACTGGTTCTGGTCAGGGTCAAGTTCAAGGGCGATTGGAGGCGCTGACACTTCAAATCTCTCAATCCATCTGTTCGGTGATCCGATTTACGCGATCGTCGTCATCGTCATCGTTGTCGTTGTCGTCGTCGGTGTCGGAGTCGTTATCGTCTCGTTTTTGTGGTCGTCATCGCTCGACTGTCGGCGACGTGGTTGGTACATGATGGCGTTGCGGTTCGCATGGGTAATTACGTCTTGCGGGCGTTGTTAATGGCGCGAATTTTCAGCAGAACCTCACGGGGCCGCCCGGGAGGCGGCTAATTAAGTTCGAAGATCCGTCAAAAAGAGCGGTCTTCTTGCGAGGTGCGGATTGTGTGTGTGTGGGGGGTACGTGGCAGGAGCCGCGGACATCAATCACTCTGATTTATTCGTAGGTGTGGTCCGGCTGAGAAAAAAGGCTTGATTGGGACTGATTAATTGGACTGGAGTCGTTGGCCGCATTACGCTGGGAGATCCGCTGTTGGCGGATGTTTAATGGTCCGTGCCTCTTGGCGCACATTTGTGTGCGGGGTTTTTGACAAAAGTTTAATTTCAATTAATTGTCCGTCGGAGATGGTAATTTGGCGTCATTTGGCGGTCTTTCAGCTTGTGGCTGGCAGAAGACAAATGGTTGATGATGTTTGGGCCGACGACATGTGTGTGAAGGTGGGCTAGCTTGATGAATAGATGCAAGATAAGTGGGGTCTTGTTATGACATAAGACACGGTGGCAGTGTGTTTTGGTGAACTGTCGCTGATACAATCAAATTGGATCAATCATTCCCCGTGACAGCTGAGCACGTCTTTAGGGAACAGTAGGTGAATCAGTCAGAGGTGGCTCCACGCTATTGCGGGTCTGTCAGAGATGGACGATAAGCCTACTGTCAAAAATGGTGGTCCCCTCTCTCGTAAATGTTGACTAAATAGCAGTGATTTGCTATGTTTGAGCAGCTGTCAAAGTTTTCAATGACATCCAGCCGCCAAAATATTCAGTAAAGCTCTCCATTTCATCATGCATCGTTTCACCCCTGTCGATCGTATTATCGAATTCCCGGCTCAGTTGTGAATACGCAACGTGAATTCTGTCGTGAGGACGGTCGTCATCATGGGTTCAGCGTGCAGACAATGAAAACCTCCAATGGAATATTTATAGATACAAATGGTAAAATAATAAGTAAAAGCTGAGGTTGGCTCACGTCGTCTCATACATGCGTGACTTCAGGTGACTGTGTGTCGTCTACTTTCGCTTAGGGATGATGATTAATATGAAACTCTGAATAATAACATAGGTTGCATAGCTCGAATTCTTATGAAATAAAAACAATTAAAAAGCTCACGTCACTCTTGACAACCTCCTCTTCATGCCTGCAAAGATTCATTGAAATCGGTCCAGCCGTTTCGGAGATTAGCCCGAACAATTAGACAGACTGACACTACGATTTGCATAAAGACTATATTAAACATCATTGCCTCAATCATTCAGTTGTTTGCATACCAAAAACAACATTCGCAAGCGCGAATAAAATGTGAACATGTACATTTGTGTTTAAACGATAAAAAAATTAAGCTAATTGTTTGACGATGTTTAGCTGTAAGTTTGAAAAAAAATAAACTGGGCAAGTGCGAGTTGTACTCGCACGGGTAAGGTTCCGTCGCATAATATTGATGGATGATTTCTGAATATCAAACGACGTTTCAAAACTATTTCAGTTGAATTTTCTTCTAACTTCAACCTAAATCAACCATTAATTCATAAATTCATACATCCAAACAAACAAATATTCATCCCCACATATGCATATATCTCTATCCAAGTTTATCCAACACAGAAAATCCCTTCCATCATACATACATACATACCTATCTAATCACTGCTCATGCCTGCGGTATGTGTGTGTTCATTTCTGTTGGGCATTTAGGGGTGAGATCAAAAAGATAACGTTCATCAACGAATAGAGTGGCCGAACACAGCATGAAATTAGGTGTGAAAATGAAAATTTTTTCTTGTTTTAAATCTTAGATATTTCAAAATTTCAACATAAATCGATATTTTGAAATGTATCATTTCTTAATGTCTTCAAAACTGCGTTTTCAGATCTTCAAAATTCGCATGTCGATGATTGACCGTTTTTGGCCAATATCTCCAAAACAATTAGGGCCAGAAGCTCGCAATTGTTTTAAATGAAAGTACTCAATGAAGCCAAGTTTTTGTGATTTTTTCCGTTTTTTAAACACTTTGGTTTAGAAATGGCAGGGGGGACGCACTTAAGAAAACTTTGGAGCTCCATATTTCCCAAACGGTATTTTGGATAAAAAAGTGTTGAAAGAAACTTCCACCTCAATTCGAAAGATCTGTCGATTGATATATATTTCGATGGTGTGTGACAATTTTTCAAAATTAATGGTAACTTCAACTGTACTGGAGCCACCCCCAAATGGCCCCACTTTTTAAATTTGGGTGCATAGGCAATGACATCTAGGCCTGAAGTACCTAATTCCAAAATTTCATGCCGATATCTTCATAAACTTCGGAGATACAAAAGTGTAACAGACACGACGGACGGACGGACACACCGAAATTATAAAGGTTCCGTTTTTGTGGACGGAACCTTAAAAACAACACAAAAAAAACAACGCGAATTCGATGAAAAGAACTCACTGACAGCTTGCAATGTGTATGCGTGTATGCGCAACTACGTAAATTTGCTGTGTGTATGGCATCAGCACACAGTATACATACATACAACACACGCTCAAGGGCGCCTACATATTTGTTGCAGTTTTTTTATATGGAAAAAATATAGATGTTAACATAAAACGTCATAACTCACGAATGCGTTCACCAATTTCGTACAAACTTTAGATAAACCATCTACACGACCATTCAAACAAACCGTGGAAATTGTATCGAATTCGGTTTGGCCGTTCGTGAGTTATAAAGTTACAACGCACTTGCAACAATTTTTTATATGTATAATTAAGATTTTTAAAACAATCCATTGGTAGTTTAAAACCTGTAATGGCCCTTTAAACTCAATTTTCAACTGAAGCCTAGACTTTAAAGTTTCATCTTTGATTCAAAACGTAAAATCGTCCATATTGCGTGATTTTGAATGGATATTCAAATTTGTTCCCAAACAAATATGGATATGTGGATAATCCAAATGGGTTCACATTTCATTGCAAATCAAAGAACGACACTAGTTATCAGAGATGACCCTTTATTCTTGACTCACGAGCCCCGTGTCCCTTGTACGACTGGATCAACAACCGCAGACTGTGCTCTTTGGTAATGTCGTCAGTCTTTTAATGCAAAATAGGCGTTCAGAGCTAATGTGAGACAGTTAGTCTGCATATTTTCCTCTTCGACAGACAAAGTGGCCACTAAAGCAGTCCGCCTCCCCCCTTCCAACGACTACCCTCCCCGCCATTAATTAGTCGTTGGTGAATCGTTAATGAATCCTTTGTCACCTCACCATCGATTGCCTTCGTTCCGCTGAGGAACATTCACTAGATAGAATTAACCTTCTCACACGTTGCCCATCACAAATTTATGCGATCTCATCAGAAAAGAATTAATCATCATCTCGCGTTCCCCCCCCTGGCCAATCGACTGTATCTGTGTACCTGTGATGGAACAAATCCGATTACAAGCAAACTATCGCTGCGATACCATTAAACAAAATTAAGGAAAGCCAACCAATCCTTAAGATGCGCAATTAATAAAAGAAGAGAACAGAAAAAGATGAAAACTCTAATCTCAATTGCAACGCAATGTTTCGAGAACGATAAGCAAATCGCTCCGGCATCCGGAGGCAGAGCGGAGCTTGATTGAGTGTCTAACCGCACAATGGATCGGTGTAATCGATGGAACCGTTTTTGGAATCATCGGAAAGATACACAATGGATTTGTGGTATAAATTAGATTTAATCTCCTCTCCTGAAGGAACGGAGCGTGTTGCTGATGAATCTCGGGGGATAATCAATGCGGGCATGTGTGTCTTCTATCGGTTCGATTTCTGAGTATGTGAGGAGGGAATTTTTGGGGTAATTAATCTCGGGAAACAGTTATGAAATTTTGAAGTGAAATAATCGATCCTCTGGGACCCTGAGAGAGATTACATCTCCAAGAGTGGCTCTATAATGGGATAGAGATTCCGTTAATGGATATTGTTTCAACATTTTTTTTGCGAGATTTGTTTGAAAGACGATCCGTAGCTTTGACGGCTCTTAATGGGAAGCAATAAGACATCATTCACGGTGACGGAATGTACAGATTTTGGCAGTTTCGCCAGAAATAGAAGGGCAAAGAGTACTGGCTAATAGGTTGCACGTTTGCGTGGAGATTCTATTGTTTTTTTTTTACGGAATTTGGGAATACCTGGAAGGCAAATGGATTCATCATAGCAAAGGATGGACTACGCTGGATTGGGAAGGGGATTCAATGAAGGTTACCACTTGAATATGCAGTCATAATAGGAATAGGTCCACTTCGGACTGCAGCGCCCTGAGAAAAAGAAGAAGAAGGAGAATATGATTTCAGCAGATAGTTCATATGTGGAATATGCATGGCAGACCAAATACAAGTTTCTTTTTAAAAATGCAATAGAATGAGCAAAATTAAATTCGACGTTGCCTGTGGGACAACGCAACAGAGGACGTCCACGTAAAAGGTGGCGCACACAAGTCAAAGGGGACCTCAACCGACTTGGAGTGCGAAACTGGAGACAGCTGGCAAAAGATCGTGCTGGTTGGAGAGGACTGTTGAGTGAGGCCCAGGTCCACCTCGGACTGTAGCGCCCTAAGAAGAAGAAGACGATGTCAGAGCAAACATTCCCATCTCATCTTACCTCATCTTCAGTGGCCCGCATGTTCCGCTAAAGGGATCGCGGGGGCAATGCACGCACGAGAGATCTCCAGGCTACTCGATCCTCCGCCAACGATTCTAATTCATTAGGAGATATGCCCAAGCGCAAACCAGGCGAGTGCTTGGACTTGGTCCTATCATCTCGTCTGCCAAGTGGTCGCCTACCTGATGGAATTGCATTCAAGGCACGCCTTGGATGTCGGGCACTTGCTTCTTCGAACGAAAAGGGCTGTACTTCGATGGCTTGGTCACGTGGCACGAATATATCCATCGTCACATTCTCATTAATTATGAAATACAACGTCGTTCAAGTGGTTGCATCGGCCGGCTTCGCAGTAGCGCATTCTGTCACCCAAATTTTCCAAGACCTTGTTAATGGTTTCGGCCTGTAGCTCACGATTATTAATAATAATGGCGGCGCTACAGTCCGAGGTGGACCTGAGCCAAACTTCTCTCTCTCAACCACTCGAGTTGTGCGTGCTATTGTTCTCTCACGAGTGGAGAGAACCTACAGTTTAATGCCGACTCCGAACGGCGAGATTGAGAAGCTTTTCCTAGACAGTTATACTCTTTGAGCAGTGGCTCGAAAGAGGTGGAGCCGTGAAAAAATGTTAGGTGTTTTTTCAGGAATCGAACCGACAACATCGAGCGTAGAAGTCGACGCACTCACCCACTACGCCACGGCGCCCACTGTAGCTCACGATTGCTTGGGTGATATTGGGCTTAAGTGCTTGAATCGTGTCCGGACTTCTGGCATGTCATCGGTCTTTCACGGTTCCTCACAAAAGGAAACGTCCAAAGTGGTCAAATCGCAGCTCCGAGGCGGCCAATTGACATCGCCAAGACAGGTGATAACACGATTTGGGAATTCGGTGCGGCCAAGGTCAATGGCATAGGCTGTTGGCATGGTGCGCCTTCGCGAATGAGCCAGAGGTCGTCCAAATCTATATCTTCAATTTCTGTAAAAAAAAAAGTCGGTTAACATGGGTCTGTAACGCCCACCGTTGACCGAAACGTTGTCCCCAGTGCAGAATTCTCCTCATCCTAGTGCGTGAAATGTTGAGCTGTTGAGATCGATGGCGAGTTGATGTTCATGAATTGAATCTCACACTCTCGGCCACTGCAGCCACATTGTCATCTGTTCCCACCGTACGACGACGGGGGCCATGAGTGTTGTCCACTAGCATAGCAGTCTCACGAACTTTTTGCACAAACTTGCGTACAGCAGTCGCTGGTCGGTGGGTGCTTCATTTCGGCCAAAACTTATTTTTAAAAATCGCACTGTTTGGGCTACACAGCACTCACTTTGGAAATTTTCAGAAGTTTTCAAAGTTTCTCAACATTGTTCAAGCGTAAAGCGATTCATTTCGTTCTGCGGAGGTCTGTTACTGACTTTCTGTCAAGATTTTGAGCGGGAAACACCTGCCAGCGTCAAAACAGCCTATGATTTAAAAAAGAACTACTAGATGGCCCACCCTATATAATGCTTTTGTTGGCCAATTAAGCCTTGGTTCGGATCATCACCAAGCGTTCCCTTATGCACGTAAAACTCAAAGTCTAGGTCTGGTGGTGATCTAAATGCGCGCTTGCCACTTTCTTTGTAGCAGTCGCCGTAGTAAATATCACAGTTCACATACAGAATCCAAAATCGAAAAGCCAGAAGCGGCCCCGTGGTCCCTGCAACATCATGAGACCTTCTGCATTGCATCCACTCGTCAATTGCCTCCAGCACCGCTTAAGAGTTCTGTTCCATTTGCATGTACTTACCCTTTCAACCGCAGCAAACCTAGACGCGAGCAACCTCCTCGTATTCCTTTTTCCAATCAAGCCCCTCCACTCCCACACCTTCAAACAAGAATGTAGCACTTAATGACTCAGTTGACCTCATCAGCAACGATCTCCATTTCACTTTATCAAAGCATCTGCAACCAACCCAAGCACTTGCGCATCGACCATACGAGTACGTACGTGCATCGAACATCGCCTGGTCGCTTCACAATTCAACACCCGGATACTGAAGCTTGCACACCTGCTGGCAATTACAAAATCCTAGTCCGGCAACAGGGACCACTCCTCTTGGGACTAATTCAATCGCTGAAAGTTACATCTTCAGGTTCAGTGGCAGTGGCCAGCGCCTCTAAACGAAACCAGGTCCACGCTCCACTTTGGTGCTCCTGCACTCGATTATCAAATTACTTACTCCACTTTGAGGAGCATTTCCTTCCCAGTGAAGGTGGTTGGACTTGTTCGCTTAGAAAGTTGCGAGGCGGCGCAACAAGTTTTCGATTCCAATTCGTCCAGCACGTGCGTGGCACCGTGTAACGTGGGGAGGCCATCGTCGGGCGGAGCAGAACAACGACGGTGCTGGGAAGAGTATGTTAGGTTAGATTATCTGTCAGAGATGGTCGGTGAACGGTGCACCCAGTCTTCGGGGTGATCTCGATTCCGCACGCACACAAGCACACATGGTGATGGTGAAAGACGAGATGATGCTTAATCAAGGACCATGCATCTGCCGTTCATTAGAGCGCTGCTGGTGGTGTGTAGAGCAATTCATTTCATCCATTGCCGGGAGGAGTAGATCAATTAAAATTAGTTCCACTTGCTGATCGTCCCCGGCCGATAGGGTAGCTTACGAGCTGATCGCCTCTGTTCGGAGAAGAGAATGTTGAAGGCGTTTGTTGGACTTTTTCTTTGGCAACAAATTTGCGCGATGAATTTGATGCCTGGAGACTCTGTCATAGGGTCAATCCATTGATTAGGCTAAATGACGGGTGGCACGCCATTGAAGCGCTACACGGCGTTGTTGTATCGGCGAAAGACGTAATCACTTTCTTCGTGATCCCCTGTTGGATCTGTTTAGGCCCTAGCTCACATCTGTTCCGCTCGACGTTTGCGCACTACCGCTTCAGTCGTTGAACCCTCTCACCCGCATACACTGAAACGAACACTTCTGCAGAACGAACGCATTGTCTTTTCCTCCCCCGAAGCAATCAAAAACTTCATCACTGTCACTGACCATGAACTTCCTCAGCGTACCGCCAAAAAAAAACACTTCAGAAGCACAAGTCACTCATTCGTCAGATCAATGTCTCCTCTGAGCACGCACCAATCGCTGCCCTTCTCCAGAGCACAACAATGCGTTCCAATTAGTGGATTATGCTCACGACCTAAATTTGCCCACTGGCGCCACTCAACGCTCATCAGAACTGCTTGTCTGAGCTCGAAGCCACTTCCAACACGGTTGCATAATCGGCGATTAGTTTCCATTTCGCTGCCCACTCAGACCCGATGACAAGCGCTTTCGCATCAAGTTCTGGGACCACTCACAGTTATGTCACCACGCCTTCGAGTGTCAAAGACAACACGCCATGAGCCATTCTTCCACTTCGCGCAATCAGTGAAATTGTCTGCGAACGAACCCGGGTGAAGCTCCTATCAAGGACTCTCCGGCTGGTTTCGCCGAAATGAAAACATATCGCATGCAAATGTGTCCCGCAGCGCGTTCAATGTGAGCACCGTTAGCTAAACAAAACGGAAAAACACTTGGCAATGAACTGAGACCATCAACCTCATCATCAGCGTCCACACAGGCACTCTCCCTTGTCCCATGGATGCATGCAGGCTCAATGGAGTCAACGGCAGCCGGCGTGAGGCAAGCTTTCATTAGTTTGACGCCGTGCCCAGGAGCATCACCTATCACAGCACAGGAGGTGATTTAGATCCGTTTCTGTCGATTGCATAACCTAGGCACATTTGTCTCCTCGCTCGGGCTGAGCGCGAAGAGGGATCATGGGCGCACACCGTCGTTGCTGTGCTCCACCAGCTCCTCCAGCTACTGGCTAAGACGTCAGAGACGTGCTTTGATTGCATTAGCGGAACTACGGTCGCTGGGTGATGTATCTCTCTATCTAGATGCAAAGAGCGAGGTGAGCTGGTTCTTTTGAGGCGTCCGATAAGAATCTCGCCGCGTGTGTGTGTGGCTGTGTGCAAGAATTAACCGCTGCGCTGGAGCAGCAGCGGCGGCAGTCACTGTGGCACACAAGTGGTGCGGTTGGCGGGAAACCCTGCTCAGTGACCCTTTCGAGTGTGTAACAGTAATTTGATTTGTTTAACAAACGGATTGGCAATGGCAAACGCTACCGGCGGTTGTGGCGGCGGTACGCGCCTGTTCACCATGGCGTCGTGATGTTGAGCAGTGATTGTAGGCCGGGCGGGTGGCGGGGGATGACGTTAATGGGGTGAATTTGCTTTTATTGGCTCTCGATGTGGGTTTTTCTTCTGCTTGTTGCTTTTCTTTGTGCCCCCGATTAGTTGGGCATTATGTTGCGACATATCCACGGAAATGGGTCTGTTTGTGGGTTGGAGGGGTTGGGAAGTTTATGATAATTTCATGAAAGTGCTTCGCCTTGAAGCGAGTTAAGGCCATTGTAAGAATGAGCATGATGACATTCGTGACACCGGGTCGATGGGCTAATTTGAAGTTGATATAAACTGTTTGAGGTTCTTTGAGTCTTATGGTCTGGTTACATTGGTTGACATAGCAAGAGAGCTCAGTGCTGGACGTCGAGGGTGAATTTAGGCATTCAATAGTGGGGCCTTAGGGACTAGCTACCTCACGTTCAATTCTGACTCGAGCTTCTGTCTTTTCCGTCTGTTCTGTCTGTTCTGTCTGTTCTGTTTGTTATGTCTGTTCTGTCCGTTTTTTCTGCTCTGTCTGCTCTGTCTGTTCTGTCTGTTCTGTCTGTTCTGTCTGTTCTGTCTGTTCTGTCTGTTCTGTCTGTTCTGTCTGTTCTGTTTGTTATGTCTGTTCTGTCCGTTTTTTCTGCTCTGTCTGCTCTGTCTGTTCTGTCTGTTCTGTCTGTTCTGCCTGTTCTGTCTGTTCTGTCTATTCTGTCTGTTCTGTATGTTCTGTCTGTTCTGTTTGTTCTGTCTATTCTGTCTGTTCTGTCTGTTCTGTCTGTTCTGTCTGTTCTGTCTGTTCTGTTTGTTATGTCTGTTCTGTCCGTTTTGTCTCTTCTGTCTGTTCTGTCTGTTCTGTCTATTCTGTCTGTTCTGTCTGTTCTGTCTGTTCTGTCTGTCTGTTTGTTCTGTTTGTTCTGTCTGTTCAGTCTGTTCTGTCTGTTCTGTCTGTTCCGTTTGTTCTGTCTGTTCTGTCTGTCCTGTCTGTTCTGTGTGTCGTGTCTGTTCTGTGTGTCCTGTCTGTTCTGTCTGTTCTGTCTGTTCCCTCTGTTCTGTCTGATCTGTCTGTTCTGTCTGTTCTGTCTGTTCTGTCTGATCTGTCTGTTCTGTCTGTTCTGTCTGTTCTGTCTGTTCTGTCTGTTCTGTCTGTTCTGTATGTTCTGTATGTTCTGTCTGTTCTGTCTGATCTGTCTGTTCTGTCTTTTCCGTCTGTTGTGCCTGTTTTGTCTGATCTGTCTGTTCAATCGGTTCGGTTTCTCCGTCTTTTCTGTCTGTTTGTCGAAATTCACTTGTCACCCCTTAAAGTAAGATGTCGTAATTGACGCGCCGTACGTCGAGAAAAAAAAATTGTGTGTTCGGTCATTCGTATGAAGAGTTATCATAGCCCCCTCTCAACTTCAACTTCAGGGTTGAATGCCAGCTGCAGATGCTTTCTCCCTATTTGTCCTAATTGCCACCACATCCATCCATTCCGCTCCGGCAATTAGTCTTGTGTCGTCATCCTCTCCATCTCCATTTACGACAACCACGGCCACCAACAAGGAGATTCGCCATTCACCTGTCGCCCGATGCCTGACTCCCATAAAGAGTCATCTTCACAAACCCGAAAACGGTAAACCGACAGTGTTCCTAAATCACTTCGAATAAAGCGGAAATCGTCGCAGCACCCACCGTAGGCCGCTGCCGCTGGTCCAATCTGAGTCCCATTCACTGGTCACCAACAGACGGGCCGGCGGTGGGAGGCAAGCCTGCATCGTTTACCCCGGTTCATAACTCACCATTATAAACCAGTCACTGACAAGTGACAAGTGACTTTGAACAATTGTAAGTTATTGCCGAATGGAAAATTTGAATCCAACCCGGCAGCGGGACGAGGACGGATGTGAGATTTAAATTTATCTGCAAATAAATTCCACGCCGCCAGAGAGCTGGCCACGGTGTGGTGTGCAGCGTCCGCCTCTGCACAGGCCGCAGCGGCAGCGGCAGCGACGACAGCCGCACTGGAGAAGATCGTGCCGCAGTGATTCTAAAGTGATGCTGCCGAGTGCTGTAAAAGGTGCTGAAGAGTGCATCGAACAAGTTGAAAGGATTTATTGGTGGAGGCTACCTCCACCTCCTCCGCGCAGCTGCAGCGCTGCACCCGCAACCGATCGGACCATGGGCTGGCAACTTATTTTATTAGCATATAAAGCGGAGTTCATGGTGCCTAACCCGGCCATGTGTGGTGGGTGAGGTAGCCTTTAGTGCTCACTTAGCCTCTGAGCTGGAGAATTTAGGACCTTTCGAGTGGGAAAATGGAGTACGAACGAGGGGATGCACCTTTGGTCGGTCTGTGCGGAATTTCTGAATTGTTTTAGCACCTCGGCAGCCGCGAATCGGTTTCGCTTATGCAGATGCAGGCGGCGCGCAGGAGGGCCCGGCACTTTTCCTGGTTTATCTCGGCCCTCTTGGCGGAGGACCTCCTGTGAAGATGTCATTCTTCTTAGAGATTTATGACTCACTGAGTGATTTACGCTGTGGGAAGTTGTGCGGGCTTTCCTTTCATCTAATGAGGGTTCGGTGCATGTTTAGGTTTCGCTAATCAGTTCCACTCATTCGGGCGTTAGAATCGGTCTTGCTGGTGATGGAAGCAGCCATGGTTCAGGTGTGCATTGAGAGGTTTGGACTATCGGTGGCTGTGAGAAGTGGCAGTGCAATTGGAGGGTGGAGCAGTTGTGAAAGTAGTCGGATGTCTGTTGAGTTCTAAAGGATTAGAGGTTACGCTTAACTGGTCATAAATTGGAAGAGAACGGAGCACCGGGATGAGTTCTGGATGCTGTTGGATGCACGACTGCAAAACAGAGTGTGTGTCAAGAGTTTTTTTTTCCGGATCGTAAAGAAACTAATTTATTTTCCAAAAAGTGAAGTGAGATCACTTTTGGCTCTTGTTCTACAGTTCCTCCATGTCTTCGTGCACAGTTTTAAACAACAATCCATTTGGGGCAGGGGCAGACAGGGAATAATTGATAAAAATTAGAAAGAAAGTCGAGGACAAAAGTCAACCTTGAGGAACACTTGGATTTATCTTGTAAATACCAGACGCGAACCCATCCAAAGCAACCTGAATTGAACAGTTCGAAAGGTAATTTCTAATCTATACAGGGTGGGCCATCTACTCGTAGAGGTTTTTTTAAATCAAAGGTTATTTTGACGCTGACAGCTGTTTCCCGCTCGAAATCTAGACAGAAAGTCAGTAACACACTTCCGCGGAACAAAATGAGTCGCTCGACCCCTGAACAACTTTCGGAAATATTGAAAACTTCTCAAAATTTCCAGAGTAATTGCTGTGTAGCCCAGTGCGTTTTGTGAAAAGAAGTTTTGGCCGAAATGAAGCACCCATGGCGACTGCTGTACGCAAGTTTGTGCAAAAAGTTCGTGAGACTGGTACGCTAGTGGACAGCACTCATGGTCTCCGTCGTCGTACGGTGCGCACAGATGAGAATGTGGCTGCTGTGGCCGAGAGTGTGAGACTCAATTCACGAACATCAACTCGCCATCGATCTAAAAATTTCACAGGAGAATTCTGTATAAAGATCTCGAGTTCTTCGCGTACAAGGTCCAATTGAATCAGCAATTGAAGGCGGGAGACCATCCGCTTCCAACAAAGCTGCTGGAGCTGACGGCCTAGCGGCTGAGCTTTTCAAAGCAGCAGGCGATGACTTGATAAGGAACGCGCACCAACTCATCTGTAAAATATGGTCGGGAGAAAGCATGCCCGATGAATGGAACCTCAGCATTGTTTACCCGATCCACAAAAAAGGAGACCCTCTGAAATGCGCCAATTATAGAGGCATCAGTCTTCTGAACATTGCATATAAGATCTTATCTGCCGTGTTGTGTTAACGCCAACAACCTGTTCGGTCCATACCAGTGTGGCTTTAGGTCTGGAAAATCCACCATCGACCAAATATTCACGCTGCGGCAGATCTTCGAAAAAACCTAGGAACAGCAAATCGATACCAACCACCTTTTCATCGATTTTAAGGCCGCGTATGACAGCATCTATAGGGACGAGCTATACAGAGCAATGTCTAGTTTTGGCATCCCTACCAAACTCGTCCGTTTGTGTAGGATGACGATGGAGAATGCGCGCTGCTCCATTAAGGTCGGTAAAGACCTAACCGAGACCTTTGATGTCAAAAAAGCATTCAGACAAGGCGACGCGCTGTCATGCGACTTCTTTAACATCATACTTGAAAGAATTGTGCAAAACTCGCACGCCAACACCAGAGGCACAATCTTTCAGAAGTCTACCAACTACTCGCATATGCCGACTATATTGAGACAATCGGAAGAGCACAGCGTGATGTCAATGACACTTTCGTGAGTATTGCGATGGAGGCCGCTTTGAGATAGTCACTAACCGCTGCTTCTTTGGGCTAAGAAAGCAAACAAAGCCCTCTCTCGAACAACCAAGGTAACCTAGTTCAAGACCTTAATCTTCCCAGTCCTGCTATATGGCACAGAAGCATGGACTTTGTCAAAAGCGGATGAGGTTGCTCTTGGCTGCTTTGAGTTGAAAATTCTTCCGGTGATTTTCGGTCCCGTCTGCACAGAGGGTGAGTGGAGGAGACGATATAACAACGAACTGTACGAGCTGTTCAGCGACATCGACTTAGCCACAAGCTTGAAAATCCAACGATTAGGATGGCTATGCTATGTAGAGCGAATGGAAACCAATGCTCAGGCCCGGAAAGTCTTCGAATCCATCCCCGAGGGACGGTGCAGTAGAGGAAGCCGGCGACGTAGGTGGCACACGCAAGTGGAAAGGGACCTCAACCAACTGTGTGTGCGAAACTGAAGGCAGCCAGCTAAAGATCGAGCTGGTTGGAGATGCTTGTTGGTTGAGGCCCAGGTCCACTCCGGACTGTAGCGCCAGCTTAAGTAAGTAAGTCAAGATGGGGACATCTTGACCACGTGACCAAACCATCGAAGTACAGTCCTTTCCTTTCGAAGAAGCAAATGCCCGACTTTCGAGGTGTGCCTCGAATGCAATTCCATCAGGTAGGCGACCGCTTAGCAGACCCAAAACGAGATGGTTGGACCAAGTCCAAACACTCGCCTGGTTGCGCTTGGACATGTCTCCTGATGAATTAGAGTCGATGGCGGAGGATCGAGTGGCCTGGAGAACTCTCGTGCGTGCATTGTCCCCGCGACCCCTTTAATGGAACATGCGGGCCACTGAAGATGAGGTAAGATGAGATGGGAATGTTTGCTCTGTCATCGTCTTCTTCTTCTTAGGGCGCTACAGTCCGAGGTGGACCTGGGCCTCAGCCAGCACGATCTTTTACCAGCTGTCTCCAGTTTCGCACACCAAGCCGGTCGAGGTCCCCCTCGACTTGTGTGCGCCAGCTTGTACGTGGACGTCCTCTGTTGCGTTGTCCCACAGGCAACGTCGAATTTGATTTTGCTCATTCTATTGAAAAGAAGCTTGTATTTGGTCTACCCTGTACAAGAGCAAGGAAAAAAAAAACAGCCTGCAATCCACACTTCGAAGCTCCACCGTTGAAGAGACGAACGCTTGTTCCTTCAAATCAATTAAACGTTTAGCTTCAATCTCTCCAATCGAGATCTGGCTTAATCGATTTTCGAATATGCCCTTCCATCACGATCCAAGAACTGCGTTCACCCAGTGTACTCCCGACTCCATCCGTGCCCACTTCACTCACTTCACTTCAAGTCAACTGCATGAAATAAATCCTCCTTATCCCTGAGTCCACTTCAACGATCTCTGAGAGTGTTGTGCCGGTTAACTTAAGAAGCCCTATCCGTGAATCTCGATCATCATCTTTGCAGCGATATCATCCCATTCACTCAGCTTCCGTGCGAGGGAAACCAATAGAAGCACTCTCTCTCTCGCCCCAGCTCACTCATCTCAAAGGCACACACCATCCCAACGCACATCCATGTAATTTAAACTAATTTCGACTCCAATTAGGGAGAGGGCAGCGCCCACAGCTGCGACGCCTTGCAGAGCAGGCCGCGCCGCCCATGAAACGCAATCCCGCATTAATTGACTTCCGGGTAATTCCGCTCCATTAGGCCAAAGATCAATTGAATTTGCGATGGCACCTCGCCTAAGTGACGGTCTTCGATGCCAGGAAAGAGGAAGCTCTAAGTGCAACCCGTAATGAAGGCCGCCATCGGAGAGATGACAGATTCCAATAACGCAATAGATTGCCGTGTTTACGTGAGAAGGATATCACCTGGTGATTGCATCGAATGGCTCCCATGCTAATTCCATAGAATTACGTGGCTTTTGCGGTGGCGCGTCGCAACCTGCGCTTCGAAGGCAATTAAATTTTCGCTGAAGGGAAGCTCGGCTTAGTGCATTTCTAAAAATACCCGTGCACTCCCCGGATGAGCATAAAATCTTCAAATGCACACATGACATCATGCCGACGAGGAGGAGGCCAGCACACTGAATGGAATGCCCACCTGTGCCGAACATAAGGCTCCAGCGCCATTCCATCATTCCAATCACGAATCAATCTCTAATTACGCTTCCGAAATAAGCATCATCAAATGACGGGGGACACCGCCGTATCGGCAGCACCAGCACCAGCAGCAGCAGCAGCAGCAGCAGCAGAAGCAGCAGCATCTGCGTCCATTGCGGTGACGATTGCAAGCTCACCGATCATCCATCACCGGAGCTGGCCGCATCAAATCGAGCTTAATTTATGCGAGAGTTGAGCCTGCCGTCATGTTAATCATCCGCGAAACATCGCCGATGACAACCGTAGCTGGCGATGCGTTGGGTTTCAGTTGCCCTCCTCGGCACTGATAAGCCACAGGAATGTCGATGGAGCTTTTGTTTGCTTTGCTCGATGGAGATGTGTCAAGACGATTCATTAATTTTCCCTCTAACGACGGAAACGGGCCGTCGTGTGTGTTTGACGCCAAGTGCACATTAGTCGACGGGCAGCAATGGGTCAAGTCAAGACTGAATGTCCTCGATGCAAGACTTTGTTGCGTTGCCGTCGTCATTGCCGCTATTCTCAAAAGCGAGTTTGAGTATTGATTTTAATTGACTCGAGGAGCTGCGGTTGAGGGTTGTTCGAAATGACAGAGTGAATGCAAATATTTGAAACATCAATTATATGCCTTAACTGCGCACGGCTGTCACAGAGATTCGAATGAGAACCGAGTCTCGACTCGGTGTCAAGGCTGTATTTCAGTGCATTGAGCTGTGCAGCCCAGCAGGATGGAGACAAGTTGGACGCCATTTTCATGGTGCACGGATCAAGTTCAGATTCGGGAGTTTTCTATTTTCAACGAGCTGAAGTGGTAAAGGGCTTTCCAACACGGACTTCCGAATTTTGATAGCTGATAGCGACCATACTGTTGAAGCTACATCTGTCAAATTGGATGTCATTTCTTCAGTCTGTTCTGCCAAATCACCATAGATAGGTCAAGTATTCAGCAACACGTGCAAGGGTTGCAGGGGGACGGCATGCCCCCCCCCCATACCTTTTGCACTGTTTATTAGTTTGCTGCAGATTTAGACGATCTTGCGCCATTTGGCATAATGTCACTTCTACAAAGTGTCACAGGGCCAAATTTGGAATAATGTCGCAAACTAATTTGGCCCTATGACGCTTTTGAAAGGGACATTATGCTAAATGTTAATATTTGACCTAATGACACTTTCAAAAGCGTCATTATGCCAATTTGGCACAATGTCACTGCACCGTTGCAAATTCCATTTCGTCCAAGAATCCAGATCACACAATCATCACTTTCCGTGTTTCGCTGAGAAAATCAGCGAGCAGATAGAGATCAGGAAATGATTCTGAATAATCTCCGTAACCCCTTTGACTCGAAATTTTCCCACATATTGCCTTACTGCAGCACAATAACTTTGTGTACTTTGATAACACAGTCGACTGCTTATCGAATAGATGCGCTATATAAGGATGTACTTGAGTCGACTGAGTTCAGTTATTCGCTAAACTAGTCGGTCACTGCATTCGACGATGAAAGTGCTTGTTGTCCTCGGAATTTGTGCACTGAGCGCTGTCAGTGAGGCCAGGCGAGGACACTACTGCTGCGGCAAGGGTTACCAGGATGATCCAGAACCGGAGAAGGATGACACATGTGTAACTTTCTCTGGACTTGTACGTAATATTACACACGAGGGTGTGAAGGAACATGAACGAACTCGTCACTTCGACACCGAATTCGGACAAGAGGTAGAGCTTGGAGTCACAATCAACGCATTATCCAAAGCGGCCGCGGAATGTATTCCCAACAACCGAATCTATCGCAACGTTCATGCAATTCTGGGTGACCTGCATTCCATCATATCTGACCTTACCACCTCGGACTATGTTATGAAGAAGATCACGAAAGCCCAGGACTACATGGACGAGCACTTCGATGACTTGCAAGCAATTCTAAATGCTACTCACTTTAATATGCCGTCACATCTTTCCGGTCACATCAGCGATTTCCTCAGAGAGCAAGCACGAAACGCCGCTGACATTTTCGAAAGCAACCACAAAAATTCCAAAGCTCATAGGGATGTGTTTAAGCGTACTCCCATTCTGAGGCTTGTTCATAGGCTTGTGGAGAGAGTGGACCGCTGCCTGGGAACTAGGCCGGATGACTTCGGCCGCATCTTCGAGTGTCGTCGGGACGTAAGATCAGATGCTCAAAAACTTAAACGTGAAATGGACAAACTTCCTTCTGGCGCTATGTTCATTTTGCACACACCCGATCAGTCAATTGACTCGCTGATTTTTAATTTTACTGCCGAAGTGAAGGACTTGGAAAGGATGATCACGGTAGAAAAGAGCACACAAGCCCGAAAGAGAAGAGACGATTCCAGGCGCAGAGGGTGATAGGTTTCGGGGCTCGGATATTTTAAGGAAAAGAAATGCTGACGCTAGCTTAAGAAACTACATTTGTCTTTTTATTTTTGAACAAATAACACCCAAAATAAATAAACAAACGTTTTCCGACCTCATCGGTTGTCTTCTGTCAACTGTTTTGTGACCAACTTCCTCTCCTGAACTATTTGGCAAAAACGAACAAGTGCAGGAGTTGACAAAGGCTTAGACAAATGGTAGAAGACGAGATTAAAAGTGGACACTACTGATCACAGAGACCTAAGCAAATAGGAGATAAAGAGAAGCCGCTATCAGAATAATGAGTAGGAAAACGAAAGGATCGGTGAAGAGGACACCTATGCCCCTATGAAGTACTTATAGACCCTTAAAGCCAAGGCTGGTATGTGGGCGATGCAGCAGGTGGTCAACGTCCAAATGTACGCCACTTGTTGCCGCATGTAACTGGGGCGTGAAGTTTGAAGTTCCACTCTTGTAAGTAAACGATCGTGACCCGATTAATTTTGTTGGCATTTCCTTGTCTTTCGTAAGTCACAAAATAAATGATTCACTTCAATTCAATTTACTTGGTTAATGCAACGCATACTTTTAGTCCTCTTTGTCTCCGACTGCTTTCAAAGATCGTTCAAAAGTTTTTGAATTCCAAACGATTCTTAAATAACGTGAGTATCAAGTTTGACGTTTAAGTCGCGACACTCGAGCCAATCTGTTTATAATAATAATGATGGCGGCGCTACAGTCTCTTTTCTTTGGTGGTCTGCTACGTCAATTCAATAGGCTCGATTAGCAAGACAGCCACTTTCAACAAGCTCGTGACACTACTGCCGGAGTAACGCTGCACAAATTGGACCGAATCATCAAAAATTGGAACGAGGGTTTGATGCACAATTGAGTGATGCGCTATTCCATATACAGGGTGGGCCAAATACAAGTTCTTTTTAAAAATGCATTGCAACAAAATTAAGTTTTTTTTACACGTATTATGTCTTTATTTGTAAGAACAAACACTCCCATAAATTATGAGATACAACGTCGTTCAAGTGGCTGCCTCGGCTCGCAGTAGCGCAATCTGTCACCCCAATTTTCCAAGACCTTCTTGGTGGTTTCGGGCTGTAGCTCGCGGATTGCTTGGATGATATTGGTCTTAAATACTTGAATCGTTTCCGGATTTTTGGCATAACATCTCTCCTTCACAGTTTCCAATAAAAGTCCAAAGGGGTAAAATCGCAGCTCTGAAGCGGCCTATTGACATCGCCAAGACGGCTGATAACACGATTTGGGAATTTGGTGCGCAAAAGATCGATTGTTGCATGGACTGTGCGGCATGGCGCGCCATTCTGCTTGAATCAAAGTTCATCCAAATTCATGTCTTCAATTTCAGTAAGAAAAAGTCGGTTAAGATGGCTCTGTAACGCCCACCGTTGACCGAAACGTTGTTCCCAGCCTCGTTTTCGAAGAAAAATGGTCCAATGATGCCACCACTCCACTATCCGCACGAAACTGTCAGTCATGCATTGGCTTCTCGAAAATAACGTGCGATTGTTCCGAGCCACTGCAGCCCCAAGAGATGAAAACGCCCCTCGTCAGAAAAGATGATTTTTCACTCAAACTCGTTGTCCAATTCAAGCTGCTCTAAGGTCCAAACTGCGAAGCGATAACGAAGCGGATGGTCGCGCGCCTTCAGTGGCTGAGTCAATTGACTCGGACCTTGTAAGCGAATAATCCGAGATCTTTGTGCAGAATTCTCCTCAGGGTAGTGCGTGAAATATTAAGATGCTGAGATTGATGGCGAGTTGATGTTCGCGAATTGAGTCTCACACTCTCGACTAAAGCACAGCAGTCACATTCGCATCTGCGATGACGGAGACCATGAGTATTGTCCACTAGCGTACCAGTCTCATGAACATTTTTGCGATAGCGGTGGGTGCTTCGTTTGGACAAAAACCAAAGGACGCTTCATTTTCAAAAACGCACTGTTTGGGCTACACAGCACTCACTTTGGAAATTTTCAGAAGTTCTCAAAATTTTCCAAACTTTTTCAAGGCTAAAGTGACTCATTTCGTTCCGCGGAAGTATGATATTGACTTTCTGTCAAGATTTCGAACGGGATGCAACTGTCAGTGTCAAAATAACCTATGATTTAAAAACAAACCACTAGATGGCACACCCTGTAGATGCCATGAATGTAGCTTCAAAATAAAGCCAGAATTCTCATTATATCTGCTACCGTTGTCATTTTATTCAAATCCTATCTGGTCACCCTGTATGAACCCGAACTCTTGTTCTTTCAGCTGGTGGCAAAATCTTTGTTAAGGACTCACGTAAGTCATCCCAATCATTGTCGCAGCCTTTGAGTGTCTCCTTTTCAACAAAACCAGCAAGAGCATGTCTCAGACCAACTCCACTCGGCATATTTCGAACTCTCTAAACTACGGATCGCTGACTTCTTGATTGTTTCACTTTTGACCGTCTCAGACGCCTAAAAATCCCTCCCATTTTCCCCAAAAGGCAAGTCAATGAAATCAATCCTGCCTGTCAAGTATCCTTGTCCGCATATCTCACGAAAGAAGATAACTTTCCATTGATGTCGAAACATACCGCAAGTCAGGAGAAATTTATCAGAAACACGACGTCTATTGTCGTGTCCTCCAATTCGACCAACCTCTCCACAAATTCGACCCAATGACCTCCGCATAACCATTCACTTCCCCCCCATTCGGACAAATTGATAGATTACCCAACATCAAAAGCTTTCCAATACTTCGACATCAAGCGTCCGAACCGAAGATGCCTTCAAATACCGACGCCGACACTGAGCCCATAACCTCTTGCCCCCAGAAAGCAGCTGCGAGCCGATGTCCCTTCACCGCGCGCCACTCGGCTGTCTGTCTGAAAGCCCCGTAATTACATGGATCCCACTACGCCTCACAAATTGGTCAAATCTTCGACTTCAAACTGATTGGTAACTTCCCCCCATTGGCCATCCAGAATCGAGATTATCTCGGACAGAAGCGCAGGCTATCGCCTTCGTCGGCATCATAACTCAATTAAGACGCCATTATCAGCCGGAGCGGGTGGGGCCGAGGGGAGCGGGCAGCCGAATGGGGGCCGGCAGAGTGAGGTTAGTTCATCAACCTCCCATCGATCTTTAGCGTGTTCGCCGTTTAGCCTACTTTCTGCGGATCTGTGCAAATCTGCGGTGCGGTTCCTTTGGACAAATGATCTCTCGTGGAATTTGATTGAACACGGTGTCGGTGGGTCGTGTTACTTTCAAGCGCAGATATGTTTCGAGGCTATTGTGAGCTTGTCAGACGGACTGACATAGACAATGCCGATGCTTTGCGTTCCTAGGAGGAAAGCGCGCGTGTCTTTTCGAAATTCGGCGTAACCTGACCTATAATGGCGCACCGAAGGCACCCGAAAAACAAAGGAGTTCATTAAAAGCGCCTTAGTCATGGCGTGGAGCAATTGGTGTTCTTTTCCCTCGCCATCGATGGTCGGAGATTGCACGGATGCCGTGCTTCATTGTCAGGTGTAGCAATGGGGTGTCCGGAGTGGCTGAATGGAAGTTTCTTGACCCGCGACGCATCGTGCCACGAGGCCAAAAAGAAGACACCATCCGCACACAATTGGAACGTGTTCTGCGTATTGCCAATGTAATTACGTACTGCTTTGGAGGAATGTTTGCGTTAGCAGCTGGCTGTGAATTACTGGAGTCGCCGGAGTGAGGTTGGCTGCTTGGAATTTGTAGCAAAATGATCGAGAATACTCTGAAGTCGTCCAATGAGTACTTCTGTGACACCCTATCTTCTGTTCTGTCTTCTGTCTTCTGTCTTCTGTCTTCTGTCTTCTGTCTTCTGTCTTCTGTCTTCTATCTTCTGTCTTCTGTCTTCTGTCTTCTGTCTTCTGTCTTCTGTCTTCTGTCCTCTGTCCACTGTCTTCTGTCTTCTGTCTTCTGTCTTCTGTCTTCTGTCTTCTGTCTTCTGTCTTCTGTCTTCTGTCTTCTGTCTTCTGTCTTATGTCTTATGTCTTCTGTCCTCTGTCCACTATCTTCTGTCTTCTGTCTTCTGTCTTATGTCTTATGTCTTCTGTCTTCTGTCTTCTGTCTTCTGTCCTCTGTCCACTGTCTTCTGTCTTCTGTCTTATGTCTTATGTCTTATGTCTTATGTCTTCTGTCTTCTGTCTTCTGTCCTCTGTCCTCTGTCCACTGTCTTCTGTCTTCTGTCTTCTGTCCTCTGTCCTCTGTCCACTGTCTTCTGTCTTCTGTCTTCTGTCCTCTGTCCTCTGTCCACTGTCTTCTGTCTTCTGTCTTATGTCTTATGTCTTCTGTCTTCTGTCTTCTGTCTTCTGTCCTCTGTCCACTGTCTTCTGTCTTCTGTCTTATGTCTTATGTCTTATGTCTTCTGTCTTCTGTCTTCTGTCTTCTGTCTTCTATCTTCTGTCTTCTGTCTTCTGTCTTCTGTCTTCTGTCTTCTGTCTTCTGTCTTCTGTCTTCTGTCTTCTGTCTTCTGTCTTCTGTCTTCTGTCTTCTGTCTTCTGTCTTCTGTCTTCTGTCTTCTGTCTTCTGTCTTCTGTCTTCTGTCTTCTGTCTTCTGTCTTCTGTCTTCTGTCTTCTGTCTTCTGTCTTCTGTCTTCTGTCTTCTGTCTTCTGTCTTCTGTCTTCTGTCTTCTGTCTTCTGTCTTCTGTCTTCTGTCTTCTGTCTTCTGTCTTCTGTCTTCTGTCTTCTGTCTTCTGTCTTCTGTCTTCTGTCTTCTGTCTTCTGTCTTCTTTCCATCAATCCCTCATTCACTGCGTTCCAACGTTAGACTAACACACCCTATATTCGAACGCATTACGTCACGAAGAGCGTAAGTCCAGCGCGCCTCCGTTCACGCGCCTGAGCTGCATATTTAACTCACAAACGTACCAAACAACCGCTGTTTGGCCAAAAACGAACCCCCTAACCGGTGGACGACGAGACAACGGACACGGGAACTCCTTAGCTGTAACTCTGTTTACAGTACGCACGTCTGTCACTGTGCCGCTTTTGTCGCATCGACTCCCGTCTGCCTCGTCTACAAGCCGACGCATCGGGAATTACGCAACTCCGCACTGCCAAGTCTTGGGAGATCCAGCACTTTGGGCCATAAACATGTACGACAACATGTCAAGCAGCGGTGTGCCGGCGTGGGAGAGAGCGACAAGTCTCCGCGACGAGATACACTTATTGTCCCCCGCTCACACCACATTCTCTGTTATGAATTCATAATCGAATATTGTATCCAGATCTGGAGTGCGGATAGCCAAGCAGGGGCATGGCTCCTCGGCGCGGCTTATTGCTATCGCTCTCACGACTCCGCATTTGGGACCTCGATTCCGCGTGTCGATCGTGAAACGACGATCATTATTCACAGCGCCATCCCGCATAGAGAAGCAGGACCGTCGCCTGATTGATACGCTTCAGGCACTGCCAACCAAAATTGAAAATCCGAAATCCAATAACCGATCCACCGGCAGCCATCAATCGTGGAAGCTCACGTAACCCCGCGCAGGCAGAGTGACAAAAAGCGAAACCGCTCGGCGTGGGTGCATTCTGATGACCTCGTCTGCGTGTGCGCGCGGCCACATGGTCCGGGGTGAATCACGTTCTGAGATTGAGCTGGCAACAGACTGAGCCAAACCCAGCATCGTCCACCCACACGGCTTGTCTTCAGCTGAGTCGGCTCTCCGCATATGGCGTGGGGCTTATTGGAAAGCCACCTCGCCGGTTGGTGGTTTTCTCATTAACTCGTGTAAACGCCAAATTGGTAACACCACCAATCAAGTCGCTGATGGCGATGGCGGTGGTGATGTAATGCGAAGGCCGTTTGCTGAACCGAAGCGACGACAGAGAGTTTCATAAGTTCGCCGAAGAGCTCTGAAAGGGTGCCTGGTGGTGGGCGGGATTGCGTGTACTCACACAGAAGTCTCTCGATCTTCCATGGAAGTCATTATCACGTCAAGATCTTTCCCGTCGTGCGAGAATAGACGGCGGCATCCATTTAAGGCGATGTGGCGGCGATAAAAAATCGACCATCATCCCGTGAGCAGTGTCACACGATTTGCCAGTGACTGGTACAAGAACCAAGAAGTTCCGGGATCGTTCAGTCGGGGGGATTTAATGAGTTTGTGAGAAGGTTTTCATGTCAAGAGCGAGTTAATGACTTGAAACCATCTTGAAGGTGAGTCTTGTTGACGATGTCGCGATGAAACTCTTTTGAGAGTTGACATCATGGCGTGCGACGCCGAAGTTGTTACAAATTGTAACAAAACACCGCTTGGATAACCTCGAAACTGCGACCGCAATGTGGCGCGTTCTAGTGCCAGCAGCCAGCCAGTAGCCCCCGTCTTTCAAATCCTGCTCAGTTGATAGTCAATTGATTCCCGACATGAACATCTCTCATATTTCACGGTTGCATACCATTCGAGTCTGACAATACTAGTCTTCAGTCGACTAGGCCAGAGCATCACTCAAGGTAACTATAATTTCGAGGTACTCAGGGGCTTAGTCTTTCTCGGCTTCGTACGATCATGTACCATGCCAATCGTTGAATCGAGTAAAAGAGCGCACTCACGAAGGAGCATGCTGAATTTGCATAAGGCCGCAATCATCCCAGTCTTTCTGTACGGCACAGACGAATGGGGAATATCTAACGCAGATGAAGAAGCTTTAGGTCCTTCCAAGGTCTGCGTGCGATCTTTGGTCCTCCTTGCTTGGCATTTGGAGGAGACGACAGAAACACGAACTGTGCGGGGTATACACCGCCATAAGTCCAGACAGGCGTCTACAAATCCAACGCCAAAGAAGGCTGGGCGATGAAAGGTCTATGGACAATGTAGCTCGGGCCCGAACGTTCTTCTATTCCGAATCTACAGGACGAAGCAAAAGAGTACTCCACGGTTGAGTTGGCGCAAAAATTGGTGTAGGACTGGACACAGCTGGGAAAGGACCGTGTTGGCTGAAGTGCCTCGATGGATGAGGCCCGAACTGTAGAGCTACGCGACGAAGACAATGCAATACAATGTAGCCTTTCGGGATCGGCATAAAACTGTCCCTCCCACTCATGAGAAAACTTTAGCACGCAGGACAAAGAAGTCAGGTCCAAGCCAACCTCCGAGCTGTATCGTGACCTTAATAAAGGGTGGGCCATCTAGTGGTTTGTTTTTTAATCATAAGTTATTTTAACACTGACAAATTTTTCCCGTTCCAAATCTTGACAGAAAGTCAGTATCATACCTCCGCGGAACGAAATTAGTCGCTTAACGCTTGAACAACGTGAAATATTGAAAACTAATCTATTTCCAAAGTGAGTGCTGTGTAGCCCAAACAGTGCGTTTTTTGAAAAGAAGTGCGTTTTTGGTGGAAGTGAAGCACCCACCGCGACGCAAGTTTGTGCAAAAAGTTATTGGAACTGGTACGCTAGTGGATAACATCCATGGTCCCCGTCATCACACGCTGCGCACAGATGAGGAAGTGGCTGCTGTGTTGTGACCGAGAGTGTGAGACTCAATTCACGAACATTGACTCGCCATCGATCTCAACAGCTCAACATCTCACGCACTAGCCTGAGGAGAATTCTGCACAAAGATCTCGGATTATTCACTCACAAGGTCCAATTGACTCAGCAAATGAAGGCGCGCGACCATCCGCTTCGCAGTTTGGGCCTTAGAGCAGCTTGAATTGGATAAAGATTTTGGGCGAAAAATCATTTTTTCTGACGAGGAGCATTTTTATCTCGGCGGCTACGTTACCAAACAAAATCGCCGCAACTGGGTCTCAGACAACCGGCAGGTTATTTCCGAAAAGCCAATGCATCCACAGAGAGCGCGTAACCGTAAAAGCAGAACACTTTTTTGCCTACAAACAATTCCTATTGAGGCTCTTGATTTTACCCGGATATCCGTGTACCCGGGTAAAGACCAAGTGGACCAAGTGCACTCCCATGACAATAAGTCGACACCTATCTCAAATAGGAAAAGTGAAAAAAAAACTCGACAAGTGGGTACGACATGAATTGAACGAGGCCCAGAAACGACGCCGTTTAAAAACATGTGCATCGCTCAGTCTTATACATCGAAATGCACCGTTTTTGCACCGTATAATCACAAGTGATGAAAAGTGAATTTTGTATGACAACCGTAAAAGATCCGGGTAGTAGTTAGATGCAGACGAAAACCCAAAGCACACCACCAAACTTGGCCTTCACCCAGAAAAGGTTATGGTGACAATCTGTTGGACATCGAAAGGACCAATCCACTTTTCATTTCTTCAACTAGGGGAAACGATAAATGCAGTCAAATATTGTGTGGAAATCGACATAATGCATACGAAATTGGCTGAAAAGCCTGCATGGTCTGATCCTGTTGCATGACAATGCTAGACCCCATACCAGCAGCACGTAACGGTACAAAAGCCGCTACAGTTTGGATTCGAAATTCGTCCACATCCACCGTACTCTCGTGATATTTCTCCAACGGATTATCACCGTTTCCGCAGTCTGACGTCATTCTGTCGGCAAAAGGTGTTCCGAAACCGAGCAGAGATCATAGAAGCCTTTGAAAACTTTTTAGCGTAAAAAAATCAAGCCTTCTATAAAAAAAGGAATAATGCACCTTGAATCACGGTGGGAAGAAGGTTATAGATGTCAATGGTTCATATTTTGAAGAATTACAATTTTATACACACAGAAATATTGACTTTTAATTTTTTTTACAAAAAAATCCGACATTTCATGTGGTACGACCTAATATTTAAAGTCGCAGCTGATTTCGAAGATGACTTGCTATCGTTTCAAAGAGATATTGCTCGATATTATCTTAGAAGAGACACAATTCTCCAACCTTCGGCATCAAAACGCTCTCTATCTGCAAGCGTTGTTTTATTTGAAGCTAATCATTTTCCAAAGAGAATTGAAATGCCTTTTAGATGCAGAGTATGCCACACGCGAGTCAGATGGGTTTGTGAGTTCTGCGACATAGTTATGTGTAATTTCATGCACAAAATTGGCAACCATATTTTCCCATTGTACCTGCTCGGGTACAGCAAAAAACGACACTTCCTACTTTAAAAAAAATGAAAAAACCTTTTTTTTGTTCATTTGACATTATTTAATAAATTTATGTTACCAACAATTTAAAATTTTAATTTTAAATGTCTTTTGTAATAAATTGGTTAATGTCCCAACTCCACACGGTCTCAATCCGACATTTGACACCCTTCACTTTATTTTAAAATTGCTTATAAACAAAATTGAATTATTTAAAAAAAACAGTCATACACAAATTAATTTATTTTTGGATAAAATAATTTATTTTCTATAGAAATTTTTATAAATCCTGGAGGACAAATGAAAAACAAAGAATTTGCCAAATTAGTCTTGCATGTCTTTTAACCGGTTGCTGATATTCAAGAAAATTTGAAAATCATGTCCGTTACGGCATGAAGCCCTTATATTCTCTCAGGAATTTCTGGTTGTTCTTCTCATTCTCGATCATCCACTGCAGCACCTTCAATCCGGCAGTAAAATGCATATACATTGTATCGATTGCAATTTCGGGTGGAAAGAGTTTCAGCGTGAACATGGGATGCAGAGGTCCTACTAAACGATTAAGTTCTTCAGCCACTGACCTCACTTCTCGGTGACAGCTGTAGATGGTCTTGTAGTCAGTTGGGCTAATTCCTTGGCAATGGTCCATTTTTTCCACAAGCCTATCGAGTACCCCCAGAATGGGTGTGTCATCGAATACCTTTCTAGCAGCTTCAGCTTGTTTTTGGTTGCGTTCGAAAATGTCTGCAGCTTTTTGAACACTCTCCTCGAAGAATTCGTTGATGCGGCTATGAATAGTGGACGACACATTATAGCCATCTTCGTACTGGGCTGCTTCCAATCCATCCAAATCCTGATCCATACTCTTCTGGGTGATCGCGATATTCCTTAAAACGTTTTCCGGTGTTGGAAACCTGCGCATATTCGCGTCAAGAGCATCTATGACCGAAAGTACGTAGCGGTAGACTTGTTTGTTGGGAACACATTCCGAGACAGCTTTGGAGAGTGCGTCGACTTTGATTTGAATCTGTAACTCTGGTGACATTTTGGTCTCAGAGGGACTACTTTTTTCTATGTCCTTCTTAAAGTTTTCAGCAGTTTTCTCAACGACTCCCTTAAACGATTCGCATGACTTGTTCGTCTCCGATTCTGGAACATTCTGGTTTTCCTTGCCTGCTTCTGATGCTCCACTCAAAGCAACCAATAAACAGATTCCGAGAACGGCTAGCGCTTTCATCGTTGAATGCAATGACCGACAAGTTTAGCGAATAACTGAGCTCGATCGAGTCAAGTGCATCCTTATATAGCACATCCATTCGACAAGCAGTCAAATCAATGCCTTATCAAAGTACGAGTGATAGAGGGCACGGCCGGGCTGATATAAGCCTCGCGATTGCGACAGGTAGTGAGATGAGAAATTTCTTGAAACTGCAGCAGAATTGCAGTAGCAAATGTTTCGAGTCAAGAAGAGGTTATCATTTTGTCAAGAACTGTGTTTATTCGGAATCATTTCCTGTTTTGACGTTTTAACAGCGATGCACTGATAGTGATGTTTGTTCGATTTGAATGTCTGCCCCCAGCTGCTTTGTGCTGCTCTTTTCAACGGCTGCATGGACAGAAGCTGAAACATTGAAAAATGCTTTCATTGCTATCTGGTCACTCTTTCTATGCAGTCAATGTAAGCCTCCACACCCGTGGAGCCACTCAGGAGATAGAGCTCTACAAAGATCCAAATACCCAAACACACAAACCGTCAAAATTATAACTTTAGTAAGATAGGATTGTTTGTGGGCGCCGTGGCGTAGTGGGTAGGTGAGTCGACTCCTACGCTCGATGTTCCTCGCTCGGTTCCATTCCCGAAAAAACAGCAAACATTTTTTCACGGCTCCACCTCTTTCGAGTCACTGACAATGCTCAAAGAGTATAACTGTCTAGAAAAGGCTTCCCAATCTCGTCGTTCAGAGTCGGCATTAAACTGTAGGTCCCCTCCACTCGTGAGAGAACAATAGCACGCACAACACGAATGGTTGCTAAGAAACTTGGGCCCAGGTTCACCTCGAACTGTAGCGCCGCCATTATTATTATTATTAAGATGGGATTGTTTGTTCATGTCAATTGTTGCAAGATTTCAAATCAAATAATGACCACCATCAGTGCTTTGCTGACAGAACCTGCAAATCAGGAAACGATTCTGAATAATCTCCGGTGTTGAGAAAACGAATAACCTTTCCGACTTGAAATTTTCGCAGCAGCATCAAAGAAAATACAATTTTGCGTCACTATCTGTCACTATCGGGAGACTTGTTTCAGCACGGGCGTGCCCACTAGAAAGCGCAGTATTTTGATAACGCAACCGACTGCTTATCGAATAGATGCGCTATATAAGGATGCGCTCGGTTGGATCGAGTTCAGTTATTCGCTAAACTAGTCGGTGATTGCATTCAACGATGAAAGTGCTTGTTGTTCTCGGAATTTGTGTGCTGGTCGTTTTGAGTGGAGCATCAGAAGCAGGCAAGGACAACCAGATTGTTCCAGGATCGATGGGGAATGATAAATGCGCATCGCTCAAGGACCGTCTAGACCACATAGCACAAGAAATTGAGAAGGAAATTAAACAAACTAGAGAGGAAATACCAGCAGAGTTACAACTTCAAATCAAGATCAACGCATTTTCCAGAGCTGCCGGGGAATGTATTCCCAACAACCGAGTCTACGCCCACATTCACTTAGCCTTGGATGACCTTCATTCCATCATCGCCGACTTCCCAACACCGGACAACGTTGCGAAGAAGATCAAGGAAGCCCAGAATTTCTTGGATGAGAACTTCGATGACTTGCAGGCATATCAGTATGAAGTTGGGTACAACATGTCGACAGAGCTTCGTAGCCGCATCGATAAATTCCTCGAGGAGAATGCCGAAAAAGCTGCGGACATTTTCGAAAGCAACCGCAAAAAGGCTAAACAATCTAAAACGGTGTTTGATGATACTCAGTTAGTGGGGCTAATTAATAAGATTGTGGATAAAATGGACCATTGCCGGGGAATCAGTCCGACTGACTACAAGTCCGTTTTCAATTGTCATCGTGAAGTGAGGTCAGTGGGTCAAGAACTTAACCGTGCTAAGGCAGGCATTCGTCCTATGGGTGCGATAAGATTGCTGCCACCCCACAAATCAATCGAGCTGCTGACTTTGAATTTCACTGCTGCCAGGAAGGACTTGGAATGGATGGTCATGACTGAAAAGATCGAGCAAAAATTCCTGACCGAGTACAAAGGGCTCATGTAGTAGAGGACATGAGCTTCAACTTTTGTAAGCAGACGATGATTTTATGTCCAATTGGTTGTCAAAATTTCCATTTAGATGCTAATGAAACTAAGATAGTGACTTCAAGAAAAAACTGTTTAATGCAACACCCACTCTGAGTTTTCTTTGCAAATATTCAACTGATTTTTTTTTTCAAATGCGAGTTGTGAGTGTTTTACGTTTTTCTGTCGTGTCAGTCGACTCAGGTTGTTGACAATTGAAAATTAAGGTAAGCTCCTCTTTTTTTTTTTTTTTTTTGTTACTGTCGTAGGTTTTTTTCACACTACACTGGATCATTCAGACTCAAAACTGGTCCATTATACTACTAGGCAGCAAGCTACTTTTACTGGAATTTCATGGTCTTCCTTGGGCGCTTCTGTGATGAGGAGCCTACATCATCAGCTCTCACCTCATCAGCGCCGAATAACTGCCATCTGATTATAGCAAAGGCGGGACAATGGCAGAGGAAGTGCTCTGCAGTGTCATCGTCTTCTCCACAATTATCGCAGAAGGTTTCATCACTTAGGCCAAGCACACTTAGGCACACTTTTCTGTTAAGAGATAACAAGAAAGCCGCGGATTTCTTATAGACGTTGGGGAGCATGCGCTTGGTCTGTCTACATCCTGGAGAGTCATGCCACCTGCGGTTGTGCTCTCGAAAAGTCCAACCATCGATGGAAGCCCTAACCAAGGACGCGGGCAATCCCAGCGTAGGTTCAGATCCTGAGAATGCCTCATCTGATCCTCGCCTAGCAAGTTCATCAGCGATCTCATTTCCCGTGATCCCGTGGTTCCCCAGAACCCAGAGAAGACTTGCATTCCTGAACTATCCTGGAAGTGGTTAAAGGGTTGAGCAAGGCCTTAAGCACAGCTTGGCTGTCGCTAAAGACACAAATACTTCGCTCCTTCCACCTATTCTTCACAATATAGCTCATAGCCATTAGGATCGCATACGTTTCCGCTTGGAAAACCGACGCAAAGTTGTCGCTCTCCACGAAGGCACCAGCACCAGATCCGTCATTGGTCTTGGAGCCGTCCGTGAAGATTCGACTACATTCCTTTCCTGGGACAGATTCTGGCCAGAGCCAATCCTGAGTATAGGGAAAGTCGACTTTGTATGTTCATCGCAGCTGGAGTACTGGTGTCCGTGCGTCAGACGGCATATCCACAAGACTGGGGTCAAAGGAAATGCGGTGCGCAAGGTCATCGAAACTCCAGTGCGAGCTGTACCAAAAACCACTTATTTTTAAACGGAAGATGGCCTTGAGAGTTCACCCCATGACGTGGCCATCTAGGGGGGGCATCAAGAGCAGAGCCAGGCATGCTAGGGAAGGCCCCCTGCAGCCGAGACAGACCGTTCTTTGAAGCTTGGTGAAAGCAGCAGTTACGTATTTACGCGAAAACTTATTCCACCAAACGACCGATGCATAGGAGAGAAGGGGCCAAATCATAGCCATGTAGATCCAAAGGGATCTTTTTGGTGATAGACCCCAGGATTTGCCGAAAATTCCCTTACACTGCCAGAAAACTGACAGTGCCTTCGCAATTTTCGTTTTTGTGTTTTTTCCACAGAAGCTTCCTATCTAGAATGACACCCAGATATTTGGCTTCATCGGAAAAGCGGATAGTGACACCTTTTAATACTAGTTGAGTCAAAGCAGTCAATTTCCTCCTCCTCGTAAAGAGGACAACCTCGGTTTTAAGAGGGTTGACTGAAAGCCCATTTCTGGTACACCAATCGTCGATCACGTCTAGAGATGCCTGCGCTTTTGAACACACATCCGCTAGGCATGATCCGACAAACAGAACAGCTACATCATCCGCATAGGCCTGGGCGTAGATGTTAGAACTATTGAGAGCATCGAGCAGAGAGTCAACCAGCATGCACCATAGCAGAGGAGACAAGACACCACCCTGTGGGCAGCCGCTTATTACCCCCGCCATAACATACTGGCTACAATCCGCGTCCGCAATAATAGTTCTACTCATCAGCATTGCTTTAATCCAAAGCACTAATGATTCATCTACACCGTGTTCTCTGGCCTATGCATTCATAGGCATTGTCAAAGGCACCCTCTATATCAATGAATATGCCCAGCGCGTATTCTTTCCTGTCGAGTGCACATTCGATTCTGCCAACGAGATTTTGAAGTGCAGTCTCGCAAGATTTTCCGCGCTAATAGGCATGTTGCATCTGAGATAGAGGATGAATTCGCAAAGCGGTTTTGCGCACATGAAGCTCAATCAGCCTTTCCATGCTTTTCAGCAGGAAAGAGGTTAGACTGATTGGTCTAAAGTTCTTGGCGAGTGAGTAGTCCCCCTTATCGATCTTTGGTATGAAGGCTACCCTAACTATACGCCAAGGGGTCGGGATATAGGCCAGTGCCAGACTGATTGTGAAAATTATTTTCAGAACCGGCAGCAACTTGTCTATACCCTTTTGCAACAAGGCTGGATATATGCCGTCGGTACCAGGCGACTTGAAACCAACGCGACTGCGTATTTGATAGCTTCATCTGTCACCACGAGCGATGAAACAAACCAGCATCGTGTTACATTTATCAGCTCATCCTCAGTTCCAGGGATAGGAACTGGTTTTGAGCCGGTTGTGATCTGGTTACCTGGAAAATGAGTCTCAAGCATGAGGCTAAGCGTTTCAGCTTTTGACTCAGTGTAGGTACCTCCTCTCTTAGTGGAGCGGAAGAAGGCAGGATTGAGAGGGATACAATATACGATTTTCGCAAGCCAGAGGGAGATGAGTTGGATGCGCCGAAAATCGGCCTTCTTCCACCGAAAATCTACTTTCAAAGCGGATTCTCGGGTGAAGCAAATATATTTTCATCCCTTCTGTTCCGTTTTCAGCATGTTTTCCTCATTTTCTGGTGATCGGTGATCGAGTAACACCTCACGCATGCTACGTGGCAGTTTCGGAAAATTGATCACAGGGACGGTTTAAATGCAATTTAAATATTTTTTTCACTGCATACATATAGTACTACATGTAAACGTTGCTGCTACACCTAAACAAAAATTGTTTTTATCCGTAATTCATGAAAAATACGAATTTAAAAGAGAGCATTACTCAATCCTCGGGAGAACATTACTGGGTGAAAATCTGATGCAAGTGAACTGATTCGCGTGTTCCACACGCAGAAAATCTTGCCTGCCCAGTCGGATTTCCCAGTCGTTTGTAAACAGCCACTTAGGTTGTGCTGTGCCTGTCCAATCATATCCGTATCTTCCGTTCAGTCTGGCCATTTTACGGTCTTTTAAGAGATCACGCGTTTGTAGTTTCAACTTGAGTTTCGAAACATCTCCACAATTATGTGACACTCAGGGTCTCAATGAGGATCAGAAGAGTTCTTCATTCTGTGAAAGATATCATCCCAGATATATATCATCTAGTCCCCTCCCATTTGGGCAAGCCTTTGTCAACTCCTGAAGAAGAAGCCATCCCCCCTCCCAGTTTTGAAGAGGTAAGCTCGGCCATCAAAAGGCTGAAGAACGACAAAGTCGCCGGCTCTGATGGCCTCCCAGGGGAACTTTTCAAACATGGTGGTGATGTTTTGGTAGGGTGCATGCACCAAATCATCAACCAAGTATGGGTGGATGAAGCCATGCCCCGTGACTGGACTATCAGCTCTGTATGCCCCATCTTCAAGAAAGGCGATCCCAAGTCTTGCAAGAACTACCGAGGCATAGCCCTGCTACATGTCGCATACAAGATTCTATCCAACGTACTGTGTGAACGTCCGAAACCGAGGCCGAAAATCGGCACGTACCAATGTGGGTTTCGGCCAGGCAGATCGACAATCGACCAAAATTGCACACCGAGACAAATCCTGGAAAAGACCAACGAGTTTCGAGTCGAGACTCATCACGTATTTATCGACTTCAAAGCCGCATACGACTACATCCATCGTCTTAAGCTCTACCAGGCGATGGTCGAATTCGGGATCCCGGGAAAACTGATCCAACTGTGCCGTGTCACGCTGGAAAACACGCAATGCAATATGCAATTTGGGAACAGTTCCTCCGAAGTATTCCAAACATGCAGCGGATTTCGACAAGGAGATGCGCTGTCGTGTGACTTCTTCAACCTTGTACTGGAAAAGATAGTGTGCAAGGCAGGCGTCAACACCAAAAGGCACTATCTTTAATAAATCCGTACAGTTGCTGGGCTACGCAGACGACATTGACATCATGCATCGCTCCCAGCGAGCCGTTATAGAAGCTTTCACGGCCATTGAAGAAGAGGCGAAACGAGTTGAAGACTGAGCATAGAAGGCTGCCGTGTCTCAGGCAGAGACCCTTCACAGGTCGGGAGCCCCCTAAGTAAGTAAGTAGTTTGTCAACTCCTGCACTTCTTCGTTTTTGACCAAATAGTTCAGGAGAGGAAGGCGATCACAAAGCAGTCGACAGAAGACAACCGATGAAGTCGGACCCCATTTGTTTATTTATTTTGGGTGTTATTTGTTAAAGAATAAAAAGACAAATGTAATTTCTTAAATTAGTGCTAGCGTTTCCTTTCATCATCACTTTATTTATGAGGTAATTGAAAGCTCATGTATTTCTGTTCAGTCTTTTCGCTCGCGATCAGCCACTCCAACTCTTTCACTCCGGCAGTGAAATTCAAAATCAGCAAATCAATCGACTGATCGGGTGGATAGAAATTGCGCATAGTGATGTGATGAAGGTGTTCCATTTCACGTTTAAGTTTCTGAGCCTCTGATCTTACGTCGCGACGACAATTGAAGATGCGGCCGAAGTCATCCGGCCTAGTTCCCAGGCAGCGGTCCACTCTATCCACAAGCCTACTAACAATCCTCCGTACGGGAATATCCTCAAACACATCCCTATGAACTCTGGACATTCTGTGGTTGCTGTCGAAAATGTCAGCGGCGTTTTGTGCTTGCTCTCTGAGGAAATCGCCGATGCGACCGCGAAGACGTGACGGCATTACAAAGTCAACAGCATTTTCAAGCGCTTGCAAGTCATCAAAATGCTCCTCCATGTAGTCCTGGGCTTCCGTGATCTTCTTCATAACATTGTTCGGTGTTGTTAGGTCGGAAAGGATGGAATTCAAATCATTCAGAATTGCATGAACGTTGCGATAGATTCGGTTGTTGGTAATACATTCCGCGGCAGCTTTGGAGAATGCGTTGATTAGGACTCCAAGTTCGATCTCTGGTTCGAGTTCGATGCCGAAATGACGGGTTCGTTCATGTTCCTTCACACCCTCGTGTGTAATATTACGTACAAGTCCAGAGAACGTTACACATGTGTCATCCTTCTCCGGTTCTGGATCAGACCGGTAACCCTTACCGCAGCAGTAGTGTCCTCGGTCGGCCGCACTGACCGCGCTCAGTACACAAATTCCGAGGACAACAAGCACTTTCATCGTTGAATGCAGTGACCGACTAGTTTAGCGAATAACTGAACTCAGTCGAGTCAAGTGCATCCTTATATAGCGCATCTATTCGATAAGCAGTCGACTGCGTTATCAAAGTACGCAAAGTTTTTGTGCTGCAGTGAGGCAATATGTGGGGAAATTCCGAGCCAAAAGGTTATTCATTTTCTCATCGCCAGAGATTATTCAGATTGATTTCCTGATTTGAACGCTTTGTCAGCAAACAACTGATAGTGATGATTTTCTATAGAAATTCCTCTTGAGGCAAGTAAGTGTTTTTTAATTTTACATACAGTCCTCCCGCTGTCTGGCAGAATGACTCACTTAACTCGTAGCAGATTTCCGTCCCTCCGATCTAGACGAAGTCAAGACAGCAACAGGGAGACTGAAGTCTAGAAAAATGTGTCCCAATGACTTTGGAGATTCGAACGGCACTTTTTTTTCGGAGGATTTTTGAAACTCTACTGGAGAACTCAGACTCACAACTGGTCCATTGTACTGCCAGGTAGCAACCTACTCCAGTGCAGTTAATTTGATCCCAACGGCAAACTGTGACTGGACCAGATTCGATTTCACTGGGATTCGAACCTGGGACCCCCCGAACTTGGGGCAGGCACTTAACCAACTGCGCCATCCAGACGTCTCGAACGGCACTTTACTCGTAAGCTATTGAGTGTGGTGACTTCACCTGCTCTTCGACTTTGAGCCTGTGGGACAACGCAACAGAGGACGTTAACGAACAAGGTGGCGCACACAAGTCGAGGAGGACCTCGGCCGGCTTGGTGAGCGAAACTGGAGACAGCTGGCGAAAGATCGTGCTGGCTGGAGAGGCATGTTGAGTGAGGCCCAGGTCCACCTCGGACTGTAGCGCTCTAAGAAGAAGAAGAAGACTTCACCTGCTCGACTGAGACACACCTCAATGCTTCCTTTCCAGGGCAAGAACTTTTGGCCTAAGGCCAGTTGACAATCATCATCCAAAACATTTTACTGAAGGCTTCCCCACGTTACTTACTCACTTACTTAAGGTGGCGCTACAGTCCGGAGTGGACCTGGGCCTCAACCAACAGGCGTTTCCAGCCAGCTCGATCTTTAGCTATCTGCCTCCAGACTCGCACGCACAGTTGGTTGAGGTCCCTTTCCACTTGCGTGCGCCACCTACGTCGCCGGATTCCTCTACTGCACCGTCCCTCGGTGGTGGATTCGGGCCGGAACATTGGTTTCCATTGGCTCTACATGACCTAGCCATCTTAATCGTTGCATCTTCACCTTTCTGGCTAAGTCGATGTCGCTGAACAGCTCGTACAGTTCGTTGTTATATCGTCTCCTCCACTCACCCTCTATGCAGACGGGACCGAAAATCACCCGAACAATTTTCCTCTCAAAGCAGCCAAGAGCAACCTCATCCGCTTTTGACAAAGTCCATGCTTCTGCGTCATATAGCAGGACTGGGACGATTAAGGTTTTGTACAGGGTTACCTTGGTTGTTCGAGCGAGGGATTTGTTTATCAATTGATTTCTTAGCCCAAACAAGCAGCGATTAGGAAGATTTATTCTTCGTTTGATCTCAGCGCTGGTGTCATTGTCTGAGTTGATAGCGGTTCCTAGGTAGACAAAGTCTTTGACTACCCCTAAGCTTCCCCACGTTATTCGATTTATTTCTAAGGACAACTTACTGCATCACTCCAAAGTTGATGCACCGGGTTTCTCAAAACGTAATTCACGATTCACAACTTTAAAATTAAATCCAAGACCCAAACCCTCGTTGTACAAGTACAGAGACCTTGGAGATGTCAGCCCTAGCGAGCCTGAAAACAGCATTTGTCAAATAGTTTGTTTGGCCGAGAATAGGGTGACTTTTAGTGGAGTCGCAGTCGATACTTAGAATCATTTCTGCAGACTATTAAACGGCGACGAGGACACAAGTCCAATTTGTAGGCAGAATATTCCACTCAAATTGGACCATGATAGACAGAAGTCCTTCCGATCTCGACGAAGTCAAGATAACAACATCGAGACTAAAGTCTAGCAAAGTTGCTGTGGCAGAAGGTCTGCCCGCAGAAGTCTTTAAAGCATCTGGAGACCGTCTGTTTGGCTGCATACAACAGCTCATCCGTAAGATATGGTTGGAGGAAGGCATGCCCGAGTATCGAAAAGGAGACCCCTTTGACTGCGCCAACTATCGAGGGATAAGTCTCTTAACGTCGCGTATAAGACCTCATCTGCAGTTCTGTGTGAACGCCTGAAACCTTTTGTCACCAATCTGATAGGTCCTCATCAGTTTGGTTTCAGGCCAAGGAAGTCCACCATCGACCCGGTGGTGTACACCGGGAGACCTACATTTCCACCGATAATGAGCTAAGAATCATCCAGATTGTTGCATATATCTCAGGAGGTGCTTCAGCTCTCTTTTTTCCAGATCCTCCAGCTCGTCGAAGAAGTTACTGCCTAGTGTTAGCAGCCTCCTTCCTCGTAAGGCTGGACAATCGCATAGCAGTTGGCGGAAGGATTCTATTTCCTCCTCGTCCCTGCAACTTCTACAATGGTTAGGTTAGGGTATTTTATGGGCTGCCAGTGAATTCGCCAGCACACTTAGGCCATGTTGGTCCATTGTTATACCCACGGTCAGACTGCTACCATCGATCGACCGCTCCAATGATAGTGGCGTTAATTTGATCCCAACGGCAAATGGTGACTGGACCAGATTTGAAAAATCGGATAAAATCGTGTTAACATTGGTTTCACTGGGGTTCAAACCTGGGACCCCTCTAACTTAGGGCAGGCACTTAGCCAACAGCGCCATCCAGTCGTTTTCTTCTACAATAGTCGCTCTGAGGGATACCTAACCTTCTGGCATGGATGCCTATCTCTTTCTAAGGTTTCGTCCACTACGTTTTTCCTTAGGAAACTTAACGGCATGTTAACATAAGGTAGTGCTGGAGATTTATCTAACTCTGAGCCCTCCTTTGTCAACACGTCCGCTCTCTTGTTTCCTTGAACATCTGTGTGTCTCGGTTAGAGTCCGACTGAAATTTCGGCTTGTCCCGGTTAGAGTCCGACCGAACATTCGGCTTCGGCTTCGGCTTCGGCTTCGGCTTCGGCTTCGGCTTCGGCTTCGGCTTCGGCTTCGACTTCGGCTTCGGCTTCGGCTTCGGCTTCGGCTTCGGCTTCGGCTTCGGCTTCGGCTTCGGCTTCGGCTTCGGCTTCGGCTTCGGCTTCGGCTTCGGCTTCGGCTTCGGCTTCGGCTTCGGCTTCGGCTTCGGCTTCGGCTTCGGCTTCGGCTTCGGCTTCGGCTTCGGCTTCGGCTTCGGCTTCGGCTTCGGCTTCGGCTTCGGCTTCGGCTTCGGCTTCGGCTTCGGCTTCGGCTTCGGCTTTGGCTTCGGCTTCGGCTTCGGCTTCGGCTTCGGCTTCGGCTTCGGCTTCGGCTTCGGCTTCGGCTTCGGCTTCGGCTTCGGCTTCGGCTTCGGCTTCGGCTTCGGCTTCGGCTTCGGTTTCGGCTTCGGCTTCGGCTTCGGCTTCGGCTTCGGCTTCGGCTTCGGCTTCGGCTTCGGCTTCGGCTTCGGCTTCGGCTTCGGCTTCGGCTTCGGCTTCGGCTTCGGCTTCGGCTTCGGCTTCGGCCGAAAAACTGGCCTTTGGTCGGACTCTAGTCCCGGTACCCAGCAGAGAGTCACCCTGTCTACCCTGGAGATTTTGTTGACGTTTTGTCCGCATAGCTTGACTTGCTTATTCGACGCTATGGCTCTTATAGCCGCTTGGCTGTCGGAGTCTATGGCTATCGATTTTTCAGTCAAACTAGGCTCTTTAAGTTTAAGCGTCGCCTCATTTATTGCTACTACTGCCGATTGGAAAGCGCTACACTCATGGCTTAGGCTTAAGGAACTTTCGAAGAGATCGCAGAAGACCTCTGCCCCAGTTCCTGCACCTGTTTTCAAGCCATCAGTGTACATGGAGATCTCTTCGGCGCCATTTGCTGATAGCTCTTCCCAACGTCTCCTGTCCAGAATTCGGGTAGAGAACTTCTTCGTGGTAGCAAGGGTTGGTGGCGACGTTTTGTATCGTGTACTTGTTCGTTTTTACCAAATAGTTCAGGAGAGGAAGTTGATCACAAAACAGTTGACAGAAGACAACCGATGAAGTCGGAAACTATTTATTTATTTATTCTAGGTGTTATTTGTTAAAAAAAAGAAGACAAATGTAGTTTCTTAAGCTAGCGTCAGCGTGTTTTTCCTTAAAATATCCTAGTCCCGGGACCTATCTCCATCTGTGGCTTGACTCTTCTTTGCTCTTTCGGGTTTGTCTGCTCTTTTCCATCGCGATCAACTTTTCCAAATCTTTCAATTCGGCAGTGAATTTCAAAATCATCGACTCAATTGACGGATCGGGTGTTTCTAAGTGGTTCATACTACGAGAACGAAGTTTTTCCATTTCATGTGTAAGTCCTTGCGCAACTGATCTTACGTAGCGACGACAATTGAAGATGCGATCGAAGTGATTCGGCGTAATTCCCAGGCAGTCGTCCACTCTTTCCGCAAGCGTATTAATGATCTTCGGTATGTTAGTATCCTCTAACAGTTTTTTATAATCTCTAGACTTCATGTAGTGGTGTTCGAAAGTGCGCACGGCGTTTCGTGATTGCTCTTTAATGAAATCGCCGATGTGGCTGAGAAGATGTGACGGCATTCCAAAGTCAAAAGCATTTTCAAGCGCTTGCAAGTCATCGAAGTGCTCCTCCATGTAGTCCTGGGCTTCCGTGATCTTCTTCATAACATTATCCGGTGTTGGGAATTCAGAAATCATGGAATGAAGGCTATCCATGATTGCATGAACGTTGCGAAAAATGCGGTTGTTGGGAATACATTCCAGGGCGGCTTTGGAGAATGCGTTGATTGCGATTCCAAGCTCTGCCACTGATGCCAATTCGATGTCGAAATAATTAACTGCTCGAAGCTCCTTCAAACCCTCGTGTGTAATGTTCTGTATAAGTCCATGGAACGTTACACATGTGTTATCCTTCTCCGGTTCTGGAACATCCTGGTAACCCTTACCGCAGCAGTAGCGTCCTCGGTCGGCCGCACTGACCGCGCTCAGTACACAAATTCCGAGGACAACAAGCACTTTCATCGTTGAATGTAGTGACCGACTAGTTTAGCGAATAACTGAACTCAGTCGAGTCAAGTGCATCCTTATATAGCGCATCTATTCGATAAGCAGTCGACTGCGTTATCAAAGTACGCAAAGTTTTTGTGCTGCAGTGAGGCAATATGTTGGGAAATTCCGGGCCAAAAGGTTATTCATTTTCTCATCGCCAGAGATTATTCAGATTGATTTCCTGATTTGAACGCTTTGTCAGCAAACAACTGATAGTGATGATTTTTTTATGGAAATTCATCTTGGGGCAAGTAAGTGTTTTTCTAGTTTTACATACAATCCCCCCGCTGTCTGGCAGAATGACTCACTTAACTCGTAGCAGATTTCCGTCCCCCCCCCATCTAGACGAAGTGAAGACAGTAACAGGGAGACTGAAGTCTAGAAAAATGTGGCCCAATGACTCGACCGGCATGGAAACCACTCTGCGCAAATATTTTTTTTGGATGAAGTAGTGCACATGCGGGTTTCCGTCTGATCCTGTTTGTTGACGAAGCCGTTCAGCCAAAGATAAGCTTCGTCACTGAAGATGATTTTGTGATGAAATTGGCCATCTTCTTCCAACATTTCTGGAGCTCGATCTGGGAAAGTGTGCCGCTTCATATGATCAAGTGGATTTAGGTCTAGAGTTAAGGGTACAGGTCAAGATCCTTTCACAAAATTCGGGGCGCTACAGTCCAAGGTGGACCTGGGCCTCACTCAACATGCCTCTCCAGCCAGCATGATCTTTACCCAGCTCTCTACAGTTGCGCACACCAAGCCGGCCTAGGTCCCCCTCGACTTGTGTGCGCTACCTTGTACGTGGACGTCCTCTGTTGCGTTGTCCGACAGGCTCAGAGTCGAAGACTCTTCGGGCCTTCGAGCTAAGTTGTCCATACGCTCTACATGGCCTAGCCATCTTAGGCGTTGGATCGGTAGACGCCTGGCTAGACTCATGTCGCTGTACAGCCCATACAGTTCGTGGTTGAACCTTCTCTTCCAAATGGCATCAACGCAAATAGGACCGAAGATCGCGCGCAGGTATTTCTGAAAACCTTCAAATCAACCAAGCCTTAGTCCCATCCTCCAAATTCGCCCATTAAAGTGGCTCCATCAAGAAGTCGATCCCATAAACGCCTGGTTCGAGGCTAAACTAAAAAAAAAAGAACAGAAAATCGCCCTCAGTAAACCACAAGCAAAAACCATGAAGAAACTCAATTTCCCATGTCGTGCTCACAACTTGTTCGCACTCGCCGTCGAGTAAGCCGCCGAGGTGAACGGCCGGTCACTTCCCGGTTTCACAAATCACGCACCGGCATGAGTCCTCATAAATATGCGTAACTAAGAGCTTCTCTGCGCGAAATATTTACTTCATAACTCCCATGACGTAATGGCACTTAAAATTCATTACCATCGGACCTGATCCGATTCGATACCACCACACTCGCACCGATCGGGGCAACCCACGGACTGGGAGTTCGCCGCGAACTCTTAGGCCGCACCAAAGGACTGACATTAATGCCCCTAAAATGTGATTTGGGCCCTTTTACGTGCGGAATTGAATTTCACGCATGGGTTTTAATTCGCGAGATACTGTGCTCCGCTGTGGATGCCGGGTATCTTGTTACCGGGACCGGCTTAAATAAATCACGTTGCTCCTATCGTTCCCTCATGCAGTGAGCTTAACGTGGGCATTCTCGTCCAAGTGCCTGGCGGAGTAAATTACTCTCGATCGACAGCTGGGTGAAATGAGTCGAGGTGGTGTCATGTAAATTTTGGAAATTGCGTGTAATTTGTTGCGACTTGATGGCGAAATAACGCGATCACCGTTCAATGATCCGTCCGTCGTCGTTGTTGTCGTCAATGGTTTTTGAATTTTCGAGGCAAATTATAGGGTCTCGCTGTGTGGGGATACAAAGACATCAGCTGGGATATGTGATATCAACGCACGCCTCTTGAGGTGACCGAGAGCGATTATAAGTCGATTTTGAATGCTGTCGGCTGCCGCGGAGAATGGTGGAGCCCGCCGGCACGTCAGCCTTTCATTAGTGAATGTTTTCATTTTGGCGATGACAGAGAGACTAATAGAGTGCCCTGAACTTGAGGAACACCCGTCGAGGTTTGGATGGAGCGGCGGTTGTTCCCATCATCTGATGGGAATTGAATTTTGACTTGACAGTCAGTTGAGTTTTGTTTTTGATAATCAACGGTCGCATGTGGTCTTTGGGAAATGATTAACTTTAAGCACAAGGCCGTGCCAGCTACGGAAACTTACGGAAGCTATACAGGATGTGAATTCAAAGAGTTTACTGTCTAGTCTAGCCTTACTCACTCATTTATCAGCACAACGAGCCCTGGAGGGTCTTTGCCTGAGCAATTGCTGCCTTTTATTACGGGCGGTCATGGGCACGCTATTTCCAGTCATCAAGACCTAGCTGACCTGCATCCGCGATGACTTGGTCTTTTTACTGGAGGTTCAGACTTCCTCTTCAACCTTGAACCAGGGGGCCTGGATTCAATGACTCTCTTGGTTGAAGCATTAGCGTTCTTTCACTCGATACTTGAATGCCCAACGTAGGATTTGTTTTTTATAGCAACAAGAAGCTTTCGGCTCCATATAGCAAGACGCGCGGAGTAGAGTTTCGGCTTTCGAGTCAGGACTTATGACCCCGATTGTTTCGACAAACCGAAGTAGCATCGGCTGGCAAGAGCGACCTCTAAGCCTTCGGTCCATGCTGTGTCATCATTTCGGACACTTGAGGGTATTCGTAAACCCTTTTGCGATCTCGAATTATGAAAAGGGAAACGTAATCCAGTTTAAGTACTCCACAACAGACTCTCCACGCAAAGTTATCTCGGGCTCAAGCCAAATCACTGAAGACTTTTCTGAAAGAGGAAGGGACAACTGTTTATGGCGGCTTAACCCAATCTGACCCCGCAGTCTTTCTTCTGGAGGGTCTGTGACTCAGTCGTTTGAGGCAATTCCTCATACGATCTCTCTAGAAATCCCACGTGGCCAACTCATTACTGAGAACCATCCTCCACAGCCGCTGCGTGGGTGTCCACCTCGATCATTTGCAGATTTCCATCTCCAAGTCAAAAGTCAAATGCGTACCGATTGCCAAGAGGACCTTCTACCAATTTGTCTCAATCCACGTGTGCATCGCTTAGTCGATTTTTGTCAATGCCCCACCGTTCTCCATCCACAGCAACAGTCGCGATTACTAACGTTGTCCATACAGCCTCTGGCAAGACTGCACAGAGATACAAAGGGAGACCTTCAAAGATCACAATCCCCACGCTCTGGCGCATCCATCGAAGTCGACGCTGCCGATCGCATTCATTCAGGAAAAAATTCCTGAACTAAGCCCATTTGGATTTATGATTACCAACCGTGATTTATTAACTTTTCGAGGTCCCAGCTGCAAGAAGTCCCTCTGCCCCGTCGCTCGTCTCTTTGGGCCGACGCACGTTGAGTCCTCCCTGCTCCGCGGCTATTTATAGACAAACAAGATGATTTGTGGAGTCGCTGTGTGTGTGCGCTGCGGCGTGATCAATCTATCAAGGAAGCTCCGGGACAGAGCACACATCTCAGGGCCTATTAGCTGATTGAAATCACAAATGTGTCCAAACTTTCCACCCATCGCGGGGGGACTTTCGGCATTCTGCACTAATTACCACCGACAGCTAATCAATTAGAGATTCAAGATTCGCGGTGCCCGCAAGGGCCATTGGCCTACGCCTCTATTTGCGTTCACAGAGACGCGGTCGCTGTACGCACTCACGTCACAGGATCATAATTATAATAATCATGACGGAGTTATCGTGGCTGGTTTGCAGTGCTCGTCTGTTTTTGTGTTTTTTCCTGCGCCCGTCATGTCCACGGATTAGGATGAAGGATGTACGCGCGAGTGGGACCTCTCCGGTGGAGAGATCTCACGTAATAGATCCGTGAGTGGACAGCTGAGGCACAGATGGGTGGATGGAGATTACGACACATGAAGGCTGCGCACGGATGGATTGGTGTACAGGGCCGGGGCCATTGCGCGCACGCGCAAACACACGCCACACAGACGGACGCCCGATCCCGGCCAGTGTGGGGATCTCAAATTGCTCTCAAGGTGTATGAGGTAATGGAGAACATAAACAAATTGTGTGAGCAGTGCTCGCGGAGGGGGACGACCGCCGACCTCGTGGGACTCTATAATTTGCTACTGTCAAACGGATCTGGAACGTTGTGCGAGGCGGCGGAGGGTTGCTGTCGGGGCTGGATTGGAATTCCACTGAGGATATGAGGTCTGTCAGTGAATCTGTAGGAAATAATTACCATATCGCCCGGGGATGGTGGTGGGCCGTGGGATTTATGGGTTACGACTTTGGGCAACCTTGGTGTGAAGCGATGGTCCTTTAAAGTCAAGACGTTGCCACGGAAAACATGAATAGTCACTCAACGACGGGTGTTGGTGATGCCCACTCGGTGTTTGTCGGTAGGGCATGTGTTTTATTGGAGCAATTTGCTCAGATTGAGAGCGTCTTAGAGAAGCCTCCCACACCGTGCGAATTAAGACGAGACTGATTTGTAATCTCATGGGCGATTTCGGGTTGTTTGCATGGTTGGAGCTGAGCGGAGAATTGAGTTGAAATTGGCTGTTATTAGACAGGTGATGGATGGTTAACAGATGCGAGCTTCGAAAGAGGGGAACAAATTAACGAGAGAATGATTTGAAGCCGAGACGGTAAGATGCGTGGAATGAACGCAAAGGAGTAGTGCCAAGTCTTGGCAGAATATCGATACTATTTTCGACCATCCAATGTTTGACAGGCAGGCTGTACATTTTAGCGCAAAACAACAAATAGTTTGCGTTCGTTCCCTGATAGTATTCAGATATGCCACCAGCCACCAGCCACCAGCCACCAGCCACCAGCCACCAGCCAGCAGCCACCAGCCACCAGCAACCAGCCACCAGCCACCAGCAACCAGCCACCAGCCACCAGCCACCAGCCACCAGCCACCAGCCACCAGCCACCAGCCACCAGCCACCAGCCACCAGCCACCAGCCACCAGCCACCAGCCACCAGCCACCAGCCACAGGCCACCGGCCACCAGCCAGCAGCCAGCAGCCAGCAGCCAGCAGCCAGCAGCCAGCAGCCAGCAGCCAGCAGCCAGCAGCCAGCAGCCAGCAGCCAGCAGCCAGCAGCCACCAGCCACCAGCCACCAGCCACCAGCCACCAGCCACCAGCCACCAGCCACCAGCCACCAGCCACCAGCCACCAGCCACCAGCCACCAGCCACCAGCCACCAGCCACCAGCCACCAGCCACCAGCCACCAGCCACCAGCCACCAGCCACCAGCCACCAGCCACCAGCCACCAGCCACCAGCCACCAGCCACCAGCCACCAGCCACCAGCCACCAGCCACCAGCCACCAGCCACCAGCCACCAGCCACCAGCCACCAGCCACCAGCCACCAGCCACCAGCCACCTGCTACCAGCCACCAGCCAGCAGCCAGCAGCCAGCAGCCACCATCCAGCGATAGTTTCACCCAAAGACGATTTTTGTTTAAGGTCCAAGTTCACACGGAGTGTAGCGTCAATCAAGAAGAATTAGAAGAAGACTCTGCTTAAAATTCAAATCTCCTTCTCAAAAGTTGAATCCATAGTGAGCCTTATATACTCGTAGACACCCACCAGTCACATTCAGTCATGCAAAGCAATTGTATTCCTTTGAGCCAAAGCAACAACCTTCTTACTACACGTCAGATATGTACGTTAGACAAATGCCAGCCCAACTCATGCTGAAACAAAAACTCCACTCCCCAGCGTTCTCCGAGCTCTCTGCCTTCAAGCTTACCCTGATTTATTCTCAAACCGGTCGCATAACACTCTTCTGCGCATGGTCTTGAATCACCTCCTTAAGGATCTCCATTGATACACGATCGCCGTTAAAGTGCAGTTCATGTTGCACCGCCATCCGTCAAACTATCTAAGACACGCCGCCCATGCAAAAACCCATCAAGCTATCAAACACCTCTCATCGACTTATCTATTGGCCATCACTTACGCCGTGTCGCGGCGTGTTCTCCTGAGATTCCCATCAATCCCCGGGACGTATCTAATCTAATCCCTTGTCTTCTCCCATGTCACTCGAACAGCGCGTTGGCCTGCATGTGATATCTCTCGTGCGTACGTTGCATTCGTCAAAATTCCTCGAAAGTTTACGTCTCGCAGGCCGGCGGCGGCAGAGCGGCTTCGACGAGGGGCCGCGGCAGAGAAGATTTATTGCGCGGTTTTAATGTCTTCTTCATCGATTGCACTTCATCATGCGCATCATCAAGTGACCGTTGGCGGGCCCATGGGTTGATTTCGTCCACATCGCGGCCAGTTCTCGGCTCTGCGAGAGCGCATCGTCCTCGTACAACTCCTCGACGCGACACGGTCCGCAGTGGGCGAGTGCCGCAGAATGTCCCTAGGGACAGGTTGTAATTAAAATTTAGTAATCGCTGGGTATTTAGAGATAATTGCCATCCGTGGTTAAGGGATATCGATGGACGCGTCTTGACTTGTGGTTCATTGATGACCTCAGCGTGGTGGGCTGTGGACAGACCGTGGGCTCATAGAGCGAAGGATTTTAAAGGAACCACCGGGAGCGATTTGTTAATGAGACCCGTCTTTAGACACTGAACGAGGGGACATGCATTCAGTTCTGACAAGTGACAGGCAGGAGATGTCATTCCAGATGCCTGAGGCTGAGAGGGTTTTGATGGAGGCCTGCATCCGAAGATAGATTCATCTTTTGTTTCGGGTTTAGGTTTGGTTTACCCAGCAGCATCAATTTTAGTCTTCTAGGATCAGGCAAAAGTTTGACCTGAGGATGGTGTTCCAGACGACTGGATGGCGTAGTTGGTTAAGTGCTTGCCCCAAGTTGGAGGGGTCCCAGGTCCGAATCCCAGTGAAATCGAATCTGGTTCAGTCACCATTTACCGTTGGGATCAAATTAACGGCACTGGAGTAGGTTGCTACCTGGCAGTGCAATGGACCAGTTTTGAGTCTGAGCGCTCCAGTAGTGCTTCAGATATCCTCCGAAAAAAAAAGGATGGTGTTTAGTTTCAAGCCCAGAGTAAGTTGCAGCTTCAATTTGTTTCTAGACTTCCCTTTCTGTTCCAAGCTCAGTTTGAGTTTAAGCTCCGAATAAGGTTTCGATATTGGATCTCACTTCTCAATATCGCCTCCTGTAGTGCACATTAAACAATAGGGACCCTCCACTCGCAAGAAAACAATGGAACGCACAACACGAGTGCTTGCCGCAGAATCTAGACCCAAGTTCACCTTGGACTGTAGTGCCATCCTTATTAATATTATTGAAACTCACTTTGAGCTTCAATTTCAATTCAGACATTCAAAATCCGACATTTAGAACTTAGATTCAATTTTAGAATCAGTCTTAGTGCATGATGTAGATTTGAAATCCCGCGTAATTCGATTTCAACGCAGATTCAATCTAGATTTCAACTCCAGTCTTAGTACACATGTTCTTCGTACAACTTTTATTACATTTTCATACAATTTGGCGTGGACAACATTTTCTTAGACTTAATTTTTAGTACATCTTAGCACAATTTTTAGTACACATTTTAGTACACGATTACAACATTTCTAGTACACTTTTAGCGTGAACTTATTATTGTTTCCAACTTAATTTTTTAGTATAACATTTTAGTACAACCATTAGTACTACATTCTTAGTACATCTTCGGCATGTACTAAATTTTCTTTCGACTTCAAGCCATATTTTAACTTAGGTTTCAGTCTACATTTCAGTTCTAAATTAAATCTATGCTCCAAATGAGTCTTACATGAAAACCATTCGGACCAATTTCTTGCATTGTTGCTCCTGTTCTAATTTCAACTTTGGATTGAATTACAGTTTCGGTTCTAAGGGGTTTCTGCTCCAGAATCACTTTTAGATTCAGTTTAAGTCACATTCTTAAGCCTTAGTTGACACTCGCAGATCAATTTAGTCTTCGCCTCTCAGTCAAATTGAGGAGTCAGTCGGTAGAGCTTCAGTTTTCGTTCGATAATCTTTTTCAAATTGAGCATAAAAGTTGATTTTAAAATTTATTCGCAGCTCCGTAACCAGATTTAGATTCAATTCTAATATATTCTTGAGCCTTTCGGCTACGCCCTCAGTCCGATTCAAAGCGTCAGCTTTAAATTTCGTTCATGTTGCAGACATAGTCTCCAATTCGATTTAAGGCTTAAGGGTCAACGACAACTTTTGCAGTACACTTAATTTTCTTAGACTTCATTTTATGTACATCTTAGAACATTTTAGTACAACTTTTAGTACACAACTACATTTTTAGTACATTTTTGGGGTGGATTCAATTTTCTTCTCGATTTTAGTTTCTAGTAAATTTTTTCAGTATTACATCTTTTTAGTACATTTTCGGCATGTACTCAGTTTAAAGAAATTTAAAGCAACGTAAGGAAACTGAAGCAACCGAGCCAATACACAAAAACAATACACAGGGATCGTGGTAAAAGTTTCGTTAAGTTCGTTCACTTTTGACTGCTTACGCGGGACCGATGTGAATCCTTCTCTACTTATGCAAATGTCAGTTGACAGCAGAATTCTCCTTAAGTTTCTATGAGCTTTTCTGAACACTTTGAAATTTGACGATGCCTCTGATTACTTTTTGTTCGATTTTGACATAAGCTTAAGTTTTCGAACGTCTAATATAGTTATCCCTTTAGTCGTACTGACAGAATCAGGGAGAGATTTAGCTTAAGCTTCAGCTCCAAGTTCAGTTTCAGCCCTAATTCTGTTCAGTTTTCGATTTAAATCCAGTTGTAGTCAAAATTTGACTCTTAGCTTAGGTTTCAAGGGCAATACTTTAGAATGGCCTCTAGTTCCAGTTTCAGACAGCTTCAGATGCGAGCTGTTATTTTCAATTTCAGTTTCAGGCTACAGTTCAGGGTGGGCCTGTGTCTCATCCAAACCAGCTTCGTTTGCAGTTTGAAATTCAGTTTCAGTATAAAACGTACCATCTGTTTCTGTATCGAGCTTAGGTTAGTAGTGACGTTGGTAGGGCACAGTTTTGCTGGTTATTCTGAAGCCAACCCAATGCCATTTGGAGGAGAAGGTTCAACCATGAACTATATGGGCTTTACAGCGACATGAGTCTAGCCATCCAACGTCTACGGATCCAACGCGTATGATGGCTAGGCCTTGTTTCCCTTTAGCCAGGAGCTATGGTTAGTTAGCTAACTAGCTTAGTTCAAGCTTAAGCCTCAGATGCAATTTAACCCCCTCTTTCAGCTTAGGTTTCCTAACTCAGAGTTGGGTTAAGCTAGGCTTTAATTTTAAATATATTTTCTGTTTGGTTTTGATAAAATCTCGGTCAAGCTGTGAGTTTGAGTCTTTGAATTGAGGTTGAACCTGCCTCTGACCTCACATCTGAACTTGAGCTCGGATTTGAACGCAGTTTCTGTCTGATCGGAGTCTGATTCTACCCTCGAGTGGTGCCGACTTCTGAGCTTAAGTCCGAATAGATTCTTGTTTAAATCCCTGGTTGAGAATAAAGCTTGACTTCAAAAATGACTACTCCTTCAACTAGGATCCTTGCGAAGCAACTCACTTACAATCTTATGTTCCTTGTCATTCCTCTCGAACGCCCTTTGGCACAATGGCTCGCAAAATTTTACACTCCTCTGAATATTTCATCGAGCATCCTCCACTCTGTGCACGGGAAGAGGTCTGAATATCCTCCAGCAGGAAAAACGAACAATCCCAATGCAAATAGACAACACAAATTCATGGTGGTCATGATGTCTCCTTGTAAGCGCCCCAACCTTCGCAGCCATCCCATCCGGATCTGTGTGGCTGCTACCCAGCGGAGTGGCCATTACCATTATTGCAGTCGTTTCTCCTTTTGTCTCGCAGTCCGGCTTTTTGTTTTGAATTACGAGGGAGTGCTTGAAGTTCATCGAGTGCCACCACCATCACCACTGCCGCAAGAACTAGAAGTGCGCTCGCCAGATACAATCACGGAAGTGAATGCGCGCTCGCTCCCTTACTCCTGCCGAATAATAAGAACATTTAACAGAACGAGCCATAAAATGTATCCACCGCAGCAGCAGCAGCAGCAGCGGCGTAGTATTTCAGAGCATATTCCCGTCGTCGATCCGATCCGGGGGTATCTTCCTTCACTGGTTCCCATGACGTTTGCCCAGGCCAATTTGAATTTGGTTTTCATCTGCCTGAGAGAGAGAGAGAGAGCAATGTCCGATCGAGCGTGTGCAAAACCAGCGCAACGACGTCGATGATGACGACGATGATGACGATGACGATGACGACGACTACGACTACGACGACCTCGGCATCATTAGAAATGTTCGCTTCGTGCTGGTTTCGGTGAGTCCAGCAGTGGGCCTCCCTCCCACTGTGACTGACGAACTGGTGCACCAGCGAGCAGCGAGTTCCCCCAGGTGCCCGTTTGATGGCAGTTTGATTTTGCAGCATCTTTGTCGTTTGCATTCGTCCTCCTCATCGGGCCGCTCGCTGCCTGCCATTATCATTCCGATGTGCCCCTTGCACCAGGCAGCACCCCATCGAGAAGGAGGAAATCCATCTCTAACTACACTAATTTGGCCATGTGTTCACATGCGATGTCCAGGTCCGAGGCAGAGCGTCGGTTGCAGGCGCAAGCGCGAGTCCGCTCTGCGATGCAATGATGGAAATTGATCTAATTACATGGCCATGTAAACACGTTCGAATGTTTGCACGTTCCCGGCTGTGGAGGCCTCACCGGGCCCCCCGCTTCATCGGTCGCCCGCGCTCCGTGGCTCTGGGATGGAGATAATTCTGCACGACAATCCAGCGGCGGTGGTCTTGACGTGGACGCTTTGTTCTTCTTGGAGTGCGACCCCTGGAGGAAGACCATCACCTCGGTTATTATGTTGATGGTGTTGGTTTTGTTCTGTGGCTGGTCGCATCGCGATGCTGGCACTGGACCGCGAGACGCGGTATTAGTGGCACAGTGGAACCGTGTAGGCTTAGATTTGGGTTGAGGAATGCCTGTGCGCATTGCACTGGGAACCGTTATAAGTACTTTGTCAAGGTAACACCAAAAAAAAGGTAATGGCACGAGCACGACTCCACTCCTGCATTCTAGTGAGGGGTCGTTGCGGGTGTTGTGCTGGAATGCGCGCTGTGCACTCCTGATCTGCGACGCTGTGGAGTGGAGTTATTTACTTAAGAAGCGTGAAGAACGACCGTGTTCGCGAGGACGAGTTGATGGTGGCCCCGTACTTACGGTTCGCTTCGTGCCCGCCCGGCAACGGGGGATGTGCATTTGCACGTGACCCTTGGACGTGTGCGAAATCAGAACGAGCTACACCCAACAGCTCTGGTGGTATGCGCTGGGTGATGTAATTCCGTCGGTTTCGTAATCTCCTGTGGCATCTAGCGGTCAACGCAGATCTCAGTCGGAGACATGGGCGACTACGTGAGAAGTTGGGGATGTGTACATCGATGGTGTCTTTGTAGATAAGATTGACCGCTGCTCTCTATGGGGACTTTTGTCGACGGTTGTTGATGGCCGAGAATGCATTGAGTCAAGTTAATCAAGTAAAGAAAACTGCCACCGGCAACTAATCGAAAACATCTAGACCAGCAAAACTTTTGAAGCTGTTTTGACTGGAAAATTAAAACGTGAAGACATTTTTATTCCACGAATTCCAATGCTTCCATCTGATTTGCATCTCAATTTCAAATGTCTTAAATTTTCAGTTCGTTTTGCATTTCGGATTACTTTAAGTAAAGCACTAAGTCGGACTTTGGAAAATTGTGGCATAAATTTGGAATACCCATTCATTTCGCATGGGCAACATTATGCTGTCTATTCGCGTGTAGGGAAACCATGTTGTCAACGAAAAACGTTATATACAATACCATAGAGCATTACAATAAATAGGAATCTGAATTTCAAAATCCATTGTTTGATTTCGGTTGTTAATGCGCAGCGAAGTGGGCAGGGTTAAGCTAGTAGACATGTAAAGGGTGCGCCATCTAGTGGTTCTTTTTTCAATCATAGGATATGTTTACACTGACAGCTGTTTCCCGCTCAAAACCTTGACAGAAAGTCACAATCATACCTCCGCGGAACGAAATGAGTCGCTTTACGCTTGAACAACTTTTGGAAATATTGAAAACTTATTTCCAAAGAGAGTGCTGTGTATCCCAAGCTGTGAGTTTTTTGAAAATAACTTTTGGCCGAAATGAAGCACTCACCGACCAGCGACTGCTGTGTGCAAGTTTGTGCAAAAAGTTCGTCAGAATGGTATGCCACTGGATAACACTCATGATCCCCGTCGTCGTACAGATGAGAATGTGGCTGCTGTGGCCGAGAGAGTGAGATTCAATTCACGAACATCAACTCGCCAGTGGTCTCAAGAGCTCAACATTTCACGCACTAGCCTGAGGAGACGAGATCTGCACAAAGATCTCGGGTTATTCACTTACAAGGTCTAATTGACTCAGCAATTAAAGGCACGTGACCATCCGCTTCGTTATTGTTTCGCAGTTTGGGCCTTCATCTTTTCTGACGAGGCGCATTTTCATCTCAGCGGCTACGGCTACGTTAACAAACAAAACTGCCGCTGGGTCTGCTGGGGCTCGGAAAACCCGCGCGTTGTTGTCAAGAAGCCAATGTATCCACACCACAGAGAGTGACAGTTTGGTGCGGATTGTGGAGTGGGTGCATCATTGCACCATTTTTCTTCGAAAATGAGGCTGGGAATAAAGTTACGGTCAACACATGTTTCACTAAGGGGGTCGCGGGGTAACGCACGCACGAGATATCTCTAGGCCACTCGATCCTTTGCCATCGTCTCTAACTCATCTAGAGCTATGCCCAATATGGTCGCCTACCTGATGGAATCGCATTCAAGGCACGCCTTGGAAGTCGTGATGATGGGGACATTCGTGCCACGTGACCAAACCATCGAAGTACAGCCCTCTCCGTTCGAAGAAGCAGCTGCCCAACTTTGAGTTCCTCGCGCACTGCCGTGTTTCTCACCCTATCCCGGCGAATAAGACCCACAGCACGAAGAAATCTCCTACCTGTAGCTTGTATTCGCGATCTTATTCTTTCGGTCATTACCCAAATTTCATGACCATAGTTGGGAGTTGGAACAAAAACCGCTAACTTGGCTTTGACACCAAGCTCGGCCTTCCTGATTACAGATCGACCCAGCTTGGGCAATCTTACAGGAAAGCTCAGCACTATTCCTCCCATCACTCGTGAAGAACACCCCGAGATACTTAAACTTCTCCACCTGTTTCAATGGGACTCCACTAATATGTGGAGTGTATTGCACAGGCGTTCTGGAAATAATCATAACTTCGGATTTGTCCACGTTAACCTTCATACGGCCACAAGCCTGTCTAGCGCGCACTGGAATTCTATCTGGGAGGATGTGAGGATGATTCAGTCATCTGCAAAAAGAAGATGACTTACCCCCAACTCTCCCAATGTGAAACATTCCTCGCCTCGACTGCGCTGCAACATCCAGTCCATATATATAATGAAAAGGAGAGGTGTCAAGACGCACCCTTGGCGAAGTCCAACGCCCACGATGTAAGGTGTTGATTTACGACCATTAACCCGAACACAGCTGCTACAGTTTGTGTATAGAGACTGAATGGCTCTACAAAGACCCATCAATCCGATACTCGTGGAGAACACTCTAGAATTTACCTCGAGGAACTCGGTCGTATGCCTTTTCCAAATCTACAAAACTACCGCAGATCGGTTTGACGTACTCCCAAGCCTTGTCAAGTATCAATCTTAGAGTGAAAAGCTGGTCGGTTGTACTTCTGCCGGGACGAAAACCGCACGGTTTATCTCTAATCCTGGATTCGACCACAGCTCTAGAGCGCGCCTCCAACACCTTAGCGTAGACTTTACCCGGGAGACTTAAAAGTGATATGCCCTTGTAGTTGGAGCACTCTATTTTGTCCCCGTTTTTGAAAAGGGGGACAATCACCCCAGTCTGCCAATCGCCAGGTGTTTGAACGCATTCCCAAGCCACCTTAATGACTCGAAAGAGCCATAAAACTCCCTCTTTACTCATAGCCACAAGCATTTCTGGCCGGATTTCCTCCACACCGGCAGATTTGCCAATTTTTAGCTATTCAATCGCCAAAATAACTTCCTCCACCGTTGGACTATTTTCCGCCCTACTCAAGACTACAGGTCTGTCACCCTCGGTGCCCTGTTCGGGGCATCTTTGGATTTGACTCCTTCATTGATATTTTTATGATATCTCATTGCATTTTTAAAAAGAAACTCTTATTTGGCCCACCCTGTATACGTATAAAATGACAAATTTCCGGTCTATCTGGCTCATGTGGCCCTTGTAAGCGAGCAACAACTCGAATAGGTTTGACTGTCAAGAATACACTCCAATTATAAGAGAGAGATCGGAGGTGATCTTCCAAAAACTCCTTTACCCTCATCCGTCTTGGAGCCATTCGTGTACGAGTACATCTCCAGAGTTGCACAATCTCTGACTGCGTAATTTTCTCAGTCCTCGAACGGTGCACTGTAGTCCGTAGTGTTTCTCTAACGCCGCTGTCGTATGCGGTTTGAAATCGACGGAAAGCTTTTGTGGATTTCCGTGCTCGGAAAACAATTGAGAAGGTTTTGACAACGATGGCCAACGAAAGTCGCAGGTGATCGTGGATTTTAATGTCTTTCGTTGACTTTCAGTCGTCAAAGTGGTTGTCGCGGGAAAAGGTGCTGACAATTCAAAAACAAACGTCGTGCGAGCAGATTAAATGATAAAAAATCATTACATCGCTTCGCTTCCATTCCAGGCAACTCGAAGGATAACGATATTTTCCCAATAAGCATCATCGTTCATGAATTAAACCCAGCCCCATGCAAGGACCGATGTGGAATCGGTTCCATAAGAATTGAGTTTCTTGTGAAATTCCTAAGAAAACCCATGCACATGCACGTAGTATTCTCTTTCACACCACCGCTTACAGATCGAACACACATTGCAACACTTCAAATCGATTCCAAACGAAAGAGTTGACTAGCATTCGTCATCAAACATTCATGAGCTTGCCATCGCGCAGCCCGAGTCGCTATCGTGCGCAGAGGCAGCTGCCGAGATTCGCAATTAATAAATTTGTTAAAACCCATCTCGTTTGAAGGGCTGTAGACACATTAAAGTACCTGTTCACGAGAATAGACCGTCTCACATGTCGATCGCAGATAAATCCTCAGCTAATTATTCAGACCGCTCTGTGGCATGTGAACGGGCACCACTATTCAATTTACTGAATTGCTAATGCAAAATGAAAATAAACTACAAGACGGCGACTAAGTAGTAAGCAACGTGGGCACATATCCAGAAACTCGTTGCAGGACGTCACATTATGAGGCGAACCGATGGGAAGGGGGCGTGCGTCGCTCGGGAGGCGGTGGACTCAATTCATGCGCGATCGAATGGGACGCGTTGGTTTTGTTGCTTCCCTTGTAATTCTTTTCTAAATAATTCAGTTATTACAAGCGAGTCCCTTTTGCCAGCTTTTCAAGCGTTCGTTTTGTTCTCATCGCATAACGTCAGCCATGTCCAGCAATGCCCCGAAAACATTAAAAGCGATTTTATGCGATTTTTATTCAGCTGCGCACACCATGGCGCGCACATCCCGACCGAAAGTGGGCTCGTAAGTACGGGCATGAGATGTCGTGATCACAGATCATCCTTTTGCTGCAGCCCCAGACCGAGCAGTCGAGCAGTCGAATGCTATGGCCTACGATAAAATATTTTCATTCTCGTTTTATTTTCGTCTTCTTTTTGCCTGATTTATTGATATTGATCAGATGATGGAGAAGACGCAGTCTGGAGGGCAACAGCAACAGCAACAGCAGCAGAAGCGGCAGGGAAATAGCTTCTGCTGGCGCTGGACCATGTCCAGGGATTAGTCGACTTTCTTTTGTTCGGAGCGGAGAGATCCGGCTCGAAGGATAATGTGACAATGCATGAACTTTATGAGGGTATGTGCATATCTTGACGATATTTCAATTTCAATTTCAAAACCCGCAGTCGATTGAGTCGAGAAGGCTCCCTGACAGTCAGTGATCCTCAGCGACCCCCATGGAATTGAATGAGTAATTCCGCCAGTCCCTGCTGGTGAAAGGTTGCAATCATGCCATCATAAGCTGGCCGTGTCCGCTGCGCCATTTAAATCACAAATAGAACCTAAAGGACTGCCCAGACAGGGAGGCCTCTCTGGCAACTGATATCATCCCGTGTCAGAGCATGTGATGATTGTGATGGCAATAAATCATAAGTCGTGATAGAATGATGTCATGTTAGGCAGGTTGGAGGGCCTTGCCGGTGCAGGGCATCTCATTCCTGGAACCAAGACGAGATTGCCTGAATTAATGTTTTTAAATTCGCCGTGAAATTGGTTTGGATACTTTGCAGATCACACATGCATAGAAAGCGAACTTGAGAGGTCGTAAAAGAGCTCATGATTTATTGTTATGCTGTAGGAGAAGCAGCTCCTTTCACTCGACTCTGCGATCCACTGCAGTCGTTGACCCTGCGGTGGTCGACAGCGCGCCCACAACACCATGTCGTGGCATGCAAATGCCAGTCAGACCAATACGGAGTCGATATCGACGATATGGACGTTCTAATGAGGCTCACTAAAGGAATAGAACAAACTCCAGATACCATCTACGGCTTCTTTGTCATTCAAATTCGACAACTTCCCACCAAGCGACTAGTCACGTTCCTCACATCGGCACTCACCTCTTTGGCTTAAGGGTTGATCGCTCTAATGTGAAATTAATTTGCATACCTCTCCGTCCCGCCGAGGAAGTGAGTCATTTTTTCTTTCTCTCTCTTGTTTTCTGCAGAAAGTCCAACCATCATCGCGGCAGAGAGACAGTCACTGTCTGGCTTGTTAAATCTTGAGGCTTTAGGATTTCCGCTTGCCCGATTATCATGGTTCTGTCTAGAGGCATTAATTTTGTTTTTCTCTCCTTCGGTGTTCTTTGTCTTGTGCAAAACACTTTACGGACCGATGGGATTTTGTGTATTTCTTCAGAATGATTTCGTCATCTTGGCTTGATGAGAGGAGCAAGAGTCCAACAACGTAACAACATGTAACATTTCCTGAAGACGAGCGCGAGTGTCTTCAAAATGATTTATGTTTGCTAGAACACAATTTGCCACTTAATCTACTTGGGTTCATCAAGTGTTTGGCGAGCGCGGGCAATTAATTTCCTCTATCAATGCGCGATGGTGACTGTTGCATAAGCCATAACAGGATGTGTTCCACAAAATGGGTTGGCGAGTCGGGGGAAAGACAACGGTAAAGAGTAATTAAGGAAATTAGATATTCGATGCTAGTTGTGTTTTTTCGATGGCTTTTAATTGATTTCGGTGAGCTAATGGACTCAAATCACCGTACGAGAGAGAGACACAAAAAAATGTTAATGGAATTCCAGGTAGTTGGCAAAAAGTTCGCACACCAACTCTTTTGAGTGGTGCCATCTGGCCTTGGATGCGATATTTTGTTGAAGATTTCCTGTTGGCAGAATCAGCAAAATGCAGATACCCTCCATGTGATGTCACTTTTCAGTGACAAGTCTCTGGATTTGATGAATTTGAAGGATTGGGTGTGTGACATGGGTTTGGCCATTATGCAAATAACCATCGGGTTTGATTATCGGTCTTTCATTCGAGACTCCTCGGTTTATAACTGGCTGCTGGGAGACACGCCTGATCGTTGGGGTCATTTATAGCATTTGCATGGAGCTGAGATAAACGCGGAGAAAGTCTATCATCGGATATCATGGGTGGTATCTAGTGAAGGGAGACGAGATGGTTTGAGGTGTGCTCCTACTAGAGATTTGATGACAAATTGTTACTCAATTCCGTGAAGTTATGTGAAAACTAGTCAAAGATTCTTTCTGATAGGTAATGAATGAATAACATATGGGCAGATGAAGAGGAATGGGGCAACCGTTTAATGATCTTTCTCACAGACTGACTGGCTTAGAATGTGTCAATTTTATTGTCGTTCCTTGACTCGCTGAAAACAGGTTTCATTTATCTGTTATCTACGTCCACCATGAATGAATGTTCTACGATCGAATAGGTCGTGGTAAAGTTCTTTTTAATTGGTCATCCCTCCAAAAAATTCACGTGACTGCGTGAATGCGAATTCACTTCAATTAATGATGCTCACAACAATCTCAAGTGGTATCTGTTCTAGGTCCCTAGTATTGTCAAATTGCTGTCACCATACCACCCAATACAGGTTTGTTGGATAGAATGATTTGAGGCTACGTTGGAGAGCGACTAACCTGCGGTGACTAACATTATCGCATGAGATCCACTAGAAGTAAATGGATATGGCTGCCAGGCACTCACAAAAAAGTGAGAAATTCTAATTTCTAGTACAGTAATTACAGAAATCGAGGGGGACCTCGGCCGGCTTGGTATGCGAAACTGGAGACAGCTAGCGGGAGATCGTGCTGGCTGGAGAGGCTTGTTGGGTGAAGCCTAGGTCCACCTCGGACTGTAGCGCCCTAAAAAGAAGAAGAAGTACTGTAGTTTATCTTCCCAGCTCATCGGCCTTTTCATTTGTCGTACGCATAAGTGATCAAGCAAAAGTGTATGCAAGCTTTTCAGTCAAAAGCTTATTGACGTCGAAGTACGAGAATATGTTTCAGCTATGTTAGGTTAGGGGAGCTGCTAGTGAATTCACCAGCACACTAAGACCATGTTGGTCCGCTGTGATACACACAGTCAGACTACTACCATTGATCGACCGCTCCAATGATAGTGCCGTTAATTTGATCGGCAAATGGTGACTGGACCAGATTTGGAAAACCGGATAAAAGCGTATTAACTTTCACTTTCACGAATCACTTTCACTGGGATTCGAACCTGGGACCGCTCTAACTTAGGGCAAGCACTTAACCAACTGCGCCATCCAGTCGTCTCTGTTTCAGCTAATAGCAACTATGTTTTCTTAAAGATATTGCAATCTTCAGAACGATTCTGCGGGTCCCTATTTTATGCTTGTACTTTTTCTGGCAAATACTAAATCACTTCGAAGATGTACGGATCAGCAGATTCTCGTTCATCGTTATAACTCGTTGCTTCTATTCTAAAGAATCTTTCAATAGGGACTTCCAAGCTTTGACAGTTAATAGCGGCCACATTGTTGAAGCAACATCTGTCAAATTGGCTGCCATTTATTCAGTCTGTTTTGCCAAATCACCGTGAATCGACACAGCTTCAACAACACGTACAAATGATAAAATTGTTTCATCAAAATGGGTGTTATGTTTGGGCAACGATCCACGCGATACGCCCATTTTATGGTCCCCATAATCGTCTTATCGAGAGGACTACCCGAAGTGACGTGGATAAATTTGTGTCCACTGGTTCAGTAAACGATGAACCAATACCCGTAGGACAATGAAACGTAATATCTGCCGAAAACATCTTACAGCCGCTGTCCGTGAGAGTGTGCAGGAGAATCTCCGGCAGTCGATTTCGCGTCGTTCACAAGATCTCGGCCTTTCGCAGACCACAACTTGACGAATTTAGCGTTATGACTTGGACCTACACCCGTACAAAATTCAACTGACCCAGAAGCTGAATATGAACGACACGACATAGACAACACGGTGTGTTAGCTGAATGGGCTCTGTAGCATCCCATTTTTCATCGAAATCATCTTCAGCGATGAGGCCCATTTCCGGATGATGGATGAATGGGTACCGCAACAAACATAATTCTCGAATTTGGGACGATACCAATCCACATGAGATCCAAGAGCGGAGCATCCAATGCATCCCGAAATATCACTGTTTGGTGAGGATTTTGGGCTGGCGGCGCCTCATCGGTTAATATTTCTTTGAGAACGACGTTGGGAAGGCCATCACCGTCAACGGCGAGCGGTATAGGTAATCATCGACCTACGTCCAACTTCCTTTGGCCTGAATTGGATGATATGGACACCAACGACATGTGGTTTCAACAGGACGACGCGGCGCTACGTGCCACACAGCTTGTTGCATAAATCTAATATTTCGTATTCTTGAAATTGTAAACACTGAACGCTCTCCTATCAAGCACCACGTAGTTTTCGTCTCTGAAGCGAATTCAGCGCTCTCTGTCGGTAATTTTGAGGGGAAGCCATTAAATATTTAAAAGATCGCCATCTTGGTCGGCATTGCTCATTTGTGGATCGAGACGGAAGCGACGTGACCGGTAGGAGAGGCACAAAAGCGTGAGTAGAAGATTCGTTTATGAAAATGTTTGTTAATATTATCCTTACAGGAAATAAAACTCCCAAAAATTAAGATTTGAAGGGTGTTCTTATTTGGCCCCCTCTCCGTATAAACACAGCTCATGCCACACTGGAAATTCTGCACGAGCGATTCGAGGGCATGGCCGTCTGACGTGAGAGTTATGTGAACTGACCACTGAGATCGTCCGATTTGACCCCGTTCGACTTTTTCTTGTGGGGTTTTTGGAAGTCGCAGATCTATGCGAGTAAGCCAGAAACCACAGCGGCCCTCAAAGCCAACATAAATTTTGCCATCGGTCAAATTTAGCCTTTTATGCGCCAGAGTCATGGAAAAGTGAACATTTCCGATGGGCTCTATCCGGAAAAGCCGCAACAGCCGTTTGAATGATGTTATTTTTCATATAAAATAGCGTCAATAGTCCTTTAAAATAATAATAAAATAATAGTCCTTTCAATAATGTCTCACACACACTTTATTTCATTGAAATTTAAATATGGGAAGCGGTTAATGATTGACCCTATACTTTCCTGTTATTCAATAACTTCGTCTACATCGGCTTCGTGGAAAACGATACAAACAACATCAGTACCGAGATCAAACGCTGAATAATTATTGCTTATCGCTGTTTTTCTGAACTCAAAAGTCAATTGAGTAGTGGAGCCCTTCCTCGAAGGACCAATCTGACTTTGAATAAGACCTTGATCATCCCAGTCTGGCCTTACGGCGCAGAGTCATGGGCAATATCCCAAGCAGATGAAGAGTATCTTGGTCTTTTTGAGAGAAAAGTCCTGTTTGCGTTGATAGCATTTGGAGGAAAAGATTCAGCCACGAACAGTATGGGCTGTACAGCGACATGAGTGTAGCCAGCCAGGTCTGCGAATTCAACGCCGAATATGGCTAGGTCATGTTGAGTGCATGGCCGACACTGCCCCATCCGATGAGCTAAGCCATGAAACAAGAAGCGTGCCGCCATTCTATCAAAGCTGCCTAAGTGGCTCTGCTTAGCGTATGCAACAACCTTTCATTATAATGCGGCACAAGAAAACACTCAATTCTTGCTAAACTGTCAAACATTTCCCTGGCAAATTAAAGACACTGCCACTATCTTACTGTCCTTTGTTTCGTTACCTTCAGGGTTCCTTGAACGGACTTAAGGTGGCTCAAGGATAACACCACTTCCAAGCACGCTTGAGTCATTCATTCAATCCTTGTTCATTTCAAGCTTGTCCTTAGTTCGAGCATGGATTTCAAAACTTGTCCCAACCGGTGCATAGTTTTTCTGTGCTCTTCTTAGGAATTTTACGGTCCAACTTATTTTGAATAAAGACACGTACTTCTGTGGATGCATTGGCGAATTTCCTAAGCCCTTCTGAAGTCAGTTGGACTTAAAATCACTTCTCTCCCTCAAAGAATAACTCTGGCCAGTGTTCCGTCATGCAACTTAAACAGAGTCACCGACTCAAAAACTATTGCACTGAGGCCTCAATGAACTCCACTCCAAAGGGCCCCATCTTCTGTTCCAAGTCCAAGCTTCCGTTCGCCTCCACAGTCAATCTCAAGTGCACCGTCTGTTGCATACTAAACAATTCTTAATCAGACCTAATCCCCGGAGCAGCGTCTTAATCCATTCCCAGGCACTTAAGCCGGTGGGACACGGTGCATCGGGGAAACCATCACTTGCCTGTGATCTCGTGTTTCTCGCTGCTCTTCCGCTTATTGACTCCTTGCCGAACTTGCCCACGGCACAATCCAAATCAAATTCCAATACCTCCTCCGCTCTCCGCGGGCGATCTTCGCCCGTGTCTCGTTATGATTGCATAACAAGCTCGGTGCTCGTAATCAGCTCAAGAGCGATTCTTTCGGTTCGTGTTCAACACCAAAGCGAACACAAGTTGGACATTCCGCCGATAAGCAGACAAGCCATCTTCAATCAGATAACCCAAGTGCAACATAGCCATTCCGGCGTTGCCTCGTTCGCCTCATTCGCCTCATTCGCTGCACGGAGCGCGCCACAGCTCCGATCGGCGGCGGTGGTGGTGCTGGCAATCATCCGATTCCGGCAACCGTAAAGAAAGTACGCTAAGCAAACTTTCCCGCGATAAATGACGTAATTACGGGTACACTCTCCGGCGTTGGTTAGAACAACACCAGCTCGGAGGTAATGACAATGCATTCTTGGTCCGCTGCGGCAACAGTGTTCCAGGCACCAGGTCGGCAGTCATCAGCGTCGACGAGTGAGGAAGTGGAATCTGACGAATTAATTTTACCGCCGTGTAACAATTAAGCGGTGCATGAACTCTCAGCCCGCTGCACGAGCGAAAGGGGGTGGCCGCAGAGAAGGGGTCGATCCATTTCTCCCGTACTCCTCGGCCGCAATTAGAGAAATGGCTGAGGATCGGGAAATTGACTTTGTTTCTCCATCCATTTCCATTCGTACGACTGGGTGATGATTGTGTAGGAGATTAGTGCTTCAGTAACTGTTCTGCCAGAACTCTGAGACGGTTCTCAGGGGACTGCAGTTTGATCGGTCTTATATTGTCTTAATGATTCCGCAAGAAGCAGGCCAGATGGTAGTTAGGGAGCCCCTAAGTGGGCGGAAGATACTTTTGGGAGTCGAGTGGTAAAGTGACTTGTTGTGGGAATGATGATGTGATGAAGCGGTTCGTGCTGCCTCCCGTTCGTAATTACAGAAAGCAAACAGACAGACGGTTCACCGAAATTGACTGGACGTGCCGCGAGCGGAAACGGTGATCTGTCGTGAATGCTTAACGACGTGACCTATCAATTGAGATAACGATTGAAGTGGTTCAGTGATGCAGTTGCCAGAGGGAAGTTGTTCCGATGAACTTGTCGCCTCGTTGTTTTTTGAAGGACGTGCCCTAGGTAGTCAATGATTTGCGGGATAATGTGGCTATTTAATTGACATTGAGTGGAATTTGGAAGGGAAGGTGTTTGAATCAGGATGTCAGACAAGAATCAGGAAGAGGAGAGTTGTTGCAGAAAGTATAGGCTGTGCCATCTAGTGGTTGTTTTTTTAAATCACAGGTTATTTTGACAATAACAGCTGTTTTTCACTCGAAATCTTGACAGAAAGTCAGTATCATACCTCCGCGAAACGAAATGTGTCGCACCGTCGTCATACGGTGCTCACAGATGAGAATGTGGCTGCTGTGGCTGAGAGGATGAGACGAACATTCATGAACATCAACTCGCCATGGATCTCAACAGCTCAACATTTCACGCACTAGCCTGAGGAGAATTCTGCACAAAGATCTCGGATTATTCGCTTACAAGGTCCAATTGACTAAGCAATTGAAGGGGCGCGACCATCCGCTTCGTTATCGCTCCGCAGTTTGGGCCTTAGAGCAGCTTAAATTGGACAACGATTTTGGGCGAAAAATCATCTTCTCATCACTTGATGAGGCGCATTTTCATCGCGGCGGCTACGTTAACAAACAGAATTGCCGAACCGCATCTGGGGCTCGGATAACCCGCACGTTCTTGTCGAGAAGCCAATGCATCCACAGACAGTGTCAGTTTGGTGCGGATTGTGGAGTGGTGGCATCATTGGACCATTTTTCTTCGAAAATGAGGCTGGGAACAACGCTTCGGTCAACGGTGGGCTTTACAGAACCATGTTAACCGACTTTTTTTTTTACAGAAATTGAAGGCATGGATTTGGACAACCTCTGGTTCATGCAGGATGATGCGCCATGCCTCACAGCCTATGCAACAATCGATCTTTTGTGCACCAAATTCCCAAATCGTGTTATCAGCCGTTTTGGCGATGTCAATTGGCCGCCTGGGAATTGCGACTTGACCCCTTTGGCTGTTTTTTATGGGGAACCGTGAAGGAGCGATGTTAAGCCAACAGTCCGGAACTGATTAAAGCACTTAAGGCCAATATCATCCAAGCAATCCGTGAGCTACAGCCCGAAACCATCAACAAGGTCTTGGAAAACTGTGGTGACAGAATGCGCAACGGCAAAGCCAGCCGAGGCAGCCACTTGAAGGGCGTTGTATTTCATAATTAAAGCGAATGTTTGTTCTTACTGCAGCAACTATAGAGGTATATCCCTGTTTAGCGTTGCCTATAAGATCCTGTTCAGCGTATTGTGTGAACGTCTAAAGCCGTTTGGCATCGCACTAATCGGCACGTACCAGTGCGGCTTCCGTCCCGGCAAATCGAATATAGACCAGATCTTCACACTAAGGCAAGTCCTAGAGAAGACCAGCGAGTTTCAAATCGATACGCATCATCTTTTCATTGATTTTAATGTCGCATACGACAGCATTCATCGCAAGGAACTATTCGAAGCGATGGCCGAATTCGGGATCCCGGGAAAACTGATCCGGTTGTGTCGCACCACGCTAACACATACGCGATGCACCGTGCAGTTCGGCTCGAGGACCTCCGAGCCGTTTGAAACCTGCACCGGATTTCAGCAAGGAGATGCGCTGTCGTGTGATTTCTTCAATTTGGTAGAGGAGAAGCGGCGGGCTTCTGTAAACACGGAAGGCACTATCTTCTACAAGTCAGTCAAACTGGTGGGATAAGCAGATGACATCGACATCGTTGCGCGTTCCCAATGCGCCGTAGTGGAAGTTTTCACGGTGATTGAAGAACAGGCCAAACGAACTGGTCATAAGGTCAATGAGGAGAAGACAAAATATATGCTGTCGAATAAGAAATAATCCGATAAACACCATCTAGGGCAAAACATTACAATCGACAGCCATAATTTTGAGGTAGTGAAGGAGTTTGTCTACCACGGGGAAAACGTAAACTCTAAGATCCGACGTAGAATCGCCCTTGGCAACCGATGCTACTTCGGTTTGTCAAAACAACTGGGCTCGAAACTCCTGACTCGAAGGACCAAAATCATGCTCTACAAAACTCCTATTCTGCCCGTCCTGCTATATGGAGCCGAAAGCTGGACACTAAGCAAAATTGCAGAGCTGATTCTTAGTGCAGCCCAGGTAACACCATTGATTTGCTGCAGGCCCAGGTCCATCTCTGACTGTAGCGCCCTCAGAAGAAGAAGACGATTCTTGGTGCCTTCGAAAGAATTCTACGTCGGATATATGGTCCCGTCTGCGAGGAAGGCGAATGGAGGAGAAGACACAATCGCGAACTCTATGAGCTGTACCAGGATGTGGATGTAGTCCGGAAAGCAAAAATCCGTCGACTGCACTGGCTAAGCCACATCGAGCACATAGACAAGAACGCTCCAGCTAAGGTCTTCGAATCCGAGCGTCTTGGTTCGAGAAGGAGAGGAAAACCGAAAATCCGGTACAAAGACCAACTCATCGCGGACGTAAGACAGCTTGGTCTTGACGACTGGGAGTAGGGTGCCCAGAACCGTCCACGATGGAAGGCAGCGATATCTCAGGCTTGGACCGAGTGTCGATGTTGGCGATGCAATCAGCAATTGTTCCGATCTCCCATTTGAAGAAGCAGACGAAGGACAAAGGACCAATAGGAGATTCACAACATCCAGCTCCGATTTCGTACAAAGACTTCATCGAATTTCTCAAAAAGGACGTAATCACGCAGCTAGGCTCTAGTTCGTAACAGCAATCTGACTTTGTTTGAAATTCTAACCGCCTCCCGCATTGTTGCCTTGACATTGGACAATGGCAAAGAAACCTATGGAATTTTGAATTTCTGGGCCTTCATGGGTCGTAGGCCTGCTAAGTAAGTAAGTAAGTAAGTTTGTTCTTACTAATTAAGCCATAATACATGGAAAACATTTAATTTTGTTCATTTTATTGCATTTTTAAAAAGAACCTTGTATTTGGCTCACCCTGTATGACATAATGAGATGGTTGCGCGAAATCGTCCCAACTTCACCTTTATAAAGCGCTTCTCTCACTTCTCTTCAGATTATCTGAGCTGAATCCCAATGACCCTCTGCTCTCTTGAGTCGAGAGAGGCATCAATGCTCTGCGCATTTAATGGGACCCTCAAGCCCTGCAGCGACAAGACAACTTAATCCTTGCATAGCTACGGCTAGCATAGAATTAGTACTCATACGCTGGTGACATACCCACCAGGCTCCTCCTCGTCCCATGACCGCGCATTAGTCCACCAGGATCAGCACTCACTTTCAGTGGATTTCGCTTGGAATGTCCAATATGCAGGCATCCAGTGCCGCCGCCGCTGCCATCGCCGCGGGTTAAACCGCATGGATTCGATTTTTCACGCTCAATCTCAAAAACCCACCGCCCAGCCTCCATCCCAGAGTGCCGACAAAGCCGCTTCCCGGCGCAGGGCCATCACTTTAATTGGAAGGCATTAGCAACAGTTTGATACGAGAAGATCGCCAGAGTATCTCAGGCAAATATTTAATATTCCGTCATCAAGCCGGCGCAAGGTAGTCCGTGGCGCACACGGAGAAGACTGCACTTATGGAGCTAGACGACATAATGCGATGCCGGCATCGAGGGCATCTCGGTGTAAAGCTCGAGGCGGAGCGACAAAGATGCAGCCAAAGTTTCTAATTACCCACCGCGGATAAATTTTAATTTTTCCCTTAACGGGCGGAGCGGCGTGTGCGGTGGGTGGTGGCGGGGAGCGATTAACTGCGGATAGAACTAGACACCGCTGCCCGATGCGGTTTGATTCAGAGGTTCCGGCTTCGCAGTGTGCCTTTGGCCGGCGCTGTAACTTGATGCAGAGGCCCGGCGCACCGGCGCACCGGCGCACTGGCGCACAATGGCGGGTCATTAACATATTTATTGAGATGCCACACAAGCTGACAGAATGGGGTCGAACGGTGGTCTTTTGACGCTGGTCGCCGGAGTGGGGCGAGCGTAATTGTGCGCAGCGTCTTTAGTCCTCGGTCGGAGCAATTAAGATGTAAATTTGTTGAACACTGGATTGAGGGTATTCTTTGCTGCTGTGGTGGTGGAAGTGGCTGAGGGCCGCATGAACAGCTAACAAATTGTCAGCTTGCCGGGCCAAGAGCGGATGGTTGCAGAGGGAGAGTGAAACATGAGATCCTGGCTAATGTTCAGTGAAAGTGAAACAAGCAAAAGTTTATTGATCTTGTGCGGAGAAGTGGACAAGATTTGCGAGGCAGTTTGTCGAAAATTGAATTCCTCAGGGACTCAAAGTAATTGAGGTCTATTTGGTACGTCAGTTGGACATAGTTGAATCGGAAACCTTTGGTGCATATTTGGGAGACACATTTTGACGAAGCGTAATCGCCTCACAGACAGCTATTTTAAAAGAGGTTAGCATCTACATATCCAATAGAGGCTTAGAAGCGGGCAGGGTTTGGGCTTAGTGCCTTTTTGGTTATCGAAAAGTGCACGGATAGGATTTTTTGCGGATTAGTCGGCGATTTTGTCTGATTCTCAAAGGCATTGCTGTGCAAAGATAATTTGGGCTTGTCTTCTTCTACAGTCGCCCAGAAATTCAAAATTCAATAAGATTCTTTCCCGCTGTCCAATGTCCAGGCAGCAATGCGGGAGGCGCATAGAATTGCAAACAAAGTCAGATTACTGTTACGAACTAGAGCCTAGCTGCGTGATTACGTCCTTTTTGAGAAATTCGATGAAGTCTTTGTACGAAATCGGAGCTGGATGTTGTGAATCTCCTATTGGTCCTTTGTCCTTCGCTTGCCTCTTCAAATGGGAGATCGGAACAATTGCTGATTGCATCGCCAACATCGACACTCGTTTAAAAGAGATGAAAGCCTGAGCTTGAAATACAGTGCATATAGCTGTGTACAAAATAATACGAGCGTTCATAAAAAAGCGTTCAAAATCCATTAGTGATTTAATTAATGCTGTTTAGTACTTCGCAGGAAAGCCTTTACTTTTCAGGACTGCTTGGTACGGGCGTGGCATTAAGCCTACAAGACTTTGACAGCAAGTAGGAGAGATTTTACGCCAGGCTTCCTCCAAAATTGTCGGCTCAGAGTCGAAGACTCTTCATGCCGGAGTTAAGTTTTCCTAGCCATCCTAGACGTTAGATCCGTAGACGCGGACTCATGTCGCTGTACAGCCCATACAGTTCGTGGTTGAACCTTCTCCACCAAATCTCATCAACGCAAACAGGACCGAAGATCGCACGCAGAATTTGTATCTCGAAAAGACCAATAGACTCTTCATCCGCTTGGGATATTGTCCATGCCTCTGCGCCGTACAGCAGGACTGGGATGATCAAGGTCTTGTATAGAGTCAGTTTGGTTTTCCGACAGAGGGGTCTATTACTCAATTGCCTTTTGAGCCCAAAAAACAGCGGTTGGCAAGAGTTATTCTGCGTTTGATCTCGGTGCTTACTTATTTCAAAAGTGACTGCTGTGCAGCCCCAACATTGCGTTTTTTGGAAAAAAGTTTTGGCCGAAATGAAGCACCCACCGCGACTGTTGTACGCAAGTTTGTGCAAAAAGTTCATGGGACTGGTGCGTTAGTGGACAACACTCATGGTTCCCGTCGTCGTACGGTGCTCACAGATGAGAATGTGGCTGCTGTGGCCGAGAGTGTGAGATTCAATTCACGAACATCAACTCGCCATCAATCTCAACACCTCAACACTTCACGGACAAATATTCGCTTACAAGGTCCAATTGACTCGTTATCGCTTCACAGTCTTAGAGCAGCTTAAATTGGACAACGATTTTAGGTGAAAAATCATCTTTTCTGACGAGACTCATTTCTATCTCGGCGGGGCTACGTTAACAAACAAAATAGCCACATCGCATCTGGGGCTCGGAAAACCCGCACGTTATTGTCGAGAGGCCAATCCATCCACAGAGAGTGACAGTTTGGTGCTGATTGTGGAGGGGTGGCATCATTGAACCATTTTTCTTCGGAACTGAGCCTTGGAACAAAGTTTCGGTCAACGCTGGGCGTTGCAGAGCCATGCCATGTTAACCGACTTCTTTTTTTACTGAAATTGAAGACATGGATTTGGACGACCAGTGGTTTATGCAGGATGGCGCGCCACGCCACAGTCGGTCTTTCTTGGCGATGTCAAGCGGCCGCCTCGGAGCCGCGATCTGAGCCCTTTGGACGTTTTTTTGAGGGGAACCGTAAAGGAGCGACCGGTGTTATGCCAACAAACAGGAAAGGATTCAAGCACTTAAGGCAAACACACATCCAAGCAATCCGTGAGCTACAGCCCGCAACCACCAATAATGTCTTGGAAAATTTGGGTGACAGAAGGCGCTATTGCGAAGCCAGCAGAGGCAGCCTCTTGAACGGCCTTTTATTTCATAACTAATGGGAATGTTTGTTCTTACAAATAATAACATAATACATGGAACAAAATTAATTTTGTTAATTTTATTATAAAGAAGCTTGTGTTTGGCCCACCGTATTAAGCCGTCTGCATCTCCTGAAGACGACAAACATCAGTCGGCACAAGACGGTCTTATAACAGTCTTACTTGACATCTTGGCACCCATCGAATCAGACCAATATTGGCATCATCGTTTTACCGAAGGGATTCAGTTTTTAAGTTCGTATCGAGTCGAGTTCGTTGGGGTGAGCTGTTTCGGAAAATTATTATTTTCAACGGGTTCACACTCATGTTGTATCCAATACGCTGATGCACTTGGCGGTGGCTGATAGAAATCCTGTCAGTGTGTCCTGTAAGTGGTCGCACTAACATCGTTAGCAAAAGCAAACGTTTTCAGTGACTCTTTAGTTTCATAAGCCCACGATTAGAAGAACTTTTTAAGAATCCATACTTATCTTTCTTTATCAGCTCAATCCGGTGTTGGGCGCCATTTGCTTCAAGAACTATTAATAAGCCAAATGACTTCAAATTGTGATGGTATCTCAAAAGTCCCCCAATAAAACCTTTATTTCATATAATTTGCCGCATTTGCAGTTTTATATCCAACCGATTGAGACAATTTGCCGCTTGACAAATCGGAAGCCAACGATCTTACCAAGAACTGCACTCAAATAGATTTCCTGGCGAATCAAATTTCCCCACAGATACCCTCGAGTATCAATATTCTGCAAAAATAAATCGGTCTCGAAAGGAGCTCCTATGCCTTCTCTTAAATGATACCATTCGTTGGGACACTAACTGACGAATAATTGAAAACTATCAGCCTATTGGACTACCTCCATCTGAATCCTCTGAAGCAAGTCGAACCACCAAAATCGTAGCCAATTCCCTTCTCAATCGAACTCAGGGTCGATGGGCGACACCACCTCAACCCTGCGTTCAGAAGCCACCAACAAAGGGAATGGCCAGCCTTTTTACGATCAAACCTACAGCAGAAGTTCAATAAACGACGCTAGTTGGGATATTCGATCTAGGCCCTCGTTTCATTAGCGTCGCAGTCGCCGGAGATCCCCTTCTATTCCCAATTCAATCAAGTGGAGTCGTAAAACCTAACTTCGACGTTAATGATGAGCCGATGGCATGCGTCTCGAAGCCTCTCAGCAGGAATTCGGATGGAAGCAGGGTCGGCTGCACGAACTTGTGTGAATGTGATTGAATCTGGCGCCGGTCTACCAGCCAGGAGTCCCTTGTCTTAGTGACGCTGAAGTTGTTATCTTTTATTTCAATCGTAAAATCTTGTGTCCTGGCAAATTGGTCGAGATGATGGAGAAGAGCAGCGGGGCGAAGGAGGATCTATCGTGTACTTCTGCTGACTGCCACGTTAGAAGGGATGTAGCCTGACCTTGGTAGAATTGGATATCCTATTGCCTCAGTCAATCCAGTCACAATGTTTCATGCGGACAGGGGGGAGGAGATCTGGTGAGTTCAGTAGCTCTTTCATGGCCGAATCGGAATTTGCGAGTGGAAGTCCTTGGAGAAGAAACTTGCTCTGGTGTTTGAACAAGAGAACGAGGGAAGCACAAGAAGAGAAAGTGAATGTGCACAGGGAAGACGTTCTGAAGGAACACTGTCCCCCGCCAATCAGTAGGTTCCAGTATGACTTCGAGGCTGGCACGTGGACAATAGAACACACTGCGCCAATTGGAAAGGACCAACAAGATCTTTTTCCTTTTCATCGACTCGAAAGTTGCATACAACAGCATCTCTCGTCCACAGCTGAACAAGATGGTGGCCACATTCGGAATCCCGCAAAAATCAATTCGGATCTGTCGCGGCACAATTGTCCACATCACTACGGGATTTGTTGGACGTAGTAAATGTTCAAGGCCACGCCGACTGCTGCTGAAAAGACCCTTCATCACATTGAGTGAGCCAGACACCAGTAACACGACATTTGACCAGAACTGAGATTGATTGGTTTCGCATCATCGCCCTGCCCCTGACAGGGCGTCCACTTAACAGCTACTTGACAGATTGCCCTACAGCCTCTCTGACAACCTTTTTGAGTCATGTTCTGCCAGCAGCGGTCACCATTGGACAACTATAATCAGCGCTGTTCCACATCCAGCAAATCAAAGGACACCACGCCGCCAACGATTTTTCTCGTTTCTGTCAACGGAACTGTCACGCCGCTGGCACAGTCCCGGTCAACTTTTGAACTCAATCCCACAAACCGAAGCAACGCCTCTCTCAGCCACAATGAGTGCGTTTCCGCTTCGACAAGAGCCAAGCATCGATCACCTGCTTCAATGTCACCTTCATCGCACTGCACCCGACCGAACGGAAATCGACTTCTCGTAGTTAATAAATTTTTCTCCTCGAGGCATTGTTTCTTACTCCTCATTGATTCCCCCCGCCGCTGACCCGCACCAGCGTCTGACTCGTCATCCGTCGCTTTTTACAGTCGCACATCATCGACTCTGGTAATGAGAAGCTCGCGGCTCCGTAATCACAAGCACTGGCCGCACTGGCAGCGCAGCCGAGCAAAAAAAGAACATGGAATCCGACTCCGAAGCCGACTCCGAATCCAAACAAAACATCTTGTTGAATGCAAATTATGAGATTATGTCAAGATTCCGTCTGTCAGCAGCTCCAGCCGCAGTCGCAGCCGTAGAAGCAGACGCAACAGCAGCAGCAGAGGCAACAGCACACACGACAGTGGCCTTTGGTTCCGGCTCTGCTGCTGGCGCGGGGTCCGCCGATCAATCTCGTGACGGAGATGACAAAACGCGCCAACCGACGAAGGTTCCCTCCGCCCAAAAATTAATGATATCAGACAATCCGCACGTGGGCCACCGACTCGCGATGCATAATCGCCAACCTCAGCCCCAGCTCCAGCTGCAGACGCGGGCGACTTCGCAGCGCACTCCCCGCCGCATCTGCGCCCACCGCCCAGACTCGACTCGAAGCAGCGAGTTGTGACGCGGGGACGATGAGGTGAATAATAATTACACCACACTCGAGATCGATGTTGACATTTGCGCTTAGCGTCTCTTGTCATAATTTTTTTGTTTTTTTTTTTTCTTTCGGTGCACCGCTGGAGGTCTTGGCGGGCGAATGTGTGCCGTATGCACGAAGGTTCCGAGGCTTAATGGGTCGTTGTGTGGCTATTTTAAGAAATCATGGAGTCACCGGCGCTGCACATGCGAACATGCGAAGTTAGAGAGAAATGATGACGCCGGGGGCCAGGCAGCCCCGGCCGGCACACATGCGCGCTTTTAGGGTCAATGGTGGTGGCATCAGTGGCCTTCCCCGATTGTTTGGAGTGACGCTACCTAATGGATACCGCAATGCTGGTCTCTCGCAATTAGATGCGGTGATTGGACAGAGCACGACCAAAATAGTCACGAGTCCTCGACTGACGGCATTGTTGGCTAATAGTGACTGGTGACGATTTTGCCGAAGGAAGAGCTGAGTTTCTGTGTCCCAAGATGGTGTGAAATTAAGTTGGCAGCTGGCGCGGGGAGTCTCGGCGGTAGTCAGTGTCCCGCTGAGGTGCCAAAGATGGAGTCTAATCACTGGGCTTTAAATATTTATGAAGTGAATGTAGTTGATATTTGAGCCACCAAATTGCTTGCCACTGCTTAAGGAGTATGATGCGGGCAATCATATCGGCGTATGGCTGTGGACATGGGGCGCACTTGGATTGGGAATGTGCAACATCAAGTCACAGCCTTTGCATCTCATCGGGGCTTCCATCGAAGCCCATCTGCACAGGCGCTGAGGAGACTAAGACGAGAAAAAATCACGTCAAGCATGAGAGGAACACAACAAAGGTCAGGCACCACAAACGGGGCCAATTTTCTATGAGATCAGATCATCTGTCTGATTATGATTAACCCAGAACACAGACTAAAGATCGTAGCTGCTGGAGAGGCATTTTGGTTAAGGCCCAGGTCTTTCCCGGACTATGCTTGAATGGATGGTTCAAGCAAATAAAGGGTTCAGTGAACGCTTCACTCAACTGAAGCACTTCAGTAAAATGAAGCGTTTTGCCCACCTCTGGCAGGCTGGTTGAAGTGGCTTAATATTGCACTTAGACCAGAGTCAGCCGATTGTGCTGCCACGAGGGCTATGCAGTAAAATATTTGAAGCTTTCCATGAAGCGCATCTGACCACTAATGGATTCCTCGTAAATGTTGTCAAAGAAGTAGAGTCCCAAATAAAGGATCTTCCAATAGGGACTTCCGAACTTTGTGGACAGACACAGGGTTCAATAACACGTCAAAATGATAAAATTGTTTTGTCAAAATGGGTGTTCTGATCGGGCAAAGATCGGCGCGCATCGCCCATTTTACGGCCGCAAAAACCATCCTACCGAGAGGGCTGTTCGCAGTTTTGTGGATAAATTTGAGTCCACTGCTTTTTCTTTTTTTTTTTCTTTTGGAGGATTTTAGAAACACTACTGGAGCACTCAGACTCAAAACTGGTCCATTGTACTGCCAGGTAGCAACCTACTCCAGTGCCGTTGATGAATTTGATCCCAACGACAAATGGTGAGTGACTGGACCGATTTCGGAATCGAACCTGGGACCCCTCGAACTTGGGGCAGGCACTTAACCAACTGCGCCATCCAGTCGGGTTCCACTGGTCCAGTAAACTGGTTTAGTAAACGATAAACTAACACCCGTAAGCCGACGAAAAGCAAAATCTGCCGAAAACATCGAATCTGAAGCTAAAAACATCACGGAACCATTTGACTTCGTTACATTTTTCAAAATGTAACAAAAAATCTTCTACACGTCCCCCTGCCATCATTTGCAGCAAAAATCGCTCATATTTGTGTCAAGCGTTCCCGGAACAGCTCAAGGAGACAAAAAGCCACAATTTCAACACAACGACTCAAAACAATGCCATTTGAGACAAAAAATACACACAAAATTTTAGACGACCGACCCATTGGCACGTCCGAAACAAGCTCACGACCTTCTCCTTGCACACGATGTGGGCTGAGACAGTTTAAGAAATGTCTATGCCCTGTCACGCATCGCATGCAGTCTTACGGTCACTCGAACTCCGTCGAAGCAATCAATCGGAAATAGATGACGGTCTCAGTGCTCGTAAACCTTAACAAAAACTAATCGCTGTCGATTCTATTGACGGGTGCAAGCCAGCACATAATTCGAAAAACTCTCGAGCTTTCGCTGTTTTTTTTTTGTTTTTGAAGGCGGCCGCAACTTGTCGCGCAGTTGGAGTGACAATGCAACCGACCGCCAAGGAAGTCATAAGTCCTATTTGACGGCGAGACCTACCTCGACACTTCGGAATTCAATTAGTCGGAAACATGCGCACATAAATCTTTCAGTTAAGCTGATGCAACGTTGACACTGTTGTGAGTGACCAATGATGTCACTTGACCTACTCATCATCTCATCGAACGGAGACGTATGCGAGGGCTGTCGATTAGATCAGAGCTCTGAATATGTGACTGGAATTGATGACTGCGAGGAGGTCTCGTTAGCCCTTTGTGAGATCGTTCTGAATGCATTCGGAAATATTAATTGAGATCAATTTCATAACTTTTTACCAGTGTTTGGTATGGCATGTAGCAGCCAGCATAGCGGTTAGAATCAAAACACTTTACACTGACGAGTTCATCGGCTGACACTCCCTGCTCCCTCTTTAAGAAAAACTTCTCTACCAGCCTTCCCTCCAGATCTGATTGGGGGGTCTAAGAATCAGACGCTGGAGGGTCCTCTGCGTCTTTTCACAGATGGATCCAAGATGGATGAGGGAATAGGGTCGAGGAGGGGCGAAAATTCTTACCATTCATTTACTTTTGTAAATAATTACTCACCAATTTGCATGCTCAGGGATGAAGAGCGCAGCAGGAGTCAAAAAGCTTTTCGTCGGAGAAGAAGGAGGTGGGCAGAAAGCTTACATCAGCTGTGCCCGAGAGGTCACTGGAAACCTTCCCAGGGCGAGGTCTAACGGAGGGAATTGAGAGCAACTCACTGCAGAAAGGCCATTCCGTAGGACATGCAGTTACAAGGACCTAATACGAGTGACACAGTGATTGACCGCCTAGCAGCGCCCTGACGCCTAAGAAGCCAGAAGGCAAATCTGTGAGAGGGCCGCAACGGCTAATGTTAAGAAACCAGAGCAAATCGGGGACCATAAGACTCCGAAAAGGCGAAGGACGAAGAATCGAATGGTCTATGGGACCTCAGACCTAAGCAACATTGAAGCCAGACTAAGTGAAAATAAGAAGAAGAAGGAGAGTCCTTAGAGAATGTGCTTCTTCGACTCTGAGCCTGTGGGACAATGCAACAAAGGATGCTTTTATTGAAGTGACGCACAAAAGTGGACAAGGTTATCAATGCTCAAAGAGTATAACTGTCTAGAAAAAGTTTCTCAATCTCGCCGTTCGGAGTCGGCATTAAACTGGAAGTCCCCTCCACTAGTGAGAAAACAATAGCACGCACAACACGAGTGGTTGCTGAGAAGCTAGGCCCAGGTCCACCTCGGACTGTAGCGCCGCCATTATTATTATTATTATTATTATAAAGACAAAGTTTGCAGTTTAACTGAGATTACGAGCGATCTGTCTCGACTCGTAACTCCATTTCTAAACCAAAGTGCTTAAAAATCTAAACAAATCACAAAAACTTGGCTTAAATGAGTGCAGTCAAATTCGGTTATAACGAACTTCAAGGGACTGACGAATTTGGTCGTTGTAAGCGATTTCTTATGCTATTGGATTACATATAATGGAACTCAGGCGGGACCTAAGAATTTGGTCGTTATAAACGATACGTCGTTATAACCGATGTCGTTATAAGCGATTTTGACTGTATTTTCATTTAAAACCTTTCATTTTTAAGCATTTCTAATAGTTTTCGAGATACCGGACAAAATCGGTAAATCTGAAAATGCAGTTTTGTAGATGAACGATGTGTTGTTCCAACAAGTTAGTGCCGCATGCCGCACGGCTGGTCAAAGAATTGATATATTGAGGGTGAAGTTCAGTAATTGTGCAATCGCGGAAAATGGTACTTACCAAAGGCCGAAATCTGATGGTACCTCCCAAATGTTGCAGTTCCTGCTAGGGGTTACATTTAACCGATAGTTAGGAACAATGTTAGTCGCGAAATTGTCAAGGTTCGAGCCGATAGAGTGCGTAAGAGTGGTGGAAAATTGACCCCAAAAAAATTGATCTCTACAAGAGTGCCAGCCGTAGTTACATGATAGAGACCGAAAATGTACACCCTGTTCTTGTGCACAAATTGAAGCTTACAGGCATCGTCCTACAAATGTGATTTCGGGAAAACGTGGCAACGTGCCACAGATTACGAACGACGATCAATTAACTGGGGAAAGCCCCTCCCCGTGCAATCTCTATGCTAGATCTGTCGTTCTTGCAGATAGACACATTTCATGACGGTACATGAATGACGTTACCAAGTGGCAAATGGTGCTCCTGTTCTAATTTAGTTTCCGCTCGTCACGGTCTTACGAAATGCCTCTTACCGTTAGATCTCCTTTCAAAACCTAACAAAGACTCTCCGATAATGGCCGACGATCAATGACTCCGAATAGATGCGCCTTAATCTGATCAGCTCCACTCGGGATGGTCAATGAATCTAAACGAAGAGACGCACTAATGCTCGCGCCAATCTCAAGCATCTCCCATGGGACGAAAGAACGCTCCAGCTGCAGTCGCTCTCTAAGCCCGCACAATGCTAGTGCGTTCCAAACGCAGATCTTCATCTGCATCTACACACATCCCAGCTAATAACACGACATTATCTCCCGCCGTTGACCATTTCCTGAATTTCTAATTCCCCTTCTCGCAGCCGCCAATCTCCGATCACCACAATCGGCGCAGTTCTCACCTTGCTGCGTCGGCCGCCGCGAGAACCCGATATTTCTGCTTAATCACAGCCGCAGCCCCACTCCCAGATGCACTTTGTCCAACATTCGCGTTATTAGTCAATGGCTGATGGAACGTGAGCGATCTCAGGCGGCGATTGTCATCGAGAGCCGTGCAATTAACCGGCGCGTTAAGGTGTGAAAAATGTGCCTGCGATGGGAATCTGGACGCTCCAGCTGCGACCGCTGCTGCAAGTGACATAACACCGTGAACCGCGTTTGAACACGCCACCTGCTCGTTGGAAAGAAGGAGGAGTTGTCCCAAGGTGTTGGGATGCAAATCCGCGCGTCCGTCTAACCTGAACGCCGCCAATCTCCGGTGATTGGTTGCGTAATTGCGCACGGTGCACTGCCGCTTGTGCGTTGGGATGCGAAATCACCTTGGTCGCGACATTGATCTCTAGGAAGTGCGGAGCGGCTCTTCCTGTTGTCGACTCATCTCCAATTTGACAGCAATCTTTGCCTGATCTGTCGCGGAGAATAGATGCACTGAGCCGTCCAGCGTCCGTCGCTCTACACCTCGGGCTCCGTAGGCGTCCGCACGCATCGTGATTCAGAAAGCCATTAGCCTCCTCGGTCGGGATCAGTCGCGAATCGCAACAGGATTCAGAATCCCATTTCACGTGGCGGAACGTAATTAAAACCGAGGAATCCCCGACAGATGGCGTGGACGCGAGAGACTGGGCGGCTGGAGTGCTTCATCTAACCATCAGCCAATTGGCCATGTCATAACGATGTGGGATTGACTGAAGGTGGGAAATTAATTTAAGAGCTGCCCCGTCCAGCTCGTCCGGAGGATGATGTGTGCGCGCCGTGTACACAGATCAACGCCTTCGCTTTGGTCGAGGGCATCGAACAGGATGCGTGACTCTGCTGAGATTCCATCTCCGCGCCCCATAATGAAGTACGAACTGACATTTTGACAGCTGCTGCCACGGCTGGTGCTGGTGGTTCATAGTTTTGTGCGCGTTCCTCAGACCAGCCAGCCGTGGGCGCCGCCGGCCGAGCTGCGACTGCGTATCCCATTGTGCGGAGGTGATAATCGAGAGTGCGCATCAGGTGCGAGTGGGAACATGTTAATTGGGTTCCTTAATTGAATTCTGATCCGGTGACTGGGTCGGCCCGGTCGAGGGTGGTGTAATTGGATTGGAATTAGGAAGATAATCACGGGATAAGTTGGAGGCGATTAATTGCAACCCTCTCTCTCTCTGCATGGACGGTAATGATAGGTTGTGTGGTGATCGAAGGGATGGCAGTCTGAGCCTGCCGGAGAATGGAGAACAGACGGCCGGTGATGAGGGTTTTAATGAGACTCTGAGAGAATTTGTGAGAAATGATGTGCTGTGAGTCCTTGGGGAAAAGGGAGAAGGTTACGCGGAGGAAGTCTAAGTAGAGATCGTTCAGGAGGAAACGTTTCCTTTGACATTTGAGGATTTGTCCTCAAGGGTCAAGGGCAATAACCAAGACTACCAGACCATCAAATCAAAAGGAGGAATTCCAATTTGATGTGCAAATCCTCAAGAAATCTGTTGTCTTCGCGGGTAAAACCTGCAGACGGTTTCAGGAGTTTAGAAGATATTGACTCTGAGGGAAGTTCGAAGATCACAACAGAAACACAGTCACGCGCAGCAACGACGACGTGGTGTGTCGAATCGAAGACAGACCTCCCAGAAGCAATCTCCTCTTGACAAGGGTCGAGAGAGCGTCCAACCGAAGGAATGCAACTCTAACACACCCCACCACTCTCTAATAACCAAAGCCATTGACATTTGTCCTTTCACCACCTTTTTCCGCCCTCTTCACCGCCGGGGGACTTGACAATCACACCCATCCCCCTCTGGGGTAAGCACTCTCTCGGGCGAGGAGAGTTCATCGAAAACAAATTCAAGAGTCAACCTCACAACAAATCCTCAGCGTCAATCCCTCGCCAACTCATGTCCGCAAATATTTGCCCCGACTTCAAACAGACAGGTGAAGGTGAGTGCGGGTACCGATGGAACCGAAGTCCCTTGGGTATTATCAATGTCCACACGGTCCGCGTGTGCACACAGAGAGCCAATTGTGCCGACAGACACTTCCCTTTGAGTCGCTCAACCAATTTAGCAGCTCCGCCGTGCCCTTCTCTCCCAAATGGGTTCCAGGAACGGCACGACACGGAGTCCTCCTTCAACAAAGTTGCTGCGCCAACAAGCGAAACATCAACAACAGCTCCGCTCCGTCTTCGGGCACGTTCGACTGGGGTCGTCCGCCTGCAACCGCGGACGAAAAAACGAAAAAAAAAAAAGAAACATTCCCCATCCGGAAGGGAAAGGGAAACAGAGCTCAGCACGACAATCCTCTTCTGTGCGCGGTGTCAAAGTTCGCCGACAAGGTGGACAAACGCGCGGTTGGCTTTTTTCTTTCCCAGGCGGAGTGCCCTCGCTCCCAGCCTCGACTCCCCCACTCGCCGGCCGGAGAAGTCACTCGGGACTGCTGTGTTTACGGGCCGGCGTTATCTCTTCCTATTACGCTCGGCGGGCAATGATGATGGCACCAGCATACCGCAAGAGGATTATGTTGCTAAGTAATTTGCGCTAACAGAACCCAGTAACAAGACTGGTTCCCGGGCAGCCCTCGTGCCGGGCTCTGCAGTCGCATCTTCGAGGGCCAGCCAGGAAGGAACGTGATTAATGTTCACTCGCTTCGCTTGAAACTTGACGCTGTTAGATGAAATTTTCACAGAACTATCGTAGGGCACGGCGAAGGGTGGCGGGCGCATACGAAGATGGTGTCCGTGAGATGCGCTCTGAAGCTGGAGAAAGATAAATCGCTGCCAGTGCCCGGAGTAGATGGTGTGACCATAGCGGACGCCTACGCCTGCGACGGGCACAACTCCAGAGCTACCTTTTCCGGTTTCGTGCGGTTTGTTTAACTTTAATTGGTGGCACTTCGCTTTGGACAAGGACTCCGGGAGTGAGTTATCTCTGTGACCGCGCGGCACAGGAGTGCTTGCTTTGCATGCAGCACGTCCGACAAGACGGCGCAGGTGAAGCTATTTCGGGAGTTCCCAGTTCGGATGCGATTGGCTGGTGGGTGGAAGAGACGGCCAGACAATTAAGGGAACTCGGACACGTGGTGAAACATCCCTGCTCGTGGAATTGCGGACATTTGTGAGAAAATCGAAGTTCGCTTGTCGGGCTTGAGGATCTGTGAAGAGACGTCGTCGGGCAGCCTTTGCGGCCGAAGGGGACCTTATTTGAATTTTAATCTGAAACCAAGTATCTGCCGCGGATGCCATCTGCAAGCAATTAATCGCACCGGGGCTCAAGGCAGCTCCTATCGGAAACGGAATTCAACGAGGAAGAGGATTAGGACTGAGTTGAAGGTCCAGTCCTTGATGGCGTTGGACCAATTTTGGTGGTAGCCAACTATAGTCAGGATCCTTATGAGCTCTTCCGAGGAAGGTGGCTTGGTGAAGTTTGACGCTGGAGAAGGAATTCCCTTGAAAATGAAACAATTGTGTCGCACAAAGTCAAGGACTCGTTCCATGTGAATCAGTGGAACTACGTTTGGCGCGTTGTTCCTTGACATTCTTACACAGATCTGATGTGCAGAGCGTAAATCCGTTGTGAGGGCGTTCTTCTTCTGCTGAAATTGGATCAAAATCTCCTCTACCACTTCACTTAACCTCCTGAGAAGTCCAGAATACCCTTAACTCATCCTCCAGCTGCACTCAAACTTCCCCAATAAAAAGAAATCCGCGCATGCGTAAATGAAATCCCCAACGCCCGACCCTCTAGAGCCTCGTCAGCTGTTTATATTTGCTCCCAATTTCTCCTCATTCACTTCGAAGCGTTCCTTAAATCGACGAAGAGTGCAATCTAACGCGGAGAAGCTCTCCACAACAGACCACTTCACTGTCTCCCCTCGAAGTCAGTCAGAACACTTAAAACGAAGCCACAGCAATCCTTGGCCACTTAAACTCCCCATCGATCATGCACACATTTATGCCCGCCCCGCTGGTCACCCGAACTGATGGCCGCGGTTAGATACCAGGCTCCGCGTCTGTCACTGCGCGGTTCCTCGATCAATCATCTCCACCTCCCTCATTAACCACCCAAAGAGTGCAGCCATAGTTCACTTGCATCCAAACGAGGTCAGAACTATCAATTACCCGTCACGGCGGTACGCAGACGCATTCGCAGTGCTTGTGGGAGTGTGGGTGTGTGGGTGCTTGTAACCACAATGACCCACAGCAGTCACTCGGTGAAAGGACCACCCCCTCCGTGTTCTCTGCCGTCAGTCAGTGCGAGCAGAGATCCTTTGCAAGCGCGACCAACGTGTGCACATTACGCATGCAAGCCGGCACCTCTTCGCCGGAATCCAAGTGCGGATCGCGCAAATATTTGTCTAACGTCTCTCGCTGCGGTGGCACAACGGCCGTGCTCGGCCAGTTGGCAGGCCCTTAATCGGTGTCCAAACGAATACTCTTCCAACGCTGCTGGCATCGAGTGTCCATCAAGCGTGCGTCTTGGAACATTCTAATGGCCCCTCGCCATCCGCAGCCGCAGCGGTCGCCCAATCAACGTCACCTCAGCTGCTCATTTGACCATCAAAGTGGACAGCGCGGAGGAGAATTATGCGGAAAATGAGAAACCAGCCTCGGAGTAGCTGTCCAGCCGGCTCTGGTTCTGGATTTGAACTTATAACTGTTCATTGCAGCGCAGCAAGTTCACGCATGGGAAGCTCCGTCCGAGTGGTGACTTTGACAAAAACTCGCTCGCTGGCTGCTGCATCATCTCCCGCTGGAGATGGCGACGGCGGCGACTGGGTGGTGGCGGCGTATTAGGTGTCCGAATGCGCGAGACCTTCACGGTTCGTATCCGATTCGGAGCTGTGCAATGAGTTCCGAGTGTGATACATTCCAAACGGGTTCTGGTCCGCAATCCGAGGCATTAGAGTGTCCCGGCCAGCTCTGGATTGGATGGCACTACACGATCTGTTGCCGTGCGTCAAGCGCGACTCTAGTGCCGGCCAGTGTGTGGTTTTATTCGCAGTGGCAGCGGGCTTTCAGGAAGCGTACATCTGAGCACTTTACTGGGGTCGTGTCGCTAATTGTTTTGGTAGACGACGTCGACGAGGTGGCTCCGATTGTTGCTTGCACCACCGGTCGGGGGAAGTGGATGTAATTGCGCAAGACATTGGAATGCTGGCGGATGTTATCTCGTGAGATATCTGCCAGTCAGTAGCCGTAGAGAGGTGTAAAGGTTTTGGGTTACATTCAATTCGGGAAGGGGCCAGGGTGCGGCAGGAAGATGGGTGTGCTCTGGGTAGCTTCGAGGTGATTGATTCGTGGATGATTGCGGCTGGATAAGAGTGGGTCAGAACAGATGCTCCTCTGTCCAGGTATTCCCTGACATGCTGCACAGTTTCCGCGTTTCTTCGCGAATGAATGGGAGTGTGTTTGGAGGAGATTCTTGGGTGTAAGGCGAATTGTTAGAGGAATCGGATTTTTTCTGGTGTAAAGTGGTCCATTAGAGGAATGGATTTCACAAATTTGATGTGGATCTACACAAGATGTGACAATGTTTTCTTGATAAGCTGTCTGTCTGTCAAAAAAAATACTGTGCCGTAGCTCCGTTGGACATTAAAAACGCGTTTAACTCGGCAAACTGGTCCTGCATCATGAGAGGATAAGCACACGGTAGTACTTGAAGACTCAGGAAGCATTTAAGGAAACTAGGGGTATCAGAAGAAGGTCTCTGCAGATTTTGTGGAGAATTTAATGAAATTCCAGAATATATGCTGGGATACAAGCTTGGATTTGAGTAGGAGTCTAGTGTCATAATAGCGGCTCGATTGTCCGACATTATTGCTATGTCGCGATTGGTATAATTCCTTTCAAGATTGATCTGAACGCATCTGTCTATGGCATAAATTTCCGCTTGAAAGATGCTGGTACATTTGCTCATGGATTCTGATATTTTGTCATGGGTCCAAAAACTCCTGCGGTCAGGCGGGATTGTCTTAGTTGATATTCTTACAAGCGAGGTGCCACGAGGATGTCTTAAACGAACCTCAGATTGGGGTTTAAAATGCATAGAAGGTCAGTTGCAGTTGACTCTCAAGTCTATCGAGGTCGATAGGGTTCCACTGTTAGTCTATCGCACAGAGACTATTTGACGTATAGAGTTACCAGATAAGAATGATAGGAAAACAGATTTAAATAGAACAACAACGGTTCCAGATATGAAATTGATTCTGGCTTTGTCTTGAAGCTACTTTCATGCCATTATATATGAAATAAAACATCATTTAAATCGACACCTGGGCTTTGCTAACAGTGCTTCAAGCGGTCGGTCCAGTTTTTGATCACTCGGTCCAATATGTGCGGCGTTATTCCGGCAACAGCGTCTCGAATGTTGGACTCAAGATCTTCTAAAGTGGTTGACCTATGAGAGTAGACTATGGAGTTGGCGTAGCCCAAAGAAAATAATCGATTGGTGTCAAGTCGCATGATCGCGGCGGACCAATTGATGAACGTTCGATTTAGTCACCAAATTCCTTCTTCTTCAACTTCGAGCGTTTCATCGCTTGTGTGGCATGTAGGGTCGTCTTGTTGGAACCACAGTTGAGATATATCGATCTACTCGAGCCCTAAAAATCGCTCTATACCTGTGACCATTGACGGTAACGGTGTCTTCTTCCTCATTTCGAAAGAAATAGGGTCCGATGATGTCGCCATGCCGTAAACCGCACCAAACAGTCAATCTCTGTGGACGCATTGATGCCTGAGCTAACACTTGTGGATTGCGTTCGCTCCAATAACGGTAATTTGGCTTGCTATAGTCGTTGACGTTGATCTAAAAATGAGCCTCGCCTGAGAAGTTGATTTTTTGGTTAAAATTCGAAATCCCGGTTAAAAATTCGGATCTCTGGTCAACTACGACCCAGAACTTTCAACGTTCTCTACGGTCGTCCGTCGGCCGAGTGTAGACCCACATCCAACTAAATATTCCGGGTTGACTTTCTAGCGATGCCCAATTCAGGTGATCAGCGCTGAATCGACATTTCTGGTTCTTCTACGACGGTCATGTTTCCTTCATTTCGCACCAATCTCTGTCTGGTTGGTGGCTTAAGGTCCAAAAGACTCTACTGATGCTCAAATGTTTCCACTGTGTGATGAATTGCCAGCACACTGAAGCCCAGATGACAACCGACCTCGCGATGAAATTCACGTTGCGAATTTTTAACTGATCCGGAATTTCGATAATCATTTGTAGTCATTTCTACACCTTCGGCAATCGTTGAATGAAGCATGATTAAATGGTAAGCCTCACTGAATATTTTGACAGCTAAATATCATTGAAAACTTTAATATCTGCTACAATATAATAATTGAAAAAGTTATCATTGCTATCTGGTCATCGATTAAAAGATCGTTGTCCTTTTTGCTAAGACCTTTACTAAAATTTTGAGTCAAATACTTTGGGTTCACTTGGAGGTAAGTGTTGTTAGTGCATTGACGATGGACATTACTTTTAATTGCCAGGCCCCATCTTGGGCCCACTGGATAAAGAAGTCCGGAGTGGTTGCTATGGACACTTTCCATGAGTTGTGAGATCACCACTCAAAGAAGTTTATCCCTTATCCCCATTTACTCCAAAACCCCGATGTTACTTCAGAGCAATCCCCTCAGTCTGAGCCCCAATCTATCAGACTGAAAGACGTGGGACAGATTGCTTTGGGTAATTGGTGCTGCGGTAGCTCCTGTTGACCATTTGTTTCTACCGCTCCTTCTGCTTTTTGCTCCCAGCCAGCAAATAGGTTTCATCTCGTAGGTTGGTGTCTAGATTACAGCGCATGGATGTGAGAGCAATAAGTTCGTATCATTTTGTTAACCAAAGCTGAGTAGCACCTTCCCAAGCTCCTCTCTTTAGCATACGTACAATCTTATTGGACGTTTCCTCTTTTGTTCATTGACGTCGCTTATAAACGCTTCAACTTCTTCAAAATTGTTGAGCGAGATCTGCTACGATTGATGGAACGATCAAATGGATGGAACTCTGACAATTCGGCGACTTCCTTAAAATCCGGGAGAGACGCTTAACTGAGGCACATTCATACACGACTCCTGGCCTGACTTTGACACAACATTTGCGGGAGTTTCATAGACACTTGTTGTTCAATTTGTCCATCTATTGAATCATACAGCCGCCTTCCTCTTGTGCCTGAGACGTTATCCAACTCAGCGCCTGTCTAAATCCAGACTGGAAGTCAGCCAATAGCCTTGAGCGTTCACAAATTAGACGCACCAATTTTGGTCACCTTGGAAAACTCTCGCAATGAGTTCATCTGATCAAGAACAGTTCAAACTCGAACCATAAATCTTCCCCTGATCTTCCCATCCACCTAAATCCCCCTCGACTATCCCCCAGACCCTCCGCTTATTGCTGTCTTTGCTAACGAACCATGTCTCGATCGGTTGTCCCCATCGATTGGTCGCCATAAAATCCCAAGGCGACCGTGTTAAGTCATAAAGCTACCAGTCGCTTGTCACACATTATGTCAAGCGTCGTTAAAATTACGTTGCGTACCGTTAAATTTGATGTAAAATTCGCTGACGCGAATATTCTCCCACAGCTTCGCGTCCGAAACGAAATCCGATTTTATTACCAAATTTCTCCACAGCGCCCCCATAAGGTGCGGACCGTATGCACGGCAGACTGCAGTGGGCTGGCGATTTGGAGTGAAACTACAGTTGCTTCAGGAATCGAAATCGCGCCAGCTGCAGGTGGATGTGATTCAGAGTTATTGGATCATCGTCGCCGAATGTGAATTCCCCGGTTATTGGTTGGCCGGCTTAGGACTTCTGCGGAATACTCAGCACGGGCACTTGTGTGAAGCGAATTGTTTGCCGTTGTCATCTCGAGGCTGTGCACTTGCGCGGAGATGTTTGCGCAAGTCATTTATCCGCTTGAGATCATGAATCTCATAAATAACCTATTAGCCATCTGTGAGTTTCGTCAATGGTTGGCAGATGATTTCTGGGTAATTAGGAACCGCAAATGGTTGTCATATTTGATCACATCGTTGTCATCGCCTTCACAAAGGAACCTGAGCTTGGGTGTTAACTGCTTCTTAGTCACGGCATTGAGCGGCGGAGGTTTTGGGGGAAGTTTGATGCTCTGTCTGTCTGGAGGTTAACCACCGTGGAGTGCTGCTATGGGAGTTGTATGCTCTGCTTCAATGCGGGCGCAGTTCATCCATGCAGCACATGGACACATACAGGGTGCGCCATCTAGTGGTTTCTTTTTAAATCACAGGTTATTTTGACACTGACAGTTGTTTCCCGCTAGAAATCTTAACAGAAAGTCAGTAGCATACCTGCGCGGAGCGAAATTAGTCGCTCTTCGCTTGAACAGCGTTGGGATATATTGAAAACTTATTTCCAAAGTGAGTGCTGTGTAGCCCAAACAGTGGGTTTTTTGAAAAGAAGTTTTGGCTGAAGTGGAGCACCCACCGCCACTGCTGTACGCCAGCTTGTGCAAAAAGTTAGTGAGACTGGTATGCTAGTGGACAACACTCATGGTCTCCGTCGTCGTACGGTGCGCACAGAGAGAGATGAGAATGTGGCTGCTGTGACTCTCGTGTGAGACTCAATTCACGAACATCAACTCGCCATCGCTGTTGAGATCAGCTCAAGATTTCACGCACTAGGCTGAGGAGACGAGATCTGCACAAAGATCTCGGATTATTCGCTTACAAAGTCCAATTGACTCATCAATCGAAGGCGCAGGTTGGGGCCTTAGGGCAGCTTGAATTGAATAACGCCTTTGGCCGAAAAATCAATTTTTTGACGAGACTCATTTTCTTCTCGGCGGGGCTACGTTAACAAACAAAATTTCCGCACCGCATCTGGGGCTTGGAAAACCCCACCTGCACGTTGTTGTCGAGAAGCTAATGCATCCACAGAGAGTGACAGTTTGGTGCGGTTCCTAGAGTGGTGGCACCATTAGACCGCTTTTCTTCGAAAATGAGGCTGGGAACAACATTTCAGTCAACGGTGGGCATTACAGAGCCATGTTAACCGACTTTTTTTTACTGAAATTGAAGACATGGATTTGGACGACCTCTGGGTCATTCTAGATGGCGCGCCAAGCCACACAGCCCATGCCACAATCGATCTTTTGCGCACCGAATTCCCAAATCGTGTTATCAGCCGTCTTGACGATGTCAATTGGCCGCCTCGGAGCTGCGATTTGACCCCTTTGGACGTTTTTTTGTGGGGTGCGGTGAAGGACCGATGTTATGCCAACAATCCGGAAACGATTCAAGCACCAATATCATCCAAATGAGCTACAGCCATAAACCATCAACAAGGTCTTGGGAAATTGGGGTGACAGAATGCAATGCGCTACTGCGAAGCCAGCCAAGGCAACCACTTGAACGATATTGTATTTGATAATTAATGGGAATATTTGTTCTTACTAATAAAGCCATAATACATGGAAAAAATTATAAGTTTGTTAATTTTACTGCATTCTTAAAAAGAAACTTGTATTTGGCCCACCCTGTATAAGCCAATAGCTGCGCTCCTGATACTCTACTACAAAACTGTAAAAGTAAAAACTCTCTGATAAATCTAAAGAATATTCCTTAGCGCTGGCAATACTCTAATCAGATTTCCGATCTGGTCTCATCTTATTTGGATTCCCTTGACCACAATGACGAAGGAGTACGCGTCACATTTTGTAAATCTGCTCTGCAATAAGTTTATGATCGCACGCGGCGTTAGTTTTGAGAATGTTTAACGATGTCAATCGCGACGTGATCGAATTGCTAAGCGATGGGCAGTTGCCAACAACCGCAGCGCTGCCTTGTGAATTTTAAAAATTGCGAACAACTTCGATCGAAATCGATTCGTTTTTCTACGCGTTTCGAAGAAGATCTCTTTTGACTTGTCGTCAGATTGTCTGAATCTGAATCTATCACAAGGTTATCTAGGGAATACGACTCGTGAGGGCAATGAGGGGCAATCGTGTGAATTTTTGTCACATCCTGTGGTGACGACAGTTGCGCTGCTATGTGCTTAGGTGGGCTCGTGTCCGTCGGGAATAAGGTACCTCAGTTGGGGCGAAATACAAAAAGCTAATCATGCTCAATGCATGAGGTTAAGCTGGCATAGGTAATTATTCCACGTCCACAATGTTCAAAACGTTGTGGCTCTTCTGTGTTCCCTCCCACCGCCCAGTGTTGGGCACCATTATCACAGAAATAGCACTTTGTGCAGCTCTCCGGTGGTCCATCGCTCAGATTAAATGTCTAAATCCAGTATTTGAACCCACGGGACTGGTTCCTGGAGAGAGATCTATTAAATGCCACCTCCATCACTGCCACCATGGATGAAGAGCAATAGCCATCATCTGCAGGAATCCTTTTAAAAGGCACCACCTGCACGAATGCATCACCCACAGAGACCCCATCAAGCTATCTAAAGTGGACTTCATCTCTGCGGCCCCACGAAAGAAACAAACTAATTGCCAGCACATTTATCTCACTCTCCGGCGAGCCATTTCGCAACGCTGCCGCCTGAATGAGTGACGCGCTGGTGCGCCTCCTTGACATAACAAATGTCCATTTTCACACTCACTTCCTGGTGCCTGACATCCGTCAAATCGGTGCAACAACCTCCATTAATCTCGTATTTTTGCGCACAACGCACCAGCCCCATCGCACCATCGCCGCAGGACAATCCAATTAGATGCACAAATGAGCTAGCGTCCATTAGAGATGGCAAAACGGCCCGTCTTCCCGAGGACTGTGCTCATTCCTCCGATCCTCCGGGTCATAGTTAACACAGCACTCGCTCGTTTCCGCGTGTAATTAAAATCCATTTCATTAGATACTCCGTCAATCCAGTGCCACACGGTCTAGATTCGAGCTCGGGCGTATCTGCGAGCGGATCTGCTTCGCAATTGGCGCAATTAAGTCGTTAGCCGTATGGCAAATACTCGCCTTAGAAGTTCGCACGCGTATCCGAAGACCCGACCGAGTAATCACCGGCGCAGTCGCAGATACAGCCGTTCGAGTCGTCGGCGGCTAACAGCACTCGAGGAATGTGTGTCTGCGTGCGTGTACAAGCCCCTGCCTCAGATCTAATTAAACGCGCACGGAATACCCAATCGATGCTGGATGGACGAGAATGATGCACAGCCCGACTGATGACTACCAGCGCTGATTGGAGACGAATTGGAAGTTAACTGCTTCTGACCATAAACTGCGTGGTGTCCTATTGGAGAGCCGAGCAAGGCCACTGCAGAAGAGCGGACGCATTCGCCGCTCTTGTGTGCGGTTCGTGCCTCGGTAATTAAGACCAAACGCGGGAGCGAGTAATTAGATAGGTGCACAGATTGGAATGAATTGGAATGAACCGGTGTGTGGTCGATCCCGGGAAATACGCTCATCACAACTCACCGACGCACCAGCGACGCCGTGTGCATCTCTCGTGGGCCACGGCGAGTGCGGCGGAACGGCCCGAGTGGGCGTCAACTGGAGGTTAGCGCGCATGTGGGTTGGAGCTCTAGGTGGCAACTACAGCCAATTAACTGCCGATTGACGCGGCGATACACCAACGTTAGACTGTCACCTCATGGCTGCTGCTGCTGCTGCATGGCACGTCGCTGCTTGCCAATGGTGGTGCAAATCGCGTCAGCAATTTGAGTGATTACTCACCTGAGCTGCTGAACTCTTTGGGAGCCGCTGACGGGATGCCCAGGTACGCGTTGCGCTCGGTGGAATTCTTTGGAGCGTCGTGAACCCGTCAGGCATCCCAGACTGACTGACGTATTGGCTCATCAAGGCGGCAGTTCGTGTCTGTGTCGAAGGTTATCTTGATGTGTCTCAGGCCCGTGGACGTGATTTGAGTTATAATTGGGGTTGGGTGAGCGGGGGAATGGTGCTGGCACCCACGCCGGAGCTTGGCGTATCTGTCTCAGATTGTCGTCTGACATTCCGCGAAACGACGAGATGTGCGTCAGCAGTTACCATGGGAATTTGGTTTCGGGTTTGATCGTTTTTGGTGGACGGCAGGGTGTGGGTAGGGGGTGATTGATGGCCATTTATTGGCACAGAGGCGGTTCTTGGGTTAACAACTACGTTCTCGCTTTCGGCAGTCCATGGGTCTGTGGAGTGACTGTAAATGTGGCAAATTTTGGTTATGACTCCATTCTTCACAAAATTTTGGACATTTCTGTGACTTTGTGAATGGGTCAAGAACGGAGCCGTCGAGGTAACTGCCCGGCCACACTAAAAATATCAAGTTACGAAGCAACAACAAGCCTCGGAAACGGACGGAATTACTAATGACGAACCCCGCATACGAAATAAGGGCAACGATCTTCAGATCTGCACGTGGAATGTAAGGTCCCTTTATAGGCCACGTGCAGCCGAACAATTAGCGGAAGCCCTAGACTGCTACAAAGCAGACATCACCGCCATCCAAGAAGTGCGATTGGTTGGGTCGGGCAAAAAGAGGATGAAAAGCTGTAATATTTACTACGGTGATTGCTGCAGGCAACAAAAGCAGCGCTTGTTATGATGTTGATTCGTCGTTAGAGGCAGACTTAGGCAAGAAGTCTTATCGTTCAGTTGTGTGAACGAACGCCTTACGACAATTCACATCATCATCTAAATTCGCCAATATAAGCCTAATATGCGCACATGCCCCCACAGAGGAGAAGGACGACGACACCAAAGAAAGTTTCTATGAGCTCTTGAACAAGACATACGAGCAGTGTCCTAGCTATGACATTAAAATTGTCATAGGCGATTTTAATGCAAAGCTGAGAAGAGAGAGTGTCTTTGGTAGTACGGTCGGGAAGCACAGCCTACACGACACCACCTCCGCTAACGGATTTAGGCTGATCGACTTTGCTGCAGGGCGCAATGTTGTAGTAGCCAGTACACGGTTCCCACACCTCAATATTCACAAAGGAACATGGAGATCTCCTGATCAATCAACCATCAACCAGATTGATCACATTGCGATCGACGCAAGGCACTCCTCCAGTATTATGGATGTCCGAACGTTCCGAGAAGCCAACATCGACTCGGCTGTAGCCATGGTAAGGTTGCGGATATCCCGAACACCGCCAAGACAAGAAAATACTGTGAAGAAGTTCGACGTCGGAAGGCTACAATCGCAAGAGATCGCCAAATCCTTTTCCGATCGAGTCTCCCTTAATCTCAGAAGAAGTTCCTTGCCGCCGACACCAAGTATTGAAGACCAGTGGCAACATTGCCAAAAAGCTATCAGAGATGCCGCCTCTGATGTGCTCGGTTTCACTCGGCCACCACAACGAAACCCCTGGTTTGACGACGAGTGTCGGCAGGCGAATGCAGCTAAACAAGAGGCCTACAAAGCGGCACTGCGAAGAAGGACAAGAGCTGCTGAAAAGGAGAGACGAACACCGGCTTCTCAGGAGGAGGAGCATGAGAAGCGCGCGATCGGTAGAATAGAGAGTTACTACTGCAGGAATGAGGCAAGGAAGTTTTACCAAAGGGTAAAGTCAACCTGTCAGGGTTATAAAGCCCGAACCGAAGCCTGCAAGGACGATCAAGGGAACATCGTAGTAGAATCACAGTCGATGCTGAGGATGTGGAAGAACCACTTCTGCAGAGTAAATAACGGCGATGAAGAACCGAATTCCGCTGTCAGGCAGATTGAACCATTCAACCCGAATGAAGGGGACGATGTAGATCAACAATTCCGTCCCCCCGATCTGGACGAAGTGAAGATAGCTATATCTAAACTAAAGTCCAACAAAGCTGCTGGAGCTCACGGTCTAGCGGCTCAGCTTTTCAAAGCAGCAGGCGATGACTTGGTAAGGAACATGCTCCAACTCATCTGTAAAATATGGTCGGAAGAAAGCATGCCCGATGAATGGAACCTCAGCCCTATCCACAAAAAAGGAGACCCTCTAAAATGCGCCAACTATAGAGGCATCAGTCTTCTGAACATTGCCTATAGGATCTTATCTGCCGTCTTGTGTGATCGCCTAAAGCTATTCGCCAACAACCTGGTCGGTCCATACCAGAGTGGCTTTAGGCCTGGAAAATCCACCAAATATTCACGCTTCAGCAGATCTTGGAAAAAACCTAGGAGCAGCAAATCGATACCCACCACCTTTTCATCGATTTTAAGGCCGCGTATGACAGCATCTATAGGGGCGACCTATACAGAGCAAAGTCTAGTTTTGGCATTCCTAGCAAACTCGTCGCCTTCCTCGCACACGGGACCATATATCCGACGTAGAATTCTTTCGAAGGCACCAAGAATCTTCTTCTTCTTCTTAGAGCGCTACAGTCCGAGATGGACCTGGGCCTGCAAGAAATCAATGCTGGGACATGGGCCGCACCAAGAATTAGCTCTGCAATGTCTCTGGACTGACAGGATAAGAGTTTTGTAGACCATGATTTTGGTCCTTCGAGTCAGGAGTTTCGAGCCCAGTTGTCTTGACAAACCGAAGTAGCATCCGTTGCCAAGGGCGATTCTACGTCGGATCTCCACTGTGATGTCGTTCGTGGAGTTCACGTTTGCAGCGAGGTAGACAAACTCCTTCACTTCACCTCAAAATTGTGACTGTCGATTGTGATGTTTTGCCCCAGATGGTGTTTATCGGATTATTTCTTGCTCGACAGCATATATTTTGTCTTATCTTCATTGACCTTATGACCAGTTCGTTTCGCCTGTTCTTCAATCACCGTGAAAACTTCCACTACGGCGCATTGGGAACGCGCAACGATGTCGATGTCATCTGCGTATCCTAACAGTTTGACTGACTTGTTGAAGATAATGCCTTCCGTGTTTACAGCAGCCCGCCGCAGTATCTTCTCCAGTACCAAATTGAAGAAATCACACAACAGCGCATCTGCCAGAGCTCGACAACCTCGATTTATCCCAGCTGTGCCACCAAAATGACGGCGTTACGTGCCATAGAGGCAACTAAACGCTCGAAGTTGCGAAGGGCAAATTTGCCAACATCATCTAATGGCGAGCGTTCATCAATTGGTCGCAGTGATCTTGCGACTTGACACCAGCCGATTATTTTCTCTGGGGCTACATCAAGTCCTTGGTCTATGCTAAAAAGCCAACCACTTTTGGGCGAGCTCGAGGCCGACAGTCGAGATGCTATTGACGGAATAAAACCGCACATATTGGACCGAGTGATCAAAACCTGGACCGACCGCTTGAAGCCCTGCCAGCAGAGCTGAGGCTGCAATTTGAATGATGTGCTATTTCATTCAAAATGGCATGACCGTAACTTCGAAAAAAAAACTGTAATCAATTTTGAATCTTGGACCGTTCTTGTTTTATTTAAATTCCTTTTCCTATGGGTCTTGTCTGGTCACTCTGTAAATATGAACTTTAAATGTCCGCTGTGGATTTAGGCCTCACATAAAACCTTGGAATCGTTCAAAAAGTCGAGATTTAGCCTTTGATTGCAGACCTTAAGGCAACAAGAACGCTACGTCGCCGCCAGACCCCTTTTTCAAGCCTGTTCAAAATGTATTCGCCTTATTTTCCAAAAGAAGGCCTAGTCTTGTTGCGGCAAAACGAAAACAGATCCCATTGAGATCTATAATTCCAACTTAAATGCCAGCAAATTGGCTCGAAAGCTTCCACAAGCTGGAGAATTGCTTCCGACGCCTCTTAAAAAAGGTTCTTAACCGCCATGAATTTTTGGAGTATTGGTAGAGTTACAACTTTGAATGGAGTCCAACAACAGATCTAGAGGCGATATGAGCGCACAGCTGCCTTGCTCATTACAGACTCCACGCTGCGATGCCTTTAAGAACATCGAAATCATCACCCCAAAACCAATCCTAATCTACCTCTTGCTCGTAACCCTAGCCCTCGAGTGCCTTTTAATAAAATGCCTTAATGACCCGCGATATCCCGAAGCAAACACCACGGAGAACAGCAGTCTTTGTGAAGAGAGTCATCGTGCACGTTGTTCCGGCTAATTCCAGATTCATCTCCCTCAAGTGGTTATTTCCTTTACGGCACCCAATTAACATCCATTAGCTGACGGAGGCCGCCACTCACTTCCTGCAAAGAACCGGCCACCAGGGCTTTGGCTTGGCCATTGCCACTGGCCACCCGCCACCGCTGATCGCCTTTGAATCGTTAACAGTCCCATTAAGCGAGTTAATGAAATTGGAAAAGTACCTCCGCGGTCGTCATCCCTTTCTGTTGTGTGCCTCAAATTTAATCGAGTATCGGAACCAAATGTAATCTCTTTCCACAGTCAATCAAGGCGCGCTGGCAGTCTCCTTCCGCACAGATGCAGAATCAATTGGAATGCACTGACCTGGCGGCGGCGGTGTCGTGCCCGACGGCGCGAGTCCGTCAGAATCACGCGGAGCCATCTGCAATTTGCAATTCGGTGTGAAGCACGACTGCGTGGGGCGGCGGCTGCGGTGAAGCCCACTGTTCAGACCACAAGCCATCTAACGAGATGAGATCACAAGCCGAACACCACACAGACGCCGTCAGAGATGCAAATGCGCGTCGCGGGCTATTTTTAGAAAATTCGCGATGCATCGGTGTTGGCATCTACTTCTGTATCTATCGGATGCAATGATAAAGCAATTAAATGGAAAATTATAAATTCTGGCGACGTGCTTTCGTCTGAGGCGGTGTGTGGGGGATGATGCCACTGGTACAGCAGATACCAAGTGGCACATGGATGAAAGCATTAGAATGCTATTAGCACAGGTGATGGGGTTTCGGTTGATTTAATCCCGCGCACTTAGACCGCTTGCAGCTTGGCGTGTAGTTTCTGCTTGGCTATGCATGACTTCACCGCTGGAGTGTGCGATGTGACCTCCCCGCCGGGCTTGGGAAATATTTGACAAACTCGTCATTGATGGCATGTGCATTGTCATGTGCCTGTCTGTGTGTTTCAAGGTACGCTTCGAGTGATATCTGATGATGGGACGAGAGGAGCTGTCTCATTGCTAGATGAGGCACTGTGCTAACGAGGTGCTGAAACAGGTCACTGAGTAGCTGAAGATTGACAGTTAGTCAACACAAGCGAGGCTTCTCAGGAAAACGGGGGCTTTGCTGTTAATTAGTAAATGTTGTCTTTGCCGAAGCATCGCATTTGGTTGGGATTTTCCGAGGCTGTGGTGGTTTCTTAGACTTATCTTTTCCAGGAGATACCAGATCGCCCAACAAGAGGTGTCATTTCTAATTCATAGAAAACTGCAAAGTTTTTGTCAAGAATGATGATATCTTCAATTTCATCAAAGAACAAGCCCAAAAGTTAAAAGAAGTGTGCAACATCTGCCAAATATCTAAATGTTAACTGCTCTTACGCCTTTGCCATTAATTTGAGGTAAAAATATGCCTAATAGCGCTATTCCGGCCCTAAAATTCTAGCCCTTGATTTATAGCCCTAAAATTCTAGCCCTAGATTAACAGCCCTAAAATTCTAGCCCTAGATTTACAGCCCTAAAATTCTAGCCCTAGATTAACAGCCCTAAAATTCTAGCCCTAGATTTACAGCCCTAAAATTCTAGCCCTAGATTTATAGCCCTATAATTCTAGCCCTAGATTTACAGCCCTAAAATTCTAGCCCAAGATTTACAGCCCTAAAATTCTAGCCCTAGATTTATAGTCTTAGAATTCTAGCGCTCTCATTCTATCTCTAGAACTCTATCCCTAGATTTATAGCTAACAGTCAAAACAAGGATGAAATGATGAGCAATGCATATGCGAGAACACAGGAGTACCATACTTTTTCCGCTAAAATTTAAAAAATGGTTGTTGACTTGGGCTCGGCTAGGTCTGCTATTTCGTTGCAACAGACTTCCTCAAAATTACGGGAATTCTAAAATTTCACTGGTTTGGAGAGTCCGATTGTCAAAAAGCAATTACTGTGTCCTTGGCAGATGCTAAGGTTAGACGTGATTTTATGTGGTCGGCGATTTTCATCTGCAAAAGAAATGGATCAAAGAAAGATCACGGGACGATTGAGCCTTAGTTTCGACATCACATTGTTATACCATGTTTCAGTAATTCTACATTTTCGTTGACTTCATTAAGTGGCACAGCGGCGAATGGAAGTTGATCATTCGCCGCTGGTTTTGTTCAAAGTTTCGTTCAATTTATGGAACACATTTTGCTGCCACTTGTTTCACACCCATTTCCCGTTGTTTTCTGAAGACACCGCTTGTAGTGTTCACTGTTCGAAATTGTTCCAATTTCTGTTCCAATTAAATATATCCTCCTTTAGTCAATGATTTCCCACAACTGTTTGCCCATACTAAAACAAGCAACGTGTACAAATGACACCCCTGCGGTACCCCATCACTCTTCCCATCGAGCACACTGCATGCACCCTGTTCGATCAAATTCGAATCTTTCGTTAGAATTGCAAACTCAGTTGTCACTGATGACCACCACTTTGTTGCGAACGTGCCAACAGATGCCGGGTATTGCAACTCCCGAAGAGCGAGAGTGAGGTCGGCAGAGCAGCCAGCCTCGTTGCATAAAGATCATCCGACTGATCAGCGGTTGATTTTATTGCCAGTCAGCTCTATCCAACTATCCACCAGAGATGCAAGATAATCCTTGTGTTTTTGGTTTTTTGCTGGTATCTGCGATTGGAATTAATAGCTGGCACTCGGAATCAAGTCTAAAATCGTGCCTCGTCTGTGATTGGATCGGATCAATGCACTTTTGCTATTGATGTTGTCTGTCTGGTGATTGTGATGATTGTGCTTCGATCCTTTGCTGCTTCCACTGATTGATGATGATTCTCTGCATTTCGTGGATGAATTCATTTCGATTGATGCACGCTGCTTGTGGGAATGTTGTCTGCGGAAGGGAGCGAGGTGCTTAGCAGTCCAAATGAGACTGCGATCTGTGATCTCTGATCAGGGCTTTGTTAGAAGCTGAAAGGGCATATGGCAGCACTTTAGAAGCAGACAATGATGCCTGGACTAGGACCTTCAGTACTCTTTATGCTTGAAGTTCTTGAAGTGCCATTGTCTTATGATCAAGCACGGACTGAGTGTGTTATCGCCTTCATGTGGTTCTTGTTGATCTGATGGCTTACAACACGACTGTTGCGCCACTGACTTGCCGAAAGTGTGTCTGATTCCTTTACAAAGATACTAAAGGGCAGGCCAAATACAAGTTTCTTATTAAAAATGCAATAAAATGAACAAAACTGATTTTTTTCCATGTGTTATGGCTTCATTAGTAAGAACAAACATTCCCATTAATTATGAAATACACCATCTTTCAAGTGGCTGCCTCGCAGTGCGGCGCATTCGATCACCCCAATTTTCCAAGACCTTGTTGGTGGTTGCGGATTGTAGCCCACAGTACGAGTAGCTCACGGATTTGTTACAAGCATGGTTGGCTGGGCCACGGTGACGGTGAGTAGGACGGCGGCACGCTTGCGGTTGCACGGCTTAGCTCGTCGGACGGGGCGGTTCTTGTCCTCCCACTCGTACACCACCAGTTGCAAACAAAAAATATCGTGCCTGTAGCTAGCTAAGAGAAGATAGAAAGAGGAGAAAAGATAGCGAGAGATGAAAGCCTAATACCCTAACAGACCTCGGACGGACAACTAAAGATAGGGAAGTGAAGAGAGAGAAGAGACAGGAAAGAGGAAAAGAAAAGTGTTCAAGGTCTATGCCTTTACCACCAAAAGAGACCGGAAGGGAGATCGCGGAGCTAAGCTAACTTACCTAATCTACGCCTAAACTATCCTACCTAACTTAAAACTATACCTAAACTAAACCTAATCTATCTTAAAACTACCTAGCTTAGCCCTAACACGAAACAACACCCTTCCAGTGTCGTTTGGCGATGCAGGTTCGTCAAGAACCCGAGGGTGCCTGTTGTTGTTGGCACAAGTCCGCCTGCCCACCCCATCATGTCAAGCGACATGACCTTCGCTATCTCCCTAGGCAAAATATTGTGGGAGATAGCCCCTTAGCGGAGACGTTAGCCACAGCCTAACGTTCCGCTCTGTCACTACTCCGAAGAAGGACGGCCTTCCCTCACCCTACACACACATAATGGCAAAGAGGACTTTACTCCATCAAATAAAACATCCTGATTTTCATTTGAAACCCACACAATTCATTTTATTAATAATAATAGAAAGAAATATAGAAAAAAATTCAAAAACTTAATCTAGATTAAAATAGTAATGAAAAATAAAAAAAAACCAAGTAAAAATCAAAGGAAAATAATGAAATAAAAGGGTTCTAACCCTGGCTAAAGACTACGGACGTCACACAACATAAAAAGGTTTCCAATAAGTGAAACCTGCGACTCACAGTTTCTTCTAGTCCCCCGACGTCCTGCGCGCAGCACGGTGAAGGTACTTTCCTGTGGATAAAAAACGAAATAGTGGGGAGAAATCCCTCTTATCCGCGCACACTCACAACGACACACTGAAGCCAGAACTAATTTTTAACAATTATTAATATATTTCGAATAAAACTAGACCACAATGTATATTAATTATACATTTTGAATTAATTAATTCAAAATAAAAAAAAACTCCAGCACGGATTCTGGCTTTCTTCGGGCACTGCACACTCCTGGCTTGTAGCACTTCAAATTTGTTCCCACTTCGGCTTCCTCAGATGTATATGTCTTGTTACAACTTCGTCTTAGTTTCGCAGCGACGAAATTTCGTGTAGTGTGAAACCGGCACGTATATGTTTTCTTATGTGTTTGAATTCTGGCGAATATATGGCACTTAAGGCAACTTCACTTTTGTATGTTAATATTTTTGTTTGCTCGTGTGTATAATATGTTGTTGTGGCACTTTTGCATTTATTTTAAAAACCTTTTCTTTCTTTTTTTTTCTTTTGAATGTTTTAGGAAAATTTTGAGTTTTATATATATATGTATATATATATATATGTGTATATGCGCGTTTGTAAACCTTTGTTGTAGCCTGATTTGGCTACTTTGTGATGTTTTCTTTCCCTCTTTTTGTTTGATAGAGGTCACACACGCACTTAATAATTAATATTTATCATTAATTAATTAACAAACTAATTAAAAATTCGCAGCTACAAAAACACTCCGATCGCTTTCACTTTTTCACCAAGAATTTTCATTTTTTTCTCATCTTCTCTCAAATTTTCCAACTTGGAAAAATCTTTTCTTCCCAGCTACTCTTTTGAGGTTTTTCCATGTTCACATCGTTAAAATGCCTTGTGTGAACAGAGCCTTGCATTTCCATTACATGTGCTGAATTATCCACCAAATGTATGTCTGTCCTTGTCAGTATATGTATATGTCCGTCCTTGTCAGTTTGACAGATCTCGACAAATGCAGATCAAACAAGTTTGTTTTGATCTGTGTTAAAATTAATATTAATAATTAAACCTGATTTGGGGTAAGTACTGATTAACTAAATTATATTATATATAAAACGTTCTACACAATTTGTATATTTCAGGACAATAAATGACTGGACGGGGAGGAATAGCGGGATCATGGGAATTGTCTGGTACGTTACAAACATACATCAGGATCTTTAACTCAAATATTTCCATTTTATTTTCAGATGAACTGCTGCATGTGCAGCCTGCCGCAACAGACTCGACGACGGTTTTCGAGTGGTCGTGAGTAAACCGGCCTCGTAAAAAAAGGAAGGCTGCAAATGCAACAGTTTATCTTTTACAATGCCGGTGTTTACGTGTGGCAAGGGCTCACTCCCTGAGATAAATAGTCTCATGTTCTACCGACTGAGTTAGCCGGGCACTTAAACTTATAAACATATAAACATAAACCTAAACCTAAAAAAAATATCACAGATAACTAATCACATTTCCCAAGCTGAGGGTGTATTTTGTTTTGTCGTACACCTTTGGTTGGGCGCGATCTGCTGTCCCCTTCCTCTCAACTTGGTACATACTTAACCTAATATCACAGATAATACTAAATAAATAAAATAAATATATGTGTATAAATAAATAAATATCTCTAAGAATAAATAAATAAATAACTCTATAAATAATTAAATAATAGATGCTCTAAAAATTAATAAATAACTATATATATAAGTCTGTAAATAAATAAAAAAATGTATACCTAACCTAGCTAGGGCGCGTCATTTCAGTCTTACTTTCTTTCTAGGTATGTTTGTTTCTGGTGGTCGGCTGTCTATCTCTGTAATTACGTTTGGAGCAATTTTGAAGACGCTCCAAAAATCGATGCCGAGATATAGGTGTTGTTGGAGATTCGGAACTATTAATATGTCCATTTCAACGCTTTTGCCACCCCAAGAGACCTGTGTCCTGAATCGTCCTTCGATTTTCTGTAGGCTCCCGTCGGCTGTCTTGACTCCTAGATCCATTTTCTTCATCTGGATATGGTTCCTCTCCACAAAGTCCTTTGCGCCTTTGCCTAGGCAACTAACTGATGCTCCGCTATCTAATAGGCCCAGCATCTCTTCACCTGCTATCTTAACTTTTGCGTAGGGCCTATTATCGTCATTTACACTTAAAACAGTTTCAGCAATTTTTCTTTTGCATCGTCTGTAAATTGCACATTTTTCCCTAAGCCTTTTAATTTTTTTATAGTTCCTGTGCTTTCCTAGCACAGTCGTCTTATCTTCCCCTGAAATCTTGAGCCTATCTTCTTCATACTCCTGCAGCCTCAGATGAAGACTCTTTTGTTCAACCCTTGGAGTCTCATCGTCGTCAAGTTTTGTCACGGATTTTATTTCTCCAGGTGGCGGCGAGTTTCCGGGACTTCCATCTTCGTTGACGGATTCGTCCCGGTCATTCCGCCAACCCTCCTGTTTCCCTGACAGGCTGCACAATTGAATGATAAGTTACCCTGACCGCATGAGAAACAGGTCAGGGTATGAAAACCGGACGGACATATATTTGGAGCGGTAGCTACACTCTCGCTCTGCGCGTTATCGTCATGTCGTGTCCGTTCGTTATTGTACTGCGTCCTAGTCGACCTGTTCGTGTTTGTGTGGTTTGTCTGTCTAGTCGGTCGTCTAGGCTGAAGTGCAGCTACCTCAAACTCCTCGTCAACGGACTCCCTCTCATCTTCGACTCTTACCTCGCTAACGCCTCGTCTAAATCTATTCTCCCTACTTAATAAATGCTTCTCGGCGCGCCTACATTCGTCTCATAGATCCCGGATGCTGTCAATCCTGCATCCGAAGATCAGCGTCGCTATCCTATCCCTAATATTTTGTCGGAGGATTGAGACTAGGTCTTCTTCTCGAGGTCTGTTCCTCATCCGCAATACCATGCTTCTAATATCAGCATAGAAGTCATCGAAGGTCTCTTGGGGCCGTTGTCTTCTCTCCATGATGTCCCGAAGTATCTCGTGGTCTTTCTTTCCATCCTTGAACTGTCTGATGAGTTCCGATTTCAGGTCATGGTAATTTAAATATGCGTCGCCCTCGGACTCTTCCATGTACTGCCAGTACCATTGTTCCGCAGGGCCCGTCACTAAATGATGAAAATTGTTAAATAGCTGTTCGGTGGACAGTCCGTTCTTCTGCTGCAGCATCTCTATTCTAAAGATGAAGCTGTCCACCGACATTGTCTTGTTAGTGCCGTCAAATTTGACTCCCCACTTGTGCACATCCACTTTCGCACAGATCCTTTGGGGAGTCAGCTGCTGTCGCCAAGTGCCGCATCGTTCTTCGCGCCGCAATGTCGGTTCTGTCAGCGTCCTGTCTTCGTCGCGTCTACTTGGCATTTGTGGTTCTCTATGGCGGTGGGTGAAGCTTTCCAGGTCCTGAATTTTGTTATGCAGGACCTTCATGTTGTTCTGGAAAGTCTCCATCAACTGGGTCATACTTCCAGCGAAAGCCGACACCACTTCTTTCTGGCTTTTCTCCACCGCTGTAGCGACCATCTTTTCAAAATAGCGGTTAATGACCTCGTCGTCTTGTTTTTTTCCGTTTCTGTCGTCGAGGTTCTGAGGACCACCTGCCTCATCATTGGTTTGTGGTCTTGTACCATCCAGATTTCCTCTAATCCCCCACTTGTCCGTTCGTGTTTGTCCTTCCGTCCTCTGGAGTTTTACGTCCGGTTGACGTCTTGGAAGGGCTGCTCCCTCCAGCTCCCCATCTTCTTCTTCAGAGTAGATGGGCTGGATTACCTTCTGTTGTAGTCGTCGGCCCTGGTCGGTGGGAGAACAAAGGTCATCTCTCAGGTACGCGTCTTGCTTAAAATCCACAGGTGGTTCTTCGAACAGGTCCGTCAGTCCTGCCTTAACCGCCTGTCGCGTAATTCGTCGCGTCGTCGCCATCTCCGAGGTGCCTTTCGGAATTGCGCCAGTGCTTTCGTGCTTTGTGACGCATTCTTCCTGATCCATTTTGTGCTTTGTATATATTTGATCTATGAATTGTTCTAATAGCTTTTGTATTTTTATTGTTGTTTCTAAATTTTGTTCTTTATACTAATGTATTATTACTATATGAATATTTGTTTGAATGTATTTTTATGGAACTTCTATAAATACTTCTTATTTCAAATGTTTATAAATTTTTAATTTGTATGTATTAGGTGTTATTGTTTGAGAAATATATGTTTTAATGTGTTTAAATGAATGTTAAATGAATGTGTTGAATATGTTTATGTTTTAGTTTAATAGTATATTTTATTTGTGGTTTTAATGTATGTATAACTGCCTTAGTGTGTGTAAGAGATAAGGGCGGTTTTTCGGAAACCATTCTCAGAGTAGTGAAACCGACAGATTTACGGAACGTCACGCTCGGCTGTGACTAATTCCTCGGATACTTGACGAGTGCCGGTGATCAACTCCTCTACCCCAACCACAACTTTCAACAGTCGAAACCGTTTGAAAGGCTGGCTGGGATATCAGATGATGATCTCCCAAACACGAGCTAAGCTTCCAGACTCAGTGTCCACACCTCACAAAGAATCGGGTTTTGAAACCCTGCATTCTCGGACAGCAGTCAACACTTAGGTCTTTCCACCCGCTCCGTTCTTTGCCTCTTCATGAGCCTCACACTACCTCACGAGATCCTCTAGCCTAAGCCTGAGGATTGGACAGCCGTCTTCAGCTCATGACTAAACAAAGAAACTTTGACGACTTTGAACACATAGAGAGATAGAAAAGTAAAATTAAAAGAATGAAATAAACTAATTGGATAGATGAGGCTATCGAGAGTCCAAGGTGATGACCTTCGGAAAGAGAGAGTGAAAATCATCCCCTTGAAGTCACGATTGTGCCTCAAGCCGGTGTGTCCCGGTAACTTAGTGTGGTTGCCATTACAGCAGCCACATTTGTTCCTGAGACGTTGGGCGCCATTTGTTACAAGCATGGTTGGCTGGGCCACGGTGACGGTGAGTAGGACGGCGGCACGCTTGCGGTTGCACGGCTTAGCTCGTCGGACGGGGCGGTTCTTGTCCTCCCACTCGTACACCACCAGTTGCAAACAAAAATATCGTGCCTGTAGCTAGCTAAGAGAAGATAGAAAGAGGAGAAAAGATAGCGAGAGATGAAAGCCTAATACCCTAACAGACCTCGGACGGACAACTAAAGATAGGAAAGTGAAGAGAGAGAAGAGACAGGAAAGAGGAAAAGAAAGGTGTTCAAGGTCTATGCCTTTACCACCAAAAGAGACCGGAAGGGAGATCGCGGAGCTAAGCTAACTTACCTAATCTACGCCTAAACTATCCTACCTAACTTAAAACTATACCTAAACTAAACCTAATCTATCTTAAAACTACCTAGCTTAGCCCTAACACGAAACAACACCCTTCCAGTGTCGTTTGGCGATGCAGGTTCGTCAAGAACCCGAGGGTGCCTGTTGTTGTTGGCACAAGTCCGCCTGCCCACCCCATCATGTCAAGCGACATGACCTTCGCTATCTCCCTAGGCAAAATATTGTGGGAGATAGCCCCTTAGCGGAGACGTTAGCCACAGCCTAACGTTCCACTGTCGACTACCCCGAAGAAGGACGGCCTTCCCTTACCCTACACACACATATTGGCAATAAAGCAAACTACTCCATTAAATAAAACATCCTAAATTCATATTACAACGAAACAATTCATTTTATTAATAAAAGGAAACAAGTAAGAAAATTCAAAAACTTAACCTATACGAAATAATAAGATAATTAAAATTCAAAAAAAATGCAAAAGAAAATTAAAGTTAAACAAAAGAAAAATAAAAGAAAATGCTAAACCAAAAGGGTTCTAACCCTGGCTAAAGACTACAGGACGACACACTACAAACAGAGGTTTCCAATACGCGAAACCTGTGACTCACAGTTCTTGTGATCCCCCGACGTCCTGCGCGCAGCACGATGAAGGATGGTACCTGTGGAAGAAATCGGAAATTTTGGTGAGTGTCCGCGAAAAGAGGGATTTCTCCCCAAAATTTCCGATTTCTTCCACAGGTACCATCCTTCATCGTGCTGCGCGCAGGACGTCGGGGGATCACAAGAACTGTGAGTCACAGGTTTCGCGTATTGGAAACCTCTGTTTGTAGTGTGTCGTCCTGTAGTCTTTAGCCAGGGTTAGAACCCTTTTGGTTTAGCATTTTCTTTTATTTTTCTTTTGTTTAACTTTAATTTTCTTTTGCATTTTTTTTGAATTTTAATTATCTTATTATTTCGTATAGGTTAAGTTTTTGAATTTTCTTACTTGTTTCCTTTTATTAATAAAATGAATTGTTTCGTTGTAATATGAATTTAGGATGTTTTATTTAATGGAGTAGTTTGCTTTATTGCCAATATGTGTGTGTAGGGTAAGGGAAGGCCGTCCTTCTTCGGGGTAGTCGACAGTGGAACGTTAGGCTGTGGCTAACGTCTCCGCTAAGGGGCTATCTCCCACAATATTTTGCCTAGGGAGATAGCGAAGGTCATGTCGCTTGACATGATGGGGTGGGCAGGCGGACTTGTGCCAACAACAACAGGCACCCTCGGGTTCTTGACGAACCTGCATCGCCAAACGACACTGGAAGGGTGTTGTTTCGTGTTAGGGCTAAGCTAGGTAGTTTTAAGATAGATTAGGTTTAGTTTAGGTATAGTTTTAAGTTAGGTAGGATAGTTTAGGCGTAGATTAGGTAAGTTAGCTTAGCTCCGCGATCTCCCTTCCGGTCTCTTTTGGTGGTAAAGGCATAGACCTTGAACACCTTTCTTTTCCTCTTTCCTGTCTCTTCTCTCTCTTCACTTTCCTATCTTTAGTTGTCCGTCCGAGGTCTGTTAGGGTATTAGGCTTTCATCTCTCGCTATCTTTTCTCCTCTTTCTATCTTCTCTTAGCTAGCTACAGGCACGATATTTTTGTTTGCAACTGGTGGTGTACGAGTGGGAGGACAAGAACCGCCCCGTCCGACGAGCTAAGCCGTGCAACCGCAAGCGTGCCGCCGTCCTACTCACCGTCACCGTGGCCCAGCCAACCATGCTTGTAACAGATTGCTTAGATGATATTGGCCTTAAGTGCTTGAATCGTTTCCGGATTGTTGGCATAACATCGGTCCTTCACGGTTCCCCACAAAAAAAAACGTCCAAAGGGGTCAAATCGCAGCTCCGAAGCGACCAAGTGACATCGCCAAGACGGCGGGTAGCACGATTTGGGAATTTGGTGCGCAAAAGATCGATTGTGCCATGGACTATGTGGCTTAGCGTGCCATCCTGCATGAACCAGAGGTCGTCCAAATCCATGTCTTCAATTTCAGTAAAAAAGAAGTTGGTTAACATGGCTCTGTAGAGTCCACCTTTGACCGAAACGTTGTCTTTCAAAGAAAAATAGTCCATTGATGCCACCACTCCACATTCCGCACCAAACTGTCACTCTCTATGGATGCATTGGCTTCGACGACGACAATAACGTGTGGGTCTTCCGAGCCCCAGCAGACCCAGCGACAATTTGTTTGTTAACGTAGCCGCCTAGAAGAAAATTGCACCTCGTCAGAAAAGATGATTTTTCGCCCAAAATCGTTGTCCAATTCAAGCTGCTCTAAGGCCCAAACTGTGAACTCTAAGGCGATAACGAAGCGGATGGTAGCGCGCCTTCAATTGCTGAGTCAATTCACTCGGACTCAACTTCTTGGTGTCCCTATTGCAGACCGAACAATTAAAACATCGTCCCAATTGCACAAGCATGCATATTGTTTCGCGAGAACTTAGTGTAAGGAGCTGGAGAGGTTTATAGGCTAAAGCCCGGGTCCACCCCGGACTGTAGTGTAAGGAGCTAGAGAGGTTTGTTGGTTAAGGCCAGGGTCCAACCCGGACTGTAGCGCCGCCCAAAGACGGACACTAATGGTGAGTACCGATCACACACACAGCCATTAAAGACCACGGTATCACAATCATTTGGGTGGACTAGCATATTCAGTGCAGACCGTAATTTCCCATATCAACGTTGCGGCTCCCCATCCGATACCGTAACAAGAATTTCATCGGCATAAGCCCCCAGTCCATAGCCAGCGTGTCTCACCACTACTGCCTCAAAGTCTTCTTCACTCGTGACTTAATTTAAAGCACTCTTTCACCGTTTAAAGATCCCATATCATCTTGGTGTGCCCAGAGACTGTGACGCGATCTAAACAAATAAGTTACACGAGACCCCCTCCGAGAGACCCAAGCCCCGTTGACTTCCGACCTTGTATTAATTGCCACCACACCGCTACTGTTTCTGTCGTCCACCCGACTGTATTTTTTCCTCAAAATCACAGACTTAATCACCCTGGATCTGTACGCTCTCAACTGGCAACTTATTGCCGTCGCCTTATGCCAAAGACAAGACGAGAATAGATCAATCATCGCAAAGCCCATCTCCATCGCTATGCTGTGTTGCACACAGCAGAAGAACCTGTTACACACCATGAAATTTTGTACCATACCAGAGCCAAAGTCAACAAGAGATCAACGCCCTTTTGCCGAGAGTTAAGAATAGCAAACCGAATGCGTTATACTGGCAACACGAATGTTGATCGAAAAGAAAACAGTCAGCCATTCTAACATGTAAACAAGAAAACCGCAAGATCTACCATCCCCACTGCCATAGAATGCTGCAAACAAACACATGCCCATTCCACACTCCACGCGGAGAGCGCGACAACAAGCAGCCAGAGCAAGATGCGTGACTGTGCCTGTGAACGCAGACTGCCAAATCGTTAATAGGTTTCCATTCGCGTAAAACTCACCTCCAAGCGAAACGCCGTCATCGTTTTTCAAAATCTTATGTCGGCATTTTGGGAATTCAGAAATAATCTGATTAGAGGCACCAAAAACGAAGACCCATGGCTGGGGCATTGTCCCTCTGGTAATCAGGAAGGAAAATCGCGTGCGAAACAGGCGCAAAGACAATTCGGAATTCGGTAGTGGCCGACTTGCATACACTGCCACACCTGCTTCATGTCGTTCGCTCTCGCTCCATACGTGCCGAGATATATCGGACTGGAATCGATGGTAAGCAGGACTAATGACGAAGAGAATTGGGATCATTTTTCAGCGGCTTACCTCACGACGATGAGTCAAGTTGTTTTCGATGATTCGCCTCAGCGAGCACTCGCATCCGGTTAATCCTGATCGCCCAAACGAATGACTGCATCATCGTGCTACTCTTGTGTCTCTTACAGATCTAAGAACCTCAATACAAACAAAAAAGTGACAGGAAATGAGATAAGCCCACTCCGAGAGAAAGAACCATTTCGGGCTGACAAGTTCGCACACCAACTCTTTTGATTAACGTTCACTTCATGACTGAGTCGCTGTTGTTCCGTTAGGTAATAATCTTTTGGCTTTCCGTTTCAGTTTTTTTACGAGATTGTGCTACAGTCTCGGCTGGTATGGCTCGCACCACATACTGACCTTGCCACCTCCCAGCTCATGTGCACAGTCTCGCATAAAAGCATAAAAGCACGGCACAAATGTCTTTCAATGCCGCGGGCCTCGGCGGATATTTCACCACACACGCAACGGCTCTGTTTAAACACGATTGGCCCCTGATTTGCATTTTGCCAGGTACACACTTATATCCAAGCAATCACTTGAGCAAATCAATTTGGTTTCCTTTTCTAAACGAACACTCGACCGATGGCTGATTCTTTGGCGTTGGCAAGCACATCTTTTCGCAGTCTTGGCGGTTGGCATTAATTAACACATCAGGGGATAAGTGCACACAGAAAAACAACAAACACATCGACTGGCCGTACTTGCATTTGTAGTTAGCTATCAATGACTGTGAATCTATTGTTTGCCCACAGCAGTGCCCGAGGCGGAGAAGAGGAGTGAGTAATTTGTTTTTATTTTCCCTAAGCGCTGTGCGCTTGCATTTTAAATTGGTGAAGCTGACGGGTCTCTTCCGATTGCCAAACACTTTTCGGCTGTGTACACCGATTATTTTGCAAATGTCTCGAGCTACGTGTGCAAAGCACCGATGGTTTCATAATAGATGAGCAAATTTATACGCTGAGCCGTTGACGCCGTAAACATCCGTGTTGGGACAAGGGTATGCACTTGTTTTGAGGCGTCGCAGTGGGATAGGTTAGGCTATACGCCTTGTGGGGCTATTCGGGTTAATTGGCGTCCATGTGAGGGCAGGCTAACTGGACGAAAATTCAAATGGAGTTGACTTAATGTTTTTTTTTTCTTCTGAATCAGGTGAGACGTCATGCGACACCTGGATGGAGTGTGATTTATGATAATTTCATGCTTGCCAGTCTTAATGGTCTCATACGGCTGGTAATTGTTTTCCATTTCATGTCACTGGTGGCGATAAAATGATGTTTTACTGCCCGAACACTTCCTGTCTGAGGATGTTGTTGCAAAAAATAACTACAATTCATGAGCGATGCTTGGTGGGTCTTAACTGCTTCCCAGTTGTTCTCCTAAACATGATGCTTCGATGCAAATATGACTGACCTCATCGTCACCAGGAGAAGTTAATCAGTTGGTTGTCCCATTCGTACAACTGTCTGAATGCCAAATTCGCATCGCACATCACATCTCAATTGACTGCGCTCAGGCACCACTCAAATTCGTGGAGCACCTCATCTCCTGTCTACGTTCTCCTATCCTTTTCATCCGCCATGCGAAGGTTCACTGACCTCCCGTGCCATCTCTGTACAGCTCCTGTCCGCACCTCCACTCCGTTGCATGACATCCTCTGCGTTGTCTGCTTTATCAATTAGCAGATGGCCCTCTCACCAACATATCACTGTAATGGCCCATAAACTCCAGACGTAACATCGCTCCCGTCGACGTCGTCGTTGTCGTCGTCAGGACTATGCCTACACCATCCACCAGAGCGTTGGCATGTCATCCACGGCCATCCCTATGGCTCGTCACAAAAGATGCCATCGATGAGGAATCCTCACATTTCCCGTGTCGCCTCAACAGACGCTCTGTTGCCGCTTATTTTTAGCCCCGCTCTCCGAGTGTGTTGCCCCTCTTTTTATGCGTGCGAATAATATCATAATATGCCGCCGATTATACGCGATTAGGCGTTGTGCGCGATGTCGCTTCCATGAATTGCCTCGGCCAACCAACTCCGTGGGTGTCCCCGCCAATCGAAGACACCATTGCCACGATGCTCAACGGCAGCGGCGGAGGGCTTAGCTTTGATTTTCGAGTCCCGGTCTTCGATGGACGTGAAATCCTATTAGGCGCTGTGTATCTGGGTACCTGTGTCTGTGTGGCTTATAATTTGTTTTTCAAATTGGACACAGCAACAGGGGCGACATCGTCGACTGCGGCGGCACTCGAGGGGACGACCGAGTGTTTGACAGTCAAGGTCAAGCGGGACGGTGCGCTCTTCAGCTCGAGGGCCATCCGATTTGAATTGCACTGAAGTGTGACATGTAATGAGTGCTTAAAGTGGCGTGTATGTGCTTTGCATATCTGGTCTTCAATTAAAAGACTTAATTGAATTCGGCGAGTGCTGGTGGTGAGGGGATAACTGCTGATTATGAGCGAATGCGGAAGACAGTGCGGCTTGCTGGGAAGCGAGATTAATGTCTAAGCTGGTAATCCCATAATTGAGTTAGAAGAGACGTGCTTGTGCATTGAAGAGGCGACTTGGAGGGTGTATTTTGTGAATATGTTCTTTTGGCATGCAGTCGTAATTGAATCTCGTCTTCTGTGAACAAGGAAGTCATTTTCTCCTTCCAAATTTAATACTGGCAAGCACACCATCCAGCACCATTTATGAACCAGTTAAAGATATAAAAAACTTCAAGCCAGCTACCATTCCCTTAAGCAAGCCACCAGCAGACTTTCCATCACAATGTGCAAGCTAGTAATTATGTTCTTCTTCTTCCTAACGAGCCTACGACTCATGAAGGGTCCGAGCCTGACATATCGCTGCCTTCCATCGTTGGCGGTCCTGGGCACGCTGCTTTCAGTCATCAAGACCAAGCTGTCTTACGTCCACGATGACTTGGTCTTTGTACCGGAGTTTCGATCTTCTTCTCCTTCTCGAACCAGGAGGTTCAGATTCGAAGACTAAGAGGGTTTGGCTGGAGCGTTGTTGTCCATGCGCTCGATGTGACCGACTGATAATTTATGTTCACTCACAGACAAAAGCACCAAGTTTACATAAAGCCGTTACAAAATTCAGTCCTCACTTGGCACAAACCACAAAAATTCCAGCTCAAATCATTCGGACAAAATCAAAGCATCATCTCCAAAAAAAACGACTCCTCTTGCTGACCTCTCAAATGTCATTCCAATCAAAGAGTCATTCACGTCTGAGGCACAAAACATTTGAAGTTCCCTCCAGAGTGCGCTCAACAGCGAGCCAAGATCAAAGGGCCGAGCAAAGGGAACGAAGATTGCTCAAAGCTAAGAGGTCAAGAAGCATCCGAAGGGTCGCACCGTTTGATGATTTTGAATCATCTGACTTCCCTGAGCACTCGCGAGCGTCAACTGACGAAATAACAAACGACCTCCTTCACCCGATTACACTCATCAAGCGGGTGGTTGGATAATCGATGTGCATAACACTCCATTTAGAGCTGCAGCTCAGCTCGGCGTCCTTCGACGTCAGTCAGAGGTGACAACTGTCGCCGGAGAATGACATAATTGGCAGCCTACACTAGGATGTGCGTTGCGCTGCATACGCGATTCAATGACAAAAACTACTGGCAAACCCCAGAGACACTTTGACGGGAGAGTGAAGTATTCATCCGGGATGAGATTCCAGATCTGTGAGCAAATGCGCGATGGGGTGAGGGAGAAAGTGTTTTGAAACACGAACTAGGCTGACGATGGTTAATGGACTCAGTGCACGAAAATAAGAGATATACTATGAAGTTGAGGCAACAGTCTTGTGACGTAAAAGAAGTGACCTCGAAGCTGAAATTGCGGATAATGCTGGGGCAACAGAAAAGGCCACAACGAAGTAGTCAGTAAGTGCGTCGATTTCTACGCTGAAGCTCCTTGGTTCAATACACCACGTCTCATTTTTACAGAACTACTTCTGCCTCTTCACACTTATGTGCTCAGAGAGTATAACCGCCAAGCAAGATTTCACAGATCGGACTTGGCATGAAACTAAAGGTCCCCTCCACTCGTAATAGAAAAATACGAGTGATTATTGTAGAAGCTAGCCCTAAGTCAGTCTGCGACTATAGCTCCACCTTAAGCAGAAGATGCAAAGGGGGGACGTCTCTCCTAAATTCAACGACAAAGCCTTTAAATTGGCAAAAGTTATTGAGACTCAGATCAGACATCAGATAAATGACTGAGATGGCGAGAAGTAGGAAAGTGTAAAGCTATCAGAGGTTGTAAATGATGTGAGAAAAAATGTGGATGGTGATGATTTAAACGATGGGAATCATCTACTTGTTGTGAGCATCTGACAAGCTATTTTTGGCATACAAGGACAGGCAGACGAAGGTTGAGGTCAAATCAGTGCAGACGCTAGCTTCATTGGAAATGTTAAAACAGAGCCATTGCCGTTTGAATTTGATTGATATGTTTATACAGGGTGGGCCAAATACAAGTTTCTTTTTACAAATGCAGTAAAATTAACAAACTTATATTTTTTTTCCATGTACTATGGCTTCATTAGTAAGCATTCACATTAATTATTAAATACAACGTCGTTTAAGTGCCTGCCTCGGCTGTCTTCGCAGTAGCACATTCTGTCACCTCAATTTTCCAGGACCTTGGTGGTGATTTCGGGCTGTAGCTCACTTGAATGATATTGGCCTTAAGTAGTTGAATCATTTACGGATTGTTGGCATAATATCGGTCAAATCGCTCGTACCCGCATCGAATTTGGCATCGAAAAGACGACAGACGGATAACACGATTTGGGAATTTGGTGCTCAAAAGATCGATTGTGGCATGGGCTGTGTGGCATGCCGCGCCATCGTGCATGAACCAGAAGTCGTCCAAATCCATGTCTTCAATTTCGGTAAAAAAAAAGTCGGTTTACATGGTTCTGTAGCGCTCATCGTTGACAGAAATGTTGTTCCCAGCCTCATTTTCGAAGAAAAATGGTACAATGCTAGCACCACTCCACAATCCGCACCAAATGTCATTCTCTGTGGATGCATTTGCTTCTCGACAACAACGTGCGGGTTGTCTGAGTCCCAGATGCGGTGCGGCAATATTGTTTGTTAACGCAGTACCGCCGATATGAAAATGCGTCTCGTCAGAAAAGATGATTTTTCGCCCAAAATCGTTGTCCAATTCAAGCTGCTCTAGCCCCAAACTGCGATCAATGGCGAGTTGAAAAAAACGCACTGTTTGGGTGACACAGCACTCACTTTGGAAATAAGTTTTCAATATTTCCGAACGTTGTTCAAGCGTAAAGCGACTCATTTCATTCCGTGGAGGTATGATACTGACTTTATGTCAAGATTTCGAACGGGAAACAGCTGTCAGTGTCAATGATTTAGAAAAAAAAACACTAGATGGCTCACCCTGTACTACGTCAACTAACAACTAACAGGAAGATCTTCTTCTTTCAATTCCTATATGATATTGACGTGATTGTTTGAGCAATCATTGATAAAGCGCATTCTACGACTGATACGTCACAATTACTTGGAGCAGGATGTCTTAATAAAGGGTCTTACAACAGAGACTTCTGAACTTTGACAGTTGAAAGCGTCCATATTTTTGAACCCATCTGTCAAATTGGCTGTCATTTAGTTAGTTTATTTTGCCAAATCACCGTGACTAGACATAGTGTTCAACAACAACGTGCAAATGATAAAATGGTTTGATATAAATGGTCGCCATAATCGTCCTACAGAAAGGACTTTTCGCAGTGTGGTGAACAAATTTGAGTCCACTGGTACAGTAAGTTATCACCCGTACTTCAACGAAACGCAAGATCTGACGAAAACATCTGGTGAGCCGCTGTCCGTGAGAGTGTGTAGGAGAGTCCGAGGTAGCAGAACTCGGCCTTTTGCAGACCACAACTTGGCCAATTTTGCATTTTATGCCTACACCCGCACAAAATTCAACTGTCCCAGGAGCTGAAGGTAAACGACCATAGTCAACGACGTTTGTTCGCTGAATGTGCTCTGGAATGTGAATGTGCAGTTGGAAACTGACCCCAATTTTCCGTTTCATCGAAAAATCATCTTCAGCGATGAGGCCCATTTCTGGATGAATGGGTATGTCAACAATCTCGAATTTGGGACGATACCAATCCACATGAGATCCTAGAGCGTCCAATGCATCCTGAAAAAATCACTGCTTGGTGTGGATTTTGGGCTGGCTGGCAGTGTCATCGGTACATAGTTCTTTGGGAACGACGTTGACCAGGCCATCACCGTCAACGGCTACCGCCATAGGTCTATGTATACCGACTTCTTTTGGCCAGCTCACGCCACATTGGAAACTCTGCACGACCGATTCTAGGGCATGGTCATCTCACGTGGAGTTAATGTGAACTGGCCACCGAAAATTCCTGAGCCGACTTTTACACCAGAAATCATCCCTTCTTATCAAAATCATATGCTGGCTGATTCAAGTGAATTATTACCGCCTTTAAAAGGAAGCTCCACGAACTGGCCCATGATCTATTCGCCTTAAAACTGCGTTACATTCGACAAAGCGCACTGCAAACAGTCGCCTCATCTAAGACGTCAGAAGACTTGAACTGGCTGGAGGCACAGCACTTGAGTGCGTTCGTGTTCCCCAGTTTGTCTATAAGACAGCCCACTCTGTTACCGCACGCATGTCCCTCGTCCAGAGGTAGAGTTTGAAGATAAGATTCACAATTTAATTAAAAATTTGAAAGGGGAATCCTGGCCTCCGCGTATGCAAATGTTTCGCCTGCAGTCGCTTCAAATTTCTCAGCCATCACCACAGTCGCAGCTCCTAGGCCAGACAAAGACATCAATTCACTGCAGTCCTGATGTCATGTTCCAAGATAATGGCCGGACTCGAACATGCCCTGTCCACAGGGCACTTGATACGTGTAGTAGTCCTTTGGGGCCCCCATTAATTGGCTGTGCTCGGGAGCCCTTGGTCGCTTGACAAGTCAAATTGCCCACTCTCGACTTTCAATTTCACGAAACCTCCCATAAATCCTTGGCCATCCAAATGGAACACCAAACTGAGAGCCGTTCACCATCATTTACCAGTCCCCAGCCATTAATTCCCATCGTTCCCCATCGCTGTCCTTGAGGAGCATTCTAACGTCCTTAAGCGACTTCCATAAAACAAATGGTCCACCAACTAAATCATAAGGAACCGCCTTCTCCGCATCGAACTCACACATGGAGTCGCCCAAAAGGCTCCCGACTCAGTCCCCCAGTCCAGCAGTCAGTGTGGATTACGTGTCTGGCTGCGGGATTTGTTTATCTCGTCCCGCGGTCTGCAGCGAAGGAAAAGTGAAATTAAAACCACAAAACTAATGAGAGAGATCCAGGGACCGCCACTGGACGACCACAGACAGACGCAGACAGACCCACAGATCAGACGAAGGAATTACCATCTTCGGATGCAATTTTTCGGTTCATCTCCGGTCCCCCGGCATAGAACAGGTCCCGAACCTTCTGCGGCAGTGGGAAGGGAGTCACCACCGGCCGCCTGATTGCTCTCCAGGTAGTCTCGGCCAAAAGCGAAAGGCTGGAAGGCTCCCATGATCAGCAGCCTTGTTAGTTAGATATTTTTATTACACACGACCATCATGTCCGGAACAGCCGGGAGGGGCATAGCTGGAGACGAACAACGGCCGGCGCAGCGACATCGTTCACTGACGACTGTGACGTTGATGATGTACTCCCGTCCCTGGCGTGGCGACGCTTACACTGGTGATATTCGTGTTATTGGCCCCCGGGCTTAGGTGGCCCCATGCATGTCGGCTTTTACTGCTCCCGGATCTCGTGTGTTATAGTTTCCAGGCTCCGGCATCCTCTCCTGGTCGGCGGGTTTAATTAGCTGAAAAAGACGCCTCGCGTGCCAGAGGCTTGCCGGGGGCTCTGGCAGCCTCTAACAGTGATAGGTGATTGTTTTTAATTAAAACATGAGATGTGTCCCGGTAATTGTTATGGTTCTGTGTGTCGTCGGCGAGCCGAGAGTGAGGGAGCCGACCATCGGTGGAATGAATTTTAATTAAAATCCTTGATGAGGTAGTAAATGACTCGGTGGTGGGGGGAAGGGGGGAAATAGCAGAGGTCCTTCGTTAATCCCTCAAAATGGAGAAGATATCATCTGGGCAGGGGACGATTGGGGATTCACTTCCACCGGCGATTCACTCAAGTGAGAAATGTCACTTACGGGTGTTCTATTAGGGATTTTGTTTTAAATGAGATTTGATGAGGCATTCTGCGGATGAGGAGATCTGACTGACGTGAGAAGAGGTCGGGAAGAGCAAGAGTCGATGGGGCGCCTGGAAACAGGGTGCTCGCCAAGAAGGCGTACTGATTTCCTCAGGCATGACTTAAAGGGAAATGCGAAGAAAATTAGTTTGAGTCTTGAAATGTTTTTTTTTCCGGCGTGTTTTTGAAACTCTACTGGAGCGCTCAGACTCAAAACTGGTCCTTTGTACTGCCAGGTAGGAACCTACTCCAGGGCCGTTAATTTGATCTCAACGGCAAATGGTGACTGGACCGAATTTGAAAAACAGGATAAAAGAGTATTAACTTTGCTTTCACTAAGTTTCGAACCTGAGACTCCTCTAACTTGGGGCAGGCACTTAACTAGTCCAGTCGTATGTATGGGTGCAGAGTCAGTGACAGTGAGAAATTTCAAATGAATTCATGTCAGCCTGGGTTGTTCCAAGTGCGGAGTAGAAGAATTCGAATGACTTTTACCGTTGGACGACGGCATCGGCATCGAGAGCATCGAGCAAATGATCATAGAACCGTCTCTTGTCAAAGTGATGTCAATACTTCGTTGGGTAAAAGGACACGCCACGCACGGATCAATCTACACGACCCTGACTGGTAAACTTTTGCTGCTGAAGGTGGGGGAATGATGATCGATCTAGCGCGGTCTTGTGTTGGTTGCTAGCAGCTACGCACGTTCCGCTGATTGAGGCTCCTCTCCTGCTGCGTATGCAACCGGAGGCGAGGTCTTCCTTTACCGCGTTGTTCCTCGGGGTAGGAGTTGAAGACTTTCCGGGCCGGAGTATTGCTGTTTATTCACTTTACATGATCTAGCCATCTGAGATGAAAGATTCGAACTCTTTTGACCAGATCAATGTCGCTATACAGCCCGTACTGTTCGTGGTTCCGTCTCCTCCTCCAAACACCATCAGTGCATGCGGGACCAAAGATGTTTATTATTATGGTTGAGGGTATATTGCACCGCGACCTTCAAGATCTATTGTGTCCCCTTTTAATACCTTAGCACAATTACGAGTTTCCCTCAAATACAGTTCTTTTCATAGTTGTATTGAGGGTAATGGACTCCTATTGTGCATAGGTGAAGAAATTCTGGTCTAGAGTATTCTCTCTAAGCCAGTTTCCTTCAGGAATCTGAGAATGAGAGATGGTTCTAGTGATAGCATTTCTTCTTCTGATAGTAGGTACTTTCCCAGAAATCTTTCTTTTGTGGGCTAGGGCCTCACAAAATCCCAGTAGATGTTCTGGAATTTCATTAAATTCTCCATAAAATCTGCAGAGACCTTCTTCTGATACTTCTAGTTGCCCTTAGATGCTCCCTGAGTTTACAGTGTCCTGTCAGAAAGCTTGTTAGGATACGAAGGTTGTTCTTGCTCATTCTGATGCATGCTTCAAATCTCTTTCGGTTGTACTGCATAGGAGTTTCTTGGCCTGCTTCATGTCATGAGATTTGTTCCAGTTTTCCGTCCTGTTCCTACTCTCTAGTTCCCTGAATTCTTTTTTGAGGACATAGTCTACTACAGCGCAGAATGGTTCAGGGCCTATGAAGGGTTCTGATGCTCCTTTTCTTGCCAGGAAGTTGGCCATTTCTTTGCCTTCTCTCCCCGTATGGCCAGCTATCCAGCAGAGTTTTACTCGGTTTCGACGATACCCTTTGCTTTTTATCTGCATTAGGCACAGGAGGTGAAATGGAGCTACTGCTCCTTCGTTCGCCTAGGTAGACAAAGTATTTCACTACTTCTAAGTTATAGCTGTCTGTAGTGACGTTTTGTCCAAGACGTCGGAATTGGTGGACCTTCCTCGTAGATAGTGTCGGTCATTACCCGAAAGACCCATCTTAGCCGCTTCCTTCTGGATGCTAACAAACCCTCCACAGACAGCCCGTTGTGTCCTTCGATGTCATCGGCATATCGGAAAATCGTGCAAAACTCACGCATGATCTTCCAAAAGTCCATTTAACTGCTGGCATACGCTCACATTGACGTGATTGGGCGAACACAGCGAGCTGTCAGTACCAAGCACATGATCAATTTCTCATCTGGTTCTCATCTATCTCTTAAGAAGAGCATAGTTTGGACATAAATGTCTCCCCTGGCCAAATTACCAACGAACATGTGCCATAGAGGCCAAGAGTTCAAGAAGTGCCTTCAAGGTCGCTGTTGGTGTTCTCCTTTGTCTAAATTCCATAAGAGTACATACGAGTATATTCTCTCAGCCTACCGCCCAAAGTCTCACAAAATAGCTGTCTCATCGATTTTCCTTCGAAGACCCCTAGTCAGCCTCAAACTCTTGACCTTTCAGAGTTCTTCTAATGTGTCCATCCACTCTTCAAGCACCACCTCAAGGAGGTATCACAAGAACCACTTCTAGTTTGCAGGCAACTTTCGTTTGAAGTCATTGATTGATGATCGCAAGAAGAGTCAATCACCCACAGATACTGAGATGCCCAGTCGTTGATGTTGAATCCATGTAATTTCAGGTAACAAATCGTTTTTGAGATCAGTAATTGGAATCCACTTCGTCTTAGCTGAGCGCGCTAATTGATTCCGCAAACATTATCCGTCCCAGAAATGCTCATACGTTCGAGCGGGAGTACCTGTCTACAGTTTGGATGTCGTAACTACAGTCTTTGGGTAGCGGGACGTTGTCGGTGTTCCCAGAAGGAGTGATCTGGTTTTTTGAAGGAAATCGTGAAAGGGTTTCGACGGGACGAGTTGAGTGACGAGCAAGTGGAATTTCGAGAATGTACGCACTGAATTAGAGTCCAATGAAGAAATCCTTCGCAGATACAGGTCAGATGAAGATAGGAGATGCAGTGAGAGGTGGAGAGGTGGAGAGGTGGAGAGGTGGAGAGCTGGAGAGGTGGAGAGGTGGAGAGGTGGAGAGGTGGAGAGGTGGAGAGGTGGAGAGGTGGAGAGGTGGAGAGGTGGAGAGCTGGAGAGCTGGAGAGGTGGTGAGGTGGAGAGGTGGAGAGATGTCTGAGGAGGTGGAGGTTTGGAGATGGTTTTTTTTTTCGGAGGTATTTTTGATACTTTACTGGAGCACTCAGACTCAAAACTGGTCCTTTGTACTGCCAGGTAACAACCTATTCCAGTGCCGTTAATTTGATCCCAACGGCAAATGGTGACTGGACCAGATTCGATTTCACTGGGATTCGAACCTGGGACCCCCCTAACTTGGGGCAGGCACTTAACCAACTGTGCCATCCAGTCGTATTTTGGAGATGCTTCTTTCATACTTGACATCTGGCGTTGATTCTTCTAACGAGCCTGGTAGGTCTTGCAGTCTTGGAAGAATTCTGCACGGAGGTGCTCATGCTATTGTCTACCCACTTGGTCTAGCTTATAGTCATGTTCATAGCCAAAGTCTGATATGCATGGGTAGATGTGGTGGTGAGAGAATTCAAAGGGACCGGTCATTAAGCGCTTCCTATCTTTAAATTTAAATAAAACAAAGCCTGTATGAAATATTAACAAAATTGTTTACTCGTTTAAAAGGTCTATTGATGCCATTATGTATGAACTACAACATCGCCCAAATGTCCGCCGCGGCTCCTTTAGATAGCGCGCATCCGAAATGTAAAATCTTCAAAACTCTGGCGCTTAAATCATGCTGAATCTGACCGATTGCAGTGGTTATGTTGGCTTTGAAGGCTGCTGTGGTTTTCGGCTTATTCGCATAGACCCGCTACTTCAGAAAGCCTCACAAGAATAAGTCTAACGCGATCAAATCGCACGATATCGGTGGCCAGTTCATATCACCTCCACGTGAGATGACCATGCCCTCGCGTCGCTCGTGCAGAATTTCCAACGTCGTGTTAGCTGTGTGGCACATAGCGCCTTCCTGTTGAAAGCACATGCCTTCGGAGTCCATATCATCCAGTTCAGGCCAAAGGAAGTTGGTAATCATCGACTTATAGCGCTCGCCGTTGACGGTGATGGCATGACCGATGACGTGCCGCCAGCCCAAAATTCGCACCAAACAGGGATTTTTTCGGGATGCATTGGACGCACTGGGATCTCATGTGGATTGGTATCGTCCAAAATTCGTACCCATTCATCCAGAAATGGGCCTCATAGCTGAAGATGATTTTTCGATGAAACAGAAAATTGGGGTCATTTTCCAACTGCCCCAGAGCTCATGTAGCGAACACACGTTGTTGTCTGTGGTCGTTTACCTTTAACTCCTGGGTCAGGTGAAATATGTACGGAGACAAGCCTAAGTCACGACGCAAAATTCATCAGGTTGTGGTCTGCAAAAGGCCGAGTTCTTGTAAGCGACGGGAAACTGCCTCGGATTCTCCTGCACACTCTCACGGACAGCAGCTTTCACGATGTTTTCGGCAAATCTTGCTTTTCGTCGACGTTGGTTTATCGTTGACTGAATCAGTGGACTCAAATTTATCCACCACCCTGCGTCGTCTCTGTAAGATGATTATGGCAACCGTAAAATATGTGAAGTGCGCGGAACGTTGCCCGATCAGAACACCCATTTTGATAAAACAATTTCATCATTTGCACATGTTGTTGAACACTATGTCTATCCATGGTAATTTGGCAGAACAGACTGAATAAATGACGGCCAATTTGACAGATGCAGCTTCAACAGTGTGGCCGCTATCGACTGTCAAAGCTCAGAAGACCCTATTGGAAGACCAATTATCGTATTTTTCTTTTTCTTCCGAAGGATTTTTGAAACACTACTGCAGCACTCAGACTCAAAACTGGTCCATTGTACTGCCAGGTAGCAACCTACTCCAGTGCCGTTAAACCCCTTATCTTAGGACGGAATGGAAGTTCTTATTGATCAAAGTTCAAGAGCAAAACAGAATTTCTTACCCATAACGTCGCTTGTCAGTTCTCACAGTCACGAGTTGGTGTCTTTTTCTTCGTCTATTTGAAAGTTAGCTCAGGCTTCGTGTCCCGTCCAAAAGCAGTTTCAATTTCAGGTTTCCAGAAGTCGTAGGTGCCTTGGACCGGTCAAAATGTTCTTCGTCAAAGGGTTAGGCGTCAACAACAACAACAAACACTGTTAGTTCTATCTCTATCAGGCCTCATCGAGGAATTTCTATTTGCCTGTCTTTAGCACATGTAGGCTCATTCGGTAAGACGGCAAGTTCAAAGCCGTCCACAGAGACAGTAAAATGCTCAATTAAGCTAATAGAATGCAACAACTTCAAGAACAATTCACGTTAAGTGTTTTTCCTCACAGTAATCCACGGACCGATTACCGCACAATGGTAGGTAAATGTTTTACGATCCCTTCGAGTTCGTTGCTAATCAACTCGATGTCATCGTAGAACACTGTCACAGAGTTGAACAGTTCAATATTCTCTGCTTGTCCTCTAATTACCTCCGTACTAATGCCCACAGGGCAAGGGACACTGCTCAACTTTTCTTGTATTTCTATCGAGTAGAACTTTGCAGTCAAGTTTCGATTCATTAAGGCCACGGGGTACTTAAATCGTGTATGAAATTACTGAGAACGATTGATCTAAGTACTTTAATCAAACTGATGTGCCTTTCAACTCATGCACATCGTTTCCTTGGTCGGAAGAAGCATTTCCATAACTATTTGTAATTATGACACATGCTAGATGAAAGCTTTAACTCATAAAACGTGTGATCTTGTTATTGACCACCTAGTTGTCAATAAACCTGAACGATAAGAGTCAAGAAGTAATTGTTGACACATGCCAAAACGATCACGTCAGCATATTGACAACTTTCGGGAGTTAGTGTTAAGTATTCGACTGACACAATCGCCTAGCTTTGCATAAGAGAGTCACCGGAGCGCATGGGATGCTTCTGCAGTCTGTTCAGGAAGAGGGTTTTAAAAGCTTTTTTAAGATTCGAGAACCTCAAATGCATTATTCAGTAGAATTTTGCTGGATACAAGCTACTGCTTCCCACCGAGATGATCACATATCTTGACTGAATGAATCATAATACAAATTCACATTCTCACGTAGAGAGATAGAAGTTTCCAGCTCAGAACTAATAACGAAAACCTCTCCCGCAACAAATCAATTTGAGCGATCCCATTGAAACCATGTGAGCGTAGAGTTCATTGATATTCTCTGCACAATACCAGCTTCTTCTTCATTCCTCTATCAATTCCAACCGCAATTACAACGCATTACGATCAGAAATTCGCAGCATTACTACATGCCAACCACAGAAATCCCCCGGCATCTGTGCAGTGCTTGCCCGTCCGATTTTTTCCCCCATTACACATCCCGCTACTTTGCCGTTGAGTACTTAAAAACAACTATATTACCCTGTAAGCTTCTTATTAAGAAAAATAAACTTCAAACGAAGAAAACATCAGCAACAGCGCACTCGACAGTGACACAGACACAGGCACACGGAGGAAAAACTCGAAACGAAAGAGTTGGGCAGCGAACTTGATAAAAATTCAACAAGCATTTTTCTCTAGCTCGAGACTCATCTCCACCTCCGTCGTCCGCATCTGGCGTTAGATGAGAACGAAGAAGTGGTGTTGAGAAAAAGAGAGGGAGTAATAGATTTACCAAATCTCTCCGTTATTTCTGAGAAATCCCAGAGAACGATGTCGGACGAGAGTGTGCAAGAGAATCTCACACACCAACCAACCAATGCAATGACGTCACTCTTGTAAACAAACCAATCTGCTGCAGAGTGAGAAGCACGTGGTCCACTTCCACACTGGAAAGCCACCTCAAAAGTGTACTGGCTCTCACGCTCTCCGTGTGGAAGTTGATAGAACACCAGGAATATTACACTCACCTGAGTCACCTGTTATACCGTCAATTACGTCACCATGGTGAATAACACCACCAAGAGAATATCCACCAAGAGACTCTCGGCCGGACTCTTAGACGGTGGACCTCGATTTTTATGAAATATACGCCCGAGCGCTGAGCACAAAACTTCAGTCTTTCTCCAGACTTCGAGTGAAGAACAAGTGCTTAGTTTATAGTGCCGTGTAGATAATCTATCGTTTTTTTTTGTGTTTCTGTTGTATTTCCTTTCCTCTGTATCACCCATACACACACACATATACAACCAACACATAGAAAGACGGAAAGGAATTACTTAGAAAGATCCTCTAAGACACTCTCGTGAAAGAGTTGTTGTTTTTTTTTCTCGGTTTCTTTTTCTGTTGTTTCTTCTTTCTTTGATACTTTTCGTCGTCGTCGTCGTTTGTCGTTCGTCGGAATAGAAAAGAAGAAACTAATAAAAATCGTGGCAATAGAAGGAAGGAATAGAAAAGAAACAGCGCAAACGAGAAAGAAATTCGCGATCCGTATTTCTGTGGCACTTCAGCCATGGTGAATGGTGAGTCGACTCTCGGATTTCTTAACTGATCGGAATTGAAAAGCGAAAAAAATTCAAAATATATTCTGCTTCTGCATACCTCTGGTTTACATCTTTTGCTTGCTTAAGTGTTTCGCGCTGCCCAACGACGGGAAATCTAATCAATTAAAATCACCTCTATTTTGTGCGATTTTCTAATAATGCTTCAACTCACTAAATTAAATTCAAATTGTGTGCTTAAACAAAAATAAAATGCTAACCACATAAAAATTGTTCCAAAACGAAATAAAATTAAACAAAAAAAAAATTCATTCAACGGATACCTGCCGATGATCACTGCGATTACACGAATTATTTCGCGTGCAAAAAAAATCAAAGAAAAAAAGTGAAATTTGTAAAAATTTACCATCTGGTCGAGTGAGTTTGGTGTGAATTTGTTGGATTTTTGCACGATTTGTGGCAGTTACAAGGATTTCATCAAACAGATGTGGATTATCGCCCGTGTGTCAGCCCAATTGTAAGCAAAAGCTAATTCGCATATCCGGTTCATAAAGTCAAGTCTATATTTAGCAATAATCGAACAACAGACAACATGTAGTTTCTTGTACGCCTCTACGAATTTTTTTTTTCAGTTTTTCTTTTTTTTTTCTGTTGTTTCGATGTAACTCAGTTGTTGGTCTTACCTTGCGCAATTCTTTGGGCAGTGGATTAATATTATATTGAGGCAGAATGAAATGAAGACAAGACAAGCAGAAAAAAGAGATTGTTTGGTTGCATGGGTTTTATTCGATATTTTATTCGAGATAATGGGTGTGCTGCTGCTGCTTGTGCTTCGGTTTTGACTTTTCGGCGTGTGCACTTACAAGTGGTGCATTGTACGTGCAGATACTCAAGTGAAATGCTTGCAATTTTAAACGCATGCGTTGTGTTTCGCTAAATGACTTCACTGAGTCTGCTGGAGAAGGGGGAAGTTGAAAATTGCCCGAATGTGAGTGACTGATTTGGGACGGAACTTAAAGGGGACGATTTTTGAACAGCGATGAAAATTAAGTGAAAGTTATATTACTTTCGGTTTTTGGATGAAGTAGTAACCTTCGAGGAAATAGTTGATGCTCTGCGGTCGGCGGAATTTTCTGTTCACATTCTGCCTTAAAAATCGCAGAGCGACGATACCATTCATCGAGTGTTAATTTTTGAATCACAGAGGACAAGGGATATCTTCTCTAATGGTTTGCGGTTGATCTTTATCTGAGGATAAGAAGAAGTGTTTCATTTCTGCTTTGAAATACTTAACTTCTTCGTGGACGATTTATTATACGCCCAACACGGTTGGTTGCTGAGAAGCTAGGCCCAGGTCCACTTCAGACTGTAGCGCCACCATTATTATATTATTATGGACGATTTATTTAAAGTCGAAAAAAAAAATGATTAATTTTGAAACTATTTAAATTAAAAAATTATTTAATATAATTATTTAGTTTTTTTTCCGATTTATTTATTTTATAGTAATTGAAGTTCAAAAACCAAAAAAATGTGAAAAATGAAAACAAATTCACTAAAAATTCGGTCCACATTTGAGGTCCTCGAGAGGTTTTTTTTTTTCGGAGGTTTTTGTAACGCTACATTGGAGCACTCAGACTCAAAAACTGGTCCATTGTATTGCCAGGTAGCAGCCTACTCCAGTGTCGTTAATTTGACCCCAACAGCAAATGGTGACTGGACCAGATTCGATTTCACTAGGATTCGAACCTGGGACCCCTCTAAATTGGGGCAGGCATTTAACCAACTGCGCCATCTAGTCGCTTGAGGTTAATGGTTGATTAAGAGTGAAATGATTTCATACACTCCGCGCATACTGACACTTCACATTTCTTGCAAATGTAACGAGTTCGACTTATGCGATTTTTGTCGTGACATCTTGGATGATGGTTGATTTCCTTTTTTTAGGAGAATGACCTATACCGTTGAGTCTGATGCCAAGTCGAGTCCAAGAATACTAACTGCTCAAGAATTATTTTATGTCATATCTAGAGTCCGACCGAAGGCCAGTTTTTGGCCGAAGCCGAACTTCGGCTGTTTGATTACCTTCGGCCAAAGCCGAATCCGAATGTTCGGTCGGACTCTATTTTTGAACATATTTTGCAAGTTGCATTCGCATCATTTTTACGAAATAACCACAAATTCGATTTTTAGGTGCCATTTTTGATGTTCTTTCTACCTGAAACCAGTATAAATAAATTACATGCCTTCAAAGAGACCAGTAAATAGTTTACCAACTTGTAAATGCAAAATCTTTTTATTTTAAAGCTGTAAACAAGCGCACTTTCAAAATACAAAATATCCGACAATAATAAAACAAAAAACACACCGTTCCTTGCAACTTCTATTTTTACAGAAAACAAAAAATTCAACATTTGGCTTCGGCCTCATTTGGCCGAAGGTTATATTTTTAGTTGAAGGTTACCGAAGCCGAAGCCGAATGTTCGGTCGGACTCTAGCCATATCTCTGTGCAATCGAATATAAAGTTAAAACCGCATCCAAACCAAAAAAGAATTTACTTCCCTTGCCGGGGGAATTTCTAGTGAATAAGTGGACCATAAAATGTTGTCCTATTTATTAAAAGTTTTTTAAAATATTTAAATTAAATTTATTAATTTAATTAAATTTATTGAATTGAAAACTAAATACTGTTATTAAAAAACACTAAACGTCCACAAGCCCGCCGTGGCCGTGTGCGTGCGTCGACCCATGCGCATTAGACTTTCACAGTCTAGGTTCGAATCCAGGATCAGACAAACAATTTTTCAAAAAAAATTGTTCACGGCTCCACCTTTTTCGAGTCATTGACAATGCTCAAAGAGTCACAACTAAATAAGCCTTACCTAAGGATACTATGCGGTGGACTGACTACCCACTTCTCATGCAACTACCCTCAGTACAAAATGGGATACAGCCGCACGGAAAACTGTAGACTCCGCGGACAATCGAAGGAATCTATGGAACACCTACTCATCGAGTGTGCAAATCAGGCATTAAGCAGATATAATTCAATGAACAAAACTACCTTCACAGGAATAGACTACATGGACATTCTATCTAGGGAGGTTATGAAATTCCTCAAAATAGCTGTCAAGCCCAGGAAGGGGGTACAGTTGATGTGATTGTTATATTCATTCCCCATTATCTTCAATTGAATTAAGTGCCTCGTATTTAGGCAGTACAATGGACCAGTCTGAGTGCTCCACTAGAGCTTAAAATATCATCCGAAAAAAAAAGTTAATTCCAGGATCGAATCCCAGTGAAACCAAAGTTAACACGCTTTTATCCGGTTTTTCAAATCTGCTCCAGTCACCACTTGCCGTTGGGATCAAATCAACGACACTATCACTGAAGCAGCCGATCAGTGGTAGTAGTCTGACTTTGGGTATCACAATGGACCAACATGTTCTAAGTGTGCTGGTGAATTCACTAGCAGCCCCCTAACCTTTGACCCTTATGAGTTAATAAAACATTTCCATCTCCACCATCTCCCACAATCTTCTCCACACACACCCCCAATTCAGAAGTCAATTTAGAGACTGTTTAAAATACCAATTAAGACCGCGCCATCCATTCATCGAAATCAAGCGCGTTCCCAGTCGAGTCCCATCTGAACACTCAATATCTCCACCCATCGATTAAAAAGCGACTTCTCTTTAATCTCATCCGCTTTGTCCGATTGCAGTTAATCTCTGAAATGAAGATCACATCTCGTACCATAGTGTGATGCATTCAGAGCGGGTGTGTAAGACCATCTCCGTAATGATACTTCCAAAGGACCCTCTCTTCTCATCTCTTTCATGCACTTCGTGCCCGTGCCCCCTCGTCATTTAACAACAGATGAAAAATAAATGATTACAGACAGAATATGAAAGAATTCTGAACTGGAAATTGGCTAGAGCATCCTACAACCCATCCATCGTCGACCGTCGCTCGGTAATCTTCAGCGAAACCGAGTCACAACAATCCTCGAGCCACCTTTATGTCGAGCCCATGGATCCGTAATTTTCCGTTGAATTGAAATAATTTCTCTGGAATTCCGAGTGCAATTATTGCAATTTTTCATACCACATTCAATCTGTATCGGCGCGGGCCCGCCGCCATCGCTGGATAGTGTCTGAATCCGTTGATGGTCGTCGCTTCGTGTTTCTGATAAATTTTTGTTTTTTGTTTTTTTTTTATTTTGTTGCCCTTTTTTGTTGTTGCTGATGTTGTTCATTTTGTGTTGATGACTGTAGCGCTGGTGTCTTGTATTTGCTGTCGTCCTAGTTGGAGATTGTACAGCCCCGGGGCTAAGTAACAAGATACGCATACCAAAAGTAGGCACACACGCACACAGCGAGAGCCGCGGTGTGCTCTAAAAACGTTCGATTTCTACTGGGCGGCATCGAGGAGTTATCACTTTAACCGAAATGAGACAACCGTAATTATTTGCCGCAGAAGTGGCTGAGGAGCGTAACAAAAAAAAAACGAAGAGCAAATTATGAAAATTGTTGTTGTGATACTTTTAATTGTCCCAGGGAGATGCAAGGACAGGAGGAGTTGGAGTTGGTGGACATCAGGTTTCTGCGGAGCGATTGGATTCCATTTCATTCGTTGCTTGTTCTTGAGGCTCGGGGAACTTGTTGCGTTTTGATTAGGACAAGAATAAGGCTTATACGCATGTCATGGAGTTAATGGGAGCAGTTCTAAGGGAGGTGTTCGCAATTTGTTGCACAGCCTAGTGGTAGGCTGGGTGTATTTCTTTTGCTGAGGACTGAGAAATTTGCTCTTTATATTTCGAGTGAATTAACAGCCTGAACTGAAGAAAAGAATTTAGTTCAACGAAGGTCAGACTTGTCATACGCTTTTGAAAAGAAAAAAACGAGGACTAAGTACTCTACCTTGAGGAACATCTTCAAATCAGGGCTTAACAGGGGTTACACATTTTTACACTTCAAGGAGTCGTTGATACTTTTAAAGCAGACTAAGGTGGGAGTTTGCATTCATTGTTTTTGCCAAACTATGGGAATATACAGTCCAACATTTTTTTAAGAGGCTGCAGATTGCGGTCCCCTGCTTATTTTTTTACTAAAAATATTTGTCTCCAAGTAATAATAATAATAATGACGGCGCTACAGTCCGAGGTGGACCTGGGCCTAGCTTCTCAACAACCACGCGTATTGTGCGTGCTTTTGTTCTCTCACGAGTGGAGGGGACCTACAGTTTAATGCCGAGTCCGAACGGCGAGATTGAGAAGCTTTTTCTAGACAGTTATACTCTTTGAGCATTGTCAGTGACTCGAAAGAGGTGGAGCCGCGAACAATTTTTTTTTTTTAAATTGTTTGTCTGAACTTGGAATCGAACCAAGACTGTGAAAGTCTAATGCGCATGGGTCGACGCACGAACCCACACGGCCACGGCTGCCACTCCAAGTAGACCACCATTTTTTTGCGAATTTAGGCGTCTGCAAGTTTCCAGGCGCAATGCAGTTCTAAAGACGAGAATTTCGATTGAAAACTGTTTCAAGTCTCATCAAACACCGATGAGGAGCACATTTTTTATACAGGGTGGGCCAAGTACACGTTTATTTTTTAAAATGCTATAAAATGAACAAAATTAAATTTTTTCCAATGTATTATGGCCTTAGTAAGAATGGGCGCCGTGGCCGTGTGGGTTTGTGCGTCGGCCCGTATGCATTAGACGTTCACAGTCTAGGTTCAAATCCCAGTCCAGACAAACAATTTTTAAAAAAAAATTTCGCGGCTCCACCTCTTTCGAGTCACTGACAATGCTCAAAGAGTATAACTGTCTAGAAATAGCTTCTCAATCCCGCCGTTCGGAGTCCCATTAAATCGTCCCCTTCACTCGTGAGAGAACAATAGCACGCACAACACGAGTGGTTTTTGAGAAGCTGGGCTGGCTTCGCAGTAACGCATTCTGTCATCCCAATTTTTGATAGTTTCTTGTTGATAGTTTCGGGCTGTAGCTCACTTTGATGGACTTGCTTGGCTGATATTGGCCTTAAGTGCTTGAATCGTTTCCGGATTATTGGCATAATATCGGTCCTTCACGGTTCCCCACAAAAAACGGCCAAAGGGATCAATCGCAGCTCCTGCCCGCATCGGATTTGGCATCGCCACGATGACGGACGGATAACACGATTTGGGAATTTGATCCGCAAAAGATAGATTGTAGGATGGGTTGGGTGGCATAGCGCGCCATCCTGCATAAACCAGAGGTCGTCCAAATCCGTGTCTTCAATTTCAGTAAAAAAAAGTTGGTTAACATGGCATGGCTCTGTAACGCCCACCGTTGACCGTTGACCGAAACGTTGTTCCCAGCCTCATTTTCGAAGAAAAATTGTCCAATGATGACAGCACTCCACAACCCGCACCATACTGTCACTCTCTGTAGATTCTCGACAATTACGTGCGGATTTCCCGAGCCCCAGCTGACCCAGCGGCAATTTTGTTTGTTAGCGTAGAGAAATGCCGAGATGAAAATGCGCCTCGTCAGAAAAGATGATTTTTCGCCAAATTTGTCCAGTTCAAGCAATAACGAAGCGGATGGTTGCGCGCCTTCAATTGCTGAGTGCATTTAATTTGACCTTGTAAGCAAATAACCCGAAATCTTTGTGCAGATCTCGTATCCTCAGGCTAGTGCGTGAAATCTTGAACTGATCTCAACAGCGATGGCGAGTTGATGTTCGTGAATTGAGTCTCACACTCTCGGCCACAGCAGCCACATTCTCATCTGTGCATCTGTGCGCACCGTACGACGACGAGAACCATGAATTTTGTCCACAAGCATACCAGTCTCACAAACTTTTTGCACAAACTTGCGTACAGCAGTCGCGGTGGGTGCTTCATTTCGTCCAAAAACTTCTTTTTAAAAAACGCATGGTTTGAGCTACACACACTCACTTTGGAAAAAAATTTTTAAATATTTGCCAACATTGCTCAAGCGTAAAGTGACTCATTTCGTGCCGCGGAGGAATGATACTGACTTTCTGTGAAGATTTCGAGCGGGAAACAGCTGTCAGTCTCAAAATAACCTATGATTTAAAAAGAAAGCACTAGATGGCCCACCCTGTTCATATGCACAAAAGAACAGGCGTTTAAGAAAAGGCGCCGTGGCCTAGTTGCTTTTGCCCCGGATTTGACGGTATTGTGTTCTAATATAGGTCAACGCCAACTTTCAGTTTCACAGTACTACCTCTCTGAGAAAATTTTTATTGCTCCGAGTAGTCGAAACTTTGCGGAAGTAGAACTAGAAGGGACGGTCCAGCGATTCAGTCCGATATCCTCTGAATGCGATTTAAAAATGATTCAGGCAGATGAGGTCGAGTGCAGTTTCCTCTTATTTTTTTTCTGAACAGCTTGTGGCGTCCTCATGCAGCGACTTCGATCAAGAGAAGTAAGGTTTCCTGTATGTGGAGCACAGATGACGCCACGGACAATCCAAGCCACCGATAGTCAAAATTGCTGCAAAATACAACGCATTCGTTGGCAGTCGCGTTCCATATTTCTTACTTAATTTTCATTGTGTTTAAATTCCATTACAACGTAGATCAAACAATCAAAATCAGTTGCAATTTAATCCAATACAACAACTGCGTGTTTTTCAATTTCAATTCACTCTGCAAACTTTGCAAAAGTCGGGCAAGAAGGTTTTCAGTCTTTGGGCATATGATCATTTGAGGAAGTCATCTGTAATGGAAGTTCTTTCTCTTCGGATGGCGCTTGGTGTAATGGAACGTAGAGTTCATTTTTAATGTCTTGAGGGCTTTTAAAGCGCTAGTTACGTGGTATCAGTTGACCCTCTGTAATCGACTTTATAGGCTGGAGCTACACTAAGCATCAGCTAGCAACTCAGTCTTAGGTTGGATCTTAAAACTTCTCATATAATCCTATTCAGACGAACGTAGAAAAATCGTTCTCAAATGTTCTGTGTGGTAATTCACAATTCTGTAACTTGTCAATTCAGTGCATTAAATCGACAAAAAAATATTTGAACAACTCATAAAAAAATCCAGATTCAAGTGTCAACTCAAAGTGATCATCGGCAGATCTCCATCATCCCACACTCACCGCTTTGCAAAGAATTCAACGAAAAAAAAAACCAAAGTTTGCACCTTCACCAGAAATAATTTAAATATCCCATCTAACAAATTCCACGTGAATTTTTCTTCTTATTTCCATTTTCAGTTGAGGAAAATATGAATTTGTGTTCAGACGTTTGAGTAAAAATTGTGATAAAAGATAAAAGTGCGAGAGTGCAAGAAAATATAAATTTTTTTGAAAAAAATAGTAACGAAAGGAAATATTTACCGAAATCAACACTGCCAGAGAAGAAGAAGAAGATAAAACCGGATACATAGTCTATAAGATTCAAAAATAAATTCCGTGCGTTTCCTGCCGAGTTTGACGAGAGGAAACACCACAAAATCAGAGAGGAAAGAAATTAAACACTGACTCATCCAACAAGGTTCCCTCGGAGAAATGATATTCGACACAATATTGGTAAGTCAACCGTTTCTCTTTCTGCAGCAGAATTTAAATATTTTATGTGCATTATTGTGGTATCTCGAAACTTAATTACCTGAGCCATTAATTTGCTTTTTTTGTGAGATAAAAGATGAAACGCTCGTCGATTAGTCACTGACTAGCTCGAGTTCTATTGTTGGACGTGCATACGTTCGTGTGGGTTTGCTGCGAAGATGGCGAGAAGAAATCTCAAGGTTCCCGCAATCGAGTGGATAAATATTGAAATTTCCTCAAAGTAATTACTCGATTGATTATGTATTTTTTTTCTTCACTTTATCACCGACGATGGTCGATGCGAAATATGTTTTTGTACTTTCCGCTGCTGCGGGCAGCGGGGACGGTAGATTTGCTAGGTAAACACACAATTTGAGGTTAGTTAATTGAAAAATCGCTTCGCTTGAATGACTGCATGGAAGTGGATTGGTTGGGGGCCCGAGATGTGATTTGGTTGCCAAGTTGACTTGACGCCAGATGGATGTGTGATGACGGGCTGTGATGAGGTTGTTGTCTAATGAATACGGTGAGATGAGACTTGTTTTGAGATGCAGACCGCTGGCTGTTGTCAAGGTTGGCTTTTGTGGTTGACGCTGGATGCTTGTTCAGCGTTGACAAGTGAAGGAGAAACTTTTGAGATGACTTCCGAAGGAGACATCCTTCTTTGTCTCTCCGATAGATTACGGAAGACTGAAGATCTTGTTGATCACCTTTCAGTTGCAGAAAACGGGGACAATGGATTATAATAGTCCGAGCGCGAGGTGGACTTGGGCCTAGCTTCTCAGCAACCACTCGTGTTGTGCGTGCTATTGTTCTCTTCACGAGTGCAGCGGACCTACAGTTTAACGCCGACTCCGAACGGGGAGATTGAGAAGCTTCTTCTAGACAGTTATAGTCTCTGAGCATTTTCAGTGACTCTAGATGCTAGATGTTTTTTCAAGATTCGAACTTTAGATCTCGAGCGTAAGAGTCGACGACTGGATGGCGCAGTTGATTAAGTGCCTGCCCCAAGTTAGAGGGATCCCAGGTTCGAATCCCAGTGAAATCGAATCTGCCCCAGTCACCATTCGCCGTTGGGATCAAATTAACGACGCTATCACTGGAGCGGTCGCATTGTGATTTTGTGGACGCATTGATGCCTGGGCGTACACTTGTGGATTGTGTTTGATCCAATAATAGCAACTTTGCTTCGTTTTAGCCGTCGAGCTAAAAATGGCCCTCACCCGAGAAGATGATTTTTTTGCCAAAATCCGGATCTCCGGTCAAAAATCCGGATCTCCGGCCACCATTTTCAGGGACCAACTTGGGATCTCACAGCGTTGTCTATGGTCGTCCGGCTTCAATTTTGGCGTCGGCACGAATGTAAGACCAAATCCAATCGCAAAATAAGTCAGGTTGACTCTCTGAAGATGTCCAATGATCGACATTTCTGGATCTTCTTCGATACTGACCGCTACGGCGGGTGTGTTTTCTTCATCTCGCACAAATCTCTGTCTGGTTGGAGGCTTAAGGTCAAAAAGAGTGTACTCGGGCTCAAACTTTTCCACGGTGAGTTGAATTGCCTGCACACTGAAGCCATGATTACGACCGACCTCACGACGAATAGACGTTTACGTTGCGTATTTACAACTGAACGGGATTTTCGATAGAATTTTTTAATAATTTGCGCACATTCGGTAAGCATGAAACGATGTACGATTAAATGGTAAGCCTTACTGAATATTTTGACAGCTAGATGCGATTGGCAACATCAACAGCTGCTGAATCATAACAAGGGAAAAATCATTGCTATCTGGTCACCCTTTATTTTCGCTTTTTTGCGTTGTTCCACGAGATCAGAGCCACTACATGATTTAAACCTAGAAACTTGATGTCAACACTTACGTCGCCGTTACACCTGCCTTTCCACAAACAATGAAGCAGAAGAGACAAGGAATGTCTGGTGGGTTCTAAACTAAGGCAAGCCTTCAGCTAAACAGAGCAATTCTGCATAACAACCGCCAAAGATCATCCTGATTTGTCAAAGGATTCTAGAATTTTGATGTAGCATGCTCTATGTGAAGGAGTCAAGTCAAAGTAAAGAATAAAAGTGAACAATTTTCCACTCCATATTCGGCAACATCTTGGCGACTACTTGTGCCACTGGGAACCACCCACTGGATAACTTCACCGCCAAGGGGTTTGCCCAACCATGAAATGAAGTCATATCCAGAAGAATATCGAAGACCGGAAAGCTGAGTTTCCATCTAAATTTGATTGAGTCATAAAATAAATGTTTTTTCTTGAGAATATTCGTCGTGGTTAGTTAAAAATTATGACTATTTATACGCTCTGCGCAGTTGGACTTCCACATATACCCCGTGTGTGGTTGAATTTGCAAGCGAATTGGTGAACAGTGTGTTCGATCCAATGCCCTTCAGGTTAACTAAAGAATCTCATTTAAATTTAGAAATACGTCAAGCAAATGAATGTGTCTGGTTGTCATTCCAGCAGGCAAATTTATGATCGTTCAGTCAACATTCCCCATCATCTTAACATTCCGTACAAACTTCATTCGAAACCCAATCGAAAAATTCCAGCACTCGTTGTCAAACACCTCTTCCGCATAGCACAAGCCTGCGCTAAGTAAATTCAAACACTCCGCACACAGCAAATCACTTGACTCGTCTCACACCTGTCTCATCATCGCCTCTCTCTCATTCCCTGGCTGTGTTACTTAATTATGTAAAGCAAACATGTATTTCCAACGATTTACCATTAAATTTTGGTACTTTTTTTCGCACTTGGGCAGTGCTCCCTGATGAGTGCTTATGATTAAAGGATTTTTCGTCTTCATTTCTTCATTTAGTTGGAATTCGTTTTCATAAAAATCTGCTTTATCTTTCAATTAATTTAAATTAACGATGTCACATTAAGTCCGACGCTGTACAGATGCTGAACATGAGTTGGTTTTTATGAATACCCCCGACCAATGAAGATCTCTGCGGCGGTGTGCGCGAGTGAATGAGTGAATCCTTAACAGGCGCTGACTTATCGGGAAACTGAAATAATTAAAATGTTAACGACCCTCGCAGTCGTCTGAATTTGTGTATGGAGGTGTTTAGAGTAATTTGGTAGCACTTTAGTGGTTGTTCGGTGCGTTTGTCCTGCGGAAAAGGGACCTGGTAATTATGTAATTTGTCAGAAGAAGGGTTTCCTTTGATGTGATCTGTAATGAAGTGCCGGTGTGCAGTGCACTTCTCCACGAGTGTCTTGAAAATAAGGTCTTAATTATGTCTTAATGAGGAGATCAGCTTCACGTTGAGCATTCCTGAGTAAATGACTGGATGGAGATAAAAGTCGGTGCCTGTGAGCGACGGCAGATGCATGTGACTTATGAGATGCGTTATATCACAACGTCCGAGTGAAAAATGGCTTTCTATCAACCAAGGTTCGCACACCAACTCTTTCGTTTGGCACTCGAAAGATTGCTAATTTTCATATCTTTCGCCTTTCACATCAGCACAGCTCGCAAATCAGTCGGTTTTTCGAACTAATCTAGTGTCATACATTAGCATAAGTCGAATCGAAATGAGACATCTTCTAAAAAAATACGATTTCTTCCCAAGGTACAACTCGGCCGAAGTCCCTGCCTCAAAACCTACCGACATCACTCACTGGATTTTATTCGCAATAAAATTCAATTCACTGAATATTTACAACTTCCCCGAGTCTAGATTTCCTCTCAAACAATCTCTATTCATTAGTGAACAATCTAAACTGAGAATTCTGGTAACTGTTTGCAGGCAAACACGTAAATCAACAAACGTCCGCAATCAGATTAAGGTCAACAGATTCGAAGTTTGTGTTATATCACGCGATTCCCTCTTCATTTGCATGTGAAGAGCTGCTTACACCACGTCTAACAGTGATATTTTTTTTTCTGTGCAAATAGAAGGAAATGCCATTCGAAAATAGATCCCATCTTACATCGTTCATCAAAATGGTACAACAATAAAGTCCCGATCGGTTCAGATCAACCCAAAGACCTACTTACAAGCAGCAGATGATGATGCTTTTGTTCGCAAAGCTGACTGAACCACAATCGAGCCACTAATCAGTGATGAGTTCATTTATTCGGCGAAAATGCTTAAAATTAAATTGAATTTAACAATAAACGCAAGCAAATGAGAAGAATTCGAGTGTGTGTTTGTGTACGCCATCTGTACACAACAGATAAATGTCAAAATTCGAATAAACTCTAACCTTGGGATTGGAAGACTTCTATCCAAGGTGAACCACTGGTTAGGGACAGCAAGCTTGAATATCAAACGCAAAACAAGTCTGGTGGGATTGGGTGCCGTGTAAGTGCTGTTGTTGATGTACCCGGGGGAACAGTTCATCAGCTGCAAATCTTCTTCCCCCCGTCGCAGACCTTTTAACAAAATGCTCATTGAGTTAGCGCCTTTGAATGCAGGTTTGATTTAATACTCCCCCGATTTGTCACAGAGATTATCGACGATTATCGACGTTTAATGGGTGGAACTGAGTCACTTTCCAGTCTTTGTTTCATGATTTGCTGGACATTTTCGAGGCAATTAAGATTCTCTCCATACGAGCGCTCTTAATCTGTAGCTTTCATGGTTCGCTGGCCACATGTTCAATCTCATTGTGGTTCAGTGCATGTACCAGATTGACTGCATTGAAATGCACACAGAGTAGTGGCCTTCCGCCAGAAAATTCAAAAGGCCATCAAGTCAATAAAAAGAAAGTCAATTGCTGAGATCAGCCATAAAGTGGACATGCGCGTGTAGGATGACGTCAATGTCAAGTGCTCTTTCTTTCGAGTAGCCTTCCGCTGGAAATGGCGCTGTAACGCGACATCATAGTCTAGACTAAAACAAAACCATCTCATCTGACTGTGGCCCTGTACTGAAGGAAAAAAGAAACGCATGTCTTCTGTACATGCGCAAGCCATTAACTGCGTATGACACAGAAAAAGCCAAGAAATTTATGCAAAACCGTCCTCCAAGCCTCGATCGGTTGACACAAATTATGACACCACGCACAAGATTGAATTCGAAATGAAAATTGACATATGTTCCGGAATAATGTGATCATACACGACAGCCAGCCATCATTCCGCACCCTTAATTCAGGCCACACCTTGTCTGTCTCATTGTGTGCGAATAACCCTGACAACTCTCAGTCATTTAATCCGGAAACTGCCTTTTGTCACCCACATGGTTCTTTCGCGATCCGCAAATATCCCCAGCAAGACCAAAGACCACCTCAGAAGCACAGTTTCCAGGTGATTTTCACAACATTTCACTTAATTTTCATCACCCGAGCTCGGACGGGTTTCCAAAAATGGTCTGAGAGCGCTGCCTAATGTGGTGTGGTCCAGCGTAGCAGCTTTCACTAACTTCAGCCCACTTGCACTTATAAGTGACCGTGTGAGAACTGTATCGCATCGGGGGAGGGTCAAGAAGTGCACTCGATTGCCTCGGCTGACCATGGCAGGCTTGCAAATTTCGCAGATGTTTTTTTCCCCTCTCTCTGAATCGAAACTACGTGCGATGGTAAGCTGATGATGATGATCTTCGATTGCACCATAAAAATGTCAAGCCAACTGCTCACCGAAATAAGCCCGACAAGTGTCTGGAGGGGAAGGAGAGAAATTGAATGTTCCCGCAAATGGCAAGCCACAGTTAAGCGGTGTTCGCTGAGTATGGTAGAACAGGCTGTGGAGATGATGTGGCTTTTGGCACATGAGTGTGTGAGGTGTTATATCATTTCAGACGAGGGGGGCTAACCACAGGCATTTTACTATTCGCTGTACGTGACTGTTTAACCAGTGAGCAGAGTGTGCATCGGGTGCATTTTATGGTTTCCAGCAGTTTGGGCACAACCCACGCTAAGGCATTTGGCAGAGGAGAAATCCGTCAAAAACTGAAAATGTTGTTAGCAGACCAGAGAGTTGGGGATGTCTTCTGCTGCTTTGTGAGATAGTTGCTTTGGTTGCAAGTCACCTACTTCCTGTACAAGCCTCAAGCAGAAGAAGCATAAATAACTGCTGCCTTCAGGAAAAGTCTAGAAACAATTTTGTTTCTTGAGCTTGAGCTTGTATATGACGCTTTTTGTCGTCGCTTGGCACTTGAAAGTAAAGGGTCTTCCAACAAGGGCTTTCGAACTTTGGCAGTTGGTAGCCGCCATATCATTGAAGCTATATCTGTCAGATTGGATATCACTTATTCAGTCTGTTTTTCCAAATCATCAGTGCATCACTGATGCGTTTGGTGAAGCATGGAGTCATAATTGAAGTGGCGCCCAACAAAGGACAACATCAACTCATTTCCTTGTAAAGGATCTTCCAGTAGGGACTTCCGAACTTTGACAGCCACAGTGTTAAAGCTAAATCTGTCAAATTGGATGTCATTTATTCACTCAGTTTTGCGAAATCACCACGGATGGACATAGCGTTCAACATCACGTTCAAATGACAAAACTGATTTATCAAAGTGGGTGTTCAGTTAACGCAACGTTCCGCCCGCTTCTTCCATTTTACGGTCACCATAATCGTCTTACCGAGAAGGTTATTCACAGGGTGGGGGATAAATTTAAGTCCACTTGTTCACAGTAAGTGATGAACCAACACCCGTACGTCGACGAAACGCAAGATCTGCCGAAAACATCACCGCTGTCCGTGAGAGTGTGCAGGAAAATCCGAGGCAGTCGCGAAGATTTCACATCGTTTACAAGAACTCGGCCTTTCGCACACCACAACTTGGCAAATTTTGCGTCGTGACTTAGGCCTGCAATTGACCTAGAATCTGAAGGTAACCGGCCATAGACAATGACGTGTGTTCGCTCAATGGGCTCTGGTTCAGTTGGAAACTGACAAAATGTTCATCGAAAAATCATGTCATCAGCGATGAGACCCATTTGTGGATGATGGATGAATGGGTACGTCAACAAACAAAATTTTCGAATTTGGGATGATACCAATCCACATGAGATCCAAGAGCGTCCAATGCTTCCAGAAAAACTCAATTTTTGGTGTGGATTTTGGGCTCGGTCCACATTTCTTTGAGAAAAACGTTGGCCAGTCATCACCGTCAACGGCGAACTCTATAAGTAAATGATTACCAACTTCTTTTGGCCTGAACTGGATGATGTGGACACCGACGACATGTGATTTCAACAACACACAGCTTACGCCACATTGGAAATTCTGCACGAACGATTCGAGGGCATGGTCATCTCACGTGGAGGAGATGTGCACTTTCCACTGAGATCGTCCGATTTGACCCCGTTGGACTTTTCCTTGTTGGGTTTTCTGAAGTCTCAGGTCCATGCGAATAAGCCACAAACCACAGCTGCCCTCAAAGTCAACATAACCCATGGCATCGATCAAATTCAGCCTTATATATGCAACAGAGTCATGGAAAGGGATATTTCGGATGCGAGCCACCCAGAGAAGCCAGGGCAGAGATTTGAATGATGTTATATTTTATATATAATGGCATCAAAAGGCCTTTCAAACGAATTAATAATTTTGATGATGCCCTGCACACACTTTGTTTTATTTGAATTTAAAGATAGGTGCTTAAGTGCTTAATGACTCCCCCTTTCCTTGAATTTATGTTTCTGCTCGGACTTCTACGGCTGTCTGTCGAACTGTCTCCAGTTGCGCACGCCATTGGTTAAGACCCTTTTCCATTTTTGTGCGCCACCTTAATAGATGATGGAACAGCAAAATATAAGGTTTGTTGTCTAAAGTTTTTTTAACAAAAATATCGGAGGAGGAAGACGACCATTCGAGCATTCCAGGCTTATTCTAGACTACAACCCTTTCATTCCACTCGTGCTTGTTATGGTGCTCAAGTATACGAGCTTACCATTCACACAAAATGCTTCAATGGTTGCGGCATAGTGGGTAACTGTGTCGATTTCTACTCGGCAGAGGTTTGTGGTTCAAATCTCGATCAACACAGAAGCTTTCATTTCTGCGGCAGCACCTCTCTCGATTCACTGACAATGCGAAGAGATACCCTTCAAGAAAAACTCTTCAAAAGTTGCCATTCGGGGTCCGCAGTAGAGCGCAGGTCACCTCCCGAGAAGTGAGGGAAAAGAGGCACAGACAACTCGAGTGGTTACAGTAGAAGCTGGTCCCAAGTCCACGTAGGACTATAGAGCAAGACAAAGTGGAATAAACTGGATGGCGCAGTTGGTTAGGTGCCCAAGGTTAGGTGACCCAAGTTAGGGGGGTTCCAGGTTCGAATCCCAGTGAAATCGAATCTAGTCCAATCACCATTTGCCGTTGGGATCAAATTAACGGCACTGGAGTAGGTTGCTACCTGGCAGTAGAATGGATCAGTTTTGAGTCTGAGTGCTCCAGTGTAGAGTTTCAAAACATCCGAAAAAATATGGTACCGCTCTGGCCAAGTCGTCGATGTTGTGCGTCATCACCCGCTCTAAACTTACAGACAAAAAATTCCCCCCATATCCGCTTCATACCACAAAAAATTCAAGAAGCACAAAAAAGTGCCGTTTTCGTTCACTTAAGCCCTCCTGGTCATCAGACCCTCATCAAGACCGAGTGACCTGTTTCCACAGTTTTCAATGCAGTCCCCACGTCTCCCTAGAACAACACTGATCCAATTAGTTGCAATCCATCAAATTTAATAATGCATAGCAAACGTTTGGTGTTTGTTTTCGAAAGCCCGCCTCCCAAGGTCGCCCATACCTCGGTCCGCAACCGTTCAACAGCACTCCAACGCAAACAAATGAATCCCCCAACACCCAAGCCATGCATACCCATCTAACTGCGTGACTAACTCAACGTTAAGTTTAATCAAAAATTTTAAAATATCATTTATTCAAATCATCGCGCTGCCCGCTTCAGCATCAAAGACGTCCAAGTGCAATGGGCTTAACGAACCGGATCTAATAAAGCCCAAGAAAAACAAAATCAAAAACGAAAGAAAAAAAATGCCGTCTTGACAAATTTATATCCAAAAGGCGTTTTAATACTCTCACATAAAGTGCAGTGCTTACCTCACTCCCGACCTCACTTGAGGTGGTACGTATCTATCAACCGCTTCTCGGCTTGCCTCTAAACTTGTGTGGGGTGAATCAAGTTTTTCTTTTTGTCTCGCCTTCCATTCATTTTCTGAAACCTGTTTCATAATACCCGACTCGTATCTACTGGCAGCTTTGTGAATATGCCAACTTGAGACACATACTCTCGCAGTTTGAGTTCGTTCTCAAGAAAGGTCACTATCCCCTTTGGACATATTAGATCATTTAGCTGAAAATATCTCCTCTAGCCGACCATCTTCTGTGAGTCATTAACGGCCATGATTAGCAAGTCAATCATCGTAAGCATCCCGTTTGGTGTCGATACCATTTAAGGAATGCCCCCGATCACAATTAGCATCGAAGTGTATCACAGAACGACCGCGGACAGGAACTCTTGTGCTCTGCCTTTCGGTCGCTCTGCCTGACCACTGACGATGTCTAATTTTCAAATCATTAGCGGTCAGGTCAGATGGGGAGACCATTAACTCATTCTGTGCCGTTTGTCTTAAGATCCATCACTGGTTCATGGGGTCTTCTTCCTGTTTCTGTCCGTCTAGACCCATCAGCCCACTTGTGGTGTTCGCTTTACAGCAGTTACAGATACAGTTAGGAAATACTATCCACCCATCTGGTGTAATTAATACACGAAAATTGGTTGCCGGACTTGCAGACGGCGAACGAGAGAGCGGCGCGGTTTGCTGCATCGTAAAAGAAGCGCCCGTTGGAGAGGGGAGTTGGTGGTTAGACGTTCTTGATTGCTTCATGCTTGGTGGGTTTCTCAACGCGAGTCTGAGCATTAGAAACAAAGCACACAATTGATGGGAAATCTAGGGTGACCTCGATACAACAAGCCGGAAGGCGATGATGTTTGCCCTGACTTTGCCTGTCAAGGCGATGTTTACATGACCCTTAGGCTCAAATCAATTGCTCTTACGTAACCACAACTACAGAGTGTGTCGATTGAGGCGGATCGTGGGAAATGGTTTTGTCATCGGGGCAAGTCTGCCTGTCGTGAAGCAAAACTGAAAGGAGTCTAGGCCATTTTGGGACAAGACAACTTTCAACCGTGAAGCCTTTTCGGTTGCCACACAGCCAGAGGTGCTCAGGTGGTCGCTGTGGTTCGTTGTTGACTTCGATTTTGACCCCCTCCACCGCCACGACTGCCGACTCCCCGAGTGATTAATCCATTTCGGCTAAAAATAGAATAAGAAGATTGTATTAATAACCGTAATAATCATTACAAGCCATGAACTGGAAGCGTTTAAGGCGCAGACTCATCCCAGCCGAGATGGCAAACGGAGTGTCCTTCTTGGGCGGCTGCTGTTAGCACAGCAGTAGATGAAACTGTGTCCATTAATATAAGTGAACGTGTACACACCCTGCGCTCCATTGGACAGGTTTAATGGAGTGTTCAATAACTTTCAAAACACAACTTCTTTTGTATCGCTATGCTTTTGTTTTTCGTTGCCCCCATCTCCACGGCACACACAACTCAACAGAGAGTGGCTAGCTTGTGTTTGAGTTCTTGCGCGTTTTTTTTTCTTCTTCTTCGATGGACTTTCGAGGCATCTGTGGCATGGATATGTGTGTGTGTGAGTGGCTTGTATTTTTTTCTGTGCAACGTTCGAGTTGTGCATGAGTCAGAATTTGCATCAGTAAATGGTATTAATTAAGTGGGCTAAGCGGTGGAATGGAAAGGCATATCGACGGTTGCTATGTGACTACGAGTAGGCGCAATCCTTCCACTCGCGTGCAGAAATAAGGAAGCTATAGATGAGATTCTGAAGATGCTACTGCTTGATTGATTTTATGCCTCCGTGGTCAGTAGCAAGCAGTTGCAAGCTGCAGGCGATTTTTAATTGACAATCGTTTGAGATGCACAGACGCTTGCAAAATGACTTCTGACAGTTCCATTGACATTGACATTGCATCATGTTCCTTGCTAATAGGTATTCGAACAGAAAAGAGAAATACATCTCATTAACTGAGTGATTTGCAGATGGACAGTGGGGAACTTGACAGAGATCTCCAACAGATCAGACGAGGAGAACAGATCTCCTAACCACGTCATTTTTTCACAAGAATGTTCAACTATCACTGGCTCTCAAGGCACCGTTAGAACGTCAAAAGAGCCAGCAGACCCACGGACTTAATGTCCAACCATATTTTACCCGCACGGACGGAACAGCATTCAAAAGAGTTGGTGTGCGAACTCGAAACATATTAGTTTGGCTTCACCTCGTATCCCACACGTGTTCTCTTCAACAATTGACGACCAGGCTCACACGCGTTTCCGCGCCGTTAAATAGCCATAAAATGCCGCTAAAATTTGCATCTTACTCCGCCGTCAAGACATTGGCACCCATGTGAGTTTTCATTCAGCACGTTCCTTGAGCATTCCTTTCTTGCACTGGATCAATGGAAAAGGATTGTTTCGACTCAGTTGAATGGCCTTATACGACCAGTCGTTGCTGCCATGATCGTGGGAACTTTCGTGGCTAACACTTTCTCTAGTTGGCTCTCTCTCCAGACTCTGTTTACCAGTTTCTTTGAAAGAAAAATCCCCTGCTCCCTGGCCCTGAATATGCAACATTCTCCCTTAATCGAATTCATTGTTAGCGCAGCAATTCAACTTGAACGCCCTTCTTGGAAGGCGATCATCACACATCCCCACAGATATTGGCGTGCAATCATTATCGATAATCGAACGTCTCTTCCACTCCACAAGCAGCCACTTAACAGATTTTTTTTGTTCATGCCTACGCTCAGATAACGCCACTGAACGCGAAGCACGTCTTATCTTATTCGCCATGCCTGTGATTTTCTACACTTCACGCTGATCCTGCCTCATGCATGAGAGGCGTTTCAAGTGGGCAAGAAAGCATCTGCGAATGTGGTTGATGTATCAAAGTTTGCATCTCATATCAAATAAGGGCTACTCGTCTGTGCATGTGAGCCTAATAAATTCATACACATTTGACTGGGCTTGTCCAATCACTTGCAATCAAGAGCAGACCTATAAAGTCTTCATCGTGAGGACCACTGCCGTGTCCAATTACAAGAACAAACCTCGTCTATGAAAATTGGTCTGGCCTACCTCCCTATCACTGCAATTAGCTGTGCGAAGCGAAAAAATTCAATAAACCCCATGGATTTCTAAGTGGACCTCATCATTAGTTGGAACGAAGGGAAAAATCCACAACCGACCCGCCACCAATCAGAACAAATGACCATCATTACCGGTTGCTCCAGTGGTGATTGGGGTTCGGGTAAGTGAATAAAAATGCAAATTCATTCGAAAGCCAAAAGGACCAACCACTCATCTTGAGTACAGAGATCCCCCCTCCCCCCTCCCATTACAAGCAATCACCATCATTAAGAGGTTTGTCGCTCAACTTCGCTTAACAATCTGATCCGTGCGTCGGCGGGGGTTGCTTCTGGGTAAGTGAACAAGAAAACCACTTCAAAGTGTAGTTCTTTTCCGGGTGCGATGTACATATCTCCACTCTATTGGAATAATTAAACCAGATGGAAATTCTCATTGAAAGGACAATGTGACGTGTTATGTTGAATACCAGAAGTCACCTATGAAACCTCTTCATCTCTTGTGTCCGCGATCCGGTGGAACTGGTAGAGCAACCTGTCCACCGATCCGCCGCCGTGTGGAAGATTCTCTCGTGGATTTTCTCATGAGCTATGTAGGTAGCGGTTATGGAAATATTTCAAATGAAAAACTACCCAAGATTGTGGGTCATAATTAAAGACGGGGTTTCGGATTTCAAAAAGATGACGAAGAATGAAACCGATAAAAAAAAAACATATGAACGTCTAACGACGCTGACAATGTTAATGGATGTTATTCTTCGAGTCTCCCCGTTTCGCTCTCCGCAGAGCACACACAACAGACGAGACCTAATGAAGCTGGTTACGACTGTGAATTGAATCAGTCGATAATGATTGGTAATTATTCTTCCTAACAAGATGGATCAGAAGCAAAGAATAACACACACTCGCCATCGTAACCTTGCGCTCTCACAGGTCTCAGTGCATTCAATGCACACACATGGGGAGGGGCACAAGCAAACAAACAAAACTCGTTTCTCATACACGCCTCACGCTCAATAAAGATGTCATGTCACCCTCAATGTGACATTCTTATAAATCACAGACTTTAAAGTCGAACACCCAACAGCGATGACCTCAGCCAGGCATACAAATTGCAAAGAGTGCTGTTTGAAGAATCAACAAGAGGTTTCGACATTCCATTCCTTGGATTTGCCTTGAGATTTGCTGTCGAATTTTCGATAACATTCGACTTGTGGGTCAATCTAAGCGCATGATCTCTTATTCAGCCACAAGCTGACATCATGATCGATCATAGGCAACTCACCGCACTGACTGAGTGTCTTATGACGCGCTGATGGTGGAGAAAGAGGAGGAGGAGTAGAAAAACCGCCAAACTGTCAAATCAATTTATTATGGATTTCTTCAAAATTCCGGTGTTCATTTGAATTCGATGTGAAGTCACACACAACTACACGGACATAGTCTCCTCTACAACCTAGCGGATAGCGGGTCTAGTCATGCCCACAGTGATGTCATAGATATTTGTGGTACGTTGTATGCATTCGGATTAGCAGTAAATCTTCGCCAATATGGGTGCCCCTCTCTGGCTCGCACACACAGCTACCACAGGCCTCGGTGTGTATCTTTGAACGAGAGTGTCTTTGCCCGCTTCAATTATATTCCATCTGACATTTCGGAACAACAAACTCGACGCTCTAAACACTTCAAACTCGTCCAATTGAAAGCGGGTAGATACACCAGTCATGTGTGTACCCCGTTGTCCCCCTTTGGTTAGTTGCACAAATCGCGAAGCCCACACAGACGGAATCCACTGCCTACGAGTATTTGTATCATCGACTGCAAACGGTCACACATTCACCGCTTACCACCACGAATTCGAATTCAAACATCTGGTATAACAGTTCACATTCATCACGGAGTGATAATTAGCTCCAATACGTGTTGTAAAGTGTTATACGCGCTGTGCTCTGCCATGCAACAGATGAACTTCACAATTCGATTGTCGGTATTTGTCGGATCAGTGTTGATTTGATCGTTCGTTCGGGTGTCGTGTCGGTAAGTAACGTGCGCGATAAGTTGAAAAAAAAAAACACGGAGCGAAGCAAAAATCGCTTTGGATTGATTTTAATTGTTTGCCATTCCCTGTCCATTTTTTTTGTTATTTTGTCTTCTTCGGTCTGTTGTAATTATTTCTTTTTTATTTTATTCAACCATTTTCTGTTTGCTTTCATTAGAGTTGAGTAATTAAGTGGAATTGTGTAGTTTAGTGTACGCTATTTATTTTTTTTTGCGTGTGGCACGGCGCCTATACGTATGTTGATCCAATTGAAATCGTGGAGTATTGGAGTGTGCTAAAGTGTGTATGCCATATGCTGGTTGTAATTGTTATAGAAAGTGCAAATGTTGGAGTTTTTCGATGAAAATAATAGTAAAGTAAGTAGGACAGCGGTGATGGTGAGAGAATTCACTCAAAAATGCGCAAAAAAAATGCTTAAAAATTCCACATTTGTTTACTCGACCGGTGATGTGCGATGTGATGAGCGAATGTATCTTTTATCTAATTGCATTTTATAAATTCAGGTCACTGCTGAAGGGAGTTTTAATGTACAAAAGAGAGTTATTTCTTTTTTTCTTTTTAAGAGTTCGCACACCAACTCTTTTGATCGTTGAAATTTTGGGTTTTGGCATTTCTCGTTTGTGTGTGTGTGTGTTAAATGGCCACAAGCATGGGCATCAATCAAGCAGTTGCTTAATAAATTCATCAAGCCACTTGACGGTGTCTCCGTCCGAGACCTGATTGCCAGTTTGAGTGGTCGACTGAAACAAAAAGAAAACATATCTGTCTCTCATTCCCTGAAGTGCTTAAGTCACACCAGCACCGGTAGTCATGGAATAATTGTCTCGAATTAATGTTTACCTCTCATAGTTGCTCCAGTCAATGAAAACACACGCGCATTCGTATCGTTTGAATTGCAAACGGGTGCAGTAAGCGGTTCGGGTAATGTACTTTTCCAAACTTTCGCTGCAGGCCAACGGAGATTAATTGTTGTCTCACTGCTGGTATAACCTTGCTTGACGTACGAACATGAGTTAATTCCTGTTTGCCAGTGTGACTTTCGCTTGTTCGCCTCAGAATTCAATCCATAAAACAATGGTTACGGTCTCCAACAGACGGACAAAGATTTGGTTTGCTTTCTTTCAAAATTCTTGAGTCGATCACATTCGAATCTCTGACCGAAATACCTTTTCGTGGCTCGTCAGTGTGTGTGGATGTCGCATAAGCAGGCAGTTTCTCGAGAGGTCTTCCTTGTATTTATGACATTCACTCGTGTGTTTCCGATGGAGATTTATGGAAATGATTAGTCTAGTTCCATTTGAATGTTTTTTTTTTTAATTTGACGTCACATCATAATCTTTAAATAGATAGTGAAATAACTTCACGAAGTGGTCTCGATTCATGTTTGACTTTCGTGGGTTTCTCTGGAAGTTTTATTTCAGAAACAGACGACTGATCTTGATGAAGATTCAATCAATTATGGGGTTATGACAGTCAAGTATTGGTATGCTTTCCCGGATTTCAAGACAACCGAAGCATTTTTTTTAAATCCTCCATCTGTAGGCACAAACGAACAGTCTCCCTGACCTGAATGAACAGTCCATGAATCTTCACACCCTGCAGACATTTAATTTTCGTTACAAACACTTCCTCTGTAGAGCCACTTAAGCTACACTCCCAAATGATCATCTGCCTACACCCACCTTGCACTCCTCCACCTACGATCGATCGATACCATGTGTAGGTAACATTTCGACTTGACCATTTCGAAACCGAAATGAAATTGTGAAACCTCAACGCAACACCACACCACCAAGAGCAACACATTAGCGATAACAACTGAATCGTCGTCATCCCATCAAAATGTTCAAAATAAAAAATCGCTATTGACCGCAATATGCCTAACTTGCACCGAAAACGTACTCAATCGTGAATCTGAAGGCGTACACACAGACGACAGTCCGACTCGTTCACGAATTTCATGATTTCTCCATCGTACAGCGCACTCACGCACCATACCGCTGCCACCGACTGTCATCTGGCAGTCGGCGGGGGCTTTCCTAATTAATGCAGATAATTAATTTTTCATGAATGAACGGTGTGCGCGTCGCGTACTTGCAAAAGATGCGTATCTGTATGAAATGAGAAAAAATTGTTCAAAATGAAATACAACCTCCGTCTGTCAACGGTAGGCGCAAGGGTGCCCGGTACGAGGGTTGACTGCTGAAACTGAGGTTTTTAACCGTGAACGAACGTTAATGCGAGGTGTTATGAACGCCTCTTGGAAGAGGCTTCGCCGGAGATGTCTTTTTTAGTTTTTTCCTTAAACGAAACCAGTCAGGGCGGGAGTGATGGAGACGGTTTGACGTTGCTAAATGGGATGTGTGAAGGGGTCTGTCATATCGTAGGTTACCTAGACACCTGCATATGAGGGGTTTTTGTCATTTTCCCTGAATAAATCGGAATGAGAAGAGCAAATAATTAGCATTAACTAGTTTTGGAGCAGACCGATTCGAGACATGTTCCTCTTCGAGGGTGCCACGGTGGGGATGAATGAATGCATGTGAGGAAGCCCTAATTGATGATGAATTAATGTAGAAGGCTATTTGGAGCATGTGACTGGGATAAATAAATGGTTAAGTGGAAACGTTGCTGAGCAAAGCAAACAAAAGAGATGGTTAGCGAACGCGAATTGAGATGAATGTCAGAAGTGGTGAATGATTTATGTCAGTTCTGTTGTGTTATGCGCAAAGAGATATGATCGTTTGGGATACGATGTGCATATACTGATCTGAATTTACTTCAGAGACCCTTAAGGCTGTATGCGACCGGTGATCTATTTAAAGATGAGTGCAGACTGGATCGCTTCGGAGGGCGCAGTCCCTGAGTGCATTGCAAATCAACTCTGACAACCCTAACATGGTACAGAGTGTATTAAGTTGGACAAGGAGTTGGACTGGGATGGAAAAAGTGTCTGATGGACATGGAAGACCTTTCCAAGAAGAACTGGAAGCCAGTTTGTCTTGACTGGAGGCTTATAAGGGGCATTTCATTAAGCGCTTCCTATCTTTAAATTCGAATAAAACAAAGTTTGTATGAGATATCATCGGAGTTTTTTATTCGCTTAAAAGCTATATTGACGCCATTATTTATGAAATTTAACGTTGTTCCAGTGCTCAACGTGACTTCCTTGAGTGATGCGTTTCCAAAATGTCAAATTTTCAATGACTCTGGCGGAAAAATCAGGCTGAATTTGACCGATTGGATGGGCTATGTTGGCTTTGAGGGCCGTTGTGGTTTGTGGCTTATTCGCATAGACCTGCGACTTCAGAAAACCCCGCAAGAAAAAGTCTAACGAGGTAAAATCGCACGATCTCGATGGCCAGTGCACATCTCCTTCACGTGAGATGACCATGCGCTTGAACCGCGTGCAGAGTTTCCAATGTGGCGGGAGCTGTGTGGCATGTAGTGCCGTCCTGTTGAAAGCACATGCCATCGGTGTCCATATTATCCAGTTCAGGCCAAAAGAATTTGGTAATCATCGACCTATAGCTCTCGCCGTTGACGGTGATGGCCTAGCCAACGTCGTTCTCAAAGAAATAAGGACCGAGCCTAAAATCCACACCAAAGAGTGATTTTTTCGGAATGCATTGGATGCTCTTGAATCTCATGGGAATTGGTATCTTCCCGAATTCGAGAATTTTGTTTGTTGACGTACCCATTCATCCAGGAAAGGGCCTAACCGCTGATCCAACTGCTCCAGAGCCTATTCAGCGAACACACGTCGTTGTCTATGGTTGTTTATCTCATGCTCCTCGGTTTTGTACGGGTGCAGGTCCTAGCAACGATGCAAAATTTCCCAAAATGAGTTCGAGTTCGAGTTCTTGTGAGCGACACGAAATCAACTGTCTCTGATTCTCCTGTACACTCTCACGGACAGCGGCGATATTTTCGGCAGATCTGGCGTTTCGTCGACGTCGGGTGTTGATTTGTCGTTTACTGAACTACCACATAGCGAACAGTCCTCTCAGTAGGACGCTTATGGCGACCGTAAAATGAGTGAAGAGGGCGGAACGTTGCCCGAACCGAACACCCATTTTGATGAAACAATTTTATCATTTGCACGTGTTTTTAAACGTTATGGTTCATCCTGGTGATTTAGCACAACAGACGGGATAAATGACAGCCAGTTTGACAGATTTAGCTTCAACAATGTGTTCACTATCAACTGTCAAAATCCCTATTGGAAGACCTTTTATAAGGAAATGAGTTGATGTTGTCCTTTGTTGGGCGCCACTTCAATTGTGACTCCATGCTTCACTAAACGCGCATCACTGATGATATGGCAAAACAGACTGAATAAATGACAGCCAATTTGACAGATGCATCTTCAAAAATATGGCCGCTGTCAACTGTCACAGATCGGAAGGACTTTTTGAAAGACCCTTTATTTCTAAGCTAAGTATCTCTAGGGACCCAGCTTTGCACGAAGCTCACAAATTTTGTGATGCACATAAGAAGCTCATGTTCTTATGCAATATTCTTATCCTCATCCGATAGTCTCAAACGGCGCAAATCGAATCACCTAAATCCGACAAACAATTGCTCATAAAATCACAAGTTACGCAATCCATCTAAACTTAAATTCTGAGTCAGTCTGGTAGAAATTCCGATTCACTTTTGACTTTGACTAACTGGCGCCACTGCAAGTGCTGCCATTCTACACTTGTTATCCAACACAACAACTCAGAGTCCATGCGAACCTTCCTTAAGCCCATAAAAGTCGCTACAAATCGAATGCAGAATACCGATTAGCTTCAAATATCTGCAATTCCAATCTGACGGCCACTTAAAGTCGCTCAATAACAACCCCCTTTGATTCCGCGGCTATTCAAACGACAACCGTTTCAAGCAAAACGAGTCAATACCGATCATTGTACCAACGGTGACATCTTCTGAATACCAATCGATATGCAAAACTATTTATCGTTCTCTGCCTCTCTCTCTCTCTCTCGGTGTGGATTCAGAGAGCGAAAGATTTTCATCATTTTCCATGACATCTCAACATTTAACTAAACTTTCGCTTTTCCAAGGTAAACAAAGCCCACTTTCCCACCCTAAACAATTGACACTTATCCCATTGACAAGTAAACAAACACAGGTCTTCTCTTTTCCTTTTTTTCTTCTTTGCGACTCCATAACACTATGGAACAGTTACATACTTATTATAGCACTCTCCAAGAGCGTAGCCCGAACGACGACCCACTTCATGTGACATCTGAGTAGATGCCCATTGTCTCCCCCTCCTCTCTGCTGCATCTCGAACAAAACACCAGCATCGAACGGCAACAAAAATGGAAATTGTTACTCTCTAGTCGCTTATTCAAATTTTGTCTAGCCCAAGTCGAGTGCTTGTGGATCATGCTACACGTATATTTGCAGAGATCCACTACTGCTCTGGGTGTTTCGAGTATGGAAAGTGATTCAAGCGATGGTGGTGATGATGATGATGATGCCCTCTAGGGTGTACGGCCAACCGAGAGCAAAACAATAGAACCTCCTCGGTGTCTTTGGCCGACGTCGGCAACAAATTCGTGTAAAGTATACCTGATTTTTGTTTCAATTCGACGAGCAGGCGGTCTCTACCTACCGCACTCTCCTTTAATGTAGGTGAACTCAAGTTGAGTGAAACTTTCACTTTGCCAACTAAATGCCTGGCACCGCCGCCTCGGATCGCCTGCGCGAAGCGAGAAAAGGAGAGAGCACCACAGACGGAAGTAATGCGAAAAAAGAAATTATTTAACTGTCTAACGGTCGGATGGAGCAACCAGTTGAGCAGGAATCAGACTTGCCTCTCAAGGTTAACCAATCGCCTCATCAACAGATCTGCCTCTGTGATTCATATTGTCTGCTGGGTGAAACATCCCAAAAGACGACTTACTTTCGGCCGCGTCAGAGCAGAGGAAAAAACGCGAGAGACTTGGATAATTTATGAAAATTACTCAACGTGAGGGCACTTCGATATAAAACATTTTCAAGCCCACCAGCACCAGGCACAGCCGCCAGTCACAGGCCAGCACCAATCGATGAATGATATCATAAAGAATTCCAATTCAAACTTGGTGCCAGCGCGCTTCAGCTATTTATGTGCTCTCTGCTCCCTCAATGGCATCATACATGATTTGGTATTCAGTAGGCGTTCGATTGGTAACACTCCGAAGTGGTTGTGCCCGCCCGTACACCCATCTTGCAATGTGACATCTAATTGTGGGCGAGCGGGTAATTTATTTTGCATTTCTGTTGATCACTGGTTTGTTGTTGTTTCGCCTTTTTCTGCTGATCGATTCTGCGAAACAACAAAAAAAACTGATTTTACTTTCACTCTTGACCCAGAAAAATGAACAAAACGCTGGCACAAGAAGAGATCTCCGGCCGATGCGTAACCTCAATTCCCGTTTTCCTCAGGACTCGAATTTCGGGCCCATTGAAAGTTGAAGGTGAGGAACAACAGAAACGACACAAAATTCGTTCGAATTAAAAAGCGAAAGTAAAATATCTGGTATTGCGAGTTCTCTCGTTAAATGCACACAATCCAAATGATGTCATGCGTTGGACCAAACTTGAGTTCGCTTCCACACACTCGCAGCCTTCTTTCTGTGTGCCTGGTCTTGTTGGTGGACAATTAAGTCGCGTCTTGGTTATGCTTAAGCAGCACAATAGGAAGACGTTTTGTTCGGATGTGATTTACCCGCACAAGACACCCACTCAGCTGGGGAGCCTACAAAAGAGTTGGTGTGAAAACTTGACCGAATTTTCAACTTTTGACGGAGGCGGGACTTCAACTCGTTTTGCTGGTTGTTCTTGAAACATATGACAAGTTTTTAAAGAGAAGTCGGATTGGTTTATGATTATTTACTTTTGGAAGGACACATTTCATTCGGTTTTCGGTGGATATGGCGTTACATGCAAAACGGCTTAGGTTTTGCGCTCAAGGTTACACTCTGCGTCACTTGTGCGAATTTCGGACGACAACGACATCGAACAAAGCTCCTCAAATTAACATACATGCTGGTCTGCTCATTTTCTTTCATGGTAGCGATTTCCGCTTGCACAAAAAGCTTGTTTGACGACACCACTTCCAACAAAGGTCAATCCAATGTCTGTCGTGAGTCGTTAGATGCCCCAAAACAGACGCCAAATGGAAAGATGACATCAGACGTGGAAACCCAAACCAACTTCGAACTGCGTACAGTCATCTTGCCTTTGGTTTAGGTGGCCGACTGCAGATAGCAGGACAACATAGACCCGTTGTATCAGTTGGTAAAGACTTGAAAATATCGAAACTGGGTATGAGACACTCTCGCTTGCGGATGGCTGTTGGTTTGGCGCAGTTGGTTAAATGCCTGCTCTAAGTTAGAGGGGCCCAGGTTCGAATCCCAGTGAAAGCAAAGTTAATACGCTTTTATAGGGTTTTTCAAATCTGGGACAGTCACCATTTGCCGTTGGGATCAAATTAACGGCCCTATCACTGGAGCACTCGATCAGTGGGAGTAGTCTCTCTGTGGGTATCTCAATTGATCAACATGGTCTAAGTGTGCTGGTGAATTCACTAGCAGCCGCCTAACCTAACCTGAGGGGTTGCGGCTAAGGATTTGCTCATAAAATTAAGGAGATCTGGCCTTCGCTAGCGGAAAGTTTAAAATCTCCAGCGAGTCAAACGAGACAAATCCGAGATATTTTCAAACATTTCCCATAAAAAAGTCCTTTCAAAAGACCACTTCGCCTAAGCCAAACGAGTGCCACAAGATCATCCCCAGAGACCGATGTATCTTTCGATAGAACATCCCCATTCACTTACCCAAGTTGTGATTGATGACACAATTCTCGTTCGACCTTTAAGATCTAACCCGTCTTGAACAGTTGACGTCCCATGAAGCAGGTTCCTATGTCAGAGGCCCGGTAATCAATTTGATCTGACAAGGATTGCTAGATTTACTGGTTTCCAAAGCCAGTTAGCTGTTACTTTTAGTTAGATTATATTTTAGAGCACAGTCAAAACTGGTTGCTTGACGATGTAGCGACACTTTTAATCACCCCCTGGTTTTCTCGAAATGATTTGGAGAAAAAATATGTTTATGAAAGTAAGAGCAGCCTTTCTAAACCAGGCATTACATCACGAGGAGCATGATGTCAGTAGACATCGACGACTTCGAGACAGATAATGGATTGTGCTTCGACTCTAAACCAGTGGGACAACGAAACATAGGACGTCCACGTCTAAGGTGGCGCATCCAAGCGGACCAACTTCGTGTGAGCTGTTGGCGACAGCTAGAACAAGAGATTGTGCTAACTGGGGAGGTCTCTTGTCCACCCCTGACTGTAGCGCCACAAGAAGATGAAGGAATCGCGCTAAAGTAGCCAAGGAAGCTGAGACTTTCTTACGGTTGAAGATAGATTTGGATTTAGCTTGGCTTTAAGCCAGCAAATTGGTCAAATCAAATCGTTCTTATTGATTATTGTTTTTAAGGGGGACCAGATAAGAACGATAGGAAAAGAAGTTTAAATAAAGCAGCAACTGTGGGATGTCGGTGATACCAGCCGTCGGTCCAATTTTTGATGACCTGGTCCAATATGTGCGGCGTTATTCTGGCAACAGCGTCTCGAATATTGGCCTCGAGCTCGTCCAAAGTGGTTGACTGGTTAGCGTAGACTAAGAAGTTGACGAAGCCCGAGCGAGAATAATCGATTCGTGTCAAGAGGCATGATGGCAGTGATCGATTGATGAACGCTCGCCGTGAGATGACCCAGTCAAATTTCTCCTTCTCCTTCACAACTTCGAGTGTTGCGTCGACCACAGCTCAGATATAGTGCTCCGGCCACAGAAAGTCGTGCTCTCGCCACAGAAAGTCGCTCTATACCTGAAACTGTTGACGGTAAATGTGCCTCCTTCCTCATTTCGAAAGAAATAATGTTCGACGACGCTGCCTTGCTGTAAACCGCACCATACAGTCAATCTTTGTGGACGTATTGATGCCTGGTCGAGCACTTGTAAATTGTGCTCGCTCCAATAACTGCAATTTTCTTCGTTGAGTTAGCCACAGAGCCAAAAATGGCCCTCGTCCGAGAGGATAATTTTTTGACCAAAATCCGGATCCCCGGTCAAAAATCCGGATCTCCAGCCATTATTGTCAGCCCCCAATCTGGGAACTCACAGCGTTGTCTATGGTCGACCGGCTTCAATTTTGGCAAAATAAGCCCCGTTGCCTCTTTGGCAGATCGGCCCTTCCAGCAGGTCGGCCCCGAATCAACATTTCTGAAACTTCTTCGATACTGGCCGCAACGGGGGGTATGTTTTCATCATTTCGCACCAATCTCTGTCCGGTTGGTGACTTAATGCCCAAAAGAGGGTACTAAGGCTCAACATTTTCCACTGTGCGACGCATTGCCTGCACACTGATGCCATGATGACGAGCGACCTCACGACGAAAACACGTTTACGTTGCGTATTCACAACTCAGTTCGAATTTCGATACATTTTTTGTCATAATTTCCGCAAGCTTGGCAAGCAATGAACGATGCACGATGAAATGGCAAACTTTACTGAATATTTTGCCAGCAGGGTGTCATTGGTAACATTGACAGCTGAGGAAACATGACAATTCGAAGAAGTATCATTGTTATGTGGTCACCTTTAAATGCTCGTATCAGAATGGTTTCGTTTTTATGCGGCAATTCTCTGGTTAGTGACTTGAGGTAAAGTTTTCCTCTCGATGAGTCTGTCGATCAACCATGCATCGCCGCGCTTACTTAGTGTACCCCTTCGTCTTGCGATTCCACGATTGATGGTACAACAGATTTCCCCAGATGAAACCATCAAAGTCAACTCTTTGGCTTGTTGGACAAACCCGTCTTTTTCATTCACCACGAAGAAGAGGGTACATTGAGCAATAACCCTCTTATCAAAAAAAACAAACTACTTGATCCCAACCTTGACTTAGCCAAAAAATCTCCACAAAAACCGGTTGTCTTAGCCAAGCCTCTACCAGCACAATGTGCTGGTATGTAGGAAGTACTTGTATTGTCAAGTCGACGTACCCCACCAAAGTGTTGATCTTCTCCTCACGGCATAGCTCACAACGCACTCCAAAGCCAAATCAAATATTTGCAACAATCTCAACAAAAAAAAAGCTGAGAAGATATTTGCCTGCTAAAGACCATGAACCATGCGACGTGTATCTCAAGCTGGCCGCACATTCGGATGGGTTCATCTGAAAGGGACTTTGAAGCCTCCCAACTCACGTCAGTCTTCCTGACAATTACATCAATCGTCATCGCAATGGCATTCTGTAGTCGCAGCACAATGCACTTACATTATTTATAAATATCACGATAATTCGCTAACGATTTGCATAAACATTCCACTCACACACAAGGCAGCTGAAGAAGTGCTGCATTCCCCTTCGACAAACTGGCAATGGTCCCTAGCAAATATTGAACCAAAACTCATCCAAGCCAATCGCGAGCTCGTTGCAAATTTTATTTCATCTCTGTGTCTCCGATAGTCATTGTTATTCATAACCGAAGAGGCAACATGCACAGCCGCAGAGGACCTGCAAGCACGTCCATCGAGGAATATTCAATAAGTTCGTTTCCTTCTTCTTTTTTTTTTTGTGTTGCTTACCCTACCCCATTTCGTAGGATTGACTCCTAGCTGATATTACCTGGCCGTTCTTTGTTAATATTTATAACCAGGCCCGATTGCATTGCCAGCAGGTTGGGCATCGCGGCTATCAGTGGAGTCATCTCGCGATAGAACTACGCGCCGAACACGCCGTTCTAAGATAATTTTACGGTGGAATCAGTGCACAGTCGCCGGAGTCAGTGGAGGATGGGATGCGACTTGGAATTCCCTTAAAACAGGTGAATTTATTCATGACGCTGCATCTGATCTTATTCAAATCGGTACCAGCGAGAGAGCGAGGTCTGACGTACCCTGCAGCCGCTGTCCACTGTTCGAACGAATGCAAAAATCCAAAAACCAGACCACGATCCATTATCCGAATGGGGAAATGTTGGTATTCTTTATGGAAAGTCCATTGACATTGATGGCTTCTGACAAGTGAACACCAGTACCCGGTCTGGCCGGGAGTTAACACACAAACCGCTGCTGGTTGGGAGAGGGAGAGGGAGAGAGAGAAGTCGTCTTAACACATACAAAGTGTAACCACGGCTGAGGTAATAGAATTCCCTGAATGAACTCCTCATGAATTCATGTCATGCTCTTCCTTTTGGTTGTCTTTTGGTCGTCTGATGATGATGACTGTTGTGGCGACAATGACGGAATATGCCAATTGCCCTGACCATCGACGAGTGCACAATGCCAGTTCATAGAACCGAGAAACAAACAGTTAAGTGGGCATTACAGAATCGATTAAGTCGAACCCTTTTTCGTGTTGTGCCGTGGTGGTGATTCACTTGTACTTGTCGCTGCATAGAGTGAAGCCAAAGACAAAAGGAACGAACGCTCAAGTAGATGAAGACGCTTGCTGGTGTATGAATACGTTGGCCGGCAATGGATTATTTCCGCCGGATAAATCCATATCGTGGCTTGAGTTTGTTGGAATTTCATATTTCATACTGTGTGGTGACAGCACTCTTTAGGTAGTCATTTGAAATACTTCCGGTTGGCATGATTGATTGTCGTTCTGTTGATCGTGTCAGTTAGGTGCGTCGAAACGAGAGTCACAACAAAAGAGTTGGTGTGCGAACGTGATTTATGACTGAAATTTTGGTGGCGATGATGACTGCTGACATGGTCACTGGAGCAAATGAGATCTTTTTATTTACTGGGTTTTAATGTCAATAAAGTTGATGTTCTTTTTTCATGGCGAACAGGATTTGAGAAAAGGTGCATTCTGGTCGAGGTGCTTGGATTATATTTTCATCTCTTGGTCAACGCTTACCACATGGGAGACGTGTTCTGATGACGACTCAAATTGAACAGATTTCGAGCATCAGAGTGGCTTTTCCTTTGACCGAAGCTCACATCACATTCAGAAGCTTACTCGGGCGCCCTTTATCAAGTTAAACTATCTTCGATTATGCAGTTTCCGTCCAGTGCAACAGAGTTATTTTTACATTTGTTATAAAGGGTATTTCATTAAGCACTTTTGATCTTTAAATTCAAATAAAGCAAAGTGTGTATGATATATCATCGATATTTTTTAGTCGATTGAAAGGCTTATCAATGCCATTATGTACGAAATATAACATCGTTCAAATGTTTGCCGCGGCTTATCTACATGGCGCACTTTCGAAGTATCCAATTTTCCATGACTCTAGGCGGCGCCCATACAAAATATCTAATTTTCCATGACTCTGGCGCATAAATCAGGCCACATTTGACCGATGGGTTATGGGTTATGTTGATGATTGACTATATGATGTTGGTCGCTGTGGCTTGGGGCTTATTCGCTTAACCCTCGACTTCAGAAAACCCCACAACGAAAAGTCGAACAGGGTCAAATCGCACGATCTTGGTGGCAATTTCACATCACCTCCACGTGAGACAACCATGCCCGCAAACCGCTCGTGCAGAATTTCCAATGTGGCGTGAGCTGTGTGGCACGTGGCGTCGTCCTTCGGGCCAGGAGAAGTTGGTAAGCATCGATACATTGACGGTGATAGCCTGGCCAACGTTGTTCTCAAAGAAATGTGGACCAAGCCCAAAATCCACACCAAACAGGGACTACTTGGGGATGAATTGGACGCTCAGGGATCTCACGGGGATTGGTATCGTCCCAAATTCGAGAATTTTTTTGTTGACGTACCCACTCATCCATCATCCACAAATGGGCCTCATCGCTGGTGATGATTTTTCGATGAGAATTGGGGTCAGTTTCCAATTGCTCCAGAGCCTATTCAGCGAACACACGTCGTTGTCTATGGCCGGTTACCTTCAGCTCCTAGGTCACGACGCAAAATTCGCCAAGTTGTGGTCTTCGAAAGGCCGAGTTCGAGTTCTTGTGAGCGACGCAAAATCGACTGCCTCGGATTCTCCTGCACACTCTCACGGACAACGGCTAAGTTTTCTGCAGATCTTGCGTTTCGTCGACATACGAGCCTTAGTTTATCGTTTAGTGAACCAGTAAACTCAAATTTATCCATCACACTGCGAATAGTCCTCTCGGTAGGACGATTATGGCGTCCGTAAAATAGGCGAAGTGCACAGAACGTTGCCCGAACAGAGCACCCAACTATTATATCATTTCATTTGTTGGTTAACGCTGTGTCTATTCATGGGGATTTGGCAAAACAGACTGAATAAGTGACAGCCAGTTTGACAGATTTGGCTTCATCAATGTGGCCACTATCAACTGTCAAAGTTCGAAAATCCCTGTTGAAAGACGAAGAAAATTTAAGACAACGGAAAAAACCGAGCGAATGTATAAAAGTGCCACACTGTGACCCCTTCGTTCAGTTTCGAAAGGTAGGTAGGTGATACGGAGCTCTTACGACTGGGTCAAGGCTCACTGAGACCAACAGTTGGGTCCATTGTGCCCAAGTAAGTTTCGATAAGTTTGTTCAGTCTTGCCGACTTACAAGGGGGCGAAATGAATCGCTCTGTGCGTATGTTAGTTGCTAGCTTAATTCTCCTCAAGTTTCCTAAGGCAATTATGGAAGCATTCAAATTTGACCATGCTCCTGGTTACTTTTCGTTAAGTTTCGTTTTAAAGGCTAACCATTCACAATTTGACTTCCAAGCTCTCACATTTGTAAACAAAGGCAGGTTATAAGCATCCCTGCGGAGGTTTCATCTGATAGGAACTGATTCAATTGGAAGTTGCAATTTCAAATTGTCACTACTAACAGACGGTCAGGTAACTTTTCAACAAATTCCCACGGAATCTTAAAGGAGAAGCTCTGGCATTTATGAATATATGGACTCTTGCTTACAAATGCTGTTAATGTTGGGATTTATTTCAAGGTACTCTGTAGCCTCCCTCGAGGCTCATGCTGAACATTTCTTCATCTTCTTCAGAGAACCAGAGAAAACCTTAGACACTTACTGCGCCACTCTAAAGTGTAATTTATTTCAAATGTCTGCATCCACTGGTTTAAACGATGTAAACAAATTGACAGTTTGTTGAAATCGAATGATTTCACTTGGGAAATAGATTGTAACCTAAAAGTCAATCAGCTTTCACTGTTCTTAACATTCCATGTCATCTTCACACTAACTTATGAAATACTATGAAATGCTTCAAACTACCGAAAAACCGTAGATATTCCCCACTATATAAAGTCCATACGCACATAAACTTCATGAGTCCATGTCACCACTTATATCGTCAACAATAACGTTTATCTTCAAAATAATGACCGCCTCTTTACACAATGTCATTGTTGCCTCCTCGCCGTCTCTTGCCCTTGAAGTCGAAAGACCGAACAATGGCCCGCTGAATTCATCCAACAGCTCCCGTATCACGAACCTTTCTCTTCTCCCAAAAACCATTTCCTCATCAAAGCAACATTCAAAATTCATCTGTCAAAACTGAATGCCATTTCGTCGTGACAGTTTGACGTGAATTTCCCTTTCGATGCCAAGCTCCGCTTTTGATCAGCTGTCAAACGATCGTTTCCCATTGTCATGCTAAGCGACGTATTCCCCGGCATACTCACCGGAAAGGTAAACAAACCCAATTGACATCCAACAAACCATTGGCACCATTCAGTTTAATTCAAATTCGATGTCAAAATGGAAAGTTATCCCTCAGTCAACAAATTGACTAACTAAACGTGACTCAAGCGATTTGCCAAATGTGCTATTACCTAAGCCCACTTTCTCGGCGTCGATTCTCATCGTCGTCTTCAATCAGTTACGTTACCCAGTGGATACATAGCCCGATGTGTATCTACGAATTACTTGTGTTTACTCTCGTTTCGGTGGAAATCGAAACGACGACAAAACGCGTCAGGTGTCAACTCCGTTTTGTGCGCCCACTGGATTGTGGGTATCATGGCGTGGATGGGTAGTGTGGTCTTCTTATTCTTCGCACCCGCTCGCACGGCGTCTGCTTTGTCATTGTTGTTACATATGCGTGCACCCGCCCGCCCCCCTTCTCACAGTCATTCGCTCGCTCGCTGGCCCGGCAACTGAAGACTTGACTCGACTGTGGTCACTTTGTTAATTTACAATTGTGGTCTTGTCGTGAGCTAGCTGCAGTGGTCTGCGCTGTGTCGGCTGTCGGGCCGATGGGCCGACGTTAACTTGTGGTTATCTTCATTATGAGAAACCATAATCGATTTACTTCCAGACTAGAGGATGTTTTCTGTGTTTTCCTCTCCGTTGTTTTCGTTTTTCTGCCTTTTGTGTTGTTCCTGATTTCTTTAAGTGGTTTCTGATTTTATTTCTCTGATGACACACACCCACAGGAAATTCCTGGGCAACTGCCAATAATTTTCTCTATTTTAAGGACGCACGCGGAGTGCGCCTGACAGACGGGGTCTGTTGTATCTGCAGGCCGCAAGCGAAGAAATCTATTTTTAAATTCATAGTTCTGGTTTGTGTATCGCTGAAGTTGCAGTTTGTATCATATCATTCCGGGATCATTTAAGGGGGCAGCAGAACATCACACAACAAGCAGATAAACAGACAAACGGACAAACGAATAAACGGACACACTCGGAATACCAAATCACGAGCATGACGATGATGACGACGTGGATGGTGATGATGCTGATGGTGATTGGGGTTTTGTGTGTTATGTGTCCATGTCCAAATCCATGGCGTGGTACACTTGTGCGCGCCTATTACTCGGTTCGAGTGCAAGGAACCCGTCTTCATCGTCTCGTTTGGTCATCTTTTCTCTCTCTGGTACCGAAAGCACTTAACATTTTCTTTTATCACCCCATTACACTCATTATGGTTTGTTCGTTTCTCATATTCGTTTGCGAATTGTGCAGGCAGGTGTAGAGGACGAGTGAGAGGACGACGTGGAATGGTGGAGGAGATGGAAAATAATTACGGATCGGTGTGGTGTAGGGTGTGAGGGCTCGAGTATCTTGTCGAGTTATAGATTTCGCAGATTTTCGCAACAATAAAAGTCATAAATTGGCGCCTTTTGTTTTAGCGTTTATCCTCATCTCTTCTTCTTCTTCTTGTTCTTCATGTTCGCGCTGTTGTTATGGGCGATTGCTGCGCTGGTGGTTGGCGGGGCTGATGTGGGCATGGACATCACGAACATTGACGTGCGAGCACGCGCATTGTGGGGATTTAATTATCTGAAAGAGGATAAATCCCAGCAGGGGGGTTCGTGATGGGCAATGGATACTCTTCGTGGCCTTTTCGGATCACCGGGTGACAGATTGAAGTGGTTTACGACTCAGATAATCCCAGCTGGGTGAGAATCGTTTTATTTGCTACTGATAAGCATCCCTCATGTGGTTCAGCCAGTTCGTGGAATTCATGTCGGTTATTGCTGGACTTCTGTGTGCGGAGCTGGGAAATGTGCGTGCGAACATGTCTTCACAGATTGTGAGCGCGTTGAAGGTCTTTATGTGACAGGAACGAATTGAGTCCAAGGCATGGTCTTGCATTCCTGAAATATTACTTTCAGCAACAACCAACTTGAAGTACAGGGTGGGCCATCGAGTGGTTGTTTTTTAAATCATAGGTTATTTTGAAACTGACAGCTGTTTTCCGATCGAAATCTTGACAGAAAGTCAGTATCATACCTCCGCGGAACGAAATGAGTCGCTTTAAGCTTGAACAGCGTTGGCAAATATTGAAAACTTCTGAAAATTTCCAGAAACAGTGCGTTTCTTGAAAAAGTTTTGAAGTTTTGGCCGAAATGAAGCACTCACCCCCACCGCGACTGCTGTATGCAAGTTTGTGCAAAAAGTTCATGAGACTAGTGTGGTAGTGGACAACACTCATGGTCCCCGTCGTCGTACCGTGCGTATAGATGGAAATGTGGCTGCTGTGGCCGAGAGTGTGAGACTCAATTCGCCATCGATCTCAACTCAACATTTCACGCAATAGCCTGAGGAGGCTATGTACTTGGCTTTCCCTGTAGGTCTGATTTTGGTTCGATATCGCATGCTGGGATGAAAGAATTGGTGTGCAAACTTTGCTTAAAACTTCATTTATAAAAGTGACCAGCTTCAAATAACCGTTTCTAATCATTTTAAGAAGAATTTAATTTTATGTTGTGTTGTTGCTTCTGTTTTCTCGATCCCTGCAGTCATTGATCTTTTGATGTAATTCGAAAGTTCATCATGTCCGTAGTGTTCCCTCATCTCATCATCGTCGGTCAAGAACAGAGGGGCTCCCATCAACTTGGAGGTAGACCACCATAAACATGGAGGTAGAAGCCCATCAAAATGAAGTAAATACTGACGACAGACTGATTAAGAAACAAAGACTGTGCCAAGAATAAAATCCGGTTGTAATCAAATCAATTTCTCTACCGCCATCCATACTTTCTCTCAATACCCTCCTCCTCCTTTGGCCACTTAAAATCATCTAAAACTCATCTCCCGTTATCTTTTTATCTGCAAAAAATACATCCTCAACACACGTCACACGGTTTACGATCACTCGTCGGTATTAAGAAATCTAAATTCAATCACAGTCTCTCCCTCTCTCTGTCTCTCTCCTTCTCATTCTCAATAAAAATCTTTATTAGCCCAGATCCAGTATAAATACCTGACTTTGTATTCGGTTTTATCGACTCTCGAACTCCTTGCTTCCACCTCTTCGTCGAGGTTTTCCATCTCAGGCGCTCACTTTTCGCGCATATGACTTTTTACACGAGGCGCTTAGTGCCTTGCATACGAGCATATGTCTCAAAAGTATATGACTCATAACTTTTTTCTCATTCCGCCATTGGCAAGCCAAGACCAGCTAGAGACGGACAAGAAGAAAGAAGTTGAACGAGATAGTAACTAGTCTCCACAGAGCTTACCACAGGAGACCGTTCGTTTGCCGGTATTGAAATATTAACCATAAAACCACTTCACCGCCCACCACCGTACGGCACACTCTCTTTCGAACACACACCACACACACACACACACATAGTCGCCATTGCCCACCACTGTTTCACCACCAATCGAGGCGGCAAATAATAATGAAACCTGAGGAGAAAAAAAAACAAGAAATAAATAAAATCCGCCTCTTTCACGGCATAAACCCACTCGCATTTAATTCGTTCCCTATTCACCGCGCCACCAGACTCTGCATGTGACCTTCTTTTACGTAACCACACGACTTTGGGTAGCCGAGAGTAGTTGGGTAGCTGTCGAACTGGCAGGCTACTCCACCTACGTGCCCAGAGTGATTTTCACTCAGAGATTACCACAAACATTGTGTATCTGAACTGAATTCAAAGAGTCACCAAGAGATGTGTGTGATATCTGCAAGTGGTATGCCTCCACAATCCCATCAATAACCGGTCGTCCTTCACGCTGCCACCTTAAGAGACGTATCGAGCGGCAGCGCAATCTTGTTTGACGTTCGATTTGGAACTGGTAGCGTACTTGTCACCATCGAGACAATTATGGCAACGAAAACAATTAAAAGCAAGATAGACCACAGATAGGTTACTCAATCGTATCTGTCAGTGTCACGAGTGCTGGTGGTGGTGATGGTGGCGGCTGCAGTACAGCAGCATCGCAGAGATCGCATCAGGATCGACATGTCGCTCTCGAGCACATGACATGAGCGCACACAGTGCATCGATGTAGACTGTGTGCTGTGCACTATTAACACCGTTAAATCCAACTTGATTGGGTTACAGTGATATGATTTGCTTTGTTTGCGTCTTCCCTTCATTGCGGTCACTGATTTCAACCGCAAGACGACAGCCACTAGCCACTACACTGCATCGGAGCGACTTGATTTGTGTTTCTTCTCTGTTAATTAGGGGTACGCAGGAACAAATCGAGGGAAAGGTTCCTGAAATCGGACCCGCTGTTGTTGCTTCATTACGGTTGCATTCTTGTAATTTGCCACTCAATGACATTCGTTCGGTGCGCATGCATTGATTGGCCGGGGGTAGGCGAGAGTGTGTCCGCCAAGGTGGTCGTGTTTGTCACAGACCGGACTGGGCTGGTGACCTTTCATGCAAAACTGTTCGTGAGCTTGTGCCCCCTGAGTGGTGGTTGGGTACACCCACAGCTGAAAGAACTCAAGAATCTAAAGTGGTCTTGTGGCGGTAGAGAGACTATTGAAAAAGCATTGAAAGCCACACGATCGCCCACGTGGTGGAAGTTCACTGCCCAACTCTTTTGTGTTTGCTGGTGGTAAGGCAGAGTAAATTCGAATTTGTGTGACATAAGAGCGAATTTCAGGTTTTGCTGGGGTGTACGGCGATGGAATAAGCTGTTTCGGAATGAGCTGACTTGATGTGTCAACGTCGGAGGTGTGGGTTGCGTCTGACAAGAGGCCGTGTGTCAGTTGATGAAGTGGTGCCTTATTGTTTGGCTGGATGCCGATGTGGCGATGTTGTGTAGCCTTGATGGTTGTGGGCGCTTTGGAGGTATTTTAATCTGGTAGCAATGGAGTACTTCTTGTATCACAGTAACAAGGGACGGTAAATTAGGAAGGAATTTGTTGGAAACACAAAAAAAAACGCCGAGATGTCGAGTCTTGGCACGGTTTTGTGAGACTTTTGTTGCTTTTCACGACCGTGATGAGATTAAGGGCATGCGACATTAATCCCACTCAAGGCATTTGAAGTTGTTCCATAGTTGACCTGAATTCGTCTCACCCAAAGTCGCTTTAACTGGTTTTGCAAAGTCGAGTGCTAAGTCGAGCCATTTCTTAAAATTCTTATCGACCACTGCTTGGACTCCACTCAAACCTTCATCAAGACCCCTTCCTCGTTCACTCTCAAGAGACTTGTCGCAGAAATTTCTCTCACCATCCAGCCCCTGGTATCGAACGACCAGCTCTTTTCACAACTTTTCACTTTTTTCTGGTTATCGCCAACCATCTCAAGCCTATCGTGCTGCCACACTTGACTTGTGTAGCAGAAACCCCCCTCAAATCGTTTCACACAACTTATAATTTGCGTCAAGGCTGCGCTTTGCATCGACCATTCCCCCATAAGCTCACACACGATTTCGGTTCAGTGGTTTCTCTGCAAATTTAGGTTAAGCCTGCTCTTGTGCAAACTCTTACTCAAAACCAAAATCTCTTCTCTTTCGTTTCAGGTAAGCCAACAACAACGATCCGTGATATACTGTATACATGTTAGATGCAAGTAAACCGCTCGGTAAGACACGTCTTTGATTCTTCCTAATCCTAAGCGTTAATCACATCCAGCCCTAAACCGGACAAACTTTTTCTCGCGGCACTTCTGGTTCAACACTCGAGCGAACCACCACCGACACACTTCACGAATATTTACTTTTAATTTCATTTCAATCGACGACGGCCAGCGGTACGGCACTAACTTAAGTGGCCACTTAAACATTGAAGTGCGGTCGATGCCGCCGCCGCTGCTGCTGCTGCTGCTGGTGGTGTTGGCGGTAGTCGCTGTGGTGATGCTTAAGCAGGGTGTGCCGGAAAGGGAAAGACCAATGTCAAGAGGATACCTTCTGTGCCAACCTTTTAGCCTATTAACCCAAACTCCTTAAGTCAAGCCCCAAAGTCGGCCATTGATCAAAGGGACGCAGCAAATATTTGATGCCCTCTCTCGGCTCTGGAGTGCCAGGCTGACCATGACATTATCTGGCTCGCCATCCACTACAGGCTACACGGTCAGGTCTTCATTCGACGCAATTAAATCGCAATAAAATCAGTTGGGCGCTCCACTGTCTGTGCATGTGTGCGTATGCGTAGGTAACCAGTTCCACAGATGTTGCAGGTTCAACAACTTTTCGCAGAAAGACTCTCGAGATAATCACTGGGCTGCGGACGCGTTTTCCACCTGCTTTATCTGAGAGACAACGAAATAGTTGTCCGGCTGGAGGAGTTTGGCATAAAGTTGGAGCTTATTCCCAGCCCCATGCATCATCCTCCTTATTATTGACTTCAACTCACCTCGACCGCAGCCAAGCGTGGCTAATTAAATCGAATGAACCCGTGTGTCTATGCCACGTTAGAACGCAATTTAGCATTCAAATCACAGAAAGAGTGTCGTCCCGATACATCTCTCTCTCTGCGGTGTGTGTGTGTGTTTGGTGGAACAAGTTCCATGTCTGCCACAAGTGATCACCGGTCTCAGGGCGAACAACACTTAGTCTCAGTCTATTATGCCACTTTGTCGGCTATGATGGCTTCGGCGGAGTTCTTGCAAAGTGTTCTTCGTGCAAATCCTGTTATTTTACACTAATCGCAGTGTCATTATGTATCTCGCACTGAGCACAGTGTGGCATCCTTGGCCAAAGTGCGCCGCAGATGCAGCCGCACACCACTGAGATGATAAATAACAACAAATCGCCAATCGATGCTAGGCTATTATTCACGAGAGTGGAATATCAACCGACATTCTTGCAATTATGTTACCAACACAACAGTGCCGTCGACAAGGGGTCAATGAGGGTTTTTTTTCTCTTTCTTATTTGAATTTCCAAAGGAATCTCCGCTGATGGGCAGTTTCTGTCTCTGAGAGATCTTTTTAACGCAGTCCTTGATGGTTTGCTTTGAATGTCTGTCGCCGTACGGACGTTTACCATCAATCATATGCAGACAGATTCTTCGCAGTCCGTCAGTGGGCAGACTTCGTGAATGGTAGTTGATCTTTGGTCCGGAGTGTCTAGTCTTCACTTGGAATTTGATGCGGTCTCGAGGTAATAATCCTTTCAATGAGTCACATTCCTATTTTTCAAGGTCTTCTAATCGGTGTCTCCTTCTCTTCATTCAAATGGAGGTGGTTGTCGATGGAAGTCACAAGACTCCCCTCAAGACACTGAATTTTCAGTCCAAAAGGCTTCTTCTTCAGTTTAGACAGCTGCCAAGTAGCTAATCTTTCACGAATTTGGTTCGCGGCTTAACTAGAGATCAGACGTAATACGTAATTATCTGGCCAAAGACTAATAGAGGTTCTGAGCCTGAGCTATTGCCGTCTTCCGTACTTGAGGGTGCCTCCAGTCGTCAAGACTCATCTGGAATCACTTGCTTTTTGTACCGAAGGTTCGGTGTTCCACCCTTCTTGAATCACGAGTGTCGGATTCGTAGGCTCTTTAATCCAGAGCATGTTTAAATGGTCGATGTGGCCGAGCCAGTTTGGTCGGCTGAACTTCTCCTTTCGTAAAATTCGGAGTTATGTCTTCTTCTCGATTCACCTTACAATAGGGATCATACTTCAAAACAAACTTGAAGCTGTTCCACTGGACCCAGTCTTGAAATGAGCTTGAGATATGGACGGAGACGTTTTCCGCACTATTTCGTCTCAAATCCCCCTCTACATCATGACTTTCGGTAATTTTTGACTAGAATTTCAGACCCAACTTCGCGTCATTGTCGAACCACCGGACCCCGTTGATGATTTTTGCTTAAATCTAAGAATAAGCCAAAGTCTTTGATGCTGCCTGCTTCACAAATAACTTGCCACACTTTTTTGATTCTTCAAGTCAGAGCCTGTCCTCGAACGTGGACGACGCGATAGAGGACGACCCGACAGAGGACGACCCGACAGAGGACGTCCACGATTGTGGACGACGCGACAAAGGCCGTCCACGATCGAAGTGGTCGACATAAGTGAAGAAGAACCTCAACCCACTTGGTGTTCAGGGATGGAGACACCAAACCAAGCGTCGTGTCTAGCTCAAGAGACTTGAAAGTTGAGGCCCATGTGCACCCCAGAAGGCAGCACCTTACAAGAAAGAGGATTGCGCTTGTGTTTCACTGTAGTTCACCCGACTCTTTTTTTTTAAATACAAGCCCTGCATTTGATTGTCATCCGCACGACGTTAACACCAAAAAGGCCAACTATAATAGCCGTACGGAAACTTAAGAGAACTAAAGCAACCGGGCGAATACACAAAAACTATGAGCTGTGACTATAATAGATGCTTAAAACGACTGTATGGCGCAGTTGGTTAAGTGCCTGCCCCTAGTTAGAGGGGTCTCAGTTTCGAATCCCAGTGAAATCAAATCTGGTCCAGTCGCCATTTGCCGTTGGGATCAAATTAACGGCACTGGAGTGGGTTGCTATCTGGCAGTACAATGGACCAGTTTTGAGTCTCAATGCTCCATTAGGGTTTCAAAAATCCCACGAAAAAAAAAATAAAAAAAATAATAGATGTTTTCTCAGTTTCGTTAAGTTCGTTCACTTTTGCCTACTCACACGGGAGCGAAATGAATCGCTGTCTACGTATACAAACGTCATTTGACAGTCGAAATCGTAAGCAACTACGAACATTTTGAAATTTGACGAAGCTTCTAGTTACTTTTCGTTCGGTTTTGACATGGGCTTAAGTTTCCGTAAGGCTGTTATAGTTGGCCCTTAAGGTTCAACTACGAAAACGTAAGCTTATATCAAAGCCTAACAAAAAGTAACCTGGAGCATCGTAGGTTCAACTACGAAAACTTAAGCTAACATTAAGTAAGTAGGAGTAGGAGTCGACGCACCTATTCATCACGTCATGGCGCCCACTGGCTGGCGACGTCATCGGTCCATATGGTTTGGTCTAGTGGCACGAATGTCCCCATCATCACAACTTCCGAGGCGTGCCTCCAAATGCCATCAACGCAACCAAACGGATCAAAGATCGCGCGCAGAACTTTTCTCTCGAAAAAGCCAAGACACTGTTCATCCGCTTGGGATATTGTCCATGCCTCTTCGCCGTATTCGAACCTGGGAGCTCTCTAACTTATGGTAGGCACTTAACCAACTGAGCCATCCAGTCGGCCGCACTTAACAAAGCCAGATATTCCCATAGGTCTAAAGCGACCCTTGTGTCTCTTAAACGGCTTAACTTAGGAACCTCCTTTTTCAAAAACTTTGCGACCTCAGAGCATTAGAAGCCCCCTTCTCTGTACTGATGAATTTCTCGAAAGTGCTCGGCATCATAAAGAGCCTTTCTTGGCGTCCTTCGTTTGAGGGAGATGGCCACTACCACCGTCCTTCCTAACTGTCAACTTTGTCTCCTTTCCTTGTAAAGATTAGAGTTCTCCATCAAGACCCTCTCTGCAGCACCAGTTTCAAATTGTAACCTCAACTGAATCATCAGAGACTCCAGTTGAATAAAAGGAACCCCGTTGTTCCTTGGAAGTCACCCCAGATCACCAAATGGCAGTCCATTTGCATCTTGGCAGCCGTTTAATCTCTGAGAAAATAATATCGCCTCTAGATTTAAACTCTCACTTCAAATAAATCGCTATTTCACCATCCTGGCATCGTTGTCGCCCTCCCATCCCCGCAAAAGCTGAAAATTCCCGTTCGCATCCAATCCTTAACTGAACGACTGTGTCTCCGTGTGACCTGCTGCACAAAATATGCATCTTATCGCGTGCCGCTGAAAATGCTCATCGATCAGACCCCACAGTGTGGCCTCAATCGAATTCCAATGACTCGTCTAAATGATGATCTCCCCAAACGAGTCACAGCACAAGCAGCAGATAAACACGAGAGAGAGAAAGAACTGTTCTACTGCTCAGCCTTCGGTGGCTTATGCACAAATTACTGCCGCCGTTCAGTTGGGGAAAGTCAGCTCCGTAGCTGTTCCAACTGGCAGTGGCCAACTCCACTGAGTTACACTCCAAATTGCCTTTGGGGTGCCAATATCTCTCTAGCAAATCTCTTTGCTGTTCTCATCTTTTCCCCGGCAAGTTCCTTGTCCAAGAGATAGTTTTGAAGATGGAGCGCTGCGCAAGTGCTAGTTAGTGCAGAGCAACGTGCAGAGTGGAAGTGAAAGGGGAAGAGGTACCGAGCTAAGCAACAACAGGATGAACTCGTAGCCGTGGGTGCTAACTAACTTCGGTTAACAGTTAGAATTTAATGCCAACAGGCAAAGCACCTTCTGCTCCGTAACAAGCAGCTCATTCTGGTTGGATATTCGGTTGCTGTTAGGGTCGCTTCATGTTCAACTTCTTTTTTAGGTTGTATACTCCTTAGCTCCCTCTGCTGCGACCTGGTGGCGTCTACTCCGTCGTTTGTCCGGGGGAGCAGCGGGCGGGGGTAACTAGCAAGGTAAACGCAACCGTAATTTACTGTTTCCAGATGGAATGCCAAAGAATTGATGGTCACACGTGCGGGGGGCCGGTCGTGGAATTGGCAATGATTTTGAAGCTAAATAGATTTTCTTGGAATGCAACGATCATGGCAAATCTATTTTTATTACCGTGGGACACAGAGACTTTTGTTAGCCGTGCCGGTAGCTAAAAATAAATTGCTAAGCCCCTCTGGGATGAAGATTACTGCCTGCAAAAAAATACGGCTACAAACAAGAGGCCGGACGAGACGGGCAGAGGAGACTGGATGAAAGAAGTGCAAGCAATGTCAAACAAGAAGCTTGACAACTCGGTTGACAAGAATCCAGCTCGTCGTCGAGAGTCTGCTGCTGAGTTCGAATCATTTCGTTTTTTCTACGAGACCAACCAACCGACCGACAACAACGGCTTTGCTCACAGAAAAATCTTTTATTCAGTCTGATCTTTAATATATCTGTACATATTTGTTGTATCCCTTCATTTGTAACCGTGCCACTGTGACTGCACAGAGGCAGGGTCTATCTGGTGTCGTGTCCCATGAAGACCGACCCCAACTGCAGGGAATTAAAATCTTTCACGTTCAATCGATTTATCAATAAAATGCCGCGCTCATTCGCCGGACTACGATTTGGGTTTTGTCTTCTTCTTTAATTTTTTGTCGAGTTTTTTTTTTTCTGTCTGCATCGGTCGTCGATCGTCGGTCGTCTCTGCGATCACGTTTATTTATGGCCCTTCAGCTTCTGAAGTTTCAAAACGGGCCTGTGTGGTGTGTCTATGTCAGTTTTATTGATAGTCAAGTTGTTAATAAAGATTTGACGTGTTCTGTAGATCGTCTCCGACCGACGTTATCAGCAGTTTTGTGTGTCACCTCTCAATTGAGTTACAACCAACTCGTGACCTTTTCTTGTGTTTGTTTTTGTTCCCCTGTGGACAAGGATGTGTCCCTGCTGGTAGCAGCGGGTGTCGCTTTGAGTTGCGTATGCCACCTGGGCGGAGGAGCGCTCGCAGGCAGGTACACACAAACACAACAGACGCGCATTAATGAAGAGGTCAACGCCGCAATGGTGATCTATTGATATCCTGGCGCATTCTGTTGAATTCGATTGCGTTTGCCTGTTGTGCGCGTCTCTAACGGAAATCGAAGTTTATACCCGCCGTGTTTCGCTGGAAAACCCTTGATCTTTGATATCCTTTATGCCCGTGGAATCGATAATTCGTGGTGGCCGCCAAGCCATGTCCGGGCGTCAAAAACTCCCCACATCAAAAGAGTTGGTGCACGAACTTGCACCGGAAATTTATGAATTCTTTCTCCTTTTTGTTTGTGTTTTGTTCCTTCCTGCGCTGATGTCTGATGTGAAATTGCACCCACTCTTCAGCTTGTCTTCAGGAGAATTATCGTAAAATTATGAAATATTAATGAGCAAATCCAACGAGTGCAGGGAGAGAGAGAGAGAGCAGAGGGAGAGAGGAATTCCTCAGTCCGGTTTGTCTAAGCCACATGCTTGCGCCTGCCAATTGATGGGGGCCAGGTTGCCTTTGATGCGCACCGCAAGAATGTTGAGTGTTGCTGAATGGGTATAATTAAATAGACGCTCGCAAGTGTTCTCTGCACAGCAGACTTCCTGGTGGAAGGTCTATTTCTTTTTTTCCTGCTGCTGCTGCTCTTCTTCTGCTCACTGCTTGTCTTTTTTTCTGCTTAAGGTTTATGGTTCTGGTTTGAATCTGCAACGAATGTGCCATGAAATGGAAGGTTTACCGTACAGCAGTGAATTATATTTGACATGGAGTGCTTGGAATTACTTTATTGATTCCGCTTTTTCATTAAACATTTATTGACTGTAAGTAATTGTTGCCAAGGAGCAAGTTACGATTTCCTGTTTAGGTGACGACGGGTTGCTTTACAGTTAAGGAAATAGATTATGATGAATGTAAAACCAGGTAGCATGGGATAGTAAATATTGAATGAGATAAAGTTTATCGCCGGCAATAAAGACTTAATGAACGACTTGAACTTGTAGGATTCGTGATGTTCTTTGTGGGACAGTTGAGTGGCATGGTAGCCGAGTACTGCTTGGCTTACATTGACCTACTGAGGGAGTTACGATACATAACGGGCACTTTTATGGCATTGAATTGAATTCGAATACCCCCATGCGGATTTTGAGTGAGTTGGCGTGACTACATTTGTGTCGGTATTTTATTATTGAGGCCAAGCTAAGGTCGTTACGTTGACTTCTTTAAATTCCATTAGGGTGCATAAATTCTTATGGGATTTCGAAAGATTTACCATCGGGTCACATTTAACCTGATTCTCTGCCAGAAGCACACTTCAGGAAAAGAAAGGCGAGGAGGAGGAGAGGGAAGCCTAACCAATTGATTACAGTCAACTGGATAAATCCCATCATCAGATTGAGGACTTGAGTTGGTGATGAACGAAAAGCTTCTGACAATTGTTGCTGGTCATTGAGACAGAGTGCTTTGATGCAACCGTTTCGTTTCGGTTGACCAATGAGTTGCCGCCTCTGAGGTAACACTTATGAAGTTCGTTCAAGTTGAATGCATCCATGGAATCAATTGGATACAATGCACACTTCGAACAAAATTAACGATTGAAATGTAATCGATTTGGTTGGGGCGTACACCTGCTGACAGGCTGAAGCTCTTCACTGAACGTCGTGTCATGTCACGCATTTTGAAGCGATTCGTCATGCACACTGAATCATTTGATTGAATTAATGTCAGTTTATGTCTGTTTTCACGGGAGTCCATGGAAATTGACTTCAGAAGCTTACCGGGGGGGTTGTCGCCTTCGTCCCCGAGAGGTGATGAGTTGGTGTTTTGACAAGAGGATCCATTGTGAACCGGCTTCTAACCACTTCTCTTGAAACCACCTTGATTTCTGGATGACCATCCAGATTTTCTTGATATCTCTCTCTAATACAGGGTGGGCCATATAGTGGGTTTTTTTAGGTCAGATGTTATTTTCGTGGGCGCTGTGGCGTAGTGGGTAGGTGCGTCGACCCCTAAGCTCGATGTTCTCGGTTCGATTCCAGAAAAAAACACCCAATATTTTTTTACGGCTCCACCTCCAATAACTGTCCAGAAAAAGCGTCTCAATCTCGCCGTTTGGAGTCGGTATTAAACTGTAGGTCACCTCCACTCGTGAGACAACAATAGCACGCACAAAACGAGTTGTTGGTGAGAAGTTTGGCCCAGGTCCACCTCGGACTGTAGCGCCGCAATTAAAAAAGGTTATTTTGACACTGACAGCTGTTTCCCGCTCGAAATCTTGACAGAAAGTCAGTATTATACCTCCGCGGAATGAAATAAGTCGCTTTACGCTTGAACAACGAATGGACATATTGAAAAATGATTTCCCAATTGAATGCTGTGTAGCCCCAACAACGCGTTTTTTGAAAAGAAGTTTTGGCCGCAATGCAGCACCCACTGCGACTGCTGTACGCAAGTTTGTGCAAAAAGGTCGTGAGACTGGTATGCTAGTGAACAACACTCATGGTCCCCTTCGTCGTACGGTGCGCACAGATGAGAATGTGGCTTCTGTAGCCGAGAGTGTGAGACTCAACTCACGAACATCAACTCGCCATCGATCTCCCATCGAACAGCTCAACATTTCACGCACTAGCCTGAGGAAACGAGATCTGCATAAAGATCTCGGATTATTCGCTTACAATTCGCTTCAATTGACACAGCAATCGAAGACGAGCCACCATCCGCTTCGTTGTCGCTCCGCAGTTTAGGCCTTAGAGCATCTTGAATTGGACAACGATTTTGGGCGAAAAATCATATTTTCCGGCGAGGCGCAGTTTCATCTCGGCGGGGCTACGTTACCAAACAAAATCTCCGCATCTGGGGCTCAGAAAACCCGCACGTTGTTGTCAAGAAGTCAATGCATCCACAGAGAGTGACAGTTTGGTGCGGATTTTGGAGTGGTGTCATCATTGGACCATTTCTCTTCGAAAATGAGGCTGGGAACAACGTTTCGGTCAACGGTGGGCGTTACAGAGCCATGTCAGCCGACCGACTTTTTTTTTACTGAAATGGAGGACATTGATTTGGACGACCTCTGGTTCACGCAGGATGGCGGTCCATACCACACAGTCCATGCCATAATCGATATTTTGCGCACCAAAGTCCAAAATCGTGTTGGCGATGTCAATTGGCCGCCTCGGAGCTGTGATTTGACCCCTTTGGACGTTTTTTTTTGTGGGGAGCCGTGAAGGAGCGATGTTATGCCAACAATCCGGAAACGATTCAAGCACTCAAGTTTGTTCATTATAGTGCATTTTTCAAAAGAAACTCTTATTTGGCCCACCCTGTAGAAGAAGTCGATATTGAAATATTGATATCATCGCACGGTTGCAGTTACTGTTGCAGAGGCATTTACAGCGATTGAAGAAAAGACTGAAGGAACTACTTTTAAAGTAAACAAGGATAAGATGAACTACGTGCTTTTGAGCAAAAATCGATACCAGCTGGAGTAAAAAGTCACGATCGGCAGCTATAATTTTGAAATAGATTTGGATGGTGGCTGAGCCTCATATGGGCCAGTCTTGGTCCATAGTGGCAAAGTCACGATCGGCAGCTATACTTTTGAAGTAGATTTAGATGGTGGCTAAGCCTCATATGGGCCAGTCCTGGTCCATAGTGGCAATTCTGGGGTAGTTAAGGAGTTTATCTAAACTCGAACTCCACAAACTACACCGTATAAATCCATGGTTGAATCCCTCTTGGCAACCGCTGAACATCGGAAGCAACTTGAATCGAAAATTCCGGCTCGAAGGACCAAAATCATGCTCTACAAAAGCCTTACCCCACCAGTCTTACTACTTGAATTCAAAAGCTGGTCGAAAAGCAGGACGGCAGAGCTGGTTCTCTGTACCTTCAAAAGAAAAATGCCAACGTCGGATATTTGTTTGTGTCTGCGAGGAAAAACGCATGAAGACATTAGTGTGAACTTCACTAACTGTACACGGGTGTAGACACATTCCCGAAAGCAACGATCCTTCGGCTATACAGTCAGAGCCACGGCGCAAGAATATCAATGCTCGGACTAAGAGAATTTTCGATTACGAGCCCTCTGTTTCCATTACGGGAGAAAGAAAGTTCAACTAATAAGAGATGGGAGACAATTTTCCCTTGACACATGGCACAAACATTCCTCAAGGGGCAACTATAATAGCCGTACGAAAATATAATTAATTCGAAGCAACCGAGCGTATTTCACAAACATGATACACTACCTCTGCGCGCGATCTTTGGTCCTGTTTGCGTTGCGATTCAAGCACTTAAGGCCAATATCATCCAAGCAATCCGTTAGCTACACCCCCAAACCATCAACAAGGTTTTGGAAAATTGGGGACAGATTGCGCTACTGCGAAGACAGCCAAGGCAGCCACTTGAACAACGTTGTATGTCACAATCAATGGGGATGTTTGTTCTTACTAATAAAGCCATAATCCATGGAAAAAAATTTTGTTTTGTTTATTTTATGGCATTTTTAAAAAGAAACTTGTATTTGGCGCCTCCTGTATTTACCCTGTTTCGTGTCTAGTCTTCTCAACATCAAAACCGGTCACAAAAAGCTTCGTTTGAGAATGACCGCTCGTCTGAACAGGCATCAGCAAAAAGGCCAACGCCCCTCCAGTGAATTTTGTCGGCGCCTTCTAAATTCTGTACCCCTGTCATAGTCAGCTACCCCCCGTTAGGATATTCATAAAATCTTTCTAATTGTGGCTTGAAAACGTTCCTTGGTCTGGACTAATCAATGTTGCCACCCCATGACAGTTCATGACAGGCTTGAGCATAAAATTCGAATGCAGTCTTAACCACTCCCCAGGACACCATCACCCTCTCGACCCCTAAACGCCCATCACACCGATCTTCAAAAGCATTTACTACCCACAAACATGGCCACACATGTTCTCAACTCATTCTCCGCACCACCATCCACCACCCAGTTCCATAAAACCGCCTCAAATTCGGTTTAATAGATCTCATTCTACACAAAATCTTTGTGTTCGACAATTTATCTCATCATTCGCTCGGGCATGTTCCAGCAAGATCTTCCCATTAGAAGTCCAGAGCACACAATGAGAGGATAAAGATCGCCATAAAAACAGAAAAGAATTAAGATCGAAAGAAGAGCCCATAAAGTAGGACAAAAGGCAGGACAAGATGTTCCACTCAGGACTGATTTACGATCTCTGCAGCGAGACATTTTACGAGACGTACCCAAATGAGTTCGTCTGCAGACGCACACTTCACACAGAGCCGCAGCAAGACCAGAAGCTGTGAACAGAAAAAAAAACCGAATGAACGGCCCAGAGCTAGATTTTTATGACAACAAGGTCGTCAACGATCTTGACGAGATCGTTCGCGAGGGAAACTTTCGACAGATGCACGGGAAGGGCACCGAAGTCGATTTGACTTGGAATGCGAGTTTGGATCTCACAGTCACCCCTTGCCACTTTGTGCGAATCTTGATCTCGTACACACCCCAGACTTGGTTGGCCCGCAATCAGTGAATAGTCATCTAATGCTGGAGTGAGGTGTGCCCTGCAAGCCCCTTCGCATTGATTGCAAACTTCGCTGCAGCACAGTGCAGGTGGTAGCGGTGGGGGTAAGTTAATTAAGTGATCATGAGATGTTAGACGGGCACGCAGGGAAGGATAATGGACTCGTTGATAAGCTGCGAGTGATAAACCACTTTGTTGGCAGTCTTCCTCTCTGGCAGTGCGTAAGACAATCGTTCGGCAGAAGACACACCTTAGAGCTGCCCAACCATGCAATGTCAGCCGATAACCATCGGAACACACTCCACTCTGTGGTGAGGTAGCTCCGTCTAAGGACGGAAAGCAAAATTCTGCACTCTCTACGGTTGGGGTTTCGCCTAAGACTGATCGCAATCGTTTCGCTGGCCAGGAAGGGGAAGAGATGGAGCCACAAAAATGCGCAGTGGAACGCCCATGTTTGCGAAGAAAGTTTTAACGCTCTGAGCTCTGAATTCGTTCGGATAGTTGGAGCATACCCGTCTCACGTTTGAGTGGGTTCAGTGGTGCAAGAAGTCGAGAGGATCTTTGTTTGCTTCTTTTTTCTGTGTTTTCGTTCCGTGCACAGGTGCGTGTCTTCTTGGATTGTGGCCGTGATCTAATGGCTGCTATTTCGACGGAAAAATGCGAGCTATGAGCGATCGGCGGGGATGGGTGTGTAGGCATTGTTTAGTTGCCTTGAAGTTTTGTTGGATTATTAGCCGAAGAATTCAAATGAGGTGTCTTTGTTTGTGAAATGCGGGGGAGTGGGGCTGTGTAATTTGGCCTCATGTTGGAGTGGTTATGCTGAACGTGGTAAGGTTGCTAATATGGATTAGGGTGGACAAAGGGAAAATGTTTCTGTGATGTGAGAAAGTTAAGGTTAGTCGATAGAGATTGCCTCTGGAACGACGATAGTTCGTAGCTTTAGCTCGATAAAGATGAACGTCCGCTGAATGAAATAAAGGTTCTTCCAATAGGACTTCTAAACTTTGACAGTTGATAGTGGCCAAATTGCTGAAGCTACTTCTACTAAATTGGCTGTCATTTATTCAGACTGTTTTGCCAAATCTTCACCTATTCACTATAGCGTTCAACCACAAGTGCAAATATCAAAATGGCTCTGTGTTCTGTTCCGGCAACGTTCCGCGCGCATCGCCCGTTTTGCGGTCGCCATAATCTTCGTACCGAGAGGACTATTTGCAGTGTGGTGGATACATTTGAGCCCATTAGTTTAGTAAACGATGGAAAACCAACACCCGTACGTCGACGTCGACAAAACACAAGATCTGCCGAAATCATCGCCGCCGTGAGAGTGTGTAGGAGAATCCGAGGTAGTCATGAGGATTTCGCGCTGCTCGCAAGAACACGGTCTTTCGCAGACGGCCATCACCGTCAACGGGTCGATTATTATCAACTTCTTTTGGCCTGAATTGGATGATATGGATACCGATGGCATATGCTTTCAACAGGAAGCCGCCACGTGCCACACAGCTCACGTCACGTCATGTGGAGGTGATGTGAACTGTCCACCGAGTTCGTGCGATTTGACCCTCTTCGACTTTTTCTTGACGGGTTTTTGAAGTCGCAGCTCTATGCGAATAAGCCACAAACTACAGCGGCCCTCAAAGTCAACATAACCCATGCCATCGGTCAAATTCAGGCTGATTTATGCGACAGACTCATGGACATTTCGGATGCGCGCCACCTAGAAAACCCACGGCAGACATTTGAACAATGGTATAATGTATAATGGCATCAATAAGCCTTTCAAACGAATAAACAATTTTGTGGGTGCATTAAACAGGCTTGGTTTTGTTTAAATTTAAAGATAGGAAGCGCTTAATGAAGGACCCCTTACGCGTTCCTGTATACCTTAGTCTTGCTTTAAGTGGAAAATGAAGAGGATATACCTTCAGCCAGCATTTGAATGGATAAGACTGTAACGACTGTAGAATAGATAGTGCGCAAGGCCTTCAAGAACTCATCTTCATAATGATTTCTCAGCAAAGACGAATTCACAACAACTTCAGCGTTAAATTTTCGAAGTTCGCACACCAACTCTTTGGTTGACATACCTCAGGGTCACTGATGTTTGCCGCGACATCGCCTTTTTTGACTCAAATAACCTTAGCTCCTCTGATTTTGTTGTTAAAACGGTTGGAATTTTGGAAAAATCAACTCCAAAGTTAGTTTAACCACTCTCTCATGAAGCATCAGCTGAAAGCTTGAATTTTGCTGCTTTAATAACCGGAGTCTTTTTTTGTGAAACGACACGATTTAATGCCTATTCACCTCCGGCGAGTTGATTTATGCATGGTTTCATCGTAAACTCACACTAAATCAAGTACTTTCAAAAATAACTTCCTAATGTCGTCACAATAGACCAATCTATGACTCAAATGAGACCTCTAATAAGTCTTCTCCTCCAAGGACACACATAACTCATCAGTGTTCAGCCTTTTCCTCAACGTCAAGTCCATCGAAATATCTATATTCCCTTCAGCATACATTTTTCGATAATGACCGCAACGGAAACCCATTCGTCGAACTCTTAAATTTTACCACAACTCCAACCAAGACCATAAACCTAACACACAACCACTCAATTCCCATTCTTCAACTGTCTTACATAAAAACAAATCAAAACATGGTGCACCATAAAAAGTAAAATCCATACATATACACCCATCTGCAGCACTCTACGTAACACACGTACGAATTCCCATAACAGCATGCAAAGCAACCAGTTCCACTCAAGGCAACAAAACCAAAGAAAACAGAAATAACACAAATCTATCTGAAACGTAGCAAAACTACGAGTATATTCACGTAATCTGCACGCCGATGATTTCCTTGCTGCAAACGAACAACAACACATCAAACAGCATCCCCACGCGAAATTCCTTCTATCATAACTCAACTAACCGCTGCCAGTGATGGCAGTGTGTTGGCCTACTACCACTTTGCCTGCCTGCATGCCTGCCTGCCTACCAGATCGAAACGTTTTTGGCGTGTCGTTCATCCTCCCTGACCCTCGGAAGTGAACCACATTTTGTTGTTGCAATTCAACTATACTCGGCCGCATGTTTGTGCATCCAACACACAAATGGCGATGTCGATGCCAAGATGGTTTGAAGTTGGTGAGAACTGGATGAATGTATGGCACGTTATCATCTATGGTTTTGCCATCAGAGCCGGTCAGGGAGATGCAGATGTGGGCTTTAAGACATTTTGCTTTCGTGCAACAAGCCATACTGAGGCGGACAGCGTACAGTGAATTGGAGTGGAATGTAAGACTAGAATTCAAGTTGACACAGTCGTTGGTTTACGAGGCTTATGAACTGATTTTGAAGGTTTCCTCTGTAATTGGTTGAGTCATGTGTCGAGATGGGCGTCTTAGATGGTTTGCTTGGGTTTTTCTTTGGCATTCGCGATTGACTTGTTACATTTTCGAGAGGATTTGCGCCAACTCGATGCATGAAATTGCTTGTGTTCCTGAGGTCGAATGAATTTCAACTTTCTTTCAGAAAAATCCGCCTCATTGCCTGAGCTACTTCCACGCCCATGAAGTAGAAGGACTATGTGTGTGCCCTTAGCGACCAACAACACGTTCTAAAATCAACAAAATAATCGCTCATTCCACGGAAAATGACTCTACAAACAAAAGAATTCCCTTAAAGCGCTCAATTTGCTTACGGCTCTTCAAATACCATCCAGATTGCATACCCATTCGATTTGCAAATATTTCACAGAACACTTCCTCTAACCAAACCATTGCCTCGTCTCACAAAGCGACCGTGATCAAAGGAAACATTTCAGCATAACTTGCCACGGTATCTTCCACTTGAAAACGCACATCGCAACCGGGACAAGTGAGTGAACACAAGGCACAGCAACAACAACAACAAAACAGATACATAAAATCACTTCAAAGTGGTGTGGCATTCAGGAAATATTACATTGCTGCCAAACCAGCAGAACACTCAACTCAAAGCGACAAGCTGGATGGATATTTTCACCTTCTTTACGTCTTTCTCTCTCTCTCTCTCTCTCCCTCTCTCTCTGTCCATTCATCCTTCTCCCCCCGCCTCACTCGTTTTGTCAATTGACTTCGTTTGCCAGTTGCCCAAGCGATTTATGGTAAGAAGCATTCAGAAAAATAAGCATCCAAGTGGCTTTGAAGTGCTTTCAAAATTATGGCACCGCGTATGGTGCATAGGCAATGCGGCGGAAACCAGAAAATAAATCCACTCATGTTATTGGCTATCGGTTAATTGATAGGAGGATTACGATGAGTAATTAATTAACCGGCTCCGCTGGAGACGAGTGTCCGTCGAATGAGGTGAATGTTTACAGTGTGCACGACGACGACCGGTGTAAACACCGACAGAGTTCAGATTTCAGTCGATAATGGATTGCCTATTCCTGCAGCTGGGGGTCAGAGAACTCTGTCCGGCAGACCCGTGGGATGAATGTTCTGTTTCGCACACAACCGATACCGCACTTGTCAGCAGAACTGGGCGAAGTCGCAGTGACATCACAACGGCAACATGGGTGTTGTGCTATCAAAAGAGTTGCTGTGCGAACGTGTTTCGTGTCCCATCCCACCGTGGGCCGCATTAATTCCGAACACGAAGCAATCTATTCGCCTCAGAAATACATATGTTCTCCATTTGTGAATGAAATATTTTATCTCTGAGATCACCACTAGAACGGGCTGACCCAAAACCCGGGCAGACGTGTCATCCACCGGCCACACCGTTCCAAGGAGGCGCGCAACTGTGAGACAACCCACCCATGTCTGTCGATTCCTGACGAGACACTGATGAATGTTAGGGTTTCCACTTATCACACGCCGAAGGAATGTTTACTCGAGCTGTTGTCCCCCTTCATTCACACCTGTGCACGAAGAAAAACAGAAAAGAAGAAGAAAAGGTCTGCCCAAACGGATTAATGTTCTCGCTGACAAAGAATGGTGATGTTTTCCCGCCAATTCTCTCTCTCCTTCCTCAACTGCAGCGTCGAAAAGTCATTTACCCCTCATATCAGTGCGTTCTTTTGTGTCAAGCCACGGCTAAGGTAATGAGTGTGTGATCAGTTTTAATTATTTTATTTCACGTTATGCACTGCAAGCGTAAATCGCGTTAAGTTCTTTTGGATTGCCTCTGCTTCCCTTGCTTCTGCTTGTCTTTGTCGTGTCGTGTCAACCCATGGCGTGTGTTGGTCTTCCTGCATGAGTTCGAGGAAGTGAGGGCTTGTCAATGGCTATGGGACATGCGAAAATGCGTGGTCTTGCTTGCATTTGAGTTATTGTATTTATTTGTTAATTAACCTTACGGTTGTGTGAAGAGTACTGTTAGACTAATCGACGTTCATTTTCTCTTTTTTTTCTTTTCAGCAAAAATGAAAATATTTTTGCCACTAGTCACGTGGATAGTGCTACTCTCGAGTACGGTAAGTTGACATTTGTCTTTTGATTTAATTTCTTTTCTTTCCGTAAATCTTTAGGTTACAAGTGCAAATTGGTTTTGATGGCGATGTGTAAGGAGACTCTGCTTTAAGTTGAAAATTTGGGAGAGATTAGTCAAGGGGGCGTTTCTTTTGCTTTGTGTGCCGAGGATGCTGTTGCTCTTAAAATAACATCGATCTTACGCCTTCTCTAAAGTCAAAGTTGTGCCTTGCTTACCCATGACAAACCCATGCAATGTTCTGCATGAGAAATAACAAAGCCTAACGTGGGTAATCTTCGACTCTGAACCGGTAGGACAACGCAACGCCCACGTCTAAAGTGGCGCTTCTACTCTGAATTTGATCGGTAGTCTACGTTCGCTTAAACTTCTCTGGGTCTCGAGCCACCACGGGATAACAGGAAATGAAATCCCCGATGAACTTGCTAGGCAATGGTCAGAGGAGGTACTCTTAGGACCTGAACCTACCTTTTTTTTTACTTTGCGCGCAAAACGGGTTACGAATACCCTGAAGTGTCCGAAATCAAGACACAGCACGGGTCGAAGGTATAGAGGGAGAAAGAGAAAAGAGGTACCTGTGCACTGGTCTTAAATGTCTCCGGATTGTGAGTGGGAAATATTGGGCTGGGAACAGCATTCCATATTCGTGTGGCGCGGCTAAAAAACGACCCTCTAAACTTGACTGTATGTCCGAAAGCAGGCTTAAGGGTGAACTGATAGCATTCCTCGCGAGACGAGTATTGCGGGTGAATTCATGGAGGGGAGGAACGCAATTGGCTAGCTCACTTGAGCAGCGTTTCTTAAAATAGCAATAAAACAATGACAAGGATGGGACGTCTATCGACTTCGCGATATTACTGTCTCCTATAAGCATCCTGCGTCCTGCATCCTTGGTTAGGGCTTCCATCGATGGTTATACCTCTCGAGAGAACAACCGGAGTTGGCATGACTCTCCACGATGAAGACAGATCAAGCGCATGCTCCCCGACGTCTGTAAGAAATCCGCGACAACTTACCGGCATACAAACGGGCCACCGTACCTTCGTCAACCACTTGCCCTAAGTGATGAAACCTTCTGCGACGCCTGTGGAGAAGGTGACGACACTGCAGAGCACTTTCTCTGCTCCTGTCCCGGCTTTGGTCGAATCAGCTAGAAGTTTTTTTTTTCTTTTTTTTCGGAGGATTTTTGAAACACTTCTGGAGCACTCAGACTCAAAACTGGTCCATTCTACTACCAGGTAGCAACCTACTCCAGTGCCGTGAATGTGATCCCAACGGCAAATGGTGACTGGACCAGATTCGATTCCACTGAGATTCGAACCTGGGACCCCTCTAATTTGGGGCAAGCACTTAACCAACTCTATATTTATCTCTGATATGTCCGTTAATTCGTTAATTCATTCGAAAGCTCTTTCCTTGTGGAGGCTATTGCAAGACAGTTGCAGAAAAAGAGCGTGAGGGTTTCCTCCTCTCCTTCATCCATATTTGTGCTGTAGAAGTCGTTGAATGGCGCCCCACCAAATTCACTGATGAATCCAAAAACCCCCTAAATCAACTCGAAAATGTTGCGAAACTCCTCAAATTTGTTTTTCAACACAACCGCTAACGAAATGAAATTCAAATTAGCGACCAACCCACAATCACCACTTCGCACCTTTTTTATTTTCTCTCTCACCCAGGAAAACTACCATCTGCGTGCAGAATCCGTCATCTCGTCGAATCTTTTAATAGATCATCCTCACCACACCGGGTGCTAATTTATGAGAGCAAACTGGTATCTGCTGGTCGAATGGCAAACCTTTTACCTTTCTCCTGCTTCAGCAGGTTTCTCACAAAAATATCTCAGTCTCCGCTGTCCCAGTCTCGGTGTTAGTCTGCGCCACAGAATCAGTCTCGCGCGTCTTAGTCTCACCGCACCTGAAATTAGCATACTCGTCCCGCGGAACCTCCGCGCTCCGCACTTCCAAGAACATCCGCATCTACACGAGACCCTATCAGTGTTTTATAATCTTTCGACTTAAGTCACATCATCACCGTTTGGGGTCATTAAAAACGCCGCATCCTCCAGTTCTTCGTATTCGTCTTCTTCTTCTGCGTCTGCTTCTGCTTCTACTTCTTCCCTAATCCGTATCGCCGCCGCAAAACCCCCCTGCATCCATTCGACTCAAAATTATCATGGGTATTTACATAAAATCTAACGGTACACCGCTTTGGACGATAAATTATTCATTTACCCAACGAGGAACTGGTAGTTCTAATGGCACAGCTCAGGAGCCACGGCCGGGGAGATGGACAGACCTTCTGGGTAATTGGTATCATTCCAGGGAAGGCTGGGTACGCACTCGGCACATCCCGTTTGACAGATTCGCAGGCCGAGGCCGACTGGTCACCTCTTGGGGTTTCTTGGGCCGGCTGGGGTAGGATTCAGCGCGATGGTGTGACTTCTTGGACCGCCTTGGCAGGCCTGTGAGAAATGTAAATACAGAGGCGCTAGGGGACATTGACATCTCTCGGGCGAGATGGATTGCCGGCCGATCGATGATTATCATGTTAGAATATAATGGCTAGTCGATGGCTGGCGGTCGAGAGGTGGACGACCGCGGTGATGTAGTGGCCGAGAGGTGCTAATTTATGCGAGCAATTCGACTTTGACAAAAGCGACAGTAAGTGAAATCGAATGACGGAGAGGTGATGGCGAGGTTTTGATTAGAAAAGTGGGGATGGCACGCAGGCGGCGGTGGTCAATGTGCTGGTGATGGGGTCAATAGCTTCGATTAGTCATGAGTCATGATTTTTTAATAGGATTTAAGTGAAAATGGGGCTAAGTTAGATTGCCTCTGAAAGCGGAGATAGATTGCCTCAACAAAAGTTCTCATGAAGACATCACTGATCGGTCGGCTGATCGATGAGGTGATCCCGGAACTAGAATGGCACAAAGCAGCTGGCATTTGATGGAGGCAAAGTGATTTATGTGACACCAGAATGCCGGAGGCAGAGCAGCTGATGGCGGAGATTGATGGTTGTGACCACTAAAACGAATTCTACTCGAACTCCAAGTTTCAGTGGCTCAAATGGAGGAGCAGTTGGCCTCAGTTGAGCTTAAAACCTCATCAGGGACTCCTTCACTTCCATTCCATTTGGCTGGTATCAAAAACTGGAAGAGATGTAAGGAGTGTTCCAATTAGCACTTCCTGTCCTTAAATTTAAATAAAACAAGGCCTGTTTCAGTTACTGTCAAATTTCTTTATTTATTCGAAAGGCCTATTAATGCCATTAAGTACGAAATATCACGTCGTTCAAATGTCCACCGCGGTTTTTCCAGGTGGCGTGCAACCCAAATGTCCATGTCAAATTTCCCATGACTCTGGCGCATAAATCAGGCTGAAAATCACCGATGGCATGGGTTATGTTGGCTTTGAGAGCTGCTGCGGTTTGTGGCTTATTCGCATAGACCCACGACTTCAGAAAACCCCACAAGAAAAAGTCTAACGGGGTCAAATAGTCTAACTGCGAATAGTCCTCTCGGTAGCAGAGTTATGGCGACCGTAAAAGGGCGAACTTTGCCCGAACAGAGCACCCATTTTGATGAAACAATTTTATCATTTGCTCGTTTTATTGAGCACTGCGTTCATTCCGGTGATTTGACAAAACAGACTGAATAAATGACAGCCAATATGACAGATGTAGCTTCAACATTGTAGCCGCTATCAACTGTCAAAGTCCGGAAGTATTGGAAGACCTTTTATAAAGAATTGAGTTAAATGTCCTTTGTTGGGCGCCACTTCAATAATGACTCCATCCATCGCCAAACGAGCACCGCTGATAATTTGACAAAACAGACTAAATAAATGAAAGCCAATTTGACAGATGTAGTTTCAACAATGTGGCCGCCATCAACTTTCAAAGTTCGGAGGTCCCCATTGGAAGAGCCCTTATAAGCGTCGAATTTCTCTACGCCCCAGTGGGTCGACAAATTTCCCGCATCCAAAGGCTCTGAAAATGCAGCTCAAGCCCATCTAACGTGTACCACCAAAAATGTTCCATAAATCATCGTAAATCCCCCCTCCCATCAGACGTCGGCATAAATGATTCCACATATGTCCGCTCAACGATCACTTCCTAGTCTTCTTTAATCACTCTTAACGCCATCTTAACTCCCATACCCGCACACGCATTCATTTTCTCCTTGAGCGGCACCATCATCCACCCAAATCGAGACCTTAATGATGTTTCCTCACTCAAACTCGAGGAAGAACACCACGTTCGTAATTCTAAATAATTACCCACTCAGCGTTTGATGGGAAATCATTCGTCAGTCGAAAACGAATGCATTCCCACTCCTCCGGGGAAGGTCACAGTCACACATAGCAAACCAATAATCAACAGAAGACCATTGCCTTTCCCGGCTTAATCAATATCGCCCTTAAAACAAAGTTCATGATCATCTCTAATTAAGATAACTACTCACGGTGATTACCTAGATCCCACATCATCACCCAACCCGACTGACCTTTCCAAAGTCGTATCTCGAAACACAATAGATCTCCCTCCCAGCCGGAGCAGAGTGGAGTTCCCACCGCACGTAGGTACGTACCTCAACCGTGCGCGCATTCATCTTGTTCACCTTAACATGGGCATCACACAATTATTTGAAAATACCCATAACACAGCCGCACAATAAAGATCTCAATGTTGCATTGCTCTTGAATCAGCAACACAGCACGATGATGGCGATGGTGATGTCGATGACGGTGACGGTGGCGGTGACGGTGTGCGGCATCAACAACACCGACATGCCATGCTTGTGTAGATCGCGTGCATTTCTCAAATTTTCAACCGGCCACGGAATAAAAATAGACCATGCCCTGTCAAAAGACGCGAAGATCACCGCACACGGTAACAATGTGCCCTCCCCTGCTCTTGCATTCGGAAACATCCAGTGGGATGGTTCTATTAAAGGACATCTCTAATTGGATCCACCGACAGATATGGAATGGGAATTGTAACAAATGGCCCAAGACGACCACGACCACGACCACGACGACGATGACAAACTCAGCTGAGCATGACAACAGCACATCCACTCCTCAGATGGATTGTTAATTACCCCGCAAGCAATCATTGTTGGCCGTGTGTGGCGACGGATCCAATATCGCTTCGACCCGTCAAAAACCAATTTGCACTGAATGCCGTTTATTCCCCCACCTCTTGATGATGATTAAATTCTCGTTTTAATTTCATTTCAGGCATATTCACAACAATTATCATACAAAACAAAACATAGTCGATTTAGAGGTGAAGTGTTTTTTCTGAATCTCGAAGATGGCTACTTTGGCTGCCAAGTTAATGAGTCAACAGATTATTTACAATTGTACGAACTATCGAAATTATGCGACGGAAAGCAAGACTGTTTTCTTGGTTCCGATGAGCTGAGTAAGGAGCTCAAATGCACAAGTAAGTACCGAGATTTTGGTTGGTTTTTGGATTTTTTTTGCAGACAAATTTTAACACAAAAGAGTTGGTGTGCGAACTTGAAAAAATGTACGAACGACTGACAAGACTATACAGTCAAAATCGGTTATAATGACCTTCAAGGGACCGACGAATTTGGTCGTTATAAGCGAGATTCCGTTATAAACGGTTTCTTATGCCATTGGATTATATGCAATGGAGCTCAGGCTAGACCTAAGAATTTTGTCGTTATAACCGATGTCGTTATAAGCGATTTTGATTGTATTTCCTGACTCACTTTTGTGTGTCTCTGTTGGAGATCTCGAGGGGTGATAATGCCGAACTGGATCACGGGAATACAGGATAGAATAGAAGTCAAACAACATTTTGGTAAATCGCCTCCAGATTTACGAGCGGTTTCCCCAAATTGGGGAATGATGCTGCCAACAGGCTGCCTCTGAAATTCAACGAACTAATTACCAATTCAAGAAAGTTAAGGAGTAGAAAACAGCCAGAACGGAGGCAGTCAATGTTTGAAGATGAATATCGTCGGAAGGCTTGCCATTATTCCCCTGATGACATAGTCAACCATTTGATGGCGACTATCTTGATTGCAGGATGGCATTGCGTGAACGTAAAGCGACTATTTTTTGTGACTGAGTCAGAGGAGATCATTTTAAATACCTCCCGCTTCGCTCACTGTGCAAAATTAAGTGTCAAGTGTGTTACGACGTTAGTTACCACGATAACATCTTGATTCCATTAAAGCTGAAGATCAGAGGTATAGATTAGAAATTGTTACGTCTTATGAGCTCGATAGCATCAATACGGCTTTTGTTCCCACGCATAAAAATTTCGCACTGGTTTTTGCCAAGAGTATTTCGAGCAAAAACTATGAACTTTTTCATTAAGACATTAGAGAGGATAGTCACTTTTGACCCCACCGTTTTTATGACGGTTGTTTGGGGAATTGTTGCTGAGAAGGTAAGCTCAAGTTCACCACGGGCTGTGGCGCCACCATTTTTGGGTGGGCCAAATACAAGCTTCTTTTTAAAAATGCAATAAAATGAACAAAATTAAATTTTTTCATGTATTATTGCTTTTTTTAGTAAGAACAAACATTCCCTTTAATTATGAAATACAACGTCATTCAAGTGGCTGCCTCGGCTGGCTTCGCAGTACCGCATTCTGTCACCCCAATTTTCCAAGACCTTGTTGATGCTTTCGGGATGTAGCTCACTTGGATGGACATGCTGCTGTGACAGCTGTCAGTATCAAAATAACCTGTGATTTAAAAAAATACCACCAGATGGCCAACCCTGTAGATGCATTTGTGGAAGTTGTGGGGACTAGGACGATGAGGAGGAGGCTGGGAATTTTCCTAACTCTCTTTGGACAAATGACGCAGGCGTTTCAAGCACCTGCGCTTGAGAGCCTATTTCCCCGACAATTTTTGTGACCTCAGCGGGGGGCCCATTAGAAGTGATCTCCTATGAGAAATTCGATTTATTGAACCTTTGGCATCTAGTGTGGCCCAAACAGGCTAGAGCTTCACAGGCTCCCGTAGGCAACTTTGAAAGAACACGGGACACCTCTTGTTGCAACACATCCTTCAACGATCAATCTTCATTCTTTCGACCTGTATGTCGCCAGCAAATACGACTGCTTGGCGCAGTTGGTTAAGTGCCTGCCCCTAGTTAGAGGGGTCTCAGTTTCGAATCCCAGTGAAATCGAATCTGGTCCAGTCACCATTTGCCGTTGGGATCAAATTGACGGCACTGGAGTAGGTTGTTACCTGGCAGTACAATGAACCAGTTTTGAGTATGAGTGTTCCAGTGTAGCGCTTCAAAAATCCTCCGAAAAAAATGTCTCGCATCACACGTAGATCTCAAATGAACAAAATACTCCACAATTTTCCTACGAAGTGATAACATTGTTACGTCAAAATGGACTGTTTAGTCAAATCACTTAAAAAAAGTTATGAAAGCAAAAGAGTTGAACTCCATTTTGCACTCCTTACCTCACTCACTCCCTGACACTGACCCAGTTCAACGGCATGACTCACGTCACTGAGTTTTCCAGATTTCGACACCAAAAAACCATGAATCGCTCCAACACGACACGACACATGACATTAATGCACCCCAGACACGAGAGCCGACATCTGCGCTGACGACAAACCGATGACATCCCACATGACATGAGCCCATCTGGCAATACCTTGCGCAACATTTTTTTTGTTGATAAATCATCTCCGCCTGTTATCGATAATCGCACTCATTTCCTCTTGTTTTCTTTGTTCTCCTCCCCCACCCGCCGAACAGATGACTGTGATAAAGACGGCACACAGTGCACGAATGGTGTTTGCTTGAATGGCGTCTGCCATTGCAATGACGGATACGGAGGTTGTAATTGCAACGTTCAAGGTGAGTGTGTGTTGATTCATTAAATCTCGATTTTTCTTCCCACCTTTCAGATGATTTGCCAGCGAACGGAAATTGTGTGATTACGGGGGGTTGGCACCTGGAATCACTTAAATCTCCGTGCGCTGCACACAAAAGAGCCGAGGACTAACCAATGATCTATCTCCTTTCAGATGAGAACGAGTGCAAATATCGACCGTGTGACGTCTTTGCTCACTGCACGAACACACTCGGCAGTTTTACATGTACCTGCTTCCCAGGCTATCGAGGCGATGGTCTTCATTGCGAAGGTAAGTCCCAACATCCCATCCCCCCCTGTTTCAGATTCTCTCCAACCCTTGGATGGTCCGTAACAATATTTCTTTAAATGTCAGTGGCATTGTGCAATCGGCGGTGCCGACTCGGGCTCTCCATGTCTAGCCATGCCTAGCCAGGAACTGCCTTCTCGCGACGGAAAATATTACACCATAACGCAGTGATCGGTCGATGTTATGTAATAAAGATACTCGCAGCTCGTGTACCGCCATTTGAACGAGATCAGGAAGACTACGTTGGCTGCGTAACCAAAGAACCGCCACACACTTGTCCATCGGATCCAACCGCAGCCACCGTAGCCACTGGGTGCATGATATCACTGCGGACACGACTCGGTTCTGTACGGATCCGATTACATAAGAGCGGACTACTTTTGTGCTCTAGAACACAACAGGTGCCGGCACCCCTCCCCCGATCCGGTGGAATGATGCTTGGTATCTAATGTCAGTGCTTCGGTTTATCGTTTATCCTAGAGGAGAGCTCTCAAGTGGGCGACTGTAGCATCCAGATGCAAGGAAGCCAAAAACAAAAGACACTCCACCGCCGTCTCGCGGTGCGGGTTCTTTGAGTGGGGAGGCACGCTAGCGGAGGCCCAGTCGACGGCCCAGTCGGCGGCGATCTCTAACAATGAGAGGAAGTTATGATCCGATGTCTGGCAGTGATAGAGAGAGATGGTATCTCGGCGGAGTTAGGAGCTACCATAGAAGGTTAGCGTTTTTGTTCGTGGAGGTCGTAAAATTTTATTTAATCGATTCTTACTTCACGAACCGATGAGCAGGGCTGACTCAAGTGTGACTGCGTACTTAGCGCGATGCTAAGTCAATCGATGGTGCTTGCTGCTGTGCCACTTCCGCGTTCTTGCAGTGGATTGAGGGATGAAATTGATGCTCAAGGACTTGCGGAACCGTGTGCTTGATGGACTGGCTGGGGTCAACGGGTTTGCAAGGTCTGAACAACCAGAAACCACCAAGACTCCATTGAGGCGATGATGGGCGACATTGCTCTGATCTTCGATCGTTTCCTGTGAATGGACAAAAAGTGCTGCAGATTGAAGGACGACATGACTTTAGCCTCAAAACATTTAGTGAACGGTATTCCATTAAGCGCTTCCTATCTTTAAATTCAAATAAAACGAAGAGTGTGCAAGACATCGTCGAAAGTTTTACTTCGTTTGAAAGGCCTATTGATGCCATTCTGTACAGAATTCCATATCGTTCAAATGTCTACCGCGGCTTCTCTGGGTGAGGCGCATCCGAAGTGTCCTATTTCCCATAACTCTGGCGCATAAATCAGACTGAAATTCACCGATGGCATGGGTTATCCTGGCTTTGAGGGCCGCTGTGGTTTGTGGCTTATTCGTATAGACTTACGACTCCAGAAAAACCCCTAAAGAAAAAGTCGAACGGGGTCAAATCGGCGACTGTGAAATGTGCGAATCGCGCGGAACTCTGCCAGAGTAGAGCACCCATTTTGATGAAACAATTTAATAATTTGCACATGTTGTTGAACGCTGTGGTCCATTCTGGTAATTTGGCAAAACACACTGAATAAATGACAGCTAATTTGGCAGATGTAGCTTCAAAAAGTTGGCCGCTATCAACTGTCATAGTTTGGAAGTTCCTATTGGAAGACCCTTTATAAGGAATTGAGTAAAAATGTCCTTTGTTGGGCGCCACTTCAATTATGACTCCATGCATCGCCAAACGCGCATCGCTGAAGATATGGCAAAATAGACTGAATAAATGACAGCCAATTTAACAAATTTAGCTTCAACAGAATGGCCGCTATCAACTGTCAAAGTTCGGAATTTCCTGTTGGAAGACCCTTTCTAAGCAATTGAGTTGATGCTGTCCTTTGTTGGGCGCCACTTCAATTATGGCTGCATGCCTCAGCAAACTTTATATCACGGGTAGGAGATCTCTCCCTGCGCCTGTGGCAACTGCAGCCACTTCGAACTCTGGCCACCACTGGATTGGCGCCACTAAATTCGCCCTTAAGCCACTCATCAGTTTTGCTTGGAGGAGCTGCTTGATCTTCACACTCTCGAAGAGCTCCCATATTTGATTGTTGTCAGCACACATTCACAACCTCCCCAACGACACTCCTCCATCAATCCTCATCAAACTTTCGCCACACATTCTCCGATGGATCGCTTGCAATTCACACTCAAACAAAACCAAAAAAGCGATTCCCCCGAACTCCTAGTGACCCAGAAAACTCACTCGAAACCACAACTTGATTATCCGGCATCTAATCCAATCCATCATCGCCGCCGCAGCGCAGTCCTCCAATCTGTCCTCCTTTTAAGCAGCCACAGCAATAAAACTCTAGCCCACTCGGGCCCGTTTTATTTGTTTGCTCTTTGACACCCCGGCCATGTAAAGCGGTTGCTACCTCCGCAGACGGCACCATCATCATCATCGTCGTCGTCGTCGTCGTTGTGTTCGGACGGTAGGACGCGACATGGTCCTCTAGCATTCTCTGATTTATTCCGGAAAAAAAAAGAGAGGAGAAGAAACAATTTGAAGAATCGCCAGAGCCATTCTTCACAATGTACCGTAGCTCGCTAGCAGAAGACCCCCTCAGCCAGCGTGCGGAGCAAATATTGTGGGATGACATGGTGATGGAGATGATGGCTGTCTGTGGTCGTAAGTAGGGCACATCGTTGCCTGGAGTGCTTGAGATACATTTTTTCTTTCCTTTGCGCGCGCTTGAGATTTCTCCGCGGAGCGAGTGGTAGCGTGCCTCTTTTGTTTGGATTCTAATGAAAATATTTCGCGAGCTTCCCAGTCACGTATTAATTGGTGGCAATTTGTCGTAATGTGGCAATCGCTTGGATTTGCTGTGACTCTGAAATTCCTCGGCTCCCCGTTTCGTGACTTTTTGGCATTTGCTGGAAGCGCGTAGTCGAAAAAACAACACTTTGTGCCGAAAATCAGAGGCAATTGTGAAAGCGGATGATGATTTGGAAGCGACAACGGCCGAAACACAGTCAATTCATCATTACGCCGGAATGGACTTATAATAATCGCCTCAAGGCGTCCTCACGTTGGACGCTTTTTTTTCGCCGCACTTCGGATTGCGATTATGTTGTGAGAGGCAACAGATTAGACGAACTTTTTGGGTTTCTGTTGACGCAAGAGTTTCTGTGACGATAGCCAAGTGGTCGCACTGGTTAATGATGAGAGTGCCGGGGCAATGGTCTGGTCCAGGGACGGGATTGTGTGAATTCAAAAGAGATGATGTCCGAATGTGATTAATGTTGTTGGGCGATTGAAAGTCATTAGACGCAGTTTTCCTCATCAAAGCCAAGCTCTGTGCTCGTCTGTCCAAACGGGAAGAATGTTTGGATGGTCAAAAACAAGCGGCTCAACATTTTTTGCTAAGGAGCACCGGGAGAACGACTGGATGGCGCAGTTGGTTACGTGCCTGACGAAAGTTAGAGGGGGTCCCAGGTTCGAATCCCCGTGAAAGCAAAGTTCATACGCTTTAATCCGGTTTTTCAAATCTGGTCCAGTCACCATTTGCCGTTGGGGTCAAAATAACGGCACTGTCACTGGAGCGGTCGATCAGTGGTAGTAGTCTGACTGTGGGTAGCACATGGTCTAAGTTTGCTGGTGAATTTCACTAGCAACCCCCTAACCTAACACCCGCTGATTAGCCGGAGCTGAGGTGGAAGAACTGAGTGAAAGACGCGTCATCTTTCGCTTATTTTTCTTCTACGAGTGGCGCTACAGGTCGGGTAGGAAAGTTGTTCTGTCCAGGATTAATCCATGCGCCCTCAGCATAGTAGTCGACGCACTTACCCGGGCTACGGCGGGCACTTACATTCCGAGGTAGACTTGGGCCTAGCTTCTACAGCAACCACTCGTGTTGTGCTCTCGCCATTGGAGGAGGTTATCACTTCAATATCGACTCCAAACGACAAATTTGAGAAGTTTTCTTCTAGAGAGTTATACTCTTTGAGCATTGTCAGCGAGTCGAAGGAGATGCAGCCACTTACTTCGATGAAAGTGATTGCTACACATGTCGTAGGTGAATCCATCGATGAGTAGAACAAGTTCATCGAGTAGTCCCGGGAGAACCAGTTACAAATGGCTGACAGGAGAGAGAGAGGAAAATAAAGTTGTTCAAAGTCTGTGCTTTTACCACCAAAAGAAACCGGAAGGGAGCTCGCGGAGCAAAGCTGACTAACCAAACCAAAGCCTAAGCTACCCTATCTAGCTTACCTAACTAACGCAAGGAGATCGTATTAAGCTGGACTCAGCTCAACAAACTTGGCCCGCCTCACTTCAGGTAGTCGCTAAGAGATCGTGCGTAGGTGGTCTCTTGCTGGATGAAACACAAGTCATCTTCAGACTGTAGCGACACCTAAGCAATAGAAGCTGGTTGTTGCTGATGGGCCTTTTTTGACCCCAAACGTATAAGAAAGCGGGACATAAAACATTTCTTTGGTTAGGCTAAAGGCAACACTTTGCTGAGCTGAATATGGGCCCCAAATCATAAGTGAACGCCCGACACAGTCTCTGCCGTAACCATCATTTGTTGGAATTAATGCTTCTCCAAGTTCGAGAGATACACGTTTTTCGAGGGAAAACCAAGTCTTGTTGTGACCCATTGCCACTTGACTTGACAAGTCGCCTTCGTGTACCCTTCAAAAAACCCCAAATTTGCTTCCCAGCGCCGTAAACATTTCCATAAACTTTGAAGCTTTGCTCACCCAACAATCGATCGCTGTCGCACATTCCCCCCGCATGCAATGGCCTCTACGATCGTTTGTTTCTCGTTTCGTAACAAATAATCACCGAGTCACGTTCTGTACCCACTTCCGAAAATCACAAAACCACACGAAAAAAAACAACAGAAACCACGCACGCAACCGTAAACAATTTAATTGAATTAATACGACGGTTAGTATCCGAAAGATACATAATAACCGTCTTCGAAGTCAGAGCCTATATTTCATCTCACGTCAGCGGGCATCTGTCCCCCTCTGGCGGCCGGACTCAATGTTTGACAACATTAGAGACCGCTAGTGTCGCCTGAGCTATTATGTCATCCAATGACAGAATGTGCGTGACCTTTGGTAATGAGATTTCGTCTAAATGTTTGTGTATCTCAGGCGGGCATCTGATGCGAAAATTTGAAAGGTGATGGGGTGAATGGCGGCGGGAGAGATTCAGAAAATCATTGGGTTAATGGTTGGCCGCTGCTGTGCGCCTAATTTGCCCTGTCAAATGTTAAGGATGCAGATACTTTGGCAACGAGGTTAATCGGCTGAGGCATTGTGACAAGGTGACATTTTTCGCAATTTTTTAATTTCTATTTCTTTGGGGTTTTTTTTTGTACGGGCGTCATTACGTTCGTGTGGGTTGAGGTTATTTTGGAGTGGAGTGAGAAAGGTGGGTCTTGAGAGTTCAGTTGGGGGTTAGAAGTGAGTTGGACAGTGAGTGTACAGTGAAGTGAGTTGGACTCAAGTTTTGACCCATTTTTGGATTTCACTTTCTAGGCGGAGATCAGAGATCAATGAAAGTGACAAGAGATCTTTTCTCTCCTTGAGTGCAAGAGTTGATGCAAGAGAAATTGAAGAGTTTACGTTGATGTCTGTGTCATTGTTCTGAAAGGAACAGTGTACCAAAACAAAATTTCATCAAGCAGTCTTCTTCGATTTTGAGGTTGTGGACAGTGACAGTGGATACTGAACAGTGCAATTGAGACTGACACCATTCAAAGCGGCTCTCAAAAGTCCTTTCATTGAAGTAACGTATTTCCTTCTTTGACATGCTCACGATGAAGGCCAACTTTTATCTCCATTTCGTGGATATGCCGCGAACTATCCCCTCCATCCAAGCACTTATTATTTTTTTTATTTTTCTGGTCCTTCGAGCCGAATACAATAACCGACTGTGCGTGGACGTTTGTTTAGTACAAGAGACTTTCACGTAGTCTTTCTCGAAATATGGAAGTGTCTACTTGAGTTGAGACACCAAAGCAAGGAATCTCGAGCATTGCTCTCCAGCGTTGGTCTGGAGAAGAATGTCTGCCGATAAGCTGGTGTTTTTTTTCAGATGATTGTCAGATGTTTCTCTTAACTTCTGTGCTTCAACTTAGGCAGTTAGGTAGGTATGGTGGCTTCCAACGTATGCACATTGAATTCACTTAGACCCATAGGGTCCATTGTGTTGCCACATCCGGATTCCTGCCGCTTATTTCTGGAACCATTTCGATTTTTGGACGAATATCCATAATTTCTTGACGTCCTTTTGGGGTGTATCAGTTAGTGAACTTAGATTATATTCTCCCAGGGTTTTCTTCCTTGTGGAGGCTAAGGCTGGACAATTTCATAGTAGGTGTGAGGGGGATTCCTCTTCCTCTTCATTCATGCATCTACTACAGTAGTCTTGCGGCGTGGCTACCCATAGCGCAGTGTCCTGTGAGGACATTTACTAGGTCACCCAGATTGTTCCTACTTAGGCTAAGGATGGCTGTGGTTTTCCGGAGATCCATTTTTGGCCATGTTTTCCTTGCTTGTTGACAGGTATGTAGGTTTCTCCATCTCTCTGTAGCCCTACTGGTTGCTAGTTCAGAGATTTTGGTTTTCAATGTACCTATTGGCACAGAAATGTTACTAATGTTTGGGTCACTGATTATGGTATCCCTTTTGGCTAGCTCGTCTGCCTCGCAACTTAGGCGTAGACGTTCGCTGCTCGTTCTTATTCCTTTCAATTCAGAGGACTAGCTTTTCTGCTTCAGAAGGAGAGGCATAGAAAATGATGAGTCTATCTCTAAGTTCTAGAGTTTTAACCAGATTTGACGCCAGTTATTTTTACAAACCGAAGTGGCAGCGGTTTCCAAGGGCGATTCTACGTCGGATCTCCGCCAAGATGTCTTTCATGGAGTTCACGTTTGCCCCGAGGTAGACAAAAACACCGTAACTACCACAACCGTCATTGTGCCAGCTGTCTTCTCATTAACTCTAAAAACAACGTGATTCGCTTGTTCTTCAATCACCAAAAATGCTTCTACTACGGTTTGCTGGGAACTCGCGACAATGTCAATTTCATATGCGTAATCCACCAGCAGAACGAATTTGTAGAAGACAGTGTCTTCCGCGATTTCACCTGCCCACCGCACTTCTCTTCTCCATAATATGATTGGAGATTAGTTGCCTCAAAGCTTCTGTCAATGTGATGCGCAGATGTTTTGTCAGCTTCTTCGTTGTGTGTTCTGTGGACTGAAATCCGGTCCCTATCACATGACGTGAGAGAACCTGACAAAGCACGAGCGTGTTTTTTGATCAGAAGCGTCTGAATCAAGGAGAAGGATGGCGGACTTGGCTTACAATCTCCTAGAGCTCATACAGGGTGAGCCAAATACAAGTTCCTTTTAAAAATGCAGTAAAATTAAAAAAATTATAATTTTTTCCATGTTTTATGGCTTCATTAGTAAGCGCAAACATTCCCATTAATTTTGAAATCCACCGTCGTTCAAGTGGCTGCCTCAGTTGGCTTCGCAATAGCGCATTCTGTCACCCCAACTGTCCAACACCTCTTTGAAGGTTTCGGAGTGTAGCTCACGGATTGCTTGGATGATATTGTCATTAAATGCTTGAATCGTTTCCGGATTGTTGGCATAACATCGCTTCCTCACCGTTCCCCACAAAAAAATCGTCCAAAGGGGTCAAATCGCAGCTCCGAGGTGGCCAACTGACATCGCCAGTGCGCAAAAAATCGATTGGGCTGTGTGGCATGGCGCGTCATCCTGCATGAACCAGAGGTCGTCCATATCCTTGTCCTCAGTTTCAGCAAAGAAAAGTCGATTAGCATGGCATGGCTCTGTAACGCCCACCGTTGACGGAAACGATGGTCCCAGCCTCATTTTCGAAGAAAAATAGTTCAATGATGCCACCACTTCACAATCCGCACCAAACTGTAACTTTCTATGGAGGCATTGGAAACTCGACAATAACGTGCGGGTTTTTCGAGCCCAGCAACTCCAGCGGCAATTTTGTTTGTTAAGTAGAATGCGCCTCGTCAAAAAAGATGATTTTTCGCCCAAGATCATTTTCAAGTTCAAGCTGCTTTAAGGCCCAAACTGCGAAACGATAACGAAGCGGATAGTCGCGCGCCTCCAATTGCTGGCTCAATTGGACCTTGTAAGTGAATAATCCGTGATCTTTGTGCAGAACTCTTCGCAGGCTAGTGCGTGAACCCTTGAGCTGCTGATTTGGATGACGAGTTGATGTTCGTGAATTGAGTCTGAGTTGAGTCAGCCACATTCTTATCTGTGCGACGACGGGGACCATCAGTGTTGTCCAGTCTCATGAACTTTTTGCACAAACTTGCGTACAGCAGTCGCGGTGGATGCTTCATTTCGGCCAAAACTTATTTTTAAAAAAACACACTGATTGGGCTACACAGTACTCACTTTGAAAATTTGGAGAAGTTTTCAATATTTTCCAACGTTGTTCAAGCGTAGCAACTCACTTCCTTCCGCCTGGCAACTCACTTCCTTCCGCGGAGGTATGGTACTGACTTGTTGTCAAGATTTCGAGCGGGAAACAGCTGTTAGTGTAAAAAAAAGATGGCCCACCCTGTACAATGGACCAGTTTCTCAGTCTGAGGGCTCCAGTTTAGTGCTTAAAAACCTCAGACAAAAAACAAAAATACCCAAGAGTCTTTGAGTTCCTCATCAGAGCAGGCTCTGGGATATTTCAAACTTCAGACGCCCGTTCGATTTCCGCGAGTTGAAAACAATGTTTCTCGATTTGTCAAGACATACTGGTGTGCCACGTAAAAGTTGATTCCAAGACCTTGACTGATGCTCCTCGCAGCTGATTTTGCGCCAACTCACAAGCGAATGTTTACAGACTTTCCGGCCGCTCTAGTCGCCATCCAGCAGAACCATAGATCAACCGGTGTAGCATTGTTCTCTGAAGGGACCGCGTGCACTGTTCCGACATGTCCCAGGATACTTATCGTTGACCAGTCCCCATGACACGGTTGAAATGAGGATAATGTACCAATAAATTAAATTCCAACAAGATTCCTCCACGCATTTCGGCGAAGAACATGCAAAAAAAAAGCAACCGACGAATAAACACGATCTATCACCTGCATCCCATAACTCACGGCTTCCCCTTCGCATCGGCCCAAGAGACCACCCGTATCTCATCCGAACCGACAAAAAGATACATCATCTGCCTGCAGTCCCTTCTGAGGCCTCATTCCATAACTCTCACACAGTTTACCCTAGAATTAATATCCGAAGCTTCTTTCAATAAATTTCCCGTTCACAACTCAATTAAATGCGTGTAGATACGCGTATCTACACCATCGCCACAAGTTCATCGTCCTTCAGAGCCACCATCCATGCCATACACGGCGATCCAACAAAAATGGGTTAAAGTATCCGAATTCATATTCCGTCAGCGTATTGCGCTAATTAAATGTTCAGCCTATTAACGAAATACACATCTGAAGACGAGCAGATACATGTATCTGCGCATACATTCCAGGGGTGTATACGGTCTTTCATCAGCACACTACCTCCCTTATACTGTTAATGTGAACGTTGCTAATTTTTCATTTTTAATGGACTTTTGCGGAAATTAAGATGGTCACCCTCGTCTCTCTCTCTCTGTCGACCTGTTCGTTTTTGTATCTTTTTCAGCGCTTGTTGTGTCATAATTTATTAACAGATTGAATGGCAGATAAAAAATCACTATCAACAGATACGGTAGATACGCACGCATCGCTTCTGCCGCTACTGCCAACCGCCGCTGTGTGCACGTGTGAGTGCGGTGACGACAGTAGCTCCTTTTGGCCAGCTTGCGGTCGTTGTGGCGTTAACTCGTGAGGAAAATGAATAAAAATTATAAAGACAATGTCATCATCGTCATTAATTTTACCGTTGCTTACCATAATAATTCAACGACGAGGGGCAACGTGGCGGGAGCGGAGAGAAATGAACGGCTCACGGGAGTCGGGTAGGGTTACGCAATGTCTTTCGACGCGAGGAGTTGGATCATTGTCCGAAAAATACGCAAAATCCCATCGCCTCATGTGAAGGGAAGCCACAAATCTTTGTCCATATCGATTGCAGCTACAAGGGATCAGCTTTGGCTTTTAGCGCAAATCCATTGGATAGTATCTTCTTCTTCGAATTAGCATATCTCTTCATCATTAGTCTAATCTTGGGCGACTGCCCAATCGAAGGATAACCCCTGGATGCGCAGTCGGATGCCATGCGCGAGATGCACCGATGGCGGCGACGCGACTAGACGAACAATTTACGGATACATACGCGCAATTTCTTTAATTACTCCCGCGGTTCGGACTAAAAATAGCCCCGAGCATATTTATCAATTTGGTCGCTTGAAAGATATCTCCCCCGGGGGGTGGCGGAGTTGGCAGAGGAGCGGGAGATCAATTGAAGAGATTCGGGGAATACGTCGCGTAGATGTGCGGTGACCTTTGTCGTTCCGTAAATGGTTGAGACGTTAAGGCCTACCCTCGAACACCGAGACACCGGTCGAGACTATAATTAAATCCTGCAGAGCGTTATCTTGTTCGCAATTAACAAATATCAGCGAAGACGTACACAGACCACAGCGGGGAAGGGGGAGAGGGTGAGGAGAACAACAAAAGGACGGAATGCGAGGGAAGAGCGCACGCTGACCGGCAGCCAGGAGCTGGGGCTTGATGAATTTTTATGCAAAATTTATGCAACGACATGCAGATCGTGAAGGTGGAGGTTATCTCAATCATCCGCAGTGGGATTTCACTTTGCGTTGGCTGTTGTTGAATTGCTGGTCGAGTTGGGGAATTTGTTTGCGTGCCTTTTCCGTGGGTGGGTGTGCGCTGTTGTACCGCAGAATTCTTCTGTGGGCGGACATGAAGTCCGAGGACAGTGGAAGTCTATTTGTTTTACTGGAGGGTGGACGTGAGTCAGGGACGCACAAAGTGGCAATCGAGCAAAGAGAAGTCCACGGTCACAGTTGTCAAGGAAATGAATGTAACTTCTCTTGCATTTTTAATTTCTTCCACATAATTCGTACTTTCTTCCTAAAAAACCTCTGTCAGCGGTTAAGTTAAGTTTTATTTTAGCACCGCCACAGTAGTCCCCACAAGGATATGACTCTGCCAGCGGTTTTTTGAAACAGATGTTCACTTAAAATCAAGCGAGACATCAACAACTGCAATCTCTTTCGCGACGTGACTGAGAGGGCGGCAGTTGTGTCCATAAACTGCTGCAGGCCTTCCCTGTCACACTTGAAAATCCTCATTCATTAACCCACTTACGTCCATTGTACTAAAAAAAAGACAGTACTTTGATAACCATTATTTTGACTGGCATTTGATGGAGGCAAAGTGATTTATGTGACACCAGAATGCCGGAGGCAGAGCAGCTGTTGGAGGAGATTGATGGTTGTGACCACTGAAACGTATTCAACTCGAACTGCAAGTTTCATTGGCTCAGATGGAGGAGTAGTTTACGTTAGTAGAGCTTAAAACCTCATCAGGGACTCCTTCTCTTCCATTCCATTTGCTGATACCAAAATGTGGGAAAGATGTAAGGAGTGTTCCATTTAGCGCTTCCTAACATTAAATTTAAATAAAACAAAATTTTTTTGAGACACTATCAAAATTGTTTATCCGTTTGAAAGGTCTATCGATGCCATTATGTATGAAATGCCATGTCGTTCAAATGTCTGCCGCGTCTTCTCTGGGTGGTGCGCATCTCAAATGATCATGTCCATTTCCCATGACTCTGACTCATACGCCGTTGTCCATATCGGGTCGTTTACCTTTAGCTTCTGGGTCAGTTGAATTTTGTACGGGTGCAGGCCCAAGTCACGCCAAGTTGTGGTCTGTGAAAGACCGAGTTCTTGTGAGCGACGTAAAATCGACTGCCTCCGATTCTCCTGTACACTCTCATGGACAGAGGCGATATTTTTGGCAAATCTTGCGTTTCGTCTACGAACGGGTGTTGGTGTATCGTTTACTGAAAAAGTGGCCTCCAATTTATCCACCAACCTGCGAGTAATCCTCTCGATAGGATCGTTATGGCGACCGTAAAATGGCCGAAGCGCGCAAAGCGTTGCCCGAGCCGAACCCCCATTTTGATAAACCCCCATTTTGTTGAACCTGGTTCCATCTATGGTAATTTGCCAGAACAGACTAAAAAATGACAGCCTATTTGACAGATGTAGCTTCAACAATATGGCCGCTATCAACTGTCAAAGTTCGGAAGTCCCTATTGGAAGGAATTGAATTATAAGGAATTGAGTTAAATGTCCTAAGTTTGGCCTCACTTCAATTATGACTCTTATGAATCACTGATGATTTGGTAAAGCAGACTGAATAAATGACAGCCAATTTGACAAATTTAGCTTCAACGGAATGGCCGCTATCACCTGTCAAAGTCTGGAAGTCCCTATTGAAAGACCCTTTATAAGGAACTGTGTTGAAGGTGTCCTTTGTTGGGCGCCACTTCAATTACTTAGACAAACTTTATATCACGGGTAGTTGATCTCTCCCTGTGACTGTGGCAACTGCAGCCACATCGAATGCCGCCACTGAATTCGCCCTTAAGCCACTCATCAGTTTTGCTTGGAGGAGCTGCTTGATCTTCACACTCTCGAAGAGTTCCCATATCTGATTGTTGTCAGCACACATTCACAACTTCCCCGATGACACTCCTCCATCAAACCTCATCAAACTTTCGCCACACATTCTCCGATGGATCGCTTGCAATTCACACTCAAACAAAACCAAAAAAGCGATTCCCCCGAACTCCTAGTGACCCAGAAAACTCACTCGAAACCACAACTTGATTATCTGGCGTCTAATCCAATCCATCATCGCCGCCGCAGCACAGTCCTCCAATCTGTCCTCCTTTTAAGCAGCAACAGCAATAAAGCTCTAGCCATTGATCGGATCAAATGAACGGCACTATCATTGTAGCGGTTGATCAGTGGTAGTAGTCTGACTGTGGGTAGCACATGGTCTAAGTTTGCTGGCGATTTTCACTAGCAGCCCCCTAACCTAACCTAATCTAACCTAAGCAGCGATGTCCTACTCAAGAGCATTCCATTTCGAGGAGATCTTCCATCTGAGGTGACCACGCCCAAGGAAATATCATGAACTCCTTCCTCCATCCATCCAACTTCATCCAAGAACCAAAATGTTGTCAAAAAGTCACTGCCATCCCAAAGATCTCTTCCTTCCCTCAACAGTTAACAACATCCAGTCACGAATCCCTGTCTTTTCTGAAAATTTCACTTAAAATCTTCCGAAAAATGTAACGTCACCAAAGATATCAAATTCATCCCAAGGATGACCCACCAAAAGTCAGATTTCCCAAAGTCAGCGGAACAAAAAGATGGTCCTTCGAGCCGGATACCAGTCACATTCCCTTATCGCGCTCTCCTGTGACAGCATTCTGACACAAATCGACACTTTTCCTTTCACTGCACACCCCATGCTCGACTCGCACTCATCTCGTGGAACAGTAAAACTGACAAACCGAACGTTATCCATCCGTCAACGAATCCGAAATGTCAATCACTCTCTCTAATCGGATTATCGCCTTACTCCTTCCCTCCTTCGGATCACGGTTCATGCTCGTCTCTCTCCTTGCCCCCTCTCTCGATTACAACGGCACAAACAAACATCAAATTCATCCAATTAGTGCTCGCAGATACAAATCTGATTATATCCATGGAAGCCCTGTGTGAGACCGGACAGCGCTGAGATTCTAATTTCGCATGCAGACAACTTTCATGATCTTCAACCTTCTTCGCCTCGCCAATCCGATCAGAACGAACTGTGCTGAAGGGACGCGGCCTATTGTTGTCGTTCTCTTTCGTTCTCAAATCGTCCGCCATGCGGTAGGTACATTGACCCGATGCACAGCAATCTAACGACGAGTGATGGGCCGCCGCTGCTGATGCTGGCCCATCATCATCTTCATCATCATTAACGAATTTTTCCGCTTCAGCGTCAGCTTCGGCGAGGAACGGGGATGCGGGGGGGAATCACTTTCCTTTGGGGAGCACGGTCGGCGGAGTGGTCTCACGCAGAGAATCCTCGGTCCTGTTCCTCATGTTCACAAGTTCAAATTGAAATCTATTTTCAATCATCATCTCCGTCATCGGCATCGTCATCTGCGCCGTCATCATTATCATCGTCATCATCATCGCTGTCGTCGTCGTCGTCTTCGTTGCTGTCGTGTAGCGTCGGTTGTTGTTCAGCGGGAAGACCTCGAGCCGACCTTTCGCTATCAGCATCTCACTCCCAAGACGCTCCGTGTGCAAGTTCAAGACGAGCCAGATGGGGTTCTGCATTCCTTCTCGGCTCTCCACTCATCCGATAGATATCACGGAAGAGGAAAATATTATTTCTGCTCCAATAGATACAGATATACATGAGAACTCGAGTCATAGATACGAGTGCATCTCTCCCGGAGTGAGCTGTGCTTTAGATTCAGTTTACTTGCAATTTTGTGCTCCTCTCCCTCTCTCGTTCGTCGTTTGTGTGGAATTCCCATTCCATTAACCTCGTAAGACGATGCAACAACAAGCTTGTCGCTGTCGTACTCCAGCTACGCCAGCCTGCCCGGAGTTATGTGGCATGCATGGTCATAGAGGAGACTCTTCCGTCTCTCTCTCTCTCTCTCTCTCTCTCTCTCTCTGGTCGGCAGAGGAGGGTGTGTAGGGAGTTGTGCCTCGCGTCTGTGATGACGAGCAGGAGGACGATGATGGTTCATGCGAGCAGCACGACAAGAGGAGCCAACAAAAGTGCCAGAACCTCCAGCAGAAGCAGAAGCCACCAGCCACCAGCCACCAGCAGCCAGCAACTAGCAACCAGCAGCAAGCAGCGGCAGCGACAAGAACAACGTCAGTAATGTGTAAAATGCATAGAAAGGGAGATCATTGCCCTTAAGTGAGGCATGCTCCTGCCTGTTGCTGCTCAGCTCTACACACTGCCTGCGATATGGCTGACGATGATGACGACGCAACGACGACGACGACGACGACGACGACGACAAAGACGATGATGACGACGACGATGATGATGGAGGTGATGATGAGGATGGGGATGAGGATGAGGATGAGGATGGTAGGCTGACGGTGGTAGTGGTAGGTTCGGGTATTTAACTATCGCCGTGGCCTTTGTTGGATTCTTGTGCATTTTTGTTCTTGAAAAACTTCGCTTGCTGGTATCACCCTCTCTCTCTCTCTCTGCTGTTTCGCTTGCCATTTTTTTCATGTCTCTTCAACGACCAGATTCCCATTGAGGTGAACAATTGGATTGTGGAGCTCCGCAGGGTGTCTCGAGAGTCATAGGAGAGCGCTGCTGATTGCATCGGAAATTCCTGAGAGGGTATGATGCGGGTAAATCGCATGCCTTCTCACTGAAAGTGAAGATGTGAAGAAGTTCACCTGGGATGCGAGTTATTTTTTGGTCGAATTCTAGTGAAACATTAACGCTGACCAGTTGGATCGAGCCCTTGGCGGGTGCGACACAGAATGCGGTTCTTCTCAGTTAACACCTTGATGGTGGGTCTACTGACCTTTGAACGGGATTGACAAATCATTTGATAGTTGAAATTTGTCTGCAATCAGCGCCATCTTCTTGAGAAATCATGTTCACTGCTGTTGTCCTGGATAAGGTGACAGTGATGCTGTTCAGGCACGGCATATCACGTCACACTTGATTTTGTTTCTGCCCACTCAACTTGTGGTGCTGGTAACTGTCAATTTGCACGTTGGTGTATGCATTTTCCGATGTAACGGCAATAATGTGACGAGATTTTGAAAGCCGGAGTTGATGCCTCGTGACAGAAGCTGCTGTTAATGAAATTTGGAGGGTCTGTGATGCCGTTTTCATATTGGTGAAACTGTTGGTGTTGATGATAATAGAATTTGTGATGACGTAGACGTCGTTAATACCGATTTATAAATTACGCTTGAAAAATCCGTGCTTGAAAGAGTAATTTTGTTGATGAGTCAGGCATTGGTGAAAATGTTGGTGTAAATTTGAGCGACACTGCAAGTCTAAACAGTAAGTGCAAGCGCCATCACTCAATCAAAATGGCATGTGGTTGGTGATTAATTTGGTATTGGTGAAATTATTGGTGATTGTATAAATGTTGGTGAAGCTGCTACAGGAATCTCGGCCACTGTTTTTATTGATTTCGACTGTGCACCGACTGGGTGACAAAGATTCTAGAACTAGAGCATTTACCTGCACCGTTTCAACCACACTTTCACCAACAGGTAAATGCTGCAAAGTTTCAACGACACTTTCACCAACACCAACAAAGTTGGTTAGTTGGTGTAATTTATCATCATAAGATTGACCAACATAATGGCTCTATTAATATTGTCGATGCGAATGTCAAGGAAAATGTTGATAAATGTAAAAACAACCGTTGGTGAAAAAATTGGTGAATAAGCTAATCAAAATTAGGACAAAATTACCATCAAATGCAATCTGAGAGTAACCCTTTGACCATATACGATCATATACGGGTTAAAATCAGTACATTTTCTATACTTTGGCTGTTGGTGAAAACATTGGTGATACAATTAGTAAGCTTTTCAAGCTGATTCCAGTTGCGATTACGGAATCTTACGTCTACGATACCCCTGGAGTGAAAGAAGAACATATTTTATGCTTTATAAGCATTGGTGAAATCATTGTTGAAGTATTTTTGACGCCTTCAACATTTTTTTTTCGCTTTTCAAGCAGAAGTTGTAGAGTATCAACAATTTGATTAATTTAAAAAGACTAAAACATCGTATTTCTTCAGATGGATGCGTTGGTGAAAACATTGGTGATGAACTTATTCACACTTCAAACAACATGCGGTTCAAAATCAAATTTAAAAACCATCCTTCACTCTTGTGTCCAAAAATTTAGATTTTTGCATCATCACAGATGTTGGTGAAAATATTGGTGAAAAATAAACCCCCACTGCAGGTTCTTCAAATGGGCTTCAAACAATATTTGGCTCAAAATCAAAGTTATAAACCATCCTTCACTCATAAGTGACACCCCTTGTGTGCAAAAACTTTGACTTTAGCATCACAAACGTTGGTGAAAATATTGGTGAAGAAGGAATCTCCACAGCAGATTCTTGAAATGAGCTGAATCTGGATTATTTCATCATCGCTAAATGATGATCACACCCTTGAGCTCTACGAAAATGATTGTTCTTTTCATACTGGCGTTGGTGAACTATGTTGGTGTTGGTGAAAACGAAGCTCTTTTGAAGATTTCACCAAAACATGATCCAGTCTTGCTTTGGCTGACGATCGTCTCACCTCTGAACCAAGCGGCTGCTCTGAGGAACGATGAATTTCTCAGGTCATTCGGCAACCTCAAGGATTTCGAAATCATCAGACATCCTCACATTACCTCGCTTTTGTAAATAGCTTCGTTGAGGTGGTCTCATGTCCATCTCCCGGCTTAATGCCCAAACCTCACGCAACCGCAACACATTATGGTCGCACCAGCAAACATGGTAACCAACCACTCGCCCGGCATAATCTCCATCGCATGCTCCTGCGGCAAACAGTTATGCCGTGAGCAATGCGCCGGGAAAACACATTCGAAAACAATTCAAGTTCACATGATTTCCTCACCATCGCATCACTTAATGGCCGCTCTCCCTGCGATTCCTCGGAACATCTTCATCGCACAGGCATGCAACAGCCGTCAACGTGAGGCAATCAACGAGGGCGACAGCCACATCGCATCCCCGCGTCCGCCTTCGCCGTCTTACTGATGTACAACTGTCAAAATAATAATGTCCGACATTACTATTCACCTCTTCATTTGCCTTTCCATCTCCGCCTGCCACGCTCGGCTCCGGCCTGGGCCGGTCCGGTCCGGTCCCGACGTCGGGCCATCACACGCAGAAGATGGATGAGAACCGTTTATCGGACTGAGCGCAGAACAGGAAGACAATGCGCATGCAAACAGGAGAAAGAGGGAGAATCAAAGGAAAATTATTTAAGTGCGCAGATAAGGTGGCCACTGCCGTAGATTCGTAGACCCCGAGACCACGGTGGACAACCCAGAGGACTCCCTCAGTCCGAACTGTACGGGAATCCGTATTTGTTCAGCGATGAAGACGCATCCAGGCACACAGACACGCACACGTCGACCGATTAGCCCGAGGATCACTCGGGAGAGCGTAACCCCAGTCGGAGCGGATGCAAGAGCACCGCCGCCATCACCGCCGTGCGTGACTCCTAAATGACCATTCATCTGGCCCGGAAGGTTACCCCCGGCATTCTGCGTGTCAAGTGGTCCGTTCTGCACCTCGCCAGCCTCCTCCTAGGCGAATGGTTGATGATCCTCGTATGATATAGGTCACTTAGCGTTCCCCGATTTCGGATGTGTCTCTGTGTGCGGACGGAGGCTTGAAAGACGGGCGCAGTGCGCGCATCGAATCAATCAAATTGGACTGTAAATACGCTTTAATGGATTACGAATGCGCGCTCTCCATCAAGTATCTCGGACGGGCCCCTCTCGGAGTGATGGGTATCCGTGCACACTTCGGGATGGTGTTTATTTTCGGTCCGCTCACAAGGGTGAAGCTAATCGTTAAGCAGCACAGGAAGGGTATCTGCTCATCGCGTCGACTTTTCGGTCTCGAAGGGACGCACTTACGACGGACACGAGAGATAGTATGTAAATTGATCCCATGACGTGGGCAACTGATTTGGCATCGGGGCGCATTGTGCCGTGCGGTGGTTCTTTTGTTGCCTGTTAATTGGATTTATTGGATGTAACTGAGTGCGGTCGGGAGGTCTTTGCTTTTGAGGGACGCTTAACGTCGAGGTCGATACATCCAATTGGTTTTTGTTGTAATTACCGTGTGTCGATGGGTGTGTGTTTCCTGAAGATGGTAGAGATGTGGATGATTCGAGGGTTATGTCGAAAATTGACTGGGAAGACAAGTCAAGGGTATGTCCTGCAATTCAATGGCATTCGATGGATGAGTGGTCTTGGTTTGGTTTTGTGAAGTCAGACGTCTTGGGTGGAGAGAGAGTGTTGAATGACGTGACAATGACTGTTTTTCGGGGCCATTGGCTGCGTCTTGACTGATCTTCTGGAGTCTTCCAGGTCCTTCGAGGCTACATCAGAGAGTCCATGGCAGTTTGGGAGTGTTAATTGGCTTGTCGTTGAGTTTGTGCCAAAATTTGTACCTAAGTTTATGCCAAAATTGGTGCTAAAATTTATACCAAAATTTGTACCAAAATTTGTACCATAATTTGTACCAAAATTTGTGCCACAATTTGTGCCACAATTGTACATTTTGTACTAAAATTTGTACCAAATTATGCACCAAAATTTGTACCAAAGTTTGTGCCAAAATTTGTACCAAAATGTGTACCAAAGTTTGTGCCACAATTGTACCAAATTTGTGACAAAATTTGTAATAAACTTTTTGCACATTTTTTACCAAAAGATATATCAAATTTGTACCAAAATTTGTACCAAATTGTGTCAAATTTGGAACAAATTTGTACCAAAATTTGCACTTAAAATTTGTCCCACAAATTGTGCCACAATTTTTGCACAAAATTTGCACAAAAATTTGTACCAAAGTTTATACCAAAATTTATACCAAAATTTGTACCAGAATTTTTACCAAAGTTTGTGCCAAAATTTGTACAAAAATTAGCTTGGAACATCTTCAGTCTCTGACCATTTTCGAGAAACTTCCATTTAATCCTTGACCATGGTCGCTCACTATCTCTCCCTCTCACTTCTATCCAGCACTCAGATATATAGGGTGCGCCAAGATGTATGTCGGTATGTAAACATTGAATAACTTCGACATTTATCAACCGTTTGGCTTGAATGGACAAGTTTTTGAAACGCCAATTCAATAGAAATTTAACTATGAGAGTTTCATACTGGAACAATCCGCCGAAATAGTGACGCTGTACGTTGAATATAGTCGTTCCGATGTCGTCAAAGGTATCGTGACCAACAAGCACCGTCTGACAACACTATTCAACGTTTGGTGAGGAATTTTGTTGAGCACGGGATAGTGGGAGATCATGGGCATACTGTTTATCAAAGCCCTGGAAATTCTAATGAAATGGTTGAACGATAGGAGGTAGTGTTGCTGAGGATCCACTTGCGTCGTGTCAACCCGGCACTCAGCATTTTAGCATCAGTGCAACCACTTTGTGGCGCATTTTGAGGGATGGCTTGCCTTTCTTTCCTCATAAAGTCCAGTTGATTCCTAGAATATTGCCGACAGACCGTCCATGTCGCTGGAAATGCGGCCAAACTGTCGCATACCGACATAAAAGATGGCGCGCCCTGAAAATACTCGTATAATGAAACTTCTCATATTTTGTCACAGAATCTGTGGACGATCATGGTTTTAGCATGAGCATGGCTTAAAACTCGGTCATTCAAAGATCAACTTAAGCAACCTATGAGACTGTCTGTTGCTGGAGTCTGTCTAGGGTAATATCTGGTGGACGCTAACTCCTGTGTCCCTTTGGCGAGAAGCGCTGTCAATTCCGACATCTGACCCCGACATGATAAATTTCAATATTTTGGCTTAAAAATTAAATTTAAAAACTCATTAACAGACCAAAATCGAGTACTGAACTGAATCACTAGCAACTTTCATATCACGGCAAATCAAGGCGTTCCACCTTCTTGACTGGAGCTTAGTTCACTTAAAATGTCTTGCCTCTTCGGAATATAGTTTCTTCTAGATTATTCCAAGCACTGGACCAACGACTGGTGTTTTTTGGAAACGACCTGTTCAAAGGCCTTTCCTGGTACAACTCCATCAGTAGTCGCGTCAGGTAAGTTATTCAGAATGGTTTGAGCTGACAGAGGGAAGTAAATTGGTCATGAGAGTGCTTAAGCAGGTGACGTCTCGATGACACAGTAAACAGCCCCCGCATTATGTGGCACTAACCAGCCTAAAGCGACTTCATTCAATTGGAAGTAAGATTTTGGCCAAAACAGACCCGTCCGAAGAAGCATGCCGATTCAGACAGTGACCTCCTCCTGTTTGAATCAATCAAACAAACTCAACTGTCATCCTGACACCTGCTAACCACTTAAATCCATCAGTTTCTGTCGATGCTTCATCTGCGCTTGACATTTAGCATCCGGACAGTAGTCTCTCGCTCCCAAACCGCCACTCACCATCTGAGCCGACACGCCTCTCAGTCGGATCCATCATCGCATGCATCTTCACGATCAAACCTCAGCACTGACATTCCCACTTAATCACAAATCATAATCGAGCCAAACCACCCCTCCCCCAGACCTCAGCTGGTTCAAAGCTCAGATCCGTTTTAATGCAATTAACCGATTTATATGTGCAACCTTGCCCCGCTGTCGCCGCTGCATCGCCGATGTAATTGAAATTAAATGTCTGACATCCCCGATCCGACAGCACCATTCACAGATCAACCACCACCACCACCACCACCAGCACCACCATCATCACCACTTTAGCACCGCATCAGAGTGTCTGTCTAATCTATTGAATCAAACCAGTCTTAGAGGGGGGGAGGGCAACGCAAAACCGGTATCTCTAAGTGATGTATCTCATCAAAATTCTATGCAACACCTTTTGCAAGTGATTCCCCTCCGCAAAGTGCACAGCAGTGACCATTGCGCGATGTGGAATAGTGACTTCTTCCAGAGGTCACTCTGCCGTAGCGACACACGACACACGGCACACACAGATGCGAGCGCATTCATCTAGAAATGCACTTAGATACAATTTCTTTCATTTTCTCTCTCTCTCTTTCCATCTCTCTCTCTCTCTGTTTCTGTCTGAATTTGAACTAAAGTCGAGGTGAGTGCACTGCACAGTGTCTCATTTAAAGTACATTAGTCAGTTACGGTTTCATTCATGTATCTAGATGCACTTTGAGTTGCATAGATACACAGCCAGCATGTGTAGCATAGATTGAGATACTAAGTCAAGGTGGCAACGACAACGACAACGAACGATGATGGAAATGATGTTGATCACGTTGCATAACTGTGCGACCGAGTGCAGTTTTATGACACAGAAATCTATGTATCTCTTGGATGTATCCATAGCTGAGTGCATGCGTTTTGTTATGCAAATGAACTGAATCTAGGACATCCTGGCCATCAAATCGCTTGACATCGCTCATCGTGTGTTTTGCAGAACTTTTTTGTCGCATGCGTGCGATGTACCTTCACACGCACGAGAGTATCTACACTTTGTATCTACGGTATCTACGAACCGAAATCGATTGTGTATTCCGATGGCTGATGAGGCAATGGCATCCCATTGAGTTGAAAATCGATTTTATTGCGGGGGGGAACCCTGTGGGCAATTGGAAATTAATTACTTTGCGAGGGACCATCCAGGGGGGTTAAGCCCCAGCTTTGTGCTTCGAATTAACGATTGAACCTTTTTTTGTACCTATGCTCAATGAACTCATCTGATTTTAATCGTTTTTCTCTCTCTCTCTCTCTTCACAGATATTGATGAATGCCAAGATCCAGCGATAGCCGCGCGTTGTGTGGAGAATGCCGATTGTTGTAATTTGCCAGCGCACTTTTTGTGCAAGTGCAAGGAGGGTTATGAAGGCGATGGGGAAGTTCTATGTACAGGTGAGTTTGGGGGATCATCATCATCATCTTATCTTCAGTGACCCGTCTGTTTCACTGAAGGCGTCGCGGGGGCGACGGTTGCACGAGGGATCTCCAGGCCATTCGATCCTTGGCCATCGATTCTAACTTATCAGGAGCTATGCCCAAGCTCAACCAGGCGAGTTTTTGGACTGGGTCTAACCATCTCGTCCTGGGTCTGCAAAGCAGTCGCCTACTTGATAGAATCCTATCCAAGGCACGCCTCGGAAATAGTGGTGATGAGGACATTCGTGCCACAAAAAAATCGAAGTACAGCCCTTTCCGTTCGAAGAAGTTGGGGCATCGCTTTATTTCAAATGTCTGGTGAATGGAGCACATCCTGAGACAAGGATAAAGGGATTTCCTTGAGATTTGGGAAGGTTTTGGTGCTCAGGGTGAAATCTTGAGGCACAGATGGTGCTAGAAGATAGAAAATGTGGGAAATGTGTCATGAGAGAAATGTATCTGATCCTGGGATGTGGACAAAGAGTTTTCGAAATTGATTTGCTTGGGATTCGGAAAGGTTTTGGTGTTTACGATGCAATCTTGAAGCACAGACGGTACTAGAAGATCGAAAATTTGATGTGGGAGATGTGTCATGAGAGAAAAATGTCTGAACTTCACTCAAAATCAAATTCATTGTCAACCATCTGCCATTTCCTGCGTTTTCACTGGGGGACGTCAAGTTGCTCAACTCCGGATAAGAGAGTGCGATAAAGGCGGTCAAATGAATTCTAATCTTGATGCTATCTCGACCACAGATGGCAACTACCACTTCCGTTGAAACAGGCTTAACAAGCTAAAGTGACGTTCTTCAGAAAAATTTGGCAGTCAGAGAATGTTGCCTTCTCAGAATGTGAATCTTTGCTCAAATCCAAACGATCTTTTCACGCAAAAACAAGTCGCAGTTTCAACACACAGACGAAGGTCATCGCGAGTCAATAGAATTCAGAAGAAATTCACATAATCGCCGCCCATTTTTGGCCAAATTATCCCCTCGAAGCCAGCAATTAAGCAGACAGCCTCTCAGCTACCACAAAACATTATCCCCCCGCGGCGCCGGTGAGGGTTTTGTGTCTTACCCGGGGGCAGACTCAGCATCCGTCATTGATGTCATGCCCCAGACTGCGCGCTTGTCAAAACAAGGCATCCGTCTCGCAATGCCTTTGACTCCGCAAGTGATGACATCAAGGTCCCGCCGTGACCCCGATTGGCCACTTAGAAGCCATTAGCATATGATTCTCTGTCCCGAATATGAATTCACAATCCGATGCGTATCTTTCAGGCGAAAAGACCAGACGACGAGGTGATGTCATGTCATGCGACTGGTGGTTATCTGATATCCGACGCATGACATCACTCGTCAGCCTGCACTGTGACCACCGATTCAGTGCCTCGTTCCCTTGAAATTCCTTCATCTGCCTTGGGCCAGTGCAACACACGTCCGCACATCGCCTCATGTGTCCATGTGTGTGTGTGTGTGGAGCAGGAGGCAAAAACCAAAAAAAAGAAGAAGAACCTTCACGAAAACTCTTGAATTCTGAAGAATCTCCGAAAACCCTGAGGAAGGTACCACGGTCGGCACTTAAGGCTGACCTTGACTTGGAACATAATCACTCTTTCTTTCGTTTTGGTAGGATGTTCCCCTTTTAGCCGGGCGAACACATGAAAAAAACGCGATGCTTTGGCTCCGATGGTGCTCTTCGGTGGGTTTTTTTTGGGACTCCTCGACGGTGACTTCGTATGACGCCCGAGGCGGGGAGGGGATAGGGTCACGAGAAAGGGAAATCTGGTTTGATTTCTTCCTCCAAGAGGAGGAGATAAAATCAAAATCTTGTTAGATGCGAGAATTTTTTGGTGTTTTCTTCTTTCTTGCTGGCGAATATTTTGCTTTTGGGCTGATGAACCGTGAGGTCTGGAGGAGGAGGGGGCAAGAAAGCATGTAATGGAGATGGTATGTTTGCAGCTGTTGAGCGGGCATGTACCGATGGATTTATGGTATCTGAAGATCGACGCTCTAATGTTGTGGATTCTCCATAAATTTTGACCGAATCGGATGACGTGTGGTCCGAGGTTGGATCGGAATGTGAGCTCACAAGTGGTTTGTAGTGGTCAGACCAACTGGTCTGAGGGCCTGAGCTAGGTAAAAATAAAAGAAAGCGGTTTGAAAATATTCTTCGGTTGAGGACCTTCATGAATTTTGTACTGAAGCTGGCTGCCTCCGTGCGTCCTAAATTATGTCTTTTTTTCGGAAGAGCACTCAGACTCAAAACTGGTCCATTGTACTGCCAGGTAGCATCCTACTCCAGAGTCGTTAATTTGATCCCAACGGCAAATGGTGACTGGACCAGATTCGATTTCATTGGGATTCGAACCTGGACTTTGGGCAGGCACTTAACCAACTGTGCCATCCGGTCGTCTCTTATGTCTTAGTAGAGGATTTGGAAGAATATCAATGTCATCGCTTAAGGTCGGCTTGAAGGTGGTCCGGAAGCATCTGAAGTCAAGGTCAAGATGACAATACGAGTTCTTTTTGAATTCCCATAAGGAAGCTATTGGAGCAGTTTCAAAAAGTTGTCAAGCAGACCACGAGTGGAGCCGGATTTGAAAGAGGCCTAAAAACTCTTCCGCGTATTTCTTTTTGTTTCTGTCTTTATTTCTGATCAAAATTTCGTACAAGACCATTCAAAATGTGATCAAAGCCTAATTTGGCTTTGTCATCAGCGCAATTTGGCCTCTTTGTTGCAGCCTTTATTTCCGACGTCTCAAGCACACAAAATTGTCCGACCTCAAAAATACTTGAAAACTCTGCCATTGAAGCAGTTCCAAAAAGTTGTCACTCCAAAATGTTGTTCAAGTTGACCACGAAGAACACCTAATAAGTCTTCAGCATAATTTGGGCTCTTTTGCAGCTGTCGTCATTTCTGACGAAACAATTCTGATCAAAATGTTGCATAAAACCGGTGGGAATGTGCCCTCAAGCTCTCCAGATAGTCCGACCATAAAAATGTCTAAAAATTCCTGAAATGCCTTCAGGGTAATTTGGCCTCTCTTGTTGCTGCCTCTATTTTTGACTAAAAGTTCCTGGTCAAAATTTTGTACATGACCGCCCAAAATATGGCCAAAGACTAAAAAGTCTTCAGCGCAATTTGGGGTCTTTTGATGCTGTCTTCATTTCAGACGAAAAATATCTGATAAAAATTTGGAACAAAGGTGCCCAAAATATGCTCTCAAGCACTCAAAATATTGCGACCACAGAATCGTCTGAAAACTCTGCCAGTTCCAAAATGTTATTCAAGTAGAGCACGACGAGAGCCAAATTTTGAAAAAGGCCTAAAAAGTCTCTTTGGACTCTTTTGTTGTTGTCTTTATTTTTGAAGGCAATATTTTTACCAAAAATCGTACCAGAAAGGTAAAAAAATCGGGACCAGAAAAAAATCGGAAACTCCTCTAAGACCCCATCAAACCCCCGTTGAAATTCTCGTCTTAATCATTTTCTTAATTTTTTTTTTCAGATATCGATGAATGTCGAAATCCGAACGCATGTGGTAAGAACGCCCAGTGCATCAATACGCCCGGTAACTTTACGTGCGAGTGTCCCGAAGGATTCATAGGCAATCCATTCGACGGTTGCGCCGATGTGGACGAGTGCACATACCCAAAGGCCTGCGGGCCACGGTCGGTCTGTAGTAATCTGGAGGGCAGTTATCGCTGCGACTGCCCGCCAGGATACGAAGGAGACGGCCGCTCCGAGACGGGTTGTATTGATACCGACGAATGCGCCCAATCGCCATGCGGACGCAACGCCCAATGTCTGAACACCGACGGAAGTTTCCAGTGCTCGTGTCCGGAAGGGTACCAGGGCGATCCGGCTGTTGGCTGTGAAGGTAAGTGCCCCCCTTTTGCGCATCACCTGCATGATCTGCTGCAGATATTCATTTTTGTTTTTATTTTATTTTTGCTATCTAATTCCATAACATTGCGCTTAACTCATTTGCACCGAATCGATACACGAAACGCCATCGAAATCGAAACGAAAATCCATTCAATCACGCACACACGCACACACTTACACAAAAAATAAACTAATGCGCACCATACACACGCACGACACGAACACTCACGAATGCGAACCGGAAACGCGTGGTGGACACGGCTTATTCAATCATTTTACCGCCTTGAACCTAACCTGCATACCGTCGTCGCCGTCGACGCCCTCCTGCGTAGACGTCGATGAGTGCTCTAACAATCCCTGTGGCTTGGGCGCTGAATGCGTTAATTATGCGGGTGGCTTTGAGTGTCGCTGCCCGGATGGCTTCACACTCGAGGACAATGTGGATTGCATTGATGTGGACGAGTGTGCGGTGCCGACTGCTTGTGGCCAGAATGCTAAGTGCATTAACTTTCCCGGCTCATTTAGGTGCTTATGTCCGACAGGATACCGTGGCCAAGGACATTTGTATTGTGAAAGTTAGTATCCTTTTTGAATAAGCTTGCTGCTAGCGCTGCTGTGCTTTGTATCTGTATTTCAATCTAGATGCCCAACCCGTATCCTCACTCCTGCTCAACCTTTCAAATGCTTCTCACGCTATATCTAGATTTACTCTCCCCTGTAAATATATCCCCAATTTTTCAGTCAACAGTGGTGTGTCGACGGTAAGGCGATGCGGTATGGAATGTGAACAAGAGGCCGGTTTGCTGTAAGTTTTGACGTTTGTTCGAGTATTTGAAGAGGATCAATTGGAGTTTGGCTTATGACACTTTCATTCGAAGGAATATTTTTTTTGAAGTTCGAAAATTCGAAGATTGAGTATTTAATCCTTGTACAGCATTTTTTCGAAGCCAAATAGAAAGTATTTGATGTCAGAACATGAGTTTTAAGTGAAGTTCGAAGTTTCGAAGAATACATACGTTTTTAGTGAATTTCGAATTTTCGAAAATATGAATTTCCAAATTTTTTTAATTTCTTTCGGTGTTTATTCAAATGTGTATGTAGTTAAACTCGATTCCGTACACAAATTTAGTTTAAACGTTACAATTGCTACCAGAATTTAGGCTTGCACCATATTTCGAAATTTAAAAAAAAAATGGATTTCGTATTTTTGAGTTTCATCCTAGTTTGATATGCATAAACATCCATTTGGAAATATACATTACATTTTAAGCACTTTCGAAAATTCGAAGATTGGATTATGATTATTATGATGCACCCTGTAAAGACACTAATTTCACAGCTCCCATTGGAAGATTACATTTTTAGAAGTTACCCTAAGTCCTCATTGATCTCTGACAATGAAACAGTCTCCCTTTTTGAAAAACTCAGACATTTAATCGAATTTTCGGAATTTCGAAAATTAGTTTTCGAAAATGAACGTTCATGTTTTCCTTTTTAAAAGTTTACCTTATGCATGGAAAGTAATTTCCTGGCATCTAATAGATTTTCGAAAATTCGAACTCAATCTTCGAAAGCGCCGTAGAAGGTGTTTACCAATTTGCAGAATACCCCGTAAGCCAAAAGCCTCCAATATCCTCTACGAAAACCACAAAGTCAAAACTTCTCCCAAACCTATCCCCTTACCTTCGCGCCACACTGTGTGACAAAAGATTTTTATAAAAAAATTACCGTCAAAATCAGAAAAAATATGACATTTCTAACCCAATTTTTGAACCGCCCCGTTTGCGAAAACCCCGTCTACCCGTCCATCCATAGATATTAACGAATGCCAGGATAACCCCTGCGGTGAGAACGCCATCTGTACAGATACCATTGGAAGCTTCGTGTGTACGTGTAAACCAGACTACTCGGGTGATCCATTCCGTGGATGTGTTGACATCGACGAGTGTGCGACGCTCGAGAAACCATGTGGAGACCATGCCATCTGCGAGAACGCGGTGCCGGGCTACAACTGCCGGTGTCCGCAAGGATTCGCGGGCAGTCCAGAACCAAAGGTCGCCTGCGAACAGGTCGACGTTAATATTCTGTGCCGGACCAGCTTCGATTGCACCAACAATGCGGAGTGTATCGAGAATCAATGCTTCTGCTTGGACGGATTCGAAGCCAAGGGCTCCAGTTGCGTGGACATCGACGAGTGCCAGTCGCAGGCGGACGCTTGCGGCCAGCATGCTCGCTGCGTGAACACGGTGGGCTCGTTCCGGTGTGAGTGCGATGCCGGTTTCGTTGGCATGCCACCGAAGATCGGATGCAAGGAACCGTGCGAGGATGTCCGATGTGGAGACCATGCCTACTGCAAGCCCGACGGATCGGAAGCGTACTGCATCTGCGAAGAGGGCTGGACCTTCAACCCCCATGACATCTCTGCCGGCTGCGTGGACATCGACGAGTGCGACCCTGCGCTGGGACTGTCTGGTCGTTGCGGAATGAACGCCACCTGCACGAACAGCGAGGGCAGCTTCAGCTGTGCCTGTCCGCCCGGCTTCTCAGGAGACCCGAACACCAAGTGCGTGGACGTGGACGAGTGCGCCAGAGGCAACACATGCGGAGAAGGAGCGATTTGCGTGAACATGGAGGGCGGGTACACCTGTAAGTGCCCCGAGGGATCAATCCCCGACCCAGACCCCACCGCCCGCTGCGTAAACATCGTGAGATGCAACGGGAACGACGACTGCCCCGGAAACGGAGTCTGTGACGACCAGCAAAGGTGTCTCTGCCCGGAACCGAACGTCGGAAACGACTGCAGACATCCTTGCGAAGCTCTGAGCTGCGGCGCCCACGCCCACTGCATGCTGGTCAACGGAAACGCCCAGTGCCTCTGCGCCGAGGGCTACACCGGCTCCCCGAACACCCCGGGAGGCTGCAATGACATTGACGAATGCAAAGGAAACCCATGCCAAGCCGGAGCAGTGTGCACGAACACCGCCGGCGGATACCTGTGCCAGTGCCCAGGCGGATCCACCGGCGACCCATACCGCGAAGGCTGTGCGGTCTCGAAAGTGCCCCTCAGCTGCTCCGATGCGAACCCCTGTCCAGCAGGAGAGAGCTGTGTGCTGGACGCTTACAGCGGAAACGGAGTCTGCATCTGTCGCCAAGGATACGAGAGAGACGCCCAGTCCGGCCAATGCCGCGACACCGATGAGTGCTCACCGTCAAGACCGAAACCCGCCTGCGGACTGAATGCGCTCTGCAAGAACCTGCCCGGCAGCTACGAATGCCGATGCCCACAGGGCTTCAACGGAAACCCCTTCCAGGTCTGCGAGGAGTGCCACAGTCCCGAGTGCCAGTGCCAAGCGCCGTACAAGCTCGTCGGAAACAGCTGCGTGCTGTCGGGATGCTCGAACGGAGAGAAGTGCCCCAAGGGCTCCGAGTGCATAAGCATCGCCGGCGGAGTCAGCTACTGCGCCTGCCCCAAGGGCTACAGAACGCTCGAGGACGGAAACTGTGCGGATGTCAACGAGTGCGTGGAGCGCCACCAAGCATGCGGCTACGGAGCCGAGTGCATCAACAACGAGGGCAGCTACACCTGCATTTGCCCAGAGGGCTACCAAGGCGACCCCTACCACGGAATGTGCTCCCAGGCCCAAAGGAAATGCTCCGCGGACCGAGAGTGCGGAACCAACGAGAAGTGCGTGCAGCCGGGAGAGTGCGTCTGCCCGCCGCCATTCTTCCTGGACCCGTCAGATGAGAACAAGTGCAAGAGCCCCTGCGAACGCTTCCCATGCGGCATCAACGCCAAGTGCACCCCCACCGATCCACCACAGTGCATGTGCGAGGTCGGCTACAAGGGAGATCCACTGCAGGGATGCGTGGACGAGGACGAATGCGCCACCAACCCGTGCGCCTACGGAGCCTATTGCGTCAACAAGAAGGGCGGCTACCAGTGCGTGTGCCCCAAGGGCTTCACCGGCGACGCCTACAAGAGCGGCTGCATCCTAGAGACCGGCTCCGTCAAGAGCCAGTGCCAAGTGAACGAAGACTGCGCCGACAACCTGGCCTGCTCGCAAGGAACTTGCGTCAGTCCCTGCACCAGTTTGCTCTGCGGCCCGAACGCCTTCTGCGAACCAGAAAGCCACGCCGGTTGGTGCCGCTGCCGAGTGGGCTACGTCGAGAACCCAAGCGGCGAGTGCGTGTCGCTCTGCAAGGGCGTCATCTGCGGAGACGGAGCTCTCTGCATTCCAACGTCAGAAGGACCGACCTGCAAGTGCCCCCAAGGATACCTCGGCAACCCGTTCCCCGGAGGAACCTGTTTCACCGACCAGTGCTCGGGCAACAGGCCCTGCAACGGACCCCAAGTCTGCATCAATGGACGCTGCAAAGAGCGATGTGAGGGCGTTGTGTGCGGAATCGGAGCCACTTGCGACAAGAACAGCGGCAAGTGCATCTGCGAGGCGAACTTCGTCGGCAACCCAGACCTCGTCTGCATGCCGCCGGTGGCCTACGCCAAGTGCGAGCCCGATTGCGGCGAGAACGCCCACTGCGAGTACGGCTACGGCACCAGCTACTGCGCCTGCAACCCCGGAACTAGCGGAAACCCATACGAAGGCTGTGGCGCCCAGAAGAAGAACACATGCAGCCCCGACAGCTGCGGCCCGAACGCCGAATGCCGCTCCGATGGAACCAGAATCGTGTGCGAGTGCCCGATTGGATTCACCGGCAACAGCTACGTGGGATGCCACGACATCGACGAGTGCCTGAACAAGCCCTGCGGCCAGAACGCCGTTTGCCTCAACTCGCCCGGAAGCTTCGACTGCCTCTGCAAGTCTGGCTTCGCCGGAAACCCCTTCAGCAGCTGCCAGATCGTCGACACCGTGTTCTGCGCCGAGCCCGCCAACTGCCGGTGCGGACCGAACGTGGAGTGCCCTGATGGATTCAACTGCGACCAAGGCAGATGCAAGGACCTATGCGCCCAGGCGCGCTGCGGCCCACGAGCAGCTTGCGACGAAGGCCGCTGCCTCTGCCCACTGGGCTACCAAGGCGACCCCTACGACCGACAAAAGGGATGCACGATCCGAGGACAGTGCAGCAACGACGCCGACTGTAAGCAGTCAGAGATCTGCTTCCAGCTCGGACGAGGGCTGCGTAAGTGCGTCGACGGCTGCAGCAAGATCCAGTGCGGCCCTAACGCCCTCTGCGTCTCGAACGACCACAGGTCAACCTGCATCTGCGCCGACGGATACTTCGGCAACCCCAGCAACCTGCAGATGGGATGCCAGCCCGAGCGCAGCATCCCGCCCCAAGACGAGGACAAGTGCAAGGTGGACCACGACTGCGAGAGCGGATTCATCTGCAACGCGGCACCGAACGGAAGGAAGTCCTGCATCCACCTCTGCTCGACAGTCATCTGCGGCACCAACGAACTGTGCCAGATCGACAGCAACGGCCACCCCGTCTGCAACTGCCAAGACAGCTTCACGTGGAACCCCGTCACCTCGGCCTGCGACAAACCGTCCATTCCAGACTGCACCAACGACCGCGACTGCCGCGCTGACTCCGCATGCCGACCGGACGTGCTGGGCGTGCTCAAGTGCGTCTCCATCTGCTCGGAGTTCACCTGCCCGGCCAACGCGCTCTGCGTGGCCAGGGAACACCAGGGAGGCTGTGAGTGCCTGCAAGGCTTCGTCGGAAACCCCAAGGACCGCAACGGCTGCCAGGCCGTCCAGAAGAACCAGTGCCGAACCAGCGCCGAGTGCTCCGAGTCCGATGCCTGCGTCAAGACCGGCCCCGCCGAGAGCTTGGCCTGCCGCCCCGCCTGCGAGAGCGTGCAGTGCGGCCCCCGAGCCATCTGCATCACGAACAACCACCTGGCCCAGTGCCAGTGCCCACCAGGACCGTTTGCCGGAGACCCCTACGACCCCTACCAAGGCTGCCGAAGCGTGCCCTGCGTCTACAACAACGACTGCCCCGCCACGCAGCTCTGCAACCGCATGACCCACACCTGCTACGATGTGTGCGACGAGGAGTCCTGCGGCGAGAACGCCATCTGCATCGCCGACGAACACCGCGCCATCTGCCAGTGTCCCCCGGGATACAAGGGCAACCCGCTGCCGGAAGTTGAATGCGTCGCAGTCGGCGGCTGTTCCCCCGGAACATGCCACTCGACGGCGATCTGCGAAGTCTCCCCCGCCGGCCCAATCTGCCGCTGCCCAGCGAACTTTGTCGGAGAACCAAAGACAACCGGCTGCCGCCCCGTAGGCCAGTGCCCCAACGGCGACGCCGACTGTCCCGTCAACACACTCTGTGCCGGAGGCAGATGCGTCGATCCCTGTGAAAACGCTTGCGGCGTCAACGCCGACTGTCGCGTGATCAACCGCAAGCCCATCTGCGAGTGCCCCGTGAAGTTCCAGCCCATCGGCGAGACGCCCAAGGACGGCTGCACCCGTTCCGCCTCGAAGTGTCAGAGCGACATCGACTGCGGCGGAGCGGTGTGCTACAACGGCCAGTGCCGTATCGCCTGCCGCAACTCAGACGACTGCTCGGTCGGAGAGAAGTGCCTCCACAGCACCTGCGTCGTGCCGTGCATGGACCACAGTCAATGCGCTAGCGGCCTGGCCTGCCTCGACGGAATCTGTGCCATCGGCTGCCGCAGCAACAAGGACTGCGGCAACGAACAGTCCTGCATCAACAACAAATGCGCCAACCCCTGCCAAACCGGAGGAGTCTGCGGACCCAACGCGCTCTGCAACATGCACGACCACCGCAGCTACTGCAAGTGCCCCGAGGGCTTCGAAGGCAACCCGACCCCAGACCAGGGATGCGTGCGCGTCCCGTCGCCCTGCCAGGCCAGCAACCAGTGCCCCACCAGCCACATGTGCATCGGAAACCAGTGCAACCTACCGTGCAAGAAGACCTCCGCCTGCGCCATCGGCGAGCGCTGCTACAACAGCATCTGCGCCAAGGTCTGCTACACCAGCAACAACTGCCTGCCCGGCGAGATCTGCAACAACGACGGAACCTGCCAGCCGGGATGCGAGTCCGACGCCGACTGCCCGCCCACCGAACTCTGCTTGAACGGCAAGTGCAAGTGCGCCACCGGCTTCATCGGAACGCCATTCGGCTGCACTGACATCGACGAGTGCACAGAGAACCCCTGCCACAGGTCGGCCCAGTGCGAGAACCTCCCCGGATCCTACCGCTGCATGTGCCCCACGGGCACCGTCGGCGACGGCTACAGCAAGGAGGGCTGCGCCAAGCCCAACGAGTGCTACAAGAACGCTGACTGCGCGGAGAGCCTCGCCTGTGTTGACGGCAAGTGCTCCGACCCATGCCTGACCACCATCTGCGGCCTCAAGGCCGTCTGTCAGAGCAGCCACCAAGTGGGCTACTGCCAGTGCCCAGTCGGGTATCTAGGCGACCCTCACGACACCACCGTGGGCTGCTTCAAGGTAGAGTGCGTCACGAGTGACGACTGCGCCCAAGACAAAAACTGCGACCCTGAGACGAACCGCTGCATGAACCCCTGCGACTTGACTAGCTGCGGCAAGGGATCATGCCGCGTGGTGGACCACAGCGCATCCTGCTCCTGCTACGACGGATACCGCCTGCTGAACGGAGGCACTGTCTGCGAGGATATCGACGAATGCCAAGGAAACCCATGCCACCCGTCCGCTTTGTGCCAGAACCTCCCCGGCAGCTACACCTGCTCGTGCCCCGAAGGACTCATCGGCGACCCCATCCAGACCGGATGCCGCGACCCGAACGAGTGCCTCACCGACTCCGACTGCCCCAACTCGGCCAGCTGCCAGAACCAACGCTGCAAGAACCCCTGCGAGCGCGCCGACGCCTGCGGCAAGAACGCCAACTGCATCGCCAAGGCGCACAGCGCCGTGTGCTCATGCGCACCGAACTCCCAAGGCGACCCCAGCATCGAGTGCGTTCCAGTGGAGTGCTTGGCCAGCGACGACTGCCCGACGGAGAAGACCTGCTTGGATGCCAAGTGCGTCGACCCCTGCTCGCTGCCAAATGCCTGCGGCACTCAAGCCCAGTGCGTGGCCCTCAACCACGTCGGGGTCTGCACCTGCGACATCGGACGCACCGGCAACCCTCAGCTGGGATGTGTCCCGCTGCAGTATTGCAGCGCTGACTCCCAGTGCCCCTCAGGAACCATCTGCAACAACGGCATCTGCAACTCGCTCTGCACCAGCAACCGCGACTGCATCTCAGACCAGCTCTGCATCCAAGGCGTCTGCCAGCCGACCTGCAAGTCCAACTCCAGCTGCCCCGAGTTCCAGTTCTGCAGCAACAACATCTGCACCAAGGAGGTGCTCTGCCGCGTCGACGAGGACTGCGCCATCAACGAGAACTGCATCCTAGACAACTTCGGACGCGCCAACTGCCAGGACGTCTGCGTGGGCCGCGCCATCTGCGGCCGCAACGCCGAGTGTACTGCCCGCAGCCACAACCCCGACTGCGAGTGCAAAGAAGGCTTCTTCGGCGACCCCAAGTCCGGCTGCCGCAAGATCGAGTGCGACTCCGACAACGACTGCTCCAACGACAAGACCTGCGACAACCACATGTGCAAGATCGCCTGCCTCATCGGTCAGCCCTGCGGCGACAACGCCCTCTGCACCACCGAGAACCACAAACAGGTCTGCCACTGCCAGCCCGGCTTCACCGGCGACCCCACAGTCCGCTGCGACGTCGTCGACTACTGCAAGGACGCTCCATGCGGGCCCGGCGCCAGATGCCGCAATTCGCGCGGCAGCTTCAAGTGCAACTGCCCCGTCGGCCTCGTCGGCGATCCCTACAACGAGGGCTGTCGCACAGCCGTCGAATGTCAATCGAACGAGGACTGCCCGCCAGCGGCGGAATGCAGCTCCTTCAACGGAGTGCCGAAGTGCCGCGATGTCTGTGAGAACGCCAAGTGCGGCCCGAATGCCGAGTGCGTGCCCAAGGGTCATCTAGCGACCTGCGTCTGCCGCAACGGCTACGACGGCCAGCCGTCGAATCTCGCCGTGGGCTGCCATTCCCTGCCGACACCCTGCCACGTAACCAGTGACTGCCCGTCTAACACCTACTGCTCGGAGAGTATCTGTAAACGTAAGTACTAACCCACAGCGAGCCCCCCTAAGCCCCGAGCCCCGAGCCCTGAGCCTCCACTGAACTCAACTAATCCCCCGCATCCCTTGGGAATACATGTAACTCCTGTACTCCGGAGCATGTTGTTTTTGTTTTCTTTTCATTTTTTGTTTGTTTGACTTGTTTGGTGGCCTAGTTTGGTTGCGCTGCTTATCCCGAGACAGTAAGCCAGCCCATAGATCCTAAGAATTAATCACAGTTCAACCGGTGTCATGTGTCATAACCTCAAATTTGAAAAAAAAAAATGTCTAACCGAGTGGTAGGGGAGGGAGCGTACTCGTATTCCAGGGGTCCTTGGAGGAGCCGATCGTTCGATCGTTCGATCGTCCCATCGCCGGGAGGTTGCCGGAGTGGCGTGTGCTAATTTCTCTCTGACTCGTTACAGCTGCCTGCATCCTGGACACCGAGTGTGGATCGACGGAGATCTGTCAAGGTGGCCAATGCGTGGATCCATGTGAACAGCCGCAGGCCTGCGGCATGAACGCCGAATGCCGAATGGGGGTGCACTTGAAACAGTGCTCCTGCCCAGCGGGCTTCACCGGTAATCCGGATGTCGAATGTGTCCGAAGTAAGTTCAGCTGCGCGACTTGCTCAGAGCCCCTTCGCGCTGACTCTCTCTCTCTCTTTTTCTTTGCAGTTCCCGTGGCCTGTACCAGTGACCAGGAGTGCGGACCGACCCACACCTGCAGGGACTCCATGTGCCTGCCGGCGTGTATCTCGGATCAGGACTGCGCCTTGAATGAGAAGTGCTTGAGAGGAAACTGCATGCGTAAGTATCAAAGCGCGTCTCTCGAGGATCGACCCTCTCTCATCCTTTTCTCCCATCCACAGTGACCTGCCGCGTGGACAACGACTGCTTTTTGGGTCACGTGTGCCTGCACAACAAATGCGTGTTCGGGTGCCACGTTGATGACGACTGCAGCGCCTCCGAGTCCTGCCGCAACGACAAATGCGTCAACCCGTGCCAAGAGAACCCGTGCGGCCCGAACGCCGTGTGCACCGTGTCCAACCATCGTGCCTCGTGCACCTGCATCGAGGGAATGGTACCGAATCCCACACCGAAGGTCGGTTGTGTACGAACTCCAGCCGTGGAATGCACAGAGAATCGTGACTGTCCCGTCGGTTTGGCGTGCTTCGAGTCGCTGTGTCGTCCGCTCTGCGCCGATGACGGTGGCTGCTTGGCCAACGAGAGATGCTACAACGGAGTCTGCAAGCCGCTCTGCCGCCGCGACGACGACTGTCGCAACAGCGAAGTGTGCCTCGGGCAGATGTGCGTGGCTGGATGCCGCTCGGATCAAGGATGCCCCGACAATTTGGTTTGCATTGGCCAGCAGTGCGCCGATCCGTGCGCGAACCCAACTGCGTGCGGCACCAACGCCGAGTGCGCCGTGGAAAATCATCGGAAGCTGTGCGCCTGCCCCAAAGATCTGGTGGGCAACCCCGAGATCTCATGCAAGGCTCCGGAGACCGCCTGCTCCAGCAACGACAACTGCCCCGTGTCGCATCTCTGCTACGGTGGAATGTGCCAGCGGAAGTGCCGCAACGACGAGAACTGCCTCAGCGACGAGCGCTGCATGCGCGGAACATGCCGCACGGTCTGCAACACCGACTCGACCTGCTCCTTGGGACAAATCTGCGAAAACCGCGTCTGCCAGATCGGCTGCCGCAACGACCTCACCTGTCCCAGTGACCTGTCGTGCATCAACAAAAAGTGCGGCAATCCCTGCGAGACGGCAGGACAGTGCGGCCACTGTGCCAACTGCCTGGTGGTCAACCACGGCGTCCAGTGCAGCTGCCCGAACGGATTCACCGGAGACGGCCTCACCGGCTGCCAAATGCCACCACAACGCTGCAACCCCGGATGTGAATGCGACGAGAGCAACACCTACTGCGCCCCCACCTGCATCCGGAACGACGACTGCGCCTGCGGACAGATGTGCTCGCGAGGCAGATGCCGTCAAAAGTGCGGCCCCGGCAAGCCATGCCCACTCGGACAACTCTGCGAACGCGGCTCCTGCCTCTCCGGTTGCAAGGTCAACGTCGACTGCCCCACGGACCAAGTATGCGTCAAGAATCAATGCGTCGACCCGTGCTCAAGGCCAGGAGCCTGTGGAGAGAATGCCCTCTGCACAGTGTCCGATCACCACGTGCTGTGCTACTGCCCCGACGGCTTCGAGGGCGAACCAAGCAAGAAGTGTGTCCAATTCGAGTGTCACGCCGACACCGACTGCGAGGCGAACAAGCGCTGCGACGACGGAAAATGCCGCAATCCGTGCTTGGAGTACGGAGCTTGTGGCATCAATGCACAGTGCAGAGTAGTCGATCGCCGACCACAGTGCTCATGCCCACCGGACTACTTCGGCAATCCGGCCATCGAATGTCAAACACTAATCGGACAAGGATGCGAGACGAATCCGTGTGGAGCGAACTCCAAGTGCCGCGACGTGCCCGGCGGTTTCGAGTGCTCGTGCATGGACGGCTGCATGGGCGACGCGACAAAGGGATGCGTCTGTGGTGAACATCAAGTGAACATGTGTCATGACCAGCCTTGTGGCCTAAATGCCGCATGTCGCGTTGTGAACCAAAACGAACCGCAGTGCTACTGCCCCGAGGACTTCCCCAACGGAGATGCTTATGTTCAATGTGAGTACACAAAATATCTTTGCGATGCCTTTGGTTGCCTTACGATCGTTCTCTTCGCTTAAAGGTTACCTAACCCCACCAAAGGAAGACTGTCGCACGAATGGCTGCAATGTCGGCGAGTGTGTCCGTCAGGGCTACGACTATGTTTGCAAGCAAGGTAAGTGCTTAGTTCTAGATTTTGCAAAAAGTATCTGAAATCCAAAGAATTCAAATATTTTCTTAAAGGAAATCTTAGCTAGTCTCAGCCAGTATTTATTTATTTTTTATTTAGTAACAGATACAAAAACCATAGATCTCCTAATGAGTAAGGATTGATTGACAAATTTAATTCAATTAACTTTGTTGTTGATAATAAATTAAAAAAAAAAAAACATAAAATGCATTAAACAAAATTTTAATTAAATTCGTATGATAAATTGTTGTTAGTAACAAATATTAAAACTCGTTATTTCTTACAACTTTTTGTTGTTCTTTTTTATCGTAACTTAGTCATTTAACAACATATCGCAAGTATTTATTGTTGTCGTTAGTTTAACGGTAATTTTTGATATTAATCATAAAACAAAAACATAGAAATTTATTTTATCTTTTTTTTTTGTTGATAACTTCTCTCCAATCAAAACAACAACAACAACAAAGACAGAAGATAGTTAAATGTGTGTGTGTGTGTATTGTGCACTTCGCAACGAAGTTGAGAGTAACACAACGGTATACACATGTGTGACGTGAATTTTACATTTAATTTAAATTTGTTTTCTTCTTATCTGCTCCATTCAATTACACATCCTGTTCGCTTGTGGCGATACTCCTTCTGTATCAGAAGAGTATGCAAACACACAAACAGACACACAAACACACACACGATAGATACTCGCATCATACACAATCCTTATTTAATTTTATTTTTTATTTTTTACACAAAAAAACGACTTATTTTTTGCACCTTATTTTCTTTCAATATTTTCATTATATTTCTAGTCTTAAGTTACATAGAAAAAAAAAAAACATAGAATTGAAAAAAAATTGAAATGAAATGAAAAAAAAAAATTCGCATATGGAAATCCGTGGAATGTCGCTGTCGCTATCGCGGTCTCCCAATCTGTGCCTATTTTCTCTTGCCTAAATAATATATTTTTTTTATTGCCTACATTATATATATATTTTTTTTTTAATTTATAACTTTTTTTTGATTTTAATTAACGAAAAAAATATATTTATTTACTATATGCAGATAAAATTTAAATTAAAATATCTAACTCTTCGTCATAAAATTGGAAATAAATTAAAAAAAAAAAAAAAAAAAAATGTTCAAAGCAGACTATACACAAAACAAAAAAAAAACACCCATCCTAACCACATTTTTTAACGATTTTTTAAATAATTTTTTTTTATTATTATTTTCCTTCAATCACACACACAAGGCGTTTGATCCATCATGATCATTTAAATTAATTTTGTACAACAAATTCAGATTGCGCTTAACTGGTCTCAGTCATAACTCATCAACGATTGGCATTTCTACTAAAATTCAAAACAACGACACAATTAATTCTCACACACACACGCAAAACAAAAATAAAAACAAATAACTCCGTCTGACAACTAAACCCTTTTCAGAGCAAATTGATTTACTAAAGGAGAAGAGGAATGTAGTCCTTTTGTCTGTAATTTGAAACGAGTAAGGGAATTTGTGAATCGATTTTGAAATCAATTAGGGCAAGAAAACGACCAACTTCGTAGAGTCCTCCCTAAATGTTTAATTTAATGTCTTTTAACTTGCCGAATTGGTCATATACTCCTAGCATATAAACCCGTCTACAATGAAGCATAGATCCTAGGGAATGACTTTCAGTTGAGTGCACACACAATATTAATTTTAGGATCACATAGAAACATCTACAAAAGTACTCGGAACTCTCTATCGCTTGGAAACTCTTAAGAAAAAGTAACTCTTGAGGAGTAACTTGACAGTAAAACTGAAATAACACAATTCGCGAAACATTCGTCACGCTTCTTTCGTGACGCTACCTCAAAACATAGTCTAACCGAGGATAGGTTTGATTCCAACCTTTAATTGCTTGATCAGTAATAGGAACATAAGAAAATTACGAATGTTTTGCTTTCGTCACGTTACTTTTGTGACGCTTCCTCAAAACAAAGTCTTACGGAAAATAAGAATCAGTTGTTTGATCAGTAAAACAAAAATGAAAAAACTTACAAGGCATTCGTCACGTTACTTTCGTGACGCTACCCCAGAACATAGTCTTACGGAAGATAAGATTGACCCCAACATTCGGTTGCTTGATCAGTAAAACTGAAATAACACAATTCGCAATACATTCGTCACGTTATCTTTGTGACGCTAACTCAGAACAAAGTCTTTTTTTTACAATAATTTCATTAAACTTACAGTACTGTCTGAATGAAACCGTAAACTCATGAAACATTTCATTAAGAATTCTGCACACTGTTGGAACATCCGATGTTAAATTTGGCATGGGAACTCAAACCAGGGCAGGCTTAAATGCGTCACAATTTGTCGTTACACCAAAAGTTTGTATACCTTCATTACGAATTTTGAGATATTTTAACTTCAAATCATCAATTTTCGTTACGTTACGCTGCTTTTGTGACGTAACAGATATTCTTATGGGCTGAATAATGCAATCTCCTTCAACAGCTCCACGTTTAGATGTGTAAAATGCTTTATTTGAACTATCACATCTTATTCATTGGAAAAAACTACCGTTTCATTTTTTCCTGACGTTTTTAATAGGAATTCAATAGAGATCAATCAATCCTCTGAATGAAGTACCATCGCTCTTTATGACTTTAATAATGTTCCATGACAATATGTTTCTATCCCACATCTTGAACGAAAGGAGCCATAGGAACAGTATCGTCACGGTTTTTTGTGACGCAATTTCTTCCGATTGCTTCCTTGATGGAAGTTTAAGCAAAGCTGCTTCCTCTGCTTTATCAAATCGAACAGCAATCTAATTCAAGAGTGTAAAATTTATACCAGTAATGTTGACAAAATCGTCACACAATTTTCGTGACGCAATCCTAAAGTCAATCATCTTCTTATGAAACTATGTAGCAGTTCCTAGCGTCGTCCTTTCGAAAAAATAGTCTGTTCCCCACTTAAATACGAGAATATTTGTCACATGAGTTTTGTGACATTGGACAGCGTATCGTCACTTTTCCGCAGACTTCTTGAATTGAATCGGTCAGAATTTCAAACTTTTATTTTTTGCGATCTTGAACAACTCTGAGGAGAACTTCTGGGCTGACATCCGGCCAAGATTTCCGATGGAGGTATTCTTGCTCACAAAAGATAAAGGATTTGTGTCTAACTGACCTCAAATTCGTTTAGCAAATTAATTGTTTGTCTTCTCGTAGGCGTCACAGATCTTTAGGAGTTATCTCCAAGGATTAAAAGCAATCATTCATGGTGTGTGCCCCTTTATTCCTTTGTGACCAACTGATTTATGTCGAACCCGAACGGCGAAACTTCACTTCAGCATGACAGTAGAACTTTTTTAAACCTCAACATTTTCACATTTAAGAGGTCAGGAATTTGTTAAGCTTCTCCAAGAGCGACGAACCAATTGAAGATTCCTAAGACCGCGTAGGAAAGAAGAGAATTGAGTTTCAGACTTTTCCAAAACTTGTATCCATTACCACTGTAAGACATATTATCCGCTTTGTTATCAAGAAATTCAAAAAATATGTCTATTGACAGCCCAGGGAGTATGTAGGGACCAGCCCTGACATTTTACCGAAAATAATCGTGTGTTGACTCAATCTGTTTTCACGAGATGCCATCCGTCAGCTCATTACCTCAAGAACGAGCCAAAGAATTAGTTAACAATTCAGACAATGATTCCCGCGACGAACATAATCAAACAAGAAATGTCCGATGCTACGCCACCAAGAGCTTACTTGCACTGCATGCTCATTACAAGCATCACATTCCGTTCGGATATGTATATTTCAAAAACGAAAAAACCACAAAAACATTTCAGAAAACCAATAAACATTTAAGCGGCTTTGCAAAAAAAAAACAAAAAATTGCCTCCCAGCACAAGCCTTTCGTCAACAACCGCACAGATAACAAAAAATTAAAAAACACAACTAAAACAAAAAAATAATGCTAAAACCTAAAACAACGGTGAAATTATTAGAAAAAAAAACAAAGTGGCCTTCACAAGGAAAAATCAAACATTGTATCTAACAACAAAACAAGCCGCGATAGCGATACGTATCCATCCTAAATTTTTGGTCACTTCAAAACAAAACAAAAAAAAATACAAAAAACCAAAGAGAACCATTTTTTTATTTAGGAAAAGAAAAACAAATATATTCATATTTTCTATAGCCCCTTAGCTTATAAAATTATTTTTTACGAAAACAAAAAAAAAATTAAACCAAACAAACTCCTCTCCTCTATTAAAAAGTCTCTCCGTTTAAATAATTTTAAAATAAATGAAACAAATTTACTCAAAACAAAGAGAAAGGTATGTCAGATTGGGAACTGTGGACGGGACAATTCTCACATAGTTCACATATGCTTGCAAAAAAACAAAACGAACGTTTAAAAAAACAATATAAATGAAAAAACCCCTAGTCATTTTTGTAAAAAAATACAAATTTACAAAGAAATAGAAACCACCAAACCAACAGCAAATCGATAAATAATACCTCATTGTATATGTACATCCTTCTTTTTGAAATTTTTTTGCTTTTTTTAAAAAAATATATAAACATACAATTTTTTTTTATATAAAATATATAATTTCGACCTCCATCTAGGCCTCCTATTGTACAGCTTTTTAAATGAAAACATAAAAATATTCAATCAAAAAAAAAAAACAAAAAAAACACAAGAAATCTTTTGTTAATATTTTTTCCGTTATGAAATTATTGCTACCTACATACTCTTGAATTGGTGCTTCTAACTCTATCTCCTTCCCTCTCTCAAACTCTCTCTCACACACACTCTTTCACTTTGACTCTCCTCCTCTTTTTGGGGACTAACACACAGTTTCGTATGAAATTTAAATATTTTTTTATAATTTTTTTTACTATGTAAAAAATTGATTAATTAATTTTTTTTTTTTGGAAAATAATTAACATAGTGCTTAAGTTGTACATATACTGTATAGAAAAAAAATTATAAACAAACAAAAAAAAAATTACAAAAAAAAAACTTAGTGTAGTCGTAAAATTAAATCGCAGTCATAATCACCCTCGTTCCTATTTTTGTTTCCTACTCTTTTTTTTTGTTGAACTTCTTGCATCCCCGTTCGAGTGTGAGCCAAGGGATCGCAAGGAAGTTCCAGTCGATATCCATTCGGTTTAAACTCGTTCCAATATCGTGTCACTCTAACGGGCAGAGCGCATGTGTTGGATGTATAAAAAAAAGATCTGAGCAAACAATCATCTAGCAGATATCAGTACCAATTTTTTTTTTGTTAAATAGAAACAAACCAAAAATGAAAATATTTGTGAGAAAAGTCTCCCTTCACAGTTCTCCAGAAAAACATAAAAAAAAACAGTTTTTACATTTTTTTTACAAAACTAATAACGAATTCTTGTACATACACTAATCTCTGAAATATTGCAAAACCACCATTTATTTTAAAATTATTTAAGCACCAAGACATAACCCCTCTGAAGAAAAAAACCTCCCGATTATTATGAGTTCCCTTCAAAAACCCCCGTTTCCAACCCTCAAAAATCCCAATAACTTAAGTATTTCTAACCCCCTTTCGGAAGGCGGTCGTTGTGCGCCTTCCACTCTATCAAATCCTGTCACACACGCACAATCTTTCTCACTTTCTCTTTAAAATTTACACAAAAAAACAAAAAATGTTGTTCTTAAAAAAATCACAAAACCATAAATACTTACTCCCACCCACCACGCCCCTTTTTAAACACACAAAACAAACCAAAAAAACAAATTGTTATCGAAATAAGAATAAGAGTTACCAGCAAAAATCTCCTACCTTCCCCGTGAATTATAGACACCGAACAATGCTACTCCGACAAGGATTGCCCTAGCGAGAAGGCATGCCTACAGGGACATTGCAACGATCCGTGTGCAATGCGTGGCGCGTGTGGCGCCAACGCCCTCTGCAAAACCGTCTTACATCGGCCGCGTTGCTCGTGTCCAAATTGTTTCATTGGCCGACCGGAAGTTGAATGCAAGCCAGATCCGAAGTGCACTGATGTCACTACGCCGACGCCCAGAGACCCCACCGTTCAAGTGGCATGCACCAGCGACCAAGACTGCCCAGAGATCCTACAATGCAGCCCCTACGGCCAATGCACAGACCCCTGTCAGAGCCCATCGTTCGCCTGTGAGGGCAACAAGAAATGCGAGACCCGACGCCATCGACCGGTCTGCGTGTGCAAGTCCGGCTTCATAGTCAACGAATACGGAGAACTGACTTGCGCGCCCGAGAAACGCGAGTGCTATCGCGACGACGATTGCGCCTCAAACATGGCCTGCACCGAGGGCAAGTGCCGAAACCCCTGCATCGTACCGGTTGGTCGACAGCCGGTCTGCGCCGAGAACAAATCCTGCCAAGTGCAGGACCACAAACCGCTCTGCATCTGCATGAAGGACTGCCAACCGTCGATATCCATCTGCCTCCGCGACACCGGCTGCCCGACGGGTCTGGCTTGCAGAAACTATCAGTGCGTCAATCCGTGTGACTTTGCACAGTGCGCCGCCAACTCGCCATGCATTGTGGAGGATCACAAGCCGATCTGTAAATTCTGCCCACCTGGATTTATTGCGGACGCACGGAACGGATGTCAAAAAGGTAAACACAAACTCACACTGAAAAAACATGAAATCCAAAAAATACATAAATTTTTGACAGATAAACACAAAACTGAAAATCTTATGTAAAAGTGAACAGGACTTGATTTTGTGTAGGCTCGCTATAACTTAAATTTTTTTTTCTTGTACCCCTTGTAGAAAGATCAAGTGTTTTTATTTTGGGTTTACATATATAATTTTTTTTTCTTTTTATTTTAAATTAATTTAATTTTTTTTCTTGCAAGGAAGAAAGTGTATGTCTTCTTTTTGAGTGTACAAATTTCTGCGCACCGATTGGGGAGAGTTTGGAAAGTGGTTTTGATCTTCACTAAGGCAGAAGTCGGCCTATGTTGGGCTAAGTCAGACTGCTATCCTGCAGTTGGCCAACTGTACTTGAGTCAAAGGCGAGTTGTGAGAGGAGTAAGTGTGATGTAGGACACTTAAGGAGTGACGTGGGGTACTGAGTGGAAGAAGATTTAGCTCTGGGAGCTGTTTTTGATGCACCGTCATTAAATAAATTTATTTTCAAGGGCTTCCGTACACCGTTCTTCAATTAATTTACTCTCTAGAAGTCCCTTTGTACACCAGAGCCTTCCTCGTGTCGAATCAGAATGACCGACTACCAGAAAGAAATTTATTTAGAGTTCGGGTTTGGGTTTGGACTCGAACCCCGAGTTTCTCAACGAGAAAACAATGAAAATGAAACTGAAGTAGGGGCCAGACACTGAATACGACTCAATGGCGCAGTTGGTTAAGTGCCTGCCCCAAGTTAGAGAGTTCCCAGGTTCGAATCCCAGTGAAATCGAATCTGGTCCAGTAACCATTTGCCGTTGGGATCAAATTAACGGCACTGGAGTAGGTTGCTACGTGGCAGTACAATGGACCAGTTTTGAGTCTGAGTACTGCAATAGCGTTTCAGACACCATTTTCTGAACGAAAATAATAATAATGGCTGCGCTACAGTCCGAGGTGGACCTGGGCCTAGCTTCTCAGCAATCATTCGTGTTGTGCGTGCTATTGTTATCCCATGAGTAGAGGGGACCTACAGTTTAATACCGACTCCAAACGGCTCTCTTTCTAGACTCTTTGAGCACTGTCAGTGACTCGAAAGAGGTGGAGCCGTGAAAAAATGTTAGAACACTTTTCGAGATTCGAACCTTAGACCTCGAGCGTAGGAGTCGAAGCACCTGCTTACTACACCACGGCGCCTATTTTCTGAACTGATCACATTTAAAATCGTCGCAGTCTTTATCTGCCTTCGACTCTTTCATATTTTTTGACCAGTTCAAGGCTCTAAAGGCTGGTGTCGGCTTATCTATGAGACGTCCTCAGCAGAGACATGAAGTCTTGGACTTAGAATCCGAGTTGTGATTTTAGGTCATCTTTGACATAATTTCTTCGAATTCAAGGCTGAATGTCCAGTGAATGGTTGATGCGGTGGATCTTCTCTGAAAATTTAAGTTCTTTTGATCGAACCTTTTCAGCAGCATTTATGCGAGCCCTCGAATGCTCAATAAGTTCGCAAATGTTGAAACCAATGTCAAAGTATGGACACGCTAAGCACACAACCTCCAAGTCCAGGACTTTCAAAACCTGTGACAAACGTTCAGCTGTCACAAGCATATGGTCTCTAAAAGAGCCTGATATGCTATCTCCTTCTATCACCTAACCCATTGCAGATCGATCGTGCAGCTGCGGTGTAGCTCCGATCAATACGAAGCGACGTCCACCCTTCAATGACAACGTCACTAACAATTTAAGAAAAATGTTAGATGGTCAGAAGATCAGAAGATCAGACGATCAGAGGAGCCGAAGATCAGATAGTCAGATGGTCAGATGATCGGAGGATCAGATGGTCAGATGATCGGAGGATCAGATGGTCAGATGATCGGAGGATATGATGGTCAGATGATCGGAGGATTAGATGATCAGATGATCATATGGTCTGAAAATCAGAAGATCAGGTGGTCAGAAAGAAAAAGTCAGGCATGGTTTTTGAAATCAAACTTCACCTAGTCATTCAACGATCGGAAAAGATCTCAAGGCCCCAACTGGGTGTTTCAAAAATACTCTTTTCGACCCACTGATCTTAATCGATGATGAATCTGTCAAAATAAAGTTTAAACGTGATGTTTGGTCACGCAGGCTTGGTTACACAGAGTTCATCTCGAAAGCGAGTCAAGACAAAGGAGTTGTTCTCACTCAATCTCCACTCGCTTCCCCAACCTCTCGTTTATTTTCTGAAGGCAATTCTGGATTTAATACTAGCTTCAAGGCATACGTCTTCAAATCCCCTCTCATCCTACAGAAGGCTACCAAATCGACGAACGCTTCAACGACATTACACTTCGGCTTCGTTGAGACGAAGACCTTAAGACTTGCTTTCGTCTATTCCAACGCAAGGATGCTACGACCAAAACCCTGTCTCTACTTCCGATTTACGTTTGAACAGGCTTAAGTCACACTCAAAGCTGACACTGCTCAACAGTCAGCACGAGTGTTAGGATCCAACAAGAATCAACAACAAATCTCGCAACACACGCTGGCTGACTTCACAATAAGGCGGAAAAAGAAGGCCTCTAAAAGAGCCTGGTATTTTTTTTCGAAGGGTTTTTTGAAGCACTACTGGAGCACTAAGTTTCAAAACTGGTCCATTGTACTGCCACGTTGCAACCTACTCCAGTGCCGTTAATTTGATCCCAACGGAAAATGGTGACTGGACCAGATTCTATTTCACTGGGATTCGGACCTGGGAACTCTCTAACTTGGGGCAGGCAGTTAACCAACTGCGCCATCCAGTCATCATATCACTTAGTTGAATGTCAGACGACTGGATGGCGCAGTAAGTTAAGTGCCAGCCCTAAGTTAAGGGCGTCCCAGGTTCAAATCCCAGTGAAAGCAAAGTTAATACGCTTTTATCCGGTTTTTCAAATCTGGTCCAGTCACCATTTTTCGTCGGGATCAAATTAACGCCACTATCGCTGGAGCGATCGATCAGTGGTAGTAGTTTGGCTATGGGTATCACAGTGGACCAACACGGTCTAAGTGTGCTGGTGAATTCAGTCCCTAACCTAGTTGAATGTCATTTGCACATGTTGTGAGCATGATCGCATCAAGGACACAGACAGACAACGGGCTAATCGTCGCTATTCTAGAAATATGTGCATCGCTTTTAAGGTCCTCTAAGATGTCTAAGGTGCCATTTGTCAGAGACTCTGGATCTGTTCTCAAGAATGGAATTAGAAGATCAAAAATCCAAGAAATGTGTGATCAGCAAGAAGATGAGAGTAGCAATCATTGGGTCAGAGTATAGAAGACCGCAAGATCAGCAGTTGAAAAGATCAGGCGATCACTCGGTCAAAAGGTCAAATGATCAGAATATCAGAAGATCGGAATATCAGAAGATCAGAGGATCAGATGATCAGACGATCAGAAGAGCCGAAGATCAGATTGTCAGATGGTCAGATGGTCAGATGATCGGAGGATCAGATGGTCAGATGATTGGAGGATCAGATAGTCAGATGATCGGAGGATCAGATGGTCAGATGATCGGAGGATCAGATGATCGGAGGATCAGATGGTCAGGTGATCGCGGGATCAGTTGGTCAGATGATCGGAGGATCAGATGCTCAGATGGGCAGATGATCCGATGATCGGAGGATCAGTCGGACAGATGATCAGATGGTCTGAAAATCAGATCAGGCAGTCAGAAGATCAGAAGGTGGTTAGAAGACATCAGAAGAAGGTTCTGAAGATCGGTTCAGATCGAAAGACCAGAAGATCAGAAGGTAAGAAAATTAGAAGTTCAGATGATTAGAAGATAACGCGATTTCAAGAAAATTCAACTTTCAACCACCAAGTTACCACCATTTGCACAAGCTTCGAAGACATACCAAACTCCAACTCTCCTCATCGAATGCAAGCCTCTATATAATCGTTTTTTGAAAATATCTTTACAAACTAAATCCCAAAACCCGATTATAGAAAGCAAGATATATGCCAAAAAACAACTTAACCCCCCTTCCACGTACTCTCAAATGTAAAAATTAAGCTTTATCTGCTCCTAAACTCCATAAAAAGCAAAGTTTAAAAAAAATGTTTACTTTCTACCAAAATTACTATCTTCTCTCTCTGTGATCCCTTGAATGAAACACACAAAAACCAACACAAAATTCGTTATAAGATAAATGAGAGAAACTAAACCCCACCAAATGAAAAAAAAAAAAACAAAGCACACTGCTTAGCTTTTTTAACTTGAAATCCTTTTTTTAAATCTAAACAACAAAACAAACAATTTTTTTTTTTCAAAATAAACATTCACACACGCTCATGCTCACAAATTAAAACCAAAAAGAAACTACCAAAGAAATTTAATTTACGTAAACAATCCGCTATCCAAAGACACCGCGTTTAACCCCAAGCCCTTTTGGCGTTTCCTAACCAAAAAATAAAAACAGAAAAATTGAACAAATGAACAGATCTGTCCGTGGAAATGAAAACCTCGCCTCGATAGCTGAACTTTTCACACCTTCACTTCAACTCACTAAGCCTCTAATGGAGGGGGATCTTCAAGAGGTTTAGACATACGTTGGGGGTTTAGACAAACGACGGGAATTTTTACAAAAATACGTTAGGAACCTTTTGACAGAAAATTCAATTTAAGGACATTTGTAAATAAATCACGATCGTCTTAAATTGAACCACGGCGAAATGATAAGCAGTAAATTGACGACCTTATTGTCAACAACATTTAGGAATGCAAAGTGTCAAAAGTAGTCAAAGACCTTTTGAGACAGATTTCAATTTCAAACTTCACGCAAAGTCATTGAAATATCAAAGCGAACAGAACTGAATACATGTGACAGTTTTCAATTTGGGCATAGGAAAGTGTCACTTTGTTGTGTCACATTATTGGCAGCAATCTTTGCTGTTCTTAAATGAATCTCCTTCACAAACAATGTTCAAAAATACCGATTGTTGTTGTATCAAGTCAGCTGTCACACCATCTGTCACAAAAAGCGACAGTTACATTTTTAAGCGTCATGATTTGATGTGAATTTTAATGAAAAATCATTTGTCGCTGTCAGTATATGAAACAAGATACGAGAAAACGACAACTTTGACGTCTCTAGCTGTCACATCTGACAGTGCGACGAACGTATGACTTCAAGCGACAGACTGACAGCGAAAATCAGGCAGAGCATGCATCAGATTTGTGAATTGAATTTGTGCAAGCAGAAGGTTCGAAGGGATCTTATGAGTTTGACAACTGTCAATGAAATTCGTATGCATTTTCAATAAAACTTGTTTGGCCCAAGATTTTACCCAAGGATCGTCTCACTTGTTGTTCACTCAAAAATTTTCAAAAGATTGTGAATTACATCTGTCATATTTTTGACACTTTATGCCATTGGAAGATAAGGTAACTCTCAGTAAACCGCCAGTCTCAGTAATTTGACGTTCAATCGGAAAATTTGTCAAACATGATTTCAACTGACAGACGTCAAATTTTCTGACACTTTCCCACCGAAAAGTGCTAACAACCGAAAGACTGCAGCTGTTAAGATTCATAAGACATGGCGTCATTTCTTGACAAAATTTCAACTAACAGATGTCAAATTTTCTGACACCTTCTCAGCAAAAACTGCTACCAACCGAACCATGGCGTCATTTCTTGACAAGATTTCAACTGACAGACGTCAAATTTTCTGACACTTTCCCAAGAATAATGCTAGCAGTTATTAGAAGGACTGCAGCTGTCAAAATTTACAAGACACGGCGTCATTTCTAAACAAAATTTCACCTGACAGATGTCAAATTTTCTGACACTTTCCCAGTAAAAACTGCCACCAACCGAAAGACTGTAGTTGTTAAACATTCACAAGGAAGTTTGTTAACGACTGTCAAAAGTGACATCTTCAAATGTCATGTTCACCTCAAATTCCATTCACACATCACCGTCACGTCCGTCAACTTGACTTTGTCTTCCACAAACGACGTCTAAACTCTTGAGGGCCCCCTAGATATTAACCCGAAAAAAATTATATGAATAAGACTGCATAACCCCTCGCTTCAAGAATTTTCTTATGACTAAGTAAGTTTTGGGATAACTTTTGCTGTAATTTTTTTGCGAAGGATAGTATAACATCTAACTGTAAATAGTAAGCATCCTTCAGTAGATACGAACAGGCTTATTTACTTATTTATTCATTATTTTTGAGTGGAAGTGATTTAGAGTTAAGGCTTTCCTCCTCCTCCTGCTCCTTATACTGTACAGAACCAAGCCCAGAGACCCCAAGTAAACCCATTAACTTAAGCATATTCGACTTGTATATACATTATCCTCTAGTTTATTGAAATAACACACAATTAACACAACACCAAAACATAACCATAACCTAAAAGAGTAACCAGTCTTACCAACCAATAATAAAAAATAATCAAATCCGCAGCAACCCGCAACTGTACACAAGACTCGGACTGCAGTGAAACGCTCCAGTGTATCAAGGGCGTCTGCAGCGACCCCTGTGCACTTGGGTGTGGTGAATCTGCAATCTGTGAGGTGAAAGCACATAGGGTTTACTCATGTCAATGCGCACCTAACTTCACCGGTGATGCACGTGTCAGGTGTATAGAAATTCTAGGCACAACAACAGTTAGCTTAAGTAGTGTTAGTGATGGGGAAGAACAGGGCCAGACAACGGTAGGTATGGCCCGGGGGGAAGGGGGTGAAACGACGACAGAGGGTGTGGTAAGGGCGACGGATCTTTCCACAGAGGGGACGCCAATTGGCGAAAGTTCAACTACGACAGAAGCGTATTCTGCTGAGAGTTCGTCTTTAGGGGGTGGGGAAGAAGTTGACCACACAACTGAGGCTGTGGCGACAACAACTCCACCGGTTACTGCTACGGGGCCTCGAGTTCCCACTTTAAGATCAGAGGATACAGGAGAGACGACGTTTGAGGGCTCCGCTGTCAGGCCGGACATCACGACAGAAAGCGCGGTGGGAGAGCCAGTGACGATCACAAAAACTGAAGATATCCGACCGACCAAAGAACCGGAATCTAAGATCACTGAAAAACCACCTGACAGTACGCAATATCCTCGTACGGAGTCACCAGGAACAGAAGGAACCACAGTAGTTTCGTCCGAAGGCACAACTGAACGTGTTCCATACGAAGGAACGACTGCGTACCCAGGCACAACTGGACGTGTGCCATACGAGGGAACAACTGCATACCCAGGCAAAGAAGCGACCACTATTGTTCCGTCCGAAGGCACAACTGGACGTGTTCCATACGAAGGAACGACTGCATACCCAAGTAGAGAAGGAACCACTATTGTTCCGTCCGAAGGCACAACTGGACGCGTTCCATACGAAGGAACGACTGCATACCCAGGTAGAGAAGGAACCACTGTAGTTCCGTCCGAAGCCACAACTGAACGTGTTCCATACGAAGGAACGACTGCATACCCAGGTAGAGAAGGAACCACTATTGTTCCGTCCGAAGCCACAACTGGACGTGTTCCATACGAAGGAACGACTGCATACCCAGGTAGAGAAGGAACCACTATTGTTCCGTCCGAAGGCACAACTGGACGCGTTCCATCCGAAGGAACGACTGCATACCCAGGCAAAGAAGCGACCACTATTGTTCCGTCCGAAGGCACAACTGGACGTGTTCCATACGAAGGAACGACTGCATACCCAAGTAGAGAAGGAACCATTATTGTTCCGTCCGAAGGCACAACTGGACGCGTTCCATACGAAGGAACGACTGCCTACCCAGGTAGAGAAGGAACCACTATTGTTCCGTCCGAAGGCACAACTGAACGTGTTCCATACGAAGGAACGACTGCATACCCAGGTAGCGAAGGAACCACTACTGTTCCGTCCGAAGGCACAACTGGACGTGTTCCATACGAAGGAACGACTGCATACCCAGGCAAAGAAGCGACCACTATTGTTCCGTCCGAAGGCACAACTGGACGTGTTCCATACGAAGGAACAACTGCATACCCAGGTAGCGAAGGAACCACTACTGTTCCGTCCGAAGGCACAACTGGACGTGTTCCATACGAAGGAACGACTGCATACCCAAGTAGAGAAGGAACCACTATTGTTCCGTCCGAAGGCACAACTGGACGTGTTCCATACGAAGGAACGACTGCATACCCAAGTAGAGAAAGAACCACTATTGTTCCGTCCGAAGGCACAACTGGACGCGTTCCATATGAAGGAACGACTGCCTACCCAAGTAGAGAAGGAACCACTACTGTTCCGTCCGAAGGCACAACTGGACGCGTTCCATACGAAGGAACGACTGCCTATCCAGGTGGAGAAGGAACCACTATTGTTCCATCCGAAGGCACAACTGGACGCGTTCCATCCGAAGGAACGACTGCATACCCAGGTAGAGAAGAAACCACTATTGTTCCATCCGAAGGCACAACTGGACGTGTTCCATACGAAGGAACGACTGCATACCCAAGTAGAGAAGGAACCACAATTTTTCCTTCCGAAGGCACAACTGGACGCGTTCCATACGAAGGAACGACTGCCTACCCAGGTAGAGAAGGAACCACTATTGTTCCGTCCGAAGGCACAACTGGACACGTTCCATACGAAGGAACGACTCCATACCCAGGCAAAGAAGCGACCACTATTGTTCCGCCCGAAGGCACAACTGGACGCGTTCCATACGAAGGAACGACTGCCTACACAGGCAAAGAAGCGGCCACTATTGTTCCGTCCGAAGGCACAACTGGACGCGTTCCATACGAAGGAACGACTGCCTACCCAAGTAGAGAAGGAACCACTACTGTTCCGTCCGAAGGCACAACTGGACGCGTTCCATACGAAGGAACGACTGCCTACCCATGGGAAAAAGGAACCACTACTGTTCCGTCCGAAGGCACAACTGGACGCGTTCCATACGAAGGAACGACTGCCTACCCAGGCAAAGAAGCGACCACTGTAGTTCCGTCTGAAGGCACAACTGGACGTGTTCCATACGAAGGAACGACTGCCTATCCAGGAATTGAAGCAATAACAGTGGTTCCATATGAGGGCACAACAAGACGCGTTCCATCCGAAGGAACGACTGCCTACCCAGGCAAAGAAGTGACCACTATTGTTCCGTCCGAAGGCACAACTGGACGCGTTCCATACGAAGGAACGACTGCCTACCCAGGCAAAGAAGCGACCACTATTGTTCCGTCCGAAGCCACAACTGGACGTGTTCCATACGAAGGAACGACTCCATACCCAGGTAGAGAAGGAACCACTATTGTTCCGTCCGAAGGCACAACTGGACGCGTTCCATACGAAGGAACGACTGCCTACCCAAGTAGAGAAGGAACCACTATTGTTCCGTCCGAAGGCACAACTGGACGTGTTCCATACGAAGGAACGACTGCATACCCAGGCAAAGAAGCGACCACTATTATTCCGTCCGAAGGCACAACTGGACGCGTTCCATACGAAGGAACGACTGCCTACCCAGGCAAAGAAGCGACCACTATTGTTCCGTCCGAAGCCACAACTGGACGCGTTCCATCCGAAGGAACGACTGCATACCCAGGTAGAGAAGGAACCACTATTGTTCCGTCCGATGGCACAACTGGACGCGTTCCATACGAAGGAACGACTGCCTACCCAGGCAAAGAAGCGACCACTATTGTTCCGTCCGAAGCCACAACTGGACGTGTTCCATACGAAGGAACGACTGCATACCCAGGTAGAGAAGGAACCACTATTGTTCCGTCCGAAGCCACAACTGGACGTGTTCCATACGAAGGAACGACTCCATACCCAGGTAGAGAAGGAACCACTGTAGTTCCGTCCGAAGCCACAACTGAACGTGTTCCATACGAAGGAACGACTGCATACCCAAGTAGAGAAGGAACCACTATTGTTCCGTCCGAAGGCACAACTGGACGCGTTCCATACGAAGGAACGACTGCATACCCAGGTAGAGAAGGAACCACTGTAGTTCCGTCCGAAGCCACAACTGAACGTGTTCCATACGAAGGAACGACTGCATACCCAGGTAGAGAAGGAACCACTATTGTTCCGTCCGAAGGCACAACTGGACGTGTTCCATACGAAGGAACGACTGCATACCCAGGTAGCGAAGGAACCACTACTGTTCCGTCCGAAGGCACAACTGGACGTGTTCCATACGAAGGAACGACTCCATACCCAGGTAGAGAAGGAACCACTGTAGTTCCGTCCGAAGCCACAACTGGACGTGTTCCATACGAAGGAACGACTGCATACCCAAGTAGAGAAGGAACCATTATTGTTCCGTCCGAAGGCACAACTGGACGCGTTCCATACGAAGGAACGACTGCCTACCCAGGTAGAGAAGGAACCACTATTGTTCCGTCCGAAGGCACAACTGAACGTGTTCCATACGAAGGAACGACTGCATACCCAGGTAGCGAAGGAACCACTACTGTTCCGTCCGAAGGCACAACTGGACGTGTTCCATACGAAGGAACGACTGCATACCCAGGCAAAGAAGCGACCACTATTGTTCCGTCCGAAGGCACAACTGGACGTGTTCCATACGAAGGAACAACTGCATACCCAGGTAGCGAAGGAACCACTACTGTTCCGTCCGAAGGCACAACTGGACGTGTTCCATACGAAGGAACGACTGCATACCCAAGTAGAGAAGGAACCACTATTGTTCCGTCCGAAGGCACAACTGGACGTGTTCCATACGAAGGAACGACTGCATACCCAGGCAAAGAAGCGACCACTATTGTTCCGTCCGAAGGCACAACTGGACGCGTTCCATACGAAGGAACGACTGCCTACCCAGGCAAAGAAGCGACCACTATTGTTCCGTCCGAAGGTACAACTGGACGTGTTCCATACGAAGGAACGACTGCATACCCAAGTAGAGAAGGAACCACTATTGTTCCGTCCGAAGGCACAACTGGACGCGTTCCATACGAAGGAACGACTGCATACCCAAGTAGAGAAAGAACCACTATTGTTCCGTCCGAAGGCACAACTGGACGCGTTCCATACGAAGGAACGACTGCCTACCCAAGTAGAGAAGGAACCACTATTGTTCCGTCCGAAGGCACAACTGGACGCGTTCCATCCGAAGGAACGACTGCATACCCAGGCAAAGAAGCGACCACTATTGTTCCGTCCGAAGGCACAACTGGACGCGTTCCATACGAAGGAACGACTGCCTACCCAAGTAGAGAAGGAACCACTATTGTTCCGTCCGAAGGCACAACTGGACGCGTTCCATCCGAAGGAACGACTGCATACCCAGGCAAAGAAGCGACCACTATTGTTCCGTCCGAAGGCACAACTGGACGCGTTCCATACGAAGGAACGACTGCCTACCCAAGTAGAGAAGGAACCACTATTGTTCCGACCGAAGGCACAACTGGACGAGTTCCATCCGAAGGAACGACTGCATACCCAGGCAAAGAAGCGACCACTATTGTTCCGTCCGAAGGCACAACTGGACGCGTTCCATACGAAGGAACAACTGCATACCCAGGTAGAGAAGGAACCACTATTGTTCCGTCCGAAGGCACAACTGGACGCGTTCCATCCGAAGGAACGACTGCATACCCAAGTAGAGAAGGAACCACTATTGTTCCGTCCGAAGGCACAACTGGACGCGTTCCATACGAAGGAACAACTGCATACCCAGGTAGAGAAGGAACCACTATTGTTCCGTCCGAAGGCACAACTGGACGTGTTCCATACGAAGGAACGACTCCATACCCAGGTAGAGAAGGAACCACTATTGTTCCGCCCGAAGCCACAACTGGACGCGTTCCATACGAAGGAACGACTGCCTACCCAGGCAAAGAAGCGACCACTGTAGTTCCGTCCGAAGGCACAACTGGACGCGTTCCATACGAAGGAACGACTGCATACCCAAGCAAAGAGGCGACCACTACTGTTCCGCCCGAAGGCACAACTGGACGCGTTCCATACGAAGGAACGACTGCCTACCCAGGCAAAGAAGCGACCACTATTGTTCCGTCCGAAGGCACAACTGGACGCGTTCCATACGAAGGAACGACTGCCTACCCAAGTAGAGAAGGAACCACTATTGTTCCGTCCGAAGGCACAACTGGACGCGTTCCATACGAAGGAACGACTGCCTACCCAGGCAAAGAAGCGACCACTATTGTTCCGTCCGAAGGCACAACTGGACGCGTTCCATACGAAGGAACGACTCCATACCCAGGTAGAGAAGGAACCACTATTGTTCCGTCCGAAGGCACAACTGAACGTGTTCCATACGAAGGAACGACTGCCTACCCAGGCAAAGAAGCGACCACTGTAGTTCCGTCCGAAGCCACAACTGGAAGTGTTCCATACGAAGGAACGACTGCCTACCCAGGTAGAGAAGGAACCACTATTGTTCCGTCCGAAGGCACAACTGGACGTGTTCCATACGAGGGAACGCCTGCCTATCCAGGAATTGAAGCAATAACAGTGGTTCCATATGAGGGCACAACTGGACGTGTTCCATACGAAGGAACGACTGCATACCCAGGTAGAGAAGGAACCACTATTGTTCCGTCCGAAGGCACAACTGGACGTGTTCCATACGAAGGAACGACTCCATACCCAGGTAGAGAAGGAACCACTATTGTTCCGTCCGAAGGCACAACTGGACGCGTTCCATACGAAGGAACGACTGCGTACCCAGGCAAAGAAGCGACCACTATTGTTCCGCCCGAAGGCACAACTGGACGTGTTCCATACGAAGGAACGACTCCATACCCAAGTAGAGAAGGAACCACTATTGTTCCGTCCGAAGGCACAACTGGACGCGTTCCATACGAAGGAACGACTGCCTACCCAGGTAGAGAAGGAACCACAATTGTTCCGTCCGAAGGCACAACCGGACGCGTTCCATACGAAGGAACGACTGCCTACCCAAGTAGAGAAGGAACCACTATTGTTCCGTCCGAAGGCACAACTGGACGCGTTCCATACGAAGGAACGACTGCCTACCCAGGTAGAGAAGGAACCACTATTGTTCCGTCCGAAGGCACAACTGGACGCGTTCCATACGAAGGAACAACTGCATACCCAGGTAGAGAAGGAACCACTATTGTTCCGTCCGAAGCCACAACTGGACGCGTTCCATACGAAGGAACGACTGCCTACCCAAGTAGAGAAGGAACCACTATTATTCCGTCCGAAGGCACAACTGGACACGTTCCATACGAAGGAACGACTGCCTACCCAGCCAAAGAAGCGACCACTATTGTTCCGTCCGAAGGCACAACTGGACGCGTTCCATCCGAAGGAACGACTGCATACCCAAGTAGAGAAGGAACCACTATTGTTCCATATGAGGGCACAACAAGACGCGTTCCATCCGAAGGAACGACTGCCTACCCAGGCAAAGAAGCGACCACTGTAGTTCCGTCCGAAGGCACAACTGGACCTGTTCCATACGAAGGAACGACTGCCTATCCAGGAATTGAAGCAATAACAGTGGTTCCATATGAGGGCACAACAAGACGTGTTCCAAACGAAGGAACGACTGCATACCCAGGCAAAGAAGCGACCACTATTGTTCCGTCCGAAGGCACAACTGGACGTGTTCCATACGAAGGAACGACTGCATACCCAGGCAAAGAAGCGACCACTATTGTTCCGTCCGAAGGCACAACTGGACGTGTTCCATACGAAGGAACGACTGCCTACCCAAGTAGAGAAGGAACCACTATTGTTCCGTCCGAAGGCACAACTGGACGCGTTCCATACGAAGGAACGACTGCCTACCCAAGTAGAGAAGGAACCACTATTGTTCCGTCCGAAGGCACAACTGGACGCGTTCCATACGAAGGAACGACTCCATACCCAGGTAGAAAAGGAACCACTATTGTTCCGCCCGAAGGCACAACTGGACGCGTTCCATACGAAGGAACGACTGCCTACCCAGGCAAAGAAGCGACCACTATTGTTCCGTCCGAAGGCACAACTGGACGCGTTCCATACGAAGGAACGACTGCCTACCCAAGTAGAGAAGGAACCACTATTGTTCCGTCCGAAGGCACAACTGGACGCGTTCCATACGAAGGAACGACTGCCTACCCAGGTAGAGAAGGAACCACTATTGTTCCGTCCGAAGGCACAACTGGACGCGTTCCATACGAAGGAACGACTGCCTACCCAGGTAGAGAAGGAACCACTATTGTTCCGCCCGAAGGCACAACTGGACGCATTCCATACGAAGGAACGACTGCATACCCAGGCAAAGAAGCGACCACTGTAATTCCGTCCGAAGGCACAACTGGACGCGTTCCATACGAAGGAACGACTGCCTACCCAAGTAGAGAAGGAACCACTATTGTTCCGTCCGAAGGCACAACTGGACGCGTTCCATACGAAGGAACGACTGCATACCCAGGCAAAGAAGCGACCACTATTGTTCCGTCCGAAGGCACAACTGGACGCGTTCCATACGAAGGAACGACTGCCTACCCAAGTAGAGAAGGAACCACTATTGTTCCGTCCGAAGGCACAACTGGACGCGTTCCATCCGAAGGAACGACTGCATACCCAGGCAAAGAAGCGACCACTATTGTTCCGTCCGAAGGCACAACTGGACGCGTTCCATACGAAGGAACGACTGCGTACCCAGGCAAAGAAGCGACCACTATTGTTCCGTTCGAAGGCACAACTGGACGCGTTCCATACGAAGGAAAGACTGCCTACCCAGGCAAAGAAGCGACCACTATTGTTCCGTCCGAAGGCACAACTGGACGTGTTCCATACGAAGGAACGACTGCCTACCCAGGTAGAGAAGGAACCACTATTGTTCCGTCCGAATTCACAACTGGACGCGTTACATCCGAAGGAACGACTGCATACCCAGGCAAAGAAGCGACCACTGTAGTTCCGTCCGAAGCCACAACTGGACGTGTTCCATACGAAGGAACGACTGCCTATCCAGGAATTGAAGCAATAACAGTGGTTCCATATGAGGGCACAACAAGACGTGTTCCAAACGAAGGAACGACTGCCTACCCAGGCAAAGAAGCGACCACTGTAATTCCGTCCGAAGGCACAACTGCACGCGTTCCATACGAAGGAACGACTGCCTACCCAAGTAGAGAAGGAACCACTATTGTTCCGTCCGAAGGCACAACTGGACGCGTTCCATACGAAGGAACGACTGCCTATCCAGGAATTGAAGCAATAACAGTGGTTCCATATGAGGGCACAACTGGACGTGTTCAATACGAAGAAACAACTGCATACCCAGGTAGAGAAGGAACCACTACTGTTCCGTCCGAAGGCACAACTGGACGCGTTCCATACGAAGGAACGACTGCATACCCAGGCAAAGAAGCGACCACTGTAATTCCGTCCGAAGGCACAACTGCACGCGTTCCATACGAAGGAACGACTGCCTACCCAAGTAGAGAAGGAACCACTATTGTTCCGTCCGAAGGCACAACTGGACGCGTTCCATCCGAAGGAACGACTGCATACCCAGGCAAAGAAGCGACCACTATTGTTCCGTCCGAAGGCACAACTGGACGCGTTCCATACGAAGGAACGACTGCGTACCCAGGCAAAGAAGCGACCACTATTGTTCCGCCCGAAGGCACAACTGGACGCGTTCCATCCGAAGGAACGACTGCATACCCAGGCAAAGAAGCGACCACTATTGTTCCGTCCGAAGGCACAACTGGACGCGTTCCATACGAAGGAACGACTGCCTACCCAAGTAGAGAAGGAACCACTATTGTTCCGTCCGAAGGCACAACTGGACGCGTTCCATACGAAGGAACGACTCCATACCCAGGTAGAAAAGGAACCACTATTGTTCCGCCCGAAGGCACAACTGGACGCGTTCCATACGAAGGAACGACTGCCTACCCAGGCAAAGAAGCGACCACTATTGTTCCGTCCGAAGGCACAACTGGACGCGTTCCATACGAAGGAACGACTGCCTACCCAAGTAGAGAAGGAACCACTATTGTTCCGTCCGAAGGCACAACTGGACGCGTTCCATACGAAGGAACGACTGCCTACCCAGGTAGAGAAGGAACCACTATTGTTCCGTCCGAAGGCACAACTGGACGCGTTCCATACGAAGGAACGACTGCCTACCCAGGTAGAGAAGGAACCACTATTGTTCCGCCCGAAGGCACAACTGGACGCATTCCATACGAAGGAACGACTGCATACCCAGGCAAAGAAGCGACCACTGTAATTCCGTCCGAAGGCACAACTGGACGCGTTCCATACGAAGGAACGACTGCCTACCCAAGTAGAGAAGGAACCACTATTGTTCCGTCCGAAGGCACAACTGGACGCGTTCCATACGAAGGAACGACTGCCTACCCAGGTAGAGAAGGAACCACTATTGTTCCGTCCGAAGGCACAACTGGACGCGTTCCATACGAAGGAACGACTGCCTACCCAGGTAGAGAAGGAACCACTATTGTTCCGCCCGAAGGCACAACTGGACGCATTCCATACGAAGGAACGACTGCCTACCCAGGTAGAGAAGGAACCACTATTGTTCCGCCCGAAGGCACAACTGGACGCGTTCCATACGAAGGAACGACTGCCTACCCAAGTAGAGAAGGAACCACTATTGTTCCGTTCGAAGGCACAACTGGACGCGTTCCATACGAAGGAAAGACTGCCTACCCAGGCAAAGAAGCGACCACTATTGTTCCGTCCGAAGGCACAACTGGACGTGTTCCATACGAAGGAACGACTGCCTACCCAGGTAGAGAAGGAACCACTATTGTTCCGTCCGAATTCACAACTGGACGCGTTACATCCGAAGGAACGACTGCATACCCAGGCAAAGAAGCGACCACTGTAGTTCCGTCCGAAGCCACAACTGGACGTGTTCCATACGAAGGAACGACTGCCTATCCAGGAATTGAAGCAATAACAGTGGTTCCATATGAGGGCACAACAAGACGTGTTCCAAACGAAGGAACGACTGCCTACCCAGGCAAAGAAGCGACCACTGTAATTCCGTCCGAAGGCACAACTGCACGCGTTCCATACGAAGGAACGACTGCCTACCCAAGTAGAGAAGGAACCACTATTGTTCCGTCCGAAGGCACAACTGGACGCGTTCCATACGAAGGAACGACTGCCTATCCAGGAATTGAAGCAATAACAGTGGTTCCATATGAGGGCACAACTGGACGTGTTCAATACGAAGAAACAACTGCATACCCAGGTAGAGAAGGAACCACTACTGTTCCGTCCGAAGGCACAACTGGACGCGTTCCATACGAAGGAACGACTGCATACCCAGGCAAAGAAGCGACCACTGTAATTCCGTCCGAAGGCACAACTGCACGCGTTCCATACGAAGGAACGACTGCCTACCCAAGTAGAGAAGGAACCACTATTGTTCCGTCCGAAGGCACAACTGGACGCGTTCCATACGAAGGAACGACTGCCTACCCAGGCAAAGAAGCGACCACTATTGTTCCGTCCCAAGGCACAACTGGACGTGTTCCATACAAAGGAACGACTGCATACCCAAGTAGAGAAGGAACCACTATTGTTCCGACCGAATTCACAACTGGACGCGTTACATCCGAAGGAACGACTGCCTACCCAGGCAAAGAAGCGACCACTGTAGTTCCGTCCGAAGCCACAACTGGACGTGTTCCATACGAAGGAACGACTGCCTATCCAGGCAAAGAAGCAATAACAGTGGTTCCATATGAGGGCACAACAAGACGTGTTCCAAACGAAGGAACGACTGCCTACCCAGGCAAAGAAGCGACCACTATTGTTCCATCCGAAGGCACAACTGGACGTGTTCAATACGAAGAAACAACTGCATACCCAGGTAGAGAAGGAACCACTACTGTTCCGTCCGAAGGCACAACTGGACGCGTTCCATACGAAGGAACGACTGCATACCCAGGCAAAGAAGCGACCACTATTGTTCCGTCCGAAGGCACAACTGGACGCGTTCCATACGAAGGAACGACTGCCTACCCAAGTAGAGAAGGAACCACTATTGTTCCGTTCGAAGGCACAACTGGACGCGTTCCATACGAAGGAACGACTGCCTACCCAGGCAAAGAAGCGACCACTATTGTTCCGTCCGAAGGCACAACTGGACGTGTTCCATACAAAGGAACGACTGCATACCCAAGTAGAGAAGGAACCACTATTGTTCCGTCCGAATTCACAACTGGACGCGTTACATCCGAAGGAACGACTGCCTACCCAGGCAAAGAAGCGACCACTGTAGTTCCGTCCGAAGCCACAACTGGACGTGTTCCATACGAAGGAACGACTGCCTATCCAGGAATTGAAGCAATAACAGTGGTTCCATATGAGGGCACAACAAGACGTGTTCCAAACGAAGGAACGACTGCCTACCCAGGCAAAGAAGCGACCACTATTGTTCCATCCGAAGGCACAACTGGAAGTGTTCAATACGAAGAAACAACTGCATACCCAGGTAGCGAAGGAACCACTACTGTTCCGTCCGAAGACACAACTGGACGTGTTCCATACGAAGGAACGACTGCATACCCAAGTAGAGAAGGAACCACTATTGTTCCGTCCGAAGGCACAACTGGACGCATTCCATACGAAGGAACGACTGCATACCCAAGTAGAGAAGGAACCACTATTGTTCCGCCCGAAGTCACAACTGGACGTGTTCCATACGAAGGAACGACTGCATACCCAAGTAGAGAAGGAACCACTATTGTTCCGTCCGAAGGCACAACTGGACGCGTTCCATACGAAGGAACGACTGCATACCCAGGTAGAGAAGGAACCACTGTAGTTCCGTCCGAAGCCACAACTGAACGTGTTCCATACGAAGGAACGACTGCATACCCAGGTAGAGAAGGAACCACTATTGTTCCGTCCGAAGGCACAACTGGACGCGTTCCATACGAAGGAACGACTGCCTACCCAGGCAAAGAAGCGACCACTATTGTTCCGTCCGAAGGCACAACTGGACGCGTTCCATACGAAGGAACGACTGCGTACCCAGGCAAAGAAGCGACCACTATTGTTCCGCCCGAAGGCACAACTGGACGTGTTCCATACGAAGGAACGACTGCCTACCCAGGTAGAGAAGGAACCACTATTGTTCCGTCCGAAGGCACAACTGGACGCGTTCCATACGAAGGAACGACTGCATACCCAGGTAGAGAAGGAACCACTGTAGTTCCGTCCGAAGCCACAACTGAACGTGTTCCATACGAAGGAACGACTGCATACCCAGGTAGAGAAGGAACCACTATTGTTCCGTCCGAAGCCACAACTGGACGTGTTCCATACGAAGGAACGACTGCCTATCCAAGTAGAGAAGGAACCACTATTGTTCCGTCCGAAGGCACAACTGGACGTGTTCCATACGAAGGAACGACTGCATACCCAGGCAAAGAAGCGACCACTATTGTTCCGTCCGAAGCCACAACTGGACGCATTCCATACGAAGGAACGACTGCATACCCAGGTAGAGAAGGAACCACTATTGTTCCGTCCGAAGCCACAACTGGACGTGTTCCATACGAAGGAACGACTGCATACCCAGGCAAAGAAGCGACCACTATTGTTCCGTCCGAAGGCACAACTGGACGCGTTCCATACGAAGGAACGACTGCATACCCAGGTAGAGAAGGAACCACTGTAGTTCCGTCCGAAGCCACAACTGAACGTGTTCCATACGAAGGAACGACTGCATACCCAGGTAGAGAAGGAACCACTATTGTTCCGTCCGATGGCACAACTGGACGCGTTCCATACGAAGGAACGACTGCCTACCCAGGCAAAGAAGCGACCACTATTGTTCCGTCCGAAGCCACAACTGGACGCATTCCATACGAAGGAACGACTGCATACCCAGGTAGAGAAGGAACCACTATTGTTCCGTCCGAAGCCACAACTGGACGCGTTCCATACGAAGGAACGACTGCATACCCAAGTAGAGAAGGAACCACTATTGTTCCGTCCGATGGCACAACTGGACGCGTTCCATACGAAGGAACGACTGCCTACCCAGGCAAAGAAGCGACCATTATTGTTCCGTCCGAAGCCACAACTGGACGCGTTCCATACGAAGGAACGACTGCCTACCCAAGTAGAGAAGGAACCACTATTGTTCCGTCCGAAGGCACAACTGGACGTGTTCCATACGAAGGAACGACTGCATACCCAGGCAAAGAAGCGACCACTACTGTTCCGTCCGAAGGCACAACTGGACGTGTTCCATACGAAGGAACGACTGCATACCCAGGCAAAGAAGCGACCACTATTGTTCCGTCCGAAGGCACAACTGGACGTGTTCCATACGAAGGAACAACTGCATACCCAGGTAGCGAAGGAACCACTACTGTTCCGTCCGAAGGCACAACTGGACGCGTTCCATACGAAGGAACGACTGCGTACCCAGGCAAAGAAGCGACCACTATTGTTCCGCCCGAAGGCACAACTGGACGTGTTCCATACGAAGGAACGACTGCATACCCAGGTAGAGAAGGAACCACTATTGTTCCGTCCGAAGGCACAACTGGACGCGTTCCATACGAAGGAACGACTGCCTACCCAAGTAGAGAAGGAACCACTATTGTTCCGTCCGAAGGCACAACTGGACGTGTTCCATACGAAGGAACGACTGCATACCCAGGCAAAGAAGCGACCACTATTATTCCGTCCGAAGGCACAACTGGACGCGTTCCATACGAAGGAACGACTGCCTACCCAGGCAAAGAAGCGACCACTATTGTTCCGTCCGAAGCCACAACTGGACGCATTCCATACGAAGGAACGACTGCATACCCAGGTAGAGAAGGAACCACTATTGTTCCGTCCGATGGCACAACTGGACGCGTTCCATACGAAGGAACGACTGCCTACCCAGGCAAAGAAGCGACCACTATTGTTCCGTCCGAAGCCACAACTGGACGCATTCCATACGAAGGAACGACTGCCTACCCAAGTAGAGAAGGAGCCACTATTGTTCCGTCCGAAGGCACAACTGGACGTGTTCCATACGAAGGAACGACTGCATACCCAGGTAGAGAAGGAACCACTATTGTTCCGTCCGAAGGCACAACTGGACGCGTTCCATACGAAGGAACGACTGCCTACCCAAGTAGAGAAGGAACCACTATTGTTCCGTCCGAAGGCACAACTGGACGCGTTCCATACGAAGGAACGACTGCCTACCCAAGTAGAGAAGGAACCACTATTGTTCCGTCCGAAGGCACAACTGGACGCGTTCCATCCGAAGGAACGACTGCATACCCAGGCAAAGAAGCGACCACTATTGTTCCGTCCGAAGGCACAACTGGACGCGTTCCATACGAAGGAACGACTGCATACCCAGGCAAAGAAGCGACCACTATAATTCCGTCCGAAGGCACAACTGGACGCGTTCCATCCGAAGGAACGACTGCATACCCAGGCAAAGAAGCGACCACTATTGTTCCGTCCGAAGGCACAACTGGACGCGTTCCATACGAAGGAACGACTGCATACCCAGGCAAAGAAGGAACCACTATTGTTCCGTCCGAAGGCACAACTGGACGCGTTCCATCCGAAGGAACGACTGCATACCCAGGCAAAGAAGCGACCACTATTGTTCCGTCCGAAGGCACAACTGGACGCGTTCCATACGAAGGAACGACTGCGTACCCAGGCAAAGAAGCGACCACTATTGTTCCGCCCGAAGGCACAACTGGACGCGTTCCATCCGAAGGAACGACTGCATACCCAGGCAAAGAAGCGACCACTATTGTTCCGTCCGAAGGCACAACTGGACGCGTTCCATACGAAGGAACGACTGCCTACCCAAGTAGAGAAGGAACCACTATTGTTCCGACCGAAGGCACAACTGGACGAGTTCCATCCGAAGGAACGACTGCATACCCAGGCAAAGAAGCGACCACTATTGTTCCGTCCGAAGGCACAACTGGACGCGTTCCATACGAAGGAACGACTGCCTACCCAAGTAGAGAAGCGACCACTATTGTTCCGTCCGAAGGCACAACTGGACGCGTTCCATACGAAGGAACGACTGCGTACCCAGGCAAAGAAGCGACCACTATTGTTCCGCCCGAAGCCACAACTGGACGTGTTCCATACGAAGGAACGACTGCATACCCAGGCAAAGAAGCAATAACAGTGGTTCCATATGAAGGCACAACAAGACGCGTCCCATCCGAAGGAACGACTGCCTACCCAGGCAAAGAAGCGACCACTGTAGTTCCGTCCGAAGCCACAACTGAACGTGTTCCGTACGAAGGAACGACTGCATACCCAGGTAGAGAAGGAACCACTATTGTTCCGTCCGAAGCCACAACTGGACGTGTTCCATACGAAGGAACGACTGCATACCCAGGTAGAGAAGGAACCACTATTGTTCCGTCCGAAGGCACAACTGGACGCGTTCCATCCGAAGGAACGACTGCATACCCAGGCAAAGAAGCGACCACTATTGTTCCGTCCGAAGGCACAACTGGACGCGTTCCATACGAAGGAACGACTGCCTACCCAAGTAGAGAAGGAACCACTATTGTTCCGTCCGAAGGCACAACTGGACGCGTTCCATCCGAAGGAACGACTGCATACCCAGGCAAAGAAGCGACCACTATTGTTCCGTCCGAAGGCACAACTGGACGCGTTCCATACGAAGGAACGACTGCCTACCCAAGTAGAGAAGGAACCACTATTGTTCCGTCCGAAGGCACAACTGGACGCGTTCCATCCGAAGGAACGACTGCATACCCAGGCAAAGAAGCGACCACTATTGTTCCGTCCGAAGGCACAACTGGACGCGTTCCATACGAAGGAACGACTGCCTACCCAAGTAGAGAAGGAACCACTATTGTTCCGTCCGATGGCACAACTGGACGCGTTCCATCCGAAGGAACGACTGCCTACCCAGGCAAAGAAGCGACCACTATTGTTCCGCCCGAAGGCACAACTGCACGTGTTCCATACGAAGGAGCGACTGCATACCCAGGCAAAGAAGCGACCACTATTGTTCCGTCTGAAGCCACAACTGGACGCGTTCCATACGAAGGAACGACTGCATACCCAGGTAGAGAAGGAACCACTATTGTTCCGTCCGAAGCCACAACTGGACGTGTTCCATACGAAGGAACGACTGCATACCCAGGTAGAGAAGGAACCACTATTGTTCCGTCCGATGGCACAACTGGACGCGTTCCATACGAAGGAACGACTGCGTACCCAGGCAAAGAAGCGACCACTATTGTTCCGCCCGAAGCCACAACTGGACGTGTTCCATACGAAGGAACGACTGCCTATCCAGGAATTGAAGCAATAACAGTGGTTCCATATGAAGGCACAACAAGACGCGTCCCATCCGAAGGAACGACTGCCTACCCAGGCAAAGAAGCGACCACTGTAGTTCCGTCCGAAGCCACAACTGAACGTGTTCCGTACGAAGGAACGACTGCATACCCAGGTAGAGAAGGAACCACTACTGTTCCGTCCGAAGGCACAACTGGACGTGTTCCATACGAAGGAACGACTGCCTATCCAGGAATTGAACCAATAACTGTGGTTCCATATGAGGGCACAACAAGACGCATTCCATCCGAAGGAACGACTGCCTACCCAGGCAAAGAAGCGACCACTGTTGTTCCATCCGAAGCCACAACTATTCCCGTCGAGGGAGAAAATCTTTTTACTTCCCCCGAAATGGAAAGTTCAACACGCGCTTCGACCGTAGCAGCACCAAAATCAACAACAGAGACAACAGCGACACGACTGTCAACATCGGGAGCACCCGAAGTATACACTGAAGCTGTAACGAAAGAAGAAAGGACTACAGTCACTTTCAGACCGTCCCCCCCGACGGATACAACAACTGTTCGATCAGAGAGCACCACATCTGCCGAAGATGGGCTTAGATCACAGCCCACATTCACCGGAGTTCCAGAAATAACCACTGAGGGCCCTGAAGTGCCCACGGAAAGTGTGTACGCGTTCAACAAGACTACGAGAACCTTCAAGCCGATTATTTCCACAACTTCGTCATCAGAAGCCACTACAATGCCTTCAATGGTAACCGAAGTTACCGAGGGCGAGAGCAGAACATATACCTCCCCCACTGACGCTCCTGGAGTTACCACTGAAGGAGTGTCCAGGTTCGACATGACTACGGGAACCTTCGAGCCAGTCACCATTTCGTCAGAAACAACTGAAACGCCTGGAAGAGAAAACGAAACTCTGGCGACCACAGTCGGAGTTGCCGAAGGCACTACCGAAAGGATCACCAGGTTCAATACTACTTTCATTCCGTACACATCGACACCGTCTTCGGAAGGTACAACCTTTAGCGTAGACACAACTCAGCCCAGTACGATAAGCCCCCACTTGCCGCCGACGTCAACACCCCTCGAACTCATAACGACGACATCGTCCGGCGAAATTCTTACCACTGTGCCATACTACCGCCATGAAACCACATTCTTGCCCGATAAGACTGACGTGGTCGTCACCGTCGTACCCGAGACCACACCCGCGACCACCCCTCCCACCAATCGCACTGCTGGTGGCTGCACCAGCGACTACCAGTGCCCCGACTCTGAGGTCTGCCTCCGTTCTGTCTGTTCGAACCCATGCTTCGCTTACACACCCTGTGTCACCCTAGAAATAGACTTCCACGTTTGTAGAACCCTAAACCACACAGCTATGTGCTTTTGCAATGCAGATGCAGATGTGAACACGCCAGATTGTCACGTGATACCAGGTAAACATGAAACAACACCTCTCGAGCCTCTCTTTCAAATCAAAACTACAAATAAATGGAATGTGCAAGCAAGCAAAAGAATGTTGCAAGTCAAGGGCGACTGCGCGCAAGAACTGCATCTTAACTGCCACTTGCGCTCGCGTCGCTCCTTCTTTTCCTCACTCTCTCTCACTCTCTCTCTCTCTCTCTCTGTCTTGCTCTCTGTTTATTTTTTGGTATAACGGTGGGGATACATTGTTCGCAGAATGCAAACGATTTCGTCATATTTGTTGTGCTCTCCCTCTCTCTATCTCTCTCTCCCCCTCCGTTTATTTCCTCTTCTCTCACTCTCACCCAGCTATCCTGTCTCTCCCACTCTTTTCCATTCTCGTTTGATCACACCTTTGAGCCACTCCTCATAAACTCACGTAAGGCTCACACGAATGCACCATTTTGCTCGCTCAACAGATTCTCTCTGTTGTCTCTCTCTCTCTCTCGGCATACTGGTCCCGAAAACCAAAAATATCGTCAAGCCCGGCTTTGAAAACACTCATTTGTTATGAAGAACCTGCAGTCGACGCACTGTAGACATTTGCATGTGTGGCTATACTTTCTCTTCCCTACCTCCCTCACTCTCTCTCTCTCTCTCTCTCCCAATCTGTCAGCCTGTCAGTTTCTTGTCACACAGCTGTCAAAGCTGTCAAACGAACCATCAAAACAAGAATGCCCATTTGCAAGTTAGGAAAAGGACGCGCATGTATCTGTTGGCTTGCTCGAGGCCATGCCCTTCGATTGTTTCTGTTTGCGGGGGGAATGAAGATCAACTGTTATGTTTTTTATTGGTTGTTGTATATAAATAGCTGTAAAAATGTATGATATGTACATATGTATACTGCATGGTGGTGGTTGTAGTCCTAGCTTTTGGCCCTGATTAAGGCTTGCATGTGTATATGTTGTGCTGAGCTATAAAATTTTGTTGTATTTTCCTTAAGTTACTGTGTTTCAATTCCAGCAAAGCAAAAAAAAAAACGAAGAAGCGATTATTTGTGTGTGTTTATGTTTTTGGTTTGTGCCATGGCTAAATGAGTTTTTCGACATTTTTACAGAAATCGGCTGCGCTTCGAGCAGCGATTGCCCCACGCAGAGAGCTTGTGTCAATGCGCTATGCGTAGATCCTTGCTCGTACGCGAATCCATGCGCCAGAGATCAGGAATGTCAAGTGAAACAGCATCATCCGGTTTGTGTCAAGGGTAAGTTTAATGCAAACCAATTCGAGGAAAAATTTTGGATGCGAATCGATTATTTTCGAATGTTTCCAGTTTGTGAATGTCAACGAAGCTCGGATTGTCGCGGCGGAGCACAATGCGACGGATGTCATTGTCTGCAACGTGAGTATTGAATTAGGGTTTCTGTATTAGATAGTTGCATTTTTTCTGCTGTTTGGTAGATGAGTAGGAAGAACTACCTCTGTGGTTGTCATCTAACGTCTATGTCCCTTGCCAATGGTCATAAATTATACTACCCACGTCCATTTAAGTGTCACTTGACCCCCATGGTCCAAGATTTTGATCAAAGACAATTTGACGGTCCTGTACTTCACGAATGCCTAGCATCATTCTCAGCATTTTTGCCCAATTTTTCGAAAAGTACGAATTCGAATTGGCGGCTGTATAGTCCGAGGTGAACTTGGGCCGAGCTTTTCAGCAACCATTCGTGTTGTGCGTGCTATTCTCCTCTTTCGAGTGGAGGGGACCTACAGCCTACTGCTGACTCTGAACGGCGATTTTAAGAAGCTTTTTCTAGAGTCTTTGAGCATTGTCAGCGACTCGAAAGAGGTGGAGGCGTGAACAAATTTTAGGTGTTTTTCCGAGATTCGAACCTTAGACCTCGAGCGTAGGAGTCGACGCACCTACCCACTACGCCTACCGGAATGGATTTAACTTCTCAAATCTTTAGACGTCGGCGCCATTGTTGTCGAAAGTGCCAACATTTTGGACGTCTGCACTTTTGAAGAAATGTCAAAAATCGAAAGCCTTTTTCTGTTCAGATTGTTGTTTCAGACTGGATAGCGCAATTGTACAGGGTGGGCCAAGTACAAGTTTCTTTTTAAATATGCAATAAAATGAACAAAATTACATTTTTTTTCCATCTGTTACACCTTCATTAGTAAGAGCAACCATTCCCATTAATTACGAAATACAAATTCGTTCAAGTGGCTCCCTCGGCTAGCGTCGCAGTAGCGCATTCTATCACCCCAATTTTCCAAGACCTTGTTGATGGTTTCGGACTGTAGTTCACTTGGATGGACTTGCTTGAATGATATTGGCCTTAAATGCTTGAACCGTTTCCGGATCACAAAAAAAAACCGGCCAAAGGGGTCAAATCGCAGCTTCGAGGCAGCCAATTGAAATCGCCAAATCGGCTGATAACACGATTTGGGAATTTCGTGCGCAAAAGATCGATTGGTCTGTGTGGCATGGCGCGCCAACCTGCATGAACCAGAGGTCGCCCAAATCCATGTCTTCAATTTCAGTAAAAAAAAGAGTCGGTTGAAATGGCTCTGCAACGCCCACCGTTGACCGAAATGTTGTTCCCAGCCTCATTTTCGAATAAAAATGGTCCCCTGATGCAACCACTCCACAATCCGCACCAACCCGTCACTGTCTGTGGATGCATTGGCTTCTCGACAATAATATGCCGGTTTTCCGAACCCCAGATACGGTGCGGCAATTTGGTTTGTTAATGTAGCCGCCGAGACGAAAATGCGCCTAGTCGGAAAAAATGATTTTTCGCCCAAAATCGTTGTCCAAATCAATATGCTCTATGGCCCAAACTGCGAAGCGGATGGTCTCGGGCCTTCAACTGCTGAGTCAATTGGACCTTGTAGTCGAATAATCCGAGATCTTTATGCAGATCTCATCATCTCAGGCTAGTGCGTGAACTGTTGAGCTATTGAGATCGATGGCGAGTTGATGTTCGTGAATTGAGTCTTACACTCTCGGCCACAGCAGCCACATTCTCATCTGTGCGCACCGTACGACGACGGGGACCATGAGTGTTGTCCACTAGAGACTGCTAACTTGCGTACAGCAGTCACGGTGGGTGCCTCATTTCGGCCATTTCTTTTCAAAAAACGCACTGTTTGGGCTACACAGCACTCACTTTGGAAAATTTGAGAAGTTTTTAATATTTTCGAACGTTATTCAAGCGTAAAGCTACTCATTTCGTTCCGCGGAGGTATGATACTGACTTTCTGTCAAGATTTTGAGCGAGAAACAGCTGTCAGTGTCAAAATGACCTCTGATTTAACAAAAAAACACTAGAAGAAACCGAAAAACTTTCCATCCTCTGTATGTTTCAACTCAACACTTAGTTGGAATGACCACATATTCGAGGTCGCCAAAACTGCTGGGAAATGTCTAGGTTTCCTAAATACTTCACCCCCTCTGATTGGGCTTCAATTTGTAAGGTCTGGTCTGGTGGTCCTAAGACCTCTCTGCACCTACTTGATAGAATACAACAGCGAGCGATTAAACTTATAGGAGACAGTAATATTGCGAAGACGATAAACTCGCTCGAACATCGCCGTAAATGAGACATTATCACTTATCACTGTTTTATCGCTATTTTAACAAACGTTGCTCAAGTGAGCTAGCCAATTGCATTCCTCCCCTCCATGAATTCACCCGCAATACTCGTCTCACCAGGAATGCTCACCATTTCACCCTTAAGTTAAAAGTACAGTTTAGTTTAAAAATTCGTTTTTTAGCCGCGCCACACGAATATGGAACTCTCTTCCCAGCCCAATATTTCCCACTCACTACAATCCGCAGACATTGAAGAACAATGTGCACAGGTACCTCCTCTCCCTTTCTCCCTCTATACCTACGGTTCGTGCTGCTTGATTCCGGACAGTAAAGGGTATTAGTTACCCTTCTGCGCGCGCAAATCATAAAAAAAAGAAAACGATGGCACATCCTGTGCTGGGTGGCCAGATAAGAACAATGGAAAAAGATATTTCTATGAAACAACAACGTTGTGAGACATAAAGTTGATTCTGGTTTCATTGTGAAGCCACATTCATGACATTATCTATAAAATAAGATGCCATTCAAATGACTCCCTCGGCTTCGGTGGCAGTGCTTAAGCTGTCGATCGAATTTTTAACAATTCGGTCCAATAAGTTCCGGCCACAACATCTTGAATCTTGGTTTCCAACTCGTCCAAAGTAGTTGGCCTGACTTAGGTATTAACGCAGCTTCAGAGAAAATAATCGAGTGGTGTCAAGTCAAATAATGGCGATGGCCAATTGATGAACGCTCGCCTTGAGATAAACCTGTCGCCAAATTTCTCCTTCAGAAATGCAAGCATTGCGTCGCTTATATGGCATGGAGTCCCGTCTTGTTGAAACCATAGCTCGGATATATCGAGGTCTGATCACAAAAAGTCGGTTAACATCGCTCTTTGTCTGAGACCACTGACGGTAACGACGTGTCCTTCCTCATCTCAAAAGAAATAAGGTCCGATTATGCCGCCATGCCGTAAAACTCACCAAACAGTCAATCTTTGTGGATGCATTGATGCTTGGTCGAGCACTTGCGGATTTGGGTCGCTCCAATAACTGCAGTTTTGTTTGCGGACATAGCCACTGAGCCATAAATTAACTTTGTCCGAGAAGATGATTTTTTGGCTAAAATCCGGATCGCCAGCCAACATTTCTAACGCTCAATTAGCGAATTCACGGCGTTATCTATGGTCGTCCGGTTTCAATTCTTACGTCAGTCGACGATCTGATACAGATGTAGGCCTAAATTCAACCCCAAAACAAACCAGTTGGACTCTTTGGAGATCCCCAATTCAGCTGGTCGGCACCGAATCGACATTTCTATGTCTTCTTTGATACTGGCCTCTACGGCAGCTATGTTTTCTTCATTTCGCACAAATCTCCGTCTGGTTGGTGGCTTAAGGTCCAAAAGTATGTGCGCACGCTCAAACTTTCCCTCGGCGCGACGATTTGCCTGCCTACTGAAGCCATGATGACAACAGTCGCTTCACGACGAAATCCACAACTGAGCCAGAATTTTGATTTAATTTTTAAGTTCTACAAGCTTGAAGCGATGCATGATAAAATGGCAAACTTCATTAAATATTTTGACAAATAGAGGACATTGACAACTGATGAAATAAAAGAATTTGAAAAATGTCATTGCCATCTGGTCACCCTTTAGAATTTTTTATACGTTTTGAACGGCAGTGTACATGTCCCAAAGCTTTTATATAATAATAATAATAATGGCGGCGCTACAGTCCGAAGTGGACCTGAGCCTAGCTTCTCAGCGGCTAGCTTCTGCTAGCTTTTTCTTTTATATGTTCAAGAACAAATATTCCACTTCTCCGGCCTTGTCTCGCTAATTCTTTCTCCTCTTCCATAACAACACTTCCGATGATTGATCGATTTCCGATGAGCGCATGCATGTTTAAATGTTGCAGTTGGTTAAGTGCCTGTCCTAAGTTAGAGTGGTCCCAGGTTCGAGTCCCAGTGAAAGCTAAGTGAATACGCTTTTCTCCGGTTTTTCAAATTTAGTCCAGTCACCATTTGCCGTTGGGATCAAATAAGCGCCACTATCACTGGAGCGGTCGATTAGTGGTAGCAGTCTTCTTCTTCTTCTTAGGGCGCTACAGTCCGAGGTGGACCTGGGCCTCACTCAACATGCCTCTCCACCCAGCACGATCTTTCGTCAGCTGTCTCCAGTCGGCCGAGGACCCCCTCGACTTGTGTGCTCCACCTTGTACGTGGACGTCCTCTGTTGCGTTGTCCCACAGGCTCATAGTCGAAGACTCTTCGGGCCGGAGCTAAGTTGTCCATACGCTCTACATGGCCCAGCCATCTTAGGCGTTGGATCCGTAGACGACTGGCCAGATTCATGTCGCTGTACGGCCCATACAGTTCGTGGTTGAACCTTCTCCTCCAAATGGCATCGACGCAAACAGGGCCAAAGATCAGTCAGCAGTCTGACTGTGGGGTATCACAATGGACCAACAAGGTTTAAGTGTGCTGGTGAATTCACTGGCAGCCCCCTAACCTAACCTAGATGACCGCTTTTCAGAGTCACACTCTCCCCTAGCAGACCACGCTAAGACCATTTAATTGATTGATTACTGTTCCACTTCCAGCTCGCGAACCAGGCGTCACTACAGGATGTGAACACTGCCCCTATGGCACACAATGTGATCCAACAACCGGCGCTTGCATCAAAGGTAAGTGTCCACCGTCCTTCTTCATCCCACAAAACACAACTCGTAGCATTTGCCTTCAAAAAACAAAAAAATGTTTGTAAATATATCAGCAAAACATAACGTCGCACATATTTATTTGCACATGTAATATATTTACAACAACAAAAATTAACGATTTATGCGACAAGCCTGCTCGGACTCTACCTCAGCCTAACCCCAAAGCTTTGGTGGAGTCCACCACCCACCGCCAACTAGCAATTTTGTAGAAATTTGTAAATACGTTGGATTTTATTTTTTATTTTTGGTTAAACTTAATTTTAATTTAATTTTTAATTTTATTGTTGTTTTTTTTTTCATTTTAAACATACATTTTATTCTGTAAATAATCTTTAGCGAATATAACTACCACTACCACTTCTTCTACTACCAATTTAACTGATGTAACAAGTCCTACTACCACCATAACCTATGCCACTACTCTCAAAACGGTTACCGATGAGGAGGGCTATACTAGTGATTATACTAACTTAGTTACTGAACCAACAACAACGGTAATGGCACCGACAAGCAACGCTTCAACCACCGGCACTAGTAGTGACCTGACCACACCAACCATCGGCACTGCTTCGACGACAATGTCGTCGTTCTCGTCGTCATCGTCGTCATCATCGTCGTCTGGCGAAGAGACAACAACGGCCGCGGTGACTACCACGCATAGTGTCACACCGTCAGTGAGTCCAGTGACAACGCAAGAGACCACCACAACGGAAGAGATCGAAACCACAACGGAACTGATCACGGAATACAGTGTGGAGTCAAGCACCAGCGTGGGCGGTCCACAGAAGGGCTACCGAGACGGAGAGAATAACATAACCGACAGCCCCTTCGAGACCGTAACGGCGAGCTCTTCGAAAACCTATCAGACCACGAGGGGAGAAGATGATTTGACGCGCGACATAAGCACGTCCCCCGGCCGTGTGGGATCCACAACTCAGGGCATATTCGACATCACAACAACGCCCATCAGCATAACCACCGAGAGAAGAGTTGAGACGACAATGGGCGGCGTTGAGACGACCAAGTCGAGTTCGACGGTTGGAATTGAGATACCGACCACAGTCAGAGGCATCAGCACGACTGTTGCCATTGAAGAAACAACCACTTTAGGTACAGAGTCGTCCACAGATCGAACCACCCCACCGCCATCAGTCGGCACCAGCACACCTGGTCAGTCCACCGTCGTTGTGGACTACACGAGGCGGCCGTCCACTCGAGGCGACACCTCGCTCGAGTACGACTATCGCAACATGACGACCATGGTTTTCGAAAACATCACCACAACCACCGAGAAATACGACTCGACACTGCCAGAGATATCAGAAGATACCACACCACAGACGTCGACCACCATGAGTGGATCAGATTTGGTGACATCAAAGTCGCCAACCGCCCCGACGACTGCCGGCGACTCGAGATCATCCGATTTCGACGTCGAATCGCCCACAACGCCGGCGATATTCTTGAAAACCTATCCCACCACAACGACAGGCGAAGAGGAAGGCGACCAAACCACAACCATTTTGACATCCACTGACGTAAACGTCACTGCGACGTCCGAGTCATGTCGTAGCAATACGAACTGCGGCTCCAATCAGCTTTGCGTCGACGGTCGTTGTCGTGCCATCTGTGATACACAGACTGATGATGGTGATAACATTGACTGTGTCACAGGTATAACATTAATCTTATTAACACTAAATTTGTTTGTATATTTTTTCCGATCACTCCGCCACACGATACACATCACAAAACGTGACACTAGCTGTACATACAATTTTTAACCGATTTTTTGTTGATTTTTTAATTTAATTTACTTTTAATTTAAAATTAATGCAGTAACACTGTGTAAATATTTGTAAATAAGCAAAGTAACGGTATTCCCAATTTTTTGTTCTGTCAAAATTGGTTTTTGTTTGACAGCTGATTGGCGAAACGATCATCGAATGGATGGTGAAGTACTTGACATTTGCCCATGTTTTGAGTGGGGGGGAATGAAATGGGTTTCACTTTGACAGCTGTCAGGTGAGGGAGATGTCAGTTTGAAAAATTTGTACTTGCCATATGCCCATGTTTTGAGTGGGGGGGAATGAAATGGGTTTCATTTTGACAGCTGTCAGATGTCAGTTTGAACAGTTTACAGAGGGAAGCAACGGTCCGAGTACAGAATCATGAGAACTTCAACATAAAGTAGCTTCAAGACGCTAAGTCTTGAGGAGAACTACGTGCTTTTTATGTCTCGCGGAATACCGGAACGATCTTTCAAAATGTTTTCCAGTTTTTGATGAAAATAATCAGGATTGTCCTCCTTTGGTTGTCGTCGTCCGTAAAATGTATTGTCTGCAACAACAAGTTCCTCATTTGAAGCAAATTCTGAGTCACAATTCAATCTAACAACCTCCAGTCAATCTCCAAGACCCTTAACAAAAGAAATGCTGTTCCAGTTTTTCGCTCAAAAACACCTTTCCTACCACCTTGATGTTCAAATGCAGTTTATGGCTCAAGCATTTGCTCTGACGTTTCAACCTAGAGTCGCGAGAATAGCTCAACGTCACCGCCAGCCACAAAGGTACCCTTTCAAACTTTGTGCTATCGCCAAAAAGACTCGGACAGTATCAAGAACCTTGTGGAACATCATTAATTCTACACTTTCTACATCAAATCCGAGACGTAGTTCACGCAATTTCCCTTGCGTTTCAACCTTCAGTCGCGAGAACTGTGCAACATCATCGCCATTCGCACGGCAGTCTCTTAAACCTTGTGGTCTTTTCAAAAAAGACTCGGACAATACTAACAACCTTGGGGGATACCATTGATTTCCCACCCCAACGCCTGTTACTACGTTTTCTCATTCAAATCCATGACAAGCTCACGCAGCTTCCCTTGCGTTTCAACCTTGAGTCTCGAGAGTCGCGCAACGTCATCACCAGCCCTCTCAAACTGTACGTTATGTTCAAAAAGACTTGGACAGTTCCAAGAACCTTGTAGAACACAATTCATTTTCCTTCCTTTTAATCGCAAGAACCGTCCAACATCGCTAATCGCACAGGAGTATCTGAACTCTCTCCAAAAAGACTCGGACCACACCAACAACCTTGTGCGACACCATCAAATTCCCCTCCCAAACCCAATCACTCACACTCACATTCAAAACACGGTCAAATGCAAGTGCGCCCAGTAAAATTTTTTTGTACAAAAACTGCTCCCACCCATTTAACGAACTTTTTTTTTGTGGTTTATGCTAAATTTAACGTGTAAATACAATCGTACGTCATTCATATAATTTTTGATCTAAACAATCTCATGTAACCATCGAGTTTTTTTTTAACTAATCCAACCTCTAACCGTTCTAATCGAGAGCAGAATCACCCGGCAATCCGAAGATACCCGAGCCGTGCCAATCGAACAACGATTGCATTGAGTCCGAGGCCTGTTACATGGGCCTGTGTCAGGACCCGTGTGAGTTTGCCAACGTCTGCGCGCCGACGGCCAAGTGCGTGGCGAAAATGCATCGACCGATATGCTCGTGCCCGAAGGGACACGAGGGCAATCCGACCGTCAAGTGTACACCACTGGAAACAAGTAAGAAACTAACTCGTAACAATCTAACCTATAACTCCTACTGTTTAACTCCCCTAACTCCCGACTCACTCACTCACGTGGTGAACGAAAGCAACAGATGTACGATACACGATGAGAGTTGTTGCATACCCCACGGGGGCTGTACCCCCGTTGAGCACTGTTTTTGAATTTGATTGTTTCTCATGCACCGTCTCTTTCTTTCTGTTTTCTCTCTCCCTCTGTCTGTGACCCTTCCCGCACGGCCCTCCTCTCTGTGTAAACAGTTGAATGCACCCGTAACGAAGATTGCGCCATAACGGAGGCCTGCATCGGCGAGAAGTGCCAGCATCCGTGCGACGTGCACAACCCCTGCGCCCTCAACGCGGTCTGCATAAACACGAACCACGGTTCCGATTGCAGTTGCATTGACGGCTACCAGGGCAACGGCTTTGTGGGATGCCAACCAGGTTTGTATGGGACTTGTGTACGCTCTGCAGGATGTCACCTCAACTGTATATTCTCTCTCTTGTCTCTCTTGTCTCTACTCACCTCACCGCATCACTGTACATATCCGCCACGCCCCTTCACCTTCGTAACCTGTAGCCATAGACTATACGACGATTTGCCAGTACAACGAGGACTGCCCGCCGGACAAGCTGTGCGACCGCCTGAACAGGAGGTGCGTCAACCCCTGCATGGAGGACTCCTGCGGGGAGAACGCCGAGTGCATCCCCGCGAATCACGGAATCGAGTGTCACTGCCTGAGTGGGTTCGTCGGCAACGCGTACGTGGAATGCCAACGTCTGCAAGGCTGCCGCTCCAACTCAGAGTGCAGCACGACTGAAGCTTGCATCAACGGCAGGTGCGCGTCGCCCTGTAAGTGCGGCGCAAACGCCCTCTGCGACGTGGTCAACCACCGAGGAGTGTGCAAGTGCCCGCCAGGATACGCCGGCAGCCCACAGCTCGGCTGCAACCCGCCAACCAACCCATGCGACCCCAACCCGTGCGGAGACAACGCCCTCTGCGAGCTCGACGGCGGCAACCCCATCTGCTACTGCCCCAAGGGCCTGACTGGAAACCCCTTCAAGAATTGCAGTAAGTACCTGAGCTCCGATCCCTCCCCTCTTGCGGAACCCACTCCATGTTTTACTCATTTCAGTTCCTGAAGGCGACGACTGCTCAACGAACCCATGCGGACCGAACAGCGGATGCGTCATGGTGTCCAACACGCCCAAGTGCTTCTGCCTGCCCGGCTTCGAAGGCCAACCACCGGACTCGTCCTGCCAACCGCCCAGCAACCCGTGCGACCCGTCGCCCTGCGGACCAAACACCCAGTGCACGGTGCTCAGCAACGGCTTCTCGAAGTGCACGTGTCTCCCGGGATACGTCGAGAGCCCCAACACCATCCGCGGCTGCGTGGAGCCCGTCAACCCGTGCGACCCCAATCCGTGCGGATCAGGCGCGATTTGCGACTCCGGTCGTAGTCCAGTCTGCTTCTGTCCGGACAACATGGTCGGCAACCCGTTCAAACTCTGCACAGAGCCAGCGGTCACCGTTGAGCTCTGCCGACCAGGACCTTGCGGACGCAACGCCGACTGCTACATCGTTGGAAACCGCGAGCAGTGCTACTGCAGCCCAGGCTACATCGGAGACCCGTACAGCGGATGTCGTGAGCCCCCACGCAGCGCCTGCGAGCCGAACCCGTGCGGACCGAACGCAATTTGTTCGATACGCGGCTCCGGCCAGCAAGTGTGCACATGCCCCAACGGCCTCCTTGGCGATCCAACCAGCGCCGAAGGCTGCCAGCGGTACGAGTGCCAAATCGACAGCGACTGCTCCGAAGACAAGGCGTGCATGGGCTTCAAGTGCTACGACCCATGCCCAGGAGCCTGCGGCATCGAGGCCAGCTGCCGCGTGGAGAAACACCACCCAGTGTGCACCTGCAACCCCGGCCTCTCTGGCAACCCCGGAGTGCGCTGCTTCCCCGCCGACCGACCGAAGAAACCGAGCAAGAACCCGTGCAGCCCCAGTCCGTGCGGACTGAACAGCGAGTGCAAGGTCATGAACAACCGCGCCGTCTGCTCCTGCCTGCCCGAGTATCTGGGCGATCCACAGTCGGGCTGTCGCCCTGAGTGTACCATCAACTCCGACTGCGAGCCAACAAACGCTTGCGTCAACAGAAAGTGCGTGGATCCGTGCGCTGGAGACATTTGCGGCGTGAACGCCGTCTGCAGAGTGACTCAGCACACCCCGACCTGCGCTTGTATCGACGGCTATGCCGGAGACTCATTCCTCCAGTGCGTCCCAATCGGCGTCTTGAAGAACGTGTCCCGAGACCCCTGCGCACCATCACCGTGTGGCCCCAGCGATGTCTGCTCGGTATATGGAGACGGAGTCGCTCTCTGCGACCCCTGCTTCGGACCCGACGCCATGTACAACCCTCGCTGCCGGCCCGAGTGTCTCTCAAACTCAGACTGCCCATTCGACAGGGCGTGCATGAACCAGAAATGCCTTGACCCCTGTCCCGGATCCTGCGGCCACAATGCCATCTGCAACGTCTACGCCCACAGGCCATCATGCTCCTGCCCACAGGGTCTCTACGGAAACCCGTACGAACACTGCTCCTCGCCATCGGCCATCGTCCCGTCGAAGGATGAGACTTGCGACACCGTCCAGTGCGGCCCCAACGCCGACTGCAAGCGCCGCAGCGGAGGCCTAGCCTGCGTCTGCAGGAAGGGCTTCTACGGCGATCCGCTCATCGGCTGTCACCCAGAATGCGTGCTCAACTCCGACTGCGCCATGGACAAGTCTTGTGTGAACACCCGCTGCGTCGACTCCTGCATCGGGGTCTGCGGCCTTCACGCCCTCTGCCGCATCGTCAACCACGCGCCAGTGTGCATCTGCGAAGAGGGCTACAGCGGAGACGCCTTCACCGCCTGCAACCCGACATACCTCCCACCACCAGCCGACAAGCGAGTGCCGAAAAATCCATGCGAACCATCGCCTTGCGGACCCAACAGCCGCTGCATGAACACCCCCGACGGCAACGCGGCCTGCTCCTGCCTCCCCGGCTACAAGGGCGCACCTCCAGTCTGCCAGGCTGAGTGCGTCGTCAGCTCCGAGTGTCCCCTGAACAAGGCCTGTATCAACCAGAAATGCGAAGATCCCTGCCCCGGAACCTGCGGCATCGGCGCTCGTTGCGAAGTCCTCAACCACAACCCGCTCTGCGGCTGTGAGCCAGGCTTCGAAGGCGACCCGTTCGTGTCGTGCTCGCGCATCCCAACCGAAATCACACCCAGACCACCGACGAGGAATCCCTGCACGCCATCCCCATGCGGACCAAACTCCATCTGCCAAGTGAAACAGGGACGCCCGGTCTGCTCGTGCGTGGCCAACTACATCGGAAGCCCGCCCTACTGCCGACCGGAGTGCTCCCTCAACAGCGAGTGCCCGCTGGACAAAGCCTGCATCCAGGAGAGGTGCCAGAATCCATGCGCCAACACCTGTGGACTCAACGCTCGCTGCACAGTGATCTCCCACTCGGCCCACTGCAGCTGCGAGGACGGCTTTGAAGGAGACGCTTTCGTTGGTTGCTCCAAAACACCAGACCGTAAGTTGAAGCGACCCCCTGTGCCCTAACTCGGTGCTAACCACTCGCTCCTTCCTTTCAGAACCAAAGGACCAGATCGACCCCTGCTACCCGAACCCGTGCGGCGAGAACGCAGTCTGCTCGGAGCGCAACGGCGCCCACCGCTGCGTCTGCATCGAGCCATACATCGGCGATCCCTACACCTCAGGCTGCCGCCCCGAATGCGTCTACAACTCGGAATGCCCCTCGGCTCTGGCCTGCATCAAGCAACACTGCCGCGATCCGTGCGTTGGCAACTGCGGCTTCAACGCCGAGTGCTCCGTGGTCAACCACGTGCCAACGTGCAGCTGCCAGCAGGGCTACGAAGGCGATCCCTTCACGGGATGCAAACGGGAACCACTCTATCGTAAGTTATCTCGCGAAATCCTTCCAAGCTCGACTTAGCCAACCCGATCCTCCACAGCAATTCGTCCGAAGAGCCCATGCGAGCCGTCACCTTGCGGCCCGAACAGCGTTTGCCGCGTGATCGACGGTCGCCCGACGTGCTCGTGTCAAGAGAGCTACTTCGGCTCGCCGCCAACATGCCGACCGCAGTGCGTTGTCAGCTCGGAGTGTAACCAAGACCTGGCGTGCATCAACCAGAGATGCGTCAACCCGTGCGACGGTATCTGCGGCTTCAACGCCAAGTGCCAAGTCGTCAACCACAACCCGATCTGCTCCTGCCCGCCCGACTTCACTGGAGATCCCTTCGAGCAGTGCGTACAGAAACGTAAGTCGCTTTTCATGAAACCACCCTCAGTCTCCTCTCTAACCACTCGCTCTCCTTGCAGCTGCGGAGCCACCGCGCAAGGTGAACCCGTGCATTCCGAGCCCGTGCGGATCGAACGCCGACTGCCACGAGATGGACGGTCGAGCGGTCTGCTCCTGCGCCACCGGAATGTTCGGCGCCCCGCCGAACTGCCGCCCCGAGTGTGTCATCCACCAGGACTGCCCATCGAACCGCGCCTGCATCCGGCAGCGCTGCGAAGACCCCTGCATCGGAGCGTGCGGCTTCAACGCCATCTGCAGCGCCCAGAACCACAAACCCATCTGCACCTGCATAGAGAATCACGAAGGTGACCCCTATGCCGGCTGCAACATGCGCCAAGGTAAGTCTAGCCGTTTAAGCCCTCCGTCACTCTACGCGTCCATCCTTCATCTACTTTCGCACTTCACCACCTTCACTTTGCATGACGTCTTCATCCTCCTACATGTGTGTAAATATCATTTTCTCCTTCTCTTTGTATGTGTATGTGCATCCTCACAAAACATTAGTGGTGCCAGAGACCCGCGATCCGTGCCACCCATCGCCGTGCGGATCGAACGCTATTTGTAGAGAACGCAACGGTGCCGGTTCATGTGCTTGCATGCAAAACTATTTCGGCGACCCGTATCTGAACTGCCGTCCGGAGTGTGTCCAGAACTCGGACTGCCCGCGCGCCAAGTCCTGTGTAAATATGAAATGTGTGGATCCGTGTGTGGACCTGTGCGGCATCAACTCCGAATGCCGCCTGAGCAACCATCTGCCGGTGTGCGCCTGCGCGCCGGGCTACACCGGCAACCCGCTGCGCATTTGTCACTTGATACCAGAGAGTAAGACCCCCCTGTCTGTGTAGATCCAACCCGCCCGCTAACGTGTCCTTTGAATTTGTAGCCAAGGAAATTGTGCCTGCTAGGGACCCTTGTAGACCGTCGCCCTGCGGGCTGTACAGCACATGCAAGGTGAGCGCGAATCGGCCGGTCTGCTCATGTCTGCCAGACTATCTGGGCGGACCGCCGAATTGCCGGCCTGAGTGTGTCATCAGCTCGGAGTGCCCCTCGGACAAGGCCTGCATCAATCAGAGGTGCAGAGATCCCTGTCCCGGAACCTGCGGCAACAACGCCAGGTGCAGGGTGACCAACCACTCCCCGATCTGCACCTGCGCTCGAGGGTACACTGGTGACCCGTTCACCCAGTGCTTCCCGCAACGAGGTATGACACCTCCTCACGCGCCCCTCCTTCAGCCCTTCACTCACAGCCTCTGTCTTTTAGATGAACCCGCTGGCAGAGAACCCGAAACCCCTCGCAATCCGTGCGTCCCCTCGCCGTGCGGCCCCAACTCCCAGTGCAGAGTGGCCAACACGGGAGCAGTGTGCTCCTGTGTGGCCAGCTACATTGGACGGCCGCCCAACTGCCGGCCGGAGTGCACCATCAACTCCGAGTGCCCCTCGCACATGGCCTGCATGAACTCCCGTTGTGCAGACCCCTGCGCCGGGTCCTGTGGGTCGAACGCCGTGTGCTACGTTCGCTCGCATGCGCCCATCTGCATGTGCGACCAAGGATTCACCGGCGACCCCTTCTCAGGTTGCTACCGCGAAACCCCACGTAAGACACCCAACGCCTGCCATCCCTCTCCAACGCGTTTTCAAAACGATCTTGACTGTTCCACAGGAATCCCCGAGAAGGTCATGCCCTGCAACCCATCCCCCTGCGGCATGAACGCCGTCTGCGAGGAGCGCAACCGCGCCGCGGCCTGCAAATGCATCCCAGAGTACTTCGGCGATCCTTATCTCGAGTGTAGGCCCGAATGTGTCATCAACTCCGACTGCCCCAAGTCGCGCGCGTGCGTCAACAACAAATGCGTCGATCCCTGTCCCGGAACGTGCGGCTACAACGCCGACTGCAGTGTCGTCAACCACGCCCCCCACTGCGACTGCCTGCCCGGCTACACCGGAAGCCCGATCAGCGGATGCCGCCTGATCCCGGACACCCCCAGTAAGCCCCAGCTACTAACCCCCCCTAACCTCAGCGCACTTTCACAAACTCACGATCCACACACACAATCCACAGTTGAACCAGCCGTCCCGCTCAACCCCTGCCAGCCCAGCCCATGCGGCCTGTACAGCAACTGCCGCGCCATCAACGGCCACGCGGTCTGCTCGTGCATACCGGCTTATATTGGCGCCCCGCCGAACTGCCGGCCCGAGTGCATGTCCAGCTCCGACTGCGCCCAGGACAAGTCCTGCATCAATCAGCGCTGCAAGGACCCCTGTCCGGGCACGTGCGGCCTGAACGCCAACTGCCGGGCGGTCAATCATAACCCGATATGCACGTGCATGCCCGGCTTCACCGGCGACCCGTTCCTGCGCTGTATATACGAGGAAAAGAGTAAGCCCCGCCGACGACGCCCCGCCAACGCTTTGCATGATCATCCTTTGCTTTTTTTTGTTTCGTTCTCTTTCTCTTTCTTGCATGTACGGTTATGTGGTTATATATAGAAATCATACCCATTCCCAAGGACGTCAATCCATGTGCGCCGAGCCCGTGCGGGCCGAACTCACAGTGCCGGGTGGTTGGTCAGAACGAGCACGCAGTGTGCTCCTGCTTACCGAACTACATTGGACGCGCGCCGAACTGCCGGCCCGAGTGTACATCGAACGCCGAGTGTCCCGGCAACCGGGCCTGCATCAATCAGCGGTGCCAGGACCCGTGCGTCGGGACGTGCGGCTCGTTCACCACGTGCATTGTAAATAAACATAGACCCGTGTGTCGTTGCCTCGATCATTACTCGGGCGACCCGTTCTCAGGGTGTAGCCCCATAAGTAAGGTTTCCTTAGGTTCCAGACGCCCGTCGGATCTCTCAATGGTTTTTGTTTTTGTTTCGCTTGACAGTTGAAATCCCACCGGAAAAGGCTGAGCCCTGCAATCCATCGCCGTGCGGAGCCAACGCCATCTGCAAGGAGCGCAACGGGGCCGGTTCGTGCACTTGCTTGCCGGATTACTTCGGTGATCCGTACAGCGAGTGCCGGCCGGAGTGCGTCCTCAACACTGACTGCGCGAAGAACAGGGCCTGCGTGAACAACAAGTGTCGGGATCCGTGTCCCGGAGTGTGCGGCGTTGGGGCCGAGTGCCACGTGATCAACCACTCGCCCAGCTGCAGCTGCCCATCCGGCTTCACCGGAAACCCATCGGAGTACTGCCGCGAGACCCCAATTCGTATGTCATGCAACCGTCGAGTATCATTAGACCGTCCTAGCAAATGTTTTCTTTTAGAACGCACCCCACAGGAGCCCTGCAGACCATCGCCCTGCGGACCCTACAGCAAATGCCACGAGGTGAACGGTATTGCGGTCTGTTCGTGCCTCCAAAATTACATTGGAACCCCGCCGGCCTGTCGACCGGAGTGCTCCGTTAGCTCGGAGTGCTCCCAGGACAGGGCCTGCGTGAACTGGCGCTGTGAAGACCCATGCCCGGGCACCTGCGGCCAACAGGCCATCTGCAAGGTGACCAACCACAACCCGATCTGCTCTTGTCCGTCCGGTTACACCGGTGACCCCTTCATTCGGTGCCTCAAAGAAGAACGTAAGACTGCCTCCGGCCTTCACTCCCCAGCCCCTCTCATTAACCTTCCCTCCTCAGCCGAGTACAAGACGCCGACTCGCCCGAGCAACCCTTGTGTGCCCAGCCCCTGTGGGCCGAACTCTCAGTGCCGCGAGGTGGGAGAGACGCCAGTCTGCTCCTGCTCGCTCGGCTTTGTCGGCCGTGCGCCTAACTGCCGCCCCGAGTGCACCATCAACTCCGAGTGCCCCGCCAACCTGGCCTGCGTCAACGAGCGCTGCAAGGATCCGTGCCCCGGATCCTGCGGCTTCAATGCCTTCTGCAACGTTGTCAATCACTCACCGGTGTGCAACTGCGAAATCGGTTTCGTCGGAGACCCCTTCTCCGGATGCAACCCTGCACGTAAGACACCCCACCCCTCCTCACATCCTCTAGCGGCGATTCTAAACGTTTCCCTCTCAACAGCCCCCGTCTTCAAAGAAGAAGTCATCAACCCCTGCAACCCCTCGCCATGCGGTCCTAATGCCCAGTGCAAGGAACGCAACGGCGCTGGCTCCTGCACCTGCCTGCCCGAATACTTCGGCGATCCCTACAGCGGGTGCCGCCCCGAGTGTGTCGTCAACACTGACTGCCCTCGGGACAAGTCCTGCAACAACAACAAATGCATCGACCCCTGCCCCGGAGTGTGCGGCCGCAATGCCGAATGCCACGTCGCCAACCACGCCCCCAATTGCAACTGCCTGCCCGGCTTCACTGGAAACGCGCAGAGCGCGTGCCGCGAGATCCAACAACTCCCACCAGAGCCAAGTATGCGAGTCTAACCTAGCTTTTACTAACCCCTTCAATCGAGCGTCATTCTCATATTTGCCCTTCCCCCAATCTCTGCATAGGACAACCGGAGAATCCGTGCGTTCCGTCGCCCTGCGGTCCCTACAGTCAGTGTCGCGAGATCAACGGTCACGCTGTGTGCTCTTGCCAGAGCAACTATATCGGCTCGCCACCAAACTGCCGTCCAGAATGTGTTGTCAGCTCTGAGTGCGCCCAAGATCGGTCATGCGAAAATCAGAGATGTAGCGATCCATGTCCCGGTACTTGCGGCACTGAGGCACGCTGCCAGGTTATCAATCACTACGCTGCATGCTCCTGCTCCCCAGGCTTTACGGGAGATCCCTTCAATAGATGTGTAAAGATTCAATGTAAGCATGTTTTGGAAACTTCCTCCGGAGAGAGGGAGGTTTGTCGGTAAATCACACGCGATTCGAAAAATAGATAGGGAGTGCAACGATGGTGTAGGGTTTTGATAGGATTAGAGAGTTTTGATGAGGACACGATTTGGAGGACTTTTTTGACGGAAGTTTAGCATTTTGTTCAGAAAAATGGATCAAATTTGAGAATTTTGAACAAGATCCAACATTTTTCGTCCCGGTAGTCGTCCCAGATGAACTGAGCTCCAAATTTGGAGTTCAAAAATTTGCTTAGGCCTGAAATGTGAAATGGAAAATGTAGGCCAAGAGGTTTATCGGCGATATTGGACTTGAGTGACAAGCACATTCGTCCCAATACCCAGAAGATCACGACACAGGGAATATAAAGCCTGAATTTACTGTGTTCAAAATTCTGCCCAAAAGAAGCCAAACATTTTGAAATTTCGGAAAATGTAAATTTGTACAGTTTTTTGTCGGGGCTCATCTGTAATCCACAAAAGGAATATAATCACATGACCTTTCACCAGCTACAACGACAGTTTGAACTTTTTTGAACCCGAAAATGTTCACAAATGAGCTTAAGCCAGGAATGTCAAATTTAGGCCAAAGATTTTGTCGGCCATATTGATCTTAAATAACAAAGCCTTTGTCCTGCATTTTTTGTGTTCAAAATTGTTCCAAAAATAAGTCAAAAATACGAAATTTCGGACGATGACGTTTCACCAGTTTTCGAGTCAAATACCCTAAACTAAATCCGGTACGATCCAAATTGTTTCACGAAAACGTCAGGAACTCCAGATTTTAGGTGAAAACTTAGTGACCTGATGACCTTCCATTTGAACTTATTTAATCCCAAAATTGCTCAAGAATGTTCTTAGGCCGGAAATGTCAAATCGACATTTTAGGCCAGAAATGTCAGATCGAAATTGTAGTCATCATAATCCGCCATATTGGCTCTTAATGACAAAAGCATCAGACGACATAAAGCCTAAATTTATTGTGTTCAAAATTGTACCCAAAAGATGTCAAAAATTTGAAATTTCGAACAATAAAAATCTTTACAGTTTTTGTCGGGGATCGTATGTAATCCACAAAAGCTAATGACATTCTACCAGTTACAAGATCAAATATCCTAAGCCAAATTCGGTACGGTCGAAATTGTTTCCCAAAAACGTCAAAAACTACAGATTTTCAACGAAAACCTTTAAACTCTACAACAGACTCTTAAAAACGACTTTCAATTTAAATTTATTTGATCCAAGAAAAGTTGAAAAAAGTTAGGACCTTCGATGGAGAAAGGTTGAAGATGATTTTCATTCCAAACTGGACAATGGGCCAACATGGTCTAAATGTGCCTGTGAATTTACAAGCAGCTTCCCTAACCTAACCTTTGTCCCGAAATCGGGAAAAGCATCCCTCACCACAGTGAAAGACTACAGGCCCATCAGCTTATCCTCATTCCTACCAAAGGCGTTGGAAATGATGGTGGACTGATGGTGGATCAACTCTCAGCTTCGTAACGCGAGCCAAATCCATCGCACAGTAGGTACAATCGAAAAATCGATGGCCACAATGACTGATTTCCTCGATATTGAAGAAGCTTTCAACAACATAACACTGGAAGCCACAATCGACGCCCTGAGCAGGTTAGGTACCCACGATCAAATGGATAAACCCAATACTTACTAACAGGGAAATGCACGCCGTATTCGGTAGCAACCAAATCAAAACGATTGGATGGCGCAGTTGGTTAAGTGCCTGCTCCGAGTTAGAGGGGTCCCTGGTTCGAATCCCAGTGAAATCAGATCTGGTCCAGTCATCATTTGCCGTTGGGATCTAATTAACGGCACTGGAATAGGTTGCTACCTGGCAGTACCAATTTTGAGTCTGAGTGATCCAGTAGTGTTTCAAAAATCCTCTGAAAAAAAAACCAAATCAAAAGAAGGCTGCAGCGAGGGACACCACAAGGAGGAATACTCTCACCGCATATTCTTTCTTTCAGTAAACTAGCTTTTGCTTTCACTGCAGCGCTGTGGCTGCATCGCTTATTCATTATCTCCTTGGATATCTCATGGAAAATGCACTAAAAGTGCAGTCTAACTTGACCAGTAAATGCGGCCTGAGTGTGAACCCAGCGAAGACCGAACTGGTACTACAGTCAAAATCGATTATAACGACCTTCAATCAAACGATTTATTATGCTATTGGATTACATATGATGGAGCTCAGGAGGGACCTAGGAATTTTGTCGTTATAACCGATGTCATAAGCGATTTTGACTGTATTTTCACACAAACACACTCGCACCTTCTCTGCAGATGTCCTGAGATTTCCTCCACAAGGAAAGAAACCATAGAAACCTAGAAAAAGATGGGGCCCTAAGCCAATGATAACGAGCTGGCCATGCACCGCCGTCATATGCCTACCGGACGAACGACTACTGCAGCGGATGTATGGAGGAAGAAGAAGAGGAAACACACTCGCACCTTCTCTGCAGATGTCCTGAGATTTCCACCACAAGGAATGAAACCCTAGAAACCCTGTTTATAAACAATTTAACGGACATATTAGAGAGAGATGTCAAGAAAATCTGGATACTCATCCAGAGAACAAGGATAGCGGTTGGAAGCAGGCTTAGTGGCATCACAATGGATCCTCTGGGTCTAAGGGAATCCTTCACTTGGAAAGGAATCCACCTTACCTACCTACCTACCTAAGCGCTTCGATAATTTTTGTCGTTGTCGACGCCCAAATTGTATCGATCAAAGTCGTATAAATAAGTACCGAATCATTGAAGAGCAGAATGTAAGTACCTGAACTATACTCGGCGCCCCAAATATCAAGATATATACAATATATATCTTAACGCCCCCCAAAAAAATGAGTTACGACAACTCCTTCGGTTCAGAAAAGTTAAGCAATGTTCATGAAAAGTCAAAACTCCATGTAGTTTATTTCCTTAGCTAAGAAGTTCCGTCGATATGACCTTAAGGTCCTAAAATGACCCATTTTTACCAAAAAAAATACCAAAAAATAGGTAAAAAGCTTAAAAAATGCAGGGTCAAAAATCTAAAATGTGCTTTCTACAGCCCATTGAATTCCCCAAGCAACTCCGTTTACAATAACTATCTAAACTCCCCCGTTTCCCGCAAAAATTTACAAAAAATCATAAAAAATTCAAGATTTTTTCGCAAAAAGTTCAAGGCCCTCGATTTTATTCGGCCTTCCCGCCGTCGTACGTCCCTCGGAAAATCACATATCCTCGAACACCCGCACACCTACGCACTGTCCGAATTAGAAACCAATTGCGCCACCGCAACCGCTCAAAACCGACAAGCCTCACTCCCCCCGCCTATGGTATTCCCACCCCCTTTTGCATGTTATATATATTTAAACGTATTTTTTGTTTGTTCTTTTTTTTTGTTTATTTTTTTCCTCTATGACTGTGTATCTATCCATCTCTATCTACTACTCTATAAACTACTACACCTGCCTGTCGACCTCTTGTCACATCTTTAGTCAATAAGACCGTAGTTGAAAGCGATAATCCCTGTGTGCCATCCCCATGTGGCCCCAACTCGAAGTGTATCGATGTTGGTGTCTCACCTGCATGCTCCTGCCTGTTGAACTATATCGGACGTCCGCCAAATTGTCGACCCGAATGCGTAAGCAGCTCGGAATGTCCAGCCAATTTGGCGTGCATCAATCAAAAATGTAGTAACCCCTGTGCGGGTGCTTGTGGCATTCACACCTTGTGCTCTGTCACCAAGCACAACGCGCAGTGTCAATGCGAACCCGGCTACACCGGAGATCCGTTCTCCGGGTGTTCGATTGTACAGAAAAGTAATGCGTCCAGACCTCACGACCTTCCCACTTCTAATTGGTTTCTTGTCTCCCTTCCCTCTCTAGTTACCCCAACCGAAGAGCCCAGGAACCCATGCAACCCGTCGCCGTGCGGAGCCAACGCGGTGTGTCGCGAAAGGAACGGAGTTGGATCGTGCGCCTGTTTGCCTGAGTACTTTGGAGACCCGTACAGCGGCTGTCGGCCGGAATGCGTCCAGAACTCGGACTGCGACAGGACAAAGGCCTGCATGAACAACAAGTGCCAAGACCCATGCCCCGGAGTGTGCGGCTTAAACGCCGAGTGCAGAGTCCTAAATCACGCCCCAAGCTGCCTGTGCATCGACGGCTTCACGGGAGACGCCCACAGAGCCTGTTCCGTTATTGAAACTGTCACCGAACCACCAAGCGATCCATGCTACCCATCACCATGCGGACCATATAGCCAGTGTCGCGTCTTGAATGGCCACGCGGTGTGCTCCTGCAACGACGGCTACATCGGAGCTCCGCCTTCGTGCAAGCCCGAGTGCGTCGTCAGCTCTGAGTGCCCACAGAACCGAGCCTGCATCAACACCAAGTGCAACGATCCATGTCCAGGAACCTGCGGCTCCAACGCCAGGTGCCAAGTAGTCAACCACAACCCGATCTGCACCTGCCCACAGGGAATGACCGGAGATCCGTTTGTCTCGTGCATCGAACAGGTCGAGCAAACCCGCGATCCTCAAAACCCTTGCATACCATCGCCATGCGGACCGAACTCGCTGTGTCGCCAGATCGGCGATCAAGCCGCCTGCTCCTGCCAGTCGAACTACGTCGGCCGGCCGCCCAACTGCCGCCCGGAGTGCACCAACAACGACGAGTGCCCCAACAACCTGGCTTGCCAGAACGAACGCTGCATCGACCCATGCCCGAACTCCTGCGGAAGAAACGCCATCTGCAAGGTGGTCCAACACAACCCGGTCTGCTCCTGCTCCGACGGGTACGAGGGAGATCCGATCGACGGATGCTCACTCATCCCACCGGCGACGCAGAAGACCCCGACATCGCCATGTGAACCGTCGCCCTGCGGACCAAACGCAGAGTGCCGTGAGCGAAATGGAGCTGGAGCCTGCTACTGCCACGAAGGCTTCGAAGGAAACGCCTACGACACAGACCGCGGCTGCCGACGAGAGTGCGAGGCCAACGAAGACTGCCAACTCATGCAGGCCTGCGTGCGCTTCAAGTGCGTCAACCCGTGTGAGAACATTTGCGGCGATCTCGCCATATGCGGCGTCGAAAACCATGTCCCGACTTGCACCTGTCCACCAGGCCTCACCGGAGATCCGTTCTTCCAATGCAAGCAGTTGCCTGTAAGCCCCAGTGTCACCAATCCGTGCGTGCCATCGCCGTGCGGACCGAACAGCATCTGCCGCAACATCAACAGTCAGGCGGTATGCTCGTGCCAGAGCGGCTTCATCGACCAGCCGCCGAACTGCAGACCAGAGTGCGTCGTCAGCTCGGAGTGCCCGACAGAGCGCGCCTGCATCAACAACAAATGCATGGACCCCTGCCCGCACACGTGCGGCATCGGAGCGCTATGCACCACCAAGAACCACAGCCCCATCTGCACATGTCCTCGCGGCCAGACCGGTGATCCGTTCGTGCAGTGCACAAAGATCCGTAAGTTACCCCCCATCCCGCCTCAAAGCTCTGCCTAACCACGTTCTTTCCATTTTCAGCGATCACCTACGACCCCGAGCCGACAGAGCGTCCACCGTCCTGCGTCCCATCGCCGTGCGGACCCAACTCCAAGTGCCAGATAGTCGGAGGCAACCCGGCCTGCTCCTGTCTGCCAGACTTCATCGGAAGCCCGCCCAGCTGCCGCCCCGAATGCGTGCTCAACTCTGAGTGTGGACCCACCGAGGCCTGCATCAACCAGAAGTGCCGCGACCCGTGTCCGGGATCCTGCGGATTCGAAGCCAGGTGCCACGTCCTCAACCATGTTCCGATTTGCAACTGCATTGACGGCTACACCGGCGATCCGTTCGTCCGCTGCAGCGCCCTGCCGCCATCGACTGAAAGGCCCATCGAAGAAGATCCCTGCAACCCATCGCCCTGCGGTTCCAACGCGGACTGCTTCAACGGCGAGTGCCGCTGCCAAGACAACTACCAAGGCAACCCCTACGACGGCTGTCGACCTGAGTGTACTCTCAGCTCGGACTGTCCGCGCGACAAGGCCTGCCTGCGGAACAAGTGCGTCGATCCATGCCCGGGAACGTGCGGACTCAATGCGCGCTGTGAAGTCGTTGCCCACATTCCTGTGTGCTCCTGCTTGCAAGGATACGAAGGCGATCCGTTCACCAGCTGCCGCCTCAAGGAACCCGAGCCAACGAAACCGCCAGAGCCCTGCTCCCCGTCGCCATGCGGAGCCAACAGCCAGTGCCGCAACATCAACGACCACGCTGTCTGCTCGTGTCTCGACGGATTCATCGGAGCCCCACCACAATGCCGACCGGAATGCGTCGTCAGCAGCGAATGCTCGGCCACACAGGCCTGCGTCAACAAGAAGTGCGACGATCCATGCCGAGGTGCCTGTGGCATCGACGCCCGCTGCGAGGTCATCAACCACAGTCCAATCTGCGGCTGCCCGCCAGGAAAGACTGGCGATCCATTCAAACGATGCCAGGATATTCCAGAAATCCCACTCTCCAGCAAGGACCTTGAGACGCCCCGAGACCCGTGCGTGCCATCGCCCTGCGGACCCAACTCCGTGTGCAAGGCCGGCCCCAGCGGACCATCCTGCCAGTGCCTGCCCGAGTTCTTCGGCTCGCCGCCCAACTGCAGGCCGGAGTGCATCATCAACCCCGACTGCGCCTCGACTCAAGCCTGCATCAACAACAAATGCCGAGATCCGTGCCCAGGCTCGTGCGGAACCAACGCCGAATGTCGCGTCATTAGCCACACCGTCTCCTGCTCGTGCCCAATGGGCTTCGGCGGCAACGCCTTTGTCCAGTGCGTCCAACAGGAGGTTGAGCCAATCAAGCCCTGCGAACCATCGCCGTGCGGAGCCAACGCCGAGTGCATCGAGCGCAACGGAGCCGCGTCGTGCAAGTGCGTCGACGAATACCAGGGCAACCCCTATGAGGGATGTCGCCCAGAATGCGTCCTCAGCTCTGACTGCCCCACCGACAAGGCCTGCATCCGCAACAAGTGCCAGGATCCATGTCCAGGCATTTGCGGCCAAAACGCTCAGTGCTACGCAGTGAATCACGTACCAAACTGCGTGTGCATCTCCGGCTACTCTGGAGATCCATTCACCGCGTGCCAGAGGGAAATCCCGCCCACAGTGCCCAGCGTGAGCACACCCTGCAGCCCATCACCGTGCGGACCGAACAGCAAGTGTCGCGAGGCCAACGGACTGGCCGTGTGCTCCTGCATCGCGGAGTACATCGGATCGCCGCCCAACTGCAAGCCTGAATGCACCGTCAACGCCGAGTGCCCACAAAACAAGGCCTGCCACAAGTTCAGATGCGCCAACCCTTGCGACGGAACCTGCGGCATGGACGCCAAGTGCGAGGTGATCAACCACAACCCGATCTGCAGCTGCCCCCTCGACATGACCGGCGATCCATTCACAAGATGCTACCTAACGCCACCAGTGTCCAAGGACATTACCCCCTCAAGGCCACAAAACCCGTGCGTGCCCAACCCTTGCGGACTGTACTCTGAGTGCCGTGCCAACGGAGATACCCCCTCGTGCTCGTGCCTGCCAACGTACATCGGCTCGCCACCAAACTGCCGACCAGAGTGCATCGTCAACACCGACTGCGCTCCGGACATGTCGTGCATCGCCGAGAAGTGCCGAAACCCATGCGAAGGCTCGTGCGGAATCAACTCCGAGTGCCGCATCCAGAACCACATCCCCATCTGCACCTGTCGCACCGGATTCACCGGAGATCCATTCACCCAGTGCGTGGAGATCATCGAAGTCCCACAGCCGACCAGACCCACCGACCCGTGCGACCTGCAGCCTTGCGGAGCCAACGCTGACTGCGACGCTGGAGTGTGCACCTGCATCCAAGACTACCTCGGCGACCCCTACGTCGGATGTCGCCCTGAGTGCACCCTCAGCACCGACTGCTCACCGAACAAGGCCTGCCTCAACAAGCACTGCGTCGACCCATGCCCAGGAACTTGCGGCGAACAAGCGCAATGCGACGTTTCGAACCACATCCCCATCTGCAGTTGCCCCAAGGGCTACACCGGAGATCCATTCATTCGCTGTCGTCCAGAGGAGCAAGCCCGCCCCAAGGACCCATGCAACCCGTCGCCATGTGGCCCGAACAGCGTTTGCCACGCCTCGGTGTCGGGAGCCGTGTGCGCCTGCCAACCAGGTATGCTTGGGTCCCCGCCGGGCTGCAAGCCCGAGTGCCTCACCAGCTCTGAGTGCTCTCTGCAAACGGCCTGTCTGAACAAGAAGTGCGTCGATCCCTGTCCCGGAGCCTGCGGACAGTACGCCAAGTGCCAAGTGATCAACCACAACCCCGTGTGCAGCTGCAACTCTGGCTTCACAGGAGATCCGTTCACTCGATGCTACGAAGAACCGAAGTACATCGAGCCACTGCAACCACAAAATCCCTGTCAGCCAACGCCGTGCGGCCCCAACTCAGACTGCAAGGTCATCAACGACAGTCCGGCCTGCTCGTGCCTCGAAAAGTTCATTGGCACGCCACCCAACTGCCGACCAGAGTGCACCATCAACCCCGAGTGCCCCCCAACCAAGGCCTGCATACGCCAGAAATGCCAAGATCCCTGTGCGGGATCGTGTGGATTCAACGCCCGCTGCTCAGTCGCCAACCACATGCCGATCTGCTCCTGCGACAACGGCTTCACCGGAGACCCCTTCACCGGATGTCAACCGATACCAGGTAGGATTGCACACATTTTTCTCGGTTAGGCAAGGCAAAAGCTTGGAAACTCTGGGCTTCATAATGTGGTTTAATGCGAATAAGAACGAAGCTTTTGCCTTGATACCGGCTCCAGAGCTGGGCGATGTCTCGCCTCAGTCGCGGGAATGTCATTCTGACATTTACCGAGACTCCCCAGCCTGGCTAAGGTATGAACACTCACACAAGCTAGAGCAATGCAATTTATTTATGTTCGTGTCACGCAAGAGTGAATTTTTTGCACTTTTCGTTTGAAAAATGTCAACAATTTTGACATCTCACTTGTTTACACTGTCAACTGAGTGCTGCACTTTCTCTCTCTCTCTCTTTACCATCTTTTCAACTGAAGCAGAACTAACCATGAACAATGCAATAAGTCTCTCATGACAGAGGACTTTGCAGTGACACCCCATATGACACATGTCACTTTGACAGATCATCTTGCAATATCTAATCAAATGACACATGTCACCCTCATCCATGGTCTCAGAGACTGCCATTTTGAATACGAAAACATGCAAATAACCTTAACACCAACACACTATCAGATGACATTTCTGCAAATCATCGTCGAAATTTTTGACATCTGAGAGGCGTTCAGATCTCAAAACGTTCCAAAGATGTCATGACGACCTGTACCCATGAAGGTGTCTAAACGTCGACATCTTTTCGATTGGGAATGTCTTAGCGTAGGTCCGCCTGCTGTCAGCTGAGAGGCGAGCATTTTAGGGATCCCATTTCAATACACTCCACGTTCAGATCTCAAAACGTTTAAAAGATGTCATGAGGACCTGCACCCACGAAGGTGTCTAAACGTCAAAATTTGATGTAAGAAATGTTGTCTTTGTTTTGAGGAGATCCTACACTTTGTCCGTGTGACACTTTTTTATGAATATCTGCCAACGAAGTGACGGGACTGTCAGAATAATGTCATTTTGCTGTCAATTTAGTACAGATTTTGACGCTTACGCTCATTTTGAATAATCCATCTCCCACGGAAAACGACACGACTCCCATCATGTGACTGTCTCTGAAAAATTGTTTAAATTTCGAAAGGATCTCGTGATGCCCTTGAGCTTTCAGTTCAGTGATGGAACTTCTGAGTTAAGTTATCGACAAGATGTCCAGACTTTAAGCTGACATCATGATCTCTGACAGTCTTCTTCTTCTTCTGATGACGGCGAGACGGACCTGAGTCGTAACCCAAAAAGCCGGCCATGTGACATGATCTTTTGCCTCCAATTACGCTCGTTACATTGGCTACGGTTCTTCTCCACTTCGTGGGTCTCCTCTATTTCGTTGTCCCACTTGACTCGTAGTCGAATACTCTTTCATTCTGGCGTTAGCTTCAATCAGTCATTGAAATATTTGACAGCTTCTTCCACGTATCGCTTCGCTAATTTCAAAGCTGTCAGACAATCGCCATGAACATTCCTTCCAAGTCAAGCTGACAGTTCTGAAGTTCTGAGGACATAAAATTGAAGGAAGCGTCTCTGACATACGACTGGATGGCGCAGTTGGTTAAGTGCCTGCCCCAAGCTCGAGGGGTCCCTGGTTCGAATCCCAGTGAAATCGAATCTGGTCCAGTCATCATTTGCCGTGGGGATCAATTTAACAGCACTGGAGTAGGTTGCTTTCTGGCAGTACAACGGACCGGTTTTGAGTCTGCGTGCTCCAGTAGTGCTTCAAAAATCATCCGAAAAAAAAAAGAACGACCAGATCTTGGCACAGCCTTCTCCTCCATTCACCATCCTCGCAGATAGGACCGTATATCCGACGCAGAATTCTTGATTTTCTTGAGCTCTGCCGTTCTGCTTATCGTCCAGCATTCGACTCCATAAAGCAGCACTGCCCAGACCAAACCCTTGTGGGTATTAAGCAGAACTGCCAACGCTTAGGGTTTTGTTGAGCATGATTTTGGTCCTTCGAGTTAGGAGATTTGACCCTAGCTGTTTAATAATATAATAATGGCGACGCTACAGTCCGAGGTAGACCTGTGCCAAACTTCTCAGCAACCACTCGTGTTGTGAGTGCTTTTGTTCTCTCACAATTTAAGGGGACCTATAGTTTAATGCCGACTCCGAACGTCGAGACTGAGAAGCTTTTTCTAGGCAGTTATACTCTTTAAGCATTGTCAGTGATTCGAAAGAGGTGGAGCCGTGAAAAAATTTTAAGTGTTTTTTCGAGAATCGAACTGACAACATCGAGCGTAGGAGTCGACGCACACCCACTACACTGCGGCGCCATAGCTGTTTAGACAAACCGAAATAAAAACTCTATCAAGACTCTGTTTAATGAGGGATTCTTCGATCACCACTGATCTAGTCACCCATAGGCTCCTCCAGCCTGCCGACTTTTCAGTCTCAAGTGTTCAGCTTCGGATTGCCCATCCTGATCAGCGCCAGGTTCGAAGGCTCTGCAGGTAGTCGGATGCATGCCCTGGGCCGGCTAGGCATCTGGTCTAAGAACAAGACCTCAAGACGTGCCCCTGGCCACATCTCTCCTACCTTACCGATTGCCGATTGCCGAAGAAGATCAATGGATCTTTGCTTAGCATGTCCCTGGAACCAGCTTCAGGTCGGGGGAGGTCCCGGTTGTTCCCTCAGGACAGAAAGTAGGGCAGGGGCCAATTCGACCTCCGCCTTCCTCCACTTATCCGCTGCTATACTTCCGTCCGGATCCCCCTTGTTGACTATGACGATAGGGGCCTGATCGCTAAGGACGTTGCTATACTGTTTGTCTAATTTAGTTGGTTCGTTTAAGTTTTTAGCCCTTTTGAGGGGCCGGAGCCTGCGCAGGTTGCTCCTCCTTAGACCGGTCTCGCTTTAGCGCAAGTCCGGCGGTCCGTTGGCGCAAGAGAGGATCTTTTTTTTTTGGAGGATTTTTTAATATACCACTGGAGCACTCAGAGCAACCTACTCCAGTGCCGTTAATTTGATCCCAGTGGCAAATGGTGACTGGACCAGATCCGATTTTACTGGGACTCGAACCTGGGACCCCTCTAACTTGGGGCAGGCACTTACCAACTGCGCCATCCAGTCATCTTCAAGAGAGGACCTTTACGGCCCACTCAATGGACTCCTTCTGCTTAACAGTCGAGCTGTCTTTAGGGAAAGGTGCCAGACTTTCCAAAATCCGGATAGCTGCAGGCCATTCCTTGAAGTTGCTGGATTGCACATCTGTGGAGGAGTTTGAGTTTTTTTCGAGTTGGAGTTGAAATTAGACCGTAAGCCATTTTGTCGATTTCTTGACCTCCAACAAATTCTTGTGCTTCGATCCAAAAGGCCAATTTGTTCTTAAGTGTCATGTGAAAGCCTGGATCTGGCTGAAAAACGTCAGATTTTGGAATCAACGGCCAAATGACTCAAAAATGTCTGATTTTGACAACAACTGTCAGATGACTAAAAGATGTCAAAACTTTGGTATCAACAGTCAGAAGACCTCCAATAATTTTGTCAAAAACCCTAAAAGAACCAGTTGCCTAGGAGCTGCGCCCTAGATGACCCTGAAACACCGTTAAATACAAAACGACCTACATTTTGACCAAAATTCAAAAGAATGAAAGTTTGAAATGTTGATCAAAAATGTTTTGGTAGGCCACAACCGTACTCTGTGAAGGAATGTTCGTACAAGTGGAACCAAAACCTTGTCGCCCCCCGGGGAGACTTCAAATTGTTCCCTTCGACCCCTGAATCCAATAAATCCTAGCCACCATTTGAAGCCACTCAGTTGAAAAGTGTAAAATCACCCTAAATGCCAACCCAGTCACGCCGCTCTCCAAAAAGCTTGTTCTAGTTTGTTAGCAAATATTTTATATCAAATTTATTTCCTCAGCAAAAATCATCTATCGGACTGTCCCGCACAAATCATTCGCCTCGGGGTCACTTTCGAAAGCCTTGTTTCATTCCAAAAGACCACCGAAACCGAAAATGATGATTCCAAGGCGACACATTCTGTACGAACTGTCTGAATGCTGTCACTTGGAAGTGCTGGACTCTGCCGATAGCTGACGTTTGCTGTTTTTTTGCTGCCGCTAAATGCCGCCAAGTGATATGTGCCACGCCTCTTTAATACGCTAATGCTAAGTTAATTATTGGAGCAATCGTCAAGCTAATCTGTAACTGCCTTAAAAAAAAAAAACAAATCAAGCGCCTGCCCTTAACTCTGTATGCCTTAAAGTCTGCCGCCTTAGTCTACCGCCTTTAGTCTGCCTCAAAGCCACTGAAACCAACCCCTAAACAAATTGATCGCCTCTAGTGATGTAAGCCTTGTTTAACCCCAAATAAGTTCTGCGTTAGACGTTTTTGTTGTTGTTGTTATTGAGCCAATTATTAGACCGCTTATTAAAACACGTATTTTAGTTGAAACCATTTTTGAATCATCTTTGAAACGTTAAACCTGACCTCTAGTGGTGTGTAGTCGTAATCATAATCATCCGACACCACACGCAAAAACACAAGCAAATGCCTAAACCCACACGCAAGCGCGCAACTAAGTGAAGCCTCCGCTAACGCTCGCTAGGAGGCTTCGCAAATGACCAACACAAACTGCCTTTAACCTGGAAAATGCCCCCTTACCCCCTTAACAATGCCTTAGTCTGAATTTGTCTGGAAATCTGGAAATCCACTTAATCCCCGCTAACGTTTGAGTCTGAGTCCAGCCGTATAATTAAGCCACACGCCGCAAATCAAACCAAACACACACACAAACCCAAACACAAACACTGCCCTAACCAAACTGCACCTAACTACCGTTAACAAGCAAACCAATAACGAACACAGCCAGCGCTATGCAACGCACTTAAGTATGCCTCTTAACCTAAAAACCCCGTGAAGCTGGTAAACGCCACACACGTGACGTGGTGGTCCGCTTTTGGTTAACCAGGTGCCGAACTAATCCGTTTTTGAAAAACCGTTGAAAACGATAACTCATGGTTCCGCTCTGTCTCTCCCTCTCTCTCCCATACAGAGATCAGCTACGATACCGTTGTGACGCCATGTGAGCCGAACCCGTGCGGCTCGAACGCCGTGTGCCGTGAGCAAAACGGAATCGGATCCTGCCAGTGTCTGCCCGAACACTTCGGAGACCCGTATCAGAGCTGCCGCCCCGAATGCATTCTGAACTCTGACTGCCCCTCGAACCGCGCCTGCACTCAGAACAAGTGCCGAGATCCGTGTCCCGGGACATGCGGCTCCAACGCTGAGTGTCGCGTGGTGAATCACGTGCCGTCGTGCAGTTGCCAGGTGGGATACTCTGGTGATCCCTACCGCTACTGCAGCCTCGTCCCTGAGAAACGTAAGCATCTGCCAATCGTTGTCCTTGTCCAGGTCTAATGGTCGCACCCTTGTTCTAGCGATTCGTCTGTCGGAGCCGAGCCACCCCTGCCAGCCGTCGCCGTGCGGACCGAACAGCCAGTGCCGCGAGCTAAACGGCCAGGCGGTGTGCTCCTGTCTGGAGAACTACGTCGGCCTGCCCCCCACCTGTCGTCCCGAGTGTGTTCTGAGCACCGAATGTCCGAGTGACAAGGCCTGCATCCAGCAGAAGTGCAGGGACCCTTGCGAGGGTACCTGCGGCCTGAACTCGGAGTGTCGCGTGCGGAACCACAGCCCGCTCTGCTCCTGCCGTCGTGGGTTCACCGGTGACGCCTTCACTAGGTGTTTCCCGATTCCCCGTAAGCACTGTCTTGACTTTTCGCTTTGCACCCTAACCTTACCTCTGTTCCCTGTCGTAGCGCCTCCACCAACGCCACCTGCCACCAGAGTGGAACGGGATCCATGCGTTCCGTCGCCCTGCGGACCGAACTCTCAATGCCGCAGCATCAACGATCGCGCATCCTGCTCTTGCCTGGCCACGTACATCGGCGCCCCGCCCAACTGCCGCCCTGAGTGCACGATCAGTGCCGAGTGCGCCAGCGACAAGGCCTGCATCCGCGAAAAGTGCACTGATCCCTGCCCAGGGTCGTGCGGTTACGGCGCGGACTGCAGTGTGGTCAACCACACGCCGATCTGCGTGTGCCCCGCCGGGTACACTGGCGACCCGTTCACCAGCTGTACCCCGGCGCCTACGCCACCCGTCCAGAGTAAGCCTAACTCATGTCCCGCGTCTTTGTTTTGTTTTCCTAAACAGTTCTCTCTAGGGGAGCCGATTGATCCTTGTCACCCGTCGCCGTGTGGCGCCAACGCCGAATGCAGCGCTGGAACATGCCGCTGCCTGCCTGAGTACCATGGCGACCCGTACGCCGGGTGTCGGCCAGAATGTGTCCTCAGCTCGGACTGTGCCAGGGACAAGGCCTGCGTGAGGAGCAAGTGCGTCAACCCCTGCCCAGGAACTTGCGGGGAGAACGCCATCTGCGACGTCATCAACCACATCCCGATGTGCCGCTGCCCAGAGGGCACCGACGGAAGCGCGTTCATCAGATGCAGTCCCGTCAGAAGTATGACCCCACCGGTGGTTGCCCTTGCCAACGCCCCCACTAACCTCTTTCGATTCGTAGGACCCTTGATCTCGAACCCCTGCATCCCGAGCCCGTGCGGCCAGAACAGCCAATGCCGCGAAGTCAACCAACAGGCGGTGTGCTCGTGCCTCAAGGACTACATCGGAAGCCCGCCGAGCTGTCGGCCGGAATGCACAACGAACTCTGAGTGTCCGCCCACTCAGGCCTGCCTGAACCAACGGTGCCGAGATCCGTGCCCGGGAACGTGTGGCGTCGGGGCTAGGTGCTCCGTCGTCAACCACAGTCCCTTCTGCACGTGTCCCGAGAGATTCACTGGAAACCCCTTCGTCCGCTGCCAGCCGCTAAGTAAGCCCTCAACCGCCGTCTCCCTCTCGCCGAGTCTAATTCTGTTCTGCACCCCCCCTCCCTTCCAGTTGAAGAACCCGTTCGCGACGTCACGGATCCTTGTCGCCCGTCCCCGTGCGGGCCATACTCCCAGTGCAAGTCCATTGGAGAAGCACCATCCTGCTCGTGTCTCGAGAACTACATCGGCCGCCCGCCCAACTGCCGGCCGGAATGCGTCACCAGCTCAGAGTGCCCCAGCACGCTGGCGTGCATCAACCAGAAGTGTAAGGATCCTTGTCCGGGACGATGCGGAGTGAACGCGGAATGCCGCGTCGTAAGCCACGCGATCATGTGCATCTGCGCGGCTGGCTACTCCGGCGATCCGTTCATTCAGTGCGACGTTCCGCGGCAAACCGACGTCGAGGTCATCGATCCCTGTCACCCGAACCCGTGCGGATCCAACGCCGAGTGCAAGCAGCGCAATGGCGCAGCCTCATGCCAGTGCTTCCCCGACTACTTCGGCAATCCCTACGAGTCCTGTCGCCCTGAATGTGTCCAGAACTCCGACTGCCCATCGAACAAGGCCTGCATGCAGAACAAATGCTTCGACCCCTGCCCAGGAACTTGCGGACTGAACGCTGAGTGCCAGGTCGTCAATCATGTGCCGACGTGCAACTGCTTCACTGGATACACCGGCGACCCGTACCGCTTCTGCAACCAACCCTCTCAACGTAAGATCCGTCGCCAGCCCCCCCACAGTCCTTCTAACTGTTGTCTTCCCCATTAGCGATCGTCAACGAGTACGTGAACCCGTGCCAGCCAAGTCCCTGCGGGCCCAACAGCCAGTGCCGCGAGGTGAACCAACAAGCCGTGTGCTCCTGCCTCCCCGCCTACATGGGAACGCCTCCGTCGTGCCGCCCCGAGTGCACCATCAGCTCGGAGTGCTCCGCCGACAAGGCGTGCATCAACCAGAAGTGCGTGAACCCGTGTGATGCCAGACCCTGCGGCAGCAATGCCGAGTGCAGAGTCAGGAATCACAGCCCCATCTGCACGTGCCGCTCAGGCTTCACTGGCGACGCCTTCATACGATGCTTCCCTGTTCCTCCACGTAAGACTCCAGCTTCTCCCGATTTCGGTCTGACTCACTGCCTCCTCCTCCTTTCTCTAGCCGCACCTGAGGTAAAGAAAGACGAACTCCGCGATCCATGTTATCCATCGCCTTGCGGCCCGAACTCCGAGTGCCGCAACAACAACGGAGTTCCGTCATGCTCCTGCCTGGCCACGTACATAGGGGTTCCCCCCAACTGCCGGCCCGAGTGCACCATCAACGCCGAGTGCCCCAGCGACCGTGCGTGCATCCGCGAGAAATGCATCGACCCCTGCCCCGGCTCCTGCGGCCTCAACACCTTCTGCCGCGTCATCAATCACACCCCCTCGTGCGCCTGCATCGAGGGATACGTCGGCAACCCGTTTACCAACTGCAACCCCAAGCCTCCAGAACGTAAGCAGCAGGCCCCCCCCAGACTCTCTGGCGCTCTCTAACCCACTTTCGCCCACACAGCCACATCACCACCGGTTCTGGACGACCCATGCAACCCGTCTCCGTGCGGTCCGAACGCCATCTGCTCGAATGGCCAATGCACCTGCATCCCTGAGTACCAAGGCGACCCGTACTCCGGGTGTCGCCCCGAGTGCGTTCTCAACTCCGACTGTCCACTGAACCTCGCGTGTCTCCAGAACAAGTGCAAGGATCCTTGCCCAGGAACCTGCGGAATCAACGCCCTCTGCGAGGTCAACAGCCACATTCCCATGTGCAGGTGTCCCGACGGAATGTCGGGCAACGCCTTCTTCCAGTGCAGCCCCGTTGCAAGTAACTATCGCCATCCCTTGTCCCCATCTCTCGACCCCCTTGACCCGTCTCTCCTCTGCCGTCTAGAGCCCGTTGCAGATAATCCATGCCAGCCGTCGCCCTGCGGACCCAACAGTCAGTGCCGCGTCGTCCAAGGAACCGCGGTATGCTCGTGCATCCCGGACTACATCGGCAGTCCGCCACAGTGCCGGCCCGAGTGCACCACCAATTCCGAGTGTCCACCCAGTCAAGCCTGTCAGAACATGAAGTGCCGCGATCCCTGCCCGGGAACCTGCGGCTTCAACGCCAGATGCAACGTCGTCAACCACAACCCCTTCTGCAGCTGCCCCGAGAGGTTCTCCGGAAACCCCTTCGTCCGCTGCGACCAAATCGGTAAGGTCCCCAGCAACCACGCCCATTCCCCGTCTAATCTTGTTCTCCAACCTCCAGTCACGCCGATGAGGGACATCCCACCGGTAAACCCGTGCACGCCGTCGCCATGCGGACCGAACTCCGAGTGCCGTGTCTCCGGTGACAGCCCCTCATGCTCTTGCCTTCCGTCGTTTCTCGGTTCCCCGCCAAACTGCCGCCCCGAGTGCGTCTCGAACTCCGAATGCCCCAGCCATCAGGCTTGCATCAATCAGAAGTGCGCCGATCCCTGCCCCGGCCTCTGCGGCAACAACGCCCAGTGCCGCGTCTCATCGCACACTCCGATGTGCCTCTGCGCAGCTGGCTTTACCGGCGATCCCTTCACCCAGTGTGACGCGATCCGCCCGAACGTCGAGCCCCTGAACCCCTGCAACCCGAGTCCATGCGGAACCAACGCCAAGTGCGAGGAACGCGGCGGAGCGGGATCATGCCAGTGCTTGCCCGAGTACTTCGGCAATCCCTACGAGGCCTGTCGTCCCGAGTGCGTCCTCAACTCTGACTGCCCATCGAACAGAGCCTGCATGCAGAACAAGTGCAAGGACCCGTGCCCCGGAACGTGCGGCCAGAACGCCGAGTGCCAAGTCATCAACCACGTGCCGTCGTGCAGCTGCTTCTCTGGATACACCGGCGACCCGTACCGCGCGTGTAACGTCGAAAAAGAACGTAAGAAACACAACCGTCCCCCTTGCGAGTCCCTCACTCACTTCCAACTCCTCCCGTAGCTCTCAGGGAGTACGTCAACCCGTGCCAGCCCTCACCGTGCGGACCCAACAGTCAGTGCCGCGAGGTCAATAGTCAGCCCGTCTGCTCCTGTCTCCCGGAGTACATCGGCAGCCCGCCCGCTTGCCGGCCTGAGTGCACCTCCAGCTCGGAGTGCGCCGCCGAGAAGGCCTGCATCAACCGAAAGTGCGTCGATCCCTGCCCCGGCACTTGCGGGCAGAACGCCGAGTGCCGCGTGAGGAACCACAGCCCCATCTGCTCGTGCAGAAGCGGATTCACAGGAGATCCCTTCACTCGTTGCTTCAACATTCCCCGTAAGTCTTCGTCGAATCACCCACAGACCCCCACTCAAGACCCTTTCTCTTGTGCAGCTCCCCCGCCTCCACCAGCCAAGGACGTCTATCGAAACCCATGTGTTCCGTCGCCCTGTGGCCCCAACTCAGAGTGCCGCGAGATTCGAGGTTCGCCTTCCTGCTCTTGTAGAGCCAACTTCATCGGCGCCCCGCCCAACTGCCGTCCCGAGTGCTCCATCAACTCCGAGTGTCCCAGCAACCAGGCCTGCATCAAGGAGAAGTGCCGCGATCCCTGCCCGGGATCGTGCGGAGTCAGCGCCACGTGCAGCGTCATCAACCACACGCCCATCTGCGTCTGCAGCCCCGGCTACACCGGTGATCCGTTCACCGTCTGCAGCGTTCAACCCATTCCCTCTGAAAGTAAGACTGAAGCATCCCCCTCTCAAGCCCACCCACTCTCTAACTCAACCACTTCCACAGCTATCGTCACTCAGGACGACCCCTGCAACCCGTCGCCCTGTGGTCCGAGCGCCGAATGCCGGAACGGCCAATGCTCGTGCATTCCCCAGTACCACGGCGACCCGTACTCCGGATGTCGTCCAGAGTGCGTTCTGCACACGGACTGCCCTCGCGATCGGGCCTGCATTCGGAACTCTTGCGTTGACCCTTGCCCCGGAACCTGCGCCCAGACGGCCGTCTGCGAGGTCCTGAACCACATCCCGATCTGCAAGTGCCCCGACGGAATGCAGGGCAACGCCTTCATTCAGTGCTCTCCGAGTCCAAGTAAGCTCCATCTGCTCTCCCATCTGCGTCTCCCCCTAACGTCTGCCTTTCCCTCAGAGCTCCAAGTCACGAACCCCTGCCAGCCGTCGCCGTGCGGACCGAACAGCCGATGCCAGGAGGTCAACCAGCAGGCTGTCTGCTCGTGCCTAGAGCAGTTTTCCGGAAGCCCGCCGTTCTGCCGCCCCGAGTGCACCACCAACTCCGAGTGCCCGCTCAACCAGGCCTGCCTCAACCAGAGATGCACCGACCCGTGCCCTGGAACCTGCGGCTCCAACGCCAAGTGCCAGGTCGTCAACCACAGCCCCTTCTGTCGCTGCCCGGATCGCTTCTCCGGCAATCCGTTCGTCAGTTGTCAACGGATCGGTATGAAGTACCCTCTATCCTCTCAAGACCCCTCTCACCATCCCTTTCTCTCTCCCGCTGCAGTTGAACCTAGTCGCGATGTAGTCAAGGTCGCTCCGTGCAGCCCATCGCCCTGCGGACCGTACTCTGAGTGCCGCGTCGTTGGCGAGAGTCCCTCGTGCACCTGCCTGCCAATGTACATCGGCAGCCCGCCCAGCTGCAGACCGGAATGCCTCATCAGCTCCGAGTGCCCCACCAATCAAGCCTGCCTCAACCAGCGCTGCAAGGACCCTTGCCCCGGTCTATGCGGGTCCGGCGCAGAGTGCCGTGTGCTCAGTCACACGCCAAGCTGCTTCTGCCCCATCGGCTACCAAGGCGATCCGTTCGTCCAGTGCGCGGCCGTGAGGATTCCCCAGCTCGACCAGGTCGACCCCTGCCAACCGAGTCCCTGCGGCTCGAACGCAGTCTGCACGCGGCAGAACAACGCTGGCGCCTGCCAGTGCCTGCCCGAGTTCCTCGGCAACCCCTACGAGGGATGCCGCCCCGAATGCACTCTCAACTCCGACTGCCCCTCGAACAAGGCCTGCCTCCAGAACAAGTGCACCGACCCTTGTCCCGGAACCTGCGGCCAGAACGCCGTCTGCAACGTCGTCAACCATCTGCCGTCATGCACGTGCATCAACGGCTACTCGGGCGATCCCTACAGATTCTGCCAACAGGAGCGTCAACGTAAGTCCCTCCCCCAGCCGTTCGGAAACCCCCGTCTGACTTCACTCGCCTTCTCTTTCAGCCCTCAAGGAGTACGTGAACCCTTGTCAGCCATCCCCGTGCGGCCCGAACAGCCAGTGTCGCGAGGTGAACTCCCAGGCTGTGTGCTCCTGCCGGCCGACCTTCGTCGGTAGTCCGCCAGCATGCAGACCCGAGTGCACCCTCAGCTCCGAGTGCCCCTCAGACCGCGCCTGCATCAACCAGAAATGCCAGGACCCTTGTCCTGGTACTTGTGGAACAAGCGCCACCTGTCGGGTGAACAACCACAGTCCGCTGTGCAGCTGTAAGCCCGGCTTCACTGGCGACGCGTTCACCAGATGCTACCCCATTCCACGTAAGTCTCCCTCGGTGCACCATGCCAACACGTCGGTTCTCAATTTCCCCGATTCACAGCGGCCCCTCCGGTCATCATCCAGCGTGAGCCCCAAGACCCCTGCGTTCCATCGCCCTGCGGTCCCAACTCCCAGTGCCGGGCCATCAACGAGTCTCCGTCGTGCTCCTGTCTGCCGAACTACACCGGCGCCCCACCAAACTGCCGTCCCGAGTGCACCATCAACTCGGAGTGCCCCAGCAACCAGGCCTGCATCAACGAAAAGTGCCGCGATCCGTGTCCCGGATCGTGTGGCCTCTCAGCCGTCTGCAACGTCATCAACCACACGCCGACCTGCGTCTGTCCAGTCGGCTACACCGGCGACCCGTTCACCTTCTGCCAGCCCGAGCCACCAGCACGAGGTAACGAGACACCTCACCCACCCATCTCTCATTTTTAACCGCCCCCCGTTGCCCGTTTTCAGATGTTGTTCCTAAAGACCCCTGCAATCCGTCTCCGTGCGGCGCAAACGCCGTCTGCTCGAATGGCCAATGCACCTGCATCCCTGAATACCAAGGCGACCCGTACTCCGGGTGCCGCCCCGAGTGCGTCCTCAACTCCGACTGCTCCCGCGACAAGGCCTGCATCCGCAGCAAATGCGTCGATCCCTGCCCAGGCACGTGCGGCTCGAACGCCCTGTGTGACGTCATCAACCACATCCCCATGTGCCGCTGCCCCGACGGAATGTCCGGCAGCGCCTTCATTCAGTGCTCCCCAGTGCCACGTAACTATACCCCCGCCAGTCCCCCTTTGCCCCACCTCAAGCTCGACCGTCTTCTTTCAGCGCCCACGATTCAGAATCCCTGCCAACCGTCCCCATGCGGTCCGAACAGCCAGTGCCGCGAGGTGAACAACCAAGCCGTGTGCTCCTGCGTGCCGGGCTTCATAGGCAGCCCGCCAACGTGTCGCCCCGAGTGCACGGCGAACCAGGAGTGCGCGTCGAACCTAGCGTGCGTCAACCAAAAATGTCGCGACCCTTGTCCAGGATCCTGCGGCCGCAACGCCCAGTGCACCGTCGTCAACCACAACCCGTTCTGTACGTGCCTGCCGCACTACACCGGCAGCCCGTTCGTGGCCTGCCAGGAGATCATCGAACGTCCCCAGGACCCAATTCAGCGGGACCCCTGCCAACCATCGCCGTGTGGTCCGAACTCCGAGTGCCGAAGCATTGGAGACGCCCCGTCGTGCTCGTGTCTCGAAGGCTTCTTCGGAAGTCCGCCGTACTGTAAGCCGGAGTGTGTCTCGAACTCGGAGTGCCCCAGCAACCAGGCGTGCATCAACCAGCGCTGTAAGGACCCATGTCCCGGTCTGTGCGGAGTCAACGCCGAGTGCCGTGTGGTCAGCCACACGCCCATGTGCCTCTGCACAGCTGGCTTCACGGGCGACCCGTTCAGTCAGTGCTCTACCGTGCGGCAAAGCCCCCCGGAGGTCATCAACCCTTGCAACCCCAGCCCCTGCGGACCGAACGCCAACTGCATCGAGCGGAACGGAGCTGGCGCCTGCCAGTGTCTCCCGGAATACTTTGGAAACCCCTACGAAGGCTGTCGCCCCGAATGCGTCCTCAACTCCGACTGCCCATCGAACCGTGCCTGCGTCAACCAGAAATGTCGCGATCCGTGTCCCGGAACTTGTGGACAGAACGCCGAATGCAATGTCGTCAACCACGTGCCGTCGTGCAACTGCTTCGTCGGATACACCGGCGATCCGTACCGCTTCTGCAGCATTCCTGCCGAACGTAAGACCGTCTCTTCCAACCCGTTGCAACCCCTTTTCAAGCCCTTTCCACCCTTTTCAGCGATCAAGCACGAGTATGTGAACCCCTGCCAGCCGTCGCCGTGCGGACCGAACAGCCAGTGCCGCGAGGTCAACGGCCAGGGCGTCTGTTCATGTCTCCCTGATTTCATCGGCACTCCACCATCTTGCCGGCCTGAGTGCACCTCGAGCTCCGAGTGCGACGCCGAAAAGGCCTGCATCAACCGCAAATGCGCCGACCCATGTCCAGGCACTTGCGCCCAGAACGCCGAGTGCCGCGTCAGGAACCACAGCCCCATCTGTTCGTGCAGAAGCGGCTACACCGGCGACGCCTTTGTTCGCTGCTCCCCAGTTCCACGTAAGCTCTCGACCGGCACCCAGCCATCTTCTGCCTTCACTCACTTCCGTATCCCTCTCTCTTCAGCTCCACCGCCCCCACGAGATATCGAAATCTACCGCGACCCGTGTGTTCCCTCGCCCTGCGGGCCGAACTCACAGTGTCGCAACAACAACAACTCTCCATCCTGCTCCTGCCTGCCGCAGTACATTGGCGCCCCGCCAAACTGCCGCCCCGAGTGCTCCATCAACTCCGAGTGCGTCAGCAACAAGGCGTGCATTCGCGAGCATTGCGTAGATCCATGTCCAGGATCTTGCGGTTTCGCGGCACTTTGCAACGTCATCAACCACACGCCCAGCTGCCAGTGCCCCGTCGGCTTCACCGGCGATCCCTTCGTCAGCTGCCAACCGGCCCCTCCACCTCGTAAGACCCCCCACCTCTGACAAGTGTCCCCAAACAGAAACTCACAGCTTCTTTCCAGCTCCACTGCGCGAGGAGGAGCGTGACCCTTGCAACCCAAGTCCCTGCGGCCCCAACGCTGTCTGCCAGAACGGCCAGTGCTCGTGCATTCCCGAGTACCAAGGCGATCCCTACTCCGGCTGTCGGCCCGAATGCGTCCTCAACTCCGACTGCTCCCGCGACCGGGCGTGCATTCGCAACAAATGTGTCGACCCGTGCCCAGGAACGTGCGCCTCCAGCGCCATCTGCGAGGTTCACAACCACGTGCCGATGTGCCACTGTCCAGCCGGCATGACCGGCAACGCCTTCATCCAGTGCACCCCAGCCGAAGGTAACTTTCCCGCTTTCGCCGCCTCAAATCGATCTCTTACCCCCTCCCGTCCCTTTTTCCAGTGGAAGTCTTCAAGAACCCCTGCCAGCCGTCACCGTGTGGTCCGAACAGTCAGTGCCGCGAGATCAACATCCAGGCCGTCTGCTCCTGTCTGCCCAAGTTCATCGGAAGCCCCCCTACCTGCCGGCCCGAGTGCACCATCAACGCCGAGTGCCCCCTCAACCAGGCCTGCCAGAACCAGAAGTGCCAGGATCCTTGCCCCGGAACTTGTGGTCAGTACGCCACCTGCTCCGTGGTGAACCACAACCCCTTCTGCTCCTGCCCTGACCGCTTCACCGGAAACCCCTTCGTCCTTTGCCAGAGAATCAGTAAGACCCCGAGGTTACCCTGTCGGTGCCCCCTAACAGCTCTCTCTCCCCCCAGTTGAACGCGACCCAGAACCATCTAACCCATGTCAGCCCTCGCCGTGCGGGCCTAACTCCGAGTGCCGGAACGTCAACGGCTCCCCGTCGTGCTCCTGCCTGGAGAACTTCTCCGGCAGCCCGCCCAACTGCCGCCCCGAGTGCGTGACCAACACCGAGTGCCCCACGACCCAGGTCTGCATCAACCAGCGTTGCAAGGATCCCTGCCCGGGCCTGTGCGGCGTTGGCGCCATCTGCCGTGTGATCAGTCACACGCCGATGTGCACCTGCGAGCCAGGCCTCACGGGAGATCCGTTCGTTCAGTGCAACGCTGTTCGAGTGGCTCCACCCGAGGTTATCGATCCGTGCAACCCGAGTCCCTGTGGAGCCTTCGCCGAGTGCCGCCAGCAAAACGGCGTCGGCTCGTGCCAATGCCAGCCCGAGTACTTCGGCAACCCCTACGAGGGCTGCCGCCCCGAATGCGTCCTCAACTCGGACTGTCCCTCGAACAGGGCCTGCTTGCAGAACAAGTGCGGCGACCCGTGCCCAGGAACCTGCGGCCAAAACGCCGACTGTCACGTGCTCAACCACCTGCCGTCCTGCGCCTGCCGGCCTGGATACTCCGGCGACCCGTACCGCTACTGCGCCCTCGAAACCAAGCGTAAGACCCCACCCACCCCCGAAACCGCCCAAGCCACTCTCACTATTCCCCTCTTCCCCACAGCCGCTCTGCAGGAGTACCAGAACCCCTGTCAGCCATCTCCCTGCGGGCCCAATAGCCAGTGTAGGGAGGTCAACAGCCAGGCCGTCTGCTCCTGCCTGCCCAACTACCTCGGAACCCCACCGGGCTGTCGCCCCGAATGCACCATCAGCTCAGAGTGCAGCCTCGACAAGGCCTGCTCGAACCAGAAGTGCGTCGATCCGTGCCCCGGAACTTGTGGAACCAACGCCGAGTGTCGCGTCCACAATCACAGCCCCCTGTGCTCATGCAGGAGTGGCTTCACTGGCGATCCGTTCACCCGCTGCAGTCCCATTCCACGTAAGACCCCCGCCCCCACCCACCGTAGCTCTTGCGTTCATTTTTCGACTTTCCAGCTGCCCCGACGATTGTTGTCCCCGAGAAGATTCGCGATCCTTGTCTGCCCTCGCCCTGCGGCCCCAATGCGCAGTGTCGCAACTCCAACGGCCAGGCGTCATGCTCCTGCCTGCCGAGCTTCTTCGGCGCGCCTCCAAACTGCCACCCAGAGTGCGTGGTGAACTCGGAGTGCCCCAGCAACCAGGCATGCGTCAACAACCGCTGCATCGACCCGTGTCCGGGCTCCTGCGGCCTGAACGCCCAGTGCTCCGTGATCAATCACACGCCGATCTGCTCTTGCCTCCAGGGCTACGTAGGCGATTCGTTCACCAGTTGCCAGCTCGCCCCGAAACGTAAGACCACTCCGAACCCTTCCCTTGCACATCTAACCTCTCCCACTCTCTCCCCTCAAGCGAAACCAGTCGAAAGGGACGACCCCTGCAACCCATCCCCCTGCGGACCCAACGCCGTCTGCAACAACGGCCAGTGCAGTTGCATCCCCGAGTACCAAGGCGACCCGTTCATCGGCTGTCGCCCCGAATGCGTCCTTAGCAGCGAGTGCCCCACGGACAAGGCCTGCATCCGCAGCAAATGCGCGGACCCGTGCCCAGGAACCTGCGGCTTCAGTGCCATCTGCGAGGTCATCAACCACATTCCGATGTGCAGGTGCCCGGAGAGAATGGCCGGCAACGCCTTCGTCCAGTGCAACCCCGTCCAGCGAGAGCCGGAGAACGTGAACCCGTGCAATCCGACCCCATGCGGCCCCAACTCACGCTGCCGTGAATTCCAAGGAGGCGCTGTCTGCTCCTGCATCGAGGGCTTCATAGGCAACCCGCCAACGTGTCGCCCCGAATGCACCAGCAACTCCGACTGCGCCCCATCGCTGGCCTGCCAGAACCAGAAGTGCATCGATCCCTGCCCCGGAACCTGCGGCCTCGGAGCTAGATGCACCGTCGTCAACCACAACCCGTTCTGCACCTGCCCGCAAGGATTCACCGGCAGCCCCTTCGTCCGTTGCCAGGAAGTCATTGCTCCTGTTCGCGACGAGCCGAAAAACCCCTGCCAGCCGTCGCCCTGTGGACCGAACGCCCAATGCCGCGCTGTGGGCGACTCGCCATCGTGCTCCTGCCTCGCTGAGTTCATCGGAGCCCCGCCCAACTGCCGCCCGGAATGCGTCACCAACTCTGAGTGCCCCAGCAACAAGGCCTGTCTGAACCAGAAGTGCAAAGATCCCTGCCCCGGCCTCTGCGGCAGCAACGCCGAATGCCGCGTGGTCAGTCACACGGCCATGTGCGTGTGCGCGACTGGCTTCACTGGAGACCCGTTCAGCGGTTGCTCCCCAGTGCCGCCAGCGGCCGACGAGACAAGGCCCTGCGACCCCAATCCGTGCGGCCTCAACGCCGAGTGCCGCCAAGTGAACAACGCCGGCTCGTGCCAATGTCTGCCCGAGTACTTTGGCAACCCCTACGAGGGATGCCGCCCCGAGTGCATTCAGAACTCCGACTGTCCCTCGAACCGCGCCTGCGCCAACCAGAAATGCAAAGACCCTTGTCCCGGCGTCTGCGGTCAGAACGCCCTTTGCAACGTCATCAACCACCTGCCGACTTGTGACTGCCTACCGGGCTACTCCGGCAACCCGTACCGCTACTGCTCCCTTCCGGAAAAACGTAAGTCACCTCCCGCCCACCGCCGTGAGTCCCTGTCTAATGTGTCACCCCTCCCCACCCCTTAGCGATCATCAGAGAATACGTGAACCCCTGCCAGCCGAGCCCCTGCGGGCCCAACTCCCAGTGCCGCGAGGTGAACGAGCAGGCCGTCTGCTCGTGTCTGCCAGACTTCATGGGAAGTCCGCCCGCCTGCCGCCCCGAGTGTACTATCAACGCCGAGTGCCCGCTGGACAAGGCCTGCAAGAACCAAAAATGCGCCGATCCCTGCCCCGGCGTCTGCGGAACGAACGCGGAGTGCAGAGTGCGCAACCACTCGCCTCTGTGCAGCTGTAGGAGTGGATTCACCGGCGACGCCTTCACCAGGTGTTACCCGATTCCCCGTAAGAGCCCCCCTCTCACCCGCCTTTCAGGTTCCCAATCTAATCACTTTCTTCGAACAGCTCCCCCTCCGCCCGTTCGTGACGAGTACCGAAACCCGTGCGTCCCGTCCCCCTGCGGACAGTTCGCCGAGTGCCGCGACATCAACGGCAGCCCATCGTGCTCCTGCCTGTCCACGTACCTAGGCGCACCGCCAAACTGCCGCCCAGAGTGCGTCGTCAACTCCGAGTGCCCCAGCAACAAGGCGTGCATTTCCCAGAAGTGCATGGATCCCTGCCCCGGCTCGTGCGGCTTCAACGCCGAGTGTGACGTCATCAACCACACACCGACCTGCGAATGCGTCCGTGGATTCACTGGCGATCCGTTCGCAGCCTGCCAGCCGATGGTTGCGGATAGAATTCCCGCAGAACCCCAAGACCCCTGCAACCCGTCTCCGTGCGGAGCCAACGCCATCTGCCAGGACGGGCAGTGCTCTTGCAGCCCCGAGTACCAAGGCGACCCCTTCGTGGGCTGCCGTCCAGAGTGTGTTCTGAACAGCGACTGCCCGGTTGACAAGGCCTGCATAAGGTCCAAGTGCACGGATCCATGTCCGGGCACTTGTGGCGTGAACGCCATCTGCGAGGTCTTCAACCACGTCCCCATGTGTCACTGTCCAGACGGTTTCACCGGAAACGCCTTCGCCCAGTGCTCACCTGCACCACGTAACTACTTGCACCCCCCCTTCTCTAGAGCTCCTCACTTACCGCCCATTCTTTCAGCCCAAGTCCGTCGCAATCCCTGCGAGCCCTCGCCCTGCGGTCCCAACAGTCAGTGCCGCGAGATCAACCAGCAGGCGGTGTGCTCCTGCCTGCCCGAGTACATCGGCAGTCCGCCCGCTTGCCGGCCCGAATGCTCCTCGAACTCGGAGTGCGCCCCGAACAAGGCCTGCCTGCAGAACAAGTGCGTCGACCCGTGCCCCGGAACGTGCGGAGTGAACGCCGAGTGCACCGTGATCAACCACAGTCCCATTTGTCGCTGCAGAAACCGATTCTCCGGTAACCCCTTCGTCGCCTGCCACCCCATACCAAGTGAGTCGTTGTCCCCATCGCCCAACACCCCCCACATTCTCACCACCCCCGCGTGCATTTCAGTCGAACCACCGCGAGACGAGATAGATCCGTGCCGCCCAAGCCCCTGCGGACCCAACTCAGAGTGCCGCGTCGTCGGTCAGTCCCCGTCGTGCTCCTGTCTGAAGGAGTTCGTGGGCTCGCCACCGAACTGCCGACCCGAGTGCGTTACCAACTCGGAGTGCCCCAGCTCGCAGGCCTGCATCAACCAGAAGTGCAGGGATCCCTGCCCGGGAGTGTGCGGGAACAACGCCGAATGCCACGTCATCAACCACACCCCGATGTGTGTTTGCGCGACTGGCTTCAGCGGTGATCCCTTCACGCTCTGCGAGGCGATTAGGGAGCCGCAGAGAGATGTCACGAGTCCCTGCGAACCAAGTCCCTGCGGAGCCAACGCCGAATGCACAGAGCGCAACGGAGCTGGCGCCTGCAAGTGTCTGCCGGACTTCTTCGGCAACCCCTACGAGGGCTGCCGCCCCGAGTGCGTCATCAACTCGGACTGTCCCTCAACCAGAGCCTGCATCCAGAGCAAGTGCAAGGACCCCTGCCCCGGCACTTGCGGCCAAAACGCCGAGTGCCGTGTCGTGAACCACCTCCCGTCCTGCAACTGCATCCCCAACTTCAGCGGCGATCCCTACCGATTCTGCAGCCCCATCAAGCAACGTAAGGCCCAACGACCCTCCACCCCACACTTCACTCACGTTTTTCCATTTCCAGCGGAGCGCGACTTCGTGAACCCATGCCAGCCGTCTCCCTGCGGTCCGAACAGCCAGTGCCGCGTGGTGAACGAGCAGGCGGTGTGCTCATGCCTCCCGACCTACGTCGGCAGTCCTCCGGGCTGCAGGCCTGAGTGCACCACCAGCTCGGAGTGCGCCTTCGACAAGGCCTGCGTCAACAGGAAGTGCGTCGACCCCTGTCCGGAGACGTGCGGCCAGAACGCAGAGTGTCGCGTGCGCAACCACAGCCCGCTCTGCTCGTGCAGGAGTGGCTTCACCGGAGACCCTTTCACTAGGTGTTTCCCGAATCCACCCCCAGCGCCTGCCAGAGACGTCGAACCCTACCGCGACCCATGTGTCCCGTCGCCCTGCGGCGCCAACGCCCAGTGCCAGCGAGTCAACGACCAGCCCGCCTGCTCCTGCCTGCCGTCGTACCTTGGCGCCCCGCCCAACTGCCGCCCTGAGTGCGTCATCAACTCCGAGTGCCAGGCCAGCAAAGCGTGCATCAGGGAGAAGTGCATCGACCCATGCCCAGGCTCCTGCGGCAACCAGGCTCTGTGCACTGTCATCAACCACACCCCTACCTGCACCTGCCCCACTGGATACACCGGTGATCCCTTCACCAACTGCGTCATCAAACCCCCGGAGCCAAGTAATCCCCGACAAAGTCCCCATCAAAAGTCCAGTCTTATCAGCCCCTTCCCTTTCAGGACCACCAGCCCTCGACGACCCGTGCAACCCGTCCCCGTGCGGCCCCAACGCCCAGTGCTCGAACGGACAGTGCACCTGCCTGCCCGAGTACCACGGCGACCCGTACTCCGGCTGCCGCCCCGAATGCGTCCTCAATTCCGACTGCTCCCGCGACAAGGCCTGCATCCGCAACAAATGCGTCGACCCGTGCCCGGGAACCTGTGGCCTCAGCGCCATCTGCGAAGTGACCAACCACATCCCGATGTGCCGCTGCCCCGACGGAATGTCTGGCAACGCCTTCGTCCAGTGCAATCCGATTCCACGTAGGACACCCCGCCCCTTTCAGCCTCGAACCCCTCCACTAACCGCATTTCTCCATCGTCCACAGCCCAGCCCGCTGGCAACCCGTGCCAACCGTCCCCATGCGGTCCCAACAGCCAGTGTCGCGAAATCAACCAGCAGGCGGTGTGCTCGTGCATCGCCGGCTTCATTGGCCGGCCGCCGACCTGCCGGCCCGAGTGCACCATCAACTCGGACTGCCCGCTGGACCAGGCCTGCCAGAACCAAAAGTGCCGCGACCCCTGTCCCGGCACCTGCGGCCTCAACGCCCAGTGCAACGTGGTGAACCACAATCCGTTCTGCTCGTGTCTCGAGGGATACTCTGGCAACCCCTTCACCAGCTGTCAGCGAATACCACCTCCGCCGCCCGTCCAGAAGGATCGCGCTGATCCCTGCGTACCCAGCCCCTGCGGCCCCAACTCACAGTGTCAGGCGATCGGAGACTCCCCGTCCTGCTCGTGCCTGCCCAACTTCAGTGGCGCCCCTCCCAACTGCCGCCCCGAATGTGTGACATCATCCGAGTGCCCCAGCTCACAGGCCTGCATCAACCAGAAGTGCAAGGATCCCTGCCCAGGACTGTGCGGCCAGAACGCGCTCTGCCAAGTCGTCAGCCACACGCCGTCGTGCCTGTGTCTTGAGGGCTTCGAGGGCGACCCGTTCACCCAGTGCAGTCCCAGGAGGCCTCCGCAACTCGACGAGATCAATCCATGCAATCCCAGCCCATGCGGAGCCAACGCGAGGTGCGAGGAGCGCGGAGGAGCTGGCGCGTGCCAGTGCCTGCCCGACTTCTTCGGAAACCCCTACGAGGGATGCCGCCCAGAGTGCGTGGTGAACTCCGACTGCCCATCGAACCGCGCCTGCGTCAACCAGAAATGCCGCGATCCGTGCCCCGGAACCTGCGGTCAGAACGCCAGATGCAACGTCATCAACCACCTGCCGACGTGTAGCTGCTTCGAGGGATACTCAGGAGACCCATACCGCTTCTGCTCCGTCCCACCAGAGCGTAAGAAACCCCCACTTCCCCCCACTCAGTCACAGCACCCCATTGCACTTTACCACTTTCTCGTCCCCCCAGCCACCAAAGACTACGTGAACCCTTGCGTCCCGTCGCCCTGCGGCCCCAACAGCCAGTGCAAGACGGTCGAGTCGCAGGCCGTGTGCTCATGCCTGCCGACCTTCGTCGGCAGTCCGCCTGCGTGTCGACCCGAATGCACGACCAACAACGAGTGTCCGTCTGACAAGTCGTGCATCAACCAGAAGTGCGTCGATCCCTGCCCCAACACATGCGGCACCAACGCAGAGTGCCGTGTGCGCAACCATAGTCCGCTGTGCTCTTGTCGCCCCGGCTTCACCGGCGACGCGTTCACGCGCTGCTATCCCATCCCCCCACCGCCCCCAATGAGAGACGTCGAACCGTACCGCGATCCCTGTGTGCCGTCACCCTGCGGCCAGTTCGCCGAGTGCCGAAACATCAACAACCTCCCCTCGTGCTCATGTCTGCCCACGTACATCGGCCAGCCGCCCACTTGTCGCCCCGAATGCACCCTCAACTCGGACTGCCCGAGCGACCAGGCGTGCTTGCAGCAGAAGTGCAGGGACCCGTGTCCGGGATCATGCGGACTGAATGCGATCTGCAACGTCCGCAGCCACATCCCCATGTGCACGTGCCCCGAGGGCTTCGAAGGAGACCCCTTCACAGCCTGCAACCCTGCCCCGCCACCACGTAAGACAGCAGCAGTCGGCCCCAGCCATCACCGCTCAGTTGTAATACTCTCTCCCCTTTCAGCACCACCCTCTCGCGATGACCCTTGTAACCCGTCGCCATGCGGCCCGAACGCAATCTGCCGTGATGGGCAGTGCACATGCGTCGAGGAGTACCGCGGCGATCCGTTCGTCGAGTGTCGTCCCGAGTGCGTTCTGAACTCGGAGTGCCCCCGCGACAGGGCGTGCATCCGCAACAAGTGCCTTGACCCCTGTCCAGGAACTTGCGGTAGCAACGCCGTCTGCGAGGTGATCAACCACATCCCGATGTGTCACTGCCCGCCGGAAATGTCCGGCAACGCCTTCGTCCAGTGCTCGCCGACTCCAAGTAAACCAGACTCAGACTCAAACCTAGGCTCACCCCACTCTAACCAAACCCCCGTCATTCCAGAGCCCGCGATAGAGAACCCCTGCAACCCATCCCCCTGCGGCCCGAACAGCCAGTGCCGCGCCGTGAACAACCTCGGCATCTGCTCCTGCCTCCCTGAGTTCGTTGGCACCCCGCCCACCTGCCGACCTGAGTGCGTGACCAACTCAGAGTGCCCCGCCGACCGCGCCTGCATCAACCAGAAGTGCCAGGACCCATGCCCAGGCACCTGCGGCCGCAACGCACTCTGCAACGTGGTCAACCACAACCCATTCTGCGTCTGCCCGCCAGGCTACACTGGCAGCCCGTTCGTCTTCTGCGAGGTCAAAGGTAGACTCCCCCACTCCAGCCCAGTCTCAAACGATTCTGATCCCTCCTCCATTCCAGTCGAGCCGCCACCCAGGCAAGCCGATCCCGATCCATGTTACCCATCGCCGTGCGGCCCCAATTCGCAGTGCGTCAACTCCAACGGAAGCCCATCCTGCTCATGCTTGCCCCAGTTCGTCGGCGCCCCGCCCAATTGCCGCCCTGAGTGCATATCGAACTCGGAGTGTCCCAGCGACAAGGCATGCATCGGCCAGAAGTGCACCGACCCGTGCCCCGGCTTGTGCGGCCTCAACGCCGAGTGCCGGACATTCAACCACGTGCCCAACTGCGTGTGCGCGACTGGCTTCATAGGCGACCCCTTCACTCGATGCCAGGTCGTCCCTGAACCAGTCCGGGATCAGATCGATCCCTGTCGGCCCAATCCGTGCGGCAGCAACGCCGAATGCCGACAGCACGGTTCGGTTGGGTCGTGTGTCTGTCTGCCCGAGTACTTCGGCAACCCCTACGAGGGCTGCCGCCCAGAATGCGTCCTCAACTCGGACTGTCCCTCGAACAAGGCGTGCATGCAGAACAAGTGCGTCGACCCTTGCCCAGGAACTTGTGGCCAGAACGCCGAGTGCCGTGTGATCAACCATCTGCCGTCGTGCAACTGCTACCAGGACTACACTGGTGACCCCTACCGCTTCTGCTCCCCCACGCCGAAACGTAAGACCCCTCACTCAACCCATTCGACCCAAAGACTCATTATTTCCCCTCGACAGCTGTCCAAGACTACGTCAATCCCTGCCAGCCGTCTCCCTGTGGGCCGAACAGTCAGTGCCGCCAAGTGAATCAACAGGCGGTCTGCTCTTGTCTGCCCGAGTTCATCGGAAGTCCGCCCGCGTGCAGGCCCGAGTGTGTCATGAACACCGAGTGCCCCCTGAACAAGGCCTGCGTCAACCGCAAGTGCGCCGATCCCTGCCCAGGAGTGTGCGGCCTCAACGCCGAGTGTAACGTCTACAACCACAACCCCATCTGCGCCTGCCGGCTGAACTTCACCGGCGACGCCTTCACTAGGTGCTATCCAATTCCACGTAAGAATGCTCACTTCACTCTCTCCCGGAAGTGTCTCAAAACCCGTTTACCTCCTTCTTGCAGCCCCCTCTGACCCACTGCCGGAGAGAATCCAAGATCCCTGCGTCCCGTCACCGTGCGGACAGTTCTCGCAGTGTCGCAACATAAACGGAGCCCCGTCGTGCTCCTGTCTGCCTAGCTACCAGGGAGCCCCTCCGAACTGCCGCCCCGAGTGCAGTGTCCACTCGGACTGCCCCACCAACCGCGCCTGCATCAACGAAAAATGCCGCGACCCGTGCCCCGGCTCCTGCGGTCTCTCTGCCATCTGCAACGTCCTCAACCACGTGCCCAACTGCGTGTGTCCATCGGGATACACCGGAGACCCCTTCACAGCCTGCCGACCTGAACCGCCCGTCCAACGTAAGACCCCTCCAACCCCCTCTAACCAGTCCACTCTCATATCGCCTTTCATGTCCCAGGTGAACCACTGACCCCAGACGACCCGTGCGTTCCATCGCCCTGCGGAGCCAACGCCAACTGCAACAACGGCGTCTGCACCTGCATTCCCGAGTACCGCGGCGACCCCTACACCGGCTGTCGCCCCGAATGCGTCCTCAACTCCGACTGTCCCCGCGACAGAGCCTGCATCCGAAGCAAGTGCGCCGATCCATGTCCCGGAACTTGCGGCAGGAACGCCCTGTGCACCGTCTCCAACCACATTCCCATGTGCTCCTGCCCGGAGGGTATGACCGGCAGCGCGTTCATCCAGTGCGACCCACTGCCGACGCCAGTCGTGCGCCATCCATGCAACCCCTCGCCGTGCGGCCCGAACAGTCAGTGTCGCGAGTTCAACCAGCAAGCGATCTGCTCCTGCGTGCCAGGCTTCCTCGGCACCCCACCGTCCTGCCGCCCTGAATGCACCACCAACTCAGACTGCCCCCTGGACAAGTCCTGCCTGAACCAAAAATGCCGCGACCCCTGTCCCGGTACCTGCGGTATACGGGCGCAATGCATCGTCCGCAACCACAACCCTCTGTGCAGCTGCCCGCCAAGGCACACCGGCAGCCCGTTCATCGCCTGCCAGCCAATAAGTATGACCCAACTCATTTCCCCCACATCACCGTCTAAGTCTCCTCTTGCAGTTGAACCACCTCAACGCGACGTGACCCCCAAAGACCCATGCCAACCGTCACCGTGCGGCCTCAACGCACAATGCGAACGCCTTAACGAGAACTACAAGTGCGCTTGCCTGCCCCAATTCATCGGAACCCCGCCCAACTGCCGACCGGAGTGCGTGACCAATGCCGAGTGCGCCCAGAACCAGGCTTGCATCGGCCACAAATGTGCCGATCCATGCCCTGGATCGTGTGGAGCCCAGGCCGAGTGTCGCGTGTTCAGCCACAGCGCCATGTGCTTCTGCCCCGTGAAGATGACCGGCAATCCGTTCGTAGCCTGCGTCCCTCAAAGCGACCCGCCCACAGAGGTGGCGCTGCCATGCAGTCCAAGTCCTTGCGGACCGAACGCAATGTGCACGCCCCGAAATGGCTTCAGCAACTGCCAGTGCTTACCCGACTACTTTGGCAATCCGTACGAGGTCTGTCGGCCAGAGTGCACGCGCAACTCTGACTGCCCGGCGGACAGAATGTGCGAGAACAACAAGTGCAAGAACCCCTGTCCCGGAGCTTGTGGTCAGAACAGCCTCTGTCGCGTTGTCAATCATGCGCCCAACTGCGAGTGCTACACTGGATACGTTGGGAACCCATACGTTGCTTGTCTGCCTTTTGTTGAACGTAAGATAAATGATACACCGGCTCTCTGAGTCTCTTTGCCACCACTAACCTCCGCTTAACGTTCAAAGATGATAAAAATTGTTTAAACGCGATCAAAATTAGGACAGGCTCTAGGAACTCCTAACGCAGAACTTTAGATTAAGTGCTTTTTAGATTTAAGACTCCTCTCTTAGGCCTTGACTTCTCTCAGCTTAACAGTTCTAACGCTTTGTAGTCTTACCGCTTAAGTGAACTTATGAATGCCTATTTTTAGTCCCATGTTTATCTTTATCTTTTGTCTTAACCTACTCCAAGCCTAAACGATTATGATCCGGTCAAAATTTGTGCACAAAATTGCTTCCATGATTCAACAATTTTGAACTTCTGGTCCAAAAAATTATTGAGTGACGACATTACCCCAGACGACCCATGCGTCACATCGCCCTGCGGACCCTATGCCAACTGCAACTACGGCGATGCAGACTTGAAAAATTTTGAATTTCTTGTTCGAAAAATCGCTTTTGAGTCAAGACGTCGGCTTTTGTTTGGATCCATCAAATTTTCTGATAACCCAACGTCGAAAAAGCCTTCAAAAAATTGTTGCATATTTTCGCATTTTTTATATTTTTTGAGGCATAATTTGAAGCAAACAGCGATGAGTCACTGTCCGTATTTTCTGACCACCGTCAATATGTAATTCAGAACAACTTTGAACCTCTTGTTAAAGGTCTTTGATCGTCTCTGAAAAAGTAAAAAAATGCATTTCTGACCGTGGTTTTATACACATAACTACTCGTAAATGGTTATGATGGGTTCAAAATGTGTGCATAAAATTGTTTTATTGCTTGAACAATTTTGAATTTCTGACCGAAAAAATCAGTTTTGAGTCAAGACTCAGGACGTTTGTTAGGATTCGTCAAATTTTCTGCCAACCTAGCATTATCAGAAAAGTCTTTATGTTTTCAAAACATTTCTGTTGGTTCCAAATTTCGAGTCATAATTTGGAGCTAAAATCTATGCATCACACGCTAGTTCGTGTGTACTTATTTTGGACGCATAAATAATACAACCTTCAAATCAAATCAAATCTTGAACACCGAATTCTATTTTATTCTTTGAAACCTTTTGCGAAGGCCTTAGTTTGAAGAAATTTATAGTCCATGTTTCGCTCAGACCAAAAGGGACCTAAAGTCATATTATTTCCGATTATCTGGTCAACGTAAATAATTCTAAAGCACGAAACAATTTTGAACTTTTTGCTAAAGCCTTAGATCGTCTTCGAAGAAGTTCGAAATGTAATATTCTGACTGAAATCTACCTCATAAATGAATACTTCGAACAATATTTCATTCAAGCCTTGACAAACATTTTGTTTAAACAAGCTCCTTTCAAAACTCTAATTTCAAAATTTCACAAACTACATTTTTTGGTAAAATTTTCATCATATTTTTATTCACAAAAAGTTCTCGAAAAAATGTAAAATCTGAAAACTTTCAACTTCTTGCTAGAAGTCTGACCTGCCTTTGAAGAAGAAATTTTGGTCAGAATTTAGTAAAATTTTCATTCACAAATTGTTCTCGAAACATTTTAAGAACTCAAGACATCAAGAACTTTGAACTTCCTGCCAAAAGCCTGCGATTGTCTGTCAAGAGTGTCAGAAAGTGAATTTCTGACCTTGGACTACTCATACTTAATGATTATGATGAGGTCCAAATTTTTACATAAAATTGTGTTAATGCTTAACCAATTTTGGATTTGTCAAAAAAAAGACAAGAAGTTTGTTCGGGTCCGCAAAATTTTCTGAAACATTGATGTATCACGCGCTACGTACGTATGAAGAATCCAAACTTTACGCTTCTTCAAATCAAGAATCTTAAACACCGAATTGTTATTTTGTTCTCCGAAATACACACATATTTATTAAGGCCTAAATTTGAAGAAATTTAAAGTCCTTATTTCGATCAGATGGGCCAAAAACGAAAACCTGACCGTTTGTGTAATGTTCACTAGTTCAAAAGCCAAAATTTAAGGGCCAAAATTAAAAACCAAAAGGCCTTAAATTCGTGTTATTTCTGATTATCTGGCCAACGCATACAATTCCAAAACACGAAACAATATTTACCCAAAGGCTTTCAGTCGTCTTTGCAGAAGTTCAAAAAGCAAATTTTCGATCAAAGTCAGTTGACAAATCAATGACAATGCTAGCAATGTTCAATGTTAGTCAAAACTGTCTTTGTCCAAGGTTTGACAAACATTTTCTTTCAACAAGTTTTCCCTCGTTCATGTCAGAATTTCACAAACAACTTTTAGTCAAAATTTGGTAACATTTTTATAATTCTCTCATTCACAAATTGTTCTTGAAAAATTTGTAAAACTCAAAACATCAGGAACTCTTGCTAAAAGGCTTCGATCGTCTTTGAAGAAGTTCAAAAAGTAAATTTCTGACCAAAGTCAGTTGATCCCAGAAATGAAAATTTTGGGCAAAAACCTTTAGATTCAAATGGTGCCGTGACATTGTTTAAAACGACATTGTGGCAAATTGGCATAATGACGCTTTTGAAAGTGTCATTGGGCCGAATATAAACATTTGGGATAATGTCGCTTTCAAAAGCGTCATAGGGCCAAATAAGTTTGTGACATTATGCCAAATTTGGCCCTATAACACTTTGTAGAAGTGAAATTATGCCAAATGGCACAAGATCGTCTAAATTTGCAGCAAACTAATAAACAGTGGAATAGGCATTGGCCCCTCAACATTTTCATAAATTTTTCATTCAAAAATTATTAAAAATGAAAACTTTGACCGAAATTTTCTTCCGGACTTCTCGTCCAAAATTTCAAAAACAAAATTTTAGTCAGAATTTAGTAAAATATGTACCAATTTTTCATTCACTGCTTGCTTTCAGAAAATGTTTACAGCTCAGGACAAAATTTCTGGCTAGAAGTCTACGATTGCCTGTGAAGAAGAAATTTTGGTCAGAATTTGGTCAAAATTTCGTTCACAAATTATTCTCCTCAAGATCTAAGACATCGAAGGCTCTTTGAAAGCACCGAGAGGCAGTGATAGCTCCAAATGTCTACAAAAAGTTGTTTTAACAAAAAAGGAGATCTTCTGCCGTTGCGCTCATCTTGTGCCTAAAATTTGATCTTAACTTAACGATCTGTCAATAATTCATGATTCATTCTTGTCTTGCCTCGGTCTTGTCTCAACTCAAATCTGTTCCCTAACCACTACCGTCAAATTTTCGAATCTCATTCCTCACTCGAAAAGATAGCCTTAAAAGTCCCAAAAACTGCTTCTGAAACTCTCCCGAAAAACTCTAGCCTTAACCTAACTCTCTGCAAACCCGCTTGTCTCTCCCGCCGTCGCTTGATTTTGTCTGCTTAAGTTAAACCCCCAGCAGCCCTTTTTGCTTTAAAAACAAAACCGCCTCTTACAGCTTGCTTACCGCTTACCCGCTTACCCTGCCAAAGAACAAAAAACCAATGAACTATTTGCAAATCCACAGCAATCCCTGAGTACGTGAACCCATGCCAACCGTCGCCCTGCGGACCAAACAGCCAGTGCCGCGAAGTGAACAAACAGGCTGTGTGCTCCTGCCTGCCAGAGTACGTTGGCACTCCGCCAGTTTGCCGGCCCGAATGTGTCGTCAGCTCAGAGTGTCCATCGGACAAGGCCTGCATCAATCAGAAATGCGCCGATCCATGCCCCGGCTCGTGCGGCATCAACGCCGACTGCCACGTCCGCCAGCACAGTCCGCTGTGCTCGTGCAGGGCTGGCTTCACTGGAGAGGCCTTCACACGATGCTACCCGATTCGTAAATATTTGTCTACCACCAAATCTGAACAGGCCTTAACTGGCATCTCCCACCTTCCAGCGCCACAACCCCCAGCAACGCCGAAGAGGGACGAGAACCCTTGCATCCCATCGCCATGCGGACCCTACGCTCAGTGCCGTGAGGTGAACAAGTCGCCGTCGTGCTCCTGCCTCGCCAACTACATCGGATCCCCGCCAAACTGCCGACCCGAGTGCTCGATCAACTCGGAGTGCCCCAGCAACCAGGCCTGCATCAATGAGAAATGTCGCGACCCTTGCCCAGGATCTTGCGGCTTCGACGCCATCTGCAACGTCATCAACCACACGCCAAGCTGCTCATGCCCACTCGGCTACACTGGAGATCCATTCACCAGCTGCCGACCAACACCACCACCGCCAAGTATGACCCTCGACGCGGCCTCTTTGCAGCCCTCTCTAATTATGCATCCCTCCCTCCCCCTAGAATCCGACGTGGACGTCCCCAGGGATCCATGCAACCCCTCGCCCTGCGGATCGAACACAATCTGCAACAACGGCCAGTGCTCGTGCATCCCCGAGTACCACGGCGACCCGGCAATAGGTTGTCGTCCTGAATGCGTACTGAACTCGGATTGCCCGCGAGACCGCGCCTGTTTCCGGAACAAGTGCGTCGATCCATGCCCCGGAACCTGCGGAAGGAACGCCCTCTGTGAGGTCAGCAACCACATTCCGATGTGTCGCTGCCCCGAGAATATGGCCGGCAACGCGTTTGTCCTCTGCGAACCGGTCAAAGGTACCTGCCCCCCAACTCGCTCTACAAAAGCAATTTGTGTAACGATTCCCTTTTCAGCCGAAATCCCCCGCAACCCTTGCCAACCGTCACCGTGCGGCCCCAACAGCGAGTGCATCGAGCGCAATGGCAACGCCATCTGCTCCTGCATCACCGGCTACATGGGCATCCCGCCCAGCTGCCGGCTCGAATGCTACACGAGCTCCGACTGCGCCCAGACCCAAACGTGCATCAACAACAAATGCCTCGACCCCTGCCCCGGCCAGTGCGGCCTCAATGCCATCTGTCAGGCCGTGCAGCACAGGGCGCACTGCGAGTGCGCTCCAGGCTACACCGGCAACCCTTACACCCTCTGTCAGCCCCGCCAACCCGACCTACCACCCCGCGACGAAAACCCATGTCTGCCGTCGCCCTGCGGCCTCTACTCCGAGTGCCGCAGCGACAACGGCAAAGCCAGGTGTACCTGCCTGGCAGAGTACATCGGCCAGCCACCCAACTGCCGCCCAGAGTGCTCCAGCAACGACGATTGCTCCAATAACTTAGCTTGCATCAACCAAAAGTGCCGCGATCCCTGTCCGGGATCGTGCGGTCAGAACGCCCAGTGCATAGTCACGCTGCACATACCGAACTGCGTATGCCCAGCGGGACTCACTGGCGATCCGTTCTACCGCTGCACAGAGACTCCAAGTAAGCCCCACTTGGCCCTGTCTGCGAAGAAAGCCTCCTTAACCGTATCCTCCTCTCATTTCAGAGCCGCCAGCTGCAAAGGAGCCCAAGAACCCATGCTACCCGTCACCGTGCGGCATCAACACCGAGTGCCAGGTCCGCGGAGACAGCTACACTTGCGAGTGCGTCAACGACTACATCGGCAACCCCTACGAGGGCTGCCGCCCAGAGTGCATCGGCAACTCGGAGTGCCCAGCCAACCGAGCCTGCATCCGCTACAAGTGCGCCGATCCATGCCCCGGGACGTGTGGCGTTGAAGCCATCTGCACCATCCACAACCACATCCCCGTCTGCTCCTGCCCACCTGGACTCACCGGCGACGCCTTCAGACAGTGCACGCCCATCGTGAAGAAGGACGAAACGCCTCAGGACCGGACAGACCCCTGCTATCCAAGCCCATGTGGACGCAACTCCCTGTGCAAGAGCGTCCGCGGCAACGCGGTCTGTGAATGTCTGCCGGGCTACTTCGGCAACCCGATCGGACAGGGCTGTCAGCCGGAGTGCACTCTCAGCTCAGACTGCCCCAAGAACCGTGCGTGCGTCAACAACAAGTGCGTCGATCCATGCCCAGGCGTGTGCGGCTTCGGAGCCCAGTGCCAGGTGGTCAACCACAACCCGATCTGCTCATGCCCCAGTCCAATGGTCGGCAATCCGTTCGTGGAGTGCCACACTCCACCCGTCGCCGAACCCAGAGACCCCTGCAACCCGTCACCATGTCGCAGCAACGGCATCTGCCGCGCCATAAACGGCGCCGCCACCTGCTCGTATCCAGAGTGCGTCACCAACGAGGAGTGCCCACGGGACCGCTCGTGCGTCAACCAGAAGTGCCGCGATCCCTGCATCAACGCCTGCGGCGTGAACGCCATCTGTAACGCCATCAACCACAAGGCCATCTGCACGTGTCCCACTGGCTTCTTCGGATCCCCATACAACGAGTGCCAGCCTCAACTGGACGTTGTGGTGCCGCAGCCCGAGTGCACCACCGACAACGAGTGCTCCAACGACAAGGCCTGCATCAACCAGGAGTGCAAGAACCCCTGCGACCAGGCCAACATCTGCGGCCAGAACGCCAAGTGCCACGTCCAACTGCACCGCCCACTCTGCGTCTGCAATGAAGGATTCACTGGAAACGCCCAGACCTTCTGCCACATCATAGGCTGCCGCTCCGACGACGAGTGCCCCGCCACCGAGGCCTGCGTCAACAAGCAATGCCTCAACCCGTGCCTCTTCACCCAGTGCGGCCGCCAAGCCACCTGCCGAGCCGACTACAACCACAAGGCCCGCTGCTACTGCAGCGAGGGATACCGCGGAAATCCGCAAGTTGAATGCGTGCGCCCCGAATGTACCCGCGACTCTGAATGCGACTTCCATCTGGCCTGCATCAACGAACGCTGCGAGGACCCATGCAAGTGCGGAGTCGGCGCCCAGTGCCGCGTGGACAACCATCACGCTCAGTGCCGCTGCCCACCAGGCTACACCGGAAATCCACTTCAACAATGCGCCATCGTACCGCAAAAGGAGACGCCCCAGTGCACCGTTGACGCCGACTGCCCCAGCAAGCTGGCCTGCTTCAGCGGCGAGTGCAAGAACCCGTGCGCCGAGACCAAGCCGTGCGGCCAGAACGCCGTCTGCTCCGTCGTGGACACCCTCCCACTGCGCACCATGATCTGCCAGTGCGAGCCCGGATTCATCGGCGACGCCGACGTCGGATGCCGCAAAGGTAAGCCCCAAGACCAGCCGCGCACGGGGCTGCAGAGCCCCGGCCAGCCACCTAATCACTCTTCTTTTCAGCAGTGCAATGTACATACACTCGCACGAGTCTGTACATATTCAGGTTCCCCAGCACCCTGTCTCCTAACCCCACATTTTTTCTCACAAGACCCCCCCGCCGCACCAGAGCCTTTCACTAATTTTCCGTCTGTTCCTTCCAGAGCCGCAACGAGACCACGGCTGCCGCAGCCACGACGACTGCCCCGACACAGAGGCCTGCCGCAGTGGAACCTGCATGAACCCGTGCATTGACAGCTCGCCATGCGCCCGCACCGCCGAATGCTTGGCGGAGCGACACCGCGCCGTCTGCACATGCCCCAGTGGACTGCTGGGCGATCCGTTCGTCAACTGCTACGAGGAATCGAAAACAGTCGTGGCCGGATGCACTCATGACTCCGACTGCGCCCCATCGATGGCCTGCATCAACCGTCGCTGCCAGGACCCATGCGCCGAGGGCAACCCCTGCGCTGGAAACGCCGAGTGCCGCGTGTCCAACTACAGACCGTTGTGCTTCTGCCCGCCAGGATGGGGAGGCGACCCACAGACCCAGTGCTACAAGAGTAAGTATTCCCGCCTATCCCCAGACGAGCGCCACTAACCAGTCTCCTTCTCCCGCAGCCGAGTGCAAGATCAACGCCGACTGTCCCTACGACAAGGCCTGCATCAACGAGAACTGCGTCAACCCGTGCACCTTCGGCTCAGTCCGATGCGGCACGGCCGCGCAGTGCGAGCCGCAGAACCACCAGGCGGTGTGCGTGTGCCCACCAGGAACCCAGGGCAACCCATTCGTCTCGTGCATCAGAGGCCACTGCCAATACAACGAAGACTGCGCCGATCACGAGGCCTGCGACCGCCTTAACCGCGTTTGCCGCCCCGTATGCGACGAAGATACGTGCGCTCCGACCGCCGTCTGCACAGGACGTCGCCACCAGGCGCTGTGCGAGTGTCGCCAAGGAACCACCGGCAATCCGTTCGTCGAATGCGTCGTCTTCAAGGAGCAACCCCGACCGAAACCCGAATGCGAAGTTGACTCTGACTGCCCGTCGCAGTTGGCGTGCATGAACAACCGCTGCGCCAACCCGTGCGCCGTGCCGAACGTCTGCACACCGCAGCAAACCTGCACGGTGCTCGACACTCTGCCCGTGAGGACAATGATCTGCAGGTGCCCCAGCGACATGGTCACCGACAACTCCAGGAACTGCGTGCCCATCAAGCACGACGTGAACGTAGGCTGCCAGCTGAACGAAGACTGCGCCAACACCGACGTCTGCCAGAGAGGTCAGTGCATCGAAGCGTGCCGCCTCGACCGCTGCGGCCTCAACGCCCAGTGCATGTCCAGGGACCACTACGCCCAGTGCACGTGTCCCATCGGCTACGAAGGCAACCCCCGCGTCGAGTGCAGTCAGCTAGGTAAGTCCGAATCTCCCCTCCCCCTGTCAAGCTTCCCCTCACCCACTTTCTCCCACCAGCCGGCAAGACACCAAGCGGCATCCCAAGCGCCGAGTGCTACAAGGACGACGACTGCCCAAGCGACCAGACCTGCCGCAACGAGCGCTGCATCAACCCCTGCGACGACGACCCATGTGGACGTGGAGCCTACTGCCACGTCGAGAACCGTGAGCCTATCTGCCGCTGCCCACCCGGATACACCGGAAACGCAAGAACCGCCTGCATCCCACGTAAGTTGCGCCAACCCCCCCCTCCATCGCAGGTCAGCTCTCTTCACGTTTCTCCCCCCCTTCTCACTCTAGCCGCCGAGGTGGCCCGAATCGGATGCAAATCGAACTCGGACTGCCAACAGACCGAGGCCTGCGTCAACGAGCAGTGCGTGAACCCGTGCAACTGCGGCAACAACGCAGACTGCATCGTCAGGAACCACCACCCAGTGTGCTACTGCAAGGCAGGATTCTCCGGAAACGCGCAGTACGGCTGCGTCCAAATCGGATGCTCATCCGACGACGAGTGCTCACTGGACAAGCAGTGCGTGAACCGTGAGTGCGTCAGCCCCTGCCTCATCTCGGACCCATGCGCCCTCAACGCCGAGTGCTTCGGCAGGAACCATCGCGCCATGTGCCGATGCCCACAAGGACTCGAAGGAGACCCATTCACTCGGTGCATCCGCGTCGAGTGTCACTCGGACTACGACTGCGCCTCCAACCAAGCGTGCGTCCGCAACCAATGCGTCAACCCCTGCCTGGACAACCCATGCGCCCAGAACGCCCTCTGCTCCGCCATCAACCACGCAGCCATCTGCAGATGCCCGCCGACAGCGCCCTTGGGCAACCCACTGTCCTACTGCGAGCGGCCCCAGATCGAGCCGCAGTGCATCAACGACCCAGACTGCCCCAGTCGCCTGGCCTGCATCGACAACAAGTGCCAAGATCCGTGCGTCAAGCTCTCGCCCTGCGCCAGCTCGGCCAAGTGCAGCGTTCTCGACAGCGTCCCGGTGAGGACCATGGTCTGTGAGTGCCCAGAATCGCACGTCCCCGACGCGCAAGGCGAATGCAAGCAAATCATCCTCCAGACGCCACCCGGATGCACAGCAGACAACGACTGCCCCGACACAGAGGCCTGCGTGAACCGCCAGTGCCGCAACCCGTGCAACTGCGGAACCAGCGCCATCTGCAACGTCCAGAACCACAGAGCCACGTGCTCCTGCCAGGACGGCTACGACGGCAACCCGTACTCGGTCTGCCGCAGCATCGGCTGCCGCGTCGACGGCGAATGCGACTCAGGAAAGGCCTGCATCAACGGAAACTGCGTCAACCCCTGCCTAGTCAACGATCCCTGCGGCATCAACGCCGAGTGCTACGTCCAGGGCAGCCAGCCCATGTGTCGCTGCCTGTCCGGCTACCGAGGCAACGCCTACGAGCGCTGCCGCGTCATCGGTTGCCGCACGAACAGCGACTGTCCCTCGGACAAGACCTGCATCAACGAACAGTGCGTCAACCCGTGCATCTACGACAACCCATGCTCGCCGAGGGCCGAGTGCAAGCCACAGAACCACATCGCCGTCTGTCGCTGCCGCAACGGCTTCACGGGCAACCCCTACATCGACTGCAGACCGGAGATCACCGCCGAGTGCACCTTCGACACCGACTGCCCCTCACGCCTGGCCTGCATCAACAACGAGTGCCTGGACCCCTGCTTGGCCCTTGAGCCGTGCAACAGACCCGCCAAGTGCGAGGTCACCCCAACGTCACCAGTGAGGACCATGATCTGCATCTGCCCCGACGGATACATCAGCTCGGGCAGCGGAACCTGCAAGCCAACCAAGCCCGTCATTACCCTCACCGGCGGCTGTATATCCGACCCAGACTGCCCGGCCGACAAGGCCTGCATCGACGGAGTGTGCCGCGATCCGTGCAACTGCGGCGTGAACGCCGAGTGCCGCATCAAGGACCACAAGCCGGTGTGCACGTGCCGCCAAGGCTTCGAAGGAAACCCCGAGTTTGAGTGCTCCAAGGTCGAGTGCGTGTCGGACAGCGCCTGCCCATCGACCCACAGCTGCAGGAACGGCCTCTGCATCCCGGCCTGCCAGGAGAAGCAGTGCGGACAAAACGCCGAGTGCATTGCCCTCAACCACCGGGCGATCTGCGAGTGCGCCCCAGGATTCGGAGGAAACGCCAGAGTCTCCTGCATCCCCGTGGGATGCCGGTCTGACGGCGAATGCCCCAGCGACAAGGCCTGCGTGAACGGAAAGTGCCAGAACCCATGCGACACCACTGCCGCCTGCGCTATTGACGAGGTCTGCAAGGTCTACCAACACCGACCGCAATGCGCCTGCCCACCAGGCATGGTGTCCCGCAGGAACGGCTGCGAGGTAGAGCGGACCGACATCTGCGTCTACGACTCCGAGTGCCCGACCCAGACGGCCTGCATATCGGGCGAATGCGTGAACCCGTGCAACGCAACCACGCCGTGCGGAGTCAACGCCAACTGCCGCGTCCTGGACACCGTGCCAGTGCGCACCATGATCTGCGACTGCCTCGAGGGATACACCGGCAACGCCGCCGTCCAGTGCGACAAACGTGAGTCCATCGATGAGTGCCCCGTCCAGGGACCTCCACTAAACTTTTGTGTCTTTTCAGGTTCCCTCTGCGTCATCGAGAAGGGCTTCGTGCGCGACATCGACGGACAGTGCGTCTGCCCGCCAGGAACCGCCCTCGACGTCTACGAGTACTGCACGCCATGTGTGGTCGAGAACGGCTTCAAGATCGACGAGACGGGCCACTGTGTCTGCGCTCTTGAACGCGGCATGGTCATCGACGAACGCGGACGTTGCATCTGTCCCGTCGAGTACGGCTACCGTCTGACCAAGGACGGCGAGTGCATACCCACCGTTCAAGTCGAGTGCCAATCGGACGAAGACTGCGCCGACAACCGCTACTGCAACCAGGACACGAAGACCTGCGAGGACGCCTGCCTGTACAAGACCTGCGGCATCAACGCCTTCTGCAACACCATCAACCACAAGGCCGTGTGCCAATGCAACGTTGGCTACACCGGCAACGCCGAAGAATTTTGCAGTAAGCACCGCCCATCTCCAACTACCGACTCCGTCCCTATACCTCCTCCACTTTCAGATCACACCAACTTCCGTACGGACTTCCCGCGACCAGAGATGATCGTCAGCTGCCTCGCCGACGGCGTCCAGGTGCAGATCCATCTGCCCGAGCACGGCTTCAACGGCGTCCTCTACGTCAAGGGCCACAGCAAGGACGAGGACTGCCGACGCGTGGTCAACCTGTCCGGCGAGGCAGGTCCTCGCAACGAGCTGTTCAAGGTTCACTTCGGCAGCTGCGGACTGATGCACGTGAATGGAATCGCCAGCTTCGTCCTGGTCATCCAGAAGCATCCCAAGCTGGTCACCTACAAGGCCCAGGCCTACAACATCAAGTGCGTGTACCAGACCGGAGAGAAGAACGTCACCCTGGGCTTCAACGTGTCCATGCTGACCACCGCCGGAACCATAGCCAACACCGGCCCGCCGCCCATCTGCCAGATGAGGATCATCACCCACAACGGACAGGAGATCAACTCCGCGGAGATCGGTGACAACCTGATGCTGCAAGTCGACGTCGAACCAGCAAGTAAGTCCCACTGCCCCCAAGCTCCCTTGAAAATCCACCCTTACCCCGATTTTCTCCTTCGCAGCAATCTACGGAGGCTTCGCTCGAAGTTGCATCGCCAAGACGATGGAGGACAACGTCGAGAACGAGTACATCGTGACGGATGAGAACGGCTGCGCCACAGATCCGACGATATTCGGCGAATGGGAGTACAACCCAGACACGAACAGCCTGCTGGCCAGCTTCAACGCGTTCAAGTTCCCGTCCAGCGACAACATCCGCTTCCAGTGCAACATTCGCGTGTGCTTCGGCAAGTGCCAACCGGTCAATTGCCGCGGATACAACGCCTTCGGCCGGCGACGTCGTCGTGCCATCGCCGACAATTCAACATCAACGACCGCCGTGTCGAGCGGCAACGGCGCCATGGAGGGCACGCTACGTGAGGAGATCACAATTCAATCGAACGCCATTCTGACGTTTGAGAAGAGAGAGTCCAGTTCCAGTGATTCGAACAGTAAGTGTTTTCTTTTTATGTTTAAGGGGGTGATTAGATGGAGACAGAGAAGAGGCTTTAAGGCATTCCCGAAGAAGAGCCTCCTTGAAAATCTCGAGGTTTCAAGACTCTTAAGTCAGAGGAAGCTTTTTTACTGCTGTCAAAGCTTTCAAAGCTTAAACTGTGTTTAGATGGAGACAGAGAAGAGGCTTTGAGGCATTCCCGAAGAAGAGCCTGCTTGAAAGTCACGAGATTTGAAGACTCTTGAGTAAGAGGAAGCTTTTTTACTACTTTCAAAGCTTTCAAAGCTTTTAAAGCAGTATTGACCAGATAAGAACGATAGGAAAAATTAATTTCAGAAAAATGCAACGGAGTGAGTTATAAAAATAATTTTGACTTTATTTTGAAGCTACATTCATGCTTTAATGTATAAAATAGCACATCATTCAAATGGCCACATCGGCTCCGCTGGCAGTGCTTCAAGCTGTCGGTCCAATTTTTAATGCCTTGCTCCAATATGTGCGGCATTATTCTGACAATAGCGTCCCGAATGTTGGTCTCGAGCTCATCCAAAGTGGTCGGCTTATTAGCTTACTCTTCTAAGAGTTTGACGAAGGACCAGAGAAAGTAATCAAGTGGTCTCAAGTCGCATGAACGCGGCGGCCAATTGATGAACGCTCGCCATGAGGGAACCCAGTCGATAAATTTCTCCTTCTCCTTCACAACTTCGAGCGTTGCGTCGCTTGTATGTTATTTAACGCCGTCTTGTTGGGACCACAGCTCAGATATATCGATCTTGCCGTGCTCTGGCACAGAAAGTCGCGTTTTACCAGGGTCAATTGACGATAACGCTGTGTCCTTCCTCATTTCGAAAGAAATAAGGTCCAATGATGCCGCCTTGCCGTGAGCCTCACCAAACAGTCAATCTTTGTGTTGATTCTCACTCGAACACTTATGAATTGTGCTCGCTCCAATAACTGGAATTTTGCTTGTTGACTTGACCGCTTAGCCAAAAATAGGCCTCGTCCGAAAAGATGATTTTTCGACCAAAATCCGGATCCCTGGTCCAATCAAGTGCCCAATCAACGAATTCACAGTGCTATCCGGCTTTAATTCTTCCATCTTCCATAAGCCATAGTGTTTGAAAAACTGAAAAAACTACGCAAAAAAAAAAAATGCTTAAAACTATTTCGACTCATCTGGTCCTAATAGTTTTTAAGGTATTGGCCAAAAACGGTAAAACATCGGCATGAGAATTTCGAAAACGCAGTTTTGTCGACCTCAGTGAAAGCATTAAGAAATGATAAATATCCAAATATCGTTTTATGTGCAGATTTTGAGTTATCAAAGATTTAAAAATTTTCATTCCGCAAAAAAGCTCCTCAATCTCACTGGTCGGAATCGGCATTAAACTGCAGGTCGAAAATTCCAACAAAACTAATTGATTTCCTTTTCATTCACAGTCAAACCATCTGCTCAGCGTGTCGAAGACATCTGCGTCTCAATGGTTGGTCTCATCATCGCTCTGGTCATCACAGCCCTGCTGGCGCTAGTCGCCGTTGCAGTCGCTGTCTCCTGCTGGCTAATGGCCTATCGAAGGCGACCAAAATCCGTCGGCCCACTGCCACATCCGCCAGAGTTCCCGAATCCCCTCTTCACCAACCCGGAGGCGATACCAGAACCAACACCTGACTACATATCATAAAAATAAATATTCTAATTTATAAATATTAGTAAAAGACAAAAGAACCAATTAGGTGCTTGCACAACAGCGACAACACCCTGCAACCGAGCCTACAAAACAATCTCGAATCAAATCAACCTCTAGACATGTAAGTTAAAGACAAGACAAAAACTATGTAAATTATGTGCAAAAAGATGCACAAAAAAAGTGTATAACGAACCTTAAGATACTTGAAAGAGCCTGTGTATATTGAAAGGAATTGAATGCTTTAATCAAAACGACATGAGCAATCTCAGACGAAGAAAAGAATGTGTCAAAGTTTCTGAAACTAACAGATTTACCATAAGATTAAGTGTAAAATATTCGATGAGAAGAAGAAAGAAATGGCTTTGCTTTTATCCGAAAACTGCTGAGTGGAATTTAGGGCTTAGACTGAACTGCGGTTGCGGCTCGAAGGACCATACGTGACATTTAGGTAAAATCGAAATCATTTTTTTTTATTCTGTTCAACTTCTGGTGGGAACGTCAAAGGAAAGGACGTAGTCAAGGAGCTTCAAAAGAGCTCCTATGACGCTTCGGAAAGACAAAGAGAGAGAAGAAAGTTGTCATACTGCCAAAGCTCTGATTGAACATCTGAGATCACATAACAAAATGGCAACTCAAACAAAGTGACAGACGTTCCCAGAGAAGTTGACAGCGGCGACATCTCCTCCGTTAGTCGAGAAATGTTTTTTTATAGGATTAATTTATGACATTTGTAGGGCCTAAATCACAAACCACATACAACAAGAAAAAAAACTGCCCCTGAAACTATGAGAGTGTATGTATCTCCTCCTCCTTACGGTGAAGGTGTATCTTCCCTCCTATAAAATGTACTATAAAATATACTGCCTATAAATAAAAAAAAAAAAAACAAAAAAGAAACGCTTGAAAGTTTAAAGGATATTCCCTGTTTGGAGTTACTTTTTACTAAAATACTCCTGCCACGTAGTATTTAAAGAGTCACTTGAAATTATGGACATATTCTAGCACACGGGACACGCCCTTCTGGAGAGAAAAAAAACAAAAATTACTTGTATTATAATATCACTTAAGCACTGTGGATTACTTGAAGGTAATCGGAAGTCTTCACTCGACTCAAAATGTTTTTTTTTTGAATCTCTGTCCCGGCAAAAGTAGCATTTTTCTCATTTCGTTTAGGTATACGCCCCTTTTTTATAGGAAATTTTTTTAGACGACGATTAACGGAGGATTTGAAATTGATTTATAATTTTTACTAAACAAAAACAAAAACTCTTAGGTAGCTTAGAGAAAAACACAATTTTCCTTATTAATACTTATAGTCAAAGATATAACTACTCTTTGTAAATTTTGTTTGTTTAAAGAAGAAAAAGAAATTGTTGTGATTATTTAACAGTGAAAATAATTATAGGAAAAAAAACAAACCCCACACATATACAACGAACAAAAGTTAATCTCCTTCAATGAACCGCAACGGTCACTAAGAAACTGAAGGGCCTCGAGCGATGGATGCGATGGCGAATTATCACCACCAACTGATCCGGTTGAGTCTATTGCAGCGAAATTTTAGGCTCAACATCAGTTGATTTTGCATACATTCTCCCCTCAACGCCACAGCTCTCGAGGCCCATTCATTCTCTGACCCTCGTTCACACGAATTTATGAAGGAGAACAATCAAAAAAAAGAAAAAAATACCCTCAATTTAAACAGCATAAACTAACCGATATTAAAATAATAATAAAACAATGTATAGTCACTACTTTAAGGCGATGTTTAAATATTTTATTTTATTTTTTTTGTGTATTTTATTTTATTTTATTTTTTATTATAAAATGTGTATAGGGTCTTAACTCCACTCGTTAACTATTCTTTTTTAAGTTTGATATCGTATAAAAGCATACATAAGTATATATTTTTTTTTAATTCTTAACTCAGTTTTGTTAGAATGCAATAGCTAAAGTTTAGCCATTTTACATGAAAGAAAACAGATACAACAAAATGCAATGCAAAATGAAATGAAAAAGCATATAGTTTCAAAAATTTTGAATACTTCACTTTTTTTCCCTCTTGTTTCCTACTGTAATTTCTTAAAATTTAAACCTCACGATGGAAATTTTGAAAAAAATAAGAAAATGATCTTTTTGCACAAAAAAACAGTTATGCACGATGAGCTGTGTAACGAAAATTGTAAATTGTTTTTCAAAATAGTTAAATGAAAAAGAAAAGGCAAAAAATAGATTTTACTTAATAAAAATAAAAAATAAAATAAAATGTCCGCTTATGTAAACTAATAAATAAAAAATAAAAATGAATATATAAAAATATTTTTTTTAGTCTTGTTTTTCCTCGTTACCCTCAAACTGATTATTCATAACAATGCTGTTTTGACGGAGGGGTTTGTGAAGGTTTTTTTTTTGAAACAGATAGAAACGGACATGCAATGTTCCACTCATCACAACGAACGATGATAGAAGAGAATACCGTCCCCCCGATCTAGACGAAGTCAAGATAGCGATATCGAGACTGAAGTCTAATAAAGCTGCTGGTGCAGATAGTCTGCAGCTGGAGATGACCTGGTTTGGCGCATGCACCAGCTCATCCGTAAGATATGGTAGGAGGAAAGCATGCCCGATGAGTGGAATCTCAGCATCATTTGCCCGATCCACAAGAAAGGAGACCCCTTTGACTACGCCAACTATCGAGGGATAAGTCTCCGAAACATCGCCTATAAGATCTTTTCTGCCATTCTGTGTAAAGCCTGAAACCTTTCGTCACCAAACTGATAGATCGCATTCAGTGTGGTTTCAGGCCGGGGGAATCCACCATAGATCAAATCTTCACACTGCGGCAGATCCTGGAGAAGACCAAAGAAATGCAGATCGACACACATCACCTATTTGTCGATTTGAAGGCCGCATATGACAGCGTGCATAGAGGCGAGCTATACAGCGCCATGTCTAGTTTTGACATTCTTGCCAAACTCGTCAGACTGAGTAGGATGACGATGGAAAACTCTCGCCGCTTCATCAAGGTCGGTATTGAACTCACCGAGACCTTCAATGTCAAAAAAGATTTTAGACAAGGCGACGCGCTGTCATGTGATTTCTTTAACATCGTTCTTGAGAAAATCGTGATTTTCCAAAGGTCCGTTCAACTGCTAGCCTACGCGGATGACATTGGCGTGATTGGGCGAACACATCGAGCCGTCAATGATACGTTTGCTGGCATTGGAACGAAAGCGACTAAAATGGGTCTGGCGGTAAACGAGGACAGTATATACGAGTATGTATATGTATATGCTGTCATCGAGAAAGGACGCACAACATCGATGACTTGGCCAGAGCGTTACCATTTTTTTCCGGATGTTTTGAAACTCTACACTGGAGCACTCAGACTCAAAACTGGTCCATTGCACTGCAACGTAGCAACCTACTCCAGTACCGTTAATTGGGTCCGCATATGACAGCGTGCGGGTCCCAACGGCAAATGGTGACTAGACGAGATTCGATTTCACTGGGATTCGAACCTGGGACCCCTCTAACTTGAGAGCGTTACCATAGACTGCTATAACTTTGAGGTAGTGAAGGACTTCGTCTACCTCGGCTCCAACATCAGTACCGAGATCAAACGCAGAATAACTCTTGCCAATCGCTGTGTTTTGGGCTCAAAAGGCAGTTGAGTAGTCGAGCCCTCTCTCGGAAAACCAAGCTGGCTGTATACAAGACCTTGATCAGTCCTGCTGTACGGCGCAGAGGCTTGGACAATATCCCAAGCGGATGAGTCTCTTGGTCTTTTCGAGAGAAAAGTTCTGCGCGCGGTCTTTGGTCCTGTTTGCGTTGATGGCATCCCAACTAAACACTTAACATAACCTTGTTTGCTGTCAATCCAGGATTTGAAGTTGTTTGTGGTCGGTCACCAGCCATGATCGCTTGCGTTGGATAATCTCGTATTTAATCCATTTTTCATCGCCCGTAATTAATCGCTTCAAAAATGGTTCCATTTCGTTACGTTTCAGAAGCGTTTCACTGATGGTTGTTTGGTCACTTGAATTTCTTTGCGTAAAGTCATGTGGCACCCAAACATCGAGCTTCTTTGTGTAGCCTGCTCGTTTTAGATGATTCCAAACTGTCATACGGTCGATGTTTAGTGCCTCCGCTTTCTCCTGACAGCTTCCGTGCCAGTCTTGCCCCATCAGTTGCAAAATTTCATCGACTTTTTCAGTGCCAGGCCAACCAGTGGGAGGTACATCTTGTACATCGAAATTTACGGAACGGAATCAAACAAACCTCTCCTGTGTGCGGCGTTCACCCTCAGCATTCTCACCGTAAACTGCACACATTTTTCGACATGTTTTTGCAGTGTTTTTCCCTTCCCAAACAAGTCTCTTCAGCTGGTACAATCTTTGGCACGATTACGCACGACAATTTAACTGAGATTCTTCTCCACTTGAGTGCGCCATCGTTTTCGTGGGCGTACTCTATTGAGTTGTCCTACAGGCACGAAGTCGAAGACTCTTCGGGCGGATAAAGTGTCGGCCATGCGCTCAACATGACTTAGCCATATTCGGCGTTGAATCCGCAGACACCTGGTTACACTCATATCGCTGTACAGCCTATACTGTTTGCGGTTAAATCTTCTCCTCCAAATCCCATCAACGCAAACAGGACTTTTCTCTCAAAAAGACCAAGAGACTCTTCATCCGCTTGGGATATTGTCCATACCTCTGCGCCGTCTTACACAAAGTCAAATTGGTCTTCCGAAAGAGGGCTCTATTAGTCAGTTGCCTTTTGAGCCCAAAAAACAGTGGTTGGAGTGAGTTATTCCGCGCTTGATCTCGGTACTGATGTTGTTTGTACTGCTTTCCGCGAAGCCGATGTAGACAAAGTTATTGAATGACTGGGTAGTAAAGGGTCCATCATTAACCGCTTCCTATCTTCAAAATTCAAGAAAATAAAGTGTGTGTGAGACATTATCGAAATAGTTTATTCACTTGAAAGACCAATTGATGCCATTATGTATGAAATATTACATTGTTCAATTATTTGCCGAGGCTTCTCTGGGTGGAGCGCATCACAAATATCCGATTTTACATGAATCTGGGGCATAAATCAGGCTGAATTTGACCGATGGCATGGGTTATGTTTGGCTTTGGAGGCCGCTGTGGTTTATTTTTATTCGCTTATTCGCATAAACCTGCGACTTCAGAGAACCTCACAAGAAAAACTCGAACGGGGTCAAGTCGGACGATCTCGATGGCCAGTTCACATCATCTCCACGTGAGATGATCACGCCCTTAAACCGCTCGTGCAGAATTTCCAATGCGGCTTGAGCTGTGTGGCACGTAGCGCCACGTCGTCCTGTTGAAACCACATGTCGTTGGTGTCCATATCATCCCATTCAGACCAAAAGAAGTTGGTAATCATCGACCTATACTGCTCACCACTGACGATGAGCAGCAGCAGCAGTACCTGGCCAAGATCATTCTCAAAGAAATGTGGACCGAGCCCAAAATCCACAGCAAACTGTGATTTTTTCGAAATGCATTGGACGCTCTTGAATCTCATGTGGATTGGTATCGTCTCAAATTCGAGAATTTTGTTTGTTGACGTACCCATTAACCAGATATGGGCCTCATCGTTGAAGATGATTTTCCGACGAAATTAAGGTCAGTTTCCAACTGCTCCAAAGTCCATTCAACGGACACAAGCCACTGTCGGTGGTCGTTTACCTTTAGCTTTGGTTTTCTGAACTGAAAATGTATTCAGTCCTTTAAACCAATGGTCCCGTATTTCTTATGTGATATTCACAAGTGAACAGCAAAGAATTCGAAAGCAAAGTCTTGAAAGCAAAGTACGAAAGATCATGTTGTACAATGGAGCTTGTTTCTTAAGCCTAGATCTTTCTCCGCCCGTAGCGCTTGATAAGAGCAAGATAGCTCATAATTAAAGATTATTACTTCATGATCGCTACTGACTTTGAAGTCCTTAAGTTTTCAAGTCACCTCCCCCAAATGTCATAACTTGCTTTGTCTCGACCTAATTTGCTTATTCCCTGTCAGTCTTCGATACTTTATCAGAAGCCATGTGCGTCCGTGCAGTCCGTAGCTCAAATTCCAAAATGCGTTGTGCAATTCCAAACTTTGCTCCAAACTCAAAAGGCTTACATAAATTTGAATTCTTCGACTCGTGACACGCTGAAACCCCTTTGTCATAAATTCATTCCAACTTCTTAACCGTTATCGCGGCACACCGCCCCAATTTATCACTCTTCAAGTGTCCGGAGGCCTCCGGAGATTTCCCTCATCACTCTCGTGTGTGACAGTTTCTGGCAAATTATCATGTGCATTTGTCATTCGACTTATCTATCGGCCTCAATCGGCAGTCTTCAGTTTTGCGGAACTTTTAATCCATTTCGAGGTTATCTCCGAACAATTTGATTGCAGTCCAGCCGGACAGACAAGCGGACGACATGAGTGATAGCAAAAGTGTCAGATACGTGCGACAAATCGTAAATATTCTCCATCATAGAGCGGCGCGGTGTCGTGAGATATCAGTGCGGATGATGAATTGTGACAAAATAAATATGAATAACGCCGACAGAGACAGTGATGGGATATGAACGTTGTTCTCAAGCGTGGTTTGAGAAATGGGATCTGCTTAGTTTTACGAAACTGTTGTATGAAGATGAACGACTGTGACTGTGATTGAAACTCTATTTGAACGCAGGGAACGTTTGGAAAATGACTTATGTCGGTCAACAGCCTTAAGATGTAAGCAAGATAGTAAAGTTATCTCCCAAATCAGTGTGGAGTTGCATTGCAATCGGATGCTGTGATCAGTCGTTTAGCAGAGAAGTTTGGACCTCATTCCTTCACCAAAGTGGAGCGAGTGTCCTTGTAGCACGGCATCGATTTGGAACATCAGTACATTACTTAAGGGACGCATTAGTTGGCATCCCATGACCGAGAATGTTTGCACAAGCCTTATAGAAAAGCGGGCTCATTACTTTGAAAGGAATGTCGTATTTTGGATATGATGTTGGAGGGCGCCGTTGCGTAGTGGGTAGGTGCGTCGACTCCTAAGCTCGATGTTCGATTGAGAGGTATCATCGACATTTTTTATTCGTTTAAATGGGCTATTGGTGCCCTTGTGTATGATACCATTCGTCGTTCAAATGTTCGCCGCGGACATTCCGGTTGGCGCGTATCGGATATGTCCAATTTTTCATGACTCTAGGGCATAATATAACAATAATAATGGCGGCGCTTAAATCCGTGGTAAAGCTTAAATCCTGGGCCTAGCTTCTCAACAACCACTCGTGTTGTGCGTGCTATTATTCTCTCACGAGTGGAGGGGACCTACAGTTTAATGCCGACTCCGAATGGCGAGATTGAGAAGCTTTTTCTAGACAGTTATGCTCTTTGAGCATTGTCAGTGACTTGAAAGAGGTGGAGACATGAACAAATTTTTGGTGTTCTTTTTCGAACCTTAGACTTCGAGCGTGGGAGTCGAAACACCTGCGCCCCGGGGCCCACGCCCACATAACTTTGTTCAGTCACATAATTTTGGAGGTCAATTTTCAGATCCATTTTTCGAATTTACATACAATACCTCACCATTTTAGGCAGCATTTCAGGAAAATAGAAACATAACCTTTAAAATTTGCTTGGTAATACGCAAATCTCCACCAAACTTATTTGAATCCGATGGTAGACAAGTGGTTGGGGAAGATCCAAATAAAGCTCAAACATATAACACGGAGGAGATTGTGTGACTTCCTGGGGTTTTATAGCCTCAAGTGGCTGCGAATTCGTCGAAAATACGGTCTACAAATTAGGGTATATGAATATTTAAACATAAATTTATGGGATTTCGCAAAAAATTCAGTGTGGCTCCAACAAGACAATAACCCAAGAAACACACCTCCTACTTAATATGCGAATTGTTGCTTTATAATGCCTCAAAATAACTGAAAACACATCCACAACGCCAATAAACACCTACAGCAAGATACAAACTGCGGCATAAAGAAGTTGCCTGGAACGGAACAAATTCAACCAGCATTCCTCCAATTTTTACCGGAAATCTGGTAATGATCCATGCTCCACTGTAGCAGATGCTGGAGGCGGTGACATGCGATACAAAAATGTTGCCATAACATGATTCTAATTTTAGTCAATTTCAGTGAATGGTTAATTTAATGTGCTAAAATGATGACGTTGTTAAGAAATACGGGGATTTTTAACAGTTTTGTTTTTTTATAAGTGGTTTATTTACATTTGAAACCACATTTTTGCTTTTCTAATAAAAACATTTTTAAGAGTTTTACGTGTTCGTTAAATTTTGTGACGTACTGTTTGTACCTCACAGTTACACGGTGCAGCCCGACTAACTGCCCGGATAACACCGCAACCTACAGTTTTATATCGACTCCTAAAAGCGATGTTTGAGTAGTTTTATCATGCCTGCGGTATGTACATTACTGTTCAGCATTTAGGGGTTGAAATTAATGCGAGAGATAACACTCATCATCCGGTCGAGTCGTCGATCTCAGCATGAAATTTATGCTTGAAATTGATAATCTTTGGAATTCTAAATCTTTTATATCTCAGAATTTGCACATGAATCGATATTTTGATATTTATAATTTCTTAATGCCTTCACAGAAGTCTACAAAACTGCGTTTTCAAATCTTCAAAATTCACATGTCGATGTTTTACCGTTTTTGACCAATATCTCTAAAACTATTTGGGCTGGAAATTGTTTTTGAGGCAAAGTTTTTGTGATTTTTTCAGATTTTTAAATACTTTGATTTAGCAACAAATTGTGTTTTGCGTGCTATTGCCGTCCCATTAGTGAAGACATCCTACATTTTTGTGCCGAGTCTAGTCACTTTCTAGCAAAATGTGACAAGTATTGCTTTAACAATCAACCCTCAATAGTTTCCACAAAAATGAACAACAGCGCCCAATGATTGTCACCGTTAAAGCTCAAGCATAATTTCTCCCATTTCAAATATAAACGTCACCCAACAAAACTCTCACATCTGTTTCCTTTCCAGACAGTTCCATTCCACTACCGCCCAACTGTCAACTGAAGTGTCACAACTTGTATCTCGTCACACGTTCGTTCGAAAAGTAAACAAAAACCCACTGAGTTCTAAGCTTTCGCCTCTCTCCCTCTGAAGACAGAACAAAAATGCAAGTTTGCTCATCTCCCCAACCCCACCGACCGCCAACTTGCCCGCCCAACGCAAAAACAATTGCAAAACTACAAGCAAATATTTTTAATTTTTGTTGTCTAAAAGCTCTCCGGCACTCCGTGTGCTTGTATCTTAGATATCAGTCTCTAGAATGTGATACCCGTGAACGCGATCGCGTTGACGATCAGTTGACATTCGAAAGTGGCAGCAGTCGCACAAAACGCGGATCTTGTTTGTTTTCCCCAGTGAATGGGTCATAGTTTGAGATACTCATCGACTCTCTCAGTGATCTTGTCGTTTCAACTGAGTGCCACTCTCAATAGATACTCCTTAGAGGATCCTCGTGGTGATCACGTCGAAGGATTGCCGGAGCAAAGTTTGATCGCTCGCTGTGTATCTAAACGAACGTCGGAGAACTGTCACTTTTCTGTCAAAGATCAGTGATCGTGTGTTTCTTTTTTCGCCGGAAGAGTTTTAATTGAATTATCTCACGGATTCATTGATAGAACGCGTGAAGGTTTCGCCGGATAGCGAGGAATTTCCGTTTCGCATCGAATTGCGTGCAAAGTAATCACAATGATTAGTGAAGTTGAGTGTAACAGTATCTGACAGATACACATGTGTCCGTCTCAGACTATCACCGAATATTTCAGTTCGCGCATCGACATCCGTTGAACAGAGATACATGTACATACATCAATCAATTATTCAATTACATTCGAAAAGAATAAGTGCGTTCGAGTGCAGCCATTTGGCGGAGGGAGGAGCGCAGAAGATACTGTATCTGTGATATCATGGTATGGCAAAGTTCTGATCTGAGGCGATGGCTTAAGATCGGGATTTGAATACGCTATCGACTTACAACCTGCTGCTGCGTTGAGTGAATCGACACGTTGCGATGAGATACTGTATCTATCAGCGAGCCGATCGGTTTTGGTGCGGGCTATCTGACAGAACTTTGTTACAGATAAGCACGCGTCATTGTTAGCATTATGTTAATTTTAGTGTGTTACAGTTTGGTTGTGTTTTCTTCTGTTCTCGTCTTTTGTATCTTGTATCTTGTATCTCGCTGCTCATTCTCGTTTTGTGCTAATTTAATAATTCCAACCGACATCTGACCTCTTTTAGCGGGAGGATGAGCATTTCATTTTATCTGAATCATACTCGTCTTTTTTAGTGAAGATTGACAGACAATACAGCCGTCGGATGGCTACTATCTGCGCGGTGGAGTGTTGGAGTATCTTATCTGTCGAGCGGTTGATTAAATATTTGTATCTCTCACATAATATTCGACTTAACTTACGTAGACACCTCTGAAGAGAATTGAACAGACGGGGGGATTCCGGTTTGATTGACTTAACGTGTCGAAAAGTGCTGATGGCGCCGGGGTGGCATATCTGCTCGATAGACTCGCAATTAGTTTGTTTTTAATTGATTTTGCTTGAGAAAAGTATTCGCATGATGAATTGAACGTGACTGGGAGATGGTTTTGCTTATCGCGAGCAAAACGGGTCAATATCGTTTATGTCATGAATGAAATATGCAAATACAAATGTCCAGCGGTCTTCGGGCTCCCCGAATGGTAGGTACAGAAATTGAGTAGTTCTTAATATCGGTCGTGGATTACAGGGCGTTAACAACAACTGAGCGTTGTTGTACTTTCTCTTCAACTGTCCTGCGGCAAGTATTTGAGGGGGAAGTAAGCTCATTTTTCGGCTTGAAAGAGTAGACTCCATTGTGCAGTATATTTTTAAATGGAATTATCTTCTCGGCGCGACTGGATGGCGCAATTGGTTAAGTGCCTGTCCCAAGTTCGAGGGGTCCCAGGTTCGAATTCCATTGAAATCAAATCTGGTGCAGTCACCATTTGCCGTTGGCATCAAATTAACGGTACTCGGGTGGGTTGCTACCTGGCAGTACAGTGGACCAGTTTTGAGTCTGAATGCCCCAGTAGGGTTTCGAAAATTGTCCGAAAAAAAGCATCTCGGCGCAGGGTGTGCCTGCTATCACTTTCTACTTCAATTTCGATTGATTCTTGGCCCGTTCTTCTGGTGAGGGCATGGTTAAGAGGGCGCGCTGATATCTATTTACTTTAGCTCGTGAATGTTCAAAACGTGTTTCCCTCTGTTCTTAAGCTTAAATTCCTCTTCCAAACTTTGACTAACATACTGAACGGAACTGTTTACTTTCCCCATTCCATCGCCCGTAACAAGTTACGTCTCGCTATAGCGTTCGTTAAAGTGACTCGCTTCCAAAGTAAAAAAAAAACGGAGAACAAAACCAGATGTTTCTTTGGCTACTATAGTCGTAGTGTCTCCAGCAAATGTTGCCACAGCATTACCATCCTTTCGCGGCGTATCACTTATGTACACTAAGACTTGTGGTACTCTAACTGTTATGTGGGCGTCCGTGGCGTAGTGGGTAGGTGCGTCGACTTCTACGCTCGATGTTCTCGGTTCTATTCCCGAAAAATCAACTAAAATTTTTTCACGGCTCCACCTCTTTCGAGTCACTGACAATGCTCAAAGAGTATAACTGTCTAAAAAAAGCTTCTCAATCTCGCCGTTCGGAGTCGGCATTAAACTGTAGGTCCCCTCCGCTCGTAATAGAACAATAGCACGCACAACACGAGTGGTTGGTGAGAAGCCGGGCCCAGGTCTACCTCGGACTGTAGCGCCGCCATTATTATTATTACTCCAACTGTTATGTCCTAGAATTCGTAAAAATTTGTGAATTTCGCCATTCACTGTTGGCCTTAAACTGTAGATCTTGTCCAGTCGTGAGTGAACAATAGCACGTACAATACGAATGGCTGCTGCAAAAATAGGCCCAAGTTTAGCTCGGACTGTAGTGCTACCAAAATCGGATGGGTAACTTCTAAACTTGTGATTGTGATTTCCTACAACATTTGGCAGCTTCCCAAGAAATTAGATCGTTTTCTTTCCGAGCTCAGTTTTAAATATGTATGTCATTCTTGACATTTGCGGACAAACTATCGCCATTGAATGCAGTTATACTGCAGCTTAAGTTTTTCTGAATGAAATGGGACCTAGATTCGATCCTTAAGGTAGACCGATCTAATTTTTAATCTCTTTTATCTCCGCTTCATTCTTTGAGACCGTTTAATGTATAATGCAAATAATCTGGCCTCATATATTTCTTCTTAGGGCGCTACAGTCCGAAGTGGACATGGACCTCACCCAACATGCCTCTCCAGCCATCACGATCTCTCGCCAGCTGTCTCCAGTTTAGCACACCAAGCCGGCCGAGGTCCCTCTCGACTTGTATGCGCCACCTTCTACGTGGACGTCATTCTGTTGCGTTGTCCCACAGGCTCAAAGTCGAAGACTCTTCGGGCCGGAACTAAGTTGTCCATATGCTCTACATGACCTAGCCATCTTAGGGGTTGGATCCGTAGACGCCTGGTTAGACTCATGTCGCTGTACAGCCCATACAGTTCGTGGTTGAACCTTCTCTTCCAAATGCCTTCAACGCAAACAGGACCAAGGATCGCGCGCAGGACTGTTCATCCGCTTGGGATATTGTCCATGCCTCTGCGCCGTACAGCAGTACTGGGATGATCAAGGTCTTGTATAGAGTCAGCTTGGTCTTCCGAGAGAGGGCTCTATTACTCAATTGCCTTTAAGCCCAAAAAAAACAGCAGTTGATATTTATGATGTTGATATCCTAAGCCACGGTTGCCCAAAGGTTACGATTTACCCAAAAGTTATGGTTAAAATATCTTCTGCTTCTTCAGGACTCTAGTCTATAGTCTTTAATTTCATTAATTTAAACAGGTCCTTTTTCTGAATGCACATCTTCATTAGTTATTCCTCTAATCTTCTATATGGATCTTGTTGACACTTGCCCCCAGTTTCTTTCTTCTTATCTTCTTCAGCATATGCTAGAGCACATTGCGTGGACCCAAACAACTTAAATTCATCTCTGCGTAGCTCCTCTTCCTTTGTCATTTGTCGCATTGGAGTTGTTAAGATCCTGAACCATATCGGACTATATTGCCACAAAAAGAAGAAGAAGGAGTCGTCGTAGTAACCGCGGACGTTAAAGACAATCGGTTGAAAAACGTTTTTTTTTTTTTTCTGAGGTTTTTTCTAAGCATTACTGGAGCATTCAGACTCAAAACTGGTCCATTGTACTGCCAAGGAGGCAACCTATTCCTGTGCGGTTAATTTGATTCCAATGGCAAATGGTGACTGGACCAGATTCGATTTCACTGGGATTCGAACCTGGGACCCCTCTAACTTGGGGCAGGCACTTGATCAACTGCGCCATCCAGTCGTTTTGAAAATCAACGAACTATTTGCAGAAATCCAAACCAAACTGAATCTGACTTCAATTAATGAGACGTACTTTGAATTGCAACTCACGAATTGTTTTCAGTTCCGAGTATATACTAATCGGATTTACATCAGAGGTATGTGTTAAGGATAATTCTAGCGGAAAACCCTTCAATCTCCAAACTATTTGTCTGCTATTCATGAGAGAACTGAATTCCATAGTCGGATATGAATCCAACAAACCTACAACTTGTCACTCTCTGTTACAAAACAAACTTTTTTCTACAATCCCCGGTGGACAACACCGGCAGCGTTAGCGGTCATTGATTCGTCTCCCATGTCGCCGAGTTGAATCGTTTGCGGTTACGTCAAATGATTACGTGAGTTTATATCAAAAATCCAATTTATCATTCATAACGCAAGCGGTCCTGTGAATTAGATAATTTTGTTGGATTTGCGGTCAAGTCGAGAACAAGAAAAAGCGGTTTCGATGAGATTTCTCGCGAGTGTCTCTTATTCGTTTGAGAGTTGAGAGTTGACTTGTTTGAGAAGTTTGAGAGACTTCGAGGAAATGTATTTAACATCTGAAATAAATTTCTCTTCGAAAGTCCCAACAACAAATTTTGAACTGTTTTGTTGATTTCGATTTAATCTCAAGAATTCAGAAAGATGCACGTTCAACACTCACACTCATCTGATTGACGTTTCGCAATTTTAGGGTAATTTACTGTTGGACATTCTGTTGGACATCAAAAAAGTGGCTAAACTGTGTGCAAACATTGAAAAGGAACAGAACAGAAAAGGCAAATTTGTAAATGTCAGAAAATGTCAGTTGACAACTGTCAAAAAGGACAAAACCACGTTTTGATCTCCATCTTTTATCTTTCCATGAAGCACTTGTGCCCATCCCCATTTTGAAATCAAATATTATGCAATTGACACTCATTGTCCAATCACGCCCGATGTCCCTGCTGTCAAATGATTGTATGTGCGAGACTTCTTATCTCATTGAAACACAACGTTTCGTCAGCATAATGAGTATCAAATGAGCCTCATCTTGGGCAGTGATTTGGACTCATATGAAGTTGTTGAACCAAAATTATTCAAACGATCACTGCCGACTGCTGAACACACCCCTCGTCGGCTGTTGTCACCTCACAAGTTGACAGCAATTTCTGTAATTGCTCAATTTCCACGAATTTTTTTCCCAACTGACCACAAAGATGTGTACTCAGCTGAACACATCACCCTCCCCTCTGACTGACCAGAAAGAACGGCCTTGAGCTGTAAATCACACACACACATACCCTCTATTTTCCCAACAATAATTACAGTTTGTGCTTCTGTTCGTTTTTTTCGGCTGCGACTTCGGTGAGAAGAGCTGCTCATAAAGACATTTACCGTAGCACTTCTGATGAATACTTTTACAACGGTAATTACCTTGTCATGTCAAGCTGATACTTTTGTTTAGTCAGCACGTTTTGAGTTTGTTTTTATCTGAATGCAAACAGTCATGTGGAGGGCATGAGAGTGGCGGTTTTGATTACGGAACACCTTTCGCTTGCTTATCGGTATCAGACGTGATGCGGGCGTCTGTCTGGGGCAGTGGGGGACCCCTTTTCTCGATATCTAAAGATATCAATCGATTTTGTGCTTTTTGGTCACATTGAATTGATCAATTAAGATTTATTTCCAGTCCCTGAACGGTTAACACCAACGCTCTTTGAAACTTCGCAATCCATTCGCACCATTCATCTGCCAACTGTCATTTTATTTAGTTGATACTCTGCTTTTTCGGTAAAAGAAGAAGAAGCATTGTAAGCTGTTCACTCTTTAGCAAAATTAACTTCAACACTCATTCGATTTATGTCTTTCAAATAAAACACTTTCCGCTTTTGTTTTACCGGTCGCTATCGATACTTTTCAAAAACTGGACTTAAAACTAACTTTTCCTAATCTTTTTTTTCCTAATCCTCTCTGATTCCTCTTCGTTTTCGTTTCTTTCTTTTGTTATTATTATACTACAGCATTTTGATCAAGTTTTGTCACTGTGCAGGATCTTAGTCGATATTGGCTCTCGACGGGTAACTTTTTCCCAGTTTGAGATTCACTCCCACTTCCTCTCGGCCCCCAGCCGATTTTCCAGACTACCTCTTAAATCAAAATGTACTCAAATTTCCCAAAAAGATGGCTTAACTGAAGTACACACTTTTAGAACAATTTCTTGACACTTTACCCAGATAATTCCACGATATTTTTGTCGGAAAACAGGATTTGATTTAGCAGCCGTTATTCGAATGCCGCCTTCTCCAAACTAAACGATAAAATAAGACTCTGTATACATCGTGTATAGACTGCTCGTTGCCCTAAATTCACAATTTAAGTCTAATAATTGTCGATCATCGCTAAAGAACGCATTCAGTCTTAACAATGTTTTGAAACCTAAAATGTAGTCATTAGCTACAGTCATTGAAGAGCAAGCACTCATTCGTTCACAATTGAGTCAAGTGGTCAGCTGTAAAAAGTCCGTGCCATATGGTCATGCAGGTCATCTCTAAGCGCACCTTTTCGGGCTGGAACATGAATCGAGCCGATTATGCACTTCTTGTGGATCTTCTGTCATTTACGCGTGAAGCAGGTTTGTGAGACCTCGAATTATTCTTGAGTAAGAAAGTTACATTGTGGGCGCCGTGGCGTAGTGCGTCGACTCCTACGCTCGAGGTCTTCGGTTCGAATCTCGAAAAAAACATCAACAATTTTTTCACGTCTCCACCTCTTTCGATTCACTGACAATGCTCAAAGAGTATAACTGTCTAGAAAAAAGCTTCTCAATCTCGCCGTTCGGAGTCGGTCCCCTCCGCTCGTAACAGAACAATAGCACGCACAACACGAATGGTTGCTGAGAAGCCAGGACCAGGTCCACCTCGGACGGTAGCGCCGCCATTATTATAATTATTATTATTATAAGAAAGTTACATTTCACGATCTCCTTGAAGAGTTTGATTTAGGACAATCGTCAATACACAACGGCTTCTTACTTACTTAAGGTGGCGCTACAGTCCGGGGTGGACCTGGGCCTCAACCAACAGGCGTCTCCAACCAGCTCGATCCAGATTCGCACGCACAGTTGGTTGAGATCCCTTTCCATTTGCGTGCGCCACCTGAGTCGCGGTCTTCCTCTACTGAGCCGTCCCTCGGGGGTGGATTCGAAGACTATCCGGGCCGGAGCATTGGTTTCCATTCGCTCTACATGACCTAACCATCTGGATCTTCACCCTTATGGCTAAGTCGATGTCGCCGAACAGCTCGTACAGTTCGTTGTTATATCTTCTCCTCCACTCATCCTCTATGCAGACGGGACCGAAAATCACCCGAAGAATTTCCCTCTCAAAGCAACCAAGAGCAAACTCATCCGCTTTTGACAAAGTCCATGCTTCTGCGCCATATAGCAGGACTGGGACGATTAAGGACTTGTACAGGGTTACCTTGATTGTTCGAGAGAGGGCTTTGTTTATTAATTGCTTTCTTAGCCCAAGGAAACAGCGATTAGCAAGAGTTATTCTTCGTTTGATTTCAGCGCTGGTGTCATTGTCTGAATTAATAGCGATGCTTAGGTAGACAAAGTCCTTGACAACCTCAAAGTTATATCTGTCTGTTGTGACGTTCTGTCCGAGACGTCGGTGTTGAATGTCCTTTCTGGTTGACAGCATATACTTGGTCTTGCCCTCATTTATCGTTAAGCCCATCTTCGCGGCCTCCATCGCAATACTCACAAAAGTGCCATTGACATCACGCTGTGTTCTTCCGATTGTGTCAATATCGTCGGCATATGCAAGTAGTTGGACGGACTTCTGAAAGATTGTGCCTCTGGTGTTGGCGTGCACAATTTAAGTGCACAGTTTTACACAATTTACACAGTTTTACACAATTCTTTCAAGTACGATTTTGAAGAAATCGCATGACAGCGCGTCTCCTTGTCTGAATCCTTTTTTGACACCAAAGGTCTCGGTTAGGTCTTTACCGACCTTGATGGAGCAGCGTGCATTCTCCATCGTCATCCTACACAAACGGACGAGTTTGGTCTCTATAGATGCTGTCATACGCAGCCTTGAAATCGATGAAAAGGTGGTGAGTATCGATTTGCTGTTCCTGGGTTTTTTTTCCAAGATCTGCCGCAGTGTGAATATTTGGTCGATGGTGGATTTTCCTGGCCTAAAGCCACACTGGTATGGACCGACCAGGTTATTGACGAATGGCTTTAGGCGTTCACACAACACGGCAGATAAGTTCTTGTATGCAATGTTCAGAAGACTGATGCCTCTATAGTTGATCACGCAAACAATGCTGAGGTTCTCAAGTACGCAACGTATTAAATGGACGCCTGGCAAATTGGATCCATTTTTGAAACTTTGTCTTAATCTTCCCTCAAGTTCGAACCCAAATTCGAACCACTGTAGCACTTTCAGACTGTCTCACAAAATCTGCAAGGAAAATTCTCAAAACAACGAATTTCTCCCACTTGAAATCCCACCTAACCAGAGCCCCCCTAACAAGCTATCTTCCTACTCCCACCCTCCCGTAAATAACCCCCTCCACCCCTTGACACACCAAGTGGCTATTGCCATCCGCATGATTTACGGTCTTTCCCACTCAAGCGGCAAGCAGGTTGTAATGTATCACCAACAAAACACGATTTACACTCTTCGAATATTTCCCATGAATTAAACCCCCAATCCCTTCCCACTCTCCATCAGACACAATAGACGATGTGTGACATCATGTGAAACCGACTCACGGCTGAAGCCCTCGAACCTTTCTAGTGAATAGCCAACGCACCCCGCCATGTGATACCGACACCAAAACAAAGCAAAGATACACCGCAGTGCCAAACTTCAAACGAATCGAAAACAAACCAAAAAAAAGTTAATTTGTCCACAATATGGACACCAACACCAACGCCAACAACAAAAACACAGCCACCAGCGGCAGTAGCAGCAGCAGCGGCGGCGTCGCCAACAATAGGGCGACACCAGTTACCTTCAGCCTCTCGGGTCAGAAGCCATCGCTGGCACTCAACTTTCGTCATAGTCTGCTACTCGACAGCCAGACGGACAGTGTTGATGGCGACGACCAGGCACAGCTGATCCGCACCCCATCGTCTAGGGCCCGAAAGTTCATCATCATTCCCTCGACGCCGCCAGTTCAAAAGCCGCAACCGCCACAGTTTCCCGCATCGCCACCGCCAGTGTCCATAAGTGAGCAGCCCCAGCAGAGTGCGAAAGCCAACAGCGAAGCTGTGACATCCAGCACCAGCCCCACGACGATGGCGACCCCACAAAGCGGAATCTCAGCACCGGCTGTCCTACTTGCGGGCAGCCGGACTGCACCCACCATCATCACCACCGCCAGTGACTGCAGCACCAGTCCGACAATTGCTTCAATTAATTCCTCATCAAGCCTCTGCGTCGATCTGAGGCCCAAAGCGGAGCGCAACAGCAGCATGAGATCCGTCGTGTCAGGTGAGTGTGACAGTGTGTGTTTGTGTGAAAGAGAGAGAGTGAGTGTGATAATTCGTGACAACCCCAAGCAGCCACTAATTCAATTGCATAAACCCCCTGGTGGTAGGGGATGGCCGTGCCAGTTGCACAAGTGATCGTGCGAATTGGCGCGATAGACTGGAAGGGGTCTGCAGCGTTGATTAATCGTGTGCATCGCCTGGCTAGGCCTTTGTGCGAGCTCAACTCGCAACCACCGGGCCACTGGGGCCGTGATTTGATTAGCACTTGGCGTGGGCATGTCTTCAAGTGATCTTAAATCGGTGTCATTCGGATAAATGGTTTTGTTACAAAACGCAAGCTTCCATGTCCGACGGCCATTAGGCTTAAGTGAATTCAATGGCACAGTCCAATGATGAGCTTCGCGCGGGCAACGCTTTCATCTCGTACGTCTTCGAGGTCTGAGCTCGTAATTCCCTGCTTCCCGGACAGAGTTCCGGTCACGATGTTGCGGTTGTAAGTCAACAGATTTTACGCACCGCTTATCTTGGCGTAGTTCCACAGGGCCACGATGTGAATTTTAACTTTCGGATTGTTTTTGTCCGATGGATCAAGTCGGTTCAATGTTTGGATGGAAGTGTTGCCAACCGTCTCTCATTCTGGACGGTGAATATCATGTTACAGTAGATACGAGAGTGAGGGAGAATCTTGACACATTACCCTTAAATTAATTCGGTGTCAATTGCTTCGACTCTTGTCTGCGACTGTGTTGATGATCCTCCTGGTCTTCCTCCAAAAGTTGCAACTTACGTTGGCCCAAAAGAATAAAGCATCATCTTTAAGAAAGCAAATCTTTTCATAGATCCAACGATCTTATACTAATCTCCTTCAATTTCCTTCATCGGAACTAGTCCTGAAAAGCATAGTTATGAGATTCGGTTGTTCAATCGAACTTTAAATACTTTCTTTTCTATTTTTAAATGAGGTCTGTTGGATTCTGTTGGAGCAGTAAGATGTCCAACCGAGCATAAGCAACATTTGCCCAAAAGCATGTATTCTCTTCTCTCTGATTCAAGGATCCTGCGTCAGCAGAGTCGACAAGTAACGATCTCATTTCTGAATGATGTGAGATTATCAAACTGTCAATTGCTTCATCCTTGTCGTACATTTGGGAACCGTAGCTGAATTAGATAGAGCGGAATCTGAAAGTCGATTCCTTAAAACCTTTTTCGAACAAATGAGGACGCGAAATGACTCAGTGAACATGGTTTTCAAATCGATCCCATTTATTTCTTCGCCCATATTTTTTTTTAAATCTTAAATTTTTGATATCTTCAAATTTGCACATAAATTGATATTTTGATATTTACAACTTCTCAATGCCTATGCTGAGTTCTAAAAAACTGCGTTTTCAGATTTTCAAAATTCGCATGTCGACGATTTACCGTTTTCGAACAATATCTCCAAAACTACTTGGGACAAAATGCTCAAAATCGTTTTAAATAAAGGTACTCATAGAACCGCAGTTTTTGTATTTTTTTCAGAAATGGGAGGGGCGCTAAACCTTTGTAGAACGTGCTCCACTTTTCAATAACGTTTGCCCATCTTTTATGCGTATAGCATATAGAAGAATTAAACTTACCACTCTGGAAAGCAAGATCCTTCTTGGGTATCCGGGTCCTCCGATGTTCGACAGCATACCGGAAAGTGCTGTCTGCGTCCTTGACGCTTTTCTGCTGCAGTATTCGACGTGCTTTTTGTAGTTAAGTCGGTTTTCGAGCATCACTCCTAGGTATTTCAGAGAATCCCTGGATCTAATTAGCTGGGAACAAACCCGGAAGTTTGCGTATTCCACAATCTTTCGGCTGGTTATTAAAACAGCATCTGTCTTGTGGTCCGCTAGTTCCAGGTCGGAAGATTCCAGCCAATTTTTGATCCTGTCGATTGCTTCGTTTGTGGCGGTTTCCACTTCGTGGATGTGCTTAGCCACCGTCATGCCCGCGATGTCGTCGGCAACGCCGATTATCTTGACTCCATGTGGTAGCGTCAGTCTCAGTACTCCGTCGTACATTAGGTTCCACAGGAGGGGTCCAAGAACTGAACTCTGTGGGACGACTGCCGAGACGTCGTAGTATTTAATACCATCGTCAGTCTGGTACCTGACTTTTCTATTGGTGAAATAGCTGACGATTATCCTCCTCAAGTACTGCGGTGTGCTCATCCTATTTAGTGTTCTCATGACGCAGGACTAATTTGCCGAGTTAAACGCGTTTTTGATGTCCAGCGTAACTACGGCGCAGTATTTTTTGTGCCGCCCCTCCATCTTGAACCCGCTATGGCTTCGCTTGCTGTATCCACCACCTCCTTAATGGCATCGATGGTAGAGCGCTATTTCCATCTCGTCGGCCGCTTTTATGGCCTTATTGGGAATTCCGTCCGGGCCAGGGGCTTTTTGTCGCCAATTTTCCTGCACGCATTCTCCAGCTCGTCAACCGTGACTAGTGGGATTTGTTCTGGACCAGCTCCTTGTGTGAGGACGAACATTGTAGGAGGTTTACGGGGGAACAGGTGTCCTACTATTGTTCAGAGCACCAATGGACAGATTAATTGCTGCTGTGGCCTGGCCTAGAGTGTCTGTCAGCTCAACATTTCAACATTTCACGCACTAACCTGAAGAGAATTCTGCACAAAGATCTCTTATTTCGCTTTGAAAACGAAATAACACCACATGTTTTGCTTATTTTGAAATTCTGCCTTATTTCACGTCACCGATCTTTGGTTCAGTGCTTGTGTCTATGACTGACAGACATTCTGTTGGAATAACTTGCATGGGAACTTCTTCACGCCTCCTTAAGTCACAGACAAAACATAACAATCGGAATGAGCATAATCAGAAACAACACCCTAAGGCTTCAAAAAAACTTCAAAACCAACCTTCTTTCAATTTCGACAGCAATTTTTGTTTAAATTTCACGATCACATCGCATTTTCCACATCCGAATGATCACCAACTTTCTATTGTCTTTCAGCTTACACTCCCGACGCCGATCATCACGACTCCAGGAATCAACTGCTGCATCCAACCACCAGCGGCAAGCACCTCAGTGCAAGTTCATACGTCTACGGCGATCCTGCAAGCAGTCAGATCTTCTCCGACGTGATGTCAGTGCGATCGCTGGCCTCGATTGGCATTGGATCGACAGACGGCAGGAAGCTGGTAATCCGCCGAGTGCCCACCACCCCCAACGAACTGTTCAGCATAGTCAACTCGCCATCACCACAGTGAGTATCATATCATAGTCAACGGCATCCTTGCTCCGCCAATATGTTCCCATTACCCCGGCGTGTGATCATTAAGCAATTTCGGTGCCTCGGGGAAATAGGTAATTATCTGGCCGTCTTCGAATTGAGCACGTTTAGGGATAATGAGCAGCTGCAGAGGCACAGCCACATGACTTGGTCGACTGATCGACTTGGTCCACTAATTACCGCGGGATTTATGTAACACCGTGTGTGTGGCGATCGGAGTCGCTTCACACAGCCTCCTCTGTGGTTGCTCGTGGGTTGGTTTTGTTTTACATTTTGCGCTCTAGCTGTAAACTGCGCCTTCCTCATTTGCGGCCCTCCATGTGATTGCAAATTACCAGCCAACCTATCCGCAAGCGAACTTGTTTAAATATCGCTTAATTGGTCTGAGATAATTGGCTGGTTGGACTTAGGAATAGAGTCAAACCGTGGACAGAATCGAAACCTACGCTAATCGCGGACTTCCGAACGAAAGGCCATCCGTGTGGGACCGCGAAGAGTCTTGATCACGTCGGGGATGCAGTAGTTATGTCGGCGGGTTGGGAGGAAGGGCAATGTGATCGGTATTTCAAAGGCATGATGCTTGCGAAGGACACAGTTCAGTTCCTCGACGGGGATTCTAGACGTAGGACGAATGAACTGTTACGACAGAAATGTGGAGTTCTCTTCTTTTTATAAGGGCGCAACAGTCAGAGATGGACCTGGGCCTCACCCAACATGCCTCTACAGTCGGCACGATCCCACGCCAGCTGTCTCCTGTTTCACACACCAAGCCGGCTGAGGTCCCCCTCGCTGCGCCACTTTATACGTGGACGTCCTCTGTTGCGTTGTCCCACAGGTTCAGAGTCGAAGTATGGAGTTAGCAAAAGCGACACTCCGCGCAGTCACTTTCTTGAATTTCCGCCATAAAATGACGATCTGCCACCAGCGATAACCTCTGCTCCCCGTTGTCGCATTAAATCGTAAAAGTTAACTAGCAACTAGCACGATGCATGCAAATCAGCGTCTAACCAGAATCATCACCCATTCTCGTCTTATTTCCCCCCGTCACAGCGTCACAGCGGTGCTGTGTATACCTACATTTTATAGCAGCAATTAGGAACCCATAAAAAAATCCATAAACATTCATAACGAACCCCTGACAACCGCGCGGTGTAAACACCGCGAATTGGGTTCAACGATATCGTGCACAGACTCAAGTGGCGGATCGACGACGATTCACATTTGGAAGGCGTTATGGCGATCGATTGCTGCCGATCGATCAGTATCTATGTTTGCACATGTACGCCCGCATATCTGGCCGAGGGTGTTAATTGAATAATAATCTCAAGCTAACACAGACTGTCCGACGCACCTTCATTGCGCGAAGAACTTGGTCAACATCCATATGCAGGCATGCACACACGTCCGCTGGTCGCAATGCAAGTTCGAATACACGGCCGGGCGCATTGGTGCCCAGTGAATGCGAATTGAATTCTGAAATCGCATCCGATTATAGCAAGCACACACAGACACAGGGAAGCGATGTTGCGACGATAATTGAACCGCATTACCATTCAAACTGGTGTGCGGTTTCGAGATTCCCGCGCATGTGATGCATCCATGAATTCCGAATGTATTTCGATCTGTGATCGGATCTACGATCTCGATCTGGTTTTCTAATTCGTCTAACATTACGTGTCTGGAAAGAGTTATCTATCGAATTTAGTTTTAATGCGGGGAAGTGAACGAAACGTTTTATGGCTGGATTCCATTGATCTTGAATTAAGGTTTGTAAAACCTTTAAAATTCGTTCAGATCAGTATTTTTGGAAGAAGGAATTACATTTTAAAAAAGGCAATCGATCATAATCCATTTCATATTACAACACATATGAAAACAGTGACCTCATACAAATTTTTTTGAAAAGGGTCTTCCAGTAGTGACTTCTAAATTTTGGCATTTGATGGCGGCCATACTGTTGAAACTACATCTGTCAAATTGGTTGTTGTCAAAATTGGCAGTTCCTCACCAATTTGTTTATGAATTGAATAACAACACCGTGTTGGCTTATTGAAAATCCATTAACGTCATCCACAGAGATAGAAGTGAGCATTCCTTTGAGTGTCGTCTATCCAAAAGCAAACATAAATCCTACGAATTTAATGACAAATTTTATAGAATCTTGGGCAGCATTCAATCAATCCCTTCCATTTTGAAAATGTTTAAAAGCGTATCATTGCATCCATAAGCCAGCTTTCAAATCTAGCAAGAGCTTTTGTCCACTGCCCACGACTTACCTGAAGCATTGTTGTGGTCAAAATGCAGTTGAAAAAACCGAAGCTTCACAAATTATCGTAGTTGGGTTTCCATATCAACCAAGAAAATTGTGAAAAAAATTCAATTTGATATTTCTTAAATATAGAAGAGGTGTCTTCGTTCGTTCTGAGCATCAATATAACAAACGAGGACTGGTTGGCAACTATGCAGTGGCAGGACAGTAAATTACTGGAGATTATTACGACGCTGAACAATTCGTTAGACACAACCACAGCAAGAAGGCAGTTGCAAGAAAAATACGAAAAACCGGGTTGTACCGAGAGAGAATCCTGAAACTATGCCACGACGACAGCGGTCACATGGCCAATGGGAAGACACTCATAACTCATATCAACATATACAGACAGCAGTCCGAACTCCTAGGGCGAATGGACAGGCAGAGCGTGCCAACCGCACAGTACTGGATGCCCTGAAATGTGACCATGCAGCTGGTAAAGATTGGGCTGGGCATTTAAGGAACCTACAGTGGAGCCCCAATGCAATGAGTAACGCGACTACAAAAGCGAGCCCGCACCAGCTCTTATTTTCTTATACGCCAAGAGATTCAAGGGAGCAAACTGCTTATAGAACTTGAAGCTAACGAATCGAGTACACCTGAAGAAATGACACGACGGAGAACAGAAGCTGTGGATAATATTGAAATAAAGCAACAACGTCAAAAGGAGCAGGACGATCGGAAACATCGAGGGCCGACAAGATACCAGAAAAACGATTTGGTGCTGATTGAGAAGGAGCAGGCCGCAACCGGCGAGTCACGGAAACTTAAACCGTCGTATAAAGGACCTTACATAGTGGCAATATTTTTGCCGAATGACCGGTATGTGATTAAGGACGTACCTGACATGTAGCGCATGCAACGTAGGTACGATGCTGTCTTAAGTGCAGACAAACTCAAGTGTTGGTGTGGACTACCGTCTGAGGAGTCCTCGTCACATTGCGAGGACAGCCATGAGCTTGACAAAGAAGGCGAGACCGAAGTTAGCATCAGTCTTGAGGTCGAGACTTAGGTCAGGATGGACGATCTGTTACACCCATTACCACTATAACAAAGAAAACAAAAAAAACATGAAGTATGTAACTCATTCCGCAATAGGCAGTGCTACAGGAAGAAAATGTGATACTTGCGGCTCTGTATCGGCTTTTACTTAATCTTTATACCCAAACATCGATGTTCCCCTCGCAACTCAGGTTTGAAGATTCCCTTATCTAGAGCATTCGTGTTCATCTGCTCGACTTGGCTGAGTCAGTTTAGTCGACCGATCTTTGCCTTGCGGGCTATGTTCACATACACGTACAGTTTGCAACAACCAGCACTGTCGTCCTGCCTATAACCCAACTCAATAACATGTAACAAGTCTGGCTGGATAATGGTTTACTAGTGCATAATTTTGGTTCACGTTTTGAACCAATTTCTTCCACAAATCTTGCTGGTGTAGCAACGGTTGCCCAAAGGCGAATCTACATCCGATCTCCACTAAGATCTCGTTTGTGATCCTCAAATTTGTCCACAGGTAGATAAACTCCTTAACCCTCCACTAGTTGCGCGGTTTCCAATCGTGTCCACCCTTGTTATCTGACTATCTACACATATTTTTCGCCCGTCCATTTCTTTAATAACGGCTGTCTTAAATAACGGTATTATATGATCTCTGCAATAGTAGATCGCGTAGCTTCTTGTGTTACAACATAGCGTGCGCCCTCCAGAGGGATAAATGACTCAAAATTATAGCTATCAATCCTGATGTTTTTTCCCAGATGGTAAGCTCGACAGTATGTACGAATACTTTATAATAATATAACAATGGCGGCGCTACAGTCCGAGGTTGACCTAGGCCTAGCTTCTCAGCGACCACTCGAGTTGTGCGTGCTATTGTTCTCTCACGAGTGAAGGGGACCTACAGTATAATGCCGACTCCGAACGGCGATTTTGAGAAGCTTTTCCTAGACAGTTGTACTCTTTGAGCATTGTCAGTGACTCGAAAGAGGTGGAGCCGTGAAAAAATGTTTGATGATTTTTTCGAGATTCGAACCGACGACCTCGAGTGTAGGTGCCTACCCACTACGCCACGGCGCCCACGAGTACTTTATCCTTGTTTATTTTAACACCAGCTCATTTCACCTGTAAAAATGCAACAATTCCCAAAAACTGCACCGTGACTTTCGTGACTGACATTCAGAAACTGGACATCTGATATGTCTTTGACCCCACTTCCAACAAATCCCTTTTGATTATATTTGTAAAGCAGAGCCGCAACGTTTTCGATCCAGTCCAGTTTCATGTGGTTCGTGTAAGTTTTCCTCACCGTGAAACCAAACTCCTTTCAGTTTATTACAATCTAAATCCAAAAGTCAACAATTTCCAACTTAATTCGAACCGCAAATGGCGCTTAACCCTTAAAATAACACATCGCAGCTATTTGCAAGCCCCAACCTTGACGTGTTTTCAACCCACAAAGCCCTAAGTCTACGCCCGTGTTTAAGTGCAAGTCTTCAAAACAAACTTATGGCCCCAATCAATTATCACCAGAACCGTGCTAAATGAATCGTCTATGAATCTAAAGATTGACTATATTTAGTTCAGTTCATTGCGGAGCTCGGTATCCAAGAAAAAGGCAAAGTATCGTATCAGTTCGACGAAATTGCTCGTAGTGCTTAGTCCGGTTCTGGTTCAAGTGGCACTCTGAATGGTGCTCGGCGATGGCGAAGAAACTTTGACATTCAGTTTGAAAATCTAAATTCTTTTTTCTTAATTTCGAGTTTATTTGGCTTGGCTCAATCTTGTGTGTTACTTTGTGGTATTTTGGGATTTTTTTAAGTCAAAACGGCGACCACGGCGGCTAGGAATTCATATCATGCCCTCACGCATCACCGAGAATAACCATTCGACGGCAGATCATTGTAACAACGATACATCGTCGAAGCACTCGGAGGTATCCTATTGCAAGTACAATCGTGTAGCTAAAATGTAAGTGAAGAACGTTTTTAAACATTTTTTGAATGTGATTTGAGAGCAAATTTTTAAAGTTGTTTGATGAGAATGGACACGTATGAGTAAAGGGTGGGCCAAATACAGGTTTCTTTTAAAAATGCAATAAAATTAACAAATCTAAATTTTTTACATGTATTATAGCTTTATCATTAAGAACAAACATTCCCATTAATAAAAAATAAAACGTCGTTCATGCGGATGCCTCGACTGGCTTCGGAGTAGCGCATTCTGTCACCCAAATTTCTAAGACCTAGTTGGTGGTTGCGGGCTGTAGCTCACTTGGATGGACTTGCTTGGATGATATAGGCCTTAAGTGCTTGATTCGTTTCCGGATTGTTGACATAACAACGACCCTTCACGGTTCCCAACAGAAAAAAGTCCAAAGAGGTCTAATCGCAGCTCCAAGGCGGCCAATTGACATCGTAATCGGTTGGCTGATAACACGATTTGGGAATTTGGTGCGCCTTAGATGCGGTGCGGCAATTTTGTTTGTTAAGGTAGCCGCCGAGATGAAAATGCGTCTCGTCAGAAAAAAATTATTTTTCGCCCAAAATCATCGTCTAATTCAAGCTGCTCTAAAGCCCAAACTGTGACGCTTTAAAGAAGCGGATGGTCGCGCGCATTCAATTGCTGAGTCAATTGGATCTTGTAAGCGAATAATCCAAGATTTATGTGCAAAATTCTCCTCAGGCTAGTGCGTGAAATGTTGAGCTGCTGAGATCGATGGCGAGTTAATGTCCGTGAATTGAGTCTCACACTCTCGGCCACGACGACGGGGACCGTAAGTGTTGTCCACTAGCATACCAGTTTCAGGAAGTTTTTGCACACGCTTACGTACAGCAGTCGCAGTGGGTGCTTCATTTCGACCAAAACTTATTTTCAAAAAACGCTCTGTTTGGGCTACACAGCACTCACTTTGGAAATTGTCAGAAGTTTTTAATATTTGCCAACGTTGCTCAAGCGTAAAGCGACTTATTTCGTTCCGCGGAGGTATGATACTGAGCACAAATCAGTCATGATTAATTTGTGATACTGACCTTCTGTCAAGATTTCGAGCGGGAAACAAAAGATAAGGGTTACTAATACATTTGGCCAAGGCTGTATAATGGCAGGATCCAAGCAATATTCTGAAGTACAAATTCGATCGAAATCTAAATCATATATGTTTTTTATTTAAATTTAATTTTGGAACCACAAAGAGGATGACCCTGATGACATGGTATTGATGTAACAAGTTGAAAAAAAATGGTTTGTGTATCTTCAGTTCACACGAAAATATCGCGACTGTATGCGCAATTTGAGGGGAAGAAGGCTCCATCTTTAAAGATGACATCAACAACACAAAAATTGCTCCCTTTTGTATGCGAAGTCACTTTTGAAAATCGATGAGTCAATTGTCATTAGCCCGCGATCAAAAGTGAATGTCCTAGACTCGTAAGAATACTGTTGACCATATTTTTCAAGGGCGCAGATTTTCGCTAATAAGCCACATGTTCCTATCTTCAAGTTCTACTTCGTTAAAGTCCACCAAGACTTGTTTAACCAACGTGTTCCAATCAGCCTTGATTTGGCTATAATATCGCGGTCAAGTGGTGTTTACTCCCGCTCACGTGGAACGAAAGAATTCACATAAGATATGATTGCGCAACGAATTAACACCGTTTTGGGCTATTTATCGAACAATGTTAAGCTTTAAAGAGCCGATAAACTGCTCGGATGCGAGCGCTTAACTTGTTTTCGAGGAGAACAAGCGAATATTGACACAACTCTTAGCGGGTCCACTTAAGTGCCCATAACGTGATGTTCGCAGGTGTATGAAACTATTGTTCGCATTGATATCGAATTGCGGCAGTTAACGTCATGTGGACAGTTATGGGACTGTTCCTATGTGCCGATGGGGATTGGAAAATTGCGAAAGGGGAAATTTGTTGCTTGGGAATATTGCAATTGTTGTCAGATTAACGCAATCAGTTTGTTTGTCCGAAATTTGAATGAGTCAATGAGTGTGCACTTGTAAAATTGGTGGTAAACTAAGATTCTTTCTTTCACTTAGAACGAACCGGTTGTCAAGTTGACAAGCCATTTTTCATTGTTTGGAAGCGTATTCGCTTAGATTCAGTTGAGATGGAACACGATTTTATGGGTGGAATTGACAGAGTGGAGTACAGTTTTTCAAAACTCTTCCGAGAATCATAATAAAATTCACTAATCGTTTAAATTCTGCGAAAAAAAAAAATACGGCAACTAAATAAATTTCAAATCAAACAGCTCTCATTTCATGCGAAACGCAGAAAAGTTCAAAGTTCGACTACTCTATGCGTTGCGACGCATTCCATTTGTGGAATTGCTCTGCTATAAATCACCCCTCATAAGAACGCGTGTATTCGGGCTCTTCGTTTTTTTGACAGAACGCAACGCACGCAACGTATACTATAGGTCGGGCCCTAAGTATGATGCTTGACATTGTTAATAATCTTAAATTGAATTCTTGCTAAACTAATCAATGTAACTTACACTTTGAAAGATTGCTGGAAAACATTGTAAAAATTCTTTCAAATAAAATAAATTAGATCTGATGTACAGATACTGCTGACAGTTTATGTACAGTGTGGGCCATCTAGTGTTTTTTTTTAAATCACAGGTTATTTTGACACTGACAGCTGTTTTCCGCTCGAAATCTTGACAGAAAGTCAGTATCATACCTCCGCGGAACGAAATGAGTAGCTTTACGCTTGAACAACGTTGGCAAATATTGAAAACTTATTTCCAAAGTGAGTGCTGTGTAGCCCAAACTGTGCGTTTTTTGAGAAGAAGTTTTGGCCGAAATGAAGCACCCACCGCGACTGCTGTACGCAAGTTTGTGCAAAAACTTCATGAGACTGGTATGCTAGTGGACAACACTCATGGTCCCCGTCGTGGCTGCTGTGGCCGAGAGTGTGAGACTCAATTCACGAACATCAACTCGCCATCGATCTCAATAGCTCAAGAATTCACATTTCACGCACTAGCCTGAGGAGAATTCTGCACAAAGATCTCGGATTATCCGCTTACAAGGTTCAATTGACTCAGCAATTGAAGGTGCGGGACCCAACCATCCGCTTAGTTATCAATTCGCAGTTTGTGCCAGCTGCGAGCAGCTTGAATTGGACAACGATTTTGGGAGAAGAATAATCTTTTCTGACGAGTCGAGGCGCATTTACTCCTCGGCGGGTATTTTAACAAACAAAATTGCCGCTGGGGCTGCTGGGGCTCGGAAAATCCGCACGTTATTGTCGAGAAGCCAATGCAGTGCAGTTTTGAGCGGATTGTGGAGTGGTGGCATCATTGGACCATTTTTCTTCGAAAATGAGGCTGGTCAACGGTGGACATTACAGAGCCATGTTAACCGACTTTTTTTACTGAAATTGAAGACATGGATTTGGACGACCTCTGGTTCAAACAGGAAGGCGCGCCATGCCACACAGCCAATGCCACAATCGATCTTTTGCGCACTAAATTCCCAAATCGTGTTATCAGCCGTCTTGGCGATGTCAATTGGGCCCCTCGGAGCTGTGATTTGACCCCTTTGGGAAAAATTCTGTGGGGAACCGTGAAGGAGCGATGTTATGCCAACAACCCGGAATCGATTCAAGCACTTAAGGCCAATATCATCCAAGCAATCCGTGAGCTACAGTCCGAAATCATAAATGAGGTCTTGGAAAATTGGGGTGACAGACTGCGCTACTGCGATGTCAGCCGAAGCAACCACTTGAACAACGTTGGATTTTGTAATTAATGCGAATGTTTGCTCTTACTAATGAAGACATAATAGATGAACAAAATTAAATTTTGTTCATTTTATTGCATTTTTAAAAAGATACTTGTATTTGGCCCACCCTGTACATACTAAACTAGACCAGAAGTCCATTGCTGTAACCAGCACGTTGCAACGTATGTATTCCAGTGCTAAAGCATCCTTTTTAAATTTGATTACGGAAACTGATCCAGGCAATGATCACAGTTAAAGATCTACTCGTATACCCAAGCCGTACATTTTGCTTTTATCGGTGGCAAATTACTACGACGCCTCACGAAGTTATAAATTCCATTCCCCACATAAATGCCACAATTTATTTTCCGATTTTGTATTTGTAGCTTCAAACTTTCGACCAATGATTTGTGTTTCTCCTGATTGATGATGGAACCACTCGCTCATCATCAGCGCCATAAATTTGACGACTCTTATCTAAATTAAATTATTACTTAATCCGCGTCAAGTACCACAGCCACAATCTTCGGCTCGAAAAGCTGCCAGTTTAGCCAAATGACACAACCGACTCGAGTGTTTCAATTAAACAATTTCATCGCCTCAATTGTTATTAGATTTTAGCAATAAGTGGACGCGGATTTGTAATTAAATTGCATTCCCGCCCGCCAGCCAACCAGCCAACCAGACAGCCGCCGCCGGGGGCGAGCACGTTCAATTGCCCGTGTAATACGCCACAAAAGACTGTAATCAGCTTAAGCAAATGAGTGCAATTGGGTCTTAATAGACGTCTATTAGTCACCCATGCCCGATCGCTGTGGGACGGATAATTATTGCCATGCGATTGCATGCGAACACCCCGTCGCCTTCGAGACAAACGTTGAGACGCTTTATTTGCTTCTTTTTTTTTGTATTTTTGCAGACCTCCTGGAATAGACGACGATGATGATGACAGCTTTATGGACTTCTCGGATGACTCGGCAAATTTGAAACCCCGCCAGCAACACTGGGCCAACAAGATGCAGTTCGTTTTAGCCTGCATCGGGTACTCCGTCGGACTGGGCAACGTTTGGAGGTTCCCATACATGTGCTACAAAAGCGGAGGAGGTGAGTGCTCCGTTCGCATCGACAATTGGTCACTTATCATCTTGACGGGGGGTCGGCAGCGACGCCGAGGCTGTGAGAGATCAGCGCCAAGTGTCACAACAGATTTGTTGCTATAGCGCGTTTCCTCTTCACATTAGCACTTGTCCGCTGACAGCACGACAATGTGAGGGGTTGTGTCGCCCCAACCGAGAGACAAGTCAAATTATCAGTTGTGTCAAGTGGGAAAATGAGATGAAGATTAAGATCTTCAATTTCCTGTAGAAGCCAATGACGTGCGATTCTCTCCAGCCCGTCACACTGTTCCGAGATCGCGTAGGACGTCCCCTCGAATGTCACCCATCGTCACCGCACTTTGCATATGCTAATCGCGACTTTATTTCTTTCATTTATCTTTATTGCAGGCGTGTTCTTAGTACCTTATTGCATTATACTTGTTGTGTGCAGCATTCCGCTGCTGTTCATGGAGCTCTCGGTGGGACAGTACACCGGACGGGGGCCCATCGGTGCACTGGGACAAGTTTGTCCGCTTTTCAAAGGTGAGTTTATCTATATTTTGCTTATTCTTTTGCTTATTCTATCCTCCAGATCTTCTGCGCTGATCTCTTAAGTTCTTTGATTACGAGTTTGTTCGCGAAATGCGAAAATTACCGATAATTTCACACGAAGTACCAATTTGTTAAGGTATTTGAGCGCTTAAACTCTCCGTCATTAGCTTGCTCACAAACAATTAAAAAACGCGATAAATCAAGTTCCAGCTTAAAAGGAACAAAACGCATTTCATTACGTCGTTCAACATCTTCTGCTGACGCAGCTGAGATGATTAATTGAACAGGAAATCATTTGCATTCGAACTCTCTGTAGGCGTTACTACCAAGCCACTCTACCAAAGTCAATGTCAGAGAAATATTTTACCCACTGAAAGCGAAAAGCACCGTCTTAAGAGTGCAACAATGACGCGGAGTTACCTAATCAGCACTTGAAGTGACAACCGAGAGCGGGCGGTTGCAATTTGAAATTCAAATTTTCCGCGATAGACCGTTGGCTTGCAATTGTGGCTAGTATAAGCTTTTAATGCCCCGCTTGGCGTGGACGGGGGAAAATAAATCAAAACTTTTGTCGGAATATGCAAAATAGACTACAAATAATTTATTCTTAAGTCACTGAAGCTTATAATTAAAAGGTGGAGTGTGCTGTTGCAAATGGTTAATGAATTTGTATGGACTGTCTATCCAGTCGTGTGACATCTGGGTTGAGAATTTCTACTCATATCTGGATTTATAAGACATGCATCCAATGAATTGAAAGTTCGAACTACGGTTTTGTTACGACATAGTTCTACTGACGTGTTCATGTTGAGACAGTTCTCGAATTGATTTGAATAACATTTGTCTGGTGGTTCAATAAGAACTTTGCGGACAAACCCTAGAATACGATCAAACACCTTCCGGAACATCCTATTTCGCTGGATCCCATAGTGGTTCCAATCGCTCCAGCACGAATTTCATGAAGTCGACCAAAGTCGATTGCTCTACCGGTAAGCATGATACCATGCGATATCATCATCTGATCTAATTTAAGATTGATCATCCTCTCGGATGCGGATTATATCCCTTTCAGGACTGGGATTGATATACATACACTTATTTACTTACTGGTCAGGCCTGCGACCCGTGGAGGGTCAGAGCCTGAGCAATTGCCGCCTTTCATCGCTGACGGTCCCGGGCACGCTGACGGCAGTCATCAAGACCAAGTTGTCTTGTATCGGCGATCACTTGGTCCTTATACCTGAGATTGGATCTTCGTCTCCTTCCCGAACCAAGAGGCTCAGCTTCGAAGACTCTTTAGGCTGGAGCATTGGTGTTCATTCGCTCGACGTGGCCGAGCCCGTTCAATTGACGGCTCAAAGAGCTCGCTGTTGTTTCCTCTCGTCCATTCGCTCTCCTCGCAGACAAGACCAAATATTCGCCGTCGAAATTTTCTTTCGAAGGCACCAAGAATCAGCTCTAAAGTCCTGCTTATCGTCTTTTTTTATAGCTTTCGGCTCCAAGATCAAGACCGACAGAATTAGGGTTTTGTAGAGCATGATTTTGGTCCTTCCAGTCGGGAGTTCTGACCCAAGTTATTTGGACAAACCGAAGTAGCAGCAGTTGCCAAAGGCGATTTTGCGTCATATCTTCACCAAGATGTCGTTTCTGGAGTTCACATTTGGCCCCGACTTAGACAAACTCCTTAACCACCCCAAGAATGTAGCTGTCGATTATGGCATTTTGTCCTAGATTTTTCGACGAATCGATTTTTACTCGACAGCATATATTTCGTCTTCTCCTCATTAGCCTTCAGGCCAGATTGTTTCGCCTGTTCTTCAATCGCTGTGAATGCTTCTACTACGGCTTGCTGGGAAAGCGTGACTATGTCGATGTCGTCTGCGTAGCCCACCAGATGCACCAGATGCACATGGTAAAGTCCATGGAAAACATGTATAAAAATAATGTACCTATTCCACTGTTTATTAGTTTGCTGCAAATTTAGACGACTAAGAGGTGGTACGTATCAGTTTGAAACTTGCTTGTCTTTTCCACGACTTGGCGGAGTGTGAAGGTTTGGTCTATGGTATATTTTCCGGGCCGGAAGCCGCACTGGTACGCGGTGCGGTGCAAAAGGTTTTTAGACATTCACACAGTATATTGAGCAGGGTTATACCTCTATAGTTCTTACAAGAAGTAGGATAGCACCTTTGGTGGATGGCATATGGAGCCATTCAGTCGTCGGGTAGGATTTCCAAATTCTGCAGATGATCTCTTGTATGCTACCTACCAGAACATAGCCTCCAATCATGAAAACTTCTGATGGCAAATCATCTGAGCGTGCAGCTATGTTGTTCTCCAGCTTTTTGAAAGCTCTGCCGACACCTTACACACTGGGTGCGTGGATGACTTCATTGACTAGAGACGGGATTTCTTCATTCCCTATCACTCTCTCCTGGTTGGGCTCATTAAGCAGCTGCTACTTAACACCAACCTTTCCCTGCGGATCAGTAACACGATTATCCCCATAATTTCGAGGAGTCTGTGTGCATTCCTTAAAGCCTGTAGCCAAACTTTTAGCTATTTTCATAAAAAGCCTATATATTTTGTTCGTTCTTAGACTCTTCGATATTCCTGAAATATTTTCTTTTGTTTCTTTTGGCGTAGAAGTTTCTTTCTTTTCCGTCTTCTAGCCCGAGACTCCTCTTTATTATTATTGTTGTTGAGAGATATTGCACCGCGACCTTCAAGATCTATTGTGCCCCTCCTCTTGAGCAGCCCTAGTTTTTCTTTGCAGCGTTTTCTGGTATGCTTCGTCGGTAACTGCTTTATTCTGCTCACACTCACCACCATACCACGGGTTTCTTGTCGGTGGTGGGAGCTAGCCTAAGATCATTTCGAATACTTCCTAGAGCTGCAATGCACCACATTTTGTTGACATTTGTGTTTGACGTCGGCATGCCGGAGAGTCTGTTGCTAAGTTGCTCTCCATAGGCTCCGACAATCTTCGGTGTGCTCGGGAGTCCAATGTCAAAACTCCTCTTGTTCTTTCTGACATTGAACAGTCGAGTTCAAAATCGTCCTACAATCGGGAAATGGGCAGAGTAGACGTTTGCTTCTCAGAATGTGATATTTGATATTAGGGGATCGCCAGGTTACTGTGTGGATTCTTTTCAAGGAGAATCTACTTCTACTTTCAATCATTTTACGAGCTGACGCAAAGTCTTTCAGTCGGACGGCGTTGTCTTCTGTCATGTTGTGGAAGCGATCACGATCACTCCGCCAAATGTGTTCGCCGTGTAGCGGATAACGCAAACGAGCAAGTTCGGCGGGCATGTTCGTCGTTTAGGGCTACCTTTAGGCGTTTTTCCTTGACGAATGCGAATTTCTTTGTGGCAGCCCCTAGAATGTATAATGTTCTTCCATTCCAGGAGCACACTCGCAAATCATGTTCCTTTTCCACGCCATGTCACTGTTGGGACTCTGTTCGTATGTCCGAGGCAATTCTCTCTTCCATAACGACATCGATTTTTACTTGAGCGGGTTGTTGGCCCTCCGCACAACCGTGCTCATGCCTGCTGTTTGTATATTGCTGTTGGGCATTCAGGGATTGAAATGAGTGTGAAGCATTCCACTGTGTATCGCACCGTTCTGGTTTATGTCACTAGATTTTCGATAGTTTTTCGAGATAAATTCTTTTCTCAGGTGAAGAGCATTACAGGAACAAATAATTTCGAAATTGAGAAGTTTGCATTGCAACTCTCTTTCCAACTAATTTCCCAAAGTTATCGTTTTCAAGAACAAACCAGGACCTATCCATAAACCCTTTCCCCTATCTCTTACATTCTAAAACTCTCTTTTCATTTCATTTCCAGGAGCTGGTCTAGCAAGCGTGGTTGTGTCATTCCTTATGTCCACATACTATAGCGTCATAATAGGTTATTCAATTTACTACTTCTTCACATCGTTCAAGCCATTTATGCCATGGACCGACTGCAACAACAGGTAAGTCCCACATCTTCGAAGCGAACACCTTCACCCAAGTCATCTTCTTTCAGATGGAACACCCCCGACTGCTGGGTGCCCCAGCGGAAGGAATACAACATGACTGCACCGGACATGTCTCGAACTCCGTCGGAAGAGTTCTTCGAGTAAGTGTCATTCATTCTCCACTCTGTCCCCATCTTTTATAGCGCTCATCCCCTGCAGGAACAAAGTTCTTCAAATCAGTCCGGGAATCGAGTATCCCGGCATCATGCGATGGGAGCTGTTCGCCTGCCTCATCTGCGCCTGGCTGATGGTCTACTTCGCCACATGGAAGTCCATCAAATCATCGGGAAAAGTGAGTCTGAAGCACAGGGACCACTCAAAATTCACCGTTCGTCCACTTTTCAGGTTCGCTACTTCACTGCGACGTTTCCGTTCTTCCTGATCATTATACTCATGGCCCGAGCGCTGACGCTCGAGGGGGCAGATGCCGGTCTTCGGTACTTCTTCCGGCCAAACTGGTCAGAGCTGAAGAACGCCAACGTCTGGATAAATGCTGCCTCACAGAACTTCAACTCCCTGGGCATCGCCTTCGGTTCCATGATTTCATTCGCCAGCTACAACAAGTACAACAACAACATCCTGCGAGATACTGTGGCCGTGTCGATGGTGAACGTGTTCACCAGCTTCCTGGTGGGGGTGTTTGCGTTCGCCACCCTGGGCAACCTGGCGCTGGAGCAGAACACAAACGTGAAGGACGTCATTGGCGATGGACCTGGGCTGATATTCGTGGTGTACCCCCAAGCCATGGCCAAGATGCCCTACGCCCAGCTCTGGGGAGTCATGTTCTTCTTCATGCTGCTCTGCCTGGGACTGAACAGCCAGTTTGCCATAGTCGAGGTGGTGGTCACATCGATCCAGGACGGCTTCCCGAACTGGATCAAGCGCAACCTGGGCTACCACGAGATTCTGGTGCTGATTGTGTGCGTCGTCTCGTTTCTCTTTGGACTGCCGAATCTGATACAGGTTAACGATTTGATTGACTCCCCGTTTGTGGCTAACTTTTGTGTGTGTGTGTGTGTCTTAGGGGGGAATCTACTTCTTCCAATTGATGGATCACTATGCTGCTTCGATATCGATCACCTTCCTGGCGTTCTGTCAAATGGTTGGCATCGCGTGGTTCTACGGCACGGAAAGACTGTCGAAGAACGTCAAGCAGATGACTGGTAAGGCCCCTTCGATGTACTTGAAGTCGTGCTGGATCTTCTGCGGACCACTCTTGCTCTTCGTAAGTGAACCGATTTCCCTGGTGCGCATCTGCAACTGCAATTTTAACTTTTGTAGGCCATTTGGATCCTGAGTCTGATCAACTACCACGAGCCCACCTACCACAACGGAAAGTACAAGTACCCCGACTGGGCGTACAGCATCGGCTGGATTATCGCCTCGATGTCGCTCATATGTATCCCGGGCTATGCCCTGCTCAATTTCCTACGAGCTCCAGGAAGCACCTTTTGGGAGGTAAGTTGAAAGCGTGTTGCTTGTTCAAATGAAGCTCACCTTGTTGCGTCTTGCAGAAGTACCACAATGCCATCAAGCCAAACATTTACGAGTGCAAAATCTGTGGAGAGCATCACTGCGAGCACGATTATCCGGAGCAGGAGCAGTACATGCTGGCGCAGGAGCTGCCCATCTACCAGCAGCAGAAGGTGTTCTTGAAGCCACCCCCAGAGGGGAACAATCGGAATGCGACGCAGCTGCACAATCCCCTCTTGAAGACCACGTTCATGGAGACTCCCTCAGAGCGAACTGATGGAGGATCAAGTCAAAAAGAGTCAAGATGAGACCAGTTATTCATACTCAATCCAATTCAATGTAAATTCCAGAACCTATGCGTAGTCTTAGCACTTTAGCCTTCCTGTAGTCAGATTGTTAGTCTTTTGGTAGTGAGTAAGCAGAAGGTTGTGCATCCTTAAGTCAACTGAGAGTCAGGCTTGAAAGAGAAGGTCGAGAGGAAAGTGAGAATGTTACAAAATCAAAAGAAAACTCAATAAAATTGTTCATTTAGTTCTGTTAAACATTTAATTTGTGATTTCCTTCGATTTGGGGCTTTGATAGGTTTCAAGAGGTTCGACGTTTGGACTATTTTTGTTCGACAACTTGGCTCTTTGCTCCAGTTCAGTCCAGTCAAGGACGGTGTCGAGAGTGAGACTGAAATATATATGACATCAGTCCACCCATTTCTAAGGATATCCCTAAACCTTAATGTGTCTTCCCAACGGAAGTAATGGGAGTTAAAGCGACCACAGCCATTGCAAGAACAAAACAGGGATGTCATCATTGGTATCGATAACCCAGCTGCAATCAAATCCCTCAATTTCGGTCACCTTTTCCTAAAAGACCGGTTTGAGAAAGTTTCTCAACGAGATGGTCGAGAGCTTAGACATTCAGCTCATCTGGTTACAACGATACAGAAATCTTCCGGCAAATTGCGAAGCATAAAAATTGGCCAAGTGTGCGACAAACTTTCCATTGCATCCCGTTCGAAAAAACTAAGCAAACTAAGCATGCCGACCGCTATAAACAAGACTTTTTATAAAGATGCGCGCTACAAATTCCACCAACCTCAAGTTCTAAGAAGAATCGCGGCTTTCCAAGGTGGTGTACTTCCAAAATGTCAAATTTTCCATGACTCTGGGGCATAATTCAGTCTGAATCTAACCGATGGCATGAGTTATTTTGACTTTGAGGGCCGCTCTGGTTTGTGGGATATTCGCATTGACCTACACAACAAAAAGTCTAAAGGGGTCAAATCGCAGGATCTCGTTGGCCAGTTCACATCACCTCCACGCGAGATAACCATGCCCGCGATTCGAAACGGATTCGTGCAGAATTTCAAACGTGGCGTGAGCTGTGTGGCTCGTAGCGTCGTCCTATTGAAACCACATGTCGTTGGTGTCCATATCATCCAACTGAGGCCAAAAGAAGTTAGTAATCGCCGACCTATAGCCCTTGCCGTTGACGGTGATGGCCTGGCTAAGAAATGTGAACCGATGACGATGAAATGTGAATCAGCCTAAAATCCTCACCAAACAGTGTTTTTTTTTTCGGGATGCATTGGAGGCTCTTGAATCTCATGTGGATTGCTATCGTCCCAAATTCGATAATTTTTTTTGTTGATGTACCCGTCAGAAATGGGCCTCATGATTTTTCGATGACAATTGGGGTCAGTTTCCAACTGTTCCAGAGCCCATTCAACAAACACACATCCTTGTCTATGGTAATTTACCTTCAGCTCCTGGGTTAGTTGAATTTTGTACGGATGCAGGCCCAAGTCACGACGTAAAATTCGCTAAGTTGTGCTCTGTGAAAGCCCGAGTTCGAGTTCCTGTGAGCCACGCGAAATCGACTGCCTCGGATTCTTCTGCACACCCTCACCGAAAGCGGCTCGTGAGTTCGAGATCAGAGAAGTAGATGCAATCAACATCCACATCTCAAGCCTCTAGATCTGGTGAGAGCTCTGGAGTGCACTCCCTTTCCCCTCCATCCTCCATAGGAGCCAAAGAGGTTGACGGGATAGCTCCCGTTTTGGCGATGGAAGATAAAGTGGAGGGAGACGGCTCCACCGCGGCCGAGCATCCCCCTCCCCATCAATGACTGCGGCCGGTGCATTACCGACAGGTTTAGCAGACGATGAAGGGGAGAGAGAGTGATCAACCATCGCAAAGTTCTCCCTATCCTTCTTATACACCCTCAGCGTAACGCTAGTGAAGCCATAATGAATGACCCGACTAGAATTCGTGAGGGGAGCGAGCGACTCCTTATTGATGACAATAGTAGCCGCTCGCGTATCACCCTTGGGCAACTCCAGTTTCGCGATCTTCCAGTCGTGAGTTGGAAGATCCGGGTTGCAAGCCTGGATGAATTTTAGGATAGTGGAAGCATTAGAGGATATGAGCGGTAACCAGGCACGAGTCCTGGGATTACTAGGGATATTATCCTTAGTCACATCTTCAAGCCGTGCCCCCTCCCATACTTCCCCCAATTTGAGGACGAAATGCTGCCGATCGTTGGTCCCCGAAGGACAACAACTTTATTCGGTCTTGGTGCCATCCAGCATCGAGCCCGACAGGTGCCAGGCCTCCCCTTTCCTGCACAAGGTTAAGGTAGAAGTTGTTCAAACCTCGTTCAATTTTCCGGTGAGTGGGCACCAGACTAATTTTTATTAGAAAGAGTTTTTTTTGTTGGTTTTGACATTTGGTCCCATGAGTGGGGGAGAAGGGGAGGTCCGGCTGCGCAGAGATCCGCAATACGCAGCTAAGGCTGATTGATCCGAAAGATCACAAGGTATTTCGGATACTTCGTTAGCGACTGGGCTTAAGTTTAGGGTGGGCTCCAGCCAGGCTGATCATCGGCACGGAACGGTTGACACCTCGATCTGGCCCACCGGAGAGGGAGAGAGTAAAGGAAAGAGGAAGGGAGGCATTAGGATTGGTTGTATCTTAGCTTCGGGTCTCATTATAGAGAATAAATTCTCAAGAGTCATTGACCTTTACTAAGCCTCCGCACCGCGTCAAGTTGTGCAACCACGCGAAGGGTTTTGCGCATTAACATTCAGACCCTTTTTGCTCCTCGAGTTATAAACTATTTAGAGATTGTGTTACTCTCAGGTTGTGGCCCAGGTCTATCTCGGACTGTAGCGCCGCCATTATTATAATTACTCTCAGTTTCTTACGTAAGAAGTCCATCATCCATTCAGCCACTTCCAGTAGACACAGTAGTTCATTCATTATCAGGTTTCACAAGAGGAGATATAAGACTCTACCTTGGGGTGTGCCTCCACTGGTAAATCTTTTGGCAGTTGAGGAGCCCAGCTTTGCATTGATAATCACAGTGGTAAGCTGTTGGTCTTTTGTTCAGCGGCATATTTTTTACCTTAAGACCAACTAGTTTCGCATGTTCTTCAATAGCCTTGAAAGCTTCAATTCTTTCGAACCTATTCTTCAACAATGTTATGTTACTCTGACACACTAGATAATGCTACCACAGCCCACCGCCAGAAAGTAACTCTTCATTATTTAATGAACATCCATCACATGTCAACAGTCAAACAGCAGACAGGAGATAAAAAGTAAGCTAAATACTGACTTTTATGTAAGCCGAGGGGAATTGTCGCTCTTACGTGCCCTGCGGTAATAGAAGAAAAGGCAGAATAGTTTCTAAGTGATTTATCTAACGGAGACGAAGGCAATCTGAGGAAGACCGAATTGTCCTGCAACAGATATTTCCTCCAAAAGTACGATGCAAAATTTATCAACGTATTCGATTTATTTAAAAAAATTTCAAAAAATGTTATAAAAAATTCTCGCTATGTACATATTTACAAATTCACAGAATTAAAAAAATATTTCAAACTACAGTCTCAACAGCTGCCACACTTCCCACTGGAATGTGCAAGTGCTCTATGAAATCCGAGGCAGGAAAGCTCTGGCTTTGGCATGAAACAATATTCTTCACCAACCACATGACTTCAGACGACAAATGTTGATTCTTGAAACCGAACAACTTGTTGAGCATCTGAACGAGATTCGTGTCCCACACAGTGCACTTCTCAATCAATACATTGAAGCAACCAACTTCCAGAGCCAGCAAGTTAGCCAGCATCCGAGTTGCGTACAAAATTCTCATCCTGTTCAGTGTTCCCTCGAAGTCTTCGGTCTGTGTTAGATGCGCCAAACAGAAGTTGATGAGGTAATTGATTTGTTCGATGGTCACAGATGACCCTGGGGATATAATCTCAGAGTGGAAAAGTATTTTCAAATGGTATTCCGCAGCTGGTGAGGTGGGATTCTTCAAGTGCAGCCTCTTCACCAATGTCTCCATGTCTGTGGGTCTGGAAAGATGTTTAGTTTATAAAAAAAATGCTCATATATGAAAAGAAGACAAACCTAAGGAGTTTTTCCTGAGATGAGGCAATAATGTCCAATACAATTGCAGCATCCTCCCTGTAGTCGTCTTCCTCTTCTTCAGACAAGAAAAGATTCAGCAGCTTTGGCACAATTTCCATCGACATCACGGCGACGGCACCCTTTCCACCGGTTGCCATGATATTCGCCAGTGTCCAAAGACACGTCCGTTTAAGTCGTTCCTCGGTGGAGTCCAAGTAAGTGATCAAGTAACTTCCCGCCATTGATGCGATTTTTTCACAAACTGGTGGCTCTCCAAGGGACAAATTGCAAATCGTTTCACTTGCATGAACTTGCTGCTCGACATCGGTGCCTACAAAGGAGAACTTGTGATCAATCAAACGCCGAAATGTTAACGAACGTAAAGAAAAACGTTACCTGTGAGCTCCTTGACCAAAACTTGTATTGCGCCCTGAATCTTGGCGAAAGTTCGAATGTTTTCAATTCCCTGGAGAAAAGCATGATTCAGCCTATACATATCCTCTGCACTCGCATGCTTCCTCCTCTTGATCCGATTAGCCAATCCTTGAACATCCTTCTCGGTGAGATTCTCGAGCTCCTCGATCTTTGACTGAATCTCCCCCAAACCGAAGCGAAGTGAATCTATATCAGAATTTCGCTGATGGTCCCTATTGCTGCGTGAGAATTTTCGAATTTTTTCCCGTAGCACCTCGGTGACAACAAATGCACTTTCTTCAGACATTTTCATTCGACTCCAAGGGGATTTTAAATGAAAAAGGAACTGGGACTACCACTGGCACTTTGACATTTTGTTTTGTTTTTGTTCTCAGTGATTTCGTCACACTGTGATTTCATACAGCGGCTCTCGAAGTGACTTACTGTCAAATTCATCATCTGCTTCAGCTGTCAAAATCTAATTTTTTTTACTTCACACAATTTTTTGGTGGTAAATTCTTACGTGATGTCTTCTACAATTCTGCAAAAATTATCCCTAAATTGCCTCAAGGCGGAGGTACCATGTCTCAGTAAGTAACATTTCATTGATCACATAGCCCAACTCATTCAACCATCCCCCTATTCCACCAGTCTCTGCACGAAATGCAAGTAAGAAGACCGGAGGAAGTTCGCGGAACGACCCAAAGCACCCGAGACCAAAACATCGTGGTTGGAGGGTACAGGATGGGCACTATGTCGCTCAAGGTACAATTCTGGCGACACAACGGACAACCAGATTTCATCCAGGATTGAATGTAAGCAATTTTCCGCATGTGTTCCTTCACGTCTCCATTCGTGGTTGTTTCAGGTTGGCTTTGGACGTAATGGAACGCTCTTTGCGATGGAGCACGGAAAAGTGTATGTGACTTGTGAGAAATTGGAACCCAATTGGGATCACACATGGATTCAGCGTAATTACGCTGGACGCTTTGATCAGACGATTCATAAGAAATTCTTCAACGTCATCCCAGAGAAGCAACATCAGCGTTTTAAGCTGATCGATGAGATCTAGGAAATGTCAATAAATTGTTTTTGTTAAAGCGGCTGCTTCATTTGGTGGTTCCTATTGTATTGAGACCATTGATTGTGCTCGGATTCTTCAGAAACCTAACCTCAAAGGTAAACAACTCATCTTCTGCCTGAGAGCTCTGCTACTTGTTCATTCGCAAAGTGAAAAACTCAATCTCTCTGCCCTGCAAACGCTGCATAGAGATCCAATTAATGAAGTTCTACCGATGAAGAGAGTTCCAGCTGGAGGATTCCTCGCTCTCCAAACTTAACCGTGGTTTACAAACAGGAAGCAACTCCCAAAAGCACAAACAAAAAACAAGCTCCAAATACTGTCGCTTACTTTAACTTTATTCTTCTAAAATCCCCTAGGTCACCCCATCTTCAACTTTCGCATAAATCTTTCGCAGCTTATTCCTTTTGATTGGTTCACTCTTCCTCTTCGGCTTCCGCTTTACCGCAGTCTTCCGGGCGACTGGCTTCTCCTCAAGATTTGGCAAAACAAAGTCATCCAGGTTCGTCTTCAATTCAAACGAATTCTCCACAGTCTCAGGCAATTCCAGCTGAACCGCCTTCTCCGTATGCACTCTCTGAACGTGCTCCTTCAACTTGTCCGATCGATGAGTGGAGAACCCACACAACTGACACTTGTGCCGATCCGTGTTATCCGCATGTTTCAGGGCATGTCGCTTCAAGTTCTTATTCTGACTGAACTTATACCCGCATACCTCGCACACGAATGGACGCTCCTGCTTATGCGTGTCGATGTGAATCTTCAGGTTCTCCTTTCGATTCGTCGTGTGCGAGCAGCCGGGGTAGGTGCACTTGAACATATCGCCGGTGTGAGTCAATTTGTGAGATTTCAAAGCCTTCATGTGGGTAGTGCTGTACCCACAAACATCGCAGAGCATTTCCTTCTCCTTCTTGTGGATTTGCAGGTGACTGGTGAGACCCTGCTTCCACTTGAAGCCCTTTGAACAGTGGGGACACACGAATGGCGTCTCAATGGAATGCTTGGGGTGGTGAACATTCAGGGCGGTCTTTGTGAGGAATCTCGCATCGCATTCGAAGCAGAAGAACGGCTTTGGCTCCTCGTGTCGCCTGAGATGCTCATCGAAGTCTTTGTTGGAGAAAAATCCCACCTCACAGAGACAACAGGTCAGATTGCAGGCTGAGCATGTCGTCAGGTGTTCCACCATGTCCTGCACTTTGTAGCACTTGAAATCACATCCAACGCAGTAATTGATCTTACTGTGCGCTCCATTTGCAACCGCTTTTGGATTCCTCACCTAAGAACACTCGTTTTTCGTCAATTCTCGAATTGGGGTATCACATCACGTTACCTTGAAGTAGTTCTGCTTTTCCTCAAACAAATTCTCCACGACGACATTGATGTCACCTTGCTTCGGTGGTTCTTCCTTGCCCTCTTCGATGCAAAACACCTTCAGCAACTCTGTGACGGAGAGAATCTTTGCCAATTTCTTGAAATGATCCTCATGGTCTTTGTTGATTGATACCACATCCTGGTAGAAGAAATCAATGATCGTCTGTAGACATTCGGTGCAGGAGAAGTTGTGAATGCGAATCTTGAGGGGATTGTGAATGGAGAACTGCAGGGATTTCTGCAAAAAGTGCCGACCTCCAATGAACTCACTTTGGGCGCCCAGCACGCAGAAATGTCCCCATGCTGACACACCGGATTGCAGTTCGATTTTCAAATCACAGAACGTGCCAGTCCGTCGCTGGTCATTTAAATATTTGGATACTTTTGATTGAATTGGAATCTCTTGAAACATTTGCTCTCTGCTTGCAGTTCACACGAATATTCGTAAATAAATGGAGAAATGTCATCCGGCCGTAGAGGGAATTGAAAGCTGTGAGTTAATTCTTCTTGGTGTGCAGTGGCGCCATCTGATGATGGGAGATATTTGTTGGAAATTTGAATGCGTTTGAATTTAAAATTGACTGAGGGGAGATTTTTGATTTGTTTGTTTTCCAGAAAAAAAGACTACATACAAAGCCAAGGAATGGATCGAAATGAAGAGGAACGATGTCCAGCAATCTCCTCTGAGGAAGTTGGACAACTTTGGCAGGAAAATTAACACAGTCTACCAAGCTGAGAGGTTTGCTTTGCTGCGTTAGATCATTTCAAATGTTATGGGAAAAGATGATTTCGTTGAGCCGGACAATTAGGAGGTCACTGGGATCATTGGCTATAGAATGCGTACTAAAATTGAATGTATGCTCATCCTACAATTTCGCCACACTTCTTTGGGAAAAGGGACATTTGGGGATTGAAGGCAGACTCGCTAGCAAAACAGGGATCAACCTCGGTGCTGACTGTCCCGGAACCACTTGCTGCGAAAGGGAAAGGGAATAGTTGAGCACCCGATCAACACTAAAGAATGTGAATAATAATGAAGGGATGTAGGTAGCCAAAGATAACAATAAAAATGCCAACAGAAGCTGTCCAGGAAGGAATTCTAAGCATGGCCGGGAGGAACACTAAAATGGGTGCTAGTGTCATTTAAAGGTTGTCGTTCTTTCTTTACATCCTATATATCCCCTTGTGAGGGTCAAAAACACCTACACACCATCGCGTTTGATTTCTGATGATGTAGCTCAATTCTCCAATTTCTCGCTTAATGTCGCGCTCCACTCTTTCTTAAAACCAGCCGATATTCTGCCGTCTTTTGTTAAAGGTTTCCAATACAGAGCATGGTTGGCTTATTCGCGACCAGAACAGTGCATGGTTGGCTATCCAGCGGTCGCCCTTTCGTAATGTGTGACCAATTCACTGCAAATTCTGTCGTTGTATGATGGTGCCTATTGGTTCCGCTTGTAACAGATTCGCTACTGGCGCGAAACAGTGTCAGCTTGGTTTTAAGGCCAATTGCATTGCTAGGTTAAATATTGCACAGCATCTCGAACGCGGGCTTACGAGTCAACTATAATAGCCGTACGAGAGCTTAAGCTTATGTCAAAAGTAAACGAAAAGTATCGATAATTGCTTATGGAAGCTGAAAATTAACTTAAGCTGAATTCTCCAGCTGTCAACTCAATTTTCCATATTTTCCTCCCTCAAAAGTGAACGAACTTAACGAAACTGGGTGAATCGGTTATTATAGTCACAGTATGTACGTTTTGTGTACTCGCTCGGTTGTTTCAGATCTCTTAAAACTCCGTAAAGGGAAGATCACTACGTCGCTTTTTAAAGTTTCGTTTTCGTCAAGTTTCGTTAACTTTCCTTCACTTCCACTAAATGCCATAAACTTGTCCCTCTATGTAAAATGGTCTTTACGAGTTATAGTCTATATCCATCATGAGTCTGGTGTATCGCAGAAAGCATAAAGCGAATTATGAAGCAATGCTGATTAATAATGTAACCAAAATAACATCAGATCAACTAACTAAGCCATAAGCAAGCAACGCCTTCAGTCAGGCTGGCGTCCAATTAATCACTTTAATCCATGATGATGCCGCTTTAGACAGACAGTTTCCCCGTTCCTATTTCCCATTTGACAGCGATGTCACAACCTACAAATGATCAACTACAAGTCTCCAAACTTCCAAACAGTTCTTCACTTTATTCCTTATTTCGTTCAATTGCAATTTCAACTAAATTCGTGCCCCGTATGAAGTCCGCCGCAACAATGTTCGTCACCCTGCCCAGCTGCTCCCGATACAAGTTCGTTATTCGCCAATTGACATCGTCGGCCATTTTACGTAACCCACCGTACCGATCCGTTATGACGCCCCAAGTGTCAGGAGTTAACTCGGCCATATCTGCCACTGGTGTGGAATGAAAGCTAAGGGCGAACGGAATGCAATAAATTTCAATCAATCGAAAAGCAAATGTTTTACACTTACGTGGAGTCCACGGCATTTGCCTTAATTAAATGCTTCTCCAGCTGTGGCCACGTCCTTACGTCACCCCAGCGCTGAATGACAGGCGTGAAGAGTATGTTGGGAAATTCGGCTATCATTTGGCTATGATCGTAGGCTAAGAATACGTTCTTTCTCATGATCAAGACGTCGTTGACGTGAACTCTCCACGATACGTTCGCCGGGACGAGAAGTTCCCCGAAGCGGTTCTTCAAGAATGACACCAGCAGTCGATGAACCCCGATGTTCTTGCCGAAACCTGTGAAGTATGAGATTGATTAGGCTCAAGAAATGTATTATCTCATGACCCTGCAATTAACAAAGAAATCGAAAGAAAGCTGCAATTAACGGTATAGAAGATTAACGGCCAACTTGCAAAAAAGGTGACGGGCTTGTTCATACATTCACCCACATGTGTCAAATCAGAAAGAATGGCACGATTTGCGAGCCTGTCACCTCTTTTGCTTGAAGCCAAATCGGTCAGGTGAAGAATTCTTGCAGAAGCATCGTAAATGTGTAAAGTCACTCAAGTTGATAAACAACCCACCACGACAAAGGTGCTAATGGAATGTGCATACTTCGCGAATGAAGACCAACTTGACACCAAGAGATCGTTCTCGTCCAACGACATCGGCGCAGCGTGTGGCTTCGAACATATCCTTTGTGGTGGCAATGTTTGTTTGCGAGTTCAGTGATCCACCGCCTTATCACTTTCCAGCAGAGATGGTGTTTGTTGGTTGCCTAATCACTTAGTGAGTAGTGAACTGCAAGCTGCGCGCTGCCTCTCGAGCCGCATAGAACAAACAAACTGGCTTTAGCACACAATGATCTATTCCCTTGGCAAGAGGATGAGTTAATCTAACGTAAACACTCTCTGCATCGAATGATTCACGGACATCGGGCAACAGTTATTCAATTCAATCACATGCCCTATCAAACACGCTTCTCTATAGCAGATAGCAGATCGCTTTCTGGTGCTGTCCTAGCGTTGGTGAGGAGTTACAGAACAACAAAAGGTGTGGTTACAGAATGTCATCTAATTCTGATAACGACCGAGGAATGTTGTTGATCGAGTGGGTGCAGTTGATGTGATGCAGAGATGAATTTGAGTCGTAGGCACTTTTTTGATGAGTTACATTCTTTACCTAATTTTTCTGATCTGAATGAAAACAAGTAGAAAGTCCGGCAAAATCTTTAGTCTGGCTTTGGGAACTGAATTCCGTGGCTCCTGCAGTTCAAAGAGACGACCATCATCAAGCGCGAACAGATATTTGCTAAACGGACATCAGCCAAAGATCCCAGATCAGGTGAAAAAAAAGACTTTATCTTCCAGTTAATGAGTCTGCACAAGAACTGGTGCTGTATAGAATAGAAGAAAGTGACATCGTCTGAAGAAAAGATCCAGAGCTCAGTCGATTAACTACTTCTTCATATTCTGCTGAAGCTAGAACCGGATATGAATCTGAGTAGCGAAGTAGGTCTGTCCTTGAACCGTACTTTCTTTTTGTCATGGGGTTAAAGTTTAAGTTTGAGTTTCAGCTAAGAGAGAAGCTTGTTCTCAAAAAATAAATTCCATTAACTAAACACACCGCTATTCTTTGAGGCATATGAGGCATAAGGCATGAGTCATGAGGAATGAGAATTCATGGAATAAGTGGTGTACATTTGTTAATATTTTTGGAAGCACGCAATTCCCAAAATGCAATTTAGTTTTCAAATAACGTACCGCCATTTATTCAATATGCCTAAGCCACTCTACTCAGTGAATTTATGTAGCAAATGTCAAGATGATTCATTCACAAGAAAATTGCTGTCATTAGAAAAACAATTACTTCGTTCACACGTAAGTATGTTTTCTCATGAGACTAAGTGCAAAGAACTACGAATTTGTTTGATTAAACTACAGACAATGCGGCTTGACCATCATAAAAAAACACTAGTCACGTTTTAAATTTCAAAGCAGACTTATTACGGCAAAGTTGGAGACGCTCTGACAAACGCGTCATCATTTGTCAGTCTCTTTCAGAAGTTTACTTGGTTAGTGACACGCCCTAACACTTTCGATTCTTGGATCGATATTGAGTGTCTACATGTGTCAACGATCTTGTTTTTAACAACGATCACCACAGGAATTTACAACATTTTTCTAGTTTCATTTTCAGTTGTTGATGTGGTTCCAATTTTATTGACATCGTTTTTAATTAACGCTTTTCGCACGGTCCGGTCGTCGTGCGTGGTCGATTGACTTAATTGCTCCGAGTTTCTGATTCAATTGTCTGTTTACCTCAATCAAACTAGATTGCATGCTATGTCTAGGTTTTTTTTTAATCTATGGATGTGACACATTCGAGCTTCAGGGAAAATGAAGAGATTTATAAAGCTCGTGATATCGATACAAATTACTGAAGATCATGAATGTTATGAAGTATTTAGGTTAGGTTAGGGGGCTGCTAGTGAATTCTAGTGAGTGCTAGTGAATTCACCATAAATTTGATCCCAACGGCAAATGGTGACTGGATCAGCGTATTAACTTTACTTTCACTGGAATTCGAACCTGAGACGCCTCTAACTTAGGGCAGGTACTTAAACAACTGCGCCATCCAGTCGTTATAAAGTATTTAATGAATCAGTAAAATAATTTAAAGGTATTATTCGATTCAGGGCTTCACTTGTCTAAGAAGGCATTTCTTGAGTGATCTGTCTTTAAGGACCATTTCGCCGAATGGCATATGCTGTCTTCAAAAAATGGCACTTGCATCGACGAAACCGAAAAACTTTCCATCCTCGATATGTGTATCAACTCAACACTTAATTGGAATAACCACATATTTGAGGTTGCCAAAAATGCTGCGAAATGTCTAGGTTTCCTAAAACGGTGCAAGAAATACTTCACCAACTCTGATTCAGCTTCAATTTATAAGGTCTTCATTCGCCCCAAGCTTGAGTATAACGCTCATATCTGGTCTGATGCTCCCAAGACCTCTCTGCACCTACGAGACAGAATACAACAGCGAGCGGTAAAACTCATAGGAGACAACAATATTTCGAAGTCGATCGACTCGCTCGAACATAGCCTCTTTATCACTGTTTTATCGCTATTTGAAACAACGATGCTCAAGCGAGCTAGCCAATTGCATTCCTCCCCTTCAAAAATTCACCCGCAATACCCATCTCGCTAGGAATGCCCATCAATATACCCTTTAGCCCTCTTTCGGACGTACAGTAAAGTTTAAAGACTCGTTCTGTAGCCGCACCACACGAATATGGAATGCTCTTCCCAGCCTAATATTCCCCACACATTATAATCCATAGACATTTAAAGCCAATGTACGCAGGTACTTCCTCTCCCTTTCCCCCTCTATATCTTCGGCCCGTGCTGTGTCTTGAACCCAGACAAAGGGTATTCACAATCCCTATTGCACGCGCAAACTATAAAAAAAAACACACAACATCGACGTCTCGGCCACAACCACATTAGGTATATATACTTTGGAGGTAGTGAAGAACTTCGTCTACCTCGGCTCCCAAGTAAAAATTACGAATAACATCAGTACCGAGATCAAACGCAGGATAACGTTTGCCAACCGCTGTTTCATTGGGTTCAAGAGGCAATTGAGTAGTAGGGCCCTCTATCGAAGGACCAAGTTGACTTCATATAACACCTTGATCATCCCTGTCCTGCTCTATGGCGCGAAGATATGGACAATCAGAAGAGCAAGTAAAGAAGACCTCTATCTTTACGAGAGAAAATCCCTCTTCCTTTTCCTGTTGATGGGTAGGCCATGTAGAGTGCATGGATAACACCACTCCGGCCTGTAAAGTCTTCGACACCACGCCCGTGGAACAACGCAATGGAGGACGCCTACGAAACCGGCAGTGGAAAGAGAGCGGAAAAGAACTACAGCCAACTTGGCGGGCGTAATTGAAGGCAGTTGTCTAAAGGTAGCCCTAAACGACGAACATGCTCGCCGAACTTGCTCGTGCTCGCCGCATTTTCGTCGTGTATGGGCTGGTTCGCGCGCCGCTCGCTGTTGGCGAAAAATTTAGATTTTTTCGTGTTCGTTGGCTTTGATGTTCGCCGTGTAGGGCCATGTTCGTGAGCAAACCTCATTTTTGCTGTGAACGTCGTCGAGTGCATATCGCGGATTAAGCACAATGTCAACAGTCAGCCACGATTTTATCGAGGAATTCGACACTTGCGCTTGCCTATCACTAGAGTCCGACCGAAGGCCAGTTCTTCTGTCGAAGCCGAAGCCGAAGCCGAACTTCCACTTTTTGATCACCTTCGGCCGAAGCCGAAGCCGAAGCCGAATGTTCGGTCGGACTCTACCTATCACACATGTTGACGGTTTGAAGAAACAACAACAACACAACAACGCCGTGTAGGGGATAATGCAAACGAGCAAGTACGGCGAGCATGTTCGTCGTTTAGGGCTACCCTAAAGATTCTGCCAGCTGGAGAGGCTTATTACTTGGGGCCCATGTCCACACCGAACTGTGGCGCCATCAGAAGAAGAAGAAAGCTGGAAGGCGCGAAGTCCACGAGAAGACACTCTAGAGGTCTCCAGGCCACTCGATCCTCCGCCATCGACTCTAACTTATCAGGAGCTATGCCCAAGCGCAACCAGGCGACTGTTTGGACAACAACGAGTTTTAATAACACACCTACTACTTTGCACACCACTGCACATATCAAGAAACATTTTCCAAACATTTCAAAAAAGTGAATGAAGTCAAATTCTTGGTTGTTAACAGTTAAAGAAAGATTTGAAGCCTAGATAGTCTTAAAAAACCTACAAATAACCTCGATAAACACACGATTTCTTCGCAATCACCTTCTTAACTTACAAAGCCGCACGCAAGTGTTCCAGCGAATGTCAACACACACATTTCCATTTTTAGCACCTAATCAAACAAAAATACTTATCACAAGGAAACGCGAGCAAGAATAGGAGGTAATGCGATGAAGCACTGTTAACCACAAGGTCATGGCGGAATCGGGAACTACATATTTGAAAAACGCTTTTTTTCACTCACCCACTGGGAACTCCTTCACGCCAAATATGACAATCTCATTCGTTTCCAGCACGAAGTCGATCACTTGATCAACGATCTCCGAAAGCGGCCTCTGTCTCGTGATGCCGTGGTTCACATAGAACTGCTCGTTTGTGTTCTTGTAGTACCCCACTCGTATGTCCAAATACCTCACGCCGTGCATGAGTTGGCCGCGAATATCGTCGTCTTGCGTCAACGCGTACTTTGTCACGATTGTCTCCTTGCCCGATGGCGTGAAATTCGGCCGATACGACCCCGAATCGTGGGTGCCCGGAATAAACAAGTCTCGCATGCGGCGGTTTATGATCGACGATCGCAGTTCAGTCATCCACCGCGGATGGGCTCGTATGCAATTGCTTTCCATAATGTGGCCACTTTCATTCACGTAGCTCGCCCAGTAGCCGTAGCAGTTTGTGTAGAATGTCACATTCCGCGAGAGACCGTAATCAAATCGCACTGGGGTCGTATACCACTGCTTGGCGTGACGTGGTCGCACCGCCACCACCACATCCGCCAGTCCCCCGTTGCTAATCCACTGGAACTCGGCTGACTCAGTTGCCTCTAGGGGCCGCACGTTCAAATACGAGGGAGATTCCGAAGAGACCGTCGAAATGTCTTCCGATTGACTGCCACTGCCCTCGATCCAATCAGTCGCTGGCGCGCCTGTGGACACTGGCACTTTGATTCTCTCGAAGGAATACGGTTCCTGGTTGGTTACGAGGACCATGTCGCCAGGATCGGCTCTGGCGTTCGCCCATGACACCTCCAGCTGACGTTGCTGCGCACTAATCGACAGCCAAAGCTGAACACCATCAGCTCCCACTACACTCCACACACTAGCTAGCGCAATGAAATAGGCCAGGATTGCCATACTGAACACGCACTTGGTCTTGAACGCGTTTAAGACCGTTTCAATTGTTCTCTTTGACTGCGGAATGTTTTTTTTTTTCGTTTGATTTTACCGACAAGCGCTCGGTCCGTACCGATGCCGACGAAAGCTCGAACGCGTCTGCGGCTGAGAGTCGCGAATTCCAAAGAGGAGCACTCGTCCGTCGCCCGGAAACGCCGCCGCTGTGAGATCGCTCATTATTTTCGAATTACAACCCAAGTGTCGCGGCACGGAAGTGTGAAATTAGCTTGAGCACAGAGGGACAAGATAGATGCGACATTGTCGTGCGCCCAGTAGCGAGCACATGAATACTGCTTCGCCCCCCGCCACGACTGATACAAAAACCGGGCAACAGCTTTCTCTTCACAACGTAGACTCTTTGCTTGCGAAACCGTGAGACGCTTTTCTTTCTCTTTCTCTTTGCTTTGCTTTGCTTTGATTTAGATACTCGCAGTTGAGCGGCATATTCCATTCGAGGGCGGAAACTTGAACGATTCTGTTCCCGATTTGATTTGCTCTTGAACCGCTGCACGTAATTAGGGTTCCGCAGGGTGTCATCCCTGGTTGAGGGCTGTGGCGGGTAATTCGATTTGTTTTTGGGCCTCAATGTGCGCTCGCATTAAGTGTGAGGTAATTCAATTACAGTCAATTGCAGCGAAATGAAGCCGGGGTGTACGGGCAACGCATGTTGCCACTTTGATTCAATTGGACGCTGGGGCTTGACTTGAGATGTAAATCGAAGAGCTGGACGGAAGAAGAAAGTGGGCGTCGGTGCTAATGTTGGATGATAATGATTTCCAGCACACACGTGCAAGTTGTGATATGCTAGAGGCGATTTGCAATGACGTCGGCTCCGAGGTGATTGTTTTGCCGGGAGAGGAAGGTAAACAAATTACAACACTTCCTAAATGACGCGTCTTTTTCCACGATTTTACATCATTAACTGAAGTGTCTGATCATCAATTAGTTTGGTCAGACCGCATTCCGTGATGGAACTTTCGCTTAAGGCTTAAATTTTTCATTCAACTGTAGCTTTGTGCGGGACACGTTGTTCTTGTTCAGAGAACTAATTTCCGCATTGATAATTTATCTTTAAGAAGAGAACCTTTGGTGATTTCAACAAGTTTAATTGTTTTAAGTAGACGCCGATGAGTTTATCTCTCTTGCCTTCTGTACAAAGACGACGCAGTGTTTCGACTCTGCACAATTGGTATCGGTTCAAGGGACGACATTCATTCAAGGGATGACATGGTTTTAAGTAATCAAAGGTACCAAATCTAGGAGAAAAATCGTTGATGAAGCAGAGCCTTAGAATCTGGCTAGTTTTGCTTTAACAATTACAGACGAGGGATCAGATAAAACCTCACGCATTCTCACACACTAAAATCGCTTTTTTACCCAAATGCAGTAGTTTCTGTTTGATTCATCGCTGAAAGTGGATGTCTTTCCCTTTTCCTTACAGTCCTTGAAACTGTTGCTACATAAAATCCTTAAAAAGAATACATTTGACAGGTTCGGTTCTCTTGCGGCAGGTCCCCATTTTTTGTTGATTATCTCACTCACTCACAAGGTGGCGCAAAATTAATCATAAAATTTTGTATTTGATTTACTTTTTAATTAAATAAAATGATTTATAAATAAATAAATTATAAAAAAAAATTAATAAAAAAAAATACTATGACTGATGAAAATCTTTATTCGGGCTAATTGGAAAAGAAGTGTTAATACACATTTGTGTCCGTTTTTTCGTATTTTCCATCCATGACTTTCCACAAGATTTCCGGTGGTAACTGTTCGCATTGCTCTCGAATATTCTCCTTAAGGGCTGCGATTTTCTGAGGCTTGTTGGCATAAGCCCGCGATTCCAAATAGCCCCAAAGAAAGGAGTCTGGGATGGTTAAATCGGGCGATCTTGCTGGCCATGCCAAATCGTCAAAATGGGAGATTACGCGACCAGAAAAAGTTTCCTTAACAATGTCCATTGTGGCTCGTACTGTGTATGCGGTTGCACCGTTTTGTTGAAACCACATGTTCACCAAGTGGTCCTCATCCAATTCCGGCAGTAAGAAGTCGTTTATCAGGGCCAATTCCGATATCGGCAGTCACAGCCGGAATATTCTCAGCCGAACGACCAATCCGGTGGCGGCCACGCCCTGCATACTCTCCTGTGGTTCCCGGTCTGGTCCCCCTACTATCTTGTTCATATCCAACGTAGAGAAGCCGTCCAGCGCAGATTATTACGTTTTGACCTTCGCGATCTCAACTGGGCCGACAGAATTAACTTGCCCCTATATTCGAAACGCCTAAAACTTATAAGTCTCGAATCTCTTGAAAATCGTCGTGAAACTGCAGACTTACTCTTCCTCCACCAACTACTTACTGGTCACACAGATTGCCCCCAGCTATTTGAACTCGTCTCCTTTTGCACCAATTCCCACTACCTAAGGTATACTTTTCTATTCCGCGTTAGTTCACATCGTACTAATTATGGCTTAAACATCCCTATCTCCAGAATGTTACGTTGAGCTAACATCCCTAATCGCTCATTCGACTTCCATCTCTCAAAATCCCTCCGAAATAGTCTTAAGACTCGCTCTTCTTCCCCCTAAGTTAAGTTTTAGTTCTTAGGTTTAGGTTATTAAGTTAGTTCGCTTGCAATAAGCAGAAATAAATAAATAAATTAATACGAGTAGTGTGTAGGGAGGACTGGATGACATATTTTAAAATATCGGCTCGTAATTGACATGCAATACCGTTTTTCTTTCCCTGAGTGAAACGCGTTGGCATATCTAAACATGGCTTGATGTTCTTCTGTGAAGCATTTTTCGATTGAGATGTTTACGATGTTCTTTCTGATCTTCATTTAATTACCTTGGTTTTTTCAGTCATATACTCCTCAATCGATCGTACAGGCAAAAAAATAAGAACAGGAAACTATGAGACCTTACTCGTACTTTAGATTATATAAACGACTGTCCGGAATGAATTCTGTTAAACAAGCATCTTGTTAATAATGTACCGTTAACTTAAAAAATACTTGAAACAAATTCATCTATTTTTGTAGCACGACCACTGCAAAAATGAGGAACACTTGGGAAGTAAACAAGTCTTTCTAGCTACAACGATCCCTCGCCAGTTGTCTCCAATTTTGCACACCAAGCTTGTTGAGGTCCCTCTCTACTTGTGTGGGCCATCTTAAACGTGGACGTCCTCTGTTTCCATGTCGCACAGAGTCGAAGAGACTTCGGGCCAAACCTATGTTGTCCATGCACTCTACATGGCCGAGTCACCTTAGGCCTTGGATCCGTAGGTGCCTTACTAGACTCATGTCTTTCGAGAGAGGTCTCTGTTAGGTTAGGTTAGGGAGCTGCTAGTGAATTCACCACCACACTTAGACCATGTTGGTCCATTGTCCATTGTGATACCCACAATCAGGCTATTACCACTGATCGACCGCTTCAGTGATACTGCCGTTAATTTGATCCCAACGGCAAATGGTGACCGTAGGGCGTGAAACGAAACTGAGAGGACTGAAATGGCAGACAGATAATTTATGGGGAACGCCACTATTTATTTTGTGAATATCAGACTAAAACCAATCGTCAACTTGAATTGAACCGTTCGAAGGGAATCCTGAATCTAACCAAACAAGTTGAGTCGAGTGAGACGAAGGACAAAACTCAGTGCGTCTGATGATGTCGTGCTTAGCTCCCCACTGATGCACATGCTTGCAGATCTTTGAACAGCGTGAAGAAAATCCTGGTTGACAGCTATATCAAGAGATGTCCACTGCGACTCTATGCAATAGGCTTGGTCTAACTACGGCTTTGTGCAGCCAGATTCCTTGACTATGAAAGATGTGGAATTCATCAATTTCGACTAGCTGATAATCTGATGACGGATAGACATTTTTGGAAACATTTTAAACTAATACCTATGTCTTCGGAAAAAAAATGAAAACGGAATTTCAAAGCGGTAGTTTTAGCAATAATTGTTTCAATAATCTATTACATTTCACTCAAGTACGTACTCAAAAATGTACGTACTTAAAAATACATATTATTCAGTCCAAATATCTTATCCTAATTTCAAAACCCTGGAACAGACGTGCAGCATAGTGCACGCATTAATCGGCGCAGAAATGCACAATCAAACAGATGTGCAGTAAAATTTTGCATCTCGTCGCAATTGTCTGCTGTCATTGTAAAAACAACATTTTTTTTGTCATGGATGCGGTAGACAGGACGTCCCCGTTATATATGGCGCACACAAGTGGAGAAGGACCTCAACCAACTTGGCAACTAGCCAGAGACCGTGCTAGCTGGAGAGGTTTGTTAGTTGAGGCCCAGGTCCACGCCGGACTATAGGGCCACACGAAGAAGAAGAAATGGAAAGGAGTAATCAATTTAATTATTTTGTTATTGCTTTGTAAATGTTATGTAAAATTTTAAAATACTGTATTAAATTCCAAAATATTACCAAATTGCAGTATCTTGCTGATCTACTACACGTGGATTGCATCAAAACTAAAAACAGAGACAACTTACGTGCAGTAAACGCATGTGCCCACTTGCATATAAAACCGTGTTATTCTGTTTACTGTACATGTTACAAACAGACGTCGGTTTTAAGCAAAAAAAAAAATTAAATAAAATCTAAAGTCACTCGAGCAAAGGCCTATGGCTAGCTTATAGTTTCTGACAGAGGTATTTGATAAATGCTAAGCATTCTGCGTTTCACAACAAGAGAATCAATTTCTTTACAGTCGTACGAATCTTTGTGATGTGGTCGTAGAATATTAATCAAACTCACCGCTAAAACCCGATCAATAAATATGGAAACTAAACCATAAATCTCTATCATTGCAGAAAGCAATCGGTAAAAACACTTCAATTAGCAAATAGCCATGCTATCAATGATAGCTCTATCTAGCTTAGCTCAGTAGCAACTTTATGAAAGTGCGCAGCAGATGGGTTTTACGGCGCACAGGCATGTATCCAACGAACTGAGAGATTTATTGCTTGCAGATGCAGCATTCAATTGAAGTAAAAGACGAGGTCTCAATTAAAGATAAGCAAACAAGTTGCTTGTGCAACATTTACACGTTTCACATGAACAGTTATTCCATTTATTGGTTAACAATGACTTCTCCCTAAAATTGTCCTTAAATCTAAGGGTTTTCACGCAAATTAAGTTCAAAACCGAAAGTTATAAGTTAATCTCAAGATCTATCGGATTCATTTCTTAAAAAAAACTAAATTAGGTACACTTATTCGTAAGTACGTACATGAAGCCAATAAAAATTCGAATTAAAAACTAAAGTAAGTCGCAAAATGCATAGAAAAAGCGCATTTCATAAAATATCCTTGGAACGACGAATCGGAGGACGTGGTCCCCACTTGCCGTCGTCTGAGTTGCATGCATGGACAGTTGAATATTGAATCAATGGTCCCTTGTTTAGTAGCGTTTGTTGATCCTGTAATCAGTTGAACTTAAGAGGTATTTGGGCTTTCGACAAAGACCGTGTTGAACATCGCTTGGCAGAATGTGCCCATTCCCTTGGAGAATGTGCCATAGTATTGGGGCTTGTCCTTCCACTTGATGCAGGCGTAGTAGAAGGGAATGCCAGCTAAGGTAATTCCAACGCCAATGAGGAGGTTCATTGGCTGTGAGAAACTGGGCATGAGAACCAGAATTATGCAGCAAACAATGAAGATAAGTGGCAGTGAGAGGTGAACCTTGATTGGTCTTGGAAGATTTGGTCTGAAAAAGGAAAGAAGATGAATGGTAATTGGTTCTGTTGGGATGAATGTGTAGTACTCACTTTGTCTTGCGCAGCCATAGAAGTCCAGCGATGCTTGCAGCTACAGACAACCAAAGAACCTGGCTGAAGTAGTTGATGAGAATGTAGACATCTGCTGTGAGGAGCATCACTAAGGACATGCAACACTGTGGGGAAATAAGATGAGATCGGTTATTAAATTCAGTATTTTTTTTTATGATAAGACAACGTTAGCGATATGAATTTAGAAACCTTGGAAGTTTCGGCGGTTAAGGTGCAGAAAAAAGTGGAGAACATTCTCCTCCTCCTCCTATTCACCAAACAACTACAGCAGAAGTCATTTGAGAGGAGCTCAAATCTTCTGGCATGAGTACCAATAAAATAATGTCTTGTTTTTTTTCGGAACATTTTTGAAACTCTACTGGAGCACTCAGACTCAAAAATGGACCATTGTACTGCCAGGTAGCAACCTACTCCGTTAATTTTATCCCAACGAAAAAATGGTGACTGGACCAGATTCGATTTCACGGGAATTCGAACTTGGGACCCCTCTAACTTGGGGCAGACACTTAACCAACCTATCACTGTACGAATAATTGGTTTCCTGAACTTTTGGAGCAGTTTGGATCTAATTTTGGGCAGATCATTCTGGAGGTATGGCACATGATGCCAACTTATCTTCTCGTAGCAACAATTTACAAGAGGCTACGGACATACCCTCGTCACCGTGTTTTGTTAATAGAGGCAGTGTAGTGGCTTGTAACTTCGCCTCCCCTAAAAATTGTCTGGAGTGTTTCAATGTTCCAGCAGAAGGTAATGTTGAACTATTCCATTATCTTTTGAAGAGATGAGTGACAGATTATTACTACCTTGGATTTTATAGCGGTATACTTCAGCGATTTTCCGATGTTTATAGCACTAGAACTTTTTGAGAAAGCTGATCACCCGCAGATCGACAATCGACCAAATTTTCACACTGAGACAAATCCTGGAAAAGACCAACGAGTTTCAAGTCGAGACTCATCACCTACTTATCGACTTCAAAGCCGCATACGACAGCATTCGTCGTCTTGAGCTCTACAAGGCGATGGCCGAATTCGGAGTCCCGGGAAAACTGATCCAACTGTGCCGTGTCACACTGGAAAACACGCGATGCAACGTGGAATTTGGGAACAGTTCCTCCGAGCTATTCCAAACATGCACCGTATTTTGGCAAGGAGATGCGCTGTCGTGTGACTTCTTCAACCTTGTACTGGAACAGATAGTGCGCAAGGCAGGCGTCAATACAGAAAGCACTATCTTCAAATAATCCATATAGTTGCTGGGCTACGAAGACGACATTGACATCATAGGTCGCTCTCAGCGAACCGTTATAGAAGCTTTCACGGCCATTGAAATAGAGGCGAAACGAGTTGTTCTTGAAGTAAATGAGGACAAAACCGAGTATTTGCTGTCAAAAAACAAAGAATTATCCGTCCACCGTCTAGGACCAAACGTTACTTTTGCCACCAATAACTTCGAGGTTACTCCAAAGACAAAATACATGCTCTACAAGACGCTAATTCTGCCAGTTCTACTATATGGAGCCGAGTGTGAGCCGATCAGCAAGAAAGCAGAGCACATTTTAGGTACTTTTGAGAGAAACATTTTTCGTCGAATTTTCGGTTCCGTATGCGAGGAGGCAATTAACTGTAGGTCCCCTCCACTCGTGAGAAAACAATAGCACGCACAACACGATTGGTTGCTGAGATACTAGGCCCAGGTCCACCTCGGACTGTAGCGCCGCCATTATTATTATTATTATTATGCGAGGAGGAGCTGTACAAAGATGTGGATGTAGTCCAAAAAGCCAAAAAACGACGACTACACTGGCTCGGCCACATCGAGCGAATGGACAATAACGCTCCAGCAAGGAGGATCTTCGAATCACAGCCCACAGGTTCGAGAAGAAAAGGAAGACCGATCCTCCGTTTCAAGGACCAAGCTATCGCGGATGCCAGAGCGCTTGGTCTGGATAACTGGAAGCAGTGTCCCCGGGACCGCAGGGCATGGAAGGCTGCCGTATCTTAGGCAGAGACCCTTCACGTTTTGGGAGCCAAGTAAGTAAGTAAGATCATGGATACACTGGAAGCAGTGTACTCAGAACCGGCAGGGATCAGAACCTCCATGGATCGCTACCCTGAGAAGTGATTGTTTGCAAAAGAGCTAAGGAGCAAACACGATCTAAGGATACTGTGTCACCTAACCTACCATAATAATAATAATAATAATAATAATAATAATAATGGCGGGTCTACAGTCCGAGGTAGACCTGGGCCTAGCTTCTTAGCAACCACTCGTTGTGCGTGCTATAGTTCTCTCATGGGTGGAGGGGATCTACGGTTTAATACCGACTCCGAATAGCGAGATTGAAAAGCTTTTTCTCTTTGAGCATTGAAAGGTGTTTTTTTCGAGAATCGAATCCAGACCTCGAACGTACGAGTCAACGCACCTACCCACTACACTACAGCGCCCCCTAACCTACCAACCTTCGTTAAATACCTTGCCTTCAGCCACAAAGGCGTGTTATCTGATGTAATGGCAAAGCTCTGTTTTCTAGAAGACATTGCTCATTATTCGATTTACGACAACCCTTTCATTGGCATTGACAAACATAAAAATATCATTTGGTTCTGACTTTCACTTACCGAAAAAATCAATGATGGAATCGGAGTCTGTTGCTTGCTGTGAAAAAGCGAGAAAAACTTTGGCAAATGTCCCTCCTGTGCGCCAGTGGCAAAGAGTCTCGCCGACGTGAATAGGACTCCATTAACCCCTCCAAATGTGCTCAGCGCCACGAATATGGGAACAATAAATGCGAACGGTCCGAATACGTGATTTCCAAAAGTCACTGCAACTGCAAACGAACTCAGCATTTCAGTCTTCGAAACAACAGCAAAGTAGGCCAAGTTAACGAGCACATAGATGCCAGTCACAAGTGGCATAGCTATCCAGATAGCGCGTGGCAAGTTCCTGAAACGAAAGAGAATGAGTGAGGGGGTTGGTTAGGGAACATTAGAAGACAAGGATCAATAGCTTTTTCGAATGGCAAACAAATGAAACCACTTAAGGAAATCAAAACTCCCACGAGCACACCCCAGCCCAAGCTGTTGACTGTGGGAAGGGCGAACGTCAAGGATGGATGGGAGTTCATGAATTGCAAACGACTCCTGGTGAATAGACATCAGTTTTATCGTTCCTATCTGATGAGCGTCTGTGCGTTCCTCGTGTCCCCTCCTCTTTATGGGGCGACTCTCGGAACCGCGTTGACGTAAGCCGACAGCACACTTGCTTTACTACTTAATGAGATCCTTTTGACGGCAGCAGCAACTGGTGGTTGACTGAGGGCGGGAGGGAGCCGAACAAAGTCTGTCCTCAGACTGAGATTTGATTAATGTGTTGCAAAGTGGGGTAACTCTGGTGAATGGGGCGGGGTCATTTGCTTCAATTGTACACATCTTTGTGGAATTGATTGTAGGTTTCCTTTAAAGGATTTAAGAGCCGACAGAACCACTTGTCGGGACCTGTGAAGGGCTTCGTTTACTGAACGAGGCAATGAGATGACTATAGATGCGAATGAATTGGGTGCTGGAGAATTGCTGCGACTTTTAAGTGGCGACACGAGAATTAATCTCTTTTGAAGGTTTTTGTTGTGATACACATTTTCAACTTAATTTACTCAGAAATTCAAAAGAAAGCCCAAAGACTCATGAAGCAATACTCACTTATAGGGATCCTGTAGCTCCTCGGTGACAAAATTCAAATAGTTCCATCCGCCGAATGCAAACAATCCCGAGTAGAAGGCGAATCCTATGTTTGCCGTTCCGTACTGTCCCTCCCACAGGTTATCGAAGTTCTCCATTTTGCCCGTCCCCATGGAGTACAGTCCCGCCAGAATGATCAACACCAGCGCCATGAGTTTGCCAGCCGTGAACACATCTTGGATCTTCATCGACCATTTGACCGAGAGACAGTTGATCGCTGTGAGGAAGCCTTAGAACAGAAAGCACACAGTAAGCAACACACCCTTGTTTATGACGTTATGTAAATAAACTACAAAAACGCGATCAATGGAATTCTGGAGCAGCCTTCCATTGAATGCGCATCGCAGCGCACCGTGTCTGAGTTTGACTGTATTCGCAATCAATGATCGTGTTATTTTTACGATTTCACGTTTGAATAAATACTTGGCAGTGTGTACACAACTAGAGGATAGTTTCGGTTGAGACTTACATAGGCACACGGCGGCTAGCAGCTTTACGGCTGATTCGGGTGGCGAGCAGTCTTCAAAGAATGGTTTCGCTGCATACTGAGCGAATGTCAAGGCCACAATAGTCTACAATGAAAAAAGAAATTTTATAAGATATTTTAAGGCAATTGAGGCAAATGAACAAAATAAGTTAAGTGGAATGAAACTAAACCATAAATGAACTAAAAAGTGCACATTTGTGCAATTGGCTGTTAATCATTTTTCTGCCACTGTCAGACAAGATAAGTAGTCATTGCAAACAATAAGCTTTCGTCTTGTCTACTATTGTACCCGAGTGCTTCAGGGATCTGCTTTAGGCCCCTTCTTCTTTGTACTCTTTACAAAAGACAGTATTTAACATTCGGCCTCTTCGGAATGATCTAATAAGGAACCGGGAGACAAAAATTTCCGCACAAGCATCAATAACGTATTGCTGGCTACTTTAATAATAATAATAATAATGGCGGCGCTACATGGACCGAGGTGGACCAGGGCCTAGCTTCTCAGCAACCACTCGTGTTGTGTGTGCTATTGTTCTCTCACGAGTGGAGGGGACCTACAGTTTAATGCCGACTCCGAACGGCGAGATTGAGAAGCTATTTCTAGACAGTTATACTCTTTGAGCATTGTCAGTGACTCAAAAGAGGTGGAGCCGTGAAAAAATTGTAGGTGATTTTTCGGGAATCGAACCGAGAACATTGAGCTTAGGAGTCGACGCACCTACCCACTACGCTGGCGACTTTAATTCGCGTAAAACCTGTGACTGAGGAAACACATAAACGGTAGGCAATCTAGCGGTTTTTTTTAAATCATAGATTATTTTGCCACTGACAGCTGTTTCCTGCTTGAAATCCACAGAAATTGACAGAAAGTTAGCATCATACCCCGCCGAAACGAAATGAGTCGGTTTACGCTTGAACAACGTTGGCAAATATTGAAAACTTATTTCCAAAGTAAGTGCTCCGTAGCCCAAACAGTGTGTTTTTAAAAATAAGTTTTGGATGAGATTAAGCACCGCGACTGCTGTACGCAAGGTTGTGCAAAAAGCTCGTGAAATTGGTATTCTAGTGACAACACGCATGGTCCCCGTCGTCGTACTGTGCGCACAGATGAGAATGTGGCTGCTGTGACCGAGAGTCTGAGACTCAAATCACGAACATCAACTCCCCGTCGATCTCAACAGCTCAACATTCCACGCACTAGCCTGAGGAGAATTCTGCACAAAGATCTCGGATTATTCGCTTATAAGGTCCAATTGACTCAGCAATTGAAGACGCGCGGCCATCCGCTTCGTTATCGCTTCGCAGTTTGGGCCTTGGAGCAGTTTGACAACGATTGGACAACGATTTTGGGCGAAAAATCATCTTTTCTGACGAGGCGCACTTTCATCTCACCGGCTACGTTAACAAACAAAATTGCCGCTTGGGCTGCAGGGGCTTGGAAAATCCAAACGCACACGTTATTGACGAGAAGCCAATGCATCCACAGAGGGTGATAGTTTGATGCGGATTGTGGAGTGGTGGCATTATTGGATCATTTTTCTTCTAAAATAAGACTGGGAACAATGTTTCGGTCAACGGTAGGCATTACGGAGCCCGACCTTTTTTTCTACTGAAATTGAAGACATGGATTTGGACAACCTCTGGTTCATGTAGGATGGCGCGCCATGCCACACAGCCCATGCCACAATCGATCTTTTGCGCACCAAATTCCCAAATCGTGTTATCAGTTGTCTTGGCGATGTGAATTGGCCGCCGCAGAGCTGCGATTTGACCCCTTTGGACTGTTTTTGTGGAGAACCGCGAAGGACCGATGTTTTGCCAACAATCCGGAAACGATTTAAGCACTTTAGGCCAATCTCATCCAAGCAATCCGTGAGCTACAGCCCGAAAACATCAACAAGGTCTTGGAAAATTGGAATGACAGAATGCGCTACTGCGAAGCCAGCTGAGGCAGCCACTTGAACGACGTTGTATTGTATAATTTATAGGAATGTTTGTTCTTACTAATGAAGCCATAATGTATGGAAAAAATTTAATTTTTATTCATTTTATTGCATTTTTAAAAAGAAACTTGTACTTGGCCCACCCTGTATACTTTAGCCGACCTCAAAGATCTTGGCAAATAATCTCACCTATACACAGGTCCCTAATTACTTCTCAACAATTTTTCGTCAATCCAATCCACATCAATCAGCTTCCACTATACATTAGGCGTCCGAATACGAAAACATTAAATAAACCGCTTTTCCTATATTATGTCAACAGTTGATAGTTGTTCATCCTACGATAAATATTTTACATAATTCTCTTTTTTAACTATTCTTTACTTTGCTTCTTTACTTTTGTTTTTCTTTTCTTTCTTGTACACATTGCATTTTTATTTTACTTTTTATTTTCATTAAGATTATAATTTTTGTGTTTTTAATTTACTAACTATTCTGTTTAAACTGTCTTGGTATACACTTTAAATAATGCCTATGCAACCTTGACGACTTTTGCAAGTCCAATCTGTGTAGCAATATATTAAATAAATAAATATTTTATTATACTCCACCCGTCAGGATTTGCATTGTTTAATCTCAACTACTCTTGAAATAGTCTTAAGAAAATATTTGCCTTTCCACAAAAAAGTCGCATTGTTTTGCTCAAAAGAGTACCTATGCGATAGTAAAATATTCAAACAAACCCTAGACCTAAGCTTATCAAGGTGAAAACAATTAAATTGTACTAAGAATGCTAAAATGTTGAAGGGCTACCGATACCAAGACCTTGTTAAGATAAGGGTTTAATTCCAAGCAACACAAATCGTACAAAACGACAGCAAAATGATCACAAGTAATGATAGTTAAAGAACTTCGGTATTCAGGTTAGAATCAAAACCACAAGCACGTTCACGTTTATCAATCTTTACTCTCCATTCCAATGACAAGTGCTCGTGGTACTTGAGACTAATGCATGCACATATTTTTAAACCAAAATCGTGCAAAAAAGATCACAGCATTCACTTCGATCTGGATTGAAATTCAGTCGAAGATTGCGGTCCCAAGTTTGTACTCACCTGTGTTGTTGGTCGAATGATCAGCAGCGCAATCCATAGTCGTAGAAACCCAACCAGTGGACCGAATGCAACCAACAGATACGCATAGTCGCCGCCAGACCTCGTGATGCATGTGCCCAATTCAGCGTAGCACAGTGCGCCGATCGTCGAGAGTATGCCGCACAAGGCCCAAATGCACAGTGACGCTCCAACAGATCTGTTCGCAGAGAAAAGAATAAAACGTTGAAATTTGTTTATTTTCACAAGGGATTTAAATAAATTAAGGTTAGGTGTGGAAAATAAGACACCACATTTGTTTAAATGAAAACTCAGTCAAGTGTAATCTTCTTTAGTGGTTAGAGTAAAGCCGATTAATGGCTTTACAGACGTACTGGTTGTTAAAGGCAAATCATTCCCAAAATCACATCAGACACAAACCTATCGGAACCTGTTTTCAGAATATTCTTACCGTTAATTACTGTAAGACTTTCATTCAAGCACCAAAGATCTTAATTATTCAAAAGATCTTACTCTTTACTGATGACTCTGTGAAGAGTCATTAAGTCGCACTTGAATCGAAGTTTCATTTCCTGCAATGAGTAGGAACTCCACTGATCTCCCTAAGCCATTGCAGCAGCTCTACAGGCATTGTATTTATCTGCTGATGTGTACTTTTAACCACAAACACTTCGAGTTAAAGCATTTGTATCTTAAGTGTGCTTGCGTAAGAGTTTGTGCTATACGTGCCAAAACAGTTTTTTTCTCCTGCTTCAGATACAATCTCTATCTCTAAAACAAACATGCATTTATTTTAAAGCAAATGAATTTCACGAAGCGAGTTTGTTGAAAGTAAGCATCATCAAGCCAAATGTAATTAATGCCCACTCGTATTTTTTTACACCCAGGATACGTCTCCAAGTAGCACAACCTCTTGTCAGCCGTATCTACTCTCGCTTGCAAAATTGATCAAGGTTTCCCTGAACTTTTGTACGCCGTCTTAATCAGGGATATCTTCTAGTCTGTGTTCTCACAGGCATGCAGTCAAAGATTCATCGGACAAGAGCTACATACGTACAGGGTGAGCCATCTAGTGGTTTCTTTTAAATCATAGGTTATTTTAACAATGACAGCTGTTTCAAGCTCGAAATCTTGACAGAAAATCAGTATCATACCTCCGCGGGACGAAATGAGTCGCTGTACGATTGAACAAAGTTGGAAAATATTGAAAACTTATTTTGAGTGAGTCCTGAGAGAGTGAGAAAGTGAGTCCTGAGCAGCCCAAAGATTCCGTTTTTTAAAAATAAGTTTTGACCGAAACGAAGCACTCACCGCTACTGCTGTACAATTTTGTGCAAAAAGTTCGTGAGACTGGTATGCTAGTGGACAACACTCATAGTCCCCATCGTCGTACAGTGCGCACAGATGAGAATGTGGCTGCTGTGGCCAAAAGTGTGAGACTCAATTCACAAACATCAACTCGCCATCGATCTCAGCAGCTCAACACTTCACGCACTAGCCTGAGGAGAATTCTGCACAAAGATCTCGGATTATTCGCTTACAAGGTCCAATTGACTCAGCAATTGAAAACGCGCCGCCATCCGATTTGTTATCGCTTCGCAGTTTGGGCCTTAGAGCAGCTTCAATTGGACAACGATTTTGGGCGAAAAATCATCTTTTCTGACGAGGCGCATCGGTGCCTACTTTAACAAACAAAATTGCCGCTGAGGCTGCTATGCTCGAAAAACCCGCCCGTTATTGTCGAGAAGTTAATACTTTCACAGAAAGTGACAGTTTTGTGCGGATTGTGGAGTGGTGGCATCAGTAGATCATTTTTCTTCGAAAATATTCACAGGGAAAAACGTTTCGCTCAAAGGTGGGCGTTACAGAGCCATGTTATAGTATAATAATAATGGCAGCGCTACAGTCCGAGGTGGACTTGGGCCTAGCTTCTCAGCAACCACTCGTGTTGTGCATGCTATTGTTCTCTCACGAGTGGACTCCGGCTCCACCTCTTTTGATTCACTGACAATGCTCAAAGAGTATAACTGTCTAGAAAAAGCTTCCCAATCACGCCGTTCGGAGTCGGCATTAAACTGTAGGTCTCCTTCACTCGTGAGAGAACAATGCACCACCGCCTTTTTTCAGTGCTATTTCATGTATAACGCTGTACTGAAAAATACAATTTTTAAATAAAAACCAGTGTTTGCTACCAAAATTACTTCTTGCGTGAGTTTTGGGACACCTCCACAAACTGTATAATTTCACCTGCTTTCAATTTACGATTAAAACGAAGCCAAACCCTTCAAGCATTCCTATTTAATTTTTTATTAAATGAAACCTCTTCAGAATCTGATGACATTCTGGAAATAAAAACGTCACAAGTTACTCACTTCAGTCGGTCTCAAGTCCATGTGTGGTGATAACGATGAAACAGCACAAATCGTTGCGAAAGGCATTAATCGAGCTTCTTGTTGCACAAAATTCTGTTCTATTTTGTGCCCCGGTAGGTATTTATTTTGTTGTTGCGATGGATATTTGAATGATTGCTAGTGACACATTCTAAATGGCTTCGGATGTCCTAACAAACCATTCTATCTTCCTCCGACTTTCAGGGTTCTTTTGACATTTATCGCTAATTGTTCTCTATTTTCGTCCAAGTGATTAACTTGTAACTGCTGAAGTAGGGCAGCTTGTTCAAAAATGAGATACCGACGAACAGCTGTAGTCCATGCGGTACACCACTATCTTGTCAGCCGATAGGTAGGTGTTCACAAATTGATAAAAAAGAATTCCTATGATAAATTCTCTTCCAAATAGATAGTGTCCACGCATAGCGGTCTATTTGTTTGTAGTCTAGACAAGAAGTGTGCAAACAGAAGTCAATGCCGCGCACAATTTAAAGTGCACGTCAGAAATTGTGTTAATAGCCGTTGATGTTACTGGAAGATAAGTGCTAAAAGCATCGCAGTCCATTCAAATGAATTGATTTCCAAGCGGAGCGTGGAATCTGGAGAATCACATTTCTAACAGTGGCTAGACCAAGTGGCTGTTGTTTGCATATCGAGCTCCAAATCAATCGTTTGTTATTTTAATTCTAATAGAGTCACGTAAAGACTGATTTGTATTTCGTCTTTCAAACGCTGATCAGTTTCCAGAAACAATTCACGATCACTTCCTTTTTATTGTGACTTGATAGTCAAGACTATGTGTTCGATGAGTAATGATACGTACGCGACGATATTTCAAACAAACAATTATCTTTATCGTTTATCTATGACATAAGCTCGTCGTTTTCTGGTTCCATTCATGTCTCTCCAAATAAACAACTTCAAACTTTCTTGACACACTTGTTACCAGAAGAACCTAAAAAGCACATAAAATGAAAATGAACGCTCGTGGGAATGTTTGAAGTGCCGACCTTTGACATGTTTGCAAGAAAATATGCACATAAATGTCTATTATTCAAATTATATGCTGTTTCTATCAGTTTTTGACTCCATAGCCGGGATCGTTTTTAAACGTTCCACTTGACTTGAGTTTCCAAGTTTATTGACACTTATGAGCTCATTTAATGTGTTGTATTTGAAAGAGAATCTGTCGATCAGATCTGAAGCGTTTGCTATTTGAGCTCGAAAATTGGTCATGCATGACATAATTTAAATACATATTGACAATGCATATCATTTAGTATACAGTACTGGACAAAAATAAAGCACCTCCTCGGATAAAACATTAATTTTATATCAAATTAAATTATTTCTTAAATTGTTTATTATGTACTTAAATTTAAAAAATTTAATTAAAATGTATTTAAAGAGAGTGGAATTAAAGTCAACAAAAAATGTTGGACTCAATAACCGTTATACAAACGTTTTGAAGAAATGTCAAGAAGCATTCAAGTTTTAAACAAACTAGTTAATGAATTTAAAACACTCGTATATGGGGCACCAGAGGAGCAGTAAATAAAGAATAAAATGAGAATCATTTCTGCAGACTGTTAAACGTCGAGAACGAACAAAATGTTGGCTGTTCGACATTTATGTCAATTGTGCGTATCGACATACCCTCTAAGCCAAAAATAAGTTGTTCGATAGGTAGATAGGTGGTTCAGAGGTCGCCCTTGCGACCGCAAAAGGGGTGTACCCTACATGTTTTCACTCATGATTATAACCACTTAGATTGTTGCATATACGAGTATCTCAGGAGACGCTTTAGCTTTCACTCGTTCAAGTGACTGCCTCGGCTGGCTTCGCAGTAGCGCATTCTGCCACTCTCTGTGGATGTATTGGATTCTCGGCAATAACGTGCGGGTTTTCCGAATCCCCTATGCGGTGTGGCAATTTTGTTTGTTAACATAGCCGCCGAGATGAAAATGCGCCTCGTCAGAAAATATGATTTCTCACCCAAAATCGTTATCAAATTGAAGCTGCTCTAAGGCCTAAACTGCGAAGTTATAAGAAAGCGGATGGTGTCGTCCCTTCAATTGCTGAGTCAATTGGACCTTGCAAGCGAATAATCCGAGATCTTTGTGCAGAATTCTTCTCAGGCTAGTGCGTGAAATGTTGAGCTGTTGAGATCGATGGCGAGTTCATGTTCGTGAATTGAGTCTCACACTTTTAGCCACAGCAGCCACCTTCTCATCTGTGCACACCGTACGATGACGGGGAGCATTAGTGTTGTCCACTAACATACCAGTCTCACGAACTTTTGCACAAACATGCGTACAGCATTCGCGGTGAGTGCTTCATTTCGGGCAAAAGTTATTTTCAAAAATCTCACTGAGCTACAGATCACTCATTTTGGAAATAAGTTTTCAATATTTCCCAACGTTGTTCAATCGTAAAGCGACTCATTTCGTCCTGCGGAGATATGATACTAACTTTCTGTTGAGATTTCGAGCGGGAAACAGCTGTCAGTGTCAAAATAGAGTTACAAAGCAGATATAAGATTACTTCATTTTACAATGCGGTATAAGCTTTATATTTTCACTTAAGCCAATGAGGCCCCGGTCCAATTTGTGATACATCGTGGATTCAGAATGCAAAAAAGGCGATCTATGCGACGATCACTGGCTACATAAAACTTCTAAAGAAATGGGTCAAATTTGCGTAAAATACAATATGTAAGTTATGGGTCATTTAAATTTCGACGCCATAATCAATCGCTGAACTGCCTAAGCAGTTGTTCGGACTTGAATTTAAAAATAATAAGTCTCAAACGAACTTCAACCGTGGGAAGTTCTGATCTCAGTCAAACAATATTGTCAGACTATCGTCTGAGGTTCAGCTGAAAACCCAAATGTTAGGCCTGCAACAGGCGTGCGAACAGTTTTTTATATCATTATCACTATCATTGCCTTGTCAAGTATCGACTTCCAACATCTAATTGATTTAATGTTGTGTGATAGGCGCCCCGTCGATAGATAAGCACTAACCTTGCAAACATAATGATGATTGTATGATTTTATTGTACAGGATTAAATTAATAAATGTTAACATTTAACAGTGGCATCGTCATCTTTCAATGTCATGTCTCATGTCAGTGAGTTTTGCACAATCTGTGGAAAAAGTCACCAACCTACTCTAATCTTTTATAAATGTCTTACCTTTCTCTCTTCAAAAAGTGTTTTGTTTAAGACTGAAATAATAAATTAGGACTGCCCGAAAGTCACTTTAAAGCAGATCAATTTCTAGCATCGTTCGTGATCGTAAGTATCCTTCCAAAAACTAAACAAATGTTATAATAATAATGGCGGTGCTAAAGTCCGAGGTGGACCTGGGCTTAGCTTCTCAGCAACCACTCGTGTTGTGTGTGCTATAGTTCTCTCACGGGTGGAGAGTTTAATGCCGACTCCGAACGGCGAGATTGAGAAGCTATTTCTACAGTTATACTCTTTGACCATTGTCAGTGACTCGAAAGAGGTGGAGCCGTGAAAAAATTTTAGGTGTTTTTTTTGAAATTCGAACCTTAGACCTCGAGCGTAGGAGTCGACGCACCTACACACTACGCCTCGGCGCCCACACGAGCACGATCTTTGCTTAATATAATTCATTTCCCAGTTTCTACTTCGGAAAGATCAGTATCGGATCGAACGCCTAAAAAGGCTACGACGAGTAAAGCGCGTGATAAACTTGGCCCGGAGAATCTTCGACTCGACTCTGATCCTGTGAGCACACACAATTGGAGAGGAACCTCAATCCACTTGATGTTAGAAATGGGTAACAGCTGGCCAGCTGGGGAGTCTTATTGGTTAAGGCCCAAGTCCACCCCAGACTGTAGCGCCACAAGGAGAAGAAGAAAGATCAGTATTACCCCAACCTTAACATTTGGTTGTCAAAGAAACTGCTTTTCATCAATTTCCTTACGATCTTGAGGTATCACCTCACATTCTATCCCGAAATTTAATGATCAAAGCGCAGCTAATGACAAAAAAGTCCCCAACTACAGATCCCCCTAAAAAAAAACAGTATTTACCACGTTCATAAATTCATGTTTATCACAAATCGTGTCAAATGACCGCCTTTAGTGGAAGACAATCACCTATCATTGCCAAACAGACGATGACTAATATTCTTCGATCACTTACAGTCGTGTCAGCACCAATCAGTCGCCAAAACTTGAAACACGAGACCTTCACAGTGGCGCAATGCATTCGATCCAAATATTGTAACCTCATCCCAAAGCATGAAAGAGTCAATAACACCGCACCACACCACACGACTGCAATTTCAGTTGCAACCACATTTGCGCAGTCTACACCGATCGGCACAGACAATGAAGATCACAAACACCACAAAAATACAACTAAACCAAAGCCAAACTCACTCTGTATAGAAGAAGACTCCAGTGGGCGAGATGAAGATCCCGGAGCCAATGATCGTTCCCACAATGATCGCCACGCCATTCATCAGGGTCAACTTGCGTTTGAGCACGATCTTCTCCGCACCATCCTCATTGACGAGGGAATCCTTCTTCGACGCACCAACCGCACCGTTCCCCTCAGAGCTAGAGAGAGGAACTGTCTCGACACTGTTATCGCCTCGCTGAGACATTGTTTCACTTAAAATCCACTATCGCACCAAACCGCAGAACCTCCCCCGCACTCTGCTTGTTTAGTTGGTAATTAAAAAAAAAATTGTTGACAGGTCTTGGTTGTTGAAGTAAATGTTTTTGTCTTTGCTGATGCAATAGAAAGTCACAAGTTACACACGTCGGCCGGTGTTCTCCGCCACGTTTTTAACGTAAACTTCCGCCAAAAAAAGAAACAAAACGCGAGAACGTTTACTTTCTGTGAATCACGACGGACGAGAGTTGCTCCGATGTATCGCTCTTGTTGTCAGGCATTGACACTTTCAACACGTTCATGGTTAATGCAATATCACTTGACAAAACTGTGCATTCGCGGCAGACTGTCACCTCACCAGAGATACCAAAGAACTGAATTTTAAAATGAACACTTTTACGACAAGCACCAGTTCATGACCAGTTCACGACGAACAACATGTGAGCAGAGAACTTTAACGACTTCCAGTGAAGAGGCCACGCGGCAACGAGGGAATGTACCGAATAAGAGCGTACCTAGGTGACGCTACGTTGTAGAAGCTTTCTGTGAATTGGATAAACAAAAGAGTGGATGAAGGGTTGCCAGGGTTCTGAATGAAAACATTTGTCGATTGATATGGCTGTAAAGAGATGCAGAGAACAATCAACAAATGCTTTCAATTTGGAAACTAATTTTAATGATTCTAGATGATGTAACTATGGGAACAGTGAAACTATTTCTACGCGCATTTCCAACTCTTGCCAGTCAACTTGTTGCCTTCCTCTTCGGCTTTCATGGGTTTTTCTTCTTCCAATGGGTGTGGACAATGTTTCATTTCATTGTGTCATCCACTCTATCCACTGCGCTCTATTTAAATATAAGCTGACTTCATGGTCTCATGGTCCCCGTCGTCGTACGGTGCGCACAGATGAGGATGTGGCTGCTGTGGCGAAAAATCATCTTTTCTGACAAGGCGCATTTTCATCTCGGCGGCTACGTCAACAAACAAAATTGCCGAACCGCATCTGGGGCTCGAGAGCTGGAGATGATCTGGTTGGGCGCATGCACCAGCTCATCTGTAAGATATGGTCGGAGGAAAGCATGCCCGATGAGTGGAATCTCAGTATCGTTTGCCCGATCCACAAGAAAGGAGACCCCTTTGACCTCGCCAACTATCGAGGGAAAGGTTTCCTTAACATCGCCTACAAGATCTTCTCTGCCGTTTTGTGTGAACGCCTGAAACCATTCGTGAACAAACTAATAGGTCCCTATCAGTGTGGTTTCAGGCCCGGGAAGTCCACCATCGATCAAATCTTCACACTGCGGCAGATCCTGGAGAAGACCCAAGAAATGCAAATTGACACACACCATCTATTTGTCGATTTCAAGGCCGCATATGACAGCGTGTATAGAGACGAGCTATACAGCGCCATGTCTAGTTTTGACATTCCTGCTAAACTCGTCAGACTGAGCAGGATGATGATGGAGAACTCTCGCTGCTCCATCAAGGTCGGTAACGAGCTCACCGAGACCTTTAATGTCAAAAAAGGTTTTAGACAAGGCGACGCGCTTTCATGTGATATCTTTAACATCGTTCTTGAGAAGATCGTGCAAAACTCACTGGCCAACACAAGAGGAACGATTTTCCAAAGGTGCGTTCAACTGCTAGCCTACGCGGATGACATTGGCGTAATTGGTCGAACACAGAGAGCCGTCAATGATGCGTTTGCTGGCATTGAAACGGAAGCGGCTAAAATGGATCTGGCGGTAAACGAGGGCAAAACCAACTATATGCTGTCATCGAGAAAGGACACACAACATCGACGACTTGGCCAGAACGTCACCATAGGCAGCTATAACTTTGAGGTAGTGAAGGACTTCGTCTACCTCGGCTCCGCGGTAAACAGTACAAACAACATCAGTACCGAGAACAAACGCAGAATAACTCTTGCCAACCGCTGTTTTTTGGGCTCAAAACGCAATTGAGTAGTAGAGCCCTCTCTCGGTAGACCAAGCTGACTCTATACAAGACCTTGATCATCCCAGTCCTGCTGTACGGCGCAGAGGCATGGACAACATCCCAAGCGGATGAACAGTCTCTTGGCCTTTTCGAGAGAAAAGTTCTACGCGTGGTCTTTGGTCCTGCTTGCGTTGATGACATTTGGAGGAGAAGGTTCAACCACGAACGGTATGGGCTGTACAGCGACATGAGTCTAGCCAGGCGTCTACGGATCCAACGCCTAAGATGGCTAGGCCATGTAGAGTGTATGGACAACTTAGCTCCGGCGCGAAGATTCTTCGACTCTGACCCTGTGGAACAACGCAACAGAGAACGTCCACGTACAAGGTGGCGCACACAAGTCGAGGGGGACCTTGGCCGGCTTGGTGTGCGGAACTGAAGACAGCTGGCAAAAGATCGTGCTGTCTGGAGAGGCATGTTGGGTGAGGCCCAGGTCCACCTCGGACTGTATCGCCCCAAGAAGAAGAAGAAGACGTAAAAAAATAATGGGTTGCATTATAGTTACAATCCTCAATGGAGTATAGCAGAAACACCGTTAAATCATAAAATCAAAGTAAACATAAAATGGATTGTGACATAAAACACGTGAGAGAAGTGGAGGCGTATGAGAGATTTTAGTAAAAGTTAGCTATAGTTCTGCCAAAGAGTAACTTGTACAGATCAAGATTGTGTATTAAGTTGACCAGAATTAATTGATTCAAAACCAGATAAAAGAAATCTTTCAAATCTTTCAGAGAATCGACAAGTTCAATTCGTCAATTCCAAAACTATAACAAAAATACAAAAGTTATGGCAACCCTCAAATCCACAAGAAATGAACCCATTCCCATTCATAAAAGAGCGAAAACAAAGCTCGCTTTCCAATGGTGCATGCGCGCTTCTCAAGCACAAGCACACACACAAACAAGAATTCCTCGTTGTCTCGCCAGCTCCACATGGTTCAACGCATTAATTATGTCCCGCAACGCTGTTCCAATTACCGGTCTTTTTTTGTTTATTCGGAATTACATCTAGTTCAAATTTACGCAACGCTTTGTACCTTTTCACGAAATTGTTCACTTCACTTTAACCAGTTTCGTTTCTTGGAATCACAATTATTTTTAAAACACCCAACTCTGACTCACGCATTTCGCACCCGGCTTCCGCTTCACGTCACACCGCTCACTGAACACGGTTGAGAATTTCAGGAGTCACCCCATGCGGCCTTAGGGTGGGTATCGACGCTTCCACCCTTCAACTCAGAGAGCGCATGTTCCGACTTCCAACAGCAAATTCAAAACAAACCAAATGCACAATGTTTATGATTCGAGATAAAATTAGCAACATTCCAAAAATCCACGGTTTTATCTGCGAGATAACTTCTGGTTCAACAAATTATCTCGGTCAAGGTTAGGATTTGCAGATTAATCGGTTAAATGGGGGCATTTGCCGGCTGGAACGTTTAAAAACCAGTTGCGCTGGTTCCCGATTCGAAGCATTGCCACGTGCATTTGAAGACGACCTTCTGGGGGCGAGTTTCGTCATTCCTGTTAAGAGAGCGTCATCATCTTGGAAGGAACAACATAAAATGTATCAGGAAGGAAGGAAGGAACGGTGCAACAGATTTTTCAGCTGCGGCTGCTGGTCAAATATTTGTATTCCATTCGACTGGTTTGGGAGATGATGTAGTGCCATCGCACATCTGGTGGGATTTCTGTGATCCGCGTGTTCTTGTGTGGTGATGTCATGCATTTTGAGAGGCATCAGGTTCACGGTTGGAATTGAGGGGCATTGTTCGACACCGAAACGTATCGAATGTATTTCTGATGTGAGCAAACATTGGTTCACTAATGGCTGTGGGCATTGACTTGTCCTTCAAGAATTGAACAGTCGCTTGGTGTTGAAGCAGATGAACGACTTCCGAAGAAGCAAATTGGTAAGGTTGCTATTTTTCCGTGGTCGTCGCTTAAAATGAGAATAAATTCAATTGCATTTAGACAAAAGGCTAAGTAACTTAACGACATGCACGTCTGGTTAATATAAGTTTTAAGCGACAAAACTGTCATTGCAGCATAAAAGAGCAAGTTCTGTGGCAACGAATGTCTCTATGGTTTACCATCTGGACAAAAGATTCTGTCAAATATAACAAATCTCTTCTTACGCTCTTCTGAGGTGGATCCCAATTAACAAGGTTATGAGAATTCATGTCTTGCTGGCTTTGATGCCGCAAGTCTAGTTGGGTCGGTTTTCTTTTCACTTGCATTACCGAATCGAATTTTAAGACTCTTCAAGTGGGACCTTTGTCAAATGCAATCAGCGGTGTATGTACATTACATATCTTATTACGCTTAGACATGGGAGTGCAAAGACTAAAGACTTTCTTCATCCGATTTTGACGATGACACACTGGCTCTGGCTTGTATAACAGTGTCGAGAGGTTTCCGCTGTTAAAGCGCTGTCAGTGCTCACAGAACGAATGACACGAAAAAAATTGCAAACAGTCGCTGAGCAGACTCTGAATTCTAGGTAAACCAAATTGTTTACCATTTTAAACAGATGGATGTTTACAGTAACGCTCTGACTAACACAACAGTCGTACGAAAACTTTAGCTCATGTAAAAACCAATCGAAAAGTAGCCAGATGCATTGTCAATTTCAAAATGTCAACTGCCAACTGACATTTGCTAGCGTAGAGAGTGATCAATTTTGCTTCCGCGTAGGTAGGCAAAAGTGAACGAACTTAACGAAACATTTTTATGAATTCTCTCTTACGTTCTCTTACGTATCACATTATATGATGGCTGAAACACAATAGTAGATCGACGCAGTATTTCGTGCATGGCCATTGAATTGTGTGCGTTGAAAGAAAACACCAGCGCTGACGCACTATTGTGTTTCAGCCATAATAGTTGATACTTAAATCATCATAGATCCTTTTTTTAAAGGACATATGCACGTATGTAGTGTACGGTGTTTTTCATCCATTGGCATTTGACCAGAGTTTCAATTCTAAGCACTAACGGTGTGAGGCCCCTGGCACAAGACTAAAATTGAAAGAAGTCTTTCCGAACGCTAAGGAGCTTTCGCCAAAATTGACTAAGACACCTTTAGTTTTCCGTTTATGCTATTTGCTCAGTTTCTCCTAATTGATTAAATTTGATTATTACTGCGAAATGTTTGTAGACATAACGGCAGTTATTATTTATAGAATATTCCTCCCAACGAGAAAAAGTCTTTACAAAATTAAAACTAAGAAAATGAAATGTTATTATGACTGAATTTCGCCGCAAAAAATGAATTTTTAGCAAACTAACCCAAAAATACAAACAGTAAACTTCGTTATTTCTTGCAATGAGATGTTAAAATTAACTGTAATGGATTTCTTCCCATGTATTGTGTAAAATGTCTTCTTATGGTGTTGTACTCTTCTGCTTTGCCTGCGTGAATAGATTGAGAATATTTGCATCGTAGGCATAAAGATCTGCACATACTGGGAGTTTTTTGTGAGTCTGCAAACTCATCGAAACCTTTTTATTTATTAAATTCCATAACTAGAAAGAGACTACGGTCGTAACTTCCCAAGTTTTGAACCGTTGTGAAAATCTCCTCTAGAGAAATTCACAGAGATCAATGCTTGCAAGTTCTTATATTTACTGGTCATAATTCCAATTATAGTCTCTGAATTCTTATTAAAGCTGATTCATTCATTTAAGGTCTTCATAAATCGTAACGACGGTATCCATCTTCTTTAATTTAGAAGAACTGCGCTAAAGCTTTTCCAATGGAATCAAAAAGAATTCAAACCATGCAGATGCAATCATCACCATCTTTCTTCTACCAATCACTTTTGATACAAGTTTCAAAATCTGTACTACAGATCGCCGTCTATTTTAGCAGTACACACACATTGAACGAAGCAACGTTTAATCCAATCACTCTTGCCAAACGCCATTTCTCTTTGGCTCAAAATTTAACTGAATAGATGCTTCTCCCTTCAGGTCATGAATTTGTCCAAACCCTTACAATCCAGTCGTGTTTCACTAAATACCATAGACTGTTTGGACTGTTTCTTAACTAACCCTGGCCACAAAGCTCAATGACAACGAAATAGTAAATTTGCCTCTCAAATATAACTTTAAACAGTCTTTTTGTAGGACCATTACGCCCAATTGAAATTTAAAACCCGGAGCTTAATCCAGTCCAGATGTTCAAAAATCCCCACTACGGTAACTACGGGCCGCTACAAAAGATCTAATCATGATCGCGGTACCTCCCTGGACCCTTCTTTGGTAAATAACAAATACAAGTCAACACAAAACTTGCTTAAAAAAGCTCTCATTTGGGTCAAGAAGTTAGGTATAAAAGCCCTTAATCCGAAAACTATCTCAATTGATTTTCCCGTTGTTGTAGCTTAGACCCTTCACGGGCCTGGATCAGAATTGTGAATCATGTGAATCTTTCTACGAAATTATTGTAAAAGTCTTCCAATGATTACATGACACATTGATCTTATAGAATTGAAAACTTTCCACGAGAATACGAATTCCAATGAAAGTCCGCAATTGTTTACCTGAACGGTGACGTACATTTTTGGCAGTACGACGGTCAAGTTCGTTTCTATTTTTGTACTCTAACATGATTTTGATTCGAATCCTATTTCCGCGTTGCAATTGATACACTTATGTATGTGAAAGAGAGACAGAAAGATGTTGAAACCTGTCAACTGACGATGCATCTAAAAATAGAGGCGTAATTGTCGGATTGTAAGAAAAAAGTGAAAAATATTCAATGAGTTCAGGTATTCTTGTGTTATCAAGTATTTCAACCTCGTATTCTGATGTCGACAAGAGCATTGAAAAAAATATAAATTAAACACAGGATCGCGTTCGCTAGGAATCTCTCTAAAAAATTTTCATGCTATTGTTGTTACATCGAGCAATTTCATCATGCGGAGACGCAAAAAAACGTCAGCAAACGATTTTTGGGATTGTCACAGATGCGTCAGTTAGTTTATATGTACATATATTTTTATAAAGATTTTTTTCTTGGTGTACTGTTGTGTAAGGTCAGAATTCTTTGACTTTAGGTAATTAGGTCTTAAGTCGGAAATTGCAGTTTTCGTTAATCCAAATTGAAAATAGATTATTATTTGCAAATCAGGATTCAATGTGTTCGAAAAAAAAAGAAATTATGGCAAATAAGCTCTGAAATGAAGTTGTGCTAGATTTAAGACGTTAATACCAAACGAAAGTGAAAAAAAAATTAGTTAAAGCCAATCAAAAACCCGAAATTTTGTTTGACTTAAGACCTTTTTGCCTAACTTCAAAGAATTGTCATTGCACAATTGTTGACAGCTACAAGATTTACCACAAATTTGTCCCTTACTTGTATTTATGTATGTGAAATTAGCTGCAAATAAACGTCAGGTTGAATTCAACATGATTTCCGATCAGTTTTCGATCAGTTGTTTAGCAGTTATTGATCATCGTACGTAGAGGTCTTAAATTGTTGTCATTTTTGACATACAAATTTCCCATGCCTTATTTTATGGCTTTTAATTAAATGTACATAATGGCAGTCAAATAACAGTTACTAACACAAACCAAAATTTGTTGATAAAATTATGATTCAAAACATTTTCCGATTCCCTTCAAACGAACCCCTGGCAACTCTATTCGCCCTCTCATTCAATAAACACGTCATCCCACCCGAAACATTCAAAATGAATCTCACTCAACAACGCGCAAATGATGCGTCACAGCCAGCACGCCTACAGTGTCACTCTGTGCGCCTGGTGAAAATAGAGTTAAAATATCAGTTGGATGGAATACGACGGACAACGATGGATGTCAACGCCGTTGCAGCAACCAACCACCACTCAGCGTTCGTTTGGTCACTGCGCCGAGAGGCAATCCGCGGCTCACATCCGCAAATTGAAAGGGAGGAACGCGACAAATGACAAGCCGAAACACACTACCGGACACCATTCATCCAATGCCAAGTGGGAAATGCGAGTTGAAGAAATCCATCTTAAGAGTTGAATTTATTTCGCCTCGCAAGTCGCGCAACACGGGCACCGCCCCAATCGATGATCCAATCGTCATCATCATCATCGTCGTCCAATAGGAATCATCAAAAACATTTTGAATTCTGATTCCGAAATATGCGGCTAGCAGAGCTCCCAGCAGGGTGCTCTTCCATTTCTCGCCTTAAAGAGTACACACTAGTGCTCTGCGCTTAGGCAAGAGTACGTGGTGTGCGCTCGGTTCGCATTTCCCATGTCGGAGTGCCTGTTGGAAGGGCGCCAATTCGAAGAGCTCTTCCACGATGATGTGCTGATTGTGGATTACGGCTGGCCAATGAAAGCAGCAGCGACTGCTGGTGGCTGGCTGGTGGCGCTGGGCGCCTGGTGAAAAATTTCGCTGACGTGCCTAAAAGTATGGATTTGGGATTTCAAACATTTCGATAATGCATGGAATTTCTCTTATATGGTGAGAAGGAAAGAGAGAGCGAGCGAGAGCTAAAGAAATTACGTGCTCATTTTGTTGACGCTGATGTTGGATTGAGGGGGTGGGATTGTACAGATGTCTGGGGAGGGCAGGGAAGTGATTGCTCCCGTTGAGGCAGGGTAGTGCTGTTGTGACACAAAATAATGGCGTAGAATGTCGCTCGAGAACAATTGAGTCAGTCGTCTTTTTCTGTAGGCAGTTTTTAGGGCATTTTCACAAATGTGATTGAGTTGGTTAGGTATTTCTGCAGGTCTTTACAGTTGCGTAGTATGATATGACAGGAGGCATTATCCTTTTCTGAGGCAAACAACCGATAGAAGTTCATACTCGACTGCTTTGTTGATCGTCTTATTTGGCCTAGAAGTAGCCGAGTCAGTATCGACTGATCGGATTATTGGCTTCTGAACTATACACCTTCACTTTATATCGAAGGGAAACTGGTTGCTTTTCATTCTTTTCGTCTTTCGTCTTTTCGGTGCTTTTCGGTCCCATCCACCCCGGACTGTAGCGCCACCTTAAGTAAGTAAGTAATGCAATGGTGCATGTAGTTCCCTTAAGAATAATTGAATCGTCTCCTTCTGAAGCTGAATGACAAGTCATTTCATCTTATGAGGTCAACAATCGAAAGAGTGTCTGAGCCGGTTGCCTTAAAGATCATAACATCAGCATTTTCTGACTTCTCTCCCCCCTTCTCGAAGAAAAAGCTACAATGACACTCTTTGTGAGAGCTTTACTGTTCACGCTCCCAAACTGAACAAGTCAGTAATTTTGAACTGCACATCTAAACTTTATACCGCTTGTTAAGTTCGTAATATTTTCTTCTTTGTTACTGTATCCTCCAGCTCTAAATTTGACGTTGAATACTTTAAAATATAATAAACTCTAATCGTGGAATGACATTTAAAGCCTATGGCTTAAAAACCGCTGAAATAAGCAAGAACGCCACCACATCTTCTTAATTTACCTCTCAAACAATGTGTCTCTTCAGATAAGCAAATATCATTAATCACAACACTAACAAGGAGATTATCAGATGAATAGCTTAAGACGCACCCGCTTTAGTTGACGTTGAGTTGGTAGCTTCGCTGGTTGTAATCATCAGTAATCAAAAGTACAGGGTGGGCCATCTAGTGGTTTTTTTTAATCATAGCATTGACAGCTGTTTCCCGTTCGAAATTTTGACAGAAGTCAGTATCATACCTGAGTCGCTTTACGCTTCAACAAAGTTGGGAAATATTGAAAACTTATTTCCAAAGTGAATGCTGTGTAGTCCAAATAGTTTTTTGAAAAGAAATATTGACCGAAATGAAGCACCCACCGCGAATGCTGTACGCAAGTTTGTGCAAAAAGATCGTAAGACTGTAATGCTAGTGAACAACACTCATGGTCCCCGTCGTCGTACTGTGCGCACAGATGAGAATCTGGCTGCTGTGGTCGAGAGTGTGAGACTCAATTCACGAACATCAACTCGCAATCGATCTCAACAGCTCACCATTTCATTTCACGCACTAGCCTGAGAAGAATTCTGCACAAAGACCTCGGATTATTCGTTTACCAGGTCCAATTGACTAAGCAATTGAAGGCCCGCGACCATCCGCTTCTTTGTCGCTTCGCAGTTTGGGTCTTAGAGCAGCTTGAATTGGACAACGGCTTTGGGCGAAAAATCATCTTTTTTGACGAGGCGCATTTTCATCTCGGCGGCTACAAACAAAATTGCCGTGCCGCATCTAGGGCTCGGAAACCCAAACCAGCACGTTATTTTCGAGAAGCCACCAGCCAGACCACAGGGAGTGACAGTTTGGTGTGGATTGTGGAGTGGTGGCATCATTGGACCATTTTTCTTCGAAAATGAGGCTGGGAACAATGTTTCGGTCAACGGTGGGCGTTACAGAGCCACGTTAACCGACTTCTTTTTACTGAAATTGAAGACATGGATTTGGAAGACCTCTGGTTCATGCAGGATGGCGCGCCATGCCACACAGCCCATGCCGTGTGGGGAACCGTGAAGCACCGGTGTTATATAACGATTCAAACACTTGAGGCCAATATCATTCAAGCAATCCGTGAGCTTTCATTTCATTTCATTTCATTTATTGATTTTAATCTCTGTACATTAAGAATAGTATGTTCTTTTACTGGTACAGGAACATTACAAAAATAAGATTAGATTTTAAGTGACATGGTAGCCCGAAACCATCAACAAGGTCTTCAAAAATTGGGGTGACAGAATGCGCTAGTACAAAGCCAGCCAAGACAACAACTTGAACGACGTTGTATTTCATAATTAATGGGAATACCTATTTGTTTTTACTAATGAAGCCATAATACATGGAAAAAATTTAGTTTTGTAAATTTCATTGCATTTTTAAAAAGAAACTGGTATTTGGCCCACTCTGTATGCTATGCTGGATCTTTGTACATACCAAAAAGCTGTGTCACCCTGTCTGATGTAAACAATTTTAAATGGTTTCCTAGATTCATAGATTACATGCACATGTACATATGTAAAGGTTTTTCTTCACACAGAGAGCGAATTTATTGTAGCTCCGTGGTATTATTATTTAACGCAGCGGTAAGAGTCCGTTGACATAACGCGATGTTCAAAACAAATTCTGTACAACAGATGGTATTACATTAAATTACAACGCGGTGATAAAACACGACAATAAAACGTACTCTGTGTGGAAAATAATTAAGGCTTCACGATGGATTCGCAGAAGCCAAACACCGGTGACCCTACAAGTCAAAGTTATCGTCACCATCTGCTCGAGTTACTCAGGCGCATTCCGAGTAATCGTTGTGGACATTAACGACCGGAAGAAGTTTCATAAGAAGCAGGGTCTGCACTGGGGAATCTTAGAATTGGGACTTTGAAAATTGTATAAACGCTAAGTCAGTTTTATATTAGACTTGCAAAACTAAAAAAATCCTATACGCCAAGGAACATTTTTGAATAAAACTAACAATCTGATATCCACCAACAGAGTTGCTCGCATAAAGTCAAAGCATTCGCATAGGAGTAGACAGGAAGACCATTCAGCAGCTGCATTTAAAACCATAGAGCTTCTCGGAAACCTATTCTGCAAAGCGTACCATGTAATCGAATGCATAATATAATAATAATGACGGCTCTACAGTCCGAGGTGGACCTGGGCCTAGCTTCTCAGCAACCACTCGTGTTTTGCGTGCTATTGTTCTCTCGCGAGTGGAGGGGAACTACAGTTTTAATGCGATTTTTGAGAAGCTTTTTTCTATACAGAGTCGTGATACGTTTTTTTCGAGATTCGAACCTTAGACCCTAATCGTAAGAGTCGACGCACTTACCCACTACGCCACGGCACCGACTATCGGGTAATACGTGCTATTTTTCTCTCACTAGTGGGATAGATTTATCGTTTTATGCCGACTACTAACCAGTGCGGCTGGTATTTTCAAGTGGAATTTACCACACTGGGTAATTCTCGTTGAAAATTTACCACTTACAAAAAAATGTGCTTTAACACAGAAACTGTTATGCAAGCTACAGTAAGAGGTACGGTTTAGAAATTAAAGGTATCATAATTACAGGTATCAGCCACATCCTGAGCTTACGGTATTCAATCAAATGGAATAATTTTTTTTTCAGGAGGAATTTATGTTTTTTTGTGTGAAAATACCTTTTTACCAAGTATGTGGAATGAGAGTTGGAATTTTCCACGAAACGGTTAATTTACCACGTCCTGGCAGCACTGCTCCCAACAGCAAAATTTGGAAACCTTTTCTTGACGGGTACACTCTCTGAGGACGATCAGTGAGTGGAGGGAGGTGATATTGTGAAAATAAATGATGGTGTGACCGAAATTAAACCTGGACGAATACCGTTGGAGTTAAGACATTTATTCAGTTCGTCTCGTCGGCTACATGTCGTTAAATTTATTTTCGTCATAAGATCAATGATCTTCTCTAGAAACCAACTGTATTTTTCTCAGATTTTGATAAAAAGGTACTCTGCAACCAAGTCTGCGTTAAGACAGTCACAATGTCACTGCAGAAAGCATACAATAGGGTCTATGAATGGAGATGCATTTAATTTACCTTGTAAAGAATACCACATTGCTGGCGATGGCGCGTTTGGTGTTGATTATTTTTTCTATTTTTGTCAGCTACTCGTCTAAGGTAAACTCTTACCATTGACCCAACTAGTAGATCATTTTGTTATTTTCTATGTACATATAGAGATGGACTTGGGCCAAGCTTCCACAAAAATCACACATCTTGTGCCTGTTATTGGTCTTACATGAGCGGAGAAGACCGTACGGGACATGCTGCTGTTAGAATACACACCTTTAACCTTGCGCTCTAACAATGATTAACTTAAATTAATTTCAAAAATAGAAGTCATAAGGCGCTTATAATGGTATCAGTAAAATACCAAAACTCAGTGATTTCACAGTGAATCTCAATTAAGCACAAAAAAAAAACATTTTCTCTGCTGCGTCATATTTCTTCTACACCACTGTTCCCATTGATAAGTAAAACAAGAAAAAATAAAGCACAATCTTTCCACGATGAAGATGAAAACGAAAACCACCACCACCACCACTTTCCGCTGAGCGCCTGGCACAAATAGAGCTCGGTGACTGTTTTATTTATTGAAAAATAAAAAACGGCTTACCGCTGACCGCCGCCGTCGCCAGTTGGCGGGATCTTCGAGCACCTAGCCGGGAGCAGGCGAGCTGTGGCTGCACTGGGTGAGTGCTTGGGAGGAAGAGCGTCATGCATATCCGGGAGTAATCAGAAGCTGAATGGAATTAAAATGGAACAAGGACGCTAGAGCTACAACCAAAGCTAGTACGAAGCGAGACATGTGATTGTGTGTCTCCGAGTAGAACTTTATTACGCACTAGTGCGCTCTCGAGCGAGGTACTGTCTCTCAGCTTGTTTTTTCCGTCTGTGGGTCAACCGTAGCAGCGACTACATTAGTCGGACGGCGGTTATTAAGTTTTTCTTATTTTATTTCACTCGTCGTTCATTTGATTGTTTGTTTAATTGTTTTGCGGATAATTTCTCAGCATTGTCTAGAGAATTGCATTCGGTGTCGGAAAAATCAATAAAATAAACGTTTTCTTCTTTCTGTGGGAAGGGAGATGTACGTAGCATTTTAGTTTCGAGTGCATGTGAGTATTTTTAGACTTCGCATGGGAGGCGTATACGTTTGTCTGACGCTATCAGTTGTGTGGTGACAATAAAAACAAATGAAGATGGAGTGAAACTTACGAAAGTGAGATTGTGGGGGGCAAAAACAATTCGCTGTCAGATTCGGGTGTCACTGATGGTTGGTTTTTGATAAAAAGTGACGGGAAATTGGTATCGATTGTGACAATAATAAGTCTAAGTGGATGTTGGATTACGGCTGTGTGGCTGTTGACATGCTCTGCTTGCTTCGGTGACCCGCGATCTGGAAGAATGATCGTTGTCAAATTTCAAATTCATTCTGAACCCTGATTGACGGTTGAGGTGAAAAAATGCAAGCTCCGTGGCTGGACAAGATCCGTTTTGGGTATCAAGAAATGGAAATGATGTTGACAACAGGGTTCTTGTGGTTCATAGACTCCAGAAGTTGTATATTATTCAACCAGAAATAAGCTTCGTCGCTAAAGACAATTTTTCGATAAAAAAGCCGATGTTCCCCAATGCTTTCTAAGGCCCACTCATTCATTCAACGCTGCGGCCGGTCGTTCAGTTTCAGTTATTTTTGTAAGGTTTTAGAACAAGATCCTTCCGTAAAATCTTCCACGCAATCGGATAACACATTTCCAATTGCTGCGAACGGCGACGAATAAGCAAATGACGGCCTTTATTAACATTGGCATACACAGCAGAAATATTTTCCTCTGTACGCCAATTACTCATACGGGTTGATGTCCAATAGCGTGAAATTGGAGCGAAATTTGGTCAGAATGAATTGAAAGTAGGTCAATTATGAATTCCATGATAAAATGGCAAAGCTAACGAGGCATGTTTGACTATGACTATGACACTGAACTGTCAAAAACACCATAAAACCAAAAAGCAAACAAATCAGACTTTAGCTGTCTACTGTGACGTTCTGGTTAAGTCGTCGATGTTGTGGGTTCAATCCAAGCGGCAGCGTAAACCTCGATTTGTTTGCAACCAGGCCCATTTTAAACGCTTCCGTTTCAAAGGCAACAAACGTCTTATAGACGCGATGTGTTCGACCAATCAAATCAATGACATCCACGCACAGTCCCTGGCCATATTATTAGAACGTATTTTGACATTATGCATGTATAATGCAAAATCAAATTAAAAACATAAAGAAAATAAAACCACAAATCAAATTTCTCACCTCATCTCATCTTCAGTGACCCACTTTAGACGGCAGGTACATGACACTAGCCCACGGTGTTCAAGGCTTAATACAAGTTCCAAAAATTTGGCAGCACAGCCTTCTAACCGTTCTATTGCTGTTCTTGCAAACAACATTGAATCTCGGACACATTTAGTGTTTATTTCCTTTAAATTTGCTTCCAATATCCATTGGAAGAACTATCGCTGCCACTAAAACTAACCCAGCTTCTCTGAGTCCATTGCAATTTAAAATCACAACAGCCGTTATTCAGTTCAGATTGACGTATGTGATTTCAAAACATACAGTCAGCGTCAAAAGTGTGTGAAGATTCAGTCATCTGCAGAAGGCTTATCCACTAAGTTAATATTCACCGGAATGAGTTGAACAGACATGGATATATCAAATTAAAGCTCAAAATATATACTTTGAAATATGGTAAATAATATTTAACATAAGTGTATATATAAAACAATTAATTGAATTTCAAAGAGAAAAGTGCTAAAACAGCATTGAAAAGTGTGTGTATATATGATTGTGTCAGTGACTGTAAGACATGAAGGCTCAATTCTGTTAAACATTTGTATGAAAATTATGACCGCCATATACAATAACTGAAAAAGCGGTAAAGGCATACAAAGTACAACTTTTTTCTCAATAAGATACTGTTTTTTAAAGAGATCTGTTCACTCACTTTTGACGCCTGTTTTTAGCCCCTTTTTTCGTTTGAACTAAATAAACTTCTTTATGTTTACTGTTATTTTAAATGAAATATAGCTTATTTTGAAGTATGATTTCAGAGCTTTTATTTGAGGCATCAATGTCAGACGTAGACCATGCCAGTCAATTTGAATTTAGAGGAATACCTTTCAGCTAATGACTGTTTACTCACTTTTGACGCTGACTGTATTTGCAGTGTTTCTTCATTCAGTCCAAGTCTATGTAATTTCATCGCACACGTCATTTTTAAGGTTCTGTCTACAAAAACGGAACCTTTATAATTTCTGTGTTAAATGTTTCGAAAAGGTTACACGCTTAATCGAAGGAAATGCTGAAGCAGCCATCTCTCTAGTCTGGCTTACTGATCACTGTCTGGCTTAAGTCGTCATCCCCTTTTCTGAATCCCCCCAAGCTCTATCACACGACATGTGAGATGAACTGACACAAAGTCATTGCTTTACGCCTTACACGTGTCCCCCTCATTATCAGATCGGATCAGCTACATCCGTGAGAAGCTCGCTTACACTGCCCCTGTGATGAGATAAGAAAGCCATCAACTTTTGAATTAATCCAGAATTAACCCATTTATGAGACGCCTGCTCACTCACAAGTGGCACTCGACCGCAGAGTAAACACACAATTCATCGTTCATTCCCCCTGCGGCTCGAACGAGACCCTAGCGAGACCCATTCAAGTTCACTGCGACTGTAAATTGAGATGCCACTCCTTATAAGCGATGGAAATCACTTGTCATTCCTTATAAGCGCCCATTTAAATTGACCGGCCTAAGTTCACTCATAGCCCAGAGCGTGAACAGCCACTCCGAGCTCAATCATCAATTAGTTAGCCACTGACTGCGAAAACAGCAGACGATTCGATGTCTTCCAGATGCCGAATAGATCTAATTAACGTTTTGCGGGTTGCATCCATTCTAGCGCGCGTCTCTCGCCCGGCTTATCACGCCAGAATTGATGGATAATGTCGTAAATTGCCAAGGTAAACAGACGACAAAAGAAGTCAACACAAAAGCAAAGTTGAAAGATAAACATAACGAAAGGGAAACAACAACAAGCAGACACCGGAGCGGGCATATCGTTGCCGCTCGGACCCAGCTGAACGCTCAGTAGCTGATCAGACCTAGAAGCGACACCACATCAGAAAACACATCAGAGACATGGAACTGTCTTCGATTTCAAAGAAGTCATACACCCTCAACACGAACTTCGAGTTGGGCGGAAAACCATTTCCGGGGGGAAAGATAACGTCCGTGTCCGAGGGCAAGCCCCCATCCGCCGAAGGAGAGGTCCTCAAGCCGGGATCCGACATCCAGCCAAAGGTCAGCATTGACGACGTGTACAGGTTGACGCAGCGGCTGTACGGCATCACCATTGGCGAGTGCAAGGAGCTCCTGTCGTACGACGATCGCAATTACTTCATCATCGAGGACAGGTGAGTGCGTCTGGAAATTTCCAACCGAATCAGTTTTTCGATAGATATGTCTGTCTGGACAGCCGGTGATCAGCCGACAGTGCACTGCCCGTAACTGGCATTCACATGATTTTGATTTGATTATCGCCGGTGGGAGATTGTACGTAGATTGGACTAGCCCCTGGGTGTTGGGGTGTTGATGTGTTGACCCAAGAAATTCCTCTTTTATCGTGATGTGTGCCGATAAGGTTTTCGGCCGGTTCGGGTCGTCGTGATGTTCTCATTAAGTGACTCAGATTGTTGTTCGGAGCAGCGGGCAAATAAAAGTCTTTAAATAAACCATGACAGCGGGTGCCGGAGAGAGTTTGAGATTCTTGTTTTGTTATCGCTGAGATGCTGGGGATTAATTTGAAAGGCACGTCGTCGGCTCTAATCGAATTAGAGATCTAATTTCAGATGTTTATGCTGATCTCGGGTTTTTTTTTTGAGGAACGCGGGGAGGATTTAATTTGTTTTCGTGACTTGTCAGGTGGTTGCTAGGGATGTGAAATGGGTGAAGGACATTTTTTGGTTGGTTCGTCAAGTGTCCCTACGGTCTGTAGACTTGTGAAATGGTTGATGTTCTGCTTACAGGAGTGAATTGTTTTGGGCCAAACTGAATTAGTTGCGACGTAGTATGTCTAGATTTAGTTTTCTGAGTTAAGCTCGTATCCATATTTCTGAATCTTAGATCCGAGATGCGTTCTTAGAGGTCTTAGTTTCTTCGTGTCAACTGATGCACATTCTGTCTCTTCCGAGTCTAAGTTTTCCCTGGAAGGAAGCTGTACTCCAAATTTACTTATGTAAGGTTTGATGTGTTTCGAGATTAACTCTTTAAAATGTTTGGCTTATTGTTAATAGTTAGGGTAAGGCTTAAATCGTGCGAAAACCTTTCAATTTGCCAGATCTCAGGTTTTATAGTTAGTGACCTGGTAAGTTTTACTAACTTCCAGTCAAATTTTAGGGTCTAACATTGTCTAGCCAGGCGTCTATGGACCCACAGCTTAGGCCATGGGGAGCGTATGAACCACTCAGCTCCAGCTCGAAAACAAAATTTATTTCGAACTTGTTGTCTGACAATGCATCCACGATAAGGATGACGTACACAAGTTGTCCTTAAGAACAGGGGACAGATCAGTGAGTGACCGTGATTTTAGGATCATTATACAGGGTCATTCATTTCGTAGTTTCAAGTTGGTAGCGCTGGCATTTGACACCTGGCAAACTCGGCTGTCTTTTGACGTGTCATAATATTAGTCGAATGTTTGCCATTTACAATAACGGATCGCTTAAAAATCGAACAACGCGTTTAAATTATTAAAAACCTTGCTTCAAAAGTGGTGATTCAAAGGAAACCATTTTTTGCGCATTACGCAATGATTATGGTCGTCATAATCGACCGCCTACGCAAGCAATAGGTAAAATTGTGAAGACATTTGAGAGTGGAAGCCATACTGATGTCGTAAGGCCTGCGCATCATCGTAATGCACGCTCAGTCGAAAATCTTGCTGCTGTAAGTGCAAGTGTTACTGATGATCCGAACTTATCGATTTCCCGGTTACAGTCAATTCGAAGCGATTTAATCTTATGATAACTGATTTTTTTGACCGGCTAATGAAGATCATGACTTGGACGATATGTGGTTCCAACAAAACGGGACAACAAGCCACACAACACGACCAATTATGGCTTTATTGCGTGAGAAGTTTCCTGGTCGCGTAATTTCACGTTTCGGCGACGTCAATTGGTCACCAATATCATATCGAACGGTATCAGTTCGATTTTTTCTGTGGGGCTACGCAAAAGACCGTGCTTACCTGAATAATTCCCGAACTCTAGGCGCATTAAAAACCAACATTACTCAAGTTATGACCGAGGTACCCCCCGAAATGAGCGAAAAAGTGGTTAAAAAATACCTCAAAAGAATGACATGCTGTGATTGTGAAACTTCCCGAGGCGGCCATTTGAATTATATTGTTTTTCACAGTCCAAACTTTATAATAAATGTATCGCTGTGTATGTTTTATTTAGATTTACTTTTGAAATCGAAAAATGAATGACCCTTTACAAGCGAAAGTCCCCCTGATCTTTAAAAGAGGATTCCCCACTTAATTGTGAGCTGCAATTTAAGCCCCCACCTTTAAGCTCATGAATGAGATCTTCTTGATTCTGTTCCTCTGTAAGCCTCGGCCCAAATTTGATGTTCCATCTGTTTCTACGTGTTTTTGCACTGCTGGCATTCAAAATCTTCTCTCTTACAGAGAATACTTAATATAATTCAGTCTCTGTTCATGTAATGCTGCTTAAAACACGCGTTTTTAAACTCATGAACCGCTTCTTCCAACGTCATGGAAAGTTGATTTCGCAATTTATTGTGTGCAAAACAAGGCCTGTGATCGCCGAGGCGTATTGGGTTAGCTCGTCGACTCCCGCGCTGAAATTCTAGATCAGGACTGTATGGCAAATGATCCATTAAACCGATGCTTTGAGTGCTCGAAAATTCAATTGTTACAGCCAGCCTGTAAAAACTTGCATTGCCATGTGGAGAATAATGCAGGTTCAGCGGTTACTTCATTCCTTAATTACACGACTGAATGGCGCAGTTGGTTGAGTACTTAGGGGAGTCCCAGGTTCGAATCCCAGTGAAAGTAAAGTTAATACCCTTTTATCCGGTTTTTCAAATCTGCTCCAGTCACCATTTGCTGTTGGGATCAAGTAGTAGTAGTCTGACTGTGGGTATCACAATGGACCAACATGGTCTAAGTGTACTGGTGAATTGACTGAACAGCCCCCTAACCTAATTACTTACTTATCAGCGCAACGATCCCTAGATGGTCCGAGCATGTGAATTTTCCAGCTTCCATCGCTGATGGTCCCGGGCACGCCGCTTCCAGCCATCAAAACCAAGATGTCTTGCGTCCACTATCACTTGATCCTCTTTTTCTTGAACTAGGAGGTTCGAATTCGAAGACTTCTAAGCTGGAGCATTAATTTTGCCTATAATTCGCTCGATGTGGCCGAGCCAGTTTATAAGTATAATATATAATGGTGGCACTACAGTCCGAGGTTGAGTTGGGCCTAACTTCTCAGCAACCAATCGCGTTGTGCGTGCTACTGATCTCTCACGAGGAGGGTACCTACAGTTAGAGATACAGGCCTGTATTTGAACTTTCTTTGAAGTGTTGTATGGTATGGTTTTGTCTAGAACAAGTCACCAGACAACCACACCATACATTGGGATACGTCGAACAATAGAGACGTATATCCAGCAATTGTAGACCTATTTTTTCCCGAATGGTCAACGCGGCAAGGCTGACTTCTTTAAAAATGTGGACTGAGGAAATGCTGAGCATAGTTCCCATGGATGCTGTAGTTCTTTATAAGTGTGTTCGTCTGGTTCGTCAGCGTTTTCATATGTATTGCAGAAAACAGTTGACGCTTGAGGTGGTGCACACAACTGAACACACCTCAACAAACTTGGTGTGCTCAACAGGAGACAACAAGCAAAAGATCGAAGATCGAATGAAGGTCAAACCTGAAATGTAGTGGCACCCAAACGAGGAAAGCCCAGATGTCTTTTTCCCCCTTGTCCCTATCGAAAATCACTCTAAAACATGATCTCTTGCTCTACAACTGTTTTTATTACTTTGGAAATGTCATTTTACGCGCGGTCTCCACTTCTCGTGGAAGACAAAGTGGATGCATTTGGGGACTCAAAAAAACGCAAAAAAAAAACGAACCACTTATCTGATCAAACAAATTACAAACCGTTCCACTCGGTCTTTATCTTATCTCCGCCTTGCGCTATCTCCAGTCAGCGGCAGCCTAATCCCGCTCCAATTGTTGTTTTGTAAACAAATTCAAATTCAAAACTTAATTAATTAAAATGCACTCAAAAGAAGATTCATCATTTGTCTAATCCTCTCCAAAGGAATGTGAAAAATCCCCTCATAACCCATACCTGGCCACATGGGTATGTACTGAAAATCCTCAACGCACATGACTCCAAGAAGCCGGATTTCATCGACGCCCAGAATGAGCTGATGATCTATTTGTGTAAGTGGATCAAATTGATTGATTAGTGTCTTGAATTCATTGAGGTGACCCTTGCAGCTAAGCAGGGTATCCAGTGCCCCAAGCCGATAGCGAACGTCTACGCCAAGTTCTTCTCGGTGGAGACCATCAATGACGTGGATTACATCGTACGGCTCTTGGAATTTATCCCGGGCAAGATGTTCCACGAGGTTCCGAAGACAAACTTCCTGTTCTATCAGAGCGGCGAGTACATCGCCAATGTCGACCGTGCTTTGAAGGTAAGTGTCCACTCTAGTCTCATCCCCCTTCTGATCCAGTTTTCCTTCACAGGACTTCCATCACGATGCTTACAAGACCCATCAGACACTTTGGAATCTGCAGTCGGTGTCCCGACTCAGGGACTTCCTCTACGTGCTGACCGACCACGGACGCAAGGAGATCGTTGAGCAGATCATCGAATCTTTCGAGACCAACGTAGTCCCCCACTTGGAGGGCCTTGAGAAGCAGATCATCCATGGCGACTACAACGAGCAGAACATCATAGTCGAGCAGCAGAAGGGATCCGACGAGTATCGAGTCAGCGCAATCATTGACTTCGGGGACACCAGTTATTCGCCGATTATTTTCGAAGTAGCCATCGCTATGACGTACATGATTCTGCAGGCAAAGAGCCTAGCGGCGGGAGGAGTGGTCCTGGCTGGCTACGACTCGACACGTCCAATCAAGGCGGAGGAGAAGAAGTTCCTCAAGTACTGCGTCGCAGGAAGGTTGGCACAGAGTTTGACCATGGGAGCTTACACCCACTCTCTGCATCCGAACAACGATTATGTTCTGGTCACACAGGAGGACGGCTGGAAGATCATCGAAGAGCTCTGGTTGAGCGGCTTCGAGCGCATCGACGACTTCTGGGACGAAGCAGAAGATATCTACCTCAAGCAGAGTGACAAGTGAGCCTGCCTCGCAAGCCCCCCCAGAAATTAGTTTAAGATTTTTGATGATACACTCTATTCACTGTTCAATTGTAACGAATGTCAATTACGATTATAAATTAGCAATCTTTATAAATATCCTTGCACAAAAACGGTGGGTTTTATTTTGACACGTAAGCTATACGTTTGTGTCTGTGGAGGTGTTTGTTTTTGGTTGAGCTTTGTTTGTGGTGGGGGGGGGGGGTTAGGGGCTCAGTTCTACAGGGTGGGCCATCTAGAGGTTTTTTTTTAACGTATTTATGTCGATTTGTCCAAGCAACTTGAATCGAAAGTTCCGGCTCGAAGGACCAAAATCATGCTCGACAAAAGCTTTATCCCATCAATCTTGCTACTTGAATTCAAAAGATGATCGATTAGTTTTCGCATAGTTGGCCCTTAAAATAGAAGGCGGTTAAAATTCACGCTCAGGAGGGCCTGAGTCACTGTTCTAATAAAAGATGTAGAACATTTATTTTTGCTCAAATGTAAGCATTTCTGCACATACTTACCCAGCTTTAGCTCTAGGAGTTCAGAAACAATCGTTATACCCAAATGGCAACAGCGCGTTTGCGCGGTTTGACATTTTCTGCAGAATACACGTAAATCATTAGTCAAGTCGGAATAGCGCGGTCGGGCGTTGACATTTCACAGACCGTAATATCGTTAGTCCGAGCAGAAAGTTTGAAGTAGAGCTACTCTCTACTCAATCGGGCATTTTTACAGAAATAAGACATTTTTTTTTATTCATTTGGCGGGCAAAGGCAATTACTCGTGTAAGCAAATCATTTTTTGTAGGGATCTATACTAAATGAATTTTTTTTGTTGTAAAATGTATTTTAGAAGGTGGATAGCTTCGAGGAGCATATTTTACTTGTCAAACGCGCGAGTTCTATTTCGATTTGGAAAACTGAGTGCTCGTGCTTTGACATAAAATTCTCGTAAATTCGATAAAACGCGTACCCATCCCTGTCAAAATCCGAGCGACCGAACGCGCTGTTGCGATTTGGGCTTTAAATCATCAAAACCCGTCTCCTTTGTTACGACAGTTGTTTGACTCGCTCTATTCGTGTTGTTTGTCAGGCAAGAGTAAAACGACTTTCGTAACAGGATTGACTTTTATAGAATTTTCATAGAATCTTTAGTTTATTTCTCTTTTCTTATATACTATGTATACATTTACTTTTTTGTGTTGCTTTCTCAAATCAACGCTTAAATTGTTGAAATTTTCTATTCTTTTTGTTTAATGTTTCTCTGTGAGTAGAGTGGGGATGTATGACAATTATATTTTCATTTCAAAGCCAAACAATAAAATAATGAAACTTAACGAATAAAAGTACAGTGAGTCGACTTTTTGTTTCTTCAGAGAACTTGGTTTGGATAGATAACAGCTAATTCAATGCACAACAATTATATTTTCTGTTTTGGATTACATATATAGTATTTACTGGATTCATATAATTTTCTTTGCTTTGTTTTTGTTATAATTGAACTTTTTCGTTTTGGTTTTGTTGTTGTCTCTACATGGGGATAAATATTTTGTTCTTATTCTTAACTACGTTCTATTGTTTTGTTTAAATATTTTGGATGTATTTTTGTATCATTTGAATGATTTTAAGGAAACGGCGGATAGTGTTTTCTATTTTTTGTAATTTAAAGATGAAAAAATAAAAATGTAAGTGGATCCAAAGTGTAAACAATAGTTTTTTTCGTTTCTTGCAGATTTACAAATGAAAAGTGTGATTCTATCTCATAGATGATAACTGTAGTTTGAGAATGAGAAGCAGGTTACAGCCGCAACTGGGTCATAGCAACTTTTAGTTACTCAAAATGTATTCGATTTTAAACCTATGGGGTGATTATTTAATGGACAAACTACAGTCAACTCCCTCTATGTCGAATTTTCACGGAATTTTCAAGTTAGAGGGAGTTCGACTTAAAGGATGGTTTTTGTATGGAAAATGAGGGGAATGCAAAAATAAATATGGCGAAAAAATTTGAGTTAGAGGGCGCTCGACTTAGAGGGATGCAACTGTATATTAATCGTACGAAAACTTAAGCTTATGCCAAAAGCAAACGAAAAGTAACCAGAAACATCGTCAAATTTCAGAATGTCCATAATGGCTTATAGAAATTTAAGGAGAATTCAGCTGTCAACTGACATTTGCATACGAAAAGAGCGATTCATTTCGCTCCCGCGTAAGAAGTATAAAGTGAACGAACTTAACGAAACTGAACGAGGCGGTTACTATTGTCACAGTGTTTTGTTTTCGTGTATTCGTTCGATAGCTCAGTTCTCTTAAGCTGCCGTACTAATGGGCGTACGGTTGACCGTTTAGTGTGAAAAATCCTCATGTAAATTTGAATGAATTCCCACTTCAAGCATTCAATTTTAGCCAATTTATAGGGTTATAGTTTAGAACAATTAAGGCACATAAATTGGATAAACTAAACAACACACGCTTGAGTTAAGCACATTTCACCTTCTCCGTAAGGACTTTAATACCTAAATCGCAACAGCGCGTTCGCGCGGTCGGGCTTTAACATTTTCTGTAGAATACACGTACATCATTAGTCAAGTCGGAATAGCGCGGTCGTGCGTTGACATTTCACAGACCGTAATATCGTAAGTGCGAGCGAGGAAATCAAGTACAACTCTTGTTTGAATCAAAACTACGTTGTTGATGAAATTGGTTCAAATAGTGTCGTCTAACCGTTATCTTGAAGATATGTGACTTTTAGGAAAGAATAGCTTTGTGTTTTATTTAAAGGGACATCAAAATGTTTGAAGCAGGAGCTGGATAACTGTATGTGCCTTTGTCGGAAAGACAGAGATACAAGGGCTGTTCGTTAAGTCGGTGACTTTGATGCAAAATGGCGCTCGGATTGCATAGAGGATGACATCTTTGTTTCTCTTTAGTCATAGACAAAAAAAAAATTAAATAGGTCTGTCAAACAATAAAGTAGCTTTTTAACGTGATTGAAAGAACTGGTCGAAAATGGAAAAAAGTGAGTTTCGTGTTTTAATAAAGCACTGCTTTTTGAGCGGTAAAACCATTAAAGAGACTGAGGACGGACAGAAAAATGTTATGGAGACTTTGCTGATTCACATGAAATGGTAAACGCACGGTTCACTGAATTTCGTTGCCCAAAAAAGTTAAGCGGCCACGGGGTTCAAATGACGTTCCAATGGAAGAAATGGTCAACAAAATCTACGATATTGTGTTGGACGATCGCCGGGTCAAGGTCCATGAGATAGCTAAGATTGTAGTTATTTCAAATGATACTAAATAATCCTGAATGACCACGTTTCGCTTCCGGACTTTTTTAACTGAACCACAATTCACGAATAAAATTAACAGTGTTCACGAGGATACTAGGCACACAAGAGTAGGCACATATGCATGTGGATCGTTAGCTCAGGAACGTTTAGTTCGGATAATTGACTTTGCGGCTGATTGGAGTTCGGATGGCTGACGTACATTTGCTTCCGCTGATGCGTTCGGATAACTGACGTTTCGATTAATTGACGTTCGGATAATAGACGCTCTACTGTACATTGCACAACTGCCAAATTTTGCTTTAAGAAATGCTTGACGTTGTAGTGCTGTAGCAGTACAGCGTTTAGGAATTCACCCGTAGTCACTCCTGGCTGTTAGAATTTGGAATTGTATATGAAGTTGGATAATAGTCTAAGTCTAGTAAAGCCTCCTATAGACAGAACTCTGGAAAGAAACGGTAGAATTTACAAAATTACACGAAGATTTTAGGGAACACTTTAGGAAAATGTAAAGAAACAAAAGAAAGCACGATTTTAAAATGAGTTAGAGTTGACTGATTTTAATTTAACTGAATTTTGAAAGAAAAGGAACTGAAAATTGTCAAACCTGACAAATGGAAGTCAAGCTGAAAGTCAAGTGGCGATTACACGTAAACGCAATCACAAAAACTCAAACTTCAAAGGACCACCTTAATAGTATTGTACTAAATTTCACCAAAGTTTCTTACGAAATTGAACAGGTTTTCGATTAAATTCCAATGAAATTCTTCTCTAGAACTTGTAGGAATGACAAAAGCGTGGAAACATCAACTTGTAATTGGAGCTACGAAAAGTGTTACACACTCGAAATTGGAAAAAGGTGATAATTTAAAAGGAATTTCTTGCAGATCTAGTCAAAGGAGAGACCCATTTGGTCTAGAACCCTTTCGACAACAAGGTACGTCCATCCGACACACCTGCTTCCCAATAAACAACTCGCCCCATCGATGAATAACTCATTCAAACACAAAAAAAAAACAAAAGAAACAAAATTTTGGCTTGAAATAAGAATTTTTGAAAACAAATTTCATTACACACGTGACTTACAAACAAAATATCAACAAAAGTACTAATTAAATTCTTTTTATCAACTCATAGCTTACATTTTGGATACACTTTAGGTTAGACGAGACGAAAAATCATAAAGAAAAACAAAAAAACATGGAAAAACTGATATCAAAACAAAACATGGTCGCCCTGTGAGCATGGAATCGAAAGTGCGGCAGAAAACCTCGTTAACTCGCACTCAAAACGTCTACTTTTCGTCATCTTAGAGATTTAATGGTAAATTGAGATAAACTGAGGTAACTAACTCGACTAACTCGTGTACAAAAGAAATCAAGAGACGAATTTGAATATGTGTATGTATAAGTATGTATATGTATGTCCTGTAACCTATGCGTGCTGCTACCACAGAAAAGTCTGAGTGGAGGTGTTTGGGATCGTGGAGAGGAGCGTAGGGAATTTCAGACCTGTGAGATCTTCAATTGATTTTGGATTTTTCTGTTTTGGATTTAATTTCTTCCACCGTCGGAGCTGTTGTTTGTGTTGAGTCGTTGATGGTGTCCCGCCAGTATGGTCCCGCGCCGGCTGTACATCACTGAGGAGCTCTGCTGTCGTCGGCGCTTCTTGAGAAAGACAAATGAACTGTTCATGGACTGCTGCTGATACGGGTGATCCCGATGAGAGATTGAAAGGTAGCCGTAGACGGGGTACCATGGCAAATAGAATTCGGCCGATGATAGGCGGGGTATGCCCTCACCAAACGCCATGACAGGTAGTTCAGATGTGTAGCAAATGGTTTGAATGGTATCCGGCGAGGGGTAGAAGCTGGTTACGCCGGTCTCCTCCTCGCGGATTTCGTCCTTGCAGTGACGACGCTTAAGTCGTTCGATTCTGCGTTGCTCGCGGATTTGCTGAACGTCCCACTTCTTTCTGCGTTTCTCATCGTGCTCGAGTTTGGCGTGCCGCTTCAGGAAGGTATCGTCGGACAGATCTTCTGTGCCCTCAATGCAGTACAGGGGGTGCACTTCATGCACCGTCCACTTGGGAATCTCGAGCATTGGGGCGTCGGCTTTGAGCGCCTTTGCCTCCTCCTTGATGAATTCGTCGCAGAAATCCTCGTCCTCCCACTCGCGGGTGCAGTACATCTGATTGGTGGTCATGAGACCACATCGGCGGGATGATCTGCGCGGAAGTTTCGCCCCTCGAGACACCTCCTGCGAATCAAATGAAATCATGAGTCCATCTCTGAGAGGGATACACACATTCTCGCTTACCTGATCCCGCTCTAAATTTGAATCACAGCTAAAACTCTCATCTGAGTCGATTTTGACCTCAGGTACCTTCAGGCTCGGCGCCGACATCACTGACATCGGCGACGATAGTTCTTTCTGCTCCTCCTTGATCAGCTCAGTGGGACTGCCGATTTTGCGCATCACCTCCTCGTCGTCAGTTACAATGCTCTGCTGGCTGTCCTCGACCATTCCTATCACAGCGGTGGTTTCATCCAGCTCCGAGACGTCCGACGTTGTTGACGTTGGACTCTTTCCGGGCATATTTATCCTGTGCAAGATGATTTTGCTTATCAACTTTCCATTGCATTCCCCAATAATATTGTCGCCATCGTCCTCTTCATCGCCCGCCGACGAATTCGACTGAATCTTGTACTTTCCCAGATCCTCCACTGGTTCCTGTTTGATTTCCATTGATGTGCCACCAACCTGTTCTGTATTCACATTAGGTTTCGCAACCGTTTTCTCTTCTAACTGTTTCTCCAGACGATCGTTCTTTGCCTTCAGCGTCTGGATTTCATCTCTCAGACCAACCAAAAGCTTGTCCTTAGCCAGCAGCTGGTCGCTCTGCTCCTGTATCAGGTCTAAATGCAGAATCAGCATCGCTTTCAGTTGTTTATTCTCCTTCAGCAGCGACATCACATCATTCGACGACGTGGTCGAGCCGGTGTTGTTTGCCCGAATGTAGTTGTTACTCTCGTTCGTGTGACAATACACATGGTCCAGGTTGTATTTTGTCTTGCTGTCCATCATTGCGATGGCTTTGTATGTTCCCCTCTCTTGTATTTTATTTCAATTAAAAATCTTCGTACAAAAATAATTCGATTTGCTTGTTTGCGGACGCGAATGTAAATAAATAACCAAAACACACGAGATGTCCCCTGCCCTAAACGTTTGACATTTCCATCTGTCAAAAGCGTTTGGCCGGCGTTTGACAGTTTCACACAAATGCGTAGATGCGTGGTGAATTTCACCCCGGGAGAGATAAATGGTGATGCAAAATTTCCTATGGCGATTGTGGTTGTTTTTTTTGTTTTTGTTTACAATCGTCAGCGAATTAATTTCGACGTAATTTACAATTTGAAATTGCGTAAGACACTTGAGAAAATGACACCGCAATTGTATGAAAATTGTTTTGCGCAGTAATTCGTGAGAAAAAGCGGGATTAGATGATTGATAAACAACTCGCGTTCGCGAGAGAAGTTTTTTTTGTGGACACACGGCTTTTTTCTTGTTTGTCTAATGGCAGATGAATATCCACCATGGTGACTGGAATGTGAGAGTGAATTTTTGTGCGGAATGTTGGCTGCATTTTGTGGTGTAGTGGCATTACTTAAGGGTGTACTTACACTTCATTGTTGCGTTTTTTTAAATATTTACTTGAAATAAATTTGAAACTCACGATAAATGGGACCAGAAACTAAATAAATAAGCAAAAGTTGCTGAATGAGATATCTGTTGCAGTGCTTCTGTCCGGGTTAGACTTGGACCTGGCCTTTTCAGCAATCACGCGAGTTATGTGTGCTGTTTTTCTCGCACAAGAACATAAACAACAGCGATGTTTGGGTAGTTTTTTATGGACAATTTTATTCTTGAGCACTGTCTATGGCTCAAAAGAGGTATACCCATGGAATGTGAACGAAGTTTCTGCCGGGAATCGAACCTAGACTTCAACGTAAAAGTCGACGAACGCAACCAGTTCGTCAAGGCGATCACAACAGAGACATCTGCTGATGTTTAAAAAATGTGACCTGAAACGGTAATATCCGTTTTCAATTTTTTTTTAGAATGGAACTCGCCGTTTTTGCTATTTTTATCCGAATAAAAGCGAAATAATGTGGTTTAGAAAAGAAGCAGTTTCAAGACACCTTTTGTGGCAGAATGGAAAACGAATTAAGACATTTCATAGGAATCTTTCGGGCGTTTAAGTTAAATTAAAGTCCATTGCCTGCAAAGCAAAAATATAGGGAAAAGTTGCACGCTGCAGACCGACCTTTAGTAGCATGATATTTTTACGCTTTTATTTTAGGACAGTTAGAACCTCGCCTTTTTTTATTTGAAATCCCATAGCCCTAGCCTTATTCCTCCTTTTAAACACGAACATTTTGTTTGCACTCTGCCACATCTGAAGTATCTTTCCCTATAATGAACTCACCACAATCTAACCTCACTACCATCCCTGGATAATGTTGACCCTTTGTTGGCGCGATTTAATTGACATTTGAAATTTTGATTTGTTAAGTGAACCGCACTTTTGTTTACAGTCGTTTCTTGCATTACATTTAAAACACCTTTTCACACATTTAATCATGTCAATTTTCGGTGACGAATGTGTCGATGATCTGCTGAACGAAAATGTGAACGAGAACGAACTTCCAAGTGGCGACGAACAGGAAAGAGGCGAAGATAATGAGGGTGACGACGCACAACCGGAACCCATAAAACTAGAACCGAAAAAACGTTCAGTACGCAATCCAAGACCAAGATTAACCATTGAAACTCTACAAGGACGAAGGGGCATCCACACCATCGAAGAATATTTCAAAGATATCAAGTTCCATGGCAAGGGACACGAACGAAAGGATTTGAATGAAGTTATGCGTCGTCTACAGCATTGGGCCCATCGGATGTATCCCAGTTACAAGTTTGACGATGTTGTGGGGAATATAGAGCGGTTGGGGAAGAAAAAGGCTCTGCAAGTTCACATGAGCCGTTACAGGTTGGGTATATTGGAGAGCCAAACCATAACAGATCAACAGATTCAGTATGAGGACGATGACGAAGCTGTTCAGGACGAACCATTCGATGAATTCGATGCGCTGCTGGGCGAGCAGATTGCCATATCGAAGCTCGCACCCAAGACACCGAGTCACAGTCGACCACATAGTTCGATGTCCGGTAGTACGAGTATAAATACGCCTGGATTTGGACGGGGACTCAACGTTATGTCGACACCGTACTCAGGAATTCATAATCTGGATGATTCCTGTGATTTGGCGCAACCACTGCCCGATAGTCAGCCGGCGACACCCGCTCGACAGGCTTCTCCGGAGAAGGTGGAGAGACCGAAGCTGTCAGCTGAACAAATGGCCAGAATCGCCGAGAATCGGAGGTTGGCGATGGAGCGATTGAAGGCGAAGAAGGCACAGGAGAGTTTTTAGAGAGTTGTCATTGAAATAAATTGTTTTTAAATTCCAAATGTGGTTTACTGTTTTTGTTGATATTTGGGAAAGGGTCGGGAACGAGTAGAAGATCCCTCAATGAAACTTTCTGCGAACTTGTATATTTGTACATCACACATAGTCACACTTTCTAACACTTTTCAAAACTCACACAGTTACAAAAAAATGAATACTTCAAACATGCAAAATGCCAATTGTGACGCTATCGCTCCTGAAAGAACGGGAAGATTCTCTGCAGATCGTCCTTGCTTCTGCAAGCCTCAACTTGAGGCAGAAATTCCATGACATTGATCAAGTAGATCTGAAGCTGCTGTCGTCGCTCCTCGACGAAGACTCGATTCATGTTTCCGAAATGCTTCTTTGGTGGGAAATCAATCGTCGAAATCCCCGGATGCAGGGCCTTTAAGTATTTGTGCAGCAAGTTGAACTCCCGATACCTCCGCATGACCATCCAATGTTCCACTGTATCGCGCATTGTCAGATGGACTTCATAGGCGTAGTAGTTGCGACGTCGAGCCTTCACAAGTTTCACCTGCAAGGACACATTTTCTAAACTCAAAATCCATTTTAGCTGAGAGAATTCGTACTCACCTGAGGAATGGTAATCAAAAAGTTTGCCGTTGTTTCGGGTACTATGCTGTTTGTCAGACGACGAAGCTGTCTATTCTCAAGACTCAGTTGAGCCACACGCGTCTCCAGCAAGGCGCATCGATCGGTCATCTCCCGCAGCTTTTCCTCCAGTTCCAAGTGGCTCTGCTGCCGATAGGCGTTCGCCGAAGATACCGCCGATGACGATTTGCTGTAATCTGATGAAGCTTCACTTCTGACGTCTGTTTCAGTGTCCACTTCGATACCGTGTTCGGGTGCGGACTCGGGTTCTTCCAGTTCATGATCGAATTTCTTCGTGAGCATTTCGTGGAGAATTTCCTTGAGGCATTCAGGCTCATATTCGACCGGTTCCACTTCATTCTGTTCTGAGTGGATGACGAACTCTTCACTTCCCAAGTGAATCTGTCTGGGTACTCCATTCGAAATGCTTTCCTCTGCAGTCCTGTCTTCATCAATTGATTCAATTGGCCGTTCAACAGCCGCCGTCTTTTTGAAGGATCCCACTGGCGATGGAGCGTAAATAATCGGTTCTGTCTTCCTCACCACTTCGCGGAATGAATTCACATTCAAATTCGGTGTATCCACCGTCAGCGCAAAGAGGATTGTGCTCAATCCTGCTGAGATGGATGGCAAAAGATTAGCTGCCTCTGGATCAAGCATAAGTGCCCATGGTTCGTATATGCCCCGCAGAGATGGATCATCAAGCCAGGTTAAGATATACCTTCTGAGTGAGTTCTCATTGAGCGAAGCCCGAATAAATGCTTTCACTTTGCCGTACTTCGTCCAGATGTGGTTGAGCGAGTTGAATCGTTCCCGCTCGTGATTTGTCAGGTGCTTCTGACAGAAGTCCCAAAATATTGAATCGGTTGTGCTTGTGTTTCCGGACACGATTTCCTGTACATTTTGCAAAATCGCTATGGGGAGCGATGTTGATTGCACTTTAAGGCCGTAATTGAAGGCGTCTTCGAGGGCATCGAGCAAGTTTGCAATTACGTCATCCTTCTCAGTGGCAAGCTCTTTTCGTCCGCCGTACTGGGTTTGGCATTCCTTTGCGCTCTTGATCAGTTTGTTCAGAATTTCTTCGCGTTTTATTTTTCGACTATCCTGCATGTTGGCTGTACGACTCCTTGCATAGCTCTCGAATGAAAAGGTGAAAGCTACCTTCTGCTGATTTGGAATTTCCAGTATAACCGAGTGATATGATCAATGGTGGGGTTGTCTGCGTTGATGTTGGTCACTAGGTATTCGCGCGAAGATTACTCATGGATCAAGGATTTCCTCCGAATGTTTGTTTACTTGTTTTGGAAAAATAAAATAAAACAACGTTTGGGCAATCAAAATAAAAAAGTTCTGTCATCCGCCGTGACAGATGCAGCTCCAGAGCAGTTTGTCGAATGGGCGGGGGTATATAACAATTAGGGTGTTACTGCAGGTTGGAAGAAAACAACGAGTATAGTGAGGGCGAAAAAAAAAACACCACAATAGAGTGTGTTTTTTTGGAAAATCTCGATTGCGGCTCTTTAAAAGTAACAACTTTGGTGATGATTTTGAGGTCCTCTCGTCATAAAGGGTCAGCTATAATGGCCGTAAAAAAATTAAGCTTCTGTCATAAACAAGCGAAACATAATCAGAAGCATAGTCCAAATGCAAAGTGGCCATAATTGGTTAAAGAAACTTAAGGAGAATTTTGCTGTCAACGGACATTTGCATAGGTAGAGAGTGATTCATTTCGCTCCCCCGTAAGTAGGCAATAGTGAACGAACTTAACGAAACTCAGCGAAGCGGTTACTATGGTCACAGTGTAACGTCTTTGTGATTTCGCTCGGTTGTTTCAGTTGTCTTAAGTTCCTGTACGGCCATTATGGATGGCCCTTAACATGGTTGAAATAAGCTCATTTTGTGGAACATTTCAAATCCCGACGCAGTTTTTGGAAATCTATTAAGTAAGTACGTTGACTATTGCTCGTAGAAATAGATGCAGTGGGAGCAACAAAACCTTAGGAAGCCGAAACAAAATGTTTCTCTATTCATGTGAAATCTGAAGGTTATGTCATGCGAGTGGATGTTCGAAAGCTAGGTTATGAAGTTGTTTGGTGTCATCGGCTCTCGGAAGAGAATAGTCCGAGAGTATAAATGGCATTGATAAGTTTTCGAGCTACATCGTTAAGAGTTGGCATAGCCACGATAGGTGACCAGATAGCCACGATAATTTTTTTTCAATTGTTATGGCTGAAACACAACAGTGCGTCAAGCGTCAACGTTGTCTTTCAACGCACACAATTCAATGGACATTCACGAAATACTGCAGTAACCTACGTAAATGAAAAATGAGAGAGATGAGAGGATCGTAATAAAACGTAAAACGTAATCCCAACGCACGCCATTATTTAACATGTTGGATATTTTTTTGACAAAGGGATGCGCTGTGAGAGCGAAATTGAGAAATGTTTCCGAAATTGAGAGTTTTTTCCCAAATTGAGAACATTTTGTGTCAACTGACATTTGAGAAATGAAAATAGCTGACTAAAATTATTTCAACGACAAAACTAATTTGTATGAATACGCCAAATTAGCAACAAGAATAACTTTTTTTAATTTTTTTAACTTTCTTGGCATTCATTTTCCGCAATTAATTTTTTTAACGTTGAATTGTTTGACCAGAATATTTTTGACTTGACATTTCAGAAAATAAAACAGCTGACGGAATATTTTTTATTTTATATTTGAGAGAGAGAGGGAGGAACTTATTAACGCAGTGCGTCAATGCACAATCGACTAGCGCAACGCACTGTTGTGTTTCAGCCGTTACGCTTCAGCAGCTGTCAAAGTTAGCTATGACATCCAGCTGTCAAAATAGTCTGTAAGAGTTGCCGTTTTGTCATTCATCATTTTACATTTGCCGAATGAACGGAAATTATTAAAAAATATCGAAATTACACGTCTGTTGTAAATAAGCAACGCGAATTTCGTTGTAAGCTCGTTCGTCATCATGGCTTCAGTATGCAGGCAATTCGTCGTGGAAAAGTTTGAGCGTGAGTACACTCTTTGGGTCTGAAGTCACCAACCAGGCAGAGATTGACGCGAAAGGAAGAAAACGAGCAGGCATTTCCATTGGAGCGAACACAATCAACAAGTGTCCACCAAGCATCAATGCATTTACAAGGATTGACTGTTTGATGCGGTTTATGGCATGGCGGCATCATCGGACATAATTTCTTTCAAAATGAGAAAGAAGACACCGATATCGTCAATGGTCTCAGGTATAGAGCCATGTTAATCGACTTTCTGCAGCCAGAGCTCGACAACATCGATATATCCGACCTGTGGTTCTAACAAGACGACGCTATATGCCTTATAAGCGAGGCAAAGTTCGAAGTTGTAAAGGAAAATTTGACGACTGGGTCATTTCCCGGAGAGCGTTCATCAATTGACCGCCGCGATCATTCGACGTGACACTATTCGATTATTTTCGATCGGGCTACGTCAAGTCCTTATTCTACGCTAACAACCTAACCGCTTTGGTAGAGCTCGATGTCAACATTCGAAACGCTATTGCCAGAATAACGCCACACATATTGGACCAAATATTCACAAATTGGACCGACAGCTTGGAAGCACTGGCAGCGAAACTGTGGCCGGCACTTGAATGATATTGTATACTATGTATAATGGCACGAATGTACCTTCAAGATAAAGCCAAAATCAATTTTATATCTTACATCGTTGTTGTTTTATTTGAATATCTTTTCCTATCGCCCTGTAGTAGGAGACTGCTCCGAGAATATGATTGGCATTGAGAGTTTTTCCAGCTTCACCGCAAGGAACAAGTCAAAGACATTAGGTCTCTACGTGAGAACAAAAAAGCATGCGCAACAAGAGAAGTTGCCAAGGGAGCTGCAAAAGCTTTATTTCACGACTCCATACGTTATCTTCTGTCTCAAGCTAAACTTGCTTGAACACCTCAAGTATTTCTTTCAGTTGCTCCCTTTTCCGAAAAATTATTGCCAAGATCAAGAATCCAACGTCAAGCCTCTGAAATTATCAAAAGTCCAGCTTCTTGCATGCGGAAAGCCATTACAAAGTATCTCCTCATTCAGAGTATTCCCCGTCTGCGCAATTATTTATCGCACGTCACAACTCTCAGAAGAAAAACATAGAACTCATCGCAATTCGTTACTTCCTCATAAAACATGTGCTTCCACCTTAAGTAGTCTGCCTTCTCTCTCCAGCAAAAAGCAAAACAAACGTCAGCTGTTCAGGAGATAACAAGTGGATTTATACACTAATTCCACAATCAATCACTAGTTTTCCAATAAATGACGAACTATCCCGTCTACTCCACCCCAAATCATTTAAAATGAACAACAACAATCCAAATATTGTGTTTCATCCTCTGATCAGTTCAATTCAGAAAGTTATTCTCTACGAAACCAAAACTGTAAGTACACAACCATCACCACTCTGAAAATGAAAAACCTTTATGGGATTTTCCTTGTTCCAGAAACTCTATCTCGTTGGCAGCAACATCAGGGAAACTCGATTCCGGCTACTCATAATCGATCGAACCTGTCAAGACAAATTGAGTATTCACGAGGATCCCAACGAGAAAAATGCCGCAGAGATTCGTCGTTTTGTCAGTGCACTCGGCAATCCGAAGGTTGTCAGCGCCTATGGAGTCCTAGGGTTTGTTCGCTTCCTGGAAGGATACTACTTGATTCTTGTGACCAAGAGAAAAGGATGTGCATTCATAGGGATGCACTTGATCTATACAATCAAGGACACAGTAATGGTGCGGGTCAATGAATCATCTCATCGCACGCCACATCCAAATGAACAGCGCTACATAAAGATGTTCCAAAGCATCGATTTGCGAAGTAACTTCTACTTCAGTTACAGCTACGATCTGACTAGGACTCTGCAGTACAACATGTCAGCTCCACGTTATGTGGGCCCTGGAGTGGATATAGAAAAAGACGATCCTCTTCCGGATTGGGACACGCTCACCAACAACGTGGAGGATGAAAACGAACGAGTGGACTACGCGTTCCGCAGCAATCCACGCAATCGCTTTGTGTGGAACGCGTTCCTCTTGAAGCCCATGCAACACATCATGCTGAAGGATTGGCTGCTGGAGGTCATCCACGGATACATCAGTCAATCGTGCATCAGTATTTTCGGACGACACGTGAATGTCTGTCTCTTGGCCAGGCGGAGTACCCGGTTTGCTGGCACCAGATTCCTTAAGCGTGGAGCGAACTTTAAGGGCGACGTGGCAAACGAAGTGGAAACGGAACAGATTGTCACCGATGGCCATAGAATGTGCAGCTTCACTCAGATGCGCGGTTCGATTCCATCGCATTGGTCACAGGATATCAGTAAGATGGTTGCTCGTCCTCCGATTTCACTGGATATATCTGATCCATTTGCGCAGACGCCATCACGTCACTTTGATCGTCTCCTTTTCCACTACGGAGCACCCCTGATTGTCTTGAATCTTGTCAAGAAAAGGGAGCGACGCAAGCACGAGAGCATCCTCAGCCAGGAGATAATGGGGAGCATCAAATACCTGAACCAGTTTCTGCCGCCTCCCTTCAGAATGCGGTACATTCACTTTGACATGGCTCGCAAGAGTCGTGGCGGCGGGAATGTCATGGAGATGTTGGCTGACATCTCCGAGAAGGTCGTCGAACAGACAGGAATGTTCTTTAAAGACCGGAATGAGAAGTACTTCCAAACGGGCATTGTCCGGGTGAACTGCGTCGACTGCTTGGATCGCACAAACACCGCTCAGTTTGCGATTGGAAAGTGCGCCTTAGCGCATCAGCTCTCGAAGCTGGGCTTTATCAAGCCCGCGCGGTTGGAATTCGACTCGGACTGTGTGACCATGCTGGAGAACCTTTATGAAGACCACGGCGACACGCTGGCGTTGCAGTACGGTGGATCGCAGTTGGTGCACAGGATAAAGACCTACAGGAAGACCGCCGTCTGGGCATCACAAGGCAATGACATCATGCAGACTTTGAGTCGATACTATAGCAACACATTCAGCGACACCGAGAAGCAGCATAGCATCAACTTGTTCCTGGGCTATTACATTCCGAGGGGGGCACACTCAAAACGTAAGTAGACCTCTTGCCTTGCATTCAGAAATATATGCTTGAGATTTGTAGAAAACCAACCGATCTGGGATCTCCCTTCGGACTACTACATGCACAACACCTACAAGCCGCAGAGCCCCCGCACTGAGACGACCCTCCTGACGGACTGGATTCGTCCAAAGGTCCGCTCCTCGTTGCCGTACTCCTGTTCGGACTCGAATAAAATTGTGAAGGAGCTCTTCCGAGTGCACTCGAAAGACCTGGAAATGATTGACTCTTACTCCAACTACCACATGTCATTCAAGCTCACTGACTTCGGGGAACACATCGCCTTCGAGATAAGCCAAATGTCGAACAGATATCTACCAACATTCCGAACGAATTTTAGTCCCTTCCAACGACACACCGAAGAGCGGGCAAGTCGCAAAAATCCCTCGCTCACCGGGCAGAGTTCGTCGACCAGCAACGACTCAAACTCATCGTCAGAAGCGGATGATTCCAGTTCGGATGATGACTTCGGTGGGCAGTGGGAATCGGTGCCCAAGCAAACCGAACACAAAGAACAAAAACCCCTTACGTTTGAGTCACTCTTGCCGCCCATGGAAACAGTGTACGGTTGCTCGATAGAGAATCCCAGCAAATCCAGTTTGAGTCTCTACAAGAAGTACGTTAAAATTGGAAAGCTTTCCTCGCCACAACTATATCCTTTGGCACCGAATCGAGAGCAGGATGCCGTGAAGATGATGATTGGAATTAATTTGCATCCATTGAGTGACTATGGAACTGATAGCTTTGAGAGTATTAAACCGCCGGTGGTGAGTGAGAAGAGCAGGCGAATTTATGAGGACTATGTCAAGATACCGAGAAACTTCAATTCAGTTCCCAAGCTGGAGGATTGTGCAGGGGCACTGTACACGTATATTCAGATGCTGTAAAGTCTGAGAGATATTGCTTAGGTAGCAGTAACTGGGATGGGAACGAGTTGGGTTCCTGCATTCGCTGAATAAATTGGTCGACCCATTTAGCGTTAATACCGGGAGGCATGCATCGTATTTTGCTGTTGATAAGTATTTCATATTCAATGTAAGCTTAACCGTTTCTTTTATAAGGCTTCAATAAACGTGTTTAAACAAAAGATTGCTGAGTTGTGTGTATTTTTTAGGTTTCATTGTGGACACATTTTGAGGGTACAACTAGTCTTATAAAAATTTTAAATTGAAGAGTAAATCTCTTTGAATAATAGTACCAACGCCTAAGATGGCTAGGTCATGTAGAGCGTATGGACAACTTAGCTCCGGCCCGAAGAATCTTAAACGCTGAGTGAGACAACGCAACAGAGGATGTCCACGTACAAGGTGGCGCACACAAGTCGAGGGGACCCTCGACCACACCGGCTTGGTGTGAGAAACGGGTTACAGCTGGCGAGAGATCGTGCTGGCTGCAGAGGCATGTAAGGTGAAGCCCACGTCCACCTCGGACTGTAGCGCGCTAAGAAGAAGAAGAAGAATAGTAATATTTTGCCGCTACAGTGAGGGTTGGATTTGGGATAAGCTTCTACTTGTGTTTTGTGAAATATTGTGAAGTGGAGGCGAAATACAGTTTAACAGCTCCGACTAACAGCTATGCTTATGACGCGTTGCAGTTCTTCTCCAATTGCCATCCACACAAACAAGACCAAAGTTCGCTCGCAGAATATTCTTTTCGAAAAGATCAAGAAATTCTTTATCCGCTTTGGTGTTGTTCATGACTCTGCGTCGTAGATGAAGGCTGAGTCTGATACAAAGACAGGTTGGTCTTTTGAGAGGCAAGAGTTATACTATACTGGGTTTGATATCCGTACTGATGTTATTATTATTATTACTGACGGCGCTACAGTCCGAGGTGGATCTGGGCATAAGTTCTCAGCAACCACTCGTGTTGTGCGTGCTATTGTTCTCTCACGAGTGGAGGAGATTTACAGTTTAATGCCGACTTCGAAGTGAATTACGGTGGTGATGTCTGCCTTGTAGGCTTCTAGGCCCTCCGCGAGTTCATCGGTTGCACGTGGTCTGTTAAGGATATCTCCGCCACCATCCTAAAAAGAGCGATGAGCCCTGGTAGGCTCACACTCCCCCCTCTCTCGTTTGCAGCCGCCCAGACGTCCCACGAGGGTTGGTTACCCCGTCTTCTGTTAAAGGTACTCGGCTCCCGGATTTTACGTCCCACGAGGGTTGGTTACCCCGTCTTCTGTTAAAGGTACTCGGCTCCCGGATTTTACTACGGGCAGGTGAGAGTAGGAGTTCGTTAACAGAGGCTAGGTGCAGACGCTTGTGTCAGCATGGTTCGCCTGTTAACGCTTCGAAATCCAACGTTTCCATTCTTCTTCCAGGTGGCGGCGAACTTTCAGAAAGTTTTACGGAGACTCGCTTGGGAAAGTTCCTATCGGCACTTTACGATTGTAGTGTAGTTTTCCTACACACCTCTTCCTCGACTGCGTTGTTGCCTCGATATCAGTTTTCTTATATTGGCTACAACAAGAAAATGAGCCGAGTCGACTTTGGCTGCTTGGAACGTTTGACTGTGTATGACGTCTGCTTTATAGCAGTCTAGGGCCTTGGCGAGTTTTGCACATGGTTTGTAAAGGAACTCAGGTACCACCGGAAAAAATAAAGTCTTTGTCCTTTATTCGTTTTTATTCTGGTTTCGTCAATAGTAGATCCCTTCGTATCCGCGGGTGTTAGTCGTCGCTGACCTAAGAATTTTTTAGGTGATAAGGAAGTTAACTCCACGTTCAATCTTTAACTCGCAAGTCAGGTTAATTTCTTTAGTCCCTGGACATAGGGGCCCGGGAGTATTCGGTGTGCGGAACCTATTTCAGGTTGTGACCGCCGCCGTTGGTTATTGGAAAAAGGGCTTATCCGTAGCCCTCTCTATTAAAAGGTCCCGACCTAACATTGAAAGAATCTTTTTAGACCTGAGCTCCGAAATATGTTGGAGTAGCCCTCAAAATGAATGTAAGCCAGGTGGCTCCTGCTCACTGAAGCTTTAGATGCCGCCGTTGGTCAATCAGATGATAAGCTCCTTAGCTCCTATAAAAGAGTTGAACCCCGGTACAAAATTACTCTCCCCCCCCTCACTTTTGCAGCGGCCAACGGGGTTTGGTTGCACCCTCTGTTGAAAGTATCCGGCTCTCGAGTTTTATCACGGGTAGGTGAGAGTAGGAGTTCACAGACAGAGATTAAATGCAGACGTAGGTATCTGCATCGCTCGCTTAAAAGCTTTTTAAAATCTTGGTCTTAAGTTGAACATCAGCAAGGGTATTATATTTTGTTTTTCTTAAAATATCTGGGGCTTCTCCTTCTCGAAAAATCATCTAAAATTTTTTCACGGCTCCACCTCTTTCGTGTTACTGACAATGTTCAAAAAGTATAACTGTCTAGAAAAAGCTTCTCAATCTCGCCGTTCGGAGTCGGCATTTAATTGTAGGTCCCCTCCATTCGCGAGAGGACAATAGCAAGCACAACACGAGTGGTTGCTGAGAAGTTAGGCCCAGGTCCACCTCGGACTGTAGCGCCGCCATTATTATTATTATTATAGGCCTTTGAAGAACTTTTATGTCCTTGCCATATATGGGTTTCGGAAACACTCTGTAGGCTTCAAAGTAAAGGCTTTGTTGATCATCCTTCTCATGAAAAGGACTTCAGCAAGGTGTACCTAGTAACAAAAACGAAGGTGGTCGCAGCACCGACGAAAACTGTCTGAAAACTCCCTCGACAAAAGAAAACAACTCGAGTTCTGTTTTTATAAAAAATAATAGATATCTTTTTATTGAAGCAAATATGTATACTTATGTTTGTGTAAATTAGAAAAAGAAAGTTAGATTTCTTACGGTTTCGGTTTAAAGTAAAAACACAACAAATTGATTGATATTTTTGTTTTCTATCAGAAAATGCAGAAGGAAAAGTGGTCAATTAAGAGAACATAGTTAATTTCAAGAAATAAACGACAGAAAATAAAAGCTTTTTAACTGTTAGAAGTGAAGTAGAAACAACAGGCACACGCACCACCCTCAAGGACGCGCCGAAGACCCGTCGAAGACACGCCTCAGCCACGTCCCTCCGCGTGCGGGCGCGTGCATTTTGATTTAATTAACCCGATTTAAATAACTTATCTCAAATAATACATCATTCTATTTGTTTTTCAAACACTTTCATTGCGATATAATATAAACCTCTTAACACCTAGAAAAAAAAAAATGAACAAAAATAAGAATACGAGCTAGGAAAAGTGAAAAGAAATAAAAGGTTAACAGAACGTGTGTGAACCCAGTTTTTGTGTGCCTGTGGAGGGCGACTGCTCTGACATTTAACTACATCGATAATAAGTATATGATTTCTTCCTTCTAATTTATTTATATATATATATAGATTTTTCCTTTTTTTGTGTTTTTTACTCTTTATTTGATTTAGTTCTTTAATCTAAAAATATTTGTTTTTGTTTTTGTTTCCATTTGTTTTGCGTGTGGATTCAGTTTTCACTTGAATTCTCTTTGTTTGTTTTTATTGCCTGCCGCCTGCCGGTTGGTTTAGAAATTTTTGTGTTTTTTTGCTTTGTTACATTTTGTCTTGAATTGAATTGTGATTTGTGCTGTTTTCCGCGAACAGAGATGTCAAAATGCGGGGGAGGGAGAGGGGATGTGTAGAGCAGGAGAATGGAAGAAGATTGAAAATGGGGGTTCCTTAGTAAAAACTATTTGTTTTCTTATTTTGTTTCGGCTCACTGACCTTAATCGCTAGATAACAAAAAACAAGTTTAGATTTATAATTAATTGATATTTGATTTTCTCCTCGACGAGAGAGAGAGATGAAACGGGCAGTTTCGAAAGCAAAACTCTCTCAGTTCCACCAAAAAACTCACCGCGTAAAACTTAAAGACTTCTAGAACGTAAACAGGGTATAAGAACTTTCATAAATAATAAGATTAATATATATATATATAAAAAAAGAATATGTTTGTTTTTGTTTTTCTGGTGAAAAGTGATTTTAGATCTGTTGAGCGAGTTCCTCAGCAGGTGGAGCTACCGGTAGTATTCGTTCGCCTAGCAGATTTCGTCGTTTCTTGCCTGGCGGTCCATCGTCTGGGATTGTTGCGGATGCGGTTATTTCGCGTTTGGTCGATGTGTTCGATGGGCTGACACTCGACCGGGTGTTTAGTTGTTTAGTGGGCGTCTCTGGCGGGGGTAGATCCTCGACAGCTTGTGTTAGCGGTGACAACTGGTCTTCATCTTCGAAATCTTCGTCGCCATCGTCGGAATCCTCCGAATCTGAACTCCATGAGACCTGCGCTCCGGGGAATATGTACGAGCACGACGACTCATGACAGTAGTATGTTCCATCGATTAGACGTTCGGCAGCTGTTTGACGTTTCGATCGCTTGTTCCTAGCCCAACCGCTGTTCCGTCTGTTGCTGGTGGATGGGCTGCAGTCGATCGAGGCGACCACGTTGTTGGAGTTCTTGGGAGCACCATTTTCAATGATGTTGCTACACCCGCCACCACCTCCGCCACCGCCGCCGCCAACGTCTGGACCGGCAATTCCGTTGCCAAGGACCGTTCCACTCGACACGGAGTTGGATGAATCGCAAATGCCACTGTCCTTCGACGAGTCTATCGAGAGGTGGCGATAGTTGCAGTTTGCGGGCTTTTTCTGCAGTTGACCGTCAAAAGTGAAACTCTCACTCTCCTCGTCCTCTATCTCCGGCTCGTAACTTTCCTCCTCGCGATTCTCCAACTCCAGCATTCCATGTTTGATCTTCTTGATGGCAGCCATCGCCGCGTCCTCCTGCTCCTTGAAAGATGGTATATCGCTGAAGTTGGCTCTTGAACTGCACGATGGTATTTCGTCCGGCCTGCCCATTGGCTGAAGCATGGACGAGGTGGAACTCTCGAAGCCCGAATCAGAGTAACCTGTCGAACGCAATGCCGTGTCTGTGGACGTGGAAGATTTCACCGACAGCGTGTCTGTATCTTGATTGCCGATAGTTGCTGCCTCATCCTCCACCGGGTGGGGGTTCAAGTGCTTTGCTTCCGAGAGGATGGTCTGATCGAAGCATATTTCTGTCCAATCCTCGGCGAGCTTGTGACATATTTGATTGATAATCACGTCGGAATCACCGAGTAATTCTACGTCGAACTCCAAATGTCGAAGTTGCTCGCGATTGATTAGAATTTGCGGCACATTCGCTGGGATGGAACTGGGAATTAGTGCTACTGGTCGAACTTTGAGGGATGAGCCCATGACAATGAGAAGATCGCACTTGTCCTTGTCGCTGGCCATGACGGTGTGAAACTCCTCAGGAAGACCTGTAAAGAGAAGATATTATGTGTTGCAATATATTGATGGAATCCTATAGAAACGAGAAAGAATTCAAGTTCAAACAAAGTTCGTAAGAGATACACGAAATAGAACTTTACAGAAAAAGAAGTGATCGCCAAAAGGTATGCACAGTAAAAAGCAGTCCTATTTTATTGTAATTCAACGTGAAGCATTCTTTGAGGGCATTTATTGGACATTTAACCTTCAACTTGAGATCATTATCAACGACCAGCCTCAGTCGCAATGATGTATGCATTGTGGTGGGTGTCCTTACCAGACTTTCTGCACTCACGCAATGCATCTAGGCCTCTCCAACAGTAACTATTGCAAAAGATGGAGGGACGAGGGAGAACAAGAATCCGCTCGCCACCTGGTCTGCGATCGCGCAAATCTAATGAGAAGGAGATTGCAAACACTAGCCAAAAACGTGCTGGAAGAACTGAATAAAACTGATTTGAAAAGCCTTCTCAGATTCATGCAAAAATCTGGGTCCTTTTAGTCACCAAGTTTGTGCAGGATAACGATGGAGTTCTCTCGCTGCTCTATCAAAGTCGGTAACGAACTGATTTAGACCTTTAATGTGAAAAAAGACTTTAGGCAAGTTGACGCGCTGTCATGTGACATTTTGCAACATCATTCTTGAGAAGATCGTGCAAAAGTCGCTGGCCAACTAAGAGTCTGCTGAATTCCTGGCATACGCAGGTAACATGATTGATCGGGCACAGTGTGCTGTCAATGAAGCGTTCGGACGGTAAACAAAAGCAAAACGAAGTATATGCTGTCATCCAGAAAGGACGCACTACATCGACCCGAACGTTACAATAAGCAGCTATAACTTTGAGGCACTGAACATCAGTTCCACGATCAAACGGAAAACAACTCTTGCCAACCACTGTTTTTGTTTCGGGCTCAAGAGGCAATTGAGTGACAAAACCCTCCCCCGAAGGTGAAGGTGACATTGTATAAGACACTGATCATCCCAGTCCTGCTCTACGGCACAGAAGCATGGACAATATCAAAAGTGGATGAGGAAGTTCTTGGTCTTTTCCAGAGAAAAAATTCTGCGCGCGATCTTTGATATTGTTTGCATTGATGGCGATTGGAAAAGAAGATTCAACATGTGCCTACCCAGGCGTCTATGGATCCAATAACTAAGAAAGCTGGGCCATGTAGAGCTCATGGACAGCGTAGTTGTGTTCCGAAGAATCTTCGACTCCAAGCCTGTGGGACAACGCAACAGAGGAAGTCCACGTCTAATTCGAATCCCAGTGAATGCAATCTGGTCCAGTCATGATTTGCCGTTGGGATCAAATTAACAGCTCTATCACTGGAGCGGTCGATCAGTGGCAGTAGTTTGACTGTGGATATCACAATGGACCAACATGGTCTAAGTGTGCTGGTGAATTCACTAGCTGTCCCCTCACCTAACCTAACCCGACCTACTGTTCAAATTATCGAGTAGATGATCATCAGCAGCCAATCTCATCCGTCCAAGGGAAGCAATATTATTCTTTAAAGCAGCTAGGCAATATTTAATAAAGGCAAGCAATGTCTTCGGAAATATTTAGTCCTACGGTATTGTTAGCTAGACTTATGGTGGGGAAGTGCAATCCTTTTAACATTCTAAACGCTTTCATGTGTGTATTTGTGGTTGTATAAGAAACCCTATTAGCACTGAGTTTCGTTTTGATACCAGGAAAGATCTCGACAAGATATTCTTTAAAAAGTTTTCCTAGTACCCGTTGTCTGGTCGTTCCAAGAACTTTTCAGGCACACGAGTGAGTTAAACTTCCTTTTCCTGCTGAATTGTTCCTTTTTCCTAGCACACTAGCATGATCTTTCTCTAGCTGCCTCCAGTTGGATGAGGTTCCTCTGCACTTGTGAGCGTCGCCTCAATCGTGGTAGTCCTTAATTGCCTTGTCCCAAAGGGTCTGGGTGGATGAATCTTTGGGCCGAAGATAAATTGTCCAAACGCTCTACATGTCCTAGCCATATGAGGCGTTAGATCCGTGGCTAGACATACTCTGCTGTAAAGGCCAGACAGTTCGCGGTTGAATTTTCTCCCTATCAACGCAAACAGAATCAAAAGATCGCACGCAGAAGTTTTTTCTCGAAGAGACCGAAGCTTCTTCATCCGTTGCCTCGTTACAGCGACCGCCATAAGCGTCGCCCAATTTCATGGAGCGAATTAAGAAAGCTGTAAAAAAGAAATCAGTTGTAAATGGAGCTTACAGCCTAGAATAGCATACTGGCTGTATACACCCGTAGTCAGACCAATCCTATTGTATGGAGTCGCAGTATGGTTGACAGCTCCTGGCACAGCCGTCAACCGCAATCTTCTTAACCGTGTGCAAAGATCTGCAAGCATATGCATCATTGGGGTGATAAGAACGACACCATCAGAAGTACTGAATGTTATACTACATCTCCCTCCACTCGACTTGTTTGCCAGACAAGTAGCAGCTTGCACACGACACGACTGGATGGCGCAGTTGGTTAAGTGCCTGACGCAAGTTAGAGGGATCACAGGTTCGAATCCCAGTGAAACCGAATCTGGTCCAGTCACCATTTGCCGTTGGGATCAAATTAACGGTACTGGAGTAGGTTGCTACCTGGCAGTACAATGGACCAGTTTTGAGTCTGAGTGCTCCAGTAGTGCTCCAAAAATCCTCCGAAAAAAGGCAACTTGCACAGCGGTAAGACTCAGAGCACTACACTTGTGGAATAACCACCATACAGGTCATTCCATCATTCTAGTTAACCTCGAGTTTCTACCGCACGACACTGACCTCCTACTTCCTCATCTCCTCTTTGAGAAAAAATTCTCCACCAGCATACTCCAGGTCCGACTGGAAGTCTGACACTCAGACGCTGGACGTTCCTCTGCGTATTTTCACAAATGGATCCAAGATGGATGAGGGAGTAGGATTAGGTGTTTACTCCAAGGATCTCAATTTTGGTATATCCCTCCACCTTCCAGGACATTGTAGCGTATTCCAGGGTGAGACGATGGCAATAAAAGAAGCTCTGTGCTTTTTTCTTCATCAGATGAAATAGTGACGGGGACCATCAATGCAAATAACTTCTCCGCACTCTGACGTGATTTGTTCCTTGAGTGTTGCCCAAAAAGGATTCTTGAGTGTTGCCCAAAAAGGATTCCGTAGAAAGTGGTTAAGTACTCTTCTCTTTGATTCCCTAGCTGAAAGAAAATTTAGTCAGACAGTCAGTGAAATTGCATATCCGTTTTGAAAGCTTTCGCTGAAACTACAGGTACAGTTGAAAAGTGCGTCGACTCCTTCGTCAAAAGTCTAAGATCGATTCCGAGCTTGACAATGCTCAGAAAGTCCAACTGAAGGACAAGGAGGTCATCTCGCAATTCGTCGTTCGGAGTCGGCAATTCAATCATGAGTGAACAACAAAATGCGCAAAACAATTATTTGAGAGATGATAGACTTAAGTTCACCCCAGACTGGACTGTAGAGCTGTCCAAAGAAAAAAAAAAGTTTTCTTGTAGTGAATGCTCCTCATTGTATCACCGTCAGGACAAAGTCATTAATGAGCGCCTTTTGAGTAAGGCTCAAATGATGTCCTCCTTCGATAATAAACGCTTCAAAGCCATGATGTCTCCTATGACAATAAATCCATCAGCATCACACTATTTTCCACTCAGATTTTTGGAAAAGGCTGACATTTATTTTGTTCAAATTCACTAGAGAATCAAGTTAACCAAATCTCTTTACGGTTTTGGTCCACGTTGATTTCTATCTCCTTACGAAGATCTTTCAAATCCCAGTGCACCAAAAGACTGAACGGAAAAAATAATGTGTTCGTCGAAAGTATCCAATTAAAAAAATATAAAATTTCGAGAACAGGTTTTCTCGAAGAATTCTAGCAAATCCTGAAAAAATAAATCAAAAACTGAATGTCTTATGAATCACAACATTCAAGTTTGGAAGTGGCCGAGACAACCAATTTACCCGAATGTGGGCAAAGATTAATAAGACCTTTGAAAGAAAGACAAGGAACTGTGCATCAACATTCTTTAAATACCAAACATAATTGATTGGCAAAATATTAGCTGAAATGAATGTCAAAGTTCAGCTACTAGTAGAGTTTGTTCAGTTTTTGCTGTGGTTAAGGCTAAATGATAGTTAACTGCATAACTGTTTCTTTATTTGTGTGAGCTTTGACGTTTGCGAACAAAAAATGTTCATATCTTGATTTTTTAGTTAAAGACGTTCGATAGAATCCCATAAAGTGGATCTAAGACGGTGTTTACAAACGATTGGGAAGGCCAGAAAAGATTTTCCTGAAAATGAGGAAAATATGTCGAAAACGAAACCGCATCCAACCCATCTTCTTCTCGCTTGTGAAAATCACATATTGCCCCTAATACTCCCGCCTTCTTTCACTCATGTAATCAGCGTCTAAGTCGACTTGTAACTAGTAAGTTCTGCGTTTTGCCAACTGACGTTGGACTTTGACTGAAAACACACAGAGAAACAAGATGTTTGAAGTTTTTCTCAGATAAGGCAGTTTTATCGCGTCAGATTCCTTCGCCTTATTATTTCTCTTAGCGTAATCGACGCTTTCCTAGCACCCCGACCTGCGAGTGACTCACTGACATAGCTGCCGGGCAATAGCATCGCAGAATTGCACGCGACTTCACGTTTAACACGGAATTTGTGTCTGGTAACAAATGCGTACGTATGATGCTAATTAAATACACATCTCCAAAAGTTCCCCGAAAATTAATCAGAAATTTCACCTTCACCATCAAGAGCGTTGTAAACACCGAATGCAGCTACTTTATCTTTTGCGATTGCCACTTCAGATATGATTCATGGACCTTGAGTCTGTATTTCTCCCTCTCTTCCGTGCTATGACTAAGTAAACTCCACTATCCAACATCAAGAGTTTCGAATCGAGAAAAAGAACCCCTTGCACCCCACTGCAATTTTGAAGCAAGTGAAAAAGGACAGAAGAACAAACCACCACGACATAATCCAACCTGTTGGACCCCTCGAGAGACCAAAACAAACAGAGTCGCACTTACCTTCACCGAAGAAAACAATATCGGGCTTCATGATTCCATTCTCGACAATCCGCTTGAGGTCAGCCTCGTCCACACTGTCGGACGCATCAGAGCTGTGTGTCACATTTGGCTGACACTTGGGGCACACGGGGATCTTCTGTGCGAATATATCTTCACGGATGGCATCCGCTGTGGTCTTGAATTTGCATTTAGTGCAACTTGCAGTGGAGAACGAACCGTGACACTCAATCACGTTTCGTATTCCGGCCACCCGTTCCAAGGTGTCAATGTTCTGCGTGTAGTTGCGAAGCAGTTTCTCTTTGGTCTCCAGCAGCTTGATGAAACGATGACAGGGCGACGGGGTAAATTGTCCGGGATAAATCTCCCTGGCGAACTTGTAAAACGGCCGCGGGTCGCGCGAGAAGTAACTGATGTCAAACATCGCCTGTGGATCCGGCAGATCGGGGAAGTCCTTTGCCAAGCGGCTGTAGATTCCATCGCTGGAACGGAAGTCGGGTATACCGCACGACACAGATACTCCAGCGCCAGTCAAAACAATAACATTCTTTGACGCCTTCAAAAGTTCGATGACATCGCTGAATGTGTTGACGGTGCGCAGTTTACGACGTCTTGGTGGCTCCGATAACATGCTGGCCAAAATCCGCCAAAGGGTCATGTCATTCAATCCAGGAGCGATTTGTGAGGCCGCTGTACCGTTCGGCAGAATTTGCGATAACAACTCGCGGGGATTTGCACCCGAATGAATTTGCTTTTGCACCCAAGTTATGGGCTTAGTTGTTGCAGCTGGCTTCCAATCCTTACCAGATATTTCCGACATTCCACTTAGATCTGAGAAGTCCGAGTCGTCTGATGAATTTTCCTCGGTCTCATCGGTCTCGTAGTTGGCATCTTCCTCGTCGTCATCATCGTCTTCATCCTCAGCGATCCCTTTATTTTCCCGTTTATGTTCGTCAGCGACTACAGCTGAAGCGAAAACATTACCAAAAGTTTGTTGTTGTGTCGAACCACCAGCCTCTTTGCTTATTCCACCATCGACGAGTGTCGTGATGTTGGTGTTGATGATGGTGGTGGTATTAGTAGTGGAAACGTTTTCAGCGTCGTTCTTTTCAGCGGGAGAATTGTTTTGGTCTGTGAGTGTGCGATGAATTGTGGAATCGCTGTTGATCGCGCCATTGCATTCTAATGCTGTTGGATTTATATAAATATTATTTTCCATTTTGATAATAATTTTATGTATATTTGTCTCAGTTAAATGGGAGAAATTTGGATTTTTTCTTAATATTTTGACTTTTTCTGCATTACTTGACACACACTAAACTACAAATGACGTGATGGCTGACATTCACAAAAATGGCCGTCTGGTAATGAAAGCTGTCAATTGATAGAATGGTGTTGCCAATTGGATGCAAAACTTAGAATCCACATTTTTCTATGCGTACTGAAATGTATTCTAATTAGTTGGAATAGGAGTTGTAAAATTGAGAATTTTCAATAAAGCTGGCAAATTATTTTTTTTTCACTCGTAAAATTCGATCGTCCTTAGTGTTGAGCAGGTTGATTTTTTTCTAATGCAAAAGAAAGAGGTGTTCGAAAATGTCACACGCACAGTTCATATGGGTTGCGAATTGTCAAATACTTTCTGATTGCATTTCGCAATGAGATCATCGAATTTCGCGGAAGTCTTTCTGTGCCTGATGTTATGTAATTCCTAAGAACAAACACGTATCACATGGCTTCCACAGATTACCTTCTACATTTGAATGTAAATAAACAAATTCTGATTGTAAACAAATAACGCACACAGTCGCACGTCGGCGTTGAAACGTATGAACCAACAAAAGAGTCAGACATAAGTGGTTACCAAAGAATTCTGAACAGTAGTGAGAGAAAAAAATTTGCATTCATTAGGAAATAGTCTCTGAAGTGTTCATTCCATTGATAGTATGGACGATGTGCATATATGCTGATTACATGGGGAGCATGCGTGTTGTTAAGGGCTTGGGTTTGAAGATAAACTAGACTTTTCATAAGATCGCTATTGGTTTTGTAGACTTGCTTTTGTTTTTGTAATGAAACGAACGAATGGAATTCATTTGTTCAAGACACGTATTGAATAAAGATTTAAATGTGGTCCACATAATGAAACAGAGAAGAAGAACAACCAACAAATCAATTAGTGGCCGACATCGGCCGAATATCGGCTCTACTGAGATCATATAAGTGAAAAAGCTGTTTAGCCATTTGCAATAAAACATAGCGGACCGTTACTTTAATAAATATGATTAAGAACAGAGACACATAGAGCGGAGCAGTGATGATCAGGGTTTTGTACAAAGCCAAGTTTGTCTTTCCAGGAGAGGCTCCATTACTCAAATGCCTCCTGAGCCCAAAAAAAGGCCGGTTGGTAAGGTAACTGACCCTCCGCGGAATGTATGGGAATGCTTGCAAAAGCTCAAAGAATTAAGTAGGAGAAACCGAGTAAAACTCTGCTGGATACCTGGCCATACGGGGATAGAAGGCAACGAAATGGCCGACTCACTGGCAAGGAAAGGAGCATCAGAACCCTTCATAGGCCCTGAACCATTCTGCGCTGTAGGAGACCATCTCCTCAGAGAAGAATTCAGGGAACTGGAAAGAAGGAATCGGAAAGAAACCTGGAATAACGCTCGTGGAATGAAGCAGGTCAAGAAACTCCTAGGGCAATATAACCGGAAGAGATTCGAGGCATACATCAAAATGTGCAAGAATAACCTCCGTATCCTAACAGGCTTCCTAACGGGGCACTGCACTGACTCAGGGAGCATCTAAGGAAACTAGGGGTATCAGAAGAAGGTCTCTGCAGATTTTGTGGAGAATTTAATGAAATTCCAGAACATATACTGGGATTTTGTGAGGCACTGGCCCACAAAAGAAAAATAAATCTGGGCAAGTACCTACTATCAGAAGAAGAAATGCAATCACTAGAACCATCTCTCATTCTCAGATTCCTGAAGGAAACTGGCTTAGAGAGAATACTCTAGAACAGATTTCTTCACCTATGCGCAATAGGAGTCCATTACCCTCAATACAACTCTGAAAAGAACTGTATTTGAGGGGAACTCGTAATTGTGCTAAGGTATTGAAAGGGGGCACAATAGATCTTAAAGGTCGCGGTGCAATATACCCTCAACAATAATAATAATAAGGTAACTGACTCACTGGCGGAATCGGCGGTGTACGGTCTACACCGGTGGGTATGATAAAGGGTACAATTCGTCAGCATTTTCTCAACAAATCAAAAAGGGGGACAAAAAAGATTGCTCCAACTATAGGGGCATATCTCTTTTAATTCTCCCGGGTAAAGCCTACGCTAAGGTGTTGGAGGCGCGTTCTAGAGCTATGATCGAATCCAGGATGGGAGTTGAACAGTGCGGTTTTCGTCCCGGCAGAAGTACAACCGACCAGCTTTTCACTCTAAGAAAGGTACTTGAGAAGGCTTGGGAGTACGCAAAACCGATCTACAGTTGTTTTGTAGATTTGGAAAAGGCATGTGACTGAGTTCCTCGATGTAAACTCTGGAGTGTCCTGCAGGAGTACGGGATTGATGGTTCTTTGTTGAGGGCTTTTCAATCTCTATACACAAACCAAGGGTGCGATTTGTCACCTCTCCTTTTCATTATATATATGGACTGGATGTTACAGTGCAGTCGAGACGAGGAATGTTTCACATTGGGAGAGTTGGGGGTAAGTCATCTTCTTTTTGCAGATGACTGAATCATCCTCACATCCTCCCAGATAGAATTCCAGCGCGCGCTAGATAGGTTTGTGGCCGTATGTGCTGATTCTGGGATGAAGGTTAACGTGGGCAAATCAGAGGTTATGGTTATTTCTAGAACCCCTGTTCAATGCACTCTACATGTTAGTGGACTCCCATTGAAACAGGTGGAGAAGTTTAAGTATCACGCGGTCTTCTTCACGAGTGATGGGAGGAATAATGCGGAGCTTTCTTGTAGGATTGGTTGAGCTGGATCAATTTTGAAACAGCTTGGTCGATCTGTAATCAGGAAGGCCGAGCTTGGTGTCAAAGTCCAGTTAGCGGTTTTTAACGCAGTATTTGTTCCAACTCTCACCTATGGTCGTGAAATTTGGGTAATGACAGAAAGAATAAGATCGCGAATACAAGCTGCTGAGATGAGATTTCTTCGTGCTGTTGTGGGAATTATTCGCCGGGATAGGGTGAGAAACACGGCAGTGCGCGAGGAACTCAATATTGGGCAGCTGCTTCTTCGAACGGAAAGGGATGTACTTTGTTGGTTTGGTCATGTGGCATGAATGTCCCCATTATCACGACTTCCGGGGCGTGCCTTGAATGAGATTCCATCAGGTGGGCGACCGCTTGGCAGACCCAGGACGAGATGGTTGGTTCAAACACTCGCGCTTGGGCATAGCTCCTGATGAGTTAGAGTCGATGGCGGAGGATCGAGTGGCCTGGAGATCCCTCGTGCATGCATTGCCCCCGGGACCCCTTTAATGGAACATGCGGGTCACTGAAAATGAGATGAGATGATCAATTTCGTATGGCTAGGCCTAGGGAACCTTGATGATCTATCAATTTACAAAAAATGCAAACAGTTCGTTTAAAGCCACTTCTCAAGCCTTATTTGTAGTTTTCTTCTGTCTTCAAAATATCATAGTTGGCGCTCAGTGAAGAGCATTATTGTCGTTTTCCATTCTCCAAAAAAATGTGACCTGAAACTGCCTTTTTTTACAGAGTTACATTTGTTTCGTCTCATTCTGTACAGAATTGCAAAAATGGCGTGTTCCATTCTAAAACTGAAAACGAGCTTAATCGTTTAGTTGTATTTTGTTTATTAAAACTTCAGACGAGAACCTCGACAGTGCAAAAAATGGAACACAAAAGAAAACAACGAACAATTTTGTTATGCGTATGACAGTTGTCGAAAAGATATTTTTTACGATAACATTTGTAGAATATGCAAGTATTCTACCATCATGATATTTATAAAAATACGTACAAATCACAAATTTACCAAATCTCTAAACAAACAATCCCAGTTGTATGTTTTTTTTATTAACTAATGTTATGGATGCAATATGCAATATTGCCAACTTGACGAAAAAAATAAATTCACCCTGTTTACTTCTGTTCTAGCACTTTTTAGGTCAAAATTAATAAAAAGAGTCAACATCTGGTAAAAAAAGTTGACTTTTTTCAGTTTTACAGTTTGTTAGGTAAAAACGGCAAAACATGATAACTATGTTTTAAAAAGTAATCTTACCCTTTAGTTTGTGAACAAAACGAAACTTGGTTATTTTTAAACGTCTAAAAAAAACCTTGAGTCCATATTAATCATATTAATCATTCTTTATATTCATCTCATCAATATTTACATTTTTCATATCAATTTTTAAATAAATCTCGACTTAAACACAAATTCGCTCAGAATTTTTACGGAGTACTATTTGATTTAAAAATAAATTACACTACACATGTAAACCCGGTATGTTTTTGTTTTGACAGTTGCTGTAAGGCAAATGCAACTTCATTTTTTTTTTCATTTACCTTCCAGTTCCTTTTGCAAAAGTTGTCATACAATAGTTGTTCTTTCGTGTACAAATTTTGCATTAGAAACAACACACAACTTTTAAAGGAAAAATTACACAATAAAAATCCTCGAAGAAGTTTGAAAATAAACCCTTACACAATAAAAATCATCAAAGAAGTTTGAAAATAAACCCATTTGTTGTGCTGTTTTGTGATGGACGATAGCAATGATTCACTATACGATCTGCTTGGAGTTCGCAAAGATGCAACAGATGATGAGATAAAAAAGGCAAGTTCTTCATAAAAAAAACAGTAATTTTGTGTCTATGTTTTACCTTCAATCGAATGAGATCAATTGATTTTATTTATGTAACAAAGCCGAATGAAGGGCCTAATTGTTTTGAACAAGGGGAAGGCCTCAAATCGAATGAAGATGACGAACACATAAGTTCCACAAGACAGTAGGGCGTGAAAGTATAAATTTTTTGTCATAACATACATTTTTACGCCTTGAATATGGATTAAAATGTGAATCTAAATCGTATTTGCATATTTCAGAGCTACAGAAAGCTTGCGAAAAAATTCCATCCCGACAAGAATCCAGAAGAAGGTGACAAATTCAAAGAGATATCATTTGCTTACGAAGTGCTATCGGATCCAGAGAAACGGATTATTTATGATCGTTATGGTATTGAAGGACTACAAGGAGGCGGTAGAGATTTTCCACGCGCCGGCTGTGATCCACAGAGTCTTTTCTCAAGATTCTTCTTTAGCTTTGATGTTAAGATACAATTGTCTGTGACTCTGGAGGAGCTCTACAATGGAGTTGAATCAAAAAAAGTAACCTACAAACGTTCCGAGGTTTGCACTGACTGTGGTGGAGCTAGTGGTAATCCATATATCATCTGTCCCAAATGTGGAGGCTCTAAGTACAGTACATCAGAAGGAATTACGGTGGTAAGTACAAAAGATTTTCAAAGATATAACCGAAAGACTAATTTCATTACAATTCAATTCAATTCAATTGAGTTGTCGTAGTAGGGACCTGTTCGTTTTAACTTTTACCAGGCGATTTAGTCAGTAATGATTCTAGTAGTTCTCTCAGACAGTAGCATAACCTAAGGAGAAAAGAATGTACCAAGTGGATGTGCACACGTGTGCGCACATTTCCTCAAAAATCGTTTAACCTCCCGCATTAATATTGCCAAAGCTCAAATAATTTTGTATTTTCTTTCAGGACTGCCCTGGCTGCTCGGGCCGTGGGAAAGTTGTCAAACAACCCGTCGATTGCAAGACCTGCAAAAGCAGAGGTCTTGCAGAAAATGTGAACACGATCAACGTGGTCATTGAGAAGGGAATGAATCACATGGAAAAGCTTATCTTTCGTTCTGAAGGTCATCAGAACATAGATGGGGATCGTGGTGACCTGATAGTTGTCCTAAAGCAAGAACCGCATCCAGTATTCCTGAGAGAATTCAGCGATCTGTATATATCTCATGCCAAAATTGATCTAATACAATCCCTGTGCGGGCTAGAATACACCTTCAAACATTTGGATGGTCGAAACTTAGTGGTCCGCTCGCAGCCCGGTCAAGTTATCAACCCAAACACCATGATGGTGGTCAAAGGCGAAGGCATGCCCCAACGTGATAATGAAAAAGGGAACCTCCTAATCTCGTTCGTGGTGCAGATGCCGGAAAACAACTTCGCAGATGCTGAGGTTATGAAAAAATTGGAAGAAATTCTACCTCCGAGAATACCATTCACAATGCCCACGGGCGAGGATGTCCAGGAGGTAATGCTGGAAGAGGTGCAACCAAGTAAAAACTACGAGTCGTCGGACGATGAGCCGGATGTAGCGCAGTGCGCCTTCTCGTAGACACTGACGCATATTTGGGGTACACATTTCTGAAGCGAACTTGTCGTATGCAATAGCTGCATACCATTACATCAATTTATTTACTAACATTCATAACTGACTTAAATTTACTTATTCTAATCATAACGTCACGCGAGAGTCGACCTTGGGCGATGATCGTTTTTAGCTAGAGGGACATATACCATACATACAATGTGATAAGACTGTGCGACAGATTTTGTGGAAGATGAACACAAAGCGAATCAAGAAAACCAAACCAAATATTCTAGTGTCGTCCTTTTGTTGTAGTGCTCTCGGACGCTCTTATTAAATGTCTAGTTTGTTGCAATCGTGTAGTATGTTTGATTTTATATTCTAGAACGCTCTATTTGTTAGTAATCTTAAATTTAGAAACTGTGGTAATAAAATCATTGTAGACGAACGTGAGCGGTTTTATTTTACTGGTGGTACGTGGTACGATTAATTTGATTTCAGCTTAGTTGAAAGGTTGAGGATAACTTCTGTTTGAATGAATTGCGTAGTCCTATTTAAGGAATTGCAGCAGTGAAGATTTTCAAACGGAGTGTGTGCTGTCTTCGCGAAGGGACAACATCTTGGCCTGAATGTCACAACTGGTAGGTAGTCAATAACTTCTACTTCGGCTCCGCATCAAACAGGACGGATGTAAATCCCAAAATTACTTATCAGGCCTGCGACCCATTGAAAGTCAGAGCCTGAGCTATGGCCGCCTTCCATCGCTGACGGTCCCGGGCACGTTGCCTCCAGCCGTCAAGACCAAGTTTTCGTTTGTTCGCGATCACTTGGTCTTTATACCGGAGGTTCGGTCTTCTTCTTCTTCTCAAACCAGGAAGCTCGAAATCGATAGCTCTCTTGGCTGGAGCATTGGTGTTTATTCACTCGATGTGACCGAGCCAGTTTAGTCAACGTCAATTTTTGTCTTCCGGACTATGTCCACATCTTACACGACTGGATGGCGCAGTTGGTTAGGTACCTGCCCCAAGTTCGAGGGGTCCCAGGCTCGATTCCGAAATCGGTCCAGTCACCATTTGCCGTTGGGATCAAATTAACGGCACTGGAGTAGGTTGCTACCTGGCAGTACAATGGACCAGTTTTGTGTCTGAGTGCACCAGTAGTGTTTCTAAAATCCTAAAAAAAAAAAAATTTCCACATCTTTGTTCGGCTCATAGACTTCGCGGTTATGTCCAAATATGCGAAGTAAAAATTTTCTTTCGTAGGCAACAATGGGATGTAGAGCAAATAAAATAACGATCGCTATAAGCTGTACAAGGAACGGGATTTCGTTTGGAATGCAACATTTGACGGTCACGGCACGAAAACGACATGAGTACGGTGGCTCGGCATCAGCTTGAAAACGACACGTCCACGGCACGAAAATAACACGGACACAGCACGGAAATGGAACAAAAATGGAACGGAAATGGAACGGAAACGGTAAGGAAACGACACGGGCGTAGCTTGGAAACAGAATAGCCACGGCACAGAAACGGCTGGGAAACGACATGGCCACAGAACAGAAATGACAGAAAATGGTAGGAAGACAACACGTCAAATGCATCGAAATGCCGCGGCCACGACACGGCTCGGCTACGGCACGGAAACAGTACGGGAACAGCACGGCCACAAAACGGAAATGACACGGAAACACCACAACCACAGCATGAGAAGGACAATATTATCGCATGGAAACGGCACGGCCACGAAGCAGAAACGGCACGGCACGAAACGGAAATGGTACAGTCACGAGACAGACACGGCACGGCCACGAAACAAAAACTGTACGGCCACGAAACAAAAACGGCACAGCCACGAGACAGAAACGGCACAGTCACAAAATAGAAACGGCACAGTCACGAAATAGAAACGGCACGACCACGAAACAGCAACGACACGGCCATGGCTCGATAAGGGCAGGGCCACGAAACGGCATGGCCATGATACGAAAACGGATGTAAACTGACACGAGCACAGCATGGAAATTACACATCCCCGGCATGGTCGGAGCAAGGCCAAAACACGAAAATGACACGGGCACAGCACGAAAATGTTATAGACACAGCACGGAAACGACACAGAAACAGCAAGGAAACGGCATGGCCACGGCTTGGAAATTGCACGACCACGAAACGGCACGAACATGAGACGGCAGAGAAACGACACGGAAACGGAAGAGAAACTACACGAAAAAGGCAGATAAACGACACGGAAACGGCAGAGAAACGAAACGGAAACGGTTGGGAAACGACACGGCCACATCATGGAAATTACACGTCCCCGGTATGGTCGGAGCAAGGCCAAAACACGAAAATGACACGGCCAGAGCACGAATATGGACGCACACAGCACGGAAACGGCAAGCGAACGGCACGACCATGAAGTGGTACAGCCATGACACAGAAAGGACTAGGAAACGACACGGCCACGGCACAGAAATGACAAGAAAATGGTAGGAAAACGACATGTCTAAGGTACTGAAATGCCGCGCACACGGCACGGTTAACCTACGGCTCGGCAACGGCATGGCCACAGCACGGAAAGGACACAGCCACGGCATAAGAAGGGTACGGCAACAACTCGGCCATTCGGCCTCGGCTTGGATACGGTTCGGCCACGTATAGCGACGGCATGGTCCTGTGGAGCGCTCTAATAGTCCCAGATTCGGAGCTCGAAAAGGGGGTGGGTCATCTGGTACAGAGACCACGAAGTAATAGACTAGATAACTGGAAGCAACCTGTCGAGGATAGCCAAGGCAGATGTGATACTCCCATTGCGTTGTTGGCCTTAAGAGAGGAAAAAAGAAACTAAACTAGTTAGCTTCTATCCTGATTGCTTTTCTCTCTAAAATTGTTCAAAGAAATCTGAAAGTCGTTGCAGACTCATAATGATGCGCTCATTGCGACAGTAATCTCTGCAGTTCTTTCGTTTATGAGCGGGACCTTCTGCCAAATAAGTGGAGTTGTATCAGTTCCAAGTTTATTTTAACTTCGTCCGAGCCTTACCACCTTCATTTCATCGAGACTCATCGTCGCCTATTTTGTCGCTAATCTCAGTTGAAAACGATCAAAGGCTGACACAAAGAAAAGCACGCCCTTGACGATAATGAATTCGATTTGTTACATCTCTTCGGCATTGCAGCGTCAGCCTTTTCCTAGGAAATCTCTCCTGAATCAGGTCAATTCAATAAGTCGACACGGAAACTATGTCCGTCATTGTCGTCACGTCGATCAAAGTGCACTCTACTCTAACAAAGATCCCTCTTGGTGACACTTCTGTCATTGATCATCCATATCTGATCGTTTCTGACTTTGTTTTTGTTTCGAAAACCAATGAAACTGCATCGCAATCACTTGGAAGACAACAATTTTTCATTGTGCTCCACTAATTGCACTCTAAACGCACACTTGGACGGCAGCTAGCTTTGGATTTTCAAGATCACACAGATCATCAATCGATCATTGAATCGCGATCGAGATCGCGACTTGCTCGCCCAACTTTGGTTGGTAGCTCTCAAAGTGCGGCGGCGCTGCATGGCAGCACAAGCGTCTCGTCGTATGGCACACATTTCTGCAGTGAATTGTGGCGCTTCGAATTGCAGTGCCGCTAATCAGAACCTTCAGTTACTGGTAGGGAGACAGCGAACACCGAATGCCTTCGGCTGAACTAGTGCAGCGCAGCAAATGGTGGTGGTGGTGGTGGTGGTAGTTGACCCATAAAATGGGTCGCTGCATATGCGCCTTATCAGTTGCAGTTCAAATAACGTAGACTCGTGGTGCCTTGAAAGTGGGGTATGGAACTGTAATCAGTTCTTCTTTGGAAGTCTTTCTTGGTTAGCGATGAGGCGGGGGGGTCGTGGCAGCAGTTGTGTGTATTGGAGTGGCCGTAATGGTGTTTGTTTTGCTTCAAAGTGGCCTTGTAGTTGCTAAGTTTGCTGTTGCTTGATGTCCCCTTAAAGATCCCCGAGATAAGGCTAGTCATTCGGAGTGGAGTAAATACGTGGAGGGAAGGCGATCGAGTCGTAAAACTCATCGAAATTCATCGGCCAGTTGAAGATTGAGGTTAGGTTTAGGTTCTTGATAGAACAGAAGAGTAAAGATCGGGCCGTTTCTATCCAAGAGGTCCAGAGTCATAACCAGAGTCTACAGCAGAGTAGCCCGAGAATGCATAGATCCCTAGGTCGATTCTTCGTTAAGTTCGTTAAGTCTGTTGAATTGTCCCACGAAGGTGTAGCCTTTCTTGCGATCTTCTCGGACAAACGATCACTGCTCTGGGAAAGCATAGACCTCTCGATCACTTTCCACTTCTGGATCTCGTAACTGAACAAGAGTTTGTCACGATAGCTTGGAGTTTCCTACAAACTTCTTGACCATATTTGGTCTTGGGATGTAATTGATCTTTTAACTCATGATCACCACAAAGGCTTGTCCACTTTCCTGCATAAATTCCCACGACCACACAAAACCAATTTTTATTCTCACATGTTCCGCGACACTTTGTGTTCGTTGTTTCGACGTTTCATCGCGTCCCATTGCATAGATTCAGAGGGAGAGAGGGAGATACATTTTCATCCTTGAACACCATACTGATTGTTTTCGTTTGAAAATAGCTGGTCACCTCGCCGGTCAGCAGCTGGAGAAACAGAGAGCGAGAGGAAGACCGCGTACTGGTCGATCGGGGTCGATACGAATACAAGTCCGTTCCATTGCTGCTGCTAATTACCCAGATTGCCAACTGCGATGAATGGGTGGCAGTGGCGACAACGATGCACATTCTCTCTATGGATGCGTTGACCACCATGGCTGCTTATGATCACGGAACATTTGGGAAGGCGGCGGTGCATGATATGCATGCAGGCTGACTCTTGGTGGCTGGAGGCGATCTTTTGCTGAATAAAAATAGAAAAATTATTTCATTTGCTGATTCGAGTGGGATTGCGTTTGGATCTGCGACAAGTGGGCGAGATGCAATCGATTGAGGACAAGATGAGAAGCTGTGGAAGAAAATTTTCAATTATTCGAGGTCAGGGACTAGAGGAGATTGTTTTTTTTTGTAATCTTGCCGTAGGTTGTTGCAAACAAACAGACTCCACCCTGTGTCAGTTGCCTGGTTGCATTTGTTTGGATTGTGATCTGGTTGTTTCTTGATTCACGATTTAAGATTTTACCCCCTTTATGAAAGAACCGAAAGCTACTCCTTTAAAACTGCTTGCAAGCGCATGGGCAATACAGTAGAATCTCGAAATGATGGACAGATATAGAACAAACCCCGTTCAGCTTTCCAAGCATCGGAATTTATGTAGTTAAAGAATAACGTATAGCCAAATAAGGCGCTGTGGCGTAGTGGGTAGGTGCGTCGACTCTTACGCTCGAGGTCTTTGGTTCGATTCGCAAAAAAAAACACCTAACATTTTTTCACGGCCCCGCCTCTTTCGAGTCACTGCAAATGCTCAAAGAGTATAACTGTCTAGAAAAAGCTTCTCAATCTCGCCGTTCGGTGTCGGCATTAAACTGTAGGTCCCTCCACTCGTGAGAGAACAATATCACGTACAACACGAGTGGTTGCTGAGAAGCTAGGCCCAGGTCAACCTCGGACTGTAGCGCCGCCATTATTATTATTATTATAAACAAGGAAAATATTGTATACAGTGGTTCCCAACTTATTTGACCCACCCTTCATTTACAACTTGAAACGAGCATGGCTCCTAAACGAAAAAAGTTATGAACAAGGTAAAAAAGCAAAAAGATTAATTGAGTTTTAAACTTAAACTTCAAAAAAGTTCAATTTATTATAATGTGGAGTGGGTCAAATGAGCTGAGAGCCACTGTATATCACAAAAACAATCAATATTATTCATAGGATAAAAAGATGGGTCTTCCAATAGGGACTTCCAAACTTTGACAATTGATAACGGCCATACTGTTGAAGCTACATCCGTCAAATTGGCTGTCATTTATTCAGTCTGTTCTGCCAAATTACCATGGACGGATATAGCGTTCAACAACACGTGCAAATGATAAAATTGTTTTATCAAAATGGGTGTCCTGTTCGAGCAACGTTCTGCGATCTTCGCCCATCTATTGCTCGCCATAATCGTCTTACCGAGAGGCCTACTCGCCGTGTGGTGAATAAATTTGAGTCCATTTATTCAGTGAACGATAAACCAACACCTGTACGTCGACGAAACGCAGGATCTGCCAAAAACATAGCCGCGGTCGGTGAGAGTAGGCAGGAGAATCCGAGACAGTTTATTTCGCGTCGCTCACAAGAACTCGCCCTTTCGTAGACCACAACTTGGCGAATTTTTCGTCGTGACTTGAGTCTGCACTCGTAGAAAATTCAACTGACCCAGGAGCTGAAGGTAAACGACCATAGACAACGACGAGGCTTTGGAACAGTTGAAACCTGACCCTAGGTTAGGTTAGGTTAGGGGGCTGCTAGTGAATTCACCAGCACACTTAGACCATGTTGGTCCATTGTGATTCCCACAGTCAAACTAGTATCACTGATCGACCGCTCCAGTTGTAGTGGGGTTAATTTGATCCCAATAACTTTGCTTTCACTGGGATTCGAACCTGGGACCCCTCTTACTTGGGACAGGCACTTAACCAACTGCGCCATCCAGTCGTCGCGATGAATACAAAGTGTTTTCTAAATTTCCTCTGGAAATGCTCCAGACTCCGAGTGTCTTGATTTATCAAAGAAACGTGAACGTTGACCAGTCGATCTCTATCTCCTCGATTGAGGTTAACTCCCCGCAGAATCTCTCAAAGAGATCATTTTAGTAAATGAAAATCTTCACGAGTCTTCAAGTGACTTCCTGCTTCCATTACATCACCGAGCAACGCAGTACATCTTTCATTCGGTTGGCCGTTTGTATTCTAACAAGACGTAATCTAATAAAACAAAAGTACCACTCTCTGACCCAAACCTAGGGCACACTTAAGCGCTCACTCGCTCCTTCCTGTGTGCCCGATCCAGTGCAGAGCAGAGAAGAAAAATTGCGTGCAATCCAAACACCATACGCTTCTTCCAAAGCACCAGATAATGGAATCTTCAACATGATCTAATTCTCCACGCAACAGCACTAGAACCGTCGTCCATGGTACACATACGAGTGCGGGTACGTCGTCGTCGTCGCACAGAGAGACTGCCCTCGCCCTCCTCACACTCGGACATGACTCGTTGATCTTCACAATCAACAAACGTCAACATCTATCGCACAGTATTGCGTTCTTCGGAGCAAAACAAAAACCTCCAATAGATGTGAAATATTCACTACTGGGCCGGACTGACTGTGCCGAGACCGAGATCCACTGCAAAACGATCGTGCGTGCACCAAAAACGAAACGAAAAAATCGAATGAAAAAAGCACCAAAGATCAACAAGAAAGGCAGGCGGCCAGAGCCGCCAGCAAAATTGAAAATTACTAATGCTTTCAAGAATCTAGTAACCTAGTTTCTTAGTTGTTTCTGTTCCATGTGTGGATCTGTAAACATGGTCGTCACTCTGGTGGCTGAAGTGCGGAGCCGCGCGGGCCGGCCGGGGGCCCGCGGAGGGCCACAGACAGTGTGCTGCCCATAGGATTGTAGGCTAAATTAATAGCGAAGTAAAATAGGAGAAGCGAAAAGAAAATCGCACACGACGAGGAGGTTGATGATGATGATGATGTTGCCACACGGCGATACGGTCCTACACTCACTCTAGAGCGAGCTGAGCCACCCCCACCCCGCGGTGGTAGCGATGGTGATGGTCTTGGTGCTTGAACGACACAACAACGACAACGCAGCGTCGAGAGTAATCTACAAAACAGAACCGAACCGAACCGAACCGCGCCGAACAGCCCATCGTCGTCGTCGTCGTCGTCGTCTTCGCAGTCGTCGGCCGGCCCAGAGTTACACAGAGCTTCTGGGTCATATGCGAGCAGTACACGTTTGGTTCTTATCTTCCCTGCAATTTGTCTCAATTGACTGGCAAGCAGCAGAGTCTATCGAGGAACCGATGGCTGACAAGGAAGCCGATGGCGACGGAGGAGGGCCGACGAACGAAAAAAAAGGGGGGCGACGCAATTGGTGCGATATGGATGTTTGGAGGTTTTATGATTTTCCGCTGAATAGTGTAAAATTCCATGGAAAAGATGGTGAGGCTCTCTCTGCTGGGTTGTGTAACAGGGGGCGGTGAGAGAGTATCTCGCATGCACTTAGGAAAACTGAAGCGATAGGGTGATGCCGCGTCGGAGGGGATTACGTAAAACCGCTCCAGTGACTGTGTGAGGCTGCATTATGTTCGAATTCAGATTGAACGCGAAAACAGTTTGTGGTTTTTCCTTGATAAGAATGAATACATCATCATCACGGCCATTTATAGGCGCTGCACTAAGGATTTGTTGTTTGTTGTGAGGTTATGTCAGAGTGGCAGACACTTGTGGCGTGATCTATTCGAGGGATGCGCCGTTATTGAGGGTGAAGGGTGAGTGGAGGGTTTTCGACGAGGGCTGTTTCTTGTGCTGGAGGGGAGACGGGTATCTTGAAATACCTGCATGTGTTGTTCTTCTAGATTGTCAGGAAAGTTAAGTTAAGAACGGGTGGGGGACTGCAGTCATGCAGTCACACCTAGGCGAAGTTGGACTCGTTGTGATACTATGTGATTGATACTTTTTGCCAATAAGTTAAATCCATCGAAACCTTTTTCTTTTTTTTTTGGAACGTTCTTGAAACGGAGCACTCAGTCTCAAAACTGGTTCATTGTACTGCCAGGTACAAAGTAGAGTTGTACCGAATAGTGATTTGGCCGTATACCGGATACTGAATATTCGGCCTGCAGCTAGACCGGATAGCCGAATATTCGGCGGCCGGATATCTGCCCAAATTAAAAGTATAATAGTTTGGATTCAAATTCCAACAAAGCTGCTGGAGCTGACGGCCTAGCGGCTGAGCTTTTCAAAGCAGCAGACGATGACTTGGTAAGGAGCATGCACCAACTCATCTGTAAAATATGGTCGAAAGAAAGCATACCCGATGAATGGAACCTCAGCATTGTTTGCCCGATCCACAAAAAAGGAGACCCTCTAAACTGCGCCAACTATAGAGGCATCAGTCTTCTGAACATTCCATACAAGATTTTATCTGCCGTGTTGTGTGAACGCCTAAAGCCATTCGTCAACAACCTGGTCGGTTCATACCAGTGTGGCTTTAGGCCAGGAAAATCCACCACCGACCAAATATTCACACTGCTGCAGATCTTGGAAAAAAACCCAGGAACAGCAAATCGATAACCACCACCTTTTCATGGATTTTAAGGCCGCGTATGACAGCATCTATAGAGACGAGCTATACAGAGCAATGTCTAGTTTTGGCATCCCTAGGATGACGATGGAGAATGCACGCTGCTCCATCAAGTTCAGTAAAGACTTAACCGAGACCTTTGATGTCAAAAAAGGATTCAGACAAGGAGACGCGCTGTCGATTTCTTCAACATCATACTTGGAAGAATTGTGCAAAACTCACACGCCAACTCCAGAGGCACAATCTTTCAGAAATCAGTCCAACTACTCGCATATGCCGACGATATTGACATAATCGGAAGAACACGGCGTGATGTCAATGGCACTTTTGAGTGTATTGCGACGGAGGCCGCGAAGATGGGTTTAACGGTAAATGAGGGCAAGACCAAGTATATGCTGTCAACCAGAAAGGACACTCAACACCGACGTCTCGGATAGAACGTCACAACAGACTTTGAGGTAGTCAAGGACTTTGTCTACCTAGGCACCGCTATTAATTCAGACAATGACACCAGCGCTGAAATCAAACGAAGAATAACCCTTGCTAAACACTGCCTCTTTGGGCTAAGAAAGCAATTGATAAATAAAGCCCTCTCTCGAACAACCAAGGTAAACAGGGTTACCTAAGACCTTAATCGTCCCAGTCCTGCTATATGGCGCAGAAGCATTGACTTTGTCAAAAGCGGATGAGGTTGCTCTTGGCTGCTTTGAGAGGAAAATTCTTCGGGTGATTTTCGGTCCCGTCTGCATAGAGGGTGAGTGGAGGAGAAGATATAACAACGAGTTGTACGAGCTGTTCAGCAACATCGACTTAGCCAGAAGGGTGAAGATCCAACGATTGAGATGGCTAGGTCATATAGAGCAAATGGAAACCAATGCTCCAGCCCGGAAAGTCTTCGAATCCACCCCCGAGGGACGGCGCAGTAGAGAAAGACCGCGACTCAGGTGGCGCACGCAAGTGGAAGGGACCTCAACCAACTGTGCGTGCGAAACTGGAGGCAGCTAGCTAAAGATCGAGCTGGCTGTAGACGCTTGTTGGTTGAGGCCCAGGTCCACCCCGGACTGTAGCGCCACTTTAAGTAAGTAAGTAAGATATTCAAATCAGACCGGTACAATTAAAACCAACTTAAATATGTTTTTTTCCTTATCCTCCACAAGATATTCTTACTTTCTACACAGCAAAGTTTTAGAGACATTTTTGAAGAGGTTGCGGAAGGCAAGTCAGATTTTTCTGCTAAAAAAATGCTGCCAACGAGCTTGACTTACATATACGAGTATGTATATCTCTTCTTATCTTCTTAGGGCGCGCTTAGGACCATCCTATGGATGTTTACCGCTATTGTCAGACCCATCTTTACGTATGGCAGCGTAGTCTGGTGGCAGGCAGCATTGAAAGCCATTAATCTTAAGGCATTGACGAAAATACAGAGATTTGCGTGTATGGGAGTTACTGGAGCAATCAGCTCTACCCCAACAGCTGGACTGGAAACGATCCTACACATGCTACCGCTTGACCTTCATATGCAGGCAATCGCCGCTAAAAGTGCTCTGAGAATCAGTCAATCTTGCAACTGGCACTCAGGTACCACTGGACATGCAAGTATTCTTAATAGACTTGCAGTATCAGAAGTCGAGAGCGACTATATGCTCCCATACCTCGACTTCGAGAGACCCTTCAAATGCTAATACCCCACCAGAGAGGAGTGGGTGTCCAATGAACCCATCAACAATTCGACAATAAAGGTATGTATATACCGATGGATCAAAGATGGAAGCATGCACAGGCGCGGGCATTTTCTCCAGCGAGCTAAACTTGCACTGCTCAATCAGACTCCCTGATTATGGCAGTGTGTTTCAAGCGGAGGTCCTGGCGGTCAAAGAAGCGGCCAAAACGATATCAATGATGGCGATACCACAAGCTGATATTACCATTTTCATTGACAGTCAGGCGGCCATGAAAGCTATATAAGTCTCAAGCTGTCGCGAAGATCTAAAGGCTCTTGGCTCACAGCACTCGATCAATCTGTGCTGGGTTCCAGGACATAGGGACGTAATGAGATAGCTGATGAACTTGCAGGAACAGGTCAGTGACCGATGCGTCACAAGCAATTCATGGTATTAAACCGCCACTCTCAGAGCTGAGGAATAAGGTGGATACAAAGATCATTGAAATGGCAAACAGTAGATGGCGCGGTCTGTTTACATGTATGACTACTAAAGCATTATGGCCCAGATACGATCGAGCAAAAACCAACAAGATCCTTCAGTGCGACAAAGAGTTGCTAACGACGGTGGTTGGAGCTCTCACTGGCCATAATCATCTTAGAAACCATGCCATGAAAATTGGACAACATTTGCAGAGGCTGCGGTGACGAGGAGGAACGAGAGGACACTCTTCACTACCTCTGTCACTGCCCTAGTCTTTGTCAGTTGCGTCATAGAACACTTCCAAGACTTACAGGAAATTTCAAATATACCTCTAAGATCTCTTTGCAGGTTCATAAGGAAATCGGGATGGCTCCGGCACAACGAAGGACCATGAGTGCGACAAGTGTTAAAAGGGGACACTATTCCCCAATTGGGCATCACAATGGGTCCGTAAGGACCTAAGTGAGACGTGGCTTGTGCTCGTCAACACACTTACCTACCGACCTACCTAGGGCGCTACAGTCCGAGGTGGACCTGGGGCTCACTCAACATGCCTCTTCAGCTAGCACGATCTTTTGCCAGCTGTTTCCAGTTCCGTACTCCAAGTTGCTTAAGGTCCTTGTCCATTTGTGTGCGCCACCTCTATCGTGGCCGCATGCTCAGATTTTTCAGCAACAAAAATCATCCCCAGCTCAATCTTGGCCAAGTTTATTTCCGAGTTGCATCCAGCGCGAACAAAGTTCTCGCCAATTGCCTCCAACACCCAGTGCATGCCCGTAATCACGTGTCTGCATCTCATTTTCAAATCAAATACCCTTGAGCTGTCGCACCGCCATCGCCGCGAGTATTCAAACAAACTCCCAGGCAATCGGCCCCCAACCCATTAGCCATTAGTCTTCAACGATCATGTGCTGCTCCGGAATCTATAACCACCAAGGCACCACAATTAATTTTAAATCTTTACGACTTCACTTTACGACGCAAAAACCGTAGTTAACCCTTGGAATGGCCTGCAGGTAATCAACGTCTTCCACAAAAGTCGACAGCAGCAGTCGCATCCATTCGAATAGCAACCGAAACGATTGAAGTCGTTATGCAATCCAAACTGTCCCCGTTCCCCGTCCAGGGTGAGGAGGAATCGCCCTCGTGCAGTCATTATAACCAACCCCCGGTCTTCAATCTCATTTTGCGGTGACGGACGAGATGCTTTTTCTTAATTTTCATCTCGAAACAAAATTAAAAAGCAAACAAAAGTTGTGTGCACACCGCCGTGTGTCCCTGTGTATAGAGTTCTAGAGAGGCTCCGCGCGAGCATCTCGTAGATACGAGCACACTCGCCCGTACTTCATTCTCATCCAAACGTGCCCGTGCATTCTTGCCGTTGTATAACCAGCGAGCGAGTCTAGGCCATGCCTGTTGCGCCGCTGCTGCTTTGCGGCTGCACGATCTGCTGCTGCTAGAGATATTACGAAATCTGACGTATGCTCCGTGGATGTGTGTGCAAGTGTGCATCGGTCCACAGCCCTAGTTTGTGCTAGATTCCATGAATGCATCTCATTCTTTGACCAGAGACCAGCAAGATGCATGCACATACGCGCATCTAGCTATACCTGCGCCGCGCCATGGAAGATGAATGCAATTACTTAATTTAGTGCAGATGCAGGCGATGCGAAAGAAGACTTGGCACCGTAACCGGGAGGATGATATACTCGCACTCGCACTCGTCCTCCGCCTCTGCTCACAGACGCCGTCCATCCAGATCCAGGTTAAGCTGCTTCGGCAGCGGTCGTTACTTACGCCTAAGATGGCAAACAACAACTATGACGATGATGACAGCACAAGATGATCGACAACGTTTCGTTTTCAATGACTTCCTGCCGGTGGTGGACAGCGACGGTTGTCGTCAGCGGCGACAGCCGTGACAGCAGCGTCGGGGGTGTGGTAGAAATTGAAAATTGCAGAGAAGCGCCGCCGGACGAGAAGCAGATTCTTTGTGTCTTCAATTGCTGGCCCAATGGGGGCATTAGAAGAGTCTTAGCAGTTGGCTATGTGCGCATCTTGCAATTGTGTCTGTCTATCCGCCGGGATGGGACAAAATGGCTGCTCATGGCGTCAGCTCTTCTGTATTTTGCTGATGGTGATGTCAATGGAGGAAGGGTGAGAGAGACAAAGTTGGCCGTGTCGCCCAAGAGCGAATTCATTTGACGGTCTTATGTAACTGGTCTCGGGGCATTTCTGGGAACCGCGGACCACCTTGGGAGCTGGAAATAACGATGACGGTGTTAAGATGCTACTTGTGCATCAATTACTTGTGGATGATAAGCAAACATTCTTCGCAGCGGAAAGATTTGGGCGGGATGTGCTTGAGAATCGTGACGTGTAGAGAACAGTGCTTCGCGTCGAGGAATCTTTGTAATTGACTCAGTGGGATAGAGCAGCAGGGAACGACCAAGCTAAAGATGGCGAACTTAAGTGGAAGAGGACTACAACTTGCTTTAATGGCTGCTGTAAGGATCGCAATATATTTTTGAAAACAAACAGAAATGGCTAAGTTTGTCCACCCTGTGCACGCTATTAAGAAAGCTGCTCTAAGACCAAAAAAGAGTGACTTCAAGAGGAGCTGGACCTTAACGTAAGCGGAAGAGGTCTACAATTTGCTTGACTGACTGCTGTAAGGACCGTACCACTACATATTTTTGAAAAAAACAATTTCGAAGCGAACAAGATTGGCCAGTGTTGTCCACCTTGTACAAGCCACTAAAACAGTTTCCCTAAGGCCTAAAAAGAGAGACTAGATGGGCAGAACCTTGAAAGTGACTAATCCGAGATCTTTATAAAAAATTCTCCTTTGGTTTCTTTTCTTTTTTCAATTGTCGGAGGTTTTTGTAACACTACACTGGAGTACTCAGACTCAAAAACTGGTCCATTGTATTGCCAGGCAGCAAACCTACTTTTCATGGAATTTCTGAGGCTTCTGAGGAGCCTACATCATCAGCTCTCACCTCATTAGCACCGAATAACTGCCACCTGCTACGAGCAAAGGCGGGACAATGGCAGATGAAGTGCTCTGCAGTGTCATCGTCCTCTCCACAGGCGTCGCTGAGTGTTTCATCGCTTTGGCCAAGCACACTTAGGTGTTTGGAGCAGGTGTAGTGCCCCGTTAGTATGCCGGTGAGTTGTCTGCAGTCTTTTCTGTTAAGAGATAGCAAGAAAGCCGCGGATTTCTTACAGACGTTGTGGAGCACGCGCTTGGTCTGTCTACATCCTAGAGAGTCATTCCAGAAGTCCAACCATCAATGCAAGCTCTAACCAAGGACGCAGACGTTCCCAGCGTAGGTTCAGGTCCTCCCTGGGTTAGAGCGACTAATGTTCAGTTTCTGAGATCTTAGGCGCGTTGAAATTTTCGGGTTTAGAGGGACAGTTTTAGCAAAAGCTGTCATATTGTCCGTTGTGCGCACAGGAATATGTTCGGATATCAATCAGCTAAGTTATCGATATTTGGATTGGCGAGGGAATACGAAAGGGTCAAAGAGAAAAAATCTAGACCTTAAACTTGTCCTTGTCTGATACGAGGAGCCAGAGAGACCGAACTGGCAAGACATCTCCGATAGAGGCGAAACTTTGAAGAATTTGGTAGGTAAGTACGGTGGCTTCCAACAGGAGGGATCCATTGTGTTGCCACTACCGGGTTCCTGTCATTAGTCCTGGAACCATTCTGATTTCTGGACGAACATATTTTTCATATTTTTCTGATATCCACTTCGGGCATGTCCGTTAGTGGATTTATTTGGTATGTTCCCAGGGTTTCCTTCCTTATGGAGGCTTGAGCTGAATAACTTCAGAGTAGATGAGGGTATGTCCTCTTCTTCTTTATCCCTGCTACGGTAGTTATTGTGTCACGTAGGGTCTTCGACTAGGTTACTCAAATTGTTCCTGCCTAGGCTGAGAATGGCTGTGGTTTTCCGATCGGTTTTGGATTTTTTCCATGCGCAAGATTGTGTTCTGAAGAGAAGGGGGCATACTTGGAATGGGGAGACCTTTTGGTTGGCATCTCGTCGCGCTAAGGTTTAAGGCAAAGGACGTTCTCCAGGAAATACATAGCGGAGTATATAGAAAAATAAGAGAGCGATTTCGCATGTTGTCTCCAGTTTCGCACACCAAGCCGGCCCAGGTCCCCCTCGACTTGTGTGCGTCACCTTGTTCTTGGACTCTCTCTGTTGCGTAGTCCCACAGGCTCAGGGTCGAAGATTCTTCGGGCCGGAGCTAAGCCGTCTATACGCTCTACATGGCCTAGCCATCGTCTTGGATCCGTAGACGCCTGGCTAGACTCATGTCGCTGCACTGCCTGGTTGAACCTTCTCCTCCAAATGCCATCAACGCAAACAGGACCAAAGATCGCGCGCAGAACTTTTCTCTCGAAAAGACCAAGACACTGTTCATCCGCTTGGGATATTGTCCATGCCTCTGCGTCGTAAAGCAGGACTGGGATGATCAAGGTCTTATACAAAGTCAACTTGGTCTTCCGAGAGAGGGCTCTACTACTCAATTGCCTTTTGAGCCCAAAACAACAGCGGTTGGCAAGAGTTATTATTTCTGAGTACAGCTGGCGAAAGATCGTGCTGGCTGGGGAGGCATGTTGAGTGAGGCCCAGGTCCACCTAGGACTGTAGCGCCCTAAAAAGAAGAAGAAGATTTCATATGTAGCAGGAATCCAGTAAGCTACAAATAAGGGACTTCAAAATATAAGTCAGGACATGATGCAAGAGCGAGTGACGAAAAGTGAATATGACAGGACAAGGGCCAGGACATAGAATAAGTGATATTATCAAGACTCGGCGTGACCTCAGGCCATCAGCACGAAGTTTATGAAGGGGACCACGTGTGCCTCATAGTGCAAGTCCTTTAAGCACCCACGGAAGTTCTCGTATGAGGTTATCACATGCATACATAAACGACATTGCTAACCGAATGCAGCGAGAACTTGGGAGCGAATTGAAGGTCGTTTAAGCCTATCCCCACCACCTCGAAGTCCTTCCAACGGACTCCTTCCGGACGGATGAGCTTAAAAGTATAAAAGTGAGTCAATAAGTCATGAAACGCCTTGGACGAACTAAGAATCCCCTAACATTGCGAAGTTCTTATAGAAGTCCTTTCTGACAAAGTAATTTTCGACCGATAAATATCGGGGAATAACTCGTCTATTGGCCATGTGGAGCGTATGGACAACTTAGCTCCGGCTCGAAGAGTCTTTAACTCTGAGCCCTGTGGGACAATGCAACAGAGGACGTCCACGTACAAGGTGGCCCACGGCCGGCTTGGTGTTATGAAACTGGAGATAGCTGGGGAGAGATTGTGCTGGCTGGAGAGGCATGTTGGGTGAGGCCCAGGTCCACCGCGCCCTATGAAGAAGAGGAACTCGTCTAAAACTCGTCCATGAATTTTTGTTTGCATTAAAGCCAAAACAGGTCGTGTTTTGTGGGATATGGCACCGCCACCGCCACCTCTTCCACATCCATATCTTTGATCATCATCATCATCAACATCATTTTCAGTGACCCGCATGTTCCACTACAGGGATCGCAGGGGCAATGCATATACGAGAGATCTCCAGGCCGCTCGATCCTCCGCGATTGACTCTAACTCCTCAGGAGCGATGCCCAAGCGCAACCAGGCGAGTTTTTGAACCTGGTCCAACCATCTCGTCCTGGGTCTGCCAAGCGGTTGCCTACCTGATGGAATCGAATTCAAAGCACGCCTCGGAAGTCTTTAATTTGAGGGCAAAAAAGCGGTTAACACTTGGCTTTGGCTATGAGAATTGACAGGACGGTAACACGTCATTTTCAAAAAAGTATGGACCAATACATCACCAGACCAAATTACATATAATTCCATACTTTTTGTGGATGCAATGGTTTATCGACGGTGACATGATTTTCACTTCGTCATATGCGACAACTTCGTTTGTTGACGTATTCACCGGCTGAAAAATGATCCACATCGCTGAAACAGTAGGCGCCGCCATAGTGGGTAGGTGCGTACGCTCGAGGTCGTCGGTTCGAATCTCGAAAAAAACATCAAACATTTTTTCACGGCTCCGTCTCTTTCGAGTCACTGACAATGCTCAAAGAGTACAACTGTCTAGAAAAAGCTTCTCAATCTCGCCGTTCGGAGTCGCCATCAAACTGTAGGTCCCCTCCGCTCGTGAGAGAACAATAGCACGCACAACACGAGTGGCTGCTGAGAAGCTAGGCCCAGGTCCACCTCGGACAATCTTGTGTGAAAATTGGTCATCAAAACGCAGTTGTTCAAGCACCCAATCGGTTTATGTTCTACATATTTCGTAGTCAGCTGGCTTCAATTCTTTGTTGAGGTGAACTTTATAAGAGTGTAGATGACTTTCGACTGACTTTGTATAAGACCTTGATCATCCCAGTCCAGCTTTACGGTGCAGAGGCATGGACAATATCCTAAGCGGATGAAGAGTCTCTTGGTCTTTTAGAGAGAAAAGTTCTGAGCGCGTTGATGGCATTTGGAGGAGAAGGTTCAACCACGAACTGTATGGGCTTTACAGCGACATGAGTTTAGCCAGGCATCTACGGATCCAACGCCTAAGATGGCTAGGCCATGTAGAGCGTATAGACGGCTTAGCTCCGGCCCGAAGAATCTTCGACTCTGGGCCTGTGGAACAACGTAACAGAGGACGTCCACGAACAAGGTGGTGCACACAAGTAGAGGGGGACCTCGGCCGGCTTGATTGCTAGGCTAGGCTATGTAGAGCGCATGGACAACTTGCCTCCGGCTCGAAGAATTTTCGACTCTAAATCAGTGGAATGGCGCAACAGCGGACGTCCACATCTAAGGTAGCACTCTAACTGTAGCTAGTGCATACAATTTTCCGAAGACATTTCGTGACACCGGTTGAAAACCGACCATATTGACGTGTTCTTCCAGTCGGCTTAACACGGAATATTGCCGCAGAGAGTTTTAAGGCAGTTTTGTATGGAATTCTACAGTAGTGATGTCATCGCACATGTCCACACTCTTGTCAGCCTGTGCGGGTGATAATGGCTATCTCCAACCACTCCATCCAGTTCGGAAGCAACTAGTAATACTAGCCCATTAACAATTAAACAAAAACATGGCAAGTGTACTAGTTGTTAAATAAATCCTTCGGCTGATAGATTTGAGACCATTCAAAAGCCTCAAAAGTTCTGCACTTAAAACATTCAGGTGCTTACAGCAACAGCAACAAAGTCGAAGATATATTTCTTACAGATTCCGGTTTCAGCGGCGTAAAATATGATGTCAATTACAATTTACGACCGAATGCCGAACACTTTGTGACTGCACCAAATGCTGATCACAAAACACTTTTTTCCAGTTTTTCTTTTCTTTTTTTTTTTTTGTACTTTGTGGCTGCAATTTGATTTTTTAATTTATTGCCGATAAATCTTTCTCGTGGGAGAGTGAAATTAACACAAAAATTCCCTTTCCCAGTGAACCTCTCTGTAAACGACGATCGTTTCATGTCAGCTGAACACAAATTTAATTTTGATAGTCTGGTTGTTTCTTGCTTGTGCTCTTCTTTCAAGAAATGTTTAGTTAAGTTGACAAGATCAAATGGTGTGCTGCTCACTTGAACTCTTGTCGCCTTGTTCAGCTAAAAGCCTCAATTTTGATATATTTATTGATTTTGGTCGTTGGACCGTGCTTTAATTTTATCTTGTGTTCAGATGGCATTCTCAGGACTTCTCCTTGTAGTCAGAAGGCCTCCTCACAGAGGTGTGCAAGTTGGGCAACGGGTAGGTTAGGTTAGGTTAGGAGGCTGCTAGTTACTTCACCACCACACTTAGACCATGTTGGCCCAGCGTATTAACTTTGCTTTTACTGGGATTCGAAACTGGGACCCTTCAAACTTAGGACAGGCACTTAACCAACTACGCCATCTGGTCGTCTTCAACAGAAGTCCGGTTAGATTGATGTCAGTATGATTCTCTCATGATTTCAGCAAGAGCTCATGACTCTTAAGGAAGTGAATCTCACTTAGTCACTGACTGAGTGACCGATAAGGACGCTTAAAAGCCGATGATTGTGACTTTTGTGTACGACAAGGGCATGATTCCCCAAAAGTTGAATGAGTGCCACAGGATTCGGGGCTTGGAGCGCTTTTGTTAACCTTTTTGAATTCAAATCCAAAGATTCACTTATTATACTGTTAAGAAAATAATTTCAGACACCGTCAACAACTCTGGCAGCACTTGCTTCGCATTTAGCAGACTGGCAGCACCAGTCTCCAGCTGTCGTTTTTCTGGATCTGCTGCCGGTTTGCAGAAATGTCGAAAAGCGTCGACTTTTGTTTTTTTTTTTTTTGAGGATTTTTTGAAACTTTACGCTGGAGCACTCAGATTCAAAACTGGTTCATTGTTCATTCATTGCCAGGTAGCAACCTACTTCAGTGCCGTTAATTTGATCACGATGCCAAATGGTGGCTGGACCAGATTTGATTTCACTGGGATTCGAACCTGGGACCCCTCTAACTTAGGGCAGGCACTTAACCAACTGCGCCATCCAGTCGTCTGGGTTACCCGTTGCCTGTAAACCACTAGTGTGTCTGTTGTCCAACATGCTCTCAAGTAGACGGTGCGTTGTCAAAAATTACATTACGACTTCTACTGGAACAGTTTTAAGAATTATTTTGGACAATTTGGCGTCAATTCAAAGTTCCACCTTAATCCTCCCCGAGTGATTTCGGGGTACTTGCTTTAGCCAAGTATTTGTGAATCCAGACGCCTTGGAAACTTACAAGTTAGTTACAAAAATCAAAGTTTAACTCCCACAGTTTTGCAGCGTGACAATGATTCAATCAGTTTTCAGAATTCATTATTTCCGAAACGTCGTTGTCTATGGCATCTGCGGATATAAGAGTCATCCGTTGACAGTTCTCAATTGTCAGACAGCACAGGCAGTCACTTGCATGTCGTAATGCAGTAATTTACTTGGAGATCCGACTAGAAAATCTGTGTTGGTCAGAGACAAAGAGGGACAATATTCTCATGGGGAATTTTGGCTATATTTTTCCGTGATGGGGTTTTTCTAGTTGCTTTTTTTATTGATGTGAAAACCTTGTGAATCAGAATGACCGGACTGGCTTTTAGGTGGGTCGGTAGGTTTTGAATAGGCTTGTCTGGGTAGCAGTCCAATTCCATATTCTATTTTCGAGAGATAACAGACTTCTCCTTAAGGATAAACATATTCTTTAAATAGGTAGATTCTAATAATAATAATAATGGCGGCGCTACAGTCCGATGTGGACCTGGCCCTAGCTTCTCAGCAACCACTCGTGTTTTGCGTGCTATTGTTCTGTCACGAGCTGAGGGGACTTACAGTTTAATGCCGACTCCGAACGGCGAGATTGAGAAGCTCTTTCTAGACAGTTATACTCTTTGAGCATTGTCAGTGACTCGAAAGAGGTGGAGCCGTGAAAAAATGTTAGATGGTTTTTTTTTCGAATTTCGAACCTTAGACCTCGAGCGTAGGAGTCGACGCACCTACCCACTAAGCCACGGCGTCCACAGCTGGATTCTAAGACTTTGATTTTTTAGCAGAAATTTTGAAAGGAAACCAACAGACAGACCGCTTTAGCTTTTAGAATTCTGCATTTCTGCTTTATAATTCAAAAGGATTTAAATTCATTGAAAGCTGCCATGCGCTAGATAGTTTTGCGGCCGTATGCGCTGACGCTGGGATGAAGGTTAATGTGGACAAATCCGAGGTTGAGGTTATTGGTTAAGTGCCTGCCCCAAGTTAGAGGGTCCCAGGTTCGAATCCCAGTGAAATCGAATCTGGTCCAGTCACCATTTGCCATTGTGATCAAATTAATGGTACTGGAGTAGGTTGCTACCTGACGGTACAATGGACCAGTTTTGAGTCTGAGTGCCCCAGTGTACCGTTTCAAAAAATCCTCAAAAAAAAAAACAAAAGTCGACGCTTTTCGACGTTTTTGCAAACCGGCAGCAGATCCAGAAAAAACGACAGCTGAAGACTGGTGCTGCCAGTCTGCTAAATGTAAAGCAAGTGCTGCCAGAGTTGTTGACGGTGTCTGAAATTATTTGCTAAACAGTATAATAAGTGAATCTTTGGATTTTAATTCAAAAAGGTTAACAAAAGCGGTCCAAGCACCGAATGCTGTGGAACTGATTCAACTTTTGGGGAATCATGTCCTGGTGGGACACAAAAATCACAATAATCAGCTTTTAATCGTCCTTCTCGGTCCCACAATCAGTAACTAAGTGAGATTCATTTTCTTAAGAGTCATGAGATCTTGCTGAAATCATGAAAGAGCCATACTGACATCAATCTAACCGGACTTCTGTTGCAGGCGACTGGATGGCGCAGTTGGTTAAGTGCCTGTCCTAAGTTAGAGAGGTCCTAGGTTCGAATCACAGTGGAAACAAAGTTAATACGCTTTTATTCGGTTTTTCAAATCTGGTCCAGTCACTATTTGCCGTTGGGATCAAATTAACGGCACTGGAGTAGTTTGCTACCTGGCAGTACAATGGACCAGTTTTGAGTCTGAGTGCTCCAGTGTACAGTTTCAGAAAATCCTTAAAAAAAAAAACAAAAGTCGATCAGTGGTATTATTCTGACTGTGGGTATCGCAATGACTCTAAGCTCGATCCTTCTTTCAATTCGGCCCAAAAAGCTTCTGGACTTCTGTTCGATAATTGGAGTAGAGAAGGAATTTGAATGAGACTTAAACTAGGGTGTTTCAGGTCAGCAAGGCCTTCAGGAGCGTCTGTGACAAGTCTGACCAACCGCTCACTTTATTGGTTAAAGATTAGATCATCCATCTTTAACCACCGACTACCTGCTGCCAAATTCTTCTCAACTCAGATCCAAGATCCACTTGGGAGCGTCTTCAAACGGTGCCATCCTCTCATTGCCTTTAAAACAAAACTCCCACTTAAATCACGTCCAAAAACCAACAAAAAAAAACATCAATTTCCCACCACCCACTCAGAATTTAGAACTGGTCCAACTACATTTAGACACCACGGTCAGTGCGTGAAGAACAGATCCACACTCGAGGGTGATTCAGTGCCACAGAGCGTGTAATTAACGTCTATTACCAATGAAACCCTTCAGTCAACAATATAAATCGAATAGCTTCCAGCTTCGAAGCAGAGAGCAAGAACAAAACTCTCCAAACCTCCAAAGCCACTGCAAAGCTCAGCATCATCCCACAGCCCATCGCCGACGCGCACAACCATCCAACCAATCCGGCAACACGAGACAACGACGCCGATGACCAAGAAGAGGAATATAAAAATTCAACCTTGACGCCGGCCGCTGGAATTAGCACCTCTCCGCAGCGCTAGGGTATGTGTCGTATGTGAAGACTCGAAATAACAACTCAAATCATCGCGCACTCAAACGAAAGCGATAATACGTATGTTTGTCTTAAAAATCAGAGTCAGCAGCAATTTACTTGTTCAAGGTCGGCTAAGAATTCCACAATTCGACAAGTCAAGAGCCCGCAGCCACGCCACCACGCCACCGCCAAAGTTGCTGCTGCTGCTGTTGGTGCTGTGGCTGTGGCTGTGGCTGGAGATGTGTGATTTTGGTTTTCGATTCTCGTTTTTTTTTCTTCTTTTTTTGTCGTTTTGAAGGTGAACTCCTCCTTCTGTCTCCTTCACCGCTACGCCTTAGAGCACAGCGCAACAGTCACCATCAAACGGACGGACCTCTGACGGGCAGAGCGTCTTTCTTCTGTCTTTCTAACGCGCCCCGCTTATGCCCCGCCATCGACTTGAATTTAAGGTCAAGAGTTCAAGCCCGACGACGACACTCGCTCTGCTTCATTTGGTTTTTGCATCTTTTTTGGTGCGCTCCTCTCGGCTGTCTTACTTTTGGTCCACCACCACCACCGTCAGCACCGTCAAACCGGCGAGGGTGGCGGCGGCGACGACGGCGACGGCGCAGCGGAGAGCAGACACAATGATAGCTCTTTCTCTCGTCTGGGATATTTCCAGATACAAAAGTATCTGATGGTAATTTATTTCAATCCCACATTGAAGCCGAGCGAAAAGAAAGAAACACAAATCGCCAAGAAACGAGAACGCGCACCGAAGAAACAGCAATTGCGGTCGGGTAACAACTGGCCTGGGCCAGGGCCTGGGATCGGATCCAATCGGATGCAGAGTTACGGATCTTCGGTTGGATTTCTGAATTTTTTGGCATTTCGCGCGAGCTGAATGAAGTTGTTCGGTCAGCGGGCTAACTGCACAGCGCCATCGGCCTGTTTCGCTGCGGCGCGGCGACGCTCTATGTGTGTGGGTTTTCGGCCATGCACCCCCCGTGTGTACCCTCATACTTCGTTACTTTTTGAAGGTGATTCCAATAATCACAACCATTGTGGTGCTAATGAATCAATGAAAGCATTCTTTGTGCTGGCACGGTTCTAAATACAGGTTGACGAGACGCGTTTTGAAGATTCGGCGACGATTCGGTGGGAGATTCGTTCGGCGATGAACTTTTTGCACCTGAACCCGAGACTAACCAGTCTCTTCTGGCGAAGGGTGAAGCCGGCCTGAGTCACCACTTATCGGCTCGCAGCTCAACTAACACAGTCCATGATTCACTTGGAGGACTGTACTTAGGCGAGGTTCTGACGGTTTTTTCTTGATTTTTATTGACATCTCACGAATGAGCCGTAAATGCGTAGTTGGCTATGAGCTGGGAAAATGTTGTCAAGTCGCCGATAGATTTGACACAGTTTCTCATGGCGGAGACCATCAACATGGATGCTGTGGTGCTCTTGACCTGATTCTGGCGAGGCGCTCGAGCCAAGATTTATGCCGCTCAATTGAAGATATTCTCAAGGTGAACAGTTGGCAGGGGAACTGTACGGGCGAAGAGCTTTGGAATGCCCGAGAGTCATTCATCATTCGGCAGATCATTTGATGGCTGAGTTCAGGTCTTAGTGGGGTCTCAGTTGCACTCGAGCAGATGCCGTGTTTCCGATGGAGACGATGGGGTGATTGGCTTGTTTTACGACTGTGGGAGTTTAATTAGGCAGTAGACAGGTTGTGTCATCACAAAGGCTTTCATTGTTGTCGCACAGTAGGGAACACAGAAGCTGGTGAGACTCCTGATGAAATACCCTCCTCCACTGCCGGATGTGGCTATAAAGTTGTTCAGGAATGTTTCTACCTCTGGGGTTCTGGTGCAATGTGATAGACTTCTTCGAAAAATGTTTTAGATTTCCATCTGAATCGACAGCCAAATTCAGTTCTATCAATACGTCGAAAGTATAATTGCTATGGAAATCTTCAGAAACTCCTCTGCTTAGAGAAAACATGAATCTGTTGGACCGTAAATTGTTGCGGAAGCCAAGCTTTGGTTATCAAAAACACGAGGCAAGCATTAAGTTTCGGGTTTTCTAAAAACTTATGTCAACGAGATTAAATCAAGAAACCAAGAACCTAATTCAAGCAACAACTCCGGCACTTATAGCCCTTTGTTCAACGATTGTGACGAACTTAAAAGATCGGGACCTCATTGATGAGAAGTCTTCGCTTTTTTATCTCGAAAAATGTCTAACGTACGTATGAGCGGTACGATTTAAGATTGTATTTAAGATTACAAAAGTTACATATACAGGGTGGGCCATCTAGTGTTTTTTTTTCATAAGTTTTTTCTGACCCTGACAGCTGTTTCCCGATCGAAGTCTTGACAGAAAGTCAGTATCATACCTCCGCGGAACGAAATGAGTCGCTTAACGCTTGAAAAACGTCGGCAAATATTGAAAACTTATTTCCAAAGTGAGTGCTGTGTAGCCCAAACAGTGCGTTTTTTGAAAAGAAGTTTTGCCCGAAATGAAGCACCCACCGCGACTGCTATACGCAAGTTCATAAGACTGGTATGCTAGTGGACTACAGTCATGGTCCCCGTCGTTGTACGGTGCGCACAAATGAGAATGTGGCTGCTGTGCTGTGGTCGAGAGTGTGAGACTCAATTTACGAACATCAACTCACCATCGATCTCATCAACTCAACATTTCACGCACTAGCCTTAGGAGACGAGATCTGCACAAAGATCTCGGATTATTCGCTTACAAGGTCCAATTGACTCAGCAATTGAAGGCACGCGACCATGAGTTTGTTCGTTAAATTCCCCTGAAAGTTGGTCAGAAACTGCTTCTTTTGACGTGGCAAAAGCAGCCTTTTGACATCTCTGCTCAACTAAGCCGCAAGGCCATCAATTCAAACCGAGAAAGATGCCAACTCACCAACTATTTCCCCTCAAAATCCGGATGTTCGCTCGTTCGGATATTAAAATCAACTTTTTCACTCATGCCCACCTGTTCAAGGTGATTTATATCTCATCGCATCCCGATGACAGTGCACCACCAACAATGACTTCACTCATGCATCATAATTGACGTGAGATCGTAAACGATCGCCTGTATCATTTTATTTGCATTTTTCGGCTGCAAAACCAACAAAAACCCTCCGAGAGAACAATAATAAAAGTCATTAAATTTTTTCTTTCTTTCTTTTCATTTTTTTTTTCGTTTTTTTATTATTTTCCATCTCCCCTTCTCGCTCCAGCTGCAGTCGCGGATCGCGGATCAGTTGCGGTGATCATCATTTCTTTGGGGAGTCGCGTCGTGTTTGCTGTTTGGCGGGCGGATGAAGCGACCGCATAACCACCACGAATGCCGCGGCGCAATGATACTTACTTTGGCGTCTGTGTCCGGCCTTTTAAGCCAAAACCAGCAGCGGCAGTCCCAAAAAACACAGAACTCCATAAAGTGTGCTTCGGCAAATGTTATTTTTTGGTAATGCACACTGCACTGGGGCTGGGAGGATCGCGGGAGCGGCTCACCCCTGCTCCATCCCCAGGCAGCTGGCCGAGGGGCGGTGGGTATTTACGTTCCAAATATTTCACTGTTGACTCTTCATCTACTAGGGAGCGCAAATGCAGGTTTTGTTTGATCTAGAATCGGAGAGAGTGCTGTTGCCGCTGCTGCTGTTGCTGTTGCCGTTGGTGAAGTGCAAAAAAGGTCTTTAGCCGAATGTGCGCTCCGGCTAAGTGCGAAGAAGAGATGTATCTGGCGGGACCTCCGGCGGCTTTATTATGATATTTCGTGTTTAATGCCTTGGCAAATGCTTTTGTGAAGTGGGGTCTGGTCTGGGATTGTGGTTCAAGGTCGGTGCCGGTGCTGATGATGGTGGTGGTGGTGGTGGTGGTGGTGGTTTTTGGCGATGTGGTGGCTGCTAGCTTTGCAGCTTTTACCTGCTACTGTCAACTGATGTTTTTTTTTGTTGTTTTTTTGTTTGGCATCGTGGTTGCTTCTTAATGGCAACTCCAAGTAGCTGGAGCGGTTCGTATGTTAGTCATGCATGCATGGAAATTAAAATGGCACCAGGCACCAAGTAATTGTGGATCGTACTTTGGCTTTGCTTTGTGCTGCGATGGCGGACAGCATTCGCTAGCGTTGGTGCTGGCGATGGCGATGTTCGGGGGACGGGCTGGTGGGTCATTAATTTGACTAGACAGCGAAGTTGTCAATTAGTTTGATTATAGTCTTCAAATGTGGTTAGGTTCTGTGGTTGTTTGGGGTCCGTTTTTGGGAGTCTCTCTTTTGGCGGCGTCTCTTCTGTTGGCGGTTCCAAGTGGAACCAATTGGATTAGGACGGTAATTTGAAGCCAAACCACTTGCACCAAGTTTTTGCAAAAGATGATGAGCTAAGGTAATTACGTTGTTTTTGATTTGGAACTTTGCACAGGGGTGCTTTGGAGAGAGATGGTTGCGATGAATTGGTTTGACTTCTTGAGGCTCTTGCTTTAAATTCATAGGGGTACCATCGTATAGACAGAAGGACCCTAGGAGTGTATACGAAATTCCCAATTTCGTCCATCAATTGAACAGTAAAGGTCGAACCTCTGGTATAAAGATGAAGTGATCGCGAATTCAAGACAACTTGGTCTCGCTGACTGGAAGCAGTGTGCACGGGATCGTCAGTGTTGGAAGGCAGTTCAGACCCTCTAAGGGTCCGATAATGTCGGCATGTCATAAGTCGCAATCATTGTGAATGCTTGGTGGAACACTTGCGGATTGTGTTCACTCCAATAACGGCAATTTTGTTTTTTGACGTTGCCGAGAAGATGATTTTTTTGTCAAAATCCGGATCTTCAGCCAACATTTCCAGCGCCCAATCAGGGTCTCAGGCCTCATAACTAAGTAATTAAGTAAATAGTTAAGGTCTAAAAAATCTCTAAATCACAATAGATAAGACCCCCGTTGCATTGCGATCGTTCAAGGAAGATCTGGACTTGAAACTTCCAGTCATTCCAGTCGTTCCATTCTAAATTTATGAAGCTTGTGCTTAAATTGGTCGATGTTTGACTGTTGGCGTTTCGATTTGCTTCGAATCTTTTGACATTCTGATCATTTTTCTGAACAGACCAGACTAGAGTTTGATTGAGTTCCAAATTTAAGCCTGGTCACTTTGCACATGTTCCACTGCATAGAAATGGCTTGTCTGTCCGATGTTAATCGCTGGGAACTCACAAAATGTGAAACAAAATTGGCTATAAACCGTCAAAAGAGTGGATCACCACAGGGTAGGCCACTAGGCCACCAGTAGGTAACTTTAGGTAGCCAGACTACCGAGATGCTTAGCTCAGATTCCAAAGTCTAAGGAGTACCCTTTCCCTTAACAACGTAAACTTTTGTGAATCGTCGGATATCCATCAGATCATTAACTAAATTAAAGGGCCGAACTCAATACTTTTCAAAACATGAAACAAAAGCGAGATTGCTTGAAGATAGGAGACGATTACGAAAGAAATTCCGTCAGATGTCTGATACTTCTCTTTTAAGTCTCAAGAGCTTGGCTTTTGCTTTCGGCTGGCTTCGCAGTGGCGCATTCTGTCGCCCCAATTTTCCAAGACCTTGTTGATGGTTTCGAGCTGTAGCTTACGGGCTGCTTGGATGATATTGGCTTTAAGTGCTTGAATCGTTTCCGAATTGTTGGCATAACATCGGTCCTTCACTGTTTCCCACAAAAAAAAATCCAAAAAGGTAAAATCGCAGCTCCGAGGCGGCCAATTGACATCGGCAAGACGGCTGATAACACGATTTTGGACGTCAGTTCATCGTCGTCACCGTGAAAAGAACTTCCTCATGGTAGTTAGGGTTGGTGGCAGATAATCCGACGTTTTGTATATACGTGATCCTGTCCATTTTGAGAGGATAGACACGTGTCCATATGTCTTTCCACATCTTGACTTCCCTGAGTCTCATTGTGGTTACAGCCGCTCTGCTACTACAGAAGATGTCAAGGGGGGTAAGATGGAGTAGGACCTCGAGCGCTGCTGTCGGCGTTGTACTTAGGGCACCCGTGGTTCCTAAGCAGGCCGATCTTTGGACCTTTGTCAAGCTAGAAAGAAGGTATTTCTTTTCCAGTGCTTGCCACCAGAGTGATGATCCGTAAGTTAAGTCTTACTACCGCTGTGTATAGCCAGTATACCACACGTGGTCTAAGACGCCAGGTGTTTCCGAAGGCTCGCTTACTTGTGTAGAAAGCTGCACACGCTTTCTTCATCCGCTCCTCGATGTTCTCTTTCAAGTTTAGTTTGGAATCAAGTGTAATACCCAGATACTTAACCGTCCTTGAGAGTTTGAGATCCACCCCGTTAATATGCGGACTTGTAAACTCCGGAATTCTCCTTTTTCTCGTGAAAAGCATCAGTTCTGTCTTCTCTAGGTTGACTTTCAAGCCTCGAGTGGCTGTCCAATTGTTGACCAACTTCAATCTATGATTGAGGCGCTCGCTTAGCGTTGATAGAAACTCCCCAGATATCACGATAGCTACACCGTCTGCAGTGATAGTAAATCCATCCCTCATCCCATCCTCCTCCGCTGACATGGCTTATTTTGCCAATAGGCAACGCCATGAGTTCGCTAGTTGGGCACTGGAAACGTTTTCTAAAGATCCGGATTTTGGCAAACAAATAACCTTTTCGGCAACGTCAACAAAATCGTTATTGGAGTGAACACAATCCGCAAGTGTTCCACCAAGCACCCACAATGATTGACTGTTAACGCGATTTATGACATGCCGACATCATCGGACCTTACTTCTTTCGAAATGAGGAGGAAGACACCATTAGTGTCAATAATCTCCGATATTGTGCGGTATAAACTGACTTTTTTGGTTCCAACAAGTCGGCGCGGCGCTACATGCCATACAAGTGACGCAACGCTCGAAGTTCTGATGAAATATTTGGCGACTGGGTCATCTCACGGCAAGTGTTCATCAATTTGCCGCCGCGATCATTAACTGGTCACTCTGTACTCTTACGAGTACTTTACACAACACAGATGGAAACGGTTATCTTTGATTGGTGACTTTTTACGTCGATCTCGTACTTAGCGTTTAGTCGACTTTTTGCTCGGACATTCGCCATGATTGATATTTTTTCCACCAGAAACAGAGACAAAATGCTACAAAGATCACAAAAACCTCGAGAACCGAGAACTTGCTGTCCCCCAAACCCAAAATAACAGCAGAGTCCTAAAAGCCTCAAAAGAAAAATGTCCTCCACATCTTCACAACCGTTTCAATCAATTTAATTGCCGTTATAACGCCTGAATACCCACTAAGAACGGACCAACACACCATCTCCACCTCTGCATCAATCCCTCTCAAGTCGTTGACCTTTTCGTTTCCTTAAATCTCCTGCATTCAATTCTCAAGTCATATTTTTCCACGAAACAATAAACTTCAGTCGAGCAAGTGAAACACAAAAGACATCACCTACATCGCGACACTCACGACAGAATCGATATCCAGTTGCAGCTCCAGAAATGGGTCATTTGCACCATGAAACCGTGCACCCAGCTCGACTGCCTGCTCCAACGAGTCGCGCTTTGTTTTTCCTGGCACAGTCACTCTGCCTCCGCCGCCGGCCGAGTGTCTAATTGAACGCGCCCCTCTAATTGCCTCCGTGTGCGGTGCGGCGACTCATTCGTTTACACACTTCGTTTCGATTTTGGTCAGGCACCACAGCCATACTCGCGGGGACCGCGCGACAAATCTGGACGTCGACTATGCGAGAGTATCTCTAGACAAGCGGCAACCAAATCCGTCAACAATGCTGTTTCGCGTTGTTTTTCGATCACTTGATCACTTCAAATATGGGCTCTCAATCATCGGAGGCCCTCGCGTTCGGTCTCTCTATGGGCCTGTGCTTTGTAAGTGACACTCAAGTGGTCTTGGAATCTCTGACGATTGCCGGTGGTTGACCATCGGTTTCATTTTGCTCACCGCTGAAGGGGGTTTCAGAGGTTTTTCAGTCGATTCAGGGTAACAATTGGAATTCTACCTGTGACGTGAGGCGTCTTCGCGCTCTGCCCCTTTGGCCTTTGCCCGATTGGATCCCGAGACTCCCCAGGCTTAGGTAGTGACTGAAAGTGATGATTCAACGGAACGCCGATACCCGGCGGTGCTTAGGACCGATAAAACGAAATAAAAATGTTGTGGTGAATGTTATAATTGGCCGCGACACGCCGCCCCTGGTCTTAGAATGGGACTTTGTTGTTCGCTTTGTGCTCCTTCGGGCTTGTCACTTTCGGTTTTGTTGTGATTTTCATCGAGAAAAGTTTCATTTGTTGGCCCGAACTTTAAGTGGTTTTGCTTGTGGTTACGTTGATGGGCACGTGAGTGTCTTGAGATGATTACACTTGACAGATGGAATTAAAAACCACTGAGCCGTGGAGTATGTGTTCTTCTTTTTTTTTCTAAAATAATTGAAGATTCTCTTTTTTTTCGATTTGAATTTTAGGCTTTGAATTTGGCGTGGACTTGCGAGAGTGTTTGGTGTTAGGAACGAATCCCATTGCCTTGGACTTAAGGTTACTTTAATCTCTGTAAGGCGGTACCAGGGCGTGCCTTTAAAAGTTCCTAGCTAAGTGTCCATGAGTTTGAAGTTGCGTAGTCAATTATAATTTGACAGCTGTCACGAGCGTGGAAGAGAAACACGTGCGCGGCTGCTAAGATCCAACGAAGCCCGCTATGATCTCTCGAAACTCTTAAAATATAAAAACCGATGCTAAAGGGTGTCTCAAAATGCAGGCAAATATCAAATCTTGTCTCATTTGGGTGGTAAGGCATTGCCAAGGAAGGAAAAAATAAAAGAAAAATGTAATAAAAATGCTCTCTAAATATTGTCAGTGATTTGAGAGAAGTGCTACCGGAAAAATGAAGATGATGCTGACCCAGATTCGAACCACTAACATTCACTGTAGAAGGCGATGCATGTACACAAGGTACCAAATACGCCACTTCGACCACATTTTAGGAATTTGTCACGATTGGCAAGGAACGAGAGTCCTGCTCCGAGTCATGAGTCATTGAATCAATTTGCCACGGAATAGTTTAGTTAAATGTTAATCGATCATTAATTTAAGTTCGTGTGCAAGTAAAGCTACTAAGTTGAATTTTATGTCGAATATATTGCAAGTCGTATGCAATTACCGTCGTATATTCTTAGAAATAAACAACGATTCTCTAATGAGTCTTATGTAAACTTGAACATGAGATTTACAAAAAGATGCCTTTAGGAACGAAACAATTAACATTCCCAAGGTCAAATTCAAAGCAAAACAACTCTACGACGACTTCAAATAGGCCGACACGTTCGTCAGATCATAATCAGCAAAGTTGCAGTCAAAACGGGAATCACCTCAGTTGTCATTAAGTTTTGTCTTAAGTCCTAAGTGTCTCAAGTCGTGAACTGTAGAGTCTGGCGAAGTTAGTTGCTCTTCCTTTGTATTCGATGCTGAATTTCCGTGACAAATAAATCACATTTTTCCTTCTGAATGGTAGGCCAAATGAAAGTTTCTTTCTAAAAACGCAATAAAATGAACAAAACAGAACAAAGACATGGCACCCTGAGACCCTGAGACACTGCGACCGTAAAACACTGGGACCCTGAGACCCTGAGACCCTGAGACCCTGAGACCCTGAGACCCTGAGACCCTGAGACCCTGAGACCCTGAGTCCCTGAGACCCTGAGACCCTGAAACCCTGAGACCCTAAGACCCTGAGACCCTGAGTCCCCGAGACCTTAAAACTCTGACACCGTGAGACCCTGAGACCCTGAGAACCTGAGACCCGGAGACTCTGAGACCGTGAGAACCTGAGGACCTGAGACCCTGAGACCCTGAGACCCTCTGACCTTGAGACCTTGAGACCCTAAGTCCCTGAGACGCTAAGACCTTGAGACCCTGAGACCCTGAGACACAAAGTCAATAGCTCCATCTGGTATCAACAGCCTACTCCTAACTTTCTACAACAACGCTCATCCCTTCTCCTGGCAGCTCACCCTTTTCATCCCTCCAGCCTTCTGTCCTGACTTACTCGTATATAGCCTAGGTGTGCTCGTTTCACCTTTCGGGCACTTAGTCAGAAGAAGCAAGTTTGTTGTCCAGTCAGACCTGCATCTGTCGTCAGTCTTTAGCTTGTCATTCCTTGCTCATAACGTCGGCTTCTGTATTGCTCCTTGATCTAGAATTAATCTTCTATTTAAACAAACAACTGCGACTAAGTGCTGTCACCCGAACTCTCAACACCCCACACGTCTTTGCAGTTGACTCAGAAAAGACTCTCAGCCGACCTTCAACTTATGGTCTACGATCAACAAGGGTTCAGGGATGCATGTTTGCATGTTGCACCGTCCGGAAAAAAGGCCAAGAGACCAGCAAGCTTCGAAGGTGAAATGGGCCTGACCAAACCGATGACGAACGCTTCCCCATAAATAAGCCCCACATTCGACAGACGCTAACCCATTTACGAGTACAATGCAATAAAAGGCTCGCAGTACCCCACTAAGTGCGCATAAAACCTCCCCGCGATCGCCACTAATTAAACCCGTTAAGGAACATTAAAGTGTCAAATTATGTCAATTAAAAAAGTGAATTCCTAACTCACCGTCCGCCACCGTCCGGCTACCGTCGTCCGCAGACGCGCAGGTTCACCAGTGCAAACGATGCAATTAGGATAAAAAACGCGAGAGCGAGCCACTTTGACTCACGGACTCGGCGCTGCACGCAAAACTGCCCCCGAAATGAATAACGAGGTGATCATGGGATGTTAGTCGAGGTCAAAAAACACATTTGATTTGACTTTTAGATTCACAAATTGCGAGACGAGATGTCTGTTTGTTTGTTTGCGCGGCTTTTGTGTCGCTGCCTGGACGAGCGCATTTCGGAAGACCAGTAGACCACGAACAAAAACTGAGACACATTTGATGGGTATCGACTGAGTGTGGAGTGGGGGCGATGACAATGGGAGTCCGATGCCATTCACGGGCCATGCAGGGGGTGTATTTTTGGCAGAGATCTGCGTGCTAACCCAACTGACCTTGACTTTGGAGGGGGGTCTCCCTTTCGGATTGTTGGCAACGATGAGCTATTCAAGCGGGTGAACGTTTTTTGATAGTCTCCGAATCGAAGAGTGCAACATTCCTGACGAAATCGTCGCTCGATTACTCATGGTTGCAGTCTGTACTTGAACTTCACCGCGGCGACAAAGCACGACTCAGAGGCTCCTTGAGGAATTAGATGACTCGTAACAGTCAGTGTCTGGCATCTGAAGGGAGCGATGACTCACAGTTGGTCCCAAACCAACTTCTGTGGTCTGCCAGCTAGTTGCAAGTCTTAGGGCTGATGACTAACTGCGAGTTCTGACAACGATTTGTGACATGTGATCATCTGACAAACCAAGGAAACCATCGCACTTTTCCTTCAGTGACAGTATGCACCTTTCCTGGAGTATGCACCGAGATTTGGAAAAGATTGTGAGAGGTTTTTGGATCTTATGGTCGGGATTTAGTAGATCTGTCGTCTTTCCAAGACACTTAAGTTAGGGGGTTCATTTTGACTTAATATTTAACGTAGAGTGAATCTTTGTTCAGCAAATAGGATCACACTGGAAGGCATGTGTCTGTGCATTCAGGCTAAAGTTGTTGATTGTTCTCAATCTGGCGAGATGCCAGCAACGATCCCTGTAAATGGACGGATTACGTTGACGTGCAGCCTCTTCGATAGCCTCTAGATGCATGCAGCGGCCCTTCTATCTAGGGGTTTAAATGAGAACCCCGTCCTCCAGGTTCGGGGGTTGTGGGTGGGGCTTGCTTCCGCACCACATAACAAAACGACTGCGTACATTTTTTCATCTGTCCTACTCTCCTGGTCTCTTTCCGAGTGGATGGAAAACAGCATTTGTCCAACCCATCCCTAAAAAGGGCAAATCTTCGTCACCCTCCTCCTACCGACCCATAGCACTAACATCCCTTCCTTCCAAGGTCTTGGAAACGCCGATAAACCGTCAGCTTATGAAATATCTTGAATAGCGGAGGCTTCTTAATGACCGGAACGGTTTCCGCAGCAACAGGTCCACTGGTGATTTGATGGCATATCTCACCGAAAAGTAGAACCAATCCTTGCACAATGGAGAAAGCGAGATCGTTGCGCTTGATTTTTCAAAAGCATTTGACAGAGTTTGGCATCAAGCTCTTTTGTCGAAAATGCGTGCTTATGGCATCGATGAGTCTCTTCTTCTATGGATTAGAAATTACCTTTCGAACCGTTCAATTCAAGTCGCTTTGGATGGATTCAAGTCTGATATCCACCAAATTAATGCTGGTGTTCCCCAAGGCTCTGTTTTGTCTCCGACTCTCTTCCTCATTTTTGTAAATGATCTCCTGTCTGCTACTTCTAATCCAATGCACTCCTTCGCTGATGACAGTATCCTCAGCTTTTTATACACGTTCCAAACCTCACGTCCCTGCTCTTCGGCCGTAGAATTGGAGCGGCAGCGTATGTTAAGCACATTCCGACCTTGACAGCATATTTAATTGGGGTAAAAACAATAGAGTGAAATTTAATGCTTCCAAAACTCAATGCTGTCTACTGTCACTCAAGCGATCTCAAAATAATCAGTCATTATCCCTGAATGACACTTGCATCGAAGAAACCGAAATACTTTCCATCCTCGGTATGTGTATTAACTCAACACTTAGTTGGAACGATCACATATTCGAGGTCGCCGAAAATGCTGCGAAATGTCTAGGTTTCCTAAAACGATGCAAGAAATACTTCACCCCCTCTGATTTGGCTTCAATTTATAAGGACTTCATTCGCCCCAAGCTTGAGTACAACGCTCATATCTGGTCTGGTGCTCCTAAGACCTCTCTGCACCTACTTGATAGAATACAACAACGAGCGGTAAAACTCATAGGAGACAACAATATTTCGAAGTCGATCGATTCGTTCGAACATCGACGTAATGTCTCCTCCTTATCACTGTTTTATCGCTATTTCCACCAACGATGCTCAAGCGAGCTAGCCAATTGCATTCCTTCCCTCCATGAATTCACCCCAATGCTCGTCTCGCCAGGAATGTTCATCAGTTCACCCTTAGGCCTGCTTTCGGACGTACAGTTAAGTTTAGAGAGCCATGTTTTTGCCGCACCACACGAATATGGAATGCCCCTTCCTAATATTTCCCACTCACTACAATCCGCAGACATTTAAGACCAATGTGCACAGGTACCTCCTCTCCCTTTCTCCCTCTATGCCTTCGGCCCGTGCTGTGTCTTGATTCCGGACACTTAAGGGTATTCGTAACCTCTACAGCGCGCGCAAATTATAAAAAAAAATTCGAGTTCATAGACAACACCATGCCTCGAATACTGACGAATAAAAGACAACGACTTTCGGTTTTGCACATGGAATGTGGGGTCTCTTTACAGGGATCAAATTAAGGACACAGGAGTAGGTTGCTACCTGGTAGTACAATGGACCAGTTTTGAGTCTGAGTGCTCCAGTAGTGTTTCAGGAAATAATCATCCGAAAAAAAAAGTGAAACTCGAAAACATAAGCCTAATTTGTGTACACGCCCCACAGAGGACAAGGATGACATTAGCAAGGATGACTTCTATGATCTCCAGGAAAGAACATACGATCATCTACAACAGCAAGATCGTTCTAGAAGACTTTAATGCTAAGCTGGGTAAAGAGGATATCTTAGCTGGAGTCATCGGCACGACGCCACGTCTGAAAACGGACTCAGGCTAGTGGACTTTGTCACATCGCGAAACAAACTCTCCTAAAGTTCGACGCCGCCTGCATAAAGAGAAAACATGAAAACGTTGTCAAAAATCCATCAGAGGAACCGCTACTGATGTGCTGGGTTTAACAAGACTCCAGACGAGTGTAGGCGGGCACACGCAGCAAAGCAAGAAGCCACAAGGCAGTGCTGCCAAACTCGTCAGACTGAGTGGGTTGATTACGCACACCAAGCGGGTGGGTACAGCGGGACGTGCAGGCGGGTACACGCAACAAAGCAAGAAGCTACATGGCAGTGCTGCCAAACTCGTCAGATTGAGTAGGTTGATTACGCACGCCAAGTTGGCATAAGTCCTTCTCCACTTGTGTGCGCCATCGGTTTCACGAGCGTCCTCTATTGAGTTGTTGACGCACGGTCGTAGTCTCTTCGGGCTTCAGTTCTTCATCATGACTAAACTTCGAATGGTCCTCATTTGCCGTCAGATAAATCTAAGATGCGTGCCTAAATGCTAAATTTTAGGACAAGTCAAATAAGACTTCTACTGTCTAGGTTTGATTAGTTAGATAAGTCTCAATTAGATCAATTAGACAAGTCTTCAATCTCTGCTGCTGGCTGACTGGAAATTACAGTCTCAATCGGGCTATAGGGGGTCACAATGGGTCCTCAAGGACTTAAGTGAGACGAGGCTTCTGCCCGTCTGCCCAGCAACTAATGTAGGCCAACATCGGCCCATTGTGGATCCATCCCTGCTCTAAAAGAGCACCTTTTCTGTAGCCCCATCGTCGTCATCGGCCCTGAAGAAAATGTCGCGCAACCACTCAATTTTCCCCTTTCAGACCAAATGAACTCAAAACGTGATGCGCCCAAGTACCATCTTGACATTGCCCAGTGCAGCCTTCAGCCAGTCGAAGATCAAGCACAACATCAAACCTCAACCATCAACACCGAATCAATGCTAGAACCAATTGCGACACTCGATCGATGACAATCCACCAGTCGTCCCGTGGATCTCGTAAAACCAAACGAAAAACACATCACGAACCACAGAACATCAATTAAGACAACCACACGATTACCATCAACTCAGAAATGCAGGAAGGGCTCCTCAAGGTTGCACTAATTAATATCACTTATAACCTCAGCCATAAAAATGAAACATGAGTTATGAAGCATTAGACCCTAGCTCCGCCGCGCAGCCACCGCCATCGCTTGGCTTGGCTGAGGCAAGAACAAAGATCAATCTTCTCGTGGCTGGCGTGCGAAACCTTTTGACGTGACGCGTCGCAATTAGATTGAATTACAGAACGTGATTTTCGGCTAAACTAGTGACTGACTATCTTAGGGTTAGAGATCAAAATAAGAAAAACAAATTTAAAGGCACTCTCGTACTATTCGAATGGCCGTTTAAATCCAAGGTTACCCAAGGTCTCAGCTACAACTACGCTTATCCGCTTCTGTTTTTTTTTGTGCTAAGAGATCAAAGTTCACTCAGGTAACTGGGATTTACTTTTGGTCGAGATGAACTCATGCGACATGTGTCAAGTCATTTTCTTGAGGGTTCTTTGCATCTGATGCATTTTTTTGTTTGAGGGTGTTAAAGTCGAATTTGGGCGTAAATTGGAGGAAGAAAGTGTTTTAATTGCTGAAGGACATCTTTTAGAAGAATTTCTTTCAAATTTATTTCTTCTTTTTGCCTACAGGGAGGTGCACTCTTCCCTCTCCACTCGATACTAGTGGTGGGCGAAATTCTTACGGAACTTAGGCACGTCGACAGCAGGCCTATTGCTAAAGGTAAAGCAATTTTCTTCGAAAATGAGTCTGGGAACAACGTTAGAGGGAAATTCGACTTAGAGGGAGTTCGACTTAAAGGGAGTTGACTGAATTATAAGAACCTGCTGCTTCTACTCAAACCATTCCTTGCTCAAAACATGAATTCCTAACCTTTGTTCAGGAGAATGGGTGTCCAAAGGACCTGTCTGTCTAGGAACTACACAAGATACAGAATTTAGGCCCGTACTTTCATCCACTGCAACGACAGGATGGCGCAGTTGGTTAAGTGCGTACCCTAAGTTAGAGAGGTCCCAGGTTCGAATCCCAGTGAAAGCAAAGTTTATACTCTTTTATCCGGTTTTTCAAATTTGGTCCAGTCATCATTTACCGTTGGGATCAAATTAACGGCACTATCACTGGTGCGGTGGGTGCCGTTGCGTAGTGGGTAGTTGCGTCGACTCCTACGCTCGAGGTCGTCGGTTCGAATCTCGAAAAAAACATCAAACATTTTTTTACGGCTCCACCTCTTTCGAGTCACTGACAATGCTCAAAGAGTATAACTGTCTAGAAAAAGCTTCTCAATCTCTTCGTTCCCCTCCGCTCGTGACAAAACAATAGCACACACAACCTGAGAAGCTAGGCCCAGGTCCACCTCGGACTGTAGCGCCGCCATTATTATTATTATTATTATCACTGGCGCGGTCGATCAGTGGTAGTAGTCTGACTGTGGGTATCACAATGGACCAACATGGTCTAAGTGTGCTGGTGAATTAACTAGGATCCACCTAACCTAACCTAACTTTCATCCACTGCACAGCAACAGAAGTGGACTCTGTGGAAAACCCTACAAAAAAAACAAACATGTGAGGGCCAATCAAATGGGCCCACCGCAGACGAAATCCAATCGAACTCACATCACGATTACCGCCTTGACACATGTCCACTCGTTGGCAACATTTGTTGATTCAACATCCTCTCGCAGTTCGTGCGAACAGATTAAGTAGCGCCTGATGCTCAGGGCTTCTACCCAAATTACATGCGAGGCTAGTGTCTCTCGCCTCGCTCTGTACCTCGTTGACCCACATTCGCCATATCCAGCGTCGCGCAACGCGATAACAATCAAACCAATCCTCCCGTTTCGATTGTGTACCTTCAACCTTCGCTCGAATCCGCGAACCTACCCAAAATCCATCGATATTGTGGGCAATAAAAATCTCGCTTGACTCACACCTATCAAGGGTTTTGCATGAACGGTCGGTGGAGTGCAAGCGGAGGATGAAAGCTAGGACAGGGCAGGGCAGGCGAGGGTAGGGTTTATCGCTTTGCCCGTTGCACTACTGCTGGATCGTCGCCGTAGCCGTCGTTGACGATGTCGCCGTGGACGTCGTTTTCGCTCGCGTTCACTGCAACTACAGCACGTACGATAATGAAGTGTTCGCGGGCCATTTTCCCATTTTTGTGTGGAGGAAAAAGAGCCAACAAAAAAGTACACAACCATAAAAAAAAAGAGTCACAAAAGCATGCATTAATCAGGCGGAGCCCCGAGACCATGTGATGATAACGTGAGAAGGTCCACTTAACTCTTTTTGCCCGTGCGCCTTCCCACTGCGCTGCGCCGCGTTTTTCGCGTTCGTTGTGTGCTTCTTCTAATTCGCTGTGTGCTTTTCAAGAAACGACACACACGCGAAAATAAAGAAGAGAATCGCACAAAAACTACCGCGACTTCGGTCGTAAAACTCAAGCTAAGCTGGCGAGCTTCTGCCGCGGCGATTTGTTCGATGTGCCTGGCGACACTCGTCGAAGTGCTAAAGTGATTTGTGTTTGCAATTGCCCCCTCGTCATGCACCGTCGTCGTCATCGATAGATAAACACTCGGATACACCTCAAGTCGCAATTGTTCTATACCTGGGCAGCTACTTTTAGACCGACACTCTCGACGTAAGTCTCTTCGGCTGATGGCGGTGTCCGCGTCGTCGTCGTCGTCTTGATGGATTGACGTCATCTGCAGTATCTCGAACGCTGTAAAGCTGTAAAATTGAACAAAAACTGCAAAAAGCTGAAAGAAAAATTGAAAAACTGAAAAACTGCTGCTGCATGTCCAAGAGACGTGCTTCTAAAGTGATTTGTAAATCTACTCGTCTACCCCCCCGTCCCATCTCTCTCCATTGCTGGTGCTGTTGCTTAGAAGCGTTTGGATCGTTTAACAACGATTTGAAGGTTGATTTGGTTAAAGGTCTCAATTATCAAGCCGAAGCTGAAGTGTTTGCGTTACTCACTCACGGCACATTAAAGATTTATTTTTTTTTCCTTTTCGTACGTAAATCACTTGACGATTGGATTGGAATGGAGTTGAGCACATTCTGGCCGAGTGCGTGGAGGGTGTGCCAAAATGTCTGATTACCAATGTTGGTGGTCTTGAAATGCCACTAGAGTCAGTGGAATGGGGCTGCACGAAATCCTTCGAGGAGATGTTTTGTGTGACTGCTAAGGAATTTGTCGGCACATTTTGGTCTGGAATCTAACACTTTGGACGGCGAGTGATTTTGGCACTTAGTGTGTGTCCCAAATCAATTTTGATCATATTTTTAGAAAACTCAAGGCGGCATATGAGTGGAAAGGGGCATGAGGCTGATGAGTCGATAGAGGAGTTACTGTCTTCCAAATTGTGGTATGCATTCAAATTTTAGGACAGTTCTCCTATCCTAAATTTTTACAGAATTTCTTAGCTAATCTCTCAGAGAGAATCTCAGCATCATAAGCTGCCGGAATTAAAACTGAATAAAAATGTTATTGTTATGAAAGAAACAACCAAAGTACAGGGTGTTTTTTGGGGAAATTTGTTTTGGAATTTGGAGCACATTTTGGGCTGGAATTTAACACTTTGAACGATACGTGAGAGTCGTGAAAAGAAGACTAAATTTGGACACGTTGTAAAAGACCAGTGTGTTTCAACACAAGAAGCTGAATAAAGATGTTACTGTTTTGAAAGAGACCGACAAAAAACAGCGTGTAGGTGGGCCATCTAGTGGTTCTTTTTTAATCATAGGTTATTTTGACGCTGACAGCTGTTTCCCGCTCGAAATCTTGACAGAAAGTCTGTATCATACCTCCGCGGAACGAAATGAGTCGCTTTACGCTTGAACATCGTTGGGAAATATTAAAAACTTCTGAAAATTTGAAAGTGAGTGCTATGTAGCCCAAACAGTGCGTTTTTTTGAAAAGAAGTGCGTTTTTGGCCGAAATAAAGCACCCACAGTGACTGCTGTACGCAAGTTTGTGCAAAAAGTTCGTGAGACTGGTACGCTAGTGGACAACATTCATGGTCCCCGCCGTCGTACGGTGTGCACAGATGAGAATGTGGCTGCTGTGCTGTGGCCGAGAATGTGAGACTCAATTCACGAACATCAACTCGCCATCGATCTCAACAGCTCACCATTTCACGCACGAGACTGAGGAGACGAGATCTGCACAAAGATCAGCAATTGAAGGCCCGAGACCATCCGATTCGCAGTTTGGGCCTTAGAGCAGCTTGAATTGGACAACGGCTTTGGGTGAAAAATCATCTTTTCTGACGAGCCGCATCTTAATCTCGGCAGCTACGGCTACGTTAACAACGTAACTACGCACTTTATTGTCGAGAAGCCAATGCATCCACAGAGAATGACAGTTTGTGGCATCATTGGACCATTTTTCTTCGAAAATGAGTCTGGGAACAACGTTTCAGTCAACAGTGGGCGTTAAGTTAGCTCTAAACGGCGAACATGTTCGCCGAACTTGCTCATGCTCGCCGCATTTTCGTCGTGTTTGGGCTGTTTTGCGAGCCGCTCCCCGTTGGCGAAAAATTCCGATTTTGTCGTGTTCGTTGGCTTTGATGTTCGCCGTGTAGGGGCATGTTCGCGAGCAAACCTCATTTTTGCTGTGAACGTCGCCGAGTGCATATCGCGGATTGAGCACAATGTCAACAGTCAGCCACGATTTTGTCGAGGAATTCACCACTTGCGCTTCCCTGTCACACATGTTGACGGTTTGAAGAAACAACACGAAATGAATGTTCGCCAAAAGCGTTCGCCGTGTAGGGAATAACGCAGACGAGCAAGTTCGGCGAGCATTTTCGTCATTTAGCTCTACCTTTAAAGAGAAATTGAAGACATGGATTTGGGCGACTTCTGGTTCATGCAGGATGGCGCGCCATGCCACACAGCCCATGCCACAATCGATCTTTTGCGCACCAAATTCCCAAATTGTGTTATCTGCCGTTTTGGCGATGTCAATTGGCCGCCTCGGAGCTGCGACTGGACTTTTTTTTATGGGGAACCGTGAAAGACCGTTGTTATGCCAATAATCCGGAAACGATTCAAGCACTTAAGGCAAATATCATCCAACCAAGTCCATCCAAGTGAGCTACAGCCCGAAACCATCAACAAGGTCTTAGAAAATTGGTGTGATAGAATGCGTCGCTGCGAAGCCAGCCGAAGCAGCCACTTGAACGACGTTGTATTTCATAATTAACGGGAAAGTTTGTTCTTGCTAATAATACATGGGATATATGGAAAAAATTTAATTTTGTTCATTTTATTGCATTTTTAAAAAGAAACTTGTATTTGGCCCACCCTGTATATATGATCTTCAACCATATTTGGTCCTAAGTTTCGCACGTCAAATTTCTGTTATCTTTTTTGGAACTGACAGCGAATTTTTTTGGAACAGCGTTTCTTTCGCGAGAACAGGTCAGAAAATGTTTGCCAAATGCTTGTGGATGCAGATATTTTCTGAAACAAACGTCCATTTACTCCGCTCGGACGTTTGAACAACCGTCGACTACCAAAAAATTGCACTCTTCTCAGTCTCTGCTCGCGTGTAGCTCCACCGTATGTGATTTTTTCTGTTCGACCAGGTCTGGGTGAAGTGCACAATAAAATCTAAGAACCAGTCGCCCCTCCACGAATTAGGTAAGCAAAGCTGTGAAGCACCTCTTATTCTGCACCGGCGACAGATATTTGTCTTCGCGAAGAGGGTTCCTGTTTCGTTTTCGTTCCCCCCGCGGTCTCTCGTGCATCGTGGATGGTGTCACCGAAGAAATTTACATCTCAGCAGCCTCCGAGAAAGAAAAAAAAACACACACACTCCAGCAGCAAAGAACGAAGATGACGGGCAAAGAAGAGCACACTTCCACGCTGATCCGCCTCATCCATCTCGCCCACCAGCGCCGACGACGACGACGACAACGACGACCAAGTCGAAAAAGCTCAAGAAATCTGCACACAAAAAATTCAAATTCACTTCAAGTCACAAGTCACCCTGCGGGGTGGTCAAGGTGGCTGCGAGTCAGCGACGGGCGGGGGCAGCAGGGGGGCGTCGCCAGCGAGGAGAAACCCCATAAACGAACGTAACGAAACGAACCGCTTGTATTTTGATTCAAGGTCTTCGGCTACACTTAGAGCGTAGCCGGAGTTTCCCATTGGCAAGTCGAGATTCTCAAGAGTCGAGACCGAGCAACAACCACCGTCACACCGGTCTCTTGTGAATTGTAATGCACGGCGCGCCAAAGACTGGCTGGTTGGGTGGTTGTTCGGCGCAAAAAATTCAAAAGAAATAAAATAAATAAAGAGCTTGGGCTTCCTTCTGTTCGTGGAACGGTGGGCAGTTAAGCCCGCGATTCGGCGATTCGGTGGTTTGGTGGTTTGGTGGTTTGGTGGTTTCTGATGGGATTCACTGAGGCACTCGCGATGCAGCCAGAATTGGTTTATCAGCTAGATCACGGAGCGTCTCGAGCCATAAGCTCGGATCATTATGCTGATTATGCTGCTGACTAAGGTGACTAGCTGGCAAACAAGTTCATTTCCCGATTCTTTTTGGGTAATGGCTTCGGACGGCAATGGATTTGGAATGCAAATTCTCGCGCGGTGAATGCCGAACCGAATGGCTGTGTAAATTGGTCTCCAATCGGATGCGAATAATGCGGACGGTGAGTGGTGATTTGTTTGATTTTACAGCGTCTAATGGAGGCTGACGGATGGACGATGGGGTGGGGAGGGCCGAGTTTAATGATGGATTGGATTACAGCGCGGATAATGGGCACTTCAGTTCGAGATGGACGGCACATTAGAAGGGGCTCCCCGAGCTCAACCGGTTGCCGAGACGATGGATGGATAGTCTGGGAGTGAGTCGATTATAAGACAACTCGTTACCGAAGAAGACTAAGAACTTCAAGGTCTAGAGTGATTAAGGGGATTCCGTCAAGTCGGTGAGAGTCGCTTAGGTGGGACCTGTTTTGCTGTAAAGTGATGCAACCACTGATTTGTGGCTTCTCTGCTTGTTAGACAGTCCATTGAAGACTGGAATCAAGGACTGCTTTCATTTGGATCTGCATCTAGTCCCTTCAAATTTCCTTGAGTTTTTTTTTGCTCACAAGAAAGATGTTCAGCTCTTAATCCCTAAATGATTGCATATCTGATGGTAGAAGAGTTCGTTTTGCGGAATATTTTATCGATGCAATGTAAATTAGACGCCAGGAGAAGATAATGAGGACGTTTTTTGGGAAGAAAAAGGGAAGAAATTTGAAAGCTTTGTAAATATTCCTTTTGAGTCCTTTAAGACTAAGCTGAAGTCAAAAACTAGATGGCAGCAAAATCTGCGATAAATTCTCTGCTCCACCGGGCGGGAATGTGGTGGGCAACCTGAGTCCTCAAAAGGCAATGGTATGCAACCACAACGCCAAGTGATGGAGAAGGAATACCACAAAATTTAAGGGCGCCGTGACATTCTTGACAGAAATTCAAAGAATCGTGCACTTCAGCCAGACCTGGTCGAACAGAAGAAATCACATAAGGTGGAGCTACACGCGAGCAGAGACTGAGAAGAGTGTAATTTTTTGGTGGTCGAGGGGTGTTCAGACGTCGTAGCGGAGTAGATAGACTTTCGTTTCAGAAAATATCTGCATCCACAAGCATTGGCTAAACATTTTCTGACCTGTTCTCGCGAAAGAAACGAAGTCGTTGTCAGTTCCAAAAAAATATGACAAAAATTTGATGTGCGAAACTTAGGACCAAATATGGTTGAAGATCATATACACAGGGTGGGCCAAATACAAGTTTCTTTTTAAAAATGCAACAAAATTAACAAAATTAAATTTTTTCCATGTATTGTGGCTTTATTAGTAAAAACAAAAATTCCCATTAATTATGAAATACAACGTCGGTCAAGTGGCTGCCTCGGCTGGCTTCGTAGTAGCGCATTCTGTCACTCCAATTTTCCAAGACCTTGTTGATGGTTTCGGGCTTTAGCTCACGGATTGCTTGAATGATATTTGCCTTAAGTGCTTGAATCGTTTCCAGATTATTGGCATAACATCGGTCCTTCATGGTTTCACACAAAAAAAGTCCAAAGGGTTGCCCCTTCGCAGCTCTGAAGCGGCCAATTGACATCGCCAAGACGGCTGATAGGCTGATAACACGATTTGGGAATTTGTTGCGCAAAAGATCGATTGTGGGATGGGTTCTGTGGCATGGCGCGCCATCCTGCATTAACCAGGTGTCGTCCAAATCCATGTCTTCAATTTCAGTAAAAAAAAAGTCGGTTAACATCGTTCAGTAACGCCCACCGTTGACCGAAACATTGTTCCCAGCCTCATTTTCGAAGAAAAATGGTACAATGATGTAACCACTCCACAAGCCGCACCAAACTAACACTCTCTGTGGATGCGTTAGCTTCTCGACAATAACGAGCGGATTTTCCAACTGCAGCCGCCCAGGCAGCAATTTTGTTTGTTAAAGTAGCCGTAGCCGCGGAGATAAAAAGGCGCCTCGTAAGAAAAGATAATTTTTCGCCCAAAACCGTTGTCCAATTCATGCTGCGCTAAGGCCCAAACTGCGAAGCGATAACGAAGTGGATGGCCGGGTCGCGCGCCTTCAGTTGCTGAGTCAATTCTACCTTGTAAGCGAAAGCGAGAAGGAGAAATTTGGCGACTGGGTCATCTCACGTTGGGCGTTCATCAATTGTCGATTATTTTCTCTGGTGCTTCGGCAAGTTCTTAGTCTACGCTAACAAGCCAACCACTTTGAACGAGCTCTGGGCCAACATTTGAGACGCTATTGCCGGAAAAGCGGCTCACATATTGGATCGAGTTATCAAAACCTGGACCGATCGAATCAAGCACTGCCACCGAAGCTGTTCCGAGCCGGCAGTTTGAATGATTTATATGCTATAATGGCATGAATGTGGCTTCAAAATAAAGCCAGAATCAATTTCATATCTCACACCGTTGTTATTTTATTTAAATTTCTATTCCTATCGTTTTTATCTGGTCACCCTGCCCGAGTTCTGTTTGCCTAACTTTTCGTGAGACCTTTCAAATGTCTTCTTGTTGATCGTAACAGGGTCTTGGTATGCAAATCATTTGAATCCTCTACAGATCGAGAAGTTAGTGTGCTAACTTCTGAACGCCCAAGCACCTGATGTTCCCCAGCAGGTGTACAAATTCTGAAAATTTCAAGACTGTCGCTTTACCGACGTATCACATAGAACCAAATGCACCCTCTCCATCATCAGCAGAAGAACTTGAACCAGCAGATTCATACACTCCCGATGGCAGGGAATGTGAGTCAGATTCCATAATGCAAACTAGACCGCCGTCACAGTGACAGCACGCCATCCCCTCGCCACCCTGTGAGCATGATCTAATCCGATTACCCAATTTGCTTCAGGACCCACCACGACAGCCTGCATTCCAAGGGCTCATGCGTGAAGAACAACACTCCGCCCGTATTCGGCTCCCCCCACCGGGTCGCACCGAATTGCGGCCAGCTCTTCACACGATAAATCATCTCTCGCCCTGGCTTCCAATTGACTGTGTAATAGTTAATTGCTTCGCAAAACCAAATTCACCACCACCACACAACGCTGCGGCCAACTGTTGCTGCCACCCTATCCCTCCCCCTGCCGCTGCAGTCATTCATGTGTGGACAGGCGGCGGCGTGTGTATGTGTTCGCTTGGAAATTCAGGGTTGCATGCGATTAGTGTGCATGACTATGACATTCGTCAAGGCCACGCTGCCGAGTGAGTGAGTGTGTGTGTGTGTGGCTTTGCTTCGAAAACAATTTCTTTCATAATCACCGCGGGATGACTCACAGTGGAGCCATAACCGAGTTTTCTAAGTCATCCCTCCTGCGAGGCGACCCACATCGCACACGGGTACACTCTGCGTCACCCTTGGCTTCTGTTGTGTGGAACGTCTCCCGCCCATGGTCATGGGAGAACATGGACCAGTCTTATCGCTGCAAGTGTATCTAATTAGATTTTGCATATCTTTTTGCATTTAGCATCCGAGAGATTGATATTCATCGTCATCCGTAGCCGCGCTGCGCTGACCTTGAATGCAATCCAGGAGCAAACAAACACCGTCTGGGGGCGAGAGAGGGAGTGAGGGGGAGCACCGAGCGTGGTAATTTAGACATGAATCTATAATTACCATCATTACTGCACCAGCAGGCTGTTGCTATGGCTGTAGCTGCTCGCAGTACGAGCCCTGCTGCGTCAACCCCCTTCTTCGGTTCGGGCCGGGCCGCTGCACGTACCGATGAGTGCTTAGCATATCGTGTGGTTTTAATTATCGAATCATCGAAGCAAATCATTTTCCATCACCACCTCGGCGCAATCCCAGAGCACACTCGTCTCCGGAGGGGAATCACTCTTGGCCACCACCTCCATCGCCGCCATCGCCTCCCTCAGCCACCCCGTGGAATTGGTTGTAAACTCTTACACAAGCCATTTGTGAACCGATTACCAGCCAGACAATGGAATGCAAAGATACTCGTGTTTCGCCACATTGTCATCCGAAGTGGGGCGTGCGACGAGCGGGCGGAGGGCCTCGCTGCGAGGAAGTAATTAAATGAAGTAAGCCACGCTGGGAAACCGGAGACGGATGGATGGAGTTCGACTTGTTTTCTTTTTTTTTTTCGTGTTTTTCCACGTCGACCGGCCATGCATGTTGACGCTGATGATGATGAGATGGATGGCGAGGTGACAGCTTGTTCTAGGTGTGAGGAGGTGTCGGGCCCTGTTCCAGTGCGACCGGTGACAGGTGACAAATTTGACAGATGAGTCTCTTGATCATGCTGCGACTGGTCGGAGGCAGTCTTCTGATAGTCGTGATCTTGTTGTGGGCGCTACTGGGAGCGGGGAGAAGGGGATTCTATGAGTTGTCGAAGAATGCGAGCTGCGATTGCATCATATCTGCAGATGGCCTGATGACTGGACTGGACAAAGGTCTTCTTGCTCGGGCTGAATTCTTCTATGACTGATATTCAAATTTGAACACAACGCTGAGAGGGACTTCAACAAACTCTTGCAGATCTCGGGGTATGCAATCAGGGTATGCAAAACCATCAGCCAACCAGAGTCAATGAATCATCAGCTGGGAACAACGACGGGAATTGTAGCAGCTGAAGACAGTCGCCAAAGGGCGAGATTACAGCGGGTAACAAATATCTTTGCACAGCACAAATGACTAACCAAAATATGGGGCGATGTGAGTATACGCAAGCACACTGTTCAAACCACTAAGTGGCCGCCCACAGGGCTCTCGTTGTTGACCCAGTCTTTTCCAGGCTTCATTTTATCATCCGGAATTGAAGACAGCTAGCGAAAGACCGTTCACACGGGCCCCAAACAAGTGGCCGGCCACAGGGTTCCCGTTGTTGACCCAGTCTTTTTCAAACTTCATTTTGGCATGCGGAATTGGAGACAACTAGCGAAAGACCGTTCACACGGGCCCTAACTACGTGGCCGGCCACAGGGCTCCCCGTAAGTCTCGATACCCAACGTAGAGTCATCGTGTTTACAATGAAAACTTCATTTGAGTTGTAGTCTGAACAGTGTGGGCCAAATACAAGTTTCTTCTTTTCTTTTTAATGCAATAAAATGAACAAAATTAAATTTTTTCCATATATCCCAGCAAGAACAAACCTTCCCATTAATTATAAACTTCCCAACATCGTTCAAGTGGCTGCCTGGACTGGTTTCGCAGTCGCGCATTCTGTCACCCCAATTTTCCAATATTTATTTGTTTATGTTTTCGGGCTTAAGCTCACTTGGGTGGACTTGCTTGGATGATATTGGCCTTAAGTGTTTGATTCGTTTAGGGATTGTTGGCATAACATCAGTTCTTCACGGTTCCCCACAAAAAAAAAGTCCAAAGGGGTCAAATCGCAGCTCCGAGGCGGCCAATTGATGTCGCCAAGACGGCTGATAACACAATTTGGGAATTTGGTGCGCAAAAGATCGATTGTGGCATGGGCTGTGTATCACGGCCCGCCATCTTGAATGAAACATAGGTCGTCCAAATTCATGTCTTCAATTTCAGTAAAAAAAAGTCTTTTCTCTCTCTCTGTAACGCTCTGTAACGCCCATCGTTGACCGAAACGTTCTTCCCATCCCAGACTCTTTTTCGAAGAAAAATGGTCCAATGATGCCAGCAGTTCACAATCCGTACCAAACTGTCACTCTTTGTGGATCCATTGGCTTCTCGATGTGGCAATTTTGTTTGTTAACGTAGCCGTAGCTGCCGAGGTGAAAATGCGCCTCGTCAGAAAAGATGATTTTTCGGCCAAAATCGTTGTCCAATTCAAGCTGCTCTAAGGCCCAAACTGCGAAGCGATAACGAAGCGGATGGTCTGGTCGCGCGCCTTCAATTGCTAAGTCAATTGAACCTTGTAAGCGAATAATCCTAGAACTTTGTGCAGAATTCTCCTCAAGCTGGTGTGTGAAATGTTCAGCTGTTGAGATCGACCGCGAGTTGGTAGTCATGAATTGAGTCTCACACTCTTGGCCACAGCACAGCAGCCACATTCTCATCTGTGCACACCGTACGACGGCGGGGACCATGAATGTTGTCCACTAGCATACCAGCCTTACGAACTTTTTGCACCAACTTGCGTACAGCAGTCGCGGTGGATGCTTCATTTCGGGCAAAATTTCTTTTCAAAAAAAGCACTGTTTGGGTTACGCAGCACTCACTTTGGAAATAAGTTTTCAATATTTCCCAACGTTGTTGAATCGTAAAGTGACTCATTTCGTTCCGCGGAGGTATGATACTGACTTTCTGTCAAGATTTGGAGCGGGAAACAGCTGTCAGTGTCAAAATAACCTATGATTGAAAAAAAAACCACTAGATGGCCCACCTTGTATAGCTTGTAGTGCTCGCGGTTATTGGCCCGGCATGCTTCGCATCTTATCGCAGGCAAGACGACTGGATGGCGCAGTTGGTTAAGTGCCTGCTCTAAATTAGAGGGGTTCCAGGTTCGAATCCCAGTGAAAGCCGGTTTTCAGAACTAGTCCAGTCACCATTTGCCGTTGGGATCAAATGAACGGCTCTATCACTGGAGCGGTCGATCAGTGGTAGTAGTCTGACTGTGGGTATCACAATGGACCAACATAGTCTAAGTGTGCTGGTGAATTCATTAGCAGCCCCCTAACCTAATCTATGCCCGATTACATAGTCTGTGTACTGGAGGACAGGCCCTTTTTGTTCGAACCAGGCGACTGTCTTGGCTGAACCAATGGTGTTTCTGCCGTCAATGTGGCCGAATCCTTCACTCTGCCTTTCGAGCCATATCCACATCATCGTAAAGTTCGTAGTGTTTGCAGTTACACCTCACTTCGTATTTTATCGCAGACAAGACCAAATATCCGACGCGTAAAGTTTCCTTCGTAAGCACCAAGAATTAGCTCTGCATTCCTGCTTATCGTCCAGCTTTCGGCTCCATATAGCCAGACTGGCAAAAAATTATTTTGTAGAACATGATTTTGGTCCTTCGAGTCAGTAATGTTGACCTAAGTTGGCAGTGGTTGCCAAGGATGATTATATGTCCAATCTCCACTAAGATACCGATTGCGAAATTTACGTTTGCCCCGAGGTAGGGAATCGCTTTAACTACCTCAAAATTGAAGCTTGCTCGATTGTGAGGATTTGTGACGGTAGAATTTTTGCCATCACATATGTATTTCGTCTTCGCTTGTTCAGTAACCGTAAAAGACTCTAAAAAAAATGCTGTAAACACGCTACTATGTCGATATCGTAGGCTAGTAGCTCAACCAATTTATAGAAGATAGACTACGCAAGTCGTATCCGACAATCGAATTCAACTGCAGTTGCATTTTATTAAAAAGTCGGATTTTTCGAGCCCATTCGTATCCAACAGTCGAATTCGACTACAGTCGCATTTTGTTATTACAAAGTCGAATTTTTCGTGTCGATTCGTACTCAATTTTTGATAGAAAACGTATGTATGACAACGCGTACGACTCTTGATTTTGTATTCTATTACGGTGAAGTCAATCCATTGTTTTATGGTCGTATTTTACTCGCATACAAATTTGGGTACGACTTCTCGAAATCCGATGCATATTTCTAAGGATTCGGAGAACCTAGAGCGGGTTTTATGGTGCATTGCGTATTTTTTTAAGAGTGGCGCGACAAAATCTACGGCCGTTATCCTCTGATTCTGAATTCGATTATCGCATCGAATAAGTCGTTGCGATAAATGCTGTTGTATGCGAACTTAAAATCGATAAAAAGACGTTGGGTATTGACTTGAAACTCCCTGATCTTTTCCCCAATTTGACGAAGTGTGATTATTAGCGGTCCCTTATAGCTAGCTTTAGACCCTTATGCAGTACGCTGGACAGGATTTTATAGGCAACGCAGGGGGGGTTTACCTTAACTTCGCCAATGGGACATGCGCATGTCAATTTAACAAAGAAATACAACTCAACAACATTTTCAGCCGATGTCCGCGGTTGTCTTGAGTCTTGAGACGGAAAAGGGTAATTTAATCCGTCGCCTTCAATTCAATCCGGATTTCAAAAAAAAACCTCACCCCGACCAAATTCTCTGTCTGGTCAGTATCCCATTGAAGATGTCATACCCTACACCGTCTGATGTCAAGCCAAACGCCAAGCATCACCTTTTTCGGGGAGAGTTATGAACCTGGATTACTGGTTCTTGAGCCTGCAGAAGAATCCGCGTCTTTCTTTTGTTAGCTTCACTTTTTTACTGTTTTTGCGACTTTTTTTCGAAGAGGAAATGCCAAAGAATTCAGACGAGGGTACGGATATTGGGGACCAGGGCGCATGGAAAATTAATTGATTTATACATCTTAGACGGCCAAAACGAGACTTATTGGCTGAATCCATTAGTTATCGCCGTTAGGTCGGTTTGTGTGTTCCTTTTGGTGGCGGATTGAGCTAAAATGTTAGCTCGTCGTACATGGATTTATTGTCGATAAACGATTGAGAACGAAGATTGGTAATGGGTGTCCTGTCCTGGGAACGCGGTGATGTAATTGGCGCTTACCCCGTGATCGAGTGTGGTTCTTTCAAATGGCAAAGCAAAAGCGAGAGAAAAAAATAATTCAAAAAGAAATGTCACCACACCATCGCTGTGGTGGCTGTGGACGGATGTCCTCAATTGGTACCATTCATGCGCAGGTACGGGAACATTATCGCGGAGTTGTTTGGCCGCTTTTGAGATGTTGACCTCATGCAAGGAATTTCGGCGAAGGTGGAGATGAGGAGGAGGCGGAGATTTGGTGGAATGTGCTAGGATGCTTAGGAGCTTTATTGTGGTACTTTTGGATTTAATTGAGTTTTTTTTTTCTTCGCGTTGGAATGTCAAAGTTTCAAACGGATGTGGGAGCTCGAAGCGACCGTTGGTGGTTGTTGGCTTCTTCAAGGGCAAACCCAAGTGATAATGATCTACGGGAAGTAAGGAATTGAGACGTGGTAAGTATGAATAAGGAGATTCAAGATTATCTTAAGAATTTTGAGGTGTTCAGTATTTTATCCTTCGCCTGAGATATCCCATGTTTTCAGGCTTGAAATAGTTGTTTTAAGAGATGATCCTCCTTGACTGCTGGTGCCTGATGTGGCTTTTGTTAGTCTGGGGTATATGGTCCTAAGGGAGGGGGTGAACCGAAAGTTGTACGCGCTGACACTTGGTACCTACGAAAGAGAATTCTGTTTAAATCCTTCCAAAAAAGGTGGTCTACGATCAAAGACTGCACTATCTCTGTGGTTTTAAGGGAATCAAATGCCTGGGTTACATCGTCTGCGATGTCTGCATACCGATCGGGAGAAAGTATCAACGATTTTCCGATTTCAAAAACCGCCAAGCACCTCCATCGGTTTCTAGGAGTGATGGGTTGGTAAAGGCGCCTTGTCTTATGCAGGATGGGCCATCTAGTGGTTTTTTTTCAAATCATAGGTTATTTTGACACTGACAGCTGTTTCCCGCTCTAAATCTTGACAGAAAGTCAGTATCATACCTCCGCGGAAATGAGTCGCTTTACGCTTAAACAACGTTGGGAAATATTGAAAACTTATTTCCAATGTGAGTGCTGTGTAGCCCAAACAGTGCGTTTTTTGAAAAGAAGTTTTGGCCGAAATTAAGCACCCACCGACCAGCGACTGCTATATGCAAGTTTGTGCAAAAAGTTCATGAGACTGGTATGCTAGTGGACAACACTCATGGTCTCCGTCGTCGTACGGTGCGCACAGATGAGAATTTGGCTGCGAGAGAGAGTGAGACTCAATTCACGAACATCAACTCGCAATAGATCAAAAGCTCAACACGCATTAGCCTGAGGATCGCATTTGCACAAAGATCTCGTTATTCGCTTACAAGGTCCAATTGACTCAGCAATTAAAGGCGCGCGACCATCCGCTTCGTTATCGCTTCGCAGTTTGGGCCAGCTGCGAGCAGCTTGGATTGGACAACGATTTTGGGCGAAAAATCATCTTTTCTGATGAGACGCATTTTAATCTCGGCGGCTACGGCTACGTTAACACACAAAATTGCCACATCTGGGTCTGCTGGGGCTCGGATAACCCGCATGTTATTGTCAAGAATCCAATGCATCCACAGAGAGTGACATTTTGGTGCGGATTGTGAAGTGGTGTCATCATTGGACCATTTTTCTTCGAAAATGAGGCTGGGAACAATGTTTCGGTCAACGGTGGGCATTACAGAGCCATGTTTTTTTACTAAAATTGAAGACATGTATATGGACGACTTCTGGTTCATGCAGGATAGCGCGCTATGCCACACAGCCCATGCCCATGCCACAATCGATCTTTTGCGCACGAAATTCCCAAATCGTGTTATCAGCCGTCTTGGCGATGTCAATTGGCCGCCTCGGAGCTACTTCTTGACTTTTTTTTTGTAGGGAACTGTGAAGGAGCGATGTTATGTCAACAATCCGGAAACGATTCAAGCTCTTAAGACCAATATCATCCAAGTAAGTCCATCCAAGTGAGCTACAGCCCGAAACATGAACAAGGTTTTGAAAAATTGGGGTGACAGAATGCGCTACTGCGAAGCCAGCCGAGGCAGTCACTTGAACGACTTTGTATATTATAATTAATGGGAATGTTTGTTCTTACTAATAAAGCCATAATACATGGAAAGAATTTAATTTTGTTAATTTTATTGCATTTTTCAAAAGAACTTGTATTTGGTCCACCCTATATTGTCAATTGTCCGGGTATCCGAGTACCGTCAACCCTGATCTTCACAAGGAAGCTCTCCACCCGAATTTCGGACAGGTGAGGTTGGGGAGATTTATCAGTGGATGTCGGCGAAGATGATGGCTCGAAAACAGGTACAGGAATGACGAGCTCTTCGAAAGATCCCTGAACCTAAGCAAAGAATGTAGCATTTTCCAAGCGGAGGTGGAAGCACGAAATGAGGCTGTACTTGCGCTAAAAGAACTTAGTTTGACAAGAAAAAGGATCATTATATGTTCCAACAAAACGACTAGATGGCGCAGTTGGTGCCTACCCCAAGTTAGAGAGGTCCCAGGTGCGAAATCGAATCTGATCCAGTCACTATTTGCGGTTGGGATCAAATTAACGGCACTGGAGAAGGTTGCTATCTGGCAGTACAATGGATTAGTTTTGAGTCTGAGTTCTCGAAAATTCTGGTGTAAACAAGTTGACACTGCTGGGTACCGGGACACGCAGGAGTTCAAGGAAACGAGAGAGCGGATCTGCCGGCAGAGGAGGGCTCAGAGCTGGATAAATCCCTAGCTCTAACTTATGTGAACATACCGTTAACTTCCCTAAGGAAAAAGTAGAGGACGGAGCCTTAAAGAAAACAGATGAGCGATGGCTTAATCTGGACGAGACCCCTATGGCCGGTGCTGAACAGGAATAAATGGGATTAGCATCAGTCGCAAGGATATTCGCGTTGTGGTGGGAGTCCCCACCGGACATTGTCTGATAGACACCCATGCCAGGGGCTAGTTATCCCTCACAGAAGAAGTTGCAGGGACGAGGAGGAAATAGAGTCAGTCCGCCACCTGATCTGCTCTACGTGGAAGAAGACTACTAACACCGAGCAGTACTTCTTCGACGAGCTGGAAGATCTGAACAAAATAGAGCTGAGGGGCCTCCTGAGAGGTACTCAATTCCATCTTTTTCATGCAAAGCCTCGACTTCAACCTTTCGGAACGTCTAAAAACCAAAGTGTGCCGCGGATCGATTGCAAATCGTGCTTCAAGTTCCCACAAATCCTCTAAAAACTGTCACTAGCCTGAGTCCTAGAGCTAAATCCTATCTCCTGCTCCGTAAAACACCGCTGCTGATTTCGAACCACCGTTAAAGTCTTTTAAAACCTCTCGATTTCTATTTCTCACCGTTTCCAGGAAAGTCTGTCAACAAATCCGTTGTCCGCAAGGGAACTGAAAACAGTCTCCGAACCTAATCACCGCTCGCTAACGTCCAGCAATCGCATTCGCGGAAAAACAGTCCAAACGTCGTCGTCGCAGATAAGTTTCTGTGCCGTACGTCTGAATTCGATTGTGAATTTCCACGGAACGAAGTGTACGTCTACGAAAATCGTAGACTTCTGCCCTGGGATGGTGGTCACTTCCGTGCACAACGGAAACCATCTGCTTTTGTTGCTGTTCTTTTGCCTCCCCTTGGCCATGCCCGCGCTGAATGGCGTTCCTCAGATATGCATTGTGAACTCCACAGGGGATGATTAGCCCGCGAGATGAGAGAACCACCCCCAACCGTCTCTCGGCATTAACTCTGACGGTGCCGCTTGACTGAGTGCACTTCGCACGGGTGTGCTTGTGGTTGTGTTCGTGCACATCTACCACGTGTGTGGTGAGTTTTTGTCGTTTCTCTTTGCGGTTGTCGTTCGTTCCGATCGAACAACAACTAGTGCGCCGCGCCAATGCAAAACAAAGATGCGATGGATGGATGGGCTACAGCGACTAGAGAGCTGAACCGAGCACACCAAAGAGAGTCGTCCCACGCACACAGCCGCACAGCTGATGGGGTTGATGAGGGGTGCCGGTGACGAAGGGGAGGAGGAAGATGCGACGATTACTACGAGAGTGACGTGCCTCGACTCGACGTGTTTTTGTTTTCGCTTTTCTTTTGTGTTGAGCGCTGCTGCTCGGCCAGCGCTCCACCACCGCCACCAACACCACCAGTGGAGCGCTTTCCGGTGATGGCAGGCAGTGTGGTGAATCTCTGCTCTGCTTTTCCATTTTCCTTTACCTCTTCTCCGTTGGGCGGGCGTGTGTGTGTGGTGTGTGACTGCTTTTCTTTTAGCACCGTCGTCGTCGCTGCTGCTGTTTGCTGGTGCCTTCGTTCTGAAAGCTGTGTCGCCGGTGTGTGTTGGCGGAGGGATGGTGGTGACTTGCGACGACGACGACGACGACGACAATGGTGCCGTGGTGGATTTCTTTCTTGTGTTTTGTCCACACTCTGGTGCGCTGTTCTGTGCTCCACTGCTGGTTGCTGCTGCTGTGCTGTGGTCGAATTCAATTGGTTGCTGGTTGCTGGCGCAATTCGTTTTCGGTGCGAACTGCGAGTATTCTTCTGGCCATCGCGGTGTTGCTAGGTTCAGTCGTCTGAAAGTCGCCGACGAGTGTGGTGTCAAATTGAAGAGAACGCAAAATTTGTTGTGTGTCTATTTTTGTTTTTCTTTCGTTTTCATTGCAATCTTGAAGCTTTTCGAAAGAACTGCAGAGCGAACTGAGTGAAAGAGAAAGAGAGGGCGATACAGAGAGCGAGAGAGTGAGAGTGTGTGTGTGTGTGTGTGTGAAGGCACAACAGCAAGACAGTAGGTGTAGGACCACGCGAACGTGAACAAGTGAGTGGATATTTCGTCGTCGGCAATCCGAAAAGTGTAAAGAATTTTCATCATTCTATTGTGAGTGCAGAAGAGAGTGAGACGAGCAAGAGAGAGGCCGCAAGAGAGTGAGCGAGGGAGGGAGATTGTGTGTCTATAATTTCGTGTGTCGAAGAGTTTCCTCAAGCAAACAACCCCCCAAATGGCAGCCCCATCCACACAATGAGCAGAAAAAATTAATTAATTCGAATTTAATTGAACAAAAGAGAATATAAGTGAGCGCGCGACACCGACGGAGAGTAATGAAATCAAATTTCTGTGTCAACTGTCAAATTATTTTGTTTTTTGAGAGCTTTTCCTCTGGATTATCAGTGACAACGGCTGCGACGGCGGCAGTGTGGTAGTGATTGACAGTGCATTACACTTTCGAATGCACTTGAAAAGCAAACGCCAGAACAAGTGTCATCAGTGACAGTGAATTGAATTCGAATCGGATCAGCCCCGTTTTTGGAGACTCCCTGTGTCATCTGTCATCGGGGTGGATTGAGAACGACTACACAGACTTCTTGGATTATCATACATCGTAAACAGTTTTGTTGTTTTCTTCTCCTTGGTTTTTGAGTTATTTCCGAATATTTTTTTGTGTGATTTTTTTTTTATTCTGCTCTGTCTGCTTTGCCGTGGTGTGCTGTGTTCTTGGAAGCAAAGATAAGACAACGGACGTCGAGAGAGTCTTAAAGAAGTGTTGTTGGGTTAAAACAACGTTTACAACGTAGATAACGCGAAGAGGCGGTTTTTGTCCGTCGTTTTGTGAAATTTCTTTCCTTTTTTTGTGAATTTTCAACGTACAAGTGGTTAATTCTTTTTCGATTTTGGAGAGAATCAGATTGTGATTCGGTGGGGACTTTTGTTGATAAACAGTGATGAGGTGAATTTTAGTTTTTGAAACAGTGTTTTTGTTTTGATTTGACACATATTTTTGTGGATATCCCCAGAAAGAGATAGAGAGAGAGCAAGAGTGCGCGAGTGAGCCAAGAGATAGTGTGGAGAGTGGAGAGTAAGGAGTTAATTGGATTAATTTTCATGAATATTTGTGGTAAGTGTTTGTTGATTCTGTTGAATGTGTAAGATTTGACGGGTTCTTAGTGAATTAAGTGAGTTTGAGTTTGAGCTTGAGTGGGTGTCAACTGGTGACAGGTTGTGAAGATTTCATTTGAAGATTTCTGTCAAGATGACAAGCACTGATATGAGATGTCTTCTGATGTTCTTTGGAAACCGTTGAGATCTGGTGGTCTGATTTCTTAGAATCATCTGTTGATTTGTTTTATTTTGAGTATTTTTTACTTCTCATGCGGCTTTATGGTGGACAATTATGTTCAATTTTCTGACTTAACCGCTTAGAAAAATAGAAAATTTCCCAAGTGAGTGTATTTCTGAAAGAACTGTACGAAATTTGGTCAAGGTTTTTGATCGAAATTAAGTCCAATCCAAGAATTTGGTCGGTATAACCGATGTAAGCGATTTTGACTGTATTAGACTTAATTTTTATTCAGTTTTGGTTAAAAACTGTTTTTGTGCCTTGTTATGTGTTGATGGAGACGCGTTTGGAGACGCCAAAAACAATGTGGTCAAGAATACAGCCCAAAAACAGTGGACTATGAGGGCAATAGTCAACATTTGTGTCTTTTCTGTAATTTGTTAACAGTTTTCGTGTTGTGTTTTTGACGACATCGTTTTTGGCGTCTCCAAACGTGTCTCCATCAATACTTTTTTTGAACTTTTGGTTGGAACTTTGTTCCTTCTCTTCTCTCCACTGAGCCTGATCACATTATTTGGCACCACTAGGCCTTCACGCGAATTCCAAAAGCTGATCATATCGAAAAGGAGGCATTTTTTTGAGTTTTTCTTGGTTTCGAATCATTTAACACGTTGAGTGCCACATGATACCACTTTGGTCTCACACGAATTTGGGCTTGCTGTGCCGCGGGAGACCAGAGTGTACTCGAAGTGTCAATAAAAAAAATTAACGGCACTGCAGCAGTCGATTAGTGGTGGTAGTCCGACTGTGGGTACCACAATGGACCAACATGGTTTAAATGTGCTAGTGAATTCACTAGCAGCCTCCCAACCTAACCTAACCTACATTGGGCCACCTCAGGAAGTTTTTCTTTTTTGGCTCCAATCTCGTTCCTTCTTTTTTCAATTCTGCCCAAAATCCTTGTCAAAAATGTTGACATTTGATGGAGCTAAAGTCAAGTCTGCTGAAATTGCAATTGCTCCATGAGGACGATTTTGACAGTTTAAAGGTATTATCTTAGGTCCAAAAAAATTTTTGACGAATTCATCAATTAAAAAAATGTTTTGATACTTCTTTCTGACGGCCCAATAAATTCGACTCGCACGATGATTCAGCTCCTTCCAATCGCAAGTTTTTTCTTGTCATTCATTCTTCATTCACTTTAAAAAACCATCCCTGTGACGATTGAAAATTATTGCGAATATCTGAACTTTGTCCTAAATTTCGAAAAAGGATCCTAAAAAAACATTTCTGAACCTTTTTTTTCACCCTCAACTAACAAGGGTCTCCAGCCAGCTCGATCTTTAGCTATCTGCCTCCAGTCGTAGTCGATGTCGCTGAACAGCTCGTATAGTTCGTTGTTATATCTTCTCCTCCACTCACCCTCAATGCAGAAGGGACCAAAAATCATCCGAAGAATTTGCCTCTCAAAGCAGCCAAGAGCAACCTCATGAACCGTTTGGATGCCTAGTGGTGCCAATTTCTGAGCAAACTTTGCCTCTTATGGTTTACCGATGTTAAAAAACAGTCAGATGCCGTTTAACAAGTGAATGGATTTCTTAAGAATTGTTTTCTTGGTAGAAAGTGAATTCATGCAAGATCATAGCGATGACGGAAGACCATGACTAATGGTCTCGGGCAGCGATTAGAAGACAACACTGATGACTCACAAGTCGCAGATGGTGGGTGGTAAATTTATGGCTCAGTTTGCTGTATCTCCATTGCTTCCTTAGAAATCCTTCTCAAAACGAATTGAGATGTTTACATAGTAATCAGACAATTCTAGTTCATATAATATATGCGCAGGTGGGAGAAGGTGAAGAAGAAGTCTGGTAGGTGAGACCGTCTTAAGTTGTCTTTCCTATTAGCATACGCTTGCATCATCAATTTGGGTTAATTTACATAAAATTGGGTTCTTCTGAACTTGAACTGTTCTTGTGCATGTTGTCAGAGACACTTTAAACTTAAAGGCGAACAGAGTTAACGAGAATATTGGACAAATGATGAACGATATCTATTTTGACATTTGAGTACAGTACGACACGAAAAACGAACAATTCAATCATGGTTTCATATGATATACAAAATCAATTTTCTTTTCAAGTGACTCCTTGCTGTTCATAGTTACATTTCATTCATTCGTTAAGTTAACGATCAATTTCGAGCCAAGTTTTATTTTAAAGGGTGCTTCATGAAGCGCTTCCTATCTTTAAATTTAATTAAAACAAATTGTGTTTGGGATGTCACCGAAATATTCGTTTGGAAGGCCTTTCGATGACATTATGTATGGACTATAACACCGTTCAAATATCCGCCGCGGCTTTTCTGGATAGCGTTCATTCGAAATGCTAAATTTTCCAGAACTCTGGCACATAAATCAGGCTGAATTTGACCGATGGTATGGGTTATGTTGGTTTTGAGGGCCGCTGTGGTTTGTAGCTTATTCGCATAGACCTGCCGCATCAGGAATCCCCACAAGAAAAAGTCTAACGGGGTCAAATCGCTCGATTTCGGTGGCAAGTTCACATCACTTCCACTTGAGATGGCCATGCCCTCGGATCGCTGACGTAGAATTTCCAATGTGGCGTGAGCTGTTTGGCACGTAGCGTCATCCTTTTGAAACCACATGCCGTTGGTGTCCATTTTCATCCAATTCAAGCCAAAAGAAGAAGAAGAAGAATCATCAATATATAGCGCTCGCCGTTAACGGTGATGGCCTGACCAACGTCGTTCTCAAAGTAATGTGTCCCAAAATCCACATCAAGCAATGATTTTTTCGGAACTCATTGGACGCTCTTTGATCTCGTGTGGATTGATATCGTCCCAAATTTGACAAGTTTGCTTGTTAACGTACCCATTCATCCAGAAATGGGCTTTATCGCTGAAGATGATATTTCGAAGAAGGGTCAGTTTCCAACAGTTTCAGAGCTCATTCAGCGATCACACACCCTTGTCTGTGGTTGTCTACTTTCAGCTCCTGAGTCAGTTACATTTCTTTACGGGTGCAGGCCTAAGTCACGCCCAGTTGTGGTCTGCGAAAGGCTGAGCTCTTGTGAGCGTCGCGAGATCGACGGCCTCGTATTCTCCTGTATATTCTCACGGTCATGTTTTCGGCAGATCTTGCATTTCGTCGACGTACGGGTGTTGGTTTATCCGCTATCAACTGTCAAAGTGCAGAAGTCCCTATTGGAAGACCCTTTACAAGCAACAAGTCGATGAAGGATTTGTTCCTTTCGAAGACAAATTTGATACCTAAATAAAATGCCTTAAGTAACGTTCGAAATTTTTCATTATTTGGTGGTGGTAAAAAGTTAGTTGTCGACTTCATACAGCGGATAAGTTTGTCAAATCTTTTGGTTAGCTACTTTTCGTTGGCCACTAGGCTCAAGTTCTTCTGGCAGAAGATCATTCCTTGTTTAATTTTCTTGAGAATATCGCTGAGAATCAATTTCCTAACATAATCAATTGGCTGCCATATATAGTCGCTCCAAACCAAAGTCGTTCCCTTCGAAAATAAAAAAAAATCAATGTTACAAATTTACGAATCGAAGTTCAAAATGAAAAACAAAATCAAAATTTTAGGTCTACAAAATCAATTTCTCGCATAACGCTTAAGCCAAAAATAAATATTTTTAAGCTAATTCTTTGTTGTTAACTGCAATTACCAAACATGACAGTATTGAGCGAGTTTGGCTTAGTGCGACTGTAGATATAATGGTTTTTGAGATTTTCCTAAAATTTTATCAAACCTTCATTGTGTTGTGTGGTTTACGTGCAAAAGTCATCATTGGTCCAAGTTTTACTCAGCTATTTGAACAACTAATTGTACTGCTATTGTTTTCACACTATTGGAGGTACCGCGACCTTGAATGCGACTCCAAAGGTTGACTCTAAAACACAATAATTTAAACTTCTTCGAAACCTCTTCAATAAGTACAGAGCGCATGTTATATTCAACAATGATCGTCACAAATTTAGGTTAGGTTTAGCACACTTAAACCAGGTTGGTCCATTGTGATACCCACAGTCAGACTACTATAAAATTGGTACTGATCGACTGCTCCAGTGATAGTGCTGCAAATTTGATCCCAACGGCAAATATTGACTAGACCAGATTTAGAAAACAGGATAAGAGCGTATTAACTTTGCTTTCACTGGGATTCGAATCTGAGATCCCTCTACCTAATGGCAGGCACTTAACCAACCGCGTCATCCAGTCGTCACAAATTTAAGATCAACGCTTCTATCCAAATTGCGATCGCGATCGTGCTGCAGCGATCAGCGGTTAGGTGATTACAAACATTCAATTTGTCCAAATTTTAGGACAAACGGCGTTCAAATTTTGACTTTGTCTTATTTTCTTTACGATTATTTCAAGTCACTTTTAGAAATACAAACAACTCAAGTTTTTTTGGACTTACCTGCGATCCAAATTCGGATATTTGAGTTAGATGCTAAATATGGGTACTAAGCAATAAAATTGAAAGTTCTTACCAATTTAGCGCGAAAATTAATAAGCGAGTGATAATTGTTCAAAATTTATTTTAATTTTTTGTCCATCTTTTGGATTATCTGAAAGTAACATAAAAATGAAACATTACAGCGTATGTACATATGTACATATGTATAGGGTAGGCTAAATAAATTCTTTTTAAAAATGCAACAAAATGAACAAAATTAAATTTTCTCCACGTATTATGGCTACATTAGTAAGGACAAACATTCCCATTAATTATGAAATACAACGTCGTTCAAGTTGAAAAAAAAATTATAATGGCGGCGCTACAGTCCGGTGTGGAGTTGGGGCTAACTCCTACAGCAACCACTAGTGTCCCACGAATGGTCCCATAATTTAATGCCGACTTTGAACGTCGATTTTCAGAAGCTTTTTCTAGACAGCTGTACTCTAGACTCTAGTCTAGTCCAAACCTTAGGGACTGAATCGACCACCTCAGAGACAAACTTTTACCGACGGCTTTGCAATGACTAGAGGTTTTCAACCTCAGACTTAAGGCAGGGGCACAATGAATCTAAAGGTCGTGGTTCAACATACCCTCAATAATAATAAGGCAGTATGAACCGAACCGCACGATTGGACGGCGCAGTTGGTTAAGTGCCTGCCCCAAGTTCGAATCCCAGTGAAATCGAATCTGGTCCAGTCACCATTTGCCGTTGGGATCAAATTAACGGCACTGGAGTAGGTTGCTACCTGGCAGTACAATGGACCAGTTTTGAGTCTGAGTGCTCCAGTAGAGTTTCAAAAATATTCCGAAAAAAATGAACCGTTTTTTCCTAATGAGACAGGAAAGGGTTTCGAAAACAATCAAGCAGCTCCGTCTCTTAGGCCTATGAGAAGATGAGAGGAAACACTCACTAGACATGACTAGATCCTCTTTAGAAGTTTCGAGCTGTGCTGTAGACTGATTTGTAGACTTTCAGTTTTTCCGACGGCTATGCAGTAGTTAATTCTTAAGCCGTGACTGGAACTAAGTTGAATAAGAGCAATTGAATTTCTCGAAGTAAACATGCAGTGCTCTTTGGTCCCGAGTACCGCCGATATATCAGTCAAAAATTTTACATACGTCTCTGACTTCGTTGAGTTCGTTGATTTCGTTGAGTTCGTTGACTTCATTGAGTTCGTTGAGTTTGTTGACATCGTTGAGTTCTTTGACTTCGTTGAGTTCGTTGAGCTCGTTGAGTTCGTTGAGTTCGTCAAATTGCCCATTTTGGAGGAATTCGCATGCCAAGTTGGAGACTATTACTTCTAATATCCAGTAAGATGGTTAAAAGTGTATTTCAACAGCAATCCTAGTCCAGACCTGAACCTATTGACCAAAATAGAAGACATTTTGAGATAATACAGAACAGTCAAGGACTAACTGGCATCAAAAGTCTGGTTCTCAATGTTTTTCTTGACTTGAGCAAGCACGCGAGCAGATGAGAGCGAGAGAATTCTTTATTGAACCAGTCTCAGAGTTGATGTTAAAGTTGTGATAAATGAACCTCTCCGAATTGTTCTCCAGAGCACTTGGATGCAAAGAAAAAGAGAATAACCAAGTCTTTGTGACCCGCAAATTTTCCTTTCATTTTCTCTGATTTGCTGTTGCCACCCTTCGATCCAGGACCAAATCCCCTTCATTTCTTCCAGCAAAAAAAAAAAAAACAGTTCACAAAAAGGAATGCCTACAGCTTTGCTCATTGTCGGCTCAAAGTCGTAGAAACCTCCATCCAACCTTGATTGGCATGAATTTCTCAACATCGCTCTGGTTTTCGAATGAATTCAATTACCACCTAGGCGCAACCACAAAAAGTTCACCAGATTTCAAATGCACTTTCATTTTCTCAGGGCACACCGCTGCCGCCGCTGCTGCTGAGCGGTTTTTAGTGGGTAAAGGCATCCATTGGTCATGACATTTGTCCGATTTCAGCTTCGCTAACCGCCTTCTGTTCCGTGGCCAGCAGGTGGTTAGATTGGATGTCTGCCACGTTCAATGGACCACGAAGCGTTCTCTTTTTTTTGTGTGCCTCTTGTTGTTGTTGTTGCGGTTTTTGAGTGACTGGCAGGTGGAGGAGAAAAAAATGATAAAAGTTTCATCAAAGAGTTTGGGATGTGAAATGAGTTTGCAGTGGAATGTAGAGCAATGCTCGACTAGAACCCATTTCTGGCTGGTCACTCAGTGACCCCATCAGCCTGTGATTGGCGAACCGGATTCCTCCTGATCGTCTGCAATACGGAAGCGATTGTTGCATGACACACTCGCGCAGATAAGAGGCGTCAGCTTGTCAGTGAATCTTTCGACATCATCAATTGATGGCGACGATCACATCGATCGTGTCGGTTGCAAACGGCAGCGATTTGACCGTGATGTGGCGGCAATTTATCGATAAGCGATTGCCACAAATGGTGTGATAATCGTTCGTGACGAAAGACCGGAGGCAACGAAATACTTGGTGTGGTGTCCCTTATTGATTTCAAAATGATGGTTGTCCATCAAGGACAGATGATGGAGGCGAGGAAAAAAACACCGATTGATGACTGGCGATGACGGTGAATGAGATGCAGCTTTATGGCTTTAGGGATAGCGATTGAATCTCAAAAGAGTTCTTCTCTTCTTTTGAAAGACCTCGTTCCAATCAGTTTACTGGTAGACCTAGAGATTGTGCTTTTGCTGGGACACATCCTTAGTTGATCAAGGAGACCACGAAAATCGTCGCGATTAAAGAGTGGCCTAAGGTTTTCCAGCTGGACTGGATTTTCAGACTCAAAAAGTTGGCGAATGTTGAGGTTCGTCTGTTATCCTCTGTGCTTTTTCTTCTTTCGAAGTGGACCTCGGAGACGTGTCATTGAAATGTGACATACCTCAGGACAGCCAAATGCCTCCTGTGCTTTTCCTTCTTTTCTTTCTTTATATCGCCCCACAGCCCGGAGTGGACTCCGCAGACCTGTCTTCGAAATGTGACATTCCTCAGGACTGTCTACTGTGTCCCATACTTTTTCTTCTTTTATTTCTGTCTTAATATGGTGCTGCAGTCCGATATGGACATGGACCTTAAGCAAAAAGTCTGCAGTTGCGCACATCAATTCGGTTTAGGTTCTTCTCGACTTGAGTGCTCCACCCTCGTTAATGATGGACGTCCTTCCGTGTTTTTTGCAGAACTACTAGACTTCCCATTTCTGGACTAGTTCTGCTTCAATTTCTAGAATAGTTCTGCGTTGAATTTTGAACTTGAACCTCTTTTGCTTCACAATCGGACACTTTTTATGCTCCTTGCTTGACTAAGCGGCCTTTATGCTCCATCCTGCCGTCTTCGACAGCGACTACTTTCATTCAGATCCACCTTGGAACGGACAGCATTTCTTCTTCCTCAACAAAGAACTCGATATTTTTGACCATGAAAAAACATATTTTCAGGGCTCCGTGCCAGAATGGTGACAACGAATCTCTTACAGCTTCATTTCTGCCGTCACATGTTTTTTTTCTCGTTTCCATAACCGGAATGACAATCAGCACAACCATGCCCAAGGAGGCATCAGCGCGCCACAACGATTCCCCCCAAAATTGAATTCCACTTCATCCAATGACTGAAACTGAACAGATTCATCAAAACTGATTTGCATTCCTTAAGCGTTCACCAAAAGACAAATCAGAACAGCAGAACAGACAGAGACGATGAACTTGATGGACGCACTCTCGCGTTTGCCAGCATAATCGCTGTCACTCATGTCAAAGATCAATACTAATCCCGGTATTTCGATGCGACCATAAACCCCAAATGAATATTAAGTCGAACAAGATTAACATGGAAATATGATAATTTTATGTGCGTCCCCTTGAAGAGGAGGAGACGTTTAGTGGCGTCGCATGAGAGCATGTGCTACCCTAGATCTGGTATGGAAATGGCGGGCAGTACGTCACTAGGAAATCCAGTTTCTGACACATTTCCACCTGGCGAATGGTGTATTTTAATCGGTTACTTGGCTTTTGCGAGTTTATTAAGTACTCATGAGAGACGTTGTTGGTGTGGGCTACTATCGATGGGGATTTACCACCGACGAGGATGAATGTGCGTTGAAAGGGGATAGAATAATGCAGTGCTGCTGATTTGAAAGGAATTAGTTCTGGTATTCAAAGGGGTCAAGTGTTGATTGATTGTTTACATTGAAACGAAGTGACAAACAGGTACGACTTGACAAAGATCAAGTAACAGATCACTGATCGATTAAGATTCTGTCCAATTATCGTAAATGATCGCCGTGGTGGAGACATTGTTTGTTCTAAAGACTGTCTGACATAATAAAGGAACAAATGTTGAAAGAAGCTTAGAAATGAACGTGGAAGAAGGTAGAAACATAAAAGCTGTTTATTCAAGCAGGAGGCATAAAATGTGTCCGATTGTGAAGCCAGAGTGATTCAAGTTCAAAATCGACTCTGAACTGGAAGTCTCGCAACGCGATGGAAGAGGGCCTTAACCAACTTGGTGTGTGCAACTTGTTGGTTAAGGTTCAGGTCCATTCTGGATTGTAGCGCCATATAAAGACAGAAATAAAAGAAGAAAAAAGTATGGGACACAGAAGACAGCCCTGAGGTATGTCACCTTGCGACGATAGGTCTCCCAGGATCACTCCGGACTGTGGCGCCATATAAAGAAAGAAAGGAGAAAGAGCACAGGAGACAGTAGACACTCTTGAGGAATGTCACATTTCGAAGACAGGTCTGCCGGTTCCACTCCGGATTGTGGCGGCATATAAAGGAAGAAAAGAAGAAAAAGCGTAGGACACAGTAGACACTACTGAGGAATGTCACATTTCGACGACAGCACTCCGAGGCCCACTCCGAAAGAAGAATAAGCACAAGAGACAGTTGGCATTCCTAAGCAATGTCACATTTCGAAGACAGGTCTGCCGGATCCACTCCGGACTGTGGCGCCATATAAAGAAAGAAAGAAAGAAAGAAGAAAAAGTACAGGGGCCACGAAATTGTGACCAAGAGAAAATTTGACATAAAATGCCCAATTTTCCAGGACTCTGGCACATAAATCAAGCTTAATTTGACCGATGTCATGGGTTATGCTGGCTTTGAGGGCCGCTGTGGTTTGTGACTTATTCGCATAGACCTGCGACTTCACAAAGTCCCACAAGAAAAAATCTAAGGGAAGCGAAACGACGAACATGCTCGCCGAACTTGCTCGTTTGCGTTCCTCGATAAAATCGTGGCTGACTGTCCGCGATATGCACTCAGCGACTCGAGCACGAGCAAGTTCACTAGGACCCAAACCTCGTCTATCCAAGGTCTGAAATAAACGTCCAATTTAATGAAAAGATTCTTTTTTTACCACGACGACTGGATGGCGCAGTTGGTTAAGTGCCTGCCCTAAGTTGGTGCCTGTCCAGGTTCGAATCCCAGTGAAAGCAAAGTTAATACGCTTTTATCCGTTTTTTTCAAATTTGGTCCAGTCACCATTTGCAGTTGGGATCAAATTAACGGCACTATCACGGTTGATCAGTGGTAGTAGTCTGACTGTGGGTATCACAATGGACCAACATGGTCTAAGCGTGCTGGTGAATTCACTAGCAGACCCTAACCCAACCTACCCTTCTGACCACTTTCTGATCTTCTTCAAAAATTAAGCTCTTTCACTTTAAACCCCTCTCGAGACTAAAAAAAATTCCAAATTCATCCTTGGATCACCGTTATTTTCCATGCCTCCATGAAGGCCATTTGAAAACTTCACTTAATTTTCCATCCAAGAGAACGCATTTCATCTCAAGGTTTGGCAGCAAAATTCCATAAACCGCTGCCCGCCCACACCATCACGCCGAGTCATTGGGAGCCTCGAAAACATCATCATCGAAATGTCATCAAGTGGAAAAATGTGTAAAAATGCATCTTCTCATTTTTTGAAATTTCCCATACCCCAGATAGATTGGCCTAAGCGCAGCAGATACCACAGAGCACACACGGCATATGAGCGCCTGTGTGTGTGTGCACTAGTTTATTATTTGATTTTGACCACATAGTGTAAAGTTTAAGTACACTCACACACACGAGAACTGCCAAGAAGTCGACACGAAGAGACGGGGCCAGACCAGGCTGTGCGATAGGTTCTATAATGGGCTCGTCGTACGAGCACTGTCGTGTATCTTCTTCCTCTCATGCGCACTGCGGCAGGCAAACTCAAACTCATTGCCATCGTAGTGGCCCTGTCATCTCGACGATGGAGAAGGACGAGAGGGGGGGACTGCGCTCGAATTGAGGGGGTGGCTAGAGTGGACTATGTGCTGTGACCTACAATATAGTGGAACATTTCGTACAAGTCGTTGTCTCATCATCGTGCACTTGTTGACATCTCAAATGTACACAAGTATCTGTGACTTGCCGAGTTGATGGAGCAGGGGAGTGGGGGAGTGGGACACATTGTTGTTTAATCACATGTGTGTGCTGTGTACATAGACGGAAGGAATTTTCTTTTTTTTTTCTTCCGTGCTCCGCTCCCGATTGATGGTTTGCTGCCATCGCATCTGTGTATCCGTTTGACTGGTTCACCTTCGAAACGGTCCTCAAACAATAGACGACGACACAAATCGATCGGAGGGTGTGTGTGTGTGTGCGGGTGTTTATAGATTTTCGTGTGACACGGTTCCATTGTCCGTACAGATACATCGCCACGGGGGGAGGGGGAAGGACAAATAAAATCACCAAACAAATTCTCAAAATCGTCCACAAATATCTGTGGGAAAATTGATAAGGACGCTGTGCCTCAAATCCAGAGGAGGACTCCTGCCGATGACAATAGATCTGGTTACAAAATGGTGGAGGAGGGGGGGCGAAAGAAATTCAAGAATTGAATTGAAATTTCTGTCACTCAAGTGCGCGCTGCTGCTAGGAAGTGTATTTCGATTCTTGTGTGGCCGCGTAGATAAGATGTCGCCGTGTCGAAGAGCCCCAAGTACTGTACTGTTTTTCTTCGGCACAAGTGCTTTACGCCAGCAAATGATGACGATGACTGAACACTGAGGACGACAACGACGACGACGACGACGACGATGATGATGATGATGATGAGGCGGCAGCGACGGCGACGGCGACGAGGGAGTGGGTCTGCCGAGGAAGATTAGAGCCAATTGAAGCGAATGGATTGTCGTTGCTGTCTTATCGGTCTTATTTTCTGTTCTGGATTTTTGTTTAATTTTCTTCTGTTTCTTTTTTTTTTTGTGGTTCGTTTTGTGGGTTTTGGTTTGGTAATGGTGACTCGTGAGGAGGTGATGGTAGGCTCGATGGTGAACTCTTGAAAGTTGCTTGACTCGTGGACTCTGTTTGATTATTTTGTTTCTTTATCTTTTGCGGTCTTGGTACCAAGTCTTGGCTGGTCTTGGCGACTTAACTTTGATAAGAGAGCACACAAAAAGCGGGAAGGAGTGGAATGTCAAGAGTCGGCGACAGATAGCGCGATACATGCGATGACTGTTCAAAAAAATGAAATGATTTTTATCTAATCCAAGACCGGTATCTGTGTGTGTGATCGACAGACAAGTTCACGAAAAAAAGCAGTTCCCTTCTGTCTTTCGAATGCATTTCCAGAATATCAACTTCACAGATACTCAGAATTTTCAAAACCCAAGCACAATTCAATCCGTCCGCAGCGTTGTCTATAAGCAGCAGCAAACAAAACCCGAAATCAATACGAAATTCCCACTTCATTCTCAAGACGTCAAGACGTAAACAATGAATCGCACAAGCGACTGAGGGGACTTGGCGTGGATTTAAAATAATCTGCGGATTAATTTTTGACAGCAAATTGCATCTCTGTTGACGAGTGTCTCCCATCAGCGGTTTGCTGTTGACCATCGTCGTCTGGGTTTCACAAAAATTACGAATAATCGTATCCGTGAAATTGAAATGTAAATAATTCAAAGTAAACACACATTCAACTGCTCTCATCAGAATCCCTCGTTGCTCTAATCCTCGGCAACAGGTTGGATTTCCAGTTCGCCGAAAAAAAAAAACCTCGCGAATCTTTCAGATACGTTTGTATCTGAGCGATGTTTATGCGGCGGAGAAAAAAAAATGAAAACATTCTTCGCCTTGTTTGGATATTAAGTTACCCCGAACACACGCACATCCCCTCGAATTAGATAAACAAACGTCAGAGATACATAGATACAAAAGTATCTATGAATTTGAAGTAAAATTTGAATATGCCTCCTTGTCAAATTTGACCTTCACTAAAAATCAATTAAGTGAGAAGATGGTCTCACCCGTCGTTTCTCCCCCCACCCCCTGTTAATTCTTATCGCATTGTCACACTACACGTCGAAGGTTTCCAACAATGACCATTGTGTCGGCGCATTCCAGGGCAGCGGGCACACACATCCACACCATACCAGACCACACCACACCCAATCCGGGCGAGAGCACTTATCATTGAATGCACATTCGAAACCGATAAATGGAATGTATCTAAAAGGAAATACACACCGAAAAAAAAAAAAAACGAAGAGAATATTGAAGGAGGAGGAAAAACAAGAGCAAACGACAAAACAATTTCTTTGCCGAAGACACAAGAGGTGAAAGTTTAACAACCCCTAATGAACTTTCTGTCAAATCGTCGTCGTCGTCGTTGTTGTTTGCGTTGTCGTTGTCGGTGTTGTCATCGCTGCTGTTGTTCTTTGGCTGGTGTGTACTTCATAGATAGCATGTGAAAATAGAGAGATACATTTGTAGATACTCACAATGTGTGAGGTATTCCGAACGCGTACCAAATATCTGTGCACACACACCCGACGGAGGAGGAAGATGCAAGGTTTGAGTTGTGAAAATAAATCAAACGTTTGAACTTTTCATTGAAGGTGAACGTGTGCGGGGGAGGGGTTGTTGTGGGTGCGATAATGGCCCGAAGGGTGAATCTGTTGGGGATGATGTATTTGACAGATGATCGAATTGAGAAGAGTGCTGGGGGTCATTTGGGGATGATTCTTTCGATGTTTTCGTCTCTGAAGGAGACTTTTAGTGAGAGTCCTTTGTAAATATTTTTGAAGCCGTACTTGGTCTGGTGGTGAGTGGGGAGGAGTTGTTTAGTCTCGAGTGGGGGCAGCAAAGTGTGAGCCACACCAAAGTGGGGTGCCCGCATCTTTCAATTTTGTGGAACTCGAAAGTTGATAACCTAGTTTTGTGCTGGAGTTTCGTGGTCATCTGATTTGAAGGTTTATAGCATCTTTAACACGCTGAGTGCCACCATACAATCCGAAAAACTGTCCCCACAGGCCACGGATTTTTTTTTTATTGACACTTCGATTACAATTTGGTCTCAAAATGTCGACATGAGACCAATTTGGTCTCACACTAATTTGTGTTTGCTGTGCCGCGTGAGACCAAATTACGTATTAAGTACTATTTTAAGAGACTCTCACCTTCCGTTAAACAGGTTGCTCACAATGCGACTCCCCACTGCTTTGGAAAGCATTTTTACGTGCTTACCTTATGACCAAACACACACACGACGAGTGGGACAAGTCGCAACTAGAGTAAATCTGTCTTAAACTCCAAATTTTTTTTTTGCAGTTTTCCATGTACTCTAGAACACCCTCGAAGCCAGAGTTAGGACTCTGATGAAGCTCTAGCAGGGACTATACTTCTTAAGTACACCATTCCTGGCCGCCGTGGCATATTCACCGAATCTGGGTCAACTACAAGTGCTCTTAAAAAGGCAGTGCGTTGAGTCTAGGTCCGATGGCCCAGGGTTCGAATCTGGGTCAACTATAATTTTTCTAAAAGAGGTGGTGCGTTGACTCTGGATCCGATAGTCTAGGTTTGAATCTGGGTCAACTAGAATTTTTCTATCCGGGTCAACAAAAGGGTGTGCCATCTAGTGGTTGTTTTTTTAAATCAGAAATTATTTTGACACTGACAGCTGTTTCCCGCTCGAAATTTTGACAGAAAGTCAGTATCATACCTAAGCGAAACGAAATGAGCCGCTTTACGCTTAAACAAACAATATTGAAAACATCTTTCGAAAGTGAGTGCTGTGTAGCCCAAACAGTGCGATTTTTGAAAAGAAGTTTTCGCCGAAATGAAGCACCCACCGCCCATAATTGTTCGATAAAACAGTGGATCCAATCCCAGTTGATTTTCTGCTCATGCATCGAAATTTCAACACAAACAATGGACAATCGGCTTCAATTCTTGCGTGGGCTGGATCTTACAAACCTCCAAACGAAGCGGACAACGACCAAACTTTTATGAATGACGTCAAATCTCGAATTTTTAAGCTTCTTCAACGCTCTTTTGAACGAATGCAGTATCCTCTTCAGCCCACATTCGTTTATGCGTCTCCCTTCGTGCTTCTGGAAGGAAAATATTTTGCGAAAACGCTTAAATACTCAGCTTAGAGGTCTGATGGTCGGTTATGTCAGGTGTAATATGATGCAAGTGGTCTATAAGTATGGCGCACAGAAACACGGAACTGAATAAAAACTAAACAGCTTTCAATCTGACAACTGGACAGATATAACTACCCAAAGTTAGTACTGGTTTTCAACAACCTCCTTCTTTGGTGACATTCGGAATAGTCCCAGAACTAGACCATCAACGACAGTTGCATTGAAATAGGTTAGGTTATGGGGCTGCTAGTGAATTCACCAGCACACTTAGCCCAGGTTGATCCATTGTGATACCCACAGTCGGACTACTACCACTGATCGACCGCTGCAGTGATAGTTCCGTTAATTTGATCCCAACGCCAAATGGTGACTGGACCAGATTTGAAAAACTGTATTAACTTTACATTTCACAGGGACTCGAACCTGGGACCCCTATAAGTTGGGGCAGGCACCAACTGCGCCATCCAGTCGTCAGCATTGAGATAGAATATTGGACTTCATTGTGTTACCGGAAATGTTCATGTTCCAGCTGCGTCTTCTCAAAAGTATCGAATGGTTAGCTTGAGTCAGAAGCAATTGACCAACGAACTTGAAACCTTTCAAAAGCTACACAAAAATTCTTTCCAACTCCGACGTTCAGAGGTCAAATTACCAAATTCGCTTCCAATTAAATGTTACTTAGGGCTTATCCAATGACCTCTTCAGCTCCTCACCAGAACCCTTTCACTCTCGAGTTCGAGTTCCAAGGTTGTTGATGAACTTCCGCATGTACCACAACTTTTGACCTTCACTCCACTGTGTCAACCAGAACACCGCGTTTCTCCCTGACCCCGGCCTGGATAAGGCTTTCACTTATCTCTAATTGCCACCTTCAACCTCAACCATATTTCATTCAAAAAAAATTCTCTAAGCCATCAAAGGTCTCGTTAAATCCAACCAATGACGCATGTGCTCTCGCAAACGTCTTCATCTCTGGAAATAATGTTCATCTTCACACCTAAAGACGCCCCGAACAACAACAACAAAAATCCAATCTCATCATCATCAACATCATCCATCCGACCCGTTTACCGCTCGGTTTGGGTTCAAGTTTTCCCTCTCAATCGTGGAAAGCAAAAGTATTTTCGCGGCGAAGAAGAAGGCGCGACGTCATCGCGGCTGAAAGTGTAAAGCCCCATCCGAGCCTACCACACGACGCTCGTAACCTCCCAAGGCGAAGAGGAATTAACGCCAAAACTAGGCACACGAGTAGTGGCGAAGAATAAGGCGAAACTAATAAAACCACAGCCGTAGTCAAGTCATAAATGGAATGTGGGTCGACAATGACAAACGCACACACACGCACGCAGCACACACGCCCGTCCGCGCGATACGCAACGCACAATGTGTTGTTCCGCACGACTTTTCGTTCCCTTCCTGCTCCTCGTGCTTTCTTTGACTCTCTTCGCCTTTATTCACCACCGTTCGTTCGGCGGCTCGTCATTTCTCGGTCGGCGAACATACGTTACGACGAAGTTGTGGAGCGGCGTGTGCGTGTGTGTGTGTGGTAAGGCAGAACACCAAAGCACACGAATATGAGCCGGAGATGAGGAGGAGCACGAAGATGATGATGACGATAGACCAGGAGATGGGCTGATAAACGAAATCAAAAGTATCTGCGATGAGCTGAGTGGGGTGCGCGGATTCAAAACGAAAAGGGGAACGACGCGATGGGGGTGAAGGTAACGAAAGGAAGAAAGAAGTGGGCCGTCGTCGTCGCGGTGCCAAGCGGAATCCATTATTATGCCACATCGGGCAACATTCGAGCAGAATGATGGTAGAATGGTAGAACACGGAGGCAACCGCTTGGATTACCGCGTATCCGTGTGCATCTCTGCGGGTGTGTGTGTGTGTGTGTGTGTTTGAGGAGGGGGTAGAGCGCGAAGAATGAAAGTAAAAGTGTGGAAATTCGTTAGCAGCACCGAGGAGGACTGTGCAAGACCAACCAGCCAAGTGGTTAGTTTATCATTTTTTTCGCTTTTATTTTCATTTGAATTGTCAAAAAAGTGTTTCTTTTTCGCCTCCTCCTCCGTATCTTTTGGTCACTCTTTCATCGTTCTTTTTTTCGAAAGAATTCCTTTCAGATGATGGCTCCATTTATGGTGATGAGGTTTGAATTAGTGCTAAACTTGCTTTAATGGGATTTAAATTTGATTTTGAAAAGGCCGGGAGTTTGCTGGACGGTTGGACTGGTGGATTTGTGGGATGGCTCAGGAGGGCGGGCTTGGTACTCTTCCCCATTGTGTGGTCTTTTCTTTTCAAATTCAATTTGTAAGGGCGGACCGCGAGGAGGACTGTCTGCTAAGTGCTGCCGTAGGGAGAGTTAATGAGATTTTGGAACTGTTTTAACGTCTTTATGGTATGCTACTGTTGCGCTGTGGAACCAGCCACTGGATGGAATGGGAGAGATTAGGGATTTTTGTCCTAAAGAACTGTTGCCGACGGCAGGGACAGATGGTACAAATGATTTGCCTTCTTTGGAATCAAAAAGCTGATGGGGTCTACGTTGGAAGGTCGGAAATCCGGTTTTTTGATCAAAATATCAAGAAATTTAGACGCATTGCATAACTTTTTGGACGAAGTTCAGAAAATCTGAAAGTTTAAAAAGATCAGACGTAAATGGAAAAAATAAATAACAGGAAAAGTCGCAAATAGGATTTTTTTTTGGACGGTTATCTTATCAAAATTTAGGCCTAAACTATTTTTGGACAATCGCTTTAGCAGAAAGTCAGGAGAGAGACCAAGTAAAGAACAAAATGTATCAAAAGCTTCCTCTTGTGCGTCCTCAAGTGGCGAAGTCGAAAACAAGATCATGAAATGAGTTTTGGACCAACAAAATGTTGACCTAAAATCTTTTTAAACAATCGGTTTTGAAAGACTGTTGACACCGTGAACATGATAGAAGTCGAATGAGTTACCAGTGTCAACATCTTGTTACAAACATCTTGTCTCAAATTTGATACATTTTTGGACAAAAATTCAGAATTTAAGGGCCTAAAATTTCTAAGACGATTTTGGCAAAAATCGTTTTTTAATCAGGCGAAAGACCAAGTTAAGAACAAAATGTATCAAGATCTTTCTCTTCTTCTGGTGAGGCTACAGTCCGGGGTGCATCTCGGCCTCAACCAAGAGCTGACTAAAGATCGCCCCAGTTGCCTCCAATTACGCACCCCAAGTTATCTCTAGCCCTTCTCCACTTGTGTGCGCTATCGCTTTCGTGGGCGTCCTCTATTGAGTTGTCCCACGGTCGTTGAGTCGAAGACAAGATCAGACAACAACAAAAAACAGAAAAAATGTTGTCGAAAAAATGAATTTTTGACCAACAAAATGTTGTCCTAATATCTTTTTTGAACAATCTGTTTTGAAAGACAGAAATCACCTTCTTCATAAATATCGAATGAGTCCCCAACGAGAGCATGTTATTATAAACATTTTGGTTCAAATTGGAAGAATTTTTGGACCAAAATTCAGAACTTTTAGGCCTAAAATTTCTTAGGCGATTTTTGTAATACCTTTGAATTTAGTATTGTATCTAATTATATAGACTTTCGTTAAAAATGAAATCAGCAGCTCCTAACCTCCCCCTGAAAGAAAAAACATGACATATGACGAATTCATTAACAAATTTGTGGTTAAGCATTTGTAGGGCATTATAGCCTGACAACTGGTGTCGGGAACGCAGTTAACAAGGTTGCTCCGTGGCGGCCAACTGACATCGCCGAGACGGCTGATAACATGATTTGAGAATTTGGTGCGCAAAAGATCGATTGTGGCATGGGCTGTGTGGCATGGCGCGTTATACTGCATGAACCAGAGGTCGTTCAAATCCATGTCTTCAATTTCAGTAAAAAAAAGTCGGTTAACATGTAACGTGGGCGCCTTGGCATAGTGGGTAGGTGCGTCGACTCCTACACTCGAGGTCGTCGGTTCGAATCTCGAAAAAAAAAACATCAAACATTTTTTGCACTTTTTGCACAAACTTGCGTACAGCAGTCGAGCAGAATTTCGACCAAAACGTTTTTTAAAAAACGCATTGTTTTGCCTACACAGCACTCACTTTGGAAATTTTTCGAAGTTTTCAATATTTCCCGAGGTTTTTCAAGCGTAAAGCGACTTATTTCGTTCCGCGGAAGTATGATACTGACTTTCAGTCAAAATTTGCAGCGGAAAACAGCTGTCAGTGTCAAAATAATTTCTGATTTAAAAAGAAGCCACTAGATGGCTCAACCTATAGATTGGGATGTGTTAATTAAGTGGACAATAAATTAAACCGCCCGTTCCCTCCAATCAGTGACATCTAATCGAACGATTTAACAGAGAAACCTTTTTCGCTCACCGTCCTTGAAAAGTCCGATAGGTGTTGGTCAAATTTATGAAAAGAATGACTTTGACAGTCAAATGCGGATGCCCCCTTCTGGTAGTTCGTCATCCGTCTTGACAGCAGACTGGCAATAGAACCACCCTCTCTTCATCATCTTCTCAATGACACTCCGCAACGTTTCTCTCTTGGCAGCATTCCTCACATCCCATCTATCATCGAGAGCCATCTCCACTTTTCAGGTCGATCACATGGGCAAAAACTTGTGTCGGTTTTTAGGGAATTTTTTTCTTTTGACCGCAAGTTGGTTACCTAAATTCCTTGCATCTTGACCGAAATCGCTTGCCAACCGCCTAACAACCGCCTAACAACCGTGTCTTCGCCAACACCATGCATGACCATTTTTTTTTCGCTCCTCACCCAAATGCAGACTAAACCTTTTTTTCTTTTCCTTCCAGATGACCATCGCTGGCAACTGACAGAAGAAGGTAAGTGAACCAAACCGAGGAGCAAACTGCGCGGTGCAACCGAAAATGTCATAAATCATCGTTTAGCCATTCAAAGATCCATGACAAAGCGCCGCAAAAGGTTAACTCATTAGCTACTCAACCGTATTGCGCATTCTTAAGCAGCGACCCGTCTCTCCCCTCTCGTTCGCGCGCACATGCCAGAAGAGAAAGCCCAGCTCTTTGAGGAAGTGTCAAGTCGGCCTCAAGGATAGCCATAGATACGTGCTTGTTGTTGCTTTGTTTTTCCTCCTTAATTCATAACTTGTGAAAGGTAAAAGTTAAACGCAAAACCAGCCGGCCGTTTCGAACTAAAGTATCTGCGGCTGCTATCCACACCGCAGCAGCACCGTGCCGCCGGGAGGGTTTTTCTTCTTGTTTTCTCACAAATTACTCGCACAGCAAGAAAGTTAATTGTTTTTCAATGAGGAAAAAAATCTCTGCTGCGAGTGCAGAAAAAAAACAAACGCGGCGTTGGCCGCTGTTAGAATGTTCCATTCTGCGAATGGTAAACAATTTTCCGGCGCAAGCTTTGCCCACAAAGAAGCAGAAGCAGATAAAAAACATCTCGGCAATTACCTCTTAGATTTTCCTTCTGGCTTGTTATTGCCGCCCTCCTCTCCGGCTGATTTGCGTGTCCGCTGCCGCCTTGTATTCATCATCCCCGGTTAAGATACACGATTGGCACTCAATCGATTGCGGGTAAATCTCATGAGCGAGCGAGCTCTATTCCCCGGAATGTGGGGATCTACGTACGTGCGGATTGTTTACATTAGTTGAATGAAATCATTCGAAAGGGAATCGTAAAAAGTCTCCTTTAGCTGTCAAGCCTGTTCAAGTTGCAGATTTATTCAAACTTTTATACGAAAATTGTATCTTTTTTGCTGCTGGGAAATTTTATGTGAATTTTGAGAAGTTTCCGTCGGTAATTGGCTGGGATATGACTTTATTTTTATGGACACCCTCACTCGGTTGCTGGGAAAAGAAAGCCGAGGAACACATTCAAGAATCGTTAAGTAGCTGAAAGTGGGGCCCCAGTCCTGGGCCCCTCCTGGGCGCACAGGATGTGCGGTGTGTGTTATTGAATTCGCACACTTACCGGGTCCTTGATGGGTTGCCAGATATATTTTTTATTTTGTTTGCAAAACGATGCGACGTGAGAGAGGGCGCTCGGATACACAGATACACGCCAGGCGGCGGGGTGACATTGAACAAAAGTTTTACGAGTAACTAGAATTTGATTGGAATTTTCGTAGGTTGATGGTTGCATGCTGAGAAGGCGTACGAAGGTCACCGCTGGGTTATGTGTATCACTCACAAACACACACACGTGCGGGGTCTCTGTTTGAATACATTAAAGTGAGGTCATTAGATACTGTGAATGGCATCTACATGGGCCCGAGTGTGTGGAGTTTATGCGGAAGGGAAGGGTGTTCGGCTGCGTTTGAACAGCTGGTTTAAAGTGTACCTTGTGATGACGGAGATAAATTGCCTAGTTCCATTCTGAGTCGTCATGGCAGCTTGGAGTCTGTCTTGAATTCACAATCAGCCGGTTTGACCCTGAATGATGTTGGCGAGACTGACTGAGCAGCTGGTGTTTAGCGGAGAGACTGTGATGATCCACTGCTCTTTGTTTCACTATTGTGATCTGATGGAGTGAAATCAAACCTAAAAGACGCTTAAAAACTGCCCTGGAACTGGAAGTCCTCGTCATTCTTTCTTGCTTTGGCTTGAACGTTCTTCTTTTGCTCTTCGATTGTTTGTGACGTCAACCTAAACAACCTGTCTCAAGACAGACTCTGAGCGACAACAATCGACAGAAAAGGCGTCAGAACATGATGTAGGTAGTTGATGTTGACAGACATCAAGACAGATGATTGTCCTAGTCTTTACGGAGCCTGTCCTGAGTGCTTTAATGACCTACATCATGTTCTGGTGCCTTTTCCGTCGATTGCTGTTTCTCAGACTTACACTCACGTCTGGCAAGTGAAGGCTACCCATGTCCCTTGCCAGGCTTGTCCAGCAATCACTTGTGTTGTGCGTGTTTCTGGGGTGACACGAATGGAAGGCCCAGCAAATGCCTGCAGACGCCAAAAATGACTTTTTAAGAAGCCTACAGACGCCAAAAGTAGCTTTTTAAGAAGCCTTTCCTGGCGACTTTGCTCTCGAAGGACTGTTAAAGTCTAGCAACCACCGTAAAGGAATGTTTCATCCTCCTTGGTAATGGAAGTACAATGTAAACGCATAAATTTGCTTATCTGATTTTTTTAAAGCCTCACACGGGGTTTAGTTTGTTTGAATTTCTTCGAATGAAGATCTATTCTATGTTTTAAACTGGCCACAACTTTCGATTTATGCTGAGTTTAATTTTGTCTTGTACGTCATTTTGATCTAATATTCTCTCCTAATCGCATCTGAAAATTTCTTCGAATGAAGATCCATTCTATGTTTTAAACTGGCCACAACTTTCGATTCATGCTGAGCTTAATTTTGTCTGTACGTCATTTTGATCTAATCCTCTCACGGAATCCCAAAATTGACTGTCCACTCTTTGAACGAAAATCCATTCTATGTTTTAAACTGACTACAACTTTCGATTCATGCTGAGCCTAATTTTGTCTAGTACATCACTTTGATTTAATTTTCTCTTCCAATGTCATCCGGTAACTATCAATCTCTTCTGAAAATACACTGTCCTTTCTATTGAACAAAGATCTACTCTATGTTTTAAAATTGCTACAACGTGCTTATGTTAAGCCTGATTTTGCCTTGTATGTCACTCCGATCAATTTTTCACCCCGAATCGTATCGTCTGTCTACCAATTTAGTCTGAAAATTTACTGTTTTTTCTGTCAACAAAAATGCATTCTATGTTTTAAGACCGCTGTAACTTCAGGCCTCTGTTGAGTTTGACTATTTTTTGTACGTCAATTTGATCTATTTTTCTCTCCCAATCACACGCAATTTAATCCTACATGTCGATTGACTGTCTTTTCTTTAAACGAACATCCAAGTTTCAAACTCACTACAACTTCGAGCCTACATAAACCTTGATTTTGCCTTGTATGTCATTCTGATAAATCTTTCATCGTCTATCGTCTATTTATCAATCTTGTCTGAAAAATGACTTCTCTTGCTTTCAACGATTCGTTCTATGTTTCAAACTCGCTACAACATTTAACCTTGATTGAGCTTAATTTTGACTTACGTACGTAACTTTAATCAATTTTTCTCCTCCAGTCGCATTGTACCTGAAGATTTGCTGGCTTTTAAGCTTCATTCTATGTTTTAAAATTGCTACAACTTTGGGCTTATGTTGAGCTTGACTTTGCCTTGCACGTCACTTCGATGTAGTTTCTTCTCCAATCGCATCTTACGTATTTATCATTCTCATCTTGTCTGTCTAAACTTCAGACTTATAGTGAGCCTGATGGTCCATGTTTCGATTTCGGACTTACTTAACACCAACTTTGATTTTCACGGGGTCTGTGACAATGCTCGTCAAGATAGGCCTCCCAATCTTTGCCGTCCAGAGTAAATCTTTTCTGAAAACGAGACTGTCTATTCTTTGAACGAAAATCCATTCTATGTTAAACTCGCTACAATTTCGGGCTTTTGTTGAGCTTGACCCTGCCTTGTACATCGCTTTGATTTATTTTTCTCTCCCGATCACACCGTCTGTTAATCTGACGATTGACTGTATTTTCTTGGAACGAAGATCAATTCTATGTTTTAAACTCGTTACAGCTTGAGACCTTGATTGGATTTGATTTTGCTTTATACGTCACTTTAATCAATTTGTCTCCCCCATTCACAAAAGGAGTGGTTGTTGAAGGTCCAAATCTACCTCAGACTGTAGCACCACCTGAAGAAGAAGGAGGCAGATGTTTGCTCTGAAGGTTTTGATCCAAGCGCGTGTCTAGCTTTTATTTAATCGCCATTTACCATCGTTGCTCATGTGGTAAGACGTTCAATTCTCGCAGGGAGCAATTGTAAGCAATGCTCTTCAGCTTATCTTTTCCATCACCGTCTGGTAACCCTGAACAAACTGGCTTAACCTGTTACATGCGGATTGCAAGTTCTCAACGAAAGACCGGCCTTAAGGCATCAGCTATACCCTGACGACACGATATGGTTCCAAATGCAGACCTCATTTGCTCGGGAGTTGCCAGATTTCTCCTTTTTGTGGACTGTTTCACCGTCTCTCCTTCAAGAGTTTTTGGCAATCAACTTGTCGTGGACTGAAACGGGTTTTAGGTCAGACATCCTTAAAGACCGCGAGACAAAGCTCTAATTTACGTTGAAAATATGCTGACACTTGGTGATGGCGCTCAGATCCCGTTCAAGAATGCTCGACTTTTGTTAACCGAGCACATCCCTCCTCGAAACTTTCAAGTCTTTCACGAAACCGAGAACAGGTTTCCATTCTTTTCGACTGCTTACCTTTACCTCGGTTCAACTTGTCCAGAACCAGTTACCACCTCGAAACCACTTGCAGTCATGTCTGCTGGCATTTCAGTTGCTTTTGGACAAAGTGAATGCGCCAAACTGCGAGATAACAAACGGAGGAATGACCTTCTAATGGAAAGACATTATTTCTCCTCGATGAATTCGAAAACCGATTCCCATCTAAGATTGATCAACGTCGCCTGCGGAAACTATGTCAACGACCAAGCGCAAGATAAGATTGACATACACTTGCTGGCTGTGTGTCTGACACGACGGCTCTGCACAAAAACCCCATAAAGTACCAAAATAGCCCACGGCTTATCTGCCAAGAAGGCTCCAACCTAATCCCCACAACCAACACACCAATTTGCTGCCTTCTCCTTTATCACATCCGTTGATAAGATTAAGGCAGTCTCGAACACTCCGACCCTCCCTCCCACTTAACCACAGGTGCCTTCAATTATTTTGTGGGGAAAAAATTCAGCTAACAACCCATTGTTCGGCGCAACAACGCCGCAAATTGCCCAGCGCAATGCGGCATTGTTTTTGTAATTTTCAAGTGCATCCAAGCAATTTTTTCGTGTGCTATCTGCCGTCAATGTCGCCGTCATACCCGCCCATTAAATTCACAAAATATACGACACACAACAGGTAAATTAGAAAATCGCCAGCCAACACGATCGCGATCGTCACATCGATCGTGTCGTCGTCATCGTCGTCAGCGAGCGGATAGACAACAAAACAAATCCCCATCCAACCGATCGCCGCACTCGGTGGCTGACGACGATGATCATCATAATTAAATTATAGCATTGACTGAAGTTCAATGAAAAAACAAAACGAAATAAAACGAAAACGATCGTTTGTGTGGTGGATACAGAAGCATAAAAAAAAGAGCAAAAAATAAACAGAAACAAATTTTCATCTGCCAAGGCCAGTGGTTTGATGGATGTCGGTGATGACGGGGGTGGGGGTGGGAGGGGGAGTGTGTGAAGTATCTACAGCGACAATGATGATGAAGATTAGCTGACATTTTTCATTTACCCGACGACGATTTAATTAAATGAACAACTTGCGGTTGCAGTTTCATGTGAAAGATCGAAAGAGAGAGAGAGAGAGAGAGAGAGAGAGAGAGAGAGAGAGAGAGAGAGAGAGAGAGAGGGAGAGAACATCTAGAGAGGCTGCAACTTTTATTCGCTTGGGGAAATGGAGAGAGAGAGAGAGAAAACATCTAGATGGGCTATAACTTCTGTTCGCTTAGGGAAATGGTTTACCTTAGGGTTGAGTGGTGAGGAGGATGCTTTTTTTTCAAGTTTGTTACATCGCATTTAGGCAGTTGAACAACCGAACATAGGAATTCCTTGAGTGAAAATTTAGTGCAAAATGTGGGCGAGCACTTAAATGTCTAGCCGACGCTGTAAACTTTTGATTAATTTTTATCGAGAATTTTTGGGAAATGGGATAAAACTGCCTACGTTTAGTCTTTCAGTACTATTCTCGGTTCAACTATTTTCAGTTTTTATATTTAAAGCACGGAAATAGGATTTTGACAAATACCCTTGATGTAACCAAGGTTCAGTGCATTTCGGCTTTCTAGAAAATCATTCGATCCGTTCACAACGTAGGAGAAACGAACTTAAACTAGTCCCAGTCTGTTATCTTCTATCTAGCGCTATATTTTTTTTGACAGTCGTCTGAACACTCACTCACCCACTCATTTGACAGCTCATTTCATACCTAAATACACCGTTTGTTTACCGTATTCCTCTGTGCTTTTCTAATGTAAAAAGAAGTGAGTCTTAAATTTTTATTTGAGACTGTTCAAGGTGTCCTCTTTTTCATGCCCATGGTTCATGGTCGCCCTACTCATAAGGACAAATTGAGGCTTTTTCTTAAGCAGAGGACTCTTGCATGGGTACTTCGTGGACGTTGCAGAGGTTCTTGTTGAAACGTTGAGCTGAACAGGTGTAGATAATGTGGAAAGCAGTGTCGTGTACACAACTTCTACAGAAGTTGTCATAGAAGAGTCTAAATCTTTGGGCATATGATCATATAAGGCCGTGCACTGCAATGACACCAACCATGGAGCTTAGTTTTGATCTATTGAGAAAGATAGAGCGAGAGGCATGGAGAGAGATAGAGAAACAGAAAGAGAAAGAAAGAGAGAAAGACGTAAAGATGATGGGCCAAATACAAGTTTCTTTTTAAAAAATGCAATAAAATGAACAAAATTAAATTTTCACCTTTTATTATGGCTACATTAGTAAGGACAAACATTCCCGTTAATTATGACATACAACATCAAGTTCAAGTCACTGCCTCGGCTGGCTTCGCAGTAGCGCAATCTGTCACCCCAATTTTCCAAGACCTTGTTGATGCTTTCTGGCTGTAGCTCACTTGGATTTACTTGCTTGGATGATATTGGCCCTAAGTGCTTGAATCGTTTCCGGATTGTTGGCATAACACCGGTCCTTCATGGTTCCCTACAAAAAAAAAGTCCAAAGAGGTCAAATCGCAGCTCCGAGGCGGCCAATTGACATCGCCAAGTCGGCTGATAACACGATTTGGGAATTTGGAGCGCAAAGATCGATTGTGGCATAGGCTAGCGGGCCATCTTGATGAACCAGAGGTCGTCCAAATCCATGTCTTAAATTTCAGTTAAAAAAAAGTCGGTTAACATGGCTCTATAACGCCCACCGTTGACCGAAACGTTGTTCCCATCCCAGCCTCATTTTCGAAGAAAAATCGTGCAATGATGCGCACCAGACTGCCACTCTCTGTGGATGCATTGGCTTCTCGACAATAACGTTTTCCAAGCCCCAGATGCGGTGCGGAAATTTTGTTTGTTAACGTAGTCGCCGAGATGAAAATGCCTCTCGTCAGATGATGAGAAGATGATTTTTCGCCCAAAATCGTTGTCCCATTCAAGCTGCTCTAGGGACCAAGGTGTGAACCGATAACGAAGCGGATGGTCGCGCGCCTTCAATTCCTGAGTCAATTGGACCTTGTAAGCGAACAATCCGAGATCTTTGTGCAGAATTCTCCTCAGACTAGTGCGTGAAATGTTGTGCTGTTTAGATCGATGGCGAGTTGATGGTCGGTTCGTGAATTGAGTCCCACACTCTCGGCCACAGCAGCCACATTCTCATCTGCGCGTATCGTGCGACGACGGGGACCATGAGCGTTGTCCACTAGCACACCAGTGTCATGAAGTTTTTGCACGAACTTGCGTACAGCAGTTGCGGTGGGGAGCAGTCTCTTGCTCTCTCTCTCCGAGGCATGCAGCCTCTTTCTTTTAAAGTTTGTTTAGTTATTTATGTGACCATTTCACTAGCTGTCTAGGTAGGTAGGTAGGTAGGTAAGGTGACTTCCCTCACAGGTGAAGGATTCACTTAAACCCAAAGGGTCCATTGTGATGCCACTGAGTCGGCATCCAACCGCTACTCTAGAAACCATCTTGATTTCTGGATGAACATCCGGATTCTCTTGACACCTATTTCAGCTATGTTCGTTAGTTCATTGAAGTATAAAACTCCTAGGTTTTCTTTCCTTGTGGAGGCGATTGAAGAACAGGTGCAGAGAAAATGCGAGGGTGTTTCGTTCTCTTCTTCATCCATGCATCCGCTGCAGAAGTCGTTGTAAGGCAGGCCTAGTCTCGCGGCGTGTCTTCTCATAGCGCAATGTCCTGTAAGGACTCCTACTAGGTTACCCAATTTATTCCTGTTAAGGCTGAGGATGGCTGTGGTTTTCCGAAGATCCATCTTTGGCCATGTGTGTCTCGCATGTAGGCGGGTGTTTAGATTTCTCCATCTCTCACAAGCCCTGCTGATTTCCAGCTCTGAGATCTTGGTTTTCAAGGTTTCTATTGGCACAGAAACATTGATAATGGTGGGGTTAGTAATTATTGTGCCCTTCCTGGCTAGTTCGTCTGCTTCACAGTTTCCTGGAATATCTCTATGTCTAGGTACCGAGCGTATCATAAGGCTGCATTGTATCGATGTCTCATTGAGAGACATACGGCAGACTCTTACCAATCTAGATCTTATAATTAATGATTCGAGTGCTTTGATTGTTGCTTGACTATCGGTGTAAATGACGATACTTTCACTCGATATTGTTCTCATCGGTAGCCATTCAGCGGCTTCACGAATAGCCGTAATTTCCGCCTGGAAAACACTACAACGATCCGGTAGTCTAAAAGATTGGCTGATTTGGAGATGTTCCGAGTAAATACCCGCGCCAACTCCACTACCAGTCTTAGATCCGTCGGTGTAGATTTCCTTGGCATTGTTACTGCTTAGAACCATGTTCGTTTCCCATTGTTGTATGTTTGGGATAATAGTTCTATATTCGATGTTGAAGTCTAAGATCGGGGTTAGATAGTCTGTAGATTCTTCTAGAAAGTTATATGTGTTTAAAATACTGGCGTGACCTCGATGTTTCCTCGAGCTTTAATTTAAGATTCTCCCGAATTTAGCAGCATTAGATGCTGAGCAGCTGAGACTAGTGCCGAGAGATGTGTACAAAACGTCTAAATGAACATCAACCGAAGGTGATCATCAATCTTTTGGAGCAAATAAATTTTATTTCGCCTCAAAATTGCAAGAAAATCCGAAGAATGAAAGTTAAAATCTGCCTAAGAAATTTTGTTCAGTCCTTCTCTGATGGATTGGATTAAAACTCAATGAACGGTGAACTCATTCCAAGTTCTGCTTGGCCAAACTTAATGAGCGTGACAACAAAAACGTCTACCGAACTTATCCCAAGACATATACTTTCGGATTCCACGATATGGTAGTCCAAACAGGGGTAAAAAGACAAAAACAAATTTCAAACCACAGATACAGAGGAAAGATACAGAAAAAATGTTTTGTCATATCTTAAGTATTTCTGGGCACATTCCAAAATGTCTTACGAAGCACACATCATTCTCAGACCGAACTGACACTTCGCCTACACCCCGTAGATACAAATCGACGACCTCCGATTGTCTTTCATTTCTCTGGTGAATTTCTGTTTACAAATTACCTTTGATCTTGAGGAGAAATACAGAAAAATAATTACGACGCCAATCTCCGCGAACAACAAAAACAAAAACAACAACAGCACAGCATCTGAGGAAGAAAGAAAAAAAATAAAAATGTATCTCAAAGCATCACAATGTGAGAATTTATATCTTCAACTTAATTTAACACTGCACACGAGTGGACGAGTCAGCAGGTATAATCTCAGTCAGTCAGAATCCAAGTTCGCGAGTCATAGATACATTTATGGGGATTACCATATTTCTGTGGCACTGGAAGATCATTTATTCACCTGCTTGCATCTATCTCAGCTGAAACAATGTCAGCGCAGCAGCGGTAGCACAAATGGCAACCCCCCCCCCCCCCATCAGCCGCCCACCTGCGCGCCCTATGCCCACGCCCCTTTTTTTCCATCCATGATCCAGCGTGATTAAGGTGGTCAGCCGGTGGGTTGGTCGGTCAGTCAGTGGTGTGACGGGAAACTGTATCTATACAGAAGCAGATACATCTGGTTGTGTTTTCTCCCCCTCTCCCCCTTTCCCCACTCGCCCCCCACTCACGTGCTCTTCCAGTCTGTGCGCCGCTGATGATGGCAAGCGTGTCTGTGTGGTGGTGGTGTGCAGTGAGCTTATTTACCTGTCTAATATCAAGTTCAAGGTCAAAGTAAGAAAATATACTCGTTTTAATAAATGCAAGCGAATGTAATAACAAATGGGAACACACACGTATAAACGTATCGAGAGATACACGGATAGATACACACCGAGAGATACTTGTTGTACTCGTTGTTGGGTTGGATTTCTTTTTTTTGTTCGCTGTTTCGTTGGTCGTTTTGTTGCTTCTTCGATTTTGTTTTGTTCGTTTCCCTTTGGACTGCAGTGCAGAGAAGATACGGATACAAGTTGTGGGATACGGAGTATCTTTTGTGCGATGATTTGATGTATCTTTTCAGATAAATGGTCGATTTGATTGTTTTTTAATTGAACGACCCGCAGTCGATGGCATTCATTCCCCCCCTGACAGATGAGAGTCGTTTGACAAATGACAGATACTCTCGCTCTTCAGGATCCGATGAGCAAATGAGTTCGGTTTTCCAGGGAAAATCATCACAGATTCGACTGCTTTTTGTTGGTGAAAAACCACTTTGAACGGAAGCACCAAGAATAACAAACGAAAGATGGCTTCGAACAAAAAAATTCAATGAACACTCGTGATGTGCGGATGTGAATCATGCCTAGTTACTGGGCATGCAAACGAGTGTATTGCAAGTTCCTAGAACCGACAGATACTTATAGTATATGCATTCAGAGCGATGGTTTATGGTCGGGGTTGGTCGTTATAGACGTGTCGTGGATATTTATTGCTGGTAAATATTTTAAGAATTTTTGTTCTCACTTAATTAGTCGTGTTTTGTTATTCTGCTGGGTGCGACAATGCTGATCGTGTTCAATGAAAAAAAAAAAAAAAACACGTGACATTCGGAAATTCCGAATATTGGATGTATCTCCGTTGAGTGCGTCGTTAAGTGAGTCTGTAAGACGCAGATATGAATGAGAGTGACTAACAAATCGACCTAGTTTTAGGATAGGATGACATGATTGTGTATCTTTCGCACTGACATCAGACTGGGTGGCTACTGGAATTTTTTTCTGGATTTTTTTCAAGCTTTCATTGGTTCTTGAGATGATTTGTTCCCCATATACAGCATCCATTTGAGTTTTTAGATGCACCCTTTAAAGTTGAAGGACGGTTCTGTAAATTACTGGATTTGGCATAGAGCCTTGTTCTGCGACTCGGAGTACATTAATCTCCTGATCGCCTTTTTGTTCATCTATTGCCACCTTCAAACTGAAGAGTGCTTCATCTTTTTTTTGAATACAGAGCTTAACGGGTGTACTCTGAGCTGAAAATCTTGATTCTAAACCTAATCCAACATTTTTCACTGTTTTTTAGAGCACAGAAAGAAAGGCAAGGTAACGACTTCTTTAGGGTGAGAGCTGTTTGATCCTGTAAAATCCCGTTTGATTCTATTTCCTTTGAATTAGAACTCCACCCGAGACTTGAACTTGCTTCGAAAGTTCAGTCCATCAGACGACTAGATGGCGCAGTTTTTTAAGTGCCTGCCCTAAGTTAGATAGGTCCCAGGTTCGAATCCCAGTGAAAGCAAAGTTAATATGCTTTTATCCGGTTTTTCAAAGCTGGTCCAGCCACCATTAGCCGTTGGGATCAAATTACCGGCACTATCAATGAAGCGGTTAATCAGTGGTAGTCTGATTGTGGGTATCACAATGGACCAACATGCTCTAAGTGTGCTGGTGAATTTCACTAGCAACACCCTAACCTAACCAAAGGCCCAAGCCAGGACGCAAAATTCGCCAAATTGTGGTCTGCGAAAGGCCAAATTCTTGGCGCGAAATCGACTGCCTCAAATTCTCCTCCACACTGTCACAGACAGCGGCGATGTTTTCGGCAGATCTTGAGCTTCGACAACATACGGATGTTGGTTTATCATTTATTGAACCAGTGGACTCAAATTTATCCACCACACTGCGAATAGTCCTCTGGGTAGGACGAGTATGACGACCGTGAAATGCTCGAAGCGCGCGGAATGTTACCCGAACAGATCCCTCATTCTGATAAAACAATCATTTGCACGTGTTGTTGAACGCTAAGTCCATCCATGGTGATTTGGCAAAACAGACTGAAGAAACGACAGCCAATTTGACGGATGTAGCTTCAACAACATGGGCGCAATCAACTGTCAAAATTAGGAACTCCTTTTTGAAAGACCCTTTAGTTCAGAGGTTTTAAGTGAAAATCAAAGGACCGAGATGAGTACCTTGAGGTCCCTCGCAAAAAGAGGATATCTAATAAGAATTTTGAATTGCCGTTCTTTAAGCCAACAATTTCCAGCATAAAAATAATTACCTTGGGTAAGATCTTTTCAAGTGCTGTGCAGAAGCAGCACAAAATTTGCTCTAACACACAAAATTTGCTATAGATCAATTCAGACTGATTGGCGGTAGTTGATCTTCCTTTAAGAAAACCGAGCTGATTTGGGGACAAGTTGAGTCCGTTGATTTTCAGTCGATCATGTTTTTGCTGCTGTAATTATCACATACACTGAGCACTCTTTTCTTAAAACTGTGATCATTTCGCACACATCTGGCTGAGTTTCGTTGATGTTCCGGGGTGGGTCTAGTGACACCTTCAGTTAATTATACTATTAGCTGTTATTGGCTGATCAGCATGATCATCAGTCTGAGAAAAGAATGATCCACTGATGCCTCCACCCACAAATCTGTATCACATAGTAAAAGGTTGTGGACGCATTTTCTTCTCAGCTGTCGTGCGTTGATTTCCTTGAACCGAAAGTCGATAATTTTGACGATTGACAACCATGAAGATTGCTAAAGCTGATCTTGTTAAAAAATCAGCATCCACTTCTTCTTGTTGCATAATTCATTCAACGAATTCCTGGTTGGCTTAGTCAGTAGGCTTCTTCCCGGCTTCTACCAATACTTCCAAGAACTGCTTTCATGTCTTCTATCGAGCAACTTGTTGACGGACGACCAGAGTGTCTAAGACTACTCATTAATCCAGTCTCCCAGAATTTTTTTTAATAATTTCTTCACAGTTGATGAAGTTTAATCACAAATGTAGTCAATTTTTACCAGGAATATTTCGTGGTTTGTGCTTTTACCTCAATCGCTTCGGACTGTATGTCTGGAAACCATATAGAGTGCAATAGCAACTTCTTCCCCTTATAAGATCGCGGGACTCGACTGCATTCTTCCCAACCTTATCGCAATTGGAAACAGATATTAGCACCTTAAAAATAATAATGGCGGCGCTACAGTCCGAGGTGGACCTGGGCCAATCTTCTCAGCAACCACTCGTGTTGTGCGTGCTACTGTTCTCCCTAGTGGAGGGGACCTACAGTTTAATGCCGTCGGGATTGAGAAGTTTTTTCTAGACAGTTATACTCTTTGAGCATTGTCAGTGACTCGAAAGAGGTGGAGCCGTGAACAATTTGTTGGTTTTTTTTCGGAAATCGAACCGAGAACATCGAGCGTAGGAGTTGACGCACCCACCCAATAAAGTGCGGATTTTCCGAGCCACAGCAGCCCTAGTGGCAATTTTGTTTGTTAACGTAGCCGTAGCCGCCGAGATGAAAATGCGCCTCCACTCATCTGAAAAGATGATTTTTCGCCCAAAACCGTTGTTTTTTGGCGTTTTTTTACTCTAAGGCCCAACAAACGATAACGAAGCGGATGGTGGCGCGCCTTCAATTGCTGAGGACCTTGTAAGCGAATAATCCGAGATCTTTGTGCAGATCTCGTCTCCTCAGGCTAGTGCGTGAAATGTTGAGTTGATGAGATCGATGGTGAGTTGATGTTCGTAAATTGAGTCTCACACTCTCGACCACAGCACAGCAGCCACATTCTCATCTGTGCGCACCGTACAACGACGGGACCATGACTGTAGTCCACTAGCACACCAGTCAGTCGCGGTGGGTGCTTCATTTCGTGCAAAACTTATTTTCAAAAAACGCGCCGTTTGGCCTACACAGAACTCACTTTGGAAATTTTCAGAAGCTTTCGATATTTTCCAATTTTTCTGCTCCTAAACGTCTTCAGACTTCCAGCACCACTCCCCACTGAGCTTCTCAAAACTGTGATACACCTCAAATCAGATATAACTGCAAACTTCGAATCGAATTCGATTCCCATGAATCCATTAGCGTCGTAATCTGTCTACGAGCCTTTGAATTGCATCCGCGTCGTTTCGACATCGCAATCGTGTAGAGTGTGCCCATCACTGCACGCATTCTAAGTGCAACGCTTTCCACTTAAACGCTGTCAATAGTTGACACTGGAAATTCTGATAACAGACGATTACAGCAATTCACATAATGACTTATTTCTAGATAATCCCCCACGGGGCAGGCGGCAGGCGGATCGTCGTCGGTTTGTACAGCGACAGCGCAGTTGGCGCTTTTGTTGAAACAAACAACTGAGAGGCCTTGAGATTCTCCATGTTGACGGTATTGATTCTCATTTCGCAGATGCGACACTGGACGGCTGGGGTGAAATATTTAAATTCAAGCGAAATGCTTGGAAAACACTTTTCGTGAGAAGTGGGTTCAGAGTGTCAGTCTTTCGAGGAGGAGCGGAGATAAGACTCGCGGTTTCGTAAGACTGCGATTCTAAGAATTTTTTTCGATCGAATTGAGAGGAGAGAGATTCTAAGATTCAATTCTGATTTCAAATCCGTGTTGATTAAGTGTGCTCGGTGGGTTTCAAGGGAGTGTCTTGAACGTTTCTTTTCATCTGAGTAGGATATTTAGTGATGGGAGTCGACTTCAGTGATGCTGGTACCTCTTTTCACTCAAACATTTTCAGGCTCACCAAAAACCCCTGCGGCATGTAAATTTCTGGTAAATTTAATAATTTCCGGTTGTGATCCACGATATGGTTCCACATTAAAACACAGATGGCGTTGTTTCATCATCGCGTTTCATTCAGTGTCAAATGATCCTATTTTCAAGTGAATTTCTGTACAAAATCCATTCATTTCTATGCCACCCATTGACCGCAATCGGAAGTGCTTATGTATACCCCGACTTGCGATGAATTTTCAACAAGTTTCTCAGAGACTCGTTAACATCTACTTTGTATTTAAATCGATCGATCTAATGCAATGGAATAACTTATGACAGGCGGCGCTTGTTATGACCTAGACTTCGATTATTCTTAACTGGTTTTGGTTCCGCTGTAGCTCTCGACATTAAAATTTATTGGGAAGAGCAGGGCGTTTACATTCCAGCCGAACTGATAACTTTTGTGATTGTGATGAGATTGGATACGAATTGAGAGTTAGATGGGCTTAACATATCTTGAGAAAGTTAGTAGTTATGAGGGTTCAATGGTCGTACGCCAGCGCGTGGCTGTTGCGGCTGAATTTGCCTTAAGATTGAGGACCAAACTGATGCTCTAGCCTAAAAACTGAAAATGAAATGAACCCTCTAGCCTAGAAAATGAAAATATTTCAGATAAGGGTCATCTTGTCTCCCAAATGGTCTGGTTCAGCGAGAATTTATCGGTTCGGTTTTGTCTTGAAGTTCAATTCATACGGTTGTACATCCACAATGTTCTGCCATCCCGACTTGTTGTGAGCTCTTTAACGCTTCCTCTGTCAGGTCTCATCGTTCAAATTGACTGATTGTTCATCTACAGTTGTTTACCTTTTCGATTTGTCGCCTGTTCTCGTCACCATGTCGGGTTTTTCGGCTTATTTCGTTCTTCGTCTCGTTTCATTCTTCGCCTTGTTTTCTCTTTCGCCTTATTTTGTTTTTCGCCTTGTTTCGTTCTTCGCCTTATTTCCTTCTTCGCCTTATTTCCTTCTTCAACTTATTTCGTCCTTCGCCTTATTTGTTTCTTCGCCGTATTTCGTTCTTCTCCTTATTTCGTTCTTCACCTTGTTTTGTTCTTCGCCTGGTTTCGCTCCTTGTCCTTTTTCGTTCTTCGCCTTGTTTTGTTCTTCGCCTTATTTCGTTCTTCGTCTTGTTTTGGTCTTCGCTGGTTTCGCTCCTTGTCGTTTTTCGTTCTTCGCCGTATTTCGTTCTTGGCCTTATTTCCTTCTTCGCCTCATTTCGTTCTTCGCCTTATTTCGTTCTCTGCCATATTTCGTTCTTCGCCTGATTTCGTTCTTCGCTTTATTTCCTTCTTCGCCTTATTTCGTTCTTCGCCTTATTTCGTTCTTCGCCTCATTTCGTTCTTCGCCTTATTTCGTTCTCTGCCCTATTTCGTTCTTCGCCTGATTTCGTTCATCGCCTTCTTCCGTTCTTCGCCTTATTTCGTTCTTCGCCTTGATGCATTACTTGGCTCAACCCGTCACTTATCTTTACTTCGATCGTCCGCTGTCTTCATTTTGCGCTTTGTTTTCTGCGCTTTTGGCTAATCTCTTATCGTGACTCGAATTATCCATAATTTTTACTTGTTCTCCCGTCTCCGTTTTGACCAACTCCCAATCTCATCCGCCTCTTTGGCCGGTTCCTTGTCTTAACCAGCAGCACATCATGGCTTGCCCCTCGTCTTGACTTGTTCATTGGTTTGATATGTACTGAGTTGCCGGTAGTCGTGCATCTTTCCTTGTCTTGATAGTTCGTCGGCTTGCTTCTTTTTTCGTCTGGTTTCGTTCTTTGCCGTGTTTTCTTCTACGCCTCGTTTTCTGCTTCGCTTTTATTCGCTCTTCGCCTTATTTCGCTTTTCGCCTTGTTTTGTTCATCGTCTCGATGCGTTACTCGCCTTGACCCTTCCCTAGAATTGACTTGAATCGTCTGCCATCTTGATTTCTCGTTCGTCTTAACTTGGCACTCGTCATGGCTCACTTTGCATCTTGAGCTATTGCCTGTTTTGACTTGTATGCTGTCTTAAGTCCTCACGTCTCTACAGTCTAAGCCTTTTTCTTGTCTTTCTTCTTCGTCTCGACTTGTCCCACGTCTTGACTCGCTTTCCATCTTGCATAGGGTGTCTGTCAGTTAGTTTTTGACTGTCTTCACTCGGGCCCCATCTGAGCTTGTGCGTCTTGAGACGTTAGTCCTCTCCAGTCGTGGCTCTTTCCTTGGCTTAACACGATCTCTTCTTCTTGATGCATAACTCAGTTTGTCCCGCCTTGACCTGCTGTCCGCATTGAGTTGTCCATCGATTTGGCTTGTCTCTCGTCTTAAATTGCTTATGTCGAGATACCTCTTGCCTGGCATCAGTTTTCCATTTTTGAATCGGTCCTCATTTGGCCTCGGTAGTGTAGTAAGTAAGTTCGTTGACTCCAAAGCTCAAGGGCGATGGTTCGATCCCGGACACTCTAACCTTAATTTTTTTACGACAGCACCTCTCTCGAGCCCCTGGCAATGCTCAGAGAGTGAAACTGTCTTTCATCCCGGAGAAGAAGAAGATGACTCGTTTTTCATCTTGACTAGTTCCTTGCGTTGCATTGTCTTTTATCTTGACGCGTCCATTTTCTTGGCTCGTTCCCCATCTGCAATAGGATTTACCAATCGCCTTTACTTTTCCCAAGTTTCGACCCGATCCTACGTTTAACTTGTCCGTCGTTTTTGCTACTCTTAGCTTTGATTACTCCTCGTGGGACGTTTTTCTTCCTAAACTGCTTCACTTTCTTGAATCGCTGTTCTAAATGTCTGAAATGAAATGAAAATTACTGGATGGCGCACTTGGTTAAGTGCCTGCCCCAAGTTAGAGGGGTCCCAGGTTCGAATCCCTGGTCCAGTCACCATTGGCCGTTGGGATCAAATTATCGACACTGGAGTAGGTTGCTACGTGGCAGTACAATGGACCAGTTTTAAGTTTGAGTGCTCCAGTAGAGATTCAAAAAAATCCACTGAAAAAAAAAATGTCCGAAATGTGTTCTGTTGGTCTCTGCCTTAAGAGGGCATCCAACAGTTATCACTATGGCGTCCCACAGACCGACACCCCGTCGCCTCTCACTGCCCACCCAACGTCGATGGTATCTGTTGCCAAGCATGACTCGTATCGCACTCGATCAAAGGCACCCGTCACACAAACATCTTCACCTTCATTTCACAAAGGATTCTGACGTCAACAATCGAAAATATCATGACATTGCCAATCAGTTTTATGCAAATTCCTCACACGAGCCATTTATATCTGCGACTTGCATCTACACGTATCCCAATCAAAATTCATCCAATCTCGACATTAAATATTCATCACTCATCCTTCTGCAAAAAAAACTTCAGAAAATAACCGCACAAAACAGAAAATTGCCAAAAAGAAGAGACAAAAAAAAAAGAACAGGACCCAAATGGCAACCCCATGGCACCCCATGCCAAACGTTTCTCGTTTGTCTTACCTTCTTTGTCGATAATTAATTACATGCATGCCATCGGTTGTCAGCGCCGATAATTGATGGTTCCGATACCATCGCGCGGCGATTGACGATTATCGCAAATAATTTTGCCGAATTGACAGAAAACAATATTTAACCCCGAGATCAGTGGTGATGGTTGGTGGTGGAGGATCGGAATGACGTGCGCCTCACCGTGACTCGAAGTGACTCAAGCCAACGATGAGTCTCATTGAAGCGTTACTCACAACCCAAGCACCTCGTATCGCATGGGAACCGAGAGCTTGGACAATTGGAAATTCGATACGCATGCCGTGGCGGCTACAAGACAAGACCAACGTATCCCCTAGCAAAATAGTTTGCCGCTGGTGAACCTCAGCTGAAGGCAGTTCAGGCGACCGGGGTGGTCGGTGCCTAGACGCAATCGCGACACAGCAGCAATAACAATGAATCACAGTCGCATTGAATTTTTCTTTATCAAGGCCTTTGGTCGATTTTCGACTCGGCTAATTGGCATACTGAGCCGTGCGGCAGCGGTGGCGGCGACTTATGCGGATTGCATGACATGCATGCCCCAGCGATGATGGCTGTCGTGTCGGTTACGTGTGTGTAATACCAGAAACCGCCAGCAACCGAAGTCAACTTTGTGCTGGCCCCCCTCGGCTGTGGTTGTGGTTACAGCGGTGCTGGTGGTTGCACGCTCTGGCCCACTGTCAGTGCCACCACCACACATCATTTGCATGTGACGTGCGTGCCATGCGGCCTATAGTTAGTTGCACGCGCTAATGCGCCGCCGCGACCTCCTCCGCCTGCCGTCGATTGCGCTGATCATCTCGCTCTACTGATCCACTGGCAGAGTATCTAGATACTTATATAACCGCCATCTATCTGAGTGTGGCGGGTTTTCTTCTGCTTGGCTCTGCGATTGTCGTCGTCGTCGTCGTCGATGTTGTTGCTGCTGTCGTTTTGTTTGCAGTTTCAAGTTCAAATTCGATCGCGTGATGGAAACATTTAATTTTTCCATCCACAGTACGCCGCCGCCGCTACCGCCACCGCGCCACCGATGATGGTGGTGCTGTGGCCGATTGTGTATCTTTCGCTTTTGTATCTGTGCGCAATCGGACAGTTGATGTAATTCCGAACCAAAACACCGACGATGGTGAGGAGGTAAGGAGGGCACATGTAAAATCGCAGCGATTTGTATTCGGCGAGTGTGCGAAGAGGTAATTACGCTTTTCCACGGCACTTTTCAATGTCAGATTGTTAACTTTTTTTTTTTGCTGGCCGGCGTGTGTTGGTGGCTCGTTCGGTTGCAAGGAAAAATCAACAGTCAACGATACACGCTAATTGTATACAATTTGAGAAAATTACAATTACATGCGAGTATTGACGAGAGGAACAAACAATCTACGCACACACAAAATCACCGCACAGAGCGAGATGAGATGTATTCATTTTGGTTCTAGTAGATTTTTGTATGCCCGTACACCACTCGCATTCATGCATACGAACGTGGTATCTCTCTGGCATCGCCTTGAATGAGATGGAGTGGTTGTCCTCCACACTTGCTCAGATACATAGCTGATTATGCTGTACGTATTCATTAAAGTCAAGAGATGTGAAGAAGATATACGAGTATGTGCTGCTGCGCCGCCTTCCTTATGGTGCGGAATGTCGGCAACCGGGGTTGGGTGTGGGAGGGGAGTCTCCCCAAAAAAAAAATGTATCTCAACGAATGGCAAGAAAAAAAATTAGATACGATTGCTTGCTCGGTAGTCTATTATTTATGAATGAAATTATGAACGGATTCCGAATCGAGTCTGTCGAATCCGGGGGAGGCGGTGGGGGGAGTGACTGTCGAATTTAATCATTGCGAACTAGTTCCGTTGAGTCATCTATTATTGGTGGCACTTGTTACGAATTGTTTTCCGAAGTGACGGCTTGAAGGGGAAATGTAAACACTCAAGGGGCAGATTGATGGGAATTTGAAGGAGAATCAGAATCACAGCTTCTCAACTTCAACGTTTTATCGATTTCTGTTCTTTTGAGGCAAGCAATTTATTAAGCAAAATGCCCAAATGAATTGCTTTCAATCTGAGGGGTGATTCATTAGGAGGTTACTATTTCAAAATTCTGCCATAAATACATTTTTGAATATTTTGCAGTATTTCTTGCCTTAGTTGATAGAGAGAATCTTGCCATTAAACCTCCAAGAAAACGTAGTTCAAATGGTTGCCGTAACTTTCTTGAAGATATCCTCACCCACTTTGAAGTGCATGAACCACTGTTCATGTATGACCATCTTTTGAATAGTCTAATATAACTGTTCCTCAAGTACATCGGTTGCATATCCGAAACAGACTCGCAATAAAAATTTGTGACAACAGAAATCCAAGTTGGGAGTAGTTAAAAACTGGTAATTCCATCGAACGAACATAGAACCTGCCGACTTTGGTCGAATGTTTCTGACTGATGGCTAGTGATGCCCATTGTGGGCTTCTCAGAGACAAGAATGTGTTCATTTTTAAAAACTTTGAGGCCAGTATATGTTCCCTTGTCGACCACAATGATTGATTTTGATTTTTTCAAAATCCCATTTAATACAATTCTATGTCATTTCTTATTCACCGTAGCGATACAAGATACAAATTTGGTTATATAATTTTGAAAAAATGTATCAATTTGTCCTGCACTGTAATTTAAATCATGGATCTTTAGCTGAGGCGTACCTTTTTGGAAAATTCTATGTTTTTTTCTTCCCAAAAAATCGTTGGTTTTGTGACTCTTTTTCAAACAATCTTTACAAATGGAAGGTTTTATCAAACGATCCCAAAAATAAACAAAAAATGTTCATAGACTGAATCCGCAATCCATTCTATGTTATTTTCTGCCAATTTTTCACTGGACGGGAGCTTGCTGTTCCACACTCTATGTTTCAACCAACAAGTATCACCATCTTCTGAGCTAAACATGAAATTGATTAGGGTTCTCGTTTTTCCTTAGAACATACCTTGTCCACGAATATCTTGTCCATGAGTTCCAAACAGCCTAGTTAACTTAACTGTAAGATCTGTAGACATATTTTGTCGACAACGGATCTGTATAATTCCAAAAATTAGTCGCTACACATCACTTTCCCTATTGTCGACATAAGCTGTTCGTCTTCTCCAATCTCTACTGAGGCGGACCTCTTCTCCAGCTGGCACTACAATCCGGGGAGGAACCGGTCCTCAGTCAAACATGCCTCTTTCTCCAACACGGTCTTGTGCTAACTGCTTCCTGCGACGCTGATTGAAGTCCATTTTGAGCTTTGTACCCAACCGGAGCATTGTCACTCCAGATTGGAGTCGGAAACTTTCCGGGTCGGAACATTGGTGTCCATTTGCTCGACTTTACCCATTCATTTGAGTCGGGAGACACGGACTCGTCTGACCAGATCAATGCCGCTGTACAGGCCGTAAAGTTCGTCGTGCAGTCTCCTCATCCAAACACCACTAGCGCTTATGGGACCAAAGATAATTCGAAAGACCTTCCTCTCGAAGCGACCAAGAATTTCCTCGTCTGCTTTGATCAGTGTCCCTGCTTTTGATGCAGTCTAGAACAGAAAAAAATGTCCTTCATACCCCTAAAGTCCACACTCTATCTTGAAAAGTTTCACAAAATTTATAGAAATTATCTACATTGACTTAGACAGTAGTTCTACATTGCCATGATCGATTCTACGTTTTATCTTAGCTATAAAATTCTTTCCTTTCATCGTGCAGTGGAGTAAAGAGTAACTCATCAAAGCCCTCCCATTGGCACTCCACAAGCCAGTAAAACAAAATCAATCACGTCGATTTGTGCTCACTTTTCTATGTTCTCCATCATCACTGCACTTTAATGAAAAAAGATTAATCTTTATCCAACCGCACAGCCCTGTTGCGATGCAACTTGCCCGTCTCCGTGAACACACGGAATGCAAAACATAGAAAAAAAAGCAATCATCTCGTTCAATCAGTATCATCTATCAAACTCAGTCGCCACAATAGGAGGGCTTCTTTCCTCAGAAGCACCGCAACTAGATCACCCCTCCCTCTCGTTGAGATCGCAAGTATTTTCAGCGAGCAAACACTGCCCTGACTCATCGGCAGTTTCCTGTGTGAGCTTTTCGAGAATGCTGCATCGAATTGTTTCAAGGCTGACTCACTCGTTCGGGTCGTATCCAAAATGGAATTCAAATTATTTCACCCGTCCAGAGAGTCAGCGTCGTCGTCGGCCAGTTGTCAATCTTCGTCAAACTCTCATGCGGCGACCTTTGACAGCGACATCAAGCAGCTTCAAGGTTCAAATCCACCATCTGCTGGTCTCGCGGCACAGTTTCCGCCCATATTTGGGCGTTTTATCCAAAATTGAACCGCGCTGTGCGTCGATATATGGCGAGAATCCATTTAACCAATCCGCCCAAGATCCGTGGGGGGCATCTTGTCATTCCGGCACGGAGTGGACTGCGCTCAGCGCTCCACCTGCAGATGCGCAATTAGTGTGAAGATACGATGCGATCCGCCGTGATGACGGTGCACTGAATTGGACTAGTTTCGTGGAGACATCCATTCGAGAGCACAGATCTGCGCTGTAAGTGTTCCCAGCCTGCAATCGACTGCTCTGCGGCATCCCCACTTGTTCGACTGAGTGTGTGTGTGGAGTGTAGCTCTCCATGAGAGTCGTGTTTTGTATCTTTATTCGATTTTCTTAGTTTTTGCTTTTTTTCTCGCATCGCACTTGCCGGGCAGTTTGTTGCTGGTGCTCTTGGGTTATGTAATGTTCGGCTCTGTCGGTCGGTTGGTCGGTGGTTTTCATGGTCACAGCCGATGGAAGCAATTATACTTCGACGTCGACGTCGACGTTGTCGTGTCGGTGGTGGTGGCGGCGGCGGCGGTGGCTGTAATGTGTATCTCGCAGCAGCGAACAGATAAACACAGATAAACAGATCTTTTTAGCACATTTTTTCTCAACGAAGTCGCGGTTTTTTTTTGTTGTGCTCCGCTGCTGGCTTCTCGATGTGACAGCTGAACAAATTACATGCACTTGAGTTGTTGGACGGTTTTTTGTCTTTCTTTTCGGTTAGTGGCGGTTTTTTTCAGTTGTTTCGTTCGTCGGTTTCGTGCAACTCATTCGGATGGGCAGGAGGCGCACGCTTTTATCGCGCAGCTATTGCGTCATGACGGATGAGGTGGTTTGAACTAGTTTTTAACACTTGTTGGAGTACTTGGCAGGGATTAAGTGGTTCTGTTTTGATTATCCCTTTGGGAATGTTGCGTCAGGATTGAGATAAGGGGCGGGTCAATCTATAGTCTCTCAAGGTTAGGGTAATGAATTGATCGATGATCCGGCCGGCTTAGACTTCAAGGACAAATTTCAGACATAATTCACAAGATGTGCTAGGGTTACATCAATTTCCTTCTGTCCTCTGACCACCACCGAGCAAATGCTCAAAAATGCTGTAACTAGTAACCGCTTCGTTCAGCTTCGTTTAGTTAGCTCAGTTTCGTTTAGTTCGTTAAATTTCTTAAAGTTCGTTCAGTTTCATTAACTTCGTTCAGTTCTTTCAGTTTCGAATACATTTTCATTAAGTTCGTTCAGTTTCGTTAAATTCGTTGACTTTCGTCTGCTTACGCCATAACAACACTTTCGCCTCAGATGTCACGTCATAACTCTGTCTCAGTTTTATTGCTTGATGTCTTTCCAGACTCCAGGACAAATTCAAGAGGTAAACCATAAGATGTGCCATGATGCCAAGGTTGCATCAATTTCATTCTGTCCTCTAACCACTGCCAAACTAATTTACAAAAATGATACAATGTAACCATAGTAACAGTTTCGCTCAGTTTCGTTAAGTTCGTTCAGTTTCGTTTAGTTCGTTCAGTTTCGTTAAGTTCGTTCAGTTTCGTTTAGTTCGTTCAGTTTCGTTAAGTTTGTTCAGTTTCGTTTAGTACATACAATACACTGTACACTGTACACAAACACAATACACTGTAACCATAGTAACCGCTCGTTCAGTTTCGTTAAGTTCGAAAGTTCGTTAAGCGAAAGTGAATTTTCGCCTACTTAAGCGGAAGAGAAAGAAGTGCAAATGTTAGTTGGCAGCTGAATTTTCCTTGAGATTCTCTAAGCAATTATGGACATTTTGAAATTTAACGATGATTCTAGTCACTTTTCGTTTGGTTTTGACATAAGCTTAAATTTTCATACGGGGCCAACTATCCCTTAACTTTCCAAGCGTACCACCAACTCTCCCAAATGAGCATCCAGCAGTCGTATGCGACCACAAAACTCCACGGGTCTCAAGCAAATCTGACCCTCGTCGAAATTTTGTGACTTACAGAAATGGTGTCCTAGAGTTTTATGGCTAATGCCCGCCAAAGCTGGTTAAAGCAGAAAATGTGCTCCAAGGATTCACTAATCGCTGCAGAAGTCACTGCGTACGAGACTCATTTCGTTTCACAAGAAGCATTGAAGCTATAGCTGAATGAGTTGCCACATTGAATCACAAACTGGTTGCTCCAAGAGCTTCAAACATAATTTCTCTTCGGAATTTAAGAAACTGTCTTAAAATCGAAGTCTGAAAACGCCATTCATCAAATGAGTGAAGAAAACCTCATGAAAATATACCCAACAGACCTTAAAACAATCAGAACGACCTTGAACTTTTATTTATGTGAATCATTGAAAATCATAATCAAAACTGCTCCACAGTTCATCGGAACAGTTCATCGCCCACGCGTTTATCTGCGACGAAAAAAAAGAAGAAAACAATTTGTATTCTTATCTATTCGACAATTTGTTTTGGCATGAATGAAAAATGGTTACGGGGTTGGTTGTGAGACGATGTGAACTTTGAATCGACCGAGGAGCCAACTTGTTGGATGCTACTGGAGGGAAATTCGCTGGGAAGTTGTCAGCTGCAGTTGAAAATTGGAAAATGCCGTGATCTGTACTGTATTAATTTTTGTCGTCTTTAACTTGGCAGATTTCGTTCGGGGAATTTAAACGATTTAAGGCACGATTTCCCAAAAGTCTGTTCAATTGGTAGCTACGTGGACCACATTGACGTGATTGGGTGAATACAGCGAGCCGTCAATGATGCGTTTGCTCGCATTGAAACGGAAGCGGCTAAAATGGGTCGGGCGGTAAACTGAGGGCAAAATCAAGTTTATGCCGTCATCGAGAAAGGACGCACAACATCGACGACTAGGCCAGAACGTCAGCATAGGTAGCTATAACTTGAGGTCAGAAGTTCCTTTCAAGGCCCGAATTTTTTGGGAAATATTGTACCTCCAAAAATTAAGACAAAAATTTCAGGCCTTAAAAGTCAGAAGTTACTTCGAAGCCCTGAGATTTGTGGGAGTTTCCAAATTTTTCGAGAGTCAACGGGGTATCGTTTTTGACTGATGCCAAATTCATTAAGGAGCTTCCCAAAAACTTGATCGTTACCCATTTTGACTACTTGTCGGTCGACATTTGGCTTTGAGTGTCTGTTTGGGTCTCGTGTTTAAGGCTTCAGTCTTCTGTCGTAAGAAAATGGATGACCTTGCGATTTGTGTCTTCTCTGAGCTTGCAGTCAACAGAAAAAGCCTTTAATCGAATGACAACTCCACAGGAAACTCTTGCATTTGATTATCACTTAAAAACGATTTATGAGCTCCACCTTTAATCGTTTGTCAAGACAATTGATGCCAAACATTCAATCTTGAAACAACAAGCCAATTAATTGAATGGTGGCTCGCAGAGGACTTCACACCACGACTTCGCAATCAATTAACCAACCAAGTCTCATTTCCCATCCGAACACTCTGAGCCCACACCCCGATGTTTGCAAGGAGTCTCCTCCCTCCCCCATCAAAACGATGGCGAACAACGAGCGCGATGGTGCAAAACAAACCAAAGCCACCATCATCCGAATGCGATTAACATTGAATTGAATAATAATGTAAATTCTATTGAAATTATCCAACAATAGCCCCCCGCTCTCGGTCGCAGATGCAAACTGCATCATCACTTCCTCCCGCATGGCTGGGAACCATTGCCACCACCACCACTGACACCACCGCCTCTAGGCTACCGCAGGCATTATCCGCATCATTGAAATGCACTTCGTACGAAATCTGTTGGCTGCACTTGTGACTCTAATTTCAATTGAATTCACTTGGCAGAGAGATACCTTCGGAGTGCGTCATCGGCAGCTACCCGAACATCGGCGGAATTCTAAACACCGTCCGCCGTGTCTGGTGTCAGTGAGTACCACTCGCACCCATACATCCGCTTCTAGGCGAAGATTCAAGCTTAAGTATCGCAGCCACGAGCTAAGGGTATTTAATTAATAATTTAATCTGAAAGCGATTGTCAAGATTTTCCCAGAAATGTGCGCCGCTGCCGACGCGACGCGAATTCTGCGGCGAGATACGATCAGCGCTGATCTTGAGGAATCGTAAACCACGGTCATTTGCATAATGCAAACATATTGCCGGTGGACTTTACCTCATCGTCTTCTCGAAAAGGCACTCGCTTCGCGTCCCATCGACGACAGAAAACTTAGTCGCGATCTTAAATTGCCGCCATCTGAGAGGAGTTATTAAGTTTGAGAGGCGATTAGTGTCAGACTATGCAACTGTCGGCTTGACCCAGTCGCGCGGGAAAGATGCGCCGAGGATGCTGGTCACTGAGACGCACACGCACCGCCCGTCCGGTGGTGGTCTAATTGCTCGTGGAAACATTTCAGAGTGACACTTGAGTGACAAGTTGTTTGTGTCTTTGATTAGCGTCGATGCCTTGAAGGGAAGATCGAGGCTAGCGAATTGAATAAAAATCTCTCAAAGGTGAGATCGCCGAGATACATCGATCAGCGATCATGCGGCTGTGGCGGCGGCGGGGAGACAGATGTGGTTTAATTGCCGCAAGGTTGAGGTTGAGGCGAACAGTGCTCGTCATCGCTGGACGACGGCGATGCTGACTGGACCTGTTTTGAGAGGGTTTGCTAAGATTGATTCATAGAAGCGAACTGATTCTTGATCAGATGCGAGGTGGTTGCGTGGAAAGGCATGAGTTCGCAGCGTGCAATCTGCTAGAACGTCATTGATGGTGACTAAGAAGTTATGAGATCGAACTTGAAAGAGCTGTCAGAAGTTTGTTGCGACCATGAGATATTGTTAGAAGTGTGAACGACGTCACTAAGTTTTTCGAAGGAAACGGTGATCGGTAGCATTTTGCGTGGTAATCGATTTATCATCCATCCCAGGAATGATCATACCTTGTTTTGACGTTTGTCAATTTCAGAATGAAGTGTCACTGTCAGATGGGGGCACAGAAGTGCAAAGCTATTCAAAGGTTTGCTGCGTGGAGCACTTCACCATAAAGGTTCTGATTTCCAGAGCAAAGCCCTCCACTTGAATGCAAGCATTCTCTGCTTTTGCAAGCTCCCACAGTTGATCTTCGCCGTGTTTACACTCTGCGGTGGTCATAGACTGTCATTATTGCCAGCTTTCCCAATTTTTTTGTTGGTCCGAAGTTCTGGCTCGGTGTTTTTTCCTTTGGCGGGTTTTCATGCATCGGTCAATGTCCGTCTACCGAAGCTGCAGCATTTACTGGTTGAAGCGCCGGTTTCATTAGGATCTTGCGCCCAGAAATAACCGTCATCAGGGGTGGGGACACTTCTGCTGATGGATCTTCTCGCGTCATCCAACCACCATCCACCAGAATTGCGACCTTTGAAGGTTGCACCACCAGTGTCACGCGTTGAAAATCAACAGAAGAGGGACCAGGAGCGTTGGATACCATCTTCCTCTTGATCTTGTGCGAGTTTGCTGAAAAAGAGACAGTGTTGGCTTCTATAGACTGGTCAGTTTCGGTAGGAATGACCTTTGCTGAACTGTTTCTTTTCGCCGTCGCCACCAATGGGGTGCGACTTTCAATACTTCCGCCTTTGTCTTTGATGGGTGGGGCCTCCAGAATCCTTGCCTAAGCCGTAGTCAAAAAGCCTACAGCGTTTCTGACTTTAAGCTCGATGTCCCACCTGGGATCTTTGACTCTTAAGCCCTTCCGAAACGACAAAGCATTCAAAAATGGGAGCTTTAAGATTCTATGATGAAGATTCCTACTCTGCTCCTTTTTTGATAAAAAATTGGTCCATTTTCTGTTCGTTTATGACCAAAATGTTCTCTCTGACTCTAGCGTCGTTTTGGTCCTGATGCTTAAACTTCTTACTCTGCTCCATTGTTGGCCTAAATTTAAGCACAGATTTGATCAGAAATTGGTGTAATTTTTGTTCGTTTTTGACCAAAATTTTGTCTGTCTCGAGCGTCGTTATAATTTGAATAAGGTTCTTACTCTGCTTCATCGTTGACCTAAATTTAAGCAAAAATTTGATCAGAAATTGTTTTAATTTCTGTCCGTTTTTGAAGCTTCTTGCTCTGCTCCAACGTTCCCCTAAATTTAAGCAAAAAATTTAATCAGAAATTTGTTTAATTTTTTAGTCCTTTTCTTTATTTTTGTTAAACTCCTTTTATCGATGTTCTTAGTTGAGCACTATTCCTCCCGCACATCACCGATCTGACAATGACTCTGGTTCCAATTTTGGTCTCTATCTTCAACCTGAATTTCCGGTCTGTTTGGGCTTAAGCTATGACTACATTTTATACCATTTGGTCCCATTTCTGTCTTCCTGACTCCAAGAATTGGACTGAAACTCCTCTAAGATTGACGATGGCTAAACATTTTTTTCTTTTGATTCATGACTGTTTGCATTATTTTGCGTCAGATTCTCTTCAAAAATATGCTAACAATGCGTTCGTTTCAATTGTTATCTAGAGGCATTCAAAAATGATTAAAAATGTTGGTCAGAAATGATTCAAAATTTGGTCGGAGTTATCAGAATTTTTCAAAATTTGGCTGGAGTGGTCTGAATTTTTTCAAATTTTCGTCAAAATGTTCAAAATTTTGAACGGTTCAAAAACTCGGTCAGAATTGATTCAAAATTTGATCGGTTCGGGCAGAATTTTGTCGGAGTAATCCGAATTTTTCCAAATTTTGGTCAAAATTTTGAGCGGTTCAAAAACTCGGTCAGAAATGGTTCAAAATTTGGTCGGAGTGGTCGGAATTTTTCAAAATGTTGGTCAAAATGTTCAACATTTTTAACGGTTCGAAAATTCGGTCAGAAATGATTTAAAATTTTGTCGGTGTGGTCAGAATTTTTCCACACTTTGGTCAGAATGCTCAAAATTTTGAACGGTTAAAAAGAACAGCAGATATGTATATCTCCTTGAATGGTTTGCTCTGTCTTGCCCCAAAATAGGCTTAAATTCTGCCATCATTTCTGTGGCTACAGAGTTCTGAGGCAACGAATTCGCGCAGCATGACGCCATTTTCGGTCGGTTGGTTAGATAGAAAAAACCTGACCTGAATTTCAATTTATCTGTGATCAACCCCAATCTTAGGTCAGAAATCTTATCGGCAATCATGTCATTGAATCTCTTTATTCCTCTGCGTAATGCTCTAACTGCTTAGATCCCCATCTCTGCAACTCTGTCACACTCCACCGACCGCGCACGTAGTCAAACCCACATCACTCTCTTCTAGACATGTCTGCCGGAGTCATCTTGCGCAACCGATTACCAACTTCGTTCCCTAAACTCATGACGACGCAATAAAATCGAACAAAAATCGACCAGAGGAGGAAAAACAAAAAAAAACAACGATTTTCACCTCACGTCTTCGCAATGTGCTTCCGATTTCGTATTCGTTATCAATTTGCACCTGTGCTATCGATAAACACACGCACACAGGTACGCGGCAGTCGGACGCACACGCACCGTCCGAAATGCAAATCCGCCCAACTCCGAATTAGGTCATCGCTTGTAAGCGACGGACTTTCAGAGGTCTTACAGAGGTCGCGGCGGCCTCCACTGTTGCCATTCATGTGAAAAGTTTACCGATTTCCAATGATTTCCCGAAAAAAAAAAGAGTCGAGACAAATCACACACTGCCCACAGACAGCAGCGGTCAACGCAACACTCGATACCATCATGGCGCTTGACAGCAGCTTGACATCGCCAGTGGCGGCTGCGGCGGGGGTGGTGGCGGCGGCTCCATTTGTTTGACATTTGTTAGCGGCGGCGCTCCAAGCCGAGAGTGGTTAGCATTTTTATGCATGACGGAGCGCGATTGGTTGCAGATACTTTAACTACTCGTATCTGGCGAACTTTTCATGCATGACAGCGATTATCTTCGGCAGATATTCGAAATTTTTCAGACCGGGCTGGCGGCTGACGCAGGAGAACTCCGGTCTCCTTTTCGTCCGAAGAATGCCACGTAACCTTGTTCGTGCTTGACAAACATCGAGGCACTAACCAAGCTCTAATTCGGCTCATGGCCAAGTTTGGTTCAACAACATTGGCGTTGACGGTGTTGGTCGTGAGTTTTTTTGTTCGGGTTTTTTGTTTTGGGCAGCCCGACCTTCGTAATGTGATGTGAATTGATTTTGTAAAATAAGGAGAGCACGTGCAGAGGGAAGCAAATAAGAAAAGCGAGGCGGCGCGCGGTGGCGATATGAATAAGACAAACAGTCGAGCGAGGTAGCCTTCGATCGGAGTACTCAATCTGGGCTGACTGGGTGAATGGGTGGCAGTGGGAAGTGGGAGGGAGGACAGCTGCCAAGGGCAGTGTTGTTTTTTTCGCTTTTTGCAGTGAAGGAGGAACTTTATGGTTTTTGGCGGAAAGGCTTTTTAGTGACAGTCCTGCTGGCGGTCTCTTAAGATGTCACTGGTTTCAACGACAGATTGGCTTGCAGAGGAATTGCCATACATTTTTTTTTGCAAAAAAAGTCAAAATTTCGATTTCAAATACCTTTCATTCGCCATTTTTTAAGAACTCGGGAATGTCCCCTCCCTTCGAATCACGTAAAAATAGAGTGAAGACTGCTCAGAGCCATACAATTGGTGTCAGAAGTTCAAAAATGTCAAGTGTTACAAATTTCTGATCAAGATTCATTGCGAAGATGATAAGTGTCTGTCTGCCTAATTTAAGGTCAAAGGAAGGTCCGAACAAATCGGTGGGCTCTTTTGGCGTCAAAATATTTGACAAAGATCGTGCCTAAAGACTGGGCGTAGCAAAAATTCAGACAACATTTCGGACTTCTGGTGTCCTTAAACAAAAGGCCTGGTCCTGGCTTTCGGTTTGAGTGATCATCTGATTCTGGATCTCGTGTTGCTTTTATTTCTTACTCCTGTGCTAGGTTTTTGTATGTCCATGACAAGTGCTTCAATTTAGATTCTGATCTTGGTCTTGAGCTTGGCTGTGATCGTTGATATTTGTATGCTCTTCTTTAAGTCTGGGATTTGAACCTAAATCTCATCTCGAAGTCTGTCTCCAGCTTGTTTCTCACTTAAGGCTTGAAACTGAAACTGATCCAAAGATCCTCACTGTATTCTTCGTAATTTGGAGCATCTGGTCTGGCTGTAGTTTGACTCATATAAGATCCTCCGAGTTTGGTTTCAACACATTTTTGACCAGGAACGTGAAGCAATACGATTATTGCTTCACGTTCCTGCCTTCACTATAAATCTGCTTACCTCATTTTAGCTTTAGTTTTAACTTTGGCTTTGATTTTAAATGTGGTTTACCTTCAGCTTCAGCCTCCAGTCAGAGCTCTAAATCTGACTCTGGACCCTTTCCCTTCTGTGGATCGCATTTTTGTCACGGTCTTAGCTCCGGTCTTAACACGACTAGACGGCGCAGTTGGTTAAGTGCCTCCCCTAAGTTAGAGGGATCCCAGGTTCGAATCCCAGTGAAAGCAAAGTTAATACGCTTTCATCCGGTTTTTCAAATATCACCATTTGCCGTTGGGATCAAATTAACGGCACTATCACTGGAGCGGTCGATCAGTTGGAGTAGTCTAACTGTGGGTATCACAATGGACCAAGATGGTCTAAGTGTCCCTAACCTAACCTAACCTAGCTCCGGTCTTGCTTTATACTCGGTTTTATGTGCTATCTTCGTCTATATCAAATTCAAATCCGGCCTAGCTTAGTCTAGAATATGGAGCTTACTTACCATCTGAATCTCAAGGTTTACTTTTTCGTGACAGTGACTTGGTCTAGGCTCTGTCTTTGTTCTTGAGCCTTACTTAAGCGTTGACCACGACCTTGGGGCTGATTTGATCCTGATCCCGGTTTAAGCCCTGACCACGGCTTTGAATCTTACTCGGGCTCCTGTCTTTGTTTTAACATTAAATTTGTTAACTGCTTAGCTCTTCTGCTGTACCTTCCTGCCTGCCCTGCTACCTTCGGTTTCCATTCTTACTATAGCTTATATTAGGCTCTAAGCAAGGCTCCACTCCAAATCTTGTTGACTTTTTATATGGTCCCTGCTGCTTTTTGTCGTTCTTTGTTCCGAGTTTGAACTAAATTCCAGAGTCTGACTTCAGTTTCTGAGTCTGCCTTCAGCTTCTGAGCTTGACTTCGGTTTTTTAACTCGATTCCAATTTCTGAGTCCAACTCCAGTTTCTGAGTCTAACGTCAGTCTCTGATTCTGAATCCAGTTTCTGAGTCCGACTTCAGTTTTTGAGTTCGACTTCAGTTTTTGCGTCTGACTCCAGTTTCTGATTTCGACTTCAGTTTTTGAGTCCGATTCCAGTTTCTGAGCCTGGTTTCAGCTTCTGTGTCTGACCTTCATTTTAAAGTTTTACGTTAATGTCTTTTGAATCTAACTCCAGTTTCTTAATCCCACACCATTTTTTGAATCCCACACAATTTTCTGAGCCTGACTTTAGTCCTTGAGTCCGACTTCTGTTTCTGAACCTGATTTCAGTTTCTGCGTCTGACTCCAGTTCCTGAGCCTGACACCAGTCTATGAGTCTGACTGCTTTCAGTGTCCGATTTCAGTTTCTCACCCGACCCCGATTTCTGAGTTCGACTTCAGTTTCTGAGCCTGACTCCAGTTTCTGTGCCTGACTTCAGTTTTTGAGTCTGACTTTAGGTTTCTTAGTTTGACTTTCGTGTTTGAGCCTGACTCCAGTGCCTAAGTCTGACTTTCGTTTTTGAGTGTGACTTCAGTGTCTTGTGGGTCTTACTTAAATTTGTGAGCCTGACTTCGGTTTCTGAATTCGATTTCAATTTCTGAGTCCAACTTCAGTTTTTGAGTCTGCCTCCACTTTCTGAATCCGACTTCAGTTTTTGAGTTTGACTTCAGCTTCTGAGCCTTACTTTGGTTTTTTGAACTCGATTCCAATTTCTAAATCTGACGTCAGTTTCTGAGTCTGACTCCAGATTCTGAATCCGACTTCAGGTTTTGAGTTTGACTTCAGTTTTTGAGCCTTACTTTCGTTTAACATAAGTGGTAACTTCGGCTCCAATCTCGCTTTCGTTCCAAATTTTCTTACACGGCGTAATGTCTTTGCTCTGGATCTTACTGTAACTTGGTCCTCACTATGATTTTTGTTCTCCTGTTTTGGGGGTGTTTCTTGACCCCGAATTTTGAAATGTTATTTTGAGTCGCCATTAGTTCTCCTTCTATAGTGGCCCTGCCCTTGCTTCCAATTTCATCTCTAAGCATGGCTTTAGTTCAACAAAAACTCCATCTGCGGCTTTGATTCAAATTTGCTGAGCGTGCCTTGCTTTTACTTTGGTTCTGTACTTAGCTTCATTTCTTAGTCCAAATTCACATCCGTTTTCGAGTCTGGCTCAAGCGGTGCATCTAGCTGTGGTCCTGGCTCAAGATCTGACTTCGACTTCAGTTCTGGCTTCGACTTTAGCTCTGGCTTCGACTTAAGCTCAGGCTTTTGCAACGAATAAGGCTTCTAACCTGGATTTCGTTTTGAAACTGGTGGAAGAATTCCTGAACTCTGTGCCAGTGACTCTTCTTTTTGAACCACGGATTTTCACGCTGTTTCTGTTGGCTCCTCTCTCGGCTCTGAATTTGAGGTTGACCTCAAGTCTCATTGACCTCAAGTCGAATTCTGACTTTAACTCTGGTTCTAGCTCCAGCCCCTTTTCTGGAGCTCGGTTTGCGTCTTGTTAAGACCCAGACTCTAGTTTTGATGTGATGTGGTTTGGATTTTGGCCTCATTCGCTGCCATTTTGGTCAAAGGCTCGAACGATATTCAAGTCTGACCCTGGTCTGGTGTTTTTCCGTTAAAAATCCAAAAAATTGTCGTTCATTCGTGCCTCCAGAGGATTTCTAGAAACCCTCTTCAGACTAGATTCCATACACTCCTGATGACCTCCACACCAGACCGTCATTGAGTGAACTCCCGGTTCGTTACCTTCATTAAGTCTACTTTCGTGACGACCAGCACTATATCCAAGCAACTCTTCGGCAACAATAAACCTGTCAATCACCAGGGTCCTCCTCCGTTGACTTCTCAATAGCCTCAGCCGCTCTCATTCCTTCGTGGCTGCACAGTTGCCACAATCATCCCGCTGTCGTGCCTATCACTCCAGCGGGGCTGTGTGTGTGTGTGGAGCACGGTCATTATCATCAATCATAATTAGGAATGCGACAATATGGTCCTATCATGCGACCTCCTTCTCGCCACATCGCCAGTTCCTTTCATGCATCGCAGCCGTAACCAACGAAATAGTTAAGCAAACGTGCCACAGCATCGTCAGCGGCAGCGCAGCAAGAAGAGCAAGATAGAGTAAAAAAGGTCAATCCCCACCCCCTGCTGCCACTAAGTAGAGTTAAATAGAGGAATCAACGATCCCGAAATTACAGGCAAACCTCTCGCAAGCACCAGCCCCAACCGCCGCTCCCACCCTTGTCATCCGCAACCGACCACAAGTGCCTCGAGTAAAAGTGCGTGTGTGCAGCACACAAGCAGCGCTCGGATACAAAACACAGGGCAGACTACAGAACGAGGAAAAAAAGGAAAAGTGGTCACATAATCAAGAGGAAACCAAAGAAGACCGAGAAAAGAAAACGAGAACCTTCTACACATGACTCCGTTATAAGCACTTAAGCGGGAAATACCACATCATCATCGGCACACACAGAACCGTAAAAACCCGAATAGAATGCAAAACCCAACCTCACTCGACCGAGCTACCCAAGAAGAGCCGCGTCCACACACCACCACACCGACGAGGGCGCACACACTACCCAGAGGCAGTCTCTGCGCTCAAAAAGGATGACTAAAGGAATCCGATGAAGGCAGCCGGAGGGGCGGAAGCGGGCCCACTTACCATTAGTTTCTTCTGCAGAGCGGAGCTCTCTTGCCGGAGGTAGATACTCTTGAGTGGCATTCACTCTCCGGCTCACGTGTGCCGCTGTGCGCTACCAACGAGGAGAGCGAAGTGGAATCACGTTAATTTCACTTTCAATTTCGTTTTGAAAAATATTCTCGTTTGGCCGCTCTGCTGTCTTCTCCTCCTCCTCCTCCTCTGGTGGTTCTTGTGGTTCTTGTTTACTATTCAGAGGCAGTGCCCGTGTCTCGTGGTGATGCAAGAGTTGGATGCGGGGTTGCAGAACTGCAGTTTCGCTTTTCTTTCGCTTGTTCGGTGGGCAGACAACATGTGCTGGCACACATGCAGACACTGACATCTATTGAGTCGAAATGGTAACGTACCCTAGGGCGTATCGTATCGAGGACGGTGTTTGTGAAGGAGTTACTGACACAACTTTGCTTGGGTGGGTGATGCTATTTTCAAAGAGAAGGGACTCAAAAGTGGGCGTGGCTTTTACGGTGATGGGGAGGGAATTTTAAGCGACGGGGTGAAGTGTTTTCTAGAGAAAAGAGGTGATTAAGGTGCGCTTCGTTTTATCGCGAAGATTTTGACATTACCCAAGAACCAAGATTTAGTACTGAATGTTCTAAATTTAAGCAAGACTTGGCATGAACTAAATCCCTATCTGAAAATCGATTTATTCTTTACAGGACAGGCTCTTAAAAGTTTGCGTGAAGGTTGCACACAAATATGTAGAAAATCAAATGGATGGGAAACTCAAGATTTAGTACTGTGTGTTCTAAATTTCAGTCCAGATTTGTAATGAGCTACATCCCTCTTTGACAGTCAGTTTGTTATTCACTAAAAAGCATCTGAAAGTACTCGTGGTTCTCCCACAAAAGTCAGGAGGATATCGAAATGATGGGAAACTCAAGATTTAGTACAGAGTGTTCTAAATTGAAGGCAAGATTTGAAATTCACTAAATTCCTCTGACCTGTCAATCGGTTTATTTTTCATAAGAAATGGAAATGGAAATTCATAAGTTGCCGTGGTCCTAACACAAAAGTTAGGAAGAAATCGAATTGATGGGAAACTCACGATTTAGTACAGAGTGTTCTAAATTCTAGGCAAGATGACGAACTAAATCCCTCTGATCTGACCATAGTTTTATTCTTTACAAGAAAGGGGTCTTAGTGGAGAATCAAATTGATGGGAAACTTAGCATTTAGTACAATGTTCTAAATTGAATTTGTAATGAACTAAATTCCTTTATGACAATCGTTGTATTATTTACAAGAAAGGATCTTAAAAGTAGGCGTGGTACTTAAGCACGATTTAATAGCAAATTAAATTGATGGAGAAATGTGTTGATTTTTTAGAACATAAGGTGTTTAGTACACTCCGATATGTGGGATGACTTCTTGCGGAAAATGTACAAATGTAGGCGTGGTACCTTAAGCAAATTTAGTCCTCCTGTGTTGCCTAACAGTGAACAGTGTAAGGGCTCTGTAATACTGTAACGATGCCCCAGCCTCCATATTTGTCTTCCGAGTGTAGACGAGTCGTCTTCCGAGTGTAGACAAGTCGTCTTCCGAGTATAGACGAGTCATCTTCTGAATATAGACGAGTCGTCTTCCGAGTGTAGACGAGTCGTCCTCCGAGTGTAGACGAGTCGTCTTTCAAGTGTATACGTGTCGTCTTTCGAGTGTAGACGAGTCGTCTTTCGAGTATATACGTGTCGTCTTTCGAATGTATACGAGTCGCCTTCCGAGTGTAGACGAATCGTCTTCCGGGTTTAGACGGGCCGTCTTCCGAGTGGTCTTCCGAGAGTAAACGAGGTGGCCTAGGATTCTACCAAATGATCTTCCGATTGCCTGATGAGTTATGACTGCAGTCTTCTCAATGCTCACCTGTTCTTCCAAATTTCCCTCTCGTCACACCTCGACCGCACCACATCCCAACCAATCGTGGCCTACGTTCTCAGTTCGCACAGTCTTAAGATACATTTAATCTGCTACACGACGTGTTCATGCTTTGCAATCATACAGCCACTTGGAGTGCTAATAAATAATTTGCCGCAGATGGTCACCTACCAAGCGCACTCCTTATCCAGCACATCCCATCATCAATTTTCCATCGGATTACCCAGCGACAAACGACGGAAAAAAACAACCTCAGCGTCCACCATCACCGCCGCCAGCAACAACAAAGCTGACGACGAAGACGAAGAGCAGCAACAACATCATCCACAGCAACAACAAAAAGGAAAAAAGAATAAAGAAAAAAACTCGATTAAGTAAACCATCATCATCCACCAAGACCAGAGCCACCGAAGGTAATCAACTCCGCTTCGAGTTGTCCCGCACTTTGACGCTGCTGATGCTGAGAGACGATTGTCATCTTGTTCTGCTGGTTGTACTTTAGACCGGCTGGGGGTATCTGATGTTTAATGTCACGACTGTAGCTGCTGCTTGTTCATGGCGATAGCGACCATGGCGGCTCGGTATAGTCCAATCCACAGATGCCATGCCAGCCCCGGCAGAGCAGGCGAAATGACGGTGGTGGTGGTGGTTGTGGTGGTGGCAGCGGCGGTGGCGTGTCATATGCTCGTGTGGTGGTTTCTGCTTTTTGATGAGCTCGGGTACATATTGCTTTTCATTGTTGGACTATTAGTCATAGAACAGAGACTGATTCTGGAAACGCTGGTGGATAGAGTAAATGGGATGAGGTTTGACGGGGATGATGGGGATGAGCTGGGGCAGTGGTTGAGGGACGAACGACTACTTCTAGTCGTTTAGCGTTGCAGCTCATTGACGGTACCTTTGACAAAAATTGTCAGATGTCACAATGGAGCTAGACGAGAAGCCACAAGAAGTTGGACACAAATTAGCGCGTCTTCTTTGACAGAACTCTGAACTATTTTAAAGTTTGTCCTCCGATCAGAGAGTCGGGGAGGAGAACGAAGGAAACGTGTTTACTGGGGAGATGTCTATCGAGAGTACACGAGGTGTCTATCGAGAGTACACGAGGTGTCTATCGAGAGTACACGAGGTGTCTATCGAGAATACACGAGGTGTCTATCGAGAGTGGACGACGTGTCTATCGAGAGTGGACGACGAGCCTATCGAGAGTACACGAGGTGTCTATCGAGAGTACACGAGGCGTCTATCGACAGTACACGAGGCGTCTATCGAGAGTACACGAGGCGTCTATCAAGACCACACGAGGTGTCTATTGAGAGTACACGAGGTGTCTATCGGGAGTACACCTCCTGCTGGAAACTTTGCGCCTATTTCCATGCAGTCCTTCTCGTAGCTCACCATCAAACCCTTAACTTGACCACTTCCTGTTCCTGTTCCTGCTTCATCTAATCCTCCTCCTGAACCCTTAATCTTTTATGAACTCGCCCGCCCGGCCCCATTTTCTAATCTCCCCCATCCGAAGTCCATAAGTTGGCCCATAACACTAACGATGATGACTCCCAGCTGAAAGCACCTTAACTGCAACACTTACTCCTCCAGGCAGCACTCGATTCCCAATCGGCTGACAACCATCTCCAGCAAAATGCCCCGCCACACCGGAAATCACAACTTCCTCTGGTAATCTGGAATAATCCTCGGAGGGTATTCAATTCCGCAGCGCAATCATTAAAACTGCATGCAAGCAGCAGCAGCTCTGGCGACTGCAGCGAATTCGGTCACAGTCTCGACTGCTGCTGCCACAAAGAACTCCTCCATCCTCGTGCACCGCCCCCAGTCCTCTCTCAACACACAAGCAAAGTGCAGCGACGGTCAATTGTTCCCGAAATCGTATTTCACATCAAACCGAGTCTAGTCGCTCTCCCTCCGTCTCATCTCGGCATTTCTTCTTCTTCGTCCAACGCCGGCGTGGAGTTAACTGAGGTTTCCCTCTCAAGACACAATGGCGATGGCTTCTGCTTCGTCTTTCTCTCCGTGGGACACCGTAACTGATTCCCGGCCAGATGAAGACGATCCAATTTGTACGTGCACTATGACGAGCTCCATTTCCAGACGAAGACGACGACGACGTTGAGGATGGCAACAACGACAAAGGGGACATCGTCAAAGCAGTTAGCTAGAGAATATCCCTCGCCGGAGTGAAGTGCTGGGGGGATTGCGATGAAGAATCCCAAATCTGTCTGCAGTGCATCCATCCCCAGCCTGCGCTCCCGTTTCGGGGGTAATGGCTCTGGTTCTTCAGCTCCTCTGCATCGCGTGGTGGCGTTTACTAATCCAGAGAGTTACCCGTTTACCCACTCCCGAACGGCTGCCGGCGGAGGAGGGGATGTTTGATGGCGATAAGGAGATGGTGCTCAGAAGTGCACTCTCGTTCTCGTTTCGGAATTCCATTCGATGTTGGTCTGCTGAGGACTGCCATGGCGTGGTACACTGCTTTCACTGCTGCGGCACTGTTGTAGCACAAGGGAGGCTAATGCCCTGTTGTTGGTGCTCCTCCACTGCTGGGCGGCGAGCCGAGGGCGGGGCGCAAAGGGGACTAGCATTTGATGAGCAGTGTGTCGCCGTGGTTCGTTTTTATTTGTCGGTGGCATACCATGCCACGGTTCAGCTTCAAATGCGCAAACGCTTGAATTTTATCCCCCCTCCTCTCCTTCAACGAGTTCTCTTGGTTTTTTGTTTCGTCTTCCTCTGCTGTGACTTCTTTATCGACTGCTGCTGCTGCTGGCGGTGGTGGAGGAACGGAATTCAGTTTACTGCTGCTTTTTTTTCTGTCGCTTCCTTTTGGTGAAGTCTTTCATTCGCGGCGGACGGGCGAGGCGAGATGAAATTTGCTTACCATTGCTGGATGGGATTTCGCTTGGTGGCTCGCTTGGCTCGGCTTCGAGCGTACTTGAGGTTATTTTCGTACGGCGGCGATGAAATCATTGCTCGCTCCGTCTCGCTCGCTCTTTGGGTGTCTCCGTGTGTGCTTAGGCTTGGATTTGGGATTCACGAATCGCGAACGATGAGGACTTTTGCTGATTGAAGGTCTAAGCAGGTTTGGGAGTGTAGCCGGCACTCTGCGGCGGTTGATCGCCCGCCAATGAGTGGTGGTGGAACATGCAAGGGCGGTGTTATTGATGCGCTTATCGGTGACTTTTGACACTTAGCCTTTGAGTGGTGGATTGTTCGAGAGGCAAACGGTGTCGGATAGACTTCACTGAAGATGTCTGCTGCTCAGATAAGGAGTGGGAGTTCCTGGCCTGAGGTTAGCCCAATGGGAGGGAGACATCATTTGATGATGAGGTGATGGTTTGGTAAGGGATTGAGATGGGATGAGGGGTTTCGCGAAAGTGGACCGGGAGTGAACGAAGAGTCTTCCGGGAGGAAAGGAGGAGTCTATCGCGAGTGGACGAGAAGTCTATCGAGAGTGGTCGAGCTGTCTATCGAGACGGGACGGGACGAGGTGTCTATCGAGAGTAGATGAGGGTCTTCCGAGACTGAACGAAGGGTCTTCAAAGAGCGAACGAAGGGTCTTCCGAGAGTGAACGAAGGGTCTTCTGAAAGTGAACGAAGTGCCCTTCGAGAGTGAACGAAGGGTCTTCTGAGAGTGAACGAAGGGTCTTTCGAGAGTGAACGAAGGGTCTTCTGAGAGTGAACGAAGGGTCTTTCGAGAGTGAACGAAGGGTCTTCTGAGAGTGAACGAAGGGTCTTTCGAGAGTGCACGAAGGGTCTTCTGAGAGTGAACGAAGGGTCTTTCGAGAGTGAACGAAGGGTCTTCTGAAAGTGAACGAAGGGTCTTCTGAAAGTGAACGAAGGGCCTTTCGAGAGTGAACGAAGGGTCTTCTGAGAGTGAACGAAGGGTCTTTCGAGAGTGAACGAAGGGTCTTCTGAAAGTGAACGAAGGGCCTTTCGAGAGTGAACGAAGGGTCTTCTGAGAGTGAACAAAGGGTCTTTCGAGAGTGAACGAAGGATCTTCTGAGAGTGAACGAAGGGTCTTCCGAGAGGGAACGAAGAGTATTCGGAGACTTGACAAACTGTCTTCCGAGAGTGAGTGAGCTGTCCAGACTTTGCCTCACGTAGTCTATACGTTATAAGCGAATTTAGCGCTTCGTTCTTCGATCGAAAATTAAGAAAATCTTTGGTGGACTAGGGTGGACCCAACTTCTTTGGAATTCCTGGTCATGTCAAGGAACACAAGGCAAGAGAAACTCGAATGGTCCCCCAGTGTCTGTGGCCACAAGGAAGGGCATCACTTGGTCATCAAGCAATTGACAAATTTGTGAACTTCACGGGACCTCCAGTGACTTAGCCTAAAGACCTCTTGCTGTAAGTAAGCGAACAAACAATTCTTGAAAATGAAGGCCAATCCGACTTTGTCAGAGCTTCAACCGATCACGAGCTGACCTAGTCCCCGAAGCCTATCCCACCGCACAACATCTCGAGCAGACATCGGATCTGTTTTGACTCATCGCCGCCGGCGAAAAGCCGCGATCCACTCGCACAATCGCGTTAAGTTCATCTAAGACGTGTAGCTTGACTTCCTCTCATTAAATCTATTAAATGTTTGTCACACTGCCAACTAACTGTATTTAGTGTACCCCATTAAGACCGCAAAGAAGAAAAACAACAACACCGCGACGGGAAGCACAAAACCCACAAAACAAAAAATCCACTGAATAAAGATTAAACGCAAAAGAAGGCCGATTAGTATCCACGGCTGGTTACTGTGCGTACATGTGTGTGTGTGTGTGTGTATTCCACTCCAACCTACAACTGCTTTGCATACAAATCGAGAGATTCAAAGTTTGATTGAGGAAGTGATCACGTTTTGAGCAGATCTGCTGCCATCCGAGACCGACTCGGCGATAGATAAATAGACAGATAGACCGCGCAGACCCATGAAAGATGCGGCCAAAGCGTAAGAGATGAAGATATCCAAGCAGAAGCAAAAAGAATCCGAAGGTGAAGCCGATGAAACCTGATGCACAGAAGATATAGGATTTTCTTCTTTTTTGACATATCCCACAAGTGGGTGTGTTTGTGTCTCTTTGAGGAAGCATCTGTTGGGTATCTTTGTCTGTCAGTCACCTTCGTCTGCAGCGGCGGTGGCGGCGGCGGCGGCAGTGGCTCGCGATGATGGTGACAATGGCCAGTTTTGGGGCGAGCACTTCCATGGAATCGTTTCGGGTTTGCTTTGCTTCTTCTCGGCCGCCATTTGTTTGTGCTTTTTTTGGCATAAAAATGGCGGTTAATTGCTTCCAGAGACAGTATGGTTCGGAACACACCTCAAATCTGTAAATGGTCGGCAGGTAATTAAATGTTTTTCTTCTCTTTTGCGTTGCTGGTGGACATGGTCAGACAAAGATTTGAATTTCAATAAAAATTTCGGCGGGTCTCTCTCTCTCGGGCGATGACAAAGACGATACCCACAATGTGCCGGACACAGAGATGACCGTACCGTGCCCTCCCCAGCGAGCACAAGGAGTGCCGTGGAGTACAATTGAATTCATGAGCGTTAAGCCTGCTGGAGGAATGTCTTTTGCATGGCAAAAGTTGACGTTGATCGATGGAGACGTCCCGGCGGTGCAGATTAGGCTTAAGCGTTGGTCAATGATTTGAATTTAACCGTCATTTGGTGTGGTGAGAGTTTGACATTTGGATTGTGACGTGAATGATGACAGGCTGGGCGTGAGAATAAATTTCTTGGATCTTGACTGTGTGTCAAAGCCGTTAATGGGGTTGGAGGGGGATTTTTTTTAGTGTCCAGTGAGTTCAACTGTCACTCAGTTGTGAAATGTCATTCAACTGTCAAATGTCAACGAGGAGAAAGCCATGAGACAAGAAGGGAGACGTAAATGAGCCGATGATATTTTCTTACTCAACAAGGGAGCCCTTGTCGGGCGAAAAACCTTGGTTTCTATCTGCCGGCGATCAGATTTTGGGCAGCCATCTTGGGTAACTTGACGTTTGAATGACACATTCATCGTCTGGGGTTGATGATATAAGCTTCTCATCCTGAGATTTCCCAACGAACCCTTAGCCCTCATCGTAGGTCATCTGTTGTCAGAGAACTTGGTGAACATTTTTGACAGCTCTCATTCAGTAAATGATGGCATTTTGAAATTTGGAAAGTGCACTAAGCTTCTTCGATTTCCTTTGATTTGACCTTTAAAACGGAATAGTTTTTTTTTTAGAAATTTAACCTTTTTTTGACAGTTCTTGTGGCGCCATCTGTCAAAATGTCGGCGGTATCAATCAATGACAGTTGTTTCCCGACCTCGTTGTGAAATAAATGCTTATAAAATTTACAGTATAGCCTTTAGAGTTAGGGCTTAATGTGCATCGCTTGACCCTTTGATAATTTACATTTGCATACGTCATCAAATATGACAGTTCCTTATAATGGCATACAACTTTGTCAGTAGAGAGTCAAGAAGAACATTCCCTTTTTGACTGAAAAAGGCGTACATCAATTCTTAATGAAGAGCTTTTGAAGTTGATTTTGTGAATAATATTAATTCCCTCCATTTTGACAGTTGAGCTGTCATATATTTTCTCCATTTTGACAGTTGAGCTGTCATATACTTTCTCCATTTTGACAGTTGAGCTGTCATACATTTTCCCCATTTTTAAAGTTAAGCTATCATATATTTTCTCCATTTTGACAGTTGGGCTGTCATATATTTTCTCCATTTTGACAGTTGAGCTGTCATATATTTTCTCCATTTTTACAGTTGAGCTGTCATACAGTCCATGATAAAAACTTTTCTCCATTTTGACAGTTAAGCTGTCAGCTTTTGCTCACCATTATCGTCCATCATTTCAAAAGTTGACGAGTTGAGGTGCATCTTTTTTGGATTGATGTGAGAATAAGACTGGGAAAGACTCTGACATCTTCCATTTCGTGTCATTTCTATTGTCAAATTTGACAGTCCATGACAAAAACTTAAACACGAGACATACTTTTTACCGCAAAAAAACTTAAAATTCTATGAATATAGAGTCCAAGTTAACATGCTCACAGATGAAGATATTTGACAGGTCGTTGGCAAAAGACACACGTCACAAATCTTTGACAGCTGACAGTTGGCAGTTGAATGATGAAAGTTATGACTTCGAGCCTCGCTCTAAAAGTTCAAGTATAACAAGCAGTTGAGTCACAATCGTGAGTAGAATTGACAGCCGTAGTTGAGTCACATTTGTGGAGGGACTTGACAGCTGTCATTGAAGTACTTTCAAAGGGGATGACAATGTCCTCGTCAAGGATGACATCCATTTTGACAGTACATCAGTGCCAGCTGACTCTCCGAAGAGCAACTCGATGTCTTGATTGATGACAGTTCCACCAAAGTCTTCCTCAAAGAGCAGAAAAGTCTGCCATCTCCCATCTCTCCTCCGGGTAAAGACAAGTTTTCTGTCAAAAAAAAAGAATTAAACTCCAATTCAATCGGGATTCGCCTCCAACAAAATTATCATTATCATCATCATTGCCAGCGCACCATCTTGGTCTTTTGCCATCAATTATAACCAGCATCGCCACGAGAGTTGGTGGTTTGACCTTCAAGCCAGTTCCAGTGAGACGACTGGTTGGTTGGGTTGGCTGGCCAGCCTGGTCAGCCACGCCAACTTGTGATGGTAATGCGATCGATGGACAACAACCAAGCGCGGTGATGATGGCGATGCCTCTTTAATTGGTCTGGTGCTGGCTGGACGGCTGCTTGCCTGAATGCGGACTATTTGACATTTCAGCTCAAAACTCGGCCTGCGCTGCTGTGTCTCAACTGTTTCTGTGTTTTTTTTGTGTGAATTCTTGATTTTTGCATTTTTCTTTCCTATTCCACGCCGACCACGACGACGCACGAAGCCAGTTGACCTCTAAAAGCAAAGCTGGACAAACGAGTGTGACAGAAAAGAAGAGGCGTTGTTTCACGTTTATCTCTCGTGAATCGCGACGTCCCAGAGTTGGGAGACCATCCCGGGCCAGAATGCACTTAATCCGAACACACCTCGAACGCACATACATATCTCCGGGGTTCTCGCGCCGTCGTCGACTGACGCGTAAATCGCGTTCAGGCGACCTAGATACTGCGTCTATTTTCGGATGACGGCGCGGGAGGAGCACCACCGCCCGGGCGGGTGTGTGCCGCTCGTATTTTGACAGACTTTACGCACTTCGTGACACCCAAACGGGAGACACATTTATGAGCGGAACGGAAGATTTGTGGCAACGACGGGTGGGTACGCTGCGTGATTGAGAAACGCTGACACTTGAAAGCGATCGCTGCTGGCCCAAACCGCGTCCCTCACGGTGTCTGCGCGTCTGGGTGTCGTGCGAAGGGTGTGCACGAGATGTCATCTGAATAACGATTTCTTTCGTTTCGCTTGAACACGATCTAATGGATTTCTTTTTTTGTCTTCTCTTCTCATTCCAGATACATTCTTCTGAGCAAGGTAAGTGCGGATTTTGGTGAACGCTTTTCGTTTTCGTTTCCATACGCAATACGGGTTTTCTGTCTCATGGTCAATTGGGGCTGGTTCTGTGCGCGCCTTTGCCTGCCATGGTCGCCGCCGACGACGACGACGACAACGACGAGAACGACGACGCAAGCAGACGAAAGACAAGGAAGTAAACTTTCAAAATGCTAATTGGCCGAAGAAGCTGTCGGGCCGCATGGGAATGGAATGGAATGGACGCTTGTTCTAACGTTTAAGTCAATGACGAATCTATTTTTAGACGTCGCTCGTCTTAAGAGGCGGCTTTTTGTCGATTTGTCGATTTTGGTGATTGCGAGTGTGATTGTGATCGAGTACTGGTTATCGATGGGAAATTTGTGTTGATTAGAGGTTTTTCCAAACCGCTTCTCAGGCGGGCGGACGTCTGTGTTGTGTCAGTGATAAAGCAGATGGCGTATGTTATGACCCCAAAGGGTCGGGTATTTTGCTGTACGATCTCCAGGAATTCCATGCGCGTCACTGATAAAAGGGCGTTGCAACAAAGACCCTTGCTATGGGATCTATTGGATTGACATCACCGCAAAAAATCACAACTCAGCTGTGTTCTTGGTCGCTGTTGGTCTGTGAGCGTGAGCTATAAGCCGAGGGCAACATTTTAGGACAGTTTCGTGATAACTACAGTTGGTAAGGTGAACTTAAAGTTTTTGTCACTGATCGAGCAAAAAATGGGCGGGTTCGTCGAAGATGGGGTATGCTCTGGAGACTATTGGGAGATGTATGCGGGAAGTTGTGATGGCTAACCCTTTATTGACGTTAAATTCGAGGAAATTGTTTGACATTAGTTTGGAGTGTTGTTCAAATCACCTTGAAGTAGACAAGAATCGGGGAAAGATGAAATGTTTTTGTTGAGTCTCATATCATCAGCTTAGCCATGTGAAGGGTGTTTCATTAAGCGCTTCCTATCTTTAAATTTAAATGCAACAAAGTGTGTGTGAGTTACCATCGACATTTTGTATTCTTCTGAAATGCCTATCGATGCCATTATGTATGGAATATAACATCGTTCAAATGTCTGCAGCGGTTTCTCTGTGTAGCGCGCATCCGAAATGTTCGATTTTCCATGATTCTGGCGCATAAATCAGGCTGAGTTTGACCGATGTCATGGGTTATGTTGGCTTTGAGGGCCGCTCTGTTTTGTGGCTTATTCCCATAGACCTGCCACATCAGAAAACCCCACAAGAAAAAGTCTAACGGGGTCAAGTCGCACGATCTCGGTGGCCAGTTCACATTACCGCTCGTGCAGAATTTCCAATGCGGCGTGAGGTGTGTGACACGTAGCGCCGTCCTGTTGAAACGAAATGTCGATGGAGTTCATATCATCCAATTCAGGCGAAAAGAAGTTGATAATCATCGACCTATAGCGCTCGCTGTGGACGGTGATGGCCTGGCCAACGTCGTTCTCAAAGTAATGCGGAGAGAGCCCAAAATCCACAACAAACAGTGATTTTTTCGGGATGCATTGAACGCTCTTGGATCTCGTGTAGATTGGTATCGTCTAAAATTCGACATTATCCAGCGGATGATGATTTTTCGATGAAAATTAGGGCCAGTTTTCAACTGCTCCATAGGCCATTCAGCGAATTCACTTCCTTGTCTATAGTCGTTAACCTTCAGCACCTGTGTCAGTGGGATTTTTTACGGGTGCCGGCCCAAGTCACGACTGGATGGCGCAGTTGGTTAAGTGCATGCTCCAAGTCAGAGGGGTCCCAGGTTCGAATCCCAGTGAAATCGAATCTGGTCTAGTCATCAATTGCCGTTGGAATTAAATGAACGGCACTGGAGTAGGCTGCTACCTGGTAGTACAATGGACCAGTTTTGAGTCTGAGTGCTCCAGTATAATAATAATAATAATGGCGGCGCTACAGTCTTAGGTGGACCTGGGCCTAGCTTCTCAGCAACCACTCCGAACGGCGAGATTGAGAAGCTTTTTCTAGACAGTTATATAGTTGAGCGTTGTCAGTGACTCGGAAGAGGTTTAGCCGTGAAAAAATGTTAGGTGTTTTTTCGAGAGTCGACGCACCTACCCACTACGCCACGGCGCCCAGTGCTCCAGTGTAGTGTTTCAAAAATCTTCCGAAACAAAAAGAAACATGAACTAGTTTCAGGCCAAAATTCTCTTCTAACTCCTTAACACCTCAAGTCACAAAATAATGACATAATCAACTACCCTTCGGCTTGAGTAATGTGCCAATAATAACCATACATGTACGAACATATCAGAAGCGATGTGCTTCCCGGAACTTGCCACTCGAGGACGCATAAATGTTGACACAACTGCAGCAGAATCAGTTGCTTTAAATGAGAAGAAGATAAATAAATCGTTCAGTGGTGGTGGTCATAAATTTCTTATCACGCACTAGACGTCTGGTCTGGACGATAAAATTCAGTGGTAAATTCAAATAATTTGTACGTGTTATTGACTTGGATGTTTGACAATTTACAGTCGCGCCAAGCTAAACTCGCACACTTCAAAATTCCAAAATTCAATATTAAACATTTCTGAACTGAAGTCTCGAAAGCAGATAGTTTCCGTAATGATAACTAACGAATACGACAGGGTGTCAAAACTGCAAGTCTGTTTGGCTATGCGTTTCTGCACGCATCAATGCATGCAGTATTGCTGCACATCTGTTACAGGCTTTACTGTTTATTTTGTTTTAATTTCCTAATGGATACTCTCAATCTCTTGACGGCGTGAACATCTTGGTCAGAGGATGTATACATAAAGAGCTTGCTGTCGTGAATGAAGGCATTGCGAACATCGAGAAATTGATTTAAAATTGTTACCGCGTGCAAGGTTACGATACGGGGCAAATTTTGTGGTTTTTCACAATTAATATGTTGCAGGAGGGTATCGCACATTGGCCGGATATTGACTAAAATTCCTGCACAGTCCTTATAAGCCAATCATACCTGACAACAGTTCTCTGAAGAGGACTATGGTTAACTTGGTCAAGAGTAATCTACAAGAATACAGACCCGAGGAGGGTGCCGTCACATTGTGCCAAATTTGCATAATAACGCTTTTGAATAGGGCCAAATTAGTTTGCGACATTATGCCAAATTTGGCCCTATGACACTTTGTAGAAGTGACATTATGCCAAATGGCGCAAGAGCGTCTAAATTTACAGCAAACTAATAAACAGTGTGCCACCTACTCCGAATCCTATAGTGACCCAGGCAGGGGGGTTGCAGGGTGACCCCTTTACCTATTCCGTCCAAAGTGACATAGTGCCAAATTGGCTCTAAGAGGAAAAATTTGGTGTAATGACGCTTTTGAAAATACACTTTTGAAAGGCACAATGTCACGGCACCTCGAGGAGAGTTGTAGGACCACTCGAACTGATTTCTGTCGTTCAAGCCTGTCTAAGAAACTGTAAATGAGTTAAGCCTGTTGAAGCGCAACAGTATAGGGTGGCCCAAATACAAGTTTTTTTTTTAAAAATGCAATAAAATGAAGAAACATTTTTTTTTTCATGTATTATGACTTTATTAGTAAGAACAAACATTCCCAGTGATTATGCAGTGCAACGTCGTTCTAGTGGCTGCCCCGATTTTCTAAGACGTTCTTGATGGTTTCGGGCTGTAGTTCACTTGGATGGACTTGCTTGGATGATATTGGCCTTAAGTTCTTGAATCGTTTCCGGATTTTTAGCATAACAATGGTCCTTCACGGTTCCCCACAAAAAAAAAAAGTCCAAGTGGGACAAATCGCAGCTCGGAGGCGGCCAATTGACATCGCCAAGACGGCTGATAACACGATTGGGGAATTTGGTGCGCAAAAGATCGATTGAGGCATGGGCTGTGTGGCGTGGTGCCACATTCTGCATGAACCAGAGCTAGTCCAAATTCATGTTAACATGGCTCTGTAACGCCCACCGTTGATCGAAACGTTGTTGCCAACCTCATTTTCGGTGAAAAAAGGTCCATTGATACCACCACTCCACAAATCCGCACCAAATTTTCACTCTTTGTGGATGCATTGGCTTCTCAACAATAACGTGCGGTTTTTCTGAGCCCCGGAGGCGGTGTGGGAATTTTGTTTGTTAACGTAGTCGCCGAGATGAAAATGCGGCTCGTCAGAAAAGATGATTTTTCGCCCTAATACGTTGTCCAATTCAAGCGGCTTTAAGGGCCAGACTGCGAAGCGATAACGAAGCGGATGGTAGCACGCCGTTAATTGGACCTCAATCCAATAAGCGGACCTTAATCGAATAAGCGAATAATCCGAGATCTTTGTGCAGAACTCTCCTCAGGCTAGTGCGTGAAATGTTGAAATGTTGAGCTGTTGAGATCGATGGTGAGTTGATGTTCGTGAGTTGAATCTCACACTCTCAGCCACAGCAGCCACATTCTCATCTGTGTATGACGACGGGGACCATGAGTGTTGTCCACTATCATGCGAGTCTCACAAACTTTTTACACAAACTTGGGTACAACAGTCGCGTTGGGTACTTCATTTCGGCCAAAGCTTCTTTTCAAAAATCCCACTGTTTGAGCTGCACAGCACTCGCTTTGAAAATAAGTTTTCAATATTTCTCGACGTTGCTCAAGCGTAAAGCGACTCATTTCGTTTCGCGGAGGTATGATACTTTCTGTCAAAATTTCGAGCGGGAAACAGCTGTCAGTGTCAAAATAACCTATGATTTAAAAAAAAAATACTAGATGGTCCACCCTGTATTTGTCGATCGTTGTTGGTTGAAGCACAGGTCCACACCGGATTGTAGCGCCATCAGAAGAAGAAGAAGTTGAAGATGAGTCGATCGTTGTAGACAATCTAGCAAGCAAATGCTTGAGATCCACTGAACGTTTTTTTACAAACCAACATTTCTTCAGAAAAATAGTTCGCGATCGCAATTTTCTCCACGATCACGAGTTTTTTTTCGCGCTTCAGGGTTATGAATGCCTTCTCGTGTCCAAGTGATCAAGTTTCCTTACCATCACGAGCCTCTTCACAGAACCTCTTGTCCAACGGTCTTGCGTCACACGCTCGAGTATGATCACGAACTCAACTGACTTCACTAGCACGTGTTTTTTTTTATGAGAACGGGTCTCTTAGTGAACAGATCATCCTCCTCTCGACTTCCAATCACTTGATAGGCGTCAATTTCTTCACGAGTAAGAATCTCTTGTTCGAGTTCAAGTCATGTCATCTCATCTCATTTTCAGTGACCCGCATGTTCCAGTAAAGGGGTCGCGGGGGCAATGCATGCACGAGAGATCTCCAGGCGATCTCGATCCTCTGCCATCGACTCTAACTCATCAGAAGCTATGCCCAAGCGCAACCAGGCGAGTGTTTGGACTTGGTTCAACCGACTCATCCTGGGTCTGCCAAGTGGTTGCCTACCTGATGTTGTTCAAGTGATCTCACGTGAAATTTTTCACGAGCCTTAAGTTAGGTTAGGGGCTGTTAATTGATTTCACCTGCACACTTAGACCATGTTGGTCCATTGTGGTACCCACAGTCAGCCTTCTGATCGCTCCAGTGATAGTGCCGTTAATTTGGTGCCAATGGCAAATGGTGACTGGACCAGATTTGAAAAACCGGATAAAAGCGTTTTAACTTCGCTTTCACTGGGATTCGAACCTCGGACCCCTCTAACTTAGGGCAGGCACTTAACCAACTGCGCCATCCAGTCGTCTTTTACGAGCCTTAGTCTCTGCATGAATGCGATGTTAAGAGCTCCAGGTTTTTTGACCGTCATAAGTTGTCAAAAGTCCAAGTTTCTTATGCTCAAAGGAGACTTAAACTTGTCACCCTTGAGTTCCAGAAGAAATTCAGAGTCTCTTTATGAGCCTAAGTCCCCTAGGAAGTTCTTCTTAAAAACCGGACTCCACAAAATTCGTTTCGATTTTCCAAAAAAAAGTCGTGGCTCAAGTCTGGCTTTAAACCAAAAACTATCAAGGAATCAGCTGGAACTGGCATCTAGTCAAGCTTCGTTCACCGGAATGTTGGGACTTTCTCGATGCGGGATTCAAGGTGATGGGCGGTTTTCGACTGTCCTCTTCCGACGGTACCAGAAACTGTTGTGTTTTTTTTTTGCAACAGATTTGAGCCTAAACATGACCTCAATTTGACGTCACTTCAAAGTCGACCCAAAACATCTTCCAATTCACTCATCTCGCCTGACATCTCGATCCCTTATCAATTTCAGCGAAAAAAAAACTGCAAATACTGTTCAAAGAGCCCCGCGGAAATAATTCAAACAGAAAAGACACCGAACTCCGATAAGCCTGTGACCCACATACGCGCCGCGCAAAACCACCCCGGAAGAAGCCCGAAGAGCGCAAACCCACCAACTCGAGTGTAAAAATAAATCCCCAGAAACCGTATCAATGACGGGGCCACAAATTCGTATCTGAACAAAACTGTTTAAGTATTCAATTGAAATCCCCCAAAATGTGAACAACCGATTAAAGCAGCCAACCCACAGACACACACGCACGCGGGCGCGCAGATACTCGCCAATTATCTCGCAGATACAATTAATCTAGTGAATTACTTTTGCTATTCCAGTGCACAGTCCGTCTGGCCGGTACGCCTGGTCCACCGCTGCTCGCCACACCGTGCCTCGTCTAATTTCCGTGAAAAACGAACAAAAAAAAGACGGGGTTCGACCAAAACAAAGAGCGAACACACAGAAGCGCACGGAACTTCAGACGTTAATTCATCTAAATTTGTTAATTTTCCAATTCAGCGAACCAACCCGAGCCGGCCCTGGACGGGCTGTCCATTGTTCGCCTCGCTCGTTCGGCCGTATTGTTTGGGCTTTCAATTTCGATTTGGCGAGTATTTTCGGGCGAAATAGTGCGTAATGTCTGCTTGTTTGGATTGTAGGGCCCGAATCGATACCAGCGTCTCTCGCAATCCGTACGCACTTTCGATTTCAACCTGACCGCCGACCACCACCGAGCGGCGACCACCATCGTCGCTCCTTCTTTGTGTGTGCCTGTGCCTTCACTCACTTTTGACATCATGGAGCGTCGATTTTATTGCTTAGTTGCCGTTTTCGTTGTCGTTTTGGTCGCCTTTTCTCTTCTTTTTTTTCATTTTTTTCCGTTTTGGTTTTTGCTGTTTGTAAGCACGGCGCTGTTTGTTTTACTAATCAGAGCCCCCTGGCTCATTATGTATGGATGATGGACAGGCATGGCTGGTTGTAGGTGAAGGTTAAGCGCGTTGACTAGAAGTTTTCGTTCGGCGGCGTGTCTCCTTCGTTCTATGCGCGACAAGTGGTCGAGGGGAAAACGCTGAATATTTAATTCAGCGTCGAAAAATTAAACTCTCATTAGACAGGCAGACAGAGAGCGGAAGAGCGAAAGAGTGAGTGAGGTGTCACAACTAAAAACTTAGACACATCCCTGTGCTCTGGTAATTTTTGGTCGCGGAATGCGTTGTTTATCTAATTGCGCACCGACAGGGTGGTGCGGCGCGGCGGTTAATTGCAGAATTAATATTGCTAATAGTTGCTGATGGTGGCGATGGTGACGATGGTGACAACAGCAAGCAGACACGCATAATTATGCTCATTTTCGTTGTTATTGCTGCTGAATGTCGCGAATTGGTAATGAAAACAAACAGCCGCCGCCTCGCCAACACTTGATCAGGGTAAAAAAATGATTAAATTGTTATGACACTTGATGTGAATTACTCTTCTCGTTTTTTTTTTTCGGGAAAAAAGTCGAACAAAAAATTGTTGCGATTGTTGTTTGTCGTCGTCGGCGATGAGGATGGGTGACGATGGTGATGATGATGATGGGCTTTTCGGGGTTAAACAGTCAGTTGTGTGTGTGTTTGTGTTGCTTTCGGTTTCATATGGCATGACTTGTTGGCCAAAAAGGGCACGTGCTAAGTGGAGAAAGTGACAGATGGGCTAACGAGGCTATGGAGTGTGTAAATCTGTTTTTCTTTTTGTTCACCTTTGCGTTGTGTGTTCTTGTTGTTATAGCCGAAGTTTACCGAAGGGACCACACCAAAAAAAGCGTAAAATTCACGATTTTTTAGTCATCATCGTTGCGAGAGGTTTTTCGTATCGAGTACAGGGTTGTTATTTGTTGGCGGCAAGTGCTCACAATTTGTTGTTGTTGGCTGAACCTTCAATTGTGAGTTTTCGAATATTAAATAATGGGAAGTGACAATGTGGTAGAATCTATCCTTGGGTTTTGTTTTTGTTTCGTAGAAAACCGCATTCACGGCCGAGGGGGAATTACTTGCTCGATTGGGCGTGGAAGAATGTGGAACGTGAGTGGTCAGCGGTGGTGAATGCAAATGATTCATCTTCAACGTTTATGGTAATCCGGTGGAGGGATTGCTGGCTCAAGACTTATATGTCAGTCAACCGCGCGGCAAGGGTTTCAAATTTTGAATGAGGGACGATGACATGTTTTTAGTCGATTTTTGGTTCTTGGGCTTGAGGTGGTGAGCTTGATTCATTTTGTTATCTACGGACGAAAGTATAACAAACTTCTAAAGTCTCAATTCTGTCTGATGACAATCCTGCCTGTTTTGCCTCAAGTCAAGGCCGCAAGTTAATAATAATAATAATGCCGGCGCTACAGTCCGAGGTGGACATGGGCCTAGCTTCTCACCAACCACTCGTGTTGTGCGCGCTATTGTTCTCTCACGAGTGGAGGGGACCTACAGTTTAATGCCGACGCGAGATTTAGAAGCTCTTTCTAGACACTTATACTCTTTGATCATTGTCAGTGACTCGAAAGAGGTGGAGCACCAAACTGTCACTCTCTTTGGTGTGGATGCATTAGCTTCTCGACTATAAAGTACGGGTTTTCCGAGCCCCAGATGTGTCAATTTTGTTCATTAACTGCTTCCGAGATGAAAATGCGCCTCAGAAAAGATGATTTATCGTCCGAAATCGTTGTCCAATTCAAGCTGCTCTAAGGCCCAAACTGCGAAGCGGATGGTCGCGTACCTTCAATTCCTGAGTCAATTGGACCTTGTAAGCGAATAATCCGGGATCTTTGTGGAGATCTCGTCTCCTCAGGCGTGAAATGTTGAGCTGTTGAGATCGATGGCGAGTTGATGTTCGAGAATTTAGTCTCACACTCGATCACAGCAGCTACATTTTCATCTGTGCGCACCGTACGATGACGGGGACCATGAGAGTTGTCCACTAGCATGGGAGTCTCAAGAACTTTTTGCACAAACTTGCGTACAGCAGGCGGTGTCTGCTTTATTTCAGTCAAAACTTATTTTTGGGCTACACAGCACTCACTTTGGAAATCTTCATAGGTTTTCAATATTTCCCAACGTTGTTCAGGCGTAAATCGACTCATTTCGTTTTTCGGAGGTATGATACTGTCTTTCTGTCAAGATTTCGAGCGGGAAACAGCTGTCAGTGGCAAGATCACCTGTGATTTAAAAAAAAAACGGTAGATGGCCCAGCCTGTATAATATTCTCAGTTGGTCAAATCAAAAATCAATCAGGTTGAGCTTTAGAACATTCCTTTAACCGAATTTGCACCTCCCTACACTCCTTCCGCATCTTCGTTTGGGCGCAAATCTTCAGCAAATTACAAATCTTCAGCAAATTACAAATCTTCAGCAAATACGGGTTTCACCCACGTTTTTGGATCAAATATGTCAACATCCAATTTTTGAATGGTATGGGTCTATAGACTCGTAAATTGCAGCCAGAAGTCACAGAACTGTCTTGTCGTCAGCAGGTTATTTGCAACCTTTTTTTTGAACATATCACCTTAATGAGACCGAGTCTAAGTTTAGGTCTAAAATACTAGTTTTTGACTACAAAATTAAGCAAAACTTACCAAGGGAGTCTATTGAAGAGGACTGGTGATGATTCTCGATGCAGTTGGTTGCGTAGAATGTTGAGTGTTCGAGAACAAAAAGACCTACGAAGGAAATTTCGACCCGACCTAAATTTAAGCCTCAAAAAATTGTAATTTTGGCTCACAAAGTGTGACAGCTTGAGAGGACTGCAGAGGAATCTAAATTCGATTGGTGCCAGGCAGAGTTATCTCCAAAGACAGATTAGGTACGAAGGAAATTCCGACCCAAAATTTTCTAAATCAAATCTGAATTTAGGCCTAAAATATACGTTTTTGGTAACAAAATGTGATGTCTTAAGACGATTGCAGAGGACTCTAGATTAAGCTGGTTTTCGGGGACAGGCAGATCTCTAAGGACAGAAAATTGATGACTGAAATTTGGACCCAACATTTTTCAAATAAATTCTGAATTTAGGCCCAAAACATATATTTTTTGTCACAAAATGTGACGTTTTAAGAGGACTGCAGAGGATTCTGCACCCGGTTGGTGTTCGGAGACTGATAGACCTCCAAAGGCAGATAATTTTCGAAGGAAACTTACATACAAAGTTTTCAATTTGAAATTTCGTCGTCCATTTCCCTTTCCCTTCCGTAGTTCTATTTAAAACATTTTTTTGTTTTGGCCCTCCACAGTCGTTGGCAGTTATGAACAACTCTTGTGTCAGCGCCCACTATGAGTTGTTAACTGATGACAAAGAAGAGCGTGTTTTCCTCATGCGTCACACGTCATTGGGGCTGTCACGTTGAGCTGACGAAAATGGACGGTCAGACAAGCACGATGGCAGTAAAACTTCAACGGCCTTAGACGTCCTCTGTTTGCTGTGCCATACTTAAGAGAGAACGGACTCTGAACCACCATCTCCCTCTATCTGCTTCTGTCACACACCCTTTTAGGGGATTGCAGCGCGAATTCCACGCCGATTAATCCCCTGAGGTAAACCGCAGGTATGCGCAGCAATTAACGACTTCCACCTGAACCGAGCCGCCGAGGAGAATAACCGACTGAGGCTGAGCGCCGGGTGACGATGTCGTCTCCGCCCGAATAGACGTGCAATAGTTACCCCACTCACCCTCCTCGGAGACGATTTAATTGCAAATAATTTATATCTCAATTAAAAATCACCAGAAACGCATGAAAGGAAAGAAAACGAAAAACTGATGTCCCCGTCTCCGTCCTCGTCCCGGGGACAGAGGCTGAAAAAATGCTTTATTGTCATACGCGCGGACGTCTACAGAGTCGTCGCTGTCGGGACAGTTGGTTCCGTGTCCGTCAGCACTTCAAGGAGACAACGATCAGCCATCAATGTCGAAGATGACAAATCGAGACCTGGAATCCTAATAAGTCGTCGGTGACAAGTCGGGTTTGTCTTGTTGGTGCTCCGCAGAGCTATAGCCTCTGGCTCTGGCACGGCGGCGGAGTTCGGTGGCGGCTCCACGCTGGGGGTGATGTAGTAGGTGATTGTGGGCGCGTGCTCATAAGACCCGGGGCAGGTAAATTTCTCAAGAATGCATTTGGAATTCTTGATGCGCACTCGGGCGACAGCGACGGCGACATCGACATCGACATCGACAACGACAACGACTGCGGGCCGAGGCAATTAAAGAATCAGCTCTGATATACCATTTTGGATGAGGAGGAATGCGTCGGCATTCAAATGCGCACGGTGTTCGCGCGCGCTACCAAAGAACGCGGCGATGCCAGCAGCGGCAGTCGCTCCGCGGCCGGCCATCTAAGTTAGTGCAAAAGTGCAAATTGAGACGACGCTCCGACTGGAATACTAATGCCCCCCGGCCGGACTGCCAGTCGTGGTATATCGAGTCACCTTCGGCTGTGCCGCCTGCGATCGGACCGGACTAGGTGTCGATGCATTTGGGGATGATGGTGGACGGAATCAATTAAGTCATATTCGCGCCCGCCTAATGCCGTCCTTTGTCTAGAGCTGGGATGGCCGGCGCGGCGGCGGGCGGCGGCTGAGATGGGCATCGGACTTGGGATGGGTGTGGAGATGCGCCTTGAGATTTTTGCAGGTGCTTCTGATTTTGGCACTGCTTCGGCGGTGTAAGCGTGTGCATCCGAGAGATGAGCGGCCAGCGGTGCATAGTGTCCGCGCAATTAATCACACAATTGGACCGAGCGCACGCCAAAGTCCGACTTGGGATTTGACTAATTTATTCCAGACCGCGAATGCGCACAGAGAGCGCGCAGTGCACATGATGTATGCACACTCGCGCGCTAGCCGGGAGGCTGATGACTGACTGCATAAGGACGTGACATTAAAGCGAAAAGATTTGTAATTGCGACGACTCGGGGCTTTGTTCGACACGGCGGGCATTAAAAATGGAAAGTGAGTCTTGGACATGAGCGATTTGGCCTGAGCTGTTAGACATGCTGTTCTTTTGTTGTTAGACACAATTGTTCAGTTGATGGGCGGTTTTTTTTTGCTGTTTTTCTGAATTTACTTTGCATGCACACGACGGGATGGAGGTCGTGACACATATCTTGGTGGCTGAGGTCATTGCGGGAGAGTGTCGGGACACGTGTGGGAAATTGGTCGGTGGTTAAACCGAAGCGAAGGTGATTTTTGGGGAAAAACCAACCCAATCCATGCTAGACACGTAAACAGGTGCTGATTCTAGGCGTTTTCAGTCCACATGGAGACTGTTGGAATATCTTGGTTACGTGATGTTTGACAGATGTCAACTCGCAGTTGGCGTGGATAGCGCAGATTTGCTTAAAGAGCCTTAGCCACAACATGAGGTCATGTAGGAGTTCTTGAAAATTGCCTCCCTTCCGGAAAGTCTCGATCGGTCATCTAAAATGGAAGACTGTGTTCAAAATGATTGCATTCATATTCAAAGTTTTCTTTTTTTCGAATGTGTCCGCAGACTTTGTCACCGACAATAGACGATAACGGCATTGGATCATGAACAGGGCCAAGTAGAGGGGCCTATATGGACCCCTGTGGCACTCCACCTCATAGTCTGCTTCCCATGAAATCTGGTGCTAAAGCCCAGACAGTTCCTTTAAGGCAGATCGTTGAATGCAGTGTAACAGCTGGTAAGCAATTCGAGAACATCAAGTTTCACGAATAGACTTGGTGAACATGGCTCTGTAACGCCCACCGTTGACCGAATCGTTGTTCCCAGCCTCATTTTCGAAGAAAAATGGTTCAATGATGCCACCACTCCACAATCATCACCAAACTGTCACTCTCTGTGGTGTGGATGCATTGACTTCGCGACAATAACGTGTGGGTTTTCCGAGCCCCAGATTCAGCAATTTTGTTTGTTAACGTAGCCGTAGCCGCCGAGATGAAAATGCGCCTAGTCAGAAAAGATGATCTTTCGCCCAAAATCGTTATCCAATTCAAGCTGCTCTAAGGCCCAAACTGCGAAGCGATAACGAAGCGGATGGGCGCGCGCCTTAAATTGCTGAGTCAATTGGACCTTCTAAGTGAATAATCCGAGATCTTTGTGCAGAATTCTCCTCAGGGTGCGTGAAATGTTGAGCTGTTGAGATCGATGGCTGGTTGATGTTCGTGAATTGAACTCACACTCTCGGCCACAGCACCGTAGCCACAATTTCATCTGTGTACAACGACGGGGACCATGAGTGTTGTCCACTAGCACGCGAGTCTTTTGAACTTTTTGCACAATCTTGGGTACAACAGTCGCGGTGGGTGCTTCATTTCGACCAAAACTTCTTTTTAAAAAATGTACTGTTTTGCCTCCTCACCACTCACTTCGGAAATAAGTTTTCAATATTTCCCAATGTTGTTCAATTGTAGGGCGACTCATTTCGTTCCGCGGAGGTATGATACAGACTTTCTGTCAAGATTTCGAGCGGGAGAACAGAACAGCTGTCAGTGTCAAAATAACCTATGATAAAAAAAACCACTAGATGGCCCACCCTGTAAAGTTCCCGTAAGCAGCTTCCAACTTCCGTCGGTGAACAATAGCACGCCCAATACGAGTGAATCCAAAAATGTACAAACTCTTAAAATGTTCCTCTTCTTTTCTGCAACTGAACGAACTGAACGAACTAAGCGTTCTTAACAAACTAAGCGTTCTTAACGAACTAATCGAACTAAACGAACTGAATGAACTGGACGAACTAATAGAACTGAACGAACTAAGCGTTCTTAACGAACTGAACAAACTAAACGAACTGAACGAACTAAAGGAACTAAACGAACTGAATGAACTGAACGAACTAAGCGTTCTTAACGAACTGAACGAACTAAACGAACTGAACAAACTAAACGAGCTGAATGAACTGGACGAACTCATAGAACTGAACAAGCTAATCGAACTTAACGAACTGAACGATCTAAACGAACTGAAAGAACTAAATGAACTAAAGGAACTAATCGTAAACGAACTGAACGAAAGTCCTCAGTTTTTCGTCTACAGCTCTCCACCCAAATCAGTTGAAACCACTCTACGACCACCAAATTCCTCATGGAAAATCTTCTCAAATCACACGCTTTTCGATTGTCCGTCGGTCACAAAATTCTTCTTCTCAATCAAGTCAAGTTCATATTTAACTTACAATTCCCTGACGTCATTCGTTTCAAAGCGCAAACCCCTCGCCGCTTATCGTCAACAATTTGTTACTGTCAAGGTTCGTTTAAATTGATAACGCAGTTAATGTGTGCTGCACTCTCAAAGTCGTTCCCAATACGATCGCTTCTCATGTCGGACCATGCATTCCATGCACAAGCACCAACAAGACACCCCTCCACCGTCGTCTCCTTAGGAAAACTTTAGCAAACAATTTCATTTTACATTTCCCTTGCACCCCAGAAGTGCAAAAAATAAAGAAAAGATTCATCTAACACCCAAAGCAGCCACCCAGTCAAGCAGTGCCGCCGACCAACCCCCTGATTGGCGTCGGCCTGTCGCCATCGTTTTACACCACCAAACCACACACATCTCATCAGAGGAAAAGTCTATCTCGCTCTCCAAAAAGAAAACAAACGTAGTGACGTGGGGGTGATGGGGGGAAGGGGCTGCCAAAGGAAATGTGTGTTCTAAGCTCGAAGAGCCTACAAACGGCAGCGTTCTGTGCTCGTCGCCGTCGCTGGCGGCTGACGTTACATACAAATGCACAAATTCGTTGCATCTAACATCATCAGTATCGCGCACGGACTGTGCTGATATTGCTTCAAGGTCAGCGGCGTCGTCTCCGGACTGGGTGTTTATTTTTTTTTTTTTTTTTTCATCCAAGCACCCTCTCAACTGCGGGCGGGCGTATGCGGGTGTGTGTGTGAGAGAGTGTTTGTGGGTGTCTTAGCTTCAAAGCCCACCAAAAAAACTGCGGAAAGAAAATAAGAAAAACTCTGCGCCTTCCGTTTGGGGGGTTGAAATCGTTTCGGGGGGTCAAACAACAACAACAGCACAAGCAGCAGCAGCAACAGCAGAAGCACAGCACACAAGAAGACGTGGAAGCAGAGGCGGAAGAAGAGAAAGAAAACTTGCATTACTTCTCTTCGTCTTCGTCGTCGTCTTCTCTGCGACGAGTGCATGTGTGTATGCGTGTGTGTGTGTTTGCCTATGCAAAGTGCAAACGTCTGTGGCGCTGCTTTCAATGCGCCTCATGAATGTGTGTATCTATGTGAATTTTCTTTTGATTTTCTACCACGATCACCAACAACAGCAGCAGCAGTTCTCGGGCGGCAGCAGACCGATGGGCCAGTCAGCCAACCAACCAACAAGCCAGCCAACCAGCCAACCAGCCAGCCAGCCAGAGAGCCAGCCATCAGTGCGATCGCAGACTTCCTTTTTAGTTGGATCGCTGCCACATTCACAAGTGCAACTCGGAGAGTGAGAGACCTCAGCGAAGCAGAAAAGCAGCGCAGCTCAACAGCAGCACCACCCGGAGTCATCATCAAACTCGGATGACCAACCCTCCCCCGTCCCGCTCCTCGTCGCGATCGTGTGCGTGTGTGTGTGTGTGAAAATATAGAAAAACATTTTTTTCGAGAAAAACACAGTTTTGCCGCGTAAAAGCTTCTTCGTCTTCAGCGCATACCCTTCCTCCCCCTTCCTCGGGGGTGGCTCATCACTGTAAGTAATTATTATTTGTTTTTCAATTTTTTTTTTGACCAACTACAGCACTCTCCTCCCCCCAACCCTTAACCAGCAACTACCCAAAGGGGGTGAGCACACAAAAAAAAAAGCTTTACTTCTCCAAGTACAGACCCACACACACACACGGGCACTCAGTAGCGCAACAACTGACGACGACGACGTGACCTCGAAAAATGTGACTAGAACTTTACGTTTATCCCTCTACTACTTGCGCGCCAGAGAACGCTTGTGTGCGACTGTGTGTGAGCGCGTGCAGTTGAGTGCACGTGTATGTGTGTGTGTTTTCTTTCCAAAAGGGGTGTAAAACTGCAACCAAAAGAAGATGAAAATACAAATACTTCTCTCCCCGCATACCATCACGTACGGGAAGAGTACAATTTTTTTTTTGTTTTCCCAGTAGTTCGCAAGTGGATTGCTATCATCGTACGTCAACCCCCACCCACCTCCACCCCCCTCTGTTTTACAGCAATCAAGCCAACCAACCACTAACGTCGCCTCTATCATCGTCATCACCTACTTTTGGGCTTATTTATCTCAAGAGAGAGAGCTAGCGAGCGTAAGTGAGTGAGTGAGTGAGCGCTTGTTTTGCATCTAAATGCAATGGAATAGATTTTCTTCAAGAATTTCCAACCCCTTGTCACCCCCCTCGTCTTACTCTCAGTCGAATTCTGCGAAGAGCCGAAATTCAAATTCAAATTGCAAATAAAAATGAACAAAAGATACATTTGTATCTGCTGCTAGTTTCGCTGCGTTTTTCCCGTTTTTTTTTGTTGGCATTTCGTGCAGTAATCTGGTAAATTTGCTTCCTAGACTTTGTCAGATGCATCTAGAGAATGAGGTCGAGGCTGTTAAGGGTTGTAGTTGGGTAGGCGATACAGATACTCGTGGCACACACGCGCGCAAAGTGGAGAAAAGTGTTCATTTCACATTGTCACTCGTTTCATGGGAGTTTTTCCACAGGTTCTGCTGTCGGGAGGAAATGGATGTTAGGGGGTGTTTCTTTTGTTCTCACCTCAGTGGTGGCATGTCAATCAAATTCTAAATAATTAAGTCCCGGCTCATGTGGCGCGGGGAAAAACTCCCATCGCACGCGGTCGTGTGACAGTGTGTGCTTGAGAATTTTTCAATAAATTAATTAATAACTTTGCATATCGACTTGGATTGCATATGTGTGTCCATATTTGTCGGACGATGTTTAGTCGCGCACTTCCTCATCGTCGCCGCCACTTCGTTGGGATGCATCCATACCTCCATGCTGTGCCCCTGTGCTCGTTAAACCAAAGCGAGAGTGTTCTGTTTTCACTCGGCAAATGCATCTGCATTTTGTGCTGATTAATGAACGAGCATGTAACAAATAACCCCATGGATACACACCTCAAAATGCATTCGCACGTATTCTCCTTGTGTTTTGTTGAATTTTTTGTCTGACGACAAATGGCGAAAGCGAATTTATGCATTCCTTGAGATGGATGTTCATGTTCATCTGACCACCGTGAGATGGGATGACGGAATCTTTTTTTTTTTTTTTTCGGTTTCGGTTTTAATGATCCGCACGTGGGTTTGCATTGATTTCTCAGTTATTTTCGCTGGAGTTTCCCTTTTTTGAGCACAGAAACGCCATCAAACAAGTGCAGGGCATTGTTGTGGTAAATTGCGCTTAAGTCATTGGGAAATCTTGTGACTTGTTGCGTAAGAGTGTGCCTAACGATGCCTTGGAGTTGATAAGATGCAGTGACCAGTTGGGTGCGGAGATTAGGTGCTTTCTTGAAATTTTTTTTTTATTATTTCTCGGGAAGTGTGCTTTCTTGCAGTTTCCGAGGAATGAAATAAATTCCATGAATACGCCAGTCCGTAGAAAACTTTTTAAGGAATCCTTGAATCTCTCTCAGACGACTGGATGGCGAAGTTGGTTAAGTGCCTGCGTTAAGTTAGAGGGGTCGCAGGTTCGAATCCCAGTTCCATGCCCTGCGGTCCCGGGCACGCTGCTTCCAGAAGAGACGGTGGCGGATGAACCCATGATGGGCCAGCGACCAACTGAAATAGCCGTTCGCGAACTTAAACTTATGTCAAAAGCTAGCGAGAAGTAACCAAAATCATCGTTAAATTTCAAAATATCCAAATTGCTATGGAAACTTAAGGAGACTTCTGATGTCAAATGACATTTGAATAGATATTGAGCGATTAATTTCGTTCCAACGTAAGCAGACAAAAGTTAACAAACTTAACGAAACTGAACGAACTTAACAAACTTACCGGAACTGAACGAGGCGGTAACTATGGAGGATTTAACAAATTCCCCTGCGTAGAAAGCGAGTAGGCAAAAGTGAACGAACTTAACGAAACTAAACGAACTTACCGAAACTGAACGAAGCGATAACAATGCAGAATTTATTTACCTACGTAGAGAGCGAGTAGGCAAAAGGGAACGAACTTAACGAAACTGAACTAACTTACCGAAACTGAATGAAGCGATAACAATGCAGAATTTATTTACCTACGTAGAGAGCGAGTAGGCAAAAGAGAACGAACTTAACGAAACTGAACGAAGCGATAACACTGCAGAATTTATTTACCTACGTAGAGAGCGAGTCGGCAAAAGGGAACGAACTTAACGAAACTGAACTAACTTGCCGAAACTGAACGAAGCGATAACAATGCAGAATTTATTTACCTACGTAGAGAGCGAGTCGGCAAACGAAACTGAACCAAACGTTATTATGGTCATGGTTTTTCTTTTGCTGTTTGTAAGCAACTCGTATCGCTGTGAACAAAAGTGTGAAGAAACTGTCTAGATTTCTCAATTCGGCATAAGTCGCAATTGTTCGATCATAGCTCGTCTGCATGAAGACATTGGGCCCTATACTTGTAAAAGGTCTCCTTGGGTAATGCCAAGGGCCCCTGATTGGCGTCAGATATTTGTGAATTGAGCTTCTGAACAGAGCCAAGTCGATATTTATTTTCATTCAACTGTCGTCTCTAGGGACAAAACTTACATTGGTCCCAACTATTTGTGAACGGGTCAGATTGCAATTTCTGGACTGAAACATATTTTCTAGGCTTTATGTGATGATGATTTTGATTCATTACTTAAGATCTCAAAAACATGCGTTGTCTTGGGGCTTAACCTCGGCATAAGCTAACCAAGTTCACCATCTTCACACTTCAAGTGTCATTGAATGAAAGCGCCCATCTTCGACAATTTTTGACAGTAGTTCCATCATTCCACCGAATTCCCCGATTGAAGCCCAGGAGGCTGTGCAATTCAGTAAGACACCCCTACAAAGTCATTCTTCCAATTTTCAAAGGAAATCGATTAAACCCAGCCTCGTCACATTATTCAACAGAAGTCATCGCCAGTCAGTCTGTTCACGTGCGATATGCATTCGAGACTTAAGACTCAATTAAGAGTCACTTTTAATATCGCATTTATTCAAAATCAGCTTCCACCAGTTGAACGCTCAGAAGACGGCTCATTAATGACAGCCACTTGCCGGCATCTTCTCATTTTCAATTCCTTGCTAAGTATCTAACACCGCCTGCTGCCTGCTGAACGGCTCGAAGTCGTTCATTTCATCGCATAAATTAAATTTACGAGGCATTAATGGCGACATGTTTTATTAACCGAATTCGGAATGGCAATTATTCGTATTTCCCGCAACGAATTTCCCCCGAAATTTATGTGTGACCAGCTTAATGGTGTCAATTGCAGTCCTTTTGTTTTGTATTTCTTTTGTTTTTCAATATGGTTGAGGTTTTGAGGCGGAAGGATGTCCTGGTGGGGGGTTCAGGGAGGAGTGACTACGTGATGGATGGGAGCACGTCAGTTGAAAGTGATTGACAGGCAATTCGGAAGTTGTCAGCACTTTGAGGCGACTTTGGGACGATCGACTTTGTTGAGTTAATTCGATGTGAGGGCACTTTAAGATATGGAACGGACTTCTTAGCTGAAATGAGAGTACATTTTGACCAAAAATCTGTGTTGGGAGGTTCTTCCATAAAGCAATCTTGTCACGACATATTCGTGACGCTGCTGGGCATAATTGCATATATCAAACAACCCTTTTGTACAGGGAAGCCTTGAACTCGTCTTAAGAGACTACACCAAGTGGAAAGATGGAATTCTTTTGAGCAAAATTTTAGACTGTCACCAATTGGGTAACGACTTAACATTCGTCACAAAATTTAATTTTTGCACATGAACCTATGAAACTTAACTGAAAAATCGTTATAGCAGAGGAGTTTCAGGCCTAACCTACTTCAGATCATCTAAGAAACGTTTCGTCAATTTTGTGACTCTGGTTAAGTAACAGTCTTGAATTAAGATGTTGACTAAACTTAGAGACGGCCACCGACTGGGCAAACATTTAAACAGCTCGTGAAGAAAAATTTAGCAAATTTCATGACGCTGCTTAGGTAACAGCATACAGATCGAAATCGTGTAATATTCAAGTTCGAGATCATTTAAAGAAGAGATTTATTCCACATTGAGTGAATTTTCGTTAGATTCGTGACGATTGATCGTGACGCTGTCCAGTGAAAGGTGACTGAAACAGAAATGATCTGTGCTTTGCACATAAAACAAATTTAAAACTTACATTTGAAGACTGACTAGAATCAGGGACTTAATTTCGTTTCATTTCGTCACGTTTATTTCGTGACGTTTTTGAGACAATAAAATCACAATTTATGGAATGACTATTCCACAAAGAGTGGAAACAACGAAGTGCTTCTCTCTCTGTTTTGATCTCATTTTTGTGCCTGACGGTATTTTCGTGACGATTCGTAAGTAAAACTTTGGATGGAGCTTGATGGGGTCAGCTGTCATATTAATATTTGACGCCCTTCGACTCAGCTCCCGTGGGACAACGCAATAGAGTACGCTCATGAATCCGACGTGCATCGGTGAAAGTAGTTCGCGCAAGACTGTGCTGGATGGAGAAGCATGTTGGCTGAGGCCCGGTCCACTCCGGAATACAGCGCCAGCTGAAGGGGATGGTCAAAGGCTGGTTGAGGTCTAGAGAAGTCGTCTAGGACACAGCGTGACCAAGGAGCTCTTGAATTTTGTGTACAATGAGTTAAAGCCGGACTGTCATTTTTGTCGTAGAACTTCGAACAATTCACCAATTCTCCACAAAGAGAAGTCGGTAGCTTTCAGGAGGCTACAAAAAATGAAAAGCCATCAAACACTGACGACAAGCATCGAATAATTTAAACTCGATGACTCAAGCTAATCCTTTCCAATTTAGGCCACAATACTTGATGAGAAGGGTAAGGGTAAGGGTCTTGAGTCGAAAATGCCGTCAGAAACATACGTTTCGAAAAGAAACCTCGCTAAAGAATCAGCTATGTTATTTCAGTTTTAAGCTCATTCGGAAACAAACGCTCAAATTTGTGTAAAATTTTGAATTTAAAGTCTCTACCGTGCTCATTGACAAGATTCAAGCCACAAATTCCGTCATAAAACGCACGATTTTTGAACACTTCACCCCTTCATTCAAACAGAAGAGAGGATCATTAGAAAAATATAACACCCGTGTCAGAAATCCCGTCATCTCAGCAGCCCATCCAATTTAGGCTACATATTTGAGGAGAGAGGGAAAGTCTTGAGTCGAAAATGCTGTCAGAAACGTACGTTTTGAAAGAAAACATCGCTAAAGGATCAGTTATGTTATCTCGGTTCTGAAATCATTCGAACACGAAATACCCAAATCTGGGTACAATTTTCAATTGAAAGTCTCTATCGTGCTCGTTGACGAGATTCAAATCACAGATTCCGTGTCAAAAACTCACAAGTTTTGAACGCACTCGTCTCTTTCTCTGATCAGAACAGAGGATCATCCTAGAAAAATCGAACAATCATGTCAGAAACCCCCTCTTTCTCGGTAGCGCACCAAGAAATGCTAAAATCAAAGACCACATGTCGGTGTCTTTTAACTTTGCTCGCTCTATCTTCCCAGCTCCCCTCCGTCTGAGCCCGTCAATCACTCGAAAACAGAAAAAAAAGCACTAAAACCCAGCAACAAAAGCGTATCTGTTTCCATTGTTTGCTGCTTTGTGTCCACAAGCAACTAGAACAATGGTCTCGTCTTAATTACTCACAAACATGACAAATGCGTAGCACCGCACCAAAGCTTGAAAAATTCCTCTAAAACAAAACCATTCCGTATCTCGGGCCCGTTGCGGTGCAACAAGACACGGACTGCAATCGCCGAATAGTCACGTTCGTGAATCTTTATCGGAAGCCTGTGAGCGCCACAATAGATCGGTACGCTCGAAACGCGAATTCCGTCGCTTATCGAAATTCTGTGAGTTTCCATGCAATCTGCATGGTCTGTCGGTGAGCGCTTTATGGACACGCTCCATGCGTCACCGCGGGGAGACCTTTATTTTTTGCGAAATATGTTTTTGGGTGCACTCCTACGTGGTGAGCTCATGGACAGGGTTTGGGACATTTTTTCGACTAATTACGCATTCCAGGCACTTGGCGCTTGAGGGGATGATGATTCACGGGCGATCGATAGCCGATCGAATGAGAAGAGAAGAGGCGGCCACCACCATTCGCGGGAAGACCGACCTGAAATTGTTTTTCTCTTTAAACAGAGCACCACGCCCAGCTAACGCTTCGGGTTTCTCCAGAGCGATGTGCCGCCGCATTCGGTCTGACAAAAGCATCGACTCTTTGATCACCGACGAACGTGTTGATTGACAATTTTGCGGTCGTCAGTGGTGAAATGCAAACTAAGTCGTGTCTAAGGGTTAGTCACACTTGCAGAGATTATCCAACTCTTCCGGGAACTGAACTTGGGTTCGAACCACAGTCGAACAAGATCGTCTTTTTTTTGCCACGTGATGAGTTGATGATGGTGCGCGTGGCTGAAGAGTTTATGAATCATTTTCTTTGCAGAACTAGTGAACTAGTCGTAGCGCTAACTCTTAACTACTGGACTCATCAGTGAACCTTGAGAGTTTTTTTCTGTTCATAAACAGCCGTTTGTGAATCAAATTTGATTAAATTTTAGGACAATGCGTCTAAAACCTTATAAGAGTCAACAACGATTGAGCTAAGGCTTTCAAGCTATCGGAAGTTCATAGAAAATAATCTAGGAAAACTGATAAATTCTGCTCAAACTTAGACTATGTGTCGAATTTTGAACCCTCTTTCCCTAGAGATATAAGATAAGTGGGGAATGGTCTTCTAACACAAAGACTTCCCTTTCATCCTTCCGCCAATAAAGAGAGAATACTTAGCTTGTTTCGTCACGTCACGGAAATTTCGTGACGATTGATACCATAAAATTTTCATAGATTTTGTGTTCTACCTCCATTCGAAGATCACATGAGATGAAAAGGGAAGTTGTTTGGTTTAATTAAATTTTTCAAAACAGACATTTTGTAACGTTACTTTGTGACGTGACTTGCAACTTTCAAAGTCAAATGTTGTGTTCATGTCCTCTGCTCATAAAGATACAAATGAAAGTTAAAGAAAATTAAAAGACTATGAAATGCGAGAAATAAACTCACTACCATTGAATTCGTCGCGATAGTTTGTGACACAAAATATTGTGACGTTTTTCTGTGAAATTTGACGTTCTCTGTGAAATTTATGAAAATGGCCACGTTTAGAGATTTCTTTAAATTGTGGAGGTAAAGGAGAAGAAAATTAAGACGTTACGTTAATTTTTTTCAGATTTTGTGACGGAGACATGTGACGTTCCTTAGGAAAAAACATTGCAAAATGTCCTTGAATGGATGCACATGTCCGTGGTAACCTTGGGAAAGTCAAACAGCTCTTGACTGCTAACAAAATTATGTTCAATGGAGCATCAAATCGCGTTATGGGTTAACTGTAACGAAAATGTGTCACGCTGCTAAAAAATTAATATCAAAAATAACCAGATATTCGCAGGCGGATTTGAGACAGAAAAAGAATATGACAGTATTGTAATGATATATCACCATGAGTTCTGATTTGATATACAGTCGCATCCCCCTATGTCGAACTTCCTCAAATTTCCTTCCAGAATTTCCTTCTAACTCGAATTTATTTGACGTGACGCTTTATTTTTTTTGGAATTCTGAAACGATATTCTATTACTTTCTTTATTAGAAATGCCTTGCGACGGACTTAGGCGACAACCAAATATCGCATTTGATAAGGGATATTTTCGTCACAGTTTTTTCGTGACGCATTCTTTTTTTTAGAACTTCGAAACGATATTCTATTATTTATTCTACCAGAAATACCTTAGAAAGGCCTAAAGCGACAACCAAATATCGCTTTTGATGAGGGATATTTTCGTCACATTGTTATTTTCGTGACGCTTCATTTCTCTGTAATTTTTTTGAACTCTGGAACGAAACTCTGTAACTTATCTTACTAGAAATGCTTTACAGTCGTCTAAAGAGACAATGTCACCCCAATTTTGATAAAAGAGTTTTGCGTCACAATTTTTTCGTGACGCTTCATTTCTGGTTTTAGGGAAATACTGAAGTGGTCTTTTTGAAATCGGAATTAGATCAAATTTAAGATGTTAAGGTGTTTGCAATGACTCAATGTACCAGCACGATTGTGAATCAATGTTAATCAGTTGCCTAGGTCGCATTATTTCGTGACGCTGCCTCAATATATCAAATTGGGGTCTATGTAGATGAACTTAAATCGTGAACTGCTCGAGACTTCGGACATACCTTGTTCGGATTCGAAGTACTGCAAGATAACGTTGTATTTAAAATAAATGGAAAATTACTTTTTCGTGACGATAACTTTGTGATGAAATCAAACAAAATGGGCTTATGACTTAGTTTAGGTTAGTCACCGATCTCGGTCGGTCTAAGGTCGAAAAGAGTGCAGGCTTTAAGAAATCAGGTGAAGTCTTGAAGAAGCACGAATCTAGCCTCAGACTCGCCAATGAAATGAAGGGAAATTAATATCAGTCAGGGATTGCATGGCTAGAGCCATGAAAGGACTCACGGACAAGAGTCACAGGTCCATTTTATCAGTTGATTCCCGAAAATTTTAAACAATCTCGGCCTCAATCCTCTGCTTTCTCGCCTTTCAACCAAGACAAGAGTTCCCGGTGAAACCCTGAGTCCCTTCAAAACGCATTTCTGATCAGCATACGGCCACTTCATGGTCAACACAATCGCAACAAAAGGAAAGAAAGTGAAAAGGCGAATGGTAATGCTTCCCCTTAAGCTGTCAGCCTATCAATGACGTTGTTGGCAAGTCTCGCAGGCGCTCCCATTTATTGGACCGTACATACCAATATTTACCCCATGGACCTTCTTTCCGCGGCTGCCAAGACTGGAAATGAAGACAAAAAAAGAGCCAGCCCCGCACCTCGCATCAGTTACAGAACAATCAACCTCAATTCGTCGCGGTTGATTGCCGAAAACACTTGTCAAAACGAAAACTGTTCCACAAAAATATGATTCATGGGTTACCACGGGTTCCTTCGAAAGGCAAACATCCGACAGTCGCGCAGCGCCAACGAGGCAGACATGACAATACCTCGGCAAACAGTGCCGTGTGTCACCACCGTTCGACAACAACAAATCGATTGTGTCTGACAAAACAAAAGAGAACCCAAATTTGGTTGAAAAATTTCCCCCAAAACCACGACGAGATCCAAGGAGAGAGAGAATGCGAAGCCGGAAGATGTTGCCCTCCAACAGAAGGTTGCAGCGCACCCCACCCAACCGCTGCACCAGGTCAAGTTGTCCCCAAAAAGAAAAACAAAAGTATCTCAGGCATCACCCCCGCTCGATCTTGCGGTCTGTTTTGTGGGTTGTGTTATGAAACGACACCCGAGCGATGAAGACGACACAGCAAATATTCTGTCACTCGCACGTCGATGTTGAGCGGCTCAGATACTCCACATGACAGCTCCGGAGACACACACACGCCCCGCATGTGTGCATGTGTGGGCCCAACTCTCTATGAATATCAATTACACGCGCGTCTGTTTGCACAGCAAACTGTTGCCGCTGCATATCGGGGACGACGACGACGACGGCAGAGAGGCACGAAATCGTTTAGAGCTTCGAACGAGGAGCAGAGTGGGTGAGTCGCTCCTGGTAATGGCATTGTACTCGTCTCGCACTTGTACTCGAATCCGCAATATGGTTGTTATCGTATCTGCTGCTGTTGGCGCATATTTTAATTAACATCATGAGAGCAGATATTGTAATTCACTTGTTAATTTTTTCGTTGCCGTCCTCCTTTGCGGACGGAGTGACTGGTGGGTGGTGGTTGGTGGTTGGTGGCGATGGGTGACACTTGGCAGTCTGGCGGTCTTGCCAGTCGCATATGCAGTTTCATGGTCAAATAAATTATAACGACTTCATTAATGAGCGGCAGTGAAATGGACGCAACTCGTGATGAACTGTGGGAGGGGGTGTTGTGGTGTGTTGGTGAAAATTACCACGGAAATTGGGCAATTCCATGAATGTGCCCGAAAGAGCGAGTCAGGCAATTGTAACAGTCGTCATGCGACGAGTGGTGGTTTGGTGGGTTGTACGGAAGTGTTCATGGGTTTGAGGGACTATTGTCAAGGACAGACTTGGGAAAGGATGTGCTTGACTGAGGAGATATAGAAATCGCTCATGAAATGACGGAAGTTGACAGGGCAATGGACGGGAATTGATCCAATTCTGGGTTAATGTGAAGTGTGTGACTATTAGTGAGTGCGACACTGATTTGCTTTACTGTCGATTGTCTTCAGCGACGCGGTTTGACCAAGGCTGTGGCAAACAACTCATTCACACCACCTCTAGACCATCTCTGATTGAGTTTTTAGGGAGACATAATAATAATAATTGCTGCGCTACAGTCCGAGGTGGACCTGGGCCTAGCTTCTCAACAACCACTCGTGTTGAAATTACCACCCAGGCACCTGCTTTCACCTTGTCACGAGTTTAAGGTAATGAATCTTCGTCGGGATACCATCTCCAGACTCAGACGATCAGCAAATTGTTGGACTATGAAGAGCGATGACAATCGAAAACATTAACTTTTGAAATGAAAAATTTGTCTAAATATCCAGCTTATCCACGAGGAAGACGGGTAAGCCTTCACCTTCACCTATTTTCCATATACCCTGCCAGCGTCTGGCACTAACTAGGGCTATCTTTGCATGATTGGGCATTCACCCACCTCGAAGAGATTTCAAGTGTCAAACGCTAGGGACCTTACGTTTTTGTCGTTTCGCAGGACAGCTCTAAAAATTCTCTTACGGAGACTCCCTTTAACTTCTTCAAGAACCTGGTCGGGGACTTCCTCTTCCAGTAGCGCTTCAGTTCAGAATGGCCCTGGATCTCAAAAAACAAGAGTGCATGTTTTAGGAACTAAATTCTCCCCTAGGCTAGGTTAGGTTAGGGGGCTGCTAGTAACACTTAGACCATGTTGGTCCATTGTTATACCCACAGTCAGACCACTACCACTGATCGGCCGCTCGAGTGATCCCAACGCCAAATGGTGAATGAACAGATTTGCAAACCGGATAAAAGGGTATTAACTTTGCTTTCACTGGGATTTGAGCATTTTTTTTCTTCTTCTTAGGGCGCTACAGTCCGAGGTGGACCTAGGCCTCACTCAACATGCTTCTCCAGCCAGCACAATCTTTCGCCAGCCGTCTCCAGTTTTGCACACAAAGCCGGCCGAGGCTCCCCTCGACTTGTGTGCGCCACTTTGTACATGGACGTCCTTTTTTGCGTTGTCCCACAGACTCAGAGTCGAAGACTTTTCGGGCCGGAGCTAAGTTGTCCATACGCTCTACATGGCCTAGCCATGTCTGTCGCTGTACAGCCCATACAGTTCGTGGTTGAACCTTCTCCTCCAAATGCCATCAACGCAAACAGAACCAAAGACCGCGCGCAGAACTTTTCTCTCGAAAAGGCCAAGAGACTGTTCATCCGCTTGGGATATTGTCCACGCCTCTGCGCCGTACAGCAGTACTGGGATAATCAAGGTCTTGTATAGAGTCAACTTGGTCTTCCGAGAGAGGGCTCTACTACTCAATTGCATTTTGGGCCAAAAAAAACAGCGGTTGGCAAGAGTTATTCTGCGTTTGATCTCGGTACTGATGCTATTTGTACTGTTTACCGCGGAGCCAAGGTAGACGAAGTCCTTTACTACCTCAAAGTTATAGCTACCTATGGTGACGTTCTGGCCCAGTCGTCGATGTTGTGCGTCCTTTCTCGATGACAGCATATACTTGGTTTTGTCCTCGTTTACCGCCAGACCTATTTTACCCGCTTCCGTTTCAATGCTCCCAAACGCATCATTGACGACTCGCTGTGTTCGCCCAATCACGTCAATGTCGTCCGCGTAAGCTAGCAGTTGAACAGACTTTTGGAAGATCGTGCCTCATCTGTTGGCCAGTGAGTTTTGCACGATCTTCTCAAGAACGATGTTAAAGAAATCACATGACACCGCGTCGTCGCTTTGTCTAAAACTTTTTTTGACATTGAAGGTGTCGGTTCGTTACCGACCTTGATAGAGCAGCGAGAGTTCTCCATCGTCATCCTGCTCAGTCTGACGAGTTTGGCAGGAATGCCAAAACTAGACATGGCGCTGTATAGCTCGTCTCTATGCACGCTGTCATATCGACAAGTAGGTGGTGTGTGTCGATCTGCATTTCTTGGGTCCTCTCCAGGATCTGCAGTAGTGTGAAGATTTGATCTATGGTCGACTTCCCCCGCTTGAAACCATAGTGATGGAGACCTATCAGTTTGGTGACGAAAGGTTTCAGGCGTTCACACAGAACTTCATTCACACAGACTTATCCCTCGATAGTTGGCGCAGTCAAAGTGGCCTCCTTTCTTGTGGATCGGGCAAACGATGAAACGACCAATCTACCTTATGAATACTTTGAAACCCCATTAGGCTTCGTCGTTCTCAAAAACATGTGCAATCCTAGATTACATGGTAAATTTTGCAGTGGGAACTTGATCTCAAAGATTAAGCATTGTAACTGACTTGAGAAGTAAGGCCGAGTGATCAGGATTTTTGCCTTAATTTTGTGGATTCAGTTTTATAGTCGGTAGATAGGGGAGAATTCAGACCCTAAAATTCGTAACAAATCTGTTCTGCATCCTCAAGGTATTTCGAGTTGCTTTAGGTGAGGTTAGGTTAGGTTTTGGAAGGGGAGTGTGATGGTTAAACATCACTTACACTAGGAGGCCATAGAGCCTATTGTGAATCCCTTCATTTGTGGAGTACACAATCTATTAACCTCTCCTGTCACGTGTTGATTGAAACCACCCCTTGCTCTTCATGAATTTTGGAAAATCCAATCGCTAAGTCCGCAGTCTCTGCGGTGCCGATTCTGGAGAGCTGGGCTGTGACTAAGCAGATGTTGGATCGTCTCGGTGTCTTCCTCATCTCGGCAACTCCGGCAAAGATCGCTGGGTTCCGCATTCCATATCCGGAGCATTGTTCCGATGGGGCAGCGTCCTTTGATCACTCCAACGAGCACACGGAACGAATTTTGGTCCAACGCCAGAAGCTTCTTTGCTTTGCTGCTGTTATGTTCTGGCGACGTTGATTTTGTCGTGTGACAGTCATTTCTTACACGCCAAGACGAGTTGGCTTCTTTTTGTATCGTCGTGTCGCTTATGATCCGGTACCATGCAGTGATCGATGGTCGCAGTGACGTGTTCGCTTCGCTAATGTCCATTTAAGACCTTTGTCTGGCCAATTCGTTCGCTCTCTCCTTCCCTGCGATTGAGCTGTGGCCCGGAATCCAGCAAAGCTTGACCTTGTGCTGGCTGATGTACCTCAGTGATTCGCGGCCATTCATAACAGCCTTTGATCTCGTTGTACTGGATCCTATTGACTCCAGTGCAGCCCGGCTGTCTACAAGGATGGTGATATCCGACGGTAGGATATCGGTAACTTGCATATGTTCGACTGCTTTCCCTATTGTCAGAATCTCTGCTTGGAAGACACTGCGCAAGTTAACGAGTCTAAATGATTTAATGTCTTTCCCCCAAAACTCGAATCTTATCCTTGAATCTCCTTTTCAGAATATCTTTGGCAATCGATAGGAGAAAACTCCATGCTGTCTGGCAGCAGAACTTTCTTCGGGAAACAAATTGAGTCAACATTTGACTTTCTCCCAGAAAGCGTCCTCTGAAAAGCCAGAATTTTGGTGAAATTCATTCTTGACTGATATTCTTGAGTCGTATCGACATACGTCAAGCTGGCAGATGTACAGTTTGAAAAGACGAAGGAGAAGGAATTTGTTGCACCCAAAGGCCTCCTAATGCAACGTGCTCTCCCTTCGTCGTTAAAACCCTGACCATGAGCTTCCGTCTTCAATTGCACAGTTGACAGCTGAATGAAAAGCTGTCATCTTGGGCTGCCCCCGTTCAAACTTCTCAACGCGACTTAAGCCAGCCAAGGAAATTAATCGCCGCAAGTGCTCTCTTCAAGACAATGTCTTTGAAAGTTGCACAATACCGACGGCTGATCGTTTCTGAAACACAAAACTCTTCGCCTAATCCACTTACCAACTGCTGTCTCGGAATAATGCAATCTCTGCTGATGACTGACATCCGTCCAAGTGTTTCGACAGACCACCAACAACTCCGATGAGACAACGACGCGACGCCCGTCCTCGATTGCAATCAAAGCGGCCCAACTTAAGTCCCTTCCATCAATCAATCCATCCCCGAAATCTGATATCCCTCACCATCTCTCATAATCCCCTCGTGTTCCGCAAAATCCCCAAATCAGAGATTCCCCAAACGTTCGCGGGGCGGGAAAGTAAGAGTGTCGAAGCTTTCTACACCCCAGATGCACAGACGATTTCGGTGAAAAATTAAGACACTAGGCTCGGTACGCACGTCCGCCTGTCATCGTTGTCATCATCATCGGAGGCATCCTGAGATGGTTTGGGTGCTGCCCTCATTCATCTCGTGCTCGAAAAGATACGAGGGTACGGGCGTATAAAAAGAAAATCATAATAATTCAATTACAGTGTCACGACTTTTGTCATCACCACCGGCACACTCACACACACGCGCACACACACCCCCCTTCGCCAAGAGTGGCCACCATCGTCGGTGAACCACTCCCAGTTGGCCCCGCGGATGAAATGGAATTATGTTAAGCCACCATTGACGGTGACCCCAAAAACGTAGAGCCCGCGTCGTCACCGTCACCGTCACCGTCACCATTGTGCGTCTCGTCTCGTCACCTTTTCGAGTTCTGTTTTGTTTTCTGTTGTTTTTTGCGGCAATTTTTCGAACGAATTCCACCTTGGAGTTTTAAGTACGAGCACTGACGGCGATGGCGCGCATACGCGGCATAAAAACGCCGAACGCTCCCATTGTTGGTTTTTATCTTGCGGCATCCTCGCCCACATCCGGTGGGGCGCCTGAAGAGCCATCCCGTCTCGCGGCGTAGATCCTTGTCAGCGCCAGCGCGCCCGAGACTTTCTTTCTCGATGCGGCCGCTGCACACGTCCCCGTCGAGTTGTTAGCCGACTTTTTACGACTCTCGTTGGTAATGTCAACAGCGCTGCCAATTGTGATGACAGACACACGAGAGACAACACGAGAAACTCAAAGAAATGTCAATTGTGTGTACACAGAAGGTCTTAACAAGAATTTTCACTCGAAACCGTCGTTACGTCTTCCGCAGCTGTTGGCCCTTCTATCCCGCGTTGCGTCAAAATACCGCCCGTCCGCGTCGAGTTACCAGCCGAGGAGTCAGAAGTCAAAAGTGAAAACTTTTCGGTTAACAATAAAATGTTTTTATTGTTATTGCCATTATCACCTTTTTGGTCTGACGGGCTGGCTGACACAGCCACAGAGCGAGATATAGACGCTGATACGGATGTACACTCGGCTGCACGATGCAAGTGACGATGAGACAACAAAAGCGCAGAGGGACTCTCCTTTTGGCCGTGAGATGAAAATAAAAGTCAATCCAATGGAGGCGGTTTTATTGGACAAGTTGAGATGACACAGGTGATCCTAATTGGGCCAATAATGTTTATATACGAGTGTGTGCGCTGGGTGACGGATGGATGGTGACGGATGGTGATGATGTTTGATGATGATCGTGCTCGAGAGCCGGCGAGTGTTGAACTGGAGCGTGAAGATGTCGGGAGAGATCTTGTACGCAGGCGGCAGGTGTCGCCGGAATGAGGTTAAAATGCGTGTTGTGTGGCCGTGCAGCAAGGAAGCACCACGCACTTGGTTGTTCGACGAGTGGAGTGACAAAAGTAGGTCAGGAATGGGAGGCATTGTGTACGCAGATAGACGGAGGAGAACAATAGCGCATCGGTGAAGCATTCTTCAATTCTTTTGAGGAGCCCTCTTCGTTGGTCCGTCATACTTTACCAGTGTCTATAGTCTTCTCTGCTCTCGTTGTTCGATGATGATAATCTTTGCCTTTTTCGACGTCGTTTACGTGTGTCTACAGTCGTCTTTGCTGCCTTTCGTGCCATGGAAAAATCCCCGCTGTGGAATTCCTTTGAAAATCCTTCTAGAGGTGGATAGAATGGGGTACAACATGGTGTCGTCGAAGATAGCTCCATTAAGGCGGTTATTCGAGGAGGCCCTTTCAAGCCATAGAAAGCCCTTTCAAGACTAGAAAGCACCAGTCTTCAGCTTCCGTTGCTTATCAGTCGTGCTTTGCTTTATTGTGCAGCACGTTCACATGGGTCTTCGTGACCATTTGGGAACGATAGGAAAATAAATTTAAGTAACATAACAACGGTGTGAGATATTCAATTGATTTTAGCTTTATTTTGAAGCTACATTCATGCCATTTTGTATGGAATAGCACATAATTAAAATGGCCGCTGCCGCTTCGGCTTAGCTGGCAGTGATTCGCTCGGTCGGTTCAATTTTTGATGACTCGGTCGAAGATGTGCGGCGTTATTCCGGCAATAGCGTCTCGAATGTTGGCTTCGAGCTTGTCCAAAGTGATTGGCTTATTAGCGTAGACTAAAGGGTCAACTATATCGGCCGTAGAACTGAAGCAACCAAGAGAATACACACAAAATACACCGTGACCATATAAACCGCTTGGCTCGGTTTCGTTCACTTTTGCCTACTCGCTCTCTACGTAAGCAAATTCCTTAAATACTCCATAGTTTCGGTCAGTAAGTTCAGCTTTGCTTGCTGAACCCTTTAACCACTTCCAGGATAGTTCAGGAATGCAAGTCTTCTCTGAATTTGATCGGTAGCTTAAATTCGCTAAGACTTGTCTGGGTCCCGTGGCACCACGGGATCACAGGAAATGAGTTCGCCGATGAACTTGATAGGCGAGGATCAGATGAGGCATTCTCAGGACCTGAACCTACGCTGCGACTGCCTGCGTCCTTGGTTAGGGCTTCCATCGATGGTTGGATTTTTCGATGTAAACAGACCAAGCTCCCCAACGTCTGTAAGAAATCCGCGGCTTTCTTGTTATCTCTTAACAGAAAATACTGCAGACAACTTATTGGCGTACTAACGGGGCACTACACCTTCCCCAAACACCTAAGTGTGCTTGGCCTGAGCGATGACACCCTCTGCGACGCGTGTGAAGAGGACAATAACACTGCAGAGCGCTTCCTCTGCTACTGTCCCGCCTTTGCTCGGATAAGGTGGCAGTTATTCGGTGCTGATGAGGTGAGAACTGATGACGTACGCTCCTCTTCACAGAAGCGCCTGCAAGACCATGAAATTTCATTAAAAGTAGTTTGCTGCCGGGAGTACAATGGACCAGTTTTTGAGTCTGAGTGCTCCAGTGTAGTGCTACAAACAACTCCGACAAAAAAAAAGTTCAACTTCGTTAAGTTCGTTCAGTTCTGTTGAGTTCATTCAGTTTCGTTAAGTTCGTTCAGTTTCGTTAAGGTCGTTCAGTTTCGTTAAGTTCGTTCAATTTCGTTCAGTTTCGTTAAGTTTGTTCACTTTAGTCTGCTTACGCGGGAGCGAAATGAATCGCCCAATAGGTATTCAAATGTCATTTGACAGCAGAAGTCTCCTTAAGTTTCTGTAGCAATTATGGATATTTTGAAATTTGACGATGATTCTGGTTACTTCTCGTTTGCTTTTGACATAAGCTTAGGTTTTCAAAGGTCTATTATAGTTGGCACCGTGGCGTAGTGGGTAGGTGCGTCGACTCCTACGCTCGATGTTGTCGGTTCGAATCTCGAAAAAAACATCAAACATTGTTTCACGGCTCCACCTCTTTCGAGTCACTGACAATGCTTAAAGAGTATAACTGTCTAGGAAAAGCAAGTTCGGAGTCGGCATTAAACTGTAGGTCCCCTCCACTCGTGAGAGAACAACAACACGAGTGGTTGCTGAGAAGCTAGGCCCAGGTCCACCTCTGACTGTAGCGCCGCCACTATTATTATCATTAGGCGTAGGTGGGCAAGTAGGTTAAAGGGTGCCCTTGCGACTGGTGTCTTAGACCTTACTTAGACCAACAGTTTGGGTCCATTGTGCCCTGGGTATGGGATATACCTCGTAACGCCTATATTAAAACCGGTGATTAGAACCACCCGAATTTTTGTATGTTGCTCTGGAGGAGACAGTAAGTCTATACCTCTCCAACCTCTTAATGATCTCGTCCACTACTAGGATCCAAAGAAGTGGTGTGAGAACCCCGCCTTGCGGCATTTCCCTATCCCCTTGGAAGCCAGGCAAAGCCAAGACAATCTTCGACAGAAACCCGTCAAATCATCTAAGACTTTGAACATCTGTTGTCCCACAGACCGAAGGCTAGGCTCAATCGCTGTCTCTACAGACGTTGTCGCCGTCGCAACTGAATCACGTACGACCCCTTCACCTCGAAGATGTGTGTTTGAGAACCCTTAGCTACGCACCCATCTCCCTACGCGTCGCATTTCAAATGAAATAAATATTCAAGATCCCATCTGAAAAGTGCCACCACCCGATCGATAGCAACTTGTAACCCAGAAACCTCTTCGACTCTTCGACTGTTTGTTCGACTGTTTGCCTAGTCCACGCACACACACCCCCTTAACCCTTTGAAATTTATTAATTTATACGCATTGACATTCATCCAAACTACACGCCGAATGGAGAAGGGACAACCGAACGACCCCCGGAGCGGGGTGTGTGCGGAGAAATGAATTCCTAGGTCATTGGGTCAACTACTGGCAAACTATGCACATCACTCACTGAATCAACAATCGGTTCTTGCTCTCATTTGCACCCCGCACAGCGGAAGGAGGACAAAAGCCGAAAACAAAAAACCCCCAATAGCAGTTAACCACCACCGGGTGATGGCGAGGGAGGGTGGGGGGCTTGTGCCGGGCACATTTAAATATTCAAATTGCCCTTCGGTGTAGTATTTGTCATTCGTTCTGTCTCGTCCCAGTGCCGCCGCCGCCGCCGCCTCTTTAACATTCTTTTCTACAATTTGACACTCTGCTGCCTGCTGCTGCCGGCGTGATGTTTAAACCATGACCACCTCGGAAGCGCCAGCAAAAGCCACACCGGGGGGTGCGGGCGAGACGACCATCCATTGACACTGACGAAACGTTTTTCATTTTTTGTCACTCTCCTCTCGGTGCCAAAAGGAATTCGTTAGAGATTGCATATCTGAGTCGGAAGCCACGAGCATGAAATATTCAGCGAGCGTCTCTTTGACGCTCCGTCCGAACGCACGGAGGGGCCTCGCTCGCTCGCTCGCTCGACTCCAGTCGCTATCGGTGAGTCTTTGAATTTTTCAAAAGATACGCTTTGTCGCTTTGTTTGGTCAAAATTTGACGCGACCGTGTGTGCGTACGAGTGTCAAAGCGAAATAGAGGTCATCTCGTGATTGACGCCAATCCCACGATTGTTTGCCTAACTCGAGGCATCCGTGTGTCTTTCGAGATGCTCTCTCGCAGATAGAGTGTCAGTAAATCACGTGGCCAAAGGAGAGGAGCCAGCACCCAGCGCACACAGCGGAATCAAGGTCGTGTCATGTCAAAGTGGTTGCTTAAACCGATTTGATGAGGTTGCCTGCGAGGAGGAGGAGGGCGACGGAGACAACAGGGCGGCATTGGTGGGCGTTTGAAGATGGATAGATGAAAAGACGGATGAATGGGTGGAGGGTGTCCTTGGGTATTTCATTGTGCTCTGTGTCAGGAAGGAAGTCGTCCTTTCAATAATCTCTTTGATGGAATTTTCTTTCACATTTCTTTTGTTTTCCCCCTCCGCTCTCCCGGCGCGCCTCGTTTCCGTGATGAAATTTGTTTTCTCTCTTGTTCTTCTTGTTTTGACGTCGTGAGGAGCCTGGTAAAATGCATTCGCTTTCAGGGATGGAGCCTGTGGTGAGGGTCAAGCTTTGCTCTTTTCCGAGGCGGGTGGGGGTGACGAAATTGGAACAAATGTAATCCGTGCAAGGTTACTCCAGATACGAGTGTAATTCGGACAAATGGCTGTCAATTTGTCAAAAGTTAAGCTCGAATTGATCGGAGGTTGGATGTTGTTGGGTGCCACATGTGTGATGTGGGCCAAGAGGTACGAGTAGATACTGTGCTTCATTTTATTGCACATCCCTCATCAGCTTCTTGCTGTTGATTGCTGTTGAGCGTGCCTCTTGTCTTTGGCTTCAAGTCCTGAGGCGTTTAAAGTGTTAAATTCGAGGAAGGAAGGTTCTTTACTATACAGGGTGGGCCAAATATAAATTTATTTTTAAAAATGCAATAAAATGTAGAAAATTAAATTTTTCCCATGTATTACGGCTTTATTGGTAAGAACAAACATTTCCATTAATTATGAAGTACAACGTCGTTGAAGCGGCTGCCTCTTTTCTCGAAACGGCCAAGAGACTGTTCATCCGCTTGGGATATTGTCCATGCCTCTGCGCCGTACAGCAGGATGGGATGATTAAGGTCTTATACAAAGTCAGCTTAATCCTTCGAGAGAGGGCTCTACTACTCAATTGCATTTTGGGCCCAAAAAAACAGCGGTTGGCAAGAGTTATTCTGCGTTTGATCTCGGTACTGATGTTGTTTGTACTGTTTACTGCGGAGCCAAGGTAGACGAAGTCCTTAACTAACTCAAAGTTAAAGCTGCCTATGGTGACGTTCTGGCCAAGTCGTCGATGTTGTGCGTCCTTTCTCGATGACAGCATATACTTGGTTTTGCCCTCGTTTACCGCCAGACCTATTTTACCCGCTTCCGTTTCAATGCTCCCAAACGCATCATTGACGACTCGCTGTGTTCGCCCAATCACGTCAATGTCGTCCGCGTAAGCTAGCAGTTGAACAGACTTTTGGAAGATCGTGCCTCATCTGTTGGCCAGTGAGTTTTGCGCGATCTTTTCAAGAACGATGTTAAAGAAATCACATGACAGTGCGTCGCCTTATCTAAAACCTTTTTTTACATTGAAGGTCTCGGTGAGTTCGTTACCGACCTTGATAGAGCAGCGAGAGTTCTCCATCGTCATCCTGCTCAGTCTGACGAGTTTGGCAGGAATGTTAAAACTAGACATAGCGCTGTATAGCTCATCTCTTTGCACGGTGTCATATGCGGACTTAAAATCGACAAATAGGTGGTGTGTGTCGATCTTCATTTCAGTTGCGCATTCTGTTACCCCAATTTTCCAAGACCTTGTAGATGCTTTCTGGCTGTAGCTCACTTGGATGGACCTGCTTGGATGATATTGGCCTTGAGTGGTTGAATCGTTTCCGGATTGTTGACATAACTTCGGTCCTTCATGGTTTCCCACAAAAAAAAAAGTCCAAAGGGGTCATCGCAGCTCTGAGGCGGCCAATTGACATCGCCAAGACGGCTGATAACACGATTTAGGAATTTGATGCGCAAAAGATCAATTGTGGCATAGGCTGTATAGAGTGGCGCGCCATCCTGCATGAACCAGTGGTCGTCCAAATCCATGTTCTCAATTTCAGTAAAAAAAAGTCGGTTAAAATGGCCCGTTGACCGAAACGTTGTTCCCATCCCAGCCTCATTTTCGAAGAAAAATGGTTCAATGATTCCACCACTCCACAATCCTTACCAAACTGTCACTCTCTGTGGATGTATTGGCTTCTCGACTATAACGTGTGGATTTTCCGAGCCCCGGAGGCGGTGTGGCAATTTTGTTTGTTAACGTAGTCGCCGAGATGAAAATGCGCCTCGTCAGAAAAGATGATTTTTCGCCCAAAATCGTTGTCCAATTCAAGCTGCTCTAAGGCCCAAACTGCGAGACGATAACGAAGCGGATGGTCGCACGCCTTCAATTGCTGAGTCAAATGGAAGTAATCAAATAATCCGAGATCTTTGTGCAGAATTCTTCTTGGGCTAGTGCGTGAAACTGAGCTGTTGAGATCGATGGCGATGTTGATGTTCGCGAATTGAGTCTGACACTCTCGACCACAGCAGCCATATTCTCATCTATTCGCACCGTACGACGACGGGGATCATGAGGCCATGAGTGTTGCCCACATACCAGTCTCACGTACTTTTTGCACAAACTCACTCACAAGTCACGGTGGGCACTTCGGCCAAAACCTCTTTTCAAAAAATGCACTTTTTGGGATACCATTCACTCACTTTGGAAATAAGTTTTCAATATTTCCCAATGTTACCCAAGCGTAAAGCGGCTGATTTCATTCCGCGGATTTCGGTATGATCCTGTCTTTCTGTCAAGATTTTGAGAGGGAAACAGCTGTCCGTTTGAAAAAAAAAACCTTTAGATGGCATCACCCATCTGGGCGCCGTGGCCCAACGGCAAATGATGACTAGACCAGATTTTAAAAACTGAATAAAGGCGTATAAACTTTGCTTTCACTGGGATTCGAACCTGGGACCCCTCTAACTTAGGGCAGGCACTTAATCAACTGCGCCATTGAGTCCTCTGGTAGTGGTAAAATACTTCTTAACTTTAGATAATGTGGTCAAAGTCGTATACTGGGTGAGTGCGTGAACTCCTACGCTGAAGGTTCACGGTTCGATCTCGGCCAGACCAACTTTCGTTTTCATGGCACTGCCTCTCCTGAGTATTGACAATCTTTTGAGGATATAACTGTCCCACTTCGGCGTTCAGGGTCGGCATAAAGTTGTAGGTCCCCTTCACTCGTGATAAAACACTAGCGCAAGACGCTGCTAGAAGTATCACTCAATTCCGCATCTATCACATTTCCCCAAGAAGTGTGCACGGATTCAGTGAGTGCTTGTGGATTTGTGTGATTGTCTAGAAAAACGACTGAATTTATGAAGACTGAGTAAGCGAATGCCTGAGAGTTCGATACTCTCAGAGTAAAACTTATTGACTGGCTGATCAGCGAGCAACTCACAAACTAACCCACTGCTTGAGTGACTAACCGCCTCAGACACTTCGACTAGATCAAAGTGACCGTAAACAACTGTTACACCTCAGGGCCTTGAGTGTGTCATAAACACGGCAAAAATCAAAACAATTACTAACTCAACTTCTGTGAAAACAAACCTCAAAATATCCCTCTAATCACAACCATCAACAATCGAAATGTCAAAACAGATGTCCAAACACATTCCGCGGCGACCACATCTGCGCAGTGCCACCTCCCCGACCCAATTAACAGCCCCAATCTCTGCGTAGTTGGATGCGATTTCCAAAAAGCCTCATCCGACTCCAGCAGCAGTAGCAGCGCACACCCAGGCTCTCTTTCGATTGAAAAACAAACAATCATCCACTGGCCTGGCGGAAGAAAAACAGGCAAAACAACGACAAAATTATTCACAATCGCAATTCATATTCGCGCAGCGAACAGCCCCCCGAGCCGCGCGATCGCGGTGCCCGCTGGCTCGGCCGTGTTTATGCGTTACATTCCACACAGCCAGCCCCGCCGCGCCGTCGGCTCATGGAGAGTTTTCCTTCATTAGCCATGCAAGGTTGCCAATATTCGTGTTTTTCATTATTTTCTGTTTTGTTTTTGCGCGAGCCGTGTCGCTGTGTACGAGTAGACGCGAGTCCACACGGCGCAAGTGCAGTAAAAATAATAATAATTATTCTTAAGACGATTTTTCCTTGTGCCTTGAGGAATTGGCACTTGAACTTGGTTTGAGTGAGTGGTGTGCGCGCGCGCCTAATGACAGCCAGCAGCACAAGTGTCACATTGACGTCGCTGGCGAGTGTGGAGTCTTTTGGTAATGACACCGCTGAACCTTTTTGTGGTCGTCATTGGCTTATGACTGCGATTGCTTTGAATTGGCAGAGAGGGGGGGGGGGGGGGGCGATGGGTGAGGTGGAGTTGAAATTGTTGAATTCTAAGTGCACTTTGGTGGCTTGGAAATTGTGTGGTTGAAGTCTTGTGGTTGACACTTGAACGTCGTTAGTCGGAGGGTGGGGCGAATGACAGTGGCGGCGGTGGTGAAGTGCTGTTTGCTCGGCTGGATGACATCTCTGACAATGATGCATGCGACAGGTGGTGGTTAAGAGGGGTTTCTTTGGGGTTTTTGTTTTTTTTCTTTTCAATGTGCTCGAAATAGCCTCACAGGGTGACAGGCAAACTGAGTTATGAGATGCATGGAGGAAGTTGGCAATAAATTGAGGTTACGAGGTGGTTGACGAATGGGTGGAGATGATGAGATGTAGGGTTGGTGGGACTGATGGGAGTGGTTTTTCTAAGAATGAATGTTATCGATCTTAGGTGTTTAAGGCAGGATGCTGTTTCTTGAGTTTTCAAGACTTCCTTCTACTTCCGGTAGCTCTAAAGTCTGGGGTGGACTTGGGTCTAGCTTCTCAAGCTACCACTCGTCTTGTGGTACTGTTTTATCACGAGTGAAGGGGTCCTACCTAGATGGCTAGGTCACGTAGAGCGAATGGAAACCAATGCTCCAGCCCGGAAAGTCCTTGAATCCACCCTCGAGGGACGGCGCAGTAGAGAAAGACCGCGACTCAGGTGGCACATGCAAGTGGAAGTGCACCTCAACCAACGGTGCGTGCGAAACTGGAGGCAGCTAGAGAAAGATCGAGCTGGCTGGAGAGGCTTGTTGGTTGAGGCCCAGGTCCACCCCGGACTGTAGCGCCACCTTAAGTAAGTAAGTAAGTGAAGGGGACCTACACCTCTATGCCGATCCTAAACGCCGGACAGTTTTATCCTCAGAAGATTGTCAATATTCGGGATGGACAGTGCCGTGAAAACGAAAGCTGATGTGTCCGGGATCCAACCATGAACCTCCAGCGTAGGTGTCCACGCACTCACCCACTTTGACCACATACTCTAAATTTAAGAAGTGTGTTACCACAACCAGGGGACCGAATGGCGCAGTTGGTTAAGTGCCTGCCCTAAGTTAGAGGGGACCCAGGTTCGAATCCCAGTGAAAGCAAAGTTGATACGCTTTTATCCGGTTTTTCAAATCTGGTCCAGTCACCATTTGCCGTTGGGATCAAATTATCGGCACTGGAGTAGGTTGCTACATGGCAGTACAATGGACCAGTCTTCAGTCTGAGTGCTCCAGTAGAGTTTCAAAAATCCCCCGAAAAAAAAGATCACTGGAGCGGTCGATCAATGGTATTAGTCTGACTGTGGGTATCACCAACATGGTCTAAGTGTGCTGGTGAATTCACTAGCAGCCTCCCTTTGACTGCAAAAGTAAACAACCCAGTCCATTACACGGAAATATAGACACGTCGAATGCTGCCTTCAAAAAATTAATTTTGGCGTCTGCTCATGCCGCAGAACGCCATGTCCGCTGCCATATTGGACTCACATTCTCTTCATAACACTCCCATCCAACGAAATGTCGAAAAAGCATGCATGAGTCCATGTTGCTCTCCATTGATTTCAACGTACTGGCCAGACCAGCCTTGCGGACGACACCATATCCCAAAAATGCCTTCTCCACTCTAAGTAAAGTAAATTTTCTTGTTGGCGTTTTGGTTCTTCAATCAAAAATGAGTCTTGTCATAAGTGAAAACCGGGGCCAGCAGTAGTCTCCGTTTTCGGGTCCATTCGACACATAAAAAGGCAAAATCATGGATGGGGGAAACAAAACTAACCCCAAATCATCTGTCAACTGTCAAAGTGGTGGCTGCTGAAAAAGGTGTTTGGGAATTTGAATGAACTGCGAGGCCTCCGTGGGGACCAGGATGTCAGATTTTGAAACTGACATATTTTTCTTATAAAGTTCCTTATATACTTTTTGCCATATGATCCTAGAAATACCTAGGGGATATTTGCATATTTTCTTTATTTAAAGTGTTTTCTTAAAACTGACTTTGACTTGACTGTTTAATCAGATATCTGTGGATGGAGAGTTTGGTTGCAGAACAAAGAAAGAGACTTCGACTTTCACGAAGTCATTGGATCTCTGGAATGGTTATAAAATATTGAATCTGAATGGGAAAACCTAGAGTGAAATCATGGGAATTTTGATCAAACATGTCAAACAAGCTTGAAGTCAAATGGTTGTTGTTGACATGAAATTGAAGGGAACATACTTGAAATGGGTGTCAATTTTTAAATAGGGTTTAATAGTCGCACGGAAAGTTAAGAGATCTGAAGAAACCGATCATAGTAACCGCTTCGCTGGGTCCCGGGCCACCACAGAATCTCAGGAAATGAGATCTCCGACAACTCTCAGAACCTGAACCTGCGCTGGAACTACCTGCGTCTTTGGTTAGGGCTTCCATTGGAACTCTCGAGAGCACAACCGGAGGTGTCATAACTCTGCAGGATGTAGACAAACAAAGGGGGACAATGCCCCTAATGTCTGTAAGAAATCCGCGGCATTCTTGTTATCTCTTGACAGAAAAGACTGCAGACAACTTACCAGTGTACTAATGGGTCACCACACCTTCGCCAAACACCTAAATGTGCTTGGCCTAAGCGATGAAACCCTCTGCGACCCCTGTGGAGAAGACAATAACACTGCAGAGCGCTTCCTCTGCTACTGTCCCGCCTTTGCTCGGATCAGGTAACAGTTATTCGGTGCTGATGAGGTGAGAACTGATGACGTACGCTCCTCTTCACAGAAGCGCCTGCAGATCTTCCTTTGGAAGACCATGAAATTTCAGCAAAAGTATGTTGCTGCCTGGTAATGCAGAACCAGTTTTTGAGTCTGAGTGCTCCAATGTAGTGTTTAAAAACCTCATACAAAAAAAAACCGCTTCGCTGAGTTTCGTTAAGTTCGTTCACTTTTTTTCAACTTATGCGAGAGCGAAATCAATCGCACTCTACGTATGCAAATGTCAGTTGATGCCAAATTCTCCATAAGTTTGTATAAACAATTGCGGATACTTTGAAATTTGATGATGCTTCTGGTAACTTTTCGTTGGGTTGTTACGTAAGTTTTCGTCCAGCTATTGCTATTGGCTCTTAAGTATTGCCCTTTGATTCATTCAGTTAAGCCATGTCACATCATCCGTAGTCAACATAATCTGTAGGTCCTTTCTCATGCGAGAATAACGAGTTAGTTTTTTACGAAGGATCATGTAGCAGACTTCTTGTTATAGTTTCTGTCTATCTCTTCACGTCGTCTATTTAATTTTACAAAAATTCTCTTTTCTTTTCCAGATACAAACTTTAAATCCCTGTGACTGCATGTTTCCTAAGAGTCTCTGATGACTTCAAAAGCAGCCTAAAAACAGACAAAATAAATAAATTAGAGAAATGGTAAGTTGAATGAACGTCAAATTGTTATTTAACAAATGTTTTTCCGTAGTATCAGTTGTTAATTTTTCAAGACTTTTGAATTCATTTTTTTAGGGTGGGTTTTAGTTTTTGAACACAGTTTGTGTAGGCAATGCGAGACAAACGTGTCCAAAGATAGATCGTCGGAAAACCACAGCCATCCTCAGCCTTAACAGGTATAAATTAGGTAACCTAGTAGGAGTCCTCACAGGACAATGGGCTATGGGAAGACATGCCGCGAGACTAGGCCTGCCTCACAATGACTTCTGCAGCAGATACATGGATGAAGAAGAGGACTAAACACCCTCGCACTTTCTCTGCAACTGTCATGCAATCGGCTCCACAAGGAAAGAAACCCTAGGATTTTTTTATTTAAATGAATTAACGGACATAGCTGAAATAGGTGTCAAGAAAATCTGGATGTTCATCCAGAAATCAAGATGGTTTCAAGAGTAGCGGTTGAGAGCCGACTCAGTGGCATCACAATGGACCCTTTGGGTCTAAGTGAATCCTCGAGATGTAAACGGTAAACACTGTTCTTTAGTCATAAAATCATTCACCATCTTGGTTAATTTCAAACGACTGCGATGGATTTGAGTCAAATATTCTCTCAAAAATGACTAAAAAAACAAAGGTGCTTCCAATCAGCCTTGTGGAATACCATAATTTTAATGTCACTGAAACCAAAGTCATCGCTTACTTTGCAGATCACAAATCTGATCGGTCCCCTGACATAAACTCAAAACTATCATCGAATTCTTGGCGCCTTTGGCCATATGTTGACTATGTTGACGTGCCGTCAATTCGAGGCTACATTACAAATGTAAATTGCATCGCCGTGAGGTATCCGCACAGCAAAACGTGAAGTCACCCTCGCATATCGTTCGTTAATTGTCAGCCGCTATGTGGCACATAACTCACCCATCCACCTACACACTCGAGAACAGGCAACTTTTTGTGTTCCATTTTCCCACCGTTGTCATCGTTGATGGGCTCCCAATTTCGCAACGATCCCAAACGACAGACACCGCCGATGCGAGTGACATGGCAAGCACCACTCCTCGGCCATAAACCGATTTCTATTTCGATCCGATCTTTTTTCCCATAATGAACGTCGTCGGCCTACTGACGACAGCGGTCCCCCTGCATCCATCATCAAGAGTGTATCTTCGGCTTTTGTGTTGCCGCTCGATCGACCAAAGTCAATAGGTCGTATACGTAACACATTTGTCACGGCTTCTGCACATACGCTCGCCGCCACCACCGCCGCTGCCTCGGCCGCTACAACTCCAGTTGCTCCAGAAATGTCCGAAACCGAGGAAGGAAGTCGTACACACATCTCGGAGTTTATGACACGTGCATCTTTTGCGTTCTAAGACGCGCCAAATACGGCCAGTCCCCGACGTGCATTCAGAATGCGATGCACTTGCATATTTTGCAAATGGAAGTGCTGGCAGCCACGCCCGGCAATCGGGTTCGTGATGAATGCATGCCACTCTCGCCATCCCCGCGCGTTGCGGCGCGCCGAGCGCTCATCACGTCGAGGAAGCATTCGTGAAATAATTAAGAAAATTTACATTAGACACTGTATCGCTGGAATGCGCTGGCAAAGTATCTCAATGTCGTGCCGGAGGTACACAGATGCTGGAGTTACAACACACTCCGCTGCGTCGTCGTTTGCGGTCTATTTCTTTGGATCGTTTAATAGAATAATTGCTGGACACAGTGGAGGAGGAGGAGGAGGAGGAGGAGCAAATTCGCCGCTAACACGAGATATCCACATCAATACCACTTAACGCACACTGGACGGATACACTCGGCGGATGCCGAAAAACGAAGTTTTGTCCATCCCTGCGTCGTAACTTGTGTTGTAATGGAGACGAATGGTGAGGATGGAGTGGGAAGTGTTTGTGTGGGATCAGTGGGACTAGGCGAGATCAAAGCCGAAAATGGCTTTCATAGCTTTCGTGTCAAGCAACTTATGGCGGTACTTAGGGAAATGACTTCATTTCGAAGAGAGGTGACGTTCGTTGTTGGATGGACCCGTGCGAGGGGGCACTGGCGATGATTGATGGTGTGCAGTGGTAATTAAGTGGAGCCCTTGCTGCGCAAGGTTTTTACTGGGTTGCTTTTGTCAAATGGTTAGTTTTTTGACGGGTGATTTAACACGACCCTGGATGGGATGCTTGTTGTTTGACTTAATTGGAGGCTCTCATGGGCGATCTGGGGAGGATAGATGTCTTGCCGGATAGAGGATGGACTTGCTTGACAGTTTGTGAAGCAGACGGGTTGTTTAAGGTACTCTAGAAGATTCATCCAACGTCTGGTGTGGTGGAGACTCAATATTTTAGGCGGACGTCGTTTTGAAATATCGTCTGTCTTTCTTCCACTGAGCATTCTGTAGCAACAGACGTGCTAGGCAATTTTGAAGGCACGAGTTTTTTTTTCGGACGATTTTTGAATCTCTACTGGAGCACTCAGACTCAAAACTTGTCCATTGTACTGCCAGGTAGCAGCCTACTCCAGTGCCGTTAATTTGATCCCAACGGTAAATAGTGACTGGACCAAATTCGATTTCACTGGGATTCGAACCTGGGACCCCTCGAACTTAGGGCAGGCACTTAATCAACTGCGCCATCCAGTCGATGCACGAGTTTACGTGCTGCAGTCGGAAGGTGGGCCCAGCTTCTCCAGCACCCACTCATCTTGCGTGTCCTATTGTTCTCTCACGAGTTCAGGGGACCGACAGTTTTATGCAAACTTTGAAAGCTAAGTTTTCTTCACAGTTATCCTTTCTGAGCACCGACAGCGACTAGAGAGAGGTGGTGTTGTAAAAATGAGAGTTGGTGTCGAAATTTGATCCACGGGCCTTCGAAGTCGGTACATTCACTCACTGCGCCATCGCGGCCAAGAACAGTCTCTTCCCCTGCAGTTTCTCTGATTCATGTGGCGGGGTCGTAAAAATGAGAGTTGATGTTCCGACTGGGATTCGAACCGCGGACCATCGGTGAATGATTCGACACACTGCACTACGGCGGCCAAGAACTACGTCTTTTCCTGCAGTTCCTTTGATTCTTGTGGTGGCGTAAAAATGAGAGTTGGTGTGGATTCAAACCACGGACCTTCAGTGTAAAAGTCGTCACATTTATTCACTTAGCCACGGCGTCCATAAACGGCCTCCTCTTCTTCAGATTCTAGGATTTTTGTGATGGTGTCTTAAAAATGAGAGCTGGTGTTCTGACTGGGATTCGAACCATGGACCTCGGATGTAGGAGTCAACAAACTGCGCCACGCCAACCAAAAACAGCCTCTTTCCCTTGCTGTTTCGCAGACTCGTAAAAATGAGAGTTTGGGATTCGAACCACGGACCTCGGGTGTAGGAGACGACACACTGAACGAAAACAGCCTCCTCTTCTTCAGATTTTAAGATTCTTGTGGTGGTACCATAAAAATGAGAGTTGGTATTCCGATTGGGGCTCGAACCACGTACCCTGAGTGAAGGAGTGGACAAACTGTGCCACGGCGGCCAAGAACTTCGTTTTTTCTTGCAGTTTCTCGGATTCCTGTGGTGGTGCCGTAAAAAAGAGAGTTTGTGTGGATTCAAACCACGGACCTTCAGTGTAAAAGTCGTCACATTTCCTCACTTTGCCATGGCGTCCATAAACAGCCTCCTCTTCTTCAGATTCTCCGATTTTTGTGGTGGTGTCTTAAAAATGAGAGTTGGTGTTCCGACTGGGATTCGAACCACGGACCTTGGGTGTAGAAATCGACGCCCAAGAACAGCCTCTTCCCCTTGCAGTTTCCCGGACTCGTAAAAAGGAGAGTTTCGAACCACGGACCTCGGGTGTAGGAGACGATACACTGCGCCACGGCGTCCGAAAACAGTCTCCTCTTCTTCAGATTTGAACCACGGACCTCGGGTGTAGGAATTAACAAACTGCGCCACGCCGACCAAGAAACTGTGCCACGGTGGCCAGGAACTACGTCTTTCTGTAGTTTCTCGGTGGTGGTGTCGTAAAAATGAGAGTCAGTCTTCCGATTGGGATTCGAACCACGGACCTTCGGAGTAGAAATCGACCCCCAAGAACAGCCTCTTTCCCTGCAGTTTCTAGGTTTCATGTGGACGAGGCACAAACGTAAGACCTTCAACTTCATCAAAGCACGACGGTTGCCTTTGACAACTCCTGCGTGAGTCCTTGTCCCCCAGCCGAGTGAACATCGCGAAAAGCACCGCATTCTCCTCTGGCATTCAGTCAAATTTCCAGTTCCCAACTGACATATCAATTAGCATCTCGAAAATGGGTCAGATGTTGGATGGCAACAACCACTCTGAAGACTGCGGCCTTCACTGCACGTCGTTCTTGAAACCCTCGTAGGTACACACTCTCTTTCTCCCTCTCGGTGTCTTTCACGAAGCAGTCAATGCAAGAGGCACTACAAAGGCAAACAGCGAGGGGGAGATGGGGGGAAAGCAAAAAAGAAATAAAAGTATCTCAAGGTACTTCACCACTCAATCACTCGCCGGGGCACACAGAGAGACTATTTCAATGTCATCCACTTTGTGTGTGTCGTTGTTGTTGTTTTCTATTCCACCAAACCATCGTCCACTAAATATCGATTTGTTCTGTCTGTCATCCTCCCCCTCTGGCCATCGCCGCAAAAGTTGCCCTCATCAATTCCCAGATTACCTGGGCGAGCTCGCCCTCCCCCTGATGACCACCCCACTCACACCGGGCGAGATGAAGGAGCGCAAGAGCTGTCAAATAATTTATTGTTGTTGCTCGAAAGTGATAGTGGCAAACCGCAACAGTAATCAATTTATCGGATACGTACTCAAATAGCCTGAGCACTTAGCCGCCGCTGGCTCGCTTGACCGTTTAGCCGCTTAGCCGGAGCGGCGATACTCAACGACGTCAACGGTCCCGAAAATGGTCGGAGGAACGATAAATGATGTTTTTTCTTTCTGCTTTTGCGTGTTTTTTTTTTGTCGAAGAATACCAATGAAGACGTCAAGTACTTGGCGGCGGTGGCGGCGGTTTAACAGAAGTCTCTCGAGACAGCAGCGGTCACATTTAAAGCAGAAACGACTTCATTTTGTCATTTTCTCGGTTGCTCAGTCGCCGCTGTTGTTGTTGTGGTTGACGCTGACGCTGTTGTTGTTATGGAATAACCAAAAGAAGCATAACCTTGGGCATTAATTGAAGTTGTTTGTTTTTTCTTCAGTTATTTGTGTGAAGTCTGACGACAAATTGTGCAGGTGAGTGAGGCGGGAGAGAATGATTCTGGGGAAAACAGATACACAGATACAGATTGATGGATGCCCGGACAAGTACGTACTTCCCGGTGATGTGGTGTGGTTGCCACTGCAAGTTGGATGGCAACACTCTCCGAGGGATGATTAAGCAGTTTACCCTGAAACGCGAACTCATAAGTCTCTTAATTGAAAAATAATCTCGATGAAGATCTCAGTCGCGGATAGATGCTTCATCCGTAGACCACTGGTTCATGTCAACAATTAAAAACGAGATAGATCACGAGGGAGATTGTTTGGTCTTTAATAACGCACCATAACCATCAGGTGCGCGGATCTGAAGTGGCGCTGGAGTGTGGGAAATTGTCGAGTCTCCTTGAGACGCGGCGATGACGATAGTTTTGACCTAAAGACCTTCATTTTGGGAGAGTGTATCGGGTGACTTGCGGAAAGTGGTACTGGCGGATGCAGAGATTCTATCTTGTTCCTGGGAAGTTCGGCAATTTCGATCTTCTCGAGAATGAGAATGGGTTTTTCGGTTTTCCGCGTTTATGGTGGTGGTCTTGCCGGGTCCAAGGTTGGGTGTGCTGTTTATGGTTGAGCTTGTCGATATGGAGGAAGTTGTGCTAAAATGGTCGCGTATGGCGTGCAAAAACCTTCTTGGTGGTGGTTGGTAACTAGGGTCATTTCGCAACATATTAAGCGATGGAGTCTATCCACCATGAAGCAGTGAACACTGTCTGTTGCTATTTTCAGTTCTGTACGTCCAGTTGGTTGAGGTCATCTTGTAATCGGAGTCATTCTCTGCTGCATTCCTTCATTGATTCGAAGTGGAGCGAAGCTCTAAACTGAAAGAGTCCTTCATTTAGAATGTCAGCTTACAGCAGGCCTTTCTAGAGCACGATCTTAAGTGCTACGTGGTTGCATGTCCTTAGAGGCGTTAGCTTCTTTTTCTTCTACTTCTGATGGCGCTACAGTTCGAGTTGGACCTGGACCTCGACCAACAAGCCTTTCTGACTGGCACGACCTTTAGCCAGTTGCCTGACTACACTCATTTCTCTGTATTGTAGACGGATTTGTTGGATGATATTGGCCTTAAGTGCTTGAATCGTTTCCGAATTGTTGGCATAAAATCGGTCCTTCACGGTTTTCCACAAAAAAACTCCAAAGGGGTCAAATCGCAGTTTCGAGACGGCCAATTGACATCGCCAAGACGGCTGATAACACGATTTGGGAATATGGTGCGTGAGAGATCGATTGTGGCATGGTCTGTGTGGCATGCTGCATGAACCAGAAGCCGTCCAAATCCATGTCTTCAATTTCAGTAAAAAAAAGTCGGTTAAATTGGGTCTGCAACGCCCACCATTGACCAAAACGTTTGGCCCAGCCTCATTTTCGAATAAAAGTGTTCCAATGATGCCACCACTTCTCAATCCGCACCAAACTGTAACAAATAACGTGCGGGTTTTCCGAGCCTTTGCAGACCCAGCGACAATTTCGTTTGTTAACGTAGCCGCCGAGATGAAAATGCGCTTCGTCAGAAAAGGTAATTTTTCACCCAAAATCGTTGTCCAATTCAAGCTGCTTAAGGCCCAAACTGCGAAGCGATAACGAAGCGAATAGTCGGGTCGCGCGCCTTCAATTGCTGAGTCAATTGGACCTTGTAAGCGAATAATCCGAGATCTTTGTGCAGAATTCTCCTCAGGCTAGTGCGTTAAGAGTGCTGTTAAGATCGATGTTGATGTTCATGAGTTAAACCTCACACTATCGGCCACAGCAGCCACATTCTTATCGGTGAGCATCGTACTACGACGGGGATCATGAGTGTTGTCCACAGTCTCACGAACTTTTTGCTTAAACTTGCGTACAGAAGTCGCGGTGGGTGCTTCATTTCGGCCAAAAACGCACTTTTAAAAAAAACGCACTGTTTGGGGTACACAGGACTATCTTTGGAAATAAGTTTTCTATATTTCCCAACATTGTTCAAGCGTAAAGCGACTCATTTCGTTTCGCGGAGGCGTGATACCGACTTTATGTCAAGATTCGTGCGGGAAACAGCTGTCAGTGTCAAAATAACTTATGATTTAAAAAAAACCACTAGATGGCCCACCCAGTATAAATGCTCTTGACAAAACAGCGTTTTCAAACATCAATTGTAATCCCGACTGATGACTTTAATTAACTACTATCGTGTTCCTAATTTCTGCCCCTTCGGAATTGGAAAGCCTGCTCTGAATTTTCTGTCAAATCTCATGCCTAATTGAGGAGAAGTGTCATTTTGGGTATACAAATAGGTTGCATGGACCCATCATCACGACTTCCGATTCGTGCCTTGAATGCGATTCCATCAGGTAGGCGACCGCTTGGCAGACCCAGGACGACATGGTTGGACCAAGTCCAACATTCGCCTGGTTGCGCTTGGGCATAGCTCCTGATGAGATATAGTCGATGGCAGAGGATCGAGTTGCCTGGAGATCCCTCGTGCATGCATTGCCCCCGCGACCACTTTAGTGGAACATACGGGTCACTGAAAATGAGATGAGATGAGGGACCCAATTGTCATCGTGATCAAATTTTTTTCAAATAAAACTATCGAATTCGTCTAATTTACACTTCAAGTCAATTGAGCATTCTTATTCTTTGGATGACGCTGCAGTCTGAGGTGGACTACGACCTAAGTTCTACAGCAATCTTTCCAGTTATGCCTGCAACCGTTCTCTCACGAGGACAAGCAACCTTCAGTTTTATGCCGACACCGAACTTCGAAGTTTGAGAAGCTTTTCTTGAGAGTTAAACTCGCTTAGCGTAGCCAATAGCTCGAGAGAAGTGGTGCCGCAAAAATGAAAGTTACTGTGTCAAAACCATGTACCGTAAGTTTAGGAGTCCTGTGGACCATGTTGACGCGCTGTTAAGAACAAGACAGCCTTCATGATTGTTTTGTACCGGGCGCCATTGACGCTAATCACTTGATTTTCTTCCTTTCTTTAGAAAAATTACCTCGTGAAGCCTCAAGCCCCACAAACCGCACTAAACAGTGACCTTTTTAAAATACGTGGCTTATTAATGGATCATCTTTGGGTTTTTGTCCCTACAAAGGTCACGATTAATTAATTGAAACGAAATGGAACCGTATTAATGAACAAAACATAAACGGTGGAAGTTCTCAACCCACACTGAAATTACGATGGCAATGAATATGAATATTTAGCTTTAATTCTTGGACCACTTAAATTTTGTGAGTGTTCAACTGTCCTGCGTTAAATCGACCGGTAAATCCATGGAGACGGACTAAGTTCTTGCGCTCGATGACAAAAGGACGAGTTAAGATCTTCTTCAAAGTCGCCTATTTCAATTGAATGCATCTTGTCGGTGTTTTGGAGTCCAGGGGTTTTGGTCCTCTCTGCGAGGAAGGCAAATGAAGAAGAAGGCACAACAACGAAGTCTACGAGCTGTACAAGGATGTGAACATCGTCCGAAAAGCAAAATTGCGTAGATTGAACTGACTCGGCCACATCGAGCGAATGAATACCAATGCTCCAGCGAAGAGAATCTTCCAATTCGAGCCTCCTGGTTCGAGAAGGAGAGGAAGACCTCTGGTATAGAGACTAAGTGATTGGTCTTAAAGGCAGGAAGCAGTATGCCGAGGACTGTCAGGAGTTTTTTCGGGTTTGACATGAATACCCTTCTCAGCAGCTCTCCTAATTTGTCCTAAAATGCATATATTTTTAACCTTCTGGTTTTATTTCGTGAGGGTTCTGTCAGGGATCTAAGAGGGAGATGTTCCCTCTGGCCTGGTGATTTCCTTCAGCCCTTGACCGTGAATGATATCTCACAATCTCCTTATGCACTCCATTCATACCACAACTCCTGCGATCATATTCGCCTCGTTCGATTTAGACAAAAAAATGGGAGTTTCAGACCTCTGCAAGTCATTCGAAAACGCAGAACAGTTCTTCTCACGCTCCATGTAACGTTATAGAATTCCACCGAAGTCATCCATCTTGAAGTTCTTGAATCTTACGTAAGATCTCATTCTCAACTCGCCTCCTATCGCGTACCCAAACAATTTCAAAGCCATTTTATCTCTTTGGGTCAAGATAAGATTAAACCAGCACTCCACACACCAGCGGGGAGCGCACTGCTCGTTGCCAAAGCAAACATCACAACACGCGCTTCTAGTGCGCTTTCCAGAGTGTCTCTTGTCCTCCGTTAAAAATATAAATTTTCTGGAAGCCAGCAACGCCAGTTGGGGTATCTATCGTCTTTCAAACGCAACACATGCACAAGCAGTCCGTTTCAGTGGCAATTCTTTATCGCCTCGGATCTGTTTACCCGCAAAAGATTCGTGTTCTTGAATGAGACATCCATACTGACCCTTGGTTCGAGGTTCCTTTCAGCAGCGGCAGCAGTCGCACGGCACTCACACATCGCGTATGTACATCTGATTGAGTGAAGTCGTTTGGAGATAAGTCCGCCCCGCACCCTTCAGCGTGGCACACACCGCAGAGCGACGGCGGAACTCTATCCAAAGCCGATTTAGTGGATGAAGCGAATTAGCAACAAAAGATACACACAGAAGCCATCTCCCGTGTATCTGGCTGTGTGCTTGCGTCAGTGATTATTCTAGTTTATGTGCACAGATGTAATTGCTGAAGCGATCCGAGGAAGGTTTTATATCGCAATTAAGATGTAGATACTGCAATGACAGATTGATGACTTCTGAAGAACGTATCTGAGACGATTAAATTGATTTATAACACACGCATCTCTGTTAGGCTGTTGGTGGTGTTGGTGGTTGGCGTGTGGATTTTCGGAAGAAGACCGTCAATCTTCGTCAAATTTCATTTAAGGATTATCCCCGCGCACCTCTGAAAGGTGTTCGTTTGAAAAGTGAAAGGGAAGGGTTGAATGTGTGCCTGTGTTTGAAGGGAGCGTGAAAGGAAATTGCGATCCTTGGGAAGATTTTTGATGGAATTTGGTGTGGGGGGGGGGAGAAGTGGTGTTTTTTTCTTGGTAAATCCATCGGTTCCAGGTATTTGCACCGCAAGACGAGTAAGATACGGGTGATGAGGTGAATCTCCATAGACTGGTGAAGGAAAGTAGCGGGCTTTGTAACGTGAAATTAATTCAATCCTTCGTGCTTCGAATTTTTCAATGAAGGACAGCTGAGGAAGTTCCCTTTCGTACTCATATTTGGAGGCCTAAATGTATTTTGGGAAACGTGTCTGATGCTAAAAATGAACATTAAGGGTCGACTACATTGGCCGTATGCAAACTTAACACGTTGAGTGTCACAGGAGACCACTTTGATCTCACACGGATTTGGGCTTACTGTGCCGCGTGAGACCAGAGTGTAATCGAACTGGCAATACAAAAAAATCCGTGGCCTGTGGGGACATTTTTTCCAATTTGATCAGTTTCGTTAATTTCATTCAGTTTCGTTAAGTTCGTTCAGTTTTGTTACGTTTGTTCAATTTCGTAACCTTCGTTCAGTCTCGTTACTTTCGTTTATTTTAAGTTCGTTCAGTTCCGTTAATTTCGTTAAGTTCGTTTAGTTGCGTTCAGTTCGTTCAGTTTCATTCAGTTCGTTCAGTTTTGTTTGGTTCATCCAGTTTCGTTAAGTTCGTTCATTTTGGTTACGTTCGTTAAGATTCGTTAAGTTCGTTCACTTTTGCCTACTCACGCGGGATGCATGAAAAAAATTTGGTAAAATTTTAAGCAAAATTTGGTTAACTTTTGAGCAAAATTTAGGTAAGATATTAAACAAATTTTGGTAAAATTTTTAACAAAATGTGGTAACATCTTGAACAAAATTCGCGATATCGAAGATTCAAAAAAACCGTCTGTCATTGCATCATTCTCGTTCTCTTAAAAAGATTCCTCTCATGATTGCACAAAATTTACAGCAAAAAGCACTTTGGGGAAAATACCTTCGTCTCACAGTCACTCCGCTTCTGTAGACTTCCTGTCGTCAGATGACAACGCAGAAATACATCACCTGATGTTTGCGACCCCAAAAAATTTGCTGTCTCACCAACTAATTGCATCAACAAAAACAAAACGATGTCAATGACTTTCACTGCAATGCCAATTATGGCGTGATACCCGCGTGACATCACGCGTGATACGTGGAATATTTCACTTCTGTGAAATCCCATTTACGGACGGTCCCTCGAAAACGCCAAAAATCAAAACAAAAACCTCATAACTCCATCTGGAGAACCTGTATCTGAATCATAACGTTGTGTTTTTGTGTGTTCCATCCCTGACCGATTGCTATCCATTCTCAATTAAGAAAGCATTTAAATTCGCTTAAAAATTTTGTGCACATTCCTTTTAATTGCATGCAACCACTTAATTCTTTGTCCGTCAAGTGAAGACACCAGAAATTTATTGTCAACCCCCGGCGGCGGCCAGCTGACATGGATCTCTTTGGATCGGCCGAAATTCATGAGCAAAATCATCGCGCAGCGGGCAGCCCTGTCAGAACTGCCGCCAGCCATATATGAACACTGGCCCGCGCATATACCCAACCCTCGGCGTCGTATAATCACGCAAATATTCTGCTTATCTGAGCGGTGTTTTGTGTTTGCTTTTTGGTGAATAATTGTTTTATCTCCTTTTCGAGGGAATTATCGCTCATTCCACTGGCTACGGTGGCGGCGGTGACCCGATCGTATATTATGTTCGGATGACATTGACATTGCGCACCGCGCTGAGTTATGACAGGGGGGTACCCAGCCACCACCCCAGCGGACAAAGCACAGTAGTCGCGGTGATTAATTTTTTGGTGGATCTCTCCCCACACCCGCGGTGGGCGGATAATTATGATCCTTTGTCTCTCAGTGTCTCCGGTGTGGACACAAAGGTGACTTCATGCGAGAGCAAGTGTGCAGAGATGTTGATGATGACGACGATAATGGTGGTGGCGGTGGTGTGTGGTGTGATGGCACTTGGCTGGCTTCGAACGCGGTCAAATGTATCGCACTCTGACCTTGGGTTTCATCACGCCAAACAGAAATGCATTAGCCACCGACAAGCGAACACTCGCTCTCAGTCGACGACGACGACGACGCCGCCACTTCAGGTGAAGGAGAGATTGAGTATCTGGAACTTTTCCCCGCTTGTGCATGACATCATAGTCAGCAACAAAAACATCGTCTATTTAACGAGAACGAACAAAAAAAAAAGCAGAAGAATATTGGTCAATGGTCGATAGAGCCCATTGTCACAGTGTCCAGTGCTTTTGTGGCGTGCATTCTTCCCTGTCCTTCCCTCTGATTGAGTTTTGTTCTCTGTTTTTGACCGAGTCTGCTGGCCGTGTGTGTGTGTCGTAAAAGTCCGCGCCCCATACCCTCCCCCCGTTGGTTGCCGTTCATCCAAAAAGATAAAATTAACTTTTTTTTTACCCAACAAAAGAACGGCACAGCACAGCACGGCTTTTCAGTTTTCATCGCTGAAAACGAACGTAAACTGCTGCCACCCACAAATACAGGCACACACACATACACACACACACAGAGAGACAGAGATTCATATGGGTCATTGGGTGAGTGGTGGGGTGTGAAGGGGAGATACATAGATACTTGGTAAATTAGCCGCGCTTGTTGTCCATCAATGCGTCGTCGGTCTGATGACGATTTAACTGCAACCTTGAGCAAGAAGAATACAGAATACACACTCACACACACACATACACACGTCATCGCATTCATTTGTTAAGCACTTCTAAACAGATTCCCTCTGTTTGTGGATGTAGATACAAAGATACAAAAGTATCTATAGACTTCTGAGAGATGGTTGGAGGTTTTTTTTCTTCTTCTGTTGTTTGACGTTCGGATGGATACCGATCTCCATCCGCTACCCCCTAACATCCCCTCCCCCCACCACCTCACAAGTATGCATTCAATCAGCGTGCGCGGTGCGGCGCCTTTTATTTTGTAATTCATACACTCTGCCACTTTCTGCCACTCTTCTTAGCCCGCAGACTCATTAGAGCAGCAAGAAGACAGAAGGAAGAAAAAAAAAAGACGCGCATCAGCTCAGCCACTTGGCATCAAACTCGAAGCTGGCTTTGAATCTCTGTTTGATTTTGTGGAACCTTTTTATTTTTTTTCCTCCGGTGGATAATCAATGATCCGGACGCGCGTTATGTAACTGCAATCGCATCGCATCACAACACACCACATCACACCATCATCGTCCGCCGCTGATCTCCGCTGGATCCCTCGCTATCTGACGAGTGTGTGTGTGGGTGTGTGTGCGTGCCCGAGTGACCTGCAAAATGCACCGCATCCAGAGAGTGCATCTCTGGCTGGTTATATTTAGAGTCATCTTAGATGGTTGCTCCTCATCTGTTTCGGTTCATCTTCATCTTTTTCGCATGTGAGGGGGTGGACCGCGTTTCGCTAGATAAGAAGCACTAACATGATTTGCAGATACACTGCTGAGACTGCCTTCACTGACTGCCGCTTTTGTACCTATTAACCTAAATTCTGTGCGCGCCACACAGGCACACACACACACGCGCACACACAGAATTTCAAGACTCAAGATGGATACAGCCGTGGAGCGTGGAGGTGGGTCGGTGGGGGGGTTGAGGGGATGCATGTGAAGTAGATACGGGAAAAAAGTTAGCGATTTGAAGGGAAAAAATGGGCGGATCTGTATCTCAGCAGATGTGTTTGAAATTTGCTTTGTTTTTCAAACGTACCGAGTGTCTGTGGATGGGGATGTGCTGATGGTCTAAAGTTCATTTTAGACAGTCGCTCGGTGGATGTGTGTGGATGAGTTGCATTAAGATCAATTCGATATCAAGTTGCGTCTGCAAAAAGACGCTCTGATTGAGCATTTTCTGGTTGAGTGCTTCGTTAATGGGTCACAGTGGACCTATGTTGGCCTAAGTGAAACTGCTAGCCTGCAGTCGGACACCAGAGTCTTTCCGACTGGGTCAAGAGGGCATTTCTGGGGAGGAATTCAATTTATTTTTGAATAGTTTTCCAATCCGAGCCTTCAAGAGGGTCTTTCTGAGCAAGAATTCAATCAATTTTTGAGAGTTTTCCAATCCGAGCCTTCAAGGGGGCCTTTCTGAACAAGAATTCAATTAATTTCTGGACAGTTTTTCAATCTCTTCAATCGCTTGAATCAAGTGAATATCCTCCTCGAACGCCGAAATACTCCACATTCTCTGTTGTATCTCATTATCCTCGTCTCCTTTTCGAAATATGACGGAAGGGAAAGTGACAAGATCTCCCTTAACCAACAAAGTTTTAGTCCAAAATCATTTGAAGCTCTCCTAGACTTTCAATGGCATGCGGGAGACCTCATGAAGTGATCAAATACTCTTGACTACCTTATTGGTGTCGTCGAGGGCCATTAGGCCACTAAGATAACGTCCTAAAGAGTCACAAAGAGCCTCCACTGGCACCACCAGGTCACTCGAACACGATTCACCGAAACGCTGTAGAGCTCTAGACTACTCCTTCAAGAATTAGCCTTAACTCCAACCAAGTCACAAATTGTCCAACTGAATCTTGCGGCAGCTCAATCCCTCTTTCAATGCCAGCTCAAGATAAGGAAGTGGGGCTTAGGTATCCCTGAAGATGTTGCAAGTCCACCTTAAGACCTCTGTCAAGTGAATGAAATGAATTTGGTGGCATTTTCGGGGCAAGTTAACATTTTCTGAGTTTAAATGAAATTCGGTTTCAAGCCCCAGACAAATGCTTTCAAGGAATTTCGAGGTGAATGTGGTTTTGTTAGCTTTTGATGGATTGGTTGTCGTAGAGTAGAACTACTGCCCACATACCTCCGGGTTCAATTCACGGGAAGGATTGCACCAAACGAAGCCTTTACATTTTATAACCTCACTTACAGATGATACTTCATGAATTTTGTCATAGGAGTCTTCGCAAAGCCGTCTTTCGGTAAAGGCACATAAATTGTAACACCGTTGGTGAACCCATTGGTTCCTCGACGTTATTTTTGTCCCATTCAAGCAGTCTTAAAGATAAGTCAAAACTATGTACTGGCCTGACGAAGTTTAAGCCTTAGCAATCATTGATACCATTCAAACTTCTAACTCGAGGTACGAATAAAGAATATACATGCTTTTTCAATTAGGACAACTTTGATCTTCCACTGTGAACTCACGCTGAAACAAATGACTAAACTGAAACTCTCGCCTTTTCATGGCTCCACCTCTTTCGAGTCACTGACAATGCTCAAAGAGTATAACTGTCTAGAAAAAGCTTCTCAATCTCGTCGTTCGGAGTCGGCATTAACCTGTAGGTCCCCTCCACTCGTGAGAGAACAAAAGCACGCACAACACGAGTGGTTGCTGAGAAGCTAGACCCATGTCCATCTCGGACTGTAGCGACGCCATTATTTATTATAAATTGAAACTGTTAAAATATTCAATAAAAAACAACACTTTCATGGGAAATTTCACGAACGAAGAACTCTTTCATTTCACTCATCTTCAGTGACCCGCATATTCCACTAAAGGGGTCGCAGGGGCAATGCATGCACGAGATATCTCCAGGCTATTCGAACCTCCGTTAAAATTAATTATCGAAATTTCGAGTCAGTAACGGTAACTTGAACTTGAGCGTTAATGCCCATTTTTGGTCGTAATTCTTGTCCCAGTAGAGAAGCAATTCATAGTCGAGTGAACAAATTTGAGTCTAAATTTCGCTGCTGGATGTTCTGGTGCCAGTGAGACAAGAGGTTGGCGAAAGTGTCGAGAATATTGCTGTCGATCAAGTCTCCGTCGAAAAACGATCCAAAACCATCGATTCTACGGCGTTCTCAAAAATTGGGCATCGTTAATACCACACAATGGATCTAAGTGGGTCACGGTTCACATAGTGGCGACAGTCACCTTAACCTAAGACCAGCCTATGGAGAATTTCGCGAAAGGATCTTGACCTGTACCATTAACTCAGAAACTGAAGCCACTCGATAAAACGACTGGATGGCGCAGTTGGTAAAGTGCCTGCCCCAAGTTCGAGGGGTTCCAGGTTCGAATCCCTGTTGTGGGCGAAAACGAGGAAGAACATAAAGAAATAGTTTGCAACCGTGGTTTTCAGCCATTTTTCCAATAAAGTGAAAAAGGAGACAGAAAAGGACAGAATAATTCAAAATAGTGGCTGTCTAAAAAAAGACAGCTTAATTTGTTCCTACTCATGGATCCACTGATCCTGAAACCATAGTGACAGGCCATTCAGTCAAAATTAAGACTCGACGCTTGACCAAATTTTGTGGCGATGAAACTCGTTGTTTTCCTATTCGGGTTAAGTATGATGAAGATTTCATTTTCTGAATAAGTCAATCAAACTTAGCACAAATTTTGACAGCTGGTCGTTATTTTGCAAAAAAAAATCTTGTCGCTTCGAAAAAAAAACACCCTGTACATTTATTCTACTGATGGAACAGGTTTCTTAAGTCCATTTATTGCAGAAATGAGCTCCTGCTGGGGCGATAAGCTCTTCAAACGATGTATTCATTTTTCGGCTTAGAAAATAGAGTCCAGAGGCGAAACTCACACGTGAGCCAAGAAATCATCGTTTTCCTCTCACAAGCGCGACCGTTTTTTACTCAATTATTGTGAAATTGATTGTGATTCTTTTCGGTTGTTGGGCTTTCGCCCTCATTGCCGCATCTTCGTTAGGTGAAAAGCCTTGAGTCGGTTGTTCTTTATTCCAAGGTCCAATAATAGTTTCTAAACGATGAAGAAACTCGTTCGACGAACCGCGACAGGTCGTGAGAGAGATCTTGAAATTTCGAGTTCCGTGCGCTTGACAAGGTTATGAAACAAAAATACAATCAAGTTTTGCCCTTAACCAGTTTTGAGTAGTCCCAAAAAATGTGTGTGTCATTCAAAACAAAGCGATTCGAGCGTTGAACACATTTTTTAAGACTGCCAGTTTACCCTCATCCTACTACCCTAAGCTCTTCGATGACTGTGGGACACCATTCGAAGCTTTAAGGAGTGTCCAAATGCTCCATAGCTGCCGATGTGTCAACAATGAATCTTACATCTGCGAGGTCCCAACTTTTTCCATCAACTCTCAATGAATATTCTCACATCATTTCGTGCCTCTTCAATGACCTTCCACACATCATCGCTCACACACATCCCCCTCAAGCATCATCCGACTAAGTGGCAAGGTGGAAACCAAAACGGAAATGTGAGGAAATGCTCGTGCGACAACAATTTCCGAGCGGCAATTTCATTTGCAAATCAAATTTATTCCCCCTCTCACCCTCACTCACCACCCGTTCACAAATCCTTTCGAACAAAATGACATAATTCCCCATAATTCCACCAGAAAAGTCACCCTTAACAACCCCTATCTTCGGTCGCCCGCCTGCAAGTCAAACAATGCGACGCGCGTAATCATCGGCAACTTTAACTTCGTGGCTTGCATAGGAAATCGAATAAAAGGACTACCGTCGAATCAAGTACCGAATGTCTCCTCAAACAATCCGATGTCCTCCAAAAGTTCACATCCCCCTCCATCATCCTCCAACCCCCGTTGGTCGACGATACGAATCTGGGAGGTAGTTGTGCTGGTCGATAGTCGTGATGATGGTGGTGCTGGTGATGGTGCTAGTGCTCCCATTGTTGCAAGTTGTTCAACCGCTGGCCATCGAGCAGCCAAGAGAAAGGGGGAGGACAATGAGTAGAGAAAGAATAAAAGTTTCGAATGAGCGAGAGGCAAAAAAAAAGAAGGAAAACACACCGACCAACAACAGTGCGGCGGTAGTAGCAGCAGCAGCAGCACCAGAAGCAGAAGCATCGCAATAAAGTAGATCACCCCAGTCCCGGTCCAGAAATAGATTTTTCCTGCCCAACTATACGAGAAGCTGCTCCCTTCACACCGCCGCGGACGCTGCCGCTGCTGATGTTGGTCAGATGGACTCAAAAAGAAAAACATTTTTCGATCTGAATTTCATGAGAGAACCCGAAATGCAGATATTCACTGAAATATCTTACACCCCGACCCACGCCACGCCACCTTGGGATGGTGCTTTGAGCTGCCAGGGGAAACGTTTGCCTTTTGTCACGCAGTGGATGATGGATTCAGGTTTTTCATTTTTTTTTTTGCTGAATTTCGTCCGTTTCCGGTCTTTGGAAGTTCGTTAACTGATTCACTTTTGCGCTGCTGCTGGTAAAAGGATGCGCTCCGTGTAGTGCCACGGATGTCAGATGGAGCGATGAAAAGTTGGTAGAGTACATAATTGGCTTTGGTCAAGCTAAGGGTGAGATGGCAGCCGAGTGCTTTGTAGGCCAAGTGTGGGAATCAGAGTGACGGGAGAGTGCCATCTATTTGGTGGTGTCATGGGGGTGAAATGGAATCACAAGTTAGCGTCACGTAGACACTTTCGGTGTCAACTTTTGCGAGTTTTCACTCGATTTTGTCACGAAAGGATGAGAAAACTGTTGAATCATTTATGTACATGTCAGCTGTAGTTTGGCCTCGATGACCACCTTGGCCTGTGTTTATGACCTCTTTCCTGTACCCTGGTGGGTCAAATATCGTGGATGTGTGACGATTCAGGGGGGTCAAACGTCGATCCTGACCATTTCCGCTGCTACTTCGGTTTGTTGAAACAACTTTGATCCCGGCTCGAAGGACCAAAATCTTCCTCTGAAAGCCAGGCTCTTATCCTGCCAGCATTGCTATATCGAGCCGAAAGACGATGCGCAGGACTGCAGAGCTAATTCTTGGTTCGTTCGAAAGACAAATTCTGTCGGATATTTAGTCCTGTCTGCGAGGAAGGCGGATGGAGGAGAACACCCGACAGCGAACTGTACAAGCTGTTCACAAGAATGGGGACATACTAGTTCGGGAAGCAAAAATCCGTCGACAAGACTGACTCGGTCACATTGAGTGACTGAACACCAATGCTCCAGACAAAAGAGTCCTCGAACCCTGGTTTGAGAAGGAGTTGAGAGCGAACCTCCGGCAGGCAAGACAAGTTGGTCTCGATGACTGGAAACAGGTTGCCCGGGACCGTCAGCGATGGATGACGACTACTACTCAGGCTCAGACCCTCCAGGGGCTACTAGAACCTGACTCGTGACTTTCTTCCCAGTCTCAGACGACGTCCAGTTACTAGAGCCTGACTTGTGAATTCCTTCTCAGTCTCAGACGACGTCCAGACTTTCGTTGCGTTACTAGAGCCTGCCTCGTGACTTCCTTCTCAGTCACAGACGACGTCCGGGCTTTCGTTGAGTTACTAGAGCCTGACTTATCATTTCGTTCTCAGTCTCAGACGACGTCCGGGCTTTCGTTGAGTTACTAGAGCCTGACTTATCATTTCGTTCTCAGTCTCAGACGACGTCCAGACTTTCGTTGAGTTACTAGAGCCTGACTTATGATTTCCTTCTCACTCTCAGACGACGTCCAGACTTTCGTTGAGTTACCAGAGCCTGACTTATGATTTCCTTCTCACTCTCAGACGACGTCCAGATTTTCGTTGAGTTACTAGAGCCTGACTTATGATTTCCTTCTCACTTTCAGACGACGTCCAGACTTTCGTTGAGTTACTAGAGCCTGACTTGTGACTTCCTTCTCAGTCTCAGACGACGTTCAGACTTTCGTTAAGTTACTAGAGCCTGACTTGTGACTTCCTTCTCAGTCTCAGACGACGTCCAGCCTTTCGTTGAGTTACTAGAGCCTGACTTGTGACTTCCTTCTTATTCTCAGACGACGTCCACATTTTCGTTGAGTTACTAGAGCCTAACTCGTGACTTCCTTCTCAGTCTCAGACGACGTCCAGACTTTCGTTGAGTTACAAGAGTCTGACTCGTTAATTCCTTCTCAGTCTCAGACGACGCCCAGACTTTTCGTTAAGTTACTAGAGCCTGACTCTTGACTTTCTTCTCAGTCTCAGACGACGTCCAGACTTTCGTTGAGTTACTAGAGCCTGAATCGTGACTTCCTTCTCAGTCTTAGACGACGTCCAGACTTTCGTTGAGTTACCAGAGCCCGACTCGTGACTTCCTTCTCATTCTCAGACGACGTTCAGACTTTCGTTGAGTTACTAGAGCCTGACTCGTGATTTCCTTCCCAGTCTCAGATAACGTCCGGGTTTTCGTTGAGTTACCAGAGCCCGACTCGTGACTCCTTCTCATTCTCAGACGACGTTCAGACTTTCGTTGACTTACCAGAGCCCGACTCGCGACTTCCTTCTCAGTCTTAGACAACGTCTGGGTTTTCGTTGAGTTATCAGAGTCTTACTCTTGACTTCCTTCTCATTCTCAGACGACATCCAGATTTCTCCAGAAGCCTCCAGTCCTCAATAGTCTGACTCAAAATCAAAATCCCCTTCTCTGAAATCCTCTCAAAAGCCTGCAGTTATTTTTCACTTCCCACGAAATCACTTCATCCAGCCGTGACCTTGAGCAAATCATCATCCAAGTTCGTTCAGCTCCGCTGACGTATTCCCCGTCCAGACATTGCGTACACCCTCGCACCTACGGAACGAAGACTTTGGCTAGATCTTTGGCTTTCTTATCGAAAATAATCTGAAATTCGCGCTCGCAAATAACTCTCGTGAATAACCGCTTAATTGTCAAAAAACAAATGTGTGTCTCCTTCGCTTCACGGACTGTGTCTTCAGTCGGCCAGGCGATAACCTTCATCCGCGTATCGCGGTTCTTTACCACCGAGCCAAGCCGATGGTGTATCGTCGTGCAGTCTCACCACCCTCTTGATGGTCCTCGTGTCTTTGTCTGCTTTTCCGTTTCTTCAGATAGTGTGTGGCACATCGGAGAGTCGCGCAGCATTCCGCACGCTGAAGCTGAACATGATGAAATCCCTCGGATCGATTGCACCATCGGATGGTGCGGAATTTATGGCCTTCGCTTGGCGAGATGTTTGAAATTGTTAACCTCTTGTCCTCTCGCCGCGTTTATGTGTACGAATTCTATATCTCTGCCCTCTGGGTACTCTTTGTTGTCAAAGAATTGCGCCAAAAATACAATCCGGTGGCCATAAACCGACGGATTACGGATTTCATCATCATTTCGCTTTCGGTTTTCATCTTTCCCATCGCCACATCCAAGGGTTCACACAGCCAAAGGTTCATCATCATCATCAGCAGCATCATCGGCCGGCCTCATCATCGCCAGCAGCAGCATCTGTCGGCTCAGCTCCAGCGTGCGGCGTGTATGCGTGTGTGCCTATTATGGATCACATCATTGGACCACATCATTGACCTCTTCTATTTGAAGCTGCTCGCCTCACCCCTCACCAGCCGGCAGCCGGCAGCCGCCAGTGTGAACGACAATTGGACTCTTTGCCACAATTGTCAACCACCATCAGACGGCGCTCTTTGGGGGTATGGCCGCCATGATGTTGTTAAATAATCTCATTCGACCATAACATCAGTAATTTTTCCCTTTCATCCACCGCTACATGGAGATACATCCAGCAGATGCTTCTGCGGCGATAGATACGCGATGCACGGATGAATTTGAGGATTGGCCAGTGTACGGCTCGCACAGCACACAGTCACTCTCCGGTTCTGCCTAAGCCTTTGATGGTTTCTGGTTTCGCTCCATCACACATTTTGCACGCCATAAGGGCGAGGAGATACGCCGTGGCAGTGTGGTGAACCGCACGAGCTACACACCACAGATTAGAGGCACTTGGTTGCGCGGTCGCGCGGTCGTCTCCTCCATGTCCACACCCTGATTTCGACATCGCCAGCGGCCTGAATTTGAAGAAAATCGTTAAACGAAAATGAAAACGATTTCTTAAGCGTTTCGAGCGTTTCGAGCGGTCGACGACGACGGCGCGGTCCTAGGCAAAAGACTTCTTGGGGAGAATCAACCGAATGATGGGGAGTCGGTTGACGTTGTCGCCGTTGTTGTCGCTGTCGTTGTCGTACGTCATGACCACCTCTAATGAAATTTATTGCTCCACACACACGCACGCCGATAGGCCGTTGAGGGGCTCCCTCAATTCTGTGCTTGGGCATGCCCTGGGATGCGGGGCGACGATGCTAGATGTTTTATTTTCGTTTTCTCTGGCTGGGAGACTTCTTTGGAATCTGGTCTTCGGAGTGTCTTCGCCTCGGTGTCATTGTCATTTGGCCTGGTTTCGTGTGAGTTAAGTAACATTTCCGCGGTTTTGTTACGCGTATGTGTGCGTGGTGTTGTTGTGCGATGAAGTCAAAGAGGAGATCTGCTTTCAGTTGGTGTCTGTGTGCGTGTCTATTAATCTAGGCAATAAACGCGTTGAGTGCTTGTGGAGATGGATGAAGCGGAAGCTTCAGAAGACTTCTGGAAACAAGAGTGAGAGTGACACTCAGTCAAGAATGTTCTGTTATCGCTTGGATCTTACAATCAATCAGTGTCACTGGATGATTTCTAGTCTGGGCCCGACTTTGTGTCTTGACCATCTCTTCCACTCGTTAGACATCGTCCACTCGTTAGACCTCGTCCACTCGTTAGACATCGTCTACTCGTTAGACATCGTCTACTCGTTAGGCCTCGTCCACTCGTTAGGCCTCGTCCACTCGTTAGACCTCGTCCACTCGTTAGACCTCTTCCACTCGGTAGACCTCGTCCACTCGGTAGACCTCGTCCACTCGGTAGACCTCGTCCACTCGGTAGACCTCGTCCACTCGGTAGACCTCGTCCACTCGGTAGACCTCGTCCACTCGGTAGACCTCGTCCACTCGGTAGACCTCGTCCACTCGGTAGACCTCGTCCACTCGGTAGACCTCGTCCACTCGGTAGACCTCGTCCACTCGGTAGACCTCGTCCACTCGGTAGACCTCGTCCACATGGTAGACCTCGTCCAATCGGTAGACCTTGTCCACATGGTAGACCTCGTCCACTCGGTAGATCTCGTCCACACGGTAGACCTCGTCCACTCGGTAGACCTCGTCCAATCGGTAGACCTCGTCCACTCGGTAGACCTCGTCCAATCGGTAGACCTCGTCCACTCGGTAGACACCTCGTCCACTCGGTAGACACCTCGTCCACTCAGTAGTAGACACTTCGTCCACTCGGTGGTTGACACATTATCCACTCGGTAGACACATCGTTAACCCGGTACTTGGATTTTCTCAACAGTATTGCCACAGCAACGTGACATTTCCAAGCTCTGACCCTCATGTTGGTTAACCTCTTACATGTAAGTCCAACGAAATGTTTGCCTTGAAGTTGAACAAAAAGGAGAACGATTTGAGGAAGATCCTGAATTGAAACTAGAGCCGTCATCTTCTAAAAGAAATTTACTCGTCTGCCACCAGGGGGGCCACTACAAATACAAACGCCTGAGATTAAAGCGAATCGTCGAGTGCAACCGAAAATATCCCTCAATCAATTCATCTCCAATCTGAAACTCTCATAATTCTAATCAAAATCCAGAGTGTTGCGAGCGACTACTATTTCGACCGCGAAACAAACTCAAATCGAAATGTCATCGCTCCCACAACATCCGTGATCTGTCAAAGCGTGTCGCGTTGTCAGCATCCCTTATTGGAACATGCAGACATTTAATCCAATTCCAGCAAACGCGATACTCGTTCCTCTTCTGTGGATAATTCATCCGTCCTCCCTCCGCCCCTCGACTGATTAAAATATCTGACCGTCAGCGGTGAGTTATTCCCTTGCTCATTTCCAGGTCAGCAGCCCCCAATGCACATGAGCTCCATGAGACAGAGACACCGCATCGAATCCATCGCATACGCCGTTGTTCTGTTGTTGGTGTTGTTTCGCGCATATGGTTGATATTCGTCTTGAATAGGATCACGTCCGGTGTGGCATGTTGGGTTATGCGATGATGGAGTGAACCACAAACGGGTCCGTCTGCAAATTCTGATCATGCGGTGACAACGAAGAAGCTGCTTTCTGTTTCAAATGTATTCAACAGATACACGGGATTAAGCTCAAGTATCTGGACTGGACGGACAGAAGCAGCAGCGACACACAACCACGACGTGGAGGAGACCTGGTAATGTGATGCGACTGCAATGGTCGCGATGGTGTTTGGCTTGTTTTTTTGTGTCTGGACGCAGATTAGATACACGGGGAGTGATGTTTTGACACGGGAGCTGTACCGTTTTGGGGACAGTTCAGATGGAAGGAGGAAGACCTGTGTGTCGCTGACGGAGGCTGGAGGTGAACGTGAATATTAACTTCGTGAGAAGCTATTGCATTACGGGCGATTCTTTGACGATGTTCGGGGATCAAATGGGACATCACCTGGCCAACCCATGATCAGAGGAGGTTTCAAGAAACGAGAGATGGTACAGTCGCTCTCCTTACACGTGTAGGGTAACAACTTCTGAGATGAGGTACAAAATAATTGAATGGCGTTTATATAGAAGATTCAGGAAGAGGTCTAACGAGCGGACGAGGTCTAGCTAGTGCACGAGGTGTCTAACGAGTAGACGAGGTCTAACAAGTGGACGAGGTTTAACGAGTGGACGAGGTCTAACGAGTGGACGAGGTCTAACGAGTGGACGAGGTCTAACGAGTGGACGAGGTCTAACGAGTGGACGAGGTCTAACGAGTGGACGAGGTCTAACGAGTGGACGAGGTCTAACGAGTGGACGAGGTCTAACGAGTGGACGAGGTCTAGCTAGTGGACGAGGTGTCTAACGAGTAGACGAGGTCTAACGAGTGGACGAGGTTTAACGAGTTGACGAGGTCTAACGAGTGGACGAGGTCTAACGAGTGGACGAGGTCTAACGAGTGGACGAGGTCTAACGAGTGGACGAGGTCTAACGAGTGGACGAGGTCTAACGAGTGGACGAGGTCTAACGAGTGGACGAGGTCTAACGAGTGGACGAGGTCTAACGAGTGGACGAGGTCTAACGAGTGGACGAGGTCTAACGAGTGGACGAGGTCTAACGAGTGGACGAGGTCTAACGAGTGGACGAGGTCTAACGAGTGGACGAGGTCTAACGAGTGGACGAGGTCTATCGAGTGGAAGAGGTGTCTACAATGTAGCAGTCAAGAAATGCCTTAAATGAGGCTAATTAGCTTCCTTTCAGTACGCCTCGATTTTCGAGTACATCAGACCCTATTTAAAGACAAGGTCTTTGTCAAAATTCTGAACCAAGTTTCTGAGTTCTGAAATTTTGAAGAATGGATGAAGTTTATGAAGCAAAGTTTTGCTGTAGAAGTTAGGCCCAAGTTCATCCCGGACAGTAGCGCCGCAGTGAAAAAAAAAGACAAAAAGAAGATGAACTCCGTAAAGGTTTTTAGCAGCATTATCGTGCTCTTGAGCGTCTTAACTTGGATGATCGAAATCTGTTGTGTCACCAGCTGCTGCAATAAAATATTTCGAGCATTTTTCTTTTGTCTTAAACTATCTTTGCAATTGTATTACGATTTCATGCTTCAAGTAAACCTTCCTGAGTTCTTTGCTTTTCGTCTAATGTTGATTTTTTTCTTCTTTTTCTAGGTAAGATAATTCTGGCAAGACCTGTTTGACGGTAAGAATTGTACAAACGATTTATTTAACTTCTAAAATTGCCATTCAGGCTTTTATTTTTAAATGAGGCGCCTGATTGTGACAACATGATGCCTGAACAATGTTTGAGAATTTATGGGGAAAAATTGGCATTTTTGTCAAGGTAGGAAAGACTCTTTCTCGTTGGCCGCCTGTTGTGTAGTGGGTCACCTTGACTGTCGCTCTGAATTTTAAAGTTCGATCCCCGATACACCAACTCTCATTTTCGTGACGCCACCTCCCTCAAGTCACTGAAACTACTCAGAGAGTATAACTGGATGATTTTCATTCAGATCCCTACTGAGCGTGTTGGTCGTCCTTACCTAAGTCCTTCTAATTTTAGACCGTCCTAGTCCAAGCCGCTCTAGCTTAAGCCATCCAAGCTTGATGCGCTCTAACTAAAGCTGTCCTTACTTAAGTCGTCCAAGTTTTAGGCCGTTCTAGCCTAAGCCAGTCCAGCTTAAGCCGTCCTAGCTTAAGCCGCTCCAGCTTAAGCCGTCCAAACTTAAGCCGCCCTAGCTTAAGCCGTTCAAGCCTAACCCGCCACTCTAGCTAAAGCGGTCCTTACTTAAGTCGTCCAAGTTTTAGGTCGTACTAGCCTAAGCCGCTCCAGCTTATGCCGTTCTAGCTTAAGCCACTCCAGCTTAAGCCGTCCTAGCTTGACCCGCTCTAGCGAAGGCCATCCTTACTTCAGTCGTCCAAGTTTTAGGCCGTACTAGCTTAAGCCGCTCCAGCAGAAGCTGCCCTAGCTTAACCCTTTCAAGATTAACTCGCTCTACCTTAAGCCACTCTAGCTAAAGCCGTCCAAGCTTGTTCTCGTTTTAGGCCGTCATAGCCTAAGCCGCTCTATCTTAAGCCGTTCTGTTTAAGCCGTCCTAGTTAAAGCCGCGTCCAAGTTTAAGCCGTTCTGGATGTCTCCTAAAGTCAATGCCCTCTAAGACGGAAGACGATGTCAATTAAATCCCTTCGTGCCATAGACTCTCTTTAGCCCCATTTTCCTTCCTGACATCCCCCTCTCACCTCTCATCTTCCACTTTCAACACTCATTTGTCAACAAATCCCCCACCCCCACTGTCATCGAAGTTAAAACGTGTTAAAACCCTCGAACCTCCGTTAATTGCTCTCTGAACCGAGCCTCCCCTAAATCAGAACCGAATTCACTTTCTCCTCCCTGCAGACGGCGGCGCCCACCGGAATTTCTGCGAAAATCTTCTGCGCCACCCCCCAATACACACACGCACGATAATCAGAAGAAGAGGTTGCGTGTGGTATCCCCGAAAGCTCTTGCATTTCATCATCATAAATCCGTCCTCATCACCTCGGTGTGTGCTGTTCATCCGCCCCATCTGCATCTCCACCACCTCCCCCATCCTCCACATCCACATCGATACACTCTCGATACACTCGCGATGGGAAACCGTCGACGGAAGGTGGAAGAATTTCGTTACCGCCACATGAACCGCCACATTGTTTGTATATTTAGAACTTGAACGAGTCTTTGGGCCGCTCACATACCCCGTCCCGCGGTGGCGGCCGCGCCATCATCGGCCATCACCATTCTTTTGGATGATGGTCTCGCTGCCTCTGGCTGGTGGCTCCGATGGCTGGCTTCTGCTTCTGCTGGCGTGCTGTGTGCGGTGTCACCATGCACATCGCGTGCAGAGCGCATGTGCTCGCTCAGCACAGAGCGCTCCCGCGCTCTTCGGCGCCGAGGTTTCTCTTCTGAAGATGGTTTCTATAATTAGACCGACCATTTGGGGTGCACGACGGTAACACAGCACCCACCATCCCAGAGCTGAAGAAAACTCCTCCGCGTGTAGCGTTCTTGGAAAAGTTAAACTGCCAACGATGACGACGAACGGCAAAGAGAGCTTTTCTTTAAAACTCTATTCAGCCAGCATGGCTTCTGGCGTGAGAGAGGCATGCTCTGGCACAGCTCGAGCCAGTAGTGGCTCATAAGTTCCCTCGTGTGGTGGCACCAGCAGCAGCAGCAGCAACAGAGCAGAGCAGAGAGAGGCGGCACTCAACACAGCAGCGCACCCATCGTGTCAGACAACACGACGGAAAAGAATCACGGAAAGGGAATTGATTTGGCTCTTTGTTGCTGTTTTCTTTTGTTTTTGTTGCCTCCACTGTGCCTGGCCCACTGCCAGAAGATACAGATACTCAATAAAAGACAACCAACGACCGGCCAGAGTAACCAGCAGCTGCACGACGACATCAAAATCATCATCTTCTGTCGAGCCTTTGTGTGGTGGCGGCACACCATCCGACATCGACATCAGTCTGCCGCCGCTAGCAAGCACTTAAAGGTGTCTCGGTTGTCGTTTGGCTTTGTGTCTATGTGTCAGTCTGTGCCGGAGCGTTCAAGTGTTAACCGCGCGCGTCGCTGCCGCCAGATAGTCTTTAGGGTCGGCCACGGGACGGCGCATAACTTCATTAGTTGAACTCCATTCGGTGGTAGTTGTTGGTGGGGCTTACGTAAACGAATCTGTGTATCTGCCGCTCGGCTGTCTCCGAGAGGCGAGCAAAAGAAAGTGAAAAGGTGACAGCAGCAGCCCCTTAACAGTGGGGAGGGGCACAACCAACAAGCCGGTGTCACATTACCGTGTGTGCGAGCGATATCATCGTGGACTCGAACCCCGCTCTCTTGTGTTGTGCGCCCGTTCTTCGAAGGGGAGCGTCGTCGGTCGTGGAAAAAGTTTCGCCTCGCATTTGGACGCAGCACCTTCGACATATTTTCTCGCGGTGCGGCGCGCAAATAATTTTCTTCCCTCGACCTCGACGTCGGAAGCGACGCGCGGCGCGGCGCGGCGGCGTGCGTATTCACGAATTTGAGTGCGACCAGTGCGCGAGTTCGAGGTGTCCGCTGGATGTGTGCTGTTTTGGGCCATCACTGCTATTGTCATTGTTGAGGCTGAGAGGCCAAAGAAGGCGTTTGTGTGTGCGTTCGGTTTTTCGTTTGTCTTCTTCTTTTTTTTTTTTTCGTTTTTTGGTTGGCTTTTGTTGGCTTCCTGCCATGTTCTGGCCGAATTTGTTTTGAGATGTTTACCAAAGTGCGGCCGTGCTGGTGCTGATGTTATTTGTATCTGTTCCTACAAGAGTGCGACAGTTTTGTGGTTACGCGCGAGTGTGGTGTCGGTCTATGCGAGTGCCAATTTGGGCCAAGGTATTGCCGATGTCGTCCGCGTCGTCGTCGTTTTAGTTTCGTCGGCCTGTTTTTCGGTTTTTTTTGCTGTGTTTTCGTGTGTAATTTGTGGAGTTAATGAAAGTGTGGAAAGCTATTTTCAAGAAATCAAGGGAATACGTGTTGAAATGTGCCCGATGCTGGGACTTCTGGTTGTCCGCCCACCACAGCACCCTTGGCAGATGACTTAAGGTACGGATCGATTGGTTTATTTTGTCCTAGATTCTCTGCTGTGTTTCCTAATGAGCGCCAGTGTGGATGGAAGGTGGTGAATGGTGGGCGTGCGGGTGGACGAGCATGACCTTTCGGCACGAGCAAGGGGTGTCTGCCGCTGCTTTGGTGTTGATATTGATTTGATCCACGGGAATTGTGTGCTAAAAGCATTTCGGAAATTGTTTTAATTTTTAATTAGATTCACGGGAATACCTGGTCCCATTATCTCCGGCATCTGGTGTTCTCGGAACTCTGCGCTGAAATATTTGCAAGTTTTGAGAGGTTTCAGTGGATTTTATCGCCTTTTGGTTTTCACTTCCTGTTGGGTGGCTGATTCCTTGACAGCAACAGTCTTCTCTGTCTTGGGGGGGGGGGAGTCAAGGAGTGCTTATGCACAAATCTTCTCGTGATCGACAGCAACCGGCTCATTGGATAAGATGCCTTAAGCTGTCAAAAGGAAGGAAGAGATTGATGGAAGCATCTCCTCCCTGGACTTGGCACTGGATGGAGTGGCCAAATTCAGCATTTTGCTTTAAATTTTGCTTAAGTCTTGCTTTACTGGCGCTTAAATCCGGAGTGGACCCGAGCCTCAATCAACATGCCTCTCCGTTGCCTGTCCCCAATTTAGCAAGTCGTTTGAGGTAAGGGTTTGGTTATTCTAGTTGTCCACTGACATCGAAACTCTACTCACTTACTTAACAGGCCTACGATCCATGGTGGGTCCTAGCCAGAGATATCGCTGCTTTCCATCGTTTACGGTCCTGGGCACACTGCTTCAGTCGTCAAGACTAAGCTGTCTTGCGTCCGCGATGACTTGGTCTTTATACCGGAGGTTCGGTTTTCCTCTCCTTCTCGAACCAGGTAGCGGTGGAAGGAGAGGAGGACCGAACCTCCGGTATAATGACCAAGTAATCGCAGAAGCTAGACAAGAACCTCCGGTATAATGACCAAGTAATCGCGGAAGCTAGACAACTTGGTCTTTATAAGGGAGGTTCGGTCTTCCTCTCCTTCTCGAACAAGGAGGCTCGGATTCGAAGACCCTCTTAACTGGAGCGCTGCTGTCCATGCGCTCGATGTAGCCGAGGCAGTGCTGTTGACGGATTTTTTCTTCCGGATTTTTGCCTTCACATGCTTCACATACGATTGATTTGCATTCACATTCCTTCACATACGATCGCGGTTGTGTCTTCTCCTCCATTAGCCTTCCTCCCAGACGGGACCATATATCCAAAATCGCAACAGCAGATCATGAAAAATGGAACGTAACCTCTTGATGAGTGCTGAGGGATGTCCCGACTTTACCTAGATCCACATCGGACCTATGTTGGCCTACGACTGGATGGCTCAGTTGGTTAAGCCTTTCCCAAGTTCGAGGGGTCCCAGGTTCGAATCCCAGTGAAATCGAATCTGGTCCAGTCACCATTTGCCGTTGGGATCAAATTAACGGCACTGGAGTAGTTTGCTACCGGGCAATACAATGGACCAGTTTTGAGTCTGAGTGCTTCAGTAGTCTTTCAAAAATTCTCCGAAAAAAGAAAAGAAAAAAATGTTGGCCTAAGTGAAACTGCTATCCTTCAGTCGGCCACCTGTACCTAGATCCGTATAGACTTCCAACGAAATATCAATTTCTCCGAGTGTACGTGTACTATCTCGCCAAAAGCGAAACACGAAAACTGACGCCATGATACGCTTTGGTTGGACCGACACAAGGTGGAATGTTATCACCTAAGGTCTTTTTTGGTGGTAAACTGGAAGGGGTGAAGTATGTTTGTCTGTAACGACAGCCAAACTGTGCTTAAGGCCTTGCTCAACCCTTTACCCACTTCCAGAATGCAAGTTTTCTCTGAATTTTATCGGTAGCTTAAATTCACAAAGACTTGTCTGGGTCTAGGGGCACCACGGGAAATGAGATCGTCGATGAACTTGCTAGGCGAGAATCAGTGGAGGTATTCTCAGGACGTGAACCTGCGCTGGGACTGCCTGGGTCCTCTCTAACCTCTAAGTGTGACTGCTATCCACAGTCAGCCACGTTAACCTAACCTGGACCTCTCAATAGCACAACTGCAGGTGGCATAACTCTCCAGGATGTAGACAGACCAAGCACATGCTCCCCAACGTCTGTAAGAAATCCGCGGGTTTCTTGTTATCTTTTAACAGAAAACACTGCAGACAACTTACCGGCGTACTAAAGGGCCACTACAGCTTCACCAAACACCTAAGTGTGGTTGGCCTAAGCGACGGAACTCTGCGACGCCTGTGGAGAAGACGATAACACTGCAGAGCACTTCCTCTGCCACTGTCCCGCCTTTGCTCGTATCAGGTGGCAGTTATTCGGTGCTGATGGGGTAGACCTTCTTCCTCTTGATCAGCAGAAGAGCAGGTAGCGTTGGCTCCAATTAACTGATAGGTTTCGGTTGGAGTTACCTCTGCCGACCTGTTTCTTTTTGCTGTCGCCACCAAGTGGGTGCGACTCTCAGGACTTGCGCCTTCAACCTCCTCCGGAGTTTCTTTGCGCCGATTATCGCTAACCTTTTTCTCCTCTTCTTTTGATTCTTAGTTAGGGGCCCTTCAGAGGCTGCCTCGTTTGGAGCCCGTTCAACGTTTTCGGCATTCCGGGTTGTACCATCAGAAGCAACACTCTGATCAGCCACTTGACTATGTTGGTAGTACAATGGAGCAGTTTTTGAGGCTGAGTGCTCCAGTGTAGACCTCCGACAAAAAAAAAAGACTTTTTTTTCTAGTCTTCGCTGAGTGAAAGACTGAAGTTGTTGAAGTCTCAAACATCGTCTACACTCTCTGCCGATGAGCCTTTAGACTGTTTATCCTTTAATATTCCGTCTTCAATAGTTCTTCTTTTTGGTCGACTAGTAACTAAGTTTGCTGGTTGACGCCCAGGTCCATCCGGATTGCATCCTCATCCAAAGAATAAGATGAAAGAAGGCAACCATGTTATGCCCTATCACTAATTGTGGATACTTCAAAAAATATTCCCTGTTAATTGACAAGAACCAGGTTTTCTTCATTCTGGCTAAAATTCCGGTGGCAGTTAAACAACCGTGGACCAAACATTTATATTCTTCCTCAGGCGGTCCTCACACTTAGACATTTTTCGAAGAGAAATTGTGTGGAAATCGTTTGAAGGCAGATGAACAGATGTCAGCCGAAGCACTCGCAACGTGACAGGTTTTGAGAATCTAGGTTATGGCATTGAGTGGTTGCGCGGCTGTTAAAACATTCATCATATGCGCTTGACACTCATGCTTTTTCACATCCGCAAAGAATTTGCAGGCAAATTTGTTCGGGAGGTGGCGATAAAGAATCAAAAAGTTATTGAATTAGAAGCGTTGAATACACGGTGGGCCAAATACAGATTTCTTTTTAAAAATGCAATAAAATTAACAAAATTAAATTTAATATTTTTAAAAAAACACACTGTTTGAGCACTCACTTTGGAAATTTTCAGAAGTTTTCAATATTTTCCAACGTTGTTCAAGCGTAAAGCGGCTCATTTCGTTCCGCGGAGGTATGATACTGACTTTCTGTCAAGATTTCGTGCGGGAAACAGCTGCCAGTGTCAAAATAACTTAAGATTAAAAAAACCACTAGATGGTCCACTCTGTATATTTTAGTATTGGTGGGTTTCTCTGTCGTAGATGCGGTGTACTGCTTCATTGATTGCAAACAGCTGAGCTCGAAATATTGTTACCTTATTTCAGAGACGAATGTGTAGCCTGCGTCTTGGTCCTATCATTCCAGCCCCTACCTTGTTTCCAGACTTCGATCCATCTGTGTTCAATATTTGGGCACATCACATCATCATTTGCCGTTGGGATCAAATTAACGGCTCTAAATCTAAATCTAAATCTGAGATTGTGGTTAATTTCGAAGGGTCATGTCTTGACTAATGAACTTTTCTATTTCATTCTTTCCTTTCCCAATTAGGGCCGTTTATAAACCTTCCAACGTGCACTTAGTCGAGCTGGAGGAAAGAACACATGCTTTCGATTGGTTCGCCTCTTTTGACCATATTTCTGCTTTTTGGATGAGTAGCACTGCCAGCTAAAGGGGATGAAACTCCATTCTACGTCAGATGCTGCTCGATGCCAGAACGCTGTTGCCCTGATTGTGTCTTAGTCTGTCTTTCCTCTCATTCAATGGGCTTATCGCAATCTTTTGTACTTCAATTGAGACAGTTTTAGGCTATTCTGTGGTCATTTTACTTTAAAGTTCGAAGACACTTTGATTTGAGGTGAACTGTGCACGACCTTATTCGTTTAAGAATTAACGCGAAGCTCCTAATTGCAATTCTTCTTTTTAAACTAAGCGCTTCCTTGACTTTCAAACACTCTTTTAAGAGTTTCCCTTTCAAGACTACCTTTTAAGTGCTGCTCTTGCAGAACGCAGCTTTAAGGGTTGCCCTTTGAGCCACTGCAGTCATAATGCCATTAATTTGATCCCAACGGCAAATGGTGACTGGACCAGATTCGAAAAACTGGATAAAACCGTATTAACTTTTCTTTCACTGGGATTCGTACCTGAGACTCCCCTAACTTAGGGCAGTCACTTAACCAACTGCGCCATCCAGTCGTCCAGTTTTAGGTTGGAGTTAGCAAGAAGAACCTTTGAAAACAATCTTTAAGGGGTCTTCCAAACTGTTTTAAAGTCAATTTTGAGCGAGTCCCTACCGCGAGTTAGAAGTCCTTACCATCCTCCTAAATCAATGACAATTTTAAGTTTTCCCCCGCTTTGGCATCACTGTCCCATCGAAACGATCGGCCCAAATTTGCCGCACGAAAGCGAATTTAATAACCACTTCTTCGTGCAAAGCCGATTGAATAGGTTTTCCGGTCTTGATGCGAATCGCCATTAGTGGACTTCATTTCCGAAGGAAGTGCTTCTGCTCCACTTTATTGTCGACCAATCCGTCACGCCGCTGTATACTATATATTTTTAACCGCCCTAATGAAGTGTCATTTATTAACTCGCCCTCTCCCGCTATGGCTTCCCATCGATACACTCGGTCTTCGCCTTCGCCTCCTTCCTCTCCGAAGAGGGGACCATAAAAAAGAAACAACCTTCAACAAAATCTTTCATGATGATGTCCTCTCCGCTTTACTTCTTCTTTTTTTTTTTTTTTTTGGAAATAATCCAGTTCACCAAGATTCGAGATTGCGAGTGTACCACGCGAACAAAAGGACGGTCTTCGCGCGTCATGGCCATTTAAAAGTTATTAGGCCATTTATTGTCTTCCAGCGCCTCCTCGTTGCTGTCTTTTTTCGAATGGAAGGATTTTGTGTGGATCCCGTCATCCGTCTTGTGATTAGCCGCAGCCGCAGACACGTGGCGCTCCTCTTATGCGGGCCTAGTGGAAATTAGTTACAGCACACAGTGGATGCACCTCAATTAAAAACCCCCGGCACACCACGCTCTCCCAATAGGAGCTGGGCAGCGTGAGAAAGGGTGGCGCACAACAATGCCGAAGGACGCGCACACAACACAGTGGCACAGGGCAGCGTCGGGCGTGTGTGTTGGCGTAACCTTGTGCTGACTTATGCTCATTGGCATGTGGACGGATGTGGATGTAGCTGCTGAAGTGGCAAAAGAAATTGTTGCCTCCTCATTCCACTGCCGATGTCCTGGTTAGTCCTAAGTCATCAACATATCCTTGAAGGACTTCCGAATACACAGCCAAACACACGCGTCCACTGCTGGATATCGTCACTTCAGTTGGCAGTGTGACCGCACTTTCATAATGATGACGTTGGCGGAGGCTGCTGTTGAAGTTGAAGTCTGGCAGAGATCGGTCATGTGGATTGTGTGTGGATGGCTGGCGGTTAGGTAATCGCACTTACCTCAGCTTTGCATCACTTCCTTTGGGTTTCACTGCGCAATGGAGAGCCTGTGTGTGGGAGTGTGTGTGTTTTTTTGTTGTGTTATCCTGATATCTCCTTGGTTTCTTTTTATTTGCCCATCACCCCGCTCTGTTTGCATTGTTCTTCGGCCTTCTCATCCTTCGCAAGAATTCACCTCTTCCACGTGCCATATTCTGTGGTTGCCTGAGGTATAAATTTTGCAACAGGAGTGGACTGTCAGGTGAAAAATGGGGAAGGCGGTCCGAATGGTCATTCGACCAGTGTGATTCACTTTGAGGTTACAATTGAAATTTGAACTAAAATCCCATGGTTTTTGTCAAACTTGAGATTTATTGTAGGTCTAGCATCTTGAGACACTGACATTTACAACTCATGAGGTGGACAAAAGTAGATATGAACTGGGGGGTGGGTAAGGTCTTAGGCCACAAGCATAAAGAGAGTAGTTGAATTTTTGGCTACAGCGTTGAAATTTCAACGAAATGCTCCGAACTTTATCAGAAGTACGTCTTAGCTGGTCATCTGACCAAAATGCGTTGTCGAACAGAGATCGAAGACAATCACGGGGTTTCTGGCGTCAAAACTAGAGCGCTTGAGACCCAGGTACTCGGGAAATTTCCTGGGTAGAGGGGAGTGGACTCCCATTGAAACAGGTGGAGAAGTTTAAATATCTCGGGGTCTTCTTCACGAGTGATGGGAGGAATAATGCTGAGCTTTCCTGTAGGATTGTAGGTAGCTGGGTCAATTTTGAAACAGCGTGGTCAGTAATCATGAAGGTCGAGCTTGGTGTCAAACCCAAGTTAGCGGCTTTTAACTCTGTATTCGTTCTAACTCTCATCTATGGTCATGGTCACGAAAGAATAAGATCGCGAATACAAGCTGCCGAGATGAGATATCTTCGCGCTTTTGTGGGAATTACTCGCCGGGATGGGGTGAGAAACACGACAGTGCGCGAGGAACTCAATGTTGGGCAGCTGTTCTTCAAACGGAAAGGGCTGTACTTCGATGGTACGGTCACATGGCACGAATGTCCCTACCATCACGACTTCCGAGGCGTGCCTTGAATTCGTTTCCACCACGTCCGCTTGACAGACCCAGGACGAGATGGACCAAGTTGGACCAAGTTCAAAAACTCGCCTGGTTGCGCTTGGGCATCGCTCCTGATGAGGTAGGGTCGATGGCGGAGGATCGAGTGGCATGGAGATCTCGCGTGCGTTCATTGCCCCCGCTACCATTAGGCCTTAGGTTTCCGAAAGAAGTTCTTTTCTGAGAAGCACGGTTTCTGTAGACAGAGTTTTTCAGAGCTGGTTCTATATGTCCTAAATTTTACAGGCAACAAGTGATATTCCAAAAATTTGAGTCTTAAGTTTTTGCATAATTTCAAAAGCCTCCTGTTTTAAAAAAAAATTTAGTCATCACACAGATAACGAAATCTGGTCATTTTTGACTTTTTACAAAATTTCGATCGTCCAAAATTTTAAATTTTTGGAAAAAAAAGGTGTTTTTTTTCTTAAAACTTGAACCCAGTGGCTACATGTGACCTTTAAAGTCTCATTTGCTTTTCTTGGTTCATTTCGCTTAAGGATTTGTACACATTTCAAAAATCCAAGTAGGCGCCCCTTCACTGGTCACTTCAGTAGTCACTTCAGTCCGGCCATGTAACTTTGCCTTGTGCAAAGCCTTCGTTCATGCCTTTAATCATTCCACACCGCTGCAGGTTGATCAAAACCAAAAAAGAGCCTCCACGCCGAAGGTGCACAAAGCCCATCCATCCTCACTGGCCACTGGACACATCCGTGTCATGTGCGTAGCCATCCCCCAATCTCTCGGTCAATCTTCAAGAAGCTCGAACATGCATGCAATCTCTTCAAGGACGACACACATAAAACCATGCTTATCACCGCTCACAGTCACAGAGGCACATCCCAAAAAGAAGGCCAAGCACCCCAACCCCCTGCCCCAGCCGATTCCCCATTTATTGCTTACAACGTCATAAGTTATCTAAATTACCTTGGAATGACAAGCGCTTCAAAGTGGGTATCCTTCATGTCCTCCATCTGCACTGCCAAACACCTGACAGTCAGCTTGCCACCCTCCCCCGCCAGTCCGTCCGCATCGTTCTCGCAAAGGCCATCTTCAGAAACCAATCTTGGAACTTTGGCATCAATTCTGCAGCAAAGAACACCCGGCATGGCTGCCAATACGGTCGACTTTGTGTGGGCGGTCGGGGGCTGTGTTGAGTCCTCATCAGCACACCAGCCCAGGCCACCTCCCAAACGATCTACTTTCCGAAAAAGAACAAGCTATTGGAACTAATCCCGGCAGCATGTGTGTGTACACACATTTGAGCGATTGCTCTGCCGCTGCCTGTGTGCAGAGCTTTTGTCGTCTCGTGCTTAGCTAACCAAACGTCCCCCCTCCATCTTCCCCACTCCCTCTAGGCTCAGCCGTTTGCCATGGCTGCCACCACCTCGAACCATGAGCTTGGCTCCGGGTCTCTTTAATTTTCTTTTTTGTCGTCACCACCCCTTGCCGCGTGGGTGAGTGGAGGTGCTGCAGCAGCTGTTGTTGCTAAAACCACAGAGAGACCATGTCAGAGGAAGGACATTGCATTGAAGTAGAGGAATGGGGGGATGTGGACGGGAGAGATGATGGTAGAAAGGATGTTAGGCGATGGGGCTGATATGTAAGACACGAGATGAGGAGAGAATTTGTCAAAGCAGAAGGTCATGCAGACGTTTGACTCCACTTGATGTGTGCATGATTTTGTCATCGTCAAAAAGGTGACGGAGGGGAGGGTGTTGTGTGCTTTGAATTTCTTTTACTCCGCATCCTTGTGCCAGATTTTAATTTTTGTTTGCTTCCCAACCTCTCCGGCTCCCGTTCTCTCTCTCTCTTTCTCTCTCTCTCCGTTACTGGATTGGTAGCTTGTTTTGTAATTGTGGTTAGGAGTGGCTTAAGTCGTTAGGAGCGAGTGTGCACACTCGTGCTGTGTGCGGTGGGCTATGGCTTTGGGAACAAACTCTGCCGAGCTTTGGTAAGGAAATCTTATTAATGAGGTCAGTTTCAAGGGATTTCCTTCGCTTGTTTTCTCTCCCTCAACTCAAACGACACAAGCGGAGCTATTCATTTGACAGCAGATTGGTTTCATCGGGTTCTATGGCCAGCTTTGCATTCATTTGGGCTTAGTTAATTCATCCACAGGTTTCGCAGCAATTCGGCGATGGCTTTTCGGAGTTTTGTGAAGACGATATGTTGCAGAATTTCTTTGACAGCTGCCCCTTAATTGGATTCACAAAAATTGGTTAGAGAAGTGTACTGACAACACAAACTGAACTGTCACCAAGTTGCTGAAAACTAGGTAAAGACGAGGTTTGATTTGACTCAAGAAAGGTTACATTTTAGTGGAGTGGAGGCACCATGAAGTCGAAACTGTTTCGAAACATTTACGCAGAGTCTGCCACCTTTCCCCAGCGTCGAATCTGATCTCTTATCAGCGGTGTTTTTTATCTTAACATCACGCTACCTTACCAACACGCTAACGTCAGATTGGGGCCATATTTCTTGGCTATCGTGCGGTTCATTGTGGTCTCTTTTATATTTTCCTGGCTCTAAAACTCAAATAGTCGCCTAAATGCGTTCATTGATAGTCAGAGAGACCTCGGGAATACATCCTACAAGATCATTAGACCGTCTATGTTGCGGAAAAAGTGATTCTCCTGCAATTGTGGATACCTACTATATTGAGGCTCGACTAAAAATGTAATGGCCACTAGGGGCCGCCCAGTGGCGTGTCACGAGGGAGGCAATAGCTCAGGCTCAGACTTCCATGTCGAAGGTCTGATAAGCTAGTGAGTAACGTATAGTCCCACAATAAAGCAACCCATAGAAAGGAGACTTAATGGCGGCGCTTCAGTCCGAGGTGGACCTGGGCCTAGCTTCTCAGCAACCACTCGTGTTGTACGTGATATTGTTCTCTCACGAGTGGAGGGACCTACAGTTTAATGCCGACACCGAACGGCGAGATTGAGAAACTTTTTCTAGACAGTTCTACTCTTTGAGCACTGTCTGTGACTCGAAAGAGGTGGAGCCGTGAAAAAATGTTTGGTGTTTTTTTCGAGATTCGAACCTAAGACCTTGAGCGTAGGAGTCGACGCATCTACCCACTACGTCACAGCGCCCACGAAGGAAAGGAGGCTTCATCTTACTCTAATTTTGTGTTGTGACAAGAGCTTAAGCATGACGCCAACGAGAAACGTAAAAGTGCCTTTGAGCTAGAAAACAAAACTGGACCCTTTTAACTGCGATAAAATGTATGGGCCTTATGTAGGTAGGTAGGTATGGTGTCTTCCAATATAAATACGTTGGATACATTTAGACCCGGAGGGATCCATTACTCCTGGAACCATTTTGATTTCTGCACGAATAACCATATTTTTCTGACATCCACTTCGGATATGTCAGTTGGTGATTTGCTCACAGTGTTTCCTTTCTTATGGAGGCAATAGGTCGACAATTGGTGGGTGACTGAGAATGGCTGTGGTTTTCCGAAGGTCCCTTTTTGGCCATGTTATTCCTGCGTATGGACAGATGTTGCCTTACTGATTGTTAGCTCTGAGATCTGGTCTTTTAAAATCCAAGATTTTGAACGTCTCGTTAGAGCCACAAAGGGAAACAAAGCCCAATTGGCCTTAAACAAGATTTATCGTTTAGCATGTGTGGGCATTACAGGGACAATAAAGACTTGTATTCTTCCAGTTCATCATTCCAGACTCAAAGAACGCAGCCTAAGCCCTCTGAGGCTGGCTAGTCTACCATCGTTCAAAATTATCAATCTATCGGTCCACCTAAAGATCCTTAACTTGTATCAAGCAGAGAGTGCCACACATGGTCACCATTGCGTTTGACCACAACCCTTCCTTGGTGCCACCTTAATGAGGCAGTCAGAAACAAGGAGCATGAAAACCCAAAAAGATACTGGACCAACACCCCCGGCGTAAGGCACTCCAAACTTTCGTTTAGGAAGCATTGCAGCATACAGTTGCTGTGCTATTGTTCCGACCTGGCCAGAGGCAGGCTTTCTCACTTTGGTATCGACATTCTACGACCGCTTAAAATTTGGAATTTCGAATGCCTAATTTCATTAATTGCCTAAAACTCCACTTGGGTAACTACAAGTCGGTAAAATAGATCTAATCTATGTTGCTGTACCTCCCCGGCCCGTCAGAATAGTAATAATTCCCGTATTATGGGATTTGTTGTCATAAGTGCTGCCAAATAAACATTTTTCGAAAATTCTTAAGGATTTTTCAAGCAACCCTAATCCTTTAGACGAGCATTGAGAGTCTGTGATGTGATTTGCAGAAACCTCTTAAACCGCGTCCTTCAAACAACAGTCAATTTTACTAGACAGACATGTCCAATGTTTCAGCGATTTCGTTAAAACTCGAAAGTTTATGCCAAATTATGCCTTCCTAGTTGGATCTTCGCATTCTTCCTCTGTACCGACTCTGATTTGAAATTCTATAAACACTACCTTACCATCAAGCTGCCTTCACATCGATGCTAGTTTCCCTAAAGCACCCTCTGCACTCAAAACAAAAGTGATGCCAGTGCTCTAACGATGAAAAGTTGAAATTAAAAATGTCACCGCCTAGAGGCGATCCCCCCATAATTTGCTTGGCTGACCCCTGGTTTTCCTTCCTTGAGGCATTTAACCAAGAATAAGCAGATGAAATAACAGTAAATAACCTCCAACAACCAACAGTGTAACTGTTTCACAACTATCCTCTAACATATTTTTGAAAACAGAAAGTTCCGTGCTGCCAAATGCTCATTCTTCAAAACTCATTTAAGATTCTTCAAGCAATGAACTCTCCTGCTCGCACCTCCGAACCAACCCCCTTTTTCGCACTGAAAACCCTGAAAAACATCTTTATCCGCAATCTTCATCAAAACACTTCAGAAATTGAGGAATTAAGAATCCATGGAATCCGAAAAATGCCACCATTCGCTTCGGTGGCATTTCTTTTTTCTCATTTTGCCTGCCTCATCATTCAGTCGTGGATGTGTTCGTGAATAGTATCTTATTTCGTTGTTGCCTCGGATCGTTTCGCTTCTTCTTTGGCATTAAGCATCCTTGGCTTTTGTGTGAACCGGAAAAAATGAGAACGCTTCAAAGACAAACCATCGGTTGATGATGATGATGATGATGACGAGGTTGGTTCCATACGCCTACAATCCCTTCTCTTTCAAGCAGTCTCCTCGTGCAAGTCTCGTTCGTCTTCATCGTGTTCACCTTCGATTTGGCATTTGTCTGTGCGAGTATGTATCTAGTTGCACTTGAGGTTAAAAGTTCTTCTTTCTTCTGTCTCTCCCACTCTCGCGGCCATCTCGTTCGCAGTTCGTCTTGTCATCTTCAACCATGAATTGGTCTTTAATGGTGAATGGAACTCATTAAAGGATATTCCCTCAGACAATCTGCGCATAACTGCATGAATAGAGTTCTTCACTTGATTCCTGCTTGATGGCTTCTTCGGAGAGCTTAAGTTGCTGCTGCTGCTTCTGCTTCTGGTGCCGCTGTTGCTGTGCTCATGAGAAAGGTCATCTAGATCAACTTTCCACAATTTTTCTCCTTTTTAACGTGCACTTGTTTCGTTTCTTCGTTTCGGTCTCGTTTGGATGCGTTAAATCTTTTATTCGCCATTCATCGGGCGGGAGAGTTGTCCGGAGAATTGGCGAATTCGTAATTGGAGATGGAAGCATAATAACCTTGACGTCCGATAAGGATAATGATGACTACGCTCATGTTGCTCGGCCAAACCATGCGGCAGCACACAGATGGTAGAAGTTCACGAGAAGGGCCTTGAATCCGATGGAACATCGTACATAATTGGATTTTTTTTTCTTTCCGTTTTTTTGAGATTTGCGTTTTTTTTTCTCTTCATCTCTTCAATTTGGCATTACTGGTGAAGCTGGTTCTCCCTAGAGGCAACCACGGATGGTAAGCCGATATGATGATTTCATTTCGTTCTGTTTCTCCGTTCGTCTTCTGATGATGTATGAATTGGTTCGATTAATTATTTAGGAGGGTTTTTGCCTTTGACTTTGACAGCTGGGACTGTTTCGTTATGACAGTTGCGGTTGAAGGTAATTATATGTCAATTTTTGTTCCTGGAAATTGTAATCTTGTCTTAGATGAAAGCAATTATCAATTGGGAATTGTTTCGATGTCGTTGTGGGTGTGTTCGTGTGGTATGAGGAATTTATGCTCAATGACAGGAGGTGGTTGCTGAACTTTGTCAACTATTTTCTTGTCATTGGATACATTAACTTTTGCCACTGTCTAGTCGTCATTCCTTTTGCTCACGAGGAGGGTTTTAATGCCCGTCACAACTTGAAAGAATAAGGAATAAATGATGAAATTTTGACATTTCATTAGGAAATTTAATAAACCGTACTGCTTTGTTAGTCCATCTAAAGGTATTTCGGTTAAAGTTAAAAACTCCCTCTTTAAAGTAAGCGGGTGCTATAAATTTCATTAATTTTGACCCACTCAAGGTTGCCGTAAATTGTTTGGTTAGTTGACAAGTTTTAAAGTTTTATCGCTGTTCCTCACCTGAACGCACCCTTAATAGCTAAATGTCCGATTGCTTTTCTGTTCCTTTGAAGATGACAAAATGTTCCGCTTAAAATTCGGCTTCATGAAATAATTTTGATGTTTTTATAGAGTCAAGACTTAAAGCAACATTCCAAACAAAATTCCTTTTTAGGCTAACAAAAAATCTAGTACATCTAGTACAATTTTTCCTCTAACATAAAATGTCACCAAATAAATGACACCACGTGAGTGGTTTTTTTTTCTGAAACTCTTCTGACATCAATTTAATTTGTTTCCTCATTGATTATCCATCCAAATGACGGCTCACATAATCACAGAGTAAATCCGATACCAATACCTCAGTTATAGAACAAGCACAAGCAACCCTCACTTCCCAGGCACTCCATGCGCCGAGGAGTTGCATTACAATACCCAGGAGGCCACATGCCAATTAATAATTTCATTAATATTGTCACCTCGACCTTCGATCAGATGGCCAACAGCCCGCCAATGGAAATTGGAAAACAATATTCGTTTACATTTCCATTTTATTGCCGTCGAGTGTCGACTACTAACAACGAGCCAACGAGCACCACGACCACCACGAGCACCAGCGTCACCATGGGAGCTGCAGCAGAGCTTCATTTGGTATCAATTTCGAGCTTAAATGCTTTGCAAGGTTAATTGTTACCGCTTATAGTCAAGCGTAACGACCGACTACGACGACAACGATGATGGCAACAACTGCTACGACGATGGCAGCGACCGGTGTGACTATGGCCAGTGCAACATCCATAAACGGGCTGCGCACACACTCACACACCAGTCGTAAATCTCCTTCTAACGCTTGACTTCAACAAAAAAAGAGGAACACCGCCTCCAAAGACCACCAAAGAGACAATGCAGCAGCATCCCCTCGAGGTGCAGGCGAGCTCCGGCCGAGACTCACGAGTGTCTACCACTTGATGCAGTAACCACTCACGTAATATCTGCCCCGACCACTTGCGGACAGCAGACTTCTCTGACAACAAGGCCCCCGTGCCCGGCGACACCGCCGCCAGCAGCGGCAACAGCGAAAAAGTGGAAAATCAAGTGCTGACAGCTGAGGCGCGCGGATCTTGTTGGCACACACATGCGCCGCACACACACCGTCACACTGACACTCTTTGTTGACTCAAGAACCAGGTCAAGGATGCGCGATTCCTTGGACAAAGTCAGAGTTAAAAGTCGTCATCGAGTGGTCTGTGGGCTCGCGTCAGCATGCCGTCGTGGTAACGCTGCCAGAACCAGTGCCCACAGTCATTACAGTGTTGGCTGGTGGTTGTTGGCTTGTTGGCTTGTCAATGCGGCAGGCCGACTCGACTGGGTGCAACTTCGCGTCGGCTTTTATGGAGGGACTCGGCTGCGACTTGGACGGTGATCGTATGCCAACTGCAGTTCGCTTATGTAATTAATTATGCGCGGCTCTTATTCATGCCGTGCTTGTGTGTCTATTCGTTGCCGGACGGAGGGGGGTGTCGGTTTTTTTTTGCGTGAGACACCTTCGACGGTGTCGGGGCGATTTTGCCGGTGGTCTCGTGGTGTACTTGACGTTTATTCTCAACCGTGGCTGTTGCAGTTCGCCCGCCCGTCACACTCAGCGACGGCGGTGTTGTCCGTGAATGATTTTATTTCGGTTTAATAGAACTTGTTTTTGTCTTTTATTGATTTTATTTGTTGTTGCTGTTGTTGTTGCCGATGAGTGGAGGTCTCTCGGCGAGATTGATGATGATGAGGTGGTGGTGGATGTCAATTGGGTGCGAGAGGACTGACGGGGAGGGTTGATTTATAGTAAATGGATTTCTGATGAACTCACTAACCCCTGCATTTTTTTTCTTTTTTTTCCAGAATTTTCTATGACGTGCAGTAAATTGGTAAGTGAAAGACACGAACTGATGTACTAACTGGAATTTCCAGATGAATGGGAATCCCTGACTCGGGCTTGAATATGTTTTGTCTTTTTTTTTTGTGGAGGGTCTTGGGGACAGTTTAGATGTGATTTGTGGCCATTGCTGGTGGTCGGAGAAATAAATCATTTCCTATTCACAGCCTCTTGGGAAACACTTTCCAATGGCGTAGTCTCTCGACTTCGAGTTGAGTTAAGTAAAGAGACTTATAAGGAGTCAAAAAATATTTTCCGACCCCATATGTCTTGGAAATGGCTTAGAAGATGTTATCGAACCATAAAGTCAAACTGACAAGAGTTGGCCAACATTCTATGAAGAACTACCTTGAAGACTATTTCTTCAAAGGAGTTTTTTTCTAATCAACCTTTCAAGAAGCATATAGACTTACTTAACAGGCCTGCGACCCATTGAGGGTCCGAGCCTGAGATATCGCTGCCTTCCATCGTTGGTGGTCCTGGCCACGCTAGTTCCAGTCATCAAGACTAAGCTGTCTTAAGTCCGCGATGACTTGGTCTTTATACCGGATGTTCGGTCTTCCTCTCCTTCGGTGTTCGAACAAAGAGGCTCGGATTCGAAGACCCTCTTAGCTAGAGCGTTGTTGTCCATGCGTTCGATGTGGACGAGCCGGTGCATGGCATGGGCTTAGTGACATGGCTTGCCATCCTGCATGAACCAGAGGTCATCCAAATTCATGTCTTCAATTTCAGTAAAAAAAAAAAGTCGGTTGACATGGCTCCCACCGTTGACCAAAACGTTGTTTCCAGATCCATTTTCGAAAAAAAATGGTCCAATGATGCCACCAATCCACAATCCGCACCAAACTGTCACTCTGTGTGGATTCATTGGCTTCTCGACAATAACGTGTGGGTTTTCCGATCCCCGAGCACCAGATACGCCAATTTTGTTTGTTAACGTAGCCGCCGAGATGAAAATGTACTTCGTCAGAAAAGATGATTTTTCGCCCAAAATCGTTGTCCAATTCAAGCTGCTCTGAGGCCCAAGCTGCGAAGCGGTAACGAAGCGGATGGTTGCGTATCTTCAATTGCTGAGTCAGTTGGACCTTGTAAGCGAAAAATCCGAGAACTTTGTGCAGAATTCTCAGGGCTAGTGCTAGTGCTAGTGAGATGTTGAGCGACGACGAAATGTTGAAATGTTGTGCGACGACGGGGACCATGAGTGTTGTGTTGTGACTAGCATACCAGTCTCACGAAATTTTTGCACAAACTTTCGTACAGCAGTCGTGGTGGGTGCTTCATTTCAGCCAAAACTTCTTTTCAAAAAACGCACTATTTGGGCTACACAGCACTCACTTTGGAAATGAGTTTTCAATTTGCTCAAGCGTAAAGCGAATCATTTCGTTCCGCGGAGGTATGATACTGACTTTCTGTCAAAATTTTGAGTGGGAAACAACTGTCAGCGTCAAAATAACCAATGATTTAAAACCACTAGATGGCCCACCCTGTACATAGCTCTAAGAACATGATTTTTTGAAAAGTTTCCGCTCAAGGGATAGAAAACGACGTTTGGCATTTTCATATGATGATGAGAAGCAAGCTTGGAGTTTCTTTGAATGGTAACGTTACCTTAAATCGATCTATCGGTAAGAGTTTTGTGTTTTCAATAAAGTGCCCTTCACTACTTTTTGTTCATGTAAGAGCACTTTGTTTGATTCTCCAGGTATTTCCTCTAGTGTCCAGAATTTCTGAACAACTTGGTCCAGAGTCGATACTTCATCGGATTGGTACATCATATTGAAAATTCTTGTGTGTGGATTTGACTTTTTGGAATATTTTCCAGACATAATCCAACGGGAAGCAGTTCGAAGAATGTTTTAGCGTTCAACAAAAAGTCATTTTGTTGTGGTTTGTGAAACCCTGTGTCAGCCAATGCAATATTTCTTAGAATAATAAATTCGCAGTGTAAATAGCATCCGGCTGATATGCTGCTATTGAGGTCACCGATGTTCTCATTACACCCTTTAGTCGATGATTTCATGTACCAGTTAACTTGGATATTATCCTCATTGTCCGGCTATTCGGATACCCTAGTAATTGATGAGATATGCATTACCCGGTTAAAACCAAGAGCCCTGGTATCAACAGTCAGTCAGTTTGGTCAGTTTTTTCCTTTAAAAAAAAACTCTTTTCCAGTACAAATCCCCCAACTGCATCATAACTCCCCTCAGTCCTTGTTCATGGAATCAATAAGATACACACATTTCCTCCAGACATCTTGTTGCCGTTCCCATCTCAATCTTCCTCTGCCCTGATGAACTCCAACATTTATAAATTTCCCCCCTTCCGGTGACATTCGAAACACAGAATCAACTCCAGCGAGTGGATGACCCTGAACAGTCTGCTTGTTTCCTTCCATCAAAGCCAAGGACAGAGGCAGGCGATTAACAAGAACACACTGCAAAAACCCGTTTCATTCACTCTTCTCTTTAAAGCGGCGTACCCATCCCTCCGTCTCTTCTCATTTGTCACCTCCTCACGACTGCATCGTTATTGCACCCGCCGCTGCTTCACCAGATTTCCATCATCAATCACCGAACAGCATCGTTGTCCTTCAACAAGAAACCATCTTAACACAATCTCGCTCGCGTTCCAACCTTGCTCCAGTTAACCAAAAGCAACAGACCCCGAGAGAACAGAGAGCACTCCTCCTCCGTTTACATCTCAAGCAAACCCACCGTCGTCTCCATCTTTAGTCACAAGGAATCCATCACTGTTGCCATTGGAATCTCTCGGATGGCGATCAGGATGTCCTTCACTGCTTCGCCACCAGCACCACCACCACGCAGCGCAACTTCAAGGAAACCTCACGTCACCATTCCTAGCAGCAGCAACCAGTTCATCCATCAATTAGTCGCGATTGCCGCACACGGTTCCAGCATCGCAGTGCCGTGTCGGAGCGACTGGTATGCGCGACTTGTGATCGTGACCATTTCAGGCGAGAAGAGTCTGACATTGGCTTAGATTCTCAAAGATATCCACAAGCACACTCGAGCACGCACACTCACTCGCAGTCGCTCACGCGGTGCACCGACTTAAGGACGTCCAAACGACGAGTGGCAGTAATTATCGTCGAAGCTCACGCCGTACGCATGTACGTGAGCAGTTAAAGACCCAATTACCATGACCGATTGAACACCGTCTTCCATCTGCCCACCACCTCGTCCGGCGTCCAGTGTGCGTCGCCACGCACTGCGTTCCGAATCGGAACAGCGTAGCTCAGCGGCAAAAATACATAGAATTGCATCGCGCGCTTTTGTCGATGATATCGATGCCGTAGTCGGCGTACATGGCTGTCGCGGGCCCGTCTACTGGCCCGCCAGTGTGTCGTTACAGAGGTCGTGCGCGTGAAATGCTTCAGTCTGACTCACTGCCGCCAGCAGCAGCAGCGGCCATTTCAAGAATTTTCAAAGTCATCCAAATGGAGCGTCAAGTGCAACCACTATTCTCGCCGCTGCTGGTGCGGTACCAGTGGCGGCGGCCGCGTCTCTTGTCGCTGCTGGTTGACATTAACGCAAGGTTCTGGGCTTGCTCAATGGCTGCTGCTGCTGCTGGTGGTGGTATGTGCCAGCAGATCCGTAAGATGCTCAGATCTCAATTAATAATTCGCGCGCATAATCGAACCGCAAGCGCAGTCATTAGCGGGCGAATGTCGATTTCCGACGGTGGTGCGCAGCCTCAGCACCTGGGCTTCATTCTGAATGCAGATTGCAAACCCCCAGGGGGTGTGTGTGTGTAGAGGGTAGAGCAAGGCCGACACGATCTGATTTTTATCCGAAGCAATGCAGTTGCCGCTTTTTTTTCTGCTGTTGTTGGTTTGCGTTGCGTCGTCGCTGCTCGCTTCGTTTTCGCCGCAAAACGGAGGCGATTTACTATTTTGGTTTTCTCCATCAGTGGAGATGCGGTTTGATCTTGGACTGTGTGACTTGGCACGATTTTTCAGACACCGCCGAGATTGAGATCAAGTGCAAGATTTGGCTTTGCTGACCTAGATTCTTTACGCTGCGCGGACGGAGGCATGCACTCGCGCACAATCGCCGCGAGATCGAATGAGAGTAGGTAATCGATTGAACGTGGAATTGGTTAAGTTAATTGATTTTGATTCTGAGACTTAAAACACAAGATTTGCAGATAGAGCGTGAAGCAGTGTGTTGCAACAATCGAACGGTATAAGATTTGAATGCAAAGTTGATCGAGGCGGTTGTGTACAACAGTGCAGCTTCACGTGAGAAGAAGGCTTTGATGCGGAATAAGTCGTTGGTAAATGGAAATCCCAAAGAACCATGCGAGCAACAAGAAGTAAGACCATTCAACCGTTGTTGCGTCTGCTTTAAGACACAATCAGACGTTTGTCATAATCTACGAGACAGAGGTTCGTTAACAAATGAGATATTTGCTGCTGCTTCAGAGCGATTGCGTCATTTTACGGATTCGCTGACCAATTGCTTAATGGCGCAGTGAAGTAGACAATTAAAGATGAAGTTCCCAGATGACTTCTTCTTCTTAATGTGGATCTACAATCCGGTTTGGACCTAAGCCTCAACCAGTACGATTGGATGGCGCAGTTAACTAAGTGCCTGCACCAAGTTAAAGGCGTCCCAGGTTCGAATCCCAGTGAAATCGAATCTGGTTCAGTAACCATTTGCCGTTTCGGCTTCGGTTTGCCACTGGAAAAGTGTCTTTTCTAAGTGGACAACCTCAAGGGTAGGTGCTATCACCGCTTCTTTTTATGAGAATCGTCATTGATGTAACGAGCGAAGCGTTAGAAGTTTATCGTGGACTTTGATAGACTATGGCATCGTTTCGGATTATTGCCTACCATCTATAAATTGGACAAAAGGAAAGTTAGGTTACGGCGCTGCTAGTGAATTCACCAGCACACCTAGACCACGTTGGTCCATTGTGATACCCACAGTCAGACTACTACCACTGATCGACCGCTCCAGTAATAATAGAGCCGTTAATTTGATCCCAACGGCAAATGGTGACTGAATCAGAAGAAATTATTTCCTCCGATTCCAAATTAAAATTGCAGCCTCCAACTGAATCACTCCAAAGAATCGCTCATGTGCAAGTTCCCTCCTTTGTTTGACCTTCACTCCAGCCTCTCAGCCCATCTCCCCTGAGCTTCACAGCAACTCACACACACGTGTTCCATGACATAGGCATACTCGGTTTTCAAAGGTCATGCATCACATATTTCAATCTGCAAGCACAAGGCTTATAACAATCCTCCGCCGTTAATCTCCCGATTCCGTGTAAACGCGAGAAATCATCTCACAAAGCCCATTTTTCAGTCGAAAATGCTTTATGTTCTTCTGCGATATTCTTTCCCTGCCGCAAACCGTGGAAAGGCCCAAACAAAAGCGTGTCAGCCCGAACAATCCGAGCCAGTTGGTGGCTCCCTCGGGAATTTTTAGCTTAGCAAATATGTACTCGGGTAAATACCAGCCGACTCACCGCCCTGCGAACGGGCTGCGTGCGAGTGTGTGTGTGCATATGCGTGGAGGTGAGGTTGATGTGGATGTGGGTGGTTTGCAAACAATAACCCTTCAGGAGAAGAAAGACCCACCACCGTCGTCATGTCATGTTTCTGCTATTTTCAGCTTCCAGTTGAGGTCATTCCATCTTCCATTCCTCCGGCCCGCCTTGCAGCGCCACGTATAGTCGTCCTTCATCCCCCTTTAGTCGGTCGTTTTTCTTCGTCTTCGCACAGCACTGGTACGCGATGGTGTGGTGCTGTTGCTTCATGGCACCATGGCTTCTGCTAATCGCCATGGATGACATCATAATTTTATTCTCATCCACGAGGCGATGTGCGGGGTGAGTGCGATCTCCCCTGAGGGTTGAAAAGAATCCATCCAAGCGCTGCTAAAGTGCTGCAAATTGATCAGCCAACCAGCAGAAAGCAGCATCGACATCGACATTGAGGCGCAGACCCCCGAATGCACTGTCACTGCACTTGCGGAGGACCAAATCGGATGGATGAAAGACGGTCAGGGGTGGTGGAGTGCGGACGGGCAAGATAATGATGTTGAATAGGCTTGAATGGAAGGGATTAAATGAGGGAAGTTGGTGAAGCCCCCAACCGGTGGTGGCAATTGGGAATAGGACGAAACAAAAGAGAGGAAATGACAGAAAAGCTCCAATTCTTTGCTGAGATTTTGCGAAATGTTGACGTGGCTGATCCTTGGTGGCTTTTGTTGCCTTCAACAGGATTGTGTTGCGGAGAGGTGGGCGGGGTAGAAGAGAAAAAGTCAGCTCTCACTCTCGCGGAAGAGAGGACATGGATGGTGAGTTTTTATCGAGCTTTCGAGCTTTTTTTCTTTCCATTTCTCTGAGTGGCCAGACTCTTAGAATGTGTGAGAATAAGTGCAAGAGAGACAGGAGTTGGCATGGAGACAGGGAGAACTTGTTAAGGGCAACGTGTCCTAACAGATGAATGATTTGAACCAAAAACTTGATTTGTTTTCCAAGTCAGTGATGATACAGATGGTTCTTGCGAGTGAATGCTGAGAAAAGGTTTTCTTCTATAAATCGAGAACACGTAACATAATTATAAGCATGCACTTCCATTATCCAAGGATTTTTGCAAGGTTCGGCCTTGTTTCCATTTCGAAAACGAAATAATGCCAAATAATTTATTTGAAGGTATGCATCAACATTTCGTTTTAGTCGCAAGGATATTCAGAGGGTAGTGGGAGTCCATTGTCTGATTGGCACCCAAACCAGGATGCTAGGAACGAGTATCCCTCATACCGAAGACGACTGGATGGCGCAGTTGGTTAAGTGCCTGCCCCAGAATCTGGTTCAGTCACCATTTGCCGTTGGGATCAAATTAACGGCACTGGAGTAGGTTGCTACCTGGCAGGTATAATGAACCAGTTTTGAGTCTGAGTGCTCCAGTAGAACTTCAAAAATCCTGCGAAAAAAAATCCCCCATAGCGACTACTGTGGAAGTTGCAGGGACGAGGAGGAAATAAAGTCCGTCCGCCATCTGTCCAGCTCTACGGGGAAGGAGACTGCTAACACTTAGCAGTAACTTCTTCGATGAGCAGGACGATCTGAACGAAAGAATTGAAGCGCTTCCTGGGATATAAACAACAATCTGGGTCGTTCTAATCATCGATGGAAATGTAGGTCTCACGGGGTACACCCTATACCCAGGGCACAATGAACCCAACTGCTGATCTAAGTGAGCCGCGAAACTAGTCGCAAGGGCACCCTATCGCCTATCACCTACCTACCTACCTACCTACCTAGTCGCAAGGGCACCCCATCACCTACCTACCTACTTATAGCTCATATCCATGCACGCTGTCATATGCGGCCTTAAAATCGTCGAATAGGTGGTGAGCATATACAGGGCGGGCCATCTAGTGGTTTGTTTTTGAATCATAGGTTATTTTGACACTGACAGCTGTTTCCCGCTCGAAATCTTGACAGAAAGTCAGTATCATACCTCCGCGGAACGAAAAGATTTGCTTTAAGCTTGAACAGCGTTGGGGAATATTGAAAACTTATTGTTAAATTGAGTTGTGTGTAGCCCAAAAAGAGCGTTTTTTGAAAATAAGTTTTGGCCGAAATAAAGCACCCACCGCGACTGCTGTACGCAAGTTTGTGCAAACAATTTAAGAGACTGGTATGCTAGTGAACAACACTCATGGTCCCCGTTGTCGTACGGTGCGCACAGATGAGAATGTGGCTGCTGTTGCCGAGAGTGTGAAACTCAATTCACGAACATCAACTCGTCATCGATCTCAACAGCTTAGCATTTCACGCACTAGCCTGAGGAGAATTCTGCACAAAGCTCTCGGATTATTCGCTTACAAGGTCCATTTGCCTCAGTAATTAAAGACGCGTGACCGCTTCGTTATCGATTCGGAGTTTGGGCATTAGCGGAATTGCAGCTTAAATTGGACAACGAGTTTGGCCGAAAAATCATATTTTCTGACGAGGCGCATTTTCATCTCGGCGGCTACGTTAACAAACAAAATTGCAGCATCTGGTGCTCGGGGCTCGGAAAACCCGCAAGTTATTGTCAAGAAGCCAATGCATCCACAGAGAGTGACAGTTTGGCGCGGATTGTGGAGTGGTGGCATCATTGGACCGTTTTTCTTCGAAAATGTGGCTGGGAACAGCCTTTCGGTCAACGGTGGGCGATACAGAGCCATGTTAACCGACTGTTTTTTTGAAAACTTGACTTGGACGACCTCTGGTTCATGCAGGATCACGCGCCATGCCACACAGCCCAATGCAACAAGTGATTTTTTGCGCAGTAAAATCCCAAATCGTGTTATCAGCCGTCTTGGCGATGTCAATTGGCCGCCTCGGAACTGCGATTTGACTCCCTTTGGACTTTTTTTTGTGGGGAACCGTGAAGGACCGATGTTATGGCACCAACTGGAAACTATTCAAGCACTTAATGCCAATATCATCCAAGCAAGTCGTCATCCATCATCCAATACTGCGAAGCCAGCCGAGGAAACCACTTGAACGACGTTGTATTTCATAACTAATGGGAATGTTTGTTCTTACTAGTAAAGCCATAATACATGGAAAAATTTAATTTTGTTAATTTTATTGCATTTTTAAAAAGAACCCAGTACCTGGCCCACTCTGTATATCTGCATTGGATGGATAGTTCCTTGCAGCAGCAATCCATTAGTTTTGACGTTGTAGTTATGCATGTTACAGCAGCTTGACTGTCTGAAAAAATTGCAATCCACTGTACTGGTTCTGTTCTGTTCTTAATTTCGAGACACGCATCATATATTGCTAGCACTTCTGCCTGGAAAATGCTTGCAAAGCTTGGTAGCTTGAGTGACTTTGATATCTTGAGGGCTTCGGAGAAGATTCCAGCGCTCACACCAGAGTCCATTTTCGAACCGTCTGTAAAGATGGCTATGTCATGGGTTTGGATGACTGTCGCTTTTCCACTCATTTCAAGTTGGAAAGTATGCCCTATAGTTTTTATTAAATTTTAGCTTTGGTATAAGGTAGTCAGTATGACTCAGTATCGTCTGTTGTGGTAGTGAGTTAAGGATATCACAATGTCCATAAGTTCTGTTGTTCCAGCAGTTTGACTCTCTGAGTCTAAGTGCACTGCATGCGGTCATGAACATTGCGTGTAGATCTGGGGGTAGAAGGTGCATGTAAGCTGTTAAAAAAGATCTTTTCGTAAAATCTTCCATAAAGTGGATGGGCATAGCTCCAATTGCTGCCCACGATAGCGCATCGACTCATACGGATTCTCCTCAACTATGCGCCCCACTGTTGGCACTGTTTGTCATCTTTGGGGATGCGTATTATTCACTAGAATGATGCGAATTGTGCATCGTGTTCCGAATAACTTGCTCAGATGGACGATTATGTCGACCGTAAAGTGGACGCAGCGCACGATAAGTTTGGCGAACCGAACCAAGGTTTTCAAAATAAGTTTGCACAATTTGCACGCGTCGTTCTGACACTACTAACGTGTTTTTTGATCATTCTTCTTCTTCTTTGCCGTGTGGGCGCCGTGGCGTAGTGGGTAGGTGCGTCGACTCCTACGTTCGATGTTCTCGGTTCGATTCCCGAAAAAACACCAAAAATTTGTTCATGGCTCCACCTCTTTCGAGTCACTGACAATGCTCAAAGAGTATAACTGTCTAGAAAAAGCTTCTCAATCTCGCCGTTCGGAGTCGGCATTAAAATGTAGGTCGCCTCCAGTCGTGAGAGAACAATAGCACGCACAACACGAGTTGTTGCTGAGAAGTTAGGCCCAGGTCTACCTCGGACTGTAGCGCCGCCATTATTTTTATCATTATTCTTCTTCATTGCCGAGGCCTACGTTCACCACCACCACTCTAGCGCCGTGAATGCGGGGTGATCTTAGGCCTAAAGCAATAAGCCTCTCTAGCAAGCACAATCTTTAGCGAGCTATCTTCAGTTTCGTGACCATTATCCACTTTTGTGCGCCACCTCAATCGTGGATTTCCTCTGTTGCGTTGTCCCACAGGCTCAGAGTTGAAGACTCTTCGGGGCGGTGGAGCTATGTTTTTCCCTGCGCCCTACATTACTAAGGTGACTGGCCACTCTAGCGCGGATTTGCTTGAGGCGATGACTCAAGGGTCCTTTATTTCCGAAACGAAGCCGAGCTTAAATTGCTAAAAGGCCCTTCCTTAACTATAAGAATCGAGGAACAGTCTGTACAAATAGCTCCATCGTTTCGTTTATTTGCACGATTCGTGAGTCCAATTAGCATCCAGAGATCGTTAGAACTTGTCAGCGTCAGTCTCCAAATTAAGTGTTCCTTCAATTTCCTCGACTTCCTTCACAAAGGAGTACATCGTGCAGGAATGATTTCGTTCGCATACTTCACTGACTGGTAACAATCTTCAAGAAGAAATAGGAGAATGCCTCCCCCTTGCGGGTGTCCGCGCCCATAGTTCCCTCAATAGTCAGTCACCCCATGGCAACCCTGCATTTTTTTTCTGCCTTCACACACTATAAATTTTTAACAAGAACAACAACGCTTCCAGCAAATCAGAGGCCACCAACTCGACACTCGGGAGAGTCCCAGCGATACCCTTCTTTGACGTGGTTGAATCGGCTGCTTCGAGGTGGCCTTGCTTAGCCACCACATCGTTGCCATATGCTGCACCACCCCCCACCCCCTGCCCCACCACGAGGCAGTTATTTGTGAAATAGAAAAGCATACACGTCACAACCTCCAGCTACAGCCGCAGACGAAGAAAGAGCCATCCGGCCCAGCCTTTTGTCTTTCGCTTCAGTTCTTGGGCTAACAGCGAGTTGTTTAGTGTAACGAGAGCTTTTCTCTTCGGCAACATAACGGTGGGTATTTAGTTTGTTTTGCATTGTTTCTTGAATTGTGTGCTCCTCTTTCTCTGCTTCTTCTTGCGCGTGTCCTGTGAGGAAGACACAGAGAGTCTGTGTGTGTGTGTGAGTTCTTTGAAAGAGACAGGAAAAGAGAAGCACACAAAAACCCATTCACTTCATTTGTTGAGTCGTTGAGTGCTCCCCGGCAGCCGCGAGCGTGTCAGGAAGCAGATCCTGCTGCGTTCAAATTTAAACAAGCACCCCTTGAAATAGAGCCCTCTCTCGATATCCTCGATTTTTTGTTGGCCTCCCTCACCACGTCTAATTAGTGCAATTGCACCGCACTCACACACACTCGTGGCGCAACCACTTGTCAGTGCGCGATGGGGGACCGGGCGTGTTTCGGAGAGAAGTGATTGAAATTTACGAGGCGTGAAAAATTCTTCTCGCTCCACCCTTTCCGATTCAAGGATATGCCACGAAGGTTTGGAGTAAGTAATGGGCTGACTTTGTGGATGAATTCACTTCACACCCAGGTACGAGTGTGTAAAATTAAATGCACACGGCAGGTGCCGCCTTGGGACTGCCAGACTGACGGTTTGGTGGTGAGCATTTTGTGGCCTTCATTTTGAAGGAGTCCCACAGGATGACTGGCAGCTAATATCTGCGACTTCTTCAAAAACATACGTGAGCGTCGTGGCGTCGTGTGAGGCAGCGAGGCAATCAGCTAAAAATTTGTTCGTTCGTTTGTCTCGGTGGCGTATACGTAACCAAATGTGGGTTATGTTTGCCCGCGTGTTTGTGTGGGTTTGATCCTTGTAAACCACGATGTGACTATCATGTCTTGCTCTCTGGCATGTGAAATTAAATCGTCTCCGATGTACACGTGGGAGGACGAATGGTGGGAGGGATGATTTGAAGGATAATCATATTCAACCGAGTGTGCATGTGTGTGTGTGTGCGCTCAAGGAGTAAGATATCTTTATTCACGCGGGTAATGAACTTTTTGGGTCATCCATCTGGGAGTAATGCGTTTCCCTTTTTTATTACTTCCTTCTTTTTGGCGTTTCTCAGTGTTTTTCGCATTCGGGCGACTTCCGGTCGTTGTTTTTGGGGTTGGAAAAGGGGCGGGGACTCTCCCTTCCATGAAAGAAGGTCGGCCATCAAATGTAAGTGAAGTCGGCACAACACCACCAACGTCAAGGAGACGAAAAGTCCACGCAAAAGTGTATGAGGTTCGATATATTTTAACAACACACCAGAAGTTATTATGTTTACGTTTGAGGGACGAAGATGAACCGTTTAAGTGAATAAGTAGCTGTTTAAGGGGCGATTTGTTGGTTCAGAGGATTGTGAGGTTACCGAGAATTGAAAGTTATTGAGGAACTTTGAGGGAATTGTCGATGTATGTGTGGGTTATGTCGCAGGGATCAACGACGGTGGTAAACGATTGAATTTCTTATGGTTAAGTGGATATGTTTGGGTTCACCGAGTTGGCATTTGCTTTGATTGTGGCTACAGTCACTCGGAAGATGGGGAAATTATGTTTTTAGCTTCTTATTGGAGTGGAAACGGTTGCTGTCGTGTCTTTACGACATCAGTTGTTTCAGCCTCAATCTCAGTCTCAGTCTCAGTCTCATTCTCATTCTCAGTCTCAGTTTCAGTCTCCGTCTCAGTCTTGGTCTTACCCACCGTCGCAGTCTTAGTCTTGGTCATAGCCTCCATTTCCATCTCCGTCTCCGTCTCAGTCTCAGTTTCATGCTCCATCTCAGTCTCAGTCTCAGTCTCAGTCTCAGTCTCAGTCTCAGTCTCAGTCTCAGTCTCAGTCTCAGTCTCAGTCTCAGTCTCAGTCTCAGTCTCAGTCTCAGTCTCAGTCTCAGTCTCAGTCTCAGTCTCAGTCTCAGTCTCAGTCTCAGTCTCAGTCTCCGTCTCCGTCTTCGTCTCAGTCTCCATCTTCGTCTCCGTCTCCGTCTCTATCGCTCAGCTCCCGATAAAGATTAATAAATTCCTCAATCGACTCAACGACGGCAACACTTGGCACAGATTCCCATCGAGCACCCACCAAACCGCCTAAAAGTATGCAACAGCATTATCACCCAGTCACTTGAAAACCCGCATTTTCAACAGTGTTTCCGTGTTTCCCTTGACCTGCTGCCAAGGATGTCGTCATTTTTGCAGAGATACCCCATGATGTCTTCCCAAAGAATCATTTGTCATCCCAACAGCTGCATCCCCCCCTGAGCCATACAGCAAGCATTCAATCATTTAATCACTTGAACAGCCAAATATATCTTCACTTTCGATTTCAGCCCTCACCTGCTCGATTACAATGGATTTCCCCGATGCAGATACCCTCCCCCCCCCCCCCCCCCTCCCACCGCACACCCCACAGAATGCTGTTCTTTACTTTGCCTCCTCGATATCATTGATCAAAGGTACTAGGGCATAAAAAATCGAAAATCCTCTTCCAAATGTTTTCAAAGTTTTCAAAGAAAATTTTCATTTCCCTCGCAGCCATTCATCCGAGAGGAGGTGTTAAATTGTCTATCATTTCTTCTCAATTGTGACTAACGGTATTCTTTTCTTGCAGATATCTGAATCATCCTGATTCGTCGACAGACATTCGCACCTCAAAGGATTAGACAGAGAGAAAGAGAGAGAGAGTAAATCCAAGTATCATCATCGATCATGGACGTTCCATCGATGGTGCACCGTTCGGGCGGCACACTCATTGTGCGCAGTGTAGTTAGCGGTAATCAAATTTATCTGGACCAAGAGACCGGCAACGTGGTGAACAATCCTCCCCCGGCTGCCCTGCAGAGCCAACCGCAACAGCAGCACATGCAAGACAGTGACATTCAAAGCGTCGAGGAGCACACGAAGGACGAGGGCTTGCCGCAGTGCAAAATCAAGAGGAACTACTCGTGCAGCTACTGCACGTACTTCACGCAGAATCCGCGCTACCATCTCACCCACTTGCGCGATGTCCATGGCGAGAAGATCGTCATCAACAAGTGCAAACTGTGCCTGTACGCGTCGCGTCACTATCAGAAGCTGGTGCGGCACATGAAGATGGTCCACGGCTCGACGGAGGGCATTGCCGGCAACCATGGTCAGTCGCGCAAGCGCAACATGAACCGAGACGCAGTGCGTAAGCGGAAGACAGACACTTTGGAGAATGGCTTGATACTTCCGTCGAACTTGCACCAGCAGCTGCAGCTGCAGCAACAGTTCGAGCAGCAGCAGCAGCAACAGAAGCAAGTTCAGCAACAGATCAAGCAGCAGTTAGAGCAGCAGGAGCTGCAACAGCAGCAACAGGCTTTGCTGCAATTCACGCTGCCCAAAGTGGAAGCGCTCGCGGTGTCCATTGATGACGCCCCACAGAACCGCCTTTTGAAGTGCAGCCTCTGCGACTTCACCACCCTCTACCGAGCGCAGCTGGTGGAGCACGAACAAGAGGAGCACTGCAGAACGAAGTTCTTCCGGTGCGACAAGTGCACGTATGTGACGCACATCAAGGCTAGATTTAGCAAACACGTCAAATACCATTCCATGCCGATGATCAAGTGTGTGACGTGCGACTTTCGGACGCCCTACAAGTGGAACCTCGATCGCCACATGAAGAACCACGGCGGCGTGGGGCCATTCAGGTGTGCGGCATGCGACTTCACGGCTGACATCAAGCAGAGCTTGACCGTGCACGAAATGAATCACCACGTTCCACCGGTTGGCCATGCGGCCGGCATGAGTCTGGCACGACGCCGCAACAAAGTGGGCGGCACCGACAACTCGGACGATTATCTGAGCGATCCCGGCGATGTTGATGACCAATTCAACAACAACAACAACAACATTGACGACATCGATGAGAACTACCCGAAGCGGTGCAAGTACGACCTGCCCGACGACGACGACGACGACAAGGAGCAGCCAACGGATTTGTCTCAAAAGGGCGGCGGCTCAGATGCCGGCAGCCAGCACCATCAGAAGAAGCCTGTGCGACCAGTGCCAAATCTCATCCCAATTCAGGCAGCCACAAATGCGATCAACCTCACCAAGGATCCAGCACCGTCGAGGAGCTCATTCAAGGAGCTCGCATCCTTGTACTTCGACAAGGACCAGATCCCCGAGATCATCATGCAGATGGACAAGTCCGATGCGGCGCAGCTGTCGCCATCTTCAAATCACTCGACGACCAGCAAACGGAAGGCAGCTAGCTCGTCCTTCTTCGACGAGCTCAAGTCGTTCGCGGACGAGTCCGCACGCAATGAGAACCTCTCGTGCAACTGTGGCCACGTCTCCAAGTGTCTGTCGGAGTCATTTATCCATCGGAAGACCTGCACCTATTCGTACGAGGATAAACATTCCAGTATATCGCCAATCAATCTCACGGTGAACTGCAGCGGGTCAACGCGATGTCAGTACTGTCGCCACCGCTGCAAGTCCAGTGCGGATCTACTGAATCACCAGAAGAACTGTCCAGATGCCGGCCGGAGCCAGAATGACTCCTTTGACTCGATGTCAATGTCGGGCGGCAGCAGCGGCCGACAGGATCACGACGACGACGGTGCCGGGTCGGAGGACATGAGCAAGCATCCCATGGAGAATCGTGTGTTTGTGTGGAACAAGATGCCGGGCATGGGCAGCAGTGGCGGCGGGAGTGTGGACGGTGCTAATGGCAGTGGCAGCAGCAAAAGCGACGTGAACGGAAATCTCGATACGAAGAATTTGATGCTGATGGGCGGCAGTGGCAGCTCCAGTGGGGGTAATGGAATGAAAAACGAGGACAACAGCTATTACGGGGTGGAGACGGCGCCGGGCTATGGTGAGGTGAGTGACTTTGTTTAGGCACACACTTTTTTGTTTCTTTTTCTTCCCCCCACCTTTCATCGTCCCTTTTTTTGGTTGGGTTTTGCGAACGCCATCAAATCCAAGCCAGCTAGCCCTCCAAACGGGTTATCTTGCTTGACCTGGTATCGGTGCACATTTAAATCGCCTCTCAGATTAGTTACCGTTACCGTTTCCAATGAAATTTGAAACTTTCAATGTTCCTAGGTAACCAAAAAGATGACACCCGAAGAGGAGGCCGCCAACTCGTCGCTGAAGAAAGTCTATAAATGTCCGCACTGTTCCTTCTGGGCATCGACCGCATCACGTTTTCATGTTCACATTGTCGGTCATCTCAACAAGAAGCCTTTCGAATGTTCGCTGTGTGCCTATCGTTCCAACTGGCGTTGGGACATCACCAAACACATCCGGCTAAAGACCATTCGCGATCCGACGCACAAAAACGCCAGGGTGCTAATGAACGACGAGACGGGACGTCGCAACTACACCAAGTACAACAAGTATATCACACTGATGAAGGTCACCGACGAGGACGGCGACCCGAAGCTGATGAAATCCGGGGAAATGACACCGAATCAGGTTGCGTCGTTGGCCTTTTTGAACGACTTCAATAAATCAACCTCGGAATCTGTGCTACCGAACGGCTTGAAGAGCAATCACTCGCAGGACGGTGATTCATTGCGCGAACGTCAGCTGCAGCTGAGTCAAAAGAATGACACAACAGACTCCGGGGTCGACACGAATGGCTACATGCGACTGCCGCCTTTCCTGATAAACGCGGCTATCGCCCAGCAGAAGGAACAGCAGGAGCAACTGAATGCATCTGGCATCAAACGCAGTCCACCGCCACTGATCAAGCCCAGCGATGATCTCATCACAGACATCAAAACCGAGGGCCAGGAGAAGAAGAAGCTCTACAAATGTCGCAAATGTCACTTCAGGTAAGCGAACTGAAAACCCTACAGAATTTTCAATGATAACCCTCTTTTCTCATTCTTGCAGACATGCCAATCGCGATGCAGCGCTAGCCCACGTCAAAGTCCATTGTCAAGAGCAACAAATGCCCTTCGCATCACCATCAAAAGCAAATCATAACTCATCCTTGCAGGCCTCCGTCAACCCCACGAGCATGTATATGAACAAGGTTTTGGTTGCCGCCATGTGCCTTTCACAAAATCAACTACTACAGGAGCAAAAATCACCGAACAGCAACAGCAGCAGCAGCAACAACAATCACAATCAACATTCCACTCTATCGTCTGCGGCAAGTGCTAGTGGTAGTGGTCTACAACAGGCTATCTCGCCAAAAGCTTTAGCCGCTATCCAAGCTGCTGGTACTACCATTGAGCACGGTGAGATAACCGATGAGGCAAGTTCTTCTATTGTCGTTGGTGGTTCTGCATCAGTATGTGATGGTTTACCATCACCATCAGCAGTGGTGTCAGCTAGTAATCCTACGGTTTTGAATGCTACCTCTGCTAGTGCACCAACTGCAACTAATAATTCTCCTTCAGCAACTGCTACTACTGCGGGTGGTACTTCTTCATCATTCATTGGTGGTGCTAGTAATCCTACTACGGTGGTAATGGGTTTAACAACAACAAGTTCTAACCTTAGTAACGATAGCAACGAAAGGCGAGAACCATCACCCTTTCGTTGTGGTCATTGCCATCAAGTATCAAATTGGAAGCATGTCATTCAGGTATTTTGTATAAGAAATGCACACAAAATGGACAATAACACTAATACTAACAAATTTAGTTTTTTTTTTTTTGTTTATTTCTTTAAATTTAAGTCGGTGTATCCGAAGGGGGGTGACACAAGGCCTCGTGGAGTAGGTCGAGGGTGTTAATCTGTTTGATCAGGCTCAAGTCAGTGTATAGATTTTGTTTTCTCCTACCGCAAGTGCTCTCGCCCTTCCTCATTTTTAAGGAAATAAGGTCCGATTGTTACTTGTTAACCTAGACTGGAAAGTCTAGTGCAGGCACATACCCGCAACGCCACAGCCTCATGTCATAACTCACACCTGACGGCAAATTTTTGTGGATGCATTGATGCTTGATCGAACACTTATGAAGTGTTGCTCCAACAACGTCTATTCTGTTTATTGGTATAGCCGCTGAGCCAAAAATGGGCCTCTTCCGAGAAGATTTTTGATTTTTTGACCAAAATCCGGATCGCCAGCGAGAGAGCATTGTCTATAGCCGTCTGGCTTCAATTCTTCCATCAGCACAATCTTATACGGATGTAAGCCCAAATCCAACCGCAAAATGTGCCGGGCTGATTCTCCAGCAGTGCCCAATTCAGTTGATCGGCGTCGAATTATCATTTCTGTTGTCTCCTTCGATACTTTCGGCTACGGTGGCTTTGTGTTCTTCATTTCGCACCAATTTCTGTCTGGTCGGTGGAGCAGCGTATGAAAGGTCTAACTACTAGTTTCTAGTATGATTCTGTGCTCATATCCAGGCCCTCCGATGTTCGGAAGGATTCGATAGAGTCCTCCTTGCATCAGGGATGGCTTCTTGCTGACGTTCATAACTTTTTCTTCTTCTTAGGGCTTCTTACAGGACATGGGCCTCACTCAACATGCCTCTCCAGCCAGCACGATCTTTCGCCAGCTGTCTCCAGTTTCGCACACCAAGCCGGCCGAGGTCCCCCTCGACTTGTGTGCGCCACCTTGTTCGTGGACGTCCTCTGTTGCGCTGTCCCACAGGCTCAGAGTCGAAGACGTTCATAACACGTGTCTTAAATTAAAGCCTTTTATCAAGCATAACCCTTAGATGTTTCAGTGCCTCCTTGAATTCGATTGTCTCTTTCCCTACCCGGAAACTTGCGTATTCCACCTTTTTACAATTGATTGTAAGGACAGCCTCAGACAGACCCAAGTTAGAGGGGTCTCAGGTTCGAATCCCAGTGAAATCGAATCTGGTCCAGTCACCATTTTCGGTTGGGATCAAATTAACGGCACTGGATTAGGTTGCTACCTGGCAGTACAATGGACCAGTTTTGAGTCTGAGTACTCCAGAAGTGTTTAAAAATTTGATTCCTCTATCAAATACCCTCCCCTTCAGATACACTGACTTACAACAAAGCCCTTCCCCCGTACTATACATTAAGCAACAAACGAGAAACCTTAAATCGTGGGCTCGTTCGGAAATGCAAACTCTGCAAAGCAAGTGCACAAAGCAGGTAAAATGCAAAAACAACTGGACTTTGCCCACATTTTTGTGCAAAAAATATAGAACGGTTTACTTTACCGTTGCAGAATTCCTGTATAACGCGCTTTATTCGATTTGCATTTCCGAACGTGCCCCGTGTTCCCCAGTTTATTATTTATCGTCTCAAGTTCAACATGTTGCTCTCGTTCATTTAAGCGTCCCCCCAAAGCAAACAATCGTGTTCGAATACATAGATTTCCGTCCCTTGTCCGCGTGAAAATGAGTTCTGTCCCAAAGCTTTTACGTTTATTTAGAAAAAAAAAAAAAAAAAACATAAATACCTTGTCCGTGTGAGTAAAGATTATACATTTTATTATGGCATAAAAAAAAATATTCTTTATATTTACATCCTACATGTCGGTGGTTTGGTGTGGTACCTCATGCAATGGTTTGGTTTCATTCTCTATGTTAAATGTTTAGCTTGTACAAATGGTATTCATTGAACTCATCCTACCTTGGAAGGCAGCATCACTTAGTCTTAAGCGGTTTAATCGGTTGTGTAAGGTGGATTTCCATATCAAACAAAATTGCTTTCAGCTCTCATGTCAAACTCGCTTTTATTTGTTTTCAATCTCATTATTCGGTGTTTGGAATGAGGGTTACTTTAGACATATCGACTCGTATTTACACATCCTACCTCCTCTTTATACCTTAACACAATTTCCCCCCCCAGAGCTTTTTCTAACTCCCTGTATAAACAACTAAGCGATTCGCATTTGATCACCGGAAACTAATTTGATTTTGTTTACAATTTTACAGCGTCATTGCCGTTTGAAACACTCGGGCGATATTCGCATCGAGACGCTCGATAGAAACAGCAACGCTCCTGTGTACCGACCACTTGGAATCAGTGGTAATGGGCAATCATGTCACGTTTTGGGCACCTCAGACAGTTTCATTTTAGGCGGCATCAAATCGGCCCACAATCAGCATCAACCACAAACCAAGAGCAGTGTACTTAGCAAAGATGACAGTCACCCACAAGGTGATTCGCCATACAATCCTGATCAGGAGTACAGATACGATTTACTGATGAATAGCGGCGAAATGGGACGCACGGAGAGAAATAAATCCGAACAGGATTTCAGATACGACTTGCTGAACTTCAGTGATCTCTCTCGAATTGGCGCGGATAGGAGTAAATCTGATCAGGATTTCCGATATGATTTGCTGAACAGCACGGAGATTGGACGGATGAACTCGTCGGCGTACAGTTCGCCGTCGAATAAGAGCAAACAGCAGAAGTGTCCTTCATGTCCGTACATCTCGGAGAGCAAATCACAAATGAACTACCATATATCCCTGCACAAGCCCACCCAGTATGAATGTAGTCTGTGTTCGTATGTCTGCACAAAGAAGCAACACCTGAGCAATCATGTGAAGGCAATGCACGAGAGCTCCGGCTTGTTCACGCACGAGGCGCCGGCTGCTATTGATCTTCGTTCCAAGCAATCTCATGACAGCGACGATGATGAGTTGTCGTCCAAGGTCATCGCATACTGTCCCAAATGTCCGACGCGATTCGTCAACAGTCCAAAGGACATGCAACTGCATTTGAAGGCGCATGGTGCCAGCTTCGAGTTCCACTGTGAGGCTTGTGATTTTTCCGCAAAACAAGAGACGATCCTTCTCTCGCACTCGTTTGTGCACACAAGCACGTACCAGGAGAAAACCGAGCAGGTGGCTAAGAACGCCAAGGAGGATGTAGAGTTTTCCGCCAGGAAAATGAAACAAATCACATTGCCGAAGACCGGTGCAGCAGTCTGGGTTGTGGCAGACACCAGGGACCTAGCTCTGTTCAATGGCGACGGGTCTTTGCTGAAAAAACAACTCGAAAATGGATCAATCAAAGAATCTGCATCACCCACAACATCAGCTTCCCCAAGTTTGAGTTCAGTCAGTGAAATCAATGAGCCAGAGAAATGCACCCATTGTCCCTTCCAATCCATCTACAGTGACGCATTCAAACGCCATCTCCAGTGTCATATTTCCGTGTCAAATCAAACCGAAAAATACACCTGCGAACATTGTGACTTCAGCACGGCCTCGGAGGGCCACCTCGCCGAGCACACACCAATTCATTTCGAATCGATTGAGGGTCGAAAATCGGTTGCATACTTCACGTCCTACGATAACCTCGAATTGATTGTCACCGACGATGACGCAAAGAAAGGCGATGAAGCACCCAAGCCAATAAGCTTCACCAATGACACGCAAAGTGCTGAAAAATCAGAAAAGGAATCAACATCACCGAATCTTCGCCGTAGCAGTCGTTCGAGTGCACACAATGGTGAGGAGAAATCATCACCACCGCCGCCACCACCACCACCACCACCACCACCGTCAAGCCATAAAACTATTTTAGTGAATCCCAAAACTGGTCAGGTCATCAGGAGGAATTAGTGTTTTTGTTTATTCATAATATTTGTTTAACATAATTTTCGTTTGAATTCTTCTTTTTTTTTGATTCTTCTTCTGTGTGTTAAGTTTAATTTAAGAAGTGACACGATGGCCGGGTGAAAAGTTTCGAGTTTTCTCTGCAATTAAGGGCCTGTGGTCATGATGTTATGTTGTTCTTTTTTTCCTCTCTTCACATATTCTTCTTCCGTTCTTAAATAAATCTTAACTGCATTCTGACTCGTTTATGTGTAACTTTACTTTGTCCTACACGATAGGGTGTAGCAAAACAAACAAAAAGTCTAGTAAATAGTCTGTTAACATAAAAAAAACAAAAATATATATTATATATCGAAAAAAAAGGAAGATGAATTATGAAACAAAAAGAAATATATATACATACCTTACACTTTGTGGAATAGCGGGGCCATATTTATATAAAAGAAAAACAAACAAAAAAAAAATAAGAAACATTTAAAACAAAACTTAGATAATTAAATATAAAAATAAAGAAAATTTTTGAGAAAAAAAAACAAAAGAAATGTGACTAACATGTAGCTTAAGAAGATATGATACAGTTATTTTATTTTATGTTTATCGTTTTGTTTATCTGTTAATTGTTATACATGAAAATCAAAAAAAAAAATATTTAAATCATAGAGTTTTAAAAAAATATAAGAGAATATATTTATATATCTTTTGTTATTGCGTTAACATATAGGAAATAATGTTTTTTTTTGTTTTTTTTATCACTTTGTTACTAATCAGGAGAAAAGCACCAAATTCGTTTAAGTTTATAATTACCCTCATACGCCTTTAATTGTTTCTTAATTAATGTTTTAAGTGTAAGCTAATGGATTGAATATTAATTTTAAGTTGAGTACACACCCACGATGAGCATTTGAGAGGAATGATGCGACATTTACACGTAGGGAATAGAGAAATGAATGAAATATTTAAACATATGCGGCTCGAAGGACCAATTTTTTGTTTGATATTAAAAATTGTTTAGTTACTTGAATTGAAGTGGTTTATGTTTTTTTTTTTCCTTTAAATAGCACATATTTTTAAGTGACACAATTTGAAGGGGAGTGGGGGTTGTGTTCGAACATCTGAGCAGTTTGTTAAGTACAAGGTGTGCCAAAAGTGACTACAGTCGCCCCAAGCCAAACTTAAAAAATAAAATAAAATTCATTTTTCAAACTTTCTAGAATGAATTACTGTTCAGAAAAAAGTCAAATTAAATGTCTTGCTTAACTCAAATACCAAGAACAAATATTTGTAAACAAGTCCCTTGTTTTTAACAACAATTACCAAACTTGACGGTATTGAACAAATGTGGAAGATTGCCCTTCAGTGACTGAAGGTTCATGGTCTGGGGTGCCAAACCCCAATTTACGTACAACTGAGCATTTTATTTAGTAATTTTTGAGCAGGTACATAATTCTCGTGTATAATAATATACAAAATAAGTACGCCCCTTCCCAAGTCTGGATAACTACTCATATAAGTGGTTGAAATGTCCTTCTTTTTTGTGGACATATTTTGTTTGATTTTCATAATTATTACTCTGCCAACGACTAACTTTTTTTTTCAACTGAAAGCTTTTGTTCCAGAATTAAATGCTCTGAGGAGGAGGATACTCAATTCAACCAAAACGTGCCTCTAATGGTTGATTCTTTCAAAGATGACGCCCCGAATTTCTGACGAACAAACTTTTATTCGTGCCACTTACAATGCTGAAAGAGAACTCCTTTTCAGAATACCCCGTTCGGAGTATCCTGGAAGTATACATCCCTTTTACTCGTGAAAAAAACAATATTGTACATACAACACGAGTGACTGCTGAAAAAGCTAGACAATTGGTCTTCATGAGCTGAAAGCACCACCATTTTTATTAGAAAAGTCATCCCTCGACTCTACTTTTTGCTTGAAATACCGATTATTCTCATGAAGACCTCATGAAGGATTTAATTTTTGAATTGTTGGATGAGAAGAGATGTGAATCCTTTTTTTAAATCTGACATAGAACGTTGTTGTTCTTGTGGACTTCAATAAGAATGCAAAATTTGGGAAGAGAAAGAAAGCGAAATCAACGCGAAACTTTCGTTCAAATTAGCGCAGAAAAATTTGCGTTTCCGCAATTTAAAATTGTTTGCTTCATCAGATATGCATTTCCGAATTCTATACTTTGCATAACTTGGGTTTCCATTTCCGAACAGGTCTAACTTCTTCAACTCATCTTCATTCTTCGTCAAACTTGTAGTTATCCTCCAGATGTAGGAATTTGAACGTCTTCTTTCCATACCTAAGATTTCTTAACGTGTCTACATTTCCTGCAGATTTAAGGGCCAACTATAAAAGCCGTACGAAAACTAAAGCTGATGCTAAAACCAGACACAAAGTAACCAGAAGTTTCGTCGAATTGCAAAATATAATAGAAACTTAAGTGGAATTCAGCGGCAACTGACATTTACATACGTAGAGCTCTGTCTTCATTTCGCATCCGTATAAGAAGGCGAAACTGAACGAACTTAACGAAACTGAGCAAAGCAAAGTATTATGTTTCTTCTCTCGGTTACTGCAATCTTTTTAAGTTTTGGTACTTCGTCATAGTTAGCCTTTTAGTTTTTGGCTGCTCTGGCTGCACAATACAAAAAAATTTTCTTAATTGATTTGTACGCTCAGCACAGCCCAATATTTGAATGTTCAGCAACAAAACAAGGTACTTGTTTGCAGGGAGGTTGCTTTTGCAGCACATTTGACGCATTTACACCCAATATGTAATATACGGGAAATCATTACGATTTCCTCGATTTCATTTGGACGTTTATAGCCTTGAAAAATCAGTATCAATCCTGCATTTCATTCCTCAAAATTAAATGCTTTTTGTCTTTTCTTTGGACATCTTGGTGAACATTGGAAGATCGGATTCATTCGTTTTCTGATGTTCTGATAGAAACGGTAGCGCATCTGCTTTCTTCGATCAGCAAATGAGCAGCTGAAATATCAACTTCGTTTAATTTACGAGTTTCCTAAGTTTTTTTCTGAAGCCCCTCTTTGCTGGAACATAGATAAATGCTCTAAAAATCTGCTAATGGAACACAATCTTGCATCCAAACTCAAGTCATTAGAATCCCTTTGTAGATGTGGGCGAAGACTTTCCGGCCCAGAACATCTACTCGCTCTACATCACCTAGTCATCTGAGACGACGGGTTCGAATTTGATGTCTTTGTATAGTCCGTCAAGTTCGTCGTTCAATTTCCTTTTTCAATTTCTTCAAACTTCGACCCTTCGGTTTTATTTCTTTGAATAATTTTATACTTAACTCGGAACGAGCCCACAAAAGAAATAAAACTGCTCTGCGATGAAGCCAAAAATGAAAATGTTCAAATACACTCCAATTCCACTCTGAAAAATTGTGCACCTCATTTCTTTCCTTCAATGGACTCCATTTGGTTGTACAGATCTTTCTGTATCGAAACTCTTCAAATTACCAAGCAGTAGGAACCTTTCATCAACTGAAATGTTCCATCTTCCCTCCCACACACACACATACACACATACACACACACACACATAATATTTTAAGCATTTTTCTGTTATATTAATAATTAATATTTTTTCTAGGTATTTGGTGCAGCATTTTGTTTAGTTTAAGCGTTTATTTTTTTCTCATAAAATTTAAATAAAAGAAAAACCAACAACTTATCCTTATTCATAGAAAATAAATTTGTTTAGATAAATATTAACAAGTTAGGCTTAGTAAGGAAAGTAAGTGAATAACATTTAACATTTTACAAAAAAAGAAAAATGGAAACGGTTCTAAATTCAACTGAAACATAATAGAAACCACATGAACAACAACATACATATTTTTTATTAGCTTGTAAATTCAAACAAACAATAAAATTCAAACAACAGCAGTGAATAAGGAATCAAACTGAAAAAAATGAAAAAACAAAAAAAAAGAAAAGGAACATAATTTATATACAAAGGAACATATATATTATACAAAAGCAAATATATATACACCATACATACATAATTCTACAGACATTCGAATATATACATTAAACTATTTTTAACAAAACAAATTTTATTAAAATGAAGATACTAAAAGTGAAACAAAATAGTCGATAAGTGAATGAAACAACAATGTAAGGGAATATCTCATTTCATTTTGATAAATAAAACAAACAAAACAAAAATCAATATATTAACATAAAATAAATTAGATATTTTTACCAAAGCATCAAATGCCAAATATTTGTTAAATGTGAAAAGCGGATAATAAAAGCAAAAAACAAAACAAACAATGAAACTTGAAGTATGTACGCATAAATATATACACAAGATGAATGAAAAAGGGAAACGTGTAAAGAAATAAATTTAGCAGTCTCTTGTTGACGAGAATACAAACAAAATGTGAAAGTGAATTAATTTAATTAAATAAATACAAGAAAGAAAACTTAAATGTTAAAGCATTGATGAGTAAAAACAAATGAAAAAAGAAAATCATACAAATTTATGTATATTAAATTAATGTTGCAATAAAGTGAATTAATAGGAAACGTCTTTGAGTTTTCATTTATTTCTATGCTCTTTTCACGCTTCTCAACAGGGAGAAACCGTACGTCAAGGATAATCACTGGACAAGCCAGAATTTCGAAGCATCACAGCGGGGAAAGTGATTAAAAGATCAAAGTCAAACTTTACCAATTGTGGGTGAGTTCGTAATCGCAACATTAGCGCAGTACTGCAACTTGAGGCATGATGCTTTGCATCACGTTCTAAAATGCAACATGAAAGCAACGGTGCACAAACAAAAGCAACCAGCGCATCATAGATTATTGTGATGCGATGCATTTTTTTATTTTCCGACTCAAATGTCTCTTTTTCTTGTCTTAACTATATTGAAGTATGCTGACATTGACATTTTAACATTATTGACATTATTAACCAAATTATTTCAAAATTCGTCCCCAATTTCTTTGACATTTAAAAAAAAAAAAGAAAGAAACAATTGAAACAACACAATAAGCCATTTCGAAACGCCTACAAAATTAAAGCATCGTGATGCATCGCAACATCAAAAAAACGTTGCGTCGCATCACATAGGCAGTGATGCTTACATGTTGCGCATTTTGTTGACGTTTACGAACTCAGCCTGTGCTAGAGAGTTTATGTCGATTGTTACTATTGTTACTAGAAGAAGCAGAGTGCAAGGTGATCTCCGATGCAGTTCATTTTACTGTAGCAAATCTCGGGAAAAATCCCCTCTTGACTCAAAAGACGGAAATCATCCCAGGAAATGAAATATCCAACACATCGACCTCGCAACCATCAATGGCAACAACAGTGTGTTCTCGCACACTGCTACATATCTGGGAATCATCCTAGACAAGAAACTCAGCTGGAGACCGAATATATTGGAACGAGCTCGAAAAGACACAAATTTCCTACCAAGAAATCTTGACCACGCCTTCTTCTTGTTGTGGTTTTACAGTTCGTGGTGGACATGCGCAAACCTCTCCAGCTAGCATGATATTTTACTAGCTTTTGCCAATTGCGCACTTTAGACGTGGACGTCCTCCCTTGCATTGTCTAACTAGCCAAGAGTCGAAGATTCTTCGGACCGTAGCCAAGTTCTCTAAATACTCTACATCTACGTAAATGCCTGGCTAGGCTCATGTCGCTATACAGCACATACAGTTTGTGGTTGAATCTTCTTCTCCAAATGCCATCAACGCAAACAGGACCAAAGATCGCACGTAGAATTTTTATCTAAAAGGCCATCCGCTTTGGATTTTGCGCTTCAAAGCAGGACTGGAATGATCAATGTTTTACACAAATTCAACTTGGTCTTTCGAGAAAGGGCTCTACATCGCATTTTGAGGGGGGTATCAAAAGTTAGGCTGAGTTCGTAAACGTCACCAAAATGCGCATCACGTAAGTATCACTGCCTATGTGATGCGACGCAACGATTGATGTTGCGATGCATCACGATGCTTTAATATTGTTGGCGTTTCGAAACGGTTTATTATTTTGTGTTTCAATTGTTTCTTTTTTTTTGTAAAAATGTCAAAGAAATTGGAGACAATTTGTTAAATAATTTGGTTAATAATGTTGGCAATTACAATGCCAGCATACTTCAATATATTTTTAACAAGAAAAAGAGACAATTGAGTCGGAAAATAAAATAAATTCATCGCATCACAATAATCTATGATGCGCTAATTGATTTTGTTTGTGCATCGTTGCTTTCATGTTGCATTTTAGAACATGATTCAGAGCATCATTGCCAAATGTTTGCAATTAAGAACGCTTGACGTTGCAGTACTGCGCTAATGTTGCGATTACGAACCTACCCTTATTCTGCGTTTGATCTCTGTACTGAATTTATAGGTCCCCATCGCGACATTCTGGCCAGTTCGTCGATGTTGTGAGCCATTTCTCGATGACAGAATATACATACTTCGTTTTGAATTCGCTTACAGCCAGACCCATTTTAGCCGCTTCCAATTTTTCAAAGTTGGTATCGTTGTTGCAACGCGTTTATCATCGTGATAAAATTGCAAAGACTACTGAATAATAAAAATGGCACTGACAGTCTGCAATTTGACAATTGATTTGACAGATGTGACTGACTGAAGCTAGTAGTGAATTTAAAAAGTCTTTAGATCTTCAAGTTAGGTTCAAGTTCACTTTGGATTGTGGCGCCATCCGGTCTTGGCCTCTCCCATCAAACGTTCCTAACAATCCCAATCGCGGTGGCATTTGATTCGCTGTTCTTAGACTTTGAGCGTCCTGGTCTATGCGATCCTTCTAACGCAAGGAAGGTCTCCTGTGCCGATTTTTATTATAAATCTACCAAAAAAGGACAGCCGAGCTAGCCCCTCATAACCCACGCTAGCTACGTTTCCAGCCCACTGTGGTCTACCCAGTTTAATTTTTGTCTCAAGATTTGCTCCTAGCTACTAGCGCAGACTTCATGGTTATAGGTGTACTATTTCTGTTTAACATTTGTTACAATGTTAAAAAGTGTTCTCCCCATAAAAGAAACACACCCTCTTGTTTTTTTCCTATCTTCAACTCTGGTATAAAATATTACTAATTTGTTTATATCGAAATGGTTGTTAATTCAGTGCTGCCAATATACTACAATAGGGTGTCCGGAAATTCCAGACAACGGAAATCCCTTAGCACTTCCTGTTTATGAGACTAGGACTAGCCTAGGCCATGTTTCGACAATATTGCCTTGTGCTTACATCCATTGAGCAATTGGATTATACTTTGTGGTAGGGTTGGGTCGTTCTGGGCCGGTATAGTTTCTAGAACTATGTCCGCTGTAGGAAGTAGCTCCATTCGATCTGCATATTTTACTTAAACATGTCCGATAGTTACCGAAACTAGTTACTAGTTATTCCACCATTGGAGCTACATAATTAGCACAATTATAGAAAGTAACAACTGCACATTTGCACAACTGCTAACTAATCATTTAAATCCAAACAAACCATGATCATGTAGTCCAATAAAATTAAATTTTAAACCTTAGCAGAGGAATTCAGACCCAACGAGACTTTTTGAATAAAGATTTGTACCGAAGTATTTTTAAAAGTAAGTTAGAATTGTACTAGATGAATTGACTTAAGAAACACTTTGCCTTTAACGATTGGAGCCAAAAATCAAAGGGCAGTTAATATTCTTTCGGTTTTATGAATTTTGAAATCAGTTGAGGCATGAAAACCTTAATGAAATGCAAATAACCCCAAAATTCAATTATAACAAGACTAACTCCAAGCAATCATGCCAAGACAGTAATTCTGTTTAACTTTTTTCAACAACATTCATCAGACAGAAGAAAAAAACTCAGAATAACAAGTAAGTATACAGTTAACACCGGCGACGCAATTTTTATAAAACAAAGTCAGTCCAAAAGCAATGACACCTGCGTGACAATCACTGGTTCTCCCTCCGAGTTGGCCATGAGTACGCCGGCAAAGAACGATTAGCAACTCAAGGCATGCTTTAATAAAACACCTTAGCGCAAGCAGCCCGTCTTCACTTTGTTTTCAGAAATTCAATCAAAGAGGCCCAATAAGAGTCAAAAACAAAAAAGGTTTTCCGAAAATATCATTTTCGTCAAGTCCGTGGTTGAAGGAACTTCATACGTTCAGTTTTCCAAATTTTGTTGAATCTAATATCGCATGGAAGTTCAACGCTCCAGGAAATCTGATGCACAAGTCAGTAAAGAAGTTAGTAAGGACGACGAACTGCCGCAGTGCAAGATTAAGAGGAACTACTCATGCAACCACTGTACATACTTCACACAGAATCCCCGATTTCATCTCACTCACTTGCGGGACATTCATGGCGAGAAGATTGTCATCAACAAGTGCAACCTGTGTTTGTATGCGTCGCGTCACTATCAGAAGTTGGTGCGTCACATGAAAATGGTGCATGGATCAACTGAGGGAATCGCAGGACAGTCACGGAAACGTGCATCGCCCGAGAAAAGTCCATCCAATCAGCAGCAAAAGAGAGTTCCAACTCCACCGTTACCTCCGCTACTGTACCCAATCGAAGTTGCCGCATTAAGTGGAAATCTTTCAAACGACCTGGAGGTCTCACGCAATTCACTGAAGGACATCGCAGCGCTGTACTTTGCAGAGAATCAAATCGGCAGCATCATGTCCCAGATGGAGGAAGCTGATGCTGTTCAGTTGCCTCCGATGGTCAGAAAGGATTTGTCCATTTCAGTGAAGCGCAAGCCACCAGTCAGCTCGTTCTTCGACGAAATCAAGAAGTCAATCGTTCATGAGGGCGATATCAACTGTCCATGTGGACATGTGTCCAAGTGCTTCTCAGAGACGGTTATCCATCGAAGAATGTGCAACGGGGTGAGTGATAGACATCTTGATGAGACTCCATCTCTGATTAGAGCAAGTGGATCTACGAGATGCCAACATTGCCGTCGTCGATGCAAGTCGAGTGCAGATCTTGTCAGTCATCTCAAAAATTGCCTGCAATACGAGATCTTTCACGGAAGAGAATGCAAAATGTCGTCTTTGTCTGGAGCTGAGGAGCCGTGGAATAAAGCGGATGGCGTAGGAAGCAGTGAAAAGGATGACCACAGGTTCAGTCTCAAGTTTGAAAAGATATCTGGAAGTGAGGTAGAAATCCAGTCTGTACCTGATGAAGAGGAGGAAAAATGTGAACTTCAGTTACCACAGACATTCAAAACGGCATCGAAAGAGGAAGAAGCCAGCATTTCATCGTTTAAAAAGGTTTTCAAATGTCCACGGTGTTCGTTTTGGGCTTCGACCGCGTCTCGTTTCCACGTCCACATCGTGGGGCATCTGAACAAGAAGCCATTCAAGTGTTCCTTATGCACATACCGCTCCAATTGGCGTTGGGACATCACCAAGCACATTCGGCTGAAGAGCATTCGGAATCCTTGTCACAAAAACGCTCGAGTTCTGATGAATGACGACACAGGAAGAAGGAACTACACCAAGTACAACAGGTTCGCGACGTTGATGAGGATAAACAATGAGGATGGTGATCGCAAGCTCGTCAAGTCTGGAGAGATGACTGCCAACCAAGTAGCTTCATTGGGATATCTCGAAGAGTCTCGTCAGTCCGAGGATGCTTCTTTGACTGAATGCAAGGACAAGCTGATTGAGACGATCTGGGAACCGGCTGAAAAAGTGACAGAAAAGACGTCACCACATTTGATGAGACTTAGCGATGATGTCCGTATCGATGTTGAAACTAACGGTCTTGACAAGAGGACAATTTACAAGTGCCGCAAATGTTTCTTCAGGTAAGACTACTTAAGCAGCGTTTCTGTAGACAAGACATGTGAGTTTTTGATTCTAGTCATGCCAATCGTGATGCTGTACTTGCTCATGTAAGGATCCACCATCAGGTCCTTCAGTTGCACAAGCCGCCATTGACATCTAAAGGGGATTATAGCTCTTTTCACCGAACCGCTGTAAATCCCGCAAGTCTCTACATGAACCAACTCTTCGCAGCTGCCATTAATCTGACACAGAAACAGCAGGACCACAAATCTGGGGACAGAAATAGTAATCGGTGTCCAATTCGTGGAGAGGTGACAAGTTCTACTGGCAAACTTCAGCAGGCAGACGATGCATTGAAGAAGCCTGCTGCATCATCAGCAATCCAAGATGACAAACTGGAGAGCAGTGGGAAAACGTGTTCCGCCCCCTTTTCTGGAACTTCATCTGGTAACGCCAGCAAGTCATCAGTGTTAATGGGTTTGATTACAAGTACGAACTTTGGCAACGACGCTCCTGATAGGAAAAATCCATCACCCTTTCGATGTGGGCATTGCCATCAAGTCTCCAACTGGAAGCATGTCATCCAGGTAGGAACATTTCTAATAAAAAAACTAAAGGCTAGAGGGTCAATTATAATGGACGTACGGAAACTAAAAAAAAACTAAGACAACCGAACGAATACACAAAAAAGATATATTGCGACTATAATAATAACCGCTTCGCTCAGTTTCGTTAAATTCGTTCAGTTTTGGTCCTAACGTATACAAATGACAGCTCACAACAGAATTCTCCTTAAGTTTTTACAAGCAATTGCAGGCACATTAAATTTTAGGACGCCTTTGTTTACATCTCGCTGTCTTTTCACATGGCCGAACCAAAAATTAAGCTTATGTCATAACCAAACGAAAAATTACCAGGAGTATCGTCCAATTTCAAAGTATCCATAATTGCTTATAGAAACTTAAGGAGAATTCAGCTGTTAACTGACATTTTATATATACAAATTACATTTTATAGCAGAACTCTCCTTCAGATTCTATAAGATATTATGGTTCTGCCAACTTTTCGTTCCCTTTTGACATACGCTTAAATTTTTTTACGGGTATTATCTCGCCTTTGTACGAACTGCTATACGACATCTCCTCTTACAGCGTCACTGTCGTTTGAAACATTCTGGAGACATTCGAATTGAAACATTCGATCGTGGCAGCGGTAGCAGCACACCTACGTACCGGCCCGTAGATTTTTGTGGCAATGGGCAGCAACGTCAATCACAAGAAGAAACAATGAATGCACAGCAGCAAACTCCGTCCTCAGCTGACAGCTCAAACTCGTCGATGAAAAGTGAAACTGTTCATAATCTACAAGACTCCTCTGTGTCATCCTGCAATTCCGATCAAGACTTTTTGTTGAAAAACCTCGAAATATCCCGATTGCCGAACAAATCAAATTCATTCAACAAACAACCCAAGTCTTCATCTTGTCCGTATGATTCACAAGATGAAACATTCTTGCTGAAGCAGTCCCAATTTAAGTGCACAATGTGCTCGTACTCCTGCACGAAAAGGCAGGATTTGAGTAAACACCTGATGGTCCATGAATCCCCCAAAGATATGAAAGTCCACGAAACCTCAGTTGGTCCGAAAACATCTGACAATGATGAAGCGACCTCCGCACCAGCCGTTGATAAAGGGGAATGCCCGAAAGAATTTACAAATGCCTTCAAGAAACAGCAACAGCTCCAAAAATCCCTCAGCGCTGGTCAAGAATTCAAGTCTCCCGCGAGTGATTTTTCAATAAAACAGGAAACCACGTTGATTTCCCATTCTTTGCAGCCAACAGGTCGGTATCTGGACAGGCTACAAGATTTCAAGGAAAACACTGAATTTCCGGCTCACAAGATCCAAACAAATACCGAGCCAAAAACTAGTGTCCCCACTTGTGTCAAAAAATCAACCAATTCGCAGTCAGTCGATGTTGAAAGGTCTAATCCACCCAAGAGGGGAAACAGTCCAAAGTGCTCCCGTTCAAGAATCGATATAAAAAACTTCATCTATTGTCCTCATTGTCCGTTCAAAAATGAGTGCTCCAAAACCCTCCAGTGCCACATTCGACACCATTTTCACGTCTCAAATTGCCGAGAGACTCATGTCTGCGAACATTGTGATTTCAGCACACATTCCAAGGATGACTTGAATGAACACACCCGTCTTCATTTTGATTCCATTAACAACAAAACTTCGGCTGCTTTCTATACGTCCCTTGAAAAGCTCGAATTAATTGTCGCTGATGATGGTGAAATGAAGAGAAAAGACGACAAGTTGACTACGAGAAGAATCGAATTCATGAACGAGCCGAAAGTCACTAAAGAGGAGAAGAAAACTGTACAAGAAAAGATTGGCGATCTTCGAAGACGTAGATGTTCCGGAGCTGCTCAAAAGAATGAAAAAAAACCAACGGCCATAACTACTACTAATCACAAAACAATTTTAGTCAATCCGAAAACTGGTCAGATAATTCGAAGACAGTGACGCTCATATTGTGTACTCTTCTGATTCAGAAATTGGAACCAAAGCAAGAATTGCAACGCTCTTTAAGTATCTCTGTTGTTAATTAAATGTAATTTATGCTTTAAACAAATAAATTTGATGAAATATTATACAAACGTGTATTTAACTGAACCTCTCAAGCAGATGTCGAAATTGACGGTCACTGACTATTTCCAGTTGGTGTTTAGAGTGTATTGACTTTAAAAATGATTCGTATCATGATCATTATTGAAAAATCAGAAATCAAGCGAACCTGATAAGATAGACGAAAATCTAGATAAACTCCAATTGGAATTTGATACCGACGAGAAGCACGTACCCAAAAAATGTCTGATCAGTTAAAATATACCCCATAATTCGTTTGAAACAATCAAATTGGAGTTCTGGAAACAGTCCTAAACATATCTTTTGGATTTGCAAGTGACTGCAAATGCTTCACTCTAAAGCGATAGGGGTCACATCTATTCCATACAAAAGCCAGAGCTTTTTGAAAACAAAGAAATTCCATTAGTAAAGCAATTATAAAGAATACGTATATCATTTATAATAAATTTCACTTAATCTACTGTACTAGATTTACATGACCTACTTCATCCACAATTGGAATATCTGAACGTACCCCATCATATGTGGATTATAATTTTGACAGATGGTGGAATTTCAAACAAAAGTCAACAAAAATAAACAGAATAATAAAATAATTTTTCCAATTCCATTTCTTTTATAATTCCTTTTAGTTAAATTTAGTATAAAGCAATTAAATTGAATGCACAATGGACACCAAGGGTGAAGACTCTGGTAGTGATACACTCGATCAGTCTCTGCAAAAAAAATGCGTGGTCGCCGACGATGACAGTTCAAAACAGCCGGATGCAGCAGGTATTAAAAAAATTACTTTTTTGTTCGTTTTCTTGAAGAATTCTGTTTACCTGTACATTTAAAATGATTACCATTAGTGAGCGAAGACAATGCTGCAGATGAACCCACCACAGAACCAGGAGGAAATATGTCTGATTCCAAAGATTCACCAGCATCACCATCACCACCACCACCGCCGACGCAGCATTTAACGTCGACAGACAACAACACCTCTGACACTGTCTTGGTTGTTGTCAAAGACAAAGAAGACCTGCCCGATGAGAATACGAGTAGCAGTGGCAAAGATGACTCTCGGGGCTTTGAATCAAAAGTCAGACAGATCTCAAATGATCTCAAAGATACAACACTAGCCGATGAGAATAGTTTAGAAAAAGTCGATGACCGCGACGCGAACAATGATGAACCAGCAGCGGGCGTTGAACCGTCATCGACGTTAGAAGATGTTAAAACTGAAAGCGATGGTTACGACTCCGACAGGACAATAACATATGAATCACCATCGAAGAAATCCTCAAGCTCTACGTCCGAGAAGAAAAAATCAAAGAAAATCACAAAGAAAGTGCGATTCAAGTGTAACCAGAGGAAAGAGCGTTCCGACGATGAGGGCGATGACGGCGAAGTGGATGAGGACGACGATGATGATGAGGAGGATGATGAAGAGGAAGACACTCTGAATGAGAGTAATCGGTGTAAAAAAATCCGAATATCGCTATCGTTTGCGTCACCCCACGATGAGGATGACGACAATTTAAGCGATGAGGCAAGCGGCCAATCGCTCGCGAACGAAATGGAGCCGGAAGATCTCCCACCGGAGGGTGGAGTGGAGAATATTCTTGGGAAGCTATCGCAAAAAGGAAAGGTAAGCAATCTTAGTTGAGTGTGTGTGGTGTGGTAGGGTTACCAATTGGATATCGATTTGTTTCGCGGTTAGACTTTCAGAATCTCACTGAGGTGGAGGATTGGAGTACTGTAGAAAGGAGGCGTGTATTTTATTGTCAGCTCAAATTTAGAGACGCTTTTTCTCGGTGCTTTGTGAAGTAAGACTTCGTAAATCTTCTGTCACCTTTGTTTCGGTGAAATAATTTAATTGCAATGTTTGATTGAGTGATTAAGGAGTCATTAGACTGATTTTGATCTAAGTGATTAGGTAAGCTTAGAGTGTCAGTTGCCCTGGTTTCATGGTCAAAGTCTAATGTGATAATTTTGATTTGTGATCGACTGAGGTACACAAGGATGACCATCTTGCGTTTGATTTAAAGTTCTGACATAAACCAATACCGCATCCAATCGAACGATAGAATAGAACGCTGTTCTAGCAGAAGTTGGTCAAAAAATCCAAGAATGATTCTCAGTTCAAGTTTGGGTTGGGTGCTCTTCACATAGTTGAGATAGTTACAGAACCAACGCGATTGTTTTCTAGAGCAGGTGGGCATCGCTTGCAAATTCCGCATATGTACTAAACTTCTGAAATTGTTTTTATGTCTCATCGTGCCTCTGATGTTCTCCAAGGCGTTTTGAAGAATCTTCCCAAGTAGGATGTTAGAGAAATCACATGATAGCGCGTCACCAAGTTAACGAGTTCGTTAACGACCACCGTCACCCTGGACAATGTAACAATTTTATCAAAACTAGACCAGTGTACAGCTTGTCTCTCTGCAGGTTTTCATTGAAGTTCTTGAAGACGATGAAAGTGTGCAAATTTGGTCAGTTGTGGGCTTCCTTGGCTTGAAATCACACCAATAAGAGATAGGCTGGTGACAAACAGCGTTCATTCAAGATGTATGCGAAGGCGAAGTAAAGGACAATATTTCACGCAAGCAAAGGGGACTAGGAAAAATGTTTGAAAGCGTTTTGATGCCACACGCAACTTTTTTCTTCTTCTTCAGCTGGCGCTACAGTCCGGGTTTGACTTGAGTCTCAGTCAACATTCCTATCCATCCAATACGGTTTTGTGATAGATGCTTCCAGCTATTCGCGTTCCGCTGATTGAGCTCCAGCTGTGTACGTCATCAGAGATGTGGTATTCTCTGAGGTCGTCCCTCGGAGTTGAAATCAAAGATTTTCTGGGCCGGTTTGTTGGTGTCCTTTTGCTTTACATAAACTAAACACCTGAGACGATAGACTCGGACTCGTTTGACCAGATCGATGTCGCTGTACAGTAAATTCATCGTTCAATCTCCACTGAAACACCATCAGTGCATACGGGACCAAAGATAATCCAAAGGACCTTCCTCTCGAAGCAATCCGTTTTGGTGAGTGTCTATGCTTCTGTCCTATACAGCAGGACTGGGACAATCAAGGTCTAATATGTAGATATGCTGGATCTCGAGAGAGGGCTTTACTGATCAATTGCCTTCCAAGCTACGACTGTTGGTTAAGTGTCTGCACTCAGTAAGAGGGGTCCCAGGTTCGAATCCCAGTGAAACAAAGTTAATACACGTTTATTCGATTTTTCAAATCTGATCCAGTCATCATTTGCCGTTGGGATCAAATTGACGGCAATATCACTGGAGGGCGCTGTGCCGTAGTGGGTAGATGCCTAGATACGTCGAGCGACTCCTACGCTCGAGGTCTAAGGTTCGAATCTCGAAAAAAAAACTAATTTTTTTCACGGCTCCACCTGTTTCGAGTCACTGACAATTCTCAAAGAGTATAACTGTACGAGTAGTAGCTGAAAAGCTAGGCCCAGGTCCACCTCGGACTGTAGCGCCGCCATTATTATTATTGAGTTTGTCCACTGAGGGGCGAATGTGAAATCCACAAATGACAGCTTGGTAGCTGTAGCCATCTATGAACAGATGGTGGGTATCGACTTGAAACTCTTGGGTCTTATCCAAGATCTGCCGCAATGTGAATATCCGGCCGATAGTGGACTTTGTACTTTGGCCTGAAGCCGCACTGATATTGACCAATCACGCTGTTGACGTAGGATTTCAGACGTAGAATATTTCTTTTGAAGGTACTAAGAATTAGTTCTGCAGTAGCGCTTATCATCCAGCTTTCGGTTCGATATAGCAAGACTGGCAGAAATAGGGGTTTGTAGGGTATGAGGCAGGAGTTTTGACATAAGTGGTTTTGAAAAGCCAAAATAACAGTGCTTAGCAAGGCGATTCTACGTTTGGTCTCTACCAAGCTGTCATTTGTGGATTTCACATTCGCCCCTCAGTGGACAAACTCAATAATAATAATGGCGGCGCTACAGCCCGAGCTGGACTTGAGCCTAGCTTCTCAGCAACCACTCGTGTTGTGCGTGGTATTGTTCTCTCATGAGTGGAGGGGACCTACAGTTTAATGCCGGTTCCGAACGGCGAGGTTGGGATTCAAAACTGGGATCCCTCCAACCTAGGGAAGGCACTTAACCAACTGCGCCATACAATCGTAAACTTAACCTAACATCCAATAATTTTTAAATTTTAGGTTATGTTTAGTTCGTCGGTGTCACATAGTCTAGGAGGTCTATTGACCCTTCTCTTATGTGGATTAGTGCTCCGCTGGATTATATGACTAGTATAGACCATACACATGAAAGCAAATAGTTTTTAATTCGACGTTTGAAAGTGAGAAACTAAAAATCCTTCAAACCCACATGACTCATCATCAGTTTTGGAAAAAAGGGCTCCGATGCTGCCATTAGCTTTCAATGTGATGCAGTTCGTTTTCAATGAATGTAACGGAATTCGCAGTTGGTTGCCGCTAACTAGTGGGTAAGGTAAAAGGAAATAAATGCAACACAATGTATTTTAACTCTGATCTCTTATTTTACAACGAATTTCCTCTTTTGGCGTCTTTCAACGAGTATTAATCAGTTTCTTGAACATGAAAAGTAGATCATCCGTTCATTCATTTGTTTGAAAATACAGAATAATTTTAGGCAGCTCTTAGTTCTTGGCTATTCCTTGTTAGTTAAGCATATCAAGAGGCTCCCGCTTCATTCTGTCACCATTTAGGAATATCCTAGGCTTTCGTTTCATTCTATCACCACTTAGGAATCCACTTAGAATCCTCTAAAGTTTTTATTTAAATTTCAGATTGAGTATCTGTTCAGATGGGTGGACAAGCCAGGCCTACAATGGGAAAGCGAAGAAGTGCTCAGTACAATGTGTCCAAACTTAATAAAACGATACGAAGAACAGCGCGCTAAAGAACGTGAACAAGATGTAAGTGAAATAGTCAACTACCACGAACTGATATCCACTGACCAACGCACAATTTTTATTTTCAGATGCACTATGTAATGCGTCGTAAAAAAATCCGTCAAGAACTAAGGAACGTTTAAACTGAACACTCCACCACACAAAAACACAAAACAAAATAAAAAAGAAAAAAAACAATAAAAAAATCAAACAGATAACCTACTCTTGTTTCTAAAACAGTTCCGGATAATTCCACGAGCTACTATACCTTCTTCCGGGTCTCATAAATAAATAAGCAACAGCGCGATACTTGAAAACAAACGAAATAAGAAACAAAAACAAAACTGATGAAGATAAGAAACAAACTGATAGATGAAGAAATACAATATAAGCGAAATGTGAACGATAAAAGGGGAAGCTTGTGTTATCGGTAGCCTAAGTTTGTTTAGTGCATTAAGGATATTTCTAAACAAATATAGTTTTTAATAAAAATACACGGACAAAAGAACAGGGTTGAGTAGTTTATGACGGCGATGTCCAGCTTTTGCTTATGCATCACCGATAGGGGACTGTTCGACATAAACATGCAATCAGCAGACGCTGGACGGTCCTCTCACAGTCATTCTTACAGATGGATCCAAGTTTAAAGAAGGGGTAGGAATAGTTATCTACTTCAAGGATCTTAATATTAACAAATATTCCTCCATTTTCTGGAACACTCTAGCGCCATCCAAGCTGCGACCATAGCAATAAAAGGTCTCAGCCATGACTTTAAATCAGTGTGATATCCAAAAAGGACATCATATGTCAGGAAAGCCATGCCGCGAATAGGTCCTTGAATTCCGTTTGTTATTCTCCCTGAAATGCCGCCGGGAGGGCATGAGCCTGTGCATGGGTAAAGCTGTTGATTGGTCTCAACCTGGCGAGATGCCAGCAGCGATTCCTGTAAATGCAAATGCAAGGGTCAAGTTGATATACAGCCTCGTGGCGACATCTGGATAGGCTCTACGGTAACCGCTTAGAGGTGAACCAATGTATACAGCGGCCCCTCTGTCCAGGGGTTTAAATTGTTCGGGGGATGTGCGTGGGGTTAACTTCCTCGTAAAAAGACTTTAGATGGCTTGTCATCAGAGCTCTTCAAGGTTGGCGGCAATGTTCTGGTAAGGAGCATGCACCAGATCATTTGTAAAATTTGGGATGACGAAAGCAAGCCCGACGATTGGAATACCAGCTCCATTTGCCGTATCTACAAAAAAGACAATCCTGCCGATTGCAAAAAGTATCGAGGTATATCCCTGCTTAATGTCACGTAGAAGATCCTGTCTAGCGCATTGTGTGAGCGTCTAAAGCCGTTTTGCACCGCACTAATAGCCACGTACCAGAGCGGCTTCTGGCCTGGCAAATCGACTATAAACCGGATCTTCACACTAAGCAAATCCTGGAAAAGACCGTACAAAGGTCTAAGAACATAGCTCCAGAGAAAATAATCGAGTGGTGTCAAGTCGCACGATCGGGCGGCCAATTGATGAACGCTCGCCGTAAGATGACGCAGTCCCAATATTTTTCTTTCTCAACTTCGAGCGTTCCGTCGCTTGTATGGCATGTAGCGCCACGCCGTCTTTTTGGAACCGCAGCTCGTATATATGGAGGCTGTTGAGCTCTGGTCACAGAAAGTCGGTTCAAATTGCTATATACCTGAGACCCTTTACAGTAACGGCGTCTACTCCCTGATTTTGAAAGAAATAAGATCGATGAGGCCGTCATGCCATAATTCGCACCAAATAGTCAATCTTTGTAGATGATGATGCTTGACTGAACACTTGTGGATTGTGTTCGCTTCAATAATGACAATTTTCCTTTTTAACATAGACGCTGAGATGACTTTTGATGATTTTTTGGCCAAAATCTGGATTTCAGGGCATTATTTTCAGCGCTCAACTAGTGAACTCACGGCTTTATCTATGTTCGTCCGGTTTCAATTCTTATGTCAGTGCAATCTTATACGGATGTAGGCCCAATTCCAACAGCAAAATAAGTCGTGTTGACTCTCTGGCTTAATTCATGATCGGCGCCGAATCGACTTTTCCGGGTTTTCTTAGATACTGGCCGGTACGGCCGTTGGTTTCTTCATTTCGCATCAATCCCTTTGGCTTAATGTCCAAAAGAGTGTAAGAATACACTTAGACTTCCCGACCGTGTGACGAATTGTCTGAACATTAAAGCCGTGATGACGATCAAACTCACGACGAAATTCACGATGCGTATTTACAACTAAGCCCGAATTTCGATATTTTTTTAATTCCCTTCGTTTTTGTTCTTCTTTGTGTTGCGCTACAGTCCGGAGTGGACCTGGGTCTCCTACACTGGAGCACTCAGACACAAGTACTGGTCCACTTTTGCTAGAATTTCATGGTCCTACGAAGCAAGACCAGCAGACACTTCTGTGATGAGGAGCCTACATCATTAGCTCTCACCTCATTAGCACCGAATAACTGCCAACTGATAGGAGCAAAGGCGGGACAGTGGTAGAGGACGTGCTCTGCAGTGTCGTCGTCTTCTCCATAGGCTTCGCAGAGGGTTTTATCGCTTAGGCCAAGTATTTAAGTCTTTGGTGAAGGTGTAGTGGCCCCTTAGTACGCCGGTAAGTTGTCAGCCCTCTTTTGTCAAGAGATAAAAAAGAAAGCCGCCGATTTCATACAGACGTTGAGGAGAATGCGCTTGGTCTGTCTACATCCTGGAGAGTAATGTTACCTCGGGTTGTGCTTATCCATCGATGAAAGTCCTATCCAAGGACTCAAGCAGTCCTAGCGCAGCTTCAGGTGCTGAGTGTACCTCCTCTGATCCTTCCCTAGTAAGTTCATCGGCGATCTCATATCCTGCGATCCCTTGGTGGCTCGGACCCAAACAAGTCTTAGAGAGTTTAAGCTGCCGATCAAATTCTGCATTCCTGAACTATCCTGGAAATGGTTAAAGGGTTGAACAAGACCTTAAGCACAGCCTGGCTGTCGCCACAAATACTAGTATTTCACCCCTTCCACCTGTTCTTCACAAAATAGTTCGTGGCCATTAGGATCGCATAGGTTTCCACTTGGAAGACCGACGCAAATTTCCTTAACGAGGTGTGCAGTCTAAAGTTGCCGCTCTCCACGAAGCACCAGATCCTTCATTGGTCTTGGAGTCTTGAAGATTTGAATACATTCCATTCCTGGCTCAAATTCTAGCCAGAGCCAGTCCTGAGTGTAGGGAAAGTCGACTTTGTATGTTCGTCGCAGTTGGAGTACAGGTGTCCGTGCGTCAGACGGCATATCCATAAGACTGGGGTCAAAGGAAATGCGGTGCGCAAGGTGATCGAAACTCCAGTGCGAGTTGTAGCAAAAACCATTTCTTTTTAAACGGAAGATAGCCTTGAGAGTGCACCCCACGATGTGGATATCAAGAGGCGGTATTCAGTAGTGCATCAAGACCAGAGCCGGGCGTACTAGGTAAGGGCTCTATGCCCAAACGGTCTGTTCTTTGAATCTCGGTGAAAGCAGCAGTTACGTATTTAGGCGAAAGCTTAATCCACCAAACGACCGATGCATAGGAGAGAAGGGGCTTTTTCATGGCCGCATAGATCCAAACGGATCTTTTTGGTGATAGACCACAGGATTTGACTGTGGGTATCACAATGGACCAACATGGTCCCTAACCTAATCTAACCCTAACCTAATCTAACCTAATTGCTTTCCTACAACGAATTAGCATCCCAATATTTGCAACTTTTTGTGACAGGTGCTTCTTGCTCCTCCATAAAAATATCGGTTTTTCCGTGGGCGACATAACCGCCAGTCTGATTGGGAAACACTTACATTTTGTCTAGAACGTTGGCTGAATACATTGGTTCACCTTCCAACAGTTGCTGCAGTGGCTATACAGAGGGCGCCACGTTAATGCTGTACGTCAACTTGACCTGAACGCTTACAGGGATTGTTGCTGGCATTCCGATACCTAGGACTTATCCTAGATAGGAGACTCCGTTGGAAGCCGAACACATTAGAACGCGCCCGTAAAGCCAACGGCAAAAAATGGGATCTCCAACCACATGTGATCTATTCGATCAACGTTGCCGTCGTAAGATCCATACTGAACCACCCAGTCTGATGCACTCGACGTTATCCTTAACCTTACACCATTTTATCTATTCGGCCGATAACTGGCAGCTAACACTGCTATACGTCTCCAGCCTCTTCCCAGTGGACCAACACTCCATATGGACTCTCCTCTATATTAAGTTCAATAAACTTCAACAATTGACCACAGTCACTCCATGTGGTGGCACAATGGATCAATCCTGGTCCAACTGCACACTTGAACCACCTTTAAGCTAACCTAACCTAATTTCCCGGATGTTTTAGGTGGAAAGACAAGAAATGCACTGTCGATTTTAGATTTGTTATTCAGACAGTTTCCTCAAATTTGTTAGCCACTTCCAAAGTTATACACTTGTTGGTAAACAATTTAACACCAAAACCAAAGTTTCTTTCTTTTAACTCTGCACCAGAGTGGCAAAGCACAAGAATCATAATTTTCTTTTATTCTTGCAGGGTAAATGAGAGATCTCTATATGAAGCATTTATTTTGTACATTCAGTTTTACTTGTCGCTCTCTTGTTGAAATATTCATTGACCCACCTTTCATGAATGCATTTGTTCACATTGATTGTTCTTTTTTTTATCGCACTGAATGCATACTTTCGTGCAACAGAATTGTGAGATTTTGATGATATATCGAAAGTATACACACTTTAGTCGAAGCGGGAAAATTCATCTCAATTTAAACCGGCAAACTGTGAAAATAATATCAGTTAATAAGATTTTTTTTTGATTTTTAGTGAAAAATAAAAGCAAAACTTGATATTTTCATTGTTTGATGAGCAAAAACAAATTTTCAAAGCAAAAATATTCCACCTAAAAACATTATAAATCGCAGCACTGAATGCACTCCCATGCAAGAAGAAGAGCCATCTCTCCAAACTGTACAAGTTATCGATAACCATTACGCATTCTCAACGAAAGCCGAAACGCCATTTTCCTTGTCTAATACCGCCGTGATTTTAGACAACCCAACACTCGAATTGCAAACGGGGAATGTGCTTGTACATTTCAAATTTCTCAACATTAATCAATTTTTTTTAAACCTAAACGAGCGCCCGGGATAAATCTTTTACCTGGTTGAACTCAAGGATATTCGTCTCTGTTGTATGAACTAAAGGAATAGATCGCAAAAGTACGAAGTTACGTGTGACGAAGAAAGTTTTATCGACAGCCGGCGGAACGCAAAAAAAGGTAAAGTAGAAAAGAGGAAGGCAACGCAAAGAAGACAAATCTGACATCGCTCGAAGACGCCGCTACTTATCAGCAGAAAAGAAAAGAAAAAAAAGAAATTCGCAAATTTGCAAATTGCAGATAGTTATAAGACATCAATCTGGCGAAACCCGACATGAAATCCAAGAAAGGCTCTACGGAAACAAAAACCGCTGAGGAGGACGAAAAGAAAGTGTCGTCGGCCGCTGCCGCTGGCACTGAGGATGAGGAATCATCGGAAGAGGAGTATGCAGTGGAAAAAGTTGTTGACCGAAGGACGCGCAAGGGGAAGGTAACTTAAAATTGTGCATAACTTTTGTCGTCTTTTTCTGTGGGTGGCCAATAGTTGCAAAAAAAAAAAAAAATTCTCTATGTTGTGTTCTTTTCTGACAGATTGAGTATTTTCTTAAATGGAAAGGTTATCCGGACGAGGATAATACATGGGAACCCGTTGAGAATCTTGATTGCAAGGATTTAATTGCTGCCTACGAGGCCGAACGCAAGAAGCAAGAAGAATCGTCGGAGGTAAGTTCAATTGGAAATTTATTTTTCAGTTCTCAGTGTCAATCAGTGGCGCGTTTCAAGAAGAAAAAAAATCGTTTGAGTTTGCAAAGTGGCCGTCTGATGTGCATTTCTTTTTTTTTTTTTTGTTAATCATGTTTAGTCGAATTCTCGAGAAACTGTTCCTGCATGTGTATGTTGTGTATGAGAATGTGTGGGTTCGAATTGTGTATCACACATCTGCGCCGTTTCACCTTTTTTTGTTTTTCAATTTCGGCGTACGCTTTTGGCGGGAAATCTTTACAGTTTCTTATTGGGTGGTGTTAGATCTTGTGCTTTTGGTCGTGTTTTTTTCAAATTTTAATATTTACTTTCGAAAATTTCAAATCACTGAAGTGTTTGTTCGTATGATTGTACGCGCCGATTTGTAGGAAGAGGACAAGCTAATGAGCGGAAGGGTTTGTTTCCTTTTTTTCTGTTTGGCATGTAATTTACATGAATCTGTTCGAAAGATCGAAGAATCAAATTTTGTGTCGAACAATTACGCGCATTTTCGATCGATTGGATTATACATATGCGGAAGGTGAACGAAATTGCATTCCATGACACTTAACGCGCTGCGTTGTCGAGACAGAGACGGATAGGTTACCTATGCCTCTCTTGTCAAGCACAACAGTGTACAGATTTCCTTGAAAGAGGCGGTAAAAAAATATTCAGCAGGTGAAGCATCTGATTAAACAATGCGAACTATTGTTGCACCTCATCCCCAAAGATGATATTTATGCTAATGACTATTCAAATGTCAAAAAAGAAGTCGTAGGCCGGAAATCACTTGTCAAAATGTCGATGAGTCTTAAATGTGTGCGTTTATAAATTTCAAACAAATTAGAAAAAGATAGGCGATGCGCTTTTGTGAAAATCCATAAGTAATCCATCCCGGGCCACATTTTTTTGAGGACTCAACTATTTTTTCGGTACAAAAGCTGTTTCTCTACACTTGTTTTGAATTCATTCAACTCCACCCATGGGGTTTGCTTGACAATTTGCCTTTGATGGATACTGCTGCACGCAGAGGATGTACGCGTTAGGCGATGATATCCGCGAGCACAGGATTAGTGAGAGCTGCGCAATTGTGGAGCCGTAGCGTAACCGTCGAATCTCTGGGAGAGTACTTCGCGGTGTTGTGCCTTTGATGAATATTGCTGCACATTCATTTTTTTTTTATAAATTTAATAACATCGGCAAAATTCAGTCAAGCAAAATTGCAAATTCAATGTCTTGTTATAGCGCAGATATGTTTGTTTGTTCAAAGATATGATGTTTATCCTCCTAGCCTCCGTAAGCATAAGGCAGAGCAAGTAGCTTTCAGTTGTAAAAGAAATCGCCTGGAGAGACACCGTGATGAATGAATTCTTATTTGATATCTACGTCGGTGTCATTAATTGAGGAATTACTCTTGTTTTGTTATGGTTTGTTGCTTTATGGGATGAACCGTAAATAAAACAAGCTTTGCAAGCGAAGCAATACGTATTCTACAACCGCACCTTCATGGCTTGTTGGTTGTTTGTGTCCTTCAATCACCGTTCACAAGGCATACATAGCAACTAGAGTCAGATATGGTCAAAGCTTACATTTTTGTGCGGCAACCTTAAGGAAAAGAATATTATGGTGACATACGCTGTGAATTGGTGGCTAGACGAAAAGAAGTGATTGGGTGATGTTACTCTGAGTCTGTGACAACGCAACAGGGATTCCACGATTGAGGTCGATAGAGGGACTGACTTCGTATTAGCGTATTAGTTAGTATTAGTGCAGTACAACAAACATACAGCAAACATTTGGTAATGATGCTTTGTAATATGAAAGCAACCGCTGTTCAAGCAAAAGCAACCAGCGCAGCATAGAGTACTGTGAGGCGATGAAATCAACAATATTTTCCGACAATTGTTCAATTGTTTCTTTTTTTTGTAATTATAATAATAATAACGGCGCTACAGTCCGAGATGGACCTGGGCCTAGCTTCTCAGCAACCACTCGTGTTGTGCGTGCTATTGTTCTGTCACGAGCGGAGGGGACCTACAGTTTAATGCCGACTTCTAACGGCGAGATTGGGAAGCTTTTTCACAGCAGGACAGTGGCGCGACAAGAAGAAGAAAAATGAAGAAAAACGATTATGTTCCAACAAAATCCCATCAGAGTTCATGGATCTTTATGTCAGGTCGTAACATTTGTCTTTCACTGTTTCATCAATTGAGCTTCGTTGTGGCTGTTGTCCTACTTATTGTTCTAGAGATAACATCTTCATCAGTTTAGTTTATGATAGGGTATTTGTTCAGTTCAGTTGAAATCTGCTGCAAAGGATTATGAAGGCTCTTGATATGATCTGCAGGAATTCAATTTTATTTATTCTCGACTTATGTTTTGTTTGTAGAATATTAAAAAACCACCTTATCAGGTGCTTGTTATTTAAGTCAAACATTGACTTTGTTTCCATTGAAAATGTGGACTTCATTGTTTTCTCTCTTCTGCTACGTTCATGAAGAATCCCTTAACGTACTTATTTATCAGGAAGGCAGCTATAGCTGTGGCGGTCCCGAGCACACTGCTTCCAGTCGTCTAGATTAAGCTTACTTGCGTTCCCAATGACTTGGTCTTTAAATTGCAGGTTCGGTCTCCCTCTTCTTCTAGAACCAGGAGGCTCGGATTTAAAGACCCTCTTCGAAGGAACCACGAATCAGCTCTGCCGTTTTGCTTATCGTCCAGCATTCATGGTACATATGTACATGTCTATACTTTAATATGCAATGGAATGTTTTCTATACAAATTGAAGCTCATTTGAAAAAAAAAAATACATCCAATCTAAGAGTGAGACGTATATATGGAAAAATTGAGTAATTTCAGATGACTATGCAAAAAAATCGTGCAATTTTATTTATTTTCTTGTAGTGGCCGGAAAGGGTTAATGCCGATTCCGAGCGGCGAGATTGAGAAACTTTTTCTAGACAATTATATGTTTGAGCAACGTCAGTGACTCGGAAGAGATAGAGCCGTGAAAATATCAAATGTGTTTTTTTTTTTCTCTCTCGAAAATCGAACTCAGACTTCAAGCATAGGAGTTGAAGCACTACGCGGTCTGAAAACATGTTGAAGCAATTTATTTTACTGAAAAGATAATGTGGAACGATGACACACCTTTTCCCAAGTTCTGATTAAATACAGACAAAAAACTTGGTTGTCAACGATGTCACGGGGAAGGAACAGAACAAATGCCTATGTTCTATTCTTCGATCAAATTGGATTTGAAATAAAATTTCAATTTCACGCGGAGTGAATTTTGATAGATTTTGAATGTTATGAATCCACTTACGAAATGTCAAATGACACATGAAGTTAATATGGTTCTCCGTGATTTTGAAATGGAGAACGTTGATTTGGTATGGACATAATAGTTTCGATGGAGAAAAGCAGCTAAAATAAAACAAAAATCTGAATAACAATTATTAGGGGAAAAGAGGCCTTATAATTGTCAATTCATCACTGTCAAATTTTATCAACCATCAATAGTATCGATTTTACGATTGGCGATTGATAAATTTCGTACCATTGCGAATGGTTTAGAAATTGTATGGATTGAAGTTAGTTTTCCTCTAAGCATGTTCTACTGAATATAGGCTATGAATCATGATACAAATGAATTTGAAATCTTGAACGTTTAAAGGCCATTTTATTCACAAAAAGTTTAACACAACTTTAGGATTTTTTTTCTTCAACTTCTGGATTTGCTTTCATTCATCCAAATTTTATGATTTCAACTTCCAATTTTCAACTCGAGGGTTTATTAACTCCCGATTTTCTCAACTTACGAATATAGCAGAAGTTAAGGGAGAAAACCAGTGGTTTCGTTTTATCTCTTTTCTTTTATTATCGTAGTTGCCTGTTCGTTTTGCTCACATGTTCGCATACAATCTCCAGGTGGAAGTGATAATTTCAGAAATCGCAAGGGATGGTTATCCCTCTCTGCAGAAAATTTGAAAATAAACGATATCGTAGTTCGTTGGTAGCTAGATGAAACTTCAATATTTCAGGCTTAAAATACTATTTGACGAAGGAGAATTTCTCTAATATGGTAGCCGCCGCAGATATTCCTTCTGAAACGCTTTTAGGGAGATCATCGATCAACATTGATTGAATTGAGAAACGTAATATGGACACTTAAATAATTGATATCAATTGATGTCGATCTGTAATCAGAAAGACCGAACTTGGTGTTAAAGTCAGAAGGAGAGCTAAAGATCCTCGTTCGAACAAATATTTGATTGAAAAGAGAGTCAAAAATGAAACAGCAATGTTTTGCAGTCTTTCGTATGATTTTCTGTTTTTTGTTCAGATTTCTTCTGTTGAATCACGTCAGAGCAGTTGCTCGTAGCTGGAACTCATACGTTTAGCTACGTTTAAAGTTGATCCTGTTAGGGTTCTTGTTTTTCTGGAAATCTGGAAATCTGGAATCACGTCCGATAATTGCCGGCGCACCGTCTGTGCATAACGCGACGTTACATCTGTTTTGTTTGTGGGGGACAAACTTTATCACATTTTATTTATAAATGTTTGTAAACGCTTCTTTTGTGGGTGTCGTGGTGTTATGGGTATATGCGTCGTTCCATACGCACTAGATTTTTCAGTCCAGCTCCAAAAAGGCAATAATTTAAAAAAAAATGTTCACAGCTCTATCTCTTTCGAGTCACTGACAACGCTTAAAGAGAATATCTGTCTACAAAAAGCTTGTCAATCTGGCCACAATAATCTTCTCGTATCGCACGAAACGTGCCTACAGAACAATTATTTTTGTAGTAGGTTTTCACAATTTGAACACTCTTCACATGTTTTTAAACGATTCATATTGTGAAATGGCAAACCTTTAACTAAATGTTTACAGTCCTGGATGACAGTTCGGTTTGACGTATGTGATTGAAACAGGGATGTCAAAATTCGTATCACGAGTTGGATGACCCTATATATGTATATCTGAAGTTCCATTTACCTAGGAATAATAGCAATCAAATTTGCGCGTCTATTGGCATCACCTTTAATGTTTTTTTTTAAATTCAAAATGGTTTCGTCAAACATTTATGTATTTTTTTTCTTTCTGTATTTTAGAGCACAAAATCAGATAAAGCAAAGCCGTCTGCTGGTAAACCTGGATCCAAACGCAAACCCGATGAAGCAAATTCAAAAGACAAAGCAAACAACAGTAGCACAACAACATCAGCTAAACGAAAAAAAACTGATGAACAAAATCAAGACTCCAATAACAGTACTGCTACAAATAACACAACAAGCAATAGCAAAAAGAAGGGACGGCGAGAATCATCAAAATCAGATTCTGACAATGAATCAACAACAAATGAATCGATCGGAGCTGTTAAACCAGAAAAGAATGGATTCGAACGAGGTCTTGATCCAGAAAAGATTCTCGGTGCATCAGACTTAACCGGAACCTTAACCTTCCTTATACAATTCAAGGGCGTCGATCAGGCTGAACTTGTACCAGCACCTATAGCAAACGTTAAATGCCCACAGTTGGTGATAAAATTCTACGAAGAACGACTCTCTTGGTATTCAGACGGCGAAGATTAGGCACGCGTTGCTGCGTGTCCTCACACAGACGAACAGGATATCCAGCATCCTTTTATTTGTATAAATCTAATTTGTTTCTTTCCCAAAAGTTACCATAGATAGCGGTTAACAATGACCAATGCTAAAACTATTCTTTTTCAAAAAAGATTTAAAACGAAAAACAAAAAAAAAACCAACAATTACATCAAACAACTCATCCATTGGACAACAACACACAACCACCACCAGCGCGACTGCAGGATAAACGAACAGTTGCTCAACCAATTGTTGTTACAGCAGTTTCTCAATTAAATTATTATTTTGATTTTCCTTCATTTAAATGTAATTTATCGATTTTAGCTGTTAACTTCAATTTGTTTTATTATTTTTTTTCCTCATATTTTTATCCTTTTCTGTTTTGTCCCATGCTTGACTGCGGACTAGAGGGTGCATAAAAAACAACTAACATACATCTAAATTCTGTTTTCTACTCGTGTGAGGAATTAAAAGTATTTCCATTTTTTGCACTTTAAACTTTTAATTCATAGAACTCGTTAATAGCCAGGTGACATGAGTAAGGAAAGGCCAATGCTGCAACTCAGTTTACAGCCTTACTGATGCCTACACACAATTATATCAACTGATATTTTAGTTAAAAAAATAAACAAAAAAAAAGATCAAAATAAAACTTAAATTTGAATTGTTTTTTGCCCGACGCGCGCTTCACTTTTGATTTCTTGCTTGGAATTATACTGACAAGTTGAATAGTTCGATTATTACTGTTAGTTGAGCGGGATAAATTTAGTTATTTGCGTACTCAGTGACTAGTGGTAGCTGGTGGGAGGAAAATAACCTGTGCAGTAGTTTGGCATTTTATGTGACAAATCGTTTGTGAATTCAAATATAATTGAATGCGGAAGTTTTCCTTGATTTAAAACCCCTGTCTTTCATATGATTGTAGAATTTTCTTAATCAACTTTCTGGTTGTGTTGAAGTTCCTTTAATGATGTTTCAGAATCCTCTTTCTTCCGTCGTGGACACGGAGAGATTTTAAAGAGAAGTAAGGCCTCTTATCCTAGAAATACTGTTTCAATGTGCATTCATGTTATTTAGCTTACGTGTGTATGGATCATTTGCATAATTTACGTTTTTATTTCAATATTAAGTCAGTGGGAAATGTTCTTTTTTCGACCATAACGAAGTGAAATCGAACATTTTGTTAGTTCACAAGTTTATTAATTTCTGTTCCGTTTTTGATTGCCTGTAGTTGAGGAGGTTGTCTTGAATCATGAAGATTCCCTTTTGAAATAATTATGTTCCTTCTTGTAGCGCTGGAGTCCGGGGTAGACCTGGGCCTCAACCAACAAACATCTCCAACCATCAAGACCTTTTGCTAGCTGTCGCCAATTCCGCCTGTCAACTTGGTTGAGGTCCCTCTCCACTTGACGTCCTCTGTTTCATTATCCCACAAGTTCAGAGTCTTGGGTCCACAAAGAAGTTAGGTTAGGTTTGGGGTGACTGTCACTGTCTGATAAGAAATAGGCTCACTTAGACCACAAAGAAGTTAGTGTTGTACTAAATTTTGCTTAATTTTGTGATTGAACACAGGAATTTCATCTCTGTTCTATGCCAGAAGTTGTGTCGTATGAATGTCCATCATCTCTTTTCTACACCAGCTTTTTCTCTTATGAATATCCGTCATTTCCTGGAAAATATGTTTAGTCTCGGACGTAAGGACGACTGGAGGCTATCTTTGAGACGCGTTGAACCCGATTTAGTAAATGGACAAATTGTGGGTGGATTTCTTTGTCTATCAATTCTTCTGTTTTTCGTTTCCTCATCATGATGTTCCTTTTTAAGGTTAGGTTCACCAAAACAGACCTTTTATAAGTTCGGTGTGTCCGTCCGTCTGTCTTGAGAACTTGTTTTTTAGCTGGCACCTGATATAGAGCCTTGGCCAAATATATTAGACATCCTTATCTTTTTGTCTTTACTGCCAAATCACTTATCGGAAAGAATTAGTTTGAATTTTATGGTTTTCCGTGACACTATCTGAGGTGGTATACGATTTTTATTTTTTCCTCACTTCATTAGTTTTTTTGCTTTTTGAAGATGTTACGAATTCTCAGGATGGCTAATACATTTGGCCAAGGCTCTATATCAGGTGCCAGCTAAAAAACTAGTTCTCAAGACAGAGAGACTTACTTCTATACTTCTAATTAAACTCCAATTGCGACTAGAAGTTTACATATATTTCGCCTATAAATCTTGTCTAACCGTAGATGATCGCTTCCAGATAAAACAGTTATCCTTACAATAATAATAATAATGGCGGCGCTACAGTCCGTGGTGGACCTGGGCCTAGCTTCTCAGTTATCCTAACGTACGTGTTAAAAATCCCGATTAGGTTAGATTCAAGTGGTTAACTGCAGGTTGACAGTCTCATTTAGGTCAACACAGGCCAATCGCGTTAAAATCCTGATTGATTAATGTTAATTCTTCACTTTACCGCCTCCAGTCAAAACTAATTGATCTCATCCAATGTTTCCCCCATTTTATGTTCCCTTTGGACAGAAAATCCATTTAATACCACTCATCACATCAAACACCTAAGCACATGCATGAAGGTCATATAGATCCCGAATGAATGTATTCCTAACTTTTTGTTTTGCTTTGCTTGGTCTACAATTGTGTTGCATTACAATATAGTCCTCCATTTTGTTCTTTTTTGTTCATTTCTTTCTTTCAATTTTAATTTTGGTTCTAAGTCTCAAGGTTTCGTGGATTTTGGTTTTGATACAAAATTACAAATTAGTCTTCTGGGTGATCCTGTTAATTGTAAAAAAATGATATCTTTTGTTATGAAATATTTATTGATTCGTTTTACAATTAAAATACAAAATCTACGGATAAATCTACAGTATGAAAGACATGTTTCTTTAGACACACTGAATCTCAACGAGCAGTGGTTGAGATTTTCATTGATTTCTTATTTTGAAACCTGATATAAAATAATAAAACGTATTACACTATAAAACAAAGGGTTTGTAATAACGTAAGGGCAGAGAAGAATGCGAGTGAAGGTAAGAAAATGCAGTCATCGCCTTTCGATTATAAATTTAACTTCAAAACGATGATTTTGGGAACTCATAAGTTTATAATTAAAAAGGAACAAACACTATGTGCACTAAACCGAAAGGACTGATTTCGAAATGCATTAAAAAGTGTATTTGATGAAGTAAAGAGTGACCATATAGCAATTATAGTTCTTCCAATCTCGAAGCGTTGACAGGCGTACCATGCAGACACTGTGTCTGAACCTAGCCTCCGTTAACGAACTCCTACTCTTACCTCCCCGTGGCGAAATCCGGGAGCCCTGTACCCTTGACAGAAGACGAGGTAACCAGCACTCGTGGGACGTCTGACCGGCTGCATACGAGAGAGGGAGGAGTGTGAGTCTACCAGGGCTTATCGCTCTTTTTAGGATGGCGGCGGAGGAGCTTATCAACTGATTGGCCAACGGCGGCACCCGGAACTCCATTCAGCAGGAGCTACTTGATTTCTATGGTAAGATCGCGACCATGGAATAGAGATGGCGGCGGAAGAGCCCTTCTTTTAGGGCCAACGGCGGCGCTCAGCCTGCAAGAGGCTACCGACACTGAATCCTCCCGGACTCCTTTGTCCGGGGGCTAAGCAAATGGACCTGTCCTGCCAGTCGGAGGTTGTGCGTAGGGCTATCTTCCTCACCACGTAAGAAACAATCAAGTTCAGAAACAACACCCTGCCTCGGATATGGACGGATTTACTGTTGACGACCCCAGCATACAAAAAAGCACAATGACTCGGTTCTGTACGTGGAATATGAGATTCCTGAATAGAACACGTCCAACCGATAATATCGCGGATGCCCTAGACTGCTATAAAGCAGACAAACAATATAAAAAAAATCGTTCACGGCTTCACCTTTTTCGAATCGCTTACAACTGTATAGAAACTGTAACTATAGAAAAGCTTCTCATTCTCGCCGTTCGGAGTCGGCATTAAACTGTAGGTCCCCTCCACTAGTGAAAAAACAATAGCACGCACAACACGAGTGGTTTCCGAGAAGCTAGGCCCAGGTGCACCTTGGACTGTAGCGCCACTATTATAATCCGTATCATAATCCGCGTGCGCCTCAATAATCCATATCAAGGCTAAATTCGGTAACATCAGTCTAATCTGCGCCCACGTCCCAACAGAGGACAAAGTTGACGATAGCAAGGATGAATTCTATGGTCTCTTAGAAAGAACATATGATCAATGCCCTAGCTACGACACCAAGATCGTTTTAGGAGATTTTAACGCTAAGCTGGTTAAAGAGGACATCTTTGCTGAAGTCATCGGTAAACACAGCCTGCACGACACCACGTCCGAAAACGGACTCAGGCTGGTGGACTTTGTTACGGGGCGAAACCTCTCTGTAGCTAGCACGCGGTTCCCACACCTCAACATCCATAAAGGGACCTGGCGGTCCCCTGATCATTCAACTGTCAACCAGATTGATCACGTTGCGATCGACGTCAGACACTCCTCCAGTATTCTTGATGTCCGAACGTTCCGAGGCGCCAACATCAACTCGGGCCATTTCCTTGTTGTAGCCAAGGTAAGGACACGGATATCGAGAGAACAACGGAGTCGAGGAAGACAACTACGGCTTGACAATAGCAACAATCGCAACAGACTGCCAGGAACTTTGCCGATGGAGTCTCTCTGAAACTCTGAAAGTTTGACATCGGCTGCACTAACAATATATAAAGGAAGGAAACGTTGTCAGAAAGCCATCAGAGAAGCCGCTACTGATGTGCTGGGTTTTAAAACACCACCAAGGGAAAACCCCTGGTTTGACAACGAGTACAGGCAGGCACATGGAGCAAAGCAAGAAGCCTACAAGGCAACGCTGCATCGAACTACAAGAGCTGTTCGTGAGCTCTACAAACAGAGAAGAAGGGAAGAGAACCGGCTTCTCAGGAACAAACGAGAAGCGCGCGATCGAGGAGATGGAGAGGTTATGGAATGATATCCGAAAGTTTAAGTTAGCGGGTGAAAAATGTCTGGTCCCAGCGAATGCTCTTCCTTTTGTAATTTTTATGCATACAGTACCTCACAAAATTGAGCATACACCTATCAGAACAAAGAAATTTATAAAGAATTGTAGAGAATAGAGTTTGCTAGGCAATATGTAAATCACCCAGAAAGCTCTTGAAAAAGTTGGGTTATGTTTCCAAAGGGAACAACAATAAACCACTTTCGATCAGGTAATATGCAAGTTGCTTGGAAATTACTAAACACAACGCTTAACTAAAGCTTCTCCGTACAAGATGGAGGAGGTTGTGGGATGCTGTGAGATTGTATGGCTTCAAGTGTCTGCGGGCATTGAATTCATAGAGAATACCATGGGCAAAATTGGGTATTTAAATATTTTCAAGTGAATTGTACGGAGTTTCAGAAAAATTAAGCATGCATTAGGATTATTGCTTTTAAATATTCAATGATCCGAAGCACACCTCTTACTAAGTATACGAATAGTTGCTATGTATTACCCCAAGTGCAACATAAAACATCTCCAAAATCGATTGATCTAGGCACGATTAAACACCCATGGCGTGAGATAAAACTGCTGCTTGAAGAAAGTCTCTTCTCTAATAAGCAGAAGCTGAAATTACAAATCCAAGCAGCTTGGGAAAGCATATTGTCATCTTTTACGGAAAAACTTATAAAACCCATACCCTGGCGGTTAAAAGCTGTAACAGATGCTGGAGAAGGTGCTACCCGATAGTGAAATTTAATTTTTTTGTCGTTTTTTATTTAGTGTTTAATCGATAACTTGGATCAACTTTTAGTTTTTTTTCAGTGTATGTATGTTTTGTTTAATATTTTACTGCTTTTATTATTTGTTTTTTAAATGAAATATGTGTTGTTGAAACTACATTTTTGTTTTTCTAATAAATTACTTTTTTCAAGAAGAAAAAATCAAAAATATTTTTTTGCTTTGGGTGTATGCTCAATTTTGTGAGGTACTGCAAATTCCACCAACGTATTCTGCAAATGTTATAAGAATAGAGGAATCAATTACATCGTTCTTAATCTCATTAAAACAAAACAAAACTTTTGTATTTTATTTTTATTTTTATTTCTTAAATAATCAAGAGAATGGTTTTATCAGCTCATATTTTTTAAACTTATAAACATGTAAATATTCGTAAGTAAGACAAGACAGAATAAAAATAAATTAAATACAATTCCAAGACAGTGCCATCCATCACCCCCGGGAAGCGAAGGATGGTTGAGAACAGAACGAAAACATAAATAAAACTTAGCAGGTGCACCTATTTTTTTGTAACAATTCAACTACGTAACAATGAAAAATGAAAAACAAAAAAATCCAAAGGAAATATCGGAAAAACCAAAGAGAAATGTAAACAATTTAAATATCAATACAGCAGATGGTGTTTATTTTTGCGGTGACGTCAAGGTGTAAGTTGGCCAGAGCAAGGATTCGTTTTGCCAGCGCACGGATGGATCGGAGGGGCACACGGCACAACAAGAAAGCTGAAAATTGAAACAAGACAAGATTAATCATACGCTGACGGGGAGGTGTTCACAAGTTCAGCAAGTCAATTACCAATTACCAGCTGGTCCTGCCATCAGCACTTTCAAATTCAATTCAAAACAATTTGAATTATTCTAAGCGATGAAACTGCATTTCCGCTCCCCTCTGCATGGCGCCACATCCGCACTTACGTCACCTGAAAGACAAGAGCAGAGAAAAAAAATTAATTTATTATTTTCGTTCTATCGCTTAGGTATTTTGAAAAATTCAGATTGCCTTTCGATTTGTATCTATTCTGGCACGTATCGAACTGTCTGAAGGGTGTGGGTGTGCACAGAGATGCTCGTGCGGGTTGAGGAATTTCGATGTTAAACGATCGCAAATGGAATCTACTTGACTAATTGCATTCATGGAGCGGTTAAACAGAATTTATTTTTCCAATGACTAACTAGATCCTCGGGTGGCCATTATTTACTAACAACTCAGCGCTGTGTTCACTTTAGTTTGTGGGAAATTGTGTTAATGTTTCTCAAATGTGGATTTTTATTGAGACTCCACGCTGTTGGGGATGAGTTTGTGTTGTGTTGCCATCCAAGCAAATGCACGTTCTCTGGCCATTTGGATCACATCAAAAGGAATCAATTAGATGCACACAACTCACTGCACACATCCGCTCTGAATCGAAATGCATTTGCTTGGGTGCTTGTGGTTTTTGAAGGAGAAAATTGGGATTTTCGTTGAATTTTTTTGATTGAAAAGTGATTGGATGTAGCAATTCTGTTTTTCTTGTCATTTTACAGTTGTCTTGACATGTTTTTTTTTGGAAATTTTAAAGCCCGAGGAGGAGCAGAGTAAGCGAGGGATTGCAGCTCACAACTGACGATGACGGTTTTGTTTGACGAAGAAGATTTGATGTCGTTCGTTTAAACTTGACGAGACTATCAACATTTTAGATCAACGGTTTGATCTGGAATCAATGGCTGCTGACACGAACTGATTGAAACATATCAATTCGGCCTTAACAATAACCAGAAAGTGATCAGAGGAAATATAAATGATATGTCTATTTAGAGGTAGTGGCTGTGAAGCGGTGTACCTAGATTTGATACAACGAAAGGTTCTGATGTAGTACCAAGATTTGTAACATTTTTTATGCTCATTGAATTTTTTAGCTTTCGGTTCGTAATGGGTTAGTGCGCGGACTACTATGCTGAAAGTCTATGGTTTGATTTCGGACACACAAACTTTGATTTTCACAACACCATTTTTTCTGGAGTCTGATAAGATTGAGGGAGTATCACTGTTCAGACAAACCTTTCAATCTTTGCCGTTTTGAGTGGTCTTCGAATTATTGATTCCCTCTACTGGTGAGTGGCTGTTGTAAAAGCTAGGCCGAAATATACCTCGTACTGTAGGGCCACGAAAAGAAAAAGTGGTTGATTAATTCAAAATTATTTCAAAAATCTTATTCCGTCGTCCATTTATATTCTGGTGGACGCAGTGGCGTAGTGGGTAGGTGAATGAACTCCTGCGCTCGAAAAATCACCTAACATTTGTTCACCTCTTTCGATGCGCTGACAATGCTCAAAGAGTATAAATGTCTAGAAAAAAGCTTCCCAAAAAATCTTTAAATTCTTTGGTTGTATCAACAGGATTAAAGAGCCCCAAGTTTTTATTCTGTCCAGATGATACATCCACACGCCAAGACAAAGCTTATGAGAATCGTTTCAAAATGCGAGGCATCTCGTCTGCTAGACGGGAAACCAATCGAGGATGTCAACAAAGTCTGCTACCTCGGCAGCATCTTTGTGCAAAAATGGTGGTGCAGAACTGTTCCGTATAGACAAGGCCCGGCGCGCTTACGTTTGGAACGTTTGGAAAACTCCACCTTTTTCTTTTTTTTCGTAGAATTTTTGAAACACTACTGGAGCATTTAGACTCAAAGCTGAGTCCATTGTACTGCCAGGTAGCAACTTACTCTAATGCCGTTAATTTGATCCCAACGGCAAATTGGGAGCTGGACCAGATTCGATTTCAGTGGGAATCGAACCTGGGAACCCTCGAACTTGGGACAGGCCCTTAACCAACTGCGCCATCCAGTCGCTCTCAAGCTTTGGATATTCAATTCAAAAATTCGTACTGCTATATGGGTGCGTGACTTGGAAGACAACCACTACACTGTTCGCAAGATCTTCATCAACAATAGCTTGAGACGAATCGCCACAGAAACCCATCGCAGCAGAGATCGAACGTCGAAAGTGGATCTGTATAAACCGGCAACGGATATTGCAAAGATGGCCTTTACTTGGATCCCACAAGGAGTACGAACGTAGTCTCACGCTTAAATTGGAGGCAGACCGTGGAGTATTGGCAGGGCGGCAACTCCTAGTCAGAAGTGACGAGGCCGGCCCTAGCATCTAACAATAATATTAATCAGCATTATCAGTGACTCGAAAGAGGTGGAACCGCGGACTGTTTGTTGCTTGTACTTGGATTTGAACCTTAACTGTGAAAGTCTAGTGCATAGGGGCTGACGCACAAACCCACACGGCCGCGGTGCCCACCTCGAAGCTTATGCCTCCTATTTTGACGTTTTGACCAATACTCGATTCTGTGCGTCATTTCTCGGTGGTAGCATATTCTTCGTTCTTCGACCCACTTTAGTCGTTTCCTTTTCAATACTACCTTCATTGACGGATGCGCTGTGTTCTATCAATTTGAACCTAGACTGTGAAAGTCAAGTGCGTATGGGTCGACGCACAAGCCCACACGACCACGGCGTCCGCATCTAGCATCTACACAACACAATTTTCGTACAAAATGTGGTCGGAACAGTGATCTAAATTCCCCACCTTTAAAGAAGATTTTTTAGAAATTTATTTAGAAATCCCTGCATTAAATTAGAAATGCAGGGAAATTGGATCGATTGGTGATCTTGGAGAACTCTGACCGTCATTCAACAAATCAAACCATTTTGTGAGAATGTTGCTGACAGTTAAAGAACATCAATTTGGCACCGCGGTCAAGAAGCTGGGTGCAGCACAAAAGATTTAGGCTTGGAACAACAAAAAATGCTGATTTTCTACACAAAATTATGTTCAGCGATGAGGTTGTCTCTCATCTTGATGGCTTTCTTAATCGTCGAAATTGTCGAATTTGGGGTTCAGAAAATCCACAAGTGGTTGCTGAGCAATAAATGCATCCACGTGTCAGTGTTTGGTGCGGATTTTCGGCTGGAGGCATCATCGAATACATTTTCTTCTTCGAAAATGGCGCCTAAGAAATGATCTCATTCATCGTCAACGACATAAACATTTAATGGATCAGTCTGATCGTTTTTTTTTTAATAAATTTTTAAAATTTTTCATATTTTTATTCTTATTTTCTAGAGAAAATGACATTGAATCTGAATCTCTTAAACGTTGCAAAAGCAAACTAGCTACGTCTGAATCAAATCAAAGTTTTCCCAGATGACTAAATTTTTGTCAGGCGCTAATTTTGATAACCTCAAGAACAAAGCAAAAATCTGGGGATACCAACGGAAATATGATTATTTTTATATCAAGCAATAAAAAATGCTCAAATGTATCTACGGGAGAATATCTCTTGAGTCGTTTTGCTCATTTGCCAATGTTACGGGTTAACAAAAAAAAAAGATAAATGCTAGCCAGAGAACGTCTTCGCGTAATCATTTATAAAAAATTAAATCGTTCTTCTTTTTTTTTGGTTTCTTTCAAAAATAACATCGAGCTGTATAGCTAGAGATGTTCGGATGGGATGGGATCGTAGAAATGTGTCTCGCGCAGCTGGAATATACGAGCGAATGATAAATTCGGTTCGGGAGGATGTTTTGAAAATTCTATAAATTTGTGGCCTACCTCCGTGGTGGCTGGGAATTATGAGTTTTTTGTGCGCGACATCAATTATTTAATAAGATTACCGAACATAAAAAGGCAAGAGAAGCGCATGCGACCTTGTCGGAGTGCCTGTATGAATGTGACCGTTGTCACAACTCTATTTACAGCCTTTTTGACAGTTGGTAATTCGTCTATGACATTCCTACACTTTCAACTTTTTCACATAACGATTTGTTAAAAAAAGTATAGGACTTTTTATGCGGAAGACGGCATAAAATAATAGAAAGGGTCACAAGGAAGGGGAAGCATTAGGTCTATATTTAAATTTTTTGCTATTTTGGCAGACAGGTAGATACTAAAATCACATTAAAACGTCCCATCATAAAGTAATAAACTTAATGTTAATTAAAAGACAATTTTATGGTTATAACAATTAAGAAACGTATACTCGGGCTAATCAGGCCTCAGCGATATACTTCTTGTTGGTCGGGTAGTAAACTTTTATTGCCAATTAGGTCCTAGTGTTATTTTGGATTTGATTTGTGTTGACCGTGGATTTTTGGTGTTTTTTTTTTGCCTTTTAGCATCAAACGAATTTTCATGAGATCATGTCCTAAAAGATGTTTGCATTAAATTTGTGTTCGAAACTCAAATATTTTAAGTTAGTGAACAATTGGGAAGTAGATTTTGTTAAATTATATTTATATTCATAAACAATTGAATAAAAATCTTCAACCAACATGGGTAGTTGTTAGAATGTGATTAGCTGAACGGATCTCGGTAGAAAATTATAAGTATCTTTACTGAATTACAAAATTCCCAATTGCTAAGTTGACGACCATCATTGCGTAGTAGTGCGTCGTCTCCTAAGCTGAAGGTTTATGTTCGACTCCGGACACAACAACTTGTAACTTCTCTCGAGTCAGTGACAATGCTCAGGGACTACAATAGCTAAGAAAACCTTCACAATGTCGGAACAAAATTGTAGGCGCCTCCACTCATGACAGAACAATACCACACACAATAATAGTGGTAGCTTTGGAAGCTAGATCTTAAGGGCTATTCACATAAGTGGCTCACTGCGAACTGCGAAATTCGCGAATTTTGACACTTCATTTACATGGAATTCGCCGTTAGCGCGAATTTTCTATATACGCAAATTATATACAACTGGATGGCGCAGTTGGTTAAGTGTCTGCCCCAAGCTAGAGGGATCTCAGGTTCGAATCCCTGTGAAAGCAAAGTTAATACGCCTTTATCCGGTTTTTCGAATCTGGTCCAGTCACCATTTGCCGTTGGGATCAAATTAACGGCACTACCACTGGAGCGGTCGATCAGTGGTAGTAGTCTGACTGTGGGTATCACAGTGGACCAAGATGGTCTAAATGTGCTGGTGAATTCACCAGTAACCTAACCTAACCCAACCTGTCAGTGTGAAATTGAAAACTTGAAATGTTTGCGAACAGAGATTTCGCGAATTTTTTATTCGTGAATTTGTGGATCGCTAACGGTTCATTGTGGATCGTGAAATCAGTTTGAAAATTCGCGAAGAGATTGTTGAATTTGCAGAAAAAAAAAACGAAATCGATAATTTTCTTATTTAAACAATATTTTTTGAGATCTTACTTTATGAAAAAATTCGCACATTCTGGCATACCAAAAAGTGAAAAGCCCTTAAGAGTTGACCGTCTTTATGTGACAGATTTGTCCTCTAGGTACTCCTGAGTTGAAATATTTTTGTAAAAGTGGCAATTTGTAGCTGGAAGTTTGATTACATTTCAACAATTTGTCCAGTAACTGGGCTAACAAATTATATTTTTTTCCCCATTTGTGACAGATAACTGATGACATGTGTTTTAACTTCTTCTGATTATTAATTTATTGTGCTTGTCTTCTCATTGAACATGTCTGCGACTCCAATTTGAATTAAGTTAGGTTAAGGAGAAATTAACTATTCTACATTTCTAACAACCTTTCTAGCATTCAAGTGAAATAAAATGAATACAATTAAATTTAAAAAAAGCAGTGTTAACATTTTTGCCTGTTGGGTTTTGTTATATCTTTGGATGCGTTCCCTAGTTAGCACTTGGATCGTGAGTAGTCATAGTCGCCAACAGTGAAGCTGCGTTAAAAGCAGCACTTAGTCCTAGTAACGCCCATTGCAAAATCACGCGGATGAAACTTTCTTATGATAATTGAATCGATTCGGGCTAATAGTGAATGGTCTCAAGTGGCGGTTTTTACACAAGCGGGTTCCTTTATTTATCTGTAATACTCTTTTGCGGTTGCCTACTGCTTCTGCTCCTTTTCTCCTTCTATCTCACTCTTCCACACGATTAAAAAAGATAAGTGCATAAAATTAGGAGTAAATGCTCGTATAAAACCCGCCTTAGCTTAGAAGACCAGGTGCATCTTTCAGTGTAGAGTTTGTCGCCACTTTATTCCTGCACTCAAATGATGCGAATGTCTCGTTGAAAGACAGTCGGCAACTAAGAGCGGTCTTTGACCAAAATTTAACTGATTCGAGGTATTCTATTACACACTGGATGCCAGTACCGATCTAACAAACGGTAAATTAATTGATACACTTGTGGAAACAGTGTGAAACACTGTGTGCAATATGTGTGCTGTGGTGGATCAGTAATTGTATGACATAGTGTTCGTGTTAAATATAAGAAATGTTTTCACAAAAAATACCATATTTCAGAAAAATGGTAAGCCATTTTGAATTTATTATTCTTCGGCTTATTCGACAAAGGTACGAAAAAAGACTAAAAAATGTACATAGTTCACTAGCTCCTTAGTGATTTGATGGAATGTCTCTCTTTATTTGGTTAACCATTTTTTCCAGTGCTCTAACGAAAAAAAGTGCAAGATTCCTTCTCTTCAAAATTTCATTCGCGATACTTGTCTTGCTACGAAATCCCCTTAGCTTAGGCTACATTAAATTTACTAAAAGAAACTCAACTCAAATTAACTGTTTGTTAGACGTAGGGCACTTAGCTAGTTGTTAGGGCACTTAGCTAGAGCGAAAGACAAAGAAGCAACGCACAGAGAAGAGATCCCGAAATCAGAAGAAAGATTGAAAAGAAATGGAAAATTAAAAACTAAAACACAAACCACCTTTACAAAGCTATAATTGGTGTAATTATTTGACCAGAAATGTGTAAAAAATAACGTTAAATGCAAAGGAATGAATGGTATCATTAACTGTTCTTGAAGATTTTTGACGGACTGTTTGTTTTGTAGATTTTGACCGAACCTGTCACCTAACAATCAACAAAGAACAGTAAAAAAATATCCCTCCAAATTTATAAAGTAAACTTGACATTTTTTGACATGATCAGATCAGCTTTAAGTTTCAGTTAAGCCAAGAGATAAACAAAGCAAAAATAAGACTGAACACGGTTTTGTTCGTTAGACTGTAAAGAGTTCAGCCGCACAAAACAAATTAATCGATGATCAGTTTCTTAGAGGAATTTTGCGAGTTATCTGAATGATTAATGCATGTTGGGATGTCCACTGGGATGAATGTCATGCACTAACAGAAAGCGTTCATTTAAGTCAAATCGTGAGCGGTTTATAGCAAAAGGTGTCAGAAAATGATGATTGACTGTTTAACTTTCTCGGTTGACCTTGAACATGCCCCCAAATCCTCGCAAATATTTGCCGCTTGCTTAAAATAGCAGAATATTCAAAATGATTTGTATCTTTCGTCACGTCTTAAGTATGTGCGCACCTGCTGAGGTGCTTGGACAACTTGTCTATAGTCCGACAGACAAACACATGGAAGAAGGGCGCTGAGTCTTAAAAATAGAAAAGGGTAAAACTCAAGGTTAAATTGGCTCAGAGCATCTGCTTTCAAGTGGAAATCTATTTTTTGAGCAGAAATAATGTCAGACGTTGCAGAAAGCTTGTGTCTTTGGAACGAAGAGAAATACGCAATTTTTCGATGAACAAAAGTAGAAAAACAAATCGATCCTCGGACGCATTAAAAAATGGTGCTGTATGGTGTGTTTCAACCATTCCAAAAATATAACTCAAAACGATATCTATCCATCTGCAAAATTGTATACATTTCAGAGGCAAAAGATTTTCCTCAAGCTTGACTACGTGCGCCGTATCATTAGCATTCGTTTTTATTTTTAAACGAAAAATAAATATCATCGGGCATTGTGCGTACGGATGGATACCTATTTAACATTTTGTTTCGTCCGTTGACAAGCGCATCCACTTAGCACTTAAGCACGGCGGATCGTTTCGACAAATGCTTCATCTTCAAAGATGTTTTTTAAATTGTTATTTAGGAAAATAGTTTTTCTGTTTTTCAACGTCCAGTCACTCACCTTGGTTTGTTTTGTTTTATGAGACGATTAGGATTATTTTCTTTCATTTAAACTACATCCTTCTTACTAATACGTGATAAGTTATGTTGGAATATTTGTATATTCGTTAAAATTAAATTGCATTTGTTTTTTAAATTATAACAAAAATTTAAATTGAAAAACAAACAAAATATACAACAAAAACAGAAAAGAACTCATAACAAAAATGAAAAGTCTAAGTCTAGGCTAAGGATATGTAGAAGGCGTAAAGTAATCCCAACAGAAAGACGAGGATGATGAAGGTGGTCATCAGACTTCTCATTTCATTCATGGTTGCGGTGGGGTTTGTTTGATTTCTGCACGAAAACAAAATGTAAACACTGACACTGTTTGCAAATGGTCTTGCTCAAGAGTTGAGTTTTGAACTAAGTGGTTTTTCGCGGTGCACTGTTTTCCGGGTTTTGCTTTCCGTGATAGTATTTTTTTCCGCTCGAAGATGTACTGTGTTCCAACCGAACGCTTGCAAATAACTGGGACGTTGTTCTACAGAATTCTCCACGAATTTTCTCCGATATCAAACTGATTTCCACTGCCCTCGTCCAACACTCACCCACCCACCGGGCTCCCCACCAATGCTGTTGGATTTTCTGAATTTAATTTTGGATGAATTTTCCATGCAGACGCTATACCAAACATATTTTATTATTTTTTTAAAAAGAAAAGTCACACGGACTTTTTTCATATTTTTTGGTTGGTGTGTGCGTGTTGTTTTTGTTGTTCTCTTTGACCTCAAATAATCCGTCCCTATTTTTCATGCGTTCTCTGGTTTTTTTTCTTTTTGGTTGGGGAGAAATGGGGAAAAGCCTTCGATGAAAAAATTCGGGGTGCTCCAGGATATAAATAGACGAGCGCACGATTAATCACGGATGGTGTGGTAATTTTTTTACCCCCACTAAAAATATGAAGTGCTGTACAAATTTATTGAAAAATATTAATGTCAACTTCAGAGTACGAATGTGTTTCCTATGAGATGAAGTATGTGCTCCAATAATTTGTGTGATCCTCAAGATGAAATTAATGGTACGAGCATCATCTTGGAGTGGCAAAAATCAACTTTTGAAAAAAGAATCTTAATGAGTAAGGGGACGTTGGAATATAGTAGTTTTTTTCTTTCAATTAAAACTGTATTTAAGATGTAAATTTAGGAGCGTTTAAATAAGTATCAAAAACAAATTGAAAGAGATCTGAGGATCAATTAAGAGTTTTCAGAGCAGTCTTCCTCTTTGCTTTAAACACATTCGATGAGTGTCAATGTCAACTGTCAAGGGATTTATCTCGTCTGGGTAGCCTTCAAAATGATGTCTGTCATTGTGAGTGAACATCTGAAAGCATTCACAACTAATGGCTCAGAAAGTCTTTCATATTTTGTCGTTTAAATGTTCTGCAAAACTTGCCTGCTGAACAGATAGAAAGATTTTAGTGAACTTTACTACTGGGTGCCGCATTTACTGAGACTTTTAATGTTGAAATGTCATCGTCATTTTTGATTACATAGTTTGAAACTCATTAATCAGTTATCAGAGACTTCTTTAAAGATGCTGAACTAAGACACGTCAAGTTTGCACTGAGGCATTTGATAATATCAGTGTTTAGTTAGGTTAGGTTAGGGGGCTGCTAGTGAATTCACCAGCACACTTAGACCATGTTGGTCCATTGTGATACCCACAGTCAGGCTACTACCACTGATCGACCGCGCCCAAGATAGTACCCAACGGCATATGGTGACTGGACCAGATTTGCAAAACCGGATAAAAGCGTATTAACTTTGCTTCCACTGGGATTTAAACCTGGGACCCCTCTAACTTAGGACAGGCACTTAACAAACTGCGTCATCTAGTCGTACATCAGTGTTTGGTAAGACCGGAAGATTTGAAAAATCTACTCAGATGTGCCTTCAGCAAAGCACGATGCTGGTAGTTTGCATCTTAAGCCAGACGTCACAATGAGCAGCTCTAATATCGAGGTGATTAAGGGCTTAATTCTGTTGACTCCGCAGCTGATTGAAATCTGAGAAGAGATGGACACAGGATTACACAGAGTGGGTCATCCGGTGTCAAGTATAAATCGATGTGAGGCAAGAATGGGACAACATTTATGAAGGGTGGCCATCTAGTGCTTTTTTTTTAAATCATAGGTTATTTTGACACTGACAGCTGTTTCCCGCTCGAAATCTTGACAGAAAGTCAGTATCATACCTCCGCGGAACGAAATGAGTCGCTTTACGCTTGAACAACGTTGATAAATATTGAAAATTTATCCCCAAAGTGAGTGCTGTGTAGTCCAAACAGTGCGTTTTTCGAAAAGAAGTGCATTTTTGACCGAAATGAAGCACCCACCAAAACTGCTGTACGCAAGTTTGTGCAAAAGTTCGTGAAACTGGTATGCTAGTGGACAACACTCATGGTCCCCGCCGTCGTACGGTGCGCACCGATGAGAGTTTGGCTGCTGTGACCGAGAGTGTGAGACGCATTTCACGAACATCAACTCGCCATCGATCTCAACAGCTCAACATTTCACGCACTAGCCTGGGGAGACGAGATCTGCACAAATTTCTCGGATTAATCGCTTACAAGGTACAATTGACTCAGCAATTGAAGGCATGCAACCATTCGATTCTTTATTGCTTCGCAGTTTGGGCCGCTTAGTTAGAGCAGCTGGAATTGGACAACGATTGTGGGCGAAAAATCATCTTTTATGACGAGGCGCATTTTCATTTCGGCGGCTGCGAAAACAAACAAAATTGCCGCACCGCATCTGGGGCTCGGAAAACGGGCACGTTATTGTCGAGAAGCCAATGCATCCACAGAGAGTGATAGTTTGGTGCGGATTGTGGAGTGATGGCATCATTTGACCATTTTTCAACGAAAATGAGGCTGGGAACAACGATTCGGTCAACGGTGGGCGTTGCAGAGCCATGTTAACCGACTTTTTTTTTTACTGAAATTGAAGACTTGGATTTGGACGACCTCTGGTTCATTCAGGATGGCACACAATGCCGCATAGCCCATGCCACACAGCGTGTGTCACAATCGATCTTTTGCGCACCAAATTTCCAAATCGTGTTATCAGCCATCTTGGCGATGTCAATTGGCCACCTCGGAGCTGTTTAAAAATTAACCAGATTGGTAGATTCTACAATCAAGCTCAACAACTGCTCTTGACAAGCATGCCAAAGGCCCTGGCATAAGAAAGTCTTACTAAATCATCTCTGAACCCTCACAGTCACATTCAGATATGTTCTTCTCAAATTAACTCAGATATCAATCAGTAAACAAATGCCAAAGTTCATAAATATTGTTTTCAATTCAAAAGAAAGTGTATACTTACATTCTATCCTTATCCTAAGAGTTATGTAAAAAAAAAAATATGAATTTGTTGGCATATGATTTTTTTAGTTGCTAAACGTTGCGTAAATAGTCCAAAGGAATATCAGCAAAGCGGCCAAGATGACGAATGTTGTCATTAAACTCTTTACTTCACTCATGTTGATTCTAAAATTAAAAGAAAAAAGTATATAGTTATTTTTTTCTTATTTAAAGAAAATTTGTGTTAAAAAATATATTTAAAGGCAAACAACTAGAGCCGTATCATCACAACAAGTAGGTCATTTTGAAATTAAGGTTGACAAGTGTCAGAAACAAACAAATCCGTTCCGTAATATGTCCGGCCTATCATTTTCGCCTCATGTGACAGATAGCCTTTGTAAATTAAATATAGACGTACAAGAGGATATTGTCAAACAAAATTAAGATACAAGAATCTAGGTTACAGGGTCTTTCCTTAGATCTATAGTTTTTTTTTGAAATTGGATTACACTTGAGACAAAAAGAAATTCAAACAAGTCAACAAGTGAAGCAATGTACGCGCACGTAGCGTCAACTACAACTTAACAGCTTGTCACTCTTTTGACAGGTGAAACATGAAAACATTCAGCAATTTTGTTGTCTTTTCTTGAGATATGTATTTATTTATCAAGCTCGTGCGTCATTTCCAAGGTAGGCACACCTTCTTTTTTCAAACAATGTCTACGGTGAATGCAAATCCACCGGGCAAAGTTTCCAAGAAAAACAATCGATTTGGCACAACTGCCAAGAGATTTTTGATACCACATATGTACTGTCAAAACCTATTATATTTTGAAGGAAAATTGCGACTTTTGGAAATATGCGGTTTACTTAATGCTCGAGAGCAATGAACTTATGGCGAAATTGTTTGTCTCGATTGAAAAGTAAGTTGAAATAAAACACATTTTAGATACACGACAGATTTGGCGGAAATGCATTTTTGAAATTTTGACAGTTTTTGGAGTAATAACTGGTTATTTGCATCATTTGTGTGTTCTGCCTTTATCACAGAAAAAATATTGCAAGATTCCTGTTGATTGAGTATGTATTTACTTGAAAATATGGACTTAAAGTTGAGTTGAAAGAAACTTAAGACTAAAAAGACTCAGTTGGAAAAGTGGAATCTGGTCATTTGATGCAGAAAGAAGCATAAATGTTATCATCAGGACATCCACTTCTCATAAAGAACATTTTAGACACCTTGTAGTAGTACAGCAGTCTAACCGGCAGGATTTTCAGGCTCCTAAAGAGTGTCATGGAATGGCTGAGACGAGGAGCTCCACAAATCATTCTAAGGGGGCATTTCTGCAATACAAGTAGAGGCTGGATTTTCGTGCGGTAAGCACCTCCCCAACATACTAAACCATATTGTAGCTTGGAGTGAAATAAGCCGAAGTAAACAGCTCTTAAACTATAATTTGTGCAGTATTTACGAATATGAAATAGACCAAGGATAGTAGAACGAAGATGCTGTTTGTAATATTTGTAATATGATTAGACCAATTCATATTTTGATCAATAATAACACCTAGCTATTTGTAGTTATTTATAATGTCAATTTAAAACAGTTCACGTGACAAGTTGAATCCACATTAAACACAGTTTTCGAAGGATCTACACTACATGTGCAAACCGACTCCTTGTAGCGAGTACAATTATCGGCATGGAAATAAAAATCAAAGCCCGACACACCTTGCAACCTAAGGCTGAAGAACATTAGTTTAGTTCTATTGCTGACAATGAGCTTATGTTTGGCGAACCACATTCTCAGTAGGTGTACATCATAGTTAATTTCAGCCACTAGCTGGAAATGGCCAAGGTCGTCGACAAAAGCCTTAATTTTACCTGCAAAAGATTGAAGGAACAAGGAGTTAATGTCGACTAGGAAGAGAATAGGGCCCAATACAGACCCCTGGGGTACCCATAGTTGTTTAATAATCCTATTACCACTTGAATATCTTAAATATATGCTTCTGACTGGGTCCTTAAGGTGGCGAAAAGAGGCATCAAAAATGGGGTCTAGTCCAAAAAAAGATTTTGCTGTAGAGTGGTCTTAATAAACCCCGCTTCAAGGACTTGAAAAAGGTCCCTAACCAAAGATTCAATGAACTAATTCTTTATCTTATCTTCACTGTATAAATTTTGATACAAATATCTGCCAATTTGTCCAAGTGCAGTCAATGGGGTACACAAGTGCTAATTGAATTTTCCCTAAATTTAGGTGAAACCACATGCGACTCTATACTTTTCATGAAAATTGTAGTCCTATGATTGTCTGGAGTGATCGTGCCAAGATCGACTTTGTTTCTGCGTTTTAAAAAAGAATGTGTGGTACGGCTATAGCCTTCAAAACAAAATTATTTGTTTCCAAGTTCGCTTGACTTTCATGCAAGGATTTGATCTAATACAAGGGCAAAAACACTAATTTTTTGCCCAAATCATTTGATGACAACATATTTTCAAGAAATAATCTAGTAAATCGTGGGCGCCGTGGCGTAGTGAGTAGGTGCGTCGACTCCTACTCTCGAGGCCGTCGGTTCAAATCTCGAAAAAAAAAAACATCAAACATTTTTTCACGCTCCACCTCTTTCGAGTCACTGACAAAGCTCAAAGACTATAACTGTCTAGAAAAAGCTTCTCAATCTCGCCTTTCGGAGTCGGCATTAAACTGTAGGTCCCCTCCGCTCGTGACAGAACAATAGCACGCCCAACACGATTGGTTGCTGAGAAACTAGGCCCAGGACCACCTCGGCCTGTACCTCCGCCATTATTATTATTATTATTATTAATCTAGTAAATCGAAGATCAATCGTGAGAAGTTGAACGCCACTGGATTTTTGTGTATAACGAGTATATTGCAGAAGGCTTTTGTTGATAAACGAAGCAATTTATACTTCAAAAATAAACATATTTAGTTTTGTTTTGATCATGAACGACCTTGAATGGACTGTAATTCGTTGCTCTAGTCGTGATCGGTGATCAAGCGAAAGAGAAAAAAAAAGTGTTGACTCAGTCCTAGATCACATCAAATCTGATTAACTTGCTTAATAGAAGGTGTTAGTAGAAGATGTGGGTTTTTGATTGGTTGTAATTCAATTTTTTCCTCTTTCGTTTGGTATTAACGACTTAAGTCATTTCAGAGCTTATTTGCCATCATTTTTTTCTTCGAACACATTTAATCCTGATTTACAAATAATTTATCTATTTTCAATTCAATGGTTTTACGAAAAACTGCAGCTTACGACTTAAGACCTTTTTGCCTAACGTCAAAGAATTAATAGAAAGATATTGTTAAATCTCCACACAGCACAGGCCAATAGCTATCGAGTACTACAAGATGTGTCCTAATTAATTTATTTTAACGATTTAATTCATTTGTTGACGGGAATCATGATAATGGCGACTAGTCTACAAATCGGTGACTGAACAACACTACAACCAAAAATAATCGCAAAGAGGCCACACAAGAAATTAATTTTCTGCCATCTGGCATCTGACAATGGGTCCCACCGTACGCACAAACTAAGCTATCGCCTGACAGAAAATTAAAATATTTCAGCTCAATAATTTCCAGGGTTTGACTTCTGAAAATCTTGCCAAAAACGTGACGTAAAAAGGGTAATAAACCAACGTCCCACACTTTTTGCTCCTAGACCGGTTTTCTTTAAAGAAGCTCCACCTTGGATATAATTAAATTTATCAACCGATTTCTTCGCCTTGTGATTCAGCATACAAGCGGCAGATACTTTGGAGATTCGTTACGAAACAAATCCTTGTCTGAACATTTAGTTGGACGTCTAATGAAGCACGCAAGCTTGATGGTTTTCAGAAAAATCAACGCACTGGAATTTGAATGCTCAATGATAATGACAATGATTTATCACCGGAAGCAGACCGTTTTTTGTGCGATTGATGCTTCTATTCAAAGCTGAACATCTGCGAAGTCGTCCATTTCACAAATATCTTCGATTTCTCTCGCATAATCCCAGGCAGAGAATGTTGTAATTTCTTTTTTATTAATTCACTCCAGCTTATCTCTGACGGTGAATTCAGTTCGCCCGAATTTGAATCGAAAGAATCCAATTGGACATCGGCCAAATAATTTTCCACCTACAAAATATCACCCAGTCGCCACAATCGCAACGAATTAAATTATGAAATTTATATTGGAACAAAAAATAATTTGACCTGTCCACCTCCACCGCTTAAAATTAATATCTATCAGCTACGCAATTATTTGCATCCGACAAATCGACTCTGTGGAAGCGTACAGCACTATTTTTAAAACTACTCCAAGTCATTTCGAATAAAAAAATAATTTTTTGTAGCACAGAATAAAAAAAATTAACTTAAAAAAAAAACGCAAACAAAAAAATAAATCAAATGTCTGACCTTTTTGGAGAATATATTATTCGAAGAGCACGGAAATGAATTTAAAACCGATTTGAGAGGATGTACCGAACTTAGTGAGGCCTGGTCTAAAACTAAAAAATTTTTCTTAAAACAATTTTACCCAACTTTTTCATTTACTACAAAATAATTTCGTCTCGTTTTTTTATTCCTCCTTGGAGATTCAAGAAAAAAAAATGCAAATACATACATGAGTATGGGAACATATGCGCAAGTGACGAACTTGTCTTATGTTTCTTTTTTTTTAAATAAGAAAAAAATATCAAAAGTCACAAGGAATTGCCCAGAACCATTTGGAGAGCCTGTGACATGCCGCAAAAAATCAAATATATATACGAATATAAATACAATAACAACTAAAGAAATAAAGAAATTTCAGTCTTTTGGATGTGTTTCGGTTTTTTTTGATTTTTTTTTTGTGAAGAGGCCCGCTGTCCGGAATAAAAATAAGTCACACTCGACGCTGACAACAAAAGATACAAAAGTTTCATTATCTATTTACCATGGAAGCGAGAGAGCAAAGATCAAGTTCTTAGATACAAATAGAATGTACACACATACATAGATTTGATCCTCTTGTCGGGGGAGGGTTGGTCTGCAGTTTGCTCTCCAGCAAACGATGTGCGGGAGCAGGTTGACTACCTCGGACTTCTGTCAGTGTCGGTGGTTCATAAAATATATTCGAAGACATCAACTTCTTAACATTTGAAAGTTGATAGAGGTGGAAGAAGTCCAGACATTCAGATGGAAGGGACATTTTTAAACAGACTTTGTTTGATACTTTTAGAATTACAAGGCTTTTGAAGGTAACTGAAAAATACACTTTCAGAGACTGTTTTTCTAATTTTTCTGTCAAAAGCAGACTTTTGTTATTTTCTGAATTGCGGTACTTTTTGCCGCAATCCATTATTAAAATGGCGACCAACTTGAGTCCGGAGCTCTCTTTTTTATAGATTTTCGAAATGTGTCTAATTTCAAACTTTACTAGAGTACAAATAGTTAAGACTTTTCAAAAAGTTCTTAATAGGTATTGTTATTATTGTTGAGGGTATTTTGCACCGCGACCTTCAAGATTCATTGTGCCCCCTTTCAATACCTTAGCACAATTACGAGTTCAGTTCAAATACAGTTCTTTTCAGAGTTGTATTGAGGGTAATGGACTTCTATTGCGCATAGGTGAAGAAATCTGTTCTAGAGTATTCTCTCTAAGCCAGTTTCCTTCAGGAATCTGAGAATGAGAGATGGTTCTAGTGACTCCATTTCTTCTTCTGATAGTAGGTACTTGCCCAGACTTCTTTTTCTTTTGTGGGCTAGTGCCTCACAAAATCCCAGTATATGTTCTGGAATTTCATTAAATTCTCCACAAAATCTGCAGAGACCATCTTCCGATACCCCTAGTTTCCTTAGATGCTCCCTGAGTCTACAGTGCCCCGTTAGGAAGCCTGTTAGGATGCGGAGGTTGTTCTTGCTCATTTTAATGCATGCCTTGAACCTCTTTCGGTTATATTGCCCTATTGGTTATTTTTGTTCAAGCGTAGTGCGACTCATTTCGTTCCGCGGAGGTACGATTCTGACTTTCTGTCAAGATTTCGAGCGGGAAACAGCTGTCAGTGTCAAAATAACCTATGAATTAAAAAACCCACTAGATGGCCCACCCTGTATAAAAATTGAGAGTCTTGCGCGTCTCAAATCACGTCGAATTTAGGACTAAAATATTCAAAGATTTTGTTTTACCTTTTTATTGCATTAAATTTCATAGTTACTTCAAACATTTTACATTTTAAATTATTTATTAAGACAACATCCTTAATGGAAACGCCAAAGTTATTCTCCAGACGTTGTTCTTCCGAATATTGGGAATGCTTGCGCAGCTGGTCCAATGTTGACTTAAGTTCCGGAAAGGAATCTTGATGTAAGATTAGTACCAGAAGCTAGATAGCCATCAGAGTATACGGAAAGGTGAAGAAATTAAATTGTTTACGGTCCTATAAGTTTTAGAAAAGAGCATTTGGTGGTTTGGTGGTTTATTGCCGACCTTGTCATCTGAAGAATCCATTTTAAGATGAAATAAAGTGCCCTAACCCATTTCCAACTCAAAGACGCTGCCGTCGAAAATAAATCAGCTTCCTAAGATATTTATTATAGAATAATTTCAAATAGACTAGCCACTTCTAGAGATTCGTACGTACAAGTATGTATTTTATTTCCAATAAAACAATTTTTAATTGCTGATGAGTAAGTGGCTTTAGGAAAATTATGATTCAGTTGTGTGACAGAAAAGTGTCACGTTTGATAATGACTAAGAAAATGAAATGAATTTGACTTTGATTAGATTTGAAATGGTCGGGTCCTGTCATTCGTGATTCATAGACACTTTTTTTTTGTATAGATTTAGGACACCGCCTGGGAAGTTAACTTGGTTAGTCATTCAATTTCGCATATTTTTGAGAATAAATTAAAATTTTTCGACCATTTGGTCAGTCATTTTATGGGAAACCATTTTTAGGAGCATGAGATTCCGGCAACGTCATATCCATCAAGTTGTTGAGGGCGTTAAATTATGTCCAAGAGCTTGAATGAATTTTGTCTTTGAGGTTAAGGTTCATGCCGACTCCAGCATCGTTAGTGACTCAAAAAAAGGTAAAGCCATAAAAATATGATTTCGAGCGTAGGAGTCGACGGATTACCCTAAAAAGTTTCCTCGTAACATATTAAAATAAAAATAGCTTCTATCTTGACAGTTATACTCTTTGAGCATTGTCAGTGACTCGAAAGAGGTGGATATGTGAACAAAGACAACAAATTGTTGTCTGTGCTGGGACTTGAACCTAGACTGAAAGTCAAGTGCGTAGGCTTATACGCACTTACTCACTTCACCGCGTTGTACTATTTTTAGGGAGGATAAAAAGGTGTGCATTTAACCTCAATTCACAAGTCAAGGTCCACTAATATTAGCCATAAGAATCACTTCGTTAAATTGTGCTTTCTTACATGGAAGCGAAATCAATCGTTTTCTAAATTGTTATCCAATAGGGACTTCCGAATTTTGACAGTTGATAGCGGCCATATTGTTGAAGCTACATCTGTCAAATTGACTGCCATTTATTCAGTTTGTTTTGCCAAATCACTGTGGAGGAACAGAGCCTTTAACAATACGTGCAAATAATAAAACTCTTTTATCAACATGGGTGTTCTGGTCGGACAACGTCCCGCTCGCATTGCCTATTTAACGGTCGCCACAATCGTCCTACCGAGAGGACAATTCGCAGTGCAAAAATTTGAGTCCACTGGCTCAATTAACGTTAAGCCAACCCCCGTACGTCGACGAAATGTAAGATCTGCGGAAAACATCGCCGCTGAGCATCAGAGTGTGCAGAAGAATCCGAGGCAGTCGATTGCGCGTCGCTTGCAAGAACTCGACCTTTCGCAGACCACAATTTGTCCAATTTTGCGTCGTGACTTGGGCCTGCACCCGACGACTGGATGGCGTAGTTAGTTAAGTGCCTGCCCTAAATAAGAGGGGGTCCCAGGTTCGAGTCCCAGTGAAATCAAAGTTAATACGCTTTTATCCGTTTTTTTTAAATCTGGTCTGTGGGTATCACAATGGAGCAACATGGCTTAAGTGCGCTGGTGAATTCACTAGCAGCCCCCTTACCTGGGCCTGCACCCGTACAAAATTCAACAGACTCAGAAGATGAGGGTAAACGATCATAGACAACGACGTGTGCTCTCTGAATGGGCTTTGGAGGAGTTGAAAACTGACCCTAATCTTCATCGGAAAATCATCTTCAGAGATGAGGCCCACTGTTGGATGAATGGGTACGTCAACAAATAAAATTGTCGAACTTGGGACAACGCCAATCCACATGCGATCCAAGAGTGTCCAATGCGTCCCGAAAAAATCGCTGTTTGGTATGGATTTCGTACTGGCGGCGTCTTCGGACCATTTTTCTTGGAGAACGATGTGGACCTTTAATGGTGAGCGCTGTAAGTCGATGATTACTAACTTCTTTTTGCCTGAATTGTATGACATGGGCATCAACAACGGGTGGTTTCAACAGAACGGCGGCGCTACGTGCCATACGCTCACGCCACATTGGAAATTCTGGACGAGCGATTCGCGGGCATGCTCTTCTCAAGTGGAGGTGATGTGAACTAGCCACCGAGATCGTGCGATTTAACCCCGTTAGAACTTTTTTTTTTTTAAATTTCCGCGCGCAAAAGGGGTTACGAATATCCTGTCCGGAATCAAGACACAGTACGGGTACAGAGGGAGAAAAGGAGAGGAGGTACTTGTGCACATTGTACTTAAAAGCCAGTGGATTGTATTGAGTGGGAAGTATCGGGCTGGGAAGAGCGTTGTTGGGTTTTCTGAAGTCGCAAGTCCATTCGAACAAGTCACAAGCCACGGTCAAATTCAGCCTGATTTATGGGCCAGAGTCATGAATATTTTAATATTTTGGATGCGCGCCACCCAGAGAAGCTGCGGTGGACATTTGAACGATGTTGTATTCCATACATAATGGCATCGATAGGCTTTTCAAAGGAATAAAAAATGTTGATGATATCTAACACACACTTTGTTTTATTTAAATTTAAAGATAGGAAGCGCTTAATGAATGACCCTTTACATAGGTTAATGACAGCTGGTGTTGAATTGTTGAACTGAATGTTCTTTTGCTCATTTTTCTCCCGCAGGAAACAAGTTGTTACCAGAAACATTTATGAACAATTGAGCTCTGACATGACCTCAAATTTTCTCAAGCTAATTGTTATTGGCCCTTTAGAGACTAAGCGCTGGCAAAAATGATTCCATCTGTGGTCTTTATTTTGAGTACTAATTCTTGTGGAGTATTAAAGTGGGACCACTAAGTGACACGTGGCGTCTGCATGTCTACCCATCCATCAAAGCTATGTGGAGGTTCTCAAAATGCTGAAGGTCTCTTTTCTTATCATACATACATACATCACTGAAAACTGACTCTCTGTGTCTCAGAGAATAATTCATTTTCGAACATAAAATGTTGACATCTGTCAATTACTGCGAAACTATTTTGTATGTTAACCCCAATTGAAGACTGAATTTTCCAAATTGTAGCTGTCACTTGAAAGCACTGATTTCGTAAACATTCTTCTGTAGTTTTTTTTTCCACCCTGGAATTCCAAGCGAGCATAAAGCTCAAACAGAATGAAACACAATAAATTTGTTTCCCAGCTAAATCAACAAACACATTATTTTTAAATGAACCGTAAGGAGGACTACATCTAAGCGCACAAGGGAAGAACAATTCGGCACACGTGGGCCGTCGTCGTAAGGCGACCATTTAAGATACGAGATGTCACAATGCCGTCCCATACACACGCACATGACACAAATGTGCGCATCCGAACGGTTTTTTGTCTAATGTCCAATTTTTTTTTTTGTTTTCAAAATGTCAACCTAGGCTGCGATCATGCGGACACGCCCAACTGCGACAAGCATTTGGCAATAGCGAATTTCTCGAGATATTTATTCAACGCGCAATTGGTTGTCTATTGCCTTAAGTAGGTCTACAGTCGGATGTGCGAAAAACATTTCTGGAAGAATGCGTTTAAAAACAAAACAAGGAAAAAATGAAAAAACGAAGAAAACGTTTGCGTCGATCGGTGATGAAGACAGCCATGGAAATATATTTTCCGGGAGGGAAAAATCTTTCACGCTCGGGGAGCATCAATAAAGTCTGCGACTTTATTCGCTGGGGAATTAATAAAAGCTGGTATCTGAATCTTTTTCGGTTGACCGTACACACGTATGGATGTCTAGATAAAAAATAAAATAAATTTGTAAGCTATAAATAATGAGGTGGAATTGTTTCTAGACGCTCTTCGGTGAAATTTATTGCTGAAAGGTCGTAATTATGTTCGTTCTTTTTGTTTAAAAAATAATGCCTACAGTCGCTTTTGACACGTTTTCAGAGGGTGGCACGAAATTGTAATTTTGCCGGATGTGAACGCGATGAATATGACGCTCTTGATCGTTATCAAATGATGTCCTAGAGCTCGTTAGTAGATAAACCTCGTTTTGAATGATATTGAGCACGACAATCACGATCTATTTTTCAAGAATGTCAAGTTCTTCTTAGCTCCTGTTGTTTAGGCTTAAGGCCCAAATGCTCTTAACAGCTAGTAAGAGGAGACGATAGAGGCAAAAGTTTTTTTGTGGACACAAACGAGTAAGTTCCTTGCCCCAAGACGACTGGATGAAGGAGTTGGATAAGTGCCTGCCCCAAGTTTGAGAGGTCCCAGGTTTGAATCCCAGTGAAATCGAATCTGGTCCAGTAACCATTTGCCGTTGGGATCAAATTAACGGCACTGGAGAAGGTTGCTACCTGGCAGTACAATGGACCAGTTTTGAGTCTGAGTGCTCCAGTAGTGTTTCAAAAATCATCCGAAAAAAAAACAGAAAAAGTTCCTTGCCCCAATAAATAGATGAGGTCAAGAGTGTCAACGAACATGGATTTCGTACAACTGTCAAAAAAGACCGCACTCGGGATTGGATAACGGAACACTTTAGGGCTAAGCTGATTAATGTTGACATTAACGATGTCTTCCTTCAACAAGTCTATGCAATTTGTCAGATTGCTTGACAGTTGATTTATTGCAGGAAAATTTTCGTTGATGAATTATTTCGAGAAAGAGAAATGTCAACATTTCCTGATGTAATCTGAACTTTCAAGTCTACTAGAATTAGCCAAGAAATGTCCATGATCTAATACAGACTATGTTAAATTAATAACCCAAGAGAATTAATACAAAGCACTTTTTTAAAAATTGAGGGTGCTTCTTAATTGTTTTTTTTTTCGATTAAAACATTTTCCAACGACAACTAAATTGTTAGTTGGTTATTTGGCTTGTCACTTCAAAGAATTTTAAAACGAAATATGGCCGCCATGGCGTAATGAGTAATTGCGTGCACTCCTACGTTGAAGATTCATGGTTCGATTCCAGACACATCCGCTTTCATTTTAAGGGCACTCTGTAACAACGAAGAAAGTTTCTAAAACTTAGCTGTTCAGAGTTCAAGTGACTGACTCGGCTGGATTCGTTGTCCAATTCACGCTGCTCTAACTAAGAGGCCCAAACTGCGAGGCAATAAAGAATCGAATGGTTCTCTTCTTCTTCTTAGGGCGCTACAGTCCGAGGTGGACCTGGGCCTTACCCAACATGCCTCTCCAGCACGATCTTTCGCCAACTGTCTCCAGTTTCGCACACAAGTCGGCCGAGGTCTCCCTCAACTTGTGCCACCTTGTACGTAGACGTCCTCTGTTGCGTTGTCCCACAGGCTCAGAGTCGAAAACTCTTTGGGCCGGAACTAAGTCGTCCATGCGCTCTACATGGCCTAGCCATCTTATGCGATGGATCCGTAGACGCCTGGCTAGACTCATGTCGCTGTACAGCCCATATAGTTCGTCGTTGAACCTTCTCCTCCAAATGGGATCAACGCAAACAGGACCAAAAGACCGCACGCAAACTTTTCTCTCGAAAAGGCCAAGCGCGCCTTTAATTGCTGAGTCAATTGGTTCTTGTAAGCGAATAATCCGAGATCTTTGTGCCGATCTCATCTCCTCAGGCTAGTGCGTGAAATGTTGAGCTTTTGAGATCGATGGCGAGTGGATGTTCGTGAATTGAGTCTCACACTCTCGGCCACAGCAGCCACATTCTCATCTGTGCGCACCGTGCGACGACGGGGACCATGAGTGTTGTCGAATAGCACTCCAGTCTCACGAATTTTTTGCACAAACTTGCGTACAGCAGTCGCGGTGGGTGCTTCATTTCGGCCAAAATTTCTTTTCAAAAAACTCTCTGTTTGGCCTACACAGCACTCACTTTCGAAATAAGTTTTCAACATTTTGCAATGTTGTTCAAGCGTAAGGCGACTCATTTCGTTCCGCGGTGGTATGATCCTGACTTTCTGTCAAGATTTCAAGCGGGAAACAGACACTGACAGTCAAAACCTATGATTTAAAAAAAACACTACATGGCAAACCTGTAAACGCCTGTACGTTTTCCATGTGCTCTATATGGCTCATCCACCTTATCCATAGATCACTGGGAAGATTCATATCGCTGTATAGTTCGTAGTAAAATCTTCTCATCCAATCGTCATTCTCGCAAGCAGGACCAAAGACCGTTGTAAAGTTAAATCCCCTTCAATCACCATTTTGCGGTAACGCAAAGAATTCCCTCATCGTCTCTACAATATCTGGCATAAAAATCCATTTGTCCCGCCAAGACCTTTCGTGGTTTATTTTGAATGATAACCATTTCCATTTTCAAGCGCAAGTAGTAGATCTCCAGGACCTATAAAGTTAACGCATCGTTCGTCTCACCGACACAAACGTTACCTAATCCCTCTATATCGTTCTTTGTCGTTTCTTTCTAGAGTTTGTTAGACAAATGTGGTGTTCATATCCACGGAATTGATTCAGCCACGCTTTCCTCTTATTGCCCTACAGCCATCTAAACTTTGGTGCCGCCCTGTTTCAAACTGAATTTATTTAAGTTACGTTGAAATATACCAGACATTTATCGTCCCCTCTCTTAGTGTTGGAAAAGAACAACAATCACAACACAATTTGGTCTTAAAATTCATTTTGTTATCAAAATTATTTACAAATTCACATTGAAGCTGAAACCCTTAAGGGTCCACCCACATTAAGCGTCTAAAATTATTGATAAATAAATAGTGGTCAGTCTTAGGCGGCTTTCTGGTTCAACGAACTTAAGTACTCTGCCCGCAGACGACGGGTGATCTTGTGTCCCACCTTCGTCCGGACCCATTCTGGCACCAGCTTTGTCAAGGCGTACTGCAAAACAAACAAAAAATTGGTAAGGATATCTTTTCTAAAGGAATCCTATTCAATTCTTACTTGAATTCCATGAGTCCAATATCCTGTGGTCTCACTAGTCCTTCCCAACGTGAAGACCGCTGATTTTGTGAAGCTCTTCACGTCGGGAATGAAGAAACCCCCACTCATGACGTTCTTCGAGTATTGATTCATTTTGGTGACCAAAAATAACGGTGTAACGCACTGCACAGTGATGCCATATTCGTCCAACTCCTCCTGCAGAGCTTTCGTCAAGCTCTTGACATAAGTCTACAAGAGGGGAAGTCTCTTAAAATCGGTTAACTTGGGCGAAATCAATTTGGGCATACCTTGGTTGCTGAGTAGACGGCCATGTAAGGTAACGGTTGTAGTTCGCTTCCGGAGGAAATGTTGACAATGGCACCTCTTCCGTTTTTCTTCATGTGCGCGATCAGCATGCGACACATCATGGTGCACGCGGCAACGTTTATGTTGATCAGATCCCAGAGTATGTCTTCGGGCACTTTGGCCAACTCATCCGGATAATCGTACATTTTACCCACATTGTTAACTGTAATTAAAAGAAGAAGAAGAGAAGCAATTCAATTACAGCGTGACGCGGCATAATTGCGATTACACGCCACAGTTTATGTTACAATATGCATAACCGTTAAATTACATGGTAGCTTAGGAAAGAAACGAAAGCCGCGAAGCAGGGAGGGGCGGACAAAATGAAAACAAAGCAACAAAACGAAACCATGAAGCAGTTTGGCAAAGTAAGTCAAAGGCAAGGTTAATCGGTGTACAAACCCATGCGAGCAAAGGTCTCTTCGCGTAAGGCACTTGCTTGCGTATGCGTCAGAGTCTGGAGGCTGTTTGCCGCGGCGCTATGGACCGTAACGAATTGCAGTCTCTGAATTATAGGTTTGCAGAAGGGAGGTTTTATGGCTGGCAATTGGGGCTTATCGGTTGAGAATCATTGTTTGCCAGTGCAACGGAAATTAACAAACAATAGGCTCGGCTATTTCTTAAGGCTGGCCACTCGCAGATGACTTATTTGATTGTACGTACGTGGAAGTAGATTCGCGCGATAATGAGGTGGGGGAGGAAATGGCGATAATGTCTAATTACGTGGTCATTGTAGCGCGGTGATTTGCAAAGGCTTTGTGGCAGTTAAGGGGATTAGTTTTGCACAAGGCCGGCGTTGAATTTTTGAGCGAATTGTGTGGCTTACTTTGGCGTGATCTTGATCATTTTGACGAGATCAGTTGTCAATGACGAATCTAATTGTGTGTGCGAACTTCAAGGGGAATTAGTGGGTTGACTGGATTTGCAAGGAAGTATTTGATTTTGCAAATTGCGTGGGGTTTGTGGATAAACTTGTTCAATCAAGGGGGAGACATAGAGACACCGATTATTCATTAATTGGGTGAGAGTTGTGTTGCTATGTTTATTCAGAAGATCTTCTGTGACCTTGTATGTGAACAGGGAATATGATTTTGGACTATTTTTCTTAGAAAATGAGGCTGGGAACAACTTTTCGGTCAACGGTGGGCGTTACAGAGAACATGGCTCTTCAGTAGAACCGACTTTTTCTACTGAAATTGAAGACATGGATTTGGACGACCTCTTGTTCAATCAGGATGGCGCGCCATGCCACACAGCCCATGCCACAATCGATCATTTGCGCACCAAATTCCCAAATCTTGTTATCAGCCGTCTTGGCTTAACATATTTCCAAACCAGTCCCTTATGATTAGCCTACGCCACAACAATGACGATGATAAAATAGTGGAGCTACTAAGTCATCCCACATGATTTTTAGGGTTCCGTCTACAAAAACGGAACCTTTATAATTTCGGTGTGTTCGTCCGTCCGTCCGTCGTGTCTGTCACACTTCTTTAGCTCCGAAGGTTATAAAGATATCGGCATGAAATTTTGGAATTAGGTACTTCAGGCCTAGGTCTCATTGCCCATGCACCCAAATTTAAAAAGTAGCGCCATTTGGGGTTGGCTGCAGTACAGGTGAAGTTGCCAGTAATTTTGAAACATTGTCGCATCTCATCGAGTTTTGTTGATTGTTTACTTCAAGATTTTTGGATCCAAAGTACCGTTTGGAAAATATGGAGCTCCAAAGTTTCTTTTAATTCGTCCGCCCCTGCCATTTCTAAATCGAAGTGTTTAAAAATCTGAAAAAAATCACAAAAACTTGGCTTCATTGAGTACTTTCATTTAAAATTATTTCAAGCATTCTGGCCTTAATAGTTTTTGAGATATTGGTCAAAAACGGTCAACCATCGACATGCGAATTTTGAAGATCTGAAAATGCAGTTTTGAAGATACCAATGTAAGCAGTAGGAAATGATAATTTTCAAAATATCGATTTATGTTGAAATTTTGAGATATCTAAGAATTAAAATGATAACTAAATTTCGACCACTCTATGCCTCTTAGACGGATCTCAACCTCGTCCTTTGATATCATCCACCAATATTATGCGACGGAACCTTCTCCGTGCGTGTTCAACTCGCATTTGTCAACTCGCATTTATTTGACCTTCTTATCGACTGTTTCAGAAAAAATGCGAAATAAAACGAAAAAAAAAAACATTGTTTCCCAACTCACCCAAAATCCCCACCGGAATCCCTCTCAATTCTTTACGAATGTGTTCGTAAACTTCCCGTCCTTTGCCAAAGTCAGCTACGATCCATTTCGTTTTGACTTTATGTTCCGCTTCTGCAATTGATGAAATCAGTTAAAAATGTGCGTTAAGCAATCAATTGGCAGTGCATCATGCAATGCATTCACGTTGACTTACCAATTTCTCGCGCCACATCGATCAACTTCTGCTCCGTTCTCGATATGAGCACGATGTTAATGCCTTTGTTGGCCAATTCTTTGGCGTATTCTTTTCCAATGCCATCCGTTGCGCCGGTGATTACTGCAAAATCAAATAAAAAAGACGAAATCGAATTAAAAAAAGATCATAAATAATGTCTGCATGCACTTTTAGATTTACAACCATGAAAATCATGGTCGCTGTTGTTTGGTAATTCTGCAAATGCTCTCAAACATAATGGTGAAAGAGTTAAGTTAGTTAGGTCATCACATACAGTGGCTCCAAGCCAAACTCACTCACTTCAAAAATAAAATACAAATTCAATATTGAACATTTCTGACTGTATCTATTTTTTTGATAAAATAAATTCTTCGTCTGTCACTAAAATTAACAAGAAATCAAGTCTGCGCACGATGAAATGCTTTTGTGGTAGGGGCCAACTTGAATTTGGACAATTTGAAATGAAAGCCCACAAGATTGTAAAATAGGATAACAACAAGCGCAGTATAACACGGAAGAGTGAATGATGAACGTGGATGGAATGGGTCTGGCTGCTAGGAGACGTCTTACTTCTATTTAACCTGTTAATGAACAGAAAATGAGAATTGCGACGAAGTATAGAGAGCGTCATCTTTTCTGTCGGTATGCGACTGTTCCGCCAAATTCCAAGCGACGTGGACGGTATAAATTTATCGATTCGACAGCATTCACAGCAGCTTGGTCTTTGTTCAACCACCTTATGGACAATTTTACGCAACGATTTCGTGCAAAATTGGCCCAAAATCAACTGGCATTGGAATTGTTGTTTTATCGAAAAATTGTGTGCAGCGATGAGACTCATTTTCGCAAAATGTGTATGTCAGTAAGGAGAATTGTGGCATTTGGAGTTAAGATAATCCACATGAGATTGTCGAAACACTATTACTTCTCGATAAATGCACAGATTAGTGCGGTTTGTGTGCTGGTGGAATCATCGGATCATATACTTTTTAAATGATGCTAATCAGATTGTTACGGTCAACGGTATTTCTTATAGAGCCATGATGAATGACTTTTATTTCCAGATTGAACAGCACGAATGTGGGATAGATGTGTTTTTAAGAGGACTGCGCTCCAATCAACAAACAAAATGATTGTTCTCAACAAACAATCAACATGTTTGAAGAGAAAATTCGATGAACGCATAATTTCGCGTTAGGCGCCTTGGCGTCCAAGATCTTATGATTTTACATCTCTTGATTATTTTCTTTGAGGATAATTAGAATAGCTAGTCTAAGGTAACAAATATCCAAGCCAGCAATATTCGTGTTATTGAGGATATACCTCGTCAAATGCGTGGTCAAAAACGCTGTCTCTCTGATGACATTCATCAGATCCAGCTGAATAATTCTTTATAATTGTTTTTCTATCTTTTCTCCATTCTGCTGAATATCTTCTACTTTTTGTAGCGCTCCGGGTGGACTTGGCCCTCAACCAGCCTCTCCAGCTAGCACGATCTTTTTCTAGCTTTTTCCAATTAAATTCGCCAAGTTGGTTGAGGTTCCTTTCCAATTGTGTGCGCTACTTTAGATGTGAACGTCCTCTGATGTGTTGTCCTGCTGGTTCAGAGTTGAAGATTAAGAAAGTAAATTAAATAGCTAAAGTATTTCCACTTATATTATCACTCTGGTATTTCAATGTTATGATACCCTTTTCGGTAAGGAACTTACAATTTAGATCCTCTTCTTTCCTCCCATCCAAACACTTCCTTTGTAACCAAGAGACAGATATGAGATTTATACTAATTGAATTCTGAGCCTTCCAATTAAAACGTGATATTCTCCACGAGGCCGGGAGAGACTCTAATATGCCTAAACTCGAAACTTGTAAATATCTATTACTGGTCCAGTTTTCAGAACCAGATTAAGTCATTGACCTAAATTACGAATGAACTGCATGAATGAAATCCTTATCTGAGCAATTTATCGGTCATTAGTTCGTCCATAATGTTCATTTTGCGTACCTTATAAAACAACTCTCAATGCATTTACCCTTTCCAACGAGTCAATGAAAGCATTCACTCCACCGCCTGATAGTCTTGTCCACCTCAGCTCGTACACAGAGCTACATACATCGTAATTCACCCAATAAATTGCATCCAGATAAATGTATCTGCTGCATTTCGGTCTCACACAGAAAGGCAAACTTACATGACCCACATTCCCCAAGCAGTCATTTAGCATTTTGGCATTTTGCCACATTAGCCGGAGAGCTGGAGAGTTACATCACGCTGCAGCTGTGTGTGCATGCCGCGGTTCGCGTTCGCATTCGCATTCAATTACCAGCGCGTCCTGTTGGATGCAGAAAAGTGCATGCACGACCAAAAACAAAACGAAAATCTTGTTTAAGCCTCTCTAACCACAACCAGTTTTTGTCTGTGAATTATGCAAGAAGTCTTCAGATAATGTTAGCATCCCTCTCCGCGCGGCAGTTAGCGGATAACTTGTACGTCGTATCTACCGTGTATGGCTTCGGTGCAACGTGATCGTGCTGCAAGCAGTGGCTAGTGCCAAACGGAAGCGTTGACCAATGACGTTGCCATGTTTGTGGACCGATATTTGCAAAACTTAATGATTGCATAGTGCATAGGTCTGAGAGACGAAGGGGCTTTGTTTGAACACCACTGCTGCGGAGCAGTGGGCACGTGGAGTTTAGCGAGTCATTAATAAATTGGAAGGAAAATGCTTACGAGCGATGTCGACGAGAGGCGTTGAGGTGTTTGAGTTCTTGGCAAATTTGCTTTGCACATTTTTTTGTGCAAAGTGTGAGTTAATGTGGCAAATGTAACATCATTCGATAAATATTGAACGAATCGAGTCGGCTTAATGACATGTAGGGGTTTCCATACAGTGTACTTGGGCGTAAATGCACACTTTTACCATGATTAACACAAAAATGACCTCAGATTGATGAAGGTGTAAGATGAGAATCATTAAAATTAGCGGGAATAGTTTGAGTTTCTGTTTTTTCTTTGGGTGGCGTTTCAGTCCGAGGTGGACTTGAAGTAACTTCTCCCGCAAGCACTCGTGTTGTAAGCGCTAGTTTTGTCTCTCGAGCCGAACGATTTGTACCGACTCGGAGCGAAGTTTGAAAAGCTTTATGTGACAGTTATACTCTTTTAGTGCTGATACTCAAAAGATGTGGTTCATACTCGAGAGAGGTGGTGTCGCAATAATGAAAGCTGGTATCTTTGTCAGGATTTGATGCACGGACTTTCGGTGTGAAAGTGAAAGCACTTATTCACTACTGCACGGCGTCCACTTTATGTATTCATATTGAGAAAGGGATGTAGATCTTAGTGGCTGTCATCCATTAATAATAATAATAATGGCGGCGTTACAGTCCGAGGTGGACCTGGGCCTAGCTTCTCAGCAACCACTCGTGTTATGCGTGCTATTGTTGTCCCATGAGTGGAAGGGACCTACAGTTTAATGCCGACTCCGAACGGCGAGATTGAAAAGATTTTTTTCTAGACAATTATACTCTTTGAGCATTGTCAGTGTCTCGTCATCCATTAGGGAAGACGAATTCAAGTGCCAACGTGATGGTTGAATAGTTAATCCCCTAAATTACTTATGAGAATCAATTGCAAATTTTAATAAAAGTGGGGTATACTTCATACTCGTATATGCATACATCTGAATGGGGTCGAAGAGATTCCATGTATCTTAGAGAAGTGCCGGACAAAAGGTGGATAACATTCTCCTCCTCCTCTTTATCACAACAATTTCTGCAGAAGTCATCTGAAAAGGATCATAATCTTTATGCATGTGTTCTTAGCAGACGGTGTCCGGTGATGCCATCCATCATTGTATCAATTTTTGATCTTTTAAAAAAGTGAAAGCTTTTGTATTGGTCTGGTTTTAGTCCTGGATAGATCAAGTGAGGTACAGTGTCATTCACTAATCTGTCTTTTATCTTCTGAGTTGCATCTTCTCGAGGCAGCTAAAGGCATCCCCATTTTGATACACGCCGGGAAAGCTTATCTGTTTTAATGCACACTTAAGGGTATCTATCTACAAAACTCTTATTCTGCCAGTCCTGCTATATGGAGTCGAAAGCTGGACACTAAGCAGAACTGCGGACCTGATTCTTGGTGCCTTCGAAAGAAAAATTCTGCGTCGGATATATGGTCCCGTCTGCGAGGAAGGCGAATGGAGTAGAGGACACAACCGCGAACTCTATGAGCTGTACCAGGATGCGGATGTAGTCCGGAAGGCAAAAATCCGTCGACTGCACTGGCTCGGCCACATCCAGCGCATGGACAACAACGCTCCAGCCAAGAGGGTCTTCGAATCCGAGCATCCTGGTTCGAGAAGGAGAGGAAGACCGAACCTCCGGTACAAAGACCAAGCTATCGCGGACGTAAGACAGCTTGGTCTTGATGACTGGAAGCAGCGTGCCCATGACCGTCAACGATGGAAGGCGGCGATATATCAGGCTCAGACCCTACATGGGTCATAGGCCTGCTATGTAAGTAATTAAGGGTATCTAAGGGCTGGCACCCATCACAGACGAATACTGAACCTTGTTCTGGTCGAAAACTTGTTAACACTTTGGAATTAATGAAGGTTAGTAGCAGGGATTTTATAGCTGAAACTGATAAACGGTCTACTTAAACCAGAACAGTGGTTTACGAATACCTAAGGTTTCGAGTCGAAGAACTTAACAGCCGTATGAGTCTTTATTTTGTCCCATTTCTATTATTCAGCTTAGTCAGGGAGACTCTTAAGACTTCTTTGACCTTCTCTGCTCTCGACGACATGAGCTAATGCTGGCAACTTCCATCGACAGACCAGGCTCATCGTATGAGAATGAAACAGAATCTTCTTCATTCTGTTGGCCGATGCCGGGCAAAAATGCAAAAATGTGTGTTCTGTTTCCTTTTCCTTCAACGACTGGATGACACAGTTGGTTAAGTGTCTGCCCTAAGCTAAAGGGGTCCCAGGTTCGAATACCAGTGAAAGCAAAGTTAATACGTTTTTATCCGGTTTTCCAAATCTGGTCCAGTCACCAATTGCCGTTTGGATCAAATTAACGCCACTATCACTGGAGCGGTCGATCAGTGGTGGTAGTCTGACTGTGGGTATCACAATGGACCAACATGGTCTAAGTGTGCTGGTGAATTTACTAGCAGCCCCCTAACCTAACCTAACATAATCATCTCAGCTTGCTTATATAAATTCTTCAGAGAAGATACTTGCCCTGACTATTTATGGATCCACTCCTAAGCATGATTTTGAGTCCAGTCTTTTTCTCTGGTGCCTTTTTGTAACACTTATTCTAGTTATTCCATCAAGAGGTGCCATATATTCAGCTCCTTTACCTCCTTTTTATGAGATCCAGGAATCTTTCTATGCCAACCATATGTACACTCGATTTTGACTGCTGTTTTTAGCATATAGATAAATTTAGATAAATTTTTTTTATGTTTAAGTTGGTGTTAAATAAAGTATGGTACATTTTAAAGTATGACTTTTAAGCTTTCATTTGATGTATCCATGTCTGTCCAGCGTCAACGCTATTTGCCATCTCCCTATATTAAATGTCCTGATCTCGTGGTCCACGAAGTTGTTGCATCAAAAGTTGTCTTAATGATTTTACGTATAAAAATCATTTATAAACAATTTTAATTTTTCTTTTGATTTCTTCACATAATTTAAATCAACTAACTAAAAGGGTTTAGCAATCTAAGCAATGACCCTCAGCTACTTATCGACTGGTTTGTACCAAACTTTTCAGATTTATTCAAGCATTAACAACGTTTTACAATTTATTTCGTTTTGATTGGTTTACTGTTACGTAGTTAAGAGTTAGCAATAAGACAAAAATTATTTCATTTTATCATTTATCATTTAAAATTAAAGAGGTTAATGCTAATTCTGGGTGAGAAATCTTTAACGAGAAAGAATCTGTGAACTAACGTGGATATAACGTGACGTTACAAGTTGAAATTTGCAAAGAAAAAATTGTAAGCTTTCCGAAATAAATGATAAATACTTGAATAACATATCCTTCAACAACAGCTGTTTCCCAAAGAAAGTTTACTTCGATACTTCTTCAACCTTCTTCATAAAACACGGGATCATAAATATTTTAAACGTCTTAAAGCGATTGCAAATATCTGCCCAACAACCATAACGTCTCGGAAGACTTCTCCTCTCAACTAGTTCACGGACACATCCAATTAACCAGAAAAGTCATGCAGTTCGTCATAAACCCTCAGCCCTATCTTGATTTTTCTTTTCCCGAGTTAAATTACTTACAACCTTAACCCTCTTTTTCCGCTTTTTCGTTGGCATCCATCGGCGAAATTCCCGCGTTTATGTGTCGCTTTACCATATCCATGTCCAAAACGAAGAAACACTTATGTGACCTTGAGCACAAGCGCATAGACTGGCAGACACCAGCAACCACGGTTAATAATCATAAAAGTTTTCATCTTTTCGCACCTCACCAACGAGCACATCCCCTCCTCTTGACGTACTCGTACACGTACAACACACGCGACGCAATGCCGCTGCAATTAAAAGTGAGTATTTTCACTTTCAACGAGATTTTCCCGGTCTTGCCGGTAAGAGCCCGGTTAATGTCAGTTAATTGGCATCCAGGCGAAGTTGGCCAACTGCGACAAAACTTGGGCAAGCAATGGCAAGACGTTGTCGGAAGCATGAGCATGAAGAGTAGTTGTGACGACTTGTGGTATGGGATCTTGCAGTTGTTTCGGGAAATTCAGTTGAATGGAGTTGAACGATTGTCTCTGCTGAGGTGGATTGGATCATTGACTTCATTTTGCAAGAGTGGGGGTGCAACTGTGTTCGTTTTGTTTGCAGATGGAAGGTTTATGAAAAATTTTGCAACTTTTATTGGCAGTTGAAGATGACCCGATGAGTGAGAAGAGGGGAAGACAAATTGGCCATTAGAAGGAAAGAAAAGATGAATCAATCTGATTTGGAAGAATCTAGTCGGATGTTTGAGTACTAGGACCATCACGGACCGTAGCATCTTTAAAGAAGAAGAAGGTCAAGTCGGATATTGGTCGGAAGTTGGCATTGAGAAGCATATTTGACTTGAAACCAGTTGTTGCCTTATCGGGTTTGTGCTCCTCGGAATGTCTGATCCTGAGCGATTGCTTATGATCCCGAACGTGTTGCTTTCAGTCAAAGAGACCAAGTTTCCTGGTGTTACTTGATTATTTTTGTGGGTGCCGTGGCGTAGTGGGTAGGTGCGTCGACTCCTAAGGTCGATGTACTCGGTTCGATCGCCTTCCTTGCTGACAAAACCAAATATATCTCGAAGACTTTTATTTCGAAAGAGCGCAAGATAAACGTCGCTTCAATGTTCAGCTCAAAATAAACGTTGCTTCCATGTTTATCGTCCAGCATTGGGATCCACAAATAGGACAAACAAGATTTGGTTTTTATCAGGAGATTATTGTGGTGGTTGTGACAGACCGCAGTGGCATACGTTGTCCGCAGTGATTCTCCCAGTAGAAAACTCTTGGTGATCTGAGGGTATCACAAGCAAGACTCGGGGTCAATATTCTGGCTGTTTGAACTGTTCTTTTGTTCTTAGGAGAAGTAGTGGAGGATCTAAGCTTCAGAAGGACGTCGAAAAATATTCAACGGGGCCAGTAAAACGTTCGTTCGAATCCGTTTTTGAACCAAGATGAACAAGCATGGAATCCAACGATCAGATAGATTGCGCTTTTGGTATTCCCTAGTTAATTTGCGATCAACGTGTATCTATAGAACTCTGCTAATGGCCTAACCATTTGTAGAACAATTTCAATGTTATTGTTGGTGATCACAGTTTTTGGTCATCCGGAACGCTTATCATCAGCCAAACTGCTTTGACCACGTTCAAGATCTATGGCTATGGATTTTTTCACGATGGCCAATGCTGGGGCAAAGTCCCTGAACTTATCTTTTGTTGAAATCTATTGAACGTAGTTAAGTTTTTACGGATAAATTCCCAGACGGGCTTAATTCACTTCTTTATCTGACATTTCTCTATTCCACAAATTCGAACGGATCTAATCAATCAATGAGTTAACAAGTTTGTTGAAAATATTGGATAAGAAATTATCGGCATGACCAACAAGACAGGCATGATCAGCATGACAAGCATGACTTTGCTTCTTTTAAAGGCGTCGCGTCAATTTGGCTCAGAATCAAATTACAACCAGAAACTTAATAGGATCAGCGGTCTGTTTTTGGCGTTAAGAGATAAAAAATATATTAGAGTAGATTATTTTTAAAAAATGTTTATTTCATGTCCAGAAAAACGGATTCTCTATAATTTCGGTGTGTCCGTCCGTCTGCCTGTCACACTTTTTTATCTCCGACGTTTATAAAGATATCGGCATGAAATTTTAGAATAAAGTTTAGGCATAGAAATCATTTTTCAAACACACAAATTTAAAAAGTTGGTCCATTTGAGGGTGACTTCCGTATACTTGGAGTTGCCATGCATTTTGATACAGCGTGGCACCCTATCAAGTGATATATCAATCGACGGTTCTTTTGAAACGAAGTGAAAGTTTGCTTCAATACATTTTGGTTCTAAGTACGGTTTGAAAAATATGGAGTTCCAAAGTCGGTTGTAATGCGTTCTACCTCCCATTTCTAAGCTATAGTGTTTAAAAATCTGAAAAAATCCCAAAAACTTTGCTTCAAGGAGTATTTTCATTTAAAACAGTTTCGAGCTAAAAACCAAAAAAAGGCCACAAACGGTAAAATTCCGACATGCGAATTTTGAAGATCTTAAAACGCAGTTTTGTAGACCTCAGTGTAAGCATTAAGAAATCATATGAAAGAAAGAAAGAAAATATATGAAAGAAAGAAAGAATATGAAAAGAAATATATGAACACATCGATATATGTGCAAATTTCCATATATCAAAGATATAAAATTTCAAAGATTATTTTTAAAGAATAAGAAGGGGATAAGGTCTAAAATTGGTGGGCGACGTGGTGCTATTATTATTATATTAAGCTTTAAAATTGCATATAACACTTTCCAGACTTCCACTAATTTCTCATTTTTTATACATTTAAAAAAGTGATCTTTGTCCGATAAATCTTTGGGCCCACTGTATGTATGTACAGTGCTGTGCAAATAATGAGAGCACACCCCAGGTGTTTCTCATTTTTGCAGCTGTTAAACTCTAAGAGCAAAAGAATTCGATGAAAGTTTTAATTTTTAAGTTAACGGTTTATTGAATTTATTCCAGTAATTTCATTGACTTTTGTAGCGGACAAACGTTTTCATAACCAAAAAAGAACGCATACTTAGGACGATTTTCCCAGGAAGAGATGATTAAAAGCGATCAATTTGAAATAGTTAAAGACTTCATGTTTCTATTCTATTCTTTTCTACTATTCTTACCGATTACATCAGTCTTAAAAGTACGAACAATTCTCATGATTTTGATCTCGTTTGTCACCGAAATGTAAACAAGGTCTAAATTAATGGAGAAGCCTTGAGTAGAAAAGATCTTAACCGCTAGGAGAGAAAAATCGACGAGTAAACTACAGTCATTTCCTACTACCAATTCCTACCGGAGAAGAAGATTCAACAACGGCTCTATTTACTGAAAAGCGACATTTTCGTTCGGTGTTTTAGGCAACATATAAATATAAAACATATGGACAAAAGTACTGCTGAAGAAAAGACATCAAGCCTAACATTATGAAAACGAACTTTTAGGAATGACAATTAGCGAGAAACTGTTTTGAGTGATAATTACAAGTCTGTAATGCCCTCAAGTTCTCAGAATAATTTTCAGTGGCACGTGGGAGATGTTGTTGGGAAAAAGTTGATCTTTGTTATGCCATCGGTACTAAATTAGCGTTAACATAATTACTAAGCCACGACAACCCTTAGCATCATCACTGACTGGCGCTAGAATACGCAATAAATATTGTTGTTGTGAAGTATTTACGTCCAAAAATTATCAATATTGCTTCTGGCTGATCTTTAAAAAAATGTATATTTTATAGATTTATAAGCTTAAATTTTTTTATCCATTTAATTTAATTTTATTAATTTCTTGTATAATAATAATAATAACAATAATAATGGCGGCGCTACAGTCTGAGGTGGACCTGGGCCTAGCTTCTAAGAAACCATTCGTGTTGTGCGTGCTATTGTTCTGTCACGAGCGGAGGGGACCTACAGTTTAATGCCGACTCCGAACGGCAAGATTGAGAACCTTTTTCTAGACAGTTATACTCTTTGAGCATTGTCAGTGACTCGAAAGAGGTGGAGCCGTGAAAAAATGTTTGATGTTTTTTTCGAGATTCGAACTGACGACCTCGAGCGTAGGAGTCGACGCACCTACCCACTACGCCACGGCGCCCACATTTCTTGTATACTTTTCCAATTCATAAACGAATTTATAGAAATTAAATTTTTTTCTCATTTCATCTTCAGTGGCCGTCTTGTTCTATTAAAGGGGTCGCGGGGGCAATGCATGCACGAGAGATCTCCAGGCCACTCGATCCTCCGTAATCGACTTTAGCCCATCATGACCTATGCCCAAGGGCAACCAGTCGAATTTTTAGGACTTGGTCTAACCATCTCTCTCTGCCAAGCGGTTGCCTACCTGATGGTATCGCATTTAAGGCACGCTTCGGAAGTCGTGATGATGGGGACATTCGTGCCACGTAACCAAACCAACGAAGTAGAGCCCTTTCCTTTCGAAGAAGCAGCTTCCCAACGTTGAATTCCTCGCGCACTGCCGTATTTCTCACCCTATCCCGGCGAGTAATTACCAAAACAACACGAAGAGATCTCATCTCGGCAGCTTGTATTCGCGATCTTATTCTTTCGGTCACTACTCAAAGTTTATGACCATAGATGAGAGTTGAAACAAATACTGCGTTAAAAACCGCTAACTTGGCTTTGACACCAAGGTCGGTCTTCCTGATTACAGATCGAGTAAGCTGTTTCAAAATTGACCCAGCCTGGCCAATCCTACAGGAAAGCTCAGCATTATTTCTCCCATCACTCGTGGAGAAGACCCCGAGTTACTTAAACTTCTCCACTTGTTTCTATGGGACTCCACTAACATGCGTTCTGGAAATAACCATAACCTCGGATTTGTGCACGTTAACCTTCATCCCAGCATCAGCACATACGGCCACGTAGCGCGCGTTGGAGCTCCATCTGGGAGGATGTGAGGATGACTAAACTATCTGCAAAAAGCAGATCTGCAAAATGCAGATGACTTACCCTCAATTCTCTCAATGTGAAACATTCCTCGCCTCGACTGCGCTGCAAAATCCAGTCCATATTTATAATGAAAATGAGGGGTTACAAGACTCACCCTTGGCGGAGTCCAACGCCCACGATAAAAGGTGTTGATTTACTACCGTTAATCCGCGCCGTGGCGTAGTGGGTAGGTGCATCGACTCCTACGCTCGAGGTCGTCAGTTCGAATCTCGAAAAAAACATCAAACATTTTTTCACGGCTCCACCTCTTTCGAGTCACTGACAATGCTCAAAGAGTATAACTGTCTAGAAAAAGCTTCTCAATCTTGCTGTTCGGAGTTGGCATTAAACTGTAGGTCCCCTCCACTCGTGACAGAACAATAGCACGCACAACACGAGTGGTTGCTGATAAGCTAGGCCCAGGTCCACCTCGCACTGTAGCGCCGCCATTATTATTGTTAATGGCATTCACAATAATCCCTTAACTAACCCTCTTACAGGAAATTCACATTTCCTATGGATAAATTTTAGTTTTGGATATAACAAATTCGGAGGAATAAGACTCCTTAGACTCAGCTGGGTTCTAAATTGACCACCCACTTTGCCCGTGACAAAAACACGGCTAGCCTAGACTTAAACACGTGAACGCGTAAATTGTTTAGTCATTATCGTAAAGCCATACAGTCATATCAGCAGGCAGTGTCAGACTGCCTTATGCAGTCTTATCAGCAAACAGTGTCAGACTGCCTGTAAGGCAGTCAACATATCAACCAAGAAACACTACACTCTTTGAACGCGTTTAAAATAAATAAATACAATCTCCATTTCTTTATGACAACAGTCACTAACTTTAAAAAGGTCACATCACATAATGCAACCACTGCTTCTCTCACGCTTGTCAACATTGCACGCTTATCTGCTCAGAATACTTATGAGGGGAGCGTGTTTGTCATATCAGATGCTACAGCCATAAAATCCGTGAAAAATAAAAGTTTACAAGTCATTCGCATTCAAAGTTCGTTACTCGATCATTTAAAGACCGTAAACAGTTTTGTCACACAACACTCACCAAAAAAAACACAACACAACACTCCCAACTTACCCGCCCATTTTCCATATCTTTCAGTCAGGGGCTTCTGTAAATGCGGTTGAAAATACGGCTCCAGAATCGATCTGACTATGGCCACCACCGACTTCAAGTTGTCGTAGAAATACCAAAACAGCGCGTAAATCCCGACGATGTTGATCAGACTCATCAACCGATCACAGAGGACGTCGATCTGAAGCACACCCGGCAGAATTTCAAACATTTCGCGATTTATGCGTTTATTCTCACAAAAAACTTGTCACCACTTCCCGAGTGTTTTTATCTTTATTCCCTTATCACGTCACAGAGGGTTATCACACCTTCTCAAGGCTGACTAAAAAAACACAACCAAAAATGAATTTTTTAGGTGACCACAGAGTGCCGTTCGTATGTATCCGCAATCGCGTAGCGCCACGAACCGATTGTGCACACACTTGCTCTGGCTTCCTTCTGCAAACAAAGATCGTCGCCAGCCAACTGACAGTAGCCGCAGCGAGGGAATCCATTAAAATGTCCAAATCGACGTCGAAAACTTACAAAGGCCTCTCTCGGTGGACGCTCGCTGGAGCTGGCTGATTGTCTGTGGATTTGTGTGAGTGGATACAATCCACACTAGCGATGCACTGCATTTTTTGATAACGGTAGTTGTACGAGTATGCGAATCTATAGTTTCCACAGCACACAGATAGTCTACGTACGATGATTGCTGACGACAGACGCTTGGCCGCTATCAGCGACACGACACTGTTAACACAGATTGTGGAGTAATTGTGGCGTAAAGTCGGGGCATGTTCAATGATACCCTCATGCTGGGTCCACTTTCACTGAACGAGAGCTCTTGGACGAGTGTTCGTGTTCAAGGAAGTCGGTCGTGACATATTAAATTATCGTAACCGTTGTCGACGAGATAATGAGAAGGGTAAACATGTTTAGGTGCGGATCGTTTGCCAATTTTGACTAAGTTAGTAATTTGAAAGGCAAACAAACAGAAAGAGAGGGAGAGAGAGAGAGGGCGGGAGCTGCTGGAGGAGTGGGACGGCATGAGGGCGACGTTGGCTTTCGTAGCTTCTGTTTGGGGTTTGAGAAATGTTCAATTGGTATTTGGAGTATTAACAGTAATTGACGATGATCTCCGCAAATTTTGTTGGATGTTGCCAGAAGAAAATTACTTAATGTTTGAACACATCCCGTCATTTGTACTGTGGCAGCAGTGGCTAACGTCTTTTTTGCGTGGTGCTACAGTCTAGTGTGAAATTGGGTCTAGATTCTATAGTAACTTCTTGTTTTGTGCGTGCTACTGTTCTCCTAAAAGTGTAGGGGACCAATTCTGAACGGAGAAGTTTGAGAAGCTTTTATTGACAAATGTACTCTCTGCGAATTGTTGTTGAATGAAGAAAGGTGGTACAGTGAGAAGAAGAGATGGTGTGTGTTGAATCGAACTATGGACCACAACTTGCATTCATGCCAACATGATTGGAAAAAACAATTGGGATAAAGCCGTCAGTTGTGAAATCTTTTGATCAAGTGGGACTGATGTTAGAAAAAAGATTTAGCTCGTTCTGTAGACATACTTGGCATGTGTTATGTTATCTTTGAGTGCCGCTGTGGTTTGTGGCTTATTCGCATAGACCTGCAACTTCAGAAAATCCCACAAGGAAAAGTCTAACAAGGTCAAATAGCATGATCTCGAAGGCCAGTTCACATCACCTCCACGTGAGATGACCATGGCCTCGAATCGCTCGTCCAGAATTTCTAATGTGGCGTGAGCTGTGTGGCATGTATCGTCGCCGTCCTTTTGAAACCACCCGTTGTTGGTATCCATATCATCCAATTTAGGCCAAAAGAAATTGGTAATCATCGACCTATAGCACTCGCCGTTGACGGTCAACGTAGTTCTCAAAGAAATATGAACCGATGACGCAGCCAGCCCAAAATCCACACCTAAACAATTATTTTTTCGGGATGCATTGGACACTCTTGGATCTCATGCGGATTAGCTTCGTCCTGAATTCGACAATTTTGTTTGTTGACGTACTCGTTCATCCAGAAATGGGCCTCATCGCTGAAGACGATTTGTCGATGAAAATTAGGATCAGTTTTCAACTGCTCCAGAGCCCATTAGCGGGTTTTACACTATCATTTCGGATTACTTCCACTTGCTCTCTTCTACTCGTGTGCAAGAGTTAGATCGAAACAGAAAAAAATTGGAAAAGTAAAGGCAAAAGCGGAAGAGCTATAGTTGAAGCAACTGACATCCCCGTATAAATCCCGCTATTCAGCGAACACACGACGTTATCTATGCTCATTTGACTTCAGTTCCTAGGTCAAATGAATTTTGTACGGCCCAAGTCACGACGCAAGATTCGTTGTGATTTGCGAAAGACCGAGTTCTTGTGAGCGACGCGAAATCGACTGCCTCGGATTCTCCTGCACACTCTTTTACGGACAGCCGCGATTTTTTCGGCAGATCTTGCGTTAGGTCGATGTACGGATGTTTGTTTATTGTTACTGAACCAGTGGGCTCAAATTTATCTACCGCACTGCGAATAGTCCGCTCGGAAGAACGATTATGGCGATCGTAAAATGGGCGAAGTGCGTGGAATGTTGCCTGAGCAGAACATCCATTTGGACAAAACAATTTTATCATTTGCACGTGTTGTTGAACGCTATGTCCATATATGGCGATTTAGCAATACAGACTAAATAAATCACAGCCAATTTGGCAGATGTAGCTTAAACTATATGGCCGCTATCGACTGTCAAAGTTTGGAAGTCCATATTGGAAGACCCTTCAGTTGACACTATGATCGAGTGAAGAAGTTTTTCCAAGAGATGAGTCTTCTTTCCATTTGTTTGTCATTTGGGTACGAAAACAAATAAAGCAATAAAAAAAAGTCGTGAAACAATCTCCCCACCCAAGCGACTGGATGGCGCAGTTGGTTAAGTACCTGCCGCAAGTTAGGGGGTCCCAGGTTCGAATCCCTGGGAAACCAAAGTTAATACGCTTTTATCCGGTTTTTCTAATCTAGTACAGTCACCATTTGCCGTTGGGATCAATTTAAGGGCACTATCACTGGACCGGTCGATCAGTGGTAGTAGTCTGACTGTGGGTACCACAAGAGTATCAATTCACTATCAGCCCCCTAACCTAACCTAACTTATCTCTCCACCCAGGACGAGTGACATTTTAGCGCAGTTTTTTGATCTGACTTTGTCAGTGGGTTGTATTTTCTTCGAAAATGATGCTGGTGCGACAATTTCACAGAACTGATTGCGTTACTGAACAATGTTCACTGAATTTTGTTTCTTTTGAGTTGATGTCGTCAAATCTCAATCTCGTCAATCATCAAGACACAAGCGAATCAAATTTACCGGGATCCCGAATTTGGCCATCGAATCAATTAGTTCCTTGCGATAAGTGCTGTCGTATGCGGCTTTAAAATCGATGAAATGTTGGTGCCTATCGAATTGAAACTCGCTGGTATTTTCCAGGATTTGACGAAGTGTGACTGTCAATTTAATTCAAAATGAAACTTTCATGGTCAGCCATCAAAGATTGATCACGTAATCTAAAGAAGTTTAACAATTTTCCGTAGCTTCTCAACTGCTGTAGATCGTAATTCGGGTTACATTTGAATGATTCACCTAAGTCGCAGATCTGGTTGAACTTCATGATCTTTCATATAAAGATTGTGGAAGAAATTCTGTGTGAAAGATCAACGACTCGAAGTCGACAGTCTAGGTAAAACAGCCTCGACTTCATCCAACTTAGTTTTACTGCTAAGGTTCTATGTTTTGCTGTGGCCAATTACCACACAATGTCTTAGTTGATTTATCCGATTAATGGATATCCTTGACAAACATCATGTCTGCCTTCAAGAATAACAGAAATTGCCCCTTGCAAGTCGATTTCCTCCCACCACTCACTAGTCTCCAAGGAGGATTACCATCTCCGTTGCCAGTTCTAATCTGTGACCATGTCGATAGTGTCACGACAACTGCCAAACATGTACTTGATTCGAAATCACTTGTAGATCTGTGTATCTAGTGCGTGACAATGTGCCATTGTTGTCGTTTCGTACGATCGTTAAATTTCTGCAGTAATTGAGTTAATGGAACACATTGAAACGACGACCGTGAAAATGTTCGCCAACACGCATGTTATGTAGCCAGATGATGTTTCTAATTAATGCCTTCCCTAGAGTGCTGATGAACTGATGAAGTAATTGTTTTAATTGATCACAGTCACACTTGGTAATTTGTGATATCTTTGGTTCCCAAACGAAGTGCGATCAGAATTCTTTACCAGGCACTGCCTGTAGATTAAGCTTTTGATTTGATACGAGAAGAAAAACCCGTGATTCTTGAGATTAGGGCAGATGGGAGATAGCGCTTGACAGATGAGAGTGGGTGAATGGAAAAATTTGCGGTGACCTGATCTGTATTTTGCGTGCTTGAGCGGACTATATGCTCTTGCGACACTTACTGTTGACAGTATAAAGAGCTTTTAGCGAATCCAAACACGAAACAAAACACTGCCCATCAAATGGATTGGTGAATGATGAAAATGGAATATCTTAGGTAAACCTCCCATCAGCAGGAGATTAAGTCGATAGAAGACGTAAACATCTCAAAATCGTTAGTACTGAAGCAAGACAGACAAAGACAATAACTTACTTTTGCACAACGAGGTCAATATAAACTTACCAACTGACGCAATTTTTAACCAGACGCTTAATGATAGACTAGTGATGTATCAAACCGTTCAAACTGATCTAACCCGAGTTGGGAAAGCGACTGGATAACGCAGTTGGTTAAGTGCCTGCCCCAAGTTAGAGGAGTCCCAGGTTCGAATCCCAGTGAAATCTAATCTGGTCCAGTCACCATTTGGCGTTGGGATAAATATAACGGCACTGGAGTAGGTTGCTAACTGACAGTACAATGGACCAGTTTTTAGTCTGAGTGCTCCAGTGTAGTGCTTCAAAAACCTCAAAAAAAAAAGAAAACCCGAGTTGGAAATTAAGGAAATTGAGTTGTAAATCGTGTTGAAAATCGAGTTGACTCCGAAAAAAACAGCGCATACAAATATCCGACCAACACAAATACATCTGTCGCGCATCACCGCCACGACACGTCGTATCACAATGTAAGGAAAACATGACGTTCTTGACAGCCCTCCCGAAGCGATATGTGACGTCATTCCGGGTAGGAACATGTGAAAAGTAGTACCAAAGTTGGATACAAACGAAAATTGTCTACACTTTTTATGCAATTCTTATAATTATTTCTTTAAAATCTGTCCAGAGTGAGGTCGTATTTTTAACAAGTTGTACAGCTTGTTTTCCTTACGTCATGACGTCGTATGTGAAACAGAACCGACATCCAACTCTTAATATAATAATAATAATGGCTGCGCTACAGTCCAAGGTGGACCTGGACCTACCTTCTCAGCAACCACTCGTACTGTGCGTGCTATTGTTCTCTCAGGAGTGGAGGGGACCTACAGTTTATTGCCGACTCCGAACGGCGAGATTGAAAAGTTTTTTCTAGATACTCGTAGTTATATTCTTTGAGCATTGTCAGTGACTTGAAAGAGGTGGAGCCACGAACAATTCTGTTTTGACAAATTGTTGCTTGTGCTGGGATTTGAACCAAGACTGTGAAAGTCAAGCGCGTATGGGTCGACGCACAAACCCACACGGCCACGGCGCCAAAATCTTACTACGTACGAATTGAATCGGGTAATATAACCCTGTTCACATGAAGAAGATTATACATGTGTTATGTTGTATTTTGAGAAAATGGAAATGACGACACTACACGTTTAGCATAAAGAGTCTTCTAATATGGACTTCCGAACTTTGACAGTTGTAGCTTTATCTGTCAAACTGGCTGTCATTCATTCAGTCTGTATTGCCAAATCGCCATAGATGGGCATAGCGTCCAACAACACGTGCGGATGATAAAATTGTTGTTTCAAAATGGGTGTTCTGTTCAGGAAACGCTTCTCCCATTTTACGGCCGTCATAATCGTCCTACCGAAAGGACTATCCGCAGTGGTTCAGTCAACGATAAACCAACACCCGTACGTCGACCTAGCACAAGATCTGCCGAAAACATCGCGGCTGTCCGTGAGAGTGTGCAGGAGAAACCGAGACGGTCGATTTCGCGTCGCTCACAGGAACTCGGTCACATCTTGCCTGCACCCGTACAAAATTCAACTGACCTAGGAGCTGAAGGGAAATGACCATAGACGACGTCGTGTGTTCGCTGAATAGCGGGATTAACACGGGGATGTCAGTTGCTTCAACTATAGCTCATTCTCTTTTGTGTTTACCTCAATTTTAAAATGCTACTGTAAAACCTGCCAATGGGTTCTGGAGTGGTTTGGAAACTGACCTAATTTTCATCGAAAAATCACCTTTAGCGATGAGGCCCATTTCTGGTTGACAACATTTTCGAACTTGGGACGAAACCAATCCACGTGAGATCCATGAGCGACCAATGCATCCTGAAAAAATCACTGTTCGGTGTAGATTTTGGGCTCATTGGTCCATGTTTCTTTGAGAACGACGTTGGCCAGGCCGTCGCCGTCAATGGCGAGCGCTATAGGTCGATGATTACCAACTTCTTTTGGCCTGAATTGGATGATATAAACACCAACGACATGTGGTTTCTATAGGACGGTGGCACTTCGTCCCACACAGCTCACGCCACATTATAAATTCTGGACGACCGATTCGAGGGCATGATCATCTCACGTGGAGGTGATGTTAACTGGCCATCGAGATCGGACTATTTGACCTTGTTGGACTTTTTCTTGTGGGGTGTTCTGAAGTCGTAGGTCTATACGAATAAGCCAAATCACAGCGGCACTCAAGGATAACATAACCGTGATAATCGGTAAAATTCAGCCTGATTTTCGAGTATGCGTCCGAATCATGGATAATTGGATATTTCGGAGGCGCGCTACCTAGAGAAGCCGTGGCGGATATTTAACGATGTTATAATGTTATATTGTGGGCTCCGTGGCCGTGTGACTTCGTGCGTCGACCCATGCGTATTAGACTTTCGCAGTCTAGGTTCGAATCCAAGTTCAGACAAACCTCCACCTCTTTCGAGTCACTGACAATGCTCAAAGAGTATAACTGTCTAGAAAAAGCTTCTCAATCTTGCCGTTCGGAGTCGGCATTAAACTGTAGGTCCCCTCCACTCGTGAGAGAACAATAGCACGCACAACACGACTGGTTGCTGAGAAGCTAGGCCCAGGTCCACCTCGGACTGTAGCGCCGCCATTATTATTATTATTATACTCCACACCTTATGGCATCGATAGGCCTTTCAAACGAATAGAAAATTTCGATGATATATTACACAAACTTTGTTTTGTTTAAGTTTAAAGATAGGAAGTGCTTAATGAATGACCCTTTTACAACAAAGGAACGCACAAATCAGTAATTGAAGAGACAATTCGCGGATAATAAGTTACTTGTTGACACTTGTCCCGTTTTCATGCAAACCTGGAATTTATCTTCGATTTTGTAGAAACGAATTGGAGACTGTGCGGACAAAATTTACCGCGAAGAGGAAACTTCTCTTAACTGTATAACGAATCACACTACAAAGGGATTCAATTCGAATCTCGAATAAAATCTCCAACCCCCAGCAGTCGGCTATCAGCTTACAACCTGCCTCTCATTTAGTTTATTGATTTTGTCACAACTATTAAACTCATCTACTTGAATACGATGCCAATTGAGAAATCGATAGTAACAAAACAATTTGAACATTTGTCAGCTTACAAAATCCCACGTCAAACTCTTCAATCTCTTGACACAATCAATTAGCAGGGGATTTGTTTCACGCAAATATTGTTAGCTCCAAGGGCGAGTTAATCTTCGTTACACTTACGTTACATTCAATCACTCGATTAGCACGCAGTCTCTAATTATTTAACGGTTATAAATGCTTATGGGTTGTCTTGTTTAGATTTGGCCACTCGATTTTGTGAAAACAAAACAAAGCACTGCGTCTAACTTTTTTGTTTACCCGGTGAAATTGTCAAGGAGACTGCATTCATTAAAGGACTTGTCAAACTGAGTGAACACAGCACGTCCATTGCCAGCCACCGGAGACTTTCTTGGAGACATTTTCACTCACCCAAGACACAAATCACTTGAGAAACAAAAAAGCTTTATGAAAGTTTAAAAAGCTTAACAGATTTATTTATTTCATGCAACTTATTTTAAAAGCACTTAAAGCTATCTTGTCATTTGTTCGCTGAACGTTTGGTTTTTCTTCAATCGACTGGCTATTCTAAAGGCAATGGCGCCCCGTATTTTGTAGGTGGTCATATTTACAAACGTCCTCTGCGAATTAAAGAAATGTGTGTGAATAGGGATGAGGGTTGTTCGGAGTGGAGGATACTCACTTGAACTGCGTGCCAGAAGTATCCACAGGTTTCGTCGGTCTTGCCCAAGGTGAAGACCGCCTGACGGGCGTAGCTCTCAGCATCGGGGATGAAAACACCGCCTTTCATTATCGACTCGGAGTACGAGTTGATCTTGGTGGTGACGAAGAACGGTGACACCAGTTGGAAGTCGATGTTGAGGTGTGAATACTCGTACTGGAGACTGTGTGTGAGGTTCGAGATGTAGGCCTGAAAACGAAAATTTGGAAATGTCAAACTTGTGGAATTCTTAATTGGATTTTTTGAGAATAAGATACAGTCAATACGGTTTTGACGACCTCCAAGGAACTGACGAATTTGGTCGTTGTAAGCGATATGTCGTTGTAAACGATTTATTATACTATTGGATTATATACAATGGAGATCAAGCGGGACCTAAGAATTTTGCCGTTATAACCGTTGTCGTTATACGCGATTTTGACTGTACTTTATAATGCGACTGCTAACTACAAGATATCTCGTACCTTGTTTACTTGCTACGAGTTTTCTCGTCCCTTAATTAGTCGATTAAGTCAAATTGGCTTCTTACTTCCAAAATCGTGTAAAATTTCGTGGCTGTCGACGCGTTAAGAAGTCGGAAGCATGAGTCAAATACAGCAACCGTCGTGATTTGTGGATCTAAGAAGTTTTTCTGAGTTTTACAGACAAAAAAAAAGACCTGGCTTCTCAGGAAGAAAAAAGAAAGGCCATGAGAAGCCCACCAAGCAGATGGAAAGATGCTATGACAGATGGAGATGTGTCTGAAAGTTTTACCAGAGGGTGAAGCGACTTTCAAATGGATATTAAGTCCTGACAGAAGCCTGCCGAAATGACGATGTACAACTGGAAGTGGAGTCGCAGTCGACACGGAAAATCATTTCTGCAGACTGTTTAAGGACGTATTTAAAGACCCAAATACCGCTGTGAGGCAGAATGTTCCATTCAATCTGGAAGATCATGAATGAGAACTTCGAACTCCATCGATCTACACGATGTCAAGGCAGCAAAATGGAGACTGAAGTCAGTCAAAGCTGCTGGTGAGGACTGACTGCCTCCTAACTTTTTGAAATGCTGGGGATGATATACCAGCTTATTTGAAATATATGGTTGGAGGAAATCATGCCATGTGTGGGTCTTTTTAAAGATCCACAAGAAAGAAGAGCCTTTGCTGCGCCTTTTGTCACTCTCCTTAACTTGTGTAGAAGAACTTCTTTGCCTTTTGTATGAATGCTTGAAACCGTTTGTCAATTATCTTAAAGGTTCCTCTCAGATTGGATTCTGGCCAGGGAATTCCTAGGGAAGATCTTCACACTACGACATATCCTCCAAATGAATCAAGAAATCCAGACCGACACCGGCCAACTATGCGTCCATTTTCAAAAGTGCACATGATAGTGTGCAGTCCCAGTCTTGCTATATGGCGCAGATGCATGGGCTTTGTCAAAAGCGGATGAGGTTGCTCTTGGCTGCTTTGAGAGGAAAATTCTTCGGGTGATTTTCAGTCCCGTCTGCATAAAGGGTGAGTGGAACTCACCCAACGAACTGTACGAGCTGTTCAGCGACATCGACTTAGCCAGAAGGGTGAAGATCCAACGATTGAGATGGCTAGGTCATGTAGAGCGAATGGAAACCAATGCTCCGGCCCGGAAAGTCTTCGAATCCATCCCCGAGGGACGGCGCAGTAGAGGAAGACTGCGACTCAGGTGGCGCACGCAAGTGGAAAGGGACCTCAACCAACTGTGCGTGCGAAACTGGAGGCAGCTAGCTAAAGATCGAGCTGGCTGGAGACGCTTGTGGGTTGAGGCCCAGGTCCACCCCGGATTGTAGCGCCACCTGAAGTAAGTAAGTACATGATAGCGTGTGTACCGAGAGACGAGTTATACAGCGCCATATCTAGTTTAAAAATTCCTGCAAAAGTCTTCAATTGCAGGATGACGGTGGAGAGCTCTTGTTGTTCCATTAAGATCGGTAGCTATCTCACGGACATCATTCTTAAGGAGATCTTATAAAACTTACTGGGTAACACTTTAAGCTCGGTCTTCTAAACGTTCATGCAACTGGTAGCATACGTGGATGACTTTTTTTTTCGTTGGAGGTTTTTGTAACACTACACTGGAGCACTCAGACTCAAAACTGGTCCATTGTACTGCCAAGATAAGCGTAGTGTACTGTAAGATAAGCGTAGGTCTTAGCGATGGCGGCATAAGTGGCCTTGGCGAAGTTACCCAAGGTACCAGTGGAACCACGAGCCGAGGTGTAACAATCCTCAATACCAGCCATCATCAACAGTTTCTTTGGGACTGGAGCGGATACAATGCCAATACCACGGGGAGCTGCGATCAGACGCACCGAAACGGAGCCGCACTTGCCAGTGACCTTGCATGGCACAGTATGGGGTTTACCGATCTTATTACCCCAGTAACCACGACGAACAGGAACAACCGACAACTTGGTAAATATGATAGCTCCGCGGATGGCAGTAACGACTTCCTTGCTGCACTTAACTCCCAAGACGATATGCCCATTGTTATCACCAATGGCGACGAAGGCCTTGAAGCGAGTACGTTGACCAGCACGTGTCTGCTTCTAAACGGGCATGATTTTTAGCACCTCATCCTTAAGAGCAGAGCCCAAGAAGAAATCAATGGTACAGATAGATTTCTTCGAGACTTTGGATCCACCATGGTGTGTTCTGAGTGCTGGTCTGATTAAACAGAGTGAACGTTTAAAGTTAAATTTGAGCCAGATTAGCTTTGCAATGATGCACGCAGTGCCTTATGACCATCTGTGATAAATGGATCTAATCGTATGGAGATTTAGAAGATCTTGGCTGTAGCAAAATTCATAAGCGGTGACTTGCCACTAGGGATAATTGATGACACCGTTACATGCCTGGGGACGTCATTGGCTTCACAATTTCCTAGAACATCACAGTGTCCCGGCATCCATGTGAAGTGAATGTAAAAATGCTCAGAAAGGTAGGATTTTACAGAGTTCCTTGAATAGAATGTCACCGAGTTCGGGGACTTAATCGAAGTCAGGCGGATCATATGATGATGGCAACTGCTTGAAAGATGCTACAGTGTTTCCGGAGTTGAAGGCATATGTTTATATTCAGATCCTGGGAGTAGACACCATCCATGGGAGTGCCCATTTGCCGCGATCCTGAAAAGCAACACTTCCTGCCGAACAATTACTTCGACCTACACAGTCTTCCTTAATCACTTGCTCATCGCCATAAATCACATAAATTCCTTCCCAATGTCAACAAATAAACGAGAACACGAGCCTAAACTTGCAGTAGCCTTGTCTCCACCCACAGTCCACAACAAATCATAATAAAATCCCACTTACCTTGGAGGCTGAGTAAACAGCCCCGTATGGTCCGGGTTGCGACGATGTGGCCGACGATACATTCACAATGGCCCCCCTGCCGTCCTTCATCTTGTTGATCATCATTCGGCACATCAACGTCACAGCTCCAACGTTTGTGTTAATCACATTCCACAAGGCCTCTTCAGAGACGTCACCCAGAGCATCCAACTGGCCGTAGGTGCAACCGACGTTGTTCACTGAAATCGAATCCCAATCGAGAGTCAGTCAAAAGCCTCCCACTCGCTGCTGATCAGGCTTACCTAAGATCCCAACCGGAATGTCCTTCAGCTCCTCCTCGATGTGCTTGTACATCTGGGCGCCCTTCGAGAAGTCCGCCTGTATCCACCTCGCCTGCACTCCAAACTCCCTCTCTACACGGGCGCGGAAAATGGTCAACACTGAAAATCACAGCCGATCGAAGGGAACTTACCGATCTCCTCAGAGCAGCGGACAAGCTTGTCCTTGGTCCTTGCGATGAGGACGACATTTAGCCGCTTCCTGGCCAGCTCCCGCGCATAATATTTCCCAATGCCGTCGGTGGAGCCCGTGATAACTGCAGCGAAAGAGGCGTGAGTTCCCACCCTCACCTGACCGCGACTTGGCCAAACTTACCAGCCCACGATCCGTACTTCGAGACGAGGTCCCCATTCTTGCCACGGACAAACAGACCCTTCACCAGTGACTTGACGATCAGGAAAGGCGACCGCAGCGTGTCGTACAAGAAGAAGACGAACACGTACACTCCCAAGATGCTCAGGAAATGCGCCCAATGATCGCACCCCTCACTCATTTTTGACAACAACGAAGGAAAAGCCGAAAGAAAACAAAACAGAAAAATCTAAGCACAACTGCGTACGAGTGGGAAATGCGTGAACCTGCCACAAGCAGACTCTTCTGTGCTACCTACCGATCGTCGACTGACTGAAAGACACCGCTTCTGTTGGCGGGCACGAATGCCCGACCCGGCCAGCACGTTGAGAACGGCGCTGGAATATGAATCGCCATTTAATTGTGTTTACCTTGGTGAGCCTTGGAATGTGTTTGCTTTGATAAGCCTTGCAGTTGCCAAAGCTGGATACGAATTTGGCTGTCGAGCGCTCAAAGTCGCCAGGGTAATGCGTCGTCTGGCGTTCGAACGAGAGTTTCCGACTCTGAGTGAGCAAATTATGAGTTTTCCGTATCGGGGATGGGTTTCGTTTTCGTTTTGGGTGTAACTGCCGTCGCCTAAAATTGATTGCAAATGAGATTGTTTTGTGGTTAAATTGGTCAAATGGATGGGTGATGGCGTTTGTTGATGATTATGTGGCGCAGTTTGAAATTTGCACGGCAGCGTGTGAAGTTGTGTGAGCCTGTGGGTTTATTTTTATTGTAGGCCTCCACTCGGTCAGTAATGCTTATGCGGAACGAGTGTGGATAGCCTCGGTTGCACCTCCAAATGGAAATCAGAAATCGTTTGACGAAATATGGAATAGCCTAAGGGTATGCAATGGATAATGACGGAAACAGTAAGAGACAGAAAAGAAGACTTTTGATGCAGATGCTTGAACATTTTTTATGGATTTTGGTCCACTGCCATTAGGAGACATCTTTTTGTTCAAATCTTAACCTTGTTGTAATTGTAGAGTCTCTGTAGCGTGCGCGTGAGCTATGTCGATCGTGAGCTAATCGATGCCAATTAAAAAGTGTGCGTGAAATAAGACGACAAATATAGTAACACGCGTGTTTTTCGATGGATGGGGGGAGCTAGCTGTTGCAAGTGGAACATATCGTTGTAGATGGTTTTCACTTTAGACTGTCTCGTCGGAATAGACGAAAACGCTTCCAGTTCAAATAGATCAATATGAGACAAATGTTGAGGACAGGCACATGATCATTTTGCTCTTTTTGGGCAGATGATTTGGATTCGTTTCTAAGAAATTTATGCTTGGAGGTAAGGATCTAGAAAGTGAAGAGTCTTTAGTGGAGACTTTGGCGAAGATTGAGAGGGTGTCTTCTGCGATCTCTTCGAAAGATCCCTAAACCTTAGTGACGAATGCAGCGTCTACCAAGCAGAAATGGTAGCAATAAATGAGGCGGCACTTACGCTGAAAGAACTTAGTTTGGCTGAAAAAACGATAACCATATACTCTGACAGCCAAGTGGCGATAAGAGCCAAAGCGTCGGATATTGTAAAGTCGAAACTAGTCAAGTTAAGCAGACAGAACGTCAACGAAAGCTCCAGCGTAAACACGCTGACTCTCTGCTGGGTACCGGGACACATAGGAGTTCATGAAAACGAGAGAGCGGACGTGTTGGCAAAGGAGAGCTCAGAGCTAGATAAATCTCTAGCACTACCTTACATCAACATGCCGTTAAATTTACTAAGGAAAGAAAAAGAGGACGAAACCTTAGAAAGAGCAAATGAGCCATGGCCGAATCTGGAAATTGGGTCAACGACGAGAGCCCTATGGCCGGTGTTGAACAGAAAGAAATCATTACCAATGATTAGCATAATTTGCAAGGATATACGGATGGTATTGGGAGTTCTCACCGGACATTATCCGATAGGCATCCATGCTAGAAGGTCCTCCATAGCGACTATTGTAGAAGTTGCAGGGACGAGGAGGAAATAGGGTCCGTCCACCACCTGCTAGGCGATTATCTAGGCCTACGGGAAAGGAGAATGCTAACACCTTCTGAGATATATACAATAATCTGGGTAATTCTGATCAGCAGTGAAAGTGTAAGTCTCACGGGGTACCCAACTGTTGGGCTTAGTGAGCCGCGACATAGCCGCAAGGTCACCCTATCACCTACCTCCCTTCTAGATGTTGGTAAATTTGTAAATAGGAAAATAAGAACAATGGATAAACAACGGAACAAAAACTTAAGAAGTGCACTGTTGTTTTGACCCTTTTGAACAACGTTGAGAAATATTGCGAAATGCGAATTTTGAAATGAAATTACAGTCGAAATAGTTCACCAACTGCAGCTGGTGTACGCAAGTTTATGAAGAATGTTAGTGAGACTTGTGTGCTGATTAGTGTCCAAACATATTCTCGTATTCACCCAGTGTGATCAACGGAGAATATTGTAGCTTTTGCCGAAAACGTGCACTTAAAGCCGAGAACCTCAACACATCTAATAACTCAACAACTGAACATCATAGCTCTTGAGAAGAATTGTGCATAAAGATTTTGGATTATTTGCTTTTAATGTAGAATTCAAACAGGATTTGAAGCAAAATGAAAATTCGTTAAAAACTAAAATTTAAACAACGACAACGAAAAAAAAATTTCCATTTCAGCGGCTGTTTACGATGCAAAATTATGTTATTTGGTGTCGGAGAAATCCACTCGTAGTAAAAAAAACCATTACATCCTAGATGTGTAACTGACGACATTATTGGCAAACTTTTCAAGACGAGAATGAAAGAAACGTTACACTCAATGAAGAGCGCCACATTTTTCATGGTCAGAAGTTGAAACTCTTGACTTGGGCGAGTTGTGATTCCAGCAGGATGGGGCTAGATAGTAGGTTTCGGCCAAGTCGTCCAAAAGAAATCCTTTCCAACCAACAGCCCTTTCTCGACAAGACAAAGGGCTTCTTCAAAAGAAATCCAAAGAGATTTAAGTCACATGAGCGAGATGTTTTTTCGACTGGGCCATTTCCCGGAATTACACGACTATCAAACTTCCTCTTCAATTGATCAATTGTTTGGCCACATGTGTGGCACCATATTCTTGGTACCAGCTATCACTTATGTCATGTCCATTCAATTGTGCCCAAAAATATTTTTCCAGTATGGCACTATATCGCTATTTGTCTCCATTAAGCCTAACACGACGATCAATCACAACTTCATTCCTGAAGAAGTTTAGATGATTCGATGAAATTCCGAATTTTCTTTAAACTTTAGCAAAAACCATTCGGGGAAGTTTTGGCGCTTCTTTACGCAAAATGTACAAATTCTAGTAAACGGCGTGTGATCCGATTGACTTGGGTAATTTTGAACTGAAGCAGCATTACAGTTGCGATATTTCTGGTACTTCGACCGGATCGTTGTCCCACTTACAAAACAACATTCAATAATGAACATGTTGATTTGGGTTCATCCACTATAGAATGCACAACAAGGGAGACGATTTTTACGACGGAAAAGTAAAAGTTAACGCTCTTAAAGACTTGACCACCGACTCAGAATATACTTCTTCGACAACTGAACAACTTCAGCATCAACCAGCTTATTCACTGCATTGAAAGTACCAGCTGCTTCAATGAGTAAGAAAAACTTAACCCAGCTTGCAGCTTGCAATTAGATACTTAATAATAATGGCGGGGCTACAGTCCGAAGTGGACCTGGGCCTAGGTTCTCAGCAACCACTCGTGTTGTGCGTGCTATTGTTCTCTCACGAGTGGAAGGAACCTACAGTTCAATGCCGACTCCGATCGGCCGATTGAGAAGCTATTTCTTGTCATTTAAACTCTTTGAACATTGTCAGTGACTCGAAAGAGGTGGAGCCGTGAAAAAAATGTTGGTGTTATTTCGAGATTCGAACCTTACACCACGAGCGTAGGAATCGACGCACCTACCCACTACGCAACGGCGCCCACCACGACATTAGATCCTTACCTAACCTAAAACGATGTGATGCCATTAGAATAAAGGCCACAACAAATCGTGCACATGCAGGTAAGTTCATGGGTATTTTATGGAGAAAAAGAAGATGCCCAAGGGCCTAATTCACGCATTCACGAGCAGGCACGAGCTTTGGTCTCATGAGCATAGTTCCTCTGGAAGCAAGATCCATGTTAAGATTTACTTTTTCAAAGTTTCACGGAGTGGACGAATAAAGGCCAAATCCAGGCATTCGACCGAGAAACGTCCAGATTTTTCATCTCAATTTAATTCACCATGACTTTCCATAGTTGTTCGGTTCCTCTGTACACGTGACATCAAATTCTTTTACAACATGACAAGGATCAACTACTTGGAGGTTTATTAGGAACATAAGAACTTCATAATCCTCCATACGTCTTAGGCTGCGGCCACACAATGAGTGACGAGTTTGAGCGATGGGTGGCCATTTACTGAGCGTCATCGCTGAGCGATTAGTTGCGAAAATGCAATTTTCAAGTTCAGTTCGTCGTAGTCTTTTAGTTCAAAGTTCCGTTCATATGAATAATCCTCTGGTTGTCGCAGATTCCCTTCAGTTGGATCTGGAACAACTGTCTGCTTTACGAAGCTCATTTCAAAAAACAATTACAAATGTGTCCAACATCATTTCACTGCTTTTTGGTGACATTTTTATTTTTATAATCCTTTTGGCTGTCCTTTCATAGAACTGGGCGGTTTTGAACAGCTGAGATCAAACTTTCTACATTTAGTTTCTCTGTGTTTTTATTTCGTCACTCAGCGTTCGACTAAAAAATTAAAACAGATTTGGTTGCCGAGCGACGTCGCTCTGTCGCTTAAAAAAAGCGCAAATCGCTCAGTGCTTATGTACGTGGCCACCACCATATGATTTCATGTGTTTTAATTTGTTTGCGTCGCTCTATCGCTTGCCGTTCATTGCGTGGCCGCAGCCTTACAGAGATTTTCAAAATAAGTTTCAAGCAAAAATAGTTTTTCTGGTATATGCACAATGATTAGTCGACCAATCTCGAGTATAATTGTCAAGGAATTCTCAAAATGGATCAATTTGTCTAAAAGACATCCTCTGTCATTCTTGGAAATGCCACAAGAGGCATCTGAATAATTTGAAAACCTATCAGTCGGCTGCCAAAATGCAAAATTCCTTTCCTTTCGCCAGCCTTATTTTTCCACCCAAACAGTGCCACTTGCTAATTAGATAAAACCACACGTTCCGCAACACTTCAACTCCTTCATTGCCAGCGAAACGGTCCAAATTAGCCTCGCACCCACTCGGCGAACCCGTTCCGCCGTCGCAACTCTCAAGCAATCCTTGTTAATTTTCATGGGTCATTTAAAAAGTTGTAAGTCTCCCCACAAAATTGGCTCCATCTCCCCCGGAGCATGACACGAAATCAGTCCGGAAATCAAATGAAGTCAAGTTTTTGTTTGCCAACTCACACCCCGGCCCAGCGAGACTTCATATCCTGCAGAGTCTCATCTGCATCGGTCCCCGCCCACGTCAGCAGCATCGTCAAAAGTCGTCATCGTCGTTGTCGTGTATGGAATTTTTCCGCCAAACTACATCACATCAAATGAATTGCCTCGTTTCCGTTTTCCTTTTGTGATTTTTTCTCTCTCTGCCTCAAGGACTCCTTCAGAGCTGATCCACATTCGTGCGGTGGTAGGCTTAAAACAATTGTCTTATTCGGAGTAATTCGTATTCAAAGGGGCATGTGTCATTTTTATACTTCCTCCTTGTGTGGCCTCCCTCCCCCAGAGACGGGGAACTCCAATAATCATAACGGCAACCAGCACAAAGGACGAGCAGGAGGGCGGGAAGGCAGTCGGGAAAGGATGCGATATTTTGCAATATTTTAATGTTTACCCTTCGGAATGGTCGCGCGATTTTTCTGCCTTTGATTTTCGACTCGCCCTCTCTCCCACAGTGGAGGGAGCCCCCACACACAGACGCGTCTAAGGACTAGACGCGACATGGAGCAACAGACAATGTTGTCTTTATTGCATTTCAGCTATTATGGGATAAGTTATGTGCCTAAGAGGCAAATGTACTCGTACATTAATTGGAGGGATTTATATTTGTTTGTCCTCACCACCGCCCCGTCGGGTGGTGTGTGTTAAAGTTGAAGTATAAATTTCTGTCTAAATCCCTGTTTGCAATTAGTTCAAGATACGCGCCCAACAAATCCCTGGAGAAGTTGAAAAACCGCTTAAAGTTGAAATGCCCCATCCCCGGGGGTGTGGTGGGAAGTAATTAATTGAATAGGACCTCCGCTCTCCCTCCCGATGGAGTGCTCTCATATGACTTCCGTGGCAATTCATTTGCCGTTGTGAAGGCGATTATCTGTATTAGTGGGCACTAGGTGGGACTGAGGAGTGTTTGTGGTAATTTATCCCGATTTTTGGCACCAGAAATTGTGAAATCCTTTCCGCCCGAAGGACTCTCTTCACGACCGCAGTTTTGTGAAAAATCTATGCATGCGGGCGTAGAAGTGATTTTTCAAGGATCTATTCGGGGCTTCGCAAGAACGACACTCACTGCAAATGAAAATTCATTTGTGAAGCGAATTACGAACGGTTTTTCTGTGGTGTCGTGCTAATTTGTAAAAAGGACATTCACTTGACGAGGAATTTTCTTGGAAGGACGTTGTGCGACGGAGGATTTCGTTGAAATGCTTGGACCAACTGACTGTCCAACTGTGGTTTGGAGTAACCTTCTTCTCCAAATTGTCATCAACTAAATCAGGACCAAATACCAAATATAAGCAGAACTTGGCCTGTTCTTTTTCTGAGACCATTTTGACCGGATCCAGATCAGACAGCCTAAACGACGAATATGCTCGCCGAACTTGTTCGTGCTCGCCGCATTTTCGTCGTGTATGGGCTGGTTCGCGAGCCGTTTACTGTTGGCGAAAAATTTCGATTTTGTCGTGTTCGCTGGCTTTGATGTTCGTCGTGTAGGGCCATGTTCCCGAGCAAACCTCATTTTTGCTGTGAACGTCGCCGAGTGCATATCGCGGATTAAGCACAATGTCAACTGTCAGCCACGATTTTGTCGAGGAATTCACAATTTGCGCATGCCTTTCACATATGTTGACGGTTTGAAGAAACAACACGAAATGAATGTTCGCCGTGTAGGGGATAACGCAAACGAAGAAGTTCGGTGAGCATGTTCGTCGTTTAGGGCTGGCTATCTTTATGTCATGTCATCTCGGCCTGTCTGATCTGGATCCGGTCAAAAATGGTCTCAGAAAAGAACAGGCAAAGTTTTGCTTATATTCGGTATTTGGTCCCGATTTAGTTGATGTCAATTTGAAGAAGAAGGTTAAAAGAGCTTGACTCCGAACTAGTGAGACAAAGCAACAGAGAATAGCCACGACTAGGGTGGCTCACACAAGTGAAAGACGATGTTAGTCGAATTGATAGAGAATCTCCCATAATTCCACAATTCAGGGACGTGGAGAACCCATACTGCGCGAGATGTCCAACCGCCCGTCAGTTTGGTCTACGAGACTGCAGACTTCTAGCGTTCCATCCGAAACAGCGTGTAGTTTGGCCAATTCACAGAAGAATGTTCTAGTGATGCCATTGCGAGCTGTCGGTTTGAGACGTACATTGGATGTAGAAAATAAAAGTGAATTTTGTCTGTTATTTTTGCCATTTTCAATAGTTCTTTGAGCTCTTTTTGTTTGCGGTCTATTCGTTTAAATCTCCGATTTACGATAGCTTCGAATGAAGAAGTCAGAAGGCATTCAATCGCACGGCCTAGGTGACAAGTTGCCAAAGAATAAAGTTCCCAGACAAGCCTTCCTGCGGATGGAGGCGGTACTACATGTACCAGAGGAGATGTGTCACAGTCTCCTTGTGCAGAAGTTGTTATATGGGAGTTCCAACCTTGACTTATGTGTGCACAGTTCCTTACAGCTGTTCATTCTGACCAGGCAAAATGAACGCTTAAAGTTAAGTTTAGGCCAGGTTTGCTAGGCAATAGTAGTGCTTCGGACCGTCTCTAGTTAGTGGTTGTCCATTAAAAGGTGTTAGTTGACGAAAGCAGTCCTTACTTTTGATCAACCAGCATATTTCGAAGCCAGCTCAACGCTGCCAGATTGCACTTTGTCTCCTCCTGTACTTGAGAGCGTCGATTACACCATGGGACAAATCCATTTCCGCACTCGTACAGTTGCAAGAGTACTTAAAGATCTCAACATGCATAATTCCGCTAGCCCGGAATGTATCCCCCGATATTTCTGAAGAGGTGTTCTTCTGTGCTGGCAAAACCACTGTGTAAGCTTTTTCATCTGTCCTATTCTTCTGGTCTCTTTCCGAGTGGATGAAAAACAGCATTTGTCCAGCCCGTCCCTAAAAAGGCAAATCTTCGTCACCCTCCTCCTACCGATCCATGGCACTAAAGTCTCTTCTTTCCAAGGTCATGGAAACGCTGATAAACTGTCAGCTTATGAAATATCTTGAATCGCGGAAGTTTCTTAATGACCGGCAGTACGGTTTCCGAATCACCGGTCCACTGGTGAGTTCATGGCATAACTCACCGAAAAGTGGAACCAATCCTTGCACAATGCAGGAGAAAGCAAGATCGTTGCGCTTGATATTTCAAAGGCATTTGACAGAGTTTGGCTTCAAGCTCTTTTGTCGAAAATGCGTGCTTATGGTATCGATGAGTCTCTATGGATTATAAATTACCTTTCGAACCGTTCAATTCAAGTCGTTTTGGATGGGTTTAAGTCTGATATCCACCAAATTAATGCTGGTGTACCCCAAGGCTCTGTTTTGTGTCCGACTGTCTTTCTCATTTTTATAAATGATCTCTTGTCTTCTACTTCTAATCCAATCCACTCCTTTGCTGATGACAGTACTTTTAGCTTTTCATATTCGTTCCAAGACTCACGTCCCTGTCCTTCGGCCGTAGAATTGGAGCTGCAGCGTATGTTTAGCACATTAAATTCCGACCTTGACAGCATATTTAATTGGGGTAAAAACAATAGAGTGGAATTTAATGCTTCCAAAATCCAATGCTGTCTACTGTCACTTAAGCGATCTCAAAATAACCAGCCATTATCCCTGAATGGCACTTGCATCGAAGAAACCGAAAAACTTTCCATCTTCGGTACGTGTATCAACCCAACACTTAATTGGAACGATCACTTACTTGAGGTCGCCAAATATGCTGCGAAATGTCTAGGTTTTCTAAAACGATGCAAGAAATACTTTACCCCTCTGATTTGGCTTCAATTTATGAGGCTTTCATTCGCCCCAAGCTTGAGTATAACGTTCATATCTGGCCTGGTGCTCCCAAGACCTCTCTGCACCTACTTGATAGAATACAACAGCGAGCGATAAAACTTATAGGAGACAGTAATATCGCGAAGTCGATAGACTCGCTCGAATATCGCCGTAATGTCTCATCCTTATCACTGTTTTATCGCTATTTCAACCAACGATGCTCAAGCGAGCTAGCCAATTGCATTCCTCCCCTTCATCCATTCACCCGCAATACTCGTCTCGCCAGGCATGCTCATCAGTTCACCCTTAAGCCTGTTTTCGAACGTACAGTTAAGTTTAAAGAGTCGTTTTTTAGCCGCAAGACACGAATATGGAATGCTTTTCCCAGCCTAATATTTCCCACTCACTACAATCCGCAGACATTCAAAACCAATGTGCACAGGTACCTCCTCTCCCTTTCTCCCTCTATACCTTCGGCCCGTTCTGTGTCTTGATTCCGGACACTTAAGGTTAGTCGTAACCCCTTTTGCACGCGCAAATTATGAAAAAAAAGCTCTCGTATAGATCTAAAGAAACAGCTATAATGGCCGTAGGACAACGTAAGAGAACTGAAATAACCGATCGATGCACTGTGCTATAATAACCGTTTCGTTCAGTTTCGTTAAGTTCGTTAACTTTCGCCTAATTAAGCGGGTGCGAAGTGAATCGCTCTGCTGGTGTTTAAATTACAGCCGAATTATCCTTAAGTCTCTATAAACAATTACGGGTACTTTAAAATTTGAGGATACTTCTGGTTACTGCTCATTTAGTTTTGACATAAGCTTAAGTTTCCTTACGGATTTTTAAGTCTTAACCTCCTTAGACTACGGTCTACGTGCTGTCAACTTCTTCTTCTGTAAAAATCAACCAATTTCAACAGTGAAATTCCATCTCTTGCCACGGACTACTTTGTCAGGCACGAATCCCCTCTTGATTATTTTCGAACAACTTCTTGCAATTTTCCACGAATAAAGTTCAACCCTCACCAGAACCTTCTAACCATCGTCCTAAGTATTCATTTGCAATAAATTCATAATTCCCAAGTATCTAAGCGTTAAAAATGATTATCGGCTGCCATAAGCGCCAGGCCAGCCGAAACGACACTCTCAGATCGAGCATCCCCTTCTATGCCCATATGCCACTAATGCATCCCTCACTTCCACTTAATTACGACATCGCTTAACGTATGTACGAGGATGAAATATTCGCCATGGGAGCAGTCCTCTTTGCGTTCATAAATCTGTGATTTTTACTTGCACACTCGGAAGGATGAATATTTTATAGTTGGCCACGTCGCATCCTCCTTCGGCTGCGGGAGATGAAATGGAAAAAGGCCAATCGACCTCAGCCGAAGTGCACTTAGACAAGAGATATCCCTTCTCTTTAGGAGATTCAGTGGTTTTTTGTTCTTTTTTTTTTCTCTCGGTTCTGGCAACGACTGCTGTGCTTGGGGGAGGGTAACAGTGAGGTTTTGTCCATGTCATTTTGTCGGGGTTTATGTGCGGGTTTTGTGGGAACAATTTGAGTACTTTTGTCGCCTAATTTATGAATTCATTTGGACAGGGGCTGAGTTGGGATTTTCCAAGATTGACTGTGGCGGACAGGTTGAAAAGGAGGTCAGCAATGGGACTCGATGATCGAGTTATGGGTTACTGACTGCTGGGATGACATTATCCGGATTCTAGTTAAGAGAAGAGAGAGATGATTTATCGTGCTTACAGTCGATAGCTTGGCGGGAATTATCATACATTTGGGAACCGACAGTCTTTGCGGCATTCGTTAATAATAATAATTGCGGCGCTACAGTCCGAGGTGGACCTGGGCCAAATTTCTCAGCAATCACTCGTGTTGTGCGTGCTATTGTTCTTTCACGAGTGAAGTGACTCCGAACGGCGAAATTGAGAAGCTTTCTCTAGACAGTTATACTCTTTGAGCATTGTCAGTGACTCGAAAGAGGTGGAGCCGTGAAAAAATGTTAGGTGTTTTTTTTTCGGGAATCGAACCGAGAACAACGAGCGTAGGTGTCGACGCACCTACCGACTACGCCACGTCGCCCACTTGTGGCATTCGTTACGTGGTGCAATAATTCCGAAGGGATGTTTTTGGATGCGATTATATTCTAGACAACTACATTGTCGAAGTTTTCTTATTGAGACATGACTGTTCTGCTACTCAATGCTGAAAAAGTACACTTCTCAGGAAAAAGACTTGAAAAACATCCCCATTAGGTGTCGGCATTGTTTTTGCCCAATTCACCAACAGACACATTTTAGCCAATTCCGTGTTCTTAATGTCAAATAAATTATAAATATAATTTCCCAACTGGAAGACAATGAAAGTTCCTAAGACGTTCTTCACCTTGGAGCACACACACACACATTTGTAACTTTCGTGAAGGCCACTAATCATACGTAAACTTTTGTCTAAAAAAATGGTCTTAAAAATCGTAATGACTGCCATAATTCAAAATGAGGCCAAAATACTTATTCCGCGATAGATTTGAAATTACCCCCCGATTGAAATGCGTAAGATACAAATTTGTCGCGTCACAAGCGAATAAAACGCGATGTTTCTTTTATTTTCAAACGCCCACTGGATTTTGCAGTCATAACTTTTTTTTGTAGTTTCTTTTTCTGTGGTTACATATAATAAAAGCGAATTGCGTCAACAAACAAACGTATGTTCATGTGGGCCATGATTTTGTTGTTGTGATGTTGGAAAATGGTTAAGTCACCTATTTTTGCTTATTTGGTGTACGTTGATGGCATGACGTGCCTTCTATTACCTCATGCTGTTAGCGATGCAATAATGGACTCTTTAAAAGGATTTCGATTTTGGACAATTTCGGTTGTAATTTCGCATTGACCCTCACCTTGCTTGGATCGCTTTACAATGTTACGTGGTGTTGTATGGGTTCCACTTAAATAATTGACCAAGCCAATTCCATTTTCGATTCATGATGTTTGCATTATTTAATAGACATAAACATAAGTCTGAGCCAGATTTCTGTAAGGTACGGTTGGGTAAAGGTGGCTAACTTCATACTAGCCGTCTCACTTAAAGTAGCCCTAAATGACGAACATGGTCGCCGAACTTGCTCGTGCTCGCCGCATTTTCGTCGTGTATGGGCTGGTTCGCGAGCCACTTGCTGTTGGCGAAAAATTTTAATTTTGTCGTGTTCGCTGGCTTTGATGTTCGTCGTGTAGGGCCATGTTCGCGAGCAAACCTCAAAGAAGTACCTTCTTGAAGATGGAGAGGGCACGGCATTTGCAAACGAGATATGTTACAGTTTCCTCCTCCTGCCTATCTCTTCAACTTCGGCAGAAGTCGTTATTAGAAAGCATTATTCTATGACTGCGAATACTCCTGGGCTGATTGAGCTATCCGCGCGTCTTCCCAATAAATGGATATCCATAAGAAGATTGAGGGTTTCTGACCTGGAAGTAGTCCACGTTCCGTCTGTCTTCTGATGAAAGCTGGATGCTTTCGGAAGCAATGCTGGTAACTTGCTGAGCCTTGAGGCTTCGGAGGCTTCTTTGATTTTGCTGCAGAAGTTTCTCCAATATGCTTGCTTAGCTCTTCTCAATTTGATTTCGGCAAAGACCTCGAATATTTCCAGACAGAACGTGAGTATTATCCGTTTCCTTCCATCAAATCGCGATCTCCCTCTCTTTTTATTCAACCAATTTATGTTTTCTGTTAAATAATACAAAACTTAAATTTCAATTTAAACTGTCCACTCAGCAAAGATTTAAATCCTGGCACAACTCTAAATCGACTATGAATTCATAACTTGTGTACAATGTTATAATTTTGAGAGAAATGTTCGGCATACGGTCGTTGATCTTGTTTGCTTTGACTGCAGTGGGAGAAGAAGATTTAATTACTAAGTGTATTGACTGTACAGCGCAGATGCTTTGGTAGAGGTCCTCACAATACAGTAAAATTGCGACACAATTAACTGCCTTTTCTTCATTGAATTCTTGTTGAAGTAAAAAATTGATGACTACAAAGTTTTGAAAATCGATATTCTCCATAAACGACTTGAAGAATGTGGGATATCCAAATAAAAAGAAAATTGATTTGAGAAGCGTAATAAAGTGAGAGCTTTGGTTGGCACGTAAACAGTGAGAACTGTTTGATTATGTTTGATAGTACTTCATCGGCTAGAGTTTGGATTTCTTTGTTTCCTACTATTCTCTCGTGCTCGTGTTCATTATGCAGTTCCTGGAAATGTTTTTTAAAGGGTGGTCCACGATGTTAATTCACACCTTATCGTAAAGTTTTTTTGCGCAACTCAATTTGACATTTCTTTGTTTCAGTGTTTGACAAATTCAACCATGGAGAGGTACACAATTGAGCAGCGCGTTAAGATTGTTGAAGCCTTTTACGAAAATGGGCGTTCAAATCAAAATGCATTTCGTGCACTTCGTGATTTTTTTGGTCAGCATAACCGACCAAATGTGTCCACAATCGGTAGAATTGTGCGCAAATTTCAATAAACCGGGTCTGTCGGAAATGTAAAAACACCTGTGCATGCTCGCCCAGTTCGTTCAGCGAAAAACATTACAATTATGGGCTGGCGGCGTCATCGGGCCATACTCCTTCGAAAATGAGGTCGGCCAAACAATTACCGTGAATGGTGTTCGCTATCGCGAGATGATAACGAACTTATTGTGGCCAGAACTTGAGAATATGGACCTGGACGACATGTGCTTTCAACAGGAAGGTGCCACTTACCACACAACCAACGAAACAATGGCTCTTTTGCGCGAAAAATTCAATGGCCGTGTTATCTCACGTCGTGGCGATGTTACTTGGCCGCCACCATCATGTGATTTGACACCGTTGGTCTTCTTTCTTTGGGTATATTTGAAAGAAAAAGTGTACGTCAATAAACCAAGAACAATTCAAAAACTAAAGGATTAGATAATTCGGCACATTAACGACATTGAACCTCAATTATGACTCAAAGTCATTGAAAATATGAACCATCGGATAGAGGTATGCCACCGAAGCCGTGGCGAGCATTTGGCCGATATTTTATTTCACACATAATTGTCATAGAGCCTTCTATTATAATAAAAACTATTATTAATAAAAAATATTATTATCTTAATTCTCTGAAAACTTTTTGTTTTATTTGCAATTACCATAGTGCGTTCTCTTTGGACCAGCCTTTACATCTACTATTCCCTGCAGGATGGTTTCTAAGACCTCGGTATCTTTTCTAAAGCCTCCTACTAGACTTTTGGCTTCTTAAATAAGAAACCAGTATTTGGTGTCTGTGCCTCGACTCCTCGGCATCCTTAAGAAACATTTTTTTTTTTTGCCTATAAATTTCTTCTCCTTCTGTTATTTAGTTCGATACAATTTTGCTCTCCTCTTGCAATTCTCCGTTTTTTTGTTAAACGCGTTAAATACAAAAAAAAGTCTCCATATTTAAATAATGAATAAAGTGCACGCACAGGGAGAAGTTAGTTGACGTGCTGCCAATTTGACAAATACTAAAATTGACTACTAATAGCTCTGTGAAATGCATCTAACTAAAAACAGCAGCTTAGGGAATAAATTCACCTCAGGAACCATGAGAACGGTTGAATTAGAAGTCAACTTAGTCTCATCGGAAGCTTTAAGTGGGTCGAAAAGTCTATAATTCTGTTTGTTCGAGTACTTTGAAAAATGAGCTACATATATCTCACAATTTTTTTGTACTCGAATTCACTAAATTTCCTTGTTCGTTCGTAAAAGTTTCTTGCAGGGGAATAAATTCCCCTCTAGAGACCGATGAGACTAAGTTGACTTCTAATTGGTATCTCGTTGGATTTACATAGATTGTAGAAAAAGAGTATTTCTAAATGCAGGTACTTGAGCGACTGGCCGTACATTTACTGAGAAGGTGGAGACTGTTTTTCTCCTCCTTTGCATCCAAGCAACTCCTGCAGAAGGAATTTCAGATAAGCCCTACTCCTCTGGCATTTGTGCCTAGGAGACAGCAGCCTGACACGTAACATTGTACAACATTTTTATCTCTTTAGAGCAAGCTTCTGAAGCGGTGTGGATTCTATCTTAGCCAGATTAATCATGTGGTCACCCATTTACTATTTGTCTTTTGAGTTGCATGGCAAAATTGTGGCATGTCTGGTAAGTTCGTCCGCTTTAAAGTTGCCTGGAACGTCTCTATGGAAGCAGTGACGTATTTTTAACTGATCCGTGATATCGAATTGCTATATTTTCCGCCTGAAACACACTGCAATGATCAGTGCTCGTGAACATTAAATTTGCCACCTTTTGTTTTACTTCAAAGAATATGTGCCAAATTTACGGCAACACAATTTCGAAATTAATTTTTTGTAATCATCGTCATCAAAATATTCCTAATTCATTCAGGTAACCCTTTTCACATTCTTTAACCACTAACAAATAGAAAACAGTAATTTCAGAGCTAATTCAAATTGAAAAGAACGATAACAACGTTCGATGGTGTGCTAGTTCCTGGTAAAACCTCGTATACTCAACATTTGAATACTAATTGGTTTGGGATTCTAACTAGATTTGTAGAGCGAATCAGAAGAAGATAAAGAGAGTTATAACAAATGCAGAAGCGAAATTTAACGGCAAGAAGGTGATTAAGAATTATTTCCTTTGGCAAGCTTCTTGACAACTTCTTGAAGATTCCCAAGTTGCCTTCACCGTACATCAAGAATTTACCAGTACTTGTTTCATGATTAATGCAAGCACACACGGATGAATGCGTGAGGACTATTTGGAGATATCTTATGTCAGTCAATTGTAAGGAATTTAGTTCCAAAAGCAAAATTACACCAAGAACGTACACAAAAAGATGAATCGAAGGGGTTCTCTTTTCCAATTTGGCACAAGATGCATGTCGAGGATTTCGATAAGTTGCTGTTTGAAAGGTAAGGGCTTATTTTAACTAGAGACAATTGAGGCAGCTGATGTCTCATTCGCATTAAAAAAAAAATGCTCGTCAGTGTAAGTGGATGATTCGCTGGAGAACACTCAAACTTAAAGGCCGTTGGGCTAAGTGGGGAATTCTTTCAAAAGGCCGTTGCCATCAAACAACTTCTGGGCAGACCAGATTTCAAGGACGTCTGTTCCCCGACTCAAGCTGTGAACAGACCACCCATGGTTTGAGAGTTCATGACGCACCAATGTACACTCCCATCGAGATCCACTTTCTCTTCGACTGTCCACAGCATAACATATTCCACCCCACACCCACTGGATTTCCATTCGCTCGCAACTCATATCCGAATAGTTTCCCTGCAGTGATTTATAAGTCTCGCAATTGTTTCTTCAAAATAATTTCGGTGCCACTACTGCTCTCCAGCTGCCACCTCGCCTGCTCCTCCTCCCGCCTAAGGTCGCGTCCTAGAGATGAATTTATTGAACAACCGACTGCACACACGCACACACACACCCAACAACCGTCTCCCGAACGATTTATTGCCGAGTATCTTTCAAATAAACAAAACATTTTTGATTCTTATCATCGCAAATGTATCTATTGCAGTGCCCCCTCGCCCATCCCCAGCTAGACGATGTCTTTTTTGCCGCAATTGTGCCCCTGCCAGAGGAATGTCAAACCAATATTGGTCTGTCTCCGCAAGAGTGAAGTCCAGCGCTGCGGCGGAATTATGAATTCCGTGCGCGCTCGCCCTGTAATTCGCAAATGGGAACACAGTGTGTGTGCGTTTGAGTGTGCGGTGCATTGTGAAAGTCTATTAAAGGCAGATCGGGCCAAAAACTTGAAGTCAGATAGCGAAACTAACAGCTAACCGAAGACAATCCGTTGAATGCACTTTCGTCTACGTGCATCGCATGCTGTCAGTTGCATTAGATGACATTTCCCAAGCAGGTGTAGACGATCACATTTGATGCGCACTACACGCAGAGCTGTGCCATTGGTTTGCCGTGTTTTCCGTTTTTAAATTTAACCCAACTTTTCCAATGGCTACAGTGACGATTGAAAAATACGCACGACGGCGATGGGCGTGGAGAGATGCGCAGCTGCCGTCGGTGGATGCAACTGGTTTGGTGGAGAGTCCAGATGACAGGTGCAAATTGAGGGTGATCTGTCATGGCTCTGGGGGATTATGACTGAGTCATCCGTTATCGGGGTAATTGGTAGGTGACAGCCGTTGAATGGGTGGAAAGTGGGACAAATGACATAATTTTTCCAGTTTGTGGTTTTCGAGACAATCTGAGTGCTGTTAAAAATAGGAAACTGTGGACGGTGAGAGAGCTTCGTTTGTAAGCTGTCAATTGGAGGCTTCTTAATTCGATGGACCAATTATTTATCTCTCTCAAAAGGCGCTGGATATGATCCGGAACTGAGAAATAGGATGAATTCTGTTCGATGTGACCTTTTGAATTGACGACCACTTAGAAGCTTTTTTCCGTCTATTTATATCCTTGTGGCAAGATGGAAAATGTAGAAAACATGTGTCGAAATCTAAGGAACATTTATCTTGATCTACGACTGGGATTAGTGTTTAAAAGTGTTCAGCCACCTTTCTATGGATGAAGATTAAGTTAGATCACATCTGGAATTAAGTGCTGCAGCTTGTGTTAATGACGATATTTTCTGGTTGGCGCCCGGTGTAGAGACATGATCGATGTTTTCAAAGATCGATTTGCTGGACATTCAATTCCAACGGAATGTTGCTACTTGTCATACTACTAGCGAGACCAAGGGATAATGAAAGAAGTGTTCCATGGCACAATGTTCCCATGTTTAAACTGTGAGCGAAGCTTCTCTATCAGAATTCCCAGCAGGGAAGAATGGGATATGGGGAAAGTCTGTGCGGAAAATAATCTGCCATCTATACTGACGGATCCAAGATGGAAGTAGGTACTGGTGTTAGGGTGTACTGTGTGAGTCTCGGAATCCAAATCGGTCCTTCAGACTTGGGGATAGTTGTAGTGTTTTTCAAGCGGAATTTGCTGCAATAAAACAGTTGCGGATATGATTGTTGAGGAAAATATTTCAGGACAAACAATCAGAATCTATGTTGGTAGTCAAGCCATACAGTCAACAGCGTTACAATCAACGTCGATAAGATCCAAGCTCGTAAAAATGTGCATCAAAGACTGGACGATATTTCAGTAGCCAATAAGGTGACCCTCTGTTGGGTGCCCGTCGGCATGGGAATTTCCGGTAACGAAAAGGCGGATGAACTGGCCAGGGTTGCGTCACAGCTAAGCCCTTCGTGGGCCCTACCTGAGGCCAGCACACCGCACCTTGTGCATAGAATAAGACATTGAATCTAAGGAGGCAGCTAATAAACGGTAGTGTCGTTTAGACACATGCACTACAGCTAAATCGTTACGGGCAGTCTACGACAAGAGGCGGCGACCTGTACCTGGGTCTGAGTGGTCTCAGCAACCACTCGTGTTGTGCGTGCTATTGTTCTCTCACGAGTGGAGGGGACCTACAGTTTATTGCCGACTCCGAACGGCGAAATTGAGAAGCTTTTTCTAGACAGTTATACTCTTTGAGCATTGTCAGTGACTCGAAAGAGGTGGAGCCGGGAACAATTTTTTTTTTTTTATATTGTTTGTCTGAACTGGTATTCGAACCTAGACTGTGAAAGTCAAGTGCGTATGGGTCGACGCACAAACCCACACGGCCACGGCGCCCGAGGAGATTTACCAATCTCATAAAACAAGGGTCGAAAGTCGAAGGGATAAACGAACAGCCGTTGAGGTTGTGACAAGGCAGTGCAGTCCCCATAACGACTTTTGTAGAAGCTGCAGAGACGGAAAAGAAATAGAATCTGATTGTCCTTGCACTTGCCGTTAGGAGGAAGGAAACCCTAGGAAGATTTTTCTTTTCGGAGCTGGATGATCTAGGGAAAATAGAGCTTAACAAACTCCTGAGATACATGTCTATATCTGGGTGGTTTAACTTAGCTGTCGATACATTGAAGTTTTAGGCTTTTCACGGTTCAAATTTTGTAGGCACAATGGACGCATAGTTGTCTAAGTGAGCCTCTGTCAGCAAGGGCACCTATTTACCTTACCCTAACCTAACAATTGAGTAAAATTGGGGCCAACGTGGTTTAGAAGATGAAATCACTGAATGGTACTGCATTATCCCAGATTCAATACCTGACTTGTGCAAGGTTATTTAGGGAACATGACTGAGATTTCTGAGACTTTCTATAAATAGTAGGTAAGTTTGTGCCCTGTTCCATCAAGGTCGGTAAAGACCTAATCGAGACCTTTGATGTCAAAAAGAGATTCCCACAAGGCGACGCGCTGTCATGCGACTTCTTCAACATCATTCTTGAAAGAATTGTGCAAAACTCGCACGTCAACACCAGAGGCACAATCTTTCAGTAGTCCGTCCAACTACTTGTATATGCCGACGATATTGAGATAATCGGAAGAACACAGCGTGATGTCAATGGCCCTTAACGGCGAACATGCTCGTTTGCGTTATCTCCTATACGGCGAACACATTTGGCGAACATTAATTTCGTGTTGTTTCTTCAAACCGTCAACATGTGTGATAGGCAAGCGCAAGTCTCGAATTGTTCGATAAAATCGTGTCTGACTGTTAACATTGTGCTTTATCCGCGATATGCACTCGGCGACGTTCACAGCAAAAATGGGGTTTGTTCGTAAACATGGCCCTACACGGCGAACATTAACGCCACCGAACATGAAAAAATCGAAATTTTTCGCCAACAGCGAGCGGCTCGCGAACCAGCCCATACACGACGAAAATGCGGCGAGCACGAGCAAATTCGGCGAGGTTGTTCGTCGTTTAGGGCTACCTTAAGCTACATGAGAGCCGTTACATCCCGTTTGGTGTGGATTGTGAGCCGGTGTTCATCGGTCATTGGACTATATTTTTTCAAAAATGAGGCTACTCAGTGTGTACCGATCAACGGTATTCACTATAGGGCCATAATTAATGAACATTTTGACTTTGTTTCCGATTGAATGCAATGAATGTGGAAGAAACTCGCTGAAGTAGGATGGCGCTATATGCTAAATTTACTTCTTTGTGATACGAGTAAGATAAGAACCCTTGCCTGTCTTTCATCAAGACCATATTCGAAAATACCTGTCAACTTGGACTTGTAACGCACATTCGCTTAAATATTTGTATCAAGTGTCGTCAAATCAATGTCTGTCATCAAACTTTCGACACCCACTGTTATCCTCTGCATTTAACCATACGGTTCGTAACTGGATAAGATACAAAGCAAAGCAAAAAAAAACCGTCTTAATTCGTCGTGCTGTTTAATAAACACACTTACATCGAAAAACGCACACGTATTTGGGCCGTTTTTTGCGAGGCTTCTTCTATGCGACACTCTGTCAAATGTGCATTTGGTGCGCGACATTTGTGTGTCGTCGTCTTCGCCGTCGTCTTTGTCGTCTCTGTCTCTGCCTTCATCGTTGTCCAATAGTTTATTCTTTTCATGTCTACGGGCAGATGTGAAATTAGAAAAGCGAAGCATTTTCTCTGGCCCATGACTGGGGCTGCGACATACGACGAAGATGCAAAGTGCTCGTATTCGACGAATATCCACTATAGATACGTACGAGTATTTGCAGATAGATATTTGCAATGCAACGCAACGGTCTATAAATAAAAATTCGAAATTGCCCGGAACTGGCTGCCGCTACACCGACTGCCGCTGCTGGTGTTGCATACACATTAAGTGCAGTGACTTGCATTAGATGGAAGGAAAGATCGTCCAACCCAACAGATGCCACACAGTCTAATTGAGTTCTTCGATTCCAGGAAAAAGAAAACAAGACGATACAAGTGCCCCCAAGCGATTCAAGTGAACCCCTGCCGAAACTGGCGAGAGAGAGGAGAAGAAGAAGAAATATCACCGACCAACCCCATTTATCATCCAGCCCGGGTAAACAATGACATAACCTCAAAAAAACGACCCAAAATGACCCCGAAACGGCAGCGAACAACAAAAAAGGACACAGCCCCGACCGAAGCCACAGCGTCGACAATCATAAGCAAGAAATCGGTTGTGGTATTGCCTTTATTGGTCGTCGTCCTGCCGGATGGAGTGCTCCCAGGATACACGAGGATTTTTCAGTTTGTCACTGCAGCTTAGATGGTCCGGGCGGCTGGTGGAATTTTGCTGTTTGTTCTGCAGTTGTAGTTAGTCACTTTTTATGGCTCATAGCCCACGGGGTATCGGAACAGTTGTGGTGTATTGGGATCAGCAGACAGGACATTACTTCAATCATAATTTACAAGTGATTGCGATTTTATTGTCTCTATGGCGGCGTTATTTGTGTGGGGGTGGTAGTGGTGGTGATGGGGGGACTGGGGTTGTTTTGAGATTAGCAAATGGAGGTGGTTTTGTTTGGTTCTTAATTTAGGCAACAGGTCCCTTAAAGCGGGGTAAATGGGGTTGCTAAACTTATCGAACTTTAATTGTACGACTGTAAGACTAAACATGGCGCTTTCGAATATTTTTCATTTATGGCCTATGTTAGGTTCTTGTTCTATGATCTCAGCGTCTTGTGAGTAGTGTCTGTCTGTCTGATTGTTCGGGCTAATCTCTAAAACGGCTGGAGCGATTTCAATGAAACTTTGCAGGCATGGAGAGGAGGTTGTTAAGAGTGACTTGTGCTTATCTTTTGCGTTTATAATAATTCGAGCTATGAAACCCTTTGTCATTATTCAGAGTTTCATATTTATCATGCCTAGGTGAAATTAGGCGACATACAGTCACCTGAAGTCACGAATATGCAAGTTCTAAGAGACGACGTGAGCCAACCTCAATTTCTAATTATTATTCTGCCATTTGTATCTATAAACATAACATTGAAGGTTCGTTGAATTGAAGGTTGTATGTATGTATGTATGTATATACTATTAGCACCGATCGATCAGGAATCGGTCATAGGCTATATGAAAAACAGAGATTCGCATCTCTCCGCAAACATTCGACGGAGAATTATGGAATTTTGCACACATGTAAAGAACGCCGGGAAAAAATGAGATCCCCTGGAAAAAGAAGGGGACACACCCACCAGATAAGGCGTAGCAAAGTGCGCTGGATACTCTAGTATTAATAATAATCCAGTCTGTGGTGAGCTCGAGTGTCCTAGTCTGCTAGCAGTTCTTAGTTTCACCCCTCAAGTAGAACATAACTAAGCTTTCTTTTCAGATCAATGATTTGAAAAGCTCAATTCAATTAGACTAAAATTTCGGACCTTCAGTGTGCGAGCAATTCATTGCGCCGCGGAAAGTTTAAGCATGAGTTCACTCTTTTGTACCTTAAGCCACCAGACAGATATGTATTTGTCCAAAATGAAGAAAACATAGCCGCTGTAGCGGCCAGTATCGAAGAAGACCGAAACATTTTGATTCGAGGCCTATCTGCTGAATTGAGCATCATCCGAGAAACAACCCGGCTTATTTTGTGGTTGGATTTCGATTAGATTGTGCTGGCGCAAGAATTGAAGACGGACGAGGACAGGCAACGCCATAAGTTCGCTAATTGGTCGCTGGCCAGAGATCCAGGTTTTGTCCAAACAATCATCTTCTCCGACGAGGCCTATTTTTGGTTCTGTGGCTATTTCAACAAGCAAAATTTGCAGCTATTGGTTCAAACACAATTCACAAGAGTTTGACCAAGCATCAAGGCATCAACAAAGATTTACTGTTTGGTGTGGTTTAGGGAAAGGCAGCATCTCTCAGGCTTAGAGACCATTGACGGTAGCGGTAACGGTGTCTCCTGTAGATATTAACCGACTTTTGTAGCTAGAGCTCGACAACATCGATATATCCGAGCTATGGTTCCAAAAAGACGGCGCTACATGCCATGCAAGCGACGTAACGCTCGAATTTGTGAAGGAGAAATTTGGCGACTAGGTCATCTCACGGAGAGCGTTTAACAATTGGCCACCGCGATCAGGCCACTTGACACCACTCGTTTAATTTCTCTGGGGCTACTACGCTGACAAGCCAAAACTTTGGACGAGCTCGGACGTCGCACGTATTTAACCGATCGCTTAAAGTACTGTCAATGAAATCGTGGCGGTTATTTGAATCATGTGGTATTCCATACATAATGCCATGAATGTAGCAAATAAAGCCGGAATCAATTTTATATCTATTGCTATTTTATTTAAATTACTTTTCCTATCGGAATAAGTATGGAATGAGTAGTAGATCTTCTTATGAATTTGGTCAAATATTAAGTTTTAAATGGGAGATTTATTCAATTACTCTCCGCTCTTCTTTTCGATGTGAATCAAGAACTTTTCGATGTGCCTTGATTCACGCTAACCAACAAGCTGAGTGGATTCGCGAACAAAATTAGTCATGTATGTAGATACATACATACGAGTATATGCAATAAGATTCTCCTCCACGGAATATCCATGACCATTCAACTCCACGGATTGCTTTCAAAATCATTTCATATGTTCTGACATCACCAGAAAGACCATATCCTCTCAAAGCGAACCGCTCCCCGTCTCGGTGCACAAAGCACAATCAACTTCACTCCTCCTCCCAACTCAAGTATCATTCCATCCATCTTCTCGGTATCCATTCGGCAATGCCCAATTCAGATAAGCTCTCAGCCAAAGCCATCGAGGATGTAAAAATATTTAAACGACTGAGAGCGCACGGGATGACAAAAACTACCAATTTAAGGCCAAAAGGACATTCCACAGTGCCTTCCTCATTTCGTTTCGCAAAACAATTTGCTTTCTCCTGCCAAGAAACCGAGATGAGTTGAGGACATGCCAACCGGAAAAGGGTGCACGTACAATTCCCACTTAAAGCTGCACATCGCAGGGCGTCCCTTAAAGTTTCCCCCAGTTTGATGCAATCTTGCAGTGTGTTCCAGTTTTTTGTTTGTCGCCACCTCCTGCTCGTGCTCTGCCTGAACGGAAAACTTAATGACCCGAAAAGTTGTCGATAGCAGAAGGTTGTGCATCTTACAATGAATGCCGAGTAATCCCGGTTTTCCTTCCTTTGTGACAGAGTGTATGTGGGCATCCTGGATTAGCAAATCACAAATTATCACCTTTTTCTTGTCCCTCCTAGACTGGAGCATCCTTCTTTGGCTTTTCCCTCCCTCTCTCTCGCTCTTGCTCTTGCTCTTCCCTGTCGTTCTTGTCTCTTCGTCCTTTTGTTTGTCAACAGTGATGGTTAGCTCCGAGAAGCGTCTTGTCCTATGTAATCCCTTTGAGTGGTGTTTAGAAATATGCAAATTAACTGGAGTTCCTTGGAAAAATCCTTTTGCGATAATTAAGATAAGTCGACTGTCTTCGAAGGAGCCGAGTGTGGGGGCGAAAGGGCTGCCACATTAACAAAGAATTACACATGCAGATTACTTAATTCCCGAAGCACTGTCTTATAGGAATTGTATGTAAATTTCAATTTCAGGGAAAAGGACACAACAGGAAGCTCTTGAAATTCGTGTGCTGTCAACTGGGCGGGGATGGGACACCTTTTCGGTTGGTCTCTGCTGCTGGCTCTAGGAAATAGAAATCGTCAAGAATTTTATGAACACTTGATTGGATTGTGAGGCAAGATGCTTCGCAAGGATATGCGAATTGTCCTCGTCGCCAGCGGGATGCGGTTCTCAAGTTGATTGCATGTGGCGCCATCGAATATGAGTGGATGCACATCCGTATGCATGAGAGGTTTTGATTTCCTATTCGAGTCTAAGGATGTGGAGTTGTTTTGAGAAGAAGGATGATGCGAGATGACCTTCGTCTGCATATGCAGTAATGGAGAGTATTTGGGATTAATGCAGGATACACAAGGAAGCACAAAGTGTAGAAAGTCGTTCACTTTGAATTTCTGGAGTACTTGTGGGAATTTTTGAGCACTTAATGGTTCGCTTCTATATGTGGTCTCTAGCCGATGTTTTCTGCTACTATTCATAAATAGTCCCAACTAGTTCTTGTTTAATACTGAAATAACATCAAAGTGCGTTATCGGTTTTCCAGACACTTGCAAGAAATATGTACTTCTTCTTTGTGGACTACAGACTGATGCAGAACTGGTCCTTTACAAACAAGCCCCATTAACTCACTGCACATCAGTAAAGTTGGATAGAATTAAAGTCAAGGAATAGTAATCTTAAAGTTACACCCTAAAGAACTGGTTCAAATGCCGATGATTCTTCACGAATTAAAAGCCTGTTATCGTCTTTGAGGAGACAAACCCAGAATATCTACCGGGTGAAGCATAAAAAGCAGTTACATTTTGAAGATGTAGCTGGGCCCTAATGATGACTTGAAGATCCTCTTTATTCCCAACACGGGAATTAAGAACAAGAAATAAGTCTTACTTGCTGAGTAAAATTTTGTGGAAAAAAATAAAGATCATGGACGATCGCATATTCGGCTTATTTACCGAACAATAAAGCTCCGAATGGCCAAGGGACTTTGAGTGCGTAAACCACATGCAGCACACATTCAGTTATCTAGTTGGTTAGCGCTGGAAAAATATGATGATGGTGATGAGGAAAATTCGTTTCTTCATCCACCGATGGCGATGTCTTCAATGTTAAGTCGACGAGCTGTCACTTGTTGCCTTCAACATTATACTTCCGTGCATTTATAGGAATATGTGAATGACATTAACGTGATTAGTTGAACTCAGCGAGCCGCCAATAGACTTTTGTTAGCATTGAAACAGAAGCAGGTAAAATGGGCGTTGATTGAGGCAAAACGAAATTGAAGCTGTCATCAAGCAGCAATTTTTCAAAACAAAACTGTTCGCTGCTAGCCGTTCGGAGTCGGCATTAAACTGTAGGTCCCCTCCACTCGTGAGAGAACAATAGCAACAACAGCAACAACACGAGTGGTTGCTGAGAAGCAAGGCCCAGACTGCAAGACCTCGGACTGAAGCGTGGCGAAAAGAAAAAGGGTTTGCTCATAGACACGACATTGATGGAAATTAAGTTAGACTTCAGCTAGCTAACTCTTAACTCTTCAGCTAGCACGATCTTTTTCAACTTGTCTCCATCTTAATCGTGGACGTCTTCTGCTACGCAGTCCCACATGCTCAATAAGTCGATTAAGGAAGCGAATTTTCGTCGAGTGGTTTTAAGTGACATTTTTTACATTTAAGTTACCATAAAAGTTCCAAGTAATAGTGTGTTATGATTAGGGATGCAAACGATACATCGATGTTTGCAAAACGTGCATGAAGGGCCCGCTCGGGAACCCTAATTCAGAACCGTAGGATCCTCCTCCGTCACTATGGATTTTTCGTTGGCCCGATGAGCCACAAAGTAAAAATTCAATCATCAACGAATCGGAAGACAGAGAAAGTTTTTGGGTTAAAGCTGACTAGTATATTTTGTTGGTACGTAGATATAGCCAACAATTTGTGTGATGGAGAAGATAAATAAAACATCGGAAAACCATCGATGTATCGTTGTTAATACCGATGTTTTTTTAACATCGATTTTTGTCGGGGAACTATCGATGTTTTCAAACATCGATGTTTTTTAAGACGATGTTGCATCCACAGTTATGAATATGTTAACTTTCATAAGTCATAAGGGGTAAAGTGAACAACAAGTAAGCACATTCTGCAAGCATGATTTGCAGTTACGCATTTTTTTTTGCGCATTTGGCATATACCCCAGCTGCGTCACAAACACGTTCATATGTACGCATGCAATTACTCGTTATTAGCGAATTCGCTTTGCCATTAACGTAGCCTCAATAATTCACTTGACTGAAACTTAGTAAAACTTAGTAAGAGCGTTTGGCATAGATACGTTAATTAAATGTTAAATACACATAATTATTGAGCTAAACTTAGAAACAATATTTTGTTTAAATTAAGAATCAGAAGGACGAAAGCAGACTTCAGATGAAGTCCACTGTCTTGAGTAAAATATTTTGAACGTTGACTTGTAATTTGGAGAGGAGAAGTTTAAGTATCTCGGGGTCTTCTTCACGAGTGATGGGAGGAATAATGCTGAGATTTCCTGTAGGATTGGTCAAGCTGGGTCAATTTTGAAACAGCTTGGTCGATCTGTAATCAGGAAGGACGAGCTTGGTGTCAAAGCCAAGTTAACGGTTTTTAACCCTGTATTTGTTCCAACTCTCACCTATGTTGATGAAATTTGGGTAATGACCGAAGGAATAAGATCGCGAATACAAGCTGCCGAGATGAGATTTCTTCGTCCTGTTGTGGATTTACTCGCCGGGATATTGTGACAAACAGGGCAGTAGGCGAGGAACTCAATGCTGGACAGCTGCTTCTTCGAACGGAAAAGACCGTATTTCGATTGTCTGATCACGTAACACGAATGTCCCCATCATCACGACTTCCGAGGCGTGCCTTGAATGCGATTCCATCAGGTAGGCGACCGCTTGGCAGAGAGAGATGGTTGGACCAAGTCCTAAAAATTCGACTGGTTACGCTTGGGCATAGCTCCTGATGAGTTAGAGTCGATGGCGGAGGATCGAGTGGCCTGGAAATCTATCGTGTGTGCATTGCCCCCACGACCCCTTTAGTGAAACATGAGGGTCAATTAAGTGGAGATAAGATGAGATGAGATGAGAAATGTGTCCTATGCAATATTCGATTGCAACACATACCCCATTCAGACCACCTAATCACCGGATGAATAGAAGCATGGATGTGGAAAATGGTCAATCAATGCGGCGCTAGATGATGATGGCAATTTCGAATAATGTACTCTCAGATTTTTTCCAATCAAATGCCAAATAAATTTAATTTAATTTAAATAACCCTAAAATGAGTTCGTGGGCGCCGTGGCGTAGTGGGTAGGTGCGTCGACTCCTACGCTCGAGGTCGTCAGTTCGAATCTCGAAAAAAAAAAAAAAAAACATCAAACATTTTTTTCATGGCTCCACCTCTTTCGAGTCACTGACAATGCTCAAAGAGTATAACTGTCTAGAAAAAAGCTTCTCAATCTCGCCGTTCGGAGTCGGCATTAAACTGTAGGTCCCCTCCACACGTGAGAGAACAATAGCACGCACAACACGAGTGGTTGCTGAGAAGCTAGGCCCAGGTCCACCTCGGACTGTAGCGCCGCCATTATTATTATTATTAAAATGAGTTCCATTGAGGCAAGCTCTGAAACTTGTACTCAAAACCAATTGGCTACGCTTCTGTTGAGTATTTTGCACCTAAATAGGGCTTCCTCCCCTCCAAATGCTCTTGGTGTAAAACAGATTGTGACTCAGTAGAATAAATTCACTTCAAACATGATGAACTTAAGAAGACTATGCTCACTTAGGTCTTTCAAACCAATTTCATCAAATTCTCTCGTCTTTTACAGTTTGTGTCGTCAATTCAAAAGCCACCAACAACGCAATTAGAAAAACACAAAAATTCCTTTCTCCCCTCCACCAAATATTGCATAACCCAACTCCCATAGACTTCCTCTACAATCCAGCACCGTTCGACATCCATCGGGGATACACCTCTTCCAACGCTGAGCCATTGCACCACTTGCAATGTATGTGGTTGCGATATATCAGAGAAACGATTACATCCTTTCGCCTGTGTCTCCACACAACACAGTCCGCTATCAGCCGAAACATCGGCCACATAATTCAAAAGTCCTTAACCCATCGCACCGCACACCCACATGGCCCGGCATTAGAATGTCCTCTAAACAGAGCCGATCCACTGAATTAGAAATAGCTCCATCGCTCAGCAGAACAACACCGAAAACCCCGCCACCTTTCGCAAGCGAACTACACAACCACCAGCTGCTCCAACGGTAGGATTTTTCAGCAAAAACCACGTGCTGGTCACGCTACTACAACCAGCTCCGCACCATCACACCACCGCCACCAGCAGCAGCAGCGTCATCATCATCGACGTCATCAATGAAAAACAACGTGCACCGCGAACCATGAAACATGCGCCGCACCGATGTGGCTCCAAACGAATACAAGGACATTGAGGGGAAGCCTCCGCGTGGCAAGGGCTGATGGTGGCTGCTGTGTGATGGTGGTGGGTAATTTGTCCCGACGAAGAAAAAGTCCCGCCAACAAGGATTCGATTGAGATGATGTCCAAGAGATTTGACTTTGCCAGCCAAAAGCGACAAAGGGCCAGAAGAGGATAAACAAAAGAAGACGCATACGAACTACGAAATCAAGATAAACATCTTCCACGCTCCTTGGATGGGGCCAGTCACGGAGGGTGTTTTTTCCGCAGTTTACATGTGCCCAGGCAGGACATGACCAGCACAACGGGGCGCACACAACAAACGTGTGCTGGATGGCTAAGGATCTGCTGAGCAGTTCTCTGCGGAGTTTTCGACGTGAAGCACGTGGGGTGCAGACTTGCTTCTGAGGATGAAAGGATGCAAATTGACGAGTGAATCACTGAGGCTCTTGATTTATAAAAACGGCCAAGGGAACAGTTTGTATCCTACTCGGGAGATGCAGAGATTGTTCGAACGTGTCGAACGATTGGTTTCTCTCGCGCATTTGAATTTGCAAAGAGAGATGCCACTCACTCACACAGAGATTGGGTGCATGCGTTGTGAGAGTGTTTGTTTTGGGGGGATACACTGCAAAAAAGGAAAGGATTAAATTTAACAGAAGAATTTCGTTTGAAGGTTTATTTTATAGACAACATTTTAGGGGCAGTGAAGGACCATGCTTTAAAATGAATTTGAAATTTTAGGTTCAGTTGTAGAAAACTCTGTACTTGATGGTTATTCAAAGGAATCGTTTCATTTCAGAGTTGAACCAAACTCGTCAGTAACAGCAGTATAAAATTAAACCCTCGGTTGGAGACTGAAGCGATATGCTTAGTCTGGTGTCAAACTCCTCGCCGGGGGCGTGAAGACTTTTTTTTTTTGAGGATTTTTGAAACGCTACTGGAGCACTCTGGTAGGTAGCAACCTACTCCAGTACCGTTAATTTGATCCCAACGGTAAATGGTGACTGGACCAGTTTCGATTTCACTGGGATTCGAACCTGGGACCCCTCAAACTTGAGGCACGCACTTAACCAACTGCGCCATCCAGTCGTGAAGACTTTAGAAAAGGTTTCAGAACAGGCACCGGGCGGATCACTATTTTAGTGTGATCATGTGAGGACTGTGAGGCATGACCTCTGTTTGTGTCCATCGTGTGGAACTCGAAAATTAGTTATACTGGAAGACGATTTGACGGTTTGTCAAAACAACTGGGCTCAAAACTCAAAACAAAATCATGCTCCACAAAACTCTCATTCTGCCAGTCCTGCTATATGGAGTCGAAAACTGGACACTAAGCAGAACTGCGGAGCTGATTCTTGGTGCCTTCGAAAGAAACATTTTACGTCCCGTCTGGGAGGAAGGCGAATAGAGGAGAAGACACAACAACAACACACAAAGAGTGTCTTCGAATCCGAGCCTCCTGGTTCGAGAAGGAGAGGAAAACCGAACCCCCGGTACAAAGACCAAGTCATCGCGGACGTAAGACAGCTTGGTCTTGATGATTGAAAGCAGCGTGCCCAGGACCGTCAACGATGGAAGGCAGCGAGAGCTCAGGCTCAGACCATACATGGGTCGTAGGCCTGCTAAGTAAGTAGGAAGACGAAAAAAAGACACTTGCGGACAAGTTGTATCTAGACCGACCCATATCTCAACTGATTCGATTGATTTTGAAATGTTTGACGTAGCAATGGCTGAAAGCATTTCCTACTCCGTGGAAAATAGGTCTCAGCAGAACGTGAACAGAAATAGATTTACAAGGAATATTCAATAGATATAAATAGCCCTTCAAATAGAACAGTCTAAAGCACATAACACGAAGTTTTTTGACTTAATAACAGACACTGACAAGCACCTCAGTCTTGTTCAATGGTGAAAAGTCATGTATGCTATCAATATGTTGGTCTCTTTGAAAGCAAAAATGCGAAAGTGTTCATCGATTTTTTTTGAAACGCGACTGGAGCACTCAGACTCAAAACTGGTCCATTGTACTGCCAGGTAGCAACCTATTCCAGTGCCGTAAATTTGATTTCAACGGCAAATGGTGACTGGACCAGATTTGATTTCACTGGAATTCGAACCTGGGACCCCTCGAACTTGGGGCAGCCACCTAAGCGATTGAGCGGAGTATTGATGGTTGCTGAAAAATAAAAATCATAATTGATCCATGTCGTTTATTCAACCATAAAAACCTAAGCTGGACCATATGAATATTTAAAAATATAAACGGTGGTGCTACAGTCCGAAGTGGAAACTGGGCCCAAAGTTTCTCAACAACCACTCGTGTTGTAGTTTATGATTTAATGCCGACTCCAAAGTTTGGAGTCCAAACGACAAGATTAAGAGACTTTTTCTGGACAGTTGTACTCTTGGAGCATTGTCATTGACTCAAAAGAGGAGGAGACGTGAATAAAATGTTAGGTGTTTTTTCGAGATTCCAACCTTAGACCTCGAGCGTAGGAGTCAACGCGGATATATGAGACTAAATTCACCTCACAATTAGGTCCTTGTGGTACTACTGTAATGATGAGACAGTATGCAATGCGTTGCCGTAATCCATTCGCACCCAATGGTCTTTTCACAGCAGAAGAGTAGTCTCCGTGGTCTATTCAAGGATGTTGGTTCTCCAGCTAATTTTTTTTTAAATGTGAGTGACTCTAATCGGCTAATCAGCCCAGGGTTGAGTTTTGTATTTCTTCTAGAGGAACTCAGTTTTTTGAGGATTGACTCCATGACAACAATCCCTTGTCAAGGCCATAAGCTTTGAGAAAGCATTCTCCATACTGTCTGCAAGCATGGAGAAAAATTTATGGGATTCTGCATCGTCCGCATAAGCATCCATTTTGTAGTCTTCTTCCTTTGATATAAACAGCAACTCAATGAATAGAAAGGGTGAAACCACGCCACCCTGATGTATGCCTTGAGTAACCAGAATGCAGATCGTAGCATCACTAAATTTAAAGCTGGCCCGCTGGTTTAGCTGATGAAGAGATGCCACAAGAGGTGCTCCGATATCTAGTTTAATGAGCGTAACCACGATTGCTTCGTGGTCTGATGTTTAAGAATGCGGCAAAAGCAAATTCCCAAGGCTTGAGGGATTTTTAATCGTCTTATTTTTGCAGTTGTCAAAATTGTGGTCCATTTTCTGCGGGCAAGCTACGCTGCGTTCAAAAACAGATTTTAAGATAAGTGACATAAAATTATCCTTTCGTGGATTTGTCAGTGACTTGTCAGAGGTGGTGCCGTGATAGTTTGCGTGCCTCGCCAAGCACTTGGAAGTGAAAGCAATTAACCTTCCAACGGTCTTTGATCGTAGACCAGTCTAATTTGAGATCTTATAACACCGACATTTGCCTTAACCAACTGCAGTTTTTACAATCACCAGCAAAAGTTTTCATCGATCAATTTCTTTTTTTTTGTTGTATTTTTTGAAACTCTACTGGAGCACTCAGACTCAAAACTGGTCCATTGTACTGCCAGATAGCAACCTACTCCAGAGCCGTTAATTTGACCCAAACCGCAAATAGTGAGTGGACCAGATTCGATTTCACTGGGATTCGAACCTGAGACCCCTCGAACTTGGGGCAGGCACTTAACCAACTGCGCCATCGCCAACGATCGATTGGTATACGATCATTGATCGCGCGACCACTGGTAAAGGATTGCAACTCAGTGACAACCAAATGTATTAAAAATGGACAACGCTGTACGTAAGACTTTCTTTTGTTCGAAAAAAAGTATATTTATATATATATATATAAATTTTTGGTATAAGAATATCAACCGAATCTTTCTTGCTTGAATAATCCAATTTCATTAAAATCGAATAAATCACTGAGTGAACCCAAGATCCCCTATACACCTACTAATAGCTCCAGAGAGTCTACGTCTGGTTATTTTTAGGTACAACTAAAACCGTAATGAATGGCATCCAATGCATCTTTGTTTTGATAAACTCTAAACTGCTTTTGCAATTAAATCTATTTCCCTCTTCCAAAGTAATAAAAGCTGTGTTTTGAGATAACCACTGGCCAATTAACCTGCGATTCGTTAATTACATAAAGAGCGCGATCACTCCCCTCTCAAGGAATGCAAATAATTTCTGCTCCTCTGGGATTTAGTGTCTTTGCAGCACCACCCCAGGGAGTCTGTGATGAGGAAAAACAAACACGTTATATAAAAACCGACCACCTTCCGGATCTTCTCTCAAGATCGTAGCAAACTCCATCTCTCCCACTCTCTCTCTCGGAAGGAACTCAAACCTAGAAATGTCGCCTTAAAAATAGACACCATCCGCCATGTACCTCGGAGAATAGTTGAAACATGAATTCATCGGGCTAACTGTGCTTAAAATTAAATTTAAATGCCATTCTCGCTGAGATTTATGTGTGCGACAACACAGCCTATATGTGTCCACCATCGGAACAAGTATCTAACAAAATCCCATAAACGTTTTAAGAGACACGCGCTGCTCCTTGCCGTGTAGCCACCACATAAACTGTGACCGAACCGAGTCCCATTCACTCCCACACACTCGAGACGCTTGGCGCACGTAAGACCGTAAGACCGAAGACCGAAGACCGTCCATTCCAACGAAAACAATAATAATAACATTGAAAAAGGGAAAACTCGGGAAAAGAGAAGAAAACTCTTGCACTCGCCCCTCCAACGTCCACCGTTTGCCGACCCCATCGGTTGGGTTGGTTGCTGCACAGCGAAGTCCAACAGCAACCACCACTCTGAACACGACCCATACAGCCGCAGCTCGTGTGCTATTTCGGGGGCCAGACCAACACAGACGCACGCGGAGATTCTCTGGCGGCCAGTCCACACAGCGGCGAGAACGTGTTGCTGTGTGATGTGTGCTCTGTGTCTCTACACGACGACACGGTGACTCCGACCACGACGACAAATGTGTACAACGAGCGACATCCCCCGAAAAAGTTCTACTACTGCTGCTGCTGCTGATGGTATAGTGTGCCCACCGAACAACGACTAGACCAAGGCGACCGATTCGTGTCGAATCTTGGAGTGGAGCCAGTTGTTTGCGAATTGTTTGCCAGTGCAGTGTTGTGCCGCTTCTGGCACAGGCAGGCAACGTGCGGTGCCACCAATCGTGCCTTCGGGCACGATTGAGACGCATCCAAGAAAAATTACGCCCGACAACGACAAAAAAAAAATCACCAAAATTCTCAAACGGATCGGGCCAGCCAACAAGCCATCCGACCATCCGACAAAAATTCTTTTTAGATGACTACTCGGGCGATTCGTCGGAAACGAGGCAACACAGAGGAAAAAAAAACATTTTTTGGACGGTGTCTCGTAACTTGGCCACCGATTCAGAAACTCATCATCATCATCAGCAGCAGATACGAAATATTCTTGTGATGGCCAAGTCCAAGAGTGTCTCCTCCTACCATCACCACCTTCGACGGGGAAGGAGTCTGCCGCAGCAGAGCCGCACAAGAGGTTATCTGCCGTTCATTGGTTGTCCACCGTGCGATGACAACACGATAATGATTCTTGGAGATGCTGGTGGCCAAATCCAAGACGTTGATGGCCAACACAGCCCAACCGAAGCCAAGTGGTAGCGGGATGGTGTTTGCATTTTGCTGGCCGCGCTCCTGCATCGCCAACAGGTTGAGGGGGATGATGGCTCAACTTGGGACTTCGATTGCCTTACCATTGACACACGTCCGTCTCGATCATACAGCTCAGCTCCGCGAACATCTGCAGCAGCTCAAGTCAACGTAATTAACCGGAGGCCCAGATTCTCCCATCATCAACCGAACCGCCACACGCCACACCACCACCCAAGGAGTGTGTGGAGCATTTGTTGCGTTGGCCAACTGGCTATTACCCAAAAAAAAAAAAAAAAAACAGCGAAGGAATCCCCTGAGGACTACACAAAAAAATATCCCATCCCGGCCAATTGAAGTGGACACGAGCCCAAGAAACGCGTCCATTGTCTCACTTCGCCGAGGAGACTTAACCTGTCACCGTGTGTGTCCCGCAATGTCCGAATAACATCCAGAACCTTGCTTAATACAAATGAATCTTGTGTTTGTTTTGTGCGCGAAATATCACTCAAACCGATACGGTTTTCGTTTTCAAACAAAAAAAATAAAATAAAAAATACCCTACCAACAGTAGTGACTAATCTTAAGAAAGAATAACCGAGGTAATCTCGTCTAGTTAAACTTCAAGTTAAATTATCTTATATCCAAACGTAGTGTTAATCAGTTGCTGCTCACATGAGGCGAACTTCAATATAAACTAACTCGTACGTATACAGTTACAAACAAGGATACAGTAGTGAATAGTGTATAGAATTAAAATTATAAAACTTTTCGTTGCGATGTCGGTGAATACGGACCGCAGAAGTGGAAAGGTTTTTCAAACTCCTTCACATTTTTCAACTCGTGGTGAGTATTGTGTGTTTTTGAATTTTTATGAAATAAGTGTTTTTCTTTAAAATGTTGGATATGCTAAAGGGATTTTCGAAAGTGACACTTAGTTGAATTTGGTAGCGGTTTAATTTAGGTTTTCGAAAATTCGCTTGAGGGTTTTAGGGCAGTTACAGGGCTGAAGAAAGATGATTTAAGGTTTCAAAAACTTGGGGAAAGGGGAGATGGTTGCTTTTCTGACGTTAGGAAGACTTTTGAATTCGCAAATTTACTGGAAATAGAATTCAAAATGGTGTTGAGTTGGCAAGCGTGTTTACAATTTACGTGACGTTACTTGTTTGCATTTTCTAACGATTATTAAGAGAAGAAATAAATATGAGCAACCACTGTAGGTTACCTATTTCAGATTTCTTTTGAAAACTCAAATTTTCTTTTGTTTTCAAAAAAATAAATAAACGATTGTGTATTAGTTCTTAAGGTCTCATCTTTCCCTTATTTCAAGTAACTTAAAAGTTCCTTGTGTTTCAAATTGACACACATTTTCTACAACTATATCTTTTTGTCGACGATTGACATCAAGGTAATTTTTCTAATTGAACACAAATGAATACAATGAACCGTCGAAGGTTAAACAACATGCTGAATAAATTTGAACAATCTCAGTATTAGCCATCGTTAGTTATGACTTTTCCATCTTTTTTTGCAGTTGATGTATTCCAGCAGCACTACTTGTGTTTTGGGGCCAACCATAGATTTTCTCATAAGAATGAAAGTGTATTCAGAAAGTCCGTGTTGCATCGACCAAAACAAAAAGGGGTCAAGCCTGCTGAATACAGCGGGTGGCGCAGAATTTTTCAATTAATATTTGGTCTGCAAAATGTGGACGAGCATTGTCATGATGGAAACTTACTGATAAACACACATGTGTATTCTGGTTGTTTTTGCTTAAAATGTTGTTCTTCTTACTTTAACCCAAATCAACTATTTATTGCTACACACATATATACAAACAGTGCCTCACAAAAGTATTCGGAATTATGTTTTCTTCCTGGATTTTAGTACTGCTAAACAACAAATAATTATTATAATTATAATAAAAAAAAACAGTTTCATTTTAACATTTATTCTCTGTTAACAAAAAATCAGAATTTCTGTCTGTAACAACAAAATGCAACAAACTAGAATTCAGGAAAAAACATAACTCCGAATATTTTTGAGATTGTATTCAATCGCTGCTCATGCCTGCTACGTGTAAAGGGTGGGCCAAATACAGGTTTCTTTTTAAAAATTCAATAAAATTATAGCTTTATTAGTAAGAACAAACATTCCCATTAATTACGAAATACAATGTTGTTGAAGTGGCTGCCTCGGCTGATTTCGCAATGGCGCATCCTGTCACCCCAATTTTCCAAGACTTTGCTGATGGTTTCGGGCTGTAGTTCACGGATTCCTTGAATGATATTGATCTTAAGTGTTTGAATCGTTTCCGGATTGTTGGCATAACATCGCTCCTTCATGGTTCCCACAAAAATAAACGCCCAAAGGGGTCAAATCCCAGCTCCGAAGTGGCCAATTCACATCGCCAAGACGGTTGATTTGGGTGAATTGAATTTGGTGCGCAAAAGATCGATTGTTGTACGGGCTGTGTGGCATGGCGCGCCGTCCTGCATGAACCAGATGCCATCCAAATCCATGTCTTCAATTTCAGTAAAAAAAATAAGGCGGTTAACATCGCTCTGTAACGCCCACCGTTGACCGAAACGTAGTTCCCAGCCTCGTTTTCGAAGAAAAATGGTCCAATGATGCCACCACTCCACTATCCGCACCTAACTGTCACTCTCTGTGGATGCAATAACTTCTCGGCAATAACGTGCCGGTTTTCCCCAGCCCCAGCAACCCCAGCGGCAATTTTGTTTGTTAACGTAGCCGTAGCCGCCGAGATGAAAATGCGCCTCGTCAGAAAAGATGATTTTTCGCCTTAAATCGTTGTCCAATTCAAGCTGCTCTAAGGCCTAAACTGCGAAGCGATAACGAAGCGGATGGTCGCGCGCCTTCAATTGCTGAGTCAATTGGACCTTGTAAGCGATTAATCCGAGATCTTTGTGCAGAATTCTCCTCGGGCTAGTGAGTGAAATGTTGAGCTGTTCGAGCTGAGATCGTTGGCGAGTTGATGTTTGTGAATTAAGTCTCACACTCTCAGCCACAGCAGCCACATTCTCATCTATGCGCACGATACGACGACGGAGACCATGAGTGTTGTCAACTAGCACTCCAGTCTCACGAACTTTTGGCACAAACTTGGGTACAGCAGTCGCGGTGTGTGCTTCATTTCGTCCAAAACGTATTTTCAAAAAACGCGCTGTTTGGGGTGTACAGCACTCACTTTGGAAATAAGTATTCAATATTTCCGAACGTTATTCAAGGGAAGGGCGACTCTTTTCTTTTCGCGGAGGTATGATACAGACTTTCTATCAAGATTTCGAGCGGAAAACAGCTTTAAGTGCCAAAATAACCTATGATTTAAAAAAAGCCACTAGATGATCCACCCTGTATTTTAAACGGGGATGTACTAAGCAATATCATTCGTCTTTCTAAACAGCTTAAAACTTTGTGAATTAATGTTGCTAACACATCTTAATTGGACACGGAGTGTGAATGTGTGGTGGGTTCGATCTCGAACATGAACTTTCACCTCTTACACCTCTCGCTTTACTTACAATGCTCAAAGTGTATTGGTTAGTGTGGCTGATTCCGGATTAAAGACAACCGTAGGTCAACAAAGACCCGTTGTGATAACGAAGATTAGAAACATGATGAAAAACTTGTCAAACCTCGTCGTTTGGATTCGGCACAAAACTGTAGGTAGTATACACAGCACGAGCGAAAGCTGCAAAAGTTCAACGCCAAATCCAAATTTATGGATTCACAGAAGAAAAACTCGGCACGCTTGTTAGTCTAGTTTTTTTGTTGCAAACACTTTAATCAGGACTTTTTTAAACTATTCTAACAACCTATAGTGTGGCGTAGATAACGGCTTAAAACGCATAATATTAAGGGCCAACTGTAATAGCCATACGAAAGCGTAGGTATATGTCAAAAACAAACTAACAAGATGTATTGTCAAATTTCAGAGTGTCCAGAATTGCTTGCGCTTCAGGAGAACTCAGATGTCAATTGACATTTGCATACGTAAAGAGCGATTCATTTCATAATTGGTCACGGATTTGTTGATTAATTTAATTCAATAAAAGTTCAATCACAAGGTTATTTGAGATTGGCTCGCGAACCTCTGCTTTGTATCCTTAAATTCATTGCAATATATTCGTATTGATAAAATAAAGAAAGATTTTAAAAATTAGATTCTAAATTCAAACACTGCCGAACATATTCAAAATCAACTCTTGATAAATTTATGAAATTTTTATTTTAATGAAAAAATGTGAGAACAAATTAATTCCATACTTTTTGTAGAATCCTTTTTAAGTTTTTTAAATCACAACGCACAAGCACTAATGACAAAGCGCTAAACTCAATTCAATCGCGAGACTAGAACCTGCTCGTCAATATTGTCACTCTTAAAATACGCAGATCCATTGTTCCAATAGCAAAAAATAAAAAAATAAAAAACTTCACACGACTGCCCCTTCTTTTTCAAAAATTCCGCACATTTTCCGTATACATTTTGTTCGCAAAAAAAAGTGGAGGGAAGAGCTCTAATCAAACGATTCAACTATTCAGTGCCAAAAAGTGAAGCTTCTAAAGATGCAGGGAAAAAATTCGCAATATTGCAATATTTAGAGAATCTATAATAATTTAATTAGCAGGCCATTCTGTTGGGGCAAAATTTGTTTGGTCAACATTGAGAGTCTCCGTTGTTCTTCGGACTTCCTACTTTTGATTTTATGTTTGCGGTTAATTGCTCGTGATGATGTTGTGATAATGGATCTATACATCAGTCGTTTCGAACGCGTTTGGCTTTATTGTGATCAGAATTTGGAACTGACAAGAAAATTAGAAAATCCTTGGTGACAATGTTGAATGTTTTTCGACTTGTAGTAGCCTCACTAAAAAGTGGAACATGAGAGTCATTTGACAGTGTTTAAGCAAAGCACGAGAGGTGTAAACAATAGAAGCTAAAAAATCGCGCGCAATGTGTGCATGCTTAGCTCAGGGCCTTTGGTTCCACAAGGATGCAGTGAGTGATGAGGTTAACGCAATCAGTACTTCCGTTTGCAACTTCCAATTGAATCTTTCATCTAATAATCACTCCTCATGGTGAAACTCTACAAGCAGATACTTCAAAATCGAATACTATACGAGTATGTTCGTTAATTCTTGACTAATTGAGATTTCACACCTCCGTCAAGGTCGCATGCAGCGGTTTTACTATATTTTTATTAAACCCTGATAGTCTACAGTCCGAAATGCTTTTGTGTCAACGACTTCTTTGGTTTTGTGAAAAGTTGCTAAATGAATTTCTACACAGGAAATCTAAGTTTCATCTCCATCTCCAGACCATCAAAATTCTGTTGTTCTGTGTGTTCAAATTTCACAGCGAATCCTATGATTCACTGACGACTGAGCTAATGGGTGCCACAAAAACTAATTAGAAATTTCGGCGTCAATGAGTGGTTTTGAAAGTGTTAATTTTAATCGACCTTGTAGACAGAGCTGAGGAATATATTGTTAAAAATTGCAAAATCATGCTAAATTCTATTAAATTCTTGTAAACTCGATTCGCATTCGAAAAATATCAAATGTGACGGAAATGTCAGCCTTGCTATGGTAGATCATGCGTGTCAAGAAAAAGATTTTAATAAATCAGGAGATCCCAAGTTAAAAGAAATACTCGTAAACAACTGAATCGGATTTCGGGATGAAGCATTTTAATGAAGTGATAATTAGTTTTTGAGTTTTTTAAGGATATCCTCTGCGTGGGGCCAAGGGGGTAGTTTATCATATTCTCGATGATTATTCAGAAAACGAAGAATTTTCTTCTTTTTTTTAAGATGTGCTAACAAAAGAGTGATTTATTGGCTATGGTATGTTTATTATGCCTGAAACACAAAACTGCGTTGGTGTTACCGTCGATTGATGATTAACTTTCAACACAAGAATTACAATGGCAGCCTGAAACAATTTTTCCACATATCCGACTCGAACATCAGCAAAATGAAAATGATATTATTAGTGGCAACACAATGGAGCCTTACTGGTGTCACTTACCCTACCGTACTAAAGGCAGCAACCTTACCTACATATCTAGTTCATCGTTGCCATTTCTGGGGCCTAGCAACGACTTGTGTTGTCCATGTTATTGTACGTTATTGCGAATGGAGCTGACCAACAGCAACTCCGAACAGCTAAGTTTGAGAAACTTTGCATGACAGTAATATGCTCTGAGCATTGTTAGTAACTCAAGAGAGGTGGTACTGTAAAAATTAAAGATTTTGTGTCCCGCATTGACCCATGGATCCTCAGAGTAGCAGTCGGCGCACAAAATAAGACGTTAAAATAAGACGTTGTGTGATACTGTAGTCTCTCTCTCTCTCCCTCTCTCTCTCTCTCTCTCTCTCTCTCTCTCTCTCTCTCTCTCATACACATTGATTCGAAAAGGTTTTGTGTAAGATCTTCGGTTATGGTTGCTCTAACGTTGAATTAGAAGATTTAAGAACTTTAAGGGCGTCTTGTTGGGCGAATTGGACCAAATCACTATATCTTCGGTTTTCGAAAACCTACACCTTATCTGAAGGAAGAAAGCAGTGAGCCACAATAATAGATACGGCAGCGACGTTGGCGTTGGATATTGCTGGCAAAAAGTCAGGCGAATTGGAGAGGAACGTCCAGGTCCAGATCCATTCCCTCTGGACCTCTGTTTTCGGAAACCTGGCTTCAGTGATTTTGAGATAGTGAAATCCTTGCTTTTTGGATAATTCAAACTATTATACAATTTTACTTGCGGAGACTATCCCCAAAAAACTCGTCTCTTCATTGAGTTCACCCAATAGGCCCAATTTCACATTACCGACACTCATTTCGCAAACACCCACAATCACATCTTATCCCTCAACTTTTCCTCCCCATCACTTCCAATCTTTTCACCTGTTATATCCTTCCTTTAGCCCGAATCAAATTTGCATCACAATGGCAGAGAGTACACAAGATAAGTTCTTCCAAAATTACTCAGGACACAAACGATTACCGCAGTAATAAATATCTCGGGCGCAAAACTACTAAATGCCGCAAACTTATGGTGGTCTCTCCTTCGCTGTTAGCCTTCGTAATGTTATGCAATTATGACACACTCCAGCCCCTTCCCCCGATCATCCCCAGTCGCCCCTTGATTTGTAGTCAAAAATAAGGATATTTTCGAAAAAATCTCTACTTTGTGGTGTTTTCTTCTTTGAATCGGCTCCCGTCTGAACCATAAAAAATCTGCCACAGAATTATGACTCAAAGGAATGGTCGTCGTAAAGCGCCACTGTCCAGCATCCCCCGTCCTCTGCGAATCCCTAATGTTAATGTTATGATTTATTTGCATATTTTTCCACTAAAGACGACGGTATTGCTCGAATCGTCATTCGCTCCTGCTGGCCAGGACCTTGGCTCGAAACTTTTTTTAAACAATTTTTCTTTTTGTTTTGGTTTGCCCCCTGATCGCCTATGCACTTTGGCTTCCAATTAATTATTAAGACTGTCGCCTACAATTTTACGTGTTTTTCTTTTCGCTCATCTCTTGTCCTGGCCTTTGTTCGGCGGGGGAACAAACAACTATTGCCAGCAATTAAGGATTACACTGAGATTAATTTCTTGGCAGCGATTTGAAGATTCGGAATGAAATAGACTCGTTGGAGGAATTTATGACCCATTTAAGCAATTAACAATTAGAAAGGACCTCTCCTCTCGTAATTAACAAGGAAGCACTACCAGAGAGTGTTCGCGTCAAGGACTTTCGGGGATTTGCTAACAAAGTTTGTTTTGTGCTCTCGCCAGTGAGGTGCAGTTCCTGACCGGAAGCTGGGTTGTAAATCGTTGACATTCCTTGAATTCCCACTCGGAAGTTGCACAATTCCCAAAGGACCTCACAGCATCCTCTGGGTATTCCTTTTTTAAGTTTTCATTGCTGACATTGATCGCCTGTTTCGGAAATTCGCAAATTCCGTTCAAACAAATGTCCACCAGAGTGTCCTGTCGTCCGAAACGATTAAAGGAATTTCCCGTCGAACATTTTTCTCGACTGCCACCGTATGTTCATTCGCCTTAGTCGGGAAAAAAGTTCTTCCTTTCCTTCTCTGTGTCCTTGCGGAGTGGACAAGCAGTTAAGTGCAATGTTCACACCACTTCCTGACCCGCCGCCGCCGTGCCGTCCATGTCCTTGTTTATTTATTTTCCGTGATTTTCTGTTTCAAATCGAATTCAATTCGTATTGAGATGCAAATAAATCTCACAAAGGACGCGAAACGTTGAAGCAATTAATTAAATTGCAAGCAGGACAATGAATTTGAATTCTTCTGTTTCGCAGCCTTCGCGTGGGCCATGTAACCCTTTCCGGTGCAATTTTTTTCCTTCTTCTTCTTCTGACTGGCGTCCAATAAATATTGTTCGTCCTGTGGCACCATATTTGTTATTCTCCGGTTTAATATCTTTACTTGTGTGCTTTTGGGCGGCATCCGTTTGGTTCTTTCTCGGTTGGATGCAGGTCTGTGATTTGATTTACTTTGTGGTCGCCTCTTCGCTGAAAGATGCGTGTGTGGTTTCGAGTTCGAGGGCCGTTTTTTCGGTGGAAAGAAAATATTGGACGCGCCTTTTGTTTGTTCACGCATCGCTGAACAGTGGATGTAAGGATAAGGAACTGAGAAAGCACATAGACAGCTTAATGTACTTTATGATTCAGTTTTGTTGAATTTCTATGGAAATTCGCGCTGAAAAGTTGCCATAGGTCAGCAATCGTAAATTTAAAATGAAAACGGGGGTGGGTGCTTGGACGTTGCCAAGATTTAGCATACGCAAGTTGTCTAGGAGTGTGGTCAACACTGGGTGGGTCTTGTGTTCTGGTGTCAGTCTGTGATGGGGGCTCATAGTTTTTTTTCATTTCAGTTACATCCGCTTTCTGATCTTTGAAAAACCATACCCATCCAATTAAGTATATACTAAAGTATCCAGCGTGCTTCCCTACACCCTCTCTGACGAGCGTGTTTCCAGGGGATCTAATTTTTGCCCGTAGTTCTTCACATGTGTGCGAAATTTCATATTTCTCCGTCGAATGTTTGCTGAGAGGTGCGAATTTCTGTTTTTCCTATAGCCTACGACCGATTCCTGATCGATCGGTGCTAATAGTGTCAAAAATTGCATAAGGATCGGTGCAATTGTTTAGGAATTTATCCCATACATGCAAACGAACCTTCAATGTTATATTTATAGAATTAACTAGTAAAACAATAATTAAAAATTGAGGTTGTCTCACGTCATCTCTTAGAACTTGCATATTCGTGACTTCAGGTGACTTTGTGTAGTCTACTTTCGCTTAGTCATGGTGAATATGAATATGAATGACATAGGTTGCATAGCTCGAATTCTTATAAACTAGAAACGCATAAAAAAGCCCAAGACACTCTTAACCTCCTCTTCATGCCTGCAAAGTTTCATTGAAATCGGTCCAGCCGTTCCGGAGATTAGCCCGAACAATCAGACAGACAGACACTGCGATCTTCATACATTCTATATTAAACATCATTCCCTCAATCATTCACTTATTCGCATAGATGAAAATTCGATGCGTGCTTATCATTTTGCGAAGACAAGGGCCATCAAGGAGAATTCCGATGAAAGGGTTTACCAATTGGGACTTAATAATTTTGAACTTTCACTGTGAATAGGGTGCATTCACCAATAAACCAAAACCAATGACCAAAGTGTCAACATTCAGTAAAATCTTCATTTTTATCGTGGTGAAGCTCACGAATAAAGAACATTCGCAACTAATTAAAATTTATCACCAAAATTCCACTTCGGAGAAGGCAACTTTAGGCTAGGTTAAGTTAGGGGGCTGCTAGTGAATTCACCAGCACACTTAGACCTTGTTGCTCCATTGTGATACCCACAGTCAGACTTCTACCACTGATCGACCGCTCCAGTGATAGTGCCGTTAATTTGATCCCAACGATAAATGATGACTGGACCAGATTTGTAAAGCCGGATAAAAGCATATTAATTTTGCTGGGATTCGAACCTGGAGCCTCTCTAACTTAGAGTAGGCACTTAACCAACTGCGCCATCGTAACATAAGCGTAATATACATTTTTGGTCGTAATTATTGTCGCAGTAGGCAAGCAATTCATAGCCTAATGAACAAATTGTAGCCTTAATTTTTTCTGCTGGATGTTAGCGTGCCAGTGCCAAACCAAACAGTTGATTCCACGGCGTTCTCCAGAATTGGGAATCGTTAAGACAGGCGAATTTTGGGAAAGGAATTTAGCCTGCACCCTTTTAAGATGAAGTTCACTCAGGAACTTAAGCCAAATACGTCGTGGACTTCATCTTATAAGGGTGCCGGCCAAAATCCTTCCATAAATTTCTTCAGAAAATTACCGATTTCATCGCAATATAATCTTTAGTGATGAAGCGCATTTTTGGCTAAATGAAAGGACGAGTGCTTACCCCAATGTGTATCAAGAAACACTACTTAATCCACAAAATAAAGGGTGGGTCAAATACAAGTTTCTTTTTAAAAATTTAATAAAATGAACAAAATTAAATCTTTTCCATGTATTATGGCTTTATTAGTGAGAACAAATATTCCCATTTATTATGAAATACAATGCCGTTCAACTGGCTGCCTCGACTGGCTTCGCAGTAGTGCATTCCGTCACCCCAATTTTCCAAGAATTTACTGTTGGTTTCGGGCTGTAACTCACGGTTTGCTTGGATGATATTGGTCTTAAGTGCTTGAATCGTTTCCAGATTATTTGCATAACATCGATCCTTGACGGTTCCTCACAGGAAAAAAGTCCAAAGGGGTAAAATTGCAGCTTCGAGGTGGCCAATTGACATCGCCAAGACGGCTGATAACACGATCTGGGAATTTGGTGCGCAAAAGATTGATTGTGGCATTGGCTGTGTGGTATGGCGCGCCGTCCTGCATGAACCACAGGTCGTCCAAATCCATGTCTTTAATTTCAGTAAGAAAAAATGTCGGTTAACATGGCATGGCTCTGTAATGCCCACCGTTGGCCGAAACGTTGTTCCCAGCCTCATTTTCGAAGAAAAATGGTCCAATGATGCCACCACTCCACAATCCGCACCAAACTGCCACTCTATGTGGTGTGGATGCATTAGCTTCGACAATAACGTGCGGGTTTTCCGAACCCCAGCAGCCCTAGGGCAATTTTGTTTGTTAACGTGGCCGCCGAAATGAAAATGCGCCTCGTCAGAAAAAAATGATTTTTGCCCAAAATTGTTGTCCAATTCAAGCTGCTCGCAGCTGGCCCAAACTGGAAAGCGATAACGCAGGAAAGCGGATGGTTGTGCGCCTTCAATTGCTGAGTCAATTGGACCTTGTAAGCGGATAATCCGAGATCTTTGTGCAGATCTCGTCTTCTCAGGCTAGTGCGTGAAATGTTGAGCTGTTAAAATCGATGGCGAGTTGATGTTCGTGAACTGAGTCTCACACTCTCGGCCACAGCAGTCACATTCTCATCTGCGCGCACCGTACGACCATGAGTGTTGTCCACTAGCACACCAGTCTCACGAACAAACTTGCGTACAGCTGTAGCGGTGGGTGCTTCATTTCGGCCAAAACTTCTTTTCAAAAAACCCACTGTTTGGGCTACACAGCACTCACTTTGGAAATAAGTTTTCAATATTTCCCCACGTTGTTGAAGCGTAAAGCGACTCATTTCATTCCGCGGAGGTATGATACTGACTTTCTGTCAAGATTTCGAACGGGAAAGCAGCCGTCAGTGTCAAAATAGCCCATGACTCAAAAAAACAACTAGATGGCTTACCCTGTATTTCCGACACCTAGTTTCTCTTGTCCAAAATAGATAATCCTCCTGGGAGGTTGATTTGATTTCTGTACCAGAGAAATGTTTTCCTGCTAATCGCTGGTTTTATTGAAAATCGAGATCAAAAAATCAAGTTACGTTGACAACTTGTCTCTACAGCTCTATGGTACATTTTGACAAGTGTCACTCTACAATATCCTTCGTAAACCAAATCCATCACAAATCAGTCCCATTCGACTCCCATTACTCAATCATTCACCTCGGCACATGATCAAAAAACGTCAACAGCTTCGCATGCCCCCACGTCATTCAGCCAAGCTGCCAAATTCATTCCCCCACTCTATGCCAGAGAATTCTCACTTAGTCACCCGACAATCTTAGCCCCGAGTGCGTCATTCTCCTTCAGACCTCACTCGTAATTCACGGCCAACCAGAACGACAACCACCTCGCATCCCGCTCTAATCAAAATGCACACGTCTAGAGGTGAGATATTTTCCCACGATTCACGTTCCAAGAAAACACAAACAAAACGGAAACCCACGTCAGCTGCCAACAGCAACCCTTCCGCTCCAAGAATTCCCCCGGGGATGACTTTCAGCAACCTGCCAGGGGCTGCTTGTGTGCAGAATTCCACTTTTTGGCTCGATGGAGCGACGACAAGCGGTCGCGCGTAGAGATTTGTTTACGCCAGCTTCTGCCAAGAACTCATTACGATACTGCCAACATGCACACGCACTCACATCGTCAGCGTCTGAGACTTGGAAACCGATCAGAATTTCGCCGCCCGCTGCCTGCGACGCCGCCAAACCCCGCGACTTACATCAAAAGACCACAATCACCAGAAGCGTGCGCGTCATCGGAGACGAATTTGAGAATTCTTTTGAACTGCTTTTGAGAATTCTCAAAAACCGCATCCGGTTGAGGACACACATTGCCTCAGGGCCATCAAGATGCGTCGTCCTACTTGGCAGGAACAACAAACGCATTGCGTGTGCCAGGAGCGGCCCACCGCCCCTGCCCGCTCATGACAGCACTGCTGACAGAGTGTAAACACAATTTTGGAGCGAGCCATGTCTGCTACTTAGCGGTATCGCACAGTGCCACTGATGAGTGCATAATTTATCACTCATGGAGTGCTGCCAATAAGTGTGCGTTTGCGTTACGTTTTGATTTTTTTTTCTTTCCTCATACTCATTCGTGTCCAATACACAGACAAGTGGGGGGCGTGCCTGGCAGATATTCTTTTTAATTGAATGAAAGAAGAAGAATACGTTTTGGAACGCTTCTGGTTTTGGTTGGTTTTGGTTCTGTGTTGAGGAAGGTCGAGGACTAAAGTTGGAAGCATTCCAGTTGAGAGACACTGTCTCTCTATGCAGCCGAACACCGGGCCATGTGGTGGTCGGTTACGTAAGTTATGCTTAGGCTTGTCGACGCAGATGGCAATAAAGCATGTGGAATCTATTACGGTAATTAATTGCGGTGCAATAAATCCAGCAGCATGTGGGAATAATTAGGACGCATTGGCATGGAGAGAGGTATGCGATTGCGGACTGAAATTGGAATAATGGGACGGGGTCTAAAGAAATGGATTCAAGAAAAACTAGCAAAATCCCGTTTAACATAGTTTGTGCCTATTTGGCGGGAGATGTATGCCAACTTCATTTGCATCCAGCTATAAGGTTTGGCAGAATGTTTGAAGATGTAACGGAAATTCTAGAAAGACGTCGACATTCGCTAAAATTATAATTTCTACCGCTGGGCATGTTCATGAACTAATGTCATCTGTTTGATTTAAGATGGCGTCGAAATGTCACAAGGTTTGACCCACTGGTTGGCAATTTGTACGCTCTTTTTGGGATTTGCAAGTAGTCTGCTTTGGAAAATGGGTAGGAAGTTCTCGGCAATGTAGACTGCAGTCACTTTAGAAACTGAAAAAGTAGTAAAAAATAACATTTACGTACCATTCCTCGTCCTGAAAGTCTTTCTGTGTGTCAATTGTGATCCTGGGAGAATCATTATAATAATAATAATAATAATAATGGCGGCGCTACAGTCCGAAGTGGACCTGGGCCTAACTTCTCAGCAACCACTCGTGTTGTGCGTGCTATTGTTCTCTCACGAGTGGAGGGGACCTACAGTTTAATGCCGACTCCGAACGGCGAGATTGAGAAGCTTTTTTCTAGACAGTTATACTCTTTGAGCATTGTCAGTGACTCGAAAGAGGTGGGGCCGTGAACAATTTCTTTTTTGAAAAATTGTTTGTCTGGACTTGGAATCGAACCTAGACTGCGAAAGTCTAGTGCGCATGGGTCGACGCACGAACCCACACGGCCACGTCGCCGTGACACTTTCAAAAGCGTCATTATGCCAATTTGGCACAATGTCACGGCACCTGTACAGCTGGACATGAGTCTAGTCAGAGGATGCCCATGAAACCGGTAGCGCACACAAGTGGAGAAGAACCTCAGCAAACTTTGCAGCTAGCTAAAGATCGTGCCACCTGGTGAGGCTTGTTGCTCGTCTTATTCAGAACATAAGTCAAGAGCATCAACAAAAAATATGAAACAGATTTCTAGACCTTAAGCCCTTAGAAGGGTAATCACTTTTGGGACCCAAAACGACCACAATCTGCATGTGGTTTAAAAGAAAGACTTTTTTGGTTATATAAAAATTCTTCGCTGAAAATTTCTCAGTCCCAACGAGTTTTTTGATCCCTTTAATCTATTTGAATGAAACTCTCTGAATAGTTCTAACTCTTGGTCCCTTGTGCAACAACAAAATCAATTTGACAACATCCCCAATCCACAGTAGACCATTGATTCATTATGCCCTTCGAAGAGAAAAAAACGCCTCCATATTGCGACATGTAAACGGAAGCAGCAATCTGCACTCTTCCGCATATGAGGACATAAATTTTCCCTTAAAAGGATGTCACTTTGTGAGATATATTTTATTATTGAAACAACATCAAGGAGACACTGCTCACTCCCTGAACGCCGTCGCCAACGCTCACGCCCATAGGATGACGGCAGAATAAAGTAATCCTCGGCCAGAGCCAAGAACTATCAACACACTGCCAGCTTCTGCCGCCACCAGCAGCGCATTTTGACGCAATGCATCGTAGACAAGAGCCAAGAGTGGATTGGGCCAAGAAAGCTACAAGAAAAAAAAAGAAGAAAACCCCGAACGAACGTTGGAAGCGCCTACTTGTCTGGCTGTCGCGCGAATGAGAAACCCCCTGCTCATATGCAAAGGACTGATTTCTTGGCTGGCTCCACCATCACTCTCAACAGCTACGAGTACAACCCTTGCACTTCGAGGCATTCCCTTCTTCTTGCACCACTCTGTCTTCCACTCCTCCGCCGCCGCCGCCGCTTGGCTCCGTTGGATTACTAACCCGCTAAGATTGTGGACACATCACAATAAATCGTCCGCTCTCCCTGAATTCATATGAATGAGAGATTTGCCAAGATCTTGGCCAAAAAGACAATCCAACTAGCGGATAGATAAAACACAAACAAAACACTCAGAATTTTGGCACTAGTCACTGGAAGCCCCTCTATATTCACTAGACTGCACACAAACGCAAACTCTTTTTGGCCACTTTCCTGATTTTAATTCGGGCCGGCAACATCGGCCGACGGTGGTGATGATGGCGATGATGGCGATGATGGTGGTGGTGTGCTCGATGCGTAAGCGTGCTGAGGAGATACTCGTCACCCACTTGTTCTGTGCTGTGTAAGGCGTGTGCCTTTCTGGCTGCATTCGTCGAATTTCTTGGCATATCCTTGAGCTATAGAGTGCGGCTCTCATCAGATGCTATCGATGGACGGACGGATGGATGAATGAACGCACTCGGTGGTTGATTTGTACACGAAAACACACACACACACACGTACACTCGTTCGCACACCCGGCCAGTTGTTGGGATGGGAGGATGTGCCAGTTGATTCGTTGCCCAGAAAGAGGCTTACACGGAACACCAGACAGGTGGCTAGGTGGTTGGGTATTGTCATCGCTTGATGGGAAGTCGTGAGAATTCGATGCTATGAAGGTCATTGGCGACCGTTGACCCTCCGAGGTTGGAAATTTATTTATTGGCTACGGGCTAGTAATTTCTTTTGGCTCCGATTCGGATGAGGTAAAAATTTATTGGCACCGGCCTACGATGAGACTTTTTTTTATATCATTCGTTTTGATTTTGATTGGAGGAGGACACTGACACTGACACATTCTGTGGCTAGTTTTATACATTTTTTTGAGTTTTTTTGGGGTCTTAGTCTGAACTTGAGACAGGAGGGGTCTGAGGTGAGGTGGTCCTCTGATGTGGATGCCAATAATCTGTCACCTGCTCTGCTTGATCATGAACTTGGGCTTAAATTCGTAGGCGTAACTGGGGGATAATTTTAGATGAAAGTCGTGAAGAGCTGGAGAAAAGATTTGCTAGCAAAAGTTGTCATTTTTGTTGTCTGTGTCTGCCAAATTTTGCCTGTTGGTTGCTGAATTTTTTGGTGCAGTGGGTAGTGTTATTCAATACCTGCCTTCATGATTCAATTCTGGACACATGAGCCTTCACATTATCAAACAATTTTATTTATCAACAACCTTCCGAGTGGCTGAGTCTGAGCAATTGCCGCCTTCCATTGCTGACGGTCACGTGCACAGTTTCTACAGCTCATAGAATTAGAATGCAAAGCTAATTAAGACATTTTGGAGCACAGACACTACTGGAGCACTCAGACTCAAAACTGGTCCATTGTACTGCAAGGTAGCAACCTACTCGAGTGCCGTTAATTTGATCCCAACGACAAATGGTGACTGGACCAGATTCGAATTCACTGGGATTCGAACCTGGTACCCCTCGAACTTGGGGCAGGCACTTAACCAACTGCGCCATCCAGTCGTTTACAGCTCATAGAGCTCGCGGTTGTGCATCCTTCCTAACAGACATAACCAATTATCTGACAAACAACATTTTTCTCTCGAGAACAGTTTGGTCCTTTGAATCAGGAGTTTTGAACTAAGTGGTTTCGACAAGTCAAAGTAACAAACTCCTTAACTACCTCAAAATTGTAACTGTCCATTGTGACGTTTCGTTCTATAATTTTGCACGACAGCATATACTTCGTCTTATCGGCATATACTATCATATCATTTAGTCTTTGTCCTTCTGCTCGGACAGTCAAGCGACCTTGAAGGCATTGAATTCATGCATCTTAATAGGGGTTCTCACTAGCCGCTGCAGGATAGGTTCAATGGCTAAAAGACTAAACCTTCCGGTGAACGATTGCTGTAGGTGCTGTAGGGATGAAGAAGAAATTGAATCAGTGGAGCATCTCCTTTGCCATTGCCCTGCTCTACAAGAACGACGGCTCACTCACTTGAAAGCAAGGTTCTTTCAGGAGCTCAGCGATGTGGCGAAGGTACAGATCCCTGACCTAAGAACATTTCTAACTAGAACGGGGTGGTTTTGGTAATTGCATACTGACCCTGCGTTAATTCTCGGTAAGTATGCAATCCTTACAGGGCATACACAATGGACCTCTACGCCCTCTTGGTGTAATTGCTAGCAACAGCATAAAGCCCTCCTAACCCAACCTAACCTACTCTTTGACCAGCTTCTTAAATCGCCATGAATACTTATTCAGCGGCTTGCTCGGAACACGTGATAACGTCAATGTCATTTACCTAACCCAGACCACTGCACTACATTCTCTAGAATCAGCTTGAATTTGAAGTAATCACACGACAGCGGATCTTCTTGGCAAAATCCGATGAACGATTCAGACAGTTCGGAATTCCTAGAACCATACTGCATGGTGTATCACGTATTTCTTAGCTTGCCACGGTATCGGAGAACTTTTCCTGGAATAAGTCCATCCATCGAATAGTTTCTTGCGTTGAATGCTGTCGTATATGTAATTCATTGCTTTTTCAGGATTTGGGGAAGTATGAACATTTAGGATCGGAACCACTGGTACGTTCCAATTTGTGTGGTATTCAGTCCGCTGGATAGGGTGTTTTTAGAGTCCGAACGAAGGCCAGTTTTTCGGCCTTCGACTTTTTGATCACCTTCGGCCGAAGCCGAAGCCGAATGTTCTGTTGGACTCTATTTGAAACATATTTTGCATTCGCATAATTTTTACGAAATAACCTAAAATTGAATTTTTAGCTGCCATTTTTGATGTTCTTTCTACCTGAAACCAGTACAAATAAATTGCCTGTTTCTATACAGATCACTTAATAGTTTACCAACTTGCATATGCAAAATCTTTTGATTTAAAACTGTAAACAATCGCACTTTCAAAATACAAAATGTCCGAGAATAACAAAACAAAAAACACACCGTTCCTTGCAAATTCTATTTTTATAGGAAAACAGAAATCTCAACATTCGGCTTCGGCAAAATCTTCGGCATCATTTGGCCGAAGCCGAATGTTTTGCCGAAGGTGATATTTACATTTATAAGGCAGCCAAAGCCGAAGCCGTATGTTCGGTCGGACTCTAAGTATTTTAGGCGACCTTTAAAGTTGTTGCATGAGAACGGGATTACCATTTTTGTTAATGGGAAATGTGAAGCAGGTATGCCAGTCGTGGGCATGCTTTCGTCTTCCCGAATTCTACAGATAATCATATCCGCGGATGTATGGTACTGACTTTCTGTCAAGATTTCGAGCGGGAAACAGCTGTCAGTGTCGAAATAATCTATGTTTTAGAAGGAAATCACTAGATGGCGCACCCTGTATAAACAAAGAAAAATAACAGATATTTCGACTGTCATTGCGAAGCGTTGTAGTACTGGGTGGACATAGCATCTTCCAAGTCCAAGCTTCGTGGGGAGGTAGTTTCATCCCAATTTCGAAGAGCGAATCTTGACAAAGGTTTATTTTGTCGCACCATATTGTTGAGGTTGATTTACACAGCCTAGCGCACTTGTGAGTTCTGTATTATGAAGCCTATGTATGTAGTTTCAAATCCATTCCATGCCATGTTCAATAGTCTAACACCGCGTGCCTGCAGAACTGCAGCCTGCGAGCGGTGATTTCGAGTCTAATCATGTAGCAATTAGGAGAAGTGATACCAAGTATTGAAATTCATAATTTGTCCTTGTTTTTTTTCGGTATTGTAGCCCGAAGCGCTTACACTGATTCCGGACAGCCACTTAAAACATAACACAAAAGATGTCCTAAAATCTAGAGTCCGACCGAACATTCGGCTTCGGCCACCTTCGGCTAAAAATATCATCATCGGCAAAACATTCGGCTTCGTTCAAATAAGACCGAAGAATTTGCCGAGGCCGAATGTTAATTTTTCTATTTTCTGTAAAAGTAGAAGTTGCAAGGAACGGAGTGTTTTTTGTTTTATTATTGTCGGATATTTTGTAATTTGAAAGTGCGATTGCTAACAGCTTTAAAATCAAAAGATTTTCCATTTGCAAATTGGTAAACTATTAAGTGGTCTGTATAAAAGCATACAAGTTATTTGTACTGGTTTCAGGTAGAAAGAACATAAAAAAAATCAGCTAAAAATCCAATAGTATAGTCAAATCTTCATCAATGTCAACAGAACTACGAAGTTGGCACACATAAATCTCTCTCGAAACGAACAAGGGATTCGTCATCCATTTTCAATATTGTCCCGTTTCGAGCAGGACAGGGAATATTAAGGTCCTGCACCACAATGGGTCCATTAGGACATAAGTGAGGCTTGATTCAAATCGGCGACAATGGAATCGCAAAGTAGCAGACCATATCGCAACGTCATAACTGTCTACTCTCCGCTTCGTCTGCATCAAACTTCAGTTCCACTTCAGCACCGGTACAGCACAGCAGACATTTCACGCTTTAACGCTCCCAAGAAACTTCTAATGACCTGAGTGAGTTTGCAACGCATCAGACGACTTTCTCGCAAACAAATCAAAACCGCCACTCAACTGGGAGCGTTGTGATCACCAACTGAAAATAAACAAGCCCACTAAAAATTAGTCGCAATTTAAGTACTTCTGACAAGCTTTTCAAGATCAATCCAAGGATGCTCCCTCTACACAGCTCCGGACGTCTCAGTGTGCTCGTGTGGTTACGCGATTTTAAGTAAATTTCCACTTTGCCCAGAGCAACTGACGTATTCGTCACTTAAAATGTCCATTCGGAGCGATATCTTGAAACAAAAGCTTCCTCTGGCCATATATACGTCGTCTGCGTCAATTCTAAATAAAGATTCCTGCAATCAACAAGACCTCAAGAAAGCGAAAGAACCAACAACCAAAAAACCAAACGACCGAAACCAAAACCAAAACATCTCTCCTCGAGCTCCTAATTAGACGACGTGGTGGTGATGCAACTTTTCGCTCACTGTGCAGGCTGCCCGCAAGATATTCGCCTTCCCAACCACCAAATCGGATTAATCCGATTCGTTAGGGGCTGATCAGAGCGCGGCGGCCAACCCAGAGATGAGAGTGACTTGACGGCAAGATCTCCGTGGATCTTGTTCACCTCGTCACCTCGGCCTGCAGACGCTGCCTCGCGATCGTATCGTAAATCTATCCTGATCCATTCGGGGGACAAAAATATCTATCTCCTCCTCTTCCAACCCTAATCCCCACCCTCCGTCCATTAAGAAACTCATCGTTAGTCGTAAATTCGGCAGCGGAACATTCGAGAGACGTTTTTATTTAGCCCAGGCCACTGAGAGAAGATGCGCGGTTTATTTTTGTAATTTACGTTCTAGCCATAGACGCTGTACACACGTAGCTGTAGCTGCTGTGTGTTTATGCATCATTAACCCAATATACAGAGACGTACACACACGGCTGCAGAGGCGTCCATGGCTTGGTAGCTTGCTTCTGTTGGTGTCTAGCGTATTTACTAATTTATAATTAAAACACAGCGGACAGACACCGAGCCACGGGCGTTAGAGTATGCACGGCTCTGCTCGGCGGACAGACGATCTAGTCTGCATGTGTATCCGGTGGACGAGCGCGGGGCCCGCGACTCCGAAGGGGCGGTGTATCTTTATTTATTCAATTTCAATTATTTTCTATTTTGTTTTATTTGTTTTGCTTTTGGACGCTGCGGTGTAGAGCGAGCAAATTGCATTACACAACCGAAATACATTAGCAATTGAATGGTGTTTTGATTTTATTGCGTAATTTCGTGTCGCCTTAAAGTGATTTAGAGCAGATGATGGTCGGCCAAGTGAATTGTGTATGCAATTCGATTGGACGCGGCCGCTGCGAATGGAGGCGGAATGACTGACATGCAAGTCCTGGTCGAGGGGTGGGTTTCTAATTAAGGATGTCAGTTTCGTCTTTTGATTTGTTTTTTCTCACTTAAGATTGGTACAGTCTGTGTTTTGGATGATTCCATAACTTAAACTATGGTGGAGATGACTGCTAAATAAATACGATCGCACAAAACTGGAATGACGCAAAGTTCGCAGTGCACTCCTGTTTTGATAAGCATAGCATGTGAATCCACAATTAATGCCTATTTTTGCATCTATTTTTGAGTCACTTATCAGAGTCACATTTTTATTTCTTCTTCGAACACATTTCGTGTCAATGTGCTCAAGACGGCCTAGCCCCCTTAGGCGTGGGATACATAGACGCCTGGCTATCCTCCTGTCGCCGTTTAGGGTGTGTAGTTCGTAGCTAGTCGTCTTCCCCAATCGCCATTAATGTCAACAGAACTAAAGATCGCACGCAGAAATGTTCTCTCAAAAGGAACAAAGGATTCGTCATTAATTTTCAATATTGTTCCATTTAGAGCAGGATAGGGAACATCAAGGTCTTGAATCACAATGGGTCCATTAGGACATATGAAGATGAGGCTTGATTTCATGGTCACCTACCCATCAACCTACTCTAACCTAAGGTTGGTCTTTGGGGTCTGAGCTCAAAGAAACAATGATTTGGAAGAGTTTCATCTCGGCTGAACTGAACCAGAATACCTGACTACCTCGAAGTTAAAGCCTTCTATTTTGTCGTTTTAATCAAGACTCTGCTATGCGTCTTTTCTCGGTGGCAGCATATTCTTCGTTTCGCCCTCGTTTACCACCAGACTCACTTAGCCGCTTCCGTTTCAATACAACCACACGCTTCATTGATGGTAGTTGACGGGATGGCGCAGTTGGTTAAGTGCCAGCCCTAAGTTGGAGGGGTCCCAGGTTCGAATTCCAGTGAAAACAAAGTTAATACGCTTTTATCCGTTTTTTCAAATCTGGTCCAGTCACCATTTGCCGTTGGGTTCAGTGCTAGTAGTCTGACAGTGGGTATCACAATGGACCAACATGGTGGTCAATGAAGGTCTCGGTGATTTCGATACCGACCTTGATGGAGGAGTTTGGCAGGGATGTCAGAACTAGACAGGGCGCTTTTTTTTTTTTTTTTTTTTTTTTATAATTTGCGCGCGCTAAAGGGATTACGAATACCCTTAAGTGTCCGGAATCAAGACACAGCACGGGCCGAAGGTATAAAGGGAGAAAGGGAGAGGAGGTACCTGTGCACATTGGTTTTAAATGTCTGCGGATTGTAGTGAGTGGGAAATATTGGGCTGGGAAGAGCATTCCATATTCGTGTGGTGCGGCTAAAAAACGACTCTTTAAACTTAACTGTACGTTCGAAAACAGGCTTAAGGGTGAACTGATGAGCATTCCTAGCGAGACGAGTATTGCGGGTGAATTCAGGGAGGGGAGGAATGAAATTGGCTAGCTCACTTGAGCATCGTTTGTTAAAATAGCGATAAAACTATGACAAGGACGAGACATTACGGCGATGTTCGAGGGAGTCGATCGACTTCGCGATATTACTGTCTCCTATAAGTTTTATCGCTCGCTGTTGTATTCTATCAAGTAGGTGCAGAGAGGTCTTAGGAGCACCAAACCAGATCTGAGCGTTATACTCAAGTTTGGGCCGGATGTAACCTTGTACATTGAAGCTAAATCAGAGAGGGTGAAGTATTTCTTGCATCGTTTTAGGAAACCTAGACATTTCGCAGCATTTTTGGCGACCTCGAATATGTGATCATTCCAACTAAGTGTTGAGTTGATACACATACCGAGGATGGAAAGTTTTTCGGTTTCTTCGATGCAAGTGCCATTCAGGGATAATGGCTGATTATTTTGGGATCGCTTGAGTGACAGTAGACAGCATTGAGTTTTGGAAGCATTAAATTCCACTCTATTGTTTTTACCCCAATTAAATATGCTGTCAAAGTCGGAATTTAATGTGCTTAACATACGCTGCCGCTTCAATTCTACTGCCGAAGGATAGGGTCGTGAATCTTGGAACGAATATGAAAAACTGAGAGTACTGTCATCAGCGAAGGAGTGGATTGGATTAGAAGTAGCAGACAGGAGATCATTTCTAAAAATGAGAAAGAGAGTCGGAGACAACACAGAGCCTTGGGGTACACCAGCATTAATTTGGTGGATATCAGACTTAAACCCATCCAAAACGACTTGAATTGAACGGTTCGAAAGGTAATTTCTAATCCATTGAAGAAGAGACTCATCGATGCTATAAGCACGCATTTTCGACAAGAGAGCTTGATGCCAAACTCTGTCAAATGCCTTTGAAATATCAAGCGCAACGATCTTGCTTTCTCCAGCATTGTGCAAGGATTGGTTCCACTTTTCGGTGAGATATGCCATGAACTCACCAGTGGACCGGTGATTCGGAAACCGTACTGCCGGTCATTAAGAAACTTCCGCGATTCAAGATATTTCATAAGCTGACAGTTTATCAGCGTTTCCATGACCTTGGAAAGAAGGGACGTTAGTGCTATGGGTCGGTAGGAGGAGGGTGACGAAGATTTGCCTTTTTAGGGACGGGCTGGACAAATGCTGTTTTCCATCCACTCGGAAAGAGACCAGAAGAGTAGGACAGATGAAAAAGCTTACGCAGAGGTTTTGCCAGCGTAGAAGAACACCTCTTCAGAAGTATCGGGGGTATACCATCCGGGCCAGCGGATTTATGCACGTTGAGTGCGGAAATGGATTTGTTCCATGGTACAATTGACGCTCTCAAGTACAGGCGGAGACAAGGTCGAATCTGGCAGCGTTGAGCTGGCCGCGAAATGCGCAGCAAGCAGATTGGCCTTGTCTAAAGAGCTGACAGCTGGAATGTCATTGCAAATGAGCGTGGGAATTGAAGATGAGGCTGAATTCCTTATATTTTTAACAAATGACCAAAAGTTTTTGCTACCCTTGGGACATTGTAGCACTTTTTGCCTCAACTTTTGGTCATATGCGAATTTCACACGTCTTATTAGTGCATTGCAGTCATTTCTAGCCCTTTCGACTTCAAAAACATTCAAACAACAAATTCAAAAACTTCGGCAAAACATTCGGCTTCGGCCAAATGGGCCGAAAGTGAATTGAAAGTGCGATTGTTTACAGCTTTCAAATCAAAAGATTTTGCATTTGCAAGTTGGTAAACTATTAAGTAGTATGTATAAATTTATTTGTACTGGTTTCAGGTAGAAGGACATCAAAAATGGTAGCTAAAATTCCTATTTGGGGTTATTTCATAGAAATGATGCGAATGCAACTTGCAAAATATGCTTCAAATAGAGTCCAACCGAACATTCGGCTTCGGCCGAAAGTCTCAAAAAGCCATTGCGGAAAATTAGTTTGGCCTACCGTAACGAACTTCTCAAAATTGTCTAAAATGTTCTTCACTGTATTATGACATCGAGAAACTTCTGGTGGTGCAAATCCATTTACGTCTCTTGAGATTTTCGCAGCATCTACCGTAGTCTAAAAAATGTGGTCTATTACAGATTTTCCAGGCGCCATAACAGGACCTTGTAGATAATTGACGACCGAATACGACGTTTTTCCACTTTGCTTGTTTCCAAAATGTGATCTCTGTGCCGCGGCAAATTCTCCTCTACAAGCGAAATTGAAATCTCTTCCAAAACCTTAATTATCTTGGCTCTCTTGGTGGCAACTTAACGACCATAATTGCAGTAATTTTCAACCATAGCCTTGGCCCACATTCAAAAATCAAAAAAAGCGGTCTTAACCCGTCACACAAATGAAACATAACCTTAATTTACAAAACGTGTCATATTCCATTGCCCACTCACTAAATGCATTTCCTTTCAATCTCTCTTTCCAGGAACAATGCAGTCAAAGAAGTGCTCCAATCGAAACGCAAGGCAATCATTTGCCAATGAGTTTATCCAAGTCTCCTGCCAACTTCATTGGCTGCTCCGGGGGCCTGACCAACCCCAGAGCAGCAAAATGCGCACCGAAATGCATCCCCGCCGCACTCCCAACACACCACTACAACCACCGTGCTAAGGACTCACACGTACATGTGCGAGAATGACTCAAAGCGCAAGAGTCCACATACGCCTGAGTGCTTAGCACAGTGTACCGCATTGGACATTGGATTGCAGAAAGGGGAGGCGAGCAATACGTTCGCCTTCAGTTGGATTTGGCAGGACACATCGATAGACAAGGAGTGAGCGAGAAACATAGAGTAAGGAATGAGGAGCGACACACGAAATGCAGTTCAACCATTGGATGCAAGCACCACAGAGGATTCGTTCTAAGCCAATCAACCCTCAGCTGCTTGCCTTCAATCCGACGACAGTAGGTTCGTGACGTGCAAATCGGATTCGGAGTACTTTCCGGCTGCTGTCCTGCGGGAAATGGAGCATTAGATATAAAGATAGATTTTTTTTCCTCGTGGATTTTAAGGCTCCGCGGCAATGATGAACGTGGTGCTCCTGCAGACCAAACGGGGGCGCAGTTCAGCCTGCCAAGGACTCCTTAGACCGCCGCAGGGATGTAGGCTAAGTATCCTTAACGATATCTGTAAATACATGAAACAGCTAACAACATCAAGTGTTTTGGTTTCCGAAGTCCATGAGAATACAAAAATACAAAAAGTAAATAAATTACCACAAGAATTTATAAATGAATTACAACTTAACATTAAAACTTATCGATTACTGATAGTGTTACTTACTAGAACTTAAACAATGATTATACAGAAAATTAAATAAAAATAAAGTTTTAGCTACAACAGCGGAACAAATGTGGTGTCTTTCAATTTTGTCTCTGAGGCAATGTCATGGTTGGTGGGTGCAGATGCAGCTTGATGTAGAGGACTGTCTCTTGGTAAGTGATCCTCTTTATCTACTTATTTGGTTGGCACAGCCGTCCATTGTGGACCTATCTTCAGCAGCAACCACTCGTGTTGTGCGTGTTATTGTCCTCTCACGAGTAGAAGGCACATGCAAGACGAATACGAATAGAGGAGTGTTCTTAGCTGTATTACCCTCTGAGCATTCTGAGTGACTGGTGGTGGGTGGTGCCGCAAAAGTTGAATTTGGTGTGGCTGTGATCAAGCCATGGATCTTCAAGGCAGGAGTCGATGGAATTACCCAATAAGCTACGGTAATTGCTAAAGAAAAGTATGCAGAACGGTGATATATAGCGAATAACACGAAATCACAAGAATCAAACCATTCTCACCAATCAAAGCTAACTCTCTGGAACAAAATTTAAACTTATACACGGTAGGCCAAATACAAGTGCAATAAGATGAACAAAATTAAATTGTTTCCGTGTATTATGGCTTTAATAGTAAGAATAAATATTCCCATTAATTATTAAATACAACGTCGTTCAAGTGGCTGCCTCGGCTGCCTTCGCAGTAGCGCATTCTATCATCTCATTTTTCCAAGACCTTGTTGATGGTTTCGGGCTGTAGCTCACGGATTGCTTGGATGGTATTGGCCTTAAGTGATTAAATCGTTTCCGGATAATTGGCATAACATTGGTCCTTCACAGTTCCCCACAAAAAAAAACTCCAAAGGTGTCAAATCGCGGCTCCGAGGCGGCCAATTGACATCGCCTAGTCTGCTGATAACACGATTTGGGAATTTGGTGCGCAAAAGATCGATTGTGGGATAGGCTGTGTGGAATGGCGCGCCATCCTGCATAAACCAGAGGTCGTCCAAATACATGTCTTCAATTTCAGTAAAAAAAAGTCGGTTAACATGGGTCTGTAACGCCCTTTCAGAAAAGACGATTTTTCGCCCAAAATCGTTGTCTAATTCAAGCCGCTCTAAGGCCCAAACTGCGAAGCGATAACGAGGCAGATAGTCGCGCGCCTGCAATTGCTGGTTCAGTTGGAGATTGTAAGCGAATAATCCGAGATCTTTGTGCAGAATTCTCCTCAGGCTAATGCGTGCAATGTTGATCTGTTGAGATCGATGGCGAGTTAACGTTCGTGAATTGAGTTTGACACTCTCGGCCACAGCAGCCAGTTTCCCATCTGTGTGCATCGTACGACGACAGGGACCATGAGTGTTGTCCATTAGAACTCCAGTCTCACGAACTTTTTGCACAAACTTGCGTACAGCAGTCGCGGTTGGTGCTTCATTTCGGCCACGTTTAAAAAAACGCACTGTTTGGGCTACACAGCACTCACTTTGGAAATAAGTTTTCCATATTTCCCAGCGTTGTTCAAGCGAAAAGCTACTCTTTTCGTTCCACGGTTGTATGATACTGACTTTCTGTCAGATTTCGAGCGGGAAACTGCCAAAATAACCTATGATTTAAAAAAGAACCACTAGATGGCTCACACTGTATGTATGTGGAGGATGATGATGAGAACGTGTTTCGCTTTACGAGACAAAGAGGGGAGCATCTAAGTGGCTGTTTACAAACGACTGGGAAATCCGACGGATAAAAACAATGTTTGTTTAGGTGCAACAGCAACGTTTGCATGTAGTACTATATGTATGCAGTGAAAAAACATTAAAATTGCATTTAAATTGAATTGATTAATTTTCCCGAAATGCCACGTAACATGCGTGAGGTGTTACTCGATCAGCGATCACCAAAAAATGAACATGTTGAAAACGGAACGAAAAGGGATAAAAAATATACCTGTTTCACCCGAGAATCCGCTTTGAAAGTGGACCCAAAAAACACACGAGTCCACAGCACTTGGACGACATTGGAGTTTGTCAAGAAGCCTAGTCAATTTTAGATTGCAACACCTTGAAGCCTGCTCCAAACCATATGAGGTTTTCCTTATTAAGCATACACGACCACTGCGATCGTTAAAGCCTTCAGGCTGCGATATATACATTTCTTTCTCGTAAGTCCCGACAGAGAAATGTCGTTTCAAAGTATACACATTTTTCTAGTCTTTAAAATAGGTCTGTTCTTGAAAAACCGCTGCAAATTCCACGCATATAACAAAGTTAACGACAAAACGGCAAATTTTTCAAATTTAAAATACATTTGGAACAGTGGTTTATGTATTCACTTGCCATCTACAGCATTTCCTTCGGTTCGTGCCTTTGATTTGTGAAACATGAAAATGTATCGTGTCGTAGCTAAAACCAACGGAAGTGACTTCTTCCCAAAAATGGTTAATTAAAGAACAACCGATTTGTTATTATTTGTAAATATTATTTAACTTTTTGTTTTTTGATTTATTTATTTTAAGTTTCTACAGCAATTACAAATGCGTCCACTTTTATCTACCATTTGCGTTCCGCTGTCAAAGTCAGTTTGGCATCACTTCATATGTCATTTTCCACAGTTCAATGTCTTCTCTCTGACCATCACCATCCACTCATCTGTCATTCCACGGTTTGTTTGTGATAGAATATCTTTTTGTTTTGATTTTACTGCAAAGTGTCAAGTTGCGTAAAAATATCCCTACGAAAAACAAGTTCTCCCAAAATCACGTCCACACACAAATTAATCGCATACACCATGAGTTCCTCAAAAACCGGTTCCTCTACAACTCACCGGCGTGCATTCACAAAAAAGGCCAAAATCAAGAGGAAACCACAACCCAATCCTTCACTGGAGGAACACAATGAGCTGTGCCTTGCCACCGATTCCGTCCTTCGGGAAATCATCACCACAGACGAACACTTCGCCGATCTACCCCCGGACTGCACACTCGAAGAGCTTCAAGCTGAGGTAAGTACTCGGTCAGTCCACGCGCTGCAAGTGAACTCAAATCGGCTACACCAAATCCAATTAAAGCACTATTTTCCGGTCCTATTTCTCGCGCACGGTGACCTTAACATTGCCACCAGTCGGCTGGTGGCTTTCGCAATCCGCACTCTGTGCGATGTGGGTTACAAGTGAATTTTCTCTCGATCGATAGCAGCTTCAGAGGAAGCAAGTCAACGAGAGCTATCCGTGTCTGTGGGTCAGTAAACTTTTCTGAAATAATTAACCGATTAGTGTGAAACTGCTGCGCGCTGGTCGCGTCACACTTTGAGTGTTAATTGGCCGCAAGAAGTCGAGAAGATTACAGAACCATCGTGGTGTGGCCGAATTCAGTGGCTTCTCTTGTCCGCACTCGAATGTGTGTTGCTCTTGCATCACTTGTTACGTATTTTACGACCAGTTTGAGGAGAATTCCGTTAATTCCCGCTTCGTTTTGGCTTATTCAACAGATTGCCCTGGCCAGAGGACAGGCCACAACCATTTACGTGAAACGGGAGGGACTTACGACACTCAAAGTTGTGGTAAGTACGAACGGACTATGGTAGTTATTTCCCCATCTACCGCTCCAGAATCTGCCCTCATTTCGTAGCACGATTCGTGTTCGTCGGAGAGAGTGAGTGTAAATGAACTGATTCGGCTCCAAAGTGCAAGGTGGTGCCTGGTTCCTCTCAGCTGCGGGGTTTATTGTGCTAATCGATCATTTCGTATTAATGGGCTAAACGATGTATCGTCATATTTGCAAATCGTTATCGCCCTCGTCGATTGGTCCTCTTGAGTGTGAATAGCTCTTAGCTGAAAGTGGCACGTAGGGGCGATCGGGAGTCGAGCGATAAGATATGAATGAATATTGCCGGCTTTTCCGGTGTGAACATAAGTGACTACATGTTTGGAGATTTTTGCGCAGGTGGTCGATCGTTGAGGGGGGACTACAATTTGGGTTATTCGTCAGAGTTGGTGTTTGCTTTTTAAATCAATCGATTAAGGTGTTGACTGTGACTGTTTAAGCTCTTAAAACCTGAATGGGAGAGTGTAGTGTTTGATCGGGAATTCTTAAGAAGTGCGTTGGGCCAAAAATGTAGGAATTGGTCACTCTTTTTCCGATGTGAAACGGAAATAAGCGATACGTGGGCTTAGTACGAGGAACCGCAAACAGTCATTGCGATGGATTAGAGAATGAACGATGCTTCGGACGCTGGTGCAATATTAGGAGTGGCTACTGTAGTCATCGTCTAGGGATTGATTGCCATGAAAATCGCCCAACTAAGCAACATAAAACTCGACCTGCCACCGCGATGTTTTAGAAATAAATGACCTTTCAAATAATCCGCGAAAGTGTTCCCTTTTTGGTATGCCAGAGTGTGCGTTTTTCAAAAAATATTGCTTAAATAAGAAAATTATCGATTTCACTTTTTTTCTTCTGCGAATTCAACAATCTCTTCGCCAATTGTCAAACTGAATTCACGATCCACAATGAGCTGTTCGCGGTCCACAAGTTCATGAATAAAAAATTCGCGAAATCTCTGAGCGCGAACATTGGAAATTTTAAATTTCACGGACAATTCGCGGCTCCCGACGAATTTCATGTAAATGAAGTGTCAAAATTGGCGAATTTCGTAGTTCGTAATTCGCCACTAATATTTACAGCTCTTAAAGATTAATTCCAACAAAAATCTTACCACCAGGCACTAGAGGGTCATTCACATGAAACGCGATCTGCGATTTTTTTTAGAAATAAACCCTTCTCTAAATATCAGCAAAAAGTTAATTTTAAAATCAGTTAAAATATGAAAAATAACGGTTTTAAGTTTTTTCATACCATTTGCGATTTAATAATAATAATGGCGGCGCTACAGTCCGAGGTGGACCCGGGCCTAGCTTCTCAGCAACCAATCGTGTTGTGCATGTTATTCTTCTCTCACGAGTGGAGGGGACCTACAGTTTATTTCCGACTCCGAACGGCGAGATTGAGAAGCTTTTTCTAAACAGTTATACTTCTTGAGCATTATCAGTGACTCGAAAGAGGTGGAGCCGTGAAAAAATGTTCAGTGTTTTTTCGGGAATCGAACCGAGAACATCGAGCGTAGGAGTCGACGCACCTACCCACTACGCCACGGCGCCCATTTGCGATTTGCCAAACTAAAATTAGGATCCACAAATTGTGGTCACAATCCACACAGCTGTAGAAAAAAAATCACAAATTTACTACCCGCAGTGTTTTGATGTGAATGGAAATCACAGCTACCTTCGACCACAGAAATTTTTACAGTTGGTCAAAAAAGAAATCGGACAACTATTGTTGACCGCTTTTCACCCTCCACAATCACCAGACTTGAATGTAATAGAACACCTGTGGAGCTATTTGGAGAATCAGCTCAAGACCCACTCCATTTCAAGCAAGAGGGGCTTAGAGATCGCCTTAAAATCCGAATGGGACAAAATACCACCTTCATATTGCGAAAGATTGGTCAAATCAATGCCGAATAGGTTGAACGCGGTGAAAAAGACCAAAGGTCTACCTTCTAAGTATTGAACAATTTTTTTTTTTAATAACTTTTGATGCATTTGTGGAGTTGCATACCAAGTGTCCGATTTCTTTTTTGAGGTGAATTTGAATGGATTTTATTTGAAAATTATATTGAAAAAATATGTACATATGAATTCTAATTTTCTTACTGTGTATTACATTACATATTTTGTGGTTAATGGGGAAACAATTTTAGTGTCCGATTTCTTTTTTGACCAACTGTAAGTGAACGAAATGTCAAAATGTTCGCACTTTGCAGTTCGCAGACTGGGATTTATGTATTCGTGCTATATAAGCACGTTTGCTGTTTTACTACATTAGGACTGTTCTTTTACAAAACAGGAATAAAATGGACAAGTGCGAGCTGTACTCCAACGGGGAATGTTCCGTTGCATAAATATTTTTTGATAAAAGCGTTTCTGTATTTTACGTAACGAGTTCAAACTATTTCAGTGGAGTTTTCTTCTTCACTTAAAAATATTCAAACACCCAAATTTGTCCATGGTGTTCTCAATGAATTCGAAGTTCACACAGACACTTGAAGCCATACAGCCCCCAACATCACACAACTTCTTCCGTATTTTATGGTCGATTCGTTGTGTCCTGTGTCCTTTCGAAACAACTTGCATAACGCTTGATCCAAAGTGGGTTATTGTTGCTTTCATTCGAAAACGCACTTCTAGCGACGACGTGGCATCACTTACCTTTTTACGCTGAGACTCCGATGTTCTGTAGAGATGAAGGGAAGTCCTTCAATATGCTTAAAATTTTCTATCAAATTCGTATCCCACGTTCCAACCGAAAGAGGTTCGAGGCATGCATCAAAATGAGCAAGAATACCTCCGTATCCTAACAGGCTTCCTAACGGGGCGCTGTAGACTCAGGGAGCATCTATGGAAACTAGGGGTATCGGAAGAAGGTGTCTGTAGATTTTGTGGAGAATTTAATGAAATTCCAGAGATTTTGTGAGGCACTAGCTTACAAAAGAAAAAGATGTCTGGGCAAGTACCTATAATAATAATAATAATAATAATAATGGCGGCGCTACAAGTGGAACCGAAGTGGACCTGGGCCTAGCTTCTCAGCAACCACTCGTGTTGTGCGTGCTATTGTTCTCTCACGAGCGGAGGGGACCTACAGTTTAATGCCGACTCCGAACGGCGAGATTGAGAAGCTTTTTCTAGACAGTTATACTCTTTGAGCATTGTCAGTGACTCGAAAGAGGTGGAGCCGTGAAAAAATGTTTGATGTTTTTTTCGAGATTCGAACTGACGACCTCGAGCGTAGGAGTCGACGCACCTACCCACTACGCCACGGCGCCCACACAAGTACTGGGCAAGTACCTACTATCAGAAAAAGAAATCCAGTCTCATTCTCAGATTCCTGAAGGAAACTGGCTTAGAGAGAATGCTCTAGAAAAGATTTCTTCATCTATGCACAATAGGAGTCCATTACCCTCAATACTACTCTGAAAAGAACTGTATTTGAGGGGAACTCGTAATTGTGCTAAGGTGTTAAAAGGGTGCACAGTAGATCTTGAAGGTCGCGGTGCAATTTACCCTCAACAACAATAATAATAATCCCACGTTCCGTACGAACTACGCCACGGCGTCCACTACGCCATTCAGCCATTAAACAAATCATTCTAACCCTATGATGCTTCTCCCAGTGGACCAGGCTGGCAACCCTGGCTTACAATGCTTAGCAGAATGAAACCTCGTCATGCTGAGCCCCATGAGTGACAACACAGACTTTAACTTGTTCTGATTTTAATCGTTTAAAATTACGTAGAACATGTTGATTCATTGCATTGATAAAAATACTAAAAGGTTTCCAGATAAAAACTAAGATTGAGAAGTTGTGCCACATTGCTAAAAATAGGAGATTGACCTCACTGAACGCAGCTTTGTTTGTCTTTGTCTGGATTCCAATTGCAGAATCTTAACCAAGCTACAAACTACGTGTGATCTTCGCTGGTGATCAAGACTTCATAGCCCTTTTACTACTACAATTTTAGTTCCTAACAAAAACGTGTTCCTTTCAAGGCTTTGATTGCTCAAGATTGTCCCCGATACATGTTTGCTTCCATACATGTTGTCAATTTCAAACCAAAGCAGACAATGTTTTATTGATTTCCTCGGAATTTTATTTACCGCACTGCAAGCGAGCAAAAAATTCCGTGATCTCAAAGACTGTCTCGCTTCGAGTAGAAACAGCTTCGAGGTACGTGCGAAGTTATTTGCTGTTTACAGCCCGCATTTCTTATCTGTCATCGGCTGTACGCACTTCTAAGAACCCTATGTCTAAGCACAAAACTATCCGCGTGTGCTGTCGGAACGATTTCGCAAAGGAATCCATCAATCCATCTAACGATTCTTTGAAATCGCTGTCTTTTGTGTGCAATCCCCATCTGCCGCCACTCACTTGAAGTATCAATGTCATGTCCACTTCGACGTGGCATCTGTTGTTTTCAAAAAACAAACGCCCGTGGATCCATGAATAAACAACACTTCAACTTTGACTGGCACACGTCCCATGCGTCACTCCAGCGCGGCTTTGGACACCCCGCCACACTCATCCATTGCGCGCCATTAAATTCTACTTAACCACTTGAAGGTAATTCTATTTGTGCTCGCAAAGGTCCTGAACTAGAATCTATTCAACGTGTTGACCAGCTCGAGTTTAATTATTCCTACACTAACGCAATGAATGTCTGACGTTGTTTCCTAATCGCGTCTTATCGCCAGCTGCTGGCTGTGTTGTGATTACTTGCAACAACTGAAGGCTGACCTCTGGCCTAGACGACTGGCTCTAGTTAATTATCTCCAGCGTTTTGCGAGTAATTAAAGTGTATGTCTCATTGAGGAGTACAAGCTCAGTGGCTGTGATGAGTGTGAAGCCTTCGTTTGTGGCCACTTGATGTTGATCGCCACGAAATGTGAGACTAATCATCGCGAGTTCATGACACATACTCTGCGATTGTAAGATTGGAACAGTAAGTCACTTCAGTGACTTGTTGGATTTCACTTAAAAGTTTCACCAGCGAGTGACAATTTGCAATGGACGCAAAGTGCGTTGGTTGTGCTGTGGCGGGGTTCCAAACCTGACTTGAACTGGTGTTTAGAGGAGCTTAATGGCTTTTTGAACAAGTTTTCTCACAATAAATTCGTTTAAAATGGAACACTTCATAGGAACTAACGCAACCAGTCATTGCTGAGGTCTGAAGAAACTAACAAAGCGCTGCTGTCGGCGTTGTCCTTTGGGCACTCGTAATTCCTAAGCAGGCCGATCTTTGGACCTTCGTCAGGCTTGCCAGAAGGTATTTTTTCTCCAGTGCTTCCCACCAGACTGTTGAACCGTAAATTAAGATGGGTCTTACTACCGCTGTGTGTAGCCAGTACGCCAACAGAATAATTTATGTTACATATTAAGTTAAGTTTTGAATTGACCCCTATTTTTGTAAAAATAATAATTTGTTGTTTAACAATAAAAAAAATTCAGGAAAAAAAACATAATTCCGAATACTTTTGTGAGGGTCTGTAGTATTTTCAGAAGTCTGGTTAACGTTATATTATCTTTCAATAGGAAAAATGGTTGGGAATTCTTATTAGACTCAAGCCATGTGATTCCAAACAAATAACTCCTACATACTTTTGCAAGGTTCTCACTGAAACCCTGATAATAATCCACATATTCCATAATGCATTGGTTTGCTATCACTGCTTCGATTGATTGCGATTTAACTGATCGCGATAATTCTATTTGATGTTATGAATCCATTCGTTTGTGGGGATTTGTGTTGTAATCACTTTTGAGCAGTCGTCTTCCACTTGAGTTAAGTTTAGTTGTTGCGCAACAAGCAGACTGTCATAAAATCTCGACCTGTCCTCTTTCCGCATTCACATGGTCGTATCGTATTAACATTACCACTTGGCTGTAATGCGTAGTAAATGCATAGTGCTGTAGGTATGTCTGTGCTTCGTTGACAATACGTGAGGTATTTGTCTTTAGGTTTCTGTCGGAACAAAGATTTATATTGGATGATGACAGATATTGAACTTTAAACGCATTTTGAAATGCCTCAATGTTGTCACCTGGGTCCTTTGGATTTTGTTTGAATTTTACAAAGGCACAGTATGAACCTTTTCCATTTCCACCGGCGAAGATTGTGTTATCCTTAATAATTGTCGTCATATCCTGTATCCAAATTCTAGACGTCTGACTGAATAAATATCGTATTTATATTCGCAAAGAAAATGAAATAAATGAAATGAAATGAAATTGTTCATTGACATTAACACAAGTTTCTGTCAATTTTGAATAACAAGAATCGATGATGCCATCGCATCAAACGGTTGAAACAACACTTTTTTCGCACACTTCATTGTGTAAATAGTAAGCCACTAAGCATTACGGGTTCAAGTTGCTAATGAACCCAATCCGTCAACGCCCGAAGTTAATCAAAGTTTCATGACTTCAGATTCTGGATCACCTGCATGAGGTGACGACCTAAATCTTTTCACAAAATTTTCCACTTAGTCGACAGAAATGGCCAACACATTGCGATTGGCAAATTAACAATTCCGTATTATTCGCGATAATTTCGCACGCCAGTTACCGTTGCTTTTGTACGGACTTTACCGCGACTGCGTCACTTATGTGTACATACACTCAGCGTCAAAAGTGGGTGAACATTCAGTCATCTGATGAAGGTTTATTTACTAAATTAAAATTCACCGGAATAAGGAAGAGCAGACATGGAGACATCCAATTAAAGCTCCAAAGTAATTTTTTAAAACAGAGTGGATATTACTTAACATAGGAGTAAACACAAAAAAATCAATGAAATTTAAAAGAGAAAAGTGCTAAGAACGGGATTCGAAATTGGGTGTACATATGGTTGTTTCAATGACTGTAAGACATAAGGGCTAGATTATATTGAACATTTATACGAGCATTTAGACCGGCAAATACGAAAACTGAAAACAGCGGTAAAGGCATACAAAGTAAATTTTTTTCAATAAGATTTTTTTTCTTAATGGTGGAGTTCACTCACTTTTGACGCTTGTTTTTAGCTCTTTTTTTACTTTTGAACTAAATTAACTGCTTTATGTTTAAGGTAAGTTTATATAAAATATAGCTTATTTTGAAGTGTGATTTCAGAGCTTTTATCCGAGGTCATCAATGCCAGGCGTAGACCATTCCGAACAATTTTAATTTAGAGGAATAACTTTCAGCTAATGACTGTATACTCACTTCTGACGCTGACTGTATGTGGCATCAAAACTTTCCACTTCCACGAATAGTTAACTGATTTCCGATTATAAGTCGCCGAAAAGTGGTGTTAATTTAAAGTCATAAAATATAATACAGTAAAAACTCTTTTATCCGGAATGTTCGGGACCTTCCGGATAATCGATTTTCCAAGAGGCCGTTTGTTTTTAACAAAAATCACATTTGTGTGAGAATTGAATGGGTGTGCGTATGTTCCAATTCACCTTAGTGAAGGAGACTCTCTGGATTACTCCACATTTCTTCTCCAATCCCGATTCAACGTGTTAACGTCAGCATCTGCTTAAGGGAGGTCTGGCCCATCGTCTGAATTTCGATCCATTCTACCGCTCAATATCCGGCATTTGTAAAATACGTAGGTAGGCACGTAGGTGCTGTAGCAGCTTACGCCCGCGGCTCAGTTAGACTAAGAGTTTGCGTCCATTGCGCCACCTGTAGACTCGGTTGATGCTTAGAACCACTTAGATTTCTGCATAAATTCAGATCTTCTAGCTCTTTAAAGAAGTTTTTGTCCAGTAGCTGCAATCTGCTTCTCACTTCCACGATTCTCTAAGAGCTGCGCAATCATAAGGCACCCTGTAGTGTGTGTGGAGTGTTTCGCTGCATTGTCGATTAAGGAAATATCTGTACAGAATCGGTTTATCAGAAGAGAGCATTTGCAGAACATTTGGGCACCACGAGGGTACTGCTAAACATATCCTCTGGCACTGCAAATTAGCGAACTAACGAGATTAATATAATAAATAATGGCAGCGCTACAGTCCGAGGTGAACCTGGGCCTAGCTTCTCAGCCAACCACTCGTGTTGTGCGTGCTATTGTTCTCTCATGATTGGAGGGGACCTACCGTTACTCTTTGAGCATTGTCAGTGAATTGAGAGAGATTCGAACCTAAGATCTCGAGCGTAGGAGTCGACGCACCTACCGACTACCCCACGGCGCCCCCAACACACGGGATTGAACTGGGATATTCCCAACCATCAGATATCATAGCTAGTTGTGATAAACGAGTATTCAAATTCATTGAAAAACTAAGCTATATAGATGAGCTGTAAGGTCTCAGCTTCTTGAGTAAATCCTAACACAATTGTGGCCGCGTTGACAGGACGTTAGAAAAGACAGAGTAGGTGTGAGGTTTAGAAAAGGTCTGCATCAGTCGAAAGCCATGCTCACATAGTCGTTGACATTCACCACACTTACTTCAGCTGCATTCTGAAACCCTGATTTACCGGTGCCGGGACATTGTGCCAAATCGGCATAATGAGGCTTTTGAAAGTGTCACTGCACCGAATTTCCTATTAACTTCAAAAAAAGATGCCTTATTTTTCTCGCCTCGCAGACTGTCGTTATACACGAGTCCTAAGATATGTGGATTCTTTCACTAACTTTGCATCGCCCCATTGCGTTTTTGATTAGAATACCACATGTGATATTTAGACCAGATAGGCGCCATTCTCTTCTGTGTGCACGTGTAATTTCTAGCTCTTTGACATAAAGTCACAGCTAAGGCTTAGCGTAGATCGATAGAAGTTACCTAAAATCAGGGCTCTTTTGTTGTAGGGGAGTAAGGCTATAGAATAGGTCCGTACTACGTATTATTCTGGACACTAATTCACCGGAAAGACAAAGGGGTACGTATCATAAAATTGAAACACAATTTGGATTGAAAACTTACCTCATGTCGAACTGCAATTATTCGTGATTCAATTGTGTGGCAGATCTGCTGTCAGCTTGATCTATTCAATTCCGATGTTTTCATTGAAATATCTTCCGGGAAAAACATCCAATCAAAGACCATCACGCACCCGTTGTCCACTCAAAGTGGCAAAAAAAATTTCAAGAATTTTCTTCACCCACCATCTTCGCCGAACCATCCCGCCTACCTGCAAGTGATGCTGTCCACAAAAAGAAATGAAATCATAAATACCACAGACGGTGTCATTCACTCGAGACCCTCATCGAATCAATAAATTTCGTGGAATCCATCCAAAAGCCAAGGCAGACTAACCAATTCCCACTGAATTCGGATCAATTACTTGCAAATTGACCCATTTCGCTTGATTGCGTAAATTACTTAAAGCAACGAATCAATCCCGCACAAAACATAAATAAAGCGAAGCGACACTAACAACAAGCTAATTGACAAAGAATGAAAACGAGAAGAATTCTCCCTTTGATCCGCGCTCAATTCCCATGCGGTCGCCCTGGGGAACTGGGGGCCACCACTCGCTGGGATCTGAACTTGAAATGATGCCTTTGCTTTTTCTTATTTTTCTGTCTACGCCATGAATGGTCTTGAGAGGCGAACACGAGACGAAAGACAGTCTGTCATTCACACTTGTGTCAAATGTTTTCATTTCGAAAGAAGACGCTCGACGCTTCTCAAAGATCAACGACTTTGCGGGCAGATTTCGTGAATTTTAATCGGGCCTGTTTCCGGTGATCTAATTCGAATGCAAGACTGCGAGTGCGAATAGACAGGAAGCGAGTGCTTGAACATGTTCTTCTACACACGTTCGCTTGTGGTTTATGGTTTTGTAGGCTTTATGAAATGTTGCTGGAGGAAAATAAAAGAGGGTCGTAAAACTCTTTTGTTGGCCAGGTTAATGAGGGTCTCACGGAGTTCGAAGGAAACGAATAAAAACGAAGACTGTTTTTATGGTATTACGAGTATTCCACAAATAATTGATCGTTGGTTTTAAATCTGTACATCTGTCGATGTGTGTTAACTGGTAACTCATTTTTGGGTTTGAAGATGACATCAGTCAACAATCAACCTGCGCAATAACAGGGATCATTGCTGGCATCCCGCCAAGTTAGGTGCGGTCAACAACTTTGTCCTGTGTATGCAGGCCCTGTCCCCCAGGCAAATCCTTATTGGAGATTCATAACCTCTTCCAAAACAGTTATTTAACGCACCATTAGAACCCGCTTTTAGCACAAATTGTAATCTCATGCCTAGAAACCATCGGACAGTGTCTGGACTTCCAACAAACCGATCAACAAGAGTTACAACGTAATGTTTTCAACTGGTTCCTGGGTAATTTCAGTTCTAATTTTTTACCACTAATCGACTGTGAATGTTTGTGTTGTGCTAGTTATATTTCTGTTGAATATCAAAATATCTTCATAATGTTCAATTGGTTTAATATCCAGGATTTGGGGGAATGATTCACATCGAATTGAATATCGATTTATGTACAGTCAGAGTCAAAAGTGAGTGAACAGTCAGTCATCTGCTGAAGGTTTATCAACTAAATTAATATTCACCGGAATGATGTAGAACAGAGATGGATACATCAAAGAAAAGCTCCGAAGTCATATTTTAAAATATTGTGTACCTTATTAAATATAAGGGTAAACATAAACCGATTAATGAAATTTAAAGGTGAAAAGTGCTAAAAACGGCATTCAAAATTGAGTGTACATATGATTGTGTCAATGACTGTATGACATAAAGACTCCATTCTATTAAACATTTGTATGATAATTTAGACCGGCAGATACGAAAACTAGAAATAGCGGCAAAGGCATGCGAAGTATAATTTTTTTAAGGGAGTTATTCACTCTCTTTTGGCGCTTAGCCGTTTATTTCGTTGAAACAAATAAACTAAATAAAATATAGCTTATTTTGAAGTATGATTTCATAGCTTTTATTTGAGACATCAACGTCAGGCTTAGTCGATTTCGATCAATATTAATTTAGAAGAAGAACTTTCAACTGATGACTCACTTTTGAAGCTGACTGTATATATACAGGGTGATTAGATAAAAACAATATAAAAAGAAATTTAAATAAAACAAGAACGATGTGAGATATAAATTCTCGCTTTATTTTGAAGCTACATTCATACCATTATGCATGGATAGTTTAAATGGCTGCCTTAGCTTCGCTGGCAGTGCTTCAAGCGGTCCGACCAATTTTTGGTGACTTGGTTCAATATGTGCTGGGTTATTCCGGTAAAAGCGTCTCGAATGTTGTCATCGGGTTCACCCAAAGTTTTCGGCTTGTTAGTTTAGACTAAGGACTTCACGTAGAACGTAACCCTAAAGAAAATAACCGAGTGGTGTCAAGTCGCATGATCGCGGTGGCCAATTGATGAGCGCTAGCCATGAGATGGCCTCATCCGAGAAGAAGCGGATTTTTTTGCAAAAATCTTGATCTCCAACCAACATTTCCAGTTCCAGCATCCAATTAGCGAACTCAGGGCGATGCCTATGCTCTTCCGGCTTCAATTCTTTCGTCAACGCAATCTTAAACGGATGTATGGCCAAGTCTAACCGCAAAATAAGCCGAGTTGAGTCGCTGGTAATTTAGGTGATTGGCACTGAATTGACATTCTATAATAGCAGCTACAGTGGCTATGTTTTCTTCATTTTGCTCCACTTTCTGTCTGGTTGGTGGCTTAAGGGTCAAAAGAGTGTACCCACACTCAAAATTTTCCACGGTGCGATGAGTTGGCTGCACATTGAAGCTATGATAACAATCGAGCCCATTACGAAACTCACATTGCGTATTAACAACTGAGCCGGAGTTTCGATAGTATTTTTTTTATAATCTCCGCACATTCAGCAAGCGTCAAGAAAATACACTATGAGTTGACAAACCTTACCGAATATTTTGACAGCTCGATGTCATTGATTACTTTGACAGCTGCTGAAACGGAAAAATCGTAAAAACTATCATTGCTACTGGTCACTCTTTAAGCAATCGAGGTCACTCAACCGATGGTCGTTTTTGATCCTGTACAAGGATTGTAAATTCTAAAATGCAAATTGTAAGTTCCCGACCAATTCTTGGATGGATTCCTTAATAGCGGGACTCTGAACTTACTGAAGTAGCTATGAAAGGTCGCCGTAGCTGTGTGGGTTTGTGCGTCGACCCATACGCACTAGACTTTCAAGTCTAGGTTCAAATCAAAGTTCAGACAAACAATTTACACACAATTGTGCACACAACACGCACAAGCTCATAGACATATGCCTTCAATAAGTTTAATGTTTTTTTTCTGTATGGCATGTAGCGCTATCCTGCTATCATGCCCTTCAATCGGGGAACGAAATCATTAATTACAGCCGTATAGCAAATACTTTTGACCGTAATACGCCGCCCAACCTCATTTTTTGAAAAAATATGATCCGACGACATCACTAGCCCAAATACCACACCAATCAGTGCATATTTCGGGTTACAACGAATTTTCGATGATCTCATGTGGATTATCTTCGCTCTTAATGCGACCATTTTGCTTATTGACATACCAATTGAGCCAAAAGTGATCCTCATCGCTAAAGAGATTGGATTTCAATAAAGCAGCGGCTCCAATTTCAGTTAATTTTGGGCCCATTCACAGAAATTTTGTTCCGAACAATGGTCATTCGTCTTCAATTCTTGCACGAGTTGCATTTGTAATCCTTCAAACCAAGTTATTTGCGCAAAATTTCGTATTAAGTAAACAGAGCGACTGGATGACGCAGTTAGTTAAGTGCCTGCCACAAGTTCGAGGGGTCCCAGGTTCGAATCCCAGTGAAATCGAATCTGGTCCAGTCACCATTTGCCGTTGGGATCAAATTAACGGCACTGGAGTAGTTTGCTACCTGACAGTACAATGAACCAGTTTTGAGTCTGAGTGATCCAGTAGAGTTCCAAAAATCCCCACAAAAAAAATAAAAGTGAACAGACAAAAAAACAATCTGTTGTGTGGTAAATGGCGTAGAATCGATCAATTTGAATCTCTTTCAACACTCTTCTGAACAGATGCAATATTCTCTACCGTGCACGCTCTTCTTATGTGTTTCGGTGCCTCTACATCTTGCAACGAAAATGTTGTGCGAATACGGTCAACAAATCGCCAAACAGCAGTATCAGATGATGGATTTTGTTGGGTGTAATTTTGACGCACGAACGGAATTTGGTAATGCTGTTGAAGCGTGTATTTTGTCGAATTTCTTTTGAAATCAGAGTTCTCAGTCAAAAGAAGTGATCATTTGATTATATCTGCAGCTTTTCTGATTTCAGTGATTCAATATTCCCTAAAAGTGTTTACCACTGAAAGTTTGTTGTTGTACTGAAAAATGAGCACAGTGCGCTAAGGCGTGTTGACATAAAATACAAAATTTTCCACAAAACAACAGAAAAAAACGGAACACCTCCTCTTTTGTCAAATTTGTTTCTCTGTTTCAAGACATATTGTTCTCGTCGTTTGCTTTTTATCGCCAAGAACTCCGGCAAACCGACCGTGAACCTCAGCTCTGAGCACGATTAGTTTCCAAACTGTTGTGACAGGTTCGGAAGTTATCAACAAAAAACGTTTTCGATTTCGTACGTGTTTCCGCACAATTCCGCTCGACAATCATCTTTGTGTTTTACTTATCATTCACTCGAGCGTTGATAAGCATTTCTTCCCCCGGTGACATGAGCAGCAATTCCTAACTCATGATGTGTGGAATATCCAATTGCGCTGCCGTCGGCGTGCGAACATACGATTCGACTTACGCGTGTGATATGCAAATCAGCGCAACTCTGAAACAGTAATTAATTTGGAATAACCCAGTGGATATCATTTGGCGGGGTATTCCTTATGCGACGCATCGTTTTACTTCTAAATGCGCAGACGTCATGCGCTCCCAATCGCCTGGATTCCAAGTCCAAGGCCGCCGAGATAATTTGATCAACGTGCATCCAGATCGTTTCGAATTTCTCGTGTAAAATATCGGTCCCTTTACCAGCCACAGCTACCACATCAGACCACTCACCACACCACATGCTTCCACAAAAAAACACTCTCATTAATTCTCCCCTCTCTCTTTCTCTCTTTCCTTCTCACTCTTTGTAGCTACCCCAACCGAATCCAACGATTGCAAACCTCAAGAGAGCCATTGAACGTACAGCGAATTTGCTTCAGCAGCGCAAAACCCCCTCGCAGCACCAGCAGCAGCAGAAGCAGACGTCCTCCGATCGAGAGAAAGCTACAGTTACGAAAAGCTCAACGGACACACCTCCACGGCGAAGTGGCGACTTGGTAGCAGCCGTATCGACTCGTGCAGAGCGACCACATCGCACGAACGCGTCATGGCGTTTCCTCTGGAGAGCGTATGCCCTTTGTAAAGCGCAAGACCCAGAGCAACCGGCACCAAGTCCACTGGCCGACACAGACGGTCGTCAGTTGTTGAGTGACTACGGCATCGGTCACAAGTCGGTGCTGCGTTTCGTTAAGCGTGAAAACTACTTCGGTCGTCGAAGGCAACGAAGCTAGAATCAATGTTAACCGCGTATCTCGCAGTTCTCTCGATCGGTTCAAAACTATCTGACAAACGATTTGTCCCGGAACGATGATCCCACGCAAAAGGATTACATGTGCCGTAATCCTAGCGTTCACGCTTTACTCGGGAGTGGTGTGTTTCGATGATGGCAATAACAACAACGTCAAGATCACCAAACACGGCTTGGAGCTGACTCAGACCATAAACATCCAGCGTCAGGAATACCTGCAGAAAATGTGCGAAACCATGGGCTACAGCACGCAGACAGTGGAGGACCTAACCGACGAGCAGATGGAGCACATGATTGTGGATCCAGAGCATAAATTCATGTACTGCTACGTGCCAAAGGTGAGTGATGTGATGTGGATAAATGTTCAGGTTTGGGCGGGCATGTGTGTAGGCATAAAGTGATCACCTCCGTCGCTGTCACTCAAGAGTTGGCCTTTTTTTAATTACTCTGCTTCTTTGGTTGGTTTCTCTCTCGTCTTTCTTCCGTCGCTCCTTCTTGCTGTCGCTCTTGCTCCATTTCCGCTCGTGTGAGGCACTCCGCCCCGAGGCAAGTGGGGTCTCCGACATCGACTCCGACGAGCACACATGCTCTTGGTTTTCATTCAACTCGGTTTTGGTTTTCGTTTTGCTGACTTCACGAAGTTGTTGTTTTTGTTTATTGGCGAGTCAGGAGAGTCTCCGATCATGTATGGATTTATGCTTCTGTGAGGCGTGTGGGACTGTTTTTCGATTTTGCTTTCGTCTGTGCTTCCAGCTACCAGGCCGCGGAATCGTCTTCACTGACCCTCGGGGTTTGTTTTGATACATCGCTGCTACTTGACGCAATTGATTGTTTGAAGAACGCGCGAGTTAATTGTGCTGTAACGACGTGTTGTTTTCGATACGAGCTGGAGGACATGTAATTGGCACCAGACTCGCCTGATATCATCGCCGATGAATGGAATGCAATAGAATCTACAGTTTCATTGGTGTCTCATTGATTCTTGTTATTCGCAGCCGAGCATGTGCAGTGATGAGGTTAGGCACACGGTCGGCCAATTCCTTATACGATCTCTGTGCAAAAGGGAAGTCAGTTAACCGTGAATTGATAATTGAATGCGATAAACAGAGAACTTCTTTGGAAGACTCGTGCCTGACGACGAGCTTAGTTAGTGATTCCAGAAATTGCTTTCACCCGGCACCACTCGATGAGTGGATAGTTCCCCATAATTAAATGTAATTAAAAGTGGAATCGAATGATTCGTAAGTTATTCTATAGAGAAGTTAACCTTCGCATGAAAAACCAAATGAGATTCAGGGAAGGGTGGACTGTGATTTGTGGAATCTCTAGATCTGAAGGCAGATCTTGCGAAGACTCGCAAGCAGTCAGTGCGATAGACTGTTAAGTATTTGAATATTAACTGAACTCGACCGTATGTTATTACCATCATATCGCGTGTTTTTTACGACGCCAGTCAGCCTTGAAGCTTGGGGCGTTTTACAACCCAACGTCAGAGCATCTAACCTTGTTGGGTTGAGATAGGTTAGCGTGGCATGCGGAATTAAATGAGTTCATTGCGTCAGCATCGGGATCAGGACATTAAATTGACGAAATTGAAAACAAGACAAGAGCCAGTCACAGATTTAGAGATGAAGACGATCAATCCTTCTGTTGCCGACGAATGTGTTTGTAAATCTCTAGGAAAACGCAGTTTCGTGAATGAAAAGAGGAAGAAAGTATTTAGGTTAGGTTAGGGGGCTGCTAGTGAACTCACCAGCATACTTAGGTAGTGTGCTTCTATTTCCTTACAAGTTTTTTCATAATTCTCGACTAAAACTGTAAAAAGTCTTAAGTCGACTTGTGATGAAGACGAATTATGGAAGATTTACGAGCTTAGAAGCATATTTGCCAAACTTATAAAAGTAAGTTCATAAACGATGTCCTCACGGTTACATTTCAATTGACATGAATATACAGAGTGGGCCAAATACAAGTTTCTTTTTAAAAATGCAATAAAATTAATAAAATTACATTTTTTCCATGTACTACGGCTTTATTAGTAAGAACAAGCATTCCCATTAATTATGAAATATAACGTCATTCAAGCGGCTTCCTTGGCTGGCTTCGCAGTAGCGCCTTCTGTCACCCCAATTTTCCAAGACCTTGTTGATGGTTTCTGGCTGTAGCTCACTTGGATGATATTGACTAGGCCTTAAGTGCTTGAATCGTTTCCGGATTGTTTGCACAACATCGGTTCTTCACGGTTCCCCACAAAAAAAAGCCCAAAGGGCTCAAATCGCAGCTCCGAGGCAGCCAATTGACATCGCCAAGACGACTGATAACACGAAGTGGGAATTTGGTGCGCAAAAGATCGATTGTGGCATGGGCTATGTGCCATGGCGCGTCATCCTGCCTGAACCCAATCCATGTCTTCAATTTCGGTATAAAAAAGTCGGTTAACATGGCTCTGCAACACCCACCGTTGACCGAAACATTGTTCCCAGCCTCATTTTCGAAGAAAAATAGTCCAATGATGCCACCACTCCACAATCCGCACCAAACTGTCACTCTCTGTGGATGCTTTGGTTTCTCGACAATAATGTGCTGGTTTTTCTAGCCCCGAGGAGGCAATTTTGTTTGTTAACGTAGCCGTAGCCCCCGAGCTGAAAATGCGCCTCGTCAGAAAAGATGACTTTTCGCCCAACATCAACATTGTCCAACACAAGCTGCTCTAAGGCCCAAACTGCGATACGAAACGATAACGAAGCTGATGGTCGCGCGGCTCAGATGGAATGTCTGCAATAATTCTCGATTGAAAAAGTTTCGGCAATGAATCATTTTAAGTCTTTTTTATTTTCAATAAAATGATAAAGTGCACAGAAATGAAAAAAAAAAGTACTCCACGTCCCTTAGACCCTTACTGTGGGCCTTCTCAAAGTCTCAGCTATGGTGTGGATAAGCATACTAAAAGACGTTACGAGGGCGTTCGCCCGAAATTTCCATTCCGTCTTCAATAGAGACAAACTGTCTGCTATCAATTCGTGGAAGCTATTTAGCCAATTTGAACGAGACTTAGTTGTTATATGCTAACAAGAATTTCACACACAAATCAAATCAAAACAAACAAATTACCATCTGTATTCTCTGAAGAATTACCATGAAAATGTTTATGCGAATTTATTGAATTATTAATGCAGGAGTTCATGGATGAGATCATCTCATAAGATGATTAAATTAGTCAGACATGCCACTGGATTATTTCCATTGCAGATTGTTTAAACTATTGATCTATGACCTTAAACTAACCACGAACGTTAATACTTTCAGCGTTATTCAATCAATAAAAATAAGTTATGGCGAATAGGGATTATTCGTCATGTTACGTATGTATTTGCTAAAATTTCAAGAAGAAAGCTATCATATTTGAGATAAACCTTTCATTTGATACAGCTAGAGGATAATGAGATGGTGAATATATCTTTTAGCGGTGTTTCAAAAGGAAAATCCTTTTACTAGACAGACAGCAAAGATGTTAGTTTTATGTCAATCAGAGAGAACTACATTTTACTAATGAATTAATAATTAATTAATAATAATAATAATAATTATGGCTAATAAGACTGTACAGCGGCGATGAAGAACCGAATTGTTCAAAACTCGCACGCCAATGCCAGAGGCCCAATCCGACGATATTGACATAATCGGAAGAAAACAGCGTGATGTCAATGGCACTTTTGTGAGTATTGCGACGGATGCCGTGAAGATGGGTTTAAAGGTAAATGAGGGCAAGACCAAGTATATGCTGTCAACCAGAAAGAACACCGGAAACACCGACGTCTCGGACAGACCGTCAAAGCAAGCAGATATAACTTTGAGGCAGTCAAGGACTTAGTCTACCTAGGTACCGCTATTAATTCAGACAATGACACCAGCGCTGAAATCAAACGAAGAATAACTCTTGTCAATCGCTGCTCCTTTGGGCTAAGAAATCCTTTTCTTTTATAAATTGTTTGTCTGAGCTGTGTTTTGAACCTAGACTGTGAAAGTCGAGTGCGTATGGGTTGACGCACAAACCCACACCGCTACGGCGCCCACTGAAAGAGCCATTAGAGATGCATTATTATTCCTTTTGAATAGAAGCAGTGAAACAATCCATAAAGCTAAGTTTTAATGATTGAGATATGCTTAATCTGCGTCAGAGTTGAATCTGTTACTCACTGTCTGTCGTTTAAGGGGGTAACTTCAAATCGTGACACACTCTTTGATGAGCTTTAAAGAAATTTTATTGCAGTCCAGCGCTTCAATTATAGCTGTCATATGAGTCAAAAAGATGATTTCAGTTTAGAGTTGTTAAGAGTTGCTATATGATCTTACGTGTTTAAAGAAATAAAGACTTGGCTTTAAATTTTAAATCTGTCAATACGACAAAGAAATATTACCTCTATCTTTTCGACCTGAAAGTGTTCGCTCTGCCTTCTTGGGCTTAGATATATCTAGCCCAGCAAAATGTCTTCTAACCCAAAAAGGGAATGATGTTCGGTTTAGACTTTAAAGTTTAACCTCAAGCTTGTTCGTTTGATATGATTTCTTGGTATCTACATTTAGCGTCAGTCGCCAAGTTGATCAACTTGCCGGCGCTGCGTTGTTCCACTATTTTGGGGATGAAGATTGTGCATACATTTTGCATGGGCTAGTCATCTAAGTAATCTAACATCCTTCTCCTTTGGCTGTCTCCAGGATCCACGGTGGACTTGAGACGAAGTTCCGCGGCAACCACTTGTATTGTGCATGCTATTATTTATTCTCTCACGAGTGAAAAAGACCTACAATTTTATGTCGACTTCGATCTGAGAATAAATTGTTTTGACAGTTATGGTCTCGGAGAAACTGGTTAGAGGTAAAGCTGTGAATATAATCGTAGGTGTGTTCGGGATCGAACCATGGACCTTAGGACCACAGGAATCTAAATTTCGAGTTGAAGTGGAGTTGAGTTAATTAAGGCAGCGTACAAAACTGAAGTTTCCAATATTCTTTTAACAAAAGAACGTGAAACAATTATGTTTGCTGCAGAAGCTAAACAATGGTTTGTTCTTGACATCAATTAAAAATGTCCCAAAATTCACGCTAGGGGTAATTTTAATGCAAAACAAAGGTTTTTAATTTTAAATAATAAAATGTGTTAATAAATCATTAGGTATACAACACAGGCCCATGTATGAAACAGCACATACAGTCCTGTCAGTTATCGCGCTGTCAACACTTTACCGCAAAAGTGGCGCGCAATTTGAATTCTGCGTAAATTTTGAGAAACCCTTTACGTGCTTGACATAAATGCGCACATAATTCGTCAACATCTTCTAAACGATAGCACACGCAATTTTCACCCTCCTTTCTATCCAAATCAGACAATCAGTTGAATTTCTTGCGAAATACTTTCGAGATATCCCAAATATTGATGAAACTTTAAAGTAATTATTTCGCGATTCAAGAGATTACTGTTTTGCCGGTAAAAGGAAGCCAGTTTCGCCTATCAATTGCTTAGATAAAGCAGTTCTCTTGCTTTCGCAGTGGAAAGCCAAAATACCCCGACTAAAGTCCAAAAATATCCAGAAAATCGAGGGGTGCGCTATCAGTGACACCAGTTTGGAATTTAATCCAAAAACATTATCGAACCCAAGTCGATACAAGTCGCTCACTTAACCTGTCATCGTGACAATGACCAGCAGCTGCGTCAATTAGATTTCTGCTTCGCGTAGCAAAGTCTAATTATTTTCTTGAGCTGTTTCGCCGTACCCTCATACACGCGCACACCTCCAGTGAATCAATCGAACACATAAATCACGTGGTTGCGATAATCTAAACACAACTTTCAGCAGAAGCACTATTGAATAATTCCAAGTTCTGCGTCCACCCCCGTGGCCCGAACTAATTAAAGCGTGTATCGCGTACGAATCGATACGGGGAAACAGTTTTCGCACCACATGTCGATAAGGTCATCCCATAAAGTTAGCCGCCAATTAACAGCCGATTGTGCGACGACTCTTCATCCCATAACCAGCAAACGCCCAGCAATGAGCGCACCACCGGACAATTTTAGCTTCACGAGAGGCAACCACTTCATTTTCACTTTTTTTGTGTTTTGTGACTCACGTTAATCATCGCTCGTTCGATATAATTCTCATTTTTTTAATTTCTTCAAAATGCCAGGTGGTGTGCTCAAGACGTCGTCGGGGCAAGGCAAGCGCGCGGTTGGACCTTTATCGCACACGTTCGCGGTGTACGACGGTTACGTAAAAATAAAAGCTGAGCAAATTGTTTGAAGTTGAAATGTCAATGATAGATCGCAAATAAGTTGATTCATGAGAAGGCTAAAAATCCCCGCCCCATTCGGCGGCCCGAGCTGGAACGTAATTGAAGCCAACCGTAGTCACCGCACCGAGCGCGAGAGAAGTGGCTGTAACACGTGCTTGATGATTAGACAGATCGAATGATCTTCGCCGACCTCATTTGCATCACAGCGAGGCGACCGAGTGAGACACGGGATATGTGGTGTGTCTCTAACGCCTCGCACAGCCGTCCCCACGACAGGTTTCTTCTCATGCATTGGCTGGCTTCTGACCGTGCAATGTGAAAGTTTCGCATCGCATGTGCATCGGAAGTCTGATAATGATGATGACAACGGGCAAGTGCTGCACTTTTGGTTTCATCTGACCGACTTCGACTGGGGAAGGAGAAAGTACTCGCATGCTTTTAGCTTCTTCCAACCAAACCGCGACATGTGTCGCGGCCTGGCATCTGCTGGTTGGGAAAAAGAATTGACTCACTGACGTGCCATTAAAGGAGGCATGTGTCGGGTTTATTGCTCGCAGATAAGGCGCATGTCTAAACATAATCGAGTTGTCATATCAGTTCCGTGGAAAGTGTGGTTCGTCAATCCTGCCACGCACACTCATCCACTTACTGAGATTTTTCAGCGGTGAGCAATGGAAAACGACGGTGGATTACTGGTATGTCGAACACGTTCATAGCGAGGCAGTTAACATTGAGGGTAGAAATCGGTGAATGAAATCTTGAGGACTGCTCTTGCAAGTTCGCCGAAGCGCGGTGACAGATAACATCTTTATAACTGGATGATCTTGAGTGGTTGTATTCTGGTGAAGGCGGAGAATGCTAATGTGTTGCAATTGTCGCTTCGGAGTTTTATCGCCGTCATTGACAAATATCTGCGAGCGATAGTTGTTTTGACGAACCTCCAGGGGAACATTCGTCGTCTGGGGATGTCTGCGGAATGGCGTGGCTTTGATCAGTCAGTGATTTGTCGGTAAACGATGGTGATTGCTCTGGATTTATTGGTTTTGTATGTGCTTTGCAAAATTGATCGAGCAGTGGCGGAATGTTTCAAACGACAGTTTAATAGGTTCACAGGCAATGAAACTGGTTGGAGTGGATTCTCTGAAAATAGGAATCAGATCGAGAAGTTTAGCTTTCTGGGGGTACATTAATTGTCATGTTTTGGCAGTAATTTGCGTGGCTGTGAATTCCCAATTCGAGATCGAAGATAACTTTATCCTAAACTTGTCGTGGTCACCGTGACGTAGTAGGCAAATGCATTTACTCCTGCGCAGAAGGTCCCGGGTTCGAATCTGATTCGATTCAAAGAGGTAAACTGTTCACTTCACGACACCACTTCTCTCGAATCGCCGATAATACTCCGAGATTATTATGAAATGTTCACAAACTTCGCCCTATTCGAAGAAGGCATGAAACTGGTTTTTCTATTGGTTGCTGTAGAAGCTAAACTCTTCATGAGTTTTAAAGTCTCTATTATTTTGGTGATTTTGGGAAACACTGTTCTTATTAGGACAATTTTGTGCATTCATCTGTGGACTGACTGAAAAAAAGTACAGGGTTGGCCAAATACAAGTTCCTTTTTAAAAATGCAATAAAATGAACAAAATTAAATTTTGTCCATGTATTATGGCTTTATTAGTAAGAACAAGCATTTCCATTAATTATGAAATACAACCTCGTTCAATTGGGTGGCGTGGCCGTGTGGGTTTGTGCGGCGACCCATACGCACTAGACTTTCACAGTCTAGGTTCAAATCCAAGTTCAGACAAGCAATTTAAAAAAAAAAATGTTTACGGCCCCACCTCTTTCGAGTCACAGACAATGCTCAAACTGTCTAGAAAAAGCTTCTCCATCTCTCCGTTCGGAGTCGGCATTAAGCTATAGGTCCCCTCCACTTGTAAGAGAACAATAGCACGTACAACGCGAGTAGTTGCTGAGAAGCTAGGACCAGGTCCATCTCGGACTGTAGCGCCGCCATTATTCTGGTTCAAGTGGCTGCCTCGTCTGGCTTCGCAGTAGCACATTTTGTCTCCCCAATTTTCCAAGATCTTGTTGATGGTTTCAGGCTGTAGCTCACGGATTGCTTGGTTGATATTGGCCTTAAGTGCATGAATCGTTTCTGAATTGTTGGCATAACATCGCTCCTCCACGGTTCCACACAAAAAAATTTCCAAAGTGGTCAATTCAAAACTGCGTTTTCAGATCTCCAAAATTCGCATGTCGATGATTGACCGTTTTTGGCCAATATATCCAAAACCATTAGGGCCAGAATGCATGGAATGGTTTTAAATGAAAGTACTCAATGAAGCCAAGTTTTTGTGATTTTTTGAGATTTTTAAACACTTTGGTTTAGAAATGGCAGGGGGACGCATTAAAAAAACTTTGGAGCTCCATATTCTCCTAACGGTACTTTGGATAAAAAAGTCTTGAAAGAAACCTCCACCTTATTTCAAAAGATCTGTCGATTGAAATATATTCAAAATTTTTCAAAATTAATGTCAACTTCACCTGTACTGGAGACACCCTCAAATGGCCCCACTTTTTAAAATCGCTGCATAGGCAATGACATCTAGGTCTGAAGTACCTAATTCCGGACGGACGGACACACCGAATTTATAAAGGTTCCGTTTTTGTAGACGGAACCTTAAAAAGTCGGTTAACATGGCTTTGTAACACCTACGGTTGACCAAAACGTTGTTCCAAGCCTCATTTTGATGAAACTGAAAGACTTTCCATCCTTGGTATGTGTATCAATACAACACATAGTTGGAATGATCACATGTTCGAGGTCGCCAAAAACGCTGCAAAATGTCTGGGTTTCCTTAATCGATGTAAGAAATATTCACCCCCTCTGATTTGGCTTCAATTTACAAGGCGTCCAAAACTTGAATATCTGGTCTGGTGCTCCCAAGACCTCTCTGCACCTGCTAGATAAAATACAAGAGCGAGCGATAAATCTTATAAGAGACAGTAATATCGCGAAGTCAAAAGACTCGCTCGAACCCCGCCGTCATGTGTCTTCCGTGTCTCTGTTTTATCGCTATACAAACGATGCTCAAGTGAGCTAGCCAATTGCATTCCTTCCATCCATGATGCAATACTCGTCTCGCCAGAAATGCTCATCAGTTCACCCTTAAGCCTGTTTTCGGACGTACAGTTAAGTTTAGAGAGTCATTTTTTAGCCGTACCACACGAATATGTAATACTCTTCCCAGCTCAATATTTCCCATTCACTACAATCCACAGACGTTTAAGACCAATGTGCAGTACCTCTTCTCCCTTTCTCCCTCTATATTTTAGGCCCGTGCTGTGTCTTGATTCCGGACACTTAAGGGTATTCGCAGCCCCTGTTGCACGCGAAAATTATAAAAAAAATTTGAACAACAATGGTCCAATGATGCAACCACTCCACAATCCGCACCAGACTGTCACTCTCTGTGGATGCATTGGCTTCTCGTCAACAACGTGCGGGTTTTCCGAGCCCCAGATGCAGCAAATTTGTTTGTTGACGTAGCCACCCAGATAAAAATGCGCCTCATCAGAAAAGATTATTTTTTGTCTAAGTCAAGCTGGTCTAAGGCCCAAACTGCGATGCGAAGCGATAACGAAGCGGATGGTCGCGCGCCTATAATTACTGATTCAATTGGACCTTGTGAGCGAATAATCTGAGGTCTTTGTGCAGAATTCTGCTCAGGCTACTGCGTGAAATGTTGAGCTGTTGAGATCGATGGCGAGTTGATGGTCGTGAATTGAGTCTTCAAAATCTCGGCCACAGCAGCTACATTCTTATCTGTGCGCACCGTAGGACGACGGGAACCATAAGTGTTATCCACTAGCATATCAGTCACGAAATTTTTGCACAAATTTGCGTACAGCAGTCGCGGTGGGTGTATTATTTCGGCCAAAACTTTTTTTTTCAAAAAACGCACTGTTTGGGTCACACAACACTCACTTTAGAAATAAGTTTTCAATATTTTCCAACGTTGTTCAAGTGTAAAGCGACTCATTTCGTTCCGCGGAGGTATGATACTGAATTTCTGTCAAGATTTCGAGCGGGAAACAGAAGACACTGGATGGCCCACCCATATTTACATTTTGTTCATACCTGTTATATTCTGTAGGCCTTTTTGAAATATTTTTATTTTTAACAAACAAATCAATGTCACCTGGATATCCCTTCATTTGTTTTTATATAGTAATTCTTTGATCGTGGGCGCCGTGGCGTAGTGGGTAGGTGCGTCGACTCCTACGCTCGATGTTGTCGGTTCCTTTCCCCTAAAAACACCAACAATTTTTTCACGGCTTCACCTCTTTCGAGTCACTGACAATGCTCAAAGAGTATAACTGTCTAGAAAAAGCTTCTCAATCTCGCCTTTCGGAGCCGGCATTAAACTGTAGGTCCTCTCTGCTCGTGACAGAACAATAGCACGCACAACACGTGTGGTTGCTGAGAAGCCAGGCCCAGGTCTACCTCGGACTTTAGCGCCGAATCAATGTCTTCTCGATATCTCTTCATTTGTTTTTTTTATAGTAATTCTTTGATCTGTTCTCCATGTTTTTTCCAAACAATTTTCTGTCATCAACGCTTCGCCCAGTTATATGCAACATTTTTTTATCTAAATCTTTGCAAAATGAACGCTCAATTTTATTGAAATGAGATCATGATTTGTCACACATTTTCTTGTTAAACAAGGGTCTTCAGTTCGCGGTAGTTCTCGATGACATCAGATTACTCTCTGTCGCACTTACACAGCCTAAACTTGACATTGGAGCAGATTTGTTACAACTTATTGTTGAAACTATGGACACTGCAAACGTCTTAGTACATCTACCACTTGTCAAGCTCGTCCAATTCTAAGGTATTTTATTGCGAATATCCAGGAAGATGAAGTACTCGACTTTCCCCATTTACCCAACGACAAAAGTAAGTTTGTCTACGACAATATTTGCTTCTCTCTCCATATCTCCCCAGTGCAGATCCATTATTCCGTGTGAAAGTAAACACTGCCTGTCTAATGAATTAAGAGTCTATCCAGTTTATTCATATTCAGCATCACTAAGTGTGTCACAAGTGAAAACAAGAGTGTCTGCTTGTCTAACCGCATTTTTGATGTTGCAGACGGTGTTGTGACAAATATTAGTTTTTCATAAGCGAATAAGTGGCAGCAGACCAAAGCAAAGAGCATACATCGTCTCTGTTCCCTTCGCGTGACGCCGTGAAAAGGTGTGAAATTGTCTAAAAATACAAACTACTCGCAGTGCGACAGCAGCTATTCACACAGAACAGTTTCGCAATGCCATTCCTGACCCCTCCTGAGCTCTTGAGCTAAAAATAAAACGAAATACTTTCGTTTGCCGTCGATCAACTCGCACCACTTTCAGTTTCAATTACAATCCATTGACACTGCACGTTATCGCCAAAAACAAACTCAACCCAATCCGAGTCCAAGCGAAAAGCACAGTCAGAACAACTATCTACGCTACCCGCATCCAAAGTTCATTCGAAAATGTTTGGTAAGATAATACAAACGTTTGACTCATGCCCAAACAAATCGCCCGTCGTGTAGGCTGAACACTCAACAAGGTTCTCTGGAAATACTCTTCGCATGTGTTTAGGCCAATTCATCAAAATGCAATTTAAAACCGCCCGCAGGTCGACCAACAACTCGCCTGCATGGTGTCTGCGTTTGCGTTTGCGTATGTAACCTCTTGCCTTCGCTGGAATCTCGTAAAGACGTCTTAAATTAGCGTAGACCGAAAATAATTTACGGCAAATCGATGATGCCAACATAAATAATCCCCGATGGAGTCGAAATGTTTACTTGCCATATGAAATGGATTTTTTATGCGTTGCCTAGTGACTTCAGTTCCACACGAACGAAGCCGTATAGAGACTGCCGAAATTGCCGACCATGTGCTAAGCAAGCAATCAGTCGATAATCCCAACGTGCCCCTGTCGATTTGTGTCACCCAGCGGCTGTGGCTTTCATCGATTGTTTCCTTGGGTTCCACTGGCTAGCTGCCAAATTGGATAAGCGCAGAGATTTGATTAGATCTGACTAATTAGGAAAACTTCGAAAGTGGATAAGGGAAATGCCAGTGCGTGTGGGTTTCCTAATTTTCAGAAATCTATTCATTAGGGTGGTGGTTGCAAGTGGGGCTTTCTCCCTAATCTCTTCGTGGAGTGGTCGTATATCGCTAATTGATACACTTGAGATTAGATTAAGTTGAACTAAATTAATTGGGAAAATTTTCGAGTCGAAAGTGCCAAAAGGTTCACGGAAAAGTACTTTTTAAAGTTTGCTTATTATTTTTCTGAAACAGATAAGAGCCAAGTAATGAGAGCGGCCCTGAACAATGGTAATCTGTTTGAAATATATTGCAAACAAATTAGCATTTAAAATAACAAATTAAATTAAAATTTAAACTTTAATTTTGAAAAAGGACATTTTGCAGATGTTTTCCGACTTCGTTAAGTGAGCAAGACAGTCCTGATTGCCTGAATGACTCTTAAAAGAGTGTAGTACCGACTTATTAGCCACCCACGCTCGTTTACCATATTTTTGGCATTAACTTTGTATTCAACTACTGTTTTACTCAAGCAATTAACACGTATCAAATTTGTAATTCCCACTTTTTTGGTATTACATTTTTTAAATCTAAATTCGGAAGATCAACTCAGCGACGGTTTGCAATAATTTGGGATCGTAAATGTTGACTTTCAAAACGTTTATCGTCGTTGGTTTGTGAACATTAACCAAAAACTCACCGCTTTCTCCCGGGAAATAATGTCGGTCGTTAAATCATATATAGTCGCTGACTAAGTGACTGATTTATTTAGTGGAATTATCGTACCTTCAAATTGTTTGTTTTTATTGTTTTGCGCGTAATAAAGGAGATATGATGCAAATTTTCGATTTACAATGCATACATGAACCTTTGTTGAACGACTTATTTCATAAAAGTTTTCCGTCAGATTTCCAATTTGATGTCACATAAATCTGGGCATCATTGCCAACAATTGTTGGGTAATGAAATTCTGCTCGAGCTACGTTTTTGAAACAATAAAGTCCTGGGGATTGGAAACCATGTAGAGATCTCAACGGAAAGACAATTTATAAACTTTTCCTTATAGAAAAAATCCGTTTCTTTGGTAAAGAGTACTGAACCCATGCTTAAGTTGTATTTTGAATTCATGTCTTTCACGATCTTTCCCCAGCTGTCTCCAGTTTCGCACACCAACCCAGCCGAGGTTCCCCTCGACTTGTGTGCGCCACATTGTACGTGGACGTCCTCTGTTGCGTTGTCCCACAGGCTTAGAGTCGAACACTTTTCGGGCCGAAGCTAAGTTGTCCATACGATCTACATGGCCTAGTCACCTTAGGTGCTAGATCCGTACACGCCTGGCTAGACTCGCTGTACAGCCCATACAGTTCGTGGTTGAACCATCTCTTCCAACACAAACACGACCAAAGATCGCGCACAGAACTTTTCTCTCGAAAAGACCAAGAGACTGTCCGAGACATCCGCTTGGGATATTTTCCATGTCTCTGCGCCGTACAGCACCACTGGGATGATCAAGGTCTTATACAAAGTCAACTTGGTCTTCCGAGAGAGGGTTCTATTACTCAATTGCCTTTTGAGCCCAAAAAAACAACGGTTGGCAAGAGTTATTCTGCGTTTGATCTCGGTACTGATGTTGTTTGCACTACGGAGCCAAGGTAGAGGAAGTCCTTAACTACCTCAAAGTTATAGCTGCCTATGGTGACGTTCTGGCCAAGTCGGCGATGTTGTGCGTCCTTTCTCGATGACATCATATACTTGGTTTTTCCTTCGTTCACCGCCAGACCAACTTTAGCCACTTCCGTTTCAATGCCAGCAAACACCTCATTGACGGCTCGGTGTGTTCGCCCAATCACGTCAATGTCATCCGCGTAAGCTAGCAGTTGAACAGACTTTTGGAAGATCGTGCCTCTTGTGTTGGTTAGTGAGTTTTGCACGATCTTCTCAAGAACAATGTTAAAGAAGTCGCATGACAGCGCGTCGCCTTGTCTAAAACCTTTTTTGACATTGAAGGTCTCGGTGAGTTCGTTACCGACCTTGATGGAGCAGCAAGAGTTCTCCATCGCCATGCTGCTCAGTCTGACGAGTTTGGCAGGAATGTCAAAACTAGACATTGCGCTGTATAGCTCGTATCTATGCAAGCGGTCATATTCGGCCTTGAAATGAACAAATCGATGGTGTGTGTCGATCTGCATTTCTTGGGTCTTCTCCAGGATCTGCCGCAGTGTGAAGATTTGATCTATTTGATTTATGTTCAAAAATGTTATGAGAAGAAATAAATTTAAATTTAAGATTAAAGTTTCAGGCAAAAATGTCTACTCGAAAGAAACTTGGTCGAACTCCGAATTGCCTCTTGAGCCCCAAAAATCAGCCCTAGGAGTTATTCGGCAAAGGTTTTCTGCAGTCATGTTTCTTCATAAATTGAAATGATGTTCAGATCCTTGTGGCGGTACAGTGGTTGTCTGGTGCCCCAATCTAGTCAAGCAATATAATATAACAACTTAAGGAGAATAAAATGTCAAGGTAGCCCTAAATGACGAACATGCTTGCCGAACTTGCTCGTGCTCGCCGCATTTTCGTCGTGTATGGGGTGGCTCGCGAGCCGTTCGCTGTCGGCTAAAAATGTTGATTTTGTCGTGTTCGTTGGCTTTGAAGTTGGCCGTGTAGGGCCATGTTCGCGAGCAAACCGCATTTTTGCTGTGAACGTCGCCGAGAATATATCGCGGATTAAGCACAATGTCAACAGTCAGCCACGATTTTATCGAGGAATTCAACATTTGCGCTTGCCTATGACATATGTTGACGGTTTGAGGAAACAACATGAAATGGATGTTCGCCAAATGTGTTCGCCGTGTAGGAGATAACGCAATCGAGCAAGTTCGGCGAGCATTTTCGTCGTTTAGGGCTACCTTAAGTGAGGCGCTAAAAATCAATCATTTGGATGCGCTTGACGTCTTTAGGCCTCATCTCAGGGTCTCGTATACCATTTGGACACTCAACGAATTCAAAATCAATAGATTTTCAACGTGAAAATTTCGACCACGTCACACCTCAATATTTCTCCGAGAAGAATTCCGGTGTCATCACTGAACACAAGAAGGATCGACTTCTGCAAAAGCTGTTTAGACAAGGAAGAAGAAAATAAGTTGGAGCCGAGAAAGTATGAAATGCGTTTGTCCAGAATTATTACTCTACGTTATGACGCCCACAAGAAATCTCTGTGCTGGTGGAAACGTTGTCCCATATTTTTTGAAAGATAAGTCGTCCAGAGCTTTAAAGTCAACAGAGAGCGCAGTATATCAATGACCATGGATTCCGATTGTTCCCCGATTGAATGGCCTTAACGTGGCACACTTCTGTCTTTAATAAGACGGCCCTATATGCCTCACACTGGAAACACAATCAATTTATTGAAAGATAACTTTGATGAAGGCATCATCTCCAGCAATCGAGCAGTTAATTGGCCTCCAAGATCATGTGATATCATATCTCTTGTGTATTTTCTGTGAGGATATGTAAAGTCACTAGCCTACATTGAGGCTCTTGGAAACCAATGTTAACCGTGTTATTGCCGATATTCGTGTTTTGCTCGTTGAAAAAATAGATTGGGCTTCATTCGAAGCACCCGCGAGGTGTATAAATCAGAAATTATATTCGAAACATAATGGTTTTGCCATTATCTTTTTACAAAGCCAATGGCCATGGTCAAAATGTGTCTTCTTTCATTTTTCGAGTCTATTCCTCTTAAAACGAAAATACACGCAATTCAGACGAGAAAAATAAATTAAATTCTGACTGTAGTCAGACGGTAACGAATTGTTTCTGTGAATTGCTAAAATGAATATGGTATCAAATTTCTGCAAATGAAAGAGATCTGTTTTCACACGGTTCTTTGTTTCATTTCTGCAGGAGATGGGTCGAACATTTTTTTTCTACGATTGAGTTTCTTTTTTACACAGTCATCGTAAATCCTATATGCATGTTAATGAAAGCCTTGCACGACGGAAGATATTGTATAAGCCCTTCCATAGCATTGAAGGATTTTCTGTTCATTAGAAACTACTTAATGTGTAAGGTCCGGAACTACTGAATCAAATGTTTATTTCCCTCAAAAGAGAGGAGGAATGTAATTAAACAACGTTTTCGCATGGAGTGTAATAAACCAGTATATGAAGCTGGCTGTTTAAGTTGATTGTAGCAATTCGCAACGAATAGAAATCGTGCGAATGCAGGAAAGAGAAAATGTGCTCATAGAGAAAATTTACAATTTATTAAGAAAAGTTCGTTTTGCATGATCATAATTTTATGCAAAACTCACTTTCACTTGGTAGAACTTTTTTCGTGAGGAATAGTAAGAACAAAACCTTGAGGCGTACTCAAGAGTTCAGATGAGCATTGCTAGATAACATGTTGAGAGAGTAAGGGACTGATGGTGAAATTGAAATGAAGATTTCCAAAAAAATAGCCAAAACCGTGTCGTGGCGAATATTGACCGTTCGTGAACTTCACCATGATAAAAATGCAAACCTTAGCCGTGTGAAAACTTAAGCTAACTCCAAAAGTAAACGAAAAGTATTCACAATTGTTTATATAAACTTAAAGAAAATTCAGCACCAACTGTTATGTTGGATACGTACAGAGCGATTCATTTCACTCTTGGATAGGTAGGCAAAAGTGGACGAACTTAACGAAACTGAGTGAAACGGTTGCTATGGTCACAGTGTATTACTTAAAATGTAATGAAAAGTTGTTTACTTTTTGCTTACACGTTCCATTCTAAGCTCGTCCTGTATCTCTGCTTACTTGTATACTTCTTTAGCTGCTCCAGAGATCAAGGTAGAATAGTCCGAGACGTGATTGATTTGTAAATCCAACAGCCAAAGCTCAAGATAAAATGTCAGATTATCATCTTAAGTACATAAAAGTTATGGCTATGCGATCTCAGCCTTGCACCTACTTAATGCCATAATCACCTTTCGCTGAACTGTGGCATTGGCATTGTTATGACGATATCGTCTTTCGTGTTCACTTTGCGATAAGTTCGTTTTTCATTCGAACGCCTAAATGCAATTCAACCTAGTGAGCATTTTTGCCTTTTTCTCTTCGATATTTACACTGTCACCTGATGCAGGGACTGACCGATTGACATTCTTTTTTTCATCGTCGACATTTACGTTCTGACGGATATAACTGAATTTGTGTATGAATATGAGAAAGGTGGCTGAGAGTTTTTTCTGTTAATTACCTCGTGCGTGTCCCCCAAACGAGGTACTTTGCTTATCGATGCATCATGACGTTTTAAGCATTTGTCCATCGGATTGAATAAAAAAAACTCGTGCGAAGGTCAACACAGATTCATCACTTCGAGACGCATGAAATTATTGACAACTTGTCAGTGAGTTTTATGTTGTGATGAATTTCATGCTTTAAACCACATTCTCGACAAACTTCGGAGCAGATGTGGAACCAAAGTTTAGAGTTTTTTGTGGTAAAAGTTGAAAGTATCATAAAAATAGAAATGCATCACTATGAATATTTTGGACGCTTTTTGATGTTTGCATCAGTAAGGCGGTCGCCGTGAGGGAGTTGTTAAGTACTTCGAAGAAATTGTCGTTTAAATTCCCAGGAGGAATAAATAATGTGCATGAGGGTGTATGTGTTTCATAGAAAATCTTTTTAAAATGGGCATTTGATGTAGTGCTGCAAGGTCGTGATAAATTTGCCTATTCCCAGAAAATTCTAACTCTCATTCGTGCCTTTCGTAAAAAGGTACACAAAAATAAGGTAAACTCCTTCCAAAAAATATTCTTTCATTCGACTGTATTCTCTAACATTTCACGAGGATAATTTCAAAGAAAACTTTTTACTGTTTTATCTTGACAGATCATCAAGATCTGTCCCATTCAAATAAGGAATTGTAACATAAATACTGTGCTTTGAAAATAATTTCAAAGAACGCGAATGAAAGTAAGGGAAAGAATTACAATCGAAGTGGATAGAATTAGAGGTGTGACGAATATCCGGCAAGTATTCGGTATCCGGCCTATCCGGCTTCTTTTATAATATCCGGCCGGAGCCGAATAGTCTTTTAATATCCGACCGAATACCGGATAGGCCTTTTTTTCAAGTAAAAAACAACAAAGTAAAAAAAACAATTTAATATTGGAAGTTTACTAAAGCCAAATTGTGATGAATGACAGTTAGTTTTTCTGCATTCAGGGGTAATAATTTATTACGTTTGTTTTTGAATACGATGCATGCTTCAGAAAAGAGTCTCTCACTGTATACACTGCTACATGGAGATGAAAAATAAGTTTTGGCAAATTCGAGCAAAATTGGTTACTGTCTTCCATTTACTGACCACCAAGCCCATGGCTCACTGTACCGTTCATAAATATAAACTGTTTTGAGATATAAGTCAGGCTTGTTGGCCTATTTTTTTGGCAGAAAACTCAATCTGTCCCAAAAACTTTGCTCTGTAGAAAGTAAGAATATCTTTTAGCACAAGCAACAATTTTTCAAAAACAAAATTGTTCGCGGCTCCACCTCTTTCGAGTATAACTGTCTAGAAAAAGCTTCTCAATCCCGCATTAAACTGTAAGTCCCCTCCGTTCGTGGGAGAACAATAGCACGCACATCACGAGTGGTTGCTGAGAAGCTAGGCCCAGGTTTACCTCGGATTGTAGCGACACCATTGTTATTATTATTAAGTTAGTTTTACTTATACCGGTCTGATTTAAGTATCAGACCACCAAACAATTATACTATTAATTTGGGCAGATATCCGACCGCCGATTGTTCGGCTATCCGGCCTAGCTGCAGGCCGAATATTCGGTATCCGGTATCCGGCCAAATCTCTATTCGGTACAACTCTAGATAGAATACCCTGGAAGTGCATAAATGTGATTGCTAAAGAAGTTAGGTTCAAATCCACCAATGACCGTAGCGTCATCCAAAGTTGAATGAAACGTGCCTGCGGCAATGAGGCTTATAATCGAATACTTTCTTATCTGGAGCAGAGCTATTCATTTGCTGAATATTGCCGGACTAGTTTCCCGGCAAGTTTTTTGCCTTCCGGATTCACATCCTTGTACAATTCGTAGATTTCGCGGTCATGTCCTATAGGCCTCCATTCCTATATGCCTTCCTCACAGACAGAACCAATTATCCGACGTAGAATTTTTCTTTTGAATCAAGAATCAGCTTTGCAGTCCAGCTTTCGGTTTGACCCAATTTTACTTCGATAAACTGAAGGAGCAGCGGTTATCAAGGGCTATTTACTACTTACGATCTCAACCAATCGCGTTTGTGGAGTTCACGTTTGCCCCGAGGTGGAAAAACTCGTTAACTACCTAAGTATGTACATTCAATCTTAAGACTTTAATGAAGCTCATTAAGAATTGGCTCATGTAATCGGAAATACATAAATTATCTCAGATTTCGCTCTTTTCGCACAGTAAATTGGCCCCCGATTGACTCGCAAACCGCTCCGCGAACCAACGATCTTTGCAAAACCCGCAATCAATTTTCTTATGCCCCAGTTCCGCGCAAAAAGAAATAAACTTGGCCTTGCAATAATCGAAACATCTTTCATTCACGAGTAAACAATCGCCCAATAAAATGGTGAATCAATTTTCCCCGAAGCATTCACCGGATGCCGCCGCGAAAACGTGTTTACAATTTATTTCCTTTATTTCTATAATTCAAATCGCAATAAATCTTCTCGTTTTCTTTGTAGGTAGCCTGTACGAATTGGAAACGTGTTCTAATGATACTCACGGGCCAGTGGCAGAACGGCACCGACCCCCTTCAGATTCCAGCATCTCTAGCACATTCCCCTGGCATGTTCCAGAAACTGAGCTCTCTAAGTGACGAAGAACGAAACACAGTCGTGTCCGAGTACACTAGGTTTGTTATAGTCCGGCATCCCTTTGAAAGGTTGCTGTCTGCGTACCGCAATAAATTGGAAGGCACCACCTCGAGTGCGAAGTATTTCCAAACACGTGTGGGCAGGCAAATTGTGAAGAACTTCCGAGTGAATCCAACCAATGAGTCACTGGAAAATGGCGATGACGTTACGTTTGGGGAGTTTGTGCAGTACCTGCTAACTCCTGACGTGAGTCTGTTCAATCAGTCATTCAACGAGCATTGGGAGCCGATTTCGAAGCTCTGTCATCCCTGCCTCATGAAGTACAATGTGATTGGTGAGTACCCTCTGCTCAGATCTGTTTGACAGACGATTTAATGGGTGTTTTTTCCTTTCTCCAGGCAAATATGAGACACTCCTGGATGACTCCGCGTTGGCGCTGTACCTGACCGGTGACAACAATCTGACATTCCCCACGGGACACAAGTCGTCCGGCACGAGAAACCATCTGCGGGAATACTTCGATCCACTGCCCATCGGTGCTATTCGACGGCTGTACGAGATATACTTGGATGACTTTCGATTATTCGACTACGGCGTGGAGCAGGTTCTGGGCTTTGAATTCGGGTAGTGGACGGCTCGAGAGTGGGACTAACCTCCCAAACCAACTGTATTGTATTGTGTTTACTTAAGTAGTGTTTGCATGACGAAACCATGTTTGTTGCTGTGTATTCTATGTGATAGGCTCGGAGATTGCGAAAAATGTTACATTGTGTAGGAGTAATTTAGCTTAGGCATCTAGTGGATAAGAGAACTTCTTTTTAAGGGAAAAGATGAATAAATTATTCAATGACACATTTATTTGATGGGAGTTTTTGTGCGAAGTGTGTGCTTGTTTCGTTCCACAGGCGATCGGCTTCAGATGTCAATTTTATACAATTTAACGAGCGCGGTTAACTACGCCGCTTCTTCAATCAAGCGACTGTCAACGAATGCGTTGCGTTTTGCAGCGATTTTAACTATCGGTGGCTTGGATTGTCCGTGGCGTCATCTGTGCTCCACATACAGAAAACCTTACTTCTGTTGATCGAAGTCGCTGCATGAGGACGCCACAGTACTTTCGTCAGGGGTTGTTGAGCGAGGTCGCCACAAGTCTAAAGAACCAACTAAAGGATATTTCGTTAAGTGCTTCCTATCTTTTAACTTAAATAATACAAAGTGTGTGTAAGATATTATCGACATTTTTTATTTGTTTGAAAGGCTTATCGATGCCATTATGTATGGAATAAGACATCATTCAAAAGTCCGCCGCAGCTTCTCTGGGTGGCGCGCATCCGAAATGTCAAATTTTTCATGACTCTGGCTGAATTCGATCGATGGTTTGTGGCTTATTCGCATAGACCTGCGACTTCAGAAAACCCCACAAGAAAAAGTCTGTCGGGTTCAAAATCGCATGATCTCGGTGGCCAGTTCACATTACCTCCACGTGAGATCATCGACCTACAACGCTCGCCATTGACGGTGATGACCTGACCAACGAAGTTCTCAAAGAAATATCGCCAGTCCAAAATCTTCACCAAAAAGTGTTTTTTTCGCGATGCATTGAACACTCTTGGATCTCATGTGGATTGGTATCGTCCAAAATTGGACAACTTTGTTTGTTGACGTGCTCATTTATTCAGAAATGGGCCTCATCGCTGAAGATGATTTTTTTTGGTATCACAATGGGCCTAAATTGAGCTAAATGTGACTGCTACCTACAGTCAAACACTTCAACCTAACCCAACCTAGGCCCAAGTGACGACGCAAAGTTGTGGTCTGCGAAAGGCCGATTTCTAGCGGAATCGACTGGTTCGGATTCTCCTGCACACTCTCACGGACAGCGACGATGTTTTCGGCAGATCATGCGTTTCGTCGATGGTTTATCGTCTACTGAACCAGTGGACACAATTTTATCCACCACACTGCGAATAGTCCTTTCGGTTGGACGATTATGGCGACCGTAAAGTTGGAATGTTGCCCGAACAGAACACCCATTTTGATAAAACAATTTTGTCACTTGCGCGTGTTGAACGCCATGACCGTGATTTGGCAAAACAGACTGAAGAAATAAATGAAAGCGAATTCGACAGCAGCTTCAGCAATATAGCCGCTATCAACTGTCAAAGTTCTGAAGTCCCTATTGGAAGACCCTTTATAATAGCCCAACGAAAACGTAAGCTTATGTCAAAACTAAACGAAAAGTAACCAAAAGCATCGTAAAATTTTAGAGTATCCACAATTGTTTACAGAAAATTAAGAAGAATTCGTCAGCAATTTAAGGGCCAAACATAATGGCCGTACAAAAAATTAATTAAATTAAATTAAATTAATTAAATGTCATAATCAAACAAAAAGTTAACGGATGCATCGTCCAATTTCGAAATGTCCATAATGGCTTATATAAACTTTGCTCAGTTGCTTCAATTCTCTTTCAAGTTTCTGTACGGCCGTTATTGTTGGCCCTTAAGAGGATCAGCATATTGGATGGACACGCTGATTGTTAGACCAATCGTCACTCTCTCACATGATTCAGTGTAATGGTGGCAGAGGAGCTCTCCATCTGTTCAAGTTTGGGTATCATCGGCACTATGTGTACGATGCCAATGGGTGAAATGGAAATGTTCCCAGGATTGTTATTTATTAGGAATGAAGCGAAGGCGTTGACACTTCGAGTACGTGTGAATCGCTATGTCCCTTTCTGTGCGTGCATACTCTCTTTCTCCTGACCCAAGGTTCATAATTCTGCGTCGAATTTTTGCTGAGATATGGGAGAAGAGTACTTATATATCCTATAACCGTTCCCTGAGAGCTCCTGACACTGTCAAAATATCGTAAGGATCCGGCGAGTGGTTCCAGTAGAAGCTAGCCCCAAGTTCACCTCAAACTGGCGCCACGGTATGTACATATGCATACACACACGTACAGATGAAACTAGACGAAGTGATGAAGCGAGAACTGCCTTCGATTCGATTTCAATTAATATCCCCCATCTCACTTATTCTCCCCCTTTATTTACAAATGTCGTTTTTGAATTGCTTATCGCCACAAAGATCCGTTCACTTGATAAGAAATTAACTATTTTAAGATTTCATTTAGGCGTTCATTAGCATCTATTTCAAATGCAGAGAAAAGTGCTGCGAAATGTTGGCAGATATCCAAGGCAAGGCAAAACTAGTTACGTCACAAAATCAATACAGGCACCAACCTAGAATCTAATTTCACCATTGGGTCAGCAAAACAACTGACCAAACAATGTCTAGCCATAAGTTCAATTCGGTTCAAAGATCGTAGACTGTTTTTGTTTTTTCATTTATTATCACATTTGTACTCCAACCCTGTTGTTCCTCACTTAAGTTAATTCCCCTTATTACGCAAACAAGGGAACAAATTAAGAAAGCGCCCTTAAGTACACTCGACCTTACGCACAAATTCCGCAGACAGCACACGTGCCCGAATAAAAAAAAACGATACATCTCCCAGGTCTTTGAACACAGATAATATATTTTATCAACTAACGTCTACGACGCACATCAACGGGAACTACATTATGTAAAGCGTATAAAAAAGAAGAGAAACATTTTAATGAACAGAACCCTTTGGCACATAATAATTTCTGAAAACGATTTTGAAAATAACTTTTGACCACTCCCCACTACTATTTGCTTGGAGTATTCGCCGTCTATTGCTTTTGGTATCGCTGTTTCATTGCGCGATATTTTTTCAACGAGTATAGTGCTTCGAGTTCCTTTACCACATACCGGCCCTGTGCGACCAGTGCCATTATCTTCTTGGGATCTTGAATATCCTTGTTCTTCATGAATGCATCGTGACACTTCTGACGGAAGTTCTCTGCGCCGCCGGGATACTCTCGGCCAAGAAATATCAGCTACGGGGAAGCAAAATAAATTACGCTCAAGGATTTGTCGCTATGAATTGATTAAATGCGGATTTACTTGTTTGTAGAGTTGAATAACTTTCGAACGAACTTCAGACATTTGTATTATCACGCAGTTGACGATGATTTGTTTTTTTTTCTCAGCTGGGTGCAGTGCTGCTGCGGGTTGATGCGACTCCCTTCAATCGGCTTTTGAATTTTTAGCTTCCGTGTTTTATTTTTATTTTGGAGATATTTGTACACAAATATGTAGCTGAGATTGAGAGGGATGAGCTTATCTGTCAAATGAAGGCGACAATGGTTTTGCTCCTCTAACAATGCACAGCGAGTCTCGAAGCACTTTTCAGATTCTCCTATTGGAATGTAGATGGAGAAGAACAAATATGAACAATTTTAACAAAAAACGAAACGACAACTTATGTATTTACTCAAAGAATGGACTGAATAAATTTAAATACGCAAATTATTAATTTTATGCGGTGTCTTGGGAACAGACTACGTTGATAATTAAATTTTGATTAAATGTATTCGAAGCGACTGCTGATGAATTTAGACACATTTGGCAGTTGTTGCTGAGAAGTATCTTTTTTTTGTGTGGAAAGTAATTCAATTAGGAAGGGGACTAATTTGATTTGTGATAATACTCGAGAGTTTTAAGTTTTTCAAAGGTTTCTGATGACTCGTCGGTGATTTAAAACAGGGTTTTGAATTTATTTTAAAATGGTAGCAAGATTCAAGAGCCGTGTGGAATCTTTGGTCTACTGAACAGAACCTCAGCAGTTCCCATCTTCAGTCTATGTTCATCTTTCACGCCAACTTCACCTACTAGATTTATTGATTTATTGCCAAACTCCCTGAGAGGATTATGAAGAAGGTGCCGAAGTTAGACGACGTGCTGTCTCTCAATGAGAAATGTAGGAAAAGTAATGGTCTTCGATCGTGCTCTGATGGACAAATGTCAACCGAAACTGCTTCTTCAGGCGCTACAGTTCGAGGTGGACCTGGGCCTCACCCAACATGCCAGCACGATTTTTCGCCAGCGGTCTCCAGTTTCGCACACCAAGCAGGCCGAGGTCTCACTCGACTTGTGTGAGCTACCTTGTTCGTGGACGCCCTCTGTTGCATTTGCTCAGAGTCAACCGAAAAAATGAGTTGAATTGAAGCTATCGAGAACATATCTCATGTCACTTAAAGATGACTGGAGAAAGAGGTAAAAGCAGTAGGTCCAGCGGGTCAAAAAGAGATAGGAGGACTAATGACCAGTGGCAGACCACAAAACACAAGAAAGGTGCCAAAATTAACTCTTGAGAGACTTGGTATACTATTCTGTTTGTACACCCATGTATGAGTGCATCGACGATTCTGTAGATTCTGTAAGTACCAGACACCTTGTTCATGTGAGCGAAATTCAGTTTGAAAAACTCCTCCTTGTAGACTTTATAGTAAAAGACAATGGCACACACCATGCTGACGCAGAAGTCTAGTAGCATCTAGAAGGTATTCCATTGGAATCAGTGGAGAGGCTTTCTGAAGAAGGTCATGATTGAAATGATGAAAAAGGCGTAAAATACTCGCCATAACAATGCAATCTTTCTCTTGCAACAGTCAAGAGGTCTGCCAAATACCTAGGGCTTCAACTGTCTCAACTGGAAGCAAAATGTAATGGAGCGTGCCCGTAAGGTTACGCTTGGACTTTACGTAAGAGCCACTTTACAAAGAACCAGACGCAAAAAATTGGGTCTCCAACCTCACATGATCCATTGGATTTACGTTGCCGTCATTAGACCCATACTGTTGTATGGGGTGCATGTCTGGTGGCTTATCCTAGACATAGCCATGCATTACAATAACCTAAGGAAAGTTCAACGTCAAGCCTGCATCTGCATAGCTGGTGTATTGAGAAATACGCCGTCTGATGCCTTGGACGTTATCCTGAACCTAACCCCACTCGATATTTTTGGCCGGCAACTAACAACTAACACCGCTATTCGTATCATGGCCTCCTCTCAGTGGACCAACACTCTTTATGGTCACTCTTCAATACTGAGTTCTTTAAACTTCCCGAATAGAAATTTAGATCATGCCACACCCCAAAACTTTCCTGATAAGAAATTTGAAACCCTAATTCCAGACAGAGACTTTTATAACGACAATCCTAAACCATTTACAGAATCTCTGCACTTCTTTACGGATGGGGTTGGCATTGGCATTTTCTCGAACGAATTAAACATCCGCCTATCCTTTCACTTATCCGATCACTGCAGCGTGTTTCAGGCGGATAATGGCAATAAGTGAAGCTCTTTATGCAGATCTCGTCTCCTCAGGCTAGTGCGTGAAATATTGAGCTGTTGAGATCGATGGCGAGTTGATGTTCGTGAATTGAGTCTCACACTCTCGGCCACAGCAGCCACATTCTCCTCTGTGCGCACAGTACGACGATGCAGACCATGAGTGTTGTCCACTAGCATAGACTAGTATAGTCTCACGAACTTTTTGCACAAACTTGCGTACAGCAGTCGCGGTGGGTGCTTCATTTCGGCTAAAACTTTTTTTTTTAAAAAAACGCATTGTTTGGGCTACACACCACTCACTTTGAAAATAAGTTTTCAATATTTCCCAACGTTGTTCAAAAATTATTGATTTAAAAAAAAGTCACTAGATGGCTTACCGTGTGTTGTCCGTCATACCTTTTTTTGATTTTTTATCATTAAAGTCGAGACGTTTCTGGCTTTTAGTTGATTGTCTCACCTGGGATCTTTGGAAACGAGAATCTTAGACTCTTAAGACCTCCCGCCACGACAAAGCAGCCAAAAATGGGAAGGCTCACATGGTTAGTCGTAGTTACCAGATCAAAAATATATGGTCCCAATAAATCTGACAGCAAATACCGTAGTCGATTTTTCCCCCAGTAATTCATAAAGTGGGCGCCTAAATTTAATTTCCACACACTAATTAATAACGCTTTTATTTATTAGTTTATTTATATTTAAAAACTTTCTTTTTCAATGCACCTGCTCGGTTTGAGTTACAGACTTCAACTAACTCTATATTCTATACAAGCAGAAAAATGTTAACATTCAGAGAGAACAACAGAAAAACCGATCGACAGCTTAAAATGAGAACATAACAAAACGCAACCAAACTCTCACCACATAGGACACACACAAACTCTTGTTGCATCCGACAACAGGTTGCTATGCTACAGTATTTCGCTCTTTTTCTTAACAGCGTTGTTTTCGTAAAATATGCTGCTGTTGGCTCTCATTAGCGATGTTCGTTTGTACAGTCACCACTATTTTCGCAAAATAAGTCAGTCACCACTATTTTCGCAAAATAATGCCGCTGTTCAGTTTTGTCAACAACGCTCGTTTAGTATAGTCTCCACTGTAGTTGGATTTTATAAGTTTGATCGTGTTTATCATACATGTATATACATGTATGTAACTCGTGGCGTTGTGAGTAGGTGCGTCGACTCGACACCAAACATTTCCACCTCTTTCGAGTCACTGACAATGCTCAAAGAGTATAACTGTCTAGAAATAGCTTCTCAATCTCGCCGTTCGGAGTCGGCATTAAACTTTAGGTCACCTCCACTCGTGAGAGAACAATAGCACCCACAACACGAGTGACTGCTGAGAAGCTAGGCCCAGGTCCACCTCGGACTGTAGCGCCGCCATTATTATTATTATTATTATTATTATTATTATATAATTAATACAAGGAAAACAAAATTAAATCAATAACAGAGATTTATTTCTTTTATTTATAATAATGTCTTCATTTGTTCAATCTTCTTATTTTTGTCAGTTTTGTTTTGTTGTTTTCATTTTATAATTTATCTTGCAGTTGTATTATTATTAAATAATATATTTTATTTATCTGCAATTAATTTCTATTCGTATGTAATCAGTTTGCTTCATATTTTTCTTTGTCATACATATACATTTATATTTTATCTTATCTTCTTTATCTAATGTCTGAATATCTGGTTTTTGGAGAATTAATCATTTTTATTTGATTTATTTTTCAACTCCCGACAATAAAATAAAAATTTGTTTTATAAAATACACTTTTTTTATATATATAATATATTTATTCAATAATAATACATCTTGTTTTTCTGAGAGGAGGTTCTGCTTTTTTTCTTTACATATTACATACATACATTGCAAAATCATTCGATAAAAACCTTCTTGAGGGATAAAGTCTCGAGAGTTTCTTTCTTTTTTTTTTGTTACATTTTCTAATAGAAATAAGGGTTATAGGGGAAATTAAGGAAACGGAAAAGTAAAACAATCTTTGGATTATATAATAATACTTTGTTTTAACCATTTTGCTATACATATACAATATAACCTTATCCATTGAAACGTTTATTCATCTATGCTTAATATGCGGGTGTATGTGTGTGGTTTTTTTCCTATATATCCTTTCTATGTGTGCGGGTGTCTCATGTTTTACGGTTTTGTCCTGACTGCCTTCTGCAATAGAGGTGTCTAACTACTCGCGAATTCATACATATTTACTTATATATACGGGGGTTTCTTTTTTGTGCTTTTTTTTACTAGTCGGGTGTCTCTTTGGTTTTTTTTTGTTTTAAATTTACATACAAACCTAATACCTGCGGGGTTATGTAGTGTTTATTTACTTGTTTTTTTTTGGTATTAATTTGAGTTTTCATATAAAATATCTGCTTGACCCGTTCCTTTTCATTTGGTTTTCACTTAAGGACGTACTTTCCAGCTCTGCTACATCTACTTGCTATATAATTTTGTTTCCTTGTATATATATATATATTTCTTGTATTCCGTGGGTTATGTTTATAAATTCACTATGTATGTATATCCTATATGATTTCCCTTACGAACTGAGGAGAAGAACCAAAACGGCAAACCGCAAACCTACTTCGCCTCGCGCAGTGTCAATCAATCAATCTAAGTGCAGTGGTTATTCGATATTTCTAAAAATTTCTCTACTTGATTCTGTGTATGTGTCTGTTTAGACCCGGCAAAAGTAAAAATGAGTTAATTAATGCATCGTTGTTAGCAATTACTGAACGAACATGGGCCTAGGCCCTTGAAAACTTTATGTTTCACAAGGTGCCGTGGGGGATGTGAAGAATATCAGGTTAAAAGTGGGGGCCAATGGATTCATTGCGATCCCTTTTCCTTTGCTACATTTCCTACCTATACAATATACCTATTTACTTCTTCATGATATGACAAGCGAAATATTAGGTTGTACCACATCAAATGGCTGATTTTTCACTTTTTTTTTTTCGGAGAATTTTTTAAGCACTACTGGAGCACTCAGACTCAAAACTGGTCCATTGTACTGCCAGATAGCAACCTACTCCAGTGACTGGACCGGATTCGACTTCACTGGGATTCGAACCTATAATAAAAATAATGGCGGCGCTACAGTCCGAGGTGGACCTGGGCCTAGCTTCTCAGCAGTCACTCGTGTTGTGCGTGCTATTGTTCTCTCACGAGTGGAGGGGACCTACAGTTTAATGCCCACTCCGAACGGCGAGTTTGAGAAGCTTTTTCTAGACATTTATACCCTTTGAGCATTGTCAGTGAATCGAAAGAGGTGGAACCGTGAAAAAATTGTAGATGTTTTTTCGGAAATCGAACCGACAACATCGAGCATAGGAGTCGACGCACCTACCCACTACGCCACGGTGCCCACATAGCTTAATGCATACGAAATTGGTTGAAAAGCAGCCTGCGTTGGCAAATAGGTACGGTCCGATCCTGTTGCATGACAATTCTTCCACATCCATTGTTCTCTCCTGATATTTCTTCAACGGATTATCAGCTTTTCCGCAGTCTGGTGTCATTTTGTCGGCAAAAGGTGTTCCGAAACCGAGCAGAGATCATAGAAGCCTTTGAAAACTTTTTAGCGTCGAAAGATCAAGGAACAATTAATCTTGAATCACGGTGGAAGAAGGACATAGATGTCAACGGTTAACTAACTGAATAAAATTTTATAAAAAGGAAATATGTATTGACTTTTAACTTCCTACAAAAAAATCTGACATTTCATGTGGTACAACCTAATAAAATGATTTACAGAACGGATAAATAACTAAAGTCGGTTATTGTTTTTTTTGTTATATCTTTGGTCGTTAGCGTTTAGATCTCATTTAATTAATTTATTTATTCGTTCAATTGAATCTCTTTGAATTGTTTTTTGGTATCCCTATTTTGTTTTCATAAATAGATTTAAAAATTAAATTTTGTTTCTATATATATATATCATTTATTCTTATTTCTTTTTGTGTATAAGTAGTTACGGATCGAATTTACTTATTTATTTAGTAAGTGTGTGTCTGTGTTGTCATATTTAATTTCACTCTATTTATTTTCTTATTATTAGGTAGGATTTTGTTTCTCACTGACGACGAGTTGTTGATAAAATCTAAAAGAAACTCGAACAAAAAACATAACGAGATCTCGTCAGCTTAAAGATGACCTACGTACGAGTATCATGTAATTTCTGTTTTCTAAAGGAAGACTACCATTTAAACAAAAACAAAAAAAGAAAGGGAAAACAAATCAGAACAAAAACAAAAGAAATTCAACATCATTCATGAATTAATATAGTTTATTTATATATTTTGTATTCTGTTTTGCAATTTTGCAGTTTTTTTTTTGTTTTTTTTTTATACATTTATTAAACTCTTTGTCCCATGTGTTTAAATATATTTTACATACGCTTCTGTGTATTCTTATTTTCATCATCTATCTCATCTTCATCATCATATATATATATACGTTTTGTTTATTGTTTGTTTTGTGTTTAAATATAATTTAGAAGTTAGTATTTATACAGGACAAAAAACATCTAATTAATTTATTGTTTATATATATATATAGATTTTTTGTTTCATTTTTTTTCTCAATGTAATAATTCAATTTGTTGTCATTGATCATTTTTTGTTTTATTTTGTTTGTCTAAAGTAGGGGTTTTGGTTTTATATATATAATAATTTATTTTATGTATATAATATGTTTTTTGTTTTATATTTTTATAAATAAGTAATAGCTATTATTGTTCTTAATATTTCATCATTATATATATATTTTAAAATACATATATATAAAATATTTCCTTGATTAAACTAAACAATTCAATTTTGAGGGAAACTGAAACATTGTTTGGCGATTTTCTAGGTTCGATTGTGTTTGCGGATCGTTGAACTCCTGGTGTTTGTTGTACTTTGAACTAATTATTTTTATTTATCTATATCTGATTGAAAATAAATTGTCTAGGAGCACAGTAGATTAATGTTGTTTCTATATAATTTGGGAAAGTTCAATAAAATGGCAAGGGAATACTCCCACTGCAGGAAGTTTTAAGATAGATTCGGAGATGGAAATTGATCGTCTACCGATCATCAGTCAAAAGTTTGAAGATGTTTTTTGAATAATCATTTTCATCCATTTTCTTCTTTACAAAGTCATAATTTAGTTTAAAAATGTGTGTGAAATGAGTTATTTAAAAACATTTTTTAAAGAAGTCTGTCGAATTGAAATTGAATTGAAAAGTTTTTGTAAGTTGGTAAAGTCTTCATGTAGGAGCCTACTTCTTCAACGACTTGAGCGAATTGCACAACGTCGGTATTAATCGAGTAAAGAGCTTCGTTGAAAGCACCAAATGGTTTTTTGGATAGGTAATATCACATCTGCGTGGTATCACAATGGGCCTAAATTGGCCTAAGTGTGACTGCGATCTACGGTCAGCCACTTCAACCTAACCTAAAGTCTTCATGTCAGTTTTTGGACGAGCAAATTTGTCCTTGAGTTACTACAATGGGTTTATGCTGGCCTAAGTGAGATTGCTAGCCTGAAGTCGGTCGGACATGAATCTAACCTAACCTAGTCAAGAATGCATTAAAATACGATGCCGACAGATCGTAAGCCTTTTCTTACGATGACAAACAAATTCATTTAAATATTTCTCCTTAGGAGGAAGTTTATTGATTGCTCTTTAAGTCTTCATGTCACACACAATATCTTGAGCAGTGCTGCCAGTTTGTGGTAAATTTACCTTTTCGTGGGAAATTCCAAATCTAAGTCCACACATTTGGTAAAAAGGTATTTTCATACAAAAAAGGGTAAATTTCTTCTAAAACAAATATTCTTCCATTTGTTTGTGTTCTCTACCAAATCTATGGTTGGAATACCCCGTGTTCAAGGGATAGCTGAAACTTGTGCCACAAAAAAGCGAGCTGCAGAGCTAAGAAGCAGAAATAATAAAGCACGGCGGAGGAAGCAAACATTAAAAGAATACAAATGCCGTCCAATACCTAATGTCTACATTGAATAGTTCAAAATATACAATAATGAAATAAGGTGAAATAAATTTGACAGTTTTATTCGCGGAGCATAATGCAACAATTAAGATTTAGAAACTAAATTTATAAATTCGGAATTTATGAAAAATTTTGATTGATATGGTAATTTGTCTTCTCCAGCGTGGTAAATTTTACTTAAAAATACTGGCAGCGCTGACCTTGAGCAGTCTGGATTTAGTCACAGTCTAAAAAAGAAATTACCAGACGTAGTATCGAAGTCAGTGCAGAAAAATTGGAGTCTTAGACATTTTGTTCGACTTATCCTGAAACCATGATCGACAAAGTTGTTTGAACGCAAATACTTATTCAGCAGGCTAAAGGAATTGTCGAAAACCAAAATTCAAGACATTTTTTTTCGGGTTATTTTTGAAACACTATTGGAGCACTCAGACTCAAAACTGGTCCATTGTACTGCCAGGTAGCAACGTACTCTAGTGCCGTTAAATTTATCCCAGCGGCAAATGGTGACTGGACCAGATTCGATTTCACTGGGATTTGAACCTGGGCCCCTCTATTTTGGGGCAGGCACTTAACCAATTGCACCATCCAGTCCTTTTAAAAAATCCAGAACTTACTTATGTTCCTTAAAAGAACGAATTGGATATAGCTCAGACAAACTACTAAGATACGAGTGGTTAGTCCTAGGTGTAGTAGATCCAATCAGGATCTAAGTGGATCACGGTTGACTTATGTATATCGTGACAGCCACTGTAACCCAATCTAACCTAATCTATACTTTTTGTTTCCGTGACTTAAGTTTTTCCTTAGCTAGCTTTCGCGAGGTATAATGGACCCAATTAGACAGTCTTAGTGAGCGACTTACAGTGACTAGGATACAATTACACCCCACTCGTGCTTGAGGAATTCGTAGCAGAACCTTCCAAGATGGGACGAGTGCTTTAGAAGCAAATGCTTCCAGTTGATCATAATTTTAATGTTCACTTTTAATGACTTTTTGCTAAAAAAATATTCGCCGAGTGATTAGTTACCAAAAGTTCCCTCCTGGAGTCGTTGAATCATAAACTGAAAAGAACGTTGTTTTATGGCACCACCACGACTTTTGATGATCGAAATTCATGCGATTAATTGCTAAAGACTAAGTACTTGCCCGCTCTGGCTTTAGCAAAACTATTGCACTTGCAAGCATACTTTTTTTTTAATAACCTCGGTAGCCCCACTAAGCTCTGATTGGCTACCGTTTTTTTTTTTTTTGGGGCATTTTTGAAACGCTACTGGAGCACTCAGACTCAAAACTGGTCCATTGTACTGCAAGATAGTAGCATACTCCCTACTCCAGAGCCGTTAATTTCATCCCAACGGCAAATGGTGACTGGACCAGATTCGATTTCACTGGGATTCGAACCTGGGACCCCTCTAACTTGGGGCAGACACTCAACCAACTGGGCCATCCAGTCGTCGATTGGCTACCTTAATTTGCGTACTAACCATCGGCTATATTTATAACCCACGCCGCCTTTCAATTGATGTTGATCTTAGTGCTTTTCTCTGATATAAGACGCTGCATTCAATTATAACCTAGCCTAAGTACAATCCTCTAAAAATGTAAATGGCTGAATTGTTTTCTTTTTATCAAGGTGAAGTTTTCAAAATGTTACCCTCAACAAAATGTTTTACAATTCTACTATTGTTCCATACGTAGACAGTCAGGCGGTCATAAACGCTCCATGGATTAAATCAGGGATGATCCCAGAGAGTGAAACTTAGCTTCTTGTCTGTACAAGATACAGCATCCTTCAAGGATGTCCTTGTTCTTAAAGCCCTTGTTATTAAAAAAGCAACGATGTCTTGATATATGGTTGATAGTCAAGCTGCACGTAAAGCTGTCAGATATAAAACGATTCAAATCAGCTCCTATCTCCTTCAAGAGCTCGGTTGCAGCACAACAGTTTTTTTTTTGTACTGAGTGCCTGGTCACCAGGGAATTTCTGGAAACGAAAGAGCTGAGGACTGGTCCAACTTACACAATGTACACTTGGCCGTAGGGCCTGAAAACAACATTTTCACAAAAATTGTGCAAAAAAAAGTATGTGTCTCTCCATTCTACCTAAACTACAAAAGAAAACAAATATTATTGGTGTACCACAAGGGTGCATTAAAATACCTGTATCATTTCTTTTAGCCAATGAAACCTAGTATCTTTGGAGCACTCAAGTAGATCCTCAACATCCATCGAAGCAAAAATCACCAAAGCGAATCGTAGTATTCCTACAGTCATTATACATTCTTAAAGCATATACATTCTTAGAAGAAATACCTTGGTAATAATGTAGTTGTTATCCGTTTGATAGCTGAACAAAAACCAAAACAAAAAAATATCTAGGTTGCAAAAATCTTTGAATTCAACAAGAAAAATTACAACAATGCCAAAAGACGTAGAAGTAGATCGAGGTGAGTTCATTAAATTACAATTGTTTTAATTACTTCAAAGAAATCAACCGTAGATACAGATACGTTTTGTAAAATATTTAACAGTATATTTAAAATTAACGAAAACTAAGCAAAATGATATTATATAAGTATATGTTCAATTTAATCACGAATAAAGTTTAACTTTATTATCTTTTCAATAATCATCTATACTCATTTGTTTTATACATTTGAATTTATATATATATATACTTACACAATTATTAATAAAATTTACATAACAAGTTTAGTTTTTGTTTTTATTTTACTTGTATTTAATATTATGTTTTGTTTTTCTTGTTTGTTTTTGAATATAATTTAAATTTAACATTATTTATTGTAAATGAAAATTAATTTCACAATGGAAAATATCTTTTGGTGAAATTAATTTGTGAATTTAATGCAATGACTTTTTTTTGTTTTTGTTTGCACTATGATCATGTTTTTTCTCATTTTTTTAATATTTAACTCTGAACTGGTTTTCTTTGCATAAATAGAGAGATAATGATAATAATAGTTTTTTTTTTCTTCATTTTTTATAAATAGTCGTAATAATAATTATAATCATAATAATAACTGCAAACATGTTTGTCGATCATTTATTTGTGAAATCTTGTTCGTATTTGTTTGGTTTTCATTTTTGTTTTTTGGTTTTTTTTTTAGGGAAAGATTAAAGTTTGTTTTATTTCGGGTTTTTGTCTTGTCGTAGCAAATCTAAAACAGTTTGCAATAATTTTATGTTTGTTGTTTGAACGAAGTTCTTTGAAGTATTGTTTAAAATACAATAAAGATTTGTTATTGTGTTTGTTGTTTGTTTTATTTTAAATACTTTACTTAAATTTAATGTTAGGAGCTTCTGTTCTCTGGGGGGCTGTGTGTGTGTTTGGTTGATGCATTGATGAAGATGACTCTTTGCTTACTGCAGATTGAGGAAACACTTCTCGTCTGTGATTTTGTTGTAGATACATTCTGGTGTTGTTGTTGCTTATGGGAATGATGATTTTATTTTTCGTTCTTGTTGTTGGATGTCTCGCGAGATGGTGTTCAGCTTAGATGGTGCTTCTTGTTTATCTTTTTTATGTATCTGTTAGAACTTAACAAGTTTTGTTATCAGTTGATATTGAAATGGTTTTCAAAGCGGTATTGATTTGATTTTAACGAATATCTGTTGGTTACCAATTCATTTTTTTGCTATATTTTTGGAGGCAAAGCAAGATATCCAATGAAGTATTAAAATTAATTTCATTGCAGAACGTTTTTTGTGCAGTAACACATCAAAACAAAATAAAGAATTCCTAAAAACGGTTACCGGTAGGACATGTAGGCAAAAGTAGTTTTGCAAACGAGTCATTCTCTTTGTAGATCACACAGCGAATAGTGGTGGACAAAGTGGGGTGAATAAATAAATATTTCAAAACTAAAAAAAGGTCATAGTTTTATTTTATAAAGTGTGCTAAATTTGTTAATTAGTTTTAAAAACAAAACAAATTAAAAAAAAATATTAAAAAGTATTTTCAAATAATAAGTGGTTTCGTTTATTTTACACAATTCTATAGTAGATCCATTTTAGAACTTGAAAGAAAATAATTACGGGGAAAATAGATATGTTCTTTGAGTTTATCATCCACAGGTTGATCTTTCCCAGAAGACATAAGGAAGAGCAATAAAGTAGGTAAAACTTTTTTTTCCTTTTCAAAGGCTTCAGGCGTTAGGCAAAGACGACAAGGTGGTGTAAAGGCTTTTAAATGGATGTGATTAACAAAACTTGACAATCCACTTACATTCAAGCAGGATGTGATTATTGTATGATCCAGCGATTTTATTAATCTCAAAAATATGTAAACGAGTGAGAAAGAGATTTGAAATTAGTTTCTAACTTTTGTCGAGACTTAAAACAATTTTCTAGAAAATAAATCACTTCCCAAGAAACCACAGTGATAAGGAAAAATGGTAATTATAAACAGCTTTCCTTCGGTGGCATGAACAATATCCAAAGCAGATAAAGAAGCTCTGTAGTTCCGTTTGCGATGGATGAAGAAGACTCAACCACAAACAGTATGGACTATATAGCGACATGTGTCTAGCAAGGTGTCTATGTTATATGGAGCGCATCTACAGCTTTGCTAAGGCCCGGAGAATTTTCGACAAAACTTTTCTGTACACATGTCAGGCTCTGCCAAGGTCCGGGGAGCGTGGCTTCGACCAACCACTCGCCAACAACATATCTGATATATGCGAATGGTTCTCTAAGTCTGTCGACCTTTTGGCAAAATGAAGACACGTTGGGCGAGTCAAAATATCAACAATTGTATCGTTAACAAGAACGAAACAGAGGTTTGTGTGATTAGCATTATCTGAACTGCTAATAACATAAGAAAGAAATAAGAAAGGGAATAAGCCCAAAACATGACGAACGCATATCATCTGATTCGATTAAAGCTCGAACAAAATGGTTTTGATTCTCAGGTTTTTGAATGAGAATATTCAATCTTAAAAAGTAAATAATTTACAGCGCTTTCGGAGCAGGTTTGGACCACAGTTATGTTAGGTTAAGTTAGTTCCATTTTCCTTTTACACTTAGACACAACAAATGTCCATTGTGCGGATACGTTGGTTCTATGTGCAGGGTGGGCCATCTTGTGGGTGTTTTTAAATCATAGGTTATTTTGACATAGGCATACCTGCGCGGAACGGAATGAGTCGCTTTATGCTTGAACAACGTTGAGAAATATTGAAAACTTATTTCCAAAGTTAGTGTTGTGTAGCCCAAACAGTGCGTTTTTTGAAAAGTGAATTTTTGGCCGAAATGAAGCACCCACCGCGACTGCTGTACGCAGGTTTGTGCAAAAAGTTAGTGCAACTGGTATGTTAGTGAACAACACTCATGGTCTCCGTCGTCGTATAATGCGCACAGATGAACAGATGAGAATGAGGCTGATGTGGCCGAGAGAGTGAGACTCAATTCACGAACATCAACTCGCCATCGATCTCTCCTCGAACAGTTCAACATTTCACGCACTCGCACCTGAGGAGAATTCTGCACAAAGATCTCTGATTATTCGCTTACAAGGTCCAATTGACTCAGCAATTATAGGCGCGTGACCATCCCTTTTGTTATCGATTCGCAGTTTGGTCCTCAGAGCAGCTTGAATTGGACAACGATTTTGGCCGAAAAATCATCTTTTCTGACGAGCCGCATTTTCATCTCGGCGAGTACGTAACAAACAAATTTGCCGCACCGCATATGGGGCTCGGAAAACCAACACGTTATTGTCGAGAAGCCAATGCATTCACAGAGAGTGAAAGTTTGGTCCGGATTGTGGAGTGGTGGTATAATTGAACCGTTTTTCTTCGAAAATGAAGCTGGGAACAACGTTTCGGTCAACGGTGGGCGTTACAGAGCTATGTTAACCGATTGGATTTGGACTGAATTCATGGATTTGGATGACCTCTGGTGCATGCAGGATGGCGCGCCATGCCACACAACCCATGCCGCAATCGATCTTTTGCGCATCAAATTCCCAAATCGGGTTACCAACCGTTCTGACGATGTCAATTGGACGCCTCGGAGCTGCGATTGGACCGTTTGGACTTTGTTTTTGCGGCAACCATGAAGGACTGATGTTATGCCAACAATCCGGAAAGATGTGTATTACTAAACATAAAAAAGTTTGCTTAAAATTATTGCGTAAGTTCTTCAGGCAAATTAGGTTTTCTCTCACAGTGATTGAATCACTTAGCAGTTTTCATCAATTACTAATTTCCCTAAAAATAATTAGGCTCTCGATTATAAAATCTGAAAATAGTTTTTTAATCCTCTTTGGCAACCAACACAATATTCGTTCAAATCATTTCATTTCTACAGCTACAAACACTCAACTACAAAAGCATTTAAAACAAACAAAAAAAAACAAAATAAATAAAACATGAAAAAACACAACACCCACTCACAACGCAAATCAATTAATCTACCTGTTCCGTTGACGTCTTCATCTATAACATCTATAATCTCAATCATTTATTTATTTATTTATTTTAATTTGTATTTCATCATCATTTCCTATTTTATTTATTTTATTTTATTTATTCGGAGCAGACTGCTTATTTCATTGCAGCCAGTTGAGCATCGGTCTCCTCTGGATCCTTTAGGGTGTGCCACTGAGCGATTGGTCGTCGCGGTGATGCCAACATATCAGACCAATGCCGTAGTTCAGTGCCGGTAGCAGCGCATCCAAGAATGCATCGTCCAATTGGCTCAGATGTACCAATACGATCGTAATCCACAACAGTGACGACAAGTTGAATTTTCTAATGCAATGTAATTAATTCGAATTGTATTAAAAGAGTAAACGAGAAACACAAAAAAACACACAATTAATAAACAGTCGCAAACGTTTTGCAAGAAAATGCATTTCTTTTCTTCGCCAAACATTTGAATAGAAACGAAAAGAAAATCGGAAACGGAAAAATAAACCAACACAATATCTGTTACGATTGTCGTTCTGCAGATCGTAATCGGTGTGTGTGGAGGATAAATAGATGTTTACTTAAGGGTAGGCGCTTGTAAAGCCAACACATAAAAGCATTACACATAAGAATACACTGGGTTGCTTAGGCTAAGTAAATAAAATCAAAAAAATGTTTATTATTTTAAGTAAAATTTTCTACATCATTTACCAAATATTATTTTACATACGCTGCTACGAAGGTGGGGACTTAGTTTTTGACGTTCGGGAAGCGGGAGTGAAGTGGTGAGGGCTTCGAGATGCACGATGTCGAGGAAGTTCAGAGGTGTGCACTATGAATGATGTTGACGTTTGAGGCAAGTTTCTGAAGCTTTTTTTTTCTGAGTATTTTTGAAACTCTACTGGAGCACTTAGACTCAAAACTGGTCCATTGTACTGCCATGTAGCACCCTTCTCCAATGCCATTAATTTGATCCCAACGGCAAATGGTGACTGGACTAGATTCGATTTCACTGGGATTCGAACTTGGGACTCCTATAACTTGGGGCAGGCACTTAACCAACTGCGCCATCCAGTCGTCCGAAGCTTTGTTTGTACTTGAAGTTGACGATATTTGGTGAGTTGAATTTTGGACTCATTGCCATAAGTGAACGGAAGGCCAGATTTAATTGAAATACGACAAGGAACAGATCTCTTCGCTTGTGACTAGGAATTGATCTCCTCGCTTGTGAATAAGAATAATGATGTAAGTCAGACGATAGATGGGCAGCAATCAAGATTAATGAATAGTTTTATATCGAAACTGGAACATTAACCAAGTTTGGAGTTCTCAAGGAAAGGAAAGGAGCACCAGAACCCTTCATAGACCCTGAACCATTCTGCGCTGTAGGAGACCATCTCGCCAGAGAAGAACTCTGGGAACTAGAAAGAAGGAACCGGACAGAAACCTGGAACAACACTCGGGGAATAAAGCAGGCCAAGAAACTCCTAGGGCAATACCACCGAAAGAGGTTCGAGGCATGCATCAGAACGAGCCAGAACAACCTCCGTAACCTAACAGTCTTCCTAACGGGGCACTGTAAGCTCAGGGAGCATCTAAAGAAACTAGGGGTATCAAAAGAAGGTTTCTGCAGATTTTGTGTGGAATTTAATAAAATTCCAGAACATTTACTGACATTTTGTGAGGCACTAGCCCACAGAAGAAAAAGGATATCTGGGCAAGCACCTACTATCAGAGGAAGAAATCCAGTCACTAGAACCATCTCTCATTCTCAGATTCCTGAAGGAAACTGGCTTAGAAAGAATACTCTAGAACAGATTTCTTCCACCTTCGACTCTGAGCCAGTGGGACAACGCAACAGAGGACGTCCACGAACAAGGTGGCGCACGCAAGTCGAGGAGGACCTCGGCTGGCTTGGTGTGCGAAACTGGAGACAGCTGGCGAAAGATCGTGCTGGCTGGAGAGGCATGTTGAGTGAGACCCAGGTCCATCCCGGACTGTAGCGCCACATTAAACATAAACAAAAATGAGTTTGTCCACCTCAGAACAAACGTGGATTCCATAAACGACATCTGTGTTTGGAGATCCGACTCAAAATCGGTCTTGGGAACCACCACTACTTCGGTTTGTTCAAACAACTTGGGTCAAAGATGCAGACTCGAAGAACTACAAAACCCTTATTCTGCCAGTTTTGCTATATGGAGCTGAATGCTCGACGATAAGCAGGTCTACAGAGCTGATTTTTTGTGCCTTCGGATATTTGTCCTGTCTGGGAGGATGCACAATGGAGGAGCGGACACAACCGCGAACTCTATGAGTTTTACAAGGATGTGCACATAGTCCAGAGAAAGATCTGTCAACTAAATTGGCTCATTCATCGAGCACATTGAGCGAATGAACAACAATGCCCCAGCTAAGAGAGTCTTCGAATCTGAGCCTTCTGGTTCGAGAAAAAGAGGAAGACCTAACCTCCGGTATAAAGACGAAGTGATAGCGGATGCAAGACAATTTCGTCTTGATGACTGAAAGCAGCGTGTCCGGGATCGTCAGCAGAGGAAGACGACAATTGGTTAGGCTTAGACAGCCCATGGGATGCAGGCCTCATACAGTGGATCAATAAAGAACTCGGACACTTGCCTTCTTACTTTTTGATAGTGATAAATTTGTTCAACGCGAAAAGACCTACCGAAACTATGATTTTTTTCCATTTGGAATCAAGTCCTATTCTCGGAAGACAAAAAATGTGGTTTATTTATGTCCCCTTGGTCAGTCTTGCGTAGGGCAAAAGCCAAATAAAGAGTTGGTATGATGGTGGCCCTGTATCAAGGTAAGTGTCCGAATTTTTTATTGATCCACAGTAAGTAAGTAAGTTCTTTAATGACTATATGCTAAAGTCCAAAACACTTTCCGTCTCATGGGGAATTTTTACAAAACACATCTGCTCTCAACCAAAAAAAAGGACTTCTTTATTCATTCCCCTGATCTAAATTCATTCACGGCACAAGGGCAACTCTCATCTGCGTCGGTTTGAGCGACATTTTATCCTCGTTTTAAAATTAAACTCATCGCTTGAAGGAGAAATTCATTCAGTTGATTCCAACATAGCTTTCGGTTATAGTTCACATATACGAATGCTTTCACGGCGAAACACCTTTCCCAGTCAACATCACTTCCAAGTGAACATTTCCGCACTTCCCCTTCACATCCTTTCACTTTGTGTCTCATTTCACATGCAATGCTAGGGTGTTTGTGTACCAAGGTATCATCATACTTGCAGGACATGACTACGAGTGCATATTTAGTACTTGATATGTTCTTTATTTACAAAATACTAAAATATTTATTGTAAGCCATGTTGTCTAAACACAATTCTTTTGTGATAATCTCTGTGTGTGTGGGCATGGGTTTTATGGAAAATATGATTGACATGTATTTTCTTGTGAGGAAAAGATGTATGAGCGGATGGTGTTTGTTTTTCGTAAAATTTTTCATTTTTTTTTTTTGTTTTTTTTTAAGTGACGTCGCACAGATGACAGCATGAACACATAACGAACAGCAATTGTTCGTTAAATACTGGTAGACGAAAATGTATAATATTCAATCCTATTAAATATAATTTTTTATGCAATAATTTAAGAATTTTTTTTGTATATTTTTGGTTGTTTTTCATAATTTTTGAGTCTTTTTTTTAATGCTGTATGGTGTCATCGCCTTGATTTGAATTTCAATGAGCTCATCCTAGTCTGAGGATGGGAGTGTGTATAGATTTTTTGAATGGATTGGATTGGAGATCTGTATTTGAAATCGAATTGTTTCTGAGGGGATTCTAAGGATGTCATTAAAGGATTTACGGTAGTTTGTAGCTTAATATCGATTGTATACGCAGGCACGTACTATGGTCGACGTCCAGGGTATAGTACACATATGAGTAGATTATATTGAAATCCTTTGCGATTTAAATATGTGTATCTATACGATTGTATCCAAATCAGAAGACAGTGTCAAAATAATGAACCCGGGGTTAAATTTTGACGCCGTTAAAGTTGAATTTCATATTTTTCAAAGGCGATGCAGATATATCGAGTGTTTAGAGGCAGATAAAGAGATAGACAGGCTGAGATAGAGACAGAGAGAGAAGTAGAGTTTTCTTGTGGATTTAGATAGATGACACCATTGTGAATTGTCTTTATATTTTCTCTTGAATTTTTAATTGAAGAGTGAGGTACTTTTGGGTAATTTCATTTGCATTTGTATATCCTAAGCAGATCTTTTTTGTCGCTAAGTTAAATTTAGGATTAATTTTAGTTTTTAATAAGCAAACAAAAAGTAGGCTCTTGGTTAAATTATATAGTTTAAGTCACATCGAACGGCTACATTTTTCAAAATAACATCGATTATACTAATTTACTTAAAAAAAGGCGGATTTTTGTAATATTTTTAATTTTATTTGCTGCGGTAAGTGCACGAGTAATTTGTTATTATTTTATTTTAAATTTTAATGAACGCTGACGCTGTTTTTTTTAGTTTTCTGGGCTATAAAGTTCATTTGACTTAATCATTAAAAGAGACTGACAGATTACCTATATAAATATGTACACTTGTTAAATTTAGAAAAAAATGTTTTATATAAATAAATAAATAAAATTATCAGAAGACCTTTTTTTTGGAGGATTTTGAGAAACTCTACTGGAGCACTCAGACTCAAAACTGGTTCATTGTACTGCCAGGTAGCAACCTACTCCAGTGCAGTTAATTTGATTCCAACGGCAAATGGTGACTGGACCAGATTCGATTTCACTCGGATTCGAACCTGGGACCTATCGACCTTCGTGGCAGGCACTTAAGCCATCCAGTCATTTTTCGTGCCACATGAATTAAAGCAAAAAAGTGTAATAGACCGAATAACCATTCAGAAACGTTGCTGAAACGTAACGAAATGGAAACATTTTTGAAGCGATTCAATAATAACTACTTGTACCAATATGTATTTGATTGAAATTGATTTTGCAAAAATATACCAAAAAAAGTGCGGAGACTTTTTATATGACCTGATATTAAATGGTCAATTGACTGAATTTAATTTTGAAATGGGAAACAAACTCGGTGCTAGTAGTAACAACGCAAAATCTACATAGACGGGTCTAAGACTGGTAGTGGAGTAGATGCTGGAATTTTCTCGGAACAAATGCAAATCAGCCAGTCTCTTGGACTACCGAACAACTGTAGTGTCTTTCAAGCGGAGTTTACGGCTATTCGTGAAGCCGCTGAATGGCTATCGATGAACATGATATCGAGAGAGGATATCGCAATATACACCGACAGTCAAGCAGCTATAAAAGCACTCGAATCACCAATATTAAGATTAGAATTGGTAAGACCATGCCGTATATCTCTAAATGAGATATCTAAACAATGCAGCCTCCTGGTGTGCTGGGTTCCTGGTCATAGAGATATACCAGGTAGTTGCGAAGCAGACGAGCTAACCAAAAGGGGTACAATAATCAGTGACTCAAACATTATCAACATCTCTGTGCCAATAGGTACATTGAAAACCAAAATCTCTGAACTAGCAACCAGCAGGGCTACATAGAGATGGAGAAACCTACATAAAATGGATCTCCGGAAAACCACAGCCACCCTTAGCCTAAGCAGGAACAATCTGGGTAACCTAGTAAATGTCCTCACAGGACACTGCGCCACGGGTATGCACGCCGACAGACTAGGGTTACCATATAACGACTACTGTAGTAGATGCTTGGATGAAGAGGAAGAGGAATCCCCCTCACATCTACTATGCAATTGTCCAGCCTTAGCCTCCATAAGGAAGAAAACCCTGAAAGAATATAATCTAAGCTCACTAAAAAGGCTAAAACTGCTTTACGTTTGCCATACCATATTTCTTCGAAACTTTCCCTTTAAGCATATAGGCTTGTATTCGGGATAACTTCTGGCAAAGTAGTAAATCGAACTTACGTCTATAATCTTCCTTTTGAAAGTCAAATGAACTCCGGTAAATTTACTTTTTTCACTCTGATCATTTACAGCAAAAAAAAAAACATACACTTACCATTTAAGCAAAGCTAACAGCGAAAACATAATTTCCGTTAAACACAAAGTAAAGTTTAAAACATCAATTAAACAAAAAGTCACCAAACTGAAACACGATAAGTAATTATTGTATTTTCAAAACTAATATCAGAAATTAATGAACAAAAAATTATATAATTATTATCTACGAGCCGTTTGCATTCACAGGATATATCCAGGAAGGCGGGCAACACAAAAAATGATGGGGCGAGCGGGCGCACAATAAATTGTGAATAAGGACAACATCAAAACACATTTAGTATTCGAAAGATACAGAAATAATTTAATTATTTACAAATTTAAACTCATTTTGATGCAACTTTGCTCTTGAGTAACAACGAGTGTACGAGTAAGTGTGTGTGCAACGGCTCTTTGGGGGTGGGCGGGATATTCATTTACAACAAAAGTACACAACACAAAAAACACATATGCTGAGAGAGGTGAAGGCAGAAGGGAGTGTTTGAATATTTTTCTTTAGTTGGTTTTTTGTTTTTTTGTTGTTGTTGTTGTTTTATTTTATCATAAGGGAATGTTTATCTTCTTGAAAAAGACAGACAGAGATAGAGAGAGAGGGAGTTTGAACCAAAAAGTTATCTTTCTTTTTTTCTGTTGTACTGTAGTTGTTGTACGAGTATTGGTGGTAGTAGTTGTAGTGGAAAGTTGGTAGGAGAGTGGTTACCATTTGCAAAGTATTTTATTTTTTGGGTATCATGTGTTTGAGTTTGTTTCTATATATAGTTGCATGGTTTTTGGTATTTGGCTTTGTTTTGTAATTCAATACGAATATAACGTTTTTGGTTATGTTTTGTTATTTTTTTTTTGGTTTTTTGGTTTTTTTTTTTGTAAATTAAACAGTAATATTTAGTTATAGGATAGTATAATACATTCTCGCATACTTGTATTTGTTCAAATGGAACTTCAAATGAGAACGACTCATTGTAGTAAGGGTTGAGGGTGCATTTTTTGATACTTGTCTTCTTCTTTTTCAAACGTTTTCCATTTTGCATGATAGCAATTTTCACATATGGATCTATAAAATAGAAAAAAAGAAAACACAATATGTTTTTGTTTTGATTTTACTTTTGAATTTTTGAATTTTTTTTTGTTTTTTTTTGTTGTAGGTTTTTCGTCTGCAAAATTTTGATGTTACCATTTGTTGAGACATTTTTAACACTAAAACTCAAATCAATTAGTTAATTATTAATCCTTGGTTGTTTCAAATTATTACTTTTGGCTACTGTCTAATTTCAAAATTGTTTCTTTTTTCTAAGAAAAATCAAAAAAATGTAAATTAACGGGTATGGGAAACGATAAATAAGCGTTTGGAATTTGACAGTTTTGAGAGTTCTCTTTGTTGATCAGGTAAAAATGGCTGTACCAATGCTAGGGGTTATAATATTTACTCACTTAAAGAACAAAAATGATAATTTATCAAGTACGTGGAACTAATTGGGAGAAAATAATTCAATGTTTGTTTATTAGACTGCTGGCTATGTAAAGTTGCAACTCTCAGAAAAATTTCCTCATTATGCCGAGTTAAGAATTGAACGACGATTCTGACGAGAGCATAATGACACTGGAATATATAATTAAGATCCTGATTCGAGCTTTTTTAAGTTTACCAAGCAGAGATTTGATGCATTGAAGCGAAAGAGTAACAAGATCAAAGCCTATTTAGTGTCAAATGAGTACCGATTACAACTCTCATCTTCTAAGACGTACACTGTTAACTGAAAACTCATCGAGAATATCGCTTTGATCAATTTGTTACAAGCTCTTTATAATTATTATTATTTATTTTTCGGCTTTTTTTTGAATCTCTACACTGGAGCACTCAGACTCAAAACTGGTCCATTGTACTCCCAGGTAGCAACCTACTCCAGTGCCGTTAATTTGATCCCAACGGCAAATGGTGACTGGACCAGATTCGATTTCACTGGGATTCGAACCTGGGACCCCTCGAACTTGGGGCAGGCACTTAACCAACTGCGCCATCCAGTCGTCTCTTTGTAATTATACTTTCAATCGAACTCAAAAGAAATTATTAGCTCATGTTCTGAGAAAAAATAACTATCAAATTGTGCGGCATTTTTTCCGGAAAGTAAGAGAGTTTTATGCGAAATATTTTCTATCGGCACTGGCGCTCCAAAGAATACCGAGCAAAGCTACAAACGACGAACACATTTCATCCGTATTTCTTTTAAGAAATTTAATATTAATTAGTTTAATTAAATTAGTATAATTTTTTCTTGAAAGATTGTCGAAATATCATGAAAATAGGTATTTCGAAGCGGAGAAGTTAACGAAGTTTGGTATATACAGGATTAGTGTTTTTTTTTTAAATCATAGGTTATTTTGGCAATGACAGCTGTTTCATGCTGGAACTCGCTTTACGCTTAAACAACGTTGGCAAATATTGAAAACTTATTTCCAAAGTGAGTGCTGTGTGACCCAAGCAGTGCGTTTTTTGAAAGGAAGTGCGTTTTTGGCCGAAATGAAGCACCCACCGCGACTGCTGTACACAAGTTTGAGCAAAAGAGTTCTTGAGACTGGTATGCTAGTGGATAACACTCATGGTTCCCGTCGTCGTACGATGCGCACAGATGAGAATATGGCTGCTGTGGCCGAGAGTGTGAGACTCAATTCACGAACAGCAACTCGTCATCGATCTCAGCTCTTACAGCTCAACATTTCACGCACTAGCCTGAGGAGAATTCTACACAAAGATCTCAGATTATTCGCTTACAAGGTCCAATTGACTCAGTAATCATAGGCGCCCGACAATCGCTTCGCAGTTTGGGCTTTAGAGCAGCTTGAATTGGACAACGATTTTGGGGGAAAAATTATCTTTTCTGACGAGACGCATTTTCATCTCGGCGGGTTCGGCTACGTTAATAACAAAATTGCCGCATCTAATTAATAATAATGGCGGCGCTACAGTCCGAAGTGGAACTGGGACTAGCTTCTCAGCAAGCACTCGTGTTGTGAGTTCTTTCACGAGTGTTATTGTTCTTTCTACAGTTTAATGCCAACTCCGAACGGCGAGATTGCTAAGCTTTTTCTAGACAGCTATACTCTTTGAGCATTGTCGGTGATTCGAAAGAAGTGGAGACGTGAATAATTTTGTTTTTTTGAAAAATTGTTGCATGAGCTGGGATTTGAACCTAGACTGTGAAAGTCGTATAGGTCGACGCACAAACCCACACGGCCATGGCACCCACTGTTGCCGCAATTGCCGCATCTGGGGCTCGGAAATGTCAAGAAGCCAATGCATCCACAGAGTTTGACAGTTTGGTGCGGATTGTGGAGTGGTGTCATCATTGGACCATTTTCCTCCGAAAATAAGACTGGGAACAACGTTTCGGTCAACGATGGGAGTCATGTCATGAAATTGGAGACATGGATTTGGACGACCTCTGGATCATAAAGGATGGCGCGCCATGCCACACAGCCCATGCCACATTCCATCTTTTGCGCACCAAATTCCCAAATCGTCTTATCAGCCGTCTTGGCAATGTCAATTGGCCGCCTCGGAACTGCGATTTGACCCCTTTGGAATTTTTTGCGGGGAACCGTGAAAGACCGATGTTATGCCAACAATCCGGAAACGATTCAAGCACTAAAGGCTATATCATCCAAGCAATCCGTGAGCAAGCTAAAGCTCGAAATCATGAACAAGGTCTTGAAAAATTGCGGTGACAGAATGCGCCACTGCGAAGCCAGCCGAGGCAGGCACTTGAACGAAGTTGCATTTCATAATTATTGGGAATATTTGTTCTTACTATTCAAGCAATAATGCATGGCACAAATTTAATTTTGTTCATTTTATTGCATTTTTAAAAAGAAACTTTTATTTGGCCCTCCCTATATAATGAAGGGTGCGCTAGAAACATTGGGACTAACAAAAATTTCAATTCAGTAATGACGTTGAGACACGTTATTTACTGTGAGGATAATTATTCAGATAAATAACCTCACTGGGAGATTGACTGGGAGATTGTTAAGGATGTTTACTTCATCGAGAAATAAGATTATAATGTAAGGGATATGCATATTCATAGAGGACTTGACTTTAACTGCTAATCATTTGATCGATGAATTCATTGAGGAGAAAAAAGAGTCACGAGATTGATGAATTGTAAAACTTTACGAAATTTGGTGTGACGAAAAATAGTACATATTTGTCAAGGTCTGGCAACAAAACGGTCGAAACTATGGTTGAAAGACAAAATCTTGTTATTTGAAGACCTTCAGTTTTTCCAAATCACTTCATACGCTAAAACTTTGAGTCGAAAGTCTTTAGCTAATGATATGTTGGGTCACTGCCAACTAGCCATTTATCTTATTAATTGCAAATAAACTATAAAAAATAATCTGTCTAAAGCTTTGGTGCATTAACGATTTCATTACGAAGGAAAATTGGCCAAATAAAAAACATTTGTCCATTCAAAGTGAATATTATCATCAGCATTCTTGGATGAACATAACTAAAAAACTCATTCCAGACCCTTCTCCGGGAAATATCAGGTCAAACGGCAGGCGGCTTAGCCATGTACCCCAATTAAGAAACTCAAAGTAATGCCCTTTTCATCCGACAACAAGAACTCTTTAAAACTGCTTTAAAAATTAGAATTTTAATTCAACTTCAACTTTATATTTCAGCAAAAATGTGGGAAATAATTTCAATACTTTACGAGACTAACCAAAAATGAAAAAAATACAATTCCAAACTAAATTGAATGAGATCAACTCAAAAAAAATCAAAAGTGTTTGTCAAAACTGAAAAAATAAAAATACCAAAAATTTAGAGTTTTGTTTGTAAAAGCTTAGAAGAGCTTTGGTTGATATTTTCATAGGCAACACTTGTTTTTTATAAATATCAAAAATTAACGGCAGCCATTGGGACCACCTTACCGACGACGAAGAAAAGGACTTAAATTAGATGAAAAGACGGACAATTGTGAGTTAAGTTTGTATGTATCCAACACAGACATATACAATGTAAAGTATGTATTCAGCGAGTAAGAATTTAAAAAGAAAATGATTAGTAAAAAGACACACAATACGAGAAATGCAAAGTTCATAGCAAAATGTTGTATATTAAGTTTAAAAAAAGTATATAGTTTTTATATATCAAAGGCAAGCAAAGAGAGAGACAGAGGGGGGTTACAAAAAAATCGAAATCGATGTTCTCGGTGTCCAGTGTTGCTCATATGAAAATATCACAAAAAAAAGAACAATATCTACGAACGAACGATATAGATACAGAGATACGACGAGATCTCATGAAAGATACTTGTTGTTCTTAAAATTCACCGATTGGCTAAGAAGATTGATTCTTGTGCCAAAAAAGAATAAAAAATACGTAAATAGTTATTCGCTTGTGTTGCAATAAAACTCAATACAATATCTATGAGATAAATCACTCCAATCGACTTGAAAATTTCAATCCATCGGCTGTAGTTGGTAGCGTGGGACGGCCGGAGTGCTGTGACGGTTTGTGGATCGAGGATTTTCAAGTCGATTTGGTAACTAAGTTCTTTACCAGACAATCCACCGACGTCCATCTTTTTCAAGTTCTTGGCCTCCAGAATGACGACAGTCAGCTTTCCAGCGGTCGGTACATAGCGCAGAGAGAAGCAGATATCACCAAGCTTTTCCTGTTTGAAATTAATTTTTTGTGAAAGAAAAAAAGGTTTGTATTAGAATTGATTGAAAACCACTGGATGGCAGTAAGGACACATTTATATTTCTACATAACATTTTTATAGCTACTCCAGAAAAAAAAATAACATAAAATTATTTGTATACACATTTGCTCATTGACAACAGTCTGAAGTTCACAACATTGATATTGGGAGGGGGTTGGTTTGTATATTTCTTTTTTGTTTAAGTTTTTGAGGGTGCACCGTCAAGGGGGTAATCACTTGTTGTTTGTCTTTTCGGGGCTGGGGAGGGAAGAGGATGTAGAATCATCCTGTTGCAAGTGCACCAGTTGGGTTAAGAGGGGGGTTAGTACAAGGACAACAATATGTAGTAACATCGAATACGGTTTTATTGCATAATAAGTACTTAAATTAATTGTTAATATAAGGCTTCTAAAAAGCTGATATTTTTCTGTAAATATTTTTAGTTTTTGTTTTTATGCAAATTATATAATAAAATATATTTTTTTTTGCTTAAAAAAAAACAAATTAATTATTCGAAACAACGTGGCGTATACGTAACATTTCTTTTGGGAAATCTACTCGATTTCGGATGGGATTTGCATACAGTCACCTTTTTAAAAATAATGAACATGAATTCTAAATGCTCACGCCCTTTTGGGACTCAATTTATTTGACTATGAATTCGTTTGGGCTCTTATGGTTGGGAATGAATTTTCGATTCATGGAGTTGCCTCGAAGCTCGTTTGCAATTGTAAAATCTAACGAACGGGCGAGAGTGGAATTATTAAAAACATACCACGTAGTGCTTTGAAAAGGAACTCAAATTCACGGAAACAGAATACATATGTAGAAGTTTGGGCGTGGACATTGAGGTTGAATTTTTTTCTTTAACCTTGACTTCAGTGGTTACCATATCCTAGTCAGGTATTCCGACAGCCAAGTGTGACTTCGGTGAGCGTTAAAGAGCCATGTTAACCGAATTGAAGACATGGATTTGCACCACTTCTGGTTCATGCAGAATGGCGCGTCATGCCACAAAATCCATGCCACAATCGATCTTTTGCGCACCGAATTCCTAAAACGTATTATCAGCCGTCTTGGCGATGCCAATTGGCCGCTTGTTTTGTTTTGAAATACGGGCGAATTTGGATTCCACAGTGGACACTTTAGCCTATTTATAATAATAATAATGGCGGATCTACAGTTCGAGGTGGACCTGGGCCTAACTTCTCAGCAACCACTCGTGTTGTGCTTGTGCGTGCTATTGTTCTCTCACGAGTGGAGGGGACCTACGGTTTAATAACGACTCCAAACGGCTAGATTGAGAAGCTTTTTCTAGACAGTTATACTCTTTGAGCATTTTCAGTGACTCGAAAGAGGTGGAGCTGAGAAATATGTTTTGGTATTTTTTCGGGAATCGAACCGACAACATCGATCATAGGAGTCGACGCAACTGAGTTATAACCCCATCCTGCATACGATTATTTGCAACATTTTGCCGTTTATTTGTCGCTCTATTTTGAAATCATCGCCTATGAAAGTTTAATCTTTATTTTACTCCCCATTCCTTTTTGATGAACGGTTGCTTCAGTAGTAATTTCCAAACAGTTTCCCATGAAAATATCTCAAACTGCGCATTTTGATTGGAATATTATAAAGTGTGTATAAGTGGATGCAGTCGATGAATGGCATTGCAAGTAACACTCTTTGTCAGCGATAAATGTCCAAGAAAGTGCAAATGGAATAGGTTATAGCGCACTTAGCAAACCCTCTTACCATTAAGCTGTTTACAGCAGGAGAAGAGAAAGCAAGTAATGACGTCTGCGCTTGAAAATTCGCAGATATAAGTTTAGTTTATGGCATTGTGACGAAATTGAAACTCAAACTGATACTATAAGACGCCATTTTACTTTCCACTCACTCAATACTTTATCCATTTTTAATTGCTCAAGTGCAAATAAAAGAACTTTTCTCCGGAAGGCATGGGCAGCAGATTCGTTTGGTTGATGGTTAATTCTGGATCTGCTTTGAATACACATTTTATTCAAGAAAAGGTAGCTGTCAATAGTACAATCGCACTTAAGAGGGGTATGTTCAGAGAAATTTTAAAATGAATCCTGGGTTTAAATCAACTAACGACGACGATGCATAGATTGTACTGCAAGGCATTTTCGAATCGGGAATCTTTAGAGTGAACTTAGTCATAAAATGGAAACATTAGGAGGCTATACCCATTGTGTAACAGAAAGCATTTTTAACTCCGTTGATTAGAGATAAGAGATTATGTAGAGTAAAGATGACAACGAGGAGCTCAACATTGAAATGAAAGGAATTCGATCGAAAACGTGCTTCCATTCTTCAGGTTAAGTGAGTGCTTTAAGATATACGACGTTATTTACTCCCAATAGCGAATTAAATGAAGGCACTGCATGTTTTGACAATGTGCCTGGATCGATTCCTGAGAGTAGCTCATTGTTCGAGCCGGTAACAATGTTCTCAGAGTAAATCTGCATGAACAGCGTCCCAAGCTTCGTCATCCTTCAGTCGTGCGAAAAAAGTAGGTGCGTCGACTAGTACGCTCGAGGTCGTCGGTTCGAATCTCGAAAAAAACATCAAACATTTTTTCACGGCTCCACCTCTTTTGAGTCACTGACAATACTCAAAGAGTATAACTGTCTAGAAAAAGCTTCTCAATCCCGCCGTTCGGAGCCGGCGAACTTTGTAGGCATGAAGAGGAGGTTGTCAAGAGTGACTTGGGCTTTTGTATGCGTTTCTTGTTTATTAGCTATGCAAGCTATGTCATTATTCCGAGTTTCATATTCATCATGCTTAAGCAAAAGTAGACGACATACAGCCACCTGAAGTCACGAATGTGCAAGTTCTAAGAGACGACGTGAGCCAACCCCAATTATTAATTATTATTTTGCCATTTGTATCTATAAATATAACATTAAAGCTTCGTTTGTATGTATGTAATACATTTTCTAAACAATTGCACTGATCCTTATGCAATTTTTGACACAACTAGCACCGATCGATCAGGCCATAGGAAAATCAGAAATTCGTATCTCCCAGCAAACATTCGACGGAGAATTATGAAATTGTGTACATATGAAAAGAACACCGGGAAAAAAAGAAGGGGACACGCCCAATAGAGACGTGAGAGAGAGATGATACAGGCAAATAAGATGTTGCGTGGTTTAGACAAACTTGGTCTAAATTAGTTTACCGCAGACTTAAGAGCCCTGTTAAGATAAGCAGGAACAGCATCGGCAACCTGAATCTTACAGGGTACCGTCCAACTGAAAACGATATCACATGATTGGAGTTGCCCTTTAACGTAATGCATGGGTAAGGAAGAGGATGGAATACATTATCTGTATCTGCTTCACCGCATGCTCCCTAGAGAAACGAGTTGTGGACGAATACTGTATGAAAATTTAAGATTTTTTCAAAAACAAACGAAAAGTAAGCAGAAACATCGTCAAATATCAAAGTTATTATAGAAATTAAAGGAAATTTCAGCTGCCAAATGACACAATTGAACGAACTTAACGAAACTTAACGACTCGGTTATTATAGGTTATCACGGTATTTGAACTACGAAACCGACAACAATGCATTCAAAGCTCACACTAAAAGAACATTAAGATTATTAAACAATCATACACCAATTCACTTCAAGATCTGGTGCCACATTTTTCTAATTTGTTCCGCCAACTTACTGGCACTGCAGAAAACCTCAGCTTTACAAAAATTGTGTGTCAACACTTGTTTCAAAATTGACTCAAACAAAGCAAGTCGAACTGTGACTTCTCACTCCAATAGACACACAAAGGACATACCTTTCGCTTGTGTTTGGGCATTTTTGCATTTGTTCTTAATTTCAAACCGAAGCCGGACTGTTTCTCTTCACAAGTAAATCGAATATATGTTAACAATTCGTTACGGAGAATTTTCAACTCAACACCGTTCCATGTTCCCATTAGACTGACTTCAATTCTTGTTGTAAACTATCACAATCCACTTTGAAAACAAATGGCATGGACATTAATCATTCATCTAGATATAGGCTTCGGATAAAAGGTCAAACAACAGAAGCATTCGTTCATAGGTCATTCCCACAAGGCAGGTGTATGTGCGCGTCCGAAACCAGTGATTGAATCGTTAATTTCCCCGTGTACCCTGTGCGTGCTTACAATAACAGCGTATATGAATACCTGCTTGTAGATAGTATATGTGAAAGGACGTGTGTCCTTCAACATTTGGCTTTGGGCGTAGTAAATCTGCTTTATTGAGGAAATACTACAACCTGCTGGTTAATTCAAGGACAAGACAGTTTAGGGTAAGGGTTGCGATGGCGATGTGTGTTCAACACAAAATTCTTGTTCAACTGATTAAGAAAGGGGCGATCAGACACTTTCTTTGAGAATGTTTATTGAGTGAAGTATTAATTGCTTTTTTTTCGAGAAAGGTCGTGCATGGCAGACGAAGGGAGCGGAAATTCCATGCAAATTGATAATGTGAACTCTTTTTCCACTTCAAATGTAATTTGAAACAGATAGCAAGTGGTTAAATGGGTTTTGGTGCTATAACGAAGGTTGAATCAACGAAGCGATGGTATAGTGCCAAATAAAGTGGTTCGAATGGGGTGAAATTGATATACATTGAATCCTTGAAACATTCACAGGATTTAGAAGACCAAGGCGCAGCAGATAGGGAACGTTAAGAAAAAGGGTTTTCATTAGTGGAGAAATCAAGTCAATAATTGAACTCAATTGGTCAGATTACTTTGAGTAGGGCATAATGTTCTGATAGCAAATTAAAGGATTTTAAAAGATCTAAGAGTACTTTAGATGGATGCTTCATTAAAATTGTAATTACTGACTTTTTGAATCAGCCACTGTGCCTGCCGGTGTAGTGTTAACTGCCAAACATCAACACGCAATAAGCAAGGGCCGGTAAATGTCCGCAGCATTAATACTGCTAGACTAGCGGCATCACACATATATCAACGAGCACAGAGCATCGAGGACATGGAAATACATATATAGGGTGGGCCATCTAGTGATTTTTTTAAATCATAGGTTATTTTGACACTGACAGCTCTTTCGCGCTCGAAATCTTGACAGAAAGTCTGCATCATACCTCCGCGGAGTCACTTTACGATTGAACAACGTTGGGAAATATTGAAAACTTATTTCCAAAGTGAGTGGTGCGTAGCCCAAACAGTACGTTTTTAAAAAGTAGTGCGTTTTTGGCCGAAATGAAGGACCCACCGCGGCTGCTGTACGCAAGTTTGTACAAAAAGTTCGTGAGCCTGCTATGCTAGTGAACAACACTCATCTCATGGTCATTGGAAAATATTGGACAACACTCATGGTCCCCATCTTCGTACGGTGTGTACAGATGAGAATGTGGCTGTTGTGGCCGAGAGTGTGAGACTCAATTCACTAATATCAAGTCGCCATCGATCTCAACAGCTCAACACTTCACGCACTAGCCTGAGGAGTGTATTGCCGGTCATTAAGAAGCTGCTGCGATTCAAGATATTTCGTAAACTGATTTTATTAGCGTTTGCATGACCTTGGAAAGATTGGTTAGTGTTGTGGGTTGCTACGAGGTCGGTGACGAAGATTCGTCCTTTCTAGAGACGGGCTAAACAAGTGCTGTTCTCCATCTCTTGGGAAAGAGACCAGAAGTGTAGGGTACATGGGAAAGGTTAGGTTAGATTAGGTTAGCTTAAGGGACTGCTAGTGAATTCACCAGCACACTTAGATCATGTTGGTTCATTGTGATACCCACAGTCAGACTACTAACCCTGATCGACCGCCCTAGTGATAGTGCAGTTAATTTGATCCCTACGACAAATGGTGACTGGACCATATTCGATTTCAATGGGATTCGAACCTGGGACCCCTCGAACTTGGGGCAGGCACTTAACCAACTGCGCCATTCAGTCGCTGGGAAAGGATACAGCGAAGAAGAAGATCTCTTTAGGGGCATCCGCATGGCAGCAAATTTGTACATCTTCAAGTATTCTTGCAACTGTACGAGAACGAAAGTGGATTCGTAGGATAGTAGAATCCACGATTTCGAGTACAAGCGGCGACAAAGTGCAATCTTGCAACGAAATGCGAAATGCGCAGCAAGCAGATTGGCTTTGTGTAAAGAAGTTATAGTAGGATTATTGGAAATGTGTGTAGAAACACAAGGCTGAATTCTTGATGTTTTCAACAAATGACCAACATTTTTTGCTGCTCTTGGGACATTGTATCTTTTTTTGCCTCAACTTTTGCTCCTTGGAGAATTTTACAGGTCTAATCAGTAATTTCTTGCTCGACTTGATACAGAACAATCAGCACAGACCAATAACCTTAATACTCTTTCAAGTCCAAAAATAATGATTTTGGTTTTTGAGCTCTCATTCAATCCGAGGTTGGGAACTGAAATATCTTTGAAAAGTATGTAGATTTGAATCAGAATATTGTCAGATGATGTTGAACGTTTGACTGATGGAGGGTTTTCGGTAATTCTCTATTAATGTCACGAGTTTGCTTGAGATTGTTACCGTTTTCTAGTAGTAGTAGCCATAGATACACAAACGTATGTATTTTATTGAGTTTTTGTTACCTATCCTAGGTAAGTAGGTAAAAGTGGCTTTGGTGTGCACTTAGACCAGAATTGATCCATTGTGCCGCCACATGGTTTGACTGAGGTCAATCCAATAGAGTGTTAGTGGAAAACCATTTGGAGCCTGTAATAAAGCGTAGTAGATTACTAATACCCATCCTAAGATTTGAAAGGAGTGAGCTTCGGAAAGTGCCAAAAAATGTTATAAGGATGATGGGGTTAAAGAAAAATAATAAGAATATTACATTGACTTCACATAGCCTTCACGATAGCCCACCATACTCCTCATCATCATCGAGGTCAACTTTCGAAAGCATCGAAAATTTAAACATAATCTCAAAACATTTTGTTCAGCACTTCGTAACTATTGTTTCGTTTAATCCATGTAAAAGAATTGACAAAACAATAGATTTTTGCTGGTGAATGTGCACTGAAAAAAACATGGACCGCTTCATTGGTCCAGAAGGACTATGATCGGCGGTTGTGAGATGCCCAAGAAAGGTTATTGATTAGAAAAATCTCCCTTTGGCAGTTTAATCATCACCAAGACTATTCCACAAAATGGACACAAAATTACTTAAGTTATAAAAAGCAAGTATACGCCAGTTGTTTCGATATATCTTTTAAGAAAACCAATAAATATTTGAAAAATTATACACTTTAAATAACGGATAATATATATTTTATAAATTTAAAGCATTTTGTTAATATATATGTATGTTCAACCAATCAATGCTAATTTAATCAACATAAACAATTAATATATTTCATGTACTTCATTACACATTTACTACTTTCTTTGCAAGTAAACATCGATCATTAACGCAGAAACTTATTATAAATACTTTGAAAAACAAAATTGTCAATAAAAATAAATAAATATATTTTACGTATTAAAGACCTTTGCACTTTTACTGAACGTATTAGAGCTTCGATTAAGACAGGAAAACAAAACTAAAGACAAAAAAAAAAAAACAGGAAGACACCTTATACCGCTTGTATCTTGGTCCTTTTGTGGAACCAGCACAAAGCATTGTTGGTTAGCTTCTGATCATAGTTCAACTAAACAAAAAATAACCTCGTGTGTCCCTAGTTTACCTTTTATTTATGTGAAATGATAAACACCCAGCTCAAAACCAGCTCCATTGTATATTGTTCTTTCTCATTTCTAATGTAACCAATTTGAGGAAAAATCAAAAACAAATACATTATACGTTAGATCTACTTTCTTTTTAAATTTTTTCTTTCTTTTGGTTTCTGTTCTTTTCCATGTCAAGATCCGTTTTAATGTGTAGAGGTATGAACTATTTTCTTAAAAATCAACTAAGAAATAGAGGTATGATTATGTGAAGTTAATAAGGTTTTCATGATTTTGTTTTATTGAGAAAAAAATGTTTACTTTTTTTTCGTAAAGCTCTAGTTAGCATTCACAATTTTGAAATTTTATATATATACGAGTAGTTAGCAAAAATATGAAAATATGATATGTAAAGAGTAAAAAGCGGATTTACACTAAGATGAATATGTCCTAACAGGGCTGTGGATATTATTAAGGAGAACAATTTATTTGACATGAGTGTATTTTTTTTTAAATAGAGTTGCATTTTTTTCGTTTTTTCAGTAAGAACATACAGAATATCTGAGATATCGGGAAATTTATTCCAGTGGTAGTACAAGTGTTACATTTGAAGCATAAAATTCAAAGTCACCAAAACATTGCATGTATGTTTGCATTAATCGTCTCTATGCAGTCAATTTCCCAACACTTTTTCACACACAAACTGATCCTGAGCTCATCGAACTTTGTTGGCGATCGTTTTAGTTGCGAACGCTAGCCCTAAACACATTCTATTCCTCTTTTTCTTATCTTTTTAGCTGTCCGTCTGGTCCGAGGTCTGTTAGACTATAAGGCTTGTTTTTTCTCCCTTTCTATCTCTTTAAAGTAGCTAAAGGCACAACTGGGCAGTGGTACAAGTGCGAAGACACTGACCTATTCTTGACACCAAAGCTGCTTGACACCTTGCCTTAGGTTTGCAACATTTTTATTTTAAGCCATAAATGAGCACCATCGAAGATAGTTTTCAGAATTTTCTTCAGAGATAAATCGGTGAAGTTTTAGACTTTTCAACTGATGAAGAGGCTTCAGGTTTTAAGAATTTATTGTGCATTTACTCAACGTTTCATGCATTGCCAAAAGTTATTAAACAAACACATTTCTCTCTTATTCAAAAGTGAACTCAAATGCGGACGCATTAAATAAAAAAATATCGATTTGAATTGAAAGATTTCGAGAAGTTTTCAAGCATTTGGTGTCACAATCATACGTCACGACAATTTGATCATACGAATTCATAGATGTCCAGCTTGCAGATTGTGTTTTGTACAGGAAGGACATCCTTTGTTTTTTTATAATAATAATAATGGCGGCGCTACAGTCCGAGGTGGACCTGGGCCAATCTTCTCAGCAACCATTCGTGTTGTGCGTGCTATTGTTCTCTCACGAGAGAAGGGGACCTACAGTTTAATGCCTACTTCGAACGGGGAGATTGAGAAGCTTTTTCTAGACAGTTATACTCTTTGAGCATTGTCAGTGACTCGAAAGAGGTGGAGCCCTGAAAAAATGTTGATGTTCTTTTCGAAATTCGAACCGAAGACCTCGAGCGTAGGAGTCGACGCACCTACCCTCTACGCCACAGCGCCTACACAAAGCCATGTAAGCAGACTTTTTTTTAATGAAATTGAAGACATGGATTTGGGCGAACTCTGGTTCATGGAGGATGGCGCGCCATGCCACAAAAGCCCATGCAACAATCGATCTTTTGGGCACCAAATTCCCAAATCGAGTTACCAACCGTCTGCGATTTGACCCCTTCGGACTTTTTTTTGAAGACAACCGTGAAGGACCGATGTTATGCTAACAATCCGGAAACGATTCAAGCATTTAAGGTCAATGTCATTCAAGCAATCCGTGAGCGAACTGCAGCCCGAAACCATGAACAAGGTCTTGGAAAATTGGGGTAACAGAATGCGCTACTGCGAAGCCAGACGAGGCAGCTAGTTGAACGACGTTGTATTTCATAAATAATGGGAATGTTTGTTCTTATTAATAAAGCCATAATACATGGAAAAAATGTAATTTTGCTTGTTTTATTGCTTTATTTAAAAAAAAAACCTGCACTTGGCCCTGTATTTTTGTTGCATGATCAAGTAAACATTTCCCGCAATTAGCAGTTGACGACTTTGGAGAATTGCAAAAATGATTCTCAAGTACATGTCAAAGCATTTACAGAGAACAATCCGAAGAAAGCCAGGAACATGAACCGCCTAAAAGAATCATTTAAAAAAATGACACGCAGTAGAGTTAATTTACCCAAACCCTTTCGAAGTTATATTATCAAAGAGAGAAAGTCCATAAAAACCCTTATTTCGGTAACAACTTTTCACAATTTTTTTGGTAATAAAAACGGTTTCTTAACTGCTCGAATTATAATCACAACATTTTACAACATTTACGCTTCTATTTCAAAAAATTATACTTCTCTCCCACAGCCCTGTTTTCTTTAAGACACATTCATTGCTAAACCCTTGGCTGGTTTTTTTGTTTCTAATCTCGCCAATTGTGTTTTAATTTTAAAATTTTGTGTAAACCTGTCCAAAGATTTATACTTTATCTAAGATCTAGTAAAAAAATGTTGTTTTACATGTTTTCTGAAAAAAAGTTGATTATATTGATGTACATATTTAAAAAAATGTTCACGTTTTATCGAAGCTCTGTGTAACATTACAGTAATTAAAAACTAATATACGAGTAACGATTTGACTACTTACTCTTAAATTTAATGAGGACATTGTCAACTTAAAATTCAAAAAAATTGTGTCTTTTCCTAGGGAACGAATCTAACTGATTAAAGGTTCCTCTAGGAGAAATCTTTTCTTTGCTATTTTGGAAAGCAGTATAATGCAGTTATTGTTTTGTGAACGTGACCGAAGAACGTAGTACAATTCTTTGTAGGCAGGGAGAAGCAATCAGGAATGCATTCAGAGTGGACCATTGACTCAGCAATCTATTGTTCGTTTTGTTTGACTAATTTAGACTTAGTCATCATTCCTTGTGTCTCTTGATGTTGTACGTTAGATGAAACCTTTTCATTTTCTATCTAGAGGCTTAGGATGTTCATCAGTCGAAGTCTAAAAGGAGACAAATCACTCTTTAAGACATAGTTCATACCCTGGTCTAGGCAGGGTTTTCAGCCAACAAGCTCGTCAATAAGGACTAGTAGCAGCTTGGAAATAATTGCACCTTTTGAGTTAGCAAGAATTATATTCCAATGAAATGTCCTCAAATGTGGAAAAAATAGTGTACTGCAGACAAACCTTCAATAGATTCATGAATCCAAATAAGGCAAGTCAAGTAGGACAATAAAAAGGCAGACGCCGAGACATGGAAGTGCGGAAATAATTTCATAGTTGGTTGAACGACAGCTCTCATAAAATATATAAGCGAAAAATAGAATGGAGAACACAAGGTAGGGTAAACTTGTGAGATCTTGCGAGAACGTCATTGGCTAAATGACAAAATTTTACCTGTTGGAAAATAATAAATATGAAGAGGACTCACATAAACGATCAGTTAATGGATTCTTTCGTCATAGACTTCATTGAGGACTTGGTTTGCTCTGAACGTAATTCCTGGTTTAGGCATTTACTCAAGAAATGCAAACGCAACATGCGTGTTATGGGAAATCCGAAATTTTCCAATGAGCCACAACATTTTTCTTCAGATCTTTTGAGCAGTTTAGTTCATGTTTAATTAAGTTTAATTAATCATGTTTAATTAATTCATGGCCAAATCTTGGTTGATATGGCCACAATTTACTAGCATTTGCATATAAAATTGACCTACTGCAGATAAAGTTGATCCGTATTACACTTTTCTTTCTGAATATAGACAGGTTCTATCAAAAAGATGCTCGAGGCACTGGCCCTCATCCATTGACCCGATCTCTCATTATCCCTAAAATCATTGTGTCTGGTGATCCTGATAGGAATGACTTTCGAATGGAAGCAAAGTTTTCCCCGATCTAACAGGCATTAAAGTACTCTGGCAATATGAGCATACAATTTCAAGAGGCAGAAACACTTACAACAGCGCGAAAGACGGCCTTGGCACCGGTTCATAACTTTCCACACAAGGTAGGGTAAGGCTTGAATTGACAGCCAACCTTACAATTTTCCACATCTCAGTTTTTAAAGTTAGGGACCTGATAAGTTTAAGTCACATTTTAGGGCCTTAGTCGGGCGTCTATGGATCGAAACTTTAGGCCATATGAAGAGCGAACCCAGCTTCAGTTCGAAAAAAATTGACTTTGAACCTATTACCTGTAAATAATGTGACACATACAGCCTTGGCCAAATGTATTAGGCACATTTTAAGATTCGTTATATCTTCAAAAAAGCAAAATAATTAATGAAATGAGAGGAAAAAATTAAAACCGTTTACAACTTCAGATAGTGTCGCCGAAAACCATAAAATTCAAACTAATTACAGTCGACTCCCTCTAAGTCGAACTCCCTTTAAGTCGAATTTCCCTCTAACTCGAATTTTTTCGCCATATTTATTTTACCCTCATTTTCCATACAAAAACCATACTCTAAGTCGAACTCCCTCTAACTCGAACTAATTTTGATATCCAGTGAAAATTCGACTTAGAGGGAGTCGACTGTACTTCTGATAAGTGATTTAGCAGCAGAGGCAAAAAGATAAGTGTGTTTAATACATCTGGCCAAGGCTGTATACATCGAAAAAGACCTCAATCAAGTTGGCTTACAAAACAACAAACAGATCAGTGAGATCGCGCTTTTAAGATCGTTATCCAATCGTCGACTACAAACCTTTTATGGCCTGGCAACAAAACAGACGTGGAAGATTGAGCATGAGAAGGACCTCAACCAAGTTGGCATTTAAAATAGGACGCAGATAGTGAGTGATCACACATTAAGGATGGTTGTACAAGCGAGTGTCCCCTAATCCTCACAAGACCAAATTAACTGATTTCAGCTTCTTTCTTTAAACTCTGGACATTATTTTATGAAAACAAGGCTAGATCATTTTTGTTCTTGTAATTCAGCTTTTGTTCAAATTTGATGACTGACCGGTTTCATAATGGTCCTGCAATGCTTGGTTTTATTTGTTTTAAAAACCACGAATTTTTAATACAATTAGTCTCTAGTTATAAATTGCTGCTAAAACTAAGATCAGTCATACCCAAGTTTGCTTAAGGATCATCAATTTTGTCGATGTCACTCGGTCACGACAGATTCAGTATATAGGATTATGTGTGATATTCCCGAAGTTGACATTGCCCTCATAAAACAACTACTTACACGAAACCAATAAAAAAAACTTCGACACAAACTAAAATTCAACAAGACATAAGCAAAATGACAAATTGTAGCACATTTACAATCAATTATACACTTTCAAAGTACACATTTCCAATAGAGTTTGTCAAAAACGAAAAATTACACCAACTTCTACAACAGCAACATTTCAAGACATGAAGTCGAATCCAATTGAAAATAATACAAGATACGATACAAATTACACAAAAATAAAACCAAAGAAAAATCAAAACAATAAAAGCTACATGAATACGATATTTCATATTATTTTTAATTTCTTCATACTTACGTGGATGATTTAGATTGCGAGATAGAATTTTGATTGGTAATTTTGGCAATAGGTATGGATTGATTGATAATTTGTTTCGTTAGCGATAAAAAAATTAAATGTCGAAAAAAAAAAGAAAAACAAATTATTAGATTAAAATTTTATATAAAAAATAAAATGAGATTTTTTTTGATTTGTTTTGATACATTTATCTGAAGAATTATGATTTGAAAGAGGATAAATATTCAAATGTAATACATGTTCTCGAGATAAAGAAAATGGTTTTAAGTAAAAATGTTCATTGATAAGCGAAGCATGCATGTTTTTTTTCGTTTGAATTAATTTTTTTTTGTATTTTTTCTTCTTCAAAATGCGAATTCTTCATTGATTTCATATAGATATTCAATCTGATAGGTATTTTAGTCAATTCATTGTTTTTTTTAGAGTACACAACCATTCACAGGCGTAAGCACAGCAGAAGTTTGAAAAAAAAGGAGACTGACAGTGGGGGAAGAAAAACAACTCAAAAACACAAAAAATAAGAGAATACATCTTTCAAGGCTAGTTTTACATTTATCGTGTTGTGATGAAGAAACACTGTGTTTTGGTTTCTGAACAGTTGTGTTTTACTTTTCAAAAAATATTTTTTTTCTCCATTCAACTTTCTTTTTTTTTTTGGTTTTTAGATTGAAATTTTGAATTTAGAGACATTTTGTTAGAATTTGTTTTGATTTACTGTGTGAAACACTTATAATGTATGTCAACTGTCTACAAACAGGGAGTTTGAGGGATCAAAGACTATGTTCAACTCAAAACGAATGTGTGTGGCTTACAAAGATGTCGCTTACAGAATAAAAAACAAAAAAAGAAGTCTAAAAAAAAAACATTTCCCAATAAAAATATCAAAAAAAAAATGTATAAGAGAATGTATAAATTTGACTTTAGCGCTGATATGTACTTAGATTCGAATCGGAATTGGAAATGTTGAAAAAAGAATGCAAATTTTGTAATTATATTTTGAATTGGAAAAAATAACTTTTTTTAGCGATCATTTCACTTCTAGCAGAGCATAAGAAAATTGTGTGCAACTTCTAAGGAAATGTAGTTGAAATGCTGAAAAATGTTAAACAAAATCATTTCATTTTTTGTATTCTGAACAAACTCAATCGTTCCAAAGGCCAGAAGAAAGATGCGGTAAAATAATTAAATTTTTGTTTTTTTTTTTAAATAACTTCTAGTTTTCATAAGGCAAAGAATGTAAACTGAAAACTGTTGGGTTTGTTGTGTTTGGTGAGAATGAATGATGGCTCAATTTACAGTAGATCCTGGGCTATGTGAAGATGTGATTTGAAATGCAGACCATTCTGTTTTTGAAGTAATTTCATTGTTGGAAATACTTCACAAAAATATGGGGTTAGAGGAGCTATTTAATTTGTTTCCTGTGTTAGCTGTGGTATAGAGGTATCGTGGTATTTGGTTGTGCTTCATCCAAGTCGTTGAATCTCTGTCTTAACTAGGTACTTATGGACCGACGATTCTTCGTGGTAAACATTTTTAATTTCTTCCAGGCAACCTGAGTTAAGGACTCGTAGGCGGCAGTCGACATACACTTATATTACGGTATGTCAAACGTAAGAGCCTGTCGTGGTCCGTAAGTGAATTTTGCTCGGTTAATTCGTTTTAATTAAACGAATAAGCAAGTTCTGAATTTCCCGAAGTGTCATCCAAATTGTATACTGATGACGACTAAACTCTGTGTTAATGATAGCAATGGGTCGACTGTGACAGTGTATCTGCTTCACCATTTGAAGATACGTCAAATTGGGATGTTCAACTAGAAATTATTCTTTTGAGGTTTTAGGACGTTAGAGCAATGCTGGGGAAAAATGTGTCCAAAGAATATTATGTTGGGATGTATAAAACTCTTTCTATTTGCACCGTTCTAGTCATTACAATAATTGATAAATAAGGGGATGCAAGTAAAAAGTTTAAGGAAATCCAAATATGGTGGTGTTTGTAACCTGTCACAGGCCTTGTCGGGAGCCCGCTAAGTAAGTAAGTAGTCACAGAGACTGCGTTAACGACGTGATGAGATTATTTTACTCGGTGGTAGGATTACTTTGATATTCCGCAAAGTCGAAATCGAGCTCCAAACAGAGTGCATTTATATGTCGCGTTCTAATATACTGATATATCAGGTGCCACATGACGCATTGAATTCGCCTCGACCGCGAAGTGCTGTGTTATGACGTCTGTTTAGGTGACGCGTTAGGCTGCGGCCACGCAATGAGCGACGAACGATTGAGCGATTGAGTGATGAGCGATTCATATGAATAATCTTCTGGCTGTCGCAGATTCCCTTCAGTTGGATCTTGAACAACTGTCTGCTTTACAAAGCTCATCGCACAAATGTGTCCAACTTCATTCCACTGCTTTTCGATGACATTTTTATTTTTATAATCCTTGTGGCTGTCCTTCCATAGAACTGGGCGCTTTTGCACAGCTGAGATCAAACTTTCTGCGTTTAGTTTCTCTATATCCATATTTCGTCGCTCAGCGATCGAGTAAAAAATTAAAACTGTACGGGTGATTTTCTCAATTTATAAGAAGCACTTCATGAGGGTATGCAATTCAAAACAATTTAGAAAAAAATAGTTTCGTTTGATCCCAGATCTTCTTTTCTATTTGTATTTATACACAGAACGGACAACTTCCTACACATGTTACGTCCTCAAACACGACGACAACGTACGAATAATCGTACCGCCACTTAAAATAATATTCACGGGATGTGAAAAATGCGCTCTTTGTAGCAGAGCATTTAAAAAGAAACAAAACAGTTCACCAGCACAAAATAATTAGAGAAACAATAAACAAAGACTCTGGACCTAATGGATTATGAGCTAAGGTGGACTCCTTCAATAGTCGAAATGGAACACAATTTTACCCAGTAAATAGATTTCTCCTTGATTTCTTATTCTGTGTATAAAGTAAGAAAAACGATTTCAGGATTGTCTAAGTACGTAACAATTTGATCTTGGAATAAATACCGATTTAAACAACAGAATGGTCTGCATTTGTACGCTCCCTAATCTACCTCTGACTACCAGTATACAAATAAGAGAAACTCATAACAAAACACTTCAACAAAATGGTGCATAAATAATTCAAAAAACAGCCGAATAATGATCGCTAAATATCTAGTATGTTCATCTGATAAAATTCAAATTAAAACTCATGTTTCTTTGCTTAAAGGCATCATCCAATCAATCAGCTCAGTTTAAAGAAAAAATGTTTATTTTTTTTAATTAAAAAAAAATTGCTAAGTGAAAAAAAATATATTTTCAATCTCATTTTGTTTAAGAAAATGCTCTGCTTCTTTACAAAGGAAAAAAAAATCAAAACGAAAAGTTAAAGAAACGAGAAATAAGAAACATTGTTAGTATTTTTTGATTTTTTTTTTCGATTCAAAGATATGTAAGTTTTACAAAGAAACAAATGAAAATGAAATGAAAATCTCTGACCTTGTTCATTTTTTTTACATATTTTATCAGAAGTAGTTAAGTATCATTAGTAGTAGTTGTTGTTGTTGTAGTTGTGTATTTATTCTTGTATTTACCTTCTACGAAGGGTCGAAACAAAGTGAAGGGGGAAAAAGAAAAACAGGAAATATATTTTCAATAAGTCTCTGTAGAAATATACCCGCCCACAAATTAAATAATTATATAAAACGTTTATCTGTAAAATATTGTTGTATTTTTTCATTCTTTCTTTCACATGAATTTATTGTATTTGCAATGTTAAGAGAGGACGGACATTTTTTTTTTGTTTAATTTTTTGAGTGTACTGTATTCAATTGTGAAATTAAAAAAGGTATCAAATGAATTTTGTGTTTATATATTGTTTTGTAAGAAATAATAAATTAGTTTGATTTATTTTTTTTTCAGCTTTTTGAACTGGGTGTGGATTGAATTTTACTTCAGTTTATTTTGCTCGTTTGTTTTTTTTTTTTTTGCATTTATAAATTTGCTCGCATTTAAAAATTGTGTTTGAACCTTAATTCTCTTAATTTAATTATATTTTCTTTTATTTGTTATAAGAAAAATTAAAATCGGTTGTAAATAAGTGGGAAAATGAATTCCCGTCCATGGGATTGTACATACCTGTCCACCTTCGCCTTCTACGCTGACCAGGTCACGCCACTCCTCGATAGTTTGCGCCAAATCGATGGTACACAGGGGCACCTTGACTTCGCCAATTTGGTCATGTTTGGAGAAACGATCGAAATCGAAGATCGCAAATACTAGGGTCTTATTCATGGCATCGGCATAGGGTAAACTCTGCAAAGCAAACATCATCATTCATCTGACACAGTCGAGCATGATGTGCACTCACCTTAAATGTAAACGTCTCATTGAAGACAGGATTCAAGGTCTTACGATGGACTTTCGTTTCGAATTTCTTCTTTTTATCCGGTAGCAGGTAACATTTGACGTAAGGATCCGACGTGCCGCCCATGTCAAGGGCGGGCAGTTCCTCAGCTTGGATTATTGTTACCGCTAAGCTGTTTGAATTAAAGTCGTATTCAAGCTGTTGAGAGAAGTCAGATGCAGAATTAGGTTGATTCTTATCCATCTTGTGTGCGAAGGAATGTGTTTAATGGATGGCGAGTTATGTGAGTGAGTAAGTGTCGAACTTTCGAACAAAAACCGACTTCCCATGGAGTGAACGGGGATGGGCGCTCGTAAATCTTTATCCGACGTCATTACTTTCGGAAAGAAAAGGACAATTCCTCTTCCTGCTGCCCATGCGACGTGAGCCGCCTCTATTCGGTCTGGCAGGGCACACGCGCACACACACAGAAACCATGCGGGTGCGGAAAAACGATGAAAGGTCATTGCAAAGAACTTTTTACAGATTTCGATCGATGACCGGGGGAGGGTGAAATATTTTATTAAAATATTTCGTCGAATTAGGGAAAAAAGGCATTTGTCAGATTCAAGAGAAAACCGGGAGGGGTATTCAAAGCTTTTCCGAGATTACGTCGGTCACAAAGGGTTCGTAAGGATTCTCTGAGTTTTTTTTTTTGCCCTTGTGGAGCATTGTATTCAAAGCCAGGTACTACACAATCGGCTGTGTATTATGTGACAGGTGCTGGGATTGACTTCAAAGCCACGTGAATACCCAGTGGGGGTGTGTCGCTGAATCGACTGTTAAAATGGAGGATGATGTACCATCATACAGTCTTGAGTGGGATTTGGGATTGAAATACATACTCATGCTGTGAGAGAATTTCAAAGGTGATCTGGTTTCGAAAGAGGTGGTTTCCTGGAAACGAAGTTTCTTTTGCATGTTCCGCAATTGGGAAAGTTATCGGAATTTGTGTTTGCTTACTTGTGGTCACTCTGTATGAAAGGAAGTTGAACAAAAGTCTCGATGTCGAAGACAAACCAAAAGGACACGACTCTGAATTTGATATCGAAATGATGAGGGGATGGGGTGGGGGTAGTTTTGCAACTACAACTCAGTGGGACAACAAAATGACATGTGGGATACACACAATTGTGTAAATGAGTGTATCTGGCAGGGGGTTTGGTATGTTCACGTTTCTTCGGTGTACTTCAAAGCAATTGAGACGAAGTGGGACGATTTATCCTTCAAGATATTTGATTGCATGAAATGGCATTGGCGTAACGTTGAAGAGAGATTGTTACGATTCAATATCCTAACTTTTTAAGGTTAGACATGATGTTAAACGATTGACATCTGAACGAAGTGGAAGAATAGAATTTGCTTATCGGTTCCTACTTGAAATGAAGATAATAAACAGCCACATAAAGGGTGATGATGTGTTCTCAATTCTCATGATTTTTGTGATCATTCATCGGCTCTATTTTCAGATATAACCAGCAAACTAATGGTTTGCCATTTTGCTTTAATGGGTAGAAAGAACATCAGACGTTTCTTATATGGCCGTAAGAAAACTGAAGTCAATTAAAACATTCAAGCGAGTACGTAGTCATTATGGTCACCGATAGTACTCGGTGACCATAATAATCTCTTCGTTCAGTTTCGTTAAGTTCGGTTAATTTTTCTGACTTATGTAGGAGCGAAATCAGACGCCCTCTGCATACGTAAATGACAGTTGATGTTGAATCAAATTGAAAATATTTCCTACTCGTTCAAAATCTCCGAATTTATTAAATGTGCTCAGTGTTTTAATAATACCACTAATTATTTTATGCATTTTGAATATTTTAATGGCTGGCTGATGAGTTTCTTCCGCAATTCAATTTTGTTTTCACAATTTAGTTTGACAGAAACCACAAATGACAGCTAAATTTTGCTTAGGTTCCAAAAAACAATTGTGAGCATTTTGAAATATGATGATGATTTTGGTTACTTTTCGTTCAGTTCTAGAATAAGCTCAAGGTGTCAATTGGTTGACGTTACCTAATAGATATAGGTACCAGTATTCTGACCTTATCAATCGCCTAAACTATTTTTACATAATATTTGCGATGAATAACTTTGAGGTAATCAAGGACTTTGTCTACCTAGGTACCGCTATCAACTCAGACAATGATACCAGCGCTGAAATCAAACGAAGAATAACTCTTGCTAATCGCTGCTTTTTTGGGCTAAGAAAGCAATTGATAAACAAGCCCTCTCTCGAACAACCGAGGTAACCCTGTATAAGACCTTAATCGTCCCAGTCCTGCTATATGGCGCAGAAGCAAGGACTTTATCAAAAGCGGATGAGGTTACCCCTGGCTGCTTTGAAAGGAAAATTCTTCGGGGGATTTTCGGTCCCGTATGCATAGAGGGTGAGTGGAGGAGAAGATATAACAACGAACTGTACAAGCTGTTCAGCGACATCGGTTTAGCCAGAACGGTAAAGATCCAGTAATTAAGATGGCTAGGTCATGTAGAGCGAATGGAAACCAATGCTCCGGCCCAAAAAGTCTTCGAATCCAACCCCGAGCGATGGCGCAGTAGAGGTAGACCGCGACTCAGATGGCGCACGCAAGTGGAAAGGGACCTCAACCAGCTGTGCGTGAGAAACTGGAGGCAACTAGCTAAAGATCGAACTGACTGGAGACGCTTGTTGGTTGAGGCCCAGGTCCATCCAGGACTGTAGCGCCACATTAAGTAAGTATTTGCGATGAAACAAACGGCCTACCTTAATCGCATCTAATTACTTACATAAGTATGCTTTAATGCACAGGTACTGCATATTGCCTTTCGGCTCCGTTTCGTCAAGTTCATTCACTATCACTAAGCGACAGTGAATATTATCGTTTCTTAATGCTGCCTCTATTTGAAGAGGTTGCATCGGCATCAGGTCCTAGTCTATCGCGGATGGGACTTGGAAGCAAGACTACATGGTCAAGTGAAAAGTAACTTATCCTCGAATAAATTACCTTCGGGTAATCTATATCTTGTCTTCAGTTCGTGATGTTTCAGTCCCAAGAACTTTTTTTCTTCTGAACAAACTCAGTTTTAAGGACATCATTAAAAAGGTAAAACAATTTTTCTCAGATCTAAAATCAGATACCGAAGGCCATAAAGTACTTCGTTCAGTTTTTTCTCTTTCAAGAAAATAGTTTAATTAAAATTCTTTGTGAAGCGGACGGTGATTGTTAGGCCAATCGTTGTGTACTCGTCTTTGTTTTTCAGTTTCAGCCAAGGGAAATGCGAATCTGTCTTCGCACCATCCTCTCGTCCAATGGAAATAAAATTGTCCAGGCAAACAGTGTCTAGATAAAGTTATTTGAGACATTGGGTGTTTTGTCTCTTCCTATCGTATTCCCTGATTACAAGGACAAGATGAAACTTTTTTCTGGGAAATAATGTCCCCGATTATCAGGTTTATCTTGCAGGTAAAAATGCCGTCACAGAATCGGGCAGAACCCATTCCCTTTCTCTAGAGCGACAAAATTTGTTATTTTATTTGTTGGGTGCGAGAATGTAGGATTGTATTTATCTGTAGCTAGGGAACGGTATGGACTGAGTTTTTTATGGAGTATCTGGTCAGATGAAGAGTCACCCAGCCACCAAATTCTACGAGTAACATTTGCTCAGGTCCACACCCTCCATGAGTCGTTGGACAGATGAAAAAGAATGATAGGAACATTTGATTAAGATTACTTTTGTTTTTGATTTGAGTGTCTGACCAGTTCCAGAAAAACTTAGAGGTGATTTAAAGGATTCATGAAATGAAATTGACTTTATTGGCGTCCAGCAGTCGTTAAATTACAACATTATGTCTTGAAAGTCGTAAAAATATGTGAGATGTTTTTACACGGTTTTAGATTAATTAATTTTGAATGGCTGTTGTTGACGGCAAGGATTTGACAACAAAAGTACAAAGTTGATTGACTTTGTCATCTCGACAAACCGGAAGAAAATCAAAAGTATTCCAAACTGACATTGACGAACACAGCAGGTGGCTGGCTGATAAATATTAATGACTTTTTGAAACCAATGTTCCAAATAAAAAGGTTTCGCTGAAATATGTAGGGTCGCGTGGGCGAGCGAATTTTAGGACACTCTTTAATCTGCCGTCGTGCTGGAATGCCTTTGACAGCATCCTTGATACTCAAGGTTCAATAGATTATGCTCAATTAATTCAGTAAGCAAACAAGCTTATGTCATTAGTTGATCCATATTTCTAAGGATTTTCACTCCTTACTGTTTTCCAATTTAGTATCTAGGCTGGTATAGGGTTTTCTAATCAGAGGTGTATTTTTAAGTCTTTAAAAACCGTAAAATTTGAATGTAAAGTGGAAATATGTATTTTCATCTTCATCTAAACCTGAAAATCCTGAGGTTTGTAACGGAGTAGAATATTTGCAAAATATCCGCTTTAATTCATGCCCACTTTGAATGAACGTTCGCTTATTAACCGCGCTGATCCCGGATATTCTTGCGACATCAGTCCGAGTTCGGTTGTTCAAACCAAATTATAATTTGGCCGAGATTTTCTAGATTTTGCACAGTTATTTAAAATGGGATTGGCCCTCTTTAGGAAATGCGCCGATATACTTTCCTAGACTAACCCAAGCGGAATCGGCACAACGGGTCCCAATCTTGTGAGTTCTTCAGCTTCCTCATTTCCCATAATGTTGCTATGTCCTGGAACCCAAACATAGGTGACACTCCACTTCAATGAAATCAGCTCATAACGATATTCCCCGAATATCTTTAAAGTAATGCAGTCCGGCTCCATAGCCCTAATAGCAGCTTGACTGTCAACATATATAACTATACTATGCTCTGGTCTAGTGGTTTGGTGTGGTGACAGACCTTTCGAAAAGCAAGGAAACACAAGCATTTTTTTTTTTCGGAGGATTTTTGAAGCTCTACTGGAGCACTCAGACTCAAAACTATTCCATTGTACTACCGGGTAGCAACCTACTTCAGTGCCGTTAATTTGATCAGATTTGATTTCACTGGGATTCGAACCTGGGACCCCTCGAAATTGGTGCAGGCACCTAACCAACTTCGCCATCCAGTCGGGGCACACCTTTGTACGCAATCCAAGATGTTTAAGAAAGTCAGTAGATACATGTACAGAAGAACTTATAGATCACATTGAATCCGTGGTCCCAGGAGACAGACTCCAGAGAAATGATCGATTTCGTCAATGGTGCCCATTTTTCAACCCATCAGATAGGACAAGTACCTGGCTTTAAGCATAAAAGCAAACCACGTGGACGATCCAATTTCAGGCTTACGCCGGCCCAATCTTGGTCCAACAGAAAATGATTCCGATGAGAAGTGAAGGCATGAGGGATGACAGATTCCATGGGATATACTTGACCACACTCCTCAAACCGACTCCAACCGTAACCTGCTTCTACTACGTGTACAGACAGTAAAATGTCACTGTGTTCTGTTGTTGTACTTGTTGTTGTCATTTCAGCATCATCTCCTCACAACACAAAGTCAGTGCCATCACAACCCCCAAGAGAAGGGTGCAAAAAGTCGACTGATCGACTGGACTGGCAACTTACCTTGAAATTTAATTTTCCTAATTTCTGTTCACTCTGCTTGCTCTCGCCGTCGTCTTGCTCCTCAGCGTTCTCGGTCAATTCCTCCATATCAGGCTGAACCTATGACATACCAGAACCCAATAACTACTAAGATAATAGTGAAGGCGTGATACTTACTTTCTCTTTGTACGCGGAGCCTAGCAATTGGACCGATTTCATATCGACCCCCTTCTTACCCTTACCATCTTTGGTCCGTCGCTTCTTGAGGAATCTGCGAACGCAGAAGAAGCAGAGGCCGACCACGATAAGGCAGATGGCAATGATAATCGCCACCACGCCCCATGTTGGTATGCCGACCTTGTGTGCGATTTTCTCTGTTATTTCGGCGGTCTCTTTGCCGAATTTTTCGACCTTCTCCTCGAAGGGTACGGCAGTCGTTGTTGTGCCCTCCGGTTCTGTTTTTTTTTTTTGGTGCGATTTGGGAATTTAATTATCAGAGACGTTTGCTTCACAAGGACCCTTGTCCTTGCTGTTGCGAGAGCATCACTTACCTTCCGCTGCTACTGTTGTGGTGATTTTTGGTGCCAGAGTCGTTTGCAGTTCCCTGAAGTGACTCTTTGGCGTTGATTCCTCCACCTTCTGGTCCTCGCCGACCTGCGGCACGGTCTCTTCGACTTGACTGTTTGGAGGCATGGTTGCGTATTAATCTGAAACGAGAAGAAAGCGGAAACTTTACTGAATCTGGCGTGACTTGTGGATGCCGGCTTGTAAATCTGATTTTATAAATTCTGCCGAAGCACCGCTCGTGCTTCATCAATCACGAGCAGAAAGTCTTTGACGTAGGCGCTCTCCCTCTCCGGGGAGAGGACTTTATCACACTTTGAGGATAAGAATACTTGCTGTCACAGGCCATTAATCACGGCTTTCCCCCACGCTGCACTCTCCATCAGTCTTCCGTGCACGCTTTGTGTAGAAGGCCCGAGTCACATTTCACACATCGCACGCCCACTACACTCGCACACAATGGCGGCGCCCGGTATGAATGCGGAGTCTCGAGTCGGTGTCCAGCCGGTCGATGGTGGAGCAGAACAAAAGCAAAGCAAAGCACACACACACTACCATCATTCCGAAGCAGTGACCTCACTGTCCCGTCCATCCTTTCGTTCGATAGACACTCACTCGTCCGGTGTCGTATGAATTTGTCAAGTGTGTATCTGAGCTGTTTTTTGTTTGAACGCTTCGAGTATCTGTGTATCTGTGTATCTGTGGGTGGGTTGGAGCATTCCAATTGACCAGACAGACAGGGGGTGGTGGTGAGCGTCCTCCAGGTTTATTGTGTGATTATGCCACGGTTAATTGCATTTAAAACCAACCGAATGAAAGAGCCTGCAGTTTAGTTGCGGCGGGGGGCGACGAATAGACCGCTTAGGGAGTTTGACTATTTGCCCAATGGGAATGGGCCCCATTGTTGGCACTTAGTCTGGGGAATGTTAAGTTGATTGAATTGATCGCATTAGGGCTATCGCAGCTGGAGTATGCAATTGACAAAGTGGACGGAAGTTTGAAGTGTGTTTGAAGAGTTCTCTGGCGAACTTCAATCAATGAGAGTGTGCCGAGTCCGTTTTCATTAGAGTCAACCATGCAATTCAGGTGAATAAAGAATTTTATTTGATTTTTGCTCAAGAACATAAATGGGTATGGAAAATCATTGAGTCATGGGAGGGCTCATGCAGTGGGAATGTGTTGAAGTTTGAAGCTTGTTATGTCGGTCTGGAACCCTATACTCTACTGGGGGAATTGAAATCATCGATGATGAGTTTGAATTAAGTGGATTGACTTAAAATGCTCTACAGTTGCATTTATTGTCTGAATTGACTTCAAAGTGAATGCGCAATAGAAAGATTATGCAGACCCGATTTTGAATCATTTTCCTAATAATACTCTTAAGCAGACTTAAGTATGGGATTGGCTGGATTTTTTATGAGTTCAGGACATTTTCTTGGGGGTTTTTTAACCGTTCCTAGCTAACTATTATTTTTTGTTTTGGAAGTGTTTCATTGTCTGTTGGGGAGAGCAAATTTATGCGTTTTCCACTGAATACTTTAGCAGAATACTGGACCATGTTGCCAAGAGTACTTCTTTTAAATATATCTCTGATTTTGCAGTGGAACATACGAGAACATTATGTCTTAATTTTCTTAAAAGGCGACGGGGTGAATATGGACTTCCATAGACAAGCTTGTTCAGCTAATGATCCCATTCCATGGATTTATCGCCGACTTTTCACAAAATTAATGTTTTTCACCACCGTGTCCGTAGTTCAGCTGTCGTCGGGACGCTGTGGGTTAGTGCCTTCGACTCGTATGCAAATCCCAGGTTCAAATCTGAACCAAAAGGCAAGCACCAATTTTTAGGTTTCGCCACGTCACTTTTTGCGAGTCACTGACACTGCTCCAAGGGTAGTATGTGGTAGAAAAAATTCTCAAATGTCACTAAAGGTCTCTGGTTCAATTCCGAAGACAATAACTTCCATTTTCACGCCATCTCCTGTCTCGAGTCACTGACAACGTTCAGAGAGTATTACTCAGAAAAGTTTCTCGTTCAGATTAGGCGTGAAACTGCAGATTACTTCACTCGTGGAGCAACAAAAATAGGAACAACATGAGCAAATGCTGTAGAAGCTAGACAATGACTCTTTCTTCTTCAGGCGCCTTACTTTCAAGAGCGTCGTGACTTTTCTTTCCCATCTTCTGAATAATCTACGAATAAGCTTAAAAGCCGTAGTCATGATTATTACGAATTTTAAATGGAATTCAGTGAAAATACGATTTCTGTTAAGTTTGAAATGTAGTCTTTTTGCTTGTAAATTAATGGTTGTTAAAGTCTAAGGCGACATCTTCGACTCTGAGCCTGTGGGACAACGCAACAGAGGACGTCCATGAACAAGGTGGCGCACACAAGTCGAAGGGGACCTCGGCCGGTTTGGTGTGCGAAACTGGAGACAGCTGGCGAAAGATCGTGCTGGCTGGAGAGGCATGTTGAGTGAGGCCAAGGTCCATCTCGGACTGTAGCGCCCTAAGAAGAAGAAGAAGAAAGACTAGGGCGAATGAAAATTTGAGCTGATAGCTGCCCAAATTTAGACGCAGGTGAGCTGTAATAATAAACAATAAGAAACATGTTGCTAACAGTACTTCCTTAAAATATATCTCTGATTTTGCAGTGGAATATACGAGAACAATATATCTTTATTTTCCTTAAAGGCGACGGGGTGAATATGGACTTCAATAGACAAGCCGGTGGAAACTATATGGGTTGAATATGGACCTGAATTATTTTGGCGTCTACGAATACAGTGTTTAAGGTTACATAGCCTTGGAGCGAAGAATATTCGACTGCGAGACTGCATAATAATGATGATAATGGAACAGAGGACAGTAGTTATAATGATGGTGCATGCTAGTTGATGAAGATCCCAATCAACTTGGCGTCAAATCAAACAGTGAGAGATCGTGATCGGAACTGAAGCCTGTTGAATACTAGAGGCTCATCAACCACTGTACCGCTACCAAGGAAGAAGTTTTATACGTTCTAAACTTGTTAAAGTACTCATTTTCTTACAAAAAAAAAGTCGACAGAGTGGTGAGATGTGCAGTGCGTTTCGATACTTCGGTTTAAGTTCGCCATGTCCGCGTAAGAAGGCAAAAGTGAACGAACTTACCGAAACTGAACGAACCGGTTACTATGGTCGTTTGTATATTCACTTGATTGGTTCAGTTCTCTTAAGTTTCTGTAGAGCCAATATGCTTGACCCTTTACTCGTATGTAATTTCGTGAAAATTAATAGTGTATTTTGTTCGGTTCTTATTGGTTTTTTCACCTTAATCAAGCCTTAAGCCACCCTAAACTTGGTGTGCTTTAAAACAATTGCATTGCTTTCTAACAAGGAATAAATTACTTCATTGACTGATATTTATATCTTATCATCTACATTTTTTTTTTAAATTTCTTTGAAAAATCGCTTGGTCCTCTCTCATATTTAATCCCCTTAATGTTCTAACCTAAGCATTATTCTGCTGCGGTTCAAATTCTTGGAAAAAAAAGTCAGCAGCAGTGCAGTAGAATTTAGCCATAATAGACTCCTCTAAATGCCATACGGGTACTTAAGTCATAAATGCACTCTGGTGGTACGAGTATAATTAGCCTTCATCGTTCGTGGTACTTCTGTCGCACATGTGAAATGTCAGGACGTTATGTTTCCGTGAAATTTTCGCTCGCCATGCATCGAATCATTTGAGTCCTGCCAGGCTGATTTTAATCAACTGGAACGAAACTTCTGAACTTATGCACCCCCTAGGGAGCACATTTGACGTTCTCTGGCTGAACTAATATGTCAGGGGTGAGGGAGAAAATATGAATTCTTATTACTTCTAGCGTTTGTCTCGATTTGGAAGCTTTTATATACATACGGTGGTTATAGGTAGCACAAGGTGGTCTCTGGTGCTGTCAGGATGTTTTAGCGGCAGTGTAACCAGACATTTGCGTTTGACGTGGACATATTGGAGATTCGGTCGCTTAGTTGCTCTTCAGACAGTCTCCGGTGGGCTCAGGCGCCCAAAACCAACATCCACTTTGTGGGCTTAGGGGTCTGACACTGAATAGTTGAATTTTGAAATTTAATTTTTAATCTTATTATTTTCTATACATATTCTTAGTGTCACCGTATTACTCGTATAAGAAAATAATACTCTTATAATCGTGCAGTGGTGTGCGCCGTGGCGTAGTGGGTAGGTGCGTCGACTCCTACGCTCGAGGTTTAAGGTTCGAATCTCGAAAAAAAACATCAAACATTTTTTCAAACCTCTTTCGAGTCACTGACAATGCTCAAAGAGTATAACTGTCTGGGAAAAGCTTCTCAAAATCGCCGTTCGGAGTCGACATTAAACTGTAGGTCCCCTCCACTCGTCAGAGAACAATAGCACGCACAACACAAGTGGTTGCTGAGAAGCTAGGCCCAGGTCCACCTCGGACTGTAGCGCCGCCATTATTATTATTATTATTATATTAATCGTGCAGTGATTAAAAAGTTAGGCCCAAGTTCACCTCAGACTTTAGTGCCGCCATTATTATTATTTATATATTATTATTATTATTTATATATTATATAATATATATATATTTATTATATAGACACTCTAAATAATTTTAATCTCTCTCATGTTTTATTTTAAGAGGTAGTTTAAACGAAATTTCCGCTAATTTACTGCAGCACGCGCAACGCTAGGGGTTTCTGTTGAATCCACGTCCAATTTCACCCGAGCTGTAGCGCCATCCGAAGAAGAAGAATGACTTTGATTAAATTGAGTTATAAGCACGAAATGTTCATATGAACTACCTTATTCTTCTGCACTCAATTTCCTATCCATTCTTGATATCCCACGTCCTTTAGTTCATTCTAGTTATCGAGGTAATCTTTCTACAAATGATCAAGTCTTTCGAAGTCATAAATTGCATGCTATAAAGTAGGGTCCAAACTTTGCTTCCAACTAGCCAGCCTCTGAACGCCTGTTACAAAATCGTACCTTATTCTGCTTCTACATTCAATTTCCTGACCATTCTGATATCTCACGTCCTTCAGTTCGTCCTAACTATCGAGAAAATCGTCTCACAAAACATCATGCCATCCAAGATCCAAGGAAAAAGGGAGATCCTCCGAACTTTGCTTCGAAATAAACAACCGCGGCACTCCCGTTACAAAATCGCACCTCATTGTTGGTTGAAACACTGTTTTTTAAATTATTGAATAATTCAGGGCAAGTCAAATAACCTTTAGAAGGATAGGAGTGATCCAAAAATCAGTCTTACGGCAACAATAATGATGCCAAAAAAATGATCTTAAGAGGATTAAACCGTCTTGTACCTTTAGATACATACGAGCATTCTGATCTGACTATTTTCATAGCTATGGACCAACCTGGTCTGATCTAAGTGGTGAGGTCCGGCCCCATCCACTAACCTTGCTCTATGAACACTTCCTTTAAAAAGTTGATGCTGACAGTGACATGGAATCATAGCGGATAAAAACGTCAGGAAACCATTTTCTTATTCGCCTAAGTCAACTACCCGTGGCCGTGTCAGCAACCACTCGTGATAAGCACGCTATCTTTCTCACACACGAGTGCGAGTGACCTGCAATTTCCTGCCTATTCTGAAGGACAAAGTTTGAAAAACCTTCCACGGCAATTATGCTCTCGTAGTGTTGTGAGTGACACTTAAGAAGTGCTGCCGTGGAACGAATACTTGGAGTATGCTCAGTTAAATCTAATCGAATTCACTTCCCCACCAAACACGTGTTTATTCACTAAGCCACCATGAACTTTGGTGTTATTCAAGGGTGAGATTATGTTGAAGCTGCGATTAGGGATAAGAGCAACGACATCGATTATCGACGTTTCTAAGGCTTCTCGTTGTTTAAATGCTGCTTCAGTGATATGAAAATCAATGTCTCGTAATCCTCCCCAGAGACAACCAATCAATACAATATTTCTCACATAATTCAACCCTCTTATTAATCCTTTTGATTGGGTGGGGAGATATATTTAACGAACCAACACAAAATAGTTCTCGAACTAAAGTAGTTTAAACGAATTTACCGCTAATTTACTGCAGCACGTACAACGCTAGAGGTTGCTATTGAATCCACGCCTAATTTCACAAGAACTGTATAGTTCTCCAACTAAAGAGCCAACTATAAAGACCGTAAGAACGCTTAAGAGAAATTAAGCTGCTTTGAGCATTGTCAGTGACTTGAAAGATGTGGAGCCGTGAACAATTTTGTTTTTGAAAAATTGTTGCTTGTGCTGGGATTTGAACCTAGACTGTGAAAGTCAAGTGCGTATGGGTCGACGCACAAACCCACGACGCCACGGCACCCGCTATTGTAGTTGGTCCTAATAAATTGGTGACTGACGTCTCTTTTTTTAAAGAAATGCAAAACTTTGCCTTACAGCCAATGGACCAATGGAGCCAATGAACTCGTAGAGTTCTCGATTATGTCTTCACCTTTGCAGACTGAGTTACATATGCGACAAGGAATTATCTTTTGAAGACACCAAGAACCAACCGCTGCCGTCCTGCTTGTCATCCAGTTTCGAGTCTGAGGGGAGTGCACAGAATTGGAATCGAGTGATGTGAGCCTTGAAGCACGAGAGGTGGTAAAAGTGCTTAATGCTCCTTAAAAAAAGGAGCACCGTGAAACAAAATAAAAAAAATTGAGGCCTAAAAGCAGCGTCTCGAGAAGACATTCGTTTGGTTATACCACAGTCATAGCAGTCCCAAGTAGGCACCTAATTTTGATAGAAAGCATTAAATCAAAACAACTTGTTTACTCGGTCATGCACTGGCTCGGCCACACCCAGCGCATGGACAACAACGCTCCAACTAAGAGATTCTTCGAGTCCGAGCCTTCTGGTTCGAGAAGTTCCTCTCCTTCTCGATCGAACCTCCGGTATAAAGACCAAGTCATCGCGGAGGCAAGACAGCTTGATCTTGATGACTAGAAGCAGCGTGCCCAGGACCGTCAACGATGGAAGACAGCGATATCGCAGGCTCGGACCCTCCATGGATCGAAGGTCTGTTAAGTAAGTAAGTAAGTAAGTAATCGTCATGGACACCTTCCGCTTTGAGGCCAAACTATTCTTGGCAAGAGTCTCTCAGAACAAAGGGAAACTCTACCTCCAAGCCATATGCTTATCTCTTTAAATGAAAAATGCCAAATCCTGCCAAAGATGTGCATTTAATTAAATGTCTGTTTTTAAAAATAACATTTATGTCGATACAGTTTTTGTTTAAAAATACATTTCACGAGTATCCCATTCGTGGAAGCTCGGATTAAATCAAAAATACCAAATCCAGTAACCTTTCACGCTTTCATGAGTCTTTATTGAATTCTTTACGCAAGCAGAATGAATCGATGTTTCAAATGTACACACACAAGGATCACTGAAGGTTAAGTACTCGAGAAATTAACTTTTTTGACGACGTTTGCCATCGGGGCAATATGGAGTTTCATGCTGTTAAAATAAGAGACCATTTTCTTCGCTCGGTTGATGTTGGTCTTAAAGTTAAGAGTAAGACAGTTTATGTGGCATTGAAATCGTTGATGCTTTCTTGCTTTTATGTCAGTCGAGAGCGTTTTAAAGAGCGTCTTTAAATTTGGAAAACATAATTAATACCCTGCGGATTATTTTATTCAAAGAGGTCAATGCGGTTCTGTTTGAAAAGGTTCATTTGTCCGAGAGCCATAGGGAAAATAATGAAATAATACAGTCGTAAGTAAATAACATCAGAGTCGAAGTTAGAAAAAAATCTTAAGAAATATGTATTGGGAAAAACAGTAAAGGCCTAAGAGTCAAGTCAATGTAGGCATTCATATCGGACGAAGTACGTTTTTCGAACATTTTAGAACTTAAGTTAATTTGGTATTGGGCGCCGTGGCGTAGTGGGTAGGTGCGTCGACTCCTACGCTAGAGGTCTAAGGTTTGAATCTCGAAAAAAGAAAAATTATCATTTTTTCACGGCTTCACCTCTTTCGAGTCACTAACAATGCTCAAAGAGTATAACTGTCTAGAAAAAGTTTCTCATTATCGCCGTTCGGAATCGAAGATGGACCTAATGTTTAATGAGGACTCCGAACGGCGAAGTTGGAGAGGCTTTCCTTTAAGCATTGTCAGTGATACGAAAGGAGTGGAGCTGTGAATTTTGAAAATTGTGGTCTGTGTCGGGAATTGAATCTATACTTTCAGCGTAGGAGTCGAGGCGTAAGGGTCGAGCAAAATTATTTTTCTTAGAATAATTTAATTAAGCTTTAATCGCTTAAGTTTTGTGGGTCTTTAATTAACTCGTATTAATCTTCAGTAAAATAAAATCTTATACGACTGGATGTCGCAGTTGGTTAAGTGCCTGCCCCAAGTTCAGGGGGTCTCAGGTTCGCATCCCAGAGAAATCGAATCTGGTCCAGTCACCATTTCCCGTTGGGATCAAATTAACGGCACTGGAGTAGGTTGCCCCATTGCAGTACAATGGAATAGGTTTGAGTTTGAGTGTTTCAAAAATCCTACGAAAAAAAAAATAAAATCTTAAATGTCGTAAAAATACTTTGAGGAGGCATTCCTTAGCCCAAATAATATACATTTCACTGCCTCTTCTGCTTTTTGAGTTCTCTTTCACCGTCACTTCCGCAATCACTTGGCTACCTTATGTTCATGCAAAGACTGTCATTTGCATTTCAGACTTTAAGACAAATGATAGATATTTCAATTCGATGCACATATGTACATTCCAAACGAAATCGCTTCATCCAATCGGACAACGACTTACACATCTGATCTGCTTCGAGAGAAATCGAATTCCTCAACAGAGACCATCATCAATTTCATTTATCTAGACAATTTTCAATTCAAATAGTTGCAGAAGCGATTCATTCATTTCCATTCATCCCTCCAATGCACAAGCATTTCCATAATCAAAGGGAATGTGAAAAGGAGAAAAAAATAAGAAAATATGTCACTCAGTCGTCGTCGCATGAAGAAGTCCTTTGAACTGGAAAGACGAAGAAAGGAAAACCTGGCAACACCGCACGTAACCTATATTCCCTAAGTGAACAACAAAGAAGCCAACCCCGTACTTATCCCTCATCCGGTCGCAATAAATCTCCGCCTCCACATGAACATTCTATTCCACGGCAGCCGCACAACGAACGAGCAACTGCACCAACTGGGGCAAGCCATCTTCCATCCGTACGTACACGACGGCGAATGTTTCCTGCATCGGGATCTGTGCCAGAAATCGATTTTTGCACAAGGATGACAGGACAATGATTGAGCACAATGTTGGCTACGAGGATACTCTGCGAGACTAGAATGTAAGCGAATAGAGTGCAGGACCAAGATAATATGAACAATTAAGTTGAGTGGTGTACGCGTGTACCAATTATTAATATTATCCTGCGAGCATAAGGATACTTCCCATTTTAGCTTCCGCATGGGATGCCAAAAGGTATTTTTCCCTTCGAGATGAATGAAGATTAATGCGACTTGAAGTTGGATTTAATTTTCACATCGGAGGGGGACACGCATCGGTTCGGTTTGTTAATTACTGGCATTGCGTGAGGACGCCAGCGTGAGTGCCGGGGCGGGAACGAACTAGATACGGGAAACAATTTGATCTGACCTCACGTGGGTGAAGAAGACGCCATATAATGTCGGCACGAATTAGAGGGGAAGATTCCAATCTGCGGAGGAAAAAGTGGGGCACGAGTGTTAAGTCAGGAGGTGACATAAATTCGTCCTCATGTATGTAAATATGCCACATCTGAGGGATTTATGTTTTTGGGGCAAAATAAACTGTTTATGCGACCGACTTCCCTGTGCTTTAATACTGCCATCAATTTTAGATCAGTCTTTGAACGTTATTTGCTCTGCGCCTTCTTTTACTCATCTTTAGGGTTTATATCATACGAACAGTTTAACTCACACGTTTGCCTCGGTTGTTAGTTTTTTACGCCCCCGAATATGGGAATGAAACTACGAACGTTTTATGCCGACTGTCCCCATGTTTCCCAAGAGAGGGTGTGCTGTGAAATTAAGGTTTGCCCATATTCATGCCCCGTCCAGGAACTGAATCTGAGATAGAAGGGTAACCCGCTGTCGCAGACGACTGGGTGGCACAGTTGGTTAAGTGCCTGCCCCAAGTTAGAGGGGTCCCTGGTTCGAATCCCAGTGAAATCGAATCTGGTCCAGTCACCGTTTGCCGGTGGGATCAAATTAACGGCACTGGAGTAAGTTGCTACCTGGCAAGTACAATGGAACAGTTTTGAGTCTGACTGATCCAGTGTAATGTTTCAAAAAAAACCAAAAAAATACTACGCATTTCTCTTCAAGTAGTCTGATCAAAAGAATGTGTATCTCCGACATATGAACCCTAAACAATGACGGAGAAAGTGGGGTTAATCTGCTATTAATTAATGTTAATCATATCTTTTAAGCAATACTTTTAATATAGGCTGAGAAACAAAAGGAGCTGAACGTGTGGATCATCTTGATAGGTCAAGGATGAGGTGGTTGGATCAAACCCGACAATTCTCATGAGTTAACTTGGACGGGAGCGATTCCAGCTGAATTAGAGCCATTTTATGGAGGATCGAGTAGCTTGACGAGCCCTCGTACTTTTTACTCGTGCGACACTGTAATATACATACGTGGGATTGTGGCCAGACGGACATACAGACAGACATTTACCCTACGAACTACAGAACAGTACACACGAAACACGCGACAAGATAACTGTTTACTCAGGCCACCAGGAGACAGCTAACCAATGCCGCAACAGAAGTACATTAATACATACACACCAAACAGCACGTTCGATGACGATAATTTGGAACTTAATGCCATCGCTAATGAAGGGACTCATCCTCCGTTCGTAGCGAAGATAGAACTACAAATGATCTTCGAAACACTAAAAAAGAAGAAGTCAGTGGGAATCGATGGAATATCGAACATTGTTTTAAGGCATTTATACCATAATATTTAACAATGCTCTGAATAATGTGCACTATCCAGAGCATTGGAAAACAGCAGTGGAAAGGATGCATCCAATCCGGCAAATCTCCGGTCGATAAGTCTCCTTCCGAATATCAGCAAGGTATTCGAAAAAGTAATTAATAGAGCTTTGATCAAATGGGTTGAGCATAATAATATAGTTCCGGATAACCAATTCGGTTTCAAGGCGGGGCATGATACAATACATGCCGCGTCGAAACTGGTGTTGGACATACAATTACATAAAAACAAGAAACAGTGCACGGGTGCCCTACTGATCGACTTGGAAAAGGCCTTCGATACCGTATGGTTAGAAGGGCTCTTCTATAAGTTGAAAAGTGTGGGTATAAGCAAACCACTATTGAACACGTTACTTTATATGTTATCCAACAGAAGGTTCATCGTTAAAAATTGCGATGTAGTTTCTGAGGGAACGTTTGACATTAAAAATGGTCTGCAACAGGGTGCGGTAAATTCGCCGATACTCTTCAAAATTTACACAGCCGATCTGATAGGATCTTTTCAGCACTCGATAGCGTATGCCGACGATCTGATCAGATCCTAAAATCGAGATCATTGTTACACTCTTGCAAAGTGACTACGAAAAAATTCAGCGATTTTGCGACGACTGGAAGTTGGTTATCAACCTTCAGAAGTCTGAAACCATCTTATTCAGAACGCCGTTGAGAAAGGCCTCGGCGGATACCAAACAGAATTGGCGAAAGTTCACAGTTGTTGGGCAACATGGGTAGCCGCTAGCGAATCAGACTGTAGTCAGATACCTGGGGATTTGGCTAGATCAATATCTATATTTTAATAAACATATAGATGCTGCTCTGGCCAAAGCTCGAGGAGCTTTCGCTCTTACTAAGAGACTGTTTCACAACAGCCAACTCGATGCGAGAGTGAAGGTAATCTGCTACATGGCCCTTATTCGGCCGATGCTTGCTTACGACTGTCCCGTGTGGTTCAATGTGGGAGCAAGCTTGATGGAAAAGATTCGGGTGTTTGAGAGGGCTTGTCTTAGGGCTTGCCTTCACCTTTACAGAACACCAGAGTCCCAGTACAAAAAATTCTATTCTAATGAGATCCTATACAACAGAGCGAACCTGATAAGAGTAGACAACTTTTTAATCAAGATGATAGGCACATTGCAAGAGCAATTATCTCAATGAACAACATGATTTCAGGGGCTTACTACCCCAATCACGGGTACCATGAGAGGGTGCGCCTTAATGGCTTCGTCCCCCCAGAAGCATTCCTTTATTTCGACCAGGCAGGTCTAATCCAGGATAAAGACGCGGTTCCGTTAATCTTCCACATTGCTCGGACAACTGTGGATGGGCGACTCAACTACAGCCGAGACGTCGCACAGAGCACCGAGGAGCTTCTCCGCTTTAGTAGATCTAGATACCGATCTGCCGAGATGTTAAAGATGTGAGCAAGCAACACCAGCAGTTCTGGTGGTTAAAAGAGGGAGCTCCCTCGTCGATCTCTTTCAATCCGGGGTAGGTCTGGTATTTGAAGTCGGCTGACATGTATTACTTGCCTTGGCCGGCTTACATAGTTCTTAAGTGTTTAGTTTAGTTAGCGAACTAACAGCAATTGTATTTTGAAAATTTGGGAAAATGTCTTACGAAAAAAGAGAAATGCGCTTGAATGCAATGATCCAAGAATTGATGTCGGATGAAGGAACTGGAGGAGTGGAGGCTTTTGAAGGAGATGACTCATCAGACTAATACTTACCGGATTTCCAAAGTTGCAATTCGGATTCCAAATCAGATTATGAACCTCAAGCGAGAAAAGTAAGCGAACAACTATCTGATTCAGTGGCCCCAACTTGTCAAGCAGCCATACCAGCAGAGCAGCTTCAAGAACCAGTATCACCGGATTCTGAAAACCCGATGCAGCTTCTCAACAGGGTAGATGCAATAATAGACGAAGTAGTCGGAAACGTAGTCTACAGTGATATTGAGGATGATGAAAACACTGATACGCGCAAGTATAGCAAGTTCGAAGCTTCGTATGGTGACACATTGATGAATGGCATTAGATTCAATACATATTGTGAGTCTAATACAATGCTGCATACACAAATGTGTGCGAACCTGAGAGACCACTCTTGTATCATGCGGCACAGCAAGCCCAAATTCGTGTGAGACCAAAGTGGTCTCATGTGGCACTCAACGTGTTAAGTTTTCTAAACAATTATGGATATTTTGAAATTTGACGAAACTTCTGGCTGATTTTTGTTTGTTTTCAAGATAAGCTTAAGAAATGATAAATTTCAAAATATCGATTTATGTTGAAATTTTGAGATATCTACGAGTAAGAATTAAAATGATAATTTTCTTCATTTTCACACATAAATTTCATGCTGTGTTCGACCACTCTATGCGTTGATGAGTGTTGTCTCTTAGATCTCAACCCCTAAATGCCCAACAGCACACACACATCGCAGGCATGAGCAGTGATTGGGTATGTGTATGATAGAAGGGATTTTCTGTGTTGCATAAACTTGGATAGAGATATAGGTATATGTATGGATGGATGCTTGTTTGTTTGGATGAATGAATGTAGTAATGAATAGTTGATTTGGGTTGAAGTTAAAACAAAATTCAACTGGAATAGTTTGGAAACATCGTTTGATATTCAGAAATCATCCATCAATATTATGCGACGGAATCTTCCCCGTGCGAGTTCAACCCGCACTTGCCCAGTTTATTTTTTGCTTCATTTTTGTTAATTTGGACATACTCGTATGAAGTCTGAATTTTAGGTCATTTTTGTTCTAAATTCGCCCATCTAATCTCAAAACCTGATTCCTGTAAAGTTTTTCTAAATTCTGACATTATTTGTCTTATTTCATTGTTTGTTTTTTTTCTTAATTTTCTGTTTTCATCATCAGGCATACATGTTCGTCCGGCCGAATGTCACAATATCCCCAGCTCCTAAGTTTACGAAGATATCGACATGAAATTCTCGAAAAGGTTAGTTTAGGCCTGGGTTTCAATTAATTTGCCTGAACATTGAAGAAGTGGGGACTATTTGTTGTAGTTCCCGTTTGGTTCAATTTTTGGGGTGGATTTTGAAAAGTCAGCGCACCATCGCAGATCAAACAATAGATATTTTCAAACGAAGTCGAGATTTGGTTTTCAACTTTTTTGACTTAGAGCATTGTTTGAGAATTATGAAGCTCAAAAATGGGTTCTATTCTCTCGTTTATAAAACAAAATGTCCAAAAATTAAAAAACAAAAATCACCATAAATGGGCCTTAATTAGTGCAGTCTCCCACTAATAACTTTGGAGTTAATGGGTAAAAACAGAACAGATTTTTCTCAATTTTCAGCAACCGAGAGACATATCATTTCATCCTTAATTGGTTTAATAAGTTTTGGGGGCTTAGTGTTATAGAGCTTTACGTTACGAACATGTAAAGTATACAGATTTTTTTATATAAATATATAAATATATAAAAATATAAATAAAATAAATTGTATCTATGTCACTTTCACAACATTTATCAAAAGTTATACTCTAAGCCCTGTACTTATTAAAGAATAGAATATTCTTATTGTACAGCGATACTTACTAACAAATAAATGAAATTAAATAAATGAAATGAAAATGAAATACGGCCATGAATCAGAAGCCTTTAAGGATATTCGAGTTTGTACATGGATAACACTAGACTAGGCTCTAAGTCATGTCATTCTCAATCTTATTTTAAAAGTGCGCATTCGTGTTGGCTTAGTGAAAGAAGACAGGAATGGTCGACCTATCGAGATAATTCAGACATTTATAGTCTTTAACGACTTTTTCCATTCCACGCTTTTATCAATTTAAGTCGAATACTCTTCGAAAAAATGCTAACTAAGGTCGATGTGTGTTACTACACCAGAATGTGCGGCTTTTTAAAGAAATCACAATCCTTCATAATGGTCGAATATAAGGGATTTTGTTACAATATACTTCGCCTGGTTCAGACCTGCAGTTTAAATACTCTACAGCGTTGACTTAAAAAGTTACAATTAAACAAACGCATTCACCTGAACCGATAGCAGGCGTGGCAATCAGCCTGATAAATCAATTCAGAATCAACAAATCAAAGTCATCAATGATTTTGATCAATTATCCCTAAACGAACACGTGCTAATACAACACTCGCGCTCATCTCGCGTTTGTTTCCCCCAACGACTGACCTTGAGGATGCCTGTTCGTCCTCCACACAGTCAACCATTTTATGGTAGGATACTAAAATGCTGATTTATATTCACCCTCGTCGCCTAACACCTGGTGGCCAACTGCCAATTAGCGAGACATATGTATCCAGAGCCACGGGATTAGCGTCTCATAATGAACTACCCTCCGAAGCACATGGCGTTCTCTAGATTAAATCTTCTCCGAACCTAATTGACGCTCTCTTAGTTGATTGAGTTCCATTGAAATTAATTGGCATACACAGAATCAATTATCCACCGCCGCACTGTAGTGCGCCTTCCTCTGTTTGAGATACTCGTACTCGTACTTTTATTCGATTTTTTCGCCGCCTCCTCGTTCTTTATCTCCTCGCTGTTAAATGTTTCTATATTTACACCCTTCAACAGCGCAACGCCCACCTGCGCTGCTGGCTACGAGTATTAGATTAAATTGCAATCGATACTGTCTCTGACGTTCGATACTTAACGCTAGATCGTGTGGAAAAATAGGCCAGCATCGATGGGGCGGCGGCGTGTGGGAGTGAACGAGGGGAGAATCTGTTTGCGGTTACACTTTGTGTGAAGTAGGCTCCGCCATCCGCCATCACCTTGAAGGATTCCGGAAACGTGGACGTATTCATCAAGAATACGGCACTTCCCCCAGACTCAGTCGCGACGAGCGTCTTCGATTTAATGGAATTCTCTCGTTTGAGTTGCCTCACTGGATGCAGGGCTGAGTAAATAAAGTGAATCTGACGGATGTGTCACCCAGCCTCGTTTGTTGTGCCGCATAAAGGCGAAGGCGAAGGCGAAACGCGAATAATCAGATTATGTGTACGGGTAAGGGCGGAACTTTTTCCGAGAGCCAGGCCATGAATAGTTGATGCTTTGTTGTGAGTTGGAAAACTTGAATTATTCAAAAATTTCCCTAGATGAAGGCGGACAAAGTTCAAAGGTATTGCCTGCCTGACAAATGTCGAAAGAAACTTCGGACAATAGTTTGTTTTTATTTATCGCTCGTGTGGAAATCGTAGAGAGAGCAGTCGCCATTTGTCCCCGACGCAATTAGAGTTGGAAGTTTGGAATCAATGACGCACGGGTTTGTTTTGTTTAAGTTAACACTTTTGCTTAATTAAGGCGACATTTCTAAGCGGTTATAGTGGCTTATTGGTGTAGGGACCCTATTTTTCACTAATTTCTTTTTGGATAATGAACGTTGACTGTTAACACAATTTGTTGGCGTTTTCCGTTTCGAAAATCTCTTCAGGATTTTCAAATTTTATAGGAACTTGCGATCCATGCTGACAAGCTAGGCCCAGGTCCACCTCGGACTGTATCGCCGCCCTTATTATTATTATTAGCGAACCATGGAGGATCAGAGCCTAAGCTGGCTTGCATCCTTGACACTTTCGGACATCTAGACCAAGTTTCTTTTCATCCACGATCATTTAAACTTACAGGTTGAAGTCGAAGAACCTCTTAGCCGGACAATTGTTGTTCATGCCCTCGATTTGGCCGAGTCAGTTGAGTCCATGAAGCTTTGCCTTCCGGACTTTGTTAACATTTTTCTACAGCTCGTATAATCACCGTTTATGATTTCTTCTCCAGTCGCCTTCCTCGCATTCCTCGCAGACAGAACCGAATATCCGGAGCAGAATTTTTCTTTCGAAAACATCAAGAATCCGCACCACCACTCTGTATAACATCTAGCTTTCGACTCGAGATGGCAAGACTGACAGGATTAGGAATTTGTAAAGCACCCTTTTGACGACTGGATGGCGTAGTTAAGTGCCTGCCCTAAGTTAGAGGGATCATCGGTTCGAATCACAGTAAAAGCAAAGTTAATACGCTTTTATCCGGTTTTTCAAATCCGGTCCAGACACCATTTGTCGTTGGGATCAAATTAACGGCAGTATCACTGGAGCACTCGATCAGTAGTAGGGGATAGACCAACATGGTCTAAGTGTGCTGGTGAATTCACTAGCAGCCCCCTAACTTAAAGCACCCTTTTGGTCTGTTTAGTCAGGAATTTGGATTTAAATTGTTTCGACAAACCGAAGTAGCAGCGATTGACAAGGGCGTTCTTACAGGGTGACCAGATGAGACTGATGTGAAAAAATATTTAAGTAAAATAACAACGGTGTGTGATATGAATTTGATTCTGGCTTTATGGTACGGAATAGCACATCATTCAAATGGCTGGACGCCTCGGCTTTACTGTCAGTGCTTCAAGTGCTTCAAACGGTCGGTCCAATTTGTGATGACTCTTTCCAATATGTGCGGTGTTATTTCGGTGTTAGCGTCCTGAATGTCTGTCTTGAGCTCGTCCAAATTGGTTGGTTTATTAACATAGACTAAGGACTTGACGAGGGCAAACCGTAACGAAATCACCGAGACCTTCAATGTCAAAAATGGTTTTAGACAAGGCGACGCACTGTCATGTGATTTCTTTAACATCGTTCTTGAGAAGATCGTGCAACACTCACTGGCCAACACAAGAGGCACGATCTTCCAAAAGTCTGTTCAACTGCTAGCTTACGCGGATGACATTGACGAAATTGGGCGAAGACAGCGAGTCGTCAATGATGCGTTTGCTTGCGTTGAAATGGAAGCGGCTAAAATGGGTCTGGCGTTAAACGAGGGCAAAACCAAGTATATGCTGTCATCGACAACGGACGCACCATGGACTTGGCCAGAACGTCACCATAGACAGCTATAACTTTGAGGTAGTTAAGGACTTCGTCTACCTTGGCTCCGCAGTAAACAGTACAATCAACATCAGTACAGAGATCGAACGCGGAATAACTCTTGCCAAGGCAATTGAGTAGTAGAGACCTCTCTCGGAAGACCAAGTTGACTCTATACAAGGCCTTGATCATCCTAGTCCTGCTTTACGGCGCAAAGGCATGGACAATATCCCAAGCGGATGAACAGTCTCTTGGTCTTTTCCAGATAAAAGTTCTGCGCGCGATCTTTGGTCCTGTTTGCGTTGATGGCATTTGGAGGAGAAGGTTCAACCATGAACTACTCATATATGAGCTGTACAGCGACATGAGTCTACCCAGGCGTTTACGGATCTAACGCCTAAGATGGCTAGACCATGTAGAACGTATGGACAACTTAGCTTCAGCCCGAAGAGTCTTCGACTCTGAGCCTGTGGGAAAATGCAACAACGCCACGTACAAGATGGCGCACAGAAGTCGAAAGGGACCTCGGCCGGCGAAACTGGAGACAGTTGGCGAAATATCGTGCTGGCTGGAAAGGCATGATGAGTGAGGCCCAGGTTCACCTCCGACTGTATCTAGGGATGCAACATCGTTCTTAAAAGCATCGATGTTTGAAAACATCGATGGTTCCACGACAAAAATCGATGTTAAAAAACATCGGTATTAACAACGATACATCGATGGTTTTCCGATGTTTTATTTATCTTCTCCATCACACAAATTGGTGGCTATTTTTACGACGTACATAAACAACAAAATATACTAGTCTTGTCAGTTTCAACCCAAAAAAAACTTCCCTGTCTTCCGTTTCGTGGGCCAACGAAAGCCCAAAGTGACGTTGGAGGATCCTGCGGTTCGGGATTTGGGTTCCCGAGCGGGCCCCTCATGCGATTCGCTTTGGTGAACAGGCGCTAGTTTGGCTGTTGACACAAGGTCTGCTATGCTTTTGCATTCAGCCAAAACATGCCGAAACATTAACCCTCTCCGATTAGTCACCGACCCACAGTTCAATAGGAGTTGGATATCCAGTCTCCTTGAGGGTTACTCGATGCCCAGGGTGTACCACTTGAAAGTTCGGAGTAGGATGTTAAACTAGGAGAGGCTAAGATATAACATACATTGTATTGCGCATCTCTCGCTCCCTTATTTTTACACAAATACAGGCTCATTTTAGAGATTAATACACTATAACGCATCTTGGCAATGTTTAACGAAATGAATGAACGATGTCGATGTTTGACAGTTTTGCCGTCGATGTATCGGCTATATATCGGTTAGCAAAACATGGATGTTAACATCGATGCTTATGAACGAAACATCGATGTTTTGCAAAAATCGATGTATCGTTTGCATCCCTAACTGTATCGCCTTAGGAAGAAGAAGAAGAAGAAAAAGAAGTGTGTTGATCGGGATTTGAACCATCAAGCTCAAAATGAGAACAGAACAAAAATGTATCAAGGAGACGACGGCAGTGGATTGGTTGTAACTTTAGGCACTATCACAATGGGCCTAAATTGGCCTAAGTGTGATTGCTATCTACAGTCAGCCACTTCAACCTAACCTAACTTTAGGCAATAAGCCAATTGAAAAGAAGAGCGGGCCAAGAGTCGACAAAGCTTCGACTAACCATAAATGGAGAAAGGAAACAAACAAACATTAAAAAGGATGTCAATTTAATAGACCCATTTCAATAGTTTTCTTGACTTTCAACTCTTCAACTGTCGCATATCAAGAGGATGTATGACATTCTCATTGCGTCACCAAAAACCGAGCTATTCGTTCACCACATCAAAGAAAACAAGCCCCTTCTTGGTTGTCTAGATACCCAACGTAGACACAGAGTCAGGAAATCGTAAAACAAAACACGAACGAAGCGACATACGTCACAGAAATCTACCCCATGTGGAGTTACATTCCTCTCATGTATAACTTCGATTACGAAACACTAAAACTTAAACGTCGTGACAAGGACAACTTTGTTGAAAAAAAGATACAATGCTACGTTCAAGGACTCAGTTGAATATTCGGTCAATAACTCGGTTATGACGGATTGCCTTCGTGTCTATGCCCAATTTGAGGGAGTTTCTGTGTACCTTTTGGAATTGTTTCTGACGAACATCCATTGTCGGAGTTTAAGAGAAATCCTTTTGCATTCGAAATTTGTTTCTTGAAATTTGTTTTTCGACGCGACGACCTTGTGGCCACAGATTCAGCCACAAACGCAATCCGTGATCTAATTTACATAAAGCCACTTAATCCACGCAGGCATATGTAAATATTTGAGAACGTACCCCATGTCAGTTACAATTTTTTTTCATTTATTTTCAATTAGTGGGAGGATGTACGAGTATGTGGATGGATTTAGGGTTATGACTTTTATGTGAGGTTGGAGTGGGGAGGGAATTTATTTTTGAGAGAAATTTTCAGAATTGGTTTATCTTTCCACAGGCGCATTTATTGTAATTCACTACCGTATCCGCTATACACCCTTCTGAGGACGTCCGCCCTCCTTCTTCCTGTATATCTAATTTTTCCCGGTTTCGTTTAATGTCCCAAATTTTATAATTTTGCGTCGAATATTTTGTGAAACATGCGAATATCCTTTTTTCCCTTAATGATGAGATAGGGATGGAGCATATATGGCCTATGACCGATTCCTAATAGATCTTAACACGGTGTCAACATTTCATTGAAAAAACACCTAACATTTTTTTCGGCTCCACCTCTTTCGAGTCACTGATAATGCTCAAAGAGTACTACTGTCTAGAAAAAGCTTCTCAAAATCGCCATTCGGAGTGGGCATTAAACTGTAGGTCCCCTCCACTCGTGAGAGAACAATAGCACGCACAACACGAGTGGTTGCTGAGAAGCTAGGCTCAGGTCCACCTCGGACTGTAGCGCCGCCATTGTTATCAACGTCGTCCAAGTGGTTGCCTCGGCTGGCTTTACAGTAGCGCATTCTGTCGCCCCAATTTTCCAAGACCTTGTTGATGGTTTCGGTCTGTAGCTCAAGGACTGCTTGGATGATATTGGCCTTAAGTGCTTGAATCGTTTCCCGATTGTTGACATAACATCGCTCCTTCACGGTTCCCCACAAAAAAAAGTCCAAAGGGGTCAAATCGCAGCTCCGAGGCGGACAATTGAAATCGCCAAGATGGCTGATAACACGATTTGGGAATTCGGTGCGCAAAAGATCGATTGTGGCATGGGCTGTGTGGCATGGAATACCATCCTGCATAAATCAGAGGTCGCCCAAATCCATGTCTTCTATTTCAGTAAGAAAAAAAGTCGGTTAACATGGCATGGCTCTGTAACGCCCACGGTTGACCGAAACCTTGTTCCCAGTCGCATTATCGAAGAAAAGCGGTCCAATGATGCCACTCCACAATCCGCACCAAACTGTCACTCTCTGTGGATGCATTGGCTTCTCGACAATAACATGCATGGTCGGTCAGCCACCTTCAATTGCTGAGTCAATTGGACCTCGTCAGCGAATAATCGGAGATCTTTGTGCAGAATTCTCCTCAGGTTATTGCGTGAAATGTTGAGCTGTTCGAGCTGAGATCGATGGCGAGTTGATGTTCGTCAATTGAGTCTCACACTCTCGGCCACAGCAGCCACATTCTCATTTGTGTGCACCGTACGACGACGGGGACGATGAGACAATGAGTGTTTTCCACTAGCATACCAGTCTCACGAACGTTTTGCACAAACTTGCGTACAGCAGTCGCGGTGGGTTCCTCATTTCTACCAAAAACGCACCTCTTCTCAAAAATCGCACTGTTTTGGGCTACACAGCACTCACTTTGAAAATAAGTTTTCAATATGTCCCAACGTTGTTCAAGCGTAAAGCGACTCCTTTCGTTCCGCGGAAGTATGATACTGACTTTCTATCAAGATTTCGAGCGGGAAGCAGCTGTCAGTGTCAGAATAACCTATGATTTAAAAAAAAATAAACTGGGCAAATGCGAGTTGTACTCGCACGGCGAAGGTTCCGTCGCATAAATATTTGTTGATGAAAGCATTTTTGAATATCGGGCGAAGAATTCAAGTTATTTGAGTCAAATTTTCTTCTAACTTGAACCCAAATCAACCATTCATTACTACATTCGTGCATACAACCAAACAAACAGTAATCCTATACCTCTAAAAAAATTTATCTTAGACAGAAAATCCCTTCCATCATATCCAATCACTGCTCATGCCTGCGGTGTGTACATTGCTGTTGGGCATTTAGGGGTTGAAATGAATGGAATGTGAAAGGGAACACTCATCATCGTTTTGAGTCTTCGATCTTCTTCTTCTTCTTGGGGCGCTACAGTCCGAGGGGGACCTGGGCGTCACTAAACATGCCTCTCCAGCCAGCACGATCTTTCGCCAGCTGTCTCCAGTTTTGCACACCAAGCCGACCGAGGTCCCCCTCGACTTGCGTGTGCCACCTTGTTCGTGGACGTCCTCTGTTGCGTTGTCCCACAGGCTCAGAGTCGAAGACTCTTCGGGCCGGAGCTGAGTTGTCCATACGCTATACATGGCCTAGCCATCATAGGCGTTGGATCCGTAGACGCCTGGCTAGACTCATGTCGCTGTACAGCCCATATAGTTCGTGGATGAACCTTCTCCTCCAAATGCCATCAACGCAAACAGGACCAAAGATCGCGCGCAGAACTTTTCTCTGAAAAGACCAAGAGACTGTTCATCCGCTTGGGATTTGTCCATGCCTCTGCACCGTACAGCAGGACTGGAATGATCAAGGTCTTGTATAGAATCAGCTTAGTCTTCCGAGAGAGGGTTCTACTACTCAATTGCCTTTTGAGCCAAAAAAAACACCGGTTGGCAAGAGTTATTCTGCGTTTGATCTCGGTACTGATGTTGTTTATACTGTTTGCTGCAGAGCCGAGGTAGACGAAGTCCTTTATTACCTCAAAGTTATAGCTGCATATGCTGACGTTCTGGCCAAGTCGTTGATGTTGTGCGTCCTTTCTCGATGACAGCATATACTCTCGTTTAACGCCAGACCCAAGCGGCTAAAAAGCCGCTTCCGTTTCAATGCCAGGAAACGCATCATTGACGGCTGGCTGTGTTCACCCAATCACGTCGATGTCATCCACGTAGGTTAGCAGTTGAACAAACTTTTGAAAGATCGTGCCTCTTGTGTTGGCCAGTGAGTTTTGCACGATCTTCTCAAGAACGATGTTAAAGAAATCACATCGTCGATCACAGCATGGAATTGTCATTGGTCAACGTCAACGTAACCATTTTTTTGTCGCGCACCAATTAGAGGTTGCATTTACAAATCTACGCAAAGTGTTTAATTTTTTATACGATTTCAAAAATCATTTATTTTTTGTAAACTAGAAGTACAGACTTTTCAGAAAATATGTATATAGGATGTTATGCCTTTGAAGAGAAACTTTAATAAATTTGAAGAAATTGCTTACTTTCACTTCTAGTTCCAAAGAAAATTGAGAACAAATAATTCATGACGAATTTTGATATGGAGGGTCTCTTCGAAATTTTCGTGTATGCATATATACGTGATATGACGTGGCGTCGAAAGACGTGAGATGGCATAGAATGACGTGACGTAATGCGACATGAAATGAGATGACGTGATGCGATGTTATGTGACATCACCTCACGTCACCTCACGTCACCCTCACGTGACCTCACGTTAAACTCACGTCACCTCACTTCACCCTCACGCCACCTCACGTCACCCTCACGTCAGCTCACGTCAGCTCACGTCATCCTCACGTCAGTTCACGTCACCTCACGTCACCCTCACGTCACCTCACGTTAAACTCACGTCACCCTCATGCCACCTCACATCACCCTCACGTCACCTCATGTCACCCTCATGTCACCTCACATCACCCTCACGTCACCTCACGTTAAACTCACGTCACCCTCATGTCACCCTCATGTCACCTCACATCACCCTCACGTCACCTCACGTTAAACTCACGTCACCCTCACGTCACCCTCACGTCATCCTCACGTCACCCTCACGCCACCTCACGTCTCTCTCACGTCAGCTCACATCACCCTCACGTCTCTCTCACGTTAGCTCACATCACCCTCACGTCAGCTCACGTCACCATCACGTCGCCCTCACGTCACCTCACGTTAAACTCACGTCACCTCACGTTAAACTCACGTCACCCTCATGTCACCTCATGTCACCCTCATGTCACCTCACATCACCCTCACGTCACCTCACGTTAAACTCACGTCACCCTCATGTCACCTCACGTCACCCTCACGTCAGCTCACGTCGCCCTCACGTCACCCTCACGTCATCCTCACGTCACCCTCACGCCACCTCACGTCTCTCTCACGTCAGCTCACATCACCCTCACGTCTCTCTCACGTTAGCTCACATCACCCTCACGTCAGCACACGTCACCATCACGTCGCCCTCACGTCACCTCACGTTAAACTCACGTCACCCTCACGTCACCCTCACGTCACCCTGACGTCACGGCACGTCACGTCATGTTATGTCATGTCATGTCGTCATGTCACGTCATATCTCGTCACGTCACCTCATATCACGTCATATAATATCACATATTACGTATCATCACACCATGCCACATAACTCCGCTCCAAATCACATCACGTAGGGTGGTATTAAGCGTGATATATGCATACACGAAAATTTCGAAGAGACCCTCCATATCAAAATTCGTCAATGAATTATTTGTTCTTAATTTTCTTTGGAACTAGAAGTGAAACCAACCAATTTCTTCAAATTCATTAAAGTTTGTTTTCAAAGGCATAACATCCTATATAAATTCTGAATAGTCTATATTTCTAGTTTACAAAAAATAAATAATTTTTGAAATCGTATAAAAAATTGTGTACTTTGCGTAGATTTATAAATGTAACCTCTAATTGGTGCACGAAAAAACAATTGCAAGTTTCAATATAATTACATATAGTGGCAAATAATTGTCTTCAATGACTGTGTAAAGCAGTTGGCATTAGTTCAATTTAAATACTAAATTAATTGAAAATTTAATGAATTAATTGTACGTATGAAGCTGATATTTCAATCGTCGGGTACGCTTTCGTTTTCACAAATTTTACAAATCTTTGCCGTTTGGCAAAAAGAGGTTAAATCGGAAACTGCAGTTTTTCGTAAAACCAAATTGTAAATAGATTCATTATTTGCAAATCGGGATTAAATGTATTCGAAAAAAACTGAGCAAGTACGAGTTGAACTCGCACGGGGAAGGTCGCATAATATTGATGGATGATTTCTGAATATCAAACGACGTTGCCAAACTATTTAAGTTGAATTTTCTTCTAACTTCAACCCAAATCAACCCTTCATTCATACATTCATAGATCCAATCAAACAATCATTCATCCATACACATATCTATACCTCTATCCAAGTTTATCCAACACAGAAAATCCCTTCCATCATACACATACCTAATCACTGCTCATGCCTGCGGTGTGCGTCTTCATTTCTGTTGGGCATTTAGGGGTGAAATCGAAAAGATAACACTCATCAACGAATAAAGTGGCTGAACACAGCATGAAATTATGTGTGAAAATGAAAATTGTGATCATTTTAAATCTAAGATATCTCAAAATTTCAACATAAATCGATACTTTCAAATTTATCATTTCTTAATGCTTACATTGATGTCTTCAAAACTGCGTTTTCAGATCTTCAAAATTCGCATGTCGATGATTGACCGTTTTTGGCCAATATCTCCAAAACCATTAGGGCCAGAATGCTCGAAATTGTTTTAAATGAAAGTACTCAATGAAGCCAAGTGATTTTTGTGATTTTTTCAGATTTTTAAACACTTTGGTTTAGAAATGGCAGGGGGGACGCATTTAAAAAAACTTTGGGGCTCCATATTTTCCAAACGGTATTTTGGATAAAAAAGTGTGAAAGAAACCTCGACCTCATTTCGAAAGATCTGTCGATTGATATACGAGTATATTTCGATGAGGTGCGACAATTTTAAAAAATTAATGTCAACTTCACCTGTACTGGAGCCACCCCCAAATGGCTCCACTTTTTAAAATCGCTGCATAGGCAATGACATCTAAGTCTGAAGTACCTAATTCCAAAATTTCATGCCGATATCTTCATAAACTTCGGAGATAAAAAAGTGTGACAGACACGACGGACGGACGGACGGACACACCGAAGTTATAAAGGTTCCGTTTTTGTAGACGGAACCTTAAAAACACTAGATGGCTCCGATTTGAGGCATTGTCTTTTTGAACTTGAACTTTTTCTGACTGTCCGCAGAACCATTTGTCCCATAATAGCTCCTTTATACCTTAAAGCATTTTTTGTACTCGCTCATTGTCTGTCACTTAAGACCACTTTAAGCCATTTATCCTTGAAATCATGTCGTTAAAATGATTCTGTTCTGCTTTATGATCTATTGTGCCCCAGCAGGTAGCAAGAAAGACAAGCAAATTGTTTCCATTGGACAAGCTTTTCTTGAAAACAAAATCCTTTAGTCAAGGGTGCAACTGAAATGCACACACTCCTTGACTTTCTGGCACATGTGAGCCCATAACACCTAACCAACCAACTGTCTCCCCCTTCTCAGAGACACCCCCCTTTCGAATCAACCTCAGTTCCTCACTTAATGCGATTTTAAGATCACCCATCAGGGATTAACTTCAATAAATCGAATTTGTTTGTTCATAACCAACAGTCACTCACTTGACACAACCAATCACCACTCCACACTATTACTTTTCGCAACGCTTCATGTGACAGGCCAACAGACACAGAGTTTCCCCCGTGGCGGTCAAAGACAACTCTAATCACTAATTCATTAGGTTGCCAATTACTTTCTCTTAATGTTCCATTTCATTGGGAATTCCTTTGGAACGTTGCGTCTGCTCATCCATGGAAAGATTTACCAAACGACCCGAGCATTAAGGACGAAATTCCTCCGCCCCTGCGGAGAATGCCAGCACGTGCCTCATATATGCGCGCCTCGGGCGGACTGCTCTTATGGGGTGGTATGCGATTTGGAAATTAACATTTTTCATCCCCAGCGTTTCCGTATTCTCCCAGCAGATAATCTTCGGAAAGGGACATTTGTTACTTGTCACAGGGACGTAGGACAACGACGCACATAACTATTTAATGATCACTACACGCCACAGCGGGGGTGTGCTCATTATCCTCGACTGCAAGAAGTCGCCCTGTTTAAAGTGAATTTCGGGCGTCTTAAAGCTCCCCGGGGTCCTTTTTTGTTTGGCTTCAGCATCCTTTGAGATGAACCACTGTGGCATGGCGCAGCATGGCGTCATTGTTATAAAAATATCTCTCTTATTCGCCTGGGCGTGTCCGGCAATTCTATTCAGGGCTGTGTTTGTGGTTTTTCTGACGCCGAAAATCTTTCGGTTTGTCCTCGGAGAAGCTGGCCATTTCTATGGCTTCGTTTGGCCTGTGCATCAATTTGGCTTCCTACGTTCGGGAAAGACGTCCCGTTTTAATGTATCTTTGCGTTGGTTTTTATGCCGCACGAAGTCTAAGCTTCGGGGAGATGACTGCCTCCCTGCCTGCCTGCCTGCGCCGGCTGACTCGTCGCGATATCATTTCGTTCGCTGAGTTTATGGTTCTTTAAGTAAATTTATGGCACACTTTCGACGAGTTTTATGGCCTAGACAGTGGTTTGAGTGGGCAGCGGCATTCGAACACAGGATCGAGTAATAAAATGTATTTTCGGATGAAATGTATCCACTGAGCGAGTGATTGGGGGAATATTCCGGTCCGGATGCTCGTTTAAGCCGCTCAAGTGGAAGGGTTTAATAAATTTGCCATTCTCACTGAAATGTGTTTCGTTGAAAGGTGCTGATTGAAATGATGTTAAAAAATGAAATTACCTGCCTTTGAGTGCCGAAGGAGATGTAATTTTTTTGTTTTTAACGTCCCCGGCTGATATCGATTTGGTCTTCGTTTGCGTACAGAGCGGTTTGAGACAGCTGACAGCTTGAGCACTTGACATGTGATATTTCACTTGACATTTGTTGGTTTTTTGTTTTTTACGACTTTGCATCGGGTGAGATGTTTGACCTTCCAAGCATTTAATTGAATGCGAGACTTGCTGAGACTGCCTGTGGACATGACGACAAAACATTTACCGACCCAAACTTCGAACAGAATGAGACAACGGTTGTCCTTGACAGAATAACATTTGTTCATAACTCCGCTTGACGTTATCTCTGTGTGTCCATAAAAGTTGTTAGAATTGAGAAGACATATCTGAAATTGGATCTGTATTTTCGCCCTCACTTGAGTTACACGTCGGGTCGACGGTATGTTGAAGAGCAGCTGGTTTTTGGAGGTTGGCGGGTAGACGAAGTTGAAAGTTCGTAGCACTTACACTGATTGATAAACCCCGGACTCGATGTGGGGCTGCATGTTAACATGGCAAATGGAAACATTCAGAACTTTTTGAAGAACCAAAGGTTCGTCGTTATGAGGTACGTCCTTATCACCGAGGTTTCAGGCGAGACTGGTGCTTACACTGGCCGCAGGTGCAGAGGAAACTCCATGTCGCTGCGACAGAATCAGTAAAGAACTGGCTGGCAGGCACAGCTTCCACCATAAATAAATGTTGTGATGCTACAGTCTGGGGTAGTCTTGGGCCTAGCTTCTTCAGCCACCACTCGTGTTGGACATGATATTGCGCGGAGGGAAGTTACACTTTAGTGCCGACTTCGAACGGCGTAGTATAAGGAGCCTTTTGTAGACGGTTGTGCTCATTGAGCATTGTCAGTGAAAGAAGTGGTGCCGTAGGTTAGGTGTTTTTTCGAGATTCGAACCTTAGACCTCGAGCGTAGGAGTCGACGCACCTACCCACTACGTCACGGCGCCCACGATAATAAGATAATAAGAGCAAATTTAAAGTTCTTAAATCGAAATACAATAAAATCTGGAGAAAATGAACAGATTTGAAACAGGCGCCGTTAATCTTTTGTTCATTGCTCATCTTTCGAAGCATGGAAGTTTACTTAGAAGAGCGGACAGGGTGGTCCAAATCATAAGGTATTTTCACACTGACAGCTGTTACCCAAATCTTGACAGAAAGTCAGTATCATACCTCCGCGGAACGAAATGAGTCGCTTTACACTTGAACAACGTTGGGAAGTATTGAAAACTTATTTCTAAAGTGTGTGCTGTGTAGCCCAACAGTGCGTTTTTTTTTGAAAAGAAGTGAGTTTTTGTCCGAAATGCAGCACCCACCGCGATTGCTGTATGCAAGTTTGTGAAAAAAGTTTGTGAGACTGGTATGCTAGTGGACAACAGTCATGGTCACCGTCGTCGTAAGGTGCGCACAGATGAGAATGTTGCTGCTGGGGCCGAGAGTGTGAGCCTCAGTTCACGAACATCAACTCACCATCGATCTCAACAGCTCAACATTTCACGCACTAGCTTGATGAGAATTCTGCACAAAGATCTTGGATTATTCGCCTACAAGGTCCAATTGACTCAGCAATTGAAAGCGCGCGACCCGACCGTCCACTTCGTTATCGCTTCGCAGTTTGGGCCTTAGAGCAGCTTGAATTGGACAATGATTTTGGGTGAAAAATCATGTTTGCTGACGAAGCGCATGGCAACGAGCGCTACGGCTACGATAGTAAACAAAATCTGGGGCTCGGAAAACCCGCACGTTATTGTCGTTGTCATTGGACCATTTTGCTTCGAAAATAAGGCTGGGAACAACGTTTTGGTCAACGGTGGGCGTAACAGAGCCTTGTAGACCGACTTTCGTTTTTACTGAAATTGAAGACATGGATTTGAACGGCGCGCCACAGTTGGTTGAGGTCCCTTTCTACTTGCGTGCGCCACCTGAATCGCGGTCTTAATCTACTGCGCCGTCCCTTGGGGGTGGATTCGAAGACTTTCCGGACCGGAGCATTAGTTTCCATTCGCTCTACATGACCTAGCCATCTTAATCCTTGGATCTTCACCCTTCTGGCTAAGTCGATGTCGCTGAACAGCTCGTATAGTTCGTTGTTATATCTTCTCCTCCACTCACCCTCTATGCAGACGGGACCGAAAATCACCCGAAGAATTTTCCTTTCAAAGCAGCCAGAGGTAACCTCATCCGCTTTTGACAAAGTCCTTGCTTCTGCGCCATATAGCAGCACTGGGACGATTAAGGTCTTATACATGGTTACCTTGGTTGTTCCAGAGAGGGCTTGTTTATCAATTGCTTTCTTAGCCCAAAGGAGCAGCGATTAGCAAGAGTTATTCTTCGTTTTATTTCAGCGCTGGTGTCATTGTCTGAGTTGATAGCGGTTCCTAGGTAGACAAAGTCCTTGACTACCTCAAAGTTATATCTGTCTGCTGTGACGTTCTGTCCGATACGTCGGTGTTTGGTGTTGTTTCTGGTTGACAGCATATACTTGGTCTTGCCCTCATTTACCGTTAAACCCATCTTCGCGGCCTCCGTCGCAATACTCACAAAAGTGCCATTGACATCACGCTGTGTTCTTCCAATTATGTCAATATCGTCGGCATATGCAAGTAGATGGACGGACTTCTGAAAGATTGTGCCGCTGGTGTTGGCGTGCGAGTTTTGCACAATTCTTTCAAGAATGATGCATTACAGCGCGTCGCCTTGTCTGAAACCTTTTTTGACATCAAAGGTCTCGGTTAGGTCTTTATCTACCTTGATGGAGCAGCGTGCATTCTCCATCGTCATCCTACACAAACGGACGAGCTTGGTAGGGATGCCAAAACTAGACATTGGTCTGTATAGCTCGTCTCTATAGATGCTGTCATACGCGGCCTTAAAATCGATGGAAAGGTGGTGGGTATCGATTTGTCGTTCCTGGGTTGTTTCCAAGATCTGCCGCAGTGTGAACATATGTCGATGGTGGTTGTTGACGAATGGCTTTAGGCGTTCACACAACACGGCAGATAAGATTTTATGTGCAATGTTCAGAAGACTGATGCCTCTATAGTTGGCGCATTTTAGAGGATCTCCTTTTTTTGTGGATCTGGACTATTGAGAATAGCCTGTAAAAATGTGTTCATTGAATTGTTCACTATATTAAGCGTCCACTGTAAGACAACATTTTTGAAATTTGGTTTTATTTCATTTGGCTTTATTTCACATCATCATTCTTTTTTTATGACCGTTCAAAATATCATGCTTGATAAGACTCTCAGTTCTTTTCAATGGTAAGCAATTCAGTCGGGCATTCGTCGCAACGTAACGTAACCTCCTACAGTAGCCATAAAGACGAATCAATTGAAATACTGTATCGCAAGCGCTTCTTACGATTTGGCAATTCGTTTAAGGATAATTTAAGGTCGTAACTACTGAAAATTGTCCCACTCTGCTCGAATGGTTGCACCAGTCTATACCTCAGAGAAGCAATTTGATACTCTGCCACCAACACTACGGAATGACCAACGGAATGACTATCAAACACTGGAGCAGCCAATTACAAATTTTTCCACCTCCATCATCTTTATCTGGTTTCCAAGTGTTTTTGTAGTCAACAAGTCAAATTTAGACGGTCAAAAAACATCAACAATTTTGCCCACTCTGCGAACTGAACAATTGTTTCGTTGAAAATAAAGTTAATCTCTTTCCTGGGTGGGAGTTGAAGTACCAATAATCACCCTCCTGCAAGCCACCCACCCACACGCCAAAGTTCCAGCCTTGAAAAGTTAAGAGCCCCACTGACTGTCGGTCACAACACAAGAATTCAATATCATTTTCCGTTCTGAGTAATCCTCCATGAGTCATCAAGATCAAAGCATTCAATAGGCACTTCAGCAACACCCTCGACTATCGTTCCATCAATTAGTTGCCGTCCTACCATCCCCATGGCGGTCTATATATAGCGGCACTTCCTAATCACTGGCTACTTTAAATCATTACGGAGTGGATTTGGGTTCCCAGAAGGCCCGAGCGCATCATAGAGCATGTCTTTCATTGGCCGGGCATTTATTTCAATGAAAGTGCCTTAAAGCCGATTAAAGGGAACGCAATTTATCCCTCGCCGCCGTCTCCATAGCAGGCCTAATCCCTTCCTATTCAAGAGAAGGCCAGCTCCCCTCCATTCAATGGAGCTGCACTCAACTCACGGGTGATGTGTATCTTCCGCCAGTTGCAACGTTTTGTCCTAATGCCACCAACCCCAGCGCCACCGCAACCACACCTACTGCGCCGCTGTATTGTGCCAGTAGGCAGAAATATTTAAAAACACGTGGGGGTAGGTCCCGTTGCTTGTTTTTTTTTTTAGTGTGAGCCAGTTGCTTGGTTTTGAATGAAAAATAGGACGTCGACGGCCCACTCCCCCTGCCCGGCACGTACGTATGCAAAGCTTTTCATGGATACACAGCCGAAGAAAGGCAGGAAAAGATATCATCCTTCATCCACCCCGTGAAGGTGGCATCGAACGTCATTCAAGCGAGTCCCTCCCCGGGGGTGTGTGGTGCAGAGGGTTTACATTTTTCATGCTGAAGTTGCCACTGACGTCGTTCTCCACGCTTCGAAGGAGAACGCCATTCGAGGTAGTCGTGGTAATTATGAAATTCAATGAGAAGGCAGTTGGGCGGAAGATAATGTGGACGGAGTGCTGGCTTCAAGCGGGACTTCTCCGAATGTTTACGGAGTGCTTAGACGGTTTCTTTGGTGTTTCGTGCTTGTTTTGTTCGATTGAGTACTCTGCGGTGTTATTTTTAGGGTCAAACGGGGTGGATGGCGGCGCAGGGAGCTGTTTGTTTGACACCAGCCACGCGATGCCTATTTTTGAACTCCGCAAAAGTTTCCGCAAAAGGCGAGAGGCGAACGCGTTGTGCCATTTTAATTGGGTGATCCCACACACAAAACACCGTCCTGGTGACATCTGGTTTTTCGCAATGCGCCCGATGACTCTGGCATCTGTCGGTGCGGAGCATTAAATTACACCTAATGATGGTGGGAATGCGAGTCACGCAAAAGGCAAAACGCAAAATGCGAAAAGGCACCTACATCCGACAAGGATGCTCTGCACTGCCCATGGAGTGGTGTGTATCCCACTCGAGCTCACACATTGACGTCAAGCAGTGGAGCCTGGCAGCTGTGGGATTGTCAACGGCACTCTCGGCACGCAGTAACGCGGAGGAAAAATCCCCGCAACCAGAGCTTTGGCTGTAATAACTGCTGACACATTCTGTAAAACGCTCGTCCTCTTTCGTGGCAGCCCTGCGCCGGAGGTGCGCCGAGTGGGGCGGGACCAGGGATGCCGAGATTTATTTTCATTTATTAATGTTAATTCCATTTGGGCTTAGTGAATGGAATATTTATGATTAATAAGGGAATTTAGGGTAAACCACTTGAAAAAAGGCTCACCGTGTAAAGGTATTTAAGTGGGATTCTCACTAGGTTCCGTGGGTTGTTGTTATCGTTTTCCGGGCAATGTGTGGAGTCGCAAATAATGATGTCATTCATGCGGGATGGGAGAAAATATCGATTTTTGTTTTTGTTTTCGAAGCAGGATATGGGTTTCAGGGCTGCCGCCGGCGGAGATATTGATAACGAAATATGAAAAATGGGATTGCTCTTGTAGTCAACAGATGGATCAAGTTTTGGATTACAGATAAGAACACAAGCCTACAGTAGAATCTGGGAGAGATGATCTAATTCATATGGTGAATTAGCAAAAAGGCAACAACAAAAAGGAACTTTTTGATGGGAAGGTTTACTGTTTTTTTGTTAAATTTGCGCAAATTTAGGCCCAAGCTGTTAGTGTTAGTGATAAATTATTTATTGAATGTTGAAAGCTAGTGTGAGCTAAAAACTAGAGGTGTGACTGATATCCAGCAAGTATTCGGTAACCGGCCAATCCGGCTTCTTTTATAATATCCGGCCGAAGCCGAATAGTTTTTTGATATCCGGCCGAATACTGGATAATCGTTTTTTCAGTAAAAACAACAAAATAAAAAACAGTTTAATATTGGGAGTTTACTAAAGGCAAATTGTGATGAAAGAAAATTAGGTTTTCTGCATTCAGGGGTAATAATTTATTACGTTTGTTTTCGTATACAATGCATGCTTCAGAAAAAAGTCTCTCACTGTATACACTGCTACATGGACATGCAAAATAAGTTTTGGCAAATTTGAGCGAAATTAGGTACTGTCTTTCATTTACTGACCACCAAGCCCAAGGGTCCCTATTCCGTTCAAAATAAACTGTTTTGAGATATAAGTCAAGCTCGTTATCGTCGTTGTCGTTTTTTGACAGAAAATTCAATCTGACTTGCATTGAGCAACCTCTTCAAAAATGTCCCAAAAACTCTGCTGTGTAGAAACTAAGAATATCTTGTGGGGGATAAGAAAAAAAAACATATTTAAGTTGGTTAAACTATTATACTTTTAATTTGGGCAGCTATCCGGCCGCCGAAAGTTCTGCTATCCGGCCTAGCTGCAGGCCGATATCCGGTATCCGGCCAAATCACTATTCGGTACAACTCTACTCGATATAGTGAACTAATAAAAACCAGACCTGTTCACTGCATCGAGATTGTTCATTGTAACACAGACTGCTTGGAGAAAATTTCATCGAAATGCGTTTGTTTTGGTCCTAATTTACCATTGGTACAAAGTTTGGGGTTGTTTAAAGCAAATACAAAGTGCGCGTTGCTTGTACATGGAATGTATTATTGTTGCGTTTTACGTTTTTTTACGGACAAGTTGTTTTTGTTAAAAATAAAATATACTTTTTTATAAATATTGGCTAGTTTTTTAGTTATTGCAAAGAAAAATTGTAATTATATTCTATTTTTGATGAATTGTACTTCAAAACATACGCATTTTTGATGAAATTTGCTCCAAGCAGGCCACGCTCGTTACAATGAACAATCTCGCACCAGTGAACAGGCCCGGTTTTTTATTAGTTCACTATATGGAGCGTCTACTGTAATAGTTAATTAATGATACTCAAACTTCGCCGTTCGGAGCCGTTACAGGGGTTAATGCGAGGAACACAATTCTGCGTTGGTGCTACCATTTCTGCGTTAAGCGACAGTCCTTCAGGCATACTTTGAAATGACAATCCACATTTATTAGCTGTTTTCAATCCTCAAATTTTGCAATTAAAAGTCAAAAAACAAACAAATACACAAACAACTATAACGCAAATGTTTCAATATATTGAAAAACCTGTCTAAAAAATTACATTGTTTACGTTGCTCTCATGCCACTCATTCCATCCCACTTTTAACAAACGTTAGATTCCTAACACAACGAAGTATTTCACTAAAAAACCCCTTAAGGTGCATCACCACGTCATACAAATTCGCTGTTAACAAATGATATTATTTTCTCCAGCACTGCTGTATGCGATTGACATTTGTGCACTTATATATGGAAAATTGTCTAGTGATGATTAATTATCAGTTAGACGAGTTTGTAATTATTGACAAATTTATTCATAGACTGGAAGTCTAACTGCACTGTAATTACACACTACGAAAACAAGTTTATCCAGAGGTTCTAAATATAAACAATGCTACGCAGTAGACTGCCGGCGAATAATACGGATGCATATCAGACCCATTAGCAGGTTCTCAGAAATTACTTTCATCATAAACAACAAATTCTACAGCCATCAGTCGAGTGGACTGCATTTGTTTTTGCATTTGTATGTATATGTACTGTATCTGGATGAACTGTCGCAAGACCGGACCCATACTTTCGATGCTTCTGTTGGAGAGTGAGGAATAATCGAAACAAATTATGGCTGAAACATAACAGTGCGTTGCACTAGCCGAGTTCATGTGTGCGTTGACGCACTGCGTTAATCAGCTGTTCCCTCTCTTTCTTAAATACAAAATAAAAAATATTCCGTCAGCTGTTTTCATTTCTGAAATGTCAAATCAAAAAATATTCCGGTCAAAGAATTGAACGTTAACGAAATTAAGTGCGGAAAATGAATCCAAAGAAAGTTAAAAAAATTAAAAAAGTTCTTATTGTTGCTAATTTGGCGTATTCATGCTTCCAAGCATACTCGAATTTCAAATTAGTTTTGTCGTTAAAATAATTGTAGTTAGCTGTGTTCATGTCTCAAATGTCAGTTGCTACAAAATGTTCTCAATTTGGGCAACATTTCTCAATTTCGCTCTCACAGTGCATCCCTCTGTCAAAAAAATGTCCAACATGTTGAATAATGACGTGCGTTGGGATTACGTTTTATTACGATCCTCTCATCTCTCTCATTTGTCACTTACTCAGGTCGACGCAGTATTTCGTGCATGTCCATTGAATTGTGTGCGCTGAAAGACAACGCTGACGCTGACGCACTATTGTGTTTCAGCCATTACTCGCTGGCCATGTCAACATCGCATCAAGCGTACAGTTTTATCAAAGCCGTCTTGTACAGCACGGGATACACAGTAAGAGCTTAAAGAATGGTGAGTTGAAAATTGATTTCCAAACCTTTGGGAAGACAAATTCCGTGTTACTTGAGCTGTATCCAAAGTGAACAAAGTTGTGACCTTCTCAATGTTTCAGACAGAGTTTCCGACGTTTTTGTAAAGTTTTACGTTATCTTGCCCTCATCTAGTGCAAGTCCCATTTAGACCCATTTTCATTTTTAAGGTTCCGTCTACGAAAACGGAACCTTTTGGTGTGTCCGTCCGTCCGTCCGCCGTGTGTTACACTTTTTTAGCTCCGAAGTTTATAAAGATATCGGCATGAAATTTTGGAATTATGCACTTCAGGCCTAGATGTCATTGCCCATGCCCCCAATTTTAAAAAGTGGGGCCATTTGGGGTGGCTCCTGTACATGTGAAGTTGCCATTAATTTTGAAACATTGTCGCACCCCATCGAGTTTTATATCAATCGTCAGACCTTTGAAATGAGGTAGAGGTTGATCCAGAGTACCGTTTGGAAAATATGGAGCTCCAAATTTTTTTTTAATGCATCCCCCTTGCGTTTTCTAAGCCAACATGTTTAAAAATTTGAAAAACTCACAAAAACTTGGCTCCATTGAGTACTTTCACTTAAAACCATTTCGAGCATTCTGGCCTTAATAGTTTTCGAGATAAACCATCGACATGCGAATTTTGAAGATCTTCCCCGTGCGAGTTCAACTCGCACTTGCCCAGATTACTTTTTCTAAATACGGACAAACATTGCGACGGAAATCGTTGATATTCGCGGGAGGTAAAGCCGAGAAAATGAAAGTTGGTTTTAATTTGGAATCGAATGATTGGCTTTTTGCGTAGGAGTTAAGGCAGTGAAATCAAGCGTGTCGAGGAGAACCTGCACTGGCTGCAGAAATCACCAAAAAAATCCTGCAGATTCAATACCGATGTTTTCATGTTCCTTTTAAACTACAGTACCTAGAATCTCGAAAACATGAACCGTTCTTTAACATGAACAAATGAAAGATCAGCAATTTTTTTCCATCTTTCTTCCGGGCGACAGTCCACTGTAGAGCAGTTATTTTAAAGAAAAATGTCTAAATAAATCATTTTTTAATTTTTAACAATTTTTCAACTTTTTTGTTTTGTTTTAATTCAAATTAATTGTTATTTTAAATACATGCAATGTTTTTATGGGTGGGTGTAAGTTCCTCTTTAACTAAATTTCAGTGCTTGGAAAGATGAACGGGCTTGTTGTATGTCTGTTCATCTTTACGAGATTCTACTGTACTACTATTTTAGTGAATTCTGTGCATCACCATTTGAACGAATGATTCTTGAACATCCATGAGCTAAGATATGACTTCAAAAATATGTGGCGACTTTAATAGTTATTCAAAGCCGACTGAACACATATTTCATCTCGAACATTACTGTTATTTGATAGATTTTCCTAAGGAAAAGGTGAGATACTCTAAGCAATGTAAACTTCGTTTGTGTCCCACGAATCCCTGATTCACGTTCTTTCTTCCAATCGTTCGTTATTCACCATTTTAAAGACGATTTTAATTCCTCCTCCGCTCTCATTTCCATTCAAAACGTTAAATTCTGATTTAATTAGCCGTTTCCATGGATGACTTTGGAATTGAAATTTAAATAAGTCGACGGGCAACTGATTTTCTGTGAACTCCACGTTCAATGCTACACAGCCTTTGTTCATTTTCCCAGCCAATTAAACGCTTTTAGAGAAATTTTCACGGAATTCACTCACCCGTTTAACGCGAAATCGTAACAAACAACAAGGCAACTTGTCACATTTTTGAAATCATCACCCAAGCGAAAATTACCTCTCCAGTCTCGTTGGCAGTAATTTCAGAATTGACGTGTGGGTGGTAAAATCAGAATTTTGCATAGAAGCCTGTCAATCATCACCCGTCAAGTCCACACTGCAGCTGCGCAAACACGGGACCAAAAAATTGTTTTAATACAAAGCCCATCTCACTGTTCGCTGGAAGGTAAAAACTGTTTGATACTTCATTATGACTAGACTCCCACTGGGGATTATTTCACTTGTTTTGACTTTAACCGCAACGAAAAATACAGCACAGACTTCAAGCCCGACTAGACCTTCCACTTGATTGGGCGTTTTTAAAACTCACCGAACCAGTATCCCCCAAGGCAATGTTTATTTTCGTCTCAACTATGAAACAGATTTCCACGAAAAGGACGTACACCGTGGGTGGCACACGCTGAATTACTTGGCCATTCCACCCTCAGATCGCACTTACACAATCAGGGCTTCACTCAAAAACACACCGGATTCCTCGCACACACAAGTTGGTTATTTAAATATCCATTCATCCGGGCTGCTGGGGTACCTACTCACTTTTCGTATTATCCTTCACTGAATTGTGAACACATTCCAAGGGTATGGACGACACTTATCAGCACGGTTCACGCTCTCTTCCTTCTCAAAGGATTTCGAGCACTGTGACGGTAGGAAAACTCAATCAACTATAAAACGATTTTCAAAAATTCCAGTTAAAAAAAAACTGGTCCACGAAAATTCACTTAACACTGGGATACACATACAAATACTCCGTATTCGATCAGAGACTCCTTCCAACTAGTTCACAGGACCTCTACACACGCTCGAAGTGTGTGCGTGTATGGATCGAGAATGTCGCCAAGAGGTACCATCATTTTTCATTCAGAGTTTCCTTGTACTTCTCAGACAAATAGTCTCCACACAGTTGGCAGCAGTCTCACTACACAACACAGCCCGATGTCCCTGATTCCCTTATACACACACAGGCCAAAGGAGCCTGACAAGTGGAGACCGAGTTGTTGTAATAAATAATCAATTTCAACAATTCAAGTAAACGGGGGGGGAAATAGAATTGGTCCCCTCCCCGAAAAAATAAGACGCAGGATAAGGATGTACACACGTTTGTGTGCTTACACATACTCTTGCATTGTCAGCAAAAAAACGCAAAAGAAAGCTTCAGCCATTGTGCGAAAAAGGGTACAAAGAGAGAAAAAGAGAAAAAAAGACGAAAGCTCGTTCCGGTGAATGAGAATGCAAATGAAATGGATACTCTCTCAGACCGTAATGAGATGTGAGCAGAATATCCGTATAAAGTAACAAAAATATTAAATAAATTATTAATGCGTCTTAGCTATGAAATCATCATACAAAGAGGGCGGCATTCGACCGACACAGAGAATGGCAGAGCGAAGGCAGAACAGGAAAAAAAATCGATGAAAGGGTAACCCGACAATACGGACACACCACTTGAACGATTTCCAAGAATTACACAACCTTTGCCTCCCCGTTGGTCGCTCGTCATGGCAGCGCCTTGTGTAGCGGTAAGAATTCGCTGCCAATGATGCCAATGCAATCGAAAGAGCACAAGGGAACCAGTTTTGGCATGTGTGTGATGGAGAGAATTTTCTTTGCCTTTCCTGGACGTTCCGGTCTGTGGCTGGGGAAACATTTTCACTGAGTTGCCGATTTTTTTTTCTCTGTGCCATATGACCTTTCCGAAGGGAAATAGCGGTAATAACACTCATAAAAAGGGAATATTTCTGGACCGTAGATTATGCAGGTTAATAGAACTGACAAGCGTTTTATGGATGTGACGGCATAACAAATGGGGTCGGTTGCTGTGAAGGAAGCCTTGACTTCTTTGCTTCAACATCTGGGTACAACTTTGTACTCGGTATTGCTATAGATGAGTTAGTTTTGGTCAGCTAGTGTGAAGGAAAGGGTTTCGAAAGGGTTTTTTTTGGCAGAGGCTGGTGGGAATCATCCCGAAACTTCTATTCGTGTCACTTTGCGAGGGTGGGTAATTTGGGGAGAAATGTCAAACAGCATTTAATGCGGATTATCGATTCTGATTCATTTTCCTGGGGTCTTTTTGCTGTCTACAAATGTGAAGGAGGAGCTTCATTTTTAAGGTCATTTAAGGAATCTTCAATTTGACGCTTCAAGGAACTGCCAAAAATCATTCAGAGGATGTTAAGGAGCTGGACATTTTCATGATTTGTGGTCCCATCTTGCAGCGTTGCTTAGTCACTTCCGAAACCTAAAACTTATCGACATGCAACAACTTTACAAAAGCCATTTTTTTCGGAGGATTTTTGAAACTCTACTGGAGCACTCAGACTCAAAACTGGTCCATTGTACTGCCAGATAGCAACCTACTCCAGTGCCGTTAATTTGATCCCAACGGCAAATGGTGATTGAGCCAGATTCGATTTCACTGGGATTCGAACCTGGGGCAGGCACCTAACCAACTGCGCCATCCAGTCGTCCTACAGTTTAATGCCGACTTCGAAAGGCGAGAATGAGAAGCTTTTTCCGTTATACCGTTTGAGCAGTGTTAGTGACTCGAAAGAGGTGGAGCCGTGAGAATAATGCTAGATGTTTTTTTTTTTTGAGATTCGAACTTTAGAACTCGAGCGTAGGAGTCGACGCACCTACTCTCTACGCCATGGCGCCACGGTTGCAGCAGGAGCTAGTCTCAAATTCAGCTCAGACTCTAGCACTACCCGAAGAAGCCCCTAGATGGAAACAGGTTACGAAAATCCTTTGCTTTTCTGGAGTCTAGGACGTTAAAGAAAAAAAAGAAATATGGGCGTTTCTTGTAGACTTCACTCTCCTGCGGCTTGCTTAAAACATTCCTGGATTTAATTCAGTGACAAGAAATAAATGGCCATTCATGAGAGCTTTTCTACGAGACTTCTAGAGACAAATTAAGTAAAGCTGTTATAATTTTACTACAAACGAGTGTAATGCTACAGGCTTTGGTGATCGGACGAGAGAGTTAACGTTTCCAAAACACGGAATCAGCCAGACGTCGATTTTCATGGGAGCTATCAACTCAACTGTGACAAGGATTTGAAGGAAGGCAACGTGTTTGTGCAAACAATATGACAGGAAGAACAAGTAAACAGACAAAAGCGAGAGATTAGCTGGAACATCAAAATAGACAGCAGTCTCGTCTGTTGAAGCCATCAAACAAAAATATTTGACAGTCGAAGTGGTTGAGTGTCAATGAGTAAACAAACGGTTGAATGTCAACGAGTGAGCAAACGATTGAATGTCAATGAGTGAACAAACGTCCAAGAATTAAATTGTGAAATTCACTTGACATCCTCAACTCTTATTACACCTCCATTCGAGTGTCAACGTTCGCCCAATAGCTACAAGTCGCTTGTTCGCTTATCGATTAGTTCTAAAATAGATTACTCGTGTTGTCCCATCGAAACGTTGTATTGGAACCATTTAATCGATGGTCGCTGCCCCCATTCATTTCATTAACTCATAAAGCACTCGAGCCAGCAATCTCTGTAACCAGCCGAATTAAGTAGTGGCTGTTCATGTGTCAATAAATGTTCAGAAATGTACCGAAAATAAAACGAGCCTTTAATGTACCTTTAGTGGGCGCCGTGGTGTAGTGGGTAGGTGTGTCGAGTCCTATACTCGAGGTCTAAGGTTCGCATCTCGAAAAAACTCCAAACATTTTTTCACGGCTCCACCTCTTTTGAGTCCCTGACTATGCTCAAATAGTAGAACTGTCTAGAAAAAGCGTCTCAATATCGCCATTCGGAGTCGGCATTAAACTGTAAGTCCCCTGCACTCGTGAGGGAACAGTAACGCGCACAACACGAGTGGTTGCTGAGAAACTAGGCCCAGATCCACTACGGATTGTAGCGCCGCCATTTTTATTATTATTTTAATGTACCTTAAAATTAACCTCAAAGTAGATTATCCCGCTCAACATTTCATATCCACGTGTCGACATCCTCTAACTCCCACATTTGGCAAATAAAAATGTCTGCAAAAAAATGTATCTACATACATACGTACCCGCCAGAGAAAAAAAAACTGATATGATGCGTTACTTGGCAAAAATTGCAAAAAGTTTAGGCCAAATGAGAATACAAAACTTATGGAGTTAGGTGATAATTTTCAAATTGTCATCATTAATTCGCGATTCAGCATTTTTTCGCGTTATTTGGAAAACTGTTAGCAACCACAAACATATTTTGCAAATGAAAGAAACAAACACTTAATTAAGCTTAGCGTTGATCCGAATTTATTCGGAAATTAGAAATTGTATCGTGATCATCCCCCGTAAGTGGTTTTAAGTTAATTACTAAGCGTTTTTTCGAATGGGATTCGCTGTGACCTTTACCGTGCGGCGTTTATGGAGAATATCCATTTTCAGCGAATCATGAAATATCTCCCGAACTAATTTCCTGCTTTTTGAGTGAAATTAAATTCCAGGTAACTTTGTTTTTCGTAAAAAAGGGGAAATATAACACAGCGGGTTGGTTTTGTTTCCACGTATGGAGTGTGAGGGAATGTGTAAACAAGGGTAGTTGTTTTCTGAAGTATTTTTAGACACGAAAAATGTCTGTTTTCATGGGTGATGATAGTTAGTATGATGTTCGCATGGAAGTGATCGTAATCTGCTTGTTTGTCAGACTCCCGATTTAAGAGTGAGTGAGTGGTAAAGTGAGTGCTGGTATTGTATAAGTTCGGTCAAGTACAAATTTCTTTTTAAAAATGCAATAAAATGAACAAAATTATAATTTTGTCCATATATCAATACTAATAGAGTAGTAAGAACAAGCATTCCCATTAATTACGAAGTTCAACGTCGTTCAAGTGGCTGCCTCGGCTGGCTTTGCAGTAGAGCATTCTGTCACCCCAATTTTCCCAGACCTTGTTGATGGTTTCGGGCTGTAGGTCACTTGGATGGACTTGCTTGGATGATATTGGCCTTAAGTGCTTGAATCGTTTCCGGATTGTTGGCATTACATCGCTCCTTCACGGTTCCGCACAAAAAAATGTCCAAAGGGGTCAAATTCCAGCTCCGAGGCGGCCAATTGACATCGCCAAAACGGCTGATAATACGATTTGGGAATTTGGTGCGCAAAAGATTGATTGTGGCATGGCGCGCCATCCTGCACGAACCAGAGGTCCTTCAAAATCATGTCTTCAATTTCAGTAAAAAAAGAGTCGATGGCTCTGTAACGGCGCCCGTTGATGGGCAACCGAAACGTTTTTCCCAGCCTCATTTTCGAAGAAAAATGCACCGATCGACCAGGAATCGGTCATAGGCTATAGGAAAAACAGAAATTCGCATCTCTCAGCAAACATTCGACGGAGAATTACGAAATGTGGATCACATGTAAAGAACACCGGGAAAAATTAGAGCGCTTGGAAAAAGATGGGGATACGCCCACCAGAGAGGGCGTAGCGATGCACTCTGGATACTCTAGTTTTAATAAAATTGTTTCTAAAAATGTAAGTTCATCAAGGACAATTCTCAAATATTTACAACAGTGCGTTGTCAAAACGAAAGGATTTTTCAAAGTTAAGGAAGGGAAGTGCATAGTCACTCCCGCTTTCCTTTAACATTATTGAATTCAAAATGCTAGCACGACCAGTGGGGCTTGAGTTCGAATTACTGGATTGGCTTAGTCTTAGCGCATTCTTTGCCGCCGATGCTCACATGTGTAAGTCAAATGGAACAAAGTGGAGTATTGATAGTGACAGCTAAATAGCATTTAGCTGGATTTTCCACGTGAAAATATATTTTTCGAGAGCATTTTGAATCTCAAAACGACTGGATGGTGCAGTTGGTTAAGTGCCTGCCCCAAGTTCGAAGGGTCCCTGGTTCGAATCCCAGTGAAATCGAATCTGATTCTGTCACCATTTGCCGTTGGGATCAAATTAACGGCACTGGAGTAGGTTGCTACCTGGCAGTACAATGGACCAGTTTTGAGTCTGAGTGCTCCAGTAGTGTTTCAAAAAACAAAAAAGAAAAATTTTGAATCTCATAATTTTAAGTGAAGACAACAAAATCATCTGCAAACATGTCTACCTTTACCTAGATAAGGTAGGTCAGATACGTATGTATTTATTAAATAAAGTAGGGGCAAGAAGAGATCCTTGAGGTGCACTACCAATACCTCTATATGCCAGTCAGGTTTGGATTGTCGTCGTTTCCGGTCATACTTTGCTCTAATTTAGATTTCCAGACACTTCACAGACAAGATGGTGACGGATAACTTGGCTACGTGTCGATTCTAGTAGGAATGGTTAAGGATCATATTTATCAACATTTTTGAAAACTAGTCATTTGCGGGGTGGGTAGCTAACTGAGTTGTATCAGGAAGCATTTGGCAGAGCTACAACAATCACAAAACGATAGATCTATGTAACTAGATAGGTCTACAAGTCGTTACAGATGAGTTCGAAAACCTTTCCTTTTCGAAAACCTACCTTTTGCAATTAAATATTTATAAAAATATTTGGTCAAAAAGTGTTTGCCATTACATAAGATTTTTTCTGTCGTTTGAAGAACAAATTTGAAGCTGTCTCATAATTTATCTAGTACGCCGGACGTTAACAGTGCAAGTCTTTGGATGTGTTCTGTGGAGCCAAAATGATTTGCCACCATTATTTGAGTTGCTAGCCTCTTGCTAGTTGGATAACTTTTTGATTAAGGCTCTAATCTGAACTAACTGTGGTAACATCCAAAATAAGGATGGGGTCTCGGGTTTAAAAATTATTTTATCGCTCAATTTTGTCCCTCGTACAATAAAAGTCATAGACACACTTTTTGGCAGTCTCGAAAAGTCGCTTCTTTTCGAGAGGAACAGCCTGACCACAACGAAGTTGAAAATTTCAGAAATGTCTGAATCGCCCAAACTTTACACCTCCGTTCCATTTTGATTGAAAGCAGAAAAAAGTAACCGCTAAACATCGCCCGAATAGTTGCAAAAAAAGTGCTCAACTTAAAAGCAAAGCAAAGACAACCAAACATATCCACACTCTCCTCTTTTGTTTCCCCCCAACTCTGCGGTATTGTTCTCAACCGGAAGCATCTGCAACGCCTCCATCTCTCCACTCACCACCCCAGCAATCCCATTCGGCTCGTACAGCAGTCTACATGAAATTCTTTGGGTAAATGCAAATTTGGAATGATGCCAGACTTTTATGCTCCTAATCTCCCCTGGATGTACAATATCATATTCGACCCATTTTTCCACTTCGAACACGGTTTTCGAAGTACGACTTGATGGAACATAGGAACTGATAAAAACAACGAACTCCCTTTCATTCACATGTACTCCGGAATTGGGTCGGCAAACCCATAGAGTTAAGCGGTGAAGGAATGCGCCGGTCAATTTGTATGAAGAATGGAGCAGCAAAGAACGAAGGCGATTATCAGGAATGGTGGAGCGAATGACAAGACAAAGGAGGAAATATTAAATTAAATACAAAAATGGAATTTGTCACGGTATGCCATCCTCCGTGCCTACAAGTTGTCTTTTATTGTTCGAGAAGGGAGTGAAGGATCTTGATTGGGGACGGAGACGAGTTTTTGCCTTTCAATCAAGTGATGTCAAAAAATGCCTTTTCATGTTTCTGTGAGATTAATTTGAGGGGGAATGGGAAAGGGAAATCAATAAAATGTTCATCATTGCCATGGTAGGCAATTGAGAAATACTTTTTAAGGCTTCAAAGACTTTCAAGTGAAACAATGAAGGAAATATGAATTTGGGAAATTAATGCCGAGGGATGCGGGTACTGCATTGACTGCCGAGAATCCAATTTCATCAAAGATCGTTCAGAAATCTCAAGACATCTTGGCCAATGCCATACCTTGGTTTCTTGGCAATCAGTGTGCATACGTTTTTCCCTCAAGGTAACACAGCTAAAGTTCACAGTTTCCAAGAGAGGTGAGTTCGCGTGTAAGATGGAATGGCACAGGGTTGTTTGCTTACACCACTGTTGCTTCTAGCTGCAATGATGTGTTAAAGAATTCCCTTATATACACAGCGCAGGCCAAATACAAGTTTCTGGTCTGTGATGCTGGCTGTTAAAGAAGCGTTTTTTGGCGACAAAACTGGTGCGGTTAGAATATGATAGGTCCAGCGGTAGATGAGAGCTAAAAAATTGATATTCTGTCTTCGGAAAAGGACGTACAGGGTGGTCCAAAAACAAATTTCTTTTTAAAAATGCAATAAAATGAACAAAATTAAATTTTGTCCATGTATTATTGCTTGTATAGTAAAAACGAACATTCCCATTAGTTATGAAATACAACGTCATTCAAGGGGCTGCCTTGGCTGGCTTCGCAGTAGCGCATTCCGTCGCCCCCATTTTTCAAGGTCTTGTTCATGGTTTCGGGCTGTAGCTTACAGATTGCTTAAATGGCATTGGCCTTAATTGCTTGAATCGTTTCCGGATTGTTGGCACAACATCGGTTCTTCACGGTTCCCCACAAAAAAATAGTCCAAAAGGGTCAAATCGCAGCTCCGATGCGGCCAATTGACATCGCCAAGACGGCTGATAACTGGGCTGATTTGGGAATTTGGTGCGCAAATGGTCGATTGTGGCATGGGTTGTGTGGCTTGACGCACCATCCTGCATGAACCAGAGGTCGTCCAAGTCCATGTCTTCAATTTCAGTAAAAAAAAGTCTGTTAACATGGCTCTGTGACGCCCACTGTTGGCCGAAATGTTGTTCCCAGACCACAATCCGCACCAAACTCAATCTCTGTGGATGCATTGACTTCCTGACAGTAACGTGTGAGTTTTCCGAGTCCCATATGCGGTGCGGCAATTTTCTTTGTTAACGTAACAGAGAGCCGAGATGAAAATGCGCCTCGGCAGAAAACATGATTTTTCGCCCAAAGTCGTTGTCCAATTCAAGCTGATCTAAAGCCCAAATTGCGAAGCGATAACGAAGCGGGTGGTCGCACGCCTTCAATTACTGAGTCAAGTGGACCTTGTAAGCAAATAATCCGAGATCTTTGTGCAGAATTCTCCTCAGGCTAGCAATCAGGCTTGAAATGTTGGGCTGTTGAGATCGATGGCGAGTTGATGTTCGTGAATTGAGTTTCACACTCTCGGCTACAGCAGGCACATTCTCATCTGTGCGCAACGTACGACGGCGAGGACTATGAGTGTTGTCCACTAGCATACCTGTCCCACGAAGTTTTTGCACAAACTTGCGTACAGCAGTCGCGGTGGCGGTGGGTGCTTCATTTCTACCAAAAACGCACTTCTTTTCAAAAAACGCACTGTTTGGGCAACACAGCAGTCACTTTGGAAATAAGTTTTCAATATTTCCCAACGTTGTTCGAGCGTAAAGCGACTCATTTCGTTCCGCGGAGGTATGATACTGACTTTCTGTCAAGATTTCGAGCGGAAAACAGCTGTCAGTGTCAAAATAACCTATGATTTAAAAAAAAAACACTAGATGGCCCACCCTGTGCATTGTCACATCTCACGTTTCAGATACATTTGATCGTTCACCATTTGACAGTAAACCTTCGATGATACACCTCAACTCAAGGCTCGAATAAATGACAAATTAAAGCGCCCGAACACTAAACCAAATGACAATCGAAATTGTTTAACTCACGGGAATCCCTACAAAGAATGTTACGACTCATTCCATTGAATTGATAGTCGGTGGGCATGTGTGGGCGGGTGTGTATCTAATTGCAGTCACCCCCAATGAAGGACACATACACTCGAACAATTCGCAACGCATACTCTGACTGTAACCTTCCCTATGAATTTCAATAAGTACGAACTAAAAATAAAACCTTCTTCGTACGAAATGAAATCAACCACAAAGAACGTGACATTTTGCTTCAGCTTACATCTTATTCCATGCATACATTCGCATGGGTCTTGTCAGTGTGACAGGGTGGGCGGGCGAGTGTGAGGCTGCCGTTACTGTTGTTCTTTTTCGATCCTTCACGCCACTCAAACGGCGTCGCAAGATGACAGCTCTTCTTAATGGTTTTCGTTTTTCCTTGGCTTCTTTTAGGGTGTATCTTCTAAGGGCGATGTATTGGTTTTTCGTGACTTCTGCTGGTGTCTTTGTTGTTGGGAAGGTAAGACGAGTATTTATTTTTAAGTAAGTAGATGAACCTTTTATTGTCACCCATTTCTCATGAAAAATCGGGTAATAAAGTTTAAGACCTATAATCTTTTGAAGGATTTTTGGGTTTCCATTTTAGCATTGAAGCGAATTGCGAACTTTTGTTTCGCCCGTGATAGAATATCAGAGAAAAGTAACACGTATTGACTGATATATTAAAAGATTGTATAGCAGATTTTCGTGAGCATGTCCGTTCGACACATTTGCACCCTTAACTTCCTCGCATCCAATGGGTGCGTCCACTGTGATGGTCAGGGAGGGTGTATGGTCAAAGCACAAAAGCCCAGTTATGCACACCAAGGAGTGTGCACGTCATAAGCTTAAGAGTTTTTATTTTTTCTATGAAATCGATTTGACACATTGTCACATTACGAACTTTCATTTTTACCGCTAGACTGTTTTGACACTTGCGGTAGAATGAGTACAGATTTGGAAACAAAATGATAGGGGGAAGGCGGTTTTGATGCGTTGTCCTGATTAATTTGACAGGTGTCAACTGGAAATTTGACAAACACTGTCCATCACATACATTTTGTACAGACATTTGGTGTAGGTTCTATGGCTTTGAATGAATGCAGCACCACTTAGTTCGGGACATTATGCTGCCAAAAGGATCGAACGTTTTCAAAATGCAAAATTTTGCCACTCCGGGCTTGCAATGCAGTGTTAGAGTTGATTTATGTTAATTTTAGCGCGCTCAGATTATCCATGGAAAAGGCTCTAATTGGAGCTCTCTGGAGAGAACACTACACGAGTAGAAGGGGTGACAGATAATTAATTCCTCATCTTTACCTTGCAACCTCTGGCAGAAGTTGGCATGTCTTTTAATGATGGCGCGTCTTTCAATGTTGCCGTGTCCCATGATGACACCTGTCGGGATCCTCTTTGCTGACCTACAGGGTGGGCTATCTAGTGGTTTCTTTCGAAATCATTAGTTGTTTCGACACTGACAGCTGTCTCCCGCTCGAAATCTTGACAGAAAGTCAGTATCATACCTCCGCGGAACGAAATGAGTCGCTTTACGCTCGAACAACGTTGGGAAATATTGAAAACTTATTTCCAAAGTGAGTGCTGTGTTGCCCAAGCAGTGCGTTTTTGGCCGAAATGAAGCTTCCACTGCGACTGTTGTACGCAAGTTTGTGCAAAAAGTTTGTGAGACTGGTATGCTAGTGGACAACACTCATGGTCGTACGTTGCGCACAGACGAGAATGTGCCTGCTGTGATCGAGAGTCTGAGACTCAATTCATGAACATCAACTCGCCATCGATCTCAGCTCGAACAGCTCAACATTTCACGCACTAGCCTGAGGAGAATTCTGCACAAAAATCTCGGATTATTCGCTAACAAGGTCCAATTGACTCAGCAATAGAAGGCGCGCGACCATCCGCTTTGTTATCGCTTAGCAGTTTGGGCCTTAGAGCACCTTGAATCCGGCAACGATTTTGGGCGAAAAATCATCTTTCTGACGAGGAGCATTTTCATCTCGGCAGCTATGGCTACGTTAACAAACAAAATTGCCGCATTGCATCTGGGGCTCGAAAAACCCGCACGTTATTGTCGAGAAGCCAATGCATCAGCACCACAGAGAGTGACAGTCACAATCCATGTCACAATCGATTTTTGTGCTTTTGTGCACCAAATTCCCAAATCGTGTTATCAGCCGTCTTGGCGATGTCAATTGGCCGTCTCGGAGTTGCGATTTGACCCATTTGGACTTTTTTTTGTGGGGAACCGTGAAGGACCGATGTTATTCCAGTAATCCGGAAACGATTGAAGCACTTAAGGCCAATATCATCCCAGCAAGTCCATCCAAGTGAGCTACAGCCCCAAACCATGAACAAGGTCTTGAAAAATGGGGACGACGGAATGCGTTACTGCGAGGCCAGCCGAGGCAGCCACTTGAACGACGTTGTATTTCATAACTAATGGGAATGTTCGTTTTTACTATACAAGCAATAATACATGGAAAAAATTTAATTTTGTTCATTTTATTGCATTTTTGAAAAAAAAAACTTGTATTTGGCCCACCCTGTATGTCCATTTCCGAAGACAGAATATCATTCTTTAGCTCTCATCTACCGCTGGACCTATCATATTTTAACCGCTCCAGTTTTGTCGCCAAAAAACGCTTCTTTCACAGCCAGCATCACAGAACTTCTTCTTTTTTAAAAATGGCAAAGTTACCAAAAAAATAAAATCAGCCTTAATTGTTGCTGAACTAAAGAAATCAAGAAGATCCATGATCAATGACGAAGTGATCCATACCGCTTTCAGCAAAAGCCAGTGAAGCCGCCCCAAGACATACCAGCTAAAGCCAGCAAGCTCTATTGCCCCCTACAACTGAGAGTATGCAACGATTCGAGCCTCAACTACTAAAAGCACCTCTTCGTAAGTAACGACGTCACTGTTTCTAGAGAAAAAGAATTTCAAAGCGTGCAGCGACTTTTCTTGGGCACAACTCAACCGAAGGGGAACTCGACTCAGTTACTTAGTATCGGGTCGTTGCAGAAGTTAGATCTGTCGGAACGTTGCTCGCACAGCAGTCGGTCAGTAGTCGGTCTCTGGGAATCAACAAAAAAATAAGCAAAATGTTATCGAAATCGAGTTTAATATTTTTGGCTATTCTCTGCGCTGAATGCTTGTGTCAACAGCCGGACAGGCGTGAAGGGTAGGTAGATGGTCAAGCTCACCATTCGCTAGCTACAGTTGGACGTTTCTGTCGGGCGATTATCGTTGAATATTCATTGTCGTTTATTTGTGCGTGTGTGTGTGTTGTTGTTATTCTCGTTACAGTCACTTAACAGTCGTAGCGCCCGGCACTGTTCGCTCGAATTCGACGTACAACATCGCTGTATCTCTGAGTGAGTTTCGCCAGTCGTCGTGGTTTAACATATCTCTGCTTGGAAAGAATTTAGAGAGCTTAGGCGTACAGCTCACGGTTGAAATTGAACCGGGAACAACGAAACTTGTCAGTCTGAAAGTGCCAAAGTTGAATGTGCCGGACGGCAACTTGCATGTGATCGGATTTAGAGGCATCCAATGGGGGGATATTGTACCCGTCCAGATAAAAGATCTCAGCTATCAGGCCTACATTCAGACGGATAAGCAACTCTACAAGCCCGGCGAGGTGGTGCGCTTCCGAGTGATTTGCATCGATGAACTAACGCGTCCAGCTGTGGTCAGTGATTCTCTGGATGTGTTGATTTATGTACGTGAGTTTTCATTTATTTTTGTAACATTCGCTAAATTGTATGCGCATTTGATTTGTAGATTTACTTGGCTGTGATTATTGTTTGAGCTCTACTCCGGTCTTGGGTGTTAAGTATTCATCAATGGGTGCAATTAATTCAGGGGGTTTATGAGGTTTTCCCTTCCCTTGAATGCGGTATTTTTGTTTGGAGTGCAGTCTAGGTCAAGGAGCATTGTAAGACTTGTGCGCGTTTTTGTCTGGCTTTTTGGGAGATTGCAAATGAAGAGGGCATTTGTTTAGGTTCTCTATCAATCAACAGTGGCGATCGTCACTGAAACGACCCAAAACGACTTTGTTTCTGAGAGGCCTTGTGTGACTGTTATATCATCGACCCATTGTCAGTGACTTCCGAGAATTTGTAACGCGGTTGGTGGGTGTTCTTCGTTTTTTTTTTCTGAAAGTGAGATTACGCACTTAAAACCTGCACCACCGTGACCGTTGGAAATTTGTCATCACTCTGAAATATTTCCAAAGAAATGACAGAATGCAGGGTGTTTCATTTGCCGCCAAATAACTGCAATTAGTGGATCAGATGACCGGTTAGTCAGACCTCGAATGTTTACGCTCATGGGAGTTTCGCATGCTCAGAAGCACATATCTGTCAACTGATGAATATGGAATCCCAAGATGAGTTGCAGGATTTTAATGACGTCTGAAGGGAAGGATAGTCGTTCCGTGGAGACATGACGAAGAATCTTATAGTCGTTCTGTCGTGACGTGATAAAGAACCTCAAGAGGAGCTCTTTGTCAAAACTTAAAAATTCAAAATCGCTAGGCTCACTGTCTCGTTTGATGACAGCTTCGAGCAATCTCATTTCAATTGATCAATTTAAAATTTTGCTTAAAGGTCATTGGATAGGTAATCTGGTGACAGTACGACTTAAGGGGCTACTATAATGGCTGTACGAAAGCTTAAGAGAGCTGAAGCAAACAAGCGAAGACGCGAAAATGATACACTGTCACCTTAGAAATCACTTCGTTCAGTTTCGTTAAGTTCGCTCAGTTTCGTTAAGTTCGTTCAGTTTCGTTAAGTTCGTCTAGTTTCGTTAAGTTCGTTCAGTTTCATTAAGTTCGTTCAGTTCCGATGAATTCCTTAGGTTAGGTTAGATTAAAAAATGGGAGTGTGATGGAAGACACATCACTTCCACTCGGAGTCCATAAGGCTCATTGTGATTCCCTTCATTTTTGTGGTACAAACATTTTACGAACCTATCCTATCACGTGATGGCTGAAACCAGCCCGTGCCATTCATAAATCCTAGAAGATCCAGTATGTCTGCATTCCGTACGATTAAGCTGTGGCCCGGTACCGAGCAGAATTTAATTTTGTGATAACTGATGAACCTCAGTGAGTCATGGCAATTCAAAACAGCCTTAATTGTACCGTGTCCTACTGACTTCGGACTTCAGAAATTTGACGACGCTTCCGGTTATTTTTTGCTTGATTTTGACATAAGCTTGAGTTTTTGGCCGTAGAAAAACATAAGGCCACTAGAGCAACTAAGCGGGGACGCTAAAACTATACACTGTGACCATAGTAAACGCTTCGATCAGTTTCGTTAAGTTCGTTCAGTTTTGAATACTTAAGCGAGAGCGTAATGACTCGCTCTCTACGTATGTAAATGTCAGTTGCCAGTTGAATTTATCTTAAGTTTCTATAAGCAATTACGGACACTTTGAAATTTGGTTACTTTTCGTTTGCATTTGGCATAACCTTATGTTTTCGTAAGACTATTATAGTCGTTCTTTTAGACTGTTTGTTGCACTTTTCAATCAAATGCCTTATGAACCAGTTTTTGGTTTGAATAAGATTATATGGATATTTTTGCAGCCAAATGCGGTATCTTAGACTGTGGGTCGACTCCTAAGCAGAAGGTCCAGCTTCTTTTCCAGACACAACAACTCTCACGGCAGCAACTCTATCGACAGTCACTGACAACAGTTAGGCTGTATAACTACCAACAAAAACTTCGCCGTTCGTAGTCGGATTAAAACAGAGATTCCCCTCTATTTGTCTGAGGACAATTGCACCCACGTAGCGTGTGGTTGCTGTTGAGGCTTGGACTAAGTCCATCCCGGACTGTAGCGCTAACCAAAGAGGAATAAGTGATAAAATTAACTTGATTTGGAGTGGAGTTGTGGGAATTTGCATCGACCCCACAACTCGAGTGTTTGCTGAGAAGCTAGGCCCAAGTCCACAATGGACTGTAGCGGCGCTATTATAATTATAGTATCAGTTTCTGAGATAACACAATGGTTGGTAAAATACTCCTAAGTTCCTGAGTTTAGTCGACCACCGGATAATCTGAAAAAGCTTTGTGTATATTTTTTTTTGCGAGTTGTTTCGCATTTGAATAAATTAAAAGTACCGAAATTAATATTCATTGGCGCTGTATATTTAGCCGAAGTAAGTCGACCTTTGGGCACCCTGTTTGTATTACGCACCTCTTCTGAAGTGTGCCGAGCTAAGTTCTGAGTCATCTTTGACAAATTAAAACCTTGAGTGGCGCGTTAGAAGCGCGATTTCTTCGGTGCCCATACACATGTATGAGTAGTTTAAAAATAAGTCATCGCCGAATGATGCTGAGAAATAACATACCTATTACGTTGATATTTAAACATTATGTCGGAAAAGTTGATTTTAGGTCGCCTACTTTTTTTTCGGAGGATTTTTGAAACACTACTGGAGCACTCAGACTCAACTGGTCCATTGTACTGCCAGGTAGCAACCTACTCCAGTGCCGTTAATTTGATCCCAACGGCAAATGGTGACTGGACCAGATTCGATTTCACTGGGATTCGAACCTGGGACCCCTCCAACTTGGGGCAGACACTTAACCAACGGCGCCATCTAGTCGTCCAGCTTTTCCTCTTGCTTTTCTTAAGTCTAGCTTCTCCTGCAACCACGCACGTTGTGCATGTAATTGTTGTTTCACGAATGGAGGGCACCATAAGTTTTATGCTGACACCAAACGGCGTTTGAGATAGGCTTGTGTAGTTCACGAACGAACTAGTTCATTTAGCTCAGTACTTCAACAAACTCAGGCAAACCTTACTCTGCGCACACGTAATTCAGTAAGAATATCTGAAGTAAATCGAACTTAAACTGAACTAAATTGAGTGCTTTGCTTTGTGTGTATATGGGGATTGTGCACATCAGGGTTTATCTTCACCAATTAGGGACTCCCATTTCACGAACTTATCACATCATTCGTTTTCCATTCCAGAACTCAGGCCGTACGCTCATCAAGAAAATACCCAACATAGAATTATTTCAAGGAGTTTTCAAGGGCGACCTACATCTTTCTGAACACACTGACTTAGGAAAATGGGAAATCGTCGTGAGTTCAAGTGGGTCCCCCATAAAGACCTCAGATTTCAACGTCTCCAGATACTCGCTGCCGAGATTCAAAACCGAAATCATTGGACTGTCAGATGTGGCCTTAACTGACAATAAACTCGAGTTTCGTGTCAAGGCAACGTGAGTGCAAGTCATTTCCAACATTCGAAGATGATTAGTGACTCTTTTCAGGTACGCCCACGAGGACCCGATAAATGGAAAGCTTTCAATTGAACTAAAAGTACAGGAGACCTACGGGCAACATTCGTATTTTATAAAACCTAAGACCATTGATGGAGTTTCGAATGTAAACCTAGATTTTGAGAGCGATCTCCACATCAACAAGACGCAAAACGGACTCAGATCGGGCAGACTCTACTCAGTGGACGTTGAGGTTACAGTTGAGGACAATCTCACTGGTGAGGTGGTGAAGGTCGTAAGACAGATCGGAATCCACAGCCATCCGTACAAAGTGAAGTTACAGGCACCAAAGGCGTTCGATCCAAGCACACGCGTTGAAGTCAAGGTAAAGCTCAAGTTCTTCGTTTCCATTTCAAATGATTTATCTCTGTCCCCTTGCAGGCTTTAGTAACAACTCTACAAAACGATGGAATTCGCGACTTGAAGAATCCGGTAAAGATTCATGTCGAGGGCATACCAACAGGGGAAGGCACGCTCGGCATGCGATTTGAGCGATCCGCAGTTGTGATGCTGGACCAGAATGGGATTGGTGTTACGTACTTGAACTTGTCGGACATGAGTTTCAAAGAATTCAAGGTATCCGCCGAGTACCTTGGAGCCACATCGGAGGATGTACTGCAAAAGAAGCCGGAACATAATTTTCATTTAGATGTTCTTCCAGAAAGGTGAGAGGGATTTTTTTGTTTTCACATGAGACTGCGTCGATCGTCTTCGCTATGGACGTCACAGAGTGTTCGAAGGCTTAATTAGTGTATCTACCAGTCCAATTATTTGATTAGCAAAGCGAGCGTCAGTTGCTGAAAATATCCATCCAAGGACGGATGCCACTTTTCTTGCGACTACGCTTGTATTCGTTCTCTTAGGTGATCAGCAAGCTTGATAACCATATCAACGTCAAACAAAACTTCGAAGACCACCAAATCTCTCAAAATGATTAGTTGCCTCGCTAGGTGCTGGGATACTAGAAAACGTGATAAAAATGTTAACTTTCTCACCAACCACACGTCTGCAATCGCAAAAAGAACAAGTTTAAGTCGTTCGGCTTCGATTGTTGTGGCTCACGTTCGGAAACGACTCTAATTTGCTTACGGAATTAGAAGAAACAAGTGGTCTGGGAGTGTGATAACGAAACTGGTTCTATCCACAGTTAAGAACGAAAAAAAAATACTTGTCGCGTTGTTTTATCATCATCGTGTGCGGTGTAGAAAGAATGAATAAGTGTGAAGAAAGCCTCCGTCCGGTAACACGTCATTTGAAAAAAAAAAAAGATTCTGAGACTGGATTAGAGAGTGAATGGGGAACAGTCCAGTTTTTGTTTTGAATCCATGATAGGTTTTGAGCATTTGGGGAATTCCTTATCATTTTTTTTCCCTCGGCAATTTTATTATCTTATAGAAAATAGCAAAAGAGCTGAAGCAGTAGCAGATTATTCAGACGTCATGATCATGGTAGTATCATAACTTAGATTTTGCGTCACTGTCATGGGCAAATGCTGTTGATATACGAGGTCGAAAAGTTTGTGGTTTGACTTGGCGCAGTCTGATAAAATATTGTTTCTTCCAACAAAACTACGTCATTTGACTGTCAGACCAGAATTTTGTGTCTAGTGGAATTAAGCCATTTCCACTAGAGTCGTTGTTACATAGTAAGTATTGGCTTCTTTTGAGATTCTCAAAAGGACGATAACTTAACACGAAGTCAAGCAGGATATCTATCTATATATCATGTTGAGCTTCCTTTCGTAGTGCCTGTCTGTCTGATTGTTCGGGCTAATCTCCGAAAAGCTTGGGCCGATTTCAATGAAACTTTGCAGGCATGAAAAGGAGGTTGTCAAGAGTGTCTTGGGCTCCTATCTGCGTTTTTGGTTTATAAGAATTCAAGCTATGCAACCTATGTCATTATTCAGAGTTTCATATTCATCATGCCTAAGCGAAAGTAGACGACACACAGTCACCTGAAGTCACGAATGTGCAAGTTCTAAGAGACGACGTGAGCCAACCTCAATGTTTAATTATTATTCTACCATTTGGATCCATTTGGAACTGTCAATACTCAACTATGATTACGATTACTTTTGGTAAATCCACAACTAGGACGTTCGCAGTGGATGTTTACAAACGACGGGGCAATCCGCCTGGGCATGAGAGATTTTCTTCGTGTAGAGCACCCAAATTGGATCAATTGCATAATGCTTCCACTTAGTAATGTTCTATTGCAAATTGAGTAATGAATGCTCTCCTTAAAATTTTTATTTTCATGAATGGCGGATAAAATGCTCGCCTGTACAGGCTGCACCATTTTTTATGTCGGCACCTGAACATATAATATCACGAGCATACCTCAATCTAATTTTCTACAGATCAGACAGACAGAGAGAGAGAGCGCTTCTTGTGTATATGACGCTTTCTCACCGGCATATCTTATGTGTTCCCTAAAAGAGAGCCTGACATCCAGCACAACCCCTAGGTACTTCACAGACTCCTGCTACTGAATCGTCTGATCTCCAACTAAGAAGCTCGTGTATTCCACTTTCTTGCGGCCAATTATGAGCTTACAGTCTTCGTTTTGTGGGCCGCTAGTTCCAGACCGGCATTTTCAAGCCAATCTTTCACTTTGGAGATTGCTGTATTCGTAGCAATCTCCACTTCCTCTATGTGAAACTCCTCCTTCGAGAAGCTCTAGTCGTAAGACGCCGTCATACATTATCTTGCACAATATAGCTCTGAGAACTGATCCTTGTATCCTTGACGGTTGACAGCTGTATTTGCCGTGCCTATGACATCAGCACACAGTATACATACAGCACACGGTCATAGGCATTTGTTGTTGTTTTTTTTATAAGGACAAAATCAGATGTTGACATAAAAAGTCATAACTGACAACGCGTCACCCAATTTCGTGCAAACTTTAGGTAAACCATCTACATGACCATATGAACAAACCCTAGAAATTTTATCGAATTCGGTCTGACCGTTCGTGACTTATAGAGTAACAATGTACATGACCAAGTCTTTTGTGGTATCAAGACAACATGTGTCGTAGCTGCATTATTTTATAAGTCTCTTAGTTACCGTCAATTGCTTCAGATCGTGATCAAGTCTACTTTCTCTCTCACTTGCTCCTCTGGCGGGATAACTTGTGACCTAAACTGACTGAAGGGGGATATATTTCGAATTCAAATTTGAGTTTAACACAAAATTGCAAAGAAGCAGACGGTCCCTCAAACCCAAGCTCTGCTAGTGTCCTTAAAGTAAAGTCAGTCTACAATTATAAAAAAAACACTTAGAAACCCGTTTATCCTCTTAATCGTCATCCGACATATGGTCCCGACCTCAGGGTACACAATCTTTCTTACACTCAGGATATCTTCTAATTCGTATGCTCCCCATACGAACGTAACCCACTGGCCCATAGAAAAATTGCTTTACAAAATCACTTAATTTGCTTCGACTTCTATTTCAGTCCAGAAGTTGGAAAAGAGTTCATCATCCAATTGAAGAGTAAAACACCCATCGACCACTTCGTCTATGAGATCATATCCCGGGGGACTATTCTGCTAACGGAGCTCGTGCAGGTAAGCTTCCCTTTCAAGGACCTTGCCCAAGACTAACGCCAGTTCCCCACCACTTTAGGTTGCAGGAGACGCAACAACACACCAGCTTCACTTCAATGCGACCTACATTATGGTACCGAAGATAACCATCTATGTGCATCGTGTCAAGGATAAGAGATTCGATTCACAGCTAAAGGATGTCTACATCAAGAGAACCTTTCAAAACTCAGTAAGTCGGTGAGCAATCCTTCTCCAATCCAATCCCACTGACTGTCACCTCGTAGATTCAAATCGCCGCAGAAAATGAAGTCAAGCCGGGAGCATCGGTGTCGATTAACGTGACAACAGACGAGGGGTCCTACGTTGGTCTGATGGGGGTCGACGAGCGGCTGCTCATCCGCAGCGAGGGTAAGGAAGATCTGACCGAAGACCACGTCTTCACTCGCCTGAACGACTACAATGCAATCTATGTGGATGGATCGAAACGTCCTGGTTTCGCGGCGGGTCTGACGACGTTAATAAACAAAAGTGAGTATTTAAAGGGGTTTTTAGAGCCCAGTATTGACACTAGATTCGAGGAGGAGGAGGAAGAATATCCAGACGTGGGACCCGATGTGAATTGGCCGCGTCTACGCCATCTATTCGTTGACAGTTGGCTGTTTGACGACTTTAAGAGGTTTATACTTTGCACTGGGTGGGGCTTTCTCATTCGAATCGCTCTTGCAGGACACGGGGGGAAGGCTGGCAGTTGCGTGAAACGTGTCCCGACGCAATCACTTCGTGGGTGATCACAGGGTTCTCACTTAACCCCGAATCTGGACTAAGTCTGACAAGGAATACGACCAAACTGAATGTGTTTCAGCCCTTCTACATCTCAATGGATCTCCCGGGATCCGTTAAGGAAGGTAAGCATGTCTTTCTCATCTTGGCGCGCTTGGGATTTAAATCAACCCTCAGGAGAAACCATCGAGATCTCGGTCTATGTCTTCAACTACTTGAAGGGAAACGCCATGACGGAGGTGACATTTGAGTCGCAAAGCGAGTACTTGCACATCGTGGATACGGACGAGGAATACCCTATGTTCAAGACCGTACAAAAGCTGGAACTTCCTCAAAACGGCAGAGTTAAGCTAACGTTCCTCGTCAAGCCCATAAGGTCGGGGCAATTCAACTTGACCGTGCATGCTATCTCGCCGACGGCTAGCGACGCTGTGGAGAAGACCCTAGCTGTGGAATCCAAGGGTATACCACATTTGATCTCAGAGACGCATCTCGTCCACTTCGCTGCAGACGACACAGAGGATGACGTTATTGCGGTGAACATCTCAGCGAACTCCGTGCCAGGTTCCGAAAGGATCGAGTTATCCGTGGTTGGGGATATATTCGGCCCACTCATGGAGAGCCTCAGGAGTCTAGTCCGGGTCCCATACGGGACAGGTGTGGAGACAAATATTCATTTTGTCTCAAACATGTTGGTCCTCAAGTACCTCAAGGTTCGACTTCTAAGGGTTTTTAGACAATCGCCTAGCATTCACTTTCTTCCTTTCAGACCTTCAACCACTCGAACCCCAGTTTGGAAGGGGTATCCCTAAGTTACTTGGAAAGGGGCTACCAGACTCTGCTGACGTTCAAGCATTTGGATGGGTCGTTTAGTCTGGTCAACAGGACGTTGGAGAGGACCGGCGACACTCTACACACGGCCATCGTCTTGTGGGGACTTCAGCAGGCACGGGGTTTCATTGAGATCGATCAGTCCGTAATTGATAGAGGCTTGGGGCACTTAATTTCCAAGCAGTCCCTAGGGTGCTTTTCTACGGGGAATGGGGTGGATGACGATGTCACATTGACTTCACTTGCTTTGCTGGCGTTCTTATCCAACAACGTAAGGGATCTCTTAGCCCCTCCCTTTCTGAGACTCAATTCTGTGCTTTTAGGCGACTAAGGACAAGCATAAGGAGGTCATTGCCAACGGCATGCGGTTTCTACATGAAGTTCAGGATAAGTTAGAAACCCCTGCCTCGACGACGATTTCCAAGTACGTTCTGATCGTGGGCAATCACGAGAAGTCCGGAGAGCTGCTCTCTAAGCTCCACAGTCAAATCACGGCGCGAGGTGAGGCTCATCCCTAGCTCATCCGTCTCAATATCTAACGTCTCCTTCCAATTTAGGTAAAGACGTCCTCTGGACCCGGGGCGACAGTCTTCAGTCAAACCTTAAGATTACAGCCGAGAATTTCCTCAATCTGCTGCAGTCGCATCCGAAGCAAACTGAAACCCTGTTTCCCATAGTGAAAGCGCTGCTAACGTCCCAGCAGTCACGGAAGATCCCAGCTCATCTGCTCGCCCTTGATGCGATGATCGGTATCGCCAGGGTTATGGATTTTGGCAGCAAGAGCTTGAGTCTGCACTTCAAAAGCGACCAAGGGGAAACCGCAAACCTGAGTGTGAACTCAAATAACGTTCACGTGATGCAGTCAATTCAAGTGAGTTCAAGTGAGGTTTTCGACAAGACTAAGGTCTTCCATAACTTTTCCAGCTCAAGAACACCACTCGCAGTGTGAAACTGAAGACCTCAGGCAAAGGCTTCGCCGTCGTCAACATCAAATCCAGGTACAACCTTCTCCCAGCGCACGCGCTGTCCTCGTCCAGCTATCGGACGAATGTGACGGTCTTGGTTCGAAAAAGTTTGATTGAAACGTTGCGGGTCTGTGTGGCGGTCCAGCCATCAGAGGGAGCATCCAGCTACACGGCGATGGAGGTCAATCTGCCTTCAGGATATTCTATTCTAGTAAATTCTCTCGACATTAACCTTAACGACAGGATTATGGTAAGTTCCAAGTCACTGGCCTGCAATTGCCTGCCTCCCCCTCACCGGGTTTTTGATTTCAGTCGATTCAAGTCAATGACAAGGAGACTTCGGTCTTCATAATAGTCAAGGAAGTTTCTCAGACGGGGACGTGTATCCAACTGCAAGCCCTCAAGGATTTTAACGTGTCCAATGCGAAGCCAATGTCGACCGTTGTGTATGACATTTACCAGGAGGGTGAGTTGCGTTTTGATTGGTGCAGAATTCCTAACGACCTTGTGGTCTTTTTCAGACCGAAAAGTGACCCAATTGCACGAACTTGGACCCGCACGCTCAGATATTGGCTGGGTGTGGACCTGATTGTTTTGGCGATGTGATTGATTATTTGTAGTTCGAGGTGTTAAGATAATTAAAATGAAAATAGAAATGTTTTTGAAGGTGTTTTGAAGGGTGCCGTGAAATAACGTCGAATTTCCATGTTCGAACTTTCGCATTCATAAGTCTGACTCGGCGTTATTTCACTTTAGATGGGATGATCATCACGATTTTGGTGGTTCGACTTGACGGTATTTCAGTGGAGTTTTATAAATACGAGCGACTGAGCTACCCCTTCGACTCATAGAGAGAGCAGAGGGGGAATTAAGAACTAAGAAATTAAGAAGAAAGGGGGTAGTTGCTGAAGTTAAGTCGAGATGGATATAGGTAAGCGCTTTGCTAAAGAAGGGGTTTTAGACGTCCTTTGAGAGAAGACGGAGTTGTTGTCGACAAAAGCGCAACTCGTCGAAATGAAAATAAATGCGAAAAAAGTCAAAAACCATTCCATCGGAGCAACCACTAGAGGATTTCAGAGCCGGTGGGATGAGTTTGGAGTTTTGCCAAAAAACCGTCAAGGTAAGTTCACATTCGGATTGCTGTCCAAAATGTTTACAAAACAAAGCAAGCTGCCTGAACACCAAATTGAATCTGTTGCACAGTTGAATAAATGCTGTACACATTGAGAGGGACCACCAGAGGGCGCTCTTTATTCGTTCGTTCGCCGAAAATTGAAGATATCCCGGCCGAAACGAATATTTATCGAATTTCCTTACTGAAGAGGAAGCTTTTGCAAAGGAAGGAGGCAGCAGTAGATTCGTCGCATATCACATCTCCAAAAATGCAAACCTGCAGAATTATCCTGGCCAATCGTTGTGTTTTAGGCTCAGAAGCCAATTGTGTTATCGAACCGTCTCTAAAATGACCAATCCCTCTTTCTACAAGACCTTGATCATCCCAGTCCGGCGGATGGGCATGGACATCGATTTTGAGGCTCTTGGTCTTTTCGAGAGATTTGGGTGCTGTTTTTGGTCCTGTTTGAATTGATGGTGATTGGAGGAGAAGATTCAACCACGAACTATACCGGCTGTACAACGACATGAGTTTATCCAGGCGCCTGCGTATTCAACGTTTAAGGTTTGAGTCCGGGTCGAGGAATATTCCGCTCTGAACCTATGAGACAACGCAACAGAGGACGTCCATGATTAGGGTGGTGCACAAAAGTGGGGAGGAACCTCAAACAGCTTGGTGTGTGGAATTGGAGAGAGCTAGCAAAAGATCGTGCTAGCTCAAGAGGGTTGTTGGTTGAGGCCCAGTTCCACCACGGACTTTAGAGCTGCACAAAGAAGAAAAAAAAACACCTTTACAGCTGAGCGCTCTTTGTAATAAATTATAGAACACACAAAGGATTATTAACATGATGTACAACAGGGGAGAGTGTAGCCCTGACGTGAGATGAGACACAGGGAGTCTGGCAAAATGATATGAATAAATGCCTCAAGATGCTTTAAACCACAGCACCTTAAGGAAGTTTCAGCGATGGCATGGATTTGTGCAGATGGTGCACTTAGTACTGCTCTCTCAGATGCGCTTGATATTCTTTTTGATCCGACCGCCTGTTGTCCGTCTTCATGACTCCTTCATGACTGGTGTAGTAAAGGGTGACCAGATAGCGGCCGTCAAAGTTATCAGTGACGTCCAGCTGTCAAAGTATTCCGTCAGGTTCGCCATTTCATCATGCATCATTTCACGCTTGACGAACGTGCGGAAATTGTTAAAAAAGTCTTATCGAAATTCCGGCTCAGTTGTATAACAGAGCGTAAAAAAAAATAGACTTCTTTCAGTCGCATTTTCGCATAAAACCTATAGTGCGTCTAATAATATGGCCTGGGACTGTATGTCTTACACTTAACTAGACTCTTAACAACTTTACATCGACTGCAGTTTCGACCTGACTGAAGTTCTGACTGACTGAAGCTTGCTTGACTGAAGTTTTGAGACTTTTCCAAGAACAGATGTCTTTGAAAATTTAACTATGCCTTCAAGAAATCCGTACATAACTATACAGATGGATCCAAAATTGAAGAGGGTGGATGGTGTGGTTGATGATGTCCTAAATGTCAGTCTCTCCTTTTACCTTCCTGATCATTGTAGCTGGCTTCATGCAGATTTTATGGCAATTCTTTGCTTTGCATCATTGCAGATAGTCCGGCAGCCACAAATTCTCCGAAAACGTGGCCCCATAATATTGAAAATGGTTAGAATTGACATCGCCAAGACGGCTGATAACACGATTTGGGAATTTGGTGCGTAAAAAATCGATTGTGCAACAAAAAGTCCATTAACATGGCTCTGTAATGGCCACCGTTGGCCGAAACGTTGTTCTTAGCCTTATTTTTGAAGAAAAATGATCCAAGGATGCCACCACTCTACAATCCGCACTAAACTGTCAACCGAGCCCCAGGTGCGGTGCGGCAATTTTGTTTGTTAACGTAGCCTTAAGGTAGCCATAAACGACTAACATGCTCGCCGAACTTGCTCGTGCTCGCCGCATTTTCGTAGTGTATGGGCTGGTTCGGGAGCCTCTGTTCGTCGTGTAGGGCCACGTTCGCGAGCAAAACTCATTTTTGCTGTGAACGTCGCCGAGTGCATATCGCAGATGAAGCACAATGTCAACAGTCAGCCACGATTTTATCGAGGAATTCACCACTTGCGCTTCCCTATCACACATGTTGATGGTTTGAAGAAACAACACGAAATTAATGTTCGCCAAATGTGTTCGCCATGTAGGCGATAACGCAAACGAGCATGTTCGTCGTTTAGGGCTACCTTTAGCCGCCAAGATGAAAATGTGCCTCGTCAGAAAAGATGATTTTTCACCATAAATCGTTGTCCAATTTGAGCTGCTCTAAGGCCAGGCCCAAACTGCGAAGCGATAACGAAGCGGATGGTCGCGAGCCTTTTATTGCTGTGTCAATTGCACCTTGTAATCGAATAATCCGAGGTCTTTGTGCAGAATACTCCTCAGGCTAGTGCGTGAATGTTGAGCTTTTGAGATCGATGGCGAGTTGATGTTCATGAATTGAGTCTCACACTCTCGGCCACAGCAGCCACATTCTCATCCGTGTGCACCGTACGACGATGGGCACCATGAGTGTTGTCCACTACACACCAGTCTCACGAACATTTTGCACAAACTTGCGTACATGAAGCATCCGTCATTTCGCCCAAAACTTCTTTTCAGAAAACGCACTGTTTGGGCTACACAGCACTCATTCTGGAAATTTTTGAAGTAAGTTTCCCAACTTGTTCAAGCGTAACGCGACTCATTTCGATCCGCGGAGGTATAATACTGACTTTCGGAAAATGGCTGTGAGTGTCAAAATAACCTATGATTTAAAAAAAAACAACAAGATGGCCCACCCTGTATTTGGACCCAATTTTTTCATAAAATGACCTGCCTCGTTTCTGTTTCTTCGACGTCGCAATAGTGTAATGCACTTCATTTTTCATTGAAAACTAGTCACAAATCGTAGATCGAAGTCAAATATCCTCAACGGCTTTCCAAGTGCTATAGTCTCCCTCAGATATTGAAGATGTCGTTGGGCGTTGTTTAGGCCCAACAAATTAGTGGCGATTTTTCCAAATTCAATAAAAAAATGATTAGTTTCCTTTCCTCATCATCCTTGAGGATTTTTGGTTTCACTAAGACTTCGTAAAAGCTTAAGCAATAAAAGCACAAAGACACGAAACAATAAATTGATTGATGGTCATTAAAACAAGTCATAATTTCCGTCAATGGTCCAGTGGGATGGTTTTAGAAATCGCGTGATTCGCCGTCTTTATCTGCTCAGAGGGATATGTGAACTCAATGATTTTTTGGTGATAAATTTTTAACAATTGACGTACGATACGAGTATTGGACGTCAACTTAAAGCGTATTTCTTTGGATCCTTAAAATTTACCGTCAGCGATTAAGGGCGATGGCGATAGCTCAGGCTGAGACCCTCCAGGGGTCGATTGTTGACTGCTTATCAGGCCTGCGACCTCTGGAGGGTCTCAATCTGAGCTATTCGTGATGAGCTATTCCCTCGCTGATGGCAAGCTTCAAAAATGATTTGATTTCACAAAAATGTGGTCTGAAAAGTTAATTAATCGATGCCTTTTATTATCCTCGCCCGAAATTAGGTTGTCACAAAACTCCTTTCGAAATGATAATCAAATTTGGACTTGATTTTGAATCCTTTCTTCACATTTTCAATGAAAAGTTGCACCCTTCGAACACTCCTGTTTGAAACTTCCATATACAGGCATGGACCTGGATAGTATATGGATTCACTCAGTTATGTATACATAAATGTTACGTCAAATTGTCCTTGATTCTATTTCATGCCAAAGATGCACACAGACATTGGCCTCGAGGTGGGAAAGAAAAATGCAAGCTTCCAGTAAATGCATCTGCTGGAAATTCAGATTTTATCAAATTTCCAACACTCCAACAGACAACCCTTCTCTTAAAATGCAAGACATTAAAAAACCCGAATCAGTGTCAGTCAGAATGAAAGAAGAAGCAAATGAATAAATATCCATTCTCACATCTGACACCAGTCGACGCATATTCTCACTTCAAATCTGACATATCGGCTCTTGTCAAACAAAACTCGATAATGTCATCCGTTTATTGATCCCTCCCCGAAAAAAAAAGATAAGGAGCCAATTACACAAGATTCCTGCTGACTCAATCCCTTCTATTTGAGCGAACCGAAAGGGGCATCCTTAATGAGATCTTCGTTTGCTTTCAATTCCAATTCAAATGGAAAACGGACTTCTTGTTCATCTGTTTTTCCATTTTTTGTCGCTTTTTTTTGGACTCATTTTGTTTTTTTGTGAATCAATTGTTTTCCAATTTGCAAGACACAGGGAACACAAAAATCATTCAATCAATTGATGACCGTTCAGTGAGTGTGTGTATGTATAGGTATTTGCGAAAAGCTCCCATCAAAGTCAACCCCCTAGGAGAGAGGAGGAAAAAAAAAGCACCATCCCCTACTCAAAGCACAGTCGTTTGTTCTCCCTCCCCCCTTGCAGCATATTCTTTCTTGATCTCCTTCAAGTGATTCTTTTTTTTCCTGCGCCCCACGAGAGGGTGAGTGTGTGCGAGAGAGAGAGAGAGAGAGAGGGCGGGAGTGTGTGTGTGCTAGAGGTTATGTGGGGGTTGTGAGGGTATTTGTACTTTTTTTCTTCCCCAATCTCTACCCTCTATTGATCGGATTTGATCATAACAACAAAATTGTGAAGGTTTCCCATCTCGTGTCCTTTCGACATCACATCACCCCCCACCCCCCATTTCTGTAACTGAAGCTAGAGATTTTGTGTTTTTTTTTTTTTTTCTCGAAAAGATAAAAATGAATGTCCTTGCTTACCTAAGGAAAAGAACTGAGGTTCCGTTGCGTATCTTCTTCGATTTTTTTCTATCGCTCGCGAGTTTCAACTGCAATGCACACTTTTTAATCCAGTTTTCTAAATTTCCATTCACTTGGGCGAAACTTGATTTGATTTTTGTAATTCGGCGAGAATGTATCTAGGAATTATCCTGTGACGACACAAAATAGGGGGAATAGGTTGGTTTTCAGTTATTTTCTCGGACCGACATTTTCGTAGAGCTTTTATGTGTGTGTGTGTGTTTTTCTTTTTGTTCCTCCTTCGTCCTCTGGGAAAAACTCGATACTTTTCAACACCGAACTCTAGATTTTCGAAAAGAAGATTAGTTAAAAACGGTTTTGTTTCCTTGGGAAAGAAAATTGAAATCAATATGTGTAAAGGATGTTTCCTTTCGTTCGAAGCACTGCACTCTCTGGAAAAACTCACTTAGCTAACGGATACGAAGGCAACGATAATGACGAGGAGGTTGCGGGAGAGAAGAATTTTCTTTCCAAAGCAAAAAAAATATAAAATTTCACACTAGGATACTTCATCCATTGCTCGGGGGAAGGATCGAATGCTCACTGAGATTTGAAAAAACTGAATTTTTAATAGCTATTCGTTTCGTTGGATGGGATGGAAAACAATTTCCTTTCAGATTTTCTTTTTTTCTTTTTTCTGGATTGAATTTCACTTCACGGGACAGAACAACACACGCAGAGATGAGAGAATTCACTCGCGTTTTGGTCACACGAACCGAAGGCGAATCTGTGAAGTTTTCTTGAAAATCGATTTCGAAATGTGGAAAAAAGTTTCGCTTCAGAGGGATGGCTTGCGGCTGTGTGTGTGTATGTGTTCGGGGGGGATGTGCTGATGAGCTTTTGGAGTTGAATCAACGCATGCGAATGGGGGGCGGTTTGGAGAGCTTTAATGGCAGACCTTGTGTGTGTACACACTCAACGGGGGTGGCTGGATGAGTGAGGCTTGTGAGTTTCTGTAGCGCAGTTCTTTATTTGTACGCCTGTATGGAGGTTATCAATAAATAAAGTGACAACTGAACGGCAATGTGATAAGGACTTTTGTCAATGACACAAATGGAGGATGGTCACTCGGGTGTGTGTGTGCGTGGTTTGGCATAGATACGGTTACAGTGGAGCTTTTGCAATGAATTCTATGCTTTTCGCAGTGATTCGGTCAAAGCTTGATTCGGAATTGTTCGAAAAAAGAGTTTTGAATAAAGGGGGAGACGTTGATGCACTTTTTCAGAATTCAGTACAGATTTGAACAAAATTGTATATGACAAGAAATGGACTGAAGATGGCAAATGGAGTTCACAAGCTTTCTTGGGAAATTGATATCCATCTAGCTAGCACCACACTTGAGCCAGTTAAGAAAATTGTCTGCGTTGGAGCAAACGTGAACTCTACAAACAACATTTTAGTAAAGATCTAACGTTGACAAGGCCCTGCCACTTCGGTTTGTCGAAACAACTGGGGTCGAAATTTCTGGCTCGAAGGATTAAAATCGATACAAAACCCTACTTCTACAAGTCTTGCTATATGAAGCAGAAAGCTGGATGATAAACAGGAATGCAGATCTGATTCTTGGTGCCTTCGAAAGAAAAATTCTATGTAGGTTAGGTTAGGGGCTGCCAGTGAATTCACCAGCTACCCACAGTCAGACTTATGCCACTGATCGACCGCTCCAGTAATAGTGTCGTTAATTTAATCCCAATGGCAAATGGTGACTGGACCCGATTTGAAAAACCGGATAAATGCGTATTAACTTTGCTTTCACTGGGATTTGAACCTGGGACTCCTCTAATTTAGGGCCGGCACTTAACCAACTGCGCCATCCAGACATTTAGCTGTACAAGGATGTGAACATGGTCCGGAAGACAAGCACTGAAGGAGAAATACCTTCTTTCAAGATTGACGAAGGTGCAAAGATCGGCCGGCTTCGGAGTCGCGGGTGCTCTAAGGACAACACTGACAGCAGCGCTCTAGGCCTTACTGTATCTTACCTCTCTTGACATTTTCTGCAGTAGCAGGCTTCAACCGCGAAGAGACTCAGGGATGTAAAGATGTGGGAACAGAGATAATATCGCCACGCTTCTATAATAATAATAATAATAATGCCGGCGCTACAGTCCGAGGTGGACCTGGGCCTAGCTTCTCTGAAACCACTCGTGTTGTGCTTGCTATTCTTCTCTCACGAGTGGAGAGGACCTACGGTTTAATGCCGACTCCGAACGGCGAGATTGAGAATCTTTTTTCTAGATAGTTATACTCTTTGACCATTGTCAGTGACTCGAAAGAGGTGGAGCCGTGAACAATTTTTTTTTTTTTAAATTGTTTGTTTGAACTTGGGTTCAAACCTAGACTGTGAAAGTCTAATGCGCATGGGTCGACGCACGAATCGACACTGCCACGGGGCCCACGCTTCTATCCTCTCAAAATAGACAGCAACATAGAGGTTCATCAGACTACCTGCTACCAGCTCTAACCACCACAAAGAAGTTTTCTACCCGAATTCTGAAGGAGATGTTGGGAAGGGCTAAAAGTTGATTTGATCCTTCTTCTTCTTCTTAGGGCGCTATAGTCCGAGGTGGACCTGGGCCTCACTCAACATGCCTCTCCAGTCAGCACGATCTTTTGCCAACTGTCTCCAGTTTCGCACACCAAGCCGGCCGAGGTCCTTGTCGACATGTGTGCGACACCTTGTATGTGGACGTCTTCTGTTGCGTTGTACCACTGGCTCAGAGTCGAAATCCCTATATACTGATGGCTCGAAAACAGGTGCAGGTACAGGGTCTTCTGCGAGCTCCTCGAAAGATCTGTGAACATAAGCGACAAGCCATGTATTATGGCTTTATAACATAAGAACAAACATTCGCATTAACTATAAAATACAACGTCGTTCAGTTGGCTGACTCGGCTGGCTTCGCAGTAGCTCATTCTGTCACCCCAATTTTCGAAGACCTTGTTGATGGTTTCGGGCCGTAGTTCACAGATTGCTTGGATGATATTGGATTCAAGTGCTTGAATCGTTTCCGGATTGTTGGCTTAACATCGGTCCTTCACGGTTCCCCACTAAAAAACGTCCAAAGGGGTCAAATCGCATCTCCAAAGCTTCCAATTGAAATCGCCAAGACGGCTGATAACACGATTTGGAAATTTGGTGCGCAAAAGATCGGTTGTGTGACTTGGCGCGCCATCCTGCATAAACCAGAGCTCGTCCAAATCCATGTCTTCAATTTCGTTAAACAAGAAATCGGTTAAACTGGCTCTGTAACGCCCACCGTTGACCGAAACGTTGTTTCCAGGCTCATTTTCAAAGCAAAATGGTCCAATGATGCCACCACTCCGCAATCCGCACCAAACTGTCACTTTCTGTGGATGCATTGGCTTCTCGACAATAACGTGCGAGTTTTCTGAGTCCCATATGCGGTGCGGCAATTTTGTTTGTTAACGTAGTCGCCGCGATGAAAATGTGAGGAAGAGATAAGAATATGGACTAGTGGAGGGGCCCTACAGCTTAATGCCGACTCCGAACTACGATTTTGCGAAGCTTTATCTAGTCAGTTATACTCTTTGAGCATTGTCAGTCAGGCGGAGCCGTGAAAAAAATGTTAGGTGTTTTTTGCGAGATTCGAACCTTTGACCTCGAGCGTAGGAGTCGACGCACTTACCCACCATGCCACAGTGGCCACTATAAAGCTAACCACTATAAAATCTATAGTGCGTCTAATAATATGGCCAGGGACTGTATATTTGTAAACCAAAGCCATTGATCGCCTAGTGGAAAAACTCGTTTTTGTTAACGATAGTCAACGACATCTGTTTGCCTAGCAGGCACAGGTTCAACAAACACATTTTAAAATAACGTGTTTGGAAACCCATAAATTAACTCATGAAATTGAAGGAAAATAACGACAAGTCTTACAAGTATCTGTAAACTTCCTATATTTGAGTCACCCTTTAAAGCTCTATTCAAATGAAACTTACGAAGCTCTTGACTGTTTGCTGCAGTAGACTCTGGTTGATGAGGGTTTGTGTTTATTCGTGAAAGCTCCTCAGAGCTTTGTAGTTATTGTTTGCGAAAATTTCCTGTAGAGGGCGGTTAAGCTTTAAGACAAAGTTAAAAAAAACAAAGCGTTGATGACATTTTAACGGTTTCACAATTTGGTTTCTGAATCGCTACAAAAATGTTCCCTTTTTTGGTTTTTTGCGAATAGTGAGCCGTAAGAGGTCACAAAATGATCTACTAGAGTTTAAAAGCCTGTGTGCTTTTGCACAGTGGCTTTCTTGGAGTGCAAGAAAACATATTATTACGATGTTCATGGTTCAATACGTTTAAAGGAAGATATAACAGCATAACGGAATGTGAAATATTAATCTAGTCGACGGGGGTCAATTCCTTTATTAGTTCTCATTGAAGATTCTAAAGAGCGCCTCATTAAGCGCTTCCTATCTTTAAATTTAAATAAAACAAAGCGTGTGTGAAATATTATCGAAACTTTTTATTCGTTTGAAAGGCATATTAATGTCATTATGTGTGGAATATAACATCGATCAAATGCCCACCACGGTCAAATGTCTCTCTCTCTTTTCGCGTCTCAGTCTGATTTGATCTGATGGCATGGATTATGTTGGCTTTGAGGGCCGCTTTGGTTTGTGGCTTATTCTCATAGACCTGCCACTTCAGAAAACCCTACAAGAAAAAGTCGAACGGGGTCAAATCGCACGATCTCGGTGGCCAGTTCACGTCACCTCCACGTAAGATTACCATGACCTCGAATCACTCGTGCGGAATTTCCAATGTGGCGTGAGCTGTGTGGCACGTAGTGCCGTACGGTTGAAACCACATGCCGTTGGTGTCCATATCATCCAATTCAGGCCAAAAGGGGTTGGTAATCACCGACCTATAGCACTCGCGGTTGATGGTGATGGCCTGGCCAACGTCGTTCTCAAAGAAATACGAGTATGGACCGATGACGTCGCCAGCCCAAAATCCCCACCAAACAATGATGGTCTGGAAGCTCTTGGATCTCATGTGGATTGGTTTCGTCCCAAATTCGACAGTTTTGTTTGTTGAAGATTACGTTCCCATTTATCCAGAAATGGGCCTCATCGCTAAACATGATTTTTCGATGAAACTTAGGGTTTCTGCTCTAGAGCCCATTTAGCGAACACACGTCTTTGTCTATGGTCGTTTACCTTCAGCTCCTGAGCCTGTTAAATTTTGTACGGGTGTAGGCCCAATCCCCACGCAAAATTCGTCAAGTTGTGGTCTGCAAAAGGCCAAGTTCTTGTGGGTGACGCGAAATCGACTCGGACCTCAAGCACACTCACGGACGGCGGCGATGTTTTCGGCAGACCTTGAGTTTATACAACGACCGATCGTTTACCAATCCAGTGGACTCAAATTTATCCACCACACTGCGAATAGTTCTCTCGGTGGGACGCTTATGGTGACCGTAAAATGGGCGATGCGCACGGAATGTTGCCCGAACAGAACACCCAAATTTGACCAAACAATTTTCTCATTTGCCCATGTTGTTGAACGCTATGTCCATCCATGGTGATTTGGCAAAACAGACTGAATAAATAACAGCCAATTTAACAGATGTAGCTTCAACAGTATGACCGCTATCAACAGTCAAAGTTCTGAAGTCCCCATTGGAAGACCCTTTATTTTGTTTCATCCCATCTAACCTTAATCTTATCCAGCTCCACATTCCTGCATCAACAACGGCTTGCGTTCAGCGTCATCTTTCCTTGTCGACGTTGCAGAGAGTCCCCCAGGAGCCGGAATAACCATAGAGAGGCAAGCATCAAAAGGCCTTACATGAGTTTCTCAATCAAAATTCAACTTAATGAGTCACATACCATAAGTTGATGACCAGACAAGCAAAACAACAAGAAGGGCGGCACCAATCTCCCACCCTGTCTAATCCCAACTTGTTTAAAGCCAGTTAATATCCAAGAGAATATCCGATTAAACCTCAATGAGAGAAGAATGTCCGAAGACAAATGGCTCGTCTCCCCAGACAGACGCTGGCCACTGTTGGTAGATATGCGTGCTTCCTGAATTTCCCTCATTGTTCAAAGCAATCACCTTACTCCTGTTCAAGCCGCACCCTATCTGCATTGAATGACTTTTATGCTGAATATTTGTTGAGAACCTCACACCGAGCTCCACCAGCCACAGGTCACTTCAAGTCAATCTCCTGCAAGCACCCTCGTCGGAATCCGAACTCCCACTTTATGCATAAATGCAAATCAATGCACCGTCCTCGGGCAATCCCACCCCAGAGTGCCCCAGCACCAGGTTCCCAGCAGCTCATCCGACAAATAATCACTGCACTCCAACAAGTGCACTGCAGCTGTTTCAGCACTCTGCCAACCCCTTGTGCGTACGTGGCTTCTCCTAGACAATGCCACTCGGGCCACAAATGTCGCGTCTGCACATCCAATCGTACACATGACAAAAAAAATTGAAAAAAGAAAAAAAAAACAAACAGAACAGGAAAACATGCATCCAGCAAATGTTTGGTTTGGTCTCAGTCATGCAGAAGCAGATTGACAACGACGCATACGGCACGGCTCCTGACCCCGATTCGGTAGCATCGGACGCCTAGTGATCTCATTCTCCCGGGCTTCTTTGCTCCGCAACATGCCGGTCTCTGTGGGGTTGAAAAATTCATAAATACCCGTACACCTCCGGGGTGTAGGGGTAGCGTTTGACTCAGAAGAAAACATGTCCTTCGGATGCGTATCGTGTCGGAAGGAGATATTTAAGGCATTCGACATGGTAGAAGCAGCTTCTCTTTACACATCCTAATTAATTGGCCGCATCTGGCACACACAGCATTGTTGGAGTTCGTATTGACAGCCACTGGAGCGGATTATGCGCGTGCATGCGTCTGGGGGAACAACACTAGACACGCCTTTGAACTCTACCGAGTGCGACAAGGCTCGGCTGCCTTTTCCGTGTCATTAAATTGCTAGTTGCGTTCGCTAGAGTGCGCTCCGGTGTGTGACAAGCGGGACAAGGCTAATGCGATTCCATTGAGACTTGAGTGGGAGTGTGAACAAGATCTCAGTCGGTAGTCTTAAGGTGAGACTGCCTTCAGACAAGGTCTTTGCAGAATCGTGACCTTCACCAGGACGGGCGACTACGGCTTTTATGTAACGCTGGGTCACGTCCAAAAATAAGTACAGTAATGTCCTTGAATATTCCTGAGAGGATTAAAAATTGGGTCTTCAGCCGAATCATTTGGCAAAAAAAGGGTAATTCTTGGAAGCGAAGGAGGTGATTGGTAAGAAGAAGTAGCGACTAGGTTTGTGCTACGGAGAAGGGTAAGGGTGGTCTTAAATTTCGATGAGTTGTGTGACTTTTCTTTAGGGACTATCGGTTTTCAAAGACAGCAAGTTCTCACAGTCACGAAGAATGATGGCGATCTGAAGCAAGAAATGAACGAACTCTAACTCTGATATTGACTCAAGAAACACCCCAGAGCAAAGGGACAAGGAGCAGATTCATTCTTATCAATCGTTGTATTTTTGGGCACAAGGATCAATTAGGTAACGGTGCCCTTTGGTGGCACGAATTAAGGAGTCGCATAAATCTGGGCGTTCAGTATTTTAACTTTGAAGGCATCAGTTACTTGTGATTTGTTCGCATAGACCTGCGATTTAAAAAAAAACTGAAAACATAAGTCTAAAAATTTTAAAACGCAGACCAGTTAAGGTGGCCGCAGTCGCCCGATGTGTCCATGTCCTCCAATCGCCCGTGCAAATGGTCCATCGTTGAATGCGCCCAGGGGCACCTACCGCCATCTATGGATGTTTACCTTAAGTTCCTTGTTAAGCTGGGCTACGGACTCACTTCCCGATGTAAGCATTTGTTAAGTTGAAGTCGCAGAAAGGGTAAATTCTTGTGAATGACGAGATCGCATACTCTCAAGCACGGTATTCAGCTGATATTGCGTTCTGGTGATGTAAGGGTGTTTCCTGATTATTCGTCGAACACATTGACACGAATTTGAACACCGAAGGTTGATTAATTGACGGTTGTCAAAGATAATTTCTATATACATAAAAATTTTTTCCAAGTGGGTTGTGTCTTTATAACTCACGAATGGTCAAATCGAATTCGATAACATTTTTAGAGCTTGTTCGTATAGTTGTGTAGATGGTTTATCTAAAGTTTGAACGAAATTGGTTGACGCGTTCGTCAGTTATAACTTTTTATGTCAACATCTGCAAATTCGTAGGAGCCTATGAGCGTGTGCTGTATGTATAGTGTGTGCTGATGTCATACATACGGCAAATGCACGTTGTAGCGCATACACGCATATACATTGACAGCTGTCAGTGAGTGATCATGTTAAGTTTCTTTTCGTAGTGTCTGTCTGTCTGATTGTTCGGGCTAATCTCCGAAACGGCTGGGCCGATTTCAATGACACTTTGCAAGCATGAAGAGAAGGTTGTCAACAGTGATCATCAATCGAGCTGTCTGGCTCATCTTCTCTTTTACTCTACTGTATCCCGAAACTGGACGACTGGATGGCGTAGTTGGTTAAGTGCCTGCCCCAAGTTAGAGGGGTCCCAAGTTCGGATCCCAGTGAAATCGAATCTGGTCCAGTCACCATTTGCCGTTGGGATCAAATTAACGGCACTGGAGTAGGTTGCTACCTGTCAGTACAATGGACCAGTTTTGAGTCTGAGTTCTCCAGTAATGTTTCAAAAATCCTCTGAAATAAAAAAAAAAAAAGCCCGAAAGCCTACCCAAAAGAAGCTTGGAGCAGAAGCGACGACGAATAAAAGGACAACCTTTATGAGTTCTCCAAATTGGTCTTGCCTTATGTTGTGGGTGGCAGGAACATATAGACAATTTCTCGGATTTTATGAAGGCCATTTAAATTGTTCCGGCCCCCGTATCCTCCAACTTCAAAATGGGAGCTGAAATTCAGCCGGCAGAAGCCGTAACTTTTCTGCCATTCAAAAAGCTCCTATAACTGACCCCAAAAGTAACTCAGACTGTCTGCCATTTCTTACCAGAATCGTGGCATCGTTATGAAAGCCATTTGAATCATTCCCGAAACATTTGTGCCATCTAACATATGGAAGAAATTTCCCAGAGCACCCCACCGAAGCAATTCTTCCCCCCCCCCCCCCCCCCTCTTCCAACGTCCCGTCACTGTTCCCAAAAGACACACCACTCCACTCCACTTCACCGTCCCAAATGACTATCGACCTCAGGGGAAAATTTATAAGACTCACCTGGCAGAAGGCCACACTCCATCCTCAGAATTTATTACCCCTAATTGAATGACCATAAAATTATCATCTTCCCTCAAACGCTCCCCCTATTGATTACATCACCGATTTCGCACTCCCATCATCGTCGACCACTGTCATTGTCCTTTCGCAACAAATCTCCACGTACTGACAGCCTACGCACACACACTGTGCGCATACAGAATTTACGATTATGTCACCGAGCACGAAGCGCCAAGGCAGTTCAACTCCTCGTCGTCCTGCGAAAATATTATTTAAGCTGAAAACTTTTTTCTTCCTGCGTATCCTGTCAATAATTCAAACCCGGCGATGTGTTTATAAACTTTCGGCTATTAAGTCACAGGCGAAGGATGTCTGTTGGGGTCCAACGTGGACGAGGACGAGGACGAGGCCGAGGACTGCCTACTGTGTCGTGGATTTATGTGCGGCCATTCCGCAGTGGCAGCGGCGGTGCGATGTGGGATGATGTCAGAAAGGGTGAAGGCTGGTCCCATCTTGGTCATATTTTTTAGCAAATCGAATAAATCCGAACAGGCGGTGACGGGCGAGGAGCGGTGGGAGCGTGGGACGGACAAAATATGTCGCAACTTTTTGTGTACACAATTCTTTATTGAATTTGTTTGGTGACAGTGGTTTCACTCCAGCTTAGTGCCTTCGTGGGGACGGACGACACGAAGGATGTGGGCTGATGGAAGAATAGTTGTAGCCCCTTTTGTTGTGTTTGAAATATGTTTTGTGAGAGTTTATTTTTCAGTTTGGACATCCTGTCCGGGTGCATGGGGAACAACAGGCGGCCTGCCGATCAACAGTTGTTCATTGATTTATCGCACACACACAGTGGGTGGTCGATGAACGTGGTCTTTGGACTGATAAATCCCCCCCTTCCATTGGGTGGCACAGTGTGAACGAAAAAATCTCGACGGAAAGTGGATTTGTTTTTGGTTGCTGTTTTAAGATATAAATGTAACATTTGAGAATATAGCGGTGAACGAACGTACCATTCAGCGTTGGTTTGGTAAGTTCCATTCGGGAGATCTAAGCCTCGAAAACGAACCGCGTGGGGAACCAGAAACGGTAATTGAAACAGTGGATGCTGAGTCAACAAAAATGGTGTGGAGCATTGCACACAACATGGGAGTATCCCTCATGGCTGAACGACTGCATGGCGCAAGGTCAAGTGCCTACTCCAAGTTCGAGAGCTCCCAGGTTCGAATCTCACTGAAATCGAATCAGGTCCAGTCACCATTTGCCGTTGGGGTCAAATTAACGGCACGGGAGTAGGTTGCTACCTGGCAGTACAATGGACCACTTTTGAGTTTGAGTGCTCCAGTAGAATTGCAAAAACCGTTCGAAAAAAATCCCCCATGACACCTATCTGAAATAGGAACATTTTTTACAAAAAAAATAATCCGACATTTAATGTGGTACAAACGGGGTCATTCATTTCGTGGTTTCTAGTTGGTAGCTCTGGCATTTGACATCTGGCAAACTCAGCTGTCATTTGAAGTGTGATAATATTAGTTGAATGCTTGCCATTTACAATAATGGATCGCTTAAAAATCGAACAACGCGTTAAAATTATTAAAATTTACTACAAAGTGGTGATTCAAACGCAGCCACTTTTTGCGCATTACGCTATGATTATTGTCGTCATAATTGACCGACTACGCAAGCAATCGGTAAAATTGTGAAGAAATTTGAAGAGAGTGGAAGCGTTACTGATGTCGTACGGCCTGTGCATCCAGACAAAGTGACTGTTTGGTGTGATCTATGGTCGAAAAGTGTCATTGGTCCACATTTCTTCGAAAAAGCCAATGGGCGAACTCGGAGCAATATGGTCGAATGATAACCGATTTTTTTGGCCGGCGATTGAAGATCATGACTTGGACGATATGTGGTTCCAACAAGACGGGGCAACAAGCCACACAATATGACCAATAACGGCTTTATTGCGTGAGAAGTTTCCTGGTCGCGTAATTTCACGTTTAGCCGACGCCAATTGGCCACCAATATCATGCGATGTGACACTGTTGATTTTTTTTGTGGGGTCACGCAAAAGACCGTGTTTACGCGAATAATTCCCGAACTCTAGATGCATTAAAAACCAATATTACTCAAGATATGGCCGAGATAGCGCCCGAAATGTGCGAAAAAGTGGTTAAAAAATACCTCAAAAGAATCGCATGGTGCGAATCTTCCCGAGGTGGCCATTTGAATGATATTGTTCTTCACACTTAATGGCAAGGTCCAAGCTTTATAATGAATGAAAATGTTCATCAAAAATGTATCGCTGTGTGTGTTTTATTTAGCTTTACTTTCGGAATCGAAAAATGATTGACCCTTTATATCCAGGGTTGATAACAAGGCTTTGATTTTGATTCTTGTGTTTTGTGTCTTGACTTAATACAAATGATGTATGACCTTATCTGACTCTATCTGACTCAATTCAGAGGGCTGAACATACAACATGAAAAACAAAGCTCTACTGACTTGTCGACTGGATGACATCTATTGAATTTGCGTCTTAAAGCTAATGCGGTAGCATTATAACTTCACTTAAAAGAACTGGAACGACTGGCACCACTAACCAGTCATGGACCACTAAAGCAGTGAGTTTTAATTTAGAAGAAACGTAGTCGTAGATTATGCAAGCTCTGTAAAAATTAAAGGGAAATAATCCATTTTGGTCGGGCGCCATGGCCGTGTGGGTTCGTGCATCGACCCATGCCCACTAGACTTTCGCAGTCTAGGTTCGAATACCAGACCAGTCAAACAATTTAAGAAAAAAAAAATTGTTCACTTCTCCACCTCTTTCGAGTACCTACTGACAATGCTCAAAGAATATAACTGTCCAGAAAAAGCTTCTCAATCTCGCCGTCCGGAGTCGGCGTTAAACTGTAGGTCCCCTCCACTCGTGAGTGAACAATAGCACGCACAGCACGAGTGGTTGCTGAGAAGCTAGGCCCAGGTCCACCTCGGAGTTTAGCGTCGCCATTATTATTATTATTAACCCATTTTGGTCGATTTGGTGATATGATGTTCTACAATATGTCGCCCTAACTCCAGTATTTTTTGATTATTGGTCGACCACAATTCGGAAGTTGATGATTTAATTGTCTACTTTTATGTGCATTCACTCCCTCCAGTCATGGATCTCCTGTCCACTCCTTTGTAATTTCCCATGCCCGCTTTGTTATTTTAAAGCGTCTCCCCTTTGGCTCACTAACAAACATTATGCATGCAATTTGTTCATTGCTCATGTTGTATGTTTTGAAACCAAAAACTGTTGTCAACTATTTCTACACAACATCAAGACAAAAACGAGGAACACCCCACCTGCCACACGAATGAATCACCTGGATGTATGCATATGACTTCACATTCGTAAGTCACCTAGTCTGAATGGCATGCCAAACAGGGTCTTCAACTAGTTATGAAAACACAAAAACACACAAGCACTTTAGAAACTGTATAACGAATGCCTCACAGGAAGGCCAATCGAATAAACAATATCTAGTGCTGTCGTCTGAAGGAAACACATCATCAGGGGAACCCTCGCCCCAGTTGCCTGCTAGACACAATTCACAAAACACAAGAACGAATCACATGCATTGCCGGCTGCAAGTGGTAATTGATGAGGCCGGAGGTTCTTTAGTCAGGAGTATGACTTCAGAAAATCTGATTCTCAACTTAATAGATTCTGTTCGGGGGTGACAAGATCAACTTGGCAGAAGCCACATTCACAGCTCTTGGCAAGAAGATTTTATTTAATTATTTTTTTTATTTAAATACTGCATCTTGAGATAATCTGCAGGAGGATTCTTATAAGAAATCTCTTTTTTTTTTACAATTTTTTTAATATTTTGTACAGTTCGATACTTGCAATGTCAATTTGGAATATCCACAGGGTTAATAATAATAATAATAATAATGATAATGGCGGCGCTACAGTCCGAGGTGGACCTGGGCTTAGCTTCTCAGCAACCACTCTTGTTGTGCGTGCTATTGTTCTTTAACGAGTGGAAGGGACCTACAATTTAATGCCGACTCCGAACGGCGAGATTGAGAAGCTTTTTCTAGACGGTTATACTTTTTGAGGATTGTCAGTGATTCGAAAGAGATGAAGCCGTGAAAAAATGTTTCCGGATTGTTGGCATAACATCAGTCCTTCAAGGTTCCCCACAAAAAAAAGTCCAAGGGGGTTAAATCGCAGCTCCGAGGCGGCCAATTGACATTGCCAAAACGGCTGATAACACGATTTTGGATTTTGATGCGCAAAAGATCGATTGTAGCATGGGCTGTGTGGCATGGCGCGCCATCTTCTGTCTCTTCATGAACCAGAGGTCGTCCAAATCCATGTCCTCAATTTCAGTAAAAAAAAAGGGCGGTTAACATGGCTCTGTAAACCCCAATGTTGACCGCAACGTTGTTCCCAGCCACATTTTCGAAGAAAAATCGTCAAATGATGCCACCACTCAACAATCCGCACCAAACTGTCAGTCTCTGTGGTGTGGATGCATTGGCTTCTCGACAATTACGTGCGGGTTTTCCGAGCCCCAGAGGCGGTGCGGCAATTTTGTTTGTTAACGTAGCCGCCGAGATGAAAATGCGCCTTGCCTCGTCAGAAAAAATGATTTATCCCCCAAAATCGTTGCCCAATTCGAGCTGCTCTAAGGCCTAAACTGCGAGGCGATAACATTCGGATGGTCCTGCGCCTTCAAGTGCTGAGTCAATTGAACCTTGTAAGCGAATAATCCAAGATCTTTGTGCAGAATTCTCCTCAGGCTAGTGCGTGAAATGTTGAGCTGTTCGAGCTGAGATCGATGGCGAGTTGATGTTCATGAATTGAGTTTTACACTCTCGGTCACTGCAGCCAAATTCTTATCTGTGCGCACCGTACGACGACGGGGACCACGAGCGTTGTCTCACTAACATACCAGTGTCACGAACTTTTTGCATAAAATGGCGTACAGTAGTCGCAGTGGGTGCTTCATTTCTATCAATTTCGGCCTTCTATTCAAAAAACGCACTGTTTGGGCTACACAGCACTCACTCTGAAAATAAGTTTTCAATATTTCCCAACGTTGTTCAAGTTTAAAGCGACCCATTCCGTTCCGCGGAGGTATGGTACTGAATTTCTGTAAAGATTTCGAGCAGTAAACAGCTGTCAGTGTGAAAATAACCTATGGTTTAAAAAAAACCACTAGATGGCCCAGCCTGTACAAAAGGTTTGAGTTTTTAAAAAGGCCGAAAGTCAAATTTTTAATATGCCCCCACAAACAATTCGCAAATTTTTAGGATTCCGAATGGTATAAATGTTTCCACGACGTCACGAAATAAACCTTTGTTGTTTGAAACAAATACAAAGAATCGATTGGAATACGCAAAGGAATACAGAAAAAAGCCAGCACAGTTTTGAAATACCGTCATTTTTACAGACGAATCTGAATTTAATATTTTCAGGACCGGTCTGGTCTCCCGGTCTGGAGAAAACAGGGTGATTGTTTTGTTATAGGGTGTGATGGGAGTCAAGCGTAGGATTTATTTAAGGATCAATGAATAAATTTGGCTATTTAAATATTTTAAAAACCAAGAATCATAATGCTTCAAAACTGGGTCTAACGGATAACTTCTGCTTCGTCCAAGACAACGACTCAAAGCACTCATCTCTGTTAGTGCGAGAATGACTCTCGCAACGCGACAAAAAGTGCTTGTAAAATTCGAGAACGAAAACAGCTGATACATTTGGATTGCCATTTCAAAGTATGCCTCAAGGACTTGTATTGTGTTTCTCGTACAAAAGTCTCTACGACAAAAAACCACCAAACACAACAGTTCGTTATTTTATCACAACAACTGTTGGAGGACTTTCATTTTATTCGCAAAAAGGAAACAGATGGTCGTTACTCTCCTGCTGGACGATTTGGTTCCGATAAATTAATCCGATGGCAACGTTTCGCATTATTCCTCGTCGCCGGTTCCTTCCTCCACTTCAGCGCAAAATTTATTGCCAAAGGTAATGACCAAATGGAGTTCTATTCAGCTCCATGCAAGCGTGTGTTCCTGTCACATGCCCCCGCGTGTGTGTCAGTCCGTGCGTGCCCGTTAACCAGTTGCAATCGCATCATCCCCATTATCGACATCAACGATCCGACAGGTTCGCACTGAAATTAATGCATTCATTCTCCGTTTAACAAGATAATCATTTCAATTCAATAACATCCGTACCGGTTTTAGGTCAATCCCACCCCCGGTTTCAGAGCACCCAGTTTCACTGACAGCTATCGGTTGCATGGCCTCATTGTGTGCGTAAATATTGTGTCACCAGGTATTAATGCCGGCATATGCTTCAGTTAAGATGACCTTCTTTCGCCTAAGCCCTGCCTGACAACGATTGAGGTGACAAAATAGCAAGACACGATTATTCTCACGTCATACATCAAACAATAACAAGAACAACAAACAGGACAATACAAATTTGCCGAAGACACACCACACATAAGTCTCCTTTCAGCCGAACGACAACCTGCCAAAGGATGCCCCAATGCCATTCTCTGCCAGGCCATCCTACGAGTGTGCCATGCCATGCAATTGATGCCTGAATTGTCTTCTGGACACACCTGACTACGCTCGACTTGGTGCCCTCCGCTGCTGATAGCCCCCCTCCTTCGGATCGAAATCAATAAAACGAAGCCCATTCAGCTGGCACTAACTCTGCCTCTGTGCCGAGCGTGTGTTTGCGTGTACGGTCATGTCCTTCCATATCGTTCAAAACGATCAATATCGTCCTTTCAATATGTTAATGGATCCAACAACACTGAACCGAACCAGATTTTCTGATGGATTATTTCCGGAGTCCTTTGTCAGAAATTTGCAAGCCACACAGACGCACACACAAACACATCCGTGGAGTGCGCACTCACACACGGCGCCGGCAACATGAAATTCAATTATTCACAAAAATTTACATAATTTCAAGATTCTGTTCAGATATCCTGTCAATCAGGCCACAAACAAAGCATCACGGCAGGTGAATGTCACACAGTGGGTGGCACCGGGCGGTGGGCTGATGGCGGGGCTGGTTTGTGCGAAAGGATTAATTTTACATTGTTTACGGATTGCGTATTCAGGATGAAATTTTGTAAATACACACTTGTGCATGCACATGCATGGCTCCGTCGTCGTCAGTGCGATCTCTGGGATCAGATGGCGGTCCTCCGCACACTCGTCCACAGAGTCTGGCTCGGATCTGGTGCTGGGAAAATATTTTATCAATTTGAGTGGGCATTGTCCACTCGTGTTGCGAGTAAATACCCTCTCAGCGCATAAAGGATCGAATCAATTAAAAATTGAAAGCCAGCCGTGTGTCCCTGTGTGTGCGAGTGGAATTTCTATAATTTAAGTAAATCGAATTAAGTGAACAAATGGGTAAACAGCATCTCATGCGTTGGCGAGGCACAATGAGGCGACCGATTGAGTCAATACGATAAATATGGAAACATACTTGCATCCCCGTGCCCATTTGCAACAGTACCTTGTATCTGCTCTGTGAAATCGCACGGAAAAGAGGATATTAATGATGTTGGCTGATATTTGCAAAGTGAGATGAAGACCTCTCGTTCGGGTGCTAATTGCAGGCAAACACCGCAAGTTACGTCCACAAAAGGTGTTACATTTAATTCTGTGCAAGAGTGTGTGAACATGATTGGGGATAAATCTGAAACAGTTATCTGGAAACAGGGATGGCAATTGATTTGCGGAGAATGTGTTGAGGGGCCATATAACCGCCTCTGGTTTGGTGCTTTTTGTGGGTGATGTGAACTTGAGTTTGATTTGGATTCAATTGAATGAAGGGAAGGCAGATTAAGTTTATATATTCGACGCTTTCTGGCACACTACCTGCTGAGCTACAGTGGTTTCAAGAGAAATTAGGACACTAACGCAATGATCTTCAATAAACAAATTTGAATTTAACCATGTAGTGACCTAATGAAACTGGTGTAGTATTAGGTGCACAACTAAGTTCTCGCGTTTTTTTTTTTATAAAAATGCAACTTTATTGTGAAAAAATTGTTACAAATTGTAGTAGAAAATTGAGAAGTAGGGACAAAATCGAAAAAGAGAGACAACATAACGGGAGTATCATAATTTAATTCAGATCACTTTGTAATCGATCGCCGACGAAGAAAGAAGTCTACAATAAAGAATAATAAAGAGTGAAGTAGAAGTGTTTCATTTGAAAAATATAACGCCCGCTGCTTAAAAAATGAATCATTCGAACTATATACCATCGATAGGCACAGCATTTTCCATCTTTCTGACAGAGCTCAAATACCGTTACGGCAAAAGTGTTTATGACTTGAGGCTATCCACGAATCAAGCCATATTTTTCATGTACAAAAATGTAGCGTGCCGCACGACTGGTGGTCCCAGAAAACCGCACTACCCGACTGCTCAGCTGGGGCATGTCCCCCAAAAGCTGGCACAAAACAATTCCCCAAAAAATAGTTCAAAACCTGAACTAACTTGCCGACAAAATGGGCGCCACGTAGTTTTGACAGAAAGTCAGTATCATACCCCCGCGGAATGAAATCAGTCGCTTTACGCTTGAACAACGTTGGGAAATATTGAAAACTTATTTCCAAAGTGAGTGCTGTGTAGCCCAAACGTGCGTTTTTTAAAAGAAGTGCGTTTTTGGTCGAAATGAAGCACCCACCGCGACTGCTGTACGCAAGTTTGTGGAAAAAGTTCGTGAGACTGGTAAGCTAGTGGATAACACTCATAGTCCCCGTCGTCGTATGGTGCGCACAGATGAGAATATGGCTGCTGTGCTGTAGTCGAGAGTGTGAGACTCAATTCACGAACATCAACTCGCCATCGATCTCAAGTCTTCTACTTTTTCTTAGGGCGCTACAGTCCAAGGTGGACCTGGGCCTCACTCAACATGCCTCTTCAGCCAGCACGATCTTTCGCCAGCTGTCTCCAGTTTCGCACATCAATCCCGCTGAGATCCCCCTCGACTTGTGTGCGCCACCTTGTACGTCTATGTCCTCTGTTACGTTGTCCCACAGGCTCAGAGTCGAACACTTTTCGGACCGGAGCTGTGTTGTCCATACGCTCTACATGGCCTAGCCATCTAAAGCGTTGGATCCATATACGCTTGACAGTTTGGTGCGGATTGTGGAGTGGTGGCATCATTGCACATATTTTCTTCGAAAATGAGGCTGGGAACAACGTTTCGGTCAACGGTGGGCGTTACAGAGCCATGTTAACTGACGTTTTTTCCACTGAAATTGAAGACATGGATTTGGACGACCTCTGATTCATGTAGGATGGCGCGCCATGCCACACGGGCCATGCCACACGGGCCATGCCACAATCGATCTTTTGCGCACCAAATTCCCAAACCCTGTTATCAGCCGTCTTGGCGATGCCAGTTGGCCGCCTCGGAGCTACGATTTGATGATGATGGACATTTTTCTGTGGGGGCCATGAAGGACTCATGTTATGCCAACAATTCGGAAACGATACAAGCACTTAAAGCTAATATCATCCAAGCAAGTCCATCCAAGTGAGCTACAGCCCGAAACCATCAACAAGGTCATCAAATTTGAGGTTCAGAAAGCTTAACCTCGGCAAGAAATTTATATGTAATTCTATTTCCATTTTTTGCTCAGAAAGCAAACCACAGAGCCCGTCAAAAAAAAATAGGCAACGAAATCACTATGCCCAACATAGTCTAGGGGCAACAAGTAGCCGGCTGCTCAAGGTGTTTACCATGACAGAATCGGGTTTAGCGACCGTCGCCCGGACTTAACGACATTTTCTTTATTTAAAAGAAATGCTTGTCTCTGCTAAGTTAACTGATAATCCCTTGTGGCCTTCGCATCTAGCTTCTGCCCCTACGTGCATGCATGTAATCTGAAAAGGTGACTATTACTTGTGTCTTCAGTATACCAATGAACTATGCCAACAATCAGCTAAAGCACAGCCAGGGACAAAACATAAAGATAAAAACCCTTAGTCAACAAGTGCACACATTACCCCTCCAAGACCACGTCACACACAATTGTCGGATACTCACGCCCAAGGCAACAAAGTCCATAATGAAATATCTTTGCGAACTCAATTGCAAAGCAACCTGATGCTTTCGTGCTCCATTTCAAACTGCAATCTCTGCCTCCACAAGCGTCGTTCGCAGCGAATCTCATAAAAAGGTGTCCGACGTCAATTTTCCCTCCGCAAAACGCCCGTCTCCCAGCAGACCAATTACCCATCAAATAACACGACAAAACGAGGGAAAAACGAAAAACCACCGGCTCTGGAAAAATGAACGCAAATGCGAAAAACTTACTCCTCCATGAAGTCATCGCTGTCACCGTCGCACCGTTCACGACTGCTTGCCAACGAGGATAGCTCAAGAAATGTGAACGGAGAGAGAGAGAAAAATACGCTGTAAACGTTCACCATTCATTTGAGGGAACAACTTCACCAGCGATTATCACAATCTCATCGTCACCGTCGTCCACGTCGTCATAGTTTTCCATTTGAGAGTATGAAAACAGTGTCCGCACATCAGACACCCGCTGACACCCGTCCAGAGCTGCGGGGAAATTAAATTCCTAACACCTAAAGCTGTCGTTACACAAATTACATTGAAAGCTGCAGGATAATAAAATTAGACCAACAAAAAACTGTGAAGAAAAAGAAATATGTACGTTGGCTCGAATGGAAGTCATCCTCGTTGGTGTTGCCGCAACGAAAGGGACAACGAACATCAAATGACAACGACAGCGATGACAGCGAATCCTTAAAAAGGTGACACTGACACTCTCACTCCGCTCTGAGACATCATCGTTTTGCCCAAACGAACATTTTCAATTGGATTCCTCCCCGGCGTCGCTTTTAATTCAATAAAAATTCTGTAATTGCATGCTTCAATTTCAATTTTGTAAGGACGACGACAACGATGTACCGTACCGTACTGTATGCACAAGGACGAAGACCATCCACGAGGAGAGGGAGAGTGACACAGGCGCAGCGAGAGCGACCGTCAACGACGATGAAATTGAAATACGCCCTAAGGACGAATTTCGATGTTTAACTTAACCATTGCTCTCGGCCTCAGCTGGGGTGGAATGCAAACACCTTGGTTAGGTGTGAACACAGATATCTTCATCTGCAGGCCACCACAGTCGGGAGAGGTGCTTTTCTTTCACTTTCTCCCCCCACCGTCCACTGATATCTTTTCCCATGTACTCGAATACATCAAGCGCCCTTATCGTTGCGGAGAAGGAGCGCATTTCGCCATTTCTGCAGTCCTCTCGGTCGGTCAGACTGGCTCTCACCTCCCTCCCTGCAACGTTTTAATTGAATTTGCAAGGAGTAATTAGCAAGTGAGATTGGACGAGAAAAATTCATTACAACTCTCTTGGGGATACGCAGTGATCCTTGCTGCCTCTCTCGCTCTGCAGCTCTTTTGCATCCGCGCTGTTAATCCTCGGCTCCTGTGCAGGATAATGGGACAATAATACCTTAACGGACTTCAGAACTCCGGAGAAACTGAAACAAGTTTTCCAATAAAAATCATCCATCCCCACTCCGCGTGTGTCGAGAGTGTGCGGTGGAGGCCCGTTCAAAGATGCATTCTAATCGAAAAGGAGCAAGCCAAAGGGAGGGCTGGCAAGCACTTGGCGCTAAGTGACCGGAATTAATGCGCCTAAAGAAGAAAAACTAAAACTTTTCCCCCTCCAGAGAACATTTCAATAATCAGTATTGGAAAAGTTGGCATCCTTTATATGGATTTTTTTGTTTCCCTGCACTCGGGCAGAGGTGCAGACTTTTGAGTTGGAATGCTCCGTTTGATTCCTGTGATCTAGTTCACAGAATATTCGAGGGATTAGCTTTCGAAACTCTGGCGGGGTGGGGACGAGTGCGATATGGAGATTTATTGCAGGCCTCGGGCGATTCGTTTCTGTGTATCTGCTCGAGCAGTGATTCCTTTGTGAAGGGACTCGGCTTGTTATTGGATTTCGATTTGCACAAGAACAAGCCGAGAATGTGATATTAGAATGCCCTTGTCTGGGGATGTCTTGGCATTCGTGGCGTGACTGGGCAAATACGGAGAATGCATTTGTATTCCGAAAATGGTGCGGATGCACACTGAATGATCGAAAGTGTGTCAAGGTAGTTTTGTGTCACTATTTCTTTGGTTGGTGACAATCATTGGATGTAATGTGGGTTCGTCTTGTGGGATAAGTAAACAAAAATGTTCGACATAACAAGCCCAACGTGAGTAAGCGTCTCTTATAGATGATTTATTACAAAGGTTGTCCTCCATCATTTGAAAACTGAAATAGTATGTCATTCAGAACTCAAATTTGGGGATTGAAATTTAATGAGATTCATCACTGCCTCGATGCATCACTGTTCTGGTTTTTTAGCAATTTTTGACCCCAAGGCTTTGCAAGATTGCTATGGCTGATGAGCACGATTTAAGTCGTGTTGATGAGACCAACATGTAACTCGACGCGTGAAATGAGAAGACGTGAGCTTGATTGGTTTGATTGCAATTCGTCAACTGACATTCGAATATCGAACAGCCTGATCGGCAATATTTTATTATGGAGCAGGTAACATCGCCACATTCGAGTATTCTAGTTTATAATGGGTCCTTCTGTATTGGAAGAGTTTTCGTCTAGAAGTACATACAGTGTGGGCCATCTAGTGTTTTTTTTTTAAATCATAGGTTATTTTGAGACTGACTGCTGTTTCCCGCTCGAAATCTTGACAGAAAGTCAGTATCATCCCTCCGCGGAACGAAATGAGCCGCTTTACGCTTGAACAGCGATGGAAAACTTATTTCCAAAGTTTCTAAAGTGAGTGCTGTGCAGCCGAAAACAGTGCGTTTTTTGAAAAAAAAAAAGTGCCTTTTTGACCGAAATGAGACACCTACCGCGACTGCTGTATGCAAGTTTGTGGAAAAAGTTCGTGAGACTGGTATGCTAGTGGACAACACTCATGGTCCCAGTCGTCGTACGGTGCGCACAGATGAGAATGTGGCTGTTGTGGACGAAAAAGTGAGACTCAATTCACGAACATCAACTTGCCATCGATCTCAGGTCGAACAGCTCAACATTTCACGCACTAATCTGAGGAGAATTCTGCACAAAGATCTCGGGTTATTCGCTTACAAGGTCCAATTGACTGAGCAATTGAAGGCGCACGATCATCCGCAGCTTGAATTGGACAACGATTTCTGGCGAAAAATCATATTTTCTGACGATCTTTGCGCATTTTCATCTCGGCGACTACGGTTACGTTAACAAACAAAATTGCCGCACCGCATCTGGGGCTCGGAAAAACCCAAACCCGCACGTTATTGTCAAGAAGCCAATGCATCCACACCACAGAGAGTGACAGTTTGGTGCGGATTGTGAAGTGATGACATTATTGGACCATTTTTCTTCGAAAAGGAGACTGGGAACAACGTTTCTTTCAACAGTGGGCATTACAGAGCCATGTTATCCGACTTTTTTTGAATTTGGACGACCTCTGGTTCATACAGCCCATGTCAAAATCGATCTTTCGCGCACCAAATTTCCAAATCGTGTTATCAGCCTTCTTGGCGATGTCAATTTGTCGCCTCGGAGCTGCGATTTGACCCGTTTCGACCTTTTTTGTGGGGAACTACGAAGAACCGAACCGATTTTATGCCAGCAATCCGGAATCGGTTCAGTCACTTGAACGGCATTGTATTTCGTACTTAATGGGAATGTTTGTTCTTACTAATAAAGTCATAATACATGGAAAAACTTAAATTTTGTTCATATTATTGCAATTTTAAAAAGAAACTTGTATTTGGCCCGTCCTCTAGAGTTGTATAGAGATGAATTAAGATTTCCACTTAGTGTCTATTGTAGATTGATGCAAAGCGCACATCTCATCACATCACCGCACATCATCTCACATCACATCACATCACCTCACATCATCTCACATCACGTCATGTCATATCACGTCACGTCACCTCACATCATCTCACATCACGTCACGTCACCTCGACCCATCTCACGTCACGTTACGTCACGTCACGTTTTTTATCAAATCCTATATATATTCTGAAATGTCTGTATTTCTAGTTTACAAAAATAAATAATCTTTGAAATCGTATAAAAAATTAAGTACTTTGCGTGGATTTGTAAATGTAACCTCTAATTGGTGCGCGACAAAGCAATTCCAACTTTCGATATACTTTACAAGAAAACTGCAAAAAATCAATTTATAGTAGCAATTAATTGTCTTCGATGACTGTTTTACGCCTTGGCATTACTTCAATTTAATTTAGTATAAAATTTAATGAATTAATGGTACATATGGAGCTGATATTCCAATCGTTGGGTATGCTTGGGTCTTCCCAAATTTTGCAAATGATTTGGTGCATGCTCCCTACAAGAACATCGCCGACAGCCTTGAAGAACTCTGACGGCAAACCATCTGAGCCTGCGGCTCCATTGTTCTTCAGCTTTTTGATAACAGTGCATTCTTCTTCAGCACTGGGTGGTTGAACTACTTCATCGATTAGAGGTGGGTTTTCATCATTCCCTATCATTCTGTTCTGGTTGTGCTCATTAAGCAGTTGCTGGAATTGCTGTATTAATTTTTCTGCGGGACGATAACAAGATTACCCTCACAATTTCGAAAACTTTGGGTGCTTTTCTTGGAGTCTGTTGCCAGACTTTTCACCTTTTTATAAAAGGCCCGTATTTTCTATTTCTTCTCAATCTTGCCGTATCTTTATAAACTTCGAAGATAAAAAAGTGTGACAGACGGACGGACGGAAGGACACACCAAAATTATAAAGGCTCCGCTTTTGTAGACAGAATCTTAAAAAAGGACTCATTGTATTTTTTCAATATTTTTTGATCTTTTTCAATAATTTTTTTTCCCAAAAGTGTATTCGATTTCAGTACAAATCAATGAATTTAAAATTTTCTTTTGGTGGGGTCAACGCAAGTAGGTTCATGTTGTTAAATATTCCTCCCACGCGCCAGATATCGCTTAAAATCTCAAAAATATATACCCGTCTGCGGTGGTGTACGAAACTTTATAACCCCTACGCTACAGTATCGAGTTCTTTGAAAATATATATCATAGCATATATATACGAATTAAAAATCGGTGACAAAAATTTCATTCAATTCCCCAAAATCTGATTCAAAAAGCACTAATCTCACAATTCATGACTGGACTGTGACTGGACATGGCTCATTATTTTAACAATGAGAAACGCAGACACCTCATCTTCTGCTAAAGCATTGAACTCAAAACTTGTCTCAGTTTTCCAAGAACTCTTGCTTGAGTTCCTAAAACACCGAAATACCAGACGAGCGTTAAGCAGACGTAGTAATTTGTTTATATCACAGTCGATGAAGAATTTCACAAGACATTACGAACAAACCACGAATTTTGACAACTTCGCAAGAATGCCAGAAGGGCACATCGCCAGACCACTCACTCACCGAGCAGTCCTCCATTAAACCTTTTCACCCAATAAAGCTCAATTAGACCATTCCATGCCCGAGATCCTTCAGTTTTCTAGTCGTAAGCATGCCATCCTAAGGCCCAACAATTCTCATTAGTCTAACACGATAACCTGCCCCGAATTGGTCATTCCGACGCAACCATCAGCCGCATGTCTGGAGAGACCTACGGAACGGCGCCGCCGTTTCATCTTCCATCCGACCCACCAGCATCCATTCCCATCAATCTTCTTTCAGTAGATGAATCCCAAGCTCCCTCGAACCCCCATCAGGCCGCACCATTACTCAGACCCTCTCGAACTCAGTGTACATTTACAACTCCGTTTTCGATTATCACCCCGCAACGGAGGTGTTAGGGGATTGACATAGGCATTCCTGCCGGCCTCAGGGGGAGGAACGGTTGAACTCCTCCGCAACATTCGCTTTCGAGGTAAATCAGCTGAAAGCCTTGACGGCTTTTAACCAAAATGGAAAGGAGTGTGCCAAGCCCCGCCGCGTCCCACCTCCTGACAGCAGTAATCCCTTTCATTCACTGCGCCATAAATAAGTTCAATACGCTCCAGCACAAACCAATATCCTTCGACCCACACCCATCTCAACTCAGGTAACGGTGTAAGGGCGCGCACGTTCACTCAAATATCCTTCCGGCCCAGATCAGTCACCGACCACCTTCACCACCAGCACCGTGTGCAATGTGTGTGCGAGTAAGGACTCGGGGATTAACAGCGGCATTACTGGTTTTGGTCAAATCGATGCCACTCCAGCGGCAACTTTGACTGCGACTCCGCAACAGACTCCCCGGCTCCACTAAGCCGCTGCGAATGTAGCAGCAGCCTCTTCACTTGGAAAAATATTGATTCTACCGGAGATTTATGATCCTTGCGGTGAAATATTGTTTGTGCCCCGGCGTACATGTGTACGTCCTGCAGGGCCCTTTGACGCCCACCTCCGTCGGGGGAAAGCGCAGACCGCAGACCGACGTCGGCAAAAGAAAAGGATACAGTCCCATCCGTCGGCAAATAAAAGGACGAAAGCCTAGAAGTACACAAGTTAGAAAAATGAAAGAAATATTATTGGGCAAACGTAATATAGTGCGGATGGGTGACGGTATTGGCGGTCCTTGTTCTGCTGGCGGTATCTACATACGGACTTCGAGCAGGAGTCAAAAGATTGCTCCACGACGGAATGAGCCATCGGAGCTTATGGATGGCATCGACGAAACCGGGTACACAGTCGTTGTGTGCGCGCACGGTGAGGTGATGGATGCGGGTGGCTGTGTTTGCTTTCTTCTTTTGCAAAGATTGATGAGGACCATTGCACGCAGCAGCTTCGGTCCACGACGCGGTGGAGGAAAGTAACGATGGAGTTATCCTTCTTCAAATTGCTGCTGCTGTTTGCCATTCCCATCCACCGGCGTTCGAGGAGAACGAATCCTTGGGAAAAGAATCGAAATTGTTTTCATTAGCTTTTCCCGACGAGAAATTGTTTTCGCTTCCCAGAGCGGTGGAGTGAAAATAATGAAATTGCTCGGGAAGGAGGTGCAAAATTTAATACGAACGAGTTTCGAGAACTCCAACCCTTGTGCAGAGGGTAGCGGGGCAGCCATGAGACTCTTGGTCAAGGTTATGTCTGGTGAAGGTTGAGTATCTGACGATTTATTGGCTCCATCGGTTGGCGGGCGCTGAGGGAGAGGATGAGATCTCGGTAAGGGAATGTTTGAGAAAGTATCAGTCGCCCATCACATCCTTGGTTTTGTGTCAACTGAAGGAGGAGAATGCACTGAATCCACTTCTTTGGCAACGAGTTTGTGAAAGTCGGTCACATGAGAAGCAACTGGCTACTGTTGACTGTTTCAACACTCTATTCGCGATTGCTTCGCTGAGGAAGGAGTGGAATCGTCCTCGTGTCGTGGATACTGCTTTCATTGGGAAATTGATGGTTTAAGGAGACATGACAAAGATGCAGCTTTCATTGTCGCTTCTCTGGTTGCAGCTAAAAACGAATTCACTGGTTGGCAAGAATGTCAAAGAAAATCTGTGACAACTTTTTGCTTCATGACTTCATCTTAATGGAACGCGTATGCAAAAGCATTCGCTTTGGTTGCAACATAAGCTAGATTCATTTGGTGGTTACACTTTTGATTTCGAAAATAGAATATTTCTTTTCAAAAAACCAATGAAATTTTGAAAGCTGACAAATTGGCAGGCTATGACGTTATATACACAAGAAAATTCAGCCCAAAAACTAATACCGTTAATTTTTCAGACTTCGACATCTTTTTTCACTCTTCCGTTACTCGTGGTGCCATGTATTCATCGCATTTAATAGCATTTTATGCCATTTATTCGACTTTAAAGAGACACTTTTGGTTTCACATGCACAGCAGAATGACATGATTTAAATCAACAGAGCTGGCCACAGACGAGAAGAGGAAGTGATGCCAGAGATCAATTAGTGGTGTGATTGGAGTGTTCATCGCACTGTTTGGCAGATTGCACTCTTTTAGTCAGCTCTCATGTTTCCTATTTATTTATTCACATACATTTTATGTGATTGACGCGGAATGAAAAAGGTCATGTTAATCAAACATTTAACATCCAATGAGATTTGTTTATAGAGCAGACAGATATTTTGGTCGTATCGAAGTCACTTGTCTGATGGTGGTGAATTTTGATCACAGTTGTGACAGTTCCTAGTGCCCCAAGAAGATGAAAATCATTCCTTAGTTTTGCTGTTACCTTTTAGTGTCCCAGAAACTTTAACAGCAGCGTCCTTGATGGAAAGAGGACCCTATTCAATCAAATCTACAACTTAAGACGAAGTTTGTTTGTTTTTTGTTTCGCTTCTGGTTAACGTAAGTACGTCAATTCTCCTCCTGAATCTTTTTGGTGTGTCAAGTGGCTTTAACCCAAAATTCAGTACGTCCACAGCTGATTAGTTCTTGGCTGCTGACCTTTTTCGAGTCTCATTAACCCTCCTTACAAAATCTCGAGAGGTAAGGATGCTTCGCCTGCACTTTGCAATATTCAAAATATCGGTTGTGGCATGGGCTGTGCGACATGACGCCGCGCTATCCTGCATGAACCAGAGGTCGTCCAAATCCATGTCTTCAATTTCAGTAAAAAACAATAAAGTCAGTTAACATGGCTTTGTAACGCCCACCGTTGACCGAAACTTTGTTCCCAGCCTCGATTTCGAAGAAAAATGGTCCAACGATGCCACTCCACAATCCGCACCAAACTGTCACTCTCTGTGCATGCATTGGCATTGGCTTTTCGACAAGAACGTGCAGGTTTTCCGAGCCCCAGATGCGGTGCGGCAACTTTGTTTCTTAACATGGCTGTAGTCGCCGAGATGAAAATGCGTCTCGTCAGAAAAGATGATTTTTCGCCCAAAATCGTTGTCCAATTCAAGCTGCACTAAGCCCCAAGCTGTGGATGGTCGCGCGCCTTCAATTGCTGAGTCAATTGAACCTCGTAAGTGACCGTTTTTAACAGGTTCGCATAGTCGGTGAAACTAAAAATACCCACAGCATGATGTTTTCGGTTCCTTCTTTCCAATGAATTCATCGTGGTGTGAGTAAACTGTAGAACGCAAAACGAGGAAGCTAATGTGGTGACCCTCTCACACGTACATAAGTCTACACTGATAAGGAAATGGCGAGAACCAAGCATTAGCTAGCCGGCCGTCTGGAAGTTCACTACCCACAATATTTCGTCTCCCCAAATGACCAAATGGGCCCGTGGCGTAGTGGGTAGGTGCGTCGGCTCCTACGCTCGAAGTCTAAGATTTGAATCTCGAAAAAACACCTAACATTTTTTTGACGCCTCCACCTCTTTCGAGTCACTGACCATGTTCAAAGAGTATAACTGTCTAGCTTCTCAATCTCTTGCCGTTCGGAGTCGGCATTAAACAGTAGGTCCCTTCCACTCGTGAGAGAACAACAGCACGTACAACACGAGATGTTGCTGAGAAGCTAGGCCCAGGTCCACCTCGGACTGTAGGGCCGCCATTTTTATGTTATTAAGTGACCTTCCGCAAGAGTGTGGATCTTCAAGAGTAGATCGAACAGTACTTTAAATACTAAGCTCGATAACTGAGCGCCTCACTTGTTATCGACCAAAATGGACTGAAGCATGGGGCCCTAGCCGCTGGGCTGGGTTAAGGTGGCTGACTGCAGACTTAGGCCACTGCAGGTACATTGCTCCTGTCCATAAAACCAGTATGTGCTTGCAATCAATTAACCTGAATGAAGCTGATGTTGATCAGCTCATTAAAGTCGTCATCGACAACAACGTCCTCCAATCAATTGATCCTCAACTGAAAAGTGCAAAACAATCCATCTTCGCCCGTTATCTCGATGAAAATTCAACTCACAGCCTCTGGTATGAATCACACATCTCCCCATTACGTGTGCTTAACTGAATCAAACCAACCATCCAGTCGGACAAATTGAATCAAAAGAGGGGGAAAAGCAAGAAAAAAAATAATAACACCCTCCCGGCTATAAATCGCCGCCACAGTCCATGACCCTGTACCGTGAAGCACTTAATTCATATCATTATCCATTATCCACTCCATGATGGAAGCGCGGTCACTTTAAATTCGCCTGCTCATTAAGCTCAGCCGCCGCATCAACCCCCCGAGGGATGTATCATATTCCCTTAAGCAATTACAAACACTCCAGCTGGCGTCGCTCACTCGACCTGATACGGCCACTGTCCGCCACCCCGGATCGTTGTCATGGTAAACCTCATTTTAATTGAAAATAAAATGTTATTACAATTTTATTTACTTACCCATTCTCTGGTGTGCGCACCGAACGCACCCCGACACACACACACAGCCAGGTCCCGCAGTGGCCAATTACATTCCAATTGAGGCCAAGCTGACCGGCCGAACAATGTACCTTCGTTCCGCCCCAAGGGACTTCACTGCTCTGGCATGAATCATTTCAGTAATGATGACCAGGAACCTCTGGTGGCTAAAAATACAAAAAAATGAAAAAAAAAAAAAAAACAAACTAACAGAAGGGGAATAAAGCCATTGCAAGGATAATTGGGATTAAGGCGATAACGAGCATAAATCAATCGATTCGTTGCCGAGTGAACCTCGATCCGATGTGGACCTCAAATAGGACTCGGTTCAAAGCACGGTTCGCCTTTAATCTCCGGAAAATGTGTGTGAAGCTTTAATGAGCGGACGGAGGGTGGCCCCAACACGAACCTCAGCAGGTAATCATATTCCACAGGATCTGCCACAAATTTCCCGTTAGCACACCCATAAACTCATCATATTGATCCTTCCGATTCTGAACAACCGCAGCAAGGTGAACGAGCCCAAGCTGGCCTGCGTACAGAGTCGAGGCATAATCACAACCGGAGCACCACTTGAAGCCGTAACAAATCAATCCCTTCCCATTTGCTTGGAAGCCCATCATCCATTACCATTCTCCTGGCGCAAATACATCGGCATTGACTTCGAACAATTGACGACGACGACGACGACGACGACGACGACGACGTAGTCGGTCGATGGGGATGATAGAGAAAACGACGATGGAGGAGCCGAGCGTGAATGGGAGAGCACGAGTGGGCTGGTATGACGTGGTATCTTAACCCAAATTGAGACATCTATTCAGAAAGCAATTTACAAAATGAAGTAGTTCCCTGCCAGCATGAATGAAGAAGCCAGGTGCGGAACCATCATCATCATCCTGCCCCCTTGTCTCGTCCGCCTTCACATTCGTTGGCACCTCTTGTCCTCATACTCGTCCTCCTCATCATCCTCATCGTCCTCAACGTCCTCCTCACCGTCATCGCTCTTGTACTCATCCTCGTCTTTGCCCTCCGCTAGTCGACCTGAATTCGGAATTACTCTATGTAAATAAATGTTGAGCACATACCATCCGGTTCCTACTACAAATTTAAACCTTCCTTCTTCCTCTCCTCCGCTCCCCTACCCCGTCCCCGCTCATCCATCGACCCTTACAAATAAGGACGAGGCACACTATTTTCGTTAGCAATCTAAGGAGAAAATTTATTTTCATCTCGAGCACAGCGATGGATAGCAGCAGCGTGGCGAACGGCGTGGCATGTATCCATCGTCTTAAGGAAATACTTCAGCAACATTCCACAAACACTCTCCCTCTCTGTCTCTCTCCGGGAGGGTGGTGCGACAAGCATTTCAATTCAGCATTCGGTGTGTGCCCAATTGAATGATTCAGTGATTTAGTGAGTACGCCGTGGCGCACTATTCACCTGAAGCCCATCCAACCGTGTCGAGTGGGATGTAAACTGCCTCAAGGACAGAGCCTGGTCACAGTGGGACCCTGTCTGCCTGTCATTCCCACCGACTACTGACTGATTGCAGGAAGTGAATGCAGGTCCTCGACTCTGGGATCTCTCAAATAAGCGTTATTATCATTAAGTCGTCAGGCGGTGGAGTGGATGTCCATTTTCTGAGCCGATAATTTCAGGACTTGATGGGATTTCATTACTCCACCTCGCACCCGAACTTCGCACCCACGCAGAGTGTGGCACGAAGTGGAAAAGGATATCGCCACATCATGCCTTTCCCGTCGGTTCCTCGCTCTCGTACACTGTTAAATGACAATTTGTATTAAGGACACGTTTCGAGTGTTAACCATCGCAAGGGATTAGAGGCGAACTTCATTATTTTAACTGTCATGAGGACTTTTTTTTGTTCCTTGTTCTTGTTGCTTTTTTGTTCATCTCACTCTCGTCCTGATACTGGCTGCAGGCGGTGGATTTAATGAATGATAAGAGCGAGGAGGAGCGGTATGTTCGGGGTGTGCGTATCGGGATATCTGTGGAATTTTCTGTGGAACGTCTCCTAATCCTTTTTAATTATGACAAACGATTTTACTTATCCAAGATTGCTTCGAGATGAATGAGGGGAGGATGCGATGATGAAGGGGTTTGGCTTGAAGATTGACAATGAACTTCTGGGTGTTTGTGTTAAGAGTTAAACGCGCACCAGGACGGGGAGAGGTGATTGTCAGAGGAGGAGAAGGACACTTGTCTAGGGGAAGAGGAATATGTGAATGGATGGAAGAAGGATGGCAGTCTCTTGAACGTTCGAGAGAATGACTGCTTTAAGACGGGAAGGGACTCAATTGTGGAGCTGTTCATTGGAGTGCAATAGGATCTTCTCAGAATGATGTTAACTTGAGTATGGTGCGGGACATGAAGGAGCTTTATAAACGAATATGTCATCTCTTTCCAGATGATTATGGTTTGACAACCGCTGGTAGGGTCGCTGTCGATACTGGGAATTTGGAAGAATCATTTCCGTAGACTATTTAGCGACGGGCAAATCCTGGGGATGCAGTCCAAGTATTCCAAGATGGATGTACATCTCTATTGTTCGACCAACAATAACCTATGATGCAATAGCATGGACCAAGAGAACCAATCTGATCAGCGCGAGGGATACACTCAGCAAAGTTCAAAGGTTGGCATGCCTCTGTATTACAGGAACCCTGAGAACTTGCCCACCTGCGGCCATGGAGGTACTACTGGAGCTGACTCCTTTGCATCTAGTAGGAGTGTGTGAAATAAAACAATCATGAGAATGACAAAAGAAGGGATAGGAAAAGACAGGTGGATTAATTCGACGCACTAGTCAAAAAGCTACCACTCATGGCCATTCCGAAGGATGACGTGAGTAGGAAATTCAACTTCCAAAAGAAATTCACCAGTAACCTCCGCACCAAAAGGGACTGGAGCAATGAATCCATGGTCCACAGACGGAGCAGCAACACGGTAAAATGGTATACAGACGGATCAAGAACTGATGAAGGAACTGGAGCAGGAGTTTTTGGACCCAGGACAAAATACTTCGAATCCATGGGCAAATGTACCAGCATCTTTCAAGCGGAAATTTATGCCATAGACAGATGCTTTTAGATCAATCTTGAAAGGAATTATACCAACTGCGACGTAGCAATAATGTCGGACAGTCGAGCCGCTATTATGGCACTGGACTCCTACACCATCAAATCCAAACCTGTATGGCTTGATCGTGCAACACTCACTGGCCAACACAAGAGGCATGATCTTCCAAAAGTCTGTTCAACTGCTAGCTTACGCGGATGACATTGACATGATTGGGAGAGCACAGCGAGCCGTCAGTGATGCGTTTGCTGGCATTGTAACGGAAGCGTCTAGAATGGGTCTGGCGGTGAACGAGGACAAAACCAAGTATATGCTGTCATCGAGAAAGCACGCACAACATCGACGACTTGGCATGAACGTCAGCATAGGCAGCTATAACTTTGGGGTAGTTAAGGACTTCATCTACCTCGGCTCCGCAGTAAACAGTACAAGCAACATCAGTACCGAGATCAAACGCAGAATAACTCTTGTCAACCTCTGTTTTTTGGGCTCAAAAGGCAATTAAGTAGTAGGGCCCTCTCTCGGAAGATCAAGCTGACTCTATACAAGACCTTGATCATCCTAGTCCTGCTTTACGACTCAGAGGCATGGATAATATCCCAAGCGGATGAACAGTCTCTTGGCCTTTTTCGAGAAAAGGTCTGCGCGCGGTCTTTGGTCTTGTTTGCGTTGATGGCATTTGGAGGAGAAGGTTCCACCACGAACTGTATGGGCTGTACAGCGACATGAGTCAAGCCAGGCGTCTACGGATCCAACGCCTAAGATGGCTAGGCCATGTAGAGCGTATGGACAACTTAGCTCCGGCCCGAAAAGTGTTCGACTCTGAGCCTGTGGGACAACGCAACAGAGGACGTCCACGAATAATATGGCGCACACAAGTCGAGGGGGACCTCGGTTGGCTTGGTGTGCGAAACTGGAGACAGCTGGCGAGAGATCGTGCTGGAGAGGCATGTTGAGTGAGGCCCAGGTCTACCTCGGACTGTAGCGCCCTATGAAGAAGAAGAAGCGCGTTTAGACATCGTTCTTGAGAAGATTTTGCAAAACTCACAGGCCAACACTAGAAGCACGATCGTCAAGTTCGTACAGCTGCTACGATACGCGGATGACATTACCTTAATTGGTCGAACACAGCACACCATCAATGAGGCGTTTGTTGAAACGATAACGGGTAAAATGATTCTGGCGGTGAGTAAATCAAGTACAGTCGACTCCCTCTAAGTCGAATTTTCACGGGATATCGAAATTAGTTCGAGTTACAGGGAGTTCGACTTAGAGGATGGTTTTTGTATGGAAAATGAGGGGAATGCCAAAATAAATATGGCGAAAAAATTCGAGTTAGAGGGAAATTCGATTTAGAGGAAGTTCGACTTAGAAGGAGGCGACTGTATATTCATCGCGAAAGGACGCACAAGATCTTCGACTTGGCCAGAGCGTCACTTTAGGCAGCTATACCTTCGAGGCGATGAAAGCTTTCGTCTACCACGCTTCGGCAGCAAGCAATACGATTAACATTAAAGCGGAAATTAAACGCAGAATAAACGCTTCTGAGTAAAAGACCCCTCTCTCGAAAGACCAGGGTGACTTGGTGCAGAACATTGATCATCCCAGTCCTACTTTACGGCACAGAAGCATGTTCAATATCGAAAGCCGATGAAGGAGCCCTGTTTTTTCGAGACAAACATTTTGAGTGCGGCGATTGGAGAAGAAGATCCGATCACGAATTGTGCGGGATGTCCAGTGACATGACTTTAATGAGGCGTCTACCGGTTCAATGCCTGTGATGGAGAGGTCATGTAGTTTGCTTGGACAACTTAGCTCCAGCCCGACGAATCTTTGACTCTGAACCTTCGGAACAACTTAATAGATGATGTTCAAGTTAAAGTCGGCGCACACAAGTGAAGAGGAACCTCAACTAACTCGGTGTGTGAAATTGGCGTCAGCTAGCAAAAGATTGTGCTGGCTGGAGAGGTTTGTTGGTGTAGGCCAAGGTAGCGCCACAAGAAGAAGACAAAACTGCCTGAATTGGTCCACTTCATTGGACTTAATGGTATTAATGTTTTGAGTTAGTGCCTGATGACTGCTCTTGGCGGTTTATACAAAAATCCCACAGCTAGTAAGTGATATGTCAACACCGAGGCTAAAACAGACCCCACTCCTTTCTCAAGAAGGAATCCACGAAACTGATTGCAAAACGCCCATTTCAATTACCCAGCCCAATGCATAGCAATTTCAAGACAATTTATTCAATTCCCACCAATTACCCGACGGGGCGCGGCATCGCGGGTGTAAATCTCTCTGGCAATCTAGCGGCCTTCACGCTAACTTCCCACAGCGGATGATTTACACGCCAAGTAATCACCGATAAATCAGCAACAAAATGCCTTGAAACTCTGAATGAAATCTATCCCGTCATGAGTTCCCCAGGACGAACAGAAAAACCCTCCCAAAAAAAGGACGAACACAAGCTGCATATTGCCCGCACTCAATGCGCTCCGGTTCAACACCAACCGGACCTTCATAATGACTTGACATAAATTTTTCCATGAAATTGCATACAGCACACACGAACGAGGAGTATTTCTTGCTCCTCCAGATTCGCTCGGTCCCATAAATTTCGAGAAATATTGCACCAAGCCCCGAGTGCCCAAAGCCTGAGTGCACGAACCCAGACGCAAGCCCACACCCACACCGAAGCTCAAAACCATTGGCACGTCCCATCGGAGCGAGAGCGGTTGCAGGACCAATAAAATTGGAAGATTTCTAGATACAACACATTCATTGTTTCACTCCTCGCCCCATCGCCGGCGAAATTCCACCCGCAGTGCCCCACAGACCGGGGCAAAGATGCAAAAACGACCCAACGACCCGAGACGCTTGGAAAAAAGAAGAGAGATAAATAAATTTATTATCTGGTCTGTCAAAGCGAGAATGGCTGCTGTTTGGTTTCGGTTTCGGGCGGGGGATGATGATCCTTTGTTGCCAGCCAGCGTCGATGAGTGCGGAGGGGACGGGGGGCGGAGCGATTGTAAATTGAAAATCACATCAAATGTCCGCAGAATACACAAGGGTTTTGGAAATTTTATTGGATTCTAGTGTTTAATTGAGTTTTTCGAATCACAAAGGCGGCGGCGGCGGCCGATACAAATGGCCCATGGAAGGGTTATGAGAGTTCGCTTTCGAGGGGGCGACTTCTGCTCTCTGGCTTAGGCAACAAAACCGAAACCACCAGCAGACACCAACATCAGTGGTGGCCCCACAGCCATCCAACAAGAAGCTAATGACTATGACAATGGACTGCGAGAGTAGCACTCGAAGATACAAGGATTTTGGGCGAGGACCGTTTGTGTGCGGTTCGGGATCGAGGAGTCGCTCGCGATATTCATTTGACAGTTGGAAAGTTGAAAAGTTTAAATGGAGTTTGTAGTTCTGTGATTTATGAGTGTGTGCTCTTGCCGGGTTGCCGGGTTGCAGTGCACTCGGCGGCTCCTGGCAAGGATGCTGCGTGATGCTTTGACATCGGTCTTACACTGCATGTGGTTGGTTTTGCAGTCGTTCTCGGGGCTCTCAGCTTTGAGTCCGCTGGTTTATTAATTAATAAATATTCAGATTTTGTCACTTGCACTTTACGTAGGGGGTGGGAGTGTGTGGGACAGGGGGTATTCCAGTAATGCGCCGCTGCTGGCGAGATGCATTATGCAGATAGCAGGCAGGGATTTATGGCTTTGATTGCTTCGGAATGTAGCAGCAGCGGCCTTAATTGTGATGTACGGATGTACGGTTGTGCGATTCTGTGGATATGCGGATTCCTGTGGATGATGTTTAGGGGGGGTTTTGAATATTTTAATTTATTTAGGATGTCGTGTAGTCTTTGTGAGTAATACGAGGCGAGGACTGATTACGAGTAGTGGCTTGTTAGGGATTAGGATGTTAATTTTCAGCACAGGAGACTGCTTCAGATTAAGATGCTTCCTGACGTCTTAACCCTGATTGAGATCCGTGTGTGTAGTCTTGGGTACGTGTGGATTTGTGGCCATGAACAACCGAATTTTTGATAAGGACGCGACTATTGTAAGAGTTGGTTAGGAGTCTGTCTAGGTTAGGCTAGGTTAGGTTAGGTTAGAGGGCTGCTAGTGAATGTTGGTCCATTGTGATACATTGTGTCCACAGTCAGACTTCTACCACTGATTGACCGCTCCAGTGATAGGAGCCTGTCTATCTATGGGCAAACGTAAACTCCACAAACGGCATCTTACTGGAGATCCGACATAAAATCGGATCATCCGCTGCTACTTCGGGTCGTCGAAACAACTTGGGTCAACGCTATTGACTCGAATGACAAGAATCATGCTGTCTTCCTGTAGGGACCCGCCAGCTGGACGATAAGCAGGACTGCAGAGCTGATACTTGGTGTCTTCGAAAGAAAGCCGACTGTTATTGGTAAGGGTCAGAACATCCAGGTGTCTTTGACCAAAAAAAAGAAACAAATAATAAACGTCAATCTGATTGTTTTCCGGTCACGATTGCTCTTATCCTTTCTTTGGGTGGACCTAGGTATAGTAGCTACAGCAACCAATCATGTTGGGCTCTTTCGATTGGAGGTGGCCTGCAATTTTATGTCAACTCTAAACGGCTAATTTGGGAGAAGCTTGTCTTGGCAGTTATACTTTCTGTCAACGATACAAAAGAGGCAATGCGGTGAAAGTCAAAACGAGGGTGACCGGTATAGAATCAGGGATCTTTAGCATAGAACGTCGACTCCTGATCCCTATCAGGGATCTTTTGCATAGGAGTCGACGTCCTTGACCGAATGAGGTGCTTGACTTTGTTGGAAATCAGGTCGTGGTTCTCGTGTCATTTGGTGGTAAGTTGGTGGGGTCCTTTCGCTGCTGCCGTCTTTTCTTGCCGCTAAGGCTCGAAAACAAAAAAGTCCTTAAGTCTGGACCTATGGACAGACCTAAAAAGAAACTGCTCTGAATATCGGCCAAAGTCGTCTCACTCCTTCGTACCTCTTTCTCAAATTGGCCTTCCCTCCTCCCTTTCATCGTTTCCTCGATTCGAATTCTGATTTTCTTCCTCCCTTTGTGTCTTTGCTCTCTGCTGGCTGATTTTTTGGAAAGAATCAATTTCCGATCGACCTCATTCCAGGGTTTGGAGGAGGCTTATTGATTCCCTTTTTTCTTCTGTCGTTTGAACTGTTCCTCCGCCCATGCTAGTGGTTGGCCACGACTTTGGTTAGAATTGCGAAGAATTCGGAACAGCCACACGGCAAAGAAAAAAAGTATAGTCGCAAGAACACCGGCTTGGGGACTCGATTCGGAAAAACCCAAGGCACAGACGCCATAGCTCTAGCCCCTATACCACGATGTATCTTTTGGCAACCAGCTGCTGGAGCCCAATCTTCACTAAGCCTACCCCTTTAACGTTGCCTACTCTTGGGCGAAAAACTTTCCAGCGGGGTCCAGTAAATAAATGTCTCACGGACGTAACTACATATTTCGAATAACGAAGAGTTTTTGACATTTGACATCGCCAAGATGGGTGATATCACGATTTGGGAATTTGGAACGCAAAAGATCGATAGTCGTATGGGCTGTGTGGCATGCCGCACCATCCTGCATGAACCAGAGGTCGTTCAAATCCATCTCTACAATTTGAATAAAAAAAAAGTCGGTTAACATGGCTCTATAACGCCCACCGTTGACCAAAATGTTGTTCCCAGCCTAATTTTCGAAGAAAGATGGTCCAATGATGCCACCACTTTCTGACTTTGTTGAGTTTCTGTCGAGTTGTCGATTTCAGTGGGGAATTTGTGAATTTCATCCACCTTCTGTCAAAATATCTAACCAGACACAAAAATGTCTGTGTGATGGATATCAGGCCATCGACTGTGGCATTGACATTGTGCTCTAATTTGTAAAATGATTAGATTATCTTGGGTTCAGCTGTAATCTCTTGAGTTGTCATTTCTAGAAAACCCCGAATGAGATTGTTGCTCGATATCTAAATGAAAGTGAACGTCTGATAAGCATTTCATAGATATGACTTTTCAACGGCTTGCCTCCGAAATTGATGACTTGTCTTTGAAAGAAGTAGTCTGCCATCGAAATCAGACTGTCTTTCGCATCGATCCGGTACAGCGAACATTGTGTCGCTTTAATCCCAAAGCAAATTTGCTGAGAACCGGTGTTATTCTTCATCTCCTATGAGTTTTCAAACTTGTTTTCGCTGAAGTATTAAAAATGCCCGCCGGCGCCAACTTGGAGATCGGGTAAACTTTAAAAGTCATATAATGTTCACATTTCTTCACATTAAACATTAATAAATGAAAAAAATATTCGTAAATAAAATATTGAAAAAAAAAATTAACTAGCTGGTGAAAACAAGCAGCATGTGTCAAGCTATTAAAACTATCGAGTGCAATAAACGGTCTCGTCTGATTTCGTCAACATCACATGTCAGCGCATGTATTTGCCAAACTTCGACTTCTATCATAAGACGGTGCTGCTATTTGGAAGTATGGCCTTCAAACTTCACGATTGCTCTTGTTTCAGTTGAGTACTGCTTCATTTTTGTGTTCCGCACGTGCTATACCACGGATGGAGAAAAATGACATGAGGAGATTTTCCAATAACATGGAATACAGTCTCAGAATGCTCAGAATGATACCATATTATATCATTTTGAAAATAACGATCGTCCGACAATAGCGCCAAAGATATTCACTGTGGAAATCGTGCGGACAGCAATGCCGATCCGACGGGCAATCAAGCGATAAACCATCACAAGCGAGCTATAAAAGGAAATAAAACTCTGACGTAGCAATTGGAAGTGGTGGTTTGGTGCTAAATTTAGGCTTCGCCGTAATCTTATCGGGTGCTAAGTAATTAAGTAAAACATTTGGAATTTCATTTGATGAGGAAGCAGCGAACGAAACAGTGTGACGTATTCGGTTGCAGCTTTGCTGGATGAAACGATCTAGACTTGGGAAAAAATGTGTTAGTCACTTCCATCAGTCGTAAAACACGAAAACAAAAGAGGACGGTTTTTCCATCGGGAAGGAAGCAGCAATACTCCAAAACTTATCATATGTATCTTAGTGGTACCAGTCAAAGTAATGAAAGCGGTAACAGACACAATAGCCGCCTTAAAAAATACCAACGAAAGGAGATAATCGAACAACGAAATCTGATAGTTATAGTCTCGTCAGTCACTCGCGAGAGTTGGTGGCGTAAATTAAGAAGTTCATATGTATATACACCAATGAATTGAATATGAGACCTTCTGCGTATTATGAGTCAACGCTCTTTTTCGCAAAACCACGGCACGGTGCTACAGTCCGAGGCGGATTTGGGCCTAGCTTCTCAGCAACCACTTGTGTTTTGCGTTCCCTCATGAGTGGAGGGGACAGTTTAATGCCGACTCCGAACGGCGAGTTTGAGAAAACGCACTTACCCACTACGTCATGGCGGTTTGATCGTGTTAAAAGAACACACACACATTTCAGTCTTGCATGAATTTCAAATTTTAATTTTCTCAGCAATTATACATTCGGTTTATTTTCTGAATGTCACTTTTGCTCAAACCCACCCTCTGACCAATACTCGCCGCTTTATCTTTTGGAACAATGGTATCCAGACCGTTCTTGGAGAAGGCCCACTTCGGATAATGCAAAACACTATCGTAGTCGTAAGGTATTCCGAAGCTCGACACAACGTTGTCTGGGAATTTTTGGAAATTGTACTCCATCCCTGCGACTATGTTTTCCAACTTGATCTCCACAAAGGCATCCCGGTCTGTGGCGCTTTGCTGATGGAACAGTCCCAGAGCGTGAAGGAACTCGTGAATGATCGTCCCTTTCCTAAAGCAGCCGTAACCAATTACAGCTGACTCCAAGTTGAGTTCCTGCACCCTCCGCTGATAGCCCACGTAGGAATAGCAGCCTGCGTTGTAGTTAGTTACGTTGACATAGTAAGGCGTCGTTGAACTTGCTTCACGGAATTTGATGCAACTGCACTTCGCAATGGTGTCCAACGCTTCAAGGATTGCATTCCTCTGAGCAGCACCTGGTCAAGGATGGAGGAGTGACGTGAGAGTGATCAGTGAATGGATAGATTTACTTACTGAAATTCGGACTGATCTTGTAGAAAAGTGTTGCGTCTGGCCATCTGTAGTAGGCATTCAAAAGTCCATTCCGGCTCAAGGGATTTTCGATGATCAAGGTCTGTATAGGGCTCAGAGCCATGTCGCCTTCCCAGAAATTCTCTTGCAATTCGGGATCCTTGGGCAGGACAAGTCCGAATGTTGAACTGACTAAGAGTGTGAGAGCAGCGAAGATCTGTTGCCAGGGTGCCATTGTTGAGGAGTTCGTTGCGATTGCTAGAGATGCCTCCCCTTTTATACCAAGAGACGAGATATCTGCGTCCATTCCAGAGTTATGGCAGACGTTGAACTTCAAAAATCATGCTTATCAGGTCAGAAGATAGCAGTCATTAGATGCTAAGGTAATTAAAGACGATTGCGAAATATTGTCATTTGGCATTTGGGTTGTGATGCACTTTGGATATTTTCTGTGAATGGCCTGATTATCAGTTCAAAACGATTAAATGGGCTTTGGCGTTTTTTCGGAGTGAGAATGGGACTCAGTTATATGATAGATTGTGCTAATGCCCTCAAGTAAAAAACGATGACGGTGGGGTTTGAAAACAAAAAGCTCAGCTGAGGCACATAAATGTCATCAAGGTGTAGGTATTAGTGTCAAAATGGAGTCCTGACTGCTAACAATGTGGTACGAAATTCTTGATTGGAGTTAGTTATGGTGTGGTAAACTGATTGTTCGGTGGAATTGGACGCATTGCTGTTGCATTACCCTGGCGGGTAATGAACTAACAAGGTGGCGCACATAAGCACACAAGAAGCATGTTGAGTGAGGCCCAGGTCCACCTCGGACTGTAGCGCCCTAAGAAGAGGAAGAAGAAGAACTTAAGCTCTTAAATCCGTAGACGCCTGGCTAGACTCATGTCGATATATGGCGACAAGCAGGTGCCTCCAGTTTTATCAGAATCATCTATACATGCAATTTTAAGCCTCCTAACATACTCAGTGACTCGCTGGTATGAACCGTAGAAAGAAAATAATTAAAGGTCGCTCGAAAAATATCGAGAATATCGCGATAGTGGGGCGGGCAGGTTTAAACACGGAAGGGAATATCTTCTTTAAATCGATCCAGCTGATAGTTTGGCAGATGACGTACTCGTAATAAAATAAAAACATAATGACGATAATATAACGATAAAATAAAATAACAGCATTCATGTTTATTCATTCCCCGATTTTGATAATCTCATCCGATCGAGAGCTTGGGTTGCCGAGTGGACGCTTTCGGGCATCGAACCTTACGCAACACCAGATGCCAAGCACACGGAGTACCAAAAGGAACACGATTAGGACAATTTAATTCAGCCACAGGCAGGTGGTGTTCTGCGAATTCAGTACCTCCTCGTATGGTATGAATTCGGTGGTGTTGCGCTTGCTTTTTTCAGCGGTATTCGTCCTGACAAATATCGACCAAAGAGCTGAGTGGGCAGCATGTGCAACCCGCTTAGGGTTATGCTGACGTTCATATTCATGCAATACGCTCCTATGAAAAATCCAACATAGTAAAAGCTTTCAAGGCGAGTGAAAAAAGGCGAACCAAGCTGACTTAAAGTTTAATGAGGAGAAGACAAAATATGCACTGTTGGGCAGATTCATCACAAAATGTCACGGTCGATAGCTACAATTTTGGGGTGTGTTAGGTTTGGTTTAGATGGGTGCCCTTGCTGACATGAAGAACATGTCAACGGATCATTCAGACCACTATGAGTCGGTAGTTAAGGGGATTATTTACCTGGGGGGGGGGGGGGGGGGGGAACTCCTCACATGACATATTTATGGAGTTTTTGACGTAGTGCTGTAGTTTGTCGAAGGAACTTGGGTCAAAACTCCTGACTCGAAGCGTCAAAATCTCTTTAAAACCTTAATCCATACAGTCATGTATGGAGGCAACAGCTGGACGATAAGTAGGACTGCAGACCTGATTTTTGGTGCCTCCGAAAGAAACATTCTGCATCGGAAATTAGGTGGTATCTGTGAGGAAAACGAATGGAGGATAAGACACAATTGTGAAATCTATGAGCTGTATAAAGACGTGGATGTAGTCCGGAAGGTAAAGATTCATCGATTAAACTGGCGTTGAACGACAATGCTCTACCTATGAGACTCTTCCAATCAGAGCCTCTTGGTTCGAGAAGGATTTAGAAGACAGAACCTCCGCAATAAAAACCAAATGATCGCGGATACAAGTAATAGCGAGATCGTGCGACTCGTCGCAGGTCTATGCGATTAAGCCACAAATCACAGCGGCCCTCAAAGCCAACACAACCCATCCCGTGGTCAAATTCAGCTTGATTTATGCACCAGAATCATGGAAAATTGGCCAAAGAAGCCGCGAAGGGCCTATGGTGCTATATTCCATAACGGCATCGAAAGGACTTTCAAACGAATAAAAATTTCGATGACAACTTTTTTCTTCTGTGGGTTTTTGAAACACTACTGGAGAACTTAGACTCAAAACTGGTCCATTGTACTGCTCCAAGTAAGAGGGGTCCCACGTTCGAGTCCCAGTAAAATCGAATCTGGTCCAGTCACCATTTGCCGTTGGGATCAAATTAACGGCACTGGAGTAGTTTCCTACCTGGCAGTACAATGGACCAGTTTTAAGTCTGAGCGCTCCAGTGTAGAGTTTAAAAAAAAACCTCCGACAAAAAAAAAGAATAGTTTTGAAGATATGAGCCAAGAATAGAAAAACATCAACATGCTAGTTTTGAAAGACTGAAAATGCAGTTCTTTAGGTCTTGGTGAAAGTATTAATGATCAGAGAACATCAAAATATCGATTTATGTGATCCACTCATGTGATGCACCTAAGAATGTCAATATTTCTTCTTTACAAAACTGTCAAATGATAAATCACAGACTTAACCGATTTTATATCACATTCGGTATAAACTGCAACCGCCTTATGACCAAATCGTTGGTCTAGGTTCAGCTCTTTTCATTGCCTTTTTTAGCATTTTTTGACGCTTCCGTACATATCAACTGGCACGTGAATTATTTCCAGATGATTTTCGAACAGCAATCTTATGAAAGTCTAGAAGGCACATCAAATTGTTCCTCTCTTCTCTCACTCTTCCAAAGTCTGCCATCTTAGAAGTGCACTCGTTGAGCTCAATACCGGAAACTTAATTCGCTTATGCTTTTCAACCTTATCTTATGGCGGCTATAAATCATATACTAAAAGTAATCTCTACCGTCACAGAGAATTTTTGTTAAATAACTTCTCACTCAAGACCATAAACAACCAACGAAAAGTTCTTAAATTTATTTGATCACACCGTCCCATCCCACACCACTTCCTAAAGGGGCATTTCGCATTTGTACATGATGTTCAGCTTGAAAATATCCTTCTGACTAATTTTTTGTCTCTGACCAATCTCCGCCGTCAGATCCAGTGGGATTATGGTCTCCTGACCGTTCTTCGAAAACGCCAAGGGACCATAGTGCATCACACTACCGTAGTCGTACTCAACGCCATAGTCCTCCACAACCGACGAGTTGTAGATGTAGAAGTTGTTTTCGGTTCCCTCCTGGATGTTCTCGAACACGATCTTCACGTAATCATCCCGATTGTAGGTACTCTGCTGATGGTAGAAGCCCAGTGAGTGAAGGAACTCATGAACAATGGTGGCCAAGCGGAAGCAACCGGTGTCCAGCTCGTAGACCTGGAAATTCACCACCTGAACTCTATTCAGATAGCCCACGTTTGAGTAACAGCCACCCGCAAGCCCTGTTATGTTGATGTAGCTGGTTGTGGTCTCGTCGGCCGGGTGAAAGCGAATGCAACTGACGTCCTCCAGCAGCTGCATGCCGCGAAGGATGTGATTTCGCTGCTCCTCATCTGGAAGTGGACATTTTCAGCTCTCTTTTGGAGAAGTACTCAGACTTACTGTGATGATTCTCGAAGAATTTGTAGAAGATCTTCCTCTCGGGCCAACGATAGTTTTTCGCAATCAGACCGTTGCGCCCGCCGAATTGAATGTCAATCCTTTGCTCAGGAGACAGCACGATGTCGCCCTCGAACTTGTCGCCTTCTTCGGGATTCCTCTCAGCCGGAGTCGGATAGGTGGATGTAAGGGCCAAAAAGCCCAACAGAAGCAAAGCTCGCCCAGTAGACCTCATTTCGCTTTCAGCCGTGACACCAAACTGAAGTCAACAATAGTCGAATGGATTTCTAAAGCCAATCGAACCGAAGTGTGGCTTACCTTGTTGTCAGAACAGAAGCCAAGAGGAGACCGTGGCAGTTAAGTCTTTTCAGGCAATAATGGCGATCGGTTATCTAATCGTTTGCGGTTATGGCTTAATTGGCTTTTCGGAATGTTCGTTCACACTCAGAGGGCACCTTCTCACAGTGCATTCGAGTTCTTTATCTGGGTTTGGTTGGGTGTATCTTATCGCGTCGATCGTTCTAGTTTAGTCATAACCCGTGCGAAAATTTACGACGCTTGGACTAGATGGGCAGGCGATATGAGCGATTGGAGCGAGAGATTGGTGGGGGTTGATCTTGAATGGTTGGCCAAACGAGATTGGAAAGAAAAAGCGTTTTACGAGTGTAATAAAGGATGTTTCAAATTTCGGCCAAGATTTTAGTTTGGCGTCATTTGTGCGGTAAAGCGTTGCCAGCGGGAAAAAAATAGTGTCTATCGTCTGCAGTTTTTCAGATTTCCCTCGAAAATGTGTCCTCCATTTTAATTTTACGGTCGAGAGCTCACCAGTCCTTAAATTTTGAAACTGTTCAAATAGTTTTTATAATTTTTTTCAAATCCGATCTTGGTCCTTTACGGGCTATTCGCCAAACTTTTGCTGCAAAGATATCGTAATCTTCAGCAAAATGCATGTCAACACTCTCAGCAACGGATAATGAACACTAGTTTAGGTCTTCGCATTCACATTTATCGAATAAATTCATGAAAAGCTTGCGGAAGTTCCCACCGATCTAAAAGAAATTAAGACCGCACTATCGAGACTGAAGTCAAGCAAAGCTACTGGGCAGACGGACTGCTTACTGAAATCTTTAAAGCAAGTGGAAATGATCTGGTTGTAAGATATGGTCGGAGGACTAAGCGGGACACCTAAACCCGCTAGGTCTGATGATCTTTTGTTTTAGGCCAGCGCTTTATGGACCAGATCGTCAGACTCTGCAGATCTGATCAGATGGGAATGATTCAAGAAATGCAGATCGATATACGGCACCTATTCGTCAGTTTCAATGCCGCGTATTGCAACGTATAAAATCGGTAACGAATTGAAACAGATCTATTTCAAAAAAAATTTTCGATCAAATCGACGCCCTGTCATGGTGAAATTATTAGTTGAGTTCGACCAAGCCGAGCCGTCACAATGGGCTTGCAGTAGGCTTGTGTAGTTCAAACGTGGGCGCCGTGGCGTAGTGGGTAGGTGCATCGACTCCTACGCTCGCGGTCTAAGGTTCAAATCTCGAAAGTACACCCAACATTTTTTCACTGCTGCCCCTCTTTCGAGTCACTGACAATGCTCAGAAAGTATAACTGTCTAGAAAAAGCTTCTCAAAATCGCCGTTCGGAGTCGGCATTAAACTATAGGTCCCCTCCACTCGTGAGAGAACAATGAGAAGCTGAGAAGCTAGGCCCAAGTCCACCTCGGACTGTAGCGCCGCCAACTAGTTCAAAAAAGAGCAAACTAATTGGAAGAAGGAAAAAATGTCCAAAATGATCCAACCCATCTCTTTCCAACCTTTTGGAAAATCATACGCTCTCTCTCCTACATTTCTTCGTTTTTCCGCTCATGTATACGACGACCAACCGGCATAAGACTCAATTTCAATTTTTGGACAATGAACTACATTTAATTAATGAACTAGAAAAACGAACTAGTTCAATAAACGGATTTGAACTAAACTGAGTGCATTCTTGGATTGAACTAAATGCACAAGCCTACTTATAAACACTCTTTCACGTTACTGCAGCCAGTTTTGATTGTTCAAGTGTAAATCAAGTTATTGCTCTAATCGGACGAAAAAAACATATTCCCTGCGATAAGACTATACTGGAAATAAGACAACCCCGTTCTTTTTATCTCACAAAGGAAGCATGTTCATATGTCATTCTGGACTTTACGTCCACTGTCATCCATTTCGGAGTCTCAACAAGTCCTCTTATCGAACGCAGGTTGACTGAATTTTCTGATTGATTTAACATTGATTACAGGAAGTCGAAAGCGATAACATTTTATTGATCAGTTAGAGTCACACGACTTGGTGGCGCAGTTGGTTAAGTGCCTGCCCTAAGTTAGAGTGGTTCCAGGTTCGAATCCCGCCGCATTTTCGTCGTGTATGGGCTGGTTCGCGAGCCGCTCGCTGTTTGCGAAATATTCCGATTTGGTCGTGTTCGTTGACTTTGATGTTCGATGGAGAGCATGTTCGTCGATTAGGGCTACCTTTACTGTCGCGTGGAAATGTCATCATGCATTTGGATTAGCAGAGCAGTGAAAACCACATTGGACGTGTTGTCGAACGTGCTCCCAGCGAACATATACGTCAGACAGGTTGTAGCCTGCAAAGGAGTTAGGCGAAAATCTCTCCATTCTTGGTCCACTGCTTTAACTGAGCACTCCATAATTCAGTATGAACCGAATTTCTTTACTACAGAACACCGACTTAACTCTCCCACACTGGCTTTTCAATAAACATTTTCTCCCTGGGAGACTGGTCTCTAAAACCAGTGACTGCAACCTTTATATTTGCTTACGCATGATTGGCTAATGCAGACGTTGTCCCACAGTCTCAAAGTCGAATAATCGATGATTCTGCTATAATTTCAACTATAGTCTTTGTGTAGCCTCTTTAGCGATCTCTCGCGGTCTGAGTAAGTATTAGGTTTGTGTGAGTACTTTAAAAAACAACCTGCTTTCAACTACTTTCTACTACAAGTCAATATTTAAATTTATGTGAATTTTTTTGTGTTCAACGAGTTTGCTTCCCTTTTGCAATTTTCTCTCCTTCTTGAAATCCAAGGAATTGTGACTTTTTCACTGGGAAAGTTACCGAACAGGTTTATTGTCAATCGCATGCGAGAGGTGGTGCCATGAAACAACGATTATTGCTCGCTCTCTTTAGAAACCAAACCTGAGATGATCTGCAAAGCAAACACTATCACCTTTCACGTATTTTCATTTTTAATGTGCTCCATTTCAAAGTTCTTGAATTGTGTGATCGAAACCAATTGGAATTGAAACACCGAATTTCCTAAGCGCCTGAAAGTATACATTCAAATATCAGAGCTTACATTATGTGATATTTGAATTGAAGGGTTTCAGTCGCCTACGATAACGCTCTCATTCATGCGGATAATTTGAGTAATAGATTTGAAAGCACTGAGAATTCCTTTGAATGTAGGCAAATGGTTATAACTGTTGTCTATCTTAGAGGGGGAATCGGGTAATGGGATTTGCGATTGTTGATAATCACATTCGAGTTTCTTGCTCTTTGTAATGCGATCATCCATTTTAGAATCGCAGAATTAGCGATCGATTTCAGATGACAGCTAAATTGGTGTCGTTTTCAGGTATTTTTGACGGTTTGACAGTTTGATTTTGACGTATTTCTTCAAAATAAATTATTTGTTAGAAATCTGCGACTGTTTTGATTATATGATCTCACTGCAGCATGTTCGTCGTTTAGGGCTACCTTTACCGAGAGGACGCAGCGTGGTGGATAAATTTGAGTTCACTGATTCAGTAAACGATAAACCAACACCCGTACGTCGACGAAACGCAAGATCTGGCGAAAACATCATCGTCGCCGCTGTCCATGAAAGTGTGCAGCAGTATCCGATGCAATCGATTTCGCGTCGCTCATAAGAACTCGGTCTTTCGCAGAGCACAACTTGATGAATTTTGCATCGTAACTTGGACCTGAACAAGTAAAAACCTCAACTGACCCAGGAGCTGAAGGTAAACAACCGGGCCATAGACAACGACGTGTATTCGCTGAATGTGCTCTGGAGCAGTTGGAAACTGTCTCTAGTTTTCATCGAAAAATCATCTTCAGCGATGACGCTCATTTCTGGATGTTAACAAACAAAATTGTCAAATTTGGGACGATGCCAATCCACATGAGATCCAAGAGCGTCCAATGCATCCCCAAAAAATCACTGTTTGGTGTGGATTTTGGGCTGTCGGCGTCATCGAATTATATTCCTTTGAGAACGACGTTGTCCAGGCCATCACCGTCAACAGCGAGCGCTATAGGTCCATAATTACCAACTTCTTTTGACCTGAATTGGATGATATGGACACCAACGGCATGTGGTTTTAACAGGACGACGCTGCACGGCACAGAGCTCACGCCACATTCGAAATTCTGAACGAGTGATTCAACGGCATGGTCATCTCGCGTGGAGATGATGTGAACTAGTCACAGAGATCGATTTGTGCGATTTGACCGTCAGACTTTTTCTTATGAGGTTTTCTGAAGTTGCAGGTCCATGTGAATAAGCCACAAACCCCGGAAAATTTGACATTTATGCTGCTGCAATAACAACTCAAGAAATCATCAAACTATGCTCAAATAAAAATGTCTATTTCCACAGGATTGACACCCGCTTAAACTAAACATAGCTTGGACAATTGTACATTAAGTTCAGTTTGGCAATGTCCTTCGGACTAAGTGATTCCCTCTGTCCAATCACTGCAGTTGGGTCCAGTGGCACGATCGTGGGCTCTCCATTCATCGAGAAGGCCAGAGGGCCATAGTGCATCACACTGCCGTAGTCGTATGGCACTCCAAAGTCGCCGACAACCGACGACGAGTAGGTGTTAAAGTTGTATTCCAAGCCGGGTGAGATGTTTTCATACATTATCCTCACAAACTCATCTCGATCCGTAGCGGCCTGTTGGTGGTAGAAGCCCAGGGCGTGCAGGAGCTCATGGCACATGGTAGCAACCCGGAAGCATCCAGTGTTCAGGGGATAGATCTGAAAGTTCACCACTTGTACCTTGCCCTGATAGCCCACGTTTGAATAGCAGCCTCCGGAGCCGCCAGTGATGTTGATGTACCCCGTCTTCATGCCATCCGCTGGGTAGAATCGGAGACAGCTGACGTCCTCAAGCTCCTTCAGGGCGAGGTGGATGTGATTTATATGCTCGGCATCTGCGTTAAGAAGTCAAGAGTTAGGGCACGTTGTGTGATGTCCAGTCGGAGACTTACCAAAATGTGCCTCGTGAATGTTGTAGAAGACCTTTCCCTCCGCCCAGCGATACTTGTCGGCGAGAAGACCATTCCGCTGCGATGATGAGAGAATAATGTCTCCTTCAAACTTGTCGCCTAGTTCTGGATTTTCCTCAATCGCTGCAGGAAATGCAGCTGTCAGGGCAAACATGCCCAAGAAGAAGATACCTTTCCCGGTGGACATCATTTCACTTTCTGTCGTGACACCGAACTGTGGCAAGCGGTTGTAAGTAATTTCATTTAATATCTGGTCAGCGATTGGGTATCTCAAAGATTGAATCGATTTGTATTCAATTACGGCTCGACGATATTTGCTTTTACGCCTTTGTTCAGATAGGGAGATAGTAGTGAGTCGAAGAGTGTCGCTTTTGTTTCGCGGAGGTTCGAGCTAGAAATTGGAAAAAAACTTTTGGCACTTGGGAAGATTTGTATCTTTGTACTTGCGTCACTCGTTCGGGTGTCTGACTCTTAGGAAGGTTTCACTTGAGGAACAAATCATTCGCGCGATCGTGACTGCTGATTGACGCAGTGCGTCAACGCAAACCCTCCGTAACACGAAGTCGGCTAGCGCAATGCACTGTTGTGTTTCAGCCATAATAGAGCCATCTCTCGAAAGATCAAACTGACTAGATCTAGATCTTGATCATACGAGTCCTGTTGTAAAACTCAAAGGCATGGACAATATCGAAAGCGGATGATGAAGCTCTCGAGAGAAAAGTTTTGCATGCGATCTTTGGTCCTGTTAGCGTTGATGACAACTGAAAGTGAAGAGTCAATTACGAACTATACAGGGACATGATTCTAGGCGAGCGTCTATGATCCAATGCCCAAGACGACTTCGGAATGTAGAGTACACGGGGAATAAATCTTCGATCCGAAGGGTCTTTAACTTGGAGCTTTGGGAACACGTTTGAGGTGGCGCACATTGTCCACGTCGTCCAGCTAACTTGTCCAGCTAACTCAACTCGTTGAAGAAGTAGGTTCCAAGGTGTTTCTTTCTGTGGATGGAGAGAGCGCTACAAGTGCAGAGGAGATGCATTATGCTTTCCTCTCCTTTTTCGTCTCTGCAGCTTTTGCAGACGTCGTTATGAGGGAGTCCCATTCTTAAGGCGTGTGTCAATGGCACAGTGTCCAGTGATAACGCCGATGAGAATCCTTAGAGATGACCTGTTCAGTCTAATAAGACAAAGAGAACCATTTAAGTTGAGTTTAGTCCAAATTTGTTTAGTGACGGGGCACGTAGTGCCTTCTGATCATCTTAAATTGGCGTAGTGGCGCACATTAGTGGAGAAGGACCTCTATCAACCTCGTGCACAAAGCTGGAGACTGATAGGAAAGAATCTTGGTAACTGGAGAGGCTTGTTGTTTGAAGCCCAGGCCCACCCTGGAATATAGCGTCATAATAAGGAGAAAAAGAAGTTCCAGATTTCGGAAGACATTTGCTAAAGTCAACCTTGGAGTAAAAAAAAATAGTTTCCTTGACTATTTCCGTCAGTCCCAACCATCGACAGTAAAAAATGGTAATTTCTAGAGGCGTGACGGATATCCGGCAAGTATTCGGTATCCGGCAAGTATTCGGTATCCGGCTTCTTTTGTAATATCCGGCAGGATCCGAATAGTCTTTTGATACCCGGCCGAATACCGGACAGTCGTTTTTTCAGTAAATAAACCGGGCAAGTGCGAGTTGTACTCGCACGGGGGAGGTTCCGTCGCATAATATTGATGGATGATTTCTGAATATCAAACGACGTTTCGCAACTATTTCAGTTGAATTTTCTTCTAACTTAAACCCAAATCAACCATTTATTCATAAACTCATACATCCAAACAAACAAATGTTCATCCCTACATATACCTATATCTCTATCCAAGTTTATCCAACACAGAAAATCCCTATCTAATCACTGCTCATGCCTGCGGTGTGTGTGTGTTCATTTCTGTTGGGCATTTAGGGGTGAGATCGAAAAGATAACGCTCATCAACGAATAGAGTGGCCGAACACAGCATGAAATTATGTGTGAAAATGAAATTTTCTTCTCATTTTATATCTTAGATATCTCAAAATTTCAACATAAGTCGATATTTTGAAATTTATCATTTCTTAATGCTTACATTGATGTCTTCAAAACTTCGTTTTCAGATCTTCAAAATTCGCATATCGATGATTGACCGTTTTTGGCCAATATCTCCAAAACCATTAGGGCCAGAATGCTCGAAATTGTTTTAAATGAAAGTACTCAATGCAGCCAAGTTTTTGTGATTTTTTCAGATTTTTAAACATTTTGGTTTAGAAATGGCAGGGGGGGAAAATCTTTGGAGCTCCATTTTTTCCAAACGGTACTTTTGATAAAAAAGTGTTGAAAGAAACCTCCACCTCATTTCGAAAGATCTGTCGATTGATATATATATCGATGGGGTGCGACAATTTTTCAAAATTAATATCAACTTCACCTGAACTGGAGCCACCCCCAAATGGCCCCACTTTTTAAAATCGCTGCATAGGAATTGACATCTAGGTCTGAAGTACCTAATTCCAAAATTTCATGCCGATATCTTCATAAACTTCGGAGATAAAAAAGTGTGACAGACACGACGGACGGACCCCATCGAAATATATATCAATCGACAGGTCTTTCGAAATAAGGTGGAGGTTTCGTTCAACACTTTTTTATCCAAAATACCGTTTGGAAAATATGGTGCTCCAAAGTTTTAAATGCGTCCCCCCCTGCCATTTCTAAACCAAAGTGTTTAAAAATCTGAAAAAATCACAAAAACTTGGCTTCATTGAGTACTTTCATTTAAAACCATTGCGAGCATTCTGGCCTTAATGGTTTTGGAGATATTGGCCAAAAACGGTCAATCATCGATTTGCGAATTTTGAAGATCTGAAAACGCAGTTTTGAAGACATTAATGTAAGCATTAAGAAATGATAAATTTCAAAATATCGATTTATGTTGAAATTTTGAGATATCTAAGATTTAAAATGAAAACAATTTCATTTCCACACATAATTTCATGCTGTGTTCGGCCACTCTATTCGTTGCTGAGCGTTATCTTTTCAATCTCACCCCTAAATGCCCAACAGAAATGAATACACACACACCGCAGGCATGAGCAGTGATTGGGTATGTATATGATGGAAGGGATTTTCTGTGTTGGATAAATTTGGATAGAGATATAGGTATATGTAGGGATGAACGTTTGTTTTTTTCGGATGTATAAATGTATGAATGAATAGTTGATTTGAGTTGAAGTTAGAAGAAAATTCAACTGAAATAGTTTCGAAACGTCGTTTGATCTTCAGAAATCATCCATCAATATTATGCGACGGAACCTTACCCGTGCGAGTACAACTCGCACTTGCCCAGTTTATTTATTTTTTGGCAGAAAGCTCAATCTTACTTCCCTTCCCCAACCTCTTCAAAAGTGTCCCAAAAACTTTGTTGTGTAGAAGGTAAGAATATCTTGTGGAGGAGAAGGAAAAAACATGTTTAAGTTGGTTTTATTTGTACCGGTCTGATTTGAGTATCAGACCATCAAACTATTTGGACAGATATCCGGCTGCCGAATATTCGGCTATCCGTCCCAGTTGCAGGCCGAATATTCGGTATCCGGTATCCGGCCAAATTACTATTCGGTACAACTCTAATAATTTCTAAGTTGGACGGTATGAACCTCAGTCTCACTACAATCAAAAAGAGTCGGTCTCACTACATGCACACAAACATCTCCGAAGCAGATAACGCTATCTAGTGAAAAGAGTAGCACAATTCTTAGAAGTAAGAAGTAAACAACCGTATTTCCTAGAATCTAAATAATATCAAGTGAGTAAGGAAATGTTTTGAAAATTGTATGAAATCAACAAAAGGTCAGTTATTCATTTGCAAAAGGGCATGCATGTAAGCAAGATTTATTTTTTATTTCGCGATACACTTATCGCAACAATTCTCATGTCCGCGTAGTTATCTAACAACTTCTTATCTGCCAAACAAACGCTGATTTGCCCTCTTTTTTTGTCGTATTTCCCCCTTCTTCTTCGTCATTACGCGCATGTTCTGCGAGTTAAAACATCTGTGATCGGACACGTACAAGTCACAATTCTTCAAGACGCAATATCCCCTATAGGACTCGAAAGTCCGTGAACTCACTTCATTAAATTCATTCCCTTGCACTTAATCCAGCATTATGTTGAATTCAATGATGTTGTCTGAATGTTTCATTCGGGTAATCAAAAAACTTTTGAAAAACAGCTTGTCTTGGATCCCTTTTCATCGCCATCCGGCTCGTCCTTGCTCTAGGCCGTATTGCAACGGAGGCAATGTTAGTACGATCAGCCGATGATGAAATAGACATTTTGTATTGTACAGGGTGGCGAACAGGACACGTCGAGCACTATTTCCGTGACAGTTGATGAATTGGCTATTTCAACCACCTTCTTCTCGGCAATCATGTGCTCCCCTTGACCATAAGAGTTCTTGCAAGTTTAAGTTTAAGTGTTTAAGAAAACTGTGATTGGAGAGATCTGTACTGCCTCATCGCGGTGTGCGAAGTAACACCTTTTATCAGAAAACATGTTGCTTGCTGCGTATCTATAGGGCATACGTATGTACCTGTTAAAGCACCACAAACCATATTGAGATACTCGCTTAGTGGCTTAATACATGAGCGGAAGAAGGCAGGATTGAGGGAGATAAAATATAAGTTTTCGAAAGCGTGAGGGAGATGGGTTGGATGCGCCGAAAATCGGCCTTTTAAAGTGGATTCTCGGGTTAAGCTGATATATTCACAACCCTTTTCGTTCCGTTTTCCTCATTTGCTGGTGATCGATGATCGAGTAACACCTCACGCATGCTGCGAAGAATTTTAGGAAAATTGATCACAGGGACGATCTAAATGCAATTTTAATGTTTTTTTACTGCATAAATATAGTACTACATGCAAACATTGCTGATGAACCTTACAATTTTTTTTTCACCCGTCATTCATGAGAAATTAGAATTTAAAAGAGGACATTACTCAATTCTCTGTAGAACATTACTGGGTGAAAACATGATGCAAGTGAAACGATTCGCGTGTTCCGCAAGCAAAAAATCTAGCTTACGCAGTCGGATTTCCCAGTCGTTTGTAAACAGCCACTAAGGCATCACTGATAACTGACGTTGGCGTACTTGGAGTTTTCGCCTGGATTTACAAAAATAGTTCACCCATGCCATTGTTATGGAAACGAGGTGCAGACGCAGCAGGAATAATCGAATTCTGAAATTAATGCGCAGTTATTGAATATTGAATAGAACAAAACCTAACTGCTGAGAATATGCTTCGTCAGTCGACATGATTCTCGTGTCTGTAGTGCAATTTGTGACGGACTGTGTGGTCTCTAATTCAGAGGATGGTGTCAAGGAACGCTAAGGCCTTGAGGCTTTAAGCAGACTACGCTGTTTTCACTTTCTGCAGCATTTTCTCTGGTCGTCAAAGGCTATTCTTTAGACTTCAGTAATTTAAAGATCTATTTTCCATTGCACATTTCAAAATTGTCTAAATAACAAACTTTAACTTTAACACTTGTACATGATGTTCAGCTTGGTGACATCCTTCGGGCTGAGACCTACTCTCTGTCCAATGTAAGCTTGCGGTTCCAAAGGCACAATCGTGGCCTTTCCATTCTTCGAGAATGCCGTCGGTCCATAATGCATTACACTACCGTAGTCATATGGTATCCCAAAGTCTGTCACCACCGACGTAGGGTATTTGTCGAACGCATAATGCAGACCATCCTGGATGTTCTCCCCCAGAATCTGAACGTACTGATCGCGATCCGTTGCGCTGTGCTGATGATAGAATCCAAGTATATGCAGCCATTCATGGATAGCTGTACCCTCGTAGACGCAACCAACTTTCTGAAGATTATAAATCAGAACCATTGGATAATAACCCACGTTTGCGTAGCATCCATCATCCATGCCGGTGATGTTGACGTAATAGTTTGTGGCGCTGGTGGCTGGGTGGAAGGTGATGCAACTGAATTTTTCTATCTGCGCCATGGCGGAAAGAATTACCGCCCTCTCTTCGGCGTCTGGAAATCAAAGAAGCTCTTTAAAACCGTCAGAGAGGAATCCTTCTGAGACTTACTGTGATGATCCGAGTAGAACTTGTAGTAGACTTTTCCCTCGGGCCATCGATAGAACTCGTTAACTAGACCATTGCGTTGTTGATCCAATGTCAGCACGATATCTCCTTGAAATTTGTCACCCTCTTCGAAATTTTTACTGACGGGTGATGGATAAGCCGCTGCAGAGGCGACAATACTCAAGGCAATTATACACCCGACTGTGGACTTCATTGTGTTTGAATGGAGACGACGGACTGGATGAGAGGGTATTTAACTGGTTCAAAATTTACGTGGTGAATTGGTATCGTGTGCCGCTTTATCGAATGCTTCAATTAATTCGTCAAAAACATAAACATCCGCCAAGCAAACGATACAGAAGCATGCATGTAAAACCAGATAGCCATGATTTATTACTGATTACTGGGTCGGAGCAGATTTATGGTAGTCTCTAACTAAGGAAATTGCAGGTTGATTTGAATCTCGCCGATTGCTACTTTAGGGACCTCAGGCGAAGCCAATGTTCTTTTGCCCTGAATAAAGAACTTACGTCTTTGAGTGTCTTGACGTGACACTTGACAGCTGCATCGAGGAAGACTTTTCCATCAGCTTCGAGTCGTTGCAAAAGAAACCAGGCTAGTTTAGGCGGAATCGGAGACTATGGACCGACGTTTCTAACCCACCTCTTTCGAGTTACTGACAATGCTCAAACTGTATAACTGTCTAGAAAAAGCTTCTCTCATTTTCTGCGTCTACAAATATAGGAAAATGTTCAAAGCAATCAAAACTCTCTTTTGTTAGGAGAGGCTGATTTACTTTTTTCCTTTTGGATGACTCCGGATGATGTGGTTCATCCTGCAAACTTAAACCGAACGCCAATTTGGGAATCACCCAACGTTTATGCTTCTATAAATAATCACTTGTGAATAGGAGGCAAAGTCAATTGAAAGAAGAGAAAAAGTTCTGTTTTTGTATTGGCAACATCAGTCAAAGTACACATACGTGTACTCTCGGAATCAACTTTTTCTGGCATAAACGGCCAAAGTACACATATACATTCAAGAGTTAATATATGGTTATAATTGAATTGAATTGCAAATATTTTATAGTTGACAGATAAAGCAATGCACCCTCTAAATTATTTTCGAGTTTTTAATCATTTCTTTTGGTATGTTTCATTACTTACCAAATAAAGGAGCTCTTCTACGCGACATCACTTAAATTAAGTTGAAAAAAAAGGCGCCACATTCAAAAAAAATATTCAAAATGTCTTTGTTTTTAAGAAAAACTATACTTTCTCTTTCGTTTAGAATAATAAATAATAAATGTTAGTCCACATATGTGGACTTTTACACCGAAGATGTTATACGAATGCTAAAAAAAATCTTTAAATTGTTCCAACATCTTCGGTGGAATCTGCAAGAACTTTCAGCAGTAACCTAAAATTTTCGACATTTTAACATTTCTAAATAAACTGGGCAAATTCGAGTTCCACTCGCAAGGGGAAGGTCTGGAGCACACATCATTTTTAATGGAAGCATTCCTGAATATCGGGCAACGAATTCAAACTATTTCAGTTAAATAAACTAAATAAAATAATCATTATAACATACATATGCATGTAGATACAAACAAAATCCATACGTACATATACGAATATCTCTATCCAAATTTATCTAAAATGTACCTTGTAATTGAAAATATTAATTTAATCCTTTTTGGTTCCATGCTTGTTAGCGAGACTGTTCTTCTTCGCTCTTTTGAACTACCACATATATTAGCATCTGATCGTATGATTTACCCCAAATGTCTCCAAATCTGTTTATACCATAAATCTAAGCATGTTATTAAAATGTGAACAAAAAAGTATAAAAGCATGAGAAATAGTACAGTACATATGCTCTCTACTAAAATCGAGACACTCAAGCAGAGCGTTGGCCTTTGTTTTTTTTCCGCTGGTTTCTTGCTGGTTTTTCTTTCGGCCCTTACATAATTTTGGTGCTTACATAATGCTCTGTCTGTCACACTTTTTTATCTCCGAAATTTATAAAGATATGAGCATTAAATTTTGGAATTAAGTAGTTTAGGCCCAAATATCATTCCCCTTGCAACCAAATTTCAAAAGTGGGGTTATTTAGGGGATTCTCCCGTGTAGGTGAAGTTGCTACATTGACCGCATTAACAGTCGATAATGAGAGCTTGGAAAAATCATTTCTGCAGACTGTTAACCGGCGATGAGGACACAAATGCCGCTGTCAGGCAGAATGTTCTTATACGCCTTATTGATTACCAGTCTTTTTTTAAAATTCACGTTATAACCTGTGTACGTAGACTTTTGTCACTAAGTGCATTATTTTGGCACCTTTCTAAAAATAGAAAAGTTTATCTATTCTTCTCGAAAGAGGAGTATGACAAGTATATCCCGGAAGCTAGATAATAATTAAAAAAAATAGAAGTTAATCCTTCCTCGAAGAATGGAATCCCTCAGTCTTAAAAGGTAGATTTGATACATTTTAAATCGGTAAAGATAAGATTACAACACAACAGAAAGAGTGATTTCCAGCTTGTTGTAGCACATTGCTTATCACCAAAAGAAATTAAATTGGTGATAGGATTGCAGCCTTATCCTACACCAATTTGGACTTCGAATTCCTCTGAGAACTTGCCCCTATGCAGCACGTGACATTTTCATCCCTCGCTTTGTAGCTTTGATAACAGCGTTGAGTTTATCCGGAACTCCCCTCTTGCGCAGGCCACTTCAGATAAACTCGATTTTCACACAATGGAATGCCTTTTCAAAATCAATGAGCAACAACAACTGTTCGATAATTATTCGAAGTGTGTTTATGAGGGGAATTTCGTTGAACCAAGATCAGACTCCAGCAGATTCCCTTAAGTTCTGTCATTTTGAAATGGCGACTTCGTACGTCTTCGACTCTGAGCCTGTGGTACAACGCAACAGAGGACGTCCACGACCAAGGCGGCGCACACAAGTCGAGGGGGACCTCGGCCGGCTTGGTGTGCGAAACTGGAGACAGCTGGCGAAAGATCGTGCTGGCTGGAGAGGCATATTGAGTGAGGCCCAGGTCCACCTCGGACTGTAGCGCCCTAAGAAGAAGAAGAAGAAGACTTCGTACAGAAAGGGCTGTACTTCAATGGTTTGGTCATGTGGCACGAATGTCCCCATCATCATGACTTCCGCGGCGTGCCTTGAATGCGATTCTATCAGGTAGGCGACCACTTGGCAGACCCAGGACGAGATGGTTGGACCAGGTCCAAAAACTCGCCTGGTTGCGTTTGGGCATAGCTTCTGATGAGTTAGAGTCGATGGCGGAGGATCGAGTGGCCTGGAGATCTCTCGTACACGCATTGCCCCCGCGACCCCTTTAGAGGAACATGCGGGTCACTGAAAATTATGAAGATGATGATGATGACTTTATTTGAGGATTTAATTTGAGAAAGTGGTCCTCAGACTGCTCGAATTTGGTCCTGATTAGGAACCAGATAAGTCAAGTGATGCAGCCGCTTTATTGGGGGGAAAGCAGTACTCTCAAGCAGCGGCCAACGATTTGTTGACCGCGGGCATGAACATAAGCATTTGAGCCACTGTACCACCTCACCTCAGATTTATAGTCTGACCCTTAATTGACCTAAGTTTCCACAACAAAAGCAAATTTTTCTGATCGAATATCATTCATTTTGATCAGGTCACCTTATCAATTTCAATTTCCCGCATCCAAGGAAAAAGTTAATTCATTGCACAGCAAAGGAGTTTTCTTAGAAAAACACGTTACGGCTATGCTCTAGTCTTCAATCATTTGAAGGTCTATTTCTCACTCATTCTACACAGCCGTTTGAATTACAAACTTTAACTTTAACACTTGTACATGAGCTTCAACTTGGCAATATCCTTGGCACTGAGCCCTGTCCTCTGTCCAATGGTTGCACTTGGATTCAAAGGCACAATCGTGGGTTGTCCATTCTTCGAGAATGCGGTCGGTCCATAATGCATTATACTGCCGTAGTCATATATTACCCCAAAGTCTGTAATCGTCTGTGCATCGTAGATGTTAAAGTTATGCTCCTTGCCCGGCTCGACGTTCTGCAGCAGGATCTGAACGTACTGATTGCGATCCGTGGCGCTTTGCTGATGATAGAACCCAAGTGAATGCAGCAATTCATGGATCGCTGTACCCAGGTAGACGCAACCGTTCTTCTGAAGATTCAAGCTCCGAATATTTGGATAGTAACCCACGCTTGCGTAGCATCCAGCATCCATGCCCGTGATGTTGATGTAGACGCTGGTGGTGCTGATTGCTGGGTGGAAGGTTATACAACTCGCTTGTTGTATCTGAGTCATGGCGTTCAGAATGACCTGTCTCTCGGCGGTAGCTGAAAATTAAGAAACGCTTTTAAACTGTCGAAGATTAGCTTGTTTGAGACTTACTGTGGTGATTCGAGTAGAACTTGTAGTAGACTTTCCTTTCGGGCCATCGATAGAATTCGTTAAGAAGACCATTCCGATTTGGTTCCAGCAGGATATCGCCCTCAAATTTGTCACCTTCTTCCAGATTTTTGCCGGCCGATGAAGGATAAGCTGCTGCCAAGGCGACAATACTCAAGACTACAAGACACCTGACTGTGGACTTCATTTTGGTTGAATAGAGAAGAAAGACTGAATGGTTGGGTATTTAACTGATTCGAAATTGACGTGGTAAGTTGGTATCGTGACGCTTTATCAATTGAACCAATTAATTTGTCAAAAACCTCTGGTGAGGTACACATCCCCCCACAAAAAGATATACTCTAATAAATGTAAAGTCCGATAGCCATGATTTATTACTGATTATGGGAGGCCTTAGAAGATTTACTGTAGTCACCAGCTGAATGAAATTGCAGGTAGATTTCTATCTTGCTAAAATACGAGTATACCGCAGAAAACCCAGTGACAGTTAAAGTTCTTTTACACTTCGTAAGCATTTTACGTCTTTGTGTGTCTTAACTTGGCACTTAAGAGGTGCAAAATCTATTGCATCTTCGAATCGCTGCAGATGATACCACGCAGTTGTATCGAAATCGGAAACTATAGAATCCACGATTCTAAATTCCTTATTCAATTGATTTGACTTTACGTGAACTCGAAAAAGAGCAAAATGGGGATTCAATTTTCCTCCAATTTGTCTAGAAGGTGAAGCTGTATATCGGGTTGAATGCGGTGAGGTGGAATATCAATTGATCTTGGAGGAAAATTCATTGGACCATTTCATGGTATGACTCGCTCATCGAAGTTCTCCTTCAATAAATTAATTGTGTCACACTCTGTGCGACAAGTACTTCGATCTGTACAGTTCACGAACGAACTAGTTCAAAAAAGAGCGCCATCAAGTGATCTAAGTGAACTAGCTCACATTGTTATTTTATTTTAGTTCAGCAAACCCGGGTACATCTTACTCTACATACATGGAATTCAGTAAAAATAACGGAACTAAATCGAACTAAACTGAACTAAATTGAGTGCTTTGCTTTGTGTGTGTATGAGCACTTCAGGGTTAGTTTTGTTTATCTATACCGCAGCACAAGCACATCGTTATACATATGTATGCGTTACCGGTGGTGTATGTTTCAAAAAGGTACATATCCGTTATACGGTTTTATAACAGTTTTCTAGCGCGAATCCTGCCAAGAATAGATGAACCATTAGTAGATTTCTTTCTGGTTAATTTTAAGTTTAGAAGTGATAGCGCTGTTATTTATAACGATAAGATAACGACCGACCGTCGAAAATCGCACAGAACTTAATTTCCTGAGCAGTAAACTACATTGAACTAAATGAACTGGAAGAACAAACTAGTTCAATAATCAGATTTTGCTGTTCGATAAGTCAGTGACTTTGAAATCAAATATTCACTTTTGTTTCTCAAAATTTAATTAATAATCTCCTTTCAGCGCTATAAACTTTTCCCAACGATATTCCAACTTGTTTATGATAATAATAATGGCGGCGGTACAGTCCGAGATGGACCTTTGCCTAGCTTCTCAGCAACCACTCGTGTTGTGTGTGCTATTGTTCTCTCACGAGCGGAGGGGACCTACAGTTCAATACTGACTCCGAACGCCGATTTTGAAAACCTTTTGCTAGACAGTTATACTCTTTGATCATTGTCAATGAATCCACAGAAGTGGATCCGTGAAAAAAAAATTAAGTGTTTTTTTTCGAGATTTGAACCTTAGACCTCGAACGTAGGAGAAGACGCATCTACCCACTACGCCACGGCGTCCAACTTGTTTAACCCTTCAAAAAAATATGGTTTCTCAAACTCTGCAGAATTGACTTTTCTTGTTTTCAGAAGTTTGTTCCTTCATTTCTGGAGTGTAATGGTGTTACGAAACGCGCCGCAAAACTTCATTTGAATTGCTGCTGAAGTTTTCTGAAGTTTTTGGTTTATCGTCAGCAAACGCGGCGGTAATTTTTTCATGCTCAAATGGTCATGATTCAAATGATAGTGCAATTTGAAATTTTTACAATATTAGCTACCTCCCGAGCACCGACCTGGCGATCGTCCGAAACGGTATCGTGGTTTTTCTTGACCACATCTTCCGCTGTGACGTCATTTGGAAGTCCTGGGCGCTCAGGATATTTTGTGCTCGTACGACTGCAAAGTAATTCACGTCCATATCATTTAATTTCAGCTAAAATAAGTTGGTCCTCATCAATTGATAGCGTTCTCTGTTGATAGAGATGGCAATTCTATTGTCGTTTTCGAAGAAGTACGGACCGATGCCCCACTATCCACACCAAATAGTAAATTTCCGTCGTTGCATTGCCACTTGGTGTACCTCGCGTGTATTGGCAGTCCCAAATCCGGTAATTTGGCTTGTAGCCGTTCATCTAAAAATTTGACTTCTTGCTGAAGATGATTCTGTCGCTAAAAAGAGTTGTCATTTTATGGGCATTTTCCATCAGTTCCTGGGTTAGTTGGATTTTATGCGGTCGGTTTCCCCAACAAACGTTGAATAGTCAAGGACAACCATGTACACCGTATAGTGGGCGCAGCGCTCACTTTTCTACCACAAGAGAATGCCCATTTTTATAATAAAGTTTTATCACTTGCATATGTTGCTCTACCCGATAGCTCTTTAAACTTTAAAAACTAAAAAAAGGAAAAATAAGATCTGCACGGCCGCCATGAACAGCCAAGTTCCTATTGGAAAACATCTTAGAAATGGTCTGTAAGATTCAACAGACATGACGAACCCCTGGTGTACAAGGAAATGAGAAATTATTCGCAGTTATGTCTAAGTAATACTGAACACCTATAGTGACATCACGAATACATAACTGGGGTAAAATTGACACCAAGGAGGCCCTGTGTCCCTCTTACTTTGACACACTGCCATGTAAATGATTTGGATGACATTATGCACTGATTTTCTTGAACAATCTCAATTTTCGTTCGCTTCTTTAGATTGTTATTCATATTTCTATTCATATATTCCATATTGCAGTTGGCGCAGTACAATCTTAAACTGGCTAAGGTCCAGATAATTGACAAAAAACGACGTCATGTTCAATGCCACAAACTGCTTGGGGGACATCTCAGGCTGTCAAGACAAAAAGATCAGTGGTTGGTAAGAGTTGTTCTGCATTTGATCTCGATACTCGATGTTGTGTTTAGGGCGCAGCCTAGGTAGACAGAGTCCTTCACTACATTGAAGCTATAGCTGCCGATTGTAAAGTTCTGGCCAAGTCATCGAAACGTCGTTTCTGGATGATAGCATGTACTTCATCTAGCGTGAACCCATTTTAGCCGCTTCCATTCCAATGCCAGCAAACGCTTCATTGTCGGTTCGGTCTCTTCGACTATTCACGTCAACGTCATCCGCGTAGCTAGTATTTTATGGCTTTTTATTGTAATTCGTGCCTCTGGTTTCGGCCAGTTGATGTTGAAAAAGTCTCACGATAGCGCGCCGCCTTGTTGTAAACCATGTTTTCACATTTAAGGCCACGGTGGCCACACATTGACAGAACAGCGAGAGATCTCCATTGTCATCCGGCACAGACTGACGAGTTTGGCAGGAATGTCAAAACTATACATCGCACAGTATAGATTGTCTTTATGCACGCTATTATATGTAGCTTCGAACTGGAGGAACACGTGGTTTCGATTTGCATTTTTTCGGTGTTTTCCAAGACTTCTGTGAACAGGTGAAGCAAATCCGTGATACAGACCGTTTTCACTGCTTCAAAAACGCACAACCTACCAGGAAAATAATGCCTAGTTTGCCGCCTAGAGATATAGTCCATCTCTTGCCTATGTTCCATAGGTGGACACCTGCCCAAGTTTAGGCACCAAAACACGTCCCGATTTGATGAGCTTGGAACAGATATCGTGGCCAATCGCCATCTATTCATGTTGAACATCGTCAACAAGTTGATAGCGACCATGTCCGTATCTCGTTTTCGATAACAAGTCTTACACTATCTGGCTCTCACCTGCGATCGTGAAGTGTCTTCAGGCCTTTGAGTGGTGGTAGATCACACACACGGTCTTATCAGCTCGTTTCGAGCCCGCCTCTTGTGGTTTACATATTCCTAATCGTTTCGCTTTATCGAAATCGATTAGAAACGTTCAAAAGTGAATTCGCAAATTCGTGAAGTACTCAGTCTTATCCCAAAGCTTAACCGCGATCCATCTAGTGTCTTGGAAAGAGGAAACAAAAGAATGCCTTCGTTTATTTGTGTTGGTGCGCTTTTAATTTGTGCCTCCTTGGTCTATGGATACCCGACCAAGGACTTCACTCCCAACCCAGAGGAGACTGGTGGCCACTTCGAGGGCGACATGATCCTTGAGGATGATCAGATGAATGGAATAGTTGCTCGCAATGGATTAATCACAAGAGCAAAGCGTTGGCCAAATCGCATTGTTCTCTACCGAATAAGCTCTGACTTTGGTATGTATCACTGAACGGGTACAGTGGGTCTACAATTCCTGCAATGTACACAATTCCGTTCCCAGATTCTGCACATCGAGCGCAAATCCTGAAGGCCATTAGCACCATCGAGTCGGCGACTTGCTTGCGATTCCAAGAGGTCGACGAGAAGAGTCCCTTCTACATCAACATCACTGCGCAACCGGATGGGTGCTACTCAACGGTGGGCTACCAGAGCGGCATTCAACGCATGAACCTTCAGATCTTCGCAATAAACGAGGGCTGCTTCCGCCTCGGCTCGATTCTGCACGAGTTCCTGCACACCCTCGGCTTCTATCATCAGCAAAGCGCCTCCGACCGCGACGACTACATCACCATCGTCCGTGACAACATCGAAACGGACATGCTGTACAACTTCAATAAGCAGTCCAACACGGAGAACTTCGGCATTCCCTACGACTACAAGAGCGTCTTGCACTACAGCGCGTACGCGTTCTCAAAGAACGGCGAGAAGACCATCGTCACCAGCGATCCTAAAGCGGTGATCGGCCAGAGAACCGGTCTCAGCCCCAAGGACATCGACAAAGTCAACGCAATGTACCTTTGCCCCATCCAAATATAACGGTGAACAGTTAGTGTTAGAATCGAGTGTGCGTGTGTGTAATTTATTTCATTTTCGCGTTTGTGTGTCCGTAGCCCCTAAGTACGTAGCCTAAGTTCATATGTACATAGATCTTTCTGGAAAGGCAGGCCGTCCGTTGTTGAAGGAGCGCTGATTGCCTCGATTGCCCAGTATCTGATAAGTAGCTATGATAGCCGATCGAATAACAGTAAAATAAATTAACGCGACATGCGTTGAATGATGTCATGCTGATGGAAATCGAATCTTTTGTACGTGACTTCAGTGGAGGACTGGTGGGGTGGGTCAGAAGCAGGAACATCTTAAGTGGCATGAATCTCCAATTGAACTGATCCTTGACTGCAAGGAGAGTAGACGTGTGAGTTTGACTCTAAAATTCAGTTCCAAAGAGACGTTCACACACTCAAAGGGCAAAGCTCAGGGTGAGTACGTGATTCCCATTCCTCTTGAAGGACTCAGAAGCAAAGAATGTGCCTCCTTAATAAACTAGGCACAACTCGGCAAAGACAGAACTCAGACAGACGCAGTCCATCCAAGACGAGACAATTAGGAGCATTCCTGTGACACGTCATCAATTCTTAAGGCAGTTGCTCCACTCGCAGTGCTGACTGAACGTGTGTGCATTCAGGCTGTGCCCATCCAAGGGATGGAAGAACGCATTAAAATTCGTCTCTATGCATGCATTTGGGATTCCTCCGTAAGCTCAGTGAGGAGCAGCAAAAGAATAACAAAACACACCGGAGGTTGGTCAAAAATTTATGACATCATACCCAAAACCCCATTTGGGGTTCCTTCATTCACCTCTTGTGCAACCGAAAATTAGTTCATCGGACATCCTTTCTATGATCCAACCTTCCGCCGGCACCATTGTTTCGAAAGCCTTCCTGCGAACGTTCTAGTCCTGTGTCCTGTGGCCTGACTGGCGGTTAATTAATTTAAATTTACATTAATAATCTCACTAAAATGCGGAGCCCCGGATCCGGCGTCCAGGACACAAAAATAATAACCGTGGCATTAGTTGAGGTAATAACTACACCTCTTAGGATAATTACTGCTGCTACACACTGAGCAGGGACGGCATCTCATCTCTGCGAGGATGTGGGGTGTTCTAGCAGAGAGAACGGAGATGGAGAATAATAAACCAGATATGTCCTTCCGTCGTTATTTTTTTTTTTTTTTTGAGGGATTTTGGGGAGAGAGCTTTTGTTTGTATTTCGTTATGTGTGCTTAATTGCGAAAAACCTGAATAATCCGGATGACTAGTTACCGGATCCTGCTGGGATGGTGGATGCAGAACGATGCACTCTTCTTTGCACCCGTAGATGCTATCCTCTCCGCAGGAGACTCTAACACCTTAGAATTTTTGGTAACCACTGGGAGTGGGAGTGGGTGAGCACCGTTGCAGGAAAGTTCTTAATCGTCTTGCGAATGAGGATTATCCTTTTTGTCGCACTGTTTGGTGTGTTCTTAGTTCGAAATTGAACTCGTTTTTTGTGGGGAGGAAATCATCTGTCAGAAGGTGGATATACTCGGTAAGTTAGAGGATTCTGAGTTTTCCTTTGGGAGATTCAAAGTTTTTGGGGCTCAATTCAAATTTTGTAGCCGTTCAAGAGGTTGAAGACAAACCTAAGTTAAGCAATCTGTAGGAGAGGCTCGATTTGGTTTGATTGAGGTTGCCTTAAAAGTCGAAAAGCAGTATGGATTAATACCGTTATCTATATATCTACATTTTCTAAAATTATCTGGCGAATAAGACAAATTTTATAAGATTTTTCTTGCGAAAATGTCAAAATATTTGAGTAGTAGAGTATCCACCGTGCATCGCTACGCCCTCTCTGGTGGGCGTGTCCCCAACTTTTCCAAGGGACATCATTTTTCCCGGTGTTCTTTACATGTGTGCAAAATTTAATAATTCTTAGTCGAAAATATGCGGAGAGATGCGAATTTCTGTTTTTCCTATAGCATAGCATTCCGATTCCTGATCGATCGGTGCTAATGGTGTCAAAAATTGCTTAAGAATCGATGCAATTGTTTAGAAATTTACCATACATTTACCCATACAAACGAACCTTCAATGTTATATTTATAGATACAAATGGTAAAATAATAATTAAAAGTTGAGGTTGGCTCACGTCGTCTCTTAGAACTTGCACATTCATGACTTCAGGTGACTGTGTGTCGTCTACTTTCGCTTTCGTGCGAATAAAATGTGCACATCTACGTTTTTGTTTAAACGATAAAAAAATTAAGCTAATTGTTTGATGATGTTTGGCTGCAAGTTTGAAAAAAAGAACAGATTTACGCGGCAAAACTCTTTTTGTTCAATAAACAAAAAAAAAGAACAAATGCGACCGATTACAACCGTTCACAATGCGAGTTTGATCAATGAGGTCCTTAACATGATCACTCACTGACTGCTAACACTGTATGCGCTACAACGTGTATTTGCCGTATGTATGACATCAGCACACGGTATACATATAGCACACGCTCATAGACGCCTACGTATTTGTTGTTGTTTTTTTTTATACGGGCAAAATCAGATGTTGATATAAAAAGTCGCGAATGCGTTTACCAATTTCGTGCAAACTTTAGACAAACCACCTACACGACCATACGAACAAACCCTATAGACTTTATTGAATTCGCAACGCACTTGCAACCATTTTTTATATAAATATATCAAATTACTTCGAGTGGTTCGTAACCTTTTCCATTCTACAACTTGCCGAATCGTTCATTGAAAATGTATTTTTAATCCTGGCCTTTTTAATTAAATTTCGTTTTAAAAAAAAGTAGTTTATCCAAAAGTCATACTTTAAAATATAGTGAAAAATATTTATTATTTATTTATTTATTTAAAAAGCCTCACTTACAATTAAAAATTATAAATTAAGGGGGATGCCATGAGTAGCAAGACCTTAGGCTTAAAAAAAATATTTAATAATAATATAATAATAGCGGCGCTACAGTCCGAGGTGGACTTGGGCCTAGCTTCTCAGCAACCACTAGTGTTGTGCGAGCGGAGGGGACCTACATTTTAATGCCAACTCCGAACGGCGAGATTGAGATTTCTAGACAGTTATACTCTTTGAGCATTGTCTGTGACTCAAAAGGGGTGGAGCCGTAAAAAAAGCTTAGGTGTTTTTCGAGATTCGAACCTTAGACCTCGAGCGTAGGAGTCGACGCACCTACCCACTACGCCACGGTGCCCAATTGCTGAGTTAATTGAACCTTGTAAGCGAATAATCCGACCGAGATCTTTGTGCAGAATTCTTCTCGACTAGTGCGTGAAATGTTGAGCTACTGAGATCGATGGCGAGTTGATGTTCGTGAATTGAGTGTCACACTCTCGGCCACAGCAGCCACATTCTCATCTGTGCGTACCATACGACGAAGGAGACCATGAGTGTTGTCCACCAGCATACCAGTTTCACAAACTTTTTCCACAAACTTGCGTACAGCAGTCGCGGTAGGTGTATCATTTCGGCCAAAACATCTTTTCAAAAAACGCACTGCTTGGGCTGCACAGCATTATTCCTCATCTCAGACATGAACATGTCTTCTCGAGAATTCTGAAAGATAAACTTCGAATCACGCCTTGTTTGCATCTTCGAATATGCTTATGCACAAATCTGAGTATCTTTAACAAAAACAAAGTTTTTTCTATCACCAACTTCCTTTCGAAGCTCCTCCTTAACTGTTAGTCTATCACTGACTGAGAATTTGTTGTGCTCCGTTTGGCCTGACCCTACCAGTTTTCAAATTCAGCACATTCATATGTGCACAAATGTTTTAAAAACTGGTCAAAAATGTTGTCTTACGGATGACATGTGCTGTGCTGTGCTGGGTATATGACCAAAGTTGTGCTTAGAAACTAAATGCATTCTCTCGTCTGAACATAAAAAAATGGCAATTGTATCATTTTCTGTGTTAATACTAACGAACAAAACAACAACCGATTCCCCAGTTTCCGTCACATGTGACTGTCACACACCTTATCTTCTTGTTCGGCATCCTGTGTCTACGGACTTTTTCTTCTATTTCCTCCTACACATTTACTTGTCAATAACTGATTGCAAATATCACTCATTGTGACATATTCAGGCTGCATTATGTTTACCATTTCACAATTTTGTGTCAAGAAATAAGTCGAAAGTCCTCAAAATTCTTGAGCTGTCAAAAGATTGATATCGTGCGTGTGATTAACATATCAAGTGCAGCAGAATGATTGATTGCAAATAACAACTGAAGCATACTGGTCATAAAGTTCAATTCAGTTGACAGCCAGGCATGTTAGCGCTGCTAAACCCGTCCGATAGCTGCTATCGATAGATGAAAAAAAAATTGGCAAACAAGATTACACTCCTACCTCAATGAGGTCACCATTAATTTTTGTCTACTCCGGACAAGTGCTTTGCCTAGTACAAGTGATTTCTGAAAGAGGCAGTCTTTCAAAGTTTTAGTCATGCGCAGCCGCTTGAAACGGATGACCTTGAACTTGAACGGATTTGAGGTGTATGCAAACCACTGTCTGATTATAGCAAGTTTATCTCTGGTTCAGACAGAAATCGATTTGACTGGACGTAGTTATCATATATAGCTGCGCTAACTTATCAAATCGTGGGCGAGGTGGCGTAGTGGGTAGGTGCGTTGACTCCTATGCTCGAGGTCGTCAGTTCGAATCTCGGAAAAAAACATCAAACATTTTTTCACGGCTCCACCTCTTTCGAGTCACTGACAATGCTCAAAGAGTATAACTGTCTAGAAAAAGCTTCTCAATCTCGCCGTTCGGAGTCGGCATTAAACTGTAGGTCCCCTCCACTCGTGAGAGAACAATAGCACGCACAACACGAGTGGTTGGTGAGAAGCTAGGCCCAGGTCCATCACGGACTGTAGCGCTTCCATTATAATTATTATCAACTTATCAAATCACGGCACCACCTCTCGGAGACAATGATCCGAGAACACAAATGGTGTGGATAGAAAACTTCAAAACGAATGTTAAACTGACTTTTTTTCGGAGGATTTTTGAAACAGTTCACTCTACTGGAGTAGTCAGACTCAAAACTGGTCCAGTGCCGTTAATTTGATCCCAACAGCAAATGGTGACTGGACCAGATTCGATTTCACTGGGATTCGAACCTGGGACTCCTCTCACTTGGGGCAGGCACTTAACCAACTGCGCCATCCAGTCGTATTACACTGACTTATCTAAAGCATCCAAATCTGATTTCAAACAGTTCTCCAGTAATGTAACATGAGCACGTTTCGCATACTGTTTTAAGTGAGGGTTTAGCCTTCTAGCTCCTAAAGCTTTTTGAAGATATGACAAAACCGCCTGGACGCCATTTTGTTGAATCTGATGATTTTAGCCATGAAATGGCATCAGATGAAGTATTGAGGAGGTCTTTCTTAAGACGATAAATAGAAAGACCATTGTCGGTAATGGTGTCTCCTTCCTCATTCTGAAAGAAATAAGGTCCGATGAAGCCGCCGTGACATAAGCCGTACCCTTGATGCTTGGTCGAACACTTGATGATTCAAAGACGGTAATTTTGCTTGTTGACATAGCCGCTGAGTCAAAAATGAGCTTCGTCCGAGAAGATGATTTTTCGACTACGATCAGGATCTCCGGGCAACATTTCCAGGGACATGTTCCCGTGGCGTATTTGTCACTGATCCGGATTTTTTATAATTATTTTGCATAATTATAATTTTGCAAGTTCGCCAAATGTGAAACGATGCATGATGAAATAGCAAATATATTTGGATATTTTGACAGCTGGGTGCCATTTATACTTTTGACAGCTGCTGAAACATAACAATTTGAAAAACTATCGTTTCTATTTGGACACCCTTTAGTAAAAGGTCGTCGAATAGGGACTTCCGAACTTTTGACAGTTGATTGCGGCCATATTGTTGAAGCAATATCAAATTGACTGCAATTTATTCTGTCTGTTTTGCCAAATCCCCATGAACGGACATATTGTTGAACTCAACAACACGTGCAAATAATATTAAAATGGGTGTTCTGTTCGGGCAAAGTTCCGCGCGCTTCGCCCATTTTACGGTCATCGTCCTGCCGAGAGGCTTATTCACAGTTTTGTGAATAAATCTGAGTCCACTGTTTAGGTAAACGATAAACCAACACCCGTACGTCGACGAAACGCAAGATCTGCCAAAAACATCGTGAGAGCCGCTGTCCGTGAGAGTGTACCGAAGAATCCGAAACAATCAACTCAAGAACGTGGCCTTTGGCAGACTACAACTTTGGCGAATTTTGCGTCGTTTCTTAGCATTGCACCCTGCACCCGTACAAAATTCAACTGACCCATGATCTGAAGGTAAACGATCATAGACAACGGCGTATGTTCGCGTGTTCGCTGAATGGGCTCTGGAGCATTTGGAAACTGACCCTGATTTTCATTTAAAAATTATCTTCAGCTATGAGGCCCAATTTTGGATGAATGGGTATGTGATCGTCAACAAACAAAATTGTGGAATTTAGGACGATGCCAATCCACCTGAAATCCAAGAGTGTCCGATGCATCCCGAACAAATCACTGCTTGGTGTGGATTTTGGGCTGGCGACGTCGTTGGTTCATCGGTTCTTTAAAAACGACGTTGGACAGTCCATCACCTTCAACGGCGAGTGCTATAGGTCGATGATTAGCAACTTCTTTTGGCCCAAATTGGATGATATGGACACCAACGACATATGGTTTCAACAAGACGGCACTACGTGCCACACAGCTCACGCCGTATTGGAAATTCTACTCGAGCCATTAAAGAGCATGATCATCTCACTTGGAGCTGATGACGTGAACTGGCCGCCGAGATCAAGCGATTTAACTCCGTCAGACTTTTTCTTGTGGGGTTGTCTGAAGTCGCAGGTCTATGCGAAGAAGCCCCAAAACACAACCACAGCGGCTCTCAAAGCCAACATAACCCATGCCATCGGTCAAACTCGGCCTAATTTATGCGCCAGAGTCATGGAAAATTTGACATATCAGATGCGCGCCACCCAGAGAAGCCGCGAAAGACATTTGAACGATGGCATGATGGCATCGATAGGCCTTTCAAACGAATAAAAAGTGTTGGTGTCATATCACACATGCTTTGTTTAATTTAAATTTAAAGACAGGAAGCGCTTAATGAGGAACCCTTTTAATAAGTCTTTCGTAAAATTTGAAAATACAAGAAAGTTAGACTATAGTCACATCGGTCTAAAGGCATTACTAGGTGATGTTCAGTTCCTCTGTCAACCATCGATCAAATGATCGAATAAGTGTTTTTAAGAATTTCTCAAAAAATTTCGACTTCAAGATCCTGAAACTCTTTTGCAAAAGTAGACCGCCTAGAGACACAGTGTTCGGCATTTTTACCCTAGACCCTCTTGCGGAATATACTTCTTAACTTCTCCTGACGGTCCTTTCCCAATTCTGATTTTCCTTTCACCTAATTACTTCTCAAACCTTTAAAATGCTCATCAAACTTCCTCAAACAGAACGCTCTTGTCGTGTGTCCGTGACCCAAGTCGACTTTGAAAAGTCCCCCATTTAACTTCCATCTCACTTGCAGGTGACCTTCATCAGTTCCGCACTCAGATCGAATCGAACACCAATGTTCCACATACGCCAGCCCACCCCACCATGCATCGCCTCAAAGCACGGGCCCCTTTAAACCGCAAAAGCGATGAAGTGCAGGCCGCATAAAATGAGGGCGTTTTGCGAAAATTTCAGGAAAAGTACCCTTCACCACACTTTCGAGGACCGCCACCACCGTGCATGGGGTTGAGAAAGTTTTCACATCCGTCGGCTTCCTTCCTCCTCGCCGCAGTCATCAGTGGAATGGCGCCCGTGGCACTCGTCCTTGTGCACCATATCGTCCTGCGTTGCGGTTTTGGTCTATTCAACTAATGTATTCGTTGTGAACAATTCGCCTTTTTATGTTTTCGTAATTTTCGGTTGAGTGGGTTCCTTATAGTTACTCCCACGCACACTTAACCGCCACTCAGCGCCCCTCAATCCGTGGTTTTAATGGTCAAGGATATGCGCACATCGAGTGCGGGGGAAGCAGCTCAAGTTGCTGCCCGTTTGGATGTTTTTTTTTTCCTTCGGTCGTGTGGATGTGGCAACCTCGAGAAATAATCCTTTCCCAGCTTGAAAGGACGTATCCAGGTGTGAACCTGCTCCGGCAAAGCACCAGACTTTGTCCTCGCTGAAGAAACTGCTTTGGCAAATCATTCAGCGGGAACTAATCTCATTACGAATTGATTGCGACACATCAAATTATAATCAATCATGTGTCTACAGCCCATGCCCTCGCCCACCCTGTCTCTCGCATGTGCACACACGGGCTTACACATCCTTTATCCGTCGGATATCTCATAGTCCTCCGTCTGATGATGGCAAATCCAATTCTTTTGCCCATTGTGAGTGTGCGTCTACCCGTATCCCAGTGTCGGCAGGAAAGAAGCGAACAAGGGTGAGTGTCCCCTCGACTGGCAGTAGGTCGTCATCGTCTGTTTACACAGCATGCACACAGAAGCTCACACGGGGGGAGGGGTATTGTCCACCCACCGGAAACGTATGTCGCTTCAAAGATGATTATGTTGATGAATGTTCTCCACATGGATGTTTATTTATCATTCGCAATGAGGATTCTCTAGGCTACTCAATGCGCACAGAGCGGTCAGTGTGTGTGTGTGTGCGCTGGCTGAGCGAAGGGGCCCGTGGAACATTAGTGTTCATTTGTCGGATGTTTTCGTTTATTAATTTGGATTATTTTTAGATAATGGCATGTCCTTGAAATGAGTGTGTGTGCGAAATGAATTGGCACAGTCGGACGGAGGTTGGATGTGGCGGGGGAGGGAAAGGAGTGAGTCGCGGACGGCAGATGTGCTGTAATCGATTTTGTTGGACTTCATTAGTTTTCATGACGCGTGTGCCGATGTGGACAGTTAAAGTGACAGAAAGAGGACATCAGTGAAAGGACCATGAAAATGTTAAGCATTCAGGATAGGCATTTAAAGGCGAGGTATGGGAGGCTCTTTTTTAAATGGGACATTACAGTTTTTTTAAATTGAAACGGACAGACCCTTTAACTGTCAAAACTGACAGTTTGCAATCTGACAATTGGTTTGAGAGATATTGAGGGTATTTCATTAAGGGCTTCCTACTTTTAAATTTAAATAGAACAAAGTGTGTGTAGGGCGTTATCGAAAGTTTATATTCGTTTGAAAGGCCTATCGATGCCATTATGAATAGAATATAACACCGTCCAAATGACAGCCGCAGTTTCTTTGAGTGGGGCGCATCCGAAATGACCAGTTTTCCATGACTCCAACGCATAAATCAGGCTGAATTTGACCGATGGCGTGGGTTATGTTGGCTTTGAGAGCCGCTGTGGTTTGTGGCTTATTCGCATAGACCTGCGACTTCAGAAAACCCCAAAGAAAAAGTCTGACAAGGGTTAAATCGCATGATCTCGGTGGCCAGTTCACGTCATCAGCTCCAAGTGAGATGATCATGCTCTTTAATCGCTCGTGCAGAACTTCCTATGTGGCGTGAGCTGTGCAGCACGTAGAGCCGTCTTGTTGAAACCATATGTCGATCCTGTCCATATCATCCAATCCAGGCCAAAAGAAGTTGCTAATCATCGACCTATAGCGCTCGCCCTTGACGGTGATTTCTTCGGGATGCATCGGACGCTCCTGCATCTCATGTAGATTGGTATCGTCCCAAATTCGACAATTTTATTTGTTGACATCCAGAATTGTGGACACCGTGGCGTAGTGGGTAGGTGCGTCCACTCCTACGCTCGAGGTCTAAGGTTTGAATCTCGAAAAAAAACATTAAACATTTTTTCACGGCTCCACCTCTTTCGAGTCACTGACAATGCTCAAAGAGTATAACTGTCTAGAAAAAGCTTCTCAATCTCGCCGTTCGGAGTCGGCATTAAACTGTAGGTCCCCTCCACTCGTGAGAGAACAATAGCACGCACAACACGAGTGGTTGGTGAGAAGCTAGGCCCAGATCCACCTCGGACTGTAGCGCCGCCATTGTTGTTGTTGTTGTCCAGAAATGGGCCTCAACGCTGAAGATGATTTTTCGATGAAAGTTCAGTTTTCAACTGCTCCAGAGCCCATCCAGATAACACACGTCGTTGTCTATGGTCATTTTCCTTCAGCTCCTGGTTCAGTTGAATTTTGTACGGCTGTTGTTGTACCCATTATCACAAATGCTGCCATTGTCTGTTGGCCAAAAGCCCTTCAACAGTCAACAGCTAACAAATTACAAAAACTGCAAAGGGTTGCCTGTCTTGGCATAACATCTGCCATGCGCACCTGCCCCACAACAGCTCTTGAAGCTATTGTCAAGCTGACACATTTACCCATCTTCGTTAGGAAGATAGCTGCCACTTATGCACTAATGCTATTAGGTTACCTTAGGATACTCAACTCAATCCCTAATAGATACATAATTTGTACAATGCCGGACACTATGGTCAGGCAGAATTGTTTCGACAGGTTATTTGAAGTTGAATTATTGGACCGTGAAGACTGGTCTAATGGTGTTCCAACACTAGACCCCGGGAGTCTAGTTTGGTGCACAGATGGATCAAAAATGGATTCTGGAGTCGGAGCTGGTGTCTTTGCCACAATGCTCTGCAATCGCTAGCCAAACACAACGAAGTAAAACTTGGCTGGGTCCCTGGGCACAAGGCACATTTTATGTGAATGTCCGGCACTACACTGGTTAAGGAAACGTATTCTCCATAGGGAAATACTGACTTCAGTGGAATTGAAAAACTTCACTACAAAAGATATACTATCTTTCAAAAGGGAAGTGGTAAATCTTTTGGATTAACTAGGGTTGTATAAGAGGAAAAAAAATCATTTGCACATGTTGTTGAGCGCTATATCCAGGGATTTATCAAGACAGACTGAATAAAAAAAAGCCAATTTGACAGATGTAGCTTCAACAATATGGCCGCTATCAACTGTCAAAGTTTAGAAGTCTCTATTGGAAGACCCATGAGATACCAGGCATTGCGGTGTAAAGCTCGTCGCTGTAAGGTCTTAAAAATGTTGTGTCCAAACCCTTTCGTTTTTTGAAAGCGGAGTGTTTACCAAAACGACAGAGTTGGTTGTATTTTCATAGGCAAAATACGTGAAGACATAGGACCCTGGCGATCCGCCAGGGCTTAGACCATTTGGTGTTGCATTTCAAATTTTCAAATAATATCCCGAAATGAAATGTAGGCGCACTGGCGTAGTAAGTATGTGTGTCAACTCCTACGCTGAAACTTTAAGATCGTCCCCAACTCACTCTAGTCATTGACAATTTTCAAAGAGAATAATTGTCTAGATGAAACTTTTCAAATTTCGCTGTTCCGAGTCGTCACATTGTAGTTCACTGTAGTCCCACTCGCGAGAGAAGATTAACGCGCACAACGCGAGTGGTTGCTGTAGAAGTTAGGCCCAAGTTTACACCGAACTGTGGCGCTATTAATGTCCCGAAATGAATACCCATCGACATATTCAGTGAGGCAGACAATGCATTTCAAAAGAAAGATTCTAAGTTCAATTTCCGTTTTCTTTTGGAAGAGGAAATCCATTAAGATAACCTTGTCTACTCGGTGCCCTTCAATAAAACATTCAATCGATTATAAACAACAGAATTTGGAATTCCCCATTCAGACATAAAATCTGTTGTTGAAGTGACCACAAGAATTCAAACGCACTTTGAACACTTTCGAGACACTTTAGTTGAAAATAACTCCAACAGACTCGCTATAATCGTGTGCCGATGATGATTCCAAAACCAGTTTTGCTACCAGAACAACGTAAACATCATCAACAGAAGGGTCCATAAATTCAAATAGACTCGCACCCAGCGCCAGCAGTCTCCTCGAGTGTTGACATGATAATCAGCGCTATTTGCATCTATGCGGCTAATCATCCACTCATCTGACACCTTGAAGCAGATAAAAACAATTCTCACGAATTTTTAATAACCCGGTCATCGCCCACCAAATAAAGTTTCCAAACGACCGAAGCGAACGCAAATAAACACTCAAATCAAGATTTTTCCACGAACACCAACGAGCACATCTCGTAAACATCCTAATCTACATTTATTTCTCAACTTAACTAGCTGCACAGGCGATCTGTGAGACCTAACAGCTCCTTATCTGCCAAACAAACGCGGAGCTGTTCGCTGATGGGTCGTCCCTCTTCATCGCAAGAACGTATTTGTTCTCCGTGGAGCCGTATCTCGTGTCAGACGCGAACAGATATTCGTCAAAGTGAAGATTTTTCAAGAAGCACTCCTCTCCATCCAGCTCGAGTTTCCAGGCACTCTGGTCATCTGAGTTGCTGCCGGGGATCCAGCTGAACACGTAGTGAGTGTTTGGATCGGACTTGATGCTTGCGGCGTACAAATGCTCATTGGGGAAGGCGACGTTCTCAAAGTACAACTTGTCCCCTGTCCGCTGGACACGCCAACTGGATCCGCTGGGAAGCGTTCCGTTCTCCATCCGATGCGATGTGAACACGTTTCGCCGATCAACATCATGGATTTGTGTGGAGTCCGATGATATCACGTAGGAATCCTGAGATTTGCTCCAGATGCAAAAGGACGGTTCGAAGAAGAGATTTCTGGCACAGGCTGGAATTCTCCCCACCACCTTGTCGATGGAATGCTTCACATCGGGGTCTGTGTTGACGTAGTCCTTGCGTTTCATGGTCTCGCTGAGGAGTGAGGCGTGCTTGAGGACAATGTTACCCTTGAGTGGACCCGCTTTGTCTAGCCACCAGAAGAACTGAAACAACCCCTGCAGTGCCTGCCATGTGTCGGCGTGGCTGTAGACGCCCTCTAGCAGCTTGCTCTTGTCAACTTTGAAAAAGCACTCAGACACCAACGACTGCATCACCATGGACGAGACCGTGGGCAACTCGCTCAGTGCTGCAGCCAGTGATTTGACGTCCTCATTGTCCACGTAGCTTCCTTCGGATTGCATGGTCCTTATGAGGAACGCAGAAGCCACTTCACTGATTTCATGTATGAGCTCTGAAAGGCTGGGGTTGGGCTTGGTGTAGGTGAAATTTTGGTCGGTAATGACTTCGGGTCTGAAGGCCTTGGCGACGACGATCAGGTTCCTTATGTCATAGTGGCCGTTCCGCTTCACTTCTTCACTCAAGACTGTGAGAATCCGATTGCTGAGACTGGCGTCCGAAAGACTCGTGGTCAGGTTGATAAGCAATTCGATGTTGCCCTCGGTCTTGGCGTATACGTCATGGACGATTTGCACGATTGGTGCAGCGTCTCCGAGGTGAATGATCAGCTCTCCGGCGATTTTGACGTTACCCTGCTTGATGGATGCCACGATGTTGGTTGAGAGATCTTCATGATCAGTTGCTTCCTCCGCTCTAACGTTGGAAGAAATTTGCAGGAGCAACAAGAGATAACCGAACTTAATCATCTCAAGTTGAAGAGAACACTGGAAATACTGAAACCGTGTCACACTGATGGACATGGTTTTATACGATCTGTTGCAAGTCTGCTGATAGGGCTCAGTGATGCAGCAAACAGACGCAGTATTAGAGTGGTCACTGTGCCCGAACAAAAGCGATAAGTCTGTTTGTTCTGAAGAGATGCCACCAACTTATCTGCATAGACTATCAATTATTTGTTCATTCAGATATGTCTGTGTTTGATAGATTTTTGTTTTGTTTCTGTGCATGTAGCCATCAAATGACTATGTCTCTACCCCAATGTCCACTGCATTGCTTTGCCTTGCAAGGGAACTGACTGTGGAGGCGCCAAGATCTTCTTTTGATATGTAAATCGTCCCGTTGTTTCATTATGTTATTATGATGCTTATCACGGTGACTTTTGAGATGTAGTCACCACGTCGAACATCACGCAAGTGTCTGACTGCGGATAGCAGTCACATTTTGTTCAACGTAGACTCTTTGTGATTTTGTACGCACCGGAATATCTGATAACCATTGAACGGGAATGAACATGCAAGGAAGCGATTGAAATGGCTGATCCTGTACAGCCCGCTTAGATTGTCGACGAAATTCGTAGGTATGATCCCAAGTGCGCTTTCCTACAGTTTTAGAGGGGGCTATTCACGGTGGGCGCCGTGGCGTAGTGGGTAGGTGCGTCGACTCCTATGCTCGAAGTCTAAGGTTCAAATCTCGAAAAAAAAACATCTCACATTTTTTCACGACTCCACGACTCTTTCGAGTCACTGACAATGCTCAAAGAGTATAACTGTCTAGAAAAAGCTTCTCAATCTCGCCGTTCGGAGCCGGCATTAAACTGTAGGTCCCCTCCAATCGTGAGAGAACAATAGCACGCACAATACGAGTGGTTGCTGAGAAGCTAGGCCCAAGTCCAATTCGGACTGTAGCGCCGCCATTATTATTATTATTATTATTATTATTCAGGGTGGGCCATCTAGAGGTCTCTTTTTAAATCACAGGTTATTTTGACACTGACAGCTGTTTACCGCTCGAAATCTTGACAGAAATCAGCATCATACCTCCGCGGAATGAAATGGGTCGCTTTACGCTTGAAAAACGTTGGGAAATATTGAAAACTTATTTGCAAAGTGAGTGCTGTGTAGCCCAAACAGTGTGTTTTTTTGAAAATAAGTGCTTTTTTGGCCGAAATGAAGCACCCACCGCGACTACTGTGCAAAAAGTTCGTGAGATTAGTATACTGGTGGACAACACTCATGGTCCCTGTTCTGGTACGGTGCGCACAGGTGAGAATGTGGCTGCTGTGGCCGAGTGTGTGAGACTCAATTCAGGAACATCAACCCGCCATCGATCTCAACAGCTCATCATTTCACGCACTAGCCTGAGGAAAATTCTGCACAAAGATCTCGGATTATTCGCTTGCAAGGTCCAATTGACTCAGGAATTGAAGGCGCGCGACCATCCCCTTCGTTATCGCTTCGCAGTTTGGGCCTGGCCTTAGAACAACTTGAATTGGACAACGATTTTGGGCGAAAAATCATATTTTCTGACGAGGCGAGGCGCATTTTTGTCTCGGCGGCTACGGTTACGTTAACAAACAAAATTGCCGCACAGTATCTGGGCCTCGGAAAACCCGCACATTATTGTCGTGAAGCCAATGCATCCACAGAGAGTGACAGTTTGGTGCGGATTGTAGAGTGGTGGCATCATTGGAACATATTTCTTCGAAAATGAGGCGGGGAACAACGTTTTGATCAACGTTGGCCGTTACAGAGCCATATTACCCGACTTTTTTTTTACTGAAGTTGAAGACATGGATTTGGCCGACCTCTGGTTCATGCAGGGTGGCGCGCCATGCCACACAGCCCATGCCACAATCGATCTTTTGCGCACCAAATTCCCAAATCAGCTGTCTTGGCGATGTCAATTGGCTGCCTCGGAGCTGCAAAGGGGTCAACCTTTGGACTTTTTGTGTAGGTAAAAGTGAAGGATCGATGTAATGTCCACAACCGGGAAACGTTTCAAGGCCAAGCCAATATCATCCAAGCAAACCGTGAACTACAGCCTGAAACCATTAACAAGGTCTTGGAAAATTGGGGTGACAGAATACGTTAATGCGAAGCCAGCCGAGGCAGCCAGTTGAACGACATTTTATTGCATAATTAATGGGAATATTTGTATTTACTAATCAAGCCAGAATACATGGAAAACATTTAGTTTTGCTCATATTAGTGCATTTTTAAAAAGGAACTTGTACTTGGCCCACCGTGGCGTCGGCGATATTCCGGAAATGGCGTCTCGAATTTTGACCTCGAGTTCGTCCGAAGTGGTTGGGGTTGGCTTGTTAGTGTAGACTAAGAACTTGGCATAGCCGCAGAGAAAATAGTCGAGTGGTGTCAAGTCGGATGATCGCGGCAGCCAGTCGTATGTATGCATGGATGTCTGTATGTTTTATGTATGTATGTAGGTATGTAGGAATGTGTGTATGCATGTGTATTGTACTGAAGAGTTGATTAGGGTTGGAGTTAGAAAAGAAATACAACTGAAATAGTTTGAATTCGTTGCCCGACATTCAGAAATGTTTCGCTCGGATTTAACGATTCGCCACATGGGTACAATTCGGACTTTTCCAGCTTTTTAAATAAGAGTGTTGGTTATGATTGGAAAGAGCTCAAAAAAACTACGAGGAAGTGTCCATTTATTTTCTGTGGAATGCCAACTCATTGAATTTTTTTTTAAAGAGTTGGGATTGCCCTCAAATGTATTTGATCTGGACATCCCCCTGAAAATTCTGTCTATATGGTGATACTGCCTTGCAGTCTTCGATTTGCTGTCTTGTGAGTCATACGAAATTTTGCCCCCCGTAATGCAGCTGGTAAGTTCGTCGACTTTAAGCTAGAAGTCCAGGGTTCGAATGCTGACAAAAATTTCCATAATTCATGGCACCACCTCTCTAGATTCACTGGTAATGCCCAAAGCGTATACCTATGAAGGAAAAGCTTCTCTCCTCCATTCGCGAGGAGTAAACTTAACGGTTACTGCTGAAGCAAAGCCTGTAAAAGTTTGAGGCTATTATACGAATTGCATCGGTCTCGGGACTTTCGGTAAACATGATTCCAAGAGTCTGTCTTACCGTTAGGGTAGTTGCTTTCTCTGAGTAAAAATTGTTTAGGTTTTATTCTCCCACCGCCCCGTAGCATTTCTCGGACACCACGACATTGGACGGTCACTTAATGAAAGCAGCAGTTTTTAGCTTAAAAATCTGATTAAGCTGAAATAGACGTGAAATAGAGGTGAAGATCAATCTATTTCGTCTTTCTGTGAAGTGACGTCCTTTCGAGGATCAAAACCTGTACGCAATGTACCAGACGTTCAATAGAAAAGTCCTCAATTGTTCCCAGCAGATTTCTCGGTCAAATACTCATTCTTAACGTTAATTCGAGGCACGCTTATATCAGAACATCACCGACAGCAAACCGGAATCAGACAAAAAACCAGATCAGCGACCACTCATCCAGCACCAGAAACTATTCAAAACAGGATTCAGTCAGGTTCGATTACAGGTTAACAATTAAATCTATTTTTATTTCACAACTTATTTACATATCCTATAGCTAATCTAACAGTCGGTTATCTCCCAAATGAACGGCAGACTATTCTCCGCATCTTCCTTCTTTATAGAGAAGGCGTACTTGTTGCCAGCGAGCAGGTTCTCGGTATCGGAAGCGTAGAGGTACTCGTTGAAGTGTTCGTTTTTCAAGTAAGCGTTTTCGCCGTCAAGTTCGAGGCTCCATGCACTCTGCGAGTCTGTGTTGTTGGCCGGGAGCCAGCCGAACATGTAGTGAGTCTTCTTGTCATAGTTTATTGCAGCGGCGTAGATATTTTCACCCGGGAAATCGGCACTGTCGAAGAACAACTTGTCGTCAATCATCTGTACGCGCCACGATGTTCCTTTGGGCAGTGATCCATCCTTTGACCGAGGCGTTGTGAACACATTGCGGCGTTCCTTGTCATAGAGAGACGAGGAAGCGAGAAGATAGGAGTCTTGATGTTTGTTGTAGATGCAAAAGGTCGGCAGGAAGAAAAGGTTCCTGGCATTGGCTGGAAGACTGGCTACCAGGGCTTCGGCGGTGTTGCGCATCGTTGGATCCAGAGTGGCGTATTCCGTTTGATTGAGGATGTCGTTCAAGTGTGAGGCCATGGTCACCACGATTGGGCCTTGCAAAGGTCCTGCCGCAGTTAACTGAAGATAGAGTGCGTCGATCCCCGTAATCTTCTGCCATAAGTTGGCGTGGCTGTTGACCGCTTCCAGGATCTTCTTGTGGTCAACGGTCTTAAAGGCCCCCTCGACAGTGCGTTGCATCACAACAGCGGCCACGTTAGGTCGATAATCTCCAAGTGCCGCACCGATTTCCATTACTTTTTCGTTGTACGCGTACATTTTCTCCGATTCCATGGCTGCGATGAAGAGCTTAGAGGCTTCTGTGGTGATTGCTTCCTTGAGCTCGTCCAGGATTTCACGGACCGTTGATTTAACATCCTGCGGGTTGTTGACTTGTTGGATTATCTCGCTCTCGAAAGCCTTGGCCAGGGTGATCAGATTCTTGATGTTCTTGTGGCCATTCTTCTTCATCTCGTCGTAGAGGGTTGAGAGAATTTGGTAGCTGGGCCCAATCTTGGTCAGACTCTGAGTCAGGTTGACCAGAAGCCCGAAGTTGCACTCGGAACCGGCATACACTTCGTGGACAATGTCCGAAACTGGCACCATGTCGCCCAGCTGGATGAGTTTATCCTCGGCGAACCTGAAGTGTCCCCTGTTGATGGCTGATATCACGTCCCGCACGATGACATTCCGTTGTCCTTCAGTTGACATTTCAGCTACTTCCAGTTGAAGATTCTTCAGCTGCCCATCAAGCACTACAAACTGCTTAAGCAGAATCTGCAAGAGAATCCCATGCATCAGAAAAGATGTGTCAAAAAGATGTACAGCAACTTACCCTCTCCAGATTGGACAGACGCTGCTGGATTTCAGTCAAAGTCTCAGTGGTTTCCGGGTTCCCTTGGCCATCGGACTCATTTATGACGAGCACAGCGTGGGACATCGCCAAGGAGGCAATCCCCAGGAGAAGTCCAACGATAATTAAGCGCGTACGTAAAGTCATTTCGTATAGAAGATCCGCCTCGACTACGATTAAGCAACTGAGAGTACACTTCCGAGGCAGAAGTTGTTTTATACGTTCTCATAGCTGCGACCGATGAAATACCACTGACTCATGAAATTTACTCTCCTCCAGTGGACCGCGAGACAAACTCGTTTCGGTGGCGATACAATTTTTGGATTCTCTCTTCCGCTGTGCTTGTGAGAACTTGCTTGCGTCACTGCGACGGGGCTACGGGGCACATTCTAGCGGAAATCAGGTTTTTCCCGTGTACTTAGAGATCACGACGCCGGTGGAAATTTTGGAGGAACAAGCGCGGAGGACGAGGAGGAAGATGAGATGATAGACAGCTGTGTCTAGGGTGATCTGTTAGATCGCTTGTTTTGGCGATCTCATGTTTGTGATGAGATGTGAATTCCCACCGAGATAAGCGTGCAGGTTGGCGCTGGACCTGGTCGTGATCTAGTGAGACCATTGAAATCCGTTTGATAACCTCTCGCGTGAACGTTGTTGACGCTTCAAGTTGCTTGTCGTTTAAAAAGTGCGTTTCCATGAATTGAATTAATCTGTGAAGATGTTAAGTCGAATCTCTTCGCTTTTTTGCAGCCAAATAGTCCTTCGAACACCAGAAATATACTTTTTGGCAGACCATGGAAGCCGTGATTTCTGGGACAAATGTAACGTAGAATGGGTTTAAAAAAGTCCCCAAGGGTCTGGTATGGAGTTGGTGGTTGAGTCATTTTTGAAGAGGAGTCGAATTTACTTTCTGAAGGTATTTCGTGTCTGGATGACTATAGGTCACCCAAAATTTCATCGGAATATGTGAGTGAATGGGTTTCTCTTGTTTTTCTTACATTCAATGCGACGTGTCGGGAAAAAACTGCGGTTTGAGTTTTCAAAGTGACCCCACGGTAATCAGTTGTCAATCAGATTATTTAACTAGAAACGACTGACATTCCTTTTGATTTTCTTGATAGATGACAAGTCATACCGAGATCACCTTATTGCTGCAAACAGTGTAATTGTGTGGTTTCAAGAGATCAATAGAATCTCGATCGACTACGGATGACAAGGACTTGAGACTAAATCTCGAAAAGACCCTCAAAAAATACGAAGACGCCTGCATAACCACTTGAAATGAGTCGTCGCCTGAGTGCACGATGTGCTCGATGTTATATCAGATTGAAGGAAAAGTGGGCGACCTGGCGTAGTAGGTATGTTCGATGACTTCTACGCACTAGATTCTCAGTCTAGGTTCAAATCCCACGAAGGCATGAGCTTGTACATCCAGGGTAAAGTTTTTGATTGCTCTCTACCTGGTGAGATGCCAACAACGATGCCTGAAAATGCACTGGTCAAGTTGACATACAGCCTCTTCGTGGCGCCCTCTGGATAGCCTCTACAGGATCCGCTTAGAGGTGAACGAATGTACGCAGCGACACCTACGTCCATGGGTTTAAATGAGGAACCGGTCATCCAGGTTCAGGGGTTGTGCGTGGGGTTAACTTCCTTGCCATGCAAACAATTTTCGAGTTCAGAGACAACATGCCTCGGATACGGACGGATTCACTGTTGACGACTCCAGCAATTGAAAAAAGGACAACGACTTTCGGTTCTGGAACGTGAGGCCCCTTAACAGACCACCTACAGCCGAAGAAGTAGGCTCTAGACTGCTACAAAGCAGACATTACCACAATCCGGCAAGTGCAGTGGGATGGGCCGATAAAAAAAGAGTATAAAACTGCGACATCTACAACGGTTATTGCTACAGATAGCTAAGGCAGCGCTTATTCGGTGTGATTTTGTTGTTCGAGGCAGACTTAGGCAAAAAGTCTTATGCTTCATGTATGTAAGCGAGCGCCTCATGACAATCCGAATTAAGTAACATCAGCCTGATTTGCGCTAATCCCCCCACAGAGGACAAGGATGACTTCTATCATCTCCTAGAAAGAACATACGATCATACGATGTGCCTCAGCTAAGACGACTGGACGGCGCAGTTGGTTAAGTGCCTGTCTTAAGTTAGAGGGGTTCCAGGTTCGAATACCAGTGAAAGCAAAGTTAATACACTTTTATCCGGTTTTTCATATTTGGTCTAGTCACCATTTGCCGTTGGGATCAAATTAACGGCACTATCACTGGAGGGGTCGATCAGTGGTAGCAGTCTGACTGTGAGTATCACAATGAACTAAGATCCGTCTAAGAAATTGCAACACTAAGCTGGGTAAAGAGGACATCTTGCTAAAGTCATCGGGTACAAAGCACCACCTTAGACGTAGAAGTCCTCTGTAGCGTTGTCCTATAGGCTCAGATTCGAGGTTTTTTCAGGATTGCCAGCCTAATCGTTGAAACCGTAGACGTCTACCTAGACAGTCCCTACAATTCGTGGGTAAATCTTCTTCTCTAAATGCCTTCAAGGCAAACAAACCCAAAGACAGCACAATATTCTCCGGAAAGACTACTTCCACGCCTTCAGTCATCCCGGAGACAGGGCTGGGTACGACTTGTGTAAACTCAAAGGATCTATTGCTTCTTTGCCTGTTGCCAGCAAAGATTTTGCGAAAGTTATGCTGCGTTTGAATTCGGCGCTGATTTTGGTCCAACTATTCACCGCAGAGCCAAGGTTGACGAAAGTGCTCACTTCCTCAAAGTTATGGCTGCCTATGGTGACATTCTGGCTAAGTCTTCGATGCTGTACGTCCTTTCGGTCTCATAGCATGTACTTCGTTTGCATTACTGCTGCTTTTGTTTCAATGCTGGCTAAAACTCACCGTGTTCGGCCAATCACATCAATGCCATCCGCGTGACAGGAGTTGTTCAGAATTTCGTTAAAGCTTGCCTCTAGTGTTGACCAATCAGTTTTGCAGGATTTTCAGAATGATGTTGAAAAAGTCACTTGACAGCGTGTCGCCTGGCCTACAACCCTTCGTAGGTGAGTTCTTTACCGACCTTGATGAATCACCTAGAGTTCCCCGTCGTCATTCTGGCCCATTTCAAACCTTAAGTGCTGACTCCGCTTAATACTGACGAATTTAGGATATAGGACACTGCGTAATTGACCAGCATACCAGGATTGATCTCCAGTACAATTATTTCTACAGACAGTATGGCCTACCAGTCTCACGAACTTTTGGCACAAACTTGCGTACGGTGTGTGCTTCATTTTGGCCAAAACTTCTTTTCAAAAAACGCGCTGTTTGGGGTGCACAGCACTCACTTTGGAAATAAGTTTTCAATATTTCCGAACGTTATTCAAGCGAAGGGCGACTCATTTCGTTGCGCGGAGGTATGATACTGACTTCCTGTCAAGATTTCGAGCGGGAGACAGCTGTCAGTGTCCAAATTATCTATGATTTGAAAAAAAAAACTACTAGATGGCGCACCCTGTGCAGGCCTAATTTCGTGCAAACATGATGAATTATTTGAACAAAAACATGACTATTTGCAGACAGAACTGGGGCTGACACCTGCCAACCTTAGTGTATGTGCTTTAGTCTAGGATAAAAATATTATCACTTTTCATAAAAATGCTGCGTTCTTGTGTTGTTTTAAAATAACCCCTCTTGTTGGTAGAACTTCAACAACGAATCATTTCTGTTGATCCACAAAAGTCCATTTATCCATTTATGTATGGTGTTTATGAAACACGTCGAGACTACGAACTTATCTCCACCGTAGAGGTTATTCTTCACCTACGTGTGCCTTAATGGCTAACAGTCGCGGTGCATGTAGCCCAACAGTTTAGGTCCATTTTGCGCTCCGCCTAAGGAGACACTAAAGCCAACAGATATGAACATAATGCACTTCAGTCACTATCGAGTTTTTGTCACGCCATTATCGTCAAAATTAAATTGGGGGAAGCCGATTAAATCCATAACCAAGCATCTCAAGATTGTGAGCATCGCTCTGGCAGTCTGGCATGTCAATAGACACTTGCTAAGCGGTTGAAACTGGAAAAGAGCACGTCGAAATCTAATCAGTTTTTATTTTATTTTTATACTTTTTCACACGACAAACACTCATCGTCTCGTTTTGGTATCTTGAAACCACCTCTTCCCACAATCTGGTCTATCTTGCCAAGTTTCTTATCTAGCACCTGGACTGTGACCTCCTTTTTAGATCTAATCTAGTTGGCAGTTACAGGCTTGCGAATTATGGGAATGGCCTGTAAACACAACTTTCAGAGAACCGAGAAACCTGTGATTATAGAGAGGGGCTGACAACAACTGACTCTGAAGGACCGTCTCTGAACGACTCTATTCTGAACCAGTGGGAGCAGAGGATGTCAACGTCTAAGATGGGGCACTTAAGGGAAGAGGAACCTCAACCAACTTGACTACTTAGCGCCAAGTCAAGTTGGTTGAGGTTCCTCTTCCTCGCAAAAGATCGTGCTAGCTGGAGAGGCTTGTTGGTGGAGCCCAGGTTCACCCAGACTGTAGCGCCGCAAGAAGAAGAAGGCAACGAAGTCATTCTTGAAAATACTGAACGCCTAGAAAACATCTGCGGTAATGAGAGATATTTGACACAACTGAAATCGTGAACACGCATGTCAAGTCGCAGATAAAGCAAGAACCGATGCTGAATCGGAAGTTTGTTTGTTTCGATGTTAGAGATAAGATGTGACGAACTTAAGATTAGACATATGCACTAGACTGATTGTCAGATGGTAGCCATTCGGTTATTTACTAACTGAGGCCGTCGACAGATCTCGCGTTCGGCTTTCCCATAGCTATCGGTTGAGCTTGTGCGTTAATCGAATTCTTGATAAGCGTTGTTTCATGTGCAATTTATTGCCCGACAAGAACCAGATTAAAAACCACTTATCCATACGAGTGTTGTTTTGAATTGTATCTCAATTCAATGATATCGGACTTAGTTCCTAGAGGCATGCTTTACAAGCCGTGAGCGTAAACGTTCATAAATTAATAAAAAAATTAACAGTCGCGGCGGATCGTAAATCCCAAGATTAGTGGATAATGAAAGCCGACTAATCACTCCTTCACAAGTTGTTGTGCGTTATCTGGGGACTGATAGCCTTTAGGTTTATTTTCGCGGATCGTTGGGGGGCACGTCATCGTCTATTTTTGAGTTTTGCGCTGTGTTCTTATTTGTTGAATGGTTTGCAATTTATTGCTTATTTATTTTACAATCGAACGAGGGAGCCGCTAAACATAAATTGGAAATTGACGCTTTAAACTGTGATAACATTCCACAGACTTATGGTTACAGTGGCAGTGAAGCCAGTGCTGTGATTATTGAGGCAGACATTTTCGGCGGAGTATACGATGTCAGTGTGATCTTGACTTTTTGAAGGATTTTGTTCGAGCAGGAGGTGTGGGATTGTCCTTATGGTTTCAACGATATGATGGGCGGTTTGAGGACTGTTGATTCTTCGATCTAGTTCCGCAGTCAATCGGCTTTCACCGACCATTTGAGCAAAGAGGACAAAGAGGAATTTATCATTGTTGGAGAGATGGTGACAACAATAATAATAATGGCGACGCTACAGTCCGAGATGGACCTGGGCCTAGCTTCTCAGCAACCACTCGTGCTATGCGTGCTATTGTTCTCTCACGAGTGGAGGTGACCTGCATTTTAATGCCGACTCCAAACGGCGATTTTGAGAAGCTTTTTCTAGACGTTTATACTCTTTGAGCATTGTCAGTGACTCGAAAGAGGTGGAGCCGTGAAAAAATGTTTGGTGTTTTTTCGCAAATAGAACCGAGAACATCGAGCGTATGATTCGACGCACCTACCCATTACACCATTTCGAGAAATGGTCATACCCATAACTAAAATTTGCAGTGGTAGGAAATTGTATCTAAGCGCTACAGTCTGAGGTAGACTTTCAGCATCCACTCATGCTGTGCGAGTTATTGTTCTCTAATGAGTGGAGTGGCGGGTAATTAAATTCCATTCCGAGCGGCTAAGTTTGAAAAGTATTCCTTGACAGTTGTACTCTCTGAGCATTGTCAGTGACTCGAGAGAAGTAGTGACGTAAAATAGAATTGAACCTCGGACGTACTTACAGAGGAAACAGCTGATTAACGCAGTGCATCAACGCACTCCCTCCGTAACATGAAATCGGCTGGCGCAACGCACTGTTGTGTTTCAGCCATAAGGAAATAGGAAAGGACGCTATTGATACAACACGTAAACAAATACGTGAATTGGGAGAAGACCCGTAAAAGACAAGTGCATCGGCGTTTTTCAGTGGGTAGGGTTACCAACGTATGATTCACGCTCCATTAACTTTGCTTGACCAGTAACAATTTTGTTATCGTCATCCTTATGCTTGGTTGGATCGCCAGCGCAAATTGGACTAAAGGCAACGAATTTAAACTTGAAGAGTATTTTTATAAGCCTCTACTAAATAATCGCTACCAATAACGCCGTGGCGAAGTGGGTAGGTGCGTCGACTCCTAAGCTCGAGGTCTAAGGTTCGAGTTTGGAAAAAACATCTAACATTTTTTCACTGCTCCACCTCTTTCGAGTCACTGGCAATGCTTAAAGATTATAACTGTCTGGAAATAGCTTCTTAATCTCGCCGTTCGGAGCCGACAATAAACTGTAGTTCCCCTCCACTCGTGAGAGCACAATAGCACGCACAACGAGTGGTTCCTGAAAAGCTAGGCCCAAGTAGTGCTGCCAGTATTTATAAGTAAAATTGTCCACACTGGGGAAGGAAAATTACCATCTCACTGAAAATTTACCACTTCCGAAAAATGTGAGCTATAGTGAGGTACCGTTTTTCGCAAATTCGGAATTTCAGAATATTGTTTTTAAGGGGAACCGAATGATCTGTCAAGTTAATTGTTGCACTATGCTCCGCGAGGAAAACTGCATCTTTTAGGACAGCATTTGTATTATTTTATGTTCGCTTCTTCCACCGTGCGTTATTATTTCAGCTTCTTAGCTCTGCAGCTCGCTTTTTTGGGGGGACACGTTTCAGCCATCCCTTCAACTCAGGGTATTCCAACCATAGATTTATTAAAAAACACAAACAAACGGAAGGATATTTGTTTCAAAAGAAATGTAACCTTTTTTGTAGGAAAATACCTTTTGTGCGGAATTGGATTTGGAATTTCTCACGAAAAGGTAAATTTACCACAAACTGGCAGCACTGGGCCTAAGTCCACTTCGGAGTGTAGCGCCGGCATTATTATTATTAATAAGTAACAAAATTCATTGCCCTCATATCCACCCATCAATTTTGAATTTTAGCTTCCCGCACGTACAGAATTTCGAAGATAAACACTTTTTGCCGATGCTAGTGTCTGTATGCAAGACATTTGATGGCTTTGGACAAGTTTGCCATTTGTTGTAAAAGATTATAGCTACATTCACTAAGACAGAAGACTTTCACAGGAAATAAGACTAAATTAAGCCGTTAAATCTGGGAACCCTTTTTTTCCTTGCGTTAGTTGATAGGGATTCACAAGCAAATTCATTTTCAACAGTACTCTCACTCAGACTGCTTCAAAAATGTTTGAATTGATTTGCCGACAATCTTGCTTATTCAGATGACAAATTGTGGAACTTTTAGGGATAAGTCAAGGAGCCACGCTTGACAACTTGGGCACACTTTGCGAAAAGAAAACCCTTCCTTCAGTAAACCTACTTAGTGGCCTCCGTTCCAGACTCCTGCAAGTATCACCGGATTCCATCAAATGAAATACTTACTCCGATTCAATTCATTTATATAAGATCAAAGAATGCCCACAATGAAGTCATTAAGTGCATTCCACGGCGCCACCGCACCACCCCCACACCATTTCACCCGTGAAACCCGTTTCTCTGTTGCCTCCGCCAACATCGGTTGCAGAGGACCCCAATCCAGAGCAATTCCTCACCGCAATCAACTCGACATGTCATTCGGCAGCTACCAGTTGCAGAATGTCTGCAATCCATTCCGCAATCTCCTGAGGAATTTCGTAATCCACCTGCGGCAGCTGGCGACCTTAGCGCAGCCAAATCGCGCGGAACTAGCTCTCTAACCTTACACTTGATTTCGTCAAACACTCTGCTACCTGGTTGCGGCGACAGCTTTTCCTCCCGTCAGTGCTCCGGTGGTGTTGGCTTGAGCCGATTTGCCACCCAAACAGACATCCATTCAGTGTGCTCCAGTGTGCTTCGGTGTTGGCGCACAACTTCCATGATAATCTCTAGAAATGTACCGACGGCACACACGTAGACACGCCCAATTAACTGTTCGTAATTTACGACACCGATTGGTAATTAATTGACAAGTTGTTGGCGTTTGCAGCAGAGGCCGGCAGCCTCCATTGACGCAGCATGCAGTGACATTGAATATTCATGGAATGTGCGGTCGGCGTTCTGGAATTGGATCACGTCCGCGAAGGAGTATAAAAGATTCTGCGGGACCCAGAAAGAGGCATCAGTAACGATACAATCGTAACCCAGTCAAGACCTTAATCACACCAAAACATCCATCCAGCATCATGAAGGTGGCTATTCCACACTCTCTGGACCAACTCATCTTACAGTCCTCTTTCTTTCAGTTCGCCGTTGTTGCCGTAGTCGTGCTCGCTTTGGCCCTTGGTGCCCAGTCGTCGGTGATCTTGGGCGCCCCCGGTCCAGTGCTGACTGTGTCCGGCCCTGCCGGCATCGTCACCGTCCCCGGAGCTGTATCCATTCAAGCAGCCCCAGGTGCCATCTCCCTTCAAACTGCTCCAGCAGCGGTCGCTGTCGCTCCCGCCGTAGCTCCAGTCGTTGTCGGCGCCGAGGGTACCTACGTTGCCAAGACCCGTGGTGCTGTCCACGTCGCTCCCCTCCCAGGACACCTGCAGTCGGCTGCTTCGGTTAACTTGCAACCAGCACCAGGAACCTTGTAAATTGCCAGCTTAATGGATCGAGTGGATTAGGATAAAACAAAACCAGCCATTTCTCTTACATTCCCACCATTCCCTGCCCCACACTGCCCACGAAAATTACCAACCGCCGAAGGATGTTAGCTTAGGATAGTCTGGAAAAACACAAACAAATTTATTTGGAGGCCTCCAAGTCATTTTAGGGGAACATCCGCGGCGATTGCGACCGAAATTGTACTCTCTTTGTAAATGTTTTCCAATAAAACAAAACGAAAAGTCAACATTTGTCTTTGAGTCCCTTGGGCAAGGATGCTTGCGCTGAGTCAAAGCCAAAGAAGTAGGTGTTGAGTCAATTAGGGGATCTGTTTTGTTCACGTCATCGGATGCAGTACCTCGAAAACCTTCTTTCGAAATATTTCAGAGTTTCATTTTTCACTCAGGAGAGAAGCCCTTCATACCGACTACAAGCTTTCATCTCATTTAGGTGACGCTATAGTCCAGGCTTAGCTTCTACATCAGTGCGTGCTATTGTAAACAGTGGGGGCCGTCTAGTGGTTTTTTTTTTAAATCATAGGTTATTTTGACACTGACAGCTGTTTACCGCTCGAAATCTTGACAGGAACTCAGGATCGTACCTCCGCGGAACGAAATAAGTCGCTTTACGCTTGAACAACGTTCTGAAATATTGAAAACTTCTGAAAATTTCCAAAGTGAGTGCTGTGTAGCCCAAGCAGTGCGTGTTTTGAAAAGAAATTTTGGCCGAAATGAAGCCCACACCGCGGCTACTGTACGCAAGTTTGTGGAAAAATTCGGTGAGACTGGTATGCTAGTGGACAACACTCATGGTCTCCATTGTTGCATGGTGAGCAGCAGTCGCGCAGATGAGAATGTGACTGCTGTGGCCGAGAATTTGAGACTCAATTCAACAACTCAACATTTCACGCACTAGCTTGAGGAGAATTCTGCACAAAGATCTCGGTCGGATTATTCGCTTGCAAGGTCCAATTGACTCAGCAATTAAAGAAGCTCGACCAGTTTAGGCCTTAATGGACAAGGATTTTGGGCGAAAAATCATCTTCTCATCATCTGATGGGGCGTATTTCCATCTCGGCGGCTACGTTAACAAATAAAATTGTCGCATCTGGGGCTCGGAAAACTCGCACGTTGTTATCGAGAAACCAATGCATCCACAGAGAGTGAAAGTTTGGTGCGGATTGTGGAGTGGTGGCATCATTGGACCATTTTTCTTCGAAAATGAGGCTGGGAACAACGTTTCGGTCAACGGTGGGCGTTACAGAGCCATGTTAACCGACTTTTTTTTACTGAAATTGAAGACATGGATTTGGACGACCTCTGGTTCATGCAGGATGGCGCGCCATGCCGCACGGCCCATGCCACAATCGATCTTTTGCGCACCAAATTCCCAAATCGTTCTATCAGCCGTCTTGGCAATGTCAATTGGCCGCCTCGGAGCTGCGATTTCACCCCTTTGGAGTTTTCTTTTTGTGGGGAACTGTGAAGGCCCGATGTAATGCCAACAATCCGGTAAGTCCATCCAAGCAAGTCTATCCAAGTGAACTACAGCCCGAAACCATCAACAAAGTCTTGGAAAATTGATGTGACAGAATGCGGTACTGCGAAGTCAGCCGAGGCAGCCTCTTTAAGGACGTTGTATTTCATAAATAATGGGAATGGTTTTTCTAACTAATAAAGCTATAATTCATGGAAAAAATTGCGATGATATTCAAGACTTTCCCACTAAATTATCTCAGAATTACAACATGCGACGAAAGGATTTCAATATCTGCAGCCTTAAATACGTCGAATATTTTTTCCTGATTGTCAACATGAAGCGGCAATAATTTTCGATACGAATTTTCGAGATTATTGTTGAACCAAATCAACAAGCGTGTGAAATACACAATCCTTCGGATTGATAATGATGAAGACAGTCCAAGTCGTAGATTAGTATTTGCGTTGTAGATTAAGATATCGTGGGTGATTTTCGGCGGCACTTTAACGACATGAAAGCTTGTAAATTTATGTCGCGCAACCGAATTTTTACGTCTCGAAGGCTTGAAAATTATTGCTTTGTTATCATTGACCATAAGTTAAATGGCGATATAAACCATTTAAAAAGACATTGCCACTTTCGCAATATCTCACCACTTAAGGGAGGTCGTTAAAGAGTCATTATAACCCAGAGAGTCAGAGACATTATAACTCAGTACGGGCTGCAGTTCGACCTTGTGTGTCCTGTATATGATGATCCAAGGAAGCAAATGGGAATATACAAAAAAAGAGTTCAGAGAAGAGGAAGTCTAAAAAAACGATGAATGAATTTCAATACCACTTCAGCGACTCGACCTATGTGGCCTGCTTTAAACAAAAAGGGATCCTTGTCAATGGTTAACCTCAGTCGGTAGGAGGTACGCTTTATGGTGATGGTCCTCACTGAACACTCTGCATTAGGCACCCACTCATTGCTTTTAGACGCACCCCACAGCGACAACTACAGAAGTTGTAGAGATGGGGAAGAAATAGAATCTGTTCGCCAACTGCTCGGTAGTTGCCTAGCACTTATGAGATGGACACTGAAGTTACTGGATAAAAACTTCTTCAATAACCTGGAAGACCTAAATAAAGCTTGGCCAGATAGCAATGATAGCCTTTCCAGGTGCCCTGTTTCAGCAGCTGTCCAAGTAATGAATGAAATGCAGCTGCTAAAATATTCAATAAGGCTTGCCTGCTCACCATGCATCGTTTTACGCTTGCCGAACGTGCGGAAACTATTAAAAAATATCATCGAAATTCCGACTCAGTTGTAAATAGACAACGTGAACGTGATGTCGATCGTCATCATTGCCTCAGGGTGCAGGAAATTCACCGCACAGTGGAAAGTTTTGAGTGTGAGTACACTCTTTTGGACTTTAAGCCACCAACCAGAGAGAGATTGGTGCAAAATAAAGAAACCGTAGCCGCTGTAACGACCAGTACCGAAGAAGACCCAGAAATGCCTATTCGGTGCCGATCAAGCGAATTGGACATCGGCAGAGAGGCAACTCGGTTGGATTTGTGCCCACATCCTTACAAGATTTAGCTGAATTGAAGCCGGACGACCATAAGCAACGCCGTAAGTTTACTAATTGGGCGCTGTAACTGTTTACCGGAGATCCGGATCCGGATTTTGGGGAAAAATTATCTTTTCGGACACCTCCTCCATTTTCGGCTCGTCGGATGTATCAAAAAGCAAAATTGCTGTTATTGGGGAGCACACAACCCACAAGTGTTCGCCCAGGCATCAATCACAAAGATTGACTGTTTGGTGCGGCTTACTACATGGCGGCATCATTGGACCTTATTTCTTTCGAAATAATAATATTTCGTGATATGGTCTCAGGTATAGCGATTTTAACCCCACTTTCTGTGGCCAGAGATCGAAACGATCAATATATCCGAACTGTGGTTCCTACAAGACCGCGTTACATGCTACTCAAGCGACAAGTGACACAACGCAACGCTGGAAGTTGTGGAGGAGAAATTTGGCGACTGGACATCCCACGGCGAGCGTTCATCAAATTGTCTCCACGAATATGCGACTTGACACCACTCTTTTAATTTCTCCGGAGCTATGTCAAGGTTTTAGTCTACGCCAACTCGAGACCAACATTCGAGACGCTGTTGCCGGAATAACACCAACGCCACATATTTTGGACTGAGTCATAAAAAATTGAACCACCCGCTTGCAGCACTTGCAGCGAAGACAATGCAGCCATTTTAATGATGCGCTATAGTACATAATGGCATGAATATAGCCTCATCATAAAGTCAGAATCTATTTTACATCTGATACCGTTGCTTATCTATTTTTATTTTTCTTCTTATTGTTCTTATCTGGTCACCTTGTATAAAAAGCCAATTTAGTTTTCCGAAAAAAGGGTTCTTACTACTGAGTGGCCCCATGAATTGACTAGGGATTCACTAGGGCTATCCTTGGGTTGATTTCAATTGTTGGTAGTGTTTACAGCGGAGCAGAGATAGACAAGCTCGCTAATATTAGTTGCTTATTGTGACGTTCTGGCCAAGGCATCTATGTTTGTGTATCCTTTCTGGATGATAGCATGTACTTTGTTTTGTCCTAGTTTACTGCCAAACTCTTTCTAGCCGCTTTCTTTCAAATGCCAATGCTTCATTTCCGGCTCTATGCTTTTGTACGAACTTTTGGAGGGTCTTTGATGCCTCTAGTGTTGGCCAATGAGTGTTGGACAATCTTCTCAAGAACTTTGTAGCGTGTCGCCTTTTCCTTTTCTGACATTGAAGGTCTCGGTGAGTTCGTTACCGACCTTAATGGACGACCGAGAATTCTCCATTCTCATCCTGCTCAGTCTGACGAGTTTGGGGAGAATGTTAAAACTCGACATGGAGTCGTATAGCTCTTCTCTACAAACGCTGTCATTTTTTTTGTTTTTGGAGTGTTTTTGAAACACTACTGGAGCACTCATACTCAAAACTGCTCCATTGTACTGCCAGGTAGCAACCTACCCCAATGCCGTTAATTTAATCCCAACGGCAAATGGTGACTGGACCAGATTCGATTTCACTGGTATTCGAACCTGCGACCCCTCTAACTTGGGGCAGGCACTTAACCAACTGCGCCATCCAGTCGTCCTTGAAATCGATGATCATGTGTTGGGTGCGCATGGTGGTGCATGCATCCAACCGGGTCATCTCCAGCTGCTTTAAAGATTTCAGCGGACAATCCATCCGCACCAGCAGCTCAGTTGGACTTTAGTCTCGAAGTTGATGTGTTCCTTATCAGCAACCAGTTAGTGATTTAATTGTCGCACATATTGCGTAAATAGAATGCTCAATTGCTTCAGTCCCTCGTAAGCTCCCTTGCTTAATAACCTCGCACCCAATTTGTTAAGCTCCAACTCTCCAGCAAACTATTTGATGGCCCCACTCGTGTCCCCCTAAACGAAATGTGTAATCCGCACACTTAAGCCCTGCTATCTACAACTGTTTACTGGAATCAGACACAGCAAGTCAGCAAAACACTCGAATGGCCAACGCAAGCAATAACTATCTGTTCAGAATCAACACCAGCATTGTCTGCGAACACACAATCTCGATAGACAATACCACACCATTCTTACAAGCAGATAAGCCAGATATATCGTCCGAGAGATTGCCATCTACGAGCTCGCACGTTATGTACAGCAAATTAATTAAACCATCTAACAGCACGAACCCAATAAAACCACAAGTGAAGATTGAAAGATAGATTTCGACTTTAATTGCTGTGCTTATGTCTATCACCCGCCGGCGGAGTGGTGCTGGTGAAAAGTTAAATGGATTTGGATTCCGTGAAGTGGTCACAGTCGATGCTGATGGAACCTTTTGCGCTAGACCGGGTCTCAAATCGGATGAATCCGCTGTTCGCGGAACCACACCCCAAATCAGGCACGTCCACCGGCCCCCAGCGGGCGGCTGCTCTCCACCTCCCCTGCTGGCACCACTCAACGCGTGGAATGTGATTAATTCCTTGTAAAGCTTAAGCCTATGAGTGAGTTGCAATCACACTATCCGGAACCGCATTAAAACAAATTTAATTCAACTCGAACGACGGAATGGAATTGTGCGGCACGTTATCCTCTCAAAGGAAAATATTAATTAAAGCTCTTTAAAGGGGATTCATTCCGCGAAATTAACACAGTGAATCGCGTGCATGGCAGTCATGGTAAATTAAATCCTTTCACTGTGACCCTTTGGCGAACGGATTTCATGAACCGCACAAGGCCGCTCCTGTGTGGGGGGTGCGTTTTTGGGGTCAGTTTCGGGTGATTATTGCGATTGAAAGTGTATGGATTTTGTTTTGTCTTTAAAAATGAATCTTGTTGCAATTCGTGAAGGGGCTTCGCTCAAGGTCTTAAGCAGCATTTTTAAGTGGCGACTTGGAAATGACCCACGCAGCAATTGAACTGTTTTTTGGGCTGCACGGTATACATCAATTCCTGGGTGTTATCCAATAGATAGGAAACTCAGTTGGAAGCTATAGCGGAGTGAGTACTAAAAAGCAACAACTGCTCTCTACTTGTCTAAGAAACTCGTGGGAAAAAATGGGGCCTGTGGCTCCTTATGACTTACTGGCTCTACGTTGCCGTTGTTCAGCTCATGTCTTACGCTGTTGTGGTCTAGTTCCCCATTCTGAACGCTATCACACCTTAAGGAAGGAAAGACAGGCAGGCATGCATTTCCAAACGCAGTTTGCTCAGAACCAGTCCCTCAAATGCGCTTAATACTTCTTAACTTGCCTCCCGTAGGCCTTTTCGACGCGCCAATGACGACAAGCTGTGTAGTCGAAGGGAGTTTTCACTTTTGCTGATCGAGCAAACGGTACTGAATTTCCATTCATTAGGTATGTTTTCCGCCGGCCATAGTTAGTAGATAAATTCATGCATGCACCCAACCAGTGCATCAAAAGCTGCTTTCAAGATTTTGTCGCGACGAGAGCAGTGCTTCAAAAACGAAAGTTCTACAAAAATTGCAAACTTGAGGTAAACACTTAAAGAATTCAAGAGGTATTTATTGTACTAAGGGCAGTTGTGACCCTCTTCTTATTGTCGTAAGTATTGTTATGAAATGGAACGAAAAAAGCCCCTTGTCTCAAAATACGATTGAGAATATCCCAAAATCATTGAGAGTACTTAAAAAATTCTTAAAAAAAACTTTCACTTTCCCTATCTCATTCCCAGAATCGAAATAATGTCGACAGTTCAGTCCAAGAAAAGGTGTAACTAAGCGCAATGTCATGATTCTTTGAACTCGCACTTTATCGCTTTGGTGTGAGTTACCGGAAAACTTTGGAACCACCTTCGATCTCCGTCACAAAACCCTTCCCAGTGAATCACCTTAACGAGTTCCAAACTTGGAACATTTTACTGCTGGCAATTTATCAAAAGAATTTTTTTTATTGACAAATTTACACCTATCTCGACGTAACGAGCAAACTGTCGGCGTCACAGATTAGTGCGATAACATGCGGAAAAGTTATCGTAATCGGTTCGATTTCATGAAATATTCTCGATACTGGTGGTGGTAGTGACGTTCAAAAGTTGATCGGGCGACATTTTTTAACTATCTGTCCGGTGCTGGGGGAAGTGGTTTACTATGAGTGAGTCATTTTTGATGAACGATATAGGAAAAAGGGATTTACTTTCGAAAGAAAATTAAGTAGAAAGTAAACATGACTCAGGAAAATGCGGAAATTGAATAGTATTTTATATCATTCAGCGGTCAATTTTAAAGAGCATTGAATTCGCCGTCACTGGTGACTAGCAGAATCTTCAGTTTTGACAGAAACATTGTAGAATGGGTGGTGGGTCATCTAGTGGTTTTTTTAAAAATTATAAATTATTTTGACACTGACAGCTGTTTGCCTGCTCGAAATCTTGACAGGAAGTCAGTATCATACCTCCGCGGAACGAAATGAGTCGCTTTACAGTTGAACAACGTTGGGAAATATTGAAAACTTCTGAAAATTTCCAAAGTGAGTGCTATGTAGCCCAAACAGTACGTTTTTTGAAAAGAACTGCGTTTTTGGCCGAAATGAAGCACACACCACCACTGCTGTACGCAAGCTTGTGCAAAAAGTTCGTGAGACTGGTATGCTGGTGGTCAACACTCATGATCACCGTCATCGTACGGTGAGCACAGATACAGAATGTGGCTGCTGTGGCTAAGAGTGTGAGACTCAATTCACGAACATCAACTCGCGATCGATCGCAACAGCTCAACATTTCAGGCACTATCCTGAGGAGACGAGATCTGCAGAAAGATCTGGGATTATTCGCTTACAAGGTCCAATTGGCTAAGCAATTGAAGGCACGCGACCATCCGCTTTACCGCGTTATCGCTTCGCAGTTTGGGCCTGGGCTTAGAGCAGCTTGAATTGGGCAATGATTTTGGGCGAAAAATTATCTTTTCTGTCTCATTTTCATCTCGACGGCTACGGCTACGTTAACAAACAAAATTGCCGCACCGCATATGGGGCTCGTTAAACCCGTACGTTACTGTCGAGAAGCCAATGCCAATGCATCCACAGAGAGTTTCGTGCGGATTGTGAAGTGGTGGCACCATTGGACCATTTTTTTTTTCGAAAATGAGGCTGAAAACAACCTTTCGGTCAACGGTGGGCGTTACAGAGCCATGCTAATCGATATCTGGTTCATGCCGAATGACGCGCCATGCAACACAGACCGTGCCACAATCGATCTCTTGCGCACCAAATTCCCAAATCGTGTTATCAGCCCTCTTGGCGATGCCAATTGGCCGTCTCGGAGGTGCGATTTGACCCCTTCGGACTTTTTTTTGTGGGCAACAGTGAAGGACCGATGTTATGGCAACAATGCGACTGGATGGCGCAGTTGGTTAGGTGCCTGCCCCAAATTAGAGGGGTCCCAGGTTTGAATCCCAGTGAAAGCAAAGTTAATACGGTCTTATCCGGATTTCAAATCTGGTCCAGTCACCATTTGCCGTTGGGTTCAAATTAACGGCAATATCACTGGAGCGGTCGATCAGTGGTTTGACTGTGGACCAACATGATCTAAGTGTGCTGGTAAACTCACAAGCAGCCCGTTGCCATAGGTTAGCAACAATCCGGAAACGATTCAAGCAGTAAAGGCCAATATCATCCAAGCAATACTGCACAGCTATCAACAAGGTCTTGAGAAAATGGGGTGATAGAACTGCGAAGCCAGCCGAAGCCACTCGAACGACGTTGTATTTCATAGTTAATGGGAATGTTTTTTCTTGCTAATGAAGCCAAAATACATGGAAGAAATTTAATTTTTTAAATTTTATTGCAATTTTGTATATGTATACAAAATTCAAATTGCTTGAAACGGCCTCCTACTACTGCAGAAAATATGAAACTGAATTTACACAGACATGGCATATCGGAAAAAAAATTGTAACGGTAATAGCACGGTGCAAAATTTTTTGTGGGGTATCCGACACCCCAGTGGGAGGACGGAAGGTTAAAAAGAAATTTGTATTTGGCCCACCCTGTATAGCGCATGGTTCCGATAAATCAGCTTGAGAAGTTTAAGTATATCTGGGTCTCTCTCACTAGTGATGGGTTCGACATCGAGCGACTACTCTTCGGTGGTTTGGCCAGGCGGCATAACTATCCCCAACCTATTACGACCTTTACTACCATTCCATCATAAGCGACCGCCTACTAGGCCCAGACCCAGAGGTGGTTGGACAAATAGCGACGACAGTATTCACTTAAATTACTTGATTATTTCATTGGAAATTATTCGATATTCAAATAAAATATGGAACAAAAACCCAATTGTACCCGACAACGGCTCTTTAATATTTTGGAACATCGTCAAGGTTATTCAATTCCAAAAATAGACGAATTAATGCGATTATGAATTCGTTATTCACTGATGCAGAAAAGGCCAATGCTTTCTGAGAAACCATTCCATTTCACAGAACATGGAGAGAGTAAAAGAAACGGAAATGTGAGCAAGGTAACGCTCTATCTGTCAAATTGATTTAGGTTAAGAATTCAATTTTTTCCAAACTACACTTAAACAGCTTGTGCCTATGGCAGGCTTTTGGTGTAGATTATGTCAGAAATGTTTATATAAGTTAGGATAAGGTCATTGAACTTTATCTTTAATGCGAACCTTAAAGATCCTTTCGACAGTACTCCCCTGCTACAGGGCTTCAATCTCCACTGTTTTGCTTCAAGTTTTCTTTGGTCGCGGTCTTTTGTCATACTGTATTAAAGAGTTCCACTGCACTCTACATTAGGCTTCTGCATATTAGTTCAGTCCAGAGAGCGCTCAGTTTAGTTAAAATCTGTTTAATGAACTAGTTCATTTTTCTAGTTCATTTAGTTCACTGCTCAGGACTGGATTGAGGATTGAGTCTTGTGCGATTTTCGACGATTGGTCGTCATAAATAACAGAGCTATCACTTCTAAATTTAAACTCTCCTTAATAGTGCATCCATTGATTGCACCAGAAAACCGTCATAAAAACCATATAACGGATATGCACATGCATTAGTGGACATACATTTTCGAAATTCCCTTCACATACACCACCGACAACGCAACGATGCTAGATGTGCTTGTGCTACGGTGGTTAAACAAAAAAAAACCCTGATGTGCACAATGCCTATGCACACACAAAGCAAAGTATTCAATTTAGTTCAGTTTAGTTCGATTTAGTTCAGTTATTCTTACTGAATTACATGTATGCACAGTAAGGTATACCTGGGGCACAATAGATCCTGAAGGTGGCAGTGCAATATACCCTCAACCATAATAATAATAATTAAGGTATACCTGAGTGTGTTGAACTACTGAACTAAATGAACTAAATGAACTTAGCTCACTAGCTGTTTGTTAAAATATTTCTTTCGCGAACTACACAAGCCTGCTGTACCTGTCAGTGCAGTCCGATTGAATATGCTGGAGAAATTTAAGGGACTCTCGATCGTTCTTACGATAGATGGGAGGACGAATGTTGTTGCTGTTGTTTCTTTGGGCTCAAGAGGCATTTGAGTAATAGAACCCTTAAAATGACGGGATGACACAGTTGGTTAAGTGCCTGCCCCAAATTCGAGGGGTCCCAGGTTCGAATCCCAGTGAAATCGAATCTGGTCCAGTCACCATTTGCCATTAGGATCAAATTAACGGCACTATCACTGGAGCGGTCGATCAGTGGTAGAAGCCTGACTGTGGGTATCACAATGGACCCCTAACCTAACCTAATAGAACCCTGCCCCTTGCGTCATTGTATGATGCAGCATATTGGTTTTTGGCCCGTTTTCTGATAAATTTGTTCGTGGAAGACATGATTGGGCCAGGAAAAATGCAATAAGCTGCATAGTCACCGGTTGATGAACCACAGACAAGGCATTTTCGACCAGAGATTAAAGGAGACAACGCCGCCGTTGACATGGGTCTAAATTCCTCCAAGCAGTGGCAACCCAACGGAGAACTGAGTGGGAGAGAATACTCCGAAGACGCTAAATTCAACTGCAAGGTAAAAATCTGACTTTAGAAAAAGGTCTCCTTTTACAGGCATCTGAGGAGTCACAAAACGCTGCGCAAATGCAGTAACAGTATGGCTTTACTGGATTCCTGATAATTGCAGCAGAATGCATTTAGTTCCTCAACGTAGCAGATTCCTCTGAATGATTTTGACTAGGGTACCATTTTAATTCCATACTCCCTGTACCTTCTGCACCCAGGAAAAAGTTAATCCATTGCACAGCAAAGGAGTCTTCTTACAAAAAAGCGTTACGTCTATGCTCTACTCTCCATTCACTTGAAGATCTATTTCCCCTCTCATACTACACAGCTATCTGAATTACAAACTTTAACTTAACACTTGTACATACGTTTCAACTTGGAAATATCCTTGGCGCTGAGACCTGTTCTCTGCCCAATGGTTGCACTCGAATTCAAAGGCACAATCGTTGCCTTTCCATTCTTCGAGAATGCCGTCGGTCCATAATGCATTATACTGCCGTAGTCGTATGTAACCCCAAAGTCTGTAATCAGCGTTGCATCGTAGACGTCAAAATTGTGCTCCTTGCCCGCCTCGACGTTCTGCAGCAGGATCTGAACGTATTGATTGCGATCCGTGGCGCTCTGCTGATGATAGAAGCCAAGTGAATGCAGCAATTCATGGATCGCTGTACCCAGGTAGACGCAACCGTTCTTCTGAAGATTCAAGCTCCGAATATTTGGATAGTAACCCACGCTTGCGTAGCATCCAGCGTCCATGCCCGTGATGTTGATGTAGACGCTAGTTGTGCTGGTCGCTGGAAGGAAGGTTATGCAACTCGATTGCTGTATTTTATCCATGGCACTCCGAATTACTGCTCTCTCGGCGGTAGCTGAAAATCAAAATTTTCTTTATAACTGTCAAAAATCAACTTGTTTGAGACTTACTGTGCTGATTTGAGTAGAACTTGTAATAGACTTTCTTTCCGGGCCATCGATAGAATTCGTTAAGAAGGCCATTCCGGTTTGGGTCCAGCAGGATATCGCCCTCAAATTTGTCACCCTCTTCGAGATTTTTGCCAACCGCTGAGGGATAAGCTGCTGCCAAGGCGACAATACTCAAGACTACAAGACACCTGACTGTGGACTTCATTTTGGTTGAATGGAGAAGAAAGACTGCATGGGAGGTTATTTATCTAGTTTTCAATTGACGTTGTGAATTGGTATCTTATGCCGCTTTATCGAACGCTTCAATTAATTTGTCAAAAAGGGTAAACATCCTCCAAACAAAAGACATACTCTAATAAATGTAAAGCCCGATAGGGATGATTTATTACTGATTATGGGAGGCCATAGACGATTTACTGCAGTCATCAGCTGAGTGAAATTGCACGTTGATTGCAGTAAGATTCATATCTCGACGAAGTATACATCAGAAAACCCAATCAGAGTCAATGTACTTTTGCACTTTTTAAGCATTTTACGTCTTTGCGTCTTTTGACTTGACACTTGAGAGCTGCATCGTGAAAAACTGTAACATCTTCGAGTCGTTCCGCTGTTGGTTGACACAATATTTTTAAATATAGCTTCAAAAATCAACTGTTAATGTTCGGAAGTCCCTTTAGTACACAACATCTGTTAAATGTCTGCTCGGCTTCGCCTACAAATCCCGGCATAAATACGGCTGTTGTTTGAAAATAATAATAACAATGGCGGCGCTACTGTTCGAGGTGGACTTAGGCCTTCTCTCAGCAACCACTCGTGTTGTGCGTGCTATTGTTCTCTCACGAGTGGAGGGGACCTACAGTTTAATGCCGACTCCAAACGGCGAGATTGAGAAGCTTTTTCTAGACAATTATACTCTTTGAGCATTGTCAGTGACTCAAAAGAGGTGGAGTCGTAAAAAAAGCTTAGGTGTTTTTCGAGATTCGAACCTTAGACCTCGAGCGTAGGAGTCGACGCACCTCCTATAACAGCTCAAATATCTTCTTTTATTGCACATCTCATTGGTGCAGTATTGGCGTATATTTTATATTTAAAATTGCTCAAAAGGAAGAGGGAAAAGTTTCCGATCGCAGGATCTCAACGTTCAATTGAAGTTTTCGATGGATCATACGTTCAGGAAATTCGTCATGCAGTGCCAGGTACAAGTTTCTTTCTAAAAATGCAATAAAATTCACAAAACTAAATTTTTTCCATGTATTATGGATTTCTTAGTAAGAACAAATATTCCCATTAATCATGAAATACAACGTCGTTCAAGTGGCCGCCTCGGCTGGCTTCGCAGTAACGCATTCTGTCACATCCATTTTCCAAGATGGAAAATTCTGTTGATGGTTTCGGGCTGTAGTTCACGCAGTAGTGCATTGATTGGATGATATTGGCTTAGCCTTAAGTGATTGAATCGTTTTCGGGTTGTTGGCATAACATCGGTCTTTTACCGTTCCCCATAAAACAAAAACCAAAGGGGTCAAGTCGCAGATCCGTGTCGGCCAATTGACATCGCCAAGGCGGCTGATAACACGATTTGGGAATTTGGTGCGCAAAAGATCGATTGTGGCATGGGCTGTGTAGGACGGCGCACCATCCTGCGTGAACCACAGGTCGTCCAAATCCATGTCTTTAATCTCAGTAAAAAAAAGTCGGTTAACATGGCTCTGTAACGCCCACCGTTGACCGTAACGTTGTTCCCAGCCTCATTTTCGAAGAAAAATGGTCCAACGATGCCACCACTCCACAATCCGCACCAAACTGTCACTCTCCTCAGGCTAGTTCGGCAAATGTTGAGCTGTTCGGTTTGAGATCGATGACGAATTGATGTTCGTGAATTGGCTCTCGCACTCTCGGCCACAGCAGCCACATTCTCATCTGTGCGCACCGTACGACGACTGGGACCATAACGGTTGTCCACTAGCATACCAGTCCCACGAACTTTTTGCACAAACTTACGTACAGCAGTCGCGGTGAGTGCTTCATTACGGCCAAAACTTATTTTCAAAAAACGCACTGTTTGGGCTACACAGCACTCACTTTGGAAATAAGTTTTCAATATTTCCCAACGTTGTTCAAGCGTAATCCGGCCCATTTCGTTCCGCGGAGGTACGATGCTGACTTCGTGTCCGTTTCGAGCGGGAAACAGTAGTCAGTGTCAAAATAAACTATGATTTAAGAACAAACACTAGATGGCCCACCCTGTACATGCGTCCCAATGCCACCGAACATCATTAGCCTAAAAACTAAATGTTAGGAGTTACAACACAGAGCAAGAAACGGGTAAGTGAGAGATTCAAAAATTTATAAGGAGCACGGGGTGGCTTCAGCCACCACGTGACAGGATCGATTAGCAGATTTTGTACTCCACAAATGAAGCGATTCACAATGGGCCCTATGGCACCCGAGTAGAAGTGATGTTTAACCATCACACTTTCCTCCTAAAACCTAGGCTAACCTTTCTAAGAGCTAAAAGAGTTTTAATGGGTTGAAAAAGACTTTGCCAATAGAGCAGCAAAGGACTCTTAAAATTTTACTTAAAAAAATGTGAGAAGTTAAATCAACTTTAGACGTTATGATCTGCTTGATTCGATGACCTCCATAAACGGGAAAGAACCCAGACGTTGTACAAAAGTAAGTACATATGCAGAAAAGTAGCCAAGTGCCCATGCGGACTAAAGCAGTCTTCATCTAAGGAAAAATATATCTCAAACTATCACCAACTCTCTGGGGTATAAGAGCCCATCTCCTCCAGATCACGATTCTCCTTTACTGCCCGTCGACTCCGACTCGGGAGCTCTGCAAACAACCTTCAAGTACATCCCAAAGTTGAAGGAAATGTCAGTCAACCATGAAACTAACGTCAGAGACTAGACTTCAGAATTAGTACAAAAACGTGACAACAGTCAATCCACACCCCCATCGCTCCTAAATGGCTGCTGTAATGCACACAGATATCCAGTCTGGGTATCCGCTTGGGTCCTCAAACAAAACTCCACATCTCCTTTGAGATTTCTCCCAGACAACTCTCACTAATTTTCCGCGTGGAACCTTGCAAGGCCATTATGCTAATCCACTGTACAAAGCCACAGACATCCATTGTGCAGTGGAACTCCTTCGAGTCAAAAAAATACAGAATCGTCATGCAAAAGACACATCAGTGCTCAAAGGAGTATTCGTTCTGGTGTACGAATCAAAGGCGGGCACACACAAAGGCCGTCACGTCTGAGAGAGTGCTTGCACTTCGCCTGTGCATCGACAGCGAAGCACTGCACATCGTCCCGTTCTAACACCTTTCTGCGATCTCACGTGGTATTCATTAATTTAATTAAGACATCATCATTCTCACAGTCAGGACCTTCCACTCCACGTGCACTTCCTTCCGCCCGGAAAGCAAACATGAAACCCCACCACCAGCCATCAGCGGAAAGGAGCAAAAAAAGAGGAGCGAAAGGAAAAAAATGCAGAGAAAAGGGAATCCTTAAACTCACTCAATAAACTGAGTACAGTTAAGTATCCTATCGCATGTGGAGGGGATTAATGTCCGTTAGACATGCGAGAGCTGATCCAGCAAACGGTGCACTCGAACCTGATGATGCCTCTCTCTCTCTCTCTCTCTCTGTCCGTCTCCAGCTCGCCGCACATTTCCGCTTCGAATTGTGTCCGCACTCCAAAGGAATCCACACACACACACATCCGCACAATAAATATCCTTCTCATCGTGTAGTCGAGAGCACTTGCACACCACACTCCTGGTGTGACTGGCCTGGAATGTGAGTCGAGATTCAAAGTGCTTCCTCCCATCAGGCGGGAGGGGTGGGCGCCTCCCCACACGACCATTCAGTTGGTTTTCCATTTGGCCAGGACTAGCAGGCGTTCATTGATTTCAAAGAAGTCTCCATATGGAGATGGCTTAGGTGGTTAAGCCGCTCCACAGGAGGCTCATCGCTGCTTACCCTGGTCATCACTCATTGTTTGGCCACCAACCGCCGTCGCAGCCTCGTCCACCGTCCAAGGAGTTAATTAAAGGATCTGCTCTTTAATTAAGCGCAGCGAATTATTATTAACTTTCCGAGGTCATCGTTTCTTTTTCTTCGCCTCGCCGAAGGCGGCGCGCGGGTTAATAATGCGGAGTTGTGTGCACATCAGCAACCAGCCACACCCAACGAAACCCACTCATCCCAGCTAATGGCCATATCGTCGTCTTGCGTTAATTTGAAGGGCGTTTATGCCCAATTATCCCGGCACCTAGATAAGCAGCGAAAAGGATGACGACGACGACGACGACAACGGTGTGGGAGCTGGTCCGGGCCAGGCTACCATCGTTAATCGTTGGCAGTCGTTTCCGCCCTCTGGTCGGTCTCTCCCCCGCTCGATGTGTGTATATCCTTGCTGGTCAACTGGGGAGGGACACAAAAGGGAATAAGAAAAAAAGAGGAAAAAAATTAAAGAAAGCCACGAAAAGAAGCTGTAAATCCTTGTGGGGCATTAAGGATTTCTTCTTCCCGTAGTTTTATTACTTTCCTGTTACTGTCCATTGTTTGTCATCCTCCCGCCGCCGCCGCCGCCGCCGCCGCTGCCGCAGCCACAGTCTCTGTTTCCTTTTGAAATGATTCTTCCTCTTCCTTCGCTCATTACTTTCCTTTCGACCGCGGGCGTTGTGCGCCGGTTAAAGGGAGGGGTGGCGCTTGAAGTCTGTTCCAGAAGAACTTTCCCCTCACTCGGCAATTTTATTTGATGTCCTTTCTTTTTGCTTGCAGCCCACAGGTAGGAACGACTTTGCCACAGTTTCCGGTGTTCGGATTGAAATTTGTCGCGAAAGCGAATTTCCGTGTGTTCCTGTGGTCTTCACGCGGGCGGAGGGAAAACTTTTTTTGCCGACTTTTCTCACACTTTTTCAAACGCCCTCTCCCTCCCCCCACCCATTCATAGTCTCATCCCTGGGGGAGTGATAAAAGAGTTGCTCTCCTCTGGAGATGGAGTAAAACTTCAAAATTTCCTTGTACGTGCGGCTGCAATTGAGGAGCGGGACGATGCAGAAGGGAGTACGGACGAATGGTTTGACTGAGGATAAAGTTCCAGTTTCTTTCTTTTAATACCGCTGTTACACATCTTTGAAAGCAAAACGCAATCCGGAAATGATTGTAGTCGTTTGGTACGTCTGCGTGGCGGATAGTGCAGCGATTTCATTTTAAAATCCTCCAAAGGACAAGAGGCATCCAAGAGATTCTTTTGTTCGAGCAACGAAATCCTTTGTTTGGTCCACCACACTTTCGTCGTCGCATCGCATTCTCTTTTCCTGGTCTGTGTGTCTTTCACTAAGGAAGTGAGATACATTTGTTGAAACGTGTTTTGTTGAGAAGTTTCTTAATTAATTTGAAGTAACTTGTTCGCTTCTCGGAGTTTCTTCATTAATGCGATGGAACGGACTAAGAGATTTCCATCTATTTTGGCAGATGAAGTAGTGAAGATGTGAGTTCTAAATGGGTGGGATGTCTACTTAATCTAAGGCCTGACCAGAGAACAATGATAGTTTTTCCAATTATTGTGTTTCGGTAGCCGTCAAAGTTATCAATGACATCCAGCTGTCTGTGAATATTCAGTAAGGTTTGGCATTTCATCATGCTTCATTTCCTGCACAGCGGGCGGTCAATAAGAGGTTTGCTGGCGGCACTGAAACGGAAACGGCTAAAATGGGTCTGGCGGTAAACAAGGCCAAAACGGCGGTGGTCATCCAGACGACTTGGACAGTGGCAACTTTAACGTCAAAATGGTAAAAGACTTCATCTACCTCGGCTCCACTGTAAACAGTACAAACAATTGTTATTTAGTTGGCCCCGAAAAGCAATCACAAGCGGATGAGGTTGCTCTTGGCTGCTTTGATTAGAAAATTCTTCGGGTGATTTTCGGTCCAGTCTGCATAGAGGGTGAGTGGAGGAGAACAACGAACTGTACCAGCTGTTCAGCAACATCGACTTAGCCAGAAGGGTGAAGATCCAACGATTAAGATGGCTAGGGTATGTGAAGCGAATGGAAACCAATGCTCCGGCCCGGAAAGTCTTCGAATCCACCACCGAGGGACGGCGCAGTAGAGGAAGACCGCGACTCAGGTGGCGCACGCAAGTGGAAATGGACCTCAACCAACTGTGCGTGCGAAACTGGAGGCAGCTAGATAAAGATCGAGCTGGCTGGAGACGCTTGTTGGTTGAGGCCCAGGTTCTCCCTGGACTGTAGCGCCACCTTAAGTAAGTAAGTAAAGGCAATTTAGAAATAAAGCCCTCTCTCGAGAGACATGAGATGTTTGGTCCCGTTTGGGTTGATGCCAATTGGAGCTATGAACTGTGGACAACTTAGCTCCGATCCGAAGAATCTTCGACTCTAAACCAGTGGGACAACCCAACAGAGGACGTCCATGACTAAGGTGGGGCCGACTGGATGGCGCAGTTGGTTAAGTGCCTGCCCCAAGTTCGAGGGGTCCCAGGTTCGAATCCCAGTGAAATCGAGTCTGGTCCAGTCACCATTTGCCGTTGGGATCAAATTAACGACACTGGAGTAGGTTGTTACCTGAGAGTACAATGGACCAGTTTTGAGTCTAAGAGCTCCAGTGCAGTGTTTCAAAAAAAATGCTCCGAAAAGGAGCTGCTTGGTGACTGTAAAAAAATGTTAGCTTTGTTGCGTAGTGCAAAATATTGAGTAATTTTCAATCAGAAAGTGATTTCGATTAAACGACGACTTATCTAGAGCATCTCATGCGCGATTACACGTCAAGTTCGGCTTCAATTCAATATTTTTGGATTTTTTTTTCAGCGTGGACTTCGGAGACTCTACTCTACAGAAAGCAATTTAAAGATTCTCAATCAAAGTATCTTATTATCTTATAAGAATTAATGCTGAATTGTCTACTAATCGCATGTTTCTTCCTACAACTTAACTGTGCCATAATCTATTCGACGGTCTTATACTGTAATTTCGAAGCTTTTGTACATAAATGTCGCTCTCGTGATGAATGAAGTAGTCAAATATCACAGGGAAAAATTAATCACGCCGGGATATTCATCTTAGACAAAAAACTCAGCTAAAAAGCCTACATCCTAAAGAAGGACACTACAAGGGTCCATTGTCGCTAAAGCTATGGGATGTAAATAGGAGCTAAAACCACCATTACGAGTTGGCTATTCGCATCGTTAGACCCATACTAATTTACGGAGTTCTGGTTCTTTTTTTTTTTGATAAAGCCTTCAACTGCGGCCTACTCAACCACAAGCAAAGATCGACAACTATGATTGTATATGCATATGTGGAGCATTGAAAAGTACCCCCTCTGCTACACTGAACTTTTCGACATTTTCTGATTAGACGTTCATATATGGCAGACAAGCAGAGTTCTGCACAGCGATCCTGTGTAGGTAACCCCACTTGTGGGCAGATGATCATACCGCGCAATGCAGAATTTTCAGAAATTTTTGATTTCTACATCAAAATAAAGATCATACACTGTCATAACTTGTCTTCGAGAAGAACTTGTCGCTAGCATTCCTTTCAGATCTAAATGAACGTCTAACCGTCAGACGCTGGTTGGCCTCCTGCGACATTTTACAGATAGATCGGAACGGAGGACGTGGGATAAGGTGTCTCCAGGACGGATATCAATTCCAGAATTTCGCTGCGCATCTCAACCATTATTTTGTCGTTCAGCCTGAGAGTGCGGGGATCAAATACAGTGAAACTTCTGTTTACGGACACCCCTTTCGAAGGGACATCCCTTTTTACGGACAATTCCTCATGGTCCCGGCATGAGAATAGGGCTATTCGTGTATTTTGACCCCTTTACGTTTGACCCCTCTATACCGGACACGGACATGAATTCCAACGCATAACGAACACACGGAGCAGAAATGAAGATGGAAGAGACAAAAAAATATTATATGTAAGAATGAATTCCCTTGCTCAACATGCATTCCCTTGCTCCACATGCATACTAATACATATTTACACCTGTGAGAACACCCAGTCCTTGTAGAGACGAACGCAGCCTGCTTTTACAAACGTATTCTGTTTCTACAATACATCACAAATGTTATACGTATGTATAATAAACTCAACTTATTTTTTCAAAATTTGAAAATGTTATTTCCATAAATAACTTACGTTACCTCCCTAGAACGGACACCCCTACATAACGGACAATCTGGATGGTCCCGCGGGCGTCCGCTATAGAGAATTCTGTCGCTTAAGATCACCCCTTTCGTGAGGTAGTCAAACAAATGTCTGTCTCTTCCAATAGCAACTGACATCACACAATGACAAGGAAGACTAGCAACCATACCCAGATTCATCAGGTCGTCACATCCAACAAGAAGCGACACAAGTGACCTCGGTCCCACATTGGTCGGATTAAATTACATCATCTACAACAAATCTCCTCCTCCTCTTCCTCCTCCTGACACAAAGGCTTCGTGCATTACCATCACGACGTGTTTGTGTCCACTCCGTTGAGCCAAAACCGCAAATTCTTATGTAATCACAGCTCAAAGTTACAAGAATGTAAACAACGCCAATGACGGCGCGCAATTCCCCGCCAACAGCATGACCCGCAACTGCTTCTACGTCAGTTGTTCTGGCCGCACTAGTAGCACGCTCCAAACACACTCCAGACACAAAAGAATCCAAACACTGCTTCATAGCGCCCCAGACTTGCGTCAGCTTTGGCCCACGCCTATCGGATCGCTGATCTAATTTGATCGCTGCAAACCAGAAGCCGCCGATTGTAGTTCCGCAGCTTTCAGTTCGCCTGACATTGACCACTTGTCGGCGGGCACTCTGCACCGCCTCGGACGGCGGCGGACCGGTGTCAGGAGGAAACCATGTAGCACCCCCAAGAATTTGCATACAAACGCGACCGAACTATAAAAACGTCAACTCCGGCCGGTGGAAGGTATCAGTAACGATTTATTCGTAGCACAGTCAACAACACACTCCAAACCAGCAACATGAAGGTGAGTGCCTTGATATCCTCCTGCCATTCGGCGTGTAATTTGTGGATCTGTGTTTCTTTCAGTTCGCCGTTGTCGCCGTAGTCGTGCTTGCCCTCGTCTTCCATGCCCACTCCTCAGTCATCCCTCTGGGTGTAGGCAGCGCTGGACCTCTCCTCGCCGTCTCAGGACCCGTGGGTGCCATCGCCGTTCCCGGGGGCTCAGTTGCCATCCAAGCTCCAGTCATCCAGCCAGCCCTTGGCAGTGTCGCTATCCAGGCTTCAGTCGCACAACCGGCCCTTGGCAGTGTCGCTGTCCAAGCTCCAGTTGTTCAGCCAGCCGTCGGAAGTGTCGCCGTTCAAGTACCAAATGTGGTCTCAGTTGCTGCTCCCGCCGCTGTCTCCATCGCCCAAGCACCTATCGCGGTTGCTAAAACTATCGTTGCCCCAGCCGCAGTCGCGGCCCCAGTTGTTGTCGGTGCTGAGGGTACCTACGTAGCCAAGACCCGCGGTGCTGTCCACGTCGCACCTCTGGCCGGTCACCTCCAGTCTGCCGCTTCGGTTAACCTGCAACCAGCTCCAGGAACCTTGTAAATGGGGACTTTGAGATTGGAATTACTTCTTGACTGTTGATCACCTGTTACCTTCTATCAAACATTTCTTCGATGCTAGTTTAATTGACGCCACAAGTGAATGCTGAGACGTTTCAACTGAGGACGCGTTTGAAGGCCTCCGGCGTCTTTGGGGGAATGGATGCATTTACTGTGGCGGATCCTATTGTTATTGCTGATGATGTCCCTTAGTTAATAAATGAATGCAAACAGGATTTATGTGTTTTTAAATTGATCATTGATCTGCTGAACATTTTAATGAAGTGTACGGGATTTGAGATTTTTGCTTACTATTTTTGTATTTCACAACCGGCGAAAATCGCACACGACTCAACTTTCTCAGCACTGAACTACATTGAACTGGATGAAGTAGAAAAACGACCTAGTTCAGAACAAATTTTAACTAAACTGTGCTGGCGGCTTTGTTGATGTAGTCAAAAGGTCGCAGAAGAAAATGAAAAAAGAATGACAGTTTGACGGTCAAAAACAGAAATTCATCAAAAATTAAATTGTTCAAAAATTGAGATCATAGTTATTATATCAAGTTGTCCATGAAACAGTTTACGTCTGTACTGGGTGCGATCATAGAGACGATCCCGAAAGCTCCCTCTGTCAGTAAAACGTCAAAGTTGGAACGCCTTAAGCTTCTTATAAAATGTCGATGGTTGTTCAGGAGATGTGAGATATATCACCAATAGAATGATCTGGCCAAAGTGGAATCCAAACAACTTCAACAATTTCTTCAAAAGAGAGATTAGGAGGGGATCTAAGGTTGGTGTCACTACAGGGTATTGCCTAATACGAACACATGCCAAAAAGTTCTCAAATGGCTGCTGCAGAAATTGTTTGGGTAGGAGGAGACTATTCTCCACTTTATCTGTACCTGTTCTATTGACTTTAGATTTCGCGGACGCCTGCATTGAAATTACTCATCTTACAATTTCTGCGACCCTATTGTAGTGCTAATCAGAAATTTCCTTCGCTTCTCTTAAGCGACGAAGAGGATGAACTGCCAGCAAAATTGACCTTTTTTGATTCAAGTGCTTCTCTCCGACTTGGAAAGGGGCCACACAATTTTGTAGCTTCAACCTTTAGAATTTTAAACGTTATATCCGACCTTATCCCAGATGAGTTTCTCTCTTAGCAGTGTGCTTCTGACGAACGGAATTAACGACCCACGCAACATGTACTCCGCAGGATAATTGAAGACAATGAGGACCATCCGATGTGGGTAACTGTATTGAGATTCAGAATTCCGTCATAGGCCCATCATTCAAAGTTCTTCAGTTCTGTTTCTTCTCATTCTTAGAGCGCTACAGTTCGAGGTGGACCTGGGCCTCACTCAACATGCCTCTCCAGCCAGCACGATCTTTCGCCAGCTGTCCCCAATTTCGCACACCAAGCCGGCCGAGGTCCCCCACGACTTGTGTGCGCCACCTTGTACGTGGACGCCCTCTGTTGCGTTGTCCCACAGGCTCAGAGTCGAAGACTCTTCGGACCGGAGCTAAGTTATACATACGCTCTACATGGCCTAGCCATCTTAGGCGTTGGATCCGTAGACGCCTGGCTATACTCATGTCGCTGTACAGCCCATACCGTTCATGGTTGAACCTTCTCCTCCAAATGCCATCAACGCAAACAGGACCAAAGATTGCGCGCAGAACTTATCTCTCGAAATGATCAAGAGACTGTTCATCCGCTTGGGATATTGTCCATGCCTCTGCGCCGTAAGCCAGGACTGGGATGATCAAGGTCTTATACAAAGTCAGCTTGATCTTCCGAGAAAGGGCTCTATTACGCATTTGCATTTTGAGCCAAAAAAACAGCGGTTGGCGAGAGTTATTCTGCGTTTGATCTCGGTACTGATGTTGTTTGTACTGTTTACTGCGAAGCCAAGGTTGATGAAGTCCTTATATATATATAATGGCGGTGCTGTAGTCCGAGGTGGACCTGGGCCTAGCTTCTCAGCAACCACTCGTGTTGTGCGTGCTATTGTTCTGTCACGAGCGGAGGGGACCTACAGCTTAATGCCGACTCCGAACGGCGAGATTGAGAAGCTTTTTCTAGACAGTTATACTCTTTGAGCATTGTCAGTGACTCGAGAGAGGTCTGACGTCCTTAAGTCCTTAACTACCTCAAAGTTATAGCTGCCTATGCTGACGTTCTGGCTAAGTCGTCGATGCGTCCTTTCTCGATGACAGCATATACTTGGTTTTGCCCTCGTTTACCGCCAGACCCATTTTAGACGCTTCCGTTTCATTGACGGCACGCTGTGTTCGCCCAATCACATCAATATCATCCGCGTAAGCTAGCAGTTGAACGGACTTTTGGAAGATCGTGCCTCTTGTATTGGTCAGTGAGCGTTGCACGATCTTCTCAAGAACGCTGTTAAAGAAATCACATGACAGCGCGTCGCATTGTCTACAAGCTTTTTTGACATTGAAGGTCTCGGTGAGTTCGTTACCGACCTTGAAAGAGCAGCGAAAGCTCTTCATCGTCATCCTGCTCAGTCTGACGAGTTAGGCAGGAATGTCAAAACTAGACATGGCCCTGTAAAGCTCGTCTCTATGCACGCTGTCATATGCGGCCTTGAAATCGACAAATAGGTGGTGTGTGTCGATCTGCATTTCTTGGGTCTTTTCCAGGATCTGCCGCAGTGTGAAGATTTGATCGATGGTGGACTTCCCTGGCCTGAAACCACACTGATGCTTGAAACCTTTTAGATTGGTGACGAAAGGTTTCAGGCGTTCACACAGAATGGCAGAAAAGATCTTATAGGCGATATTAAGGAGACTTATCGCCCGATAGTTGGGTTATTCAAAGGGGTCTTCATTCTTGTGGATCTCCTTTATTCAATTCTGTTTATTGTTTCTTATTGCCAAAATTGGACCAATTCAGTCTCCTTGACGATCTTCTCAGCGAGTCTTCGGTGCTTTTTAAAAAACTCTTTTTATTATTGCATGAAGCTTTGAAACGCCATCTTGACGCGGAACTTTAAGCACACACCCCACATAGACCTTTGGATCACTTCTCTTCCATTCAACTTTAAAATTCTCTTTGAAAACCAGTCATTACGTTCGGCGGCACCCTGTGACCATGTGCTTATATTTCCATCACTCATTTGACACCTCCAGTCAAACAAATCATAAATAAATACACTTTCCCCTTCACGCGCCTTCGCGCGATTGCAGTCCGATAAGTGCGTCGACTGAGTGTGTGCACAATAAAGTTATTTATACGACAGACTCGTAGATACCCACTCAAAGGCACTGCGTAGCTCTTTGTCTCGCGCCAATTAAAGCAACTGACTCACCATGAAACTGTCCCCGGTCATTTGCCAAACGACCACTCCGAATCTAATAAATTTCTTTAATCCAAGGCTTTCAACATCGCAGCGGCGGCGCCTCCAGGCGGAGAGTTATGTATATCGAACAAGTCGACCCCATTCGCACCTAATAGCGCTTGCAGTTGGCTCATAACAAGCTCCTGACGCGGCCCGCGGGTGCGTGGGGAACACGATGTCAAACATGTCGTGTATCATTTTGTCACTCCCGTTCTCTGCTGGTAGCCAGCGCCATCCGATTATGACAGCCGCAAATCGATATTCGCTCCTGGCACTGGCGTTGTGAGGAGCTCTTTGTTCCCTCGCCGTCACCGTGATCCACTTTCGAATGAGCCCGGGACGCGTTTTTGAAATCCCAAAGACGACGTGACATTTGAACACACTTCCAGCCACATAAACACAAGTCACAGGTCCTCCTGCTCCCGCCGGCACTCAAGCAGTACGAGTATTTAACCTTCCATCGACCCACATCGTCGGAGCACAGGTCTGCAAGGCCTGTCGCAATTTTTCTATCGCGCAGCGTTTCCCTTTCAATCATTCATCAGGAACCCCACGAACGGGTGGAGTTCTGTGTTCGTTGGCAGCTGCTGCCAGTGGCTTCCTTCCTTCCTTCCTTCCAGGCCACATACTCGGCGTACATGCGATCCATTTGCATATTGAGAACGGTGTCCCTTTTTTCCATCGCTCACTAGGAGCCACCACCAGGGCACAATGCCGCGCAGCACTGACGTAGTTGCGGTTCCATCCAAGAGATTGCCATTCCCTGGGAGCAGGACCGGCAGAAAAAAAAGAAAGAAACGTGAATGAGCTGGAATGGGTCGTAGTAAGGACTCCCAGAAGCCACGGCATCAGAGTAGGCTGCGAAGAACTGAACCATAATCCATTCATCCACCCCACCCCTGCCCGGCCAAACAAAGCGCTGCGCCACCGCCCCGACCTGCTGAAATTATGATGACAAACGGGATACAAAACGATTTGTTGTCAAAGCGCCGCGCGAGGAGACGCGCATTCGGCATTCGCCATTCGGCACCGACATCGTCAGAGGACTCCCAGGCACGTCGATTGACATTTATGAATTGAATATTCATACCGACATGACAGTTGTGATTCAATCCTGTCAATTAGATAAACGGTACTGTGATTTATGCACGCCTAGGGCTGGGTGAATTGTGTCGGGATTGTGTGGAGAGCGGCGGGGTGCGGGCGGGGCAAACATTAGAAGTCTGTGAACTCAAATGATTGGCTTCTGTCTTGTGCGATGCGTGATGTTGCCTTGCTTCGAGCTTGTGTCGATAAACTCGTAGTACGTTAAAACGGGGTGGATCCTTCTGAGCGATTCACGGGCACGTGTGGAATAGGAGGCACTTTCGAGAATTGATTTTTTGATGAAACTCTTTTGACTTTTGAGTCAGGAATTCAAGTTGAAGAATGAAGGTGAAGTGAGAGGATCGATGGAATTTGTCCTGATTTCTCTGTTCGCTTTTTATGACTGGTATTGTCCAGTATTCACGAATATCGCTGAGACAGCGGGATTTCATAGGGTCCTAACTGTCTTCGTCACACATTTGTTGCGAAACTGGAGGTGATCTTAGGTTTGTGAGAATGTTGTGGAGGGTGACCAGACAAGAACGATAGGAAAAGAAATATAAATAGAAGAACAACGCAATAAGATGTAAAATTGATTTTGGCTTGAGTTTGAAGCCACATTTATGCCATTATATATGAAATAGCACATTATTCCCTAACTGTCTTCGTCACACATTTGTTGCGAAACTGGAGGTGATCTTAGGCTTGTGAGAATGTTGTGGAGGGTGACCAGACAAGAACGATAGGAAAAGAAATATAAATAGAAGAACAACGCAATAAGATGTAAAATTGATTTTGGCTTGAGTTTGAAGCCACATTAATGCCATTATGTATGAAATAGCAGATTATTCCCTAACTGTCTTCGTCACACATTTGTTGCGAAACTGGAGGTGATCTTAGGCTTGTGAGAATGTTGTGGAGGGTGACCAGACAAGAACGATAGGAAAAGAAATATAAATAGAAGAACAACGCAATAAGATGTAAAATTGATTTTGGCTTGAGTTTGAAGCCACATTTATGCCATTATATATGAAATAGCACATTATTCCCTAACTGTCTTCGTCACACATTTGTTGCGAAACTGGAGGTGATCTTAGGCTTGTGAGAATGTTGTGGAGGGTGACCAGACAAGAACGATAGGAAAAGAAATATAAATAGAAGAACAACGCAATAAGATGTAAAATTGAAAGCCACATTAATGCCATTATGTATGGAATAGCACATTATTCAAATAGCCACCTCGGCTTTGCTAGCAGCGGTCGGTACAATTTTGCATGACTCGCTCAAATATTTGGGACGGTGGCGTCATTCCGCCAATAGCGTATCGAGCTCATCCAAAGTGTATGGCTTGTTAGCGTAGACTAAAGGCTTGAAGTAGCCCCAGAGAAAATAATTGTCAAACCACATGATCGCGGCGACCAACTGATGAAAGCTCGTCGTGAGATAACCCATTCGCCAAATTGCTCCTTCACAATTTTGAGCGTTGAGTTGCATTGTACGGTATGTAGCGCCGTCTCGTAGCCATAACTTGGATAGATTGACGTTGTCCAGCTTTGGTCACAGAAAGTCGGTTCACATCGCTCTATACTTAAGACCACTGACGGTAACGCTGTCTCCTTCCTCATTTCGAATGAAATAAGGTCTGATGAAATAAGGTCATGCCATATACCGCATCATCATCCGGATCTCGGGCCAAAACTTCCAGCGGCCAATCAGCGAACTCACGGCGTTGTCTATGGTCGTCCGGCTTCAATCGAAACTTTATCAGGATGAAAGCCCAAATCCAACCCCAAAATAAGCCGGATTGACTCTAGCGAAGACCAATTCAGCCGATCAGTGGCGAATTGACATTTCTGAGACTTCTTCGATTTTGGCCGCAATGGCGGCTCTGTTTTCTTCATTTCGAACCAATCCCTGTCTGCCTGGTGTCTAAAGGTACAAAGAATATATTTACGAATGTATTTACGCAAAAAAGTGTAAATAACCTCCCCATGCTTAAATTTTTGACTGCAAAAATTTCGTTCAGATTTTTGTAGTAAGTTTTTTTATTTTTGCTATTAATTGCGCCCATTTTACGGCATAGGACAACCATTCCATCCCAGTTAACTATTCAACCTTTGGTGGCCAAATTCGAGTCGGCTGGTTCAGTCTCTTCTTCTTCTTCTTTTTTCTTTAAGGCGAGGTTATGGTCCGGAATAAAAGGATCATAGCCCTCCCACTTTACTGCATCCCTACTGGTCCGCCTGTGGAGTTTGCCGAGTCAGTCAACAACCGTACGTAAACGAAAATAAGAGCTGCCAAAAATATCGCTATCGGAGAGAATGTGCAGTAGAACCGGAAACAATCAATTCCGCGCCGCGCACAAAAACTCGGCCTTTCCCAAACATCAAATTGGGCAATTTTGTGTCTGGACTTGGGCATCCATACCAAATCCAATTGACTGACAGGACTGACTTACATTAAGTGGCAATGCATACGCAGAATGTCACTGTTTGGGGTTAATTGTGGGACGGGGGCATCATTGATTCGAACTTCTTTGAAAACACACAGCATTGCCATCACCATCAACGGAGAGCGCTACCCACCGACGAGCATCAATCTCTTTTGTCCTCAATTCTACGATATGGATCAAAACGAGATGTTGTTCCAACAAGACGGCGCTACTTATCACACATCTGATGCCAAAATGGACATTCTGCACGAGCGATTTGAGGGCATGATTATAACACGATATGAATTTGCTTTCCTTCCACTCAACACAATGGACGATGATGGAAGAGAATACCCCCCGATCTAGACGAAGTCAAGATAGCGATATCGAGGGGACCTCGGCCGGCTTGGTGTGCGAAACTGGACACAGCTGGCAAAAGATCGTTCTGGCTGGAGAGGCATGTTGAGTGAGGCCCAGGTCCACCTCGAACTGTAGCGCCCTAGGAAGAAGAAAGAAGAAGAATTTGCTTTCCGAATCGTGCGATTTGACCACGTTAGACATTTTCTTGTGGGACTTCTTAGAGTGGTATTTCTCTTCAAATAAATCGACCGGTGAACTCATCATGTTCTAGACCCCAGGCTCATCAAAAATTGGGACCCTTGGATACGATCAATTACCAAAGCCAGAGCGGCGATTTGACCGATATCAGATTCCACACACAACCTCATTAATTTCGAATAAAGCAAAAAAAATCGTTGATTACTCACATAAATTTGTTTAATCAATTCCAACACCCATCAGTTCCCATTGGAAGATCTTGTACAAATTTAAGGTGGTAGAGGACATTGTCTACCTTCAGATCGCAGTTAAAAGCACAAACAATATCAAAGTTTGGATCAAATGCAGAACCAATTTTGCCAATCCCCAACTCAATAGGCAATTAAGTTCCCTTCTCGAACAATGTCTACCTTACCCTCATAACCCCAAATGCTTAAGGCAAACACAAATAGTGTCAAGTGCCAGACGTCAATTGGCATGTGTGAACAATCTTAGATAAGATCTGCTGATTGGCGAGGTTTACAATCGGCTTCTACGAACTTTTCGATATCTTTTAGTTCGGGGAAAACGATGTACCACTGTAGTAGTATTCCAATTTTCTTCGGAGCGTCTTGTACGTTTCAGTGAACTTTCTAACAAAAATCAGATTAACCGAACTGCTGGATGGCGCAGTTGGTTAAGTGCCTGCCCCAAGTTAGAGGGTCTCAGGTTCGAATCCCAGTGAAATCGAATCTGGTCCAGTCACCATTTGCCGTTGGGATCAAATCAACGGCAGTGGAGTACTGTTCTGGAGTGCTCCAGTAGTGTTTCAAAAATCATCCGAAAAAAAGCGGAGCGGCTTCCACTCCTTCAGCATGATAAGGTGGTGCATGAGGTCAACCATATCATCTCCAGCTGCTTTAAAGATTTCTACGGACAGTCCTTCCTCATTCTCGATATTGACCTCTTTAAGACCGGGCGGACAGGATTGAGTGGGACATTTGCTGACAGCGGTATTTGTGTTTTCTTTGCCGTTTAACAGTCTGTAGAAGTTATTCTTCCACATTCTGTGATGCTTTCCCTAGAATCCTACCAAGAGCAATCTTATCCTTTGCCTGGATTCGCTTAAAGATCAGCTGGAGCTGCATTTTTTCAAGCGATTTCTGAGCTCTTGCTAAAGACTAAAAGATGTGACTTTCATTAGAATTATGGGGCTTGAGAAGGACATGGATGAAGCCCAAAAATGGATGGCATTTAATTTTTTGTTCGACAAAGAAGGCATGGTTTTTCCTCGATTAAATCCTTTATGAGATAAGTTGAATCCTACAATGTCGCAGTGCTCAGGATTTTTCCTTCAGAGCTCCGTATGGGTAGGAATTCATATTAAATGAGAAAGCACGTGCCCTTCTGCACATCCTTTTGCTGTTGATATTTGCGTTTCTGTCTGCCTGCTGTCTTGTGCATGAACGTACCTCCCTTCGATCTTAGGCCCACATGTCTCAGGAGAGCACAATGCCGTCTCGTTGGCTACTGCGTGCCATCCCTCTCCAAGGACCAGACTTACAAGAGATACTGACTTTCTCACGTAAAAGTAGCAAATGAGACAATATCTCAACGAGGAGGAACACTCCCGCCCCCGGACACAACCTGGAGAATATGGGCGCATATAAAACACACTCCGTACACCCACATTTGTATACGGGTATCTATTAAAATGAAATTCGAAATCCATTAAGATCCTTCGATGGCACTGTGCTCGGATGGTGCTGCCTCGACTCCGGCAGTGATGGCGGTGACGGCATTGACATCAATTTGTGTACACAAATAAAATTCTCTTATCGATTGTAATTATGTAAAGTTCGTCCCTGAGAGGCAGCACTCGACGCTCAGCCTCCGCAGCCCCTTAGTGGCCCACTCTGAGAATTGCCTTGAGATAATTAAGTGCTCTCCAAGTGAAATGAGCGCATCTAATGATCTGGAAGTGATTTCCGGAAAAGAGCTGATGAATTGAAATAAATTAGAGAAGGATACGATTCCGAATATTTCACATTTTCCGCTGCGAATTTAACCGACCGTTGCGCAATGAGACTCACCCCTTGCCCACCTCCGCCGAAACACAACTGCTCCCGCTTCCCCAGCGCTAATGATTAATGCGAATCTATTTAGTGCTTTGGAGAAGTGGAGGGGGCGATGGGGGGACGAAAAAAGAACGAACAGAGAAATGTGTGCTACAGGGTGGTCCATTTCAGTCCGGTCGATGTGGCAGCGCCCCCACCCACGCCAGCGCAGCGCCCTTTGAATTCATTATCTTTCGCATAAATTATTCGTTTAAATAACTTCGACTGGGCCGGGTGGTATGCCCGTAGGTGGGGGTGGGGAGTGAGAAGTTTTCCAACTTCTTCACATCCATGGGTATCATCCGGTTCGCCCGCACACGCCTCTAATGACCTACAGCTCCCTCTAATGACACAAGTTACAAGTTTTGTGGCTTTTTGTGGTGTATCACCCCTTGCCAGCGGGTTTTTTTTTGCTTCACTGGGCCGGGGCGAGGGGTTCATAATTAAGAAAAAGGACTTTCCACTTAATTTCAGTGTTTAATTAGATTCTTCTTTTTGGCCTTCCCCCCGGCGAGGTCCTGTGACAACGTAGCGCAGTCCTTCCGATGGATGTGACGGGGACCGCACATTCTAGCGAAGCGTTCCCTCACATGTCCCTGTCACTTCGTGATAAAAGCAATTTCCTTGCCTCACTTTTGACTCTGTGTGTCTGCATGCGGGGGAGGCAGATGCGTGTGATGGCATGTGATGTGGTGTGCGACGTGGCGTGGGGTACAGCGCAAACTGTCGTCCGTCAAATTGCTTGTCATCCCTGCCTCGCAGAGTGTTGCCAATGACTGGCATACTGTTGTGATGTGGTCGGTATCAAATACCCGCCAGAGGCGGGGATGGGTATTTCCACGACTCCTCTGGAGAGGCGGTGACTCCGAAGAGCAGTTGAGTTTTTGGAGAGTTTCGACTCTATCATGAGTATGTTCCATCTGGCGATGGCAGTTAGTTTTGGGTTGATGGGAGATAATTAGTCAAGAGTTTGAAGGCATCTGCAGAGCTATCTCTGCGACAAACATTTTGACTCGTCCATGGCACGCATAAGGCGGCTGAGTTGAATTTTCGATTTAATCGTGAGAGGTGTTGGATAATCGCCGAGAACGTGCTTCATGATTTGAACGGATTATCCTTAAAAGGAAAAAGGCTTTGAGGCAAATCCGCTGGAAATCATTGAACAGATAAGTGGTGAATCGCGCCATCTCTTGCTGCACTCAGTAATTGCGGAATATCGAAGACCACAACCGTTTTTTTTGTTTTTGGTAATGCAGAGTTTGGTAAATCTTGAAGCCTTACAGGCCAACCATAACGGCCATACAGAAACTTAGCAATTAAGCGAATTCACAAATACCGATCGGTTTCTTTAAGTTCGGTCACTTTTGCCTACTTATGCGGGAGCGAAATGATTCGATCTTTACGCATGCAAATGTCAGTTGACAACTGAATTCTCCATTAGTTTCTATAGGCATTTATGGACACTCTGAAATTGGACGATGCTTCTGCTTACTTTTCGTTTGGTTATGACATAAGCGTAATTTAGTGTACAGCCATCATGGTTGGCCTTTAAAAGTTGAGCAGCTTCTCTTCTTCTTCTTAGGGCGCTACAGTCCGAGGTGGACCTGGGCCTCACTCAACATGCCTCTCCAGAGACATCCTCAGCCAGCACGATGGATGATCAAGGTCTTGTATAGAGTCAGCTTGGTCTTCCGAGAGAGCACTCTACTACTCAATTGCCTTTTGACCCAAAAAAAAAAAAACAGCGGTTAGCAAGAGTTATTCTTTGTTTGATCTCGGCACTGATGTTGTTTGTATTGTTTACCGCGGAGCCGAGGTAGACGAAGTCCTTAGCTACCTCAAAGTTATAGCTGCCTATGGTGACGTTCTGGCCAAGTCGTCGATGTTGTGCCTCCTTTCTCGATGACAGCATATACTTGGTTTTGCCCTCGCTTACTGCCAGACCCATTTCAGCCGCTTCCGTTTCAATGCCAGCAAATGCATCATTGACGTCTCGCTGTGTTCGCTCAATCACGTCAATGTCATCCGCGTAAGCTAGCAGTTGAACGGACTTTTGGAAGATCATGCCTCTTGTGTTGGCCAGTGAGTTTTGCACGATCTTCTCAAGAACGATGTTAAAGAAATCACATAACAGCGCGTCGCCTTGTTTAAAACCTTTTTTGACATTGAAGGTCTCGATGAGTTCGTTACCCACCTTGATGGAGCAGCGAGAGATCTTCATCGTGATCCTGCTCACTCTGACGAGTTTGGCAGGAAAGTCAAAACTAGACATGACGCTGTATAGGTCGCCTCTATGCACGCTGTAATATGCGGCCTTGAAATCGAAATCGAAAAGTTGAACCGCTATGTGAATGATTTCTGCTTACGACACTCAAAGAATCCTTGTATGCACACGCATTAGAGCAAGAAGGAACTTCACAAACGCAAACTATACGCGATTCGCCAAGAAGCATACAAAAATAAATCTGATTCCGGTGGCTCTAAAAGTGTAGCGAAAAAGTGGGGAAATCAAGGCATTGAGTAGGACGCCTAAAAGCATGCAGTGGCCAACTGGACCAGATCACCACACAATTGCTATCAGTGGTTAGACGAAGGCCCGATCCACAAAAAAGGCGATCCTACCTCTTGCAACAACTATAGAGGTCTATCCCTGCTCAACGTCGCCTACAAGATCCTGTCCAGCGTACTGTGTGAACGTCTAAAGCCGTTTTGCACCGAACTAATCAGCTCCAGTGCGGCTTCCGGCCCGGCAAATCGAATATAGACCAGATCTTCACACAGAGGCAAATCCTGGAGAAGACCAGCGAGTTTCAAATCGATACGCACCATCTTTTAAAGCCGCATACGACAGCATTCATTGCAAGGAACTATTCGAAGCGATGGCCGAATTCGGGATCCGGGGAAAACTGATCGGGTGTGTCGGACCGCGCTAACACATAGTACGCGACGCACCGTGCATAGTTCGACTCGAGGACATCCGAGCCGTTTGAAACCTGCACCGGATTTCGGTAAGGAGATGCGTTGTCGTGTGACTTCTTCAATTTGGTACTAGAGAAGATAGTGCGGCGGGCTGCTGTAAACACGGAAGGCACTAGCTTCTACAAGTCAGTCCAACTGTTGGGATGCGCAGATGACATCTACATCCCAAAGTGCCGTAGCGGAAGCTTTCACGGCGATTGAAGAACAGGCGAAACGAGCTGGTCTTAAGGTCAGTGAGGATAAGACAAAATATATGCTGTCGAGCAAGAAACGATCCGCCACACACCACCTAGGGCAAATCATTACAATCGATAGCCACAATTTTGAGGTAGTGAAGGAGTTTGTCTACCTCGGGGCAAACGTGAACTCCACGAATGACATCACAGTGGAGATCCGAAGTATAATCGCCCTTGGCAACCGATGCTACTTCGGTTTGTCAAAACAACTGGGCTCAAAACTCCTGACTCGAAGGACCAAAATCATGCTCTACAAAAATCTTATTCTGCCAGTCCTGCTATATGGAGCCGAAAGCTGGACACTAAGCAGAACTGCGGAGCTGATTCTTGGTGCCTTCGAAAGAAAAATTCTACGTCGGATATATGGTCCCGTCTGCGAGGAAGGCGAATGGAGGTGAAGACACAACTACGGCGAACTCTATGAGCTGTACCAGGATGTAGCCCGGAAGGCAAAAAATCCATCGACTGCACTGGCTCGGCCACATCGAGCGCATGGACAACAACGACCCAGCTAAGAGGGTCTTCGAATCCGAGGCTCGTGGTTCGAGAAGGAGAGGAGGACCGAATCTCCGGTACAAAGACCAAGTCATCGCGGACGTAAGACAGCTTGGTCTTGACTACTGGAAGCAGCGCGCCCAGGACCGTCAACGATAGAAGGCAGCGATAGCTCAGGCTCAGACCCTCCATGGGTCGTAAGCCTGTTAAGTAAGTGGAAGTAAGTAAGTTAGACGAAGGTCCTTACCGGACCACTTGCATACCGCCAATGGAACTGCTTGAGTACCCTGAAAAACTAACTCTTTTCTACTACAAGTCACTACATATATCATGTTGGTAAATACAAAAATATATTAGTTCCTCGCAGAAAAATTTGTTTTTCCCCGCTTAGCTGAACAAATTTCTATCTTTACAGTTTTTTTTTCGGAGGTTTTTGTTTTACTACACTGGAGCACTCAGACTCAAAAACTGGTACTTTGTACTGCCAGGAAGCAATCTACTTTTGCTCAAATTTCACGATGTTCCGAAGACCAGCAGGCGCTTGCGTGATGAGGAGCCTACATCATCAGCTCTCACCTAAGCAGCACCGAACAACTGCCACCTGATCCGAGCAAAGGCGGGACAATGGCAGAGGAAGTGCTCTGCAGTGTCATCGTCTTCTCCACAGGCTTCGCAGAGGGTTTCGTCAATTAGGCCAAGCACACTTATGTGTTTAGCGAAGGTGTAGTGCCGCGTTAGTACGTCGGTAAGTTGTCTGCAATCTTTTCCGTTAAGAGATAACAAGAAAGTCGTGTTTTCTTAAAGACGTTGAGGACCATGCGCTTGGTCTGTCTACATCCTGGAGAGTCATGCCACCTGCGGTTGTGCTCTCGAGAAGTCCAACAATCGATGGAATCCCTAACTAAGGACGCAGGCAGTCCTAGCGTAGGTTCAGGTTCTGAGAATGCCACATCTGATCCTCGCCTAATAAGTTCATCGGCGATCTCATTTCCTTTGATCCCGTGATGCCCCGGGGGTTAGTCTTCATATCTGATACTCTTCAAATCAGTGTGCCATTTGTAAAACAACTTCCACCCCGTAGATTCTTCTTCCATAATTTTGATTGGTGAGCGTTTTTTGCATTCAACGCGTTCGTTTGCATTTTTGTTCTTTATTTCTTCCCTAGGGAACTTAACTCCCTTTCCTTGAAATGCAGAAACATTGCGACATAGAAAAACACTAGACAAAGCAGCTCATGGAACAACCATCAGTTAGTGGGCCTTCGTCGACTGTGTGGTGTTTTAAGTGAACAACTTCTTGGAATCAATAGGCCATCAGATACAGTGTCCTGTGTTGCAGAATTTATTGGCCAAATGACACATTTCCCAGAGCTTTTACCTTGAAAAGTCCTCACGATATTCACATTTCTTCTTCTTCTGGCGCTACAATCCGAGGTGGACCTGGGCCTCACTCAACATGCCTCTCCTGCCAACACGATCTTTCGCTAGCTGTCTCCAGTTTCGCACACCCAGCCGGCCGAGGTCCCCCTCGACTTGTGTGCGCCACCTTGTACGTGGACGTCCTCTGTTGCGTTGTCTCACAGGCTCAGAGTCGAAATTCGAAGGGAAATGGACCTGTCCTCCCAGTTGGAGGTTGTGCGTGGGGTTAACTTCCTCACCACGTAAAAGAACTACGAGTTCAGAGAACACAAACTGCCTCGAATATGGACGGATTTACTGTTGACGACCCCAGCAAATGCAATAAGGACAATGACTTTCGGTTCTGCACGTGGAATGTGAGGTCCCTGAACAGACCACGTGCAACCGATGAACTCGCGGAGGCCCTAGACTGCTATAAAGCAGACGTTACCGCAATCCAGGAAATGCGGTGGGATGAGCCGCGAAAAAAGAGGATGGAAAACTGCGATATCTACTACGGCGATTGTTACAGAGATATTCACATTTACGTACAGTTTTTCAATCCGTGTGAAGCTGAACTCAGGGAAGATCATGTTCCCTTCCAACACTGGACTCGAGTTCTCAACGGAAGTGTTCTAAGTCCCTTCGTTTATGAAGACACATGATAATAATAATAATAATGGCGGCGCTACAGTCCGAGGTGAACCTGGGCCTAGCTTCTCAGCAACCACTCGTGTTGTGCGTGCTATTGTTCTCTCACGAGCGGAGGGGACCTACAGTTTAATGCCGACTCCGAACGGCGAGATTGAGAAGCTTTTTTCTAGACAGTTATACTCTTTGAGCATTGTCAGTGACTCGAAAGAGGTGGAGCCGTGAAAAAATGTTTGATGTTTTTTTTCGAGATTCGAACTGACGACCTCGAGCGTAGGAGTCGACGCACCTACCCACTACGCCACGGCGCCCACGAAGACACATGAACCCCCCTAAAATAATTGGTGACTGATATAAAATACTTGGATTGGATTTCGAAGCGTTAATACGCGAACCATGCAGACACAAGCGTCTGCACCTAGCCTCTATTAACGAACTCCTACTCTCACCTCCCCGTGGTGAAATCCGGGAGCCGAGTACCCTCGACAGAAGATGGGGTAACCAACCCTCGTGGGACGTCTGGGCGGCTGCAAACGAGAGAGGGGGGAGTGTGAGTCTACCAGGGCTCATCACTCTTTTTAGGATGGCGGCGGAGGAGCTGGTCAACTGATTGGCCAACGGCGGCATCCACAACTCCAGTCAGCAGGAGCTACCTGGTTTCCATGGTAAGGTCGGGACCTTGGAATAGAGATGGCGGCGGATGAGCCCTTTTAGGGCCAACGGCGGCGCTCACAGCCTGCAAGAGGCTACCGACACCGGATCCCTCCGGACCCCTTTGTCCGGGGGCTAAACAAATGGACCTGTCCTCCCAGTTGGAGGTTGTGCGTGGGGTTAACTTCCTCACCACGTAAAAAAGTAAGGAGTTGAGAAGCAACAATATGCCTCGGATACGGACGGATTTACTGTTGACGACCCCAGCAAACGGAATAAGGACAATGACTTTCGGTTCTGCACGTGGAATGTGAGGTCCCTGAACAGACCACGTGCAGCCGATGAACTCGCGGAGGCCCTAGACTGCTATAAAGCAGACGTTACCGCAATCCAGGAAGTGCGATGGGATGGGCCGGGCAAAAAGAGGATGAAAAACTGCGATATCTACTACGGCGACTGTTACAGAGAGCGAAGGCAGCGATTATTTGGATGTGGATTTGTTGTTCGAGGCAGACTTAGGCAAAAAGTCTTAAGCTTTAAGTACATAAGCGAGCGCCTCATAACAATCCGCATCAAGGCTAAATTCGGCAACATCAGCCTAATCTGCGCCCACGCCCCAACGGAGGACAAAGATGACGATAGCAAGGATGACTTCTATGATCTCCTAGAAAGAACGTACGATCAATGCCCCAGCTACGACACCAAGATCGTTCTAGGAGATTTTAACGCTAAGCTGGGTAAAGAGGACATCTTTGCTAGAGTCATCGGTAAACACAGCCTGCACGACACCACGTCCGAAAACGGACTCAGGCTGGTGGACTTTGTTACGGGGCGAAACCTCTCTGTAGCTAGCACGCGGTTCCCACACCTCAACATCCATAAAGGGACCTGGCGGTCCCCTGATCATTCAACCGTCAACCAGATTGATCACGTTGCGATCGACGTCAGACACTCCTCCAGTATTCTTGATGTCCGAACGTTCCGAGGCGCCAACATCGACTCGGACCATTTCCTTGTTGTAGCCAAGGTAAGGACACGGATATCGAGAGAAGAACGGAGTCGAGGAAGCCAACCACGGTTTGACGTCGAAAAGCTACAATCGCAACAGACTGCCAGGAACTTTGCCGATCGAGTCTCCCTGAAACTCTCCGAAAGTTCGACGCCGCCTGCACTAACAATAGACGAAGAATGGAAACGTTGTCAAAGAGCCATCAGAGAAGCCGCTACTGATGTGCTGGGTTTTAAAACCCCAACAAGGAAAAACCCCTGGTTTGACAACGAGTGCAGGCAGGCACATGCAGCAAAGCAAGAAGCCTACCGGGCAACGCTGCATCGAACCACGAGAGCTGTTCGTGAGCTCTACGAACAGAGAAGAAGGGAAGAGAACCGGCTTCTCAGGAAGAAAAAGAAAGAGCACGAGAAGCGCGCGATCGAGGAGATGGAGAGGTGTTATGGCAGGAATGATGTCCGAAAGTTTTACCAAAGGGTAAAACTTTTATCGAATGGATATAAAGTTCGGACAGAAGCTTGCCGGGACGAAAATGGACAGCTAGTAGTAGATTCGCAGTCGATACTGAGAATTTGGAAAAATCATTTCTGCAGACTGTTGAACGGCGATGAGGACACAAATACCGCTGTCAGGCAGAATGTTCCACTCAACACAACGGACGATGATAGAAGAGAATACCGTCCCCCCGACCTAGACGAAGTCAAGATAGCGATATCGAGACTGAAGTCTAATAAAGCTGCTGGTGCAGATAGTCTGCCCGCCGAAATGTTTAAAGCAGCTGGAGGTGATCTGGTAGGGCGCATGCACCAGCTCATCTGTAAGATATGGTCGGAGGAAAGCATGCCCGATGAGTGGAATCTCAGTATCTCAGTATCGTTTGCCCGATCCACAAGAAAGGAGACCCCTTTGACTGCGCCAACTATCGAGGGATAAGTCTCCTTAACATCGCCTACAAAATCTTCTCTGCCGTTTTGTGTGAACGCCTGAAACCATTCGTGAACAAACTGATAGGTCCTTATCAGTGTGGTTTCAGGCCCGGGAAGTCCACCATCGATCAAATCTTCACACTGCGGCAGATCCTGGAGAAGACCCAAGAAATGCAAATTGACACACACCATCTATTTGTCGATTTCAAGGCCGCATATGACAGCGTGTATAGAGACGAGCTATACAGCGCCATGTCTAGTTTTGACATTCCTGCTAAACTCGTCAGACTGAGCAGGATGACGATGGAGAACTCTCGCTGCTCCATCAAGGTCGGTAACGAACTCACCGAGACCTTCAATGTCAAAAAAGGTTTTAGACAAGGCGACGCGCTGTCATGTGATTTCTTTAACATCATTCTTGAGAAGATCGTGCAAAACTCACTGGCCAACACAAGAGGCACGATCTTCCAAAAGTCCGTTCAACTGCTAGCTTATGCGGATGACATTGACGTGATTGGGAGAACACAGCGAGCCGTCAATGATGCGTTTGCTGGCATTGAAACGGAAGCGGCTAAAATGGGTCTGGCGGTAAACGAGGGCAAAACAAAGTATATGCTGTCATCGAGAAAGGACGCACAACATCGACGACTTGGCCAGAACGTCACCATAGGCAGCTATAACTTTGAGGTAGTAAAGGACTTCGTCTACCTTGGCTCCGCGGTTAACAGTACAAACAACATCAGTACCGAGATCAAACGCAGAATTACTCTTGCCAACCGCTGTTTTTATGGGCTCAAAAGGCAATTGAGTAGTAGAGCCCTCTCTCGGAAGACCAAGTTGACTTTGTATAAGACCTTGATCATCCCAGTCCTGCTTTACGGTGCAGAGGCATGGACAATATCCCAAGCGGATGAACAGTCTCTTGGTCTTTTCGAGAGAAAAGTTCTGCGCGCGATCTTTGGTCCTGTTTGCGTTGATGGCATTTGGAGGAGAAGATTCAACCACGAACTGTATGGGCTGTACAGCGACATGAGTCTAGCCAGGCGTCTACGGATCCAACGCCTAAGATGGCTAGGCCATGTAGAGCGTATGGACAACTTAGCTCCGGCCCGAAGAGTCTTCGACTCTGAGCCTGTGGGACAACGCAACAGAGGACGTCCACGAACAAGGTGGCGCACACAAGTCGAGGGGGACCTCTGCCGGCTTGGTGTGCGAAACTGGAGACAGCTGGCGAAAGATCGTGCTGGCTGGAGAGGCATGTTGAGTGAGGCCCAGGTCCACCTCGGACTGTAGCGCCCTAAGAAGAAGAAGAAGATATAAAATACTGTCAGCATAGGATATGGTCCTAAAGAATATGGACATCCCAAGTCGTAATGTATTCGCCGAGTTCAAACGACAATTTCCAGCAAAACAAACTCCACCCAGTCCAAACCGATTTTCAAAAAAAGCCCGAGTTCAACATCGTCTCGAAAAAATTAAGAAAAACTTTTCAAAATCCAGTTAAATATGAACTCAATTTTTGGTTAAGCCATCACATAGACAACGACTACCTGTGCATCTACTCGTACATCCGTGGAAGAATCTCTTAACTATTTCGAAAGTTTCTGAACTCTTCATGCATCCTTAGCGTAGCGTTCTCCCTTGAGGAGTGAATAAGTTTTGCAGAGCCCTGCAGCAAAATAATCCTGTAAACATCCTTTTAAGCGACTTTATCTTAGTCTTAAACTTTCATTTCAAGGACATGCCAGTCAACAGAAACCAGAACAAAACAACCCCCACATCACTGAACACACATGAATGCACACTCCACCACACGTTATCCTGAAGATATTCATCGTCAAAGACTCCCGAGGCTAATTTCATAAGAGACGACTTTCTCGCACATCACCAGTCTCCTCCTCTCAACCCTCTCAACCCACTGCACACATATGCTCTTTGTGCAGCAAAAAAGTTGTTTTTTTCCGTCGAATATCTCGCAAGGAAACACATGTGTTCTCGCACAACCCCAAGGATGCACCGACATCAACCCACAGCGGCGATAAAAATAAACGAGTCGACGAAGTTGGCAAGGATTCCTCTTCACTCCGGGCCAGGCAACGGTCGGTCTGTGTTGCCGGCTGCGGCGTGCAGCGTGCACCTTGAGTGCAGTAAATAATTAAAAGTTATTACATTAATTTGCCGGACGTTTGTGGAGGTCTCCTCGGAGGCCGACACGGACGGTGGCGGCGGTGGAGTATGGCTCCGTCAATGAATCATAAAATCAATTAATTATCAATTATCGGTCTCCTTGGTCGATGGTGGTGTGGTTTCTGGGGCCCTCGAGGCACTCCTCGTCGTCCCTTGGGTATTTTTCTTTTATCTCCGGTTTTGAACAATTTTTCTTCATTTGCCGGCAACGACGGATTAGACGAGGCGGAGAGCAAAGCGTTTGTGGTGTGGTTGAGCAAGTTTCCAAAGTGCTACCGACCGCAGCAAGGAGATTTGCCTGTTCCTGGGAAACGGGTTGAAAGTTATGGCTTCACATGGATTTATGTTCAAAAGTTGAAAGTTTTGAAAGAAGTTGCTGCTTCTCTGGTGTTTTCGGTGAATGGGTGGTGATGGTGGTAATTACTATTGATTACGGCGGGAGGAGGGGGGCTTTTGTTGGGATTTTGAGAGAGGGGGCGTTGATCTTCTGTTGAGCTAGGCAAAGGTGCTTCCATTCGGGCAATAAAATCAGGGGATTGAACATTTGGAACATCCTCCAATACTATGTTCTGCTGGTGTTGGACATTCGGTATCGTTTGTCAATTTCTGTAGTTACATCGTTATCACTCAATCACTTTCCTCGAAATTTCGACTGAAATTTATAAAATGAGAAAATTCTAAAAAAAAAAATGTCATCGCTGCGGACAGGATTCGAACCTGTGCGGGTAGAACCCAATGGATTTCAAGTCCATCTCCTTAACCACTCGGACACCACAGCTCTTATCCTTGGATGAGCTTGATAACAGGGCAACTCCCGCCCGTCATCAAATGTTGATGGTTATATGATTGACTTGTTTGTGCAAACAGGAGACTAGGTCAAAACATTGCGGTTATTATTTAAAATCGAATTACCTTCCCCATCTGATGGAATCTCATGTGAATAACCCAAGTACAGGTAAATGAGAAAAGTCAATTTGGGATGGGAGTACTTGCTAATTGCCATCGTCATCAGCAACAGGAGGAGATTAAATGTCGTTTTCATCAAATTGATGACATTATCAAAATTCGATTGAACGTCAAGTTTGGAAGAGCTTGTTTTGCAAGAGACACTAATATGCTCATTTTGCTTACTGTCGTCTTAGGGATCCGAATTGGCCCAATAGTCTATGAATATTCAACCACATGGATTAATAAAATCAATAAAGCAGAGTTCCTGCGGAGAAGGACCAATACTGAGTTGGAGAACCTGAAGAAACTCAAGCGGAAATGCAAAAATTGGTCAAAATATGCAAAGCAAAGCATTCGGAAATTTTTATCCGTTAAAGCAAAGAATTCTAAATCGCAGAGGCACTTAATGTTGTCCTCCATCACCCTTCACTCGACTTGTTTGGAAGATAGATAGCAGCCAGCACAGCGGTTAGACTTCAGACCAGCATACCCTTTAGATCTGACTGGAAGTCTGATATTCTGACGCTGTAGAGTCCTCTGTGTATCTTTACAGATGGATCCAAGACGGATGAGGGAGTAGGGTAAGGTGTCTACTCTAAAGATCTTAGCTTAAGTGTATCCCTCCATCTTCCGGCACATTGTAGCGTATTCCAGGCTTAGACAATGGCTATAAAAGAAGCCCTGTCTAGGCTCATCTCTAAGGACTCTCATCGGCGTTATCACATGACATTGGCATACAAGTTTTAAAGCGACATAACGACTTCTGTAGAAGCTGCAGAGATGAGGAAGAAGAGGAAAGCATAGCGCACTTGTAGCGCTCTCTTCTCCCGCAGGAAGAAACACATTGGAGCCTATTTCTTTAACGACTTGAGTGAGCTGCACAACGTCGGCAACAGTCAACTTGAGAGCTTTGTAGCAAGCACCAAATGGTTTGATGCATAGGATACATTCGATCCACGTGGTAAAAAAACAGGCCTACAGTTGTGTTCAAAATAATAGTAGTGCGTACCACAACATTACTTTAATGAATATTTGAGCTTGCTTCCACATGGAAATTTGATTTTCAGCTTTTTTCCAGAAACTATCAGAATATGTCAAACAAAATTAATGGAAAATTTATAAGATCAGCAAATATCTTAAAGATTAATGCATGTGAGTCGAGTTTGGGATCTCAGTGAAAAGAGTGCAGTGAAAAGAAAACTATTTATAATCAAGGATTTGACATTTATTGTATTTGTTTTAAGTAGGAAAGTAAGTACTGTCTTTGCATTTTTAAAATTCGAAATAAAAAAACATTTTTTTGGCGAAAAATATGTACAGTGGGAAGAGGCAAGCTTTGCAGCCAAGAAAAGGCTGATCCCATTAAAAAAAATATGAAAAGAAGGCAAAACTTATGCCGAAATACAAAATTTGCTAAGTTGTACTCCAACAATGCCATCAAATATGTTTAAAAGGCGGAAACTCGAGGTAGAAAGAGAACAACGAACAAAGTAGACGATCGGCACATTGTCCAATACAGCAAATTGCATCCTTGTGCTTCATCATTTGAGATCCAGAAGGAGCTCCAACTTCCTGTAAGTGCGCTGAATGTTACCAGACATCTTTTAGACCACGAATTGACCATGTCCTCTTTTGACAAAGAAACACCTCAAGAGCCGTATCCAATTCGCCAAAAATCACATAGAGTGGCCAGTTGAAAAATGGCACAATGTATTGTGGACAGACGAGAGTAAATTCGTTCTCTTTGGAGGTACTGGTTCTCGGCAGTATATTCGTTGTCCACCCAACACAGAATATCAATCCAGTTATACTGTTAAAACCGAAGGGTCAAAAATATTAGTTTGGGCATGCTTTTCATACTACGGCATTGGGCATATACACCTGATAGACAGAATAATGGATTAACGTGTCTATGTTGATATTTTGAACAACACTATGCTACCCTACGCCGAGTATGAAATGCCTTTAAAATGGGTTTTACAGCAGGACAATAACCCGAAACACACGAGTCGAGCAGCTAAGGAATGGTTTCGGTAAAATGAGGTTGAATTTATGGCTCGGCCAGCACTGTCTCCCGACCTCAAGCCCATATAAAAACTTTGGGGTGATATTAAAAAGACGTAAAGAAGGCAAAACCATCAAACAATCGGGACCTTTGGTAGATAGTAAAGGATTCCTGGACAAAAAACCCAGAAAAGCGTTGCCACAGCTTAGTCGACTCCATGCGTTGTAAATCTACTTTGATCAATAAAGTGTTCACGGCAAAATATTAAGCCTTAGTGTATTTTAAAATAACTTTATTTCAATATTTATGCCATTTAAAGGCCGTTATTTCTTAATAATATGAATACTACTATTTTTTTTAACAGTGAGTTTTCTTTGTTAATTTTATTTTAGGCTTATTTTTTTAAATTTAATAAATTTAGAAAGTAATGAATTCTTGTAAAACATAAAATTATTCCTAATGCTTGGGTTTTTTATGATTTTAACGAAAAAAAAAAACTTTTAAGAAATTTTTTTGAAATTATTTGGTTTTTTTATTAGAGGTCACTACTATTATTTTGAACACAGCTGTATGCTGGCCTATCTGCAGTCGGCCACCTTAACCTAACCTAACCTTCACAGGCCATGAAGTTAAATCAGTATTTCGACCATATTTTGTATGAAAATTCTGAGCTGTAGCTGTCAAACCATCAGTATTTTTTAAATATAACTCAACAATGAAAAAGTGTGTATCCTTCAGCATCAGCTACCACGCTGTCTTTGTTCGTTCGCACCTCAGTACCGCACATATGGCAGTAAATTCAAACCTTGCGCGCTTCTTTGGACACTCTCCATGAGTATTTGCTCTCCAAACTTATCGAGGGTCAAGATTTTTTCGATTCCCTCCTGAATGGCCAAATCTGCTCCAACTAAGGAAATCCTACACTCCTAAGCTACTGGTTCCTGAAAACTTGAAAAATCGTACGTAAGATTTTTTTAATTACTCAACTCTGCTAAGTAACCTTTAGTCAGTCTTGCACGCAAACTTTTGCATCAGCGTCTGTTTATGTCTCTCACTCCTCAGCTCAAAGCCTTCGCTCACCATTATCTCTCAAATCAAATCCTCGTTGAGTTACTTAAAGGAACAATCATCCACTGTGCACCCCAAAAAACCCCGAAAACTCATCCCTTCCCCCGCCACCCCAAAACTATCAAGACACTCATACCAAATGTATGCATGTCGCAAAAAAAAAGAACACAAAAAGCGCTCACAATTCAAGGACTCAGTCAGTCAGCGCGTTGAGAAATGCAAAGCAACGCTTTACAGGAAAGTGTGCATTCTTAAAGAGCACCAGTGAGAGCTGCTTCCGTTTGTATTTTAATGGAAAAACCACATCATCCACCACACCCACCACCGTATTTATGCCACAAGCAAAGGAAAAACGCGGGTCTTGGCGGGTGGTTGGGATATTTTAAAATATTAACTTTAATCGCTTCAGCTGCATGCATGCATGTTGATTCACTACGAATGCAAATGGATGGTTGCCTGTTCTGCTCTTGCGATGGAATACATCACCGCGTTTCACAACAATCAACAACAACAACAACAACAACAACAACAATAGAGCACAGCAGGGAACAGCAACATAGTTTAAGGCACCCCTTGAGTAAATTATTTAGAAGCATACACATGCTTCTTAGTGTACTTGGATTAAGCCAGTTTAAGTGCTCTATCTGGGGGATTGTTACAAGCAGAGTTGCCCCCTCCTCCGTCACGGTTTAGGATGGAAAGGAAGTCTGTGTTTACTTGGAGCCCCATCACAACTCACGATGTCATTCACAATAAATTCGCGGATAAGCCGAAAGTCCTGGTTTAGCGTTTTCAAAAAAAACTTCTTCCTCCATTCGAAGCAACCAATAACACGACACAAACAAATTTTTATACGGGATCTCTTCAAATTACACTCAGGACCACCACCATTTTCCACATCCCGTCGCGGCTGGAGCTCTCTAAGTGGGGCTTCAGATAAATAAAGATTTTACAGGCGCGGCGCTGTCTTTTCAATCAGTGAAATGGTTTCGCTGCTGCCGATGATAAACGTGCGAGGGAAGGTCCTTTAGATGAGGAGACGTGCGACGTTGCGAGGAGAAGGAAGAGCGTGTGCCAAGGATATCACTTCGCCGAGAGCCAACACTAAACGCCCGCCAGGCAAACACAACTCAAAGGGGAATTGATTAAGGATCGAAGGACATAATTATGCGTTCCCTTAGAGTGGGTCAACGGTGGAGTAAATTGATTTCGATTTAACTATTTAAACGGAATTTCACCGCCTCATAACCACTCCTCCTCCCAGCGCATTGATTGTTGACCGAAATGTGACACAGTTGCGAGGCGAAAAGGAATAGCGAATGATGATGGGGGGCGAGGTGAACAAATATAGAAGAATGGATGGAGGCAAATCAAAGACACAGCACCTGAGTTAGAGACGTACACACAAAAATTCAGATCCAATTCCGTTTTGTTTTGATTTCGATGAAATTCTTAATTGCCTACCTCCATGGCGATGCGAGAGAGAAGCACTCGGCTTCTCGTCGTCGGGGGGAAACAACAAACTTTTTCAAGGCACCGTATGTAGGTGAGGGTTGACGGTGAAATGGATAAAAAAATGTTCAAGCCTGAAACAGAAATTTTAATTACTGTTGTGCGGGTGGTTTGAGGCCAGATGAGGGTGATTTCTGAGTGTTTGACAGGTCAGCTCACAATGTGTGTGATCAAGATGACTTTTTCGACTTCAAACACGGGTGCAGGACGATGGGGGCTTTGTTCGAGAAGATTGATTGGGCTGATTAATGGGTTTCGAGAGCAGAGTCTGCAGTTTGAGTGTTTTTTTAGGGCGAACACTTTTGAATCCCCAAAGTCAACGAACCTTGTTTCGGAGGTGGGAAATGGCTCGATTGACTCTCGCCGAACTGAGCTTGTTCGAGGTGCGTAGAAAATTGATGTTAATTGGGATTAGGGTCTGATACGAGATGGAAAGTGAATATGTGAAGGTGTGGACGCTGAGTCAGTGTTAAAGACTCGGAAATGTTTAAAGAGAAAAACAGGAGATATTCATCAGACAGAGAAGAATGGATCAACATTTTGATGCCCCTCAGACTATACCGATTTTATGAGGTGACTCGTAGATTACCTGATTCATAGCGGCACGTTCTGAAGGACAAAGCAAGACGGGGATTTTGATGGAGAAGCTGATCTAAGACTCTTTCGATTTATGAAGTATCTCCTCGCACTCAAGTTTCTCATTTTTTTTTTTTTGTCAAGTTTTTCATTTTCCTTGAGTTGACGGTCAGCTCTTAAAAATCCAATCACATTATAGTTTAGAGAATATCCTCTCTCGTTTTCAGTTTGGGAAATTTTTAAGGGTATTTTGGAACTCGTGACGACTTAATCAGTTTTGGAATTTCATCTCTAGTCTGAAATTTGAGCCATTTAACGCTTTTCTTGTCCAATCCGAGAGCACCGACGATAGATATCGGAATCACTCAGCACACGGTCTAAGATGACATACTTAAAGATTGGATGGGGACGTCATTGAACTTAGCATTCGGAACAGGACATATCTTGCAAGGAGTGGTATAGCTTTCTGGTTTCTTCATTTTGGTCGAGAAAGTCCCGGGAATTGAAGTGTCGTAAGAATATGGCCTCCATTTGGTTGTTGGATTATTAGTGTAGACTAGCGACTTTATGATATTTACTATGCGTCAAATCCTTGAGGCCAATCAACAAGTACTGTATGGCACTTGGCGATCTTTGGTCCTGTTTGCGTTGATGACATTTGGAGGAGAAGGTTCAACCATGAACTATATGGGCTGTACAGCGACATGTGCCTAGCCAGGCGTCTACGGATCCAACGCCTAAGATGGCTAGGCCATGTAGAGCGTATGGACAACTTAGCTCCGGCCCGAAGAGTCTTCGACTCTGAGCCTGTGGGACAACGCAACAGAGGACGTCCACGTACAAGGTAGCGCACACAAGTTGAAGGGGACCTCGGTCAGATTGGTGTACGAAGCTGGAAACAGCTGGCGAAACATTGTGCTAACTGGAGAGGCATGTTGGCTGAAGCCCAGGTCCACCTCGGACTGTACCCCTAAGAGGAAAAAGAAGAAGAAGAAGTATGGCACTTAGCACATTCCTGCTGAAATCAAATATATTCCACATTCATGCCGTTCAGTAGGGAAGCGAAAAAGTTATAAATCTTGGCGGTATATCAACCGGAACTCGCTGATTTTGTATACATAGACCACATCAAAGTGTGCACGCTTTTCAGGACGTAATGACGTTTCGATGTTCCCATGTAGATTATCTTCACTCCAAATGCGACAATTTTACTTATTGACATACTCGTTGAGCTAAAATTGAGCCCAATCGCCGAACACAATATTCTGATAAAGCAACCACTTGATTTTGGGCGCCGTGGCGTAGTGGGTAGGTGCGTCGACTCCTACGCTCGATGTTATAGGCTCGATTCCCGAAAGCTCACCTAAACATTTTGTCACGGCTCCACCATCTAGTGGGCCATCTAGTGGTTTTTTTTAAAATCATATGATATTTTGACACTGGCAGCTGTTTCCCGCTCCAAATCTTGACAGAAAGTCAGTATCGTACCTCCGCGGAACGAAATGAGTCGCTTTACGCTTGAACGAAGATGGGAAACTTATTTCAATAAATTTCCAAAGTGAGTGCTGTGTAGCCCAAACAGTGCGGTTTTTGAAAAGAAATGTTGGCCGAAACGAAGCACTCACCGCGACTGCTGTACGCAAGTTTGTGCAAAAAGTTCGTGAGACTGGTGTTCTAGTGGACAACACTCATGGTCCCCGTCGTCGTACGGTGCGCACAGTTGAGAATGTGGCTGTTGTGGTCGAGAGTGTGGGACTCAATTCACGAATATCAACTCGCCATCGATCTCAGCTCGAACAGCTCAACACTACACGCACTAGCCTGAGGAGATGAGATTTGCACAAAGATCTCGGATGAATTATTCGCTTACAAAGTCCAATTGACTCAGCAATTGAAGGCGCGCGACCACCCGCTCGTTATCGCTTCGCAGTTTGGGCCAGTTGCGAGCAGCTTGAAGTGGACAACGATTTTGGGCGAAAAATCATCTTTTCTGACGAAGCGCATTTTCATCGCGGCAGCTGCGGCTACGTTAACAAACAAAATTGCCACATCACATCTGGGACTTGGAAAACCCGCACGTTATTGTCGAGAAGCCAGTTCATACACAGATAGCGTCAGTTTGGTGCGGATTGTGGAGAGGTGGCATCATTGGACCATTTTTCTTCAAAAATGGGGCTGGGAACAACGTTTTGGTCAACAGTGGGTGTTATAGAGCCATGTTAACCGACTTTTTTATACCGAAATTGAAGACATGGATTGGGACGACGTCTGGTTCAGGCAGGATGACGCGCCATGGCACATAGCCTATGTCACAATCGATGTTTTGCACACCAAATTCCCAAATCGTGTTATCAGCCGTCTTGGCGATGTCGATTGGCCGCCTCGAAGGTGCGATGTGATCTCTTTGGTCTTTTTTGTGCGGAACCGTGAAGGACCGATGTTATGCCAGGAATCCGAAAACGATTCAAGCACTTAAGGCCAATATAATCCAAGCAATTCGTGAGCTACAGCCCGAAACCATCAACAAGGTCTTGGAAAATTGGGGTGACAAGATGCGCTACTGCGAAGCCAGCCGAGTCAGCCATAATTAATGCGCTGCATTCGTAATTAATGGGAATGTTTGTTCTTACTAATAAACTCATAATACATGGAAAAAATTTAGTTTACACAAATGTAATGCATTTTTAAAAAGAAACTCGTATTTGGCCCTCTCTGTAATTAGGAACAATAGTATAATTCGTTTTTTGTATTATCAATTTGCTCTTAAACGATACAAAATTAGTGGGTATTTCACTTTGGACATATTTTTCATCAATTCAAATTTAGTAGATGGAAAAAAACGCGATGCTGAGCTTTTTGGGGGCAATGCACGGAATAAGCCATTTTTGAGTGAGCGAAACAGAAAAATATGTTGGAGTTTGCTCGTAAATACGGTCGCTCATTAAGGCAATTGTGCAATTGTGCAGTTGTTGGCGCCGTGGCCGTATGGGCTTGTGCGTCGACACATACGCACTAGACTTTCACGGTTCAAATCCCAGCACAAGCAACAATTTTTCAAAAACAAAACTGTTTGCGGCTCCACCTCTTTCGATTGACTGACAATGCTCATAGAGAGCAACTGTCTAGAAAAAGCTTCTCAATCTCAATCATATCTTTTGCCGTACATCTTAGTTCTCCAGCCTTCAGTGCCAAAAGTACATCCTCCATGACATTTCAGAGAGTTTTCCTGTGAATAACTTCATTTCAGTCCCAACAGCAGCCTGTTTGATTTCGGCCTGATGCAATTTATTCCACTTAAATTTCAAACTTTCTGTTCGTCGTTGACGGACGTGTAGTTAGCAAATCTGTTCAACTTTCCACACACACCAGCCGCAGCATCTGTGCACCAACGTGTCCACTTCAGTCTCTGCCAAATTAAAGAAATTAGTCGATGGTTTAGTCCATCCGCAATGCGATTTCCGAATTAAATTTTATTCAAACCGGCCATTAGACGGAGGGCGGAGAGGGTGCCAAGGCGGGCGAGCGAGTTTCCTCAGAACCGCATTTCATTTTCGAATTACCATATCCACTCGTTAGATAGTTCTTTCTGCGCCGTAAAATTTCGTTTTCTGGTGAATTCATCTGAGCCGAAAGAGCGAGTTACAGACAACTCCATCAGAACTGTCGCCCCACATCGTGTCGACATAAATTCCATGGAAACATGTGTACACCGAGCACAATTGGACACCAACAACGGACAGCCAACAACCAACAACCAACAACCGACAACTGAGAACACTTCATTTAATTGATATTTCCCAGAACCCACTTCGAGGCACAGCGCCGACAACTGCATCTGCATAATCCACTCAAATGCGTTGTTGACATTTAATGTCCCCAACCGGGCACACTCTCGTGCTCGTCGGCCGACAGACATCCTTGCAATGAAAATTTAAATGCAACACCCCGCTGCTGCACGGCTATCGGATAATATATCGCACAGGATGCTCTGATCATCATCGGCACGCCTGCGGAGCATCTGCGTTTCGAACGCAAATAAACATATCACCCCACCATCGCCCGGACGCTGGGCTGGTCCGAGATGGCCAGCAATGGCGCGGCACGGCGCCTGCCTAATCGTAATGAAATGCACACCCACCGCAGATCGCCCTGCACCGACCACACCCCAAATTGGATCCGCACTCGGACCACAAATATTTTGTTAAGGGTGCTGAGCTGATTTGGGTGACACCTCGAGTGAATCGCCACGGGGCGGTGGTGACAACGGGGTGGATCTACATTCCACTTCTTCTCGGCGGGAATCGTCATGCAGCAGGTCCGGGGTCCAGTGCAAAAGGTCTCCTCTCCGCACGCAAAGTGCGATGTGGAGGGTCGACCGGCAGGAAGCCCTGCAAATATTCCGTGGAGTCCGGCGCTCGGGGATGGGCGCTATCAAAACAACTCGCACAATAATTTTGTTTGGGAATACCATGGAAATTAAAATCAGTGATGGGAATTACGGTCAATGGGAATGTTTCGCTTGATGGAGTTCATCATGGCGGCGGCGCGGCGGGAGGGATGGTTAGTTACCCTGGCACTTTAGTGGCTGGTTCTCTGGTGACGTTCTGGTTGTGTCCTTGTGTGTCCTTGCATCCTGGTTACGGGAAAGTGTAATTTTGTGGCGTAGTTACAGTTTTTTTGTTGTTGTTATGGAACGTATAAATATGTTAGTCCGGCAGCGTTTGTTTGTTGTTGATGGTACTTTTTTTGATGGGAAACACTTTGTCGTCCTTGTCAACGGTTGTCAAACAGTCGTTTGGAGTTATGCCGAATAAGTCCTTTAAAAATAAAATAAAATTCGAAGGGAGGAGTGCTTTTGAATTTAAATTTCAGTGATGTCGAATTCTGATTTTGTAGTCTTGTATGTAGCCTTCAAAAAGAGGAGGGACATCATGTAGCATATGAACCAATAGGCATGTGACAGAATGGTGGAAATGACATTTTTCAATGGGATTAGCGAATATGATCCGTCTAGTCGCTTCTGAGAAAAGGTGGAGAAGAAGGATCGGGTTTAGGCCCGATTTGTACCACGAAGGCAATCAGCAACGATTTGTACCCAATGTTCTGGCCTTGATATCACAAGGATGACTGACAAGAACAAGTCCGTTGGACACATACAAAGACTGTCATTCAAAGCAACATGTTCTCTTGTGCGACGTTAACGAATGGATCGAAGGAGACCATAATGGTTGCTCAAGGCGTGATGTGGCGATACAAACATTTTTTTTTTTTTTCGGATGATTTTTCGGGCACTACTGGAGCGATCACTCAGACTCAAAACTGGTCCATTGTACTTACCTGGCAGTAAGCAACTACAACTATAACCGACTCCAGTGCCATTAATGTGACCCCAATGGCAAACGGTGACGTGACCAGATCCGATTTTACTGGGATTCGAACCTGGGATCCCTCTAACTTGGGGCAGGCACTTAACCCAAAACGCCATCCAGTCGCTTGGGAGATACTTTTCAGCAATTTTGAGGGTACCCTAACCAAAGTGAGTGCTGTGGAGCCCAAGCAGTGCGTTTTTTGAAAACAAATGTTGGCTGTACGCAAGTTTGTGCAAAAAGTTCATGAGACTGTTATGCTAGTGGACAACACTCATGGTTCCCTTCGTCGGAAGGTGCGCATAGATGAGAATCTCAACAGCACATCATTTCACGCACTAGCCTGAAGAGAATTATGCACAAAGATCTCCGATTATTCGCTTACAAGGTCCAATTGACTCACCAATTGAAGGCGCTCGACCAATCGCTTTGTTATCGCTTCGCAGTTTTGGCCTTGAATTGGACAACGATTTTGGGCGAGAAATCATCTTTTCCTACGAGGCGCATTTTCATCTTGGCGGCTACGTTAACAAACAAAATTGCCACATCGCATCTGGGGCTTCGAAAACCCACACTTTATTGTCGAGAAGCCAATGGCAATGCATCCACAGAGAGTGACAGTTTGGTGCGGATTGTGGAGTGGTGGCATCGTTGGACCATTTTTCTTCGAAAATGAGTCTGGGAACAACGTTTCGGTCAACGATCAACGGTGGGCGTTACAGAGCCATGTTAACCGACTTTTTTCTTACTGAAATTGAAGGCATGGACCTGGACGACCTCTGGTTCATGCAGGATAACGCGCCATACTACACAGCCCATGCCACTATCGCACCGAATTTGCGCACCAAATTCCCAAATCGTGTTATCAGCCGTCTTGGCGATGTCAATTAACCGCCTTGGAGCTGCGATTGACCCCTTTTGACCTGTTTTTGTGTGGAACCGTGGACAATCGATGTTATGCCAACAATCCGGACACGATTTAAGTACTTAAGCATCCAAACAATCCGTGAGCTACAGCCCGAAACCATCAACAAGGTCTTGGAAAATTGGGGTGACAGAATGTGCTACTGCGAAGTCAGCCGAGGCAGCCTCTTTAAGGACGTTGTATTTCATAATTAATGGGAATGTTTGTTCTTACTAATAAAGTCTTTCTCTTTAGAGTTCTTCTGGAATATTCTCTCTAAGACAGTTTCCTTCAGGAATCTGAGAATGAGTAATGAGTCTAGTGGCTGCATTTCTTCCTCTGATAGTACGTAGTTGTGCCTCACAGCATCCAAAGTACGTGTTCTGAAATTTCCTTAGATTCTGATGCTCCTTATCTTGTTAGGGACTCGGCCATTTCACTGCCTTTTGTCCTCGTATGATCAGGTATCCAGCAGAGATTTTCCTTGTTGTCCCACACAGCTCGTTAAGTTTCTGTAGGCATTCCCTCACGAGCTTGGATTTGATGATGTAAGAGTCTAGCGCCATAATAGCAGCTTGATTGTCTGACATTATTGCTATGTCGCGGTTGGTATAGTTCCTATCAAGATTTATTTGAACTCATCTATCTATGGCATAAATTTTTGCTTGAGAGATGCTGGTCGGTTTGCCCATGTGTTGGAAGTACTGTGTCCTGGGTGCAAATACTCCTGCACCAGTTCCTTAATCAGTCTTTGGTCCATCTGTATACCATTTTACAGTATTTCTACTCAGTCTGTGGACTATGAATTCATTTCCCTAGTCCTTTTTGGTGCTGAGCTTACAGGTGAATTTCTTTTGGAAATTAAATTTCCTGATCACGTCGTCCTTCCGAATGGCCAGGAGTGGTAGGTTTCTGATTAGTGCATCGAAGTGCCTCGATGTAATGCAATTGTCTTTTCCTATCCCCTCTTTTGCAATTCTCAAGATAACTTTGTTTGCACAGTCTGAAACCACAAGATTCAAGGGAATCAGCTTCAATAGAATTTCCATGGCCGCATTTGGCCAAGTTCTTATGGCGCCAGTAACACAGAGGATTGTGAAGAATAGGTGGAAGGGGCGAAGTATTTGTGTCTGCAGCGACAGCCAAGCTGTGCTTAAGGCCTTGCTCAACCCTTTAACCACTTCCAGAATAGTTCAGGAATGCAAGTCTTCTCTGAATTTGATCGGTAGATTGAATTCGGTAAGACTTGTCTGGGTTCCCGGGCACCACGGGATCACGGGAAATGAGATCGCTGATGAACTTGCTAGGCGAGGATCAGATGAGGCTTTCTCAGGACCTGAACCTACGCTGGGACTGCCCGCGTCCTCGGTTAGGGCTTCCATCGATGGTTGGACTTTTCGAGAGCACAACCGCAGGTGGCATGACTCTCCAGGATGTAGACAGACCAAGCGCATGCTCCCCAACGTCTGTAAGAAATCCGCGGCTTTCTTGTTATCTCTTAACAGAAAAGACTGCAGACAACTTATTGGCGTACTAACGGGGCACTACACTTTCGCCAAACACCTAAGTGTGCTTGGCCTAAGTGACGAAACCCTCTGTGACGCCTGTGGAGAAGACGATGACACTGCAGAGCACTTCCTCTGCCATTGTCCCGCCTTTGCTCGGATCAGGTGGCAGTTATTCGGCGCTGATGAGGTGAGAGCTGATGATGTAGGCTCCTCATCACAGAAGCGCCTGCTGGTCTTCCTTCGGAAGACCAGGAAATTTCAGTAAAAGTAGGTTGCTGCCTGGTAGTACAATGGACCAGTTTTGAGTCTGAGTGCTCCAGTGTAGTGTGACAAAAACCTACGACAAAAAAAAAAAAAAAAAAAAAAAAAAAAACACAGAGGCATGACAACCTCTGAACTTGAGTGTCTCCCTCGTGTTGACTTAAAAATCGTAAATTTCTGAAGCGACTGGAGTTGCTTGAAAGATTTTAGTCCATCAGTGATCTTCTGGTAGTAATTAAGTCTAAATGTTGTGTACAAAGGAAATACAGTGGACGCTCGCTATAGTGAACATCGATATAATGAACAATCCAATATAGTGAACTCAAAGCATTTTATACCGTTTCATCTACTCATCGCGTTGAGCGAACATCTTGCACGATTAGTTATGTTATGTGTATGGTACACAGTTTGGGGTTGTTTGAAGCAAATACAAAGTGCGTTGTGTAGTATATATGGAATGTATTATTTTTATTGCGTTTTACGTTTTTTTACGGTTGAAAACAAAATATTTTTTTTTAAATATTGGCTTTTTTTTAGTTTTTACAAAGAAAAATGGTAATTATATTCTATTTTTGATGAATAGTACTTCAAAACATCCGCATTTTGATGAAATTAGGTCCAAGCAGCCACGATCGTTACAATGAAGAATCTCGCTCCAGTGAACAGGCCCGGTTTGCGTCTACTGCATAGACCTTCGCAATCTTTCCATCGAGTTTGTCCACAAGTCTTGGTTTCGTTATGGAAAAATGTAGCTCCATATTTAAAGAAAGTTCAGCTTACATTTGTAATAAAAAATCAGTAATATTTATTCTTCTTCTTATTCTTCTTAGGGCGCTTCAGCCCGAGGTGGACCTGGGCCTCACTCAATATGCCTTCCAGCCAGCACGACCTTTCGCCAGCTGTCTCCAGTTCCGCACACCAAGCCGGCCGAGGTCCCTCTCGACTTCTTTGCGCCACGTTGTATGTGACCGTCCTCTGTTGCGTTGTCCCACAGGCTCAGAGTCGAATCTTACGTACTTACTTAGCAGGCCTACGACCCATGTAGGGTCTGAGCCTGATATATCGCTGCCTTCCATCGTTGACGGTCCTGGGCATGCTGCTTCCAGTCATCAAGACCAAGCTGTCTTACGTCTGCGATGACTTTGTACCAGAGGTTCGGTCTTCCTCTCCTTCTCGAACCAGGAGGCTCGGATTCAAAGACCCTCTTAGCTGGGTCGTTGTTGTCCATTCGCTCGATGTGGCCGAGCCAGTGCAGTCGACTACTCCGAGTCGAATCAGTATCATTTATTCATGAAGCAGAAGTTTATATAAAATTTGACCTAAAATGACGTTGCTAGTTAGCAAGTGTTTCAAGCTACATCTTTGACACTCCTGCTCGCTCTTCCCATCGCCCCTCATCCCAGTCTGGCATTGTGCTCTATGAACTCCAAAGACCTCCCGCAGCGTGTCGTTTCAAATTTCAAACATCTCCCATTTGTTCCCCTTCTTCTTATAGCCACGCTTTAAAATGTCCCAGAAGTCTCCAAATAGAGGTTTGCATTGATATTTGATTCACAAAGACGCGATTCAGAATCAGTGTCACAGCTCATCTAATAAATATGAACGATAAGCTACAACCTTCAATCGTCCTCGATCTTGACGTCAGCCGTCATCATTCACATTGAATAAATTTTCAATTAAACCACCCCCCACCTCACACCTACTTGCCGCTGGAGTCATTATTTATTTCATCTCCACACCCTAGGCAATGCCCCGCCACAGAGAGCCATTATGGGACCCACCGCCATATCTAAATGAGTTTAAAATGCAAAACTCCTTAAGGGAGATAATTCAATTCGCCACGCCTAATAGATCAGAAGAGGCAATAAAATTAATTAACCTCCTCCAATCGGCCTCGCATTTAACAGTGATAAAGTAAATTACAAGCTTCCCTATCAATCACCCTCACTCGTGCCACCCCGTCTGCCGCAGTCCGCCCGTTGCCGGACAGGAGACACTCTCGCCCACGAAGACCCAAAAATCACCAGCCATCCATTTTGCTTTATCGCATCCAGCATTTGTCATCATTCCTGTGTATCCTGGTGGGCCCTGTGTCTGTTTCCTGCTTCCAGTTAATATGCAAATTTCATTCGCCGGTCCCCCACTGTCTGCGGGTCCCCTCTGGAGGATAACATGCCGACCGGAAGTCCAAGGAGAGACTCAACGACCCCCAGAGGCAGCGGCAGTTATCATATCTCGAGGCCAATTATAAACAACAATTAGCCAAGTCGATCGATAACAGACATCGCCGAGTGAAATCTGTGCGGCAGGACGGCATCCGTCCCAGGCGCACTGATGATGCGAGTGATTCATTGCGAGCAGGTGAGCACAGGACACCACCGACGTAATAAATTCCTTTTCATCTCATAATTTGTGCCTCCCGCTTCCACCTGCCGCACACGCAGGCGTGCACAAATTCAGTGCATCGGTGGGACAGCAGGAACGAACGGCTTCATCCCTCAGTAGCTTCCAAAGATATCTGACACCCTTCTCCTCTCTCCCCCTCTCCCTCACTCTCCGGCTGTTCCTTGTCTATCTGCGGAGCAGGACCGAGCTCGTCTGACGGAATTTATGTGCATGTCGAACAAATCACGATAAAACAGAATTTAATTTCAACCACTGTCCACCCACAGCGGCCGTCCGTAGCCAGGGCCATTAATAAATCTGCTCGCTGTGCAACTGGCCAGCTCTGCTGCCTGCTGCGGAGCCAGTGGTGATGGCGGGGAATTCACATGACGGCTACTAGGATCATCATAAGGGCTATTTGTCATATTTTTGCTAACAAAATACAAATTCCAAATGCGGAGTCCACTCGATGACTTCCTCTATGCCTCCGCATGCTTCGGTCTCTGCCTTGGTGTGTGCGTGCTGTGTTGTGGGTGCCCAGTCAACTGGACAGACCAACGAAGTCATCAAAGAACTGGCAGGGTCCTCATACACTCGTGTATGAATTCGTATTTTGAATAACAAATTCATCCGATTTAACGATTGATTTCGTTTTATTGGTTCGTAATCAAAAATTCAGGATTTCAAATGGATGACAACATCTACTTCGGGTGTGGGTGTGTACGAGTGTATGGGAGCCAGATCTGAAACGGAAAAGTGTGGCATGGTGTGGGTCATCTGTCACACATGTTGGATAGAATATGATAGGACCTAACAAAATGGAATAGAAAAAATTAAAAAAAAGAATATGTATTCATAAATTCTCTTTTCGTTCGAAGGATGTTGATAGGGTTGCCAGGGTGCGTCTTGATCTACGGATTCCTTCAAACGCTTGCAAATCCTCACAGAAAGTGTGCGCTCATTTGGTTTCTGTTGATGGCAGGGAAAGGCATTCGATTTCTTTGGATATACTGAAAAAGTCAGCATGGAAAATCGGGTGCTTGGGAGATTTCTTTCTTTTTTTTCGGAGGATTTTTGAAACTCTGCTCTGCAGCACTCAGACTCAAAACTGGTTCATTGTACTGCCAATGCCAATGATCAAACGTCGTGATTTTCCAAGGCTGGACTTTTGGATTTAAATCGAGGTTAACATTAAAATTTGGTAGAGATTGTCCTTTTAACAAAGGAATTGATAGACTTAACTGATGGCAACATTTCCAAATACAGTAGAATCCCGAATAGATGAACAGATATAAAACAGGCCACGTTTATCTTTTCGAATTGTTCATCCTTTCAAGCATCGAAATTTAATTAAAGACGAACGAACTGGCATCCATACAAGCATTACATATATCAAAATTATAATTAAATTTATTTAAAAAATAAACAAGAAACATTTAAAAACTAAAAATAAAATGTAATTAGTGCTAAAAAACAGACTTAATAATAATAACAGTGGCGGCGCTACAGTCCGAGATGAACCTGGGCCTAACTTCTCAGCAACCACTCGTGTTATGCGTGCTATTGTTCTCTCACGAGTAGAGGGGACCTACAGTTTAATGCCGACTCCGAACGGCGAGATTGAGAAGCTTTTTCTAAACAGTTATACTCTTTGAACATTGTCAGTGACTAGAAAGAGGTGGAGCCACGAAAAAAATGTTAGGTGTTTTTTCTGGAATCGAACCGAGAACATCGAGCGTAGAAGTCGACGCACCTACCCACTACGCCACGGCGCCTCCCTCCACTCGTGAGAGAACAATAGCACACACAACACGAGTGGTTGCTGAGAAGCTATGCCCAGGTCCACCTCGGACTGTAGCGCCGCCATTATTATTATATTATTGTTAACTTGATACCAGGGTGAAGGTAATATGCTACATGGCCCTTATTCGGCCAGTCATGGCGTACGGTTGTCCAATGTGGTTCAACGTGGGTCCTTCCCGGATGGAAAAGATGAGGCTGTTCGAGAGGCAGTGTCTTCGGGGTTGTCTCGAGAAGTGCAGAACCCCGGAAGCTGAGAACAAGAAATTCTATTCGAACGAGTTCTTGTATAACGAAGCAAACGTGAACAGGGTGGATAAATTTATTATTAAGCTGATTCGAAGACACAATGCACGGGCCATGATCTCGGAAAACGAACAGACATTTTGGAGCCTACTACCCCAATGGACATACCACGAGAGCGCTAAATGGATCCATTCCGCCGGAAGCGTTCTTGTACCTTGACCGGTGCGAAGGGATGTCCATTCATCTACGACGTGGTGCGAAGGACAGTGGATAGGCGGCATCTCTACGAAGGCGATGTCGCAAGAGTTAGTCCGGTTGATCTCCGGTTCAGTAGATCCATCCCTATTCGCGACAGAACGTAGTATGACAAAATTCGGGGGTTCTACTGGGGGTTGCAGACCCATCAGAAAAAATCAAATAAACCAACAACCATGTGAGATACGAAATCGATTCTAACTTTATTCTAAAGCTCCATTCATGTCATTATTTTTTATTGAATAGCAAAATTGGACCGATCAATTTTTGATGACTCGTCCTAATACGAGTATGTGAGACGCTGGCGTTATTCCGGCAATAGCGTCTCGAATGTTGGCCTCGAGCTCGACAAAAGTGGTTGGCTGGTTAGCGTCGACTATCGACTTAACGTAGCCCCAGAGAACCGATAAAATAATCGAGAGGTGTCAAGTCGCTTGATCCCGGAGGCCAATTGATGAACGCTCGCCGTGATATGACAGAGCCGCCAGATTTCTCCCTCACAACTTTGATAGTTGCGTCACTTGTACGGCATATAGCGCTGCGCCGTCTTTCTGGACCCATAGCTCGGACATACCGACCCGGTGGGGCTCTAGCCACAGAAAGTCAGTAAAAATCATTCTATACCTGAGACCATTGACGACAACCGTATCTCCTCCCTCTCTTCGAAAGCAATAACGTCCGATGATGATGATGCCATAAACCGCACCAAACGGTCAATCTTTGTGGATGCATCGATGCTTGGTCGAACACTTGTGTTCGCTCCAAAAACGACAATTTTGCTAACGACATAGCCCCTGAGCCAAGAATGGGCCTCGTCCGAGAAGATGGTTTTTGGCCAATATCCGGATCTCCGGCCAACATTTCCACCGCCCAATCAATGAACTCACGGCGTTGTCGCTACTCGCGGACATCCGGCTTCAATTCTTGCATCAATCTTTAATTTTCCTTTTCCATTCGGTCCCAAAGGCTTGGTTAAGTGCCTGCCGTAAGTTAGAGGGGTCCCAGGTTCGAATCCCAGTGAAATCGAATCTGGTCCAGTCACCATTTGCCGTTGGGATAAAATGAACGGCACTGGAGTAGGTTGCTACATGGCAGTACAATGGACCAGGTTTGAGTCTGAGTGCTCCAGAAAAGTGTTTCAAAAACTCGCAAAAGAATGGCTTGGACTACATTGAGTCTGTCGTAGAATATCGACTAATTTATTGGCATTTCGTCGATAATGAGGCAGTTCCGTGCCCTACAGCAACTTATCAATGATTTTGTCTGCCTTATCTTTGATACGATATCAATTATAAGAACTGATATGAGGTTTTCCTATCGGCTTCCAACAAGCAGTTGGCTTCGAGCTATCACCCCGTCAAAACGCAGGTGTACATCCACTGGGCTTGCATTCAATGCATTTGTGAGGAAAAAGTGACGGACACACAATTGAGCAGTTTGTCCCAGAAAACTAGCAGGTTACGAATTGGTGAGTGAATTTGACTAATTCAAGAATACATATGTGTTTGCCAGTGAAAATATCTGCGGAGTTGTGAGCTTTGCTTGTCTGTGGGAAAACGTTGTTTCAAAAGCAAAATACTTTAGAAGTACGATAGTATCTACAGATACGTGCAGATACTGCACTCGATTCGATTCGCCGCTATCGTTATCAAGAGTGTACGGGGGTTGAACGTTCAAATAAAATATACGACAAATGATTGAATAAATACATACTCCACACAGAAATTAAGATAACAATGAATGAAAGGGCTGACAAATGACAACAAAAAAGCGTCTGGTATGAAACGTTGTTCCTTTCGACGTAAACGAAAAACATTACATCATCAGACCACGGCGTCCTGTCAGTTTTCGTTAAACAAAGGGACGCTGGTAGTTAACGACAAGCAGGCGCCGTTAAGCATGATGCCGTTCTCCTGTGGCTAATCGCACAGGCCACGCGACGATCATCTGCGTGGCTAAGCGCTCGTCGAATGCAGGGATGTTTTTGGCGATGTTCGAATGCTCCGCTCCAGGGATGTCGTCATCGGAGTACATCAATTCTAAACAAAGAGTGTACTCATTTTTGTATTTGGACGATGACGTGTTTTGACTGTCGCGGTCGCGTAGGGAGTCGACTCCCACACAGAAGATGTTTGTTTTTTTCTTTTGTCCTTCTACAGGGTGTGTCTACTCCATCTTCTTTTCACGATTTCGGTGAATATAAAAGACGAGTATTTTTATGAAGTAAAGATAAGGGGTAATAATAATGGCGGCGCTACAGGCCCAGCTTCTCAGCAACTACTCGTGTCGTGCGTGCTATTGTTCGTCTCACGAGTGGAGATACCTACAGGTTAATGCCGACTCCGAACGGCGAGTTTGAGAAGCTTTTTCTAGACAGTTATAGTCTATGAGCATTGTCAGTGACTCGAAAGAGGTGGAGGACGTGAACAAATGTTATGTGTTTTTTCGGGAATCGAACCGACAACACCGAGAGTAGGTGTCGACGCACCTACGCACTACGCCACGTCGCCCCAGATAAGGGGTATCGATCGAAAAAGAAGTATTAAATCCGAGAGAATGTTGCATCCTTTGTAATCGAAAAAATAAATTTTTGGTTCCATCCTTGTTAGCGAGACTGTACTAATTCGCTCTTTTGAACTACCACATAGATTGCCGTCTGATCGTATGATTTACCCGAAATGTCTCCAAATTTTCTTATACTAAGCATGTTATTAAAATGTGTACAAAAAGTATAAAAGCATGAGAAAAAGAACAGTATACTCTCTAATAAAATCGAGTCACTCAAGCAGAGCGTTGGCCTTGTGTTTTTTTCCGCTTGTTTCTCTCATCTTTCGGCCCCTACACCTTTATGCCGGACCACTGGGGCAGGTTGGGTGTCTGTGAGCTATGCTATTGTCATTCTCTATTTGTGAAAGTGGCAAAGTAATTAAAAAAAAAAATAAATTGAAAAAAATTAGAAAATTGATTACTACAAAAAGTAATTGTATATTTATTATAGTTAAATATTTTTCGTAAAATTGTTATTGCTTACATTTTATTAGTTAACAAGCTGTAGTTTTATATGCTGAATTTAGTTTCTTCGATTTCGAACATATTAGTTGATTTTATTAACTGTAACTATAGGTGTGACCATATGGTCACGCTGGGTTACATATAGAGTCATCCAACAAGGAGTATCATTTGGAATCAGTAGCAAAAGAACGGAGTTGTGAGTGATCTTCTGGCTGTGACTGGACCTTATAACTGTCTCAACTGGACCTTATAAGAATGTAAGCCAAGATCCTTATGCAAAAAGCGGTTCAAAGTTGTTGCGGATAAGCTCAATTCCTGTGAACTTCTCGAGGTGGACATACGAGTACGTTGGATTTTATGTAACATTCTCAGCTACGGTGGCGATATTTTGAGCTGATCTTTCCAGACGATCACAGGTTGGATTTTTTGCATCACCAACCTGTCCAAATCGTCATCAATAAAATGCATGCTGAATCACTTTTATCCAGAACAAAACCTTTCTTTTGATAAGAGCATGATTTAGTATTTTGGGCATGGTCATGGTTGTAAGCAATTTATAAAGGGAAATCCATTGCACTTTGGATACAAAGTTTGGTCCTTGTGTACACCTTCAGGCTTTGAATTATATCAAGGCAACAACCCAAAGGCAGTAAAAGCTTATGAGGAAAGATTCGGCAAATGCGCAGCATCACTCGGTAATTTTGACGGACGACCTTTCACCTGAAATTCAAAATTGCCTTTTTCCTTTTTTTCGTGACAATTTATTCACTGGCTTTCCATTACTTTTTTGCAGTCTCAATTAGGGATAACCGAATACCCAAAAATTGTCATATAGCATCGAGGTTTCACAAAGTCTCTCAAAATGAAGGAAACAAACATTGTACTAACCAAGTGGTATCATAATGCTGTAGTTTGCATTGCATCTTCTTCTTTTGGAATAAATCCAATTTCAAATATTCAGCGCTAATCCAGTGAAAAAAAGAAAAACATAAGTGTTCCATACGTTATAGGAGAATATAACAAATACATGTGTGTTGTAGACCGTATGGATCAGAATGTGAGCTTATATCGAATTGGAATAAAAGGAAAGAAATGGTGGAATAGTATTTTCACTTGGTTAGTAGATGTCTCGATACACAACGTACGGCATTACACCGCTCAGCTCATCCCGATTTGTCGCGGTTAGATTTCAGACGAAATATTGCAATATATATGTATATATTATGGAGAGAAACCAAAGGCTGTTCGCTCCCGTAAAAGAAATTGGGTAAAAACAAGCAAAGCAACTCTACGGTACGATGGCAGTAATAATAAAAAGAAAACGATTTGGAGGTGAAAAGTGCACTTCTGTTAGAAGGACTGAATGTTCGAAGTGCGATATTGGGATGTGTGTAAAATGCTTTTTAGGCTTTCATACAAAAGCCGATCAATAAAAACCAAAAAAGTATTTCAATGTTTTCTCTTAATTTTTTCACATACAAAATCAATTTCTCGTTACAGGGCCCAGCGTGATATGGTCACACCCATTATCTTGGATTTGGTGGTTTGTGCGGAAAAACAAAAATTATATTTGATTTTCTTACAGCCTTTAGAATACACTGGCAAAATATTTTTGCAAAAAAACAACAAAAAAATTCGGGGCTGATTCGGGTTAAAGGTCGCGGTGCAATATGCCATCAACCACTGGAGCAACCCGAGCCACTGGAGGGCAGCAGTGGACTTCGGTCGGGGCTAGTTTGCAACAGATGTCTAACCGTTCGACACCCATTCCAAGCTTTGTTAATTTGAGTGCTTTTGCAAAATTTTACAGGGTGAGTCAAATACAAGTTTCTTTTTGAAAATGCAATAAAATGAACAAAACTAGATTTTTTTCATGTACTGTGGCTTCATTAGTAAGAACAAACATTCCCATTAATTATGACGTTATTCAAGTGGCTGCCTCGGCTGGCTTCGCAATAGCGCATCGCATTCTGTCACCCCAATTTTCAAAGACCTTGTTGATGGTTTCTGGCTGTAGCTCACGAATTGCTTGGATGATTTTGGCTTTAAGTGCTTGAATCGATCCCGTAATGTTGGCATAACATCGGCCCTTCACGGTTCCGCACAAAAAAGACCAAAGAGATCACATCGCACCTTCGAGGCGGCCAAATGACATAGCCAAGGCGGCTGATAACACGATTTGTGGAATTTGGTGCGCAGAAGATCGATTGTGGCATGGGCTGTGTGGCATCATGCGTCATCCTACATACGGCAGAGGTCTTCCAAGTCTACGTTTTCAATCTCAGTAAAAAAAAAAAGTGGGTTAACATGGCTCTGCAACGCCCACTGTTGACCGATACGTTGTTCCCAGACACATTTTCGATGAAAAATTGTCCAATGATGCCGCAGTCTGCACCACACTGTCACCCTCTGTGGATGCATTGGCTTCTCGACAATAACGTGCGGGTGTTCCGAGCCCCAGATGTGGCAATTTTGCTTGTTACCGTAGCCGCCGAAATGAAAATGCGTCTCGTCAGAAAAGAAGATTTTTCGCCCAAAATCGTTACCCAATTCAAGCTGCTCTAAGGCCCAAACTGCGAAGTCATAAGGAAGCTATAATTTAAAATAAAACCACTAGATGGCCCACTCTGTAGAAGCAAATTTTACCCAAGTATCGAGCAGAAAATCTCTAAGATATGATTACTTTTTCTTTTCCAGGCCATGTTGTTGCAACAAGAAGTGATGAGAGATCTGTATTTCTTTCAACTGTTGAGAGACAAAGTGATGCAACATCCGTCTGCTAGCCCGTTGGTTAAAAGTTCCGCCCAAAATCTGATTTTATCTGACTTCAAACGAGTAGCACGGCAAGCCGCTGAAATAATGAGAGACGCGATCAAACAACGGCAAGAAAGTACTGAGTTCACAAACTTTTGCGAATTCCTCAAAATCAGCCTTGGCAACGATATGTATCATCAAATTTTAGATGAGGCAATGAAGAACTTGTCCTTTGCAGATGAAGAACTCCCGAAAGACTCCGAAGCGATTGTAACCGACAATTCAAACAGCGGGAATGAAAGTAGGGGATGGGATTTAGCGAAAATATTTACGGCAGCTACGATTCTTTTGCAAATTTTTAATGGCTTATCTGAAATGAAATCCAACACGCATAACCACGAGAGGATAATGAGACAAGAAGACTTGCACGATTCATCGACCATATGCCAGGGTCGAAGTGATGAAAGCTCGTCAGAGAGTAACGAAAATTCTTCTTCTTCAATCCAGCTTATTGCGCCATTTTATGAACCCCAACAGATTCCTAGGTCTCTTTCCACCATTTCTGAGGCAATACCTTTGTCTGAATCAAAGACCTGGTTCGGAGCAAGTTCAAAGTCGGGGCTAAGTACGTTGATTGCCAGTGCGAACGCCGAGTTCGGAGACAGCACTGCTAATCCAAATATCGTTGATACAATCCCTAATAGAGTGAATGAAAATGGAAAATGGTACATGACAACCTGATTGTTCCAGTATACAAATAGGTAAGCATTACTTTTGCTAGTACTATTCTAACTGAAAGAATTTTTTTTCCCAGAGGCAGTCTGTCTTCGTTATCAACAGCAGCATAAAACAGAAATTTTTTCTTCAACATTTTTGGATTAATTGCGTCTAGAGCTTGCCGTTTCGTTGCGCATGCATCCGGTGATTTTTGTACTTTTGTCTTAAGGCAATAAAGTTATTCAGAGAATGGGAGAAGGTTTCATTTCTAGAGTAATACCGGTAATAATAGTGTGCCGCTATAGTCCAGTGCTGCTCATAACAAGGCAGCTATTCACGCTTGGACACCGTGGGTCGCGGCTTTTTGGCAGATTCCTGAATTGCAGAATGAAGCTATTTGTTCGCAGAACTCCGATCTCCAGTGACCTTTAATGTTTCGTAGGCTAAATTGAAAGAGCTTCAATGCGCAGATAGGTAGTAAATCGGGCAGATTCAAACCTCTCCACTTAGCCTCTGTCTGCGAACTCCTGTTCTCATCTCCTCGGATGATTGGCGAATGGTGGCACTCAGTGGAAGCTTAGAAGCCCACGGGAATATACCTGGTCTCTTAGTTGGGGGTTGTGCATCATCACGTAAAACACTCTTAGTTCAGAGTCAACTAACAGCCTCGGATACGGACGGATCTACTGTTGAGGACCTCATCAAACGGAATAAGGAGAACAGACCACGTGCAGCTGATGAAAACCGATCCGGAAAACACCCATCCGAACCTCTTCAACATTTTCATTTAAATACAGTCACTTATGGGACCGGTGCAAATGAGCCAAAGACTCTCACAAGAATCCAACAGGAAGTGATAGAGATCTTAAAACAATGTGGATTTCAACTAGCCAAATGGTGAACTTTGTCATGTGGCGGATCCTCTCTGTAGCCAGCACGGAGTTCCCAGACCTCAACTCGTGCCTCAAGGTTCAGTGCTAGATTCTTTACTGTAGAATGTGATGTCTAACGACATTCTACGACTCCCGGTTCCAGGAGAAATCTCTATCGTAGGTTTCACGGACGATATTGCGGTGGTTGTAGTAGCGAAACGACTAGAAGAACTCGAGTTATATTGCAACGAAGCAATAACTTTGTTAAAGAACTGGCTTTGTCACATGAGTTTAGACCTTTCGGATCATAAAACGGAATCCGTGCTAATCGCGAGTAGTAAGGTACAAGAGACGATAACGATAAAAGTCTGAGAGCACAACATTACTTTCAGCCAGGTTATTAAATACCTGGGAATAATGATTGATGCTCGCCTTAATTATAAGCATCACCTCACGTGCGCTTGTGGGAAATCGTCGAAAGCGATAAGCGCTCTTTTGAGACTCATGTCATGTGACGGCGGACGTTAATTTGATCCTAACGGCAAATGGTGACTGGATCAGATTCGATTTCACTGGAATTCGAACCTGGGATCCCTCTAACTTGGAGCAGGGACTTAACCAACTGCGCCATCCAGTCATTTAGCTGTACAACGATGTGAACATGGTCCGGAAGACAACCACTTCTTTCAAGCTTAACAAAGTCCAAAAATCGACCGGCTTAGGAGTCGCGGGTGGTCTAAGGATCACACCGACAGCAGAGCTCGAGGTCTTACTGTATCTTACCTCTCTTGACATCTTCTGCAGTAGAGAGACTCAGGGAGAGACTCAGACTCAACCGCAAAGAGACTCAGGGAAGTAAAGAAGTGGGTAAAAGACAATATCGCCACGCTTCTATCCTCCCAATATAGACAGCAACACAGAGGTTCATAACGTCAGACTACTCGCCACCAGCCCTAACCACAAACACAAAACCCACAAAGAAGTTCTCTACCCGAATTCTGAACAGGAGAGGTTGGGAAGGGCTAAAAATGGATGGTGGCGAAGAGGTCTCCGTAACACTTCTTCATCTTCTTCTTAGGGCGCTACAGTCCGGGCCTCACTAAACATGCCGCTCCAGCCAGCACGGTCTTTTGCCAAATATCCCCAGTTTCGCACACCAAGCCAGCCGAGGTCCCCCTCGACATGTGCGCGCCACCTAATACGTGGACGTCTTCTGTTGCGTTGTCCCACAGGCTCAGAGTCTCTATATACTGATGGCTCGAAAACAGGTGCAGGGATAGGGTCTTCTGCGAGCTCTTCGAAAGATCTCTGAACATAAGCGACAAATGTAGCGTTTTCCAAGCGGAGGTGGCAGCAATAAATAAAGCGGCACTTACTCCGAAAAAACTTAATCTGACCGGGAAAACGATACCTATACAGGGTGGGCCAAATACAAGTTTATTTTTGAAAATGCGCCATCCAGTCGTCTTCTTGTAACCAAGGACAAGGATCTCGAGAGAACAACGGAGTCGAGGAAGAGACCCACTGTTTGACGTCGGAAAGTTACAATCGCAACAGACAGCTTGAAACTTTGCCGATCGAGTCTCCCTGAAACTCTCCAAGAGTTTGACACCACATGCACTTATAATTGAAGAAGAATGGAAGCGTTGTTAAAAAGTTATCGGAAAAGCCTCTACTGATGCGCTGGGTTTCACGAAACCGTCTAGAAAAAAAAACCGTGGTTTGACTACGAGTGCAGGCAGGCACATGTAGTAAAGCAAGAACCCTACAAGGCAAATCTGCATCGAACTGCAACGCCTGTAGGTCAGTTCTACGAACAGAAACGAAGGGAAAAGACAGAGCTTCACAGGAAGAAAACAAAAGAGAATGAGAAGGTGGCGATCAAGAAGATGGAGAGGTGGTACTGCAGGCAGGGTCGGCCCTACCACATGTACATGATGTGCAAATGTACAGGGCGCCAAGCGTTTGGGAGCTTGTAAGCCTAACAAAACGAGCTAAACGCAGGATTTGCACAGGGCGCTCATCTAGCTAGGACCGGGCCTGATTGCAGGAATGATGTCCGAAAGTTACTATAGGGTGCAGTTCGGAGGAAAGCCTGCCGGGACGTGGACAACTAGAGTCGTGGAAAAATCTGTTGAAAAGAGAAGTACAGCCACAACTTGTTTTTAAAAAACGCGCTGTTTGGGCTACACAGCACTCATTTTGAAAAAAAAAGTTTTCAATATTTCCTAACGCTGTTCAAGCGTAAAGCGTCTCGTTTCTTTCCGCGGAGGTATGATACTGACTTTCTGTCAAGATTTCGAGCGGGAAACAGCTGTCAGTGTCAAAATAACATAAGATTAAAAAAAAAAACAGTAGATGGCCCACCCTTTACAGTATTCGTGTCCCTGTGTGTCAGAAGTGGATACACACTCGAAATCGATTACTCTCCCCGAACTCCAATTTCTATCAGATTTTTCGCTCAAAACAATTGTCCACCCTAATCGCACTCAAACTCCGACACCGCAGCAGATCGTATTCAAACCACATCCCAACTGCTTAATGATAATAATAATGGTGGCGCTACAGTCCGAGGTGGACCTGGGCCTAGCTTCTCAGCAACCACTCGTGTTGTGCGTGCTATTGTTCTGTCACGAGCGGAGGGGACCTACAGTTTAATGCCGACCCCGAACGGCGAGATTAAGAAGCCTTTTCTAGACAGTTGTACTCTTTGAGCATTGTCAGTGATTCGAAAGAGGTGGAGTTGTTCTGAAGACTCTGCTGTATTTTGAAAACGTAAGCGAGAAAAATTTGGTGCTTGGGAGATCCTTTTGGGTAACATGGAGGGTACCCTAACTAGTGATCGCACGACATGATTGTTAGCGACTTGCCTTGCGGATTTCAGTCGGGGTTAACGTTAAAATTTGGTAGAGATGTACTTTGTCTTTTTACAAAAATTGGCAAATATTACAAAAACTGAATCCAACCGTATTTTTCAGAGAAAGTCCATAATTGAAGGCCTCTACTCAGTAGTGGTAGTCGAAGCGGTTAGTTAAGATTTGGTTAGGATCTATTGAAGCACTAGAGTGTAGCGCCATCTATAAAGAAGAAAAGACAAAAAACGTCGTCCAATTTAAGCTGCACTAAGGCCCAAACTGAGAACCGGATGGTCGTACGCCTTCAACTGTTTAGTCGATTGGTAAGCGAATACTCCGAGATCTTTGTGCAGAATTCTCCTCAGGCTGTTGAGATCGATGCCGAGTTGATGTTCGTGAATGTTCGTCTCACACTCTTGGCCACAGCAGCCACATTCTCATCTGTGTATCTGTGCGCACCGTGCGATGACGGAGACCATGAGTGTTGTCCACTAGCATACCAGTCTCAAGAACAGTACAGCAGTCACGGTGGGTGCTCCATTTCGGCCAAAACTTATTTTCAAAAAACGCATAGTTTGGGCTACACAGTACTCACTTTGGAAATAAGTTTTCAATATTTGCCAACGTTGTTCAAGCGTAAACCGACTCATTTCGTTCCGCGGATTTATGATACTGACTTTCTGTCAGTCAGAGTTAGAGCGGGAAACTGTTGTCAGTGTCAAAATAATTTATAATTTAAATAAAAATCCTAGATGGCCGACCCTGTTGATAGCTTGGTTCTTCGATAGACGGCTTTATTTTTCAATTGCCTTCTAACCCCAGAGACGACTGGATGGCGCAGTTGGTTAAGTGCCTGCCCTAAGTTAGAGGGGTCCCCGGTTCGAATCCCGGGGAAAGCAAAGTTTGCGCTTTTATTCGGTTTTTCAAATCTGGTCCTGTCACTATTTGCCGTTGGGATCAAATTAACGGCACTAACACTGGAGCGGTCGATCAATAGTCATAGTCTGACTGTGGGTATCACAATGGACCAACATGGTCTAAGTGTGCTGGTGGATTTACTAGCAGACCCTAACCTTACCTTATCTTAAGCCCAAAAACACAGCGATTGGCCAGAGTTTTTCTTCGTTTCAGCTCCGCGGTCCGTGTCATTTCCGGACTTTATTGTCGAGTCTAGGTAAATAAATTCTTTTACTACCTCGAAGTTATATCTGTCTATTGTGAGGTTTTGTCCAAGGCGATGGTAGTGAAGAATCTTTTTTGTAGACAGCATGTACTTCGTCATATCCTCATTCACTCATCTTAGCCGCTTCCTTCTCGATGCTCGCAAATGCTCCACTGGCAGTCCGTTGAGTCCTTCCGATGGTGTGAATGTCATTGGCATATGCGGGCAGTTTCACAGACTTGTGTAAGATAGTGCCTCTAGTATTGAAGTCTGCATTAAGGTAGCCCTAAACGATGAACGTGCTCGTTGAACTTGCTCGTTTGCGTTATCCCTTGCATGGCGGACACATTTGGCGAACATTCACTTCGTGTTGTTTCTTCAAACCGTCAACATGTGTGATAGGCAAGCGCAAGTGGTGAATTCTTCGATAAAATAGTGGCTGACTGACTTAATCCGCGATATCCACTCGGCGACGTTCACTGCAAGAATGAGGTTTGCTCGCGTACATGGCCCTACTCGGCGATCATCAAAGCCAACGAACACGACAAAATCGAAATGTTTCGCCAACAGCGAGCGGCTCGCGAACCAGCCCATACACGACGAAAATGCGGTGAGCACGAGCAAGTTCGGCGAGCATGTTCGTCGTTTAGGGCTACCTTTACGCACGATCTTCTCGAGAATGATGTTAAAAAAATCCCATGACAGTGCATCGCCTTGTCTAAATCCTTTTTTTTACATCAAAGGTCTCGGTATGATCTTTACCGAACTTGACGGAGCAACGGGCGTTCTCCACCGTTCTCCTGCAATGACTGACGAGTTTTGGAGGCATGTCAAAACTAAACAATGCGCTTTACAGCTCGTCTCTGTCAATACTGTCATAATAATAATAATGGCGGCGCTAGCGTCCGAGGTGGACTAGGGCCTTGCTTCTTAGCAACCCCTCGTGTTGTGCGTGCTATTGTTCTCTCACGAGTGGAGAGAACCCATAGTTTAATGCCGACTCCTAGCGGCGAGCTTGAGAAGCTATTTCTAGACAGTTATACTCTTTAAGAATTGTCAGTGACTTGAAAGAGGTGGAGCCATGAAAAAATGTTGGGTATTTTTTCGAGATTCGAACCTCAGACCTCGAGCTTAGAAATCGACGCAATTACCCACTACGCCACGACTCCCACATACTGTCATACGATGAATAGATAATGAGTATCGATCTGGAACTTCTGGGTCTTTTCCAAGATCTGCCGCAGTGTAAATATCTGGTCAATGGTGAATTTTGCTGGCCTGAACCCACACTGATGTTGACCAATCAGGTTGTTTAGGAAGGGTTTTATGCGATTACACAAAACGGCGGAGAAGATTTTATACGCGATTTTTGGGAGACTTATACTCCTGTAGTTGGCCCAGTTAAGAGGATCTCTTTTCTTCATCGTGCTTTGTAAACCTTCAGTCATAATCCTACTGGCTGACGTTTGACTCTCCTTTACTGGATCAAGAGTATGGCTTCATTGAGGAACTGTTGTCCATGTGATTGCTTCAGTTGTTTCGTCACATAGAAAGGTAAAGCGATTGAAATGGTCTCTCGTGCGCATCATTAAGAAATCTCAGCAGTACAAGAATAACACCCTGATAGTCCGCTCTTTTACAAAGTCCAACTCAAAGCAGTCCCACAGCTCCACTCATGGCCACTCCAGGTTTTCACTCAGACATGGCAACCCTAGGACGTCTCTCTATCTCAAAGATATTCTCCATTATTTGCAAGTGTTTAAGTTATTTTGTCAAATGGCTTAAGGATGTCTGCATCAGTTATCCTCGGTAGTTCTTCTTTTTGTTCCACCATTTTTTTGTGTTCGGTTGTCGGCGACCTATTCTGGTTTGCCGAGGGAAGCGCTGGGTATTTCATTGCTTCCCGCTCCAGATTATTTTTATGGCGGATTGTTGGAAATCTGTGTATGAATTGAAAGGATTTAACCCGAAATACACTGCTCCGAAGGGATGTTCACAGTGGATCCCTTTTTTTCTGAAAGCAGAACCTTGTGCTTCCGACCCCGGCCGATGGGGGGATAGTGAACTAGGGGATTTTTTTTAGAAATTTTGTTTATGGCTCATCATATTCAATCCTTTTATGTCTTTTTAGTTGCAATCGTCCCCCCGCCCCATGGACCGGGCGTATTCCCTTGAACTTTATGGCTTTATTATTTTGAAGCGTTGAGCATTTGTCTACTCAATTGCAAAGCGGGATGATTCCTCGAACCGAGCGCTGGCTAACGGTCGCCAGGACTGCGCGGGAGGGAAGAAATTGAGTTATTTTTGCCCCCACAGGCAGAGCATACTCGCTTAATGGTGCTTCAGCTAGTCGCTGGAGGGGGACGAGCGTCTTCCCATTTTATTAAACAGTTTATGCATGATTTATTTATGTTTCGCTCTCGTTGCGGGATGCTCCTTTGAATGCGAATGGTGTGCGGTGAAAGGATGCGTGGCACACGGAGTGGAATGTATCGAGTGGATACACATTTAAATTGAAAATTAATAGGTGCTCAGCGGTTGTAGTTTATCTGTTGAGTGTGTTTTTTGTTGTTGTTCGTATTCGCATGGCGGATTGGTTTTTTTTTATGATCAAAGGCACAATAGAGAGATACGTGCAGGTGTAGTGAATGTCCTTGACGAGCAAGCGATTCAGAAAGCGGAGCTAGTGGCCATGCGATGAAGGAGATGATGTGCCGAGAGGACGCTTGAGTGGTTTTCAATGAGTTTCAACCGGTTGCAGTGGCTGTTGTTTGAACAAGAAGTGTAAAGTGAATTGTAATTTTGTATAAGGACAACAGTTGCAAGTTTTAATGCTTTTTTTTCGTTGAGAGCGCAGAAATCAAGCTTAAGGAAGCCAGATATAGTAGCAATGCACTGGACATGTTCCTGTCTCTTATGACCAAAGATGTCGCAGAGGGCAGCTGTATGGAGGAAGGCACCTTTTTGAGAGCGCTTTTCACAGTCGGTTTTCCCCATCTTGTGCTTGAGAGCGTGGGTTTTTTTGAGAAACAAGTCTATTCCAAACCGGCACAGGGGTTAAAGTTTAACTGACCCTCGAATAGGCACTCCGTAAATGGAACTGCTTACGGCTGCAAGAGAGTATCACACGAAGCAGTCAGATTTTTCGGCTATCGTCTTGATACTCTTGCAAATGAGATAGGAAGAGTGAAGCTTGAGCGTACTTCAATTAAAATAATGTTATCCTGTGGCTAAGGTTTGTGAATGAAAGGGAAGACAAAGTCGGAAACTCTATGAGCTATTCAAAGAAGTGGGCCCAGCCCATCGGCCACGTTGTCTCGGTAACACTCAGCACACGAACAATTAAATTTTCCATCAAGAGAGACGCCGTGGCGTAGTGGGTAGGTGCTTCGACTCCTACGCTCGAGGTCAAAGGTTCAAAACTCAAAAAAAAACACTCAAAATTTTTTGCACGGCTCAACTTCTTTCGAATCACTGACAATGCTCAAAGAGTATAACTGTTTAGAAAAGTCAAAGTCGCCGGTCGTAGTTGGCATTAAACTGTAGGTCCCTTCCACTCGTGTGAGAACAATAGCACGCACAACGTGACTGGTTGCTGAGAAGCTAGGCCCAGGTCAACCTCGGAATCTATCAAAGTGGTTGTCATTTATTCAGTCTGTTTTGCCAAATCACTTTGGACGGACATAGGGTTCAACAACACGCCCAAATGAAAAATCTCTTTTATCAAAATGGGTGTTCTGTTCGGGCAACGCTCCCCGAGCTTCGGCCACTTTAATCTTCTTCTTAGGGCGCTACAGTCCGAGGTGGACGTAGGCCTCACCCAACATGCCTCTCCAGCCAGAACGATCTTTCGCCAGCTGTTTCCAGTTTCGCACACCAAGCCGGCCGAGGTTCCCCTCGACTTGTGTGTGCCACCATGTACGTTGACGTCCCCTGTTGCGTTGTCCCACAGGCTCAGAGCCGAAGACTCTTCGGGTCAGAGCTAAGTTGTCCATACGCTCTACATGGCCTAGCCATCTTATGCGTTAGATCCGTAGACGCCTGGGTCAAGTCACTGTACAGCCCAGCGTCGCCCACTTTACGGTCGCCATAATCGTCCTACCGAGAGGACTATTCGCAGTGTGGTGGATAAATTTGAGTCCACTGGTTCAGTAAACCACAAGCCAACACCCGTAGGTCGACGAAACGCAAGATCTGCCGAAAACATGGCCCCTGTCTCTGAGAAAGTGCAAGAGAATCCGAGACGGTCGATTTCACGTCGCTCACAAGAATTTTGCGTCGGCTTGCACCCGTACAAAGTTCAACTGATCAACCCAGTAGCTGAAGGTAAACGACCAGACCATAGGCAACGACGTGTGTTCGCTGAATGGACTCTGGAGCAGTTGGAAATTGACCCTAATTTTCATCGAAAAATCATCTTCAGCGATGAGGCCCATTTCTGGATAAATGGGTACGTCAACAAACAAAATTGTCGACTTTAGGACGATACCAATCCACATGAGATCCAAGAGCGTCTAATGCATCCCGAAAAAATCAAAGTTTGGTTTAGATTCTGATTTTGGACTGGCTGCGTCATCGGTTTATATTTCTTTGAGAACGACGTTGGCCAGGCCATCACCGTCACCGCGAGCGCTATAAGTCGATGATTACCAACGTCTTTTGGCCTGAATTGGATGATATGGACACCAACGACGCGTGGTTTCAACGGCGGACGGAACGGCGCTACATGCGACACAGCTCACGCCACATTCGAAACTCTGCCTGAGCGATCCGAGTGCATGGTCATCGCAGGTGGAGGTGATGTGAATTGGCCAACGGGATCGTGCGGTTTGAACCCGTTCGACTTGGGGGGTTTTCTGAAATCGCAGGTCTATATGAATAAGCAGGAAACTACAGTGGCCCTCAAAGACAGCATAACCCATGACAGCGGTCAAATTCAGGCTGATTTATGCGCTAGAGTCATGGAAAATGGAAATTTCGTATGCGCGCCACCCAGAGAATCTGGGGCTCACATTTGAACGATGTTATATTCCATACATAATGGCATCAATAGCCACTTCAAACTAATAAAAAATATTTTTGATATATTGCACATACTTTGTTTTATTTAAATTTAAAAATGGGAAGCGCTCCATGATATACCCTTTACAAGTAAAAAACTAAAATCAATATTTAATTTGTAACTTTTTTTTTTCGCTCAGGAAATTATTTTGCGATGGAAGCTACGCCAAATGCATGCATTTATCCAGAAAGCGGACTTAGACTTGGCGATTCTTCACTTCATAAAATTTTACTGCGTTTTAGGGTACATTCAGACGACTGGATGGCGCAGTTGGTTAAGTGCCTGCCCTAAGTTAGACGGGTCCCAGGTTAGAATCCCAGTGAAATCGAATCTGGTTCAGTCACCATTTGCCGTTGGGATCAAACTAACGGCACTGTCACTGGAGCGGTCGATCAGTGGTAGCAGTCTGACTGTTGGTATCACAATAGACCAACATGGTCTAAGTGTGCTGGTGAATTAATTAGCAGCCGCCTAACCTAACCTAGGGTATATTCAGTCAATGGTGTCGTCAGCTGCATTGTTTTGTTTATTTTTAGATTGAACTCCTCTGACTCTGCAGAGTTCATTAACGTGTGGTCATGTTAGCAGCGCCCACATGTTAGTCGACTGCATTTCACCTTGCAAACAATCATCGAATTCCCTAATAGCTCGTCCCTTAGACAGTCTTTGCCGAACACTCAACCTAAGGGATTTCAACTGTAGCTGAGGTTTCCCTAATAACACAAACCACAAACATTTGCACTGGTGTCGCCTGCCCATGTCTTCACTTCAACCTTCTGCCCGCCACTTTAAGGGTTACTGTTGTAGCTACGGCCGAAAACCGTATCATCTCCCACATCAATCGTTTTTAAAACAAACAATTTAACGAATTGCTTGTCCTTGAAGTTCAGTCATTAAAATAATGCTTTTCCAATAAATGCCCTAATGAATCACACCATCTTGGTCGGCCTGGATTGCCACTGAAGGTCCGTGGATAAGGATCAATCACATCGACGGCGGCATTAATCTGCCGCACTCGAATGTAATTGGTCTAAATGCGTTCCATTGAAGGTCAAGCCGAAAGCAATATCCCCAGCTTAATTGGATGTCCGTTTAGATACATTGAACCGATTTCCTTTTTCGGCCTAATTAAGGCCCCGTCCCCAAAGGGAGCTAATTTTTCCATGAGACCAGCGCTCCCTGGACACTCTGTTTACACGAGAAAAATGTGTCCATTAGATTACCATGAAGAGGACCTGAATCGTCGGTTAATTTATTCCACAATCCCTGCTCAGGACAAATAAATCATTTTTCCTACCGCCCGCCTGCTGTCCTCCGAAGAACATCCTTTTACGTTGCCATCGACCTAAGACGGAATGTTAATGCCGATTCAATGAATTCCCCGAGGAATACAGGGCCGGCCGGATGATTGGCAACCCCGTCGAAGTGTCCTTCAATCGAACAGCAGATCCGAATCTAACAGTTGATTGAATTATCTCGTCGTCCGTCCCCATCGGCGGGTGAATATTTGATTGGATTTCGACTTTAGTTTCGAGGAATTCCCTCTAACGCCGATCAGCCAGACTTGGTCAACACTCCGCGCCGGCTGAAGTATGCACAAGCGGCGAAGGAATAAAAGTTAATTACCTCCCCACGAGGCCTCACCGTCTACTTGGCCGGATTCGTGGAAGCGCGTTCCGCCCCCACTTGGCTCGGTATTCAATGACCTCGACTGATAGAGTTTGGCTGGCTGTGTGTACAATCAATTTCTCACTTGTGCTGTTCCGGATTTTCGCTTTTTTTTTGTTTTTTAATCAAGCCTGAGGATGAATTTCGGAAGGAACACCGCCGAAGGACAATCGGAGTGGAGTTGAAAACTGAATAAATTCATATTCAATAGCCGGAGGGTTGGCAGGCGGCGAAACCATGCCAAGGACAATAAAACTCATCCTGGCAATAAATTAATTTAAAACTGAGGCAACAATGCAATTCGGATAACCTTTGCATGGGGGCGGTGTTTGGGGGAGAATGCTTTCGCTGATGATTTATTCACGAGAAGTGGCGGGTCCTTAGGATGGCGAGTGCCTCGGGCGAAGTGCTGCGAAGGAGCTCATTGATGCAAGTGCCATGGACTGTGAGCCGTTTGGGGGTTGGGTGGCGGCAAGAATGGTTCATTATTCGTGGGCGTGCTGGTTGCGGTGAAGTTTTGGCAAATGGTCCTTGATCCTGATGGCGAGGGGTTAAGCGCACATTTCTCGTCACTAATTGATGTGTAAAGTTTTGTGATTGGCATGTACGGTTTGGCTGGGGAATGATGGGGGATGGTGTGGGAATCTAGAGAATTACAGAATTCAACGGTGTATTGAGGTGAAGGGGCTTTGCTAAGGTCGAGAGTCCAAAAATAATTGGTCCCAGCAGAACTTGGAAGATTGTCTTTGAGGGAGATATGTGCATGTTAGGGATATTTACAATGAGGGACTGCTTCTTAAGATACTTTAAGTACGTTGCACCATCAAAGCAAAGAGAGAGAGAGAGAAGGAAAATTCATAATCAGGGCACTGGATGTCATTACTATAGCCGAGGCGGGTGACTTTGTGTTTTGGCATTCGGGCAAACTGTCACCTTCTAACAGCGCTGCAAGGACTTACCAGATAATGGGTCTGTTAATAAGAGCGTCAGGACTTAAAAACGTCAGGCCAAGAACCCTGAGTGAATGATTTCATTTTTTAATTTCATTTATTTTATTTGAATTTTTTACACTGGGCTACAAAGCCTATAACAATTTGTAAAAGTTATTTAATTAAAGATTTGATTCAATTAAGTTAAGTTAAATACAGTTGTTTGAAGTAAACAAGCAAGATAATCCAGTATTATTATTATATTTTATTTCAAGAAAAAGAATATATTTTTATTAAATATTAATCTATTAATCTAATGCCAAATGTCTGAATAAAACCTTCTCAAACTGCGTGGTGCCGCGAAGTCTTCTAATGAATATAGGTAAATTGTTCCACTGCCTTGTGACATAAACAAGAAATTGACTGTCTGAGTTTCTGCAAGTAAACAATTGTTACAATAACATAAAAGAACGAGAAGAATTTGCGAATGTTACATTTTCAAAAAGATAATTTGGTTCTTTATTCATTATTATGTTATTCAAAATTGTTAGGGATAAATATTTCAGATATGTGAAAAGGTTACAGCCAAGAATTTTATTTGAATAATGAGATACATGATGAAATCGATGGAGATTATATACATAACGAGTGATATTATTGAACGCAACTGACAGTAATCTTTTAGATTCTGAGCTATGGCTGGTAAAGATTTGACATCCATAGGTTATTAAAGGAAGGATCAGTGTTTTTGCTAGTCTAAGGCGAATATGTTGAGGCGTAAAATGTTTCGATAGCGAAAGACTGCGTAGCGATCTATATATCTATTTGGTGTATTTGGATGATCTATTTGGATGTGATCTTCCCATGTTAAGGTTGAACTAAAAAGTATACCAACATTTTAAGCCTTATCAACATACTCAATTTGTTCGTTTCCGAGATATAATTCAGGAAAGTAGCTATGATCAAGTTTGTTCTTATAAATTACTAAGCATTTTGACATTCCTGGATTAAGGTGCAAGTTGTTTGCATCGGACCAAGTAAAGATTCTGCTAAGGTCGGAGTTTAGTTTGTGAGCCACATCTTCGATCATTCCAAGCTTGCAGCTAAGTTGAACTTGGGCATTATCTGCATACAAGTCCATAGATGAGTATAGGGGAACCGATGGGAGATCATTAATAAATATTGCGAATAACAGTAGTCCAAGAATTGATCCCTGCGGAACCGCCAAGTGAAGATTCAAAGGGCGAGATGTTTTTTCACCAATAACAACAGCTTGACTTCGATTACTAAGGTAAGAAGAATTAAGATTTGCAGCCTTGTCTGAGAATCTGTATTGCTCTTTTAGTTTAGCTAAAAGTCTTCTATGATTCACAGTATCAAATGCTTTGGAAAAGTCTAAAAGAACTAAAAATGATATCCGATCCTTATCCAGTGCATTCCTGATATCTTCTGAGACTTTTAATGTGGCCGTGATACAGCTGTGGTTTTTTTCTAAAATCGGATTGTTTATCACTTAAAAGTTTATTTGAAGATTGAAATTTGATGATGCAGTATTTTTTCAAAAACTTTTGATAAGAATGATAAAATTGAGATTGGTCTAAACTCCTGCTGGGATGAGCGCGATGTAGGTTTTTTGAGAACAGGTACAACCTTCGCAATTTTCCAAATGGATGGGAAAGAAGATGTCATTATGATTGTGTTAAAGAGATCTAACATCTAAGATCTAAAACAAATTTTGACAGATTCGTAGAGCAGAGTTTGGCAAACTATGTAAAGGGGGGCCAAAAGCAGTGATAGTTTTTCCAATTGTTGTGTTTTAGCAGCTGTCAAAGACATCCAGCTGCCAAAATATTCAGCAAAGTTTGCCATTTTGTCATGTATTAATTGACGCTTGCCGAATGTGCGGAGATTACTTAAATATATTGTCAAAATTCCGGCTCAGTTTCAAATACGCAACTTACTTACTTACTAAAGGTAGCTCTGCAGCCCGGGGTGGACCTGAGTCTCAACCAACAAGCGTCTCCAGCCAGCTCGATCTTTAGCTAGCTGCCTCCAGTTTTGCACGCATAGTTGGTTGAGGTCCCTTTCCACTTGCGTGTGCCATCTGAATCGTGGTTTTCCTCTACTGCGCCGTCTCTCGGGGATGGATTCGAAGACTTTACGGGCCGGAGCATTGGTTTCGTCATTCGGTAAATAGGCAACGTGAACATGAATATTGCCGTAAGGTCTGTCGACTGGATGGCGCAGTTGGTTAAGTGAATGCCCCAAGTTAGGGGGGTTCCCCTAACTCGCTCGAAATCGAGTCTGGTCCAGTCACCATTTGCGTTGGGATCAAATTAACGACACGGCAGTAGATTGCTACCTGGCAGTACAATGGAACAGTTTTGAGCCTGAGTGCTCCAAAAAAAGTTTAGTGTTTCAAAAAACAAATCTCCGAAAAAAAATGGTCGGTAGTCATAAAGGCTGCTGTGTGAAGGCAATTCGGCGCACTTTCGAAATCTTTGAGTGAGAATACACTTTTTTGAACCGTAAGTCTCCAACTAGACAATGATTCTAAATGAAGAAAATGTAGCCGCTGTAGCTGCCAGAATCGAAGAAGACCGTGAAATATCGATACGGCGCCGATCAACTCAATTGGACATCGCCAGAGAGTCAACCTGGCTTATTTTGTGGTTGGATTTGAGCCGACATCCATATAAGGATGTGCTGACGCGGGATCGATCCGGCGACCATAGACAACGCCGTGAGTTCGCTAATTGGACGATGGAAATGTTGTCCGGTGATCCCGATTTTGGCCAAAAAATCATCTTCTTGCACGAGGCCGATTTTTGGCTCACCGTCAACAAGCAAAATTGCCGTTATTGTGTGTTCAATAATATTGCATCCACAAAGATTACCTAATTGTTGCGGTTTATGGCACGGCGGCATCATCGGACCTTATTTCTTTCGAATTGAGGAAGGAGACAGCGTTATCGCCAATGATCTCAGGTGTAGAGCGATGTTAACCGACTTTCTGTAGCCAGAGCTCAATAACGTAACGAGATCCTCATCGCACAACACATTCCAGTGAATGAACAACAGTTGCGCTAGCCTGAGGGAATTGATCTCGGATTATTCGCTTACAAGGTCGAACTGACTCAAAAATTTAAGTAAGCTTTTCTTTTTGGGCTTAATAGCAGCTCAAGATTGGCCACAATATTCTTGAAAAAAATATAAGCCATCTCCATTTCGTTGGCTACTTAAACAAGATTCCCGTATTCGTGGCTCAAGTGTAGTCATAAAGAAGACAATACATCCTGGGCGTTGACACGTGTATTCCTCACGAACGAATATGTAAACCAATAAAAAACTTCATCAAGAAATGTTAGCTTCAATATTCCCATTGTTGCTTAACTGCTTTTCTGTCTGCAGCCAAGACAAGGACTGCGTCAAATTTGATCTCAACCTGGAGATTGAGGGTAGAAAACCATGGCTTGGATTCACATGGATATGACACGATGATATCAATCACCGTCCTCTCCAAACCACCCATTGGCTAGTCAATTAAAATCATTCCTTTCACAAATCGATACATCTGTTCCGCACATTTTCCCCTTAACTGCTCGTAATTTAACTCACTTTCAGAGCTTACTGCTGACTGTTGACTAGTCCTCGGTGATACCATTAAACCACTCCACGCCACGGTTGTTTCCCGCAAACAAGTGTAACTACTGCTCAACCTGACATTCATTTAATCGAATCTGTCATATCGCAAACATTTTCCGAAACAGACCGCACTCCGCCAACCACCAGTAGCTGCAAGGGCGACCGGCCCGCACCCATCCTCCTCGCACAAGCAAATAAGATGATCTTACACAAGCCAGGCTTAAACAACATCCGCTGTCATGCTGCATTAAACCTGCTGCTGGAGCAAATAAATTAAGCAACCAACTGACTGCCGCAAAACCACATATACCCGCTGTTGACTGGCCGAAAAGTCAAACATGTCAGTCCCATTTGTGATGGTTAATCCTTCGATCGGTCCCTTCGCTTGCCAGAAGCACACCAGCCACAGCATTTACAGCACTCACAGCACTCACAGCATCCAGCATCAGCACCAGCAGGACTCTGCGGTCTGCCCGCCGCCCCCAAAAAAGGTTATTACATCCCAGAATCCCCAAATGATTTGTCGAATGTCAATAAAAGCAACAAACAGAAAAAAAAACGGACCGACGAGACACGAAGAACAAACCGACAAAGGGAACGCACAGCAAATAAAATAATCAACTTGTCAGTTAAGGAAACCACTAGCGTCGCCACCCTTATCCTGCGTGTGCCCTGTGGCTATTGTAAATCCATCTCACCCTGCGGTCGGGTCCATGGTTCGGTGAAAGGGATCCGTTTGCCATTTAAACAGAGAGCCAGGACGAGGATGAATCAAGTCAAAAAAAAGGACCAACTACCGTGCAGGGTGAACGCTTATTAGTTGTAAATTGTTATCCGTCTTGGGTGGACGGAGGGCGGTTGTAATTGTACGTGTGACGACTGGCATGGCCACCATTTCAGCCACACCCACACCCACGCCCACCGGCCTTCATCTATCCCATGGTGATGATCTATCAAACGGCTCAGGCGAGTAGTAGGCGTGGGCAGACATTGTGTCTAATCTGAAAAAGTTAAATAAAATTCATTCGAAAACACAGTGTGGGCTGCAGGTATGGGTGCAGGAGTTCAAAGAGGCGTAGAGGACAAATTTGTCTCTGGAGATAAATATCAGTCGACCATGAAGTTAAGTGACGCAAAAAATGTTGATGGGGAAAAAATATGTCAAAACGACGGTCAGTTTGTCTTAGTTCGAATTATCGAAGTGGAATTTTCGAAATCAGCATAGGTTCCGGCTTATCACCCTGCTTTCGGCTCCATACAGTAAGACTGGCAGGAAAAGGGTTTTGTGCATAATTTTGGTCCATCGGGTCAGGAGTTTTGACTCAAGTGTTTCGACAAACCGAAGTTGCAGCGGTCCAGCTTTCGGCTCCATGCAGCAAGACTGCAGGATAAGGGTTTTGTAGATCATGATTCGGGATTTTGGATTTGGATCAACTACCTGACATGAGCTAATCAGGTTGTCCCCTCTTAGGCCGTACTTTTTCTTTGTGAATGCACTCCCAGTTATTCACCTCAAGTGCATTTATGCGCTCAAACAGTGAGCACCCACGGGAAACTGCTTTGCCCCCTCAAAGGCCTCAATCAGGCACAGTTTACACTAATGAACCTTTTTCTGTGGCCTCGTCGTCCCCCCAGTTGCTCACATTTAATGAGAACTTTTCAATCAATACACCATCACAATCGTAGCCTCCACCAGAGCATCCGCCTTCTCCCCTGTCAACCGTCAAAGGCCTCTCCTTTTGGCAACCCTTTGTGGAGGCATTAATCCATCACCCAGCCGCACAAACAAATCGAACACACACGCTTAGGCACACAGGCACAAACGAACGAGCCAGCAATGTAAACGCCTTTGCGGCCCTGATTGACATTTTAAGTAATTGAGATGCGTACACATCGGGTCCAATAATGCAGCGTACACCTTCGCCGCCTTTCAGCAAAAGTCAAAGGAGACCGGGTTAACGAAGGTCTTACGTTAGCAAATCTTGTTTAATGAACAAGATGCCGGCAGTTACTGTTGGAGAACATTTTTTTTTTTGCTTTTGTGCCTGGTTTTCGCTGGGAGAGCAGTTAAGCGCCATCGGAGTCATCAATTTCAATTACTTTTGGCCTAGATTACCCGACGAATGGAGAACAGAGTACTACCGGCGTACGTCAAGCCGAACAACCTAAAGTAACCCTCGTCGTAGACAAAAAAAATCCACCCCTGAAGGACTTTTCCGGTTAAAGGATATCGATCGATATCTCACTTGTCAAAGCGGATAAATTGTGTTGAAATGCTGCCTTTTCAGTGAAACTGAAGATACACAGAGCATCTGCGACTGAGGCGAGATTATGGATTCATTCTGTGACGAATGCTGATATTAAAGCCGAATAATCTTGAAGACAGAATTTGGATGATGAATGAACGGGTGACTTTTGCACTTACAACGATGTTTGTCTCATATTCAAACTTAAAGAATGGTCATCGATGACTTGAAAGGCTGATAAATTGTGAAAAGGTTTTAGGGTGACCCCGATTGACCTGTCCTTCTGTTGGTCGCCTTAACAATACCTTAAGTCAGTGGCATTATTTTTGATCATTGAAACTTGTGAATGACGTGGGATGGCTGACTCATTCGGGCCAATTTAGCTCCTTTTTCATTCGGATTGAATTATCTGCTTCCCATTGACCCATTCATCCCAATCAGGCTGGCGCTAGCAACTTGCCCACGGGAAAACCGGTATTGCCATTGAAAAGCAAATTGCCTCTGATAGACGGACATGAAAAAGAAACATGATTTGCGAGTGTACTCTTGGAATATAAGAGCACTATACACTCCCGGAGCAGCTCTCCAATTGGACAATATCCTCATGAAGTACAGAGTGGGCCATCTAGTGGTGTTTTTATAAATCATAGATTATTTTGACTCTGACAGCTTTTTTCCGATCGAAATCTTGTTAGAAAGTCAGTATCATACCTCCGCGGAACGTAATGAGTCGCTTTACACTTGAACAATGTTGGGAAATATTATTGGGAAAATGTATTTCCAAAGTGAGTGCTGTGTAGCCCAAACAGTGCGTTTTGTGACAAGAAGTTTTCATCACAAATGGTCCGTCTGTCTAACGCCTTTCCCGCTAAACAATTGCTGCTGAGGAATTTCATATCTCGAACAATGAGGCTTATAATTTCAGTGAAATGAGGAAAGGAGCGTCATAGTTTCCCCGAAAATTGTTAGTTCCAGTAAATCTGTTCGTACAGTCATTGGATATTTTTAGAATATGCAGAGTCGTTGGCTTATACCAGCTAATCAAAGGCAATAAATATCCACCTTATCTACAAGATACGGTCAGAATTACACCAAAATGTGTAAAATGCAAAATATCAGTCAGTTAGTACGCTGTTGCATAGCAATCGCAACGGAGAAGCATTTTTTCGGTAAACGTTATTCGGTACTTTGTCCTTGTTAACCCGAGGAGTTGAGCATTAGGACCCTACTACTTCCAAGTGAAAGGTGAGTTTTTTCCAAAAATTCGAATTTGGTGGCGGTGGATGTGACTTCTTCTTCCTGAAGACGTGCGGGATGGACCTGGGCCACAACCAACAAGCCTCTTCAGCTGACACAAACTTTAACCAACACCAAACTGACCCTCTCTGTGGTGTATATGCATTGGCTTCTCGACGTGCGAATAACGTGCGGGTTTTCCGAGTTCCAGATGCGGTGCGGCAACTTTGTTTTGTTAACCTAGTAGATGAGAATGCGCCTCGTCAGAAAAGATGATTTTTCGCTCAAAATCTTTGTCCAATTCAAGCTACTCTAAGGCCCAAACTGCGAAGCGATAACGAAGCGGATGGTCAGGTCACGCGCCTTCAATTGCTGAGTCAATACGACTTTTTAAGCAAATAATCCGAGATCTTTGTGCAGAATTCTCCTCAGGCTAGTGAATCAAATCAAATGTTAAGTTGTTCGAGCTGAGATTGGAGGTGAGTTGATGTTCGTGAATTGAGTCTCACACTCTCGGTCATATTCTCATCTGTGCGCAACGTACGACGATGGGTACCATGAGTGATGTCCACCAGCATACCAGTCTCACGAACTTTTTGCACAAATTTGCGGACAGAAGTCGCAGTGGGTGCTTCATTCCGGCCAAAAACGCACTTCTTTTCAAAAAAAAAACTCACTGTGTGGGCACAGCACTCACTTTGGAAATAAGTTTTCAATATTTCCCAACGTTGTTCAAGCGTAAAGCTTGACTCCTCGTTCCGCAGAGGTATGGCACACGATCAATGGTGCTTGTGTTGCGTATCCATGACCGTGAACATCTCCATTGGTATCCTAAAGAAAAGAAAAAAATAAAAACATTCTCAAAGTACAGTAGAGTTTTGAAAACATGAACGGTTATTTTAAAAAAATCGGAAAAATTAACGATTTCTTTCCCATATTTCTTCCGGATGACAGTCTACTATAGAGAAGTTTTTTAAAGAAGAACGTCCCATGGAGGGACTGGGCCTGAGCTATAGCTGCCTTCCATCCTTGACTGGGCACGCTGCTTCCAGTTGTCTAGACCACGCTGTCTTGCGTCCGCGATGACTTGGTCTTTAAACTAGAGGTTCGGTCTCCCTCTCCTTCTTTAACTAGAAGACTCCGGTTCGATGACCCTCTTAACTGGAGCATTGCTTTCCATACGCTCGATGTAGCCGAGCTTATATAGTCGACGGATTTTTGCCATCCGGACTACGTCCACATCTTGGTACAGCCTATAGAGTTCGCTGTTATGCCCTGTCCTCCATTCACCATCCTCGCAAAATGTTTTTCTCCAAGGAACCAGGAATCAGCTCTCGCCTTCTGCTCATCGTGGCGGCCGGCCATGCATTTGAGCAGGGGGAAAAACATGTAGCTACTCCACGGAGTGCACGTGCCGTAACTGTCTCAAATCATGGTAGTGCAACTAGTACCTCCTCGTGGTGGTCGCCGGTAACAAACATTTCAGTACGGTAATGTCTTTGCTGAAATGCTGGCTAAATCTAGTTGGGCGAGGAGAAGGATAACTCCTTAGAAAAACCCCTAAATCCAAGGTGGAACAGCATATGCCGAAGGATGAATGGCTAGTGGGTTAACTAGTCGCTAATATGCGGACTTGGGATGCCCTGGCGAGGTTCCATTTTAATCAATGCCCATTCGCGCTATTCCGGAGCTCTGGTTCGAATGACAGATAGACTCGCGGTACTCGTGGGAACAACATTTCTAACATCAACAAAAACAAGGGCGGAGACAGCCCTAAGAGTCTCAGCAACAAAAAGGTTGAAGAAACCTTAAGTGGCAGTATGTCTATAAGCGCAGAGGTGCCCAGTACCTCCGCTATTAGCACTGCCAGTATGGACATTCAAAATAAAATGGACAAGTTGAGTGTCCAAGATAAACAAAAAAGGCTAAGTGGAGCAGCAAGGAAAAGGCTCTCCTTCCTCCTAAAAAAGGGCATGAGCCTAGAACAGGCCTACTTTGACCTAAACCTAATAAAAGGAGCTGTCAAATCGGCTCCAAAAAGAAAAGGATCTGAGGAAAAATCGCCTCCAGAAAACACCAACAAAAAACGACAGTGCACCAAAGTAGCAGGATCTAAAGTGCAAAGCAAGAGGAGACCTGACACCACCTACAAAGAGGCATGCGTAGGATCCAAGATGGCTGTTCTAGCCAAGGACTACCCGAACACCACCCTCACTACAGCACAAATGACCTCGCTACAAGAGGCCATCATTGACAAGATCCTGGGACAGAAAGATAGCAGCATAAAACCACAGTTCTTAAGCTGCACATTCAAAGCAGGGTTCATCACCCTGAACTGTATGACAAAGAGTACGGTGGAGTGGCTGAAAATCACCGCACCGATGCTGAAGCCTTGGGAAGGTGCTGAGCTTTGGGCTACTAAAGAGGAATCCATTCCTCAACCATGTACCCTAGTCGGCTACTTCCCAAACGCTGCCGGCACAACCACCGACAAAATACTCGACCTCATACAGTCACAGAATGCAGGTCTAAAAGCTGACTCGTGGAGGACTCTAAAAAGAGTAAACAAGGGTACATCAGCCATGTTAGTGCTGTCAATGGACCAAACAATATCCAAGACATTGGAGGAGAGAGGCAACAAAATATGCTTCAAGTTTGGTCAAATCAGCCTAAGGAAAATAAACAACACAGACAAATCAATGGAGGATCTAGAAACCCTCGACGCGGAAAAAGCGTCCAAAAATGCTGAAGAGGATGACAAAACATCCTCGAAACAGCATTATGATTAATGTACTTCAGGCCAACCTCCAGCATGCCAAAATCGCATCAGCCGAAATATGCAGAAGACATGCTGGAGGACCGTTTAACCTGGGGTTATTTCAAGAACCCTGGGTTAACAAAAATAAAATAGCTGGACTGTACACAAAAAACCGTAAGTTAATATATGACAGATCGGCAGTCACACCGAGAGCTGTCATACTAATAGACAATGACATTAAATTCCTTCTCATTCCAGAGTTCACAGATAGAGATACGGTGTCAATTTGAATCAAAACGGCAGACACAGAGGTAGTAATCGCCTCAGCATACTTCCCGGGTGAGGACAACGAAGCTCCACCACAAATCATCAGAGACCTCACAGTATTCTGTCAGAGGAAAGGTAAAAACCTAATTATAGGATTCGACGCGAATGCCCACAGCACGCTATGGGGTAGCAGCGACAACAACGCAAGAGGTGAGTCCCTAGTAGACTTCCTTGTTAGCACTAACCTAGAAGTTGCAAATAAAGGTAAAGAACCAAGTTCTCGACCTCACTCTAGTTACTAACAAAGTATCTCACATTATTAAAGAATGGCAGGTCTCTAAAGAACCCTCCTTCTCAGACCATAACCACATAAAATTCAAAATAAATACAGGCCCTCGGGAAGAGGCTCTAGTATGCTATAGATCGCCTAAAGCCACTTGTAGGAATACACCTAAACACAAATACTCCTCAGGAACTAGACAATTCTGTTGAATTCCTAACGGACACAATGATATCATCATACCATGATAGCTGCCCCTTAAAAGAAAAGAACACCACAAAGTCAGTGCCCTGGTGGAACCCTAGCCTCAGCAGACTAAGAAAGTCGGCAAGACGAGAATTCAACAGGGCCAAAAAGACGGGCGAGTGGCAGACTTATAAGGAGGCTCTTACAAACTATAATAAAGAACTCAGATCATCCAAGAGGAAATCGTGGAACAACTACTGCGAGAACCTAAAAGACTCTCCTGAAACGGCAAGAGTCTATAAGGCGCTCTCCAAAGGTAACCATGACTCACTTGGCCTACTTAAAGACCAAGAGGGAAATCTGACACACAACTTTACTGACACCCTAGAGGTACTATTAAAGACTCACTTTCCCGGGTGTATTATAAAAACCAACACTACAGACGACATACGGGCTAATACCTTCTTCCACAAAGGCAGAAACACTAACGTCAATGACTACGTTACATATGAAAGAGTCGACTGGGCAATTAATAGCTTCAAACCCTTTAAAGCCCCTGGACCAGATCGTATCTTTCCCGCTCTCCTAATACATTCACCCAACAAGTTAAAGGCATTATTAGTCAAAATCATCCGAACCAGCCTAATAAATAAATACATTCCAAGTAAATGGAGAATGGTAAGGGTAATATTTATACCCAAAGGGGGTAACAAACCTCCCGAAAACCCAAAGTCCTACCGACCAATCAGTCTTTCCTCATTTCTATTAAAAATGACGGAAAAACTAATAGAACTGGTCATTTTGGAAAAGCACCACTCCATAAACTACAATTTGCTTACCAAAAGGGTAAATCTACAATTACCGCCCTCCATACAGTAACGGATATAATAGAAAAATCACTGAAATTCTAGTAGATGAACTTCTCCACGTACTTAATAATAATGGCTTCACAGCCATCGGTTATGCTGACGATATAACCATAATTATAAGAGGTAAACATGAAGATACTATAGGAAGCCTTATGCAAAGAGCCCTAGAAATAACTTGGAACTGGTGCGATGAAGAGGGACTCTCCATCAATCCCCGCAAAACAAACATAATTCGCTTCACAAAGAGAAGGACTAACAAACTTCAAACCCTAAAAATCAAAGAGACCTGCATTTCATTAAAGGAGGAGGTAAAGTTTCTGGGCATAACACTGGATCAAAAACTCACATGGAATGCACACATAAACAAAACATACTCTAGCTCTCTGGACCTTAAAACAACTCGTAGGCAAAACATGGGGACTAAACCCAAAAATGAGCCTGTGGATCTACAATCAAATGATTAAACCAACCATACTTTATGGCGCTGCCGTATGGTGGAAAAAATGTGAACAAAAAAGTGCCATGAACAAACTTAATAAAGTTCAAAGGCTAGCGTGCATTTGCACTATCGGTGCAATGAGAACGACTCCAACTGCAGGAATGGAAGCTTTATTAAACATTCCCCCATTACACACTGCTATAAAGGCTGAAGCTGCAAAACAAGCCTTAACAATACAAAGAAGGAGACCTTGTGGGGCATCTAGAGATTCTCAGGAAAGTAGATAATATCTGGGAGTTGACACGATTGAGCGATCTGATGCTCCCAAAGTTGAACTTCAAAATACACTACAAAGTACTCATACCAAGCAGAGAAGTATGGAACAACAACCCCCCGTGGATGAATGATGGAGCCCAAAAATGGTATACAGATGGGTCGAAATCGGAAAACAAGGTAGGGGCTGGAGTGATAGGACCAAGATGCAGCCTACACATTCCTCTCTGTAATGAGTCAACAATATTTCAAGCAGAGCTGTTCGCAATAAATGAAGCAGCACACCGTATTAACGACAGAAAACCCACAAATACCAAAATATACATATTCTCAGACAGTCAAGCGGTTCTTAAAGCGCTAAAGGGCTACACATTCAACTCTAAGGCTGTCTGGGAATGCCACAATATACTAAACAAAGTGGCAGGTAACAACAGGTTAAAATTGATCTGGGTGCCAGGCCATGAAGGGAATGAAAAGGCTGACATACAAGCCAAGAAAGGTGCTCAGGTACCTTTTACAGGGCCTTCACTCCTTTATGGACTCAATAACACGGACACAAACGTACACCTAAACAAATGGGTTGTAAAACAAAAGAATAAGTTCTGGAACAACCAAGAGGGTATTAAACACTCAAGAACGTTCATGGAACAAAATCACAATCCCAAAAGAGCCATAGAAGCTCTAGAGACCTTAAAGTTCTATGTGAAGGGTGCCGTGAACGAAGGCCATATGAACTAACGCCATAATGGCGTTAATTCGCATTTGGAAGTGAATTAACGCCATAATCCACTTATGGCTTTAATTCACTTTCAAATTTGAACTAAGGCCATACATTAAATTGAACTAACGCCATATGGTGTTAGTTCACTTTCGAATGTGAACTAATGCCATACAATGTATTTGAGCTCTAAAGCGCGTTGTATGTCCAATGTCCCACCATGATCGGACCACGTTTAGTTTCCAACCAACCTACCGCCCTTGCCCTTTACATGCATACATACATATGAGGTATGTATGCAACCCCCCTGCTTGGCCACATTTGCAATTTGGAGTAAGTGCGAGTTTGATTGTATTTACTTTCTTTAAACTCATGCAAATCATAGAAAAAAAAATCATGGATACACTCAGTCTCGCGCCTACTTCAAATCCTACATGTGGTCCAGCAGGGGGGTTGCAGCATGCCCCCCCATTCCAACATTACTGTTTATACGCCGTAAACTTTTCCCTACAAGTTTCTACCTCATTTCTTAGGACCATGTACTCGTAAATAATGTAAATTATTGAGATTGATGCGAGTGACTTTAATTCAATTTCAAATGTGAACTAAGGCCACTTCCTAAAACGAACTAATGCCATATGGCTTTAGTTCAAATTTGAAAGTGAATTAAAGCCATAAGTGGATTATGGCCTTAATTCACTTTCAAAAGCGAATTAACGCCATTATGGCGTTAGTTCATATGGCCTTCGTTCACGGCACCTATGTGAAGCACTAACAGGACATGGGGCATGCAACTACTACCTTCACAAATTGTGTCTTAGCAGCACAGAAATCTGTAGGCGATGTGGACAGGCCAAAGAAACTATGGAACACATACTGACCGTCTGTCCAAGTCTTGCCCGAGAAAGATTTAAAATGACACACCAAACAAATGTAACAGGGAAAGACTTTCAAGAAATCCCATCTAGAGAAGTTGTAAAATTCTTAAAGGCAGCACTAAAATCCTAGATCAAAGGAAGGGGGTACAATAGATCTTTATGGTCGCAGTACTAGTGTTACATACTTGACACACCCCGTGTTCTTCAATTCAATTCAATTCAATTCTGCTCATCGTTCAGCATTCATTTTCATTAAGCAGGACTGGCAGAATAAGGCTTTTATAGAGCATGATCTTGGTCCTTCGACTTAGAAGTTTTGACCCTTGCTGTTTAGTCAAAACCGATCTAACAACGGTCGCCAAGGCAATTCTGCGTTGGATCTCCACCAGACTGACACCTTTATTGTTTTATATTTACACTCTTATGGTATGAATGGCGTTTAAGCTTTAATTTGATACACCCATGTCTGTTCTACCACATTCCGGTAAATATAAATTTAGTGGATAAGCAGATGACTGAAGGTTCACTCACTTTTGACAGTGACTGTATATCTGTTCACCTTTTCGAGATTCTACTGTATTTCTTAATTTATTTCCAGGCGACAATGTCACAAGAAGATGTGTATGAGAACCTAAACGTACTCGCTGCGTTGTCAAAGAAGGCGGCTGATAATTCATATGCTTGTAAGCTGGACAAGGACATCGACATCAAGCTGATCCTTTTTCTTATCAAACGAATATCAAAGCAAGCCGTTGAATTAATAATAGACGTGGTCGTAAATAGACAGGATTGTGATGAAATCACTAAATTCCGAGAAAATCTGTACCACGTTTTGGGCCAAGACGCGTATGACAAAATATTCGACAAAATCTACGAAAATCTGTCCGCTGCAGACAGAAAGTACATGATTCAAAATGTGTTCGCTGTAAATCGCTGAAATTGATTAAAGAGGATTAAACGGTGGGGAGCCCAACGCGCCACAGATGCAGTGCTTTACTCTCTATACGACTTAAATAAACCAAAATAATCGAGTGTGTTTTTTATTTATTTTTTGATCCTCAAACAGCTACATACAGGTTGTTCGTGCTAATGTCTGAAACGGCTGGACCGATTTTAATGAAACTTTGCAGGCATGAAGAGGAGATTGTCATGAGTGTCTTGGGCTTTTTGGTATATTAGAATTCGAGCTATGCAACCTATGTCATTATTCAAAGTTTCAAATTTAACATTATTCCTAAACGAAAGTGTGCAAGTTCTAAGAAACGCCGTGAGCCAACCTCAACTTTTAATTATTATTTTACCACTTGTATCTATAAATATAACACTGAAGGTTCATTTGTATGTTCGGGATACATTTCTAAGCAATTGCACCGATCCTTATACAATTTTGTTAAATTATTAGCACCGATCGATCATGAATCGGTCATAATAATAATAATAATAATAATAATAATAATAATAATAATAATAATAATAATAATGAATCGGTCATAGTCTATAGAAAAAACAGAATTTCGCATCTCTCCGCATACATTCGAGAGAGAATTATGAAATTGTGTACACATGTAAAGAACACAAAGAAAAAAATAGATCCCTTGGAAAAAGATGGGGACACGCCAACCAGAGAGGGCGTAGCGAAGCACACTGGATACTCTAGTTGTTTCATGAAAAAAATTCTTTACGAATTTCTGACTTTCCTACCATCGATTCAAGGACAACCAGGGATTGTCGCATGTTCATTCAGGCAGATAATCATTCACTTGCTTACACAAAGTCTGAGTGGGCTGCAAGCTGAATCCTCCAAAAGCCAGCTCGTTATAATTCCCCTTTTCACTAACACACAAGCAGCGTTGTTACGAGGGAACCCACATTTGTCATCATTTACTCAAACGAATTTCACCCAGTTAATCGGTTGATTAACGATTCACGATGAGTCTCCGTCAAGCGATGACATTTCCAAGAACCGTAGGTGCTACCAAAGCACTTCTCATGCACAGAGCATCGCGAGGGAAGTCTGAATGAAATTTTAATGCGAAACCTACTTATCGAGACCACAATTACGGCCTCGAACAAAGGAGCTACTCCACCGCAAATGTGGGCCAAACGCCGTCATTTGCCGGCCATTCAGTCACGCATACACCAAAGGAGGGTAAATTTTTAATTCGAAAGCCATTCCAAGCAATTATGTAGGTAACGATCTGCATCCGCTCGCCTCATCCCTCCAAGGCACCACCCAGCGACGGATAATTCTTGACAGGACCACTCACACTCAGTCATTTAGTGCATTTTCCGCCTTCGCCCGGTCACACGGGCCCGTGCGCACGCAATCCGCTTACGATATCACAGTCAAGCGGGCACCGGTCGCATGGAAATTCCATGTGTCAACATCCGTGTGCAGCGGCCACCCAGAAACACGATGTTACGCTACACGCATCCTCCATGCCACACCGAAACCGGTTCCTGGCCATAAAACGACGAACAACAATTACCTAATGGCAGTTAACAGGGTAACCGTAAAGGTGCTGCCTACGACGTGCGAACAACAAACTCAAATTGCACACACAAGCCAAGTGGACTGCTAATTTCAATTACGACGCCCCTACATTGTCCCCTTGTCTTAGTGTAGGGATACCTGTAGCCAGGAAAACTCGGCCTCAACATCGCCGTGGCTGTTGCTTTGCACCCTTACACATAATTGGACAGATTTTACGGCCCACAAATTTACACCTTTACCCATGAGACTGCGGGACTGGTCCGGCCCCGAAATCGGATATACACTCCGGCCGGCAACGAGCACAACGAGGACAACGAGGACAACGGATCCAACGACAACGAGGACAATTATTCGACGTTACACATGTTCATGGTCAGGACATGGTGCGTCCTTGTGTGCGTGCCCGTGTCTACGGCCGATTCCTGAAAATCGTCCTTTCACAACTGACACTGCCCACATGGAACATGCCAGAAACAAAACCAAAATGCTCAGCAAATATCCGCTCTGCACATCATAGTTCACTCAGGGAATTCACCAATTTCATGGCGGCGGGGTGGCAGGACCGGCCAGAGTGTGCATAGAATAGCAGGTAACGGAGATTGCTGTCGGCCAAAGTGAGCTGACTGAGGTCTGCTCCTGTTTCGGCTCTGGTTGCCTTGTCTGTCGGCCTGCATATATGGATTATACGATCATAAGCTTTATGGGTACTTAAATTGTTGCCAGGAGCAACAATTTCAGCCACCGACTCGTCTATGCTCACCTGAGCAACCACCGACCCAGCCGCCTCATCCCTCGTTCATGTTGTATCCTGGATTTGGGGGAATCATCAGCAGTCGAGCAAATAACAAACAGATTATGTTGTGTCCCTTGTTGGGCCGACAACACCGTCCTGGCTCCGGAGTTCCCAGCCCGAGCAGTAGCTATCGTCCGGAAGGGAGAATGCTCGAATTAGGTTTTATCGTAAATGATACCAGTTCCTCATCGCACGGGGAGGGGGGTGGGGTGGAAATAATTTTGTTTCGCTCTTAAGGACGAAAGTGATTTTGGGCACACAATCTGCACAAAAACAAGGCGAATGTGGGTGGGATGGTCCTTTTTCTGCCTCCAATCGAAGGACGTCAAGTACTCTGTTTACGGTATCTGACAATGGGTTTTGGATGTCGGCATCGGCAGGGGATTTTATTCAAAAGAGGGCGGACCTCTTGGAGATATCGATAAAAAGGAAATCAGTCGTTGCTTGGGGATTTGGGGATGATTATGAATGAATTGCGGCAGAAGTTGTGCGGTGGGGTAAAGCGAATGGATCGGAATCAATTTGAAGACTTAAAGTGAACGAGTTGTTTTTCGACGAAATGGGAAGGATTTGGATCAAAAACTCAAAAGTGGACATCGATGACGAGGGGTGTCTTCAATGCGAAGGAAACCCTCTGCAGGATTGTCGGAAAATGTTTTCGAAAACTCGAATGGAGCACGTGGGCTTCGCGGTGTTCAGAATTTGGAATGAAAAACATTGAATTTCCATGTTCACATTAAAAGTTAAAAAAAAAGTCATCGCTGCGGACAGGATTCGAACCTGTGCGGGTAGAACCCAATGGATTTCAAGTCCATCTCCTTAACCACTCGGACACCGCAGCTCTTGTGTGGAATGTACTCAGCTGACTGTGTTTAGATACTCCCCGCGTGCATGTATGTTCAAGCAAGTGGTCGATAGATTTGAAAGTCAGTCACTTTGTTTGCATAAAGTGGCCAAAAGGGCTTCAACGAAGAGGAATTTGTGGCCTGCAACAGAAAAGGTTCTTATTCCGGCAAACGCCGCGCATCATCTCGGTTCTGTTTCGAGTCACACTTTAGGCCATTTGTGGCTTCATTTCTGCCACTCTGCACTGAGTTTTGCCCTCAGCTCCGGTTGCTCGGCCTGCTTTCGTTTACAGCGTCATCGTATGGTGCACAGCGCTTAACAAAAACTAGAGTATTGACCATTCGAAGAAAGTCTGGAAGGCAGCATGTAGAGACTATAGAACCTATTAGATCCTCCCCTGGGTAGGTAAGGTGGCTTCCCTCACAAGTGAAGGATTCACTTAGGCCCAGACGATCCATTGTGATGCCACTGTGCCGGCTTCCAGCCGCTACTCTTGAAACTACCTTGTTTTTGTGGATTTTCTTGACGTCTACATGGTGGGTGACGAAAAAAAATCTAAAATTCAATATCCCAATTTACCGCCTATTTACAGACTTTAAAGCCGCCTACGATAGCATATCCAGGGTAGAACTGTGCGACGCCATGAGAGAATTCGGCTTCCTGAATAAATTGAGTCGACCTTGTGAGTTAACCATGACCAAAGTAATGCGCACTAGACTTTCAAGTCTCGGTTCAAATCCCAGTCTGAACAAAAAAATGTTCTTTTTCGAGTCACTCACAATGATCAAAGAGTATATCTATCTAGAGAAAGCTTCTCAAACTCGCCGTCCGGAGTCGCCATTAAACTGTAGGTCACCCTCCACTCGTGAGAGAACAATAGAACGCACAATACGAGTGGTTGCTGAGACGCTAAACCCAGGTCCATCTCGGACTGTAGCGCTGTTATTATTACTATTATTAATCCTTGGGTCAACAGCAGCAGCCGATAATAATATGGAGGAAGAAATTCTCGAGCGGCTGCTCAAATCCAACAGGACCTACTATAGTCCGTCAAGGTTTTTAAAATGCAGATACCTAAGCACAACTTCAAAGCTGCTGCTGTACAGGACGATGGTCCTACCAGTACTCACATATGGATCATCCGAAACTTGGGTGGTTAGTTAAAGACTCTCCGATCTCTAAGCTGCGTTCGAGAGAGAAGTTTTACGAAGCATTGTTGGATCCATATGTGAGGCAGTAGGATTCCAGAGACGCTACAATCACGAGCTGTGTGCAATCAACCTCGAAGCTGATGTACAGAGAAGGCCAAATACAAGTTTCTTTTTAAGGATAGACGTGGGAACTGGGCTCCGATTGGCTTATGTCAAAGAATCTATGGACTTTGGGAAAAGCGTAACTGAAAATCGTTAGTTTAGAAGAGGACTACCGAATTGTCTTCTGAAAACGAAACAAGCATGGGTCAAACACAAGTGTCATTTTAAAAATGCAATAAAATTATTTATTTATTATTATTTATTATATTATTTATTATATTATTTTCCACGTATTATGGCTTTATAAGTAAGAACAAACATTCCCATTTATCGACTTAAATAGAACGTCGTTCAAGTGGCTGCCTCGGCTAGCTTCGCAGTAGCGAATTTTGTCACCCCAATTTTCCAAGACCTTGTTGATGGTTTCCGGCTGTAGCTCACTTGGATGGACTTGCTTGGATGATGGCCTTAAGTGCTTGAATTGTTTCCGGATTGTTGGCATAAATCGGCCCTTCATGGTTCCCCACAAAAAGAGTCCAAAGGAGTCAAATCTCAGCTCTGAGGCGGTCAATTGACATCGCCAAGACGGTTGATAACACGATTTGGGAATTTGGTGCGCAAAATATCGATTGTGGCGTGGGCTGTGCGGAATGGAGCGCCATACTACATGAACCAGAGGTCGTCCAAATCCATGTCTTAAATTTCAGTTCAGTTCAAAAGTCGGTTAATATGGCTCTGTGACGCCCACCGTTGACCGAAACGTTTTTCCCAGCCTCATTTTCGAAGAAGTGTGGTCCAATGATGCCACAACCCCACAATCCGTCACTCTCTGTTGATGCATTGGCCTCTCGACAGCAACGTGAAGGTGTTCCGAGACCCAGATGAGGCAATTTTGTTTGTTAAGATAGCCGTCGAGGTGAAAATGCGTCAGAAAAGATGATTTTTCGCCCAAAATCGTTCTCCAATTCAAGCTGCTCTAAGGCCCAAAGAAGAGAAAGAAAGGAAGCTGCGCAGATTGTACAGCAAATGGACCGTCCTGACATTGACTGCTCGGATAGTCAAGCGGCCTTGAAGACATTGAATTCCCATCTCGTAAGCTCCAAATCCGTCAAGGACTGCATTAAAGAGCTTAAAAGTCTGAACCGCCACAAAATCCTTCTGTGCTGGCTTCCTGGACACTCCAGCATTGAAGGAAACGAAAAGGCAGATGAACTGGCATGGACAGGTTCAAGTTCAGGCTCAGAATCGGCTGACAATACTCTCCATCCTCCTATTAGCTCAGTCAAAAGACTCATTGAGCAAGTATCTGTGTCATCAGCAAACGAACAGTGGCAAAGCCACCCAGGCTACGTCATATCCCACTGCTTATAGCCCAAATACGATATCAACAAGACCAAATCCCTCATATCCAACAATAAGAAAATCATACGCATTTTAATAGGGGTTCTCACTGGCCACTGCATGATAGGTGCAATGGCTGAGAGACTAAATCTCCCGTCGAACGATTTCTGTAGGAGCTGTAGGGATGAAGAAGAAATTGAATCAGTGGAGCATCTCCTTTGCCATTATCCTGCTCTACAAGAACGACGGCTCACTCACTTCAAAGAAAGGTTCACGAGCTCAGCGAAGGAAATTTCTAACTAGAACGGGGTGGTTTTGGTAATTGCATACTGACCCTGCCTTAATTCTCGGTAAGCATGCAATCTTTACAGGGCATACACAATGGACCTTCACGGCCTCTGGGTGTAATTGCTGGCGACGGCATAAAGTCCTCCTAACCTAACCTAACCTAACCTAAGGCCCAAACTGCGAAGCGTTATCGAAGCGGATGGTCGCCCGCCTTCAATTACTGAGTCAATTGGACCTTGTAAGAGAATAATCCGAGATCTTTGTGCAGAATTCTCCTCAGGCTAGTGCGTGAAATATTGAGCTGTTGAGATTGATGGCGAATTGAATCTACCACTCTCGGTCACAGCAGCCACATTCTCATCTGTGCGCACCGTATGACGATGGGGACCATGAGTGTTGTCCACTAGCATATCAGGCTCACGAACTTTTTGCACAAATTTGCATACAGCAGTCGCGGTGGGTGCCTCATTTCGGCCAAAACTTCTTTTCAAAAAACGCACTAATATGGTTACACAGCACTCACTTTGGAAATAAGTTTTCAATATTTTCCAACGTTGTTCAAGCGTAAAGCGACTCATTTCGTTTCGCGGAAGTATGATACTGACTTTCTGTCGGGTTTTTGAGCTGGAAACAGCTGTCAGAGTCAAAATAACCTATGATTTAAAAAAAAAACCGTAGATGGCCCACCCTGTATGTGTAAACTACATCAGAACTAAAAGTGGGCCTAAGCACGATTCTTATGTTTAAACTTCCGTAAAACAGTGTATCATCTGCCTTAGGTATTCGCCCTCTTCAAACATTTCCATAAGTTGTGACCACTTCTTTGGCAACTGCTCGCCACTCCATCACACCTGTGTCGCCTCTCAGTCTCTCAGACTACCCAGACGACACCGCAAGCGTTTACTCATGAAATTTTGCGAAGAAAACTTTGAACAAAAGTGAAAAACAACGACAATTTTGTTTCGTTTTACCGAAAAATTGAATTTGAAAACTTTTAATCGAATCCGCACCGTCCGGTCCAGCTTAGGCAGGCGTTTATACACTCACACCAGTCTCAATGCGAAAGAGTATGAACCCCTGACGCTTGTTCCGTGTGCTCACCCGCATTTGGAGAAACTTTAATTGAGGCAATATTCTGCAACAATTTGGATAACCAAAAACGATTTACCCTCGAATTATGTGGAACAACTCGAAAATAGCCCCGCAAGACTGGGAGCGGATGCTGCTAACCCCTCTTTCAAGGCATTAACATTCTGTCGAACAGCGACTGAACGCCTGGACACAGTTGTGGAGGCAGAGAGAGACTCAGACCCAAGCGAGAACCCAATAACTGAAAGTAAATTGAAAACTTAAAACATTTCCATTTGTGCCAGGTCCAGCCGTACATATGGTAACCCTGTAGATACAAAGTCTGCACTCATTCATCAGGGCGAAGCCCCTAGCGGACACCACTTCCAACACCACCAGTGGCATCAGCCAGCACCGGATAAGACCAGAAACATGCTCTTCGGGTATAAAGTTAATTGAGTTTTGAATTGCTCCGAAGTGAATGCGGGGAGCGAGGGGGGAACCTCTCCCGCCTCCATTGGCCCCTGTTGCAGTTCTTCCAGTTCCAACCATCCATCGTACGCCCAACAACGGCGTATCTGTATCTCGTTCGTTACAGTCGGGTGGAGTGGGTGAGTCCGGCTGCAGTCGGATGCGGGACAGATGGACACAGAAACAGACGAACGGAAGAAGAGATAGCCAAACGAGATGGAACCAGAGCGGGAGACAAACAAAAACAAAACAAAAAACAAGTTACACAAGTCCAACACCCGGGCAGGAGTAAATGAGTTGACACCAATTTTTGGATTGCCAGTGCTTAAGAAGCACTTCAGTCAACCCAGCCGTAGGGCTTGGGCTCGCTGATGATGATCATAAGGACGACGGCAACGAGGATGACGATGATGCTGATGCTTGTGACGATAACGACTGGGAGACGATACTTTTTTCCTCGTCCTTTCTCGCATCCTGTCAAGCCACACCCAAGTGCAACTGCAATTGCAAGTAATGAGCTATGAAAAGATGCACAGAAAGTTCTGCACATGATAAATTAGTGCAAGGGGCCAAGTCCGCCCCCATGAGTGAGGGGGTGGAGCAGCCTAGGGGTTGAATTCATTAATTCATGACTGAAGTCAACCAGCTAATGGACGCCCTCTCTCTCTCTCGCTCGCTGATGAGTGGAACCCGGGGTGACTGGGTGTGAATGCATGGCGTTACATGACAGGCTAAGAGGTCTCTGTGATAAATTGCTGATAAGTTTCGATTTGAATAGCTAATTGGTAATGAATGGGCAAGTTAAGGGGTGATCAGGATAACAGGTGACCTTTGGTTCTTTTCATGCTGGCGTTGGTTTAACGGTGACAACACCCTCAGTGAGGTGGACAAATGGTAAATGAATAGCAAACTGAAGCAGCAACTTGATGCATTCTGATGTTAATGAGAGTTGGTACCAGGGGCACGCCTTTGTGGTCATTTGCTGGAGGCGGCGAAACAGTAAACTGGGGTTTTTGGTCTTTGGCAGTCTCCAGTGCTACACGACAAGTTGGGCGGGATCCCCTTTGACTGGTCCCTTTGCCTTGAATGTTTTTAGTGCTTGCATTCGAAGGGATGATCTCGAAAGGACGATGATAGAAGAGAATGCCGTCCCCACGACCCAGACGAAGTCAAAATAGCAAGACTAAAGTCGAATAAAGCTGCAGGTGCAGACAGACTCCCTGCGGTCGGAGATGGTCTTATCTGTAGGATATGGTCGGAGGGAGCATGCAAAATGAGCGAATTCGTTTGCCTGATCAACACGAAAAGAGACCAACTGTTCAGACATCAGTCATTTTCATTTAATACATTATCATCACCATCATCATTTTCCGTGGCCCACATGTTCCACCAAAGGGGTGCAGGGGCAATGCATGCACGCGATATCTCCAGGCCCAAGCGCAATTAGGCGAGTTATTGGACTTAGTCCAAACATCTCGTCCTGAGTCTGAATAGCGGTTGCCTACCTGATGGAGTCACATTCAAGGCACGCCTCGGAAATCGTGATGATGGGGTCATTCATGCCACCCGACCAAACAATCGAAGTACAGCCGTCTCCGTTTGGAGAAGAAGCTGCCTAACATTGGGTTCCTTACGCACTGCCATGTTTCGCACCCAATCCCGGCGAGTAATTCCCAGATGTCATCTCGGCAGCTTGCATTCGCGATCTTATTCTTTCGGTCATTACCCAAACTTCATGACCATAGGTGAGAGTTGGAAGAAATACTGCGTTCAAAACCGCTAACTAGGTTTTGACACCAAGCTCGGCCTTCCTGATTTCAGATCGACCAAACTGTTTCAAAATTGACTCAGCTTGACCAATCCTACAGGAAAGCTCAGCATTATTCCTCTCATCACTCGTGAAGAAGACCCCGAGATACTTAAACTTCTCCACCTGTTTCAATGGGACTCCACTAATATGTAGACTGCATTGAACAGGCGTTCTGAAAATGACCATAACTTCGGATATGTTCACGTTAAACCTCATCCCGAATCGACTGGGCCCTCATCGACGATTGGATGGTGCAGTTGGTTAAGGGCCTGTCCCAAGTTAGAGGGCTCCCATGTTCGAATCCCAGTGAAATCGAATCTCATCTAGTCACCATTTGCCTACAACCATTTGTTTCATTTGCCACTTGTTTCAAAAAACCTCGGGAAAAAAACCCTCATCCTAGCATCAGCACATACGGCCACAAACCTATCTACCGCCCGCTAGAGTTCCATCTGGGAGGATGTGAGGATGACTAAGTCATCTACAAAAAGTAGATGACTTACCCTTAACTCTCCCAATGTGAAACATTCCTCACCACGACTGCGCTGTAACATCCAGTCCATATATGTAATGAAAAGGAGAGGTCACAAGACGCACCCTTGGTGAAGTCCAAAGCCCACAGTAAAAGGTGTTGATTTACTACCGTTATCCCGATCACAGTTGCTACAGTTTGTGTATAGAGACTGAATGGCCCTTAACAAAGACCCATCAATCCCAGGAGGCAAAACACTCCAGAGTTTACTTCGAGGAACTCGGTTGCATGCCTTTTCCAAAACTACAAAACAATTGTAGAGCCTTCTCGAGTACTATTCTTAGAGTGAAAAGCTGGTCGGTAGTCCTTCTGCCGGGACGAAAACCGTACTGTTCATCTCCTACCCTGGATTCGACCATAGCTCTAGAATGCGCTTCCAACACCTTAGCGTAAACTTAAAAGAGATATGCCCCTGTAGTTGGAGCACTCTCTTTGTCCCCCTTTTTGAGAAGAGGGACAATCACCCCAGTTTGCCAATCGCCAGGTATCTCACCGTGTTCCCAATCCACCGTAATGACACGAGTGAGCCACGAGAACTCCCTCTTTACTCATTGCTTTAAGCATTTCTGGTCGGATTTGATTTTATTAAGAGCGATTTTCATTAAGATATTTTTGTACACTTTTTAGTACTTAGTAGAGAGAGATTTGGCTTTTAAGCTGGCAACACTGATTCTCAATTTGACAGTTGAAAGTTGATTTGTTTTCCCATTTTACGGTGAATAGATTAACGCCAGAACAAGGAATGCAAATTGTGTAAACTTATTTTGAAATTAATGGTTCGGTTTGCCAAACTTTGCGTGCGGTACGTCCATTTGACGGTCGACATAGTCGCCCATCTGAACAAATTTCGCACCATGTACACTCTTGTGGATAATACGCATCCCCAAAGACGACAAACAGTGCAAACAGAAGCGCAGTGTTAAGGAACCGTGAATTAAGAACGATGTTTTGTGTCGGGAATCGAACGTAGATCATTAGCATATGAGTCGAGGTACTTATGCACTATGCCACGGCGACCATATTCTGAGTTAAGGCTTTCAGGGTTCTTCATTAAGCACTTTTTATCTTTTAATTTTAATGAAACAAAGTGCATGTGAGTTGTTATCGATATTTTCTTTTCGTTTGAAAGGCCTATTTATGCCATTATGAATGGAATATAACGTGGTTCAAATTTCAGCCGCGGCTTCTCTGAATGGCGCGCATCCGAAATGTCCACTTTTCCATGACTCTGGCGTATACATCAGGCTGAATTTGACCAATGGCATGGGTTATGTTGGCTTTGAGCGCCACTGTGATTTGTGGCTCCGCATATACCTGCAACTTCAGAAAACCCCACAAGATAATATCTGGGGTTAAATCGCACGACCTCCGTGGCCAGTTCACACGACCTCCACGTGAGATGACCATGTCCTTGAATCGCTCGTGCAGAATTTCCAATGTGGCGTGAGCTGTGTGGCACATGTCGTTGGTGCCCATATCATCCAATTAAGGTCAAAAAAAGTTGGTAGTAATCGACCTATAGCGCTCGCTCTTGAAGGTGATGGCCTGGCCAACGTCTTTCTCAAAGAAATATGAACCGATGACGCCGCCACGCAGTGGTTTCTCCCATAGGCCAGAAGTCGAAATTTCAAGGTCAAACAAACTAGTTTTTTTAATGCAATTATTATCTATATCTATATCTATATCATCCATCCTCATCGTTGAAGATGATGAAAATTAGGGTCAGTTTCCAACTGCTCCAGAGCCGATTCACGGAACACACGTCGTTGCCTATGGTCTGGTCATTTACCTTCAGCTCCTGGGTCATTTGAACTTTGTACGGGTGGAAGCCTAAGTCACGACGCAAAATTCGACAAGTTGTGGTCTGCGAAAGACCAAGTTCTTGTGAGCGACGAGAAATCGACTGCCTCGAATTCTCCTGCACACTCTCACGGCGATGCGACAGCGGCGATGTTTTCGGCAGATCTTGCGTTTCGTTGACGTAGGGGTATTGGTTTATCGTTTACTGAATCAGTGGACTCCAATTTATCCGAACGTTGCCCGAACAGAGCACCCATTTTGATTAAAAAAATGTTATCATTTGCACGTGTTGTTGAATGCTATGTCTGTCCATGGTTATTTGGCAAAACAGACTAAATAAACAAGAAATAATTTGAAAGATGTAGCTTCAACAATATGGCCGTTATCAACTGTCAAAGTTTGGAAGTCCCTATTGGTAGACCCTTTATAAACAAAATCGACTCTTTTACCAACGGAATTAGTGGCATTAAACTTGATCACTCTCCTTTGTTTCGATGAAACAATAGACTCGTTAAGGGCATTCTCAAATCACTGATTCGCTTCGTTTTTGTGTCAGGTTTTTCTTTAGATCTCAGAAATTTTTTCTTCCATTTGGTAGCAGGCTTCCACTCAAAAAACCCCACCCTCTGCCCGAATTTGGATCGACTTAACTCGTTTGTGCAAGTAGAGTTCACCGCACTCACTACTCGTTTATTTTTACGGTGTAACCTCAACCGCAGAGCACAACGTGAACCCTTCCCAATCGTCAGCCCTTTCCATGCTCAGGTCATATCGGATAAGCATTTCCATTTCATCCATTTCCGCGGGCGTTTTACCGCATTTCCTGCTTATCTATGATTCCCCCTCGAAGCCACCTCTTTACATTCGCATCTCGATACAAAGCAAACCAGAATCAGAGCAATTTGTCCCAAGGGACTCCCCTCCCTCACCAACCCAGAGCCATTCTCAAGGATGTGCACATAAGAAAACAGCAGAATTAAATAATCAAAGCAAAAAAAATGGGGACGACGACAACCACCACCCACCACGCAGTGCTCCAAAGTACCTACGGCCGAATCAATATTCGCCAGGCCTGCAGCTGGATCCAGGACTCCCGAGCACGCCAACAGACGAAACGATAACCAAGCAATTTCGATAAAAATAACACAGAAAAACAGAGAAATAGCACAGAAGGACGTAAGCAACTGCATTGTGGGGCGGTAAACGGTGGCAACTTGGCAACTCCACCCACCAGAGCGTCTCCTGAAACAGCAATCCGATCCGAGACGGAGAACTTCTCGAGCACTCTCCTCTCAGTCAAATTCACTCATCGAATGAAGGATAAACTTGTTTGGTGTAATGAATACAAGATGATTTTAAGAGAGGACGTCCTGGGACAAGCAAGGAGGCTGCTCCATGTTCTCCAGATGGAGATGATGCTGCCAGCCTGCCACAAGCCTTCCACCGCCCAAGTGGCAACACAATAAAAGCAATTCCTTGTGAGAACAGCACGGAGGGACGAAGAGACAGCATCAAATTGTTTCAACGAAATGAAAACGCAAAGAAATACGACAGCAAACGTATGAAATGCCACAAACACTCACACACACACGCACACCGAAGAGGATAATAACAACAAAACATAATGGAGTCTAGCGCCGCCGACAGAGCAGTGCCACTGGAACACCAAACACGCAGCTGGAGCAGTCTGAATTTGCAACATAGTCGTCGTCCGGGAGAATGGGAGTAAACACAATTGTCTCGCAGATGAGAATGTCCTCGGTGAAGGATTGAAACTGCCGGAGCTCGAGAAATGGGACGAAGGATGAGGGATGCCTATACCGGGGTAATTTTCAATTGATTTGGAGCAGTTTTGGCAGCTGAATTGGTGAAAGCATTTAAGCCATCCCATGTGGCATTGATGTGTAACGTGGATGTGGAGAGGGTGAGGAATGCTTCCTGGGGAATAAGTCATTCCTGGGCAGGACAATTGAATGGGAATGGGACTCAATGTGGTATCCCAGGATGGATGGATGGGTGAAAATTTGGTTTACGAATTATCCCGATTTTGTTGTTCAACTGAATGGTGACTGCTCAGCAGAACGTGGCAGGAATTGTGACGGAGACGCAGAAAATTGAGGTCAAGTAAGGCAGGCGGACTGGTCTGCATGCCTGTGGTGGGTTTTATGGGATGTGTGGAGTGCGAACAACAATAGAAGGCTGAGGCTGGGACGTGATGTCCAGTTGATAAGCCACTCTTTGTTGGCTGTGGATGGACTAATTGGCGAAACTGAAGTTTTCGAATGCGAAGCAAGGTCTAGCTGTGCTTAAAGGCTTACAGTGAGCTGAGGTCTTTGAAGACTCTTGTTTGTGCTTCAAATCAGGCAGAATAAGAAGGCATAAGCAGTTGGGATGTGGTTTGAATACGATCTGCTACGGTGTCGGAATTTGAGTGCGATTAGGGGGGACAATTGCTTTGAGCGAAAAATCTGATGGAAATTGGGATCAAATTAACGGCACTATGACTGGAGCGGTCAATCAGTGATAGAATTCTGACTGTGGGTATCACAATGGACCAACATGGTCTAAGTGTGCCTGTGTATTCACTAGCAGCCATCTAACCTAATCTGAGTCGATGCTGGCTGCTCGGAAAGATCGGACATCGAGAATACTGCAGGAGAGTCTGACGTCGTTCGCAACGTGATCAATCTATTTGATTGATCAATCTATTGGGGGACTGTCAGCTGCCTTTTTGGGTGTTGAGCGGTTCTCTTTTTTTGTGCGAGGGGAGGTGGAAACCGTGCATAGGCACCAAAGGTCCGACGTCCTTTGGTAGTGCCGGATACTTACCGGCTAAAACCACCCCCCAATCAATCTTCCCGTTTGTTTATTTCCTCGCGGAAGTACCGCTAAGTATTACTTTACGAGGGACGGGTTCGAGCTATTTGCTTCGTCACTAGGTGTTTAGCGAATTCGCGTTCGCTGTCGTTCTACGTTCCTACGATCGCACATTATTCGTGTAAAGAAAAAGCAAAGTACGATTGAAACATAGTGGTTCAGTTCAATGACCTTTATTGGTTTATGCGTTATCGTGCGGACGTTGACCGTGACACTGTTCGCCGAGTGATCTGTGTCACGGGCTTATATACCCGCGTGCATTGATGCTACAACTCGGTCATCCTATCGTCGATCTCGCCTTCCTCATCGCTGTCATCCTTGCGGATACCTTCGTTCGGGAGCTCACACCAGTGCTTTCCCTTGTCCGGTGCTAGGACGGTGTTCAGCCTCCGTTGGATTCGCTGCATGTGGATATCTTCCTCCCCGTACCTGTCGTTGCGGAGTACTTTCGGACTGACATATGGCCTACGGTGCCGACTCTGCAGGATCGTCTTCGACGAGCACGAACTCTCCTGTCTGATACGCCGCAGGCCGTTGCTGCCGGGTATCGAACCTCTCCTTCTGCCGCCCCTGAACCTCCTCGATGTTCGCTAAAGCCTCGCTTACCTCATGCGCGCAATCCGGGTCACACAGCGATGGTTTAGTTTGGGTTCCGGCGGTTTCTTCTTATGCGAAATAAAATGATCTATCTTCTGCCACTTCAGGTGCCCTAGCGTCTTCGGCCATGCAATCGGTGATCCCTAAGCCTTAGTGCGTTTTCATCACCTTTGCCTGGGTACAGCTGCCTCTCGTCTGGAACTATGAGGACTTCGCACCACGACCTGACCTTACCTCGGCGTACACTCTTCCCAGGGTCTGGCAAGTCCCTTCTCCGAATCCCATCAGCCGCCTCCGTTCGTCGATATATTTGATCCCTCCCTCTTCTGCGACAGAGCGGCGAATGATGACGCAGTCGCTTCCCAGGTCGAGAAGCGCTTCGACTTGGTACCCATTTACAGTGGCGTCCTTCACGTATTCCGATCTGCTCCCCTTCAATAGTATCTGGGTGGGCCTTTTTGTTCTTGTTGCATCGTTTACTGCAGTCCAATAGTCTTCGCATTTTAACTTATACTCAACTATGTTATCTGGTGTCGGCTGTTCACCAAATTGTTCCTGCAAAATATGTCTTTCGTCCTCAAAACGAGGACATTCAAAGAAAACGTGCTCCACATTTTCTTCCGCGTGTAGGCATCGAGGACAGAACGGTCTTGAATCACGGTTCCGCTTGAATAGGTATTCACGGAAGCCACCGTGACCAGTCAAGAACTGTGTGAGATAATAATTAACCTCGCCGTGTTTTCGATTTACCCAATTTTCTATCCTTGGGATTAGTGCGTCCATCTCCCTTTTTGGGACACGCGCCATCATTGTTGCCACATTTCTATACTGCGACATTTTTCTTCGATTTGCACGCGATTGTCGTAAAGTCTCCTAGCTTCAAGAGCTAGGATATCGATGGGTACCATGGAGGATAGTACCAATATCGCGTGTGGGATACCATCCGAAATGCACTGCTAACTCTCAGTGCACATAATCTATAGAAGTCTGTCTACAGTCTGTCTGTCTGGCGTATTTCATGTGCGACTTTTTATTCGCGACGTCAGACCATATTTGTGCCCCGTACAGCTGTATGGATGCTACAACTCTCGCCAGCATTAACCGTTTATTCGCCGCAACATTTGCCTCGGTCCGCCGATATTTGACATGAGTCTCGAAAGAGCGCTTATCGCTTTCGACGATTTCTCACAAGCGAACGTAAGATGATGCTTATAATTAAGGCGAGCATCAATCATCATTCCCAGGTATTTAATAACGGGGCTGGAAGTAATGTTGTGCTCTCCCGTACCTTACTATTCGTGATTAGCACGGATTCCGTTTTATGATCCGAAAGGTCTAAACTCATGTGACAAAGCCAGTTCTTTATCAAAGTTATTGCTTCGTTGCAATATAACTCGAGTTCTTCTAGTCGTTTCGCTACTACAACCACCGCAATATCGTCCGTGAAACCTACGATAGAGGCTTCTCTTGGAACCGGGAGTCATAGAATGTCGTCATACATCACATTCCACAGTAAAGGACCTAGCACTGAACCTTGAGGCACGAGTTGAGGTCTGGGAACTCCGTGCTAGCTACAGAGAGGATCCGCCTCATGACAAAGTTCACCATTTGGCTAGTTGAAATCCACATTGTTTTAAGATCTCTATCACTTCCTGTTGGCTTCTTGTGAGAGTCTTTGGCTCATTTGCACCGGTCCCATAAGTGACTGTATTTAAATGAAAATGTTGAAGAGGTTCGGATGGGTGTTTTCCGGATCGGTTTTCATCAGCTGCACGTGGTCTGTTCTCCTTATTCCGTTTGATGAGGTCCTCAACAGTAGATCCGTCCGTATCCGAGGCTGTTAGTTGACTCTGAACTAAGAGTGTTTTACGTGATGATGCACAACCCCCAACTAAGAGACCAGGTATATTCCCGTGGGCTTCTAAGCTTCCACTGAGTGCCACCATCCGCCAATCATCCGAGGAGATGAGAACAGGAGTTCGCAGACAGAGGCTAAGTGGAGAGGTTTGAATCTGCCCGATTTACTACCTATCTGCGCATTGAAGCTCTTTCAATTTAGCCTACGAAACATTAAAAGTCACTGGAGATCGGAGTTCTGCGAACAAATAGCTTCATTCTGCAATTCAGGAATCTGCCAAAAAGCCGCGACCCACGGTGTCCAAGCGTGAATAGCTGCCTTGTTATGAGCAGCACTGGACTATAGCGGCACACTATTATTACCGGTATTACTCTAGAAATGAAACCTTCTCCCATTCTCTGAATAACTTTATTGCCTTAAGACAAAAGTACAAAAATCACCGGATACATGCGAAACGAAACGGCAAGCTCTAGACGCAATTAATCCAAAAATGTTGAAGAAAAAATTTCTGTTTTATGCTGCTGTTGATAACGAAGACAGACTGCCTCTGGGAAAAAAATTCTTTCAGTTAGAATAGTACTAGCAAAAGTAATGCCTACCTATTTGTATACTGGAACAATCAGATTTTCATCCGGCCAACCGATGGTAGCTTCAACGGGGAAGGACCCACTCTATTAGACATAATATTAACGATATTTGGATTAGCAGTGCTGTCTCCGAACTCGGCGTTCGCACTGGCAATCAACTAACTTAGCTCCGAATTTGAACTTTCTCCGAACCCGGTGTCTGATGAATTTTCGTTACTCTCTGACGAGCTTTTGTTTTTTTTTTTTTTTTTGAGTATAGAAGACGAGCTTTCCTCACTTCGATCCTGGCATATGGTCGATGAATCGTGCGAGTCTTCTTGTCTCTGTGGGGGTTCATAAAATGGCACAATAAACTGGATTGAAGAAGAAGAATTTTCGTTACTCTCTGACGAGCTTTTGTTTTTTTTTTTTTTTTTTTTGAGTATAGAAGACGAGCTTTCCTCACTTGGACCCTGGCATATGGTCGATGAATCGTGCAAGTCTTCTTGTCTCATTATCCTCTCGTGGTTATGCGTGTTGGATTTCATTTCAGATAAGCCATTAAAAATTTGCAAAAGAATCGTAGCTGCCGTAAATATTTTCGCTAAATCCCATCCCCTACTTTCATTCCCGCTGTTTGAATTGTCGGTTACAATCGCTTCGGAGTCTTTCGGGAGTTCTTCATTTAACACTTCAAAATGTTCTGCCGCGAAAACTTGATCTGCAAAGGACAAGTTCTCCATTGCCTCATCTAAAATTTGATGATACATATCGTTGCCAAGGCTGATTTTGAGGAATTCGCAAAAGTTTGTGAACTCAGTACTTTCTTGCCGTTGTTTGATCGCGTCTCTCATTATTTCAGCGGCTTGCCGTGCTACTCGTTTGAAGTCAGATAAAATCAGATTTTGGGCGGAACTTTTAACCAACGGGCTAGCAGACGGATGTTCCATCACTTTGTCTCTCAACAGTTGAAAGAAATACAGATCTCTCATCACTTCTTGTTGCGACGACATGGCCTGGAAAAGAAAAAGTAATCATATCTTAGAGATTTTCTGCTCGGTACTTGGGTAAAATTTGCTTCTACAGAGTGGGCCATCTAGTGGTTTTATTTTAAATCATAGCTTCGTTATGACTTCGCAGTTTGGGCCTTAAAGCAGCTTGAATTGGGTAACGATTTTGGTGCGAAAAATCTTCTTTTCTGACGAGACGCATTTTCATTTCGGCGGCTATGTTAACAAACAAAATTGCCACATCTGGGGCTCGGAACACCTGCACGTTATTGTCGAGAAGCCAATGCATCCACAGAGGGTGACAGTGTGGTGCAGACTGCGGCATCATTGGACAATTTTTCATCGAAAATGTGTCTGGGAACAACGTATCGGTCAACAGTGGGCGTTGCAGAGCCATGTTAACCCACTTTTTTTTTTACTGAGATTGAAAACGTAGACTTGGAAGACCTCTGCCGTATGTAGGATGACGCATGATGCCACACAGCCCATGCCACAATCGATCTTCTGCGCACCAAATTCCACAAATCGTGTTATCAGCCGCCTTGGCTATGTCATTTGGCCGCCTTGGAGCTGCGATCCATGACCCTTTCGGACTTTTTTGTGGGGAACTGTGAAGGGCCGATGTTATGCCAACAATCCGGGATCGATTTAAGCACTTAAAGCCAGAAACCATCAACAAGGTCTTTGAAAATTGGGGTGACAAAATGCGATGCGCTATTGCGAAGCCAGCCGAGGCAGCCACTTGAATAACGTCATAATTAATGGGAATGTTTGTTCTTACTAATGAAGCCACAGTACATGAAAAAAATCTAGTTTTGTTCATTTTATTGCATTTTCAAAAAGAAACTTGTATTTGACTCACCCTGTAAAATTCTGCAAAAGCACTCAAATTAACAAAGCTTGGAATGGTTGTCGAACGGTTAGACATCTGTTGCAAAATAGCCCCGACCGAAGTCCACTGCTGCCCTCCAGTGGCTCGGGTTGCTCCAGTGGTTGATGGCATATTGCACCGCGACCTTTAACCCGAATCAGCCCCGAATTTTTTTTTGTTTTTTTGCAAAAATATTTTGCCAGTGTATTCTAAAGGCTGTAAGAAAATCAAATATAATTTTTGTTTTTCCGCACAAACCACCAAATCCAAGATAATGGGTGTGACCATATCACGCTGGGCCCTGTAACGAGAAATTGATTTTGTATGTGAAAAAATTAAGAGAAAACATTGAAATACTTTTTTGGTTTTTATTGATCGGCTTTTGTATGAAAGCCTAAAAAGCATTTTACACACATCCCAATATCGCACTTCGAACATTCAGTCCTTCTAACAGAAGTGCACTTTTCACCTCCAAATCGTTTTCTTTTTGCACAAGGACGAACAAAGTGATTACTGCCATCGTACCGTAGAGTTGCTTTGCTTGTTTTTACCCAATTTCTTTTACGGGAGCGAACAGCCTTTGGTTTCTCTCCATAATATATACATATATATTGCAATATTTCGTCTGAAATCTAACCGCGACAAATCGGGATGAGCTGAGCGGTGTAATGCCGTACGTTGTGTATCGAGACATCTACTAACCAAGTGAAAATACTATTCCCCCATTTCTTTCCTTTTATTCCAATTCGATATAAGCTCACATTCTGATCCATACGGTCTACAACACACATGTATTTGTTATATTCTCCTACAACGTATGGAACACTTACGTTTTTCTTTTTTTCACTGGATTAGCGCTGAATATTTGAAATTGGATTTATTCCAAAAGAAGAAGATGCAATGCTAACTACAGCATTATCATACCACTTGGTTAGTACAATGTTTGTTTCCTTCATTTTGAGAGACTTTGTGAAACCTCGATGCTATATGACAATTTTTGGGTATTCGGTTATCCCTAATTGAGACTGCAAATAAGTAATGGAAAGCCAGTGAATAAATTGTCACGAAAAAAAGGAAAAAGGCAATTTTGAATTTCAGGTGAAAGGTCGTCCGTCAAAATTACCGAGTGATGCTGCGCATTTGCCGAATCTTTCCTCATAAGCTTTTTCTGCCTTTGGGTTGTTGCCTTGATATAATTCAAAGCCTGAAGGTGTACACAAGGACCAAACTTAGTATCCAAAGCGCAATGGATTTCCCTTTATAAATTGCTTACAACCATGACGCCCAAAATACGAAATCATGCTCTTATCAAAAGAAAGGTTTTGTTCTGGATAAAAGTGATTCAGCATGCATTTTATTGATGACGATTTGGACAGGTTGGTGATGCAAAAAATCCAACCTGTGTTCGTCTGGAAAGATCAGCTCAAAATATCGCCACCGTAGCTGAGAATGTTACATAAAATCCAACGTACTCGTATGTCCACCTCGAGAAGTTCACAGGAATTGAGCTTATCCGCAACAACTTTGAACCGCTTTTTGCATAAGGATCTTGGCTTACATTCTTATAAGGTCCAGTTGACACAGTTATAAGGTCCAGTCACAGCCAGAAGATCACTCACAACTCCGTTCTTTTGCTACTGATTCCAAATGATACTCCTTGTTGGATGACTCTATATGTAACCCAGCGTGACCATATGGTCACACCTATAGTCACAGTTAATAAAATCAACTACAGCTTGTTAACTAATAAAATGTAAGCAATAACAATTTTACGAAAAATATTTAACTATAATAAATATACAATTACTTTTTGTAGTACTCAATTTTCTAATTTTTTTTTAATTACTTTGCAACGTACCACTTTCACAAATAGAGAATGACAATAGCATAGGTCGGAACAAAACCAAGGGTAAACATTCATTGAACCGAAAATAGAGAAAATTTTAACAAATCCGTTGTCCGGAGACCTTTTAAAAAATACAAAACCATGCCTACCTCGTGTGTGACCATATGGTCACGTTGGGCAGATTTGGGTTAAGATCTATTGTGCCAGGTTTGCGATGGTAAGTGCACTTTTTGTGGACTTGCCACTATGGCCGGCGTCGGAATGTCTACTTCAGTGATAGCATAAGGAGTGATTTTGAATACCCTCCAGAAGTCAGAACCTAGGTGAAGTTGCTGTTGATAGTCCAGTAGGACGTGTTTGTCAATTTCCTTCGCTTTACAAACAAAATAGACCTGTGTACTAAATCTTCTTATTATCTTCTGGTAGCGAGCCTAGGGCACGATACTCGTAAGTTGATTGCAACCAGATGGCGCAAAAGTGAGGAGACAATCGTCCAGCTCACAGACACCCAACCTGCCCCAGTGGTCCGGCATAAAGGTGTAAGGGCCGAAAGATGAAAGAAACAAGCGGAAAAAAACACAAGGCCAACGCTCTGCTTGAGTGACTCGATTTTATTAGAGAGTATACTGTTCTTCTTCTCATTCATTCTCTCGGATTTAATACTTCTTTTTCGATCGATACCCCTTATCTGGGGCGACGTGGCGTAGTGCGTAGGTGCGTCGACACCTACTCTCGGTGTTGTCGGTTCGATTCCCGAAAAAACACATAACATTTGTTCACGTCCTCCACCTCTTTCGAGTCACTGACAATGCTCATAGACTATAACTGTCTAGAAAAAGCTTCTCAAACTCGCCGTTCGGAGTCGGCATTAACCTGTAGGTATCTCCACTCGTGAGACGAACAATAGCACGCACGACACGAGTAGTTGCTGAGAAGCTGGGCCTGTAGCGCCGCCATTATTATTACCCCTTATCTTTACTTCATAAAAATACTCGTCTTTTATATTCACCGAAATCGTGAAAAGAAGATGGAGTAGACACACCCTGTAGAAGGACAAAAGAAAAAAACAAACATCTTCTGTGTGGGAGTCGACTCCCTACGCGACCGCGACAGTCAAAACACGTCATCGTCCAAATACAAAAATGAGTACACTCTTTGTTTAGAATTGATGTACTCCGATGACGACATCCCTGGAGCGGAGCATTCGAACATCGCCAAAAACATCCCTGCATTCGACGAGCGCTTAGCCACGCAGATGATCGTCGCGTGGCCTGTGCGATTAGCCACAGGAGAACGGCATCATGCTTAACGGCGCCTGCTTGTCGTTAACTACCAGCGTCCCTTTGTTTAACGAAAACTGACAGGACGCCGTGGTCTGATGATGTAATGTTTTTCGTTTACGTCGAAAGGAACAACGTTTCATACCAGACGCTTTTTGTTGTCATTTGTCAGCCCTTTCATTCATTGTTATCTTAATTTCTGTGTGGAGTATGTATTTATTCAATCATTTGTCGTATATTTTATTTGAACGTTCAACCCCCGTACACTCTTGATAACGATAGCGGCGAATCGAATCGAGTGCAGTATCTGCACGTATCTGTAGATACTATCGTACTTCTAAAGTATTTTGCTTTTGAAACAACGTTTTCCCACAGACAAGCAAAGCTCACAACTCCGCAGATATTTCCACTGGCAAACACATATGTATTCTTGAATTAGTCAAATTCACTCACCAATTCGTAACCTGCTAGTTTTCTGGGACAAACTGCTCAATTGTGTGTCCGTCACTTTTTCCTCACAAATGCATTGAATGCAAGCCCAGTGGATGTACACCTGCGTTTTGACGGGATGATAGCTCGAAGCCAACTGCTTGTTGGAAGCCGATAGGAAAACCTCGTATCAGTTCTTATAATTGATATCGTATCTCAAAGATAAGGCAGACAAAGTCATTGATAAGTTGCTGTAGGGCACGGCACTGCCTCATTATCGCCGAAATGCCAATAAATTAGTCGATATTCTACGACAGACTCAATGTAGTCCAAGCCATTTTGTTTTTGCGAGTTTTTGAAGCACTACTCTGGAGACACTCAGACTCAAAACTGATCCATTGTACTGCCATGTAGCAACCTACTCCAGTGCCGTTCATTTTATCCCAACGGCAAATGATGACTGGACCAGAATCGATTTCACTGGGATTCGAACCAGGGACCCCTCTAACTTACGGCAGGCACTTAACCAAGCCTTTGGGACCGAATGGAAAAGGAAAATTAAAGATTGATGCAAGAATTGAAGCCGGATGTCCGCGAGTAGCGACAACGCCCTGAGTTCGCTGATTGAACGATGAAAATGTTGGCCGGAGATCCGGATTTTGGCCAAAAATCATCTTCTCGGACGAGGCCCATTCTTGGCTCAGGGGCTATGTCGTTAGCAAAATTGTCGTTTTTGGAGCGAACACAAGTGTTCGACCAAGCATCGATGCATCCACAAAGATTGACCGTTTGGTGCGGTTTATGGCATCATCATCATCGGACGTTATTGCTTTCGAAGAGAGGGAGGAGATACGGTTGTCGTCAATGGTCTCAGGTATAGAATGATTTTTACTGACTTTCTGTGGCTAGAGCCCCACCGGGTCGGTATGTCCGAGCTATGGGTCCAGAAAGACGGCGCAGCGCTATATGCCGTACAAGTGACGCAACTATCAAAGTTTTGAGGGAGAAATTTGGCGGCTCTGTCATATCACGGCGAGCGTTCATCAATTGGCCTCCGGGATCAAGCGACTTGACACCTCTAGATTATTTTATCGGTTCTCTGGGGCTACGTTAAGGCGATAGTCGACGCTAACCAGCCAACCACTTTTGTCGAGCTCGAGGCCAACATTCGAGACGCTATTGCCGGAATAACGCCAGCGTCGCACATACTCGTATTAGAAAGAGTCATCAAAAATTGATCGGTCCAATTATTTATGATTTTTGTCACTGTCAGCGAAGGTGAGGCGGCCATTTGCTATTCCACAAAAAATAATGACATGAATGTAGCTTTAGAATAAAGTTAGAATCGATTTCGTATCTCACATGGTTGTTGGTTTATTTGATTTTTTCTGATGGGTCTGCAACCCCCAGTAGAACCCCCGAACTTTGTCACACTCCGTTCTGTCGCGAACAGGGATGGATCTACTGAACCGGAGATCAACCGGACTAACTCTTGCGACATCGCCTTCGTAGAGATGCTGCCTATCCACTGTCCTTCGCACCACGTCGTAGATCAATGGACATCCCTTCGCACCGGTCAAGGTACAAGAACGCTTCCGGCGGAATGGATCCATTTAGCGCTCTCGTGGTATGTCCATTGGGGTAGTAGGCTCCAAAATGTCTGTTCGTTTTCCGAGATCATGGCCCGTGCATTGTGTCTTCGAATCAGCTTAATAATAAATGTATCCACCCTGTTCACGTTTGCTTCGTTATACAAGAACTCGTTCGAATAGAATTTCTTGTTCTCAGCTTCCGGGGTTCTGCACTTCTCGAGACAACCCCGAAGACACTGCCTCTCGAACAGCCTGATCTTTTCCATCCGGGAAGGACCCACGTTGAACCACATTGGACAACCGTACGCCATGACTGGCCGAATAAGGGCCATGTAGCATATTACCTTCACCCTGGTATCAGGTTAACAATAATATAATAATAATGGCGGCGCTACAGTCCGAGGTGGACCTGGGCATAGCTTCTCAGCAACCACTCGTGTTGTGCGTGCTATTGTTCTCTTACGAGTGGAGGGGGGCGCTGTGGCGTAGTGGGTAGGTGCATCGACTCCTACGCTCGATGTTCTCGGCTCGATTTCAGAAAAAAAACACCTAACATTTTTTTCAGGGCTCCACCTCTTTCGTCCAGAAAAAGCTTCTCAATCCCGCCGTTCGGAGACGGCATTAAAACTGGTATCAAGTTGGCTGCTGTAAAACAACCCTCTTGCCACAGCAAAGGCCTTCCTGGCTTTCGTCAGAGCCTGTCGAAATATAAATACTGATCCAGCCAAATGCTTAGGTACCTGACTACACTTTTCCCTGCTAACAGCTCCCCCTGCAGGTCAACTATGCCGAACTTGCGCCAATGTTCGGAAAAGGATCTTCTGGTAGTTGATTTTCAGCTGCGTCGCAAAATCGCAGAATCTTCTCGAAGTCACATTGCATGTTGATGACCTCAACCTACGCCGCTGTCCTGTACGCCAGCAAGTCGTCGACGTATGCGATCAAGTGCTGCATGGAGCCAATCAGTTCGCTGGTACAAAGTTTTATCGTGTTCAGCAACTCAACTTTATTCGCCATATCTTTGGGATAAGGTCTTAACGAAATTAATCCACAATCAGTTGGCTACGATCTGCCACCCGATCAGGACTTAGTTTCCACTTTTGGGTGCGTCTACTGCTTTTGTAACAATATTTGAGACCAGACGTATACAAATCGATAGCTTCCCTCCGTGAATCAGAAGAATAGACGAACAGGCGCCTGCGATTCGAGAACGGAAGGTAAGTGGGTTTGTCTAGCACAAGAATATATTTGTTTGCCATTCGAAATGAATGTATGGACTGCTGTAGTGCACTGCAAGTCGTGAATGCATCTGCGGTTGTGTGCATGAATTCACAATCTATCAAGACTCAAATTGACGTTGGGAATATTAGACGTTAAATTTATCAAGAGTACTCATTCAGAGGAAGAAGAGAACGTTTCTTCTGAAACTGCCACAAGCAGTTGTTGTGCTTTAATTTACAGTAGACTCGCGATAACGCGAACAATTAAAAACAAAGCCAGTTAACTTTTGCGAGAGAGTTTACGTTTGCCAAGGTTGAATTTTAACAAAAGAATAAGATAATCTCACGGTGCGTAAAAACCTGTTTCATTTTACAAATTAAAAATAATTACTTTTTACTATTGCGTAAATGTTTTTTTATTTTTAACAAAAATGTATCACATACGTGCATATAATGCACACAACGACGAAGAACAGATCAAGACGACACGAATCTTGTACCAAGAACGACAAATTCCAAATTAAAATGCAGCTTGTTCGAATTTCACTGTTAACTTGGTACGAAAACTGTAATTCACGTTTTGGAGCGTTCATGATTTGCTTACGTTTTAGAGATGTCAATGTAAAAATAAATCTGTTCACGTTATCCGGTGATCATATTGGCCGGTGTTCATGCTAACGCGAGTCTACTGTAATCATTCACTTCGAAAAAGTGTTCGGGAATGTTTAATTTTTACTTCCGTCACAATTGCGATAATGTTCCATTGTTTATATTCGCATTTGGCAATCGTTAACTGCGAGTGTGTGGAGAACAGCAACTGCTTACTCATTAGTTCCACGATAAGTCCCTACAAAAAAATCTAATAAGGGGTAGTCATAGTTTTTATTTAAATAAATACGTAATCAAACTAAATTATCGGCTGTGTGTCATAGTTTTGTAAACACTGCGCCTATTGAAAGTGGCTTTGTACCTGCTGAAAACGAGTAGTTTTGAGACTCACAAGGAGTGGCATTTAGTTGATGTTATCCTCAATTCAAAACTTTCAATTTTGTGTTTCACAAGGTTGTCCGAAAATTAGTAGTGAGCACCCGAGGAGTTCACCCAGCATCTCGAAAAGCTGCACTCGAATCAATTTTTATTTCGCCCTTATCATGTACACATGGGTCAAAATTGCTCGACAACACCTATCATATAAAATACTAGAGTATACAGCGTGCTTTGCTACGCCCTCTCTGGTGGGGGTGTCCCCTTCTTTTTCCAGCGGGTCTCATTTTTCCCAGTGTTATTTACATGTGTGCATAATTTCATAATTCTCTGTCTAATGTTTGCAGAGAGAAGCGAATTTCTGTTCTTCCTATAGCCTATGACCGATTCCTGATTGATCGGTGTCATAAATTCCATAAGGATCGGTGCAATTGCTTAGAAATTTATTCCATATATACAGACGAACCTTAAATGTACATACAAATGGTAAAATAATCACGTTGTCTCTTAGAACTTACATATTTGTGACTTCAGGTGACTGTATGCCATCGTCATGATGATGAATATGAAACTCTGAATAATGACATAGCTCGAATTCTTAGAAACCAAAAAAGCATATAAGAGCCCAGGACACTCTCGACAACCTCCTCTTCATGCCTAAAAAGTTTCATTGAAATTGGTCCAGCAGTTTTGGAGATTAGCCCGAACAATCAGACAGCGCGAATAAAATGTGCACATGTACGTTTGTGTTTAAGCGATACAAAATTAAGCTAATTGTTTGAAGATGTTTAGCTGCAAGTTTGAAAAAAAAAACAGATTTATGCAGCATAACTCTTTTTCTTCACTAAACAAAAGCCAGCCGTTTCGGAGTTTAGCTCAAACAATCACATGCGACACTTACCGATTACATCCGTTCACAATGCGAGTTCGATGAAAAACATGATCACTCACTGACAGCTGTCAATGTATATGGGTGTAAGCGCTGAAACGTGTATTTGCCGTGTGTATGACATCAGCAGACAGTATACATACAGCACACGCTCATAGGCTTCTACGTATTTCTTTCTGTTTTTTTTTTCATAAGGACAAAATCAGATGTTAGCGTGATAAGTCATAACTCACGAACGCGTCCGCCAATTTCGTGCAAACTGTATGATGAGAACAAAATCATATGTTGACATAAAGTCATAACTCATGATAGCGTGAACCAATTTGTGTGCTGACTTTAGATAAACCATCTACACGACCATACGACCAAACCCAAAAAAATTTATCGAATTTGGTTTGACCTTTCGCGAGTTATAAAGTCACAACGCAAGTGCAATTTTTTATATATATAATTTTTTTTATATATATAATTTTTTATATATATAATCGAAATCGCTTACAACGACATATCGCTTACAAAAGCAGTTTTTTCCATTTCTTTAGATAAAATATTGGTTATAACGACTAAAATCGACGCAGCTGTTAGTGCGACCGTATTTTTTTTCTAAAACGGTGAACTATCTGTTGATGCGATGTATCTGTGTACGTTGAATTTTGGATATGTTACAGCTTACCTTTGGTTGACATGTTATTCTTTTTGCTTTGCGTTTATTATTGGTTGATATTATTATTGATTATAGTGGGCGCCGCGTCGTAGTGGGTAGGTGCGACGACTCCTACGTTCGATGTCTAAGGTTCGAATCTCGAAAAAAATGTCTAACATTTTATTTACGGCTCCACCTCTTTCGAATCAATGACAACGCTCAAAGCTTATAACTGTCTAAAAAAAAGCTTCTCAAAATCGCCGTCCGGAGTCGGCGTTAAACTGTAGGTCCCCTCCACTTGTGAAGAACAATAGCACGCACAACATGAGTGGTTGCTGAGAAGCTAGGCACAGGTCCACCTCGGACTTTAGCGCAGTCACTATTATTATTGTTACTGTTGATCGTGTCTCTAGTGTTGACGTTTGAGTTACGCACGATCTTTGTAAGAATGACATTAAAAAAATGGCCTTACAGTGCGTCGCCTTGTCTAAACCCTTTTTTACATCAAAGGTCTCGACGAAGTCTTAACCGACCTTGTTGAAGCAACGCCCATTCCCCACCGTCATCGTACAAAGACGAACGAGTTTGGTAGGGATGCTAAGATTAGACAATGCGCTGTATAACTTGTCCCCCCAAATACTGTCCTTAGGCTAGGCTACGCGGCCTTAGGTTAGGCGCGCACATGCGTTTTTTCATCGCAGCGTTAGAAAAATCGTGGTCGAATTATACGTTGTTGTCGATTATTTTGCCGCAAAATAAACTGCATCATATGGATGACCATAAACTCTCACGCACTAGCGACTTGTTTGTTGATGAATTAGAGCCACTACACAACACTTCTCCGTGAAATCCATTTTTATACTAACAAGACTTCATTTCAATTTACGGCAAAAAGATCGTCTATAAAATGGGTCTTATTGCATTTTTTTAATTGCTGCGACTGCTCGGATCGCCAAAAAATGGGACAAATTGCAGACTTTTAATCGTTGCGATTGTGAGGTGTCATGTGAACTCGTTCATATTGAAATTTGTGTGTTCTACTTTTTGCGACTGAATAGTCGTGCGACGGAAAACACATGTGCGCGCCTAGCCGCTTTTGTGTGTCTAGCCGTGTCTCTTCCAAGATCTGTTGCAATGTTAATATCTGATCGATAGTAGACTTCGCTGGTCCGAACATGCACTGATCTTACATAAGCGCTTACATAAGGCGGCAGAGAAGATCTCATATGCGATATTAAGGAGACTGATCTCTCTGTTTAGAGGGTTTTCATTCTTTATCGCTCTCTCTCTGTTTGAGATATCGGTTACAGGGACCTATCACTTATAACGACCAAATTTGTCGGTCCCTTGACGGTTGTTATAACCGATTTTGAAGGTCGTTATAACATTTCAAAATTTAAAGTCTTAAAAATAAAAGCTGTTGGGCAAAATCAACCCACTGCTACAGAATCTGGAGTTGGGGCAGCTATAGCCGCAGGTAATCATGAATAAAAAGCATTTTTTAGCTCCCACGTGCGATGGCTTACCATTAGAGCTCTTCAAGGCGGGTGGCAATTTTTTGGTAGGGAGCATGCACCAGATCATTTGTAGAATTTGGGAAGACGAAAGCATGCCCGACGACTGGAATATCAGATCCATATGCCCCATCCACAACTATAGAGGTATATCCCTGCTCAACGTCGTCTACAAGATCATGTCCAGCGTACTGTGTGAACTTCTAAAGCCGTTTTGCACCGCACTAATCGGCACGTACCAGTGCGGCTTCCGGCCCGGCAAATTGACTATAGACCAGATCTTCACACTAAGGCAAATCCTGGAGAAGACCAGCGAGTTTCGAATCGATACACACGATCTTTTCATCGTTTTCAAAGCCGCCTACGACAGCATTCATCGCAAGGAACTATTCGAAGCGATGGCCGAATTCGGGATCCCGGGAAAACTGATCCGGTTGTGTCGCACGCTAACACATACGCGATGCACCGTGCAGTTCGGCTCGTGGACCTCCGAGCCGTTAGAAACCTGCACTGGATTTCGGCAAGGAGATGCGCTGTCGTGTGATTTCTTCAATTTGGTACTGGAGAAGAAAGTGCGGCGAGCTGCTTTAAACACGGAAGGGACTATCTTCTACAAGTCAGTCCAACTGTTGGGATACGCAGATGACATCGACATCGTTGCGCGTTCCCAGCGAGCCGTAGTAGAAGCTTTCACGGCGATTGAAGAACAGGCGAAACGAGCTGGTCTTAAGGTCAATGAGGATAAGACAAAATATATGCTGTCGAGCAAGTAACTATCCGCAGCACACCACCTAGGACAAAACATTACTATCGACAGCCACAATTTCGAGCGTGAACTCCACGAACGACATCACAGTGGATATTCGACGTATATCGCCCTTGGCAACCGATGCTACTTCGGTTTGTCAAAACAACTGGGCTCAAAACTCCTGACTGGAAGGACCAAAATCATGCTCTACAAAACTCTTATTCTGCCAGTCCTGCTATATGGAGCCGAAAGCTGGACACTAAGCAGAACTGCGGAGCTGATTCTTGGTGCCTTCGACAGAAAAAGTTTGCGTCGGATATATGGTCCCGTCTGCGAGGAAGGCGAATGGAGGTGAAGACACAACTACGGCGAACTCTATGAGCTGTACCAGGATGTGGATGTAGTCCGGAAGGCAAAAAATCCATCGACTGCACTGGCTCGGCCACATCGAGTGCATGGACAACAACGCTCCAGCTAAGAGGGTCTTCGAATCCGAGCCTCGTGGTTCGAGAAGGAGAGGAAGACCGAACCTCCGGTACAAAGACCAAGTCATGGCGGATGTAAGACATCTTGGTCTTGATGACTGGAAGCAGCGTGCCCTGGACCGTGAACGATGGAAGGCAGCGATTCATCAGGCTCAGACCCTACATGGGTCGTAGGCCTAGTAAGTAAGTAAGTAATATCTCTCTGTTTAGAGGGTCTCGGTTCTTTATCTGCTCTCTTTGAGTTATCGGTTACTATCGCTTATAACGACCAAATTCGTCAGTCCTTTGAAGGTCGTTATAACCGATTTTGACTGTATAACATGCCAAAATTGAAAGTCTTAAAAGTAAAAGCAGTTGGCCAAAATGAACCCACAGAAACTGGAGTTGGGGCAGCTATAGCTGCAGGTAATCATGAACCAAAATTTGAATTTTTGAATTTTTGAGCTCCCACGTGCGTTATTATTTTAGAGTACAGAATAAGGGCTCAGTTGCGCTGCAGCCTTTAAGCCGCATTCATCAAAAGTTATACGAATTCTCCTTTTATTTGTTACCTTTTTGGACCTATTGCCAATTTTTTTGTTTTAATTTGTTTCCTTTTTCTCAGACAATGCCATTATATGTTGACGAAATTTTGTACAAGCAGCTGTACTTTTTAACACTGCTGTCGGACAATGTGCTTGATCCCTCCTATACAAACGCTAATGTTAAGAAAGCCACCCGCGAGCTATGCTTCGCTGTTATCAAACGCATTGCTCCGCGAGCCGTTCAAATAATCAAAACCGCGATCGAAAGACGAAGAAAATGTCATGAACTCAATAACCTCTGCTCCATCCTGTACATCATTCTGGGCGATGAGATCTATTTGAAGATCATTTTCAAGATATGCGACTCCACATCGGGCGAAGACGCCGATTTTATGATTCAGCATTATTTTGCGTTAAACGCGGTTCCGACGAACTTCTTTTGCACGATTCTAACTAAGATCACAAGCAAATCGGATGGAGCTGCCACAACGGAAATCATCGACTCTGAGCAAGCGAGCGGAATATGGCATTATTTTGCGTTTATCTCGGTTGTGGGGAACGCCTTTCGCAAGATTCTAACTAAAATCACAAGCAAACAAGAACAAGACAATCTACAATTATATAGGAGAAAATGGAATTTTATGCCTAACGTTTTAATTGGATTTTTGTTTCTTACTAAGTTTATATCGGCAAAAGCAATCAACTACTCTGAGCAAGAAAGCAAGCAAATACAGCATGGTTTAGCATTAACCACGGTTCATGGGAATTCCTTTCGCAAGGTCCTAACTGAGGTTTCAAGCAAAACGGGTGGAGGTCCTTCTAAATGGCATGCATTTATATTGTTATGTCTTTCAGCTGGAATTCTTAAGTCTGTATGGGGAAAAGAAGTCAAAGACTCTGAGCAAGGAAGCGGAATACAAGAAGCCCACTCTAGTTCTCAAGTCACTGACTCAGATGAAATGCTCGCCTCAACCTCACAGAGTTGTATCATAATACCTCTGCCTAAAGCAACCTCTGGTGTAGCGGCAAGTTTAGATTCAATAGAAATAATGAACCCTGATTGGCGTACTGCTCTAGCTACACGAGACGTTGGCCTGAATTCAAGTATCCATACAATGTTGAAAGATGTTGATATCTTTGAAACCGTTGGGCCAGAAGTTACTTCGGAAGAACCCTCTGGCTTAAGGCACCGTCCGTCCGGCTTAAGGCAATCTCCGAATTTGCTGTACAGAATGAACAGTAGTCAAAGCGAACTAATAGGTTCATCGATTGCCAATGTAGATGACTTATTTTCCAGCTGCGACCATGTTCCCGTTTCCCAGCAGATGACTTTAACTGCAAGTGATAGTGAATCGGCGGGAGCGATTGAGTCTCCACCGCAGACGGCACATGATGCCATTGATTTCACAACAGATGACTGGATGGAGGGATTGAATCTCCGGAGGGTGAATCCCTTTGATCAAACACCGGTTGGATTACCCACGATCCAATTTTCAAAAAAAGAGGCGCCCCGAGATATCTTCGAGTAGTAATCCAGGTAAATCTTATTTTTTCTGATACACAGTTGACTAAACTTCTTTAGTTCTTTCAGAAACCGCCAGCTGGGGTCCAGACACAATTTAATGATGTTCGTCTAGTTCTAAGCTAATAAAGTCCACTGAGTTAGAATGAATTGATTTCTTTGTAAAATAAAAATGAGGACAAAACAGAAGGAGCTTGCCTTGAAACCCTTCTTTCGTTCATCCCTAGTTCGAAGCAAATCTGCGGTCTATTCTTTTGGACTCCTCTGGTCTAGGTCTCATCTAGACTAGGTTAGGTTAAGGTAGCCCTAAACGATGAACATGCTCGTGGTCGCCGCATTTTCGTCGTGTATGGGCTGGTTCGTTCGATCCACAAAAAAGGAGACCCTCTAAACTGCGCCAACTATAGAGGCATCAGTCTTCTGAACATTGCCTACAAGATCTTATCTGCCGTGTTGTGTGAACGCCTAAAGCCATTCGTCAACAACCTGGTCGGTCCATACCAGTGTGGCTTTAGGCCAGGAAAATCCAAAATAAATATTCACACTGCGGCAGATCTTGCCGCAGGACCCAGGAACAGCAAATCGATACCCACCACCTTTTCATCCATTTTAAGGCCGCGTATGACAGCATCTATAGAGACGAGCTATACAGAGCAATGTCTAGTTTTGGCATCCCTACCAAACTCGTCCGTTTGTGTAGGATGACGATGGAGAATGGACGCTACTCCATCAAGGTCGGTAAAGACCTAACCGAGACCTTTGATGTCAAAAAAAGAATTTAAACAAGGCGACGCGCTGTCATGCGATTTCTTCGACATCGTACTTGAAAGAATTGTGCAAAACTCGCAAGCCAACACCAGAGTCACAATCTCTCAGAAATCCGTCCAGCTACTTGCATATGCCGACGATATTGACATAACCGGAAGAACACAGCGTGATGTTAATGGCACTTTTGGGAGTATTGCGACGGAAGCCGCGAAGATGGGTTTAGCGGTAAATGAGGGCAAGACAAAGTATATGCTGTCAATCAGAAAGGACACCCAACACCGACGACTCGGACAGAACGTCACAGCAGACAGATATAACTCTGAGGTAGTCAAGGACTTTGTCTACCTAGGAACCACTATCAACTCAGACAATGACACCAGCGCTGAAATCAAACGAAGAATAGCTCGTGCTCATCGTTGCTTCTTTGGGCTAAGAAAGCAGTTGATAAACAAAATCCTCTCTCGAACAACCAAGGTAACCCTGTACAAGACCCTAATCGTCCCAGTCCTGCTATATGGCGCAGAAGCATGGACTTTGTCAAAAGCGGATGAGCTGCTTTGAGAGGAAAATTCTTCGGGTGATTTTCGGTCCCGTCTGCATAGAGTGTGAGTGGAGGAGAATAACGATCTGCACGAGCTGTTCAGCGACATCGACTTGGCCAGAAGGGTGAAGATCCAACGATTGGGGTGGCTAGGTCGTGTAGACCGAATAGAAAGCAATGCTCTGGTCCGGAAAGTCTTCGAATCCACCCACGAGGGACGGCGCAGTAGAGGAAAACCACGATTCAGATGGCACACGCAAGTGGAAAGGGACCTCAACCAACTATGCGTGCAAAACTGGAGGCAGCTAGCGAAAGATCGAGTTGGCTGGAGACGCTTGTTGGTTGAGGCCCAGGTCCATCCCGGACTGTAGTGGCGCACCTTAAGTATGGGATGGTTCGTGAGCCGCTCGCTGTTGGCGAAAAATTTCGATTTTGTCGTGTTCGCTGGCTTTGATGTTCGCCGTGTAGGGCCATGTTAGCGAGCAAATCTAATTTTTGCTGTGAACGTCGCCGAGTACATATCGCGGGTTAAGCACAATGTCAGCAGTCAGCCACGATTTTATCGAGGAATTCACCACTTGCGCTTCCCTATCACACGTGTTGACGGTTTGAAGAAACAACACGAAATGAATGTTCGCCAAATGTGTTCGCCGTGTAGGGAACAACTCTTGTCCTAGGCACAATGGACCCAACTGTTGGTCTCAGTGAGCCGCGACCCAGTCGCAAGGGCACCCTATCTAGGGGATAACGCAAACGAGCAAGTTCGGCGAGCATGTTCGTCGTTTAGGGCTTTAGGGGGCTCCTAATGAATTCACCAGAACACTCAGACCATGTTGGTCCATTGTGATACCCACAGACAGACTACTATCACCGATCGACCGCTCCAGTGATAGTGCCGTAAGTTTGATCCCAACGGCAAATGGTGACTGGATCAGATTTGAAAAACCGGATAAAAGCCTATTAACTTTGCTTTCACTGGGATTCGAACCTGGGACTCCTTAAACTTTTTTTTTTTTTGAGGATTTTTTGAAACCCTACACTAGAGCACTCAGACTCAACACTGGTCCATTGTATTACCAGGTAGCAACCTACTCCAGTGCCGTTAATTTGATCCCAACGGCAAATGGTGACTGAACCAGATTCGATTTCACTGGGATTCGAACCCGGGACCCCTCGAACTTGGGGCAGGCACTTAACCAATTGCGCCATCCAGTCATCTCGCTTTGAGAAGAAAGTCCTTCGTATTATCTTTGATTACGTATGTATGTACCGATGGCGTTTGAAGGAGGAGACTGAACGACGAGTTGTACGGACAGCGACATCGATCTGGTCGAACTAGTTCAAATCTCTCTTCTCAGATGGCTAGGTCATGTAGAGCGAATGGACACCAATGCTCCGGCCCGAAAAGTTTTCCAATCCAACCCCGAGGGACAACGCGGTAAAGGAAGACCACGCCTCCGGTGGCGTACGCAGCTGGAAAGAGGCTTCCGTCAGCTAAACGTGCATCGCTAGAAGCAACTAGCACAAAACCATGCTAGATGGAGAGGCATGCTAGCTGAGGCCCAGGTCCATCCGGGACTGTAGCGCCAGCCAAAGAAAGATGAACATGACATGACATGACAAGCCTCCTAAAGAAGCGTAAAACTGGGTCCGTTTGTCACTTCTCACGAACAGCGAACTAGCAGGGTCTAAATGTGAGCACATCCTAACCAGCCGTCTGACTGGCAGTCTTCATAATCGACGACAATCGAAGCGAACAAAGTGCTCCCCTCTTATTTGAGCTGCAAAGTAAATCGTAAGTGTGATCCTCAAAATACCGTGCAAATCTTGTCAACTCACCCAAACGGAGAGGTTATGCAAAATTTGAGACGCACTCACTGCCAGTAATCCGAATTCATTTGCATACCTTGAAGTGGAATAACTTACAAATTCCATAAACCACTCAATCCATTTCCACGTCTACCATTCTCAGCGACGATCGGCAGGCGTACGGCGAAGTACGCCTCGGAACCAATCTCTTAGTGAACACTCCGCTTCATCAGCGTTTTCAAAAGTAAAAGAAAAAAGCCCAGAATCCGCACACCGTGTCGGCGTATCGGCAAATGACTCCATGACGACTCACAAATTCCCCGGATCACATATTCCATCCCGTGATTGAAAGCGAGACATGCGTTCGCATATCTCAACTCATCAGTGCGACAAAAATTCCTTCAGATACAACATTATTCACAGAAACAGAAAAAAAAGCAGATGAGAGGAGGAGGAGAAACAAATTCCGGGCAATCCTTGAAGAGCTCCTTACACCGGTCCACCTCCTCACCTTGGCATGCCTTTGCAGATGCTCGCTCGTCACAAGCCACCGCCACCACCACCGCCACTGCCACCTTCGCCTCAATTTCCATCTTCATCTCAATCTGCTGGTGCCTTTGTCAGGCTCTTCTGAATTTTTATTCATTTAAATATCCTTTTCTTTATTTTTTGCCACTTTTCCTTTATTCGGGGCGCTTTCTTCATCGTCCGCACGTAGTCGTGTGTGTGTAGTTGTGGCACACGAAGTCTCCTCTGGCTTGGAAAATCCACTTTGTACCCGTACCGGGATATTGTTTTCCACTTCTTTGAACTTCACCTTAAAGAGACGTGGCAAATGGATGCCGCCGCCGTCGCTCTTTTTGCGGCACACTGTCCCTGCAGACCGACGAACGACGAAAAAGAGAACGGACCCCGACCAGGTGCCAGGCGGATTGTGATGTATTGTCTTTACGTTTATCTATTTATTCTATCACGGTCATGGCAGTGGATCAGGTGCTTTGTTGTGAGGATATTCCTTATCCTTGGGCTATTTGCATTTGAATTGTCTTTAAGGGAACTTCAGAGATTCGAGATTTATTGTGGTTGCTAGGGTGGCTTTAAAGGATTTGCGGAGAGCGGAGAGCTGAGCAATGTAAAGGTGAACTTGAATGGACTCGTGGTAAAGGCACAGCAATGATGTGTGCACTTTCCGAAACTTACTGTAAGAGATACTTAAGAACACCACCTTGGGTTCGGATGGGGGAGGGGAAAGGCATAAACGATTCTGTTGTACCCCACAGTGCAACCCAGTACACAGTACAACCCACAGTACAACCCCCCTCTGTTCGGTCGAGGACTTGGCAGGAGGTGTGTTGACATATTTTGAGAAATTTGTTGATATGGTCATACCGTCTAATGACGTTCAATTCAAGTCGTTTTAGATGGGTTCAAGTCTGATATCCACCAAATTAATGCTGGTGTTCCCCAAGGCTCTGTTTTGTCTCCGACTCTCTTCCTCATTTTTATAAATGATCTCCTCTCTGCTACTTCTAATCCAATCCACTCCTTCGCTGATGACAGTTCTCTCAGCTTTTCATATTTTTTCCAAGACTCACGTTCCTGTCCTTCGGCCGTAGAATTGCAGCGGCAGCGTATGTTAAGCACATTAAATTCCGACCTTGACAGCATTATCAATCGGGGTAAAAAGAATTGAGTGGAATTTAATGCTTCCAAAACTCAATGCTGTCTACTGTCTCTTAAGCGATCCCAAAACAATCAGCCATTATCCCTGAATGACACTTGCATCGAAGAAACCGAAAAGCTTTCCATCCTCGGTATGTGTATCAACTCAACACTTAGTTGGAATGATCACATATTCGAGGTCGCCAAAAATGCTGCGAAATGTATAGGTTTCATTAAACGATGCAATAAATACTTCACCCCCTCTGACTTGGCTTCAATTTTCAAAGCATACATCCGCCCTAAACTTGAGTATAACGCTCATATCTGGTCTGGTGCTCCCAAGTACTCTTTGCACCTGCTAGATAGAATACAACAGCGAGCGATAAGACTTATAGGAGATAGTAATATCGCGAAGTCGATAGACTCGCTCGAACATCGCCGTAATGTCTCATCCTTATCACTGTTTTATCGCTATTTTAACAAACGATACTCAAGTGAGCTAGCCAATTGCATTCCATGAATTCACCCGTAATACTCGTCTCGCCAGGAATGCTCATCAGTTCACCCTCAAGCCTGTTTTCGGACGTATAGTTAAGTTAAGAGAGTCGTTTTTTAGCCGCACCACACGAATATGGAATGCTCTTCCCAGCCCATTATTTTCCACTCACTACAATCCGCAGACATTTAAGACCAATGTGCATAGGTACCTCCTTTCCCTTTCTCCCTCTATACCTTCGGCCCGTGCTGTGTCTTGATTCCGAACACTTAAGGGCATTCGTAACCCCTTTTGCGCGCGCAAATTATAAAAAACAAAAATGACCTGCTACAACACGCAGTTCCCACGGTCGAAGGGTCGTATAGGATGACGGCTTACAATCAACGAAAGTTTAGGTTAGGTTAGGTTAGGGGGCTGCCAGCACACTTAGACCAAGTTGGTCCATTGCGATACCCACAATCAGACTACTACCACTGATCGACCGCCCCAGTGATAGTGCCTTCAATTTGATCCCAAAGGCAAATGGTGACTGGACCAGATTCGATTTCACTGGGGTTCGAACCTGAGACTTGGGGCAGTCACTTAACCAACTGCGCCTGTCTTAATCTGCTGCTGATGACAAACCCGCATCCAAATGGCCCTCGTTCTTTGCAGCAGTTACTGTAGACGATCGTTGTCTTTTATACGTGTGCTAAGCTTGTCAGCGGTAAGATCACCAATATCAGAGACTGGTCTGTCGGTGGTAAGATCACCAATATCAGAGGCCAGTCTCTTAGCACACGTATAAAAGACAACGATCGTCTACAGTGACTGCTTCGTAACTAAGGTCCCTTTCCGCGGTCGGGCGGATACCCCGAAGCGCAACCTCCAAACCTGGAGGTCCAGGCCCTTAGTTTGTCCCCTTTTGGCAAAAGGGGCGTTTTCCCGTTCCTTATCTGAATAAGTCCTAGTAGCTCCATAAGGAGGTTCACTTAGTTGAAGTTCGACATGACTTTAACAGTGGGCGCCACCGTTGATTCCATCTATGGGAATTCCTCTGCTGCCGCCTGATTCGAAAGCAGAACATTTCATAAAAAGGATCGAAATTCGACGTTCACCAAATAAGTTACAGTTTTATGCCGACACCGAATTGCAAAGTTTGGGAATTGCACTGAATACTGTCAGCGCCTGGAAAAAGGCGGTGCCGGTAACATTGAAGTGTGTCAGGGATTCAAATAGTAGTCAAGCGTTTTTTGAAGACGCAAGCGTCGGCACTCTAGCCACTGTCTACCTTAGCGGACACACATCTCCCCGCATCTCTCGTTAGCTGCCGCTAAGATCACCCTAAACGGACACACATCTCTCCGCATCTCTCATTAGCTGCCGCTAAGATCACCCTTAGGGAACATATCTCCATCTCATAATCATGGCATCCGGGATTCCCCACACGGAGGTGAGAGTAGGAGTTGGTAGACAGTGGCTAGAGTGCCGACGCTTGCGTCTTCATAAAACGCTTGACTATCATTTGAATTCCTGATGCCGGGCACACCAACTTCAGTGTTCCCGGCAATACCTTTCTCCAGTCGCTGACAATGCTCAGGGCAATTCCCAAACTTTGCCATTCGGTGTCGGCATAAAACTGTAACTTATTTGGTGAATTTCGATCCTTTTTATGAAATGTTCGTGTATCGCCGAAAACCCTTTTTTCGGAGGGTTTTTGAAACACTACTGGAGCACTCAGACTCAAAACTGGTCCATTGTACTGGCAGGTAGCAACCTACTCCAGTGCCGTTAATTTGATCCCAACGGCAAATGGTGACTGAACCAGATTCGATTTCACTGGGATTCGAACCCGGGACCCCTCGAACTTGGGGCAGGCACTTAACCAACTGCGCCATCCAGTCGTGTGGCGAAATCCCTTACTCAGGTTATCATTGCCTTGCAGTTCGTGAGATTGCCCAATTATCGACAACCATCTGAAATCGCAGTTCACCTTCGACTCCTTAAATACTTCATGCACAAAACATCACGCTTCCCCCCACGGTCAATGAGTGTAATTATTTGTTTTCGGGAACCATCCCTGGCGGCAAAACCAATCCCAGTCGAGAATCGCATTTCATTTGAACCCCGAGCTTCCCTCATCCGAGTCTCTTTCCAGCGTCAGCCAGCCATGTATGTGAGTCCTGCCATCATCATCTCCTTATGGAGAAATAATTATCCTTCTTTCCACAAATCTGCGCACTCCAGTGTTGTCTAAAGTGAATGCAAAGCGATTATTCGTGGTGTCAGACAAACTCTTGAGTCCTTTTGTTAGCGATGCATTATACATTATTGCCATCAGCAGGAGTTCAAGATCTGTGAATGAGAAATGTAACTTAAAGGACCGCGCAGCGAATTCTTCGAGTCCTTTTCTGTTTTCTCCTGCATATTTTTTTTTGCTTTTTTTTGTTTTGTACCCAACCACCACCTCCCTGGCATCATGCAATAGCGTTGCCAACAACTTCAAGGCATCGCTGTGTTCTTGGGGCCCACGTCGAGAGGGAGATATAAAGTATGCTGCGGTGAGAATTCTTGTGTCCTGCCAAAAACCATATACACTTCCAAGTGATATCGTTGACTCACCGCACACATTCACCGCTTTAGTTTCGTCCTGTTTGGGCGGTTTTTTGTTTTTCTTGGGTTTCATTCGTTCGTTTTGGCGAAAAATAAGCAATGGCTTGGAAGGAAAACCACTCGACAGGAAAAAGGATGAGTGGCAAGAGCAAAACTTGGGCTTGAAAGGTTGGCGAATGGGGTGGCGAATTTGTGCGGCCGTCTGTCTGAGATGCAACTCCATTCCTTTGCACAGTAGCACCGACTGAACGGTCGTAGGTATGGAGTGTATCCTTAAGTCCGCCTGTGTGTGCCTCGGTCTACTTCTACGGATATTTTTAGATCTTTATGCTGCTCCGGGGGGCATTTGTTGGTGTTGTTGCTGTTGTCATATGTGTGGCATGGTATTCTTCGTAAGGATATCTTTTCGTTGTGTGTTCTTGCCTTTCCTTGGGGTCTCCTTGAATGAGGGCCCCTAGGCAGGAGCCGCTCTTCAGGGGCCATTGCGGGTGGTGAGAGGATCGAGTAAATCATGAACATTGTCAAAGCCATACATGCGACAAATGGAATTTCTCATAAATATGACTGAAGAACCGTTGGTGGGTGGAGATGATCTCCTCGGATCGGCATCAAGTACGAGGGAGAATTTCTCGAATCGGGAAAGGGAAACAAAATGAATGCTGCGACGACAGCAGAAAAAGAAAGCAAAGAAATTTGATGGACACGAGGCTGACTTTATGTAGACTTTTGTGTACATTTGAAAGGCTTACGAGGAAGGGAAGACTGAGCAAGGAAATTTGGAAAATTGAACGTGAACTTGTCGCCGATATACAGTGGTGGGCAAAAGTTTTCGCACAAAGGCGTTTTCAAAGGAAATTAATCGTTCAAACCAAAGCGACGTGTAAGATTCTTCTTCTTCTTCTTAGGACACTACAGTCCGAGGTGGACCTGGGCCTCACTCAAAATGCCTCACCAGCCAGCACGATCTTTCGCCAGCTGTGTCGAGTTTCGCACACCAAGCCGGCAGGGGTCCTCCTAGACTTGTGTGCGCCACCTTGTATGTGGATGTCCTCTGTTGCGTTGTCCCACAGGCACAGAGTCGAAGACTCTTCGGACCGGAGCTAAGTTGTCCATACGCTCAACATGGCCTAGCCAATGTTTAAGATTAAATCCTTAAATTTGAAATCAGTATCACAAAATTGGGCGCCGTGGCGTAGTGGGTAGGTGCGTCGAGTCCTACGATCGAGGTTTAAGGTTCGAATCTCGAAAAAATGATCTAACATTTTTTCGCGGCTCGAGTCACTGACAATGCTCATAGACTATAACTGTCTAGAAAAAGCTTCTCTATTTCGCCGTTCGGAGTCGGCATTAAGCCGTAGGTCCCCTCCACTCGTGAGAGAACAATAGCACGCACAACACGAGTGGTTGCTGAGAAGCTGGGCCCAGATCTACCTCGGACTGTAGCGCCGCCATTATTATTATTATTATCACAAAATTAATGAAAAAGCTATAGACTTAGGTTTTCTTTAAACGCTTCGTTTTCTTTGAAAGTGACTGTGTGAAAACTTTTGTCCACTACTATACGTGCCTGAAATAATTTTTAACGGTAAAACTGTGTGAGAAATATGTAATCTTGTTGACGTCAATCACAGACACTCAGTAATATTGGATAATCCATTTCCCGGTACGAATTTGACATCTTTGCGTCTATCACAGGCAGTTTCTCTCAGACTGACGGGGGGAGAGCATCTCATCTAAATCTTTTACACAGTTAAAAATGCAATATCAGCAAAGTGTCGGGTAAGGTCGAAAGATATTCAACACTTAAGATTTCCTATTGCGACTGTAAATGTTAAGAATATGCTGCCTATAAAGGATCCTTCGTTAAGCGCTCCTCATCTCATCTCATTTCACCCTTGCCCTCATACTAAAGGGGTCGCGGGGGTATCGCATGCACGAGAGATCTCCAGGCCACTCGATCCCCCGCCATCGACTCTAACCCATCAGGATCTATGACAAAACGCAACCAGGCGAGTTTCTGGACTTGGTCCAATCATCTCGTCCTGGGTCTGCCAACCGGTCGCCTACCTGATGAAATCGCATTCATGTCACGCCTCAGCAGTCGTGATGATGGAATCATTCCTGCCACCTGACCAAACCAACGAAGTATATCCCTTTCCGTTTGGAGAAGCAGATCCCCGACATTGAGTTCCTCGCGCACTCCCGTGTTTCTCACCCTATCCCGGCGAGTAATTCCCACAACAGCACGAAGATATCTCATCTCGGCAGCTTGTATTCACGATCTTATTCTTTCGGTCATTACCCAAATGTCATGGCCATAGGTGAGAGTTGGAACAATAACCGCTAACTTGGCACCGACACCAAGCACGGCCTTCCTTAAATTTAAATAAAACAAAGTGTGTTTGAGATATCGTGCGACATTTTTTATTCGTTTAAAAGGACTATCGATGCCATTTTGTATGAAATATAGCATCGTTCAAATATCCGCCGCGGCTTCTCTGCGTGGCGTGTACCCGAAATGTCCAATTTTCCATGACTCTGACGCATAAATCAGCCTGAATTTGACCGATGGCATGGGTTATGTTTGCTTTAAGGGGCGTTGTGGTTTGTGGCTTATTCGCACAGACCTGCAACTTTAGAAAACCACACAAGAAAAAGTCGAACGGGGCCAAATCGCACGATCTCGGTGGCCAGTTCACATCATCTCCACGTGAGATGACTATGTCCTCGAATCGCTCGTGCAGAATTTCCAATGTGGCGTGAGCTGTGTGGCAGGTAAACGAAACCACGTTGGTGTCTGTATCATCGAGTTCAAGACCAAAGAATTTGATAATCATTAACTGATAGTGTTCGCCGTTGACGGTGATGGCCTGGCCAACGTGGGTCTCAGAAAAATATGGACCGATGACGCGGTCATCCAAAAATCCACACTAAACAGTGATTTTTTCGGAATGCATTGGACGCTCTTCGATCGCATATGGATCGACAATTTTGTTTGCTGAGCTACCCATTCGTTCAGAAAAGGGCCTCATGGTTGAAGATGAGGTTGCGGCGAAAATTGGGGTCAGTTTCTAACTGCTCCAGAGCCCGTTCAGCGGACACACGTCGTTGTCTATGGTCTTGTCATCTTCTGGGTCAGTTGAATTTTGTACGCCCCAGTCACAATGCGGAATTCGCCAAGTTGTGGTTTCCGAGAGGCCGAGTTCTTGTGAGCGACGCAAAATGAACTGCATCGGATTCCTCTGCACACTCTCACGGACAGCGGCAATGTTTTCGGCAGATCTTGCATTTCGTCGACGTACGAATATGGGTTTATTGCTTACTGAATCAGTGGACTCATATTTATCCACCACACTGCGAATAGTCCTCTCGGTATTGCCGAAGCGCGCGGAACGTTGCCCGAACAGAACACCCATTTTGATACAACAATTTTATCATTTGCACGTGTTGTTGATCGCCATGTCCGTTCATGGTTATTTGGCAAAACAGATTGAATAAATGACAGCCAATTTGACAAATGTAGCTTCAACAATATGGCCGCTATCAAATGTCAATGCTTGGAAGTCCCTACTGGAAGACCCTCTATGACAAAGTCTTGGAATATTGGTATTTTTGGATACATGCCACCAACAAAGTCGCGAGAATATTTGAACGACGTTGGTGGTTGGTTGGTGTTGATAAAGTCGGGACAAGATTGGACATCTCCTCCCGCCTATTTCTGACATCGGAATGGACCCACTCGTTGTCCACGTGGGTCACAGTCTCCTCACCTCATCCAACGGAGGTGTTTTGGAACAAATGTTGCGGACACCAGAGATCATGATCCAGTAAGCAACTGTCACACTTCGACAGCAGCAATTTGAGAACAAGGACAGATACCGATCAGGAATCAAATGGAGTGCCTTGCTGCTGCCATCATCCGGATCAAGTCAGAGTCAATAAAATAAAACCCGACTAACAATTTCCTCCATCGGTCTGCAATCAACCTTCGCACACTCAGTCAAAGCTGGAAACAAAGAGTTCACAAGGCGATATCCTTGAAATGATTATCGCTGCGGATTCACTCGGAAACAAGGAATACATCCCCACTGATGAGTCCGCATCAAATTCCGTCAAAGAGCACTCGTCACGCTGTTGGGACACACGATGGCAGGGCAAGACAATGAAAGTGTTACAAACTATTCCTCCTCAGTAACCTGACTGCACGTCACAGACAATTGCCCATTAGAACAAGCTCTATCTGTGCACCCACTCAAGAGGTTACTCTCGCCAGCGTCGAGTTATAAACAACGAATGCTCGTACATCAACCGAGTCACTCCGCAGCTGCACACGCCTGGCTTCGCCACACAGCATCATCGCCGCCTGCACGCTGTCAGTGTGCCTTTCTGCACTGAGGAAAACTTTATGACATGGAAAATGTACTTTTCACTAGTCGTGAGTTTCTCGTCATCGCCCATTTGTTTTCCTCGAACTTCTTCGTTCGGCAGGACGCTGCACACAGCGCCCGCAATGAAACAGTGTCAGAGTGTGGGTGGATGTGTGTGGAAATTGCTTGTCATTGTCGAGATTGTCCTCGTCATCGTCATCGTCCTCGAAGTTGTGTTACAAATTTTCAACTTTAAAATTCCTCACAAAAGGACCCAATCAGTTGGCACTTGAGGAAAACATACGTTCTCCCTTCCGAAGGCGCTTTCGACACCACTCGAGTTGGAAAACTTTCAAATGAGTTGGTATTATTCGCATCGTCCTGACTTCAAAGGCGTCCCCCAAAGCCTCACTTCCAATCGTGTGACGGGTGTGCCTCGCATTTTATAGTTCTCACCGGGGAAAAGAACGAGGGAGCCCTGTAGCCGGAACTTTTCCCGTTGAGGAGGATTTTTCTTTTCTTTTCCTCCGTCCTCCATTTGGCGGATCAATTATGAGGAGCAAGGCGGACGGGGATGTTAAAAGGGCACAAATCAAATTAATTTTGTGTTTGGGTCGGTTTGTGTGTGTGCGCGGAGGGGAGCGGCGACGGCGGCGGCTAGATGGAGCGCCACGCCCACTTGAACTTTCAGCACGAAGCCAATCATGGAACTATTCAAATCCCTGATTATTATTCCAAATGATCCGTTTAGGGAGCTCTTTGTGTGGCGTCGGTTCTGTTTGGGAAAAGTTTCCTCCCTTTGTGTGTGTGTGTGTGTGTGTGTGTTTGTGTTTGAGCTAAGGAGCACTGGCTGCGAATTATTGAGTTGAACAAAAGTTGACTTGAGCGTCACGTCGCGTCGTTGGCAGGCGGCGATGGTTGCACCTTGCAATCCACGGAAACTTACGCCGCTCGGCATGAATTTTAAATCATTTTTGAATCATTTTCAGATTCGTTCTCTGTTTGAATGGATTAGAATGAAGCGCACTGCAAATCACTGGAAATGAGAGGAAAAAGTTAGCTCGTCAAGGGGCGGGAAAGTGTTGATCCTTGATGGGAGAGGATCAACCAAGAAGGTGAGCACTTGGAGGAAGATGAGGAAAAAATGCGCTCAAAAATGAGGCGAAATGCGACCATAGGTCGAGGTGCACTCGGTTTAAAGACTTTAAGAAGACGTGAGCAGCATTTATTTCTTCGAGCCGGCGGAGTATGGAGGACACGGTGATGGGTCAATTAGGAATTCCAAGCTAGTTTAAGACTAGCAATCCTTCGTTCGTTGCAAAGTCACGTTCGGACAGCACCTACTGGTGTTTGGGGTGCAAAGAATTAATTCCTTCACAGATCATAACTCCTGCTTAAGGTACGGCTGCACTCTTCTGTCAAAGCAACAAAAACAGCGTCGGCAAAGAACGTTTTCCATTCGAATGGAAATCCAAATTTTACACACTGCAGCACATGAAATTCGGAGTTTTGATGTTAAGACTGTAGAAAGAATAAGAGCACAGCTTCTTCCAATTTTCTTAAATTTTTGGGAATCCCAAAAATCATTAGTTGCTTACAGTGACTTTCTTCTTCCTCTTCTTCTGGCGTTATAGTCCGGGGTGGACCTGGGTCTCGACCAGCAAACCTCTCCAGCAATCTTTAGCCGGCTCCGGTTGGAAAACTACACAAGCAAAATTGGTTGAGGTCCTTCTCCACTTGGGTGCACCACTGGTTACGTGGGCGTCCTCTATTGCGTTGTCCCACTGGTTAAAAGTCATAAATACACACTTAAGGTCAGAGATAAGTTGGCCACGCGCTCTATAAGGCTTGGCCATCTTAGGCGATGAATCCGTACACGATGAATCTTAGGCGATAAATCCGTAGAGACTCATGTCGGTGTACAGTCCAAACAGTGCGTGGTTGTATAGAACCAATGACTGACCACAGAACTTTTCGCTGCAAAGACCAAGGGCTTCCTCTTCATCTGCCTTCGATATTGTCTGCGCCTTAAAGCAGGACAGGGATTTGCAAAGTATTATTAAGGATCTTTCAATGGAGACTTCCGAAATTTGACAGTTGATAGCAGCCATATTGTTGAAGCCACATCTGTCAAATTGGCTGTCATTTATTCAATCTGTTTTGCCAAATAACCATGAATGGACATGGCGATCAACAACACGTGCAAATGATAAAATTGTTGTATCAAAATGGGTGTTCTGTTCGGGCAACGTTCCGCGCGCTTCGGCAATATAACGGTCACCATCATCGTCCTACCGAGAGGACTATTCGCAGTGTGGTGAATAAATTTGAGTCCACTGATTCAGTAAACAATAAACCCATACTCGTACGTCGACGAAATGCAAGATCTGCCGAAAACATCGCCGTTGTACGTGAGATTGTGCATGCAAATCCGAGGCAGTCCAACTTTGAGAATTTTGCGTCGTGACTTGGGCCTGCACCCTGCACCCGTACAAAGTTCACCTGACACAGGAGATGAAGGTAAACGACCAGACCATAGAAAACGACGTGTGTTCGCTGAATGAGCTCTGGAGCAGTTAGAAACTGACCATAATTTTCATCGAAAAATCATCTTCAGCGATGAGGCCCATTTCAGAAAGGAAGGTCAACAATCCAAAATCCAATCAATCCACAATCCAATCAATCACCAATCCACATAACATCCAAGAGCGTCCAATGCATCTCAAAAAAATCACTGTATGGCGTGAATTTTGAGCTGGTGGCGCGGCGTCATTGGTCCACATTTCTTTGAGAACGACGTTGGCCAGACCATCACCGTCAACGGGGAACCTTATTGCCTGATGAATACCAACTTCTTTTGGCCTGAATTGAATGATATGGACACCAACGACATGTGGTTTCAACAAGACGGCGCGGCGCTACGTGCCACACAGCTTACACTACATTAGAAATTCTGCACGAGCGATTCGAGGGCACGGTCATCTCACGTGGAGATGATGTGAACTGGCCACCGAGATCGTGCGATTTGGCCCCGTTCGACTTTTTCTTGTGTGGTTTTCTAAAGTTGCAGGTCTGTGCGAATAAGCCACATACCACAACGTCCCTTAAAGCCAACATAACCCATGCCAACGGTCAAATTCAGGCTGATTTATGCGTCAGAGTCATGGAAAATTTGACATTTCGGGTACGCGCCACGCAGAGAAGTCGCGGCGGATATTTAAACGATGTTAAATCTATATATCCAAAAATTGTTGCGAGTGGGTTGTGACTTTATAACTCTCGAACGGTCAAACCGAATTCGAAAAAAACAACAACAAATACGTAGGTGCCTATGATCGTGTGCTGTGTGTATACTGTGTGCTGATGTCATACACACGGCAAATACACGATGTAGCGCATGCACGCATACACATTGTCAGCTGTCAGTGAATGATCATATTAAGGTTATTTTTCATCGAACTCGCATTGTGAAAAGGTCTAATCGGTAAGAGCCGCATTCGATTTGTTTTTGTTTATTGAACAAAAAGGGTTTGCCGCCTAAATCTTTTTTTTATGGTTTGAACACAAACGTACATGTGCACATTTGCGCTTGCTGGTAAGCGTTGTTGTTTTGTTATTTTTGGTATGCGAATAATTGAAAGATTGAGGCATTGATGTTTAATATAGTGTGTAGGCAAATCGTAGTGTCTGTCTGTCTGATTGTTCGGGCTAATCTCGGAAACGGCTGGACCGATTTCAATGAAACTTTTCTGGCATGAAGAAGAGGTTGTCAAGAGTATCTTGGGCTCATATATGCGTTTTTTGTTTATAGGAATTCTAACTATGCAACCTATGTCATTATTCAGAGTTTCATATTCATCATCATGCTTAAGCGAAAGTAGACGACACACAGTCACCCGAAGTCAAGAATGTGCAAGTTCTAAGAAATCACGTGAGCCAACCTCAATTTTTAATTATTTTTGTACCGTTTGTATCTATAAATATATCATTGAAGGTTCGTTTGTATGTATGGGATATATTTCTAAACAATTGCACCGATCCTCATGCAATTATTGACACTATTAGCACCGATTGATCAGGAATCGGTCACAGGCTAAAGGAAAAACAGAAATTCGCATCTCTCCGCAAGCATTCAACGGAGAATTATGACATTTTGCACACATGTAAAGAACACCGAGGAAAATTCGAAGGGGATACGTCCACCAGAGGGGGCCTAGCGAAGCACGCTGGATACTCTAGTTCCATATAAAATGGCATCGATAGGCCTTTCAAACGAATAAAAATGTCGATGTTATCTTACACACGCTTTGTTTTATTTATTTAAATTTAAAAATAGGAATCACTTAAAAATTTATCCATGAAAGCATGAGCCTAAACGAAGAAGAAATTGAAAACTTAAACTTGAAATAGACCGAGGAGATCAGATGAAAATCAATTCAAAATTAAATGCCCACAACCCACAAAGAGAATCAATCAAAAAACCGTCCAAAGGAGTTCCATGTCACCGTCTGCTTGTGTAAAAAAAAATCAGATGTACACCCCTCCCCGTCTTTGCGGTTAACCTCAAACAGAACGAGAGGAAGGATCATCTTCAAACGATTCCTCAACCTTCATCCCAAGCAAACTTTTCACATTTTAATTGAAATTTAAACCCTCAAGGCCATCACTTAAATATCTCCCTGATCCACATAGCCCATATCGACTTCCAGAAAAAAAAAATGTAATCTCCCGCCTCCTGCGTCCCTGCATGCAATGAGTACCAAGCATTAAGGTCAGCCACTGACCTCATTAAGGACTCTTAAAATTATCAAGAAAAATGGAAAAAAAATCTGCAAAAAAAAATGAATCCTTCACACTGGATAACAAAGGAGGACAAACAGCAGTAAATAAACCAGAAACACACACACCCGCGCGCACAAAGCAAGCGACTAGAGAGGAAAAAGGATATGACCTCAATATAAGGCAGAGAATATCCTTTCTCTTTCGGAATTATTTTAATGAGGCATCAGTCAAGCGCACGCCACTCCGCCCGCAGCAATAAGACGAATGTCAAATCCAAACTCAAGCTCCTAGCACTCGGAGCACAGAGAGCACAGATAGCACACGGCGCAGAGAGAGAGAGCCAAGCACAACACAAAGGCCGATAAATAAAAGGAAAGGTGTCGGGGGTGCCAAAACAAACACACTTCATTCACCCTTTTTGCCGGAAGGAGCAGCGATTCCGAAAAATTCCCCTCCCGCGAAGTCTTGTAAGGGGGAGGGGGGACGCAGGCAAAGGCGTTTTAATTCAATTCGTCTCCTGTGTGCGCGCGGAGCACGAATTTAACGAGGATTTATGTCACGCTTTATGGCGAACCCGCCCTCCACGCGAATCACACGCCATTCCACTCGTCTGTGAGTGGCTCAGGCTGGTGCGTGAGGCTGCACTGGCCCCCCGCCGCCCACCCCCCACAAGACTGCCCCCAGGGCAATTACCCCAGAATTATGAGTGAGTTAAAAATGTGTAACCCTGGTGAAAAGTCTACAGAATGAGGCTGCTGCCCGGGCGAACGGTTGGTCGATGGGAGGTGTTAGTCAGTCCCGCAGGGCAGAATATTCAGCTAAATGGAATTTTCATCAGGATTTTGAGCCACATTCATCCAGCAGCATGCTTCAACACCGTCGCACTCCGCCCGTAGTGATGGCCCGATGATGGGCTTGTTCGGATGGTCCGCCCCAACCCCGGTTCGCTTTTGTCCTTGGGGGAGCGCGAGGATAATTAAAATGCATAAAAGATTTGATTGCCGGGATGTGCTGTTCGTTTTACAGACAAAGCGAGAGTGAAAGCGCTGCGCGCTGATATCCTCGCGAACGAAACGAGGGTCATTTCGGGTTACATTTTGAGTCTGTATTCGAGGGACGACCGCGCTCGTGGAGCGGGGACTGGACGCTGTTAAGGGTTTAATTAAATCCTATGCTGGAGCTGAATAATTGGGAAATATCCCGCGGTTAGTGATTTGCCTCAGATCGTGATGCCTTTACCCGTTTGGCAGTCCGTTGTCGAGCGCGTCGCCGTCGTCATTTGCCATCGGAATTTGTTCTTTACTTTAGCACGAGAGTCTTTTCGGAAGGCGGGTGTGCCTCGGGAGCAGGGGTGGGGGCGCCTTTTTGGGGCTGTCGTTAAATTTTACATTCTGTAAATTGGTTGTAAGCTGTAAATGCGCAAAAGGCATCAACAGACATTTCAGATAAATCGTAATTACATTGTTTTTGTGGCCACGAGTTGTCTGAGGGGTGGGAGTTTTTATGGCGCAAAGCATTTAAAGGGGATGGGGTAATTGGCAGAGGTTATGGCTTCAGGAGGACCTCTGTGCTACCTGATTGAGAGTGAGATTGCAAAATGCAGTCGGTGGCGGTGGGAGGTTGTGAAGGATAATAACATTTCATCGGAACGAGCCATCTTGTGAGTCAATCTGTGGAGGAAACTCCCATGGGTATCCTTCAGGGGCGCGAATGGTTGCAGTTATTTGCCAAGAAATTTATTTGAAACCATTTGCTAGTCTGAATAGCCTTCGATCCCGTGAGATCGCTGAAATCGGTTGATCATCCGTTCATCCGTTCACAATGCCGTTCGAGGGTGTATCTCTGATTAGCAAGGGCGGTAGCCATATCTACAATTTGAATATATCCCACCGATAAATGAGGCTTTTTGCTATAAGCGCCATCCGATTAAGTTTGAGAGTTTCTTTCCGATTTAAACCGACAGAAACGGCTGTTGAATGAAGGAACCCCAACAAATACGCACACAATCGGTCAGCTAACGAAAACTTCACAGAGGGCTCTCTGACTACGTGGATGTGTAGCAAATTGAGAAATTTGTCTGTGGGTGTTACTTTGGGTTCATATGGCCTTTCAAAATTTGGTGGGAGGCAGATAGCAAAGATAGGATGAAGAACTCCGTGGTTGCTTCTTGATACTCACTTCATGTGGGTGCAGGAACACAGTGATATACACAACTGGATAGCGCAGTTGGTTATGTGCCGCCCTAAGTTAGAGGGGTCCCAGGTTCGGATCCCAGTGAAATCGAATCTGGTCCAGTCACCATTTGCGTTTAGAATCAAATTAAGGGCAAAGGAGTAGGTTGCTGGGCAGGCATTTAACCAACTGCGCCATCCAGTTGTGTAGCACCGAACATAATTCACGCTTTGTTAGGCAGAACGCATTTTCCATCCTCAATTGTCCTTTTACCCAAATATGTGTGACCACATTCTGAAATGTGCACTTACTGGGTGGGCCATCTAGTGGGTTTTTTTTAAATCATATGTTATTTTGACACTGACAGTTGTTTCCCGCTCGAAATCCTGACAGAAACTCAGTATCATACCTCCGCGGAACAAAATGAGTCGCTTTACGCTTGAACAAAGTTGGGAAATATTGAAAACTTATTTCCAAAGTGAGTGCTGTGTAGTCCAAACGGTGCGCTTTTTGAAAATGAGTTTTGACCTAAATGAAGCACCCACCGCGACTGCTGTACGCAAGTTTGTGCAAAAAGTTCGTGAGACTGGTATGCTGGTGGACATCAATCATGGTACCCAATATGACCGAGAGTGTGAGACTCAATTCACGAACATCAACTCGCCATCGATCTCAGCTCGAACAGCTCAACATTTCACGCACTCGCACTACCATGAGGAGAATTCTGCACAAAGATCTCGGATTATTCGCTTACAAGGTCCAATTGACTCAGCAATTGAAGGCGAGCGACCATCCGCTTCGCAGTTTAGGCCAGCTGCGAGCAGCTTGAATTGGACAACGATTTTGGGCGAAAAATCATCTTTTCTGATGAGGCGAGGCGCATTTTCATCTCGGCAGCCACGGCTACGTTAACAAACAAAATTGCCGCATCTGGGTCTCAGAAAACCCGCACGTTATTGTCGAGATGCCAATGCATCCGCAGAGACTGACAGTTTGGTACGGATTTTGAAGTGGTGGCATCATTGGACCATTTTTCTTCGAAAATGAGGCTGGGAACAACGTTTCGGTCAACGGTGGGCGTTACAGACCCACGTTAACCGACTTCTTTTTTACTGAAATTGAAGTCATGGATTTGGACGACCTCTGATTCATGCAGGATGGCGCGCCATGGCACATAGCCCATGCCACAATCGATCTTTTGCGCACCAAATTCCCAAATCGCGTCATAAGCTGTCTGGGCGATGTCAATTGGCCGCCTCGGAGCCGCGATTTGACCCCTTTGAACTTTCTTGTGGGGAACCATGAAGGGGCCAACAATCCGGAAATGATTCAAGCACTTAAGGCCAAGCCAATATCATCCAAGCAAGTTCATCCAAGTGAGCTACAGCTTCGAGCTGTACCATCAACAAGGTCTTGGAAAATTGGGGCGACAGAATGCGCTGTTGCGAAGCCAACCGAGGCAGCCATTTGAACGGCGCTGTATTTCATAATGAATGGGAATGTTTGTTCTTACTAATAAAGTCATAACACAGGGAAAAAGTTAAATTTTGTTAATTTGATTGTATTTTTAAAAAGAAACTTTTATTTGGCCCACCCTGTTCATTAATTCATTCTCTCCCAGTAGCTGAACATCACCATAAACTCTTGTCGATCTTCACATTTCACATGTCTCTGCCAGAAAAATGTTTCGCGAATAGTACCAGATCTATCTTTTTCCTAACCGCGCAACCCAAGTTCCTAGACCATGTTCCATATGCCCGTCAGTTGCTCATTCTCATGAGGCTTCCTGATTAGTTCCGCTGTGTCACCACTATGTCACACCATTTTCGATAATATCCTCCAGAGGACATGACACCCGAATCACTGGACGGATTAAAACTTCCTCCCACTTGCTCGGTGTATTTTCAGAGCAGCACACTCATCCAGTGTTCGAGAGTCCTGTGCATCGGTTAAGTGCAAATTAACTCCAGATCGTCGTCGTGCTCATCACATCAGCTCCTCGTCGTCTCTTCATTAATGCGAACTTCCTCCACTCATCGCCGCTGTGTACGAGTGTACCGACCGACCGACCGACCGGCGACACGATCCGTTAATGAGATTGCAATCCTTCCTCTTGTTGTTTACACAGCGACAGATGGAGGTCATGCACCCTGCCTTTGTGTTCCCCCGTCACCGAGGAATCCATTACTCATAGGCTGATGGTGCCGTCAATGAAAATACACGCCAACATGCTCCCGACACTGTTCAACGGAATTGACACCTCCATTAAGAAAGCTCTCGAGCTCCGCATGTAGGACGAAAAAAAAAGAGGATTTAATCCCGAGTCATCACACACAGAGAGAGGGAGAGAGAGAGAGAGAGTGAAGGAGAGAGACTTTCCGACTCCATCACCAAGGGTGGCGCGAATTACAATATAATGAAATTCCTCGTTGCAGCCATCCCGCCATGTGAGCGAAACCCTCACCGTGCTCTGATGTCATTCCACCTTCGCGCGAGGTGCACTATTCGCAGCGAAATAGGTTAGTGGATATGCCATGCCTCAGATATTAAGGGTAAAAGTAATTTACTGCGCTTTTAAGAGAACAAGGAGGCGAAGAAGTGGAACAAACCAAACTGGGGTAGCACGGCAGAAATCATAAAGCAGGACACGCTGTGGGACGGAAGGGATTCACGCCCCACTCCACTTCGCAGGCCAGCCCGTCTGCTCGGAATCTCCCGACTTAGAGTTGCACTATGCAACGAAGTGCCTTTAAGGCACTTCTTTCTTGAAGGGGTTTGCTCACCCCTCCCCGCCTGCATATGTCCGTAGAGGAGTAATTTATTAAAATTTATAAGTTTCCTTTTGCGGGCGGAGTGGGGCCTGGAGGAACTTTGAAATTTGCTCCACATTAGTGCGTTTAACTTCAACCTGCAGCGCGGGCCGCATTGACGGGGGCTCGAGTCTCTAATGACGGTGCGCACTTGACGGACGTCTTAGTTGGGCATTTAGTTGCCGAAAGAAAGTGGTTGTCAGCCACTGGCTGGGGGGAGGAATATTCTGGAGCGACAGAACGTAATTAGGGGACCAGAGTGGTGTGTTTTGAAGACGATGTTGGCAGCGAAACGAACGGATTACTGTCTTGGAACGACTCAAACTGAGTATGACAGTTTGACGTGCATTTTTAAAATGCACTCCGAGTGGTAAATGCATATGTCACAGGCGGTAACTAAGCTGAAGGTGACAGGTATTTTGTGGTTCATAAAGTGCCTGAACCGTGACCAGGACTATAAACATGAACTGCGGCTGACGGTAAGTTTGGTTGCCCCGAAACTCTTTGACGAAGCTCCTTGCCACGTTAGGCTAGGTAAGGTTAGTTTGGGGTGACTGCCACCGCCGTTAAGACATTCGCTCACTTAGATCCATAGAGGATCCTTTGTGTTGTCACTGTCCGGTGTTTTATTTCACCGGTTTCCTCGTTAACCGGATGAGCGATAATTGAGTAACAGCTTTTGAGTACCAACTGGTTTCCTAGTGTTCTCCTGTATTATTGGTGATCCACTTTTGATTTCGTACATTTTTCCGAATCCGTAAACAATTGCCAGCTTAGATCGAAACGTTCGTTTCAAGTGAACAATTGTGTCATTATTCGTTAACCATCATCATCATCATAATCATTTTCAGCGACCCGCATGTTCCACTAAAGGGGTCGTGGGGGCAATGCATGTACGAGAGATCTCCAGGCCAGTCAATCCTCCGCCATCGACTCTGACCCATCAGGAGCTATGACCAAACGCAACCAGGCGAGTTTTTGGTCCTGGTCCAACCATCTCGTCCTGGGTCGTCTGCCAATCGGTCGCCTACCTGATGGAATCGCATTCAAGGAACGCCTCGGAAGTCGTGATGATGGGGACATTCGTGCCACGTGACCAAACCATTGAAGTACAGCCCTTTCCTTACCAAATTTCCCTTAAACCCAAAAACTTTGAGGAAGAGTTTAAGCCCTTTGACATCTGTTGAGTACCTTCGATCTGGTAGAACGATTTTATTAGGCAACCCATCCATTGACCAGCCTTATGACATGCTTATTTGTTGTCCATTGCACATGGCCAGTACCCATAACAGTGCTCAAACGTTAACATCTGTGCTCAGTTGCAATATTTATCGATATTTTCAGTTCAATGGCACAATTTAAACGCATTATCCTTGCTGGCCATAACTTTTACGACTCCATTCACCCGGTAAATGGTCAGTTTTAGAATGCCACCACCGTCACTGCAATAAATCCTGCAACAGGTTAAACGAGGACTAGTTAGAGTTGATTACAGTCATCATCATTTAATTATGGCAACCCCTCCCTTACTTCCCCGGAAAGCCATAAATGGCTTGTGCCGTGCTTGCTAGAGTGAGAAGGAGAAAAGGAAGCACCGATTAGGCTTGTTTGTTGCTGGTGAACGAGCGATTTTCAGTAATTAAATGTCGATAGTGTTCCAGACGCTCAAGGTATGGTCGTGCTCTGCATTGAATTTTAATCACATTTCATAACAAATGAAGTTTGAATGAATTTCTAAAGCAGTAAGGGATTTTATTGCATGTTAAACGGTCATACGAGGAAGCCAATGAAGCTAATTCACTTGACCTCCGATGTATGCTGAAAGGATGCAGAATCGGTTCGGAAACTGTTTGACTAGCCAATGTGTTTAAAACAATTCTAGCTAACGCAGCGAGTGCTTTTGAATCAAGCGGTAAAAGGCTTTTAATGCTCTTCGAAACTCACACCCCGTTGAACAGAATTGGAATGTGTGGTGGAATGTGACAGCGTCACAGTTTTGCTTCTCTTTGAGCATTTTTAGACGGAACGTAGATAAAGATTGACTTGGTACAGTTATAGAAACGAAGATAAGCTGGCACCCTGAAGACAGAGAGAAAGCGAGATCATCTGAGCGAATTGATTGGATACACGTGAGATCGAATAAGAAATCAATGACTTTTCAAAAAATACGCGAGATTACGCAGGCTAACTATACCAAATGCGACATAGCAATAATGTCAGATAGTCAAGTTGCTATTATGGCACTATACTCCCACTTCATCTAATCTAAGCTCGTGTGGGAACGCCTGCAGAAGCTTAAAGAACTGAGTGAAACTCTGCTGGATATTTGGCCATATAGGGATAGAAGGCAATGAAATGGCCGACTCCCTGGCAACAAAAGGAATCCTTCATGGGCCCTGAGTCTTTCTTCGCTGTAGGAGATCATGTCCGTAGAGAAGAATTCAGGAAACTAGAAAGAAGGAAATTTTCACTCAACACAACAGACGACGATAGAAGAGAATACCGTCCCCCCGATCTAGACGAAGTCAAGATAGCGATATCGAGACTGAAGTCTAATAAAGCTGCTGGTGCAGAGAGTCTGCCCGCTGAAAGGCTTCAAGCAGCTGGAGATGATCTGGTTGGGCGCATGCACCAGCTCATCTGTAAGATATGGTCGTAGGAAAGCATACCCGAAGAGTGGAAGTATCGTTTGCCCGATCCACAAGAATGGGGACCCCCTTGACTGCGCGAACTGAAATGCAAGCGGCTAAAATGGGTCTGGCGGTAAACGAGGGCAAAACCAAATATATGCTGTCATCGAGAAAGGACGCACAACATCGGCGACTTGGCCAGAACGTTACCATAGGCAGCTATAACTTTGAGGTAGTTAAGAACTTCGTCTACCTTGGCTTCGTAGTAAACAGTACAAACAACATCAGTGCCGAGATCAAACGCAGAATAGCTCTTGCCAACCGCTGTTTTTCTGCGCTCAAAAGGCAATTGAGTAGTAAAGCCCTCTCTCGGAAGACCAAGCTGACTCTATACAAGACCTTGATCATCACAGTCCTGCTTTACGACGCAGAGGCATGGACAATATCCCAAGCGAATGAACAGTCTCTTGATCTTTTCGAGAGGAAAGTTCTGCACGCGATCTTTGGTCCTGTTTGCGTTGATGGCATTTGGAGGAGAAGGTTCAACCACAAACTGTATGAGCTGTACAGCGACATGAGTCTAGCAAGGCGTCTGCGGATCCAACGTCTAAGATGGCTAAGCCATGTAGAGCGTATGGACAACTTAGCTCCGACCCGAAGAGTTTTCGACTCTGAGCCTGTGGGACAACGCAACAGAGGACGTCAACGTACAAGGTGGCGCACACAAGTCGAGGGGGACTTCGGCCGGCTTGGTGTGCGAAACTGGAGACAGCTGCCGAAAGATCGTGCTGGCTGGTGAGGCATGTTGAGTGAGGCCCAGGTCCACCTCGGACTGTAGCGCCGCCATTATTATATTATTATAACCAGTGGACTCAAATTTATCCATCTTACCTCCTAGTAGGACGATTATGACAACCGTTAAATGGGCGAAGCGTTGCCCGAACAGAACATCCATTTTGATAAAACAATTTTATCATTTGGGCATGTTGTTGAACGCTATGTACACCCACGGTGATTTGGCAAAACAGACTGAATAAACGACAGCAATGTTGACAGATGTAGCTTCAACAATATAGTCGCTATCAACTGTCAAAACTCGGAAGCCCCTATTGGAAGACCCTTTATCACAAGGCTGTCTTCTGTTCCGTCTCTTCCTGCTTCCAATGCCTTGCTTCCAAGTTGTAAACGGTTCTGATGTAAACGTCATGTTCAGAGAAGACACCATGCGTCGAATAAGATATGACTCATAAGAGTCGCTTTGGCGCTGCTTTTCAAAAGAGAAAGATCTCTTTTTCTCTCACGATTAGAGGGGACTTACAGTTTAATGCCGACTCTGAACGGTGAGACTGAGAAGCTTTTTCTAGACAGATATGCTCTTTGGGCTCGAAAGAGGTGGAGCTATGAAAAAATGTTAGATTTTTTGTTTCGAGATTCGAACTTTAGACCTCGAGCGTAGGAGTCGACACACCTACCCACTACGCCAAGGCGCCCACAAACTACTCAGTAGCCTTCCTCAAAATCAATGCATCCGCACACTCCAGAGTTTGATGAAGAACCTAGACTTTCATTGACGCTCAGTCACAGAAATCCACTTCTCTTCTGCTACTTTAAATATACACGACTACTTCCACATCTTCCCTTGCGAAAGAACACGGCCAATGGACCGGAAGATCTCTCATACAGCGTCTCTCTTAAAATGTCCATCATCAATAACCCTTATCATGAGTAAATTTCATGCTCTCTAAAAGAAGATCCCTACAGCAGACTTTCTAATTGTTCCCCGTTCCCCCGATTCCCCGAAGAAGAACAGCATGCAAGGGGAGTCACTCCACCAGAACCTTATTACTTTAAGTGCAAGAAGCTGCTCAAACACCCTCACGTTATAGTTGAACAGATGAAACAAAAACTAGATTAATCCGCCCCCAACCAAGTTAAGAGCACATCCCCCTGCGCCTCCTGCCACAGCATCAGTTACGCGTCAAGGCGACGTCGTCTCCATTCTGACTTCATCATCAGCCATCAACGGCGTCAGACTCCAAACTCTGTACCACTTCACCCGACCAAACATTATCGTCTCCAACAAAAGCCCCCCTCGCCAGCCCTCCAGACGGTGCTACGCCCATCCCCTTGCACGCTTCATCTACTAGCGCACCACACCAACTTTATGATTTAGCTCAAGTGCAGTTATAAAATTTTAATTTTAATTTCTCGACATTCGCTTCCCCGCCCGACCGTCACCAACGCCCGAATGCCATCGCCTTGTTGCACATATGTGTGTGTCTGATGTAGTCGGGGAAATCCTTCGCTTCAGGATGCTTTAAGGAAATTTCCTCGGATGAGTCGGAATGAGATGAAATTCATAATTCAGTCGTTTTTCAGTGTATCCACCCCGCTTGCTGCTGTCGCTCGTTCAAGAGGAAACAATAAAGGTTCTCTTCACGCAACCACCCACACACACACATAAGGCCGGCACCCCTGTCAGCAACCGTGTCGCCCCCAAGGTTTCCACGCATCTGCGCTCGATTTAATTGCCATTAATGTCAACGTGAGTGTCCTTATCGCACGAATAAAAAGCGATTTATTAATATTTACCACGAAACGAAGAAGTTTAGGTTAAAGTTTCTTTTCCCCTTATGTAACGTTGAGGGGGTGTGATGAAGGCGCTGTTTGAATGGCATTTGCGTTTCACATTCGATGTTCGATGAGGGGAGAGGCCGACGAAGACGACGCACGGGCACGGGCACAGGCACGGTGTCGACGATACTGTATCGCTTTAGTGTGGAAACTTTTGTGTAAGACACGGTCTCCCCTCAGGGGTGAGCACCTTGGGGCACTTGTACCTGGGTCGGAGGGTATGAGCTGGGGCTAGGGTTAGATTTTGATTTGAATAAGAAATGCTGAAGGAAACTTTTAGGTGTGAACTCAGGAGGGAATTGGTTTGATTAGGCAGAAGTTCTATTATTTTGATGACTTTATTAGGCGGAGCAACCCTTCCTGGGTGAAGCAGTGTGGATATCCCGAATGAAGGAGCACTCGTGGGTTGCCATGAAGTGAGGTTTCAAAGGACGAAATACCGCGTTTGTATACACAAAAGCACCCCAACATGACAAAAGTGACAGGCTCTGTTCAAAACAAGGTCAATCGGCCGCACCTACACCGCTTTGCGTTCATTCCCCGAAATCACATTAACCCCACTGCACTCAATTCGTTCATTTGAACCTCTCATTCTGACCCATTGACCAGGATACAGGTGTCCATTGCAGCCACCATCGACCAGTATGCGTGTGATTGGAAGTTTTTACGGGTCACTTCAAAGAGCGCAGTCCTTTGTGAGTCCCTCCGCCTTCATTTAATTGAATACATTTTTAATGCACACACGAGAGGATATCTGACTCGAACCCACCATCACCATCCACCCACTCCTCGGTCGGTGAGGGTCCATTCGCGGCGTAATGATGTGCCAATATGTTTTCCATTAACACCTTCTATTCACCTAATTTTCCACTTAGGGAAACGGGTATGAAAATAAATTCGCTCCTTCCCCGGTCATTGTTATTCAAATTTCCCGCGTTTTATCCCTGCGCCGAAAACAACAGCTGCCATGCAACAAAATTCTTGATTTTTTTTATTCCATTTTCTTCCGTTTCTTCCCCGGACTGGCAAAGTTTCGCGCATTCGGAAGTTTTCAACAACTCACAAGCCGGCAGAGTGGTGGAAGGCGGCGGCGGCGACCACCGCTCTCTGCCCATCCTCGCAGCTGGGGTCTGTGTTCAAAAAACCACTTCCACGGACCGCGCACAGCAGTGGAGCGTAGCACTATCGCGTCAAGTGGCCAAGTAACAAGGGAAGCAAAGTGAAATTCTGGTCGAGAGCGGGTGGGCGGTTGGTCGGGTGGGTGCCATCGTACTCGGTTCGGTGATTATGACGACCTTGGCTCTGCCATTTGTTTGTGTCCCCGTTTTCGTCCTTTTTAAGCTTCGTCACGCTATTTTTGCATACCACGCGCGCACACTTCAAACAAAAATGGGCCTCCGGTTGACGGTACTTTTTTTCCATCTTTTTTCTCGCCTTGCGTCCTACTCTTTTCCTCCTCGGGTGTCCTTAGTTCGCGTAATTTTCCACTCCCTAGGCTTTTTTTTTATTCCATCCTCATTCTGCCACCCAGCGTGATGATTTTTCACGCGGTCATGGACCATAGCGATTTATGTCCTTACTAATGATGGCCAGGACTTCATCTGCAAGCAAGGGTGGCGGTTGTGCGGAGAAATTGAATTTGATTTCCCTTTTTTTGTCGATTCTTTTCTTTTGTTGAAATGAGTGAAGGAAGTGGGGGATCCTGCCGGCGAAAGTGAGCGCGGAGACGATGCCGGCTGATGTGGAACGCACCAGCAGCTAGGACATGCTAGACGGTTGGGCTAAGGTTGACAGATTTTTTAATTACGTCAAGTTGTTGTTCCTAGAAATTATTATTTCTGGCGCTTCATTGCTGGTGGGGGGGGGGAGATACACCAAGCGGTTGCCTTTTAATGGATAGAAAAGTTTTTTAGGCCCTTGAATGAGGAAATGGAAGCGACGCCTACTGTAGTCCTTCTCGCTTACAATAATGACATTTTATGAGTTAAGGATGCGGAAAACGGAAGAAAACTGGGTTGCGTGAATTTGGGTGATAGGTCCCTTCAACTTTGAACTCGATACGCGGACCGAAATCTTAAATCTTTAAGCTATTGATGCGTTGGTGGAATCGACGACTGCCTTTCTGATGAGCCTACCTCTCACAGGATGTACCAAAAGGCCTCAATTGAAAAGTTGAAAAAGAGGAACAACAAATTTTCATCTTGAAGATTCTTTTACGGATTTTTTCTTTTTGATTTTCATTTCTCTTTTAAAACTGCAAATAATACAGCATCCATTATAAGCAAACAACTTTTCTTAATTTTTTGGTAGCAATCAACAGTGGGCGGTGTGGTCGCGTGGGTTTGTGCGTCGACATTCAAGTCTAGGTTCGAATCACAGTTCAGACAAACAATTTTTCAAAAAAATTGTTCACAGCTCCACCTCTTTCGAGTCACTGACAAAGCGCAAAGAGTATAACTGTTTAGAAAAAGCTTCTCAGTCTCGCCGTTCGGAGGCGGCATTAAAACTGCAGGTCCTCTCCACTCGTGGGAGAAAAATTGCACGCACAACACGACTGGTTGCTGAGAAGCTAGGCCCAAGTCGACCTCGGACTGTAGCACTGCCAATATTATTAGGGTTTGAGACCCGACGCAGAATCTCCCTTGGCAACCGTTGTTATTTCGATTTGTCTAGGATCAAAACTCCTAACTCGAAGGACCAAAATCATGCCGAATGCTGGACGACGAGCAGAACGGGAGAGCTGATTTCTGCTTTCTTGGAGAGAAAAATTCTGCGAGGAAGGTGAATGGAGGAGAAGGCATAACCACAAACTCTGCAGGCTGCACTAAGATGTGGACGTAGTCCGGAAGGCAAAAATCCATCGCCCACATTGGGCGTATGGACAACAATGCTGCAGCCATGAGGGTCTTCGAATCCGACCTTCCTGGTTTGAGAAGGAGAGGAAGACCTAACCTCCGGTTTAAAGACCAAATCATCGCGGACGCTTGGTCTAGTCAACTGGAAGCAGCCTGGCGGGGATCGTTAAGGATGGAAGACAGCGATGGCTCAGTCCTTCCATGGGACGCAGGCCTGATAAATAAAAAAATCTCAGACAATTTATTTATTTTTGCGTTGCATTGCTTATCGTGTCTACTTTACTATTTGTGTTTGTCTCCGCTGAAGAAATGCCTCGACCAGGTTTTTGACTTAAATTTGAATCAATCAATCGAATTTTCGACAATTTAAGTTGAAACTCTTCTTCTTTGTTTTGCGCTACTGTCTGAAGTGGACTTGGACCTAGCTTCTACAACAACGACTCTTGTATTCTGTGTGGTTCTTGTTTCCTAGCGAATGGAGTTCTAAGCCGACTCTGAAAAACTAAGTTTGAACAGCTTTACATTACTGGTGAGTCAAGAGAGGTGGTTCCGTAAAGACTGGACTTCCGGTGTAGGAATCAACACATCCACGTTTGTGCCATAAATTTGGAATTTCAGTGTAGTTGTCAAGGTACTTACTCACAACTTCCATCAAAAGGTTACTTAAAACAAAGAATTTATTGATCAAAGCAGCAAAATGCTAGTCGATGTCCGAACTTTTTTTTTATTATTGTCGCAGGTTTTTGTAACATTACACTGGAGCGCTCAGACTCAAAAACAGGTCCATTGTATTACCAGACAGAAACTTACTTTTGCTGAAATTTCAGACCAGCAAGCGCTTCTGTGATGAGGAGCCTACATCACCAGCTCTCATCTCATCAGCAACGAATAACTGCCACCTGATCCGAGCAAAGGCGGGACAATGGCAGAGGAAGTGCTCTGCAGTGTCATCGTCTTCTTCACAGGCGTCGCAGAGGGTTCCATCGCTTAGGCCAAGCACACTTAGGTGTTTGGCGAAGGTGTAGTGCCCTGTTAGTACGCCGGTGAATTGTCTGCAATCTTTTCTGTTGAAAGATAATTTTCTTACAGATTTTGGGGAGAATGCGCTTGGTCTGTCTACAGGGTCATGTTCTGCCCTGGAGAGTCATGCCACCTGCGATTGTGCTCTCGAGAAGTCCAACCATCGATGGAAGCCCTAACTAAGAACGCAGGCAGTCCTAGCGTAGGTTCAGGCAGTCCTGAGAATGCCTCATCTGATCCTCGCCCAGCAAGTTCATCGGCTATCTCATTTCCTGTGATCCCGTGGTTAAAGGGTTGAGCACGGCCTTAAGCACAGCTTGGCTGTCGCTACACACGCAAATACTTCGACGCAAATTTACCTAACGAGGTGTGCAGTCTAAAGTTCTCACCCTCCACTCAGGCACCAGCACCAGATCCTTCATTGGTCTTGGAGCCGTCCATGTAGATTCGACTACATTCCTCTCCTGGCTCAGATTCTGGCCAGAACCAGTCCTGAGTGCAGTCCTGAGTCGACTTTGTATGTTCGTTGCAGCTGGAGTACAGGTGGCCGTGCGTCAGACGGCATATCCATAAGACTGGGGTCAAAGGAAATGCGATGCGCAAGGTCATCGAAACTTCAGTGCGAGTTGTACCAAAAACCATTTCTTTTTAAACGGAAGATAGCCTTGAGGGTGCACCCCATGATGTGGATATCTAGAGGGAAGATTCCGCAGTGCATCAAGAGCAGAGCCAGGCGTACTAGGGAAAGCGCCTATGCAGCCAAGACAGATCGTTCTTTGAAGCTTGGTGAAAGCAGAAGTTGCGTATTTACGCGAAAGCTTATTCCACCCAGCGACCGATGCATAGGAGAGAAGGGTCTAATCATAGCCGTGTAGACCTAAATGGATCTTTTTGGTGATAGACGCCAAAAACTGACAGTGCCTTCGCAATTTTCGTTTCGATGTGTTTTTTCCACAGGAGCTTCCTATCTAGAATGACACCCAGATACTTAGCTTCATCGGAAAAGCGGATAGTGACACCTTTTAAATCTAGTTGAGTCAAACCAGTCAATCCTCCTCCTCGTGAAGAATGTCCGAACTTACGAAACCTCCTACCTCGGCCAGTTGCAACCTGTAAAGGATGTGTCCACCGAAATGGACCACATCTTTGTCAAGGTCACGACCGCTGTTGCTGTCTCCTGCAGAGAACATACATTTTCCATCTGTCCACTGCCCCTGTCAATGCTGCTCGTGATTGACATCCTGATTTACATAAATGTCTACCTTTCGCATCTGATCAGTCACCCAACCCCTCCCATCGTCCACCTTCATCAAAAATTCCCAACGCGTGTTAACAAATCACCAACTATCTATCCGAACAATTATTTTAAATTCCGTGAAAATATTCCAGTGATTTATTGCCGAGCTACCGTCGAGCTCTTTATCCCCCCAGGATACAATGGCAGCCGCCAGCCGCAGAGAAGCACCAGTAGCAACCAGCAAAAAACTCCCGAGTCATTCGTCCCCTTTTAGTCAAATTAGTAAAGCCCCCCCGGCCGGGGCAACACACAGCATCACTGGCAGCAGGGTAATCCGCTTAATGGCAAACTATTGTGATTCTGTCCTCATTGTCCCCACAACAGAACCCACAAACACGTATCCCCCTTTCCTTGACGTGTTTCGTGTACTTTTTTCTTTGCTCCTCGTTCAACGCCCGCCCACACGCCCACACGCCCACAAGCAACAAATTAAATTTCCTATTTTTAATCTTTTCCCCTGTGCGAGAGCTTGCTCGAAAATTGGGCGAAAATAGAAAAACCGAAAGGTCGTGCCGGCATAACAGGCAAAAACGGCTCTCTCTGCATATCTAACTAAATAAACGGAACGGAAATTCCGCATTTACCGCCCGGCCCCCTTCCATGGGCTGGATGTGTATTTGTATCTGCTTCGGTGGCGGGGGCGGGGGCGATGGGGTGAGCGAATAAATTCGATTCAAATGAAATGATTCTCATTCATTGGAAAATTCACTCGTCCACACAATTAGGGGTGTGCGACCGACACGGCAAACGGCGAGGGGCGACGTTGGTCGGTGGTCGGCGGTCGGTGGGTGTGCCAACACAGATCGCAGTTTGTTTGAAAGGACGTGTCAGCCACGAAAAAATATTTCAAAAAACAACTGCACAGACACGACGGGGTCGACAATGCGAGAGAGAGAGAGAGTGTGGGAGTGGGCGACCAAGTTGGAGCAGCACAATCCCACCGCCTCTTCCCAGGTCGCCCTCATTAGTCATGCAAATGAAATTCATCCTCAGCAGTTTCATTTTCAAAAAATATTCCGCTTTTTTTCGTTTCTACTCAACCCCTTGCGGATGGCTCTGCGTTGGGCTGGCTGGACTAGATACGCTTGACGTCTTTTAAGAAACCAGCACGTATGGCTGGAGAAGGACCTGCGGGGGAATCAGTTTCGGCAAATGAAAGAGGGTAGAAAAACGGTGAAGCTGTTCCTAGAGTGGTTTCTTTTGGTATGAGTGTTTTTCGTGGCCATTAAGTGCCGGGAGGGCCAATGCGTTCAAGTCCACGAGGCTAAATTCAGCGGATTGGAGTCTGTGGTGCAGGTCAGTGTCAGTGTTATGCTGGCAAGATCATGTGTCTGAGTGCAAATATTGAAGTCAGTTTTGAGAAGATCTATATTTTCCGACTCATCAGTGTGCGTAATAACATGCTTGTTAAACTTCGACTTTTTAAAATAATTTGCGCAAGTATGTATAGTGACACTTTCAAAATTATGAAACGTAGTCGAAAGTCAACTGTTTTCGCAGAGAGTTCAGTAATTTTGCGCTTCAACCACCCTTTTGTGGTCAAATTTTCTGCAGCGATGACTGACGAGGATCACCGAATGTCTCAGTAGCATTGGTCCCATTTGAAGTGAGGAAAGCCCAAAGGAGATCCATTAGATCTCGACTACTTCAGAAATGAAGGAAAGCGAAATGTAATCGCCAATGGCGCCCGGTACAAGTATAAGGTGGGCCATCTAGTGTTTTTTTTTAAATCATAGGTTATTTTGACATTGACAGCTGTTTCCCGCTCGAAATCTTGACAGAAAGTCAGTATCATATCTAAGCGGAACGAAATGGATTGCTTCACGTTTGAACAACGTTGGAAAATATTGAAAAGTTATTTCGAAAGTGAGTGCTGTGTAGCTGGGTTTTTTGAAAAGAAGTTTTGGCCGAAATGAAGCACCCACCGCGACTGCTGTACGCAAGTTTCCACAAAAAGTTTGTAAGAGTGGTATGCTAGTGGACAACACTCATAGTCCCCGTCATCGCACGGTGCGCACAGATGAGAATGTGGCTACTGTGGCCGAGAGTGTGAGACTCAATTCACGAACATCAACTCGCCATCGATCTCAACAGCTCAAAACTTCACGCACTACCCTGAGGAGAACTCTACACAAGGATCTCGGATTATTCGATTATAAGGTCCAACTGACTCAGCAGTACGCGCTACCATCCGCTACGCAGTTTGGGCCAGCTGCGAGCAGCTTGAATTGGACAACGATTTTGGGTGAAAAATCATCTTTTCTGACGAGGCGCATTTCCATCTCGGCGGCTACGGCTACATTAACAAACAAAATCGCCGCTGGAGCTACTGAGTCTCGGAAATCCCGCACGTTGTTGTCGAGAAGCCATTGCATTCACTGAGAGTGGCAGTTTGGTGCGGATTGTGGAGTGGTGGCATCATTGGACCATTTTTCTTCGAAAATGAGGCTGGGAACAACGTTTCGGTCAACGGTGGGCGTTACTAAGCCATGTTAACCGACTTTTTCTCTTACTAAAATTGAAGACATGGATTTGGACAACCTCTGGTTCATGCAGGATGGCCCGCCATGCCACACAGCGCATGCCACAATCGATCTTATCCCATCAATTCCTTTTCGCATCTAATTTCCAAATCGTGATATGAGCCATCTTGGCGATGTCAATTGACCGTCTCGAAGCTGCGATTGACCCCTTTGGAGTTTTTTTTTGTGGGGAACCGTGAAGAAGCGATGTTATGCCAACAATCCGGAAACGATTCAAGCACTTAAGGCCAAGCCAATATCATCCAAGCAAGTTCATCCAAGTGAGCTACAGCTTCGAGCTGTACCATCAACAAGGTCTTGAAAAATTGGGGCGACAGAATGAGCCCCTGCGAAGCCAGCCATGGCAGCGCCAACCACTTGAACGACGTTCTATTTTATAATTAATGGGAATGTTTGTTCTTACAAATGAAGTCATAATACAGGGAAAAAAATTATTTTGTTCATGCTATTGCATTTTTAAAAAGGAACTTGTATTTGGCCCACCGTGTATATGCGGCGTTGGCGGTATTCCGAAAATAGAGTCTTTAATGTTGGCCTCGAATTCGTCTGAAGTGGTTGGGGTTGGCTTGTTAGCGTAGACTTAGAACTTGACGTTGCAACAGAGAAACGATAAACGAGTGGTGTCAAGTCGGATGGTCGCGGCGATGATCACGTTCCCCATGTGCTGACACAGTCCCCAAATTTATTCTTCACAACTTCGTGCGTTGCATGGCTTGTATGGCATGTATCGCCGCCCTGTCTTATTCGAACCACAGCTCGGATACATCGATGTTATCAAGCTGTGGCCACAGATAATCGGTTAAATTCGCTTATACCTGACGATAACGGTGTCTCTTTCTTAATTTCGAAAGAATAAGGGCCGACGGTTTCGATGTCCCCATGCCATAAACCTTGAGGAAAGTGACACAGTTATTGTCAGACCTTATTTTTCTTGATCTTTGTGAATGCATTGATTCTTAGTCGAACACTTGTGAATTGTGTTCGCACCAATGACCACAATTTTGCACGTTGACTTAGCCGCTGAGCCAAGAGCGGTTTCTTTCGAGATATTTTGTCAAAAGTACGGATCTCCTGCCAACATTTTCAACGCCCAATTAGCGAACTAACTTCACGAAAAAAACACCAAACATTTTTTCACGGCTCCACCTCTTTCGACTCACTGTTGATACTCAGAGTATAACTGTCTAGAAAAAGCTTCTCAATCTCGCCGTTCGAAGGAAGTCGGCATTAAACTGTAGGTCCCCTCCACTCGTGGGAGAACAATAGCACGCACAACACGAGTGGTCGCTGAGAAGCTAGGCTCAGGTCCACCTCGGACTGTAGCGCCGCCGTTATTATATTATTATTATAATTAGTGAACTAACGGCGTTGTCTATGGTCGTCCAACTTTAATTTTTGGCTCAGCACAATCCTATGCGGTTGCTTTTGTGCCTACCGTGTTCACTCTAACCCTGGCGATGCCGAATTCGGCTGATTAACGTCAAATCGACAAATCGTCTTTTTCGATACTGGCCGCTACGGCGGTTATATTTTCCTTATTTCCCATCAATCTTTATCTGGTCGATGGCTTAAGGTCCAACAGAGTGTACTCACGATCAAACTTGTCCAAAGTGCGACGAATTGCTTGCACATTGAATCCATGATCACGACCGACCTCACGACGAAATTCACGTTCACGTTGCTTATTTGCACCTGAGCCGGAATTTCGATAATATTTTTCAATAATTTCCTCACGTTCGGCAAACGTAGGATGACCAGACGTCCTCTTTAAAGAGGACAATTCCTCTAGTTTTCCTTAAAAACCTTGTCCGGTATCTTTTTAGAAAAATATACCATTTGTCCTCTTTTTAGGGTTTTCTTACCCCCACAAATTTTTTGACATAACAAAACAAAAAATCTTTTATTCAACAGACTACATTAAGAAACTCCACAGAAATTTAAAGGTTTGACGTAAACACGACCTAAAAAGTATAATTTCTTGAACCCGCTCTTGAACACAACGCCATCTTCTGATGGCTCATTTCATAACTGTTAAATTGAATGTTTCCTTTAGTTTTACTTAATTAATTTAATTAATTCAAAAAATATATTTATTTTAAATTTTGTTTCGATTTTTTTTTTTTTTAATTTATTTTTTTTTGATATTTTTGTAGGTGTCATCTTTTTTTTAGCGATAGATTTGGTCACCCTAGACAAGCGTGAAACGATGCATGAGACAATAGCACACTTTACTGAATATTTTGACATTCAGCATGTCATTGCTAGCATTGGAAAATCTGTCATTCCAATCTGGGCAATCTTCGCCTTTCATCGCTTCAGAGAGTGAACTCAATGTCCGTCAATGTCGGTCTCCATTGCAGATGAGGAACGACCTGATTTATGACAACATTTCAAAAGCAATAAGTCCACCATGAATTTGCTTATCAGAATTTCCAGAGAACCCCATCAAATCCCCTGTAATGTGCATTAGAATCTGCAAAAAGTTTTCATCGCCTCAGAACGATGCACAAACACGGATGATGACTACCTCTACCTCTCTGCCCACACAGTGTATCGATTTCCCCCCAAAAAAAAGACAACCTTTAAGACCTTCCCCCCAGGCATTTCACATCTGCAAATGCATAATAGAATCCAAAAGAATATCATCTCCGTCGGAAAACCACCTCCCTCAGGAATCCTCGGATCAGGGGAGCATATTCCCTGCTTCGATGTATTCACGAAAACCGCTGAAGTGTATCATTATGTGCCAGTGAACGAGAACGTGCAGACCAAGAAATTATAATTTGTTCGTTTCTTCTCCTCCGTCGGGTAGTGCCAGGAAATTTCTGGAAACAAAATCAACTCAATTTTGTGGGTAAAATTGATTCCTCCATCCGGCACAGATACGTGCTAGTGATTCGCACGAAGCCCCAGAACCCCGGCAAGCGAGTGAATAAAACTCAATTTCGTCCAATATCCTTATTTCATTTTTATTATTAACAAAACAATTTATTTATTTTATGTTCTTTTTCTTTTCCTTGCCTTACTATCTGATTTTTATTATTACATGATTTTTTTTTGCTTTTTGCTTTTGGTTTTAATTAGTTTCTTTTTTTTTTTTGTTTTTTATTAAATAGTGAAAATTTTGAAATGGGATTTTATACAATAGTTAGTTGTTGTTGCCTTTTTCTTTATACATGCACGAGAGAGTGTTACATTCAGTTAACACAACCTTCAAGTCTTTCCTAGGACTATTTATTTTTCTATTCGAAGTAGTCCCTGTTTTTTTTTTTTTGCTTTTTTTTAGGCTGAACAACAGGCTGAGAGATGGAGATGGTTTTAGGCGAAAGAAATGCTTGTAGCGATGGCTGAATCTGGATATTGGATCAACGTTGAGAGCCCTATGCCCGGTGTTGAACAGGATGAAATCATTATCAATGATTGACACAAATCGCAAGGATATACGGACGGTGGTGGGAGTTTTCACCGGGCATTGTCCGATAGGCACCCGTGCCGGTAGGGTAAGTATCCCCCATAGCGACTACTGTAGAAGTTGCAAGGACGAAGACGAAATAGAGTTCGTCCGCCACCTGCGGTGCGATTGTCCAGCCCTACGGGGAAGGAGACTGCTAATACTAGGCAGTAACTTCTTCGACGAGCTGGAGGATCTAAATAAAATAGTGCTGAAGCACCTCTTGAAATATATACAACAATCTGGGTGGTTCTAATAAGCAGTAAAAGTGTAGTTCTCACGGGGTACACCCCCCACACCCATGGACCAACTGTTGGTCTCAGTGAGCCGCGATCTAGTCGCAATGGCACCCTACCTACCTACCTACCCTTCCAATGCTTGTAGCGTCTTGAGTCAAGTTAGGTTAGGGGTCTGCTAGTGAATTCACCAGCACACTTAGACCATCTTGGTCCATTGTTATGCCGACAGTCAGACTACTACCACTGATCGACCGCTCCAGTGATAGTGCCGTTAATTTGATCCCGATTGACTGGACCCGATTTGAAAACCGGATAAAAGCGTATTAACTTTGCTTTCACTGTGATTCGAACCTGGAACCCCTCTAACTTGGGGCAGGCACTTAACCAATTGCGCCATCCGGTCGTCACGGCGAGTATAAAAAAAAGACACAGAATTGTTCATTCAGCGCAAATCAGATGAATTAGGCATAGTCAGAGAATCAACCCGGCTTATTTTTCGGTCGAATTTTGGGCCTGTATCTCTGTAGGATTGCGCTGGCGCAAGAATTGAAGCCGGACAACTATAGACAACGCTGTGAATTCATTAATTGGGCGTTGGAAGTTTTGGCCGGAGATCCGGATTTTGGCAAAAAATGCATCTTTCGCACGAGGCCAATATTTGGCTCAGGGGCTATGTCAACAAGCAAAATTGCCGTTATTTGAGCCCAAGTGTTCGACTAGGAATCAATTCATCCACAAAGATTGACTGGTTGGTGCGGCTTAAGACATTGCGGCCTAATCGGATATTATTTCTTTCAGGTATAGAGCGATGTTAACCGATTTTCTATAGCCAGGGATCGACAACATCGATATATCCAAGCTGTGGCTCCAACAAGTTGGCGCTACATGCCGTACAAGCGACGCAACGGTCGAAGTGTTGAAGATGAAATTGGCGACTGGGTCACCCCACGGCGAGCGTTCATCAATTGACCGTCGCGATTTGACACCACTTGATTATTTTTAGGTGATTTTTCGGGAATCGAACCGACAACATCGAACGTAGGAGTCGCACCTACCTACTACGCCACGTTTTTCGATTGCGCAGCTCTAATTCGAGGGAGATTGGAGCTACTGAGTAAACAACATCTTTAAAGAATAAGATTGAGTTAAAAATTATCCTAAGAATCATTCAAAAATTTGAGTTTTAATCAGCAGTGGAATATAAATGGCCTTCGATGGTAGCCTGCTCTCACCCTTTCCCCAAGAGCACAATTGACTGTTCAAGGTCAACCGTTATTGTATGCCTCTTTCATGTCTTCCCTAAGGGTACAATGAACCCAAAATTGTCAGCGATTGTAAGCCGTTAGAGAGCTCGCCTTACCTTCTCCTCTGTTTCCGTGAGAGGATTTTGCATACGAACAACGTTGATGACACTTCTATGCATGCAGCAGCTTCAAGCCTCAAACAGATGTGCAGCAATACACCATACATTGATGAATGCGGAAATGCAAAATGAAACCGACATGCAGCAAAATCTTACATCAAGTCGCATTAGTTTGCTGTCCTTATAAAAAGTCGCAATTGATTTCGGGAAACTTTTCGACATGAATGTGGAAAGGGATAAATTGAAGAAAATAACTGTTTCATCAATTCTCGTGAACTCAATTAATTTCTCAGTTGACTTCAAATTGTAAACAGTCACTTACATAAAAAGTCAAATTTTAAAAATTTACCAGTGTACTACAAACGTCTTTGTGGCAAAATTGGAAATAGAGACAACCTGCATCAACGCGTGGCGGTGCAGGAGACATATGTCATGTTCTAAAATTTTACTGCACGCATTTCACTACATGCATTTCGACGGCGGAGACATACTCGTATGTTATGTTCTAAAATTTTACTGCATGCATTTCGATGCAGGAGACATAAGTCATGTTCCAATATTTTACTGCACGCATTTTACTGCATGCATTCTGATGCAGGAGACATATATCACGTTCCAAAATATTACTGCACGCATTTTACTGCATTTCGATGCAGGAGACATATGTCATGTTCTAACATTTTACTGCATGCATTTCGATGCACGTCTGTGTCAAGCTTAATACCGTGATCGTGTATAGTACAGCAGCATTGTCTGGTCGATCAACGTAAATGTAACCCACGTCAGAGCCTTGAAATGTTCCCTTCTTCCCTATTATTTTGTGTAAGTTAGAGTTACAATCAAAAAGTTGGGTCTATAGTGTCTTTTGAAGATTGTTAAGTTTAGATGAGGCTTAGACAAGATCACGCAGATTATCAGTCAGGATCATCTTGTCACACCCCGTTTATTCGAGTTAAGAAATAGTCCCATAGGATAAAAATAGCCCCATTATCCAAGTTCGGTAAACTCCTACCTTGGTCGTTATTCGACTTATTCAGCCACATTACCCTAACCCGGCATCTACGTATTCCAAGCTTCAGTTAGCTAGGCCATGTGGAAAGTTTGGACACCACAGCCTAGTACCGCATAGTTTTCGAAGGCCTGACAAGATATCATGCAGCCTAGACTTGTTTGTAGTTGACCTTGGGGTTCAGAGTGGTGTAAAGGGGCAGGTAAGTAATTTCTGACCAAATCAAATTTTTATCTCCTGAATGCTACACTTTTTTGCAGAACTTTCTATGCTTCTTTGGGGTACATCCGTATCCCAATACCGACTATCAGCACAATGACAAACACTCCGCCGGCCGTCAGCATCACATACGAACTAATGCAACCCGTCTTGAAACTCCTTCGACGTTCAAGCTTGCAACTTCACCTGCTACTGATTGGCGGGAATTTTAAAGGCTCGGGTACGAGTGTACCCCAAATAGGGTTAAGAAAAACACTAAAAATTTGTCGCACAATTGCACATCATTTTCTAACTAAAACCCAACTCTACTCAAGAACATAATAATAATAATAATAATATAATAATGGCGGCGCTACAGTCCGAGGTGGACCTGGGCCTAGCTTCTCAGCAACCACTCGTGTTGTGCGTGCTATTGTTCTCTCACGAGTGGAGGGGACCTACAGTTTAATGCCGACTCCGAACGGCGAGCTTGAGAAGCTTTTTCTAGACAGTTATACTCTTTGAGCATTGTAAGTGAAAGAGGTGGAGCCGCGAACAATTTTTTTGAAAAATTGTTTGCCTGAACTTGGATTCGAACCTAGACTGTGAAAGTCTAATGCGCATGGGTCGACTCACGAACCCACACGGCCACGGCGCCCACTCAAGAACATACAAGGCCTAAATTTCCATACAAAAGGGGGCGTCAACAGACTTTTTGCCCCACCCTCTTAGACCAAAGTTCGAACATGAAATTATTGATCATCCGTCTCTCTCTGTCCGGTGTTCTTCCTCCTCACATCCGAAGTGTACAAAAATTCTCTATCTCCCTCCTCTCTCTCTCTCTGTCTCTCTCTTTTCAGTTTTTCAGAATGTTACTGTTTCCCGTTATAAATTGTATTTGTTTTCTTGTCTAAATACGCTTAATTGAAGAGTTTCCCTAACATTACAGTAGTTACACTATGATCTTTGATTCATGATCCATCGTACGACGCCTTCGCGTCTTCGTCTCGTCACCGCGGTCTATATATAAACTTTTGTCATCCGCTTCCTCTTGTCTTACATTTAATCTAATTGATCTCCTTTGCTACGCTCTAGATATGAGTTAAAAAAGAAGAAAGTTAACGTCGTCGTCGTCGTCGCCCCGCCGTCCTCGCCTGCGGTCGCCGCCAAGGCTGCCAGTGTCCCTTAAATTGTTTTACACTAAGTTCAGTTTATGTTTCTCTCTATGTACCTACATATATATAAATATAAATCTCTTCTGGATAAGTGCTGTGGGGGGCTTCACGGAGAAGAAGCTAGCGGCGCCGCCGCCGCCGCCGTCGCTGCCTGAGACTAGGCGTCCGGGAGTTAGCTCTTGAAGATGTCCGTTGGCGAGTCGCTCAGGCGCTTCAGCATTGCGTTTCGATGCAGCCAGTATGGCGGCGGATCCGGCGGCTGGCCGGGCAGTATCGCCTTGTTCTTGAGCATGGTAGTCTTTGGGTTTGGCGGGGTGTGACAGTCCGGGCCCAGTTGGCTGTTGGCCATGGCCGAGCTGTACATCACTGGGTCGGCGAATTGCGCCGAGTGGCCCAGGGACCCGCGTAGGGGGGCCTCCTTCTTTCGAATCGTGTCGCAGGTTTCCTTCATCTTGCACAGCTGATCCTGAAGGTTTCGGTATTCCTCGAGGAAGCGTTCCAGTTGCGCGGCGTGGTAGTCGTAGGCAGTGACGGTGGATGTTGGGGGTGGGGCGATGCCCCCGGAGCGACTGGTGAGGCTGCTGAAGTCGAGGAGGGGAGTCGCCGCTGAGCTGAAGGAGCGCTGGTGGTGGGAGGTGCTGGTCGCCTCGCGCACTGGGGACGAGGGCAGGCTTGGGTTGCGGCGATGAGCACTGATGGGAACGCCGGCAGCTGCCTTGGAACTTTGTACGAGGTTCAGGTAGCTGTTCGACCGTTGACTGGTGGTTCGTACGCCCGTGTAGTTGGAGCACGACTCTGCTGAGAATCGCCGGCCCAGGGCGAAGTCGGCGAGGTAGGCGGCGTCGCCCAGCGTGCTGCTGCCGTATTTGCTGGAGTTGTCGGCCAGCAGTGGGGACTGACTGTCGGAGGAGTTCTTGAAGTATTTTCCAGAGTTCTTCAGCTTCCGCGGCAGCGTGCAGAGTGCACCTCCCATCACGCTCGACGCGCTGACTATCGACGTTGTCGGGTTAGTGGCCGAGATGTTTGTGTTGTATTTGGACATGTCCAGTAGGTCGGGGTATTTGCTATCGAAAAAGTCGGCGTCGGGGGTTCGCGACGAACAGAACACTGACGAGTTGACGTCATCACCGATGTACGTCGTCGCCACGTTTGCCGGCTTCGCCAGTGGTGATGATTTCTTGCCAGACCATGTGTAGCCGGCGGTGAGGCGTGCAGCTGCATCCACTTGACTGGAGATGGAGCTCGATACAGAGTCGGGTGTGGAGCTGAAACGAGAATAATAAGAACGTCTTCAGTTAAGTATGTCAATGACACACACGAGATAACAAAACCAATTATGGCAGCAAATAGATGGCCTCAGTCACACAACACCAAGCACTCACCCCGAGAGAGGGGCCATTCGAGGGAATCGTCGGATAACAAGCTTTAGATGTCAGAACATTGTCCGGGAATGATTTATGAGTTCGAGGCGAATACATCAAACTTTATGGGGGGGCTTAACCTAATAAGTGCCTGACAAGCTGTTAGGCGTGTGAGTTTTATTCGATGGGGAGGCGGGGGGCAGTTTGGAATGGATAATGAATTGGAACCCCCGACACAGGAGTTAAGTAGACAAGCAATAGATGATTGAAGTCGATCAATTATCTCTCGAAGCATGTCGTTCCTCTCTTGATTCTCCGTCTCTGAATTGGTGATGTGATGCGGCTCCTTGAATAAAGGCCAAAGGCATTCTGGTGTCACATTTGAAGAGACTTTCAATGAGAAATGGAAATGGAAACTATAGATGGAACTCTTGCTCTTGTATGGACCTAATGATGAGGCCTGCATGTGGGATACGATATGCAAAAGGAAGCAGCCTGAGAAGAAGGTTAAAGTTTTGGGCCATCAAACAGAGGTTGCTGATGAGGGAGGGTGTGTGAAAATATTTGCCAATTTAATTCCTTTATCCTACTTCACTGGATTGGAACAAAAATTGCATGACTTAACTGAGTTGATGAGTCAATTGTCAAAAATGAGGAGGAGCGCATTGAGTCGATGTTAAGATTTTGTTGGTTGTCGGACTAGATTTTGGCTGTACCTTAAGATGATTCACGCGGCACTCGATTTCGCACTGTAAAAAAATGCAAGCAACATTTGTCAACACATTCCGCTGAAATTTGTGGAATGATTGCCGTCGCGTTGTGTGTGAGTACGACGAGGTTGGTCGATGTGTCTCGCGAGCTAGTGACTGCAATTGCTCCATCATAAAACGAAGGAAAATAATAGGTTCAAGCTAAGCGAGTGGCTGTTGCAGAAGTAAATTCACATAATCAAATACCGCCTGTACTATAGCATTACTAAAAGAAGGACCGTGTCATTCTAAAGTACAGTTGTGATAAAAGTTCAAGTAACGAACGATGGGTCCGACAAAATCAAACAGGAATGATGTTATTTATGCAGAAACACTCCCTCAAAAGCAAGAATCTATGCAGTTTTCATTGCAGAAGAAGGGGAATTGAATTCCTTAGCAGTTTTTTTAGTTTTGTTTAAAACAATTCGTTTACTAATACAGTAGACGCTCGATATAGTGAACAATCCAATATAGTGAACAAAGAACATTTTATACAGGCTATTCTAAATAGTGAATAAAAAAAATCTCATTATACTGAACCAATATTTTTTTCTTCTTTGAACCTTTCAGCATGCACAAAACACGTCTAAAACTCCTTAGTCCTTTGCAGTGGGCAGTATACATACAATCGTCCTAATTTACCGTTTGTATGGATATGGTACACAGTTTGGGGTTATTTGAAGCAAGTGCGCATTGCTTGTACATGGAATGTATTATTTTGTTGCGTTTTAAATTTTTTACGTATGAGTGGTTTTTGTTAAAAATAAAATATTCTTTCTTATCAATATTGGCTTGTTTTTTTAGTAATTGCGAAGAAAAATTTTAATTATATTCTATTTTTGATAAATTGTACGTCAAAACATACGTATTTTGATGAAATTTATTCCAAGCAGTCCACGCTCGTTATAATGAACAATCTCGATGCAGTGAACAGGCCCGGTTTTTATTAGTTCACTATATCGAGCGTCTACTGTAATATACAAAATCATGTCATCATCGTGTTTCTCGATTTCGTTTGATGATCTCGCTCACAATAGGCCCGTTGTCGGAGGTAAATAATTTGGTTTAGACTTTATAAATTTTAATAATAATTTACTTTAGAAAACAAGGCAAGGAGTTCCGTCAAGCGAACAACTAGGTCCTTTACTTTCCCTTTAATATACCAACGAACTGCACAAATGTAAAGTAAAGTGTGTTTGCTTATGCCAATGACAGACTTAATTTCAAGAGCGGGTAGGAGGTTGAACTACTGCACTGATTGCCTCGCAGTACCCTGAAGGGAATTCTTTAGTCGATATAGAGTAGATGAATATCGTGACAATTTTTGCATGTAGGATTGCCTTTTTTGTGGATGATGTGTAAAAAACAAGTTAACTTTGGACATATGGAGCCTTTATAACGATAAGCTGATTTGGAGAGGAGTCAAACAACCTTATAAAGGATGAGTCATCTAGTGTTTGCATATAAGGATTTATTCTCTTTTTCTGACGATAGCGGTACAGGATGGGCCATCTAGTGTTTGTTTTTTTAAATCATAGGTTATTTTGACACTGACAGCAGTTCTCCGCTCGAAATCTCGACAGAAAGTCAGTATCACACCTCCGCGGAAAGAACTTAGTCGCCTTAGGCTGCGGCCACGCAATGAGCGACGCAAAACAATTAAAAACACTCGAAATCATATGGAGGTGGTCACGTAAGCACTGAGCGACAGAGCGACGTCGCTCGGCAAACAAATATGTTTGAAGGACAGCCACAAGGATAATAAAAATAAAAATGTCACCGAAAAGCAGTGGAATGACGTTGCATACATTTGTAAACGTTTTTTGAAATTATGAGCTTCGTAAAGCAGACAGCTGTTCCAGATCCAACTGCGACAACCAGAAACTTATTCAAATGAACGCGACTTTCAACTAAGAGACTACGAAGAACTAAACTTGAAAATGACTTTTTCGCAACTATTCGTTCAGCGATGACGCTCAGTAAATGGTCACCCATCGCTCGGACTCGTCGCTCTATCGCTCGTCGCTTATTGCGTAGTCGCAGCTTTACGCTTGAACAATGTTGGGAAATATTGAAAACTTATTTCCAAAGTGAGTGCTGCGTAGCCCAAATAGTGCGTTTTTTGAAAAGAATTGTTGGTCGAAATTAAGTACCCACCGCGACTGCTGTACGCAAGTTTGTGCAAAAAGATCGTGAGACTGGTATGTCAGTGGACAACCCTCATGGTCCCCGTCCTCGTACGGTGCGTACAGATGGGAATGCGGCTGCTGTGGCCGAGAGTGTGAGACTCAATTCACGAACATCAACTCGCCATCAATCTCGATCTCAACAGCTCAACATTTCAAGGATATGGGGTTGTGCGCTTATAAGGTCCAATTGACTCAGCAGTTGAAGGCGCGACCATCCGCTTCTTTGTCGCCTCGTAGTCTGGGCCTTAGAGCAGCTTGAATTGGACAATGGTTTTGGGCGAAAAATCATCTTTTCATCTCGGCGGCTACGGCTATGTTAACAAACAAAAGTGCCGAGCAGTATCTGGGGCTCGGAAAACGAGAAGCCGATGTATCCACAGATAGTGACAGTTTGGTGCGGATTGTAGAGCGGTGGCATCATTGCACCATTTTCCTTCGAAAATGAGGCTGGGAACAACGTTTCGGTCAACGGTGGGCGTTACAAACCCACGTTAATCGACTTTTTTTTATTGAAATTGAAGACATGGATTTGGACGACCTCTGGTTCATGCAGGATGGCACGCCATGCCACACAGCCCGTGCCACAGTCGATCTATTGCGCACCAAATCGCACTATTGCAAAGATCAATAGACCTCATCCTACCGGAACTGACAGCTTTATTTAGAGCCAGCTATAACTGGGGTTACATACCAATCTCCTGGAGAAAGGTCAACGTAATATTCATTCCCAAACCGGGTAATAGACCTAGTGAGCTGCCTAAATCATACAGACCTATAAGTCTAACATCATTTGTACTCAAAACGAGGGAGAGACTAATTGATGTTTACATTAGAGAACGATTAGAGTTGTCTAACCCTCTAAACTCGAACCAGTATGCATATAGGAAAGGTAAATCCACCATAGGTGCCCTCCATCATCTCGTCAAAAAGATAGAAGGCGCACTTGTTTCCAAAGAAATAGCCCTATGTGCATTCCTCGACATCGAGGGCGCTTTCGATAACACTGGCTACGACTCGATCGCAAGAGCGATCAGTAGCAGAGGTATCGAAGAATCGACTAACAAATGGATCAGAGCCATGTTGGAATGTCGTTCGATTACATCTTCTTCCGGAGGAGTGTCGGTTTCTGTAACCGCGGCAAAAGGTTGCCCACAAGGGGGGGTTCTTTCCCCCTTATTATGGTCACTAGTTATCGACAAACTGTTAGTAGATCTTCAAGGATCAGGCTACACCACAATTGGTTATGCTGATGACCTGGCGATTGTTATAAGGGGTAAGCACGACACGACTATTTGCAATATGATGCAAAGTGCGCTACTGCAAGTCGTGGAATGGTGCAACGCAGAGGGTTTATCGATCAATCCCTGCAAGACCGTTCTAGTGCCCTTCTCAAGGAGAACTCGTATCAACCTTGAACCCATAATAATCGGCAACACCACACTAGTTTATTCCAGTGAGGTAAAATATCTCGGAGTAATCCTGGACAGACGACTTAACTGGAATTCACATATTAAGTCCGCCATAGAGCGAGCTACCAGAGCACTGTGGGCCAGTAGACGTCTTTACGGTAGGACTTGGGGTCTCTCTCCCAAAATTATTCATTGGTTGTACACAATGATGGCGAGACCCATTATCACATATGCGGCCATCGTATGGTGGCCAAAAACCCTTCAACAGTCATCGGCAAACAAACTGCAAAAACTGCAAAGGGTTGCCTGTCTTGGCATAACAGGTGCCATGCGCACCTGCCCCACAACAGCTCTCGAAGCTATTATCGGGCTGACACCATTACCAATCTTCGTTAGGAAGATAGCTGCCACTTATGCCATTAAACTGCAGCTAGAATATCAATTCAAACCAGGTGACCTAGTGGGTCACCTTAGGATACTCAACTCAATCCCTAATAGAGACATGTTTTGTACAATGCCGGACACTATGGTCAGGCAGAACTGTTTCGGCAGGTTATTTGAAGTTGAAATATTGGACCGGGTAGACTGGTCCAATGGTGTCCCAACACTAGACCCCAGAAGTCTAGTTTGGTACACAGATGGATCGAAAATGGATTCTGGAGTCGGAGCTGGTGTCTGTGGACCCAACACTGGGATCTCTGTACCGATGGGGTCCAGTCCCACTGTGTTCCAAGCCGAAATCCATGCCATTGAGATCTGCGCGAGACATAATCTTGGTAAAGGTATCAAGGGCGCAATTATACAAATCTTTTCAGATAGCCAGGCAGCACTTAAGGCCTTATCGTCCAGCCAAATAGACTCCAAAGCCGTCAAATGTTGCCACGATGCTCTGCAATCCCTAGCCAAACACAACAAAGTGAAACTTGGCTGGGTCCCTGGACACAAAGGGATTGCAGGTAACGAATCAGCAGATGAACTCGCTAGAGCGGGTTCAAGTACTGCGTTCATAGGCCCTGAACCATACTGCAGTGTCAATTGGGCGACGGCTGCAGCGCTGATTAATGAATGGGAAAACAAACTTCGCCTAGATCATTGGACCAATGGGTCAGGTCTCAGGCAATCCAAAAGATTAATCAGACCCTATTCCTACAAGGAAATCCTTAGCTTAGATAAGGAGAGCATAAGAAAGCTAACGGGCTTTCTTACTGGCCACTGCGGCTTGTATTACCACCTTAACAAAATGAACTTGTGTCAAAACACGGAATGTAGGTTCTGTCTTGAAGAAGACGAAACATCTCAGCACATCTTATGTGAATGTCCGGCACTACATTGGTTAAGGAAACGTATTCTCCACAGGGAAATACTGACTTCAGTGGAATTGAAAAACTCCACTACAAAAGATATACTATCTTTCATAAGGAAAGTGGTAAATCTTTTGGATTAACTCCAGCCCGTCGATACAATAGATCTTTTTAGGTCGCAGTGTCGCAGCCTTTACGGCAAGGTTGTACAAGAGGAAAAAAAAAAAAAAAATCGTATTATTAGCCGTCTTGGCGATGCCAATTGACCGCCTCGGAGCTGCGATTGACCCCTTGTAGTCTTTTTTTTGTGGGGAACCGTGAAGAAGCAATGTTATGCCAACAATCCGGAAACGATTCAAGCACTTAAGTCAAATATCATCCAAGCAATCTGTGAGCTACAGCGCGAAACCATCGACAAGATCTTGGAAGATTTGGGTGACAGAATACGCTACAGCAAAGTCAGCCAAGATAGCCACTTGAACAATATTTTATTTCATAATTAATGTGAATGTTTGCTCTTACTAATAAAGCCATAACACAGGAAAATATTTAATTTTGTTAATTTTATTGCATTTTTGAAAAGAAACTTGTTTTTGGCCTATTCTTGCTGAGAAGCTACTCCCAGGTCCACCTCGGACTGTATCGCCGCCAATATTATATTATTATTTGGCCTATCCTGTACATAAATATATGTATAGCTTTACATAGCATAGTTTAAGTATTTTTTTCTAAAATGTAAGATTTGTTTGAAAGATAAAAATAAAAAATGCATTCCCTTTTATTTTTTTAATTTAATTTATTGTTCCGCAAAATTGACCTCAACCTCAGACGCAGAATTTTCAATCGTTGTCAATCAAGCGAACAGCAGAATTTTCGATCATAATAATCGACGAAGTGTAAATGACTGCATGTCAGTCATTTGATCCGGATCACCCTTTTTTTCAATGTATCAATTTTGTGCATTCAGTTAATCAAGCAATCAATGTAAATAAAATAGTACTCTCGTGTAAAAATTAATTGCGTAGGTCACTGATCTCAGAAAAATGACCATCATCACTTTGCCCCCCCCCGAGAGAAACCTTTGCATAGTAAAATCCTTACAGTTCGCCATTTTAACTGCCCACTTTAATCTTAGTGGGCTATAGAGCGTGCGTGGTCGTTTGACGTTTGACGTCAATTCTTGTGTCATAAGCTCGTAGAACCAGATTCAATGCCTGCTGCCATAAAATATGACCCGTCAAAGATTGAAAACAAAAAATTCCTTTACACAACCATCCTGTGAGCATCCTGGGAGCAAGCTTCATTTGACTATAACGCTGAAGATAATGTTTCATATTGGTTGACTTTTGCTTTCTTACCTTAAGTAACTGGGTCAACTCGTGTGTCTGAGGACATCCAGAATCTTCGCATTATTGTGGGTCCAATTGTCAAAAATAAAGCGCACCAACTCTTTGTTGGCAATAGCCAACAAGAATCAATGCTACTCACAACCCCAACAGACGTTGAATCTATCTGAATGCCTAACAAACGACTTAAAAAATTCGATTCATGCACCAACAATCCCCTAGAGTCACACGCTGCCTTTCAAGTCTACAACGTATCCTCAGGGGAGAAGTAATCACTTCTGACATCCACTGCACGTCATCCCTCATCTCCGACATCCAACACCTCACCCTCCACTCACTCACTCACAAATACATTCAAACTCTCTCTCTCAAGGGATAGTCACTCACCTAATATCAATCAGCCTTGGTATGTGTAGATCCGCATCCGCATCCGTACCGGACGAGTTTTTCCGCCTCACCTCCTGCGGGCTACTCTTCAGCGTCGCTCCCTTCCATCGATGCGAATTGCTCGCATCCTTCCTTTGCCCCTGCATCGGTATGCTAAAGCTGGTGCACCCATTATTGTCACTATCCTCGTATCCGGTGCCATCATCATCAGTCGGCACGTTCCGGTACTCGCCGTTGCGCCTTGGCTCAGACGTATTCACAAGTGCAATGCCACCGTTTTCGCTGTGACGCCCCAAGTAGCCGTTCTCGTCACCCGGCGATGAGCGGAACGACCGCATGTCATGCGCCTTGTTATTGCCACGACTTGTCATTTCGATCTTCTCGTAGCTCTCCGTCCTGGCCGCCGGCGTATTCCACAGACGCATCTTCCGTCGCTTCCGCAACGAGCAGAAGCAAATCGCAGCGAACGATGAACCCACCACGAAGAGCAGAGCAATCAGGATGCACACGAGGATGATTTTCACACCGAGTGGCGCCTCGGGCGGCCGCCGTGACACTGCCAGGGTGACACTTGCCTCTACCTTGCCGGCTTTGTTCTCCGCAGCACAGGTGTAAATGCCAGCATCCTGCATGTCTGCGGTGAGGATGGTTAGGTTGGAGGCGTTCCGCAGGAGGTTGACTACGTACATCTTGCGTCCTTGGGTGGTGGCAGACGTTCGGGGCGATGATTCGCCCGAGAGATTGGCGATTACCTGTGGGAGAGATGGAGAAGACAGTAAATCACTGAGCCGCACAGCAGGCTAGCAATTTGCTACTCACCCTGTTCTTCACCATCCACCGGACGCTGGGTTCCGGCACGCCTTCCACGTAGCAGCTCATCGTGACGTTTCTTCCCTCGACGCCGTGGGCTTTGGTGTCAGTTGCTATGATCTGGGGCACGCAAGCGAAGTCATCCAGGTCAATCTTGTCCCAGGTCCTGCCCGCAAGCCGTGGCGGGGCCCTGCAGATGGGGGGTATGCCGTACGGGATGTTCTCCCTCAGCATCCATGACCGAAGAGGCCGGAGGGCGCAGGAGCAGTTCCACTGGTTCCTGGCCAGTTCGAGGCCGTGCAGGTTGCTCAGCACCGTCAGCGTACTCGACCGTATGTCGCTCAGTCTGTTGCCGTCCAGCTTAAGCCACTCCAGGGTGGCTTCGAGTCCCGCGAAGGCCCTCGACTCGACCACGCTTATCTTGCACTCACTCAGCTCCAGCCTCACCAGCTGCGGCACTCGAACGAACGCCTCCGCAGCCACCCGGTAAATGGGGTTCCCCGTCAGCTTGATCTCCCTCAACTCCGGGATCGACTCGAACGAGTGCGACGGCACTGAAGTCAGCTGGTTGTAGCTCAGGTCGAGCTCCACAAGGTTGCTTAGCTTTCGGAACGCGTACCGGTCAATGGACCGCAGCCGACACTTCGCCATGAATACCTTCTGCAGGTTGAGCAGGTTTGCGTTGGCGAAGGAGTCGTGCGGGATGCTGTTGATATCGTTGCCTGTCAGGTCCAGCACCTGAGTGCCGGCGTCGAGGCGTTGCGGGATATGTGAGAGATTCGCATTAAGGCACAGAACGGACTCCTTGCCGCTTTTCCACTTGCACTCGCACAGATTCGGGCAGTCGGCCATCAGCTGACCGGACAGGGTTGCGTACAGCATGACGACGAGGAGCGATGAGCTGAAACTGCGATTCAAAGTCCTCCTCGAACTGGCTCTAGACTCTGACGGCGACGACGACGACGACGACGATGTTCCTGGTGTTGATGGCTCTGTTATGAGTGCCGCGGTTAAACGCGGTGCTGGTGTGGCTGCTGTGGCTGATGTGGTGACTGTGCTGCTGTTGCTTCTGGTTGCTGCTGCTTCTGTTCGTGTTGCTGCTGTTGTTGTGGCTAATTGACAATTTATTGGGGCCATGGCATATCAGGCTGTTGTAGTAGTTGAATTGATTACTCCACATTTGGGTGGACGCGTGACGCTGCTGCAGATGTCGATGGTTATGCGTGCCGGTCGGATGATGCTCCGTCCATGCCATAACTATCTGGGAACGTCCGAGGTGCGACAGGCGCTTGGCTCGTGCAGCGTACTCTGACAACCCGGCTGGGCGCTGTCGGATTTCATGTCACTTCAGCTCAATGAATTAATTATTTTTACCCGTTTTTCAATTGGAATGGTGATGATACTGGTCCTGGAATGAAGGAGTGAAAAAGTGTGTCAATTATGTGGATCAGTAATGAGAGATAGAAATGATTTTATGGGTCTCTGTGAAGCGGGACGGGCTACCGTTATGCAGCAAGAGATTGTCAAAAGTACTGTAGCTAATAAGTGGCTGGCAGGCACATAGAAACCCCTATTATCCCCATTTTTTTAACCAATAGGGATAATTAATTAATTTTGTAATTAATAATTTTTAATAAACAATTACATAATTCATTTTTTAATTAAGAGGGAAATTATTAATTTAATAAATTTTGAATCTTAAATTAATCTTAATCTTAAATAAATTTAAATCTTCCATTTAATTCTTAATTCCAACCAATGTCTTGAGATTTATTGCTTTATTTTAAAATGGTGTTAGTTTTGAAACGACAATTGGTCAATTATTTAATTAATTCTGTTGGATATGCTTGACGAGCATGCTCATTTCCGTACACGTAACAACATCGCAAATATGGGGAATCCCTGACAAGTCAAATTCTCCTCTAAATTTAATAGCATTTCATTTAACACCATGTTCAATAAAAGATGACAGCATGCGGACTCGAGGGTTTCTGTTGTTTATAAATGTTTAATGAGATATGGTGTTAATGGGATCAGAATCGATGTTGATACAGTCTCCTATTCACATTTTGTTATACTTATTTCTACAGTCGACAGTTTAGATCAACTGTATTAATGTATGTAAGGGAGATCTTTCCATCGAACACTGACTCTTAATACAGGTGATAGATTTAAAGCGCTTTTCAATAGGGACATAACAAAACTGTATATTTGTACGAACACACCATTAAACATTTTTCTTTGTCAATGTCAAAATGTCAGTCATGGTTAACATATAGTAGAATCTCGAAAACACGAACGGTTCCATAACATGAACTGTTCGGGGAGATGAAGAATTTTTTTCCGTCTTTCTTCCGGGCAACAGTCTACCATAGCAGTCTAATACAGCAGTTTTTAAGAAATGCCTCTAAATCAGTCTGCGTTTATACCTCTTATGAACATAATTTAATTTTTTTTTAGTCTCTTTATTTCTTTTTAAATAAAATGAATTGTTATTTTTTATTATTTTCTATAATGCTATACGTTTTTCCTTAACTAAATTTGGATTTCTGAAAATATGAACTCTTCGAAAAGATGAACGGAGACTCTTTTATACCTGTTCATCTTTTCGAGGTTCTACTCTATTTATGAAGGAATAACGTTTGAAAATTATTTGAAACTGCTGCCAAAATCTGAGTCGGGAGTCACAATTTTAGCGGCCCTTACTCCAATTTTCGGTCGTAATAATCGTCCCACCAGACAGACCTTGCGTGGTTAAACTAAAGTCATATCCACTATTGAATGTTACTGTGGACGCACACGTTGAAGTACTGAAAATATTGCAGACGTAAGTGCTTCAGTGGTGTGCGCGGCCGTGGCATAGTGGGGAGGTGTGTCGAGTCCTACGCTCGAGGTCTAAGGTTCGAATCTCCAAAAAACACCTGACAAGTGCGTTGTGACTTTATAACTCACGAACCGTCAAAACGAATTCGACACACTTTTTACGGATTGTTCATATGGTCATGTAGATGGTTTGTCTAAAGACTGCACGAAATTGGCTGGCGCGTTCGTGAGTTATGTCAACATCTGATTTCGTCCTTATAAAAAAAACACAACAACAAATACGTAGGCGCCTATGAGCGTGTGCTGTATGTATACTGTGTGCTGATGTCATACACATTGACAGCTGTCAGTGAGTGATCATGTTAAGGTTCTTTTTCATCGAACTCTCATTGCGAACGGATGTAATCGGTAAGAGTCGCATTTGATTTTTTTTGTTTATTGAACAAAAAGAGTTTTGTCCTTTAAGTCTGTTTTTTTCAAACTTGCAGCTATACACCATCAAATAATTTGCTTAATTCTTTTATCATTTAAACACAAACGTACATGTGCACATATGCGCTTGCTGGTAAGTGATGTTATTTTGTTGTTTTTGGTATGCGAATATTTGAATGATTGAATGATTGAGTATGTCAGCAAATCACTGTTAATAAAATCGTAGTGCCTGCCTGTTTGATTGTTCGGGCTAATCTCCGAAACGGCTGGACCGATTTCAATGAAACGTTGCGAGCATGAAGAGAAGGTTGCTAAGAGTGTCTTGGGCCATTGTACGCGTTTTTGGTTTATAAGAATTCGAGCTATGCAATCTATGTCATTCTTCAGAATTTCATATTCATCACGCCTAAGCGAAAGTAGACGGCACACAGTCACCTGAAGTCACCAATGTGCAAGTACTAAGGGACGACGTGAGCCAACCTCAATTTTAATAATAATAATAATAATGGCGGCGCTACAGTCCGAGGTGGACCTGGGCCTAGCTTCTCAGCAACCACTCGTGTTGTGCGTGCTATTGTTCTCTCACGAGCGGAGGGGACCTACAGTTTAATGCCGACTCCGAACGGCGAGATTGAGAAGCTTTTTTCTAGACAGTTATACTCTTTGAGCATTGTCAGTGACTCGAAAGAGGTGGAGCCGTGAAAAAATGTTTGATGTTTTTTTCCGAGATTCGAACTGACGACCTCGAGCGTAGGAGTCGACGCACCTACCCACTACGCCACGGCGCCCACAACCTCAATTTTGCACAAATGTAAAGAACACCGAGAAAAATGAGATCTCCTGGAAAAAAAGGGGACACACCCACGCGTAGCAAAGCACGCTGTATACTCAAGTAATACATACAATACACTCTCTAATGGTCAGTTTTACGCCGCCGAAAAATATAAAACTACATATTCACACTTGCTAAGTGAAAGTTAAACCCCAAAATGGTTCTCACACTCCCCGTCATATTTGGATCATCCCAAATCAGAGCACTCACAAAACTCTTGACTCAAAAAAAACGAATTAAAAAAATACTGAACACATGTCGACATTTATAATCTCAGTTCAGTTTCTCAATTTACAGCAAATCTGACGTCCATTCACTATCACAACAGTAGTAACATTTTGTTCGCACAGAGCAAGCTTCTGAGTGCTTTAGAAGCTTACCCTAAACGTTCAAATGGACTGACTAAGTACTTTGTAATTTTAAGCTCAAAACCTCCCTGTGTACACATGTGTGTGCCATATTCCCTCACTAAAGTAAACTCTTTAAATGGAATCCCCCTAACAAGTCGACAGTCAATCCAATTCAACTCATTACGAACTGCAACAACTGCAACAACTTCTCTTCAAATCCCTCGAACCCGGCAAATCCTTCTGCCAAACACCAACGCCTCTCCGTTCGGTCCAGCTTCTCCGAAATCCAATTTTTCTCCCCGTCCTCAAAATTCCATCAGCGCACTAACCAATGATTGCGAAAAGGTTTTAAACCTCCCTGCAGCCCTCATCTTGTTGCAAACCACGCATCATCACTAGCATTTTTTTTTTGCACTAACCAACCGACCTCAACTAACGTACGAACATGCGGGGAATATCCTAGGAGACCGGTACGACCAGCATAACCACTCTCGAATCCAGTCACGTACCTATGTCATGCCAAGGGAAGCACCTAATGTCTGTAATGTCACCTAACAACCGTCGAAACAGAAACAACACCGAAACCCAACACGAATTCCCACAGACGAAGGGACCAAGGAGATCTCCTGCTCAAGGAAAAAAAACGATGACTCTCCTCAGGAACGAAGCAAAATCGGATAAGTCACTGCAATCTCCTGCACACTTAATGCTTATCCGCCAATACCCAGTGGTGTACGGTTTCTCAGGTGGTCCGAGGACCGGAACTCCGGTGTCGGTCACACTATCCGCTTTGCATGCCAACATGTAGCTTGCCGTTGGTACCGAAGGACATCCCGATAGAGGAACATGATACCAGCCCACAACTCATCATCAACCCCACAAGAATGTGCAGCTACAGCTCCAGTGACCACAGCGTGTGCACACGCTGATGTACAGGACTCACGAAAAAACCGGACAGGACTCTCGAAGAGGTGAGGAAAAAGTTCGAAATTTCATTACCGAGCTCCGTTTTTTATTTTCCGTCAGCCATTTTGGTTGTTTTTCTCCCATTCCTGGTGTGTCCTTCGGCAAAAGCGCACATGTAGTAAAGTCAGGATTTTCCCCCACTAAATGGGGATCCTGCAACAAGGACAGTGGTGGCATAAATCCGATTACAAATTCACTCGATGCTCTCGCTGGGCAAACAAATCATTTACGTTCATCCAGGCATTTGTGGAGGTCCCAGGACAGTCGCGTTCCGCCGTTTTTACACTCATTCAGCGGCGGACTTGGAGACAGATAGCCATCGACTCCCGTGAATCCTGTGTTTTCTTTTTATCTGCTCGTTTGTTTGAGGGCCGAGTGGTGAGAGAGCGACTGCTCGTTGAATAGAATTGACAATAGGAGCTTATCCACGGGAGGACGGGTGATTTTCCAATCCACTTCTGAGCGGCATCCGGGGAGGGTTCTCGCGAATGTCGCGGAAATTGGCAAGCCCGCGGAACAAAAGATGGCGAGCTAATGAAAAATTTAGGAATAATAGACGGCTCCGGTGAGTGGTGGGAGTGATTAGAAATCCCAGGACGCTGCTGATGGGCAACTCGAAGGACGAGCGACTGCCACAGCGGCGGTGACTTAAATAGAAATCTATTTCGCGGGACCTTTGAAGCAGTTACGGTTGAATTAGACGACCTCTTCCTCACGGCCGCAGTCTCGTTGAATGGAGTAATTGGAATTCAGTCGTGGATGTAAACTGGAGGCACTGCTAATGGAATGGGAATGTATTTTTAGAAATGTAGCCACGAGCAGCGGCATAGTGCTGGAAGATTGATTCCGCTTTGATTGCCAAATTTAACCCGATTAGGGGATTTGTGAGGGCTTGCCATGTGTGGAGGGATGTGGGTTGGTCGCTAAGCTTGTTGCACGACTGTGGGATGTGTGGTGCAGAACCAAAGTGGGATCGATCGAAACCGATTGCGTAACGCTAATAGTGATAGTTTCAATAGTCAGTCGGCGTCCCTGATGTATTTTTTGCGTTTATTTTGTTCTTCGTCACTTGATTTTGAACAGAAATATTGGGTCATTGTGTTGTTGGTTGTATGCGTCCAAAAATTCAGATGTGTCTCCGACTAAAAAAAAAGTCTTCCAATAGGAACATCCGAACTTTGAGAGTTGATAGCGGCCATATTGTTGACGAAGCGCAATATCTGCCGGAACCATCGCCGTTGTCCGTGAGAGTGAGCAGGAAAATCCGAGACACTCGATTTCAGACCAGCCTTTCGCAGACCACGGCTGGATGGTGCAGTTGGTTAAGTGCGTGCCCCAAGTTAGAGAGGTCCCAGGTTCGAATCCCAGTGAAATCGAATCTGGTTCAGTCACCATTTACCGTTGGGATCAAATTAACGGCACTGGAGGAGTACAATGGACCAGTTTTGAGTCTGAGTGCTCCAGTGTAGAGTTTCCTCCGAAAAAAAAGAAGTTAAAGGAGTCCCAGGTTCGAATCCCAGTGAAAGCAAAGTTCATGCGCTTTTATCGGGTTTTTCAAATCTGGTCCATTCACCATTTGCCGTTGGGATCAAACTAACGGCACTATCACTGGAGCGGTCGATCAATGGTAGCAATCCGACTGTGGGTATCAAAATGGACCAACATGGTCGAAGTGCTCTGGTGAATTTACTAGCAGTCCCCTAACCTAACCAAACCTAAACTTCGCAGATCACAACTTGGCTAATTTTGCGTCATGACATGAGGCCTGTACCCGTACGAAATTCAACTGACACAGGAGCTGGAGGTAAACGATCATAGACAACGACGTGAGTTCGCTGAACGGGTTCAGGAGCAGTTGGACTGACCCTAATTTTCTTCGAAAAATCTGTCACCTACCTAGGGTATAACTCGAACGAGCAAGTTCGGCGAGCATGTTCGTCGTTTAAGACAACCTTTACTGAACCATTGGACTAAAATGTATCCACCACACTGCGAATAGTCCTCTCGGTAGGACGATTATAGTGACCGTAATATGGGCGAAGCGCACGAACAGAACACCCATTTTGATACAACAATTTTATCATTTGCACGTGATGTTGAAAGCTATGTCCGTGCATGGTGATTTGGCAAAACAGACTGAATAAATGACAGCCAATTTAACAGACGTTGCTTCAACAATATGGCCGCTATCAACTGTCAAAGTTTGGAAGTCCCTATTGGAAGACCCTTTATAAACAGAAATATGACCGTCGTGGCGCAGTGGCTTAGTGCGTCGACACCTACGCTGAATGTCTTACTCGTGGATGTGGTCCGTTGCAGTGGAAGACTCCCTAGGAAGCAGTTAAAGAAAATTAAAATGTTGAAGTACAACAAAATACTGACTGCAGTCTAAATGAAGTTTCACCAAATCGAACTCGAAAATACAAGAACAATTACGACTCTTTGCAGTCCCAAGCATTTGTGTTTATTACTCTCCCAAATAACCTGCAGGGTGCAATCATTTCACCAGCGTCCTTGAGACTCAGTTTGACCATACGAATGTGTCGGACAAACTTGCAGACATCGGGGAGATAGAAAAATACTTTTCTTTTTAATTAAACAGAAGCCCATAAGGAAATCGACGAAATAACAACTTAACCGTCTTCTCTCCCTTGCCCGTAAAGCAAACCAGGCTTCATACATAAGTGTAGACTACTAAGCAAGGATAGTCTACCTTAGTCCTCATTTCGGTTATCTGTTTTGTATTTCACGCAACTAAATCTCAAATGGCAGTACAATGGACCAGTTTTTGAGTCTGAGTGCTCCAGTGTAGTGTTACAAAAACCTCCGACAAAAAAGAACAAAAAATTTCAAATGCCTCCACACTTTCATCGCACAAGTGTCTCTCTCTACAGAGCGAAAGTCCCCAGAAATTGCATCAGAATCCAATCGCCGGAACACTTTCACGCAAAAAAACCAGAACCGATCAATTCAAATTTTATTGCCGCGCCACTCTGCATTCCTCACCGGAATGACATTGCAACGCACTTGCCCAGCGTGGCCGTCACCGCTATCAGATTAATTCGATTAATATCGACCACCGTGGCGATTATGCAAAAATAACACGAACCGTTCGGCGATAATTGCGTCTGTTTGTCATTTTATTGCACTCTGATCTCGTATATAAGCCTAGGCCGAAGCAGTGGGTGGGTATCAGTCAGAAGACAATCTCAGTTCGCTCAAGAATCCCTCAACATGAAGGTAAGTCCATCTCTTGGGGAGTAAATCTCTGGGCAGTGAAAGGACGTTTTTTGTTTCAGTTCGCCGTTTTCGCCGTTGTCGTGCTCGCCCTGGCCGCTGGTGCTCACTCATCCGCCATCCCATGGCTCGCTGTGAGTGGTCCTGGCTCGATTGCAGTTCAAGCATCATCTCCAAATGGCCCACAGGCTGCGGTTGCTATTCAAACGATTCCAAACATCATCGGCGTTCCGGGTGTGGTCGTTGTTCCAGGACAGGCTACTTATGTGGCTAAGACTCGCGGCGTCGAGCACGTTGCTCCATTGCCGGGACATACTCAGTCTGCCACCGCACTCAACTTGCAGGCACCTCCAGGAACTGCCTAAGACCAGGTCTGATGGGAATCTCAGGGAATGGTGTGTACGGAAGATCGGAACAAAATGAAATGCTTGGAACTTGGTTGGTTGATCTAGATTAAGTTTATTTTTGTAAATAATTTTGAAAGCAATAAAAATCTGCGCATTCTGCTAAATGATGGCTTGTAATTTAATAGCTCTGGAGTGTCTTAAGCTCCACGAATGACATATCGGATGGTAGTTGAAGAACTTTCAGCTTCAGATCTGGCGGCTGCTGCGTTGTAAAAGCGCAGGAGATAACATTCGAGTTAATATTATACAGGGTGGCCCAAATACGAGGTTCTTATTAAAAATGCAATAAAATGAACAAAATTATTTTTTTTCCATGTATTATGGCTTCATTAGTAAGGAAAAATATTCTCATGAATTATGAAATACAACGTCGTTCAGGTGTATGCCTCATCTGACTGTGCAGTAGCGTATTCTGTCACCCCAATTTTCCAAGACTTTGTTGATGGTTTTGGGCTGTAGCTCATTTGGATGGATTTGCTTGGATGATATTGGTTTGGCCTTAAGGGCTTGAATCGCTTCCGGATTGTTGGCATAACATCGCTCCTTCACGGTTCCCCAGAAAAAAAAAACGTCCAAAGGGATCAAATCACAGCTCCGCGGCAGCCAATTGACATCGCCTAGACGGCTGATAACCCGATTTAGGAATTTGGTGCGCAAAAGATCGACTGTGGCATGGCGCGCCATATTACATGAACCAGAGGTCGTCCAAATCCATGTCTTCAATTTCAACAAAAACAAACGTCGGTTAACATGGCTCTGTAACGCCCACCGTTGACCGAGACGTTGTTCCCAGCCAGAAAAATGATGCAAAGATGTCATCACTCTATAATCCGCACCAAACAGTCACTCTCTGTGGATGCATTGGCTGCTCGACAATAGCGTGCGGGTTGGGTTTTCCGAGCCCCGAGCCCCAGATGCCACAATTTTGTTTGTGAACCTAGCCGCCGAGATGAAAATGCGACTCGTCAGAATAGATGATTTTTTGTCCAAAATCGTTGTCCAATTCAAGCTGCTCTAAGGCCCAAACTGCAAGGCGGATGGTAGCGCGCCTTCAATTGCTGAGTTAATTGGACCTTGTAAGCGAGTAATCCGAGATCTTTGTGCAGAATTCTCCTCAGGCTAGTGTGTGAAATGTTGAGCTGTTGAGATCGATGGCGAGTTGATGTTCGTGAATTGAGTCTCACACTCTGAGCCACATTCTCATCTGTGCGAACCGTACGACGACGGGGATTATGAGTGTTGTCCACTTGCATACCAGTCTCACGGACTTTTTGCACAAACTTGCGTACAGCAGTCACTGTGGGTGCTCCATTTCGTCCAAAACTTATTTTCAAAAAACGCACTGTTTGGGCTACACAGCACTCACTTTGGAAATAATTTTTCAATATTTCCCAACGTTGTTCAAACGTAAAGCGGCTCATTTCGTTCCGCGGAAGTATGATACTGTCTTTCTGTCAAAATTTCGAGCGGGAAACAGCTGTCAGTGTCAAAATAACCTATGTTTTAAAATGAAACACTAGATGGCCCACCCTGTATGTGCAGTGCAGAAAAGCAAGTAGCATAACAAATTATCAAGAAATCAAAAGACTTAGACTGAAAATTACAGTTGACATGGCAGAATTTTAGTGCGGTCGTATCTGTGTCACCCATCCACAGTTGAACAGGTGATGTGGACGATGAGCGGCACCGCTCTCTGTCAGGTCGTTCTTATCGGAATAAAGAAATGCTTCTTTAGCTGGTTATCTGGAATTGTGCTTTTGCCCTCAACTCACTTGAGTGGAGCTCTATTGACTGCCTTCCCGAATATCTTTCTGATGTTCGGCGGATCAAAGGCCAGTTAGAGATTAGAGGAATCTTTCCCCATTTGGATATCCCCATTTGGATTTCTTGTGCAAATATTCTTGATGAATGACTAGACTAGGCAAATACCTTTTTCTTTAAAGATGTCAAAACTACAAACATTTTAGTCTACAATAAAGATCGCTGAGGATTCCAAACTCTACCAAGGCGTCCGAAATATTGAATTTGATTGTTAAATTTGAGAAGTGGTTACAATAGATACATGAATTTTGTCCAAAAGTAGTCAAGTATTGTCATAAATGTGGGATTCGATGTCGAACCACGTACAAATCACCCTACGCGAAACAGAACAAACAAATCACGAGACATGGCAAAAAACAGTAAATGATCACGCGACCGAACGGCACCTAAAACGACGCCAGACCGAAAACAACAATGTACCACCAGCAATCCTACGACTAAACGAACGACACATACGAGTACAAACTGACGATCAACGGGACATACGAACGTTAGGAAGGGTGTTTTGCGTACCGCTTGTGTGCTCAATTTATTTTCATTCGTTGTAAAGAAGCCAGGGATAGCATTCGTGTTTGTGTTTGCCAACAGCGTCCGAATTGAGTGAAGTTGTAGTTAGTGATCATTAAGCCCAAAAAATTGAACTAATAAAATTTTAACTAACCGAATTATCCAAAATTGGTGTTTAAATTGGGACAAATAAATAAGATTGAATTTTTACTGAGATTTGATGAAATAATTAAGGACCAATCAGAATAAGTTAATGATCAGAATCATTTTGCTTCAAAAAACATGATATTGTTCAATCAGCTCAGTTTTAAGCACCAAATGAGCAAAAGGACGGCGTTGCGCATATTCTGTCGGCTTTATTGTTTGTTTCAACTGGAACTTATGAACATGTAGCCCAAGATTTGTGAGCAGGATGCGGTGTAAATTGGTTGGCTCTAAGCCTAATTTCTGTGGTTTTCTCGTGATGGGGACACATAGGTTATCCGCCGCATTCTCAGCCAAGGCCGCGATATTTCAGTTGACCTTGCAAAATGAACACAATCTGTAGTCTTCACACAACTATCTCAACCGAGGTGTTGACGCCATACAACAAAATTGGGTCGCAACCAGTCGACACCATACGACACATCAAACTAGCTCCACTATACTGGGTCAGCTACACTCGCTTCCGTATGTCAGCAGTTAATGTCGACGCAGCAATTGCAACGCACTGTAAGTGGGACACATGCATGTTGTAATTGCTGCTTTAGAATTAAGTAATTATTGTTAGAGTAAGCAAAAATGTTTGTATAAAGGAAGAAGGAAACAATCAATAAAGTGTAGTATTTCAAAGATATTACCCGCGTTTGAATCATAATTCCATTTCAGCGACCAGCAAAATATAGTAAACAGGTTTAAGTGCTTGTTTCACAACACAACATAAATATCAAGTTCATGTGCTTGATATTCAATTAGAAAAACGATTCTAAACACGAGACGTTTCAATTTATCGACTATAGTTCTATAATTTCAGTAAAAGTAGGTTGCTGCCTGGCAGTACAATGGACCAGTTTTTGAGTCAAGTGCTCCAGTCTACTGCTATAAAAACGAGTCTTAACTTATCAAAAGTCATCGCAATGACAGTTGAGTGTTGACAGTTCGACAATGTCACGAAATGAAAAGCGACACCTCTTGTTGGATGACAAGAAACTTTTTGAAGAACATTTCGAAGAAACTTCCTATTCATAATTAATCTGGTTGAAGAAAGAATATAATCCTCCATCCATAAGTCCCTCAGAGATGAGCCTGACATAAAGAGACATTCAATAAAGCCAACGAACATGTCAATTTCAAGACTGATTGGCAGGGAAAACTTGATTCCAACTAATCCCTCATCTGTGTCAAGTGTTTAGTGCCGCGAAAATTATTAATTTCCCCCACAAGCCGACGTTTTATTGAATTCGTTCAAGTGTTCCTCCGCATTAATTAATAGAATCATGGCCAAACTTTAATGAAATCTAATTAAAACTAATCTCCGTCCTTCGCAGCTGCCGTTCTAGGTCAATGTTTGCCCAAATGACACCCACCCACCGCCGCATGACATAAAGACCTAACTGCCTCTCTGCCCAAAACTATCGCACGGTCTTATCGGTCAACAAAATTCTTCGCCTCCCCAAAATGTCGCGCACCCGCCTAATGTCCCACTAATATGCGCACCATTCATCTTATCAGACGTCCGCATCATCACGTTCTCCGGTCTTGCATAGACCAGGCCGTGGCATGCCACGGGGGAGAAAAAATGTGGGTTTCTCGTTTCTAATCCGGGACATAACGAGCTTTCCCTGCGAAGCGTGCTTTGAAATTAAAGTTTTCTCCCGCTCGGCAGTGGATTGTTGGAGCTGTTCGCAATTTAGGAATGTCCTCGGGAGTATCCTTTTATTTTCCCTCCATCATCTCTCTCGGCTCCATCCCCTCGCTCGCTCTCGGTCTGTCGGACAGATTTGAATCACAGTTAATGTAGGTCAGAGTTTCTCTATATCCCCAGTGCGATACATCCGTTCCAGCGACTACAATAATAAATCCTCGATTTTTGCTGTTTTTTCTTCTTTCCCTTATGGTGGCTGGTTGCTGGTGGCTGGTGGCGCATCCTACCAAAGAACAACAAACACCAGCGCCTATTGTGAGTCCTTTGATGTTGGGTCCCCTTTGATTCATCCCCAGTCTCGCTCGCTCCATTTGTACTCCGCATCACGGATGAAACGTGCTCTAGAAGTTTTGTATTCTCTTTCGCCTCCCCCAGTCCCCGCCACCGCCGCCGCCACGCCCTCAACCAGATGGCAGCTTAGGACACCGACATGCATGACGTTTCGGTGTTTCGGTCATGACAATTGTATCTGACATTGGAACCGTTCATAAATTGTTTCAAAGAAACAACAGATCGCTGTGCGCTCCATTCAAGGACACACCATGGGGTGACGGGTGGCAGTGGCAGTGGTGTTGCACGCAACATAAACTCCCCGGATCAGCATCAGTAGATGCATGAGCGCTGCATGGCGCTGCGGGCGATGCAAAGCAGGACGAAGCGAAGCCAACACAAAAAATGGCATTAAAACCATTTATTATGACGTTCTAACACTCAGTGTACGGCGAGTAAATCAAATTTCCCTGGATGCACCTCGCGGGAGTCGGGTGGCGGACTGAGATTGCAAGTTTTATGGTTTCTCATTCGGTCTTGCGAATGAGCATTAAATTAAAACCCACACAATCTGTGATCGTGTGCATGCCAGAGTAGACACACACAACTACAGCGAAAAATAAAAATGAGTGAGTGGGTGCGGGAGAGCAAGGACAAGCGAGGAAAAGTTTGACATTCATCGGAGGGGGATGGTGGGTATTTCATGAAACTATTCCACGGGGCTGGGGGGAGCGACGAACGTGTGTGCATGTTGATTTAGAGTTTCGGCTGGGGAGTCTTAATTAAGCTCTCGCAGATGAATGCTCCCCTGGATGCGGCTTAAAGCATTTATTCGGATGAGTTGAGCGATAAATTTCGGATGCATTTCGTGTCAGCCTTGAACTTGGAACGGAAGATGATGAGAGGTGTTCGTGCGAATTCGACTGACGTCTCAACTGGCAGATACAAATGCCACAGGAGAGTGGAAAAGCGCTCGCAAAATTGGGTTATCAAATTCAATTACGGTGAATGCCTGTTGATGTCATGGGGAATGTCGTGGAATTTCATGGGACGAAAGATTAGCGTGCAAAAATTTGAGGTGGTTTCTGCTGATGACTGCTCCGAAACTTAAATTGGTACGGGTGTTTAAGTTTTTAAGAGACTTTAAATTTGATTTTGTCGCCACACAAGCCTCATCACTGAAGTATGGGATTTTCTGAAAAAAATTTCGACAGACTTTCAGCGGCGTATTTTCCGAGCTAGTGGTTTCTTTAACGTGTTATGCGCCACCTAGTTTTCGAAATCGAATCAGTCATGGTTATTTAGAGACAAATCAAAATCGAATGAAATGATCATTAATCGTGGAGCGACATGCAGCGGTCGTTAGTGCCTTTGCAAGCGTACGTTTTCGGATATAGCCACCCGTCGACTGGTTTGAAAGATGTTGGCATTTATCATGAGCGAATGGATCGCAGAGTAATTATCGTACAATAAGCTGAGTCAACACCTATGATATTGATGCAAATTGGGGGTCAATGAGGCGTTTGCTACCATTGAAACGGAACGGCTGGAATAAGTCTTGAGGTGAACGAGTCCAAAAAGAAGTACCCTTTACTTCTTCCAACAGGGTCTTCTGAACTTTGATAGTTGACTGCGGTCATATTGTTGAAGCTACATCTATCAAATTGACTGCCATTTATTCATTCCGTTTTGGCAAATCACCATGGATGTACATAGCTTCCAACAACACGTGCAAATTATGAAATTGTTCTGTCAAAATGGGTGTTCTTTTCGGGCAACGTTCAGCGCACTTCAGCCATTTTACAGTCTTAATCGTTCAACCGAGAGAGCTATTCGCAGTGAGGTGGATTTGAGTCCACTGGTTCAGTAAACGATAAACCAACACCCGTACGTCGACAAAACGCAAGATCTGCCGAAAACATCGCCGCTACCCGTGAGAGTGTGCATCAGAATCCGAGGAAGTCGATTTCAGACCAGTTTTTCGCAGACCACGACTAGATGGCGCAGTTGGTTAAGTGCCTGCCCCAAGTTAAAGGGGTCACAGGTTCGAATCACAGTGAAAGCAAAGTTAATACGTTTTTATCCGGATTTTCAAATCTGGTCCAGTCACCATTTGCCATTCAAATCACTGGAGCGGTCGATCAGTGGTCATAGTCTGACTGTAGGTATCAAAATGGACCAACATGGTCTAAGTTTGCTGGTGAATTCACTAGCAGCCCCCTTACCTAACCTAACCTAACCTTCGCAGACCACAACTTGGCGAATTTTGCGTCGCGACTTGGGACTGCATCCGTACAAAATTCAACTGCCTCCGGAGCTGAAGGTAAACGACCAGACCATAGACAACGACGTGTGTTCGATAAATGGAAATTGACACTAACTTTCATAGAAAAATCATCTTCAGCGATGAAGCTCATTTCTGGATGAATGGGTACGTCAACAAACAAAAACGATACCAATCCACATGAGATCGAAGAGCGTCCAATGCATCCCCAAAAAAATCATTGTTTGGTGTGGATTTTTGGTTGGCGGTGCCATCGGTCCATATTACTTTAAGAACGACGTCGACAGTCAACGGCGAGCGCTATAGGTCGATGATTACCAACTTCTTTTAGCGTGGGCGCCGTGGCCGTGTGGGCGCCGTGGCCGTGTGGGTTCGTGCGTCGACCCATGCGCATTAGACTTTCACAGTCTAGGTTCGAAACCAAGATCAGACAAACAATTTTTCAAAAAAAAAATTGTTCGCGGCCCCACCTCTTTCGAGTCACTGACAATGCTCAAAGAGTATAACTGTCTAGGAAAAGCTTCTCAATCTCGCCGTTCAGAGTCGGCATTAAACTGTAGGTCCCCTCCACTCGTGAGAGAACAATAGCACGCACAACACGAGTTGGTTGGTGAGAAGCTAGGACCAGTTCCACCTCGGACTGTAGTGCCGCCATTATTATTATTATTATTATTTAGCCTGAATTGGTTGCTATGAACATCAACGACATGTGGTTTCAATAGGACGGCGCTACGTGCCACACAGCTCACGCCACATTGGAAAATCTGAACAAGCGATTCGAGGACATGGTCGTCTCACGTGGAGGTCATGTGAACTGAGATCATGCGATTTGACTCCGATAGACCTTTTCTTGTGGGGTTTTCTAAATTCTTTTGGTCTTTGCAAGTAAGCCACAAACCACAGCCATCGGGCAAATTCAGCCTGATTTATGCGTCGGATACAAGGAAAATTGGACACTTGGAATGCGCGCCACCCAGAATAGCTGCGGGGGACATTTGAAGGATGTTATATTCCATACATGTGGGCGCCGTGGCGTAGTGGGTAGGTGTGTTGACTCCTACGCTCGATGTTCTCGGTTCGATTCCCGAAAAAACACCTACAATTTTTTCACGGGTCCACTCCTTTCGAGTCACTGACAATGCTCAAAGAGTATAACTGTCTAGAAATAGCTTCTCAATCTCGCCGTTCAGAGTCGGCATTAAACTGTAGGTCCCCTCCACTCGTGAGAGAACAATAGCACGCACAACACTAGTTGGTTGGTGAGAAGCTAGGCCCAGGTCCACCTCGGACTGTAGTGCCGCCATTATTATTATTACTATATTCCGTACATAATGGCAACGACTGGCCTTTCAAACGAATGGAAAGATTCGATGATAACTCACACAGACTTTGTTTTGTTTAAATTTAAAGATAGGAAGCCCTTAATGAAATTTTCTTTATAACTTCGAGCACCTAGAATATCAAAAGACTGCGTTCCCAAGTTTGTCAGGAGTCTCAGCTAAAATGGTTTAAAAAACGATTAAAATATGGACCAATGTCGGCAATCTTCGAGATTCTCTGACAACGACTGCTGGCAACCACTGATTGCTACAAAATGCAAAAGCTAGGCTACAAGGCATGAATAAACAAAGTTTTACCTTCGACATTATAGCGTGAAAATTACATCAAAAATACGCGTATGGAAATGTTGACCTGTCACTAATTAGGCCAAAACATCGAAATATGCTTTTGAAGCCAAATGGATTTCGAAAACTGACAAACCCCTGGCCAAGCACACCTGCGTCGGCAGTTAAATTAAATCAATTCAACCGAATTGCCGTGAAATTTGTTTACACACACTCATTGAGCCCCAAAACCAATTCAAAACCTCAGACGAGTTTCGAAAGGCTCCCAATTAAAGCGCCCGCAACCCCCCATGACTTATTAATCGCATTCCCGCAGATATTCCATTTGACCGGTGTACGCCACCTAATCAAATTATCATCCGCGTAATTAGCTCCTAATTACATGATCAACACATTACCCTGCCCAGCCCCAGCCCCTTTGATTAGAGCCAGTTCGCGGCTGTGTGGCCCATCCCCCGAAAAACAAGCCCGTCAAAAACCGCTGAGTTCCATCATAAATTCGAAATGCGACGGCACACACTTCGCGAACACAAAACTAAATAATTAACCCCGTCGAGTGGGTCTGTGAAACACACACCAAATAAACCAAACAATGGCACAAAAAACGTTCGGGCAAATCCCACAGAGACAACAGTAAAAATGCGCGCCAACTTCCTTTGAATGCAGTGGCGGACGCATTAAAAATGCAACACCGAGCAGCGTGTAGTCGGCCAGGCAGCCAGCATTTTCCAATTACCTGGCCACTTCTGTGTCGGCATTTGTACAGGTGTGTCCATCTATTATTCCGTGTTTCATTGTCGGCCGGGCCAACTGCATTTCCACCCACTTCCGGGACAAGCTAGTGGTTCGCTTAGCTGAGGTGCCACCACACATTTGCTTTGATTCCCATAATTTTGAAATAAAACGTTGCTCACAATCGTGCACCACCGCACCGATGGCAACCCACACGCGCCCAGTTGCAGCGGGCGCAATTGGCAATTATGCACAGGACGCGAGTGCAAAAAAGGCTTAAACATTCTCCCGCCACGTCAGGGGCATGACGAATCGCAATTACAGTCACTTAATCGCCATTGACGCCCACTTTTTTGCGCCCACATCGGGCGGTGGATATGTCAAATATTTATGCTTTATTATTGCGGTATTTACGCGGTGCATTATTTAAGGACTAAGTCCTTTCCCGGTGAATGCAAACAATCGCTTTCTGTCGGGATACATGCATAAACCCCAGCTGCGACAGGAGTTATGTTCCAGGATATGCGCGGAAACAGACATCCCCGCCCACGGAACGCCCAGCAGAAGTCGCGTCGCGTGTACGAGTATATCCTCTTAAACGACCCCAAAAACTGACAACCGTTGTTGGCTGCTACACCGTTGACCAAACACCGGCTGACGTTGACGGTGGCTTTAGGACGAGACCATAAGAAATGGAACGACGATGGGGCAAAGGGCAAAAGGCAAAAAAATTCCAACTCGGAACAGGATTTGTTCTTCCTGTCTGGCATGCGATGAAGCCGTTATTTAAATGACAAACGAAATTTTCATAAAGCATAACCACAACACCAGACCGGAACCACAGGAGCTGAGCTGACGACGATAAGCCCCATCACAGGCACAAGCTCACACAGGCACATAGTTCAGGCAGACGCCAGGCCGTCACCGACCTCCACCACCGAGAGCCACTCCGGACATCGCCAGAATAGCAGGATATTTGTGTTATGATTGTGAACACATAACCAAACCCACGCCACGGCATGTGTACGGTCCTGTGGGTAACCTCTCACTTTTTCCTCTGATCCACTTCGCAGGGCGACCGCCACACTCTGCAACTGAAGAAATATAAATAAATCCTGAGGTTTCATGTGCTACGGTGTATCCTTTTTCATTTCAACATTTCTGCTGTGTTATTGTTCGGCTGCGGGATACACACTCATCCTGCTTTGGAAGGAAATCCAATTTTACTTCGATATGAATTTCCATATGCCCGGCGCTGGGGTGGGCCCGAAGAAGGCAGGGGCGTGTGTCAGGGACCTCTCAGGCCCAAGCCTGGCAAAGGTGACACATCCGACTAAATGATAGCCGCAGCATCAAAGTGTCATTTGGAATGTGTTTGCGTTCGGTGCGGGGTGTTTATCTGGGTTTCGGGAACGTATTCTGCGGCGTACCGGGTTATGGGTACGTGTGCGGTACAATGGGGTGGATAACAACTGCGTTGGGGGTTATATTCCCGTTGCGGGAATTATAATTTAATAAAGGCGAGAGAATCGACATCCGAGAATGAGAATGAGCACAGGAACACGAGCATTTAGGCGTGTTTCGTAGCCTCAAATCGCACACGCATTGCTAATGAAGTTCACCTGGGTGTGGGCGGAGGGGTGTCATATGCAAATTTAATATGTTTTGGGGTTGAAATTCTGATTGCGGAGGTGGCGCTTTGGCTCAGATGCTGGCAAATGATGTTGTGGATGGATCTGGGTGAGGATTAAAATTGCGTTAGGAAATGTTTACATCGGTGATGTGTCACTTGGTTTGGCATCTTCTGATGAAAGGACCTTCAATCGAAAGGGGACCTTATCAAAGACTGTGTGCCGTATTTGTTGATGTCTGTCATGTCTGTTATTCAGTTTTAGCAGGAGAAGGCCAGTCATTGGATTTGATGCGCTCAACATCCTCAGTATCGGCACATATTCAGTAACCACACACGTGAGCAAGTAGCTATTTCAAAGAGTTTATGTCTGAAATTGTTGTTTGAAGCAAGTGAATCGGACTGAAGAGTTCAGATATTTGAGCTGACAGCTGACGTCAGAGCCTCGAGTTCAGTTCTTCAAGGAGCCAAACATCAACTTTCTTTTTTGCTTTATAAACTCAAGTATTTTGTCTCTAGAATAATACTTTTCAGGTGCAGTGCCGTCCGTCTTCGGATGAGACCGCCACGAGTCATTTCCAACAGATTCTCGGGAGTCATTAGTAAGGAAAGGCAGCTTTTGCAGAAGTCGTTTGAGGAGATAACGACTCTTCTGGCTAGTTCACCTATGAGCCAAAGCCCTGTGTGGAAATCCATCACATTCCCAACTTTTTCCTAAGAGACCGAAACCTTTTGACGCTTGGATCTGGTTAGGCTTGTGCATTTTAGTTCAGCGCTCAGATTAGGTCAAATCTGTTTATTGAACTAGTTCGTTCTAGTTCACTAGTTCATTTAGTTCAATTGCTCAAGAAATTGAGTTTTGTGCGATTTTCCCCGGTTGATCGTTAATCTCTTTAAAAGTTCACACATTTATAGCGCCAGAAAACCTTTATAAAAACTATGTACAGTCAGCGTCAAAAGTGTGTGAACATTCAGTCAAATGCTGAAGGTTTATCCACTAAATTAATATTCATCGGATTGAGGTAGAACAGACATGGATATATCAAATTAAAGTTCAAAAGTCATACTTTGAAATATGCTAAATAATATTTAACATAAGTGTAGATATAAAACAATTAATTGAATTTCAAAGAAAAATGTGCTAAAAACTGCATTGAAAAGTAAATGTCACTGACACAACCATGTCAGTGACTGTAAGACATAAAGGCTCAATTCTGTTAAACATTTGTATGAATGACTGTTTACTCACTTTTGACGCTGACTATAGATGTACAGGATGGGCCGAATACAAGTTTCTTTTTAAAAACGCAAAAAAATGAACAAAATTAAATTTTTTCCATGTGTTATGGCTTTATTAGTAAGAACAAACATTCCCATTAATACAACGTCGTTCAAGTGGCTACCTCGGCTGCCTTCGCAGTAGCGCATTTTGTCACCCCAATTTTCCAAGACCTTGTTGATGGTTTCAGACTGTAGCTAGATGATATTGGCTTGGCCTTAAGTGCTTGAATCGTTTCGGTTTCCGGATTCTTGCCATAACATCGGTCCTTCACGGTTCTCCACAAAAAAGGAGTCAAATCACAGCTCCGAGGCGGCCAATTGACATCGCCAAGACTGCTGATAACACGATTTGGGAATTTGGTGCGCAAAAGATCGATTGTGGCATTGACTGTGTGGCATAGCGCGTCATCTTGCATGAACCAGAGGTCGTCCAAATCCATGTCTTTCATTTCAGTAAAAAAAAAGACGGTTAGCATGGCTCTGTAACGCCCACCATTGACCGAAGCGTTGTTCCCTCATTTTCGAAGAAAAATGGTCCAATAATGCAACACTCCACAATCCGCACCAAACTGTCTCTCTCTGTGGATGCATTGGCTTCTCGACGTGCGAATAACGTGCTGGTTTTCCTAGTCCCAGATGCGGTGCGGCAATTTTGTTTGTTAAAGTAGCCGTAGTCGCCGAGATGAGAATGCGCCTCGCCTCGTCAGAAAATGCCCATACAGCGAAGCGATAACGAAGCGGATGGTCGGGTTTCGCACCTTCAATTGCTGAGTCAATTGAACTTTGCAAGCGAATAATCCGAGATCTTTGTGCAGAATTCTCCTCAGGCTAGTGCCTGAAATGTTGAGCTGTTCGAGTAGAGATCGATGGCGAGGTGATGTTCGTGAATTGAGTCTCACACTCTCGACCACAACAGCCACATTCTCATCTGTGCGCATCGTACGACGACAGGGATCATGCGTGTTGTCCACTAGCATACCAGTCTCACCAACTTTTTGCACAAACTTGCGTACAGCAGTCGCGGTGGGTGCACCATTTCGGCCAAAAACACACTCTTTTCAAAAAACTCACTTTTTGGGCTACTCAGCACTCACTTTGGAAAAAAGTTTTCAATATTTCAAGATTCTGTCAAGAGCGGGAAACAGCTGTCACTGTCAAAATGACCTATGATTTAAAAAAGACCATTAGATGATCCACCCTGTATTTTGGATACGAGTTGTATAAACAGTGGACATTGAAGGCTTTTCCTACTGTTTTGGTACTTTTTTTTGTTAATCGCCGATAATTGAATAATAATAATGACGGCGCTACAGTCCGAGGTGGACCTGGGCCCAGCTTTTCAGCCAACCACTCGTGTTGTGCGTGCTATTGTTCTCTGACGAGTGGAGGGGACCTACAGTTTAATCCCGACTCCGAACGGTGAGATTGAGAAGCTTTTTCTAGACAGTTATACTCTTTGAGCATCGACAGTGGCTCCAAAGAAGTGGAGTCGTGAAAAAATGTTTGGTGTTTTTCCTGGAATCGAACCGAGAACATCGAGCGTATGAGTCGACGCACCTACCCACTACGCCACGGCGACCGATAGTCGTAAAGTTTACTAGAAATATTCAACACAATTTGTGTTTCTAAGGATTTAAATTGTAAACTCATGCTGAATCAGGTAATTTTTCGTACCACACCTCAGAGACTACTGACTGAAAATCTGCTCGACACGTTGAAGTCAACAAAGGGGTCAATACAGTGACATTAAACCCTACCACAATCGCGCGGTAAACCTGAATGTCAACCACCCAACACCGACTTCGACACAAGACAAACGTCATTCTGGGATGTTTCCGAAAATACTATGATCCCAGGAAACTCCGTCACATTTCGTCATTACCGACAACGACTTTCGGAGCAAAACAATTCGCATAATTCATGTTCATAAAACAAAAATGTAACCCCCGTGCCTAAAAGGAACATGCTTGCGAGAGCATCACTTTAAAATGATTACACAGCACCATAGGATACCACTCATCGACATTAAATTACCTCCGGCGTCTCTATGGTAAGGTCGCATGCCCTGTGAACTTTCCCTCCCATAACTCGTCATCCCGATGGTGCTGGTGGTGGATGGTGGTGCGCCCTCAAAATTTAATTTCTTTTAAATCTCTTTAAGGACATTAAACTTTTTAAGTACTCCGATCCCATGTGTTAAGCACACAAAACCCTCTCAATATTCAAAAAGTTACTCCACTTATTCTTGTCAAGAACCTCCTGCTTACCTCACCAATTGTTGTGTATACCTTGCACACACACACACAGGCACGCACACAAACGCACGGGACAATTCTTAAGAAACGTTCTCCTTTTATCCTACAACCACGACATGATGTAACTGTTGTTCTTTTAAGATAAATTTAGACACATGAACAAAGAGGTCGAAAGGACGTTAGCACAGTGGGTGGAAGGGTCTGGCAGAGGGAGGGAGGGAGCAAAAAAAAAACAAAAGTTATTCTCAAAACCATCTAATTACGCCGCAGGATACAGCATGCCTTCAAATGCGGTGAACTTCTCGCTCGTTCCCAGCTACGAACATGGACGCACATCACGGTGAAGGGACAATTTGAAAATTCTCTCAACTGCCAGGATTACACAATAGGGAGACGTAGTGTATTACATGTGCCAGCAGCAACAGCAACAACGACGACAACAAGAACAACAATTGCCGCCTCACCACAAATAGCATCTGAGAATATTTTTCAACAATGATACTACTTCAGCTCGGGCTGCTGCTGTAGCTGTGGCTGTAGCTGTGGCTGTAGCTGTGGCTGTAGCTGTGGCTGTAGCTGTCGGTGCTGCGGCGTTCCCCTATGCGGGAGGGCGTGCTCTCCAAACCCATGTCAGATATCCCTTTCTCCCCTTGCGCCCCATTCCCCGCCCGCACGCCCACAAAACCACCTCAATTATGAATCATGCGAAAACAATGTCGCTAAACAAAAGCCACAGAAACTCCCTACGCTGGGTTGTAGGCCCCCTCCACCCCACCCAAAAGACACTGGGACGCACACAAAAAAAAAAACAAGGACAACAAAAAGAAAAGGATAAGTGGAGAGCCAGCGACGCGAGAAAGAAATTCCCAGAAACTTTTCTCCTTCCAATGAACCCGGTAACCGTGATGTTGGTGGAGGACGACGGGCTGCCTGTTCCTGTTTCGCAGCGCCTCAGACGCAGCCTCCCTGCCCCCTCCCCCCCCTCCCTCTCTGTGGAAACTCATTTCTGAAGAAGACAAATGAAAATAAAGTAAGGATCTGCAGGCTGGATGATGAGGTATCACATAGAACACGGCAGAAGCGGATCCCGAGTATCGCCCTCTCCCGAAATTGGTTTCACAAAAAAAAGAAACCAAAAATGCTCGGAAAATGTTTTTGAAATTGAATGGAATTCCTTTGGTAATTCATTTAGTGGATTTGGAATCATTTTGATGAAATGAAGATACATGTCCCGCTTCCGCCCCTATCCGGGGTTTCCACCTGCATGAGGACTGAGGTCGGTGTGGCACGGAAGCTGGCTGAAGACAAAGGAATCACATTTGGCCGGATGGTGGGAGCAAATTAAATATTTAATTAGGGGTAAGGCGTTTTGATGAATTGGTTTGCTTTTCCTGCTCCCGTTGAAGGCGATTGTTCAGAAGCGGTTAAAGGTACAATCGTCGGGGGGTGGCTTTTAAAGAAATGAAGAGCTCTGTGCCGCGGAGGCGAATAAGTAAGCGGCAGAAAGTCTTATCAAAGTTCATTAGATGATACACCGTGTGATGAAGAAATGAAAGGTATGTTTCGACGTCTAACCCTCATCATGAATAAATTCAAGAGAGCGAGTGGATTTGCAGAGATCACCTGAATGAGATTGCGATTCCGGGGATGGGTAGGGAGGCTTTCAAGTCGATATTCATTTTAAGAAATTAACTCTTGGCAGATGCTAAGTGGCAGACCAGTAAGAGCGCTGTGATATGCTGATTGTTCTCGTTAGCGACGGGGAAATTGGAGATGGGTTAGTTGCTCGATGCAGAAAGGAGCAAGTGAGGAAAAAAGAAACAAATATGAAACTGACTGTAGTCTCAATTCATTCGGAATTTAATCGGTGGACGTAAGGAAGTCTTAGCCTCCTCTATCCTCCTGTAAGTCAACAGCAAACTCTGTTGAACTTTAGGTTTTATGGGCGAGGAGTATCACCAATTCTTAGATGTCTTTGTTAAGCACACACAGAAGATAGACTATACAGGGTGGACCATCTAGTGGCTTTTCTTTAAATGATAGGTTATTTTGATACTGACAGCTGTTTCCCGCTCGAAATCTTGACAGAAACTCAGTATCATACCTCCGCGGAACGAAATGAGTCGCTTTACGCTTGAACAATGATGGGAAACTTATTACAAAAATTTCTAAAGTGATTGCTGTGTAGCCCAAACAGTGCGTTTTTTGAAAGAAGTTTTGGTCGGAATGGAGCCGCCACCGCGACAGCTGTACGCAAGTTTGTGCAAAAAGTTCATGAAACTGGTATGCTAGTGGACAACACTCATGGTCCCCATCGTCGTACGGTGCGCACAGATGAGAATGTGGCTGAGAGTGTGAGGCTCAAAACACGAACATCAACTCGCCATCGATCTCAACAGCTCAACACTTCACGCACTAGCCTGAGGAGAATTCTGCACAAAGATCGCGGGTTATTCGCTTACAAGGTCCAATTGCTCAGCAATTGAAAGCGCGCTATCATCCGCTTCGCAGTTTGGGCCAGCTGTGAGCAGCATGAATTGGACAACGATTTTGGGCGAAAAATTATCTTTTCTGATGAGCCGAGGCGCATTTTCATCTCGGAGGCTACGGCTGCGTTGCGAACAAAATTGCCGCATCTGGGGCTATGAAAACCCGGAAGTACTTGTCGAGAAGCCAATACATCCACAGAGAGTGACAGTTTGGTGCGGATTGTGGGGTGGTGGCATCATTGGACCATTTTGCTGAGAAAATGATGCTGGGAACAACGTTCCGGTCAACGGTGGGCGTTGCAGAGCCATATTAATAATAATAATAACAATAAATAATAATGGCGGCGCTACAGTCCGAGGTGGACCTGGGCCTAGCTTCTCACCAACCAACTCGTGTTGTGCGTGCTATTGTTCTCTCACGAGTGGAGAGGACCTACAGTTTAATGCCGACTCCGAACGGCGAGATTGAGAAGCTTTTCCTAGACAGTTATACTCTTTGAGCATTGTCAGTGACTCGAAAGAGGTGGAGCCCCGAACAATTTTTTTTTTGAAAAATTGTTTGTCTGAACTTGGTTTCGAACCTAGACTGTGAAAATCTAATGCGCATGGGTCGACGCACGAACCCACACGGCCACGGCGCCCACAGAGCCATATTATCCTACTTTTTTTATTGCAATTGAAGACATGGACTTGGACGACCTACGGTTCATGCAGTATGGTGCGCCATTTCACACAGCCCATGCCACAATCGATCTTTTGCGCACCAAATTCCCAAATCGTGTTATCAGCAGTCTTAGCGATGTCAATTGACCGCCTCGGAGCTGCGATTTGACCCCCTTTGGGCTTGGGAAGAAGCGATGTTATGGTAACAATCCGGAAACGATTCAAGCACTTAGGGCCTATATCATCCAAGCAATCCAAGTGAGCTACAGCCCGAAACCATCAACAAGGTCTTTGAAAATTGGGGTGACAGAATGCGATGCGCTACTGCGAAGCCAGCCGAGGCAGCCACTTGAACGACGTTGTATTTCATAATAAATGGGAATGTTTGTTCTTAATAAAGCCATAATACATGGAAACAATTTAATTTTGTTCATTTTATTGCAATTTTAAAAAGAAACTTGTATTCGGCCCGCCCTTTCGGTATATGCTGTTGAATTAAAATCGTCACAATCGGTAGCTACAGCCTTGAGGTAGCTAAGGAGTTTGTCTATTTCGGAGCAAACTTTAATTCCACAAACAACATCTTGGTGGAGTCCCGACGTTGAATTGCCCTTGGCAATCATTGCTTCTTTGACTAGTCGAAACAACTTGGTTTAAACCCAACTTGGTTTGACTGGAAGGACCAAAATCTTGCTCTGCACAACTCTTGGCCTGGCAGTTTTTATCAACGAGTATGCACCCGAAAGCTGAGCGATAGGCAGGATGACTAAGCAGATTATTGGCGCCTTCGAACTGCAAATTTCTCGCCGGATAAATGGTCCTGTCTGCGATGAGGGCGAATGGAGGAAAAGACATAGCCACGAACTGATATGGATATAGTCTTAAAGGCAATGATCCCTCGACATAACTGGCTCGGCCACTTCGAGCATATAAACGTCGTCTAGGAGAGTCTTCCAAGTCGAGAAGAAGAGGAAGATTGAATTTCCGAACTTGGTGATGGAAGGTGTAAGAAAATTTGGTTTTGATGACTAGAAGCAGCTTGGCGAGGATCGTCAATGATGGACGACTGCAACTGCTCCCGCTTAGACCCTCCAATGGTCGTTGGCGTCATAAGTAATATAATAATAATACGTAATTAATACGTAATTTTGGCCAGCTGATAAATACTTGAACCGTAGTGGACAAGAAGATCACCTCTAGACATTGCTGTGGTGGTAGAAAGTGTTTTAGATAATCGCAACCATAAAGAACTCAACAAATTTGATTGAGTTTTATAACATTGGGTACAAGTTGCGGACGCTCGGTAAAGCTGTCCATCCAACAAAACTTAGTTCACACCCTATGTCGGAATGGAATCACTGAAAGATCGTTCGCCGACCTACGATTTGTGGGGAAATCAAGTCACATGGGCATAAAGTCCACAAACCGGAGACTCTTGAGCAACTCGAACTGATTTTTACTTCTTGGGCCACCGATATCCCTAAGGCACCACTTCTCAACCAAAAAACCAGCACCTAACAATGCTTCAAATACTACATCGACTGCCATCAAGTTACATTCTGCCGTAAACTCATGCGTTGTAGCCCTACAAAACCGAAAGGGATGCCCCTTCGAAGTCACATTCCAAACCAGGTGCAGTCCAAAAAAAAAAAGTGTGAGTGTTGTCCTCAATTTCATTTCCTGTCTTCACATGCAAAATGGCACACCGCCAGCAGCTACACCACTTGCTCCTTACATTGGATCCAAAGGATCTGTGCTACGTCACTCCATGTCACATTACAACTAATGGCTCCTTGTTGCGCCGAGAAGCTGCTCCCTGCTGTGAGAGCGACATGCCCCCCAAATAGCGGCGAATCAACAAAATCACCCAAGTAAGGGACACAATCCTCTGCACGTCGGAAGGCGTATGCGGCCTTAAATGCTTTATTATTCCGTTTCTTTTTTCCCCATCACACGGAATACCTCGTTGCTCGACTGGGGCATTCAAACTCGTTTCTGCCGACTCCCTCCCTGGGGTCATCTTATGACCAAGCAGCTCACAGCTTGCGTGAGCAAACAAGAGCAGAAAAAAAAAGCAAATCAAGCCCAACCCCCACCCACAGGCTCTGCCACCTCGAATATTTTATTTACAACTCCCTCGTGTGGACTCGTGTTGAGTGGGTTCCTCTTCTCTTTTTGTGACAACAATAGGAAACTACCCCCATTCAGCATCCGAAACGAATGCCTCACTGATAGCAGGACCGTCCTGGGCCCGTTTAATATATGGAAACAAATTCGCACGCCCTCCAAGCCCAGCCCACGCAACCGGCTCACCGTTCGCTCTCTAAATAGCCGCAAGGTGGTGACTTTTTTGTGTACCGCGCTCCGGCAATGTTCTTAAAATTGGATATTGTATTGCTCTGACAGGGACTTCTACCACTTTCGCATTGTCCCCGACCAGCACCGGCATGAGCCCGACCAGAATCTGCGGCCAGCGGTGGTTGGCGGTGTAATGATACCCTCCCTGCCACACCAAGCCAACGCCCACATTTTCATTTTCGAAGGCTTTGTTTCGACTGTCACCGGCTGTTGGAAATATATCTCTTATCCCCTTCTGACACCGTCCCCTCTGTAGAGCCATCCCGACGAAGGTAGGTGAAGAGGCACTGATTTGGCATCTGCTCCCCGCGTTGCATGTGTACAATTACCTCGCTCGGTATCTTCCGCGTATTTCCTTGTGCGTTGCGGTTTCATTGTGAAATAATTAAATTTCTTCAAGCGGGACATTCTTATTGTTCTACGAAAATTAAAGAATTTTCCCTTCACCCTCCCACTCACTCAAGCGCCCGGTTATATCGAAAATTTCAACTGAAAAACTTATTAAACGTAATTTTCCGCAACAAGAATCCTTTTTCTTGGCAACGAACAGCGCTGCTGGATATTCGTTGGAGCTTTTGTTTTCTTGTTGTTCACTTGCCACCCCGTTCAGCCTCCTTGGTCTACTTTATGCCTTCCCTTGGTTTTTAATTAGTTAAAGGGGCACTTATCGACAACGCCAGTGGAGGTGGGGCCTGTGGAGGAGTTGTGCGAGACAAGGCGGAGGAGTTGCATTCCCTCCAGGTGGGTCAAGTGTACTCCACTCTGTGTTAGTGTGCATTTCTTTTGATCGCCGACCGGACCGCACCGGGCTCGGTGGGTGACTGAAGGAGAATTTCGAAATAGTGTTGAATTTAGTGGTGGATGGGTTTCCGGTAGTGGGAATCGCTCTTGATTGCGTTCGTTGGGGCGGTCGGTGTGCCCTTAGGTCAACAGGATGAAGGGTCTTTATGGTGAAACACAAAGTAAGTGTTTCGCTTGAATGCGAGAGAGTGTATAGCTGTGTGGATTTAAATTAAAGCTGTGCCTGCTTGCGGGGAGGCAAATGGAAGCTAGTTAGCTCTTTGGGGGTAACAACTTCATGAAAGAAGTTGCTTTCTAAAGGACTGTGGCATCTGAGGGCGTGGATGCGGGCCGGATGTCTAGTGAAATGGTGGCATTAAAGTTTCGAAGACTTCAGGCGATGTTTCTGATTTAATTGCTTTGGCGGTGGCTTGATGGTTGGTTAGTGGTTAGTGGATTTCGCTAGATGACTTTTACCCAGTCACTATAGTATAGGCGGTTTCTGTTGAGAGAGAGATAGAGAAATAATTTTGCTTTGGGGCTCTCAATAATACCTGTACCGTCGGTTAAAAATGGGCAGTGGGTAGGTTTCTTTAAAGAGAAAGATTGATTCGTTGGGTAAAACTCCACAAAAAGCAACTCTTCTCAGATCAGATCTCAAATGGAAAAGAAACATTGTTTCTGTAACTATCACGAAGAAAGATATGCCCATATATCGACTGGATGACGCAGTTGGTTAAGTGCCTGCCCCAAGTTAGAGGGGTCCCAGGTTCGAATCCCAGTGAAATATAACCTGGTTCAGTCACCATTTGCCGTTGGGATCAAATTAACGGTACTGGAGTAAGTTGCTACCTGGCAGTACAATGGACCAGTTTTGAGTCTGAGTTAAAGGGGTCCCAGGTTCGAATCCCAGTGAAATCGAATCTGGTCTAGTCACTATTTGCCTACAACCATTTGTTTCATTTGCCATTTGAATCAAACCCATTCAGACCCATTTAAGCCGCTTCCGTTTCAATGCCAGCAAACGCATCATTGACGGATCACTGTGTTCCCCCAATCACGTCAATGTCATCCGCGTACGCTAGCAGTTGAACAGACTTTTGGGAGATCGTGCCTCTTGTGTTGGCCAGCGAGTTTTGCACGATCTTCTCAAGAACGATGGTAAAGAAGTCACATGACAGCGCATAGCCTTGTCTAAAACCTTTTTTGACATTGAAGGTCTCGGTGAGTTCGTTACCGACCTTGTAGCAAGACTTCTCCGTCGTCATCAGCACGATCTTTAAATTACTCAAAAATTGTACCTTGAAGGCCAAATTTCGAAAAGCATCGCCCCTAAACCTATTCTGCTGTTCATTCATTGTGGAACTTGAGATGTTTTCCGTTAACGCAAAGTCTTATAACTTCGTACTGAACAATTTTGGCATCATTGAAGTCTGCACAATCTGCAGAGAAGGATTGGGCGGGTCATCTGCGGACCATTCAGTGGGCGATATACACCGCTAGGAGCGCCACTGCAAACGCGAGCCCACATGAATTGTTGTTCGTGTATACGCCCAGGGGCATCCAAGGTAATAAGTTGTTGTTGGAGATGAGTAGGTCAGAAACAGTCGAACCAGAAGAGATGGGACGAAGAAGAGCGTTAGCGTTGCAGAACATCGAGAGGAGCCAGGGGGACCAGAAACGACGGTATGATCTGCGACACCGCAAGCCATCTAAGTTCGAGGATGACGTCGTATTGGTCGAGCAGGAAGCAGCCGCAGCAGGTGAGTCCCGTAAATTGGAGCCGCTCTTCCGGGGGCCATACATCATAGGCTGAGTGCTGCCTAAGGACCGGTACATAGTCGAAGACATCCCAGGTATGCAGCGAAACCAGAGGAGATTCCACACCGTAATGAGTTCCGACAAACTTAAACCATGGTGTGCACTACCGGCGGAAGGGTCGATCCCGGACACTGATGATGTCGACCCTCCTGATGTCGAGCAGATAGAGGTGATGCCGCGGGTGGACGTGACGAGCCGGATCGTTACGCTACAATCAATTGAGGATGGCCGAATCTAAGGTAAAGAGGGATGTGTACACCGTCGACGAAGAGATGGTAAGCAGTAACTGCCAGACCGCCGATGTGATCGCATCTTGTCCACGATTTATAATTGAAATAGATGAAATAAAGAACCAAAAAGGTTGAACGGTTTTTTTTTTGTTTCTTTTCTTTTCACACATGTAATTTTATTTTCGGTACAAATTTTTGCAAAGTTTGGCCTTATTTCCGTTTCGAAAGTGAAATAATGCCAAATGTTTTACATATTTGAAAATATTTTGCAGTTTTTTGTATGACGGTCAAAATCGGTTATAACGACCTTCAAGGGACTGACGAATTTGGTCGTTGTAAGCGATATGTAAACGATTTACTATGCTATTGGATTATATTTAATGGAGATCAGGCGGGACCTAAGGATTTTGTCATTATAACCGCCACGTCGTCATAACCGATGTCGTTGTAAGCGATTTTGACTGTACTTTTTCGGCATTCTTTCCATTTCTATCCATAGCCTTACTTCGTTTTCACCCTCAAAAACGTCTTCTTCGTAGTTGCTTCGGCTTATTTCTCGTAAAAATCGCGTTAAACCGTCAGTCAGTTCTAACTCCTGTCAACTGGTATAATCTTTCAAGGAACTCGCATCAGTTCTGGCGACAAATCAGTGTCATTCCTTGACCCCTTCAAAAGGACTCCACGTATTCTTTCCCCCTGTCAGGTAAATGTCAAAAATATACTTGCAAACGCAAACCAACATACACTTCTGGTGTATTCACCCCAATGCAGACCAAAAGACGCTCATTGTGAATTCCGCTTGAATATTTCAAAACACCTCCACCTGATTCTGACGAAAACAAATACCCAGCCACGCTCTTGCATTAAACTGTGATTTTACACCCACGTCCTTGAGCATACCAAAGAGCATTTCCCTCGTAGGTCCCCGCTTTGAGGTCAACACCTTATCCACGTTCATTTATATTCCATCAAGCGAAACCCCTCGCGTATTTGTTCGGATGGAACCAAACAATCTGACATCTCACCCACGAAACGGTGACACAGTCCCCGTGTCCTTAATTTGCAATCATCACCGTTAAGTGGCCCCATTAATCTCTGTCTCATTCGATACTCGGTTTTGGGACTCACCGAAAGAAAACCAAAAAAAAGGGAATCTAATAAACTTGACGCCCGTTGACTGCGAGTAACCTAATTTCATCCCGTTCACCTCCCCTCCACACCGTCACAATGTCTGATTTAAATTTTAAATTCAGTCCTTAAAGGAAAATCGCTGAGACGATGACATGAAAATTTATTGATCCAATAAATTATTAGTCCTTCGAGGTGCCTGCGAGTGAACGAGTCGATCAGAGGTGGTGCCTGCAGCCCCTCTGCGCTGGCAAATTGCGCTTGTTTTCTCATTCACCGTTTTTCGTGGGGCTGCGAGAGGGGGTGAGTAAATAAGTTAAAAAAAGAATCGTAAAAAACACACTCTCTATAAGTTTTGTGCTTACGCGGGGGAACATAAACGAGTAACGCCGCACAAAAAGGACGAGTGTGTGACAGGATTATAGTGAAATATCGAAATTCACACAGCGACTGCAGTGCTGTGCAAGCATATCGTGATCACGCTTCGTGAGCAGTGCATTTTAATATATTTCTCGCCGGCGGGAGGGTGGGGGTTAGACGGTCCAATCAATGGACAATAGAAGGACATGCCAAACCAAAAGAGAAAGAAACGAACAAAAATTGTTTGAGCGAAAATGGGACACGGTATTCAAACAATGCGAGAGGACATGTCAAAATAAATATGAGAGATTTTTGCATGCGAATTGTTCATTTTAAATAGTATTCTACACGGGGTGGGGACTGGGTGGGCTGCATAGTGATAAGGACGTCCGAATCCATTTTTTTCAGGTAAACAGACGGATGGGAGGGCCGAACGAGCGATGCTGCAGTGGGAGTGTATTCAGAGAGGACAATGGGAAAGCGCTGTAAGCCCCTGGGGAAATCCCAAACTTCAATTGTGTGCGCATGGATAGGGGGCGGAAGAGCTGTCAGCTATTTAGCCTATAGGTGGACAGTATGGATTGCAGAAAGGATTTTCTGTTTTGTGAATTTGAAATACCAGCTAGGGTGCCGTTCCGTAAACAGCATTTTTAGAAGGATGCATTTTTTCGTGTGCCAAAGGTTTGAAGTTCATGCAACAAGCGACAGAATTTCCCCTGAATATTGCATGTGTGTGATCTCGAGATCTTATGTCCTATGAACGTTGAAATTAAGCCAGAGAAACGGGAGGATGTAGGATAGGAATAAATGAATGATGCTGTTCGGTGTTGTTCAGGTTCAGATCGCTTCGTCGTCAAATTCGACAAATTCATTGAATGCCTATTTTATGACTTGAAGCCTGCTCTTTAAGACGAGGCTGTCTCTCTTGTGAGAAGCATTCAAGGCGGTTGGTTCCACAGATTATGTCGTTACGCGCTTCCTATCTTTAAATTTAAATAAAACAAAGTGTGTGCGAGATATCATCGATTTTTTTTATTCCTTCGAAAGCACTATCGATGCCATTATGTATGGAATGCAATATCGTTTAGATGTCTTCCGCGGCTTCTCTGGATGGCGAGCAACCAAAATGTAAAATTTTTCAAAGTCGATTAACATGACTCTGTAACGCCCACTGTTGACCGAAACATTGCTCCCAGCCTCAGTTTCGATGAAAAATGGTCCAGTGATGCCACCACTCCACAATCCGCACCAAACTGTCAGTCTCTGTGGTGCTGATGCATTGGCTTCTCGACAACAACGTGCGGGTTTGGGTTTTCCGACCCCAGATGCGGTGCGGCAATTTTGTTTTTAAACGTAGCCGAGAGCCGAGATGAAAATGCGCCTCGTCAGAAAAGATGATTTTTTCGCCCAAAATCTTTGTCCAACTCAAGCTGCTCTAGGGCCCAAACTGCGAAGTGGATGGTCGCGCGCCTTCAATTTCTGAGCCAATTGGACCTTTTAAGCGAAGAATCCGAGATCTTTGTGCAGTATTCTCCTCAGGCTAGTGCGTGAAGTGTTGAACTGTTCGAGTTGAGATCGGTGGTGAGTTGATGTTCGTGGATTGAGTCTCACATTCTCGGCCACAGCAGCCACATTCTCATCTGTGTGCACCGTACGACGATGGGGACCATGAGTGTTGTCCACTGGCATACCAGTCTCAGAAAGTTTTTTGCACAAACTTGCTTATAGCAGTTGCGGTGGGTGCTTCATTTAGGCCAAAACTCATTTTCAAAAAGCGCACCGTTTGGGCTACACAGCACTCACTTTGGAAATAAGTTTTCAATATTTCCCAACGTTGTTCAAGCGTACAGCGACTCATTTCGTTCCGCGGAGGTATGATACTGACTTTCTGTCAAGATTTCGAGCGGGATACAGCTGGCAGTGTCAAAATAACCTATGATTTAAAAAAAAACCCGCTGGATGGTTCACCCTGTACCTTGGCTATGCAGATAGATATTGATGAAACAGATGGACAGAGAATGGGATAGACAATCAGGATTGCATACAGACGGGCACCAACAGACAACCAAATAAGTCAAAAGTCAACAAGAATTCACGCTTTTTCTAAAAAAAAACGTTAGGAGTACGCGCGAAGTACGAACAAGTGAAAATATCAGCGCCATTTACAGCAATAAAATATCCTAATACAATTCTCCATCATGTTACTTAACTTCACTTGTGTCCACATCCTTGGAGAATCATTTTGTGGAAGGATATTTTTTTACAAATTTAAAATAATAGTCATCATTATCATCATCATCATTTTCAGTGACCCGCATGTCCCACTAAAGGGGTTGCGGGGGCAATGCATGTACGAGAGATCTCCAGGCCATTCGACCCTCCGCCATCGACTCTAACTCATCAGGAGCTATGCCCAAGCGCAACCAGGCGAGTTTTTGGACCTGGTCCAACCATCTCGTCCTGGGTCTGCCAAGCGGTCGCCTACTATCTGATGGAATAATATTCAGGACACGCCTCGGAAGTCATGATGATGGGGACATTCATGCCATGTGACCAAATCATCGAAGTTTTTTCCGTACAAAGAAGCAGCTGCCCGACGTTGAGTTCCTCGCGCACTTGCGTGTTTCTCACCCTATCCAATTGCAATCAATGTTCATTGCAATTAGTTCCAATTTGGAGTATTTTCCCAGTCAGCAGATAAAACTGTGTTTTGTTGAAAAAACTGGTTGATGACAGAATAGTTCTTAGAAAAGGACCTGCGCTCCAGGATCGTGTGATACAGCTTCACTATTTCCTGTTATGGATGCATATTTGAACTTTTTGCTCTGAAGGATGTTTGCAGTTTTAGAAACAAATATCGAGCACAGCACTCGAAATAACCATCTACTCGAAAAATATATATATAATAACCACTTCGTCACCAGGAAGTAGAGAATACTATCATCACCTCCCACTTTCACAACCTTACCCAATCCTGTTCCAATTCTTTCTCGTTTCACTGTGAGCTGTAATCACTCACGTGGATATCGGCTCTCCCTGCATGCATTTATTTATTTTCGATCGATTTCTGTTTTCCTTTTACAGCCCTTGGTACGTTTATGGGATACTTCCGCCCACCAAGCCACCCACTCTATTTTTGTATGCTACATCCGGCTTTATTCATCGTTCTGCCTTGTTGGCCCGACGACGTCAGTCCCACGTGAGTCCTTCAGACGTCAGTCAATTTCAATAAATCAATTTTGATTTGAAAACACTCTCACGTAGGACAGCAGAGAATCCTTGCAGAATGCAGAACTTCGAACGAGGAGAAATCCGTTTTCATTTATCGCCCGCTTTGTATCAGAAGATTCTGAGATTCAGGCACCTTAAAGCCATTCTCCGTCAGGATGCTTGTCATTGCTGCCTTCGGTGGGATACGATACAGACGCACAACGCACAAGCGCACATGCGAGTGCAGAGAATGCCTAAACTGCACAAACAAGCCCACGCAACCTGAACATAATGGAAATCTCATTGACATGATTACCATTCCAGGATTTTGAGATCCTGTCCCATTGACGGCAAGCTGTGGAGGCGGTGCGGGCAGCGGACTTGGAATGGAAGCCAGGTACTCACTGGCGGAACCATCCAATTGTCGTCATCAATCGATTTGTTTTGTGTTCTGCTGATTATGTCGAAGGGGTTGGCATCCTTGCAACTACTGCCAGCGCCCACGCACAGACGCCAGAGTACCCTGCTCCAGTTAATTGTGGTCCTTTTGTCTGTAATGTGATGATAATGTTATTCCCTGCTGATTTAAGAACGCTTGCTAGCAATCCTGGCATTATCTGCGGCTTATTGCTCCACCAGTGTGCCGGGATTGGGATTTTCCCACCCCCTCCCTCGCACACAGCAGGATAATTCGTGAAAATAATGAGAACTGTTTGCATTGTTGTGCTGACGGACGAGAGCGAGAGGATCAATAACTTTTGCTGAATTCATGGCAGGAAATGCTCCGGATTGACCTCGATTGGGGAGGGTGCTGGTGGGGATGTGTTAATAAATTTGTTCTGGATACGATTGCCGGGACTCTAAGTGGAATATCATTTGCATTTCAGCCGCACGGGTGGAAGGGGCCGGTGCTTATTGGAAAATCAAAATAATCCCCTTTGAGTGATTAGAAAGGATTGTCGGGTGTAGTTGCTAAACAATTGTCGGGATTTGTGTACTTTTTCGCAACATTAGCTGCGGAATGGTGTGCGAATATGAAGTGCACACTGCGGACGGGATTTATCGGAGTGGATACTTGTGCTTTTTTGCTGTTGAGTTGCGAATTTTGAATCAATTGCTGTCATTCATGATGTTGAGTGATGGCTTACTGTATTTGCTGAGGACGGCAGTGGGGGGGTGAGTGGTGGGAGTTTAACAGTTTGACCCAGTTTATGACTGTCGATATGCGAAGTGATGGAGGCAAGTGGGTCAAAAGTGTGACGACAAATTCGCAAACTTTCCCGGAAAGGCAATTTACGTCCGTGGAAATTTGCGTGGCAGGGGAAATGCTTAAACAGCCACGTTTTCACTGACGTACCCCACGAAGTGGTGTTTTTTTTAGATGTTTCTTTTTTGAGTTTGGTCTGCTATTTTCAGAGATTATCCTTAGTTCTCATCCACATATTTTTGATGTGCGATGAAGCCCATTTTCAATTTAGTGTCGTTCATTAAGGACAATTTTTGGCATTTACTATGAGATCCACAAACGAATGATGCTCTCATTGATCATCAACGATTCGTTCCACAGGTCTCTTCGAATATGAACCTACGTTGCACTCAGTGGAGGGCGCAACAAATCCATTGCAATTGAATCGTATAAAGAATACAGTATTTGACCCGATACAAGTTTCTTTTTAAAAATGCAATAAAATGAATAAAACTAAATTTTTTCCACGTATAATGGCTTTATTAGTAAGAACAAAGATTCCCATTAATTATGAAATAAAACGTCGGTCCAGTGGCTGCCGCTGCCACGGCTGGCTTCCAAGACCTTGTTGATGGTTTCGGGCTCTAGCTCACGGAATGCTTGGATGATATTGGCTTTGCCTTATGTAAGTGCTTAAATCGTTTTCGGATTGTTGGGATATCATTGGTCCTTCACGGACCCACAAAAACAAGTGCAAAGGGGTCAAATCGCAGCCCAGAGGCGGCTGATAACACGATTTGGGAATTTGGTGCGCAAAAGATCGATTGTGGCATGAGCTGTGTGGCATGCCACACCATCCTGCATGAATCAGAACTCGTCTCAATTTATGTCTTCAATTTCAGAAAAAAAAATTCGGTTAACATGACTCTGTAACGCCCATCGTTGACCGAAACGTTGCTCCCACCCTCATTTTCGAAGAAAAATTATCCAATGATGCCACCACCCCAAAACGCGCAACAAACTGTCGCTCTCTGTGGATCCATTGGCTTCTCGACAATAGAATGCGGGTTTTCCGAGCCCCAGATGTGGTCGCCGAGATGAAAATGCGCCTCGTCAGAAAATATGATTTTTTTGCCCAAAAATGCAATTCAAGCTGCGAAGCGGATGGTCGGGTCACGCGCCTTCAATTCCTGATTCAATTGGACCGTGTAAGCGAATAATCCGAGATCCTTGTGCAGAATGAGAGATCAGGCTAGTGCGTGAAATGTTGCGCTGTTGAGATCGATGGCGAGTTGATGTTCGTGAATTGAGTCTCACACTCTCGGCCACAGAAGCCACATTCTCATCTGTGTGCACCGTACGAGAATGGGGACCATGAGTGTTGTCCACTTTTTGCACAAACTTTCGTACAGCAGTCACGGTGGGTGCCTCATTTCGACCAAAACTTATTTTCAAAAGAGGTATGGGCTACACAGCGCTCACTTTGGAAATAAGTTTTTAATATTTCCCAACGTTGTTCAAGCGTGAAGTGACTCATTTCGTCCCGCGGAGGTATGATACTGACGCTTTTGACACAAGAGGCACGATCTTCCAAAAGTCCGTTCAACTGCTAGCTTAAGCGGATGACATTGACGTGATTGGACGAACACAGCATGCCGTCAATGATGCGTTTGCTGGCATTGAAACGGAAGCGGCTAAAATGGGTCTGGCGGTAAACGAGGACAGAAGCAAGTATATGCTGTCATCGAGAAAGGACGCACAACATCGACGACTTGGCCAGAACGTCACCATAGGCAGCTATAACTTTGAGGACTTCATCTACCTTGGCTGCTATAACTTTGAGGTAGTTAAGGACTTCGTCTACCTTGGCTCCTCAGTAAACAGTACAAACATCAGTACCGAGATCAAAGGCAGAATAACTCTTGCCAACCGCTGTTTTTATGGGCTCAAAAGGCAATTGAGTAGTAGAGCCCTCTCTCGGAAGACCAAGTTGACTTTGTATAAGACCTTGATCATCCCAGTCCTGCTGTACGGCGCAGAGACATGGACAATATCCCAAGCGGATGAACAGTGTCTTGGTCTTTTCGAGAGAAAAGTTCTGCGCGCGATATTTGGTCCTGTTTCCGTTGATGGGATTTGGAGGAGAAGGTTCAACCACGAACTGTATGGTCTGTAGAGCGACATGAGTCTAGCCAGACGTCTACGTTTCCAACGCTTAAGATGGCTAGGCCATGTAGAGCGTATGGACAACTTTGCTTCGGCCCGAAGAGTCTTCGACTCTGAGCCTGTGGGACAACACAACAGAGGACGTCCACGAACAAGGTGGCGCACACGAGGGGGAGCTCGGTCGGCTTGGTGTACGAAACTGGAGACAGCTGGTGAGAGATCGTGCCGGCTGGAGTGGTATGTTGAGTGAGGCCCAGGTTCACCTCGGAATGTAGCGCCCTAAGAAGAAGAAGAAGAAGAAGAATTGGATGAATCAGTATTTCAAGGACGAAGCAGCATTGCATACTGCTCGAGACACATACAGCATTCTAAAGCAGGCGTTGTCCGGTCTACATTTTCCCGTAAGTTCACCCGATTTTCCCGCCCCAGACTTCTTTTTATGGAGTTATTTAAGGTGGTTCACTGGTTCACTGGTGTATGATAGCAAGCGACAATCCCCGGTTCTTCTACAAGAAGAACATCGCTTGGCAAGCAGAGAACCTACCGCTAGTATAACCCAGTCCAGAATTCCATCCACCGGCTCCTTTAAATCACACAAAAAGCAATTCCTTCAACCCAACCTTAAATCCTCCTGCTTTCGCCCTTAAAACACATGACTCTTCCCGTCTGTTAAAAGGTAACTCTTCCCGTCTATTTATTTCCATCCACTGACTCTTTGACACCACACCCGCAATGACTGGTGTTCATCCTCACCACACATCCACTTGTCAGTCGTCCTTTGAATAGCACACCTCTGCGCGCAAATCCCTTTCAACACTTAAACACAACTCATCATTACATCAGCGAAATCCTTTTGTTATCACACTCAAAACCACTTTCGCTTTCATCGCACTCACTTGTCATTACGTCATTCATGGCCAATTGAATGACGCACTGTAAGTACTTTCAACTGGATTATCCTTTTGTCCGCGGTGGCCTTAAAAGGCTCCCTCGACAGCCAGCCAACATCAATCAAAATCGAAAATCATCAACATTGTCAACCGAATGAAAGCCTCATCGTCGTCGTCGTTGTCCTCGTCGGTGTCTACTCTCTTTCACTGAAGGACAATTCTCATGGCAGTAGCCTTTGTCGAAGGATCACCCAATTTCAGTATTGTCCTTCTGTAAAAAAAAAAAAAAGTGGAGAAAAAAAATGGAGAACCTTCGTCCCCAAAGAACACATTCAACAGATTTCGCTTAAATGACTTTTTGCCAGCACAGAGGGACGCTGCTTATTATTTGACATCCTCCCTGTCTCTGGCCACTTATTCTGCTCATGGACGATGCGCGCACAAAAGGCATATGCGAGCAACAATTTATCACACACACACACACACAGACGTGCCGTGGTAACACATGGTAACTTGAACAAACACATCAAACAATGACCCCATTAAGGACACACGTAACCATACATCCCCCGCTCGCTCGCTCGCTCGCTTCTGCTCTGAAATGCATTACCGCTGAGTTGATGTTCTTTTCATCAGGACGAGAGGCAGCCACGCGGTAATCCCATCTCAAAGCCCCCACCCCGGCATTCCCTCTCCGGCTTTCCGAATGAAATTTTCATTCTGATTCCTTTAATTAACACAGCAGCCGAGGGAGGGTGGGAAACGAGGAGACATCCACCACAGCCGTTGTAGTTTGGGAGTGAAAGCAGAAAAAGGATCTTGTCATGTGCTGCTTGCCGCTATTGTGGGCGATCAGAAAAGAAAGCGCCTCCCCCTCTGTTTGCAGAGATCACGGACCGAGTGATGGGCGGCGGAGGTGCACGGAAAAGGACATCAAACATTGGAGGACGCACACTTGCTGTACACATCCTTTGACAAGGTAAGTAATAATTTTGTGGAGCACCAGGAAACCAGGAAGTCCCGTTCCCGTAGACAAACAAAAATGAAATGACTCATGCGGACGCATTTGAATTTCCCCTGGTTTTTTTTTTTTTTGGTGCTCTTGTTTGCGCTTTTCCTTGCAGCTTACTTTTGTCATCCTTGAGTCATTGCACTGGGGTGGGAGGAGGGCGCTGGCAGCACTTAACGGCGCACCTCCCCGTCGCAGATTCAATCTGCTTTAATGTGTTCATCTCCCATGTCGACTTGTTCAGAGGGATGTGTGTGGCTGGGCCTCACACACAAACTGTGTGCTCATTTCGGCTTTGTCCTTTTTGCATTTCACTTTTGCTGTCGTCGTCGCCTGCGTGCGATACTGCTGGTCGGTATGAATGGAGTGGAACACCATTCTGTGAGGCACTGAGCCGGATGCGAGTCGGTGATGCATTCGGAAGGATGTACGCTGTCGCTCGGCACACGTATGTACGTGCGGGCTGTTTAATAGCCACCTGTGTCCCCATTTTCTACGTTCTATTCTCTCCCTTGTTAGCTCTTAGTTTCATTTTTCTTCTTTTTTTGTGTGTTGCTTTTCCTTTCCTAATCGAGTATGGACTCGGATATCAGGTGGTGTACACAATATTGTGGTGCAATGTTCCAGTTATGTGTCCAATTAAGGTGTTTGTTGCATGGTGCAGCAGATGTGATTAGATATGGATGGATGCGGGGTAAGTTAAGGGTGAAAGGATAGGGGGTTTAAGTGAAGGGCTCTTGAGGGTAGATTGAGTTACATTCTCGTTTTTACCCTTTCAAGGGAAATGGGACATTTTGTTGACGACGTGATGTTGCAGCTTTCTTCAGTCACAGAAGTGCACCATGTCCGTGTTTTGTTGATCAGTCAGTGAGCAGTGTGATGAAAAAGATGAATTTGAACCAGCATGTTGACCAAATATTTGTAAATTGGAGTGTTCTCAGGAACAGGAACTGAATTAGCTGCTCGGTCTCAGGAGTTAGGACCTAATTACACTCAAAACACGCTTAAAGTCTGCTACAAAGACTCGTGAGGCACTGAAATTAAGGCCCAATGCACACGGAGCAACTGGAAAACAACTGATCAGCGATGCGAATTGGCAACTAGTTTGCTTTGAGTCATACCCAGTGTAATCAAATGGGACGCCGCACACGACGCTACTGGTTGAAAACTTGTTTGCGATTCACAAAAATCAGTTTGTAACCAGTCGGCTGTAGATTTGCGTGTCGGGTTGCCTATTGCCTCCTGTTTCTAGTTTGTCGGAGATGAGCGAACAACTGACCAAGCTGCTGCTGCTATCCATGACGACAATGAACGAACTAGAGGTTTTGATTGGTGATGAGTTTCCTCGTGTGTGGACTCATGTCACCGCTGAGTCCGTAACTGGTCTGTAACCCGAGTTGCCAACCGGTTTAGTTCTTTTTTCCAGTTCCTCCGGGTGCATTGGGCCTAAGGATTGCTTGGCCTCTTTAAAGGGAATCGATGGTGAAACTAAAAACCCGCGTCCCCTTATCTACAAGCTCTCGTTTTATATCCAACGCTTTAGATGGCTAGGCATTTTAGGGCACATGGGCAACTTAGCTCAGACCGAAGAATCTTCGATTGTGACAACGCAACAGAGGTCGTCCATGTCCACCTGTATGGTGGAGAGGGACCTCAACCAAGCTGACGTACGCAGTTGAAGTTGCAGTTGAAGTACGCAATAGGTGACAGCTAGCATATTTTGCATACTTTGCTGTAACCAACAAAATCTGCTAGCTGAAGAGATTTATTTGTTGAGGCACAGTTTCACCTTGAACGACGCGATGTTAAGCCTTTCTTCAGTCATAGCAGAGCATCATGTCCGTATTTTTTTGATGGGTCAGTGGAGATCGAAACAGCTTGTGAAATAGCGGAATTTGAACCAGCTTTTTGAACAAATATTTTTAAATTCTAGTTTTTTTCAAGGACTTCTTCTGATTGTTGTTTCTTAAAAAGGGAAAATCTGACTCTAATTATTTTAGGAAAAAGCTGCTTGATCTCTGGAATAACTCAACAATACTTAACACCTGAGAAAGTAAGATCAACGTCTGCTAAAGGATCTTCCAATAGGGACTTTCAAACTTTGACAGTCGATAGCGACCACATTGTTGAAGCTTCATCTGTCAAATTAGCTGTAATTTATTCAGTCTGTTTTGCCAAATCACCACGGATGGAGAAAGCGTCCAACAACACTTGCAAATGATTAAATTGTTATATCAAATTTGGGTGTTCTGTTCGGGCAATGTTCCCCGTGCTTTGCCACTTTACGGTCGCCATAATCGTCCTACCGAGAGGATTATTCGCGGTGTGGTGGATAAATTTGAGTTCACTGATTCAGGAAACGATAAGCCAACACCCGAACTCAACTTCTCCCAAAAACACAGCCGCTGTTAATGAGAGTGTACAGGAAAATCCAAAGCAGTCGATTTCGCGTGACTCACAAGAACTCGGTCTTTCGCAGACCACAACCACAACGAATTTTGCGTCGTGACTTGGTCCTGCACCCGTAAAAAATTCAACTGACCCAGAAGCCACCAGACCATAGACAAAGACGTGTTTTCGCTGAATGAGCTCTGGAACAGTTAGAAACTGACCCTAATTTTCATCGGAAAATCATCTTCAGCGGTGAGGCCCATTTCTGGATGAATGGGAACGTCAACAAACAAAAACGATACCAATTCACATGAGATCGAAAAGCGTCCAATGCATTCCGAAAAAATCACTGTTTGGTGTAGATTGTGGGCTGGGGGCGCGGCGTCATCGGTCCACATTTCTTTGAGAACGACGTTGGCCAGGCCATCACCTTTAACGGCAAACGTCGTTGATGATTACCAACTTCTTTGGCCCGAATTGGATGCTATGGATACCAACGACATGTGGTTTCAACCGGACGGAGGAGCGGCGCTACGTGCCACACAGCTCACGCCGCTGTGTGAGCTCACGCCGCTGCTCGAGCGATTCGAGAGCATGGTCATCTCACGTTGAGGTGATGTGACCTGGCCACCGAGATCGTGCGATTTGACCCCGATAGATCTTTTCTTGTGGGGTTCTCTGAAGTCGTAGGTCCATGCTAATAAGCCACAAATCACAACCAGCGGCCCTCAAAGCCAACATAACCCATGCCGTCGGTCAAATTCAGTCTGATTTATGCGCCAGAGTCATGGAAAATTGAACGGATGCGAACACCCCCTTTGCTTAATTACAATGTAAAGAGGGAAAGGGCTTAATGAGGTAGCCTTCACAAGCTAAGCTCTTAGCCAACAATCAAGACGACTGGATGGCGCAGTTGGTTAAGTCCCTGCCCTAAGTTAAAGGGATCCCAGGTTCGAATCCCTGTGAAAGCAAAATTAATACGGTTTTATCCGGTTTTTCAAATCTGGTCCAGTCACCATTTGCCATTGGGATAAAATTGAAGGCTCTCTAACTGGAGCGGTCGATCAGTGGTAGTAGTCTGACTATGGGCATCACAACATGGTCTAAGTGTGCTGGTGAATTCGCTAGCAGCCTCCTAACCTAACCTAACCAAAGCGCTTAATGAAAGACTCTTTACTATCGAATGCAATGGTGTCATAGAAACGGCAAAGGCGATTGCTTTAAATTGTTCTGTCTCTTTATGTAGATTTGGCCTTATCCTGGACCTCTAGCACTAAGCCTTCCCAATCAGCGTTGTCCCCCGCTAATTGTCTCCAGTTGCGCATATCAAGTTGATTGAGATGTCTCTCACCCTTTATGCGTCACTTTAACCGTGTTTTTCGTGTATTTCACTGTCCCACAAGGTCGCAGCTGAAGATGCTGCCCTAAAGACCGGAGCATAATCGCTCTCATCTTGATTAAAGGAGACCGCCAAAGGAATCCCTCATAGCTTCAGTAGTGCCCAATGCCATCCCAAGGATCCCAACCGTAACGAAGTAACTTCTAAAAAACATTGCTATTCCTCTTCAAAGAAACCTAACCTCGACGGATCAACTCTCCGAATCTGAACATCTGCTAAAAGTCTTCAAAAATGATGCAGAATCGTCATTCAATCGAGCTCCTCCAGACCTCCATCGTTTATGCCCTTCACTTCATTCCGCATGAAATCCCCAGGGTCACGGCAACAAGGGAATTCAATTTTCAAAATCACGTTCATCCTGCCACAAGCACATCCCCGCAAGGCCTTCAGTTCGCCCATTCATTGATCAACAACTTAATGTGATTGGCTACACAGGATGCAGCCGAGCCACCGCCTCGGCGGAGGGGGTGGGGTTGATATGATCTCATTTATCATAACCGTAACCTGATTTTCTTGTTTTCATTCCGTTATCCCCTTCCGCAATCCGGTAAGTTATCGAGTTGGTCTTCCATTGTTGCACCACGGTCCACAGCGGATTCAACTGTAATCTCAATCCACTACCGCTCCAATTCAAAAGTTAAGGTTCGAGCAAAAAATAAGACTGTCCCGAGAGCACGGGTGCCAGCAAGCGGTGCGGTGGCGGTGGCTCCTTAATGAAGCATTCCTGCAATCGGTTATTGTTCTTTTTGTATTTAGAGGGTTTTCTCCATCGCTGGGTCCTGCTCCGCTCCTTCGTCATCCCCGTCCTGGTTCTCCTCCCCCTCGTCCCGTGACGCATCTCCATATTTCTGTTTATTTTTTGTGTATCTCTTTTTCTTCTGCTGTATTTTTTCCCAACGGTCTCTCCTGTGCATTGTGGGTGGTTGACCTAACTTCCCTGTCAGCTGTAAGGTTATTCGTTGGATTTTAGTTTATATTTTGTTTTGTTGGTTGGCCTCCCACTCCCTGGCAGTCTCTTTCACTGTCTCCTTCAGTTATCCCAGTTGGTATTGTTTTATTGCGACGACAACAAACAAAGCATTCTTCTGTTTTGTCCCTCTCTCTCTCTCTCCTGGGAGAGGACTGCGGAGCGCTGAGCGAAAGGACATTAATCAAGTTGTTGTTGGACCTTTTTCATCGTTTTTTTTGAGTTTCTTTTTTTCTGTCTAGATGTGTTTGTTTTAATTTTTTGTCAGTTCATGTTGCTCCTGAGATTCGTTAGTGCTGTGCAGATGAAGTCCATGGACTCGGCGAAGACGTGCCAGGTGGCCGCCTGCGACGGAGGGGGACACGAGAAAAGAACTCGTTTGAGATTTGAATCTGGGACATCTTGAAGTTTGCTTGTTTCTATGGACATTCTGGGGAAATAAACGTAATGAATGTGGTGACGATGTCTTGAATTAAGTGCGGCTTAATGAATCCTCTGTTGAACACGAAGTGATGGAAGTTTCTGGAGATGCTTAACCTTGGATGGCGAAGAAAGTGTGTTGGTTGAGCTACTTCTAGTGGTCGATTGGGGAGAAATTAAAACAATTTCTTATTCTGATTTTGAAATTTGAACAGAAAAAGTCGGAATTGACGTCGGTAAAGAGTTGGGACCGACGCAAATCCCTAGCAAAAATCAAAATATCAACTAGGCACTAAAGCAAATCCTATAAATGAAGGTAATCCTAAAGTTTTTGAGTGATGAGAATGTGTTTTCCAAAATCATACATTTTCGCAACGAAGCTCGTTCCTTTTTGACCGTTTTAAACATCAATTTAGGTTAGGAACCTACTAGTGAATTCACCAGCTCACCTAGACCATGTTGATCCATTGTGATAGCCACAGTCAGACTATGGCTATTGATCGACCGCTCCAGTGATAGTGCCGTTAATTTGATCCCAACGGCAAATGGTTACTGGACCAGATTTGAAAAACCAGATAAAAACGTATTAATTTTGATTTATCTGGGATTCGAACCTGGGACCCCTTTAGGTAGAGTAGGTTGCTACCTGGCTGTACAATGGACCGGTTTTGAGTCTGAGTGCTCCAGTAGAGCTTCAAAAATATTCCGAAAAAAAAAAAAAAACGTCCAAATGAGAAATTTCGCCAAAACGAACTCGAAAATGAGTCAAGTCGCTTACCCTCCCAAATAACCTTTATAATCAAGCGCTAGTCGACTCGTTTTCTGTAGTAAGTGTTTACATTTTGGACAATGTTCTGTTTTACAAATGTTCTTAGCCAGGCGTAGTGAGTAGGTACGTCGACTCCTACGCTCGAGGTCGGAGGTTCGAATCTCGAAAAAAACACCTAACATTTTTTCACGGCTCCAACTCTTTCGAGTCACTGACAATGCTCAAAGAGTATAACTGTCTAGAAAAGGCTTCTCAGTCTCGCCGTTCGAAGGCGCCATTAAAACTGTAGGTCCCCTCCACTCGTGAGAGAACAATAACACGCACAACACGAGGGGTTGCTGAGAAGCTAGGCCCAGCTCCACCTCGATTTGTAGCGCCGCCATTATATAGCCAACTTCAGTACAAAAGACCCTGCTGTTGTTTACTTGTCTTCTTAGTGAAGTCGGTATTTTTGTGTTGGTTGGATATTCTCACGAACATTCGACGACAAAAGTGCTTATCGCAGGAATTGACTCAGCGAAACATTGGAATATCGATACAACAACATTTTGGGCAAGCTGAGCTTCCGTGACGATAATCAGAACGATGCTGCTAGTATCTTAAAATTGCATCACACACCATTTAAGCCAAATGTTTCAACACACAAAAAACCAACGTAACGCACAGCCATAGTTTTTCGAAATAACACTCAAATTTCTTATGATTGATGTCAAAGCCGCTTCTGTTCTATGCTTCGAATTTCGGCAAGGAAACCGCGTTCGCAAACCCCTTTCTCCTCCTCCCAAGCCACAACTTCCGACACGAAAAAATAAACAACAAAAAAAACACCCTTGACCTAACAAACTCTCCCTAAGTGACTTAGCCACGATTGAAAACCCACGAAATCTTTAATATTGCCGGCAACTAAAAAGGAATCTCATTAAAAATGAACAAGCCAGCATATCCCCAAAGAGTCCTTAAGAATTCCCTCAATGATTAATTGCACATTCTCGAAGCAACCGACCATCGACCGACCGCCGCACCGCACTGAAAACTTTCCAATTTATTATACACAAACCAATATCACACCTCCTCAGCACCAAGAAAAGCAAATATTACCTCAGAGTCCCCACACGATCCCCGGCCACCGGGACGAGGACCAGAAGAATAATGAATTGAATTTTAATGACTGTGAAAGGACTCAGCCATATGAACTGCCAACTGGACTCGGCAAGAAGAAAAAACTGACGGTGGCTAGCGTATGTATACCAGGAAGACCACTAACAAGTGCCTCGGCGTTGTTTAGGAGGCGACGACTTCGGATTCCTCCACCACCGACCACAAGCACATACTTCTTCCAGTCAAAGGGGCAAATACCAAAAACCCAAGAGAAGGAGCAGCAAAAAAAAAATAAAGAACTGGGGGAACTAGAAAAATTTTTGCAGCACACTAGAGCAAACTTTGGATAAAAATCACTTAAAATTCATTTTAGTACATTTCGTGCTTGCATGTGCACGCCACACGGGTACGGCTTGTGGGAACGGCAAAAAACCAGGATAAACAGCGGGGGACGGGCGCGCGAGGCTATGTGGCTGAATGGTTGTATGCACAAATTAAAGAAAAACTCTTCGAAGTTTTGATCCCTTCCGAGAGAGAGAGCAGTCTCGGGGGATGTGTGTCGGGCAAGTCCTTAATGGAGGGGCTTAATCTCGACAGGAAGAGTGCTTTTGATAGAGGAACTACTGTGGGGGGGCTGACGAGGTGGTGAATAGTGCTTGTGCTTGGCTACAATTAAGTGGTCTTTGAAATGTGCTCGTTTCTTGTTGAATGGGGCTTAGCCGGAGCTTAGTGCCACACGAATGTTGAATTTCATCAATTCTTTCGGACTTGTAGCAACTCTGAAGGCGTTACTGAGTGAACTCATAATGCGTCTAAAGAAATGGAGGGCTATTGAGTGCGGGCGATATTGCCCGCCTTGAAAAATATGGTGTACCTTTCAAGAGGTTATTTAGACTGTGTTAAGAATTGTAGTGCAGTAGTGCATGAGCATATGGGCGAGCCATCGTCAGCATCACCACGGTACAACGGGGCGCCAGACGATCAGGACAGAAGTGGCCAGCCAGACCGATTAAGGTAGCCCTAAACAACGAACACGCTCGCCGAACTTGCTCGTTTGCGTTATCCCCTACACGGCGAACGAATTCCTCGATAAAATCATGGCTGACTGTTGACATTGTGTTTAATTCGCGATATGCACTCGGCGACGTTGACAGCAAAAATTAGGTTTGCTCGCGAACATGGCCCAACACGGCGAACATCAAAGCCAGCGAACACGACAATATCGAAATTTTTCACCAACAGCGAGCGGCTAGCGAACCAGCCCATACACGACGAAAATGCGGCGAGCACGAGCAAGTTCAGCGAGCATGTTCGTCTTTCAGGGCTACCTTTACGCACAACAACAACCACAGAGAAAACCTTCTGAAAGGATAGCGGTGGTTGCGACCGAGAAATATGAGCATGATCGTCAGGGCACACGTGCGCAAACCACACCCATTTCCATAGTGCGCTGGATAGCGATGGTTGCGACAGAGAAGTCATCTCGACGGACAATACCAGACCAGCTGACGCGATGACGGCGGGCAGACATCACTTCAGTTCTTGTCAGAGCATCAGAAGCAGCAGTTCGTGCAATTATACAGTCTACTATGCCATTCAAACAAATAAACGATTAATATCTGTGCGTTTTATGTGTTCGTCTTTTACTTCTTCCTGAGCTATTGAACAGACTGCCATTGATGAGATCTTCTAGTGCATTCCTTTGGAGAGGCAAGATATTACCTGATGGTCGGAGTTAATTCCTTTACCCTATCAGTGTCTTCTGATGTCATTGCGATTCTGTCGAACGTATTTACATTTAGATAATACAACAGCCTCTAATGATGCCAGGGATAACTCGCATTTAGGTAAGATCAGGATAGGTAGCTGTGGCGAGAAGCGCTTAGACCGCTTAGACTGCTCTGTCACTTAAAATTGGAGTAAAGGTTATCTCCCCTTAGACCACTAGACGGCGCAGTTGGTTAAGTACCAGGTTCGAATCCCAGTGAAAGCAAAGTTTATACGTTTTTATTCGGTTTTTAAAAAATCTGGTCTAGCCACCATTTGCCGTTGGGATTAAAGTAACGGCACTATCACTGGAGCGGTCGATCAGTGGTAGTAGTCTGACTGTGGGTATGACAATGGACCAACATGGTCTAAGTGTGCTAGTGAACACTAGCAGTTCCCTAACCTAACCTAACCTAACCTTAGATCTTACAAAACCTCGTTTCTTTCCAGATTGGGACTCGCTTTACACTCTTAGACTGACAAACTGCAGTCAATTGAAGTTCACTTTCTGGATAGATTCGGAACAGCCGATATAGCTTGTAACCCCATTGAACGGTATGATTTCAGTTAGGCCCAAGGTGCTTTTATTTCTCGGTTTCCTCAAAAGGATATGCGACATTGCGAATTCATTCAATCTCCGAAGTTTGCTTCCCTATTTCAACCAATGGTCGGTATGACGAACTGCACGTGATAACCCTGAGTAAATGTGTCGAAAAATCATCGCATCTAATAGACTCCCGTACTTCTTGAAGTTTGTTAGTCCATTTCCTCTTTCGCTCCATTCGGACTCCATTGATTCGCTCTGTCGAACTTTAGTCAAAGCCAAACGTAGGAATCATAAACAAAGCTAGGAAGTTAGAGGAAGAATTAACACAGTCACTGCTCTTCAGCCACTACGACATCACTTGGATTCCTTTCTAATATTCCGAAGTGGGGGACAAATAAAGATCGAAATTGTCCCTCTGACCAGTGTCACTTTCGCCCTCAACTATTCCTTTTCCCCCTTCACACCTCACTGAATCGATTCCAACATCAAAGCATCCGAACCCCAACTAAGTCTATAAATACCCATTGTCCCCGATGCAGCCACATTGAAACGATTCCTGCGAAAGGATTCGTTTCCCCTTCGTCGCTCTTCAATTACAACACTTCGATTCGAAAACAAAAATAACTTCACGTAAGCCACACTTCACCCTCTGCGTCCACGGTCACTGTCAGTAGCTGGACTCCAGCAAGGAGCAAATCAATTCCCACAGTCGATCCACCCTTGCACCCTGCCGGTCTCCAGCTGGGCGCAAGTGGAGTCACTTAACTGGTCGACCGAAGGGAGATTGCCTTGATCCGGTTAACGAATTCCCGGCAATCCCTTGCGAAACTATGCTGAACGGACACGAGGAAAGCACTTACTGTCCCTCTGAGCGCCCAAGAGTCTTGCCAGCGTCCTGAATTTATTTTTTAATTTGTCCGACGGATAAATAAACAATTAAATCGGATTGAGCTGCACACTAAATGGTGGTGTCCTGATTGGCAGATACGCCGAGGCTCTGATTTCTGTGCCCCCAAGTCGTTGTTTTTCTGTTTTTGTTATTTTGTGTCTGCCTCCCCCCGGACCGATGCGATTTAACTTCGTTCAGAACGTACCCGTAAGGACCCTCGGGCATGTAGTCAATCGTTATTTGCAGATGAAAGTTATGGGCGTCAAATAGCCACGAATCGCCCAAGGATATCTCTCCCCCCAATAACACCGCTGTCCCCATTTTCTCCTCTCGCTTTTTTTTGTTTTCACTTTTTTTGCGTTCGGGGTTTGGTATTTGTGTTCGGCTGGACATGAAATACTCATTAAAGGCGGGGCATTACGGGATTTTATCGATGCGTGATGGGGATTATGATCCCGTTTAATGAGAAACCGTTGTAACGTTTAATGGATTATTAAGTGTGTTTTTGTTTAATATAATTGAAGGCATAATTTGATGCTTCTGCCGAGCTTTGAGCGGACGCAAATAAGGCCTTTATTGGCCATCAAATGTTCGATGAAATGGGTCGTATGCGTCGCATGTCCTTGAATGAAATGTGAGCTTGCCTACTGTTTGCTTTGATGGACGAAGGTGTGGTCTTCAATGCTTTTAGCAGGGTTCATTGTGTCCATTATTTGATGGGGCAGGCATAAATCTAAAAAGTGTCTAGGAAAGGATCTGTTTTGAGAGGTGTTTCTGAAATATAAGTGCCAGGTCCTTTGCATTTTATGTGTGCTCTGATAAGGGTAATGATGGAAATCGAAATTATCGATGAATGGGAGAGAAGAGTGGGCGACTCTGAGCCTGTGAGCCAACGCGACAAAGGACGTCCACGATTGAGGTGGCGCACACAATTGGAGAGGGACTTTAATCAAGTAAGTGTGCGCAACTGGAAACAGCGGGCTGGTGAGGCTTGTTGATTGACGCCGCGGTTCACCCAAGACAGTAGAGTCATATGCAGGAGAAGAATTGGGTTAATTTGAGACAAATTTTTACTAGGGCCGTTCCATAAGTCAGTGACTTTGGTGCAAAATGACGCCCTAAATGCAAAAGTAATTCTTTTTCTGACATCCTTGTTGCTTTCTGAGTAAACACAAGAAAATCTCAAATGAATCAGTCAAACAATTGGACTTTTACGGTGATCGAAAGGTCTGTAAGGTTTGGCCAAAATTGATAAAAGTGACTGATTTTTGCGCAGTAAAACCTTTAAAAAGACTAAAGACAGGCTATGGAAATTCTGCTCTTTCGAACGGAATGGTGCACAAGTGATTCACGATATTTCATTGCTGTTGCATGAGCATAAAAGATGCTGAGGGCGCAAGACATCCAAAAGACGTCACAATGGAAGAACTGGTCAATAAAATTCACCAAAAATTCAAGTTTTGTGAGATAGCGAATTTAGTCGCAATAGAAAAGAAGCACAAGGGTTTTTGTTTTTTGCGCTTATACCTTGCACAGGCTCTCGTTCTATATTCAGAATATTGAACACCGTCATCCGAATCCATTTGGGGAGGAAAAAAAAAATTATAGGCAAGGTGGGTGCCGCGTTGCTGTCGCTGGACTAAAAAAGGATTCGGATATATACAGGGTGGTCCAAATACAAGTTTATTTTTAAAAAAGCAATAAAATGAACAATATTAAACTTTTTCAATGTATTATGGCTTTATTCGTATGAACAAACATTCCCATTAATTATGAAATACAACGTCGTTCAAGTGACTACCTCGGCTGGCTTCGCAGTAGCGCAATCTGTCACCCCAATTCTCCAAGAGAATGTTGATGGTTTGGGGCTGTAGCTCGCGGATTGCTTGAATGATATTGGCTTGACCTTAAGCGATTGAATCGTTTCCGGATTGTTGCCATAACATCGTTCCACAGAAAAAGGTCAAAATGGGTCAAATCGCAGCTCCAAGGTGGCATATTAACATCACCAAAACATGTGCAAAAGATCGATTGTGGCATGGGCTGTGTGGCATGGTGCGCCATCCTGCATGACCCAGAGGTCGTCCAAATCCATGTCCTCAATTTCAGTAACAAAAAGTCGGTTAACATGGCTCTGTAACGTCCACCGTTGAGCCAAACGTTGTTTCCAGCTCCGTTTTCGAAGTAAAATGGTCCAATAATGCCAACACTCTACAATCCGCACCAAACTGTCTCTCTCTGTGGATGCATTGGCTTCTCGACGTGCGAATAACGTGCGGGTTTTTCGAGCCCCAGATGCGGTGCGGCAATTTTGTTTTTAAACGTAGCCGAGAGCCGAGATGAAAATGCGCCTCGTCAGAAAAGATGATTGTTCGCCCAAAATCATTGTCCAATTGAAGCTGTTCTAAGGCCCAAACTGCGAAGTGGATGGTCGCGCGTCTTCAATTGCTGGGTCAATTGGGCCTTCTTCTTCTTCTTAGGGCGCTACAGTCCGAGGTGAACCTGGGCTTCACCCAACATGCCTCTCCAGCCAGCACGATCTCTTGCCAGCTGTCTCCAGTTTCGCACACCAAGCCTGTCCTACAGGCTTAGAGTAGAAGACTCTTCGGGCCAGAGCTAAGTTGTTCATACGCTCTACATGGCCTAGTCATCTTTGGCGTTGGACCTTGTAAGCGAATAATCCGAGATCTTTGTGCAGATTTCGTCTCCTCAGGCTAGTGCGTGAAATGTTGAGATGTTCGAGCTGAGATCGATGGCGAGTTGATGTTCGTGAATTGAGTCTCACACTCTCGGCCACAGCTGCCACATTCCCATCTGCGTGCACCGTACTACGAGACGGGGACTATGTGTGTTGTCCACTAGCATACTAGTCTCACGAATTTTATGCACAAACTTGCGTACAGCAGTCGCGGTAGGTGCTCCATTTCGGCGGAAACTTATTTTCAAAAAACGCACTGTTTGGGCAACACAGCACTCACTTCGGAAATAAATTTTCAATGTTTTCCAACGTTGTTCAAGGGTAAAGCCACTGCGCGGAGGTATGATAGTGACTTTCTGTCAATATGTCGAGCGGGAAATCTGTCAGTCAGCTGTCAGTGTCAAAATAACGTATGATTTAAAAAAAAAAAACACTAGATGGTCCACCCTGCATATGTCATAATGTTTTCAACATGATTTTTGGTATATTCAAGCTGCGACTGCTTCAAAAAAATCGGAATCTGGAGATCCAATTCAGTAACTGCTGCAAAAGGAAAAGGAGAAAGAACAAAAAAATTGGACCAAATTTGGGCTTAAATTCTACAAATATTTTTCAATCAAAAATTTGGACAAGATTGGTGCCCGGATCATTTCATTTCATTTTACTTATTTCAAGATTGGTGCTCGGATCCTGGTAATATTTTAGAACTGATTTTGCACAATTTGGGCCGCAATTTGACGGGTCAAGTAAAAGGACTGTGATTTTGAATGGCGACCTTTAAAGTTTCCGTAGCGGGATTCTCCGGTGGGAACCAACTGCTATGCAGGCCAAAAGCCAGCTAACGATTCATTTCATCTTGTATTTGACTTAGAATTCAGACAAAAGCTTTAAAAACTCCTCTAGATTTCTTAGAACAACCTCCTCCATGTGCCAAATCCTATTCTTTTCCAAAATGTTTTGTGTTAAACCTTCGAATTTGACATCCCCCGTCGCATTGTCCTCAGGCACCTCGTGACGTTCAACTGAGACGAAGTTGCTTCTCGCACTTAAAGCGAAAAAAGCAAAAATGTATCAGGCAATCTGAGCGCCTTCGAAATTGACTTCTGCCTAACCGTCCTCACCGCAATCAAATGCGAAACAACCACCCCTTCGTCGAGCTCAAAACTTTCTTCATTAAGGATTTAGTTAAGTCTCGAATTTTCCTCCGCGGAAACACAATAAACTCCATCTGCCTCCACTCCTCCGGCTTGCGCGCTCCCGCCTCATCCATCTGTTAACCCGTTGTCTAATTACATTTACAAATTACATAATCACTATGCACATCCGCCCCGGCTCCAGAGCCCCAGCAGCCCCCATTCTATTCAGCAAATCTTCGCCATGTCTCTGGCACGATGGAAAAACTCAGAAACTTGGCACCACCTTCCGCTCGGATCATCATCTTCATTTGTTCTAATCAAATTTCCACTTCTGGTTCCTGGGAAAACTAACAAGCCACGCGAACTTTCGCCAAATGTCACGAAACACAAGGAAAACCACCGCCACCACCGCCAGCCAGCAACCGCTGCGACAAGCGCGGATGGGTATCCCTTTCTATCGGTGCGAGGCCCATAAATCCCCCCTCGTGTGTTCGTTCAAGACATTAGCGTTAGGCAGGCAAGAAAACCATTACCACCACCGCCAAGAGCACACAACAAACATTTGGCAAGCCATCAACAACGAGAGCAGCGCCAGCCAAGCCCGAAGAAGAAGACGAACCTTCGGCCGCCCCCCCTTTCCTTTTCCTTAGACCTTAGTCAGGGACCGACAGACAATGACAAAACTAATTATTTGCCAAAATGGAAATTTCCACCGTGTGAGGGGAGCCGCTGGAAATGGTGGTGCGGTGACGAGAGTTTGGTGTGTCAGGAGGCTGTGCCTAAGCCGCCTCGATTTGATGTCTCACTCGCTGCCAGGACGAGAGAATTCTATTTCGGTGTGTGGAGACCTCAATTCAGTTTCTCGAAATTGCATTTAATTCCACTCCACACTCCGCCGCATGTGTACACCGCCACTTCGTCGCAGCGACTACAAGAGCACTCGGCTCCAAGTAACGACTTGGAAACGTAGGCACAACAGGCAGCAGCCCACCACCCCCCGAGCAACTTTGTAGCACGAATTAATTGTGTTCTCCGAACGACACATAGAAGTGGGGGCGGCATTCCTGCTTATTTATATCTGCAACTCCGGTGCCTCGTTCCCTGGAAGAGATTTGGTTCTGGGAATTTATGGGCCTCCCAACGACGACACACACCCGCCAGGGGTTGATGTGCCGCCGCTCAAGACCGAGGAATATAGGTCGAGAAGGGGTTAAACGTTGGGACTGGCAGGCACCGAAACCCCACGGCCGCCCAGGCAACTAGCTGCCAGCAAATAAATACTGGTAATTCAATTTGATGGAATTACGAAATTTAATTGAAATCACAGGGCGGCGGCGACGGCGGAGTCTCCACGGGGTGGACAGATTCGCTTCGGCAGATTGAGGCATTCGAGTTGCACACACAGCGACACGCCCCAGCTGACAATGTGCACGATTGTTTGTTGTTTACGGCACGCTGCTGGCGGATGTTTTAATTGTAAGAAGGATTTATTAGCGCTTCGGTCTTCCTGCGGTAGTGGTGAGTGCCCCGGCGGAAGGGAAATAAGTCATTCAAGATTGCGGGCGCAGCTGGCAATTAGGCGTGGGGGAGTGTATCGGCGTGAAAAGATGCCACGGAGTGTTGCTGTTGAAGTGGAATAATTAAAATGTCAAGACTGTGTCGGAGCGGACGTGTGGAATTCGAAGAGAAGGATTCTCCAAAAATTCCCAAATCAACTTTGAATGAGAAGTTGGCAAGTCTTCGGCACTTGGTAGAAGAGCATTCTTGAGAGAGTATCATGCAGCAACTATGGAGTGGTTTTTGCGTTGAAATTCCTCGCAGTATTGGAATCTGAACGTGTGAACGGAAGAATATTTCTCACAGACGGTAGTTAGGAGAATGATGGAACGGAGTTGGTGGATTCCTTTTTGGCCTTTGCTTTTTTCTCTCGACAACTTAGGTTATGTGCCTCCGAGTCTTCCAAAAAAAAAAGATTGATCCTTCATGTCATGCCAACGAACAGTGGAGAGTTAAAGGCTGAATCCCTTAGTTCACACTCCAGCCTTGTATTAATAAGGAACTCTTTTGAACCGTAAGGCACCAATCAGACCTCTGTCGAAATGATTGGTGATGAAGCAGCCGTGATCTTCATGATTCAATGAAGAAATCGCAGCCGACATCGAAGCGGCCAGTGTCGAAGAGGCGCCGTTCAGCTGAATTGGACATGGCCAGAGTGTCACCCCGGCTTATTTTGCGGCCGGATTTGAGCCTACATCCGTATAAAATTATGCCGACGCAATAATTGAAGCCGGACGACCATAGACAACGCCGTGAGTTCGCTAATTGGGCGCTAGAAATGTTCTCTGACGACGGCCATTTTTGACTCAACATCTGTGAAAAACCGACGAGCTAATTCGTGCAACTGCAAGCGTAATACCGCTCAAAATACAAAAAATACAAAATTACCGTTATTAGAACGAACACAATCCACAACTGTTCGATCAAGTGTCAATGCATTCACAAATACTGACTATTTGGTTCGTTTTATTGCATGACGGCGTCATCCGACCTTATTTCATTGGGAATGAGGGAGGAGACACCGATACCGTCAATGAACTAAGAGCGATGTTAACCGACTTTTTGTGTCCAAAGCTCGACAACTTCGATTTATCTTAACGGTGGTTCCAACAAGATGGCGCTACATGACATTCAAGTGACGCATCACTCGAAGAATAAACTTGATCTTATGGCGAGCGGTCATCAATTGGCCACCGCGATGATGCGACTCGATTATTTTCTCTGGGGCTAATCCTTATCCCCTAGCCAACCTCGTTGGTCTCGTTGGTTATACGCAACATTCGCGACATAGGTTCGTTTCGCCCATAATCAGTACGATGGTACTTGAGATGGAAGGGAGGTACTGCCCTAAGGTAACGAGGATTGGTGTTGAGAGATATCTTTTGAAGCAGCGCAGGACAATCAATGATGTCCGTTAATAACTTGTGTAGAAATAATACAACTTTTCTACGTTTTTCAAGTGATTGCATACTCAACTGGCACAACCGATGCTCATAAACAATGCTTTCAAATAACTTAGGCAAGGTCTAATTTTGTTGACCTTTTTCATGTAAGGGAATAATAAAATAACTTTTCCAAGCCTAAGGAATAGCAAAAACTTGTCCATGTAGCTACAGTCGGACATTCCATGGGTCATTGGCGTAAAAAAGGAAGCGAATAGAGGGTACCGAAGATTATTTATTATTTAATAACGCCTATATAAAGACCCTTGAGGAACTTAATGATGTCCCGTCAAATGTTAAATTTTAAATATTCAAAAAGTTGAGTGATACTGTGGTGATTGAAATTACGACTCCTATCGAAGCAAAAGTCGTTGCCCATGAGCAAAAATTTAATAATTAATTGATTCCCCCCTCTTCGCAGTCACTGTCAACATGACCAACCTCAATTTGCAATCAATTTCTTCCCGTTCTCGGAAAAACGAAACAGAGTGGCAAATGTCATTCCTCACAACCTCTTCAGGAACTTATCGATTGACAGGATTTCAAGTCACTCCAGTCGTAATCCTTTTTGTAACCTTTGCACATGGCGTCCCCCCAACGGAACAATTCCGCTTCCACTCCGAATTCGTTACATTCGTCGATTTCATGAATTCAATGAACTTGCTAATCCCTCCTAAGCCATGCAGCAGCTTTAAGTAGACGCAGTGCACACTCTGCATCGAGGAAGTATGTCTCTTTCAAAGCAACCCCCTATCTTCCCTGAGAAACCTAAGAAGGGAATTACACAGACGTGACATTCAATTCACATGCTTAATCCGGCTCAAGGTCCCTGTCACCTGCCCATCTTTCCCGCCCTCCACCACTAAGTGCCCATATTAACTCACGTCCCCGTGCCAACATTCACCCCAGCCAAGTGCAAAGGAAAGGAAGACTCCTTGGATGATGCAGGGAAGATGTCAAATTTGAAATCCGATCCCACCATCGACGTTTTGCAGGATCCGTCAAAGGCGACGTTGCGCCCTTCACTGATGCGTAGCTTCTGAAAAATAAATATTCAATTACCTGAGCAAAAGTTGGAGAAGGCAAAAGTACCCACCACCCACACCCCCACACAATCACACCAACGTCCAGACTATTATCACTTGCAGAGCTTCCCATAAACTCTTTCAATGAGTTGGGTTTACAATTTTCTAAACACGAGTGTGCTTAATCAGATTTTCTCTCTCCGAACACTCGCCGAGACGAGAAAAGGAGACGAATGTGGAAAAATTGTAATCAGATTTATGAGTCTGACGGGGGCAATGAGCTGCTTAGGGGATGGATGCGGTCAAAGACCGGGGAGACTCAACTGACGGACTGTGAATCTGTGGGTTGGATGGAACTCTGACAACTGGGGTGGACGTCAGTTTCGAGGAGCATCATGCGGAGAGTACATTTTTACAAATTAAAGAAGAATGTTGTGGACTCCATTTGAGTTGTTGAATTCGTATCGAAGTTTTTTTTTTTATTTTGTGGTCGAATTCTACTCGCCAACGACTGTTTCGAGAACCTAAGCCCCCTCAACTAAAGAGTCTTCCAATAGAGCCTTCCGAACTTTGACAGTTGATAGCGGCCATGTTGATGAAGCTACATCTGCCAAATTGACTGTCATTTGGTCAGTCTGTTTTGCCAAATCACTGCGGATGGAGAAAGCGTTCAACAGCATGTGCAAATGATAAAAGCGTTGGGTATTTTGTTCGGGCAAAGTTCCGTGCGATTCGCCCGTTTTACGGTCGCCATATACGTCCTACCGAGAGGATTATTCGCAGTATGATGGATAAATTTGAGTCCACTGGTTCAGTAAACGATAGAGCAACACCCACACGTCGACGAAACGCAAGATCTGCCGAAAACATCGCCGCTGTCCGTAACAGTCTGCAAGAGAATCTGAGGCAGTGGATTTCGCGCCGCTCACAAGAACTCGGCCTTTTGCAGACCACAACTTGGCGAATTTCGCGTCGTGACTTGGGCCTCCACCCGTACAAAATCCAACTTACCCAGGAGCTGAAGGTAAACGACCATAGACCAGGACGTGTGTTCAATGAATGGGCTCTAGAGCATCTGGAAACTGACCCTAATTTTCAGCGAAAAATCATCTTCAGCGATGAGCCCTTTTCTGGGTGAATGGGTACGTCAACAAACAAAATTGTCGAATTCGGGACGATACTAATCCACATGAGATCCAAGAGCGTCCAATGCATTCCGAAAAAATCACTGTTCGGTGTAGGTTTTGGGGCAGCGGCGTTGGAGAGAGAGCGACGTTGGCCCGACCATAACCGTCAACGGCGAGCGCTATAGGTCGATGATTACCATCTTCTTTTGGCCTGAATTGAATGATATGCACACCAACGACTTGTGGTTTCAACAGGGCGGCGCTACGTGTCACACAGCTCACGTCACATGGGAAATTCTGCACGAGTGGATGGCCATCTCACGTGGAGCTGTTTGGAACTGACCGCCGAGATCGTGCGATTTCAACTCGTTTGACTTTTTCTTGCATTTCTAAAGTCGCAGGTCTATGCGAGTAAGCCACCAGTCACGGCGGCCCTCAAAGCCAACATAACCCAAGCCAGCGGTTAAATTCAGCCTGATTTATGCGCCAGTGTCATGGAAATTGGACATTTCGGATGCGCGTTACTCAGAGAAGCCGCCATGAAAATTTGAATGGTTTTATTTTTCATACATAATGGCATGGACAGGCCTTTCAAACAAATAAAAAATGTCGATGATATCTCGCACACACTTTGTTTTATTTAATTTTGAAGATAAGAAGCGCTTAATGAATGGCCTTTTGTGTAGATTTAGTGAACACAGTTTATGCCTTTGACTAGCTTTTGAGCCACCCACTTGAGCACACTTATGGGCGAACCTGCAATTCCGTCCCTTAAGTCACTAAACAATTCAGTTAAGCAAGTTTCTACTGAACAGAGACCCACGTTTATCTTGCAAAAGCAGCTCTGTCTCTTGCATCTTTACACCTGACCTTAATGAGCACGCAATCCCCTAACACAACTCAGAACTCCTCCTCCTCACCCCTTAATTTGCACTCCACATCACCTTCACATGTTACAAAAATAACAACTGTTCAACATTAAGCCCCAAATGCTAGTCATAACTTTCCCAACCAAACCACAAGCAAACTTTTGCCCCCACCAAAGGATGCCCTTCAACACCACCCATCGGCTTAGCGCATAATTCCTTTCTGACACCTTTGATGTCCCTCAGAGTAACTTTCGCACGAGAAACCCATTTCACTCTGCCTAGCACCAGCGTCACATTCCATGTGTGCGTCCCATTCACTGGCACCTGTCACACCATCCCCCCCCCCCCAAATCAAAGCAACATTTCGCAGGAAAAAATTGTTTGGCTAAATCGATTTCCCTGTCGATAAATCCATCCGCTTCCCGGTTGCCGTAAAAAATTCATAAAAATCGATAAAAGATACAAAATAGGCACTTCATCCGACACCCCACTCCCTCGAGGACGCGGCCCACACACACCCGCAGCGCACAGCCAAAGTTCGCAGAGATTAATATTTAAATTTTCATTTCTGCACAAAGTGTTATCGAACAAGAACAAGAAAATCGATAACGCGAAACACGAATACTTCTGCGGGGCCCGCCACCGCCGCCGCTGTGACTGAGACAGGCGTCGTCGGTGGTCGTCGTGCGCTCAAATCTCTGGCCCCATGTGCGGGGATTGTGCAGTGGTTTCAAAGTTAACGATCGGATTCGGCACACATGTGGCTTCTTTCCGCGTTCTGTCTCTTGTCCGCCCGCAAAAGGGGGTTGTTTGTGTTAATTGAAACCGCACACGATTGCATCTTGTGCAGCAGACTGTGGTGCGGGTGGTATGCAGATTTTTTTCGTGCGTTTAAATATTAAAATTTTCCACTTGCATGCAATCATTTTCTCATTACACTTCGAGCGATGGAGCGCCGAGAGATGCGCGATACACAGACGCTGCAGGATACGGCCAAAGATCCCATCTTTCTTGGCTGGATTCTCCTATCCCCGGCTTCACGGGGCGATAGTTCGGTCTTTGAGATACTAATTAATTTTAACGATGAACTTTCAGCGAGTTGATCGGTGTCGGTGCTGCTTGATTCAGGCGCCAGCAGCGCTGGGAAATTGCATTAGATGAGGTGCCGCACGAAGCTGTTGTTTTCGGCGATGGAACAGTAGGAGCAACTTTTTTACGAGTAATTTTCTCATTATTTTGTACTTAATGGTCTTTTGGAGATACACTGTGAGCGGGTGTTGAAGGGGGTGAAATGGGGGGAGGTAAAGACTGAGGGAAGGACCTCAGAATGCGGTGGCGTTCAATGCGAAACTGCAGGCGATGAATCTTGATGGATTGTGTGTGGACTGCAGTCATAACAGTTTTCATTAGTTCTGATGGAACTCAAGTTGGATCTTGGTTTATCCTTGAAGAGTTAGTAGTTTTGAGAGCGAATGGCATGCACTCAAATGAAGGTGAACTGGTTTGAACGCAAGAGCTCATGGGTTTGGTTCTGATGGGTTTGGAGGTTGGGAGCTAATAAGAAATATCTCGGATTTTATGACTTCGTTTATGAAGACGGACGATCGAAGAGATGAGAGTCTAGAGCAGAAAAATTGAAGAAGTTACGTGATCATGGATTGTACCCGAGTGTACTGCACTCCTGTTGCACGCCTCCAAGTTGCATGCGGATGAGAATTGAACGAATGAGTTTTGTTATTGATATCGACTTTGTATTTGATTTGAAGTTGAATTAGTCTACTTGGCTGCAGTCGAGCTCAGTGGAATGGAAAGGGTGGCATTTGAGTATAAACCTGGAATCGGATATGAACAAAATTTGCTTTGATGGTTGTTCGAATAGAAACGTGGTCTAAATTCCGTCAAAAACTCCAAAAATGCATCGTGGTTTGAGGAGATTCCACACCAAGGGTTTTCTTAATTCTTAAGTCAAATAAATCTGTCCATGGTGACGTGAAATACGCTAAATGAAATAACGCCAAATTCGAAAACTGTGGTATTATTTCGTTTTTTAAATTCAAAATAAACCCAAACCGGGTTTTTGGCCTTATTTCGGGTTTGAAATTTCAAATTTGTCGTTTTTTCATTTGACCTTATTTCACGTCACACAAAATCAATGGGCTGAGAGAATTCGTTACATCCGGTGTAACGTTAATATATAATAATAATGGCGGCGCTACAGTTCGAGGTGAACCTTGGCCTAGCTTCTCAGCAACCACTCGTGTTGTGCGTGCTATTGTTCTCTCACGAGTGAAGGGGACCTACAGTTTAATGCCGACTCCAAACGGCGAGATTGAGAAACTATTTCTAGACAGTTATACTCTTTGAACATTGTCAGTGACTCGAAAGAGGTGGAGCAGTGAAAAGATGTTTAGTGTTTTTTTCGGGAATCTCTGTTAAAGTTTTTAGTTTTTGTGTTACTTCCTATTCTTTCTGTTCGGGTAGCACTTTTAGTCATAACGCCGATTTTGTTGTTCTCACAGGAGGTGGTGGGGAGTTTCAATATCTTCTTCGTCCAGCTGCTTTTGCAGTAGTCGCTGTGGGGGATTTCTAGACATATATCGTACGAGTATGTGCCTATTACACCGTGTCCGGGTGTAACCTAATCCCATTACTATACTAGCGACTGATACTTATCACTGACCATAATCACACAAAAATTAGTGTTATCCAAAACCCATGGAGAGTCATTGAATAATTGTTCTCGTTGTTGCTTTGTCAATAAATATCCTTGTTGCGTGTCTTGTCTGCTGATCTTTTGCATGAGATTAAACCTTTGTCAAGCACATCGTTTTATTTAATTTATAAACTCAGTCCTAACTCAAATCAAATACGTAAACAGTCTTTTTTCAGTATTTCTTCCGCAACCAATGGCCTGCATGTGAAATGTTTCCGATTCGATAGATGTTGCTGTCCCTCCCTGTCGATGTGTGTCCCGGAATCATAAAAAACCTATGTCGACAAGAGAACATAAGCTTTTCTTGTTCTAATCAGATTGTCATTTCCCTACAAAGTTTGCGTGGTACATGCATTCGCACGTGAACATTTATTGCAAAAGCTTGTTAGTGGAATGCATAACCGCCCCGACAATGAAGGCTATTCGTGACATAAATCAATAAATTCACCACCAGTTAGGTGAATGACAGAGTCATCACAGTTTTACTTAAAAAAACAGCGAGGTACCCGATTTGTTCGAAATCTGTTCTAGAATATTCTCTCTAATCCAGTTTCCTTCACGAATCTGACAATGAGGGATGGTTCTAGTGATTGCATTTCTTCTTCTGATATTAGGTACTTGCCCAGATCTTTTTCTTTTGTGGGCTAGTGCCTCACAAAATCCCCGTATATGTTCTGGAATTTCATTAAATTCTCCAAAAAAAAACTGCAGAGGTCTTCTTCAGATAACCCTAGTTGCCCTTAGATACTCCTTGAGTTTACAGTGTCCTGTCAGAAAGCTTGTTAGGATACGAAGGTTGTTCTTGCTCATTCTGATGCGTGCTTGAAATCTCTCTCGGTTGTACTGCCCTAGGAGTCTCTTGGCCTGCTTCATGCCATGAGCTTTGTTCCAATTTTCTGCCCGATTCCTTCCCTCTAGTTCCCTGAATTCTTCTCTGAGGACATGGTCTCCTACAGCGCAGAATGGTTCAGAGCCTATGAAGGGTTCTGATGCTCCTTTCCTTGCCAGGGAGTCGGCCATTTCATTGCCTTCTATCACCGTATGGTCAGGTATCCAGCAGAGTTTTACTCGGTTTCTACTATTCAGTTCTTTAAGCTTCTGTAGGTATGCGAGCTTAGATTTGATGGAGTAGGAGTCTAGTGCCATAATAGCGGCAGCTCATCGATTGCTAATGAAAGTTTATTGTGAACATAGGCCCCCTCAAAAAACTACTGGCAGGTGGTTTTTTCGCTTCAAAAGTGATGATCTTGGCATCGATAACCAGAGTTGTAAAAGAATCTTTAGAGATCGTAATTCTATTGAATTCATCCAAAATTATTTGAAGTCTTTTTGGTAGAAATTACTGCGATTTAATAAAACTGTAGGTCACCATACTTTGTAACTCAGTGACTAATGCATTCAATTTTTTTACAATCTTTGATTTAAGACTTTTCATTTCATTTCAGTGTATGTTAGTTGAAGTCAGCAGTGAATTCACATAAACTCTTTTGAAGTCTATGAATTCAACGAAAATAATTTGAATTCCTTTGGCTTTAGTTGGTACTGAACTTTCTCTTTTTGACTTTTCACTTACGGGTGCGAGTATGTATTTATACAATTTAAAGAATATATTAATATTGTTATGCATCATATTTTGTATTCCAGATCAATTATTAGAAAACTCTAATAATTTTGATACCACATATATGTATATGCATATCTGGCCGATCCTGCAACTGACTTCAAAATGTTTGATCGTTACCCGAAATTAAAAGAAATGCGCTTTCGGATGAAAATTTTGAGCGGTTGGTGTTATTAAAAGTTAATAACATTGAAGATTGTGGGCGCCGTGGCTGTGTGGGTTCGTGCGTCGACCCATGCGCATTAGACTTTCACAGTCTAGGTTCTAATCCAAGTTCAGACAAACAATTTTTCAAAAAAAAAATTGTTCGCGGCTCCACCTCTTTCGAGTTACTGACAATGCTCAAAGAGTATAACTGTCTAGAAAAAAGCTTCTCAATCTCGCCGTTCGGAGTCGGCATTAAACTGTAGGTCCCCTCCGCTCGTGATAGAACAATAGCACGCACAACACGAGTGGTTGCAGAGAAGCTAGGCCCAGGTCCACCTCGGACTGTAGCGCCGCCATTATTATTATATTATTATAACATTGAAGAAATTTAAAATGTTTAATTCCTAGAATATTATTTTACTTGTTTGATTAAGTTGAGTTCTTCTTTAGTTTATTATGCTTACTAGAATAAAATGAAAAAAACCTGCTTATATAATAATAAGCTATATATATATAACTTTGACAAATAAATTAAAAGCATATTTACGGTGGTTCAACGTTGCAATGATTAATGGGAAGTCACGCCTATGGTCATTTTTTCTGTTTGTATTATAACCAAATAATGTTGTGATGAGAACCCACAAACTTTAAATTAATTCAAATAAATTTTTGCGATTTCAATAATCGCTGACTTTAACTGTCTTCTATTTACTGACCACCAAGCCCAAGGGTCACTATTCCGTTCAAAATAAACTGTTTTGAGATATAAGTCAAGCTCGTTGGCGGAATTTTTTTTGGGAGACTACTCAATTTGACTTGCCTTTCGCAACCTCTTCAAAAATGTCGAAAAAACTTTGATGGGTAGAAAGTAAGAATATCTTGTGGAGGAGAAGGAAAAAAACATGTTTAAGTTGGTTTTACTTGTACCGGTCTGATTTGAGTATCAGACCACGAACCTATTATACTTTTTTGGGCAGATATCCGGCGGCCCAATATTCGGCTATCCGGCCTAGCTGCAGGCCGAATATTCGGTATCCGGCAAATCACTATTCGGTAAAACTCTAGTTTATTTCCTTTTTTTGCAATGAACCGACCAGCTAGCCGCTTTAGGATTTGAGAAGGAACACAAATGGACAAATAGAGATCGATCATGAATAAGACTATAAACCGCCCCTTTAAATCAAAAAAAAAATACTGATTGAAGTTGAGCTCTGGAATGGACTGGGAACGTTTCGTATTTATTGACCAATCCATTTGGTGATACTTGTCTATTTATGGGCAGACCACTTGACGCGCCTTTAGTTGTGACCACACAAAGAATGCAAATAAAATGTATCTCGAACACGCAAAAAGTTAAAAAGATGCTATTCAGCTCTTTACTTCGCGTTATTCGATCAATCGATGTCATGAAAAGTTACCTTTGTATCCAACCCAATCAACTTCATCGACAAAATTGTTGCTCAACTAAGGTTATTCTTAAATTTCTGGCACTTTGAAGCCTACTACATAAAAATCTAGCTTGAGGATTTGAGAGAGAACAAAACTTAAATTAAACTCAAAAATCTTCCGAAAGATTCGCCCTTGACACCCGAAACTATCAGAGTTCCCTTCGATATCACGTACATACCCACTTTAAGAACTTAAGACAGAACTGACCTCGAAAAAACGATAATCCAAAGAAAAATATCACAGGTCCTCTTTACAGGTAGCAACCTACTCCAGTGCCGTTAATTTGATCCCAACGGCGATGATGACTGGACCAGATTCGATTTCACTGGGATTCGAACCTGGGACCCCTCTAACTTGGGGCAGGCACTTAACCAACTGCGCCTTCCAGTGGCTTGCAACTTTGCTTATTCTTCAATGTTAGTGAGGTTTTCTAATAACTTATCGCTTCCATTTACTTAATAATGTACTTTCAACAAGTTTTGACTGAAAAACACCAATAAACTCAAAACCTTGACCCAATTCTTTCCTCAGAAGCCGCGGCCATACACAACTGCTCGATCTAGACCGTATCATCCCGAAATCCACTTTAATGACCTCATCGCAAAGTACTCCTAGGAAATACACGAACCAAGAAAAAAAACTTAACCCTCTTCCAACTCATCAAAGCAAGCATTAATCAAAATCAAGGATCGAGCAAGTTTTGGCAAAAAGAAAAACAAAAGCCGATCCCCTCGAAATGTCAATCAAACGGGGGTGTCGAACCGGTAGAGGATAAGGTAATGGCTGTTCAAGGGATGCCCTTTCCCGTCACCCATCAATTTAAGCGCGACCAAACTTTCTCCGCTGAACCCCGCTTCCTCTTGAATACATTATCCCAGCACTCAAAATTCCATCCCAAATGAGTGAACTGACTGCATATTCATAAACCCGTCGCCCACGTCGCACGCCCATTGAGACCTCCGACCGTGACCTCCAACCCGTTAAATTGAAACCCACAAACGAATCATCGTCACCAAGTTACACCTTCCGTGTGAGTCCCTCTGGTCGTTAGAATCATTCACCTGCCGACATATTCGCTTACATACGTCCTCCACATAAACAGGTTCGCTCAGCCTTAAAATTTTCTTTTACACGTGATATGCCTCAATAAACAGGACCACCGACATCCGACATCCCTCGCCGCCTCGTTAGCCCTCCCATCGACCATTTAATTTGCTCAGATAATCTAAGCAAATATCCTAAAAGCTCTCCCGCCCCGCCCCCACCCGAGGCCTTGAAACCCGTCCGGCGGGACAGAGAGCATGGATGTAAAACGACCTCCCACCCACCCTCCTCCAACGACCAAACACATAATCAACATAACGCTAAAAAGTACCCAAAGTATCTCCCACATCACAGAGTCTGGAGCTTTGACTCCTTGCGGAACCTGGCGAACTGACGAACTGGCAAACTGGCGAAATCTCAGCCCCAAAACGGTAAATTCAAATCAAATATTCACCTGAACTGTGAAATGTAGCAGCAGTAGCCCGATGCTGGATGTAGATACAAGTAGTTGCGATGATAGTAGTCAACTTTAGACGTCTCCGGTGGAGTGCCACTTTAGTAATTTATTCTCCGCTCGTTTGTATGTAGATACATGCAAAGTACAAAAAGTATCTTTCATCCGCTGTGTAGTCCTAGAATTTGTTTCTTTTTTGCCTTTTTTTTTGTGCAACAAAAAAATGATGTGTTGAGTCGGTGAATAGAGAGCGTCGAGGATGTGATGTGAGATATCTGATTGAATGCACACCCTTATCCACTTTAAGCACTTTTTGTATTAAATTTTCAAGAGGGCTGAGCCTCCCTTTCGGGGTATGACACTATTCAAACTTAACACTCACAGAGGGACCCATGGGACGGGACACATGGCATCCACTTAGGGAGAGACTTTTCAGATTAGGTTGAGCTTCGCGTAAATCCTTTCGGGATGGCTGGCCCCCCACTGGGGTCTGGCACACATACGGGGACCCCCATTCTCACGATCACTCACCGGGGACACCAAGAGGAAGAGCTCGAGAAGAACTATTCAAAATCTTTCACTGGGACACAAGAGCACACACGAAACGGGGATCGACGGGTGATGTTTATCCCTTGACCGGTGGGGGTGGTTGGATGCTTCCTCTCGGCACACAAACCGAAGAATTGTTGGGAAAAAAAAGCACAGGACACTGTGGCGATTTTGGAGCGAACAGTTTAAAAAAATTTCGACGAGAGACAATCAAAGTGCACGGAGGTTAATTTGACATCGCCACGCTTCCGAGGTAACTGACTGGGTATCGGATTCGAGGAGCATCGGGTTTCGTTTTACGCCGGAATCGTGGGCAAGTGAGGTTGACTCTGGAGAGGAGTCGGCGGGGAAAACCGACAAGAATTCGTGGTGAGAATTCGAGCATTCGAGAGTGGAACCCGTCTGCGGGGCGCATGTGCGTGAGTCGTTGAAGAGGGGTGGTTTGCTATAAAAGCCACCCCCGCCTCATTGCGAAGGACAGGGTGGATGTGGATGGTAATCGAGTTGAATGAAATGCAGGTCAAGAAATGAGGTGAAATGTGACTGCAGATGAAGTGTTGATCTTATTTACAGAGACTTGGGCTTTGTTTACTGGGAAAAGCGAGGATTCACCTGAAGGGGATGCGAGCATGTCCTCCCGTGTGTGAATGGGTGGCCCGTGCAATGCACATCGGCACGGTCGGATGGAAAGGGCGTGCGAGGAGGGCACTCGATGTCTTATCGAGAGTGTCCTTCAAGAGAAGGATATTGAATGGAGCACACAGCGTAAAGGAGGCAACAGTCAATTGCGTTGTGGTAGCGTTGGAAGGATGGGAAATGGGGTTTAGTTTGATGGTGAAAAATTGGTTGCAGTTCCCAAGAACTCCTTTGATTCATTCACATCGATAACACGAGCATCAAAGCAGAATAAGGGGATCGTGAGGAAGATTGAAATCCATGATTACGTCTTCGAAAATGTATCTACCTTGACTTTCTGCAATTCATGATGAACCATCATGAGTTTACTGTCTTTTTGCATGTCAAATGCAAACCACTTCCAACAAAATTCTTGTTGATTAACTAAACTTTTGACTATTTCGATTTTGTTGCACTGTTTCTTGATGGGAACTTAGGGTTACCAAGTCGTGCTCTCAGTAACCCTCAACGGACATCTTCTGCTACTGGCATCAGCACCGAATGTTGGCTATGGTGTCCTTTAACTTGCGAGTGCTGACTTTTCCGCGTTGTCTGACTTAGACAATCGATTCAAAGATTTTTAGTGTAAAATCGTTGGTGACCATAGCTTCTCCTATTATATAGGAGGCCTTTTCCCAAAAGAGCCATCCACACGAGATCTTTTGTGCCCGTCTCTAGTTGCTTGTCTCCTGTCTCTACTCTCCAGTCTCTAGTCTCCAGTCTCTAGTCTCTAGTCTCTAGTCTCTAGTCTCTAGTCTCTAGTCTCTAGTCTCTAACCTTTAGTCTCAAACTGACAAGAATGCGCTGTCTGTATGTGCTGCCACTCGATCTCTCTATCATAGAGGGGCTATCTGTAGTGCCATACGACCATACGGCCACGGAAGTGTTCTCCGTCAAATTTCCGACAAGATATGAATGGACTAGGAAATCTATAGAAATGGTTTGAATATGATTCGCCCATCTTCTTAAATATGCTGTGTCAAAATTGTACAATGTCCTCTACAATTTAACGAACCTGTCTAACGTTAGCCTTGTCTGGATCCACGGACACAGTGACTTCGAGGCCAATCAAATATAAGACGAGATGTCCAGGTTGGGATATGGCCTTACTCTGGCGAAACCAGTTTGCATTCAACTAAGAGCAATACTCACTAGCATTTACTATGACTAGCTACCTGGCAAAGCTTAGTGGACAGCACATCCTCTAACCGCATCCGGAGAAAACATGTCAAAAGCCATGCTTCCAACGCGATACATGGTCAAATATTCGTTTTTCGTAGAAGTGCTGACTTTTGGAGGCAGTGGAAAAAATGGTAATCCTTTGGGGAAATATCAGGAGAGTATGGTGCATGCGGAAGCATTGTCAAGCAATAAGAACGGACCGTGCCTATTGATCAACGCAGGTTGCTTTTCAGCCAATTTGGCATGCAATATGTTTCCTCACACACAATATTCGATAGCGTTTATCGATTCTCCTGGTTGACTATCAACGTCGAAGAGTATCCAGCAGTAATCCAATAGCGATGCTTTGTTGGACACTCTCCAAATTGATATAAGTTCTGAGCTGTAACCTGATATTAGAGTGATATCTAAAACTTCCTTTCGAACGTGAGTTCATTACACCTATTGCAGACGAGCAGATCGGAGCAGACAATAAAATCAAAGAGAGCCTCCCCCCTGGCGTTGATGTCAGAGCTGCCCCATAAAGAATGGTACGCATTTGCATCACACCTCTTCTCTTACCTTGTTGAGTCGCCGCTATGAGCGACCTCAAATTGTCCCAGGGAGTATGCAGGAACGAATCTTACCTTTCCTGTTGCTGTACAGCACCTCATAGTTCTTCGACCCTAATCCCATCACTCTGTCATTCCTTACTCAGGATTAGGGCCAGGTCCAGCTGCTCGAGGAGCAGCCTCAGGTTTTCGAAGGCGACTTTACTGTGGTGGAGGTTTATTTGTACTACCTTCATTGGTGGTCGAACAAACTCCCGCCCCAGCTGAAGCCGCCTCTTCCGACTTCCCTTGAGTACACTTGATGATAGCGTAACTTCTCTTACGCCAAAACTCAGCAGCATACTACCACTCTCCTTCAGTGGAGCCGGAGCATCATCCAATAGGATGATATATTCCCGATTCCCATCCTTAGGTTCCTCCTATCTGACGACCTCCCATCCCTGCATTGGGATCGAGCGGTTTTGGGTTTGGAGGAAATTAAGGACTTCCTGCTTGTCCAATCCCAAGTCTGGGATACAGAGTCTTGCCTTCAACGCCCTCCCAAATCTGTAGCCCCCTGAACGCCGATTTTGCGAACTCATTAGACCACTGGTCTTTGCAGTCCAGTACCAGGACTCCTTTGTGCCACCTGACCTTCCCGTATCTTGGAGCGCTCTGGCCGGCATTCCTGCGAATATAGTCGAAGGTCGCTTTGGCAAGCGCTGCCTCAACCCTCTTACCACATTCGAAGGAATACTGACCATTAGGTTTCGCTATAAGTTACCTTCGGATCTCTTGCCTTCCCATGATTGCTTTCGCTGCCCCCGACCTTCCGAATTTCCCTATTGAGTTGCGGTTTTTGGCCGTTTGCGGATGTTTGAGGCATCCTCAGCGGACCTATTCCTCTTACCAGCTAAGGTTTTCCTGTCACATTTTCTCTCGTTGGGGCGCTTTACTTCGCTATTGACCGGCCTGTTGACAGCTTCACTCCTAGCGGTAGTGTTGCACCCTGTGGATCTTCCGGGTGTGGGGTTCACCTTCTTCCCTTGCTCGCCTGCCGCCAAACCGTCTACGCTAAGACCCTTCTTGCAGTCGGCGTCCTTGCTAGACACTTATAAACAAGCAGGCTTGGATCTGGTGAGTTCATCTCTGGCGATTACCTCGTTCGCCCAAGCTAAGGAATTCCTCTCCTTCTCGGCGAGGGACGAGGGTTTCTTTGCTTCTAGGATGACTTTGATGTGCCGCTCTCTGAAGTATTCTCTTTTGCGACGTATGCCCTCAGAGATCCTTTTTCTGCGCGGTGGTCCTTCCGAAGTACTCTCTCTAGATAAATTGGGCTCCGCAAGTAGTTGCTCCTCAAATTCCATGGAAATTTCCTCCTCCATAGCGTTAGCCATCGAGATTGCCAGCGAGTAGTGCTTCCGTCTTGAATGCGCTCTGTGAGGATGTTGTTGCTGTTGTACGTTAGTCCTGTAGGAGTTTGTTTGTTGTAGCTTTGGTGTTTGAGTGTTTGTTGTTGTTTTTTTGTTATATTTGTTCATTGTGGTTTGTTTTATGTTGGTCCCACGTGTAGGGCCGGAAAATAGAGGTCCACACGGGCAGCGCCGTCATACACGGAGGGAGCTCGTTAGCGGTTGTTTTTACCCCCATTCTTGGGCACGGTTTACTGTCTGCTCACTCCACCCTTGAAATCAGGTTGGCAATCTTTTGGTTTTCGGACCTCAATTTAGACATAAGTCGTCCTATCACCGGACCTACTTAAGCCTCGACACCACGACAAGGTAGATAGCCCTGGCGATTATTATTATTATTATTGTTTGATGTCCAGTGCGGCATGGCGCACCGTCTTATTGAAACTAGTAACCGTCCAGACCTTTTTCACACATTTGTGGGCAGACATAAAAAGCCAACATCCACTGACATTGATTCCGATCGACTGTTTCAGCTTCGCTGAAGAAAAATGACCCAACTATGGTATTGGCGCGAACGCTAGCCCAAACGGTCACCTTTTAATCATGGACCCTGTGTGGATTCTCCCATCCCCAAATGCGGCAATCTTGCTTGTTAACGGCTCAAGATTGAAAGTGTCAGTCAAAATTTGGTTCCAAAAATCAGGTTCAGTGTTAAACATTCCAGCCATTTCTTGGCCGTATTCCAAGCAATGTGGACGGCCTGTGGGTAATATTCTTTGAGTCAATTGTACTTTGTACGGAAACAAAAAATGATTCCTCAGACGCCAAAATGTTGAGCATGGTGACGATATGTCACATTTGGGTTTTCGGCAACACTCCAAACCTGTTCATTGGAACGTCTTGCTCGTTTATGAAGGGCATGTCGACGATGTCCCATTGTCCCGTGTTCAGCAAAATTCGACTCCAAACGACGAATAGTGTTGTCAGCCGGTGCTTGTTGGCCATGATATTTTCGACGACAACTGAACGACTATTTTCCATGTACAACGACTATTTCGGCGTCTTGTTTCGGTGTGAAACGATTCATGGTAAAAATTGTACTGAATTGTCGTTTCAGACACGCTCCATATACAACAACTGACAGATCTCAGCGATTTGACTAATTGACTAACACAAGTGTTCGATGTGAACAGAAAAATCAATTCTACGACAAACAATTTAAATATTTTCTTTGGTCTCGATGCTCAAGTCTCAAAACTCAACACCCCACCCCAAGAGATTGTGAATGTATAATTAAATTTCTTACCTCCACACCTCGACCCACTCCAGCGCTCCTATTCACGCCTTAATTTTCAGTTTATGAGTTGATCTCTTCCAATTTACATGCCCCAGCCATCATCTCCGACAATTCAGACATATTTTCATTTTTATGTCCGCCCCCATTCGGAAGGGCCTTTTCTTAATAAATTCAAATTTCCTTACACTCCCGATAAATAAGCCAAGCAATTCGCCACCCTTCAGACGGGCGCATCAATTAAATTAAATCAAACTGTCAAATCTAATTCCGCCGCTTGCTTTGATCCTTTTAAATTCAAATAAAATTTTAGTTCAAAACTTTATGATCCGGCGCCCCATCGACCGGGATACCCTTAACAGGACCACAACACCCCCAACACAGGCCCCCCCCACACCGCCGAACATCTGCAAGTTCCGTGTTGGCATCATCCTTGCTGTCAGTGTCCTCGCAGTTTGCTCGGGGAAACGCTAAGGAAAACAGGATTTCATAGAATGAAACATTTCGGGATTTAATGGTCGAACATTCACACTCGTAAAAATATTATTTTCGCTTGATTTCACTCGACTGCATGCAATCGCTGGCCCTTCTGATGGTCGTCCTCAGGTCTTATCGTGGCGAGGTTCTCGTTGTTGTTGCTGTCATCGTTCTGCTTGTTATTGTGTTGGCGTGTACTTCGTTATCCTGGTAGGGAATAGGGACTCGGAAATGGAGGGGCGGACGAAAAAAAAACCGCGACCACTTTCGACGTTATGGCTAATGAAGGAGGAGGAGGAGGGATGTTTTATACTGAAATTGGCGGATTCTCCCTGGTGTAGTGGACTCCGTTACGAGGCAATTTCCATTTCAATTTCGATTGTGTGCGATCTATGAACCCATTCATGAGCGAATTATTGAGCTGAGGGCACTGGAAGCAATTAGAAAGAAATTCTGTAAATTGGGATTGTAGTCCCATAGCGGGTCACTCATTTTGCTGTGAATAGCTGTGAAGTACAAGGGTTATGAGTCCACACCATGAATGGGGTGCCAAGTATTCTGCAATGAATGTAAACAGGTTCGAAAGAACAACTTTGAATGAAAGCATTGATATCAGCACCAGCATCGCCATCAGCAATGAGTAAAGGCATCAGTTTCCCCACCAGTATCGCTATTAGTACCTTCTGCACTATCACATCACTATCAGTATTGCCATCATTTTCACCATCAGTATCGCCATCAGTATCGCGATCAGTTCCACCACCAGTATCGCCCTCAGTATCACCATCAGTATCGCCATCAGTATCATAGTCAGTATCGCCATCAGGATCGTCATCAGTGTCGCCATCAGTATCACCATCAGTATCGCCATCAGTTCCACCATCAGTATCGCCATCAATATCACCATCAGTATCATCACCAGTATCACCATCAGTTCCACCATCAGTATCAGTATCGCCATCAGTATAACCATCAGTATCACCATCAGTTCCACCATCAGTATCGCCATCAGTATCGCCATCAGTATCATCACCAGTATCACCAACAGTATCGCCATCAGTATCATCACCAGTATCCCCATCAGTATCCCCATCAGTATCGCCATCAGTATCGCCATCAGTATCGCCATCAGTGCCGCCATCAGTATAACCATCAGTATCACCATCAGTTCCACCATCAGTATCGCCATCAGTATCGCCATCAGTATCATCACCAGTATCACCATCAGTTCCACCATCAGTATCAGTATCGCCATCAGTATCGCCATCAGTGCCGCCATCAGTATAACCATCAGTATCACCATCAGTTCCACCATCAGTATCGCCATCAGTATCGCCATCAGTATCATCACCAGTATCACCAACAGTATCGCCATCAGTATCATCACCAGTATCCCCATCAGTATCCCCATCAGTATCGCCATCAGTATCGCCATCAGTGCCGCCATCAGTATAACCATCAGTATCACCATCAGTATCACCATCAGTTCCACCATCAGTATCGCCATCAGTATCGCCATCAGTAAATTACCCCCTTCAATAAGTCAACAGCGGCATCATGCTCCTAAATCTGTCACCATAAATCCAAATCAAACCATCGGCCTGGATATCATAAGAGCTTCGTCCCTCTTCCTTTTCAAAGTCAGCAACTCCGACGCCCAGTACTTAGCCGACTCTCTTCTAAACGCGACGTCTGCAGCAGTGGACCATAAAGTCACATCGAATCTGTTAAGCTGTTTATGAAAATAAACACCGTCTGCACAGCTCAGGATGTGAACCTTCCAAGGCAATTCCACACCTCCATCAATTCCAATCCCACAGACGAAGAGGACCATCAATAAACCCAGGGGATTCACTTCCCCTCCCCGTAGACTGCTACGTGGGATCCGAATAAATTACACCTATCCCCGATCACACCAATCACCCGCATCCGGTTTGGGTTCTTGAAACAAAAGACGACACATTCCCCACACTCCGATGGCCATAACCCGCCTTTCCAATTTGCTCTCCCCAGTGGCTGGCGAACTGAAATCGAAGTCACATTTCCATACGACAGCCATTTATCCGCATCCAGGACCGCTATCGCTTGTCTGTGACCAGAGATAACACAGCTTCCTAATGGCCCGACCGAAGCCATTCCAGCCATTTCAGACCGAAAGTGTTAAGAGTCTTTATCACCTCTTCAAACGTAAGAGCAATTTATTTTATTTGCCTTCTTCCGACACACAAACAATCAAACAAACACTCTGCAGACACCTAGGGTACACACAGGACGCGAGGAAAAGAAAAAGGACACAATCCTTGCTCGCATCCTTGGATACACTCTCCGCCAGTAAATGAGCAATCACAAGCAACCGTCCCCGTGCCACTGAATGAAAGTGTCTATTGTTCGACCCAAAAGATGCGCTGGAGAGGGGGGGAGCGAAGCACACGAAAGGAAGAAAGGATTCGACGCCCAATTACTCCTGAGCTCATAAGACTAATGCCTTCGATTATAAGGCTCCGCCGAAGGATGTGTTATGAATGTGCAATGAGATCGGGATGATATCGTCTGGTTTTATTGAAAAGAGGAAAATTGTTTCTCGTTGTGTCGTGCCGTCGTCGTCGTCGTTGTCGTCCTCGTGTCGCCTTTATCCTTTTGAGGTGACCTGACCCCGTGCAAGTGGGGGAACTAATGCCGTGTGGGTTTACTAGATGTTCTCCCAAGAGGGTTAAGAGACCGCACTGCATTCAGCTCAGAACAAAGCGACCTAAACCCGACGTGAATGCGGAAAGTTTTCCTCGGTTAGGCTTATGGGCTTTGTGTTGGGAGCCTCGCGGTGTGTTGATCTCTATTGAAACAATTTTCTGGGACGATTAAGAAAGTAATAGCTCAAGGAAATGGGTTCGTTGATGGGCCAACAACGGGTGGCAATAATGGAGGGTGTTAACTACCATGCGGTTTTGCTCATAAATCGCTACTGACTGCCGTCTGGGTATCCATGGATTGTGGAATTGTTGAGGAAAGTGTTATTCGATTTGGATTCATTCCTTCAATCGAAAGAACACAGTTGTAGCTTAAGTCGTTGATCTGTTGAAGTCGAGAGCAGTAAACAGTGAACAGTGAACAGTGAGAACAGTGAAACTTGAGAACAGTGAGAGCAATGAAACATGAAAAAAGTGAGAACAGTGAACAGTGAAGAGTGAGAACAGTGAAGAGTGAGAACAGTGAACAGTGAACAGTGAACAGTGAGAGCAGTGAACAGTGAACAGTGAAAACAGTGAGAACAGTGAGAACAGTGAACAGTGAACAGTGAGAACAGCTAACAGTGAGAACAGTGGACAGTGAGAACAGTGAACAGTGAGAACAGTGAACAGTGAGAACAGCGAACAGTGAGAACAATGAACAGTGAGAACAGTGAACAGTGAGAACAGTGAACAGTGAACAGAGAGAACAGTTAACAGTGAACAGAGAGAACAGTCAACAGTGAACAGAGAGAACAGTGAACAGTGAGAACAGTGAACAGTGAACAGTGAAGAGTGCGAACAGTGAACAGTGAACAGTGAGAACAGTGAACAGTGAACAGTGAGAACAGTGAACAGTGAGAACAGTGAACAGTGAGAGCAGTGAACAGTGAACAGTGAACAGTGAGAACCGTGAGAACAGTGAACAGTGAGAACAGTGAACAGTGAGAACAGTGAATAATGTGAACAGTGAGAACAGTGAACAGCGAACAGTGAACAGTGAGAGCAGTGAACAGTGAACAGTGAACAGTGAACAGAGAGAAAAGTGAACAGTGAACAGAGAGAACAGTGAACAGTGAACAGAGAGAACAGTGAACAGTGAACAGAGAGAACAGTGAACAGTGAGAACCGTGAGAACAGTGAACAGTGAGAACAGTGAATAATGTGAACAGTGAGAACAGTGAACAGCGAACAGTGAACAGTGAGTAATGAACTGTGAAAAGTGAACGTAGCTAAAAAGCCACAAGATCCAAAACAGTCCCAAACAGCGCCATAATATGACGTTAACGATCCACCTGAGTTAAGGCCTAAGCGGTGCTTCAAAGGTGCTCGTCAGACAGAACAAAGCAACCGTCTTCCTCCGTGCAGAAACGACAGGGAAGGGTACAAATTAGTGCTGCAACAACCGCCTATTTGTCTCAACATTGCCTTGACCTTTGAAGCGTCTATGGCTCCCTCATGAAATGGCGCAGCAACTCATACAAATCCATTTAATATGGGCTTTGGCCTTGCTAGATGCATTAAAAGTTAGAATTTCCATTACCATCGGTCTCGCATGCGAACCTTGCACACGTCACACATGTAAAACAGAACACGTCGTGCAATTCTGTCCAAGGACATTCTATGTACCTCACCCACATGCATTCCAAGGCCCCGCTTGGACACTGGCCAATTTGAGATTCTCACAGAAATTTCAAAGCATAACACCCAAAACGTGACCTCATAAAATGTCTTCTTCTCACACACACACACACGCCTCAACCCTCTAAGTTAAGCCCCATTACCCAATCAATGTGTAAACAAGCGAAAGGACATCTAAAAATTTTTCCTTTAGCTTAACGTGTGCCTCTCTCTTTTCCCTCTCTCTCACTCTCTCTCACTCTGTCACTGTTCAGTGATTTACTCGGACACTTGTTGATCCTTACAAATTGTTATCCTTTATTTATGGCAGATTTTCCTCGTTTCGCTCCGGTGTCCCTTCGTCCCGATGCCAGGGGGTCCTATTTCCCAGCCCAAACGGCACCTTCTTTGTATGCTGAATTGCTGAATTGTTCCACCTTAATTTACTGATGGCAAAAGGATTTATAGACACTACCACCCGAGTAGGGCCAACGGGAGACTATCCGCCGGCATCATCGCACTGGCAATTGGGTGTTTAGTGAGTGTAACTGCTGCTCCTTTAAGCTTTTCCCTGAATTTATGAGCGCTTAGCAGTGTGGCATGGAACAGGTGCGAGGATTCAACGGGTAAGTTGTCCTTACCAGACATTTTGTGTGTTAAGCGGGTTTGGGCGCAGTGGCAGTGGCTTTTAAGTGCCGTAAGTACAAAGTGCTTTTCATGTTTCCACGCCATAGTTTGGCCAATCCCTCCAACTGCTCCTGATGAGAGATTAATCAGTTCTCCATCCGCTTTTGGCAGAGATTAGCACTCCCACTTGCTGGGCGGCACGGGGAATGACAAAACTGCTGTCAACTGACGGTAATTTTTGACAGAGCCCTCAACACACTCATGAAGCGTGTGACAGGCCTACACGATTAAATGCGAGTAAATCCGCGTTTGTCGTTATTTATCATGTCGGGGCGGTGTGGGCTGATGCCTGGGGTGGGGTCGTGCGTAATGCTTCTCCATTTGTCAAGCCGACTGACGGTTGGCTTGGGGTTGCTCCACATATGGCATATCATTATACCTTACTTATGCATAAGTCCCTGGTGGCAGTGCTGTGTGTGATGGGGGTGGTTTTTTAGGGGACGGAATGGGCGGGGTGGCGTTAATCAAATTTTAATGGTTGTATCATTGTTTAATTATGTTGGCTCTGCGTAAGCAGCGTATATTGAGTTGTTAATTACCGCGTAGATTTACAAACATGTGCACACTGGTGCAGGTAACAAGTGGCGGCTTGGCAGGTGGTGAGATTCCGGGTGTTAACCAATGGATTACAGGGCTTACAGCGGATGCTACGTGATGGTTATCTGTTTGGAGAGGCGAGAGCTGACAGAACACCGACCATGTCATTGACATGAAATGGATGACTCCGAGCGGCTTCTGTCGCCCTCAAACTTTCCTCTGCTCGTGTTCACAAGTCACAAAACTGTCAGCAGTCCGATGTCAGTCAAAGGCAGCACCTGAAATGACGAGGAAGACAAGAGGTTCGTCAGCACCAGCTCCACAATGTCGCGTATGCGATTGTATCCTTCAATTTGTGATACATTTTGACACCGTTCGCCCGCAACCGGAAGCATCAGATGGGATCAGTGTACAGAAAGAACACGGGCTAAGTTCTTACTCAACCCTTAAGAGTTATCGAAGCCCACTCTTTCCACCCATCAGATCCTTTTCTTTACTCTCACCCACTCACTGATGCCACGACCCTCTTAGACCGCGTCGACTGACTTCAGAACAAGTGTCCCGAGTCCTTTATCATCCGTATGTGAGACCAGCGACAGAGAGAAGGAGAGGGAAAACGTTTTCGCGTCATCGCTGTCATAACCACTAAAAGCTCTGCACTCCCACTCCCCCCCCCCACACACAGCGGCTTTCATGAAAGGACTCCCAACTGGAACATTAAAGCTGCCACCTTGAGTGTTTTTCACTTTTTCTCCTGTCCTCCCACATTGACATTGAAATGCTCACCCTAAGGTGACGTCGTGGCGCGGCGGCAGGCCAGGGCGGGAATAATCATTTCAACTTTCCCACTTGACAGGCGAGCACAGCACCCGCTAAAGGAAGATAACACAGATAAAATAGGGGAGGAGGAGGGGACAAACTGGCGGATGAGAAAGAGATGAGAGCCCCCCCAGCACGCAGCGTAGAGCAACAGTGAGATCCGGCGATAAGTTAGAAACTTTCGACGCAAAAAAAAGTAGTTTTCTGTCTCATTATCTACTTAAGCCTAATCCTTCCCTTGTCCTTCGTTCGCTCTCCCTCGCTCGCGATGCCACGCTAAACAGTGAACACTCTGATGCATGCTAAATGAGCCTGGCAAGGTTATCCTTGGCTGAGTTTGGTTGAATGCTTGGTTGGCTGCGGAGTTTCCTGCTCGCCGAAGGATGGAACGTAAATATCACCACAAAGAGGCGTACGGGGATGCGGCAGACAGCCCTGTTGGTCTCCGTTTAATTGCCGAAGGATTAAAGTTTTTGGATGATCCTTCAGTGCGATGGTGATGCTGTTCTCGTTGCTGGTGCTGTTGTTTTTGTTGAGCTCAAGTTGTTTGTACGCCAGATTTGTACCCTCCGTGGACAAAAGTTTTTCCATGGCAATGGAATGCAATGGTCCTGCACTCACCAGATACTCATGCACAACTGCATGGAGTTGTGTGATGCTAATTAAATGAGGCAGCATTTCTGGACGGCTAAGAAGTTTATGGCTAAATGGAGGGAGGCCTTGTGGGCTACGGGGAATGGTGGCTGAGCGAAGAAGGCCATTCATTAGTTCAATTAGCTCGAGTTAGACCTCAAGTTGATTCTATGAATTACGAATCAACTCAAAGTTTGGCTGGAGTGAGTGTACATAAAGCACCGCCGCAAGCAAGTGACGTGGAGAACGGTCTTAAGAAAGTTTCTGATTGTGAGTGTCATTTCGGCTGCATAGCCGTAGTCGGGCTTGCTCTTCATCACTCAAAGTGACTTCGAAAAGCATTTAGGGTCGCAATTAAATTGTTTTCTTTTAGCACACGATGGTGTCACAAATAAGATGTGGTTAGCACAGGAGTTTGATTCAACGCATGATTAGACAGAGAGAAACGACTCTGATTTGAGCTTTTACTTTAACACTAACTAACTAACTAACACTACTAACAACAGAGCAGTTCTTAATTCCTGGCGGAGATTTCTGGAGGGTCTGTGCTATATCCTTCAAAAAAACGGGCGGAGTGGGTACTGACGACTGCCAGTGGTTCTGGTTCTTTCCAAAGTCGTCTCTCTACCAAACGACGTAATTTGCCATTCCCTTGGCAATATAACAGGTAGAGTCTTGGCTTGGCCTTATTAAGCACTGGTCAACATTTTTCCTACGTTACCAAAATCATTCAAAATCACCTTCGTTGGACACATTCTCGTATACGTCAGTAACGCCTGGTCGCCCTATTTCGCTATCCACAATCGACGTATTGAAGCCGTTTAACGTAGGTTTCTACGCTTCACGATTTCGCCTGGACCTATCATATTCCCCATATCCCAATTTTGTAATCATTCGACATCTTCAGACCGGTTCTTTACCTCCCCTGCTCTATTTCTTTTAATTTACCTTTAATTTTAAAGGTTGGCATTCGTTTTTATGATTAGTTTAAGTCCCTTGTTTGTACTAAGCCAAATAAATTGAGCTCTTAGGTTAGGTCCCCAGGTCCCTGAGTTCTTGAGAAGATCGTGCAAAACTCACTGGTTAACACAAGAGGTACGATCTTCGAAAAGTCTGTTCAACTGCTAGCGTACGCGGATGATATTGACGTGATTGGGCGAACATAGCGAGCAGTCAATCATGCGTTTGCTGGCATTGAAACGGAAGCGGCTAAAATGGGTCTGGCGGTAAACGAGGGCGAAACAAAGTATATGCTGTCATCGAGAAAGACGTACAACATTCACAACTTGGCTACAACTTCACAATCTATAATTTAATAAGCTATAATTTTATAGTAGTTAGTAGTAAAGGTAGTTAAGGACTTCGTGTACCTTGGCTCCGCAGAAAACAGTACAAACAACATCAGTACCGAGATCAAACGGAGAATAATTCTTGCCAACCGCTGTTTTTTGAACTCAAAAGGCAATTGTAGTAGTAGTAGTAGAGTAGTAGAGCCCTCTCTCGGAAGACCAAGCTGACTCTATACAAGACCTTGATCATACCAGGCCTGCTGTACGGCGCAGAAGCATGGACAATATCCGAAGCGGATGAACAGTCTCTTGGTCTTTCCGAGAGAAAAGTTCTGCGCGCTGTCTTTGGTCCTGTTTGCGTTGATGGCATTTGGAGGAAAAAGTTCAACCACGAACTGTGTGGGCTGTACAGTGACATGAGTCTAGCCAGACGTCTACGGATCCAACGCCTAAGATGGCTAGGCCATGTTGACCGTATGGACAACTTAGCTCCGGCCCGAAGAGTCTTCGACTCTAAGTCTGTGAGACAACACAACAGAGGACGTCCACGTATAAGTCCAAGTACACAAGTTGAGGGGGACCTCAGTGGGATTGATGTGCGAAACTGGAGACAGCTGGCGAAAGATCGTGCTGGCTGAAGAGGCATGTTGAGTGAGGCCCAGGTCCACCTCGGACTGTAGCGCCCTAAAAAAAAGAAGAATGTTGGTATCGAGGGACGGACAAACGCAAATTATTAAGGTTTCGTTTTTGTGAACGGAACCTGAAAACACAGGCTGTGAAATCTGGCGCCGCCAGTTGGCATTGCTTAATCAAGGTTGAGTAAAATTGCAATAAGCAACTTAACGATCACCTCGCAAACGGAGGTCTATTCGTTTGTCATAGAAGTCCTTGTAAGGGGATTGCCTATCTGACCACATGAACGTTGATTGCATTTTTTGCCCAAAAACCCTCGACTGCTATATAGAGTAGGTTGTGACTGAAATTTAAGGCACCATGGTTGTTATTACATAACTGGTTATTAAAGCTTCTAAAGAAACTGGAGTAGGTTGCTACCTGGAAGTACAATGGACCAGTTTTGAGTCTGAGTGCTCCAGTAGTGCCTCAAAAAATCCTCCGAACGGAAGGGCAGATGTCCTTGCAAGAAAATGTGCTAACAGTGCTTTTGGCGGAGCGCAGTCTTTCTTTGGGGGCACTCTGTGCTTCTGTCTGTCAAGAACCGAGAGGACAGACAGTGCTTTCGGGCTTGGACAGTTCAAACTCTTCATTCATCCAGACCGCTATAAATCTCAAAAACTTTTTGGATTACAAAAGAAAGAGGGGTTAAATTTCGAAAAGGGTATTTGATTGATTACTGGTGCTTCACATTAGGTGGTCTTTCAGAAGTTAATTCCTGCCTGCTTTGAGGTAATGTTGAGGGAACGTCTGTTCACCTGCTCTGCTATTGTCACACCATGGCCAAATGCAATAAACTGCGCGCAATTGAAATTTCGAACACAGACCCCAAGTAGGTGCTTCATTAAATGCCTTAAGCGGTGCCGTGACATTGTGCCAAACGACATTGTGCCAAATTTGGCCCTATGACACTTTGTAGGAGTGGCATTATGCCAAATGGCACAAGATCGTCTGTGTTGCAGCAAACTAATAAACAGTGGAACAGGTATGGGGAGCATGCTGCCTCCCTGCAACCCCTCTGCCTGGGTCACTATAGGATTTGGAGTAGGTGCGAGGTTCTGTGCATTCAAAGTTTCTTTTATTTTCCATAAACTTTACCAAAATCTAGACGCAGAGAACCTCGCACCTACTCCGAAACCTATAGCGACCCGGGCAGGGAGGTTGCAGGGGGCTAGCATGCGACCCCATACATATTCCATCCAGATTGACATAGTGCCAAATTGGCTCTATGACGCTTTACCGAAGCGACATTATGCCAAATAAAAAAATACGACCTAATGACTCTTTCAAAAGCGCCATTATACCAAATTTTTCCATTTGGCAGAATGTCGTTTGACACAATGTCACGGCACCGCCTTAACCTTCATTAGGGTAATTACGGGCTCTTGCCAAACCTGATCCGGATTGCTTCTGCTTCTTAACTCCTTTCGATTTTTAAGCACCAAGGTTGTGGCAGGATGAGAAATGACGGAAATTTGTTCGTCTAGAGCTTAAGGCATAAAGGACTTCCGCCGGGGGTTTATGCCTAGGTTTAGATTCCTTCTAATTCCACCTGAAACTGGTTTCAGAATAAAACTCAAATTTTGAAGCCGTAAAATGAGCTCTTAATTTGCGCTAAAATTCCGCCATTTTCAACTCAAATTACCCCCTTCTCGCGGGAGCATCAGCGTGAAATTTCAATTTCACCTTAAAGCTAAACTAAAACGTAAATTTTGAACTCCTGTCGTTACCCTGAAATTTCATGCGCTTAAATTAATTCCCAGCATAAGGCCGACGTTAGATGATCTCTGGTTTCGTTTGAACATTTTGGCGTCGTGCTCAGCGCCACAACCCACTCTCAGTCTTAAGAATCAATTCAGGCGCATATATCGAAAGCCGCAGAGGCAATAGCAGGCATCTCTTCATGCGCCACAAGGCAACGCCACATCCTTTCATACTTTCATACCGCACATCGTAAAGACCCATCCAAAGCCAGCCCACTAAATTTGAATGCCGACGCGCAATAAAACGTGTGTTTATGGAGTTAATTAACGCAAGCAATGCTCGCAGCGTCAATAAAAGTTTCAAATAAAACTCGCCGTCCTCCGCTCGCAGCAGCCCCACGGAGCCACCGCCATCAGTCAGCCCATCATTAATCTCAGAGCGTTAACAATACAGCACGGGCGTGTACTAAAAAGCGCAAAACTTTTTAAGTAGCTGCAATAATTTAATTTAATAGAAGGCCCCGCTCCCGCGGAGCCCTTTCACGCATTGACAGTACAATTAAGTCGGGCTCTTGTCATCTTTGCGCTTCACACCTCTCCGCGTGTGACAACGTCACCGCCATCGCATCCAGTGCGCCACAGACTGAAGCGCATAAAAATTAATTAAAACTTCCACTATGCGCCGCAGTTGTGCAAACACCACAAGTTCCACACCACACTTGAGAGTCACTGTAGCTGAAGGAATGCCACGCACAAAAGTATGCTACATCGTCATCGCCGCGGTTGGCAATGGATGATGGTGCGACGCGGAGCGGCGTGTCGAAGCGACGTCGTAGCTAGCACGCTAGTTGGCTTGCTAGTGCGGTTCGTCCAGCCCCCAGAATGGTGTCAATTCCGTGTGGTGTGCTTTACAAGAACCCGCCTGCAATGGCACTTGCTCCAGGAGGTGCACACACCAGAAGATGCTCCGCACTCGGTCTTGACTCACAACTCACTGGAACAGGGTGTGAGTGTATAAGTGTGTATGTGCAAAAAAGTGTTTCCTTTAACGAGCGTTAATTAATGAAAGTAAGTACGTTATACTGAGACTAAGAGTCCATGATGAATGGTCCTGCTGAGGGTGGGTGGGAGGTTGACACGGGCGCGGGCGCGGGCTGTGGAGGCGAGTAGCAGCAGTGTGCTGCTTAATGGATACGTGCACGAAGGACAAAGGTGTAAATGTGAATTTATTACGCGTCCCTGTTTCGCTGATGCGATGGAGAGCCGGTGTGTGCTCATCTTGGGGCTGTTTTCCTATTTGGGGTGAAGGTGAATGCGATTTGAGTTCGTTTCAGTTTGCTTTTGCCAGGGTGCTTCAAAGAGCGGTTTACGACTTGTCATTGATTTTTGCACTGTGAACTGTGTGGGTGGTTGGGGATGGTCCCTTGCTAGTGATGTGCTTGTGATGACGAGAGATCCTTGAATGAGGTACGGAGTAAATCATCGAATCGATCGTCACACAACTCATCGGATTTATCGGTGTCATGTCGACGGCCATGAAGTGGCAGACAAACGGAAACACTAAGAGCAGAGGACAACGCCGACATTTGCATCAAAAGTGAGAATGAGGTTCAAGTACACCCCCTTCACCGGATTCGAGCGAAGTTTGAGACCTTATTTGAGTCCAGTTCTATGGCCCAGTCTCTTAAACCGACTGGATGGCGCAGTTGTTTGAGTGCCTGCCACAAGTTCGAGGGGTCCCAGGTTCGAATCCCACTGAAATCGAATCTGGTCCAGTCACCATTTGGGATCAAATTAACGACACTGGAGTAGGTTGCTACCTGGCAATTCAATGGACCAGTTTTGAGTCTGAGTGCTCCAGTGTAGTGTTTCAAAACAAAAAGTCTCTGGTCAGACGATCGATGACCAGCCCAGCCGATCTGAGGACTCCGCGTACGACTCTTCTCCGTGTTGTCAGGGGAATGCTGTCAGGAAATCATGTCAATTTGGTCTCAAAATCTTGCCTCTACTCTCTGCAGACCCTCTCCATGGTTTGACTAGTCAAAGGCGCTAAACGTGAAATTCAATTTGGCGACAAAATCAAAAAGCAAACTGATTCAAAAATTTCTCAGTCAAACTCCTGCAAGCACGCATTCGTCAATAGGCCCTGTCAGCAACTAAATAAACCTCCACTTCCTGCCTCTGGTGAAGCCCCATCTCCCCCCTCAAAATCCATGAGTGCTTCCTGAAAGGATTGAAGCACGCGTGGCATTTGACACGTTGCACGCGCCTGTACCTGTCAACACACGGCACGCTACATTTAAACGGTTCACGTCACGACAAAATCTGATGAAGATAATATAATTCCCATTCCAAGTGCGTCCTCTGAATGATTGCTTGTCACAGGAACACTCAACCCTCCCAAGCATCACGTCAATCATCGGCAACCCAAATCCAGGTACCCATTCGTTTGTGAAACGAAAATAAGTACGAAAAGCAGCAAATAACAAAATCGACAAATGGATGTTGTTGCGATCACTTAAGCCGCTTGTTTCCATTCCTCCCACCATCCCCACCCCCGCATCCGCTCAGATGTCTTCACCGAAGTAGAAGTGTTCGAATTCCTGCGGGATACCAAATCTCACGTTCTTTTTTGTCCCCTCATCCTGTGTTCTGTGGAACATTTTTTGATAAGTTTCCATTTTGAGTACGTGACAACTTCAAAGGAAATTCAATTTTCTCTAGAATGCGGAGCACAGATTCCGGCAGGGGATGAGCAGCAAAATACAAAAAAATAAGTAAAAAACAGACCGAGGAAATCAATAGTGGGTACATGCGTTGGAGACACGTCACATACAGGTACAGAGTCGGGAGAGCGGTGTCAGCGGATGCCTTCATCAAGGACATCGTGGGGATGTCGACCGCGAAGTATCATAAACCGCTCACACTTTTCATTCATCAAAAACTTCACATTTCCACATCCACCGCCTTCGTGACCAACTTGCGAGCGAAGGTCCTCCAGGTTGTGTGTGAAGCCCTTGTCCCATGACAAGGTCATAATGAACTTTTCATTGCTCCACACGCTTGAGGTTCGCGTTCCCCCTCTCTCCCTCGCGCCATGTAGTTCCGAGTTCCGAGTTTTTATTGTCCGACGAGGTGTGATGACAGGAAGTCGAGCCAACGCACACACACACAAACATCCGAGAGCATTCTCGTGGCCCACTACAGTGAAAATTCGCTGCTCACCCACCGTGTGTCATTAGAAAGTTTCCGCAAGCCAATGGTGATATCGTTATTTTTGTTGTATTTAGTTTACCTTGGCCCGTGTCCCTTGTCCCGTGAGGAGGTGTGAACATTTTGTGACAATATTTGAGATTATTTCGTCCTTTTTTCGGTTTTATGACCCCCACTTGACGACGAACACGACCGCCGAGAGTGTGGGGGCGCTCACTAATGCAAGCAATAAAATCTGCTGAATCTTGGAACACCCACACGTACAATAGTTTACGAGCCAAAGGTGAATGGCTTGTTCCGGAAATTGCTTTCAAGGATGCAAGTTCCTTTAAGTGGGGCGTGGTTGATGGAACTTTTTTCCTAATCGAGACCTGACGCTGGTTTTAGTGGGAACGAGGCAAGTTAGTTCTTGGAATCAAATGGATTCCTTAGTTGATTGGCTGTGCTTGAAAATGCTGGCACTTACAAGAACCGCTTCAACTTGTGGACTGTTACCAATCTTGTGGGTGGTCCAAAGTTGCTAACTTTTCAAATTTGTTTCAGTGAATGTCCTTCTCCTTCCTTAGAGATTGGGATCACTTTTGTGTAATTGTATGGATTTGCTTACAGCATTTCAAGGTCAAATTACTTCTCTTCCCTCCCCCTTAAATTTTGCGGAACAAAAGATCAAAGTGCATCATTTGGGAGAAATTTTCTTATTTACAGAGTGGGCGGCCATCTAGTGGTTTTTTTTTAATTATAGGCTATATTGACACTGGCAGCTGTTTCCCGCTGGAAATCTTGACAGAAAGTCAGTATCATACCTCCGCGGAACGAAATGAGTCGCCTTACACTTGAACAACGATGGTAAACTTATTTCAAAATTTCCATAGTGAGTGCTGTGTAACCCAAACAGTGCGTTTTTTGAAAAGAAGTTTTGGCCGAAATGAAGCACCCATCTGAACTGCTGTACGCAAGTTTGTGCAAAAAGTTCGCGGGATTGGTATGCTAATGGATAACACTCATGTTCAAGCTAAAAAGAAGGTATTGCTTTTCCGGCGCTTGCCATTAAACTGATGATCTGTTAGTTAAGATGGGTCCTACTATCGCTGTGTATAGCCATTATACACGTGGTCTAAGATCCCCAGGTGTTACCGAAGGCTTTAGCGTTATTCCGGCAGTAGCGTCCCAATTTATAGCCTCAGAGAAAATAATCGAGTGGTATCAAGTCGCATTATCGCGTCGGCAAATTAATGAACACTCCCCCCCGTGAGATGATCCAGCCGCCGAATATCTCCTTCACAACTTCTAGCGTTACGTCGCTAGTATGACATGTAACGCTGACTTGTTGGAACCACATTATACATCGAAGTTGTCGAGCTCTGGCCATGGAAAGTCGGTTACCATCTCCCTACACCCGAAACTATTTACGGTAACAGTGTCTTCTTCATTTCGAAAAAATTGAGGTCCGATAATTCCGGCATGCTATAAACCGCACCAAACAGTTAATCTTTGTGGATCCATTGAGGCTTGGTCGAACACTTGTAGACTGTGTTCGCTCCAATGCCGGCAGATTTACTTGTTGATATTGCCGCTGAGCCAAAAATGGTCCTTGTCCGAGAAGATGATTTTTTGGCCAAAATCCGAATCTCCCAATTAACAACATTTCCAGCGCCGAATTATCAAACCCACAGGCGTTGTCTATGGTTGTCCGGCCTCAATTCTTGCATCGGCATAGTCTCATATGTATGTAGGCACAATTCCAATCGCATTAAAAGCCGGGTTGACTCTCTGGCGATGCTCAGTTCTGCTGATCGGTGCCGAATCGACATTTCTGGGTTTTCTTCGATGTTTTTTTCATTCCGCTCGAATTCCCATAAACCAAAAAGGCATAAATAAAACCCAAGACACTCTTGACAGCCACTCCTTCATGCCTGCATAGTTTCATTGAAATCGGTCCAGCCGTTTCGGAGATTAGCCCGAACAATCACACAAACTGACACTACAATTTCCAATCATACTATATTAAACATCATTGCCTCAATCATTCAATTATTCGCATACTAAAAACAACAAAATAACAACACTTGCCCGCAAGTGTGCACATGAACGTTTGTGTTTAAACGATTAAAAAATTAAGCTAATTGTTTGATGACGTTTAGCCGCAAGTTCGAAAAAAAAAATCAAGCGGCAAAACTCTTTTTATTCCATATCCATAAACAACAAAAAAAAACATCAAATGCCACTCTTACCGATTCACAATGCGATTTCGATGAAAAAGAATCTTAGCATGATCACTCACTGACAGCTGTCAATGTGTATGCGTGTATGCGCTACATGTATTTGCTGTGTATATGACATCAGCACACAGTGCACATACAGCACACGATCATTGGTTGCTACGTATTTATTGTTGTTTTTTTTTTATAAGGACAAAATCAGCTGATGACATAAAAAGTCATAACTCACGAACGCGTCAACCGATTTCGTGCAAACTTTAGATGAACCATCTACATAACTATACGAACAAACTCTAAAAATGTTATCGAATTCGGTTTGACCGTTCGTGAGTTATAAAGACACAACGCACTTGCAACAATTTTTTATATAGACAGATGATGTCGAATTCACCTGAGTAAGCGATAGGTTCATTTATCTCAGCTGTTTCTATACTTTTCATTGTCAAACCTTTTACCATCGCTTTTTCGCAAATATCTTCATTTCCTCAGCAGCTCACTGGATCCACATCCATGCTTGTCCAGGTGTAGACCCCAATTACACGTCTGCAGATGATTAACAAGCCTCCAGGAATGCCAGTCCCCAGCCACATCTCCATCTAAGTGTAAGCAAACCAAAGGATAAAGCAAGAGAGCAAAAAAATATTGAACGAAAACCTGACCCTCGTTTACATACTCGTATGCAGAGACGAACTAGGAATCCCCCGGCAGCAGATGTTTACCTTTTTCCGTATCCTGACACCTTTCAAATTAAATTTCAGTCCACGGACTGGTGGCTTCGTCTCGGACTTGGGTCCTCTGCCGCCATCAGGCAGCGGCACAACCTGTTAACTTGATCAATCCCTCGGATCTCCTCACGCACACACACGTCCATACATCGTCGGGAGCTATCTGAATGAAATTACGAGATGTTGTCGTTCAAATTCCGATACGGATACACATCCGTAAGCAAAAAAGTAGAAATTCACTTCCCAGACCCGTCCCCCGTCACTCCGCCTTCAGTCAGTTTTAGAATCATAGCTCGTTGATCCCATCCGAAGATTGATTACTTCCCGTTATGGAAGAACGCTCCAATCAATCCTTAAAGGAAACATGAAAAATCGTTTGATGTGAGTTTTTGAAAATAAGACCGACGTTCAACAGAAGGCGTCTAAGTGGTGGGGTGTGTGGGGGTGGACAGGGTTGAAATAATAAATGAAAAATGAAAGGGTGACGGAAATTGCTACATACTCTCGTATGAGTTGTATTAATTTTTTTTCCATCTATGCTACAAGGGCCGGGGGCGGGGCACAACACACACTTAGCCGGGACCGAGAGGAGGTTGGATTATTAATATCGAATCGTTTAACGGTTGACATGTGACGGTAATCAATATAACGGAACGAAATTGCTTGTCGGAGCTTGTTACAAGTGAACAATACTAGTCTCCTTCAGGATCATGTTTTGGTGTTTTTTTTTTCCTGTTTTTTCTTCACTCATTCGTTTGTCCTCTTCTGCTGATGGCTTGACAATAATGGGGGAAGTTGATTGAAGAGTGCATGAGTGGATTAAGAGAATGGCACACGAGTTGCGGGCTCGTATCTGGAAGTAAGTTGATGTTAAATGACTCAGAACCTCCGAGCATGAGCGTTAATTGGTGTCAATCAAGACGTTTCTTGGGGCTTTCATAAAGAGACCGATGGGGGTTGAACTGTTTTGGAAGACTGGTTGGGGGGAGAGGAGTTCTTGGCACATTTCGCTCGAAATGGCTGCCATAAAGGTTTGCTTAAGGCAAATGCATAACTTTTTGATGAATTTCTTTGACTGAGTGAAGACGGCGTTGATTGTTGTGGTTTGGGCGGGGGATTTGACTGTGATTGTACACCTTTCTGGGAAAACAAGGGCAACGTCGTAAAATTTGAATATAAAATGTAAAAATTCGCAATCCGGCAGAGTCAAGACGGATTGGGGCTTCAAATCAACGCGCTAACTGGTTTGAGCACGAGATTCTATACGAAACGATCGTAAAAGGATGAAAAATTAAACGAATTTCCTCCCAATCACGTCTTTGAGTTTTGAAATGTTAGAGCCTAACATGAAAGAGTTACAACGAAGGAAGGCAAAATAAAGACAGAAAATTGGTGGGACCGAAACGAGCAGATCATTTGCAGACAACGTAAAAAAGTAACGATAAAAGCCAAAATTTAGCTGTCAGTCAAAACATTTCATTCGGTTTAGGCGATGATAGATGGGAATTTTATCTGTCCCGGTCCAAGAACTCAATAGCAAAATGGAGACTTGAGTTGGATAAGATTGTGGGCAATGGTCTTTATACGCTAGATGAGGTTGAGTCAATTTAATCGATGGATCTTTGCCCTCCGCAGTTCGCAGTTATATCTTCTCCTCCATTAGCTTTGCTCACAGTTACGACCAAACATCCGAAACAGAATTTTTCTTCCGAAAGCACCAATACACAGCTCCGCAGTTCAACTTAGCGTCCAACTTTCGGCTACATTGCTTTATTGCTGACAGGATAAAGGTTTTATAGAGGACTAGAGTGTGTCCCCTTCTTTTTCCAGGGGACTTCATTTTTCCCGGTGTTCTTTACATGTGTGCAAAACTTCAAAATTCTCCGTCGAATGTTTGCTGAAAGGTGTGAATTTCTGTTTTTTTTTCTATATTCTGTGACCGATTCCTGATCGATCGGTGCTAATAGTGTTAAAAATTGCTTAGGGATCGGTGCAGTTAGAAAATTTAGAAATTTATCCCACACAAACAAAAGAACCTTCAGTGTTGGCTCACATCGTTTCTTGGAACTTGTACATTCGTGACTTCATGTGACTATGTGTCGTCTACTTTCGCTTGGGCATGATGAATATAAAACTCGTATAAACCAAAAATGCATAGAAAAAAGCCCAAGACGCTCTTGACAACCTCCTCTTCATGTCTGCAAAGTTTCATTGAAATCGGTCCAGCCATTTCGGAGATTAGTCCGAACAACCAGACAGACAGACACTACGATTTGCAATCACACTATATTAAACATCATTTCTTTAACCTTTTAATTATTTGCATACCAAAAACAACAACACTTGCCGGCAAGTGTGCACATGAACGTTTGTGGTTAAACGATTAAAAAATTAATTAATTGACGATGTTTAGCTGCAAATTTGAAACTCAGACCCAGGTAGGGTCTGAGTCTGATATATCGCTGCCTTCCATTTCGTCGCTGCTTCCAGTCATCAAGACCAACCTTTGTTGTTATATTATTACATTAAAACTGTAGCTGTTAACAGTAACAGGACCTGGGCACACAGAGCAAAGTTGGCGGGTAGCCAACAACGATCCCTGTAAATGCTCAGGTAAGGCTGACATACAGCACGCGGCGGCGTCCCCTTGGTAGCCCCTAAAGCAACCATTGAGAGGCGAACAAATGCATGCAGCGAATGTCCTACACAAAAGGATGTATCTTTATCCCGCACAGATTGTCGGTTGTGCGGAGTCCTAACAACCCGCCCACGGAAAAATCAAAATTTTCATGTAAAGGCAAATTGCCTCGGATGCACTGCGATCGAGGAAGTGAGCTGTATAGAGAATGGAATGATACGAAAAAAAGAGTGCGACATTGACTACAGCTGTCACAAAAGGTTGGGGTGAGGATTTGTGAGGAAAACCGGCTAAAGCCAAAGCTCACTGACTTTAAGCCGACAAGCCTCGTACCTGCGCATGCCCCTACCGAAGAGGTTCTTCGACGAAGCAATTTTCCTTGGACCCTGAATTCGCCAATCATAGTTCCTTGCGATGAACGCTGTCGTATGCGGCTATGAAATCGAAAGGTGATGCGTATCGATTTGAAACTCACTGATCCTTTCTCGGAACTGTCGAAGTTTGAATAGTTGGCTTATAGTCTTTGTAGAGGGGCTGCGTGCCGATTTTTTTTGGTACGCTACACTGGAGCACTCAGACTCAAAACTGGTCCATTGTATTGGCAGGTAGCAACCTACCCCAGTGTCATTAATTTGATCACAACGGCAAATGGTGACTGGATCGATTTCATTGGGATTCGAACCTGGGACCCCCCTAGCTTGGGGCAAGCACTTAATCAACTGCGCCATCCAGTCGTGTGCCGATTAGTGCGGTAAAAAAGGCATTAGACGTTCACAGAAGAATCTTATAGTCGACATTGAGCAGGGATATACCCCTGCAGTTGCTTCATGAAGTAGGATCGCCTTTTTGTGGAGGGGGCTGATATGGAGTTGATATTCCAGCCGTCGGACATCATTTCGTCTTCCCAAACTCTACAGATGTTTGGTGCGAAGGGAACATCGCCGCCAGCCTGATGGCACTCACACCGCTGTTACTGCTCATAAATGGAAGCGGAAAAGCTTATTAAAGAATAAGTAAACCTCTTTGACTCCGCTTCCATCGAGGTGTCAATCTTTTCAACGTCGCCACGATATCATCTCTGCTGTTTTATGAAATGGAGGATGGTTGAAGAGGCTATCGGAAGAAGATAGAATCATCTCCGAACATGCTGCTCAACTTTATTTTTCACAAAGAAGCAGAAATTCTAACCGAAATCTGTCTAAAATGGAGAACACTGAACATTCCTCTTGAGAAGAAAAGCAAGTCCTCAGTAAAGTTCAACTTAAACAACCACAAAAATGTGGCCCTTGCAAGAGACCAATTCAATTACCTCTTGCTTAATGGGTCAAGGAGCCACTTAATCCACTAGAAGTGAGTTCTAAGCACACACACAGAGAATGAAAGGAAGAAAATTGTCAAATGTCACTCGTCAGAGGATATCCAACGCCTCGCAAGAGATTATCTTAAGGACAAGATCAAATTCAAACAAAAAGGTGACCGACCATGTCTGACTGTGACTGACATACCCACAGTCTTATCCGTCACCATCGTTGTTGTGACCTCTCAGCCAACCAACCATCTCAAAACTGGAGCACAAACTGTAAACAACCAACCCACCGAACCAAAGTAATCCCCCATTCGCACTCAAAAGGCAACTGCTCCTGCATTCAAGGACTATGATGCTTATCAGGTGAGAGAAATTTTTCACCCAACACCTGCCGAACAATACCAAGTGCCTCCGCAACCCAACCCAACGAGTCACCGCCCAGCCACCCAGCAATTGAATGCAAACGACTTGACTCACATTCACAAGATGCTACCCACCTGCCCGAGTGCAAACAAAAAAAGTGGCAATTTCTAATGGCATATGCCCCGCTCCATTGCAAATGGGCATTCACCCCAGAAGCCTCGGCAAGAAATACTCGTACTTCCCGCACACAGCACAGGACATCCATCCCGAGATGCCGCTTGAAAAGGACCGAAACACAAAAAACACTCCAAATGCATCTCAACCATGCCCGTCGGGCGATTGTTGTGCGGGACGACTTAAGCTCCTGTGTGTGTCCAGAAATAGACGTCAACATCGTCAACGTCGACATCGACAACGACGCCGGCACGGGGTTGAGAAAGTCATCGTGCAAAACTGGGGCTGGGCATGAGAGCGACCGAAATGACTGTAACCCGCCGTAGAACCACCGCTCTTACTGCCACCTACTTCCATTATGCATTCATTATTCATTCAAGGAGTGCTGTGTCGGCCCGGTGGGAGGGCACGGTAGGGGGAAAATAGCCATTAGACCTGTAGCCACAGTGAAACTGGGACGAAAATAGCCCCCGGCTCGTAGACTGGAATCGTTTCGCTTTCGTTTTGCTCCATGCTCCGGCTCCTGCTCCCGGCCCCTACTCCAGGTCCTGCTCACGCTCCTGCTCCCGCTCCTGCTTCCTCCTAGCATGCGCTTCTCAATATGTTTTCGTTATTATTTCCAGGAAGAGGCAGAAGGAAAGAAAATAATTTTGATTTACCTCAGTTTGCCAAGGGGTTGGGTTGTGGGTGGCGTCTGCCAACCCCCCGCCCAACCATAAATCACCGCAATTAACCGGGAGCGTGTTTGTCTTTTTTTAATTCTTAATTGAATGTGGGTTCCGTTGGCGGTGCTTGCTCCGATTGAGTGATGGGAGGGGGTGGAGACTCAAATTGCAGCCATTAGCCTGAAAGGAGGCACTCTGTAGGGCACTGTCGTAGACTGGTTATTGCCGGCAAATACTGAGAAATCAATTTGCAAGATGATTGCTGTTGTCCTACCTTTGTCGAGGCATTCTCGGAATCATTTGGAGAGTGAGCGCGACTGCAGTCGGTGCCGGGCCGACTGACCGCGCTGTGGCTGGGACGGATGGGGGAGGAAATTTGAGTGCATTAAGTGGGTGGAAACGATGTTGACGATGAGTGGGTTTGTGGGGCTTTAAGGTGCAATTTGTGCGTTAAGTGGGTCAAGTGGATGGATGGAGTATGATATTCGAGTGCAGTCGGACTGGTCGTATTTTTGCGCCTCTGTTTTGGCTGCTTTCTGTTTTCTGTGATGAAGAACTGGATACAATTGTGATGAGTTGTAGCCAAACTCTTGTGGATAGTACTCTCCTTTCTGAAGTGAGTGAGATTTCCCGAAGTGTAAAAGTGTGTCTTGAATGACCAGGAATTTGAAAAGACTTCGGGTGTATCTTAATGAAGAGAGTAACAAGAACTGGAGCAAGATGTTCTCTGCTGCATTTTGTTTGAATGCCTGAAACTGTTCGTAATCAATCTGATAAGTCCTTATCAGTGTCGTTCGTTTGCTAAAATTGAAACGGAAAAAAATAGATCGACCGGTAAACGACGATAAAATGAAGTACACACACAACATGGACAACTGGGGATGAACATCACAATGGGCAGCTATAAATTGGAAGTAATCAAGGACATCGTCTCCCTCGACTCCTCTGTAATCAGTACGAACAACGAAGAATAACTCTTGTCAACCGCTTTTTTTTTGGGAGCAAGAAGCAACATGAATCTAGTCATGCATTTACAGACTCAAGATGGTTAGGTCATATAGAGTGCATAGGACAGCGCAACAGAGGACATCCACGATTAATGTGACACAAGAAAGTGGAGAGAAACCTCAACCAGCTTTGTGTGCGCAGTTTTTTTTTTTTTTTCTTCTGCTGTTTTTTGAAACTCTACACTGGAGCACTCAGCACTTTGATCCCATCGATTTCACTGGGATTCGAACCTGGGACCCCTCTAACTTGTGGCAGGCACTTAACCAACTGCGCCATCCAGTCGTTTTGTGTGCGCAGTTAGACACATCTAGCAAAAGGTCGCGCTAGCTAAAGTGGCTTGTTGGTTAAGTTCCGAGTCCAAACGGACGGTAAGAACAATGCGTGATCCTAATGAGCATCGTAGGTGCCTTATAGCTCACAATGAACATAGTCAAGCATTACAATATGTTAAGAAAGGTTCAGAGACAGGCATTGGCCAAATGTATTAGGTAACCTTTAAGTATCGTTATATCTTCAAAAACCAAAAACAAAAGATAAGGAAATGAGAGGAAAAAATAAAAATCGTTTATTCAAACTAATTACTTCCGATATGTGATTTGGCAGCAAGAAAAGGGTGCCTAATACATTTGGCCAAGGCTGTATATTGATAGACTCTCTTTCCACCCTGAATCTGGTCGTTCGCCAAGCGACAGCGAACGTAGCTATTCGTCTTTATGCCGCTTATCAGTGATTTTTTTTGTTTTTTTTTTTTTTAAATGCATTTTTTTTTATCTTTGAAAATCTGAAATTCTAGGAAAAGTACTGTGCAGACTTCGCTCAACGACTCCTGACGAAAGGAATGTGGCATCCTCATACAGCGATTTCCATCAACAGAAGTCAGGTTTCCTGTGTGCGGAGCACAGATGACGCCACGGACATTCCAAGCCACCAACAGTCAAAATCGCTGCAAAATACAACGCATTCGTTGGCAGTCGCGTTCCTTATTTCATTCTGTGCAGCTTACTTAATTTTCATTGAGTTAAAATTTCATTATAACGAAAAACAAACAATTGTTATTTTCCTGCTTTTCTATTTCAATAAAATCAGTTGCAATTTAATCCAATACAACAATCGAGTGTTTTTCATAAGTTCAATTCACTCTGCGTAGGTAAAGTGGTGACCCCGACATGATCAATTAATTAATAAAACAGCTACGTCATAAAGTGCAGTGCAAATCCACGTTGTAATGGCCAACGACGAAGTTCCATCGATTGCGATGCAGCTCCCCTTGCTCAACTCAGCTGAGTCTCCTGCATTAAGTGACCAGAGAAACGGAAATATAACCAAACTCTCTGGTTCGTGCAACCGTGGCCCAACTTCACAACAATGCTGCCCAACAACAACACAAAAATGCGGCTGTCCACCAACACTGTCCAGCAAACAGTGTCCACCAACAGTGCCCAACAACAAACATCGCTACAGGTAACAGCGCAACCGCGCAACGACGCCGCAAAGATACAGCAAACAACACTGCAACAAGCAACAGCGCAATCGCGCAACGACGCAACAATGTTCAACAACCACTCCCCAACAGCAAACAACAACACCACACGCAACAGCGCAACAAGCACCAGCGCACCGGCGCAACGGAGCACAACGTTCGACAAACATCGCAACATGTAACAGCGCAACCGCGCAACGATGCCTCAGCGATGCGACACACAACCGCACAACGACGCCGCAACGATACAACATAAAACCACTGCAATAAGCAACAGCGCAACCACTCAACGACGCAACAGTGTTACAACCAACAACAAACACCAAAACAACCCCGCAACAGTATCGCGGCACAATAACGCAACAGCATAACAACAACAACGGGGAATGAACAATAGCAGACATCCACGGCCGCCTACGAAAGTTGATTTTACAGCAACAGATCAACCGCGACTACGTCACTAGAGTACTTAAACTAGATATGCAATAAAAGGATTCTTATACCATCTTACTGGCCCTATGCGGGCACTCTAAGTTAATCTATGAATTTTTAATTTATATTACCTTTCGGCTTCTGTTGTGGATTTTAAATTTATTTTTTAATAAAACTCACAAAAAATACTTATGCTAAGAAAAACTTAAACAAAAATTTAGTAATCTAAACGTTTTTTTTATTTATTTCTTAACGTAACTTAAAATTAGCTTACCGAACTTAAACTAACCTAAACTGACCAAAACTAAATAATCTTACATTTTTTTGGATATTTATTTCATTGTTTTTTTTTTTTTTACTATATAAAAATTATTTTTTTCTATTTTTTAAATTTTTTGTTTTTTTTTCTGTCTAATGTCCTAACCTAAATGTAAGTTTACCGTAAGGGACCAACAGTTGGCTGATTAAGCTGACGACAACTGGGACATTTGATGGGGCTGCAACCACCAGTAGAACCCCTGAAGCTTGTCGCACTCCGTTCTGTCGCGAACAGGGAAGGGTCTACTGAACCGGAGATCATCCAGACTAACTCATGAACATGGAATAACTCTACAATATTTCCTCAACAGCAACTTGGAATCTCCATTCCAAGAAAAACTTTTCTTCCAGGAATCCATCCATGCCTGCGAAAGTGGATTTAAAGGGGATAAATGGATAGGCTATGACGCCTTCCCCAATGAATGAGATATTAGACTCTCTTTTCGCCTCCCTGATTGCTCCAGCATTCTTCAAAGAGAGATTATACCAATTCGTGATTCACAGCCCTGATGCAAGGGAAAGGGAATATCCGCTTGTGAAGTATTTTCCCCAGCACTCAGCCAGCCAGAAATTCCATGGAATAACTCTTTATAAACTGTCTCTCATCTCTTGACAAGATGAGAGAGCAGTTTAACATTCGCCTGTGGCGGGTGCTGGGCTTTAGTTACACTTCAGGCAGTTGAAAAGCAAACGAACTTGTTTAGGGTACCACCGTACTGGAAAGAAAGGTGACACTGCTCTGTCACACTTCCTCTTGCAGGAAAATAACCTGGGCAAGTCCGAGTTGTGCTCCCACGGGGAAGCTTCCGTCACAGAAATAATATTTGATAGAAGTATTCCTGCAGAAGCAATGAAAGTTGTTGAAAACAGTCGCCATTCTTCCTCTGCATGCGATGGAACAGTTGGAATTTGCTCAAGCCCTTCGAATATGCGCCGTGCAAAATATTGCCGCACCTCACTGGCCTGTTGTTTCTCCCACCGTATGCGTGTAACCACTCTTGGTTTCCGGCTTGGCAGAAGAGATACTTTATCAGAAAGATAAAGCGTACACAACACCAGGTGATGATCAGTTGACAGTTCAGCCCCTCTCACAAATCACCCGTTTCGCAAGCGATGGTACCACAAAGAAATCTATCAACGATTTCTGTTGAAGACTCCGACTGTACCAGGTGCATTTATGGATGGCTTTGTGTGGAAAGATGGATATGTCATTTGCACAGCAAAAATCCAACATCTTCTCCCCGTTCATGTTTTGATGAGGATCACCGTTCCTCTCAATCATACTCCCCCCACGTCGTTACATCCACACCCACGTGAACGTAGAATTCGCCCATCAGAATATTGGAATCCATCTCAGCCATCCTGTCAAGGGCAGCATGAACTACATCCAGAAAAGTCGCTTACTCTGACTCGAGATTCGGCGCAGGCACCTGCACCAGAGGCCACGCTGACCTTTCAAGCTTGACTTTTCAAGATCCCGACTCTTTCTAATAACGGTATCCACTCCAATACCTTGTCTGTCAGCTTGGGACTTGTGAGTACCCCAATTTCCTCCTGTGCTGCCATTTAAGTTGTCACTCCCGACAGGAAGAGTTTTCACCGGTCCAAAAGATACACAGTTCTAGATCCTCTTCGCTTCGTCGAAGAAAAGCCTACGATATCTAACCGATACCTGGCAGCTTCCCCAAATAGCTCGAGATCCTTTCCTATGACCGATGAGACATTCCACGTGCCTATCCTAAGCCGATGCCGCTGTCTATTGCCTTTTAATACGCGCACGCACCGGTTAGTGCACCCCCGTAGTAGTTCACTAGGACACTGCCGGGTTGCTCGGGTTGAGCCCGACCGGCTGCCGAGCGGGACAGACCGGCCACCAGACACTCACAAGCTGCCACCATTCAGGCCTGACTCCGACAGGTGGGCCCTGGCACGCCACACAAGCAAATTTATAATTTTAGTTCTTATTTTAAATTAAATTTGTTTTTTTTTAAATTAAACTAAAAATTTTATATTTAAAATCTTGTTTAAAATTAAAAAGTTAATTTAAAATAAAATTTTAAAATAAATAAAATAAAATAAAAATGCATTAAAAGTGAAAATGAAAAATTAGCTCAAGCTATGAGGAGCACATGCCTTGAATGGAATCCATGATGGTTGCATAAAAAAGGACATCCTCGTGATCTCGTCGCAGTGTCCTAGGAAAGCTGTTCCACAAAGGCAGACGTTCGGCTTGGCTTGAACCTCCAAATTATACATACTTCTAGTGCCTCTCTCATCACATCCCTTGTAAATCTGCTTAAGAATGGAGGATAATGCGAAAGAAAATTCACAAGTGCTGATGAAGTTAGTGCACGACTGTTGATTAAGATCACCGCAGAACTTTCCAAGAGGAAGCCTTAATTTACAATTTCTTCAAACTTCACCCCAATTCAATAGGACTCCCAACCACAAGCTGTTTCCTACCAAAATCACAGTCCCTTTTGAGGATAAATCTCGAACATAAATGTGACCACCCTCGACGCCATTGATCAATATTGCCCGAGCCTTTCCCCAACGATCCATATTATCATTCCCTATCCAAATACGCCTCGCAAATCCGCTATGATCCATCTGCTTCAATAACTTCTCACTTTTCTCTCGAAACTTTCAAAGTCAAACAGCAGCACTCTCCCCTGGCGATGCGCCCGCCATCGAACATCCGAACGAACGAACGTGGAAAGGACACGTCCGTCGTAATCTCTGCGACAAAACACGACAAAAGAAGAAAATGATCCGAGAAAACTTTCTCCTTCTCCGCACATGATGCCCTGTGTCCCTCCTCCGCCAGCCGAGGATTTATTAGTTTCCAGATCGATGCAATGCAATCGTATCTATCTCGTGCAGTGTGTCCTTCTGTGACTTTCATCACCGCCACCCGCTTCCGGTAGCTGGACGAGAAATCATTTTCCTTGGTAACGCTGGAATTTTCCTTTACACTGCCCACATTCAATCTTGAATCCATCGCTGAAAATGACTGAACGATGACTTCGCTGGCATGGCCATTGCGTAATGTCGCCTCCGTCATTGTTGCAGCAGACGCCGCTCCCCGCCGCTCTCTGTCCCGAAACGAACCAGTTCCCAAGGATAACACAAATCAAAAAGTTCAACACATTGATCTGCGATAAGTTTCCGCATTGTGTGCACATTGCATTATCCAGGAATCCAAAGTTGCACCGCGTCGCCCGCCCTCCGCCAGAGCGATCTGTATCATGGTCTCAATTTTAATGTTTTCCTTGGAAGGAGAAGTTTTATTGAAATTTTACACTCTCCTTGGCGTGTCCTTCTTCTGGGTATCCTTGGTTTGTGTTGGTTGAATTTAATTTGCATATCCTCGTTATCGTCCTGCTGGCAGGACCCCCACGGGGAGGCGTGCGACAGAGGGGGCCTATTGACGCAAACACACGGAATGTCGCAAGTGTAGCAGCAAAAGGAAACCGCCGCAGCAGTGAGGATTTGCTGCGTTTTTGTGCACATCCCCCTTCAACCGGTTTAGCCTCCTGTGTTGGTCCTTGTTAGCGGGAATTAAAAAAAAAAACCCCGAGATGAAGATCCTTAGAGGAGATTTTTTAGTAATTTATTCTTTGTCCGGCTGTCCGTCCAGTTGCTGCAATCTTCCTCTCTCACATTCCTCCACAGGATAACCCTATCCTGGACGAGTCGGTGTGGAAGTGGGTCGAACGATGAACATGAACATAATCATTTCATGAGACTAAAATAATTTTAAGGATATTTTCATATCTAAGCGCATTGATGTCACTCAGGCAGGGCGAATCCGAGAATCCGAGAGACCAAATGAGACTCAAAGAAGCGCTCCCGACTGGGGCTGTGTCGTCCTTGTCGTCGTTGGTGTCTTTGTCGTATATTCCTGATTTTAATTTCGGGGGAAAAAACCGACGATTTGTTGGAATTAAGTTGCAGCAGCAAATGCTAAGATACCTCCTCTGCAGCGAGGCGAATTGGGCTTATCTCTGGACGGAATGGGACTACGGCCAGGAGAGATGGCATCACTTTGGAGTGGACCATGTGCCAGCTTCTGGAACGAGATATGGACGACTCTGGCAGTAAATATCCATTAAGCGACGACACACTCATTAGATGGTGGCAATGATACTCTGTGTGCATGCATATTTCACTAAGCATCCTGGTATTTGGGTCAAAGGAGCCACCACTTTTGCTTTGCATGTGCACGGTAGATGTTTTGGAAGCCAGGGATAAAAATAATGCTCGAGGAGAAACGTAGGAACTCGGCTCTGATTGGCTTATGTCAAAGAATCTATGGGCTTTGGGAAAAGCGTGACTTCCAGGATGAATGTCGTTAGTTTAGAAGAAGACTACCGAATTGTTTTCTGAAAACGAAACAAAGCCTGGGCCAAACACAAGTGTCATTTTAAAAGTGCAATCAAATGAGCAAAGTTACATTTTTTACATGTAATTCTGGCTTTATTAGTAAGAACAAACATTCCCATTAATTATGAAAAACAACGTCGTTCAAGTGACTGCCTCTGCTGGCTTTGCAGTACCGCATTCTGTCACCCCAATTTTCCAAGATGTTTAGGACTGCAGCTCACTTGGATGGACTTGGAGCTTCACTTGGTTGAACGATATTGTCATTAAGTGTTTGAATCGTTTCCAGATTGTTGGCACAACATCGGTCCTTTGCGGTTCCCCGCAAACAAAAGTCCAAAGGAGTTAAATCGCAGCTCTGAGGTGGCCAATTGACATCGCCAAGACGGCTGATTACACGATTTGGGAATTTTGTGCGCAAATTCGCATCCTGCATGAACCAGACGTCCTCCAAATCCATGTCTTCAACTTCAGTATAAAAAACGTCAGTTAACATGGCACTGTAACGCCCACCGTTGACCGAAACGTTGTTCCCAGCGTCATTTTCGAAAAAAAATGGTCCAAAGATGCCACCACTCCACACTCCGCACCAAACTGTCACTCTCTGTGGTGTGAATGCATTGGTGTCTCGACAATAGCGTGCAGGTTCTCCGAGCCCTAGATGCGGCAACTTTGTTTGTTATCGAAAATGCGCCTCGTCAGAAAAAATGATTTTTCGCCCAAAACCGTTGTCAAATTCAAGCTGCTCTAGGGCATAAACTGCGATGTGGATAGTCGCGCGTCTTCAATTGCTGAGTTGAGTTGGAACTTCCTCTTCTTCTTCTTAGGGCCTACAGCCCGAGGTGGACCAGGGCTTCACCCAACATAGATGGCCCACCCTGTAGAATTGTCCACTGGTGTCAAATTCGTCTTATAGCCCAAATGTTTCTCTGGATGAAATTTCTTGTCTTAAATATTTAGATGCTTCAAGAATAACCCGAATCTGTCCGCTGATAGAGAATTTGTCTTAACTTTAATTTATTGGCGTAAAACCGAAACTGGCAGCGAACTTCTAAGGACAGCGTTTTTACAAGTCGTGAGAGAACTGAAAGACTGTCGAATGTTGGTTAATATTCGCACACCAACTTATACCAATTATTGATAATGATTTCTTCCTATTCAACGCCGGCCATAGTGCTCTCGTCGTTGACGCAATGTCCAGATTCAGCCATCGCTCATTTGCTCCTTTGCTAAGGCTTCGTCCTCTATTTCTTTCCTTAGGAAACTTAACGGCATGTTGACAAAAGGTAATGTCAGGGATTTGCCTAGCTCTGAGCCCTCCTTCGCCAACACGTCCACTTCCTTGAACTCCTGTGTGTCCTGGTACCCAGCAGAGATTCACCGTGTTTACACCGGAGATTTCGTTGACCTTCTGTCTGCATAGCTTAACTAGCTTCGACTTTACAATATCCGACGCTATGGCTATGACGCTTGGCTGTCGGAGTATATAGTTATCGTTTTTTCAGTCAAACTAAGTTCTGTGATCTTAAGCGCCGCCTCATTTATTGCTACCATTTCTGCTTGGAAAACGCGCTTAGGCTTAGGAATCTTTCGAGGAGATCGGAAAAGACCCTTGCCCCGTTCCTGCACCTGTTTTCGAGCCATCAGTATATAGGGAGATCTCTTCGCCGTCATTTGTTGATAGCTATTCCCAGCCTCTCCTGTGCGGAATTCGGGGAGAGAACTTCCTCGTGGTAGTCAGGGTTGGTGGCAGAAAAAACGACGTTTTGTATCTGTATGATTTTTTTTCGGATTATTTTTGAAACACTACTGGAGCACTCAGACTCAAAACTGGTCCATTGTACTGCCATGTAGCAACCTACTGCAGTGCCGTTAATTTGATCCCAACAGCAAATGGTGACTGGACCAGATTCGATTTCACTGGGATTCGAACCTGGGACCCCTCGAACTTGGGGCAGGCACTTAACCAACTGCACCATCCAGTCGTTTTTGCGATCTGCATGATGCTGTCCATTTTGAGAGAATAGACGCGTGCCAAGACAAGCCATATGTCTTTCCACATCTTGACCGCTCTGCTACTACATAAAATGTCAAGAGGTGTAAGATATTCCGCTTAACAAAATTGCAGCCCACACTCGGCTCTTGACTTCTTTTTGCGGATTAAACTCCTCCTATCGTTCCATTAGGATGAGAATGTGCTATAAATGTATGGTCAACGTCAGAAACTGACTTTTAACACACAGCTAGTCACTTCCTTCCCAAATTGACATTCTGATTGTTGACACTCAAGTAAAGAAATTCGGAAGTTGCTGAAAGTCCTCTCGCAGGAAACTCTATCCGCTTGCATGCATCCTCATTTGGACGTCTACATAATCATTTATTAAACTCGTTGATGTAGCTGCTCCCGTCTTCCTTACCGCTGATCAACTCGTCATCAACTCGCAATTCAGTGTTCCTCTGGGTAAGACGCTTCAAATATTCATATCTGCATCGCATTCGGTGATACTGTCGAACTCTAGTCCTGCATAGAATCCTCATCCATCGATACGTGTTACGATAATTTCCCACATGAGCATCCCGCCCCCTTCCCCCGCCACACTCACGAAACGTCTCATGGTTTATTTAGAGCCGGCTTCACCTGAAAATGCTCACTCGTCTCGTGCACGTGCACCTCTCAGGCCCTCAGCCCCACAGTCGATGGCTGTTTTATGATCGAAAGTTGGGGTTGCTCCCCGCTGCACTGGCCCATCAGGGAACCGCCCTCGGCAGCCGCCCGAACCGCCGCGTTCATTCATGTTCAGCGAGCCCCAAAGCGGAGATTGTCATTTATTATCGCTCGCGTGGTTTCATCATCACCGCGCCGCCACGATTTGAGTTGAGAAACACCGCATAGCCTTCATAAAAACAAAACCGCAAGGGTCCTTCGAATATCCTTGCAGTGGCGTGGGGGCGGTCTGTCCCGGTGTTGTGTTGCACATTTCATCATCAGCGGCAGCTATCGACAACGCCTCTCTCAACTGCAGCAGGTCGCTGGCAATATATCCGAATGGGGGTCCGTATCCGTATTCGTCTAAGCCCAAAACAAGATGACGTTGGCAGAAACCCCATAAAAAGGACTACTCAGGGAAAAGTTTTTTTGTATCGCCTGTGGGCGGGACCAGCCACCACGGCGGGCGACGACATCAACGACGACGAGGGCACCAAATATAAAACCCAAATCCGGGGATTGCGGAGGAATTCAAATATAGCGTGCGAGCCACGACGGCGAAGTGGCGTATCAGGCCCGAGTGCCTGCACTTTACGATTATGCAAGTCTGGGCATTTGGAGCGCCATAAAAGTCAAACGGAGGCGACGCTGCACATCTGGAATTTATCGATATTTGAATAGTTATTCGTTTAATCGACGATAACCGGGGGAGGGTTATCGTCGGCGGAAATCGCAAGAGTTCGCCTCGGTGGGTTGGCTGCTTGTGGTGGGCTTTTAAGTGCCGGCTCAATTGCGGTGCGGATTTAATGTGCCAGATACGATGGGGGAGCACATTTAGAAGGGCAGCAAGCACTACTGGTGTTGTGTTGGACTTGAGTCATAGTCTGAGTCATACCAACAAACGCCTCTGAACGGCTTTGGTTCATAAAATCGCCGTTAATGCCGAACGAAGTAGCACTCAGGAGCGATCTGAAATACAATCTTGCGGGACATGATAGCGTCGACGTCTTTGGTTTTGTGCCGATTCAGTGCTGGCTGCCCAATCGTTCGTGGCTGGGGCTGGAATTGTTTTGGCGATTTGATGCAAAAGTTCACAACAGTGGGCAATGGAAACACGCGGAGTTGGGGTGGAAGGGGAATTGGCTTTGAAAGTCTGCACTTGATTTGGCAGGACAATGTTTTCAGTTTTTTGGAGTTTCCTATAAAGAAGCTTCATTGTTTGCGACAATCTTGCAATGAGGGCGAACATGTTTTCAACATCCCACGGCTGAAGGTTAGTGACTCAGTTTCACCTTAAATTGTTGAGCCAGCCACGGACGAAGAAGAAGGTCTGGAGATTTAAAGGCGAAATTGCGTGGTTTGAGTGTCATAATACGGAATGTCTCACAGTGTATTTGGATTGAATTTGACTTGGATTGACAGTGATCTAAAATCGAAGTTGTACTACTCTATGTTGCACTTTTCCAAGACTTCCATGAAGTTCCAACTTGAAGATTTTCTTCGAATCAAGCAAAGGGCAAGCTAGGAAAGTCAGAGGCGGTATTCCCAGCAGCTAAATCTGATCTAGGACTGCCTGAGTCCTCGGTTAAGGTTTCCATCGATGGTTGGTCCTCGCGAGGGCATAACTGCAGGTGGCATGACTCTCCAGGATGTAGACAGACCAAGCGAATGCTCCACAACGTCTGTAAGAAATCCACGGCATTCTTGTTTCCTCTTAACAGAAAAGACTGCAGAGAACTTACTGCCGTACGTACTAACGGGCCACTGCACTTTCGCCAAACACCTTAATGCGCTTGGCCTAAGCGATGGAGCTCTCTGCGACGCTACAGAAATTATAAATTAATTTTTAATCGAAAAGGCGGGATATATTGGTAAGCACCTTAACTCAACAATAACCTACAATCCGAGTAAAGTTGTTAATTCGATCGTCAAAAAAAATGCAGAGTGAGACCAGTGTGTCTGCAGCAAAATTCTGCAATTTTTATTTCAAAAGCAAAAACGTCTTCATAAGTCCTATGGATAGTCCAATATATTGTAACCCCCATCTCTCATAGTCCGCATAAGACAAGACGTTAAATCTGCTCAATTTGCATACGTTACAAGACAGTCCGCAGTAAGTCGATGTTAATGTGAAAAATAGTTCTCCCTCTGGTCACCCAGGCCAACGCTCACACACCCTCAGTCGCAGTGCACAGTTTCTGGCTTCAATGCATCACCTTTGCCGACAGGAAACACATCTAGCGATAATGGGATATCCTTGCATATCTTAGGGTTCTTCCTGCCATAATTCAAAAAGCCAAAGAGGTACTTTGCTTCGAAATTTATTCCTTTGGCCGAAGTTTGCACATTCTCCGAGGGAAAATGGGTGCGATTTTTGAGTGCTGCAGGAGTGTAGAGTGGGCAATGTGTTGTTCTTGGATGAGTAAACGGGGACTGGACGGTGTTGTCTTGAGAGCTGGGGAAAGTGTAAAAGGCGAGATACGGGGAATAGGGCTGGAGTGATGTTCCCGACGAGGTCACACTTTTTTACCAGCGAATAATAAACTTTGTGGCCATACCAGCTTTTAGAGCCCAAGAAACGACAAATTCGCTTGAACAACGTTGGGAAGTATTGCAAACTTATTTCCAGACTGCTGTGTAGCCAAAATAGTGCGTTTTTTGAAAAGAAGTTTTGGCCGAAATGAAGCACGCACCGCGACTGCTGTACCCAAGTTTGAGCAAAAAGTTCGTGAGACTGGTATGCTAGTGGACAACACTGTGTGGTTGTGGTTGCTGTGGCAGAGAGTGTGTGACTCAATTCACGGACATCAAGTCGCCATCAACCTCAACAATTCAACATTTCATTTCACGCACTAGCCTGCATTCTGCACAAAGATCTCGGATTATTCGCTTACAAGGTCCAACGCCTAAGATGGCCAGGCCATGCAGAGCGTCAAAATTCATCAGTCCTGGTTAAGTCCTGCTCCAATCACTACCTAGTCTACCATACCTTCTCCCCACAGACTGTAAGCCACCGTTCCTGTCTTCTGATTTCTCCATCAATCCCTCGAGAATAGCCTCCGAATACAACGCATCACAGTCAACCACACAAAGTGGACATTGAAATGCCCCCAAAACGAGCATCAATAATAAGAGACCATGGCCGACAGCAATTTAAGGTCATTACCGCCCCAACAGCACCACATGCACTTTGCCCATGCCGACTTACAGACCTCTGAAGTTCACCTCAAATCCATTAACTGCTTGGCATCCCAAACACGAAAATTAACTCAAAAGGTCGAGGTCATCACACACAACCGGGTTAACTGAATATTACCTCTCGTATTAGCAGCAATTAAGTCTGATGTCGACCCTCTCCAGACCGCCGCCGTCACCGCCGCCGGGGGACACTGAAATCAGAGTCCTGATCCAAATCACCCTTAAGGAGTTGTAAAGCGCTTAGAAAACTCCCCAGCAAAACGCTCAATTACGATAATTGCTTCGCATTTCGTGGTAATTGCTGCAAAATGGAAACAACGACAACGGGGATGGGGACGTCTCTGGTCAGGGGTTGAGGAACACAATACGGGATGTCCTTGAGCTGGGAAGGGATATTATTGCACTGGAAGTGGTTCAATGAGCAGGCTGAGAGTGCTGCTCCAGGTGAACAGTCTTGGGCTTGTGCGAGAGATAAGAGCTACGATCCATGTGTTCCAGTGTGCGTAAGGGGGGATTGTGTGTTTGATTTAATTAGGGAATTCCGAAACAAATATTTGCCGATACGAAATTCCTAAGGTTCCTCCTGCAACCTTAATTGAGATCCACTCGCCGGAGGAGGGCCGAAGGCGAAGGGAGCAGCAGCCAAGATTCTTCATCATCCCGTCGATGGACGTCCGACGACTGCCGACGGATGATGAAATTAAAGCGAAAACATTCCGTAGCTATCGCAGCTGCCATTGGTGCTGAGGGAGTGGATGGATGGATGGAGCTCTTCTGAGCGTGTGGCTCTCTATTGTGATTGTGTTTGTGTTTGCTGAAGGAAATTCTTTTCAAAGAATGCTGGACGTAAGGACGAGACGGTCGTCGCAGTCGTCGATTGCTGGTCGATCGGTTCCACTAAGTGGCCGCAAAAATATTTACTTGTGGCAGTTGAGCATATCAGCTTGCGGGCGGTTTGCTGCGTTGTTGCTCGAAAAGACGATTGGTTTTTCGGCGGATGAGTGGCGATGTGATGGGAATGCTTGATGAAGATTACGGTTTCGGCGAGGGGTGGGGGATTTCGTTGTTTGGACAAGTGAGTCGGTGAAGGTTTGCCAATTTGCTCGAACTGACTATCAGTCACAGGCCGAGCCGATGAACTGAATAATTTACTGCGGGTGAGTGGAGAGGGATGGATGGGCTTAAGGGAGAAACTTGTGCACTTGTAAACCCTTATCATGCTTGTTTATCGACATCTTTAAGTCTTCGTCTGATGGTTTAAGTTTGAACCGTTTCGATGACCCTCAGAAGGATGCATTTAAAGGTAAGCCCTTGTTTCGGGATTTAATGGGGAGTTTTCACACTTGGGACAACCTGAGATGAAATCGCAGATTGGGGAGTGTTCTAAAGCTCAGGAAGAAATAAAAGACGAACACATAAAATGCGCAGATATTAAACGTTTATTTGTTTGAATGGTATAGTGGACTGTATAATTGCACGTGGGCGCCGTGGCCGTGTGGGTTCGTGCGTCGACCCATGCGCATTAGACTTTCACAGTCTAGGTTCAAAACCAAGTTCAGACAAACAATTTTTCAAAAAAAGATGTTCACTGCTCCACCTCTTTCGAGTCACTGACAATGCTCAAAGAGTATAACTGTCTAGAAAAAGCTTCTCAATCTCACCGTTCGGAGTCGGCATTAAACTGTAGGTCCCCTCCACTCGTGAGAGAACAATAGCACGCACAACACGAGTGGTTGCTGAGAAACTAGGCCCAGGTCCACCTCGGACTGTAGCGCCACCATTATTATTATTATAATTGCACGAACTGCTGCTTCTGATGCTCTGACAAGAACTGAAGTGATGTCTGCCCGCCGTCATCGCGTCAGCTCTCTTGTCTGGTATTGCCCGTCAAGATAATTTTTCGCTCGCAACCACCGCTATCCAACGCACTATGGAATTGGGTGTGGTTTGCGCACGTGTGCCCTGACGATCGTGCTTCTATTTCTCGATCGCAACCACCGCTATCCTTTCAGATAGTTTTCTCCGTGGTGGTTGGTGTGCGTAAAGTTAGCCCTAAACCACGATATACAGAATACAAGGTATTATGTTCCCGTCACTTATTTTTTTGAATTGTGCTGCGTGTGACGTCATGCGTATCATGACATATTTTTGCCGCGAACAATTTGAACAGTGTTGTGAAAACATTTGTGCCTAATTTTGTGAAATTTGTGAAAAGTTTGATTAAAAAATGGCAGTCTGTGCAGTATTTGGTTGTAACACCAATAATAACAAAAATCATTTCTATTATTTATACTATAACCATCGTTTTTCATTTAATTAATGCTACAGAAAGTTTCTCCATACAATTTGAATTCAATGTGAAGTTGCCCTGCTATGTGTGACGTCACGCGAATTTGAGAAATATCATACCTTATATTCTGTATATCGTGGCCCTAAACGACGAACATGCTCACCGAACTTGCTCGTGCTCGCCGCATTTTCATCGTGTATGGGCTGGTTCGCGAGCCGAAAAATGTGTCGTGTTCGTTGGCTTTGATCTTCGTCGTGTAGGGCCATGCTCGCGAGCAAACCTCATTTTTGCTGTGAACGTCGCCGAGTGCATATCGCGGATTAAGCACGGTGTCAACAGTCAGCCATGATTTTATCGAGGAATTCACCACTTGCGCTCCCCTATCACGCATGTTGACGGTTTGAAGAAACAACACGAAATTAATGTTCGCCAAATGTGTTCGCCGTGTAGGGGATAACGCAAACGAGCAAGTTCGGCGAGCGTGTTCGTTGTTTAGGGCTACCTTAATCGGTCTGGCTGGCCGCTCTGTCCTGATCGTTTGTCGCCCCATTGTACCGTCGTGATGCTGACGATGGCTCGCCCATATACTCATGCACTACTGCACTGCAATTCTTAACACAGTGTTATTGGAGTCATAGGGCAACAATCCGACTGATTCAGCAAAATATTGCCCATTGTCATCCAGCACATCGTGACAGGTTTTGCAGTGGACTTTGAGCGTTGGCCCTAGTATCGACTGAGCAAATATTTGAGCACTTTGGGTGTAAATGCACCTTTCTCTTAGAAAACTTCTGAAAGCGCTTCAAAACGTTGGATTTTTAATATTTCAAGATGACGAGGACCTCCTTAGAGTCTATACTGCACTCTTTTGTCAATGCTTCGGGTAAAATGACTGCTAGGCTCACAAACTTAAGAAAACGCATTGAATTTTGTACACAAAATCTGCTAGTTAGCATTTAAGATTCAGGAGTTCAGCTCAACCCGGACGAAAATCAACGTCAGAAGATGCTGCTTCCATCGGAAGCCACTCGAAAATACATGCACAAACCACACGCATCCTTGTTTTGTAATTTTATTATTTTTTCCCCCTTCTCCGCCATGTGATCCTGACACTCAACCATCTGTGCGCCGAGTGTCTATGTATGAGTCCAGACTACGGTTCGCCACTGCAACAAAGTCACAGCCACTGCTACTTTGCCAGCGACGCTCTGCGCCAACGTCGTCGGTTGAGGACGAGGAGGACTTGAAATTCATTTCAAACCGCACGATTTTGTAGCTCGAAAGTACTTTCGGTTAAATGCCGCCATCAATTCTGGCCCTAATGGTGTCCTAAATTGCAGGAAATGTTAGCCCATTTATTTTTAGGATTTCTTTCTTCAGATTCTTTTTCGCCCTCGTGAGCAGCCCGGCGAAGTCAACCCAACCGCCCACTCCAGCTGCGGCATATAGTTTTGTCATTTAGGCGGGCGGAGGATATTTTCGTCCTGCAATTCGCTGATGTACCTCCTGTCGTTCCGGCGCTACGTACGTACGCGCTGTGGTTTTAGGCGGAGGCGAACAGTCAAGTGCCGCAGATAAGATAAATGTGCGTCGGAGTTTCATTGCCATACATGTGCCCGTTTATTATAAATTTTTATTTTTCAATTTATGCATTCATTTGGGGCGGGTGGGGCTTTGCATGAAGGCAGTTTTGAGTTGCGACAGTCATACGTACGTCGAGGAGGCGATAAATAATTGGCTTTTGTTTGGGGCTTCATGCGGATGGTGTTGTGGAGGGGGGAGGAGGTTCGAAGTAGCTCCTTCAAGTGCAAATGAATATTTGAGAGCAATCAGATGAGACTTTGGGGTAGACCAACCCACCAGATGGGACAGCGCAGTTATTCGTGGCGGGTGGTGGGTGTTCTCTGACCCAGACACAGCGGCAAAGACCTGACCCAGTTGAAATGTTTGATTGAAACGGTTCCTCCCACACATGGGTTCAGGCAGTTGTGTGGGGAAAATATCAGATGCGACTGTAAGTGTTCTAAAGCGATGCTATAGTTTGCTTTGCTGTGGGTACCTGACATGAGCAATATCACTCTGGCCCTGTCCTCAGACTGAACAATTCGTTAGTCTTATCTCTGGAGAATTCAACCTGGGAGTGTACTAGACTCCATAAATCTGCATTCAATCCTGGCTTTAAATGTGGTTACCGTGACGCAGTGAACAAGCGTGTCCATGGTTTTTTTTCATGGCAAATATTTCACCGCGTGAAGCACGTGACTTGTCAGCACGCAGATTCAGGCACGAACTGTACGGGCTGTACAGTAACAAGAGTCTAGCCGTTAACGGGTCCAACGCCAAAGATGTTCCAGGTGCGCCCATGCTGTGCAAGAACAAGAAAAAGTCAGCATTGTGCGATATGTTCCAAAATCTTAAAGATTGACATCAGCCTGGAACTCCCCTTCGGAAGCCGAGCCAAATAGTTGCCAATCAGCTTCTACATTAAAGAGACCATTCTTCTGGTCAGCATAGTCTTCGTCTTTATGAACTCATAATTGACTGGAATTTTGCTATAAACTTTAAGCCGACAGGTTTGTGGGGTAACCCGTAGTTAGGTTTTCAGATAACGTTCTTTTTGTGAAATTTTTTTTCTCTAGATTACGCCCTTTTTTGCTCTTCTTTCGCGCCAAGGGAACCTTGGAATTCGAGACTCTTGTCTCGAGAACGACGGGAAGACCATCTCAGAAGGCATAGTATTTTAAAACACTTGGTTTTGAAAACTGGTATAATGGGATCGCCTATTACAGTGTATTCCTTTATTGGGACATCACTTTATCTGGATAGCCCAAATAAGCGGAATCCACTGTATATCCATTCACAACGCAATGACTAAATAGATTCTGCTGGTATTGTCTCTTGTTTTTATGATTTCACTCTTCTTCGTGCCCTCGTTTACAGCTACAGCGCTTCTAGACATGCCAACTGTCAAAATCGTATGTGATTGAGTATCGATGAGCAGTGAACTATGCCATTCTGCCAGTAATCTCTTCTCCCGTCCATGATCTGTGACAGATACTTGATGAAATACCTTGAATAACCTTGTATTTAACACCCCACTTCACAGAAACCTCACTCAATGAATACGAATGTTATACACCCCTTCCACCTGTCGTAACGTTCCCTGTCTCATGCTCATTCCTTTCTCAACGATGAACAAGATGCCATATACGCCCTCAATGAGATAAAATCAAATGAAGAAAAGAAACAAATTCTAAACCTAATCCGCTTCAAGAAACTTTTCCCATAAAAGCCACGAGTGCAAGGATTCCCAGCACCAGCTTGGAGCAGTGCTCAGCTCCACCGCTCTCACTCGAAAATCTTCATGAAAATTAACCAAATTAGTGTGTCAAACCCGGCTGTAGCATCCATCCGTCGAATAGACAATCCAAGACACCACCTCCGCCCCCCGCCCGTGCGTGTGTGTGTGCGAGATTATGCCCCGCCACGCCATGCCATGCGAGAAACGAAAATAAAATGAATGTTAAATTACACGGAATTAAGTTCAATTAAAAAGGAGATTTTCGTTGAATCCGAATTTCTAGTAACTTCCTAGCATCGCCCATATCAAATCACATCCAACCCCGCATCGTATTCGCATGCAAAACCGGCGAAAAAGGAATACATTCTGAAAACCCACTTTCAGCTACATTAACCCATCCGAGGCGAGCGCGGCGAATACCTTATTTGCCACCGCCACCACTGCCACCTCCACCCGCTGCCAGCAACAAAAATAACATTAAAGGATACATCATAACACTTGGAGGGACGACGACAACGACAGCAACGACACAGCGAGGTATTTATGTTCGAAAACACACGAAAGTTTCGAGTTTTTTTCCTCCCTTACTTTTTATTCCCCCGCTCGTGAGCTGGGAACTTCTGCCACCGCTGCGGCACAGATTGAATAAGGACCTCCGAAATGAAGGATTTACTTAAAGCGATACTGTGCATTTAAATCTGAAGGAGCTGGCTGCGGGATGGGTGGGGGCGACGCGCTGCTTTCTGGTGGGAGGGGTGGGGGCTTTAAGGATTTTTCAACGCGTGCAGATGAAGGCGCTGAGCACGGATTGGTGTATTCAATTGCTGAGATGCTGCCTTTTTTTGTGGGAGTGTGTGCGGCGGTTTGTTGTTTTTTTTGCCGTTGTCCTGTTTTACGACAACATTTCCATGTCGGGCATGTGGGGAGTGTCGGGTGGAGCGCTGGCTTAGGCGAAAAGTTTGTGTTGGCCCGGATTATGGGGGTGAAATGAGTTTGGCACGTTTCTGTTTTGGATTCAAGGGCGGCAGATAGTTTGAGTAAATCCTTCAGCATATCAGATCCTTCGCAGCAGTGATTTGATTGAGTTGTCATAGAATGTGGGGACGGGGGGGGGGGGGGGGGGGGGGGGTACTACGCGTGTGCGTTGGGCTGAGCCATAAGGAGGTTTCCCACTAGTTTCCTGATCGATTTTGACAATCATGTCAAATTCGATTCCAATTTCGTAAAAGGATGTGGAGGCGAAAGAGACCTTTTCACGAATGGGATGTTTTTTTTTTTTGGAGCCTCTGATGTGTATCTTTTGATGTAAATTTTGATGACGTTAATTGCACAGACGCTTCTTCCTTGGCTTGTGTTCATGGGGGTGAATGGTAGTGCTCGTTTCAAGGGACACTGCATGAATGGGAACAGCCTGCTTCATCCCTGCAGTATATGACTGCACGGTTGATAAGGTTCCCGGATTAAAATATTCATTGGAGGAGCCTGTGCTAAAAAGATGATTCTCCATCTTTCTTCGAAGAATGTTTTTCGGTGTGGAATAACCTTCTAGGATGGGCCATCTAGTGGTTTTTTTTCAATCATAGATTATTTTGACACTGACAGATGTTTCCCGAGCCAAATCTTGACAGAAAGTCAGTATCATACCTCCGCGGAACGAAATGAGTCGCTTTACGTTTGCACAACGTTTGCAAATATTGAAAACTTATTTCCAAAGTGAATGCTTGGTAGCCTTAACAGTGTGTTTTTCGAAAAGAAGTGGGTTTTTGGCCGACATGAAGCACTGCTGTACGCAAGTTTGTGCAAAAAGTACGTGAGACCGGTGTGCTGGTGGACAACACTCATGGTCGTCGTACGGTGCGCAGAGATGAGAATGTGGCTCCTGTGGCCAAGAGTGTGAGACTCAATTCACGAACATCAACTCGCCATCGATCTCAGCTCGAACAGCTTAACATTTCACGCACCAGCCTGAGGAGAATTCTGCACAAAGATCTCGGATTATTCGCTTCCAAGGTCCAGTCCAAGGTCCAACGCCTAAGATGGCTAGGCCATGTAGAGCGTATGGACAACTTACCTCCGGCCCGAAGAGTCTTCGACTCTGAGCATTTCGGACAACGCAACAGAAGACGTCCACTCACAAAGTGGCGCACACAACTCGAGGGGGATCTCGGCCGGCTTGGTGTGCGAAACTGGAGACAGCTGGCGAGAGATCCTGCTGGCTGGAGGGGCATGTTGGGTAAGACCCAGGTCCAACTCGGACTGTAGCGCCCTAAGAAGAAGAAGAGGAAGGTCCGATTGACTCAGCAATTGAAGGCGCGTGACCATTCGCTTCGCAGTTTCAGCCTTAGAACAGCTTGAGTTGGACAACGATTTTGGGCGAAAAATCATCTTTTCTGACGATGCGTATTTTCACCTCGGCAGCTACATTAACAAACAAAATTGCCGCTAGGACTGCTGGGGCTCGGAAAACCCGCACGTTATTGTCGAGAAGCCAATGCATCCACACCACCGAGTGACAGTTTGGTGAGCATTGTGGAGTGGTGGCATTATTGGACCATTTTTCTTCGAAAATTAGGCTGGGAACAACGTTTCGGTCAACGGAGGGCACTACAGAGCCTTGTTAACCGACTTTTTTTTACTGAAATTGAAGACATGAATTTGGACGACCTCTGGTTCATGCAGAATGGCGCGCCATTTCATACAGCCCGTGCCACAATGGATCTTTTGCTCACCAAATTGCCAAATCGTGTTATCACCCGTCTTAGCGATGTCAATTGGCCGCCTTGGAGCTGCGATTTGACCTCTTTGGACTTTTTTTTCGTGGGGAACCGTGAAGGACCGATGTTATGCCAACAATCCGGAAACGATGCAAGCACTTAAGGCCAAGCAAATGTCATCCAAGCAATCCGTGAGCTACAGCCCGAAACCATTAACAAGGTCTAGAAAAATTGGGGTGACAGAACGTGTTACTGCGAAGCCAGATAGGCACTTGAATGACGTTGTATTGCATAATTAATGGGAAAAATTGTGTTTTGTTCATTTGTTGCATTTTTATAAAAAAAAAGCTTGTATTTGGCTCTCCCTGTACAGTTGTAATCTTCCTGAGAAGCTCTTCCCTTCTCCTCTGTTCATAGAGCTCACGAACAACTCTCGAAGTTCTATGCAGCATTGCCTTGTACGTCTCCTGCTTGACTGTATGGGCCTGCTGCACTCGTCGTCAAACTATGGGTTATTCCTTGGTGGTGTCGTAAGACCTAACACATCAGTGGCGTCTTGATCTCTTTGATCGTTTTCATTCTTCGTATATTGTTTGTTCAGGCGACGTGTCGGACTTTCGGAGAGTTTTAGGGAGACTCGGTCAGCATCGTTGTTATCTGGTCACCCATTAATATCGTTGGAAGAGTTTCTGACTTCTGAATATGGTGCTTTTCCCTCCTTCGTCGTAGAACGTCTTTCGACGTGGAATAGATTATAAATCCTCCTCAGCAAAGTCAGAACTCTAGACTTCGTCTCCTCAGTTAATTCGCTTCTAGCGGTACATTTCGGAAAAAATATTTAGCTAGATACCTTAAGCGTTAGCTCCATAGACGCCGAACTAGACCATATAGATCATACTGTTAGTGTTATTGAATCTTCTTCAATCGCGTGGTTTACTACGCAATTGCAGCTTGAGCTAAAAGAAATACAGTGGACTCTCCCTAAGTCGAACTCTCCCTAAGTCGAACTCTCCCTAAGTTGAACTCTCCCTAAGTCGAACTCTCTCTAAGTCGAACTCTCCTTAAGTCGAACTCTCCCTATGTCGAATTTCTCTCTAACTCGAATTTTTTCGCCATATTTTCTTGGCATTCCCCTCAATTTTCCATACATAAAACTATCCTCTAAGTCGAACTCCCTCTAACTCGTACTAATTTTGATATCACGTGAAGATTCGACTTAGGGGGAGTCCACTGTAGTTGCATCAAACAGCAACAGGTGTTAAACTGTTTCTCCAACAGAGCTCCAGTCTTTTTCGAGTGAATATCAAAGCTATTCGTGAGGCAGTCAACAAGGACGTACCGTCAATCGAATCAATGATCTACACGATATTGCTGAGAAATGACATCTCTTCATTTCTTTAGAAGAGGTGTAGTTATTATTTTCACAGGCATCATCACAGGACACGCCATGCTCGTGTTGGATAAGATAAAGCGGCCAACAAGAAGCCAGAACATTTTTCAGCTCATCATTTAAGTTAGGCAAACATGGTTCAGCACTCAAGTGAGTCCAGGTCCCGATAGCAGCAGCAGGGTCTACTTAAGTGACACTGACATATGACCTAATTTCTCCTTGATTCCGCCTCAGATTCGTTTCATGTGACCTCTTCACTCTCCCGAAACACCACTGACCTCCATGTCCTCTCCGTAAGCTGGCTCCCACCAACTCACCGCCACGCAATCGACATCATAACTGCATTACATGTTGATACACCGGGGGACGTCTGTTAAAAACCACTTAAACTCGACACAAGATCCAACCACTTACCTATTGATTACCCTCAATTACTCATCCCCGCTCCACTCACATCAGTTTGCTGCCCCCCATCAAATCACGACGAGCTAGTGGGCCCATAACTCAGCCTCCTCCTTCATCTGCCGGGCCAATCCATCTCGGCTCCATCCGACAAGGAGACCGGCCGTCCACCTTATTACGTGTCCCATTCGACCACTAATGTGCAAACGATTTAATTTGAATTCCCCCACAGCCATTCGTCATCGGTGCGGATCCCCTCGGAGAGTGTGCGCCCGCAGCCACCCCTAAATGCCACTTTAGACCGATTGCCGTGCCCCAGATGCACTTGGCCCGGAACTTCGTCAATTTATCGATGGCTATCATCTTTAATTGCCACTCGCATTACCATAAATTTCCTCGTAATTTTTCACTCGATGTGTGCGTGTGCGCCTGGGCCGGTGGACATGTCGTCTGCGTGTCTGCGTTCGGATTCATTCATCCGTTGACGGGTTGACAGGTGCATTTAGCAGGGATGTCACTGCGGACCGTGAGTTACATTATCCTTGGCCGCTGATCCGGTGTCACACAAAGTCCTGCGTATGTACGAGTATGCACGTGTGCGGGTAATTGCGGGCAAATGCTAATGCAAGCCCAAGTCCGATGGCGTGGGCGGCTGGGCGACAGCGGTGAGGTTAATGTTATCCTTTGTGTACACCGACGCCCATCGAATGGAACCAATTTGCATTTAAAGCCAATTATCCTGCGGTTAATTTGTTGGAATATCCCAAATTTGTGGTTCGTTAAATACACGTGTAATTAAAGGTGAATCCTTGTCCCAGCGCGCACTACGGGAACGGACGATACACACGATCGCTATCAGCCCCTGGTGGCTGTGAGGGGGTGGGTGGTATGACTGGTTGGTGAACTTGTGAAGCGTGTTGGCGGTTGTGCTAATGAGGTGCCCATTCGGCGGTGACAACTTGAAATCAATTTTCCAGAAGCCTTTATGAGACTTTTACGGAGTGTAGCGGATTAAGAGGAATCAATTTGCGGCTGCAATCGGAATCGGAATTTCATTCAGCCTTCAGTTGGGACAAATGAGTGAAGTTTCGATGCAAGCCGCAGTCGCGAGTGAATGTTTCTGTGTGAGAACGAGGAGGAGAAGGTGGAGTTGGTCAGCTACAGTCGGAGGTGTACTTCTTCTTCTTCTTCTTCTTCTTAGGGCGCTACATTCCGCGGTCTACCTGCGCCTCACTGTACTTAGTTCTAGCTTTTACGGGAACCACTCGTAGCCAATTTTGAGTCTCTGACTGCAGATTAGGGTCACAAGGCCAAGGTGGGCCTATTGTGATAAAGGCTTACCAGAAGTTGTAAACAGCAGAACCTCCCGCGTATGGGAGAACGGAACCAATGAAAGCAGCCATTAAGAGGCAAGAGGTCGTCCACACTTTGAAGGGATCCCTTACCATTTTGGCGTGCGGGACTGAAGGCAAGTGGCTGGTTCGAGAGACCTTTTAGTTGAGGCCAATTTCTCCATAGAATCTAGTGCCGTCCAAGAAGTAGATGAACCGAGCAATCAAGGAATCTTTCAAGTTTAGTTTTATATTCTGTGTGTCGTAGTTGTGCCGTATTTTTGTTAAGGAACGAACAATTTTAGGCCTAATGTTTTAGCCTATGTCGCCCGACTTGTGCATCAGAATTTCAACACCTCTCTCCTTGGACCCGTGTGGACCCGTGTGATGGGTCCGATGAATAATTTATTATCTCCTTTTTACATATATAAAAAATTGTAGCAAGTACCTTGTGTCTTTATAACTCACGAACGGTCAACCTGAATTTGGTAACATTCTCAGGGTTTGTTCGTATGATCGTGTAGATGGTTTATCTAAAGTGTGCACTAAATTGGTTGACGCGTTCGTGAGTTATGACTTTTTGTGTCAACATCTGATTTTGTCCTTATAAAAAATAACAACAACAAAACATACGCAGGCGCCCATGAGCGTTAGCTGTGTGTAAACTGTGTGCTGATTTTATACACGCGGCAAATACACGTTATAGCGCATTCGCAAATCGTAGTGTCTGTCTGTCTGGTTGTTCGGACTAATCTCCGAAACGGCTTTACCAATTTCAATAAATCTTTGCAGGCATGAAGGAGAGATTGTCAAGAGTAACTTGGCCTTTTTATGCGTTTTTGGTTTATAAGAATTCGAGCCATGCAACCTATGTCATTATTCAGAGTTTCATATTCCTCATGCCAGTCTCACAGTCACCTGAAGTCTCGAATGGGCAAGTTCTAAGAAAAGACGTGAGTCAACCTCAATTTTTCATAATTATTTCACCAATTGTATCTATAAATTTAACATTGAAGTTTCGTTCGTATGTATGGGCTAAATTTCTAAACAATTGCACCGATCCTCATGCAATTTTTGAAAATATTGGGACCGATCTCCTGATCGACCGGTCATAGGATATAGGAAAAACAGAAATTCGCACCTCTCAGCAAATATTCGACGAAGAATTGTGAAATTTTGCACACATGTAAAGAAAACCGGGAAAAATTAGATCCCACCAGAGAGGGCGTAGTAAAGCATGCCTAGTTATTTAAAAAGAAAAGACAAATTTAATGTTCTGGCACAGATGTTCCCTCAAGAACTTCTTATTTCCAACTGAACGAAATTAGCGCACTTTATGTGGTACAACCCAATAATTGTGTCGCGAATAAACACGACTGAAGCTGCCTTGATGATGGAGTAATATTCTAAATATAGTCCAACTAGCAGTAAATAGACATAAGATAAACATCTCTTAGACGGCTGGATGACGCAGTTGATTAAGTGCCTGCCCAAGTTAGAGGGGTCCCAGTGAAAGCAAAGTCAATACGCTTTTAGCCGTTTTTTCAAGTCTGTTCCAGTCACCATTTGCCGTTGGGATCAAATTAACGGCACTATCACTGGAGTCGATCAGTAGTAGTAGTCTGAATGTGGGTACCACAATGGACCAACATGGTCTAAGTGTGCTAGTAAGTTCACAAGCAGCCCCCTAACCTTTAAACATCTCGAAAGTCCCTACTATTTCTTTTAAGAAGGCCTACTCGTAACATTGAAATCATAATGCAATGAGAAGTTCAATTTGGTATCATGAATTATCTCAAGATCTTTAACTTCATCCAGACGATTAAGTCTAAAACTGCTTATAAAGTAGTCGTAAACAATCGTCTTTGAAATTCGGTGTGGCGTAAAAGTGGTGCATGTGGAAATTCTTAGTTTTAGTGCATTTTTCAACATTCACATAAACTGTAAATATTCGCCTGGAACCCAATTCAGTCAGTTACAGCATTTATGCGTGAAAACAATTTTAAGTCATCCGCGAGTGTTAAAACTTCACAGCAACTGAATGTTTAAAAACAAAGTAAATAGCTACGGGCCAAGATGACCGCCTTGTGGGACGCCAGCTGTTACTTTATTACCCGAAGTGTACAAATGTCGGCTTTTGCCAATTGCCTTTTGTCACTTAAATTATTAGAAAACCACACTAACATTGGAGAGTAAGTAAAGTTGCAAGCGACTGGATGGTGCAGTTGGTTAAGTGCCTGCCCGAAGTTAGGGGGGTCCCAGGTTCGAATCCCAGTGAAATCGAATCTGGTCCAGTCAACACTTGCCACTGGGATCAAATTAAGGGCACTGGAGTAGGTTTCTACCTAAAAGTACAATTGACCAGTTTTAAGTCTGATTGCTCCAGTGTAGTGTTTCAAAAATCTCAAAAAAAAAATAAAGTTGCGGCCCTAAGAAAATGTTCACTGCTCTTGTTGGCGTTGTATGTTTCGTCGCTACAAAGTCTAAACATGACTCGGCTTGGCCTTATCAAAATGCATTTTAGTAGCTGCCTCGCAGCATTTTTGCCACCATATGACTTAAGCGTTAGTGGCGACCTCTGACCCCCGTCGCTGTTCGCATGCGAGTACTCATTTGGACTGTTGTAACGACCTTTTTTGCCGTTCAATTTTGTTTTTCGTCCTGGCGGATATATTGCCCATATCGCAATTTCTCTATGCGGTACGAAGCAGTTGATGTAGTCTACGTCGCCTGCCTTGACTTGACTACATTTCGAAACCCAGACTCCTGATTAGGAAAATCGATACAAAGTGGAAGTAGAATTTGCTAAGGCAGTTCGAAAAATACCACCAGGACCATCAAAGCTAGGCTACCGTTGGGTGAAACAATGTCAATGAAGACAGAAAACATCGATGAAGATCCCCTGAATAATACATCCCGCTTTGAGCTGATCTAAAGTTGATATTTCAACCAAATCACTTTTCACAGCACATTTCTGCTTTCAGAGTGCACTTGGGCATTTTTTTTCAGCAACAAAATGTGTTCTGTCTGAAAATGGGTTAAAGACATATGTTCAACCAGATGTCTTATGCGTCTTCTTGTGTCCCTCGAAGTCAAATCTAGGTAAACACGCTAATTTTAAGATTGCAAACCTCTCTCGGTTGGGGCTATTATATCTCTCACCACTGCAGTGCCACAGATTGCGGAAATGCATGTTGCCACAAGGCAAATGATAATCGCTTCTTATTCAAGCTCATCCCCTCCAATCACCTTCACGAACCACCAGACACTGTTCGCTGAGTTCCCTCCAAGGAGCTGACATCATCCCAACCCCACCACAGATGTGAGATAGCCTAATCCTCGGACGACGTGCTTCCCAAATCCCATAAAAGCTTCTCCCGGCAATTCAAAAGAACCACTTACACGTTCTTATGCAATTACGTTGCATTTTCGTGCACAAAGAACCCCGCCGTCCCCCGAAAGGATAGCTTTATCCATCAGCAAGCGCTGCCCTTATTGTCCCCGATTAGCACGAAAATTTAGCCATCACATACGCTCGAGGCTAAAATATGCATCCGGACAAATTGGCTACATGTCCCGAGCAAGCCCGCGTTCATGCATAAAACTTCATGTTTATCATGAGACACACCATATGCAGGAATTAAGGACATAAACCCGCAGGCCATCAACATTCAGGATCCCATTCGTGGATGCGGATGGGTGTGTGTGGGTGCATGCATGCTAGAGACACGGTGGCAGGCGGCAAGAGATACGCATGCACACTCCGAACCCTACGAAAGCATATGCATATCCCACAGATTAGATCAGATACACCCATGGTAACTGCCAGTTGCCACGAAGAGTTCACGCCCGCCCACCAGTCCCTCTAGTCCCCCCCGTCCCACGCGGTACCGGAGCTCGTCTCCAGCCACGGGTTATCAAAATGCAAAGCCAACATTAAATGGGTGCGTTCACGTCACCTTCACATTTAAGGGAAAATATTTTTTCATTAAATTATAACTCCTGACTGCGCCCCTTGTGGTCTTTTGCGGAGTTGAAGGCGGTGTCGTATCTTGTAAGCAATCAGCTTAATACCCCAGCGCCCCACTTTTGGGAGGCACAATCGGGCGTGTGGACACCGACGGTGATGTGAAAGGAAAGGAGCGTTCATTAAACTCTCGGCTCTGCATACCCGGAATACCACAGACAGGCATTTCAAGGGATGGTGCATTGAAGGCAACGAACGAGGTGAAGGCTGACTGACTGGCTAGTCACCTCCAGTTTTATTTTTTTGTGCCCACGAAAGGTGTTGGGAATATTTCGTGCTGCCACAGTGACTGTTACAAGAGTGGCAGCAGCAACAAAAAAACTGGGCAAGTGCGAGTTGTACTCGCACGGGTAAGGTTCCGTCGCATAATATTGATGGATGATTTCTGAAGATCAAACGACGTTTCGAAACTATTTCAGTTGAATTTTCTTCTAACTTCAACTCAAATCAACTATTCATTCATACATTTATACATCCGAAAAAAACAAACGTTCATCCCTACATATACCTATATCTCTATCCAAGTTTATCCAACACAGAAAATCCCTTCCATCATATACATACCCAATCACTGCTCATACCTGCGGTGTGTGTGTATTCATTTCTGTTGGGCATTTAGGGGTGAGATCGAAAAGATAACGCTCAGCAACGAATAGAGTGGCCGAACACAGCATGAAATTATGTGTGGAAATGAAATTGTTTTCATTTTAAATCTTAGATATCTCAAAATTTCAACATAAATCGATATTTTGAAATTTATCATTTCTTAATGCTTACATTAATGTCTTCAAAACTGCGTTTTCAGATCTTCAAAATTCGCATGTCGATGATTGACCGTTTTTGACCAATATCTCCAAAACCATTAAGGCCAGAATGCTCGCAATGGTTTTAAATGAAAGTACTCAATGAAGCCAAGTTTTTGTGATTTTTAAACACTTTGGTTTAGAAATGGCAGGGGGGGACGCATTTAAAATTTTGGAGCTCCATATTTTCCAAACGGTATTTTGGATAAAAAAGTGTTGAACGAAACCTCCACCTCATTTCGAAAGACCTGTCGATTGATATATATTTCGATGGGGTGCGACAATTTTTCAAAATTAATGTCAACTTCACCTGTACTGGAGCCACCCCCAAATGGCCCCACTTTTTAAAATCGCTGCATAGGAATTGACATCTAGGTCTGAAGTACCTAATTCCAAAATTTCATGCCGATATCTTCATAAACTTCGGAGATAAAAAAGTGTGACAGACACGACGGACGGACGGACGGACGGACGGACGGACGGACGGACGGACGGACACACCGAAATTATAAAGGTTCCGTTTTTGTAGACGGAACCTTAAAAATGGGATAGCCTTCCGCAAGGTATTTCATCAAGGGTGAGGTTTTCTCGATTGTCCGTTCAGATAAAGCCCGAAGGCAAGAAATTGACAAAAAATGTCTTAGATTTTGAAGCTGAACAGTCTTATATCATATACTATCACTTCCTACTCGAACTTGACACACCTGACACCATACAGGTCAGACTAGTGCGCTCAGAGATCCCAACACTGAAACAACTGAGGTAAAGGACATTCAGTATAAATAGTGGTTACCAGAAACAAATCAAGAAAAAGTTCTCTCACGAGTGGAAGAGACCAATAATTTTATCATTAAGACTCCAAACGGCAAGGTTAATGGCGGTGGCTAAGCCTCACATAGACCGATTTTGGTCCATAGTGTTAACTCCAAACGGAAAATTTTGAGTAACTTGTACATGACCGCAGAGGCTCGCAAGAGGCGGTCGGTGAAATATGAGAGTTAATGTCTCGGGAATCGAACTTACTTACTTACTACGCTACGGCGTCCACAGACAAAGACGGCTTAAGATTCGAAAAACAATAAGAACATCTAAGACCTTTCAGCAGCCATATAATGACCTATTTTTGAGTGTTCAATTTGCTTATTGTAGGGGAAATCAAATAGATGAGGAAACCTATTGAAGCATAACACTATTGTGCGTTGACAAAGAGGGAACGGAGTTGATTTTGAGTTATAATCTGTGTTTATAAACACTTTGCATTTACGCTCCTATTGCAGAATCAAAAGACCCTCAGAGGCAGTAAAAATTGGTGCATAATTACTTGCATTAAATGACACAACTAGTTCACAAAAATCTATCCACTTTTATTATCTTTGTAAGCTATATTCACCTGACACCAAAAAAACTCCAACGTGCAGCAATAATTAAACCGCCCAATATCTATCCATAAGCTCTTTACAGGGAAGGCCATCTAGCGGATTTGTTTTAAATCATACGAGGTTATTTTGACATTGACAGCTGTTTCCCGCTCGAAATCTTGACATAAACTCAGTATCAATCCTCCGCGGAGCGAAATGAGTCACTCTAGGCTTGAACAACTTTGGGAAATATTGAAAACTTATTTCAAAAGTGAGTGCTATGTAGCCCAAACAGTGGGTTTTTTTGAAAATAATTTTTGGCCGAAATGGAGCACCCACCACGACTGCTGAACCCAAGTTTGTGCAAAAAGTTCGTGAGACTGGTACGCTAGTGAACAACACTCATGGTCTCATGGTCTCCGTCGAACAGATGAGAATGTGGGTCCTGTGGCCGGGTATGAGACTCAATTCACGAACATCAACTCGCCATCGATCTCAGCGCGAACAGCTCAACATTTCACACACCAGCCTGAGGAGAATTCTGCACAAAGATCTCGGATTATTCGCTTACAAGGTCCAATCCACGGTCCAACGCCAAAGATGGCTAGGCCATGTAGAGCGTAGGGAGAACTTAGCTCCGACCCGAAGAGTTTTCGACTACAAGCCTGTGGGACAACGCAGCAGAGGACGTCCACGTATAAGGTGGCGCACACAATTCGAAGGGGACCTCGGCAGGCGTGATGTGCGAAACTGGGGACAGCTGGCGAGAGATCATGCTGGCTGGAGAGGCATGTTGAGTGAAGCCCAGGTCCACCTCGGACTGTAGCGCCCTAAGAAGAAGAAGAAGAAGAGGGTCCATTTGACTCAGCAATTGAAGGAGCGCGACCAACCTGTTCGCAGTTTGGGCCTTAGAACAGCTTGAATTGGACAAAGATTTTGGGCGAAAAATCATCTTGTCCGACGAGGCGCATTTTCATCTCGGCGACTACGTTAATGAACAAAATTACCGCATCCTGGGTTGGGAAAACGTTGAGTGTTAGTGTCGAGCCAATACATCCACAGAGAGTGACAGTTTGGTGCGGATTGTAAAGTGGTGGCATCATTGGACCATTTTTCTTCCAAAATGAGACTGGGGACAACGTTTCGGTCAACGGTGGGGAGCCATGTTAACCGACTTTTTTTCGCTGAAATTGAAGGCATGCGTTTGGACAACCTCTGGCTCATGCAGGATGGCGCGCCATGTCACAGAGCCCATACCACAATCGATCTTTTGCGCACCAAGTTCCCAAATCGTGTTATCAGCCGTCTTGGCGATGTCAATTGGCCGCCTTGGAGCTGCGATTTGACCTCTTTGTACTTTTTTTTGTGGGAACCGTGAAGGAGCGATGTTATGCCAACAATCCGGAAACGATTGAAGCACTTAAGATCAATATCATCTAAGCAAGTCCATCTAAGTGAACTCCAGGCCGAAACCATCAACAAGATGTTGGAAAATTGGGGTGACAGAATGCGCTACTGCGAAGCCAGCCGGGATAGCCACTCGAACGACGTTGTGCTTTATAATTAATAGGAATGTTTGTTCTTACTAACAAAGCCATAATACATGGAAATAATCTAATTTTGCTCATTTTATTGAATATTTGAAATGAAACTTGTATTTGGCCCACGCTGTTCAAGATAGTTCAATTTCCGCTTCGAATATGACGATGGCAGCACTCGTTAACAAAAAACGGAAAAGTTAGAGCTTGGACAGGCTCTATGGCTAGCGTCGTCCAGCTATCTATTCCATGAATTTCGTATCAGGCTTGGTAACTTGGTGGAGTATCGGACACAGATTTCCTCCTCTTACCAAACCAAGAGATCAACCACTTTTATTAAAGGCATCACGCTTTTTATGCGTTATGCGTTGGTGTAGCCAACGGGATTTAGCCTCTAGGGCTAAAGCCTGTGAAGGGAGTCTTAATGACCCAGCTGTCATTTTGTTTTTTTCCCTAAATAGCCCCAAAATTTGATATGTCTTGCATTTTGGGACAATTGATCGCGTTAACTGCTCGACGATACCCCATTCGTAGGGTCTATTTCTCTGAAAATCTAAAGAGCATGTTAACTAAACAATAGGAGATGCGTAAAAGGGAATTGACTACCCACACTGTAGTGCCGAGATTACTACCAACTGTTGGTGGTAATAAAACACAAAAACAAGTTTTTTAAGCTTTTTTTGTTTTTGATCCGTCCACAGCCATAGCTGGAGATCAACTGTGTCCTTTTGATCCTAATTATCTATCCGGTAATCCTCTCCACACTTCTCTAACTCTTTCTTAAGAGTACTGTCACATACAACTCCAGTACGGTAGGCGCTCCTTTTTCCTTTGATATTCCGTCTTCAAGCTTCAGTCATAATTCTGAAGACTTAACCGAAGAAAACAATTATTTCGTCGTTATCTCGCTCCTTTTCTATACAATCCTTATTCTGTTGTTGTTCTTCTGAGCGACTTTTCGAACTTTCAATTCGACACCAATCTGCCGATGCATATGCATATGCATATGTTGGAAGCCACCATACCTTCGCTCGGGTGTACACTGAATGCAGGCGAATGTTTTCACAAAGTCTCTTAGAATCGGTGCAGCTGTACACCATCTACCATTCATCGATTCACAACCTTAATCCTTTCTCTAAAACAACACTTCGCAGTCGATTATTTCAGAGGATTTAAGACGCTTTAATATCCAAATGGAAGTAGTAACGAATCTCACAAGACGCACACACCTACAGCAAATTTCATTGCAATGCACTTACCCAGGCATTGCTTGTTCTCCTCATCACTTCCTTCGTCATTTTTCATGACGAGAAGCTTCACATTTTGGACAAACCACATGACAGAGCCTCCTCAACAAACGACGCACTCAGAAGACTTTGTCTCCGAAGATGTCATCCAGACAATGCCCGAAACGAAACTGCTTACATCTGCATCACAAGACCCACCCCCTCGCACCTATCCTGTTCGTGTCCTGTCACCAAGACTGTGCTCGAATTACCTCCAACGCCCACAGGCATTAGCCCGCCGCCGCCGGCTAACATCAAAATGAAATAAATTGATGTCAGGCAAAGGTCTCTAAATGCAATGCCCGTATCTTAATGGTATGTCATGTCATATGGTGAGCTATGCAAATGAGGTGCATCCAGATAGTTTCTTGAGTGCTTTACCGGCTGCTCGTGCACTGCTTGCCTGCACACCCCGAGCGTGCGTTGTCCCATGCCATAGAATTTCTGTGTGTGTTTCCTGTGGCTTCGTTTTTCTCGTCACACAGGGACCCAGGGAGCACCTGGAAGAAGAAGACATATTCCCAACCGGGTCACATTCACAGGGATCCCGCTGCTGCCGGTCGTGCATAATGTGCGGATGGTCTAGTTCCCCCGGGGGTGGTTGTTTTAATATCCTGCAAATGGGGGTCGACCGGGGTGTTGCTGTAATGGGCTCTGACGCCAGCGGAAGGGTAGGATATGGAAATAATCCGGAGATATCGCATGTCAACGTACAGGTGCCGGGAAGGTGCTGCCGGTGCTGTTGTTGGCTAACGATTATGTTTGGATGTCATGAGTGTCGCTTTAATTAAGGCTTACGTCTGATCCTTGCCGGCTGCCGTGCGAGTGAAAAATGCTATATAATGAGGTTTATGTTAGCGCCCGCTTTGGCCTGACATTGATCCGCAATCAGGCGAAAAGTCAAAGACGCAGTGACGTTTTACCTGCACGCATGGCACGAACTGAGGATTAGGAAGTCATTTACTTTGAACTCAAACGGCGAGGACGAGGACACCGCGGTGGCAAGGATGTAAGACCCTCCACGTGAACAAATCCTTTCATGACTTGTTTGCAAAGTGGGCTGCCGCATGCAAACTGGGATATGAACTTCCACTTAGCAGAAGGTACTGCATTCTAATCAGCTCCTTGGTGAGGACTGTGCAGTGGCGGATCATATTTTTGACGACGTCCTCGCATTGGTCGCTTGTTGACGCTGTCTTTGGTGTCCTACCTTCACTTTGGTTACCGCTTTCGTGGTCGGTGCCCCTGATCTACTACACGTCACGCCCAAAAAGATGAGTGTCGCAACAATGATCTTGTGGACCCAAATTTCGCGTGAAAAAGTTCAGGTCCATTTACTGACATCGTCTCTGTATTTTTTTGCCCACAATTCCATCTGCTTTTCCTGCGCCAACCTAACAAGCGTCACGATACCGCTATATGCAGAGGCAATAACGAAGACTCCCATCCCCGTCCATCCGTGACCAAGAGATCAATCACCTCTCAGTCCCTGGCGACTCTGCAGACCCTCGGTTGGCTTTTATGTCTCTTCGATTGCCAAAACCGATTTAATGAAATGAACCGACTTCGACTTCGACGGCTCCACTTGCCTGCCCTTTGATTTGCGAAGCAACCTTTGTCGATGCCTCGTTCAATCACTAGACTGTAACCGCTTCAGATTCAAATTTTAATTGTTTCCCTCCCCCTCAATTGCACAGGGAGCGCGCTCTTTCTCTCTCTCTCTGTATGTATCTCTCCCTCAGTCAAAGTCAACAGAAACCACTAATTAGATCCCGGATCCTCATCCTTTCCACTCTTCTTTGGATTCCTTCGCTTTTTGCCCAACTCACTGCTCGCATCTCGGTTTGGTTGACGGTCGTATCCAACGGTTTTTCTGTTTTTCGTTTTTTTGCAATTCCATCCGCTGTGTGACAGTCAAATGAAATTCCATCGCGTGTCTGTATCTGTTTGGAAGTGGAGGTGGATGTGTGTGTGTACGTTGGTGTATTTTAGCTTTTGTGGCCAAAGGACTACGACCAAGGACACTCGATGAATTCCAATTACATGGAATTTTTCCAATTAAAAGTGCACAAAACGTTTTCCAAAATCGCGCGCAAAACCCAACAAAGAGGTGGGGGGGGGAGGAGGAATTCTAAGTCGAAAGTCCTTACGTCCTTGACATCGCAACATGGGTACACAAAGGAGACCTCATTTTAATCTGGCGATGCGATAATCCAGGGGGACACATGGACCAAGTGAAAGACACTTAAACGGGCACGTGATGACACTCGTGGAAAAACGGTTTTCTTTCTAAGGGGCGTTGGGGGAGGAGGGTGCTTACAATTTATTGATTGTTTTTTGCAGGACGTCTTGCAGTCCGCTGCGAGGTGGGCGATTCTCTTTGACGAACTGCAGACTCTTTGATTTCCTTGGTGTCCTTCGGTGAAGACACCAATTAGGGCAATCATCGCTCGGAGCAGGAAGCAAAGATGAATATGCATCTCTGACTCCCGGTTCGGGGACGATTGGCTGAACAGTCCTGTTTGATCGGTGGTCTACGTGGAGCAGTTTTTAATTATGCCCCTGAAGAAGGCTTGCAATCAGACTTTTGGTGCTGAAGAATTGCATCGTTTGACTTGTGAGTGCAGAATTGGAGGCATTCACGGTCATGCATTATTTATGCAGTAGAGAATTCTAGTCCGGGAATCATGCTGGCAACGCAGATGATTTAAGAGAAGCAACAAGATTTGCCATCGCTTCAAATTACTTTCGGAAGTAAAAGAGACAAAATTGACAAAAGGACACTCAGATCGTGAAGATTGATCGACAAATTGAATACAACTCGTTGGAAGACAATGTCCATGATATTTTCCAGCATGCCATTGACTCCTGTCAAGTGGACCTGTCGATGAATATGCGACTATTTTGGTGAAAAGTAATGAACGAGTCTTAGTGGCAGCTTAACTGACTGTTTTTCTGTTCCAATTCGTGCTGGATTCTCCTTTCAGACAACTGACTCAAACTGCGTCTTAGCCTTTGGAGTGACAGTTTTAGCTGGTGGTACAACTGGAAAACTATAAACTGGAGCATAAGGAGGAGCGAGGAAGTTCGGCCAGGTAGGTAGGTAGGTGATAGGGTGCCCTCCCCTCCCAGCTAAAGCCGCCTCCTTCGTCTCCCCCTGCGTCCGCTTGATGTGTGGAAGCGTAACCTCGATCACACCAAAGCTCAGCTGACCACTATTCCTCTCCTTCAGTGGAACCAGATTAGCATTCATTAGGATGGTATATCCACGACTTCCGTCCTTAGGTTCCTCCTCACTGACAACTTCCCATTCCTGTATCAGGATCGAGGGGTTTTGGGCTTGGAGGATGGTAAGGACTTCCTGCTTTTCGAGTCCCTAGTCTGGAACGCAGTGCTTTGGGGATCTCCTCTAGGGGGACCGCTTTCAGTGCAGCTCCCTTCCAAATCTGTAATCCCCTAAACGCCGTCTTAGCGAACTCATTTGACCATTGCTCTTTGCAGTCCAGAATTAGAACTCCTCTATGTCCCCTTACCTTTCCATATCTTGGAGCCTTCTGGCCGACATTTCTGCGAATGTGGTCAAAGGTTGCTTTGGCTGGCGCTGCCTCTATCTTTTCGCCAAATTCGAAGGAATACTGCCCATTAGATTTCCCGAAATCCACTATACCTAACTGCAGCGGAGTTCGAGACTCTCGCTGTATGATACCTTCGGGTCACCTGCCTTCCCGGGACTACTTTCACTGCCCTCGGCTTTCCGAATTTCTCTATTCGGTATTTTCGGATTTTTGCCTTTCAGGGTCGTTCGAGGCGTCCTCAACGGACCTGTTCCTCTTACCAGCTGGGGCTTTCCCGTCCACCTTAGCTCTACCTGGGTGTTTTACTCTGCTAGGACCCTGCCTGTTAGCAGCTTCATTCCTTGCGCTAATGTCGCTCCCTTCCTTCCTTCGCTGCTTAGCAAAACCGTCTTTGCTAAAACTCTTGCAACTGGCGTCCTTGCTAGACCCTTTTGGACAAGCAGACTCAGGTCTAGTCGATTCGTCCTTTTAGATGACGTCGTTGGCCCAAGCTAAGGAGTTTCTCTTCTTCTCAGTGAGGGACGAGGACTCCTCTGCGAAGAAAAATGGTCGCATGATGCCACCACTCCACAATCCGCACCAAACTGTCACTATCTGCGGATACATTGAGTTTTCGACAGTAACTTGCGGTAACTTGCAATTTTGTTTGCTAAAGTAGCCGTAGCCGCCGAGATGGAGATGCGCCTCGTCAGAAAAGATGATTTTGCGCCCAAAATCATTGTCCAATTCAAGCTGCTCTAAGGCCCAAACTGAAAAGTGGATGGTCGCGCGCCTTCATTTGCGGAGTCAATTGGACCTTTTTCTTCTTCTTCTTTTTCTTCTTAGGACGCTACAGTCCGAGGTGGACCTGGGCCTCATCCAACATGCCTCTCCAGCCAGCACGATCTCTAGCCAGCTGTCTCCAGTTTCGCACACCAAGCCGGCCGAGGTCCCCCTCGACTTGTGTGTGCCACCTTGTAAGTGGACGTCCTCTGTTGCGTTGTCCCACAGGCTCAGAGTCGAAGACTCTTCGGGCCGCAGCTAAGTCGTCCATACGCTCTACATGGCCTAGCCATCTCATACGTTGGACCTTGCATTAAACTCCTTAAGCGAATAATCCGAGATGTTTGTGCAAAATTCTCCTCAGGCTAGTGCGTGAAATGTTGGGCTGTTGAGATCGATGACGAGTTGATGTTCGTGAATTGAGCCTCACACTCTCGGCCACAGCAGCCACATTTTCGTCTGTGCCTACCGTACGACGACGGGGCCAATGAGTGCTGTCCACCAGCATACCAGTCTCACGAACTTTTTGCATGAACTTGCGTACAGCAGTCTCGATGGGTGCTCCATTCCGCCAAAACTTCTTTTTAAAAAAACGCACTGTTTGGGCTACACAGCACTCACTTTGGAAATAAGTTTTCAATATTTCCCAACGTTGTTCAAGCGTAAAGCGACCCATTTCGTTCCGCGGAGGTATGATACTGACTTTCTGTCAAGATTTGGAGCGGGAAACAGCTGTCAGTGTCAAAATAACCTATGATTTAAAAAAAAACACTAGATGGCACACCCTGTACAGTAGGTAATAATAATAATGGCGGCGCTCTAACTTCTAGCTTCTCAGCAACCACTTGTGTTGTGGGTGCTATTGTTCCTTCACGAGTGGAAGTTTAATGCCGACTCCGAACGGCGAGATTGAGAAGCTATTTCTAGACAGTTATACTCGTTGAGCACTGTCAGTGACTCAAAAGAGCTGGAGCCGTGAAAAAATGTAGAGGCGTGAGCCAAGTCCACTTCGAACTGTAGCGCAGCACAAGAGATATTGAACCAGAAACCGTCCAGTACAATCAAATCATCGATCGAATATACATACATTTTTGACAGCGACACCCAGTGCCAGAATCTATTAAATGACTTTGAAACATCAAGCGCCATCAAGTGCCTCAAACATCTTGCTTTCGCCGAGAGGAGTCCACTTTTGTGAAAAATGCCATAAAATCACCAGTGCAATAGCTGCTTCCTGTACCGTACTCTCGGTCATTGGGAATTCGCTAGGATTCAAAACTCAAAGATTTATCCGCATTTTCAAGGTTTCCTAAAGAAGGGACTTTAGTACTAAGGGTCGGTTAGAGGGGTCCCAGGTTCGAATCCCAGTGAAATCGAATCTGGTCCAGTCACCATTTGCCGTTGGGATCAAAATAGCGGCACTGGAGTAGGTAGCTACCTGCCAGTACAATGGACCAGTTTTGAGTCTGAGTGCTCCAGTAGAGTTTCAACAATCCTCCGAAAAAAAGGGTCAGTAGGCGGAGGGAGACGATGTCCAAAAGAAAAGGCTTTCGCTGTGATTTTGCCACCGTGGAAGGACGCCTCTCCAGAATTACTCGTATTTTGACATTTTTCTGCCCACATTTCATCTCATTGTTGCCTATCGAATGCTTGTGGTGATCATGATCCATTTTCCATTCTTCTTTGAATCCAGAAGGTTTCTCACTGTTCTGAGTATTTAGCCGCCTTCCCAAAGGTAACAAGTAGACGTCTCTTTATAAAAGCACACATTCCATCCTAGGCTGGGCAGCTCCGAGTGGAGTCACTTGTAATTGCTTCGATGACCGCTTTCTCCTCACTTCAGTGCGAATTTCAAATGAAACAGAATTCCCTACTTCAAGCGACTTATCCTCTCCACATGTGGGTGTACCTGGTCTCTCCTCAAACTCAGCCCCCAACAACCAAGGCTTGCTTTGAAATATTGCCAATATCATCCAGGCAACAGCAGCACCATCATGTGTGCGCCGCTTGGAAACTTCAAAAATGCCCCCAACTTCCCATTTCACTACTAAAAGCATTTGGAATTGAATCAAAAAACCGAATCTATTTCCAAAATTGCTTCAACCCGCAACCGCCCGCTGTGCCGGAGCCAGAAATAGGCCACGAAACCTTTTCCACTCGCATTCCATTACCCGGGCGTCCCGCTGAAAGGAAACCATTAACTTCAACGAAAACCTTAATAAAAAGTCCTTCCATCCCATGTTCCGGTACACTCTCCCTTTCATCGTTGCAGATACAATTTACGAGCGACGATATTTTCAGCATTTCCATACATGATTCTTCCGCCGCACTCGCCGTAGGGCCCCTCAAAACCCATCCAAATTCAACGGACAGGCTGAGAGACGGAACGCGTTAATTCTTCAAAAATATTCTGAGTAGTATTAAGGGTCGGCTAATCCTCGGGATCCTTGAATTTTCAATATTCCATCTCAAATATTTTGCAATTTGAGTTGTGCGGCATGTGTCTGGCGAAGTGGATCCTCCGGGTGCTCCTTCACACAAGCTCCGGTTGGATGTGGGATATCTATTTTTACGCCAGTCTCTGATGTTTGAGGAGCGCGTCAAAATGTGCTGAGGGAACATGGCCTCTCCAGCTCCAGCTCTAGCGCCAGCCCCCTGCGCTGGTAAATTTCCCGACGAGATATTAATACGAGAGCAGCTGTGTGTTGAGCTGCCCCGCGTCCTGAGTCTCCCGCCCCTTTGGCGGGAATGCATTAGGATCCGCACACAATCTCGTCGTTGTCGGCGTTGTCGTGGCGTTTGTCGTCCTCATCTCGTCTTCTCGTCATTCCGTTAATTTAAATCCAAAAATTAATTCATAACATTGACGTCCCCAAAGAGACCCGTCACTCCCCCTCCACCCACCACCCACTCACAGTCTGCAGCCCTATTCGTGTGTGTACTTCAAATGAATATTTATGCAATTAAAATTGCAGATACGTTTGTAGGGAATACGTCAATCGCACGGAGTGCACCGCAGCTCACAGCCCCCGCCCCGCTGCGCCAAGGGTTCTTTCCCCCACCGTTCAGCCATCCTGGGCGTGTGTCCTTGGGTTTTTGCTCGACCAAAAAAAAGGATAATTTATGTACACTGCGCTGGATGAGTGGGAGGGGAGTGTGGGTGTTAGTGAACGCAAATATGTTTAAATACAGAAAAAGGAAACATATTCGTCATATCGTCGTGACAAGGACGTTCGCTCCGCTCCGAGGCATGACGGGTTTGATTGAGTATTTGGTTACCGGCTTATGGATGTATGAATGCTCCGAGGGTGGGGGGGTCGCTCTCATTACGCGGCGGTGGGAATTATCGAATCCCACCGAATGTATCGGTTAATAGGGATGTTCACTGGAATGTGTGTGTGCGCGGCTCGATTGGTTTACATTGTAAACGATGTTGATTGAGCTATTGAATTTCATTTGGATACCGTCACCGTAATAGGGACACGTTCGGGAGTTTTACACGTCTCTTCGCGGCTGCTCTTGTCGCTGATTCCATTGGAATGCACAGATGGCAATCAATTGATGGTCTTTTGTGTTTTTTTTTTATAATCCTTTGTGTGGAAATGTACGTACATATGTGTGGAGTTTTTCAATGATGTTTCGACATGATGGAAAATTGTGTGCGGTAAGTGATCCTTTGTAAATTGAGTTGACGCAACGGGGTGGGTTTTGAATGAAGGATCTTAAAATGCATCCATGGGGGCTAATTAATCCCAAGTCTTTTGCTCGTGCACAAGAAACCATAAGAATAGAGAGAGGACAACAACTGGCGCCCAACTGTGGACACATGGAATCTGTGCGGCCTTAGGTTAGGTTAGGTTAGGCTAGGGGGCGGCTAATGAATTCACCAGTACACTTAGACCATGTTGGTCCATGAGTGATACTCAGAGTCAGACTACTACCACTGATCTACCGATCCAGTTACAGTGCCGTTAATTTGATACCAATGGCAAATGGTGATTGGACCAGATTTGAAAAACCGGATAAAAGCGTATTAACTTTGCTTTCACAGGGATTCGAACCTGGGGCCCCTTTAATTTTTTTTTTTGGAGGATTTTTTTAAACTCTGCACTGGAGCACTCAGACTCAAAACTGACCCATTGAACAGCCAGGTAGCAACCTACTCCAGTGCCGTTAATTTGATTCCAACAGCAAATGGTGACTGGACCAGATTCGATTTCACTGGGATTCGAACCTGGGACCCCTCCGACTTGGGGCAGGCACTTAACCAACTGCGCCATCCAGTCGCTTTTGTGCGGCCTTATTTGGAGGCGAGTGTGGGCATTTGTATCAGTAGTAGAGTAAAGGAGCCAGAGTAAAGTGAACAGAGCTTAGCATGCCTTGAATGCGATTCCATCCAGTAGGCGACGGCTTGGTAGGACGAGTTGGTTGCACCAAGTCCAAAAACTCGCCTGATTGCGCTTGGTCATAGCTTCTGATGAGTTAGAGTTGATGGCGCAGGATTGAGTGGCCTGGAGATCTCGCGTGCATGCATTGCTCCTGCGATACTTTCAGAGGAACATGCGAGTCACGGAAAATGATGATGATGATGATGAGTATAAGCAGCAGAGCTTCTCAAAACGTTTAACTTCAGAATTCTTAGTCGTATGCTAAAGTCAGTATGCATCTTCATAAGTGATAGATGACTAGATGGCCCACCCTGTAGATTCCGCAGTCCATGGAATATTTTTTAATTCCAATGAAAGGTTAGTGTTGAAGAAGCTGGAGAGATCGGCTTGAGTTTCGTGATCGTAGACTGATCGTCATTTAGTCTGGATCGCGTTTTTTCAAATGCTTCGTTTTGGAATGCTGTGTTGAATTGAAGCCATGTTCTTCCAGAACCGCAGTCAGTCTCCCATGCCATGAGAGTTACCACCACTAACCCAAAAGTTTGTTCCTTGCGAAATGGACATTTTTTATCCGAACTAAAATCTGGAATTCTTATCAATGTCCTCATTGGCCTCTCTTTTGAGTGGGTCCCCCTCCCAACACTGACCTTCCGTATTATTTATTAAGCGGACAATTTAAGTCCCCAGCATGACTCCTTCAATCGCAGTTCCTTGTCTCTGCTGGAGCCTCTCTCAGTCTTGAATAATGCACGCCAATGCAAATGAATTTCGTGCATCCCTCATGTGACCCACATTTAATCGTTAAGAGATTCCATCACTCCCTCCTCATTTATTTTTAAATCCTTTGCCAAACAGCATCCTTCACAACTGCCAAGCACCACCGCTGAATGACAGGGGAAACGCCGCACACTCGTGTTCCCCGCCAGCGTTATGGGAAAGGGGAAATCTCTCGTGGCTCGCTCCTCGAGGTGAATTCTGCGCGCAAACACCCTCGGAGTGCGGCCAACTCACCACGGCATCTCCTTACTGTTATCAAAACATGGAAATCCTCGAAATGTTGTTCCGCAAACACTTGGTCTCAAGTCGAAAGGAGAAGAAAACTTTCGACATGATATCCTTAGCACGGTCCCAATCCGAAATTCCATTTGAATCCCCTTAAGTGTTCCCGTTACATGCTCCAAGAGCTCATGCTTAAACGGGTATCCGCCGCCATTCAGGCCGAGAGATTGAAGTTAATTACAGGAAACATGTGAAACGATTTGTACAACAAACCCTTTTCACAAACAACATCAGCTCCAGCGGGAGCCGGAGCTGGAGCAGCACTCTCAAGGGTGTTATTACTGACGTAAGATGGCCCAGTGTAGCCGGTGGGGGCGAGTGGGACTGTGCATGAGATTGGAAAACTTGTTCGTTTGTTCCTTTAAGTGAAAGGAAAACATTAAAGCTCTTTCCCTCATTCTTTGACTGGCCGGTGGTGGAAGGCAGCGGCAACAAAAGTCGGGTGGTGGGGGCGGGGGGTTAAACGCTGAAAGAAAGTGGCGATGGTGATTCCTGTTTGACGCAAAGTCAATGTCGGTGGTAATTAGTTTAGTTTTTACGCATTTTTAGGCTCCAAGTGGGCCTTTGCGTGCATTTGTTTGAGGATTTTTCACGCTCGGGCCCTTGCTTAAAGGTCACAAATCTTAGTTGGAACGCGGATGGTAAATGTCAAGCGGCGACCTTTTCCTTTGAATCCTCTCTGATTCTTAAAAGCGTTCTAATTTAATTCTCCTCATAATGATGCTTTAGGCAACGGGATGGAGATCTCTTTACCTGGTCCTTTTTGGAACCGAACAAGACGGTTCTACAACCACAAACAGTTGTTAAAAGCACCCTGATCGCATCCTGGTAGTAGAGTAGCAGCCGATAGTGAGAATCATTTGTGCGGACTATTCAACGGCGATGAGGACACAAGTACCTTCGACAGGCAGAATGTTACACTCAGTTTGTCCAATGTTAGAAGAGAATTCCCTCTCCCCGATCGTAATATCGAGACTCTAACACAGCTTCTGTGGCAGAAATCTTTAAAGCAGCTGGAGATGTTCTGCATTCCCTAGTTTATGTATGATTTGGTACGAGAAAACTATGCCCGATGAGTGGAATTCCATTGTCGCTTGCCCGATCCACAAGAAAGATGAAAGTTGACTCCTTTGAGTGCCCAATTATCAAGGGATCAGTCTCTTTCACATCGCCTACAAGATCTTCGCTCCTGTTGTGTGTCATCGTCTGAAACCTTTCATCAACACATCAATGTCAGTGTGGTCTCAGGCCAGGAAAGTCCTTAATAGAACAGGGCGTCAGATCCTGAAAAACGCCAAGAAGTGCAGATCGACAATTCGTCGATTTCCGCACATGACAGCCTGCATAGAGATTAGCTGCACAGGGTGGGCCATCTAGTGTTTTTTTTTAAATCATAGGTAATTTTGACACTAACAGCTGTTTCCCGCTCGAAATTTTGACAGCAAGTCAGTATCATACCTCCGCGGAACGAAATGAGTCGCCTTACAGTTGAACAACTTTAGGAAATATTGGATACTTATTTTCAAAGTGAGTTCTGTGTAGCCCAAACAGTGCGTTTTTTGAAAAGAAGTGCGTTTTTGGCCGAAATGAAGCACCCCCCGCGACTCCTGTACGCAAGTTTGTGCAAAAAGTTCGTGCAACTAGTATGCTGGTGGATAACACTCATAGTTCCCGTCGTCGCACGATGCGCACAGATGAGAATGTGCTGCTGTGGCCGAGAGTGTGAGACTCAATTCACGAACATCAACTCCCCATCGATCTCAACAGCTTAACATTTCGCGCACTAGCCTGGGGAGAATGCGATTCCATCAGGAAGGCGACCGCTTGGCAGACCCAGGACGAGATGGTTGGACCAGGCCCAAAAACTCGCCTGGTTGCGCTTGGGCATATCTCCTGATGAGTTAGAGCCGATGGCGGAGGATCGAGTGGCCTGGAGATCTCTCGTGCAAGCATTGCCCCCGCGAGGCCTTTAGTGGAACATGCGGGTCACTGAAAATGAGATGAGATGAGCCTGAGGAGAATTCTGCACAAAGATCTCGGACTATTCGATTACAAGGTCCAATCCAAGGTCCAACGCCTAAGATAGCTAGGCCATGTAGAGCATATGGACAACTTAGCTCCAGCCCGAAGAGTCTTCGACTCTGAGCCTGTGGAACAACGCAACAGAGGACGTCTACGTACAAGGTGGCGCACACAAGTCGAGGGGACCTCCGCCAGCTTGGTGTGCGAAACTGGAGACAGCTGGCGAGAGATCGTGCTGGCTGGAGAGGAATGTTAGGTGAGGCCCAGGTCCACCTCGGAGTGTAGCGCCCTAAGAAAAAGAGAAAAAGAAAAAGGTCCCATTGACTCTGCAATTGAAGGCGCGCGACCAGTTCGCAATTTGAGCCTTCGAACAGCTTGAATTGGACAACGATTTCAGCCGAAAAATCATCTTTTCTGACAAGAAGCATTTTCATCTCCGCTCTCGGCTACGTTAACAAACAAAATTGTGGCACCGCATCTGGGGCTCGAAAAACCTGCAAGTTATTGTCGAGAAGCCAATGCATCCACAGAGAGTGACAGTTTGGTGTGGAGTGGTGGCATTGTGGAGTGGTGGCATCATTTGACCATTTTTCTTTGAAAATGAGGCTGGGAACAACGTTTCGGTCAACGGAGCGCACTACAGAGCCATGTTAACCGACTTCCTTTTTTACTGAAATTGAAGACATGCATTTGGACGACCTCTGGTTTATGCAGGATGGCGCGCCAAGCCACACAGCCCATGCCACAAGCGACCCTTTGTGCAAGAAATTCCCAAATCGTGTTATCAGCTGTGTTGGCGATGTCAATTTGCCGCCTCGGAGCTGTGATTTGACCGCTTTGGGTTTTCCATTTTTATTGCAAGCTTTGCTGATTCATCGGCTTGGTTATGGTCGAGGATTCCCTGATGTCTGTAATTCCAGAGGACTTCTTTTTCTAGCTGAGGCGGTTCTGGGTCTCAACCATCAAGCCTCTTCAGCTAGCGCTCCCTTTAGACTTGAATGCTTTGGGCACAATGGACTCATAGTGGTCTAAGTGAGCCGTGACATGTTCTTCATGTCAGCAAGGGCACCCATCTTCCTAACATAACCCTATACTTGTGTGCGACACAAGTTGTCCTCTTTTCCTTTATCTTTCACTTATGGCTATAGTTTTATCGTCTCCATATGGTATTGGATTGAACATGCCACCGTTGCCTAATCAATTACTATAAACAAGATGTGTGGTGGTGGACGCCTTTACACGTTACTCGTTTATAGCCGTTCTTCAATGAGATCTGATTTGAAGGCGATCATGCTCGGCTTGACCATGGTTGTGGGAACTTAAAGGGTGAGGCTATATTCTTATCTTGCCACTTTGTAGGCATGCCTACGCTTTAAAGTCTAAGTTCGCGATGTGACTTATTCCAATCGTGCGACTGAACACACAAAAGCTGATGAAGAACAACCGCTTATTCCCATCTTTCTTCATCAAGCAGATATTCTCAAAGGCCTCCTGTGATTACCAATGAAGCTTCACCGTTTAAAGGTAAAACAATGTCCACAAAAAGAGAAGAATTTTGAAGATACTTCAGGTTTTTAAGCCTGGCGTGGAGTTCGAATTGATTGACACGGCATGTGTTAGTAGACTTCTGAGTGTTTGAACGCTGCAAGTCTCGAAACAAAGGACCACTCTTCTTCTTAAACTTTCGAATGTTACTAATCGCAGGATCCCTCTGAGTGTGGATTTCCGCTTTTCATCGGTAACTGTCGCCTCATTCAATCCACTTCATTTAAATTATATAAACGTAAGCAACACAGAATATAACTGTCTAGAAAAAGTAGAAAAAGCTTCTCAAAATAGCCGTTCGGAGTCGGCATTAAACTGTAAGTCCCCTCCACTCGTGAGAGAACAATGTCACGCACAACGCGAGTGGTTGCTGAGAAGCTAGGCCCAGGTCCACCTCGGACTGTAGCGCCGCCATTATTATTATTATTAAACAACACTTTAACTTAAATCAAGAGTAAACTTAATTTTTGAGCCAAAAAAGTTGGTCAAGTCAAACTTGGAATGGGGTACTGCTCCTTCCACGTCTAGACGGTGTATGCTCTGAAATTAAAAATAATTCTACCAGCACGCAACCGACACAGTCTCTGATATCATTCCTCGTTCTCCCAGCTCAGAGGTCAAGGGATTAATGAGATACACAAAAGTGACTCCACCAACGAACGGCATCGTGGTTCACCACCAGCAAACAATGCTCACTCCGGCCGGTATGTAGATTTCCACCGAGGAGGATCAACTCCTTCTTCGCCGGTATGTAGATTTCCACCGAGGAGGATCAACTCCTTCTTCGCCTCGAATTCTACCGCCACCCTTCCGCGAAAACAGAACCGGCGAAAAAACAAACTCGACTTCCACGACCACATGCACACTGCAACTTGGCGGCGAATGGCGCTCGGCAGAGGTTCGGGCGCAAGGATCTCTTCTTCTTCATATAGTTTTCCGATGTTGATTCTTTGCCCTTGCCACCGCTGCACTGCTGCTGATTGTTGTTTTTGTTATTTTTATTCATATCCTTCGACGATTTTCCGCTTTGCGGACTTGTGATGCGGCGCAACTTGCGGATGAATATATTTTTCCACCAATTTCCGCAGAGCAGTAAAAATAAATTAATTTACTATGCTTTTGCAAGAAGTAAGCATAAAAAGCGAAATAAATAAAAAATGCAAGGAGCGCACATCCTTGCGCGTCAAGGCATTTGCATCTCGAGTGTGTGTGTGTCTGGCAGGGCCTGTTGTCGGCGGGAGGGGGCGGCGAAGTCTGGTTCATTGTTTTAAATATTTATACGAACTTTGGTTTAACGATGTGAGAATGCTGCTCGCAAGCCGTTGGGACACTGGATACTGGAAAAGTCCTTATTGCCTTGGAGTTGAAGACTGAAGTGAAGTCTGTCGTGCGGGGACAACTGTACACATCCATAACGTGCTTGTGAGTGGGTATTGTCAAGGATAATAAGTAGCTGATGAATTTTTAAAACAGCTTTTGGGATGCGTAGTTTCTGGGACTTTTTGGGGAGTAAGTTCGGAGATGACGGAGTCACACACAGGAGTTGATGAAGATTCTGGATGCCGAAGGATGTGAACGTTGAATAAATGAGATGATTTCTGGGAGAAGAACATGGCATGTTAATGATATTTCGGTTCCATGAACTGTAAAATTTCATTGTCTTTGAGCAGGGATTTTGCGGGAGCTTCAGTGGGACTTTGTCTGGGAAGGATTTATGGCTTCTATGAGAGACGTGCGTATGTATTCAAGTAATTATCAGATCTTGTTGCTGGCTGGCTTTCAAGAGCGAAGGATTCATGACTCATCATTAAGGCTCATGAAAGTTGTCGAGACATGACGTAAACAGTGGTAATTTGGTTTTGAGAAAATTTGTCTAGGCAATTGTACTCTCTGAGCATTGTCATTGATTCGAGAGATGTAGTGCTGTACTTACTATGCTTTCAACGTCCTACACCTCACACAAGGAGCTGGTCTAGAACAAATCCCACCAGTCACGGTTGACGAACTGCAGAATGCGTGCAGAAAAATTGGCGACAAAAAATCCCCTGGCCCGGACGGTATTCCCAATAAAGCCATCAAAGCGGCTATCGAGATGAGACCAGAAAAATTGGCGACAAAAAATCCCCTGGCCCGGACGGTATTCCCAATAAAGCCATCAAAGCGGCCATCGAGATGAGACCAGAGCTCTTTGTGGCGACGATGCAAAGGTGCCTCGAAGAGGGAAACTTTCCTGACTGCTGGAAGCTACAACACCTGGTGCTTATACCCAAAGGCAATAAGCCGCCCGGAAAACCGTGAGCGTACCGACCGATTTGTCTGCTGGAGAGTATTATATATCACAGGCTAATCGGCGTGGCTGAGGAGCGAGGAGCCCTATCCGACCATCAGTACGGCTTCAGAAAATCGCGCTCTACCATCGACGTCATTAAGGATGTGGTGGATATAGCAAGCGATGGTGGGGCGGCACAAAAAAATACTGCGTTGTAGTTACGCTGGACATCAAAAACGCGTTTAACTCGGCAAGTTGGTCCTGCATCATGAGAGTACTATGTAAATAGGATGAGCACACCGCAGTACTTGAGGAGGATAATCGTCAGCTATTTCACCAACAGAAAACTCAGGTACCAGACTGACGATGGTAATAAATACTACGAGTACGACGTCTCGGCAGGCGTCCCACAGGGTTCAGTTCTTGGACCCCTCCTGTGGAACCTAATGTACGACGGAGTACTGACACTGACGCTGCCACATGGAGTCAAGATAATCGGCTTTGCCGACGACATCGCGGTCGTGACGGTGGCAAAGCACATCCACGAAGTGGAAACCGCCACAAACGAAGCAATCGCCAGGATCAAAAATTGGCTGGAATCTTCCGACCTCCAACTAGCGGACCACAAGACAGAAGCTGTTTTAATAACCAGCCGAAAGATTGTGGAATACGCAAACTTCCGGGATGGCTCCCAGCTAATTAGATCCAGGGATACTGACTGAACCGACTGAACTTCAAAAAGCACGTCGAATACTGCAGCAGAAAAGCGTCAAAGACGCAGACGGCACTTTCCGGTATGCTGCCGAACATCGGAGGACACGGATACCCAAGAAGGATCTTGCTTTCCAGAGTGGTAAGTTCGATTCTTCTATATGCTGCACCAATCTGGGCGGGTGCTCTTTCTGTAAAGGAGACAGCAAAGAAGCTTTCGTCAGCATACAGGCTCTGCGCCTTAAGAACAATCAGCGGCTTCCGAACAATTTCGGACGAATTGATCCCCGCGATAGAAGCTTGGACATCGAGAACACACGGGGACTGCAACTACCACCTCACGCAGTTCTTGTCGGGCCATGGAAGTTACCGGAAATACCTCCACAGATTTGGTCACGACAGCTCACCCTCCTGTCCAGAATGCGCGGGCGAAGAGGAAGACGCAGAGCACGCAATATTCCATTGCAGACGCTTTGCCGCATGGAGAACAAATTTACCAACTCCCGAACTCCTAGTTAGCCATATGATAGATTCAACTGACAAATGGCTAGAGATTTGCTCCTTTATAACTAGCGTTCAGAACGAGCTAAGAAGGCTCGAAAGAGAAAGGAATTCCGCGGGGAGAGTGGTTGGGTTTGCGAATCGTGCATTCTGCCCGGGCTATCAGTATCTTTCGAAGATTGCCACATCCTTGGACGCATCAAAAAAAAAAAAAAAACTCATACACCGAATCCATGTCGTAAATGTGGTGAATAAGATCCTCGCAAAAAGCTTTGGACACAGCACTCATGTTGACGAATCGAAGTGAGTGCAAGTAGTCTAGTATTTTCCCTTCGAGAGCTATTAGCCGTCCACTGCCACAGGCCAAGCTCGATGAATTGGGATATGAACACGGCCTCAAGTGCACACCCATCTGTTTGCGTTCAGTGCATTCTTGCCTTTGGTTTGAAATTTGAAAAAGTACCTGAAATGCAAGACATTTCACTTGTATTAAGAGCAGCCGCCTCAAGCAGCCGTAAAACTGACGCCGATTAGCAGAAAATTTCCAGAACTTGTGAATCCTGTTCGGGCGTATGTCTTCGCTTAACACTTTTGTCCAAAGTCTACCCCCACAAATCCACATGCAAACAAGTCTTCTCTCCGAAAAAAACATACGGCTTCTTACCACAATACAATGGAATGTATCCCATTCACGTCCTCCTCCCAATAGGCCCGTACTTCCTGCTAATCTGCTTCCGATGCTGTTGATTCATCTCCATTTGCATCACAGATCCCTTCACATTCTCCCGTCCGATGGCCCGTTCGCATATCGTTCACTTGCAGCACAAGGTCCTGACAAGCCACATGAATGAATGGCCTTAGAATATGCAAATCTTCATCGGCCGCAATCTCATCTCATGGAGATAATTCAAACATCTCCTAATGAAGGCCTCTCGCATCCGCCACTCTCAGCGAATTGATATACAGCCCACCGACTGCATTACTTTTCCATTAAATCCGCCCCGCAATGAGAGCGGCACGCATATCCATAAACATGTTTCACATACGCCTAAGCACAATAATCATCAGAATCCATAATCAACGATACGGCAAGGACTCCGCCTGCCATCGGCCCGGGGTACTTACTCCACCATCCGCACAAGTGCGCCGTGTACAAATGCAACGAGTATATCTCGGTCCCGGCCAACCACTGTGCTTCATGCACAGAATAGCCATTTGGATTACAATCTTTTATTTGTGTTCCAGATCATTAAAAGGATTTACCTCCCAGCCGCTTACCGCCGCCCAGACTACGTGGACTGATCCCCAACGCAAGCATGCACCCTCCTGGGCCACCCCAGCGCACCAGAGTTTCACAGTTCCCAGGCTCACGTTGGTCTCGTGCACAGCGATTTCCATACATTATCCTTGAATGTCATTAAAGTCAATCGGACTTAATTGCTCGAGTCCACTTAGTGGGTTGCCCATGCCGACGGCGGGGGCGGCGCGGGAGTGGCAGCGAGGGTCACAAACGGGCAATGGGACTAGATGTGCATGCGGTTCATATCTTACATTAGAATTTCTAAAAAGTTCATAAATTCACCGATTAAACCTTCAGATAGCCAAATCAATTTGCGCACTGTCGGCCGGGTCAGAAACTATCACATTTCGGAGCGGGCCTGCACATCCGCGTGCTGGGGAATTCAATTTATGAGCAATCGAATCGATAAAGCGGCGTTTAAGTGGATTTCAATTCCAATTAAAAATCTGGTTAATTTATGTGTCTGTGCTGTGATGTATGCTCACTCAGATACGGATACAAATTTTAATTACATCGCGTAATTGCATTTCTCACTTCAGTCGCGTGTGGGGTTTACGGCACTCAGCGGGGTGTGGGCGTCAGTAGGTAGGCGTATAAAAATTGGCAACTAGTCGCTGCTGTTCATGAGTTGATTAATTTGTATGTAAGTCGTTACCGCAACACCCCCATGGAGTTGTTGGAGGTGCCGTGTTGCGGCTGAAGAGTGACTAATTGATGTGAGCTACACAAACGAGTGACATTTGGTTTATTAGCGGTGTTAACGGTAAATAAATTATGTTTTTGAAAAAACTCTTATGAATGCATTTCGCTTTAGATGGTTTTTTGTGTGCAACGGTGATATGAGATTAAAAGAGGAACGTCGATGTATTTGATCACTTTACGAGCAACAGTTGAAAACTATTTCACCCTCATCCCCATCATCATCCTCATCCTCATCCTCATCCTCATCCTCATCCTCATCCTCATCCTCATCCTCATCCTCATCCTCATCCTCATCCTCATCCTCATCCTCATCCTCATCCTCATCCTCATCCTCATCCTCATCCTCATCCTCATCCTCATCCTCATCCTCATCCTCATCCTCATCCTCATCCTCATCCTCATCCTCATCCTCATCCTCATCCTCATCCTCATCCTCATCCTCATCCTCATCCTCATCCTCATCCTCATCCTCATCCTCATCCTCATCCTCATCCTCATCCTCATCCTCATCCTCATCCTCATCCTCATCCTCATCCTCATCCTCATCCTCATCCTCATCCTCATCCTCATCCTCATCCTCATCCTCATCCTCATCCTCATCCTCATCCTCATCCTCATCCTCATCCTCATCCTCATCCTCATCCTCATCCTCATCCTCATCCTCATCCTCATCCTCATCCTCATCCTCATCCTCATCCTCATCCTCATCCTCATCCTCATCCTCATCCTCATCCTCATCCTCATCCTCATCCTCATCCTCATCCTCATCCTCATCCTCATCCTCATCCTCATCCTCATCCTCATCCTCATCCTCATCCTCATCCTCATCCTCATCCTCATCCTCATCCTCATCCTCATCCTCATCCTCATCCTCATCCTCATCCTCATCCTCATCCTCATCCTCATCCTCATCCTCATCCTCATCCTCATCCTCATCCTCATCCTCATCCTCATCCTCATCCTCATCCTCATCCTCATCCTCATCCTCATCCTCATCCTCATCCTCATCCTCATCCTCATCCTCATCCTCATCCTCATCCTCATCCTCATCCTCATCCTCATCCTCATCCTCATCCTCATCCTCATCCTCATCCTCATCCTCATCCTCATCCTCATCCTCATCCTCATCCTCATCCTCATCCTCATCCTCATCCTCATCCTCATCCTCATCCTCATCCTCATCCTCATCCTGAACCTCATCCTCGATTTCTATAAAAAAAAAAAATCCAAATTCGCTGCGAACAGGATTCGAACCTGTGCGGGTAGAACCCAATGGATTTCAAGTCCATCTCCTTAACCACTCGGACATCGCAGCGCTTGTTAGCGACGCGGCAAATGCGATTCCTGCTATTTGGTAGTTCATGCATTAAGAAACAGAAGTAGCACACTTGCAGTATCATGGTCGCTTTTATGGGCCGAGGAGTCCTCAATTTGTACAGTGTTTCAATGATGACTGCTGCCAACAAATTATAATAAAAGGTTGTATGAAAATGGGGTGAGAGATGAGATGAGATCCAAGAGCGCCCAATGCATCCCGGAAAAATCACTGTTTGGTGTGGATTTTGGCCTGGTGGCGCGACGTCATCGGTCCATTTTCTTTGAGAACGACGGCGACCGTCAATGGCGAGCTATGCAGGTCAATGATTACCAACTTCTTTTGGCCTGAATTCGATGATATGGACATCAACGACATGTGGTTTCAACAGGACGGCGCGCTACGTGCACGCCACATTGGAAATTCTGCACGAGCTATTCGAGAGCATGATCATCTCACGTGAACTGTGGAGGTGATGTGAACTGTGGGAGTGATATGAACTGGCCACTGAGACCGTGCGATTGGACCCCATTAGACTTTTTCTTGTGAGGTTTCCTGAAGTCGCAGGTCTATGCGAATAAGGCACAAACCAAAGCGGCGCTCAAAGCCAACACTAATCCATGCCATCGACCAAATTCAGACTGATTTATGCACCAGAGTCATGGAAGATTAGATATTTCGGATGCGCGCCACCCAAAGAAGCGGCAGCGGACATTTGAATGATGCTATACCCTATACATAATGGCATCGATAGGCCTTTCAAACAAATAGAAAATGTCGATGATGTCTCATACATACTTTGCTTAACTCGAATTTAAAGTTAGGAAGCGCTTAATGAACGACCCATTATGATGCTCAACTGATCAAGCATATGCACCCTGCTTCAGTCGAAAAATAAAGGGAAATTTCGCACAAAAGGGAGCACTTTATCCACCGAATTTGACAAAAATGTTGACAGTTATGGACGTGGGTACTGCTCACGCCACACCAATTTAAAAAAGAGAGAAGCTAATAACTGGAAACTGTAGAAGACTCAGTGTTATGCCACAAAACTTAAGGACCGGCGACAAATATTTCCTCGCCAAAAATCCACTGACCTTCTCCGTTTGCCTGCGCCTTCCAAACTGCTCAGGAAATTCAGAAGAAATTCTCTTCGATATCTGTCCACAAAATTTGGGAATCGATTCGTTTATTGTTTCAACACGATTGTGCAGCTCAGGAGTAGCACCGACGAGACGCACTCAGCAAGGGCCAACTTCCTTAAGAGAGATAGTTGTTTGGTTGTATTTTCCAACGATTATCCTTTCAATTACATTGGCGCCCAACGCAAATTGAAGCCAACACACCCTCCACCCCACGACAGGGACACCATTCAGCATAGGAAAGGAAACCAGCTTAAGTTGATGATGAAAGTTGCTCCTTTGCGACAGTTTTGCCCCGAAGAGGAGTTTTATCAGTTCGCCTGCACTGCACAGGGATCTGTGTGCACTGATAAGGCTCACTTTCGAAAGTGTGAATCGATTGGATGAAAACTTTAAGCCACCGAATGAGATGAGCGCTCACACTCGCCACTTCGAGATGCTGAGTGTGTTTAGCCAAGTTTCATGGCTAATAAATTCCTGTTGGGGGGCTTCTTGTAAATCATTGCATTCCACTTCCACTCAACATAACCTCATTTAAGTTTTCAAAAACGGAGTCGTACAATCGAATCAAAAAGTTTTCTCCTCTTCTCCTCGCCAATTAGGTCGCCGGGGTACGCCGGGCGGTGTTCACCCACATCGCCCAACCGCCGCCGGGCCAAATCTCTTGCTTTCTCTGTCTGGCATCCACTTTAACTTTGCTCGAACCTTCTCGGAAACTCTAACAAGGTCCTTCAAGGAACTTAATTTCGCGCAATAATTTCCGATCTTTGACACCAATACCATCCAACTGGGTCCTCCATCCGTCCGAATTGGACTTGAATCTCTCTCTCGTTCCCTCTCTCACACTCTCTCTTTCTCTCTCTTTTGGGGAAAAGTTTAATTTCCTCCAACAATCCCTGTTCGTTCGACCAGCTACCACCACCCGGATGGGGGGAGGGGGGTGTGCTGAAGCCAGCACGCTCTCTTAGCACACATAACTCCAAGAGCGGGAGTCAACAATCGTTGAAACTTTTCGCCCGAACCGAACGGAGCGCTGCTGTGCTGCAAGGTCGTGAATGAGCCAAACAATGCGTGGTCGGGGGATGGGTGGCAGGTGCCGGCAAACTGTACAATTTCATTATTTTCGCATCGCATACATTTGGAGCAAAACTCTGAGTCTAACTAGATTACCTGTAGGAGTGCCCTTGTGGGTAAACCTGAAGAGGGTGCTCAAACGAATCGCACCAAAACGGGGGCAAACTATAATTTTTCGTTGAACAGACGGAACATGGTTATCCTGATTTTATTACCGTGCTGCGTTGCCAGCTGGCGGTGGCCGGGAGTGCCACTGCTTGGAAATGTTGTGCTAGTTGAATCCTTTTAACTTCGGTGTAATTTAAATGCGTTAACGGGTGGGGTCGCACTTAATTGAAGGTACAAGTGCAAATGCATTACCTTTTATTGGCTCCGGAATTAGTGTGTGAAAGTTTACCGCTGTAACGTCTTTTTTTTTTACTTTGTGCTTGTTCACTGGTGTGGAGTGGTGGTGCAAGGAGTGCCCTGCGAACGGGGAGACTGAACCAAGCTCGCATTCATTTGAGACCCCATTTCGATGAGTTTTTGTACTTTTAATGGAACTATCTCGTACCTTATGCATGTCATGACTCGAGACCAATTTTAAACTTTTTCAAATAACGCCCCAAAATTCGGGATTTGAAGGGTGTGAGCATGTCCTCTTTGCCTTGCAAGGTTGCCGGTCATATTTGAGTTGTCTAGAGTGCACTGCATCAGACGATATTTTTTTTTTATTGTCGGAGGTTTTTGTAACACTACACTGGAGCATTCAGACTCAAAAATTGTACCATTGTACTACCAGGAAGCAACCTTCTTTTGCTGAAATTGCATGGTCTTCCGAAGACCAGCGGACGCTTCTGTGATGAGGAGTCTACATCATCAGCTCTCACCTCATCAGCACCGAATAACTGCCGCCTAAGCCGAGCAAAGGCGGGACAATGGCAGAGGAAGTGCTCTGCAGTGCCATCGTCTTCTCCATAGGCGTCGCAGAGGGTTTCATCGCTTAGGCCAAGCACACTTAGCTGTTTGGGGAAGGTCTAATGGCCCGTTAGCAAGCTGATGAGGTGTCTGCAATCTTTTCTGTTAAGAGATAACGCGGATTTCTTACAGACGTTGGGGAGCATGCGTTTGATCTGTCTACATCCTGGAGAACCATGCCACCTGCGGTTGTGCTCTCGAGAAGTCCAACCATCGATGCAAGCCCTAACCAAGGACGCAGGCAGTTCCAGCGTAGGTTCAGGTCCTGAGAATGCCTCATCTGATCCTCGTCTAGCAAGTTCATCAGCGATTTCATTTCCTGTGATCCCGTGGTGCCCTGGGACCCAGATAAGTCTTAGCGAATTTAAGCTACCGATCAAATTCAGAGAAGACTTGCATTCCTGAACTATCCTGGAAGTGGTTCAGCAAGGCCTTAAGCACAGCTTGGCTGTCACTATAGACGTCTTAGAGAGGAGAGTGACCGAGTTCAGGGATTTGATTGCTGCCTGTCTGCCTGTCTGAACAGATGGTGATGTCCTTCTTGGATATCACGTTGTTCTTGAGCCAAGACAGAGCTTCTTTTATTGCCATCGTCTCGACCTGGAATACGATACCACTGATGTATATGCTTGCAGTTCTTTGCACGCGGTTGAGAAGGTTGTGGTTGACGGCTGTGCCAAGAGCTGTCCACCATACTGAGACTTCATTTAGTAGGATTGGTCTGACTACGGCTGCATACAGCCAGTATGCTATTCTAGACTGAACCCATTTACAACCAAAGTCCCCTCAGTTTCCATTCGCACGCCTCCCTCTGTGCCTCTTCATGACCATTCCCTTGCTCCACTTCCATTGAAAAAATGTCCGAAGTCCTTCATAATTAATTTGTCATCTATTTTCAAATAACTTTTATGAACATTTTTAATGACAGACGAGAAAAAAATCACTAAACCCAACATTCAATTGATTTAATTGAATTCATATACATTTGCGGTCAAAAATCAACGAACACAAAAAAATAAATTTAAAAAATAATTGAAACAACAAAGCTAATGAATAGAACAAAACAATAATTCCCCCGATATCGGGCGAACAAAACAATTGGAAATTAATCACACAAAGCGCCCCACTTAGCACCCACCTCACGATCGCATTAATTAATGAAAACCCCGCCGCCAGCAGCGCCCCCAACAACCATTCAATTTATTAATACAATTAATATTTATCACTTATTGGGATTTTTGTGGGGCGAAAATATGTTTTCCCACCATCGTGCCCCACGCACCAAGCGTCGGCCACCGAGGACGACGCTAGGCCGCACATTCGAAAGGAGAATCCACACACACACACACACACCGAATACGTTTCATTAAATACACATTTAGCCGGAACTAGTGCAGAGGGTAGGATGACCGATGACGACAAGGACGATAGCGACGATGACGACGGCGACGGCGACGACGGCCAGAGCTGGGCAGAGTCGGTCAAATAAACAAAATAAAATTCCCTACCACTTTAATGTGGCCATTATTTTCTCAAATAACAAAGGACCCACACACACACACGCGCACACTTAGAAGCGCAGACCGCCAGTGGTCGTCCGGAAGGGGACTTGGGAAATATGTAGAACAACAAAATTGATGCGAACGCCAGATGGCACCGTCCTCCTCATTGTTGTGGTCTGCGTCGTCGTCGGTGCCGTTGTCGTTGTGGGTGTCCACGATGATACAAGTGTCCCCGTTGTCCTCCCCGTGAGGAATGTGTTCTCCACCCAGACCCAAGCGAAAGACTAACTTCGGCGGCGGTGACGGTGGCGGATGGAATGGGCGGGTGGTGAACTATTGCGCGCCAAAGTGTAAGAAGAAAAGTTGAAAGAAGAAATCTGTTGAGCACTTCATAAATGACGAGACACCACAATGAGCAGCGCATTGAAAGCGTTGTTCTCATATGTCTGCAATGTGACACGTCGGGTGGGCGAGAAGGGAGGTCCGTTGGGGGATGTGTGCGATTGAGACAAGTGTAAACAAGTAATGTGTGTCCTTTGCAATCGTTGTCATTGATTTATTTGTTTTGCCAACAAATGTGTGCTGGGATTTCATTAATTGGCTCTTCAGCGGAGGATTCAAGTTGTCTGCACGCGGAGAGGACACGGCCGACCCTTTCTTATGGGAACTTGTTTGTGGGGGCCTCGATTTGAGCGATGGGACGAGGACAGCGGCTGCTCATAGTCAATTATGGTTCACAAAGAGGACTTCTACGTGGGCATTGCCATTTACATGAGAAGATTGATTTTAAAGGATGAATGGCAAATGACTGTCGAAGTCCTTGTCAAGACTGGATATCTTGCAGCTCTCAAGGTAAGACCCACTCACTCCTCCGTGTAGTGCCATTTGGAAATGCAGGCCTGAGACAACAAGTGGCGAATCTCCTGAAACGAAAACTTGAACAGTCAGTTGCATGACTACGTTACAGACTTTAGTGCGCTCTGAAATAAGCACAAACATAAGTTTTGGGATTTGGAAACTCTAACACATCTTCGAAATCAAAATTGGGGTCTTCTGTAGAATTCGAAATACGTTCAATCAACATGCGAGTTACGTTCCCACACTCCACGAAACCGAAAACAATGTTGATACGATACTTCAGACAAACTGTCCCAGACCTGAAGTCATCAACTTTGTTGAAAATCTACACCGTTCACGACTCAGTCTGGCAGCGAAAATGAACTCGGTGTGTGGAACACCTGAGTAAGCAATTTTCGCGAATTGCAGTTTGTCTGAAAGTGTAATGATTGAAGGAGTTTCACTTCAAGCTTCGGACGGGACGGGATATACCGTAAATAAAACAAATTTTTTTTTGTATTGTTCTTCATAAGAAAAACAAAAACATATTACTTGCGTGAGGGTATCTCGACTCACGTTGATCAAGTCTATGTCCAGATTGGTAAAGATTGGTGGGAGTTGTTCTGCTTGAATCTTTGATTCCAACACAATGCTCAAATCATCAGACAAGACAGGGAGGAGGTGATGATTCGTTTGACACTTTCCTCAGCCACGATCTGTATTCGGCGACTTGAAACAATCTGTAAAGGGCGGGCCAAGTACAAGTTTCTTTCTAAAAGTGCAATAAATTGAAAAAAAAAACCAACTTTTTTCCACGGATTATGACTCCATTGGTAAGAACAAATATTCCCATTAAGTATAAAATACAACTCCGTTCAGGTGGCTGCATCGGCTGGCTTCACAGCGACGCATTTTCCAGGACCTTGTTGATAGTTTCGGGCTGTAGCTCACGGATTGCTTGAATGATATTGGCTTGGCCTTAAGTGCTTAAAACGTTTCCGGATTGTTGGCATAACATCGCTCCTTCACGGTTCCCCACAAAAAAAGATCAAAGGGGTCAAATCGCAGCTCCAATGCGGCCAATTGTCATAGCCAAGACAGCTGATAACACGTAAGACGGGAAATTGGTGCGCAACAGATCGATTGTGGCATGGATTATGTGGCATAGCGCGCCATTCAGCATGAACCAGAGGTTATCCAAATCCATATCTTCAATTTGAGTAAAAAAAAGTCGGTTAACAAGGCTCTGTAGTGCCCTCCGTTGACCGAAACGTTGTTCCCAGCCTAATTTTCGAAGAAAAATGGTCCAATAATGCCACCACTCCACAATCCGCACCAAACTGTCACTCTCTGTGGATGCATTGGCTTCTCGATAATAACGTGCGAGTTTTTCGAGCCCCAGATGCGGTGCGGCAATTTTGTTTGTTAACGTAGCCGTAGCCGCCGAGATAAAAAAGATGATTTTTCGCCAAAATTGTTGTCTAATTCGAGCTACTCTAAGGCCCAAACTGCCAAGCGATTACGAAGGGGATGGTCGCGCGCCTTCAATTGCTGAGTCAAGTGGACCTTCTTCTTCTTCTGAGTCAATTGGACCTTTCTCTTCTTTTCCTTAGAACGCTCCAGTCCAAGTTGGACCTGGGCCTCACCCAACATGCCTCTCCAGCCAGCCTCGACAGCTGTCTCCACTTTCGCATACCAAGCCGGACGAGGTCCCCCTCGGCTTGTGTGAGCCACCTTGTACGTGGACGTCCTCTGTTGCGTTGTCCCACAGGCTCAGAGTCGAAGACTCTTCGGGCCGGAGCTAAGTTGTCCATACGCTCTACATGGCCTAACCATCTTAGGTGTTGGACCTTGGAATGGACCTTCTAAGCGAATAATCCGAGATCTTTGTGCAGAATTCTCCTCAGGCTAGTGCGTGAAATGTTGGGCTGTTGAGATCGATGACGAGTTGATGTTCGTGAATGTTTGTCTCACACTCTCGGCCACAGCAGCCACATTATCATCTGTGCGCACCGTACAACGACGGGGACCATGAGTGTTGTCCACTAGCATACCAGTCCCACGAACTTTTTACACAAACTTGCGCACGGCAGTCGCGGTGGGTGCTTCATTTTGGTCAAAAACGCACTTCTTTTCAAAAAGCCCACTGTTTGGGCTACACAGCATTCACTTTGGAAATAAGTTTTCAATATTTCCCAACGTTGTTCAAACGTAAAGCGGCTCATTTCGAGATTTCGAGCGGGAAATCGCTGTCAGTATCAAAATAACCTATCATTTAAAAAGGAACCACTAGATGGCTCACCCTGATGACGGACATACCGCCACACCACTAACAATTGATCACCGGAAAGCAGACGCTTCCAACAACTACGCTCGTGGGCACTTGACCTTTGGAAAGGAGCTTGAATTGATTCTTGAATTTGTCTTAGACTGGATCCGTAAGCTTGGCCCATCATTGTACTGCAGAGCTTTTATTCCCAAAGCAATTCCAGCAACTTGCTCCTGCCCACCTGAAGAACTTTAAAATTCTGTGCAAAATATTAGCCAAGCTTCCATCATCTCCTGCTAACAAGACAATTGCATCAACGAACCACACCCCACTATCCACTTTGTTCATGTTCCACTGTCGGCAGAAGCACTGGAGTGAGTGTGGATGAATTTCCGATCAGAAGGGAGCAATTACGCAACCCTCGTGCACCCCAATGTGTCCCATGTGTGTACGCAAACGTCTCGAGAAATTGAGATTCATTCACTGGCAACGGAGTGAATGACCACATCACATCCCCCCCACGCACGGACAAAGAGATGGCCCACTCTGACTCCACCTTGCCTCTACGAGGAAATTAATCTCACTTTACCCGTTAATGGCGTATCCTCTTCCCTTTAATGACAGCTGACTTAATACGTTGTTCCATGGCATTAATGACTGACGGTATTGAGAGATTTTATTGTTTTATAACGGGCTCTGTGCTGGGCTTGTCAAGAGCGCGTCTAATGGACTCCAAAGCGCTTCGCATGATTGACACGAGATGAGGAAATCAACTCTGAACGCAGCTGTCTGCGAGCGAAGGCAGGGATTTTCAGTTTAATGTGATGTGATGTGTGAATTTGAAGAATTTTCAACTCTCATCCACCGAAGTGCGTGTTACACTTCCTTCGACTCTCGTTAGCAGTCGTAGCGTGAAATTGCTTCCGATTTCCGACGCTACTTAGTCAATATCCTTTTGTGTTTGGTGACTTTACAGCCCTCCGCTCGCCCAGCAGGCGAGCAATAAAAGCGTGTCGGTGGATATGTGAGATGGGAGGAAGTTTCCTGGTGCAGTTGCAATTATCCGACTGAGAAAGTGCTCTGAGATCGGCAGAACGACGACGGTTAAGTGTAAACTTCCGCCTCTCTCAAGATGCTCTCCCGCAGCGAGGGACAATTATCTTCTGTAATTGTGACCATTTGCTTGGTATTCTTTGGGGTATCTTTTGTGCAAGACCGTTAACGAAGTCGTTGTCAAGTCGCATATCACTTAAGTATGTGCCCAGGAATGATTATTGGTTTGGGAATGGTCTCTGGGCGGTTATCGTGCGACGGATGTGGTGCAGTTGCGTCTTGGATTTTTGATGTTGTTCTCGCATCTGTGCGGATAAGGATATAGTCTTGATGCCATTTAGTTTTATCTCCGTTCTCGGTTACTCGAAAGGGGTAAGGAAAGAGTTGAGAAGATGTGAGAAGCTTCTGTAAGAAATTTGTGGTGACGATCTAGTTTTGATGGCTTCGGCAAGGGATTTAGTGGTGGCACCCTGTAGTCTTTGGATTGAGTGGAGGTGGAATAACTGATCGGTATGTTTCGATTTGTCGTAGAATTTGTCCTCAACCACACCAAATGTGCTGCTGAGTCAGGAGAGCGGTGAACCGGATGAATGAAGCTTTTTAGTTGATTTTCGAATTACATATATGACCGTTTTTGACCAGTTTTTCGCGATTTTTTAACATCAAGCTCTTGCAGCACATAAATGTTAAGACCTAGTGTGTATGTTCTTTGAATTTCAAGATTGTTGGAGTTAGCAGAAAGCCTGAAATCCTTAGTTAAAACTGTAACCTCCAATTGAATATGCACCGATTTAACTCAACCTAATGGATACTCAACAGCATTTCATGCATACCTCCTACCAAATCATATCAGCCTTTGACGGAATGTCATCTCCTTTGGCATTTAGTCCAGCGGTCATCATTTTTGATCAGCTTTATGGAACTGATGCTGTCGTGGTCGATCCCCGAAAACGTTCTCTGCTGACGTTTCAGTGGAAAATGTTGCCCCATATCTCCTGCACATCAAATTAAAACGGTTCTCGGTTCTCAGTCCACCAAAGCACACTAGATTAAGGTCATTAAAGGCTCCACCAATCCACATCTCATCTTCAAGGCACCAGACTATCGGTAAATCCCCCTTCAATCAGATCCTAATTGACATCTCAATCCCATAAATACATCTAATTACCTAAATGCACAGGGGAGTGCAGAGTACGTCAAGGAAATGACTAGAGCCGAACCAAATCAATACCAGGCCCAATACCAGGCCACGAATGTTTGACATTTCAATCGCCACCACACCAACCAACGACCGTCCGTTGTGAATTAATCGGATAGCGATGGGGGATAGCCGAAGATTCCCCATCTCCCCCAAGGCCCGACAAATCCATGGGCGACTTCCCACGTTGTATCCCTGAAATAGTGGTCCCCGGAGAAATTTGACTACGAGCCAATAATAAAAATTTACGTCGTTCGGGCCATGAATACGCCAGCAGACGACAAACATCAACAATCTTGTTTCCACACATCCTAGGGGTGGATAGGGAGAGGGGGGTTTGTTTGCTCTTGTCTGGCACCCTGGCAAATTGGAAAAGACGCTAAAGCAGATTCGATTATGACGACAATGGCAGGCTGTTCTCCTTTGCATACGCACGGAGCGAAGACCGTTTCTGACTCCCCCGACACGGGCGAATGGGGGACATTTCTTTTTCTCGTCGGAGTTACTCAATCGATTGGGGTTTTATGGGCCATAACACCCTCACGGCTGGCTCTGTTTCCCTTCCTGGCATGATCGAACAGGACGAACAGCAACCTCCTGCTGGTGGAGTCGGGGACGTTGTGTTCGCTGGAAGAGTGATTGATGCGAATGAATGGCTTTGTCTGCGGAGGTGTTTTGTTGGAGGAAATAAAAAAATTATCCCTCCGGGTTTTGTTGAATTTTGATTGTTTATTGTCTCGACTTGTCATCGAGGAATGGATTAAAATGTGTTCTGGAGAGGACTTCTAATTCATTCCAGAGAGGGAATCGCAGTAAGAGGGAAAATGGCGTGTGAAGGAAATGTGATTCCGATAAACAGGGTGATTATTTTACTTAAGCCACGAACTATCTCACCAGTACAGGCCAGTACAATACGCAAGACGTACGTTGTTCGGTCAATGTCCGATGATAATTCCCACCACCGTCCGTAGCGAATTATGCTAACCATTGATAATGATTTCTTCCTGTTCAACGCTTCGTCTGTTTCTTTCCTTAGGAAACTTAACGGCATAAGGTAGTGCTGGAGATTTATCAAGCTCCTTTCCCAATACGTCCGCTCTCTCGTTTCCTTGAACTCCTGTGTGTCACGGTACCCGGCAGAGAGTCACCGTGTTTACACTGGAGATTTCGTCTGCATAGCTTGAGTTTCGACTTTACAATATCCGACGCGATGGCTCTTATACACGCTTGGCTGTCGGAGTATATGGTTACCGTTTTTTTCAGTCAAACTAGGCTCTTTAAGCGTAAGCTAGAAAGAAGGTATTTCTTCTCCAGCTCTTGCCACCAGACTGATGATCCGTAAGTTAAGATGGGTCTTACTACCCTTGTGTATAGCCAGTATACCACACGTGGTAAGACCCCAGCTGTTTCCGTAGGCTTTAGCGGCAGTAGTGTCCCGATTTATAGCCTCAGAGAAAATAATCAATTGGTAGTCGCATTATCGCGTCGGCTCACCTCCTGTGAGATTTTCCAGCTGCCAAATTTCTCCTTCACAACTTCTAGCGTTACGTTGCATGACATGTAACGTTGACTTGTTGGAACCACAGTATATATCGAAGCTGTCGAGCTCTGGCCGCAGAAAGTCGGTTAACATCGCCCTACACCCGAAACTATTTACGGTAACGGTGTTTCCTTCCTCATTTCGAAAAAAATGAGGTCCGATGATGCCGCCATGCAATAAACCGCACCAAACCGTTAATCTTTGTGGATGCATTGATGCCTGGTCGAACACTTGTAGATTGTGTTCGCTCCAATGCCGGCAGTTTTACTTGTTGACATCGTCCGAGAAGATGATTGTTTCGCCAAAATCCATTTTCATTTCCAGCGCCCAGTTATCGAACTCACAGGTGTTTTCTACGGTCGTCCGGCTTCAATTCTTACATCGGCATAGTCTCATGTGTTATTAGGCACAATTCCAATCGCATTAAAAGCCGGGTTGACTCTCTGGCGATGCTCTGTTCTACTGACCGGTGCCGAATCGACATTTCTGGGTCTTCTTCGATGTTTTCTTTATTTCGCTCGAATTCACATAAACCAAAAAGGCATAAAAAAAAAACCCCAAGACACTCCTGATAGCCTCCCCTTCATGCCTGCAAAGTTTCTTTGAAATCGGTCCAGCCGTTTCAGAGATTAGCCCGAACAATCACACAGACAGGCATACAGGCATACACACTACGAGTATATTAAACATCATTGCCTCAATCATTCAATTATTATTGAAAATTTACTCTTTTTGGTCGATAAACAACCAAAGCAATCAAATGCGACTCTTACCGATTGCATTCGTTCACAATACGAGCACAATGAAAATGAACCTTAACATGACATCTGTCAATGTGTATGCGTGTATGCGCTACAACATATCTTAGCCATATGTATGACATCAACATACAGTGCACAAACTGCACACGCTCATAGGCGCCTACATATTTTTGTCGTTTTTTTTAGATGTTGACATATAAAGTCATAACTTACGATCGCGTAGACCAATTTCGTGCAAACTTTAGATGAACCATCTACACGACCTTACGAACAAACGCTAAAAATGTTATCGGATTCGATTTGACCGTTCGTGAGTTATAAAGACACAACGAACTTGCAACAATTTTTTATACATACAGATGTAGGATCCGAGAATACACAAAATGAAATCAGTGCATCTAACAATGTGTTAATAAGTCGATTTATTGAATAAATTGATGGGAACACACGTCTTGGCGCGACGAATGGCGATCCTACAGAGATTCGGTCCATCTCTTCAATAAATTTTTAGTTCAATCCTCAATGCTTCTTCAATGGAGACATAAGCTCGTATCCCACTTGGCCCCCTTAAGGCACTTAACATCCAGGTCAAAAGCCACTTTCTAACGTCAACCAAGGTCTAACCCCTTGCTTTCTGTCTCAATGTCTGCCACGAAGTATATTTTGACTTGGAAATTTGAATTTCGATTCTCTTTAAACTGCAGGCACTGAATTTGTAACGACATAAAAATTTTATTTTAAACAATTCAGTATCTGCGTTGTTCACCGGTATAAGATAGTCCGACAATTCCCCACCACAAAGATCCTTAGCTTCGAATTAAAAGAGTAACCTCTGACTGAACCACCGCCTAGTTCATCCATTCAAGTTGATCAAACCATCAAAGCCTTCTCTAAACAAGCACCATTTAAAGTCCCCACGAGATGATCAATCATGTGGCAATTTTAAAGTGACCCCGTCAATTAAAACCACCCTCAACACCAGTCCCCCGAGTATTGACACCCACTCACCCCGCGAAAAGGACGTGGCACATTTCATGGAACACAATTTAAAATTCCCACTTCAATCTGCGGCTGTTATTTACTATTTAAAAGGCCGGCGCCAGGCTGTCAGGACCTCCCGCGCGCCATTCGCTTTTCGTTCCATTTGTTTTAATCCGCATAGAGACATCAATAATAAACTTAAACAACAAGCAATTACCCGCAAAATTTAATTTAAATGAAACCTTATTTATGTTTTGGAGTGGAATCCGGACATTTTTTGTGTTCCGCCCCGCCCCGCCTGGCTTATGCTTTGAAAGTTTAATGCCATTTCTGCCTCTTTTTTGTTTCAGTTGGCCACTGCCAGGCGGGGTCAGGCGAGCCGCACGAAATTTTAATGATACTCCATGGGACGAGGGGGTATGGGTCCTAGTTGCGCACGTCATTCTGATAGATGAATTATTCGGCGGCGACGGGGTGTGGGCTGGTGCATGGTCGCATGTGCAATTAAACTCTCGCACAGATCCTGCGTGTCCAGGAATTCGCAATCAGAACACACACCGAGTGACTGGGGAGGCGGGTGTGCCTACAATCGGGTGTTCGCCGGCTTGTCCCTCATGAAAATTTATTAACTTGAACCGGAAGTGGAGTTTTGTCGCTAATTCGGATGCCGACGGGCTGGAAAAAATCTGTGAATATGGGCGGCGATCCTGACAAGGATTGACAATCAATTATCCGACGCTGGCAGCTGATGTCGCTGTTAAATTGCTGATTTCGATTTGAAGTGCATTCAGCTAAGAAGAGGGTTGTGTAGCTGTGCAGCTTTTTTTTCAAAGGAAAGGAAATGAACGAGTCAACGAGCAACGGAGTCAGACGGGAACTGCGTTGAAATAGAGTTGACAAATTCCATTTCCTGTTTCTCGGAGAACTGGCACTTTCGACATGGAAGTTGGAGGGCGAACTGAGGACGTTGTTCAAACGACTTCCGTTGATTTTTGAAGAGATATTTCGATTCGAATGGGCGATGGAAGGAAAAACTGCGAGTGGCAAGGTTGTTGCCTGTTGCCAAAGGTAAGTCGCGTATGTGCAGTTCATTGCAAATTTATTGGGCAAGTGGATATGAATGGGATTCTGATGAATCGATTCGCAGAACTTTACAGAAGAAAGGAAGAGAGGACGTGGAGAGTCTTGGAATTGGACGGGTTTTCAAGGGTTCACAGTGAAGGCATCAGCCCTCGAACTCCTATATCCAACGGGGCAAATCTTGAGAGCTCTTTCAGCTGAGTGACAGGGAATGGGGCTGCAATCAACAAACACACACGAGACGGAGGAGAAAGAATGCATATAAGGATTTATTCTCTTTTTCTGACGATAGCGGTACAGGATCGGCCATCTAGTGGTTTTCTTTTTAATCATAGGTTATTTTGACACTGACAGCTGTTCCCCGCTCGAAATCTTGATGGAAAGTCAGTATCATACCTCCGCGAAAAGAAATGAGTCGCTTTACCCTTGAACAATGTTGGGAAATATTGAAAACTTATTTCCAAAGTGAGTGCTGTGTAGCCCAAACAGTGGGTTTTTTGAAAAGAAGTGCGTTTTTGGCCGAAATGAAGCACACACCGCGACTGCCGTACGCAAGTTTGTGCAAAAAGTTAGTGGGCTGGTATGCTAATGGACAACACTCATGGTCCCCGTCGTCGCACAGATGAGAATGTGGCTCCTGTGGCCAAGAGTGTGAGTCTCATTTCACGAACATCAACTCGCCATCGATCTCAGTTCTAACAGCTCAACATTTGACGCACTAGCCTGAGGAGAATTCTGCACAAAGATCTCGGATTATTCGCTTACAAGGTCCAATTAACTCAGCAATTGAAGGCACGTGACCATCCGCTTCTTTATCGCTTCGCAATTTGGGCCAAGTGCGAGCAGCTTGAAGTGGACAACGATATTGGACGAAAAATCATCTCTTCTGACGAGGCGCATTTTCATCTCGGCGGCTGCGGCCACGTTAACAAACAAAATTGCCGCCCCGAATCTGGGGCTCGAAAAACCCACACGTTATTGTCGAGATCGCAATGCATCCACAGAGAGTGACAGTTTGGTGCGGATTGTGGAGTGGTGGCATCATTGGACCATTTTTCTTCGAAAATGAGGCTGGGAACAAGGTTTCGGTCAATGGTGGGCGTTACAGAGCCATTTTGACCGACTTTTGAAATTGAAGACATGGACTTGGACGAGCTCTGGTTCATGCAGGATGGCGCGCCATGCCACAATCGATCTTTTGCACATCAAATTCCGTGGAGGGCCATGTTCGCGAGAAAATTTAATTTTTGCTGTGAACGTCGCCGAGTTAGTGTCAACAGTCAGCTACGATTCTATCGAGGGATTCACCACTTGCGCTTCCCTATCATACATGTTGACGGTTTGAAGAAACAACACGAAATTAATGTTCGCCAAATGTGTTCGCCGTGTACGGGATAACGCAAACGAGCAAGTTTGGCGAGCATGTTCGTCGTTTAGGGCTACCTTTAGAGACATCATTCAGCAGAGAAAACTCTTGCAAGAGTCCATCCGGCTTTCGATTAGAACCTATTACGCCGGTTGAAGCATTTGGACCTTTTCAATAGCGGAAGACAAAATCCTTGATCGATTCGAGAAGGTGTTACTGCTTCCGATCTTGTGATTCTCTTTTCTGAAATGTTAGCCTCTAACTGAATCAGCTTTTTGTTTCCGGTAAGGATGTAAGCAAAAATACAGGAGACAAAAGCGAAGTTTTATCTTTTCTCTCAGAAGCAAATTATTTTTTATCTTCTTACGAATGACTTCCGAAAAGAAGGATTTAAAGAAGAGTACGGGACATAATTTGGCCAATATGAATGTTACCGCTCTTCTTACTTAATCAATATCGATTGTTGAACATCCTCAATGCTACACTGATGTCTACTCTTTCACATCTTAAACTATCAACATCAAGGCTCACAAGTCTACATCATCTTCCTACACTCAGCTGCACACCAGCGCAACCCTAACACTGACTATTCATTCCATTTCCAATTTCTTTCCTCAATTTTAAGTATTCTCATGTGTCCACTTCAGGCAGCAGAGCCAACAGCACCCATCCACTTTCCCACAGATTGATTAAATGTCTCCCTCTGGCCGAATAAAAGACCAACTGCTCTGACAAAACTGCCGTCAGTTCAACACTCACACACCCCATGCCCCAGCCGAAGCCGGACAACGAGCAGAAACAAAAACAGAAAAAAAGCCCCCATTGTCCTCCGTCAAACAGGTCTACTGTATTAAATGAATAATACATCACGACGTCCTTATTTCGACATTGGCTGCCACTTTTACGTCGCAAAGTTCTAAACGTTTTTATTAGACGACAGCACCGAACATCGGCCATGTCGATGGCAGGACTATTTTCGAACTTAAGTGAAGTCATTTCGAAGGACTATCCTTCGACGGGGATCCTTTTATTAATAAAAATTCACAAATGACGGTGAACGTGTGTGTATGTGCTCAGCAGGGACATGCCAAAAGTCACTGCACTCCTGTGGGCCCTTGGTCCGTGTGCGTGGGCGGGAGGATCGATGGGAATGGGGCTGGTAGGTGTTTAAAATCGAGAATCCTACGATGTCAGCTAGGATGCAATGAGAACGAGCCGCTGTCAACACACAGTCGAGGTGGGGTGTGTGTGGGGCGAACCGGGGCAAATATTATGAATAAATGAGGAGCCCTGTGTTAAATATGTGCGAAGGATGCCGACAGTTGGGGCAAGGATATTAGAGAAAATATTTGAATATTTCCGGCAGAATTTCCAACCGCCGCCGCCGAGGGACCGTCAAAACGGAGATGATTGACATTTTCCATCTTTTTTCGAGACTTCCTCTCTCGCCTGATGCGACGGTACATTTAATGCCAGTGAATGTCGAAGGAAGCGCACAGGATGTGTTAGACTGTAGTTTGATGGAAGTGGGGACTGAGGGGGACTGAGCACTATCTGAATGACGATGATGACGGCAATGAAGATGGAAAATATTTGAAAAAAAATGTCCTCACTCGACATAAGTAGATACACCCCCACGTGTACACAGGCGTTGTTTATTTTCCGCTTTTTTTCTCAGCCGCAAGGTGTGCTCGTTCCCTTTGAGTTGACATGCGACCACAGAACCGATGTCAAAGGCCGAATGATTTATTAATCGTGATGAGATTTTTATTACTTGTGGAGTGTTTATCGAGGGAACATCCTTAGTTCATCGGGCTGAAAGGAGGCGTCTGCATGTGTGGGCATGAAGACTGTTTGCAAGAGATGTCGAATCTAGGTAAGGTTTGACTTTGTTAACTGAAAAGGAAAATCTTCTTTGAAAAGGACTAATAATCCTTAAGAGAGAAAATTACGATAAGTCATCTAAATGCAGTGCCATCAGATGCGGAGTAGGGGGCGTCTTCGTTTGTGTCTGCACCACGGGGATGATGTAAAGCCGAGAGCAGCTATAGAAATGCATGAGAATGAGGGCAAGTCTACGTACGTACAAGACGTTATATCCTTAACCTCGGCGACAGAGGCTGAATAGTACGTCTCGATGTCGTCTTCAATAGCAACTTTGGGCTGTTTTGAGATCAAAAGTTATAAGATAAATGGAAAACGTGAATCTTGGGAGAGTTGTATCTAAACTCCTGGCACAGCATAACGCATTTTATTGGTATTTATTTACCTGAAAAGGGACCTTAGGTTAGGTTAGGAGGCTGCTAGTGAATTCACCAGCACACTTAGACCATGTTGAATCAGACTGAACACTGATTGATCGCTTAAGTGATAGTGCTGGTGACTGGACCAGATTTGAAAAACTTTGCTTTCACTGGGATTCGAACCTACGACCCCTTTAACTCAGACTCAAAACTGGTCCATTGTACTGCCAGGTCGCAACTTACTCCAGTGCCGTTAATTTGATTCCAACGGCAAATGGTGACTGGGCCAGATTCGATTTCGCTTGGATTCGAACCTGGGACCATTCTAACTTAAGGCAGGCACTTAATCAACTGCGCCATTAAGTCGTAAAAGAGGGACCTTAATCAACAACTGAACCACCAGGGACAACGGTTGGTGGTTGATAGTTGACACCGAGTTTGAAACTAGTTGGGCGGCAATTGACGGAATGGATTGTACGCTTGATGCTGATGGTAGCGATGGCGGCTTGCAATAAGTCATGTACAGGGTAGGCCAAGTATAAGTTTCTTTTTTTAAAATGCAATAAAATTAACAAAACTACATTTTTTTCCATGTGTTATGGTTTTATTAGTAAGAACAAATATTCCCATTCATTATGAAATACAACATCGTTCAGGTGGCTGCATCGGCTGATTTCGCTGTAGCGCATTCTGTCACCCCAATTTCCAAAGACCTTGTTGAAGGTTTCGGCTTGTAGCTCACTTGGATGGACTTGCTTTGATGATATTGGCCTTAAGAGCTTGAATCGCTTCCGGATTGTTGGCATAACATCGGTCCTTCACGGTTTACCACAAAAAAGAAGTTCAAAGGGGTCAAATCGCAGCTCTGAGGCGGCCAACTGACAACGCCAAGACGGCTGATAACACAGAAGACGGGAATTTGGTGCGGAACAGATCGATTGTGGTATGGGCTTTGTGACATGGCGCGCCTTCCTACATGAACCAGAGGTCGTCCAAATACATGTCTTCAGTTTCAGCCACTCAAAAATTCATGGTTAACATGACCGAAACGTTGTTGCCAGCCTCATTTTCGAAGAAAAATGGTCCAATGATGCCACCACTCCACAATCCGTATCAAACTGTCACTCTCTGTGGTGCTGATGCATTGGCTTCTCGACGATAACGTGCGGGTTTTCCGAGCCCCAGCAGTCCTAGCGGCAATTTTGTTTGTTAACATAGCTGTAGACGCCGAGATGGAAATGCGCCTCGTCAGAAGAGATGATTTTTCGTCCAATATCGTTGTCCACTTCAAGATGCTAGCACCTGGCCCAAATTGCGAAGCGATAAAGAAGCGGATGGCCACGCGCCTTCAATTGCTGAGTTAATTGGACCTTGTAAGCGAATAATCCGAGATCTTTGTGCAGAGTTCTCCTCAGGCTAGTGCGTGAAATGTTTAGCTGTTCGAGCTGAGATCGATGGCGAATTGATGTTCGTGAAATGAGACTCACACTCTCGGCCACAGGAGCCACATTCTCATCTATACGCACTGTACAACGATGGGGACCATGAGTGTTGTCCACTAGCATACCAGTCTCACGAAATTTTTGCACAAACTTGCGTACAGCAGTCGCGGTGTGTGCTTCATTTCGGCCAAAACCACTAGATGGCCCATTCCTTATCTCATATGTGTCGTATCGTCACCGCGCTCAGCATTTTGGCGTCAGTGGAATCACCTTGTGGAGTATTTGGGAGGATGATTTGCATTTGTTTCCGTATAAAGTGCAATTGACTAAAGAATATTGCCAGACCGTCCACTTCGCTTGGAATACGGCCAAACGTCCGCATACTGACATAAAGGATGTAGCACCCTGTATGGATGTGTATGTATGTATGTTTGTATGCATGTATGCTCGCATTTGCTTAGTTTATTTCATTTTTTTACTGTACTGACCAAACGGTCTTGAAATGTACCCTAATCGAATATTCCCCGGTTATTTATTCGTCAAGTCTGTACTTTATAGCTCCCGCATATGATTTGTGAGTGAATTAGTCAAAATAATGACCAAACAAAATACCAAATCTTCCTTCTTCTTCCTCTTAAAAATCGTAGAAAAACCGACATGGATAAAATTCATCAATTTCTACAAGAACATCTCTCGCACGTTCCAGTTCTCATCTGCTTGACACGAAAAAAAAAAACGCATCTCAGCTTTCAGTGACACTGTATACTCTCGGGACACGCTTCACATTTCCTTCCATCGCCACGTACAGACGTAGAATTTGAGGACTTTGTAGGTGTGGATGTTTTTTCTTTTTATTCAAAAATGTAATCACTCGTCACTTTAGCAGATTTCCCCCTGCGCCATGCCGTTCACAGTGAATACTTCAATTCAAGGATGTACCGCACGAATTCACCATTCCCGTTATCATAATTTTGTTCGCTTTGAGACGCACATCCTTAATAATGCCAGAGCTTCTCCTTCTTCTCCCCCTGCTCACTCCATTCGCCTTCTCATCTTCATTTTGATACCAAAAAGAGTACAAGAGTACGAAGCGGGAAAAGTTTCGAAATAAACACAACGCACGGGGATTGTTGCGCGCTGCCAAGAAGACAAGCGCCACGCCACGAATGGCGAAGACGAGGACGACGAGCATGGTGCATACGCATTCTGGCAGCGTAATATCCCTTTACGCTGGTCTCTGAATGTGTCTTCTTCCCCAAGGAGTACACGGGAAAATTGAATAGAAATTCCGCGAGGTAGCATCCATTTCCCCCTGCCAACAAGGCTGCTGTCTGAGGCGACAGGATATGCGGTTATGAAGTAATTGCGTTTTTACGATACCCTTCCATGTGGCGGTAATAAATATTTTTATAGCCTTTTAAATTGTTAAATCATTTCGCCCATTATGAGATATGTACGTACCAATGGGTGGTGGGTGGCGGGTTTTGGCGGCGGTTTGCTCCAACAGCATCGGAGAATGCGGTTTAATTGGTTTCGTTTTGGGGGGGGGCGTGTTGTTGCCTTCTTCTCTCGGGGAGTAGATCGTGCAGTGAAATGGAGTTCAGTTGCTCCGCATCTTGATGAGCGTCTGATATGTTTTGAGGGGTTGGGCGCCTCAGGATATTGATCCCGAGGAGTTGTGTAATTTGTGGATGTAATGTTCTTCCTGTTTAGGTTTTTATTGAGCCCCTGAAACGATGTGTGAGAGAGATATACTTGTGGTTTATGAACGTGTGAAGCTGTGGTGTGGATTGGTTGGAGATGGTGAAGTATTTTTTTGGTATTGAATTGAATAAGAAGGCAAATTACTTTCAATGCGACGGAGTTGCTGTGTGAAAAATAAATATTACTAAATTTGGGGAGTTTTTGTTCGAGAGTTGCCGATGCATTTGCTGACGTGCTTTTACGTAGGGGAATCCAGAGTGTAAAGCACGTCAACAGCCCCTAGGATTTGGCAGCATTTCTTAATGAATGTCAAAATATGTCAAACATGCCACCAGGTCACTTTGAGTAGACTGATTGGTTTATTGATCTACGGGGAATAGCTAAAGGTGACGCTTTCGTCCGATCCAAACAAGGCATGGCAACTGTGTGTTAAGTGACATTTTTTTTTCTTTTTGGAGGATTTTAGAAACACTACTGGAGCACTCAGACTCAAAACTGGTCCATTGTACTGCCAGGTAGCAACCTACTCCAGTGCCGTTAATTTTATCCAAACGGCAAATGGTGACTGGACCGATTTCGAAATCGAACCTGGGACCCCTCGAACTTGGGGCAGGCACTTAACCAACTGCGCCATCCAGTCGTGTAAGTCGACGTTCAGTGACATAGTTCTCTACTGCATTTCGCATGAACCTACTCACACGGCTGCAAAACAGAAGAAAGACTTAACTCTGAAAGAAATTGATGATTTATGAAGAAAATTTACAGCATTCGAGTCAAACCAGATAACCGATAAAAGTCCTAATATCAGGTAACAGATGCAAACAAATTTATTTGGAATTTCTTCTAACTTCAACTCAAACAGTTTGTTACAACATAGAGAGTGGCCAACATAGAGAATGACCAACATAGAGAATGGCCAACATATATAGCCATCTAGGGGTTTTTTAAATCACAGGTTATTTTGACACTGGCAGCTGTTTCCCGATCGAAATCTTGACAGAAAGTCAGTATCATACCTCCGAGGAACAATGTTGGGAAATATTGAAAGCTTATTTCGAAAGTGAGCCCAGACAGTGCGTTTTTTGAAACGAAGTGCGTTTTTGGCCGAAATTAAGCATCCACCGCTACTGCCGTACGCAAGTTTGTGCAAAAAGTTTGTGAGACTGGTATGCTAGTGGGCAACACTCATGGTCCCCGTCGTCGTGGCCGAATGTGTGGGACTCCCATCATGAACATCAACTCGCCATCCATCTCAGCTCGAACAGCTAAACATTTCACACACTAGCCTGAGGAGAATTCTGGCCAAAGATCTCGGATTATTCGCTTACAAGGTGCAGTCCAAGGTCCGACGCCTTAGATAGCTAGGCCATGTAGAGCGTATGGACAACTTAGCTCCGGCCCGAAGAGTCTTCGACTCTGAGCCTGTGGGACAACGCAACAGAGGACGTCCACGTACAAGGTGGCTCTCACAAGTCGAGGAGGACCTCGGCCGGCTTGGTGTGCGAAACTGGAGACAGCTGGCGAGGAATCGTGCTGGCTGGAGAGTCATGTTGCGTGAGGCCCAGGACTTCGACCTCGGACTGTAGGGCCCTATTAAGAAGAAGAGGAGGGTCCAATTGACTCAGCAATTGAAGGCGCGCGACCATCCGCTTCGTTATTGCTTCGCATCGCAATTTGGGCCTTAAGTAGCTTGAATTGGACAACGATTTTGGGCGAAAAATCATCTTTTCTGACGAGGCGCAATTTCATCTCGGCGGCTGCGGCCACGTTAACAAACAAAATTGCCGCCCCGAATCTGGGGCTCGGAAAACCCGCACATTACTGTCAAGAAATCAATGCATCCACAGAGAGTGACAGTTTGGTACGGATTTTGGAGTGGTGGCATCATTGGACCATTTTTCTTCGAAACAAAGCGTTACAGAGCCATGTTAACCGATTTCGACTTTTTTTTACCGAAATTGAAGACATGGACTTAAACGACTTCTGGTTCATGCAGCATGACGCGCCATGCCACACAGACCATGCCACAATCGATCTTCTGCGCACCAAATACTCAAATCGTGTTATCAGCCGTCTCGGCCATGTCAATTGGTCGCCTCGGAGCTGCGATATGACCGCTTTGGACTTTTTTTTGTGGGGAACCGTGAAGGACCGATGTTATGCCAACAATCCGGGAACGATTCAAGCACTTAAGGCCAATATCATCCAAGCATGTCCATTCAAGTGAGCTACAGCCTGAAACCATCAACAAGGTCTTGGAAAATTGGAGTGACAGAATGCGCTCCTGCGAAGCCAGCCAAGGCAGCCACTTGAACGACTTTGTATTTCATATTTAATGGGAATGTTTGTTCTTACTGGGCGCTGTGGCCGTGTGGGTTCGTGCGTCGACCCATGCGCATTAGACTTTCGCAGTCTAGGTTCGAATCCAAGTTCAGACAAACAATTTTTCAAAAAAAAAAAACAATTGTTCGCGGCTCCACCTCTTTCAAGTCATTGACAATGCTCAAAGAGTATAACTGTCTAGAAAAAGCTTCTCAATCTCGCCGTTCGGAGTCGGCATTAAACTGTAGGTCCACCACACGCACAACGCGAGTGGTTGCTGAGAAGCTAGGCCCAGGTCCACCCCGGACTGTAGCGCCGCCATTATTATTATTATTATTATTATTATTATTATTATGTTCTTACTAATGAAGCCATAATTTGTGGAAAATAATTGATTTTATTTATTTTATAGCATTTTCAAAAAGAAACTTGTATGTGGCCCACACCGTACTCACATGGAAAGTGATATCTCAATTAATGCTGCTGATAGTGTGACTGAGACACGAACGGACGGACGGACATACCTAAATTAAAAAGCCTCTAATTCTGTAAACGGAACCTTAAAAAAACTGTCAAAAGCTTGCAAACCGAGAGAATAAGATCGCGAATACAAGCTGCCGAGATGATGATGATTCTTCGTGCTGTTGTGAGAATTACTCGCCGGAATAGGGTGAGAAACACGGCAGTGCGCGAGGAACTCAATGTTGGGCAGCTGCTTCTCCAAACGGCAAGGGCTGTACTTCGATGGTTTGGTCACGTGGCACGAATGTCCCCACCATCATGATTTCCGAGGCGTTCCTTGAATGCGATTCCATTAGGTAGGCGACCGCTTGGCAGACCCCGGACGAGATGATTGGGCCAAGTCCAAACATTCGCCTGGTTGCGCTTGTGCATAGCTCCTGATGAGTTAGAGTCGATGGCGGAGGATCGAGTGGCCTGGGGATCTCTCGTGGGTGGATTGCCCCCGCGACCCCTTTAGTGGAACATGCGGGCCACTGAAAATGATGATAATGATGATGAACCTTGCACAAGAATAACTTTCCCTACGTGTTTTCGTCCATAAGACGTCCACAAAATTTAATTTATCTCTTATCTCCACCTCGGGTCATATCCCCTACTCGTTTTACACCCGCCCACAGACACTAATTTTAGCTTAATTGGTCATTCACATGATGTGGCATTTGTTGCGGTCTTTTTGCCATGTCCCTTCGTCACCTCATCATCCATTCCAGGCCAAAATTTGCTATCACACACCGCCTGCTTGAATTCAGTTCAAACTCGCCTTCAACTATAACGTCAGAGTCACTTTGCGTGTGTGTGTCGAAAGTTTGGTGTTAAGAAACTCCGTCTGCACAGTCTCACATTTTCATGGAGGTTTATGGCCTCAACAAACGGACTAAGTGCCAATTAATTGTTACAAGCGAGTGTGCCACGGGAAGACAATTCCATGGATGTTTTGACATTTCGAGATGGGGACGGTTCAAAATGTTCAAAGTTTCGGAATTTTACTGTCACCATTATGCGGTGGTAAGGTAAAGGAGTGGCAATGAAGACACAACTACCGCTGACAGACGGAATGTTCCACTCAATTTGAACGACGATAGACGAGAATTCCGTCCGCCAGACATAGGCGAGGTCACGATAGCGATTTCGATGTCTAACAAAGCTGCTGCGACAAACGAATTGTCTGTTGAACTCTTTAAAGCAGCTGGAAATGATTTGGTTGAGAGCATGCAAGTGCTCATCTGTAAGATAATGTCGGAGAAAAGCATGCCCGAATGTCAGTATCATTTCCCCGATCCATAAGAAATGAGACTCCTTTGACTGCAGCAATTATCGAGGCGTGATAATCTGATCAGTCCTTATTAACCCTTTCATGCCCGAAATTGGGGCAGGGTTAACATTTGTTTAAGGATATAGAGTTGTTAGTCTGGACCTAAGTATGAACTGATATCAATTTCAAAGTCCTATGTACCCTTGTTTAGCCGTTATGAAATGTTGCCTATAGGCAACATTGGCCATGAAAGGGTTAATGAGTTTTCAGGTTAGGGAAGTCCACCGGCGACCAAATTTTCACACAACAACGGCAGATCCTGGAAAAAAAAACCCAAGAAATGCAGATTGACACTAGGCACTAGGCCTATTCGTTGATTTGAAGGCCGGATAGGACAGCGTGTATAGAGACGAGCTTTACAATGATGTGTCTACCTAGTCTTGACATTCCTGTTAAACTTGTCAGTTTGTGCGAGAAGACGTTGTAGAACTCTCGCTGCTCGAATTCACCGAGACCTTCAATGCCAAAAACAGTTTTAGAAAAGGCCACGCTCTGCCACAGGCGACATCTTGGTGAATATTCGACGTAGAATCGCCCTTGGCAAGCGCTGCTACTTTGGTTTGTTAAAACCACTTGCGTTCCGGCTCGAAGGACCAAAATTATGCTCTACAAACCCTTATGCTACTAGTCTTGCTACATAGAGCCGAAAGTTGGACGAAACGCAGGATGGGAAGGGCAATTCTTGGTGCCTACGAAACCAAAATTCTGCGTCGGATATTAGGTCCAGTCTGTGAGAAAGGCGAATGGAGAAGAAAACACAACGGCAAACTCTATGAGGTTGTAGAGATAGCTAAGATTTAAAATGAGAACAATTTTCATTTCCACACATAATTTCATGCTGTGTTCGGCCACTCTATTCGTTGATGAGCGTTATCTTTTGGATCTCACCCCTAAATGCCCAACAGAAATGAACACACACACACCGCAGGCATGAGCAGTGATTGGGTATGTGTATGATGGAAGGGATTTTCTGTGGTGGATAAACTTCGATAGAGGTATAGGTATATGTATGGATAAATATTTGTTCGGATGTATAAATGTATGAATGAATAGTTGATTTAGGTTGAAGTTAGAAAAAAATTCAACTGAAATAGTTTTAAAACGTCGTTTGATTTTTAGAAATCATCCATCAATATTATGCGACGGAACCTTACCCGTGCGAGTACAACTCGCACTTGCCCAGTTTATTTTATTGAAATTTTGCTTTGGTCAGTATGACTCAGTAGTAAGTTAAGGATGTTACCATGTCCATAAGTTCTGCTATTCCAGCAGTTTGACTCTCTGAGTCTAAGTGCACTGTATGTGGCCATGAACGTTGCGTGTAGATCTTGAGGTAGAAGGTGCCAAATTGAATAGTAGTGAGCCAAACTCGGACGTGTCTCGAACAAGTCCAAGTTAGACAACCGAAGTGCTAAACCTAAAGGATTCTGAACAATCTTCAGCTTATTTCCAAGATGAATTCTCCAAGGGAACGGATAAGAACCAATCTAGCCTAAGCATTTGAATGGTAACCAACACAACCCAGCTCCCGACACATTTCCGAGAAATTCGAAGATCCTTGCAAAATTAGGGGAGCCTCTTGTGCAGACTCTGTGGCAATGATCAAATCGGGTCTTGTGGCATATATGTTCCCTACACAAAAGTTTTGTGCATCAGTTGTTAAGTAGATGAGTTAATTCTCGTATAGACCAGCCTCCACTTGAGGCATAGAGCAATTCTTGAATCTTGCCGTTGTTTCTTCTCCTAAAGTCTTTTTGCTCTGCACCTATCCTGCAGCAGCCCCTGTTTTGGTTCCTCAGCAGTCATTTGCTGGTGAATGTGTTTTCAGCTTCTCAAATGGACTCACTTCTCCTAAGCTCTGATGGCTGATAAGGGCAAGAGTTCTTTGGTAGAGTCCTTTTGACAGGAGCTCGCATTCAGACAGGTGCCTTTCCAGATTGTTGTTCCAGAGAAACTCATCCACCTAAAGTCAAGTACGCTGCAGTTAGTTAGGGGATTAAACAATTGTGCTCCCCTTGAGCTTCCAAATGCAAGTATCCCGATCATATTACAAGAAAATTGCCCCTTAAACGTTTCATTCCCAACCACCACCATTGGCTTCAAGCGTCAAAGAATAATCCGTCGGCAACTCATGACACAATGACATTCCATTACTCCACAAACTACTCAAAAGTCCACATCAATTCCAGCACGATTTGCCAGCCATTTCTCAATCTCCACCGCCTTCACCAGCAATTTTTCGTCGCAGAACCATCTCCGCTCAAGTGCATCCACGAGGGAGCGATACAATAAAATCACTGTAATGCACATATGCACACACGCACAAGCACAACAAAACAACAAATTGTCAAGCTGTGCACATTTCCTTTTCATAAGCGATTCCACCCGCATACAGAGAGCAGTCCTGCGTCCCCAACAGCCACCCGATTCCATTTCCTCCGCTCTGCTGGAATCGATCCCGATACGGATAACAGGCAAACTATTAACCTCATCCCTCGGCAATCGCAATCCTCGAACCCGATGCCGTGCGCGGTTATCCTCGCCCAGCCCGGAGGAGATACGCGAGCGAAGTGAACGATGTCGGGGCCAAATTGTGTCGTTAAGCTCAATTTTCTGCTCAGTCAGGTGAGAGAAATCTTAATGGACTGCTCAATTTTTATTAAATCGAAATAAAATCAAACCATAAAAGATAAGGGCAGCAATAAGAAGGAGGACGAGGCCTGGCGGCGACAAGGAGCACGCGGAGACCCACACACCCAAGCGCAAGATGCACACAGGATGTTGATGTCCCACGGGGACAAGACTTGAATCAGATTATCGGCATGTCGTCGGTGGAAATGTCCTTCAAGCAGTTGGAGTGCGTCCTCTGCAAACACAGCGGGGCGACACACAATTGATCCCGACGGTAAATGAAATGTAAATTGCCGAGCGCGCCCACAAGGACAGACGGTAAGTGCTTGTGCGCCACCGGTAACTCATTAACCTCCCGTCCCTTCGCATGAGGCGGTGGGGAATTCATCAATTGGCCTATTTGACTGTGCCCCCAATCGGCGGGCGGCATGCAATTAGATGCACAATGACAGGGGACGGGAATGCGCGCTTAAGGACACTCCGCTAGTAATAACGACAACGAACGACAGCGTTCGGCGGCCATGGACATTACTGAATTCGAAATTAACCGGCAAATTCGAGAGAGAGGATAATCGGCCCGTCCAAGCGGAGTCGGAATGCGGCGCAAATTATTTCGCCGTGCACTCGAAGCCGTCTATTTGCAGCGATCATCGGCGCAGATATCGGCCAACATGTCTGCAAACAGATAAACCCCGTGTACAGCATATCCTGCTGGAATATTCAAACACCCACCCCACCACCACTGAGTGTTGAGTGTCCAATGTCGAGAGTGTGTCGAGTGTCGAGGACACTGTTGATTTAGTTGTTAGAATATCCTTTATTTTTTCATGTGCATTTCATGGTTGACTGATGTTTGTCCAGCGCACAGCTGCAAAGAGGATGGAGCGCAGCGGCCGAACGACAAGCGGCAAAAACAATAAAGAGCGAACACCATGGAATGTATTTCATTCAACTGCTTTTGACACCAATTATATGGGTTTGGAGGATTCTGTACGGATGAGCGTTCCTGGAATTTTTGCTCCCTTCTCGTGTGACGGTGGGTTTTTGAAGTTGATAAATATTTTGGCAGGCTTCACGGTGAACAAGCAGTTTTCGAGTGGGCGTGTGTGTGTGTTTTTTTTCTGTGTTCGTTGGTTGGCGTTAGTTCTGGCCACAATTAGGTGAATAAATACGGGGAGTTCCAGTGTCTGGAGGGCCAATCGGGGCTCTCATATTTGACGAGGGTCTGCTCTCGCAAACAAGCTTGTCGCTTCAATGAATCCACGCCCGAGTGGTTAACGGATTTGGGGTCGTTTTGGAAGCTGTTTGATTGGCACACTGATTTGATCCACGAAGGAAATCAATGAAAACCAGTACACCATTTTTTGGCTGAGATGAGTTTTTGAAGTTTCTGTAAATAGCACTCGTAGGGACAAAACTTGGTGATCAACAATGCGCTGAGTAATGCATATTATCCAGCGCACTAGAAGACGGCGGTGGTGCAACACCTTCCCAAAAGGGACAAAGATTCCTCTCTTCCGAAAAATCTTCGGTCGATTAGTCTCCTTCCATGCATAAGCAACGTTTTCGAGAAGATTGTGAACTGAGTTCTGATACAGTGGACTGAGGACAGAAAAATAATACCGAACAACCAATTTGGATTAAGGGCGGGGCACTGTACATGCCGCGTCAAAATTGGTGTCCGACATTCAATGGAACAAAGCAAAGACACAGTGCGCCGTGGCCTGCCTTGGAAAAGGCATTCGACACCGTATGGTTAGAAGGTATATGCTGTCATCGAGAAAAAACGCACAACATCGACGACTTGGCCAGAACGTCAGCATAGGTAGCTATAACTTTGAGGACTTCATTTACCTTGGCTCCGCAGTAAACAGTACAAAAAACATCAGTACCGAGATCAAACGCAGACTAACTCTTGCCAACCGCTGTTTTTTTGGGCTCAAAAGGCAATTGAGTAGTAGAGCCCTCTCTCCGAAGACCAAGCTGACTCTATACAAGACTTTGATCATCCCAGTCCTGCTTTACGGCGCAGAGGCTTGGACAATATCCCAAGCGGATGAACAGTGTCTTGGTCTTTTCGAGAGAAAAGTTCTGCTCGCGATCTTTGGTCCTGTTTGTGTTGATGGCATTTGGAGGAGAAGGTTCAACCACGAATTGTATGGGCTGTAGAGCGACATGGGTCTAGCCAGGTGTCTACGGATCCAACGCCTAAGATGGCTAGGCCATGTAGAGCGTATGGACAACTTAGCTCCGATCCAGGCACTTAACCAACTGTGCCATCCAGTCGTTCTTGGAGCTTACTACCCCAAGAAGCATATCATGAGAACGCTCGCCGAAGTGGATTCATTCCGCCGGAGGCGTTCTTGTACCTTGAACGAATTGGCTTAATCGAAGATGCGGAGAGATGTCCATTGATCTACCAAGTGGTGCGAAGGACTATGAATAGGCGACTCCTCTACGAAGGCGATGTCGCAAGAGTTAGTCCGGATGATCTCCGGTTCAGTAGATTCATCTCTATTCGCGACAGAACGGAGTGTGACAGGTAGAGTCCGACCGAACATTCGGCTTCGGTTTCGGCTTCGGCCACCTTCGGCTATAAATATCACCTTCGGCAAAACATTCGGCTTCGGCCAAATGAGGCCGAAGATTTTGCCGAAGGCGAATGTTGAGATTTCTGTTGAAAGTGCGCTTGTTTACAGCTTTAAAATCAAAAGATTTTGCATTTGCAAGTTGGTGAATTATTAAGTGGTTTGTATAAAACCATGCAATTTAGTTGTACTGGTTTCAGGTAGAAAGAACATAAAAAATGGCAGCTGAGAGTCCAACAGAACATTCGGCTTCGGCCGAAGGTGATCAAAAAGCCGAAGTTCGGCTTCGGCTTCGGCTTCGGCCAAGAAACTGGCCTTCGGTCGGACTCTAGTGACAAGGTTCGTGGGTTTTACTGGTGGTTGCAGATTACTAAGTTTTTATTTAAGTTTTTCTTAGTACAGTCAAAATCGGTTATAATGACCTTCAAGGGACCGACGAATTTGGTCGTTATAAGCGATATGTCGTTATAAACGATTTCTTATGCTATTGGATTACATATAATGGAGCTCAAGCGGGGCCTAAGAATTTTGTCGTTATAAGCGATTTTGACTGTATAAGTATTTTTTTTAAGTATTATTAAAATATGTAAAAACTAGAGTTGTACCGAATAGTGATTTGGCCGGATACCGGATACCGAATATTCGGCCTGCAGCTGGGCCGGATAGCCGAATATTCGGCGGCCGGATATCTACCCAAATTAAAAGTATAATAGTTACTCAAATCAGACCGGTACAAGTAAAACCAACTTAAACATGCTTTGTTCCTTCTCCTCCACAAGATATTCTTACTTTCTACACAGCAAAGATTTTGGGACATTTTTGAAGAGGTTGCGGAAGGCAAGTCAGATTGAGTTTTCTACCAAGAAATACCGCCACCGAGCTTTTTTTTGACTATCTCAAAACAGTTTATTTTGAACGGAATGTGACCCCTGGGCTTGGTAGTCAGTAAATGTTTTTTTTATTTTGTTGTTTTTTACTGAAAAAAGGACTATCCGGTATCCGGCCTGATATCAAAAGACTATTCGGCTCCGGCCGGATATTAGAAAAGAAGCCGGATAGGCCGGATATCCGTCACACCTCTAGTAAAAACCACAAAAGAAGTCGAAAGGCAAAATAATTTAAAATTAATAAAAAAAAACTTAGAGTGCCCGCATAGTAAGATATTATAAGAAACCATTTATTGTATATCTCTTTTAAGTATTCTTCCTAGAACAAAAGATTTTTAAAGATAAAAATAAAAAAATGCATTTAAACTAACTAACTAACAAAACTTGGTGAGTGCATATGCCGTTGAAAACGTCAAACTTGACTATGTTTTTGCCAGATTTGGGAGCGGGGTTGCCATATCTAAAAAGATAACTAGAAATTCTGGTACTGGTTAGGAGTTAGTTTGTTTATCTTTTGAAGCTTGGAGAACATTGGAGAACATCACTTTCCCCCTTTCAAAACACAAATCCTGTCGGCATCATGGTTTAAGGCACCGAAAGTCCAAAGTACTCTTAGCTCCCATGACAAATAACTACCTCGACCAGAATTCATCCAACAAAACACAACAAAATCCTTCAAACAAATGTCTGAGGTCATGGTCGCATGGATAAAAGAATTCGATTGTTAATTTGGAAGCTCTTAACATTCACTTCCACGACGGTCTTCAACTTTCATGCTAATTTAATGAACCAAATGACTCGCATTAGGCCCCATTCCCCAGCAGATCATAAATCATCGGAATGTCCCGAGCCTCTTCAGCATCCATTCAAGTCTCCCATTTCACATAAGCATTCTCGATTCCAATTCCCACCGAAAATAACAAAAATAAAATGCTCAGACGATGTACTTGAGCAGCGTAATCCGTAGCCGATACGACGCCACCCAACTGGAATAGCACATTTATTTGCTCCGTACAATGATTCCCTTTGTCATATCAGAGGAAGGGGAGTGAGAGGAGATCTGCACATCGATTTGAATCTGAATGAAAAGAAGGCGAGACTTGAAGCGGCAATACCAGCAGCAGTAGCAACAACGGCAGCAGAAGCCTCTCAAAGATCCGAAAGCAAGAGCAAAAGCAAAACATTTTGTCACGCGAAAATTGTTCCAAGCACACGCCATTCAAATGCGATTCTATTCAGGATTACCAATCGTTCGGTCGTGCACTCGCACCATCACCACCGCCGCGCCGTCCACGCCCCGTCGTTCCTAGGTGTTCCTGCCTCTCCAGCCGGCAATCTGTCATCAGTTTAAGATGCAAAAATCGATAAGCAATGATGACGACACAAAATTTTTATTTCCATGAAATCGCATCTCAGCACTGAGAGCTGAGTTTGTTTTCCGCCCGAGAAATGGGAGAAAATATTTACATCCCCCCCACCATCCTTTTGACAGAAATAAACGAGGTTTTGGTGTGTGGAGGGGGGCGAGGGGCATCAGTGCACATTCATACGGCGCGCTTTCTGACGTGATGCTCTGCTGCAGCTGTAGCAGGACTAAATCCGCTTTGAAATGTGGATCAGATTGCAATTGAAGAAGTTACGTGATCAATTTGTCACGACACACACATGCATTTGTGTGTCCTTTGAGACTGCGGGCAATAGCGGGGATTGTACCCGAGTGTACTGCACTCCTGTTGCACGCCCCGAAGTTGCATGCGGATGAGAATTGAACGAATGAGTTTTGTTATTGATATCGACTTTGTATTTGATTTGAAGTTGAATTAGTCTACTTGGCTGCAGTCGAGCTCAGTGGAATGGAACGGGTGGCATTTGAGTATAAACCTGGAATCGGATATGAACAAAATTTGCTTTGATGGTTCGAATAGAAACGTGGTCTAAATTCCCGTCAAAAACTTCAAAAATGCATCGTGGTTTGAGGAGAATATTCCTCGCCAAGGGTTTTCCTAATTCTCAAGTCAAAAAATCGCTCAAAATCGTTTATAACGAAATCAAGGTGATGTGAAATAAGGCCAAATAAAATAACGCCAGATTCGAAAACGGTAGTATTATTTCGTTTTCTAAAATCAACATAAAGCCAAACCGGGTTTTTGGCCTTATTTCGGGTTTGAAATTTGAAATTTGTCCTTATTTCACGTCACACAAAATCAAAGGGCCGAGAGAATTCGTTACATCCGGTGTTACGTTATTTGCCTTTTCTTTTCCAAAATGGAGCGTTTTTGATTTCGGTGCGTCTGTTTGTCATACTTTTATATTTTTTTTACACCTACGAAGATAATAATAATAATAATGGCGGCGCTACAGTCCAAGGTGGACCTTGGTCTAGCTTCTCAGCAACCACTCGTGTTATGCGTACTATTGTTCTGTCACGAGCGGAGGGGACCTACAGTTTAATGCCGATTCCGAACGGCGATTTTGAGAAGCTTTTTCTAGACAGTTATACTCTTTGAGCATTGTCAGTGACTCGAAAGAGGTGGAGCCGTGAAAAAATGTTTGATGTTTTTTTTTCGAGATTCGAACTGACGACCTCGAGCGTAGGAGTCGACGCACCTACCCACTACGCCACGGCACCCACAACTTACGAAGATAACGGCACGAAATTTCTGAATTAAGTGCTTTAAACCTACATATAAATTTACATTCATGCTTATTTAGGAATTGTGCGATTTGGGGGTAGCTCCCGTCAAGGTGATGTTGGGGTGAACTTTGAAATATCGACGCACTTCATTGATTGATATTTCCATCGACAGAACTTTTGAAGTGCAGATTCCTTAAAACCATTTAATCCAGAGTATCGTTTCAGACGACTAGATGGCGCAGTTGGTTAAGTGCCTGCCCCAAGTTCGAGGGGTCCTAGGTTCGAATCCCAGTGAAATCGAGTCTGGTCCAGTCACCATTTGCCGTTGGGATCAAATTAACGGTACTGGAGTTGGTTGCTACCTGGCAGTACAATGGACCAGTTTTGAGTGTGAGTGCTCCAGTAGAGCTTCAAAAATCGTCCAAAAAAAATTAAATTATTGAAATGAAAGGCACGTGTTCAGCGTGCTTGTGCTTTTATTCGAATGACGTCTTGGCTGACGTCTTTTATATTGAACTGTCATGTCAAGTGTTACCAAGTTAATGCAAACTCATTTGGGCAACGGTTACATTAATATTCTGCAATGCGAATGTTTGTTCTTAAAAATAAAGCTATAATACATGGAAAAAAATTTAATTTTGTTAATTTTTTCGCATTTTCAAAAAGAAACTAATATTTTGCCCACCCTTTACACTTAATTTGGTTTGGACTTCGCTTAAACTCGGTTTGATATAAATGTGGCCCCCTTCAACTCGGTTTGATCCTGTTTATGAACACGAGTTTACACATCACTGTTCCACGCAATTCCATCTTTTGCGATGTAGAATGTGTAGATAACACAGCTCTTGATCTAAGAAACGGCTACTCCGAGCAAGAGATTTAACGCAGCAGAGAATAACCACCAACACCCTTAAGTCGAAGGTGATCTCAGCCAACTTGGCATATGACACTGGACACCGGGCTCAGCTAGACAGGCAACTTGACATATGACAGCTAGACAGAGTTCATTCCAGTTTTCTCTGTCAGGCCCTCGTCCACACTGGACTGAGACCACATCTCATGAGATGAAGATTTGTGTTCCTAGAATTAAACTGGAATCTGTATAGTCGCGGTGAAGCACTTGTCACATCAAAGTGTTGCCTTAGTTTTCCTTTCCTTCATCTTGCTTCGTTACCATCGCAGCCACATATCAGATCCAGAGACAAAGGCCAAAGGCAAAGGGAGCTTGGGAACCCTGAGTGAGGTTTGAGCAACCCCCCGAAGTCAAACCGTGACTGTTCCCTGGACAACGGCCGCACTCAAAGGGGTTGCCTTCATGTGGTCCTCAAAGCAATTTTATCGCCACTCAATTGAAACGCTCCTCTTAACTTATCAGCCGCACCTGTCACAGTTCACTTGACCCGGCTCCTCAGCTCACAAGTCTTCACCGCTGCGGCTGATGAGGTGAGGTGTCACCATGACATCGAGCAGACAAAGTTTCCGCAAAAACGAAAAGAGATCCCGAATCAGTGATTTAAGGGCTAACTACCCAATCAAACGAATCCCATCCCGCCCAGTCATTGTCAAAGTTATCGCCACCTAAGGTAGGAGATCTAAATTCAAATGCGACAGGCCTCAATCCACTTGTGCACGTGGTTGGAAGTTCTTTGCTTAGGCAACCGTGTTAACGTGAAAGTGCCGAGTGGCTGAGGAGACAACGTCAAATACCCTTCATTTGGAAAACAAGTCTAATCCCATTTGTAGCCGCCCCCGACCACAGCCCCCTCACCTGCTCCGCCCACATGCTCTATTTTAAGTGAAGTATCCTTTTGCACATCATCATGACGACGGGAGGCGGGAGTGAAGAACCCATTTAACACCAGTTTACCGTACGAAAAACATATCAGATCTCCTTGAATGGTAATTTGTATCAAGGACACGTTTTCCTCCCCTCGTTTGGCCAACGTGTAGGACACTCGTACCGAGTAAATAAACATCACAGATGCCTACTGCTCGAGAGAGGGAGAGGATTTGTTTTCTTTTTGTTCGCCTCGGCAGGGGCGCGTGGGTAAGGGCTCTTGAAGTTTTCATTGAAATCAAGGATCAACCCCGCTATCGCATGCTCGAAAGTGAATTTAATTTGCCTGCCAAATCTATTCTCCGGGCTCACATTGTGAATTTTATGTTTATTAAGTGTGTGTCAGGACTTTTCATTTTCCCCTCCCCGCCGTGCACTCGGAATTTATCATCATCGTCATCGAAACGATCAGTGGCGTGGGGCGGCGGTGATGGCGGAGGGAATTTATCGGGGATTAGGGACACACAACTTGTAACATTCACCTTTCCACCGTGTCAGCGGGCGGGGGAGGGTGGAAAGATGTCAAAAATCCCGAAAGGAGCTCACGTATCGCCTTAGATTTGGGTTTCAGATATCTCCAATGACTTTGCACATGTTCGAGTGGGTCTGAGGGTGAATGTGCGGAGCAGCACCATTGTGGCAGTCAATGGGGAGCGTTTTTCTGCCCCGCTTCACTTGTATTGGCAATCGGGTGGTTATCCCTGAATTGCACTGCTCTGACCAGGAGGATGCGCTCGATTAGGTAATTCCTATGCCTGACTGAGCTGAAAAATCTCTTCACAAAGAAAATAAAGGAAGTTGCCTTCTTCTTGCGAGCGATGAGATCGGGCTTTGCAAGTACTTACAAGTGAGTCGGGGGGGGGGGGGGGGGGGGCACGGTGGGGGAATGCGATTTAGGGAGTCCATTAACCGGAATTAGTTCGGCCGAGAGGGGGAGAGCCGAACAGCAGCTGTTGAGGTTTGAAGTTGGAGTTTCTTTGAGTTCCCCCGCAGACGGTACATGGATGAGAAGTTCCTTGGTTTGAAGTGCGATTCGATGGTGACTGGGTTCAATGCACAAAGTGGATGTAGTCATGCTTGTCATTCAGCGATCCGGTGCTTGGACAAATTTCTTCTTCTTTGCCTTGATCCTTTTGCTGGATGTGTTCGGGGACCGCTTTTAGACAACATTTAGCTCTTTCTCATGGGATGTCAAGGTTTCTGATCAAACGAGGAAAGGATTTTCCTTGTATTCCATAAGGAGTTTTCTTCACGGTGTCGGAGATTCGTCAGATTGACTGGTAATTTTATTCAGAAAGCTTTGAGTTGCTCCAGAGGGAGTCAATTTTCCAAAGAAATGGGGCTGGTCCACAGGCAAATTTATTTAAGCCAAATATACTCGGATGTTATCATTTTTCGAGTACGGACAAGAGGCTATCGATGAAGAATCGCAGTGGCCTTCAGTTTTGTTGTTAACATTTAAGACTTACGAGTAGTATTGACTCCTTGGCATGGACATTTAAAGCTGGCGACATATTCAAGATGTGGTTAGAGCAGCATCTTAAAAGACTCCTCAACTTTTGGTTGCTGAATTTGGCAAAAGGTTCTTAGGCACTTTGTTGCAATTAATCATTTTTCCTTGTCCTACTCAGATCACAGTGATTTGATTTCATTTTTAATCCGATTGCTTTGCTTCTCCAGTTTGTCAGTTTCTAAATGCGATTTATACAGTGTAGGCCATCTAGTGGTTTCTTTTTAAAACATAAGTTATTTTGAAACTGACTGCTGTTTCCGCCTCGAAATGTTGACAGGAAGTTAGTATCATACCTCCCCGGATCGAAATGAGTCGCTTGACGCTTCAACAACGTTCGGAAATATTGAAAACTTATTTCCAAAATGAGTGCTGTGTAGCTCAAGCAGGGTGTTTTTTGAAAAGAAGTTTAGGCCGAAATGAAACAACCACCACGACTGCTGTACGCAGGTTTGCGCTAAAAATTCGTGAGACTGGTATGCTAGTGGACAACACTCATGGTCTCCGTCTTCGTACGGTTCGCACAGATGAGAACGTGTCTGCTGTGGTCGAGAGTGTGAACGAACATCAACTCGCCATCGATCTCAGCTCGAACAGCTCAACATTTCACGCACTAGCCTGAGAAGAATTCTGCACAAAGATCTCGGATTATTCGCTTGCAAGGTCCAATTGATTCAGCAATTGTTTCCCAAACAAATCATCTGGTGCATGCTCCCTACCAGAACATCGCAATCGGCCTTGAAGAGCTCTGATGGTAGGCCATCTGAGCCTGCGGACTTGTTGTTCTTCAGCTTTTTAATGTATGTGCCGCCTTCTTCAAAAGCTAGGTGAGACGACTGGAGCTAGGATTTCTTCATTCCCTATCACTCTCTCCTAGTCCGGCCCGCTAAGCAGCTGTTGGAAGTGCAGCTCAAACACATCCACTATTTCCTGCGGGTCAGTAACTAGATTACCCTCACAATTTCGAAGAGCCTGTGTGTCTGAGGTTGAGGCCTGGCTTTTGACTTTTTTTATAAAAGGCCCGTACTTTTTATTTGTCCTTAGACTCTTCGATATCCTTGAGCTAGGATATCCTTGAGCAAGATGTCTCCATAAGGAATTGTAGATTTCCCTCATCCCAGTTCATCCCAGAATGACATAGCCATTCAATCAGAAATTGGTCTCATCGCTGAACAAATGGCACACGGTAGGTTAGGTTAGGGGTCTGCTAGTGAATTCACCAGCACACTTACTCGTAGACCATGTTGGTCCATTGTGATACCCACAGTCAGACTTGATTGACCGCTTTAGTAATAGTGCTGGTAACTGGACCAGATTTGAAAAACCGGATAAAAGCGTATTAACTTTGCTTTCACTGCGATTCGAACCTGGGACACCTCTAACTTAGGGCAGGCACTTAACAAACTGCGCCATCCAGTCGCGCACGGTAAGTTTCGCGAACTGAACCACGGATTTCGAAGCAAATTCGCACGGGCATTGCAAACGTTGCTCCACCATGAGTAGGGTGACCAGATCCATGAGCATGAAAAAGAGGACACCTTCAACAGTCTCAAATAAAATTTTAAGATTCACTTCTTTTTACATTAGAAAAGCACACAGGAATGCGGTAAGCAAACGGTGTATTTACTTTCAAACAGAAAAAAATAGGTATGCAATTTGCTGTCAAATGAATGGGTGTGTTCAGACGACTGTTAAAAAAAACACAAAAAATTGCGTTGTGTTCAAAAGCGAATAAGTTAAGGGGACAAATATATTTTAGGTCGTGTTCGCACCAGAAAGATGCAAACAAATTCTAAATTAGTGTTGAAAAAAAAAGTTTTGTTGTAGTTTTGTGATGTCGAAAAATTTAGTTAAAAAGAGGACAAATTGCATGTTTTTCCAAAAAGATACCGGACTTTTTTTATGAGACAAAAAGAGAACATGTCCTCATAAAAGAGGAGAGAGCACAAATCATACCGAGAACAACTCAACTGTCAATTGTCAAATAGATTGTCACTTCGACCAGTGCTGCCAAGTTGAAAATCAAATCTTCTTAAAAAACACCCTGTAGTATATATTTAACCTGTAACCACAAATTGCTTCTTATTCGTCATCATATTAGGCAGAGGTGGGGTTTCCAGAACGCATTTTTGTCGTTATTTTGTCGTATTTCTTATCTAAATTTCGAGCTATCCCAAATGGAAGCATATCACTTGAGTAAACTTTTCCTCTGGGAGTTTGAAGCATATCACTTGAGTAAACTTTTCCTCTGGGAGTTTGATATGCTCCCCAAACTTCAAAGTCCCAGAACAAGAATTTATTCCCAACCCCATTTTCAAAAATTCTCCACGGCACGACTTGAAACCCCATCAGATCCAAGACCACTTTCAGCCTCCATTTGCCCAACCGGCTAGCTCCAAGTATTTCCGTGAATAATCACATTAATCATTCGTCTAATTAAGGCACCCGACTTGATTCAATGGCCACCATCTTTTCTTGCAAATTAACTTCTGTCCACCGGCTACCGGCGGCACAGTTACAGTTCACACAAAACGCCGAGCCCACCGTCCGCACAAAGTCCCTAAGCCCTCTTCTCAAGCATCTGCACATGTACTCGTAGATTAAAATTAATGTCTCATTTAGTATCTGTAAGTTTCAGAGACACCAAACGGAGGACATGTGAAACGAAGGACCCACAGCTGAAGACAGCGAAAAAAGGAACAGGGAAGAAGAAAAAGGACAACGACCGGCAAATAAATGCAGGCATAATTTAATGTCATTTGGCTCGGTCCTCCTCGGTAGCAGTTCTTTCTCTGCCATTGGCGGTGGTGCCTACAATTGTCTCTGACACTTTGGAATTTATCTCCTCTGAAGAGTCCTAACCTCACCGCGCCAACTGTGCGACTCCAGCTGTATGTCCTGACACCACACACCACACACACAGACCACAGACCTCTTGGTGAATTAAATTTTTTAAATCAATTATTTCCCAGACGGGTTCAAGGATTTATTCGCCGCTGCTGCTTCTGTCCCTCTTCCTCCCGCCGGCGGAGTCGCAAGTTTTTTGATGCTCGTCCAAGAGACGTTGTTTTCGACGGCAGCGAAATGTTTGGAGTAAATTAGGCAGGACACGGCTGGAAGATCCCGCCCAAGAGGGTCTTCACTGCCAAAACAACTAATGCACTCATTTGCCAAGAGGACGGCTCGGGGAGCATACCCCTTGACAAACTTCGTTCGCCGTGGTGTGGGATTATGGATTGACTCATTGGTTTGGCAAACAAATGTTTGTGCAGCTCATTGGCGGTTGGCAGTGTCCAGTGGTGCCAAATTAACTTTTGTGGGCTGGGGAGGTATTATTTGCGATTGTGTGTTTCAGTGAATTGATGAGGTACACGACAAGACCACGACACTTCTTGGCATCTCAGGACTTTTAGTTGAAGACAGTGACGACGATCAACCAAGGAAAAGCCACAAATGTGCTGGAGTTTAGGGACCCACCGTCATCGGAATTGGAAAAATCTAAGTTTGCAGCAGTGCTGCCAGGTCGAGGTAAATTTGCCTTTTTGTGGGAGATTCCAATTCCCATTCCACACATTTGGCAAAAAGGTATTTTCGTGCGAAAAAAGGTACATTTCTTCAGAAAAAATATCCCTCCATTTAGTTATGTTGTTTAATAATTCTTTAAAGGGTCTTTCATTAATCGCTTCCTATCTTTAAACTTAAATAAAAGAAAGTGAGTGTAAAACATCAGCGAAATATTTAATTCGTTTAAAAGGCCTATCGATGCCATTTTGTATGAAATACAACATCGTTCAAATGTCCGCCGCGGCTTCTCTGGGTGGTGCTTATCTTAAATATCCAATTTTGGCCTGACCAACGTCCTTCTAAAAGAAATATGGACCGATGACGCCCCCAGCCGAAAATCCACACCAAACAGGGATTTTTTGAAATGAATTGGACGCTCTTGGATCTCATTTGGATTGGCGTCGTCCTAAATTTGAAAATTTTTTTGGTTGACGTACCCATTCATTCAGAAATGGGTCTCATCGCTGAAGATGATTTTTCGATGAAAATTAGGGTTAGTTTCCCAGTGATTCATGGCCCATTCAATAAACACATCGTTAGTCGTCTATCTTCAACTCCTGGGTCAGTTGAATTTTGTACAGGTGCAGGCCCAAGTCACGACGCAAAATTCGCCAAGTTGTGGTCTGCGAAAGGCCGAATTCTTGTGAGGGATGCGAAATCGACTGCCACGGATTCTCCTGCACACTCTCACGGACAGTGGCGATGTTTTCGGCATATCTTGCGTTTCGTCGACATACAGGTGTTGGTTTATCGTTTACTGAACCAGTGGACTCAAATTTATCCACCACACTGCGAATAGTCCTCTCGGTAGGACGATAATGGCGACCGTAAAATGGACGAAGCGCGAGGAATGATGCCCGAACAGAACTTGAACAAAACAATTTTTTCATTTGGACGTGTTGTTGAACACTGAAACAGACTGAATAAATGAATGCTAATTTGACAGATGTAGCTTCAACAATATGGCCGCTATCAACTGTCAAAGATCGAAAGTTCCTATTGGAAGACCCTTTATTAGTTCATAACAGTTTTTATGATAAAGTAAATTTTTTGGAAGAGGTAAATTTTGAGCAGTATGGTAATTTTTCTTCCTCAGTGTGGGACATTCCATTAGAAAATGCTGGCAGCACTGCTTGAAGTAAGACATTATGCTCAAGTAACGGGCAAGCACATGCAGCGTCTGAGGTGTATTTCCTCTTGTCTCTTCTGAAACTGAAACTGAATTCGTGAAGCTCTATTTGTACTCAAGTGACTGTCTGCTATTTACATTCCCACTCAGGCCTCAAAAATGTATAATCCATTTTTTTCTGATTCCTAATATTAGTGTGGGCGCCGTGGCGTAGTGGGTAGGTGCGTCGACTCCTACGCTCGAGGTCGTCGGTTCGAATCTCGAAAAAATCATCAAACATTTTTTCACGGCTCCACCTCTTTCGAGTCACTGACAATGCTCAAAGAGTATAACTGTCTAGAAAAAGCTTCTCAAAATCACCGTTCGGAGTCGGTATTAAACTGTAGGTCCCCTCCACTCGTGAGAGAACAATAGCACGCACAACACGAGTGGTTGGTGAGAAGCTAGGCCCAGGTCCATCACGGACTGTAGCGCCGCCATTATTATTATTATTATTATTAATATTAGCCGAGGAGAAGTTTCTGCAAAACTGCAGCTCGACGTTAACATTTAAACGAATTTGGTGAGCAAAAGATCAGTTGTGGCATGGGTTGTGTGACATGTCGTGCCATCCTGCATGAACCAAAGATCGTCTAAATCCATGTCTTCAATTTCAGTCAAAAAAAAGTCGGTTAACATGGTTCTGTAACGCCCACCGTTCACCGTTGACCGAAACGTTGTTCCCAGCCTCATTTTCGAAGAAAAATGGTTCAATGATGCCACCACTCCACAATCCGCACCAAACTGTCACTCTCTGTGGATGCATTGGCTTCTCGACAATAAAGTGCGGGTTGAGTTTTCCGAGCACCAGATGCGGCAATTTTGTTTTTAAACGTAGCCGAGAGCGGAGATTAAAATGCGCCTCGTCAGAAAAGATGATTTTTCGCCCAAAATCGTTCTCCAATTCAAGCTGCTTAGAGCAGGTGCAAACTGCGAAGCGAATGGTTGCCTTCAATTGCTGAGCTAATTGGACCTTGCAAGCGAATAATCCGAGACCTTTTTGCAGAATTCTCCTCAGGCTAGTGCGTGAAATGTTGTGTTGTTCGAGCTGAGATCGATGGCGAGTTGATGTTCGTGAATTGAGCTGCACACTCTCGGTCACAGCACCCACATTCTCATCTGTGCACACCGTACGACGACCGAGACCATGAGTGTTGTCCACTAGCATACCAGCTTTTTGCACAAACTTGCGTACAGCAGTTGCGGGTGGTGCACCATTTCGGCCAAAACTTTTTTTCAAAAAACTCACTGTTTGGGCTTCACAACACTCATTTTGGTAATAATAATAATAATAAATAATAATAGCGACGCTACAGTCCGAGGCGGACCTGGGCCCTGCTTCTCTTGAAAATAAGTTTTCAATATTTCCCAACGTTGTTCAAGCGTAAAGTGATTATTTTCCTTTCGCGGAGGTATAATACTGACTTTCTGTCAAGATTTCGGGCGGGAAACAGCTGTCACTGTAAAAATAACCTACGAGTATGTTTGAAAAAACTCACTAGATGGCCCACGCTTTATATGACGATCTAAATGTAGCCACAAATGTTTTGTGGGAACGATCCATTATGCCTTACAATTATTGACGCAATCACTTTTAAAAGCGGTTTTAGGAATTTTCTCTTCTAAATTTAATTTTATTGTTTTATGCTTACGTTTAGGTTAAATAAAATACTGTATATTTTAAAGTATGGCTTTGGAGCTTAAATTTAATGTTCCCATGTGTGTCCTAACTCATTCCGGCGAATTTGAATTTACTGGATAAACTTTCAGCCGATTACTGACGTTTTCTCACTTGAGACGCTGATTGTACAAGATCGAAAATGCACGCTGTTCCCTGAATTTTCTAGACATAAGGTAACAATATTTCGGGGCACTCCGAATTAAACCATAGTCCGGACTAATGAATGCTTTAAGCGACTGGATGGCGCAGTTGATTAAGTGCCTGCCCCAAGTTAGAAGGGGTCCCAGGTTCGAATCCCAGTGAAATCGAATCTGGTCCAGTCACCATTTGCCGTTGGAATCAAATTAACGGCACTGGAGTAGGCTGCTACCTGGCAGTACAATGGACCAGTTTTGAGTCTGAGTGCTCCAGTAAAGTTTCAAAAATCCACCGAAAAAAAATGTATCTGTCTACGAATTGTACTTTTGCATTGGGCGCACTACCTTACCGATGTATGGTGAAATTTTGGCTAGAATTTGATCACGTCAAGTGGGTGATTGCATTGATTCGAAGGAACTGACTGCAGATGGTCTGCAAATTGTTGAATATTCTTGTTTCAGAGCAAACAAACAAACAAAAAAAAAATGCTTTCGTATTCGGCTATGAAGTCGATGAAAAACGTGCTCCACCGTTGTGATACCTTAGAACTTATTCTTTGCAGTCGTTATATAAGTAAACCTTCATTTTGACAGTTAACAGTAGACAGTCCGCAGTTGACAGTTCTTAATTGACAGTTGGCCAGTGTAATCGCGGCAGTGAACGCCATCTTTCATTGAGATACGTCAGTGGCCAAAACAGTTAGTGGAGCACGTTTTTATTGAGTGATAGGCTAATATTTCCCACCACAAACACGGCTCCACAGTAACAGCAACAAAGAAAAATAAATAAACAACAAAACCCCACTCAAGAACAGCTGAACATAAACCTTTATTGTGGCTAATCCACAGTCAACTGTAGTAGACACACACTGCCAAGCGAAACTTGAACTTTTTACTTTGTCCTCTCTTTGCCAACCCAACGCTGACACTGAAACCCAACTGTGGTCAAACTTGGAACATCAACAAAAACTGCATGCGAACTTTATTATAAAACCCTCATCCCCCGATGAAAATCCCACGCACACACACACACAGTGTCTGAGGAAACTTTCCCAAAGAACACATCAAAGTATGTCCAAGTGCATCATGCAAAAACCCTAAAGTACCGTCTCCATTACATTTCATTATCACCGCAACAGAGCGGAGCGTAAGCCTTCCAGCCCACCACCGGGGGGATGGTAGTCCTTTGGAGCTCAAGCAATAACAAATATTTTCCATGTAACCAGGAGCTGAGTGAATGTTTGCTCGTCTCGAGAGGGAAAAACAATATTCCAGCAACCAGAGTCCATTCTTCATCATAGAAAAGATAAATTACCACCCGAGAATTTATCCCTTTCAACCGGGAGCACATGGGAGCGTGAAGTTGCCGGTTGTTGTTGCCCAGTTGTTGTTGCATCATCTTTCCCTGATTTCGGAGCGAGAGCGGATCTAGGACTCCACTGCTAAACGCTGCGAATTTATAGCTGAAATGGCGTCTATTTCAATAAATAAGTAAAACCGTCACTTTGAGTAATGAATATACGCTATAATGTTGGGTTTTCGGACGGAACGTAGAGCGGGGAGGATGATGGAAAAACAAAAGGACTTGCAGGGGCACAGCAGTACGAGCACACAACACGGTCGCCGCAGGAAACTCATACAATGTTGCTGGATCTTCCGGCACCGGTACCGGTGAAGGTCGAAGGAAGAGGAGACGAAATGACAGTGGAGTGGTCGTGGCACACAGCACTCGCTCCTCTGTCTCGATGTGGTTGCTTCCAGATTAGACACTCAACCAGCTGTCAGCGCAATGGACGCAGTGAGTATGATTTATCAGACCTCAAGTTAATTGAGTGGATGGTTGAGGGAGGATGGGGGGCGCCGAGAAAAGAAATTGATCCACCCAACGGGGAGGAATTGTTAGTAACTACATGGTGTGACACATGAACAGAGTTTCATTTTAGAGAACAGGACACATCTCGTCGTCGTCCTTGCCGAGAGTGTAATGTAGTAGGACACACCATGTCGGATGTGGGATGTGCGTTGTGTGCTGTGCTCTGAAATGGAGTTCAGTAAACACGAGTAGAACGGCTTGATTACCGCTGAACTCTTCATGTGAGCGATGTGATCCGGAGTGATTCTTAATCTAAAAGGAAATGGATATCTGGAATGTGAATGTTGGAGAAGATATATGAACTTGTTCGCTACTCGTTTTTAGGGCAAAAAGGAAACAGAGACACTCCAGCTGAACATGATGAGTGTGATACCGACTCTGCGCTCGGTTTCGTTTTGATGTTGTGCGATGGAAATTATTTATTTGATGTCTGTGGCGATGGATGTGTGCACCGATTTCGGGGGAACTTCCGCCAATCGATGGTGCAGATAACTTGGTTTACCAAGTGCCCGCCGCAGCTGCTTTTGATCAAGCGAAATCTGGAGGAGAAAATTGCCAGAAAATTCGCAACATGTTTTGCAGGCACCAGTTGACGAACGCTTGTAGCTTTCTTGTGGTCACTTTTCAGGTGCTACTTCGCTCTAGCCGCACAGATTCGACATTGACGCGGGGCAGTTTCAGCTTGTGTTCAGGCGAATTGCGTTGCTTAGCCACGGACGGACAGCATCCCGAGCGCGGACTTGACTTTTGGCGAATCTTTTGGGAATGTCTAGTTCGGTTCCGGCATCAGTTTAAATAGTACTTCTAAGATATTGGAATTTCTCCACCGTCTCAACCCGTTGCAGACCAATGAATCACTGAGCTGTTGAGGTCATTCCAAGGCTTGGTTTTTGGCGGGATTTACCTTCAGCCCGACAAAGTTTGTCTCCCTCTCCACGATTGATGCCATTTCGTGGTGGTCCATTATTTTGCGGCTTAATCCAGATGCTGACGACTGGTTAAGTGCCTGTCCTACGTTTGAGGGGTCCCAGGTTTGAATCCCAGTGAAAGCGAGCAAAGTTAATACGGTTTTCATATCTAGTCTAGTCACCATTTGCCGTTGGGATCAATGCTCGATCAGTGGTAGTCGTCTGACTGCGGATATCACAATGGACCAACATGGTCTAAGTGTGCTGGTGATATCACTAGCAGCTCCCTAACCTAACCCTAACCTAATCCAGGTGCTTAACCTGGGTTATAAGAGTCCATTGAATTCCTTCATTTCATTTGTCGACAAGGCTGTTCGAAGAACATTACTCATCACCAAAAGAAATAAAATTGGTCCTACGATGCAGCCTTGTCTTACTCCACTTTGGATGTCGAATTTCTCTGTCAATTTACCCCTTTCTTGCACTCACCTTTGGATCTTTGAAAATGGAAATGAGTTAATGCGGAATTCCCTTCCTGTGCAGGGCACACGAAATCACACATCGAATGCCGTCTCAATTAACAGAAAGTGAAAGGGTGTTCTAAAAGGTGACCAGATAAAAACGATAGGAAAAGAAATTTAAATAAAACAATAACGGTGTTGGATATAAAATTGATTCTGACTTTATTCTGAAGCTACATTCGTGCTATTATGGATGGACATCATTCAAATGGCTGCCTCGGCTTTCCTGGCAGGGCTTCAAGTGATCGGTCCTATTTTTGATATCCAATCGGCGGCGATATTCTGGCAATGGGACGTCGAATGCTAGCATTGAGCTCGTCCAAGTGGTTCTCTTGTTAGCGTAAACCTAGGAATTAACGTGGCTTCACAGAAAATAATTATGTGTTGTGAAGTCACACTATCGCGGCGACCAATTGATGAACGCCCGCTGTGAGATGACCAGTGTTCAAATTTCTAGTTCACAACCTTGAGAGTTGCGTCGCTTGTATGACACGTAACGTCATCAGCTCGGAGATTTCGATGTAGTCGAGCTCTGGCCGCAGAAAGTTGGTTAACATCGCTCTATACATGAGACCATTGACGGTAACGGTGTCTCCTTTCTCATTTCGAAAGAAATAAGGTCCGATGATACCGCCTTGCCATTAACCGCACCAAACAGTCAATCTTTGTGGATGGATTGATGCTTGGTCGAACACTTGTGGATTGTATTTGAACCAGAAATAGCAATTCTGCTTCTGGACATAGCGGCTGATCCAAAAATGGGCTTCGTTCCTTTGGGGAGGTGATTTTTTTGGCCAAAATCTGGATTTTTCGACCAACATTTCCAACGCCCAATTAGCGAACTCATGTCGTTGTCTATAAGCGTCCAGCTTCAATTCTGACATCAGAACAATCTGATATAGTCCCAAATCCAACTGTAAAATAATTCTGGCGATAATCAATTTAGCTGATCGGATTCTGGGTCTTTTACGATACTGGACGCTACGTCTATGTTCTCTTTATTTCCAATCTATGTCTGATTGGTGGCTGAAAGTCCAAAAGAGTCTACTCGCGCTCATACTTTTCCACGTTGCAACGAATTACCGGCACACTGAAGCCATGGTGACGGCCGACCTCAGTACAAAATTTACGTTCACGTTGCGTATTTACAACTGCACTAGAATTTCGAATATTTTTTAATAATTCCCGCACATTCGATAAGTGTAAAGCGATGCGTGATGAAATAGCAAAGCTTAAGGTAGCCCTAAACGACGAACATGCTCGCCGAACTTGCTCGTTCGCGTTATCCCCTACGAACACATTTGGCGAACATTCATTTCGTGTTTTTTCTTCAAACCGTCAACATGTGTGATAGGGAAGCGCAAGTGGTGAATTCCTCGATAAAATCGTGGTTGACGGTTGACATTGTGCTTAATCCGCGATATGCACTCGGCGACGACGTTCACCACAAAAATGAGGTTTGCTCTCGAACATGGCCCCACACGACGAACATGAAAGCCAGCGAACACGACATAACCATTGGAAAAACTTTCATTGTTATCTGGTCACCCTAAATTTTGTAGCATGCCATAACACCATCCTCATGTCCTCGATAAGAAACACTCCATAGTAACGCAAGCAACTTGGAAAATCAAAAGTCAGCTGAATTCATTTTTCTCTGAAGTTTCAATCAAACGAAAAAGTTTATTTTTTTTTTTCTTTTGGAGGATTTTTAGAAACACTACTGGAGCACTCAGACTTAAAACTGGTCCATTGTGCTGCCAGGTAGCAACCTACTCCAGTGCCGTTAATTTGATCCCAACGGCAAATGGTGACTGGACCGATTTCGGAATTGAACCTGGGACGCCTCGAACTTGGGGCAGGCACTCAACCAACTGTGCCATCCAGTCGTATGAACAAATGTATAATAATAATAATAATGGCGGCGCTACAGTCCGAGGTGGACCTGGGCCTAGCTTCTCAGCAACCACTCGTGTTGTGCGTGCTATTGTTCTGTCACGAGCGGAGGGGACCTACAGTTTAATGCCGACTTCGAACGGCGAGATTGAGAAGCTTTTTCTAGACAGTTATACTCTTTGAGCATTGTCAGTGACTCGAAAGAGGTGGAGCCGTGAAAAAACGTTTTATTTTTTTTTCGAGATTCGAACCTTAGACCTCGAGCGTAGGAGTCGACGCACCTACCCACTACGTCACGGCGCCCCAAGAACAAATGTATAGTCAGAGTCAATAAATTGTATGCAGGTGTTGCTAGGCCGGTTTTCTGCCAAAAAAATACCGCCAATGAGCTTCACTTATATCTCAAAACAGTCTAATTTGAATGGAATAGTGATTCCTGGGCTTGGTGGTCAGTAAATGGAAGACAGTACCCAATTTCGCTCAAATTTGCCAAAACTTATTTTTCATCTCCATGTAGCAGTGTATATAGTAAGAGACTCTTTTCTGAAGCATGCATCGTATACGAAAACAAACGTAATAAATTAAAACTAATTTTCATTCATCATAATTTGGCTTAAGTAAACTTCCAATATTAAATTGTTTTTTTACTGAAAAAACGACTATCCGGTATTCAACCGGATATCAAAAGACTATTCGGCTCCGGCCGGATATTACAAAAGAAGCCGGATAGGCCGGATACCGAATACTTGGCGGATATCCGTCACACCTCTAGTGTACTCATCTTGCTATTAAGTGATCAAGCAGTGTACAGTATTTGTCTCTCATGGTGTGATATTCGCATTGTGGCTGTTTGCAAACGACTGGGAAATCCGGCTGGGCAGGCAAGATTTTCTGCGTGTGATTCATGAGCAATGTTTGCATGTAGTACTATATCTATGCATTAAAAAAAACATTTAAATTGCATTTAAATCAATTTTCCTAAAATGCCTCGCAGCATGCGTGAGATGTTACTCGATCACCGATCACCAAAAAATGAGAAAAACATTTCAAAAACGGAACGAAAAGGGATGAAAATATATCTGCTTCACCCGAGAAGACTTTCGGTGGAAGAAGGCCGATTTTCGGCGCATCCAACCCATCTCCCTCACGCTTGCGAAAATCGTAAATTGTATCTCCCTCAATACTGCCTTCTTCCGCTCATGTAATCAGCCACTTTCAGTGTACAGCTTGTTGAAAAATGACAATGAATTGTGTACACTGAAGTATTGCACAAGTTTAGAAAGAGCATATGAATACATTCATGCAGCTCTCTATTATCTGTGTCTCCATTTAAATATATCTCTCTCTCCCTCTCGCCCTCTACTCTCTCTTATCTACTTAACACCAAAGACATTTGTATCAGGTCAGTCTTTAGTCGTCAATGATTGTGTAAAGTTCTCTCCTTCGGTGAAAATTCTTCTTTCGATTAAAAAAACAAAAACAACGTGAATTATTGACAATTTGCCAAGATATAAAACAATAAACAAATAAAAAAAGGATCCCCTATTCAACCTACGTGTACAGTGATACGCCAAACACAGAGTGGAGTCGCCATCGATAGTTCTTCAAAAAGTATACTAGATAAGACGTTATGCGCTTGTTAAGTGCTTAACGCTATTGACTACGTGCATTGGTGTTAGACTCGCAACATTTACTGAGTGCTAGGTTGCAAATACAAGGTGAGCCAAGTAAGCCTATTGTTTGTATTTAAATTTGATCGTTTCTTGGAACTTGCGACCTTGTGCAGAATAAACGGTGTGGGACATTTCCATTCTATAATCTTTCGCAAACTTGAGCAGTAATCTATCGCATTGGCGACCACTTGGTTAATCAAGTCTTGTAAGCCTGCATAACTGATTGTTTTATAATCTGCGTACTAGCTCCAGAGAGGTTTCGCCCCGCTACAAAGTTCATCAGCCTGAGTCCGTTTTCGGACGTGTTGCCATGCTGGCTGTGTTTTCGGATAACTCTGGCAGATATGTCTTCCTTGACCTGCTTCGCGTGGAATTCCCCTAAAACGATATTTGATTGTATGTTCTTTCGAGGAGATCGTAAAATTCATCTGTGCTATCATCATCTTTGTCCTCCGTTGGGGCGTTAGGGCAGATTAGGTTTATGTTGCCAAATTCAGCCTCCTCGGTGCGGATTGTTATGAGGCGCTCGCTTATGTACTTCTTGCCGAAGTCTACCTTGAAAAACAACCCCGCATCCGAACAAGCGCTGTCTTCGCTCCCTGTATGCCACAGTTTTTCATCCTATTTTCGCCCGCCCCATCCCACTGCACATCCCACATTGCGGCAATGTCTACTCTATAGCAGTCAAGGGTCTCCGCCAGATCATTAACTGTACGTGGTCTGTTAAGAGACATCGTCGTTGTCTTTCCTTCGTGGGTGGGTCGTTTACACTGAATCCGTCCGCATCTGAGGCGTGTTGACGTCTCTGAACTCGGAGTTTTTATATATTGTGCAGAAGCTAACCCCAAGCACAATCGCCGAACGTGGGAGACCGGGTCCTCATTTGAACCTCTGGATAGAGGTGTCGCTGCATACATTGGTTCACCTCTATGCGGTTGCTGAAGAGGCTGACCCACCTTGACCCGTTCATTTACGCAGATCGTTGCTGGCATCTCGTCAGGTTGAGAGCAAACAACCACTTTACCCTGGATGATAGGCCCAAACCATTAAAACTTTATTAGCTTCTTTAGTTTTACATACCACCGCAAGCATACCAGAAAAAACAAGAATTTACCAACTGATCTGTATCTTTTCAGGGAATGGCGATGTATGTGAAAGAAAGTATATACAAGGAGCTGTACTTTATGTGCCTTCTGTCGGACAATGTAATTGAGAGTCCGCTTGCTAGCATGCGCGTCAGCAACAAAGCCTGCAAACTGCTGCTGCCACTCATCAGAAAAACGGCTCAGCAAGCTGTTCAAATAATCACTGAAGTGATCCAGAAAAGAAAGGTCTCTCCCGCCGTCAATCACTTCTGTTCAGTCTTGTACAACGTGCTAGGCGAGGATATATTTCGAAAGATATTCTACAACATTGCCAAGAGCATATCCCACGAAGATGGGGTTTTCATGATACAGAACTACACAGCTGTCGCCAAATTACGAATGGATAACTTTATGGAAATCTTCGAGATCATTTCTAATAAGAGTGTTCCAGCCGCTGCACACGCTGCCCCATCGAGCGCAGGGAGATCTGGACAACAACAAACTTCTCTCTTCAAGAGCCCTGCACCAACATCAAAATTTTCGTTTATTTTGAATTTTCTGTCTAAAACTTTCATCGGATTCTTTCAAATTCTCAAAATTATTCTACCACCTAATAGTAATCTTTCTTCCAGCAGTTTAATCGGAGGCGGTGGTGGAGGTTGGGCAGAGATAGCTTCGAAGAGATTATGTGACCTGGCACCGAATGTATACGGAATAAAAGCGCAACAAACCTTCGTATCTTCTGCGTATGAAAGTGTGGATCCCGATGAGAGCGATTCAGATTCGAGTGAACCAACTGATCACGAATGGTATAGTCGCCTTTGCGCACGCGACAGAACAATCGATTCCGGTATCCTCCTGAAGGTAGATGAAGTTTACCTTTTTGCCGAAGAAATCCCATTAACACTCTCAGAACTGCTAACCACTGAGCCGTCTGAAATCGTGGATCAGAAAGAATCCACTTCGAAGTCAGATTCAACTTGGATGAACAGCTTGACTGAGCGTCAAAGGAAACCATTGGGTTCGTTGATTGCCAATGTTGACGATGTGTTATCTACAAATGAACTTCTCGCGGCATCCGAGCAGCGGACTTCGACTGCGGATGAAAATGCTACATCCGTTGAGTCTGCACAGGAATCTGATACGAATGACGAATTCGACTATTCTGATTTCCCCTCAATGGATGATTCCGATTGGAAGGAGAAAATGGGTTTGCCTACGGAGCCGGTTCAACAGTCAACTTCTGCAAGATTTTTCCCGATCAATTTGTCGGATGATGGTTTGAATGATTTTCTCAATGCCGACAAAACAAAAACCGGACAAGACTAATAAAAGTGATAAAAAAACATGTTTTTGAATTTATTGAAGGTTCCAATCCCAAATGTTCCATCCACAAAACGGTTTTAAGCATCTCAAAATTTTACAGTTTTTCGTCAAAAAAAATTCTACCACTCCTTACACAATCCACGTTAACTCAACTCCGGTCTAATTTTTCTACAACAATTTTCACTGTTCCAATCCCAAACGTTCCATCTTCAAAACGAGTTTCAAAACCTCCAGCTTCAAGAGTTTCTTGTCACAAAAAGTTATGCCACTCTGTACGATAAATTTAATCTGTTGCACCAAATCAAAACTCTTGCCACCACACTGTCTCCGAAATGACAAGACCACACAATTCAAACCTTATAAATTTATTGAACGACAGACTTGGACCTAGAATACAATCCATTATTTACAGAGAGGGTTATGTACATAATTGTGTATGATTACCAGTTAGTGTTGCCGTGTAACAATGTCTGGTACTTTATTTAAATTCACTTTTGTACTCCAATAAAATCTCTTATTATTTTCTATAGTTTTCTACAGTTCCAATACAAAATGTTCCATCTTCAAACTATTTCTAACGCTTCGACTTTTTACAGTCTTGCGTCACAAGAATTTCTGTCACTTTTTACCAATTCACGCTTAATCAAATCTCCTTTACTTTTCTACAACGATTTGCACCGTTCTTATTCCAAAACGTTCCATCTACAAAAAGTTCTGTCACTTTTACCAATCCACGCTTAATCAAATCTCCTCTACTTTTCTACAACGATTTGCGCCGTTCTTATTCCAAAGCATAAACTTTTTCAATTTTGCGTCACAAAAAATTACGCCACTTTTTACCAATCCACGCTCAATCAAATCTCCCTTACATTTCCACAGAGTTTTACACCATTCCAATCCCAAACTTTCCATATTCAAAACGATCTTTAAAGTCAGCAATTTTAACAGTTTCGCGTCACAAAGAATTCGGCGACTCTTTACAAATCCACGCTATCTCAAATATGCCCCCTTTCCCTACAATCCCATACCGTTCCAATCTCAAACTTTCCAACTTTATAACGATTTCCAACGCTTCACCTTTTTACATGGCTAGGTTATGGATAAATTACAGTCAAAATTCTGTTTCATGATGGACAAATAACGATGTTCTACAAAATACAGTTGTCCAATTGTGATAAATATAAAACTTACGTTACGGACCGCCACGATTTTATCGAGGAATTCACCACTTGCGCTTCCCTATCACACATGTTGACGGTTTGAAGAAACAACACGAAATGAATGTTCGTCAAATGTGTTCGCCGGGTAGGGGATAACGCGAACGAGCAAGTTCGGCGAGCATGTTCGACGTTTACGGCTACCTTAACTGATATACACTTGCTCACAAAATTATCCGCACAAGATGTTCAACGACCAATAAATAGGAACTAAACACTTTTCCTTAGTTAAAATTAACAATGTAATGATAGAAAACTAAATCTGACTTCATAATCATAACGTTATCAAAAAGCTAAAAACAAAAAAAGGAAATTCATAAGCGTAGAGAGGAAAACAAAAAATAAAACTCAATAAAATATAACACAAAATTATCCGCACAAAACCAATTCAAGACATAAAATACACAAATTTGAGGGGTGGAGAGATTATCAATAATATGTTGATAAACCTTTTGCCCTAATTACAGCTTGCAAGCGTTTTGGCATGCTGTCGACAAGCTTTTTTCCTTAAGGGCTTCTCTAAGAGTGATTTTTCTGCTGATAGGCCGCTTCCTTATATTTCTCTCAAGCTGGGCCCAGAGGTGTTCAATGGGATTGATGTCTGGTGATTGTGGGGGTGTTTTCAGTTGTGACGGGGTATTAAAAAGCAGCCACATCCTAACATTATGTGCAGTATGTTTAGGATCATTGTCTTGTTGAAATACGTAATTTGACCCTAAACCCAATTTGGTGGCGCTCTCTTGCAAATTTCGCTTTAGGATATTCAAGTATCCATATTGATTCATTTTGTAGTCAATAAACTCCATTTGTCACACCCCGCTTGCAGCCATGCACCCCACATCATAATGTTACCTCCGCCGTGTTTTACGGTTGCTTGGAGATTAACTTTTTCTAGCTCGCTATTTGCTTTTCGCCAAACTATTTGCCTTCCATCATTGCCAAACAAATTCAATTGGCTTTCGTCGCTAAAAATTACAGATTTCCAAAACTCTGAACTTTTGTTTACATATTCTATAGCGAAAGCAAGTCTTTTTTTTTTATTTACGTCTGATATAAAAGGCTTGCGCCGTGCCATGGAATTCATTTGAACGTAAAACCCGTCTTACTGTTTCGACAGAGACTGACCTATTAATAATTTCTGACATCTCATACGTCAATAATTTGATAGGTGTTTTCGGGTTTTGCTTAATTTTTTTCAGAATATGCCTTTCATTAGCTGCCGATATTTTTTTTCGTCCTCTACCTGGCTTATTTTTCAAATTTCCTTCATTTCTGTACTTATTAACTATGTCTCTAACTACAGAGAAGTTTGCCTGTCTCTCGGTATGTATTACCCTCGCATACTAGATTAAGGATAAGCTTCCGTTCTTCCAATGAAGTTTCCTTTTTTTTTCCTCCCATATTGCGTTTCAAAAAAATTTTTTTAAATTTATTTTCTGCAAATTATCTGCTCTCAGTGCCTATTATCCAAACGAAGTCCTTCTGCAGAATGACTTCAACTTTCAAAACATCCCTATCGCTTGTGCGGATAATTTTGTGTCTGCCTTTTCGTGTCAATATTCAAAGAAAAGGTAAAAAATCCCCGTTATGTTCAGTTCCTGACAGTCTGTGGACAAATATTGTTTCATAAGGTACAACGCAGAGAGTGTACACAAGAATATATAATTTTTGTATATTGTATATTAAACGAATGAAGTCTATATGCCTGGAAGTGCTTTGTGCGGATAATTTTGTGAGTAAGTGTATACGAAAAGGGCGTCAAGAAATTTTGGCCAAAAATTATCCAAAAATCGAACTGGTTCCAAGAATGAGCGGCGGGAAGCCGGATGTGGCAACACAATGGACCCTATGGGTCTAAGTGAACCCAATGTGCATACGTTGGAAGCCACCATACCTACCTACCTACCTAGGCAGCAATCAATTGTGAATGAAATCGACACCCAAACGAGTTCACTGGCTCTTATTGTCCTCTATTTCCTTAATATACATTTCTACAGCGTTCTGTCAGCTTATGGGCAATGTTACCGATGACAACTCAAAGGAGTGTTACATCATGATGTTCCTGAGCGAAGTGACTTGCAGTTCATGTTTTTAACGTGACTTCCATTGGCTATGTTACCTTCTTCATTCCGTCTTTTCCCCATTCGAAGGAAGCGTTTGGCTTGCTTATAGTCAATCTTTCGGCAGGACACTTAGCAGAACCTTCAAGAAAACCGTTTTGTGGAACATGATCTAAAGTGTTTTGAGAATCAGTGATTTTTCGCAATTCAATTAAACATTTATTAGTACTAAACCTTCTTTTTCCTATAAAGTTATACAAAATTAAAGTTTTTAACCTTCCCGACGGAGACACAATGAACACTGCGCTGTCGACAGTGATTTGTTGATTGTTCCATTCGAAAGGAGAAGTTTTATCTTTGAAATTCCCACGAACAACTATTGTTCAAGCACCTCACCAGCAATCAGGTGCAACGTCCTTCAGTTCGAGACAATACCAGTTCCGTGCTGAAAAAGAAAAATATTCAAAATCGCTACCTTGTCCCTTTGTGATTCGATCATTGTCTCTCTGATTATGAATCACTGACCCAGACGGAACGATACCGAAACGAGATGCCTCCTTCCACGCTCTCTCCGCCCGAGACACTGAAACAGCACAACAAAACTAAAACCATTCAAAATTCAAAAAGAATTTACCCAAATAATTCGTCCTTTTTCATTTCAGCTGCTCCTCTAGGGCCTGCCGTGCGTGTGGATGTGTGGGGAAAGAGAAACGATATTTTCCTGCCAAGTGAAGTGGAATAGTTGAGATAAAGGAAAAGCAAATCCCACCGAAAGCACACGCAGGATACATGCAGGCCATAAGGACACCCTCCGCCCACTCCCCGCGGTGAAATAATTAGCCCATCCCTCGAATGTAGGGTCCCTGGCGCTCCAGCCCATCCAATTTAAGAATCACCCCCACCCCCAGAGTCTTCCGGCTGGCTGCCGATGCCGTCGCCAGTCCGTTTTAACTCTTCCGCGGACCGTTTCCACCCGGCACAAGACAAGGAGCTGTGCTTGTGCTGTGGCTATGTGGCCATGTGGGCATGTGGGGAACATCACGCCACGAGACACGGAAGGAGCAGAGTTCTCCTTTCAGCGCTCGTATCTTTTCAGGAACTCAATATGAGAAGTATTTTCCTTGTGCAGATTGTTGTGGCTGCCAGCGCACGATACCAAGAAAGCGCTCGGAATCTAGGACATAATCATTGTGAATTGTTTGTAAGGATGTTTTTATAGTGCGCGCACATGCACAATGGCGCCATCGGAGAGAAGGATACTCTGCCCTCGGGTAATGGGTGGGTGGGTATTCTCGTCGCCTTGCCGTCTGCCTTGCCCGCAATGTTGACTCCTGCTGTGGCCTGGCTTGAGATGCCATTTAAGCATCGCAACGCATTGTCGTCAAATGAACTCACGACTTGAATGAGCGGAATTGAAACAAATAGCAGATTTTCCCCTGTTTTTGCATATTTTTTTGAGATTTTATTGTTTGCCTGGCATTCGCGGTGTACCAGTGCGGGGTTTTGTAGGTGAAGCGCAAGGATGCTGTCATTATTTGAGCATCAAATTATTTCTGCACCGTTGGTGGAATGAACTTCGGGCGCTTTGACGTTGTTTTGTGTGTTAGCGCACACATATGTCAGTTGCACTTGAAGCATCCTTTGGATTAGAGTGTTTAGGGGCAGATAAAATTCAATTTCCAAGCTGAAGCGAGCTGAAGAAAGTATAATGAACATGGTGGCGGTTAGGAATGCATATGAGAACCAATATTTTAAGTTCCTAGTCACACACGAAGTTAAAGACTTCTTTTAACCCGATGTTTGACGTTATTGTCTAGTCAGTTCTATCGGAAGATTTTGGCCTTATTTACCCGAATAGGATTCCTTTTCATTTCTCTCCTTTAGAAGACAGGATGTGTCCGACTGAAAAGGAACCTCGTGAAGTGTGTCATGATGCGCCGTCTTGTTGCAACCATGTCTTTTAATTCTTCTTATTTTTCGGTCCTTTTTTCTAGGATCTACAAACATCCTATGCCCACAGACGATACCGCGTGGAAGACACTTTCTATCTCGCTATCTTCGCAGTGCCGACGCCGCTTACTCATCGGAAACTTTTTAAACCCAACGTTTAGAAGACAGCCTCACTGAGGTCACAGATGTTGTCAAAGAAGTTGGCTCCCAAATGATGCCAGGGCCGGCCAGGTACAAAGAAAGCGTACAAACTTCACTACCTACCCCGTCTACAGGGTGGGACATCTATTGGTTTTTTTTTTAAATCACAGGTTATTTTGACACCGACAGCTGTTTCCCGCTCGAAATTTTGACAGAAAGTCTGTATCATACCTCCGCGGAACAAAATGAGTCGCTTTACGTTTGAGCAACGTTGGGAAAAAGAAGTTTTGGCCGAAATGAAGCACCCACCGCGACTGCTGTACGCAAGTTTGTGCAAAAAGTTCGTGAGACCGGTATGCTGGTGGACAACATTAATGGTCCCCGTCGTCGTACGATGCGCACAGTTAAGAAGGTGGCTGCCGTGTCCGAGAGTGTGAGACTCAATTCACGAACATCAACTCGCCATCGATCTCAATAGGTCAACATTTCACGCACTAGCCTGAAGAGAATTCTGCACAAAGATCTCGGATTATTCGCTAACAGCTAAAGTTGTTCATTTTATAGCATTTTTAAAAAGAAACTTGTATATGGCCCACCCTGTATATCCAGACAGCTGCTGCAGAAGTCGTTTGTGTTGACATCGAGTTTTATAACACTTTGGAGGCAGTAATTTGTTACTGCACCCTTCATAAACCAATTTTTGATCTTTCGGAGAAATTAGCTTTTTCAAGCTTTTCGAGCTTTTTGGATCAAGTTACAAGTAAGGCCAGAGAGTCCTACCCCCACCTGTTATTTGTCACTTGAGTTGCGATTATAATAATACAATAATGGCGGCGCTACAGTCCGAGGTGGACTCGGGCCTACCTCCTCAGCAACCAGCACAACACTTGTGCGTGCTATTGTTTTGTCACGAGCGGAGGGGACCTACAGTTTATTGCCGACTCCGAACGGCGAGATTGAGAAATTTTTCTTCTAGACAGTTGTACTCTTTGAACATTGTCAGTGAATGGAAAGAGGTGGAGCCGTGAAAAAATGTTTGATGTTTTTTTCGAGATTCGAACCTTAGACCTCGAGCGTAGGAGTCGACGCACCTACCCACTACGCCACGGCTGCGATTAACAGTAGAAAATTTTCCAAATAGCCAAAGGCATGCCTACATTCTTATGCTTAGTTAATGGTGGTAATGTCATTGTATGGCAAGATCGGGCTGTTTCTATGGCCCGGTACCCAGTACAAGCGAAAGCTAAACTGTTCGACAACCTGGAAATCTTTATTTTTTTCTTTACAATTTTGTCTGCTAAGTGGAAGAGATGATATCCGCCAAGTGGCTGCCGCCAGTGTGGATAAACATTTGTGCCATTTCATCCATTTCATCGCATTGTCCATGACTTTCCACAAGATGTCCGGTGATAACTGTTCGCATTTCTGTCGAATTTTCTCCTTAGAGGCTGCGATTGTCTAAGACTTGTTGGCATAAACATGCGAGGTCAAGTAACCCCAAAGATAGAAGTCTGGGATGGTTAAATCGGGCGATCTTGCTGGCCATGTCAAATCACCAAAACCGGAAATTACGCGACCAGGAAACGCTTCCTTCACAATATCCATTGTGGCTTGTGCTGTGTATGCGGTTGCACCATCTTGCTGAAGCCACATGTTCACAAAGCACCGCTCATCCAATTCCGGCAGTAAGAAGTCATTTATCATGGCCCTGTAGCATTCGCCAGTAACAGTGACCGTGGCGTCCTCAAAAAAAATACGGCCCAATCACTTCTCCCGCATGAACGCCGCACCACACAGTGGCTTTCAGTGGATGTAATGGCACTTCGTGCATCACACGCGGATTTTCAGTGCCCCTGAAACGAGGATATTGATTATTGACGTAACCGTTTAAGTGGAAATGCGACTCGTCGCTCATGATTTTTGACACAAAATCGTACTGTCCATTGTTGAGATTGAGAATGGCTTGACATTTGTATACTGCAGCTGTCTAGTTCATAAAAGTCAAATATGATTGACGTACAACGCCATTTGCAAAAACTATAACATCTTCCGATAGGATGATTAATTTTGCGCCACCTTGTACTAAAGCGTCCATCATTAAGCGCTTACTATCTTCAAATTTAAATAAAGCAAAGTGTGTGTAAGATATCAACGACGAGGCGAACATGCTCGCCGAACTTGCTCGCCGCATTTTCGTCGTGTATGGGCTGGTTCGAAAGCCGCTCGCTGTTGGCGAAAAATTTCGATTTTGTCGTGTTAGCTGGCGCCACGTTGTACCGTGGTGATGCTGACGATGGCTCGCCCATATGCTCATGCACTACAGCACTGCAATTCTTAACAGGCGGGCAATTTTGAATGTGTGATAGGGAAGCTTAAGTGGTGAATTCATCGATAAAGTCGTGGCTGACTGTTGATATTGTGCTTAATCCGCTGCCTTTATGCACAACAACAATTCTGAAATGATAGCGGTGGTTGCGACCGAGAAATGGGACCATGATCGTCAGGGCACACGTGCGTAAACCGCATCCCATTCCATACTGCGCTGGATAGCGGTGGTTGCGACCGAGAAGTCGTCTCGACGAGCAATACCAGACTTGAGGGCTGACGCGATGACGGCGGGTAGACATCACTCCAGTTCTTGTCAGAGCATCAGAAGGAGCAGCCGTGCGATTATACAGTCCACTATACCATTCAAACAAGTAAACGATTAGTACCTGTGCGTTTTATGTGTTCGTCTTTCATTTCTTCCTGAGCTGTTGAATACCCCTAAACTCACTGAAATTGAGTAGCTTACAAGGTGAGTAATGCCTCGATAGTTCCCGTTGTCCGTTTAATAATAATAATAATAATAATAATAATAATAATGGCGGCGCTACAGTCCGAGGTGGACCTGGGCCTAGCTTCTCAGCAACCACTCGTGTTGTGCGAACTATTGTTCTGTCACGAGCGGAGGGGACCTACAGTTTAATGCCGACTCCAAACGGCGAGATTGAAAAGCTTTTTCTAGACAGTTATACTCTTTGTGCATTGTCAGTGACTCGAAAGAGGTGGAGGCTTAAAAAAATGTTTGGTGTTTTTTTCGAGATTCGAATCGATGACCTCGAGCGTAGGAGTCGGCGCACCTACCACGCCAGGGCCCCGATGTCCGGTTACAATTTAAAAAAAAATTCTTAAAATTTAGAAGATGTCCACATTCGAGTCCCAAATGCCAATCTTTTCCTAAAGTCATTGGCATTGACCCGTTAAAATTTAAGGATCCTTCTTTCACTCAGGTTAGTCTAGGAGTTTAACAGTTCAATTCACGGCTAAATGCTGAAGTCGTGGACAAAAGGAACATGTACCTGTAACAGTAAGAGATGAAAAAAAATCAAAACAAAAAAGTATCACACTCACAGGATATCCTGGAGGATTTTGTTTCTTCAGTCGTTAGCTTTTCTCAAAGTATTTAAGTGCATACAACTATATGTACTCATTACACATTGTGTTCGTTGTTTTCAAACATTTTGTAACTGCTTCCCTGTGCGAAAGTTAGACAATTTGTCAGGGATACCAGCCAAAAGGAAGACGTAGCAGTGACTCTTGAGGGGAGAAATCATCTCATTCTTTTCGTTGCATCCGTATGAACTTACACTCTCGTTCATTTCTTGTTCATCCATCCGGCCTTTTTATTTCGAAACTTACATTTCGGAAAAAAGAACACAAGTTGCCCGGGAGCAACGCAAGTGCACAGCGAATGTTGCTAAGTGTTATTGTTACTAAATATAATTGCAATTATTTATACGTACAGCGGCGTGTGAATGACTCTGCTATGCTCAGGTGCCCTGCTGCTTGCAGGACCTCCTACACAGCTCCTACATATTTGCATTTTATTTTTCCACTCTGGTCCATGTTTGTTGTCTTGTTGTTTGGCCATCGCGCTGGAGATGGCGGCGGACACCATGAAAAGAGCAAAATCCTTAAAAATTTTTCTAGGATCACATGAAGGAACCCCGTTACCGTTGTACATATACACAAATTGCCGCATGGGGAATCGGAGTCTGAACCTTTTCGTTTTTTTGTTGCCCTATCGGTGTGAATGGTATCTTGGCGATGAAGCAAAGAAAAGAGAGATTAAGAATAACTCCACCCCGACGAGCACGAGAATGGAAAGCGGAAAAGCACCGAGAAAAGGCCAGTAATCTCCCTTTTGCACTGATAGTCATTAATTTTCAATGTCTCCTTTTTTTGTCCTTATCTCGGTAATCTTCGTTTACCCTTCCATTCGGCGGCAGCAGTGGGAGAAGGCACCACAATCGCACACCCACCCACCCGTGTGAATGGTGATCTGATTTTGCTTAACGATTTCCACGCCAACGGGATTAAGTCCTAAATCCTTTGTGCAGCTAAAGGGATTAATGAACCAATAATTGTGTGTTATCCTTCGGGCTTAAGGCACTGAGACGGTGGTTAGGACTGAAGTATGATCTGTCTACACGACTGGATGGCGCAGTTGGTTAAGTGCTTGCCCGAAGTTCGAGGGGTCTCAGGTTCGAATCCCAGTGAAATAGAATCTGGCAGTACAATGAACCAGTTTTGAGTCTGAGTGCTCCAGTGAAGAGATTCAAAACATACGAAAAAAAAATGTTCTATTCGATGTTTCCTGCCTTGACTGTAGAAAATGCAGTTTGTGAACATTTACCTACTCTGCAAAATTTCTTGTCGCGCAAATGACTCAGAATCTATCCAGTTTTTCCTGAACAGTTTTCGAATGTAGCCCTCAGACCCATTTGCTTCTGTGTCACTTGAAACTCTCCAATAGTCATTTTTTCCATCACAAATCTTGCATTGAAACACATCTCACAGAAGTTCATCTCAGAAGCAATAGAATAACCAAATCAATCACCCCAAAAGGCGAATGAAGTCCGAAGTTGGTTGCTGTCCCGATGCAAAACTGTTCTTTCCATCGATTCGTTACACATACGAACTGCAAAAGAAGTAAATCTGAAAATAAAGCAAAAAGGATACAAAATTTAACAACTTACTACAGCCACAGGCATCCCGAAGTAACGATTTTTCACGACGCGAAACTTCTGGAGGACGACAACAATAGCTTAACATGTCGATTAGCAGCAAACACCGCCTTTGCCCAGGGGAACTGTGTCCGCTGAAAACCTTGAAAGGAAGCCACAAACTTACACTTGAACTCATTTCGCTTATTCAAAATTAATTTCAAAAGTTAGAACAGTATCCAAGTCATCTCTCCCGATTGAGGAAGGCGGCTGAGGCCATTCGGGAGACTTTTCATTAAACTTTTTTCCCACACTTGAGTTGAAAACTCCCCGACGATGGTTTTAAACTATTCAGTGTTACCTGTCGAGTTACTTGTCGAGAACTACGTGGACACACGTGGAGGAGCATCGTGGTCTGTGTTCTGACGTTAGCTGGAACAGTTTACAGTGCATAACTCATACACTGTAATAATGACACGACGTTCCAATATTGTTGTAATACTAGTTCACGACATGGTGGGCACAGCGTTCGAACTTTATACTTGGAAGGAGTTGCATTTCACTTGGGGACAGGACGCTAAATGCTGACATAGACCCAGCAAACACAAAACCTGCCAGAGGATTTGGTGCCAAAGAGCATCCTTCTTAAAATTGATGATTTTGAATACGGGAGGAGAGCAGAAGTCTGTGGACTGTGTATACCTGCCGACTCGCACATGCATGGACGTACATAGTCGTAACTTAGGGCAAATAAAGAATTGTTTTTGAAAATTGGTAGGGCTTCCAGTGGTTCTCACTCTTGGTGTGATTTTCTCGCTTGGTAAGGGAAGTTGTAAGCGTTTGCTTTGACATCAGATATCAAACAACGAAAAGGTTCAGACAATCTCCATGCAACAATTTGTAAATATGTACAACTCTGCCTGGCAACTCTGGGGTTTCTTCATGTGATCATAGAACAATTTTAAGGATTTCGCTCTTTTCTGAAGGTTCGACAACCGCTACTACTTCGGTTTGTCAAAACAACTTGGAATCTGGCTCGAAGGACCAAAATTATGCTCTGCAAAAACCTTATTCTGCCAGTTCCGTTTTATCTAGCTAAAAGTTCGACGATAAGCGGGACGGAAGAGCTGATTTTTGGTGGCTTTTAAAGAAAACATTCTGCGTCGGACATTTGGCCCTGTTTGGTGAATGGAGGAGAGGACATAGCCACGAACTCTACGATCTGTACAAAGACGTGAATGGAGTCCAGAAAAAGAGGTCCCTCGACTGGTTCGACTACATTGAGCGCAGGAACACCAATGCTCCAGATAAGAGAGTCTTGCAATCCAAGCTTCCTTGGATGAGAAGGAGAGGAAGGCCGATCCTCCGGTATGAAGACTCAGAGCAGCGTGCTCTAGACCGTCAGCAATAGAACGCAGCATCGGTTACCTACGGCTGTAGAAGACCAGTCAAAGGTTCAATAAAGCATTAGGATTGAGTACAGCTGCTGCTCCCATAGAAACAACTTTAATCGTCTCGCAGCTAACAAGGTTCACCAGTTGGCATCAATTATCGTTGCAAAGCGTCACACCTCCACTTCGAAAGATGATGAATGCGATGTCTGAGTAAAATTACTCCCTGCCTTCACATTTCTGTTGTTCTGCGCCGTCTGTATCCCGTATTCAGACATTATTTGTCCATTAGTCAACGCCTTAGAGTTCTGAAGAATTGCCCCGAAGGAAGGAACCTCTCATGCATCGTACTTAGGTGTATCCATTGTTCCTCAGATGGAATTGCAACGAATCCCCCCCCATGTACGTGCAACTGCGAGATACGTATCTCAAATGACTAATGACACTGACATCAGCCCACCTTCACAGGAATATGGAAAACAAATTAAAATGTATCCTTGTACTATCCCAGAGCGAGAGTAGCTGAGTTGATGACCGTCATCAGCCTCTTGGGGATGAAGCTGTGGACAATGAGTTTGGTCTTGGCGTTAATTGCGAAATTTACTCTCATTAATCTCGGTGTCTTTGGGATCAACTAGTCTGATGAGTGCAACGCTTGAAGCATATGAAGCGAATCGTTTATTAAGAGGAGCGAGCTAAGGACGCGCTTGAGTGATTAAAAGCTGATGGATATGGTACTGGAAACCTATACAATACAAGCAAACAAAGGATATTTTGACGTCCAAACCAATAAACTTGAGATCGAGGACCTTCTCCGAAAGGCATTTACAAAGTGGCGACGGAATCTTTACTCTGAAACAAGAATATTCAACAATTTGCAGACCATCTGCAGTCAGTTCTTTCGAATCAATGCAATAACCCACTTGACGTGATCAAATTGAAGCCAAAATTCATTGCAGTGTCGGCAATGTAGTGTACATCAATGCAAAAGTACAATTCGTAGACAGATCATTTTTTTTTCGGTGGATTTTTTGAAACTACTGGAGCACTCAGACTCAAAACTGGTCCATAGCAACCTACTCCAGTGCCGTTAATTTGATCCCAAAGGCAAATGGTGACTGGGCCAGATTCGATTTCGCTGGGATTCGGGGGCAGGCATTTAACCAACTGCGGCATCCAGTCGTGTACAGCAGCCACATTCTTATATGTCCGCACCGTACGATGACGGAGACCATGAGTATTGTCCACTAGCATACCAGTCTCACGAACTTTTTGCACAAACTTGCGTACAGAAGCCGCGGTGGGTGCTTCACTTCGGCCAAAAACGCACTTCTTTTCAAAAAAGCGCACTTTTTGGGCTACACAGCACTCACTTGGGAAATAGGTTTTCAATATTTTCCAACGTTGTTCAAGCTTAAAGCGACTCATTTCGTACCGCAGAGATATGATACTGACTTTCTGTCAAGATTTCAAACGGAAAACAGTTGTCAGTGTCAAAATAACCTGTGATTTAAAAAAAACCAATAGATATCCCACCCTGTAGTCTAATCCTAATGACGTCCTTTGCATGAAAATAAATCTCTTTAATTCCATCAACTCGTTGACAACTCAATCTCTGGCACTTCCACCTGACATCGCTCATTCGAAAGCACCTCTCGTCGGAAGAGAACACGTGTGTCACTTTCGAAACGACGTCTTTTCATGTGATGACGGTCATAATCGTTACAACTGCCATCTGCAAATAAACGTCAACACTGCCCGGCAGACGTTACTCTCGGCAAGCATGCACAAGGACGACGACGGCACTGGAGTTGATACTCAAGTGGAACCACTCGGTTCTTTCTTTTCCTCAAAGCTCGTGTGTCTTCTCCCATCCCGGGACATTTTTTTCCATTTCCCTCCTTTTTTTCTATTCTCTCTCTACACCTTGGGAACGATTTAACACTTGCTACAACTTTTTATCCTTGATAATGTGAAGTGAGTCCGTTTATTCTCCCCACCCCACCCGTTCGAGTGGGGCACACACATGCAGTCGCATGAAGATTGTAAATCTGCTCCGGAATCCCTCCCTGTCAGGGTGTCCTAATTGAAAAAGGATATGTCACCCAGCTCAAGCGATAAATTTATTTGCACCATGTCCGAGCGGAATTTATCAGCAACAAGGAATCATCGCATAAATTTCACAAACTCCCTTCCCTGGATCACCCCGTTCCACCGCCAGACACGCCAACTTGCCAAGTGTTACTCTCTGACTGAGGAATTAATTTCGCGAACAAATTGGACAAGGATAATAGCATTCAACACATACACTCACTCTCCACACACACACACACACACACACACACACACAGAGCCTAACACGAGACGAGAGAGAGAGGGAAAAAACGAGGAAAAAGAAATGAACACAAAAAAATAGGAGTCGTCCTGTGCCTCGGTGGAATTTGGTTTGGATTGAAAATCCTGCTGGTGGCACGGCGATAAATGCCGAGATTATGGATTTACATTAAGCAATTGGTCCTTAAACATTGTGCGCCATTAACCCAGATGGGATCGGGATAGAATCACTAGGTTGAGCGAGCCTACACACCGACGCGACGACCGCCTCCTAGTGGATTCGTGTGGATTTTGCAGGGAATTATGATTTATATCCTTTTTCGTGGTGATTAAGGATAATTCCATCGAAAGCGAAAACTCAGATCCAGAGAAACGGAGAGAGAGAGAGGAGGAGAGAAAACACCTCTATCATCTTCGATGAAGTTGAAAATCATTACGCCAGACAACAACAGTTGTTCACGCAACACAAGCTCCTTCAGAAAGGATCTCTCACCCAGTCCATGTCGCTTATCCTTTCAAAAAGATTAATGATATCCAACAACAAAAAGCAGTTGTTACTTATGCTTTCCCTTTTCTGTATTTAATTAGGATACTTTTGTAATTAATATCGAAGGAAGCAAAACGAAACGAAATGAAACTTTGAAAGGATACAGGATAACAGCGCGGGGGGTTTCAAATAAACTTTCATAGTCAGGGCGAAACTTAGAAAAAGCAGTAAAGTTTTCGAAAGGATTTTCATATGCACAGCATATGATCCTCTTAAAAGGATACAAAGTGCATTCTTGTCATGGGAACGAAAGGATATGACTTGGCTTATGTTGCCCGGAGTATCGAGAGGGATTCTTCTTTTTCTTCTTTTCTGTTAAACTTGTTTGTTGTTTTGTCGATAAAATGTTTACAGTTTCTTATATTTCTTTTTGTCAAAGAATTTTTTTTATCGAGATTTCAGCAGAGCCAAAGCGGGAGAGATAATTCTTCGCATGCACATTTCGGGGGATATTGATGTGGTTAAGATTTTGAATACACTTCAGGCCATTGCCGTTAAAGAGAACATCATTCTCGATAGTTTTTGTAAAGCAGGCGAAATGAAAACTTTGATTTTGAGACCAGATTGCAGTTTATTCTGCAAATATAGCAACTCTCAACCTCAACGGAGTGAATTTTGCTGGGAACAGACAACTCATTGCCAGGTAAAAATGACAAAAAAAAACTCATACTCTCCTTAAGGTAGCCCTAAACGACGAAAATGCTCGCCGACCTTGCTCGTTTGCGTTATCCCCTACACGGCGAACACTCATTTCGTGTTGTTTCTTCAAAGCGTCAACATGTGTGATAGGGAAGCGCAAGTGGTGAATTCCTCGATAGAATCGTGGCTGATTGTTGACACCGTGCTTAATCCGCGATATGTACTCGGCAACGTTCACAGCAAAAATGAGGTTTGCTCGCGAACATGGTCCTCCACGACGAACATCAAATCCAGCGAACACGACAAAATGGAAATTTTTCGCCAACAGCGAGCGGCTCGCGAACCAGCCCCTACACGACGAAAATGCGGCGAGCACGACCAAGTTCGGCGAGCATGTTCGTCGTTTAAGGCTACCTTGAGCTGTCATTCGAGTCCCGTATGATCATTTTGGGCATGAACAAATTATCGTTATGGTGACGGTGGTTAACACGTTGAGTGCCATCATACAATCCGAAAAACTGTCCCCACAGGCCACGGATTTTTTTTAATAACACTTCGAATACACTCTGGTCTCACGCGGCACAGCAAGCCCAAATTCGTGTGAAACCAAAGTGGTCCCGTGTGGCACTCAACGTGTTAAAAACAGATTCGGGTGAAGATTTCAAAACTCAATTTGGAAATCTTCCGGCGCAATTCAAGTGAATTTTAATATTCCACTTCCAACACCACTAGACACCAAAAATAAAAGAACCATCAAAACATTGAACGTCTGCATGCGAATATAGTCCAAAAAAAAAAGGCAAAAGCGCCTATTTTTGAGTTTGCGAAATCATATTTTTTGAAAGGATTGAAAAAGTGCAACGCACTGAAAGAGAATACCGTGAAAAGTAAATTCATTTTCGAAAAAAGCAACTATTTCAAGCACAATAAGTCACTGACTTATCGAACATCCCCCGTACTTAATTTTGACACTCAAACACTGAAGTATGCCTTTTTTTCTTCTAGTCGTCGTTAGCATTTGATAAAAGAAAGAAAATACCTTCAAAGCGTTAAGCTTTCTGTTAAAAGAATATGTCAAATGGAACAGTTCTATGTTCCACTTCTTTATGTTCCTTTCTATCTTATCTTAATTATGTACTAAGTACGTATACATATGTACATATCTTGAATAAAGCATCACTTCGTTATCAGTAGTCCAAGTGTGAACACTGTCTCTTATTTGTTCCTGTTAAATTCGTTCGCTCATCACTTTCATTCATTGGAAATCCAGTTTTTTCCTTCTTTGATGGCGTTACTGTCTGGCGTGGAACAGAGTCATAACCAGGAAGTCTAAATTGTTAGCACAATCTCTTGCTAGATACTCTCAACTAGTCTAGCCAAGCTTATATGACTGTGCGGCGTTTGCGTTATTTCGGCAATAGTATCTCGAATGCTGGCCTTAAACTCGTCGAAAATGGTTGGTTTGTTAGATTAGACTAAGAACTTGACGTAGCCCCAGAGAAAATAATCGAGTAGTGTCAAGTCGCCCAATTTATGAGCGGTCGCCGTGACCAACTCAGTCAGCAAATTTTTCCCTCACAACTTCGAGCGTTGCGTCTCTTGTATGTAGATGTGGAGCCTATCGGCGGCGATATTCTGGCAATGGGCCGTCGAATGTTGGCCTTGAGCTCGTCCAAAGTGGTTCTCTTGTTAACGTAAACTTTGGACGTAGCTTAACGTAGCTTTACAGCAAATACTTGTGTGTTGTCAAGTCGCACGATCGCGGCGGCCAATTGATGAACGCCCGCTGTGAGATGACCAGTGCCCAAATTTCTACTTCACAACTTAGAGCGTTGCGTCGCTTGTGTGACACGTAACGCCATCTTGCTGGAATCACAGCTCGGATATATCGATGTTGTCGAGCTCTGGTTACAGAAAGTCGGTTGACATCGCTCTATACCTTAGATTATTGGCGGTAATGGTGTCTCCTTTCTCATTTCGGAAAAAATAGGGTCCGATGATGCCACCATTCCATAATCCCCACAAAAATAGTCAATCTTCGTGGATGCATTTAGGCTTGGTAGAACACTTGTGGATTGTGTTCGAACCAAAGACCGCAATTTTGCTTGTTCACTTAGCCGCTGAGCTAAAAATTGGCCCAAAATCCAGAATTTTTCCCTGAAACCCTCTCTCATAAGACCAAGGTGACTTTTTACAAGACCTTATTTATTCCAGTCCTGCTCTACGAAGCAGAGGCATGGACAGTATCCAATCCGCGTCCTGTATGCCTTGCGTGATCTTCGGTCCTGTTCGCGTTGATGTACAGCGTCATGAGTCAGGCGTCTACATACACAACGCATAAGATGGCTATGCCATTAAGAGCGCATGGAGAACGTAATTCCGGTTTTTTTTTCGGAAGATTTTTGAGACACTACTGGAGCTTTCAGACTCAAAACTGGTTCATTGTACTGCCAGATGGCAATGTACTCCAGTGCCGTTAATTTGATCCCAACGGCAAATGGATGGACAGATTCAATTTCACTGGGATTCGAACCTGGGACCCCTTCTAACTTGGGGCAGGCACTTAACCAACTGCGCCATCCAGTCGTTTTATTGAGAAGCTTTATCTAGACAATTATACTCATTGAGCATTGTCAGTGCCTCGAAAGAGGTGGAGCCGTGAAAAAATGTCAGGTGTTTTTTTTTCGAGATTCGAACCTTAGACCTCGAGCGTAGGAGTCGACGACGATCTTCTGGTCTTCGTACTGGTTCGGTTCGGTCTTCCTCTTCTACTCGAATCAGGAAACTCGGATTCGAGGACTTACTTAACTGGAGTATTGATGTGCACGCGCGATATGGCCGAGCCAGTATAGTCGATGGATCTTTGTCTTCTGGAGACCACTCTAATATTTGCACAACTTGTAGAGTCGGCGATCTTCTTCTCCATTCGCCTTCCTCGTAGACAAGATCAAATATTCAAAGCAGGATTTTTCTTACAAAGGGGTAAAAAATCAATCAACTAACTTTCAACTCTATACACTAGGAAGCGAAGAATAAGAATTTCAAAAGCATGATTTTGGTCCTTCGAGCCGAAACCCAATTTGTTTTGATAAACGGGAGTAGTAGCGGTTGCCAAGGACGATTTCACATCGAATCTTCACTCAGATGTCGTCTATGGAGTTAATAATAATAGTGGCGGCGCTACAGGCCGAGGTGGACTCGGGCCTAGCCTTTTCAGCAACCACTCGTGTTCTCTCAGGACCTACAGTTCAATGCCCACTCCGAACGGCAAGATTGAGAAGCTTTTTCTAGACAGTTATACTCGTTGAGCATTGTCAATGACTCGAAAGAGGTGGAGCCGTGAAAAAATGTCAGGTGTTTTTTTTTTCGAGATTTGAACCTTAAACTTTGAGCGTAGGAGTCGACGCACCTGCCCACTACGCCACGGCGCCCACGGAGTTATGGAGTTATGGAGTTTTTTTGCCATCAATTGGTACAAATGGGTCATGTCCTTGAATTTGATTTTGAAATACAACCGGTCCAGGTTCCAGATTGCAAACAATCGGTCTATACCCCAGCTCAAATAGGCAAGAACACTATAAGGGCATAATCATAACCTCAAATAGAAATTCAATATCCCGAGGCAAATTAGAAAACAAGACTATCACATCCGAAGCAGCAGGACATCCAACACCTATTCGGAAGGCGGCCGTAATCAAGCCGACGGTAGGTGGTAAATGTCATTACCCCCAGGTCCTTCCAGCTCCGGCACGTTCGTCCATCCCGGTCCAGACAAATTCACTCGTCCAGCTGGAATGCAATAAAGGATATATGATAAGATTTCATTTTACGATTCATTGCCTGCTGCTGGATGAAGAAGAATACACAAGGACCGCCCGGCCGACGACACTTTGGTCTGCAGTCGAAGGACCAAATAATGAAATCCTGGCCAGAGTAATGTTTGCGCCTTGAGTTCCTTCCACACCTCGGCCGAGAGACTGTCCTCTCTGTCAACTGTTCTCCTCCTCTGCCTGATTCAATTACTCAGACCGTAATTTTGGAATCTTTGTTTGCTCCTAATTGCGTCCACCACCAGGAGGGGGACGAACAGAAGGATGGGCGCCTCCTGTATGAATCATATTGATTAGGATCCGAACCGAAAAGGTATGCCGTACCGTTGCTGATGGATCTTTCGATTATTGAAGGATTATTGTGGCATATTAGGTTATGGGCTAATTTCCGAATTTGTATTCTTCTCTGCGGTGTCCATTGGGATGTGTCCTTCGGTGTGTAATGGATGTGATTATTGCCTGGAGGGTGGGAGTGATGCTGATGATTCGGCTTTGTCGTGCTTTGGCGAGTGAGTTGATGCGGCTGGGGCTCGGCCTTAACGTTGCTCAAGTGGACACCGGTTTCTAATTGCTTGACGCAATTAAGCGGGAGACTGCTCGTGCGTTTGTCAACGACTAATGGAGCGTTTCGAAGCCTGTAATTGGAACTTAACGAGGAGGTGTTCGGCTAAAGAGAGTATTTAATATTTTAGTTATGGACTCATTTGCGGTTCTGCCAAGAGAATGCAACCGTGAATGCAGTTACAACATGCCTTCGGGGCGTCTCAATAAGCGGGTTGGAGAGTGTGACTGTATTATATGTGACCATTATTGAGCAGATGGCTGGGAGATATGGTGCGAATAAACGCCAAAACTCCGATCTGGTAAGTCTTCGATTCCAATCGCTCAGCGATTTTTGAGTCGCAACGTTATATAGAACGATATCGCCTTCAGTGGAGTGGGTAGCCGGTAATGGACCTCAGTTAGTTGTCTGTGCATAATTGGGACATCTAAACAAATTCCAAGCTAAATAGAGAGGTTTGTCGCGTAACATTCCTATCGTCAATCTTGGCAAACATGTCCACGAAATGGAGTCCGTTACAGACGAAGTCGCGGAACTAAAATATTGTCTTCAATTTTCAGGCCATTCATTCCAAAAAAACTGCTAGCAGCTCGGATGTCTCTGATTGGTGGGCCTAGATTTGACTTAGGCCTAGATTTGGCCTAGACCTGGGCCTAGATTCGACCGTTAGCACTTGCTCTATGGCTTTGTAGATGGCCGAGTGAATCTACCAAACACAACTTACGGTTGATCGGAAGATCTGTTCATGCGTAGTTTATATACCCGTTTTTCTTTTTCTTCTTTGTATGGGGCCACAGTCCGGAATGGACCTGGGCGTTAACCAAGGTGCCTTTTTAAGCAGCACGATCTTTCGCCAGCTTTTTACAAGTTAGTGGTCTCACAAGCTGAGTCGAAGATTTTTCGAGCAGGAATTACGTTCGCCACGCGCTCTACGTGGCATAGCTATCTTATGCGTTGTGTATGTAGACGCCTGGCTCATGACGCTCTACAGCCTTCACAGCTCGTGCGGCGCGGCTCTGCATTCCATACAAGCGACGCAACGCTCGAAGTTGTGAGGGAGAAATTTGCTGAGTGTCACGTTGAGTTGGTCACGGCGACCGTTCATAAATTGGGCGCCGCTATCATGCAACTTGACCCTACTCCATTATTTTCTCTGGGGCTACATGAAGTCATTAGTCTAATCTAACAAGACAAACATTTTGGACGAATTTAAGGTCAACATTCGAGATGCTATACTAATGGCGGCCGTGGCGTAGTGGGTAGGTGCGTCGTCTCCTACGCTCGAGGTTCAAATCTCGAAAAAAAACACCTAACATTTCTTCACGGCTCCACCTCTTTTGAGTCACTGACAATGCTCAAAGAGTATAACTGTCAAGAAAAAGCTTCTCAATCTCGCCGTTCGGAGTCGGCATTAAACGGTAGTTCCCCTCCACTCGTGAGAGAACAATAGCACGCACAATACGAGTGGTTGCTGAGAAGCTAGGCCCATGTCCACCCCGGACTGTAGCGCTGCCATTATTATTATTATTATTATACGGCAGTGCTGCCAGGTCGTGTTAAATTTACCTTTTTGTGGGAAATTCCAATTGCCATACCATTTATTTGGTAAAAAGGTATTTTCGTACGAAAAAAAGGTAAATTCCTTCCATTTATTTACGTTCTTTAATGATTCAATGGATGGAATACTCTTAATTCAAGGGGTGACTGAAGCTACCTTTTTTGCTGTAAAAGCAGAAATTTAAAGTAGCCCACAACAATTCTACGATAAAGTTAATTTTGCTTGATAATGTAATTTTTCTTCTTCAGTGTTGGAAATTTCACTAAAAAATACTAGCAGCACTACTATAAGTCATAAGCCATTAGTGAGTTTTTAGTGACTTTTTATTAACTTCATATAGTTGAAGGCAACATATTAATCAAGTTAGCGACGCTATCAGTTTACAAATTCCGGGGCCAGGTTCCAGAATAGATCTTCAAAAGAAACTCCCTTGATCGTCTTCAAACCGGCTTCAATGGGCTTGGAACACCCAATATCCTGATTTCATTAATGAAACGTCAAACTACAACTGCGGAAAGACATCTTTTATGTCGCCGTTTACTGACTTGACTTATTGAATGAAAATCAAATACCATTTTTATGTAAGAAGCAATTAATATATACTAATCTTTATTCTCAAATTAAATTTCTTTTTAAATGTATTTCTTTTTTCAATTATGTATCTGCAACAAAAGGTGAACGATAAAGGTTCACAAGTAAATGCAAAATGCACATTTCATTGATGATAACATTGAAAAAAAAGCTCATTCTTTTTGTGTATAATCAATCTGTGACGTCATATTAAAACTGTACACAGTCACAGTTATCATATAATTTTATTTTATTAATTCAATTTTTGTATTTCACTTATTTTTTGTTTTTGTTTTTGCTTTTGTTTTAAACTTATAACGATATTTTTTGTTTTGTTTTGTTTTGTTTTTTTATCGTAAGGCAATTGAACACTATATATTTGTTTCATCGAAAATATATGTAAATATATTTTATTTCTTTATTTTAATATGAATACATGTGTGTATATGTTTGTTTGTTTATTCTTGTGTGTTTGGAGCGAGAGATAGAAAATTGTTTTTGATTTTTTTTAGATAGTTGAACCATAACTTGGAAAAATATTTTTTTTTTATTGATCTTAAGAAGAATATCAACTACGGATCTTAGGTAGCTAGTAAGAGAAATTTATTTGGTTAGAATTTGAAGCTAATGTGCTACAAGTGTACTCGGATGTAAAGAAATAGTGAAATGATACAATCAATCAAAAAAGTCACCACTTTCTTACTAGAAAAAGAAGCAAACATTTTTAATGAATGATTAGAATTTTGTGATCACGTTTTAAACATTTTGTTTTCGAGCAATTTGAAATAATATATACCGTTTGTACAAAACATAAAAGAAAAACAAACGTAATTTCGTACTACAAAACGAAAAAAAATGTTCGAAAATATAAACTTGACTTTAAAAAAGCAGTTTCCTTTTGCATTTTTATTAGCTCATGAATAGGAATGAACCTTAAGCGGCGAATAGTGAGGCCCCAATCTATTGGGTTGTACCACATGAATTCGATGTCCGGTTTTCGCTCAGTCGGAAAGAAGAATAAGTACTCGAGAGAACATTTATGCCAGAAGGTTAAATTTTTATAGAATTAAGTGGTACGTGTGCTTGACGTGTAAGATTTTTAGAGTTCGTTACAAGTACCGTTATTTTTTTTCTAGAAAATGTTTACCATGCTGTCGACAGTTCGAATTCGAACCCTATTTCCTTAAAAGTAGCCCTAAACGACGAACATGCTCGCCGAACTTATTCGTGCTCGCCGCATTTTCGTCGTGTATGGGCTGGTTTACGAGCCGCTCGCTGTTGGCAAAAAATTTCGATTTTGTCGTGTTCGTTGGCTTTGATGTTCGCCGTGTAGGGCCAAGTTCGCGGGGAAACCTCATTTTTGTGAATCTGCTGTGAACGTCGCCAAGTGCATATCGCGGATTAAGCACAATGTCAACAGTCAGCCACGATTTACCAAAGAAATCACACATGTTGACGGTTTGAAGAAACAACACGAAATGAATGTTCGCTAAATGTGTTCGCCGTGTAGGGGATAACGCAAACGAGCAAGTTCGGCGAGCATGTTCGTCGTTTAGCGCTACTTTAACGAATATAAAATAGGACATAATGTATCATTGGCATTGAAAAAATTAATGACGCATTTGAAGATGTAGCGGTAAACGAACGCACTATACGACATTGGTTTGGAAAGTTCCGTTCCGGAGATGTTAGCCCTAAACACAAACCACGTTGAAAACCAGAAACGTTGATGAGAATACATTGAAAGCAACGGTGGAGTTAAACTCTAGAAAAACGGTGCGGGACATTGCACAGAACATGGGAGTATCTGTCATAACAATAAGTCAACGCCTATCTCTAAGAGAAAAAGTGAAGTGCCTCAAAATCGGACATTTCATGTGGTACAACCTAATAAAATGATATCATTTTTCGAATTCTCTCTTAAACTGAATTAAAAATGATTGGGACTCATTCACGATAGTTCACGTTAGTGTGACTAGACATCAGGTCGCAAAAATAAAAAATTTACTATGTCTAGGAAGAGTTGTCGCAACACACTGGGTAAGGGACTGGACTGTGACTAGCCGTTTAAGAAAAACTAACCCTGTATTCGGTATGCTATCCAAGATCTGTAAAAGTAAGGTTATTAGTCTTAGAGCAAAGCTACGAATTGTCTTTAAAGGAATAGAAGAGAATTCCGTCCCTAGACGAGGTGAAGATAGCAATATCAAGACTAAAGTCGATTTAAGCTGCTGGTGCAGGCGGATTGTCTGCTGAACTTTTTAAAGCAGCTGGAGAAAAGCTGGTAGGGCGTGTACACCAACTAATCTGTAAGATATGTTCGAAGGAAACCATGCCCGATGAGTGGAATCGCAGTATCGTTTGCCCGGTCCACAAGAAAGGAGACCCTTTTGACTGCGCCAACTATAGAGGGACAAGTCTCCTTAACATCGTATACAAGATCTTCCCTGCCTTCCTGTGTGAGCGCCTGCAACATTCGTGAGTAATGTGATAGGTCCTTATCAGTGTGTTTCCATCGATCAAATCATAACACTTCGGCAGATCCTAGAAATCCCATGAAATGCAGATCGGAGCTCACCATCTATTCGCCTTTTTCAAGGCCGCATATGACTCCGTGCATAGAGACGAGCTGTACAGTGCCATGTCTAGTTTTTACATTCCTGCCAAACTCGTCAGACTAAGCAGGATGACGATAGAGAACTCTCGCTGCTCCAAAAAGGTCGGTAAAGAACACACCGGGACCTTCAATGTCAAAAAAGGATTTAGACAAGGCGACGCGCTGTCATGTGACTTCTTCAACATCGTTCATGAGAAGATCGTCCAGAAATCAATGGGCAACGCAAGAGGCTCGATCTTCCAAAAGTCCGTGCAACTGCTGGCATACGCGGATGACATTGACGTGATTGGTCGAACAGAGAGAGCCGTGAATAAGGCGTTTGCAGGCATTGAATCAGAGGCGGCCAAAATGGGTTTAGCGGTGAAGAAAGGCAAGACAAAGTATATGCTATCTTTAAGGAACATTGACGATTTGGCCACGAGGACAACATAGACAAATATACTCTCGTAGTAGCGAAGGACTTCTTCTACATCGGCTTCACGGTAAAGAGTACAAAACATCAGTACCTAGATCAAATGCAGAACAACTTTTGCCAACCGCTGTTGCTTTGGGCTCAAGAGGCAATTGAGTTATAGAGCTCTCTCTCGAAGGACCAAGCTGACTCTATCTAACACCTTGATAACTCCTATCCTGTTCTAAGCGCGGAGACATCGATAAGAGCAGATGAAGGAGCCCTTGATCCTTTCGAGAAAAAAGGTCTCCGTTCAATCTTTGGTCCTGTTTGTTTCGAGGGTAGGAGAAAGATTCAATCACGAACTGTATAGCGACATAAGTGTACCCAGACGTCTACGGATTCAACGCCTAAGATGGTTTGGGTCATCTAGACCGCATAGATAACACCGCTCCGGCTTGAAGGATTTTCGAGTCCGCGTCCGCGGGACAACGCAAAAGAGCACACAAGTGGAGAAGGACCTCAACTAACTTGGCGTGCGTAGTTGGAGGCAGCTGTCTAAAGATCGTGCAGCAGAGGCTTGTTGGTTAAGACCCAGGTCCACAACGGACTTTAGTGTCATCAGAGGTATTAACCGATGAAAAAAAGTTTCTATTAGACCAATACAGCGACAGTCTCCATTTTCTACTGGATACAGTCCTTTTTTCGATTTAAAATATACCAAAGGACTTAAAGGTGCACATAAATTGAGGAAGACCTAAATTAACATGACGCACGACATTGAAATCAGCTAACAAAATATCACGCTGTGAAAGGCATTTTGATTGAGATCCAGGTTCAACCTCTGACTTTTGAGCTGCAACTGTGTCTATTCCAACATAACTGTAAACCAGAAAGTGAAGTAAAACAATGCAACGCTTTCCCAACAACCTGCTGTAACCTGGGCAAATCAACGAAAGCCAACGAAGAATGTGAATGAAAGAAATAATAAATAAAATGAAAAACATAAAATTAAGTGTAGAACATTTGATTTTCTTTTACGTTAAACCATTTGTAAATAAAGTTTTAAATAATGTTTCGTTTTTGTTTATAAACGTCTTAATTTTACTATTGTTTTGTAAAATAAATCTTAGGCTTTAATACTAATAGTTTAGCAGCTGCGATGCAAGTGTTGTTTTTGTTTTCTTTTCCTTAGTGTTGGGTGTGTTAGTGTCTGCGTGTTTGGGTTCCTTTTGATCTCAAGACTCGTGTTCGTAGGTGCTTGCTTCTAGAGTAGAGCAACTAGCAACTAGCAGTTAGTAATTGCGTTGGGTTTCAAATGTTTCCTGCGTTTGTTTTGTGTTTGGATTTATTTCAATAAATTCTCTATTATCTTCTGTATCTATATATGCATGTATGTACGTGTGAATAAACGTGTTTTTTTTTTTGCTTTTGTTTTCTTTTTACAAGAAATGGCCCCCACAAATTGCCATTTGTTCACTTTTTTTTCTTTTTGAACTAATTAGTAGATTTTCCCAGGGGAAAATTAAAATTACAAATAATATTAAAAACGTGTTTGTATGTAAAGACTAATGAAAAAAAAATTAGAAGATTACGGAATATAAAAGCAAAACTTTTGAACTTAGTATGTAATTGGATTAGGATCTCGCGGTTTGCGTGAGTACTTCAGTCCAAGCGTATCGCTGATTTCATCGATGACATTTAATGCATAATCGAGTTGTTCTTTGGTGTGTGCCGCCGATAAGCAGAAACGAATGCGACCTTCCATGATCGGTGTTGCTGGAAAACCAACTCCAACAACAGCTACGTGGCGGGTAGTGAGTGTACGAACAACAGCTCTGAAATGAGAATATCTCGTATTAATAAGTGCTATTGGAGAAACAGAGCAGCAAAAACTTACCCAATTTTGGAGAAAAGATAAACTAACATCGGTACCACCGGTGAGTCTTCATGACCGTAGGTGATCACACCGATTTGAGCCAATCGTCGACGGAAATACCGTGTGTTACGAGCTAATTGATCAATTTTTCTACGTCCCAAATCGGTGCCGTCTATGCCCATAATTGTCTTCATTGAAGTGAGAATCTGCTGTGCCACTGGTGGTGACATTGTACTTGCATAGCAATGGGCATGACTGTACACTCGAAGAAAATCAATTAGTTTCTGCAAAGAAATTAAGAAATTAAATGATAACAAATTTAACGAGAATTTGAGATAAGAAAATTAAATTAAGTATATCGCCATCGTTAAGCACTCATTTTGGAGAAATTTCAATTTTTAATGAAGCTTACAATGGCAGTGATACTTCCGGAGAATTGTTCGTGAGTCGCAAGAGTTTGTGTCATGAAATGAAAAGTTGGTTTCTGCCACAATTTGAATAGAATAGTAGGAGTCGATCTCGGACACTCCTCCAGTATTCTTGAGGTACGAAAGCTCTGAGGAGCCAACATCGGCTCGGACCATTTCCTTGTTGTAGCCAAGGTAAGGACACGGATATCGAGAGAACAACGAAGTCGAGGAAAACAACCACAGTTTGACGTGGGAAAGCTACAATCGCAACAGACTGCCAAGAACTTAGCCGGTCGAGTCTCCCTGAAACTCTCTGAAAGTTCGACGTTGCCTGCACTAACAATAGATGAAGAATGAAAACGTTGTCAAAAAACCATCAAAGAAGCCGCTACTGATGTGCTGAGTTTTTCAAAACCACCTAGGAAAAACCCCTGGTTTGACGACAAGTGCAGGCAAGCACATGCAACAAAGCAAGAAGCCTATCAGGTAACGCTGCATCGAACTACGAGAGCTGTTCGTGCGCTCTATGAATAGAGAAGAAGCTTCCCAGGAAGAAAAAGAAAATCAAGCAACGCTGCATCGAACTATAAGAGCCGTTTGTGAGCTATACGAACAGAGAAGAAGAAAAAAATACCACCTTCCCAGGAAGAAAGAGAAAGAGCACGAGAAGCGCGCGTTCGAGGAGATGGAGAGGTGTTAAGGCAGGAATGATGTTCGAAAGTTTTACCAAAGGGTGAAACTTTTATCGAATGGATATAAAATTCGGACAGAAGCATGCCGAGACGAGGAGGGACACCTTGTAGTAGAGTCGCGGTCGATACTGAGAATTTAAAAGGGCCATTTCTGCAGACTTCTAAACGGTGATGAGAATACAAATATCGCTGTTCCACTAAATCTGGACGATAATTGCGTCGCTTCATCTAGATGAAGTCAAGATTACAATATCGGGACTGAAGTCTAACAAAGCAACTACGGCAGACGGCTTATCTGCTGAAGTCTTTAAAGCAGTTAGAGATGGTCGGGTGGACGCATGCACCAATTCGTCCGTGATATGGTCCGCGACTGCGGCGATTAACTGAGATCCATCAGTCACCACCAGGCCAAGTCGTCTTGGCTTGTAAGAAATGATTATCACACGACAAGATCAACGTTGCCAGAGCTTAACAACGGCAAAACAAAGAAGCTTCTGGCGTTGGACCGAAACTCGATCCCTGTACCCATCGGAGTAATCACACGACACTGTCCCACCGGAACTGTGCTCCGAAAATATAATGCGGAATGCAGCGATCTCTGCAGGAGCTGCGGCGATGAGGAAGAAACAGAGACGATCCAACATCTGCTTTGCCACTGCCCAGTTCTCCAGAATCGGCGCCTAGGTTCTCTAGGCCGAAGATTCTTCACAGAGATTGCGGACTTAGCGAATGCAGATATAACGGATCTTCTAAAATTCATACACAGGGTGGTTTCAGCCACCACGGAACAGGATAGGTTTATAGATTATGTACTCCACAAAGGGATTCACAAGGTGCCATAACATAACGCCAAGCGACATAAAGCCAAATTTTTGCCTTGTCACTTTCACAAACCGACATAATGCCGATAGAATTTGCTAGAATTTGTCCTTATATCGCCTGGCGCTATGTCCGATCACCGATTCACAATGGGCCCTATGGCCTCCGAGTTGAAGTGATGTTTCACTCACACCCTTTCTAAACCTAACCTAACCTGATATGGTCTGTTTTATAAAAGCCGCGATTTCTGCTCGATTCTACTTTTTCTCCCCGTCAGATCCGCATCGGGCTATGTATGTCCTCAAAGTATGTCCTCAAAGTTGAAGAACAATCAGTCAACTAAACGTCAGAGACTCGTCAAGCGTCTACGGATAACACGCTTAAGATAACTAGGCCATGTAGAGCGTATGCACATCACAGCTCCGATCCGAAGAGTCTTCGAATCCGAGCCAATGGGACAACGTAACAGAGGACGTCCGTGTTATAGATGGCGCACACAAGTGGAAAAGAAACTCAACCAACTTGATGTGCGGAATTGAAGACAGCTAGCGAGAGACCGTGCTGGAGAGGTTTGTTGGTTGAGGCCCACGTCCACCTCGGACTGTAGAGCCACAAAAAAAGAAGAATTGTCAGTGGCTGCTGCGATGCACAGAGATCCAATTAAGGTGTCCGCTTGACCTCTTACATAAAACTCAACATCGTCTTTGAGGTTTTTTCCCAGACAACTCTTAAATCTAACCCGGTCCATTGCTTGGGGAGATAACCTCAATTTTCATAGAGTAAAACTATGCAAATGGTGATTCTTGAACTGAATCAGATGCTGCTCTGTGCTTATCTGCCTAGGAACCCACTACCCTAGGCAGGTAAGCGCACATAATCCCGTAGATGAAGTCTGCGTATATTGTTAATACACCGCGTCGATTGAGGCTATGCGAAATAATCTTATTTATTTATTTATTTGGACCGAAATTCTGGAGCAAATTAAATTCACGGACAAGATGCCGCCGCCCGAACAAATAGACCGCCAAGAATGATGAGCGGAAACACGAGGTTTTTGTTTTAATTTCCAAAAATCATCTGAAGCTTATCTTTATCTTCAGATTACGATAGCAAAAGTAAGTCATTGGCGAACGCATCCACACATTTTTGTCAACATTTTAAGTGTACAGAGCCAACGTTTTCCCTGTTTTGTGACCTCAAACCATTCCTAACCTAACTAAGTGAGGAATGCTTCTCATTTCGAGACTAACAAACACAACAATCTTCTGGTCTTACCTTTGAACCGGCGATATAACCGCCAGCACTGCCAAAACTCTTGGTAAATGTTCCCATCAAAATATCGACATCATTCGGATCCGCGTTGTAGTAGTCGATAACCCCACGACCATGCGGTCCCAGAGCTCCAATACTATGCGCCTCATCCAGATACAAATACGCTTTGTACTTCTTCTTCAACGCAATAATCTCAGGCAATCGTACGATCGATCCCTCCATACTGAATACCCCCTCAACAATGATCATAATCTTCTTCCACGGTTTTCCGCTCTTCGGATCGCCACTGATCGTATTCTGACGCAACTTCCTCTCGAGGTCCTTCACATTATTGTGCTTGAACACTTTCGTTGTGGCTCCAGACAGTCTGATCCCGAGAATAATTGAAGCATGATTCTTTTCGTCACTAAACACCAAACAACCGGGCCCGAGCAACGTTGGTAGATTTAATGCATTCGTTGCGAATCCCATGCCAAAGACAATGGCATCTTCGACTCCGACAAACCGCGCGGTGAGCTCTTCAAGTTCGACGTGCAAGGAAGTCGTTCCCAATTCGCGACGGGGACTTGCTAACGCCAAACCATCGGTTTTACAACGCTCCTCAGATTGCTCAGCACATGGACCCTCTGCCGAGGCGAATCCCAAGTAGTTGTACGATCCCAGATTGAGACACCTTGTCTCTGTGCCCGTAAATTCGAATGACCATCCGTAATCGCGCGTAATGCGATCCTTAAGAGTTACTTCTGCACCGGGTACACTGCAAATCGGACGATTCCAGCAGTCTCGCACTCTCCTGTAGACGTAGCGCGAATAGAAACTCTCGAACGCATCATAGAGCGTAACATAACCCTGCAAAGTTCCATTTGTCACTTAAAACACATCTGAGATCACTTGATTCACAGCTTCGCTTACCTCTCTGTGCTCCTCTTTGGCGACCTTCGGTGCAAACAGCAGCTGGTTGATGTAACCTAAAATCATAAGCAGGTAAAAGCCGAGATATGTCAAGCAGGCTGTATGCAAAGGAACCTCTTCGAATGAGGTTTTACAGCGATGCGGATCATCGTTGAATCCACTACCCTGATCGTATTGTTGACTCTTGAATACGGTTCCGTTTGCAGTCTGGGCGGCAGCTATCGACGGCTTGTTGCTTTTGATGTACCCATTTTGGGAGGCGAAAATCTGAAACAAAAAAAAACAGAGATTACCAAGCTGTCCGCAATCAATGCTCAGATAGCACTGCTTTCTATCAGCAGAAGCGCCGCCGTGTGCATATGTGAATCTGGACACACATTCGTCGCAACATAGCGGAACTATTTGAGTCAATCTGTTGGGCTATTTTTAGAGAATCGCTCTAGCGAAAGTATTCTTTGTGTAGGTCACACAAGCATTATCTGAGGAATAAATTACCGCATGCAATGATTGCTTTAGCAGATCAACATCACGGAAGGCCTCTGCATTCCAGATTTGCACGCCCTCGCGATGCGACCGAGGAGGGATGCGCGAACTGATGTGCCACTTTGAAATGCAAATACAGCAAAATTTCTTTTGCCACTTGAGTCCGGTGTACGTATGTCGGTCGCAGACAGATATCACAAGTATTTAAGTAGCTTATGGTGTATTCGAATGGGGGAGGGCGGGGAAGATAATGACGCCTACTACAAATAAATATTGCATCAGCGGAATGCGGAGATCGGGAATAACAAGATTACTTTTACTGCCTATCGTCGTGGATTAAGTCGGGCCTCTTTTCCTTGAACTAAACATTCACATGTGTGGCTGTTTAGAGATTTATTTTTAGATTCTGTCTCTCTGTCAGATTAGACACTATCGTCTTGGTTTTAATGCGCAAAGATGAATGAGTGATGATAGATCGCATGAACACATGCGTTCGTTTTTGTGTGCTGATCTGGTTAAATTTGGAGTCGATGTGGCAGTACAGTCGTTGGGTTTTTGCACAACAAGTGCGCGGCATTATTGAGTAGGGAAGACGGAGGACAAGGAAAGAAACTGATTCTGGAGAGGTAGGTAAATCTAAGGTTTTCGAAGGGGTATCGAAACAGACCACCGCATTGGCACTTCTTCCACGCTTCCTCTTTTTTTTCAGAGGATTTTTGATACGCTATTCTGGAGCACTCATACTCAAAACTGGTCCATTGTACTGCCAGGTAGCAACCTTCTCCAGTGCCGTTAATTTTATCCCAACGGGAAATGATGACTGGACAAGATTGGATTTCACTGGAACCCCTTCTAACTTGGGGTAGGCGCTTAACCAACTGGGCCATCCGCTACAACAGCTAGCTAAAGATCGTGCCAGCTGAAGAGGCGTGTTGGTAGGGCCCCAGGTCCACCGCGGACATAAGCGACATCCCCTTTTTGTCATTAAATCCGAGAAATTTGCAGTCAACCACACACAACACTAGGTCACTGTGACATTAAACAGCTATGCTTCAGCAAAATTTGAGCAAGACAAGCTAACGCCTTATCTCACTCTTTATGGATGGTAGATTGCACTTGAGTGTAACTCGATTACAAAGATAACACTCATATTTTCTAACAAAAGGCGCCATTCACATGACGAATAGAACTCTCACAAGACCTACTTCACGCGTCATGCAACATGTGATCGCAACTTGCACTCCAGTCATGCAGCGCCATTGAAATTTGATTCAAATTATCAGGATAATCAAAATCTACATACACCCATGAGAATTGTGATAAAAAAGAGAAAGAGTACACCTGCCATAATCTAGTGCCAACAATTGGACAATTAAGATACGAAATCTACTTCAATATGTTAGTTGGCGTACGATACCGAACATTACCATTCGCAGTTTATAACGAAAACCCGTTGGGATTAAGTCAATGCATACATAAGCGAGTTATCAGCAGAAATATTTCAAATATTTGCCAGTGACTGAAGAGTTCCCTCTCTGTCCATCAATTAAACCGCGTGGATTGTTTGACGGCGTTTACACGAGTGGAAGAAGGCAGAGATGTCGGAGAAAGAGCAACCAAAAGGTTGGAAAGAGTTGCGTTTCAAACTATTTGGAAAATCACACGCTCTCTCTCCGACATTTCTGCTTTCTTTCCACAAAAGGTTGGAAAGAGTTGAGTTTCCAACTATTTGGAAAATCACACGCTCTCTCTCCGACATTTCTGCATTCTTCCACTCGTGTAAACGCCGTCTTTCTGTTGAAAGTGAAGTATTCTTCAACCACTCACTGAGTGAATTCAAATTCCGAAAGAGAATGCGATATGAATCTCAAATTATCTGTATGAAAATTCATCGGTAGAGACCTTGAAGATTGATTAATTGCTCAATCCCATCTGCCTGGCAAGCAATTTCATTTTATCGCTTTACGATGTCACAAATAGGAATCGATAATGTCTGACCTTTTTGGGTTTATGAGGTACATATCGACGTAAGACTGTGTAAGTCAAAGGAACCACCATCATGACATAACCTAAACATAGAAGCACATGTCTGAATCTAGGTAAATGCCTGTTAATTGATTTTTAATATCAAAGTACACATTTAGAAGGCAGAATAGGCGTCATCGCGAACAATGACTGGTCACAGGTTAGAGGGAATCACTAATGAACACGAAAAAATTCTCACGTACCGTACACGACGTCACGAACGTTTTTTCGAAACACTCCAGAATGTCTTTGAACTGAGGGAGTTTTTGTTTGTGGTCGATAAAATTCAGGTCACCCTTTATGATTTTTTACATCAGCAGATGGGCTATGAGGCTACCTTTTCATTGAAACCCTCTGAACACGTGAAGGACTCACAACGAATACCTCAACTGTGCCACCCATAAGGTCATAGTTTATCGCAAAGCTGTGATGGATGAGTAAATAATCCCCACACTCCCACAAACACCGATATGGTTCGGTGGGAATGTCAGTTCTAATCTAATTTATGCACGGGTACCGTTCAAGATCCGCCAAAAAAAACAGGCTTTTACGAAATATCCTGATAAGATAAGGAGTAAATTAGATAACGCCCCATATTTGCTGTCTGTTCGAATACAGTAGAGGGAATAAAACAATCCATACACATGTACGTACATTTGTGTTTATCTGTGACGCAACTCAAGAATACAGTCCAAATAAAAAAGTGAATTTTTGCTTGCAGATAAGTTGATTATTTTGGTTTAGTCATCGTGTACCTTTTTATTTGTCACACTACTACCTTATCGAGGTGCAAATGGGATCGGAAGATTTCAGACACGCTTTTGAATTTTTGCTAGAGTGCGGGTATTTATTTATAATAATAATAATAATAATAATAATAATAATAATAATGGCGTAGCTACAGTCCGAAGTGTACCTGGACCTAGCTTCTCAGCAACCACTGGTGTTGTGCGTGCTATTGTTCTCTTACGAGTGGAGGGGACCTACAGTTTAATGCCGACTCCGAACGGCGATTTTGAGAAACTTTTTCTAGACAGTTATACTCTTTGAGCATTGTCAGTGACTCGAAAGAGGTGGAGCCGTGCACAATTTTTTTTTTAAATTGTTTGTCTGGACTTGGATTCGAACCTAGACTGTGAAAGTCTAATGGGCATGGGTCCACGCACGTACGGCGCCCACGAGTATTTATTTGGGTTTAGGAAAATCATTTTCGTTCAATGGAGCTTTGCACTACTTCTTCGAGGAACAAAAGCCCTACCATATTCCATTTGAAATGATTCGTAAAGAATTAGCTATCATATATTCCAATGATGAACGCCAAGTTGCTTCATATCCTTTTCCAATAAAGAACTCCGTCCTGAAAGTGGTCTTCCTTTGCTTTGTTGGGCAACTGAATTGGATTTCAAACATCTTCTTTTCCTTTTTTTTTCTTGTGGCGCTACAGTCCCGAGTGGACCTGGGCCTTAACCAACAAACCTTCACACTGTTTGTAAGCCAAGATAGAGCCTCTTTTATTGTCAGGGTCTCAGCTTGGAAGACGCTACAGTGTTCCGGAAGATGGAGAGATGTGTTAAAATTGAGATCCTTGGAGCAGAGAAGGAATTTCTCCCCCGTCCATCGTGGAACCATAACATACGCCCCCGTTCCATGTCTACGGCCGAAGAAAACAGTCGTGTTTCTTGAAACGAATATGAAAATCTGAGAATACTATCATCAGCGAAACCTCAGTCAAACCATGTGGCTGCACAATGGATCAACTTTGGTCTAAATGCACACCTTAGCCACCTCATACCTGCCTACCATCATCAGCGAAGAAGTGGATAGGATGAGAAGTATTGTGTTCAAAGGCAAACGCCAAATCGCCACTATCAATGTACAAAAACTTTCGAAAAGTGACGTCAAAAACGTTGTGTCAACATATATACTACCCAAAGTCACTACATTTAGATCAATCGCCCGCACAACAATGACAAGACAAATTTATTAACCCCGCCTAGGATTCTAGACGAATTTAGCATACGGAAGTGATTAAAAAACCAAACAACTGTAACACAATTTTAATTTATTCAAGTCTCATGTATTACCAAATACTAAGTAAATAAAGTCAAACGTCAACTAAGTGTCAATTAATGTGCGATCTCACACTTCCCCATGGGAACACAATCTAACCTCAATTAATTGGCTAAATTGGCTTTCACGTGTTTCTGATGTCTGATTGCTTAGATGAGTTCACGAGTACCAGCGCTCACAACTCACTCAAATGAGTGAGGAAAAACGCAAATTAAGAAAATTCATCCATATGGAAAACTCGAGCGTTTCTTTTGACACTAAAAAAAGAATTATGAACTTTTTATGCAAACGAAATTGTTCTCGTGTTCGCGAGTTTCACTAGCACGACTTCGGCGCTAAGTAGAAAACTACTTGAAGGTAATTGGCACGTGATGTCGTAAACGGTGAGTGATAACAAAGATGGGAAACTTTTCAGTGACAAGAAATCACAGAATCTGAGAAAAGGTCAGGAAACAGGGTAAATGATCTAAAATACTCATCGCTGTCACACTAACCTTTACCCATTTTTTATTTTTTTCACATGCATCAGACATGAAAAAGTCGATAGACTTTTCAATATTTTAGAGCGCTCCCTCAAAATCTATCACCTCTCGTAAGATAATGAGAATGTGCAAATTGAGCCCATGGTCAGGTGCCTGAGATTTCTCAATCACTTGTGCATCGAGTTGTTCAATTGGTTCTTGTGCGAGGCGTCGGAATTCCAAGCTTTTTGACTGTCATTAGTAAGAAGGCTGTTTTCTGAAAAGCAAACTTTTGTGATGAATAATGCAAAAAACATACTTACTTACTTTGGTCAATGTATCGATCAACAATTTGGCTTGTATACAAGTCGACGATCTGAGAATTTTACTCGATTCGGATCTTCTTCTTGTGACGCTACACTCCGGGATAGACCCAAGCTCTTATCTTTTCAGACAATGCAACTTAACGATATCGTCAATAATTTCATTCACAGTGCTTCAAGTAAAGCAAATGCAGTCGAAAAAGCAGCCAAGGGGAAATACGTCGGTTGGTTGGTGAATCAAGAATTGCAATCTATCAAACAGAGTCATTCTTTGATTGATTGAATTCGATTTGCGTACCGGAAATCCCAACTTGTAATTAACATTCGTAGATCGCTCACGATAAGGCGACAGGCAATAACGCAGGCAGTAGTTAGTCATTCATTAAAGGCCAGTCATATTTTTGAATTCCTTACTTTAAAAAGGGTTTTTTGGGTATTGAATACCCGATCCATGTGGCACCACAATGGACCTCTGTTGGAGTAAGTGAGACTGCTAGCCCGCAGTCATCCACGTAACCAACTTCAAAATGCACGTGATAATAGAGCGTACCTTCTGTTTTGGAGAATAAATGCACACTTGAGATTCCGCCGAAAAACCGCAACAAAATGTGGACTTCACAACCCACGCTTTGATGATGGTCTACAACAGCCACTCGTGCTATTTTGAGAAATTTTACGTGGCAGTTATATTATCGGAGCGTTAACAGTAACTCCTAATAAGTGGTGCCGTGATGAAATGAATGTTCGTCTTTGCCCAGGAATGAAAGCACAAGCATCCCGCGTAAGAGTTGAATCAATTACCCACTACACCACAACGATCAAAAGGTGCAACTGCAGTTGCAAACTCTGTGCAAGGAAAGGGTAACAAAGCAAAAGCAAAGCAAAGGCAACTCGATTTTTACGTAAAAGTTGTGCTGCTGCAACTTAGAGCCGTTTGTTTTTTCGGATATGAATTTCCGAATGCCATGCTTTGCATAATTTGCTCAAAACTTGACTCTCCGGATAGGCCAATGAGAAAACAGTAACGCGCAAAAAAACGGTGGCTGCTGTACAAGCTAGGCTTAAGTTCACTGCATGTATTGGTTCACCTCTAGGCGGTTGCTGTAAAGGCTATCAAGACGGCGCCACGAGGGGGCAGTATGTCAACTTGGCCCGTGCATTCACAGGGATCGTTGCTAGCATCCAATGAGATTGAGAGCAATCAAGAACTTTAACCTGGGTGCACAGACGATGGCCGTAACTTATTTCTACACTTTTACTTTGTCTAACATCTTTACTTTAATTCCCTTCTATATCTCCACACTTCACTCTAGTCTGTTAATGTCCGTCTAAGTGTTTCGATCTAAGCGACCATCTCATCTCATCTCATCTTCATTGACCCGCATGTACCATTAAAGGGGTCGCGGGGGCAATGCGTGCACAAGAGATCCCCAGGTCACTCGATCTTCTACCGCGACCATACTGGAGTCAAAAACAACCAGAAGGAAATCGTAAGCATATACAATCTCTTTACAGTTGGGTACTTGAACGAAAAAACCTGTATCACATTTTAAATCGGATAATCACAGAACAGTCCAGAGCTTTTAACAAAAACTCACATAATTGAAGGAGCCTACATCCTTATACTGACTGAGAACAGCGAAGCTAAGAAGTCTTCTATGACAGTTATAGGGTATTTTCATAAACGTCGGAAGTCTGCACTAGTACAACCTTTTCTCAAGCGCTGTTGAACTCGGTGCAGAATGTCTGCGGGCCTGCTCTAGTACAAATGTTAAAAAAAAAATGTTTCTTCCAATCGCGCCCTTTTCGGAGTCAAAAAACAATTACTGCACAATCTGCCAGACATCGATGTCATATTGACGTTTATGAACAGTAGGTAGGTACTGCAGTTCACCTAAGTTAGTTCGATCGTAAATCCTCATTAATGAAAATGGATAAAGATGTCCTTTGCTAGTCTGACTTTTATGAAAACACCCTTCGGATGTCATATAAACCTCGGAGGCTTGGAAAAATTTGATGAAACCTCGCGATTGGTGGGAACATATCATTACTCTCGAAACTGGGAAACAAACATTTCATAACTCTCGAAACTCGGAATACTTAGCAATTGCTGTATGATAAATGATAAATGTGAAAATTATGTGAGAATCGAACAAGGAACGTTTAGTTTAGGTTAGGTTGAAGTGGCTGGAGTGTGCACTTAGACCAGAGTTGATCCATTGTGCTGCCACACGGATTGACTGATGTCAATCCAATTGTTCATTTGCGGGAGACCTTTTGGAGCTTTGGATGTAGCGTAGTAGATTGCTTATCGGAACCTTACTAAGTTCGCATAAGCTCTCAAAAAAGTAGACCCCCAGATGTTGGCGCCGAAGGGACGTCAGGGCCGGGCAAGAGCAGAGAAGGAACGTTTAAAAAAGCCGTGTGAAAGCCAACAAAGAGGCCAGTTATCTAAGAATAATAACTATTTAATTTTTACTTCCGAGGTGTGAGAAAGAAAAAGTGCAAAGCTTATGTGGATTCCCGAACATGTTGGAAATCTCGGCAACGAACATGCTGATAAGACGGCTAATGTTACTCACTCTTGGAAAGTCAAAGCGATTGCAAATTTTACCAAACGGAACATACAGGAAGTTAAAGAGAAACTAAGCCAACAACAAATAAGTGACTGGCAGGACAACTATCAACACGCATAACAATCCATCAACATGGAGAAAACCAAACCTTGCTATCCAATCATCCCATCTCCAAGCAGATGAACACTTTCCGACTTCGACTTGGGCACTCTGGCCTTACCCACGAACATATTTTAAAAAAAAATTCAGACCCATCTTCATGGCACAATTGCTTGTGCTTGCTTCTTCTTGTTTTCAAAAGCTTTCTGGGGGTATTGCTTTGAGATCGCAGACAAATCCTTCAGTTTTACTTAACTCTCAGGCTAGAGGCTCATGGAGGATAAAAGCCTGAGCCTCAGCTATACGAATGATTCGAATTCCAGATCATGTACAATGGCTCATCCTGTTCAGCATAAACATCAACATTTTGGGAACAGAACTAACCTAAGAAAGAAAGTCACTCACATGGAATGTGACTTGAAATGAATGCTTTGAAGGGCGCCACTAACAATAGCGATATACATCACAGATAAGTAGCTGAATGGCCAATCAAAACACATTGCGCAGTGCAAAAACGTACTCAATGTGCACTACTTGACGATGACGACTCAGATAACCAGACACCTCTTCGCCTATTGATAACACGATGAGTAATAAGTTCGAATGTCCACGAGTCACCAACACATGCTACAGTTCAAGTGAATTACCGCTAAACAAGCCTAATCAACTCCACATTAGTTCAAGTGCACAAACAAAGCAATCACAACCCCAAAAAAAAACAGACCAACACCCCCTGACCTTGTGTATCCTGCATTCATTGACTTGAAACGTGGAATCAGACAAACAACTCACAACTTCTTCGTAAATAAATGAAACTAATTGTCCGAACTTTACTTTGTCAGCTTTTCCTGACTACATTACAGAGTGAGTGCGAACAGCTACACCTTCCTTCTAAAGAATAAATACCCCATACCATTTGCCATTTAATGTTTCGTGTGTACAAAATCTCATTCCAAGCACAAGCCCACATTTGGAGAGGAGGCAGGCGTAATGGAATTAACCACCGCACATGGGGCACATAAAAAAATATCGTATTACGTGCTGAGTTGCATTTTATATTCATCCATTCGCACAAACGTCGTCCCTCTCATGTGGAGCAGTCAATTAACTAGGGAAATTGGAATGAGAAACTAATAACCGCGCGGCAGTATTGCTCCGCTAACTAGCATGGATAGTAGACCATCACACAGCACCATTGCCGACCTCCTCATTGACTCTGCTCAATTACAATCAGTTGGGGTGATGTTTTCAGAGCCACGACCAACGAGTAACTCGAATTTTTGTTTTGTGTGTTTCGTCATCATCAAAAACTCCACAAAATACCCGGGGGCTGACGATGAAAAAACACTCAGCACCACCAGTTTGATACCGATAAAAACTCACTCGTTGATTGCGGTATCAACCCGGCACCGATGGCGATGACTAATTTCGCGGAAACATTCCCATCCCCAATGGGCTGACTCTGCTCCAATCACTACCTTTATCTGTATTTACACTATCGCTTGCACAATAAGTGCGAAAAAAAACGAAATGTTGGTCTTGGCGCGGCAGAGACTCCCCAAACTCGTAGTTATTGCTGCTTCTATTGGAACTGTCATACTGGGCATGGAGAAAAAAATGCCGCTATTTCAATGACAACTCGATAAGTGGTCACAGCGGTGCACTTGCCAAACAGTGGGGACACACGAAACACAAAAATAACAACACACACTGACTTCGGACAAATTCACGATGGAAAAGAACGCGCAGAGGTGTGACCTAGTTCATTTGAATTCCAGTCAGGCCACTGCCGAATTTTTTTTCCTTTCCTTCTTACATTTTTATTTCTTTTTTGCTCCGGCTACTTCTTCCCGTGACCGTGAAATGATGTTTGGTGGGGAAACGAAGTTAAAAAAAAAAAAAAAAAAAATGAAGACGAAAATGTGGACTTCACTCTGATTGAGGGCGGTTTTGAGACTTACCTCTGTAGGTGCTGTGCCGTTTGGTTGTTTAAATCCATTGATTCGATGACGTACTTCCATATGCTTGTTGTCAGGCGATGCAGTGCTGAGATTTTCTGTCGAAAAACTTAATTCGGCTTCACCGCCGATGCTATCGAGCTTGCCCATTCTGTCAAACGATTAACACTGTGAAAAAGGCGAGAGGCACAAATGAATTTATTGGAAGTGATTCCTCGCTTTCGTGTGGTTGATGGGCTGGTTGTGAATGAGTCTTGGAATTGATTACAGCTAGTTGACAAGAGATGGCGAGAGTGGATGTGTTCGATAAGTTAGCAGTTAGATGGGTTGAATTTCATATATGACTTGGCTTTAATATGAAGGTGCATCTGCCAAGGATTTTTATCAAGACGTTTTGAAAAATGTTTAATTGTGACACCGAAACAAAAGAAGTCCACAGAAGAAAGAAAAAAGAGAACCCAAATAGAAAAACAAAACAACTGCGTTGAGATATTCTTCACTGCTTGCCTAAGGTGCTTTCGGTAAAAAGGGCGTTACAAATGAAGACAAATTAACAGATGAGGGCCACCAATTATGGTTATCGATTGCCGATCAGAAAAGAGCGCATGATTTCCTACAAGATAGAATGAGAATGGTTGCATTTTATTCCCAGGCCCTTGTAAACACATTTGATTTGAAGTTGACAACTGTCAAAGGTAATAAAATTCACAATATGCCTGAGATCATTCACAGTCATTCGATTCTTTGTAGATTAAAGGGCCTGTCACATGAGCAGCGAAGAAGTCGAAGAAGTAAAAACTCAAAAAATATTGTTCAAATAAGAAAATTATTGACTTCGCTCTTTTCCTCTGCGAATTCAACAATCTCTGAATTCGCAATGAGCCGTTCGCGATCCACAAATTCACGAATAAAAAATTTGCAAAATCTCTTGGCGCAATCATTGGAAATTTAAAATTTCACACTGACAATTCCATGTGAATGAAATGTCAAAATTTGTGAATTTCACAGTTCGCGGTTCGTCGCTCATATGAAAGGTCCTTAAGTTACACAATACCAGAAATGAAATCGCTCAATTCACACGGTGATAGTCAACTCGATCAACAACCGCAATAGGGGTCTGTATCTGTTCAAAGGAATATTGACAGTCAAATCAGTCAAAGAAAAACAAATTTTGAAGATGAAGAATATTTATGAACGCTCTCCGACTTGGAAAACATGTTCCTGTCAGAAATCAAATACTATTTGCTTTATAATACAAATTCCTTTCTAGTCGCTGTTCAGAGAAGAAATCAAATGATTGACTGTTTTCTGGTTCAGAGGGTTTCAAATACAAATCAGGCATTTGTTGGCTTAAAATATCTCCTAAATACTAGCTCTAGAAACGCATTTTAGTGAAGTTTATGAAACAACAAGAATTCGTCATTGTCCCTTGGAGTCGGACGCATTTGAGAGGAATGTCGAAACTGAACATTGCGCTGTTTAAGTCGTCTTTATGCGAGTGGCCAAAAATAATAAGGAGGTGGTTGTGGGTGAATCATTGCTGGACATCCTTAACCTAAAATTCGATTGAGAATACATAAACAATTAAAATCCATTCCTCTAAAAAAAAAAGTATGATATGCTATGCGTTTGTACATTTGAACACACCTCTAGGGACTTCATGTACAAGGGCTGTCCGATAAGTCAGTGACTTTGAGATGACATACTTGTTTATTTTTTTTCTCAAAATTGAATTTATTTTTCCACGTAGTCTCCTTTCAGCGCGATACACTTTTGCCAACGATATTCCAACTATTTAAAACACTTCCAGAAAATATGATTTCTCAAATTCTGCAAAGTAAACGTTTTTGCACGTTTTATTTGTTTTTTTTTTTTCAAATACTGTTTTGAAATCTTCACCCAAATTCGCTTACCCATCTTGCCGATCATTTTTGAATGCCCAAATAGTCATATAGGAAAAGAATGACGGTTTCATTTGAAATTGCTACAATCTCACGAAACTTAACTTGGCGATTGTCCAACAGAATATCGCGGATTTTCAAGACCATTTCTTCTGTTGTGACCTATTCTTCTGTGCTCGTACGACCGTAATAAAATTCGGTGAACCACTTGTGGACTATGCAAAGAAGCAGAGTCTCCATAATATTTTTATAATGAAGTCAGCTTCAGTCTTTTTAATGGTTTTAAGGGGCAAAAAATAGTGGTTTGTTAAACTCACAAAATCACTTTTTTCCATTTTGGCAAAATCTGAAAAACCAAAGTTCTTCTGATCACTGTAAAAAGCTAAGAATTTGACAGATCTATTTGATTTATTTTGTCAATGTCTAAGAAACAAGACGTCAAAAAAATTCTTCTATGCAAACCCAGCAATCCATCTTGAATCACAGTGACTGATTTATCGAACAGCCCCTTACTTTTAACTTTGAATGCAAGATACCTAATTGCTTTGTCGCTGGGTTTATTAAAAGGGGCGTACATACTGTACTACAAGCCAAGTCATACGAATTGTCGTCGGAATTTGTTTGATGGATCATATATGTCGTAGAGACTATACGCTCTTACGACAAGTCGTTTAGATCGGTCGTATGGTAGTTTAACTTTTTCAAAATTTCCCTTCTTCGGAAGGACTCGTCTTTGTGCACACCTGTCTTACGACTTCAGAGGATTTTTTCACTTTTATTTGTGATCTCGATGAGTCAACATCAGCGAGGAATAAAACAAATGACATGCAATTGTCTTAATAAATTTACGAAAAATAATGAATTCCTTTTTTTTATGTTCCGTATCACCTATATTCGTTTTTTTCTTCACTCTTTTCTCTCATTTTCCTCGATTCTTAGCCATATTCACACTTCGAATTTTCTTTCATTAATGAAGTCCGTCAAGCCTGTAGTACAGTGTGAACCCAAGACATGTTTTGGACGACGAAGTAGTACAGTGTGAACGCCCCTAAGGACTCTTATTATCTCATCAGCATTTCAATTACAGCGCTAAGGCATTCGACTTGTCAAAATGAAATGTTTTAGTCTCAAGAGATCAAAATACTGCAGCATTCGATCCCATTCGCAAAGCGAAAAGCTTTAAAGACGAAAGGGGCTATAAAACGACTTGAGTGCCATAGTTACTCATTTACTGGATGGCGCCGTTGGTTAAGTGCCTACCCTAAGTTAGAGGGGCCAACATGGTCTAAGTGTGTTGGTGAGTTCACTAGCAGCCCCCTAACCTAACCTAACCTACTCATCTATAAATGCAGCTTCCAAGACGACTGTGCCGATAGAGCATATTGACATCTCGGTTTCAATCCGAGTCCCTACTGAACTAGCCCCCGTAAGTGCTTAGGTCAACCATGTGACTCTCATGGTTCAACCAACTTCTTGAAAGATTCTACAGGCAGCTAATGAGAGATGGTGCTCATTGGACACTTTAGGTCAAGCTAAAACTTCTATTCCATCGAGTAAAACTAGCTGCAGTTTGATCTCTGTAAAATTTTTGAGGTTATCTCCGCTTCTAAACTCTCAGCTCATCATATTTCACATAAATCTAAAGGGCGAAAAATTTTTTCACACTGAAAAGAAGTCCCTCTGCGAAGTCCTGTACGACGAAAGTAAATGATCTGGATTGTAAACTTGGCTCCAAATCTGTAGTCTAAGGGAAAGCCTATAGTTCGAAGACTCACGCTTCCGTTTAAACCTCTTTCTGCAAGGAAGCGTCGAACATAATTTTTTGCATTCACCTTCGTCGCTTTTTGTTTTCAGTTTGCAAGTCTTGAAGCTAAAGAGCTTTAAACTATAGCGTGAGTCTATGGACTAAGGCTTTCCCTTAGACTCATCATTGAAATATCACGGAATATGCAGGAAAAGCTCCTGCGTTAAGAGCTGCATTTAGCATTTTAAATTGAGTCAAGCCTTCCTAAGAAGACAAACTCATATCCGATTTTATGTCAATTGCCAAAAGTATCTTGTCGGAAATAAACACGTAAGTGTAACGATGGCGTAAGTAATGAAATGCGAACAGAGCCAAATTGCCATTTATTCCACGAGATGGCGTATCGTGTCGAAAACCAATTTGGCATCTGTCATTCACATTTTGTCATTTACATTTCGTCAGCCGCCCGAATAAGACACCGTCGGAACTATAAGTAAGAATTTGTATTGTACCACATTAAATGAAGTGTAATTAATTAATTTAATGAAATTTAGAGAATAAACATCATCTGCACTTTAGCACGAGTACGAGAGTTGTTATTTCTTAGATTGGTGGGGGCGGCGCCGACGATAGCTTTATTCTTTATAAACCCAAGCCACTGCCGCCAGCAGACACGCCGCCGCAAAACGGTAAACGCAAGCCACTGCCGCCAGCAGACACGCCGCCGCAAAACGGCAAACCGCAACTTACTGCCGCCAGCAAACACGCAGCCGCAAGCGGTAACTGTACAGTATATATACAGTACAGCTGCCTGCAGACACGCGGCCGTTAACCCAAGCAGTAAACGGAAATACCGCAGTCAGCAAGAGGACATCCAGCCGTCCTCAACAAAATAGCAGCCAGCAAGAGGACATCCAGCCGTCCTCAATATCCCAGCCATCGAGTGGAACAGTGGTTCCGCAAATAGCAGCCAGCAAGAGGACATCCAGCCGTCCTCAACATCCCAGCCAGCGAGTGGAACAGTGGTTCCGCAAATAGCAGCCAGCGAGAGGATATCCAGCCGTCCTCAACATCCCAGCCAGCGAGAGGACAACCAGCCGTCCTCAACATTTCAGCCAGCAAGTCAACCAGCCGTTCCTTAACAACCAGCCGTTCCTTAACAACCAGCCGTTCCTCAACAACCAGCCGAGCCTCAGCATAGCAGCCAGCAAAGTCGACGTTTCATAGCAGCCAGCAAATCAAGCGCTCCAGCCCACCCAGCAGAAGAACATCAAGCCGTTCGCCGTCATACTACATTCGAGGTAAGCCTTTGTTATCTACCCCCTCTCTTTCTCTCGCCACCCAACCCACGGCCAACGCGTAACAATACGTATGTACATATTGCTCAACCGCACACAATTCATCGCCTAGAGTTCGCCGCCAAAGTTGTCGAGAATTTATTTATAAATTATAAACGTACGAGTATATAGTAGTAACATATATTAGCATCTTATATATATACATAGAAATTGTTTATTTAATAAATCGCCGCCAAACCAAAATTACATTGTCCCATCCAATAAATCGCCGCCAAATTGTTATCATTCGTCGGCGTAATCCGCACTTCGAATTTATAGCCAATGCGGAATACGAGACAATCGTCAAAACTTCGCCAAGCGTCTGACGACTTAACGGAATCCTCCGAAGAAGATAGCAGCCCGTTAGAAGAAAACAACAGTGGAAGAGGAGCTGAAACAAAAAAGGCAGCGATGGAAGAACAACTGAAGCAGCTTCGCGAACAACTTGAAGCCGCCAGGGCGACTGCAGAGGAAGAGAAACATGAAAGACAACGTCTGGAACAATTATTGCTGGAACAAGCGAGTCTAACGGAGGCCAGCGGCGTGTCCACCAGTGCCGTTACTTCCGCCGACAATATCATTGCAGTATCACAAACAGCTTCAACCGCTAATAAAGTAAATGTTCATGCTCCTACCGCGTATCAGAATACACCAATAGTCTCTACGAGTGTAACGGAAAATAATATTTGCCGGAATGTCACGGAAGCGTTACAAACTTCGTGCACATCACACGTGCCGTATTCTTGGGTACCGGTAGCTGTACCGAAAACGAATATCGCTCAAATATCTACGAGCTCGTCCAATTTTGCGTCGTGTACTTCGTCGTTTTCCAGCAGTGTTCCAACGTTTCTGCCTCCACTCAACGTTCCTCAGAGCGTAGAACATCCGCGTCATATGTCTCAGCCAACCTTCTCAAGATCTCAACCGAGTCAACAGCCATCGATAACGTCAGCCATGTACGGATCGCATCGTAAGCTTCATGATCTGCCCGAATTTCGTGGAGCACCTGAAGAGTGGCCAATGTTTTCCACAGCCTTTATAGAGTCGACGAATATGTTTGGCTACACGAAGGTAGAAAATATGTTTCGGTTGCAGAAGAGTATCAAGGGGGAAGCGAGAAATGTTGTCGAGTCCCTGCTCATCCATCCTAACAACGTCGACCAGGTCATGGCAAATTTGGAGTTCCGTTTCGGTAGACCGGAGTGCCTAGTGCAAAGTCAACTAAGAAGAGTTCGAGAGATTCAACAGATTCCAGAAAATAAGCTGGAGTTAATCGTCCCCTTCGCCACGAAGGTACAGAATTTGACAGTCTTTCTAGAAGCAAGCGGAATGGAACAGCATATCGCAAATCCCACTTTGCTGGATGAAATGGTCGCCAAGCTACCTATGAACAAGAGATTAGAGTGGGCACAGTTCAGCGTCACCATACAGCCCTTTCCGACAATAAAGAACTTTAACGATTGGTTGGGCCGTTTAGCCCGTCTGGTATGTATCGTCACGGAAACATCGTTGCCATCCTTGAGCCAGAGTATCATTTCATCGAAGACAAGAGGTGGGAACGTGCTACATACTATCGACACCCGACCTAAACGTGGGAATAATAGATGTCAACATTGCCATGGTGAACAGCACCCAATCGTGGAATGTGGTAACTTTCGTAATTTGAACATTCGAGCGAAGTGGGATTTCGTAAAGCGGAACAAGCTCTGCTTCGGATGTTTAAAGTACGGGCACAATGTAAGGACCTGTCGAGTTAGAAAACTGTGTGGTATTAACAATTGTCCGAGAAAGCACCATCAATCCCTACATGAAGTGGAACGCCAGAAATCAACATCGCCCGATGAGAGAAATGACCGAGCGGTAATCCAACGGCCGTTGCTGAACTGCGACAATGATGGGAACTCGAACATCCTTTTCAGAGTACTACCAGTCAGAGTATACAATGGCAGTACGATGGTACGAACATTCGCACTGTTGGATGAAGGCTCCTCCGTCTCGATTATAAGCCTGAACCTCGCCCAGCGCCTGTGCCTGAAAGGAAAATCCAAAGATCTGCACTTGAGATGGCTCGGAAGAGAGACATCAGCCAAGAAGTCTTTCGCTGTCGACATTGAAATCAGTGCCGATCGGGAAAGAGCTGATAAATTCGAGATGCGTGGAGTCCAGACTGTCGAAGAGTTGTGTCTGCCTACTCAAACTTTCGTCGCTTCGGATCAGATGTTGCTTGGTCGACCTGAAATTAATTTGGCCAACTACAGCAATGCGAGACCAGAGTTATTGATCGGTCTAGACAACTGCCATCTTGGAGCGCCTATGAACAGCATCGACTGCAGGAAGAAAGGGCCGATAATAGCGCTCACGAAGCTTGGTTGGATCGCGTATGGAAGATCGTCATCTAGCGAAGAGGAAAGCGTAAGCCAGGGGATCGTACTCTACAGCAGCCAGTTGCCGGAACAAGAGTCAAGACTGGATAGGCTTGTCGACGAATACTTCTGCATTGAATCCTTCGGAGTCAGAAAGCCCACGGAGAAGTTGATATCTGACCGGGACAAACGAGCACTGCAATTGTTAGTCGATACGACGAAAAGAATGAACAATCAGTTCCAGACTGGATTGCTGTGGAAAGAAGACAACGCCACTTTGCCGGACAGCTACCCACTTGCCAAAAAGAGACTCTTGAGTCTAGAATGCCGAATGCGAAAGGATCCTGACTTCGCCGCGACCTACCGAGAAATCATTTCTGAACATTTACGTAAGGGTTATGCTGTAAAGCTGACGACATCTGAGGCTGACGTGCGCACACCCAGGACTTGGTATTTGCCTCATTTCGGGATTAAGAACGCGAACAAACCAGGAAAAGTCCGTCTTGTGTTTGACGCTGCTGCAGAAGTGGGAGGTGTATCATTGAACTCCTATTTGCTAAAAGGTCCAGACGACTACGTGCCACTGGTCAAGGTGCTGTACAACTTTCGTATTCGTCATATCGCTGTAACGGGCGATATTAAAGAAATGTTCCATCGAGTACTAATACGCCCGGAAGATCAACATTCTCAACGTTTCCTTTGGCGAGAAAATGAGGACAGCCCGATCGGTGTGTACATGATGAAAGCGATGACCTTCGGAGCCGCCTGCTCACCCTGCTCAGCGAACTACGTCAAGAACACTAATGCCTCAAGGTTCCTGGATGAACACCCCAGAGCTGTCGAAGCCATCATCAGTCACCATTATGTGGACGACTACGTTGACAGCTTTGATAACGTAGCAGAAGCCGTCGATATTACGAAGGAAGTCGTCAAGATACATAAAGAAGCTGGTTTCGAACTCCGTAACTTCGCATCCAACTCAAAGGAAGTGCTTCAAAGCTTATCGCCTGCCGATAGTACGGAAAGGCAAAACATAATGGTTGACATGAACATGGAATCCGTAACTAGTACCGACAAGGTCCTGGGTATGTGCTGGGATAGCAGCGAAGACGCGTTTGTATTCCGCCTGAACTTCCCCCGGGTGAATCGAGCCATCATGGATGAAGACAAATGTCCAACTAAGAGGGAGTTCCTCAGTATTGTCATGTCCGTGTTTGATCCTCTGGGAATGATTGCAAACTTCACTCTTCCGTTGAAGCTGATGTTGAAATCCGTATGGCGTTTCGGGAGTGGATGGGATGAGCCGATCCCAGATGAGTCATTTGCACAATGGAAGGAATGGAAATCCCAGTTGTCGTGTCTGGCACAGTTGAAGATCCCAAGATGTCACAGCCGTTATTTATCCAAGACCAACCGGGTGGTACTACATACATTTGTCGACGCCAGCGAGGAAGCCTTTAGTGCCGTCGTATATCTTCGTATCGAGCACGACAATAAGGCCTACGTGTCGTTCGTTAGTGGCAAAACTAGGGGAAGCCCGAAGAAACTACTTTCAATACCTCGTTTAGAGCTCTCGGCCGCAATTCTTGGGATAAGACTCTGCAATTCCGTGATCGAATGTCACGATATACATATATCTGATAGAGTTTTCTGGAGCGACTCAAAAACGGTGCTTCATTGGCTTCGTTCGGACCCACGCCGCCATAAAGAATTCGTCGCATTCCGGATAGCAGAGATCCTACAAAATAGCCGAATCAGTCAATGGCGCTGGATACCGTCCAAATTGAATCCGGCTGATGAAGCCACTCGGGTAAGTTCTTCGCGGCAGTTCCAGATTGAAAACAAGTGGATAAAGGGACCCAGTTTTCTAAATTTGCCAGAAACAAAGTGGCCACAACAGCCAGATGACATCGCCAATCACGACCCAAAGGAAGAGATACGAGCTAAATACATCCTAAGTACGCGTCAGACGGACAGGCCTCTCCTCGATCCATCTAAATTTTCCAGCTTTCTTAAGATGCGAAGAACTATGGCGTGGCTAATTCGCTTCATCAACAGCTGCAGACGCAAGACAGCCGAACGAGGCGAATTGAGCGCTACGGAGATCAAAGAAGCGGAGGGATGGATTTGTCGTCAGGCACAGAAGGAAGCTTACAGCGATGACATCGTCAATTTGCGCCGGAAGTCACCGATAGCCAAAGGCAGCCAGCTCTATAGATTAACACCGTACTTGGACGACAGCGGGCTCTTGCGAGTTTTAGGGCGAATAGACGCCGCCACAACAGTGCCGTTTGAAACCCGGAGGCCCATCATCTTGCCAAAGAACCACCCCATAACGAAGCTACTTGTGAGGGAGTATCATTGTCGCCTCAAACATCAAAACGATGATTCTATTGTCAACGAAATACGCCAACGATTCTGGGTGCCTAGTCTTCGCTCTGCAGTAAAGGAGTGCAAAAGGGAATGTCAGCTGTGTCGGATAAGGGGGGCTAAGCCGCTTCCACCACTCATGGGTCAGTTGCCAGAGGATCGACTGACGCCTTACGTCAGGCCATTTACGTACACCGGCTTAGATTATTTCGGACCCGTGAGTGTCGCCATACGTCGCCGAACGGAAAAGCGCTGGATCGCACTGTTCACATGCCTGACAGTAAGGGCTGTCCACCTGGAAATAGCAACAGACTTATCGACGGACGCGTGTATTCTCTGTATAAGAAACTTTGTCAACAGACGCGGGGTCCCATTGCGCATAAGAAGTGACAACGGGACAAATTTCCTAGGGGCCAGCAAGGAGCTAATGAACAACGACATCTTTGACACGGACGCCATTCAAAGGGAGCTCTCCTCGAAAGGGATTCAGTGGGTTTTCAACTGCCCTCTCAACCCTCATGCCGGAGGATGCTGGGAGCGACTCGTTCAGTCTGTTAAGCGCGCCTTGTCGCATATGATCCGGGAAACGTCGCCAAAGCTGGAAGTCTTGCAGAGCGCGCTGATAGAGGCAGAGAATATCGTTAATAGCCGGCCACTGACACACTTGCCGGTATCGGTTGAGGATGAGGACCCCCTCACTCCCAACCATTTCCTCCTGGGTGTCCCGAATTCGACACAAACTCCTGGTCCAGAGGAAGAACGCGCACTATGCCTACGAAAGCGATGGAGAGTAAGCCAACAACTGAAAAATCGCTTCTGGAAGCGTTGGGTTCGTGAGTATCTTCCAGTTCTCACTAGAAGATGTAAGTGGTTTGAGAGAGCACCGCCGCTGGAGGTTGGAAGCCTGGTCCTAATTTGCGATGTGGATTTGCCAAGGGGCAAATGGGTTCGAGGCAGGATCATCAAGACATTTCCTGGTTCGGATGGGCAAGTTCGTTTGGCGGATGTTAAGACGGCGACTGGGATACTGCGAAGGCCGGCCGTGAAATTGGCTGTATTGGGTGTAGGCGAGGTAGGGGGTAGGTGAGGCTTTAAGCGGAGACTCTGACGCCTCACGGGGGGTGGGGTGTCGGAAATAAACACGTAAGTGTAACGATGGCGTAAGTAATGAAATGCGAACAGAGCCAAATTGCCATTTATTCCACGAGATGGCGTATCGTGTCGAAAACCAATTTGGCATCTGTCATTCACATTTTGTCATTTACATTTCGTCAGCCGCCCGAATAAGACACCGTCGGAACTATAAGTAAGAATTTGTATTGTACCACATTAAATGAAGTGTAATTAATTAATTTAATGAAATTTAGAGAATAAACATCATCTGCACTTTAGCACGAGTACGAGAGTTGTTATTTCTTAGATTGGTGGGGGCGGCGCCGACGATATATCTTATGCCCAATTGGCAAAAAGGTAGTATTTACGGACTTCCGACATTCAATGTCAACTCCTCATCACATCTGGGTACCACCAAGGAAAAATATTCCACCAAGCCCCTTTGCAAAATCATCGTCGCACACCCTTTTGAATTTCCAACCAATTCACGATGAACTTGAATAACCAGAAAGCGACAGCTGATGCGCCAGTTCACTCGACTCTCGTCTGCTTCCAATGCACTTACTTCCGTCTAGCTCAAGCGAACAATCCAAATAGCAACATCCTGCTCTTACCAGTTTCCAATAAGACCTACACATACATCCCACCCGTTCGCTCCCACAACGCCGCTAAGCCCATTCATTCTCCGTGACCAAGTGACCAAGTCTATGCCCGTCTCTGTCTCCAGAAAACAACCGGCGCATTGTGCACATGTGTTTCATTTTTTTCTGTTCGTCCATCAACACTCACACACGCTCACGCAATCAAGTCAATTGAAAATTCATTTCAGCGGTGAACCCCTGCGATGTGAAAAGTTTTTTTTTTTGTTTTTTCTTCACCATATGTGCGCCCAGCAGCAGAAGCACCAACAGAATACACTACTGACTACACCGTCGATGACTGAATTCATCAGAGTTTATTCCGTTCTTGTACGTCGCCTGTGAAAGAGTTTCGGTTCGTTCGACTCGATTCACTGAGAGAAATAGGAAAACCCTAAAATCTAAAAAAGTGTTAAGAAAAATTCAGAATTTGTGTGTTGGAAATTTGTGAAAAGTCAGAAAATTAGTGAAAGCTTAAGTTGGGAATTATTTGGAGCTTGAAGAGACGAAAGAAATCAATTGAATATCCCTCACCATGGACATACATTTTGCTGAACTGAAGCAGGATGCCCACGCCGCCATGAACAACCCCCTCGATTTGAATTTGGGGAGTGAGAAGAAGGCAGGTGCTGCAGGAGAAGCCGTGCATAATCAGCCCGACCACTCCCCGAAGGATTCGGATGGAAGGAAATCCACCGGTAGTTCGTTGGATGACGATTGGTTGGTACATGTTGACGATTCAAAAATTACCGAACAGGCAGCCGATGATTTTGGTGACTTCGTGGCTACGACAAAGGACAACGTGAAGCATGAGCTATCTGACTTCGGTCACACGGTTGCTGATAAATTCGAGAAGGCTGAGAAAAAGGGGAGTGAATTCATTTCAGACTTGACCAGAGACTTTATGAATGCAGAGCGATCATTTTTCGGTTCCGCACCACAACCACCGGCACCGGTGAAGAAGGAGGAAATCAAAGCAGAGCCAGTCGTCCCAGCAGCTCCCGCTGCAGCTACTCCAGCTATCCCAGTGGAACCTGTCAAACCGGTTGATCCTGTAAAGCCAATTGAGCCATCCGCGCCTGTTCAAGATGACGACTCGGGCGATGAGGACGAGGTAGTGAAGCCTAAGGACGAACAAAAGTCATCAAAGTTCTACGATGATTTTGCTGATAACGATTCTCCGTCTATTTCATACAATCCGTCACCAATCAAGAAGAATCCAGTAGCCGCAGCTCTCAAGGAGCAAGACAATGAGAAATTCATCTCCTCTGAGGATTTACTCGGCGATTTCAAAGAAGAACGAACTGCTACTCCAGAATTTGTGCAATCGGCCGCTGCTACCACACAGAATCCACTTTCTTCCGGTCATGCTGAAGAAGTCGCTGATCTGTTGGGTGATTTCAAGCAGCCCACTGTTGAAGTGAAGAAACCACAACCAAAATCGCAACCAGAACCAGAACCTGCTAAAGTTCCAGCTCCGGTCGCTGCGCCAGTAGTTCCTGTAGTCGAACCCCCAAAGGTTGAAGAAGTGAAAGAAAAGGAGGCTCCAGCTTCAGCTCCAGTTCCAGAACCAGCAAAGACGACTCTCAAATTCCCAAGCAGCAATAAACCACATCCCCCCCAAAGTGCACCCCCGGCAAGGAAGGCACCCACACCAGTGGCAAAAAGCACACCAGGCTCAGACCTCTCCGGCGCTGGAGTACCAAAGATTGTCTCGGTGGAGGAGATTTTCTACAAATACGGTCTAGGTAAGTTTGTACACAGAATACGAAAAAAAAACTTAAAATTACGTCATCTCCATAGCAGAGAGTATTCCAAGGTCAGACGTGGACTCATAGAATAGGCTTGTCCCACAACATTATCACCGTCACCTGGTGTCGTTCCAAGTCTGTGTGTCTGCCGTCCACATATTTCCACGAACTTTACAGCGAATGACTCATTTCGCCTGTCCAATCTGGCCAATTACAAAGTGGAGAACTTGGAATACTGTCTGCCAATGTCTTGTGTTTCCATCCTGCATTCATTCATGATTTTTGTTGATTTGTTTCATAATATTCTTTGCAAATTTGTTGTGTTTCACGGAAAGCATTCATTTCATGTCAGTCATGATTCACTTTCGTTTGCACTTGGTGATTACATTTTTGAAAGCTCTCCCCGTTTCGTTTGTTATTCTTCGTCTTAATTTAGGAAATGCTCTCACAAACTTTTAAATTTCTGCGTTTTTTTTGTTTCATTTTTGTTTTCACTTGCAAATTTGTTAGTCATGCACGCTTTTGAATTCTTCATGTGATTTGTTTTTTGTTCTCTGTTCGAGATATGTCTTGTTTTATGTTCTGTGCTTGTGGTTGACGTATTCGGTTATGGAATGTGTTGCGAGCGTTGTTTGCAAGGAAACTTTTTCATGGACATGGGTGCAATTTGGGATGTTTGATGACGTGATTGGTGGAAGTGCACTTGCTAGAGCGAGATGGCCGTAGACGAAGGATCACTTCCAATTGGAATGGAATTTGATGAAATCATGTGATGCAAGTGCATGTGACAAGTGTGTGAACGGTTACGCGTTAGAGTAATGATTTATTTTTTTTGCGAAATTGCGATTTATTGTGTTGATTAACGGATTTTGGAGAACATTTTAGATCGTGATTATTTTATTTTTTCGACGTTTGCAAGGGTGGTGATAAAAAACGATAGATTTCTTAGGTAAAGTCGTTTAACGTTTTCCATGGAATGTTAAGTATAAAATTACGTGTCTTGATGGTCTTGACATGTCATGAACATATTCAGGCATATGTTTTAGTAATTTTCTTACCGCCTTTTGGTGTAATATCAAGCGAAGCGTGCTACCCATGAATTCCCAGGTTTTGCAACACTTGTCCTACTTCTTTGAATGGAGTATTCAGTGCAGCAAATTTAGGTCTGAAGGGTATGGAAATTTACTTGAATCTTCCATCTACTCCTCTCATCTCGTTGATGCAAAACTCTCATTCGTCATTTAAATAAAATTCAACCTTAATCTCTTGCATAAAGAGAATAAATGTATTCCTTTGCCTTCACATCTGTAAGTGTGACAATCTCATTTCAATCCACTTGCCATGTGCCGCTTTATCACATTTTCCAACTGGTCATTGACGTCGTCCTATCGGGTTGTTTCCATTGCATTGACTGCAGGGTACATATCACTTGAGAAAAAACAATTTTTTTTAATTCTCTTAGCGCAATGTTTTGAGAGTTACTTTAGAATTCTTTGTCTATCCCTTTCTCTCTAAATCTTGTTTATTCAGAAACTGAATTTGAGGTTAGCCGCACGATGATAAACACACAACGTCAAAATTTATAGACTTGACTTATTTTATAACGAGTGGTAGATATCTTAAATTTATTTTTAAACGACACGCAAAAATGTCCAGATGTAGTAAAGTGACAAATTTTCAGATGTTCTATGCGGAAATACAATTTCATTTATCTTCGTTCTATAAATTATTGCCTCTTTCATCTTCTCTTTCTTCTTGTGGTGCTAAAGATCTGGGTCCCAGTTAACAAGTCTCTCCAGCCCCTCCAATCATGCTTGCCAAGTTAGTCAAGGCCCCTCTCCACTTGCGTCCGCCACCTAAGACGTGGAAGTCCTTAACACGTTGAGTGCCACATGAGACCACTTTGGTCTCACACGAATTTGGGCTTGCTGTGCCGCGTGAGACCACAGTGTATTCGATGTGTCAATAAAAAAAAAATCCGTGGCCTCTGGGGACAGTTTCTCGGATTGTATGGTGACACTCAGCGTGTTAATTACGTCGTCCCACTTGTTCAGAGTCGAAGATTCTTTGGACAGGAGTTACGCCGTCCATGGGCTCTACGTGTCTCAGCTACCTTTGCTGTTCAACGAAAGATCTTGCCTCTTGTGTCTGCCTGGAAGTTTCACATTATTATGTTGAAAAAAATCACATAAGAGCGCGTTTTATTCTTTATATGGTTTTACAGTTCGGGGTGGACCTACTCCTTTAGCCAGCAACTCTCTCCAGCTACCACGATCTTTCGCCAGCAGTCTTCAATTACGAACTCGAAATTGGTTCAGTTCCGTTTTGACCTGCGTACGCATTCTTAGACGTTGCGTTGACCAACTGGTTGAGATTCAATAATTCTTCTCGTCGAAACTAAGTCGTCCATGCGATCTAGACGCCTGGCTAGACACATGTCGCTTTACAGCCCAAACAGCTCGTAATTAAATCTTCTTCAATTGCCATTACCGCAAACAAGACCCAAGATTGCACGCAGAAATGAATGCCTGCAGTGTATTGATATTTGAGCAACGAAAGGCGAGGTGATTTGTTTGATGACTAATGTCTGTTGCCTACGTCGGCAATTTCGTATCGAAGAGTACCCCTTAACCGGCAAAATTGTGATTGGTTTGTTGGTATACACCTTTTCCTTCAGATACCTCCATAGGAAGGCATTTAGAGGAGTCAAATCAGGAAATCGTGGACATTATTCGGCCGGAAAAATTTCTCCGAAGATTTGCATCTTAGCATGAGTTGTGTGTGATGTGGCAACCTTTGATAGATCCACATGTTCAGCGACCCGCATGTTCCACTAAAGAGGTCGCGGGGGCATTGCACGCACGAGAGGTCTCTAGGCCACTCGATCCTCCGCCATCGACTCTAACTTATCAGGAGCTATGCCCAAGCGCAACCAGGCGAGTGTTTAGACTTGGTCCAACCATCTCGTCCTGGGTCTGCCAAGCGGTCTCCTACCTAATGGAATTGCAATCAAGGCACGCCTCGGAAGTCGTGATGATGGGGACATTCGTGCCACGTGACCAAATCATCGAAGTACAGCCCGTTTCGTTCGAAGAAGCAGCTGCCCAACGTTAAGTTCCTCGCGCACTGCTGTGCTTCTCACTCTATCCCGGCGAGTAATTCCCACAACAGCACAAACAAATCTCATCTCGGCATTATCATCTTTCGGTCATTACCCAAATTTCATCACCATGGGTGAGAGTTGGAACAAATACTGCGTTAAAAACGGCTAATTTAGCTTTGACATCAAGCTCGGTCTTCCTGATTATAGATCGACCAAGCTGTTTCAAAATTGAGCCAGCTTGGCCAATACTACAGGAAAGCTCAGCAATATTCCTCCCATCACTCGTGAAGAAGACCCCGAGGTACTTGAACTTCACCACTTGTTTTAATCCACTAACATGTAGAGTGCATTGAACAGGCGTTCTAACCAAAAAAAAACACTAGTTTTAATTTTTACTCAGAGGAGAATATACAGTTATTTGTTGTTTGACAGATTTGTGAGATAAAGCTGATATTTTGTCAATCAAACTCTCCGTCAAAGTCTATGTCCTCCTGTGTGACACACGATAAGACTCGACAAAACCCCCTGACAGACAATTATTATTCAACAGCAGACGACAATCGAAATGAGCATCGAATGCAGTGCAGTGTTACGAAAGAGTTTTGTTTGTTGTTTGCTGTGGTTGCACTTAGTCTGTGTGGGAACACTCGCTTGGCCACTGTCATTCAACCATCACAGATGCATTTCTTTTTGTAAGCCGCTTAAATTAGAAGCTGTGGTGGTAGCTGGGGAAGATTCATGGGAAGGAGTTTTAAAAAGACGATGAAAAAGTGAACATTTGGAAATTCAAAAAGTAATGACTTGAAATGTCAAGTAGGAAAAGTACATTGTAGCAGTTACAAGGCTTAAAAGGATTATTTCTTAGCGATCGCGAGTACAGGGTAGGCCAAATACAAGTTTCTTTTTAAAAATATAATAAATGAACAAAATTAAACTTTTTTCATGTATTATGGCTTCGTTAGTAAGAACAAACATTCCCATTAATTATGAAATGCAACGTCGTTCAAGTGGTTGCCTCGCCTGGCTTTGCAGTAGTGCATTCTGTCACCTCAATTTTCCAAGATCTTGTAAATGCTTTCGGGCTGTAGCTCACATGGATGATATTGGCCTTAAGTGCTTGAATTGTTTCCGGATTGTTGGCATAACATCGGTCCTTCACGGTTTCCCCGCAAAAAAACGTCCAAAGGGGGTCACATCGTAGTGACGAGGCGGCCAATTGACATCGCCAAGAAGGCTGATAACACGATTTGGGAAATTGGTGGGCAGAAAACCGATTGTGGCATGGGCTGTGTGGCATGGTGCGCTATCCTGCATGAACCAGAGGTCGTCAAAATCCATGTCTTCAGTTTCAGTGAAAATGAAGTCGGTTAACATGGCTCTGTAACGCTCACCGTTGACCGAAACGTTGTTCCCAGCCTCATCGAAGAAAAATTGTCCAATGATGCCAGCACTCCACAATCCGCACCAAACTGTGACTGTGGTGTGGATGCATTGTCTTCTCGACAATAACGTGCGGGTTTTCCGAGCCTCAAATGCGGCAATTTTGTTAACGTAGCCGTAGTCGCCGAGATGAAAATGCGCCTCGTCAAAAAAGATGATTTTTCGCCCAAAATCGTTGTCCAATTCTAGCTGCTCTAAGGCCAGGCCCAAACTACGAAGCGATAACGAAGCGGATGGTCGCGCGCCTTCAGTTTCGGAATCGACAGGACCTTGTAAGCGAATAACCCGAGATCTTTGTGCAGAATTTTCCTCAGGCTAGTGCGCGAAATGTTGGGCTGCTGAGATCGATGATGAGTTGATGTTCATAAATTGAGTGTCACACTCTCGGCCACAGCAGCCACATTTTCATCTGTGCGCACCGTACAACGACGGGGACCATAAGTGTTGTCCACCACCATACCAGTCTCACAAACTTACGTACAGCAGTTGCGGTGGGTGCTTCTTTTCGGCCAAAAACGCTCTTCTTTCAAAAAACACACTGTTTGGGCTACACAGCTCTCACTTTGGAAATAAGTTTTCAATATTTCCCAACCTTGTTGAAGCGTAAAGCGACTCATTTCGTTCCGCGGATGTATAATACTGACTTTCTGTTAAATTTCGAGCAGGAAAAAGCTGTCAGTGTCAAAATAACCTACCCTGTATAAGTGCTATAGTTCATTTACGAATGAAGACGTCCACCCTTTGAAACGAGAAAAGCTCAGCTACTCATATTAAAAAGCACTTTGGGTTACTGTGTCAGCTCTTAAAGAGGGTTTTTTTTTTTAAAGAAAATGTGCCCTTCAGCAACTAAAATTTAAGGCATTGAGAATGGCAAAATTTGTTAAATGACGAGCAACTAGAATCGGTTCCCGAAAAAACACCAAACATTTTTTCACGGCTCCAACTCTTTCAAGTCACTGACAATGCTCAAAGAGTATAACTGTCTAGAAAAAGCTTCGCAATCAAGCCGTTCGGAGTCGTCATTAAACTGTAGGTCTCCTCCACTCGTGAGAGAACAATAGCACGCACAACATAAGTGGTTGCTGAGAAGCTAGGCCCAGGTCCACCTCGGACTGTAGTGCCGCCATTATTATTATAACTAGAATCGGTCTTATCATCTAAGACAAGATGCAACAATCTATTAATCTTGTTCTTCTTCAGCTGATTCGAGCGATTCACTTTGCTCCCGCGTTATTAGGCGAAATTTAATGAACTTAGCGAACTTAACGAACTTAACGAAACCGTACGGTGCGGTTATTATAGTCACAGTGTATACTTTTTTGTATTAGATCGGTTGCTTCGTTTCTTTTAAATTTCCGTACTTTCATAATAGTTGGATTTAAGGCTATACGTCCCTTTCACTTCCGTGAGAATATTGGCACGCACAACACGAATTGTAGCTTAAGAAGCAAGACGTGAGTACACCTCAGACATTAGCGCCACTCAGAGAAAAAGATCTTGCTAGCTGATATCGCATTAAAATAGATTCATCAAATTTCTGGCGAAATAAATTTAGCGTTCACTCAACAACACGCAAGATCTTATAGATAATTTCATGAGGCAGGAACAACAAAGAATGTTGTTGATCACCGTAATTTAACAAAGATCCTTCAGAACTTGTCAACATTGTGAACACTTAATTTTTCCATTTCTTTTTCTTCTTCTTGTGGCGCTGCAGTCCTGGGTGGAGTTAGGCCTCAACCAACAAACCTTGACAGCCAGGACCTTGTTTTGCTAGCTGTCACGCACCGAGTGGGTTGAGGTCGCCTTCCACTTGGGTACGCCACCTTGAACGTGGACGTCCTCTGTTGTGTTGTCCCATTTGCACAGAGTTGACAAGTGACACGGGAACTCCTTTTCTCAAATCGAGTAACAAATCCTAGACCGTAACTCGTTGCACCATCACTCCCAGTTGATTTTTCCTAAGGCATCACATCATCTGCTGGACAGCTTTTTAAAGAGAAAAGTTTCTGTGTATTTTCTGGATGACAAACCACTTTCTTTGCAAAACCCTTGAATAGCTCATTCCATTATTAACAAAACTTTCGCAGTTAACTTTTCCCTTATTCGCAGTTAAGCCCTACGTCGCCGTAAGAATGATTCGCTCGTAGATGGCTTTCCTGCAAAATTCACCCCTTGAGCACTCCCTCGACGAAAGAACACGAACGACAATCCTTAAATATTCTAGGAGGGTGTATCACGTTTACAGTTCCAAGGGTATGATTAATCAAATGAAATCATAACGAACACATTTGTCACACATGACGCGTCTATCGTATTCAAAACCAATCGAAATGCATTTTTTCCCCGACAAAAGATTTCCATCTTCACTTCAAAGATTTTAAAGACTTACATGTTTAAGACCGTGGAACAATTGAAAGTGACGTCTCTCTGTTGCCATGGAGGATGAGTTTTGTGGTTTTTGGCGGCTGCAATTTGGCGACACAGGTGCTGTACCGAATGAATTCTGTTTAACACTGAAATTTATCTCGATTTGTGTTCGCTCGTGTCGGAAACAGCAGTTGGAAATAAATTATAGACAAGTGCTTCGATTGATAATCAAACGAATGCAATTTTAGTTTCCGTTTTAAATGCGTGTCTAACTGGCATTATGGTTGTAATCACACCAAGCACGGTTCAATGATTTTTAGCCCTGCAATTTGACGGTTGCTGGCAGGGTTACAGAGGGTGAAATCTGATATGATTGTTTCGCGGGGTTTACGAGATGATTTAACTGCTCGATTCTGGCAAAGTCAGTGCTTAACCATGCTTACGTACGAAATTAATATTTCGAATGGGGAGTGCAGCTTATGGTGTGGTGGCGTACCAATTTTAATTTTTCTGCTGAAGAATTGGGTCAGTAGGCGATAGGTACCAGTGACAGACTGCAGAATGTAGAGGCACACTTAAACCATCCTGAGCCAATTGTTATACCACGAGGATCGGGGGATCTCCTACACATTGAACCAATCTGAGCTGAGTTGAGTGATGAAGTGGTTAAATAATGCTGATGCTTACGTCCTTCAAACACTATGGACCAAGACTGGTCTATGTGCGGCTCAGCAGGCACCGTCTAACCTAACCTAACCTTTATGTTCTTCAGCTCACTCCAGTAGTTGAAATGGTACTGCTCCAGGTGGGTGTTTCTCTGGACATGTAGTCCAGAGAAGCTGAGTAATTTTTCCTCTTCCTTATAAGGTAGACTTATCCTATTCGCATGCATACCAATTGCACACTGTCCCAAGTCCTATTCGATTCGTTTTGATATCTGATTACAGTTTCGCAAACCAAGCCGGCCGAGGTCCCCCTCGACTTGTGTGCGCCACCTTGTACGTGGACGTCCTCTGTTGCGTTGTCCCACAGGCGCAGAGTCGAAGACTCTTCGGGCCGGAGCTAAGTTGTCCATACACTCTACATGGCCGAGCCTTCTTAGGCGTTGGATCCGTAGATGCGTGGCTAGACTCATGTCGCTGTACAGCCCATATAGTTGAACCTTCTCCTCCAAGTGCCAATTAACGCAAACAGGACCGAAGATCGCGCACAGAACTTTTGCTTCTAAAACCCAGGTTCAGTGTCAACTATCTCTCCTACTCCTTCAACCAGTTAATTGCGACGACTTCGGCTCTGATGAACGGCATATTAAAGATCTCCAACTGTTCCGCGTTTAACAAAATTCGACAGCAAATGACGAATAGCGTTGTCGGACGGCCCTTCTTGCTCACGATATTTTCGAAGATATGCGCGTTGAGTTAACACAACTAAAGGACTATTTTCAGCGTACAGCGTCACTATTTCGAGGCGTTGTTTCGGTGTGAAGCGATTCATGGTTCAAATTGTGCCGATTTGAGGTTTCAAAAACATGCCAAAGTTATTCAATGTTTACATGCTGACATAAATGCTGGGGCACCCTGTATAAAATTCAAACATATTTTAGTTGTAACTGTTCTGTTTTTTTTGCTAGATCTGCAATAAAAAATATATCTAATTTCTTAAAGTTTCTACCATTCCTACTCACTCCTTCTAACCTTATCGAAGTTATTAAGAATATCTCTGAAAATCAGTACTGGCTTCCTTATCATCGTCAACATACCCACGCGCAAACACATACACAAACATGCGTGCGCTCTAAACTATACATACACACAGAGGGTATGTGAAACTATTCGAATATCCGAAACTACATGACATTATCCGACATTATCCGAAGTACCCAATTCCAAACTATTCGGATACCCGGATATCCGGATAATGTCATTGAAAGGCAGCACTAGTCTAAGTAGCTAATCGGAATATGCCATGAATAGTAAAGGATGAAGAGGAACTACATTTTTGGCCTAAATCCATCAAGTGATTTATCTGAAAAGTGGCCATTGAAAAGACGCAAACGCATTGACTGAATGAAAGTCCTCCCAAGATGGACATTTGACTTAATTTTACGAAATGTATTGTAGGGCGGGGCTAGTTGGGCCACTTTCCACTTGAAGTCTTATTAATATCAACCTGTTCATAATACAACTATGAGGCTAGGATCAATGGAAAGAATGGACATCTGGGTTCTTTATGAAATTCAGAAAAAATTAAAATATCTAATCGCAGAAGAATAATATTGTCTCAAATGCGCCAAATCCAAGTGGCACCACTAACGGGGCAAGCCAGCGCGTGGGATACGTTGGGCCAAGGGCTGAAAAGTGGGAAAAATGAGCTCCATAAAGGACAAAAAGGTTGAAATTATAACAATTTACAGAAGTAAGAAATAATAAATTAGGAATCGTAGTCGCTATTGCAGTTAATGCAAATAAAAACGACACCAAGTCCAGGTGAGCACTTCGTATGAACCCAATTTCGGCAAGTATGGCTCTGTATCCACTCCTCGTCCGGTTAACTTTCAGAGAATGCTTCCATGCACATTAGACAATAACAATCCGGCTCTTCTTTCTCTTCGGAACTTGATTTTTTCAACACTTTTTTCACATGGCCCAACTTATCCCACATTTAGTTTTATGAACATATTACGTCTTAATGGAAAAAAATACTCAGAACAGTTTAATTTTTCAAACGGAATACTAAAATATAATAACGTGATTCATAAGACAACTTTTAATTAATGTATAATTTGTACCTTTTCGTCACTAGAGTAAACAAAATAATGAACTTTTTTTTACTTTTTCACTTGAAAAACAAAAAAAATGCTTATTACAATGCTGATACAATGCAACTGAGACCGGTTTTGCACGGGTTGATTAGTTTGCACATTTAATTCGTAAATGATCTTGCTATTGTACTACTTGCGGTTCTTGAGTAATTCGAGTGACTTGCCAACTTGCCCCGTGACCCATCTAGCCCCGCCCTACTTCTGATCTTGTTAAGGTGTGTACCAGACTTTCAAGAAAGTCAAAAGTCACTGTGAATTAACTCGTAAGACAATCCACTTTACACTTGATGAACATACCCTTGACTTCCATTAGCAAACAACTGTTAATGACCACATTTCACTTGTTGTGTCTGATTCCCCCAGAAAAAAATACAATTTTAAAGGCACACACACTCTACAATTTATTCTTCTTTCCTTGCATAAATTACAACAAGTTTATAATTCACTAAAAATCTATAATCCTCTGTACTGGGAATTTTTTCTCGCAAACCCATCTCCTTCAAGCAGTCACACAGTGCATCAAAATATGCCTCGTATTCGGAGGACGGCAAGGGGAACATGTTGATCGCCTTCATGTTGTCTAAAGTCAAAGAAGGTCAGCTGTGAGTTTATAAATGTCATAAACTTGCTTACAAACCTTTAAAATTGGTAAGTCCTTCATAAGCGCATATTTTCTTCTTAACCTGCACTTTGCTTTCGACGAATCCCACTTCCTCCAGAAGAGACTCATATTCTTTCTCCATTTGAGGATGATCAAGCAGAGGATTTGTAATCTTGTTCAGGTCTTTGGTATAGTCCGTCCATCGAGGATCTTTTGATAGAATTCGATAGGCGTCAAAAGTGTTAGCCGAGCCAAGAAACACCAGCAGACAGTCTCCATTCTTACGGAGTGACTGGAAGATGTTCTCGAGAGATTTTCTAAAACAAATCGAATAATGAGTTGGCATGAATTGAATGTTTAAAAACCTACTTCGGATTTCGTATCCAGTGGAAGCAGTAGAAGGACGTCACTCGATCAAACTGTTCGTGGAACTCCAGTGGCAGCTGATCGGTTTCAATGTCCAGCTCCTTAAAGTCGACTCCCTCAAGACTGCCGTAGCATTTTTCTGAATACTCCACCATCTTTGGTGAGATATCGATTCCAGTGATCCGCGTGAAGTCCTGAGCTAGGACTGGGGCTATAATCTCTATGAGGACATCTCCACTTCCACTTCCCACGTCCAGTAGGGACTGCTTCCCGTCTGTGTTCAGCTTAAGGGTGTTGGCGTATTCGTTGACAATTTCCTTGGCATCGTGCCGTTGCACGTCACTAGCGCGACTGTAGAGCGATGGTTTATTCATAGCTCCGTGATCAACAGTAAATTTGTGCTCTGTTTGTTTGCACTTTTATACGTTTTTCTACGCAGCACTAGGCACGTGCCGCTGGAGGGGTCATAAATTCGCAAACTAAAAAGTTTGCTTTCGCACTCGTTGGGTTAGAGTTCTATTTACGTGTATTGACACTGGTTAAGAAGATAAGCCACTTATTGTTTACGCGTCTAATCACTGCAGATATCGTGTAAAAGAATGTCAAAACTATTTGACACCAAACTCAATTTTTCCGACAACTCACGTCTAATAAACATTATATCTGAATTGTTATTGTATTTTATCAAGGAAAGTGACGCAAATGGATCTTCCAATCTGACATTCGAATACGTTGCTTGCAAACAAATGTCAACGAGATTTGTTTTTATCTTATGTTTTAATAGAGGTCAGATTATGCGCTTATAAGGATCATTAAAGATCCTCGATTACTAGCCTTTTTGGGGTAGTCAATCTGACAATTGAATGAGGATCGTCAGAGTTCCGCAAAAATTAGCCATTTTTGGATATTTAATCCGTCAATCAAATGAATCCTATTCAAAATAAAGGTTAGCTGTCGGCAAGCACACAGTGGAGCTCTTTTCTTTTACTGATGCTGAATATAGCTGTGTATAGTCTTTCAAATTAAAGCGTCAACAAATTAATTTTTTAACTAGATCGCATGGTAGCATTTTATCTTTCAAGCGTGTTTTTTTTTTGTAGAAGTTTGATTAACAGCTTGGCAGCACTGTTCGTAGTGACAGCCAATTTGACAACCGCTGAGGTGATTTGTTGTGAGTCTAGTTTTGCCATTTTCTGTGCAATCCTGACAAATTGTGAAAATTAACTTCGAAAATCGTGGTTCCGTTCAGCGACGAGACTCACATCTGGTTCAATTTTTTTAATAACAAAAATGTTCCGATCTGGGTTGAAGAAAGTTCACAATCCTTTATGGAGATTTTTCCTTCTTCGTGTTCGAGGTTGACTTGGGCCTAGTGTCTACAAAATCGTGTTGTGCGTGTCATTGTTCCCTCAGGAGTGGAAGGGGAATTTACAGTTTGAGATGTTTCTTTTTTGACTTACCCTTTAAGTCAAATACGTTCGATGGGGCAGTTCGTTAAGTGGCTTCCCTAAGTAAGGGGGGTCCCAGGTTCGAATCCCAGTGAAAGCTAAGTTTTTATTATGTCGAAGGTTTTTGAAACGCTACACTGGAGCACTCAGACTGGTAGCAACCTACTTTTATTGAAATTTCATGGTGTTCCGAAGAAAGACCAGCAGGCGCTTCTGTAATGAGGAGCTCCCAGGTTAAAATCCCAGTGAAAGCAAAGTTTTTTTTTTGTCGGAGGTTTTTGTAACTACACTGGAGCATTCATTATCAGGAGCCTACATCATCAGTTCTCACCTTATCAGCACCGAATAACTGCCACGTGATACGAGCAAAGGCGGGACAGTGGCTGAGGAAGTGCTCTGCAGTGTCATCGTCTTCTCCACAGGCGTCGCAGAGGGTTTCGTCGCTTAGGCCAAGCACACTTCGGTATTTGGCAAAGATGTAGTGACCTGTTAATACGCCGGTAAGTTGTCTGCAGTCTTTTCTATTAAGAGATAACAAGAAAGCCGCGGACTTCTTACAGACATTGTGAAGCATTTGCTTAGTCTGTCTACATCATGGAGTTTCATGCTACCTGCGGTTGTACTCTCGAGAAGTCCAACCATTACTTCTATGTACAATTCCTACATATCTAAAAGACCCCGCGCTTTTTCGCGGATGTTATGCCGAATTCAGCCTTCGTTTTGAGTACTTCTTCTGACCTGTGCACTGTCATACTCAAATAATAAACCCGCATTTAAATAGATGGCCAGCTATAATGGCGGTACGGAAACTTAGAAGAACCGAAGAAATACACAAAAATGATACACTGTGTCTATAATAACCGCTTTGATCAGTTTCGTTAAGTTCGTTAACTTTCGCCTAATCACGCGGGAGCGAAAAATAAATTGCTCTCTACGTATGTACGCAAATATCAGTTGACCGCTGAGTTCTTCTTAAGTTTCTATAAGAAATGTATACCCTTTGAAATTTAACGATGTTTCTGGTTTATTTTTGTTAGTTTTTAATATAAACTTAAGTTTTTGTATAGTTATTTATAGTTCGCCCTAAAGCATCTTGTTCTCACTTGACAACAGTCTCAAAAATCCTTAGAGCCAACAACATTCCTCCCAAAATTCAATAATAAAAAATCAGTCATACTTTTATGCCTGAACTTTATTATTGCAGCCATGTAATCACACACCACAAAAATAGTTTCAATACACAAAGTCACGTCGAAGGGTGAGTGAGAGTCATCCCTGGTCGATTTATCCTCCTCTCATAGTGTTCCAAGTTGCGACGTATAAATTTGTCGCAATCATTTTATTGTCCGTGGTGACTCACACTGGAAAGAAATAAAAACTGACTCTCATTCTACGTCATTTTATGACCCAAATCCATGTTGCCATCGACGACGATTCGGAGTTTGGCGTTGAACGAAGAAAAACTTGTTTCCTTGCCAAGGAACTTCATTATTCCCACTTAATTCTGAATGCATCTGAAACAGACAGTTCCAAGTTTCAACGTTAAATGCGAAATTGTTTGGAGTTTCCAGATGTATCCGCTGTGGAATAAGTTGATAATGAAGATTGAGCAGAAAGTGATTAGATCGAGTGATTTTCAAATAAAATATGAATACATTATTATTGGAAATTTTTCTTGGAACGCTTTAATGTTACTTTAATGGCGTGGTCTTATGAAATGTCCCATGTGCATATTTTATTGGAATTAATGACTGCAAAGCTGTCGATCTAAATTGGCCTGAATGAGCTAATTTTTTTTAATAAAGACTAAGAATAAACGTTAGCTACGATGATCGCATGAATATTCGCAAAGATTTCAAGTTAAAATGAAACAAATCAGGAAATTTTGTCAGCATTGTATTTTTTGCAATTTTCTTGAAGTGAATTAATGAATTATCTGCCAAAAGACTAGTGCCATTTGCTACGACATTTTGAAGCGTTGTACATTTGTTCTTATGAAACGTCGTGGCTATGATTTGCAGTTTGAAGAAACTTTGAATCAGGAGAGAATTATCTTAAGAAAGATGTTACTAAGCACCTCGGCAACGAACTGCATCGCTGTGTAGGGAGTGAATAGTTCTGTTGTACTGATCGCCACTAGCCTACCTTCTTTCCCTTGTTTATGTTGCGCCACAACCTGGGGGGACCTGGGGCTCAACCAAGAACCTTCTCCAGCTAGCTGGCCTTAAAGTTATAGCTATCCATAGTTGACGCTCTGTTCGAGAAGTCGGCGTTGGTGGACTTTTTTTCGTACCCAATAAACCTTGCACAGCTTTGGGGTCGCATCAGCGTTGAAAAGCCAGATTTTTGCCACAATATCACAACACGTTTTCAGACGTTTTATGATCCTCTTAGCAAAGCCAACAGTAGTCATATTCTAAAAGACAAATTTGAACAACCTGGGATCTAGGTAGGTTTCCTTTTCTTAATCCAATGAGTTTGTTTTTAGACTTACTAAGGCCTGGATAAATGAAGAGTTTGGACTGGAAGCGTTAGTGCACATGACAGAGCGATGCTTCAAAGTAGACTTTATTGACTTTATTTATTTCTGCTTAATACAAACGAACTTAGACAATCTAACTTAATAAACTAAACTTAAGAACTAAAATCTAACTTAGGGGGAAGAAGGGCGAGTCTTAAGACTATTTCAGAGAGATGATTTTGAGAGGCGGAAGTCGAATGAGCGATTAGCAATGTTAGCTAACCGTAACATTCTGGAGATAGGGAGTTTAAGCCATAATTAGTACGGTATGAACCAACGCGGAATAGAAAAGTAGACCTTAGGTAGTGGGAATTGGTGCTAAAGGAGACGAGTTCAAGTAGCTGGGAGCAATCTGTGTGACCAGTAAGTAGTTGCAGTTTCACGACGGTTTTCAAGAGATTTGAGACGTATAAGTTTTAGGCGTTCCGAATATGGGGGCAAGTTAATTCTGTCAGCCCAGTTGAGAATGCAAAAGGCAAAACGTAAGAATCTGCGCTGGACGGCTTCTATACGTTAAATGTAAACTACTTCTATCCGAATGGATGAGGTCCAACGAATATTTCGAAGGCAATGACGTTTAGTTCCCCTTCCACAGCTCTATTCTTCGTGTGATGTCTTTGATTATTTAAAATGTAACGTATTTAACGCCATCTGTTTGTAAGCTCTGAAATGTATTTTGTAACTAACTCACTCAGTCCCGGAAGAGTTACAGACTTCACTCTCGAGAAAAAGAGGATAGAAGAGACATCATTGTAAGATAACAATAATAATGGCGGCGCTACAGTCCAAGGTGTACCTGGGCCTAGCTTCTCAGCAACCACTCGTGTCGTGCCTGCTATTGTTCTCTCACGAGTGGAGGAGACCTACAGTTTAATGCCGACTACGAACGGCGAGATTAAGAAGCTTTTTCTAGAGAGTTATACTCTTGAAGCATTGTCAGTGACTCGAAAGAGGTGGAGCCGTGAAAAAATGTTTGGTGTTTTTTCGGGAATCGAACCGAGAACGTCGAGTGTAGGAGTCGATGCACCTACCCACAACGCCAGGACGCCCATCATCATTATAATAGGACACAAAAAATAAAGAGATCAGAAAAAATCAAATTCCATTCGAAAACTGTATTCAGGGGTCCAAGCATGTCGATTTTACTTGTTTTAAAAAAAGAACAGGTAGGTGTTAAAGTCGAATGGAATAAGTTCTGAGTCCGAAATCAACGAATGACCTATCAATAGCATTATGTGTGGAATATGACATTGTTGAAATGATTTCCGCGGCTGCTCTAGAGTGACGCGTACGAGTATTACCCAATTTTCGATCACTCTGGCGCATAGATCAGACCGAGTTTGAGCGATGGCATGCTGACTTTGAGGGCACCGTTCATTTCCGACTTATTGGCATAGAACTGCGACTTACAGAAACCCCACAAGAAAATATCTACCGCTAAATGTCCATTGTGGCATGAGCTGTGAGAGCGGTTCAGTTGGAAACACATGTCGTTCGAATCTCCTATACACTCGTAATCGAATTTGGGGTAAATGAAATTGGTTTTCATCGATCGGTAGCGCTCTTCGTTGATGGTGATAGCAATGCCATCATCGTTTTAGAAAAAGTACGGTCTAATGATGCCATCGGTTCACAATGCACACCAAACTGTAGCTTTCTGTGAATGCAGTAGCTTTAATGGCTGCTGGGCTATTAGTACAAATGGCCCCCTTCTGCCTTGACATGATATTTTGGCTTGATGACATGCTTTCCGAATTGCTAATAATTCCGCTTGGAACACATTACAATTGTCCGGCAGTCTGTAGGCTTTAGAAATGCTCAGGAATTCTGAGAATACACCTGCATCGACTCCGCCACCCATCTTAGAGCCGTGAGTGTAGATTTCCCAGTTAAAATCCCTGCAGACCTGCCCGCTGTGTCAATCAGTTCTTTCGACAATTAGGGTGTCAAAGCCGTTTGTTAAGGGATACACAGTCACCGTCAAAAATGAAGATTGTTTTCTAAACTAAAATTGGACTGGAATTATCTACGCCGGGCATTGAATAAAAGCTTTGAAATCAGCTTTGAATCATTAAAATAGGATATGTTTTATTGAATATAACAGTAAACCTAAAGCAGTAAGTTTAATTTAAAAGTCAAATGGACTTAAAACTGGCGTCAAAAGTTAGTGAATAACAACCTCTAAAAAGATTTGTCTTATTTTTTTTACCATAGCCTCCAGTTTTAAAATCTACCGGTCATTTATTTTTTTGGAACATTAACCTACAAATGTTTAATGAAAACGAGCGATTATATCTTACAGTCATTGACAACCATATGTACACTCATCTAAATTTGATTAATTTTTTTAGTTTACGCTTATGTTAAATAAAATAAAAAATTTTTAAAGTATGACTGGAGCTTCTTCTGAACTTTTGACGCTAAGTGTATGTTATTACGTTGAAAAAAAAAACGACTAAGAAAAGGGTACCGACAGTTTGCAATCTGATATTTTATTTGAGAGATATTTCCGTCTGAAGTTAGTAAAAAAAACACCGGTTATGTTTTGCTTTCCTATGATATGGTGACTATGATGAATAGCGTCAGTTTAAACACGGTTCGCCATTTTCGAAAATCTCAGTCTCCTCCTGAGTGTGCTTAATCGAATTATGCCCTAAACCTTTATGATCTTGTCGGTCAGTCAATATCGTTCATATCCATTCAATTGTCTTTCTTGGGCTTTACTGCGTCGCACAATGAGGTGTTAGCATGGAACCAGCCAATGTGAAAAGGCATCTGATACCCTTTTATTTACTATAACAGCAGTAGGGTATGAAAAAAAGATAGCCAAACATAGATCTGCTCGAATCTGATCGGACTTTCAGTCGAAATAATTACAAAGACCTATTGTTCCTTCCGTCAGAGGATCAAATTGACATCTAAACTGTGTGCCGAGAACATAAAGACTTCAGTCTCTGATCAGAACTTAATAAAGTTGAACTGTAAACCATAAACAATTTAATATGATATTTTCTAAACGTTTCGTGTTTAGCACCCTCTCCTAGGTTGCGTGTTTAACTTTTTGATTAAACTTCGTTGCATTTCGATTGCAATTCTGAAGTAGAAAAAAAACACCAAATTGAATTGATACTTTTGTCCCCGAAATACAAGTTTGTTTTGACCAGAGGAATCAAGTTTAAATCCCAACCAACGTCCTTCCCAGAGGAGGAGAAAAAGAAAAAAAAACATTTCAGAGCGCTGAGCCCGCAGTGGGAATTCCCAACTTTCAGTGGTCTTTTCATATTTTCTATGTTTTGAGTTAATTTCATTAGAAGTTGTTATTTAATTAACTGTAAAATTATTCATTTGCCTCTCTCCTATGCTGAATTGTCTGCGAAGTCATAACGAACCAAGTTCAGAAAATGTTACCCTTAGGGGGGGTTATTCGTTCTTGCTTTAGAGTATAGCGAGTGGCAAAATGCTATCTTTCGCAGAAGAGACGCCGATTCCACTGGAGTTAATTGTTTATTTATTCATTTAATTGCGCAATTTTGGATTTTTGTGTGCAAAAGATTGACTTAGAGTCCCTCGTTCCATTCGAATTTAATTTACGAGAAAACGGATTTATTCAAAATGGAAGTGAATGGATGTATTTTTGCCACATGCACATGTGTGCGGCAGGATCTGTAGTGGGTTAAATGGATTCCGTGTTATAAGTCATCGCCTTGAGTGTGTTTTGAATGTTTGAACATCTAATACATAAGAAATGACGTCCCTGAGGGAAGTGAAGTCAGAGATTCTTGTAGTCCTCTCCTCACAGATAAATTTTGAAGGTTGTGTTGCATTGAAAACATCCTTGAATATATTTTAGGCAAATTGGAAATATTTTAATGAATATTAAATGAAAATTCTTAAAATGTAGTCGAATTGCAAAATGAAAAGGAAGAAATTCTTTGTTCTAATCGCTTGGGGCTTTATGGATTTGTTCATCAATTTCAATCGTTCAGAAGTATAAGCCACCTATTTGTAAAAAATTGCGGATCTTGTGTTCATGTTGATGCCACAATTTGCTTTTGACAGCCCACTTTGCATCACCGTCTAGAAACTAAGACTTACTATCGTAATTCAGCTGCGAAAAGCATACTTGACACCAAAATTCAAAATCGGATCCTGACATTTTTGAAAATGAGTCTCCTACCGGAAGTTTATTAAAGGTTGCCTCCATGACTGAAATTCAAACTTTGTTTGAGCTCAAAGATCCTTTCCAAGAGAGTGCTCAGCATGACGTCTCTTTCACTTGTCTTTGAATGATATGCTTATGCGCTGGATTCATGGACGCTTAGCTAAACTCACGTCGCTATACAGCTCATAAAATTCGTGCTTTAATCATCTGCTCCACTCCCTATTGACACAAGTAGGACTAACAATCGGACTATACAAGGTGGGCCAAATACAAGTTTCTTTTTAAAAATGCAATAAAATGAACACAATTAAATTTTTTTCATGTATTATGGCTTACTAATGAAGCCATAATACATGACCAAAATTCCCATTAATTATGAAATACAACGTCATTCAAGTGGCTGTGTCGGCTGGCTTCGCAGCAGCGCATTCTGTCACCCCAATTTTCCAAGACCTTGTTGATGGTTTCGGGCTGTAGGTCACGGATTGCTTGGATGATATTTGCTTTAAGTGCTTGAATCGTTTCCGGATTGTTGGCATAATATTGGTCCTTCACGGCTTCTCACAAAAAAAAACGTCCAAAGGGGTCAAATCGCAGCTCCGAGGCGGCCTATTGATATCGCCAATACGGCTGAAAACACGATTTGGGAATTTGGTGCGCAAAAGATCGATTGTGACGTGGGCTGTGTTGCATGGCACGTCATCCTGCATGAACCAGAGGTCGTCCAAACCCATGTCTTGAATTTCAGTAAAAAAAAAGTCGGTTAACATGGTTCTGTAACGCCCCCCGTTGACCGAAACGTTGTTCCCAGCCTTCACTTGAAAAAAAAAATGGTCCAATGATGCCACCACCCCACATTCCTCAGCAAACTGTCACTCTCTGTGGATGCATTGGCCTCTCGACAATAACGTTCGGGTTTTCCGAGCCCCAGTTGCGGTAATTTTGTTTGTTAACGTAGCCGACGAGGTGAAAATGCGCCTCGTCAGAAAAGATGATTTTTCGCCCAAAATCGTTGTCCAATTCAAGCTACTCTAAGGCCCAAACTTCGAAGCGATTACGAAGCGGATGGTCGCGCGCCTTCAATTGCTGAGTCAATTGGACCTTGTGAGCGAATAATCCAAGATCTTTGTGCAAAATTCTCCTCACGCTAGTGCGTGAAATGTTGAGCTGTTCGAGCTGAGATCGATGGCGAGTTGATGTTCGTGAATTGAGTCTCACACTTTCAGCCACAGCAGCCACATTCTCATCTATGCGCACCGTACGACGACGGGGACCATGAGTGTCGTTCACTAGCATACCAGTCTGACGAACTTTTTGCACAAACTTGCGTATAGTAGTCGCGGTGGGTGCTTCACTTCGGCCAAAAACGCACTTCTTTTCAAAAAACGCACTGTTTGGGCTACACAGCACTCACTTTGGAGATAAGTTTTCAATATTTCCCAAAGTTGTTCAAGCGTAAAGCGACTTATTTCATTCCGTGGAGGTATGATACTGACTTTTTGTCTAGTGTCTTGCGGCGTGCCTTGACTGGCTTCGAGGCTAAAGCATCGGAGTCAATAGCTTTCACGGTAGCTTGACTGGCAACAAAAAGAAACCTTGTCCTTATGTTCGAGTGTAATCTTATTTGATGAAAGTTTTTTGGAAAGCATTGGGGTAGTCTATAGATTCGGGTCTTCAGAGATGTTCAGGGATTCTGAATGTCTACAAGCGCCGAATTCGAAGTCAACTTTGGCCCATCTATATAACGCTTGTATTTGAATCGAAGCTACGTCAAAATAATTTGAAAAGTCAAATTTGGGCGGAGTGTATTTCGCTGGAATTACTACGAGCTCGATTTACTACTACTGGACGGCGCAGTTGGTTAAATGCTTGCCCTAAGTTAAAGGGGTCTCAGGTTCGAATCCCAGTGAAAGCAAAGTTAATACGCTTTTATCCGGTTTTTCAAATCTGGTCCAGTAACCATTACTCGTACTGTTGGGATCAAATTAACGGCACTATCACTGGAGCGGTCTATCAGTGGTAGTAGTCTGACTGTGGGTATAACAATTGACCAACAAGGTCTAAGTGTGATAGTGAATTCACTAGTAGCTCCTAACCTAACCTAGTTTGAGCTGAGTGGAACCTGCTAGATTTACTAGGAGCACTCTCACTATCTATCTCTATCTAAGAACCGGGGTACTTATTAGAAATTCAAAAGAAAATAAGGGCAAAAACGGAGGCCAAAAGAAAGGATCCACATGTCATTTAAAGTTTATATCCAAGTCTTACCAAGTGCCGCCTTTGAACCCAGTGAAATGTAACATTGTCACATTACCGTTTGTGACCGTTTGGGAGAACCTGTAATGCAACATTTTTCAGGCGAAAAAATAATGGTTGGCAGCACTGTCACTGTTGCTAAATCACTTGAAGGCACAAAATGCATTTTCCTTACATTTTGTGGAGAGATTCCTAAAAAATTCTTCCTTTCTCATTCTAACCACAGTACTTTTTCTGAATTGTAAACAAATCTAAAAGTGAACAGATTTGAAAACAAAATGGGCATCATTTAAGTTGTCAGTGAACAGCTGCTTTTGATAGATGTAGAGTCGTTGCAAGAAATTTGTTGCGTGCTGCAGCCCAACGAATGGTGTTTTGCGACTAAACCTAAAATTCAACTGTACGAGTCAGATTGACTTAAAAAATACAATAAAAAGTGAGACCTATATTTTCTACTCCATCTGACATTTCATTCAATTTGTGTTCAGTTATGAAAAGGTTCACAAAAAGTCGTCCACAGCTCCTGATTCAATTGCGCTGTTCAATTTGTTTTTCTAGAGAATATTAGAAATACCCAGAAAATCATTGATTTTTATGATTTACTGCACGTATTTCCCGTCCTGGCTATATGGTTGATATGGATACGATAAATCTCAAGGTCTCCCCAGGGACACCATCGACCTTTCTAAGTTAAAAGCTTTCCCCGTTGGTTGCCGCCGTTCCCTTTAATTATTTAAAACGTTCCATCAGCTAAGAGAGTGTTATTCTTGCAAATCATAAACTAAAATGATGGCTCCACACGCATAATCATAAATCCACCTCTGGAACCCCGTTGCAGTACAGTTTTCAATTATTTATCCGCCGCTTTAAGTGATTTTCGACCAATGTTTTAGAGAACAATTTTTAAAGTATCCATGTGACAGGAAAATGAGTCATTTCACAGACCCAGTCATGCGGGCAGAGAAAAGCAACAATTTTCCTATCAAACTGAGCCACTCGAAACGTGCCAAGGGTTGACTTGGGAGGGATACGACGATACAGCGCCGTTAAATGGGGGTGTTCGAAAAGTCGACTTTTCCTTCGCTTTCCAGACTCGAGACAGGAAATAAATTCCCGAAATAATTCATGCACTCAAAAACGCAATAATTATCTGCAATTTATTCGGGATTTAATTTTTTTTTGTCTTCCAACCATTGCGCCATATCCTCGATTCTCTCGCGTACACTCTCATTCTCTCTCAGTGATGTCCTTCGACCGATTGTTACTCAGTTGACGTAGTAGGGGAAGAGGATTTGTTTTTGCGCATGTCCTCCTTTTTTTTGGATAGTTGTACGAGACAAAGGAAGAAACGAATTGAAATGCTCGAAAAATCCTGGTTTATTCATCGCCTGTGCGGAGAACAGTCTGAACGAAAAGAACGGAGACCAGCATGATGACGAATTGCATTAAAAATCTTTGCAATGTTATCACGAGGAGATAAGGTTCTTTGCAAAATTAAAATAGCTCGAGACAGCAAATACTTTGCATGCGGCGAGTGGAGATAAGTGTCGTAGGCTTTGGCTGGGTAAACTTTCAAGAAATGCAAAATTAGTTTGGGGTCTTATGTCATTTACTGTCGGTAAATAGATAAGCCGTTGAGGCTGTTATTGTCGGCGGTGTATTTAGAGTTGAATCATTCCTTAAGTGCGACGTTTAAATTTGTGCAAAGGTCGTTAGCACTTCTTCGCATGTATGATGTATGAGCTTGCGAATTTTTAATGTGAATGATTTTAACAATCAGCCGAGCATTGTGTTATTTTATACGTTTCACGGAGAGTGCGACTTGGTCCATGACTGAGATCTAAGCGACCTCCCATCACAGTTAATACACTTTTATTGATCCAGCGCAATTTTAGATAGTCTCGAAAAGTCTTCCTTTCTTACCATCGATCGTTCTGAGCTAATGTTATGGCTGCTTGCCGAGCAAAATAGTTTTGGTCTCGCCTTTATCTTACAAAGTCTTCTTGTATTAAATATATTCTCGTCTCGATATAAACAATTCAACTAGCAACCATCTTCCGCCAGCACAATTCTTCACTAGCTGTCGCCAGTTTGGGACAGCAAGTTGATTAAAGTCCTTCTCCACTTGTGTGCATCTACAGGTTCGGAGTAAATGGTTCTTTAAGCCGGACATATATTGTCCCTGCGCTCAACCAGGCCTAGCTATCTTTAAGGTGTTGGATCCATGTCTCATGTCGCTGTAAAGCCCATTAAGTTCGTGATTGAATATTATCCTACAATCGCCTTTACACAAACAAGACCAGAAATGGCATGCAGAAGATTTCGTAAAAACCAAGGGTTCCTTCATCCGCTTTCGATATAATCCATGTCATCGCGTCTAAGGGCAGGACTGGGATGATCAAGGTCTTGCATAAAGCCAACTTGGACTTTCAAATATCTTTCCGTTGAATTTGTTATCCATAGCTTGCTACTTAACTTCTCGTGTTCTTACTCGAGTCGTGTAAACTGTTTACTCTCTATCAGTTACTGTAAATCCTTTAGGAATAAAATGCTCATGGATAGCTTAAAATTGCGTCAAATTTGTTGACTCCCTAGAACAATTGCGATCACTACACGAAGCTACCTTAATTTTGGTTAAATTTGACGCCTGAGCTTCACACTTGGTTCATAGTGATACCAGACCATACATACAGCCTTGGCCAAATGGCACCCAAGAAACTTTATATCTTCAAAAAGCAAAAAAATTAATGAAATGAGAGGAAAAAATAAAAATCGTTTACAACCTCAGATAGTGTCGCCGAAAACCATACAATTCAAACTAATTACTAATCTGATAAGCGATTTGGCACCAAAGACAAAAAGATAAGGTTCAGGTGAACCTGAACCTAGCTTCTCAACAACCAGTGAAGAGGACCTATAGTTTAATGCCGACTCCGAACGGCGATTTTGAGAAGCTTTTTTCTAGAAAGTTATATTCTTTGAGCATTGTCAGTGACTCGAAAGAGCTGAGCCGTGAAAAAATGTCGATGTTTTTTTTTTCGAGATTCGAACCTTGAGCGTAGGAGTCGACGCAACTACCCACTACGCCGCGGCACCCACAGATTAGAGGAGCGGTTAGATGCATACAAATGTCAGTCTACCCCCCGCACTTTTCCTCCCGTTTGCGTACATATTGTGAGTTGCCGCTTCAGAAGTGAAACAAGTTAAAGCGCCCCAATAACTCTCGTTGTGCTGTGCGTGTTTTAGTTCTCTCACGAAAGAAGGACTAAAGAGAGGTGGTGCTTGTTGATCCGTATTCTAACCACGGAACTTTGGCGTAGAAGCCGACGTAGAAGCGGGCGCTACAGTCGGAGGTGGCCCTGGTCCTCACTCAACATGCCTCTGCAGCCATCACGATCTTTTGCCAGCTGTCTCCAGTTTCGCACACCAAGCCGGCCGAGGTCTCCCTCGACCTGTGTGCGCCACTTTGAACGTGGACATCCTCTGTTGTGTGTCCAACAGGCTCAGAGTCGAAGACTCTTCGGGCCGTAGCTAAGTTGTCCATACGCTCTACATGGCCTAGCCATCTTAGGCGTTGGATCCGTAGACGCCTTGCTAGACTCATGTCGCTGTACAGCCCATATAGTTGAACCTTCTCCTCCAAATGCCATCAACGCAAACAGGACCAAAGATCGCGCGCAAAACTTTTTTCTTGAAAATACCAAGACACTGTTCATCCGCTTGGGATATTGTCCATGCCTCTGCGCCGTAAAGCAGAACTGGGATGGTCAAGGTCTTGTATAGAGTCAGCTTGGTCTTCCGAGAGAGGACTCTATTACTCAATTGCATTTTGAGCCCAAAAAAACAGAGATTGGCAAGAGTTATTCAGAGTTTGATCTCGGTAATGATGTTGTTTGTACTGTTTACTGCGGAGCCAAGGTAAACGAAGTCCTTACCTACCTCAAAGTTGTAGTTGCCTATGGTGACATTCTGGCCAAGTCGTCGATGTTGTGCGTCTTTTCTCGATGACAGGTTTTGCCATCGTTTTCCGCCAGACCCATTTTAGCCGCTTCCGTTTCAATGCCAGCAAACGCGTTATTGACGCCTCGCTGTGTTCGCCCAATCACGTCAATGTCATCCGCGTAAGCTAGCAGTTGAATAGACTTTTGGAAGATCGTGCCTCTTGTGTTGGCCAGTGAGTTTTGCACGATCTTCTTAAGAATGGTGTTAAAGAAATCACATGACAGCGCGTCGTCTTCTCTAAAACCCTTTTTGACATTGAAGGTCTCGGTGAGTTCGTTACCGACCTTGATGGAGCAACGAGAGTTCTCCATCGTCATCCTGCTCAGTCTGACGAGTTTGGCAGGAATGTCAAAACTAGACATGACGTTATATAGCTCGTCTCTATGCACGCTGTCATATGCGGCCTTGAAATCTACAAATAGGTGGTGTGTGTCTATCTGCATTTCTCACTAAAAATGTGAAAAATACGTTTCCCGACGGGCTAAAGACTGAGACGTCTTCAGTTTAAGTTCCCTTTAAGAAAAATTTGTAGCAAATCAGCTCTGAGATGATTGAGATGATTTATTGTCATCTGGACATGGAAATCCTTACCGCATTGGCACATTCGTGTTCTCCAGGGATATCGATTTCATACAAAAATACTTTGGCTGCATTCCAGCCCTTCAATTGCTTGCCAAGTCTTTGACGAAATCCTGTTTCCAAACTTGTCTGCTACATCGTCCCCATCCGCCCCATCCTTAACGATTTTATTTGCAAACAATCAATACTTGGAAACGGAATGATCCGGCAAAGCACGCAGCCCCCCTCCGCCGCCACTAAACCACAAAAAGAAACTTGTCATGTCTATGAATCTGTCTTTTCCGTGAGTTAGCCCGGCTGCGTGGTTACGCGAGGGACCGAGAGAGAAAGAGAGACTGAGAGGAGAGAAAAACAAAATCGAAAAATCACAGAGAGAGAGAGCAGCGCGCACAGCACATAGCACAGCGCCTCATCGAACGAACATTCGAAAACTTTTCCAAGGGATATACAGGACAGCCCAGAGAGTGAATTGACATTTGCGTACTCAGTACACCCAGTATTTTCATCCTGTATTCCGGTCTTTTTTTTTTCTACGACAAATCAGCTCAGAATTAGAAAATTCTAAAACGTTTCCTCGAAACTGTCACAGACTTTTAACCGATAAAAACTTTAATTTGCTGTGCTGGTCCATTCAAAAGGTGAAAAGCAAATAAGTTCAACGAACACGACCATAAGTGGACAGGACATTTGTGTCGCGTGTGTGTGTGGCCAGAATCGCTTGATTCGGCAAGCCTACGACACGCAGTTTATTTCAGATCCCATAGCTGTTGAGGTACAATTCATTCCGATTTTCCTTTTCTCACTGAACGGTGTCAGGTTTTGAGTGTTTGAACAGAAAAAAACTATCAAAAAAAAAAACATGGTTGCCGATATGGGGGAGCCCAACCAGAATGGTGTCTGCAAGTCCCGGCCCTTGCTGAGCTGCTTAATAGATCCCAGTAAGTGTTCCATTTTTTCGTTTCCATTTTTTGTTGTTTTTTGTTTTGGTGTGTAGTTGCTTTTACTAACCGTTTTGTGTTTGCACTTAAAATCAATTTATCTCAAAACTAACGGTGTTTGTGTATGTGTGTGTGCTTTTTTTTGGCGCATAGCGAACACTCCCTTTGAGTGGTTTCTCATTCATTTGTGTTCGTTTATCCCTCATTCAACCGCATGATCCCTCAAAATTGCAACTAATTCCTTAGACAGCAGAAAAAAACGAAAAAAAACCTGTTAAAACAAAAACAACAACAAAAACAGAAAATCAATGAATTTTGTTCTTTCAGATGTTTGGTTCAAACCGGAGCGCTTGCATCCAAGAGGTGAGTACACTACTTGTCGGGGGTTGTGCTCGTTTTTTGTCTTCATTTCTTTTTTTGTTCTCTCCGTTTGCCGCTGTCGCTCATTTGGGAGAGGGGTGTGTACCCCCGGCATTATTACGACAAGGATGTTGATGACTCAATGAGGTCATGCTGCATTTTGAGTGTAAGAAAGAAAATCATTGAAATTGTATGTAACCTTGGGGATCCCCAGAAGAGCACCGCAAGCACACCACCCGTGAGTGTGGAGCGGGTGTGGGTGATTGTTCCATCTAATGAACGACATAGAAAATCAATTAGGGGCTGATGAAACACCAGGGGAGGATGTACGATATTCTTTTTGTTTTTTTTCCATCGGATTCTCACTCAATACACACCGGGTTTAGATACGTACTCATTTCAAATGAAAATCAATTGTTTTTCTGCACCGCGTCGGCTGTGGCGTGGGTCAAGTGCCTTCTGGTTAACCTATTTATTGAAAACATTTCGTGGTGAGGTCTCTTCGGTGCTGCGGTGGTTGCTCTAGCTGTTGCCAATTGATGCGAGTTGGTTCAGTGAACGAACGTTCACCGAGTCTGCAAGAGGAAGTCTACGAATTTCTTCGTATTTTTTTTTCGGGGGCAAATTGCTGCTAGTCCGAAGCGAGGCACAGCGATAACGAGCGTTAATTTATGCATGTAAAGCTGTTCAAATGCAACGCAGAAGTGTGAGTTGCACGAAGGAACGTCTAATTGGTGTGAATATATGTGGATCTCGTCTTTTGTTGTGCCTCGTGGGGAAGAGGTGCTCAAACCGTTTGCAAATTTGAAACAAAAAACAAAATGATGGCCAGCAGTCAGAAACTTTCTACGGTTTATGAATGCAAAAATCTTTCGTCACGAAAGAAATTTTTTTTTTCACGTTTCTTTTGAAACCTATGTATGAGGATGAGGATTTCATTTGCGGAGTTAAGCAGATCATGAGTGTGTTTTCATGAATTAGAGCTGAGAAGTTTTTAGAGTCAAGGGAGAAAAATCTCTAAAAACCTCAAATATTTACGTCGTAAAACGAAGGATGTCCTTTAGTGGCACCATTAGTCCTCTTATCCTATCTCGAAAATGTTGATCCATTTTAACCCTAAGTAGTGCCATCGTTCGCTTGAGGGTAAGTGTGTTGTCTCTGGATCTGACAGTCTTTGGTTTGAATCCGAGCGAGCACATCAACTTCACATTCACGCACCACCTCTCTGAGAACAACTGTAGTGCTCAGAGTAGTATAACTGTGAGGGATAGAAAGGGACCCAACAAGGCGGTATACTCTTTTGAAATCCCTTGAAAAACAACATGTGTGTCTTAGCGCCTTATAGCCTTGCCACACTTAGGTTAGGTTAGGTTACGGGGCTGCTGGTGAATTCATCAGCACACTTAGACCATGTCGGTCCATTGTGATACCCACAGTCAGACTACAACCACTGATCGACCACTCCAGTGATAGTGCCGTTAATTTGATCCCAACGGCAAATGGTGACTAGACCAGATTTGAAAAACCGGATAAAAGCGTATTAACTTTGCTTTTACTCGGATTCGAACCTGGGACCCCTCTAACTTGGAGCAGGCACTTAACCAACTGCGCCATCCAGTCGTCTCTTGCCACACTTAAGTGCCAACTGTACTAGCCGTTCGAAAACCTAAGCTTATGTCAAAAGCAAACGAAAAGTAGCCAGATGCATCGTCAAATTTTTAAAGCTTCCATGATTGCTTATAGAAACGTAATTAGAATTCATCTGTCAACTGACTCTTCCATACGTAGAGAACGATTCATTTCGCTCTCTCGCAAGTAGACAAAAGTGAACGAACTTACCAAAGTGGTTATTACATCTCAAACTGTCCATAATTGCTTATAGAAACTCAATGACAACTTAGTTATCGACGGGCATTTGGATACTCGTACCTAGAAAGCGATTCACTCCGCTCTCGCTCAACTAGGCAAAAGTGAACGAACTTAACGAAACTCAACCAAGCGGTTACTATGGTGACAGTGTATTTGTTTTTGTGTACTCGTTCGGTTGCTTCAGTTAAGTAGGACCATTAGTTGGCCATTTAGACTAATAGTTTGGGTTCATTGTGCTCTTGATGGAGTAATGGAAAGCTACCAATTTGAGATCCGTTCTCGGCCGTTGAAAGTTATTACAGCCGGATTTGTGTATGAATCTCAGGGAGCTTTTCCGCTCATTCTTACTCAAATCTTTCCGGTCATCAAAAATGTTTTTGCCTAACAACTGCAATCTCCCCCCACATTTAAAGCTGGGTAATGTCAGGGTTGCGTAGTGGATAGGTGCGTCGACTCCTACGCTCGAGGTCTAGGGTTCGAGTCTCGATAAAATACCTGACATTTTTACTGACAATGCTCAAAGAGTATAACTGTCTAGAAAAAGTTTCTAAAAATCGCCGTTCGGAGTCAGCATTAAACTGTAGGTCCCCTCCACTTGTGAGAGAACAATAGCACTCACAACACGAGTGGTTGCTGAGAAGCTAGGCCCAGGTCCACCTCGGACTGTAGCGCCGTCATTATTAGTATATTATTATTAATGTCAGGGTTGCTCGCTATCTACCTTGAAGCAGTAATTGTCACAAAAATTAATCTCTCTCCGGTGTGCTGGGCACCGCTCCAGTTATAGTGCCGATAATTTGATCCCAACGGCAAATGGTGACTGGAACAGATTTGAAAAACCGGATATAAGCGTATTAACTTTTCTTTCACTGGGATTCGAACCTGGGACCTCTAACTTAGGGTAGACACTTAACCATCCAGCGCCAACCAGGCGTGTCGCCTGTTAGAAAACTCACAACTTCACTGAGTATTGCACATCAACCTGAGGTGCAGAATCGACTCCGAAGAGTTACCACGCGTCCTTTTTTTGGCGCAAATCCCCATTGCAACGCTGCGTCGCATGTTTTTTTGCTATTTAGAGTAAGTTATTTTATATTGAGATATGCACCCTTCACATTTTTACTACAAAATGTTGCTGCAGCGTTAACAAAAACGCTCGTCTGCACTGGCACTTAAGTCCAATATCTAGTTGAAGTGAACGAGAGACTACAGCCTTGAACAAATGTATTAGGCACCCTTATCCTTTTGTCATTACTCGGAAGTAATATCGTATCGGAAGTAATAAGTATGAATTTTACGGTTGTAAACGATTTTTATTTTTTCCTCTCTTTTCGTTAATTTTTTTGCTTTTTGAAGATATAATGAATCTTAAAGGGTGCTTAATACATTTGGCCAAGGCTGCAGTCATATGAATTCGCAATATTTAGGAGAACAATTAGTATATTGGTTCTCCTTCTTCGTCTGGCGCTACAGTCCGGTGTGGATCTGGATCTCAAGCAACAAATTCCTCCAGTTGTCACGATCCTTTGCTAGCTATCTGCAGTTTCGCACATCAAATTGGTTGAGGTATTTTTTCACTTGTATGCATTAGCTAACTAGCTCAATCGTGGACGTCCTCTGTTGCGTTATATTCAGAGTCGAAGAGATTGAAAAGAGACTCTCGAAAAAATTGGCTGCCTAGGACGGGTTTTACACGAGTAATTCTTAAGCAATTCGGTTGCACGTAATTTTATGCATTTATCTCTTTTAGTCGTGTGGGAAAATGAGATAGAAACAGACAAAATTGTCTGTGAAGGTAGAGGTAGAAGGCAAATGCAAAAGAAATTCTCTTTAATTGCGGATAATTTAAGCAGCTCGTGTAAAACCGGCCTAAGTGTGGCCAGATAAAGTTACGTGCTGTGTCTTGATAAAAAAGATTCCCGAGCATGCGCAAACTAAGAAGAGTGTCACTCACTTTTAGTCTTGCATTTAAATCATCCCTCATGGGGAAAGAGAGGCCGTTTAAATTGCGAATATTCCCTGACTTGTTGCGTATATTCTTTAAATTGCACTCATTGCTTTAAGTATAACATCCCCCGTGGATGAAAAAGTATTTGGAGACCTTGAAGATCTTGATTCTTCCCCTTGCCAAAAGTGTAAATAATTCCTACAAAGTGCACACGTGTTTCAAAATATGCACCCACTCGTCACATGAAACCTGCATCAAGGTTACGAAAAAAAAAGCCCCTCAATTTGGCCGATTAACACGGTATATCTCGCATCTCGCAAAATCCCTCTGAAAAAAACTCAAAAACCTCTACCACAATGCACTTGTGACACAACAACACAACTCCACTCACTTGATTATATTCACAGCCCAACGCCTAGACGCATTAAAACTCCAATCTCATCAGATTCAGTCCTCAACTGCTCAACCCTTCTCTGACTGAACTCTGAACAGCAGACGAAGTACATTCAATTTATCTGAATGACGTAATGTATACATTTTTTAGGTCAATACACGGACGGAGGGTGTGTTGTGGAACGCAACAAACGCTGCGTAGTACGCACACGTTGGTATTTGCAAACTCCACCCTTGTGTCGTCGTTGTGGTAGCGTTACATGTCGCAAGGCATGTTGCTAAGTGCTGCGTAGTTAGTCCCTATATGTACAAGTGACTCCATAGACGATTGTCGAACAATAGTCGTGTGCTTTATTAGAACGTTAAACGCGAGATATGGGCCGTGCTGAGGTTGGTGTACGGTTGACGGTTCACCCTTCTCTGACTGAACATGTAAACTCTTGTGGGAGGTAATTTTTGACGCAGTGTTGTGTGGTAAAAATTGAGAGTGTCTGATAGAAATGTCTCTGATAGAAATGTGTTATGACATCGACAGCAGACTTGAATTTCAATTTAAACTTGAGAGTCGTCATCCCTGCAAGTCTTAAATGAAAATGAAGGATGAATAAAAAATGCATTTGGGAGAGAAGCCACCGGTGCGTTCAGTCTTAAAAGCGACCACCATAACCATAAATCATCTGTGTTTGCACCCAAAACAGAAAACTTGTAAAATTTCACTCCGCAAATGACTGTTTTCAATCAAGACTGTTTCGTGGGATCAAATAGAGAAAGGGCAATTTCAAGGCCAAAAGTAATCACAAACTACATACATGTCCTCGTGAATGTCACCGTTGCGGTGAAAACTTGCGTGAGTTAATGTTCTTGTTCGCGTGCACTCAGCTCGGATAACATTATCCTTAATTGTTTAGATTTACCCTTGACTCACAGTGCTGCGTGTCCACTTGAAGAGGATTAGATTAAATTGAGCAAATTCCACGGTCAATTCGTGGGATCTGCTCATAGTCTTCAGCTAAAATCTGCTTGATGACTAACTTCAAGTTGATAGACAGACGAGTAGAAATCTGTGAGTAACTCTTAACGGCAATTGTCTGGTTTGCTATATTTACTCTGCTGACTGTGTGTGTCAGCACATGACTCAGCCAAATGATGACACCTACTTGAATGTTTCAAAATCACTGCTATTGACCTCTGGCAGGTGACGCAAGCAGACTATCTTCCGCATGAAATTGATTACTTTCTGGCAATGTCATGTTTTTTCTGCTGCTTGCTTTCAATGGCATTTTTGAAATGGATTCTTGGAAGATATCACGTGAACAGATCCAGTAAAACTCCATATCCAATTAGAAATGAAAACATACCTAATACGCGTAACTTCTAATCGTAGCGTGTCTCTTGACAATTGAGAGTACTCTCTCACTCAGCATTCTGTCATGAGTCGGGTGACATCGTGTCGCCTTCTTGAATTTCGTGCGGTAACTCGAACGTGTGAAGTAGGATGCGGGAATAACTTCTGAATACATTAGAAAGTAAATTGACTTGACGTAGTACAGTTTCTTTTCGTTTTTTTGCCTGTTGACTTTGTTGTCATTGGTGATGCCGGTTTGACAAGATAATTGAGGAATTGACTTAAACTTGTGGAAAAAAGTTAGATTTGTTGAGAAAGTTCAAAGTATTTTTTTGAGTTCGAGTTATCGATCCAGAAACTCAAGGAAATTCATGAGGAAGAACTTTAATGCAATTTAACTTACAAATATTACTAGAAGAACCTTAACATGATCACTCACTGACAGCTGTCAAAGAGTATGCGTGTATGCGCTACAACGTGTATTTGCCGTGTGTATCAGATATGATATCAGCACACAGTCTATGTACAGCACACGCTCGTGGAAGCATACGTATTTGTTGTTGTTTTGTTTTATAAGGACAAAATCAGATGTTGACATAGAAAATCATAACTCACGAACGCGTCAACCAATTTCGTTGAGCGAAACGTCGTTCCCAGCCCCATCTTCGAAGAAAAATTGTCCAATGATGCCACCACTCCACAATCCGCACCAAACTGCCACTCTCTGTGGATGCATTGGATTCTCGACAATAACATGGGGGTTTTCCGAGCCCCAGATGCGGCAATTTGTTAACGTAGCCGATGAAAGCGAGATGAAAATGCGCTTCGCTTCGTCAGAAAAGATGATCTTTGTCCAATTCAAGCTGCTCTAAGGCCTAAACTGCGAAGCGATATCGAAGCGGATAGTCGCGCGCCTTCAATTGCTGAGTCAATTGGACCTTGTAAGCGAATAATCCAAGGTCTTTGTGCAGAATTCTCCTCAGGCTAGGGCGTGAAATGTTCAGCTGTTGAGATCGATGGCGAGTTGATGTTCGGTCCGTGAATTGAGTCTCACACTCTCGGCCACAGCAGCCACATTCTCATCTCTACGCACCGTACGACGACAGTGGCCATGAGTGTTGTCCACTAGCATACCAGTCTCACTAACTTTTTGCACAAACTTGCATACAGCAGTCGCGGCGGGTGCTTCATTTCGGACAGAACTTCTTTTCAAAAAACGCACTATTTTGGCTACACAGCACTCACTTTGGAAATAAGTTTTCAATAGGTCCCAACGATTTTCAAGCGTAGAGCCACCCATTTCGCTCCGCGGAGGTATGATACTGACTTTCTGTTAAGATTTCGAGCGGGAAACAGCTGTCAATGTCAAAACAACATATGATTTTAAAAAAAGCCTGTAGATGGCCTACCCTGCATAGAGGGAGATATACAATTATTTCTTTGTTTACGTGTGCCGTTTTCGAAAACTGTGACGACTGCTTCTCTTCGAAGTTTGCTAGTCTTAGGCCTTACATTGGAATAAACGGATTATTTATTCTTGACTCTTTTGTGTTCCTTATTCTTGCCGCTGAAGAAGTCCAACCATCATGTTGCTAATCTCCACATGCAAGCAAAACTTTTTTTAAAGTCCTGGCCATTGCTTGGACATTTTTTAAAACAATCTAGTCCGTCGTGGTGGCCTCCGCCATGTCACAGTGGGTACGTGCGTCGACTCCTACGCTGAAGACCCATGGTTCGATACCCAACACATCAACTTTCATTTCCACAACACCTTCTCTCTCTCGGTACAAACAAAACTCCGAATTCGAAGTCGCCATAAAACTGTATTTCCAGTCTTGAGAGAACAGCACGGTTGATGTATTAGCTAAGCCCGGATTGTAGCACTACTCGAAGACGAAGAAAAAGTCGTTCCCACCAAAACCCTCTGCGTCAACAATTCAAATGCCAATTCATCCGATGCATTGCTTCACGAACAAAAACAATTTGCATTCAATTCTGAATTTCCTCTAATTCTCAAGTTCTAGTTCGAGGGAACACAGATGGGACTTAGTCATCGCCCCCATCGTTCCGTTTCCCTGTTCACCATAGACAGTCACCACTTCCGACCGCATTACCCATTCATCACACTCGCGCCGTAATCCCCGTCATTGTGCCGGTTAGAGCATCATTTAGCGGAGATGATTGTGGTGGTGGAGTCGCCGATTTGTTCCATGCCGCATCGCAATTGGATTACATAAACCCCTCGTCTCTGTGCCAGCATCACAATTAAATTGAACCCCTCTGCGCTCGGCTTCAGATAGCATTTAGCGCGCAAATGCCGATCTGCCGGCGTATGCATGCAGCGGGCTAGAAAATCTCTAAAGTGGAAATCCGACTGTTTGTCTCGCTCGCTTGATACGGAATGAATTCGTCTCATTTGCGTCAGCGCCCGCGGCTGTAGTATTTCCATGTACAAAACCAAGCGGGAAACAGGAACAACTCAAGCTCTGCACCAGAACACCGATCATGGTGACTGATTAAGAGCTTCGTCCCACTGTTCCCCATTTCAGACACCTCTTCGCTTTCGGCAGAGGAGTCATCTTCAATTATCGTGTGCACTTTGGAAGCGCACCACTAAGAAATCGCTGCTTCGTGCTTTTTTGGAAAATGAAAGAGAAAAAAAAAGAAATCGCCTCAACCTGGGATTGAGGTCAATGAACACACGCGAGCAGTCACCGCGGACTTTAGTTGGCAACAATGGCGGAGTGCTTGTATCACACTCGCGGTATGTGCCAAGCAATTGAACTCTAATGATGTCATATCGCTGGTTAATTCCCCTTTGGATGGGTTCTATTTTTGGCCACAATGCGGAGGTGTGATTGCTGCTGGACGCAGTCTGACATGGACTTTTGGGTGTTGCTGCTACTGAATCGGCGGCTGTGCGGAAACAAATCGCGTTGGAATTGCACGACACAAATGGTTGCCTGTTGTTTCCTATTCGGTTGAGTACGTCGCTTATATGGGATGGTAATTTCTTTTATCTTTTACCGATTTGTTGCTCAGTGAAGTAAGGAGACGACGTATGTAAAGTAGGCTTCAAGAGAGTCTAGAGATGAGTCAGGCTATCGGAGGAGGAGGCACTGGGTCGTTAGTTTTTGTAGCTTAATCAGCTTCTGAAAATGGTCTCTTGTACTTAGGAAATTGCTGCTCATGTTTAGGAGCACACGTGTAACATCTCGCCTCTTGGTCTTTCAGTGGAGGGATGTTAGCTTTTTCATGTGGGTGATGTGGCGCCCTCTCACATATTTTGTAGGCCTTATTGATCCAATTCGGACACAAATCCGTTTTCCAGCATGTCCCGATAACAGGATCTGTTACAGCATCGCCTCTGGTATCCTCAAAGAATGGTTACCCAATTATGATACCGGCCCAACTGGCCCACTATCTGTGACCAGATAAGAACGATAGGAAATGAATTTTAAATAAAACAACAACGATATGAAATATAAAATCGATTCTTTTAGGCTTTATTTTGAAGCCGCGTTCATGCCATTATATATGGAATGGCACATCATTCAAACGGCCCACTCTGCTTCACTGGCAGTGCTTCAAGCGGTCGGTCCAATTTTTTGATAATTCAGTCAAATTTTTGATAATTCAGTCATTTTTTTAGTAATTCGGTCTAATTTTGATAATTCTCGAATGTTGGTCTCGAGCTCGTCCAAAGAGGTAATCGAGTGGCGTCAAGTCGCATGATCGCGGCTGGTCGTGATGGCTCATCTCTCTCTCTCCGGTGATAAAAAAAAACTCGTTGTATAACTCCTTATAAAAGACGGGCTTTTCCCACGGAATGTCATAATTTTCTCCTTTACAACTTCGACCGTTGCGTCGCTTGTATTAAAGACTGGATGGCGCAGTTGGTTAAGTGCCTACCCTAAGTTAGAATCGTTCCAGATTCGAATCCCAGTGAAAGCTAAGTTAATTCGCTTTTATTCGGTTTTTCCAATCCGGTCCAATCACCATTTGCCGTTGGGATCAAATTAACGACACTATCACTGGAGCGTTCGATCAGAGGTAGTAGTCTGACTGAGGGTATCACAATGGACCAACGTGGTCTAAGTGTTTTGGCGAGCTAGCCGCCCCCTAACCTAACACATGGCACGTACCGCCATCTTATTGGAATCACACCTTTGATATATCTATGATATGATACCGCCTTGCCTTAAACCACACCAAACAGTCAATCTTTGTGGTGGTGTTGATGATTGGTCAAGCACTTGTGGAGAGTGTTTCTCTCTATAATAGGAATTTTGCTTGATGACATAGCCGCTGAGCCAAAAATGGTCCTCGTCCGAGAAGATCGTTTTTTGGCCAACATTTGGATCTTCGGCTGGAAAATCGGGATCTTCGCCGAATAATCCGGATCTTCAACTGGAAAAACTCAGATCTTCTCCCAGTAGCTTCAATTCTTGCTTCAGCATAATCTTATATGGATGTAGGCCCAAATCCCACTGCAAAAAAAGTCGGGTTGATTCTCTAGCGATGCCCAATTCTCTTTGGCGGCCCCCAATTCAGGTGATCGGCTCCAATTCGACATTTCTAGGTCTTCTTCTATACAGGCTTCTACAGCGCCTACGTTTTCTTCATTTCGCATCAATGTGTCTCTGGTTGGTGGCTTAAGGTCCAAACTAGTGTACTCTCGCTCAAACTTTTCCATGTTGCGATAAATTGCCTGCACACTGAAGCCATGATTAACCTCACGACGAAATTCACGTTCACGTTGCTTATTTGCAACTGAGCCGAAATTTCGAAGATTCTCTTGGCTCGCAGGATGTGGCCGAGCCATGTCCACATCTTTGTTCGAGGAGGTGTCATCTCCTCCATTCGCATTCCTCGCAGACAGGACCAAACGACATAGAATTTTTCTTTCGAAGGCGACAAGAATCAGCTCGGTAGTACAGTTTTCGGCTGTACGACAGGCAGGACCGTGTTTACGCCTGCCCAGAACCAGATTAAAGATCTCACAAGACAGCGCATCTCCTTGGCGAAATATGGTGCAGGTTTCAAACGGTTCAGATGTTTTAGAACCGTACTGCATGGTGCAACGCCTATTCTTTAGCGCGGAGGGACACAACCGGATCAATTTTCCCTGTATCCCAAATTCGGCCATCGCATCGAATAGTTTCTTGCGTTGAATGCTGTCGTATGCAGCCTTAAAATCGATAAAGAGGCGGTGCGTATCGATTTAAACTGGCAAACCTTATCGAATATTTTGACAGCTAGATGTCATTGACAACTTTGACAGTTGCTGAAACGTAACAGTTGGAAAAACTATCATTACTCTCATTACACTTACGACCAGCACTTTTGTTACTGTAGGAGGGTGGAGGGGTCTTTGGTGTATCAACTGAGGATTTTCAGTGCTCCAATGGCGGCTGATCTGTTTATTAATAAAGCCAGCCAAGTCGATATGTGACGAAGCGCATGATTTTTGGCCAAAAATTATGGTCATCTATGTTTAAATATTTTATTGTTTTCCACCGCTCTCTACGACTGTCAAATGCCAACTGACAGATATCTTTCAAACCAAAATGGCGGCCAAACAGAATTGATCTTGTATAAAAAAGCACCCTGCGTTATTTCGGCCTTGGTGGAGACAGAGAAGGGGAAGTCTAAGGGATTTTTTTTTTAACCCTAAGTCGCTTTTTGTTTTTTGGTGGTATCCAAAACCATTTATGTCAGCCGAAAACAGGAAGCGACTTTTGGATAAAAACAGTTGTTTGATGTCTTTAGTGACATTTAGACCCATTTACTAGACCCGAACTGTTTAAAAATACTAGAAAAAGTGGCAATTGAGGAGATTTTTCCCGTTCCCAAAGTTGTCGCTTTCACGGTCAATAATTAGACGCCCAGTATGAAAACATTTCCTTCGATTTGCGATATTCAAACAAAGTCGTATGCATCGAAATTGCAACAATACCGCTATTGTTCAACCACAACTCATTGCAAAAAAATCTTTTCTTAGAATACCAACGACTAGCTGCAATAATTCTAACAATTACTTATGCGCATAAATCATTTGTATTTACGAGTTCCCCCACATCGAAGTTGACGGACAATAGACGGATTATTCATACGCTAACGCTCTCAAAACGCTGCGATTTCCTCTGAGCGCACGCAACCAGTATTATATGCTCTCCCCTATTGCTCTCCACTCCATGCAACCAAGGGAACTGTCTTGCCTCCTCTTACGCTCCACTCGATGCAACCAGTAAAACTGTCTTCTATCCCCTTGCTCTTCATGCATCAAAACAAAATATCTGATGCATTTCACATTTCGTTCCGGCAAATTCCACGATGCTAATGCAACACCCTCGTTGTTTTTTAGGGAACGTGTTCCTTCTTGTACGCTGAAATAATTATATAATTTCTCTGTCTCTCTCCATCTCCCACCATCTCCTTCTAGTTCATTTTGCCAGAGACAATGACAGCTTGATGGCACAGTTCCTTTTTGTTCCTCGGGTTTACCTTACCATTTGCCACACCTCTGACTAAGAGAAGAACAATGCAAAGTTCTAAACCCTAGGTTGGTTAAATGGGCCACTGGGTGTTGGTGGCGGTGGTGGTGTCAAATTTATGAGACCGCTATAAAGAAGAAACAAAATACCATCAAGTCTAATTGAAATCAGAACTGTTTTCTTCTCTCATTTCTAGTTCATGACAAAAGTCACATTAGAATGTCAAACACGCAATAAAAGGTCGAGTGTACTCGGAGGACAGAGCGACATTCTATTTAAATTATGCTTTCTTTTCAAGTGTGGGATTGTTTGGGTTTTATTTATTCTCGACTTCGACTTGATTGCGTTGGAATAACAAAAATATGAGTCATGACAGTGTGGCTGGAGAGTTGAGGTTACTTTTGGAGTGTTCGAGAGCAGAAATCGATTGTAAAACAAACAAACCTTTAGGAGGAGAACGAAAATATTTTATGTTGCCTATTTTTGTGCGGCGCAAAAACACAAATGGGATTTGAATCCTTTTTAACCCGTAATTACAGTTTTTCGGGAGGAAAAACTGGACGAAGCCACCGCTTTCCTGAAGATTTAAGGAAAATCTTCCAATTTACTGTTCTGACGTAAGTGGCGAAAGAACGGTTATTTTTATGACAGTTGTCAAATTGTCGCCATGGCGTGGTGAGTAAATGCGTCATACAACGAAGGTGTGGGGATTAAATCCCAATCATATGGACAAAAGTAATTCATAATAATCAAAATTTATACACATCGCATGAGTTCGATTGATTACAAATAGTATACAGTGGTGGACAAAAGTTTTCATACGAAGTCATTTTTATAGAAAACTTTTTTATTATATACATTCAGTATAAGAATGGAATGGAGGTAAAGAGAAACCGTTAGGCAATATGTCATGATTTTTTTCTTGTCTCATGAAATAGTTCATCAAAATGAGTTTGATATACTAATGTCAGCAATAGTTTTCAAAAAATTTCAAAATACAGTCAAAATCGGTTATAACGACCTTCAAGGGACCGACGAATTTGGTCGTTATAAACGTTATAAAATGGAGCTCAGGCGGGACCTAAGAATTTTGTCGTTATAACCGATGTCGTTATAAGCAATTTTGATTTTACTATTATTTTCGTATTTGCTGTATGTACTTGTTTGCGGCGATGATATCCTCGTTTGATGTGAATCGCTTTCCGCCAAGCAATGCTTAGAAACAAAAAGAAATTGCAATGCGTCAAATCTGGAGGAAAGAATGGATGAGGCAGTAATTCGTAGCGTCATTCTAGCAGTTTTGTTGTGACGATTGTGGACGAGTGAGTTGGTAAGTCTTCATGATGAAATAGCACTTCGCAAATGGGGCTGTTAATTTCAATTTAGCATTAAATCCCTTCAATCTTTCGGCATAGTACTGTTCTTTCCCTCTCCAAATAAACGGTGAAGTTGATGCCTCGCTAATCCCGAAAAATTGTGGCCATGACTTCCGGCCCATGGAACAGTTTTCGCCTTCTTTGGAACAGGTTCGCCGAGTGAAATCCACTGTTTTGGCTGTTCTTTCAATTCTGACGTGAAGTGATGTATCAATGATCTGTTAATAGTCACGAAACGCTGTACGTTAAACATGTCCAAACAGTGCTCCGAAGTTGTCATACGATTCCGTTTTTGCTCCACTGTGAGCAAACATGACACCCGTCTCTCCTTCTTGTGCCCCATTTGTCATGTAGGATATTTTGTCAATTGAGATTTCTACATTGTCAGCAATCTGTCTAATCTTCACCCGGCGATCTGCTAACGCGAGATCATTAAGTTTTGATATCCATAACCTCCATAGTGGGCGCCGTGGCGTAGTGGGTAGGTGCGTCGACTCCTACGCTCGAAGTCTAAGGTTCGAATATCGAAAAAAAACATCTAATATTTTTTACAGCTCCACCACTTTCGAGTCACTGACGATGCTCAAAGAGTATAACTGTCTAGAAAAAGCTTCTCAATCTCGCCGTTCGGAGTCGACATTAAACTTTAGTTCCCCTCCACTCGTGAGAGAACAATAGCACGCACAACACGAGAGTTTGCTGAGAAGCTATGCCCTGGTCCATCTCGGACTGTAGCGCCGCCGTTATTATTATTATTATAACCTCCATAGTCGCTTCAAATGGACGGCCGCTCTTCATCAAAAACAGATGTTCGGTCATGTTCATTAACCCAAAATTTGATGGTAGTCAGCAAAGGTGTATGGTCCTTATAAAGGCCATGCAACTTCATTTTGATTTCCCCAGACGTCTTCTCATAAAAAAAAAGGAGGAAAACAATCACTGATCGATATTGTTCTTTTTCCACGGTTGTAAACAAACATGACTTTCAACAGCTATCAAAACAAAAACAGTCGATAAATCTGTCTGTAGGTCTGACAGCTATCGTTTCAAAGATGGCGTTCAAAGATGGTATACACATTTTGTGTCAGTGATGTCATCAGTAGAGTCCGACCGAACATTCGGCTTCGGCTTCTGAAAAACTGGCCTTCGGTCGGACTCTAGCCATCAGTCGCTATACATGGGTACTAACCACACAGCTCTTTTATTTTCGCCCTAAAATCGATAGCAAGACATTTTTAGACTAATCTCAACCAAGCCTCTTTACCTCGGTGAAGCATTGAAATCCGAAAACCGATATCCTCCTACTTCTCACAGCATCTTCAAATTGTCTTGTGCTAAAAAAGAAATTCCCCACTCACCCCATAAAAGGCCAAAAATTGAAATTTAGGTCAGGAAAAAAAACAGCTTTTCGTGCCGAACTGACGACACATCCTCTCATCGTCTCATTTGTCGTTTTGGCAAAATAACAATTCAGGGCAAGAAAATCTCACATAACGAATGCTCAGGAATTCATTGGAGCGATGCAAAAACAGTTCCATAATTGAATTTGTAAATTTGGATCACATCCAAATAGAACACTCTCAGCAGCAGACCCCGAATCCACTTTGCAACCTCGTGTTTTATTTCTGCTCCGCTGACGTCGGCAGTCGGGTACGTGTGCAGATATACTTTGTTTGGCTATTGTGGGATTCTTTTAAACTGTACACAGATTTTGGAGGAACAAATTCCCACATACACACGACATGTGCTGGAAAACCTGGCCTATAAAAGAATCGTCCAATGACCTTGCCCCTTTCGGTTCAAATCCAAGCGAATTTTGATGCGATGATGATGAATCTCATTTGACGAACGGAAGAGAGGGAGAGAGTATCTATGAAATTGTAATTTTCTGAATTTTCAACAGAGAACAACGCAATTCGCAGACCCAATGCGTTGCCGGTGATCACATTGATCAAACGGTCTGTGCTAATTTGCTAATTCACTAACAGTTTGCTAATTATCTTTCCTCACTCACACAGTATCGCGCACAGCGTGTGCATGCGAATCGTTCTTCTAGAAACCTCCTAGGAGAAGCAAACGAAACATTTCGCATCGGAGAACCAACAATTGCCTCACTCATCGAGCAATGAAAGTGTTTTTATGGCTCGTGGATAACACTGTTGACTCTGTACTTGTGTTCTTAGAACGTGTCTTTTTGTGAACTGGCGATGAACAAGGACTATTTTGGAGTTGAAATCGATAGAGCATTAGTGCCCGATCATTGGGTTTTCCGCTATGAGTAATGGATTCGTCATGAGATGTCTGTTTATGTGCAAATGAGCACAGGAATCGGAAGGATGTTGTTCGAGTGCTGTGATGGAAGTGTCATCTGTCAGCTATTGTCAGCACAAAATTACTCACCGATTCGTGAACAATGGATACTGGAAGGAATATGAATAGTTAATGCGTGCAAACGCTTTGTTTCTGCTGCTACGCAAACTCAATCACATTTTTTCTTTTGTCGCGTGGTTTATGGAGACGAGCTTTTGTTCGATGTCAGAGTGGCTGTGGAGCATTTTTTTTCCGGAGGCTTTTTTTTGGGACTCTACTGGAGCACTCAGACTCAAAACTGGTCCATTGTACTGTCAAGTAGCAACCTACTCCGGTGCCGTTCTCTGATCCCAACGGCAAATGGTGACTGGACCAGATTCGATTTCACTGGGATTCGAACCTGGGACCCCTCTGTCTTGGTGCAGGCACGAATTAGGCGATGTTAAGGAGCCTTATCCCTCGATAGTTGGCGCAGTCAAAGGGGTCTCCTTTCTTCCTTTCTTGATACTGAGATTCCACTCATCGGGCGTGCTTTCCTCCGACCATATCTTACAGATGAGCTGGTGCATGAGCCCTACCAGATCATCTCCAGCTGCTTCAGCGGGCAGACTATCTGCACCAGCAGCTTTATTAGACTTCAGTCTCGATATCGCTATCTTGACTTCGTCTAGATCGGGGGGACGGTATTCTCTTCTATCATCGTCCGTTGTGTTGAGTGGAACATTCTGCCTGACAGCGGTGTTTGTGTCCTCATCGCCATTTAACAGTCTGCAGAAATGATTTTTCCAAATTCTCAGTATCGACTGTGAATCTACTACTAGTTGTCCATTCTCGTCCCGGCAGGCTTCTGTCCAAACTTTATACCAGTTCGATAAAAGTTTTACCCTTTGGTAAAACCTTCGGACATCATTTCTGCCATAACACCCCTCCATCTCCTCGATCGCGCGCTTCTCGTGCTCTTTCTTTTTCTTTCTGAGAAGCCCTTCTTCTCTGTTCCTAGAGCTCACGAACAGCTCTCGTAGTTCGATGCAGCGTTGCCTGGTAGGCTTCTTGCTTTGCTGCACGTACCTGCCTGCACTCGTTGTCAAACCAGAGATTTTTCCTAGGTGGTGTTTTAAAACCCAGCACATCAGTAGCGGCTTCTCTGATGGCTCTTTGACAACGTTTCCATTCTTCGTCTATTGTTAGTGCGGGCGACATCGACCTTTCGGAGAGTTTCAGGGAGACCCAGCTGATGTTGCCGAATTTAGAATTTGATGCGCATTGTTATGAGGCGCTCGCTTATGTACTTAAAGCTTAAGACTTTTTGCCTAAGTCTGCCTCGAACATCAAATCCACATCCAAATAATCGCTGCCTTCGCTCTGTGCTTTGATGCTTTGATTAGGATCCACTAATTCAATTACTGCCAATGATTCACTTTAAGATTCAATGCTCTAATTGTTTAAGACTGTTTTCGGAAAGTAACTATAGTCGAAATCGGTTATAACGACCTTGAAGGGGCCTGATGAACTTGGTCGTTGTAAGCGATATGTCATTGTAAACGATTTATTATGCTATTGGATCACATATAATGGAGCTCAGGCAGGATCTAAGAATTTTGTCGTTATAAGCGATTTTTACTGTATGTAGATACATCCTGTGAAATAGGTTATTGGAGGTGTAGTGCGAACAGAAATAAAGTGGATTACAGTCTCTCTCTCTCAATCGAATAGTTACAGTTGCGTGAGCCATCAAAACCTTTTGATATCTGTGCGGATTCTCGGAGACGCATCGTATGATTTGACAAAAAGTTGGAAAGAGATGGTTTTTTGGCGCTTCATGTCCTGTATGATCACACGGCTCCCTCTCAGATACTCCTGCATTCTTCCGGCTTTGTTGACAGTCACTAAGACGCCACTGATTTTTTACTTGTTATAAACTGTCAACATTTTCTTGCTTTGGACAGCTTGTCAACTTGACTGTTTTGGAATCGGAATGCGAAACACTTCTGAGTGAAAACACTCTTCTCCGACACGTTCATCAGGCTTTCTTTCTCTTCTTATCTCATTTTCAGTGACCCGCTTGTTCCACTAAAGGGGTCGCGGGCTTCTTTTATCGTGGATATTATTGTGCCTATATTCAACGGGTGTGGGCGCCGTGGCCGTGTGGGTTCGTGCGTCGACCCATGCGCATTAGACTTTCACAGTCTAGGTTCGATTCCAAGTTCAGACAAAAATAAAAAAAATTGTTCCCGGCTCCACCTCTTTCGAGTCACTGACAATGCTCAAAGAGTATAACTGTCTAGAAAAAGCTTTTCAATCTCGCCGTTCGGAGTCGGCATTAAACTGTAGGTCCCCTCCACTCGTGAGAGAACAATAGCACGCACAACAGAGTGGTTGCTGAGAAGCTAGACCCAGGTCCACCTCGGACTGTAGCGCCGCCATTATTATTATATTATATTCAACGGGTGGTCTATCAACAAGTCCGACATTCCTTCATCAATTTCCGGCGGGTCGCTACCGGAACAAGAGTTATTTTGGATAGGAAGTTGGGTGACAAATTAAATTACTTCATTGTATTTTGTGACTGTATTAGACTTTTATTTGATTTCATGGTCAGTTTTTTGACAAGTGGCTGAACAACAACTTGCCTCCTCCGACGCAAAGACACTCCCCTCAGCAGCCTCTTTTTGAAGCATCGTCCCAGATAACCTCCTGCATGACCTCAAATCACTAATGAATCGCTAATGCATAGAAAAATAAATAATAGATACGAAGTTTGAATCACTCCGGCGACACCCTATCATACAAACGGTTCGAACACTCTCAAACAACCGCAGGCCAGTCGCACACGAATGCAAAAAGCTCACAAGCTAATTAACCTTGAAAAGTGCGCAGCAAAAGGGAAGCTTTTTCTTCATTATATCTCACGTTCTAATCTTCATTTCGATTTTGTTATATATTCTATATTTATTTATTTATTTTTTTTAGTGTTATTTTCCAGTCGTTTCGTGTTTTTATTTTCCTCCTCTTCGACGCTGCGAACGCTCGACGACGGCGCTTTGTCGCATTTCGATCTGTCATCCCCGCTCGGCTCCCCAAACGTCTGCGGGGCTAAATTTAGAACCGAACAGCGGCTGCTGTCGCCGCTGCCGACCGACGTCGTGCTTTCTTCATTAATTCCCGGTACACAAAGTTTATCTTTTCCCTCTCTCTGAAGCGACGACGTGCAAGCAAATCTATATACAACCGAATTTTTCGGTAAAAATGGCTCGTATCTTTTTGATGTGGCGAAGGAAATTTCATAATTTTCGAACAGAACAGGGGGGTAGTAAGTTGCCGAGTGATGGGGGCCTCATCTGTCACTATGCCTGTTTTGGGAACAAATACCGCGCTCCCCTTGGCGGTATAATGAGCATGACCTGCCTCTATATTCTCGCATTAAATCAATTAGTCATTGGGTGAGATAATTGATTTTAGAGGCACTGGCAAATGCCTACGCGGTGAGACGAGGCGTGCTTATTTAGTTCCAAAAATGGTTGCGATGTTTACATCATCATGGAATATTTAGGAGAATTTTTTTTTTATTTGTTTGTTGATTCTTTCACTGTTCAGTGGATAGCGTTGAACTGCTGCGCATTTTGTTTTGAAGCTGGAGGGTCTGTATGAACACCGGCTATGTGGTGGAGGGGATGTCTTTGAGTTTTGTCGGGGGGTGCGGGTTGTTAGGTTTCAGTTCATGTAGACAAACGAGTCTTAATTTACGACTCGGCCAGAGGTTGTTTGGTTGATGTGAATGTGTTTCTTTTAATTGCAGTTTTATCTTGCCTTTTGCCCTTAGCCCCCAAGATATGAGCATTGAATGTAAAATAAACGAAAGTTGAGATCGCTTCATTCATTGAACTCGAGTTGGTTTGGGTAGACAAGCTTGTTAAACATCCTCGATGGCAGAACTATTTTCTATACAACCAAGTGGCCTTTCGAGGAATGGTGACGTGAAATAAGGCAACATTTCAAACTCTACAGTTTGTTATACATATACTTCTCCTACATGAACAACTGCGCCCAAACTTCACTAGTTTCCATCAACATCACCGTTCCCATCGTTGAAGAGAAATTAAATAACCTAAAGGACGATTATTCTCCTGGTCCCGATGGGTTACCGGCAATAGTTCTCAAAAAATGCGCAAAACTCTTGGCCCAACCTCTGACGTCCCTCTTCCTTATGTCCACCTCGCAAGGATCCTTCCCACCGCCTTGGAAGAATTCATTCATTGTTCCTATACACAAGAAAGGCTCAAAAAATGAGATAAATAACTATCGCCCTATAGCCAAACTTTCTTGCATTCCTAAAGTTTTTGAAAGCATCGTTTATGATTTAATGTATTTCCATTGCAAATCTTTGTTTTCTTCTTCACAACACGGTTTTCTCAAGGGCAGGTCGACCACGACGAATCTCACGCAATTTGTCTCTGAAGCACTACGCGCATTTGAACATGGGAAAGAAGTCGACGTGATAGCTACCGACTTCAGCAAAGCATTTGATAAAATATCACACGATATTATTTTGTTCAAATTAAACGCTCTAGGTTTCCCACCAAGTCTCGTCAAATGGGTAAATTCGTATTTGGAAGGAAGAAAATATGAAGTTTTATTTAGATCTGTTGTCTCCAAGTCCTTTAACGCTACATCAGGTGTTCCGCAGGGTAGCCACCTGGGTCCTTTAATTTTCGTCCTTACTACGAATGATGTTGTCTACATCATCAAGAACTCTCAACTTTCTGTTTACGCCGATGATATGAAAATCTTTAATTACATCTCTTCTCCCTCCGACTCTAAACCCCTTCAACGTGATCTCAATAGATTCTCTGTTTGGTGTAAGAAAAACTTTCTCCAGTTGAATGTCAGCAAATGTCAATCTATTACATTCTCCCGAAAACGACTGCAACCGGCTAGAAATTACTTCCTATGCAATGAATTAATTCCTTCCGTCTGTTCTCTGCGTGATCTCGGTGTAATCTGCGATCGGGAGCTTAACTTCCGCTCCCATATCGATAACATAATTAATAGAGCCAACTCTGCACTAGGCTTTGTTAAACGTTGGTCAAAAGAATTTTCAAACCCCTATGTCACTAAGTCTCTCTATGTCACCTTCGTTAGACCTATCTTGGAATATGCCAGTCCGGTCTGGTCCCCCTACTATCTTGTTCACATCCAACGTATAGAAGCCGTCCAACGCAGATTCTTACGTTTTGCCCTTCGCGATCTCAACTGGGCTGACAGAATTAACTTGCCCCCTTATTCGGAACGCCTAAAACTTATACGTCTCGAATCTCTTGAAAAGCGTCGCGAAATTGCAGACTTACTTTTCCTCCACCAACTACTTACTGGTCACACAGATTGCCCCCAGCTACTTGAACTCGTCTCCTTTAGCACCAATTCCCACTACCTAAGATCTAGTTTTCTATTCCGCGTTAGATCACACCGTACTAATTATGGCTTAAACTCCCCTATCTCCAAAATGTTACGTTTTGCTAACATCGCTAATCGCTCATTCGACTTCCACCTCTCAAAATCATCTCTCCGAAATGGTCTTAAGACTCGCCATTCATCCCCCTAAGTTATGTTTTAGTTCTTAAGTTTAGTTTATTAAGTTAGATTAAGTTTATTAAATTAGATTAAGTTCGCTTGTATTAAGCAGAAATAAATAAACATATACAAATGCAAGTGAAGTTTTTGGAGTAAATCTCTTCCATTCGTGCTCACAGCACGATGGACTGTGTTATTTCCCCTTTTTTAAGACCAAATTTCGTAGGGGATTATTTCGGTGAGCCGAAATCTTAAATATTAAAATAAATAAACAATTTGGCATTATTTCGTTTTCCAAATGAAGATAAGTCAAAATAATAGAGTCATGTGTATTGATAATGAAATTGCATTTTACGTCATTCGCTTTTTAAAACGAAACACAGCAGAATCTCGAAAAGATGCACAGATATAAAACAGGCCCTATTCATCTTTTCGAATTTTCCATTTTTCCAAGCATCGAAATTAAGCTAAAGAATAAAGTATAGCACTATATAAAAAATTTGACATATCAAAATAACAATTCGTTTTAAATTTAAAAATCAAAAAATATCAAAAAATTAAAAAATTGTTTATAAGCAGTAAAATGACAGATCCTTTTTAATTTAAAAATGTGCTCTATAGTAGACTGTCGTTCATTTTTCCGAACTGTTCACGTTAGAGAACCATCCATGTTTTCAAGATTCTACTGTATTTCCATTTTGCCTCTATGAAAAGAAATAAAGCCAAACTTGGACGTATTTCGCTTTTGAAAACCAAGTACATGGGTGGGCCAAATACAAGCTTTTAAATTTTAAAAATGCAATAAAATGAACAAAATTAAATTTTTTCCATATATTATGACTTCACTAGTAAGAAAAAAACATTCCCATTAATTATGAAATACAACGTCATTCAAGTGGCTGTCTCTGCTGGTTCACAGTAGCGCATTCTGTCACCCAAATTTTGAAAGACCTTGTTAATGGTTTCGGACTGTAGCTCACGGATTGCTTGGATGATATTGGTCTTAAGAGCTTGAATCCTTTCCGGATTGTTGACATAACATCGGTCCTTCACGGTTCCTCACAAAAAAAGGTTCGAAGTGGTTAAATTGCAGCTCTGAGCCAGCCAATTGACATTGCCAAAACAGCTGATAACACGATTTGGGAATTTTGTACGCAAAAGATCGATTGTGGCATATGCTGTGTGACATGACGCGCCATTCTGCATGAACCAGAGGTCGTCCAAATCCATGTCTTCAATTTCAGTAAAAAAAAAAGTCGGTTAACATGGTTCTGTTGACGGCCATCGTTGACCGAAACGTTATTCCCAGCCTCATTTTCGAAGAAAAATGGTTCAATGATGCCACCACTCCACAATCCGCACCAAACTGTCACTCTCTGTGGTGCTGACGTATTGGCTTCGAGCCCAGAAAATTTTTTTTTGTTAACGTAGCAGAGAGCCGAGATGAAAATGTGCCTCGTCAGAAAAGATGATTTTTCGCCCGCAATTGTTGTCCAACTCAAGCTGCTCTGAGGCCCAAACTGAAGCGAAGCGACACCGAAGCGGATGGTCGGTCGGGCGCCTTCAATCGCTGAGTCAATTGGACCTTGTAAGTGAATAATCCAAGATCTTTGTGCAGACTTCTCCTCAGGCGAGTGCGTGAAATGTTGAGCTGTTCGAGTTGAGATCGATGGCGAGTTGATGTTCGTGAATGTTCGTCTCACACTCTCGGCCACAACAGCCACATTCTCGTCTGTGCGCACCGTACGACGACGGGGATCATGAGTGTTGTCCACTAGCATACCAGTCTCGCGAACTTTTTGCACAAACTTGCGTACAGCAGTCGCGGTGGGCGCTTCATTTCGGCCAAAACTTATTTTTAAAAAACGCACTGATTGGGCTGAACAGCACTTACTTTGAAAGTAAGTTTTCAATATTTCCCAACATTGTTCAAGCGTAACGCGACTCATTTCGTTCCGCGGAGGTATGATACTGATTTTCTGTCAACATTTCGAGCGGGAAACAGCTGTTAGTGAAAAAATAACCCATGATTTAAAAAAATACCACTAGATGGCCCAACCTGTACATAATACCAAATTTTTGGAAATTGGCCTTGTTTCACGTTACCTAGGGACACTGGCGACTAATGTTGTTGCACTCGCCTTTTCCGCAATCACTCAGACTTGGATTAGGGTTGTATGCTAAGTAGGTAGATAGGTAAGAGCGTAGACGGACGTAAGTCACGCCTCACTTAGGTCCTTGATGACCCATTGTGATGCCCACCAGGGTTGTATGCTACTTCCAAGACTCTTCTAGTCCTAAAATGTTTCAAAACGAAGATCTTGAAAAAAAAATAGTTCTGTGGCTGCGTCAATTACACTCGATGTGCAGCAAAACAGGAATTTCTTAAATTCCTATGGTTCCTATGGTTTTGGTTAAGCAACATAGCAGTTGCTGGTCATGGCTAATAACTAATCAAGAGACACCACCCAACACCACAACTATAGTTACAAATCAGATTGTGCTTTCTTGAGAATCTTGTGACTTAAAGGCCATGGGCGCTTCAGGTTGTGGAACTGAGGTTCTGGAACGACGCAATAGGGGAAGACTCCAACTGAGGTGGCGCATACAAGTGGAAGTGGAACCTTAACCGTCTTGATGTGCCCATTTAGAGACAGCTGAAGAGGCTTGTTGTTTGAGGACCAAGCTCTGCTCAGACTGTAGCGCCACATAAAGAAGAAAAAGGAAGGGCTATTGACTGTTCAAACTGCAGTAGAACGACCCACTCCAGAAGAACAAAAACAACAATTCCCTGATAGTTGCAAATATGCAGAATTTTGTGAAAGGATTGACGAGTTAAGAGTTTTTAATAATCACAAAATGACTCCCTCGTGTTGTGTATAGGTTAGGTTAGGGGGCTGCTAGTAAATTCACTAGCACACTTAGACCATGTTGGTCCATTGTGATACCTACTGTCAGACTACTGCCACTGATCGACTGCTCCAGTGATAGTGCCGTTAATTTGATCCCGGCAAATGGTGACTGGAACAGATTTGAAAAACCGGATAAGATCGTATTAACATTGCTTTCACTGGGATTCGAACCTGGAACCCCTCTAACTTAGGGCAGGCACTTAACCAACTGAGCTATCCAGTCGTCTAAGTCAGACTTTTACTAGACTTTAAGCAGATACATATTATTTTTTACTGTAACATTGTCATTCAGCTTTTAAATTACTGAAATAAAATGTCCACCGCGATTTCGTATGAAACAGTTTTTAAGAAAAAAGTATGACGTGTGTGTCAATGTTTGTCACAGAGACTGTATTTATATTCCAAGGTCGCCTCGGTATTGTTCTGACAGTGAATCGGTCATTATCTCTCTGCTGTCAATTTCAAGATAAACGCTGTTCAACACCGTGTTCCATTAGTGTGTTTTTGAGTATCTGTGCCTGTCTGCCAGTGATTCGGTTTCAATTTCTCGAATATCGAACAACAGACACACGCGCACCGTAAATGAATATTATCACCCAGATTTATGTGGATCCAGGTAAAAATGGAAGCGGAATAAAAGATCGGATCGGAGGGCAGCAAAAGATCTTGTGATCACTCCCAGTTACCTGCTTCAAGTCGTGAATTCTCACATCATCCAGCAGATGTCTGCGGACGTGTGTGACTGTGTGTGTTGTCCAAACAAAGCCCGACTGACTCATCGGCCAGTATATGCGTGCAGCTAATTGACAATAACAATCTAATCGCTTACCATTCACCGCAGCAACGAGATAATGCGAAGCGCTCTCCAAAATGAATACAGAATCACTTCTATGGCTTGTACCTCGAATCAAGATAATCCGAGGAGTCTGTCCATGTGTACACATACTGCACATCCAAATGCACTTGTCAATTAGCCTAGCCACCATTGAAACCCTCCTATATACGGCTTCTCTGGGCATACGTACGCCCCTCTCTGTCTCTCTCTGCGATCAACCGACTGCGATCGGCAATCAGCGCACAGAACCAGTGTGTGCGTGTGTCTGTTCGGCTGTGTATGTGCACTTGCCCCTCAGCACTTAGTGGCAGTCGTTCACACTGGCCTCTGTGCGGATTTTCGTGTTTAAAGGGGCATTTGAACTGATCTCTGCCTCCCTCCGAAGTGATCCTCGTCATCGGATTTTTTTGATTCTCGATTTGTCTCGCTCGAAAGTTTCTGATGACCTCGCCAAAAATCATCGCAACAACAACAACAACGCAACAGCAGCAGCAGCACTCGTATGGATGTATGTATGGAAGTGGTGCTGCGGCAGTGGCATACCTATCTCGTACCTACACATATTTATAGATTCACCAGCCAGAGAGGGTAGGGAACCTCTGGTAGTGGCGCGCTTGAAAAATAGTTTTCCTTCTTCTCGTGCGCTCTCAGTCGGTTGGCTGTCGAAACGATCGATCGGTCGCGTGTGAATTTACAACACAGCCATAGGTGTGAGTGTCCATGTGTTTGTCGCAGGGATATCTAATCTAGAGAGTCCTTCGGTTATCAGGACTTCCATTCGAAACAATTTCTATTTCATTTGCTCTCAAGTGCAGTTGAGAAAGAACGTCGCCGTCGATTAGTCCGTCGGTAGATGATAAGGCGATCCCTCAAAGCAACAAACCGTAGCCGCTTGCTGCGATAAGTTCACTCTACTCAATCGATAGATCGATAGCAGAACAGTACGCGAAGTCATCGTGAAGATTACACTTACATTTTGTTTGTTTTTTCAGTGAAAATTTCGTTTCTTTCGAAAGTAGTTATCATCAAGCGTTAGTTTCTCACCGTGTTCGACGAGTTCTGTTTCCGTGTGTGTCTTGCAGTCGTTGCATCGTTAAGTGTTTCAATCTCGTGAAGAAAATTAGAAAAATCATAAAATGGCAGCAGCCCTCACGTTGGAGGATATCAAAACGGCGCTTTTGGAGCTAAAGAATACCACATGGAATAGGCAAGCATGTAAGTGTGATCGATTATGTGAGGGTTCCCCGAAAATCTGTCCAACGCGAGCTCTATTTTTAGACGAGACACGATGTATTTTCGTTTCCTTGCGACTTTTCCCGGCAAATATCGGTCAACATAGGTTACAAAACTTTCAAAAATTAAAATTCACTGTTGTGTAATAGATTTGAGGGATGGGAGCGAGGCGCTCGTCCTTGTTGTTTACGGCGCACAGACAGAGACAAAGGACAGGCGTTTCTTGGCACACGAGTACCTGTAAATAGGCTCAACGCAACTGCAATTAATCTTTGTCCCTCTCGCTCTCTCTCTCTCTCCCATTCGTTCCGGTCTCTTCTGGGGCACTTCTCTATTAATAATTCAGAAATTTTCGTGAATTGCATTGTTATATCCAAAGTCGAAGCAGCTGTTTGTGACAGATGCAAGATACATTTTTTCTAATTGAGCTTAAGGTGTCACGAGAACGAAAAGCAAGGTGGACGAAAAGCTCCGAACTGCAGCGAATGACATTCCGATGAAAACACGAGAGAGAGAGAGAGTGGAAAGCTTTTATTTTGGGCAGTCTGCCGATTAAACCGATTCGCTCGCGAATATTGACCTAAGATGCATTCGATAGATGCGTGGATGTATCTCTGCGGTGCATTGGCTATATATAGGCCAAGAGGTAAATGAGCTTATTTACCGATAAGAATTGATTGATGAATGAGGATTTGTGGGAACGTGTTGGCACTGAACTCTGGTGCATTAGTCAAAGGCGCAAAGGGTCCTCTGATTAAAGGCAGCTCTAACTGTCTGAAGACAGACTTACTTTAAACTAGAAGCCAAATGTTATGTAGTTTCTGGAAAAAGACTAGCGAAACCTTGACTATTATCGAGTTCCTAGGAACGTTGAAATGGCTTAATAAAGCACTTAGAGCTGCTCCATTCTGCTAATAGAGTTCGCAAGCAAAGACTGTTTTTCTTGAGCCTCGTAGAAAATTTAAAAACAAAAAAATTGTGAAGACTTTTTTCTGAAGACTCGAACTGATGTGCAGTAATATACAACATGCATTGCTGCGTGGAAATATACAGCATGCATTGATGCGTGCAGCAATGCTCAACGAAATAGAGTGCAGTGTATTTGCTGCATGCAGCAATGCACAACGAAACTGAGTGCAGTGTATTTGCTGCATGCAGCAATGCACAACGATATAGAGTGCAGTGTTTTTGCTGCATGCAGCAATGCATAACGAAACAGTGCAGTGAATTGTGACATCTCGTGGCATTGCTTTCATGTCATTGTGAAAAGTGACAATTGGTTTCGGGAAACAAATTGTTTTTGTGGAAAAATGCTTGCCTCTTCAATTTTTGTTTTCACAGTCGACTGCTAATTGAAACCAGTCACTTAATTGAAACGTCAAATCCCAAAATGTTACCAAATATATTACCCTACTGATCTACTACATGTGTCTTGCATCAAAATTAGAAATAAATGGAACTTGCATCAATGCGCGGCCGTGCAGTAAACACATGTGTCCACGAACTTATAATGTCATGTTCTATAATTTTACTGCATTTTTTGGTACTGCGTTTTTTTGGTAGCAGGAAAAGACCGTTGATTTCCATTTAAAAAAAATAGCCACTCGCTAAAGTTACCAAAATTTCCCTTAAACTTTCAACAGCCTTATCCATAGAAGAATTCAGTTAAATGTAAAATATCTTTGCACATCTGAAATAAAGCTCATTCATTTATGACGAGATATAACGAACAGCAACTGCATTTGCGGGAATGTCCTTCAGCAAACGATATCGTTTTTTAATGAATTTCTTTATTGACCCAGGGAAGCTTGACCGCGGGTCACATTCCCTTCTGGTGGCAAATCAGGTCAGAACTTCTAATTTAAAGTCAATTCTGTTCATCTCTGTTTGATGAATACAATAAACAAGTAATTTACATCAATGATTCTTGTTTACTCATAAAGTTTCTGTATTTAAGTGTCCGAGGAACAGGTGAGACAAGCTTTAAAAGAGTCACTCTTTTAGCTTCTTAATTTTTCTGCCTTGTCAAATAATTTCGTTTTTAAATGTAATTTTATTGAAATTCTTAAGTTTCGAGGTATAAGGTTGGCGTCTGTAACCTCAAATTCTTGTTGTTGTGGCAATAATCAGGGTGGGTACTTTTAAAACAGGGCACTTAATAAAATGTTTTGAATGCAACCACTTTTCCCTTGTGAAACATCTTTATAGACGTACACTGCTGTGAAAATTACACACTTATCCTACACACAATCCCAGTTGTTTCTTATTTTTATAGTTGTTAAGCAAAAAATTATGTTTTAAGCTTTTTTATTTAATTTAACGGTAAATATAACGGTAAACAAATTAAATAAAAAAGATTTGTCGGTTAGTTTAAAGGACGCAAAATGGAAGACTACATGACAGACTTCATGTGATATAGAGATAGTAAAAATGTAATTGGAAAATAGTACACATGTCCATTAGTTTACCGATTGACCGATTGGAATTCACTTGTTGAGAAGCATGGAATAATGGATGTGTTCAAGTAGTATTTCCAAAGGTGGCATAACGGCAACTCTAATCGGAGGCACACAATCTGACCACATAGGGATACATTTTAAAACAGTTCTTCAATTGTAGTAAACAAAATACCAACAGAACATAGAAATCTTTGCTTCTAAACACATTTACTTCCATTATGTTAAAAGACATCTGGAAAGAAGTCTGGAGAATGTTCTAAATCTACAACGGAATTTATCAAATAAGGTGATCATTTGTACGTCTTATGGCATACTCATAGAAAGAAAAATTTGTTTGTCAGTGGTCGGATGATTCACTTTTTGGCAAAATATGACATGAATAGAAATTGCTATAATTAACGTCAATTGGCTTATTCACAAATGATGTAATATTCTGCTAGGTTTGGCGAAATTAAGTAGATTTTCTTTAGCGGAACTGACTGCAGGAATACATATGTACGAGTGGTACCGAGTCGTTAAAACAAAATTAAGCACTCCGGTCAAACGTGAAGAGTCGAACTCATTCTAGGCTAGTTGTACATCGTTATAAAATTGATTAATACGAGTACATTTAAAAAGTTCATATCTATGTAAGCAGGGACGCGAACAGCTCAGCCCAATTAGGGTCTAAGTGGGTCACGGTCTTTTCTGCTAAACAGAAGATCAAATGAGAGCAAGAAATGTCTTAGATCGTTCTCAAACTATTTGAAAAAAACGTACAAACACGGCGTATAAAAGCAGGCTTCTTAGTAGAATATAAAATTACAATCAAAATCGGTTATAACGACAAAATTCTAGAGTCTCGCCTGAGCTCCATTGTATGTAATCCAATAGCATAATAAATCGTTTACAACGACATATCGCTTACAACGACAAAATTCGTCAGTCCCTTGAAGGCCGTCAAAATCGTTCATAACTAACTTCAAGGGACTTGATTTTACAGTCAAAATCGTTTATTACGGCGTTCAACGGACTGACGATTTTGTTATAACGACAAAATCGGACCACTCGTATTGTGCATGTTGTTGTTCTCTCACGAGTGGAGGGCCTACGCTTTAATGCCGACTGCGAACGGCGAGATTGAGAAGCTTTTTCTGGACAGTTCTACTCTTTGAGCATTGTCAATGATTCGAAAGTGGTGGAGCCGTAAAAAAATATTAGATGTTTTTCTTTTCGGGATTCGAACCTTAGACCTCGAGCGTAGGAGTCGACGCACCTACCCACTACGCGCGTTGTTTTATCAGTTTATCGGTTGATAAATGTCGAATGTTTGCATACCGACATAAATTTTGGCGCACCCTGGACTAGAAAAAAAAAAAGAGAGAACATTATTGACCTCTTTTTCTTTGTGTGGATTTACAACCCCCTGCCAAAAAAGTCTCTCCATCCAGCAAGTTGGCTCTTAGTATGCACACGAAGTTGGTTAAGTCCTTTTCCGCCCTCTGCCGGCTTGGAGATGAAGAAATTGTTGACTAGAGAAATAAATGTTGCATATTTTAGGGCCCAACCATTTAATGCTTTTTTTACCTGAATATTCAAACATTTAATGTGTAGATCTGTGACCATTAGACCCACAGATTTATGCCGACTCCAAACGGCTGAAGGGCCAAATATGATGGCCCTACAGAAACTTTAGAAGCACCCGAGGAAATACACGAAAATCATACACTGTGATTTTATTCACAGCTTCGTTCAGTTTCGATCAGTTCGTCCACTTGTGTTTACTTACGCGGGAGCGAAATGAATCGCTTTCGTATGCAAATGTCTGTTGACAGCTGAATTCTCCTTAAGTATCTATAAGCAATTACGGACAGTTTGGGATTTGACAATGCTTTTGGTTGCTTTTCGCTTGCGTTTGACACAAACTTAAGTTTTCGTAGGGTTATTATGGTCGGCTTGTACTCCACTGTCATTGACTCGAGAGAGGTGGGTACCGTAAAGATGAATGTTTTGTGTGCCCAAGATCGAACCATGGACTTTCAGTTTAGGAATCGCCGCGCTTACTCATTACATTGTGAAATTCAGAATGTATTTCATAACAGTCACAGATAAAGGGTGACTGAATAGATATTTCTATTTTTACAAATTTGAGTAAACAAGTCAAACAAGCGTATTAAAACCTCACACAAGACAGACCTTTCAACCAATAGCGTGTGTTATTTTCTATCTCATACAGCCTTGGCCAAATGTATTAGGAACCATTTAAGATTCGATATATCTTCAAAAAGCAAAAAAATTAATGAAATGAGAGGAAAAATTAAAAACGTTTACAACCTCAGATAGCGTCGCCGAAAAGCATAAAATCGAAACTAATTACTTCCGATAAGTGATTTGTCAGCAAAGACAATAAGATAATGGTGCCAAATACATTTGGCCAAGGCTGTATGTGATCTTAAAGGCTTTTTTTTGACGCTTATTTGAATACGTTTTAAGGGTGTTTTCGAACAATTTACATTTTTGAACAGTGTAATTCTGGAGACAGTTTCGAAATTCTTGAAAGGAATGTATGCACTTGAACTTGATTAAGTTCCTTATTTCGCCGATCATCTGATTTCATCATTTTTCAAAAACAATCGAGTAAAATTTTGCAACAAACTCACACTGTCTGTCAAATAAATGTCGCACTGAATGAGTTCTTTCACTCTGACAGCTTAATTTTCAAAGTTATTCAAATATGCCGCACAAACTCTAAGATAAAACTACTCAAAGCACCATGGTAATCTGCTCGTCAGCTCCACACTCACTCGTAATCAAAAGCAACCATGACACAGTGTCTGTCAGATAAGATTCGCCACACATCGGTGGACAGCTTCAGTCCCTTAGAAATATTTTGATAAAATACCATCGCCCGCTACTTGATTGGTGCGCTACTTTCCCTCATTATTCTTGTGAATGATATCACTCCGCTTGGAGTTAATTTATTCCGAATTCCCTCGATCATGATGTCATAATTCGCGCACACCGTTTGGCATTCAAAGTCGCATTTTGTTTCATTTTTTTTTCCTGTTTTTCTCTATTAACCCCTGAAATGATGCAATCGTACAATTTCGATTTGAATTTAATTGAAGTTTGCGAGTGGATTGGCGAGTGAGTGAGTGCGAGTGTGATAAGGAATTCACATCCACGCAAGTCCAACGCACCCTGAACGCAGCCAATTCAATTACCAAGTTTCCATCGCTATCGCAAGCGGTCTATGGTCTGTGGTCTGGCTGTGGCCGGCTACAACGCATTTCCTCTCTACTGTAGCTCTGCTGTCAAATCGTAATCGAATAATGGTGCTCCCGTGAGTCACTCCGGCGGAGTGTGTTGTTCATTTCCTACGAATGTGGCTTGTGGGTCACACAACGCAGTGCAGAGTGCGTGACTTAGCTGGAGCTCGGTCGGTAGGAGAAACCGAACCAGGTGGAGAGCATTCCTGAAGCTTACGAGGGCGTGTCGTACTCTTGGCATGACGTCAAAGTATCTTGATGACATTCACACTAGATAAACTCGTATTTCGTGACAGAAACAGCAATTTGGTCTTATAGCTGTCGTCGACGTCGTCATAGACTTCGCCCGCAGACACGACCCCCTGGATGCGCGTCTAAGCCGCTATGGAAGGCAGGGAAACGGTGATTATTTCACATATGGTGTAATTCAATATGTGAGATACTTTTTGCTGTGACGCCGGTTTTTTTTTTTTTTTTTGCATTAATTGAGTGACTGAGTGACCGGAGTCTCCTCCATGCACTCAGTCGGATGGGATGTCGGTGGATTAAGGGTTTCTCTTGCAACTCATCTAGGGTTTCCCGTGCGGTTTTCCGTTTCCCCTGTGATTGATATCACACTCAGCTGACTTTTGGTTGAGTTCGTTAATACAATTGCTGCGAGTAGCTCCAAGTGCAACTTGCAACAACGTTCCAAACTGGACCCCTATAGGGGGAGGCATTGTGGAACGTGTGACGTGGGTGAGAATTTTAATACGAGCTATTGTCATGTGGTGGTATTTCTTTCTATTTTCTTTCTTATGTCAGATGGGGGTGGATAGAAATACGAACAGAGCTGTAATTTACCGTAAATGATTTGGGAATTTGTTACCGTTCACTTGTTAATGGGCTTAGACTTGTTTGTCAGTCTCTTTTAGAAGCTATTGGTTGGTTGAGAGTTGTTTGAAAAAAACTAGGTGTCTATGAAAGCAGCGAAGTGGTCTGTTTGATTGGTTGGCACTCAGATCTTTGCTAAATTTTTAAATGCGTTCACTTCTTCACAGCTTCGAAATGAGTCAAATCAGGGTAATGACCTTTTGTTGGTTTTATTCGAAGGACAATATGATTTCTAACGCGGCATGGCTGTGCGATCTGAAGCTTCAATTTGCGACTACTTTTTCCTGAGGTCGCGTGTCAGCAAAAACGCGGTGAAGTGGTGAAGTAGCTTCCAAGTGGTCCAAAGTCTATCGTCTATTTGAAAAATGTCCAGAGGTGTGATCTCGCATGATCTTGGGGGCCAATTCACTGACTCATTATGAAAGATAATGCGCTCATCAAAGGTTAATCGCCTATTGTGTGGCATATAACACCATCTCGTTGAAACTTCAGTTCTTTTTCGTTAAGACCATTCCATCGGTGGCCGAAAAAATTAGCGATCGTTGATCTGTAACAATCTAGCCGGGCTCATCTTTTAAAAAATACAGGGTGAGCCAAATACAAGTCTCTTTTTAAAAATGCAATAAGATGAACAAATTTAATTTTTTTCCATGTATTATGGCCTTATTAGTAAGAAAAAAACATCCCCATTAATTATGAAATACAAAGTCGTTCAACTGGCTGCCTCGGCTGGCTTCGCAGTACCGCATTCTGTCACCCCAATTTTCCAAGACCTTGTTGATGGTTTCAGGCTGTTGCTCACGGAGTGCTTGGATGATATTGGCTTGGCCTTAAGTGCTTGAATCGTTTCCGGATTGTTGACATAACGTCGGTCCTTCACGGTTCCCCACAAAAAGAAGTCCAAAGGGGTCAAATCGCAGCGCCGAGACGGTCAATTGACATCACCAAGACGGCTGATAACACGATTTGGGAATTTGTTGCGCAAAAATCGATTGCGGCATGGGCTGTATGGCATGGCGCGCCATTCTGTATGAACCAGAAGTCGTTCAAATCCATGTCTTTAATTTCAATAAAAAAAAGTCGGTTAACATGACTCTGTAACGCCCTCCGTTGACCGAAACGTTGTTCCCAGCCTTATTTTCGAAAAAAAAAAAAAAAATGATCCAATGATGCCACCACTCCACAACCCGCACCGAACTGTCACTCTCTGTGGATGCATTGGCTTCTCGAGAATAACGTGCGGGTTTTCCGAGTTCCAGATGCGGCAATTTTGTTTGTTAACGTAGCCGTAGCCTCCGAGATGAAAATGTGCCTCATCAGAAAAGATGATTTTTCGCCTAAAGTCGTTGTCCAATTCTAGCTGCTCTAAGGCCAGGCCCAAACTGCGAAGCGATAACAAAGCGGATGGTCGCGCGTCTTTTATTGCTGAGTCAATTGGACCTTGTAGGCGAAGAATCTGAGATCTTTGTGCAGAATTCTCCTCAGGCTAGTGCGTGAAATGTTGAGCTGTTCGAGCTGAGATCGATAGCGAGTTGATATTTGTGAATGTTCGTCTCACACTCTCGTCCACAGCAGCCCCATTCTCATCTGTGCGCTTGCGTACGATGACGGGGACCAAATAGTGTTGTCCACTGGCATACCAGTCTCACGAACTTTTTGCACAAACTTGCATACAGCAGTCGCGGAGGGTGCTTCTTTTTTTTTCTTTTTTTCTTTTCTTTTTTACAAAAAACGAACTGTATGGGCTACACAGCACTCACTTTGGAAATAAGTTTTCAGTATTTCCCAACGTTGTTCAATCGTAAAGCGACTCATTTCGTTCCACGGAGGTATGATACTGACTTTGTGTCAAGATTTCGAGCAGGAAACAGCTGTTGGTCCATACAACAAAGGGTGTTACGGCGTCTTCATAAAGAGTTTTTTCCAGTCTTAAGTCTGACACTTTACATTTTTAGGGAGTCATTTAACCAAGAGTAGGCCTCGTATATGAACAAGTGGCACAGCATTTTTTTCGAAATTAAAATTTGATTTTCAAAGTAAATTTACAAAATGTGTAAGTATTGGTCCGGGATGGGTTTATTCATAGTAAAATGGCAGAGCATACTCACACCCAATGGATGGCGCTCTGGGTTAAGTGCCTACCCTAAGTTAGAGGGGTCCCAGGTTCGAATCCCAGTGAAAGCAAAGTTAATACGCTTTTATCTGGTTTTTCACATCTGTTCCAATCACCATTTGGCGGGATCAAATTAACGGCACTATCACTGGAGCAGTGATGGATGGAGCGGTCCAAGCGCAAAATAATCCGCGTTGACTTTCTGGCGATGTTCAATTCAGCTGATCGACGCCGTTGTCTTAAGGAGTTAATTGAATGTAAATCTGTTTAAAATCTATTCTTAATTATGCTCTTCAATCTTAAAAACTTCCTCACATTCAATTATCAGTAAAATACGATACGTTCCACATACGATCCACAATCGATTTCTTTCAAAATTCACCCAAAATTCCATCACTTCATGAGAAATTAATTTCCCTCGAATCGCACTGCCCAGTTGAATACAGTTAATCAATGGAAAGGCCTACAATTTAAACCGAATTATAGCTTAATCCTCTTTACGTTGACCTCCCAAGCCTAGATAATGTTTCCCTTTCGCTTAACCCAATCCAAAATTTGATAACATCGTAGAACGCCAACCATTCGGTCGGTGGATTGTTTACAACAAACCACGACGCACTTTCATTCTTGAAAAGATATCCACAAATAGAATGTAAAAGTGCCAAAAATAAACGGAAAACAATGTTATCAACTCCCAACGCTAACGTCATCAATCGCCTTCATTACCCATACGGATACCAAATTGCATCCCACCGAAGGACTGTGTCTGCTTACAGTTGACAGAGGAGTTACCCTATGAAGCGTCCTGCTACCTGATAATTTCCTTCACTCGAAGTCGATTATGTAGCGACTACTGTCAACGATGAAACCCCTTATAATGACACTTCGGACTGACTAACATTCCCAGTCGACATTATCATCCACCGACGTCATCCAAACCGCCAATCGCTGCGCCCCCTCTTCTCTTTCGTTGAGCTGGTGTTGGTTTTCCTCTCAAGACCAGTTCCATTTTGTCGTCATTCAATTTAATCAAATGCATCGCTCATGCCCTTTGTGGAGACTTGTGTTACAACGAAACAACCACGTTGACACTCTATACTTCTCTCCACCGAGCCGCAGTTGTGCGTCTCCCCCACACAGTGACTCCCCCCAGTCGTCAGTCGATGACAATGTCGTCGTCGAAACCAACACCATCACCGCCCAACTCCACACCATTGTGGCCAGCCCAGAAGCTAAACAATATTTTTAACGTACATTCGATGCTGGTATAGGTGGTGTGCGGTGCCTTGTGGCGGTGGTAGTAACGACCGTGATGGTGTCTGTGGCGAAGCATGTGGCCGCCGGATACTCTCCTGCTGGAGTCGTCTTTGACTGGTACCTCAGCTCAACTCAGTTTCAGTCTTTTCGCGTTCGTAACGAATCGTTGGCGGTCAGCAGTATCGCAGCGTAATTTCGTTGATTTACTTTTTTTTTTCCTCGGTTTTTCCTTTCTATCGTGTGCCATTCTCTCCATCGAGGGATAATCAGTGGGATACTTGCAAGAGACAAAAGAAATTCACAAACTCGACTCAACTCCGTGTGTCGTTGTCCTGTTCTTCGGTGTTCCTGTTCTCGTACCTAGCGTCTAGTTACCACACATTTTGCTGCAATGGCCGGAGGAAGAAAGTACGCCCGCAACAACTCCAATGGAAACGCCGTTCAATTGCCAGAACGTGGACCAGGTAAAGCAAAACACGATTCTTCAGCTCTTCATGGCACACCAGTCATTTTTGCATGCGTAAGCAAAAGTATCTCGGTTTAATTTAATTACAATGTGGCGCTGCCCGCGTCGTCGATGGGCACCACCGATGATGACGACGACGACGACAGTGAGTGTGGATTGAATGGGTTCTTTTTTTTTTTGGTGGCCAACGTGTCATGCGTGCGGGGTGTGTGTGTGTGGATCGGTTTTGGGAATCAAGTCAATCCCTGGGTGACGGGTATCTTCTTCTGCGCCACGCGTACACTTACTTACAATCAAAGTCGTCGTGTCGTTGACGCCAGTGTAACAGCGCGCATGCCATTGCTCCGTGGCGATAAGAGGCGACTTCAACTGCACTCGTACGTACGTAGTATCTGCTGCGGGTTCTGCTGAGGTGTTTCAATTATTTTTTGATTGGTTTACAATAATTGAGAGGTTATCGCGCGCTGTCGCTGATGCACTATCGTCACGGGCAACGACGACGGCGACGGCTACGAGATACTTTCATTTTCAGAATATCGATCTGTTGCCAATTGCCTGCGGGGATATCCGCGGGCAGATTTTCTTACATAATTAACACGTTTTGTCTCTAGACTCTTTTATCTTGTCCCAATTATGATTTTTTCCTGTTTGCTGCAGAGCGAGAGTGGGAGAGTGGTCATCGGACAGAGGAAGGGAGGGAGGGAGTTTGAGGAATGAGAGCAACTGGTTTGAAGGTCCACCACCACCGTTTGCTTGTTGATGAGACTTTCTTAAATTTTTTTTTGTGTTCTCCGTCGATTGCTCAAGTCTTTTGATGACTGCTCAGTGTGATTGATGAAGTATCCACTCGACTGTAGACGTCTGGGGGATTACTTTCTAATTGGAGTAGCGAATGAGCGATTTGGTAACACGTTTTTGCAAAACCAAAATCGTGCAGTAGTCTAGGAGGAGGGTTATGCCACGTCTGGGCTTGAAGATGCAACATGTGCTTGTGGTTGTCTAGTGAACTTGGTGATGACGAGGCTATTGAATTTCACAAGAAACCGTTTTTTTAAGTGGAGGTGTTTAAAAAATCTGGTATCGGGACGCGAGGGATCTTGTTTTTGTGGTTGATTTGTTGTGGAACGGTTTTGGTTACGATCGCTCACAAAAATTTGAGTTTTGTTGGTGGGGTTTTTGATAGGATTTCTGATGAGGCTTAAGATCTTCAGTTGTGGTTGAATACTTTGAAAATCTTCACTGTTTCCGTCGCAATTTGATTATTCTAAGCATTCTCAGTTTTGAATCATTTTATTTCTGCTTGTTGTAGACTGGCAACTCCCATTAAAACCTCTTTTTTACTTATTCCTGCTTCGGCAGAACATGTACATACTTTAATTGGAACGATACGTAGCAGATTAGCATGGCCCCTGCGCAAGGATGACACTTAAAAACGTGAAATCCTTAAAAAGGCTATGATCATTCGATATAACGTGAAAAAGTCTCGCTTAAAATTTGTTGTATTTTTGTCTGCATTGCTGACTTTTCCATTTCCTTTTACACCAAGAAGACCTAGTTCAAAGCTATTCTCTGTAAACAAAGTCACTCTCTGAATCATTGGACTATATTCACTTATTTGTACAGATCTTATCATGATTTTTCTCGTTTATATCCATCAAGATCAAACATCCACGATGATGTTGGCATAGTGTGGCGCAGTATGATTAGATTTCTTGCGTGTTTTAGTGAGTAATCATGTCCAAATAAGGCAAGAGGAAATAATGTTCTTTTTTTGTTGAGCAAATCTGTTGTCTGTAAAAATACTCGTGTTAAAACCCACAAAATGAAGTAAAACTGGTTGTAAAGCATGTTGTTTAAATGCATTCGATTCCAAAGAGTGAGTCTAAGGCGATACAGATTCAAATTAAATTGGTACTCAAGCATAAATTCTCAATCGAATTTCCTCTAATAAACTAGGGACGATATAGGAATTTTGTATTTTCGTGATTAGCAAGATGAATTTGTTGACATCATTTATATTTTTTTTTTTTATTTTTAATTTTTTATTTTTTATTTTTTTTTTTGGCAAAGAAGCTAAAATTAGTCAGTGTTAGCTTACTTAATCAGTTGTCAGTTTTTTTCAGTTTGAATGCATTTTTTTTTTTTTATCTTTTGAAAAATATCTTACATTCTAGAAAAAATACTTAAACTAGATATACAATAATGGGATTCTTATACTATCGTACTGGCTCTATGCGGTTGTCAAAAAGATACATTGTGCACATTGATTGTATGGTAGGATACACATGTATTTCCTTCACATACAAGTGTTTATTAGCTTGAAAATTTGTCTTAACCCTGGATGGTTATCCCTCGTCTAATTGACGAACACCACCTTCATTTTGTTGTAAAACGAAATTTAATTTTGATTTCGCTTGAATAAAAAACTTCAAATATTTGTAATATTATTTTTAAATTATGTACTAATTTTTTTAATACATAATAACAATACAGTCAAAATCGATTATAACGACCTCCAAGTGACTGTCGAATTTGGTCGTTGTAAGCGATATGTCATTGTAAACGATTTATAATGCTATTGGATTAAATATAATGGACATCAGGCGTGACCTAAGAACTTTGTCGTTATAACCGATACGTCGTTATAAGCGATTTTGATTGTATAATTATAAAAAAGGCATGCCCAACAGTCCGAGGTGGACGTGGACCTAGTTTCTATCTTATGATTATTATTGTATCAACTTATTTTTCGGTTTTGTTCAAATCCTTTTTTTTTAATTTTTATTAAACTTTTTTGTTTAAAAATAAAAATCTGCTCCGAAAAATTAAATCAACTACAAATGTTTAGAAAATTTGCTGCAAAGAACTAGTCCTTCAGTGGCAACGCTTTACATGATGTGGAAACTTTGTGTGGACTTTTTATAAATTCATGGATTTCATATAAATTTTGCGAAATTTTTTTTTTATTTACCAAAAGCGAACCTTTTTTTATTTTTATTATTATTGTGCGTACTTTTGTTTAAAACCTCGAGATCTGGGCAAGTTTATACAGCGGACGCTCGATATAGTGAACTAATAAAAACCGAGCCTGTTCACTGGAGCGAGATTGTTCATTGTAACGAGCGTGGGCTGCTTGGAGCAAATTTCATCAAGATGCGTATGTTTTGAAGTACAATTCATCCAAAGTAGAATATAATTACAATTTTTCTTTGCAATAACTAAAAACCAACAATTATTAAAAAGAATATTTTGTTTTTAAGAAAAATAACTCACTCGTAAAAAAACGTACATAAAACGCAACAAAAATAATACATTCCATATACAAGTAAGACGTACTTTGTATTTGCTTCAAAAAACCCCAAACTGTGTACCATACACATAACATAACTAATCGTGCAAGATTCTCACACGACACGATGAGTGGAACAAACGGTATAAAATTTTGTGTGTTAACTATATTGGGTGTTCACTATATCGATGTTTCTAACCACTATTTACGGTATTGAGCAAATTAGCGATTTTGGCTTATATTGGAGTTCTTCAGAACATTGAAATGTTATAGTGGCAGCACTTATTTGAATTTTAGATTTATAATTTTTACATCTGTGTTCAGGAGGTTGTTGCAAATTCTTTGATGTTAGGTAATAAGGTCTTAAGTTGGAAATTGAATTAAAAAAAAGAGTATTATTTGCAAATCGGGGTTAAATGTGTTCAAAAAAAAAGAAATAATGGCAAATAAGCTTCGAAATGAAGTTGTGCTAGACTTAAGACGTTAGTACCAAACGAAAGTGAAAAAAAAATTTAATTATACCCAATCAAAGACCCAAAATGTTTTTTGACTTAAGACCTTTTTGCCTAACGTCAAAGAATTGTTCTTCACTTATATTTCAACACCGAATTTGTGCCTGTTCACTTCATACCAAACATTTCGTACGTTCCACAAAATGTACAGTCAAATTTATCGACTATTTCATGTCAGCATCTCACTGACATATTTCCACAAAAGCAGAATTCCGCATTGTGTCCGCATCATTTTGTTCATACAAGTGCTACTTGCATTTTCGCAGAGTTTTAAAAAATTCGTCTAAGACGAGAAATTAAATCAAGTAAAAGGTTGGCTCAAACAAGTGACTTTTTGAGCAGTCAAAATATAGAATTAATGGATCATCGTACAGCTCTTGCATCGAAACCAAAATTAGAGGTCAACTTTTTTCAACACCGCAAGATGGGGGCGATTGATGCGTGGGTTTAAAATGCATGATTATTTTTTAGTCACTGTAAAAAACGCAAATAGCATTCGTATGACAAAACGTCAAACTTAACGAATTTTAGAGTCATCATACGAAGATGATGTCAAATTTGATGTAGAAACACCAGTATTAACATATCTCAAAACTTATAGAGCGGCCCTTGTCTTCATTTCTCAATGAGAATCACTTCCAAATCGTAAAGAAAATGGAGACTATAACTTTAAAGTGACATAGTTCTTTGAAAACTATCATTAAGCGAGATAAACCTTTTCATTTGATGTCACATTCGATAACAGTCTGTAACATTCATTGACAGAGTGTAATAAAATGTATTATGTATCGTAAACCCAATTTATTGGTGGAAACGCAGAGTTCATTCAATGGACAAGCAGTGTTTGAATTCACAAATTCCAGAATTGGGTCAGCAGTTCTTTTCTTTCCCATGTTTTCGTCCCACAAGGATGTCCTTGTGAAATATGTTGAACTCAGTCAAAGGAAGTGAAATGTCAGGCGTAAATTTGTTCATGCACCGTAAAGGGATCAGCTTTCTTTTATTATTTTACGAAGAACACGTGCAAAATCCTGTGAATGGACAGTTTCCCAATGCAGACATGTAAGACTTTTCAATTTATTGACCTTTCAAATTCTGTACGCTGTTCATGAACAAATGTCTTGGGAAATAAACTGCTGCCGCATTTCCTGGATCAAACTTTCCCATAAAACAATGTCCATCCTCACCCCTGCTTCGGCGAAAAGCAATAAAACCCTAAACCACCATCAAGCATGAATAACTTTAAATTTAATAGCCCCAAATAATTTTATCACCGTCCCATGATTTGCCCTTAAATTACCCACCAGTGCTTTTTTTTCTAAAAAAGAAAACATCTCGTCTCAAGTCCCCGCTGAGCAGAGGTAACACAGGAAGCGATCACCTCCCGCCTTCTTTTGGTTGATTTACGAACCCACACTGCGATCCAAATCAATCGCCACACAAGCATATGAACCATAAAGTGTATCTCAAATATTCGAGTCGTAAAAAAACAGAAAATCTATTTTCAAAAACAAAAAAAAGCTAAAAATCAACCAACAACTGTCTGACAATGTCAATTTCACGTTTTTCAAAAAACCAAAACCAAGAAAATTGAAAGGGAAAAATAAAACACAAGAATGTCGGATACGTCTTCTTTAGCAGCCCTTTTAGGGGGAAGGTGTTATTTTCTTTCTGAAATTCCTGCCCTCCTTAGCCGACTTCACTTGATGCCCATCGCATTCTCAGAAGTCTAGTGCACTTCCCACTTGAGTAGACCGGCATCTCGACTGCATCAGCGAAGCCATTGACTCAACCCGTGCTGTGCATCGATTAATTGTTAAACGAAATCGATTTTCCATCCCCTCAACACCCCACGGCGGAATTCCGAAATGTGGGATGGGTTAGGCAGAGTCTATTTCAGTCTTTGTGCGCCCGTCAAGATGACTTCGATTCTCTTTCGGTATTCGGCGCTTCGAACAATGTGGTGATGAGATTTTGCCGAATACTTACGGATGCCTGCATCTTGTTATACTTTTACTCTGAGATACACATCCCATGTGTCATTTGTTCGAATTATCTGTACGATCGTGGATACATTTTAGTTTTCCTGATTTTTTAAGTGTTTCTTTTGGACCATCTTGCGGTTGTCAGGTTGTGTCGAGAGCGATGGAGGAAAATATTCGCTTTGAGAAATGTTTGCTTTTGAGTATCTCTGTTCTGTACTTTGAATTCTTTTGGTTTTGACTCCTTTGGGTGGTGATCAATGTCAACGAAATTTTATTGTAGCCCTTTTCTCTTCGAAGTTGCTAAGTGGATTTTCACTGATTTTGATTTGATTTTATCATTTTATTTGGGAACTCTAGAAGTGGAAGATTTTTTAGGCAGGCAGACGGCTTACGTAAGATAAGATTAGATAAAACTACTATCGACTATAGGTAGTCGGCTGTCGATTATTTGGTAGCCAGTCGTAGTCCAGTGGCAAGTGTTTCGGTTTCAGTCATTCGCGTTGCAGTATGTAGGTATATGTGAGTGCCCTAGCGGCGAATAGCCGCGGCTCACTTAGATCACAGTTTGAGTCTTGGGGTAAAAAGGGAATACCGTTATGAGACCTTTATATTGTGTTGATGGAATCCATCCAGATTTCTGTATGAATCTCAGGAGGTCTAGCAGCTCAGTCTAATCTCACTCAAAAGGTTTTTGAAAACGATTGGCCTGCCCCAAGTTCGGGGGGTCCTAGGTTCGAATCTCAGTGAAGTCGAATCTGGGCTAGTCACTATTTGCCGTTGGGATCAAATAAACGACACTGGAGTAGGTTGCTACCTGGCAGTACAATGGACCAGTTTTTGAGTCTGAGTGCTCCAGTGTAGTGTTACAAAAACCTTCGACAAGTGGAGAATGTAGTAGATTACACCTTAAGAAAAATTGTAGCTCCGTCCATGGGTGTAGTGGGTAGGTGAGTCGACGCACCTACGCTCGATGTTGTCGGTTCGATTCCCGAAAAAAAACCAAACATTTTTTCACGGCTAAATTTTTGGGATCATTTCGGTCAAGATTTTCAACGCTTTTGCTCCTGAGGTAACCCAAGCAGAAACCAGTTTTGAGGCGCAAAAAGTGCATAATTGGTAGCTGAAGAAGCTAAGCATTCCCTAACTTTCTAACACAGCCTGCGTCTAGAATCCAACATACTCCAGACGTAAAGTAAGTTCGCATGCAAATATTAGGTTGTACCACATGAATTGTCGGATTTTTCTCAATTTTGTTGGGTCCACCGTTATCGTCAATTACCGTTTCCGGTTTCGAACGTTGCATTCCTTTTTGTACGCCCAGGTCCACCTCTGGAGTACTATTAGAAAACGAGAATTTCTTTTTGTGGGGTATCCTGGATATGTACACAATCCGTAAACTCTTCGTCAAGTTATGGTTGAGTTATTCCTCGATATGTGTTGGAAAGTTTCGATAATAGCTGTCAGAATCGAGTCCTGCAAGAGCTTCCGTGGACCATATTTGAATGATTTTATATTCCAACATAAAATCCAAACAATATGATAAAACGAATATGCGATCGAAATCTAGATCATAAAAGTGTTTTATTTCAATTTACTTTCGAAACCACAATTTGGATTACCCTGTACCGGAAAAAAAACGGAAACAGTTGTCTTATGTTCAGAATATCAGTTTAAGACTTTCTTAAACAAACAATCTGCTGGTTCTGGTTGACGACATTGAATTTATTCTGTTGATAGACAAACGTCTGTTTAAACACGTCAAAATGTGTTTATTTTTCCGGGGTTTGTTCGTGAATTACCTCCCTCACATGTGATATAATAAATATTTGTGGGATTCAATCTACAGCGCCGTGTAAAAAGTTGTTCAGCTCCAAAAGAAAAAGAATTTGTTTTAGGTTGACGGTAATATGGTAACGGTAATGCTCTAAGTGTTGTGGTGAATTCCCTAACCTAACCTAATGGTAATCAGCTGGCTTAACACAATTTATTCTATTTATTTAGCGACGTTTGTAGCGGGCATTCGTTTTTATAAAATAAAGCCTCTTACTTCCCTGTTCTTATGCACAGCACTGTATATTCAAATGCCGTTAATAACACTCATCGTTATAATTAAAGATTCTGTCAAGCAAAGTAGTAAGAGACAATGCATCTGTTCGCCGCCTACTTTCTCGTTTATTTTCCAAACAAAAGTCAAGAAGTTTATATCCGTCAACCCCCTTCTCGGACACCCCCCGCTAAACAATTTTATTTATTTTTATTCAATTTTTCTTACTCGCAACCTCTCCCACACTCAACCCGCTCTGTCTCTCTTTAGACTGGTTTTTTTTTGCTTTTAAATCCTCCCAAAAATGTTCGCTCATTCAGAGCGATCACACTAAAGCCCACAGTAAATTGTAAAAACAAAACTCAAGACCGCCTCGCTGTTACTCGGTTCCTTCCCTCAGTTCCTTCGGAGCGTATTCGAAATAGACCACTTGGCTAGTGCATCAAGAGTGTTCTTCTCGTCTCATCGTGACTATGTCACCCGCAGTGTGACAAGCATCGAATAATTTTTTTTATATAAAAACAAAAAAATATAATAATAAATACTTTCGAGAATACCCAAAGAGATTCGACAATCTCTCGAGCATTTTATTTAAGTACAAATATATTTCCGGTCGATTTAACGCGTTCGAACGTGTGCATTTTCAAAATCAAGACGATAGTTCGTTAACCACAAGTAGAAAAATCTCATACAAAATGTCGCAACGTAATTTCAAATTATTCGTCCATTTTTCTTATTTTTTTCATTTAATTCATTTATTCTAGTTCTTTCCCATGGATGTGTGTGTGTGTGTGTGAGTGATGTGTACCCGGCACAAGTGGTTTTTGCCTTTTATATTTGTACCGTGGGATGATAGGGGAATCGTACCTATCCATTGCATAACAACGAACATCAGCCTTTTGGACGTTTTCTTAGGCTTTTGTGTTTTTAGTTTCTCTATAAGAACGATATTTTCTAAAATCTTTCACTTCCTTTGAAAAGGTCGAGCCTACACGAAGCGTGGGAATATTTTTTTTTCGTCAAAATGAATTCGGATTTTGTGCAAGAAAGCCACAAAAATACATTTTCTTACTTATCACACATTTATCATTTTTCCAAAGAAGACTTTCTTGGTTTCGCGACAGGAGTCTATTTTTAACAAACTGTAAAATTTCCTCTTGTACGAGAGTTTTCTTTTCGTTTCTTTTTTTACTGAAAATTTTCTGTGATATATTATGTTTGACTTTTTGGAAAAAATAATGAAATGTTTATGCGGCGAGAAATAATAAAAATTCACAACAAAACTTTCGATCTACATATATTCAGAGACAAGATACAAGATCGGGTAGATTTTTATGAAAACAGAATTATTCTGATTAATTGATGATTTTGACGCATTTTTTTAGTTATAAAAAAATTTGTTTGTGAATGTTTAGTTCGAGATCACAGTTCCAATAAAATAAAAGAACGGAACTTAGGCGGCGGAAGAAATTTGTTGCAAATTTAACGGTCAGAAATGAAATAAATTGTGCGTTTGCATTGTCACATAGATTCGTGCGTCAGAATTTATTGATTTAAAAAATGGAAACGAACTTGGTGACGAAAACTTATTGATGAATTCTGTATTTTTTTCACTTTTGTTTCTTTTTTTTTTGTTCTGGCGCTACAGTCAACTTTCTCTAGTTATTTCCAGCTATCTAAAGTGGGAAAGTTGGTTGGATTCCTCTCCACTTGTGTACGCCACTTTAACTACCTCTATTGCAGTCCCACAGCCTCAAAGTCGAATATTCTTTGGACCAGAGACTTTATTAGTAAGAAAAACATGCCCCTTAATTATAAAATACAACGTCGTTCAAGTGGCTGCCTCGGCTGGCTTCGCAGTAGCGCATTCTGTCAACCCAAATTTTCCAAGACCTTGTTGATGGTTTCGGGCTGTAGCTACGGATTGCTTGGCTGATATAGCCCTTAAGTGCTTGAATCGTTTCCGGATTGTTGGCATAACAAAAAAAAAAGTTCAAACGGGTCTAATCGCAGCTCCGAGACGGCCAATTGACATCGCCAAGGCGACTGATAACACGAATTGTGGCATGGGCTTTGTGGCATGGCGCGCCATCCTGCATGAACCAGAGGTTGTCCAAATCCATGTGTTCAATTTCAGTGAAAAAAAGTCGGTTAACATGGCTCTGTAACGTCCATCGTTAACCGAAATGTTGTTCGCAGCCTCATTTTCAAAGAAAAATGGTCCAATGATGCCACCAATCCACAACCCGCACCAAACTGTCACTCTCTGTGGATGCATGGGCATTGGCTTCCCGACAATAACATGCGTGTTTTCCTAGCCTCAGATGCAGCAATTTCGTTTGTTAACGTAGCCGACGAAGTGAAAATGCTCTTCGTCAGAAAAATTTAATTTTTGCCCAAAATCGTTGTCTAATTCAAGCTGCTTAAGGCCCAAACTGTGTGATTTGGACCTTGTAAGCGCATAATCCAAGGTCTTTGTGCAGAATTCTCATCAGGCTAGTGCGTGAAATGTTGAGCTGTTCTAGCTGTGACCGATGGGGAGTTGATGTTCATGAATGTTCGTCTCACACTCTCGTCCACTCGGTCTAAGTGTGCAGGTGAGTTCACTAGCAACTCAGTAATCTAACCTAACTTATTTCAAAAAACGTACTGTTTGAGCAACACAGCACTCAGTTTGGAAATAAGTTTTCAAAAGTTCTCAACGATTCTCAAGCGTAGAGCGACTCCTTTCATTCCGCGGAGGTATGATACTGACTTTCTGCAAAGATTTCGAGTGAGAAACAGCTGTCAGTGTTAAAATAACCTATGATTTAAAAAAAACACTAGATGGCCTACCCTGTATACTCGTACAAGTACAGAGATTACGCAAATGTCAGACGATGACATTATCTTTACCGCTGGATGTAGTATTCGTGCGTTTCGACACAATGCTTCCCTTTATTGAGATAATTACAGTCGTTTAGTTTATTGAAGCAACCGCTCAGTAAATCAATAAATTGGAAACGAGTAAATATAGGCGTGCGAAAATGGCTTAAATGAACAACATTAGTATTGCCTTATCTATTATTTAACTGAAGGCGAGACTATGTTCAGCCGTCAGCCCTATACCTTACCGTGACTATGTTGTCCATGAATGTTTTACTTGATCCATCTTCCAAGCGGTTTGAGTTCGAGGCCAATCAAACACATGCCTCTCATAAGCAATCCACATTACTCAAATGATGATCAGAGGGTGCCATATTTGGACTACACGATGGATGTATCAAAACATACCAACTAATGTCTTGCCTGGCAATGCCTTTCAGCCTTTGATTTGAGGCCTACTACATTTTCTTTTCTTCCATCTAAAGTTTACTTCCATCATTGAAATATAAAAGTTTTGATCTATGACCTCCAGTAACCCTTCCACTTGACTTTGAAACTGTTTCCTTTTAATGTGTCATTCTGAGTATTTTTCATAGAATCCAGCCATTATTTCATCTTCTTCAAGGCATTTCTTCCGAACTTAAAACCTAAGACACATAATTAATCGTTTTCTTTTTTACATTTTTCTTTATAGTGGAATCCCTAATCTACTGGCGGGATGTGAAGAAATCTGGAATCGTTTTCGGTGCTGGTCTGATAACACTATTGGCTATATCATGCTTCTCAGTGATCAGCGTGTTTGCATATTTATCCTTACTCGTATTAGCTGGTACAATTGCGTTCCGTATCTACAAGACAGTGATGGCAGCCATCCAGAAGACATCAGAGGGACATCCTTTCAAGTAAGTTAACTTTCGCATCCAGCTCATTATCATAAACTCACCAAATTCGTTTTTTTTAAGGGAATATCTTGAATTCGATTTGACCATCTCACAAGAACGAGTACAACAACTAACAAGCGTTGCTGTTGCTCATGTGAATGGCTGCACCGCTGAACTGAGACGATTATTTTTGGTCGATGATTTGGTTGATTCACTGAAATTTGGTCTTATTTTATGGTTCATGACATACATTGGAGCTTGGTTCAATGGCATGACACTCGTCATGTTAGGTAAGTCAATCGCAGAAGAAACTTGTCTTTCGATAAAAAAATGATGGTATTTTATTTTTTGATTTCAGCTTTTGTGTCACTCTTCACCTTGCCAAAGATCTATGAAAACAACAAGCAATCAATCGATTCTTACTTGGATTTGGTACGAACCAAGGTGACAGAAATCACCGATAAGTAAGTATCATACTCAATTCAACTAAATCTTCGTATAAATCAGACATTTATTGCTCAAAATCCAACGAATAAATTCATACATTCTTCAAACGCTTTAGTGCTATGGGTGCGCCATCTTTTAAATGGTCATTCATTAAGCGCTTCCTATTTTTAAATTTAAATAAAACAAAGTGTGTGTGAGATATCGTCGACATTTTTCATTTGTTTGAAAGGCCTATTGATGCCATTATGTATGGAATATAATATAGCTCCAATGTCCGCCACGGCTTCTCTGGGTGTCGCGCATCCGAAATATCCAATTTTTCATGACTGATGTATAAATAAGGTAAATTTGACCGATGGCATAGGTTAAGTTGGCTTTGTGGGGCGCTGTGGCTTATTTTGCATAGACCTGCGACTTCAGAAAACCCCACAAGAAAAAGTCTAACGGCGTCAAATCGTACCATCTCGGCAGCCAGTTTAAATCACCTCCACGTGAGATGATCATGTTCTCGAGTCGCTTGTGCAGAGTTTCCAATGTGGCGTAAGCTGTGTAGCACGTAGCGCGGTCCTGTTGAAACCACATGTCGTTGGTGTCCATATCATCCAATTCAGGACAAAAGAAGTTTGTAACCATCGACCTAAAGCGCTCGGTATTGATGGTGACGTCATGCTCAAAGAAATATGGACCGATGACGCCGCCCGTTCAAAATCCACACCAAACAGTGATATTTTCGGGATGCATTGGACGCTTTTAAATCTCATGTGGATTGGTCTCGTCTCGTTCAAGAATTTTGTTTGTTGACGTAACCACTCACCCAGAAATGGACGTTATTGCTGAAGATGATTTTTCGATGAAAATTAGGGTCAGTTTCCAACTACTCCAGAGCCCACATGAACTCCTGAGTCAGTTGAATTTTGTGCAGGCACAATACACGACGCAAAATTCGACAAGTTGTCGTCTGCGAAAGGCCGAGTTCTTGTGAGCGACGCGAAATCGACTGCCTCGGGTTCTCCTGCACACTCTCACGACGATGCGACACCGGCGATGTTTTCGGCAGGGCTTGCGTTACGTCGACGTACGGGTCAGTTTAAAGTTGTGCCGGCCCGGGTCCTGATCCAAAATTCACCAAGTTGTGGTCCGCGAAAGGCCGAGTTCTTGTAAGGAATGCGAAAACAAACTGCCTCGGATTCTCCTGCACACTCTCACGGACAGCGGCGATGTTTTCGGCAGATCTTGCGTTTCGTGGATGTACGGCTGTTAATTTATCGTTTACTGAACCAGTGGACCCAAGTTTATCCACCACACTTTGAATAGTTCTCTCGGTAGCACAATTATGGCAACCGTAAAATGGGTGAAACGCGTGGAACGTTGCCCGAACAGAACACCCATTTTGATAAAACAATATCACTTGCACGTTTTGTTGAACGCTATGTCCATCCATGTTGATTTGGCAAAACAGACTAAATAAATGACAGCCAATTTGACAGATGTAGCTTCAAGAATATGGCCGCTTTCGGCTGTCAAAGTTCGGAAGTCTCTGTTGGAAGACCCTTTATACCCCTTCGAAGGAAATCTCTCTTCTTCTTTTGACGCTACAGTTTATAATTTAATGATCCGATGCTCTTTTGGCAAGCGGTCTAAATAATGCCCATTGGTATGGTATTAGCAACGACTTGAAGGATTTCATTTATATCATCTGAAAATAGTTCCATTGAATTCCATCTCGGCGTTTTTGAAGCCAAAGTTCGAAGCCGTAGATTCCCCATTGTTTAACAGCCAATGACAGATGTAGCTTCAACAATATAGCCCCTATCGACTGTCAAAGTTCGAAAGTCCCCATTGGAACACCCTTTATTTCGGCACGCGGTTCTTTGGTCGTATTCAATTGTATTTCAAGCGTCGCAACGTGGACAATCTCGTCAAAATTCTTTAATACGTTGAGTGCCACCATACAATCCGAAAATCTGTCCCCACAGGCCACGGATTTTTTTTTTATTGACACTTCGAATACACACTGGTCTCACGTGGCACAGCAAGCCCAAATTCGTGTGAGACCAAAGTAGTCTCATGTGGCACTCGACGTGTTAAATCAATTGCACTTTATATGGACAAAACGTAAATCATCCTTCAAAATGCCCCGCAAGGTGGTTCCACGTACCTTGGACCGGTTTTTAAGTCTGAGTGCTCCAGTGTAGTGTTACAAAACCTCTGACAAAAAAAAAGGTGGTTCTGACGCCAAAATGCTGAGTTCGGCTACACTTTTTTTTACCGCTTGAATCACTTCATTCAAGACGTTCCGTCTTGGGCTTTGATGAACGGCATGTCGATGATCTCCCAAACGACGAATAGTGTTGGCAGACGGTGGTTGTTGGGCACAATATTTTCGACGATATTTAACGTTAACACAACTGAACGACTATTTTCAATGTAAAGCGTCAATATTTCGGCGTGTTTTCACTATTTTCACGCTGAACTGGCGTTTCAAAAAGATGCCCACTCAAGTCAACCCGTTGATAAATGTCAAAGTAATTCAATGACTTTTTGACGCACCCTGAGAGATGGAGAGGCTGGTTTTTACTTAGCATTTTCAAATGTCGTCAAATCGTCGCAATAGCAGTTATGACACAAGGATCTCTTGTCATACAACATCTAGATCGCTCATCATAACTTCCGTTAATAGCGGTATTTTCACTTTTCAATCGCTAGCATGACACCAGTGAACAAACAACACTTACACAGCAGACCATAATTTGAACGAAATGGATTTTCTGATCAACGATTAATTTTCTTTATTTAGATTTTCGTTGGTGGGGATGCTTGCTACTAAAAGAAACTAATGCATGCTAAAGCGAATCAATACATTTTTCAAGATAACAAGAACTCAAATCAAACCAAATTCGCCAATTTCGTACTTCCAAAGTGAATCCAGTTCGGTTCAAGCACAGAAATGGAATCTCTCTCTCGATTAATCAACAAGAAATTATTGTAGTCTTTAACTGTATTTTGTATCTGAAATCTTGTGTTTGTAGACACGTAATTCTAAATGTTGTGTGATCATCGTTTATAAAAATACAAATTAAAACGAAATCACTTGAATCAATGGACTGGAATGCACTCATCTCAAAATTGAGAGTGTTTCTTAAGAGGGGCAGTTCCATGTACGAGTGTATCTGAAGCTTGCTTTGAATATGATTTGACAGATAATGAGACGATTCCTTTTAAGGTAAAGTCAAATCGTAGTTGCATTCAATTGAGAATGTAAGCAAATGTTGAGCCTATCCAGAAGAAAATTTCGTTTTATTTTGATTTGTGTTAAGAATAGCCTTAAGTATCTGGAATCATGACACAGCACGGGCCGAAGGTAAAGAAGAGTTGGAGATACTGAATCACATTAGTTTTAAATGCCTGCTGATGGAAAGAGTATTCAATATTGCGGTACGGTTAAAAACGAGTCTCTGAAATTGGTTGTACGTCCGAAATTGGTTTGAGTGTAAACTGATGAGTATTCTGGCGAGTCGAGTACTGTGGGTGAATTCATGGAAGCATTTGATTAGGTCATTTGAACATAATTTGTTAAAATAGCAATAAATCCGTGACAGGGAACACACATGACGCCGGTGCTCAAGCGAGTCTATTGACTTTCCGATATTATTGTCTTCTATAAGTCTTATCGCTCGCCGTTGAATTCTATCTTGTATGTGCAGAGAGGTTTGAGGAGCACCAGAGCAGATCTGAACGTTATACTAAAGCTTGGGGCGGATATACTTAGGCCGTATAAATTATTAACCAACCGCATCTCCATTCCTTAAAGAATTAATTCGTTATACAGGTCACTGTAGGAATATCCAGATGTTTTACTGAACGCCACAATTGTCGATCCATCAAGACATCCAGGGCTGTAAAATTAAAAAAAAAATACCAAGGTTCTAACCTCAAAATATCCTAAATTTGGAAAGTCAGGTTTACTAAACTTCTAAAATCTAGCTGCAGCTTGTACCAGACACTAGCACTTCATGAGTAGATCAGTTTGCCCTGAATTGAATTCTGCCTTTTAAGTCGACAAGGGACTTCTTACCTTCTCAACGCTATGTTTCAGTTATTTAAACCAAGCTTGTGGAGAAACTGGGTCTCTTTCCTTCGTTTTATAGAGCTCGTGAACAGCTATAGTATAATGATTCGATGCAGCGTTGCTTTATAGACTACTTGCTTGTCAGCACTCATCGCAAATCAGGGGTTCTTCATGGTATCGTAAAACCCTGCATATCAGTAGCGACTTCTCTGATGAATTTTTGACAACGTTGCCATTCTGCTTGATTGTTTGTGCATATAGCGTCGATCTGACTTTCAGAGGGGTTTCAGGGAGACTCGATTGGCAAAGTTACTAGTGGTTTTTTGCGATTATACGTTCCTTTCCTTTGTTTATGCACACATATGCGCACACCACACTTATGTAAGCTATCAAAAACCTAGGCTGCTACTGTTTGAAACAACGGAGAATTTACTTATTTGATATCTCTCCTTTTTGTCATGACTTCTAATGTAAAATATTAAGTTTTTGGCTTAAGTTTAACATTTCTTACACACTTCTTCTTAAGTTGAGGGCCACTCAACCACTCTCCTGCAAGTAAATGTCTGATTAAATACATTCTTTTTCTTAACTACATTCCAATACTAATTGTTTCCGTTTTATTTCAAGGGTCAAAGTAGCCATCCCAATTGGCAAGAAGGCGCCAGTTGAGTCCGACAAGGACAAGTAGATCGTTAATGCAAAGATGTAACACAAAACAAAAAAAAATGTTTAAATAAAAAAAAGAAACACATCTAACTATAGGAGAACAACTTAAGAACATCCAATCAACAGCAGCAGCAACAACTACAACAACAACAACATTACAGAGATAAAAAGAAAGATCTGTAACTTAAGATGATTACAAATATTACATCCATATTCATAAATATGTGTTTTTCTTAACTTTCTTTAACAATTCTTCTTAAAAGCAAAAACAAAATAATGAATAAACAAAAAAAAAAACGATAATAAACCGTCATAACAATGAACAACCAAACCAAACTAGATACAATCAGCAAAAGATACATTTTAAACTTGTTTCCGTTTGGAGAGGAATATCACACAAGGAAAGAAGGACTCAGTTCTTAACGCAAACTAAACCCCATCATTGTTACTCTTTAACTTGAATGTTATTCTTATTTCATTTGATTAGCCCTTTACCTTGATTTGAAATTTATACAATTACACATTTTTTTATAATTATAATTTACATAAACTAGAGATTCTCTTCTGTCCAATCAATTAGGCATAATTATTCTTTTTAGACGAAAATGAGAAAAGGAAAAGAAATCAAAACCCAAAAGAGAAGAACAACGTTTTATTTATATGATTTTTTCTTATCCTATTATTTTTTATAATTTGTAATTAATTTTGTTTTATTATTAACATATGTGAAAGGAAGCGAAATGGAGAGAAATCGAGCAAACAAAATCAAGTATTTCACATAGCATGATTGAACTTTATTTTGGGACAATTTTTATTAGACAAATGTTGATATTTTGTGAAAATAAAACAAAGAGAACGCCGAATAAGAAAGATATCATGAATTTGATGGTTTTTTGTTTTTATTTCCCCCTTTGTTGTGCTTTTTGGTTTTCAGTTTTTTCGTTTGTTCAGCGTTCTTGCGTCAGAATGGGGTAGATGACTAGAGTAAGCCGATGGTACGGGTTATAAGGACATTTCATCGAAAACCTGATAAACGACAGCCGTCTAATGAACTCTGTTCACTGACGACCGCCGTCTAATGAACTCTGTTCACTGACGACCGCCGTCTAATGAACTCTGTTCACTGACGACCGCCGTCTAATGAACTCTGTTCACTGACGACCGCCGTCTAATGAACTCTGTTCACTGACGACCGCCGTCTAATGAACTCTGTTCACTGACGACCGCCGTCTAATGAACTCTGTGCACTGACGACCGCCGTCTAATGAACTCTGTTCACTGACGACCGCCGTCTAATGAACTCTGTTCACTGACGACCGCCGTCTAATGAACTCTGTTCACTGACGACCGCCGTCTAATGAACTCTGTTCACTGACGACCGCCGTCTAATGAACTCTGTTCACTGACGACCGCCGTCTAATGAACTCTGTTCACTGACGACCGCCGTCTAATGAACTCTGTTCACTGACGACCGCCGTCTAATGAACTCTGTTCACTGACGACCGCCGTCTAATGAACTCTGTTCACTGACGACCGCCGTCTAATGAACTCTGTTCACTGACGACCGCCGTCTAATGAACTCTGTTCACTGACGACCGCCGTCTAATGAACTCTGTTCACTGACGACCGCCGTCTAATGAACTCTGTTCACTGACGACCGCCGTCTAATGAACTCTGTTCACTGACGACCGCCGTCTAATGAACTCTGTTCACTGACGACCGCCGTCTAATGAACTCTGTTCACTGACGACCGCCGTCTAATGAACTCTGTTCACTGACGACCGCCGTCTAATGAACTCTGTTCACTGACGACCGCCGTCTAATGAACTCTGTTCACTGACGACCGCCGTCTAATGAACTCTGTTCACTGACGACCGCCGTCTAATGAACTCTGTTCACTGACGACCGCCGTCTAATGAACTCTGTTCACTGACGACCGCCGTCTAATGAACTCTGTTCACTGACGACCGCCGTCTAATGAACTCTGTTCACTGACGACCGCCGTCTAATGAACTCTGTTCACTGACGACCGCCGTCTAATGAACTCTGTTCACTGACGACCGCCGTCTAATGAACTCTGTTCACTGACGACCGCCGTCTAATGAACTCTGTTCACTGACGACCGCCGTCTAATGAACTCTGTTCACTGACGACCGCCGTCTATTGAACTCTGTTCACTGACGACCGCCGTCTAAAGAACTCTGTTCACTGACGACCGCCGTCTAATGAACTCTGTTCACTGACGACCGCCGTCTAATGAACTCTGTTCACTGACGACCGCCGTCTAATGAACTCTGTTCACTGACGACCGCCGTCTAATGAACTCTGTTCACTGACGACCGCCGTCTAATGAACTCTGTTCACTGACGACCGCCGTCTAATGAACTCTGTTCACTGACGACCGCCGTCTAATGAACTCTGTTCACTGACGACCGCCGTCTAATGAACTCTGTTCACTGACGACCGCCGTCTAATGAACTCTGTTCACTGACGACCGCCGTCTAATGAACTCTGTTCACTGACGACCGCCGTCTAATGAACTCTGTTCACTGACGACCGCCGTCTAATGAACTCTGTTCACTGACGACCGCCGTCTAATGAACTCTGTTCACTGACGACCGCCGTCTAATGAACTCTGTTCACTGACGACCGCCGTCTAATGAACTCTGTTCACTGACGACCGCCGTCTAATGAACTCTGTTCACTGACGACCGCCGTCTAATGAACTCTGTTCACTGACGACCGCCGTCTAATGAACTCTGTTCACTGACGACCGCCGTCTAATGAACTCTGTTCACTGACGACCGCCGTCTAATGAACTCTGTTCACTGACGACCGCCGTCTAATGAACTCTGTTCACTGACGACCGCCGTCTAATGAACTCTGTTCACTGACGACCGCCGTCTAATGAACTCTGTTCACTGACGACCGCCGTCTAATGAACTCTGTTCACTGACGACCGCCGTCTAATGAACTCTGTTCACTGACGACCGCCGTCTAATGAACTCTGTGCACTGACGACCGCCGTCTAATGAACTCTGTGCACTGACGACCGCCGTCTAATGAACTCTGTTCACTGACGACCGCCGTCTAATGAACTCTGTTCACTGACGACCGCCGTCTAATGAACTCTGTGCACTGACGACCGCCGTCTAATGAACTCTGTTCACTGACGACCGCCGTCTAATGAACTCTGTTCACTGACGACCGCCGTCTAATGAACTCTGTTCACTGACGACCGCCGTCTAATGAACTCTGTTCACTGACGACCGCCGTCTAATGAACTCTGTTCACTGACGACCGCCGTCTAGTGAACTCTGTTCACTGACGACCGCCGTCTAATGAACTCTGTTCACTGACGACCGCCGTCTAATGAACTCTGTTCACTGACGACCGCCGTCTAATGAACTCTGTTCACTGACGACCGCCGTCTAATGAACTCTGTTCACTGACGACCGCCGTCTAATGAACTCTGTTCACTGACGACCGCCGTCTAATGAACTCTGTTCACTGACGACCGCCGTCTAATGAACTCTGTTCACTGACGACCGCCGTCTAATGAACTCTGTTCACTGACGACCGCCGTCTAATGAACTCTGTTCACTGACGACCGCCGTCTAATGAACTCTGTTCACTGACGACCGCCGTCTAATGAACTCTGTTCACTGACGACCGCCGTCTAATGAACTCTGTTCACTGACGACCGCCGTCTAATGAACTCTGTTCACTGACGACCGCCGTCTAATGAACTCTGTTCACTGACGACCGCCGTCTAATGAACTCTGTTCACTGACGACCGCCGTCTAATGAACTCTGTTCACTGACGACCGCCGTCTAATGAACTCTGTTCACTGACGACCGCCGTCTAATGAACTCTGTTCACTGACGACCGCCGTCTAATGAACTCTGTTCACTGACGACCGCCGTCGAATGAACTCTGTTCACTGACGACCGCCGTCGAATGAACTCTGTTCGCTGTCTACCGAAATGACTCTTCTACTTCCTACTTATCGACGGTGTTTTTGACTTCGTTAAATAATGCGGTCCCTGATTTATCAACAATCGTCCGGAAGAAATAATAATACCTTTCCGCTGTCTGCCTCATTTCTTTCTTCAAATTCTGAGTTGGCAATAGTTTCAGGTTGACGTAGACGGTAACGGGTAAAACTATCAAGCTCGACAACGCAACGCAACTTTCGGAGGTAACGTCAAACGAGAGTTAACGAAACACAAACCTAAATGAAATATCTAAAACGAGAAACAATCCTTCGTCCTGAGAACACAGATTTTTATAACTACAGTTTATCTATATACATATAAACAATATATTATAAATCGCACATTTTTTGTTAAGAATAAAAGAGAAAAGAAAATATAAGAACAAAGCCATATACCCCGCTTCTTCTTTGCAATTTGTTGTGTTTGATATTTGCATAAATAAATTTATATAATTGAAAATGTATTAATTACATACATATAAGCCTAGCGTACATAATAATTATAAACAATTACCAATCACTTGATGTTCTTGCAAAATGCCTTTGTTTTAATAATGTTCATTATTAAAAGCCCTTATTTTCGAAGAGAAACAATTGAAAACGAACAAATTTAAATTATAGCAAAATATTGGATCAAACGCATAGCATATTTACATTTGAAAAGGAAAAACAGAAATTCTATTTATATACTTATGTGTAAGAGAGTTATGTAGCAAAACTCGGCTTTATAATGGTTTCTTCTTTGATTGACTTTTTGAACACCCCCCTTTCTGATTTTCGATTAACTATTGGTTGTTGCTTGAAAGAAAAAAAAAGAATACATTTTTGGTTTTTCTTAGTGTTAATGGAACATGAAAGTTAAAATTAAAACGTAACAAAATGAAAGACAAGATAAGAAATAACAGAAAAAAACAAAACCTATTTTAGTGTGTAAAAGTCGGATATGACATTTTTTCTATACAAACAACATTTTTCTAGTAATGAGAGAAAACAAAAATTATGAGTGTTTAACCGCTAATCGATATCAATGTAAACTATTTAGTGATTGAATTGTGAACAGAAGACCAGTGAGAAAAGGTCAAAAAGAAAATCAATCAACCTTGTGCTGTCATCAGACACAGGCATAGTCTTGTTTCATTTCATTCGTTCTTGAGTTTGTTTGTTTTTTTTTTTGGTTTTGGAATAAACAAAAAATAGATATTTTACAAATCATCTCCAGATTACATAATTGTAATGATAAATGAAAGAAAAATGAAATTAATAAAAGAATTTAAATTAATTTTAAGAAAAATACGCTTAGACTGATTTTTTCATTAATGAACATAAGAACACCCTGTTCTTGAACGAGAACGAGTTTTTCGCAGTTCGATGTCACTTGGGTTTTGTAACCGTTCTGGTTGAACGCAAGCAAACAATCAATAGCCCGTTTCAACTGCAACAATCTTCCTCTAGCTTCAGTAGATCGCCTTCAGTGTGGCACGACAAATTGACTGAGACCTCCTTTCACCTGTCAAAGTCTCTCGTGTTCACTAGCGCTATCCACCTCATGTGCTCCAATCACACGTAGTGGGGCTGATATCGCTGCGAACCTCAACACCTTGTTAATGACGCAGCGTATTTTTCGTAAACCCAACAGTTGCTTCTTCATTCAGAGTGTGTTTTACGACAAAGGAGTGATGGTGACGAGAATGTCGTATGCAACCATTTCTCATGAGCTCAAAACGGGCACCAAACTTGATTGTGATTTTTAAATGAGCAACAAAAAAATCGATAATTCACGATTCAAATCTGCCATTTCTTGATCTCGATCAATTTTTGGTTATAGATTGTGAAACAGATTTAGATTTTTTGCGAAATAATACATAAAAATCCTGGATCATTATTTGGTATACCCCATCGAAAATCTCATGACATATTACTGTTTTTTAGAGAGAAAAAGAAAAGTAAAATTAAATTTGTACCGAGATTTAGCCTCGGTAGTGTCCTGTGTTGTCCTTCTTGTAGAACAGCGTTGCTTCGTTGTGGAAAAGGGCATCAAATCTGGGGTCAGTGATTGCCTTGACGTGAAGGTATCGATGGCTGGGCTCTAGCGGATGTTCTTGCAGCTCCTGTATGTTCTGGTTGGTTCTGGTCTACGAGGTTGTTCAACAGCGTGGTGGCGAGTTGGATAATATACCGGTCTATGGATATTTTTTTGGCTTCTTCGTACATCCTTCTGTTTGAGAAGAATTTCCGGGTAGAGGGATTTCGATGAAGGCTGGTACATTTACGCAAAATCTTCCTTTCAAACAGGCAAATTTTCTCCATCGGTGTGGGGTTTATCGTGAACCAAATTTGGCATCCGTAAGTTATTATGGGTGTGATGAGCTGCTGATAGATCAGCAACTTAGTCTTTCAGCATATTACAGTTTTCGTTAAGGGCCTTTCATATAAGACGGGAACTACGAAGGCAAATTTGTCGAAATAACCATACTTCCATACAAACAAACCATACAAATATCAGGAAAACATTTCGGTATACCCGAATGTCCATTTTGAATTACCGAATTTTTTGATGAAGTAAAAACTCAAAAATTTTTGTTGAAATAAGAAAGATATCGATTTCGCTTTTTTTTCTGCGAATTCAACAATTTCTTCGCGAATTGTCAAGGTTAGGGGTGGTGGCTTAAGGAAGCCCAAAACGACGAAGATGCTCGATGGTTCGTCAATCTGACGAAGTCATTATTTATTATAGTCCAAATTAAATTGGCAGCAGTATTTAAGTCCTAGAATCCTAGAATATTTAAGCATCGACATCTTCTCTACTATAAGCGGATAATGTTCGTCAGCGAAAACTTATTTTCAAAACGTTGTTTTCTTGTAGTTATAGAGTACGGTCGATTTCAATATGCGTGCACAAGAAGGAAATTATCCAAAATCGGAGTTAGTCTCCCTTCTAGTTGCAGCTTTCATCCAGTGAAACAGTTGCTAGTATAGTGCGGATGAGGACCAGAGACGGAAGGAGCATTTTGCTATGGATTGCAGTTGGATGTAAGAATTTCCAGAATAAGCACCACCTAACTGATTTCAACCGCTTGAGCAGACAACTTATCTGGATTGCTTTACGAAGAAAAAAAGTTCCGGATAAACTTATTTCTATTACAAAGGCTACAGATGGAGGTAAGATGGAGGTAGGTTCTTAGGCAGCCGCCACGCAATGAGCGATGAGCGATTGAGCGATGGAAAAAAATGAAAACACATGAAGTCATATGGAGGTGGCCACGTAAGAACTGAGCGATTTGCGATTTTTTTAAGCGACAGAGTAACGTCGTTCGGCAACCAAATCTGTTTTAATTTTTTAGTCGATCGCTGAGCGACAAAATAAGAACATAGAGAAACTGAACGTAGAAAGTTTGATCTCAGCTGTTCAAAACCGAACAGTTCTATGGAAGTCCTTTCAACCACAAGGATTATAAAAATTATAAAAATGTCACCGAAAAGCAGTGGAATGAAGTTGGACACATTTGTAATTGTTTTTTTAAAATGATGAGCTTCGTAAAGCGGACAGTTGTTCCAGATCCAACTTAAGGGAATCTGCTACAGCCAGAGGATTATTCATATGAACGACTACGACGAACTGAACTTGAAACATTTTCGCAACTAATCGTTGAACGATAACGCTCAGTAAATTGCCACCCATCGCTCAGACTCGTCGCTCATTGCGTGGCCGCAGCCTTAAGGTAGACCTAAACGACGAACATGCTCGCCGAACTGGCAAGTTTGCGTTATCCCCTCCACGGCGAACACATTTGACGAACATTCATTCGTGTTGTTTCTTCAAACCGTCAACAAGCTCAAGTGGTGAATTCCTCGATAAAATCGTGGCTGACTGTTGTTGTGCTTAATCCGCGATATGCACTCGGCGACATTCACAGCAAAAATGTGGTTTGCTCGCGAACATGGCCCTACACGGCGAACATCAAAGCCAACGAACACGACAAAATCGAATTTTTCCGCTAACAGCCAGCGGCTCGCGAACCAGCCCACGACGAAAATGCGGCAAGCACGAGTAAGTTCGGCGAGCATGTTCGTCGTTTAGGACTACCTTTAGAGGTATTCTAGATCTCATAAACGATTTGCTTTGAGAATACTTGTCGAAAGGAAACGGACGACTCATAGTATCCAGCTAAAGCACCTGGACTAAGTTGACCATGTTTGCATAGTTTCGAGAAAAATAATGCAATGACCTAATGACATCAATTAATAATTTCGGTTAAAGCCCCTACACATATTTGTGTTGAACAAGCAATTCTGGGAGTACTCAGTTGTCGCGTTAAAATATATTTTTCTTTTTCAATGGTTGGGCGAGCAGGTGCTCAGAGGGGGAATATTTATTTACGAATACCGTAAAAATCACAGGTACCATCTATCAAAAAGCGTGACGAAAGACAATAAATAAAAGAAATTATAACTTGCAAAATTCTCAAACACAACACACTCCACCCTATTAAGGTTTAAAAATGAACAATTACCCAATACCCAAACCAATTAATGCACTTTTATCCAGTCACCGCTAGATGACGGCTCTCGACTTTTCTAACATTTTTTATGCATTTGTCTACGCATGTTTGACCTTCCCACAAGGTGACCGACATAATTCCCAACACAAACACACTCACACCCAAATCACACAGAGATTTGGATAGCAAAAGAGAAACCCTCCTCTCATCGCCTCACTCACCACACCAAATAACAACACAACACACCAGCCACGGCTTATCGCAGCGCACACCTCAGTAGCGCGCACTATCGTCGTCGTCGGTCGCCTATGATACCGCTGCATGCTCCGTGATAAGATTCTTCGTCGAGTTCATCAAAAAACGAATCAAAACGAACCAAAAACCCCGTCAATCCGTTTGTGATTGATAAAGAAAACGTCAAGTACTTCTATCCCCCAAAGCAGAGGAGCTAATTCACCACTGCCTCTCCGGTCGGTGCTTTACACTGCTCTTTCGCGACTTCAAAGCGCACATTCTCGCTCTCGGCGATTCTCTGCACAGCACACCGATTCGACTGTGCTCTTCCCTCGCTTCTCATACAAGTAAAAGCAAATTTTTTTTGTGAATACCTCGCGCATATGAAGCAACGTTAGTCGCGATCCGTGCTGAGAAGTGCTCCAGAGTTCGAGAAGACAGCACCGCCCCCAGTGTAGTGTACTGTCCAGGAGAGTTTTGAGAATTTCGGTCTTCACTTATATTTTTGTGCTTTCTGCCAGTGCCTCCCACGCATTTCAGTGACATTACGCAAAAGTCAAAACACCTGTGTCCTTTCGAATACAGAGTGAAAGTGAACTGCAACAGATATCCTTGTGCAAGAAACAGAGACTGAGAGAAAATCTAACAGAATGTCGAAGCCCCAAACCGATGCCGATCGTCGGAAGCAGATCAGTGTCCGCGGTATCGTCGAAGTTGGCAATGTAACCGAAGTGAAGAAGAGTTTCAACCGTCATCTCCACTACACCCTGGTCAAGGATCGTAATGTGGCCACCCTGAGGGATTACTACTTCGCCTTGGCCAACACAGTCAAGGATAACATGGTGTCTAGATGGATCCGCACACAGCAGCATTACTACGAGAAGGATCCCAAGGTGAGTTGAAGTGCAAACAGAAAGAAATGTATAAGAATCTCACGTAACGGGGGGGAGACGAGCATTTTTTTGGGGAATTTTCGCGACGAAGACTGCTTTCAATGTCAGTGCTTGTACATCGGCCATGCGTGTGTGTGTGTGCGAGTGCAGATGGTGTGTGTATCCTTCAGGAAGTGGCTGCCTTGCCTCCGTGGTGGCTGCTGATAGACAAGCGGGTGGTTCGGTCGGTGACTCAACCCGTGACATATGAATAGTGAGGGTCAGATAATTGCTTATCCGCCTAAAGGATACATGGATACAGGACTTTTCTTTTTCATCCCAAAGGACTGGCCTCCTTTTTTTCTGCGTGTGAATCGATTTTTGTGCGTGCGTACACAACCCCGCTCTCTTTAGTTCCCCCACACTGAAAGCTCGTGGATAGCAGTGGAGTGCCATGTGGACTAGGCTCGTTATCTACCAGGAGGTTGACGACGACATCGTTGGCTGTGGTGTATCCATGAATTATGTATTTTTGGAAATATACCACTCAACGATGACGAATGTTTCCAACGAAAACCAAGTGAATGTGGCACATTCGAACATTTAAGCGCGAAATGTGCTTTGTACGGAGATTTTCAAAGCGAAGGGTAGAGGACAAACGAGCGCCAAGGTCACAATGCTACTCTACACTCTGGAATGTGTGTGTGTGTGTTGATCGAAACGAGTTCTTTCACATCCTTTCCTCGAGAAGAGGAGTTCGCGTTGAAAACAGGATAATCTCCTCTCAAATGGACGATTTCCTTCGTTCTTTCGCGGGTAATCAAATATCCGAGGTAGACAAACGTTCGTGTTGCACTTATGAAGCGACTCATTAATCACTTTTATTCACTCTAATCAAGTCTAGATAAATTGATTCCTGAATCGAAGTACAATGAGTCAAATTCGAGCACGTTTTTGAAATCAGACTGATTTGACGATATCTGTTTTGTTGAACTGATTGGTTTGTGTTCTTGATATGAATTGGGCTTTTTCTTTTGAAAGGAGACACCTCGCGCTGGATATGTCGTCAGTCTATCTATTCTTTTTGGTATCGGGAGAGAGATAGGCGATTGTTCTTTGCTGTCAAATCAGAGGTCAAAGACATGACTTTTGTTTTTCATTTAATACGGTAATTTTGCAACTGTCGCATTTTTTATCGAGGTGGAGATATTCTTGAAGTTTAAGAACTAAAGGCTGCATCGTCTTTCAACGAAATTCTTTATGGATTCTGAACTTGCAATTTGCAGCATTACCATCATTCATTGAAAGCTCCGATGTTAAATAGGAGGCTACTTTGGATATTTGCTTCTTGAAATAACTTAAGCTAGATATACTCTTTCATAAACGGCAAGGACTTTGGTTGACTTCGTTATTGATAAGCTGTTCATGACAGTTATGTATTCTCTCAGAGCATTTTAGTGATCTAAAGGAATAATTGTAAAATTATAGCACAACAGTTCTGGTGCACTTGGGCCTAGATTCTACACCAACAACTGGTGATGTCCCTTTCATTGTGGAGGGGAGCTATAGTTTAATGCCGACTCCGAATTGCAAAAGTTGAGAAGCTCTTTCTAGACAGTTATCTCTTTGAGCATTGTCAGTGACTCAAAAATGGTGGAACCATAAAAATATGAAATTTGTTTGTGTCGGGAATCGAACCTCGATCTTTAGTCGAGCGCCCTCAAGTTATAATGCAAGATGTAATTGCAAATAAAGCTGATAAAGTAAGTGTCGAATTGGTTGGAAACTTAGACCTCGTCAGCCAATGCCTTGTGATATAGTCCACCGCGACGATGACCGATCACCGTTAGCACGAGTGCCTGTAAAAAGAAAAATGTTCGACCTCGTGTTTGATTCCCGAAAATTCTAGAACTCCATCATTCTTCTCGCTGGATTTTGAAACTGGTTTTGCCTTTAGAGTTACGACTTTGACAACGACATGAATACCCCGTAACAGGTCTTTGTTTCTGTATCGAAAAAAAATTCGATCAAATACTGTAGACGCTCGATATAATGAACATCGATATAGTGAACAATCCAATATAGTCAACACACGAAACTTTATACAGGCTATTCTAAATAGTGAACAAAGAAAATCTCGTTATAGTGAACCTATGCTTTTTCTTTGAACCTTTCGGCATGCACAAATACATCTAAAACTCACAAATGCTATGCAGTGGGCAGTATCCATACAATCGTCCTAATTTACCGTTTGTATATAGTACACAGTTTGTGGTTGTTTAAAGCAAATACAAAGTGCGCGTTGCTTGTACGTGGAATGTATTATTTTGTTGCGTGTTAAATTTTTTACGTATGAGTTGTTTATGTTAAAAATAAAATATTCTTTCTTATAAATATTGGCTTGTTTTTTAGTATTGCGGAGAAAAATTTTAATTTTATTCTATTTTTGATGAATTGCTCTTCAAAACATACACATTTTTATGAAATTTGCTCCAAGCAGTCCATGCTCGTTACAATGAACAATCTCGATGCAGTGAACAGGCCCGGTTTTTATTAGTTCACTATATCGAGCGTCTACTGTATATGAAAAAGAACATTGATTTTAACATTTTTAAACAGCCATATTTTCTTTGTTTAGAGCTGAGAGCTAAACATGTTCAGTTTGTCAAATCAAAAATCTAGCCAAATTACAACAATGTCCAACCAAGAGAAGTTTCAGCTCAATTTGCACTCAAAAAATGTTGATGATTTGGACTTAAACTAATTTAATTCACGTTCAATTTGTTATCAGAGTTCAATTGCTATTCTTTATTCCATGACGTCGTTCTTTGATTTTATAAATTTCTATGTAAATGTGCCATCGGTATATGTCTGGTGATTTTTTAATTCAGTGCTAACTTCAGGCAGTAATGTGCATCTGTCAAATTAATTATTCAAGGGCAAACTGTCAATGTAATTTGTATTCTCAGTAGCCTTTGGGTTTTTATTGTGATGGAATACATCCTTCAACAACGTTACCAAATTTTAGAAATTCTTCTTCTTCTTCTTCCAGTCCCCATTTGCTGTTAGGCGTCGGGGTAGCTTCGGGATATTCATCTTCTCCAATTAAGTCGATCCCAGCTCTCTCTTATCATCTCTGCCAGGGTTCTGCCCCTCATTCTTCCCACATCCTGTATGCGTTTTTCCCAAGTTTTTCGGGGTCTTCCTCTCGGTTCTTCCGTTCTCATTTCCAATACCTGTTTGGCTTTTCTTCGCTCGTCCATCCGATGTAGATGTCCGAACCAACCATTTTAGCTGTCTCTCCTCAATTTCTTGTAGGATCGACTTCTTCGGCCCTACTTCTGTACTCATTCTTTCATTTCTAACCATATCTCTCCTGGTTTTTAAATTTTAGAAATTTTGGTTCCAAAATTATGGTTCCGTTCGCCAAATGTATAGACCTGTTCTATTGAAAAATGGTGTCCACCGATGAGACTAATTTTTGGCTCAATGGGTATTTTTTTGCTTCAAATAAGCAAAATTGTGGCATTTGGAGCGAAGATAATCCACATGATAGTGTCGAAACGCCTTTATATCCCGAGTAACATTTTTGGTGCGTGGCTGGTGGAGTAATCGGAACACAATTTTTCAAAAATACCCTCATTTCAGAGTGGTACGGTCATCGGTATTCGCTATAGAACCATGATTGATTAGGGATCTCATGTCTGATGAATGTCAACTGAGAGACATTCATCAGATCCAGCCTCGGTGGGGATATGTATGCTCGAAGTGTTTAAAGACAAATAAATGGCTATGTAATGAAATTTTATGTTTTTTGCTTAAAATCAAAGTTGAAAAATATGTTTCCCATTTTCCAAAATGTTTCCCACTTTTCAAATGAATCTTATTAGAGCTTGTGACTTCTTAGCAAAATAGACTTTTGTTTATCACGATGATACTATAATTTGATGCGTTTGTAACGCTCATCCTAGCAATTAATTGAACACAAGCTGCGCTCGATAATAACATTGACATTGATTAAGACAAATGACATCTCCCGTGGCATGTAAAAGTTTATAAGCCACACCTTAATATGTCTACGAGTCTAGCCGAAAATGTACTTATCGACTGCGAGGAGTGGTTATGATGAATACATCCAATTGCGTGTTCACCTTTTAACATTTTAAGTATGAATTGAGACTTTTATTCTTAAATTTAGATTTATCGATTGTTTATAAAACATGGAGTTTATTTTAGAGAACATTTCACAAGAATGAATGTGAAATCGTGAATGATATTGCATCACGCTTGTCTAAAAGCATTGTATCCAAAAGTTGATTGGACTTGCATAAGCGTCTATCAAGCTATTGAAACCATGCCTTTGAAAGTGGACAGGAGAAGAACTTAACCGTTGTCAGCGATCAATAAAATCTTGCCGCGATGGCTTTTTTGCCGCCAATTGAAAAACATTTACTTAATGTTTAGTAATTTGGACTTGAGATAATATTCAGAATTTTGTTTAATAAATAATATTCATCTCGTCAAACACTTTTGCGTTTCGATCCCTTTCTGACTCATCGTTCTCTCATTGAGCAGCCACCAATTCCTGACAGAACCTCAAGTTGTTTGGTTGCTAAAGTTTCTGCATCTAGCACATTTGTCATTCTTAAATGTCAATTTGACATTTCCAGCTGCCACAATGTTACCTTTGTCCGAAATACATACCTGCTGCCATCAGTGCCACAAAAAATACTCAAGGCAGTCATAATTGAGTGGATACCAATTCTTCATCATCTGCTTCTCGTAAACAGATTTTAAAAGAGCTTAAACCAATTTTTAGAGATGTCTCATCAAAAGATTTGATCATAATTATTTAGACAAACAGCTCCTATCAAGGTTCAGAATTTGGAAGGAACTTAAAATTTAAGAAAAAGTGTATTGTAATCTTGGAATGACTTTGAGAAGTTAACTAGTTTTTTGGCCGCAGTGGCGTGGCGGTACTACGTCGATTTCTACATCGAAGATCCGTGATTCGAATCCAGAGCAACACAAAAACTTCAAGTTTTACGGCTCCACCTCTCAAGAATTACTGAAAACTCTCTGAGAGTAAAATTGTCAAAAAAAGTTAATTTCATTTAACTGTAAGTTCCCTCCACTTATGCGAGAACAGCAACACGATTAGTTGCTGGAGAAGCTACGCCGAAGAACATCCCGGAATGTAGCACTTTTGGAACACGTTTTCACGGCACAGGAGTTATATCTCACTGATTGTTACGAAAAATAACTTTAATCATTTGTCCCTTTTGCTTTACAGTTGCTTCTTCAGAAACCTCTCAAATTGTTGAAATTTAACCACTTAAGAACCCTGCCTTCCACTTCGTCTGATTTCTAACCTATTCAGTTATTTTTCGCATATTTTGACATTTGAGATATAGCAGCCTCAGCAATGCCGACAGGCTTCAAAATCATTTGATATAGACCACAGATTCGTGATTGATCTTCATTAACACTTAAAAAAACGTCTGCAGCAATTGTGTACTTAAAATAAACCATAAAGACACGATCAGCCTACATGTTTCAATTGATCTTTCGCCTAAATATGAAACTCAAACCGCCATGAATTGCTATGGCAACGCGTTTTCATTTGATCCGGAAAAAACCACGTGATCACCGTCGACCACAAAAAGAAGTCAAACGTTCTGCTGGCGGGTCACAAAAGTATCCACTCCATTTGAGTCACAATTTCGAGTTGACACCAGCTACCAGTCCCACCCCTAGTCCTAGTCGACTCTGTGTCTACCTGAATGCAGAGTTTCTGTTCACGGTATTTGTTCAAACCTTTCATCGCCAATTAAACTCTAGTGGCGTGTCGCCCCACTGACCATGTAATAGATTTAGATTCCCTCACTCGATCCAACGAATGATTTCACACACAGAGAAATAAAACAGAATTTATCTCGGGATCTCTGCCAAAAGACACGCCAGCTGTTGACGAAACAAAAACGAACACAAAATAAAAACGATTCCCCTTCAAGACAATTATCTAGTATTTTCCGATCGTGAATGTTCGGCGGCAGTGGATAGACCCGTGTGAAGATGAAGATCCGCACGGCAAATTGAAGTGCAAGTGCAATTAAAGAGGACATCCCGTCAGACACTTGTTTCATTTCTATCCCTTTCTGAATCTTCGGTCCCTTCTCATGGAGCAGGCACCGCCAATTTCCGAACAGAACTGTACCTCAAGTCGTGTGGTGCTTGACTTTCTTCATCTAACACATTTGTCCTTCTTGAATGTCAATTTGAGTTTGAAGACAAAAAAAAAGCGAACGCTACAAAATACAAACGAGTCCAAAAATATACATCTTTTTATTTTTTGCCGAACTTACCCCCGCGGTGGCCAGAGGTTTTCGGATGCAAACAATTCGGATTTCCCATTTGTTGCATTCAGCTCTGAGTTTATTTTGATTTCGAAATTCTTCGCAACTGATTTATTAAGTCGGTTACTAGATATCGAGATAAACACATATTTCGGCTTGATTTTTTGTGTTTTGTTTTTCGGATATCGTCAAGGTCATTAGAGGTCGTTGCTGTGTCTCAAAATGTATCTCTTAGAGGAGGGCGACTGTGTACCAGAGCTTTCCGTCCTCTTTTCATTTATTAATGTAAATTTCTTAACAACCGCTGTCCGTCACACATGTGTGTGTGTGCGTCCACAAGAAAATAGATACTCGCGTGTATCCGCCGGGAGGGAGGAAGAAATGGGACATTCAAATGCACACTCACGCGGATATAGTTGTTGAGAAGAAAGGAAAATTGTGAGGTTATTTCGAAATTTTCGCTTTTATTTCGAGGCATGCGGCACATTTTCTTTTCGAAAAATATATGCCTCGTTAGTTGATAGGCTTGTGTGAGCATTTAAAGGGGGAGAACTCAGAAATAATTCTGTTCTGGGCACTTTGGGTTGATTGCTGCTATCGATTTAGGAATTTTACTACGTACTTGTGAAAGGGATGAAACATGTCACCATTTTCACCTGTCACGGTTCTGAATTGTTGGGCAATCAACTTAAGTCAACGGTTGGTGTGACAGGTGTTCGAATATGGTTGACAATTAGTGGAGCTCGACATGGGCACATGTTATGATTGAGCAAGAACTCGTAGGGCGTGAATGGAAATCGTTGGTATTCTGCTGTATTTTATGTTGATATTTTGAAAATAATTCATCGTTCAATAAGGATGCTCAGTTTTTAGAAGTTATTCAAACTTTTCTTTTAATTGAAAGAACATTTTATCGCATTACGGACGATTTCCAGACTTACGTTGCATACATTTTATGACCTCTTAAAAGGACACCTTCCTCATGCAGTCTACATACAGTGAAACCTCTCTTCCGCAGGCAGTCAGACAGCCAGTGACAACATTTTTGTCCGCCTAGGGGAATTGTCCGTTCAAAAGATCATACATTGTGTAAGCAAAACTGAAAAGTATATCGGGAAAATGTTTCCGTTTAATGGATCTGTCCGCCTATAAGAGCTGTTTCGAGGTTTAACGTCGTTAATTCGTATAACGTCGTTAATTCGTCCGCCGTGGTTTTTTTGGTAGCACGTCGTTATGTTGCCTATGAGGGCATCAATCGCTTTGCATAGACCTGTGATTAAAGATATCCCCAAATGAAGAGGTCTACAGATCTAAAATCGTAATGCCGACAAATAGGTCGTGCAGAAAGATGGTGGCATGCACAATGTCGCTAAATAGCCACCCCGTATTGTTGAATTTCCATGTCGTCGGTATTTATACTATCCAGGTTAGCCCACAAGGAGTTGCTTATCATCGGCCTGTATAGCTCGCTGTATACGGCTATGGCAGACCCAATTTCGTGTTGGAAAAAGTTTGGACCGATGATTCTTCTTTTTCTTATGACGCTGCAATTTGACGTGAACCTGAGCATCAACTAACAAGACTCAACAGCTAGGACGATCTTTCGATAGATGTCTTCAGTTGCACACACCAATTCACTTGTGTGCGCCATCTTAGTCGTGGGCATTCTCTGTTGCGTTGTCACACAGGCTCACAGTCGAAGATTCTTCGAGCCGGAGCTAAGTTGCCCATGCGTTTGACCGATGATTCGTATGCAAATGTTCGACCGATGATTCGTTAGATCGAAGTTCGCAATAAATAGTGGATTTCTCTGGATGCATTTGGAGCTGGTGTATCTCTCGTGGGTTGGTGTCGCCTCAAATCTGACAATTTTGCTTGTTCCACCATCCATTCATACGAAAAAGGATTTCGAGCCTCAGTCTGTTTGTTTTTCGGGGACGCTAAGACCTAAGACTATTCTAAGACCGTCTATGGTGATTTGTCACTCACTGTTGAGCAATTCCCAAAAAATTTTACAGATGTTACTTTGACAACATGGTCGCTATAAAGAAACTAAATTAAAGCGACTCTCTTGAAAGGCACACTTTAAAGAAATTTTCTCGTCAGAAATTGTTTAAGAACGTAAACTTCCCTCTAGAGGGCCAAATACAATACTGTCTGCTCGGAAACTTAAAAGAACGTAAGCAACCGAAAGAATAAAAAAAAATTATTCGCTGTAACTATAACAATCGCTTCGCACAGTTTCGATAAGTTCGTTCACTTTTGCCTATTTACGTGGGAGTGAAATGAATCGCTTTCTACGTACGTAAATGTCACTTGACAGTTGAGTTTTCCTTAAACTTCTATAAGCAATTATAGATATACTGAAATTTGACGATGACTTTTCGTTTGCTTTTGACATTAGCTTAAGTTTTCGTAACTGTAACTGTTTTTTCGACGCCATGTGTCCCATGTCAGAGTTTCTGTAACACTTTAAAACATGACAAACGTCTCTTTCCTGTGACAACCGCAACACGCAATGAGAACGTTTATGGAAGCTAGACAATTACTTGAACTAACAGACTCTTCACACTCCTCTTTTGTTATGCAATTAACTGTACTTAAACCGCAAGCACCGATAAAAAGTCTAATGACACTTTTTTCAAATTTTCTATAACCACCATGATTTTGATTTAATGATTTTCGACAATGTTTCGTTTTGTTTTCATCTCCACTTCCCTCATCGATTAGCCTTGTCAGCGAAGTGTATCCACCTAGACAACTGGACGCCATTTTCTAAGTTTAATACCCTCAACTATTGATTCGGAAGCACATGTGTGTATCCATACTTCCCGAGTAGAAAACATTTGTTCGACTTCATTTGTCATTTCGTGGTGCGTCGTCACGTTTTGAGTCATCTTTGATTTTGTTATTCAAACCACATACAAACCGGGTGTTAGGGTATTTTTGCTGACCGCCAAAAATATGAGAGGTCACGTTTATGCAAACAATGAGGTTATGATTCTTTTTTTTTTTGCACATGTGTGTACCTGTGGCGGATTTTACACTAGCAATTCGGTTGCTCGGATTTTTCGCATTTGCTCTCTTCTAATCTTGTGGAAGAGTGAAATCGAAACAGAAAGAAATGGAAAAATTAAGAGCAGGTGACATCCTCGTGTAAATCCCGCCTAAGAAACGTCACCAAATTTTAATTGAAATTGCAGTCAGATTTGACCATTCACAGCTCGTCAAGTGACGGCCGTTGATTGAACAATATTGTTCAAAGCGTATCTGTGATGGTGAAGTAGTCTGATGAGACTGGTGTTTAATGAAATTAGGACAATTTAAAGTGATTTTACTCGATGAAGGTAGAAATGGAAACTTAGAACGAAAGAAATTGCTCAGGGGCTATGCTAGCACTCATCAGTTGACACAAAAGAACACAGAGAAATGTGCGCACGAGAGAAATAACCAGTTTTTTTGTTGTTGGTATCTCCCTTTATTATAGAATCGACCTTTATTTTATATGAATTTCGCAACTGCTGAGAGAGAATTAAAATGCTGTCATAGCTTGTCGTGGCCAACGAGTGAATTTTTGCCCAGAATTTGCTTGGAACAAATGGAACTTTTACTGAGTCGATTCCTTGTACAAAGACAGGTTTAAAGTTGGCCTTCCAATATGAACATTCATGACCTGAAGCAATAGGATTTATTTTTTACTTTTTTATGGATAACAGTTAGATGGTTAGATTGTGTATTGTATATTAGAAATTGTATAGGGCCCGATGGGCACCGTGGCGTAGTGGGTAGGTGCGTCGACTCCTATGATCGATGTTCTCGGTTCGATTCCCGAAAAATTACCTAACATTTTTTCACGGCTCCACCTCGAGTCGCTGACAATGCTCAAAGAGTATAACTGTCCAGAAATAAACGGCATTAAACTGTAGGTCCCCTCCACTCGTGAGAGAACAATGTTGTGCACACGAGTGGTTGCTGAGAAGCTAGGCCCAGGTCCACCTCGGACTGTAGCACTGCCATTATTATTATTATTATTATTATTATTATAGGGCCCGACTGTCAGTACTCAACTGTCATTACCATGACTTTTCATAAGTAAAATCTGGGATGTGAAACAGGAAAATATTGAATATTTACGGTGAAATTATCGAAGAATATTTTCGTTAATTTCGTAATAGTTTTAGCCATCAAAGCGCTTTACAGCTGAATGACAGCTGAATTCTCCTTAAGTTTATATAAGTAGACACTTGAAATTTGACGATGCTTCTGGTTACTTTGGTTTTATTTAAACATAAGCTTAAGTTTTCGTACGGCTATTATAGTCGGTCCTTAAGTGCAACATAAACAATATGAGAATAGCTTTATTTGACAAAAATGAGCTAACGATTGATTGCAGACTAATAAAAAAGACAATTGACAATTGTATGTATTGTCAATGACCAGTATGACTTCAGAGGTTATGCCCGAACAATTGGGAGAAAAAGAAACTCAATATGAAACGGGAATCATCAAAGCAACTAAACATTTGTCAACAAAAAATATGTCAACTCATCGAACACATCCCAACTCAAGAGCAATGAATCGAAAAAAATAGAATATCAGAAAATAATGAACATAGTTCAACGCATAGTCATAGAGAGATGAAGGTAACATAACAGTAACTGACATTGAATATTTTTGTTTGTAGTGCCTGTCCAATTTCATCGTGCACTCAAGTGAACTGAACTGTACGATTTGGTAAAAAAAAATCTCTATCAGGTGCTAGAATAACTAACAAAAAAAAAGATGATGATGGCTTAGCTAAAACCTATCTGGGAGAGTTCATTTGGCAAATCCCATAGAGAGGCACGTACTCGCTCGCCAATTGGGTGTGTTCCAAGTGTCGCTTTAATAACATGTCTTCTACTGCAAGCCTTAAACGAGAAAATTTTATCGGTCCTCGTATCAGACGTAAAAAAGCAAAATTACCTTTCGCAAGTAAAGTTTTTCATTTTATTTGAAATAGGAGAAAGATACGAGTATGTGTCATACATGTGTTTTAACAAAAATAAAGAACCTTTTACGTAAAACACCTCACACTTGTAATGCTATAGAAAGGTAACTCCTATTTTCCGTTGCAAAGGGCAAATTATTTTATTGAATTCCATTACCAATTCACTTCGCTTTTATATCTCATTTGGAGGTAACTTTTTCTGAGCCTTCTTTGTGTGGGATGGTTTATTGGAGATTTGTTCATTCAAGTGTTGTGTTCAAGGAGGCAACCGTGATGAAGCCTTGTAGGTTGTGACAAAAGGCATTTCGACTTCATCAAGGACGTGTACATGTTTTCATGAGTGTTTTGGGATGCTGAATAAGTTATCTGCCACACTCAAATTTTAAATTTTAAAGTAGGCTTAGATCTATTTAAATAAATTGTGTGTTGAGTTTCGAATATTTTACAATTCATTTAATTTCAAAGTAAAGGTCCTTCATACCTTGGTATCATCTGAACACACCCACAGTTTTGTCTATTGCTTTTCACGTGTAACTAATACATATAGTTACGCGTTCGCAATGAATTGGTCTTTAGAAGGCACCACATACTTATCGTCCAGTTAGAGTTTTGTGAAGCATGATGAACCAAAATAGCAGAGCGCTTTTGCGTTGGGTCTTCACTAAGATCTTATCTAAGGAGTCCACGTTTGCCCATCCAATTCCTTAATTTCTTCAAAACTTTAGCTGTCGGTTGTGACGTTTTGTCATATGTAGTTAGCAATGCAACATATCCATTTTTGCTGGATAGCATACACTTTTTTTTTATCTTAACTTACTTTAAGACCAGCTCAGCTCAGCCTGGTCTTCAGTCACCGAGAAACCTTCCACAACAGCACGTTGGGAACTCGCGACTGTCACGATGTCATCCGCGTATCTAAGCTTTCCGATAAACAGCGGACCTGTTTTGATTTACTGCGTCGTAGATGATAGTCATTTTAAACTGTCTAACTATCCCAGCAGCTTGATCGATTTATAGAAAAAAACGCTTTGCAGCTGGCGGCCGAAGTATCTTCCCGAACAGTTCTTAACGATGAATGCTGTTTTATGCGGCTTTAAAATCAATAAAAAGATGGTGTGTATGTATTTGTGTCACTCTAGTCTCAGTAATTCTATTTGCTGTGTTGTACTTAACATTCGACCAATCGACATGTCACCAACCCTCAACAAAATCTTCTTAACCAAACCAACAGAAGAATTGCACAGTCAGCCCCAGCATGAGACAGAACACTTGAAGAGGAACCAGCTCAAGAGAGCTATTATTTAGAATATTTGCATTGTACTGATCCTTATAGTCTCGTTCATCTTGTCTTGTTTGTCTCATTCCCGTCGTTCAAGTTGTTGTCGTTTTCGTTGCCGAGGCTCGCAATCTATGAACTATAACGTCTGGCCTACCTTTGGACTGATCCTTGTAGTCTCGCTCGTCTTGTCTTGTTTGTGTCATTCCCGTCGTTCAAGTTGTTTTCGTTTTCGTTGCCGAGGCTCGCAATCTATGAACTATATCGTCTGGCCTACCTTCGTCATTCACACGTCTTTGCCAGCAAATTCATATTTGACATCACGCTTTGTTCCCGTGCCGATGGAGATACATGCGACGAATGCAAGCAAATGATGACATACAAATTCAGTCTTTTATGCAAAAAAGCTGTTATCTATCATCTATTTGTCTTTGAATACAACTATTTTCGTTGGTCTGTCTCTTCTCTTCTGGATGGTTGACAAAGTCTGCCAATGATGCCAAATTTGTCTTATCTGTCTTCGCACTGTCGTAATTCATATTCAAGTTGACAAGAAGATGACAGATGATGGTTACAAATAGATTTCGATGTGTTGCAATTTAAAGAAGCACTCCACTTGCAGATCCTCTGTCAATATGAGTTGACTTATGGTAAAACGAGTTAAAAATCAATTTTATTTTTACTATCTTCCAATTGTCAGAGGAAATTGAAAGGAATACCTTCCATTTAGTCTTTAGAAAGAACAGCGTTTGCGGTAAATGCTATGAGAATAGAAGAATATATAAATAATCGCCAATGAACGGCCCAGTTTTGTGAGGAGTCACATGGATTAAGATGGATAAAGATAGATTTCATGGAAGAACTCAAGAAATGAGAAAAACTGGCGCTGAGGGAATTTCATGTCATGACTATACCGAATGGTACATACACATGGAAATATATCGTGAACCAATTTATGAAGTTAATGCCTGCAGTGGTTTTTAATCCTGATAAAAATAGTGGTTCAATTTCCCAAAATTCCTTTTCGAAAAGACTGCGCGATATTTCCGACGTTCACTTTCATCATTCGCCGTCTATTTCTGCGACATTTTTCCCATTAATTGACCTCATGCTATTCATTTCAGTTGCTTCAGTCAGATTTCTTTTCCAAAGACTAAGATTGGACGATAACATTGTGAATATAATGCCGTTGTATCTTTGCCTAAATTCTTAAGCAGTCAATCGCGTTGTACGTGCTACTCCTTTCATAACAGTGAAGAATGAAATTAAAGAGTCATTTACATGACGCGAAAGTTATGCTGTCGAAATGACTCGCCGGGTGTGCCGGAAACTGAAAATTTACGTTTTGACATGACACTGACACACTTACGAGTATGTATCAAACACAATATTGCGTTGGTGCTACCGTCAAATGACGTTTAACTACTAACACAAGCGGTACAATGGCACAGCCCGAAGTAGTGCGTTGTGCTAGCGATGTTATGTTTGTTAAAAAATGAGAACCATGGGAGTAACAGAAACAACGCACATTTTCGCGCAAATCTTTCAATACTTCTCATTTAAAGTGAGAGGTTTTTGTGCGTTTTGACATTTCATTGTAAAATTTGAGCAATAAAAACAGCTGAAAAATGTATTAACTATCATTTCAAGGTAGGCCTGAAGGACTAGCTATCGTAAAAATGGTAACACCAAAGCCGTATTGTATTTCTCCTATCGACCTCTTTTTGACAGGTATCTGGTGTTGAATAATCTAATAATTGTGTTACTGTTACGCCATTTTCGATCGCAGTCCTCCTTGAGAATTTCCGAATCTTAGAAGAATTTCCGAAACAGACATCTGTGCAAAATCTACCACACTCCACTGCCAATCAGATTTTACTTTTGCTCACCGCGTCTCATTTGTCAGTCTCATTAGCGTAGAACCTTCAAACCGACCTTCAATTAAGTGTCGTGATTTTTTAACACCCAAGTTCATACGCATCCTCGCGTCTAATTAAAACCCTAAACCATTTGATCCCACACACTCCCTTAATGAACTGTCACATAAAAACATTACACCACACCATCAAGTGCTCCCTCGGTCCAGGCGACTTCGCATTTCATCGCCTACCCGTGCCTATCCACCGCACACATGTGTGACATCTAGTGTGTGTGTGTGTGTCGTTGCTAGAATTACATCTTATTGTCATCGCAGATTTCTCCCAAACCTCGTCGTATGGAATTTTCTAGATGACCCAGAGGAGACAAGAATATGATTCTCATTTATTAGTGTCAACGAACACTTAAAGCAATTTTCAGCCTCCATTTCACTCGGCCCGCCTTTGCTGCTCCTAGCGGTTGCGTAACGTCAATCCGAGATATTTTGTAATTGACGGTCGACTCGCCGGATTGCTTTCGCATTCACCTCAACGCTCACAACAGCGGCGGTGTTTATTTCATTTCGTTGCGGATAATCGCAAGTATGATCACGTGATTGGTGAATTCATTAATTCGTTCGATGAACTGTGCTCAAACAAGAAGCGCTTGCGAAAGGTCACATCTGCGCCTTGACAGAGCAGAGGCCCTCTGTCAAAAAAGAGCATATTGCGGAATTAAATGTCACGTTCACGCATGATTGAGAGTTACACTGAGGCAGTTCATGACCCACTCGAGACCTTGTGAAGTGCAGTGATCGGCTATCAATGATGCTGATCGCGTACAGCCAGCGCATGCTAACTAGTTTCGAATTTCAGTGCTAAATGCAACGTTGACGGTGTTTGCGCCTGTTGCCGGGGATATTCATGTGCCCCATTCCAGCTGAGCAGCAACCGATGTCTGTTTACGTAGAGAGCGTCTATTTTAAGGCCCGATGAAGTTCACCTTATGCAATTGCATCGGTGATTACTTTCAAGTTGACCTAGTTGCTAAATTGGCGGAATGGGAGAATGTTTATGCGTTAGATTCGAAATTGGATTAAGTTGGGCGGTAGGTAGAGCTTGTGTTGGATGTGTTTTTGTTTTTTCTTCTCGTTGACCTAATTAACCTTGGATTAGGTCGTAATCATAAGGAGGAAATACATCATAATGCAAACATGCTACCGGCATGTGGGCTTCGGGAGATAAATTTCAAATGCACGTGGCACCGGAGGTAGACGGTCGTAATAATTTCATTTGAACTTGTTCTTTTATTTGTTCGAGATAACGATTTAATTCGTGCATCGTTATCGCTTTTATATTGTACTTGTATATCCGCTCTGACGTCGACTAACATGTGTGCAGGTTTTTTTTCAGATAGAATCGGGAATGGAATTCCTTGACGCTATTTCGGTCCATTAATAATACATAAAAGTTGAGTACTCAAAAGTTAAACAAAATAAAACTTACAAGCGAACAGAGCTACTGAATCAACTCATCAAATAATGATAAACATCTTTGTCAGCGAGAAAGATTATCTTAATATTTTGAGTCATCCAGTTTTTCTCCGACGAACTCTATAAATGAATAAAAATCCAAGATGCTTGTCATTATCTCTAAAACAGCTGAATGAATGTCAAGCTTCCAGTGGAAGGTCAATGCCACTCGTTCAATTCAAGTTCACGTGATTCTATTGATCTGTAGCTATATTTCGTTTTTTTCCTTTTTCGCAACTTGGATCATCAGCGGTATGAAAGAAAGAAATCGTTTCCAGTTTTGAATACAAACCACAGATCTATGATTAAATCCCATAAATTCGATTCCCTACCTCAAAGCACTCCGAAACGTCAAACGTCATCATTGTCTACACGTGAAGTACCCATTTCGATGGCAAAAAGCGAAAAAAACACAAGAGGCAAAAGAGAATACACAATTCCGTCTGTTTTCGCCATAAACCCTGACTCATCGAAAGCGTCAAATGTGCTTCCCAAAGATCACATTCAATGTCACTAGGAATACACCGGTTGGCGATGATAAGTCGCACTCATTTGAAGCGTGGTTAAACGCTCTGCCGAACATGATTTTATCACGAACATTCAGCGAGTTTCTCTCAATGGAAAGCCTCCACTGATAAGAGCCGCCAAATACTGATAAGCCACCAGCAGTGACTGTATTTTTGTTTTTCCTCTCCTCTGGCCAAGAAAAAACGCAAGCTCTTTGCCAAATTTACGACAAGGTTATTGATCTAATAAGCCGACATGAGAGCGGCAGAGAACTATTAATAGGCCAGAACAAAATCAAACAGAACCACAAAAGGTGAACTCCAATGATGTAGCCCGCGGTTTGAGGAGCGATGAGGTTTTGTTTTTCGCTTCGAGGCAAAATTGCACAATACATTTTCTAATCAAGCTAGACTGTGTTGACTTTGTTCATCTCTGGTGTGATAATGCTGTTGATTCGATTCATCTATTTTGTTTTTTTCAATTGAGAGCGGTTATTCTGCTTCTCTTGCATTTCCTCATCGTAAATACTTTGGAACGCTAATCAATATCAGACGATTGTAGAGTTCAAAAGGGTTTCGTGTCATTGAAGTGAATTAGCTACATACAGCACTGTTCAGGAATGGATTTTGATCTGGAGAATCAGTTGAAGGTGATTGACTATATGGAACCGTTTGAACGGGATTGGAGATCATTGCTTCACAAAAAAATCAAGGTGAAACGTGAAATCTCTTTCTGTCATATTTTTATGTGGCAATCTGTCAAAAAGGAAGAATATAGTAAAAGTAGTGGATAGGTACGTCGATTCCTACGCTCGTAGTCTAAGGTTCGTATCTCGAAAAAACCCCTAACATTTTTTCACGGCTCCACCTCTTTCGAAACACTGACAATGCTTAAAGAGTATAACTGCCTAGAAATATCTTCTCAATCTTGCCGTTCGGAGTCGACATTAAACTGTAGGTCCCCTCCTCTCGTGAGAGACCAATAGCACGCACAACACGAGTGGCTGCTGAGAAGCTAGGCCCAAGTCCACCTCGGACTTCAGCGCCGCTATTATTATTATTTTTTTTAACACTACTGAAGCACTCGGACTCAAAACTGGTCCATTATACTGCCAGTTAGCAACCTACTCCAGTGCCGTTAATTTGATTCCAACGGCGAATGGTGACTGGACCAGATTCGATTTCACTGGTATTCGAACCTGGTACTCCTCTAACTTGGGGCAGGCACTTAACCAACTGCGCCATCCAGTCGCAGTTATTGTTTATTATTATTATTTGAATGTTAGGAATGTTCATAAAAATAATGGGCCCAACTTGGCCTAAGCATGGCTGAACTCACTTACAATCTACCAGTATAACTTATTTGATGCGTTAAAATAATGGTTTCCTCAAAACCTTATATTCTAAGAGACCTTGAAAGACGACTGGATGGCGGAGGTGGTGCCTGCCCTAAGTTAGAGAGGTTCCAAGTTCGAATCCAAGTGAATGCAAAGTTAATGCGCCTTTAACCGGTTTTTCAAATCTGGTCCAGTCACCATTTGCCGTTGAGATCAAATTAACGGCACTATCACTGTAACGGTCGATTAGTGGCAATAGTCTGACTGTGGGTATCACAATGGAGCAATATGGTCTAAATGTGCTGGTGAATTCACTAGCAGCCCCTTAACCTAACCTAACCCAAGAGGCCTTGAAGAGTTTTAGCCTAAATATCAATAGCTAGCGTTTATGAAGAAGCCATTTTTGAACTTGAAAAGGACCTTTACCTGATCATGATTTCTAAGTTTGAGTACAGACAAAAATAATGTCTTATGAATTCACCGGTTCGTCCTCAGGCATGACACAGCTTGAAGAGGATTTTCCACACCACAGCAACGTTGCTTTGTCGGAATTACTTTCACTTTTCTAGTCAGCTTTGCCGTACATGAGTATTAAGCTTTGACACTAAATGATTTTGGTTTTGTGTTCGGAAGTATTCTCTCGCCAGAGTCATTTGCTAGAAAAAAAGATCAAAAGACTTAATTGAATGAGCCACAAAGATGATGATGTCAATAGCGATTAAATCAGGTTTTAGTCCAATTTTCTATAAAATGTTGTACAAATTCTGTTCAAAACTCGTCTATTTGTATCGTCTCCTGTGAAAAAGAACTCATGAAATTGCAATCCTCTTTAACAATCACTTTGCTTTCCGGTGCAAGGTCTATTATTTCTTCGATATCTCCCTTGCGAGATAGAGTTTCTTGACGCTCTATTGCTGCGTCATCGCAAAGATATGAATATCTCCCCGTCTAGCGAAAGACGCATACATAATTCGTAAGGATCTAAAGAAAGTATTTCCTTATCACCTGCCTGGAACAAAGTTTAAACGACAGCCGATACAATGCGAAATTGATAAGACCATTCATCGATAAAAGCATTCCCAATTTCTTATCTAAACTGATTCAGCTGGTTTAAAATTAGCCTGTTCTTTGCTAAAGTTTGAAGCTTGTATAAACAACGCAACATTCTTGCAATGCCGACTAACTGTACTTGGACTTGCAGTAGTCCGAAAGTCGAAAAAAACCTGAAGCCAGAAGTTCAAATTTTGACTTCCCTCTGAGTGTTTTCCAAATTTTAAGTGGAATTCTTAAATTTACAATATAATCTGTATTCGATTTCCCTTTCGTCAAACTGAAGACCTTATTTGGTAGCTGGTGTATAGAATATAAGTTTTTCTTCTTCTTTAGTCCAGAAGGGATTTGGACCCTAATCTCTCTCCAGCTAGTACGATCTCTCAAAGTTTTGCACACCAAGTTGGCGCTTCTTAAGCGTTTTTTCTAAAAGCTTTGATTCGAACACTCTTCGGCCCTGAGCTTTGTTGTCCATGCACTCTAAATCATTCAAAGAACACCCTAAATTACCTGGCCATCCTAGGCGTTTGATCCGTAAACGCCCAGTTAGACTCATGTCGATATACAACCTGTATAGTACGCCACCCGCCGTCCTTGTACAAAACAGAAGTAAAATAAAATTGGTCTTTCTCATGACTCTATTAATCAATCGCCTTTTGAGGTTAACGAAACAGCGTTTGGTAAGAGATATTCCAAGTTTGATTTCCGTGTTAATGGCTTAAGAGGTGTTTATCGCAGGGCTGAGGTAAGCGAAATCCTTTACAACCTCGAAGCTATAGCTGAACGTTGCGATAGTTTCGTCAAGTCGTTGATTTTGTACGTCCTTTTTTTAAAGACGGCATATACTTTGATTTACTATCATTTACCGCTAGAGCCCCTTTAGTAACTTCCATCTTAATGTCAACGAACGCCTTATTGATGACTGGCTATGACCAATCACGTCAATGTCATCAGAGTTATGATACACATATATGAATGGTTCTAAATAACCACTTTCAAGAAAATTATGAAATGTAAGTTTAAAAATACAGTTTCTTTCATAAAAATAAGGGTGAACACACGAGGGAGAAATGAAACAACAAGGAGGAGAAATTAAAGAACACACGAGGGAGAAAAAAATCACACGTTAAGTGTTGGGCAATTGTTGCAATTGCAAAGCGTTTGTCAGCCGAACAAAAATTTGGGGGTTGGCAACATTGTTGTATAATTTTAGTAAAATGAAAAAATTGCAATCTGCTCCTGTGAGAGAAAATCCATCTCCTTATTCTCAAAATCGTTGCCACTTTACCCAGCAGGACTTTTGGGACAAATGTTTGACTTCAAACTAATATCTCCATTTTCTTAGCTTCTAATTGATCTGCTCCCTAGTCATTTATGTAAATGAAACCTATTAATTGAGAAATATCAGTTTCATAACTATTCATTTTGCCACCCCACTTCAACCGGCTTCAACTGATTGAATTCACTCCTGTCCTTATCTGTGTCTGATTGGCTTTTTTTATTGAATCGCATCTATTTTCGACTCATCTCTCCAAGTCTAATTGACTAACTCGAGTACTTGTAATTTTTGTAAGGAAAAAAAAACTGCCAACAGATTTTAATCTAATCATTGACATAATTACTTGTTTTCGTTCCTGTTATCAGTTGTTATAGCCTGACGAGTAATTGTTTCAAGAACACGTCGAGTAAACTAAGACCAGTAGTGTGTCAACCAGCTGCTGTGCCAACTGACGTATCGCCTGCACTCACTTCAATTCTAATTCTAAATTTAAGTCTCATGATCAAAATAAAGTATCCAATTGGCACGGATTTCACAAAAGACATCGCCACTGTCTTTGGTGTCAGGGTCACAAAGCAAGGTCCACAAAGAAGTGCTGGCTGATGCGATTTACTTTGCTAAAAATTGTTCTGTCGCTGCTCGCTCGAGGAGTGATAGTAAAAGTTTCTCACAAATATCTGCTCGATTTGACCCCAAAGTTGAATGCAATGAAGTTCAATAATGTCACCGACAAATCGCTGGAGAACACTCACTCTCCGCACTTCGTGTGGTTGTCTAAATTCTAGGAGTCGTTGTTATTGACCTTGTTCTAGTTGAACAGCGCTCAAGTGACTTTCTTATTCGGTTCTGCTTGTAGGCCTGAGGTTACATTTGGTTTTTGTTTTGTTACATTTGGTGATGCTCTTGAGCAAGTGGTCATTGCTACGTGCGTCATTTGAGATGTCTGTGTGGAGCACATTCGATTAGGAGTTCATTTTGGCAATCAATTGTGATTGATAGGTTTGGGGTCAAACTGAGGAAACAGGTTTTTTCTTAATTCTGGACATGTGTTCAAATTATTGACAAATCATGTAGTTGTGAGCGGTTTGTCGTGCGCTCAAAACATGAATGTTGAGTGACAGTTGATCTTTGCGCCTGAAAGTATGTAAAAATTTGTGAGTTCAGAGTTTCAACAGGGTGTTACGGTGTCTTCTGAAAAAAATATTTTACAAACTTAAATTAAATATATTTCAAGATATTCTGCGGTCAATTGGGATGGAAAAGGCCTATCAGTAATCAAAGATCTGTTTCCTTTGTAATTTTTTTCCGAATTATTTAGACTTTTGGTTGGTCACTTTTGAGAATGTGACATCTGTCACCTAATCTCTTGTGGTTACTCTCTTAAACATGAATTTCAAAGTAAAAGAAAATCAGTAAAAGCATCATGTTAAGGCGGTGTGTTGCCATTTAACTCGTGTCCCCGAGTGTAAAAGTGTCTCAAAATGAGTGTTAAAAAACGGATTGTCTTGAACGACACAGATTCTTTCTTCCTTATATGGCGCTTCAATTCATTTTAAAATAAAAAACGTTATTATATATAAATAATAACGCACACAAAGCTGGTTGAGGTCTTTCACCATTTCTGCGCGACAACTCGATCGTGAACGTCCTCTGTTGCGTTGTCCCACAAACTCGGACTCTAAAATTAGCCTAAAAAGGTTCACCAAAATTGTATACTTCTTCAACAGTTCAGCCCAAGAAAGGAGGAAAATACCAAACCTTCGTGTCATAAGATGTTTCCCTTTGAGTCGAATATAAGCAAATAGATGAAACTTTAAACCTTTTCTGTCACCTGATCCTTCAAGAAATGCTTTCAATGAATACATAAGAAAAGATAAAATATATATTTTTTTTTGCATCATTCTTTTGATAACTTTTCATTCCGATATGCTACTAAACGAAAGCAATTTAGTAAAGAATGCGAATCATTCACACGACTAATCTATTGCATGCATCACTTCGAGGAATTTAACTTTTAAATTTAAAATCTAATCGGATCAGATTTCGAAGTCGCATGGTACACAAGTTCAGGTGGTGGATTGATTTTGAGTTGGCCCCATGTGCCGAGATACCACTATCGAAAACCTGAAAAAAAAACACTTTTCGCATGAAATTGAGTCATAATCTTGTGATAATCTGCAGAGGCATAAATTACAATAATATACATACTTCAGAGAGGGCTTTTTTAAGTGTTTTGTCAAATATCTCTGATGATGTTCACATGGCTACCGTGGAAGTTGTGGCGTGCTACTAACTGAAGTGTTCCGAAACAGGATGCGCGGCAAAAAAATAAGATGGTCAAAATACTACGTTCAACTAGACCATGACAAGAGCAAAGTATGTAAGGAATTACAGTGTTGTACAAAAAAATAGGAATAGAGCAGCATGAGACCTTACTTTAGATTTAGATAAGAACGACTGTCCGCTACAAACGTCGTTTAATTACTAGAACAAATTCTGTTAAGCCAGCTGTCATCTTGACACTTTACCGTTAACTGAAAAAAAATCTTAAAACAAATTCTTTTGTTTTTAGAGCACAGCAAATGTAAACATTCTGCCCGGCCCTGGCGTCTCTTCGGCGCCAATATCTGGGGGCCTTCTTCTTTCAGGGCTTATGCGAACTTGGTGAGGTTTCGATAAGCAATCTACTACGCTACATCTTATGCTCAAAATGGTTTCCCGGAAATGAACATGAACAAAAGTATTGACCTCAGTCAGTCAGTCAGTGGTCTAAGTGCACACTCCAGCCACTTCAACCTAACCTAACCTAACTGTAAAAATATCTGATGACTTGGGAAATAAAGTATGTCTTCCACCTCTTCAAGACTTGCTCAGAAGTGAGTAGAAAGGGAGACCGCTTATGATAGTACCTCGAAGACTTTAATGATTAAGTTCATTAGGTTAATTTCCAAAAAAAAATGTACACTGTGCACAAATTGCAAGTACGTATAAAAATAATACCACACAAGTTGAGACAACCGTCAAAATGACGTCCATATCAAATCAGCGGCGTGTTCGCCGCCGTTCTCAGTTAAGAATAATAGGATTAGGCAGTTTAAAGTCAACTTACTTAAGCCATTAACGAGTCCATGAGTTAATCTTATTGTACATCCATAAAGGGATTATATTCAATTTCGTTGAGTTTTCGTTAAAATCGGATTTTCCAATAAGGACTTGACAAGTTCTTTTTAAAATAAAACGCAAACCATTTGAAATATTTTTTTATTAGTTTGAAATACAATCAAAACATTTATGTATGGAATTCGACGTCATTCATAGGTTTACCACGGGTACGTTTGCAGAGGTCGATTCGTTAAACCCAATTTTCGATGGCTTCGCCAAACATTTTGACAAAAATGGCCGCGATCACTGCGCTCTTTTAACGACGCTGACTTGTTGGCATAAGACAATGATTTAACGGAGCCCCATAAAAAAGTCTAGAGATGTTATAATTTAGGCGGCCAATCGACCGGAGCATTTCTCGATATAACACGTTCATCGAATCGAGTTTTCAATAAGTCGATTATTATACCCACTGTGTGACTTGTGGCACCGTCTTGTTGAAACCACAAATCATTAGGGTCTAGTCCATGCAATAGACCAAAGAAATAACATTGGAACACGCCCCTGCAGCGATCTCCATTGACTGTAACGTGATGGTCATCAGCGAAAAAAGGGTGCAATGACACCACAGGTATGAAAAACCCCACCGAAAGCAATTATCTTTTGCGGACGAAGTGGTGTTTCTTGAATCATATGAAAGGAATAACACATATTCTGTCTGTTGACTAAACCGCTTAGCCTAAAATGCGCTTGATAACTGAGAATGGTTTTGCGATGAAATTGACCATCTTATTTTAACATTTTCCAAGCCCACTCCAAGAACGTACTTCGCTTCATATGATCGGCTTTAGTTCTTCAGCTAATTTCACCGTATAAGGGTGCAGGTCATTTCGCGATTGCAGATCATTTCGCGAAATTTGCCACAGTGTGATCTTAGCTATGTCCAATACTTGAAAACGCCATGAAATCGACTATTTTGGTTCGTTTTCGACGGATGCTTGAACGGCAGCAATATTCTCGGCACTTTAACCAACCCGTTGTCTCACTGGCAAGGGTGATGGCAAATTGGACTCAAATTTGTTCACTAGACTATGAATTGCTTGTCTACTCGGACGAGAAATACGCTCGAAAAATTGGAGTTCTTAAAGTTGCCGTCGAAGATTTGGAATTTGACGCTTTTAAAATAGCCGCCAGCGACTCGAAATTTTGATAAAAAATTGTAATACTTTGTAAACGTTCTTCGTTCTTATTATTTTTTCTGAATGTTTTGACATTGACAGTTTGGTCATTGGTTCAAGGGTGAGTTTACAGTGAAAGTTAAAAGTTGCCAAGCCCCACTTGGTGAAGCCTTTAGAAGTGATTTTGAAATGGTACTTTCCATACAGAAATTTGACACTTCAAACAATCATAGAAAAATAGAGGAATAGACGTCAGCATTCAACGAATCACGAAAGTGGACGAAACTTAACGAAACAGCTGACACAGTTTTTACATCTGTCTAATTATTTACTCACTTCCATTAGCTGATTCGTTTAGAAGCAATTTTGGTTGTGCTGTCAGTCAAGTTTCGATACAATCCTCAAAAAGTATGAGAACCAAAGAAAGTTGTTCAAAACATTCTGTCAAAAAGTTCGTTAACTTAACCTCAATATGGGAATTCATTCTTGGAACAATTAAATATTTATTTGAAAGAAATTACAAACAAAATGAGGACAATATTCAGCAAAAATGTCACGAAAAACTTTTCGCGTAGAATTCCCATTTCCCAGCCTTTTTTTTTCTTTATTAGCCATTAAAATAAATTTGAAAAGCCCAAATCCTTCCAAGAAATCCCCAAACAAAAATAAATCAAATTGCTCTCCAAAAAGAAGCCAAATTCGTCGTCCTTGGTTAGAGGACAAAAAGCCATCCATCTCCGCATAACCTGCTCCTCATCCTCAGTCCCTCCTCATTTGCTGTCAGATTCACTCACCGAAACAAGGGCAAAACATCTCCAAGTATACGCACACAATTAGTTAACATCCTTGACGTTGGGCACACCGAAGAACATTCATTTATTCACGCTGTGTATATTTGACAAACTTTGAGAGTGCCTTTTCACATCCAAACGAAAATAGAATAACGCACAGGAAGTTACTCATTTCATGCTCAGGCAGGGCTTAGGCAGGGGAGAATGGATGAAGAAAACGAGTTTCCGTTGACCAAATAATTTCCCTCCACTTCACAGCCATCAGCATAAACTGAAGGTAAACACCCACCCCCAGCTGGTCATAAACCCCCGCCACAGGACGTCTGATTTGCCATTGACTTAATCTCTCCCATCAAATTTCACAAACGCCACGTTCTAATCAAACTTTCTGTTTTCCTTTCAGCGTGTCTACTACCTATCTCTGGAGTACTACATGGGACGTTCCCTGCAGAACACCATGATCAACTTGGGCATTCAGAGTGAGTGCGAGGAGGCTATGTACCAGATTGGTCTGGATATCGAGGCGCTCGAGGAGATGGAAGAGGATGCCGGTTTGGGCAACGGAGGTCTTGGTCGTTTGGCCGCGTGCTTCCTCGACTCAATGGCCACCCTCGGCTTGGCCGCTTACGGTTATGGTATCCGTTATGAGTACGGTATCTTCGCCCAGAAGATCCGCAACGGTGAGCAGGTTGAGGAGCCTGATGATTGGTTGCGTTATGGCAACCCATGGGAGAAGGCACGTCCAGAGTTCATGTTGCCAATCAACTTCTACGGACGCGTTATCGACGCTCCCGATGGCAAGAAGTGGGTGGACACTCAGGTCGTCTACGCCATGCCCTACGATAACCCCATTCCTGGATACGGCAACAACGTCGTGAACACACTCCGCTTGTGGTCAGCCAAGAGCCCAATCGACTTCAACTTGAAATTCTGTAAGTCTGCACCGTTTTCATCCAATTTTCCTATCTAACTTGTCCTCCTTTGTGTTTCAGTTAACGATGGTGACTACATCCAAGCTGTGCTGGATCGCAACTTGGCCGAGAACATCTCGCGTGTGCTCTACCCCAACGACAACTTCTTCGAGGGCAAGGAACTGCGTCTGAAGCAGGAATACTTCATGTGCGCCGCCACCCTTCAGGATATTATCCGTCGTTACAAATCATCGAAGTTCGGCAGCCGCGAGGCCGTCCGCAACAACTTCGATCACTTCCCAGACAAGGTTGCCATCCAGTTGAACGACACCCATCCATCGTTGGCCATTCCCGAGCTGATGCGCATTCTCCTCGATGAGGAGAAACTTACCTGGGACAAGGCATGGGACATCACTGTCCGCACCTGCGCCTACACCAACCACACCGTCTTGCCTGAAGCCTTGGAACGCTGGCCAGTGTCCCTGTTGGAGTCGATCTTGCCACGTCACTTGCAGATCATCTACCAAATCAACTTCCTGCACATGGAGCGGGTCAAGAAGCATTTCAATGGTGACATGGACCGAATGCGTCGCATGTCCTGCGTTGAGGAGGACGGCGAGAAGCGCATCAACATGGCTCACTTGTCAATCGTCGGTTCGCATGCCGTCAACGGTGTGGCCGCCATCCACTCTCAGATTTTGAAGGACGAACTCTTCCACGACTTCTACGAAATGGAGCCAAAGAAATTCCAGAACAAGACCAACGGCATCACCCCACGACGTTGGTTGTTGCTCTGCAATCCAGGTCTGTCCGATCTGATCTGCGAGAAGATCGGCGACGAGTGGCCAGTCCATTTGGAGCAGTTGGTTGCCCTCAAAAAGTGGGCCAAGGACCCCAACTTCCAGAGGAACGTGGCCCGCGTCAAGCAAGAGAACAAACTCCGCCTTGCCGAGTGCTTGGAGAAGGACTATGGCGTCAAGGTGAACCCCGCATCCATGTTCGACATCCAAGTCAAACGTATCCACGAGTACAAACGTCAGTTGTTGAACTGCTTACACATCATCACCCTCTACAATCGCATTAAGAAGGACCCCACCGCCAACTTCACCCCACGCACGGTGATGGTTGGTGGCAAGGCTGCTCCGGGCTACTACATGGCCAAGCAAATCATCAAACTGATCTGCGCCGTCGGCCAAGTCGTCAACAACGATCCAATTGTCGGTGAGAAGCTGAAGGTCATCTTCTTGGAGAACTACCGCGTCACCCTGGCCGAACGTATTATGCCCGCCGCTGATTTATCCGAACAGATCTCCACCGCTGGTACAGAAGCCTCCGGTACCGGCAACATGAAGTTCATGTTGAACGGTGCCTTGACCATCGGTACACTCGATGGTGCCAACGTCGAAATGGCCGAAGAGATGGGCAACGAGAACATCTTCATCTTCGGCATGACAGTCGATGAGGTCGAAGCCCTCAAGAGGAAGGGCTACAACGCCTACGACTACTACAACGCCAACCCAGAGATCAAGCAGTGCATCGATCAAATCCAGGGCGGTTTCTTCAGCCCCGGCAATCCAAATGAATTCAAGAACATCGCCGACGTCCTGTTGAAGTACGACCACTACTACTTGCTGGCCGATTATGAGGCATACATTAAGGCGCAAGACGCAGTCTCTAAGACCTACCAGGTAAGCGAAAAGATTCCCCCCCGACCTAGCGGAAGATGAATTAAAACTCGTGTTTGCTTGTTTTCAGAATCAATCCAAATGGTTGGAGATGTCAATTAACAACATCGCGTCCAGCGGTAAATTCTCATCCGATCGCACCATCGCCGAATACGCCCGCGAAATCTGGGGCGTCGAGCCGTCGTGGGAGAAGTTGCCAGCCCCAGCAGAAGCCGTCAACTAAATCTCATCCCCGGAGGCCAACCAAACTCATTACTAACAAATATTTATTATAAAAACAAACAGAAACATTTACAATAGCATCACCACACCGGGGAGGAAGACCTGTTGCACCACTGCCACCGATTCAGCAGGTTACAGGAAACAACAGACGCCCACCGCAACAAAGCGCCTCCCCCAAGACCCATCATAGGTACTGCTCAATTCTTCTGCAGGGACTTCATCGAAGCGGGCGCCTCCTCTCTCTCTCTCTGTCGTAACACCTCTCGAACACAAAAGAAATTACCTCAGGCAACAAGATAGTCCCTATTTTTTATAAACAAACAGAAAAAATGTGTAATTCAGGTTTTAAAGCAAAAAATAAATATATTTACATAGGAAAACATTTTTAAAAACCAATTACTAAATAAAATAATTCTAGATTAGATGTTTTAAGCGAGAATTTAAATGAAAAGAAATCTAAAAGATACATAACAAAACAAAGAATGCTTAAGTGTTAAAGTTGAATAAATAAATAAATTCAAATCCAAACACGTTTCTCTTCTTCGACTCTTGTGAATGATTAATTTGCGAACGCGCACTGCAAATCTTAAGCACTCGTTACACTTATGTTTTGTTCTTGTTTAGAGCACGATCGGACAACAGCTTCGTTCTTAATTTATTTTCTTTTTTCCCTCCTATTCGTGCCGTATTAAAACGAAACTCTAATTGTTGTTGTTTAAATAAAGAAAAGAAGATATAACACACTAAATCGATTGTAGGTATGTAACCCTTTAAAGCCTATTTAATTAATTATGAAATTGTTACCGAAAGGAACTGAAAAAAAACTGGAAATAAATGAAGAAATAAAAAAAAAGATGTGGTGGGGGTTTTATTTCAAGACTGTTAAGCGGCTGAGCTACAGATTTTAGCTTCTAAATAATAATATAATAATAATAATGGCGGCGCTACAGTCCGAGGTGAACTTGGGCCTAGCTTCTCAGCAACCACTCGTGTTGTGCGTGTTATTGTTCTCTCACGAGTGGAGGGGACCTACAGTTTAATGTCAACTCAGAACGGCGAGATTGATAAGCTATTTCTAGTCAGTTATATTCTTTGAGCATTGTCAGTGACTCAAAAGAGGTGGAGCCGTGAAAAAATGTTAGGGGTTTTTTCGAGATTCGAACCTAAGACCTCTAGCGTAGGAGTCGACGCACCTACCCACTACGCCACGGCGCCCACGTAAAGATAATGACCCGAAAACAAATAAAAGGGCTTATTTTTATTTGCCGTTAAGTTTTTGAAAGACTCTCCAAACTTAAGTATACTTTAGTAATACCCCTTCTACCAATGGCCACCCGAACGTTTGACTAGAGTGGAGAATTTTTTCAGAAAAATCGCAGAAAAATATTTTTGCTTCCATATCTGCTTTATCGTTTTGACAGTTTGACATTTGCATATATGTACACATACGAATTCATGCCACGCCTTTTGTTTTTTTTAAATCGAGTATAAGTCGCGGAACAGAAATTTGGGCCGGATATCACTTCCTGTGCACAATTTGGGTCATTGATAAGCTGTCCAAAACATATTTTAAAAAAACCCAAGATAATGTAAATTCTTTCGATACCATTTAAAGGATCTGTCATTTTGTGTTTAGTTTTTTTTCGTTTAGTCAAATAAAAGATCAGTTTCGGTGGATACGTGCATATACATATGATACATACGATACATTACATTACTTGTGTTTGCTACCAAATTTGTCAGAAACATAACTCTTCCAGAAATCGTTTGCGTTTGCTGCACCTTGCACACTTCTTGCCTCAGGTGTATTCAACTTAAAAGGTAACTGCCGAATCAATGGACTTTTTTCATACAGTAGAAGAACCTGCCGAAAATACAGTCGCTTCAAGACACATTCGCTCACTTGCTCAATACCGTAAGTTTGGAAATTGCTATTTAACCCTTTCGCCCCACATGGTACATAAATGCACCAATAAAAGTTCAAACAACTTTGAATTCTCTCATTTATGTCTTTAAATATCATAACTTAAGGGTTATGATAGCAACATATTAAAACAATAAAATTATTTCTAGCTTACTTGTTCGAATTTCGGAGCGAAAGGGTTAAAACAACAGCTTACGAATATTTTTGCTCTCCGTTAAGTAAGAAATTGTATTTTTTGAGACACTTAATATTATTTTTTCATTTAGTAGATATCTTGTTTCAAAAATGTTCGATACTTAATTTTTATTGAATTTTTGAGGTGAGCGATTTTGGCGACTGAGTTGGAGCGACTGTGTGTAAATGTAAAGACGAGCGAAGAAGATATGAGCTATTTATATACTTGTTTTGTTTCCAAGTTCGTTTTACAGCGAATTGCTTTCAGCACTCCTGATTTTTTTCAAATCATCGTGTAAGGAAAAAAGGTGTGATTGACAGATTTACTGAGACAATGTATGACGTCACCCTGTGTATGTGCATGTCAAAGAAAACAAATAATAATTCTGCTGATATTTATAGTAATTTTTTTAATTATTTATTTGTAAACTATTAACTTTATTTAAAAGATTTGGTTTTATCGAAATCGTTAATAGTACGTTTACACCGCGCCCAAATTCAACATTTCAGGAAAAAAAATTCGAAATCCAATTTGCGTTCCCACTGCAACACTCAAAAAGGCTAACAAAAGACAAAGGAAAATCGAAAAAGGGACTGAACGATGGCGAACGTATCCGAAGATAGTGGCAATTCCCGATCACCCATTACAGAGATCTAATGAACGTGTGAGTCACAGAGGACGCTCACCAAATGGATGCGTTAAAGCGACATATTTTATACTTGCTTACATATTTCAAAATCTTCCAGCTTCGTCATCCTTCATTGCACAGTTTATATTTTATTTATCTAAATAATACAATAGCAGAATAAATTAAATTCGTTGTACTTTCAGCAATTTCCATTTCAATAGTTTTTTTTTTATTTTTCACTTTTTTACACATAAATTTATATATAGTGCGGTGGGTCTTAAAGGGCCAACTATAATTGCCGTACGAAATCGAAATCGAAAGACCTAAAGCAATCGAATCAAAACCAAATCACTTCCAACGCCTTTAGATTAAATGAATAATGTGTATGAATTTGTGCTGCGTGTGACAGAAAGCGATACCGATGTTGACACAAAAGTGCGCGCAGAAGTGTGCTGTGTATTGGCAGATTTAGACAAATTGGTATGATGTCATGGATATGAATGAAATCTAGCCTCCTTTCGCAGTCAACAACTCGTGAAAAACCCAACAATCTTTCTAAACATGACATTCATTGCCGTACAGCACAAGTTCGATTTAAAAACAAATGCGCAACTGGGTATTCAAAACAGTATTAATCGCTTCATTTCGAAGTCAGCTGGTCTGGGTTTCCAGCTGCGAAAATTGATTACACATTCGAACATTCCGCATTTGTAATAAGAACCAATGATTGTTTTGTTTGATGCTGAATGATGATGACCTTGCATTTTTTTAGACGTTGGAGATTCAAGTTCAAGGACAGGATGGGAGTTTCAATTTCACTCATATCCTGAATTTATATCTATTTCTGACGCTGTCAAGAAATCACTGCCAGTTAAACGAGTAGAAGGCAATTTCAGAATCCTTTGCAAACAATGGGGATAAACATGTCATCTCGGGGGACTTTCACCGGCATTATCACAGGACAATGTGCCATTGGCACACATGAAGAATGGGACTCGCTCATAACGACTACAGAGACAAAGAAGAAGAGGAAAGCATAATGAATCTTCTCTGCACTTGAAGCGCTCTCCCCTCCCGCAGGAAGAAACACCTTGGGGCTACTTCTTTAACGACTTGCGCGAATTGCACAACGTCGGCGTCCATCAACTAAGAAGCTTCGTAGCAAGCACAGCACACATGGTGCGTTGGATAGGAGACACCCGATCAGCGTGGTACCATAATATTCATACGTTGGCCTAAGTTTGACCGATAACTGCAGTCAGCCACCTAAACCTAACCGAACCTAATAAGGATGAACAACACTTCATCGTTAGCCGGTGTTTGAGTGAAAAAAGGCAGAAATATCGGAGAGAGAGCGTATGGTTTTGCAAGCAGTTGGAAAGGGATGTACAGGGTGGGGCTTGTTTTTTTTAACTCATAGGTGTCGAAGCCAAGTTAGCGGTTTTTAACGCAGTATTCGTTCCAACTCTCACCTATGGTCATGAAATTTGGGTAATGACCGAATAAATAAGATCGCGAATACAAGCTCCCGAGATGGTGAGCAACACGGCAGTACGCGAGGAACTCAACGCTGGGCAGCTGCTTCTTCGTACGGAAAGGGCTGTACTTCGATGGTTGGATCACGTGGCACGAATGTCCCCATCATCACGACATCCGAGGCGTGCCTTGAATGCGATTCCAACAGGTAGGCGACCGCTTGACAGACCCAGGACGAGATGGTTGGACCAAGTACAAACACTCGCCTGGTAGCGCTTGGGAATAGCTCCTGAGGAGTTAGAGTTGATGGCAGAAGATCGAGCCCGAAGATCTCTCGTGCGGGCGTTGCCCCTGCGACCCCCTTTAGTGGAACATACGGGTCACTGAAAATAAAATGTGAGATGAGATGTGGTTATTTTGACACTGCCAGCTGTTTCCCACTCGAAATCTTGACAGAAAGTCAGTGTCATACCTCCGAGTCGCTTTAAGCTTGAACAACAAATATTGAAAACTTTTTTCCAAAATGAGTGCTGCTGTGTAGCCCAAACAGAGCGTTTTTTGAAAAGAAGTTTTGGCCGAAAAGAAGCACCCATCGCAACTGACGTACGCAAGTTTGTGCAAAATGTTCGCGAGACTGGCATGCTAGTGGACAACACTCATAGTCCTCGTCGTCGTACGGTGCAGATGAGATGAAATGAGAATGTGGCTTCTGTGGCCGAGAGTGTGAGACCTAATTCACGAACATCAACTCGCCATCGATCTCAACAGCTCAACATTTCCATTTCACGCCGTACATGGAAAAAAATTAAAGCTGTTAAATTTGTTGCAATTTTAAAAAGAAACTTGTATTTGGTCCAACTTGTATTTTCGGCGATCTAACCCATGCCGATCTAACAATGTGGCCGCCGTGGCGTAGTGGGTAGGTGCGTCGACTCTAACGCTCGAGGTCTAAGGTTCGAATCTCGAAAAAACACACATCATTTTTTCACGGCTCCACCTCTTTCGAGTCACTGAAAATGCTCAAAGAGTATAACTGTCTAGAAAAAGCTTCTCAATTTCGCCGTTCTGAACAGTGCTGACAGTTTGTGGTAAATTTACTTTTTCTTAGGAAATTCCAAAACTCATTCCACACATTTGGTAAAAAGGTATTTTCATACAAAAAATGATAAATTTATTTTCAAATAAATATCCTTACGTTTGTTTGAATTATCTAACAAATCTATAGCTGGAATACATCGCTTTCAAAGGATGGCTGAAACTTGTGCCACAAAAAAGGCGAGCTGCAGAGCTAAGAAGCAGAAATAGCGTGGTAATTTTTACTTAAAAACACTGGTTCGGAGTCGACATTAAACTGTAGGTCCCCTCCATTCGTGAGAGAACAATAGCACGCATAACACGAGTGGTTGTTGAGAAGCTAGGCCTAGGTCCACCTCGGACTGTAGCGCCGCCATTATTATCTTTTCGAAAATAATACGATCTCTCTCCGAAATCTCTGCCTTCTTCCACTTATGTAGACGCCGTCTTAATGATCTTGCGGGATCTGACGAATGCCGTGCGGATTTACTTTTAATGTTATCAGTGAAAATCTGAAAAAAAAACTTCATCTCCCTTAAATTAGTCAAAGGAAAACAACACTTAAATCAGTTAGCAAATGGGGAATTCTCAAGTGTGTGTGTGGTTTTTTTTGTGCAGTCGCAATGAAAGTAAACAGCTTTTCCGCCTGAATCACGTAATTTCTCAAATTCCCCATAACAGCGACAGCATTTATGTTGTTGTTGTTGAAATAGCTTACATACTTCGTAATCAAAGTCAATTATATTTTTTTTTCTTTATTCGTGTTCATTCGAACACATTTTTCATATATTCTTTAATTATACGTTCTTTTCCACATACATACGCAATGTATAAATATAAATAAATCTTTCAAAGTCTGAGATTAATAAAAAATAAAACATCCATTTAGATAGATTTAGCATAAATACTAGTTAACTTTAATTCAAAATTTGAAAGAGGCTTTTTATTTATTTAAAAAAAAAAAAACATCATCTTTCTTCAACAAGAACCCGGGTTGTTCAACAAAGTAATTGGCAATCACTTGACTTAATTTTATTTTATCTATTAGCTAATGTTACTCATCCGCATACAATTGGTATGCATTAGATTTATTTTATTTTTTTTTTTTTTTTTTAATTTTTACTGAACACATCCTTAGTACTTTAATTTTAAGTTAACAAAACTGTTCTCAAATGTTGCATGTTGCTGTTGTTGTTGATTGAAAAACAAGTATTTTTCATCGGTAAGGCACGTAATGGGTTGGGTTTTGGGCTACTGACGTGTTAAGGACTTTGATCTGTGTCATCTTTCGTATCGGAAATTAACTAGATTAATTTATAATTTTTTTTTGAAATACTGAGTGCTTTTATTTTTCTCGTTCAACTCAACCGAACAGTTGGAGTTGTAGGGTTTGCGGTTTTTTTTGTTGGGATTTTTATTTTTTTGAAAATAAAAAAAATCGTTTGAATACAAATTTCGAAATTTGATATTCAATGAATTTTTTTTCTCATTTTTTTTGAGCGTGTATATTTGTTATCGATTTGTTTTTCATTCGTTCATAAGACGTTCCATGATGATTATTCAATTCTGATGGATTAGGCGACATTGATCGGGTTCCCCCCATTGTAGCTGGCAAAGAAGCGAGGATCTCCGAAGCGATCGTACATCTGAAATAAATTAAGAAAATTCTGTTTGGATTAAAACAATCTTTTCACACTCATCAATGAAATGAATAAAGAGATGGAGGGTTCACACAGGTCTAGATTGAATGAAATTTTGTTGCTTTTATTTTTTTGTTTAAAGACTCCCCGAAGATTTGCTTTGTTTGAACAAGCCGCTTACGTGTTTTGTTCTGTTTACATTATCTGCTGTCAAGTCAAACGCAACCGGAGGGATGTATCTAAACACTGTTTAGGTAAATCCCAATTCATTGTACTAAAGAATATATTTGCTCCTAATTAGAATACATTTGTGAGTTCGGTAAATACTTATGTATGCAAATCCGATAATTAAAAACGGACAGATGTATGACGGACACGCAAGAGTGCGTGGATTAGAATCAATTAACAGGAAACTAATTAGACAAACTGTGGGATGCATATAGACACAAAAAAATTAGTGAGTTACGGCAAAAAAGGCGACATAAAGCCGGCTACCTTTCAAAGGGTCAGCATGTCAAAGCGTTGTTGTCAGCCGAGAGAATAACGCAGGAATTATTTCTGCTCTGAACACACTCTCTGTAGGCATAACTGTCACAGTGACTGGTTAACCCCGTTCACACTGTACGACATAGACCAAATTTGATCCATCAACAATGTCGATCGAACTTGTAATACAGCCTGAACACGCTCATTAGCAAGACACCACTCGACACAAACCTCAAATCAAGCGGGAAGAATCATCGAAAAAGTGAAAGAAGCTAGGTGACTGTCACCGCTGATTCAACCGCTATTCACTTAGATCAGCAACCTCTGAACGCATACATTGTGCTCTGAAAGGAGGCTAGGTTAAGTTCGATATAGTGGATACCGATAATTTGACATTATTCACAAACGACTGGATGGCGCAGTTGGTTATGTGCCTGCTCCAAGTTGGAGGGGTCCCAGGTTCGAGTGCCAGTGAAATCGAATCTGGTCCAGTCACCATTTGCCGCTGGGATCAAATTAACGGCACTGGAGTAGGTTGCTACCGGGCAGTACAATGGACCAGTTTTAAGTCTGAGTGCTCCACTGTAGTTTTTCAAAAATCCTCCGAAAAAAAAACAGATATCACATTTATTTTAATCCAAAGAGGAACCTCTGAGCTTAACAAATGAAACACAACATCTGCCACAAGTCCGCCTCGACTCAGGCTGCAAATCACTCATTCATTTTGATGAAATTGTTCATCACGTTTTCGCATAATTGCGGATGTATTTCACGAATAACAGCTCTCTTTTAGTGCATGAATCGTCTGTGGAGCATTGGGGTAGATCTTTAACATCGCACGATCTCGGTGGCCAATTGAAGACTCCATATCGAGAAATCACACGTCCAGGAAATGTGTCACGCAATAGAGTCATTTCACTTCACCAGCTGTGGGGCATGTGGCGTCATCATCCTTAAATAAACGTCGTCCACATACGGAGCATCGATTTCGGGCAAAGAAACTCATTCACGATCGGTTGGTGACACAATGAAACACAAAAATTGACCCAATGACACGATCAGCTCGAAACTGCAGAAAAATGGCACTCGTTGTGGATAGAGGTTATTCCACTTTTGTGACAGTATTTTTTGTTTACGTACGGGGACAAATGGGAAACAGCTTCATTACTCATGTTTGAAAAAAAAACCGTGATCTTATTCATTCATCTCCAGCATCCAAAGAGCGAAAGTGCTGCTTCTGTGGCTTCAATTCTTGTGTCAACTGGATCTTGTTAGCATGTAGAGCAAGATCTTTATGCAAAGCATAATCTGTTGTGGATAGACGTGTGATCGCCACCAAATGCACAAACCTAAATTTTCAGTCACACTCTGAGTAACGGCAAAGACAGTTTCAGCTGACCTTTGCCGTAAGCAAACGAAAGAAAGACTCAAACCTACAATAGCTGAGCGAGAAGACGCTTAATGAAGACCAAAAGCAGTACGAGCTATACGTTTCCGGGACATTTGCAAGGTTCTTATATTGAATTTGTTTTTATGGATATACAGCCTTGGCCAAATGTATTAGGCACCATTTAAAATTCATTATATCTTCAAAAAGCGAGAAAAAATTAATGAAATGAGAGGAAAAAATAAAAATCGTCTACAACCTCAGATAGTGTCGCCGACATCCATAAAATTCAAACCAATTACTTCCGATTTGATTTGGCAGCAATTTAATTTTCACAATTTTTCCAAGTGAGTGTCTATCCATTTAGACGTCTTTGATTTGTCTTATAAAAACTCATCGCACTGTCAGTCGACTGCTGACAGTTCAAAAATGGCGAGAAATTAAAAATGACACCTCTTGTTGCATGATCTTTTAAAGGGTCCTTCATTAAGTGCTTCCTATTTTTAAATTCAAACAAAACAAAGTATGTGTGATTTATCACCGACATTTTTTATTCATTTGAAAGGCCTATCGATGCCATTATGTATGAAATATAATATCTTTCCAATGTCCGGCGCGACTTCTCTGGGTGTCCAGAGATCCGAAATGTGCAATTTTCCATGACTCCGGCGTATAAATCAAGCTGAATTTGACCGATGGCATGGGTTTTGTTGGCTTTGAGGGCCGCTGCAGTTTGTGGTTTATTCGAATAGACCTGCGACATCAGAAAACCCCACAAGAAAAAGTCTAACGAGTTCGAATTGCACGATCTAGGTGAACACTTCACATCACCTCCACGTGAAATGACTCTTGAATCGCTCGTGTGTGGCACGCTATCAACTGTCAAAGTTCAGAAATCTCTATTGGAAGACCCTTTACTAAAGGTCGCCGACTTAAGTGAGTTCGAAAAAGTGGTCAAATGTTTTGTGATTGTCTCTCGCTTGAACTGAACAAATATACTGAAGATATTCAATCTTTGAACAGCCCCCTTAAGAAAGTTCGAAAAGTGCTGACACACAGATGCTTTTTAGACTTTGATCATACTCCTTAAGTGAGTTCGAAAAGTACAAAAGTATTTTAGTCCCTGAACAGCCTCCATAAGAGAGTTCGAAAAGTGCTGACATACAGAAGCTGCTTAGTCTTTGTACAGACTCCTTAAGTGAGTTCGAATTTTTTGAAACAGCCTCCAATTCATTGCTACATATGCAAATGTCAGAGCAAACTTTAAGTGGATCCCGCAATGTTTTCAAAATTTGAAGCGTGTCTGCTTTCCAATTTCCATGATTGCTGAGAAGCCAAATACTGCTTTTGTAGGACAGTGTGTCAGGCTGTATATTTACTTCACCAACAAAATTCACTTTTGAACAAAACCCAACATTTGCTTGTTTGCTAGCAAACACAAACTTCCCACATGATCTCATATGCTAACAGTTACTAGTTCACTTGTAGGTTTGTCGGGGATTTTAAAAATGTGGTCAAGTGGTATTTCCAAAGAGTTCGGCAAAAGAATATTACGTTTTTCCTTTGCATGAGTAAGTCACTCATTCTTGTACATTTAACAAAGGAGTGGTATAATAAATAACCAAGTGACAACATTGTTCACCGATTGGTTATCACGAGCACAGTTAAAAATCCATTTAAATTGAATTTTATAGAGTGAACGTTACCAAAAAGGTGAAGCCGTAAAAACACGTTTCTCCATCTACAGATCTTTAACAAACGGTGTCCCAGAATTTGCGCGATATTTTTGGTAAAGTTTTAACAAAAGCTAGCTGTTGAACAGACTTTTGGAAGAACGTGTCTCTTGTGTTGGCCAGTGAGTTTTGCACGATCTTCTCAAGAACGATGTTAAAGAAATCACATGACAGCGCGTCGCGTTGATGGAGCAGCGAGAGTTCTCCATCGTCATCCTGCTCAGTCTGACGAGTTTGGCAGGAATGTCAAAACTATCGTCTCCAGGATCTGCCGCAGTGTGAAGACTTGATCGATAGTGGACTTCCCTAGCCTGCACACCGATACGGACCTATCAGATTGGTGACGAAAGGTTTTGGGCGTTCACACAGATTTCAGTCTCGATATCGCTTCTTGACTTCGTCTCGAGGGGACGGTATTCTCTTCTATCATCTTTACCTTTTGGTAAAACTTTCGGACATGATTCATAACACCCCTTCATCTCCTCGATCGCGCGCTTCTCGTGCTCTTTCTTTTTCGATGCAGCGTTGCCTTGTAGGCTTCTTGCTTTGCTGCATGTGCCTGCCTGCACTTGTTGTCAAACCAGGGGTTTTCTTCCACCCATTTTATCGGCTTCATATATCTACTCATTTTTTCCCAAATCAACTTCGTCATGTATGCATTTTCTACATTTCTACTCAAATTCATCGCAACATACATATTTAATGCAGTGTCATCGATGTCAGCGATGAAACAAACCCGTTTGTCAGCAAGACAGCTATTAAAGCAAACAGTTCCCCAACCACGTGGTTTCCCTCAAAATTGCGAATCAAAATATAAGCTTAAAATATCCCCAAATAGGGTTTATTTCCAGTGAGCAATTCCAAAAAAAACTACATGAATCTTGACTTTTCTATTCTTGAATATCAAACACCAGTTTTGTCGAATTCGAACACCCGATTGATGTGAATTTTAAGAATTGTGAACTTAAAAATAATTTTTCCATTGAGCACGACTGCTAGAGCTAAAATTAACGAGCATGTGCTCTTTTATCAGTTTATTGTTTCCACAAAGGATCACCAAAAGTCAAAATGTGTTTCATTATCTGCCAGATTTCGAGTTATTTCATCATAATGCGTGATTATTAAATTCCGTGTTATTCGCAATGCTTCTCACAGCGTTGCGTCGCTAAACATTGATTGCACAAACAAAGTACGTCATCAAATACCTGGATAAGTTGTTTATTGAAGGCGGATGCAGCGACTTGCACCTGGAGACAATCTTGGAACAGAACAACTGCTTGTCCCAACGAGAAATCCAATGAATGTTTGAAGTTCCCGATTAATAAACCAGTTAACATCGAATTTCAAAGATAATCTTCGGGCAAACGTTTAATCGGACGCCTACATCATCCTATCAGCAAGAAACCAGCTCAGCTTCTCCCTGTCATTCCTTATGACAGAATGTGCTTTATTCTTGACAAAGTGCAACTGTCAACACCAATCGCACAGACACACTCACACACACACGCTCGCGGTAAGAAGTTAGATCAGTTAGATGCTAAAATACAAAATCATGCTAATGTTTTGGGGAAAACCAGACTCTATTCAATAATGAGCACATACTCGTTTATGCATGGCGTGTGGTACTGTCTGAAGAAAGCGAGCGCCATTGATACTGGAGAATGTCGCGTCTGATTTAAATAACAATGCACCAGCCATCCGGAAGTTAATGTAAGCAGTGGTGTGCGACAAAGAGGATATACTCGATGAACGTTTACAGACAGGATGCAGTAATTCACGATTGAACAGAAGTACGTTATTGAAGTGAAATTGATTCGATTACTGTGAAGCAATCAGGATGACTAATCGATTTGACAGACAGGCAGGAAGTAACACCGACTAAACCCTGTGAACTGAAGCGTGGTTTTTTAAGACTGTTCGATTTTTGACAATTTTTTTTCATTATCATTTGAATTCATGAATAGACTGACGCCAAAAGAATGCTGCCGTATCAATGAAACTTATTTCGGCATCCCACCTTTGACTCAGTTGATCTGCAAGCGAATCTTTTTGAAGTTAATCAAATTCACGACTTATTAGCGTAGTTGGTTAAGTGCTTACCCTAAGTGAGAGGGGTCCCAGGTTCGAATCCCAGTGAAAGCAAAGTTAAAACGCTTTTATCCGGTTTTTCAAATGTGGTCCAGTCACCATTTGCCGTTGGGATGAAATTAAGCGGTCGATCAGTGGTAGTAGTCTGACTACTATGGGTATCACAATGGACCAACGTGGTGTAAGTGTGCTGGTGAATTCACTAGCAGCCTCATAACCTAACCTAATCTGCATAGCTAGCCCCGTTATGTAAATTAGCACAGGACGGCGAGAAGTCTGGTGGTCTAAAGAAAACATGGCGCGGAACAGTGGAGACTTCAAAACGGAAGTCGGAGAGAACTAAAGCACATTGTGAGAAATTGAAGGCGGGATTTACACGAGGATATCAGTTACTTCAACTATCGGTTATTTTCTTTTGCGGTTACCTTCATTTTTTCCCATTTTTTCTGTGGCGACCTCACTCTTCCACACGATTAGAAGAGAGCAAATGCAAGAAAATTCCGGATAACCGAATTGCTAGTGTAAAACCCGCCGAACATGATGGCGTGTAGACGTTGTTGCGGCACTAAGTCCTGCACGGGAAATACGAAAATTATGTAAGAGAAGTCTCAGATCACAGCCAACGCTCCTAAATAGAACGAAGCAGACAATGTCTTCGCCGACGAAAGGATTTACCGTTTATTCATTCGAAGACGGAATTCGAAACGATCCCAATAGTAGGCGAAAAAAATTTGTTTTTTTCTTGAGACAATCACAGAAAAATTGACTTTTGCATTCTATTCTCTACTTACAGTTTACGTAGATTATTTTTTGGGCTTTTCAGCGACTGTGTGTGAAACTGGGTTCAATTTTAATCAACGACTGGCACGAAGCTGTGTTATATCTTGAAGTGTTGTCAGTGATTCGTGGAAATTGAATCTGAGACGTTGTGAAAGGCAAGTGATGCAATTAACCACAACGAAATGTATTTCATACTAAATACGGTTGCGATTGGTGACTATGTAGTTTTGCTTAGGTTTAACTCCGATATGGTTGGATAAATGCCGGTAAATCAACACACGCCACTGTGGACCCTGGACTTCACCAAGGGTGCATCTTGTCACCTTTTCTTTTCATTGTTTATATGGAGTGGATGTTGTAGTATAACTGAGGTGAAGAGTCTTCCACATTGCTGGCCAGCGTTGCAACAGAGAAAGTAAGATACGTTCTGTTCGGAGAATTCACATTTTCCCAAACGGAGCTGCAGTGTGCTCACGAAAAGTCTGTACTGATGCAAGATTAATGTACGGCAAATTAGAAGCTACGGTTGTTTTTGAAAGCATGTCCATTACCATTTTGCAGTGGAGTCCTATTTAATCAGGTGGAGAAGTTCAAGTAGGTATCGTTATATCTTCTACCGTGTGATGGGAGGAGCAATCCTGAATTTTCTTGCAGGATTGGACAATCTGAATCTTCTTCCGTTTCAAGACGGAACTTGATGTCAAAGTCAATCGTGAGCAGCATCAAAACCGTTATCAGGAAAGAACTTAGTGTCAGAGTCGGGTTACTGATTTTTGATCCTATTTATGATCTATGGTCTCATGATGGTTAGGTTAGGTTAGGGGGCTGCTAGTGAATTCACCAGCACACTAGGCCATGTTGTTCAATTGTGAAACCCATAGTCAGACTACTACCCCTGATCGACCGCTCCAGTGATAGTGTCGTTAATTTGATCCCAACGGCAAATGGTGACTGGACCAGATTTGAAAAACCGGATAAAAGCGTATTAACTTTGGTTTCACTGGGATTCGAACCTGGGAGCCCCCTAACTTAGGGCAGACACTTAACCAACTGCGCCATTCAGTCGTCCTTGTTGACGCTAACACGAAGAAGAGAAGAACTGTGACAAGACGAATCGTAAACGACTGGATGGCGCAGTTGGTTAAGTGCCTGCCCCAAGCTAGAAGGGGTCCCAGCTCGAATCCCAGTGAAATCGAATCTGGTCCAGTACCCATTTCCCGTTGGGATAAAATTAACGGCACTAGAGAAGGTTGCTACCTGGCAGTACAATGGACCAGTTAATGCTCCAGTAAGTGCTCCAGAGTAGCGTATCAAAAATCCTCAAAAAAAAAAAAGACGAAGCGTGGAAGAGGGACCAATGCGGTGGTCTGTTTCGATACCCCTTGAAAACGCCCTAATTTAGGACATACACTTAACCAACTCCGCCTTCGCATGATAGATGAGAATCTAATCTTTCTAAGTAACTCGTCGTGATAAAACGAGAAGTATGCGAATGGGGATATGTGAGTTACTTATCGTGATAGAATGAAAATGGACTTGAGGGGGGAATTATGTTGAGAAGCTACCACTCCGAACGTGAAGGTGGTCGGTCATGCAGGACGAATGTGCCAGAACATGCTTTGAACGTCACACTGTCAAAGATGCGACCGCTTTATAGGCCCAGGATGAGTAGGTTGAAGCAACTCGGACCACTTTTCTAGACTCACTTGAGTATCACTCTAGATGTGATAGAGTCGTCGGCGGAGGATAGAGAAGCTTGGAGGGCACTTTTTTCCCGCAAGCCTCTACTCGATAAGCTGGCAAGGAAATGATGATGTAAGTTAGTTCGTCAATTACAAACAATGGACCCTAAATTCATTGCGAACAATGTGTTAGAAAATAGGAACGGCTTGTGTATTGAACATTAATTTTGGTTAAGCTTACATGGACATGTGCAGAGGAGGTGTAGAACATTTTTCACTTCTTCCTCGTCCATACAGCTTCCCTAGAAAACAATGGATTGACCGCCAAGTCTTTCTGCAGGCTCACCTCACAGTTTCCGGTAACATCTGCCAAAGTGTCACTTCTAGTACAACGAACCAGTTTTTGAGTCTGAGTGCTCAAGTGTAGTGTTACAAAAACCTCCGACAAAAAAAAAGTGCCAATTTTTGATCTCCCATTAGAGATCAAATTTTCAGAACGTTTGAAATCTAGCTTAGACCAGATCGTTCTAGAGGTGTGACATGTTGTGCCTTTCGACCATCTATTGTTGGTTATTTGAGTTGTAACATCTCGCAAGATAATCCTACAATTAGCAAGTGGCATTTTCTTTCCGAAAGTGTTCAGAACTGAGTTCAAATGTGGACACATCCAAAAATGACCAAAACGCCGTACACGTTCATCTGCAACTACACTCAGTAAGCCTTTCTTCAGTCTTAATTTTTCATCGAGGTGTGACATTATTTAAGAACAATACTGTAAAAGTGCATCTTCGGTCGAATTTCCTTTTTGAAATCCAAATTGGACGGGATTAAAGAACTTTGTTTTAGTTCAAAAACTCGCTATCCTAATTTTCAAAGTTCCTTTTCTCAACGCCACAAAATTAATTAATTACGGCGCTCAGATGAATTATGTATTCCGACGTCAAAGTGGCGCTCATTATGTTTCCAGTTTCGAAGACAATCATTCAAAAGCAGAAATCATCGAGACTATCCACTAAAATCTGCAACCCTAATAAAAAGTTCAATGTGAACATGATAGAATGTATAAAACTTGATCTTAATTTAGGATGAAGCAGAATTAATGAGCTCACTATTTTGAGGTATTTCTTTCCAGTCTATTTCTGTCTAACTTTGCACAGGTTTTCGAAAAAGAAGTTAAATCTGATCATAAATGAGAAGTGACGCTTGGCAAGAATGCCGATAAGAAAAAAAGATGACACAAATACATGATCTACAAAAAAAACCAAGCTTAAAAATGTGAACGGAATCCGGAAACCAGTGGGAGAGTTCTCAGCAAAGACTGGACCAAATTAAACTGTCAGCGCAGTCGTGCCTGGTACCATGATCAGGTTCTGACGGAAATCAGTAAGAACATAAAAGGTTTGTCTCTTGCGAAATCCCAAGAAATATCTAAAATACAAATCTACTCCAAATTCTGTGAGAAATAAAGCAAACAAAAAAAAGAATAGATGCAAAAAACCCACAATCATATAAATAAATTAACTGATCCATCGGAAGAAACTTGATGATACCATAAATTGTTAATGTGATCTATTTATTTTTTCAAAAGAACAAAAGAAACATACCCACGCTATAATCGCCAAAACATCATCAGCCAATCCAACCAAAAACCATCGACAACAGTTGTTACCCGTTGAAAGAGGTGAGAAATAAAAACCAGGATTTCTTCTAGCCGACAAAACTTAATTAGTAAAAGTACAAGTCTGAGTGTTGTTTTTTTAAATCCTTTTTTGTATTTTTTGTTTTATTTGATACATTCATATATATATATTTTTCTTTAATTTGTAAATTTGTCAGTCAGATTAAATAACAATTATAATAATTATAACATTAATATTACGGTTTCTTTTTCTTCATTTTTTTTCTTTTTTTGTTTAAATTAAAATAATGACTATACATATACATAATTTTTTTTCTTTAAGAATTAACTTCTTTCTTAACTACCCTAACACGAAACACATTTCATTTAACTGATATACAAGTGTACAGACATCTACACACGAACTACAAGTTTTTTTTTGTTTTTTGTTCTATCTCTAATTTACAAAGGAAGGAAATAAGTAGTATGCAGTAGTAGTAGTAGTAGTAATAGTAGTAGTAGTAGTAGACGACATTGAACAGCATTCAGACGACAATCTTGGTTGGCTTGACATGATGTGATATAGTTTACGACAATTATGGTCTATTTAAGAACTGAACTCATTTTTTACTTTTACAATTACTTACTTAATATGAGAACAAAAAAAAGAAATTCTACTAAAACATAGAATTAACACGACGTTTCTTTTTTGAGCATTTCATAGCATATATTTTTTTTAATTAGTTTCTTTTTCATTGGGGGCGCAGCTCATACACAATTATTACACTAACACCTAATTTGTTTCTTTTGTTCGATTGATTTAAGATTAAGCTAAACTGTTTCTCTAAGGTATAGATTTAAACTCTATCGGTTAAGAATTTTGATTTGGGTTCGAGGGACAGATAGAGAGAGAGAAGGAGAGAAGGAAAGGGAGGGAGGGATGGATGGCCAGGATAAGAAAGTGTTGAGAAGTTTTCTAATTATCTGGTAAGCTCACCTGCGAATCATCTAGATCTGTTTCAATGTCGCTACTTTCATAATCACTATCCGGAGGTGTAAGCGGATCAGCACCGCGTTTCTCTAAATGATTTTGCATTGTGGAATTGTTAAGAATGCACGCTACTTGATATGCTGTTAAGCCAGCATATGTAACTGTTTCTAAATTTAATTTTGAACATTCTTCTAGAAGGAATTTGGCTAAGATCTCGTTACGACATTCAATTGCGATATGTAATGCTGTGCGTCCTGATTTGCCTTCCTATAGAAAAGAAACAAAAAAAAATAGAAAATTCTTGATTAGATTTGGGCCTTTTTGAGGTTATTTTTTGACAGTTAGTTCTTACTCTAGCATTGATATCAGCTCCGAAACACTCCAAATGCTTCAAGATCTCTGTGTGTCCACCTTGTGCCGCCAGATGTACGCATCTTTCACCTAGAAAAAGACGAAAAGACAAAAATCGATTAGAATTGATAAAATATGTAGCGTTGTTTTTTTTAATTTATTAAAGAGTATTTCCCACAGATAACCCCCACTCAATCGTATATCAGGCAGTATCGAAATTCACTGAAATCGCACGATTTTAACATGTGCAGTGACAGCGAGTTAAACACACTTTTGTGTTCACTCTTTCTGAGAACGATAAGCGAATTTCGTGAAAGATAACATTTGACGGTGGTAATTCCTATCTGAAAGTGGTATCAAGACAAGGTTGTAGACTATTTAAATTGATAACTTCCCCCTTGGGTGAGCCGATATCATAAACGTCAAGTGTCTGGGAAATACCAAAGGTATTTTTAAAACGTTACGTCTTTTCTGTTCCCACATGAGTTGCAATATGATGATACAAACGAAATGATGTTCAATTTTAGTGTAGTAAGGGCAGAGGGCTGCTGTCAGAGATGAAATAATGCAATGGCATGTCTGGTGACTAGTAGCTTTTGATATTTCATTCAGAAAAGCTTCTGTACATGGTTGTGCCAACAAACTCTGACTGGTTACGATCAAAGTTACGCTTAACAGACAAAAAAAATAACAGGCGCAGAGAACAATGAAAAGAAGAAGTAGAAATGAGAAAAAAGAAACAGCAACAACAAAAGCTGAGATTTAACATCCCACACATTGATAGGAAGAGGTAAGCTTTTGGCATTTCTGTTAGTTTCCCCCCCAAGTGTGTGGATGATTGGAAGGTCTCTCACACACAATAATCAAAATCCAGCGGCGAACAGCAGAGTGGAGCAGGAATCGAAGTGAGCGGAGTGTGTGTGTAAATGTTGTTAAATTCAGAAAAACCCAAGAAATTCCCACAATAAAAAACGTGGGACTGGTTGTGATGTGTTATTAATGCCAGTTGTTGCCTTTTTTTTTCTTTCGTTGTTTAACAAACTGTAAATGTTATATGAAAATATGCGCTAGACAGAGATGGAATACAATCAAAAGGGAGAAAGAGAGGGACGTATTGTACGTCGAAAAGAGTTAAATTCATTATTTCATTCGCAAAATGAAAAATTTAATTGCGTTGCATTGGAGAAAATTGAAAGGGTCAACACAGAGGAACTCGCGCACACTCGTGCGGATTGAATAATAAATTTAATATATGACAAATGAAGAAAAAAAAAATAGGAGAAATATTAATGTTCCGAGAGCGAGTCTTTGGCTGTTTATGGTGTCAAACTAGCACCACCGGTTGGATACAAATTGCTACAACGCTAATCTCATGTATAGTATCACAGGGTATCATGCATTCTATTTGTAGATTTTCACGTAATTCACAAGGAATATCAGATCTGTTCGTTTCGTTTGTTGATTTGTTTACTTCTTGAAAACAATTGATACTGATTGTTAAGTTTTTACCAGTGACACAGAGAGAAAAACGTCGTCTTCTGTAGTTTTGTTTTCTGATTTTAAACGTATTCAAGAATTTCAGATCTCTGTTACGTGTTTTGTGATGACAATATTGTACGTAGATTGCATTTGTAATGAACAGTCCTGGAATGTTGATTGATGTTTATTTCTCGTTTCTGGTCTACACCACTATTTACTTCCGCTTCGATGAGATTGGAGATGCTGACACGTGTGGGTACACAACAATATACTCGATCGTACGTAGTAAATGCTAGAGACGCCAGGTCGTGAATAGTAGGAAGTTATTAGAGTATTATAATTGATCAGTTGGTTGCGGTTGTTTTTTCGATTGCCTTTGATCAAAGGTTCCACGCGGTAATGATGATAGCTTGTAATGAGTTAAGTAACGAAACGATAGAATTGTATACGAAAGCGTTCCTCACTTGACACGTGTAAAGTTGTCATGTCATGATCGTTCAGGAATGTTCAAGAGGAATTTTTTTTGTCGAAGATAGTAAAACAAAATAACTACGCATTTAGAATGCAGAAAGGAATCCCCAATGAAATTTGTTGACCTCTAATAAAAAGATTTCGCTTAATCTAACGATTAATGCAAGATAATTTTGACAAATGTCTTTTCGGATGACGTAGTGTGTTCGTTTGATGCTAATAGATTTATGTGTTGCCTTGTTTGCTAATACATCATCCCTCTGTGACCGGATTGGCGATTGAATCAGTAAGCCGGAACGAAGAGTATCGAATTTCACGGACTTCTGTAAAGCTGTTCATAGGAGTGTTTGTTAGAAATTCGAGAACCAACAATGACAGCTGACATTCAGAAGCTGTGAATGACGTACATAAATACATATTTACTTCAAAGAAGTACGGGGGCTGTTCGATATGTCAGTGACTTTGATGGAACATGGCGATCGGATTACAAAGCGGATTTTATTTCGAACATCATCATCCTGTGCATAGGCAAAAAAAATCAAACAGATCTGTCAACATTTTTACAGTAATCGAAAGAACTTTGGTTTGTGAGGTTTGGCCAAAATAAAAAAAAAGTTGGCTTTTTTTTATAAGTTATAAGACACCACTTTTGCGCGGTAAAACCACCAAACAGACTGAAGACAGACTTAAATAAGTACTTTAATGTCTTTACTCCCTCGCATGGAATGGTGCACAAGTGGTTCACCGAATTTCTTACGTGCACAAAAGACGCTGAGTGCGCATTACGCCCAACAGACGTCACAACGGAAAAAATGGTCAACAAACTACCCGACATTATGTTGAACGATCGCCGTGTCAGGGTTCGAGAGATAGCTCAGATTGTAGCAATTTCAAATGATACCGTTATTCGAATCGAAAACATTTTTGCAAAATGGGTGCGGCGTTTGATAACGGTGGTGCATTTTTACGGCAGAAATGAGGGAACATTCAAAACAGTGAACTTCAAAACGCACTCCAAAAAATGGATACCCCATAAAAACTTTAACTTCTGAACGCACTTCAAAAAAAACAAAAACGTCACAGAGTTTAAGAAATCATAGTTTTTTTTACGGCAGAAATGAGGGAACATTCAAAACAGTTAACTTCAAAACGCACTCCAAAAAATGGATACCCCATAAAAACTTTAACTTCTGAACGCACTTCAAAAAAAACAAAAACGTCACAGAGTTTAAGAAATCATAGTTTTTTTTACGGCAGAAATGAGGGAACATTCAAAACAGTTAACTTCAAAACGCACTCCAAAAAATGGATACCCCATAAAAACTTTAACTTCTGAACGCACTTCAAAAAAAACAAAAACGTCACAGAGTTTAAGAAATCATAGTTTTTTTTTGAAGACTTAAAAAAGTTTGAGGATCGTTTAGAAGAGTGTACAGCGGTGGAAGAAGACTGCGTTAAAAAATAAAGTAAATTTTGAGAAAAAAAAAGTATTTAATTAGAAAGTCACTGACTAATTGAACAGAGCAGAATTCTTGTGGCTCTGGAAATCTCGCCAACTACCACGATCTTTTGCTAGATGTCGCCAATTGCGTACACCAAGTTAGTTGAGATCCCTCTCCACTTGGGTGCGCCACCTTAGACGTGGACGTCCTCTGTTGCGTTGTCCCATGGTTTAGAATCGAAACCTTGGATTTAATAAACAAAGAATGTGTAATCTTACAGCTATCACAAAGGTCTGCATGCATACACGAACCTATAGCTTTGAGCCGCTTCAGTACGTGATACAAAGTCTGATAATTTTCTAGCCATTTCTGTCTTGCCTACCAAAACACATAATAAAAGCAAAAACTGCGGTATAGTCAAATATCGTCGATCGACTGTTCCTACATAATAAGCGCCAATCGTACTCCATCCTTATCTGGGTCTATTTCAAACAGTGTTTATACATATTTTTAGAGAATAAGCCAAAAGAAGGCACTTTCAGACTGACATACTACGCGCGACTGGTAGAAAATATCACATTATGACAAAAATATACGTTTCTTTTTATTAATCTCTAAAAATGAGCTCCACAGATGATATAAATCTATATGATGTCTATAAATTGAACTCAAAGCACTCGTGAAGATTAATTTAAGAAAAAAGTTTTTTGAACATCCGTTGATTTAAGAGAAAATAATCAGGCTTTGGAAAACCCCTTATTGCTAGGACAAATGTCATGTGAGATATTTCTATTTTCGAGGAATTAATGGTTCGATCCATTGTGGATCCAAATCGGAAACAAAGTTCATCAATGGAAAAATACAAAATAAATTCCCCTGTTTCGCAGAACTCTTGGTGAGGCGATAACCTCTCCGATTCACTCGAGTACATCCTGGTACGCCGTAAGAAATGAAAAGTTTCAACAAAAAGAAAAGAAGAAAACAAAAATTCACAAAATACCATAAAAGAAACCAAATCGATCACCAAATTGCTGATCGATTAATAATGCAAAAACCCAAACCAAAATGGTGAACCATTTAAAAGTTGATTGAAGATTCAAAACAAAAGAAGGACTTTTTTTTGTGTAAATACCCTCTTAAAGAAAGTCAAGAGAGAACGAAGACGACGCCGACGACGAGGACGAGAACGAGGTGCTGATGAGAATTTTTTCATTGGAATCACACACATCAGGAAGACGTTTGAATAAAGAATTTTTTGGAAAATCCATTCAGACCGCACGGTCGATGAGAGAGCACCTGATTGTCGGGCTCTGCACATCTTGAATCATTACCACATGTACGTGCTGTATTTACGGTTCGGTGGTGTCGGGGTTATTTGAAACCACATCAGAGAACGCAGTAAATCACTCGTTCGGCTCTGCTGAAACTTATCGATTCAGCGATTGAAGAGAAAGCATGGTAAACAATGCGACATTGTGCCTGTTGTGTATCGAATCTGTGATGTAGGCGGTGCCTTATTTGCTCAACTGCCAGTATTTATTTGTCTCCTCCATTTGGGAGTTTCCTGATCATGTGTTGGCGCCAGCTTTGCAATTTCCATGCAGGGGGTGGATGGAGTTTAATTTCCGAACAGAAATCTTGAATTTCCCAGAAATCCCATGCATCATCAACAACAAGTGATAGAAAGTCAATACGAGTAGCACACTTAATGATGCGGAAATACACATTATTTGTCGGGGAAGTTGTGTGTTGTCTCAATTGTTTCTATTTTAACTGCAATAAATGTCTGGGTTTTTCATTTTGAGATCACTTCTGATCGAGCTACGTTTCGGATCTTTCCAAATGATTAGCCAGTCTTTTTCGTGAGAGGAACATAAATGAATGATGCGCATAGCTGATGACATTCACTGGTGGCGTATGAGCAACATATTTATTGCCTTTTGAGCGAAACGTTCCACAACGCGTTCCACACATGATTCCTCACAGTCTGCCATAAGACATCATTAGAATTCCGCCCAAAACTTGCACCGCCAAATGGCAGATATCAATAAATTTTATATATGTATGTATCATCGTGTATCGTGTATCTGATGGAATTTCGATTGCTTCAATCAAACAAACGAAACGAAAAAAAAAAAGAAACAGAAAAGAAATGCCTAATAAAAGCAGAATCTCAATAAAATTAAAATAGTAAATCTATTCCGAAATGTGTGTGTTTTTTGATGAACGAAAAATTTCGTATTCAATACCCACTTGCGACTGGGCGCCCTAAGCTGTTTTCTTTCTTTTTTCTTTAGTTGTTGTCTTTTTTCGAAAAGAAGAAGAATATAAAGAAACTTGTTCTTCTGCTCCGTCTAATTCAATCAGAGTTTATTTTTAAATCTTAACAGCTGTTTTAGAATTACTTCGGCTTCGAGACTCCGATGCTACTTGGAACTTGTGTAGCGAGTTTTTATTTTGTCACTCTTTTTGACTCTCTAGCATATACTCGCACGTATGCATGCATGTGTGTGTACAGTGTTCTCATTAGCAAAGCGATACTATTTAGAGGTATGATATAAAAATTTTAGACAACGTGGTAATAATTTCCTTTTCTTTCTCTTCTTTTATTTGATTGAAAAACGCGTAGGTTGGCTTAGAAGCACAGGTCCTGTTCGATAAACCTGTGGAACGTCATTTTAGTTTGATTTAATTTTTTTTCTTTTATTGGTCAGACTTTTGTTTGACGAGCCTAATTGGTTTTTAACAGGCGACTAATGCTATTCTAATGAGTTCGAATGAAATTCAACGAAAAAACACTAAAACACGGTTGAATAATCAATAAAGTCAACTAAGGCCACGAGATTCTTTTATCAGCCTTATGCTGGGCTTATGGCCTTTTTTATCTCTCTCTTTGATGACTTAGAATAGGGTGAGAACAGGAATGACGGTAATCGACTGGACCATCTTGTGAACTGGCTTAACACAAGCATGACGCTTTAAGAGGATGTAAACAAGTTTCTAAGCTTCTGGGCAAGCTTAGGAATTCCAAATGACTCAGAATTGAGATCCGCGAAAGGATACAATGGCATTTCTTGATACTTTGGAATGTCAAGGTTGAAGATAAATGATCGTAGACAGCTGTAAAGAGGAACTTGATTTAGATATAAAAGGGCTTGTAAGTCTGACATTTGGGGGAAAGGAAGGGAAAGAGACCTGAGATTGTGACGGATCAATGTGATCAGACAGACAACTGTTCTTTCATTTGACAGCACATCCGTTGGAAAATTCGTAGTGAAACAATTGAGGACGAAAATATATTTCATGCTTTTAAAACTCGCGTATTAATTCCTTAAATCTCCACTTCTTTACGTTAAAATTATAAAAATTAAGTTTTTTCAAGTTTGATATCAAAAACAAACTCGAAATGATGACAACTTTTTCGATCCGACATATTGCATAACTCGTTAAACAAGAAATTGTACTAAACCATAACTGCATAGATGACGTTCAGTGAATGCGTTCAGAAATACATTAAAAAAAGTACAGAGAAATCGTAATAAAGCATAACAGCAGAGATGACGTTCAGAAATGCATTAAAAAAGTTCTGCGAACATACCGAAAAATGGTACTAAGGGATGATGTTCAGAAATGCATAAATAAAGTTCGAAAAACATACGGCGGTAGAATAACTGAAGTTTTTGAATTCACCAACTATAGCTAAGACAAGGCAACAGTCATCCCAGTCGGGTCTGTCCAACCAACATTTTGTCGTTTGCTGGGACTCTAAACTTCATTCTGACCTCAAGACCTTTGTCTGAAATTTCTTAAATCACAAAATCGTTTGTCGGTAAAAATATTTAAGCCCCGTCTCCCACACTTCCATCCCCGCCACGGCTTTAAGTATGAAGTACAAAAGATCGCGCGATTTTTTGTATTTGTCTTCGCTTTTTTCGAACGCCATCACTCAATTCAATCAGAAAGTCGTAAATAATGGCTCTTTGATTGTTGAAAGTTTATTTAAGAAACGCCAAATTTACTCCAAGACTCCAGTGGGTTCATGTATTCCTGCATAGAAACCTCCGTCTTTTCATTCGCAACCTGTTTGTGAAATGCCAAATCCACTAGTATCCAAGCCTGACAAGCGCTAATCATCAAAAGAAGAAAAAACAAAATGTCGAAAACGTCTACGTGATTTGTGTCAACCCGCTACGAAATTTGCATGATAAAACACAGTCCACAGTCGCCCTATGGATTGATACTCTCAATTCAACTCGACTTTATCTGACTCAATCTTCCAGTGAACTATCAACTTCAAAATATGACCGTGTTTACTCATAAAATACAATTCTATGTGAATTACCCCCACGCGGCTGGATGTAATAAATCCCTGTGGTTTAGGAAAACCTAAAGAGCGAACATTGGCATTTCCTTTCGAAACCTGTGTGGGCTGGTCAAACCTTTCCGGTCGGTTTGAGTTTCATGGATTTAATGTATCACAAGAGTTTCCATCCGAACCAATTCACCATCCATCAAGATCTCCGGTTTCTACATTCTCGCGTTTCAGATACAAATATCTGCACATCTGTACGTCTGTCTGTATGAAGGTGAAGTCGCAAAATCAAACTTCACGGCGATTGGAGAACCAATACTCCACACAAAGCAGCCTCGACAAATATGTGTGTGGATCAAGAATTCATCCGTCATCTGGGATTTCCAGTGATGTATTATTTATTGAATATGTTTCTTCTTTTTTTTTTCTTTTTTCTAACTTCTGTTCTCCCCACTTTTCCTGTTTCTTTTTGCTTTACATTTTTCACTTATGAGAAAAACAGAGACAACAAGAAACGAAGGAGAATGATCGATTACAATTTACCGCCTAACGAGCCAACTCGATCCCCACCCGCCAGCCAGCCATCAACCATCGACGAATGCAAACGCTTTTTTTGAACGAAGGTCAGGATCGAATGCCGGATAAGTTATCTACCAAGTGGCAAAAGAAAGGGGATCGCTATTTGAGTCGATTGACATTCTTGGATACTTCCAGAAATACTAACTTTCACACGACGATCAGTGATCGGTGATCGGACGAGGCAGCACACTTTCCTCTGATCAAGATCAAAATGGGGTAGGCAAGGAAGCAAAAAAGTGGTTATGTTACTATCAACGCGCGATATGTAAATTTTTGTCAGTATCTAACGCCTCTCTTGGTTATTAGTTATTTTTTTTTTTGCTTCCACATCACAGATGTGATAATCAAGGCACAAAGAGACAACAAACAAGTTTTTTTTTCTTCTCTTCTGATGTTGTCTTTATTTCTGACTTGGTACCGCTTGTTCCACAATTTCTCAAATTGTTGGGATTCCCGTAAAACTCTGATCATCACAGAAAAAAAAAAAGAAAGGGGAAATGACAGAGAAGAGAAAATGAAATCCATACGCACCGAATTAATGTGGCACGGCACGAGACAGACTTTCTGCTTGGACTGGTAGGGTGTGCATATGAGTGTGTCACGTCACGAGCCCCATCAACCGCTCGAGGAAAACCCCACACATGTGGCCCTAATGTCGGTTCCTAAACCCATAACGTAACACATTCATCACACACAGCGCACACATCACACGCATCGCAATGCACAATACAAAAACCACGAGACGCGCTTACTGCCACTGGGGTTTTTCGCGACACTCCAAAACGATCCAAAACGAAGAGAAACGCGACAAAAAAAAAAATAATGACAATAAAAAGAAACCTTGAGGGACTACCTACCTCTGGATTATGTCATTGCGAGTCAAACTTGTTTCTTTTTTTTGTCATCGTACCATCGCTGTCGCTTTGCCTTCGTCTTCGCCGTCGTCGGCTTCGTCGTCAACGGTAGAAGGCATGTTCAGCAGGTTTTGCCGATTTTGTGCGATTGTGTGTGATTCGAGTTTCTAGATCGACGGAGAAATTTTGTCATTTATCAGAGTTTGAACCATCTTTTCATCTCCCCGAAGGACGGAGATGTGTTCGCAAAAAAACTCAATCGTATCAACAACTGATCTGGGGTCATCAAACGAGTGTGTTATTGCTCTCTTGAGTTGGGATTCCCTTATTTGATCGTACGATCAAGATATTTTCATTACATTCCACAATAAATTCTACTGACCCTTTTAACCCAGCTTACGAATTTGTGAGACGTTAACAAAGATGAAAGCACGGGACCGCAATTACAAATCTGAACGAACGAACGAACGATGCAAGCATGGAGGGTGAGAGAGAGAGAGAGGAAAGAAATGAAATGAAACCACAAATGATGAGTTGTCTTGTGAAAGGCTGATTGGACGGTTACACATTTGAAACGCGGAATTCCCAAAGAGTTTGTGTTTTCGCTTTTTGTTTGCACTTCACACGGCTGACAGCGAGACCAGCTTTCAGAGACTCATTCGCAGCCGCAAAACAGTGCGCAAAAAAACCAAAGAAATCAATTAAATTGTCAGCCGCAATAATTGTGTGTTTTTTGTTAGTCTGAAATTCCCAATTCCAAGTGCAATCACTTATGAGCTGAACAAGGACGTTGCATGTAATGATGGTTGCTCATAATGGTTCGTATTAGGTTTTCTGTATTTACCTGTACACTCATTGGAAGATTTGAGAATATGATGATGTTATCTGATGCATGATTGTATGGAGGTGTGTTTGATTTGAATTTTGGCGCTGGAATACATGTGGTAAGAGGGGGCGTGTTGTGTTTTTGAATCAGACAAGGGCAACAAGTGGGTAAAACCTAGTGAACAATTTCGAGGCAACTGTGTAATGAAACAAGTACAAGTACTGTGACTAGGTCAGATGTCTCAGGGGCTTAACAACACATCCCTCATTTTGTTGTAAAATTGAGTCTGAGGGGCTTATATGTTGTTGGATGGATGTTGGATGTTTATCCTCGGTCGAATTGACGAACACGTCTCTCATTTTGTTGTAAAATTAAATGAAATAATAAATTTAATTTTTGTTTTAGCTGAATGCCAGCACTGTTATACGCCCAAGAGTCGGCCTTAAACATTTTAGAGATTATGGTTGAGATGTACCACCGTAAGCAAAGGACAGTTCTGTATTTTATTTCAATTATGACCCCTGAGAACTGAAGTGTTCGTCAGCGCCATATAAATTTCAATAATCTACTACATTTTAGGCAATTGTCCTTAAATGCATGCAACTAGATTTATTTCAACATACACAGGTTAAAACAATTACTCGCTTTACAAGATTTAACGATGTCAGAGTTTAAAGATAAACTTCATCGATTCGACATAACCTTAGTGTGCGTTCAAATATGCATAATCATGCAGGGTTAAGGTCAGCATCCTAATCTCCTTTGCGTCTGTCACAGGCGAGAGTACAGAAATCCCCAAAAGAAACTAAATCATTCCAAGAGACTCTGTTCAACAACCAGCTGCTGATCATAAAAATTGTAATTTATTCGTAACAAATTAAGCAACAGGATGTTCGAAATTCAAAAGCTTGATTAACCAAGATCTCCCAACAGAAGAAATGATTCCTCCCCCTTTTGAAAAACCACTCACGCATCACCACTTTCTCAGAATTCATTCATTTCTCAGCGATGAACGGAAATTCGCGCATACAAAAAAAACCAACCGAATTTGCTTCATAAGCAAATCACACTCTGACTAAGTATAGATTTCAAAGAATAGCTTCCTAAAAATTGTTAATGTTTTGCAAAACTAATTGTTGGGGGAACCCCTGTTCAGACGACGTTGTTTATTTTTCTTTTCCCCAAGTGGTCGGTAGTTTATCAACAAATGAACATCTTTCTTCAAAAAACTACATAATTGAATGATGCCAAGCAACTAGACGAATTAAGGCATTTCCGTTTGCTGATAACAGCAGGACCTTCGCTTTGCTGCGAGTAAGCTTCGTTCTCAACTCTGTACGGTAATCTGCGATTAGGAAAAAAATTCCATTCATTATACTCAACATGAGTGATGTGTCATAATTACACGATCGCCACTGACAAATGGAGTGCAAATTATACTTCAAATGACTGCGACTGGAATGTCGCTAACAAACATCTCTACACATGTCAGTTGCACAAATGTCGTCAGAATGACTTTGATTTTGTTGCCAGCTATCATTACTCGATTGGCCTTTGCCTTCGTAAATAGTTTTGACAAAAACAACAACTCAATTTCCCCTCGATAAATACGAGTATCAACAAACATCTCAAGTGAGGTCCTTGAGAGGGAATTAATTTTGTAAAAGGCGCTGTTACATTGGTTTCCGATTGGTTTTTTTGAACATCCGATAACGTAAATTTGCCACGATAAAGACACGGCAACTCGAATGAAGATATAATGAAACAAAAAAATGGGTTCTTACGCTTATCTCTACGATCATTTGATAGGCGTCGCTACTGTACTCTATAACCTATCGGTACAAAAGTTAAACAGTAGAGATAATTTGATAAACAAAAAATGATTGTTATGAGGGGAATTCCGTTGAAAATTTGACAAACATTAATATATCAACAAATTAAACGAAGTTTGAACACGGGAACAGTACGTAATAACATTTTGTGATTTTCCAAAGATAATCTACGATAAGATTACGCACTGAATGCGGGTATGGGGAAAATTTGATTCTCATTGGGGCAGGGTGTTACTATGTTGAATAGTTTGTTTGGTTTCGTTTTAGAAGGTCATTAGATAGTGTTTTGTCTGGAGGATAGATAGACAGTGATATGACATTCATTTAATGTCGAACGATAGGGGGGACTGTTGCTTGAATTGATGACGCAGTTCAAAGGTGAATAAACGTCACATGGATCAGATGTATGCAGGACTATGGAATTCATTGCCAATTTTGGCTTGCCTCCGCAACCCCTTTAGTGGAACATGCGAGTCACTGAAGATGAGATATAAGATATATTTCCATATACTTAAAAATTCAGGGATCCAGCCTAGGAGAATATTGGTACAAATGTCCTGCTGCTTCGTCCAAAGTGGAGAGCAAAAATTGCAGAGCCTTGGTTTTTTTAATGATTTTGTATTTGTGCCTAAATTTTTAGTTCTTTCAGTCAAAGAATCGACAAAATTTGAATTGTGTAGAGTTACTTCAGTGTCAACTGTAATAGACGCACGAAAACTTAAGCGTCAAAACTAAACGTAAAGCAAGCAGAAGCATCGTCGAATTTCAAATTTGTCAATAATTGCCTATAGAAATTTAAGCAGAATTCAGCGGCTAATTGATATTTGCGTTCCAAGAGAGCAATTCATTTCGAAAGTAGGCAAAAGTGAATGAATTCAACGAAACTGAACGAAGAGCTATAATAGTCACTGCGTATCGTTTTTGTGCTTAAGGCCTTGCTCAACTCTTTAACCACTTTCAGGATAGTTCAGGAATGCAAGTCTTCTCTGAATTTGATCGGCAGTTTAAATTTGCTAAGACTTGTCTGGGTCCCGGGTCACCACGGGATCACAGGAAATGAGAGATCGCTGTTGAACTTGCTAGGCGAGGATCAGAGGAGGTATTCTCAGGACCTGAACCTGCGCTAGGACTGCCTGCGTCCTTGGTCAGGGCTTTCATCGATGGTTGGACCTCTCTTGAGCACAATCGCAGGTGGCATGACTCTCCAGGATGTAGACAGACCAAGCGCATGCTCCCCAAAGTCTGTAAGAAATCCGCGACTTTCCTGTTATCTCTTAACAGAAAAGACTGACAGACAACTTACCAGCGTGCTAACGGGCCACTACACCTTCGCCAAACACTTTAATGTGCTTGGTCTAAGCGACGAAACCCTCTGCGACGCCTGTGGATAAGGCGTGGTTGAAATCAAATCGATTAACGAGGTGCACACATCCCAGCTTTACAGCTAATTGGTCTAAACTTTCACGTGATTTCATCTAGGTTAATTTCATCACATCTTTCAAATTTACCCAAACTAGACAGGCAGACAATCACATAAATCGCCTTCAAGTAGGTAATCCAAAGTCTACTCAATATTTTCCCTTGCACATGCGAGAAAAGTCTTCGAAATTTTGCACTACACTCCATGACTGTGTGTTTACATAAACATTTTGAGGAACAAACAAAAAAGTTATAGTTTCTAAAAATACCAACACATTTTGGCATACATCCTCGGAATGCTATTGCAAAAGAGCAAATCCTCAGTCTGAACGAGAAGTATTATGAAGCCTAATAAATTAGCCTTGTCTAAATGATGTCTACAGGAATTTCGTGTTTCGTGCGCCTATAAATGGACACACGGCAGACACAAATCGCCATCGCATCGGCCCAACAACGACGGCGCATACTACATTCATGTGTTATTTTTGCCAAAAAAAATCAAAAAGAAAAACCAAATAAAATTTTTGTTTATATTTCTTTTTTCGTTTTATTTGAGTCGGGCGGGGACACAATTTAGTCATCAAATGCACCAAAAATTGAGAGTTTCGTACCGATCATGGGGGAGACCCAGATGTGTAAAACTTCGGTGATATATTGGTTGATGGATCATAAGATTTATTTTTGGGCTTTTAAAACATGTGATTCAATCGAGTAATAAATGAAAACAAAGAGAAACACACTCGCACGTAAATTTAGAATGATTTAGAGTGAAAGAAAGAAAGACTGAAAGACGTCTTCTGTATTCGTCGCCATGTGACGGTGAATCAGTTAATGATCAAGGCAAAATGAGATGATCATCATCTCTTGGGGTTTGCGCACTTAACTAAATATTGAGTGATCTAATCAATGAGACAAAAATAAAGGAAAAGTCTACAAGTTTTCTTTGCCAAACAAAACTGTCTCGACAGGTTTCGACCCAAAAGTCGGCAGATGAAAGAGGGCGTCTTTTTTTTGTAATAGATTTGTTAAGACAGGGATTTATTGTGCTAAACGTTATCTTTTGACTACTGATTGATCTATTAACTAGTAATTGAGATGTGATTTAGGACATTCCCCGTTTCGTTAGATAAACAAAACTGTCTCGACAGGTTTCGACAGCAGATGAGCGCGGGCATTTTCTGTTTGTTTTTTTTTTTTGTAATAGATTTGTCAAGACTGAGGGATTTATTGTGCTGAATGTTGTCTATTGACTAATTGTACTAGAGAATCGATTTAGGACATTCTTCGTTTCGTTAAAGGGCTTTTGCTCAGGGAATGACTGTTTCTTATATCTGTGCACCACGTGGAATCATAAGTCATATCACTGGAAAATTCCAGCCGGCAATGCTTTACTTGCTGAAATTCCTTAAGAATTCTATGTTTTAGAGATTAAACTCAATGATGCTTGGCCTGCTAATCACTTAGTCATTAAAATGGATTCAGACTGCAAACCAAAACCATAATGGACTCTTAATCATTTCCTTTCAACAAATTCTCCACGCATCTTATCTCAGAATGACTGCTTGTTTTCAAACCACCGCATAAAAATACTTATTGTCTTTTACTGCTTTGAATGAACTCCTACCATTCTTATCAAATAAAAGTCCAAGGGCACAGTACAAGCAAATAAAATAGAAAAAAAACGACCACAACTAAATCACAATTTGCGTTTGCGAATAGGCATTGCAGTCGAAAAAAGTAAATAAATCCAACATAATATAGACTTTATCTAGCAAAAATTATTTTTGGTCGACATAATTCGGTTAAAATTCGATCAACGTCTGAGCAATAGACATTGCCAAGCGTACAACACCCCACCGTATACAGACAGAATTTATAAACATAAGAAAATCCAGCCCAAAATGAAGCAGCTGTTATCTAACTATAAACTTGTTCAAAATTCTGAAATAGTTTTCTTTTGATTGAAACAAAACAAAAAGAAGCAAATACAAAACAAAAAAAAATGGAGGAGTGTAATAAAAATTCCTTGCACAATTTAATTCCCTCGCCATGTCGCCCAGACCGAGAGAGAACTACATTTAGAATGTGGCATGAAATAAAAATGAAATTTAAAGCACATGTCCACACGTCTGCTCATGTTCACCACATATCCACATGCCCACTTTGTTTCGATTCTAATTGAATATCAAAGAGTTTGAGAGATCAAAGAGGAGCCCACTTATATAATCCCATGATGCATGGCGAAGATCAATTAAAGCCCAATCTCACATAACCTACAGAAAATCCAAATTCTTTGATTTATTTTTACAATTTTCTGTTCTCTTTGTGCCTAAAGTTCAACAAACCCAAATCCTTTTGCATATGGGATTTCAAGTCTTAATGATGACGATGATGATCGACTTTGAGTAGGTGAAATCAATTACAGCACAAAACGCCACCGCCACCGCTGCCGTCATCACCTTTACGGATATTCAAAAACAAGTTCAAATCATAACTCATCTCTCCCCCATTCAAGTTTTCAGCTATACACAGTGATCACGAAAGGGTATTATACACACAAGTGTAGTCGGATGTTCTACTCAAAATAAAAACAACAATCGAGACAACAACCGAACGAGGGAGAAAAAAAGTAAAAGTCAATGATTTTGTACACGTAAGGTTGTTAAACTTACCGCGCTTCGAACAACAACGTTCGGAAGACGAAGAAGAGAAATGACAACACAACAGCAGAAACAACAACAAGCAGAATGTATTTACTAGAAAAAGCGAGAGTGTTTTGCCAAAAAAAACTTTAGAATGCAATAACAAACCTTTAACCTTTTTGTATCAGCATCGTGATATCTGAAATTTGTTTAATCAATAAGCAGCTCCCACATGGAGTCCCCCCCGTTTGTAGATGGTCGATATTTGCTGTTTATTTTCATTCACTTGGGAGTGGTCAAATGTCACGTTGTCCAAAACAAACAGTCCTCATCAAGGGAGGCATGATAAAATCTCAGGAAAATCACATGTGAAGACAAATATCTTCTTTTGGACTTGAATCTTATGAAAAAATCCCACTTCAAGACAAGGCAAACAAATTGAGAAAGCGACGAACTGCATGATCAAACAACACTTACGTACGACTATGCGTATATATCTGGGAAATACCCTGACATGATTGACATCAAACTTCTGATAGGAAGACAATCAAAAGGTGAAATTCATGTATGTCTAAGATAAAGACCTGACAAGTACACTTACGATATCTCTGATATTTGCCACACATATCAAATAGTTCAGGGAGTTTTGAAGATCGTTTTTTTTTATCATATCATTTCGAGACTGAAGAGTTGGCCAAAGTCCGAAAGGAGAACTTGAAACTCATGCTGACAGTATTCTTTAACGTTCGTTACCGTAATTAGGTCACGTTACCGATATCGTCTTTAGCAATCGGGAATATGGCCCATCTTTGGCGGATGACGCAATCACCAAAGTTGCTCATGTAGATCTTCTTTAACGGTTCAGATGGGGATTTCAAGTTTAAAAATTATTGCTCATTTAGAATTATACAGAAGTGACTGCATGTGGGCACAAGTAAATGAAGCATTAACCCTGACCTAATGAAGGTTTCCCAATCGCTGTAAAACGACGATACGGAATAGCAGCTTAAGTAATCACGTCAATGAACAGGCCTTAATTAAGCATAGAAATGCAAATCGTTTTGTTTTATTCCTTATCGCATTACACTTGACTTGTTTCAGTCTGTAGATCGTACTCTTATCCCTTAAGGGTCAAGAAGGTCTTGATCTTCATCGGGGCCTTAACATTTAACTGCGGATTACATGCACGCGAAAAAGTCAGAAGCTGGCTATAGAGAATAGATCTCGAACAGTGCAATGAAACTTCAGTGTGATTTTTATGTAATAGGAGGAGTCAGATCATGAGGAAGCTAACGCGTTCTTATGTGGCTTTCAACGCAAAGGTTACAATTGCTAAGAAATTTAAAGTTTACTTAATTTGTTGGTTGAGGGTCAGGTCCGCATGGACTATATCCCCATCAGAAGAAGAAGAAGTATACTTTATTGTGGTCTGTAGATCTCTCGTGCATACATTGTCACCCCGACCCCTTTAGTGGAACATGCGGGTCACTGAAGATGAGACGAGATGAGATTTTATTGTAATTAATAAAACAAGCAGGTTGCTTCATTGTGCAGCTCGATTTTAGGTAAATTTCGGTTCAAATTACAGTCAAAATCGCTAACAACGACACCGGTTATAACGACCAAATTCTTGGTTCCAGCCTGTGCTCCATTATATGTAATCCAATAGCATAATAAATCGTTTACAACGACCAAATTCGTCAGTCCCTTGAAGTTCGCTATAACCGATTTTGACTGTATTAACAATAATAATTCTTAGCTAAGATATAAGACTCCTATCTCAACTATAATCCCTTAGCAGGATCATGTGGACCATTTGTCCAACTCCTAAACAGACCTAAAATTATATTCCAACTTCACCAACGTTTTGGAGGCGCCTATCCAGTTGTACACTCCGACCTTTGTCAGTGGCTCAAATAAGACGAATGAACATACTCAAAGTTTACCATTCCCAGGCAACGATGTAAATCCTAGGCCACGCCAGCTGCTGTGGCTTACAATGGATTACAACGACCACAGACTGGATAAGTAACTGAATTAATTTAGACGATAAAGAAACACAAGAGTTTATTACGACAAACAAGGCGTTTAAAGGTTGATACGATACGTAAATGCACGCGAACGTTGAAAACAATTCCACAATCACGTTCTTAATTCAAAAGCATAGCTTACACAACATTCATTACGAGATTCTGTGACCAAATGCAAACAGCAGCTTATCAGTTGTATGGTTTGTTTGCTTCGTTTCTTTGCCCGTTTCTCCAAAGCACACAGGGCGCCAACAAACGTTCAGAAAATTTAATTAATGAATCTTTCAATTCACGTAAAAATTCATTAAGTTCTAATTTTCAACATATGTAATCCCGCTCTTGTGTATTATTAACATTTTTTTGTGAAACAACATACACACAGTACACATTCGGCAAATAAACACGTTACCCACCCGTTGTCGTCGTCACATTGTATAGAGCTCACTCTTTGAAGCGCTCATCATCATCATAATGATGTTGATGATGACGAAGGTGTCGTCAGGCGTGCACGGGGGATACGAAATTTAAATACAACACAAACCAAAATGGATACATATATAATTTTTTTCTCTTTTTTTTTTTGGGTTTTTCCACAATTTCAAAGCCAAATGCCAACAAAAGAGAGCAACAGTAACTGAAAATACGCAAGCAAGTCGATGTATAGTCATGGATATACACACAAAGTTACACTCCACACATTCCACACATAGCCATAGCTAGAGATACGGAGAGCTTTGCTTGACTTGAGTCTACCAGACCATTCTCCACCCTTCGCCCCATCGCTGAGTGGGGGATGGGGTCTGGAAAAGTGAGGCCGATGCATAAACGAGACGGAAATCAATGCTGTGCCTCTGGTGGGTATGAGATCTAGACCGGATTTGGGGGTGAGAGGAAGACGAAAAGGAAAATTGCTTCTATTTCTGTTTTTTTTTTTTTTTTCATGTGGCGAACAGTTATTGGCGAGAATTCAGTTTGCACGCGAACTCTGACGTTCGTATTAACCTCTAGAACCGACATACAAAATTGTTTGAATCCGATTTTATGCCAAAACATTCGCAAATGATTTGTGAGCGTGCACAGCACAGTCAAGTTAGTATGAGAATTTATTTTTACAAGAAGAAAGAATATTTTGTTTATAACAACTTGAGGTTTACGTTGCTATTTATTCATGAGAATGTATTCTTTAGCAATTTGTTCTTGATTCTGTCTGACGGAAACGTTTTTGGCGAGACGTATTTTTAGACAGTCAGCCGGATTGGGGGATTTTCTTTGGTGGTGTAGCCCATGTGACAGACGATTTACAATGAAAGATCTCTTGAAATATGCGGCTTTTTTCATGACACACGATTGTCGGCAGCCCAGACTGTTGCGACGCTAACAACGTCGTATCAACGTGTGCGCCGGTACGAATTGCAATCGAGTGGGAATTCCGTTTACGATTTGGGTTAACTTAACTGCTGGCTCATCAGCCACAATTTCTGCTTAAATGGATATGGTGAGTTTGACATTCCTTGGTGAAGATTGAGTGCAAGCAAAGAATGAAGTCATCATTGCGAATGTAGTAACTTTTCATTCAGCGCTCGAAAACCTACGTCCTTCGGAGTGCAACAAATGTTTCACGTCAGTTTTTGAAACGAAAAAAAACCCACTTTTCATCTGTACAACCTTGATACAGTTCTGTTCCAGCCGTAACAACGGCAATTAAATATTATCTGATACCTCAATTATATGGTGAATTGATAACTTACGTCAATGGCTTGACATGCGTACTTAGAATACCCTAATTGCAATGATTGAAATTATTTTCACGTTCATAAGAGATAACAATCACGTTGTTAATCCATAAAAGATGGAAGAACCAACTCCCAACAAACTACGAAGTCTGACAGTAAAACGCTTCAAATAGATAATCGATAGAACTTTGATTTGCTTCGTGACACAAGACAGTTTCATAAACTATAAGCCTATGTCCTTGGATTTCCTTTCAATCACAAAAAAAAAATAATTTTCCTCGCGACCTTAACGCTATAAACTCATACAACAATTGCATGTCCTTCGTTTTAAGGAATTTCCATCATCATCACCCACCCTTCATTTCTGAACAGACGGGCGGTGTTCCAAAGCACACAAACTAAACGAAACCACCCAACAAATCCTTTCTATTTTTAAAACGCAGAATGAAATAAACAAACCAACGTGCGTGGCACGAATTTCCCATATGGTTCAATGAAATCGCACTGGCTGGAAAAACCCAGGAAAACTTATCCTTGTGTGGATGGATACCAGATATACATACCCGGCAGTACTAGTATTGCCGCTGCTGCCACCCAATGTCTGCTTTAATTAGAAAGAGGAATTATAAATGAGTTAAAACGAGCGAAAGTGAGACACAAGATTTGAGCGACTTCATATGACCCGGGGATATTTTTAGCCGGATTCTAGTGAAAATATTCTGTTCATGCGCGTTTGTTAACTCTGAAAATAGTCTCCTCTACCACAGCCACTACGTTTTCATTCTCTTGCTCGCTCACCAATTTCGTCTGTCTCTCTTTTTCAGTTTAGACTTGTGATTTATTCAACGACATTCAACAGCAGGAAGGAGGGATATTTTTGCAAGACATGCAGCAATAAATAGATTTTTTCATTTTAACGAGAGGAATTTCACGCGTCTGTGTCTGCAAAACGAAAATAGTATCCACAAGGAATTCGCACAGAAATGAATGCAGTTTTCAATTAAAAATAAACATTTCTCTGTCTCCGTTTCTGTCTCTTGAGTTGAGTGAAAATAGATTTGCGGGAAATAAGGGTCATTCAGTAAACATATGGTTTTGATAAAACAAGAATATGGACTTACCATCATAGTTGCGAATTTCTAAATCAGCTGGTAGAAGGGCACAATTGAGGCAGGATGTGGTTTTGTCACTATTCAAATGACCATAGGAGCGATGGGCTTCATTGATTTCGGATAAACTTATCGGTATTGTGAGAGCTTTCACACACTGGATATCACCGGAAATGCAGGCAAGATGGAGGGGAGTGTTGCCATTTCGGTCTCGTACTGTTGGCTAAGAAAAAAAGAAGAGAAGAAAAAAAAAATGGTTATTTTTGCTTGATGCATGATTTCAAAGTAGGGTTAGTGTAGTTTATTGTCAGGTTTTCTTGATTTACAACGAATTAGTTTCCTAATCTATGTTATCTTGGCGGAATGGGAATTTGAGTTTACGTAGGTGCTTAAAATCAAGAGTTAGACTGACTTAGAGAGTCTGCAACTATAGATGCAAGCTTTCTGACCTGTCTTCACATGACCTACTTCTAAAGACTACAAAAATTAGTCTGTAAAGGTTAATCATTTGACAACAACGACAAAGTCTTTACGGTCTTTAGCTTAAATATAAGTTGTAGATCTAGTTTACGAACACCTAATTTATACAGACAAAGCTAATTTCAATCCATATCAGACAAAGAGCGTTTGTTTCAAGGATAATTTCTATTGAATTGTGAACATCGACAAAAATCCATTTATGATCACTGAAAGACCGACAGCAGGTGTTCATTAAAAATGGGTTAGGTTATGTTGTTTATGGAGCCATAAAGTCATGGTCCATTGTGATCTGTGCATGCAAAGCGAAACAAATAAACAACAATCTATCTGAATTGTGTGCAATTTAACGATATGAAAGCAGAAATTAAAGATTCTTCTTTTCTGAGTTTTTTAAGGGTGTGTTGCAGCACTGACAATGACGATGACACTTTAGTACTTTTGCAACTCTAGCTCTGTTTGTTCCCTTTGACGTTTTAGTTAAAATGTTCTTGATGGAAATAAGAACTTAATTAAAATTAATCCAAATAACTGTTAATCGGATTTGGACATTCGAAGTTTAGCTCTTCTGCTGGAAGATTTCAGTTCTCGAAAAATTGTAGTAGAATAACTTAATAAAGAAATTTCATTCAACTGTAAAACTTGTGAATTGTGATGAAAGTCAAGAATCGTTACATTTCTAAAACATACGCATTTACGTTCTGGTTGGAGACTACCCGAATATGATGCATGAATCACATTTAAAGATTAAGGTCCACGAAAGAATTAAAACAAAAGAAAATAACGTTAATAAATCCTAAAGTGGAATTTTAAAAAACTTCTGTGTGTGAATCGGCAATGATAAGAAGATATCATTCATATTAACGTTCATGATGTTTATTGTTGTGCACGAGTTATTCCACAAAAGGTTTTCTTTGATAAAAAAGTAATGGTACTCGATTCTCGAACTTGACGTTTGTTTTAAAGTTTCCTAAGCTTAAGGTCGAACATTCCTAGTTAGCGTTCAATGTATCATATGTCAAGTCGATTATGAAAATTAGTAAAATGTTTTGCCAGTTCTATTACTTACCGCAGCGCCTGCAATTAATAGCATTCTCAACATTTTTGGCTGGCTACACAAAACCGTCAAATGAAGGGCAGTTTGTGCTTCATCGTTTTGTATATTAAAGAGAAATGGATGCGGTGCGATGCGAATTAGGGCAGCAACTACCTCAACATAACCTGTTGAGCAGGCAAGATGTAATTGTCTGTAAAGAAAAATAAAAATATAATAACAATAAAATCAAAACAAATCAATACAACGCCCAATAACCAATGGACATACGTAAGACAATAGAAATATTAAAAAGGACAACATTTGGAGGAAAAAAAACAAAAAGGATTTCTTTTCCTAGAAGCCCTAAAAGAGAGGCACAGACGAAAGGCAGACAAATAGTCAAATAAAAGTAAAGTGAATTAAAGCGAGGGCTCTAAATGGACAACAGGTGCATTTCAATGTCACTTGTCGCGACATAGGCCGTCATTAGCACGATCCCAGAGCGCAGTGGCATGCCACCAACAGGTAGATGACTGCAGCAGATATCCATGTGCAGGCACATGTTCTGAGGTGAAAGGAGCCGAGGATACAATGAGAATAAACCGAGGCAGTGAACCTTGCACCTTTTGTGTAGGCGTGCAGCTATAACGTTACTTTAATGTTTTAGCCGCACGTGTAGTGGAGTGAAAGAAAATCGATTTTTTTTTTTTGCTTTTCCTCTTTCAAAGTGGAATGGAGGGAATACAGAAGTAGCCCCGGGGAGTCTAGGTCGTGCAAAGGACATTTAGTTTGGGAATTAATGAAGAAACAATAAATGAGTAAAGAAAGCGTGCTAATTGAAGACGACTAAAGAACTCTAACCTCACACGGGTGGTCGGAAACTTACTAGCACCTGCCAATGGGAGCCCTTCGGATGCAATCCAAGAGAATACGAAACATATAGACTGAAAAAACTGCAGTGACTCAAGACAAAAGAAATGTCATTCGGTATTTCCCCATCTATGGTAACAATAGAAACCGTGAAGAACCGAAAAGAATCCCCATAAAACAAAAAAAAAGTCTGCAACTGAAAGAAGAACGTTTGCTTTTTATATCCAGGCACGCTCCTCATTTCACAAGTTGATGATCGAAATAAATCGATATAAACAAAGGCAGTCTCTCCAGGAGGTTCGCCTACGCTTTGAAACACTGACGTAAGCAGAATAAATTATACGAATTGATGATGGTCCTATGGTGAACTGAACACCCGTCACTGGTTGAGTTCAAGAAAACCATGTTTCCATGAGAGCAGCTAGGGGCATCGCAGCCCGAATGAACCGATAATTGACGTCAAGATAAACAAACCAACTAGTGTGCTACGCGATAGACCAAGGAGAGTTGTGAAAATTCGCCTTTCAAGGTGAGCAGGGCGATTATTCGTTCCCAACTTGTTCATTTTAACTGAAAAGTATTTTAGAAGCCAGCGTTTGATTCATAATTTGCAGTCACCAAGGTTTTCATAGAAGAACTGTGCCTATCCACCGCTCCTCCCGTTGAACAAGTTCAATGTAACCTCGAAAATGACTGCCTTTCGTCATGCGGTCTCGAATGCCTCACAAGCTCTTCAAATTATTTAACAAGCCTCACCAGCATAACACTTCAGACAAAACCCAAATGAAAGCTGCATGTTGAGGCAATAGAAAATGAAAATGAAAGTAGCAAGTTATCCGGCGAAAGTGCTGGCTGCAGACTTCGCCGCCCAGCGCGTGAATGATAGCGAAGAGAGAAAGATGAAAACACAAAAAATACAAAATAAATAAATAAATAAATGTTCACTTACGTATCGCCTTCATTGTTCTGTTCATAGTAAATCATCCACGATGGTGGGTCTCTCATATCTCGGTTGTTGATGATGACATTTCTAGATTCTGTTTCGCTAGCTGCTCCCAAATTATTGAGCTGTTGAGTGGGATCATCTAATCTGAGTTTACAGAACCACTCTGATACGCCAGAATCGACGCCGCTGTCTAGAATCATTTGATCGTCTTCTAAATATTCACCCTCAACAGGTTCGGTTGTGCGCTGCTGTGTTTGTGGTGTAGCAGCTGTTGTTGTGATCGATGGTTGCTTTTTGTATTGTTGATGTTCTTCGTCAATGCAACCAGAATCTTGATAATCTTCAGTGAATTGTTGCTTATTAACAATATTTAATTGTACTGATGGTATATTTCTGCCACCACCGCTTATCTTGTTTAAATTATCGTCGTCTAGGTAATCTTCAGTCAGTTGTGGTCCCGATAAAAATCCAGAATCAACTCCTCCACTACAGCTGATACTACTGCTGTCGGCGACACAATCACCGCCGACACCACCACCACCACCGTAACTGCTACTGCTACTTTCACCTTCAAGTGTTGTTGTTTTTGTTTGTTTCCCGTTGTCAGCAATGTTGCTTTGCTGTTGCTGTTGCTGCGTTATACTCTTGTTGTTATCAACAATGTTCAATTGCTGCTGCTGATGATCGTCCGCCGTTCCTGCAATAAAAGCATCCTCTGCTTTGTTGTTATCACTACTTGGATTCCACATCATATAAAATTATATATATTCTTTTTAATTTGTGATCTTGTTTTCGTTGTGTTACGTGCAGCGATCTTTCTCGATAAGATCCTTGGGTTTTTTTCTACTATTGTAAATTATTTTGGTTATTTTTCAAACAAAAAAAAATAAAATACCACCGAACACTACACCGCCGGCAAATTGTAATCGATTGCACTGAATTCAACGTAGTTTAACATTTGCCAAACGCAAGATATTTCAATAGCTGTACGTATGTATATTTTCAATGAACGATCTTACGTTCCAAAGGCGAATAAAACGGAGAAAACGCAAAATCAAACCACGACGACGAAGTCACACTTTTTCACCACAATATTCACGTTCCACTGAACAAAACTGGGAAAATCGCTTTTCCTCGGTTCTTTTATGCTTTTGATTTCTTTTTAAACAATTTCGCAATTAACACAAGAGAGCTGGAGATTGTAAATTTGAAATTTTCTTGAAAAAATTGAACATATATGCGCCACAGTATCCAATATGGCCACGGGAATATATTAAATATTTTGTCTACTTGTTTATATCACCAGTTTGACACTTGTACTTGAAGTCCGGAAGTGAAGTTTGTTTAATTATATATAATTGTCTTTCTTTAGGCCTGTTAGTTGGTTTATTTGCATGTGAATTATGTTATTTTGTCTGATATCAAAATATTTTATCATATATTATGAATTGAATACAATTTTGCTGTTTTAATCAAATTAGCGACGAGCACCTCTTACAAAACACGTCTTATATCGTTCGCTTTTTCGAAAAAACTGAACTCAACCCAACTCAATTGCTCTACTCGATGAGAAAATGAATTTTAGAAGGCAATCGACCAACAACTTGTTCACCGCTTTGCATCATTGTGTGTGTAACGGATTTTGATTGGCAGGTTCAGTGAGAAGATGAAATGTGTTGAGTATATGCCGTCACGAGTGTATAACTGGCGGGGTAAGTTTTGTTCGCTTGCAAATTGTCATAATCAATGTGGGGTTTGTTTGTTTTGTGATAAAAATTAAAAAAAATGTTTTATTTCAATTTACATAATAATTCTTGTTTTTGTTAGACAATGTACATGTGAGTACATGAGATAGAGAATACGCGTAGACCGGGGAAATTTCATTACGCTAGCTATGCGGGGAATTTTAAAAATTTTAATTGAATTTCAATACTATGTGCCAGGTTTACATGTGACTGAAGCTTCATCTAAAAAAGAAACAATCATGTACACAAATGGAAGAAAGCAAAGGAAGACTCGGTGATGCATCGAAAAAGAGAGCTTTGGCTTAACAACTTTAAAGAAGAAGTGCCAAACAACAAGGCGGCTGGCGGATTAACGAATGTTTTCCATCTTTTGATAAAAGTTCACAATAGACTTTTAGAGAAATTTTAAAGCACTCCTAGTCTGTGTCTTTTTACAATTTTTGGTAGATTTTGGAAGCCGGCTCTTTACGATTATATATGGCTTTAGGTTTTATGTTTTAAATAAATCTAACTTTTCTAAGGTTTTTAAAAGTGTTGATGTTATAACACGAGTATTTAAAGATACCTTTGCTTCCGGCGTACTAAGCATCTAAAAACGATGCTTAACAAAAGATGATACCCGTTTAATATCTCTACAGGAAACGAATACTGCGGCAAATAAATTTGTTAACAACTTATTGTTGCAATTCAGAAGGAAAAAATTCCATTTTGTCCGTAGGGAGCACAAAAGATCGAACTTTCAATAAAAATGCTAGTATTGAGGACAAGACCGACGACATTCGAATAATCTAGATGTCAGTCGGGCTGAGAGAGAAACTGAAAGAGAAAAAGGGATGGAATGCTTGACTGCTTTTATAACACAGACTTGTTCGATAGAAAATAAAAAATAAAGCTTGAAAAACTCAGCAAACCGGAGAAATATGTTGCTGACATAAGCAAAATTTAACTGGACCGGAAAACTACTCGTGGCGGATTTAATAGATAACAGCGCCGCACACATAGCATCTTGTTTACATTGCAATGATGACGTAACCCAGAATGTCATGTCGTCAGCTTGGGGTGCCCTCGCTAGATGACATCAACTTGTAATCGAGAATTATTACAAAATATTTTGAGCAACATTGCTGTGGAAATGTGAATGAAATTCGATCAGAGGAAAATAGAAGTGTGAAAATTAGCAAAGTTGTTAATATACATGATTAACTAGCATTAAAACCGAGGTTTTGTGGAAAAATCCTCTTCTTTATCAGATGGCGCCGCAGTCTAGGATGAATTTGGGCCTGTCTTTTACAACAATCATTCGTGTTGTGTGTGGTAGTGCAAGAAACTTACAGTTTTATACTGACTCCGGAAAAAAAAATGTTATAAGAACAGCTCTCATTCATCTTTCATACAGGGACAGGCGAAAAAAGTATTACATTTTTCAAAAATACATGTATCCCACTTTAAAACAAAGACGCTTATGTTTGAAACAAACTGCTACGAAAAGGCACATTGAAAGCAAATTTAATATGTTCCGAAATGATGGTTACCAGTTCGTTTGGCGAAAACCAAATACAACTCTGAAAAAGGAAAACCCTTTTATTAATAATAATAATGGCGGCGCTACAGTCCGAGGTGGACTTGGGTCTAACTTCTCAGCAAGTGTTATTGTCCTCTCTCTCTACTGTTTCATCGCGACTCCGAACGGCGAGACTGAGAAGCTTTTTCTAGACTGTTATACTCATTGAGCATTGTCAGTGACTCGAAAAAAGTGAAGCCGTGAAAAATATGAAAGCTGTTTTTTGGGAATCGAGCCCAGACATCGAGCGTCGGAGTCGACGCATCTAGCCACTAAGCAATGGCGCCCACTATAAAACATGATGGTTTGGGAACGTATGAAGAGTTCTGGAATTTTAGGAGCTGGCATTTATGGAAGATTTTATGGGCGCCGTGCCCGTGTGTGTTTGTCGACCCCTATGCACCAGACTTTCAAGTTAAGGTTCAAACCAAAGTACAGACAAGCAATTTTTAATAAAATAACAATTTTTCGCGGCTTTACCTCTTTCGATTCATTGACAATGCTCAAAGAGTATACTTGTTTAGAAAAAGCTTCTCAGTCTCGCCGTTCGGAATCGGGATTAAACTGTAGAGAGAGAGAACAATAACACTTGCTGAGAAGCTAGGCCTCCTCGGTCCTCCTCGGACCCTAGCGCCGCCATTATTATTATTATTATTATTTAAAAAATATATAAAAAAAACTGTTTTTCAAACAGATTGAAAATGCACACCTAATAGATTTTACCTTGGGAGCACTTGTTTCCAAAAAATGCAGTCTCTGCCAATACTTTTTTCCTTGTGTATAATTTCCAAAAGACAACAAAACATTCAACACCACTTAACAATTTTGTTTTCATTTTTCATAGATTTATAGAAAAATAACATAGAAAACCGTTGCAAACAACATATTAAAAGAAAGAAACAAACAATCATTAAGAACTATGCACATTTACACAAAGCGATCTCAAAAAATCGAAATCCACTTGAAGTCAAGTCAAGTCAAGATCCAAAACAAGATCTTAGGAGAAATGTTTCCCCAACTTTTGGGAAAGATTTCTTTCGAAAATAAATTAAATCACCGCCGACACAACACAACAGGAAACTAATAAAATTGAAAACACTTTCATGCAATAACTTAATCAATTCTCTTACCAAAAAGATCACAATTTAACGAATCACAACACAGGCGCGGTGAGTTTGTTTTTTCCAAGAACTAAATGTTATTCCATTCAAATGGTAAGAAAACACATTTTTACGCGGAAGATGAGTTCAGTAATTGAGAAAGTCCCAAAAAACAAACGATGACAAGTGCTTGCGGTTTATTTTTCCAATTTCGAATCCCTTATCACAAAGTTGAGGTTGGTTTTGCACATCCAAATGAATCAATGAACTACAAATTTATTTACGTAGGAAATCATTTACTTATGACGTTCTTCGCCGGATTGTGCACTGATGCCTCCAATCAAATCATGTGCTCGTAGCACTGCCGACGATTGGGCCTTACGTAAACCATGCATACACATGTGCGCAAAGCAATTAAGCGGCGAAGTGAAATTTCCGAAATTGCCTTCAAAACTCCATTATTACGTGGTTGTTCTGAGAAAATGTGATTTGATGATAAAGCGGAAAAGTAAGCAGCAGAGCACTACTCTTGACCGCAGTTAACACTGGAAGAAAGTAAGATAAACAAAAATCCCTATACATTTGTAAAGTCCGAACATTCCTGGGTACTTTTGGAATCTGTAGGGTTTCTGTTTACTCACAGTGTCTTCTGTGCGAATAAATTATTTGCAGCAACGTTTGCTGCCAAGTCTAATCTTTGCAATCTTATTTCCTAGAACAAAGCGTGCTGTTGTGGATCTTAAATCAAAGTCTTTTAGTTCAATTGCATACGCGAATGAGGTCGACATTATCAAGTCAACGTTGCACGTCGTTGGGGTGCATTGTGACGGAAGTGGTCAGAGTGGAAAAATGGAAAGCCGAAAATGGCTTCCTATAATCAAGAGAGGACCGTCCCACCAGCGAAATATGCACTCATTTAAGAAAAAAACGTTATTAACTTCATTCAGTTCAATGAAAAGCTTTTATTTAAATTGGGTGCTGTCGGACAACTAAAGGGCCAACTATAATAGATGTTCAAAAACGTAAGCTTATGTCAAAAGCAAACGAAAAGTAACCAGAAGCAGCATTCAATTTCAAAGTGTCACAGAAACTTAAGAAGAATTCTGCTGACATCCGACATTTGCATCCGTAGAGAGATAATTTTCTTCTTCTTAGGGCGCTACAGTCCGAGTTGGACTGGGCCCCACCCAACATGCCTCTTCAGCCAGCACGATCTCTCGTCAGCTGTCTCTAGTTTCGCACACCAAGCCGGCCGAGGTCCATCTCGACTTGTGTACCCCACCTTTTACGTGGACGTCCTCTGTTGCGTTGTCCCACAGGCTCAGCGTAGAAGGATTGGGAACATTTTGCTCCCGCGTAAATAGGAAAAAGTGAACGAACTTACCGAAACTGAACGAAGCGGTTGCTATGTGTATCGTTTTTGTGTATTCGCTCGAGTGCTTCAGTCCTATTAAGTTTCCCTTCAGCTACTATAGCTACCCTTTAGGAAGTACGACTCTTTGGTAAGATTTCTCAATAGTTTATGAGACACTTAAGAATGAAGGACAGGATAAAATTCGAATAAATTCATGGGAAGAACCAGAAAAAAACATAATCTTGAAATCACCAATTTATCAAGAAGAAGGCATAGAACCAATGACCTCACAAGATCAACTAGATTGGCGTACGAAGGCCAAATATGTGAACATTCGTTGAAAAAAAAAGTTAATGGAAATATCCGTGGATTTTCCAACCACTCAACTCAAGGAGTGATTTCGGTGTCAAAATGTTCGTTCAAAAAAACCAGACTTTACGGCCACATTGTGAATTACAAAGGCGATAAAAAAGGAAAAAGAAACATTTAGAGCGAGTCTGGGGGCTGCATTGGGATTCAGAATTGGTTTTATAATTTTTTCCCTTTCCGTGAAAGTGTGCTGAGGCCAGTTTGTTTTACTGTTTGTTTAGACTGCGCACTTATGTTTTACTTCATATCCGGTTGAATCTTGTGACTGGAAAACACATCCACCTATGACTGGCAGAACTAGAGACACCCTTGAAGCTCGTGTTGTTCTGATTCATGAATTGTTTACGATGAGAAAATTGACGCAGCTTCGGAAGACTGCAGTTTGTTTTTCATTTTGACGGATAAAGTGTGCATACCCAACTCATTGGCTAAGCATGCATTAAACGAAGAGAGGACAAATATTTCTTGTAGAATAACCACTGAGTCAGGGTTAGCTTGGAGTTTCTCTCAACAGAATGGTGGAAATATCAAACCTGACCGGCGAGTTAGTCATGAAAGGCAAACACTCGAAAGGAATGTCATTGACACGTGTGGTAAAATTTCTGGTGTTTCCCAATTGGATTCGGTGCTCAGAGGTCTCTGTTATCTCAGCAACAATCGGGTGAATCAGGTGAGAATTCAGTTCATACCCATCAGGGTCAGCGGGTGTTTACATGAGCGGAAAGGGCAGGATTGCCGGAGATACAATATGCGATTTTCACAAGCGGGAGGGAGATTTTTTGGATGCGCCGAAAATCCACTTCCAAATTGGATTCTCGGGATGTTTTCATACCTTTTCGTTCCGTTTTCGACATGTTTTGCTCATTTTCTGGTGATCGTTGATCGAGTAGCACCTTACGCATGCTGCTTTGCATTTTAGGAAAATTGATGAGAGAGACGATTTAAATGCAATTTTAATGTTTTTTTCACTGCATAAATATAGTACTACATGCAAAAATTGCTGCTGCAACTCAAAAAACATTTTTTTCCCTCATTCATGAAAAATATGAATTTAAAAGAGAGCATTACTCAATTCTCTGTAGTATATTACTGAGTGAAAACGTAATGCAATAAAACCGATTCACGTGTTCCACACGCAGACAATTTTGCCTACTCAGGCGCATTTTCCAGTCGTTGGTAAACACCCACTAATGGTTGACGCACATACCCAGTTGCCACTCTCTGCAACTTCTGCAATAAATTTATTCAATTTCCAAGGCATAGGTGTGAGTAATCTAGTCATTGGTCAAATCTCCCACTTACAGCAGAAGGCCGTCTTGGCTTTATGTTTGATCCACAGAAACTGTTAAGTATTTCATAGGATATTGATAGGTTCTACGTTTGCAGTGAAAGCAACAGCAATCAGAACCTTTCACGAACAAACAAAAACATTTGTAACGGTAGGTCAGCTTTTGCACGTGTCTTAAATCTTAAAAATTTTAAAATTACCTGAATTATTTCCTATTTAAAGGCGTGTGTCAACTGCTTTAAAATATTATCTTCATGCTAATTTTTACCACATATGAGGTGCATAATAATAATAATAATGGCGGCACTACAGTTCGAGGTGAACCTGAGCCTAGCTTTCTCAGCAACCACTCGTGTTGTGCGTGCTATTGTTTTCTCACGATTTGAGGGGAGGTACAGTTTAATGCCGACTACGAACCAGTGCTGCCAGTATTTTTAAAAATTTACCACACTATTTCTGCTTCTTAGCTCTTCAGCTCGCTTTTTTGTGGCACAAGTTTCAGCCATTCCTTGAACTATTTCAACCATAGATTTGTGAGAGAAAACAAACAAACGGAAGGATGGCAGCACTGCTCCGAACGGCGAGATTGAGAAGCTTTTTTCGGACAGATGAAGCCGTAAAAATATTAAAGGTATTTTTTTCGAGAAACGAACCCAGGCTTCGAGCGTAGGAGTCGACGCACTTACCCACTACGCTACGGCACCCATGAGGTGAATATAGATGTAAAAAAATTAACTTGCCTTAGAGCTGAATAACATGTAATCTATTGGTTAATTTTTAACAGATGTTCACGTGTATGTAGCTGAGAAGGAGTGATAAAGGCAGACACTTGGCTATTCTCTCAATTTTGTAGGTGAAATGTTTGCAATTCGATTTATTTTAAAGTTGATATGTTACAATTTACATCTTCACACAGCAAAAAGCTGAAGAAAGATACAAATCTTTCTGGAAGGGTCAAAAATTAGCCTAAAGAAAATATTTCAAAGCAGTTGACAAACGGTACAATTAGCTAACGAAAATCAAGGAGCAAGGAAAATTGACAGGTCGAATGTAATTGAAATTTATGTGCTGCCAAATTTCCATCACTGAGCGGGCATTGTCGCTTATATCAATGAACGAGTACGTTCACTTATAGTAATAAATTGGCGACTCCATGCATCAGCCTGTGGAGTCTAAAATGTGTGTTGTTTGCATGCCGTGGCGTAGTGGGTAGGTGCATCGACTCCTATGCTCGATGTTCTCGGTTCGATTCCAGAAAAAAGCACCTAACATTTTTTCACGGCTCCACATCTTTCGAGAACTGACAATGCTTAAAGATAATAACTGTCTAGAAAAAGTTTCTCAATCCCGCCGTTCGGAGTCGGCATTAAACTGTAGGTCCCCTCCACTCGTGGGAGAACAATAGCACACACAACACGAGTGGTTGCTGTGAAGCTAGGTCCAGGTCCACTTCGGACTGTAGCGCCGCCAATATTATTATTATTGTTTTCTTTTGTACTGTTCGTAATGTGTCAAATGGCGCACTAACACTATTACAGTGCAAGAAACCATCGCCAGTTTGTTTCATTTAAAACATAAATATCTAGAAATCAATCAAAAACCACTTTACTAAAGGGGATCCTGCCTTCCTATTTTCAACTAAAATTTCACCGCATTCTCGCGAATCGAGGGGTTTTCTTTCTTGTGTTTATCCACAACAAATGCATCTTCTATCCATCGAGCAGAATTTCATGATATCGTTCACGAACAAAAGAAGTCCACCATCCAGTCATCAATCTTTAAAAAACTTCGGATATGACGCATCTCCTTAACGCTTGGTTTTTCGGGACTTGATGTTCCATTGTGTTCGTCATAGCCCTGCCATGCTGTTCGGAAAATATGCCGGTGGTTAAGGGAATTCGGAGGAGTAATCAAACTATTCTTTTGCAAGCAAGTCATTAGATTAGGTATGTGAGTTTTTCTTACGCTGGGACAGAATTACTGTCATCAAAACCTGTTAATGCACTTCATCACCTTAGCATCTCTCCTCTTGCGTTGAAAAATAAAAAAAAGATGGTTTCAATGACTGCAAATTAAAGACACTGTTCTCTGGAGTGGGTCCAATGAATATTAAGAATCAGAAAGTTTTCAAGTATTTTATCGAACTTTTATCTAAGATTTCCTGATTACAGGAAGGTCGAGCTTGATGTCAAAGCCAAGTTAGCGGTTTTTCTTGTTCCAACTCTCACCTATGGTCATGAAATTTGGGTAATGACCGAAAGAATAAGATCGCGAATACAAGCTGCCGAGATGAGATTTCTTCGTGCTGTTGTGGGAATTACTCGCCCGCAGTGCGCGAGGAACTCAACGTTGGGCAGCTGCTTCTTCGAACGGAAAGGGCTGTACTTCGACGATATGGTCACGTGGCACGAATGTCCTCATCATCACGACTTCCGAGGCGTGCCTTGAATGCGATTGCATCAAGTAGGCGACCGCTTGGCAGACCCAGGACGAGATGGTAGGACCAAGTCCAAACACTCGCCTGGTTGCGCTTGGGCAGAGCTCCTGATGAGTTAGAGTCGATGGCGGAGGATTGAAGGGCCTGGAGATCTCTCGTGCGCACATTGCCCCCGCGACCCCTTTCGTGGAACATACGGGTCACTGAAGATGAGATGAGATGAGATCTAAGATTTCCTTTCAGAATCAATACGGTAGATAGTTTAGATAAGGTCAAGTTCTTCTGTCTTCCTGTTTACTTTTTAGGCCGGTACTGCATCGGTGTGTTTAACAGAATTTACCTTTATAGGACAGTTTAGTGGGCGCCGTGGCGTAGTGGGTAGGTGCGTCGACTCCTACGCTCAAGGTCGACGGTTCGAATCTCGAAAAAAACATCAAACATTTTTTCACGGCTCCACCGATTTCGAGTCACTGACAATGCTCAAAGAGTATAACTGTCTAGAAAAAAGCTTCTCAATCTCGCCGTTCGGAGTCGGCATTAAACTGTAGGTCCCCACCGCTCGTGACAGAACAATAGCACGCACAACACGAGAAGTTGCTGAGAAGCTAGCCCCAGGTCCACTTCGGACTGTAGCGCCGCCATTATTATTATTATATTATAGCACAGTTTTTTTTGCTATTTTGACGGATAAGCATGTTCGTTAAAGTCTAATTGTGAAAATTTTTTATTTGTTTAAATTACCTAATAAGCACTTGAAACGGTATAGTTTTCAGAGTCCGAGATCAATCGATCTTTTCCTAGCTATCACCAGTTGCGCACATGAAGTTGGTGGAGGGCCTGATTGTGTGCGCAACCTCAATAGTGAAGTGTCTTTATTACGTTGTCCATAGGTTCGAGATCAAAGATCCTAAATGGTCTAACCATTTAGCTGACCAAAATTCACCCCGGACTGTAGCGCCACCAACCACCATGAAGGGTATGAAGTGAATTCTCACCTGATTCACCCGATTGTTGCTGAGGTCACAGTGACCTGGTACCCACATCTGAGTACCGAATCCAATTGGGAAACACCAGACATTTTACCACGCGTGTCAATGACATTCCTTTCAAGTGTTTGCCTTTCATGACTAACTCGCCGGTCAGGTTTGATTTTCACCATTTCGTTGAGAGAAACTCCAAGCTAACCCTGACTCAGTGGTTATTCTACAAGAAATATTTGTTTTCTCTTCGGTTAATGCATGCTTAGCCAATGAGTTGGGTATGCACACTTTATGCGGCAAAATGAAAAACAAATTAACTGCAGTCTTCCGAAGCTGCGTCAATTTTCTCATCGTAAACAATTCATGAATCGGAACAACACGAGCTTCAAGGGTGTCTCCAGTTCTGCCAGTCATAGGTGGATGTGTTTTCCAGTCACTAGATTCAACCGGAAATTAAGTAAACAATAAGTCTTGTCAAAATAAACAAGCCTCAACACACGTCTTACCCGGAAAGGGAACAGATGACACTCGTAAAATAAATCTCGTACAGTCCCCAGACTCGTTCTAAATGTTTTTTTCCTTATTCATCGTCTTTGTAAATCACAATGTGACCGTAAAGTCTGGTTTTTTAAACGGATATTTTGATACCGAAATCAAACTCATTGAGTTGAGTGGTTGGAAAATCCACGGATATTTCCTATACATTTTTTTAATGAATGTTCACATATTCAGCCTTGAACCTCGAATCTAATTGATCTGGGAGGTCATTGTGTTCTCTGCCTTCTTCCAGATAAATTGGTGATTTGCAGATTATGGTTTTTTTCGTTTTTATTTGTGGTCATGGGAAAACGGCGGAATAAATATTGTTCTTTAAACATGAAAGCAACAGTGTGTCTAGAGAACTTGTCAGTAGCTGATAAACGACGATGAATCAGTTATGGGGTTTATCGAGCAAATTTTCGAAAGGTCAGAAGGCGTTGAGATTATGAATAGTAAGTAATATTTTTTGCTTGAAAAGGCAGGTGGAGGAGTGTATATTTAGAAATATGAAGAGCTTTTCCTATCAACTTTAATTGTTCTAGTTTTTTTTCAGTTACAAACACTTGTGCTTATGAGTTTTGCGCGCTTTAGAGAACATTCGTTCAATACAAATTCCAACGAAAGCCGGAAGCCCTCACTCACCATAATTCGAACTAAAACTGGTAAAAATTCCTGCCTAGCACTAAAAGGAAAATTTTTAAAACGTCCGTACAAGTAGCAGAATATGGGATAATAATAATAATGGCGACGCTACAGTCCGAGGTGTGTGCATGCTATTGTTCTCTCACGAGTGGAGAAGATCTTTTTTTAATGCCGACTCCAAACGGCGAAATTGAGAAGCTATTTCTAGACAGTTATACTCTTTGAGCATTGTCAATGAATCAAAAGAGGTGGTGTCGTAAAAAAATGTTAAATGTTTTTTCGAGATTCGAACCTTAGACCTCGAGCGTAGGAGTCGACGCATCTATCAACTACGCCACGGCGCCCGCACCAGAGTATGCGATAGACCTTATAATTTTTGAGTTTTTATGAAGTTAGTATGAAATTAAAGTGGATTAAGAGTGTCGAAGGAAACTGTTAAAGCAGAGCCATGATAGACTTAAATGGACTTAAGTTAAATTGTCCCAATGAATTTGTTCTGTTTCGTTAACTTTTATGAAACTGCGGCAAACATACTGTGCTGGACATTACCGGCCAGTAGAATAAAAAAGATTCTGGTTCAATACGGGATCAAAACCTAACAGAAGCTTACACTAAAGGCTCAACTATAATAGGCATGAGCGAGCATGAGCTAGTGTAAAATTTTAACTAAATTTAAATTTTAAATGTTTCGTCATGTTTGCACAAAACCCACGCATAGGCATAATGAACACATGCGTGCATGGCCATCTGACAGAATTTCTTCACTTGTTGTATTTCATTCAATTGTAAAATGTCGTTCAACAATAACTTAATGTCAATTCAAAGATTAAAACAAATTATTCATATATTTATTATAGCACAGGACGTGCCTCTTATCATATAGACAAGGTTCTTATTTATATTTTCTATCAAATCGTAAATTTTTTGCAGTTCCGCACCCGCAATTTTGGGATTTGTGTGTGTTTGTGTGCCATCTGTCAAATTCGCATATGCGCAATGCGGTTCGGAGCGCACTAGCTCATGCTTAACGAGACATTTTTTTGTTTGTGCGCCATTTATTAAATTTGCATATGCTTAACGAAATGTTCCGCTTCGGTCGTGAGCTCCATTATAGTCACTCTTATGGGAATGCGTGTATTCGCCTGTATTAGCTCATGCTCGCTCATGCCTATTATAGGTTAGGTTAGGGCGCTGCTAGTGAATTCACCAGCACACTTAGACCATGTTAGTCCATTGTGATACCCACAGTCAGACTACTATCACTGATTGACCGCTTCAGTGATAGTGCCGTTAATTTGATCCCAACGGCAAATGGTGACTGGACCAGATTTGAAAAACCGGATAAAAGCGTATTAACTTTGCTTTCACTGGGATTCGAACCTGGGACCACTCTAACTTAGGGCAGGCACTTAACCAACTGCGCAATCCAGTCGTCTCATGCCTATTATAGTTGGGTCTTAACACTCGACATCGAGATCAGAGAAGAACTGTAGAGCAGTGTTGCCAGTATTTACAAGTGGAATTTGTTTTTCTTTTCATTATGATGAATTCTATCGAAAACTTTTTGGGGAGATGTTAAGCGTGCTGTCTACGATGACAAATCGTCATAATTTTGTGAATTTATGGGATGTTGTCACGTGCGGTTTGTATAGCATACTACAGAATCAGTACCAAGGTCAAGCATATGGGTATGTCCAAAAATGAGAAAAAAAGTAAGATGAAAATGCCATAAAAAAGCCGGCTCAATTTAACCGCAACACAAAATGTGGACAAAAAAAAAAGAAAAACCACAAAAAAGCGACTTCTTATAAAAAATTCTAAGATAAACTCAATTAAAATCAAAAAGATTTTGCGGTCGCATGCACAGTCGTAGATGGCTCAACAATTCTAATTGGATAAAAACAAGAAAAACCCTAAAGAAACTGATTTTGTGAAAGAGAAAGAATAAGTTGGTTTCAAAATAAATGAGAAAAAAAAACTGGCGGATGAATAGAAAATGTGCTCTTTTCCGTTTCATATGTTCAAATATGCCATGGTCAGGCACACAAATCAATCCAGCGGGCTAATTGTTGACAGATGTTCGTAGTTGTGAAGGATTGATAAAGACAGGCAGCTTTTACAATTGGCGATTTTTAGACATTTTTGTAGTTGGATGTAAACATTCCAACTTTAAACCAATTTAAAAAATGGTGAAATGTTATTCACCTTTGTGGAAACGTCAAAAATTAGCCAAAGGATATATTTCAACGCAGTTGACATACGCAGTAAGTAGTACTTACATTTTTTTTTCAAAGGATTCTTGGAAAAGCAACGTTTTTACTTAAATTCACTTGCATAAGTCTGTAGGACTGACACATATGTCAAAGGATGTTTGAATCAAACGAAACCAGTAGACTTGCTGATGGAAGTGCTAATTACAGTCCGTCACTGTCTTTCTTAAGTTCATGTACTTTTGTTGCTAGATAAGGTAGGGTGCAAGGTGATAGCCTATGCGGATGACACTGCTGTAGCAATCGCGGGAAAATATCCAACAGTGGTAAAGGATCTTATGCAAAATGTTCTCTCTAAGCTATCGGCATGGACCAAGGCTAACGGACTGGGCATTAACGCTCTAAAAACGGAAATCGTCCTCTTCACAGGGAAATACAAAATCCCCTCGCGCGACCCCTCTACCATTGATGGCGCCAGTTGCAGATTCTCAGAGTCTGCCAAATTTCTGGGGCTCATCCTAGACAAGAAACTTAACTGGAAGCTGAACATAATGGAGCGTACTCGCAAGGCGATGCTTGCTCTCTACGTATGTAAAAGAGCAGTGGGCAAGAAATGGGGTCTCCATAATCTCACATAATCCATTGGATCTACATAGCCGTCGTTAGACCCATTGTTGTATGGAGTGCATGTCTGGTGGCCAATACTAGACAAAGCCATACACTACAATCTCCTCAGGAAGGTTCAATGTCAAGCCTGCATCTGTATAGGAGGAGCTCTAAGTGGACATCCGTTTGGCCACTCCTCTATACTAAATTCTCTAAACTTCCCGACTAGAAATCTAGACCAAGCCACACCCCAATATTTTCCTGACAGGCACTTTGAAACCCTGATTCCAGATAGAGACTTTTGGAATAATAATCCTAAACCTTTTGCAGGTTCCCTGCACTTATTTGCGGATGGGTCAAAGACTCAGGATGGGGTTGGCAGTGGCGTTTTCTCTAATGAATTAAACATAAGTCTCTCGTTTCGCTTACCCGACCATTGTAAAAAAAAAAACATATCCGAAAATGATCGCAATCAAGTGAGTTGGACGAAATATGAGTTAATTTTCAAACATAGTACAAGAATACAAGATGTGTTTGACAGTTCGTCCAGTCAAGCATGGCGTCACATTACATCCGCTTTGCACACAAGAAACCCACCAATGCACTAGAAACCAACCAGCACGATGAAATAAAAACAAAACGAACAAGGGGTCCCCATCAGACGTCACATATTCACAAAATAGCGATGCTGTCAATGATATCCAACTTGCTTTTCATACTCGTACATACCTTAAAATTGCTCTAAATATTGATTATTTTTAATCACTCAAAATGCATCACAATCACTTCACTGTCCATTAACTGTTATGGATTCGAAAAGAATTAAAATTAACAGCATCCTTCCTCAATCACAGTCAATGCACAACTGAGGATCCGTCTAAATCTTTTTTTTCTTCTTTTTTTCAAGATAGGAACGCTTCTCCATTTTCCATCAATACAAATACATAAAAACATATGTCGACACCTCATCTTTGACTCCAGGAAAATCCCAGAATTTACCGTTTAACGAGGCCTCGTTTTCGTCTGTTCCGCTTGTCGCTGACAATCTATAAAGCCTCGAGTGTTTACACATGATAATAGTCTGTTCATTAGATATGAACTATGTTTTAGACATGAGCAGACAAAAAACAGTCCTGGCGCGTGGTTCCAATTAAGATTACAATGATCTGGTTGACTTTGTTAAAGATTGAGTGCAATTTCTTTGCTTGGTGCTGTGCGGAAAATGTAAGAAGTGGTAAATCCGGAATATAAAGGTTTTATGGTCCCTTTTTATTGCGGAAACTACTTGAGGAAGGAAACCGAATATTCGGTGCGGCGCTGTGAGATTAAAGATAATAACTTAGCGCCAGCTATGATCAAGGGTTTTTTCCACATCGTATGCATTCAATTATCAAATAATTAACCTTTCGACCGATTTTAAGATTACAGAGATGGAACGAAAAAGTGGATTAATTCATTTTACATAAAATATAAATCTTGTGGCGTCATATCCAGAGGGGGAGAAATAATTTGCTGGATTATTTTTGTTTTTAAAACTGGGGAAAGTTGATTATGAATTCCAGCTTACACGAGGTGGCTGGGGTTCCATCCAATTGTATAAATAGCATTCATTGTGTTACGCAGTTCCATATACTTGTAGTCCAAGATTTTTCACACCGGACATGTGTTGTCGTTACGCTCAACATAGTCCGAATTGACAGACACCTTTCGGTTGTCCAACCCTCTCCGCCAATAATCGTGAACGCGAACTGTATTAAGCAGAAATTTTCTTTCAAAAGGTTGAAAAACTTATTCATCCTATAGTGATGGTCTAACAGGAAACCATCTTGGCATTTCGAAAAAGAGCTGTGTTCATCGATTACCCCTCGAAGCCAAAGAACAGAAATTTACAAAAGTGATGTTGCAAGTGCTACAGAGTCATACAACAGTGGTGTATTTTCCTTTAGAAGGTGCAACATTTTGAAAAAAGTGGTGACATTTTTTATTTTAATCTAAAGTGCAAACTCTGAGAGTATTGGTTGAAAAAATATCTGTCAAATGTCCACCTTATCTTCACCTACAAATGCTCATTCTTTTGATGAAACTGTACATCACGCTTTCGCATACTGGCGGTTGTATTTGCCAAATAACAGTAAACTTACTGTTGCCGGGTCATTGACGTAGACCTTATCTTTAACAAATTCCGAAACCCAAATGTCCAGTGGTGTCAAATCGCGTGATTTCTTCATCCAATTATAATAATAATAATAATAATAATAATGGCGGCGCTACAGTCCGAGGTGGACTTGGGCCTAGCTTCTCAGCAACCACTCGTGTTGTGCGTGCTATTCTTCTCTCACGAGTGGAGGGAATCTACAGTTTAATGCCGACTCCGAACGGCGAGATTGAGAAGCTTTTTTCTAGACAGTTATACTCTTTGAGTATTGTCAGTGACTCGAAAGAGGTGAAGCCGTGAAAAAATGTTAGGTGTTTTCTCTGGAATCGAACCAAGAACATCGAGCGTAGGAGTCGACGCACCTACCCACTACGCCACGGCGCCCACAATTGAAGTGTCCATTTGGCAGGAATTTTTTGACGCATTGGAGCCCATTGTTTCATCAGCTGTATGGCATATGGCGTACTGACTCTGAACCAGTGATGCCATTTTCAGGGATTTTTCATCTTCTGAGGGATCTTATGCGATTAAAGGAATTTTTTTATTTTTAATGTGTGCATTCATTGTAGAATATAATGTTGCCTACCTCAAATGCTGAACATTTTTGTATACTAAATGATGTATAAAAGAAAGAGCGAAATAATATTGGTTGCTCTGAACTCAGTTGCCACAATAAGGTCATCAAATCAAGTACTCTTTGCAGCCAATTGAAAAACAAGAAAGGGATAAATTAGTTCGGAAAGGGATATTTTTACAGCCAAACGGGGAAATTTCACAGCCTCCTTCTGGCATGGTCTGGACGGAGAAATTGATAAGCTTTTTTGTTGACAGTTTCCCAATTTTGAACGTTGTCAGTGACTCGAAAGAGGTGGATACATAAATTGTGAAAATTGTTGTACATGTCGGGAATGGAATCGACGAACTTACCCACTAAAAAATTAAAACAAAATTCCCGCAATGTGACACCTTTAGCTCAAAAACCGCACCAAACTTGCATTCGTTGCGGATGAAGAAGTCGTTCCTCATATTGTATTGGGTTTACGTACCCAGAGAAATCAAAATGAGCGCCATCAATTAGAATACTTTTGTGAAAAAAGTCATTCAGTGTTAATCAACGAAAGTATTACATTGTCCTTGGGCTCTTTCAATTCTGGTGCCAACTGGACCCTACAGCTTGTAGACCAAGATCTTTATGCAAAATTTGGCAAAAATGGATTGACACACACACACAACGTATTGAACCAACGAAAGTTCTCTAGAAAAACATTTGAGAGTATCGTTTTTGATCATCATCATCGTACGGTTTTGATGGATTTTATCGATACATTTTAATGTCTCGGCCAGATGAGAAAGGGCATGTGACTGAAAACCCAGGTGTGTTCATTACGAGACAACCACAAAAATTGGGAATATCCATAAAGCACTGCACAGACTTTGGCTTATCAGGTCTAATTCCAAGAATTGAAGCCACAATATCATGCAATAATATGGAAATAAATGAAAAAAGATTCTTGCACAAAATTGGTGTGAATGATGAGAAACACGTAGGCCAAAAAAATCTGCCTCTTGGGAAAAACCAAGGCAAATAGGGGAACAACCTTTCCATCCACAACGAGTGCCAGTTTTGTGCGGTTTTTTAGCTAACGGTGTCATTGGGTCAAAATATTGTTTTAAGAAATGCTGTTATCGAACGATCTTGACCGATTTTGTTTTTCCCGAAATTGAAGCTATTGACGTAGAATACGCATATTTTCAGGAGGATGACATCGCATGCTACGCAGCCATTGTTGAAACAAGGGGCTATATTGCGTGACAATTTCCTAAAAATGTTATTTTCGAAACGGACACTTCCCCCGATTTGACACCATTGGACTATTTGCTTTCGGACTGTGTTGAAGGTAAGGTCTACACCAATGCCTCGGCAACAATTCCAATTCAATTTCCAATCCTCTTCTTTGTTTCCGCAGGTGGCGTCAAACTTCCGGAGGGCTTCAGGGAGCGTCGATCGGCAAAATTCGTAGCGAACTATATCTTTCTAACCTTGGGGTTGTTCTCTCGATATCCGAGTTCTTACCTTGGCTACAACTAAGAAATGGTCCAAGCTGTGTTGGGAACAAAATAAAAAGAAGAGAGAGAAGAGAAAAAGCCTCTCAATCTCGCGCAGGACGTCAAAAATGCTGGTGGAGTGTTTGATATTGATAGCTATCTGATCAATCTGGTTGACGTTTAACAGATCAGGTCACCACCAGGTGCTTTATGGTAAGTCCACCAACCTGTGTCTTTTTTAGGACGAAGTGCGGTGCATAGTGTGTTTACCGATGACTCTTGCAAAGATGTCCTGTTTAACCAGCTAATCGTTGAAATCTCCTAAAACGATATTGGTGTCCTAGCTGGAGCTTTGATCGTATGTGCTTTCTAGGAGATCATAGAAGCCATCCTTACGTTTGTAACCCTTGTCCTCTGCTGGGGCGTGTGCGCAAATCAGCCTGATATTGGCGAATTAATTCTTGATGTGAATGGTTATGAGACGATCGTTTACATTTTTTTTTTTTTCTTTTTTTTTCGGAGGATTTTTGAAACTCTATTGGAGCACTCAGACTCAAAACTGGTACATTGTACTGTAGTAACCTACTCCAGTGGCGTTAATTTAAGCCCAACGGCAAATGGTGACTGGACCAGATTCGATTTCACTGGGACTCGAACCTGGGACATTTCTAACTTGGAGCAGACACCTAACCAACTACACCATCCAGTCGTTCTGGATCGTTTACATCTGCCTTGAACAACAAACCCAAGCAGAATAAGCGCTGCTTTCGCTCTCTATAGCAATCGCCGTAAGAAAAGTCTCTCTCACTTCGTGGATTGCGGTTATCACTGCTTTATAGTAATCTAGGGCGTCCACGACATCATCGTCTGCCAAGGAACCTCACGTTCAACACCTAGAAAGTGTCTTTCTTTCATTTGCGGGGGTCGTCAACATTTTTGCATAATGATTCGGGATCATGTGCTTATCAGGTCCAATTCCAAAAATTAAATATAGAAGACCACGCCTTACTTTCACTGATAGGAGGCTGACAATAAATTAAATTAAAACAAGATTTCTTGAACAAAATTATACTGAGGGTCATTCGTCCGATCACATAAGCCAACAAGACTGTCGTATCTTGGGAAAAACCATGACAACTAGTGGAACAACCTCCCTATCACAAATCAGCCAGAGATGTCAAATTTTACCCTCTGTGCCCTTGATAATTTATTGACAGCTTGTTGAATTTCTGGTGTCTGTATAACGCACTTGCGGCTACTTTGCTCCGAAGCAAAAATCATCTGACGGCATTGGAAAAGTGTGCGCGAAATAAGATGGCAAATACCATATAATAGTGTGTATCCTTCGTGATGGATGAGGGGTAATGAACCGCTGTAAGTTGAACATCTCTATCCATTTTGGTGAGGTTTTTGATTTGACGCCGTCATTGGGTCGTGCATGGTGTTATTAAACAATGTTTTTTTTTTTCTGAAATCGAACCTATGGACATGGTCGACGTTTATGTTTAGCAGGACGACGTCACTACACAGTTACTGTTGAAGCAAGGGGCACTATTGCGTGACAAATTTCCTGAAAGTGTGATTTCTCGAGATGGACACTTCAATTGGCAGTGGAGATCGTGAGATTTTTACATCATTGGACTTTTCATTTTCAGGCCATGTTAAAGATAAGGCTTACACACATGCTCAGCAATGATTCATGTATTAAAGAAAAACATCAGGCAAGGCTGCATCCTAGCCCCAATATTGGTTTTATCGGTGATTAGTGAAGTGCTTAACTCTGCTCTGTCATCGAGTACAGAAGGAATTCGATGGACACTTTTATCACACTTAACTCATCTTGACTAAATTGACGACGTGTACCTACTCTCTCATAGGATTATGGACCTCCACCAAATAGGAACAAATGTGGAGAGGTAACGCCGTGGGGCTGAAGAGCAACTCGTCAAAAACAAAAGTTACTCAGCCACACATATAACTCTCTTGATCAAATAGTCACTGCTGGATAACCGGTTGAGAGAGTAGAGAGTTTCCAATACCTCGGAAGTACTGTCTCAGCCATGGGAGGAACCCAAGCATATGTCGCAAATCGAATATCTAAGGCAAAGTCAGCATTCGGTATGTTGTCCACAATATGGAGAAGCAATGCTATTAGCTTAAGCACGAAACTAAGACTGTTTCGCTCCAATGTTGAGTCCCTGATATTATATAAGTGCAGCACTTGAAAAGCGACCGCCATTATCACAAGAAGACATTTGTGAACCGATACCTATGAAACATACTAAGGATTTTCTGGCCAAGCGTATCTTAAACGAACAGCTTCATCAGATTCCAAGGATTGTCATATTTCACGTAGCGTGAAACTTGTCAGTTGGCCACCCTTTTAAGTTGGCCGCATGTAAAGTTGGGCTATATATTTCTGCAATTTTTGCAGAATTTTCATACTTACATAATACACAATCTTTTACAAATGACTGAACATGTTGGAACTTGAAAGGAAATCTCGCTATACATTTTCCTGCGTTCTGGAATGCTGGATTTCAGCGAAATACTGAATTTCGTCGCTGCATTTGTAAGTTCGTCAAATCGAACAATCCTATTTATAAGTTCAGCACGTCATACAATGACATTTCAGCCCGCTGACATAAACAAAAAAACAGCTGTCAACAAAACAATCATTTCAAGTGATCATTGCAAGAAGAATTTAACGATGAAAAATTTACAAGCAGGGAAGAAGCAAGTGGACAGACACAGATGACGAATTTTTTGTTGAGCATTTGAATTAGCACTTAAATTCATCTTTAAATTAATATAACAAGCTAAATGGTTCAACCACTTCTGATTTCCGCTTAAAGGTCATTTTCACTGTACCACATACCCTAAGTCATGTCATGGAATGACAGTGTTTGAAGAATATAAAAAATATAAATTATAAAATTATATTGTATAAAATTGTAGATCTCCATCACTCGTGAGAGCTGCTACCTAGTCTGCTGAATATTTGAATATTGTAGTTTAGTTTCAACATTGTTCAAATTGAAAACCTCTTTTCCGCTTGGCTTCTTGTATTGTGCAGCCAGTGCTTTAGATCTTGCGTCGTTTGCGTAAATATTGCAGGATCTGCGTACCCGGCTGATTTCTTGAAGTATTGATGACAATTGTCAACTTGCTCATTTAAATTCAAATTATATTCTCGTCTTTGCGCCAAAAATGCCATTCTGGCAATGCTGTCCACAACTCCCGCTGTCATTTTCTTGACAACTGTCATCCATGTTCATATTTTCTATTTTCATAACTTGAATATTTTCTTCTTATCCAAAAGACATGATGTTAAATTTATTAAATAAAACAAAGTGTCTTTTGAATTCCGTGCGATATGTGTCAACCACAGAAGTAGTCAAACCTCCGGCGCTCATTCTTCCGCTCGCACAAAAAAGTGAAATACCAACAAATATCCGTGCAAACCGACAGGCATGGATCGAGAACACCGACACTGTGGAGGAGAAGAAACTAGGGTTAATTGAGTTACATCCAGATGTGTTTGCAACCAACCCACGAGTTGATGTCATACAAGAAAACATTGAATGGCAACAGAAATATCGTTATGTAAGCTTCGCTCACACAAAATCTCGTGCAGAAGTTCGTGGTGGTGGCCGCAAACCATGGCCACAAAAGGGTGGTGGACGTGCACGACATGGGTCTATTCGATCGCCACTTTTCAAGGGTGGTGGCATCGCGCATGGACCACGCTCGCCAACAACGCATTTCTACATGTTGCCATTCTACAAACGAGTAATGGGATTGACGTCAACTTTGTCGGTGAAACTTGCACAAGACGACCTGCATATAGTGAAAGACTTGCAGGTACCCAGCCGTGAAACGCAATTCATCAAGGACCTGATTAAGGAACGCAACTGGGGACCGTCTGTCCTCTTTGTTGACAGGTGAGAACACAATTGAGCGGCGTGATTTGGCGGCTTACGAATTTCTTCTTTGCAGCAACGACATCTTCCCCGAGAACATTTGCTACGCCACCGACAAGCTGGGTTACGTAAACCTCATGCCTGTGTACGGCCTGAACACCTACTCGATGCTGAAGCACGACACCCTAGTGCTGACCGTTGACGCTGTGAAACAAATCGTCGATCGCATCCTCTACCAACTGAGCCGAACCGACGCGGCAACCCTGGGAAAGAAATTCAAACTCGATCAATAAAGAAACATGTATACACATTTATTCAAATTGAAACATAATGATCGGTTGTTTTTTGTTTTTGTTATTACATTTAAACAGTATTTTAACTATTACTACTAGCGTATTAAAAAAAGAGGAGATTGAAGGGAGAGCACTCTCTGGTGTGCCGTGTCTTCATGTTTAGTCCGTGTATAGTTGAGTTCTGTTTGCTTTAGAGTCAAATTTTGTTTTGAAATCCTTTGTTTCATTCGCCAAGAAGTTTGTACCGAATTTGCCAGCGCAGCTCGGAGCGATTGGTCTCGCCGGGAAGGTTTGTCTTGAATTTCTCCCACTCGTGCTGATAGTACTGATAAAGTTGTACCGGATCCATGACTTTGCGGCGGCCTTTGCTGGAATGTGGGGTTTTCGAACGTGGACGAATCCCTGCAAAGACAAACAGAAACGTAAATGAAAGTGTGATGGGGTTGAAGTGGGGGGATTGGAAGATAAAATACTCACACATTGCGTTTGATGTCCTGGCAGTGGTTCGAGATGGACGGGGTGCGGCCGATTCGGTGGCAGGTGTAACTGACGGCGTAACTTCTCTTCCCTTTCCACTCGAACCACCTTCAGTTGAATCTTTTCTTATCAAAGTCAGTTGTCGTGGATCCCTTCTGCGGTGGTGCACGTCGACTTCTGACACTGATTTCGTCTTCGGATCGTTTCGATGAGAGTTCCCTTGGCCATCGCGTTCCTTTAAGATTCCAGAAGTTTTTTCTTGACGCTCATCGCCGATCCTCATTTCCGATTTTCCCTTCCTCCTCGAATCATTTTCCCTATTCTCTCTATCTACATTCGCCTGCCGATCGGCAACGTGACTCTGCGAGCCCTGATGTCGACCAATGTGCTCTCCATCACTTGCGGCTTGGACTTTCGCACGATAACTCGCCGTGGTCTTGCGATAGAGGTTATCGAAGTAATCCTTCTGATGTACATCGACGCCGAGAGACTCTTCGTACTTGATCAGCTTGCGCAGATCTGCAAAGATTTCTTAAGTATCCTGTCTGTTCCTGTTCATATATACATCCTCTCTTTGTTGCAAACACCATTCTGGTCAAAACCTAACCTCTCTTCGTCCCCTCTTTTCAATTCTTCTCTCAACAAAAATGTATTATTTACCTTTAATTTAAATTAAGCTTAGATTTTAAATCGTAGTAGGCGGCAGATTACATTACATTCACACGTCGTAGGTGTGTGTTTAATTTTATGTTTAATGGTATACTCTACTCGTCGCATTTTAACTATCTCCGTTGCCGGAATCGTCTGAATGGTGTTCTCAATCGTTTGCAGGTCACTTTCACCTCTTTCTTCATGATTGTGGTTATGGCCGACGCTCTGCTGTTGCTCTGCGGACTAGCGCACACCTTTCCCGGCTCGGGCGTTACCGGTGGCGCTGCCAGCGTTGATGATGTCGTGCACTCATCGTCGATATCCTCGGTTTTGATTTGACTGCAACTGACATCCAGGTCCGTGTCCAAGCCATCGGAGGAGACTGTGAATATGTCCGAGTTGTCGGCCTTTTCACTCGGACTCATGTAGCCGTTGTTGAGGATCTCCTCTTTGCAGTGTATGGCACCATCGACTGGAACCGGTGTGAGGGAAACCACCTCTTCGACGGGCGCCGGACTTCTCGTGCAGTCGTCCAAGTCGGTGTCCGGTGGGGTCATTGACGTCGCCACCAGGCTATTGCTGTCTAGCAGGCGATTCTTCTGCCGCGTCTGATAGTCGCAGAGTAGTCGATATCGCTCTGGCTTCTGAAGCAGATGGTTCTGCCGCATTGAGGGTATGTTCCTTCTTTTCTTCGGCCACCCAGTCTTGTTGGCTTTGATGTTTTTCCGCCGTCGATTGTGGGCTGAGAAAAAGCTAAACACGTTACAGCTGGCGGGTCTATGTACAGGTTGATCGATGGAATTCTCCTCGTCCACTTCGCCGCAGCATCCTCCGCCGCCGCCACCGTCGTAGCACTCAACTAGATCTATCAAATCGAAATCGCTGGAGAAGTCGTCCACAAAACCAGACGAGTCTGTTGGTGGCGGGGATGGCGTGAGTCGCATACTTTTCACCGCTATCCTTCCCAAGTACGCATCGATCTCCTGCTCTAACTGCTTCGAACTCTTCTCCTTCGCCTCGAGGCTCCTCAGCCGCTTCTCGTCCAACTCGAACTCCAGGCCGCCCTTTGGTTTCTTCGGTTTTTGCTTGGTCACCGGACAGATCGTCGGCTTTGTGGGTATGAAGTCGTCAAATTTCCGCTGCCCCCGGCGCAGGCGTTTCACATTTTCACTGATCCCGAACTGAAGTGGTTCTGGGGTGTCAATACGCGGCGTTGACACGGCCGGCGATGGTGTCTTCCTTTTCGGTGTGGCCAACTTCTCCGGCGTCTTTTCCTTTGGTGTTGGTGGCGGCTCGTCTACCTCGGAGTCTTGCCGTTGTTTTATCAGGCAGCTCAAGATTGCCAGCGTGGATGCGTGCTCCCGCGGCGACTTTCTCGGCATCAGATCGTAACTTAGGAATGTTGCTTTGTTGAGGAGTTTGTTGCGAATGCGAGGATGGCTTTTTGACGCCTTCTCGGGATCTGGGGTCCCGCTTTTGCTGCTCCTGTCGTCCATTTTCTCCTTTTTAATTTTCTTCATCGCCCTCTCCGCGCGTTTGGTTGACTTCACTGAAGCCGGGTCTCTTGGCTCCTTCTTAACCTCCACTGGGTGCGGAGTGCACAGCTTGCAAGGGGCCAGCGCGCGAATTGGTATCGGGCCCATCTCGTATGGCAGTTTTCGGTACGACGTGCTGCCCCAATATTCGAACATTCGCTCCTGGCAGGCGTCTTGTCGCTGAAACACTCCAAACCAGAGCTCCTGCATTGGGAGCCGTTCGAAGGCATATTTCTGGTCCTTAATACGTCCTTGGTTGACATCAATGGGAGGCGGGAGTTTCTTCTTTTTGCTGCTCTTTCGGGTCCCTTTGCTCCCGTCGGAGCTTTCATCCTTCGAATCATCATTGTCCTCCTCCTCGTTACCTTCAATTCCATCATGCTCCCCCATCCTATCCTCCGAAGCACATCGCTGCCGCAGTTGGCGTTGTTCTTGCCTCTGATTGCGGCTGGTTCCACGTTGCCCACGTCTGCTTCCTACGCAGCGTCTTCGTCGCCGCGTTGTGGGCTTGGGTGTAATACTCTGTCTGCTATGGACCTCGCGGTAGTCTCTCGTGGTTCGCGATGTCCGATTCGGCTGGATGGGGGCGTTTGGAAAGCTCTGGCTAACAGCCGATATCACCGACGTTGATGCTGTCGTCCTTGCGCCGGCTGTGGTTGACTTGCGGCTTCCCGTTGCGATGCGGCGACGTTTCGCTGCCTCAGTCTCCGATCGATCTGCCACAGCAATGTGGTCATCTATTGAATGCGACTCACTTGATATACTGCTGCTCGAGATGCGATTGCTGTCGGTGCTGGTTTGACGGTCGGAGTCCGTGGCGCATTCACTCGACGTTGGACGCTTTGGGAACATAAAGTTCTCCGCTTCACCATTCAGCAGTGACAACTCCGTTTGACGAATTTTCCGGAACTTCACAATTATGGATGACGTCTGCGGTGCTGCTGGCTCCGTCCTCGGCTTCCCGTCGTCGACAACTTTGTATATCGTCGAAGTTGGCAGAGGGTGACGTATGGGAGGGGAATCTAAGGGCACCGTAGACTTTTTCCTCACATTGTTGTGGGTTGGCTTCTTGTCCGTCACAACCGGCTGGGGCTCAATGTCTCTGAGCTTTGTCTTGATCTTCAGCGGGGGTGGGGGTGTTTGTATCCTAGACGACTGCCGAGTTTGCCTCGTCACTTCCTCGTCCACCTCCATCAATTCCAGTGGCTCCTGCTTGGGGTCCACTTTTGTATTCTCATCAAGAAACTTATCAACGTTTGCACTCGTCTTAATCAGTGTGTCCAGTGCAATGTAATTGGTCTGGTTGCGGGCAAAAAACTCATGATCCTTCGTCTTCAGGTGAATCGGGAGCCTGTCGTACTCTATTTTGCATATCTCACATACGCCACATTGCTTCTCTGACGACTCGTCAGCGGTGGTGGCGGGTTTCTCCGTTTGCTTCGGGGCCTGCTTCGCCTTCAGACGCATATGATTGTGATTGTGTTTCGATGAAGACCGACTCTTCCGCGTCATGGCATTCGTTTTTGATGGCTTATCTTTGGCAGATTTTGGTTCCTCGTCCTTTGGTGACAGGCGAAACGCTCCGTCTTCTTTGAATTGTATTTTTGGCCACTCGATCTTGCGAAAAACCGAGTAGTATGGTCTGGCACTTCGCTTAATCGACTCGATCTTGATGAAGTGTCCTTTGAGGAGGATCGGCTCACACGCTCCTCTCGTAGGTTGCTGAGATTTCTTCGCGTATTGCTTTTGATCGGCTATGACCTTCTTTAAGAATCTTATTGCGTAGTCTAAGTTCCAAATTGCATATGTGCCTGGTTCCAAATTTGGTCGCTTCTCTTCGTCTAAATGTGCTGATTGTGTTTGTTGTTGGCTCTGTAACGCTCTATGGAGCATTGCATCAGCACGGGAAATTTTTTTCTTATTATTCGGGGTTGTTGTAATGCCAGCAACGCTCCCTAATCGCGAATGACCACCAGCAACGCCATCAGTTGCTGAGTCACCAGACAGTGTGTGATTTGTGTGTGGAGTTTGTGGTGTGGCAGGGGTTTGTGGAGATTGTATGTATGGTGATGGTAATTTAGGATATCCTATGCCTATGCCTATGCCAATGCCTCCGCCACCGCCACCGCCTCCCACTCCGCCACTGTTGCTAGCTGTTGCTGCTCCTGGTGCTGGACTCCTCACACAATACCCGTTTTGATTGCTGCTGCCGTTATTTGGCTGCTGACCAACTGGATTCGATCGGTCTGTTATGAAATGTGTAACACTCTTGGTCAAGAAGAACTCTAGCGTGCCACCGAGTTCGGTGATACGTTCTTCGACCTTCTTTGAGATCTGCTGATCTTTGATGTCAAGATAAAAGTTAAAATTGATTAATGGCTTTTTGCCTTTGACTAATTTGCAGAGATTTGGGGATTTCAGATTTATTTTGCTGCTACTGTTGACTGTACTCTTTGGATTTGGAGCGATTGAGTTTCTTGCTGACGTTGATGCTGTTGTTTTTGTTGTTGATGATGGAACTTCCGAGTATGGTTGCATACCTTTAATAGCAAATTAGCTGCTCGATGGAGAGAATAAAAAGAGAGAGAGAGAATGGAAAAAGATAAAAACGGAGAATAAGTTATTTCTTTTTTTGTTTTTGGTTTGTTTTCTTTTGATTATGATAACGTGTGTGATCTTTTTTTTTAATTCTGAGTAATTTTTAAGGAAAAAAAAAAGTGCTTGACCTTTAAAAAAAAAACTGCGTTGTGCAACAAAATGAGGATGTTTCATTAAAATAAATAAAAAAACAATAATTGTAATAGATTAAGGGTGATTGTGTAAAGGAATGTTCTTCCCGTTTAGTCTTCTTTAGCGCAATTCTTCATTGATTTCTTGTGATTAAGTCAGCCTACGGATAGTTTTAATTGTGAACTTGCCTTATAACATCAAGGGACAAGAGTTTACGAACATAAGCCTTAATTAATACAAAAAAAATTTAATTACGGGTGCGGATTGAAAAAAAAAGCAAACAATCAGGAATCAGTTAAAGACTTAGCGATACGTCCTCTTAAATATTAGCTTTATAAAATATATAATGATGGAAGGCAGCAATATCTCAGGCTCGGACCCTCCATGGGTCGTAGGCCTGTTAAGTAAGTAAGCTACGATTTAGGTTAGGTAAGGTTAAGTTCAAACGTCCGACTGCAGGTTAGTGGCCTCACCAATATGGGCCCATTGTGGTAACATGCGGATCGGGTGTCTGCTACTCGTTAAACCATTTAATGCTTCCTATGAAGAAATCTGTGAAGTGTTTGCTATGAAGCTCTTAAGTTGGCTAATACAGACGTTGCTCAGCTAACTCAATTCATCGAAGAAATAGACAGGACTGCTTTTCTTCAAATCGCTTAACGATATGGCTGAAACCACATCTTCTCATCAAATTTGCAGATTTTTCTACGTTTTGTGAGGGGGCTACATGTGCAGAGGACCTGTGCTACGGTCTCCTTCTCTTCCCCGTCCATGCAGTTTCTGCAGAAGTTCGTGAAGTCCCAATCTTAAGGCGTATGTGCCAATGGTGTCCGTTGAGAGTCCTGGGAGATGACCCGTTCATTCTGATTAGAGAGAGTTTAGGTCAGAATTGTCTTGTGGTGAATAAAGGCCACCAGGGACTTTTCGATTCCGAGATTGGAAAGCTTAAACATGATTACATACCGTCGTTGAAAGCATGAGAGTTCTGATTTCGACGCTCTAAAAGTGGTAATATTGACACCGAAGACAAGGAACGGCCTGTCCCAGCGAAAAAGTCTAAAGACGAAGATTTGAAGGCATTACTCATTGAGACTCAATTTTTTTCGTTTAGGAGCCACACTCGTTTCAAGCTATAAATGTGGGGTGGGTCAAATAATCTGTGAGCCAGAGGAGCCTTGGGTAGCGATGCATTTCGTTATCGTGCAAGTCAAAAGTCAACGAACTTAACGAAACTGTTGTTATAGTCACGGTGACTTATCTCTGTATTCACTCGGTATCTTCAGTTCCTTTAAGACTCCGTGGTCACTAAGTTTCAGTCAGTCGACATTGTAAAGCATCATCAAAAGTAGCTCGCGAAACATGCATGAATCACTAAATTAGCAAACAAGCAATAAATGCTAAAATAGAAAGATTACAATCATAACACGCATCTTATCAGACTGTAACTGGATAATTATTCATCTCAATCCAGGTTAAATACAAAAAAAATAGAGAGTGACGCTTACTTGCTCTATTAATCTACAATCATATTAATTACTTGTCATAATTTAATTCGCTTCAATAGAGCTTAACTGCCGAAGAAACGAAATTCATCAACCTGTCCAATTGGTAACAGTTGGCACACGCGGACCACACAAGGAAAGTTTCGCAAAGACGGCAGTGATTATAAATGGATTACGTTTTTTTTTCAATTAACTTTACTGCGAGTCAATGATATTCTTTGTATGGATTAATGCATTTTTTTGTTGCTATTGGTGCAAGTTCATGTGAATTGCTCTGCCACTGGACAGAGCAAACGTCTTTGACTAACTAAAGTCCATCAATAGTTAAAAATGTTCCTAGCTTTAGATTTGCTTAGCGAAAAGGAGTGTCTAAAGTTTCTGCCAAATGAATGCCGTTTTGTAACGGTTAGGTTAGGTTAGGTTTTGGAATGGGAATGTGATGGTTAAAGCATCACTTCCACTCGGAGGCCATAGGGCCCATTGTAAAGCCCTACAATTGTGGAGTACACAATCTATTAACCTATCCTGTCACGTGCTGGCTGAAAGCACCCCGTGCTCCTTATGAATTTTAGCAGATCCGATATATCTGCATTCGCTAAGTCCACAGTCTCTGTGAAGAATCTTTGGCCCAGCGATGCTAGGCGCCGATTCTGGAGAGATGGGCAGTGCTAAAGCAGATGATGGATCATCTCGGTCTCTTCCTCATCTCCGCAGTGGTCGCTGGATTCCGCATTCCGTTTCCGGAGCATTGTTCCGATCGTAACGGTTACTAATGAAATGTTTATATGACAGTGGCAATGAGTATTTTCCGTAGCTGGTCTGGAAGTTATTGTCGTGTGAATTCCTTCACCGAAATCGTAAGTCTTTCACGTAAAAAGGAAACTCAGGCAATATTTTTGGAATATTTTTGAATTGAACTGTTGTAAGAAGTCAACTCCGCGCCCGTGGGACAACGCAACAGAAGACCCCAACGAAATCGATGGCGCACACAAATGGCGAAGGACCTCAGTCAAGGCCAAAGATCGTGACAGCTGAAGAGGCTTGTTGATTGAGACCCATGACTGCCCCGAAATGTAGCGCCATCAAAAGAAGAATGTTGACATAAATATCAATGAATGTATGTAATTCACTCAACAAGACTGCGAATTGTCCAGAAGCTCGTAAGACTGTTGGTTTTGTGAAGGAACCATCCCTGGATGTGTATCCCTGATTGTAAACATCTGTATATTTTTCAGTGAAGTAGTCTGAAATCAATGAAAATTTAGAAAATAGACAGTGGATGACCTTAAAGTAAACTTCCAGTGAACAACTGAGATGTGAGCAGAGCATTTATGTATATGCATCAGTTTGCATCGTCGGTGCATCAGTCTCTATTGCCCTAAAAAAAAAACCGAGATTGCAAAGCGATCTCATCATAAGTCTGATGGGAAAGAGTATTCACCATTTCTAGACAGATTTCTAAAAACCAGAATTATGCATGATGAAGCCAGTCCGCTCAGAATCTCTTGTTAGGTTTGCAAAAACAAAGTCGATATATCCCTGTACAACGTTCTTCAACAACCTAAAAGAAATAATAGTGAGTAAGTATTCCAATGACTCAATATTTTCATTAAGCTGTTTTGTGCTTGAATCATAAAAATCGGAATCTTGAATCTCCAACTAATCTTCTTATTTCCAAACGAAGTCCATATGTGTTCGTTAATTTATGTTGGAAGTCATTCTCCAAAACAGGCTTCGCATTAAAATATGTGCATTAATCCAAAGGAATCTTAATAGAAATCCATTTTCATCGTGGCATAACCACAATGCTGCGAAATCGGTATCAGCTACAATGCATGACTGCCTCTGCTTTAGCACAATAAATCAATATCTGATTTAATCCATCACGCAGTTGTGCATAATTTAATTCCCCTCTAATTCAATTACACCTTTTTATCGATATCTGCATCCATTTTGTGCTCCGTATAGAGATTTCTGAGCAAGAATTTGCTATTTTTGCCTGGAATAGGCAATTTCCTTTAAACCTTTATGAGGACTGTGTGAAAATATTCCAATTGGGACAAAAGTATACCCATGTCGATGTAGAAAAAGTAACACAACACAGGGAAGGGTTGATGAACCACCAGAACCGGACTTTCAGTTTATTGTGCACTAACTGCACAATACCCAGCTCTCGAATCATCGAACATCGACGAACAACAAAGTGCGATGTGCTGTTCAGCAAATATTTCTCGCTTTTTGTATTTCCCATGCAGTATGCACATAAAAATACAGATTTATGTTGGAAACAATCGTTATTTGCTTTGGCAACCGCACAACAAAGCACTAACTACATATTAAAACGTGTGTACTCGGCTCGACTCGCTCCTAACCAAAGTCCGATACGTTTTTGGCGCCAAATGTTTTCGACCAATTATCGACATTGGTACAGTTTCAATTGTGTTGTATTAAGCAGCAAAATGGGAAAAACGGCAGTTGGTAACGAAGAAGCCAAGGGCATATTCAAGTATAAAGTTTCCCTTCACTCCGAATTTAAAAGAAAAAAAATTAAATTGTTTACAACCAACTCAACGACGGCCATATGCACAGCAGCATACATTCCCATCGCTTACCCCTCCTGCTGCTGCTGCTGTTGCTGCTCACAGCGCCATCGTCGTGCTCTCGCCTGTCTATGCAATGTATCCCGCCATCCTCCCCAACGCGCTTACCCCATAAACCGAGCGGCCATGGTTGTTTTGTTTACACCAACAACACGAACAAAGTGAATGAATGCCAGATGAAAAGGTACACACAAAAGAAAGAGGAAAAACGAAACGAAAACGAACGAATGAAGATGTCGATATGAAGAGAAAGAAAGAAAGAAGAGCGCGCGCAGAAGATACACACAAATAATAACAAAACCCGATTCGGCAAGTCCGTCGTTTGTCTGTTGCGGCTCTATTCCAGTGTTTGAATATATATTAATTTTAAATTGAATTTTACGTTTTCTTGCTCGTTTTGTTTTGTCCATATTTTATTTGCCAGCTGAACATGCATACACCGCAGCAGAATCAAAAGCGAAATAATTAAAGCAATTCGAACGGACAGCGATTCACTGAGGCGACGATCTGTGCTGGTTGTTTTGATGAACATAACATAAATAAATAAAAGCACATCTCACACGAAGGTGATTCCAAAAGGAAGGGATCAAAATTAAGTAAAGGAAGAAAAAAGCGAAACATGCTGACAAACGATAAACTTTGCAGAGGATGATCGGGCCAGATTCTTTCGAGATTCGCCAGCATCCCATTGTTTTGTACTTTATTCACATAAAACTCCACAGCAATCGAAAACATTTTATATGTTCATTTTATCGTTAAAAGAAGGTTCACAATACAAAAGCACACATTCAAGAGGCGAACAAAAAAAAAACAAGCAATACAGCGAGGGGGAAATAAAAATCGAAATAGATACGAAAAAAACGAACACCACAACAACAGCTACAGCAACGGCAACAGAAGCAGCAGCAGCAGCACCAGCCACCATTCAAACCAAACATGAGAGAATAGAATTTTGCTTTTCACGTTTGTGTTTTTTTTTTCCTTTCTTTCTAGAGAAAAACGCGTACCGAATGAATTAACCATCCCACTGCATGTGGCACATAAATACAGAAAAAATTTTATACAAGCAAAAACCTTCCACGAAATGGCGATCCAAGTGAAAAATTGAATTTTTTTCCAACGTCAGCCAGCCGGGCTGACTGCCTCCCATTAGATAATGGGACGAAGCGCAATCGGTTGCGATATTAGTATATGGGGGAGAAAAAATTTTATATTCGATTTTCTCTTCATTTCTCCCGTGTCGTGCAATTTCGCAACTAACCAGAAATTAAACATGAATAAAATATCACACGTATTTGAGAGTTTATATTACCTTTCATAAATTCCTTTAGTTGTGCAGCGGTGATATTCCGATAACCCAATTCATTTAGATATTCCAAAATTGCTCGGGCGTCCAACGGCAGATGAGACATTTTCTGGGCGTCTATGGCCGTATATTGATTTGCTTTTTACACTTTTCTGTTAAATTTAATTGTATCAATACGTGCGACTCAACTGATCGATGATTATTTGATTATTTATTGAAATGGGGGGGAAATTTTAAACACCATTTTCTTCCACAATATATCACGGCTTCACGCTCTGACCAGGGATTCTCTTTTTTCTTTTTCGCTTTTCAGCGTTTTGACAGATGCGTTGTGTGTGGTGGTTTGGTGACAGCTTCGGTTTATTGGAAAATTTCTGATGTGTGAGTGTGAAAAACGTTGTAGAATGAAGTGTGGTGATTAATGCTGAAGGAAATATGCTGAAGGAAATAATGGAGGAATAGTAAAGTGAATACGAAAACGTTATGGCGAGTATGTTCGAAAACTGTGATGGGATATGTTGACTAGATGGAGTTTTGGTTTTTGTTTGCAAAATTCTTGCTATAATACTGAATAATTCGTGAGCATGGTTTATTCACGGTTTGAAAATTAAAAAAGGATGCTGTGACTCAGATTACAAGAGTTTTAAGACAGTAAAAGACTTATAAATTTGTATTTTCTTTCATTGTGGGCATTTGCACACGATCCAATTTTTGAAAGCTGACATAGTGCGTGTTTGTGCAATTAGATAAATAAACTTTTGAACACAAAAGAATATCAAAACTAAAAGTAACGATAAACTGTCGTTTAAACTTAAATTAATATTGAAGCTAAAGTTGAATGAATTGAATGAGTGTAAGAAATTACAGTCGACTCCCTTTAAGTCGAACTTCCTCTAAGTCGAATTTCGAAACCATCCTTTAAGTCGAACTCCCTTTCACTCGAACTAATTTTGATATCCCGTAAAAATTCGACTTAGACGGAGTCGACTGTAATTATTTTTGTCTCTCTTTTAAGTTATCCTTTTGAGCTTGTCAGTGAAATTCTGGAGTTATTTGTTTTTATTTTGCTAAGTGACAGCAGAGAATATAGTTGTGACAGAAAATGTCATTGTTAGCTATGACTACAGCCTTTAAGATAAAGTGAGCATGAGCGTTCTAATGAAAGTGGTTACTGAGCTGCGTACACAATGTTGAATAAAACATGCCTATCGTTGTGCTGATTGTTGAAGGTTTCTTAACGGAGTCAAATACAAGAAAGAAGTTAGGCAGATATTTTTTTTAAGAAAAAGTGTGTCGATTCAAACTTCTGAAGAATATTCGACACTAATGACAACTCTATCATTCGTTGTGGTGTTAAACGAGTGGAGTATACAATTCTCATCCCTATCCACATACGAAGGGGAACAACCCACTGCGAAAAATTATGCTACTTCAGGATCGATCCGCTTAATTGGTGAGTGAATACATCTTCACAGCAGAATTCATCTTCAAAAATATAGTTAGGTTATGTTTTATCCGGATTACACACCTCTTAGGCAAGTTTTAATGTACACCAGCATGGTTTTTCTACAATCCTTGGTATATTATCATTATTATTGTTGAGGGTCCTTTAAATCTATTGTGCCCCCTTTCAATACCTTAGCACTATTCCGAGTTGCCCTCAAATACAGTTCTTTTCAGAGTTATATTGAGAGTTACAGGCTCCTGATGCGCATAGGTGAAGAAATCTGTGCTAGAGTATATTCTTTAAGCCAGTTTCCTTCAGGAATCTGAGAATGAGAGATGGTTCTAGTGATTGCAATTCTTCCACTGATAGTAGGTACTTGCCCAGGTACCTTTTTCTTTTGTGAGTTAGTAGCTCACAAAATCGCAGTACATGTTCTGGAATTTCATTAAATTCTCCACAGAATCTTCTTCTTCTTCCGATACCCTTAGTTTCCTTAGATGGTCCCTGAGTCTACAGTGCCCTGTTAGGAAACTTGTTGGCATACGAAGGTTGTTCTTACTCATTTTGATCCATGTTTCAAATCTCTTTCGGTTATACTGATCTAAAACTTTCTTGGCCTACTTCATGTCATGAGCTTTGTTCCAGTTTTTTGTCCGGTTCCTCCTTTCTAGTCAATGAGTTCTTCTCTGAGGACATGGTCTCCTACAGCGCAGAATGGTGGGGTGCTATGAAGGGTTCTAATGCTCATTTCCTTTTCGCCCATTTTATTGCCTTCTGTCCCCGTTTGGCCAGGTATCCAGCAGAGTTTTACTCTGTTTCTCCTACTCAGCCCTTCAAGTTTCTGTAGGCATTTCCACACGAGCTTACATTTGATGTTATATAAGTCTAGTCTAGCTTTATGAAATCCCTGTGTTCAGTCGGTAGAATGATGCAAGTGCATTCTTAAATTAATTTCGGTGAGATGTGCTCTGGAATAGACTATTCCACACTGAACCATTAATTGCTGGGATTTGCCTGACACTCAAAAATGACAAAATTCCATCAAACGATTTGTTGAGAAAATCGGTGAGTCTTTACCCCTCTTATGATTCCGGCACCAAAGTTGGATTGCGATCAACAAATTACTCAAAAAGTTGTATAATGACAAGTGGCATTATTAAAAGAAAATTATGTGTGGGTAATGTTTTGTGTAAGCAAAGGTTTTGACAATTGCTTTTTCGAAGATCCGTTGTTAGAATCATTTCTTTGATTGTACATACATATAGAAACAACGCGAATGAATTTGAAGCAGTAGTGACTAAGGGATCTATTTTCTCCTTGTTATTAATGTTATCCAAAACAACAATGACTTGGAACAATCATCTTGTCGAACTGAATACCTACCAACTGTATCAAACTTCATCATGAACTTCCCATAACACTTAGGAATAATTCACCTAACCTAGAAGTCACCTCGAGTTATCTAGAAGATGAGTTCAAAACGCAACAAAAAATCAACAAAAAGCAGAATATGTGAAAAGTCAACAATTTACCTTTAATTTCTCTACCTTGCATCTCAATCAGAGTTGCCAGTGCATGGTTCCCGGGAACTCGAATGTGATCCGAAAGTGTAGGTAATCGGATAAGAGAGTACTTTTCCCACAGACTTCAACAATCTTTCGGTGCTTGAAGCTTTGATGAAAACTTTTTATGCGATGATAGCTAGTCCGGTATTTAACAGAAATAATCTGTGAATTCGTGTATGAAACTGAACAACTGAATGAATGTAAATCAGTGTATTTAGGCACATCGTTATGTTCTAAAGGAGAAATCAGCCAAAATATAGTTGGTTTCTGTACTAAAGTATGAACTAAATTAATATAACTCGGTCGCATGTTTCTGCTACAGTCTCCTGTCTGCTCAACAGTCATAGGTAGAAAGTTAGTCAATATTTTAGACTGAAAGGTCGAATTCTTTTCGCCAGAATTAAAATGCCAGGTTCCAGTTATGTCGGTACCATGTCGGTACATCAAACAGTCTCTGTAACAGACTCCCTCTCAACGACCTTCGGCGTGTGCAATGGCAACACTGCACAAGCAGTCTCTCTATACAGGCGAAATAAGTCACGTTCCAGTTTCTTTTCTTCTCCCTCCTCGTTGTTTGTTTCTTTCATTCCCGCACACACATTCAACAATTATTTTATTGTTTGCCTTGAAGAGCGTCTGCACTCGGGAGAGTAAAAAGTATTCCCATCTCTGTAATTTTTATTATATTTCTCAATAAGAACTTCGAAATGTTCAAGTTTACCGTGCTCGTGATTGCTCTATTCGTTGGTGAGTACCCTTAAAAGTTCCCACAAGGACATCATTCCAATTCATGCGTCTTATTTGCCAGCCATCCATACAACGGAATGCGGAGTGTATGGCCGTAATGGTAGTCGATCCGGTTATGTGGGCCGACGGAATAACTACATGGGTAATGCTCCACCACCGCCGCCACAGCCCACTTTGCCACCAACACCCAAGGAGTATCTAGACGCAAAATCAGGATTCTCAACTTTTGGAATTATCTCACTCATTTTCGCCGTGATAATGATTGCCCTCGTCTTCTACTACAGCATCATGTGTTATCCTTTCTTGTGTGCGTCGGAAAAGAAATACCACTTCATGGATGTGTCTTCAACAATTACAGCGGCTACCTCGAGGTCAATACAATCCATTGAAAACTTCCCCGTGGATCAGAAGCATTAAAACGAAAAGACGAAAAATATCTAGCGAAAAGGAACCGGAGCAGGAGGAGAGGTAACAGAAAAATGAAACGAGAAAGAAGTGAAAGAACAGGTTTTTTCTAAACAGAGAACGTATCGCCCATTATCAGCATGCATGATGGAAACTCATGCCACAGAATCATCAACATCACACGAAAATGCTTATTCACGCCGTGAAATAAGTTACTTCGTGTGTTTATTTAAAGAATGCCCGCTAACTCGTATTTCCGTGAAACTTCAAAGAGTTAGTCATCCACTTTGAGGGCAGGTCTTATCCCAACTTTCCAAGAACCAACCGATATAGTGCTCATATTAAATTCATTCAGTCCTCCAGTGTTTGCCATTAAATTGTCGTATTTCTTTGCAAAGATCTACCACACATCACCTAGCCATAGATAGTACTTGTAGTCAAATGTAATTAATTTAAGAAATTGAAGATCAATTTACTCTGGCGGCTATGAAATTGTTTACAACTCATTTTCATTTTCTCCTGCCACAATGCCAACCATGACATACTCAATTCAATTCAGTTCCACGGCTCAATTATCGAATATAGGTTAATTTCACCCGTTTGTTGACCAACGCAACAACGAACACTCAATGAATCATGTAACACAGAGTCTCTGTTGCTTGAATATCTTATTCTTTCATTTTAATTTAGTGTTTATTTCTCTTGGCGAGCGATGAGAGAGAAAGAGAGAGAGAGATTGATCCACAGTTGGATTATTGCAATTTTAGTTTACATTTTTATTTTTATTGAACCCCACTTATACATATGTACACTCAGAAACGCGTTGTAACAATTTGGCATGGAAGTATTCAAATCGTTTAGCAACTCAAAAGACTTTAAACTAACCCACCCTTTGTGGCTACGAAATTGTTTGTGTAATTATGTAATTAAGCGCGCATAGTAGATCTAAGTAAGGTAATCCATTCGTTTTAGATGTAATAGAACAGAATAGCTTAAGCATTACTCCCATCGGTTTTGATGTGTTACAAGGTGGAAACCCGTAAGTAGATAAGTGGCTGTGTGCATTTCGAGAGGGTAACATCGAAGCGAATGAAGGCAATCTGGCCTCTTAAAGAGTGGAATTTATCAAGTGCATTTGTCGTATCTTCCTGTTGTCTTATCGTCTCTTTGTTAGTTTTTCTGATCTTCACTTGAATGAATGCTTATGTGTATCGATGTGTGTTTGTTTTATGAATTCAATTTCATTGAACATTCTTTAAAAAGAGGAACAATGATTCTACTTCATGATCAGTGTTTGTTTTTTGAATTGTATAGTGGAAGTATAAGCTCCGTATTAGACAGCATTTACATGAGTGGAAGATGGCAGAAATGTAGGAGAAAGATCGTATGGTTTTCCAAAAGATTGGAAAGAGATAAGTTGGATCGTCGAAAATACATTCCTTTTCAACTGTTTGCAAATCATACGCTCTTTCACCGAAATTTCCGTCTTCTTCCACTCATGTATACGCCGCCTTAAAGTACTCCTAAAGTACGTCCCCTCCGTTCGTGGGAGAATATTAGCACGTACAACACAAGTGGTACGAGTGGTTGCTGTAGAAGCTAGACCCAAGTCCACACTGGCATACACCAGTTGCCTTTTTGTGTCCATCCTTTGAGGTACTTCGTTGGATATTCAGTCAATCCAGGAAATTCTTAGTATTCTTCGAAATATCCACATTTCGAAGGCTGATTCGTAGGATATTATTGTGGTCTAAATGATTGAATACATCTGCTAATCGACTAAACAAAGCTATAACTCTTATCATCAGGCATAAATAGAAAAACAAATTTCATCAAATTTTCTTGCATTATATATTGTGGCACTTCAGTCCGAGGTGGACTTGAGCCTAAGTTCTACAGCAGCTACTCGTGTTGTGCGTGCTATTATTCTCTCACAAGAACCTTTAGTTTCATGCCTACTCCGAACGGCGAAGTTTGAGAAGCTTTTTCTAGACAGTTATTATTTTTCTTGGACTACCTCTCTCAAATACTGACAAAATTCCATGTTCTTTCAAAATAACATTTCAGTCATTTGCGAGAGGGCACAATTTAATTGCTGAATATAAAACGAAAAGAGATTTGTGGTTCCCCTAGTTTATTGTTCTTTCAATCTAAGAGCACTGGTAAACAGGGTAATAACATTTTTATTGGACAATCGCTGCAATTGAATGTGGACACAAATATCCACTTTAAATTGTCTTCAATATCGAATACTTGCTCTTCCATTGCGCCAGTATTCACAGCCCAAAGTTAATTCATTGTATGATTCTAGCTTCTAAGGAAACAAATCAATTTGCAGTTTTTTCAATCTCTTCCGATATAATAAATACCTTTATTATAAATTATTATTATCATTCTTTTACTTAAAATAACAAAAAATATTCACAGTGAGTGTCCAAGAAATATTGCATTCGCTCTCAATGTTCTATTTGCGGACAATTATCTACGTAAATTAAACGATCGTTCAATGATATTGCCTTGTTCGGAGTTTATGAGCATTTATGAAATCGTTAGAATGTCTTAATTAGACTTTATCGTCAAAAAATAGTAGTTTAAGGCCGAAATGTGTAAAGGTTAGGTTAGGTTAGGGGCTGCTAGTGAAATTCACCAGCATACTTAGACCATGTTGGTCCATTATGATACCCATAGTCAGACTACTACTACTAATCGACCGCTCCATTGAGAGATCCGTTAATTTGATTCCAACGGTAAAAGGTGGCTGGACCAGATTTGAAAAACCGGATAAAAGTGTATTAACTTTGCTTTCACTGAGTTTCGAACCTGGGACCCCTCTAACTTACGGCAGGCACTTAAAAAACTGCGGCATCCAGTCGTTCCAGTTGTCTTGCGTCCGCAATCACTTGGTCTTTATATCAGATGCTCGATCTGCCTCTTCTCGAACCAGAAGGTTCGGATTCCAATAGTATTGGTGTTCATTCCTTTGATGTGGCCGAGGCAGTTTAGTCTATGGATTTTTGCATTCTGACCTATGTTCACATCCTTATACAGCTCGTAGTGTTCGCGGTTGTGTCTTCTCCTCCATTCGCCTTCCTCACAGACAGGACAACATAGTCGACGAACAATTTTTGTTTCGGCTCCAAGAATCAGTTTAGTTCTGCTTACCGTCTATCTATTAGCAAGACTGCTCCAAACAGGAAGTGCCAAGTGACGTTGTATAATTTGCCTTTGATACGGATCACAGGCAGGCGGTCGCTTATCGGGTTGAAGTTGGTAACTTTAGGCGCTTGCCTGCGACAAATATTCATTCCAATATGCCCAACCTTTTGTGACAGCTGTAATAAATGTAGCATTCCTTTTTCCGTATGATTCCCTTTCCCTAGATTGTGGAATCGACGCAGTAAGTGAAGGCAAATGTCCTCATTTCCTTTTTAGCTTGATGACTTAAGCAACACGATGTACAAACCAATTTGCCGCCTCAACCAAGTTGGCTGATTTCATTTTCCGTTTGTATCCGCCATCGGTTTCGTCGGCCAACTCTGTTGCGTTGTATTTAAATTCATTTAAATGTTACAATTTCAAAAAATCATATTGTTTATGGACTCCTAAAAAAATTGTTAAAATATAAGCTTTAGCTTGAAGTAACTGAAAGAACATTTAACATACAGTCAAAATCGGTTATAACAACCTTCAAGGGACTGACGAATTTGGTCGTTGTTAGCGATATGTCGTTGTAAACGATTTGTAAAGCCATTGGATTACATATAATGGAGCTCAGGTGGGACCTAAGAATTTTGTCGTTATAACCGATACGTCGTTATGACCGATGTCGTTATAAGTGATTTTGACTGTATTTTAAATGTCCTTTTATTTACTTCAAGTTAAAGCTTAAATTTTAGCAATTGTTTTAGAAATCCATAAACAAAATGATTTTTTGAAATTGTAACCTCCAAATGAGTCACGCCAATTTGCCCCTTATTACGTTGTCCCACATATCCGCTTTGTACTGCGTGGGGACATTTTCCAATTGATTAACTGCTCCGGGAGTGTATAATGTTACATTCAAGGAGCACACTCGCAAATTGTATTCCTTTTTCGTGCGTCCACTGCAATTTGCTATTCCATAACAATTTCGTTTTTAATGTGGTCAGGTTGTGGGCCCTCCGCACAACCAACAGTCTCTTCGGGATAAAGTTCTTAACGTCCTTTTTTTGGAGTTTCCACCATTGGATATCTGAAAATTAATCGACGGCAAGAAGAAAGTAAGCTTGAAATAAAAAGGCAAATATGTGTATGGCGACATCTCATTGTAAATGATTTCTGAACCCAGGTTTTATTTCCGACAGAGCATGCATCAACTTTTATTTTATGTCACCACATCCCGCGGATTGCTGACAATACATGCTTCACGAGCATGACTGTTGCCTACTGACTGTTGAAAGTTACCAAAAAACCGTAGGCCTCCATTGATGTGACAACAATAATACGAATACATGCACTTGATGATGAAGCTAGACCAAGCCTATGACAGATTTAATATGTTATTCCTCTCACTTGAAATGTCATTCGCTGCTTCCAAACACACTTTTGCTACAAAAAATACAAACATAATTTATACAAACAGGTTTGCAGTAATGGTCTTTAGTTTATGTCGAAGCTTAAGCTAATTAATGCTTTTCCCAAGGGATCGTATGTATACACATATTTTTACAAAACGAACAAAACACAACCTAGGCTAAGTAAGTATGTATATCTGCCAATAAGTAGCAATTAAGAAACTTTTAACGTATTTTAAGCATTCATGTGATTTATTAAGAAGCAAAATAAAGACGAGAGTAAGTTGAAAATACACACGAAACAAAAATCTTTAAAAACGAACAAGCATACACATGCACACAGATATAAATATATATTTTGAGACACGTTTACAAATGTAATTTTTATAATATTCAATATTTGATGCAAACTCAAGAACATCACAAAATCGAAACGTTAAATTATCGAATATATACATAAATCGAAATATTTTTTATTGTAGTTTTCTTTTTTATAAATTTTACATATATACTCTTTTTGTATGATCAAAAATAAAGGTACAACTATATTTTCTACTAGAGAAAGTGCGATTGTTTTCTTCTTTTTACATTTATCCTAATTTCCTTTGTTGTTTTGCTAACGATATTTGGTTTGGTCCAGGCACAATAGTTCACACTGCGGCAGATCCTGGAGAAGACTGTCTGTCTATTGTGAAGTTTTGTTCAAGACGTCGGTGTTGATGGACCTTTTCTTGTAGACAGCATGTACTTCGTCTTACCCTCATTCACCGCAAGTCTCATCTTAACCGCTTCCTTCTTGATGCTCACAAATGACCCTCTGACAGGGGTCCTTCCGATGATGTCGATGTCATCGGCATATGCAAGCAGTTGCAGTTGCGCTGACTTTTGGAAGATCGTGCCTCTAGTATTGACGTCCGAGTTAAGCACGATCTTCTCGAGAATTACGTAAAAAAGCATCGCCTTGTCTAAACCTTTTTGAGAAATCGTAGGTTTCGGTATAATCTTCACCGACCTTGACGAACGGGCGCTCTCCATAGCTATCCTGCAAAGACGGCCGAGTTTCGGATCCTTAACTACATAGAAGTCATAGCTGCCTATTGTGAAGTTCTGGCCAAGTTGTCGATGTTGTGCGTCATTCCTCGATGGCAGACATTTGTTTCATCTAGATATCATTTTTAATACAATTCCTATGTTAAATGTATCTTTCTCCCCTTGGTTGGCGTCCCTCTCATGCTCTTCTTCTTCCAAATGATTCTGATCTCATTCCCTCTTTATTTGCAATAGAAGCTCACAAACTTTAAACCCGTCACATGAATGATGACTTCTCCGCTGACTTTCCCAGTTTTCCTTGGTATTTAGTTCAATCAAGGTGTTGTTCGGCCTACATTTCCACACCTCTTCAAACTAATTATATCCCAATAACAACATAGGGCATGTCTCTTTAAATTAAAGACATTCTTCTGCCCCCGTTATCTTCAGTCAAGCACAAAGGTGTGATTGTTTGGTAATAGCGCTCGTATATCTCCCTCCTCGAGTGCAGATGTTGCTAATAAAAGTAGGTGTGAATCACGAAGACGCTGTCAACGGCATTCAGTATCTAGAGACACGTCACATCTCCCCACACAACAGAGCTAATCTCATTTAACTGTGCTTCGTGGCATGAGTTCAGTCGGTTTATCAAGAAAAACGCAAGCAATTTGTAGTTAACTTAAAATTACTGATACACGATTTATTTTCCTCATATCCCCACACGTTTATCTCACACTAATCGAAAGAATGATTCGGTTTCCTAGTTAAATGCAAGGCCGAGCAGTTGAATACATGACGTATAAAAAAATAATTAGTTTACAATGATTGGGTAGGAGACTCTAATTGTAAAGAAACTAGGAGCTACAGTGATGGATTGACTGTTGTTTGGTTGCTTCATTTGATCTTGTTAGTAGAGGCGGAGGTGGCAGTCTTCGATGCGAAAATGTATTTCCTTAACAATCTACAGTTCATCCTTGGCTTCCTTCTCTTCGTCCAGCTCCACATCGGACAGATCGATCTCCTCCTCTTGTGGCAATTGACCGTCTTTGCCGTCCCATGGCTCGACGGTGTTGATCTCTGGTTTCTTAGCGCCACGAACTGGGGCTGTGTGGCCTCGTCCGTAGGAGATGTCACGGAGGAACTCATCGATGCCGTCCTTTGAGAACGAGCCCTTCAGAACGGAGAACTTCATTTTCTTGAAGTTCACCACAGCCATGGCTGGGTAGCCGAATCCGCCGATTTCCAGTGATTCCTCCAGTGCTGGTTGCGCAGCGCCTTCAGCCCACGCCCATCCCCAGAGCTTCTTCTTGTACTTCTCACCCATTTCCTTGAGGGTGTTGAGGAACGCGTTGCGGCACTTCGCGTCGCAGTCGAGGATGTGCGGGAGAACCGAGACAATGCACAGGGGTTTACCTTCGCAGGCTTGATCAAATGTGGAATCGTTCAGGATTTCAATCAGTTCTGGAGCTGGTACACTGTCGCTGTGCTTCTCCAGAGCCCACGTCACAATGTCGGATGCTGTGCGTCCACCATCGTATTCCTGTGCATCGCTGGATGACTTTTTGCCACCGGGGAAGAACTTAATCGTTGGATAGCCACGTACACCGTATTCCTGTCGATGAAACGGGGTTATGTGAAAAGTTTCTTTCTCTTGGTAGACTTGAACATCTTACCTGAGCCTTAGCTTGATGGACAGTTGCGTCTAGAGCTCCCAGCTTCACTTTGCCTTTGAGTTCCTTGGCTGCCTTGGCCCAGTGAGGAGCCAAGTTCTTGCAGTGACCACACCATGGAGCGAAGAACTCAACCAACCACACATCGTCGCTCTGCAGTACCAGTTTGTTGAAATTATCGTCTGTGAGTTCGATGACATCATCACTGGATCCAGAACTGCCACTATCGCCGCCCACATCCTCTCCAAGAGCGATTTTGATTTTCTTGTTGACCTCGGCCATGGCGGCCTTGGCCATTGCCTTCGCTGTTCTTTGGTCATTGAATGAAATAGGCGAACGCTTGTTGATACCGAAGATTTTGATTGTCGGGAATCCCTCCACACCATATTGGCCTCCAAGTGAACGATCCTCATCGGCATTCACAGAACCGACTTTCACAACTCCCTTCAGTGCTTTCGCCAGCTTCTTGTACTCAGGGACCAGCTTCTGACAGTGACCACACCACGGGGCGTAGAACTCAACAATCCAAATGGAATCATCCTTTATCACCAGCTTATCGAAGTTTGATTGGTTCAATTCGACTACATCATCGGAGGATGAGTACATACCCCAAGACAGCTGGGCACACAGCACCAGAATGGTAGCTAAAGAAATTAGGACAAGAATTGAATTGGGTCCAGATGTTGCAGAATTTTTGACTTACCAAGAAGTAATCGCATTTTGTTTGCGTGGGCAGGGGAGGTAAACTAAATTTTTTCCACTGAAGCCGGCAAGTGCTACGTTGTCAGTTTCACTATAATCTTTGCCGATGAATATTCCACAATTAGGGGTGTGCCCGTACACCGAACTTATCAGCAATTAATGGAAGACTCGATAAAAGCTGGTTTTCTCCGAACTTTATTTGATATTTAGTCAAAATATCCGCATAAAAGGAACGACTTGAGCTGATTAGTTTGCGGACGAATGTCAAATTGGAATAAATAGTTGCTCAACTAGTGAGCTGCGAGAATGATGTGGATGTTGAAATTCCGTGGAGGATTCTGATTGGTTGACGTGGCCTTTGTTGCGATTTGAGTGACATCTGTGGATGAATAGGGTTACATGTAGAATTGTTGGAATTCAAATGAACGAAATGTCTGGAAATTTAAATCGTTAAGGAAGCAAGTGATTCTTCTTGGGATTAATAGGTTTTTTCTTTGGCGAATTTAAGAACATGATGTTTCTGTTGCTTTAACGTGCTGAAAGTCATAAACCTTCTCCATGATGGTAATCATTTCTATTAAGAAAATGTTTTTGAATGGGCTTCGTTGTTGACTCGAGTGACAGAGTATTCAGCTGGGATACTGCTTAGCAAGAAGAGACAAAGTTCGACAAGAAACAAGGGCTCCTATTGTGAATGTCGATAAATGATTGATAAATAACAATTTTCGATATTCGATTAGGTTCTGATGTTTCTCACACACACTTAACGATTTGCTTGAGAAATCGTGTTTGATGAAAATTTGACGAATCTAAATGTAGGTGTTCACACTCATTTACATTATATTCCAAATTGCTTTACGTTGTTCGTTGGTTGCGTGATATAAAATACGATGGTCCCTTGCTACAATGTCCCATTTGGCAGGACTCTAATCCCCTCTCTATTTATTTTTATTGTATATCGCTTCAGCTAGCCGTTGTCGCTGTACAGCCAAGCATATTTGCTTGAATTCTCTCGTATAATTGAAATCAAGGTGATCTAAGATCACCCGTAGGTGATCACGAAGGGATTCCTAAGCCCGAAGCTACAATGTTCGCCAAGACAGTTGAGATAATTCCTTATACATTTTATTATGGTTAAACTGAAACTTGTCAAGAAGAAATTCAATGCTGGTACCAGTATAAATCAATCAGCTGTCAGAAAACGGTCCCTTAAACGATCTGGAAAGCCTTAGGCTCCTATTGCGGTTGTCAATTATCGATACGAATCGACAACAATGTGAATAAAATTACATTTGAAGCACAAGAAACTGTTAATTTTTGCAATTTGTTTGATACCTAAAAACAGTCGATTAGCAAATTCTCGTCGACAAAATCAATCGACAATCACAATAAATAATCGACTATCGACAATTGTCAATCGATGATAGACAATCGACAACTGCAATAGTGGCCTTAGCTTCACAAAATTGGCGCTACAGTCCGAGGTGGACCTGGGCCTAGCTTCTCAGCAAATTCTTAACACTGAGAATAATATCGTCTGCGCTGAATATACTTCGTCAGCGTTCCCAACTCGAGATACAGGGTGGACCAAATACAAGTTTCCTTTTAAAAATGCAATAAAATGAACAAAATGTTCCAAAATTCCAATTAATTATGAAATACAACGTCGTTCCAATGTTCCAAGACCTTTTGATGATTTTGGGCTGTGGCTCATGGATTGCTTGGACGATATTGGCGTGGCCTTAAGTGCTTGAATCGTTTTCGCATTGTTGGCATAACATCGGTCCTTCACGGTTCCATCAAAAGGGGTCAAATCGCAGCTCCGAGGCGGCCAATTTACATCGCCAAGACGGGTGATAACACGATTTGGAAATTTGATGCGCAAAAGATCGATTGTGGCATAAACTGTGTGGCATGGCGCGCCACCTTGTATGAACCAGAGGTCGTCCAAATCCATGTCTTCAATTCCAGTAAAAAAAAAAGTAGATTAACATGGCTCTGTAACGCCCACCGTTGACCGAAACGTTGTTCTCAGCCTCATTTTCGAAGAAAAATGGGCCAATGATGCCACCACTTCACAATTCGCACCAAACTGTCACTCTCTGTGGATGCATTGGCTTCTCGACACCGACAATAACGGGCGGGTTTTCCGAGCCCCAGATGTGGTGCGGCAATTTTATGTGTTAACGTAGCCGCCGAGATGAAAATGCGCCTCGACCGAAAAGATGATTTTTCATCCAAAATCGTTGTCCAATTCGAGCTGCTCTAAGGCCCAAACTGCGAAGCGACAACGCGGTAAAGCGGATGGTCGTACGCCTTCAATTGCTGAGTCAATTGGACTTTATAAGCGAATAATTCGAGATCTTTTTGCAGAATTCTCCTCAGGCTAGTGCGTGAAATGTTGAGTTATTGAGATCGATGGCGAGTTGATGTTCGTAAATTGAGTCTCACACTCTCGGCCATCACAGCAGACCACGAGTGTCTACCAGTCTCACGAACTTTTTGCACAAACTTGCGTACAGCAGTCGCGGTGGGTGCTTCATTTCGGCCAAAAATTCTTTGCAAAAAACGTTTGGGGTACACAGCACTAACTTTGGAAGTAAGTTTTCAATCTTTTTCATCGTTGTTCAAGCCTAAAGCGACTTATTTCGTTCCACGGAAGTATGATACTGACTTTCTGTCATTTCGAGCGGGAAACGGCTATCAGTGTCAAAATAACCTATGATTAAAAAAAAAAACACTAGATGGCCCACCCTGTAGTTTCACTTTAGGCCGAAACATGTTTTTTAACGTCAATTCTTTGGACAAAGGAGAGCTTACGGAGACGGCAGACAGGAGACGGTACCATGGGCAAATTATGAAGGAAGCTCTTTGACTACTTGCAAGACCAACTAAGGCACTCGACAACTTATGCTGTAGGCGGAATCTGATTAATCAGCTACAAGTCTAGACGCTGTAAGTAGATTTGCGCAAACGAAGAAGACAACATTCAACATGGACACGTCCGTCATCTTAGCCGCTTAGTAAACTGCAGATGATGGACGCAACTGACTGATAAAACTCATTTCCACTCATCTTCTCCTTTGACTATAAACTTTTGACAGTAACCCAAAAAGAAAGAGCCCATTCAAAATCAAAATGGCATAATTTATTATCCCTTCCTCGCGCTGGCGATGACAATTCTATACTTGATTGTAAACTTGTACTCCTCCTTATCGGGAAGCTTTTCCTGCAAGCCCATACCGATCAGGCAATCACAAAACGCTGCATAGTATTCTTGCCGCAACTCGGCCGGTATATGGAACACATCGATGGCCCGCATGTTCTCTGCGAATAAACGGGGCCGATTAGGCTTTGTACAAGCTACACGCTTTTCAACAAACCTTCAAATGACTCAAAGCCCACATAGGAAAAAACTCGGCTTTTAACCTCCACTTGGCGATTGATGAAGCCCTCCTGCTCGAGCAGCGAATCGAACTCTTCCTCAACCACGGGATGCTCGTGAAAGGGGGAAATGACTTCGTCAAGGCTCGTCTGCGTCAGATAGTCCGAAAATCGAGGATCCTTCGACAGGGCCTTAAAGACCTCGTAAGTAGTATTCGAGCCGAGGAAGACTAGGAGGCAGTCGCCCCCTCTGCGGAGGGATGTGGCGATGTTTTCCAGCGCCTGCCTGAAAAGACTTGATTTGAAGTGGGAACGAAATTGTCTACACACACGCACATGTACCTGTGATCGCGTACACAGTTGAGGCAGTAGAATGATGACACTCGATCGAACTGGCCGTGGTATTCCGGTGGCAGATTTGTGGTTTGTATGTCAAGCTGTTTGAACTCGAATCCCTCACGATTGGGGTACCATTCTCTTAAGGCAGCCACATTAGCGGGGTTTTTATCGACTGCGACGATTTTCTTGAAGCCAGCACCGAGGATTGGGGCGATTACATTCATGAGGAGGTAGCCAGTGTCACTGCCAATATCCAGCATGGCTTTCTTAAAAAATGGATAGTGTGGGTAGGCTGCGACGTATTCTTTGACAACTTCTGTGGCGTCCTTTGTCTGCATTGCACACGCACGTGCATTAAGCGATGGTTGACTTGTGGTTGCTTCGGCCATGACGGGATGTTGAGTGGGTGCTGTTTGTTTTTGATTTGAGTGGGTTTGGATTGTATTTTGACTTTTGTTTAAAGTGTTAAATCGTGTGAATTTTGATTGAACTCAATTGGTGACTGAAAGAGAGATTTCTTCAGATACAGATTGTGTCACTGCTTGAAGTATTACTGTTAGTCCGACAGTTTCTCTTGGTTTATGAGTTCCTTTCTGGTTCACTTTCTCATCTGTTGATGCGGAGTTGAGACAATTAATTTAAAAAAAGACACGCACTTATTTGGTTCTATGGCAAAGAAGTATGTATTCCAATAAATCTGAGGTTTTTTTTCAGTTCTAACAGGAACACTTAAAGACACAAAGCACACGACAACTAACAATTGATGGACTTTCAAAGTTATGATCCAGTTAATGTTGCAACATAATTGAAGGAGATAACTGGATTAGTTTTCACAAATTTGACATTCGAACATGTTGCATACAACTGGAGCTTTAGTCTGGGTTTCAACCGAGTTGGGGACACTTAGAAAGTTGTTTACTGCTAGAAAAAATGGTGAACAATTGCAGCCGAGATTTACACAATAGCTAGCTACTATCAACTATTTATAGACAACCAACCCACCAACAAAGTTTTCGTTGTGTTGATTGACCAAAGATATTGACAAACATTCATGGGAGAAGGTGATCTCTAAATTTTTTTGTGTGTTCTTTAGCTTGAAAGTCAGTGGCCGTCTTAAAAGACAAAGTCAAACAAAATTTGGACAGTTTTTCTCAAATGAAAGCTTCGAACGTCTTTATGTGAAATGATGAGGGGTTTTTTTTCCAAAAATTACAACTGTATGTTTAATTTCGTGCCTGCTAATAAGAAACATAACTTTTTTCATTAAAATCTTTTAAAGTGATATTAAAGGAATAGCATATATTTTTTTCAGATTTTTATTGGAGTTCTAAGTACACTTTCCAAAACCTAGACTTTTTAGCACCGCCAGGAACTTTTTGTACCAAAAAGCCTGTATTTTACAAAATAAGAAACTTTTTTGGACTTTTTATGAACACTTATCTACTAACTAATCGACGCCATGGTATTCTGAAAAACTGTTCTCAATAAATGTTTTTAAAATGTTTTTGAAATCTTCGCACTTCCGCGCTTTTATTCAAGTCTCAACTTGCAAGCTTCACAGATTGTTTATTTTTCGCCATAATTCAAATAACGTGCTGTCATTCGCTTAACAAATGATACATTTAAGTATCGACAATTATAATTGTCCCTTACAGGGTCGGGTATTTGAAATATTTGGCGGAAAAAGTAGTCGGTACTAATGAGTACCGTCAGATAGGACATTGTTAAAGACATAAAATCAGTGTCAAAAGTGAGTAAACAATCAGTAATCTGCTGAAAGTTAATGTACTAAACTAAAAATCACCGGACTGAGCTTGCGTATATATGGATACATCAAATTAAAGCTCAAAAGACATATTTTAAAATATACTGTATTATATTAAACATAAGCCTAAACATAAAAAAGTTACCAAATTTAGAAGAGAAAAGAGCTAAACCAATAATTAAAGCTAAAACAAGTGAGTGTACATATGGTTATGTCAATGTTTCTAATACGGCTCTGTGTCGTTAGATTTTAGTAAGAACTTGAAGACTGGCAGAAACACAATCTGGAAACTACTGTTAGGGCATAAAAAGCAAACATTTTTTTCTATAATAGGTTCTTTATGCGTAAGAGGTAGGTGTTCACTCACTCTTGACCCTTGTTTTTTCTTTTGAATTAAATTAACTGCTGTTGTTTACCGTTATGTTAAATTAAAGATAGCTCGTTTTAAAGTATGATTTCAGAGCTTTTATTTGAGGCACCATTGTCTGGCGTAGATCGTCCCCTTCAATTCTCATTTTGAGGACAAACTTACAGCTGATGATTGTTCACTCACTTTTGCCGCTGACTGTATCTTACTTAATAATAATAATAATGGCGGCGCTACAGTCCGAGATGGGCCTGGGCCTAGCTTCTCAGCAACCACTCGTGTCGTGCTGCTATTGTTCTCTCACGAGTGGAGGGGACCTACTGTTTAATGCCGACTCCGAACGGCGAGATTGAGAAGCTTTTTCTAGACAGTTATACTCTTTGAGCATTGTCAGTGACTCCAAAGAGGTGGAGCCGTGAAAAAATGTTAGGTGTTTTTTTTCGAGAATCGAACCAAGAACATCGAGCGTAGGAGTTGCTGCACGTACTCACTACGCCACGGCGCCCACTGTATCTTACTTAGACGCATAAAATCTTGGTTGGATGAACAGATATAAACCAGGCCACGTTTATTTTTTCGAATTGTTCGTTTTCCAAGCAACATTGCATTTTTCAAAATAACAGTTTTTTTATTGAAAAAAAAAACAAAAAACACATTAAAAGGAGACAAAAATTTATAAGAGTTAAAAACAGACTTATTTAGACGTTTTTCTTTAAAAAAAAACTGCTCTATAGTAGACTTTCGGAGCAAAGATGGGCAAAAATCGCTCGTCTTCCTGAACTGTTCATATTACAGAACCGTTTATGTTTTCAAAATTCGACTGTATTATACTGAAAAAAATTCCTAATCGCTATCTGGTTATGCTGGACATTGTGAAGCCTTACTTTCTACTTAAGGCTGTAAGTCCACTTGACATGTATTCAACCAATTTTTTAGTAATCTCTGAACGAATTTTTGCCCACTCTTCTGAAATTACTTGCTGTAATTGGCTTTTGGTCCGTGTTTGGTTATTCGAACTAATTTGTTTGTCCATATACTCCCATAAATGTTCGATCGGGTTAATATCTGGACTTTGGGGTGTTTCCACCACTTTGGGACAATTGTATAATAACCACGTTCGCACTAACAAAGACTTATGCATGGGGTCATTGCCCTGGTAAAAATGGAAAGTGTTTTCTATCCGTAATTTTTGAGCACTATGAACTAATTTTTTTTAAAATTGCCAAATACATTTCTTTGTTCATATTTCCATCAATAAATTCCAAATTTTCAACTCCTTCATGACTCATGGAACCCTATATCATCATTGACTGATCACCATGCTTAGTACCCGTATGAAACTGAATGTTCCTGACTGTATGTCTTTTCATGATGGTGAAGTTTCTAAAAACTGTCAAAAATTACTCCATCAGTACGGTGCAAATTATCACTACAAATATCAAAATAATGAAGGTTTGGAATCTTCTGTTCAGAATTTTTGTACAAACTGTTTAATACTGATTTATCAACATCAACTCTGAAGAAATCAACTTAAAAATTCAGGGTCAATTAATTATTCCGGATCTGGTAAAGAAGACAGAGGGTTCTGGACATTGCACCCCAAAAGACGTCTCCTTCCCCGATAAAGTGTTGATGGGAATACACTAGTATTTATCTGTCAAAGTTCACCTAGAGTGACATTAGAATTGATTTTTAAAATAGTCTTTGTAAATATTCCATTTTTATGAATTTGCAAACCCTTAAATACAAGTTTATCTTTCGAGGACAATTATTTGAATTGTTTCTCCAACTTTTACAGCAGTACAGAACAGGGTGAAGCGATATCTTTTTTATATCTGAATCTTTTCTGTATTTAAGCAACTACATTTTTCACAGCAACCGAAACGATGTAATTGTCAAAACCGCTTGCCACTTTCGGAGAATTTCTCTCTCACAAGAAACATCGCCAAAGGACCTTATTGAAACATCGATTCTTTTGACAAACTCTAAAGATCTCTAAAGAGATGACATCTCGCGGTTAAACCACCCTCCAACCAAAATGTGAGATTATTACACTTTCCATTTGCAATTCTAATCCTTTCTCCTTCACAAGATTGAGGAAATAAAATCTCCCCCTTCCCGCAGAGGTCCTTTCGCGCACTCTGCCCTCTCCACTCTTTCCTGAAATTCCATTCCATTCGTGTTGGTCCGTCAAAATGATGTCGAAAACTTTTAATTGGAGGTCCTTTGTGCTGGGAAATTATGAAAATTAAATGAGTCGGTGACTAAGAAATTAACGAAAAAGGACTTTCATTGTGTACTCGTATTTGTTGAATATTCCTCCAGAAAAAAGCGGCTTGTTTATCATTACATCTTCTTCCGCATGGGCGGACGACAACGAACGCTTTATCCTTCGTCCGCCACAAGTTGTTGTTGAAGCAAATACCAACAGAAGCGGCCGCAAAAAAGTATCGAAGCGTCTATAGACGCCCGCGAAGGAGGACGTCCAAAAAAATAAACACCATCCTTCATTCAGATACGAGGGGATTATAGAAAAACATGGGTGGATACTGTGAGCGGGTCGAATGCAGGAGCGCATTTCTCTTGGATGTTATTCTTCGGAGGAACCGAAAACACAAAAAGAGAAGAAAAAACGGCGAAAATTAATAATTACTTCGCTTTAATTCATTTTTGTTTCCTTTTTGAATGTAATTTGTGCGCGTCCTTCTTTGAAATGTGAAACAGGGTGCCGGCGAACGGGCGAGTGTGGGGACGGAGGCGAGGGAATAAAAATGAATTCTCTCCTTTTGTATGGATATTTCTTTTGCTGGCTGAAATCTGCTTAGGGCTCATTACGTACTCATTTAATTTTAATTAATTTTGCCCGCCACAAACAGACGGGGAGTGGGTGTGGCGTTGGGTGGCCATTTGCAGGGAATGGGATTTTGTCGAGGTGTTCATTTTTATGGTAGTTTTTCTTGCAATGGAATCACGAGGGAACTGAGGGGCTATCGTGTGAAGAATCAACGTTAAACTTTGCTGGGGAAACTTTGAAGACAACCGCTCCGAGCAAATTGATCCTCAGACGTTCCAAGATGCTCTTAAAGAACTTTATATGTCGGTGCCTTGGGAAAGAAGACAACGCTGTTGACTAGAACAGAAGCGGATTGTCTCCTGATATAGAAGCATTGGGAGCTGATGAAAAAATGTGAAGTGTGAATTTACAATTAAGACACGTTTAATCCGGTACGCGAACTTTGAAAGTGGGACCAAATTAAGTCGAATATTGGAAATTTGACTTCTGGCTAAGACGTCAGAGAAAAACGACGTTTTAAGTCCTGGAAAATAGAAGAGTTTTAGCCCGACAAACCAACAGATAAGTGAACTTTAAACGCTGTTGCGATCGCTGTGATAGGTTAATTTTTATTTCATTCAGCGGCGTAAATATTTTATCCTCAGGCTTTTTGACTTTTCCAGTAATGTGAATAAAAATGCAGTTTTTTGCTGTTTTTTCTCTAATGCAAACATCGAAATACTAACGCTATTACAACGATGTGGCAAATTAGAGAAAAATATATTAAAAAGAGTGGGGCCAAGAACTGTACCTTGAGGTATTCCATATGCATGGAAGGTTTGTCACTTTGTAGATGTTTCGATAGCAATATCGAGACTTAATTTTAACAAAACTGCTGGAACGGATGTTGAAATTGTCTGGTGAAATCTTTAATGCAGCTGGAGATGAATTGGGTGGGTACTTGCAACAGCTCATTTATGAGATATGGTCAAACGAAAACATGTCCGATGAGTGGAATCTCAGTATTGTTTGGCCGATCCTCAAGAAAGGATACCCTTTTAGTCTCCCTTACATCGTATGCACGATGGATGCCGCAGTTGGCTAAGAGTCTGCCCCAAGTTAGAGGGATCTCAGGTTCGAATCTCAGTGAAAGCAAAGTTAATACACTTTTATCCGGTTTTTCAAATCTGGTTCAGTCAACATTTGCCGTTGGGATCAAATTAACGGCACTATCACTGGAGTGCTCGATCAGTGATAGAAATCTGACTGCGGGTATCACAATGGACCAATATGGTCTAAGTGTACTGGTGAATTCACTAGCAGCCCCTAACCTAACCTAAGCTAACCTATAGGCAGCGAACATCCAACCAGATCGATCACTTTGCGATAAGTAGCCGCTTTAGAAACTGTGTTTTAGATGTACGACAAAGACGCGGAGCCGACATCGGGCTAGAACGAGATCACCATCTTATGGTAGCTCACATACGCTTTCGTACTCCATCCGTAAACAACATTCGTTGTAACTTGCTTAAAAGCACCAAATACAATACCGACAAGCTCAAGGCTCCCTCAAGGCTCCCTCAATCCCGCCGTTCGGGGACGGCATTAAACTGTAGGTCACCTCCACTCGTGAGGTAACAATAGCTCGCACAACACAAGTGGTTGCTGAGAAGATAGGCCCAGGTTCACTTCGGAATGTAGGCGCGACAGTAGGACTGTTTATAATTTCATTAAGGAACTCATTGGTGGTCGGAACTCCAAACAACACCCGGTGAAGAGTGTTGTTTGATTTCGGATGAGGATCAACTCGCTAGATGGAGATACCATTTCGTTACTATCTTAAACCACTTAGACGATGTTCGCCATGATCTCGAACTCTAACGCGTATTCCATCGCAACAAATCCCCGAATTCATACATGACCTCCCAGCAAAAGTGGAATAATAGCAGCAATCAAGTCCCTCAATAAAAACAAGGCGGTGGCTATTGATGGCATCCCTGCTGAATTATTTATTTCAAGCGGCGCCAAATATATAAGCAACTTCCGCATCAGCTGATTCTTAGAGCTTGGGATAACGAACAATTTCCGCAGGAGTGGAAAAAAGAGGATTATCATTATGCTTCCGAAAAAGGGAAACTTGATGGAATGCGGAAATTATAGAGGCATATGTGTTCTTCCCACAGTAGCAAGAATAGTTCTGAAACGAATCAAAGAGCATGTAGATTCAACTCTCGACGTCGAACAGGCAGGTTTTCACTCTGGATCCTCCTGCATCGACAACATAAATACCTTACGGATCATGATTAAGCAATGCATTGAGTACGGGTCTCCGCTACATCTGTTGTTTATCGATTTCGAGAAGGCTTTCGATAGCTTAAATCGAGATGCAAGCTGGTTGGCCTTGCGCAGGAGAGACATTCGGTGAAAACTCTTATCTATTATAAAGGCTACATATGAAGGTGGTAAGGGTCATGTCAGAGGAATTTGAGGTCCAATGTGGAGTTCGGTAAGGGTGCATACTGTCACCATTATTGTTTCTGGTGGATTTGGCTGCTTTGAGAGGAAAATTCTTCGGGTGATTTTCGGTCCCGTCTGCATAGAGGGTGAATGGAGGAGAAGATATAACAACGAACTGTACTAGCTGTTCAGCTACATCGACTTAGCCAGAATGGTGAAGATCCAACGATTGAGATGGCTAGGTCATGTAGAGCGAAACCAATGATCCGGCCCGGAAAGTCTTCGAATCCTTCCCCGATGGACGGCGCAGTAGAGGAAGACCGCGACTCAGGTGGCGCACGCAAGTGGAAAGGGACCTCAACCATGTGTGCGCGAAGCTGGAGGCAGCAAGCGAAAGATCGAGCTGGCGAGTTCCTTAGGAGTGAGTAGGAGAGAGCTCAAACGCGTTGCAGAACTCCGAATGAAATAGCGCGCAGTCGTGGATTACGCCCTTGGCCCTCGAATGGGTAAAAGGATATAAGAAAGTCTGGGCATAGTCTCACATAGACACTATGTAGAATGAGTCAACACTGTTGCCTCTGAAAACCAATGGCGGCTTCATGAGAGTCTGTTCATTTTAAAAGATAACCTCTTCTACCGACTACGGGTGCGAAAAATCAGGAAAAAAACTTACATTTCAACAACGATACCTGAATTTACATTTATTTACAAGAAAAAATCATTTTAAAACTATTACCTAGTGGAACATCCATTAACTCCTTTTCACACTTTACACCAACCATTCTTCACTTCCTTGCGTAGGCCACGACCAGCTTGTACGGTGTAACAAATCTGTAGTCGTCCTTGGTCACAGTGCTCTCGCTCAAGTTCAGGCCAATGGCGGTTTTGATGAATTCATCCAGGAAGTCCTCGTGCATCCAGGTTGGCATTCGTTGGAGGAATGGATTCACTGCCCTCATGTTCTCTAAAAACGAATCAGCACTCAACAACTGTCACTCCACTCAGACGTACTCACTCTTCAGTGTGTCCAGTCCCTCGTAGACGAAAATCTTGTCACGTATTTCGACTCTGTGATCTTGGAAACCAGCGTCTTCAAGAATCCGGCCGAATTCCGTGTCAGGTTCCTTGCTGTATTGCAATGGGGAGATGTACATGTTGACGTCCTTCATGAACGGTGTCCACTTTGGATTCAGAGCGACGATCCGATAGACGTCAAAGATTGGATTCGTGGCAAGGAAGACTAGGAGGCAGTCGCCATCGTTATGCAGAACCTTGTAAATATTCTCCAGAGCTTGTCTGAAAATGGACATGCCTTGAGAGAGCCCGCAGCACTGAGAAATGGATCTTACCGCTGATTTTGAACCCAGTGCAGGCAGTAGAAGGATGTGACATGATCGAATGCGCACAAGAACTCCTTCGGCAAGGTTTCCGTCCCGATGTCCAGCACCTTGAAGTCGACTCGCTTCGTCTGCGAGTAGGCCTTCTTCCCGTGGCGCACCATCTTTGGCGACAAGTCCACACCGACGATCTTGTCGAACTGCTTCGGCACAAGCGGGTACACGAAATCCATGAGCACATCTCCGCTGCCACAGCCAACATCCAGCAGCGAGTCTCTCCCGTCCGGTCGCCACTGAATCAAGCCCGAGAACTCCTCGATGATCTGCTGGGCATCGTGACGCTGAACACTGTTGGCGCGTTCGTATAGCTTTGCTTGATGCATGCCCCAAGAGAGAATAAAGTACACCGTCCGCGAACTGAGGAACTTCTGATATAAGCACCGGTGACACTTGGGGCTTTTATACAATATCTGGGAGGCAAGTTTTTTCCGTGAGCAATCACCCCATCCCCGAGTAGAACGCGGACGCGAGGTGAAATTGGAGAAAACAGAGAACAGATTTTTAGTTCCAAATTTGGAACAAATGCCGAGATTTGATGAATAAAGAGCTGCCAAAGCGTGTAACAATAGCAAAAGCGGAGCGACAGAGAGGGAGAAGGAGTGATGTCTGCTTCCGGATTTAGAAGCACGGGCGGATGAAGAGGTGACACGGTGTCAGCTTCGGGCCAGATCACTGATCAACGGTGTGTTTATGTGTTTGGTCTGCAAGTTGAAGTTTTTTTTTTTTGTAAATTCATCTCTGTAGAGAGCAATCAGGATTAGATGGTCTCTAAGGGATTCCAGTCAATAAACACCACTTTCTGTAAAGTGGAAAAGTGAAGACCAATATGGTATCTTGGTATCTCTAGCTTGTGACAGTTGTGGCAGTTGGTTAGGTGCCTGCCTTAAGTTAGAGGGGTCCCAGGTTCGAATCTCAGTGAGCTAGCAGTTGAACAGACTTCTAGAAGATCGTGCCTCTTGTGTTGGCCAGTGAGTTTTGCACGATCTTCTCACGTTGTTAAAGAAGTTACATGACAGCGCGCCGCTTTTTCTAAAACCTTTTTTCATATTGAAGATCTCGGTGAGTTCGTTGCCGACTTTGTTGAAGAAGCGAGAGATCTCCATAATTACCCTGCAAAACCTATCGAGTTTGGTAGGAATGTCAAAACTAGACAACGATTTATAGCTCGTCTAGCAAGCTCATTGCAAGTTTTAATATGGGGCCTCGAAATCGATAAATAGGCGCTGGGTGTCAATGTGGTGCGAAAATGTCACCGGCCTGATACTAATAAGGACTTATCAGATTGTTGATGAAAGGATTCATGCATACACACAAAACAGCAAGAATATTTTGTATGCAATTTGAAAGGGACTGATCGCTTGAACAATCAAGGGGGTTTCCCTTCTTGTGATTCGTAAGTGAGCGATAAATAGCCTTTGCTTAACATCAGTGAAGTGCTAGACAAATTCAGTAGAAACATATATTCCGTTCGATCTTACTAGTGGATTTCACCAAGTTGAGATGAAAAATTTCGAAAAGATGAAAAAAAATCAAGTTTTTGATATAAAATCTTTATTTTTTTATCAAAATTACTTCTTGTAAAAATTCTGAAACACGAATGACGAGTTACACCATCTTTAAGTTCAGGTTGAAAACTTTGTCGTAAAATTTGTGTTCAGAATTATGGCATAAACGTTCATTTCAATATTCCTGGGGATTTACTAAAAATGCTCTGATACTACGGGATAGGCCTAGTACAAGTTTCTTTTTAAAAATGCAATTAAATGAACAAAATTAAATTCTTTCCATGCAATATGGCTTTATTAGTATTAGAACAAACATTCCCATTAATTATGAAATACAACGTCGATCAAGTGGCTGCCTCGGCTGGCTTCGCAGTAGCGCATTTTGTCACCCCAATTTTTCAAGACCTTGTTAATGGTTTCGGGCTGGGCTGTAGCTCACGGATTGCATGGATGATATTGGACTTAAGTGCTTGAATCGTTTCCGGATTGTTGGCATTACATCGCTCCTTCACGGTTCTCCACAAAAAAAAAGTCCAAAGGGGTTAAATCGTAGCTCCAAGGCGGGCAATTGACATCGCCAAGACGGCTGATAACACGATTTAGGAATTTGGTGTGCAAAAGCGCAAAAGATTCGATTGTGGCAGGGCGCTCCATCCTGCATGAACCAGATGTTGTCCAAATCCATGTCTTCAATTTCAGTACAAAAAAAGTCGGTTAACATGGCTATGTAACGCCCACCATTGACCGAAACGTTGTTCCCAGCCTCATTGCATTGGCTTCTCGACAATAACGTCGGCGAGTTGATGTTCGTGAATTGAGTCTCACACTCTCGATCACAGCAGCCCCATTCTCATCTGTGCGCACCGTACGACGTCGGGGACCATGAGTGTCTACCAGTCTCAAGAACTTTCTGCACAAACTTGCGTACAGCAGTCACGGTGGGTGCTTCATTTCGGCCAAGACTTCTTTTCAAAAAAAAGCACTGTTTGGGCTACACAGTACTCACTTTGGAAATAAGTTTTCAATATTTTCCAACGTTGTTCAAGCATAAAGCGACCTATTTCGTTCCGCGGAGACTGTCAAGATTTCGAGCGGGAAACAGCTGTCAGTGTCAAAATAACCTATGATTTCAGAAAAATCACTATAGATGGCCCACCCTGTATGTATATCACTATCGTAGTGATTCATTTGAAAATTGTGACAGTATTATTGGAAAACCCTTCAAATTGTCATCGCTTAACTATTGAGTGTCTTTCGTCGATTTTCATGAGTTTCATGAGTCTGCTGTTTGATAATATAATTGTGACGCAAGAAGTGATAAGTCAAGTGGTTTGCGTGAAAATTCTTAAAAAAATACTCACTGACTTCCTGTTTTGATGGTCCTGGTCGCGATGCGATGGCTGATCTTTAACAATTTGTTCAATAATAAAAATGTTGTGGCGCTACCTGCAATAACCACTCTCCTTATGGATGCTATTCTTATCTCATGTGTGGACGGGACCTACAGTTTAAAGCCGACTCCGGACAGGGGAGCTTAGAAACCTTTTTCTAGAAAGTCATACTTTTGAGCATTGTCACTGACTCGAAAGAGTTGGAGCCCTGAAGTATGAAATGTGTTTGGGTCTGGAATCGAACCAAGATTTTGAGCGTAGGTGTCGGCGGACTTACCTACTAAACCTACTTGAATTTTAGGACTCGAAGAACTCATTTTTCAAGGCCTTACTCTTCACTGAACCGAGATGACCAACTAAATTTAGTCGACTCGGGCTAGATATTTTTGTGCAGCTCGCAGGTGGTTTTCAATCCATTGGATTTCCTTGGGCTTCTATCCTATGGATAATTGTTTTTTCGAAGGCCCTTACAATCAGCTCCGGTGCATTGCTTATGCCACAGTCTTCACCTTTTTATAGCAGGACTGACAAGATAAGTGATTTTTTCGCCTATAAAACAGCTGCAGAAAATGCTCTTGCTCTGCCGGAGTTTACGTTTGTACCGATGTAGATAAGACTAGTTCCAAGTAGTAGACGTCGATATTAAGCTGGTGAGAGATGGATCTATTTTTAGTCCTGTTCAGAAACCATTTTAAAATTATAACTATGTATGTTCTCTCTTGCATTCAATACCAACTCATTTAGTCCGCCCCCCAATAATGGAAAGAGCTTTTGTTTGCTTAGAACATAAGATGATGTTGAAGTCGTTAACGCAGCCCAGCAGCTGAACTGATTTAAAGAAAATGTTGCACTCCGTGGCAACTTGCTCCGTTGCATTTTTTGTTCCAACGCTAGATTTACGAAGTCGTTTCTTGCCGAAATTAGGTCCAACTGTTGAAAAATTCCGAGAAATCATTGTACGTCGCATCTCGTGTGATAGGTTACATTCCTCAAATTCGGTCATAGTTCATGGTTTTATGATACTTTGAACAGGAAACACACTGGTCTCATTAAAGAAATAGCAAAGTGTAGGCATTTGAGCTAAATGCAAATTGTGAGTCCGGAAGCTACACTGCTTCTTGAAGGAGTTCATCTACCTCAGAGCGAACCATCCTCCTGTGGAGGACAGGCGGAGGATTAATTTTGGCTGTTACTTCTGTTTGTCAAAATCACTTAAGTCAAGAGAAGCTCTTGATTTCCTCAAAATGTATGTTGCCAGTCTTCAGCTATGTGAAGTCGAAAGAAGACAGCAGAGCTGATCTTGCGTTCCTTTGAAAGAGAAATTGCATGAACCCACGAGAAGTTAAGTCCGCAAACTCTAGGACTATCAAGGCTAGAGAGCAGCATCATAGCAAGCTTGGACCCTCTACGGTGCTTTGATCGGATAAAGAAGGACAGACATTGCGGCCGGTGGCGCTATATAATAGATCGCATGACATGTTGGAAAGTATATATATATAAAGTAAGTAGGGTTAAAGGAATACAGACTGTCTAGCTGACTGTCTCGTCTTATGGGCTTAGTCGAGAATATGAGATTGTCTTCCTCATATTTTCGTTCACAATTACACTTTTTAGCAAACAAACTGCAGTAACTTCCCCTTAATTACCGAAACGAAAGTCAGAAAGTGCATTCAAAGAACAACCAGCAATTTTTAAAATAAATCGATAACGGAACTGGGTTTTTCTGAGTCCAAAAATGTTTAGAATACCTAAATGCAAAGAGGGGAACACCGTTAGAGAGTAAGAAGCAACCTTCATTCAGCCTTTGTTTGTTCACCGATCGCTTATTTGATAAATAACAGCATTGCTATTCGAACAACAAGTTTGCGAACTTCAAGTCATACGCCATTGAGTGGCTTCGTCGTGACGTCTCAGTTCGTCTATGATCTCCACAACAAATACATCGCAGCTAGACGCATATTTATCGTTTTCTAAATTCAAAAACACTCAAGCGTCACACTTCCGTGGTCCACCTTTCACAGCGTCGTCTGTGCCAAATTTAGCATTCGCGTCCGCGAATCGTCAACAGCGAACTTGAACTTCCAAAGTCCCTCACCGATAAGCATCCTCCAACAGATCAACAGTTCAGAACGCATTTTTCCATTCGAAATGCAAATCGAATTCAAATCAGTTGTCATTTTTGTTTTGTTGTAACGAGCGAAGGAAAGTTTCTCCTAATGACAGCACTTACAAGCGGACGGCGGCGGTTCATCGACCTACCTTACACTGGGGAGACTTGAATGCCTCCAAATGGCCCATTACAACTTGATGCCCTTCCAAAAAAAGATTTATTTTGAATGTCAATGGGATGGTATGGGTCAATGCACTTCGGAGTGTGGAAGCTTAAGATTTTTGGTCGCTTTTTTTCACTTCCCGCCGCCCACACAAGTCGACGAGGAAGCATTAGAATGCACCGATGGATGCTTCTGATCATTCATGACCGAAAATAGAACGTTGTGTAATCCGTTAGACGTGCATAGCATCCTCCACACTAATCAGGTGGGGAAAAACTTAAGGAAGACACCAAACAAAAGAAAAAAAAAACCAAGAGAACAAGAAAACGACTTTAATTAAAAAGCATTTCAATAAATTTTCCTGAAATCCGCTCCAGAACACAGTGCACGAGGGTATGACTGTGTCGAGCTGGCCAATTGTGTCTGCTTCAGCTTGGACTTGGAGCGTTATGGTTCGAGCGAATTACCCGCCAGAACTGTTAGCCTTTTGTTTCCTGTTCCCTTGCAATTATAATCCTTGGGAAATTTATTTACACAGAGCCGGCAATATGAGAGAGGCATAAATCAGAGGAAGAATATAAACAAATGCGAAAAGGATGAAAACATTAAGGATAAGGAAGGATATTGTGTTCCATTGCATTGAGATGGCAAGGTATTAAATTCGAAACTGGCCGAATAAGGACGCAGGGAAAATGTTTGGGCGCTTTGTGAAGACGGTGCGATTAAAATTTTATGAAATAAATATCTTTTTATGCGAAGGATGCACGCACTGAGTGGGTGGTCGAAGAGGGCGAGGAGGGAGATCCTTATTAGGATTAGAAGCAAATTGGATTGTAAAATGAGAGCAAGAACGTAAAATGTTGGTCAACAGTTGGTTTTCGGTTTGAATTTAGGGTTGATCTAAATCCACCGAGGGATGGTCCCCATTGTGGTGGGGGATTACACCGTGAACTTAAAGGGAAACATGAGTTAGCACAGCATCAGCATCAGCATCAGCATCAGCATCAGCATCAGCATCAGCATCAGCATCAGCATCAGCATCAGCATCAGCATCAGCATCAGCATCAGCATCAGCATCAGCATCAGCATCAGCATCAGCATCAGCATCAGCATCAGCATCAGCATCAGCATCAGCATCAGAATCAGCATCAGCATCAGCATCAGCATCAGCATCAGCATCAGCATCAGCATCAGCATCAGCATCAGCATCAGCATCAGCATCAGCATCAGCATCAGCATCAGCATCAGCATCAGCATCAGCATCAGCATCAGCATCAGCATCAGCATCACTGACTTTAGAGATTTTCGGAGAATTGAACTTTCATATGGATGTCTTAACTCGTGACAGCATTTTGCCACAACCGCAGTCAGACGATGGGATGAAAATGCTTTAATTTGTTGAGACTTGAGGCGTCAACCACTTCCTCGCTTCTGTGTACTCTTCACGGCAACAATTCCTCGAAAACTGTTCTCACTCCATCGGGAACATGCCAACTCCAGGACTGAGCATGCCCAAATAAACAATAAAACCCATCCTTTGCAGACGAATATTGCAACGCTCACCCGCTTAATGGCCCCCCGACTCTATTCATCCTTTCATTCATTCTGACGTCTTTCAGTTATTCCATCAGATAATATTATTAACGGATTATTAATCCAACACATACACGACTCACGGCTCATGGCTCCTCAACAGAAATTGACAAGGAAAAGGGTTCGTCTTCGACTTTGTCTTCGTCCTTCTTTATGAGCTTCATCTTATTGTACGCGCCAAAGAGGGTTCGAGCGGGCAGAGAGAGGGAGGGTGCAACCCCTGACAGGGACTAACTGTAACAGTAAGTAGCTAACATAAAGCAAACAAAGTCCTTTTCCACAACTCAGATCTCATTTGATTTTAATTTAAATTTAATGAAGAATCACAAGGCGCAAAAGGACCAACTCTTATCCTTTCAACCCCCGCCCCACGCTCACCGGCGGTGTCCCTTTTGTATTATTCTTGTTCGTTGGCCAAAATGCGGAATTGTTAAATAGCTTAACACCCCCTTGGCCTCTGTGTCGTTGTGAGGGGGCGGTGGGTGGTTGGGTGTATCCTTTTCGTCACTCAAGGCTGTATTGATGTTTTCCGTTACGATTCCCAAGGAACTTGGGATTCGAATGCGAACTGCGCACCCACCCGCTGGACATCTTCGAGGAAACTTTTGCGGAATTGAAAATTACAAGGCGATTTTCCAATTAAGGATACAATCTTCGTATTGTTTCCTTACCCGTCCTGCCAGCCATCCACCCAAAAATCATTGCCCGATCCTATCGAATATGATGCGTGCGCCAAGAGCAACAGGATGCTAGGAGATTGAGCGGAGGATGGTGCTACTATACCGTTAAACTTTATTTAAATTTTAATTCCTTTTTGAACGCCACTCGCGTGTGTGTGTGTGTGTGCGGCGAATGTGTGTAGCGTGCGTGTAATCAAATCAAATCCGAAAAAGGATGTTTGCCTGCCATCTTTTGTTTTGTTTCTGGGTCTCGACCTCGACACAAAAACCCAACAACACCAAGAAGAACAAGAAGGCAACCACGCAGCGCTATTCCATCAAAACAAACCCAATGAAATGTTAATGGAATTACACGAGGTACCTTTCAGGATACGCACACTCCCACCGCCGCTACTGCCGCCGCGCCATGGCGTGTATACACGCGCGCACAAGTTGTGCAAAGTCGTGGAGTATCCTGATCCTGACAAAAGCAAAAGGACAATTCTGGTTGTGCCTTTTGTTTATGCGAATGAAATCTGAATATGAATTGGAGCATTAAATGGTTCACGCTCGTTAATCTGACACAGGGATTGGGAGCGGAAAACCGTTGGGTTTTGTTTGTTCTATACCTTCGATGGGGTGGTGGATGGGTGGAGGGGGTGATGGGAATGAATGCTATTCCTTGGGCTTGAAAATGTTTATTTAATTTTAAGGATGTGCGTTGTAATGATTTCCGAGATTGTTTTCGAAGATAATCACGGGTGTGAAATGCCTCGCTTTACCTTATGTACTCGGTTGGGTCCTTTGTCTTTTTGGATTTAGGTGAGATGACGGTTTTTATAGTTGCGAAGGTATAAGTTTGATTTTTATCTCAGCGAAATGACGGAATTGGGTGAGGCGGTTGGGGTTTTTGAATGCGAACTTGGAATTAATATTAACGAATTGGAGGGAGAGCAAGTGAGGTGTGAATAGAGGAGTGGTTCGATTCCGGAGACACCAACTACAATTTTCACCACACAAACTCTCTCCCGTCACTGGCAGTGCGTGGAGAGAAAAACTGTCGGAAAACAATTCTCAAATTTCGCCGTTCAGAGTCCACTTAAAACAGAATGCCTCTGCAATCGTGAGATAACAATAAAGGGTGGGCCAAGTATAAGTTTCTTTTTAAAAATGCAATAAAATGAGCAAAATTAAATTCTTTCCATGCATTATGGCTTTGTTAGTAAGAAAAAGCCTTTATTTATGAAATACATTATTTATGAAATACAGCAGTGTTCAAGTGGCTGCCTCGGCTGGCTTCGCATGTACCGCATTCTGTCACCCCAATTGTCCAAGACCTTGTTGATGGTTTCAGGCTGTAGCTCACGGATTGCTTGGATGATAGTGGCCTTAAGTGCTTGAATCGTTTCCAGGTTGTTAACATTACATCGGTCCTTCATCGCCAAGACGGCTGATAACACAATTTGGAAATTTGGTGCGCAAAAGATCGATTGTGGCATGGCGCGCCATCCTGCATGATCCAGAGGTCGTCCAAATCCATGTCTTCAATTTCAGTAAAAGAAAAAGTCGGTTTACGCCCACCGTTGACCGGAAGGTTGTTCCCAGCCTCATTTTCGCAGAAAAATGGTTCAATGCTGCCACCACTTCACAATCCGTACCAAACTTTCACCCTCTGTGGATGCATTGGCTTCTCGATAACAACTTGCGGGTTTTCCGAGCCCCAGGTGCGGTAATTTTGTTTGTGAACGTAGCCGCTGAGATGAAAATGCGCCTCGTCAGAAAAGATGATTTTTCGCCCAAGATCGTTGTTCAATTCAATTTACTCTAAGACCCAAACTGCGAAGCGATAACGGAGCGGTTGGTCGGGTCGCGCGTCTTCATTTGCTGAGTCAATTGGACGCTGTAGGCGAATAATCCGAGATCTTTGTGCAGAATTTTCCTCAGGCCAGTGCGTGAAATGAAAATGTTGAGCTGTTGATATCGATGGCGAGTTGATGTTCGTGAATTGATTCTCACACTCTCGGCCACAGCAGCCAGATTCTCATCTGTGTGTGTGGATCATGAGTGTCTACCAGTCTCACGAACTTTTTGCACAACTTTAAAAAAGCTTCATTTCGGCCAAAAACGCACTTCTTTCAAAAAACGCACTGTTTGAGCTACACAGCACTTAGTTTGAAAATAAGTTTTCAATATTCTACAACGTTGTTCAAGCGTAAAGCGACTCATTTCGTTCCGCGGAAGTATGATACTGACTTTCTGTCAAGATTTCAAGCGGGAAACAGGTGTCAGTGTCAAAATAACCTGTGATTTAAAAAAATCACTAGATGGCCCACCCTGTATATGCTGTAATCGGGATAGGATGCACTACATCGACGATTTAGCCAGAACGTTACAATGGGCAGCTTCGAAGTAGTCCAATACTTTGTCTACCTCGGATTCGCGGTAAACTTTACGAACAACATCAATACCCAGTTCAAACGCAGAATAACTCAAGTCAATCGGTGTTTCTTTATGTTCTAGAGGCAATTGAGATCTCTCGGCAGCTGACTTTGCATTAGATCTTCTTGGTCCTGCTCTAAGGCGCTATGCATGGAGAGTATCCAAAGCGGGTCTTGGTGTTTTCGAGAGAAAAGTTTTGTTACCGACCTTTGGTCATGCTTGAGTTGATGGCTATTAGAGGAGAAGAGTCAGTCACGAACTATACGGTCTGTACAAAGACATGAGTCTTATCAAACGTCAGCGGATTCAACGCCTAAGATGGGTAAGCTGTTCTAAACAGCTTGCACATGGACAACTGAGCTCCGCCCAGAAGAATCTTTGACTCCGCGCCCGTGGTACAACACAACAGAGGTCGTCCACGTCTAAGCTGGCGCACGCAAGTGGGGAGTGAGCACAATCCACTTGGTGTACGAAATTGAGGACAGTTGGCGAAAGATCGTGCTAGGATCAGTCTTCTTCATGCTCTTTCTGATCCGTAGGAGTTCTTTGTTGTGCCCACACAAAAGTGTCAACTCTTTGACCTTGATCATCCCATCAGAGTTGCCGCTGCAAGGTATCAATTTTCTGTGAGACACCGCAATTAATTTAGTTGATGCAATGACTAGCTACAACTTGTTTAAATTCTCTGACTGCGCATCCAACTGATTCTTCCAAAATGCAATTCTATCAAATAAATAAACATGAAATCAAGCTTCAAACAGGCAAATGATGACTGCCTTTAAAATGATCCTTTACGCTTTTGCTCCGAAATTGTTTTCACTTATCACCCGCCCATTGAAGCTATCAGCTCCCACTGCATGACCATTGAGTTTCCATTTCAGATATCCCGTGGCGCAGCCCATTTTCCCCGTGAATGTTCGCTTTTTCCTTTTATGACCGTATCCATAATGCGAGGAATGTGTAGATGGAGTCAATAAAGAGCAGCACACTCCTGCTCGTGGATTTGTGGACTTTTGTCGCTTTCTCTAAAATCCAAATCGTGTTACTTCGAAGCCATTTCGCCATCGCCACCCTTTCACGGCAAAAAAAAACAAAATATCGTGTGTGCACTAAAAAATCAAAAGGAAAAGCAGCATCGAATCATATTGAACACTTCACCCCTTAAGGACACACACACACACCCACACAAAGAGAGCGAAAAGGAAGAAAATAATAACTTCTCCACTACCAATCAGAAATATCAGCCGTCGTTCTTCGCGAAACGAACTTATGACGCGAGAATAAACTGCCGAGCCGACGACATCGTCCTCGTCATCGGCGAACGATGACGGTTATTTGCTCTTTTATCCTTTTATCCAGTTCTCTTCGTTCTCCGCCCACCCATCATCTGCCCACTCCTCGATATTGGTTTTGTATTCCGTTCGATTGAACTGTGAAAGGATATGTTTTTATCAGTCACTGTTGCATGGTTTTTGTATCTGAAGGGAGTTACGAGTAGTTGCCCTGGGGGTGGTGTGAAGCGGGTCGCTTTAGTGAGATGATATCCTCCTCTCGCTGTCGAGTGGAAAGGATGTGAAAGGATGTGTGTACTTTGTGCACGGTTCATGGTGGAAGTCAATACTTTAATGGGAAGTTATTTTTCGGGGCATTGACTGCAATGTATTGACGGCGCATTAGGCGAAGGGAAAGAAAAGGTTGTTTGTTTGTTTCATTGTTAAAGGATTCTCTGGAATGGTTGGATGAGTTTCGTCACGGTGATTGTATGTCGGATGGGCGAAATTTGATCGGAGACGGAAATAGAAGTTATGGTTCATATTCAACGAATTCTTGAAGTCTTTTTGACTATAATTCTGCTGGGGAACTTTACAATTGTCAAAAGGCGTAGAAATGGAAAGAGAGGGATATAAAGCTAGTGCTTGCCATAAACTCCAAAACCAATTTTACTCAGAACATCAAAAACTTCTCTTCCTCTTGATGATTGTACCCATTGACCGCTGGTTTATAATCTAATGAGTGGGAGCCATTTACAAGCCCAAGTAATTCCAACCACCATTCTAACACTTCTAACCTCCCGTTTGCGCACATGAACATGTGACCAGATCCATGGGCATGAAAAAGAGGACACTTTGAATAGTCTCAAATAAAAATTGAAGACTTCTTTCTTTTTACATTAGAAAAGCACACAGGAATACGGTAAACAAACGGTGTCTTTAAATATGAAATGAGCCGTCAAATGAGTGGGTGTGTTCAGACGACTGTTAAGAAAAAAAGATGGTATTGTGTTCAGAAGTGAATGAGTTTAGGTACAAAGACAAAAAGAAAATTTCTAAATTAGTGTTGAAAAAAAAAAGTTTTGTTGTAGTTTTGTGATGTCGAAAAATGTAGTTAACTGAGAAAACTAAAAAAGAGGACAAATTGCATGTTTTTCCCAAAAGATACCGGACATTTTTTTATGAGACAAAAAGAGGACATGTCGTCTTAAAAGAGGACGTCCGGTCAGCTTACCAATGACGGAAGCTAAGTAGCAAATGTTTGGGGCGAGATCAAGGACAAATTGTTGGTAACTGACCATCGGCTAGAATAGCATTGTGGTTCAGTTGCATGCTACAATTCAGCTGAGCTATTCAGAGTCATCAAATGCGAGGACATGTTAACTAAGGACCTCCTTTGGTAATGTGTCGCTAAGATAAGCAACATGGACAAAGGGTCAAGACTTAAGCCCTTTCCTCTTGCAGTAATAAGCTTAAGGCTCGTATCGACAGTGGAATTCTGCTGCAATGTCTCCAGCTGCATCTGCAGTTAAAAATTAGTTCTTGATTGATAACTTGATTGTTATCATTTCTCACGCATTAGTCTGAGGAGAATTCTGCACAAAGATCTCGGATTAATCGCTTACATGATCCAATTGGCTCAGCAATTGAAGCGCGCGACCATCCCCTTCGTTATGGCTTCGCATGAATGTGGAGCAGCTTGAATTGGACAACGATTTTGGGCGATAAATCATCTTTTCTGACGAGGTGCATTTTCATCTCGGCGGCAACGTTAACAAACAAAATTACCGCATCTGGGTCTCGGAAAACCCGTACGTTATTGTCGAGAAGCCAATGCATCCGCACCACAGAGAGTGACAGTTTGGTGCGGATGGAGGAGTGGTGGCATCACTGGACCATTTTTCTTCGAAAATGAGACTGGGAACAACGTTTCAGTCAACGCTGGGCGTTAGCCATTTTAAACGACTTTTTTTTCTGAAATTGAAGACATGGATTTGGACGACCTCTGGTTCATGCAGGATGGCGCGTCATGCCACGCAGTCCATGCCACAATCGATCTTTTGCGCACCAAATTCCCAAATCGTGTTATCAGCCGCCTTGGCGATGTCAATTGGCCGCCTCGGAGCTGCGATTCGACCCCCTTTGAACTTTTTTTGTGGAGAACCGTGAACGACCGATGTTATGACAGCAATCCGGAAACGCATCAAGCACTTAAGGCCAACCCGATATCATCCAAACAATCCGTGAACTACAGCCCGAAATCAACAAGGTCTGAGAAAACTGAGTGACAGAGTGCGCTCCTGTGAAGCCAGCCAAGCAGCCACTTGAGCGACGTTGTATTTTATAATTAATGGGAATGTTTGTTCTTACTAATGGAGCAATAATACATGGGAACAATTTAATTTTGTTCATTTTATGGCATTTTTAAAAAGAAACTTTTATTTGGCCCTCCCTGTATATGCTACAGAACATTATAGAATAATTCACCGGAAATTATCAATTTGAGTTCTGCTTGCTTTGACTGAAAAACCCCTCAGATCCTATAAATGCAGCTTCATTTAGGCAGAGAGTGCTTCAAAAATCGTTGGGTGGTTCTTATGTCGTTCCCCCAATTTAATTCCCTTCTTCTTTTACAGCCATTAGCTCCTTTCTTATTCTGAGCTGGGCTCATTTGTCAACCTTCGTTCGCGTATTTGTTCATTAACTTTTTTATTCTAGTTAACTTATTTTCTGTTTAATTGACAGTTTGCAACTCGAAGTTCACGCCCTGCTTAACAAATAATCAGCAGTCCTTTCAGTTTCTCTGAATATAGTCGTTCCTTTGTTGTCCTTTTCGTTAAATTTAATATTCGTCTTAGCTTTGCCGTCTCTCTGTCAACCTTCTGTTAACTGGTTAATTTTCGTTTAAAATCCATGGCCATCTCCATCCATCTCTGCTCCATGTTGACTCTTGCTTTTCTCGAGCCGTGATCACCCAATTCTGTCATAGACGCTTACAACAACACCTGATAAGGAAAGATATCGAAAAGTGCCTCCATTTTAAGGTCTGCCTCTTTGATTGCCTGTCAAGAGCATACATGAGCCAGTTAGCCAAACAAAAGTCTCTTCCTTCAATCAGACGTTCGCATGCTTAATCTTTGTTTATTCGCCAAAATTCGCCTTCAGTTAGCAGAACAGGCTCCAACCCTCTTCTGAATCCAATAAGAAACAGAGCGTTTTGCTCCCTCCTCCGCCCCATTCATCTCAACGCTCTTCACACACATTGTTTATGTCTACAAAACCATATTGGTCAACACGAGTATCCATAAAATGAACATCTATGCATTCACTTGGAATACAATAAACAGTTTTCTGTCTAAAATAATAAAATGCAAATCATATCTGCTCCCTGGGAGATAACACAAACAGAAACTACCCGCAAACTATCACCCCCTCCCCCTGGCATCTGGCCAAAAACAGGCGGCAAAAGTTCTTGACTAATGGCCATTTAATGGGAACTGTTTATAATTACACTCACACACGAGGCAGCCTCTGGACAGAAACCTCAAGACGACGACGATGAAAAGTAACTTCTTTAGGTCGTCGAATGCGACGGCGACGACGGAGCGAGTCTGCAACGTACGTGATCATACATAATCAAATTTCGACACAAAATGGCCAACAAATGGTGGCATCCTTCAAGGATCTAATAAACAATATGTATCCATATCCGTGTTGGTGCTTCGCAAACACTCCCATCCCCCACCCACCCCACGGCAGCGTGCGTCCAGAATGTATCTGGAAGGAACTTTATTGATAATGACCCCAGAGTAAGACAACCCCCACCCCATGGCGGGCGTCTCAGAAGTGCGTTGTCGGTGGTCCTTGAGAGTGGAATCCCATTTTGGGATAATGTGACTCGTGTGTGTGAGTGTGTCCGTCTATTGTTTTGCTTGGATTTTACACACGGAAGATTGTATCTCACCCCGTTCAGAGGTTCAGTGGGTGGGTTGACAAGGATGTTCTGCTGACGTTCACCAAAAAATAATTTTCTCTTCAATTAAAGTTTTCCATTGGAGAAGGCAGAATTGCAAAGAAGCCGTCGGAATCAGTTGAGTGGGGGCGAAAAGGATTTACGACGATTGTCTTAGTCTATCATGTGTGGATTAGGGAAGAGGATGTGTGGATGGGTCCCGGTGGATTTGGTTATTGAATATTCAACGTTTTAATGTTTTTCATTCGTGGTGGTGAGGGATGCAATGCTGATGGAGTGATGACTCACCCTAAGTTCGTTATGAGTGGAGCCAATTAAAGGGTGGTGGGAATAGTTGGATGCCAAAAATCGTATGAAATAAATGATCAGACTTAAAAATATGGAGTCTATTGTAGGGTCCATTAGGTCAGCACTCTTAAACAGAGAAATCGTTTTTACTTCATTTCGAAAAAAATGCTCAACTGAAACTGTACCCATCTTTTGAGATCTATTTCCAAGAACGGCCCTTATATAAGTAGCTAGAGTATCCAGCGTGCTTCACTACGCCTTCTCTGGACGGCGTGTCCCCTTCTTTTTCAAGGAGATCTAATTTTTCCCGGTGTTCTTTAGAAAATTTCTGTGCAAAATTTCATAATTCTCCGTCGAATGTATGCTGGCAGATGCGAATTTCTGTTTTTCCTATAGCCTATGACCGATTCCTGATCGATCGGTACTTATAGTGTAAAAAATTGCACAAGGATCTGTGAAATTGTTTAGAAATGTATCCCATACATACAAACGAACCTTCAATGTTATATTTAGAGATAAATGGTAAAATAATACTTAAAAATTGAAGTTGGCTCAAGTCCTCTCTTAGAACTTGCACATTCGTGACTTCAGGTGACTGCGTATCGTCTACTTCGCTTAGGTATGATGAATATGACACACTGAATAATGACATAGGTTGCATAGCTCGAGTTCTTATAAACTAAAAACACATACAAGTCATTCTTGACAACCTCCTCTTCATGCCTGCAAAGTTTCATTGAAATCAGTCCAGCCATTTCGGAGATTAGCCCGAACAATCAGACAGACAGACAATACGATTTATTAACATAGATTTAAGCCCAAGCCACCCTTGACGGCCTCCTCTTCATGCCTGCAAAGTTACGTTGACATCACTCCAGCCGTTTCGGAGATTGGTCCGAACAATCAAACAGAGAGACAAAGATTTAAGCCCAAGTCACTCTTGGCAACTTCCCCTTCATACCTGCAAAATTTTATTGAAATCGGTCCAGCCGTTTCGGAGATTAGTCCGAATCAGACAGACAGACACAAGTATTTTATTTACATAGATTGAAGCCTAAGTCACTCCTGACAATCTACTCTCCATACCTGCAAAGTTTCATTGAAATCGGTCTAGCCTTTTCGGAGATTAGCCAGAACAATCAGACAGACAGAGAGACACTACGATTTTATTAACATTGATTTAAGCCCAAGTCACTCTTGATAACCTCCTCTTCATTCTTGCAAAGATTCATTGAAATCGGTTCAGCCGTAACGGTGATTAGCCCGAACAGGCAGACAGACAGACACTACGATTTATTAACATAGATTTAAGCCCAAGCCACTCTTGACAACCTCCTCTTCATGCCTGCAAAGTTACGACGACATCAGTCCAGCCGTTTCGGAGATTAGTCCGAATCAGACAGACAGACACTACGATTTTTATTAGAAGTTTGAAAAAATAACAGATTTACGGGTCAAAACTAATTTTGTTCAAAAAATTAAATGCGACTCTTACCGATTACATCCGTTCACAATGTGAGTTCGATGAAAAAGAACCTTAACATGATCACTCACTGACAGCTGTCTATGTGTGAGCGCGTATGCGCTACAATCTGCATTTGCCGTGTGTATGACATCAGCACACAGTATAGATACAGCACACGCTCATATGCGCCTACCTATTTGTTGTTTTTTATATGAGGACAAATTTAGATGTTGATATATATATACAATTTTTTTTATATATAGATAAGACTCCTTGAAAATGATAACGGTATATTAAATGAAAAGCAAAAGGATGTACAAGTTTTTTTTTGGGATCGGAAAAGTGGCCTGTTTAGGTTAATGTTTCTTTTCGAAAATTGTATTTTACTACCATAGAACATAATAAAATGTTCTTAAAAGCTGAAATATTGCGTGAGATTTCTCAATTTATTTCATTTCGCTAGCTAGCGTGTTGATTCACTGTAATCTATCAAAATTAAATGCCAACTATAGAGACATGATTGTCAAACCTTCTCCATTGAAATCCTTCCAAAACCAATTATGGCCAATTCACAAACCTCACAAAACTTCTTGATTCACCCTTAAATATAACGGTAAATAAATATAGTAGCAACCATTTGAAATGTAAATTTCCATCAAAATCATAACTTATTATCATTTCAATTCCAAAAAAATAGGAAAATGATCAAAAGATCAAAAGGATGTGCGTGGAAAGCACTTTGTATGATGATTAGACTGCACCCATTCAACCCTTCAAGGGAGCATATCCCTTTGACATTTAAAATACCGTTACAATTTTATGATGAGAACTGTAAAAGATTACTCAGTATATGCATGGCAAACATTTTCAGAAAAATTCAGAGACACACACAAATAGAAAAAGAGAGAGAGAAAAAGAGACAGAGTGAGTGAAATGAACGCGAGCACAGTTATGAAGTGTAACTGTAATTACACGCTCTCACATCCCCTTGGATTTGCATATAAATTGCTTTTCTGCTTTTCATTTGATTTTTCGGAGTAATATACTCCGAATACACACACAAGCACATTTGGTAACTAATTTCGATTAAACCCGACTTGGCACGTTTGGTGCGCATTTTTGGTTGAAGCAAAATCAAAAACCTTCACGCCTGCCTGAGTTTGAATTATTGATGAAAAACGGTCTTTCCAAAACCGAATGCGTTTCGGTCGAAAGGATACGCTTGCATGGGGAAGGATACTCCTCCGACTAGGAGTTTGTTGGGAAAAGTTTTCCCATTCATTTGTATGGTTGCGCTTTTGACTTTTTGGTATGGATGAGAGGAGTTCGCCTTGTTTGGTTTTTTTTTTCTGATTTCCTGCGGGCTTCCTAGGTCCTGGGCGGTATGTGAGGATATCCGGTGAAATTTAAAAGCTTGCAGTTAACTGGAGGAGGAAGTTAGTTGCGGAATAGTTTTTCGCTGACAACATAGAAGTTCAGAGATGGACGGTGCAGTGTGTGTTCGTTAATTATTATCCTTGCTGTGGACTATCGATCACAATAAGACCATTGAGTCCCGGTTTCACGGTGAACTCAGCAGAATTTGAAGGATTTCACATTTGTTCGGTGCGGGAAGGAAATTAATCTCCTGGATTGGATTGAAAGTTTTCAGCTGCCAGAGGCTTCTTTTGAATACTGAAATGGGAAGTGGAATCATTGCTGGAAGGTGCTTTGTTACGATCCCAGTGGCTGACAGGACAACAGACATAATTTCTGTTAAGAGAATGTTTACCATCGTTCTGCGTGGAGTCGTCCAGAAATACCTCTCCACCCTGCACCTCTCGGATAGTTTGTAGTTGGTAACTGGATTCACACAATAAAAACAATGGTGGACCAAGATCACTCCCTTGCGGAACTCCGGCGGCGATCTCATTGAACTCGGAGTATTCAGTTCCGCGCTTTCTACGAAATATTCTGTTTTCAAGACAGGATTCTATGATCCTTTTTTTATGCTATGCTTTGGGTCGTTATGCTGTTGAAAGCCCCAACGTAGAGGGATATTTTCCTTGGCGTATGATAGCATTACCATTTGCAAAATGTCTTTGAACTCGGCTGCCGTCATATTGTTTGTAGTCTGGAATATTTGACGAACATCATTCTAAGAAAAACATCCCCAGACCATTATGTTGCCGCCTCAGTGTTTCACTGTATTTTTTGTGCAGCGGTTATCAAATTCCTTGGCTTGAGAAGCCCTTCATTCTTTTCACAGTAATTTCCAAAGAGATTAATCTTTGTTTCGCCAATCAGCAAAATATTTCTCCATTTTTTTATCGATATCGCTCGTTTTTTTTTGCATGTGTCATGGCAAACTGTAGCATCATGCCCAATATTTTTCTTTTCACTAGCCGCACTTTCCTAGCTATTCGTCCGAGACGTTTGGCTTTTTGTAAGCGACCACGAACTGTTGGAGCACTAACGATGTTGTCAATTTCTGCGGAAATCGCGTTTGATGACTAAAAGGGTCACTTTTTGATAACATTATTATATGGCGATCATCCGCTGGGGCCGTTTTTTCCGATCTGCTTTAAATTTTTTTTTGGCGTGCAGATTTAAAAAAAATTTAACAAAATTAAGTGACTGTCCCACACATTTCGCCTTTCGCGCAGAGATTTTCCTTTTTTTGTGCAACACAACGAAAACTTTCTCTTCTGTAATGCAGTGACTATTTCGGGCCATGACAAACCTGAAATGTTTATTTCCCTCTTCTTAATTGATACCAAGCTATTAAAATAAAATATACTAAACCTTTTTGATAAAAACTCCCAAAGAAAATAATGATATAGTTGAATATTGATCGCAATCTGAGGTATATCTATTTTTTTGATCACACAATTTTTATGTGCTAACACAATTTAATCTTCATAAAAAGAAATATTTGCGTTAATGTTGAAAATATTTTTAAATTTTAAGTTTTTAATAAGTATATAGAATACAAATATATTAGCCTTTTTTGCGAACTTTAACCATTTTCATCATTGTGCAACACTGAAGACGAAAAATGTATGAATGTGGGTGTATCTATTTTTTAGATCAGATGTGTACATAATGTGGGATTTAGCGATCATCACGTTAAAAAGACAACACGAAATAGGATATTGAATGTTTATTAAATAACTAATCTACTACATTATACGGGTAGCTGTTGGCTGCTGAACAATAAAAATGACTCTACACTTCGACGTTCTACTTCTACTTCTGATCTACATACTTAACTACTCAGAAGTGAAAACTCTCTAATCTGTTGTTTGTCTGTTCTGCGTGTTCGTTCGTTTTGTTTGTTTTTGTTTTTCATGTATTCTACAATTCATAGTCCTTACTATCTAGATAAAAATACTTAAATCTAGCTTAACTATCTTAACTTTTGTTCTTAAAACTAACTTACTAACCCAACACGAGTACTCTAAGCTAATCTAAGATAAAGGAATTTGCCTTTCGGCTTAAGCTCTTATTATTTTATAATTCATATTGCATTTCTATTTGTTTTTTCTTGTCCAAGAAAATTTTAAAAACTTGGATCTTTTGGTTTTTATTTTATTCTATCCTAACTAAACCTAAACTAAACTAAGCCTAACTAAAACTTACAATCTGCTTAATCTACTTAAAACGACTTAAACTATGTTCGTAACACAATACGGACGCGTGCACCAGGGCGCATATGGTATTTGTATGTTTAAAATACACATTTTAAACGCCGTAATGCACATTTCTTTGGAATTTTTTTTTGTTTAATATTTTTTTGTGATTTTTAGTTTTATGATTTTTTTTTCTTTTTTGCTACCTAAAACTAACTTAATCTATGCAAGTTGGCCACATGAGGTCAACTATCAAGTCATTGCCCTTACAAGTTAACGGCGGCGAAGGCTGATTGTGGTGTGACCACCAATAAAAATGTCGTTCTTTGGCAGACTCTACCCTGTCCCGGGCTGAGATCGCCACACTGAACCGAAGAAGATCCTGGTGGCTGCGAGCGACGTCCGGCTCGTATTGGAGTCGCCTATCCACTGTTAGGCGTGCGACATGGAAGATGATAGGACATCCTTCCGTATCCTGTATCAGGCCTTTTTCGTCCAAATAAAGAACAGCTTCGGGTGAAATGAGTGTGTTCGTCCATTTGTTACATTGTGTGAATGCGTGGCATTATCGTGTATTTGTATAGTCCGCTGTTGGGTCGCCTGACCGTAACGGTTGTCTGTCGTGTCTCGTGATCTGTTCGTACTGCTCGCATAGTTCGTAGAGTAAATTATGTTCTGTTCGGTCACTCACCCTACACATAATATGTGGCCACAAGGCATAACCGCCTAAGTCGGTTTTTATACTTTTTCAGGGAAGGCGGTCAAGTTTCAAATCAGCACTACTACTAGTACTTAGGCTATTAGGTTTTTTTGGAATGACTTCTGTTTAAAAAAAGATACAGACATAAAAAATTTAGTGAAAGTAGATTTAAACATGCTGAACAGAATGGTACTTAAAACTCATTTTTGTCCTAACTCGAGTTAAGCGTTTATGCTTTGTGGCCACAGAATTATATCCCGTTAGACCTACATTACCATTGCTGATTAGAACCACTCAGATTGTTGTATGTATCTCAGGAAGCGCCTTAGCTCTATTTTTTTCAGATCTTCCAGCTCGTTGAAGAAGTTAGTAGTCTCCTTCCCGTAATAATAATAATAATAATAATAATGGCGGCGATACAGTCCGAGGTGGACCTGGGCCTAGCTTCTCAGTAACCACTCGTGTTGTGCGTGCTATTGTTCTCTCACGAGCGAAGGGGACCTACAGTTTAATGCCGACTCCGAACGTCGAGATTGAGAAGCTTTTTTCTAGACAGTTATACTCTTTGAGCATTGTCAGTGACTCGAAAGAGGTGGAGCCGTGAAAAAATGTTTGATGTTTTTTTCGAGATTCGGACCGACGACCTCGAGCGTAGGAGTCGACGCACCTACCCACTACGCCGCGTCTCCTTCCCGTAGACTTGGATAATTGCAGAACAGGTGGCGAACGGACTCTCTTTCCTCCTCGTCCCTGCAACTTCTACAAGAGTCGCTGTGGAGGATACCTAGCGTCCTGGCATAGGTGCCTATCGGACTGATGCGGCGACTGATGCTGTTCATTGATAAAGATTTGCTCCTGTTCACCACCGGCGTTGACCTAATGTCCAGATTCAGTCATCTTTCATTTGCCTTTTTTTCCTCCCCTTTTTTCTCTTCCATGCCTCCATGCGCCGTATAGCAGAATTGGGATGATAAATAATCAATGTCTTACACAATCTGTCATTGGTTTGCAACCACATATAAGGTCAGCTCAAATTGGTCAAAGACTTGATTCGATGGTTAATCTGTAGCACCACCAATGTTTTCTTCCCGAATATTCCAGGCTGAAGTCGTCTTTTTGTTTCGGTCAACGTTGTGGAGCCCAGTTCCAGGTCATAGCAACAACATTCTGGGAAATGAGAAAGAAAGGAAATCAAAGAAAGAATATAATTTTCTAAAGATGACTAAAGTGAGGCTTTAAATAACTGTGCAGCGTCTAGGAAAACTTGGTCAGAATGCCAGAACTATAATGATCCGAACAAAAATTACCTCGAATTATAAACTCCTGGTTTCGAAAGAAGGGGAAGACTAAAAAGGGATCAACTGCTTGCAAGTTGGCTTAGTCTAAGTAATTGGAAGTAGCGGGTCCAAAAATGACTTAAGGGCATCTATTCAACCATCTGTACCTAAGAGCATCCATAATCGCATTGGTCACATGGGTCATTGTTTCAATCCAGCAATGGAGTTTGATTGCGAACCAAATTCCATTCAATGGTGCGAATACGCGAAGTGTGCGCTTGCACAACTTTGTCAGAAAAGCTAAGTCACGACGAAGTTTTCTGAAGCCAAAATTTATTAACTTCTTAAATAATTTGCCAGCAGATGATGAAACTGTGAAATTAATTAGAGTTGGGGCGGATTCTGTTATTGTCGACGTCCACACAAACAGAAAGACTGTCATTGTCCAAAAATTTTAATCACGCGAAGAGACACTACGTGACTTCGCACATTGATCATAGCCTTGAAAGTTTGAATTCGACCCGGATGCATTAAATTTCGGCGGGGACGGGGGTGATTCCATTTCAGCTAAAGACGGAGAAGCAATGACTGTGAAGGGAGATGCTCAGAAAATTAGGGTTTTTTTTTTAGTTCAGAAAAGGACACTCTGATATTGCTGAGAAGCTAGGCCTAGGTCCACCTCGGACTGTAGCACCGTAATTAAGATATTAACTCTGATCTCAAACGACTTACGATGCAACAAGCAACGAAAGCCTAGTAGTTCAGTAGAGATTACTTAGATGAATAACTAAGTTCCAGAAAAATGCGGCAGACTTTTAATGAAGAATACGTCTGACATGCACGAACAGTACAGGACCAACAACCTTCGATGCTCCCAAAGAAACACGCCACTCTAACACCACACTGTAATAAATTTATTCTCCCTTTCTCGCATAGGCAATAACAAGTCGATAATTTAAAAAGTATCTATGATCCCCTGTACCGGGGATCTCTTCCGCCAAGCCCATCGTCCTAAAGCTGTCGCACAGTGCCTCAAAAAACTCCTCATATTCCGAGTCTGGCAGAGGGAACACGTTGATGGCCTTCATGTTGGCTGAGGAGACACAAGCTCGGTTAGGCTTAAAAATCAAAAACTTCTTCACAAACCTTTGAATTTGGCAATGCCGTCGTAAGCAAACGTCTTCTTCTTGACCTCCACTCTCTGATCAGTGAATCCCGCTTGTTTCAGCAGCGCTGCGTACACCTCTTCGATTTGAGGATGATCAAGTAAAGGCGACGTGATTCCCTTCAGATCTCTCACATAGCCCTTCCATCGAGGATCCTTTGACAGAACTCTGTATACGTCGAAAGCAGAGTTTGAGCCAAGGAACACCAGGAGACAGTCCCCATTCGTGCGGAGCGATTTGAAGATGTTTTCCAAAGACAATCTGAGAAATAATGAATTCGTTATACTGCGGCGCAGAATGAATATGCCTCACACACTTTTGATCTTGTATCCAGTGGAGGCAGTAGAATGATGTCACCCGATCAAATTGATCATGATACTTCAGCGGCAGCAGTTCCGTTTCAATGTTTAGCTCTCTGAAGTCGACGCCCTCAAGGTTGCCGTAACATTTGGCCGAATACTCCACCATCTTCGGTGAGATATCGGTTCCAGTGATCTGTTTGAAGCCACGAGCCAAGACTGGAACTATAATCTCCATGAGGACATCTCCACTTCCAGTGCCTACGTCTAGCAGAGACTGCTTTCCGTCTGAATGCAGTGCCAGAGTGTTGGCGTATTCGTTGACAATCTCCTTGGCATCGTGCCTCTGGACGCGACTGGCACGGCTGTAAAGTGATGGCTTGTCCATGGCTGCCATATCACCAATAGAAAAGTGAACTGAAGACTTGCGCCTTTATATGCACCATGTCCATAGCGCGTGGCACAAATTACTTTGGACTTCTCAAGAATTCACAAACCGAAAGAAAACAGTGTGAGCTTTAATTAGCACAGTTACCCTTGAATTAATGAAGAATTAGTCAGAATGTTATTTATTGTTTTAAGCTGTTAAGGGGATTCCCGACACCGGGCAGCGAGTGAAAATATTCCGTGGCGGCACAACGAGTGGCTTTTGTTAACGCTGACGTGATGGAAGGAAAGGGCTTCCGGAATTTGATCAATTGGAGATTTTGATATTTGTTGGGTCACTTCATTGACTCTGCTGCAGCCGGCAGCATTTTCTTTTTCGATGGACTATCGCTCGAAAGAAATAATCGAGTACTAATTGACGCTGGAGATCGAGAAACACTCAAGATGCGCGCATCTCCGAAAGAGTTCTCTTCATTCTGCTGACATTTCTCTTAGCGAGTCGAAAAGAACCCGAAAATATGCAGATTTTTATGGCGTTCTTAGGTTTGCTGTGTGACCAAAGATGCCAAACGTGGAGAGTTAATATTCTCCAAGTGAAATGATGACAGATTTGCAAAATTGCATAGGCCGAAGACCAAGTTTGATACCGCTGCTGAAGTCGCCTCAGCCAACAGGAACGCTGTTGATCAGGCTCCACTAGTGTACATATCGAATCAAGAAGTAATTGAAGAATTGAGGACAAAAAAAAAACAAGGATCACGACGCAGTTCTGCAGGATCCATGGTCTGGGAGTCGACTTTGGAGACGGGTCTCCAAAGAAGTGTGACTCTAAGTAGAATCCATCAAAAATAAATCCAACGATCATAAACTACATGTTCTCGACGACCAATTAACGCCACCAACAACCTGGGGCGTTAAATGATTTCACACAAATCATTTTAAAGTGCCAATTAGCACCTACTTGTAGAGAACGCACGCCTGTCACTTCAATGATTTCAATTTCACGGCAGAAATAATTCGTTAAGGTAGATTGACGTCATCTGATCGTAGTGATAACCAAACAGTGGCTGTTTGGACATTTAATGATGTCTCGAGAATTAAAGAAGTGTGCCATGTCGTTGACATAGAGTGCCTCACAGAATTGAGCGTACATCCGTGGAATAGCCGTAATTTTCCCCTTTTCAGTGGGAAGGACCTTCAAGGGACTGACGAATTTGGTCGTTGTAAACGATTTATTATGCTATTGGATTATATATAATGGAGCTCAGGAGGGACCTAAGACTTTTGTCATTATAACCGATGTCGCGGTAAGCGATTTCGACTTAATATAAAAAGTTGTTGCAAGTGCGTTGTGACTTTATAACTCACGAACAGTCAAACCGAATTTAATAAAAATTTTAGGGTTTGTTCGCATAGTCGTCTAGATGGTTCATCTAAAGTTGTGCACGAAATTGGTTGACGCATTAGTGAGTTATGACTTTTTATGTCAACATCTTTGTTCTCATACAAAAAACTGTATTAGTATTTATACCTGTGTGCTGATGTGATGTACACTCGCCAATACAGGTTGTAGCGCATACGCTCATTCACATTGACAGCTGTCAGTGAGTGATCATGTTAAGGTTCTTTTTTATCGAACTCGGATTGTGAACGGATGTAATCGGTAAGAGTAGCATTTGATTTTTTTGGTTGTTTATCGAAAAAAAAAGAGTTTTGGCGCATAGATCTGTTTTTTTTTCAAACTTGCAGCTAAACATCATCAAACAATTAGCTTAATTTTTTTATCATTTAAACACAAGTGTTATTGTTTTATTGTTTTTGGAATGCGAATAATTGATTGATTGAGGCAATGATGTTTAATATAGTGTGTATGTAAATCTATGCTTATAAAATCGTAGTGTCTGTCTGTCTGATTGTTCGGGCTGAACTCCGAAACGGCTAAACCGATTTCAATGAAACTTTGCAGGTATCAAGAGGAGGTTGTCAGGAGTGACTTGGGCTTAAATTTATTTTAATAAAATCCTAGTGTCTGTCTGATTGTTCGGGCTAATCTCCGAAACGGCTAAACCGATTTCAATGAAACTTTGCAGGTATGAAGGGGAAGTTGTCAAGAGTGACTTGGGCTTAAATCTATGTTAATAAAATCGTAATGTCTGTCTGTCTGATTGTTCAGGCTGATCTCCGAAATGGCTGGACCGATTTCAATGAAACTTTGCAGGTATGAAGAGGAGGTTGTCAGGAGTGACTTGTGCTTAAATTTATTTTAATAAAATCCTAGTGTCTGTCTGATTGTTCGGGCTAATCTCCGAAACGGCTAAACCGATTTCAATGAAACTTTGCAGGTATGAAGGGGAAGTTGTCAAGAGTGACTTGGGCTTAAATCTATGTTAATAAAGCCTTAATGTCTGTCTGCCTGATTGTTCGGGCTGAACTCCGAAACGGCTAAACCGATTTCAATGAAACTTTGCAAGTATGAAGAGGAGGTTGTCAGGAGTAACTTGGGCTTAAATTTATTTTAATAAAATCCTAGTGTCTGTCTGATTGTTCGGGCTAATCTCCGAAACGGCTAAACCGATTTCAATGAAACTTTGCAGGTATGAAGGGGAAGTTGTCAAGAGTGACTTGGGCTTAAATCTATTTTAATAAAATCCTAGTGTCTGTCTGATTGTTCGGGCTGATCTCCGAAATGCCTGGACCGATTTCAATGAAACTTTGCAGGTATGAAGAGGAGGTTGTCAGGAGTGACTTGGGCTTAAATCTATGTTAATAAAGTCTTAATGTCTGTCTGCCTGATTGTTCGGGCTGAACTCCGAAACGGCTAAACCGATTTCAATGAAACTTTGCAAGTATGAAGAGGAGGTTGTCAGGAGTAACTTGGGCTTAAATTTATTTTAATAAAATCCTAGTGTCTGTCTGATTGTTCGGGCTAATCTCCGAAACGGCTAAACCGATTTCAATGAAACTTTGCAGGTATGAAGGGGAAGTTGTCAAGAGTGACTTGGGCTTAAATCTATGTTAATAAAATCTTAATGTCTGTCTGTCTGATTGTTCAGGCTGATCTCCGAAATGGCTGGACCGATTTCAATGAAACTTTGCAGGTATGAAGAGGAGGTTGTCAGGAGTGACTTGGGCTTAAATCTATGTTAATAAAGTCTTAATGTCTGTCTACCTGATTGTTCGGGCTGAACTCCGAAACGGCTAAACCGATTTCAATGAAACTTTGCAGGTATGAAGAGGAGGTTGTCAGGAGTGACTTGTGCTTAAATGTATGTTAATAGAATCGTAGTGTCTGTCTGTCTGCTTGTTCGGGCTAATCTCCGAAACGGCAGGACCGATGCCAACGAAACTTTGCAGGCATGAAGAGGAGGTTGTCAGGAGTGACTTGGGATATTCAATGCGTTTTCGGTTTATAAAAATTCGAGTTATTCATCATCAGTCACGAATGTGCAAGTTCTAAGAGACGACGTGAGCCAACCTCAATTTTTAATCATTATTTTACCATTTGTATCTATCTACTTGTGCTTGAATCGTTTCCGGCTTGTTGGCACAACATCGGTCCTTCTTGGTTCCCCCACAAAAAACGTTCAAAGGGGTCAAATCGCAGCTCCGAGTCGGCCAATTGACATCGCCAAGACGGCTGATAACACCATTTGGGAATTTTGGTGCGCAAAAGATCGCTGTGTGCAAATCCAAATCTATGCCTTCAATTTCAGTAAAAAAAAAGTCGGTTAACGTAACACCCACCGTTGACCGAAATGATGTTCCCCGTCTCATTTTCGAAGAAAAATGGTCCAATGATGTCACCACTTCACAATCCGTACCAAACTGTTACTCTCTGTGGATGCATTGGCTTCTCGACGTGCTAATAGCATGCGGGTTTTCCAAGCCCCAGATGCGGTGCGGCAATTTTGTTTGTTAACGTAGCCGTAGTAGTATGATTTTTCGCCCAAAATCGTTGTCCAGTTCAAACTGCTCTAAGGTTCAAGCTGCGAAGCGATAACGAAGCGGATCGTCGCGCCTGCAATTGGACCTTGTAAGCGAGTATTCCAAGATCTTTGTGCAGAATTCTCCTCAGGCTAGTGCGTGAAATATTGAACTGTTGAGATGTTCGTGAATTGAGTCTCACACTCTCAGCCACCGCAGCAGCCACATTCTTATCTGTGTACGGTGCACGACGACGTGGACTATGAGTGTCTACCAGTCTCACGAACTTATTGCACAAACTTGCGTACAGCAGTCGCGGTGGGTGCTTCATTTCGGTCAAACCTTATTTTCAAAAAAATCCTGCTGGCTGAAGCGAGTTCATGATTGAAGGCTTTCTTTGGATTGCAGTGCTGCTCCGTGACTACTGAAGGCGAAGAGTTTAGACTCAGAAATGCTTATTTTACCACTGTGTCAAATTTGAAAGAAAATAACAGTAAATTCGGTCATTTTGTCTATTTGAGTCAGCAGTTGAATCTATTCAGTTCATGCAGCCTTGGAAATGCTCCTATGAGCGTAGAGTCTTAACGAATTCAATTCAGTATTTCAACGGGCAGAACTTAATTAAAAATCTCAGGGTCTTCCAGCGATTGTAGAACGTGTCCTTTCTAGACACTTTGCTAACGTCTGTTGGTATTCAGTAGAAGGTCATCACTTTGAGCTTTCATTTGTATTCAACTATTCCCGATTTTATTTCCAGGACTGACCGGTTCACGAAGATAGGAGAATATGGATAGACCTCCCTGTCGAAACTGTTGGGGTTGAGAGATTCCGGTGGGTGCATAAGTCGACCATTCGAACATGACAGAGCCAAGAGATTCGATTGCATTTATGATCAATTGCATCTTCATCCGCTTATCATTTTAATTTCCGAAAAGAGACAAGTGGACAAATGGACAGAGAGAGAGGGGGAGACTATACCAAGACAGTCTGTACAGATGCTGCGGAGTTACCTCAAGGATTTCGCGACCAGTATTTCTTTCTGTTGATTCCTGCATAGTCCCATTTTACCTACAAAATTCCTTATGAATTTGCCAATCACCACATACGGAAACATTTTCCTTCAAACAATCACAACCAGGAACAAACTTTTGCGTCAACTGAGGCTGTGCAAAACTTTTCACTTTGACGTCATACCACTGAATGTAAAATTCAAACGAGTCTACGTGCGCTCCCAAAATGCTGCAACACATTTCGCACTGACTCGCTTACATTCACATCAGCACAGCACCCGAAAGTATGCTCCAAACTATACTTGCTGTACACAAGTTCCTTACAATATTTACGATCTTGCAGCATGCATCAGTAATTGAGGAAAATTCCGGGTTAACTTTTATCCTTAATCACGTCCTTCTCGCAAAACCTATTCGGCGCACCTGTGCAGGGTGCAGTTAGTCAGTCATGCGCCAAGCAAACGAGCTCCTTATGCAAATGCGAGCCAAATTGGTTTCCCTTAACCGAATCAAGGACCTTCGCAGCGTGAACGCGTGTCCCCACCCACCGAGACACAGACTCACACACACCGGCCATACGTAACGGCAATCTATTAACGAAAATAGCAAGCTGACATCAATTGGGGAAATCGAAAAATAAATAAATATTACGAAGGACACCCGCCTCCGGTGCAGAATTATCTGCGTCCTTCCACGAGAGGGGGAGCGCACACAAATCTTTTCTTTCGCCGAATTCTTTGGCCGAGCCAAACGAGGACTTGTGGCCCATCGATGTGAGACATGTTAACGCCTGACTCCTTAAGCTGGACACCGGAGTCCTTTCTCGGGCTGGAGCTCGTACATCGTGCCACAAAATAAAAGTTATTGCGTGCGAACTGGGGCTTTGGTGGACGCAATAAATAAAATCGGAAAGTGTGAGGGTGGCGACGCCGCCGAAGAGGAATCTCCTTCGAGGAGTCCCAGCCAGCCCGAGGCGGCGGTGAAAAGGCGTCTGCGGCCAGAGATAAATTATTTAGTCAATTAAGCTTAATGTGAGTGGTCGTGGTGTGTGTTTTCGGGGATTCTTTTCTGGCCGTGCGGAGTGTGGAGTGATGCCGCAGCGAGATTTATGATTCGATTTCATTTGATCCTGCGAAGGATACTTTCAATTATTCCCTTGGATTGGATTTATTCGCACGTTCGGCTGCGAGTGGTGAAATAGTGTCGATGGCGGGGTGACTGGTGTGTTCAGTGGAAATGGGACTGCAATCGTCGACGTGGGTGGTGGCGCTTGACCAGCGGGAAATTGAAATTTATGAAAGCGACGATATTGGATACCTGATACGGGAATTCGACGTTTTCTTTCGGTAGGCAGATGATATTTGCGTGAATATTTTCAACGGGTGGCGTCAGATTTTTAGGCTTTTTTCTTTAGGCAGAGATACAGAGTGTGTTTCATAAAAATAACTCAAGTGATGGTTCTCATCCTTGGCTTTTTGACGGATTGTTGAGTCACGAATACGTACCTTGTTTCGAGGGTATGTCGGAGACGAAGAATTCAGCTGAATTGGTAGTTCGCGGTAAGTGCAAGAGTCGGTCAAATTTTTGAAAAAATTTGCAGATATTTGCTTTTTCATCGAAGTTAATTAAAGTACCCATTTCTTGCAGTTGCAGTACACAAATTTGCATTGCCCTAAAATCGGTACATTCTCACTTAATTGAGACTATAGCCAGTCAATACAAACTTCACTTTAGTCAGGACAGCGTCTCACAAATTGTTGCAATCTTCGCCTGAAGGACTATACATTGAAGAGAAGAGATTATTTTTTAGTTCTTTGGAGAGAACACAGCCGGCCACTCCTTTCTTCATTCTGAAGCCATTCGTCTAAAAGCATACGGGATGAACCTGACGAACCTGACGATCCTGACGAGTCTGATGAATCTGACAAACCCGACAAACCCGACGAATCTGACGAACCTGACAAACCTGACGAACTGGACAAACTGGAAGAACTTAACGAACCTGTCGAACCTGATGAAACTGACGAACCTGAGGAATCTAACGAACCTGACGATCATGACAAACCTGGCGAACCTAACGAACCTGTCGAACCTGACGAACCTGGCAAACCTGGTGAACTTGACGTACCTGACGAACCTGACGATCATGATAAACCTGACGAGCTTATCGAACCTGACGAACCTGAAGAATCTGACGAACCTGCGCACCTGACGAAGCTGATAAACCTGACCAACCTGACGAACCTGACGATTATGACGAGTCGTCAATAAGATGCTTGTTAAGAGTGGAACGTACAAATGAGGAACCAGGTTTATCCTCAACTGTTGCATCGTCCATAGAAGACGTTTGGGAGAAGGACGAATGAGAAGACAAAACCGTGAACATAACAAGCTGCATAAACGCGCGAATGCTCCACCGCTTTAAGCTCTTGAACTGTATTATTCTGATCAAAATTTACTTCAAATCTCAGCCCCCTGATTCAAAAAGAATATACTGCACAGCCAGTCTATCGACATGCCCGTCGTGTATGCAAAACGTCATAGTCTTCATAAATAAAAGCAGCTTGTTAAAACTGAAGGTAAGACAGGCCTCGGTTTAAATTTAGACATTCTAAAACGAAATTAAATTTAACAATACTATGGTCGCGTGAACTGTCGACAACATTATCAGAGGAGCTCACATTTGCCAGCCCAGTTTTCAGACACTAAATTTTATGATCTAAGCAAGCGTTAAATGGCCACCAATAAAACGTTAAAACGAAAGCTACACGGGGAGTCTAATTAATCAGTTATGGGAGTGTACTCGTACATACACGATACAAATCTTGTTCCTTTTCCTTATTCCTTCGGCCCGCTTGAGAAATAAATCAAAAACGTGTGAATTATCTGACTAATCAATGAGCGGTGGGGCGTAGTTTATCATCGGAAACTGTGTTTGTTTTATTTTCACGGTTTTATAACAAATTATAAAAAATGCAAATATTTCACGTGACTTCGCTTACTGAACACATCCCAAATTGAAGTTTCAAAATGTTCTTGATTGTTTTCCTGTCAAAAGTGTTATTCAGTGGCTTTGTGCTTAACTGTAGAAAAGATAATCCAGATCGATGAAATATTGAAGCGAACGAGACTGATTCTACACCCAGAAGCAATGATTGTAAAGGGAAGTGTTTAGAAAATAAGTTCGTTGAGTTGAAAAAAAAACTTAACTCGACAAGATAAGGGTCATATCTTGTCGAGTTACATTTTTTTAACTGTCGTATGAAAGTGTGCAACAAGGACGTTTTTGTTCGGAAGACGATGATTACATGAGCGGAAGATGACAGAAATGTCGGAGAGAGAGCGTATGAAGAGAGAAAGGATTGGGTTGGATGGCCGAAAATACATCCCTTTCCAACTGTTTGGAAAATTATACGCTCTTTCTCCAACATTTTTGGCTTCTTCCACTCATGTAGATGATGAACAAAATTTCAGAAGAAAACAGTAGACTTTTGAAAATACGTCGCAAACGCACGAATACTACAGCGCAATCTTTCGACGGATGAAAGAAACCACTTCAACAATATAATTTAACAATTTATTCTCCTTTCCTAGCATAGGCAACAACAAGTCGATAATTCAAAATAAATTTATGATCCTCTTTGCCGAGAATTTCTTCCCTCAAGCCCATCGCATTAAAGTTGTCACACAGTGCGTCAAAAAACGCCTCGTATTCCAACGGTGGCAGAGGAAACGCGTTGATGGCCTTCATGTTGTCTGAGGACACACAAGCTCGGTTAGGCTCAAGGATTATAAATTTGTTCACAAACCTTTGAATTTGGCAGTTCCTTCATAAGTGTACTTTTTCTTCTTGACCTCCACCGTTGGATCGATGAATCCCGCTTGTTTCAGCAGCGATGCATACTCCTCTTCGATTTTAGGATGATCAAGTAGAGGCGAGAAGACCTGAGTCAGGTCCTTCACATGGTTCGTCCAGCGTGCTTCTTTCGACAGAACCTTATAGGCGTCGACAACAGAATTTGAGCCCAGAAACACCAGCAGACAGTCGCCGTTCTTGCGGAGGGACTTGTAGATGTTTTCTATAGACTTCCTGCAAAAAAGGTCGAATTGAAATTCAACTAAAAATATGGAAAATGGGGAACACACCAACTTTTGATTGCGAATCCAGTGAAGGCAGTAGAATGATGTCACCCGATCAAATTGTTCGTGATACTCCAGCGGCAGCGTTTCGGTTTCAATGTCTAGCTCCTTGAAGTCGACTCCCTCGAGTTTGCCGTAGCACTTCGACGAATACTCCACCATCTTGGGTGAGATATCGATTCCAGTGAATGATGTGAAGCCATAACCGAGGACCGGAACTAAAATCTCCATGAGGATATCTCCACTGCCAGTGCCCACATCCAGCAGAAATTGCTTCAATTCAGTTTCAATGTTTTGGTATTTTCATTCACAGTTTCCTTGGCATCGTACCTCTGAACGTCTCTGGCGCGGCTATAAAGTGATGGCTAATTCATGATCGCGATAACGACAAGTGACTTGAGTGATTTCGGTTTATTTTTAGATTTTTATGGTGCGTGCTGAAGATTAACACATATTTTCGTGGTGGTCTCATAAAGGTTTATGAGAATACAAATCAAAAAACGCGCGAGCTTCAATAAAGACAGTTATCACTGAAAGAGTAATGAGCAATTTAGAAGCTGCGTTAGTTAAGATCTAGTGTGGATCGAGTCAGATCTTTAACCCACATTTCTTTTGGGGAATCGATCGTAACGATCCACAGGGGAATTAACTTTCTTCTGTTAGATCTCCTTGTACTTACACAAACAGTTCACTTTAAATATTACAGACGTATCAACGTTCTCCAATGACCACGAATAACAAAAGTACGACTAAAACAAAACTATGAGTACATATTTAGCAACAAGCTAGCAAACAACTGACAGACTTACAGCTAGTGAGCATAATGCAGCTACCAGATAACCGAAGGCAATTTAAAACTTAACTGTGTGTCCATGAGTTTGACATTTCAACATGTTCCATGCAAATGAGCGGAGAGTGATTTATTTGAGGTTTTGATCTTTGTTGGGTCATTCACTTGCTCTGCTGCACAAGGCTGATCCATGCGGCAAATAGCCACTATTTCGATAGAAGATCTGTCAAAAGAATTGATCGTGTACTGATTTACGTTTGATTGCGAAAAAAGACTCATGATGGGAGCATCTGAGAAAGAGCTCTCTTCATTTCTCCGACATTTCTCTTAGCGAGTCGAAAAGAACCCGAAATATGCAGATTTTTATGGCGTTCCTCGGTTTGCTGTTTGACTAAAGATGCCAGACGTGGAAAATATAAAATTTTTTGAGTCTTCATGCATTTCAAATGGTTCCCCAGGGAATCTTGCGAAGAGTACATTGCCCAAAGAATAAGTTGAAGGCGAAGACTGATACTGTTGCTGAAGTCGCTTCTGCCAACAGAAACGCTGTTCAGTAAAGGCTCCACAAGTGAACAGGGTGGACCATCTAGTGTTTTTTTCTTAAATCATAGGTTATTTTAACACTGACAGCTGTTTCCTGACAGAAAGTCAGGATAATACCTCCTCGGAACGAAATGCTTGCTTCAATCCAGCAACGGAGTTTGATTGTGAACGAAATTCCATTCAATTGTGCGAATATGCAAAACATGCGCTTGCACAATTTTGTCAGAAAAGCAAAGTCACGACCAAGTTTTCTGGAGACAAAATTTATTAACTTCTTAAATAATTTGACAACAGGTGATGAACATGTTAAATTAATTACCACAGCCTTGGAAGTTTGACTTTGATCCGGATGCATTAAATTTCGGCGGGGACGGGGGTGATTCCATTTCAGCTAAAGACGGAAAAGCAATGACTGTGAAGGGAGATGCTCAGAAAATTAGGGCTTTTTTTTTGAGGACGATCTAACTCTGATATTGCTGAGAAGCTAGGTCTAGGTCCACCTCGCACTGTAGCGCCGTAATTAATATATTAACTCTGATCTCAAACGACTTACCATGCAAAAAGCAACGAAGACCTTGTAGTTCAGTAGAGATTCTTCTTCTTCTTCTTAGGGCTCTACAGTCCGAGGTGGACCTGGGCCTTACTCAACATGCCTCTCCAGCCAGCACGATCTTTCGCCAGCTGTCTCCAGTTTCGCACACTAACCCGGCCGAGGTCCCCCTCGACTTGTGTGCGCCACCCTGTACGTGGACGTCCTCTGTTGCGTTGTCACACAAGCTCACAGTCGAAGACTCTTCGGGCCGGAGCTAAGTTGTCCATACGCTCTACATGGCTTAGCCATTTTAGCCGCTTCCGTTTCAATACTAGCAAACGCATCATTGACGGCTCGCTGTGTTCGCCCAATCACGTCAATGTCATCCGCGTAAGCTAGCAGTTGTACGGACATTTGGAAGATCGTGCCTCTTGTGTTGACCAGTTGAGTGACCAGTGAGTTTTGCACGATCTCCTCAAGAACGATGTTAAAGAAATCACATGACAGCGTGTCGCCTTGTCTAAAACCTTTTTTGACATTGAAGGTCTCAGTGAGTTCGTTACCGACCTTGATGGAGCAGCGAGAGTTCTCCATCGTCATCCTGCTCAGTCTGACGAGTTTAGCAGGAATGTCAAAACTAGACATGGCGCTGTATAGCTCGTCTCTATACACGCTGTCATATGAGGCCTTGAAATCGACAAATAGATGCTGTGTGTTGATCTGCATTTCTTTGGTCTTCTCCAAAATCTGCCGCAGTGTGAAAATTTGATCGATGATGGACTTCCCTGGCCTGAAACCACACTGATAAGGACATATCAGTTTGTTCACAAATGGTTTCAGACGTTCATACAAAACGGCAGAGAAGATCTTATACGCAATGTTAAGGAGACTTATCCCCCGATAGTTGGCGCACTCAAAGGGGTCTCCTTTCTTGTGGATCGGGCAAACGATAGTAGAGTAGAGATTACTTAAATAAATGCGGCAGACTTTTAATGAAAAACACGTCTGGCATGCACGAACACTACAGGACCAACCACCTTCGATTGTCCCACAGAAACACACCACTTTCAGACCAAACTGTAACAATTTATTCTCCCTTCCTCGCATAGGCAATAACAAGTCGATAATTTAAAAAGTATCTATGATCCCCTGTACCGGGAATCTCTTCCGCCAAGCCCATCGCCCTAAAGTTGTCGCACAGTGCGTCAAAAAACTCCTCATATTCCGAGTCTGACAGAGGGAACACGTTGATGGCCTTCATGTTGGCTGAGGAGACACAAGTTCGGTTAAGCGTAAAAATCAAAAACTTCTTCACAAACCTTTGAATTTGGCAATGCCGTCATAACCAAACGTCTTCTTCTTGACCTCCACTCTCGGATCAGTGAATCCCGCTTGCTTCAGCAGCGCTGTGTACACCTCTTCGATTTGAGGATGATCAAGTAAAGGCGACGTGATTCCTTTCAGATCTTTCACATAGCCCTTCCATCGGGGATCTCTCGATAGAACTCTGTATACGTCGAAATTAGAGCTTGAGCCAAGGAACACCAGGAGACAGTCACCATTCTTGCGGAGCGATTTGAAGATGTTTTCCAAAGACAATCTGAGAAATAATGAATTCGTTATACTGCGGCACAGAATGAATATGCAACACCCACCTTTGATCTTGTATCCAGTGGAGGCAGTAGAATGATGTCACCCGATCAAATTGATCGTGATACTCCAGCGGCAGCAGTTCCGTTTCAATGTTTAGCTTCCGGAAGTCGAGGCCCTCAAGATTGCCGTAGCATTTTGCCGAATACTCCACCATCTTGGGGGAGATGTCGGTTCCAGTGATCCGTGTGAAGCCTCGAGCCAAGACTGGAGCTATAATCTCCATGAGGACATCTCCGCTTCCAGTGCCCACATCCAGTAGAGACTGCTTCCCGTGTGAATGCAGTGCCAGCGTGTTGGCGTATTCGTTGACAATCTCCTTGGCATCGTGCCTCTGAATGCGACTGGCGCGGCTGTAAAGTGCTGGCTTGTTCATGTCTCTTGGTTTGACAGTAATTCAACGCTCAGTTTGCCTGTCCTTTTATACATTTTTGAGTGCACTTACGTGGGCTATAGATAGAACTTAATATGGATTGCACATCATAAAGATTTATGATATTTCATGCAATAAATCCCCTTTAAATACGTTTCCGAGTCATAAGCGCGGTTACAACTCCCTTGAGCACTCGAACTTGTTCGGTCAGAGTTCCACCTTGACTCTGATCAGAAAGGCGAAAACCAAGTCTGACCGCTCTAAACGGTTTAAATTCACACGGACATGCATTGAAAAAGATTCAAGTCAAAGAATGTCAAAACTATTTGACACCAAGCTGAAGTTCGTCGACATCTATCACCCTGACAGCTAAGAAGTTTGAGTCAATTGCTGTTGCAACATGGTCGAAGAAAATGACTCGAACAGTGTCATTCGAACACTTTGCATAACATACGAATGACGACCTGTTTTATTGGTGCTGTTGAGGTCATTAACTGGCATCGTTGAGGTTGGTAATGATCTGATAATTCTCACCGGAACCCCAGAGTAGTTAGTCACTTTTTGATAGTTAATCTGTCAACCGAATGACTCATGTTCTTGGTGAAGGTTAGTTCGATGAAAATGCACTGCCAATGGGTTACATTAAACTGTCAATACTGGGATCTATGAACATAACATTTTTAAGCGCCGCATGCACATCACACAATTTGCCTGAACGCGATGCTGTGCATTGAAACGAGTTTGTCAAGATGTTAACGGTCATTTCGTAAGTGTCTAGAAATTAAAAATGTTGCGAAGTATGTCAATGTTGTTAATTATGGTTATCAGCACGCTATACATAGGTGACCTATGTCGTTGAGGCACTGCGTCCATAGACAGCTGTCTAGGCTAATGTCGCTGAACACACAGTTTGTCATTGACCCCGAATGCAATCTTCGCGATCGAATGCCTGCTTTTCCCGATTTTAAGAGCTTCATGTTCCTTTGCCGGACTGGGGTGGATTGGGATTTTCAATTGGATCAATTGGCCAACTTCCGGAATAACCACTCATCTTGAGCGTGGTATTCCTTCCGATCTGATGGAGGGGCTTACTATTTTATGTACAAGGTGGGCCATCTAGTGTTTTTTTTTTAAATCATAAGTTATTTTGACACAGACAGCTGTTTCCCGCTCGAAATCTTGACAGAAAGTCAGTATCATACCGCGGAATGAAATGAGTCGCTTTACGCTTGAACAACGTTCGGAAATATTAAAAACTTATTTCCAAACTGAGTGCTGTGTAGCCCAAACAGTGCGTTTTTTGAAAAGTTAATAAGTTTTGGCCGAAATGGAGCACCCAACGCGACTGTCGTACGCAAATTTGTGCAAAAAGTTCCTGAGACTGGTAGACACTCATGGTCCCCGTCGTCGTACGGTGCGCCGAGATGAGATTGTGGCTGCTGTGGCCTAGAGTGTGAGACTCAATTCATCTCGTAATCAACTCACCATCGATCTCAACAACTCAACTTTTCTAGCCTGAGGAGAATTCTGCACAAAGATCTCGGATTATTCGCTTACAAGGTCCGATTGACTCAGCAATTGAAGGTGCGCGACCATCCGCTTCGTTATAGCTTGAGCAGCTTGAATTGGACAACAATTTTGGGCGAAAAATCATCTTCGTTCACAAGAAAAAAGAAGAAGACACCAATTACCCTCAGACCGGCAAAGGAGAAAGAAAATCTCAAAATTGGAAAAAGCAGCATTCAACCGCTCCAAGATTGATGGGATCTTTGGCGGAGTTTGCATTCGGGGTCATTGACAAACTGTGTGGACTGTTCAGTGACATTAGCCTAGACAGCTGCCTAAGGACGCAGTGCCTCAACGACATAGGTCACCTATGTATAGCGTGCTGATAACCATAATTAACAACATTGACATACTTCGCAACATTTTTAATTTCTAGACACTTACGAAATGACCGTTAACATCTTGACAAACTCGTTTCAATGCACAGCATCGCGTTCAGGCAAATTGTGTGATGTGCATGCGGCGCTTAAAAATGTTATGTTCATAGATCCCAGTATTGACAGTTTAATGTAACCCATTGGCAGTGCATTTTCATCGAACTAACCTTCACCAAGAACATGAGTCATTCGGTTGACAGATTAACTATCAAAAAAGTGACTAACTACTCTGGGGTTCCGGTGAGAATTATCAGCTCATTACCAGCCTCAACGATGCCAGTTAATGACCTCAGCAGCACCAATAAAACAGGTCGTCATTCGTATGTTATGCAAAGTGTTCGAATGACACTGTTCGAGTTATTTTCTTCGACCATGTTGCAACAGCAATTGACTCAAACTTCTTAGCTGTCAAGGTGATAGATGTCGACGAACTTCAGCTTGGTGTCAAATAGTTTTGACATTCTTTGACTGGAACCTTTTTCAGTGCAGGTCCGTGTGAACTTAAACCGTTTAGAGCGTTCAGACCTGGTTTTCCCCTTTCTGATCAGAGTCAAGGTGGAACTGTAATCGAACAAGTTCGAGTGCTCAAGAGGGTTGTAACCGCGCTTATGACTCGGAAACGTATTTAAAGGGGATTTATTGCATGAAATGTCATAAATCTTTATGATGTGCAATCCAATTTAAGTTCTATCTATAGCCCACGTAAGTGCACTCAAAAATGTATAAAAGGACAGGCAAACTTTGCGTTGACTTACTGTCAAACCAAGAGACATGAACAAGCCAGCACTTTACAGCCGTGCCAGTCGCGTTCAGAGGCACGATGCCAAGGAAATTGTCAACGCATACGCCAACAAGCTAGCACTGCATTCACACGGGAAGCAGTCTCTACTGGATGTGGGCACTGGAAGCGGAGATGTCCTCATGGAGATTATAGCTCCAGTCTTGGCTCGAGGCTTCACACGGATCACTGGAACCGACATCTCCCCCAAGATGGTGGAGTATTCGGCAAAATGCTACGGCAATCTTGAGGGCCTCGACTTCCGGAAGCTAAACATTGAAACGGAACTGCTGCCGCTGGAGTATCACGATCAATTTGATCGGGTGACATCATTCTACTGCCTCCACTGGATACAAGATCAAAGGTGGGCGTGGCACATTCATTCTGTACCGTAATTATAATTCATTGTCTTTCAGACTGGCTTTGGAAAACATCTTCAAGTCTCTCCGCAAGAATGGAGATTGTCTTATGGTGTTTCTTGGCTCCTCATCTATTTACGACGCTTACAAAGTCCTGTCAAGGAATCCTCGGTGGAAGCATTTGAAGGTCGTGGCTGAGATGTATACTCCTTTATTGGACCACCCTCAAATTGGCGAAGAATATGAGTCTCTTTTGAACCAAGTGGGATTCACCGATCGAAAAGTGGAGGTCTTGAAAAAAACGTTCCTTTATGAAGGACTTGCCAGCTTTAAAGGTTTGTGAAAAAGATATTGCAATTGTCTTGAGCCTGACAGAGCTCTTATTTCCTCAGCCAATATGAAGGCGGTCGATCCTTTTCATTTGTCGGACTCGGAGTATGAAGAGTATTTTGTTGACATTTGTGACTATTTCAATGCGATGGGTTTGCGGGAAAAAATGCCCGACACTGAGGATTACAGGTTTTCATTTAACTATCGACTTGTTGTTGTCTATGCGAGGAGAGTAGAATAAATGGTTGAGTTTTGCTGTTAAAATGTTTTTCTTTTTCATTTTCTGTGGCGATCTTAGGGTAGGTTAAGCGTGGTCTGAAATAAAAAAGTCTTCAATATGAGCTTCAATCTGAATCTATCGTCTTACTTAGCTACTGCACACACCACTCCTGACCAGTTTGAAAGTCTTTATTCATCGGAAGTAAATCGGAAATACTTCTCGTCAAATGAAGTCAATCGGCCGATTCATCAATAACTTAAAGAGCTTCTTCTTAGGGGATATTCATTCGTAGCCATTTCGTAAGATTGAGTATATCCTTCTCAAGGAATCTGTCCAACCGCCCTTCAAATGAGCGATTAGAAATCCACCATCGCGACCGCGAATCCAGTCTGAAATTTCATCCAATCGAGAGAATCCCTTCTCACTCCCCTGAGCCAACTGAACCTCCTCGACGTACACGCACATTCGTCGAACTGAACATAATAACATTCCTCGAGAGCTTGGGAATAATTGAGTTTCTGTCAGAAACAACGTTTTCGATTAAAAACTTAATCGTCACCTCAGAAGTACCCCATCCGCGAACACCGCCGGCGCTGTGCCTTCGTCGTCCACCCGTCCTAACCCCAGCCCAAGCGGCTACACACGACAGTCTGCTCAGACGAAGGGGTGCTGACTGACGATACGATGAGTTTTGATGAATTATTACTGATTTTGACACAACTAATTAGCGCTCATGGGTAGACGCGGATTCACGGCTCGCAGGAGCACCTGCATTTTCCACTGCTGCTCGCTCAAGCTCTTATCTCCTCAATCCACACATACGCTTCCTTGATCTGGCAGCGCGCTTGTCCCAGCCCGGCTCGTAATCGTTTTTCATTATGTGCCGATGAGTTCCGGGTCCTCCTGCCCCAGATGCGACAGGGATGATCCACTGCGACTCGATAGTAAATTGATTCTCCATTCCCCCTCAGTGTGTCCTGGATCGGATTTTAATTTGCCTCCTTGTGCATTCTCTGTCGGGTCTTGTGTTTGTTCTTAATCCTTGATTTGTTTTCCAATGTAAACGACAGGAATTAATTTAGATAAATGATTCGAGATGCGCGCCAGAGACGATGGATACGCCGCGCCGTCAGAGATCAAACTGAAACTCGAAAGGACTTGCTTCTGCTGGGAATGGAATGGAAATTTGATTTATTTGCTAATTTGCTTGTTTTATCGTTGATTTCCAAGGATAACACCGAGAATGGGCGGGTGGATTGGGATGTCAGTCAGCAGTGGCAACCGTCAACCCTCTCCAAGGGATAAGTGTAATTGGCTAAGCAAACATTCTTGAAGACAAAGAACTGTGCTTGGTGGTGTATGGTTGTGTGCAGTTGCTATTTTCAGGACGATTTAATTTTGAAAGCAGCACGGGAGTTGAGTTCTTTGGCCTAGGAGTTGGAGAGAATGAAAAATGATATCCACTGGCTTCGGATCGGAGGGATGGGGTGGTAAGTGCTCTAAATTTGTTTACAATTACAACTCAACGGTGGATGGTGGAGGTGGAGGAGGATAAATTGATATCCTTTGAGTTAATTAGTTTCTTGCAAGTGAGTGCCTTCTTGGGATTTTATCAAAGTTTTTGGTTCGAGAAGTGTTGACGCTTTGGCTGCATTGCGTTGATGTCTGTCAGGTTGATGAATGGTTTTTGAATTTGTACGGAATTTCAGAAGGGAAAGTGGGGTCCTTTTCAATAATTTGGTGTTCTGAGAGAGATGGAATCGTGAGAAGCGGCCAACGAGCAGAAATTTGTTCGAAAATCCGAGGAAATGATACTCTCTGGAAGTCCAGACACCCGATTTTGCCGAAAGTTTAAGTTTAACGTGGTAAAAAAACAAAATCTTAAACGCTTCAGAATTAATTTTTGTTACAAAATCTTTTCGGAGCTGCTCAATCCCGAACAGGGTATTTTTTTTGCGGAGGTAGTTTGATACCCTACTGAAGCACTCAGACTCAAAACTGGTCCATTGTACTGGTCCATTGTTCGTGTTAACGAAAGTAAATCAACACTTTTCACAGTGAGCGTTGGACTTCGCCAAGAGTGCGTCTTGTCACCTCTTTCCTGAACCTGGTCCAACCATCTCGTCCAGGGTCTGATGGAATCGCCTTCGGATAGGCGACCGCTTGGCAGACCCAGGACGAGATGGTTGGACCAAATCCAAAAACTCGCCTGGTTGCGCTTGGGCATTGTTCCTGATGAGTTAGAGTCGATGACGGAGGATCGAGTGGCCTGGAGATCTCTCGTACATGCATTGCGAACGCGACCCCTATAGTGGAACATGCGGGTCACAGAAAATGATGATGATGATGATAGTTATATCCAGAACGCCTGTTCAATGCACTCTACATGTTAGGGGAGTCCAATTGAAATAGATGGAGAAGTTTAGTGTGTGTTTTTTTAGTGTAGCGACAGCCAAGCTGTGCTTAAGGTCTTTAACCACTTCCAGGATTTTTTTTCCGAGGGTTTTTGAAACACTAGTGGAGTACTCAGACTCAAAACTGTTCCATTGTACTACCAGGTAGCAACCTACTCCAGTGCCGTTAATTTGATCCCAACGGCAAAGGGTGACTGGACCAAATTCGATTTCACTGGGATTCGAACCTGAGACTGCGCCATCCAGTCGTATAATAGTTCAGTTCAGGATAGTTCAGAATGCAAGTTTTCTTCGAATTTGATCGGTAGTCTAAATTCGCAAAGACTTGTCTGGGTCCCGGGCCACCACGAGATTACGATCGATGAATTTGCTGGAAGTTGGAGTTGAATTTGCTAGGCAAGGATCAGAGGAGGTACTCTCAGGACATGAATCTACGCTGGAACTGCCTGCATCCTTGATTTGACTTCTCGAGAGCATGACTCTCCAGGATACAGACAGACTAAGCGCATGCTCCCAAACGTCTGTCTGTCATTCTTGCCACTGTCTGCCTTTGCTCGGATAAGGTGGCTATTATTCGGTGCTAATGAGGTGAGAGCTGATGATGTAAGCTCCTCATTGCAGAAGCGCCTTCTAGTCTTCCTCCGAAAAACCAGGAAATTCCAGCAAAATAAGGTTGGTGCCTGGTAAATGGACTAGTTTTTGAGTCTGAGTGCTTCAGTGTAGTGTTAAAAACCTCCGACAAAAAAAATTATCAAACGTGTATCAATGCATTTATCAGACTGGAGCAATGATTCTGTTAATGACCCAGTAGATCACTGCAACTCCATCGGGTAAAGAGCAAATTTTGATCGGTTAATTATAATAATAATGGCGGCGCTACAGTCCGAGGTGGACCTGGGCCTAGCTTCTCACCAACCACTCGTGTTGTGCTGCTATTGTTCTCTCACGAGTGGAGGGGACCTACTGTTTAATGCTGACTCCGAACGGCGAGATTGAGAAGCTTTTTCTAGACAGTTATACTCTTTGAGCATTGTCAGTAACTCGAAAGAGGTGAAGCCGCGAACAATTTTTTGAAAAATTGTTTCTCTGAACTGGGATTCGAGCCTAGACTGTGAAAGTCCAATGCGCATAGGTTGACGCACGAATCAACACGGCCACGGCGCCTCCCATTTTGATCGATTATGAACTTTTAATTCATTTGGTCTCTACTTCAACAGCTGCGAATGCTTTCATTACTATCCTTAGCGCCGTAAATGACGCTAGTTACTGATAAATATATCCTCCCAATCTAACTCCTTCATTTGATCAAACAAATTCGGTCAAAAAACTAGACTTCTTTGAAAGTTGTCTTAAAGTATGCAACAGTCAGTCGCTTCTATTGATTAAAAAACACTCATCTCTCTCTCTCTCTGGACGCATTCAAAGCCACAGCCATTAATAATCCCCTCAGCGAGACGTCAAAAAAATACCCAAACGTCACTCGAGTTAAGTGTGAATGTGAAATCGATAAAGTTTTTCGCAACATCTTCCACAGACCAACGCAGTCCCTGCGCCAGCCTGACAAAACACAAAAAAAGCACCAAACCGTCTTCCATGTCCCCTGAAATATGATTAATGGTCTTTTGGTTAAATTTATGACATCGCCTTCAAGGAAAAAAAAAGCCAAAAAATCAACCGAAATTTTATTTCCGTATTCCATGTGAGAGTAGCAAAGAAAGAAAAAAAAAGGAAAAGTCATCCTCTTATCTAACTGAGGTGGGTGCTTTACAGTTGACGCCATCCATTACGATTCCCGAACTGTCACCGGGACGGTTCAGCCAGCCAACAAGAAAGTTGGATAATTAACTTCTCCGCACTCTTGCCGTGACTGACTTCTCAGGACATCTCACCCGCACTCGTTTTGACACTTGGAACAAGTTCGCAACAGATTTTCGATACGTTTCTGTGATTTCAAATGTCATTTGTCATCGATGTGTGGAGTGCATGGGTGTCCCGTTGTGCGAGCATTAACTAAACGTCAAAACAATTTCGTCTCACTCTTGACTGAGGGGCACCCAGTGTGTGGGTGTGTTCAACAGATGACATCGTGACATCGAGCATCAATGACATTTCCCCAAGGACGCACGGCATTCTAAAACAATTTTGATTTTCAAACCTTTTTTGCCGACGCCCCAGAGGCAGAAGGTAGGTGGAAAGACCTGGCCCTTCCTGTCTTTGCCCCGAGTCATTGCTGTCGGAAAGAAAAATGTTATCGTACCATTAACCTCCTCCTCGCTTTTTCGAGTTTAAGGAGCACAAAGTTATTGCTGGGGTGGATGTGTCAATAATAATAGCAATCAGAGGCACATCCCACGCAGGAGAGTGCTTCGAACATACATCATCGACGCCAGCACAGACTCGTGGAGGTCCTGGCGACACGAGGAAGTCTTATGAAATGAAACACATCGTGTCGATGGGGGGTGTGGGTTTCTGTGTAGTTTATCTTGTTTTACAAAACGAATGGATTTTGGTTATCTAAAGTGATGTCTTGAGAACGTGATGACGTACCGGCTGTTGTGGCTGCTTCTCCGGCTGGCTGAGGTCGAGGGTTAGGGATGATGAGTGTAATATTGCGCTTCATGCGAAAACATTTGTCATTTGCCTCTGGGTTGGGCGTATTTTGTTTGAAAATGAACAGGGAATTAGGAATCGATTTAATGGAGATGCAAAGCCTTCGATGAGAGTTATGGTAATATGAGTTTGGGGGCGATCATGAGAGGTCGTCCGTGTTATATGAGTTCAGATAATTTGAAGTACTTCCCCATCCATCTGCTGCTCTGGAACATTTGCTTACGCTTTTAATGATTTTCCTCGGGATTAGCTCGAAACTTTCAAAAAATTATTTCAAACTGAAGTCATGGTCCTTGTCCGGATTATCGAAATGCCCGGATAATTTGAAATATTGTCCCATCCTTTCGAGTTCCTTTCTGATGTCTGGAACTTTTGCTTGCGCTCTTAATGCTTAATGCTTAATGCTTCCACAAATCAAATTCATATTTAAGTCAAGCTCCTTTTCGGATTATTGAAATATCCGGATAATTTGAAATACTGTCCCATCCTTTTTCAGTTCCTTCCGCTGCCCTGGAACTTCTGCTTGGGCTCTTGAAGCCGAAACTTCCACAAATCAGATTCGAATAGAGGTCAGGGTCCTTGTCCGGATTGTAGAAATATCCGGATAATTTGAAATACTGTTTCGAGTTCCTTTCTGATGTTTGGAACTTCTGCTCACGCTCTTAAAGACTTCTTTCTTGCAATTGGGATCAGCCCGAGACTTCCACAAACAAGTCAAGTTCCTTGTCCGGATTTTTGAAATATCCGGATAATTGGAAATGCTGTCCCATCCTTCTTCAGTTCCTTTTTGTTGCCATGGAACTTCTTCTGCCCTGGAAATTTTGCTTACACTCTTAATGACTTCCCTCTTGCAAGTATGAGATTGGGGGTGGTCAAGGCTGGTCGTCCGGATTATCAAAATATCCGGATAATTTGAAATACTGCCCCATCATTTCGAGCTCCTTTCTGATGTCTGGAACTTTTGCACACGCTCTTAAAGATTTCTCTCTTGCAATTGGGATTAGGCCGAGACTTCCACAAATCAAATTTATGTCATGGTCTTTGTCCGGATTATCGAAAAATCAGGATAATCTTCTTCCTTCCGCTGTCCTAAAATTCTGGGTTCTCTCTTGCAAGTCCAGTTTGAACCATGGCCAATTGTCCGGATAAAAAAAAACTAGTTTACCATAACGCACTCCTCAGAGATGAAACAGTCGTCCAAAATGTGTCACACTGTCGTCTTGAGTGCTCTCCCATGACTCCACACCACTCCCAATGCAATCCTTTTAGTCCACACAAAAGCTAATAACACATCGCCACCTGCTCAATTGAAATCCTTTCTCCCCCACCCATCGCCAGCCAAAGCCATTTAAATCTTTCGAAAACGCCAGCAGAGAGTCCCTTTCACGGACGAACTCAAACTGAATGAACGTCAGAACATTTTAAGTGGCTATTAAGCCAAAGAACAACCTTCTGCCCTTCAATAGGAACCCATTGCCCCATCCTCGCGCATCGTTCACTCCTCCATTGTTTGGGGGTAATTAAGCAAACAAAGTTCGAGTTATGCTCCGAGGTCGTTTTAAAAGTAACCACAGGTGTTGCATTCGTTCGAAGCTTTGCATTAATTATGACATTCCCGTGCAGCGCCCACTCTGAAAGGGATCCAAGACAGGCACGGGCAACAAGTCGTCGAATGAAGATTCGACAGAACCGAAACTATTCCAAGACCGCACCGTCCTCGGCTGGTGTTGGCTTTGTCTCAGAAAACCGATTCCACTGCTGTTGCCGTTGCCGTTGCCGCTGTCCGGGGTGTTCTGTAATTGTGACGATAAAATTTCACAGGACATGCGATCAGAAATTTAAATCGATTTATTAAAAGATGTCCTTCAGCAGCGACACCGAAGCCTGCTGCAACACATGTTCGTTGTTAGTTCGTGAAGGTTGCGTGGGCGGGGTGTCGTACCCTTTTAAGGACTGCTTAAGTATTCCTGAAGTACGACGGTCCTTTTGTCTAGACGCTTCTTCTCAACGCGGCGATGATGGAAATGGCAAACTTATCCTATTACAAGATCTCAAACTGCCAGAGAGTCCTGTGGAAAAAGGACTCCACTCGAAAACGGTTCGACTGCAGTCGTAATTCCTCCTCCATCCATGGAATTAAAAATTTCGGACACTCCATTACGCGCAGGGATTGCGAAATGAGCCGGTATCGAGTGTCAGTGCACAAGGACTCTCTGCTGTGCTCTCTGAAGGATTTTGAAATTTCCTTAATTAGCCGTGGGGGTGGTTGTGCGGATCTTAAAAATTCATTTGATTCCTTCGCCTCACCCCAGTCGAGTGGCGGTGTTTTGTAAACAAGGACAGTTGAAAGGACTCATCAACGAGACCGCTATTTAGTGCATGCTGCCGAGCAGCGGTAATTGTTGTTTTCCGGAAACTCTGCGGTTCTGATGCATATGTCAGAGCTGCCTCTTGCGGGAGCAGCAATTTTGCGGTTCTTCAAGGATTCTAATGTAACTGTTAATTTGATGCCACCACAAAATGATAGTCCCTGACAAACGAGCGCCCCTGCTCACCCCATCCAGCCTCGTCGAACGCACATGCAATTAGATGAATATAAATGAAATTGTAGAATTTATTAACGATGCGGCTTTGTTTCCTGAAAGTCCTTGACGCACAAGGATGAGGAATTTAATATGGAGAGGAAAAAATGCGGAAAACAAATTGGAACACTTGTTTAGACCTTGCATACGTACTACTTAGTGAACGCGCCCCTCTCTATCTGTCGCGGATGGTAGTGTGGAATGTAATTACTTGTAGCTGAGCACAGGACGAGTGGGCGGACTCAATGAAATTATCCTTTCATTTGTCTTCTTATTAATTATGTGCATCCTTTTACATTAAGTGCCGAAGGGTGGTGGGGGAGGGGGGAAATACAGAATGGAGATGATGACGCACAGCAGATAAACGAGATGTGGTCGGTTGGCAGGAGCACTGTTGGCGGGGCTTATGAAAACGAAAAAAAAAGAATAAAATGGTTTTGGAATCGGTGCATGGATGGGGGAAAAGGATAATTTAGTTGGAAGTTCAACTAAGCAGGGAACAAAAAATTAAATGAGTGGAGAGTGTTGTCTCTTGCTGATGGACGCTCGTAAGTGCATGTGGGTAGTGATTGGGTCGAAGTTCAGCTGTGATCCTGGAAAGGCAGTTTAAAAGTGTCTTTACACAAACATGAACCTGATATTGCAAGAGGAAAATCTGAAAGTCGGAAACGAACGATCTGCGCAAAGGGCTTTGCATTGGAAACCAAGTTGACTGTGTGACGACTGGATGGCGCAGTTGGTTAGGTGCCTGCCCCAAGTTAGGGAGGTCCCAGGTTCGAATCCCAGTGAAATCGAATCTGGTTCAGTCACCGTTTGTCGTTGGGATCAAATTAACAGCACTGCAGTAGGTTGCTACCTGGCAGTGCATTGGACCAGTTTTGCGTCTGAGTGCTCCAGTAGAGTTTCAAAAATCATCCGAAAAAAAAAAACTTGACTATGTTCACGATATCCGCCAACATGACTGTAAGGAAACTATCTGAATATGACCAAAAGGGATTTCTTGCAACCAAAGAGGACTCCATACACACTATTGTTAAGTAACAAAAAAAAAATAATCAGCATTTTTTGCACAGCGCCGCTGGCATATTATTTAGATCTACGATAAAGAACAAGGGTCCTAGAATCTACTCTTGAGGCACATCTTAAAATTCTTAAGAATAACAGTCAATATCGCTTATAACGACATCGGTTATAACGTTGTATCGGTTATAAGGACCAAGTTCTCAGGTCCCGTCCCATTATATGTAATCTAATAGCATAATTAATCGTTTACAACGACATATCGCTTACAACGACCAAATTCGTCAGTCCCTTGAAGGTCGTTATAACCGATTTTGACTGTATTATTTATTTTAGTCTTAGCCCTGAATTAAATTCGTTTAAGACAAATTCGCTACGGCTCAGCTAGAGAGTCGCTCCATTGACAATTTTTCTTGAATCGAAATTTTATTTGTAGTATTTTTATTCATACGGATTTGCAGAGATCCGGATTATTTCTAGATTCCTGTCAAACACTTTTTCTGGTCTCATGTTCTTAGTATTTCTGAACCGAAACAGAAGTTGGCTGCATGTCGTTTGTTTTGTATGTACAATTTACTGCGAAGGTGAATATCCGGATTATCCATTCTTGAAAGTATTCAATTCATTCGTCCATAGAATTGGAAGTACCATTTAAATCGTACTAGTTGCCACAAGCAAAACCATGTATGGCAGTTTTTAACTGCAGTCGTTTTGCGCAAGATAGAAAAACAGTGAATCTACCAAGCCCCGAAAACCTGATTCACTCTATGATGAAATCAAATGATGATTGGAACAAGTTATGCTCGTACATCGTGAAAGTACAAGTGAAACTTCGGCAAACAAAGAGAAGCAAAGGGAAAGGCTCAAGAGGCCGCTTTTCAAAATATGAAGATTATCGAAATCCAGCATCGCATAGTAATACCTAATGGCAGTCCCGCTGAGAGAGTGGTTGAAGAGTGGAGGGTGTGACTTAGTACGTAGGCGCATTTCCGGCATCAATTATTCGGGTCGAGAATGACAGAAAGTCAGTATCATCCCTCCCCGGAATGAAATGAGTCGCTTTACGCTTCAACAACGTTGGCAAATATTGAAAACTTATTTCCAAAGTCAGTGTTGTATAGCCCAAACAGTGCGTTTTTTGAAAACAAGTGCGTTTTTGGCCGAAATGAAGCACCCACCGGCCACCGCGACTGCTGTACGCAAGTTTGTGCAAACAGTTCGTGAGACTGGTATGCTGGTGAACAATACTCATGGTCCCTGTCGTCGTACGGTGCGCACAGATGAGATTGTGACTGCTGTGGCCGAGAGTGTGAGACTCAATTCGCGAACATCAACTCGCCATCGATCTCAGCTCGAACAGCTCAACATTTCACGCACTAGCCTGTGAAGAATTCTGCACAAAGATTTATGATTATTCAATTACAAGGTCCAATTGAATCAGCAATTGAAGGCGCGCGACCATCCGCTTCGTTATCGCTTCGCAGTTTGAGCCTTGAAGCCGAGCCGCTTGAATTGGACAACGATTTTGGGCGAAAAATCATCTTTTCTGACGAGGCGCATTTTCATCTCGGCGGCTACCTTAACAAGCAAAAAACGTCTGGTGCTCAGAAAACCCGCACGTTATTCGCACGTCGAAAAGCCAATGCATCCACAGAGAATGACAGATTGGTGCGGATTGTGGAGTAGCGGCATCATTGGATAATTTTTCTTCGAAAATGAGGCTGGGAACAACGTTCCGGTCAGCGGTGGGCGTTACAGAGCTTTGTTAACCGACTTTTTTTTTGCTGAAATGGAAAACATGGATTTGGATGACCTCTGGTTCATGCAGGATGGCGCGCCATGCCACACAGCCCATGCCACAATCGATCTTTTGCGCACCAAATTCCCAAATCGTGTTATCAGCCGTCTTGGCGATGTCAATTGGCCACCTCGGAGCTGCGATTTGACCCCTTTGGACTTTTTTTGGTGGGGAACCATGAAGGACCGATGTTATGCCAACAATCCGGAAACGAGTCGCGCACTTAAGGCCAAGCCAATATCATCCAAATAATCCGTGAGCTACAGCCCGAAACCATCAACAAGGTCTTGGAAAATTGGGGTGACAGAATGTGCTACTGCGAGGCCAGCCGAGGCAGCCACTTGAAGGACGTTGTATTTTATTTCGTAATTAATGGGAATGTGTGCCCATAATTCCCGAAAAATCACCTAAACATTTTTTCACGGCTCCACCTCTTTCGAGTCACTGACAATGCTCAAAGAGTATAACTGTCTAGAAACAGCTTCTCCATCTCGCCATTCGGAGTCGGCATAAAACTGTAGGTCCCCTCCACTCGTGAGAGAACAATAGTACGCACAACGCGAATGGCTGCTGAGAAGCCACCTCGGACTGTAGCGCCACCATTATTATTATTATTAATGAACCCGTAATACATTGAAAAAATTAAATTTTGTCCATTTTATTGCATTTGGCCCACCCTGTATGTCCACGTAACTATTTTTCAAGAATTGCTTGTAATGTACAAGCAACTAGTTCGGTACTAAAAATTTGTCGTACGTAGGGAAGAATTCTGTTGTTCAAATAAACCCCGATGGTGATTACAAACGATTTGGATATGAAGCATCTGCGTCTCGATGAAGCTCCTTATTCCAAAAATCTCTGATGGTCTCTTTCTCTGTCAGAAAGCTCATGCTTGCTCACAACCTTAACGGAATTGGGAATGGTTTTGAACGGTCGTTGTTTTCGACCCTTTATTTGGGATACCAAATAAGTTCCAACGAATGTTTGCGGGATAACGGTGAAGAGCTACTTTACATGTACCTCGTTCATTCTATGAAATTGGAAATCCTTGAAATTCATTTGTTAAGCATGTCAAAGCATTTTTGAGGCTTTTATGACCTCGCAGAAGTCATTATAGCGTCCATCTTGGAACCACTTCTTTCAGTTTTTTCCAATTTTGGCGGGTTGCATATGTAAGTCTTAAAGGTTGAGGTGCCCCCTAAGAATGGCGACAGTATAAACATCATCGACGGCCTGTCTCATCTATTCTCGATACATAATGCGATTTGGATCATTTTTGGCACACAGGCACAGTGCTCATCTCCAAGGACATTTGCATCTTGTTCGACATCCGATTGAAAAGCAAGTCCAAGTAATTTGGGTTCTCCTGTTCCTGTAGAATGGAATAAAGTTCTACTGAACTTAAGCTTCTCGCATCATCCTTAAGCTGAGTCATTAAATGAATCTCCTCCAAACAACAACTTAAACCCTTCATCCACTTCTCAGCCCAGGTCTGGGATCGCAAAGTGCGTGGCACTCAAAGAATCCCGCCATCACACACGAGCAGCTCACGGGATGCGGGATTGAAAAAAACGAAACACATCCCAAAAGGGTTGTTCCCCGTGAATTCCATTCATTAGTCATATTCCCATTACCGGCGTGCTCCTTCCATCCATTCTCGGATGCCATCTCGATCCCGCCCTGTCACCGAGAACCAGAATGTGTAACGAACAAATGGAATGTTGTAATTAATTTATTGTTCTTTTTGATATGTTCCAACACAAACTCAATTGCACCCCGTCAACGGATGATGAAAAGATGTCCTCGCCAAGCAGTCTAATAACCATATCGGCTTCAGATACGCCCTTCTGTGGGACACATGTGTGTGCCCGTTCGGTTTGATATGTTTATTCGGCGCCGCGACGGAGTGGGACACAACAAAAGGGTTCATGGATGTCTGTGATTTGATTAACCGAAGAAAATTCATAACTCAAAGTGGCACAGCAGCAGGAACATGAAAAGATGATGTCCTTGGGGACCGACTGCTCCTCACTCACCGAGACGACAAGTCAGTCAGCACTCAGTCATTTCTTTTCTGCCATTTCAATTTGATGCCGGCGAAGGACATCGACCACCCGCCCCCGTCCTCTGCTCGTGGCCCATCTCTTCTGCTGCGAGGGTGAGTGGAGGTCCCATAAAAAATTCACACCGTGAAATTGCTCAGCTAAACAGTTGCTCACAAAGTGACTTTGTGTCGACGACGACGAAGCACGACGCAGGAGCCTTCAGCGGGCGACTCGGAGGCATCGCCTCCTGGCATTTGGAAGGGGAGCTTTACGACACAGAAGTACGGGGAAACTACAAAACTTTTCCAAAAATTTATTAATAATTCAATCGATGATTATTTTGATGGTTGCTCTGCGCTTTGTTGTTCATTCGGTGATCACCCCCCACTGCCATCACTCGGCATTGTTGAGTGTGTCCTGTCTGCACTTTGTTGCTGAGAGGGGGCGAAGGACGGGATGGAGGAAAGGAATTAGCCACGGATGGCTGGCAAATGATTCCGGTTTGTGAATTTCTCTAGCAGGTAACATGTGTGTGGAAATTACATTTTAATGTTTCAGTGGAAAATGATAACAAAGTATGAGCAGGACGAGTTATGGTTGATTACCGGTGTACTGTGAACTGTAAGTGAGTGAGTGGAGAAGGAGAGTAAATGAGCCTTCGCTTAGGACGTGAAGACAGTCGGAGATGCATGGTGCACTGAACTTTTGCGAGAATGTGGCAAATGCGAGGAAACGCGGCGCCAGGAAAGTGGAGTACGCGATGTCAACTTAAAGGTTTTAGTTATTTGAATAGCCAATACTGCTTAGCAAAAATCAATTTGAGGCCACAAATAAAATAACTAAAAATTTCATATTTGTACTCATTTTCTTTCTAGAGAGAAATAAATGCAGGGTGGGCCAAATACAAGTATCTTTATAAATATGCAATAAAATGCACAAAATTAAATTTGTTCCCTGTAAAGGGTGGTCCAACCATAATGCACGATGTTAATTGTGAGTCACACCTTAACATCAAGTTTTGTTGTCCAATTTAATTTGACATTTCTTTGTTTCAGTGTTTGACAAATTCAACCATGGTGGGGTAAACAATTGAGCAGCACGTTAAGATTGTTGGATTGCCTTTTATGAAAATGGGCGTTCAAATCAAAATGCATTTCGTGCACCTTGTGATTTTTTGGTCAGCGTAATGGGCCAAATGTGTCCACAATCGGCAGAATTGCCGCATTTGAGCAAATGAGAATCCACGAGTAATTATTGAAAAGCCGATGCATCCACAAAGAGTGACTGTTTGGTGCGGTTTATGGACTGGCGGCGTCATCGGGCGGTACTTCTTCGAAAAAAAAGGTCGGCTAAGCAGTTACCGTGAATGGTGTTCGTTATCGCGAGATGATAACTGATTTTTTGTGGCCAGAAATTGAGGATATGAACCTGGACGACCTGTGCTTCAAACAGAATGGTGCCACTTGCCACACAGCCAACGGAACAATGACTCTTTTGCGCGAGAAATTCAATGGCCGTGTTATCTCACGTCCTGGCGATGCTAATTGACCGCCACGATCATGTGACACCGTTAGACTTCTTTTTTTGGAGATATTTAAAAGAAAAAGTGTACATCAATAAGCCAAGGACAATTCAAGAGCTAAAGGATGAGATAATTCGGCATTTTAACGACATTGAACCTCAATCATGTCTCGGAGTCATTAAAAATACGTACCATCGGATAGAGGTATGCCAACGAAGCCGTGGCGAGCATTTGGCCGATATTTTGTTTCATATATAGTTGTCATAGATCATTCTATCATAATAAAAAATGTTAAGTTAATTCTGTGAAAACTTTTTGTTTTATTTTAAATTATCATCGTGCGTTTTCGTTGAACCACCCTTTATTATGGCGTTATTAGTAGGAACAAATATTCCGATTAATTATGAAATAGAACGTCGCTCAAGTGGCTGCCTCGGCTTGCTTCGCAGTAGCGCATTCTGTCACATCAATTTTCCAAGACCTTGTTGATGGTTTTGGGCTGTAGGTCACAGATTGCTTGGATGATAGTGGCTTGCCATTAGGTGCTTGAATCGTTTCCGGATTTTTGGCATAACATCGCCCCTTCACGGCACCCCACAAAAAAAAAAAAAACGTCCAAAGAGTTCAAATTTCAGCTTCGAGGCGGCCAATTGGCATCGCCAAGACGGTTGATAACACGATTTGGGAATTCGGTGCGCAAAAGATCGATTGTGGCAAGGACTGAACCAGAGGTCGTCCAAATCTATGTCTTCAATTTCAGTCAAAAATAAACTGGGCAAGTGCGAGTTGTACTCGCACGGGGAAGGTTCCGTCGCATAATATTGTTGGATGATTTCTGAATACCAAACGACGTTTCCAAACTATTTCAGTTGAATTTTCTTCTAACTTCAACCCAAATCAACTATTCATTCATACATTTATACATCCGAAAAAAACAAACGTTCATCCCTACATATACCTATATCTCTATCCAAGTTTATCCAACACAGAAAATCCCTTCCATCATACACATACCTAATCACTGTTCATGCCTGCGGTATGTGTGTGTTCATTTCTGTTGGGCATTTAGGGGTGAGATCGAAAAGATAACGCTCATCAACGAATAGAGTGGCCGAACACAGCATGAAATTATGTGTGAAAATGAAAATTTCTTCTTATTTTAAATCTTAGATATCTCAAAATTTCAACATAAATCGATATTTTGAAATGTATCATTTCTTAATGCTTGCATTGATGTCTTCAAAAATGCGTTTTCAGATCTTCAAAATTCGCATGTCGATGATTGACCGTTTTTGGCCAATATCTCCAAAACCATAAGGCCAGAATGCTCGCAATGGTTTTAAATGAAAGTACTCAATGAAGCCAAGTTTTTGTGATTTTTTTTAGATTTTTAATCGCTTTGGTTTAGAAATGGCAGGGGGGGAGAAATCTTTGGAGCTCCATATTTTCCAAACGGTATTTTGGATAAAAAAGTGTTGAAAGAAACCTCCACCTCATTTCGAAAGATCTGTCGATTGATATATATATCGATGGGGTGCGACAATTTTTCAAAATTAGTGTCAACTTCACCTGTACTGGAGCCACCCCAAATGGCCCCACTTTTTAAAATCGCTGCATAGGAAATGACATCTAGGTCTGAAGTACCTAATTCCAAAATTTCATGCCGATATCTTCATAAACTTCTGAGATAAAAAAGTGTGACAGACACGACGCACGGACGGACGGACGGACACACCGAAATTATAAAGGTTCCGTTTTTGTAGACGGAACCTTAAAAAGTCGCTCTGTAAAGCCCACCGTTGACCGAAACGTTGTTCCCAGCCTCATTTTCGAAGAAAAATTGTCCAACGATGCCACCACTCCACAATCTGCACCAAACTGTCACTCTCTGTGGATGCATTGGCTTCTCGACAATAACGTGCGGGTTTGGGTTTTCCAAGCCCCAGATGTGGTGCGGCAATTTTGTTTGCTAACGTAGCCGCCGAGATGAAAATACGCCTCGCCTCGTCAGAAAAGATGATTTTTCGCCCAAAATCGTTGTTAAAGTCAAACTGCTCTAAGACCCAAACTGCGAAGCGATAACGAAGCGGATGGTCGCGCGCCTTCTATTGCTGACTTAATTGGACCTTGTTAGCGAATAATCCGAGATCTTTGTGCAGAATTCTCCTCAGGCTAGTGTGTGAAATGTTGAATTGTTGAGATCGATGGCGAGTTGATGTCGAGATGAATTGAGTCTCACACTCTCGGCCACAGCAGCCATATTGTCATCTGTGCACACCGTACGACGACGGGGACCATGAGTGTTGTCCACTAGCACACCAGTCTTACAAACTTTTTGCACAAACCTGCCTACAGCAGTCGAGGTGGGTGCTTCATTTGGGCCAAAACTGCCTTTCAAAAAAACGCACTGTTTGGGCTACACAGCACTCACTTTTGAAATTATGTTTTCAATATTTCCCAAAGTTGTTCAAGCGTAAAGCGACTCATTTCGTTCTGCGGAGGTATGATACGGACTTCTGTCAAAATGTCGACCGGTAAACAGCTGTCAGTGTCAAAATTATCTATTACTTAAAAAAAACTCGATGGCCCACCCTGTATAAGGCAATCCCAGTCTTGCCTTGAAAGGCAGTTCTCAAAAAGAAATGTCTACAGGAACGAAATTGGTGAGAAGTGGTTTGTTTGTATCAATGGAGGGTAGATAGTCGACCCGTACCTACTGGCTGCGTAGGGACATCGACGTATTGTGGTGCCGATTTTGAAGCAGTTTCGAAAGCTTCTCCTGGAGAACGTTCTGGAGAAACCTTTAATCCCAGTCAAGGGGATAATATAATAATAATAATAATAATAATAACAATAATAATAATAATAATGGCGGCGCTACAGTCCGAGGTGGACCTGGGCCCAGCTTTTCAGCAACCACTCGTGTTGTGCGTGCTACGAACGTCTCTCACGAATGGAGGGGACCTACATTTTAATGCCGACTCCGAACGGCGAGATTGGGAAGCTATTTCTAGACAGTTATACTCTTTGAGCATTGTCAGTAACTCGAAAGAGGTAGCGCCGTGAAAAAATGTTTGGTGTTTTTTCGAGATTCGAACATTAGTCCTCGAGCGTAGGAGTTGACTTATCACTTCACTTATGTGGACGCTTACCTACTGGCTGCGTAGAGACATCGGCGTATTGGGTTGCCGAGGGAAAATTGGTCAAACAGCGACCGAGGCTGATATGAAACACACAAGGACAAGGGGAACCAAAGTCATTACTTTACTGGAGGCCAGAGTCCTTCGCTCAAAAGCAACTCCATTTTCGAAAAGTGGAAACTTGGATATGCGAAGAAAAGCCTTAAGAACCCACGAAAACCTGTTTTTCCCCGCATCTTAGCATTCCATTTTCAGATAAAAAACAGTTACGTTTTGACATTCGATTACTGCTCAGCCTCCTTACCGATTCATTGCTGCCATAACTTCAATTTATTGTCATACACCACCACATAAAGTCCACCACAGTTTTTGCGAGACAACAAAACTGAAGCCCAGAATGTACTTCGAAAACCGCACCTCGCCACCGACCACGACCGTTTGTGCATGTTCCGACCAAGTCCACATGCCTTCCCATTCGTTGAAATATCCTTAATTTCAGAATTTAGTACGCTCTGCCGCTGCCATCGTCTAGGATTTCATAATTTTCTTTATACGAGCACAAGGACGCGCACATCCTGCATGTGAGCGCTTGAACATGGGATTATTTTCATTTCTCACCACACCGCCGACCCGAATACCATCGCTCTGACTTAGTATCCGACGATGAAACTTTACTTCTCCAAGGAAGCCCAAGACAGGATATCTTGCATGTTGCAGGTTCCTCCTCTCTCCCAGGGCACCGGGAGAAACCCAGCAACCGATGAATAAACACCACACACGGGCTCCAAGACGGGACGATGTACGATCAAATGTGCGGCATATCTGAACGTTCCCTTTCAGAATCCCCTCAGAGCGGGACGGGGTGGAAGACGAGTTCCTTGGTCTTATAAAATATTTGGTATTTCATTACAAGCACTGCCGGGATGTGTGCGAGTGTGTGCTCATGAATATTCGTGGGTTTTGCCATGAAATGCACTCGAAGAAGGGTTGCCGCTGCTGCTGCTGCTGTGTGTGGCGGTGGCGTTGACGCCGGCAGTGGGTGGCAAGACAACTCGTGCCCCGGTGAGTGCTGTTTGTTTCATATTTCATAATGTGCACAACAAAAATCAGAAAATAATTATATCCTCGTACTTCTTAAGGATCCACCCCGACCCCATCCCACACGACCAGCGGCGAAGAAGTTCGCTTCGCCTTTCTCGAGTCGACTCGGCTTCGTGGCGGCTCTGGGGATGGTTCATTCCTTTGGGCGATGATTCTTAATTTCGAAGCGTGCAAGGGACGCGGCTGAATGGATATGGATTACCAAGGATATTCACTTGGAAATTTTCTTTTCGCTTTGTTGACTCCTCCTCACCGAGGGGCATGTACGAGTTGTCTTCTGTGGAAATCCTGCGAAAGGAATCTGTTTCGGTTATTTTTTCTAAATTTAATTAAATTACTCGAGCGCGAAATATCCTTTTTTTTCCATCTCCATTCGCCCTCCCCCGCCAGGCGGGCCTGGGCTGGGAAGGAATTTCGACAACTGCATGAGCATGTGAGTTTGATTTTCAATCGCATCCATCGTCGTCGAATATTCCGCTCACAATCGCGGTGTAAAAGGATACTGAGGTATCTCCGGGAAGGGTTGCGTAATGAAATTATTATTCTTTGACACGTGCTCCTGTTGTGTGTGTGTCCCGAGGAATGCGTGCGTACGCGAGTGTGTATCCCTGGGCATCGAATCCAAGTCGCAGATCGGTTTCAACTCAGTTGGCATCGCCTGCCCTGAGGACATTCGAACATTTAGTCCGCTTCGCAGCGTCAAATATTATTTTTAATTTCACCACACGCACACACACCCACGCACACAGACGCGCAGGACAATTCAATTTGAAATGGAAATTCGATTCAATGTCGGCTGCTCGTGGGGTGCACCGCCGGGGTGGGCATCCGCGGCACTCGATGATGATGGAAATGTTTCATTTCATCATTTTCCGTTTGTGTAAATAATAATGGAAATGTAAACAACCGCGTCGGTGGCGCAGGGGGTAGCGGGCTTTGAAATGGCACGTCAGCGCAGCGAGGGTATTGAGTTACCATTCAAATTGAATTAATTTTGTTTTGTTTGACAAAGGTTACGGCAGCGCGGGAGTGAGGTGGGCCGGCAGACGGTGGGAATGGAAGAAAGGGGTGCACTGCCGGGTGATGGGTGTGATGGGAAGGCGAGAGGTTTTGAAATGGCAAATTATAATTTAAATATTTGTTCAAATGAGTCGACGAAGTGGAGTGGAATTCAAATGGACTGCTTGAGGAAGCTCTGCACCGGGAGTGGTCTGGGAAATGGACAAAAATCGAGGAAAACTTATTCAAAAAAAAGGCTGTTCGGACTGAAATTAATGAATTGGTTTTGACCGTTGGGTCAGTTACTCTGAGTTCCGTTAGCGCGGTTGCCTCAGATGAGATTATTACATGACGCCGAGTCCCCTTGATGAATCGTGACGTTTCTGAAGTGACGTGAAATAAGGCATACGAAATAGAATCAATTTGTTTTTATTCCGCTTTCTAACGTAAGTAATGCCAGAAAAGTAGTGGAAATAACGCCAAATATTTCATTTGGCATAATTTCGTTCTCAAAATGGAAGTAAGGCCCAACATTTGAAATATGTGTATTTTCAATAAAATCGGGTTAACGAGAAATGGTTAAAGTTTCAAAAAGCGCAAAAAGTGGAATGTGTCGGCAACGCGTCTGCCTAGAGGCAGTTGGATTTTGAGTAGGTGTTAGCTTGGGTATACGCGAAATTTGTTTAAATCTATTCGAAACGTGCGAAACACAGAGTTAAAGAAATTTGCATACACCCAACGTTGCAATTTCTTCAAATCCAACAGCGACTCTAGGCAGTTGGGTTTTGTTACATATTCCACGGTTTGTTGGACAAATGTTTGAAGTTTGGGGTATATCCCTTCTGTTCGTTCCAAAAAGCGCACACAATATAATTCGCTGCGTTGTTCTCCTTTGCCTACCAATTGGGTGTTGCTTCGATTGAATTCAACGGCCTCAAATCGAAATACAGTCTAACTTCTTTATAACTAACTTCCTTATAGCGTAATTTTCTCTATACCGAATTTGATTTTGTTCCGCTTCCCCTTCAAAAATATGCCATATGAATTCTATATAACGAATTTTGTGTAAAACTTCTTTATAACAAAGCAATTTTTTGTTCCCTTGGAGGTTCGTTATAATGAAGTTTGACTGTAATGCTAAATTGGCTTTTTTTCGTTTTCGAAAGTAATATTAAGTCGAACTGAATACAGACAAAATCGCTTACAACGACATCGGTTATAACGACAAAAATCTTAGGTCCCGCCTGAGCTCCATTGTATTTAATCCAGTTGCATAATAAATCTTTTACAACGACATCTCGCTTACAAAGACCAAATTCGTCAATCCCTTGAAGGTCGTTTTAACCGATTTTGACTCTACTTTGATTTATTTAGCTTTTTATTAATAGTACCAAATTTTTTAAATGTTGCCTTATTTCAGGTAACCCATTTCTGAAACGACATTTTATGCCCTTTTGGGCACACAAGGTTGTACTTTAGAGAAAAAATTAATGTACAGGGTGGGCCATCTAGTGTTTTTTTTAAATCACAGGTTATTTTGACACTGACAGCTGTTTCCCGCTCGAAATTTTGACAGAAAGTTAGTATCATACTTCCGCGGAACATTTGAACATCAACTCGCCATCGATCCCAGCTCGAACTCAACATTTCACGCACTAGCCTGAGAAGTATTCTGCACAAAGATCTCGGATTATTCGCTTACAAGGTCCAATTGAATCAGCAACTGAAGGCGCGCAACCATTCGCTTTGTTATCGCTTCGCAGTGTGGGCCTTAGAGCCGAGCAGCTTGAATTGGACAACGATTTTGGGCGAAAAATCATCTTTTCTGACGAGGCGAGGCGCATTTTCATCTCGGCGGCTACGGCTACGTTAACAAACAAAATTGCCGCATCTGGGACTCGGAAACCCAAACCCGCACGTTATTACCTCGTTAGGTAAATTTGCGTTGGTTTCCCAAGCGGAAACCTATGCGATCCTGATGGCTACGAACTATATTGTGAAGAATAGGTGGAAGGGGTGAAGTATTTGCGTCTGTAGCGACAGCCAAGCTGTGCTTAAGGCCTTACTCAATCCTTTAACCACTTCCAGGATAGTTCAGGAATGCAAGTCTTCTCCGAATTTGATCGGTAGTTTAAATTTGCTTAGACTTGTCTGCGTCCCGGGACACCACGGGATCACAGGAAATGAGATCGCCGATGAATTTGCTAGTAGAGAATCAGAGGAGGTACTCTCAGGACTTGAACCCACGCTGGGATTGCCTGCGTCCTTGGTTAGGGCTTGCATCGATGGTTGGACTTCTCGAGAGCACAACCGCAGGTGGCATGACTGTCCAGGATGTAGACAGACCAAGCGCATGCTACCCAACGTTTGTAAGAAATCCGCGGCTTTCTTGTTACATATCTCTTAACAGAAAAGGCTGCAGACAACTTACCGGCGTACTAACGAACTACTACACCTCCGCCAAACACCTAAATGTACTTGGCCTAATCGACGGAACCCTCTGCGACGCATGTGGAGAAGACGATGACACAGCAGAGCCCTTCATCTGCCATTGTCCCGCCTTTGCTCGGATCAGGTGGCAGTTATTTTGTGCTGATGAGGTGAAAGCTGACGATGTAGGCTCCTCATTGCAGAATCGCCTGCTAGTCTTCCTTCGGAAAGTCATGAAATTTCAGCAAAAGTAGGTTGCTGCCTGGCAGTACAATGGACCAGTTCTTGAGTCTGAGTGCTCCAGTGTAGTGTTTTAAAATCATCCGACAAGAAAAAGAGAAAAGACCCGTAGGTGGTCTGTCTAAACAATTATGTGGCTGCAATCTCAGATGAACTGCTACTACTGAAATCTCACAATTCTTTTACAACGGTCCTAGAAGCAGTTTATGATGTTTTCTAAAAATGGCACTAGTTAATTCCGCTTCACTTCACGACTGGGGGTCCCAGGTTCGAATCCCAGTGAAAGCAAAGTTAATACGCTTTAATCCGGTTTTTCACTATTTGCCGTTGGGATCAAATTAACGGCACTATCACTGGATCTGGTATCACAGCAGCCCCCTAACCTAACCTAACCTATTGAATGCCTTAATTTAAAAATCATAGTATTTGCAAATCAAGGTTTGTTTGACAAACCTTGCAAAGGCCTTCCACCCCCGTCCACTATTCAGAAACTTCGTCTTCTTGAAGGAATTCTGCCATGGTAAGGTTTTAAAACCAAACGACGCACCATAAACTGTCCATTAGTTCCGCTTTTTGACTTAAGATTGACGTCCATTTGACCTGTGGCACAATTCCATGAGCAACATTCACTGCGTCATTCCAGACCACCGACAGGAAAAAAGAAGCATCTCAATTCAAAGTCAAACACTCACCGTCCACTCGAAGACACTGAACGCCTGTCAATGTGTCCCTTTTTTGACAAATTCAATTTGAATCCAATATCAATTTGCGATTACCTGATTCCCGATGCCCGCTTCCATGCATCGCCTGCCACTGGTCTTCTCCCGAAGAACCCCATCAGCCAGCAAGCCGAACCCCCGCAAGCAAAACTCCAGCCATCCGGCAGTCTCCCTGTCCATATGCGGTTAATGCGGCCAGCAGTCAATTGTTATTTCAATTCCTCAACCTCCTAGGCACTGCGTCCCCCTGCTCAAGTGGGAACGTCCATTTGTCGGTTAAACATTTCAATTACGCTGCCTGGACAACCGGAAAAGGCGAACGTAATGCTCTGTCAATACGACCGATTTCGCCAGCGAGTGTCGTCGGGCCCGTAGGTCGAACTGTGAACTTTGTGGCGAGAGGAGGGAAAAAAAAACTTTATCCAAGGAGCTGCGTGTTCCTCCCGGAGACACACCCTCAAGGAATGTCACCGCTGGCTCTAAATATTTGCCCTGTCCCGTGTAATTGTCTTGTTAGTGCCTGGGTAGGTGAGTCGTCGGTAATTAGGGTCGAACCGCAATGATGACTTGGACTTTTTTTTGCGTTTCCGTTGTTTTTTCTGTTCTCAGTCCGTTTCATGGCTAAATGGGATGCATAACTGCTTGTTACGTTGCTTTCGCAGTCCTCGTCCTGGATAAAGTAATTACGGTGAGTGAGGATATTTTTCTTTGTTTCAAGTCGGCTCGCTGGGAGGTGTGGCTGGAGTGGAGTTTTGGGCTGTTGGATGGGGAAAACGCCATCTGTGTGTGGGCCAGAGATATGATTGAGTATCAATTATCCTTACACAGGTGGATACTTAATTTGACAAATTAGTGCGGTTGGACTGGTTGTAATTGTTGTCAAGTCTGTTTGCTGTCTGGCGCCATCATGATCCTGATGGAGTTTTTTTTTTCTTCAGACACCTTGTTTGGAACTTGTTGAGGTCATAGTTCAACTGGGTTGGGGAGAAATGCTTGAGCGATGAGAGATAAGAAGTGGAACACTGCAGCATAGTTTTCGTAAGAGATTTAATCAGATCCTAGACCTAGAGATTTTGCTGGAAGAGTCCAAAAAGCAAAGTTTTGTGTTTTAAGCCGTAGGTAGAGAAAACCACATTTTGTAGACTGTAAAGAATTTTTTGACACAATGCGTTTTTGAATTTAGTCTCAAAACTGCCTCGGGCTTACACATTCGATTATGAAACTCGATCACCAATTTGGGTTCACCCTATAAGATAGACTCCCTCTACTGTAACGATTTAGTGGCTCTTGATCTCCCGATTGTGCCATAGCATGGCCTATGGTGCGGCTTCTTAAAACCAATTTTACTTCAAACTGTTTTCACTCTACGTGCTCTAATAGTAGGTTAGGTTAGGTTAGGGGGCTGCTAGTGAATTCACCACCACACTCGGACCATCTTGGTCCATTGTGATACCCATAGTCTGACCCCTGATCGACGGCTACAGTGATAGTGCCATTAATTTGATCCCAAAGGCAAATGTTGAATGGTAAGTAGTAAGTAATAGCGGCGCTACAGTCCAATGTGGACCTGGGTTTAGCTTCTCAGCAACCACTCGTGCTGTGCGTGCTATTGTTCTCTCACGAGTCGAGGGGACCTACAGTTTAATCCCGACTTTCAAACCTTAGTCCTCGAGCGTAAGTCGACATGCAATAAAATGGACAAAATTACATTTTTTCCATGTATTATGGCTTTGTTAGTAAGAATAAATATTCCCACAACATCGTTCAAGGAGCTGCCTCGGCTGGCTTCGCAGTAGCGCATTTTGTCTCACCAATTTTCCAAGACCTTGGTGGTAGTTTCGGGATGTAGCTCACGGATTGCTTGGATGATATTGGCTTGGCCTTAAGTGCTTGAATCGTTTTCGGATTGTTGGCATTACATCGGTCCTTCACGGTTCCTCACAAAAAAAAAGACAAAACGGGTCAAATCGCATCTCCGAGGCGGCCAACAGACATCGCCAAGACGGCAAGACGGAAGAAAAATGGACCAATGATGCCACCTCCACAAGCCAGGCACCAAACTGTTACTCTCTGTGGATGCATTGGCTTCTCGACTCGAATAACGTGCGGGTCTTCCGAGTCCCAGCAGCACCAACGGCAATTTTGTTTGTTAACGTAGCCGCCGAGATGAAAATGCGCCTCGCCTCGTCAGAAAAGATGATTTTTCGTCCAAAATCGTTGTCCAATTCAAGCTGCTCTATGGCCCAAACTGCGAAGCGATAACGAAGCGGATGATCGCGCACCTTCAATTTCTGAGTCAGTTGGACCTTGTGAGTGAATAATCCGAGATCTTTGTGCAGAATTCTCCTCAGGCTAGTGCGTGAAATGGAAATGTTGAGCTGTTTAGATCGATGGCGAGTCGATGTTCGTGAATTGAGCCTCACACACTCAGCCACAGCAGCCGCATTCTCATCTGTGCGCACGGGGACCAAGAGTGTTGTCCATTAGCATACCAGTCTCACGAACAAACTCTCGTACAGCAGTCGCGGTAGGTGCTTTATTACGGCCAAAACTTCTTTTCAAAAACGCACTGTTTGGACTACACAGCACTTACTTTGGAAATAAGTTTGCAATATTTGCCAACGTTATTGAATCGTAAAGTCAATCATTTCATTCCGCGGAGGTATGATACGGACTTTCTGTCAAGATTTCGAGCGGAAAACAGCTGTCAGTGTCAAAATAACCTATGATTTAAAAAAAATCACTAGATGGCCCACTCTATATAAGTTAAATCAAATCGAACGACGAAAATTTACATTTTTTATCAGTGTCTTAACGTCCCAATGTCGCATAATTTTTCAAAAAGTGCAGTACGGTTAGTCTGTGTCTGAATCGCAGAGTCGTAGTGACGTACAAGAAGTCTTGCCGGTATTTGACAAACACCGCCGCATTTAATTTGTTCCAACTCACATCAAGTTGAAGTTAATTTCCAAGCAACGATTCAATATGCACACACTCTCTCTCTCTCTCTGGGTTCATATTAGAAAGGCGCCGCCTTATCTCGTCGACAGCCTCCAAACACACGCACAATTGTGTTGATTTTCTCATTCCAATTCGCTCCAGGATATCGATATGCTAATAACGAAGTTATTCCATTTATTTTTCCACTCCATCGCAGGAATTATTACAAGCAAACAACCCTGACAGCCACCCCACCGCCACTGCCACAGCCACCACCACCCCTAATGCCATTCAAAACAAATTTAAAAAAGCAGAACTGTATCAAAGCATATTTTTATTCTGGTAGAACGGTTTTATGCTTTTTCAATAAACATTTATCCGATTTCATTGCCGAAAAAAGAAATTACCCTCCACCGACCCTCGCTCCCACTCGGCAGAGAGTTCAAAAAGATAAAGCGCGGAGAAGAAATCCATCCCTCAACAGTAGCACATTACATTCCATCATCCAGTATCCTGGAGCTGTTGGAGGTATCCTTTCTCGCCGGGCTTATCCACTGAATCCAGTCTGCCATCTGTGATGACTGCGCCGCCTAATGCTCACTTCTTTTTTGCCGCTGCTGTGGGAGTGTGTTGCTCGATTCGTCCTAGATTTCCACGGGGTAGGCGGAGGGTTAGGCTTTGAATGTGGGATTCAATGGAATGGAAATTCCTTTCTCCAATCATATACGAGTACACACGGGCGTTTTCATTTCATTTTTCTCTTTTTGTTCGTATCCTTCGAGCGAAAGCGATAAATGAACGAAGACTTTGTCGCCGCAGGGGGGGTGTAAGTCTAAGAGAGTGGTGCTGATGCAGAGAGTGGGACGGGGGAAAAATATTAAATCGAATATTTTGTATTTCCGTAGACACATGAATGAATGAGATCTGAAAAGTTTATGACCGACGGATGGACGAAGGGAATGGTCGGATCACCCTGGTATTTCACGACGAGATGCCAATAATTTTGAAATTAATTACGGAACTGATTGCCCTTTCGAACAGAACTGGGGCATGGGCAATGGGTTCTTGCATCTGACAGTCGATTTTTCATAAACTCTCTTAGCGGGAACTTGGCCAATCCACCCTCACACTCCAGATTGGCTGCTTACTGAGAAGTTTATTAAAGATTCCTCTGAAATCGCAAAAATGGGGCGGGTGTAGTTAGGATTGATTAAGTGCAGTGTGGACTTTTATAAACTCCCTTGGATCTTTTTGTTTGCATCAAGAAGCCAACTCAAACCACTTTTAGTGAATCGAGAGCTGGTCATTCTATCTCGGTTCTGAGCCAAACGTTCTTGGGACGCTACCGAGTGAAACTCCTACAAGGGAAATCCGTTCAAAACTTAACTGAGAACTGCCCAGTGGCGTCGCTGAAACCCTTCTCCGTCAAAAATAGAAGAAGTCCTTGAAGTGTCCATCCGCAGGAAAATTCATCTGGGAGTACACTTTTTTGACGACTTAAGTGAGCTGAACAGAATCAGCATCAGGAAGCTCGAACGATTTACAGCAAGCACCAACTGATTTTTTGGATAAGAGACACCCAATCCGTATTGCACGTGGGCCTACGTAGGTTTCAGTGCGACTGTTAGTTTGCAGTCAGCCACCTTAACTGAACCTAATCTAGGTCTATCAGCCTCTCATCCTTTCTCAAAAGCTGGTAGGTCACTACAGTCGATACATTATCCTCTACTTCTTCTTCTTCTTCTCATAGCGCTGAAGTCCGGGGTGGACTTGGGGCTTAACAAACCAAATTCACGTTCACGTTGTGTTTCTATATACAGTCAAAATCGCATACAACAACATCGGTTATAACTTATAACGAGGTATCGCTTATAACGCCCAAATTGGTCAGTCCCTTGAAGGTTGTTATAACCGATTTTGACTGTATACGAGTATATATTTTTCCAATAATTTCCGCAAGTTTGGCTATCGTGAAACGATGTATGACGAAATGGCAAACCTAAATGAATACTCTGATAGCTGGATGTCATTAGAAACTTTGACATGATCAAATTGAAAAACCTATCATTGCTATTTGGTCACTTCGTTTTCTTCTTAGGGCGCTACAGTTCGAAGTGGACCTGGGCCTCACCCAACATGCCTCTCCAGTCAGCACGATCTTTCGCCATCTGTACGTGGACGTCCTCTATTGCCTTGTCCCACAGGCTCAGAGTCGAAGACTTTTCGGGCCGGAGCTAAGTTGTCCATACGCTCTACATGGCATAGCCATCATGGTATAGACGCCTGGTTAGACTCATGTCGCTATACAGCCCATATATTTTTTTCGGATGATTTTTGAAGTCCTACTGGAGCACTCAGACTCAAAACTGGCCCATTGTACTGTCAGGTAGCAACATACTCCAGTGCCGTTAATTGGATCCCAAATGCAAATGGTGACTGAACCAGATTCGATTTCACTGGGATTCGAACCTGGGACCCCTCTAACTTAGGGCAGGCACTTTACCAACTGCGCCATCCAGTCGTCTTACAGCCCATATAGTTCGTGGTTGACCTTCTCCTCCAAATGCCATCAACGTAAACAGGCGTGCAGAATTTTTCTCTCGAAAAGACCAAGAGACTCTCATCCGCTTGGGATATTGTCCATGCCTCTGCGCCGTAAAGCAGGACTGGGATGATCAAGGTCTTAAGTAGTTACAAGTAGGATGATTCTACGCCATTTTTTTGTGTTGCGGTTGTTGCGGTTTTCTTATCAGTACGCGATACGTAAGACGTAAGACAGCTTGGTCTTGATGCCTGCAAGCAGCGTGCTCAGGACCGTCAACGATGGAAGGTAGCGATATTTCAGGCTCGGAGCCTCCATGGGTCGTAGGCCTGTTAAGTAAGTAAGACTAAGTCAGATCTTCCGTCTCATAGATTTGTCGAATTTTCAGTATAATCTCTGGCCAATCTCCAGACAGCTACTCCCCATCCTTAGGCTCACTGCAACTATTCCAATTCCAAAACTTATCCGATTGTGGTGACAATCTCCCTCATCGCCCATCCTCCCATCTCCACTTTCATCATAATTATCGAAATGGCTCATAAGTCCTTTGATGACCCCCGCTCCAGCGCACGACACACAATCCGCAACTGATTACATTTCGGTAACGTGTCATCACATATCAAGGATTCTCCCGGAAGAGAAAAATGGAACTCAACTCAAGAAATCCCATCCACGTCGACATAATGCGACAAGCAATCAGACGTAATGTCCTTCCATTAACCGAAGATACGACTAGAAGTCGTTCAGTCGATACACTCCGCTTTACGAGGATATTAGTCCATTTGACAGGACTCGCTCCATTCAGAGTTATGATTATTATGATTGTCGCAGCGAGTGTGTCACTTTTACGACTGCCGAATCAACCCTCAGACGCATCGCCGCAATAAAACGGGAATAAAACGTTCGTTCACCCCACCGAGCGGCCAAGTGCCGGTCAGCAGGATCGTCACGGAGTCCTATTTCCATGAATTACACTGCTTACTCCTTTCCTTTGAGATTTATCGATTCCGCCGACGGAAAAAGAGTCTCTTCCCGGCCTCCTGAGGCCGACTTAAAGGGCGTGTTGTTCCCGTAACCGGTCGAATAAATCATCGCAAGGATAATTCAAAGGCGTTGCAGGACTCCTTCTCGCTAAAGTAACATTTCAATTTGGACACAGTTCCTCACACTGCCCCGATCCGTCCGCAGGGAGGATGGGCTAACCCCTGCCCCCACCGCCGTCACCGCCGTGGAAAGGATTGTGTTTTAAACTCCAACTAAGTACGGATTACCTACTCTCAATGGTCTGTGATTAGGGATCGTTCATCATTGTTGTGCGCCGGGCGGAGTGCGGCAGTCCCCGGGCAGCACACGCATCTCACAAGAAAACTTTCTTCCGCAACGACCACAGCGACGACGAAGACGTGCCGATTGGGGTGGAACGGGTTGGCTGAGGATTTGGTTGCCCGTAAGGAAGGTTTCCTTGGTCTACCGGAAATCTGTAGAGTTTTTGGATTTCTTGACTCGGGGCTGGGCTTGGCTGGCGAAACAAATTGCGCTCCTTTCGGATAGGCAGTGGTGTGGCTTCCGTGCCGTCTTATGTGCTCCAAGGATAACTTACTCCTTGTCTGGGTGGATCACCCTCTCACTCTGAGTGAGTCTGGATTTCGCTCGAATTTGTGCAAATGGATGACGGCGGTGGCGGTGGTGCTTTGCGGTCGATGATGACGATAATGGGTTGCGATTTTGACTTTCACCCGCTTCGCCCCCGCGGGCTTTACTGTGGGCAACTTTGACTTCGAATTGATTTGGCCGCGTCGCGGGGGTGGGCGTGGGGGCGAGAGGGAAAAGTTCGTGATTAAACATTCGGGGGTTGGCTGCCAGTTGTTTGGAAGTGATTGAAGTGAACATCATTTCTTATTAATTGAAGACGACGAAAACACAATTTCTGTGATTTAATTACGAAATAACTTGTGAGCGGGGTGGGTGCGAATGCTCGGAATTCCTGTTCGCCGAGAGGCTGAGGCGGAGATTGTCACCCCTTTCGTAGGCAGATCGAAATTGATTTATGATTTTTATTCTGACATCCCTGTGAAGCAGAAAGGGGGTGGGGGATGAATAATTGTTGTCGTGGAAGTTAATTTTGAATTGTGGAAGTTAATTGAAGACGAACTGCCGCAGTGGGTGGGGGAAGGTGGGGCGGGGTTCATCAAAGTGTATCTTGTCGCCGCTGGAGTCTGCAGTTTAATTTATGACTCAGAGCTGGCACAAAGCAGGAGTTGATGATTAGACAAATTTTGATGGGGTATCAGTCTCTGTGAGAGGGAGTGCGGGTGATGATTGTGCTTCCAGAAGAACTTTTGTCAAAACTCTCCACTCAGTCATTTTTTACCAGATGCAGGGATTCAGAGGAGAAATCTGCTGTTCTGGTCACGCATTTGGTGTAAGCTATACCATCAGACCCCAAGTCAGAATCACTGACAAGTCGTTGAGGGTAGATGTCACTTTGCCACAGGTTCTGGGATCTTAACCATGATTCGATACTCACTTCCAGCAATCCACACAAAGTGAACGCGGTGGCCGTGTGGTTTTGTGCGTCGATCCATACGCACTAGACTTTCAAGTCTAGGTTCAAATTCCAGGTCAGACAAAAAATGTTTCAAACAATTTTTTTTTGAAAATTGCAAGATTAAGGCCCAATGCAAACGACTGGATGGCGCAGTTGGTTAAGTAACTTAAAAAAAAAAAAAATTTTCACGGCTCCACCTCTTTCGAGTCACTGACAATTCTCAAAGAGCACAGCTGTCAGAAATAGCTTCTCAATCTCGCCGTTTGGAGTCGGCATTAAACTGTAAGTCCCCTCCACTCGTGAGAGAACAAAAGCACACACAACACGAGTGGTTGGTGAGAAGCTAGACCCAGGTCCACCTCGGACTATAGCTCCACCATTATTATTAGTCCACACAATGTAGCGTCCCTCACGAGGCACTTCAAAGATGTCCGTAGAAACCACGTCTAATCGAAGTAGCAAAGTTTGCGTCTCTTTTTCAAACGTTATTCCGAGTAGGCTTGCTCAGCTGTGTCAAAAGTTCAGCTGTCAAATTTTCTCGTTTTCAAAACTCCAGTCCGTTTCTTTCTTCGAGTTGTGTTGCCCAAAGTCAATGGTAAGCAGCACCTTTCTCTAAGATCGAATCAAAGACCTAAACCCTTTCCCCAGTTGCAGTTCCTAAAAAGGACTCTATTCGCCGCCTTTCCTCATTCAATCCCAAAGAGGGGCTTATCAATCGGGACCCAACTTCGTGACAAAATACTGGAGCAGATGTTCAACGAGGCTTATCAAAAATACAAGGACAAAAGCAGGTAACCATCTTAAGCACCCACCTAACACTTACCTCTAGATGATCCTCTCTGAGTAGCGGAGGAGGTTTCTTCGAACCTAGCGAGAAAATTCTGAATGAATTGGACAGCGCCCAGAAGGTACTGCTGCAGAAGTACAATGCCAAGGATGAAGCTGAAATCTCGGCGTTTCCAAAATTTGACTTCGCCGATCCTGAAATAGATCCTCTCATGGAAGAACCAGAGTGTGAGGAGTGTAATGAATGTGATGAGCCTCAGGAGACTGGTGGGGAAAAGCAAGAAGAACAAACTTAGAGAGCAAGGTCCAGAACTTGTGGAAGAAAACATTAACTGTTTATTTTTCACACACTTTCTTTGTCAGCAGTGAGTTGCTGACAATTTATTTTTGAGAAATATACGACGGGTTGCTGTAAGGAATGATGATCATTCGATATATGTGAAGTTTTGACGGTAAGTAGCCATCCTTCATGACGCCGTGGCGTAATGAGTAGGTGCGTCGACTCCTATGCACGAGGTCTAAGGTTCGAATCTCGAAAAAAAACACCTAACATTTTTTCACGGCTCCACCTCTTTCGAGTCACTGACAATGCTCAAAGAGTATAACTGTCTAGAAAAAGCTAATCTTCGAAACGGCTGGACCGATTTCAATCAAACTTTCCAGGCATGAAGAAGAGGTTGTCAGGAGATGCTTGGGTTTTTTGTATGCGTTTTTCATTTATAAGAACTCGAGCTATGCAACCTATGTCGTTATTCAGAGTTTCATATTCATCATGCCTAAGCGAAAGTAGACGACACACAGTCACCTGAAGTCACGAATGTGCAAATTCTAAGAGACGACGTGAGTGAAGGTTTGTTTCTGTCAACAAACTTTCGACGGAGAATGTAGGTAGATAGGTAGGTAAGTGGGTAGACGGGCACAAGCCACGTCTCACTTCGGTCCTTAGGGAGCCATTGTGATGCCCAATTGGGGAATAGTGTCCCCTTTTAACCCTTGTCGCACTCATGGTCCTTCGTTGTGCCGGAGCCATCCCGATTTCCTTATGAACCTGCAAAGAGATCTTAGAGGTATATTTGAAATTTCCTGTAAGTCTTGGAAGAAAAATTCTCCAAGTGTTCTATGACGCAACTGACAAAGACTAGGGCAGTGCCAGAGGTAGTGAGGAGTGTCCTCTCGTTCCTCGTCGTCACCGCAGCCTCTACAAATGTTGTCGTTGGAGAATCCCATTTTCATGGCATGGTTTCTAAGATGATTATGGCCAGTGAGAGCTCCAACCACCATCGTTAGCAACTCTTTGTCGCACTGAAGGATCTTGTCGGTTTTTGCTCGGTCGTATCTGGGCCATAATGCTTTAGTAGTCGCACATGTAGACAGACCGCGCCATCTACTGTTTGCCATTTCAATGATCATTGTATCCACCTTATTCCTCAGCTCTGAGAGTGGCGGTTTAATACCATGAATTGCTTGTGACGCGTCGGTCACTGACCCTGTTCTGGCAAGTTCATCAGCTATGTCATTGCTGGCTATGTCACTGTGTCCTGGGACCCAGCACAAATTGATCGAGTGCTGTGAGCCAAGAGCCTTTAGATCTTTGCGACAGCTTGCTTGACTTCTATTGCGGATATAGCTTTCATGGCCGTCTGACTGTCAATGAAAATGGTAATATCAGCTGGTGGTATCGCCATCATTGATATCGTTTTGGCCGCTCCTTTGACCGCCAAGACCTCATCTTGAAACACACTGCCACAATCAGGGAGTCTGATTGAGCAGTGCAAGTTTAGCTCGTTGGAGAAAATGCCGGCGCCTGTGCCTGCTTCCATCTTTGACCCATCGGTATATACCTTTATTGTCGAATTGTTGATGGGTTCATTGGACGCCCACTCCTCTCTGGTGGGGTATTGGCATTTGAAGAGTCTCTCGAAGTCGAGGTATGGGAGCCTATAGTCGCTCTCGACTTCTGATACTGCAAGTCTGTTAAGAATACTTGCATGTCCAGTGATACCTGAGCGCCAGTTGCAAGATTGACTGATTCTCAGAGCACTTTTAGCGGCGATTGCCTGCATATGAAGGTTAAGCGGTAGCATGTGTAGGATCGTTTCCAGTTCAGCTGTTGGGGTAGAGCTGATTGCTCCAGTAACTCCCATACACGCAAGTCTCTGTATTTTCGTCAATGCCTTAAGACTACGCTGCCATACGTAAGAATGGGTCTGACAATAGCGGTATACATCCATAGGATGGTCTTGGAGTTTGGCCCCATTTTTTACCGACAATCGCGCAGATATAAAAAGCGCATGCTGCTTTTTTGACCCTTTCAATGACATTAAGTTTCCAATTTAGTTTTTTGTCAAGAATGATACCTAGGTATCTAGCATTGTCGGATAACGTCAGTGTGGATCCTTCAATAGCTGGAAGCCTGAAGTGCGGAATGACTCTTTTATTGGAGAAAATAACCAATTCGGTCTTACTTGGGTTAACACCCAGTCCGCAGTTTTTTGTCCACCTAGATAGAATTCTTGTAGCGCCCTCAAGTACTTCGCTTATGGTCGGGAGGAATTTGCCTCTTGCTATCAACACTACGTAGTCGGCATAGGCAACTAACTTCACTCCCGACTATTTGAGCTGTTCTAAGACTTTGTTGATGACAAGAACCCAAAGCAGGAGTGAAATTACCCCTTCCTGCGGTGTGGCTTTAACGAGCTTGTCACTCATGACGGAGAATGTAAAGAACATCAGGAAAAAATTAGATCCCCTTGAAAAGAAGGAGACACGCTGACCAGAGATGGCGTGGTGAAGCACGCTGGATACTCTTGTTAACTATAATAAACAGAGAATTCTTGCCCTAATAACCGATCACGCAAATTTTGATTCAAAAGCTAAATTTCCACGATTCGTTCGCAATTATCGCACCGCGTGTCATAACCTGTCATAAGTGCTCAAGAAAACGCGTCCGATCGGTTTACGGTATTTATTAGGACTAAACTTAATAAGAAGATAAAGCAAATGAAGAGTATAACAGTTAAGTTATGAAATCTCTCCAACGGAAATTAATTCGTTCTAACTCCCTGGACTTAGTTTGCTTTTAGAACTAGATGAACATCATTGAATTGCGTCTGAAGCAGCAGCTGGTGAAAATAATGGTGGTTTCTGAAAGAATTAAAGGGACTCAGTCAACTGTATATCAGAAAAACTAAGATTTACCTGGATGACTACTTGAAGAGATCTCGCGACGCTTCTTTTTTTGAAAATGTGATCTTGGATAACCCAACCGATGTCCTGTTGTTGGATCTCTGTGCTGAACCCCTCGGGAGATTCAATCTCTCCTTCCAGTATGCATCATCCGTTTCGAAATCAATGGTATCAAATGCCAACTGCGGTGAAGACTGCTGGAAAGACTCAATCGCTTCCTCCGATTCACTTGCATTTGCAGTTGAAGCCATCTGTTGGGAAACGGGAACAAGGTCGGAGCTGGAAAATAAGTCCTCTACATTGGCAATCAATGAACTTATTGGTTCGCTTCGACTGCTCGTCATTCTGTATAGCAAACTCGAAGACGGTTCTGATGTTTCTTCCGAAGTAACTTTTGGCTCGATGGTTTCAAAGATATCAACATTTGCAGTTGAAGCCATCTGTTGGGAAACGGGAACAAGGTCGGAGCTGGAAAATAAGTCCTCTACATTGGCAATCAATGAACTTATTGGTTCGCTTCGACTGCTCGTCATTCTGTATAGCAAACTCGAAGACGGTTCTGATGTTTCTTCCGAAGTAACTTTTGGCTCGATGGTTTCAAAGATATCAACATTTGCAGTTGAAGCCATCTGTTGGGAAACGGGAACAAGGTCGGAGCTGGAAAATAAGTCCTCTACATTGGCAATCAATGAACTTATTGGTTCGCTTCGACTGCTCGTCATTCTGTATAGCAAACTCGAAGACGGTTCTGATGTTTCTTCCGAAGTAACTTTTGGCTCGATGGTTTCAAAGATATCAACATCTTTCAGCTTTGTATGGATTCTTGAGTTGAGCCCTACATCACGTTTAGCTAGAGCAGTACCCCAGTTAGGGTCCACTACTTCTATTGAATCTAAACTGGCCGCTACGCCAAAGGTTGCTTTAGGCAGAGGCGTTATCACACTTTCGTTGGAATAACTCTGTAAGGTTGGGGCAAGCATTTGATCTGAGTTAGTTACTTGCATGATCTGATGCTCGTTCACAGGCCGAATATAGTGGCATTCACTTTCCGAAACCCGTATTCCGCTTTCTTGCTCAGAGTCATTGATTTCTTTTCTCTTTGTATACTGGAAAATCCCTGACACTCCAGCTAAAAGAGCCAAAAGTGAAAGCGAGTACTTCAAAAAATTGGACGTATTATTTTTCGAAACTGTAACATTCGATGTTGTAGCACCTCCTCTCTTTTTCCTTGTAATCTCAGTTAGAATCTTGTGAAAGGAGTTTTCCTGAACCGCGTTTAACGCAAAATAGTGCTGAATCATAAACTCGCCGTCTTCGCGGGATGTGCTGTCGCATATCTTCAAAAATACCTTCACATAGTTCTCCTCGTCCACTATATTGTACAGGATGGAGCAGAAGTTATTGAGTTCTTGATTTTTAATTCGTTTTTCGCTCGCGGTTTTGATTATTTGAACGGCTCGTTTAGCTATGCGTTGGATGAAAGCGAAGCAAAGATCGAACGTAGCTGTCTGAACTTCGTCACTTGCGAACGGATGATCAAGCACATTGTCTGACAACAGTGTTAAAAAGTACATCTGCTTGTACACAATCTCGTCCACATAGGGCATTTTCTGAAAAAAAAAAAAAACAAATAAATAGGCAATACGTCCGAAAACGATAACAAATCAAATGAGAATTGGCAAAACTTTTGATGAATACGGCCTAAAGGCTGCAGCACAACTTATGCCTCTAACGGTAAGACTTGAAAAATTGTCATTTTTTTTCCAAGTAAATGCAGGGTGGGCCAAATACAAGTTTCTTTTAAAAATGCTGTAAAATGAACAAATTTAGATTTTTCTCATATATTATGACTTTATTAGTAAGAACAAACATTCCCATTAATTAATTGAAATACAACGTTGTTCAAGTGGCTGCCTCAGCTGGCCTCACAGTAGCGCATTCTGTCACACCAATTTTCCAAGACTTTGCTGATGGTTTGGGCTGTAGCTCACGGATTGCTTGGATGATATTGGCATGGCCTTAAGCGCTTGAATCTTTTCCGGATTTTTGGCATAACATCGCTCCTTCACGGTTCCCCATAAAAAAAGTCCAAAGGGGTCCCCCGCCGCAGCACAGAGGCGGTCAATTTACATCGCCAAGACGGCTGATAATACGCTTTGGGAATTTGGTGTGCAAAAGATCGATTGTGGCATGGGTTGTGTGGCATGGCGCGCCATCGTGCATGAACCAGAGGTCGTCCAAATCCATGTCTTTAATTTCAGTAAAAGAAAAAGTCGGTTAACATGGCTCTGGAATGCCCACCGTTGACCAAAACTATGTTCGCTGCCTCATTTCCGAAGAAAAATGGTCCAATGATGCCACCATTCCACAATCCGCACCAAACTGTCACTCTTTGTGGATGCATTGGCTTCTCGACAATACCGTGGGGGTTTTCCGAGGTGCGACAATTTTGTTTGTTAACGTAGCCGCCGATATGAAAATGTGGCTCGTCAGAAAATCACTATCAAAAAGTAAGAAGGCAAGTGTCCGAGTTATTAATTGATCCACTGTACCAGTCTCACGCACTGTTTGCACAAACTTGCCCACAGCAGTCCGCCGTAATACCAAGAACGAATATTGAAGAACGTGCTGGATTCACGATTTCACTAATATTGACAAATTTATGGCATGTTGCGTCAGCTTCTTTAATTTCCTGGAAGCATTTTTCAATTGCCTGTTCATCGTTCTTTGCATTTCATCTAAGCGATCAGGCTTAATGTTGTCGACAACATAGTCCGGATCAAAGATACTGTCATCACTGCTATAAACTCCGTCTTCACCTTCTATGGAATTGATAAACTTGATCAATTGATCATCCGACAATTTTTCCAAGTTGAATTTGTTTTTTATGACTTCGCTTACAACGATCCATCTACCACACAAAAATTTCACTAAAAGGGGGAAAATACTAAAATAATAGGTAAACAATGGTGTTTCTTAGCATTAAAGACGTGAACAGCAATGAAATAGAGTGGGGCATTCTTTACACACAAACCGGCAAGGCCGCCTTGTATTTTTCGTTTCCAAAGCACACTTCACATTATATTTCCACTTCATCTGAAACATACAGTTATGGACAAAACAATAGGACCACCGAATATCGTTTTAAATTGTAATAAAAAACTTCAAATATTTTGTAACTTCTGACATTTTTTTCATTTTATTATTATTTAAATGAAGGGAAACAAAAGTACCTAATTCATAAAAATATGAAAAAAAATCCGGTTTTTTTTTTAAATATAGTTTTTTCTTCGAAAACCTGTATAAAAAGGGGACAAAACAATAAGACCACTATACAAAATATTGGAAATTCATAATCAATATGTGATTTTCTTTAAATATTTTTAGTATTTGGTGGAATACCCTTTATTTTTGATCACTGCACGTACTCTTCTTGGCATGGACTCGACCAGTGTGCGGCAAGTGCTCGCCAGTATGGCGTACCAAGCTGTTTGGATTCTGCTCCACAACGCTTCCTTATTCCTAGGCTTTTCGGCATCAAGAGAGTTTTTCACGATTCCCCATAAATTTTCCAGAAGATTCAGCTCTGGAAATTGGGAGGGCCAGATCAGGATCGACATTATGCTCTTCCAGCCACCTTTTTACTTTGCCCGGCGTATGTTTCGGGTCGTTATCGTGCATAATCTGTCACTTTAGTGGCATTTCCCACTCAGCATACGGGTGCGTGACTTCTTCCAATATTTTGGTGTACAAATGCTAGTCCATGATGCCTTTTATCCAAAATAGTGGACCTACACTATACCACGAAAAACATCTCAAAACCATAACATTTCCGTCTCCATGTTTGGCGGTGTTGCTGGTGTACTGGAACTGGTATGCTGCATTTTTTTGGTGCCTGACCCACCTCTTACCATCTGATCCCACCAAATTCATCCTGTATTCATCAGACCAAAGAATATTTCGCCACTTTTTTTCGATTTCTGGACCTATCTGTTCAAGAAGTTGTTTTGCAAGTTCGATACGATTCTTTTGGTAAGAAGTGGTACCTCCCTGGGGCTTCTTCCGAAGAGATGTTGTGCTTCTAGCCTCCTTCCCACTTTTCTAGAACAGACTGGCAAGTCCAGTTCACGTTTAATATCTGCAGCTGACTTAAAGGGGACTTTTTTGGATAGGCGTTTTTTTTATTGTATTGTTTTGTCCATAACTGTATAACTCAAACTATTCGCAACCAACACAAGCGTGGCATAAAGCCACTTTCAATATGCGCACCGTTTACAAAACTTCGACTTGAGCATTTTCTGTTACCCACAGTCGACAAGTTGGTTTCGTTGCGTATTTATTTTTGTAAAAATGTTGACTACCCCTTTTTGGATTTTGTTGCAGGGACTTATCATGGAACGAATGAGTAAGCAGCTGCTATGCTCGCTGCTTTCACTCGCACTGAACGACTATCAAATGTGAACATTATCGCTGTTGCGACCATCGAGCACCCCGTAGAAGTGAACAAGTAAATAAAAACAGAACTGCTTGTGGCAAGTTTCAGAAGAAACGTTTTCTTTTTTTTTGTGAATATGTACTCTTGACAAATTTAGAGACTAATATTCCCAACGTCAATTGAGTCTTGACAGATTGTGAATTCATGCACACAATCATAGACACATTTACGCTTTTGCAGTCCAGTCCATCATTTCGAATGGCAAATATATTCTTGTGCTAGACAAACCCACTCACCTTTCGTTCTCGAATCGTATATAGGCGCCTGTTGGTCTAGTCTTCTGATTTTCGGAGGGCAGCTATCGACTTGTTTACTTGTCTAAACTCAAATTTTGTTACAAAGGCAAAAGAACACAAAAGTGACAACTACGTCCCGACCGGGTGGCAGATCGAAGCCAACTGATTGTAGATTAGAACCTTATCTCAAAGATATATCGAATAAAGTTGACTTTGGAAACGTTCAATAGAACTGTATAGGGTGACCAGAAAAATCAAATAGAACGACGATTCTACGAAATTAAATAAAACATTATTATGACTTTATTCTAAACCAACGTTCATGTCATTATGCATGGAATAGCACATCATGAAAGTAGCCGCCTCAGCCTCGCTGGCAGTGTTTTAAGCGACGGGTCCAATTTGTAATGACACGGTCCAATATTTTTTTTTTATGATTTGCGCGCGCAAAAAGTGTTACAAATACCCTTAAGTATCCGATATCAAGACACAGCACGGGCCGAAGGTATAGAGGGAGAAAGGAAGAGGAGGTAGCTGTGCATATTGGTCTTAAATGTCTGCGGATTGTAGTGAGTGGGAAATATTGGGCTGGAGAAAGACTCTCTAAACTTAACTGTACGTCTGAAAGCAGGCTTAAGGGTGAACTGATGAGTATTCCTGGCGAGACGAGTATTGCGGGTGAATTCATGGAGGGGAGGAATGCAATTGGCTAGCTCACTTGAGCATCGTTTGTTAAAATAGCGATAAAACAATGACTAGGACGAGACATTACAGCGATGTTCGAGCGAGTCTATCGACTTTGCGATATTACTGTCTCCTATAAGTTTTATCGCTCGCTGTTGTATTCTATCTAGACCAGATATGAGCGTTATACTTAAGCTTGGGGCGAATGAAGACCTTATAAATTTAAGCCAAATCAATATGTGCGCCGTTGGCTTTATTCCGCAATAGCGTATCGAATGTTGGCTTCGAGCTCGTCCTAACAGATTGACTTGTATGCGCAGACTAAGGACTTGACGTACACTCAGACCAAATAATCGTGTGGTGTCATGATAAACGGTGGGCGCAGTGGCAAAGTGGGTAGGTGCGTCGACTCCTACGCTCAATGTTCTAGGTTCGATTCCAGAAAAAACACCTAACATAGCTCAAAGAGTATAACTGTCTACAAATAGCTTCTCAATCTCGCCGTTCGGAGTCGGCATTGAACTGTAGGTCCCCTCCTCTCGTGAGAGAACAATAGCATGCACAACACGAGTGGTTGCTGAGAAGCTAGGCCCAGGTCCACCTCGGACTGTAGCGCCGCCGTCATCCTTCAAGCTGCAACGCATAAATACACGAATTCAGGCAGATCCTTTTGCCCATCAAAGCCAGGAGGGGAAGAAAATATTCACGCAGAAATAATGTCATCAGTCACAGAAAGTTCGAAGGAAGATTAAGGCCCAAAGCAGACGACTTGATGCCGCAGTTGGTTAAGTGCCTGGTTAACTGTTAATGTTAATTAAAAGGACGTCGAGAAATTAATTATTTTTCACTTTCATAATTTCGCAGAGTGCAGTAAATGTGCACCCGTTACGCAACCGATTGAATTATTAAATCATCCCACCACCACGGGGGTTAGCAGTATTTCAATAAAAAAAAAATAAAAATAAGCAAAAACATGCCACAAGGTGCAGTCAACTGCGTGAAAACTTTAAATAAATCTATATAAAAAATTGTTGCAAGTGCGTTGTAACTTTACCACTCACAAACGGTCACACCGAATTCAATAATATTTTTAGGGTTTGTTCGTGGTCGTGTAGATGGTTTATCTAAAGTTTGCACGAAATTGTTTGATGCGTTCGTGAGTTATGACATTTTATGTCAACATCTGATTTTGTCCTTATAAAAGAAAACAACAACAAATACGTAGGCGCCTATAAGCGTGTGGCAAATACACGCATACACATTGATAGCTGTCAGTGACTGATCATGTTATGGTTCTTTTTCATCGAACTCGCATTGTGAACGGATGTAATCGGTTAAGTCGCATATTATGTTTTTTTTGTATACACATTGATAGCTGTCAGTGACTGATCATGTTATGGTTCTTTTTCATCGAACTCGCATTGTGAACGGATGTAATCGGTTAAGTCGCATATTATGTTTTTTTTGTAGTTCATTGAACAAAAGGAGTTTTGCTGCATAAATCTGTTTTTTTTCAAACTTGCAGCTAAACATCCTCAAACAATTGGCTTAATTTTTGTATCGTTTAAACACAAACGTAGATGTGCACATTTTATTCGCGCCTGCCGGGAAGAATTGTTGTTTTTGGCACGCGAATAATTGAATGATTGACGCAATGATGCCTAGTGTGTATGCAAATCCATGTAGTGTCTGTCTGTCTCATTGTTCGGGATAATATTAGAAACAGCTGGACCGATTTTAATGAAACTTTCCAGGCATGAAGAAGAGGTTGTCAGGAGGTACTTGGTCTTTTTGTAGGCGTTTTTCGTTTATAAGAACTCGAGCTATGCAACCTATGTCGTTATTCAGAGTTTCATATTCATCATGCCTAAGCGAAAGTAGACGACACACAGTCACCTGAAGTCAGGAATGTGCAAGTTCTAAGTGACGACGTGAGTGAAAGTTTGTTTTTGTCAATAAACATTCAACGGAGAATGTAAAGAACATCGGGAAAAAATTAGATCTCCTTGAAAAGAAGGGGACGCGCTGACCAGAGATGGCGTGGTGAAGCACGCTGGATACTCTTGTTGACTATATAATAAACAGAGACAATTCTTGCCCTAATAACCGATCACGCAAATTTTGATCCGAAAACTAAATTTCCACGATTCGTTCGCGATTATCGTTTTTTTCCAAAAAAATTGACTTACCGCGTGTCATAACCTGTCATAAGTGCGCAAGAAAACGCGTCCGATCGGTTTACGGTATTTATTAGGACTAAACTTAATAAGAAGATAAAGCAAATGAAGAGTATAACAGTTAAGTTATGAAATCTCTCCAACGGAAATTAATTCGTTCTAACTCCCTGGACTTAGTTTGCTGTTAGAACTAGATGAACATCATTGAATTGCGTCTGAAGCAGCAGCTGGTGAAAATAATGGTGGTTTCTGAAAGAATTAAAGGGACTCAGTCAACTGTATATCAGAAAAACTAAGATTTACCTGGATGATTACTTGAAGAGATCTCGCGCCGCCCCTTTTTTTGAAAATTTTATCTTGGGTAACCCAACCGTGAGATTCAATCTCTCCTTCCAGTATGCATCATCCGTTTCGAAATCAAAGGTATCAAATGGCGACTGCGGTGAAGACTGCTGGAAAGACTCAATCGCTTCCTCCGATTCACTTGCATTTGCAGTTGAATCTATCGGTTGGGAAACGGGAACAAGGTCGGAGCTGGAAAATAAGTCCTTTACATTCTTAATCAATGAACTTATTGGTTCGCTTCGACTGCTCGTCATTCTATATAGCAAACTCGAAGACGGTTTAGATGTTTCTTCCGAAGTAACGTTTGGCTCGAAGGTTTCAAAGATATCAACATCTTTCAGCATTGTATGGATACTTGAATTGAGCCCTACATCACGTTTAGCTAGAGCAGTACCCCAGTTAGGGTCCACTACTTCTATTGAATCTAAACTGGCCGCTACGCCAAAGGTTGCTTTAGGCAGAGGCGTTATCACACTTTCGTTGGAATAACTCTGTAAGGTTGGGGCAAGCATTTGATCTGAGTTAGTTACTTGCATGATCTGATGCTCGTTCACAGGCCGAATATAGTGGCATTCACTTTCCGAAACCCGTATTCCGCTTTCTTGCTCAGAGTCATTGATTTCTTTTCTCTTTGTATACTGGAAAATCCCTGCCACTCCAGCCAAAATTGAAAGCGCGTACTTCAAAAATGTGGACGTATTATTTTTCGAAACTGTAACATTCGATGTTGTAGCACCTCCTCTCTTTTCCCTTGTAATCTCAGTTAGAATCTTGTGAAAGAAGTTTTTCTGAACATCGTTTAACGCAAAATAGTGCTGAATCATAAACTCGCCGTCTTCGCGGGATGTGCTGTCGCATATCTTCAAAAATACCTTCACATAGATCTCCTCGTCCACAATAGTGTACAGGATGGAGCAGAAGTTATTGAGTTCTTGATTTTTAATTCGTTTTTCGCTCGCGGTTTTGGTTATTTGAACGGCTCGTTTAGCTATGCGTTGGATGAAAGAGAAGCATAGATCGAGCGTAGCTGTCCGAACTTTGTCACTTGCGAACGGATGATCAAGCACATTGTCTGACAACAGTGTTAAAAAGTACAGCTGCTTGTACACAATCTCGTCCACATAGGGCATTGTCTGAAAAAAAAAACAAATAAATAGGCAATAAGTCCGAAAACGACAACAAATCAAATGAGAATTGGCAAAACTTTTGATGAATACGGCCTAAAGGCTGCAGCACAACTTATGCCTCTAACGGTAAGACTTGAAAAATTGTCATTTTTTTTCCAAGTAAATGCAGGGTGGGCCAAATACAAGTTTCTTTTAAAAATGCTGTAAAATGAACAAATTTAGATTTTTCTCATATATTATGACTTTATTAGTAAGAACAAACATTTCCATTAATTAATTGAAATACAACGTTGTTCAAGTGGCTGCCTCAGCTGGCCTCACAGTAGCGCATTCTGTCACACCAATTTTCCAAGACTTTGCTGATGGTTTGGGCTGTAGCTCACGGATTGCTTGGATGATATTGGCATGGCCTTAAGCGCTTGAATCTTTTCCGGATTTTTGGCATAACATCGCTCCTTCACGGTTCCCCATAAAAAAAGTCCAAAGGGGTCCCCCGCCGCAGCACAGAGGCGGTCAATTGACATCGCCAAGACGGCTGATAACACGCTTTGGGAATTTGGTGTGCAAAAGATCGATTGTGGCATGGGTTGTGTGGCATGGCGCGCCATCGTGCATGAACCAGAGGTCGTCCAAATCCATGTCTTTAATTTCAGTAAAAGAAAAAGTCGGTAACATGGCTCTGGAATGCCCACCGTTGACCAAAACTATGTTCGCTGCCTCATTTCCGAAGAAAAATGGTCCAATGATGCACCAAACTGTCACTCTCTGTGGATGCATTGGCTTCTCGATAATACCGTGCGGGTTTTCCGAGCCCCAGATGCGGTGCGACAATTTTGTTTGTTAACGTAGCCGCCGATATGAAAATGTGGCTCGTCAGAAAAGATGATTTTTTGCCCAAAATCGTTGTCCAATTCTAAGGCTCAAACTGCGAGGCGAATGGTCGCGCGCATTCAATTGCTGAGTCAATTGGATCTTGTAAGCGAATAATCCGAGATCTTTGTGCAGAATTCTCCTCAGCCCAGTGCGTGAAATGTTGAGTCGTTGAGATCGATGGCGAGTTGATGTTCGTGAATTGAGTCTCCCTCTCGACCCCAGCAAAGATGACGGGGACCATGTGTGTTGTCCACCAGCCTACAGTGGATCAATAAAGAATTCGGACACTTACCTTGGTACAGAGCCACCACCATGTAATAACGTGGGTTTTAGTTTTTCCAACAATTCATTTGGCTTTTGCCCTACGTAAGATTGACCATGGGATCGAAATAAACCACATTTTCTGTCTTCCGAGAATAGGACTTGGTTCCAAATGGTAAAAAAATCATAGTTCCGGTAGGTCTTTTCGAATTAAACTAATTTATCACTATCAAAAAGTCAGAAGGCAAGTGTCCGAGTTCTTAATTGATCCACTGTACCAGTCTCACGCACTGTTTGCACAAACTTGCGCACAGCAGTCCGCCGTAATACCAAGAACGAATATTGAAGAACGTGCTGGATTCACGATTTCACTAATATTGACAAATTTATGGCATGTTGCGTCAGCTTCTTTAATTTCCTGGAAGCATTTTTCAATTGCCTGTTCATCGTTCTTTGCATTTCATCTAAGCGATCAGGCTTAATGTTGTCGACAACATAGTCCGGATCAAAGATACTGTCATCACTGCTATAAACTCCGTCTTCACCTTCTATGGAATTGATAAACTTGATCAATTGATCATCCGACAATTTTTCCAAGTTGAATTTGTTTTTTATGACTTCGCTTACAACGATCCATCTACCACACAAAAATTTCACTAAAAGGGGGAAAATACTAAAATAATAGGTAAACAATGGTGTTTCTTAGCATTAAAGACGTGAACAGCAATGAAATAGAGTGGGGCATTCTTTACACACAAACCGGCAAGGCCGCCTTGTATTTTTCGTTTCCAAAGCACACTTCACATTATATTTCCACTTCATCTGAAACATACAGTTATGGACAAAACAATAGGACCACCGAATATCGTTTTAAATTGTAATAAAAAACTTCAAATATTTTGTAACTTCTGACATTTTTTTCATTTTATTATTATTTAAATGAAGGGAAACAAAAGTACCTAATTCATAAAAATATGAAAAAAAATCCGGTTTTTTTTTTAAATATAGTTTTTTCTTCGAAAACCTGTATAAAAAGGGGACAAAACAATAAGACCACTATACAAAATATTGGAAATTCATAATCAATATGTGATTTTCTTTAAATATTTTTAGTATTTGGTGGAATACCCTTTATTTTTGATCACTGCACGTACTCTTCTTGGCATGGACTCGACCAGTGTGCGGCAAGTGCTCGCCAGTATGGCGTACCAAGCTGTTTGGATTCTGCTCCACAACGCTTCCTTATTCCTAGGCTTTTCGGCATCAAGAGAGTTTTTCACGATTCCCCATAAATTTTCCAGAAGATTCAGCTCTGGAAATTGGGAGGGCCAGATCAGGATCGACATTATGCTCTTCCAGCCACCTTTTTACTTTGCCCGGCGTATGTTTCGGGTCGTTATCGTGCATAATCTGTCACTTTAGTGGCATTTCCCACTCAGCATACGGGTGCGTGACTTCTTCCAATATTTTGGTGTACAAATGCTAGTCCATGATGCCTTTTATCCAAAATAGTGGACCTACACTATACCACGAAAAACATCTCAAAACCATAACATTTCCGTCTCCATGTTTGGCGGTGTTGCTGGTGTACTGGAACTGGTATGCTGCATTTTTTTGGTGCCTGACCCACCTCTTACCATCTGATCCCACCAAATTCATCCTGTATTCATCAGACCAAAGAATATTTCGCCACTTTTTTTCGATTTCTGGACCTATCTGTTCAAGAAGTTGTTTTGCAAGTTCGATACGATTCTTTTGGTAAGAAGTGGTACCTCCCTGGGGCTTCTTCCGAAGAGATGTTGTGCTTCTAGCCTCCTTCCCACTTTTCTAGAACAGACTGGCAAGTCCAGTTCACGTTTAATATCTGCAGCTGACTTAAAGGGGACTTTTTTGGATAGGCGTTTTTTTTATTGTATTGTTTTGTCCATAACTGTATAACTCAAACTATTCGCGACCAACACAAGCGTGGCATAAAGCCACTTTCAATATGCGCACCGTTTACAAAACTTCGACTTGAGCATTTTCTGTTACCCACAGTCGACAAGTTGGTTTCGTTGCGTATTTATTTTTGTAAAAATGTTGACTACCCCTTTTTGGATTTTGTTGCAGGGACTTATCATGGAACGAATGAGTAAGCAGCTGCTATGCTCGCTGCTTTCACTCGCACTGAACGACTATCAAATGTGAACATTATCGCTGTTGCGACCATCGAGCACCCCGTAGAAGTGAACAAGTAAATAAAAACAGAACTGCTTGTGGCAAGTTTCAGAAGAAACGTTTTCTTTTTTTTTGTGAATATGTACTCTTGACAAATTTAGAGACTAATATTCCCAACGTCAATTGAGTCTTGACAGATTGTGAATTCATGCACACAACCATAGACACATTTACGCTTTTACACTCCAGTTCATCATTTCGAATGGCAAATATATTCTTGTGCTAGACAAACCCACTCACCTTTCGTTCTCGAATCGTATATAGGCGCCTGTTGGTCTAGTCTTCTGATTTTCGGAGGGCAGCTATCGACTTGTTTACTTGTCTAAACTCAAATTTTGTTACAAAGGCAAAAGAACACAAAAGTGACAACTACGTCCCGACCGGGTGGCAGATCGAAGCCAACTGATTGTAGATTAGAACCTTATCTCAAAGATATATCGAATAAAGTTGACTTTGGAAACGTTCAATAGAACTGTATAGGGTGACCAGAAAAATCAAATAGAACGACGATTCTACGAAATTAAATAAAACATTATTATGACTTTATTCTAAACCAACGTTCATGTCATTATGCATGGAATAGCACATCATGAAAGTAGCCGCCTCAGCCTCGCTGGCAGTGTTTTAAGCGACGGGTCCAATTTGTAATGACACGGTCCAATATTTTTTTTTTATGATTTGCGCGCGCAAAAAGTGTTACAAATACCCTTAAGTATCCGATATCAAGACACAGCACGGGCCGAAGGTATAGAGGGAGAAAGGAAGAGGAGGTAGCTGTGCATATTGGTCTTAAATGTCTGCGGATTGTAGTGAGTGGGAAATATTGGGCTGGAGAAAGACTCTCTAAACTTAACTGTACGTCTGAAAGCAGGCTTAAGGGTGAACTGATGAGTATTCCTGGCGAGACGAGTATTGCGGGTGAATTCATGGAGGGGAGGAATGCAATTGGCTAGCTCACTTGAGCATCGTTTGTTAAAATAGCGATAAAACAATGACTAGGATGAGACATTACAGCGATGTTCGAGCGAGTCTATCGACTTTGCGATATTACTGTCTCCTATAAGTTTTATCGCTCGCTGTTGTATTCTATCTAGACCAGATATGAGCGTTATACTCAAGCTTGGGGCGAATGAAGACCTTATAAATTTAAGCCAAATCAATATGTGCGCCGTTGGCTTTATTCCGGCAATAGCGTATCGAATGTTGGCTTCGAGCTCGTCCAAAGAGTTTGACTTGCATGCGCAGACTAAGGAGTTGACGTAGCCTCAGACCAAATAATCGTGTGGTGTCAAGATAACCGCTCGTCGTAAGAAGACTTTGTCGAGACGCCCTAACAACCATTCAAATTCACTGTTTGGTGTGCTTTATGGGCTGTTGTGTGTCCACCTCTGGCCGCCTATTTAGTGGAACCTTAAACTGATTATATGGCTGAAGGAAGGCAGTGACAGAAATCTAGCATATCTTTAGGAGTCATTTCCAGAATTTTATAAAAAAAAAGAAGAAAGTGCTTAAAACGCTCTAAATAAATTTAGTTCTGGATTCAAAGGGCTGTTCACCTTCCGCAAACATTCTCTAAGTGCCAATATATCAGGTCTTATAAAAAGGCTCAGTGGTTTTTTGGTACATTTTTGAAAAAAAAATTTCTTTATTCAAAATCAATTTCAATCAAGTACACATTGGCCATTATTATCTATGACCTTTTGCCATTTTCTGAGTTGCTTCATTATTCCATCGGTGTAGAACTTCTGTGCAGCGTTGCCAGGTTTTTCTTTTCGGGCAAAGCGGGGTTTCGAAACCTTTTGATTAAAAAAGCGGGATTCTTACGTCGAAAGTGGGACATAAAAAAATTAGCAGTAGTTTTTTTTATTACCAGTGTGGCTTTAGGCCAGGAAAATCCACCATCGACCAAATATTCACACTGAGGCAAATCTCGGAAAAAACCCAGGAACAACAAATCGATACCCACCACCTTTTCATCGATTTTAAGTCCGCGTATGACAGCATCTATAGAGACAAGCTGTACAGAGCAATGTCTAGTTTTGGCATCCCTACCAAACTCGTCCGTTTGTGTAGGATGACAATGGAGAATGCACGCTGCTCCATCAAGATCGGCAAAGACCTAACCGAGACCTTTAATGTCAAAAATCGATTCAGACAAGGCGACGCGCTGTCATGTGACTTCTTCAACATCATTCTTGAAAGAATTGTGCAAAACTCGCACGCCAACACCAGAGGCACAATCTTTCAGAAGTCCGTCCAACTACTCGCATATGCCGACGATATTGACATAATCGGAAGAACACAGCGTGATGTCAATGGCACTTTTGTGAGTATTGCGAAGGAGGCCGCTAAGATGGGTTTAAGGGTAAGACCAAGTGTATGCTGTCAACCAGAAATGACACCCAACACCGACGTCTCTGACATAATGTCACAGCAGACAGATATAACTTTGAGATAGTCAAGGACTTTGTCTACCTATGTACCACTATTAATTCAGACAATGACGCCAGCGCTGAAATCAAACGAAGAAAAAAAGAACTCTTGCTAATCGCTGCTTCTTTGGGCTAAGAAAGCAATTCATAAACAAAGCCCTCTCTGGAACAACCAAGGTAACCCTGTACAAGACCTTAATCGTCCTAGTCCTGCTATATGGCGTAGAGGCATGGACTTTGTCAAAAGCGGATGAGGTTGCTCTTGGCTGCTTTGAGAGGAAAATTCTTCGGGTGATTTTCGGTCCCTTTCGGTGAGTGGAGGAGAAGATATAACAACGAACTGTACGAGCTGTTCAGCGACATCGACTTAGCCAGCGGGTGATCCTGCGATTAAGATGGTTTAGTCATGTAAAGCGAATGGAAACCAATGCTCCGGCCCAGAAAGTCTTCGAATCCACCCCCGAGGGAAGGCGCAGTAGAGGAAGACCACGACTCAGGTGGCGCACGCAAGTGGAAAGGCAGTTCAACCAATTGTGCATGAGAAGCTGGAGGCAGCTATCTAAAGATCGAGCTGGCTGGAGACGCTTGTTGGTTGAGGCCTAGGTATACCCAGGACTGTAGCGCCACCTTAAGTGCGGGACTGTGAATGTCCGCGCGGGACATTTAATTTTGGGCTTAAAGTTGGGACGTTCCGCCAAAATCGGGATTTCTGGCAACGCTGCTTCTGTGGTTTACCAGCAAAAAATTTGGCAAAGTGATTTTCAGCGGCTCTTCGGTCGGCCTATTTTATACCATCAACAGAGTTTTGCAGAGACCGAAACAAATGGTAAGCAGAGAGTGCAAACTCCGGGCATCAAAACTTCCCAACCAACCTCCGTCAATTTGTTCCGGGTCATTAAAGATGTGTGGGGCCTAGCATTGTCATGATGGAAGACAACTCCCTTTCTGTTGGACAATTCTGATCGCTCTTTCTTGATTGCTTCATTCAAACGATCGAGTTGTGCACAGTAGAGGAGCGAATTGACCGTTTCGCCACGTTCTCGCAGCTCATAATGGAAAATTCCCTTCCAATCCCATCAAAAACTCAACATAACCTTGTCAATCCAGGCTTTCAAGTCGTTTGTGGTCGGTCACCGGCCTTTGACAATGATCGCTTGTGTTGGATATTCTCGTATTTAATCGAATCGCTTCAAAAATGGTTCCATTTTGTTACGTTTCAGCAGGGTTTCACTGATAGTTATTCGGTCAATTCAATTTCTTCGCGTTAATTCACGTGGCACCCAAGCATCGAGCCTCTTCGAGTAGCCTGCTCGTTTTAGATGATTCCAAACTGTCATTCGGTTGATGTTTAGTGCCTCCGCTATCTCCTGACTGACTTTTTCAGTGACAGACCGACCAGTGCGAGTTGCATCTTTTGCATGGAAATTTCCGGAACGGAATCGAACAAACCACTCCTGGGACCTGCATACACTCCCTTCATCACAGCATAACACAGCGTATTTCTTCAGATATTTCACTCATATTCAAATCAGTATAACTTTCAACACGAGCAACGAATTACACAACTGTCTTCACAAAACATGTAGCCTGACATGTCACCTTTCAAACACATGTTTGCCTGACACAATCAGATCAATGTTTTCAAAAATATATACACCAACACCATCTAGTGAGAGACTTTTTATGTGATATGTAAGATTAAGGCTCCACCTCATGTTGAAACCTCTGAAATGAGAGTTGGTTTTCCTTCCCTACATCAGTTCGAAGTTTGCAGTGACTGTTACAGGAGCGAATCAAATTTAGCGATGTGGAAGCACTGTTGACACACACGTCTTCAGTTATCCCAGTATCAGTTCTCTGCACCGTTCTTAAGTACCTATCCCTCATGAAAACGATGACTTAAAGACCAAAGTCTTTAATGAGAAGTGTAGTTATAACTTGTCTTGTCTCAAGTGTCTCATTGGTGGCAACTTTTTCAGTTCAAAGCTGTGCACTGGACAAAGGTACTTCTCCATCGATCATCCCTATTCTCCACCAGGATAACGACTGGCGAATTGCGTCCCCAGTCTTATTACTGGAGCATTGTGTCCAATCGCTTAAGGAAAATGTTAACAAAATTTGGTTAAACACATCGCTCTCCCCCCACCCACCTCACATCCTTTGCGGTATGGTAAATCGATTGAAGTGCCACTTAGGAACAATGCGAAACTGTCTCGCATCGTCACACTAATCCCGGTGGAGTGGGTGAATGTGTGATTCGAATCAAAATTGCTTAACAAAAACCACCCACCCGTTGGCGATAAAGCCATCCGCAGGACCCCTTCCTAAACTGCACTCGCATCCACAAAATGCACTTCGTTGCGACCCTCCCACGGACGCACTGATGCCGTTAACATGTTTTCAATCGTCACCATAAAATTATTAACATTTCCATTCACCGAAGGGTGCTTTTTATGGATATTAGCTCCAGCGGCGAGTCAAGGGCGCCGGCCGTCCTAAACTGCAACGAAAAATGCAATCGACGTTGGATATCGAATGAAGTCGAGGGCTGTGGCCGCCACCGGCGGCGATGGTGCACGTGTGCGTAGGTATTGTTTGCCACCTGTCAGCGTGACAGTGACTGTAGCCGATGGCGCAGACAACGATGCGAGAAGGACATTCGGCTGCGGACTGAAACACACAAACGGATTCTATTTCCCATTCAGCTGTCAACCGTAATGTGTTGTGTATGGAGTCACAAATTAAAAGCTTTTCGCCTCCCTCCCCGCCTCCGCGTCCACCCACTGAGCGAGTAGTTTTTGCACACACCACCGCGTGGGTGGGGGAATGTGTTTTGTTAACAAATAAACATAAAATAATATCGAATTACTTTGCTCGATAAAAATGAGGAAAAGCTTTGCATGTTCTGCGAGGGGGTGGTGGCGGCCGTGTGTGGAAACAAAAGCGAGGCAAACATGCATGCACGAACGCACATACACAGTCGGAGTGGATTCGTGTTTGCGAATCAACAAATCGTTGGGTGTGATTCTGTTACGTTTTGCCAGGACGACTGGGAGGGGGGGTTGTCATCTATTGTTGTGCGATTTTGAAACAAATAGAAACGCATATGGACTGAACTGTTGTTCTGGATTTTTGTTTATGGATTCCGTTCGGCTTGTGGGTAAACAAAGGATTTGACATGATAGCACGTTAGAGTGTGTCAGAGGGGGAGTGGAAGGGAAAGGGGATGGACTGACTAATGGCATTCTCGGGTTTCATTAGTCGGTGTGCCAAATGTGCCATTAAAGCCGTTTTTGATTTGAATTGCCTTTGATCGATCGGAGAGGTCTTTTCTCGTTGGTGACTCTGAGTAACATTCCGACGCCTCTGTTGTGAGAAGTTCGACGGCCTCTCTTCATCCTTGAAGACGTTGACCCGTTGAGTCTATTTGGGGAGTTTGGTGAGATTTGCAGATATAACAAATCTTTTGGCAAAAGCGATATTTTAAGACTATCCGAAGCAAGTCTTAAGACATATTTGACACTATTTCTTTACACAGAGAGACTTGGTCCTTCGATATCAGAAACTGCAAAAAATTGATATCAGCCTGTGACAGTGAAGATGAAATTTTTAGCCGCAAGAGACGCTGGAAGACAGTCGTTAGTGCGAACTATAGAGAATTTTTCACTGTACTGTATTTTTGAACTCAGAACTAAATTAGGGCAGTTATATCTGTCAAACCAATTGCCGGATTTCCAACTGTCAGCATCAATTATTCAATAGGCTTTGCAATTTTACCCCGATGGCATACACGTTACAGCAGCGTTCCCAAATTTTTGAAATTTGTTCCAATAATATGATAGTGCTTGTAGAGCATTTCCACCATATTACACCCGACATAATCGACGATCTGAAACCGCTGTTCGAAATTCTGTTGACCATTTTCGCACAAAAGTTTATTTTCAAGACCCATAGGCAGCGAAGAAAAGTGCTCTGAAGGGGAGACTTGAAGAAGATCCAATTTTAGAAATTCCATGTCGTTCACAACCTCCTCGCTTTGTTCGTCCACTTTACGCAACGACCTTTTCCTTACAAGATCCAGCTCCGGGTAACCGCGCACAATGCTAAATGGACAAGATGATTATTTTTTAGGCAAAAATATTTTAAGTCGTATCATTCATTTCCATTTGTCTGGGTAGGTAGGTTGCATCTGGAGCTTCGAGCTAGAAAATCATCTCTATCCACATCGAGTGACAGTTTGGAGCACCACTTTTCTCAAAACTCCTGTGTTTTTAAGGTTCCGTCTACAAAAACAGAACTTTTATAATTTCGGTCCGTCCGTCCGTCCGTCGTGTCTGTCACACTTTTTTATCTAAGAAGTTTATAAAGATATCGGCATGAAATTTTGGAATTAGGTACTTCTGGCTTAGATGTCATTGCCCATGCACCCAAATTTAAAAAGTGGGGCCATTTGGGGGTTGCTCCAGTACAGGTGAAGTTGACATTAATTTTGAAAAATTGTCACACCCCATCGAAATATATATCAATCTACAGATCTTTTGTAATGAGGTGGAGGTTTCTTTCAACACTTTTTTATCCAAAATACCGTTTGGAAAATATGGAGCTCCAAAGTTTTTTGGAATGCGCCCCCCACTGCCATTTCTAAACAAAAGTGTTTAAAAATCTGAAAAAATCACAAAAACTTTGCTTCATTGAGTACTTTCATTTAAAACAATTTCGAGATATTGGCCAAAAACGGTCAATAATCGACATGCGAATTTTGAAGATCTGAAAATGCAGTTTTAAAGACCTCAGCGTAAGCATTAAGAAATGATAAATTTCAAAATATCAATTCATGTTGAAATTTTGAGATATCTAAGATTTAAAATGATAACTATGTATATTTTCATTTTCACACATAAATTTCATGCTGTGTTCGACCACTCTATTCGTTGATGAGTGTTATCTTTTGGATCTCTACCCCTAAATGCCCAACAGAAATGAACACACACACCGCAGGCATGAGCAGTGATTAGGTATGTGTATGATGGAAGAGATTTCTGTGTTGGATAAACTTGGATAGAGGTATCGATATGTGCATGGATGAATGTTTGTTTGTTTGGATGTATGAATGAATGGTTGATTTGGGTTGAAGTTAGAAGAAAATAGTTTGGAAACGTCGTTTGATATTCAGAAATCATCCATCAATATTATGCGACGGAACCTTTCCCGTGCGAGTTCAACTCACACTTGCCCAGATTATTTATTAATTTAAAATTACACCTCTTGTTGGCTGATCTCATAGGTTAGGTTAGGTTAGGGGGATGCTAGTGAATTCACCAGCACACTTAGACCATGCTGGTCCATTGTGATACCCACAGTCAGACTACAACCATTGATCGACTGCTCCAGTGATAGTTAATTCGATCCCAACGGCAAATGGTGACTGGAACAGATTTGAAAAACTGGTTAAAAGCGTATTAACTTTGTTTTAACTGGGATTCGAACCTGGGACCCCTCTAACTTAGGACAGGCGCTTAACTAACTGCGCCATCCAGTCGTCTTAGTGAACCAGACATACAATCAGTACATTTGGGCGTAAAGTGCAGTGGCGGATAGTGGGAACATCGAGGTATGAGAAATAGCTTGGGTAAGGTAGTTAGTAAGAAAAATAATTGTAATTAGTTCTTATTTTTTTTTTTAATAAAAATAACTTAGAAAAGTTTAATTTATATGAAGACTACGAATCTGTTACTAACATTTGAATTCACAGCAAAGAACGACCACATCTATGGGACATCACACTGATTGGGAGCGATATCCAATTCGGAAAACAACACTGAGAGCTCTCAGAGAGAGGTGTCGATCTAGCTGAGGTACATTGTTGGTGTAGGGTCGCACATCAACTAAGAGAAACGATGTACAATGCCGTCTCCAGAGGATTTCAAAGGCTGTAAAAAGAGGTATTGCGGGCGATGAGCGTGAGGCGGAATATATGAGTCACATTGTATATGATCGCAAAATTCTACGGAAAAATAATCAACAATTTTCTCACAGAGTGAAAGTTTTAACTAACAAGTACTTAGAAGTAGTTTGGGACGACTAGTTGGCGCAGTTGGTTAAGTGCCTGCCCCAAGTTAGAGAGATTCTAGGTTCGAATCCCAGTGAAAGCAAAGTTAATACGCTTTTATTCGGTTTTTCAAATCTAGTCCATTCACCATTTGCCGTTGGGATCAAATTAACGGCACTATCACTCGACCGGTCGATCAGAGGTAGTAGTCTGACTGTGGGTATCACAATGGACCAACATTCATCCCCCTAACGTAACCTAGAAGTAGTTAACGACTTTTTCCACCATGCTTTTTCCATGCTCTAGTACGAGCTTGGGCAACTTCAGAACGAACAGGAGCAGTTTTGCTATCAACTGGTTCTGTAAGTGGATAAGGAATTTAAGTGGCCAATCCATTAAACTAAAATCCATATTTTGGTTAATAACCAGGAAAACGTAAGTAACCCTGGTCCCGATGATCCTTTCAATAATGCGGCTTTGGCAAAAAGACTATTAAATACAAAGTCAAGCAGTAAAAGTCGGAGAAAATTATATTAATTGGACAAAGATGATTCCGAATCGCGGAGAACATGAAAGAGTCCTATTCTGTAGGTTGTAACTTGAAACTTTCCACAGTCAGAAACTTCTTTTTCAAAAAACTCAAGCTGTTGTCTCTAGAATGCAATCCCTTAAGAGACCGAATGCCATTTCCAGTTTGCCTGCAGGCAGTCATCATAAGACTGGAAATCACTGTGATTACCAGTACATTCAGATCAGAAGTGACTAAGTTCTTAAAAGTCAAGGACCTCAGAACCCTCAAACCCCAAAGAGCCCAGAAGACAACTGCCTCAACTAGAAGTTCATCCAACCCAAGCGGCCACAACCATTACCTTAAACGCCTCAATTAACTCCCGCACGAATTGGATCATTTACTGCGTCGTTAGGCCGAGTGTCCATTAAGACCGCTCAATTAATTTTCACTCTTTTTTCCACTGCCAGCCTGACAATTGCCCACAAATCCGCACAGATCTACAATCGACCATCGTGCCGGACTTGGACTCATCTAATGCCCGTTGGCACGATGCAATTGCAACTGCTCCCCAACCAGCACAGGCCTTCACACGGAAGGGCTCACTGTGTACCGAGGGTGCCAGGGACGAAAGCCAGAGCATGCAGCATCAGCAGCAAACCATCACCACCATCACCAGAATGGAGTCATAACCCGAAAAATAATAACAATGTCGTTATGCACTCGTGTCGAAGTTGACCGCCCCCGACGGCCACCACCTCCAGCCCGGCAGCAAAGTGCCGACATGCAGGACACCAAGGACACCATGCAAAAAGCATTTAATTAATTGTTCAATAAAATTAATATATGTACACACAACTGCAGTTTGTGCAATCAAATATGTGCTCCCAGCAGAGGGCCCGCTCCAGCCGCCACCCTCCCCGAGCATGCACACGCACGGCAGTGAAAAAAGTGAAAGAGAGGTCCTTGCATCCTTGCTCTCGAGTGCAATTTCACAAGCTATCATCATCGACATAATAATCATCGTTGTCTGATGGTCGCCGCACCGAAGGGCTCTGTCAGGCGCTACAAATTGCATCAATTTGCGTAAGGGTCGGCACCAGGCGGGGGTGGGTTACCCTGGCGCAGCAGTGCCAGGGCCGCCACCCCCACAACCCGTCGGTCTTGGTTGCTGGATAAACAAAATGCAATTGCAATATTTTCATTATTTCAGCATAAAAGGTGCACGGAGGGCTTCGTCCTTGTCGGGCTCGGCCTGCGACTGCAGCTGGGTCTGCGGTGGGGGTGGCGATGTGCATCTCGGGGTGCATCCTGCTCTCGTTTTCGAATGTTTAACAACATTATTATTATTTATAATGCGAGAGGAGTACATTTGCACAGCTTGCAAGGAGCCATCCTGGTGCAGGTTTTTGAAAAACGTTCCCTTGGCCGGTGGGGGGACTGGATGCGCAGCGTGGAACTGATGCCAACAACATTTTTGGGGGCAAAACGAAAAGAGTTGCGTAGTTTATGAATTGTAATGGTTTTCTGTTTTTGGAATGCAACCCTTGGGGTGCGTGGGAGGGATGGATGCACTTGTGCCTGCAGGCGCAGGGAGGATGGACTTGACATACGGTACGAGTGGAAGTATTCAATTTTGCATAGTTGGCCGAAGTTTTACATGCGAAACGATGTAGTTTTTCGATAAAAATGGGATGACACAGGACAGAAGCTATCTGGCACTGCCTTTGTATTACGGAAAAGTTCTGCTCCTGATTCTGATGAGTGTCTAGACGACGGTTATGGGTAATAGAAGCCCAATAAATGTAATTCATAAACTTTCGCTTCATTTACAGTTCTCTAGGTGGTGTGGGTACTCGTTTGTTCCGAACTGCGGAACTTGCCAAACGCTGTTTATTTGGGTTCAAGAGGCAATTGAATAGTAGAACCCACTCTCGAAGAACCAAGCTGACTTTGTAGAATACATTGATCATCCCGGTCTTTCTGTACGACGTAGAAGCATGGACAATATCGAAATCGGATGATGAAGGTCTTATTTTTTCGAGAGAAATGTTCTGCGATTGACCGTTGGTCCTTTTTGCGGCGTTGATGTTATTTGAAGAAGAAGATTCAACCACAAACTCTATGATCTGTACAGCTACATGGGTCTAGTCAGGCATCTAAAGATCCAACGCCTAAGATGGCTAGACCATGAAGAGGGCATGGACAACTTAGCTCCGGCACGAAGAGTGTTCGACTCTGAACCAGTGGGTCAACGCAACAGAGGACGTCCATGTCTAAAGTTACGCACCTGGCGATACGGGGATAGAAGGCAATGAAATGGCCGACTCCCTGGCAGGGAGAGGAGCATCAGAACCCTTCATAGGCCCTGAACCATTCTGCTCTGTAGGAGACCATCTCCTCAGAGAAGAATTCAGGGAACTAGAAAGAAGGAACCGGATAGAAACCTGGAATAACGCTCGTGGAATAATGCAGACCAAGAAACTCCTAGGCCAATATAACCGAAAGAGGTTCGAGGCATGCATCAAAGTGAGCAAGAACAACCTCCGTATCCTAACAGGCTTCCTAACGGGGCTCTGTAGACTCAGGGAGCATCTAAGGAAACTATTTTCCAGAACATTTACTGAGATTTGGCACAGAAAAATATGTCTGGGCAAGTACCTTTTTTCCGTAGGGTTTTTGAAACACTACTGGAGCACTTAGACTCAAAACTGATCCACTGTACTGCCAGGTAGCAACCTACTCTAGTGTCGTTAATTTGATCCCAACGGCAAATGGTGACAGGACCAGATTTGAACCTGAAACGCCTCGAACTTGGGGCAGGCACTTAACCAACTGCGCCATCCGTTCACTTGGTTTCAGTTAGACACTGCCTACATTTTGCTGCTCCCTCCGTTCCCCAAGCAATACCTTGAAGTGCAACGACCAACATGGATTTCCTCACACTCATCCATTCTCCTTTAAACCCCCCCCCCCCCCATCCCGCACACACACCCACCAAATCCGGCAAGTGTCCATGAAGACAATATCATCCATTATTTGCTGATAGACTCTCAACTCGACTATCCAAACAAAATGATTTTTCCATCCACCCGATGCTTCCTAGACACCGGATTACGGTTTCAATCTCCTTGAATCTGGATCCTTTCAAGAAAGCCTTCGAAATGCAATCTCCATCTCTTTGGCTGAAACTCCATCGTTGCCGGTAGGTAGAAAAGTTTTACAAATCCTCTTTCGATTAGATTGCATCCTTTCTGTGGCACCCCCACCCGTCGCAGCCCACACTGGCTCACTTCATTATCATATCGTCGTCGTCCTGCGCCAAGAAGCGGAACATCAATCGGACCGATCACAGTAGGTAAATCGATTTTCATTCATGCTGCTGCTGCGAAATTAAATTCGCCCTCGAGTCCTTCATAGTCTCTCCCGTTTCGTCCTGGGCGGCTCCTTTTTTATGGTTATTATTGTTATTATGAATCGCAGCCGCATCCTTTGTGATTTGCAGGATTACGAGGGTATTCCGTTTGGGAACCGTTTAATCTATTTGCATTCTTTGAATTGTTTGACTCAAGCGGGCGGGGTGGGGGCCTATTCCAGGACGACATATGAATTTTTTCATTCGCGGCACTGCATGCTCCCCGAGACCACCGCCCAACCCCCAGACGGACACAGTCCTAAACGCAAATAGCTGATCGAACGGGGGGTGGGCTGTTCATCCCCTTGTTTATCCTCCGCGGGTGGCGCGCGATTGCCAGGCACGAATCCTTTGAACTTTCGCCGAGTCCTAGTCGGCCCATCCGAATGGATAAAATCAACACAAATCACTCCAGTGCAAGGGGGTGGTCCGTTGGCATGAAATGGTCATGTGTGTGTGCTCAAATGTTGGCCTTGCTAGGATGGGCAAATATAAATAAACACCCGTCGTATTATTAAACGATGTCCTGTTTGTTGTTGTGGCCCGCCCTGGTGGCGGACGGGACGGAGGTTCGCACGAAACTGACACGGGCTCGAGTATGGTCACGGGTCCTTGCGGAAGGTAAATACCAAATATTTAGTGGGCGAGTCGTCAGTTAGTCAACTCTGCGGAGGAGACAGCAGCAATGTTTGCGACTAAGTGACCATTTGGGCGGGTGATCCGTGTGGGTGGTCAGTATGCAAATCGGAGCGATACTGCGGCCGGCCGGACAGGAGCACCGTGTCTGGTGGGCTTGACCGCCGCCGTGGATGGTGGGGAATCGGTGATTTTACATTTCACAAATGAAGTTCGGTATTTATCGAGTGTGTCTAGTGGCGAGCCAAAGGGTTAATTTAAATGGAAATTAGTTTGTCATTCGAACGATGGAAATGGCAAGACCGCATCCTCCTGATGAATGTGAATTACTTGAGTCCCATACCGTGACAGACGAACGCAGTTTGATTAGTTGCTGGACCAGAATGAGTTGCTTGAGTAGTCGAAAGGGTTGGGCAACTTTTAATTTTTACCACGCAACAGAATTGACAGCAGCATGCGGTATTTGAATTTGAAATGTGACACCATTTTTGTGCCCGAAGCGTGTCTTCAATTTGGCTTAATTGTAGGAAAAATTTGAGAGTCACGATTCAAGACTTGTTTTTAAATAGACTATGACCTAAGCTTCAAGTCATCGTTGTGTGATGTTAACACATCCAGAAAACTGTTGCTTGAACTTCAAGTCAGGTACTATTCGACAACCTTGTGGTTACTCGTTGTTTCTTTAATAAAATCAGTGGTGGTGTTTTTTTAAGGACCTGAATCTCCTTGTTTCCAGAATTTCGCCTGTAGCATTGTATTCCTATTTTAGCTGTCTTCATCATCCTACTTCTTCTTCTTCTTCTTCTTAGGGCGCTACAGTCCGAAGTGGACCTGGGCCTCACTCAACATGCCTCTCTAGCCAGCACGATCTTTCACCAGCTGTCTCCAGTTTCGTACACCAAGCCAGCCGAGGTCCCCCTCGACTTGTGAAAACTTGTACCTTGTACGTGGACGTCCTCTGTTCCGTTGTCCTACTGGCTCAAAGTCGAAGACTCTTCGGGCTCGAGTGTCCTTTCTTTGTTTTTTGAACCTTGTTTATTTGATTTTTGATGATAGCTTGTACAAAAAAATTAAAAAGTAAAAAAAAGTTTATGATTTGGCTGAAGCTATGATAAAATTAGTCCCATGACATTTGGTGGTGGTAAAGAATGCCCCAACTGGGATAGTATGATACGCATTACTCTTTCATGTAATGCCCGCACTTGGGGTGCTGATCCTTAATAATATAATAATGGCGGCGCTACAGTTCGAGGTGGACCTGGGCTTCTCAGCAACTATTCGTGTTGTGCGTGCTTTTATTCTCTCACGAGTGGAGGGGAGCTACAGTTTTAATGCCGACTCAATCCCGAAGCTTTTTCTAGACAGTTATACTCTTTGAGCATTGTCAGTGATTCGAAAGAGGTGGAGCCGTGAAAAAAATGTTAGGTGTTTTTTCGAGTTTCGAACATTAGACCTCGAGCGTAGGATTCGACGCACCTAACCACTACGCCACGGCGCCCACGGTGCTGATTGGTAGAGTTATTTCAAACGTACATGCAAATTATTCACTTAGAACCACCGTATTTCATTTCACGTCTTAAAGAAAATCAACTATTGTATGTACATACGACAAATATGATTACAAGCGATGTGTGTCTTTTACTAGAAAACAAATGCCTCTCGTGGTCTGCTTTACACGAAAACTGAAGGTTTTGTGTTTGATTATCGAAGGGAGGCGACTGGTCCTGAAGACGCGTAAGCTGTTTCCTTTTAATCACTTTCCAACAATTCACATGCAAATGAACGAAGGCTTCAGACATTTTCGCGCATTTGTCTGCATTCTTCATGCACGTTTACAGTGGCCAGTTCGAAATGAGAAGTGTCGTGTATAATGAAAGAGGAAAGATCGAAAGAACCTGTCAAGATATCAGCTTCGCTTCGCTGTTAAAAAGCTAAAGGTACTGGCTTCGTGCTCAAATATACATCTCAGGAAAATGCCTCATCGAAGATTTGACCCCGAACAAAGACTGTCATTCATACTTAACGATCCCGGACGCGTTGTTTTCAGTCATCGATACTTCATTGCTTTACCTCCGTAATAACTTGACCTTTATATCGGAGGTTAAGTGTATTTCTTGTCCTCGAACACGGAGACTTAAATTAAATTAATCTCCGCTTAGGTGGGAAATTGGCTCGATGCAAGTTTAGTCGACGCATATTTGTCTCCCTGACTTTCACCAAAGCCTCGTACGTCTCATAGAATTCGCAGTTAGGTCTTTCCTTCAGTTCGCCTCTCTCTCAGACAGGATCAACTACCCGATGCCGAATTTTTCAAAGAATCGGCTTTGCCTTTCCACATAATTTCCAACTCTGATGCTCAAACATTGTCCCACGTGCAACAAGACCATTGACACTGCAGAAATTTACAAACATGTCGCCATAAAGAAGACGGTTGTGCAGCCTGAGTTTCTCTATTCAAGTTTGAGGTGATTTTCCTTGAATTCCTGAATTGTATCCTTCCTTATGACGACGGCATTCAGTTGTTTGTGGAACTCCGCCTTCTTAATCTTAGATATCCCTTCAGTTCAAGGGTTAGTATTGCAAAATTCTTTAAATCACCTACCGATTTCCATACGAATTCCTTCGAGATAAGTTCAGCGATAGTAATAATAATAAAATTGTGGTGCTACAGTCCGGGGTGGACTTTTCTGGGAATCGAAGCTAGACTTTGAGCGTTGGAATCAACGTACTTAACCATGATAGAACTTTGAAATAGCTTTTGTAGTCTCCTTGAGCTCCTGTGAACTCATTCGTCTTGAGATTGGAATATATCATGCATTCTTGACATTTGCTTTGCAACAAGCCACGTCTTCTCGCAAGTACCCGATTGTGACACCCTCTTGTCGTCGCCATCTGCCCCATCCTCAAAATTCAAAAATAAATCGCAACGTATGGACTTTTCAAACAGCTTCACCGCATTTGCATAAGGGATGTGTGTGGACGATATGTTTCGCATTCTTTCACAAAAACAATTCGAATTCGGCTGACTTTAGAGTTCTGGAGAAGGCATAAATTACGCTCAACACTCCAAAGGGCCACAGTTTCAAGTGCGGTCACGACAATAACATAAACTGTCGACAATTTGGCCTGCAATTGATGTCCGCTTATCCTGTTTAAAATAAAATGCTCCCAGCATCCACTTGTATTGATTTTGATACCCCCGCCCTCCTCTTCCTGCGCAAATAATTACACACTACACTATCCCCTGACGAAGGGATTATCGAAAAATATTACACTACCACCCACCGGGCAAGGTAAATAATATTTTCTCTTGTAAATCCCTTTTAACTGCCGCCTCCCCCACTGCCGCGCCCATTCGCATCTGAGTCATTCATAATTTTGTCAGTGAACGTAATTATATTTCATTTCTGGGCTGAAACAAGTTCGGCAACCCCTTCCATCGTTCGCCCGCCACCAGTCCGAGGTTGAAATTTCAAGGAATCCTCCTCGGTTTCAGCGATTCGGCGCGTCTTGGCAACTCACGAGTGGATTCAAGTCGAATGAGAATGGAAACGTACTCGTTCCATCCCTCGTCGGGGTAATACCGAATCCATGGGGTGTGCTGGGAGTGGATTTCATCTCGAATGGTCCTGCGAAGCCAGACACAATGCGCCAGGACATAAGTTCGATTGTGTAATTAGAGGACTTAAGAGGCGAAAATTATTATTATTATTCACTGTTACTTTGTGCCGGGTCTTAAATTACCTGAATTCAGGGGTATCGAGTTTTCGGGCGCAGTTGGCACGAGGAGAATACTGGTGCTGGTGTCAGGCGGAAGGGGTGGGAGGATTATGGATACGCGCCGAGACGTCTTGGAGTGGATTTGAAAAAGTGAAAGGGGTGCAACTTCAAAGCTGGGAAGGGTGGGGGACATTTTGAAGATGTCTACTGACAGATTTCGTGCAGAGTTTAATCACAGAAATGCAAAACGAAATCCATTACGTAATTTCTTTTTGATTGACTTCCACTTGAGCTGGTGGCAGTTGACACAATTTGTGGACATGCTTTTGATTTACAGATTTTGATTGGAGCATCATTCCTGTCGATGGTTCATTTCGTTTTCTGGGCTTTCTGGGCTCCCAAAGCAGGCACTCGGTCAAGCTAAGACCTTGAATTAACAGCAGAAGAGTTCTCGCCATGTTAAACGAAGTGGCCGGTTATTTTGGCCTGCCTCGAAGAATTGTTGCTAGGGGATATTCGAGCAATTCTGCGAGAAGGTTGGAACACATCAAGACAGTAGTCAGGATACACAGGGCGAATGGCCAGATCGAAAGATGTAAACGAACCATTCATTAATTTGGGAAGGATTGGTTGACGCACTTTCGTGGAATACAATGGGGTTTGAACACTTCCCTAAACTATACGATGAAGGTGAGTCCACACAAGTTACTGTTCGCTTACACGCCGAGGAGTATTTCAGGTGATAATGGGGGAGCAAAGGAAAGTAGATGCCCACGGGTTGCAAAGGCGACGAAGCAAGGCCTTAAACAACCTCGAGAAGACGCAGGTGCAGTAGAAGGTAGGGTTCGATACCCGGCATCAGAGCCCTACGTCATTTCACAACAAGCGAACCTTGTGTTGATCGAGAATGAGCTAGCTGCCACCAGCGATTTGCGGTAGTTGGAATCAAGCCTATATGTCGTCACGATGGTGTTACCCAACGACATGTACATGGTGAAAGATATCCCCTACACGCAGCAAACCCAACGTAAGCGGAGCACTTTAATGACATCGAACAGCTTCATCCTGCTGGTGCGAGCTCCCGGGGGAAGGAATAAAACAAGGATGTCAGCGATGGAGAAGGCGTCGATCTCGTGAGCGAGAATTATACAGGCTACACACCGACATGAGTCTAGCCAGGCGTCTACGGCTTCAACGTCTAAAATGGTTGGGCCATGTAGAGTGTATGCACCGGCCCGAAAAATCTTCGACTCTGAACCAGTAGGATAAATGAACGGCAGACGTCCACGATTAAAGTGGAGCACAGCAGTGGACGGGGTCCTCAACCAGCTTGTAGTGCGTAGCTGGAGATATAGAAGAGATTTGTTGACTGAGGGCCAAGTCCACCCCGGACTGTAGAGCCACAAAAAGAAAAAAGAAGAAGATAGTTGTTATGTTATGATAAAGACATTTTCCTTACAGATTTCGGCATTTTAGTTCCTAAGCGAATATGTACCTCGAATCATATATTAGACAGACTCCGTAGGCACCACCCAAGAGGTTATATAGATCCTCTTTGATAGAGAGTTGTGCGTGCTATTGTTCTCTCACGAGAAGACGGGACATACAGTTTAATGCCGACTCCGAACGGCAAGATTGAGAAGCTTTTTTTATACAGATATACTCTGAGCATCATCGGTGACTCTAAAGAAAACCGTACAAAAATGGCAGGTGTTTTTTTGGGAATCGAAACATTGAGAGTAGCAGTCGACGCACCTACCTACTACACCACGGCGCTGATTTGGATACGGATCAAAGCCAGGCAATAGAAATCCGTTTAAAGTCGATGACCTACGATCGTCTTGGAACATCATAATATCCTTGAGGATCCTTTCTAATTGCTGAAGAGCTTAGGAAGCGTATAGACTTCTCACATTAAAGAAGAATACTTGTAGATCGTGTTCCTTTTTTGCGCCATCTCATCGTTAAGTAATAACAATAATAATAATAATAATAATGGCGGCGCTACAGTGGAGGTGGACTCTCACGAGCGGAGGGGACCTACAGTTTAATGCCGACTCCGAACGGCGAGATTGAGAAGCTCTTCTTTTTTCTTTCATCGTTAAGTACACACTTTTATTCCGGGTATTACACGGATAAGACCTCCCACAATTGCCAAACTGAAAGGAGTAAAGTTGTCACTTATTGACTAGAGGCGTCTATACATACTTTAATTTATCTCCCACCCGATATTGTGTTCGCTCTGCATGTCATTGTGACCTAAGCTTCTTCTGCCATCTTGCCAGGTTAAAAGGAATCAGTAACTAAGCTCTGTAGGCTCTACGACTGGATGGCGCAGTTTGCTAAGTGCCTGCCCCAAGTTAGAGGGGTTCCAGGTTCGAATCCCAGTGAAATCGAATCTGGTTCAGTCGCCATTTGCGACTGGTCCATTGCCATGTTGGGATCAAATTAACGGCGCTGGAGTAGCTTGCTACCTGACAATGGACAAGTTTTGAATCTGAGTGCTCCTGTAGTGTTTCAAATATCCTCAAAAAAAAAAATCCCTGTTCTGACATAATAATCTTTGAATTAAAGTACCACACACTATCGCAAGTTACAATATTTTCAATCAATATTTTAAAGAATTTATAAAAGAAACAAGAAATTGGTTCAAATTTCCAAAACTTAAGTCAACATTTCGACAAGCAATGAAATTAGCTTCTGTTTGCTTGATTTTGGTTGGCCCTAAGACCCATCGAGAGATAACTTTGCTTTTCTAGCTAAAAACCACAGAAATGGTAGAGTTAATTACCTTGATATGTATGTACATTCGAGTGAATGTTTAAACTCGTCTTCAAATGCCTCCTTCACATGTGAATGCGTGCAAGTACCTTAAAGAGATACAAACACACATTCACCCCAACCAACAGCTCCGACATCGCCCATACCCCCTCAGAGATACAATATTCATAAACAATGTACGAATGCGGTTCACAGGATAATCATCATTGTCCTGTGAATGTGCCAACACATGATTTATTCAAAAAGGATAATGTTATGCTTATTTGAGCATTCAAATGTGTGCGATCCTGGGGACTCACACACACACCCACTGACAGCCGGAGAAACAAAACTCGCCATATGTGTGTATGCGCCTTAGTCCTGTGAACAGAAAAGGGTTCGTCGGCGGGCACGTGCCCCCTCCACTCACGGGGCGTGTACATATGTAAGTACAGAACCAAAATTTCATTTTAATTACTTCTGCGTTCTGTGCGAGTCCTAATGTGCCATTTGTCAGACCGGTTCGCAGTGCCTAATGTATTCCTGGGTGATTCGGTTTTTGTAATAGTTGCAATCTAATGAGGATGCGGTGCGGTGCTGCGCGGGAATGGTGAATATTTGATTGAGTTTGGGGAGATTAGAGGATTTAATTGCATTAGGACTTGACGTGTTGTCAGTCCTTTTGTGCATTTGACTGGAAAAAAACAAACAAAGACGTACGCGAAGATGGTGTTGGTAGCGAGAGCGAGCTGTCAGCGGGAGTTAATGTTCCTTTGACGTTTCTGATACGGACCATACTCGATATTCCATTGGAATTAATCGGGACAGTGAAGGGAAGTGAAGATACTTGTTTTTTTGACAAGTATTTTTTCTTGAGTTGCAAAATCATGATAAGACGCGACATTTTGTTGGGGTTTATGGTTCTGCGATATTCGGGGTCACTTGATGTTCGGGCGAATGTTGTAGAAAATGAATTCGTAAAGAAATTGATGGTATAGACGTAAACGATGTTTAATTTCAGCACGACAACACCTTATACCATACAGCTGATGAAACAATGGCTCTATTATCACAAATTCCCCAATCACGCGATTTTGCGAAATGAAGACTTTAATTCATCGCCGAAATCTTGCGATTTAACACCATTTGACTGTTTCCTTGACAGTTGAATCGTCTTCGTCTCCGTCTTCAACGTTGAAAATAAGATAAAGTCTATCCCACCTCAGATTTAAGCATTTATGAAAAATGTCATCAAAAATACAGAGTCGAGACATGAATACGTTTGACACATATTGTATTTTATTACTAATCCCAGAGCTTATACTTTAGATTGAAGACAAAATATCGCAATTTTTCATAAAAATGTCGCGTTTTCCTATTTATTCAAAATAACACTTCTTCTTGGATGACCCTATACGGGGTGGGCTAAATACAGGTTTCTTTTTAAAAATGCAATAAAATAAACAAAATTAAATTTTTTCCATGCATTATGGCTTTATTAGTAAGAACAAACATTCCCATTAACTACGAAATACAACGTCGTTCATGTGACTACCTCGGCTGGCTTTAAAGTAGCACATTCTGTCACCCCAATTTTCCAAGACCTTGTCAATGGTTTCGGGCTGTAGTTCACGGATTGTCTTTGACTACCTCTAAGTTCAATCTCTCTGCTGTGACGTTCTGCCCGAGACGTCGGTGTTGGGTGTCCTTTCTGGTTGACAGCATATACTTGGTCTTGCCCTCGTTTACCCTTAAACCCATCTTCGCGCCCTCCGTCGCAATACTCACAAAAGTGCCATTGACATCACGCTGTGTTCTTCCGATTATGTCAATATCGTCGGCATATGCAAGTAGTTGGACGGACTTCTGACAGGTTTTGCCTCTGGTGTTGGCGTGCGAGTTTTGCACAATTCTTTCAAGTATGATGTTGAAGAAGTCGCATGACAGCGCGTCGCCTTGTCTGAATCCTTTTTTGACATCAAAGGTCTCGGTTATCGACCTTGATGGAGCAGCGTGCATTCTCCATCGTCATCCTACACAAACGGACGAGTTTGGTAGGGATGCCAAAACTAGACATTGCTCTGTATAGCTCGTCTCTATAGATGCTGTCATACGCGGTCTTAAAATCGATGAAAAGGTGGTGGGTATTGATTTGTTGCTCCTGGGTTTTTGGTCGGTGGTGGATTTTCCTGGCCTAAAGCCACATTGGTATGGACCAACCAGGTTGTTGACGAATGGCTTTGGGCGTTCAAACAACACGGCAGATAAGATCTTATCTTAAGATCTTAGGCAATGTTCAGAATAATGATGCTTCTATAGTTGGCGCAGTTTAGAGGGTCTCCTTTTTTGTGGGTCGGCCATATTTTTTTCTTCCGACCATATTTTAATTCGACTCTGAGCCTGTGGGACAACGCAACAGAGGACGTCCACGAACAAGGTGGCGCGCACAATTCGAGGGGGACCTCGGCCGGCTTGGTGTTCGAAACTGGAGACAGCTGGCGAAAGATCGTGCTGGCTGTAGAGTCATGTTGAGTGAGGTCCAGGTCCACCTCGGACTGTAGCGCCCTAAGAAGAAGAAGAAGAAGAGGACCATATTTTACAGATGAGTTGGTTCATGCTCCTTTCCAAGGCATCGCCTATTGCTTTGAAAAGCTCAGCCGCTAGGCCGTCAGCTCCAGCAGCTTTGTTGGACTTTAGTTTAGATATAGCTATCTTCACTTCATGCAGTTCGAGGAGACGGAATTGTTGATCTACATCGTCTCTCCTTCATGGCTCCCCACAAAAAAAGTCCAATCGTGTCAAATCGCAGCTCCGAGGCGACCAATTGACATCACCAAGACGGCTGATAACACGATTTGACAATTTGGTGCGCAAAAGATCGATTGTGGCATGGGGCTGTGTGGCATGGCGCACCATCCTGCATGAGCCAGAGGTCGTTCAAATCCATGTCTTCAATTTCAGTAAAAAAAAAAGTCGCTTAACATGGCTCTGTAACGCCAACCGGTGTTCCCAGCCTCATTTTCGAAGAAAAATGGTCCAATGATGCCACCATGGAAATTATCCGAATCGACGTTGACTCCTCGGAACGTTCGGGCATCGAGAAGGTTGTCGTACAGGCTATTATTACCGATGAGTCTGGCAAAAAAGTTCTCCTTACTTAGCTTGTCGTTAAAATATCCCAGAATGATCTTGTTGTTGTAATTGGGACATAGTTCCTATGTTCTGTCTAGGAAATCATAGAAGACATCCTTGCTGTTGTCATTCCACTGAAGGGACGCATGCACAAATTAGGCTTCTGTTTCCGAAATGCTCCTTGATGCGGAGTATTACGAAGCGCTCGCATTAGAAGACCTTTGCACAAGTCTGTGTCGACCAACAAATCCGCATCCAAATAAGAGTTGGACTGCCGTTGGTTAAGTGCCTGCCCCAAGATCGAGGGGTCCCAGGTTCGAATCCCAGTGAAATCAAATCTGGTCCAGTCACCATTTGGAATCGAATTAACGGCACTGGAGTAGGTTGCTACCTGGCAGTACAATGGACCAGTTTTGAGTCTGAGTGCTCCAGTAGGGTTTCAAAACCTCTGGAACAAAAAAATCATCGTAAGAGATGTTGTAGGTTTTCATCCTCTTTTTGACGGACCCCTTCCATTGGACTTCCTGGATTTCGGTATTAGTCTAGGGCCTCGACGAGTTCATCGGCTGCACGTTGTAAAGGGACTTTACTTTACAGAACAGAAGGTCGTTGTCCTTTTTTCCATTTGCTCGAGTCGTCTTCAGTAGATACTTCCGTATCCGAGGCTGCTAGTCGCCTCTGAGCTAGGAGTTTTTTACTTGATAGGCAAGTTAACTCCACGCACACCGCCCAATCGGAAGGCCAGGTCCATATTTTTAACCCTTGAACAAGGTGTTCCAGTGTCACACCTTAGTGTAGCAGAGACTACAGAGAATCTACAGCCAACGCAAGCAACAGATTCCGTGTTCACTTAGTAGCCTCAAATCTTCTTATATAGCGCACGATGCGGGCAAAGCCAAAGTCTTTACTGCCTTCCCAACTGGTCGCACTGTTTCTTCACATTCCCTTGTCACAGTCGTGCCAAAATCCCATCATGTCCAAAATCCCTCAAGGAAATCGCTTAAATCCCATTAAGCACCAACGGCATCCTATTGCACAGTCCCCGCCGCACAATCCCAAATTAAATAAAAATTTCATAGCAACCCACGGGCCGAAGGTGAAATGTGTCACACCGACGGCCGCTCCCAACCGCCCCCCAAGCCACACTAAGCGGAATTCATTGCAATCTCTCTCGAGTGTCCTTTGGAGAGTAACCTCCTCGCCGCCGAGAAAGCGCGATAAAAATGGAATTATAATCGCTAAGCAGTTAAAAAAAAGGCAAATCCATCCCCCATCCCCCACCCGCCCTCTCACAATCCACCCCATCATCGTGTCAGAAAAAAAGAAACAACTGAAACAGCGAAACAATTATTCTTGAGATATCTCCCAGGAAACATTAAAAGCCAATCCAATCTGTTAAGGCGCCCGGTGTCAACCGTTCACCAAGAACACTCCACCCCCCTCCCCCTCAGCCGAGTGCCGTGCCTACCTAAGGGCAAGAAACGCATCACAGAGCAATCAGCAAGTAAAACAAAACACAAACACGAAATGTCACCCCTCGGAGAGAGATTTCGCGTTACACAACTTCTCACTAAACGCTTCATCCCTTCGGGTTGGCGGCACTTGTAATCTGCCGGCACTCGGGGGTGGCAGAGGGGGGGCGCCATGCGAATCGTTTGTGCTGCGCCGTACCTTCTCACCGGAGAAAGATTAAAAAATGAGAACGACGAGGTAGGAGAAGAATCTTTTTGTGCTCCATAATCAAATCTTGTTCTAATGGCTTTTTGTTTTGTTGTTGCGTTGTGCTGTTGTCGAGATGGAAATGTCACGGCACAGTGGAGCCTAAGGGGATATTCAAACTCCGACTCTCTGCCGGAGTGCTCTTTGATTTTATTGTCACCAAGGGTGCGTTTCACTGTGAGCCTCGCGAAATGGAAAATGCAAATATGAATCCCATCTCACATCCATCCTCCGCCCAACCCACCCGTCAGCTCATTCGGATCGGCCTGAGTCGAGGACAACGGCTCTGTAAACATCCTCGTAATTTGCGGAACCAATTTCACACTACCGCCGCTCGAGTGGTTCGTCTTCGTTTGAGTTGGAAACGGATTGCGAATCTCAGAGGAAGCGGCAGGAAGGGTTCAACTCGGCGCACATCCTGTGGGATAATTTTGGGGCAATTTATTGCCGTTTTATTTGCTCCATTTCATTGTGATTGTGCGGTTTTGCAGAAGCTCTTCAGCAACCCTTAAAGGGTGTACCTTTTTTTCACTCTTTAAGAAGTCGAAGCTGTTGCTTCGAGCACTTGTTGCGCGACGGCGCCGGCGGTTCGGAAGGCGATTTAAAGAAATTCAATTGACTGCGGTACGGTTGAAGGGGGACTCTAACTTTTTGTGGTTGCGAAATTATAGGAAAGGAGGAGCAGTTGGTAAGGTTCAAGAGGTTGTGCGAAAAACGGTCTTACTTTCAGGTGGAAGTTAATAGAGGAGTTTTGAAGTTTCTGTTTCAGTTTTGAATAACTTTGAATTAACGCTTTCAAATCTGATAATGGACCTTCTCTTGATGGCGCACAAGCTAGAAGCTGAGCAAGCAAAGTGTGGCTCAAAAGATATACAACTTAGGCATTAGCCTAATCATTACCAACGCCTGCGCCGACCTGAATCTTGCCGGTCAGGTAGCCGAGAAAGTAAAGAGCTTTCAATATTTAGGAAGTGTGTTCTCGGCTAACCGCGGTGGATCTCGAGAATCTCGAGAGAGGCATGGTTGATACTCTATGCCCCCAAAGGATTTAAAAGATATTACTTTTGAATTAACAAACAATTTTGAAAAATGTCACGATGCTCGTCGATCCTCATTACCATCTCGTTCGAACCAATTTTGAAAACTGGTCTTAAAGAAATGAGATCTGGTTTTTGGTTCCCATAGTCTTAGAGCTCGCATTACGCAGTTTTCTGAGTTTGCGACGACTTTGTTGGCATTATGAACCACATTATGTCTACATCGTCTAAAGGGCTGCTTGTTATTTCGCGTAATTCTTACTGTTGTGCTGTGGGGTCTTACTATGGTGGGGTCTCAAACGTCACATGATCCATTAGATCTATATAGCCGTCGTTAGACCCATTCTCTTGTACGGAGTGCATGTCTGGTGGTCCATACTAGACAAAGCCATACACTACAATCCCCTCAGGAAGGTTCAACGTCAAGCCTACATCTGCATAGGAGGTGCTCTGAGAACCACATCTTCAGATGCTATGAACGTTATCATAAACCTATCCCCACTTGACATTTTTGGCCGACTACTAGCAGAAAACACTGCTATACGTCTTATGGCCTCCGCCCAGTGGACCAATAACCCCTCTAGCCACTCCTCTATACTAAGTTCTCTAAACTTCCCGACTAGAAATCTAAACCAATTCACACTTCAATATTTTCCTGACAGGCACTTTGAAATCCTAATTCCTGATAGAGACTTTTGGAATAATAATCCTAAACCTTTGGCAGGTTCCCTGCACTTCTTTACAGACGGATCAAAGACTCAGGATGGGGTTGGCGGTGGCGTCTCGGTCTGGCAGCTCTGTCCTGGCTCAAATGAAATGTAATATCCGCGCGTGATATTTGCATGTTCACGGAGAGCCAGGCAGCCATCAGTGCCCTGGAATTAGTCTCTATAAACTCGGAAGCTGTAATCGACTGTCGCTCATCTTTAGACGAGATGGCCGATCAGTCCGTACGCGAAGGTCGGCATGCATTTTCATTTCATTCATTGCATTCCTCCACTAGATTTATATTGATATAACGAGCCAGCAAATGAGATAGTTAAGGAGTTTGCCTACCCTGGACCAAAACTGGACTATACAAACGACTTCTTAGTGGAGATTAGGCAAAGAGTCTATTCTCCTGACTTGAAAGACCAAAATCATGCTCCACCAAATCCTGTCAGTCTTGCTATTTGGAGCTGAAAACTGGACTGCATACCTTATTCCTAGGGCCTTTGAAAAGAAAATTCTACCCCGGATATTTGGTTCTGTCTGCGAGAAGACGTACTCCGCGAGCTGTACAAGGATGTGGACGCAGTTCAGAATTAGTCGAAACTGCCTCGGCCACATCGGACAAGTGTGTTCACTAATGTCTCAGCCAAGAGAGTCTTCGAATCGGAGGCTTCTGGTTCAAGAAGAGAGGAAGATAGAACCTTCGGTACAAAGACCAAGTTATCGCTAATGAAAAGCAACTTCATCTGTTAACTGGAAGCAGGGACCGTCAGCGAAGAAAGGCGGTAATTGCTCAGGCTCAGACCCTACTAGGGTCGCCGGCTTGAAAGGCAAGTAAGAAGCAGCCAGCACAGGGGTTAGACTTAAAAACACTCCACTTGTGGTCTCAACACAGTATTCTTGACAAATTCGACTTCCTCCTCCAGAACACCTACCTTCTACCACCTCAATCTCTCTTTGAGAAAACTTCTCAACTGGCATTACCCCCAGATCTGACTGGAAGTCGGACCACCAAACGCTTGATCGTCGACGATTGTTGAGAAAATAGTACCACCAGATCGGTCTATACAATGCCTAGTCGGAAGATATCTGAACCGATGCACAGAGAATCAATACCCCAACACTTACTCAAATATTACACTCCCTCCACCAGTCATTGGATAGCGAGACCTTTAGGTTAGTTTGGGTTAGGGGGCTGCTAGAGATTTCATCATCGCACTTAGACCATACCACTGATCCACCGCTCCAATGATAGTGCAGTTCATTTGATCCCAAAGGCAAATGGTAACTGGACCAGATTTGAAAAACCGGATAAAAGCGTATTAACTTTGCTTTCACTGGGATTCGAACCTGGGACCACTCTGACTTAGGGCAGGCACTTAACCAACTAAGCCATCCAGTTGTGCGAGATCTTTAAGTATAAGGGCTTCAAATTGCACCAGAAAATAACTTCTCCTAGGAGTTGGTAAAAATCACTGACTCCAGTCGAAGTCTCCTTCGAAGAACTCTGACATATTATCTTCCACAGCCCGTGACCGGCTTTTGAATGCCTAACGTTTGTCTATCCTTGAACTAATTGGTGATCTCATTCTGACATTCCCCATCACGACTTGACTCCAACGAAAGAGGGGGAAAAAAAATCAAAAATCCCACCACCAAGTGCTCCATCAACAAGGTTTGAAAGTTTAAACAACAATCACCCCACGCCACCACCACACCACGCATCCTTGACACGGGAATGACAACCATCTGACATGGAATTTCCTCCACATTGTCGAGCACCCAACCGGAGATACACTCCGGTAGACCGCATCTGCAGAGTGTGTGCACACGTACGTGTCGCCACATAATATCCAATCAATCAGTGGAATTTCGCCCCCAAAATGCGTTCCTCCGGCGTGCATCTCTCTCAGCAGGTGACACTGCTGCCCGTCGACAAGTCCGGCCAACGACGCACCCGGTGACGAACAATTGACAGGCGAACAAAACGCTCTAGCCCAGCACTCCTCGGATAAAGTCCAAAAGTGAGTTCGCATGTCCGCAATCACCGCAATCACATTTCTATCGCCTGCAGGACGGCAGCGGGCATCTGAAACCCCACCACTTCCGTCCCCGGTCGGCCTGGTTGAATTTTGAATTTCGATTTTGCGGTCAGCGCCTACGGTGCTCAGGGGTCCCTGCCATCCTTGCTCGCCCTCACTCCCTGTGGCATTGTTTTTCAGCAGCGCGCTCCGCATCCCGTGTGCTGTCCTGTGTGTTGCGGAATTCGATACATGTCCTCCGCTCGATGCACACAATCATCATGGAGACATCATCGCTGCCGGTGTGTCCTGGTCAGTTGGGGCGCCGTCAAATCTGCTGACAGGTAATGCAAACGTTTCCGAACTCCTGACAAATGACGAAGCCAGCAACGCGGATCCCGTGTGGAGGGGGGCTGCTGCGATTTATATGTCCACTTGGTTCATGTTTCCTTTCAAAATGTTTGTTTAGCAGAGTTCCTGTCCGACAAGGACATCGCCATTGACGTTCAGTCCCCCCTCCCGCCAGGACCCTGTGATTAATCATAATAATGAGTTATGAGTCGACGTCCGAATGAAGATTACTCTCCTGGGGGTGGAGGGCTGCTTCGCCTCACGTTGTCTGTTGACTCTCGCCAACTCAACCCACTCTCGCACTCTCGTCCTGAATGCGAAGTCACCTCGTCGACGTGACTGCAAATTGAATTCGAATTCAATTTGAACTTTTCAATTTCACATGAAGAGAGCAATAAATGTTTGTGCCCTCGGATGGGTGATGAGTGCTCCTGTGCCCTGGGGCGGGGTGCCACTCTCGCATGTTCATGCCGTCCCCTCGCCCTGCCCGGGCGCCTGGTGATAAATTCAAATTTCATCTCTCTAACTCGATGCTGCCGGAGTTTCTTTTGTCGAATTACACTCGAAACGTCGTCGTCCTCTTTGATGCCAACGGCGGCGGGTGGAGGGAGCTTGGAATCGGTTTTTTCCCGGCCTCTGTGGGGTAACATTGCCATCGGCTGAGAGTTTAGAGAAAACATTCTCAAGTGGATTTTGAGCGGGCGATGGGATGCCTTTTTTGATCCTTTTTCGTCCTCGGTCCTTGGCAATCGACACCGGCGATGCTTGGCTGAAGTGGCCCGGCAGAGGGTGACTTCATGGAGAGTGGCTAAATCCTGGCGTTAAGTGTTAAATGACAATTGGATTAGAGAATAGCCGGCGGAGTGTTTCGTTTAGTTCTGTCAATTCCATTTGGAGTGAAGTTGAATTAGATTTGCATGCGATGACTGATGGATGAGGTGTTGTTGAGGGCGCGGGAATATCAGACGTGACCTCGAGATCTGCTGGGAAGAGGCTCTTTTTTCTTTTTCTTTGTTCACTGAGATCATTGTTGAAAGTTTGTTGTCATTGTCATAGAATGGAAGTCTCAATACCGCTGTTGTTTCTATGATATTTCAAGATGAAGACAGATGGGTAGGTCTCTGGGAGCCCTAACATCTAACAGCCATAGTAGAGGCAGTGGGTGATACTTAAACCCTTTGGAGGGGGCAGGAGCAGTAGCTGCATGCTGATCACAATCCAGATACTGATCCAAACTAACAGCTAACAGCTGTCCCTGCGGGCCAACTATGCCGTACTTCCGCCAGTTTTCTTTCGTGTCCCTTGAGGCCTTGGACAGCGGTGTTCTGAAGAGGATAGTTTCACACTTCTGGTAGCTGATCTTCAACTTCCAGTCGTCGCAAAATCGCTGAATTTTATCGAAGTAACGCTGCAACAAGATATTGATCACTTCCACCTTCGGACCTGATCTTTACGCTATGATATCGTCGGCATACGCCGATGTGTTCAATGTGTTAAGAGAGCCATGCTCGTATTGCCAGCCCATTTGAAGGCAAAAGTGTAAGCAACTGACTTGCTGACCATATTAGTCTTCCATTTCCCTAGTCAGGGATAATTGCTTGATAATTGAAGTCGAAGGCTCAAAGGGCGCACTCGTATTTTAGCCCTACTCTACAAGTGCATTTTGTGATAGTTCCAGTTCCACTGATTTCTCTCTCTGTCAGTCGTCGATAACCATCATTTTCATAAAGATATCAAAATGCGGAGTGGATATAGAAATGCTTCCAAAGCAGATGACAGTGTGGAATGTGATGCTATTGCATGCAGGCATTCAACATTCTTATATCCTCATGTGCTGGCTGCCGCGTTGTAGTCCAGTGAGTGTGTGCATTGTCTCCAAATCCCAGGGTCCTTGTTTCGAACCCGAGTCTGCACAGGACCTTTTTCTTTTATGGCACCACGCCTCTCTGTAGAATCCAGGCTAGATTCATGTTGCTGTACAGCCCTTACAGTTCGTGGTTGAACCTTCTCTTCCAAATGTCATCAACACAAACAGGACCAAAGATTGCGCCCAGACCTTTTCTCTCGGAAAGACCAGGAGACTCTTCATCCGCTTTGGATATTATTCATGCCTCTGCACCGTAAAGCAGGACTGGGATGATCAAGGCTTTATACAGAGTCAACTTGGTCTTCCGAGAGAGGGCTCTGATATTCTTTTTTTGGATTTTTTTGAGACCCTGCACTGGAGCATTCAGACTCAAAACTGGTCTATTGTACTGCCAGGTAGAAACCTACTCCAGAGCCGTTAATTTCATCCCAACGGCAAATGGTGACTGGATCAGATTCGATTTCACTGGAATTCGAACCTGGGACCTCTCAAACTTAGGACAGGCACTTAACCAGCTACGCCATCCAGTCGTTTGAAACTCAGTTGCCTTTTGAGCCCAAAGAAACAGTGGTTGGCAGAAGTTATTCTGCATTTGATCTTGGTACTGATGTTGTTTGTACTGTTTACCGCAAAGCCAAGGTAGACGAAGTCCTTCACTACCTCAAAGTTATAGCTGCCTATGGTGACGTTCTGGCCAAGTCGTCGATGTGGTGCGTCCTTTTTCGATGACAGCATATACTTGGTTTTGCCCTCGTTTACTGAGCCGCTTCCGCTCCAATGCCAGCAAACGCATCATTCACGGCTCCCTGTGTTCGCCCAATCACGTCAATGTCATCCGCGTATGCCAGCAGTTGAACAGACTTTTGGAAGATCGTGCCTCTTGTGTTGGGCAGTGAGTTTTGCACGATTTTCTCAAGAACGATGTTAAGGAAATCACATGACAGCGCGTCGCCTTGTCTAAAACTTCTTTTGGAGTTGAAGGTCTCTGTGAGCTTGTTGCCGACCTTGATGGAGTTCTCCATCATCATGCTCAGTCTGACGAGTTTTGCAGAAATGTCAAAACTAGACATGGCGCTGTATAGCTCGTCTCTATACACGCTGTCATATGCGGGCTTGAAATCGACAAACAGATGGTGTGTGTCGATCTGCATTTCTTGGGTGCTCTCCAGGATCTGCCGCAGTGTGAAGATTTGATCGATGGTGGACTTCCCAGGCCTGAAACCACACTGATAAGGCCCTATCAGATTGGTGACGAAAGGTTTCAGGCGTTCACACAGAGCAGTAGAAAAGATCTTGTACGCGATGTTAAGGAGACTTATCTTTCGATAGTTGGCACAGTCAAAAGGGTCTCCTTTCTTGTGGATCGGGCAAACGATACTGAGATTTCACACCAGAGGTTGCGAGGCAGATCAAACCCAAAGAGTTGGCGTGATGGGTTCGAAACGGAGATGGTGTCAGCTTGCATAGACGATGCCCATTCCGATATCCAGGCAGAGTTTGTGTTGAATGCATCATTTGCCAGTTCATCAGCGATCAGGTTGGGTGGCGAGATTTTAGTCTTTGCTGGTGTGACCGGAGAGTATCAATGTCCTCGTGGATGGGAAGTTCGACGTTAATCAGTATTTTGTTGCGCTCCCTTAAAAGGGTGTTTAGGCGACGTAAGTGAGGTGGAGCAATGTTGCTCAGCACAGGAAGCCATCGTTTTGGTGTTGACCTTATAGTGCCGAATATGAGTCGCATGGTGTTGTTTAGTTGCACATCCACCTTCTGAACATGGACACTATTCAGTCACACTGGAGGGCAGTATTCCGCTTTGGAGTATACAAGAGCAAGTGCTTCAGTACGAAGCGTTGATGCACATGAACCCCAGGTCGATCCAGTTAATTTTTATAGGATGTTATTACGCGTTTTGAGTTTGCAAGCCACGTCAAGTGTGGCTTATAGGTGAGGGATCTGTTCAGTGTTATGCCTGGATATTTTTGGTTTTGGCTGTGTTTAAGTGCGGTGGTGATAAACTGGACATTGAGTCTGAAGTTTGCAATTTGGTTTGTTAGATGAAAACAGCAGACTTCCGTTTTAGCCATACTGAGGCACAGTCTCCATTCTCGAAAGTATATGCTGACTCGCTCAAGGCCTAGAGTCAAAGACCTTTCTGTGTTCGTTATGTCCTCATCCTGCGTAGCTATTGCCAGGTCATCCACGTACCCAAATTTTCTCGATATGGTCGTAGGGATATCGCTGATATAAAGGTTGAAAAGAAGAGGGGCAAGAACGGAGCCCTGAGGAAGCCCATTATTTAGCTTTTTTACCCTACTTTTCTCATCATTAATGAAGATTTGAAGGAGGCGGTTGGAGAGTAGGTTGTTTATGGAGCGTGATGTCCTTAGGCAGGGAACTACTAATTTCATCGTTGAAAATTAGTTTTATAGGCAGTCGCTGGCCTGTGTCGACCATCTTCATAGAAAGTGGATAAGAGTTTTTCTCCAGCCCAGCTGTCCAGCTGCACGGACAGGACAGAGGGTGTTGTTCATGCTCTCGAGAATGTCATTTTTAGATATTTTAAGGACGTTTTTCGTTTGTGGCATGTTGCTTATGACACGATCTTCCTTAATGTGAGACGATTCGCTAGCTTTTGCCCTTGGCCAGCTATAGAGAATGTTGTTGAACATTGCCTTGACCCACAGCTAGTAGAATACAGATCAGTTCTCGATCGAGTTCCGGAAGATTTTAAGGTTTTTACCGCTTGGAGATTCAGATTTTATAGCTTGATATGCGTTCTTGTTAGAGAGTCTGGTTGGATTTCTTTAAAATGTATAGTCAAGTATCAGAGCCCTGCCGAGGGGACATCTCTTCCTTCGCAGGAGGCACATAACCTGTTCCTCCTCCGTTCACAAATTGCTTATTTAAGCACTTTCAAGTCAAGCAAAGGATTTTCCTTCCCCCACTCGCCTCAGAAAGTGTGTCCCTTTCCAGAAAAAAAAGTCAAAAATGTTCGCTTCCATTTTTATTTTTATTTTTATTAAATTCCACATCCTTTCGTACGAATGTCAAAGTTGATTGATTCATTGCACAGCTCCCCATTCGTGTCCCTCGTCATAACCGGTCACACAGGACAGCCAGCCGACGGAGAAGTGAGGCGAACACAAAAAGAAACGAAAAGGAGAAACAATAAAAAAGGATACCCAACACTCATTCATCCATTCCGGCCCTGACCGGTTCCTGGAAGACGGCCTTTTCAAGTGCCTTCAACGCAATTCGTATTTAATTTTCCTTCACAGGACCTTAGTCCCTTTGCGATGATAAATTATGATTGATCCTTGATTGATTCCGAAGGAAGCACCCATATTGATTGTCAGAGTCAGAAAGTTACACACCACCACCTGTGCACCCTCACACACTCGGGGACGGCCGTCGAGGACGCATCCTCCCAGCGGGACAATAAGGACCGAATTTCATTAGCAACATCGCTCAACAACGAGCCGAATCATCAGCGTGAATAAAAAATTATGATTCTTAATGTAATTGGAGAAATTTCATTCCGCACATAAATATTGTGTCCCGAGAGCGGTGTGGCGGTGTGGCGGTGCGGCGGAGTTGCGGAATTGCCACGATGACAGGATATTAGGCGAACGTGGTGGATGGCCTTGTATCCGCGCTGCGATGCTGCTGGTGATTACTTACTCGGGTTACTTGGGATATGTCTGAGGAGCGGGTGGGTCGAACACGAGCATGTGATTGCCGCCCTCCTCCCCGCTTGCGTTTAAGTGCGTCTAATAATAATCGTAAAAAACGAACGAAAGGACGACAAAGACGCCAGCAGAGCAACAATACTCGTATGCGAATGACGACGTCGATGACGATGTCGACGACGTTGCAAACGACTACAACGAGTCTAACAACTGTGTGTGATATCCCGGCATTGTTAAGTGCCCGTCCTTGTGGGTGGGCGCCGCCGTAGATGGGTGAGGTTCGATGTCACGAGGAGGAGGCCTCGCAGTTGGGGTTGTGTCACACAATTCCTGACGAGAACATTGAAGCGTTTCAATATCCTTTTTTCGTATTTTGTTCTTTTTGCGCGAGCGGAGCACCGGCCTGCGTCTGTGTGCGTGCATGTGTACGTTGCAAGGATTTCAAGGATATTATTTGTAATAAAAGAGCCAGAGAGCTTGTCATAATAATCATCGAATAAATTATGCAGAAATCGGTATGAGCAACAAGGAAATAAGTTCTGATCCTTTTTTCGTGTGCGGGTGAGTTGATGGTGTACGGTGTTTGCGCGTCTATTTGAAGTCGCCTGCAGGCGGAAATCTGTACTGTCATTGGGGCTACGGTGATGAGCGGAACGAGTAGTTGTAGTTAGCCCGGGGGCCATGTGTGGTTGTGCCACGACGTCACAAAGAATTATCCTTATGGTTGTGGTTCTCGTATGTTCCCCTGTGCTGGGGGAGGGGGCGCAATTTCATCACTTGAATATTTAATGAGATCTTTCTCCATCGTTACTTGGGAATTATTAAATTTGACTCGGATATTTGTGTGGGGGATGGATGCACCTGTGCGTTCCTTTTTTTTGAAGATGAGTGTAGGCGGTAAAGGATGAAAATGGAATTTCGTTTCTACAAAAGTTAGGGTACCTTTTGGAATAAATTTAGTTAAGTACTGTTTTGAAGGAGATGAGAGGTTTGGTTTTGGTGGGAGGAGGGCAGAGGGCTTGGCAAGCAGTTGTTCTTTGTTCAGCTGGGATCCTGAAACGTTGCTCAGGACGAACCACGACGATGCATCAGTCAAACGCAGAATGCTCTACAAAGTCAGTTTCGTGATACCATCCGGAGCATTGGCATAAACTACACAAACATGGCTCAGTGTTTTTCGGATCCAGAACTTGAGGGGGCTAGGTCGCGTAAAGCGTATGGATTAGAGTTGTACCGAATAGTGATTTGGCCGGATACCGGATATCGAATATTCGGCCTGCAACTAGGCCGGATAGCCGAATATTCGGCGGCAGGATATCTGCCAAAACTAAAAGTATAACAGATTATCTGATACTTAAATCAGACCGGTACAATTAAAACAAACTTTTATGTGTTTTTTTCCTTCTCCTCCACAAGATATTCTTACTTTCTACACAGCAAAATTTTTGGGACATTATTAAGTTTTCTGCCAAAAAAAAGTACCGCCAACGAGCGTGACTTATATCTCAAGACAAGGCTTAGTGGTCAGTAAATGGAAGACAGTACCCAATTTTGCTCAAATTTGCCAAAACTTATGCGGGAGTTACCGCAACTTCATCTAAAGGAGTGGTTTCAATAGCCTTATAAACCTACGTTCCGAATAAGTCAGAGTAGCTCCATAAAGAGGATCACTAAATTGAAGTTCGGTCAGATTCAAAGATGCCACCGTTGATTTCATCTTTGGAAATTCCTTCGCTGCCGCTGGGATCGAAAAGAGAAGTGCCTTAGTGGACATTCTTCTTCCAGCTCTCTGGTCAGCTGCGCCAAAATCATCCTTAGGGAACAAGTCCCCTGAATTCCCCGCATGGAGGTGAGAGAAGGAGCTGTTATATTAGAGTGTCCATGCTTATGGCTTAACTACCATTTAGGAACCTTGTAATAGAATTACAGTCGGTGCTGATAATCTGGAAAGACCACTTTTGGAGACTGTATGACGGCGATGATGTCCAGGGAAAATAATCCATCCAAATGACAGACAAGAATTCCGTCCTCCCGACCTAAGTGAAGTTACGCAACCAATCGCCAAACAAAAGCTCAACAAGGCTGATGATATCAATGGCCAGCCTGTTGAACTTTTTAAGGCAGCTGGCGATGCTTTGGTAAGGTGCATACCCCAATTCATCTATAAGATCTGGACGGAGGAAATGTTCACGACATCGAGTGTCGATACCCGATCCTAAAGAAAGTACACCCTCTAAACCGTGTCAATAAAAAATAATAACGCATATAATATCTTCTCTGCCATCTTGTGTAAGCGTCTGAAACCCTTCGTCAACAGCCTGGTTGGTCAATATCAATATGCGCTCAAGTCAGGGAAGTATACCATCGACCGTAAAGGGTGGGCCATCTAGTGTTTTTTTTTTCAAATTATAGTTTATTTTGACACTAACAGCTGTTTCCCGCTCGAAATCTTGACAGAAAGTCAGTATCATACTTCCGCGGAACGGAAATGAGTCGCTTCACGCTTGAACAACGTTGGGAAATATTGAAAACTTTTATGAAAAGAAGTTTTGCCCGAAATGAAGCAAGTTTGTGCAAAAAGTTCGTGAGACTGGTATGCTAGTGGACAACACTCATGGTCCCCGTCGTCGTAAGGTGCACACAGGTGATAATGTGGCTGCTGTGGCCGAGAGTGTGAGACTCAATTCACGAACATCAACTCGCCATCGATCTCAACAGCTCATCATTTCACGCACTAGCTTAAGGGGAATTCTGCACAAAAATCTCAGATTATTCGCTTAGAAGATCCAATTGACTCAATAATTGAAGGCGCGCGACCTTCCGCTTCGCTATCGCTTCGAAGTTGGGCCTTAGAGCAGCTTGAATTGGACAACGATTTTGGGTGAAGACTCACCTTTTCTGACGAGGCGCATTTTCATCTCGGCGGCTACGGCTAGGTTAACAAACAAATTTACCACAACTGGAGCTCGGAAAACCTAAACCCGCACTTTATTGTCGATCTCCGAGAAGCCAATGCATCCACAGAGAGTGACAGTTTGGTGACAGTTTGGTGGATTGTGGAGTGGTGCATCACCGGACCAGATTTTTTCGAAAATGAGGCTGGGAACAACGTTCCGGTCAACGGTGGAGCGTTACAGAGCCGCTTTCTTTTTTAATAAAATTGAAGATATGGATTTGGACGAGCTCTGGTTCATGCAGGATGGCGCGCCATGCCGCACAGCCCATGTCACAATCGATCTTTTGCACACCAAACTCCCAAATCGTGTTATCAGTCGTCTTGGCGATGTCAGTTGGCCGCCTCGGAGCTGCAATTTGAGTTCTTTGGACGTTTTTTTGTGGGGAACCGGGAAGGACCGATGTTATACCAACAATCCGGAAACGATTCAAGCACTTAAGGCCAAGCCAATATCATCCAAGCAATCCGTGAGCTATAGGCCGGAACCATCAACAAGGTCTTGGAAAATTGATGTGACAGAATGCGCTACTGCGAAGCAAGCTGGCAGCCACTTGAACGACGTTGTATTTCAGAATGAATGGGAATGTTTGTTCTCACTCATAAAGCCATAATAAATGGAAAAAATTTAATTTGGTCATTTTATTGCATTTTAAAAAAGAAACTTGTATTTGGCCCACCCTGTAAGTGCAGGAGAATGGAGATGACTCGTGATGACCCATCATTTGCTGGAAAAAGATCACATCCATCAAACTTGTGAGTCGTTTTGAGAGTCACTCTCTACTATGCCAAGAGGTATTCCCAATTTAGGTCCGTCAGTACTCAAGCTTCAAAATTGTCCGCCTTGTTTTGAAACTTCACAGCACCTCACGGCCTAAATACACTCACCGCACTGACCTTCCAGACGAATAAACCCCATCTTCCCCATCTCAATCCCTTCGCACCCCAATTAGAACACCAAAACCAACCCCAAATGGTCATCTGATTCAATGCCAATATCGATTTACATCGCACATCTTCGTCATCCATTTCCATGCCAATAAATCATTTCATCCGGCGCTGCCCGATTAATCCGTGCCCACCCACACCCACCCACCACCGGAAGGATCCTGTTAATTTGCAATTCCGATTTCAATTTCACTGCCATAGCGACACGTCCTGGAGCCCCATGACTGCGCTCCATCACCCTCGCATGGCGGCGATGGCTTCGAAAGTGAAACCAAAACGGTGTGACAGCCTCCCCAGCACTGACCACAATCGACACCGATACGACGCACTCGTATCACTGGCAAATCCTTCCGCTCACACGCTGCCGTCTGTCCGTTTGTGTCGCTTTGCGTTTCGCATGCAAATTTCAATCTGTTCCCCTGGATAATTTTCCAATTGCTCTGCGGACTGTGGCGGTGTGGGTGGGGGATAGGGGTGCCAACCTTAAATCCGGATCTCCGGATATTCCCAATCTGACATTGGATTTGATCAATTAATATGGCAATGCCGGTCATTTATCACGTCCCTGCCGGCGTGCATACGCAAGGAGGGCGTCAGCAGTGGAGGGGTGACGAGAAAAAAAAGAAACCCTGCTGGAGTTCATGATAAAGCACCGGAAAGGGTTGTGGATGCGGTGGGCTGGAATTGCGGGTCTGGAAATTGACTCCATCGTCGGTAGTCGGTCGTCTGTTGTAATCCCGGTTCGCATAAATGTGGCATTAAATTGCTTAAGCGCCTTTTAAATGCTACTTCCCCTAGCCTCTGTAATCCATATCTCTCTCCTGGACTGACAGGGGAGTGGAGAGGTGCATGAGGGAAAAGAGAAAAAAGGTGAGGGAGTGAAACGAAAAAAAAACGAAACGTTATCCTCTCCAGCCATCAGGACAGGACGGCACAGCTAAGCAAACATCAGCAACAAATGGAACATCTCGGGCCAAGACAATGTCAATGAATCATCCTCTCGTTCTCGTCGCATCCTCGCAGCCATTTGTGTCATCATATCGCTCCCATTGTTCACCGTTACACAAGGATAATGATAATAAATTGTATTCAAAAGTAATGACGGAATTTCGTTTTTTTTTCCTTTTTCCTGTTCCGCCTGCGAGTTCAAATGCGAGATCTTCGGCCCTGTCGCCCCAGCACCACCCCCGCACCCCCTCCCGCGAAGAACTAAATAAGAAAATTCTTTTCTTGCCGCTCGAGGACTGATGGGGGTGCTTGAGCTGGGGTGTGTTCGGAGGGCACATCTGTTGTTTGCATTTTAAAAGCAATTTTTTACCGCACTTTCGTGCACGCCAAAGCAAGCGGTTAATACTTTTTGATGTTTCATCTTTTTTCTTTTCCTTGTTCTTTTTTGCAACATCTTCTTCCCCTTCCGCCGCACTCTGTGCCTTTATTTATCGTGTAATTCGTTTTTCTTTCGTTTGGCTTTGTGTGCGGGTTGTGTTCTTGTTCTTGGCTTGTAAGTCATTTGTTTCGTTTTTATGAATGCGGTTCTGCGCGGGGAGAGCTGCGGACGTGGAAGGGGAATGGAAATGAATGGTTATGTTGGAAGAGTTTGCGTTATTTTTCTCTCCTCTTTTTTATGGAAATTTCGAAGGAAGAAATGAAAATGTAATTTTTCTTATTTTCTTCTAATCGCAGGACGGTGGAGGGACTCGTTCAACTGAGAGGTTTGATGAACACGCTCGCTGAGCGAATGTCAATCGCAAGGCGTGGGTGGACGGGTGAAATTGGTCAGCAAATGGCTGATGAATCAGTGGTCGGACTTGAAATTGTTTTGAAATAAGATCCCCTCTGTGGTTTTTAAAGGGCAAATGGTGACGTTGGCACAAAACTTTTAAGACAGACATATGGGGACTAAAAGAAATTTGTCATGAAGTGCTTAGTGGCCCGAAGTTTTAACCATGGTTCGAGTAAATCGTTAACGAATGGTAAAAGTGTGATTTGTTAGTGAAAATTAGGTACAGTCGAAGTTTCCCTCTAAGTCGAAGTTTCACGGGATATCAACATTAGTTTGACTTAGAGGATGGTTTTTCTATTGAAAATTCAGGGAATGCCAGAATAAATGTGATGAAAAAATTCGATTTAAAGGGAAATTCGACTTAGAATTCAAATTAGAGGGAGGCGACTGTACCTAAATTTGTACTTACAACTCACCCTTTTAACATTCGTTAACGATTTACTCGAACCAGGTGTCTTTACGAGCAATAAACCGCATGAGATGAGACCTATCAGTTCAGGTAAGCATCTCCTCGATATTTTGATGTAAACTACCACGTTTCTCTTTCGGATCCGAAACTGGGTGCCCCGCATCCAAAATTTCCAATTTTCCATTACTCTGGCGCATAAATCAGGCTGAACTAGAGAGATGGAATGGGTTACGTCGGCTTTGAGGGCCGCTGTGGTTTGTAGCTTCTCCGCACAGACTTGCGACTTTAGAAAACCCTTACAAGAAAAATTCTAACGGGATCATATGATCCCGGTGGTCAGTTCACATCACCCCCATGTGAGATGACCATGCCCTCGTATCGCTCGTGCAGAATTTCCGTGAGCGTGAGCTGTGTGACACGTAGCGCCGTCCTGTTGAAAGCACATGTCGTTGTTGTCCATATCACTAGGCAAAAAAAAGTTGGTTATCATCGAATTATACCACTCGCCGTTGTCGGTCATGGCTAGGCCGACCAGACGTCCTCTTTTAAGAGGACATGTCCCTTTTTTGTATCATAAAAAAATGTCCGGTATCTTTTTGAAAAAACATGCAATTTGTCCTCTTTTTTGGTTTTCTCAGTAAACTAAATTTTTCGACATCACAAAACTACAAAAAAACTTTTTTTTCAACTCTAATTTAGAAATTTTCTATATCTTTCTGGTGCGAACACGACCTAAAATTGATTTGTACCTCATTTATATATAACTCATTCGCTTCTGAACACAACGCCATTTTTTGTATTTTTTTTAACAGTCGTCTGAACACACCTACTCATTTGACAGCTCATTTCATACCTATTTGTTTACCGTATTCGTGTGTGCCTTTCTAATGTAAAAAGAGGTGAAGGAGTCCTCTTTTTCATTCTCATGGATCTGGTCACCCTAGTCATGGACTGACCAACGTCGTTCTCAAAAAAAAATATGGACCGATGCCGCCGCCAGCCCAAAATCCACACCAAACTGTGATTTTTCCGGGATGCTCTTGGATCTCATGTGAATTGGTATCGTCCCAAATTCGACAATTTTGTTTGTTACCATACCCATTCATGCAGAAATGGGCCTCATCGCTGAAAATGATTTTCCTATGAAAATTATGGTCAGTTTCGAACTGCTCCCGAGTCCATTCAACGAACACACTTCGTTGTCTATCGTCGGGTCGTTTACCTTCAGCTTCAGGGTCAAATGAATTTTGTACGCGTACAGGTCCAAATCACGATGCAAAGTTCGCCAAGTTATGGTCTGCTAAAGGTCGAGTTCTTGGGAGCTACGAGAAATCGATTGGCTCGGATTCTCCTGCACACTCTCACGGCCATGTGACAGCGGTGAAGTTTTTAGACAGATGTTGTGTTTCGTCGACGTACGGGTGTTGGTTTATCGTTTACTGAACCAGTTGACTCAAATTTATCCACCAAACTGCGAATAGTCCTCTCGGTAGCATGATTATAATAATAATAATGGCGGCGCTACAGTCCGAGGTGGACCTGGGCCTAGCTTCTCAGCAACCACTCGTGTTGTGCGTGCTATTGTTCTCTCACGAGTGGAGGGGACCTACAGTTTAATGCCGACTCCGAACGGCGAGATTGAGAGGCTTTTTCTAGACAGTTATACTCTTTGAGCATTGTCAGTGACTCGAAAGAGGTGGAGCCGTGAAAAAATGTTTGATGTTTTTTTTTTTTTTTTTCGAGATTCGAACTGACGACCTCGAGCGTAGGAGTCGACGCACCTACCCACTACGCCACGGCGCCCACCGGTAGCATGATTATGGTGACATTAAAATGCTTTGAATTTATTGCTTCAAAATTCGATACAATTCTCTAGTCAATGTCTTTCCCCTTCCTCTGCCAGAAAAATAAAACACTTTCAATAGTGCGAAATCTACTTCGCCGTCGCTGTCTCTTGTCAATACCCTCGCCATCAACCACGCATAACAAATTGTTGCCACTTCCCACAAATCGGCACAGCAGCATCCATCCCATCGTGACCGATTTCACGGTCCTGACATTCGGTTAACCCGTCAAAATCGCATCACCCCGCAGCCGCTTGTCGAAATCAGACCAAAACAACCATAAATCCTTGTCAATCACATACGTGACATGTCAGCCTAGATGATACGCAAATGTTCCTCCAGCAAATTACATTTTTTCTCAGTTTGCGCCTCAACATTCTTCAGCCACGAGACAAAACGGGTCTCAAAGAATTTCCACCCGGGCTGGTCGACGACACACGGTACCTGGTCGCTTAAGGGCTGTCCTGCGACGCAGCAAAATGATGTGCAGTGTTGCCCCCGCCCACACCCATCGGGCTAATTAAATCCACGTACAACTGTCGAAAAAAGGAACCCTTTCGACAGTTTCATCGTTTCATCACAAATTACATGAAAAATTCACGCGGAATGGAAACGTATCTCCGGGTCCTTGGGTAGGCTGGACAAAATGAGAAAAAAAAATTAAATCTCACGGCTCCGGTGCAGACGGGGATGTGTTCATAATTCAGGTATGAATGCCGAGAATTCGGGGAAACTTTTTTAATTAATTAACTAAGACGGGTCCTTGGCCGGGTATCTGTGCTTGCCCCTTTTTTTGCCGGCCATTCTCGGCAAAGTTGGAGACGGCGAGGCCTTTTTTCCTGCTGACTGGGCCGTTAACGATGTGCTTGTGCGAGAGGACTTGGGAATGATGGGGTGTAAATGGAGTGTCTAGTGTCGATTGCCTGATGTTTGAGCCGCAGAAAAGGACACTGCGAGACAGGTGTAGACGAGTGCGGTTGTGTGCTAAGAATGTCACAATTTGGGGGTTGGCAGGAATGAATTTTTAATAATTGTCATTTGAGAAGGCCAATGAGTGAGAATGGAATGGATACCTTTGAAAGGGGTTAAATCAGAGGCAGTCAACGTGATACGAAGTTATGGAGATTCAAGTAGGACAAGAAGTGATTTTTGTAGATCCAACCTTAGGTTGTGGAATAGACTCAACTGTCTCTCCGTCAATTTCTTATTTCGTATTTCTACTAGAATATCCATGGTGCTTCGCTAAGCCCTCTCTGGTGTGGGTGACCCCTTCTTTTTCTAGCGGAACTAATTTTTCCCTGTGTTCTTTGCATGTGCACAAAATTTCATAATTCTCCGTCGAATGTTTGCTGAGATATGCGAATTTCTGGGTTTCCTATAGCCTATGATCGATTCCTGACTGATCGGTGCCTAGCTACGATTTTTATAAACCAGAATTTTGTGAGCCCTCACTCTTTATAACCTTCTCTTCATGCCTGCAAAGTTTCATTGAAATCGGTCCAGCCGTTTCGGAGATTAGCCTGAACAATCAGCCAGACAAACACTACGATTTGATTAACATAGACTTAAGCTCAGGTCACTCTTGACAACCTCCTCTTCATAGCTGCAAAGATACATTGAAATCGGTCCAGCCGTTTCGGAGATTAGCACGAACAATCAGACAGACAGACAATACGACTTCACTAACACAGATTTAAGCCCAAGTCACTCTTGACAACCTCCTCTTCATGGCTGCAAAGATTGATTAAAATCGGTCCAACCGTTTCGGAGATTAGCCCGAACAATCAGACAGACAGACCCTACGATTTTATTAACATCTTGTCATTTCAAGGTGTCGCAGATCATTTTCAAGCCACAGGCACAGGCACAGTTCTCAAAGCCGAATATTAAATGCTAACCCATTTTTGGCTGTATCCAGAAAAGCAACGATTGCGATATTATTAACTCACGGCTTTGGTTCACTGGTTCAGTAAACGTTAAACCAATACCCGTCCGTCGACGAAACACAAGATCTGCCGAAAACATCGCCGCTGTCGCATCGCTGTGAGAGTCTGCAGGAGAATCAGAAGCAGTCGATTTCGCGTCGCTCACAGACCTTTGGTCGGCCTTTCGCAGACCAAAACTTGGCGAGTTTTGCGTCGTGATTTGGGCCTGCACCCATAAAAAATTCAACTGAACCAGGACCTGAAGGTGAACGACCCGATGATAGACAACGAAGTGTATTCGTTGAATGAATTCGGGAGCAGTTGGAAACTGACCGTAATTTTCATCGAAAAATCATCTTCAGCGATGAGGCCCATTTCTGGATGATGGGTACGGTAACAAACAAACAAAACTGTCGAGTTTGGGACGATGCCAATTCACTTGAGATCCAAGAGCATACCGGAAAAATCACAGTTTGGTGTGGATTTTGGGCTGGCGGTGTCATCGGTCCATATTTCTTTGAGAACGACGTTGGCCAGGCCATCACCATCAACGGCGGGCACTATAGGTCGATGATAACCAACTTCTTTTGGCCTGAATTGGACACCAACGACATGTGGTTTCAACAGGAGGGGAATGCCATTATTATTTAAACCCTTTACTGCCTCCAGTCGGGTTTCCCCTCAATTTTTGTTCACTCTATACTGCTGCAGGTGCCTGCCCCAAGTTAGAGAGGTCCCAGGTTTGAATCCCCGTGAAATAGAATCTGGTCCAGTCACCATTTGCCGTTGGGATGAAATTAACGGCACTGGAGTAGGTTGCTACCTGCCAGTACAATAGACCAGTTTTGAGTCTGAGTGCTCCAGTAGTGTGCCAAAAATAATAATAATAATAATAATGGCGGCGCTACAGTCCTAGGTGGACCTGGGCCTAGCTTTTCAGCAACCACTCGTGTTGTGCGTGCTATTGTTCTCTCGCGAGTGTAGGGGACCTACAGTTTAATGCCGACTCCGAACGGCGAGATTGAGAAGCTTTTTTCTAGACAGTTATACTCTTTGAGCATTGTCAGTGACTCGAAAGAGGTGGAGCCGTGAAAAAATGTTTGATGTTTTTTTCGAGATCGTAGGAGTCGACGCACCTACCCACTACGCCACGGCGCCCACCTCAGTGCCAAAAAACCTCAGTAAAAAAAAAATCTGTTTGGGCTTTCGACGTGACGTGCGGATGCCCTCCATAGATTCATATGGGAGCTAATATTTCTGCAACATAAACTATCGACGAAGTGCCCGGTTAGTCTGGATTTTCAGTCTCTTCTAAACTCTCCCGGATTCATTATCTTTCTCCGGGCACAAAGATAAGTCTAGACGTAGTTCAATTGACTCTGATTCGATCTGATCCCAGCCTGGGATCGGTAAGAGACTACTCCCAACACACTTTGCCTTCCATAACACCGCAGTTCTCCTTCTGGTCATGACTCATAAGCCTTCGTGACATTTTTCGAAATTGCTCGCAGATTCTTGACAAGTCTTCGTTAATTTCATCAGAACGTCCTTTTGCCTGACTTCCGCCAGAATGTCACTGAAACTGAAGACTACCTACTAACTGACGGTTTCCCTGCACTTGTACAAATTCTCCACCAGCACAAACATTGTCTAATGCCGGACAGACTTGGCCACAAAAAAGTCCACATCCTTTCACCGGAAGCAATATCTTCTCAGTCAGCTTTTTCATTGCTGCCTGCAATCAGCTACCTGTAAAGATGAAGATAAGATCTTTCACCAGGAAGCCCACCTACAAGCATGCAGATTGGATCCATCGGCCGATGACTACTTAAATCCGCGACCAGCCCCATCCCGCACACATCATCGTCCATCGTCCCGAACAGAGCACAGTTTGGCTGCAAATTTAATTTGCCCACAACCGCAACCATTCGACAGCCGGCCATCAATCAAATCTGTCATTGTCCGGAGGATAATCGTCACATCAAGGTACAATGTTACACCATTGAACACATCCCGCCGCCACCCAGACGCACTCAGCTAAACACGGTAGCTAAAAAGTAACCAACTTTATGGTTAACCAAGCGGGCTGGGAACGGCTTTGGAGCGGACGGCTCCGCTTTGAAGAGGAGATTCGGACCGGGCATCCTCCGTCGAACACAAGTGGCAAATTGTTGTGGTCTCATCCGAGTCTCTTTCGAATGCGGTTTGTCAGTCGGCTAGTGTCTGCCGGCCGAGCCCTTGCTGAAGACGCAATCGCTGCCTTAAATCATATTAACGATCGAATAAAAGTCCTCATCCCATCTCAGCCAGCCAGTCAGCGAGTTCCTTATCCGGCGAGTGAACGACTGCTTTTCCTGTCGCCCGCGCGAATGCGCATCCACTCGCCTCGGCCCCATCACATCAAAGGTGCCGAGCTGCGTCTGCCGGAGCGTTCCCACAGCGGCTCAAATTTGTCCCTATCCCTGCCGCCGTGCGTTTGTGTGTGTGTGTGGATCTATGATGACTCGATGACAGGGCACGTCACCGCGGTGATCGGTGTCAACTGTGGGTGCTTGTTTCCATAAATCCATGTCCGCATGGGATCCAGCGAATTCCGAGGAACTACTCACGCACGCTCGCATCCCTCTTGTGAATTATTGGAAAATTAATTCCCAGATATTCATAAATTGGCGGCACAATTAATGGCCGGTCGACACGATAAAGTCGTGTTGGCCCATTCAGAGGGCGCGCGAGCGCTCGTCCGCAAATTGCCGATCCAGGCGAATTCGGAGCGGCCTTCGGCGGATTTGCACGTTGTTTCCATGGATTCGAAGACGGACTGTGGTGACACGCAATCAGGTCGGAACGGGATCAGATCTGTAGCAGCGTCAGGTGAGAGATGCTCCGCCGCGAGTTGTTACATCGTGAGTGAGAGAGGGATCCTGTCGCGTCCGCTGACGCGGCCGGCTTAGTATCGTCGTGTGTTTACCGTGCCGATGACAAAATATCGGAATGGATGTCGATAGACGGAGAAATTAAATGAACATCAAGTGCACGCATGCGCGCGCCTCCGCTAGGGGCAGTGATTTATTTGGCGTTCGGCCGACGCTCGAGCGGGTTGGAAGGATGCTTCTATGTCACGCAACATTCGAAGACGAAGACGTTGGATGAGTCAGAGGTAAATACGAATCGAATTTCTGAGTCAGAAGGTTGAGGTGATGGGGTTTACGGAGTGGGTGTTGGCTCAGGGGAGGGTGATCAGTTTGTGTGTGCAACACAGGCAATCACAGAAATTGACTGCTGGGGGTATGACTTGAATGTGGTTGGGAATTTGAAGTAAATTGAATTTGAAGCAAAACGTTGCTGTTAAATGTGATCTGTGGGGTCTTGCGTCACGAGTATGTGATAAATTTTGTATACAATGTCCTTAAACGAAAAATGGTATGTTAGAAGGCCCAAAGAACAAGGAATTATAATATACCAATGGAATTGGTTGCTTGGAACTATTTATAAACTTCAACAGTTTGCAGAAATAAGAAGAAGAAATTGATTTGAACAGAAGTTATAACCGCGTTATCTCCTTTTTCATAATTTTCGGTCAGGTCCGTGCTTCCTTTTTGAATTATGGACTATGTGAGTGAAAAGACCGAGATAGGGAGCTTAATAAATTATAGTACGAAATTGAAAGCGGATAGTCCACTAGTGTAGTCTGTGCGTTGTAGTAGGAAGCGCAGCGAAAGTGAAGCAAAAGACGTCATGAATTGAATTACAATGTAACGGTAGCTTCAGAAAAAAGCAGCAATATGCAATAGTTGAGTGATTTGTCTGGCAAATGTTTGACACAATTATCTGTGAAGAGTCAAGACCATTTCTTACTGACGTTGGATGAGGATCAGTTAACGAGGGAAAAACGTGATCATCGCCTCATTTCTACACCGCATCCAACAACCAAATTTGCAGCTTTAACAAAATCTTTACCACAGTCATGATACAAGAAAAATAAAACCCTCGGTTTCAATATTTGCCATTCCTGTAAAATGCAACAGCTTCAAATATATTATTGAACCATTTTTGATTCACTCCAAGTCGCCATTGAAAAAGAGTTCTCGATTGACGATGAACGAACCGATCTCCTGGTCATCATAGAATTGATCGTCAATACATACCGCCTTCATCACCAGTTTATCGAGTTGAAAGAAACGTTGATAGTTTCTTTCTACAAGTAAGAGCGGTAATAAGTTTACACAACTTACAAGTTTCAAATTGTTTATGGAATTCCGCAGGGTAGCATACTTTCACCACTATAGTTCCTGTTGTTTAGTATTTTCTGCACGCAATCCTTACGTCGAGCATAAGTGGTATTCTGTGAACCTAGACATCATATATTCAAACGTCCCAACTAAACTCAAACAAATTTATTGATAACTTCAAATTTTTTGTCTTTTCCAAAACGATCACTTCCCATGTTTATAAAACTTGTTCTTAGCAGACCATGATGAGCATTTGCTGGGGGTGCAGTATTTGAAAAGCTAAATTGCAACTGGAACACCATTTAAAATCTTGAAGAGAAAGAAAACCGAGATCACGCGGTAGCGGTCCAACGTGAAATCTTGAATGATCTGTATGAAAGTTAGCACAATAAATGCGCAATAGATGTTAGATAAGGTGGGCGCCGTGGCGTAGTGGGTAGGTGCGTCGACTACTACGCTCGAGGTCTAAGGTTCGATTCCTGAAAAAAAAAAAACACCAAACAGTTTTTTCACGGCTCCACCTCTTTCGAGTCACTGACAATGCTCAAAGAGTATACCTGTCTAGAAATAGCTTCTCAATTTCGCCGTTCGAAATCGGCATTAAACTGTAGGTCCCCTCCACTCGTGAGAGAACAATGCCACGCACAACACCAGTGGTTGCTGGGAAGCTAGGCCCAGGTCCACCTCGGATTGTAGCGCCGCCGTTATATTATTATTAGATGTTAGAAAAGATAGTTTATTCCTGCCCCGAGGTAGAGTTTAACGACGGTTCGTAGTACGCTGCTTCCGTCTCGTCAAGTCTAATTTGTTTTACATCGGCGCTTAATTGATCTTTGTAACGGAGGTTCGGTCTTCCTATATTTTCTAGAACTAGGAGGCTCGCCCTTTTAGCTGGAGCATTGGTGTTCATTCGATTAAGTTGACGGATTTTTCCCTTCGGAACTATATCAATAAAGTTTAACAGTTTACGGTTATGTCTTCTCCTTCATTCGCATACATGCCCAATTATCCGACGCAACATTTTAAAGACAGCAAGTATCGTCGGCTCCATAAAGGAAGACTAGCAGGATAAGGGCTTCGAAAAAGATGATTTTGACCCTTCGGGTCAAGAGATTTGACTCAAGTTGTTTCGACAAACCGAAGTAGCAGCGGTTTCCAAGAGTGATTCTGCGTTTTATTTCCACGAAGATGTCGTTCGTGGAGTTCAAGTTTGCTCCGAGCTAGACAAACTCCTTAATTACCTCTGACGACTGGATGGCGCAGTTGGTTAAGTGCCTGCCCTAAGTTAAAGGGGTCTCAGGTTCGAATCCCAGTGAAAGAAAAGTTAATACACTTTTATCCGGTTTTTCAAATCTTGTCTTTTTGGTCAAAATTATTTTCACAGCTCAAATATTCCCGATTGAATCAGATTGAATATCCCAAAGTTCATTGTTTTATTTTTCCAAATATTGGCATAGTCATACATTTTTATGTGGCAGCCGTGGAAGAGCGAGTAAGTGCGTCCATCGACTCCCACGTTGAAAGTTCATCAAACTTCGCCGTTCGAAGTCGGCATTGAAATAGGTCCTCCGGAGAAGAATGGAATAACAAGCAACACTAAAATGTATACATTCTCAGACAGCTAAGCGGTGCTTAAGGCGCTAAAGAGGTACAGGTTCAAATCTAAGGCTGTCTGGGAATGTCGCAAAATGCTAAACAAACTGAAAATAACAGACTAAAGCTTAAACAGACAATGAAGGCAATGAAAAGTCTGACATACAAGCTAAGGAAGGTGCTCAGGTGCGAGTACACTGGGCCTTCCCCCCAGTGTACTATGGTTTCAACAACAGGGATACAAACCTACATCTGCACAAATGGATCAGCAAACAAAGGAACCAGTTTTGGAACAGCCGAGAGGGTATTAAACGCCTAAGAACGTTCATGGAACAAATCTACAATTTCAAGCGAGCCAAATAAGCACTACAACTTTATGAAGATGACCTAAGAGTCCTATGAGAAGCACTAAAAGGACACGGAGCATGTAATGTACAGAAATGTAACGGTACAGATATCTGTGACCAGCCTAAAGAAACTATACTAACTGACTGCCCAGGCCTTGCCCGAGAAAGATTCAAAATGATAAACAAATCAACCATAACAGACTTTCAAGAAATCCCATATAGAGAAGTTTTTAAATTTTTGAAGTCAGCACTTAAATCCTAGTCCAAAAGAAGGCGGTACAATAGATCTTTATGGTCACAGTGGCTGTGTCTAGCGTCTGGTTGTGGCATACTCCGAGTTCGTCTATTTAATTCAATTCAATTCAATTCAATTCAATTCAATTTAATTTAATTCGATTCCATTCAAATCAATTCAGTTCAATTCAATTCAATTCAGTATGTCCACTACTTCTGAGAAACCAAAAGACATGTAGAGGCTAGGTTCGAGTCCACCTCGGACTGTAACACCACCTATAGACGAAAAATGGAAGATCTATGGAATTTGTGTGAACAATGTTTCAACCATCCTTTTATGGACAAAAAATAAGCCTTTTCAAATTGGTTTTGTTCCATTTGCGCAACAACTGGTTTCATCATTTATTTTTGGAAGTTCGTAAAATTCCTTAGATCTCCAACCGTCTTTCGGAGTAGGTAAACATTCCCGCCTGATAATTAATATTAGAAAATTTAAGTAAACTGGATAAGTGTGGAATCATTGTCAACCACAACTCAAGCCATTTCATCGATTGGTCTCATTCGAAAGCTCGTGTGGATGACTTCATTTCAAAGCAAATACCCATCTCCTTACACGGTGCACTCCCAATTTCCAAGCTCTCCACAGCAAGATCTGAAATTTAATTAAGTCCAAGTATTACCTCCATCTTTCGTCGTTCAGCTGGAAGACTTACGGCACACCGATTGGTTGCATTCCCCAGACGCCTGCAGTCCATCCGTCAATTCGCGATGCAACCAACTAATTCTCAAGAAATTGTTCCATCCGCAGCCATTCGCCCTCCCATTCCAGATTGATTGCGAATCCAGAAATCAATCTCGTCTTTCCGTTTTCGTATGCCTGTCACGTAATTTATTGATTTAGCCTACAACAACAAACCGAAACGATGATGAATTCAAAAGTTGACTGCACCTACTCCGGGATGCGAACCGCAGAGGAGAGCAGGAGCATAAGCAGCAGCAGCAGCAACATCAACGGCAACAGCTCATTGGTATCATGCACTCGTGGCACTGCTCATGTCCGGAGCACCGTCCACCCAGCATCAGGATCGTCATTACGACGGTGTTCGGCAAGAGCACAACACGAGAACGTCTGAAATAACAACTTAATGCCCCGAAGATACATCTCCATCTCTCCGGTGCATGGGTGAGGGGACGAGGGCGGGCGGGAACGCGAATGTATCTAATAACTTGAAATTATGCAGAACGCAGATTGGCGATGTCGATCATCGTGATTATGATTATTATGATGGCGCGGATGACTTGTCTGCTTAGGTCTGCTTGTGGCCGTGCATGGGGTGGGAGAAGGGAGCGAGTGTAGGCCGCCATCGGCGGTGGGATTTTTGGGGATTCATTGCGATTGCGAGACGAAAACAAAATGAATTTCCATCGGAGGATGCAAAAATATTCTCATTATCGGGAGCTGTTTCAGTATCACTGTAGGACTCTCTGGGAAGATGGCAGGGTTGCAGGTGTCCTTTCTGTCTCGCTATCAGTGGACATTCACAAAGGAGAATAAACAGTCCTAACTCTAAAAGCAAATGAGTAGCAAAATAAATCAGGGAGAAAAATTCAAGAGAATTTCAAAAACCCCCAGAGTTTAACGGACTAAGTCTCATGAGAGATTTGCTCTCATGACATATTTGAAATTTGTGATCTTGTTGGTTATGCTAGCAGTACCTGTTTCTCTGATTTCTTGTGAAAGAATAGAGAATAACAAGCAAATAATTCAAATTTGAGACACCAAAAAGTTTTTGGCCGAACAAAGATTCAAGCATAGCTGCCCTAAAAAATGTACTTTTACCCACCTGCTATTTGTCCTTTTTATGTTATATATGCAGTCAATGTTTAGGATAAAAATGTAAAATTTTCTTTTCCAAACTTAACGGTATTTCCTTTTCCTTTTGACCGAAAAACCTATTCTGCTGGAAAAGAGACCAGATTTTGGTTTTAAAAGAAATGGCTGATCCACTTCAGGTCTTTCAAAAAGTCAAGTTCTGGACAATCGGGTAATTATAATTATTGTGCGCACTTTCTTTTCTGCCACAACTCTTCTTTTTCCGCATTAATTTTATTATTATTTATATTATTATATATTAAAATTCTTTTACAATCTATATACAGTGCGACCTCAATAAAAGCAACTAATAGAAATTTGGGCAGTTGCTTTTATTGAGTTTGTTTCAATAATCGAGTCAAAAAATTGTAGGCGCCAAAATTGAAGCAAAAAGTTAAACTCCTCAGAATAGTAAAAAAGCGTGTCTTGTACTTTTAAACAGACCAAAACTGATCATTTAAATCATATGAAAAACAAAATTCAAATTTGAATTGCTTTTAAAAAATTGAGAAATTTTCGATTGTGTCTTTTTGGAGGCAGAATATTTTTCCAAGGCTGACTCTCGTAATGTTTTCAGAGATAAAATATTACTCAGTGAAGCATAATTTTCTTCAGTTCATTGAAGGCAAATGTTTAGTGCTTGAATTGCAGCCTCCGTTTCAACTTTTGACTGTGGGGATTCTTCAACGGCATTTTCGCTTCTTCTTCTGTTCCCGGATTGCTGTAAGTCGGTTCCAGATCGGTTTTATTTTCGGCAATCCAATCGTTTATGTCCTCGAAACAGGCAATAGGGGATAGCTCTTGAAGCAAATCATTAGTCGATGATATTATTTCAAGGTTCTTTAGGATTTGGTCCCTTATGCCAATCAAAGGTAGCACATCATCTTTGTCGTAATCATTACTTGGGTTCATCAAAGGCACTTTTGTGTTGCCGTAGACTGTACCTTGTCGCATGCATTAGACAAGAGACATACGGCGTGGCTCAAATTAAATGCTTTTATAAGAACTAAGAGTTGATGACACAATATTTGCCTTTATCGAGTCACATTTTTTTGAGGAATTGCAATTACTGAGTCAACAATGATAATATTTAAGGCGTTGCTTTTATCGAGGAGTTGCACGTATCGAGGGTTGCTTTTATTGAGGTCACACTGTATATATATAACAAATTGTTGCTTTATAACTCACGAATGGTCAAACAAAATTCGATAACATTTTTAACGTTTGTTCATATGGTTGTCTAGATGGTTTATCGCGAGTTATGACTTTTCATGTCAACATCTGATTTTATCCATATAGAAAAATCAACAACAAAAAAATATTTATAACGCAAACGTACATGTGCACATTTTATTCGCGCTTGCTGGTAAGTGTTGTTGTTTTGTTGTTTTTGATATGCGAATAATTGAATGATTGAGGGAATGATGTTTAGTATAGTGTGTATGTAAATCTATGGCAATGAGGGCACACCCACCAGAGAGGGCATAGCGAAGCACGCTGGATACTCTATAATAATAATAATGGCGACGCTACAGTCCGAGGTGGACCTGGGCTTAGCTTCTTAGCAACCAGTTCTGTTGTGTGTGATATTGTTCTTTCACGAGCGGAGGGGACCTACAGTTTAATGCCGACTCCGAACCGCGAGATTGAGAAGCTTTTTCTAGACAGTTAAACTCTTTGAGCACTGTCAGTGACTCGAAAGAGGTGGAGCCGTGAAAAAATGTTTGGTGTTTTTTTCGAGATTCGAACCGACGACCTCGAGCGTAGGAGTCGAAGTACCTACCTACTACGCCACTGCGCCCACCGCTGGATACTCTAGTAAGTCTATATTTTGGCATCTATCAACTCTTAATTTTTACGCTGAGGTCTAAAAAACTTCGTTTTCAGTTCTTTGCATCTCGATGATTTACCGTTATTGGCCAATATCTCCAAAACTAATAGGGCCAGAATGCTCATTGATGCCAAGTTTTTGCATTTTTTCAGATTTCATCAACATTCGTTGTTTTTAACGTCTTAGGAGTACTTAAAAATCATGTTCTATGGGTTATTTCAGTCTTAATTACAGTATGGAATAAGCTGAGAATTTACAGTAACGGTTACATCTTCTTCATTTTCGAAGAAGTAAGGACACCACCAGACCAAATTAAAAACCATACTCCGACATCAGACAGACAGACACTACAACTTTATTAACATAGATTTAAGCCCAGGTCACTCTTGACAACCTCCTCTTCATGGCTGCAAAGATTTATTGCAATCGGTCCAGCCGTTTCGGAGATGGGAATTTCTGTTTTTCATATAGCCTATGACCGATTCCTGATCGATCGGTGCCTAGCTCAAATTTTTTATAAACCAAAAACGGATAAAATAGCCCACGTCACTCTTGACAACCTCCTCTTCATGGCTGCAAAGATTCGTTGAAATCGGTCCAGCCGTTTCGGAGATTAGCCCGAACAAACAGACAGACAGACACTACAACTTTATTTACATAGATTTAGTCCCAAGTCACTCTTGACAACATCCTCTTCATGGCTGCAAAGATTCATTGAAATCGGTCCAGCCGTTTCGGAGATTAGCCCGAACAAACAGACAGACAGACACTACAACTTTATTTACATAGATTTAGTCCCACGTCACTCTTGACAACCTCCTCTTCATGGCTGCAAAGATTCGTTGAAATCGGTCCAGCCGTTTCGGAGATTAGCCCGAACAATCAGACAGACAGACACTACGATTTTATTAACATAGTCTTGCAAACTTAGATAAACCATCTACACGACCATATGAACAAACCCTAAAAATTTTATCGATCTCGGTTTGACCGTTCGTGAGTTATAAAGTCACAACGCACTTGCAACGATTTTTCATATATATAGATAACAATAATTATTATGGATTTCCACTTCCCCATGTGCCACAATTTTGTTTATTAACGTATCCACCGAGTGAAAAATGAGTTTCAGAGCAAAGATTACTTTACAAAGGGAGTCATTTGAATAACATCCCATTTCTTGTTTTGATCACATATCCTTATGGCAGCACTCCCTTCATCAACGCATAATACACTGATCACGTTCTTGAACAATTTGCACCTTCCCTTCAACGCTCTCATAGAAAATCCTTCGAAATTGCCACTTAAAAGTATCTTATCCATAAAACTTCCCCACGTAACACTGAATCCTCCGCGGAAAAAATATGATTTCCCTTCCCTCCACCCCCACGTCAGGAGTCACTCCTTGACACTGAAAAACGAAAAATCTTATTTGCTATTGTTCATCTGTAAAATTCGATTACCTTCGCTAATTCCGAATTGCGGCGTCAGGGAGACCCGGATCGCACCCCATCGCCTCGCGCTCACGCCGGTGTGACGCGAAATCGGCATAACGACCGTCGTCGGTGGCAATTTGCATACGAAATCATCATATTTTTTGAATAAACACTGTCTAAGGACTCTGTCAAGAAACCGCCGCATTCTCCCCTCAAAACACCCACCAGCAGCTTCGAACAACGTGACAAGACATCAAACCACGAGCAATCATCTGAGAAACAGAACGCATTTAAAAATCGAATTTGCTTCTCGGCGTTCTGCGTACACAATTATTCCGATTGTGGGTGTCCTGACGCATAATCAATATCAAATTTTTGCGCGCCAAGTGTTTTATTTCGAAGGGGTGTCTGTGTCCTTTGCCATTCATTCCTCCCCCGCTCGCAGTGGATCGTATTTACATACGGGTTCTGGTTTAATTTTACGCCTATTGGGTCTGGCAATCGCCTGAACAAATACTAGCGAACCGATAAGGACGAAGGACAGAGGGCGACACGTTTGCATATGGCTGCAAACACAAGGAGACGTTTCCTGTGCGCATTTGGCAAAGCCGAGTTAATCGGAAAATCATAAATCGGTTGAAGTCCTTTATTTGGATTATTGACGATTTCGTTTGATATAATTTGACAGGATTCAGTCAGAATGGAGTGAGAGAAGTCACATTCGAAGTGGATTTTCTTCGACGGATGAGAGATGAACTGAGGCGATAAGAGAGAAAGTTACTTTGTGCGGATTTGTTTAAAGAACAAGGACTGAAAAGGGTTTGTCAACTGCAACCGAGTGTAAGGTGTATGGATAACCCTTCTTTTCTTTACCAGACACGCCGCCTAGATTTGATAAAATAGAGTGCCTTAAAGGATGTTGTAAAATAGTAGATTCAATCATTTCGTTGATCTGGATGATAGCAATTCAGGACTCGATTTAACGACAGTTTACTGGCCAATAATAACAATGGCGGCGCTACAGTCCCAGGTGGACCGCAAATCTCAGCAACCACTCGTGTTGGGCGTGCTATTGTTCTCCCACGAGTGGAGTGAACCTAGAGTTTAATGCTGACTCCAAACGGCGATTTTAAGAAGCTCTTTCCAGACAGTTATACTCTTTGAGCATTGTCAGTGACTCAATAGAAGTGGAAACGTGAACAAATTTTGAATGTTTTTTTCGAGATTCGAACCTTAGATTCCGAGTCGATTCACCTACCCACTACGCCACAGCACAGTTATTTTGCATTGGCTCATCTAAGACTGGTTATCTTAAGGAAATTCGCTGATATTCTTTCCTTAACCAACTAGAGCAGAATGGGCTCTTCCATTGTCGTCAAACGATGAAGTGCAGACCTTACCTCCAGTCTTACCTCCAGTAAGAAGGACAGAATATCCGACGAAGAATCTTTGACATGATAGGTTGGGTTAGGTTAGGGATTGGGGTGGTGGGTCTGTGTACAGCCCCTCAGCTGATCCGGAGGTCACGAGGTATTCGGTATCTCCGTTGTCTGCCAAGATTATCATCGGCACGGAAACAAATGATAACTTCCAACAGGCCAAGAAAGGGAAAATGAGATGAGGATGGCGTTCATCTCTCCATTTTCAGATCTCTGGAACTGAACAGCATATACTTACTCTGGAGTTCAGAGTCCTGAACCGCTTTCAAGAAGCCTTTCGCTGATATCATTCTTTCTTTAGTTTCTTCTGTTCAACGCGTCGACTAGGCTATTAATGAACAGCATACTACAACGTTGTTCATCGGAAGTCTTTTCACAGGCACCACATCCGGTTCCATACATTGAATTCCCAATGCCCTTCTGAACAAACATTGAAAAAGTGATATTGTTGTTGTTGAAGTTGTTGGTTGTGAAGACTTAAAACTGCGGAGTCAATACCATGTGTCATCACAGCCTCCTTCATCAATAGTCCCTTGGAAAATGTTTCAATTATCGGTCGTCCTCCCGCAAGATTAGCTTGTTGAAAAGCCGTATTTTGTTGTCATCGCGCCCATGAATGCTATGTTTCAGTCTGAAAATGGCACCTTGTTCGAACACACATCCCACAAATACGAGTAGTTCTCAAGCGTGTATGAAACCATGTCAATCACATAACTAAATCAGGACTAGATCTTATTAGTATCGCTTTTTTACTGCAAGATGCCCATGTTCAAGCTGCTTTCGGTGACGTATTTGCCACATGTAAATGATCTTCAAACGAGGGCAAAACCATATAATCTCATCGAGAAAGGACGCACAAAATGGACGGCTTGGCGAAAACGTCATCGTTTTCACACTTTGAGGTAGTGAAGGACTTACTCAACCTCGGCTCCAGGGTAAACAGTACAAACAACATCAGATCGAACGCAGAATAACTCTTGCCAACCGCTGTTTCTATGATTCTGTTTGATGGGATTTGGTTGATGGCACAGGTCAACCACGAACTGTATAGGCTGTACAGAGATATGAGTCTAGTTAGGCGTGTACGAATCCAGCGCCTGAGATGGCTAGGCCATGTAAAGCGTATGGACAACTTAGTTCCAACCCGAAGAGTCTTCGACTCTGAGTCTGTGGGACAACGCAGCAAAGGACGTCCACCTACAAGGTGGCGCACACAAGTCGACGGGGGCCTCAACTGGCTTGGTGTGCGAAACTGGAGACAGCTTGCGAGAGATCGTGCTGACTAGAGAGGCATGTTGGTTGAGGCCCAGGTTCTCGGACTGTAGTGCTCTAAGAAGAACAAGAATGATCTTCAACAGGCTCTCAGTTTTGAATCTGAACTGATTTCACGGGGCAAAATTCAATATGGATCGTTTAACAATCGCGGATCGTGTTAAAATTGTGAAAGCCTATTACGAAAATAGAGATTTTGTTTAGTGTATAAAATCACTTTTTTCGTAGTAGTTACCTACAACGCATCACAAGCACATAATGATCGACATAATCGTACATCTGAGCGTACTGTACCCAAAAGGGTTTCGGGGGCAAGTTGCAAATTGCACAAGAACGTGATCAGCGATTGGTTATCAATTTAAGGAGGGCAGCCATATTTGAACAAAATGAGCAATGACATGGGATGTTATTCAAATAACTTCTTTTGTAAATCAGTCTTTTTTCTCACATTCCATCTTTCAGAAAGATTTGCTTCTGGAATTCGATGAGAATGACTTGATGGACGAACCATTTATTGAGTGCTGTTCAATATAGATCAAAGATGGCAATAACCACATGTGCAAGTGGTGTAGTGGGTAAGTGCGTCTTCTGCTACGCGGATTCAAGCCTAGGTTCAATTCCCGACACAGACAACAATCAAATCTCCTTAGGGGATTGGTTTTTGATTTGGAAGCAATCTTTGACCAGATTAGTTATTCAAATTTGGCTTGAGACATGAGCCGCACATACATATGTGCAGATGAATTTCCTCTTCTTTCTCTTGAAGCGCTACAAGACCGACTAGTCTCCAGCACCGCACTCTGAAGTGGTTGATGTCCCTTTCAACTTTTTCACGCTACCGGTCATTCTCTATTGCGATGTCCACGCGGATTAGATTCGCAGATAAGCATTCCAGTAATTAAAACTGAAATTCGATGAATTTGCCTAGAGATTCACAAGTTAACCTGTCTAGCTTTTGAATCCTGATTGAGCCCTCCAGTTTCAAACATTACAGTTCTTCGTGAATATGTGGCCTCGAGAAAAACCTTTCTCTAGCTAGCACAATCCATGCTATATGTATCCAATTTTGAACTCAAAGCTATCATGCTTGACGTCCTTTAAATGCTTCCGTTTTAAAATTAAAAACAGTTCATTCTTTGGTGTTTGTAATGGAAAGTGATTTTATTTTAGACATATTCTCATCAAATTCAGAGGTTTGACAAAAAAAGTGAGTGGATTCAGTCCAACTATCAGTGAAAAACCTCGAAAAATAAATTCTTTGAGAGAATAATGATACTGTTTGCAGGAAGTACATTCTTCTGATCTGGTTGAAATGGATCGAACAAAGATTTTATAACAAGTTGAATTTTCTTTAAGAGGTTTGATTTTCAACTTGGCAGCACTGTTTGTAGTGACAGCCAATTTGACAACTGGGTATCAATTCACTATGAGTACGCTATGCCATTTTGCCATGAATAGTGTCACGCCGGAGTCACGCCAGCAAATGGTGCAAATTCATTTCAAAATTCAGGTCATTCATCTCAGTTCGCAAAGCATACCGTGCTACTTCGGCACCGATGAGGCCACTTCTGCTTGAGTTGCTATGTCAATAAATTGAGTCGGATCATGAGTGAAGAAAATCCACAATCCTTTATGATGACGTCGTGACACCTAGAAGAAGTCACTGTTTACTGTGCTTTAGAGCCGGTGACATAATTGCCCGGTATTTCTTCACATATGAGGACGATCAAAGCATTCCATTCAATGACAAAGCTGTAGATGAATGATCATTTCCCGATTGAACCGCTTTAATGTGGAAGAGCTCCGGTTTCAACACGTCGGCGTTTCATGTCACACAATGCTCCACACAGTCAATTCATTGGAGGAGACCTTTGCTGAACGCATGATTCACCGGAATGAGCCAGTGACCATGTGATCATGTGATCATGCGATCATGCGATCATGTGATCATGTGCTATCACACATCTGGACTACTTTCTGCGGGGCATATGAAGTCGCCAGTCGACAGCGATACAATAGTGACTTTGGACCCTATAGATGCAAGCAAGAAACAACGGTAAAAATGTTGATCTCCGAATTCCACTTGCACCGAATACAGCCACATCATTCACATGCTAGAAATCACTTTCAAAAGTTAAAGACCAACAAATAGCATGACCGTAACCATGATAGTTATGTGCTTTCTTTTATTTTTAACATCCACACATATCCACAAAAAAACACTCTATAGCAACTCATAAACTCCAGTTGCCTCCTCGCTTTCCGAACGAAGCCCTTATCGCGGGTACCAAACATCTGGCGAAGACCTCTTGGCACCTTGTTACACACCAAGCTAGAGATTCAAAGTAAAATTAACTCTTCACGGACACAACTCAGCGATTTATACTCCTTTCCTCGCGTAGACAACCACAAGTCTATAGTTCACGGAATAACTGTGATCCTCTGCGCCGGGAATTTTCTCCTTCAAGCCCATAGCCTCCAGGCATTCACAAAACGCAACAAAATACTCTTCGTAGTCAGAATCTGAAAAGGGGAACGGATTGATGGCCTTCATGTTGTCTGAGGAGAAACAGGCTCGATTAGGTCGCACAAAAACAAAAACTGAAAACTTTTTCACAAACATTTCAAATTGGTCAGCCCCTCGTAAGCAAACGTCTTCTCCTTGACCTCCACCCTTCGCTCGACGAATCCCACTTCGTCCAGCAGAGCTTCATACACCTCTTCGATTCGAGGATGATCAAAGAAAGGGGAAAAAATCCGATACAGGTCCTTCAAATTGTCCTTCCACCGCGGATCCTTCGCCAGAGCTTCGTAGACGTTGTAGGCAGAGTTGGAGCCAAGGAACACCAGCAGACAATCACCATTCTTGCGGAGGCACTTGAAGATGTTTTCTAGAGACTGTCTGTAAGAGAGGGGGTTGTAGTTTCGGTTAGAAATTAACATGTCACATGCACCTCTGATTGCGGATCCAGTGTTGACAGTAGAATGATGTCACCCGATCAAACTGCTCGTGGAACTCCAGCGGCAGGTGATCCGTTTCAATGTTTAGCGTCTTAAAGTCGACTCCCACCAGCTTGGCGTAAATTTTCTTCGAATACTCCACCATGTTCGGCGAGATGTCGATTCCGGTGATGCTTGTGAATCCCTGGGCCAGGACTGGAGCTATGATTTCCATGAGGACATCTCCGCTTCCAGTGCCCACATCCAGCAGCGACTGCTTCCCGTCTGAATGCAGTGCCAGGGTCTTGGCGTATTCGTCAACAATCTCCTTGGCGTCGTGCCTCTGGGCGTCACTGGCGCGGCTGTAGAGTGATGGCTTATCCATGGCACCGAGCGTAATAATAAATCAACGCGCTCTTGCCAGCGCTTTTATACGTTCATACGGTACACGCTTCAGTCTATTAATTAAGTCAACAACTTTACTGTGATCCCAGGAAAAGAAACAAGTTTGAGCGTTAATAAACTTAACTGCCTGCTAGAACCACTAGTGACACAACAAGCTAGATGGAACTTGTTGGATTAGAGTTCAATAAAACCTTGATATGTTGGGTTCTACCTCTACTGGGAAATTACACATTCGGTTGACACTTAATTTGATTTACACTTACACCGGGTAAGTCTTGTAAAGTGACGTCAACCTTCGGTTGGCTGCCGCCTAACGAACTGTCGACTGACGTGTATGATCCAAATGCGGTTCCAACATGACGGAAGGAAATTTCCAAATTAGCATCCACTAATCTGCCATTCGAACACGTTGCCTCCATGTGAATGATGGGGTTTTTATCTTTATTTTCCGATTAATTTTTAGGTGGTTTACCGGCCACGCGCAGATAAGGCTCTTATGACTGTCATTTATAGGCAGTGACACGTTTTTAGGTTTTCGCATAAGAATGACATTAAACTTTGGTCCATCTCAAGATGTGCGCAAACCACGTCATTACCGTTTGGGCATTTTTATTGCCTGCGATATGGGTCCTATTCTAATGGGAGTGACGTCAAAAATCTAAAAATATCCTCCTCTCTGTGAACATGTGCGACATCATTTCGTAAATCCTAGATTATATGCAGATAAGGCGTGGAATTTGATCAGAACACTTATCTGTCTTCACGTCAAGTCGTATATGAATAAACTGGCCAAGTGCAGGTTGTGCTCGTGCGCATTTTTGATAAAAGCGTTTCTGGATATCAGGTGACGCATTAAGTTAGAGACATAGACTTAATTTTTAAACACCCAATGATCTTAATTGCTTTAAAAAGCACCTCAGCACCTTGGCCTAATTTTTTAGCTTAATTTTATGGCCCCTGAATTTTAAGGCACCTCAGGGCCTTAACTTAATTTTAAGGCACCTCAGGTCCTTAACTTAATTTTAGAACACCCCAGGACCTAAACCTTATTTTAAGGCATCTATGGACCTTAATTCAATTATAAGGCACCTCAGGACCCCAACTTCATTTTACGGCACCTCAGGACCAAAACTTAATTTTAGGGCACCTTAGGACCTTTACTTTATTTTACGGCACCTCAGGACCTTAACTTAATTTTGGAGCACCCCAGGACCTAAACCTTATTTTAAGGCATCTATGGACCTTAATTCAATTATAAGGCACCTCAGGACCCCAACTTCATTTTACGGCACCTCAGGACCAAAACTTAATTTTAGGGCACCTTAGGACCTTTACTTTATTTTACGGCACCTCAGGACCAAAACTTAATTTTATTGCACCTTAGGACCTCAACTTAATTTTAAGGCACTGCAGGACCTTAACTCAATTATAAGGCACCTGGGGACCTAAACTTCATTTTAAAGCACCGCCTTAACATAAATTTAAAGCATCTAAGAACCTTAACTTGTCGGCGTAGCGTAGGGGATATGTACGTTGACGTGCGTAGAGACGCAGTAGACTTTCGAATCTAGATTCAAAATCAAGAACAAGCAAGAGTTTTCCAAAAACAAAATTGTTTGTGGCTCCACCTCTTTTGGGTCACTGACAGCAGTTAAAGAGTATAACAGTCTAGAAAAAGCTTCTCAATTTCGCCGTTCGGAGTCGGCTTCGAACTGTAGGTTCCCTACACTCGTGACAGAACAATAGGACGCACAATACGAGTGGTTGCTAAAATCTTACGCCCAGGTCCACCTCGGACTGTAGCGTCACGATTATTATAATATCATTATCATTAAGGCCGCTATTCTTGGCAGTGAAAACATTTAAAAAAAAAATGGTAAGAGTCAGACTTCACCCCAAAAAGAAAACATTCCTCGTCAGCAACGTCAATTGTCAGTCCACCTGTCACCCCAGTGATTAATGATTTTCAATTGAATTTGTTTTTTTTGCGTTGTCTTCCCCCACCCATTTGCATCTCCTTATGATTAACTTCTTACATTTCCCTTTCAGCGGCAAGGAGAAAAATGTTCTTTTTAAGGACTTAAGGGTAAGATAAACCGCAGCAGGTCTTATCTCGGAAAGAGGACACCTTCCCAAACAACGTCCACGTCTCTCGTGTAAAATAATCCCAAGCTCCACTTCATTCATTATCCCCGTGATCCTTTGCACGAATTTCTCTCCCGTCCTGTCACGACCGAAACGCCAAAAAAGAAAAGAAACAAAAAGAATGTAAATTAGAAAGAAGCACAAAGCTGAAGGCAGGAGGGCTGGGCGAGGGGGACAAGCGACATCCAGGCGGAGGAGGCGTAATGAAAATTAAAAAGTAAATATAGGTGGGATATATATTAGCAGGATATTCATTAAGGTTTTTTTTTCCTTCAGTTTTTGTCTGTTGTCCTTGCGCGCGCTGAGGACTTTTGTGTTTGGTCTCATCATTCAATTACGAGTCCTGGGTGGATGGGTGGATGGATGTTATTTGAGACGCATTGAATTGTGTCGACGGACAGACTTCTGATCACAGGAGGCACAAAGACAGGTAGCGGATGAGGGGCAGGATATTTTTGAGAAGAAGGAGCTTAATGAGAATCCCTAGAGACTGAGGCTAAGACGTTTATTTTCGTCCTTCGGTCTTTGTTTTTAAATTTTTTTGTCGCTGGCTTTCGAAGCAAAGTAAAATAACGAAATGAAAGAATATCATAGGAAAATTAATTAGGGCGACAAGTTGCGGAGATTTGGAGCAGGTTTTGCCTGGAATCACTAAAAAGTTCTTTGACCTTCTGAGGTAGCAAAGCCGATTTTTTGTGTGCAAACGTTGTTTCTAAGAATGCGATGCTTGGAGGTGGACTTCTGATTGAGTCTTATAAACTCCAATGCAAAAGGTCTCTTTAGATTCTTCATCTGCTGAGAGTGATGTAAATATTGTTGCAAATCACGCATTGGTTGTCATAAAGCTTTTCAGGCATCAGTCTTTTGGGGCACAATGCACGATGTTTTCTGCGATTAAGTTTTGAATTTATAACCATAAGCGACACTAGATGCTGAGTGTGTAAACCACCACTGACGGAAGCATCCTCTGTTGTATCGTCACGCAGACTCAAAGTGGAAGACTTTCCATCTAGCGATTGAAATTTATCCTGCATTAATTGAAAGGGTCTTCCAATTGGGACTTCCGAATTTTGATAGTTGATAGCGACCATATTGTCAAAGCTACATCTGTGAAATTAACTGCCATTTACTCAGTTTATTTTGCCAAGTCACCATGGATGGACATAGCCTTCAACAACATGTGCAAATGATAAAATTGTTTTATAAAAATGGATGCACGTCGACGAAACGCAAGATCTGCCGAAAACATCGCCGCTGTCCCTGAAGAGTGTGCAGAAGCATCCAAGAAAGTTAAAATAAAACACACACAACGATACATTTTTGTTGAACATTTAAATTCATAATAAAGTTTGGACTTTGCCATTAAGTGTGAAAAACAATATACTCAAATGGCCGCCTCGGGATGATTCGCAGCATGCGATTCTTTTGAGGTATTTCGGTCATAACTTGAGTAATGTTGGTTTTTAGTGCGTCTAGAGTTCGGGGATTATTTGCGAAAACAGAAAAAAAATCTGACGGTATCAAGTCGCATGATCTTGGTGGCCAATTGACGTCGCCAAAACGTGAAATTACGCGTCCAGGAAACTTCTCACGCAATAAAGCCGTAATTGGTCGTGTTTTGTGTCTTGCTACCCCGTCTTGTTGGAACCACATATCGTCCAAGTCATGATCTTCAATCGCCGGCCAAAAATATCGGTTATCATTCCACCATATCACTCCGAATACGCCCATTGGCATCTTCGAGGAAATACGGACCAATGATACCTTTCGACCATAGATCACAACAAACAGTCACTTTGTCTGGATGCACAGACCTTACGAAATCAGTAACGCTACCCCTCTCCTCAAAATTCTTCGCAATTTTACCGTCGGTCGATTATGACGACAATCATCATTGTGTAATGCACGCAAAGTTGCTACGTTTGAATCACCACTTTTGTAGTAAGTTTTAATAATTTCAACGCGTTATTCGATTTTTAAGCGATCCATTATTGTAAATGACAAACATTCAACTAATATAATGACACTTTAAATGACAGCTCAGTTTGCCAGGTTTCAAATGCCAGAGCTACCAACTTGAAACTGCGAATTGAATGACCTTGTATAAGTGAGATAGAATTTTGTACTTAAATTTCTTCTTCTTCTTATTAGGGCGCTACAGTCCGAGGTGGACCTGGGCCTCACTCAACATGCTTCTCCAGCCAGCACGATCTTTCGCCAGCTGTCTCAAGTTTCGCACACCAAGCTGGGCGAGGTCCCCTCGACTTGTGTGCGCCAACTTGTACGTGGACGTACTCTGTTGCATTGTCCCACAGGCTCAGAGTTGAAGACTCTTCGGGCCGGAGCTAAGTAGTCCATACGCTCTACATGGCCTAGCCATCTTAGGCGCTGGATCCGTAGACGTCTGGCTAGACTCATGTCGCTGTACAGCCCAAATAGTTCGTGGTTGAACCTTCTCCTCCAAATGCCATCAACGCAAACAGAACCAAAGACCGCGCGCAGAACTTCTCTCTCGAAAAGACCAAGAGACTGTTCATCCGCTTGGGATGTCCATGCCACTGCGCCGTACAGCAGGACTGGGATGATCAAGATCTTGTATAGAGTCAGCATGGGCTTCCCAGAGAGGGCTCTGTTGCCTGGTAGGATTCTCGTTTTGCTGCAAGTGCCTGCATTATTTTTCAGTTATTTTTCAGTAAAAACTCGGGCAGAAGCCTGTGCCACGATTTATCAGAGTGTGAGTTATTCTCGCATGATTTTAATGCGATGTTCGATGATAAAATTGGTATCAAAAGAGGTCGCACCATTGCCTTTTACTCCGAAAACTTAGCAGTGTCTTTGGTTGAAGACAAAATTCTCCTAACGAGTGCTGTATACTCGTAAGCCTTTAAGCATTCCCAGCTCTACGTCTGAGTTAATTTGCTTCCGTCTGCTTAACAATTTCCAAATAACTCCTGCACTCCCTTGCCATCGGATGGCATTCTTTCCCAAGCTCAAACGGCAATCATTCAATAAAAAGAAACAAAAAACCTGAAAATTAGCATAAATCACACTCAAGCCAGCTCCAGAAACAAAGATGGCAGATGGACACACAAACTCGTAGGCAGAGCTAAACAAAAAAAGAAGAAGAAAAACCTCACCCATTCACCACATGATCCCCATCCATATTGATCATCGAAACGCTTCCATTTTGAATTAAACCAGCACACAGCACAATGGAGCACTTGCGGGTTCTTTTGTGCCATGACCATGGGCTGTGCTGCCATCCTCTGCCATCCATAGTCATTCACTGGCATTCACCACTCGCTGCAGCATCCACGGCCATGAATCCCATTCACGATCTGTCGGTCAGGGTAATTCCGAAACCGCCTCTTTATGGTAGCAGCACACCACTTTGAGAGATCCATCAATAGCCCCGCATAGAGGCCATGGAATCCATGTACTTATGGGTCCGCGCGCGCGATTAGTATTCAAATCAAGATCCTCCCGCAGTTGTTAAGAGTTGCTGCTCCTGCTCTTGCTCTTGCTCTGCCGTCGTCGCCGTCACCGTCGCCGCCGATGTTGCATCAAACAACACGGCCACTGCATCATCGTTCCCTGTGTGGAGGGATAATTTGCAGGTACCTGCACCTATACGCATGTAAGGCAGTTGCCCGGCTCTCATTGTGTTTCTTTTTCCATTCCACGTCATGCCCAAAAGGCACAAAAACGTGCACCAGTACAGAGCTCCAACTCGGCCGCCTCTGCACGCCGCCACAGCTCCGATTCTACAGCCATTCTACTTTGCATCCCAGGAAGCCACCGACCATTTCTGTGTTTACGACTCCCGATAGAGCAGAAGCAATTGGATCGCGCACTTGCATATCGGCGCACGGAGGCGCGTATCAGGCCCGAGATCTCTGAAACGAACCCCGACCGGTGGTAGTTTATGGTAGCCAGATAGTGGCCATGATAATCGTGGGCTTCAACTGCAGATGCATGCATCCACCATGGGTCCACCGCCACATCTAGGCGAGTCGTCGAGCTTACCCGGCCGAAGATTGGCCAATCAAGGGGGGCCACCTCACTTGGGGAGGGCATCTATTTATTCTTTTCGGTCGCCAACTGCCAATTTGAGAGTAGTTGAGTAATGATGGGTATTTGAGGAGCTGGCAAGTGTGTTGATAATATTTTCATTAGCTCTAGGGAAATTTCCGTGGAAATTAGAGGCGGCCGAAGTGGGTCGGGGTGGTGCAGCAGCCTCCCAGTGGTTGGACAGGAGGAGGATAATTTACGCGCCACAATGCAGTAGTTGCGAGTGTAATGAGGTTCAGGAGGTGGAAATCATATTTGAAACGAGGTGTAAAGGATGTAGTCAAGTTTGAGTTGATGAGGCTGTGAGAGTGTCCTCGGTGGTGGAGGGTTGAGGAGGCAGGATGGAACGCAAGGTCGGCAGAAGCCTTTGGAAGCGACAGAAGAGGTCTTGCAATCGGGTGCAAAGCGGGCTCAGGCAGGGGAGGAGTAGAGCCTGTCTGTAGAGCCCTCTTTCGTAAGACCAAGCCGACAGTTTAAAAGGCGAAGGGAGCGCAAGGTCGGCGGGAGCCTTTGGAACCGACAGAAGGGGTCTTGCAATCGGATCCAAAGCGGGCTCAGGCAGGGGAAGAGTAGAGCCCTCTTTCGCAAGACCGCGACGACTGGTAAAAGGACCCTCATCATCCCCCTTCAGGGTGTAGAGCAATGGATACTGACAAAATTGGATGAAGAAGCCCATTGATGGAAGAATGCGGTCGATCCCTGGTCAGTATTGAGTTGATGGCCACTTAGGGAAAAGGTCTAAAATGTCGTGCCTTGATCCTTGAGTTTCTAGGGATTCAGAAGCTTAAGACTTTAGGTCACCATAACTCTGGTTGAAAGGACTTCCCTGTATGATACTTTGGACCAACGTAGATGACGGCGACCACGGTGATGTACACACGTGAAAGACAACCTTAACCGTCTTGGTCTCTGGTACTGAAGGCTGTCTAGCGATTGAATTGCGCTGCTAAAGAGGATTGGTGGTTGACACAGTGGTCCCTGTCCCAAGACGGTCGCAAGACAGTTAAAGTTGTCTTTCACTTGTGTACATCACGTCTTTCCTGGTCGCCGTTATCTGCATAGCTCCGGCTGCAGCGCCATTTAAGTAGAAGGTGGAGGCACTGTAAATGTGCGTTTCTGGAGATTAATCCAATTCAAAGATTGTTGCATCCCTTTCATAACCAAAAACATCAGTCTCCATGCATCCATGTCTCCATGCAACAACCGCCAATGTGAAAAGTCCTTTAAACGAAAATAAATCCATCACCGAAAGGACACCGTCCACAACCCTTCTCCGGCCGAACACCTTCAACTATCAGTCCTCTTCCACCAATTCGTTGCACCAGAAGATAACTGAGAACGTTGTTTTGTTCAAGGAAGCGTGACAAGAGTCCAACTCGATTACAGCCCGCGCACCAGATGCCAAAAACCCAGTCGTCCTCGCTCGCCCATGAACTCCATTTCAATTGAGTTGACACGATTAAATCGCAATCACTCTCCAGACGAACATCCCCAGTCAAACGTCAAAACACATCCATTCCAGGACCACACACTCACTCACTCCCTCCACAGCCAATTCCCATCGTAAATTACAACTCCAGCCGCAGCCCACCCCTCTCAGCAAAATTGAAATCCTCACACATTTAGCAATGCCATTCGGAATCCATTTGGCAAAACATTTAGTCGAGCTGCCTGACTAAATGACTCCCAACCAGGCAGCGGCATCCATCCATCGTCGGCCGGAGCAGGTCTGCCATGCCGGGGCGACAAAATTAATTTGTGCCCTAATTGACTTCGCACATCTTGTACTGTGCGTCAGTGCCGGTGCTGCGCCTGTGGGATACCAATGATTGGGAGATTTATGTGATTCCCAATCGGAATGGAAAATGGGATTCGACGCTGGAAGAAATTGATGATTGCAATTTAATTGCACACAACCCCCACCGCCGCCCAACCGAACTCCCTCACGTGGGACTGATCCGGTGCGGAATTAATTTCGGAAGAACCGAATTAATTAGAGACCGCCTTCAGCTGGCTGGGGGGGACGATGAGGTGTTGGTGTTGAACTGGTGTTTGATTAATAGTTCCAACGAGGAATGTTAGTTTTTTGTTTCAAAGCGTTTCATCCCTTTCTCTGTGTGTCCAGTCTCATGGGTTACCAATTTCCATACTCAGGTGCGAGGCGGCCACAGTGGACAATGGACGGCGTCCACTGACAAAAGGACACAGCAACTATTTGAAAGACAATACGCTTGGCAAGTCGACGAGACTCTAGGTAAATCCCTGCTCGGTGTATCCTTGTCTAAAGGCAAACACGTAACACAATACTTCGGCGAAAATAGTTTTCCACCCCCCGACGATGTGTTTACTCGATTCGGTGCCGGGTTTGGGGGTGGGTGGTGGCGTACGAGAAGATGTGTGTAATTATTTTCCAGCACAATCACGCCATTCAGTCTCACTCTCTCTCGCTCGCCCGGGTATCCTTGTAACCCTTTTCCGGGATCCGAAAAATGTAATTATTGAAAAATGTTTAATGGAAAATTTATCGTTGAAGAAAATATTGACACACACAGACTTCCTCAACAGCCCCGAATGCCCCGGTTGCTGCGGCCATGGGCTGCCGTTGGTTTGGGGGGGAAGGCAAATCCCGCAGGAGCGAGAAAAACCTTATTAAAAGAAGATTAGTTTATCATTTAATTATGAACGAACGAAAATTCGAAAATTCATTTGGGCATATAACGTGATAGTGTTAAACTAATCAGGTTTCCATTTAGTGTGTGGGCGGGTGAGGAGCGGGGGGATGTTGGGGATTTGCATGGTGTCCTGGTGGCGATGTGTGACAGGACGTCTATTTGTTGTTTGTTCAGTTTTGATTTTGTTTTTGATTCGGTTTAGGGATAAGGGATGTGCTTTGGCAGGACATCGTTATTTGGGTAGAATATGAATTAGTCGACGGACAGGAGGGGAGGGGGTGGGGATTCTCTTGAGGTAAAGGGAGAGTATTCATTTAACTTGTGTCATATGTACGTGCATTTTGGGGTTTTGCACTTGCACTGCATCCGAATGTTACTTGAGCTAACTTTGCAGCAAAGTTGTGCTGCTAACTATGGGCCAAGCTTCGCGTCTTCTACAATACTATTCATCGCACTTTTAAAAAACATAATGAACGGGAAATAATATGAATTTATCTCAAGTATATACAGTCAAAATCGGTTATAACGACCTTCAAGGGACGATTTCTTATGCTATTGAATTACATGCAATGGAGCTCAGGCGGGACCTAAGAATCTTGTCATTATAACCGATACGTCGTTATAACCGATGTCGTTATAAGCGATTTTGACTCGCTTTACGCTTGAACAACGTTGGGAAATATTGAAAACTTATTTCCAAAGTGAGTGCTGTGTAGCCCAAACAGTGCGTTTTTTGAAAAGAAGTGCGTTTTTGGCCGAAATGAAGCACCCACCGCGACTGCTGTGCGCACGTTTGTGAAAAAAAATTTCGTTCGACTGGTATGCTAGTGGACAACAGATGAGAATGTGGGTGCTGTGCCCGAGAGTGTGAGACTCAATTAACGAACATCAACTCGGCATCCATCTCAACACCTCAACATTTCCATTTAACACACTGGCCTAAGGAGAATTCTGCACAAAGATCTCTGATTATTCGCTTACAAGGTCCAATTGACTCAGCAATTGAAGGCGCGCGACCATCCGCTTCGTCATCGCTTCGAATCGCAGTTTGGGCCTTAGAGCAGCTTGGATTGGACAACGATCTTGGGCGAAAAATCATCTTTTCTGACGAGGCGAGGCGCATTTTCATCTCAGCGGCTACAGCTACGTTAACAAACACAATTTCCGCATCTGGCTCGGAAAACCCGCACGTTATTGTCCAGAAGCCAATGCATCGAGAGAGAGTGACAGTTGTGCGTATTTTGCGGATACGAGATAGTGGAGTGGTGGCATCATTGGACCATTTTTCTTCGAAAATGAGGCTGGGAACAACGATTCGGTCAACGGTTGGCGTTACAGAGCCATGTTAATCGACTTTTTTTTACTGAAATTGAAGACATGGATTTGGACGACTTCTGGTTCATGCAGGATGGCGCGCCATGCCACAGAGCCCATGCCACAATCGATCTTTTGCTCACCGAATTCCCAAATCGTGTTATCAGTCGTCTTGGCGATGTCAATTGGCCGCCTCGGAGCTGCGATGTGACCCCTTTATACTTTTTTTGTGGGGAATTATGAAGGAGCGATGTTATGCCAACAATTCGGAAACGATTCAAGTACTTAAGGCCAAGCCAATATCATTCAAGTAATTCGTGAGCTACAGCCCGATACCATCAACAAGGTCTTGGAAAATTTCGGTGCTACTGCGAAGCCAGCCGAGGCAGCCACTTGAAAGACATTGTATTTCATAGTTACTGGGAATATTTGTTCTTACTAATAAAGACATCTGTGCAGATCTCCTATTCCAATCCTTTTCCACACGAGCGAGACATAGGATTGCACAGATTAAGTAGGCCCATTACCGTTTTTTGGGATCGAGTTGTAACATCTTTGGAAAGCTGGCTTTATGAAAAATTCTAAACTTCCCTCAACTACAGCAACAGTAACGAACTAAAACTTAATGAAAACTGTAGTTCTCCCGTAACGAAAGCTCGATCAAGAAAGATCATCTTGTGGTCAACTGTATTAATTTGGCTGCTGCCGGAATTCCTTTAAAAAAATTAGTCCTATGGTTTCCACCTGAGAGTTTGGAACTAAACAACAATCATCCAAAAACACTGCGTATAGTTACTAAGTCCAAAGAGCATCCTTGACTACCTTCCTTTTTCTCCAGGTCAAGGAATCACGGTTGGTTTGGGCTTGAGATAGAGCAGCAGTCTTCACGTTTGAAGGGCACTGACCCAACTATTTGCGTGATATTGAAAACCTTGGCCAATTAAATAGACTGCTATGGTTGGAAGGTTTCCTTCTCCTAATCCAAAGAGTTTCCTAGAATTAGTATGGTCGGAAAGAATTAAATGCCTGGACTGTCTAGCCCGGTAGCATTAATCCAATATTTTAATGATTCTTCATGCTCCTCGCTTTGCACTGCCTTCTTGAGGTGGCAGAAAGAAGCACCAGGGAAGGGACCATGGTAAATCCTTTTCAAGGCAATCCTTGGCTATGTTCTCCACATTGTTATTGTTTAGTCCATCCAGCTGTAATAATGCATGGAATCAATTCAATTTTGTTCATTTTATTGCATTTTTAAAAAGGAACTTGTATTTGGCCCACCCTGTGTCTTATCTTCTAGCTTTGATGGTTGTAGGGTTGCTGCTTCAAGTTGGCTAGACCAGCCCATCATTAATCCTCGATGGATTTACGAAAGGAACCCCTGTCTGCAGCACTGAAATTGGCTAAACTACGAATGCAATGAGGAGATCAAAGATTCGTCCCGAGAAATATTTGAGTATGACAACAGGGGAACAAATGCATTCCATGATGAGCACATCTACGGAGCTGTGCTCAATCGAAAGAAGATCGCAACCAATTCAGCATCCGGTAATGATGTCGAAAAGTGATACTGACTGAGAGTGCCCTTTTCTGAGTCTCGCGTCTACAATAGACGGTAATTAATAGGAATGTTTGTTCTTACTCATGAAGCCATAATATATCTAACAAATTTAATTGTGTCCAGTTTATTGCATTTTTAAAAAGAAACTTGTATTTGGCCCACCCTGTGTAGTGATTGCCTATTTGTTACCATTTATTTAACTTGTATGCATGTCAAGAGAAGTATTTACTTTAAATTTCTCTACTAAAAGCATCGTAACGTTCCATAGCGTTCTCATCCCTTCCCGAATGCATTCTGTTGGAAACGAAGAACTGTATTCTCACACTCCTTCCATCCACTCATCCTCATCCCTCTCACCTTGCAGCATCAATTCAATTACGAATTTCTCGAATTACTAAAATAATTATCATCTCAGCGGAGGAGCGTTTTCCTTTGAAAAACAACAGAACAAACAAGAAACGAGCCAAAGAAGTATGTCACCAGGACAACGACTTGTCAGGATTCATCTGAACATCATGCAGATACAAAGATACACTCCCAAATGAACGAAATTAAATTCTCGTAATTGAATCATTATCAAGCATTTTATCTCTTCATTTACATCGAAATTAACTTGAAGCGAAGACGCAACTTGCCACTTCGTCCTGCCGGATAACTCCCAACCCCCGCGCTCCCTCTCTCTCTCTCTCTCTCTCATAATTACTCCCAATTTAATAAGAATAAAAGATTCCTGGCATACCATTCCGGACTCACAGCGGTGGTCGTGTTCTTCTCCGATAAAGCACACCGAACCGAACAGAACAACTCACTTTGGCAGGATAATGGATGAAGGAAGGACGAGGCATGAGGAAGGAAGAAAAAAATCCAAAACTCACTCCCCCTCCTCACTGAGCAAATAACATTTCGACCCTAATGTTTTAATTTCTCATTCGCACCCCTGTACGGCGGGGTTGCAAGTCCTTTGGCCTCCCTTAACTTTTTTCTCTTAATTTTATGATGTTAAGGATCATTAGAGTCGTGCGATGGACCCACCGTCCCACCAGCAGCAGCAGCAGCCGCGCAGCATCGTCAACCGAGAGGGAATCCGTGGATTAATAAACACAAAAATCGCGCAATTATTCGCTGAGTCGAAGAATGAGTTGTGTTCTGCCAGTCGGGGCGACGGGCAGGGCCGGACAAAGTGCAGACCTCGGGAATGAAAATGAATGAGGTGATGTCTTGGGTCATTTAGTCGGCGAATTGGGGGCAATTTGAATACACTGCGAGGCATTATCCCCGAGTTATATCCTTTTGGTGACAATAAAAATAAAATACAAATTCGAATCGAGTGTCCTTTTGAGGGGATGTATTCGATTATGTCTTGAAATGAGCTCGAAGCAAGATTCAATTGGGAATCGAATGGATGCGGGACATTTTCCGGTCTACTGAATAGTTTCAGGGAGGGCAAATGGAGTGATGGTTACTGTCAGTGGCTAGGACAAGGGCAACGATGGGTTGAGAATGTTCTTTAATCTGGCTTAGCCTTGGGTATTTGATGTTGGATTTGGGCTGAAATCAAATTGAAACGGTTGAAACGGATTAAATAAATCAAAATCAAATCTCATGGATATATATATATGTATAAGAAATGATTGCAAGTGCAATGTGTTGTTATAACTCATGAACGATCAAACCAAACTCGAAAACATTTTTAGGGTTTACTCGTATGATTGTGTAGATGGTTTATCTAAAGTTTTCACGAAATTGGTTGACGCGTTCGTAAGTTATAACATTTTATGTCAACATCTGATTTTGTCCTATGAGCGTGTGATGTATATATACTGTGTGCTGATGTCGGAAAAAACACATTATAGCGCATATACGCATACACATTGACAGCTGTCAGTGAGTGATCATGTTAAGGTTCAGTTTCATCGAACTCGCATTGTAAACGCACGTAATCGGTAAGAGTCGCATTTGATTTCTTTTGTTGTGTATTGAACAAAGTTTTGCCGCGTAAATCTGTTTTTTTTCATACTTGTATCTAAACATCATCAAGAAAATTAGCTTAATTTTTTATCGTTTAAACACAAACGGACACAAGCACATTTTATTCGCGCTTTCCGGTAAGAGCTGTTTTTTTTGTTGTTTTTGGTATGCGAATAATTGAATTATTGAGGCAATGATGTTTAATATAGTGTGTATGGAAATCTATGTCAATAAAATCATAGTGACTGTCTGATTGTTCGGGATAATCTCCCAAACGGCTGGACCGATTTCAATAAATCTTTGCAGGCATAAAGAGGAGGTTGTCAAGAGTGACTTGGGCTTAAATCTGTGTTAATAAAGTCGTAGTATCTGTCTGTTGCTTGTTCGAGCTAATTTCCGAAAAGGCTGGATCGATTTTGATGAAACTTTGCAGGCGTGAAGAAGAGGTTGTCAAGAGTGACACTGGCTTAGATTGATGTTTATAAAATCATAGTGTCGGTCTGTCTGATTGTTCGGGCTAATCTTCGAAAAGGCTGGACCAATTTCAATTAAACTTTGCAGGCATGAAGAGGAGGTTGTCAAGAGTGATTTGGGCTTAAATCTATGTTAATAAAGTCGTAGTGTCTGTCTGTCTGATTGTTCGGACTAATCTCCGAAACGGCTGGACCGATTTTGATGAAACTTTGCAGGCATGAAGAGTAGTTTATCAAGAGTGACTTGGGCTCTTTTATCCGTTTTTGGACTATAAAAATTCGAGCTATGCAACCCATGTCATTATTCAGAGTTTCATATTCATCATGCCTAAGAGAAAGCAGACGACACACAGTCACCTGAAGTCACGAATGTGCAATTTCTAAGAGACGACGTGAGCCAAACTCAATTTTGAAATATTCTTTTACCATTTGAATCTATAAATATAACATTAAATATTCGTTTGTATGTATGGACATATTTCTTGAACAATTGCACCGATCCTTATGCTATTTTTGACACTATTTGCACCGATCGATCAGGAATCGGTCATAGGCTATAGGAAGAACAGAAATTCGCATCTCGCAGCAAACATTCGACTGAGAATTATGAAATTTTGCGCACATGTAAAGAACGCCGGGAAAAATTAGATGTGAACACACCCACCAGAGAGGGCGTAGCGAAGCACGCTGGATACTATAGTCTCTCATAAGAATTAACATTTCCTTTCCTCAAACATCTTGTCTGTGGAAAGCAACATCTGAAAATAAAAGATTAAAGTAGAGGTAGCATTGACGATTTAAATCATAATTCCATTTGAAGACATTGCTTGTCAACTCGCTCTTGTATAGAAAACAGCCGAGGGAACAAATTCGTAGGGTAATCCAACACCAATGGGTCAGCTTAGAGAGTCTTCTGAGTCCAAGCTTTTTTGTTTACTCACTAAAATGTAAATAACTCTCCGGCAATCGGATCAAAGCCTTTCTGTATTCGACCTAAAATCCAACGCTATTCTACGTAGTGTCCTTAAACAGCAGTCGCAGTTGAAAATCATTAAGTCACCAAGGATATAAAAGAACTTCCACTTTCAGTTAAACTTTTCCAGAGTTTCCCCTCCAAAATCCCCCGTTCGGTACTAACTTCCTTCGTGTCATTTTTACAACCTTCCAACGCACGCAGTTATTTCCGATAAAGTCGAATCAATAACACAGAATATTTTTCGCTCACCTCGCACACCCGCACTTATCCTCATAAGTGACGCTAAGCGTTTCATTAAAATAAAAACTCCATTCCCCGTGCCCACCTTCTTCGATCACTCCTAAGCTGGGGGTGTTGGAAAAATGTGGCAAGGCAGCTGCACTCGGGTCATTTCAATTCCCCGCTCAGCCATTCAAGTCGGGCTATTAGCTCGAGAGCACATATCCAGCTCCTTCATTCGCTGACGACGCGCACGTTTACGCGTTGCGTGGTAAAAGGATATAAGGATCCACGCTCGCCACCCCCGGCGGCCATCAAAATCTCACTCGTTCGCTCTCGCGCCCCGCAAAGCGAATCAAATGAATTCACAAGTGAATTGAATTCACATGATAAAGTGTGTTTTTTGCAATATTTACCCTCCACCACCCACCCACCCGCCAATTGTTTGGCTTTCGATTATTTATTAATAAAAAACCAGGAGGCGAGGATACTGGATTGCCTTTAAAAGGCAAACGACTGAGGCTGAAGGAGAGGAATCCTCAAACTCCCCAGAGTCCCATAAAAATCATATCCAGTGATTTCTTCGTTCGTTTATCCGTTTATATGCGTGAAGATACTTTTCTTTTTTTCTCCCCATCGCCCCGTCGGCTCTGTGACGTCGGAGAGCCGAGGCGGAGAGGTCCTTAGCAAATCGGCCGAGATAAGCAAAAGAATTTTATGGAATTATTGTTTTTATGGGCGAGGACGAGCAAGTCGTTCCGGGGCTTGTCGTCAAAAGGCAGCATCACCCTCTTCGCCCGGTCTGGTGGGGGAGAGATTTGAAATGTCAGAAGTGATTTCGTCAGATAGATGCGTTTGAATCAACTTTTCGGATTGTGTCTGCTCGGGTGGGGGCTAAGACAGGCGAAATCCATCATAATCGTGTTTCGAGCGGGGATGGGGGTGCAATGCGCTTTGCCTGAATATTTCATGAATATCGAGTGAAATTAGTTTTCACTGGAAAATTCGACGATTGTTTGGAGGAAAAAGTTTCTCAATTTGTCTGGATTTGGAGAAGGGGATGATAAATTGTGTCCGTTTGGTTGTTTTGGGATGTAAATATGATAACAATTGAGATCAACTTTCAAGGGTATTGCAGACGAGTTGCGTCTACCAGTCAGTCAATTTGTCTTTTCTGAGCCTTATTGAAAAAATATCCGTCATTCTAATCTATATATATAAAAAATTGTTGCAAGTCCGTTGTGATTTTATAACTCACGAACGGTCAAACCGAATTCGAAAACATATTTAGGGTTTGCTCGTATGATCGTGTAGATGGTTCATCTAAAGTTTGCACGAAATTGGTTGACGCGTTCGTGAGTTATAACATTTTATGTCAACATTAGATTTTATCTTTATAAAAAAAAACAACAAATAGGTAGGCGCTGTATGTATACTGTGTACTGATGTCATACACACGGCAAATACACAGTCAAATACGCATACACATTGACAGCTGTCAGTGAGTGATCATGTTAAGGTTGTTTTTCATCGAACTCGCATTTTGAACAGATGTAATCGGTAAAAGTCGCAATTTATGTTTTGTTGTTGCTTATTGAACAAAAGGAGTATTGCCGCGTAAATCTGTTTTTTTTTTTTCAAACTTGCAGCTAAACATCATCAGACAATTAGCTTAATTTTTTATCGTTTAAACACAAACGGACATGTGTACATTTTATTCGTGCTTGCCGGTAAGTGTCGTTGTTTTGTTGTTTTTGGTATGCGAATAATTGAATGATTGAGGCAGTGATCTTTGATGTAATGTGTAAATGAATTTCTGTTAATACAATCTCAGTGCCTGTCTGTCTGATTGTTCGGACTAATCTCCGAAACGGCTGAACCGATTTTAATGAATCTTTGCAGGCATGAAGAGGAGGTTGTCAAGAGTGACTTGGGCTTAAATCTATGTTAATAAAGTCGTAGTGTCTGTCTGTCTGATTGTTCGAGCTACTCTCCGAAATGGCTGAACCGATTTCAATGAATCTTTGCAGGCATGAAGAGGAGGTTGTCAAGAGTGACGTGGGCTTAAATCTATGTTAATAAAGTCGTAGTGTCGGTCTGTCTGATTGTTCAGGGTAATCTCCGAAACGGCTGGACGGATTTCAATGAAACTTTGCAGGCGTAAAGAGGAGGTTGTCAAAAGTGGCAGTTGCTTTTTGTGGGTTGATCGTTTGCTAAAAATTCGAGCTGTGCAACCTATGTCATTATTCAGAGTTTCATATTCATCATGCCTAAGCGAAAGTAAACGACACACAGTCATCTGAAGTCACGAATGTTCAAGTGCAAAGAGAAGAAGTGAGCCAACCTAAATTTTGAATTATTCTTTTACCATTTGTATCTCTAAATATAGCATTGAAGGTTCGTTTGTATGTATGGGACAAATTAGCACCGATCGATCAGGAATCGGTCATAGGCTATAGGAAGAACAGAAATTCGCATCTCTCAGCAAACATTCGAGGGAAAATCACGAAATTGTGCACACATGCAAAGAACACCGGGAAAAATTAGATCCACTGGAAAAGGAAGGGGACAAGCCCATCAGAGAGGTCGTAGCGAAGCACGCTGGATACTCTAGTATATGTACTCGTATATGTATATATTCATATCGTTGGAGTAGATTCCTTTTCCCACTGCCTCACCTGTCTTGGTACCATACATTGTTTCCATCATTGCCATCATTGCCCAGTCTTCAAACAAGCAGATTGCCCAAAAGTACCGAAACATTGTTACAAAGTTTTAAAACAGCATTGGACAAGAGGCCGAATTTTTCGTATTTTCAAAGAGGGGGGCTTACATTTTCATGAGGTACTCGATTGCTTTCTTCAAAAAAATAATTGGGACCTATGCTGTATTCTAGCACTATGGCTTGTAATTGAGACTTTCTGCAATGTTATGGCCGGTATAAGATTTCTAGGCAATTTTTTCTATCAGTTCATAATTTCAGTTTTTGACTACAAATCTGGCACATTTGTCTTTCTTTCTTGTCGGGCCCATGGAGGGACTGGACCTGAGCTATAGCTGTCTTCCATCGCTGACAGTGTAGGACATATATCCCAAGCTGTCTTGATTCCGCGATGACTTGATCTTTAAACCGGAGGTTCGGTCTCTCCGTCCTTCTTAAAGTAGGAGGCTCGGATTCAATGACCATCTTGGAGCATTGTTGTCCATACGCTCGTTGTGGCCGAGCCAAACTTGTCGACGGATTTTTAACTTCCGGACTACGTTCACAACTTGGTACATCTTATAGAGTTCGCAGTTATCCCTTCTTTTCTCCTCCATTCACCTTCCTCGCACAATTTTCCTTTCGAAGGCACCAAGAATCAGCTCTGCCGTTCTGCTCATCGTCCAGCCTTTGGCTCCATAAAGCAGGACTGGCTGAGTAAGGGTTTTGTAGAGCATGATTCTGGTCCTTCGAGTTCAAAGTTTTGACACCAGCTGTTTAGTCAAACCGAAATAACAACGGTTGCCAAAGGCGATTCTGCGTCGGATCACCACCAGGATGATGGCGAGCCTTGGTTTTTAAAAAAACAAAAACCTTGCTTATTCCACCGCTTGCATCACAAACCCACTTTCACGTAGAACAAGACATCGCCAACTTTACGACCAGGAAGCATGACGAACTGAACTTTCGTTTTCTTGTTGTTGAGATGGAAGATTGCTACAAGTGTCCGAAATTGGATAAATTACACCCGTCCTAAGCTGCCGCCACTTAGTATGCATTTGGCACGAAAAATTACAGCCAATTCGATTGTGCTTTCTATCGGACATCACCAATGAACGCCCCCATTTCGTGGGCAAATCCGAATCAAAGCAATATCCCATCAACACACACCCAGCCACGCACAAATCACCAATTGCTTCCTGCCTGTCAAATGCAGAGTTAACCCCCCATTCACTCGTCACTTAATAGTCTCTAGGACTTCTTCATCAAAGTCCTTGCTTGCTCATCCATTCGAGCATTTGTCACTTAATTGACTCCATCGGCAGGACATTCCATTTAATGCCGCCCAGTCGGTGGAAGTTTCCTCCGTCTAATATCCTTTTTCGCACCCGCCGCACACCCACCCAATCGCAGACCGACATTTAATTGCACATAAAACATATTTAATTAAACCATTTATATGTGGATGTGCGACAAACTTAATTAAATGTTGTACATGGTGGTCTACCGAGTGGCGTTGTTCCCCGTCGGCGGCGGTGGCGGGGCCTGGCCGAGAAAGCCGCACACACATCCAATAAGTCGGTCGGCAGGGTGACAGAGTTAGAGACCAGCATGATAGGTCATAAAGGCAATCTACTTACCCCACGGATAATTGCTTTTCACTTTGGAAATCAGAATCTTATCTCATTCGTACCAGAGCGGACCTGATGTCGGTTGTCCTGTTCGGCATGGCCCTGGCTTGTCAGGAGAGTGTGTCTGTGTGCGTTTGTGGGGGCTTGTGGGTTTCCCGTAGCATTGTTGGCAGGCGTAAAGCGTTTAATTGTTGATGTCCGTTTGCCAATCTGAAACCACCATCGGCCCAGGAACGGCAACCACTTTGACTTCGAACGGGTGGTGGTTAGGGAGCTGCAAAAGGATTCGATTTTCTTCAAAAACCATTTTCCTAAGACCGTCTAGAGTCTCTCCGCACGTAACTGTGTTACGAGTAATCGCATAAAACTGGATGACAAATTCAACCCCAGCCCCACCTCCGGCTCACAATATTGTTGGGAAATTCATTAAAAGAAACATTTTCCATGCGAAATGAGGGAAAATTGAATCTTCCCTGCTGCTGCTTTAAGATTCCTCCCTCCGAACGCACTCGGTGTGGGTGGGGCGGAGGGCTGATGGTACGCATTCACATGTGCGTTAACATACTCAGTGAATGTTCATCATCATCATCGTGCTCCTCGTTGTCGTTGGCGTCGTCGTCGCCCATCCACCCGTCCGCATACGCAAAGTGAGCGAATGAATCCTTTGTTCAGTGCATTCACATGGAGAAAGGATTAGACCGGCAGTTGGGGGCCTGTGTGAGGGCCGGTGTGTGCTTTAGATTGGAGCTGCCGTTAGACTTATAATTGAATTATTTCATCATTCGAGTGCTACCCACTCTGCTCGGTGTTATCGACTACGACTACGACTACGACTACGACTCCACTCCAACTGCCAGTGGAGCTGATTGCAGATCAATCGATTTACAGATTCAATTACTGGCTGCGTAGCTTTTAAGTCCATTTCCGTTCTTCGGTTATCCGCATGAGTTGAGATTTTTCTTTCTCTCTCTGGACGGGGAGACGGTGCTGTCGGATTGAATTGTTTTGTTATCAGTCGGCGCTGGGGACGGGCGAGGCAGCAGTTCAATTGTGAAACGATGAGATGTGCGTCTCTATTATCTGCGGATACTGCTAAGGAGCTTATGCAAGGAGATTTATTTGCATGGGCGTGCTTGTGCCTCTTTGGCTTGAAACAAAGATTAGGACGAAACGCAGGCCCAAGTACGCTAGTCTCTGAAGATTGTATTTATGGGCACTGAACTTGGAAGTGGATGGAATGCGAGGAATGAATGAAGGTGAGAAGCTGCCGCACTACTTCAGTGGAGATGACCAATTCCAGCATGGGAAGAAGGCACACAGCACGGTTAACATAACGAATAAGAACGGGACTAAATGTTTCACTGAAACTCACACTCATTTGAAGAGTTACCAAAAATCAGAAGATAACGTGAATACTTAAGACACTTGTTGGTTTCTAAATAACATTTTTGATATGAGCTTCGGTTGTCTAGCGCTTTTATCACTTTTTTCCGTCAACACAGACGACCAGGTTGTTGAAAAGGATGGGTAGCCAAAATGAGATCTGTGCTCTGAATCTTGTCCAAAATTCAACCAAAACAGCAAACTGAACACTGAACTGAGAATTTTGGCGTTCCGAAGAAAAAGTCGCGCATAGAGAGTCCCCACTTCAAAATTCCGTCAGAAGGACATCTACCGCGAAGCACGTTTTGAAGATTTTCTCACGTAACGGTATTTTAACCTAAGAGCGAGCAGCACACAAAACAGACAATACCATAGAACAACCAGTGGCAGTGTCATAATACGTATAAGTCACTTCGTAGAAAGGGTGACGTGAAATAAGACCAAATGAAATAAGCCCAAAATTTGAATTCGACGTTTGGTTATACACGTCTAGTTCCAAAATTTTAGTTTGAGGTAACTCCTCTTCATTCGTTTCAAAATTCAACTCATGCAACACAATGGACTGCTTTATGTCCCTTTACTTCCCAATTTAGTGTTAGGGCGTTTTCGAAGGGGATCACGTCTTTAAATCGAAATAATGCCAAAGCTATTTCTTTTTCTGAAGTGAAGTAAAGCTAAATCAGAAACTCGGGCTTATTTCGCTTTTAAAAACAGAATACTAGGAAATTTGTAAAATTTGGCCTTACCTTACGTAACCGCTGCGTAGCCAAACATGTAATGTAATGAAATCTGTTTTCATACGGCAACTGGTGTTTCGAAGAAAAAACAATTTTGAAAATATGAAAGCGAAGACATTTGGGTAGGAAGCGGACAAAATTTCGCGTAGATAAAGTAGAGGCCCTCGGGAGGACATATGAAGATAAGTTGTTCATTTGGCATTGCTGTGTCTCGACAGGAAGAGGAAGCTAAGCCGATATATTTTTAGGTCCACCTACCAGTTTCAATGATCATTGGACCTAAGCTCTAACAGATGCGTGACTGTCGACAAAAATTTCTGAATTCTTCAGGTAAGTTTAACGATGGTGCAGTTTGTTAAGTGCCTGCCCTAAATTAAAGGGGTTCCAGGTTCGAATCCCAGTGAAAGCAAAGGAGGATACTTTCCATGCGGTTCTGAGGTCTTGTAGACGCCTGCACTTATAAACTCCATTTTTTTAGCAACCTATTCGACCTCAGCTGACATATTCGAACTGAAGCTGCTAAAATGCGTCTGGTGGTAAACGAGGGCAAAACCAGTTATATGCTGTCATCGAGAAAGGACGCACAACATCGACGACTTGGTCACAAAGTCACCATAGGCAGCTATAACCTTGAGGTATTGAAGGATTTCGTCTACCTTGGCTCCGCGGTAAACAGTACAAACAACATCAGTACCGAGATCAAACGCAGAATAACTCTTCCCAACCGCTGTTTTTTGGGCTCAAAAGGTAATTGAGTAGTAGAGCCCTCTCTCGGAAGATCAAGTTGACTCTGCATAAGACCTTGATTATCCCAGTCCTGCTTTATGGCGCAGAGGCATGGACAATATCCCAAGCGGATGAACAGTGTCATGGTCTTTTCGAGAGAAAAGTTCTGCGCGCGATCTTTGTTCCTGTTTGTGTTGATGGCATTTGGAGGAGAAGGTTCAACCACGAACTGTATGGGCTGTACAGCGACATGAGTCTAGCCGGGCGTCTACGGATCCAATGCCTAAGGTGGCTAGGCTACGTAAAGCGTATCGACAACTTAGCTCTGGCCCCAAGAGTCTTCAACTCTGAGCCTGTGGGACAACGCAACAGAGGACGTCCACGTACAAGGTGGCGCACACAAGTCGAGAGGGACCTCGGCCGGCTTGGTGTGCGAAACTGGAGACAGCTGGCGAACGATCGTGCTGGCTGGAGAGGCATGTTGAGTGAGGCCGAGGTCCACCTCAGACTGTAGGGCCTTAAAAGAAGAAGAATTCGACCTCAGTAAAGCACTCATTAGAGGTCTTATAAGAAACATCAGTTGGTTTCCCGTAAGTGAATAAGTGGAAAAATGTTGGGACCCTTGGCGATTCATTCAGCACAATGTACCTTCCTTGGTCGGAACTCACTTTGACTAGGAAAACTCTCATCTCTTCTTCGTCTGATTCCAGATATCTGCTAGTTTGCGTCGTTTGAGAATACCGGCTCACCGAATATCCCTTGGTTTTTTTTAAATTTGGCATTATTTCATTTGGCCTTATTTCACGTCATCAAATGCTATGCGGTTTTGATTAAACTAAGTTTGGATTTCTCGAAGTCTATAAAACAAGGTAATTTGAGTGTGGTGATGTGTCATCGTCGTAGCCCTTAAAGACGAACATGTTCGCTGAACTAGCTCGTGCTCGCCGCATTTTTGCCGCTCGCTGTTGGCGAAAAATTTCGATTTTGTTGTGTTCGTTGGCTTTGATGTTCGCCATGTTCGCGAGCAAACCTCATTTTTGCTGTGAACGTTGCCGAGTGCATATCGCGGATCAAGCACAATGTGAACAGTCAGCCACGATTTCATCGAGGAATTCACCAGCTGCACTTCCCTATCACACATGTTGACAGTTTGAAGAAACAACACAAAATTAATGTTCGCTAAATGTGTTGGACGTGTTGGGGATAACGCAAGTTTGGCGAGCATGTTCATCGTTTAGGGCTACCTTTAGCACTCTAAAAGCTGTTATCCCAAAATCGAACTGCATTAACGAGTATGCGCTTGCTTAGATTAGAATCAACTTGAGCTTCTTGGTTTGACAACATCTCATGGCGCTGTGTAAAAAATGTGCTGTGGGTGTAAAAACGCTATATTCTGTTTGTTTTTTAATTTGTGGTCCACTCCTGCATGCCCATGAAAGGAATTACATATTTAGCTTCTGCTGTTAACGTAAGACACAATTCAAGTGATTGAATGTTGCAATCAACCAAAAATTCCGGGAACTGATCAATCGGAGCAGCAGAGTGTCATGACATTGATCTATCTTTTCTATGCACACAAATACAATTTCAAGTACCTAGCTTGAACTTCTTACAAACTCTCTGCGATCAAAAGACTGTATTGTCAGCCCAAATCTTTGAATGCGCCTCAGATTTCCAAGAGTTTTCTATCAATGAACGGTCAGTGCATGCGTGTGAAAGTTATGAAGTGCAATTTGTTGGTCCACTCAAGGGTTTTAAGCTCGAAAAATGTCTTCATCATGTCAGGCACGATCTACTGCGAATCAGACCAAGTGCTTAGCTGTCCTGATAAAATTGACCAATTCAGGAGTTCCAAGTTATTCGTTGTTGAACCTCTCACGGTGGTTAAAAAAGGCTGAAACTGGTCTTAAAGTCAATAAGGGAGAGGCAAATATTGAAATTTTATTAGAGATAATCTGGTTGAATCTAGACAGAAAAGAACTTCTTCGGTTTTCAAAATAATTACGACCAAAGCTCCTCCTCCTGAGGCGCAAAAACTTGTTTTGGCAGCTCTGCTTTTAGAGTCAAAATTTGAGCAATAGACCAGATAACAGTCCTGATTTTGGGGATTTGAACTCCTTCGAAAGAGAGGTATATCGGCCTAGAAGGGTGAATGAGGGAGAAGCCAAAATGCTAAATGTCCGAACTACACGAAAACTTCTATGTAGTCCAGTGGGCAACAATCTGCCACGCTCATGCCAAAAGTGTATTCAAGCCACAGAGTCCTTGGTCGAAAAGGAGAGGGAACTTAATCTCCAGCATGATCAAGACGAAGTAATCGCATCGATGCAGTGTGGCATTGGATCATCGAATCTTCGAATTTCTACGGAATAATAAAAACCTAGAAAAAATCTTGACTAAACGGCTCTATTGATTTTTTGTCGTGTTCCAGTTCCTTGTCCTTCCTGCAAACAAAAATGTGGTTTTAATCAGGCGCATCTTCTCGCTTTCCCGCATCAACTTTAAAGTCTCTTTAAAGTCGTCTGAAATGACACAATCAGGCAATTTCCAACTTAAAGTCATTGCCACCCTCAACCGTACCGCATCCCTTCACAACCGCCACCTATCTGGTGGCTTCCACTTGAGCAAAAGAAATTATGCCAAGAGGCACCTCCATTCCGATGTAACTCGCCGAATACGTCAACAATTTCCCAGACAAGTCCAACAATTGTCTCTCCCATGCGGCGAGGAATTAATATATTCCACAGCACATACCGTTCTCCAGATCACATCCTTCTCACTTCATCGCGCCGACTGTCAACTGACGACTCAGCTCATTCACCAGCAGCACCACTCGGAGGCCTTCAGCTGTCTCAATGAATTTTTGCGCCAAGCAAACAGTGCAAACACTCGACAAACATCATTACGTCGCCCGGTCGCAATTCAAACCGTAACCGAGTCGACCCGGCTTACTTGGCTCTGTCAAAGACTGTGCTCCGCTGCAGTTGAATGGCACCACCATCAGAAGAACCAGAGGTTGTCGGCCTTGTCGCCACCTGCCCACGCCCATAGAACGTGTCTATTTGTTCATTCATTCCTTCCGAACAGAGCACATATCATTTGAGGACACCTTGGCGTGTGCTAAATCCTTTCACATCCTGCAAAGCAAATGCAACGTACAGATGCATAAAGTGATAAGAAAGAGCCTGCCTGCGGGCGGTCCACCATTGGGGCGAATGATTTTTGTTTACCCAGGCTCAATGAGAGTTTTTCCGTTTTCCCGTGGCCGGGCAGAGGAAGGAGTCCTCTGCGAGTATTTATCCTGGCAAATAGGAGACGGGAAGGAGCTGGGACTTGCAAAAACGCAATGCATTTTAGATTGAGTGCAAACAGGCTGAATGCCGGCTGCGGATGGGGTGGCATGAATATTCATTCACAACGCTGAACAGAGATGTACACGGATAAGGTGCTGAGTCAGTGGCTGGCTCTGGGTAAATATGCGAGGGTAGGTGACCTAAACTTTGCCAATTTTCACTGCTGTTCATGCTCTTGTATCGTGATGTGTGATGAACGTTTCTTCATCTCAATCTGCGAGGTGGTTGATGGGGGGGCTTCATTTTTTTGAGAGGAAGCGCATTTCAATGGTGCTGGTGGATTGAGGTCAATCGCTTTGTGCTGTATTGAAACTGATGATGGGACGTGGGGCGAAATGGAAACGGTCTGTCATAAAACGCATGTTGGGGGTGGTGATACTGTGAAGAGACCTCGGATTTGGACTGACAAGGCAGAAGTGAAATGAAATGACACGGGATTTCTACATACTCGTAGATATTGGTTCAACCAAAGAAATGGAAGTTTGCTTACGATAGATTAGACCATGGTACAGAGGATTTTTTCTAATGCCAATAAGAGCAGAAACCTAAATGACAAAGAATTAGAATGGATGAACACGAACTTTCCAAGGAAAGCTTTACCAGTCATCTCCAACGGCTGTCATGAACTTTGACGAGGTAACAATTAAATCAGACCGAACTATGAACACGTTTCTTGTCTATGTCTTCAACCAGACGTCCTCTACATTGCTCCTCTCACTTCTATTTAAAGACTGTAATGGATCTGTGTTCGTTTATTCAACCAGGTTCCGTGTAAAGCTTTGTGTCATGTGCTGAATATCCATGCAGCTGGTCACCAATCATTTTCTTGATTTATTATATACTAGAGTATCCAACTTGCTTCGCTACACCCTCTCTGGTAGGTGTGTCCCCTTCCTTTTTCAGGGTATCTCATTTTTTCCGGTGTCCTTTACATGTGTGTAAAATTTCATAATTCTCCGTCGAATGTTTGCTGAGAGATGCGAATTTCTGGGTTTCCTATAGCCCATGACCGATACCCGATTAATCGGTGCTAATAGTGTCAAGAATTGTCTAGAAATGTATCCCATACATACAAATGAACCTCAATGTTATATTTATATATACAAATGGTTAAATAAAAATTTAAAATTGAGGTTGGCTCACATCGTCTCTTAGAACTCGAACATTCGTAACTTCAGGGGACTGTGTGTCAGCTACTTTCGGTTAGGCATGATGATAAATATGAAACTCTCGATAATGACATAGGTTGCATAGCTCGAATTCTTATAAACTAAAAATGCATGAAAAATACCCAACACACTCTTGACAACCTCCTCTTCATGCCTGCAATGTTTTATTGAAATCGGTCCAGCCGTTTCGAAGATTAGCCCGAACAATCAGACAGACAGACACTACGATTTTATTAACATTGATTTGCATACACACTGTATTTGTCGTGTGTATGACATCAGCAAATGCTCATAGGCGACTACGTATTTGTTGTTGTCTTTTTTTATAAGGACAAAATCAAGATGTTGCCATAAAAAGTCATAACTCACGAACGCGTCCACCAATTTCGTGAGAACTTTAGATAAACCATCTACACGATCATACGAGCAAACCCTGAAAATGTTTTCGAATTCGGTTTGACCGTTCGTGAGTTATAAAGTCACAACGCACTGGCAACAATTTTTTATTTATTTAGATCATGGACGGCCTCATTGCAAAGCAAATCTGGGCTAGATTTAACTCGAAGTGTTCATTTCATCTAATTAAAATAACGCAGGCCAGCACTTACATAGCAGGACACTGTGCCATTGATACACATGCCTCAATGGGATGGGATTTTCAATTTCTGCAGAAGCTGGAGAGATGGGGAGTAAGAGGAGACAGTAACACACCTCCTTTGCAAGTGCAGTGTTCTCATCTCTTAATTTCAAATACAATTCACAAAAATGTCCTTTTACTGACTTCTTCTTCTTCTTGTGGCGCTACAGTCAGGGCTGGACCTGGGCCTCAACTATAAAAACCTCGCCAGCTAGATCGATCTTTTGTTAGCTGTCACCAATCATGTTGGTTGAGGTCCCCTTCTACTTGGGTGCGCCACCTTAGGCGTGGATGTTCTCTGTTGCGTTGTCCCAATGGTTCGGAATCGAAAACTCTTTGGCCGGAGCTAAGTTGTCCATGCACTCTACATGGCCTAGCCATCTTAGGCGTTGGATCCGTAGACGCCTGGCTAGACTCATGCCGCTGTACAGCCCATACAGTTCGTGGTTGAACCTCCTCCTCCAAATACCATCAACGAAAACAGGACCAAAGATCGCGCGCAGGACTTTTCTCTCGAAAACACCAAGGGACTCTTCATCCGCTTAGAATATTGTCCATGCCTCTGGGCCGCAAAGCAGAACTGGGATGATCAATGTCTTATGACGACGACGGTCACCTTCTGCATACAATCCATTTATAAGGCAGTCTTTAACCTCCGTCCAAAACAAGTTGTGAATCATTCCCTATTGCGCCTGGTTTTAAAGCATTAAAAGTCCAAAGCATTAAAAGCAAAAAAAAGTCCACAGGAGTCAAATCGCAGCTCCGAGGCGGCCAATTGACATCGCCAAGACGGCTGATAACACGATTTGGGAATTTGGTGCGCAAAAGATCGATTGTGGCATGGGCTGTGTGGCATGGCGCGCCATCCTGCATGAACCAGATGTCATCCAAGTCCATGTCTTAAATTTCAGTAAAAAAAAAAGTCTGTTAACATGGCTCTGTAACGCCCACCGCTGACCGGAACGTTGTTCCCAGTCTCATTTTCGAAGAAAAATGGTCCAATGATGCCACCACTCCCCAATCCGAAACAAACTATCATTCTCTGTGCATGCATTGGCTTCTCGACGTGTGCATAACGTGTGAGTTTTCCGAGCCCCAGATGCGGCCGGCAATTTTGTTTGTTAACGTAGCCGAGAGCGGAGATGATCACCCAAGATCGTTGTCCAATTCAAGCTGCTCTAAGGCCCAAACTGCGAAGCTAATGGTCGCGCGTCTTTCATTGCTGAGTCAATTGGACTTTGTAAGCGAATAATCCGAGATCTTTGTGCAGAATTCGCCTCAGGCTAGTGCGTGAAATGGAAATGTTGAGCTGTTGAGGCCGATGGCGAGTTGATGTTCGTGAATTGAGTCTCACACTCTCGGCCACCACAGCAGCCACATTCTCACCTGTGCGCACCGTACGACGACGGGGACCATAAGTGTTGTCCACTAGCATACCAGTCAGACGAACTTTTCGCACAAACTTGCGTACATCAGTCCCGGTGGGTGCTTCATTTCGGTCAAAAACGCACTTCTTAAAAAAAAAACGCACTGTTTGGGCTACACAGCGCTCCCTTTAGAAATAAATTTTCAATATTTGCCAACGTTGTTCAAGCGTAAAGCGACTTATTTCGTTCCGCGGATGTATGATAGTGACTTTCTGTCAAGATTCCGAGCGGGAAACAGCTGTCAGTGTCAAAATAACCTTTGATTAAAAAAAACACTAGATGGCGCACCCTGCATATGATTTAGCTCCTGGAATGCGATTTTTAATGCAAGTTTGTGCGCCTGTCTTTTTTGGCAGTATCCTTTTAACGACTGGATGGCGCAGTTTGTTAAGTGCCTGCTTCAAGTTAGAGGGGTCCCAGGTTCGAATCCCAGTAAAATCGAATCTGGTCCAGTCACCATTTGACGTTGGGGTCAAATTAACAGCACTGGAGTAGGTTAATACCTGGCAGCACAATGGACCAGTTTTGAGTCTGAGTGCTCCAGTGCAGTGTTTCAAAAATCCTCCGAAAAAAAAGAAAGAAAAGTCCTTTCTCAGTTCATCGACAGCAATGAAGGCATATTGGAAAATGCTAATGATTGTACAGTTTTTGGGCTTATGGTTGACTCCAGAATGAACTTGAATAACGGAAAGGTGGCGCCAGATTTAAATTTTATCGGAAAATGGCTTCATATTGGTGTCTCATGTCGTCTTGACGGGTAATTGTTTTTATATCCACTCATCTGCAAGGTGTCTGAAATTGACTGTTTCAGTCGTAGTTTGTGGCCCATTACAAAAATTAGTGGCATGAAATTGAGAATTTATAGGTAGAAGAAAAGAAATGACAGACTGGGTTCCTACAGGTTCCTCCAGAACATGTCAAATGAGCACCTGACAAATTCGAGGTTTCAATGGAGATTAGATTCACTTGACCAGACAGTCTTGCGTTGATTTTTCCTCAAATACGAACGCCTCTACTCAAACTCTCCTTTTTCGGCTCACATCCCCGTCATAAGTGGCTTGCTGAAACAATATTTGCTTGCGGCTTCCATTACTGGCAGTTGACATCATCATCACATCGGTCCACCGCCACCACAAGTACTTGGACACCACTTGGCCAGCGGGGGCAGCTGGCCACTCTGCATGCATGGCTTACCTTTGCGGCGAACCATAATATTTGCTTGCTTTGCCGCTGCAGTTCGGGGAATCATTCAAATGTGACGCGTCTCTGGTGCATCCATGCACTGGGGGTTTCTCTCGAGTCGACTGTTGATTTGAATTGAAAATCAAGGACTTGGCGGCGAAGAAGTGCTTGAGGGTTGAACGGGCGACAGCGTTCTGTGTTTGTTTTGTGAAATTGCATTGCTCTCGCTGTGTGCTGTCGAGGACTGGAAATGCAACGGAACACGGCGCAGAAATGGATTGAAATGTTTGTTTTGATTTAGCGAAATGATTTGTGGGGACTGAAGGGATTGAGTGGCTTGTGGAAAGCTTGAAGAGGGGAATTTGGCGATGGAACAAATTTACGAATGATTGAAGTCATTGAGGGCAGAGTGAACTTTAAAGTCACAAGTTGGGGCTCTGGTCCACATAAGCTGTCATTCCTTAAGCAGCTGGCGATGGAACAAATTTAACGACTATGATCAGAATTTTGAGAAGGTTCCAGTGAATGTGTGGGAGGTATTGACGTCAGTGCTTGATGGGTTCTAAATAGGGGTGCAATGAACTGTAGGTCTTAAGCTCGTGGCGCGAAAGATCAAATGACTTGTTCCCCGCACAACGCCACCCTCACTCAAGCAGCCTCATCCAGTTCCTCCCCACAGTCTCTCACCGTGCACCGTCTGCTGTGACTGCTCGCCGGCGGTTTCATAAGAGAATCTCAATAAAAGTAATGAACGATGATAAAAGCTATGAGAAGCATTAAGAACAAACCAGTGAATCCATAAAACGTCAATTTACATAAATTCCATCTTTTTCTTAGTTTCTTCGCCGGTTTTTTTCGCCTTTCCCGCATTTCTACCCCTATCGTGGTGTCGTGAGGTCTTGTCTTTGTCTCCCAGTCACCCCCAGTCCCTCGTCAATAACTTCTTCGTTTGCTTAACATTCTTTTCCTTGCGGCTAATTGCAATAATCCATTTAAAACGTCCCATTTCCTGTCATAAAAGCCCCCGCTATTACACACAAAAAGCAAAAAAAATAAAATAACAACGAAACAGAATAAAGAAAGAAAAATACTACCCCCATCCAGTGGGCAAGTTGACTTGTCTCGCGGATCACTTTGAATCTCATTACAACCCCTGTGCGCAGTTTTATTTTGTTTTTCCTTCGCTTCGCCCTCGTTACGTGTGTAACTGCATCAAATTGTGGATTTCCCCGAAAGATACACGAGAATGGAGAGAAAAAAAGCAGAAATCTTTGCTCGCGACATGACTTCCATGTCCTGCAGGGTGGGGGTGGTTCTCTCTCTCTCTCTCTTCGATAAATATGGGCAATTTTTTCTCCATTACAAGCTAGCCGCCGACACTGCCACCGCTACTGCTGCCACTACACACCACAGCTAGTCGTCCGGTGTGGCAGAGTGCAAGCGAGGATGGGGTGGAGGTGGCAAATAAAAGAAAAAAAAATCCACCAAGGCTAATGGAGAATCCTTGGAAAAACATGAAAAAGAAATCTAAATGCTGGAGGATTCGTTGCTTCGTCGGTTAAGGGGTTTGAACCGCTCGGCGGCGGGATGTTTGGTTCATCGTGTAGTTGCCGCCAACTTGCCATGAGAGTGTTATGACTTTTTTATGCAAAAAAGGACACTCATCCCGTCGGTCGTCGGTCGGAACAAATGAAGAAATGAAGAAATAAGACTTTTAATTTTGTGAAAGAAGAATCCTTGTTCTGCGGGTCCAGGATACGACTGTAACGCAATAAGGTCTCATTACCGACGACGACGACGGAGAGGGTGGTGGTGGGGAATCCTTGGAAGGATTTACACTCCTTGCAGCAGTTCATTACCTTAAATTTTCAGCTTTTCAGCTTCAGCTGAGTCTGCTGGGCTGGCTGGGTGGATGGGGCGTATAATTTGTTTGGCTAATGCGTCCAGCACACGCTCAGGGATTCCTTGTCTGTGCTGCGCGTGTGTGTGTGTCGCGTGGGGAATGACTTTTTGTGGGCGACCAGATGCGTTTAATATTTAAAATTTAATTTTTATTAAAAAACGCGGTTTTTTCCCCCGATGTTCCTTCAGCTCCTGCTGCAGCAGCGGTGGTGGTGGGTGGGTGGTGGTCGTTGTGATGATTTAGGAAGCCAGCCTTGCGCTGCGTGGATTAGGCGAGAATGCAATGTGATACCGGTGGGAGAGTTGTGCTGGGAAGTTTTTCAATTTTCGATTCGATTTTAGTGGAAATCAAAGAGGGCCGGGGGAGGGTCTTAATTGAATCGCGGGACGAACAAGATGTGCCGGCATGCAGGAGAAAATATTTATCTCGGTGATTTCCGGAAGAGTAGTTAAATTCGCTGGTCGAAGTTATTCCCGAATGCCACAACGTGTGGTATCGGTGAATCGTGATCTTTGTAATCTCTGAGCCATAAAATCAGCGACAGGAGCGACTGCATGAGCCAGGGGCATATGGTCAACGATGACGGTGAACATTTGAGAATCTCATTTTGGCGTTTAATGAAGCCGTGACGATGGCGGGGAATCTTGCTATGCTGCATGGGGTTGTGGGAAATGCTGTGGAATTTCTTTTGTGAATTCCATTGGCGACGGCTGTGCAGGTTTTTATTTGAAGGGAATTTGTGCTTAAATTGGAATAACTTTGAGATTTGTTTAGGATTTACGAATTGGAAGCACTGAAGTCATTGGAGGAACAGTGAACTTTGGAGCTGTGGTCTACATAAGCTGTCGTTCCTTGAACCCAGTGGCAGTTACCGAGTACCATGTTTTGTTGCAATTAAGGCAGCAGCGAGGGACAATTTTTTCGGTTAATCGACGACGACGCTCGGCATTTCCCCGGTAATTTCTTTTAACAGAGTTTTGTTCAGTTTAAGGTGCTTTCATTGAGATATTGGGTCGTACAAAAAGTCTCCGCGATTTGTGTCACTAGATGGTGTTGATGTCTATTTATCTGGAAACACTAATCTGATTGTGTCAGACGAACCCGTGTTTGAAAGGTGACATGTCAGGCTACATTTTTTACGTAGAAAGCTGTGTAATTCGTTGCTCGTTTTAAAAGTTTTACTGGTCCAGTCACCATTTGCCGTTGGGATCAAATTAACGGCACTGGAGTAGGTTGCTACCTGGCAGTACAATGAACCAGTTTTGAGTCTGAGTGCTCCAGTGCAGTGTTTCAAAATTCCTCCGAAAAAAAAGAAAATACCGTCTGCTGTCAGGAGATAGCGGAGGCACTAAATATCAACCGTATGACAGTTTGGAATCATCTAAAACGAGCAGGCTACTCAAAGAAGCTCGATATTTGGGTGCCACATGAATTAACGCAAAAAAATTGAATTGACCGAATAACCATTAGTGAAACTCTGCTGAAACGTAACGAAATGGAACAATTTTTGAAGCGATTCGATTAAGTACGAGAATATCGAACGCAAGCGATCATGGTCCAAGGCCGGTGACCGACCACAAACGACCTGAAAGACTGACCGCAAACAAGGTTATGTTGAGTGTTTGGCTGAACCTCTACATACGGTGCGCTGTCGATTTGTCTGCAATACAGTCAAAATCTCTTATAACGACTTCGGTTATAACGACAAAATTCTTAGGTCCCGCCTGAGCTCCATTATATGTAATCCAATAGCATAATAAATCGTTTACATCGACCAAATTCTTCAGTCCCTTGAAGGTCGTTGTAACCGATTTCCACTGTATTTTTGAACAATTGTTGCATTGAAAGGAGTAAAAAAGGAGAATTCTTTAAATGGTGCCAGAATCCGGGGTGGACTTGGGGTACTTCGATACCTACCTCCAGATGAGCACATCAACTTGGTTGAGGTCCTTCTCCACTCGTGTGGGCAAACTTAATCGGTGACGTCCTCTGTTGCGTTGTCTCACAAGCTCAAAGTCGAAGATTCTCCGAGTCTGAGCCAAGTTACTCATGCGCTCTGCATGGCCTAGCCATCTTAAACGTTGGATCCCTAGACGTTGTACAGTCGATATAGTTCGTGGTTGAACCTTCTCCTCCAAATGCCATCAACGCAAGCAGCACCAAGATCGCGCGCAGAACGTTTCTCTCGAAAAGACCAAGGGACTCTTCATCCGCTTGGGATATTGTCCATGCCCCTGCGCCGTAAAGCAGGACTGGGATAATCAAGGTCTCATACAGAGTCAACTTGGTCTTCCGAGAGAGGGCTCTACTACTCAATTGCATTTGGAACCCAAGACCCAGCGGTTGGCAAGAGTTATTTTGCATTTGATCTCGCAACTGATTGTTTTTACTGTTTACCGCGGAGCCAAGGTAGACGAATATATAGCTGCCTATATTGACGTTCTGGCCAAGTCGTCGATGTTGCGCGTCCTTTCTCAATTACTTCGTTTTGCCTTCATTTACTGCCAGACCCGTTGTAGCTGCTTCTGTTTGCCCGCAAACGCCTCATTGACGGTTCGCAGAGTTCGACGTCGAACTACGTCAATGTCATCCGCGTATGCTAGCAGTTGGGCGAACTTTTGCAGGAACGTGTCTCAAGTGTTGGCCTGTGATATTTGCACAATCTACTCAAGAACAATATTAAAAAACTCACATGACAGCGTAACGAGTTCGTTACCAACCTTGATGGAGCAGCGACTGTTCTCCTTCGTCATCCTGCTCAGTCTGACGAGTTTGGTAGGAATGTCAAAACTAGACATGGATCGTCCCTATTCACACTCTCATACACGGCCTAGAAATCGACGAATAGATGCTGTGTGTCGATCTGCTTTTCATGAGTCTTTTACAGGATCTGCTGTAGTGTGAAGATTCGGTCGACTTCCCTTGCCTGAAACCACATTGATAAGGACCTATCAGATTGGTGACTTTCACACAGAACGGCAGAAAAGGTCTTACACGCAATGTTAAGGAGACTTATCCCTCGATAGTTGGTGCAGTCAAAGGAGTCTCAAACGATACTGGGATTCCACTCATCATACATACAGACATACATACATCATGCATACTTTTCTCTGACCAAATTTTGCAGATGAGCTGGTTCACGCGCCAAACCAGGTTATCTCCAACTTCTTTAAAAAGCACGCAGACAAATTGTTCCAATAGCTTTGTTAGACTTCAGTTCAGCCAGCCTATGCTGGCTTGGCAGTAGATAAACCTGTTAAATAAATTTTGCAACACATTTTCGATAGCACATTTTTTTAACTAGCCAGACGAATCTTTTGGCATCAAAAAGGCGCATTACGCCATTTTTTTTTAGTTTATTCTAAGCAACCACTGTTTTCTAATTACCGATTAAGAACACCTTACAAATGCTAATCAAACTTCAGGACAGCTTGAGTAGCTCTTGCCTCTGCATCTAAACTCATTCAAAATTTAAACTCACAGTCAAGCCGATTCATTTCGATCGATTAGGAGCACGTTGTGCTGCATACGAATGCCTCCATGGATCCCAATCCACTCTTCATTTCGAAATTGAAAAACTTACCCACTCCAACGGCACGCCGGCCCAAAGGAAATTTTCATCAAAAAGCAATCAAAGGAAATTATTTATCCATTTGTTGCCAACACCGATATGCTAATTTTCCTTTTCTAATGAAATATTTTAATTTTCCCCACACGCCGTCCTCGGACCGGAATTCTTAGGTACCACCACAAAAATCCTTAAATTGTTCTTTGATATGTTCCTTCGGAAATGTCCCAAAACCGTACTGCAGTTGTGTGTGCTCCTGTGGGGAGGAGCATTTTTGTCTTTTTCTGCACAAAGGATGTGAGGACTGCCACAGAATCGCATTCTACACAGTCTACACATGAGAACACATGTGAAGTGAACGGAGTGTGTCCCGTGTGGGGAGAGCAGAGGAAAATGGGAAAAATGCTAGTCCTTTGAAGTTCGAGTGCGGCGGTGTGGGGGTGTATTACGAAATCGGATGGTTGAAATATTCAAGGAATTGGATTTGAAATTGAAAAGGACTTGGGAAACTATTGGACAATGTCAAGTGGACCGTTTTATCGTTTTCTTTTCCGCAAGGCAAATGGGGCAACCTAATAAATTTTGAAAGAGGCAGTTATTGTGGTTCGCATTCTTTGGCATGAATGTTTGAGGGGGGAATGGAAAGTGGGTAGCAATTTCGTCGATTATGAGATGATTTGTTTTGTAACGCGATGGGATAATGGCTTGTGGAGTGGGCATGTGGGGTTTTGAAAATTGGCGCTACAGACAGAGGTGGACTTGAGTTCCAAAAAGCATTTTCAGCAAGATACAGCTTAGCACGATCGTCCTCCAAATTGCCTGCGATCTCCCTTAGCTTAAGTGGATTAACCTAGTTCTGGAAAATTTTTTCAGCCAGAGTTTTGTTTGAAAGACAGGACAGGAGCACAAAATAAATTAAGCTCTTTGCCGATGAAGCTGAAGAAAAAACTGAAATTTACAAACCGATTTAGACACACAATCAATTGGACAAATAGTGAAAGTTTTCAAAGCAATAGAAGAGCAAGTTAGACGGATCCGAGGGCGAAAAATTACGAAATCCAATATGTCCGATAATATTTTCTGTCACTTTCATTTTTAAATTGCTGCCTGCGCATACAGGGCAAAGTTGTTGACCGCACCTAACTTGGCGGGATGCCAGCAACGATCCCTGTTGTTGCGCAGGTCAAGCTGTCATACAGCCTCCTTGCGGCGCCCCTTGGATAGCCGTCACAACAACTGTTGTGAGGTGAACCTATGTATGTATCGAACACCGTAGGCAAGAGGGTGCATATATCCACCCCGACCAGACCGGCGGTTGTGCGGAGGGTTAACAACCCGCTCATTGAAAAAAAAAACACTTGTTATGGAAGGAATTCTGCCTCGGATCAACGGACAGACATTCGCCCAAGCTCAGACCCTCCATGGGTCGTAGGCCTGTTAAGTAAGTAAGGAAAGTAGTATCATACCTTAAGTTGGTTATGGCCCTTCATATCGAGCGTTCAACCAGAGACGAGGTCGTCCCTCAAGTTCTCAGAATCAGAATTCTTGAGTGAGAATCCATGCTCCTCGTAGTTTAGTCAACTTGTTTAGAGGATGCTGAGCAAGTTGTTTTATTGCTTTGCAGACAACAGGAAAATAGGGATCTACTAAGTCCAAATTTGTATTCTGACGTAGATTTTTTTATTTTTTTTTCGGGGATTTTTTGGGACTCTACTGGGGCACTCAGACTCAAAACTGGTCCATTGCACTGCCAGGTAGCAACCTACTCCAGTGCCGTTCATTTGATCCCAACGGCAAATGGTGACTGGACCAAATTCGATTTCACTGGGATTCGAACCTGGGACCCCTCGAACTTGGGGCAGGCACTTAACCACCTGCGCCATCCAGTCGTTTCTGACGTTGATTAATATGAATTTGGATCTTTAGGACTTAGGACCATTTCTGATGATCTTGTTCTTTCTCCTGTCGTTTAATGATATGTCCTATAATAATCTAAGATCGATTCACAAATACTTCTTTCAGATGGTGGTTGTTTTTCATCTAAATGCTGTCTAATCCTTTTCGAATAATTCACTTAAATTAAGACAAAGGACGATAAACTTGGTTTGACAGTCTGGGTTGACATACATGGCAACCAACTGTTTCTGTCGCCATTTTCTTCTTCGCATGTCTCCGGACGGTCCTGCGTCTCAAAAAACAAGTCTGCTTTTGATATTTGTCTCAAATTGTACACTTCACGCTAAAATGACTGGATGGCGCAGGGGGTTAAGTGCCTGCCCTGAGTTAGAGGGGTCCCAGGTTCGAATCCCAGTGAAAGCAAAGTGAAAGCACGCTTCTATCTGGTTTTTCAAATCTGGTCCAGTCACCATTTGCCATTGGGATCAAATTCACGGCACTATCACTGAAGCGTTCGATCAGTGGTAGTAGTCTGACTGTGGGTATCACAATGGACCATCATGGTCTAAGTGTGCTGGTGAATTTACCAGGAGCCTCCCTAACCCTACACTCGACGCTAGTTAAGTTTCTTCTTAACTTGCCTACGCCAACATAAATTCGGTCGTCTTGTGTTGGCGAGTGAGTTTTGCACGATCTTCTCAAGAACGATGTTAAAGAAATCACATGACAGCACGTCGCCTTGTCTACAACCTTTTTTGACATTGAAGGTCTCGGTGAGTTCGTTACCGACCTTGATGGAGCAGCGAGAGTTCTCCATCGTCATGCTGCTCAGTCTGACGAGTTTGGCAGGAATGTCAAAACTAGACATGGCGCTGTATAGCTCGTCTCTATGCACGCTGTCATATGCGGCCTTGAAATCGACGAATAGATGGTGTGTGTCGATCTGCATTTCTTGGGTCTTCTCCAGGATTTGCCGCAATGTGAAGTTTTGGTCGATGCTGGACTTCCCTGGCCTGAAACCACACTGATAAGGACCTATCAGTTTGTTCACGAATGGTTTCAGGCGTTCACACAAAACGGCAGAGAAGACCTTATAGGCGATGTTAAGGAGACTTATCCCTCGATAGTTGGCGCAGTCAAAGGGGTCTCCTTTCTTGTGGATCGGGCAAACGATACTGAGATTCCACTCATCGGGCATGCTTTCCTCCGACCATATCTTACAGATGAGCTGGTGCATGCGCCCTACCAGATCACCTCCAGCTGCTTTAAACATTTCAGCAGGCAGACTATCTGCACCAGCAGGTTTGTTAGACTTCAGTCTCGATATCGCTATCTTGACTTCGTCTAGTTCGGGGAGACGTTATTCTCTTCTATCATCGTCCGTTGCGTTGAGTGGAACATTCTGCCTGACAGCAGTATTTGTGTCCTCATCGCGGTTTAACAGTCTGTAGAAATGATTTTTCCAAATTCTCAGTTTCGACTGCGAATCTACCACTAGTTGTCCATTCTCGTCCCGGCAGGCTTCTGTCCGAACTTTGCACCCATTCGATAAAAGTTTTACCCTTTGGTAAGACTTTCGGACATCATTCCTGCCATAACACCTCTTCATCTCCTCGATCGCGCGCTTCTCATGCTCTTTCTTTTTCTTCCTGAGAAGCCGGTTCTCTTTATAGAGATGTCAAAACCAGACATGGCACGAAACTCTTTAAGAATGCAGCCATTTGAGATCTCAAACTTGATTATTCAGAAAGTGAGTGAGCAGTGAATCCTCAACCAATTGCCCCCAAATATCCTTCAAGAGCCTGAACTGCTTCTGTTTTCAAAGAGTCAACTAGTTTTTTTTTCGGAAGATTTTTGAAACCCTACTGGAGCACTCAGACTCAAAACTGGTCCATTGTACTGCCAGGCAGTTGCCTACTCCAGTGCAACGGAGTACGGAGTACCAACGGCAAATGGGCAAGATTCGATTTCACTGGGATTCGAACCTGTGACCCCTCTGACTTGGGGCAGGCATTTAACCAACTGCGCCATCCAGTCAGTTAGTCAACTAGTTACGAAGTTTGTTCAGTAGTTGCTCGTCAAATTTGAGAATGGGCCCCCACTTTGTCTAAGTGTTTTCGGATTTCTTCCGCGACGGTTGCCTAACAACCTGCTCATCAATTTATCGAAGAATACGTCTTTAAATGAAAGACCCAGAGCCATTTGACTCACAATCCACCTCCTTATCGATGAGACCAGTTAATGTCAAGGACTTCTCGCTGAATTCCCCATTCAAATTCGTTTCTCCATCGGTCTTCAGCCCTTTAAACGTCAAATTTCCTACGCAAAAGCCATCAAATATTGAATCATTTGAAGCACTGTCATTATTGACATGCAAGAGGACCGTTTCCACAAATGTCCTGTCATTTCATTCAACCGTCAAATGGCATTTGCCCCAAGCCACGGGATCTTATCTTCAAATGCACTCCGCAATGTAATTGTAACCAGGGTATCTTTTGCATCCGCGCGCAATCGACCCCGTCAAACCGACATATAATTTGCATAATCCACTCGTAATTACACACCGTTTCGAGGCGCACTAAAGACCGAATTCCATCGGCAAAACAACATTAAAACCTCGAGAGCATTTCTCCAAATGACACCTGAAAGCGAGGCCGGGCTCTCGGAACGATACGTGCATCGGCCGAGCAATCATCAGCAAAACGATGTTTTGCCCAACGCTCGAGATATCAATCTTCCATCTGAATGCAAATTCCATTCCATCATCGCAATCGACTGGTCGACAATCGAGCGGCAACGACATGACTGACATCGCAAGCACACCACAAGCACCACCGTTGCCCCCCGTACCGCCGCGTCCGCGTCATAGAATGCGAAACTTTCCCAGCAGACACCTCGCAATCGCAATTAATCGCAAATGGCATAAATTTCACTTGGGGCTGCGGTCTTGGCGGCGAGCGACGGACAACGGACGGCGGACGACGGACGGCAGGACTGACGGACGAGTGCACTCTTGGACGATACACACGCCCGGCGAAAGGTGTAAATCATAAGTAAAACATAGACACAGTGGACAAGCTCGAGGATGGTGAGTGTATCTGAAGTGAATACCTTCGACCACGCAGCGGAGTGCGCCAGCCGCGGTTGTCCAGCACCACCGACGGCAGCGCCTAAGTTCGATGGCCCCCTCTGGCGAGCGTGTGTGCTCTCCTTTCGGTCCCACTAACCAGTAATTACCAGAGCCACTCTCGATGCAAAAGACTGCCAATTATACGTTTTCTACCTGAAATACGCGTACACACTCGACTGCGATGCGACTGGTGTGGCAGGACGAGTGCAGCGAGGATTGCTGTTCGAGTGCGAGCGCAGGCATTTGGCACAAATTTCAGTGCCGACCACTGAGATGGCTATTATTGGAAAAACATTCACTAATCGAAATTAAATGACGTGTGAACGCTGGCAGGTGCTGGGGTCGTTTTTCAGAGTTGACCCGGGGTTCTGGGGCAGTTCGGAATTCGTGTGGCCTATATCTGAGTGGGAAAGAGTTGGCGCATCGATGTGGCGATTGAAGGTGCGTGCGGTGCACGGAAGGCAGCTGGGAAGGGATGGGATTGCGGAGAGTGAGTTTGAATGACTGTCATTCATGGTATTGCCCAAGGGAAGTAGGAAGTGACTGCTTTGGCATTCGTTTAGTGGTGACAGTTGCACAAGTCCCTAAGGGAATGGTTTTGTGTCGGGCGCCAGTTACGATAAGAAGCAAGTACAGGGATTGTAAGGTGTACGCCTGAGGTCAGACAGAATCTCCCTCAAGATAGATATGCCATCAAAGAAATTAGTCGCCCAAAGACCGTTTGAGGAATACAGTATTTACTCAAATGGTGGGCGTATTCAGAAATTTGCCTTAAATGGGCAAATTGGTGCAAGAACTGCGGAAGAATGTGCACCACAGAGTCATTTCCTTTGTCTTCTTGAGCTCGTGGTGGGAGCACAATTAAGTTATTTGCCTTGTCATGAAGGAACAACTGACATCTGCCATCAACAGTTAACCAAATTCTTCATAGAGACTATAGGCAGATTCGAACTCAGAGTCAAAGTGGACAAAGGAACAAATAGTCAGAAAAGAATGGACAATTAAGTAACACTGATCAAAGGAGGGAAATGAAGATAACCGGTGTGCCTGATAATATACTTTATTTTTTGACGAACCTACCGTCTAATGTGGACGCGAGACTCAGACATGGACACTCTCAGTCAGTATCACCTTTTGGCTTCATTACCGGATGCTGAATTGGTTGAGATCTTCTTTCAATTGAGTACAGATCCGTAGACGTGCTCATCATGCAAAACATTTGTTCTCCTGTTGTCATACCCAAATATTCCTCGGGACGAATCTTGTCCTCATTGTATTCGTAGTTTAGCCAATTTCAGTTGTGGAGAAGTCGATGACACTGCAGAGCACTTCCTCTGACACTGTCCCGCCTTTGCTCGGATCAGGTGGCAGTTATTCGTTGCTGATGAGGTGAGAGCTGATGATGTAGCCTCCTCATCACAGAAGCTCCTACTGGACTGCCTCCGGAAGACCAAGAAATTCCAGAAAAAGTCGGTTACTGCCTGGTGGTAAAATGGACCAGTATTTGAGTCTGAGTGCTTCAGTGGAGTGTTTAAAAACCTCCGACAAAACAACACTCGAGAGAGATGGATTCGTCAAATACGTAACGGGTTTTTTCGTATCTCGTATTGACTCTCTTCTTCAGAATACCTCAGAAAATTGGTTATTTCAGTCAATAACTCATCAAGCACTCAACAAAGTGAAGGCTTAGTGGTATATTTCCTCATACCTGCCGCTGAATGTACTACCACTACCGCAGGCAGTAGGTGACTGCCCAAACAGTCTTTGGACTATTCTCCATCCGCTGAGTGAAATTCCGAACCAATTCCGGTTCCATAACTCACGCACACTCCGACTCCGGCTCAATCTGCCGCCAGATCTATTCAGTTCATTCATCTGCATGCCGGCTCTTCCGCCACAGCAGCCTCAAATCGAACCACCACCATCGCCGAACAAATGTAATCCAACAAATTTCACTCAACCGTACAACAGACAACACATCACGAGCAGGCGGACAGACAGCCGGGCTTATCTTCGAACCAATCCATTAAAATTGCACATCGTTTACACCGAAAATCAATTGACCAAGGCATTCCCTCCCCCATCCTCGACTTCGCACCGACACCGACACCGAAGACCTCGTCATCATCATCGACTCCGTCGTCGTCGTAGTCGCCGTCTTGTTCTTCTTCCGCACTCCAACAGAAAAACAAAGCAGAAAAAAAGGACCGAGTCGACATCAGATGCCGTTCAGCCTTTAAAAGGCCGCAACCGAAACCGATTCACCGGCCAGGACTCTCACCCACGCTCCCCCTCCGTCGGTCGCATTCGATCAGTTGAGTCCTATTCGAGAACTCTCGACGCCAATAAATTCATCCCGCACAATCGAATTCGTTTGGCAGATAAATCCACCAAATCCGCCAGCCATCCAGGGCCGAGCGCCCTCGACTGCGACTCTCGGCCGTCGGCTGGCGGCTGGCGGCTGGTGGAACTCCCGAACCGAATGTTTTACAAAAGATACCAAGTACCCTTTTATGTCCGAATGTGAGCATTTAAATCCTCGGACCGAGATTACGCGAGATTGAGTTATGTGGTGCATTAATGGTTGCGAAACGGATTCACATGGCTCACAGGTGGTGGTGGTGGTAGTGGCGGGCCACTCGTTCAGTGGTCACTCTCATGTGGGCCGTGCTAGATAGGAGCTCCTGCATCTCAACTCCCGGACTCGACTCTGTTGCTCTGTGCAGCAACAGCAACAGAAGTGGGAATGCAATTTAAATGGGATCGGATCTGAGATCGTCATCGTTGAGTAAAGTGCGCCGGGGAGTCCACAATTGAAGTCGAAGTCGCTGAGTCTGGGAAGGAAGTGCCGCTGCAGCAGGAGCAATGCGACTGTGGATGCATTTTGCCGAACAGCTTTGCCCCCACAGGAGAGCCACTGATAGTCGTGAATTAACGTTGACGTGATAAGCGAAACAAGTTGGTTGTTGCTCACTCGCCAGCGTGATGGTCGCTTTGGCTCTGGGTCTGGTGCTAGTGCCCTCGACTCGGGTGAATCTTAACTAGGAGACAGCGGGATTGAGAGTTTGCCTTTTTTGTCGAGATGGGCGCAGTGCAATTGAATTCACAGACGCTTCGTGTTATTTATTGGCGTGCAGCGACGAGCGGTCGACTAGACAAATTGAAGCAGATTCGGTGTCGTGATGTCGTGAATGTGTTTTGAGTGGATAAGCCAATGGCTTTCGCAAATGGAACGTTGAATAGTCGGATTGCCGTGTGGGTATCTCTAACTTTCTGCCAGGGGTCAAGTCAAACCTTGACTTAGTTCACTCTGCATGTGAGAGTGCCGTGGATTCTGGGGATTCAGAGATTAGAGTCGCTTCATGAGTCACATAAGTATCGTAAGAAATGTCCTGCACCATCTCTAACCCAGTCTCCTTTAGGAATTTGAGAATGAGAGATGGTTTCAGTGACTGCACATCTTCCTCTGATAATAGGTACTTGCCAAGACATTTTTGTTTCAACCATCGATGGAAGCCCTAACCAAGGACGCATGCAGTCCCAGCGTAGGTTTAGGTCCTGAGATTGCCTCATCTGATAGTTAAAGTTAGTCCCCATTTGATGATATCGCATAGGGTCTCCTCCATTTTTCCTCTGGCTATGATGACTATGTCATCGGCATATGCTTGACATCTGATGCCATGGTTTGTCAGTATCTCTAGAAGCTCGTCTACAACTAGGCTCCTCCTTGTGGGCACCCTCTTGTTGTATCGACTTTTATTATGCCTCCTGGCGTGTGAGTCTCCGCTGATCTTGTGCTCAGGAGTTCATACATCCATTTCAGTACTGTCTGGTTTACTTCCTTTTTGTCCAGAGCTCGAATAATTGCATCGTGAGATGTGTTGTCAAATGCTCCTTCAATATCCGAGAAAGCACACATAACTATTTCTTTCGCTTCGAGGGCGCTTTCGTGAGGTTCTGTTAGTTGGTAGAGCGCAGTTTCTGGGGATCTGCCTGCCCTATATGCATGCTGACAGTAGTGTAGAGGAGATGCATGTAGTACTTCCTCTCTTGCATAGTTGTCCACGGGCTTTTCCATCGTTTTAAGACGAAACGATGTTAGGCTGACCGGTCTGTAGGACTTTTTTAGGCCTGGGTCGTTCGTCCCCATTTTTGGAATAAGTACTACCTCTGCCCGTCTCCACTGGTTTGGTATGTATCCCAGTGCTAGACTTCTTATTTAAAGTTAAGATGGAGCTAATGGCGTGGAAAGTAGGAAAAAGGAAGAAGACAAGATTTTTTCTCTCTAAACATCACCAAATATTGCTACCTCCCGTATTCACTCAACAATCTTTTTCCCTTAAAATCCTTCGCTGTACACCTCAAAGGAAATCTGGAAGAATGCTTGCGGAATCTAGTCGAGAATTAGACCCTAACCAGTACTCATGTAGTTCCTCGCACCTCCTACACCGTCAAATTCTCTATATCGCCAGAAGAATACAAATTTCCAATATTGCCTGCTTCACCCATCGCACATCCGTGAGAACAGAATAGCATGTCTCAACCCCATTCCACATTGTCAACCTTCCGTCACTCATCAGCCAAGTCAGTGACTCTCTCCCGAAAGCAATATAAATTCATCGCAACTTCTTAAAATGCCTCCGCTTCTCTGGCACACTATCAGCCAACCGAAATTCCCCACAATCCATTCCGTCCACCCACCTCCACCGCCTCGTGCTCACCTCATTGGAATGCCATCAATCCTTTCCAATAATTGGTCAGAGCTTGAGGTGTGAAATGTTCACACCTCGTCGATTATGCCCCCCGAGGTTCGAGTTCAACACCGACCGACCATAACTCACCCTTCCTTCGCCCATCGACCTATCATTAACAGAATATCATCATTATAACCCATCACCCAGCACTCCCCCCAGAGCAGGGCACTAACACAGAAACTTCAAAAGGAATTTAAGGCATTTTTTGGCAGGTGGCATCGCAACTGACCCAATAAATTCATCATCAGCCAGCCGGGCGTCCGCATCTGAATGAAAATTCGAATTCATTACCGAGCCGGCAGCAGCCAACCCCTTCATTATGTGGACGCTTTGGACTTTGCTCCTGATTAAGCGCACTCGGCCGTCCTTCCACCCACACAACCCCACCCACCAGCACCTGCCGTCACGGTCATTGTGGATATGTGTGAAAATTTAATCAAGCTTAAAGAGTTTTCGGGCCTATTTCTGTCTTGAATTAGACGTGCACTGTCGGGCGGGGGACTGACGAATGGGAGGGGGTCTTTTTCGGGTATCATCGTGACGGTGTCCTTGCTGCCGTGTCTGGGGTGGTGACTGTTTCCCATCGAATGGCTTAATCAAATGAATTTTGAAATAAAAACGAAGGCTGTGTCGGGATACATGTGGAAGGGCCTTTGACTAATTGATGGAAAAGGTGTGAAATTCATCGGATGGCGGCAGGGGAGGTGGATGCTTTTAAATGGAAATTGATTGAGTCGGATTTGGGTCCTCTATCTCTGCGGTCGTAATCAGTTCATGCATTCACGTGTATTCACGATGAAATTGGGGCGGGGATCTGCTGGGAGTTTAAAAATATCACGCTTATCTGTGAGGGGTAGGTGCAACGTCATGACCATTATTTTGGATGCGAATCTGGATCACACGCTAATGGCCGTTCAGCCCTTGAACCAATGCCAAGAGGGTGGCCGCTTAAGGGTGTTATTTTCCTTATTTGTTCTATAGTCAGTCCCCCGTCCTCAGATTTTAGCCAGTCTTCAGTCCTCAGTTTTCAGTTTTCAGTTTTCAGTTTTCAGTCTTCAGTCTTCAGTCTTCAGTCTTCAGTCTTCAGTCTTCATTCTTCAGTCTTCAGTCTTCAGTCTTCAGTCTTCAGTCTTCAGTCTTCAGTCTTCAGTCTTCAGTCTTCAGTCTTCAGTCTTCAGTCTTCAGTCTTCAGTCTTCAGTCTTCAGTCTTCAGTCTTCAGTCTTCAGTCTTCAGTCTTCAGTCTTCAGTCTTCAGTCTTCAGTCTTCAGTCTTCAGTCTTCAGTCTTCAGTCTTCAGTCTTCAGTCTTCAGTCTTCAGTCTTCAGTCTTCAGTCTTCAGTCTTCAGTCTTCAGTCTTCAGTCTTCAGTCTTCAGTCTTCAGTCTTCAGTCTTCAGTCTTCAGTCTTCAGTCTTCAGTCTTCAGTCTTCAGTCTTCAGTCTTCAGTCTTCAGTCTTCACTCTTTAGTCTTCAGTCTTCAGTCTTCAGAGGAAACGATTTAGAACCAGAAATGCATCACTTTCGCTCCAGCAGTTCTACGCAAGAGAACCTGGTACGGCCTACAGACATTCCCTTCATTCCAACATCACACTACATCATCGTCTTCCCGCTCCATTAATCACCAGAGTAATTAAATAAAACAATCAACGGAGTCCGATTCAGTCGCAAACAAAGCGGAACAACGCCGGGTCGTCGATCGAAAACCATTAGCACCAGCGAATCGGCAACAATTGATCTCCGTCCGAATGCCATCCGTGAGAGTCCCAGAGAAACGAATGCCTCCGCGGACCATCCACGGCCCCACTCCCATCCGCGCCTCGCATTGACATGTGTAAAGAGAAGCGATTCCATCAGATGTTCGAATATCTTTCAGAGATTTCAATTCCATCTCCGTCCAGCCCCCAGCCCCAGCCGGCCACAAAAGGTCCGAGTGAAAACGCACCATGACTAGTCAAATATCGCAAACGTCACTCACTCTGAATGGAGCCGGCCGCAGTGTGTGTGCGCGCCCGAAGAAGATTCCGTCGGGTACAAAGGCCCCAGTCGCAGCTCTCACTTAGACCTCTGGCGCCACACATCAAAAGCGCTTTATTGATGACCGCCAGCTTCCCGCTGATGCACGGACGACTGGTATGACACGTAATTAGGCTGCTGGAATTTTTTGTTTTCTCAGGTGTAACAGATTCTAATCGGATTAGAAATGCCGGCCATTCCGGCGACCGGGCCACTCACGGCGCAGCTTTTCACGACCGACTGTCAAAGCGCGGCGAAGATTCAATTTCCACAAATTCGCGCAGGCGACCGCGAGGAACAAAAGCGTCTCAATCTCGATCGGGCATCTGGCTCCACACTCGGTCGGCAGATCTACACGCACATTACGTCGTACTTAAGAGTCATTTAAGTCAGAGAAGTTTGATTGATGATTTTTTGGTTTTGTTCGGTAAACAATTTTCCATTATCCGGGCTGACACACACTCCGCAGGTCGTCCTACCGGAGCGGCTCAGTCGTGGTTGCGGTCCGTGATCAAAGGGAACCCATGCCGCCGGAGTCGGGGCGTGTGCGATGCTGAGTTGCTGGCGAGCTGACGTGGACGTCTGAGCCAGACATTGTGTCGATTTGGTGATTCGGTTAATTTGTAATTGTTTTACGAAGTTTCCCCGCAGAACGATGTTGTAGTCCGCATTTGGGATGTTGTCTTGACTGGTTTTGAATGACATAAGAGACACGGTTGCAGATTCATTGGAAGATGCAGAAGGTTCAGTGAACTTTGAATGGGAATTCTGAATGAAAAAGGGAGAGTTGAGGGCTGTAGGCTGAAGACTAAAGACTGAAGACTGAAGACTGAAGACTGAAAACTGAAGACTGAAGACTGAAGACTGAAGACTGAAGACTGAAGACTGAAGACTGAAGACTGAAGACTGAAGACTGTAGACTGAAGACTGAAGACTGAAGACTGAAGACTGAAGACTGAAGACTGAAGACTGAAGACTGAAGACTGAAGACTGAAGACTGAACACTGAAGACTGAAGACTGAAGCCCGAAGACTGAAGACAGAAGCCCGAAGACTGAAGACTGAGGACTGAGGACTGAGGACTGAAGACCGAAGACTGAAGACCGAAGACTGAAGACTGAAGACTGAAGACTGAAGACTGAAGACTGAAGACTGAAGACTGAAGACTGAAGACTGAAGACTGAAGCCTGAAGACTGAAGACTGAAGTCTGAAGACTGAAGACTGAAGACTGAACACTGAAGACTGAAGACTGAAGCCCGAAGACTGAAGACAGAAGCCCGAAGACTGAACACTGAAGACTGAAGACTGAAGCCCGAAGACTGAAGACAGAAGCCCGAAGACTGAAGACTGAAGACTGAAGACTGAAGACTGAAGACTGAAGACTGAAGACTGAAGACTGAAGACTGAAGACTGAAGACTGAAGACTGAAGACTGAAGACTGAAGACTGAAGACTGAAGACTGAAGACTGAAGACTGAAGACTGAAGACTGAAGACTGAAGACTGAAGACTGAAGACTGAAGACTGAAGACTGAAGACTGAAGACTGAAGACTGAAGACTGAAGACTGAAGACTGAAGACTGAAGACTGAAGACTGAAGACTGAAGACTGAAGACTGAAGACTGAAGACTGAAGACTGAAGACTGAAGACTGAAGACTGAAAACTGAAGACTGAAGACTGAAGACTGAAAACTGAAGACTGAAGACTGAAGACTGAAGACTGAGGACTGAAGACTGAAGAGTGTAGACTGAAGACTGAAGGCTGATGCCTGGAGTCTGATGACTGAACTGAAATCATTTATTCCTGTTTGGCTAACTATTTCTCTTGTTTACGAACATGTCCACATCTGACCCAGTTTTTTGTATCTCCCCCACACCAATCGATAACGAACAAGCAGAAAAAAGACGAGAAAAACAAAAACAACCCATCAACCATCAACCATCAACCACTTATGTTGGGCCGACAATTGCATTCCCGAAAAGCAAACAGCGAACACACACTAAACCACGATAAATCGCCGAACGAGTCCCACACACGAAATTAGTTTCCCTTCCATCAAGTTCCTTGTTTATGCAAATGTATCTAGATACCTGTTATCGAATCGCTTAATCGACTCCAGCGCGTTCTGTTATCGGCCGCGGCGACAATTCGTTGCCAATAAAACTGTAAATGCGGCCAGGACTTGTGTAATTGCTGTGTTCGACTGAATGCCCTTCCACTTGAGATTTTATTTTGCCCGATTGAATTGTTGCCTGCCAGCCGGCCGCCGCCGCAACCGAGGAGCGGGGCACTTGAGCCTTATCTTATCACAGACTAGGGCAAATGAAATTGAAAATAATTTCCGAGTACTTAGCGCGGAATTCAATTGAATGATTCATTGGAATCGAATGGCAATAAGCCCGATAGTGACAGGCCAGGACTTGAACACATGTTCGGTTAGTGGATGTGTGGTGCACGTCCCCGTGGGGAGCGACTCATATTTGCTTTGGCCTGGCACTGTGAACTTGAATGTTGGGATTTGTTGGGTTACATTTATTGATTTCTTCTGGGGGCTTAAGTGGGGACGACAGATAGTATCACAGTGATGGTGAGTTTCGGATTCACTGGATTTCTGTATTTTTATGACATGTGTTTTTGCGTGGACGGCTGGGGTTTTGCTTTGCTTTGTTGGGGGTTCTGCAGCAGCTCAGTATTTGAGCGTGTTGACATTGCTCTGTCATGCTGCAAGCTGTATCATATTGAATGCGTCTAGGATCTTATTCAGTTTCTCAGAAGTACATATTTTCAACCACCCGTTGTTGCCCGTAGCGGCATGGTCACGCGGAGAACTAATATCGTAGTCTTTTTTTTCGGAGGGTTTTTCAAACGCTACTGGAGCACTCAGACTTAAAACTGGTCCATTGTACTGCCAGGTAGCAACCTACTCCAGTGCCGTTAATTTGATCCCAACGGCAAATGGTGACTGGACCAGATTCGATTTCACTGGGATTCGAACCTGGGACCCCTCTAACTTGGGGCAGGCACTTAACCAACTGCGCCATCCAGTCGTTTTGTAGAGAGTCTTACTGAAAGATAGTCAGAGAGTCTTGTGCAGCAGCGGTTATGTAGACGATTTCTAGACTGCAGCAGACGGCGAAGGATACCCACAAATTTTAAGTACAAAGCTTAGGCACAAACCATTTATGTGTTATGGCTTAATAAGACCTCAGAAGGAACGTTGTCCACATCCAAACAAGGAATAGTGCAATCAGTGCAATGATTTTCCCCCGCCTTGTAACTTTACGGATCTTCACAAAGCTTACAAGAAAATTCAGAAACTACGGGGTGGGCCATCTAGTGTTTTTTTTTAAATCATAGGTTATTTTGACACTGACAGCTGTTTCCCGCTCGAAATCTTGACAAAAAGTCAGTATAATATCTCCATGGAACGAAATAAGCCGCCTTACGCTCGAACAACGTTGGGAAATATAGTGAGTGCTGTGTTGCCCAACAGTGCGTTTTTTGAAAAGACGTCTTGGCCGAAATGAAGCACCCACCGCGACTGCTGTAGACAACACTCACGGTAGCCGTCGTCGTACGGTGCGCACAGAGGAGAATGTGGCTGCTGTGGCCGACAGTGTGAGACTCAATTCAGGAACATCAACTCGCCATCGATCTCAACGAGCCCTGGTTCATGCAGAATGACGCGCCATGCCACACAGCCCACGCTACAGTCGATCTGTTGTGCACCAATTTTCCAGATCGTGTTATCAGCCATCTTGGCGATGTCAATTGGCCGCGTAGGAGCTGCGATTTGACCCCTTTTGATTTTTTCTTGTGTTGAACCGTGAGAAGACATATTATGCCAACAATCCGGAAACATAAGGCATAAACACCATCAACAACGTCTTGGAAAATTGGGGTGACAGAATGCGGTACTGCGAAGCCAGCCGAGGCAGCCACTTGAACGGCGTTGTATTTAATAATTGATGGGAATGTTTGTTCTTACTAATACAGCTATAATTCATGGAATCAATTCAATTTTGTTCATTTTATTAAATTTTTAAAAAGAAACTTGTGTTTGGCCCACCCTGTACATTGGAATCTTATTTGTTTATGTAAGAATTGAATCCGGACGTCCATAGATAACGTTCGCTAGTTTGGTTTTAGAATTTTGCCCAAATCATCCATCATCTTCATTTCAGACCCCGCGGCTATACAAGCAAAATTTCCGTTATTGAAGCAAACGCAATCCACAAGTATTCAACAAAGCATCAATGCATCTACAAAGATTGACAAAGATTATGGCATGACAACATCATCGGGCCGTATTTCTTTCGAAATCAGGAAGGAGACACCGTTACCATCGTTGGTCTTAGATATAGAGCTCGATTATTTTCTCCGGGGTTACGTCAAGTTCTTAGTCTACGCTAACAAGGCAATAACTTTGGATGAGTTCGAGGCCAACATTCGAGACGCTATTAGTGGAATAACGCCGCACATATTGGACCGAGTCATCAACAAGTAGACCGACCTCTTTAAGCAGTGTCAGCGAAGCCAAGGCGGCCATTTGAATAATGCGCTATATCCATACATAATGTGGGGGCGGTGGCGTAGTGGGTAGGTGTGTCGACTCCTACGCTCGAGGTCTAAGGTTCGAATGTCGAAACGGCTCTTTCGAGTCACTGACAATGCTCAAAGAGTATAACTGTCTAGAAAAATCTTCTCAATCTCGCCGTTCGGAGTCGGCATTAAAGATCCTCTCCACTTGTGAGAGAACAACAGCATGCGCAACACGAGTGGTTGCTGAGAAGCTAGGCCCAGGTCCACTTCGGACTGTAGCGCTGCCATTACTATCCATACATAATTGCATAAGTCGAATTTCAAAATAAAGGAAAAATTTGTATATCATTCCTATCTTTTCACCCTGTTCGTAAGAAATCAGGGCTCATGATTTTTAAATGTTTAGCGGATCATTCTGAATATGAAATAAATATGAAATATGAAATACTCAATATATGGAGTATTGGGAACCTCTGTGATGATCTGGCCAAAACAAGATCATGTTCGCACAGAAAGTCTGATCAAAATTTAATAAAATGGTTGGTGTCATTGAAGGAACGCTGCCTTCTGCATGCCAGAAGACTTGGACTTTTGTCCAATGACCTCTGCAGATGCTTTCTGTACGGAGAAGAAGAGAAAACATCATCCACTCTGTACATGTCCGTCTCTTGCGACCTTGAGATGCATGTAGCTAGGAGTGAGGTACTTTTCTGAATTCTCCCTCGATTCACAGAAAGTTTCATTTGGTTCTCATAGAACGTATGAGTGGAACTTCCTTCAAAGATCCAAGTTGCTGCACTATGGATCGATATTGGTATAAGTGATCCACCTTCATGGGGAACTTCCTGATTTAACCCTCGATCTGTTTCTATTTTCAGACTTTCTCTTCAAAATCGTTCTGATTTTCAGTATTTTTTCTTAGAAGATTACGAAGATCGTTTGCTGACATTACAAGGACGTAGATCGGTTATCAAAGATCCGAAAGCTGCATTATATCGGCCACATACATAGATCGTGCAGTTGAAAGCACTTTGCCAATGAGTGAAGGCCCCTATGTTCATGAGAAGAAGTAGACCATGCCTCTTATTTAAGGATCAAGCGCTTGCAAAGGCCAGATAGTTTTTCCCAACAAATTGATGCATTCTATCATTAAATCTAAAAAGGTGCCCCTTCCATGCTCAACCGTAAGAGCCTACTCCGTCTTGATTAGTAGGAGCAACTTGTTCGTTGTCCATTCAAATGCCTTCCTCCAAACGCAACATTCCATTCACAGAGCGGAAACATTAACGTCGTATCTTATCTTCAAGTGCAGGTCCATAATTAATTGTCACCATCCCCACCGTATGCACGCACCCGTGGTCTCGCGCACCAAGCATTTGTCAAGATCGGTCGCACATCAACGCGACCAATCCGAGCTTGATCGAGTCAAATGCGTCCCCCGACAGGTTGCAGTTGACAACGCAGCGTTTGCCACCATCACCACGACCACTGTCGCATGTGACGGCCCTCAGCGACAATCGACAAACGATAACAAAAACAAAACGCAACGTGCAAAGTTGCAATTACCGCCCAGTGATTACGGCGATAAAAACTTGTCCCGGTACCGGCCACGAAGATTTATCTGGTATCTACGCGCTCCTCGCACTCTTCGAACTCGTCTCACTCGTCTCACTCGTCGCACTCGGTGTGCTCGTCGTAGTCGTCGTGGTCGTCGCAGTTGTCGGCGTCGTCGTCGACGTACGACTGTTGTAATGGCAATCTACGCTTCAGCAGTCACAAGACCAAATGAGAATTGATGCGTTGTGGGATGGGGGTAATTTTCGGTCCTGCAGTGGATCCACACAAGCACAGCGCCGAGGCTACCCTGATGATGTGCCACGACGACACGGGAAGACGGTCGGTCGACTGACTCGGTGTGTGCATCGTACACGTCGTAGGTCCTGATCGTCATCATCGTGTTCCCTGGTGTGGGTTGTAATTGGAGAATGACTCCACTAACTACAGACAAAATGTAATAACGCATCGCCGAGGTACGGGGCGACGCGACGTCGGAATTGGACACAGAGCACAACAATAAATTGTTACTCGACGAAGAATCGTCTGTCGATGATTGCGCGGAGCACAGCATGGAGCTGCAGATAATAATTGGGGTGTTGACAGAGTGTTTAGCAGAGTGATGAGAGCTTCGCATGAGGGACTTACACGATGTACTTGGCCATGACTGCGGATGGGATTGTTGAGGGAAATTGTTGGGAGTCGGATGGCGAAAGGCTATGCTGCTTAAAGGTGACATTTGGTTTGTGATCGAATATTAACTGCAGTTCTATCGGCATTCTTGAAACTTTTTTGAAATTTCTGTTTCACGATATGTCAATGTCCGAAGAGGTTAAAGACTAGAGTGAATTTCTCCTTCGACCAATCTGTCTTTTCCTCAAGAAGACTATCAAACAAAGTTTTACGTGGACATCCGACTCCGAATCGCCCTTGGCAACCGCTGCTACTTCGGTTTGTTGAAACAATTTGGGTCAAACAAAACAAAAACTCGAAGGACTGCCGAGCTGATTCTTGGTGCTTTCGAAAGGAAAATTCTGTGTCGGATATTTGATCCTGCCTACGAAGAAGGCGAATAGGGAGACACAACCGCGAGCTCTATGAGCTGTACAAGAATGTGGACATAGTCCGTAAGGCGAAAATCCGTGGACTAAACTGGCTCGGCCATATCGAGCGAATAAACACCAATGATCCACCCAAAAAAGTCTTTGAATTCGAGCTTCCTGGTTCGAGGAAGACCGAACCTCCGGTATAAAGTGATTGGAGATGTAAAGCAACTTGGTTTTGATGACTGAAAGCAGCGTTTTTTTTCTATGCATTTTTATTTATATCTACAGTACAGCTTATATTCTAGACAAAATGCTAATCCTAGTTGGACGGACACAGTTCTTAGTTCTAACTTACTGGCCCTCTGAGGGCTCTCTAAGCTAAACTTAACCTTAATCTATATCTTTCGACCTTACTGACTTTATTTTAAAATAATTCAAAATAGTACCAATTTTATATTTAAGAAAAAGTATATATTAAACATTTATTTTTTTTATTTTCTTATTTTTTTGTTTTTTTTCTTCTTTATTTTATTTACATATCTACAAACTACCTTAAGACTACACTAAGCTATGTAGGTCGGCCATAGGTAAGCAGCTGTTGATTCGCTGCAAGACCGACTATTCCGCTCTATTCCTAGTCTAAAGGGTTTGAAGAGGGGGTTCCCTCGTTTCCCAATCACCAGAATTTTTGAAGCTGCATGACAACATCCCGACTTGATACCGCTGTACTGAACCGGAGGCGACCCTCCTCACCTCGTTGTGCAATGGTGCGGTCGTAGTTGAGTCGCCGATCAACAGTTGATCGGGCGACGTGAAAGATAAGGGGTAACGCATTTTTGTCATGTATCAGACCGTACTTTTCGCAATGCTTCTTGGGGGGACGAAGCCGTTATGACGTACCTTTTCATGGTATTGTGGGTTGGGGTAGTAAGCCCCGGAGATCAGATTGTTAATCGAGTTCATCGCTTTGGCAGTATGACCTCAAACCATCTTCAGCAGAAAGTCCTTATCACGTTCGCCCTTTTGTATAGGACCTCATTGGTATAGAATTTTCTGTACTGGGACTCTGGTGTTCTGTAAAGGCGAAGGCAGGTCCTAAGACAAGTCCTCTCAAACACCCGAATCTTTTCCATCAAGCTTGCATTCACGTTGAACCACACGGGACAGACATAGGTGAGCATTGGCCTGATAAGGACCATGTCGCAGATTACCTTCACCCTCACATCGAGTTCACTGTTGTAAAACAGTTTCTTTGTGAGAGCGAAAGCACCTCGGGCTCTGGCCAAAGCAGCCTCTATATGTTTATTAAAATACAGAAAGTGATCCAGCCAGATCCCCAGGTATCTGACTACAGTCCTTTGCGCCAGAGGTTGTCCGAGTCGTCCAACAACTGAGTACTTTCGCCAATTCTTTTTAGTATCCGCCGAAGCCTTCTGCAACGCCGTTCTGAATAGGATAGATTTCGATTTCTCGAAGTTGCTTTTCAACTTCCAGTTGTCGCAATTTCGCATGAACGAATCAAAATCACCCTGCACGAGACTGGTGATGTCCTCGATCTTTGGCTCTGATCTGTACACTATCTGGTCATCTGCGTACGCAATTACGTGGGGAAGAGAACTTATTAGATCACTCAAGTAAATGTTGAATAGAATCGGCGAATTAACGGCACCTTGTTGGAGACCATTTTTAATGTGAAATATACCCGTAGAGGTCACGTTGCCATTCTTGACGACGAACTTTCTGCTGGTAAGCATGTTATACAGTAGGTACAGTAGTGGTTTATTTATTCCTAGTTGATTGAGCTTGTAGAAAAGTCCTTCTAACCATACGGTGGCGAAGGCCTTCTCCAAATCAAACAGACAGGCACCTGTACATTGTTTCTTGCTCTTGTTCCATTGGATATCCGACACCAGTTTCGACGCAGCATGAATAGTGTCATGTCCCGCTTTGAACTGAAAGCAGCGTCCCCGGGCCCTTTTGACAATAGAATGCGGCTCAGGCTCAGACCTTCCAGGGGTCGCTGGCCTGCTAAGTAAGAAAGTAAAGACAGGTTAATCGTAGACCCAAATAAGATCAAGTTACCCCCACAGTATTGCTAGCATGCAGCCCCATATCATCACGTATCAACCAAGCAGATGATCTACTTGCATCCAATTTAGTGAATTACTTAAGATTTATCCGGCAGGGAAAACATTTCGACCACAATCTTAGGACTTTCTGGTGCTTACTTTCACCGAGGCAGAGCTACCAATTGTTTCAAAAAATTGAATCCATCACGTTAACTTTCAAGACAATAACTTGCGAAATCAAGGCTGATTTGAAATATCTTCCATCGTAGGCATTCTATAGGCCCTCTGCGTCTCAACGTTGAGCTTTAACATTACCTTCCCGACACATCACATCACGACATCAGAATCCAATGCAAGTGGCCCATTCAGTGCGACTGCCATTGCCTTTCACCACTTATCCTAGAACACACAAAAGTAGGCTGGTCCCCTTCGCTCATATTTATATTCTTCAATTGCGATTGAAAAATTAATTTTACCACAGCCCAGCACACCCAGAGCGGTGAGGGGTAGATACTTGTTCTGTACTTCCCGTCCAGATACCCCCTTCCTTCAGTTCGGTGCTCGGGTGTGTTGTTTTTATTCGCGAACATTGGCCCTGCTCTGCCGCCATGCGAAATAAAAATGTGTCCAACTTGAAATGAATCGGAAAGGAAGGGAGCAGCCGAAGAACAACGAAAATAAAAAGATACTCGTGGTGTGTAATGTATCTGCGGTTGAAACATTGGAATTGTTTGCTGTTTTTGCCAGAATTTAATTGCAGCAAAACACGACAGGAGTTTGGCTTCGTTTGTCCTTCGCGTATGCGGCTTGAGACACAAAGATACACGTATGCATCGCATTTGACTGGAGACCTGTGCTCCGATGGGGGCTTATGGGTTTGTGCATTTATTTTTTTGTGTTTTCGGGTTTCGGCGGTGGTTGTCTGTGGTCAAGAGTGCCCGGTTGGTGGGAATGAGTTTCTTGGTTTGTGGTTGCCCGTAACTAACTGCGTGTGTGCCTTGCCGACCGCAGAGCGAATTTTGGTTGTAGTGTCAGCGGCTAATTGAGAAATGGACTGGGAGATATTGTTGAAGTAGTGTTTTCTAAAATTGCACGCATTTTTTTGATCCAGTTGTGGTTAGTCTTTGGATCGTACGTCTAGTGTCTTCCACGAAAAGAAAGGATAGGAGAGTATTTTCAAGATTGCATGAGGTTACTGAATGAAATGTGAGTCAACACTAGAACAGCATCCAACTTTAAGTGCATTTCTTCGAGGTTTGCAAAGACTTTGAGCAGTAAGCAAGACATCAAGGATGGTAAGTGCGGCTTAAAACATTTGAATTTTCAGTGATTTCTGGGCTTTGTGTGGATTACTGAAAGAAGAAGAAAGGTTCATGGTCGCTTCGAGAGGAAGATCCTTCGAATTATCTTTGGTCTCGGATGGACTGATGGTGTTTGAAAAACGAGACTGACCGGCGAGCTTTACGGGCATGGATCTGGTCAAACGAGTCCGTGTCTCCCGTCTCAAATGATTTGGTCAGTTAGAGCGAATAGACGCCAATGCCCCGGCCCGAAAAGTCACCAACTCCAACCCCGAGGGACGACGCAGTAAAGGAAGACCACGCGTCCGGCGGTGTAGATAGCTAAAAAGGGACCACAATCAGCTGAATGTGCGTCGGTGGAGGCAGCTAGCACAAGTTCGTGCTGGATAGGGAGGCATGTTGGCTGAGTGGAGGTCCTCCTCGGACTGAAGCGCCACCTGAAGAAGGAGAAGAAGAAGAAGAAGAAGGAAGGCATTTGACAACGAATTTACACGGATTTACTAAGGACGAAACTGATAACTGACTGGCAGCCCTACCTAAAAATTTCAATCCACCGGGGGAGATAGACAACGCAGATGAAGCGAATGGACATTAGTTGTGAAGCTTGTGCAAGGTTTGTATCTCCCAGCCGGACGGAACAGAGCATAATACTCTAAGCCAAATTATGTATGAATAAGCCAAGAAACCAGATATTTTGCTTAAAAGGCTCAGAAAAGGAGGCAGCCTTAAGCGGGCGGTTTGGAGTGCAAAATTGTTATCAGCATATGGGAGGTGTCCGTTCAAAGAATCCTAAGCTGTATGCAAAATAAAACGTAAAACAGGAAAATTTGTTCATTAAAGGGGTCTATCTGGCTAAGGAAGCTGTCTGCAAGGTTTCAGGTATGAGGCCTTGGCCACTTCTCACCCACAAGCAGTCACCAAAATCAGTTTTACCGTCTACTATAGAGGAACTTGATATAAAAACGTCTAAATAAGTCTGTTTTTTTAAACTCTTGGGAAACATTTTTTTTTATTTTTTCATATTTTTCTTTTTATTTAAACCAAAGTCAATTGTTATTTTGATATATGCAATATTTTTATGCTATGCAGGGTGGGCCATCTAGTGTTTTTTTTTTAAATCATAGGTTATTTTGACAGTGACAGCTGCTCAAAATCTTGGCAAAAAGTCATTGTTCCGCGGTACAAAATGAGTCCCTTTACGCTTGAACAACTTTAGGAAATTTTGAAAACTTATTTCCAAAGTGAGTGCTGTGTAGCCCAAACAGTGAGGTTTTTGAAAAGAAGTTAATTTTTAGCCGAAATGAAGCACCCACGCGACTGCTGTACGTAAGTTTGTGCAAAAAGTTCGTGAGACTGGTTTGCTAGTGGACAACAATCATGGTCCCCGTCATCGTACGGTGCGCACAGATGAGAATGTGGCTGCTGTCTGCTGTGACCGAGTGTGTGAGACTCAATTCATCTCGCCTTCAACTCGCCATCGATCTCAATAGCTCAACATTTTACGCACTAGCCTGAGGAGAGAGAGAATTCTGCACAAAGATCTCGGATCGAGAGCGCGTGACCATCTGCTTTACCGCGTGATTGCTTGGCAGTTTGGGTCTTAGAGCAGCTTGAACTGGACAACGATTTTGGGCGAAAAATCATGTTTTCTGACGGGGCTCAAGTTCGATGGGTCCCAGGTTCGAATCCCAGTGAAATCGAATCTGGTCCAGTCACCATTTTCAGTTGGGATCAAATTAACGGCACTGGAGTCAGTTGCAACCTGGCAGTACAATGAACTAGTTTTGAGTTTGATTGCTCCAGTAGTGTTTCAAAAATCCACCGAAAAAAAAGATATGGGATAGAACTCTCGACCACTGGACCAAGAACTATCCAATCGCAATTAAAACCACGTCAAAACGTATTTTCAAGGACTCACTTCACCGAGTGGGAAGGCATCCAGTTTTCGTGACACGGTCATTCAGTTTTATGGGAAACTTCCTGGTGATTAAAGTGAGGTACATATTGCTGATAATTCAATATTAGACTCCAAACTGCTACCTGGCAGTGCAATGGACCAGTTTTGAGTTTGATTGCTCCAGTAGTGTTTCAAAAGTCCACCAAACAAAACAATTCTTGAGAACAACATACAAATTTGCAAAAAATAGGGAAATTGGGACAGATTACTCTACGTGCTTGAATAGGTTTTACCTCAAGCGAAATTGTGGGCATTAACTTGTTTTTATTGAAGGCTATCGAAGGATTTCTTCAACTTTAACAATTCAACAAATCTTTCGCGACTAAAGAAGCAAGCAGTCAAAGACGTTTCAATTCCCAAAATGGCTGTGACTTGTTGAAAGAAACTACAAAATTCTGCTTTCGAATCTAGTTTCAAACATGACAGACGTCAATTTGACATAGTCTAATGCGACGGCATAGGCCCTCAGCAACAAAGCCCAATCACGAATCCCCCGTCGGCCTTCACATCAAACTGCAACCATGTTCACACATTGTTCAGCTCAAATCAGACCGTCAATCTATATCGTTTCTGTTCGGCTAGCTGTTCACATAGCGCAGAAAAACAAAAAAAAAACTAATCAATTTGAAGTGAACTAAACTAATAACCATCCATTTGCACCGGCTGCGTGACAGTTAATGATTCATTAGCGCGAATCTGTCATTCATCCACCGCTCGTTCGCAATCACAGCGATCTGGCCGAGCGCGAACAGTGTGAAACTGACAAGAAGCACAATTTTAACGAATTTATTAGCAATAATAATACACATCAGCCGATAGACGCTATGTTCCAGAACAAATTGATTGCGCTCCACACACAACCGATTCTTACGCCACCCCAGGGCCGGCATCTAGATAAATTCAGTTCAACTCGCTTCCTAATTAAATACTTTCAATGAAAAACGAAACAACAAGAGGATTAGGCCAAGTTAACATGTCAAGCCACCATTAGGCCGTTAAACACCTTGAATCACAACATCATCTGTCACACCAGCCAGCCCGGCCACCGCATGCAGTTCGCGTGACATATCATCTTCAGCGCGGTTTTTGTTTAAACAAATTTCAATTGTGTCATGGGGCTGCAGTGGAGTCCCTCCGTTTGCCCCCACCCCGAATTATACGTGTTTTGTCAAATTGCAACGAGGAGAGCAGGAGGGAGAGAGAGATGACGATTGGAATCTTTTCACTCGTCGCCTGACGAAAACCGACGACGTTTTGTTAAACAAATCACTTCGCTGAACACCCTCCTCCCACTTCTCACTCACACACACACGTCGTTCGAAACAATTCCACTTTTAACTGTCACTGGTGTGGAACACAACCCGAGCAGATAGAGACCACTCCTCGTCCACACACACGCACACACTGTCAGGGCATGGGGCACTCGCCCCGTCTCTTTCTGAATTCACAAACGAAACGCAAATAGAAATGAAAGAAAGCAGGACACAGTCGGATTGGAATAGTCGTCGTGTCGGGCAGAGGGGGTCTTGCTGGCTTGCTTGGCGACGGCAATACACACGCCACGGGCGAGTGTGTTGGTGAATGGGTCGATGACGTTTCTATTTCAAATGGCACTCAGATGAACTGTGGACGTCTGCGGAAATCATTCGAAATGGCAGCGGGGAAGGAGGCGAACCGTGTGTCGATGTTTCGAGTGTTGAGTGGCGGTCGACGGACTGATGGATAGACGGATGAACTTAACGAACGAAAGGTGGTGTGGAACGGATGGAATGGAATGGGGAAGGCAAGAGAAGCGAGAGAGCTGGTTGAAGAGAGGAGCCGGCGTAGCTCCGCCCTCCGGGCGATATGAAACAAAATGGTATTCCTTTTTCTCTTAGATGTCGTCAAAGAGAATTCGGCGGGATTTTGAGATTCGCAGGAAAGACTGTCCCCGAAAGATGTTTTTGGGTGGGCCATGAATTTCGGAACCTCTGTGCCAAGTCTATTGATCCTGGAACGTTGTTATCGATTATTTCTTCCACTCTGTGAGGCAGGTTACGCGACGTGCTTGAGTAGGATTAGCCTTAAGTCAAAATGTGGTCATTAACTTCTTTTTCATCGAAGGCACTGAGTACACGTCGAGGCAATTGAAAGGATTTCTTCAACTTTCGGAAAGGAAAGGACTTGGGAAAGCGATTTTGAGGATTGTTTCCAATTTTGATTCGGATTTTGAAGCACTCACAGCACGCCCTCAGTCGCGAAACTATTGTTCGTTGTCATCGGTGGCTAACTTCTACGATCTTGTGCTCTATCATGGCCAAAATGAGTTAATTTCCAATGTAATAGCAAAAGATTGATGTTTTCTTCTGCTTTGATTGACGTACTAGTATCGAATCAAAGATTCTTTGGCTCTCAATCAGCCAATTAAAATATGGACCTAAAACTGCTGGAATATGTGATGTCGGTGCGGTAGACGTGGTCGTATGTCGTATGGTGATGCTGATATTGTCGCAGACTATAGGTTTCAAATAATCAGACACTTGGGGCAGCGCTGCTCATTTCGTACAGAATTTGATTTGTTGCTGCCCTGGCTGCACAATAAACAAAACCCCAAAAGGAAACAATATTTCAATTTCAATTGATATCTTTTACAGCTCCAGTACTCCAGGAATTGTGAACTTGTTGTTCTCTCACAACGAACAAAATACATACAAAACAATGCAACTATTTCGCAAAACAAAGATTTTACCAGTATGTCTCTTATTCTACTACAAGGTTTTGAAAAGTTTCTTTATACGTAGTGGCTACATGCAAAGTCCTATTGTCGGACCTTACTATCTAAGACGTAATCCGGATAATGTTATACCCTTTCGAACCACCTTATTCAGGAACACTTATACAATTGTAGCCCACAAACTGTTCAATGAACTACCAGATGAAATACGAATCATTAGGAATCCACAAATTTTTTGCAAAGTATAAAGTCGTGGCTCCTTTTTTACGACGTAAATAATATCGAAATCCTGCTGCCCTATATAGTTTGACGATAGTTTTGTTTCCGTATATCTGCTGTTTATCTGATTTTTGCTACATGCCTGATTTGATTCTGTTAACTTCATATTACACCTTTTTTTTGTTCTCATAAGGTTCACCCCACCATGTAAATAATTAATTAAAATGTGGCCTTATCACTATTATTTGTATTAATATTAATGCCACTAACTATTCTCATAAATTTAATTTAAGTTTTTGCAAATATTGTACAGAAATAATAACTGTGTAATGGGAATAATGAATAAAAATACATGCAATACATTCATACAAAAAGGAGTCGATTTACACCAATTCAGTGTAAAGGGTGGGCCAAATACAAATTTCTTTTTAAAAATGTAATAAAATGAATAAAATAAATTTTTTTACATGTGTTATGGCTTCATGAGTAAGAACAAACATTCCCATCGCCAAGACGGCTGATAACATCATTTGGGAATTTGGTGCGCAAGAGATCGATTGTGGCATGGGCTGTGTGGCATGGCGCGCCATCCTGCAAGCACCAGAGGTCGTCCAAGTCTATGTCTTCAATTTTAGTAAAAACAAAGTCGGTTAACATGGGTCTGTAACGCCCACCGTTGACCGAAACGTTGTTCCCAGCCTCGTTTTCGAAGAAAAATGGTTTAATGATGCCACCACTCCACAATCCCCACCGAACTGTCTTCATCTTCTTCTTAGGGCACTACAGTTCGAGGTGGATCTGGACCTCACCCAACACGCCTCCCGAGCCTGCACGATCTTTCGCCAGCTGTCTCCAGTTTCGCACACCAAGCCGGCCGAGGTCCCTCTCGACTTGTGTGCGCCACCTTGTACGTGGACGTCCTCTGTTGCGTTGTCCCATAGGCTCAGAGTCGAAGACTCTTCGAGCCGGAGCTAAGTTGTTCAAAATGTCAAGTTCAAATGCCAAATGTCATCAACGTAAACAGGATCACAGATCGCGCTCAGAACTTTTCTCTCGAAAAGACCAATAAACTCTTCATCCGCTTGGGATATTGTCCATGCCTCTGCGTCGTAAAGCAGGACTGGGATGATCAAGGTCTTGTACAGAGTTAACTTGGTCTTCCGAGGGAGGGATCTATTACTCAGTTGCCTCTTGAGCCCAAAAAAACAGCGGTTGGCAAGAGTTAGTCTGCGTTTGATCTCGGTACTGATGTTGTTTGTACTGTTTACCGCGGAACCGAGGTAGAGGAAGTCCTTCACTACCTCATAGTTATAGCTGCCTATGGTGACGTTCTGGCCAAGTTGTCGATGTTGTGCGTCCTTTCTCGATGACAGCATATTCTTGGTTTTCCCTCGTTTACCGCCAGACCCATTTTAGCCGCTTCCGTTTCAATGCCAGCAAACACATCATCACTGTCGGCTCGCTGTGTTCGCCCAATCACGTCATCCGCGTAAGCTGGCAGTTGAACGTACTTTTGGAAGATCGTGCCTCGTGTGTTGGGCAATGAGTTTTGCACGATCTTCTCAAGAACGATGTTAAAGAAGCCACATGTTTGTTAATGTAGCCGTCGAAATGAAAATGGGGTTCGTCAAAAAGATGATTTTTCGCCCAGAATCGTTGTCCAGTTCAAGCTACTCTAAGGCCCAAACTGCAAACCGATAACGAAGCGGATGGTCGCGGTCAATAAATGAAATGAAATGAAAAATTTTGACTTTGACTTGACTTCAGTATCGACTTCATCGTTTTGATAGCGTTGAACCTGGGGGACAGAATTTTGGCCAAACATCGTTTCTATTGGCTCTAAAGACCATAATAAACTTAAACAATCTCTGACTTTGCTGCCTTAGTGAAATGTCGGCTGAAGAGAAATAAGAGCTTTTACTAGTCTACGCAGTCTCTTCCAATTTTCTCAGTGAAAAGTACTAACCTTTAATTTGTCTATCTTCGCTGATGACAAGTGTAACTGATTTGGAATCAGCCGTTGTGTATAAATGGCATGCTCGTCGCGATCACTGTCGGCGACCTTCACTCAACATAAGAGTCCAGTCATCCAGTGAACGAAAAAAAATCCACAAACAAAACATATTTCCACTCCGTCTCCCTTTTTTCCAAGAAACACCCTGCCCAGGCAAGCGATTGAAATCTTGTATTTACAAACTGTCACCATGAAGCAAAATGCGTGCGCTAAAGAGTGCCCCATTTAAACGGTTGACATTGCTAATGACGGATAATGACACGGTTAGACGTTACATCATGCGGCAATCTTCAGCAAAATCCACTCCGACTCTGGCTAAATTACTCGCAAAGATACGCGCACCAAGGCCTAGAATCGCAGCCTGACATCATTGTTGCAGGGCCCGACTCTTGTGCTAGCTAATTAGCATACTCTTTGCGGAAATAATTACGTTGCGCAACTGTCATTGAAACCATTGATCATTGAAATTCAGCCAACTATACCGCCACACCAGCGGCAGTGACACATCAGTTAGGTGTGAACAAAGGATAATTAATTTAATTACCATTTCACATTCACCGTGAAACGAGATAGAAAAACAGCACATCGCATCAGTGACAGCTCTGACAGAATGGAATGACTAAAAGTCACGTTAGCTATTGTCAAAGTTTGCTGCAAGGCAGCACCAATTACCTACGGGGTCTTACGAAAGTCGTGCCTCAGAAGACGCGAAGTGCTCTCGACAAAACGGGTCCAAGGGAAATCGAAGTGTGCTCACTTATTCGCGGCACCACTGTACCCCTGTGCTTGTTCTTGTTGGTATTTTTGCAAAATTTCGACGAGCAAAAAAAACCTCATTAAATATACAGTTTTGATAGAAACACAAGCTTTCCCGGAAAACATCGAATAAAGGAGATGAAGGAAAACAAGGAAAAGCAAAACGCAAGGATTAATTTAAATTAAACTCCATACAGTGGTGGCGGGGTTGGATGGGGGAGCAGAGAGAGCGAGAATGAGGACGATGATGATGACAACAACAAGGACGACGTGGCACAGAGTCGAAGCTAACGAACTGTGCGGTGTGCTCTCCATCATCAAATCCCATAATTTAGGGAAAAGATTATTTTGAAATTATTACATAAGGATACACACACACACACAGTTGCAGAGAGACAGGATCCAAGAAGGAGACGGTTTGACGCGATGAGGGAGGATAGCGAACAACGACGAATGGTGGGATTTTAGTGTTCTCCCGATGTATCTCGATTTTCCTGCAACGACGACGTCAGTGATGCTTGCGCTGACTAAGGAATGCAGGAGGCCAAGACGTGAAAGTAATTATTTTTGCTTAGGTGGTCCTTGCAAGCACCCGATGTGATTCGGAGGGAAGTCTGAGGGGGCTTTGCTTCTCTTTTTTAGGGGGAAGTCATTCACCGAGAGTCGCACAAGCTATCCTCGGAAAAGAAGAAATTCTCCGCTGAGAAAGTCTTGAAGTCTGGTCCTTTTGCTTAGACGTGGACAGAGTGAAGTATTCGCCATGGGGCGGCAAGACTTTTCAATCGGAATTCTCAATTTCCTCTTGTCGAGAACAGGGCTCAAAGAAAGTTGCACTCTCTTTCATTTTTATCATCGACTACCCGCGTTCTTATTTTTTCTGAAAATAGTTGCGATTGGGTTTGAGACCTTTTGGCTTTCACAAATAACCCATCGTTATGTGGAATAATTAGGTTTAGTGTTCACTGATATGTTTTCCAGGAACTGGAATGAGTTGAAGTGAAGTGAGATTGTCTATCTCCCGCCCGACTTTATTCAGAACTTGAGGCGGAACGCTCAAACACTCCTTCTTCAAATAACTTAACGATGAGGCCAAAGTTATCTTTGTGCCTCTAAATCATCTTAGTGCACAACTGACTACTGTACTCTGTACTGTACTGACCACTACTGAGAAAATCTGAACTGTAACAGAGTGAAAGCTGTCAAGTTGACCACCATTACAAGTTGACCACCCTCACTAGTTGGCCATCCTCACAAGTTGGCCACACTTACAAATTGGCCACCCTTACAAGCTTGCCACTCTTACAAGGTGGCCACCCTGACAATCTGGATACCCTTACAAGTTGACCATCCTCACAAGTTGGCCACGCTTACAAGTTGGCCATTCTCACAAGTTGGCCACCCTTAAAAGTTGGCCACCCTCACAAGTTTGCCATCCTCACAAGTTGGCCACTCTTTCAATTTGGGCAACTGTGAAGTTGGGCTAAATATTCTGCTGCTTGTATAGAAATTCGCCTATTTTTATCACGTCACGCATGGAAAATAACTGCGAAAGTCGGCCACAAGCAATGCCAATTAGCACATTTTCATAAACGTAATATTATATTCCTAAAGTCACTCAAAAAACAAACAAACACCTGGATAAATAGGTTAGAAATGATTGCATCGCGGGTGGTCGTCTTAGAAACATTTCACTGTATAAATATGATGATGATCCATAAGACTCAGCCGTCATCTCCAAACTAATCTAACCTTGAGGTATTCCGCGACTAACTTCTGGAAGATCTTTTTTCTTAATTGCCTTCCAAGAACAAAGGCGCAGCGGTCGGCAAAGGAGTGTTGACTGCACAGCTCTGGTAGACAAAGTCCTTAACTACATCAAAGCAGTAGCTGTGTGTAGTGACCAGTTGCTAAGAGGCCATCTGAATGCATTTGAGTGAGGTTATATCAATTTGTTTAACCTTTAAAGAAGGGATATTTTTATTGAGTCGTTGATTGTCGTTCCGAAAATGACTCCATAAATTAACTTCGTTCAAGAGATCGCAACAAAAGCTGTGCCAAATGACATAGGCGTCAAACACAGAATTACTCGCTATTTGAGTGGGGGAGTGAGTGATTTAGGTTTTGCTGAGACACAAACTGTGTGCACTGCAGCGACTATAGCATAAATCAACGCCTCTGTTTAAGAATGTTATCCATTTCTAAATGACAGGTTAACATCAAAGTGAGTTACAACATTCAAGGCTACTAAATCGAGGTCGAAAGTAGTAGAAGGTCTTGATAGTGGAGGAGGCAAGACAATCAGAGACATGACACGAATCTCAGCAGAGATGGTTAGAATGTGAACTGCGGAGTTGGCGCTAATTTCCTTTCAGGTGTCTAGATCTATTGACAGGGTCATGACATGATGCTCAATTAAATTTCACTATACAGGGTGGGCCTTATAGTGTTTTCTTTAAATCATAGGTTATTTTGACACTGATAGCTGTTTCCCGCTCGAATTCTTGACAGAAAGTCAGTGTTATACCTCCGCGGAACGAAATGAGTCACTTTACGCTTGAACAACGTTGGCAAATATTGAAAACTTATTTCTAAAGGGAGTGCTGTGTAGCCCAAACAGTGCGTTTTTGAAAAGAAGTTTTGGCCGAAATGAAGCACCCACCGCGACTGCTGTACGCAAGTTTGTGCAAAAAGTTCGTGAGACTGGTCCACTCATGGTCCCCGTCGTCGTACAGATGACAATGTGGCTGCTGTGGCCGAGAGTGTGAGATTCAATTCACGAACATCAACTCGCCATCGATCTCAACAGCTCAACATTTCCATTTTACGCACTAGACTGAGGAGAATTCTGCACAAAAATCTCGGATTGTTCGCTTACAAGGTCCAATTGACTCAGCAATTGAAGGCGCGACCATCCGCTTCGTTATCGCTTCGAATCGCAGTTTGGGCCAGCTGTGAGCAGCTTGAATTGGATAACGATTTTGGGTGAAAAATCATTTTTTCTGATGAGCCGCATTTTCATCTCGGCGGCTACGTTAATAAACAAAATTGCTGCGTCTGGGGCTCCGAAAACTCGCACGTTATTCGAGTCGAAAAGCCAATGCATGCACAGAGAGTGACAGTTTGGTGCGGATTGTGAAGTGGTGGCATCATTGGACCATTTTTCTTCGAAAATGAGGCTGGGAACAACGTTTCGGTCAACGGTGGGCGTTACAGAGCCAAGTTAACCGACTTTTTTTTACTGAAATTAAAGACATGTATTTGGACGACCTGTGGTCCATGCCAAAATCGATCTTTTGCGCACCAAATTCCCAAATCGTGTTATCAGCCGTCTTGGAGTTGGCGATGTCAATTGACCGCCTCGGAGCTGCGATTTGATCCCTTTGGACGTTTTTTTGTGGGAAAGCGTGAAGGACCGATGCCAAAAATCCGGAAACCATTGTGATACCCACTGTCAGACTACTACCACTGATCGACCACTCCAGTGATAGTGGCGCTAATTTGATCCCAACGGCAAATGGTGACTGAACCAGATTTGAAAAACCGGATAAAAGCTCATTAGCTCTACTTTCACTGTGATTCGAACCTCGGAGCCCTCTAACTTAGGGCAGGCACTTAATCAACTGCGCCATCCAGTCGTCTACGAACATCTTACAAACTGATATAATTAATAATGCTATAATGCTGCTATAATAATTGATTGCTAATAATTATGTGAATCATTAGCTCCTGTTTTGTGGTCCACTTCTCCTAGAGACACACTTCTAACTCTCGTAATAAGTCCACACTTCAATTTTTAATTGGGGATGGTATGTGCTTGTCTTAAAGAGATTCATTCAAGACATTTGAGTCGCGAGTGCAGAGCGTTATAGTTCGGGGTGAACATGGTCAAAAAACCTCTCCACTTTGCTTGTATCTCACGCCAGGTAGTTGAAGATCCCCTTTAACTTGTACGTCATCTTGACCGTTGGAATATTTCACAGGCTACAAGTCCAAGATTTCTCTAACAAAACTTTTATTTTTCATTCCCTCTACATAGTCGAGTCAGTTGGTTTTTTTTACTCCTGGCTAAGCCCACTTAGTCCACGGTTGAATTATCTTCTTCCATCGCTGCCAGCACATCTGTTCAGATCGGATGCATAACTTTTCCTTTGAATCAACCAAGTCCTCCTCATTTGGGAACTAACCTTGTCTCTGCGCCGAAAAGTCGGTCTAGAAAGAGTCAGAGTCTCATAAAAGTCCAACTTTGGCTTTCAATTGTCGCTTGAACCTAAAGAATCAGAAATTGCTCCAGAGGCGAAGCAGAGGAAGACCCTAAACTTCCTTGAAATCATAGCTTTCCTTTATGTCGTTTCATCATGTCATCGGCGGGTTGCTATTCGTCATTTTTTTTTTTTTTTTTTTGTGTGTTTTTGAAGCACTACTGGAGCACTCAGACTCAAAACTGGTCCATTGTACTGCCACAGATAGCAACCTACTCCAGTGCCGCTAATTTAATCCTAAAGGCAAATGGTTACTGGGATTCGAACCTGGGACCCTTCTAATAGACCCGTGATAGTGCCGCTAATTTGATCCCAACGGGAAATTGTGACGGGACCAGATTTGAAAAACCGGATAGAAGCGTATTAATTTAGCTTTAACTGTGATTCGAACCTGAGATCCCTCGAACTTCGGCCAGGCATTTAACCAAAACTGCGCCATCCAGTCGTATTCGTATTCGCAATCTAGTCCATGACGAACTTACTGACTGTCGAAAAGTTGCTCTCGTTTTGCAAGTTCATAAGCGGGGTCGACAGTTTGTCAACCTTACATTCGCTGAGTTCGAATTCAATTTCAACAGAAAAACTTATGAATGACGTATTTCCTTGGTGGTATGCGGCTTGCACAGACCTTTGCTGCTTTGCAGTGCAGACGAGGCCAAATTACCGCATCAAAGCACTTTTCTGTCGCCCGTCAAAGACAGAAGTGATTGTCCCTGACTTCTTTCATGAATTTTCCCTCCGAACACATTCAGTTTCAAACCGTCATCCTGTCTGGTGGCATGAGCCACTGAAGTTAACAAAATTCAAAAAGTAAACAGCGACATCTGTGAGTAAGGTGACGTGCATATTTTCCTGGAAAAATTACCCCACATCCTTCCAATCTTCACCCTCCACTGTTCCTCCCCCCGGGGCCCAGACGCTGCCAACGAGACGAACATGAATTTTCTTTCCATTTCCGGATAAAAAAGAAACATGAAATCACCAAAAAGGAGAGAAACACAAACGTCGGTCGAACAGCAACGAACAAAAGGACAAACAAGGAGAGCTCCTTAAAATACGACAAAACAAAAGAAAAAAAAAAAGCGACAAGAAATTGGATTTTCTCCGGAACCTCTGCAGAAAGGTGTGACTCGGATTGTGAAACGCCCCAACGACTTGCCGCACGGTCGTGGCGCTGTGTGCTCTTCCCTACAGGAACACAAATACATATCCTTCCGAATGAAACGGGCCAGGCACACAGTCGATTTCCGTTTCTTATTTTCCTTCTTTCAGTCTTATTGCGAATCGTTATCCTTCTCGTCGTTGCTGGCTGTGCCTTGTCGTTGTCTTTGCTTTGCGCGGCAAGGATTCTCATTGAGGCTGTGTAAATGTGTATCCTTGGCTGGATCGCTGTGTATGTGGGTGTAGGGAGGGAGGTTGCTCGTAAGTTAAAAGTTTTTCTCGTTTCCATTTGTCGTCTCTTTCACAGAGTCGTTGCTCACATTTTTCGGTGCTCGCTCGGTGTTCGCTGGGTGCTTGGGCATATCCTCCGGGGGTGCGAAGTTTTTAGGGGTCCTTCGATGGGGACACGAACACAGATACACCGTTGTGTGTAGGTGGATGGATGGATGGGTGGTGAAATGCTAAGTATGTGTGACGGCAATTGTACTGCAATCGTCTCTCGATGGGATTTGTGGGTAAATAAAAATCGGATTTTGTCATTCGTTTGTGGTCGCGAGGGCGTTTTCTCCTGCGCAGGGACGAATCAGATTTTGACAAAAAAGGCAACTGAATGGGATTTCTAGTGAGTGCGGAGGAGTGATGATGGGAACTGAGACGAAATTGAATTGAAAATTTGCGAGGTTCAGGATCGGATTTGATGAAATGTCAGCAACTCCTTTTGTCAGAGCTCTGCAATATTCCTTGGCGTGGAAAGGGGAACCAGTTCAACTACCAATTGGAACTCCTATCCCTCTTTGGCATGTGCCTGGCCATATTATTTTGACATTGAATGATGAGTATAGATTGGCAGTGAGAGACGGACTTCTTTGATGGTTGTCCTGGAACTGCTACCTCTTTCAAGTTGTTCATGTTTAGTTTGTGTGGTTTAAGTACAAATTTCTCCTTAAGTCCTAACATCCTCAGGATAGAGATGTATTCATTTTGTCGGGGGTCTCAGCAAAATTAAGTCAAAATTTCTTTTAGTTCTTGCAAGTCAGACCTAAGGCGTCCCTTTACCTTAATTAGATGCATCAAATTGATTTCCTGTGAACATCAACTGCAACTAGTGGAGCCTTATTTAAAACTCTTTGTTCTATAGTTAGCGGAGCATAGACATTGCTAATGAATGACGTCTTCGATAATGCTGGTAGAGGGGACCTACAGTTTCATGCCGACTCCGAACGGCGAGGTTGAGAAGAAGAAGAAATATTGGCTTCGCTTTTAAACGTCAAACGCTCCTTTGACCATAATTTTGTGCATCAGATGCTAAAACTTCAAATGTGACCAAATATGTTCTGCATCAGCATCTTAAAAACCCAGTGATCACTGAGCAAATGATTGACGTTTCTGGACTTAGCTAATCTGCATTCTCGACGCTTAACTCATGATTATTGGCGTAGGTGAAAATCTCTCCATGACAAAGTCTTTCCCGCAATTGGTTGAGTAAAACCCCGAACTTCATATTCTTCAACTTCTTACGACCGCTTTCAATGCTTCTTTCTCGATTTACATTTTTGAAATTCTATTAAACTTAGTATATCTAAAGATCGTTTTGGCAATGGACTATGTTTGGTTATTGCTGCTCCTGCAGATTTTAGCGTCATCTAGTACAAAAGCAGTTGATACTGACTATAAACGATAGTTTGGGCATAAGACTGGTGGGACAATTGTCTTCCAGAAAAGATAACGTTGCATTTTAGACTCATTTCTAGGCTCATAGTGGTCGCCGTGGCGTTTCAACCTAGTTTTAATTTCCAAAAAAAACCTACTTCTGACTACATCCTACTAGAAGAGTAAAGCATCAGATGCATCCTTATCATCACAGCAGACCAAAAATGTTTTTCTGAATGTCCTAATTTTGTTAGCCAGTGGAGTCAATTATAGAATTCGTTTTAATTATTCGATGAAAATCGATTTAAGGCTCATTCGATGATGATCGGTATTACGAAACTTAAACGACTAAAGTAAAACTATCTCTTTTTCTGTCGACTTTTACTTATCGTTTTACGATACTAAAGCAGCATCCAATAGCGGTGAACGACATGAGTCATTCAAGAAATATGGTCAACATGAAACAAATTGACAGTTCTCGTTTAATGACGTTAACTGACTACTTTAACGAAAATAATAACACCGACTTCCAATTGTCGTTTTGTGACAAGGCGTTAAACAACTTCCGACTTCAGGCGGAACAATAACGGCCGTACGGAAACTTTAGAGAACTGAAAAACAGAACTGATACACTGTGACCATAGTAACCGCTTCGTTCAGTTTCGTTAAGTTCGTTAACTTTTGCCTACTTACGCGGGACTGAAATGAATCGCTCTCTACGTATGCAAACGTCAGTTGGGAGTTGAATTCTCCCTAAGTATCTATAAGCAAATATGGCCGCTTCGAAATTCCCTACAGTCACTTGTTATATCAACAAATACCAGGAATCGTAAATTCAAAGCATGGTGATGAACTGGTTAGGAGCTTAAGTAGAAAGGAAAACTTAAGGATCCATCTTCTTGTTACTTACGATTATCTAAACAAAGTCATCTTACGTATACTATGACTTGCTGACTTGGTGTCCATACCGGAGGTTTTTAACTAGATTTGAACGTTGATTGTATTGGCGATGATTGCAAGATATATCAAACGACGTGTACCGTCGGGGGCATGAGTAGCTAAGCGACTGCAGATCCAATGCATCAGATAGTTGAGTCATATAGAGTTGCAGATTAAGTCTGGATTCAACTTTCATTTCTCTCAATCCTCTTTTGCTTTGAAATTACATCTTTTGTTTCATAAGACTTTTGAAGGAACTTCAACTGGCTTGGTTTGGTGCTTAGATCCAGAGTCTTCTCGGATGTCTTTCTGAGTCCTTTTTATGAACCGTTGAAATGTCTCGAAAATTCTCATCAGCCATAGATCATGTTGGAGTAAATATGGTTAGGGGGTGGCGGATGAGCTTCACTTAAACCGCTTTGATCCATTTGATCCACTTCGCTGAGTTAACCAAAGTATTGCCAACAGAACCAAAAGTGAAGCAGCAACATTTAGAGGTATGTGCGAGTTCAATGATAAATGTGGCGTTAAAATAATGTGGCGTTACGAAACACATCATTTGGTAACTTTAAGAATAACCGTCCTTTTGGTAAGTGCCGGGCAAAAGCAAAGCAGAGGTTTCGTTACCTGATGACTCCTTGCCATTCCTGAGCATTTCGGTGGAGACTAGGTCAAGTTTACGAGCATGGTAGCGCTCACGTGGCAGTGGCCCGTGACGATACCAACCAGCGTGCTACAGTTTACTCTGCCTAACGAATACTTTGAGGATGTCGTGGTCATAGACTCATAGTCGATGATCTTACAACAAACACAACTTCAATTTAGTTATAACTGGAATGATGTTGGAATTCTGACTCACCACCACCAAGAAAACAGAGCGCGTCTCAAAATGTTTGACTGGATGGAGTTGGAACGAAGATTAAGGCCCAATGCAGACGACTGGATGGCACAGTTGGTTAAGTGCCTGCTCCAAGTTAGAGGGGTCCCAGGTTCGAATCCAATTCAAATCGAATCTGGTCCAGTCACCATTTGCCGTTGCGATCAAATTAACAGCACTGGAGTAAGTTGGGCGTCGTGGCGTAGTGGGTACGTGCGTTGACTCCTACGCTCGATGTTCACACCAACAATTTTTTCACGACTCCACCTCTTTCGAGTCACTGACAATTCTCAAAGAGTATACCTGTCTAGAAAAAGCTTCGCAAACTCGCCGTTCGGAGTCGGCATTAAACTGTAGGTCGCCTCCAATCGTGAGAGAACAATAGCACGCACAACACGAGTGGTTGCTGAGAGGCTAGACCCAGATCCACCTCGGACTGTAGCGGCGCCATTATTATTATTATTATGGAGTAGGTTGCTACCTGGCACTACAATGTATCTGTTTTGAGTCTGAGTGCTCCAGTGTAGAGTTTCAAAAAAACTCCGAAAAAAACTCTTGGCCCTCTCATACTCACAAAAGTCCTGACATTTCTTCGATATCCCCTGATCCGGTTTCGACTAAAGACTTCTCTAAAACAGGACATTCGTCTTGACATGGCTTCTTTGGCAGCCTCGTAAGCATCTCTCGAACACTCACAAACAGCCACTTAGTCGGGGGGACGTTCCAATTTCCCAGCAAAAGTTCACATAGCAAAATCTCAAATCTCCTGAGATCCGTTTTAAAGGAAATAAGCACATCCTACAAAGTTGCACTGGTGGACAAAATCCTTGGGTGTACACCATCCACCTCTCTCGGTGTGTGTGTGTGTGTCGGGTCCTCTTTGTGTCTTCTTCCGCACCTGCTCCTTAACACCTTTCCAATAGTGAACATAAAATCGAAATTAAACTATAAAGGACACCAAGAGGATAACTGCAATAATTACATTACATACACACGCTCAAGAAAGCAACCCCCCCTCCTCGAACACAAGCACATAAATGGTTGCATTCTAACTGCGCACATCCCCACCGCCTGCCGCCCACACGAACACACTCAAAACGTTCGGAAGATGAATCTTGCAATAAAAATGAGAACAACTCCGACGAGATCCTTTTCAGTTGTTTTTCTTTTTCTTTTTCTTTTTCTTGTTTTGTTCTTGTTGTTCTGCTCCTCTTTAGCGTCGATGTCGTTCGTGTCGTCGTCAGTCGCCGGGTTGGGGGAGGAGGCTGGTGGCCTTCCAATTGACAACCATCTGCAGTTGTACCCTAGTCTAGGGGACTACACCGGCATAAGGGTCGATGGAGCCACGCCTTAATAAAATACCCAGACATTTGGAGAAAGAAAATAAAAATCCTCCCTCGATCCCCCTGCACAAATTCAGGCATCCGAACGTGGGTGGAATGGGGGTTATGTCCTTTCGGTTCAGACAGAGGTGTGTGTAGGGGACTCGCACACAAGGCTCTCTGTGTGTATCCGGCTCGAAGGACCAAGCGGAGAGGGATGAAGGTAAGAGGTGTATAACTTTCGGGGTAATTCCTATAAAACTATAAAATATTCTTTCCTCCTTTCGAATGAGAAAGGATCTGCTCTGCTGTGCTGTGCGGTGTGGGCTCCACGTTTGCCCGTATTATCCTGGATGTCGTCTAGAATTTGGATTTCTTTTTCCTTTTTTGCGTTGTTTTTCCGTGCGGAGTTTGCGGGGTGGAAATTTCTCAGCGCACATAAAATTTTTATAATCTGCACAAAATTATGGCGCTCTGGTGGTGTGGTGGTGTGGCGGTAGGGTGGTGGGATAGGTCCTTGTGGAGGGGCTGGGAAATATGTTTTTAATGGTTTTTCAAGGATTTTTCGTTCGGTATGTATTCGTGAGTGTGTGTGTGAGTCTGTGGGGAGGGTGTGCAGTGTGAGGGTCCTTTTGTGAAAGTGTTTTTCTTGGTTTTTCGTGGTCCTTAGCTGTGTGTGGGTGTTCTCTGCAGAGTGGGAGCGAGAGAAAGAGGCCGCTTGCGGTTGTAGTTTTCGTGAATAGTTTTATAATTTAAATTTTTCAGTTCTTCTTGCTCCTCGCCCTGTTCCCGTCCCCCTCTCCCACCCCGACCACGTGTGGGTGTGTGTTTTTGTCAATTATGGGTATTTTTTTGCCCTGTTCGTCCTTACGGTTGGTATTTTATGTTCGCTTTAGAATGTCACTGTGTTTTCGAGTGAAGAGGTGGGAGGGGACGGCTGGTAAAAGACTGCTATGGATGGCGGTTTCCTTCACTTGTTTTTTTTTCTTTTTGAACGCCGAGAAACTTTGTCCTGTTCCTTCGACAGCGATGGGGGTGTGTGTGTGTGTGTGAGTGGAGAAGACGTGGCCTTTGTGGCTGTCAATGGTCGGGCTGATGGCGAGTAGTGGGGCAGGATATTTTGGTGCATTTCTTGAGAGATTACTCTATGGCGGAGGAATGTTTTTAATGTGAAATCTGGGCACCCATCGCAACTCCCTCCTCCTCCCTCCACACACACCCACACTCTGCCACCCACTCTCGAGCACCCTTAAGGTAATTTATTCGAACAGGAATTTTGTTGCAGATATTATTTTGTGTTTTCTTTTCTGTGCCTTTTCTGTGAGGCTTTTGCATCGTTTTTCTCTTTGTTCCCTCTCTGAGTGGGATGCAGAGTGTGTGGGCGGCGAGTGGGGGGGTTGGCTTGAATGGAACTTGTTTGTGATGGAATTTGAATGGAAAAGTTTTTCGTTTATTTAAAGTTTCTTTTATTTCGAAATCTGCTGGCAACAAGGACAATGGTTGTGTGGGAATGTGTGTTATGTGGTGGGAGTGTTTTCCAGACCAGATGGGGTTTGGAAAGTTCGGTTCTAATTTATAGTTTTCTGCTGGTTGTGGTTTAATACGAACCATGAGCACTCAATATCTTTTGACAAAATCTCTGGTGGTGAACATTAGCAAGCCTGCTTGAGGTTCCTGTGCCACATTCATTGATGTTATCTGGTGGTGGACGGGAATATTGTTCAAGTTTCTTTCCGACATGCAATTTCAACTCTGATGAGACCGTCTTCAAAGATTTGGTCCAACGGGGAGGCGATGTAGGGACAGCACAAAGAGTGATCCTGTATGAATGGCAAAGCTGTAAGTGATAGCTCACCATGATCGCACAGTCTGTTCAAATCTGTACTGTATTCTCGAATTCGAGAGATAACACCAGACCAGACACCAGAAATCGGTCAAGTAGGAGGACCTACATCAACACAACAATCGGATCATAGGCGAGATCAGATTAAAATTTCGAAAGCGTATGTACAGTGGGAAGAGGCAAGCACTGCAGCCAAGAAAAGGCTGATCTCATACAAAAATTAAGAAATTCTCTTCTTAAATGCCGAAATACAAAATTTGCTAAGTTGTACTCCAACAATGATAGCCAATGCCATTGAATATGTTGAAAAGGCGGAAATTCGAGGTAGGAAGAGAAAAAAGAACGAAGTAGACGATCGGCATATTGTCCGATACAGCAAATTGAATCCTTGTGCTTGAACATTTGAAATCCAAAAGGAGCTCCAACTTCCTGTAAGTGCGGTGACTGTTCGCAGACGTCTTTTAAACCACGAATTGCATGCGCGAAGTCCACGCAAAGTTCCTCTATTTATAAAGAAACACCTCAAGATCCATATCCAATTCGTCAAAAATCACTTAGAGTGGCCAGTTGAAAAATGGCGCAATGTATTGTGGACAGACGAGAGTAAATTCGTTCTCTTTGGAGGTACTGGTTCTCGGCAGTATATTCGTCGTCACAGAATATCAACCCAAATATACTGTAAAACCCGTAAGACACGGAGGGTCAAAAATATTAGTTAGGGCATGCTTTTCATACTACGGCGCAGGGCCTATACACCTGATAGACAGAATAATGGATCAACATGCCTATGTTGATATTTTAAGCAACACTATTCTATCCTATGCCGAGTATGAAATGATTTTAAAATGGGTCTTCCAGCAGGACAATGGCCCGTAACACACGAGTCGAGCAGCTAAGGAATGGTTTCGGGTTTATGAGGTTGAAGTTATGTCTTGGCCAGCACAGTCCCCCGACCTCAACCTCATAGAAAATCTTTGGGGTGATATTAAAAAAGAGGAAAAGAAGGCAAAACCATCAAACAATCGGGACCTTTGGGAGATAGTACCTAAAGGATTCCTGGACAAAAATCCCAAAAAAGCGTTGCCACAGCTTAGTAGACTCCATGTAGCGTCGTTGTAAAACTGTTTCGAATAATAAAGGGTTCACGACAAAATATTTAGCCCTAGTGTATTTTAAAATAACTTTAATTTAATATTTATGTCATTAAAAGCCGTTATTTCTTAATAATATGAACGCTACTATTTTTTTTAACAGTGCATTTTCTTTGTTAATTTTTTTTAAGCTTATTTTATTATTTTATTTATTTAAGTAATGTGTTCTTGTAAAACATTAAATTATACTTAAGGTTTTGATTTTTTTATTTTATCGAAAAAAAAACTTTTAGGAAATTTTTTTAAATTATTTGTTTTCTTTGGTAGAGGTCACTACTATTATTTTGAACACAGCTGTACATATCTCTTCCGCTGAGGCCATTGAATTGGTCGTTGGTTAGAGGCAAGTCGATTTCGAGGGTTACTTTCGGTTTTTATCGTACCTAAGGTTATCCGTTTGAATGTGTCTTGTTTTTGCAGATGATTGAGTGAAAGAGGTCGGTCTCTGAAATATTTTTCTATTTACAGGATGAATTGGTTTGTCTTCCGTTTATCAAGCTTCCCTTAAAAAAGCAAGAAGATCCATAGGAATAAACCTTAAGGCGAATCCAATCAAGCAGACGATCTGGACGCGCTGTGCCACATTCATTGATGACGATCTGGACCCCATATGAAAGCTATTCCCAAGAAGATCTGTTGAACTATATTTCTTGCGGGATCGACAGAAAGGAAGGGCGATGTCGTGAATGGGGAAAAATAGCAATTAGAGAGCTGCATGCTCTTTTCAAACTTGTGCAATACTTCAGTGTACACTATTCATTGTCATTTTTCAACAAGCTGTCCACTGAAATCGAATATCACACCATGAGAGACAAACACTGTGCACTGCTTGATCACCTGATAGCAAGATGAGTGCACTATTCATTCTCTCTGAAACTTATGAATGTTTTGAGCGATTTCATATGAGTGCAATGTTTACTGCACAAAATACACTGAGTACACTGAGTGCACAGAGTACAATGAGTGCATAGCTAAGTAAACGAGTCTTGACTTGTTTATTTTGCAAGTAAAAGTTTCTTTTTGAAAATGCAACAAAATGAACAAAATAACATTTTTTCCATGTATTATAGCTTTAATAGTAAGAATAAAACATTTCCATTAATTATGAAATACAACGTCGTTCTAGTGTCTGCCTCCGCTGGCTTTGCTTGGCTGATAATCCGCACCAAACTGGCACTCTTTGTGGTGTGGATACATTGGCTTCTCGACAATAACGTGCGGGTTTGGGTTTTTCGAGCCCCAGATACGGTGGGCGCCGTAGCCGTGTGGGTCTGTGCGTCGACATACACACTAGACTTTCACGTCTAAATCCAAGTTCGGCCAAACAATTTAAAAAAGAGTATAACTGTCTAGAAAAAGCTTCCCAATCCCGCCGTTCGGAGTCGGACCTACAGTTTAATGCCGACTTCGAAGGGCGAGATTGAGGAGCTGCTTCTAAACAGTTATACTCTTTGAGCATTGTCAGTAACTCGATAACTGCGATTTGAACCTAGACTGTGAAAGTCAAATGGGTATGTCTCGACGCACAAACTAACACGGCCACGGCGCCCACTCGGAAGAGATGGAGCCGTGAAAAAATGTTGAATGTTTTTTCGAGATTCGAACCTTAGACCTCGAGCGTAGGAGTCGACGCACCTACCCTCTATGCCACGGCGCCCGTCAAAAATAATCATCGTACAAAAATGTTCACTTTCTCTGTAAAAAAAAGGCTGGTTTCACAAAGAGTTCTGAGGACGTGCGCCTGTTGAATCGTCGAACTTTATGATGCTGATGTGAAATTTGACGTAATGGTTCTATCATTTTTCAAAACTTGCCTTAGCAACTAAAGGCCCGAGATTATTTTATGGAACCGAGTGGTGTACGAATGAGAGGAAACGAACCACAACGTCTGACGGGCTAAGCCATGCAACAGCAAGTGTGTCGCTGTCCTTCTTGCCAACACTGAAGCTGCCTCAGGACATGCAACATTCGCCGCCAGTTCTATAAAGTCTTCGAACGTACCATTCAGTCACAGATCTCTAACCGGCAGTCTTGGTCAATCTGGACGAAAAGATGTAACGTCATCATTGGCCAAATTCCCCGATCCACTTTCCGGATATTGACACAATGCCTTACTTGAGGTTTCTTCCTCAAACATTTACCTTCACAAAGAAGGCTCTTGCACTCAAGTCTTTATCTGAAGTGGCACATGAAAGCCGGCAAACACTCTCCACTTTGTAGCGATAACCCTAAACAATGCTCACGAAAGCACACATGTGTGTGTGCCCTCGCCATAAAAAAATACACCGCGATAACACGCCTGAAAGGATACGACACGTGAATTCAATCATTCGTCACTCACCCCATACCTCAAAAAAAAAAAAAAAACGTTCGCAAAAGTAGCCATAACGCACTTATAGGCCCTTCCTCTCACTCGAAGACCCCGCAACAGACTCTGCAGTAGAAGCACATAAAAATCACGAGCCCCGACCCCATAGACTTTGTCTTCCTGCATTAGACCATCCTGTCGCACATCCTTCGGCAAATGGTTTTTCACTTTTTTCAATTAAACCGCCAAAGCCACTGTCAACCCTCCCGAAAAGGGTACCTCCCCACCTCGCCACGCAACGCATTTATTTTGTCTATGAACGCATTATAGCCAACTCATTGAATCTCTCCCCCTCCTCCCTGGCGAAGAGTGTGTGACATTATTACCCACTTGCAGCGTGTATCTAGATGGAGGAGGACGATTTTATGATTTTTTTCAAAAAATATTTCGCACAGAAATTTGGAAACCCGCATCCCTTAATCCCGCAATAAAAGTGAATCACTGCCAGAGATACACCCATTCCCCAGTCGGTCGGGATGCGTGTGTGAGGATACGCGCTCGCATACGTTATGTGTGCCCATTTCCGTTTTTAAATCGTCCGCCGTTCGCACATCTCAAAAGTCATAATCACAGATAAGAGCCGCATCTCGAGAGAGAATGAAACCCACCCACCCCCGAGCAGACATTCCTATCCTCGAAACAGGAGACGACGACCCGAACAGGCATCTTTTCTGCGTTTTTTCCTTTTTTTTGTGGGTGTTTCAAAGGATCGATGGTGGAAATAAATTTCGCAGTCACAAAGGAATATTGCAGGAGCAGGACACACGTTTTTTTCGGTTTTTGTTTCTTTATTTTTTTTTATTGCACATCTCCCCCCAAACGAGGCAAACGGAATCAATGCAAGATAAAGGACACACCACGACCACGCCGACGACGCCGATGATGATGATGATGATGATGGTTATGATGGGTCCCAGGACATTTATTATGACGCATGCCGGGCGGCGGGGGAGTGGATGGCGGTGTTGTGCGAAAGTGCGGTCATATCCTTGGTGGTTTTTTTCTTCCTTACTTTGCGGCTAGCTAATGTCATACTCAAACACAAAGGATCGGCGAGGAGTTGCGGCACGGCAAGGTGCGTGCACAGAGCTGTGTAGCGCCGCCGATGATGGGTAGTTTCGCAGGAGCGTACGGGTATTGATTCAAAGGATTGTCATAAAGGTCCACTTACGGAGTGGAGTAGACTAATAAAAAGAACCCTTTTGATGTTTTCCTATGAGTGATACGTGAATGTGTGGTGGGCTTGTTTTACTATTCAAAAGGTGCTTTGTCGCGTAATGGTACTTTCAAACAGGACGGAGAGGTCCTCTTAACCAACAAAAAGAGAAGAAGAACTGAGATTGCCGAGAGTAGCTTTCTTGTATGGGGTCTTCCTGTGATGCGCTTTTATCGAGGGCGTTAATGGGTTTTTATGGCGTGTGAAGGGGCGGAGTGATTATGTGGCAGCCAACTCCTTACGCATGTGGCTTTGAATATGGCCAAGCCTATTGGGCAAACAAAAGGGACGCTGTATCGGATGGGGCCCTAAATGTGGCTTATCACAAATGGCAACAAATATGGACACGGAGCGAAATCATAGATTACTTTTCACTTGCTTTCCAGTGGAAGGCTATTGAAAGAAAAGTCATGAAAAAATTAGGCACAGACTTCTGGTTTTTGAATTTTTGGTATACAGACGTTTTAGCAGAAAACTGAGCCTAGCCGGGATTGTCATTCACCAGAACGCTTCACCTTCATGGTCTTCGAGGTGTAGTGTCTTGATGCACGAATAATGATTTGACTAACGAGTCCTCTGGGAAAAACCTAACCTTATGCCGAAAGACGGTTAGTCGAAGGTCAGTGGAAAAGAGCTATGGACCAATATAACAACAGACGACTGGATGGCGCAGTTGGTAAAGTGCCTGCCCCAAGTTCAAGGGGTCCCAGGTTCGAATCCCAGCGAAATCGAATCTGGTCCAGTCACCATTTGCCGTTGGGATCAAATAAACGGCACTGGAGTAGGTTGCTACCTGGCAGTACAATGGACCAGTTTTGAGTCTGAGTGCTCCAGTAGTATTTCAAAAATCCTCCGTTAAAAAAATGTAACAACACTAGAGCACTACCTTTTCTTTGCATACACGTATCCAAAGACGAAAGCCTATCTTCAATGGAACATGGGGATGCCTTGAGACGAAGTCAGTTTGGCTTTTCCAAGAATATTGAGAAAATATTGGAAAGAGAAAAACAAAAAAAATAGAGTCAGACCCTAAACAAAATCCTGGCTGAGTTCACTGAATCAGTAAACGATAAACAACTGTCCGCGAGAGTGTCCAGGAGAATCCGAGGCAGTCGATTTCGCGTCGCTCACAAGAACTCAGCCTTTCGCAGACCACAACTTGGGGAATTTTGTGTCGTGACTTGGGCCTGTCGCTGCACCCGTACAAAATTCAACCGACCCAGGAGCTGACGGTGAACGACCATAGACAACGCCGTGTGCTCGCTAAATGGGACCTGGAGCAGTTGGAAACTGACCCAAATTTTCATCGAAAAATCATCTTCCGTGATGAGGCCCATTTCTGGACAAATGGGTACGTCAACAATCGATGGTGGCATTCCGATAGACGTCATCATTATTGATTTGTGCTAGCTTCAGAATAGTCGATTTCCTAATCGTGTTGCACCAATTGAGCAAACATGCCGGCGCTTAGCTACTCGTCTCGAACAGATTAGAACCACAGGAGACCATGCGAGGCAAGGCCGTCACTGGACTGGTCGTTCGACCGAGAATAATTTGATTGGTATCGTTCTGAAATCGACAGAGTTGAACAGCTTGCTGCAGTTTAGCTCGTTTTGCTTCGGACAAAGTCGATTTCCCGCTCTCTGAGGAAATCCAACAAATATTCAATTCGAGCTTGAGCTGTGTGGGTAGCAACTGCCATTGAAATGAAGCCAGCTGACTCAAACATTTGCAAAAGATCCTGTCCTTGTTACAGAACTTCGTATGTTGCGTTTTGTATATCGGTCACAGATTCGTTGTGCATTCGAATCAATTGCTCGGCCTTTTGATAATTTCTGGAAAGGTCTGCTTGCTGAAGTTGTTCCGCCCAAATCTCCAACTGGGACCATAACTCCATGACATCACGTTCGAAATAACGTAGACGGAGGATGAGATCTGCACGGAATTTCCGCACGGACCACAATTCTTCCAATTCAACCTTTTGCTTTGTCAGTTTTTCTAAGGTGGTCTCCAAAGCTGAAATTAATCCGGTGTTGTCAGCATACTCGAGCGATCGCATTTCCTGCAACAAAGCTCCACCTTGTGCAATTGTTTGTGCTATCTTGTTGATCTTGGTATTGTTGGAGAAGTCTTTCAATTCCATCCAATTTTTCTTGCGATAGCATAGTTCCGTCGGTTGAGACATCTATTCGCAGCTGATCAATCCATGAGGTGACTTCTTTTTCATGTGCATAAAATACAGCCTTGGTCAAATGTATTAGGCACCTTTTAAGATTCGTTATATCTTCAAAAGGCAAACAAATTAATGAAATGAGAGGAAAAGATAAAAATCGTTTACAACCTCAGATAGTGTCGCCGAAAACCATAGAATTCAAACTAATTACTTCCGATAAGTGATTTGGCATCAAAGACAAAAAGATAAGGGTGCCTTATACATTTGGTCAAGGCTGTATAACGGCCATGTCCAGACGGCGGCGCCTTTGCTCTACCCGTTCAGCGAATCTCGTCACTTGTAGCTCCAATTCTCTGGCGACTGAGTAAATTTCATTAGGATCATTAGGATCATTCACCACTTCGGGCGAGCTCGTCAGCGGCCGCCAACAATTTCTCTGCATTGCTGTAAGTATTCTGTGCGACGTTCTCAAAGTGCTCATGTGATTTTTGGTACACATGTGCCTTCTGCAAATTTCTGTCGATTCCTGTATTTTTTCCAGAAGAAAAACACCATGATTTTTCAACAAATCTAGAACCATCCTCTTGGAATGACCTAAGAGTCAATGTTTTGTCTAGGCGTATATCGTGGGTGTTTTCGAGAATATCGTGGCTGTGACTGCCGATGTCGCTGAGAACGAAGAAACATCAAATAGACGACAGGCCACGCAATTAGGCATCACCAGACAGACACTACAGCGAATTTTAGTGAAAGACTTACACATGTTGCCAAACAGTGCATCATTTAATGCCTCCTGACAATCAGTCGCGTGTGAAAACAAACAAAATTGTTGAATTTGGGACGATACCAATCCACATGAGATCCAAGAGCGTCCAATGCATCCCGAAAAATCACTGTTTGGTGTGGATTTTGGGCTGCCGGCGTCGTCGGTCCACATTTCTTTGAGAACGAGGTTGGCCAGGCCATCACCGTCAACGGCGAGCGCTATACACCGAGTCCATGATCACCAACTTCTTTTGGCCTGAATTGGATGATATGGACACCAACGACATGTGGTTTCAAAAGGACGCCGCGGTGCTACGTGCCACACAGCTCACGCCACTTGCGAAATTCTGCACGAGCGATTCGAGGGCATCGTCATCTCATGTGGAAATGGTGTGAATTGGCCACCGAGATCGTGCGATTTGACCCTCCGATTTGAAGAGTCTAACCTTTCTTGCGGGGTTGCCTGAAGTCGCAGATCCTTGCGAATAAGCCACAAGCCACAGCGTCCCTCCAAGCCAACATAACCCATGCCATTGGTCAAATTCAACCTGATTTATGCGCCAGAGTCACGGAAAATTTGACATTTCAGATGCGCGCCGCCCAGAGAATCCGCGGCAGACATTTGACCGAGGTTATATTCCATACCTAAGAGCATCGACAGGCCTTTTAAACGAATGAAAATTTTTGATGATATCTCCTACACACTCTGCTTCGTTTGAATTTAAAGGTAAGAAGCGCTTAATGTGTGCCCCTTCGAATGCATCTTTTCCCAATCATTTGCTAAGGCACATGAACTAAATACTCAACCCTTCCCTGATGGGAAAAAGCCGAAAAAATTGTGCACAAGTTCGTCTGCGTCACAGCTCAACCAATGAAATCGACTCTCATTTCATTAAACAAAACCCCAAAATCAGAAGTAAAATCTCTGATGACCTTTCGTTTATTCCTTCCATAAATCAACTCCAACGCCTGACACAAAGCGATCCAGAGTCACTTCACATTTGACGCATTGCCACCCACCGGCGCGCTTAAATGCCCATCCCCCTTTCCAAGCAGGCACATGTATCACCGCAACGCATTAGCATTCATTAAGGACAACTTGATGAAATATTTTCTAATTTATTCGAGCACTTTCGACTCACAACGGCAGCGCCCCAGAAAGAGGAGCATAACTCATCCATAGGTGAGTCGCATGTTGCCATTGCCAACTTTTCAACAGAAAGTATCATGTTATCACTTAATTCCAACGTCACCATAAGGATATTGTTTCCTTTTGTCGCTGCGTAATGTGTTTGCGGTGTCCTCGATGGGAAATTAAGAGACACACCGCCCGAACAAACGTACTCCAGTTACTGCAGTTACAACACAACGCGAACGAGGACACTTTTAATTAAGCCTCCAGAGAGCCAGATAGTGAGCGATACACAGACAAGGGGGACCAAGCGTGTGTGTTGAGCCAGGCAGCGCCCGACCGTGTCAGGAATGAAATTATAACTCCGTTTGGCAGGGAGCACCCGCCGAAAATAAAATTAATTGCACAGAGCGTAACGAAAGCACTTCGCAATTAATTTCATAATTTTAATCAGGATGCCATCCGGGCGGAGGAGGACGCGCAATTGTCAAGCGAACGCGGAGGCGGGGGTGGGATTTGTCATTTTGAATGTTTTTCAGTTGTTGCGACGTATCGTCTTTCGCTGAAGGTGACTATGGTGATGGTGCAGGCGCTGTGGGACGTGGTGTTGTGGAGTTTTTTAATTTAATTGCTTGCATTGTCATTTGTCTTCTTTTGCTTCGGGGGATTGGATTGTTTGATTGAGACCAAGGCGGATTTTCATGAGAGGACGAAGAATCGGGTTACATTCATTTGAAAGGTCTTGCAGCAAACTGAAGGTAAATTTAGTCCAATCCTGCTGCTTAGGTATCTTTGGAGCAAATGAAGTTTGCCCATGAAACTAGGTATTTAAAGCATCACAGAAGACTTTGTCCTTTACGAAAGCTGACATAAGATAACTCCTCAACATTGTCTTCGTGTTTTGAGACTGGCCAATTTTAGAGCACACTAGCTTTTTACCGCCGCGAGACGCAGCTCTTCTTCTTCTTAGAGCGCTACAGTCGGAGGTGGACCTGGGCCTCACTCAACATGCTCTACACCCAGCACGATCTTTCGCCAGCTGTCTCCAGTTTCGCACACCAAGCCGGCCGAGGTCCACCTCGACTTGTGTGCGCCACCTTGTTCGTGGACGTCCTCTGTTGGCGAGACGCTGCTGCTTTACCGCAAATTCTTGTGTAGAAGTAAATTGATTTATGCCAAGTCTAACACTGGCCAACACAAGAGGCACGATCTTCCAAAAGTCTGTTCAACTGATAGCTTACGCGGATGACATTGACGTGATTGGGCGAACACAGCAAGCCGTCAATGATGCGCTTGCTGGCATTGAAACGGAAGCGGCTAAAATGGGTCTGGCAGTGAACGAGGGCAAAACCAAGTATATGCCGTTATCGAGAAAGGACGCACAAAATCGACGACTTGGCAGGAACGTCAGCTTAGGCTGCTATAACTTTGAGGTAGTGAAGGACTTCGTCTACCTAGGCTCCGCGGTAAACAGTACAAACAACATTAGTAAGTAATATATAATATAATAATGGCAGCGCTACAGTCCTAGGTGGACCTGGGCTTCTCAGCAACCACTCGTGTTGTGCGTGCTATTGTTCTCTCACGAGCGGAGGGGTCCTACAGTTTAATGCCGACTCCGAACGGCGATTTTGAGAAGCTTTTTCTAGACAGTTATACTCTTTGAGAATTGTCAGTGATTCGAAAGAGGTGGAGCCGTGAATAATTTTTTTTTTTTATTGAAAAATTGTTTGTCGGCTCTGGGATTTTAACCTAGACTGCGAAAGTCTAGTGCGCATGGGTCGACGCACAAACCCACACGGCCACGGCGCCCACTCGAACAACGTTAGTAACGAGATCAAAACGCAGAATAACTCTTGCCAACCGCTGCTTTTTTGGGCTCAAGAGGCAACTGAGTAATAGATCCCTCCCTCCCAAGACCAAGTTGACTCTATACAAGACCTTGATCATACCAGTCCCGCTTTACGTCGCAGAGGTATGAACATTATCCCAATCAGATGAAGAGTCTCTTGATCTTTTCGAGAGAAAAGTTTTGCGCGCGATCTTTGGTCCTGTCTGCGTTGATGGCATTTGGAGGAGAAGGTTCAACCGTGAACTGTATGGGCTGTACAGCGACATGAGTCTAGCCAGACGTCTACGGATCCAATGCCTAAGGTGGCTAGGCAGTGTAGAGCGAATGAACAACTTAGCTCCGGTCCGAAGAGTCTTCGACTCTGAGCCTGTGGGACAATGCAACAGAGGACGTCCACGTACTAGGTGGCGCACACAAGTCGAGGGAGACCTCGGCCGGCTTGGTATGCGAAACTGGAGACAACTGGCGAAAGATCATGCTGGCTGGAGAGGCATGTTGAGTGAGGCTCCTAAAAAGAAGAAGAAGAAGAAGAAGAAGAATACGGAAAACGTAGCTCCGGTCTGAAGTGTCTTCGACTTAAGCCTGTGGAGCAATGCAAAACGGTACACTTTTCGACTATTTTCAGATTCAAATGGTCGCTGTTTCTTTTACGAAAGTTTACTTTTGCGAAAATAATATTTCAAACTCTTTCAAGAAGAGTATCGAAGCTGAAATTCACGTCGTTTTCGAAACGCCAAAAGTTTTCTAAGTCCTTTCTTTAATGAGACCATCTAACACGAACCATGGACTTGACCTCAAATTTGGTTTCATTTATGAAAGCGTTCCCTTCGCTGATTTAGGTTATTGATTCCACTGCGGTACACCTCCAGGACACTCAGTCTCTTCACAAAATATTAAATTACTGAATCTTCCCTAAATGTCTCCGCCTTTATCTTGTAGTCCACAAAATTAAAGATCTATCAAGACCTCAAAAAAAGTCACAAAGTCGCTCCATTTCTCCCCGACACCCAGAGGGTGACAGAAAAAAAATATATTACTTGTCGAAAAAAAGTCAACTTCCAATCGCTGAATCGCCCAAATCAACCGAACGGTATTCACAGTCTCATTTTGACTTTCACATCGCTCCCTTGCCACCTCGGATGATTGATGTGTCCTTTCATATTCGTTTGAATTTCATTTGGGTCCGCATTCGGTGGCAGTCTCGCATCATCCCCGATTTAACCGAAAGCGGTTATGCAAAAGTATCTAATAAAATATCTAAACAAAAAGCGAGATCTCATTTCGCATCCGAACGCAGCAATCCTCACCGAGGACAATGGCCCTGATGATGAATTATGATTGATCAGGGACTAATTATAACGCAAACAATGCCGGTGAGGACATCACACTCACACATCCGAAGGATGGATCTGCATACGGAACCGCAAAACCGGATTAATGGCGTGACAATCGGGAATGTGACGAGCGTGCAGTCTGACGTGTGTGAATCCTTAAATTCTCCTTCCAGAAGTGAAATCGAAACCCACCAACCCCAGGCGGTGTGTGGAGTCCCATCTCACCTTTCATCCCCGGGGGTAGTTTGGCGTTTCTTTTTTAAGTCTTCCACTTGTTGACAGAGGCAAAGTCCTGGAAACAAAAACACCAGCGCAGCTGATAGTGATTTGGTGGGAGAAAAGCTTAAGCACGCATCACACCAGCTAATGTCGCACAACTACCCTTCGCTGGGGTGTTGACGGCTGGCTGTGCGTGGGGTGGGCTGGGCGGTCTGCCCGAGTCAAGGAAGTCAATTTCATGCGAAAATAATCTCCCCCATGACAGTTTGCCTTTTTTCGGTATTTTTGCGATCTTCCACTTGACTTGAGGATTCCGGCAACACACTGCCGTGGCGGGGGAACCGAGATCTCTGCTGAGAGAGTCGAGAGGAAGGAAGGAAGGAAGCGGCGAGGGGAGGAGAAGAAAATATGTTTGGCTTGCTGAGCTGTTGATTGCCTTAAGTGAGGGTGACACACTGCTCGCCTGGAGGTGGAGGTGGTGGATGCAGTCACCCTCGGATGCTAATGGCCGACTTCCATTTCGTGTTTTGTTTTCTTCTTTCTGTTGTTGTTGACTTCGTTTTCGATTCTTTTCCCGACAAAAGAGGGAAAGACGCAAATTTATTGTTGCGGTTTGTGTTGTTCTGTTATTTAGGATGGTTTGTGGATTTTTTTGGCTTTTATCTTCCGCCGAGGGTGTTTTGTTGCACAATGTTTGACATTCGATGAGGGTGGGGGTAACCCTTTGGTGAAAGGACGTGGGGGAGACAGCAGACAGAAGTCAATCGACGTAATCCGAAAATTGAATTTTTATATGCTCTAGACGGTGGCAGCAGGAAAAGGGGACCAGGAGCGCTTGAGTTTGAGGCAAGAAATGTCAACGGTGAGACCTCAGAAGATAGCTAAGACATGCGACGTTTGATTGTGAATCACTTTTGGGATTGATTTCAGTGACTTGCGATTCCGATGAGAGAGCTCACGTTGATCCCAAGATCTCGGTCAAATTAGTGTGCTCACAGGTTAACTTACTGCTAAAAGTCACACCAAGCTGTTCAACTTTTCCACAAAAAGCAGGAAAGAAGGAAAGATCGTGTAGCCGAGAAAGTAAAAAATTGGATATTTTTTGGACTAGACAATTACATTTTAATCAATTCTTCATTAGGACAGAGTCAGTCTTTTCTTTGGTCTCAGTGAGCCGCGACCCGGTCGCAAGGGCACCCTATCACCTACCTACCTACCACTCTTTTCAATTAGACTTAGATGACAAGAAAAGATAAGTTCTTCACGATGAACAGAGTTAAAATGAGATGAGGTGAAAACTCATGAAAATACTGATCTAAGGATAGATCCTTGTGGCACATCACATTAAAGTTATTGAATGAATGTTACAAAAAGTTAGACTGCTAAATTCAGTAGAGAGACGTTTGCGTGATAAAATGGAGTGATCTTCAAGATCAAACGCCTTAAAAACGCATTTCTTCGTCAAGCGTGAGTCGCATATCCTCAGAGGTTATTTTTATGAATCAGTTTTGATACCTCTCCTGACTAGTGACAGGCATAGTGACTTTCGAGGAAAATGTGATCTCGCCAAGTGTGCGACAAGATCTCCACTCATCCTGAGGGAGAGAATTCCTGCACGTCAGTTCTTATGGCAAATTTCTTGATAAAGATTCAAGCTTCATATTCCACCAACCGAAGATATGCGGAAGGTTAACCCATTGCAAAACAAATCTTCCTTGAACCCGAATCGATCACTCGACTTCAGCAGTATTGGTAGATCATCCCTCGCAGGTGTCATCACGGATCATTGAAAGATACAAAGGGCCGAAGTCTCTGCTCGTGCAATTAGCTCCCGCTTCAGTTGCGAACATATGCGCTTGAGCTGATTGATGCTGATGCTATTCAGGTCACTTCAATCGTAGAAGTAAGCTGCTGATTGGCCTAAACTAGATAGAAAGGCTGCATCTGCCGACAAGTTGTGCTCAGTATCCTCTTCCTCCTCATTCTTAAATCTTCTACAGAAGTCGTTGCAAAAGAGTCCTATCGTGGAGGCGTCCACTAATAACGCCGAAGACAGTCCAGTGTGTTTGTCCAGAGTTCATAATGAGGAATGTAGTGGACGATTACTAAACCTTATCGTATCGAGCTTTAGAAAATGTTTGGCTGTAACAAAATGTATGAGCGGTGAATCTCCACTAATGGAAGGTGATGACTACTCCGCGCTTGTTAATTTCGTCGACTGCCAAGAATGTCACTTTGTCCCGGCAGCAACATAAGTGTAAATTTAAAAGTGCTAAGTCATCTCCTCGAGAGTTTGTCTGCAGTTTAGGGAGGTCTTTAAATGGAGTGCAACCGAAGCTACGGGGTTAACCGCAACCTTAATGTCTGAACATATAATGGTGTCCCTTTGGATATCACATTGTTCCTAAATCAATCATTAATCTCCATAGACTTTGCTTGATGGCGCTTCGGAATGTCAAAAGTTATGTTTATAAAGGGTCAATCATTAAGCGCTTCCTATCTTTAAATTTAAATAAAACCAAGAGTGTATGAGATATCATCAAAATTTTTCATTCGTTTGAAAGGCCTTTTAATGCCATTATATATGAAATATAATATTGTTCAAATGTCTGCCGCGGTTTCTCTGGGTGGGACGCATGAAAAATGTAATTTTCATGACTCTGGCGCACAAATCAGGCTGAATTTGACCGTTGGTTATGTTTGCTTTGATGGCTTGTGGCTTTTTCGCATAGACCTACGACTTCAGAAAACTCCACAAGAATAAGTCGAACGGGGTCAAATCGCACGATCTCGGCGGCAAGTCACCTCCACGTGAGATGACCAGATCCTCGAATCGCCCGTGCAGAATTTCCAATGTGGCGTTAGCTTTGCGACACGTAGCACCGCGGCGTCCTGTTGAAACCACATGTCGTTGGTGTCCATATCATCCAATTCAAACCAAAAGAAGTAGGTGATCATCGACCTATAGCCCTCGCCGTTGACGGTGATGGCCTGGCGAACGCCGTTCTCAAAAAAATATGGACCGATGACGCCGCCATTCCAATACCCACACCAAACAGTGATATTTTCCGGGATGCATTGGACGATCTTGGATCTCATGCGGATTGGATTCGACAATTTTTTCTGTTGACATACACATTCATCCAGAAATGGGTCTCATCGCTGAAGATTTTTTTTGGATGAAAATTAGGGTCAGTTTCCAGGGCCCATTCAGCGAACACACGTACTTGTATAGTCTATGGTCGTTTACCTCCCGTTTCTGGGTCAGTTGCATTTAGTACGGGTACAGGCCCAAGTCAGGACGCAAAATTCGCCAAGTTGTGATCTGCGAAATGCCGACCCGAAACCGACTGCCTCGGATGCTGCTGCACACTCTCTCGGACAGCGGCGATGTTTTCGGCAGATCTTGCGTTTCGTCGACAGACGAGTGTTGATTTATCGTTTACTGAACAAGTGGACTCAAATTTATTCACCACACTGCGAATAGTCCTCTCGGTAGGACAATTATGACAATTATGGTAAAATGGCCAAAGCGCGGGAAATGTTGCCCGAACAGAGCACCCAATTTGATAAAATGATTTTTTCATTTGCGCGTCTTGGTGAACAGTATGTACATTCATGGTGATTTGTCAGCCAATTTGACAGATGTGGCTTCAACAATGTGGCCGCTATCAACTGTCGAAGTCCGGAAGTCCCTATTGGAAGACTCTTTATTTTATCTTCATTTAATTGAGATCCGGAGTCAAGCGCGTTTGACCTGTAAAGATCTCCCAATTTGGTGTCCATCCTTTTTGACATTAAAGTTTCATGATACAGCACATTACTGTTTCTCTTTTTTTTATGTATTCTGTGCGTCTTTCCAGAGACCCCTTTCATCTTCAACCACGTACTTGTAATTTTGTGAAGCTTGAACGTTCCCTCCTTTTCTTGCCCTGAATAGATTCTCATCCGATGTAACTTCTGTTGCATGCACCACCCGAACTGAAGACAAAGCCTAAAGTCTCAAGATCCGTGGTAAGTGTCTATTTCTGCAAATGCACAACAAAGTCCGCGTCCATTGTCCACGAACGCCTACAAAGTAGCTTCACAGATTCCGCTGAACATATCCTCCAGTTAATCCCAGATAAGGGCATAATCCATTCGCTCCTAGAAGCATCCTCCTCCAGCTGCCGTTCTCGTTCCCTCATCCCCTGACTCTCTGTCAAGACAATGTCCTCCCGCTGTGTATGTGTATGTGTCGTGCAAATAGTTCTCCCAACTACATAATCGAATTTATTGTCTCGCAAGTTTCTGACAGCCGCATGATGGATGGCATATTATGCTAATTAAGTTTAAACAATTCGCTTAGGACGCCAGACTGCTGTTCGCTCGTTCCAGCTCTCCCGGGTCTTGGGCCGCTGTGGTGTGCGTGTGACTTGAGGGAGAGCTGACAAGGGAACAAGAACAAAAAGCGAAATGTAGCCACCATCAGCATTTCGGTTGACACTTCTGCACACAGTCTAGGACCTTCGTTTTCTTGACAAAAAAGAAAAACCCTTCCTCTGCGGGGTTCTCGCCCGTCATTCCTCGTATGTGGCGTTACAGCACTGCCACCAAGACACAGGAAAAAAATAAACAAAAAACCGATTAAGGGTTGCTCTGGTCTATCGGAGTCCCTTCCTCCGACTGATTGCACATTTAATGAGAAACTAATTCGCTGCAAGACGAGAGGACCAACTTCCCAGCGATCCATCATCTCCGGAGGACACTTCAAAGCCGTCGCTGCGGTGCGGGTACGTCCGTGGGTTGGAAGGATTAAAGGATACAATTTCTTTGAGTTTTTCTTCACCCACTCCATCCGCCGCGGCTGCGGACTATGGGGGCTGGTGCTCATTTGCACGCGGGCATCGCTATTTTCACATCGCTTTATGGAAAAATTAATTAAAATCGAATAAGAACACAAATACGCTCGGGGGCTGGTTGTTGTTGCGCGTATTTTTTTCTCCGTCGGTTTGGTTGCGTCTCCTAAGCATTTCGGATGGAAGCATGGAAAAACAATCAACTCAAGAGCTTTGGGTGTATCCCCTTTCTGCGGAGCAAGTGACCCGTGTGGGGTGTTTTTTTAATTAAAACGCTTTAAGGTGGGCCACTGTTTTCTTTCTCCACACAAAAAAATAGGTTCCGTTTGAAACTTTTTTAACGAAGAACAAAATTATAGAGAAAATTATGACGAGGTCCTAGTGGGTTTTGAAGAGACCAATATGTCCTCTGGGATGGATGCCAGGAGATGGACATGAAGAAATTTTCACAAGAAATTGAAGTTTTTCTAGGCGATTTGGTTGAAGCTAACACCATTTCAAGCTATCCAAAGAATTCTAACAAAACGAGCAACTACACAGGGTGGGTTGGTTAAGGGGTTAAGGGATAATACAGTGCGGGCCAAATACAAATTTCTTTTTAAAAATTGCAATAAAATGAACAAAATTACATTTTTCCCATGTATTATGGCTTTATTAGTAAGACCAAACACTCCCATTAATTACGAAATACAACGTCGCTCAAGTGGCTGTCTCGGCTGGCTTCGCAGTAGCGCATTCTGTCACCCCGATTTCCCAAGACCTTGTTGATGGTTTCGGGCTGTAGCTCACGGATTTTTCTTCTTCTTTTTAGGGCGCTACATTCCGAGGTGGACCTTGGCCTCACTCGACATGCCTCTCCAGCCAGCATGATCTTTCGCCAGTTGTCTCCAGTTTCGCATACCAAGCCGGCCGAGGTCCCTCTCGACTTGTGTGCGCCACCTAGTACGTGGACGTCCTCTGCTGCATTGTCCCACAGGCTCAGAGTCGGACCGGAGCTAAGTTGTTCATTCGCTCTAGACTGCCTACCCACCTAAGGCGTTGGATCCGTAGACTCCTAACTAGACTCATGTCGCTGTACAGCAGCCCATATAGTTCGTGGTTGAACCTTCTCCTCCAAATGCCACCAACGCAAACAGGACCAAAGATCGCGCGCAGAACTTTTCCCTCGAAAGACCAAGAGACTATTCATCCGCTTGGGATAATGTCCATGCCTCTGCGTCGTAAAGCAGAAGTGGGATGATCAAGGTCTTGTATAGAGTCAACTTGGTCTTCCGAGGGAGGGCTCTACTACTCAATTGCCTTTTGAATCCAAAGAAAGAGCGGTTGGCAAGAGTTATTCTGCGTTTGATCTCGGTACTGATGTTGTTTGTACTGTTTACCGCGGAGCCAAGGTAGACGAAGTCCTTTGCTACCTCAAAGTTATAGCTGCCTATGTTGACGTTCTGACCAAGTCGTCGATGTTGTGCGTCCTTTCTCTATGACAGCATATACAGGGTTGGCCATCTAGTGGTTCATTTTTTAAGCATATGTAGTGTTGACACTTACAGCTGTTTCCCGCTAGAAATCTTCACAGAAAGTCAGTTCATATCTCCGCGTAACGAAATGAGTCGCCTTACGCTTGAACAACGTTGGCAAATATTCCAAAGTGAGTGCTGTGTAGGCCAAACAATGCGTTTTTTGAAAAGAAGTGCGTTTTTGGCCGAAATGAAGCACCCTCCGCGACTGCTGTACGGAAGTTTGTGCAAAAAGTTCATGGGACTGGTGTGCTTGGAGACAACACTCATGGTTCCCGTCCACGTACGGTGCGCACAGATGAGAATGTGGCTGCTGTGGCTGAGAATGTGAGACTCAGTTCACGAACATCAACTCGCCATCGATGTCAACAGCTCAACAATTCCATTTCACGCACTAGCCTGAGGAGAATTCTGCACAAAGATAATTCGCTTACAAGGTCTAATAGACTCAGCAAATAAATGCGCGCGACCATCCGCTTCGCTATTGCTTCGCAGTTTGGGTCTTAGAGCAGCTTGAATTGGACAACGATTTTGGGGGAAAAATCATCTCTTCTGATTTTCTGACGAAGCGCATTTTCATCTCGACGGGTACTTTAACAAACAAAATTTCCGCATCTGGGACTTGGAAAACCCAAACCCCTCACGTTATTGTCGAGAAGCCAATGCATCCATCGAAAACCATCGAAGTACAGACCGATGGATGAGGCTTCTCGACTTCGATGGCTTGGTCATGTGGCACGAATGTCTCCTTCATCACGACTTCTGAGGCGTGTCTTGAATGCGATTCCCTCAGGTAGGCAACCGCTTGACAGACACAGGACGAGATGGTTGGACCAAGTCCAAACACTCGCCTGGTTGCACTTGCGCATAGCTTCTGATGAGTTTGAGTCGATGGCGGAGGATCGAGTGGCCTGGAGATCTCTCGTGCATGCATTGCCTCTGCGACCACTTTAGTGGAACATGCGGGTCACTGAAAATGATGATGATGATGAGCCAATGCATCCACACCACAGAGAGTGACAGTTTGGTGCGGATTGTGGAGTGGTGGCATCATTGGACCATTTTTTTTCGAAAATGAGGCTGTGAAAAAACGGTTCGGTGAACTGTGGGCGTTACAGAGCCATGTTAGTCGACTTTTTTTTACTGAAATTGAGGACACGGATTTAGACAACCTTTGGTTCATGCAGGATGGCGCGCCATGCTACACAGCCCATGCCACAATCGATCTTTTGGGCATCAAAATTCCCAAATCCTGTATTGGGCGCCGTGGCGTAGTGGGTAGGTGCGTCGACTCCTACGCTCGAGGTCGTCGGTTCGAATCTCGAAAAAAAAACATCAAACATTTTTTCACGGCTCCACCTCTTTCGAGTCACTGACAATCCTCAAAGAGTATAACTGTCTAGAAAAAGCTTCTCAATCTCGCCGTTCGGAGTCGGCATTAAACTGTAGGTCCCCTCCACTCGTGACAGAACAATAGCACGCACAACACGAGTGGTTGCTGAGAAGCTAGGCCCAGGTCCACCTCTGACTGTAGCGTCGCCATTATTATTATTATTATTGGCCCTCTTGGCGATGTCAATTTGCCGACTCGGAGCTGCGAGTTGTCCCGATTCGACTTTTTTTGTGGGGATGAAACCTCATGAAATCTGCTAGAAATACGGAACCTTCAGAATGCGAGTATTAAAGTTGCATCCATCGAGATAAAAGCAAATTACAGTCGACTCCCTCTAAGTCGAATTTTCACGGGATATCAAAATTACTTCGAGTTAGAGGGAGTTCCACTTAGAGGATGTTTTTTGTATGGAAAATGAGGGGAATGCCAAAATAAATATGGCGGAAAGATTCGAGTTAGAGAGAAATTCGACTTAAAGGGAGGCGACTGTATTAACATTTTTGAATGAAATATTCACGGAAATCGCTGCACCAGACAAGAGGTAGCTTGTCAACATTCTCTGTATGAAATCATGAGGCCCCTGAACACCTTGATCTCCTGACAGAAAACACACAGCCACAGCATTGCAACAGGATGCTCCTTGACCTGAAAACGATTCACCCCAAGTCACAAATCGCCCGTTGTGACATTCACAAACTTTTCCACTTGCCTCAGACATTCTCCTAAAAATTCGTCGCCAAAACAAAGCCATAGCCATTCCCGTGGCTCGAACAAACATCCACCAGATCTCCGCCCACTGGGCCGCTAGAGCCATTTGAAAAATCCAGAAGTCTAAGATGAACATCTAGCAAACAACGACGACGACGTCTCGAAGAAAACAACGCCGCCGTCGCCGTTGCCGTCGTCGTCGCCGCCGTCACACCAGGCCCAGCCAAGATGGGAAGCCAAATTGCAGCATTCGCACGGCGAATACCAATCAGCCAAACTCGTACGCGGCATGCATGAATGTATGCGGCAAGGATTTGCTCTATGATACGCCTCCAGTGGAGCGCGTCAAGTCGCGCGTTCCGTGCTGCTGCGGCCGGTGCGATGCGGGAATACCCGCCCGTAACAAAGTTTTGATTCCTCGCCGTGATATGAAATTCCATTCGGAAACCCATAGCCCCCCCCAGCGGAGGGAGATGCAAGATCCTTGCGCAGGAAGGAATTTTCCTCAAAACTGATATGTTAACATAATTTGCATGAATTATTGCACAGGTAGGATGCGGAGCCCTCCTCCCCCGAGCAACGTGTGCGTAGCGTATGGATGCGGACGGTCGTTCGGGAGCAGGATTCGCTTCTTTTTCTTATTCGCCTCACGACGTGAGGTGTACGTTTATTTATAATCCTTGTAGGCTCGGAGCGAAATTCTGGCAAAGGATTGTTATTTGTGTGTCTGTGCGTGCAGATGCGCGTGTGTGTGTGCAGACGTCGTTCGTCGAGAATCTTTGAATAATTATTGTTGTTCGCCAGGTTTTGAGAATTTCCATCGCACACACAAAGTCTTTTTCTGTGTGCTGCCACAGATACACGCGCAGATCGGGTGTGGAAGGCCCCAGTGCACAGAGGGGGTGTGAACAAAACTGAGGGCGGGATTGAAGCCCAAAAATTTTAATAATAAAACATGGCACAGAATTACAATTGATTTATGCAAAAGTTCTGCACCTAAGTTCACAGCGCTCGCCTCGCTGCGCCCTCCTTGAGATCGTGTGGACGGGTGTGTGAGTGCCGGTGGAAGAGGTTCTCGACTTGTTCGTCTCCCAAATGGCACACACAGAGCACAAGGAGTTGCTGCAGCACCAGCACCAGCACCAGCAGCAGTCAATGTAACCTTTATGCCCTGCAGCTGATGACTTCCACTTGCACATTTATTGTGCCAAAGACCAAGGCAGCAGGGAGAAGCGATGGAAGCAGAGTGGAATTTATTATGAATGTGGCAGGTAGCACAAATGGGGATGGATGATGGCCATTGAGTTGAGTACATGCAAATGGAAGACATCAGGGCATACGGCTCTTGCTTCATTTGGGGTTTTCATTCTGGATACGATCTCTGTTTCTCTGAAGAAAAGTGCATTCCTCTGAAGGCGAAGAGTGTGTATGGGTGTGCGGTGAATGAATTTTTTATCAGATGCTAAGTTTTGTCACAGCACAAGTCGCCGGACTTACTGGGGTTTGGCTTCTGAAGCAGCGGGATTCACTTGGGAAATGTGCCAGGCCAGGGATACGAAGAAGAAGTGCTTAATTGGTATTTGGATGATGGAAGTTTGTCTTTGAAATGAATTCCTGGTTGACTTGGGTTTCTTGGAAGTTTCGACATTCGATACGGAGAGTGGATGGTGTTGACTAAGGAGCATGCAATGAGCTACATGCTTGACTTGAATTTAAATAAACTTTCGGAGCTCTTTGGTTGCAGTGAGTGGAATGGAGACTTCATGCGGAAAAGAAAATCATCGCTGCTTCAAGTGAAAGAAACAAAAATTGAGTTGAGTTACACCAGGGCGCGAAGAGCTTCAAAATGTTGATGCTTCTATTCGCTCTCTCGGGCATTAAATGTTGGACTGTGAATTCATGACAGCAGTGGCCAGTGGCTTTCAGATTAAATTCATTCAAAACTTTTTTTTCATGGTTTGGTGAACATTTTCAAAAGGCACTATGAGACACCGTAATTTTGTCTCATTAAGAGCAATGCGCTAAAGTTTTGTCCAGTCTCATATTTTGTCTAGAGCTCATTGCATTTTTTAGCCTTGTTTTCGATTGAACTCTTCGCTTCCAGGATAGTCGTGCCGTCTGTAAATGTATCCACTAGAGTGCCGTCAGTTTAGGATATGTCCCGGGTGTACAATAGAAAAAATATTGGACCAAGAACACTTCCTTGTGGAACCACGGCGGCGATCTATTTGAACTCTTAAAAATCAGTTGGGTACTTAATCCGTTCTCATGATAGGATTCTAATAACCTACGTACATACACTTATTAGAAGAATCCGTGTTCAGAAATTTAAATTTTTTGACGAAAATAAATAAATATTTTGAGAAAGTAACGGAAATTTTAATTTTTGTAAAAAAAAAATATTTATTTATTCGTCTACATTTATGTTGTCGCCTTCAATATAGTCCACATTGTGCCAGCTCTTTAGCTCTTTGCGAGCCTTGTACTGTCTTGGCGATTCAGAATACCTCCACTGGGACGATTGGGCCTTAGTTTCGACGTCATTTCTGTAAACCCATATTTCGTCACCTGTGACAACAAGTTTCAATAATTTTGCATCATCATTGACTTCATTTAGTGACAGCTGAGCAACTTCCATTCACCGCTGTTTATGTTTAAAATTCAACAACTTTGGAAACCAACTTTGAAATCACGCGTTTCATACACAAAACATTCGACAAAAATGTCATGGCATGAGCCAATCGATATGCCAACATCTTCAGCGACTTCTTTAATTGTGATTCGGCGATTATTAATAACCATTTCTTTCGCCGTTTCCATCGGCCGTTGATGTGCTGGAGCGTCCGAGGCGTTCCTCATCTTCAACGTCTTCACGGCCATTGTGGAAACACTTATACCACTCGAAAACTCTTGTTTTACTCAGACCCACCTTTGTTAGGCCTTTGTTAACATTTCACACACTTTGTTACACCTTATTTCATTTTTTACGCAAAATTTGATACAAATTCTTTGATCCACGAAAATCACTGAGCCCATAAAAACACGTTTAACCTTTTTGACAATTGAACTCTGTAAACCCGCGAAACTTAAAAATTCCCATTTTTTTCTGAACACACCTCGTATGTACTTCAACTCATCATGGCAGACTTGTTGAAGGCTTATGAGACGTCAAGCGCTAGAGCAGACCTTCTTTCCTGTAGGGCTTTGGATTTCATTAGTTAGTCTACATGCCTGGTCAATTGTGGGGTGTTTGGTATGATTCGTCTTTCTTATCAAGTAGTTCAGAGTAATAACGAATGTAAACATTATTGTTCATCAAGTGACGTTGCCTAACTTCTAAGGCAAACTCTCGTTCTGTGTGTGCTTCAGTTCTGACATGAATGGGTAGACCTACAGTTTCATTTCGACATCAAACGACGGAAATTGAGAAGCACTCCAGAATAATTAAAATCACGGAGGATAGTTAGTGACTCCTGAAGGGTAATGCCTAGAAACCTGGTGTTTGCCAGAGAATCAATTCAAGTTCAAGCTTGCCACACTATGTGTAGGACACGACACACTATACCACAGTGACCAGATAATAATAAAAGTGGCGCAAACAAAAGAAGGGAGGAAAAAAAGATCCTGCGTAAGAAGAAAAAGGCCAACGCAGCCTCCCATCTCAAGGATATCGAGGAGTTTCTCGATAGAAACAACATCCGTTACACGACTGGATGGCGCAGTTAGTTAAGTGCCTCCCCAAGTTCGAGGGGTCCCAGGTTCGAATCTCAGTGAAATCGAATCTGATCCAGTCACCATTTGCCGTTGGGCAACGGCACTTTTGAGTCCGAGTGATCCAGTAGTGTTTCAAAAATCCTCCGAAAAAAAAATAAAAAAATAAAAAACAACATCCGTTCGTTTTTTAGAAGAGTCAAGGAGCTGGCAGCTGGCTTTTAACCCGGAACGCAGGCTCTTCGAAATAGTGAAGGAAATCTAGTCACCGAAGCGCAGGGAATAGTAGATGTATTTAAGGAGCATTTCCAGCAGCTTCTTAATGGGCATTACGTAGAAAGAGTGATAGGGCAAGAAGAGAACCCACCTCCAGTCAATGGAGAAGCCATCCCCCCTTACAGTTTTGAAGAGCTCAGCTCGGCCACCAAAAAGCTGAAGAACAATAAAGGCGCCGCAGTAGGGTGCATGTACCAAATCATCAACCAAGTATGGGTAGATGAAGCCATGCTCAATGACTGGACTATCAGTTCTGTATGCCCCATCTTCAAGAAAGGCGATCCTATGTCTTGTAAGAACGAGGCATAACCCTGCTGAATGTCGCATACAAAATTCTATCCAACGTACTGTGTGAACGTCTGAAACCTTTCTACAACACATTCATCGGCATGTACCAGTGTGGGTTCCGTCCCGCAGACCGACAAATTTTCACACTGAAACAAATCCTGGAAAAGACCAACTAGTTTCAAGTCGAGACTCATCACCTATTTATCGACTTCAAAGCCACATATGGCCGAATTTGGGATCTCGGGAAAAGTGATCCAACAGTGCCGTGTCACGCTGAAAAGCACGCGATGCAATTTGGGAGCAGTTCCTCCGAACTATTCCAAACATGCATCGGATTTCGGCAAGGAAATGTGCTGTCGTGTGACTTCTTCAATCTCGTACTGGAACAGATAGTGCGCAAGGCAGGCGTCAATACAGAAGGCACTAGCTTCAACAAATCCGTACATTTGCTGGGCTACGCAAACGACATTGACATCATAGGTCGCTCCCAGCGAGCCGTTGAAGAAGCTTTCACGGCAATTGAAGAATAGGCGAAATGAGTTTTTTTTTTTTTTTTAAGATTTTTGACGCACTACTGGAGCACTCAGATTCAAAACTGGTCCATTGTACTGCCAGGTAGCAACCTACTCCAGTGTTTCAAAAATCCTCCGAAAAAAAAAAAATATCACTGGAGCGGTCGATCTGGGGCAGTATCACAATGGACCAACATGGTCTAACCCAACCTGGCCTAGAAAGCCGCTGCTACTTCGGTTTGGCGAAACAAATGAGTTCAAAACTCTTAACTCGGAAGACAAAATGCATGCTCTACAAAACGCTAACCCTGCCAGTTCTACCATATCGAACCGAGTGTTGGACGATAAGCAGGATAAGCAGCGGACTTTTTGGGTACTTTTGAGAGAAAAATTCTCCATCGAATTTTCGGTCCCGTATGCGAGGAGGGACAATGGAGGAGAAGATACAACCACCAACTCTACAAGCTGTATAAAGACGTGGATGTTGCCCATAAAGCCAGAAAACGACGACAACACTGGCACGGCCACATTCAGCGAATGGACAAAAACGCTCCAGCAAAGAGGATCTTCGAATCACAGCCCAAAGGTTCGAGAAGAAAAGGAAGACCGAACCTCCGTTTCAAGGAAGAAGCTATCGCGGATGCCATGGTCTGGAAACTGGGAGCAGCGTACCCGGGACCGCAGGGCACGGGAGGCTGCCGTGTCTCAGGCAGAGATCCTTCACGAGTCGGGAGCCCGCTAAGTGACTAAGTAAGTAGGGCTGTTCTTCAAGAAAACACATTTCAAATTCATACATCGAGCATTGATTTACACACATCGAAGACTTTGATTTTTGACTGAATTATGTTTCCGACCAACTAGACAAACGATTAAAATGCATCAAAGTAGACGAGAGTTGTGATTCCGAAGATGGGTTTAACGGTAAATGAGGGCAAGACCAAGTATATGCTGTCAACCAGAAAGGACACCCAACATCGACCTCTCGCACAGAACGTCACAGCAGACCGATATAACTTTGAGGTAGTCAAAGACTTTGTCTACCTAGGAACCAGTATCAACTCAGACAATGACACCAGCGCTGAAATCAAACGAAGAATAAGTCTTTCTAATCGCTGCTTCTTTGGGTTAAGAAAGCAATTGATAAACAAAGCCCTCTCTCGAACAACCAAAGTAACCCTGTACAAGACCCTAATCGTCCCAGTCCTGCTATATGGCGCAGAAGCATGGACTTTGTCAACAGCGGATGAGGTTGCTCTTGGATGCTTTGAGAGGAAAAGTCTACGGGTGATTTTCAGTCTCGTCTGCATAGAGGGTAAGTGGAGGAGAATATATAATAACGAATTGTACGAGCTGTTCAGCGACATCGACTTAGCCAGAAGGGTGAAGATCCAAAGTTGAGATGGCTAAGTCATGTAGAGCGAATGGAAACCAATTCTCCGGCCCTGAAAGTCTTCGAATCCACCCCAGAGGGACGGCGCAGTAAAGGAAGACCACGACTCAGGTGGCGCACGCAGGTGGAAAGGGACCTCAACCAACTGTGCGTGCCAAAACTGGAGGGAGCTAGCTAAAGATCGAGCTGGCTGAAGACGCTTGTTGGCTGAGGCCCAGGTCCACCCCGGACTGTAGCGTCACCTTAAGTGAGTAAGTAAGAGTTCTGATTCCACCAGAACATCAAGCTTAGTTTTTTGAGTTTGCTCTTGAAGTAATTTAAAGGTTCTTCCTTTTGAGTATGAATTGAAGAGGTTTCAAATCTATGCAAGGGGCCCTGAAGACCTGTTACTGTCAGACAGATCATTGTCCGGTCCCCCTTTTGATTTCTTTCGTGATTTCCCAATCGTTCTTAGAACCACTGATTAAGTGGTCTCAATGAATGCTGTTGAAAAATTACATAACTTCTGGTTATCCTTAAGATTTCCTCTTCTCTCATTAAGGACAGTCCTCCAACTCTCCATGCATCCATCTTCCTTCGACTACCCTTCTCACAATCTACAAAAAATAAAGTTCAACCACAAGTCTCCAAGCAAAGTCATCATCCCTCTGGGGCCACATAGCCCCATAGCTTCCGACGTGATTGCGGTCGAATGTTTATATCAGAACGCTCCAAGCATCCAAAAAGTGGCTGTCCTCCCCCCGCCGGTTCCATCAACTTTTCACACATGTGACCCCGCCAAATGTAAATAAAGGTTTGTTTTTGTTTTTTTCCTTTCTCCCCACACTTCCCGCATTCCCCCTCCCACCCCCCACCAGAACCTTGTTGCATCGGTGTTTATCTTCCACCGAACCACCAAACCATCGTCATCCAACCCCCAACGAGCCGACAGGACAGTCACACAGACACACACACACACACCCAGCCACGTCCACATGACGTGAAAAAAGGACGAGCGCCGAGCAGCAACGAAAATAAATAAATTGCCAGCAATTACTCCGTTAACAAGTTTTATTGACTCTTAAATGCCTTCCGTCTATTAAGCCGAGAGCTATGGGAATTCGCGGGCGAATGAGCGTGGGGGGGGGGGGGGGGGGGCGGTCAGTGAGTTGGATTTATTGGAGGGTTTACGCTTGTCCCGGGATTGCAACAATAAAAGCATTTTTGCCGACTTTTTGTCAGATTTTCCACTAGATCAATCTTTTCGACAACGAAGAGGATGGATGAACGAGTGCCCTGTGTGTTGTTGTTCGGCGTGAGGTGGTGGCGGTGGGGGAATGGTTGGCGATTAGATGAAATAGGGGTTGAAACACTGACCAGAGAGACACAGGCTGGAAGGACCAAAGAAAACCACACACTGGCATCAGATATCAAAAGATGTACCCAACTATTTCATGAACACGTCCATGGCTTCTCCGGGGGGTCGCCTATTCGACGTCTCCCTCTGCCGGCCGTCGTCTGTGACCATCTCGAGAATGGGATAGTTTTGTGATTGCTAAACGGACTCGACTGGAAACCGCAAGGATTTCAAATCATCTCCCCGGAACCGAAAGATATCGAATTTTAATGAACACCACAGGATCTTCACACATTTCAATTATTTCACTCACTCCGAGACGGTTGTGGGTCCTTTATCCCAACATCCTTGAGCGGGGAGGGAGAGAGAGAGGAGAATAAATTCAATTCGAAAATCGCTTCTAAACAGAGTCCGCATGGACGAAGTTGTGTTGCAGGACATCGGGGTTAGGGAAAGCCGAAAAAGAACAAACAAAACAGCTCGCCAGCTAGCCGTCTGTGTGTAAAGGTAATAAATCTCTGTCCAGATGGATGTCATTCGATACTTGCACTTTGATCTAAACAAATGTCTCTCGGGCGAGAGTTAGAGCACAGGCAGCACTGGCGTGGAACGAGGGTGCGCTGGATGCTACACTTGTTTGGTTCTTTTGTTTTCAAAACACTCCCATGGCCGGGACATGGTCGTCGCGCTCGCTGTGAACGACCACCGAATCCGTCTGGTTGTTCTGTTTGGGCAATCAGCATAACTCCTTTCGATCAATTTCAATGGATTTACTTTGCGCCAGCGTATCCGGGGATGTGTGTGTCCTGTGTGCGGTGGGACAGGTGTTGGCTGTAATCCTGCAGTTGGATGCACGATGCAGATGGTAGGGGGGTATTTTTTGGATCTCTTCTTACTGCGGAGTTTTTAGAGGACGCCATTGTTGGTGCAACTTTGGAGGTTGCAGTGGATCCATAGCGCGACCATTACGGTCATAGGGGAGGTGGAGGGTGAATTGATGTACTGGCTATGTCAGTTTGACGGAATGAGGAGCCTCTACTATTATGTATGCCGTGTCTCTTGGAAATCGACGGATTGTCTTGTGACATTCAATTTCCGTCGGCAAATGTAACGAAGTCTCTTTAAAGTGGAGACGGGGGAAATTCAGAGAGATTTGTGGTAGATTTTTGGAGTAATCACAATTTTTTGTTAAGGTCGGGTCAAAAAAATAAAAATTCTTTCAAGACAGCTAAATTTAGGCGGTTTGAATGTTTCGATTAATTCTTAAATCTCTCTCAAGTGAACTGGTTTACACATTTTAACACCCTTGAAGGTTTTAGATCGGATCAGCCAACATTCCATTGCAAGACATTGCCTATCCTTTTGTCAGTCGAGTTTTTGACTTGTATTCAAGAACTCACAGACATTCCTGTTACCAAGATCAAGCGATCAACACCCTCACTGACTCAAGAAGTCGACATAAACGCAAAATTGAAGCTTAAGAATTTATAGCGCTTCAAATCCGAATCCACTCTAAGCTCCTTGGATACACAGACTTGACTTCAGCCACTCGCTTTTTCTTTACCCAGCGCTATTTCATATACAGCGTCACTATTTCGGCGCATTGTTTTGATGTCATGGGTTTCATGGTTCAAATTGTACTGAATATAATAATAATAATAATGGCGGCGCTACGGCGCCACGGCGCCCACTGAATTGACGTTTCAAAAATATGTCAGTTATTCCATGTTTGTTTACCGATATAGTCAGTCGCAACATACCTGAGTCCAGGCAAGATTCATGTATTGCATGTCCTAGGTTAGGTTAGGTTGAAGTGGCTGACTGTAGATAACAGTCTCACTTAAGCCAATTTAGGCCCATTGTGATACCATGCGGATCTGATGTTACCAATTCAAAAACCATTTGGTGCTTTCAACGAAGCTCTTAAGTTGATTAATGCCGACGTTGTGAAATTCGCTCAAGTCGTTGAAGAAGTAGGCTCCAAGGTGTTTCTTCCTGCGAGAGGAGAGAGCGCTACATGTGCAGAGGAGATGCGTTATGCTTTCCTCTTCTTCTTCGTCTCTGCAACTTCTGCAGAAATCATTGTGAGGGAGTCCCATTCTGAGTGAGTGCCAATGGCACAGTGTCCTGTGATAACGCCAATTGGATGACCTATTTATTCTAAGAAGATAAAGTGAACGTTTTAGATCAAGTTTAAGCCAAATTTGCTTTGTGATGACGCACCTAGTGCCATCTGACCATCTTGAGTTGGTGTTTTTAATAGTATGATTCTTTAAGGGAAGTTTAGCTGTAGCGAATGGCAAAGGCGGATGGATCTCCACTAGGAAGGTTTGTGGAGATCGTACCGCTCCTGGCGAGATCATTCGCTTCACAATTCCCTGGAATATGACTATGTCCCGGCACCCACATGAGGTGAATATTAAAGTGCTCAGCCATCTCTCTCGAGATAGGCGGCAATTTCGGGAGGTCTTAGAGAGAAAAGTGACCGAGTTCGGGGATTTGATTGCTGCCAGGCTGTCTGAACAGATGGTGATGTCGTTCCTGGATATCACGTTGTCTTCCGTCTTCTTCTGTTGCATGTCCTAAAAATGGAGGACTTTGAAATGTTATGCTTTCAGTTTCAGGGCTAGATGCAACGTGTGCGTAGAAACTTGACTGAATTACTATCGAAAACTTCTGTGTCTTGAAGGATGACAATGATTTCGATGTACATAATTGCTTCCGACATTGGTAACGCCTTTGCTAGATCTCACGCGGAATATTGATTGAATTTATGCATTGATCGGCGAAACAAAATCCTTTTCAAATGTACTGCATCCGTCCGCTTAGCATTCCATACTGAGGTGCCTAAAGGTAGTCATTTTACTCCCTTGATTTTCATATTTTCCATTAACGACGTTCACATTTCATATCCTGTAGACTTGTTCATCTTAATTTTTCTTTATATGGATCTACAGTCCAGCATTGAGCTCTCCAGCCAGAACGATCTTTTGCTAGTTGTCTCCAGTTTCGCAGTCAATCATGGATGTTGTCTGTTGGGTTCTCCTACAGACTCAAAGTCAAAGGCGTATAAGTCATAGCTAAGGTGTCCATGTGTGGGCGTCGTGGCGTAGTTGGCAAGTGCGTCAACTTCTACGCTCCTATCGACACCTTTTCGAGTCATTGACAAAGCTCAGAGAAAAAAAATCTAGGCCCAAGACCTCCTCGGACTATAGCAGGCTCAAGTCGCCCTCGGAACTGTGCAGCCCATACAGTTCGTAGTTGAATCTTCTACTCATCATCATCATCATCATTTTCAGTGACCCGCATGTTCCACTAAAGGGGTCGCGGGGGTAACGCACGTTCGAGAGATCTCTAGGCCACTCGATCCTCCGCCATCGACTCTAACTCATCAGGAGCGATGCCCAAGCGCAACTAGGGAGCCCAGGCAACCAGACTCGGTGGAACCATCTCGTCCTGGGTCTGCCAAGCGCTCGCCTACCTGATGGAATCGTATTCAAGGCACGCCTCGGAAGTCGTGATGATGGGGACATTCGTGCCACATGACCAAACCATCGAAGTACACCCCTTTCCCTTTCCGATGCAGCTGCCACACGTTGAGTTCCTCGCGCACTGCCGTGTTTCTCACCCTATCCCGGCGAGTAATTCCCACAACAGCACGCAGAAATCTCATCTCGGAAGCTTGTATTTGCGATCTTTCGGTCATTACCCAAATTTCATGAGTTGGAACAAATACTTACTTACTTAGTAGGCCTACGACCCATGTAGGGTCTGAGCCCGATAAATCGCTGCCTTCCATCGTCGACGGTCCTGGGCACGCTGCTTCCAGTCATCAAGACCAAGCTGTCTTACGTCCGCAAAGACTTGGTCTTTGTACAGGAGGTTCGGTCTTCCTCTTCTTCTCGAACCGGGAGGCTCGGATCCGAAGACCCTCTTAGCTGGAGCGTTGTTGTCCATGCCCTCGATGTGGCCGAGCCAGTGCAGTCGACGGATTTTTGCCTTCCGGACTACATCCACATCCTGGTACAGCTCATAGAGTTCGCGGTTGTGTCTTCTCCTCCATACGCCTTCCTCGCAGTCGAGACCATATATCTGACGTAGAATTTTTCTTTCGAAGGCACCAAGAATCAGCTCCGCAGTTCTGCTTAGTGTCCAGCCTTCGGCTCCCTATAGCAGGACTGGCAGGATAAGAGTTGGAACAAATACTGCGTTAAAAACTGCCAACTTGGCTTTGACACCATGCTCGGCCTTCCTGATTACAGATCGACCAAGCTGTTTCAAAATTGATCCAGATTGTGAAGCGTGAAGAAGACCCCGAGATACTTTAACTTCTCCACCTGCTTCAACGAGACTCCACCAACATACAGAGTGCATTGAACAGGCGTTCTGGAAATAACCATAAGCTCGGATTTGTCCAAGTTAAACCTCATCCCAGCATCATCACATACGGCCACAAACCTATCTAGCGCGCGCTGGAGTTCCATACGAGAGGATGTGAGGATGACTACGTCATCTGCAAGAAGCAGATGGCGATATCTCGAGATCAGTGCTACTGAATACCAAACCGTCACTTATTCCCCTTAACCTATTCCAACAGTCTCTTTCATTCTGAACTCCTATTCGCCTATTCGTCTTGGAAACATCGACAGCTCGTCACTGCTGCTATTGTTATGTCTCGACATTTTAGATCTGTACCCCACGTCCGTTTATATGCTGAACCTTTTCGGTCAATAACTTAAGCTCCTACCCTTCAAAACCTTTCCAGCCTTATCCCCTAGTTTTAACGTCCAGTTTTTAAGCATTCTTTAATAAAGCAAAATCGTATCAGACAAATGCCAGCCTCTGCATCTACCAAAGTAAATTTAAAGTAAATTTACTGCTCCTCTAAACAACACAACAGGCTCATCCTTCCCTCTAAAACAAGCGTAATTCACGACTGCGACTTGACAGGTCTGCAACCCCCACAAGGGGTACCACCAAAGCACATTCCACCAGCCAGTCCGTCCCATGCTTCCGTCTCGTCCAATCATGAGAACAAAATGATCGCTTCAACTCCGACTTCAGATCCACGCCTTAAGGGTCAAATAGGAATTTTTAATTTGAATTCAAGTCTCACAGGAATCATCGAACATTAAAATCATCGGACGTGACGGGAATCCGCGATGAGAGGAACCTGAACCGATCAAGATCATCAGCATATAAATTGATTGACTCTGGCGCAGTGGATTGATGGCTGACTGACTTGCGGCCGGTTGGCTGTTGCCTCAGCGCGAAGTACGTCTATCTGCGGCATCCGCCGCGCATCGGTGTTCAATTAAAACCGCACACAGGATGGAAACTATGCGCGCCGGGAAACGGAATTACAGCCTCGACATGATTTACGGGATTAATTTGTTTGCAAGGATGACAGAAGAGTTATTGCATTTAATTTCGTTTTAAATGACTCGAGTGGACTGGTGGACAGCGGACTACGCGACAGATAAAGACTTTCGTCGTTTAACGCCCGGTGCTGGTGCGGAGCACATCTTCATTGGAATTTATCCGACATTTGCAAGGCTCCAAATCAAGCTGCTGAGTGAGTGGCTGTTGAACGGTTGCGCTATTCTCACTCGAATCTTTTTCAATTTACCACCTGATCTTGTGCGGCCCGACTTGTTAATTGGTTTTTCTTACATTTTACGACTTGCCGTGCAAAATTTACATGAGACATTGTATTTCAATGACAAGTGAGTCACAACAGACAGATGTCGAGTTTTTCCAGAAGGACCAGCCAGTCATGGGTGACAGGTGAAGTTACGAAACGATGAAACAGATAGATGTGCACGTGGGACTTTCAAGTTAACTAAGAAGAAAAAGGTCGGATTAAATAAATTCAAAAATTAAACATTAAATTAATTCCGTGTTGGAAAAAGACTTAAAAATATCAATTTACATAGACGCTAAGGAAAATTATATTTAAAATGTTGGTACTTACTTACTTATCAGGCTTACTCGACTGGATGGCGAAGTTGGTTAAGTGCCTGCCCCAAGTTAGAGGGGTCCCAGATTCGAGTTCCAGCGAAATTGAATCTGGTCCGGTCACCATTTGCGGTTGGGATCAAATTAACCGCACTGGAGTAGGTTGCTACCTGGCAGTACAATGGACCAGTTTTTGAGTCTGAGTGCTCCAGTTCAGTGTTTCAAAAAAAATCCGACAAAAAAAAAAAGAAGTTGATTCCGTGTTGAAGCAATCAAGGCAAAACTTAAAACCATCTCTTTACGTACACTACACACTAAGGAAAATTATATGCAAAATACTTGTACTTACTTACTTACCAGACCTGCGACACATGGATGGTCTGAGCATGAGCAATTGTTGCCTTCCATCGCACAGTGCCAGGCACGCTGCTTCCAGTCATCGACACTAAGTTGTCATGAATACATGGTCATTTGATCTTTATACTGGAGGCTCGATCTTCCTCTCCTTCTCGGGGTAAGAGACTTGGATTTGAAGACTTTCTTGGCTGTCGTATTGGGGTTCCTTCGCTCCACGTGGCTGAGCTAGTTTAGTCTAGAAATGTTTGCCTTCTGAACTATGTCCAGATCTTTGCACAGCTCATATAGTTTGCCGTTGTGTCTCTCTTCCATTTGCAAAATGCTAAACAAACTCGCAGAAAATAACAGACTGAAGCTGATTTGTTCCACTCAACACAACGGACGATGATAGAAGAGAATACCGTCCCCACGACCTAGACGAAGTCAAGATAGCGATATCGAGACTGAAGTCTAATAAAGCTGCTGGTGCAGATAGTCTGTCCGCCGAAATGTTTAAAGCAGCTGGAGGTGATCTGGTAGGGCGCATGCACCAGCTCATCTGTAAGATATGGTCGGAGGAAAGCATGCCCGATGAGTGGAATCTCAGTATCGTTTGCCCGATCCACAAGAAAGGAGACCCCTTTGACTGCGCCAATTATTATTATTATTTTTTTTTTTAATCCTTTTTTTTTGGTTATTTCATTATACTTAAATACTAGACAAAATGCTAATCCTAGTTGCCCGTACAGTGTACTTACTTCTAACTTACTGGCCCTCAACGGGCTCTCTAAGCTAAACTTAATCTTACTCTATGTCTTTCGACCTAACATAACTGATTTTGTTTTTTAGATATAAATATGTACAATTTAGATTTTAAGAAAAATTATTTAAAAAAAACTGCGCCAACTATCGAGGGATAAGTCTCCTTAACATCGCGTATAAGATCTTTTCTGCCATTCTGTGTGAACTCCTGAAACCTTTCGTCACCAAACTGATAGGTCCCTATCAGTGTGGCCCTATCCCTATCAAAGTGGCACGCAGCACCTATTCGTCGATTTCACGGCCGCATATGACATACAGCGCCATGTCTAGTTTTAACATTCCTGCCAAACTCATCAGACTGAGCAAGATGACGGTGGAGACCACTCGCTGCTCCAAATCGGTAACGAACTCACGGAGACCTTCAAAGTCGAAAAAGGTTTTAGACAAGGCGAGCGACGCGCTGTCATGTGACTTTTTTAACATCGTTCTTGAGAAGATCGTGCAAAACTCACTGGCCAACACAAGAGACAGGATCCTCCAAAAGTCCGTACAACTGCTGGCATACGCGGATGACATTCACGTGATTGGGCGAACACAGCGAGGCGGCTAAAATGGGTCTGGTGGTAAACGAGAGCAAAAGCAAGTGCATGCTGTCATCGAGAAATGACGGACAACATAGACAACTTGGCCAGAACGTCACCATAGGCAGCTATAACTTAGCACCGATCGGTCAAGATTCGATCATAAGCTGTAGGAAAAACAGAAATTCGCATCTCTCCGCAAACATTCGACGGAGAGTTATGAAATTTTGCACACATGTAAAGCAAACCGGGAAAAATTAGATCCGAGCTTAGAGGGCGTAGCAAAGAACGCTGGATACTCTAGTATTGCATACAGTCAGCGTCAAAAGTGAGTAAACAGTCATTAGCGAAAAGTTATTCCTCAAAATTAAAATTGACTGGAACGGTCTACGCCTGGCTTTGACGGCTCAGATAAAAGTTCTAAAATCATACTTCGAAATAACCGTAAACAAAAAGCAGTAATTTATTAATTTAAAAAAAGGCAAAAGCAAGCGTCAAATTGTGAGGTAACACCTCCATTTAAAAGAGGATCTTATTGAAAAAAATGTTCTTTGTATACCTTTACTGCTGTTATCAGTTTTCGTATTATTCGACGGATCAATGCTCAATGCTCACAAAAATGTTTAATAGAATCTAGCACTTATGTCTTACAGTCATTGAAACACCCATATGTACACCCAATTTTGAATGCTGTTTCTCTTTTAAATTTAATTTATTGTTTTATATTTACCCTTATGTTAAGTAATATGCACTCTATTTTGAAGAATTACTTTTATACTTTAATTTGATGTATCCTTGTCTGCTCTACCTTATTCTGGTGAATTTTAATTTAGTAGATAAACCTTCATCAGATGACCCAATGTTCACACACTTTTGACGCTGACTGTACGTCTAACTTGGCAATAGATTCACAGGAGTTTTCTCGCTCCGCCTCGATTCGATACTGATTTCCTTTATGTGAACCTGTGGGTAAATATGTACTCTTATGGAGTTCAACACGAACGAGTATTAGTAGGGCCAGCATTGCCACCCATGAATTCCCCTCGTCCTTCGAATCTATCAGCCTAATCCTTCGAAGCACTTAAGGTCAAAGACCAGCTCGTTGCTCAGATGAGCAAAAACCTTACGATAAAAGGTTTCACTTTTTTGAAAAGCTCCTCCCCTCCCACTGACGTCCCTCTAGCTGATTGTGAAGTGCACATGTCAAGGACATCACAGAAAACTCAGCACCTCGGCTCAATTAAGGACTATGGTCACAAAAGGAAAATTCAATTTGAAATCAAATTCATCGTTACACACCCAGTCAAGACGAACGGAAAAAAATTGGAAAAACTTCAAAAGCTAACACCACCCAACCCCCAGTCGGCCCACATGCATTGAGCCAAAGCAATTAAAAAACCTATCAGCACAAGGAACACGCGCCAGAAAGCGTCGCACCATCTCCTTTCACACACATGATTAACTGTTAACCCTTCCTTCACACACATGGGCCATCGCCCAATGCCAAGGAGCATTGTCAGCGTTAAATACCTCCCTGGACTGCTGTTACCGACAGTCTTTTTCAACTTTCCTTTGACTAGTCTCTTTTTTGTTCCGTTGCTCCAGTCAGCGTGAGTGTGTGTATGTGGGAATCAGTTCAGACACCCCGTCAAACAGCCACCACCAGCCGGCTTTCCATTCAAATGTCGCCTCCAAATGGTCACCGAGTTCAAGGAGCGGACTGATTTGCAACACTTTTTCGATTTTTTGTTTGTTTAGTTCGCCCTGCCGACCAAGCCGCCATCAAAACGAATGACAACTCAAAGAAAAGAGACCCCACTTTGTAGTTCACACCTGTGGCGACATGGTGGCTGCTCGCCACTCGCCACCATCCCACCGTGGCATCGCCGTCAAATGGTTCATGCTCCGGACACTGTCTTTGTGTGGAAATCCTTTAATCCCTTAAATGCGACACCCACCACAAAAAGTCGGCCAAAACACCACACAACCCCCCGCGGGGGTTGTTGCCGTAGGAGCGTCACAGTCCGCCCGAACAAAAGGCAAGCATCAACTGATTGGGGGTGTGAAAGCGAATGCCCAGAACGGCGGGCGTCCGTGTGTGTGTGTCTGCAGAGAGTGGACACAAAGTGCCCCATCCTCACCCCCGGCGCACCGAAAAAATGAGGAACTCAACAGGACTCGTCAAGTAATGACCCAAGGGTATTTAATTAAAATTATTTATGCTTTTGTCACACACAAATAAATCTCTGCTCGCAATTAGTTCGGGCGGTTGGCTGCCCAACGGTGGGTTGCAAGGGGTGCTTGCGAACTCCTGCTGGGATGATGTGCTCGGGGTGACTTTTGGTGGCGCGCATTTCATTTCAACTTGCCGTGAGTGGGTGATGGGGTGGGTGGGGACAGGTGAAAGTGCGGTGGCCTTTGTATCGTTTGGTGTGATATTTAAATGGATGACCTTTGATTGGGATCTGCCAGGAGAGATGTGGCCAAGTAATTGCATGGAAATGTAATTAAATTTGAACAGTGTTTTTTTCAGCGGAGTTTATGGGAAGGAACTCCACAAAGGACATCACAGTAGAATCGCCCTTGGCAACCGATGCAACTTCCGTTTGTCAAAACAACTGGGCTCAAAACTCCAAAATCATGCTCTACAAAACTCTTATTCTGCCAGTCCTGCTATATGGAGCCGAAAGCTGGACATTAAGCAGAACTGCGGAGCTGATTCTTGGTGCCTTCGAAAGAAAAATTCTACGTCGGATATATGGTCCCGTCTGCAAGGAAGGCGAATGGATGAGAAGACACATCCGTGAACTCTATGAGCTATGCCAGGATGTAGATGTAGTGCGCAAGGCAAAAATCCGTCGACTGCACTGGCTCGGCCACATCGAGCGCATGGACAACAACGCTCCAGCTAAGAGGGTCTTCGAATCCGAGCCTCCTGGTTCGAGAAGGAGAGGAAGAGCGAACCTCCGGTACAAAGGCCGAGTCATCGCGGACGTAAGACAGCTTGATCTTGATGACTGGAAGCAGCGTGCCCAGGACCGTCAACGATGGAAGGTAGCAATAGCTCAGGCTCAGACCCTACATGGGTCATAGGCTTGTTAAGTAAGTAAGTAAGTTATGGGAAGGAACAGTGATCTTACGACTGTTCAGTGTTTGCGTTCAACGTCACCACTTTCTAGGAGTATTGACAAATCTGGAATAAAATGTGAATTGTTTGAGAACGGATGCTTAACTCTTCATATAACTACAGGGTGACCAGATAAGAACGAAAGGAAAAGAAATTCAAATAAGTGAACAACGGTGTGAGACATAAAATTGATAATGGCCTTATTTTAAAGCTACATTCAGGTTATTATGTTCAGGTATTTGGCTGTGAGGACTGTGCTTCAAGCGATCGGTCCAATTTTAGACGACTTAGTCCAATTCAGGGTGGGCCATCTAGTGGTTGTTTTTTTAAATCATAGGTTATCTTGACACTGACAGCTGTTTCCCGCTCGAAATCTTGACATAAAGTCAGTATCATACTTCCGCGGAACGGAAATGAGTCGCTTCACGCTTGAACAACTTTGGGAAATATTGAAAACTTATTTCCAAATTGAGTGCTATGTAGCCCAAAGAGTGCGTTTTTTGAAAAGATGTGCGTTTTTGGCTGAAATGAAGCACCCACTGCGACTGCTGTACTCAAGTTTGTGCAAAAAGTTCATGAGACTGGTGTGCTAGTGTACAACACTCATGGTTCCCGTCATCCACCACCAAATTCCCAAATTGTGTTATCAGCCGTCTTATCGATGTCAATTGGCCGCCTTGGAGCTGCGATTTGACCCCTTGGGACTGTTCTTTTTTTGTAGAGAACCGTGAAGGACCGATGTTATGGCAACAATTCGGAAACGATTCAAGCACTTAAGGCCAAGCCAATATTATCCAAGCAATCCGAGCTGAGCTACAACCCGAAACCATCAACAAAGTCTTGGAAAATCGGGGTGACAGAATGTGCTACTGCGAACCCAGCCGAGGCAGCCACTTGAACGACATTGTACTTCGTAATTAATGGGAATGTTTGTTCTTACTAATAAAGCTATAATACATGGAGAAAAATTTAATTTTGTTCAGTTTATTGTATTTTTAAAAAGAAACTTTTAGTTGGCTCACCCTGTACTGCTATGTTTTGGGGCCTGAACTTCTTTTAACTAAAAAAAGGGAGAACTTGAGATCTTTCCAATACGGGGCATGATCGGGGCTTACACGACTGGATGGCGCAGTTGGTTAAATGCCTGCCCCAAGTTAGATGGATCCCAGGTTCGAATCCCAGCGAAATCGAATCTGGTCCAGTCACCATTTGGATCGGGATCAAATTGACGGCACTGAAGTAGGTTGGTACCTGGCAGTACAATGGACCAGTTTTGAGTATGAGTGCTCCAGTAGTGTTTCAAAGAACCTAAAAAAAATTATCAGGGCATTAGAATAGAACCGTCTTTAGATAAGCCCTTTGTACTGACAACAGTGGTTCACAGGACATGGGCGAGTCGACCGGAATTTAGAATTAGCTCTCTAGGTAGGAGGTTCCGTTGTTACAAAACAACGAAACGCATTGGAAAATTATGGCCACCGGCAGACGGACACAGTGTTGCTAAATGTGGCGCCTACATTCTCAGTCAATTCTAATTTTATCACCGTTTTACAAGCATATCACTGCAACTCCGAAATATATGTCTTCATGTGCCCGGCAGTTAACCATTGAATTAATCAGAATCGGAGCAAATGATGAACTTGCAAGTGGAATCAGTCGAAGCCCATCCATCTCCTCTCATCGGCATCAGCTTAAGCCAAGTCAAACCATTTCCCACCCGTGGAGGGGCGATCTGCTGCCACTTCTTCACACAACACTAATTATTGTTAACACTACCTCTGATTAGTGTAATTGGCTATGAAGATGCCTGCCTCCGTAACAGACACACACACAGACATGCCGAAGTTACAAAATGCGCGCCCAGGGACTGCTGCACGTCTCGCTGCACCGGGCTGCGCGAAATTTTATGAGCATCTCTCATGACACAACCCGCAGACGGTAATTGCGTCCGCATTACGCGGCGAAGGCGAATGCAAATCGGCGCCGTAATTGAATCCGAATGTCCGGCCGTCATGAAATACTCATCCGGCGGGATGGCGAGGGGGAAGGCAGATTATTCTCATGCCCGACTCACGGATCGCTCAGTCATTTCGCCGTGTAATAGACCGCAACCGGAACAGCTCAGGTCGGTGCGGTGAGCGACTGCAGCGACCTTGTGATGGGCATCTCCAGATGCCCGAACGGTGGTAGACCCGTGCATGAATCAAATGTCACAGGCCTCGATTTATGACTGGCCAACATGAGGCTTCCCCGAATCGCCTCCATTTCCATGCGTTCGCCACGAATTTCAGTCCATCTAGATGCAGGCGAATGAGAAAATATGCAAAGCTGCAGGTACTCCTTACATGAAAACCAAACAATGCTTCTGCAAGGGGGTGGTGGGGCTGTAAGCGGCTGCTCGAGGGCTGGTGCATTTCATCGCTAGATTAGCGCAACAAACTTTGCCAACAACTTAATTTACTGAGAACATGCGATACCGGGCTTCTGTGCTTCTGTGGAGTGGAAGTGCACCCCTGCGCCGTCGAGACGTCGATGATGGATGGGTGGAGGCAAGAGTCGTATAAATTACATCTGGACGGACGCACTTGTTGGGGTTGGTTGACGTGGAATAATTACCATTTAAATTAATCATCCTCCGTATGCACGCCCAGCGCTCGAGAGGTGCTGCCGCTGCCGCCACCGCCGCCGCTGCTGTTGGTGTTGCCGTCGATGGAGAGGGGTTGCTCCAGTTTAGACCTCAAATTTTGCAGGTTGTTGGCACAGAGCTGGAGAAGGAGAGCGTCGCACGCAACCCGAGAGTGCACTCCTAGAAGTAGAAGGAAGAGGAGAAAGAGGTGAAAACTTAATCATTTTTGAGGTGCGATGTCAACTTTTTAATGGCAACGGTGGCGTTTGCTTTTGTTCCCGGGGTGATAGGTACATGTTCGGGGTAATTGTTTCATTAAAGCGATCACTTGAAGCGGATAGGCATGCGAATCTGAATAACATAAGCTACTCGTCTCTCTGAAGGCGATTGAGAGCCAGCCAATGGTTATCCGGCGACGGCAAGCTCCGTGAAGCGAGATCGCTATCTCTGTGCCAACACGGAGTTACGTTTCATTTCCCTGAGCGTACGTATTGCTCTTGATTAGATTTACATGCAGAATCGCCGCGGGGCTAACTTTTATCTTCTCACATGACATATTCTAGCTTAGCCTGGAGCTATTTCTAGATTCCGCTCTGAATGCATGGAGGAGTGAATAACGAGATGGCAAGTGAATGCAGTTGACTCGAGTCATTTGATGAGGTCTTGGTTGAGCTGGTTAGGGACTGAGAACTGACTTAGTCTCGAATGGGGTAGTCCGGTGGAATGAGAATCATCAGACTTCGAAGACCAGCTCAAGCAGACGATGATGTCCAGATGAAGTGAAACTGAATTTGGTTCGGTTGGAGGACGCTCAGATCCCATGGACGGGATTTTCTTCGAATCTGAAGTCAACCTTCAGACAGCAATGAAAGCTTTTTCATTTTGTTACGTTTCAGCACTTGTCAAAGAAACCAATAACGTCCAACTTTCATCATATTCACTAAGAATTTCCATTTTATCGTGCATTGTTCCACGCTTGCCGAAAGTGAGAAAATTCTTAAAAATAAAGGTCTTCCAATAAGGATTTCCGAACTTTGACAATTGATAGTGGGCATGTTGTTGAAGTCAACTTTGTCAAATTAGCTGTCGGTTATTCAGTCTCTTTTGCCAATTCACCATGGATATACATAGCGCTCAGCAGTACTTCTTCTTTTTTCTTCTTTGGACGCTACAGTCCGAGGTGGACCTGGTCCTCACTCAACATGCCTGTCCAGCCAGCACGATCTTTCGCCAGCTGTTTCCAGTTCCGCACACCAAGCCGGCCGAGGTCCCTCTCGACTTGTGTGCGTCACCTGATACGTGAACGTCCACTGTTGCGTTATCGTTATCCCACGTTATTATTCGTCAGAGTCGAAGACTCTTCGGGTCGAAGCTAAGTTGTCCATACGCTCTACATGGCCTAGCCATCTTAGGCGTTGGATAGCTAAACGCCTGTCTACACTCATGTACAGCTGTACAGCAGCCCATACCATACAGTTCGTGGTTGAACCTTCTCCTCCAAATGACATTAACGCAAACAGGACCATTAACGCGCAGAACTTTTCTCTCGAAAAGACCAGGAGACTGTTCCGCTTGGGATCCGCTTGGGATATTGTCCATGCCTCTGCGTCATAAAGCAGGACTGGGATGATCAAGGTCTTATACAGAGTCAGCTTGGTCTTCCGAGAGAGGGCTCTACTACTCAATTGCCTTTTGAACCCAAAAAAAACAGCGGTTGGTAAGATTTATTCTGCGTTTGATCTCGGTACTGATGTTGTTTGTATTGTTTAGTTCGGAGCCAAGGTAGACGAAGTCCTTAACTACCTCAAAGTTATAGCTGTCTATGGCGACATTGTAGCCAAGTCGTCGATGTTGTGGGAAAACATCGCCGCTGTCGCATCGCCACCGTCAGAGTGTGCAGGAGAATCCGAGGCAGTCGATTTGGCGCCGTTTACAAGACCTCGATCTTTCGCAGAGCACAACTTGGCGAATTTTGCGTCGTGACTTGGGCCTGCACTCGTAGAGAATTCAACTGGCTCAGGAGCTAAAAGTAAACGACCATTGCGACTGGATGGCGCTGTTGGTTAAGCGCCTGCCCCAAATTAGAGGGATCCCAGGTTTGAGTCCCAGTGAAATCGAATCTGGTCCAGTCACCATTTGCCGGGATCAAATTAACGGCACTGGAGTAGGTTGCTACTTGGCAGTACCTTAGACCAATTTTGAGTCTGAGTGTTCCAGTAGTGTGTCAAAAATACTTCGAAAAAAAAACGACCAAAGACAACGACGTGTGTTCGGTGAATGGGCTCTGGAGCAGCTGGAAACTGACCGTAATTTTCATCGAAAAATTATATTCAGCGATGAGGCCCATTTCTAGATTCATCAAAAAAATTGTCGAATTTGGGACCATACAAATCAACATAAAATCTAAGAGCGTCCAGTCCATTCCGAAAAATCACTGTTTGGTGTGGATTTTGGGCTGGCGGTGTCATCGGTCCATATTTTGTTTGACCATTACGTTGGCCAGGCCATCACCGTCAACGACAAGCGCAAGGTCGATGATTACCAACTTCTTTTGGCCTGAATTGGATGATTTGGACACCAGCAACATGTGGTTTCAACAGGATAGCGCTACGTGTCACACATAGGGTGACCAGATCCATGAGCATGAAAAAGAGGAAACCTACAATGGTCTCAAATAAAAATTGAAGACTCACTTCTTTTTACAGTAGAAAAGCACACACAAATACGGTAAACAAACGGTGTATTTACTTTTAAACAGAAAAAAATAATTATGAAATGAGCTGTCAAATGAGTGGGTGTGTTCACACGACTCTTAAAAAAACACAAGAGATGGCGTTGTGTTAAGATGGGGGTGTAGGGTACTAATATATTTAAGGTCGTGTTCGCACCAGAAAGATGCAGAACATTTCCAAATTACTGTTGAAAAAAAAGTTTTGTTGTAGTTTTGTGCTGTAGAAAATTGTATTTAACTGAGAAAACCAAAAAAAAGGACAAATTGCATGTTTTTCCAAAAAACCGGACATTTTTTCATGAGACAAAAAAAGGACATGTTCTCTTAAAAGAGGACGTCTGGTCAGCCTAGTCACACAGCTTACGCCACTTGGGAAATTCTGCACGAGCGATTCGAGGGCATGTTCATCATCACGTGCAGGTGATGTGAACTGGCCACGGAGATGGTGCGATTTCTTTATTTCTTTAAAGTTTTTCTTTTGGGATTTTCTAAAGTCGCAGGTTCATGCGAATGAGGCACAAACCACAGCGGTCCTCAAGTCCAACACAACCCATGCCATTGGTCAACTTCAGTCCGATTTATGCGCTAGAGTCATGGAAAATTGGTCACTTAGGATGTGCGCTATCAAAAGAAGGATATGTGAACGATGTTATATTCCATACATAACCATGGCTTCAACGGGCATTTCAAACAAATATGTCATTTGCTAACTCGCGACTTCTTTTCATTGAAAAATTAAAGTTTAAAAAAGGCAGCGATAGCTGACATTTGCTTCTTTATTTTGCCGATCCTTATTCTTTGAACTGACATTCTGCTTTATTTTGTCAAGGCCAATCGGTTTTGAGTCCTTGTAGTAATTCTGGAGTCATTATGTCGTCTGTTTTTGTGAAGTTTTACAACTTCTTAAACGAAGACTGTCCAAAACTTCTGTCTGTCACCCTCTACGACCTCATCATTTTTAATTCACCACTCTCTCAACATTCAAAAGAATGCCTTCCCCCTGCAGAAGCACACATGCTCCCAAATCCCCTTGGTGCCTCAAAAAAAATAATTAAAACAATTCAATCTGATTTAACAGTCTGCACAAATCCCTTAAACTCCCACAAACTCGCAGTGCACAACTGAGCTATTCCCATAATGCTCGGCACATTAAGTACCCCAATAACCTTGCCACCACCGTCATAAGCGAAACGAAAAAAGCGAACAGAAATCGGCTACAATTCCTAAGCCGCCCCCGTCACAAACAATGAACCCATGTCCTTGGAGCAGACAATTTGAGACCTGAAATGTGAAGAACAACAACATCCATAACTACGCGTCTTATGCCATCTCGAATTCCCACCACCAACAGCTCCACCTCTCTATCCAAAGGGTTGTTGCCTGTTTATAGCCATCCATCCACCCACCAGCGCGTTCCCCCCGGGCGCAGCACAGACTCTGGCGCCCGAATAACCCTTCAAGAGCACGCCAAACAACTCTTCGAGTAATCTGAGAAAAATTATTAAGAAGTAAAATAATTCCCGTGCGCAGCAGAAATAAGAAATATCCCGTAATAATGGAAAAAGGATTTAGTCGCCCCGACATTAAGTTGCCACGACGTGGGGTGGGTGCGTCAGAGACGGCATCCCCTCGGTGTATAATTATGGAATTTTGAAATTTTCTTATGAGGCCAGGTTTTTGTGAATTTAATTAGTTTTGTGGAAGTTGTCTTGTGGGTTGTCTTACAAGGTAACAACCCCCAGACCGCTGTTCACCCGCAGGTGAAGGAATTTCACAGAATCATTACCTACCTCCCGTTACATCGAGGGTGCGGAGTATCATACTTGAGTTGTTCTGACCGAAAAACTTCGGGTAATGACGACGACGACGACGACGACTTAAGAGGTGAAAATTATTGTTATTACCGTACGCATACCCTCGTGTGACGCGTGTGCATGTGTGTGGCTGGGTGTAGGGTGCCACTGCCTTCGCGGCCCGTCTTAAAGTTGATTTACGTGAATTGTTTCTACGACTTTGCAGCGAACATTTTTAATTGTTTCTTGTATCTGTTCGTCCTGTGAATCCTCGTATCCTCGTGCCGTGCCACCAGAGCCGCCGTAACAATAATTTTTAATTATTCATCTCGTAGCGCACTGTTTTTTGGTGAAAAATTCATTTTATTGTTGTAATTGCTGCGGGATGAGCTTGATAAATGGATTTTAATTAAAAATCCTCCTCCCCTCCCCACTGCCCCACCCCCAGGCGCAGGCAAGCACCTTTTTTTCGATCGAACCCAGCCAAAGGCCACAGTCATTCAGTGCCAATCCATTAAACAGTCGAAATGTGTCGAAGGGATAAGGGAAAAAAGCGCCTCACTTTGGGAGGGGGTTGGAAAAACAAATTCGAAATGTCACCCCTTGAGGACGGGTGGTTGGCTGGCGTTTTTTTTTTTCAATTTTTCCCATTGTTTACTGCGGTTAGAGTTTGTTTTCCAAAAATATGACTTTTTTCGTTCTCCGTTGGTGTCAACCCTTGGGTCGAACGTGCGTACAATTCGATCAGAGGAATCCATCCCCCTTTCCGCCGGCGGTGACAGTGTGTGAACTTTCAACAGCAAAGTCATGTTATCTTTTGTGGAAATACATCGAGCAACATACGTTCGAGAATATTGAATTATTGAAGTTGGTGCCGGGACGGGGGAGGCAGAGGCACGCGTGGAATAGCAATGATGGTTTTGTGATAAAAACGTTTTTATTTTTGCGTTGCTTATCATCGGCGATCGACTTTGAAACTGATGTCGTTGGGGGAGGACCCATTTCCTTGGAATCACATGTCGGCTGGCATATCAGTAGACGAGTGGTGAAAGGGATTCGATGGCTATGATGTGACAGCAAAAATTTGGGCATTGACGGTCAAAAAATGCTTATACAGGAGGAAAAGTCGTCTCATCACCTCCTTGAGGTCAAATAGCACTTTAAGTGATTCACATTAAGTGACATTGAGTTCACACCACGGGATCAATGGAAATGAGATCGCCGATGAAATTGCTAGGCAAGAATCAGATGAGGCATTCTCAGGACCTGAACCCACGCTGGGATTGCCTGCGTCCTTGGTTTGGGCTTCCATCGATGGTTGGACTTCTCTAGAGCACAACTGCAGGTGGCATGACTCTCCAGGATGCAGACAGACCAAGGGAATGCTCTCCAACGTCTGAAGGACTTTCGCAGCTTTCTTGTTATGTCTTTTTTTTTTTTTTTTTTTTATAATTTGCGCGCGCAAAAGGGGTTACGAATACCCTTAAGTGTCCGGAATCAAGACAAAGCACGGGCCGAAGGTATAGAGGGAGAAATGGAAAGGAGGTACCTATGCACATTGGTCTTAAATGTCTTAACAGAAAAGATTGCAGACAACTCACCGGCGTACTAACAGGACACTACACATTCGCCAAACACCTAAGTGTGCTTGGCCTAAGCGATGGAACGCTCTGCGACGACTGTGGAGAAGATGGTGGCACTGCAAAGCACTTCCTCTGCAATTGTCCCGCCTTTGCTCGGATCAGGTGGCAGTTATTTGGTGTTGGTGAGGTGAGAGCTAATGATGTAGGCTTCTCATCACAGAAGCGCCTAATCATACAAATATTCACAACTCCACCTAAGTATGAATTTCAATTCGGAGTCAATAAGCTGAATTGGGCATCGCCAGAGAGTCAACTCGATTTATTTTTCGGTTTGACTTGGGCTTACATCTGTATCAGATAGAGCTGACAGAAGAAGTGAAGCCGAACGATCATGGACAACACCGTGAGTTCGCTACTTGGGTGCTGATCTGGTCAAAAATTCATGTTCAACGACTATGTCAACAAACAGAATTGCAGTTACTGGAGCGAACACAAACATTGACAGTGCTCGACCAAGCATCAACGCATTCACAAAAATTTAGTGTTTACTGCGGTATATGGCAGGGCGGCATTTTCAAGAAACCGTTATTGTCAATAATCTCGGGTATAGAGCAATTGACTGACTTTCTTCAGGCAGAGCTCGACAACATCGATAAATCCGAGCTGTGGTTGCAAAAGGACAGCGCGGCGCTACATGCCTTACAGCCAACCCAACGCTCGAAATTGTGAAGGAGAAAAGTGGCGACTGGTTCATCTTGCGGTGAGCGTTTATCAATTGGCCGCCTCGATCATGCAACTTTGTACCACTCGATTATTTTCTCTGGGGCTTCGTCAAGTCCTTAGTCTTCTTCTTCTTCTTCTTCTTAGAGCGCTACAGTCCGAAGTCGACTTGGGCCTCACTTAACATGCCTCTCCAGCCAGCACGATCTCTCGCCAGCTGTCTCCAATTTCGCACTAGAAGTCCCTCTCTATTTGTTGTTGCCGAATTTTGCTTAAGCTTAAGACTTAAGTCTGCCTCAAACAACAAATCCACATCCACAATAATCGCTGCCTTCACTCGCCGTAATAGATATCGCAGTTTTTCACCCTCTTTTTGCCCGGCCCATCCCACGGCACTTCCTGCGGTGACGTCTGCTTTATAGGAGTCTAGGGCCTCCCCGAGTACATCGGCTGCACGTGGTTGGTCTGTTCAGGGACCTCACAGTCCACGTGCAGAACCGACAGTCATTGTCATTTTCCGGTTGCTGGGGTCGTCAACAGTAAATCCGTCCATTTCCGAGGCAAGGCTGTTGTTTTTGAACTCGTTACTTTTTACGTGGTGAAGTTAACCCCACGCAGAACCTCCAACTGGAAGGACAGGTCCATTTGTTTAGCCCCCGGACGAAGGGGTCTGGAAGGATCCGGTGTCGGTAGCCTCTTGCAGGCTGTAAGCGCCGCCGTTGGCCGTAAAAGAAGGGCTTGTCCGCCACCATCTGTATTCCAGGGTCCCGACCTTTTTTTTCGGATGTTTTTTGAAACTCTACCCTGGAGCACTCAGACTCAAAACTGGTCCATTGAACTGCCAGGTAGCAACCTACTTCAGTGCCGTTAATTTGATCCCAACGGCAAATGGTGACTGGATCAGATTCGACTTCACTGGGATTCGAACCTGGGACCCTCGAACTTGGGGCAGGCACTTAACCAACTGCGCCATCCAGTCGTGTGTTCATTCGCGCGGATGTCCCGACCCTACCATGGAAACCAGGAGTTTGACTGGAGTTGTGGATGCCGCCGTGGTCAATGAGTTGATCAGCTCCTCCGCCGCCATCCTAAAAAGAATGATGAGCCCTGGAAGACTCACACTCCCCCCTCTCTCGTTTGTAACCGACCAGACGTTCCACGAGGGTTGTTTACCCCGTCTTCTGTCAAGGCTACTCGGCTTCCGGATTTCACCACGGGGAGGTGAGAGTACGAGTTCGTTAACAGAGACTAGGTGCAGACGCTTATGTCTGCATGGTACGCCTGTCAGTTGATCAGCGCCATCCTAAAAAGAGTGATGAGTCCTAGTAGTGTTCATTAAAAAAAAAGTAATCAGGGGGCCAGTCACCCATAACTTCCACACAAGAAATTTGAATTGAAAATATTCGACGCCGACTTTCTCAGTCTGTATGGGACCTATTTCTCAACCCTGTTGGGTTTCGCGAAGATACTGTCCTAGCTCATGCTTGTTAGGCACCCTTTAACTAGCCGTAGGCACATGTGTCAGTTTGAATAGCATTTCTATTTTGGAAGTCAGATGTGAAAGAAAGCCGTTCCAGTTATAAAGTAGGGACCCAACAGCCGCTCAATTTAAGGCATTCGAGAAATCCGTGCAAGCATCACATACCCAGATCAGTTCCTTTTATGACTCTCTGCTTAATGGATAAAATTAAACTCCGAAAACCACTCAGTATCCCACGTCCCGTCATAATTTCCAACAATACACCCTTAGCTCCCGTCCCCACGAAGACTGTTTGTCTTCCACAACAATGAATTATGTACGGCTGATTAATTTCAACGCAATATACAAAACAAACAGAACCAAAGGACATTTGCTTAAATATAACGCACGCCAACGCAAATAAGAGGACATGCAGTGGGAAAAAAATGCTCATGATTCGTTTTGGTTTCACTGGGTCCTTGTTTATTTTTGGTTCAACCCATCCCCTGCCCAGCGGTTCCGTGACACTCCAACCCACCACCACCACCGGCTGACCAGCGTCCTCGCACTTCTCCTTGCACATGTGTAAACGTGAGCTTTTTTTATATTTTCAGTTAATTTTACGAAATGAATTTTTCATTTGACGTGTGCTCACCCGTGTAAACATTTAACGCTTGAAAGTAACCCCGCTTCGCATTGGCGTCTCGTCCTTTTGGCGCAATGGGGATGGGGTGAGAGACAAAACAAAAAAAGGAAAATTATAAAAAGGACGAGTACACAATTAAAAATGATTTTTTCCACTCGAAGAGGCTGTTGTACAGGGCGAGCAAAAAAAAAAATTAAATGAACGGATAGGAAGGGAATTAAAAACGGAACGGGAAGCGGCTGGGGGTACACATGTAAAACCGCCAACGCCACAATCTGTGAGTGTCCATGTCCTGAATTATTTATAGAGTGGCAGTGGGGCCGATGGCAGGGGATGCGCGCGGATGCGGACGACGATGATGATGACGGCGATCATGATGACGATAATGGAGATGGTCATGTGGACATCCGCGGAAGCTATTTTAAGGGTCAATTGTACGAGGGGCGGCCTGGGGGGTCAAAGGCTTCTGTTCGGCACGGAGCGAGGGGACGAATGCTGCGTTAATACATTCAACGGGAGTATTAATTAATTGGGTGGAAAAGTACATATATTTGAATGAACTTATGGCAACAAAGTGGACAATCAGTGAGTTGGTGGTGGGCTTTGCGGTCGTGAAGGTGAGCGAACAGGAATGTGAACCTGAACAATGAGGGGAGACGACGTTTAAGGGTCGCATCGGCTGTTGTGGGGGGCTTCTTAAAGGTTGGCCCCACGTGCTGGTGCGCTTCGGTGGTGACAATAGGTCAGGTTCGATAAAATGGCACTCGTTTGACACACAAATGCTGCAAGGCAATCAATCAGGACTGTCGCAGATAAAAATAAAATTGAATTGGAGTTAAATTTTCTTCTAGAATGGATTTGTTCTCGGCAGCAGCCGGGTGGATTCTGTTTCCAGAGAATACAATTTTTTGACGAATGGAAGGAATCAGATGAAGCAAAAGAAGAATACCGCAGACCAGCGTTGTACCGAAACACTGCTTGCCAGCCTTAAACTGAGGTATCTGTTGTCACGAGAAGCTTGGAGCCAGAGGATCAGAATTTTCAGAATTTATTAAAGTTAAGCCTATAGCTAGTTAAGACCAACAAAAATATGTTTCATAAGAAACGCCTGCGATGTAAAGATAAAAGAATATTTTTACAAGTCGTTAGACGGAGAAGAAACAACAATCCTCCTAAGTGAGCATACTTATCAAGCCAACCACTCATAAAAGGTATGAGCCTGAGCAATTGCCGCCTTGCACCCGACGGTCTCGGACACGCTGCGTCTAGTTAGGTTAGGTTAGGGGGTGCTAGTGAATTCACCAGCACACATAGACCATATTGGTCCATTGTGATACCCACAGTAACACTACTACCTCTGATCGACTGCTTCAGTGATAGTGCCGTTGATAAAAGCAGAAGGCAACTTTGCTTTCACTGGGACTCGAAACTGGAGTCCCTCTGGGGCGCAGTTGGTTAAGTGCGTCCCCTGAGTTAGAGGGGTCCCAGGTCGAATCTGGTCCAGTCACCACTTGCCGTTGGGATCAAATTAACGGCACTGGAGTAAGTTGCTACCTCTCAGTACAATGGACCCGTTTTGAGTCTAAGTGTTCCAGTGTAGCTTCAAAAAAGCCACGAAAAAACAAAAAAATGTGCCATCCAGATGTTTGCGTCTAGTTATCAAGCCCAAGTTGTAGTTCAACTGCGATTACTTGGTCTTATACCAAAGGTTCAGTCTATTCTCCTCTCCTTCTTGAAGCAGGAGATTCGATGACTTTCTTAGCTGGACCATTGGTGTTCATTCACTCGATGTGGCCGTGTACTAAAGTTTAGTTAAGCTTACGGATCTGCTTTTCGGACTATGTCCACATCTTACAGCTCGTAGAGTTCGCGGTGTGTCTTCTCCTTCATCAATATAAATTGATTAATAATTATCAACCAATTTTTTTGTGATAAAATTCAAATATTAAAAATAAATATAATATAAAAAGTTCAAGTACTTATAAAGAAAAAATAATTTCAATCACCCCGATTTTCCAAGACCTTGTTGATGGTTTCGGGCTGTAGCCCACGGATTGCTTGGATGATACTGGCTTGGCCTTAAGTGCTTGAATCGTTTCCTGATTGTTGCCATAACATCGGTCCTTCACGGTTCCCCAAAAAAACTGGTCCAAAGGGGTAAATTCTCAGGTCCGAAGGAGCCAATTGACATCGCCAAGATGGTCGATAACACGATTTGGGAATTTGGTGCGCCAAAAGATCGATTGTGGCTTGGGCTGTGTGGCATGGCGCGCCATCCTGCATGAACCAGAGGTCGTCCAAATCCATGTCTTCAATTTCAGTCAGTCAAAAAGTCGGTTAACATGGCACTGCAACGCCCACCGTTGACCGAAACATTGTTCCCAGCCTCATTTTCGAAGAAAAATGGTCCAATGATGCCACCACTCCACAATCCGGATCAAACTGTCACTCTCTGTGGTGTGGATTCATTGGCTTCTCGACGTGCGAATAACTTGCGGGTTTTCCGATACGTCAATTTTGTTTTGTGAACGTAGCCGCCGAGATGAAAATGCGCCTCGTCAGAAAAGATGATTTCGCCCAAAATCGTTGTCCGATTCAAGCTGCTCTTAGGCCCAAACTGCGAAGCGATAACGATAGCCCGCCTTCTATTTCTGAGTCAACTGGACCTTGTAAGCGAATAATCCGAGATATTCGTGCAGAATTCTCCTCAGGCTAGTGCGAGAAATGGAAATGTTAAGCTGTTGAGATTGATGGCGTGTTCGTGAATTGAGTCTCACACTCTCGGCCACAGCAGCCACATTCTCATCTGTGCGCACCGTATGATGACGGGAACCATGAGTGCTGTCTACTAGCATACCATTCTCACGAACTGTTTGCACAAACTTGCGTACAGCAGTCGCGGTGGGTGCTTCATTTCGGCCAAAATTTATTTTCAAAAAACGCACTTTTTGGGCTACACAGCACTCACTTTGGAAATAAGTTTTCAATATTTCCCAACGTTGTTCAAGCGTGAAGCGACTCATTTCGTTCCGCGGCGGTATGATACTGACTACTTTTTGTCAAGATTTCGAGCGGAAAACAGCTGTCAGTGTCAAAATAACTTATGATTTAAAAAAAATCCACTAGATGGGCCCTCTTGTACTTTTTCTTCTTCTCATTCTGCATCCAATTATGTACAATCTTTTGTGACAGCTGCATTCATCCGTTTTCCTATTGGCTAGCTGCTCCAGGAGTGTATAGCGTTTTCACATTCTACTGACACATTCGCAAATCATGTTCCTTTGTTGCGCCATGTCTTCGTTGGGGTTTGAGACAATTTGCTCTTCCATAACCATTGCGGTTTCACGTAGGCGGGTTGTTAGCCCTCCACAGAACTAGCACTCTGGTCGAGATAAATTTACGTTCTATTTCTAATGTTCATACATTGATCCTCACGCTTAAGACTGTCATTTGACACCGTATGGTTAGAAGGCCTCTTCCTTAAGTTGACGAGGATGGGTATAAGCAAGTCACTGCTTTACACGATTTATGACATGATAATAGGTAGAAGTTTTGTTGTTTTAAGTGACAACATGACTTCCACCAATGTTTTCCAAATAAAAAATGAACCCCAGCAGAGTGCAGTTAACTCACCAATCCTCTTCGCTATTTTCACCAGCGAACTGATTGGCTCCATGCAGCACTTGATTGCATACGCCGACGACTTAGTGGCGTACAGGACAGCGCAGAAGGTTGAGTTTATCAACATCCTCCTGCAACGTGACTTCGAGAAAATTCAGCGATTTTGCGACGACTGGAAGTTGAAAACCTTTGAAAGCCTTTGCTGTGGCAAGAGGGCTGTTTTATAGCATCCAACTTGATACCAGGGTGAAGGTAATCTGCTACATGGCCCTCATCCGGCCAGTCATGGCGTACGGTTGTCCAGTGTGGTTCAACATGAGTCCTTCCCAGATGGAGAAGATGAGGTTGTTCGAGAGGCAGTGTCTCCGGGCTTGTCTCCAGAAGTACAGAACCCCGGAATCTGAGTACAAGAAATTCTATTCCAACGAGTTCTTATATAACGAAGCAAACTTGAACAGGGTGGATAATTTTATTATTAAGCTGATTCGAGGACATGTTGCACGAGCCATGACTTCGGAAAATGAGCTTATATTTAGAGCTTACTACCCCAATGAAGCATATCATGAGAACGCTCGCCGAAGTGGATTCATTCCACCGGAAGAGTTTGTAATGACGCTACAGTCCGATGTACTTCTTCAGGAACCACTCGTGTTGTGGGTGCAGTTGTTCCAGACCTACAGTTTAAAGCCAACTCCGAACAGTGAAACTGTGGAGCTTTTCCTTGACAGCATTTTTTTAGCATTGTCAGTGACTCGAATGAGGTGGATCGGTGAACATTTCTTTTTGAAAACTTGTTTGTCTGAACCTGGGCTCAAAGTCTAGTGTATGGGTCGACGCAAATTCCCACAACGCCGCGGCGCCCACTTTCAAGCAATTGAATGGCAAGAAATATTTACTTGCGTGGTTTATAAGACCGTGGAGTTAAGATGTCATCTTCGAAACTTCCTTTAAAAGTGATCTTTGCTGGGACATTTAACTGTCATTATCTTTGTTCCCACACAACAATTCCTTGCGGACATGACAGGACACGATTTGACTTAGCCTATGCGAGGTTAAACGACCTTATTGCCATCACTTGTCTCCACTTCAAACTTAAGCGAAGATAACTGAGTTTTTGTGAATGAGTCACAAGTTCAACCTCCTGACTGAACACCTTTTCGCCGCTAGCCCTTTCAAAGCCTCCCTCTGCACTCACACCAAACTAACGAAATTTGTTGAGTCCTGTAAGACCTTAAGGACTTCACCCGTGCCTTGCCTCGTTAAGTTGTTGATTGAGAACACTAGCCCAGCTGCATTCTCTTCCATCTTCCCCATTGAATCCACTCGCTCCCATTGAACCTGCCATCAATGGACAGCCTGGGGAAAGGACTAAATCGTCGAACAATAAGGAACCCTTCCAGTCATTCAGCTTGCTTTTGTCTTTCAATAATCCTTGATTGAAGGTCGGAAAGAAATTCCCCCCCGCCGACCGGGTGGGGGTTGATCCGAAACTTTGTAACGTCCCGCTCCTAATTACAATCATTTGGGTCTCTTATCCAAAACTCATTGGAAATTCGACACTTTTAGTGGCATCGGAGGAGCCAATCCACTGCAACAATATCCTGCCGCAGGTACTTGTCACACACACATGCAAACGCACATTAGAGAGGGACACTTTGGGTACTCTCCAGCGGTGCGCTCGCTCCTTATGTGGTGGTGCATGGTCAATTAGAATGCACCACACACTGTACTCGACCGACCGGTGAATTTGCATTTTCCATCCCGCCGATGCGATGAATGGCGGTAGCTCTGCACTTAGACCGGGGGCTGGGTTTGGCTAATCGCTTGAGCCGTTTGGTTGGTTAGAGTAGAGCACTGCTGCTGTCGCTGCTAATATCCAAGAGGACCACCACAAGCACTACACACACATACGGGTTCGATAAAAAGGAATTATTTGCGAACGAGGAGGAAAAAAATGGCAACTGACCATCGCCCGAGTGTGTGCAGCGTACCCACAGTCATGGCGACCAAACGACCAGGAGGACACGGCGCAGGAGGACCCGCACAAGGAGCGGGAACAAAACGTGCGGCGGAGCTAATTTAAATAATATCATTGCGATCTAAATTATTTTGCTTTGCTGTACGGCATAATTACAGACTGCACGCGGTGGCGCGGCCATGATGACGACGATGACGGCAGAGGCCGAGGCAATGGCAGTCGCAGTACCACTGGACAGGATGCACAAACAGAGGCCAACGGATTGGTGTGTCCTGAGCTATAGTTGTCGCTACCCGGAGGGCGACAAAAGGGATTATGGTGTGTGGAGGAATTCCTTTTGCTTTTGCTGTGTTTCCTTGTGGGTAATTTGAACGACGGCCCGCCACACCAACGGAACACGGTTAAGCGCAACGCTCGGCGAACGAACCCGCGACCGATTTGCAGTCATAGTTGTGGTGGCGGTGCACTGAGGTGAGTGAGAGTCCATTTCCATTTTTGTGTTATGGACGACAAATATCCCCCGTTGGTCAGTCGGGGTGTGCTGCTCCTCCCTGCAGTCCTTGTTGGTTGTTGCTTCTTTTTTGCAGTTTTTAATTTGTTGTTGTTCCCATTGATCGTTGAAATTTAATTAAGCATTCGCGTCGCTTAGTTGGTCGGTAATAGATAGTTGAGGCGAGCGTGCTGCCATTTTGTTGCATTTTTCGCGGATTCGGGGGCGGTTGGAGTGTAATCGTTTGCAGAGATCGCGAGATAAACCAGGCCAATGGGCGAATGTTTCATTTTGTCCAATTTTCAGCAAAATCATTAGTAATCGGTGGTTAAGTTAAGAATTGCATGCGGGGCGAATCGGGTGACCAATGGGCTCTAACGTGCAGCTAAAATGGCAGTTGGGGTCGGCCTTTAAACGAGTCCTATGAATGTGCCATTTTGTGTCTGTTGCGTGCAAATGACAAGGACTAAATGTTGGTTTTGAAAGAGATTTCCTCCGTTAGACTTCAATAAAATCTGATTTTGAATGCATAATGAGTCGTTGACGCCATGAAGAGTCTAGGAACGGATGACGCATTTTAAAAGACCAAACTTACCGATGAAAGCCATAAATATAAGTTGAAATTATCAATCAGATTTCGGAAGCTGCTTTGGGTCAGTAAAATGTTGAAACTGCCGTGGGGGAAGCTTGATATGAAATCTGTGGGACTCTAACGATCACTTTTGAATAATTTTGACAACTCTTATAAGACAGTTTTTGATGTTCTAAAACACTTGACGCAGTGCGCTGGTCCAACTAAAGACTGGAGACTGACCTAACTTACAACATGGCGGAAGGAATATGTTGATGCAGGGCGGTTTTTATGCTGCTGGTTTGGGGCCATTGGATCGCATTAATGGAATAATGGATGGACATACAGGGTGGGCCATCTAGTGGTTTTTTAAATCATAGGTTATTTTGACACTGACAGCTGTTTCCCGCTCGAAATCTTGACAGAAAGTCAGTATCATATCTTCGCGGAACGAAATGAGTCGATTTACGTATGAGCAACGTTCGGAACTATTGAAAACTTATTTCCAAAGTGATGAAAAAGAAGTGCGTTTTTGGTCGAAATTAAGCACCCACCGCAACTGCTGTACGCAGGTTTGTGCAAAAAGTTCGTGAGACTGGTATGCTAGTGGACAACACTCATGGTCCCCGTCGTCGTACGGTGCGGTGCGTACAGATTAGAATGTGGCTGCTGTGGCCGAGAGTGTGAGACTCAATTCACGAACATCAACTCGCCTTCGATCTCAACAGCTCAACATTTCAAGCACTAGCCTGAGGAGAATTCTGCACAACGACCTCGGGTTATTAGCTTACAAGGTTCAATTGACTTAGAAATAGAAGACGCGAGACCATCAGCTTCGCAGTTTGGACCTGCTCCAAGTAGCCTGAATTGGACAACGATTTTGGGCGAAAAATCATCTTTTTTTGACGAGGCGAGGCGCATTTTCATCTCGGCGGCTACGTTAACAAACAAAATTTCCGCATCTGCGGCTTGGAAAACCCAAACCCGCACGTTATTGTCGAGAAGCCAATGCATCCATCGAAAACCATCGAAGTACAGACCGATGGATGAGGCTTCTGGACTTCGATGGTTTGGTCATGTGGCACGAATGTCTCCTTCATCATGACTTCCGAGGCGTGCCCTGAATGCGATTCCATCAGGTAGGCGACCGTTTGGCAGACCCAGGACGAGATGGTTGGACCAAGTCCAAACACCTCATGAGCTCTTGATGAGATAGAGTCGATGGCGGAGGATCGACTGGCCTGGAGACCTCTCGTGCATGCATAGCCTCCGCGACCCCTTTAGTGGAACATGCGGGTCACTGAAAATGATGATGACGATGATGATGAGCCAATGCATCCACACCACTGAGAGTGGCAATTTGGTGCGGATTGTGGAGTGGTGGCATCATCGGACCATTTTTCTTTGAAAACGAGGCTGGGAACAACGTTTCGGTGAACGGTGGGCGTTACAGAGCCATTCTAACCGACTTTTTTTTTACTGAAATTGAAGATATGGACTTGAACGACCTCTGGTTCTTGCAGGATGGCACGCCATGCCACATAGCCCGTGCCACAATTGATCTTTTACGCACCGAATTTCCAAATCGTGTTATCAGCCGTCTTGGCGATGTCAATGGCCGCCTCGGAGCTGCGAAAGCCGATGTTATGCCAACAAACCCGAAATGATTGAAACACTTAAGGGCAATATCATCCAAGCAATTCGTGAGTTACAGCCCGAAACCATCAACAAGTTCTTCCGTAGACGGAACCTTAAAAACGCACGAATTAACCGGTACACCATGCAAAAATGGTAGCGCTACTGTCCGAGGTGAACCTGGGCTTAGCTTCTCAGCAACCACTCGTGTTGTGCGTGCTATTGTTCTCTCACGAGTGGAGGGGACCTACAGTTTAATGCCGACTCCGAACGGCGATTTTGAGAAGCTTTTTCTAGACAGTCATACTCTTTGAGGATTGTCAGTGACTCGAAAGAGGTGGAGCCATGAAAAAATGTTGGATGTTTTTTTTTCGAGATTCGAACCGACGACCTCGAGCGTAGGAGTCGACGCACCTACCCACTACGCCACGGCGCCCAAAGTAGTCTTAAAATATCATCTAGATTTTCAGAAACAACTTTTTTATGATGGTGATGAATGTCACGAAACTAGTTTAGAACCGAAACAAAGGTTTAAGGTAGAATTTTAGTTTAAAACACTTTGATAAGCTTTTTGTCACTCTAAAAATCAAACTTTGTTGCATTTAAGTCATTCGAGATGGTCTCTAATAAACTTTGAAGCATGTCGCATGCTCTGCCATACATTGAAGACACAATCGAGTGACAATAACCCTCTAATTTGAGTCACAAAAGATATCCACCGTAATCGAGAAAATAAATCTAAGAAAAAAGCCTAATTACTTTCCTGACAAGCTAAGATTAGCTGAGTCTAATCACATCTGGGAAATTCAAAGAAAAGCGGTCGATTCGATCACAGGTCTAAATAATGGCATGCCTAACAAGCATCACTCATTAAGTTTGTTGGCGCTTGGTCAAGCGGAACGATGAAAGTTTCACACCTTCATTGTTGTTTACAGACACGGATAAAATCAACTAAAGACTTTGTCTTTCTGCTAATCGGGTTGTGCTTCAACAATATTGAAAGCCTGCGAGATTAAGTCAAATTTTGATGCCCCAAATTTGCTACAGTTGACCTTCTTCGAGGAAGAAATGAAGGGTATTCAATTCAAAATTAATCCAAGATGAGATAAGAATGGGAATATCGAGACTGAAGTGAAGCACAGCTGCTGACGAGAACGAATTACGTGCTGAAGAAAGCAGGTGGAGGTGATCTTTTTGGGGACATATACCAGCTTCTTTGCAAGATATGGAATATCAGCAACGGATCACCAAAAATGGAGACTATTCTGACTGCGCCATTTACCGGGGGATCAACCTCCTTAACAACGCTGCAACAACGCTGGCTAACGAAGGGCAACCGCCTCAGATGACGAAAATAACGAAGACAGCCTCGGATACCGCCTACCCTGGAGTTCCTGGGTATGCGAGCGTATGGTGACCGGCCTGTCCTGCTCGGCAGCCGGTCGGGCTCAGCCCAAAGGAGTTACGAGCAACGCGGCAGTGGCCTCGTGAGACACTACCGGGGTTGGAGGGGATCACGCATCATGCACTTACCAGTGCGTGAGGGGATTTAAAGGCAACGGACAATGCGTTAGCAGGCAGTGAAATGATGAACCAGATGAATATTCCGCACAAGCTCTGATTTAAACAAAGAGTTGAAGATTCCACGGACACAGAATTAAACTTTTAAAGAAATGTTCTGTTGCAAAAGGCTTCGCTGGGCCACGGTGACGCTGAGAAGAACGGTGTCACGCTTGCGGTTGCACGGCGTATGTAGTTCGTCGGATGGGGAGGTTCTTGTGCTTCCACTCGTACACCAACCAGGTGGCAAGCAAAAAAAATGTCGTGCCTATAGCTAGCTAAGAGCAGATAGAAAGAGGTGAAAAGATGACGACAGAAGAAAGACCAATGCCCACGAGCGCACTACTAAAAGATAGGGTAGAGAAGAGAAAGAAGAGACAGGAAAAAGGAAAAGTAAGGTGTTCAAGGTCTACACCTTTACCACCAAAAGAGACCGGAAGGGAGCTGGCGGAGTCAAGCCTACTATCCTAGCCTAGGCCTAAACTATCCCACCTAATTTAAAACTTTACCTAAACTAAACCGAAACCAGCTCTACATGGCTTAGCCCTGAAACGAAACAGAATCTTTCCAGTGTCGTTTGGAGAAGCAGATTTGGAAAGAATCCGAGTGTGCCCTGACAGAAGTCCGCCTGTGGATTTTTACCCCCAACGATGTGTTGTATGAATAAGGCGACAGGAAGCAACCCATTCGATGACGACTGGATGGCGCAGTTGGTTAAGTGCCTGCCCCAAGTTAGAGGGGTCCCAGGTTCGAGTCCCAGTGAAAGCAAAGTTAATACGCTTTTATCCGGTTTTTCAAATCTGGTCCAGTCACCATTTGCCATTGGGATCAAATTAACGGCACTGAAGTAGGTTGCTACCTGGCAGTTGCTCCAGTAGTGTTTCAAAAATACTCCGAAAAAAAACCCCAACCGATGGGCTAAACTAAGTAACACTTCATGGTACTCTCCAACACCGAGGTAACCTCCATTTATCTGTCAGGAACGTAATAATGACACCGAACATGAAATTCTGTGGTCAACTCGTACGAGTTGCCAAGCCTGTTTCTGTTTCTACTAATTTTCCGCACACTTTTCATCTGATTTTTGGATCCTTCTGCCACTCGAGTACTTCAAAGCCCTGCTGGTCTTGAAAACCTAAGTTCTCACATTAATCGACAGTCGAGATACTCCCCTTTCCCAGTGTCATCCCTCAACAATTATTCCATTTCCTTCAAAATTCCTCAATTCTGAGACCTTCAGACACACCAGACCGCCATTCCAAGGCAGACGATATATGTTTCTGCCCAAAAATTAATTTCGAATCATCAATTCCATCTTGAGTTTCCTTAAAATGGCCGCAAGGCAACGCTATCTCATTCGGTACGTGCTGGCTGCACTTAAATCACATCCTCCAGCTCCATTGCAGACTTCCTCTGTGATCTGTCCTCTGCCCCCATCACTTCGCGCGTACGCGCTGATCTTCTCACTCCCATCACTCGGCGAAGCAATCAAAGCCGCGGGATTGATGCTCAATGCGCACGATGATGAATATGAAAGACGACCTGAAGGACCCAGATGTGGGTTGTGTAGAGCATCTTCTTCTCCAGAACCGCCTCGAAAAACCAAAAAAAAAACAAGGCAAAAATATTCAAAATGGATGAATGTGATGGGTCTGCGCATTCGCAGTGCGAGCCAAATAATCGAATCCCGCTCATGCACTCGTATTTATTCGCTGAATTGGTTGGATTGCTGCCCCTCCCCCCGGCCAACTACTCGACAGTCCAATCCGCTCGCCTCGTGCGTAGCGATCGAGATCCAATTCCCTCGTCCTCGTACAGTACCAACGGCCACTTATGAAACGAGAACCTGCTGCCGGTGGAGGTACCGCTCGTCTTGGGACTCTGCCGAGCGACGGACGGAGAGGGAGGAGGAGGAGGGAGGAAGATCAAAATTAGTAAATCGCTGGAAAATGATTTGTGATGGCGCGATAACCCATCGCTCCTTTTGATTGACTCTTATGATTCCCGCGATATCGAGATGTTGATGCGGCTGCCGATGATGACGACGGCGTCGACCACGACGAAGGCGAAGGCGACGTCGACGACGACCGCGACGCGATGACGATTTGTTGGCTGTTGCACATCGGATCCCAGAGTTCCAACCGGTTATTGTTGCCATTCGCATCCATCATCATCATCATCATCATCGGCATCCACATCCACCTCGCTGGAGCTGGGGCTGGGGCTGGTGGTGCACTCAGTGACTGCTCCTCCGTCTGGGACGTTTTGTGAATTTGTAATTGGAAATTATTTCCTCTGTTTGTCTGTCCGACTGCGAATCTGACTGCTGGCTGGAGGGAGGTGGTGCCCTTGTGTACGTGTAGGTTCAGTTCAATCTTGCAAATGGCCACAGCGAACGCGCAGCCATCACTGGAACGGAGTTGGATCCATGGAATTGGCAATAATCACGCATAATCATAATTTGATGGAGCGGAATTGGTGAATTGGACGGGCCGGAGTGGAGGTTGCGAGCGCGCATGCACTGATTTCGGAGGAACTGTCTGCCAATCCGTGAGTTTGATTTGTGGATTATTTTGGGTGGCACACGAAGCACGGGCATGGATGATGGGTATTTGGGGGGATAATTCCTGTGCTTGGCTGAGGCGGATTGAATCGGATCGTGAGGATCAATGGTGCTGTGAGCCTGAGCTTGAGGGGGATTTTCTCTGAATTGAAACGGATCGGGGATTGAGTGCAGTTGGTCCTGGTAGCAAATTCAATTCGGAAGAAAGTGATTGTTTGGGTAGTTGATGATAGAGACGATCATTTATGGGCCGACGGTTGGCAGAAAGAAAAAAAAATCCACAGGAACGTAGAAGCAAAAAGAAAAATCGGGTCCTGAAGCTGCCAGTCTTGACAAAAACTAGTCGGGTCTCAAAAACTAAACTAGCCATGGATTCGTGTAGAGCAGACGTAGAAACAAGGGCTTTAATTTAAACGGGAGGTTAAATTTACACTCCATTCTGAGAGTTTCACTCTCAGGGTAATTCTTGGAACCTTATGGCCCCCAAGACGAACAAAAAGATGAATCCACGACTGGGCGTCGACTGGTGTCTAATGAAAGCACTCATCAATCTCAAGTTAATCACTTTCTGCTGATTTCTTGCTAAAAAACCCCCACTCACCACACAAAACAACCGCAACCTATCGCTGCTCAGACACCGCACAGAAACCTCGCTTAACGCCAAATCAATTCGAACGCATTAACCGTCGTCCACCAACTTTGGTGCCACCCTCCCGCACAAGTTACTGCCCCGCCATTAGGCTAAACACTCATAATTCATTGAAACATTTCTTGAAACCAAAATCGCGAGCACTAACTTTTTAATGCACGTTTAATTTTTTAATGGCGAAATGCTTTTAGCGCTCAACCCACCACCCACCAGCGGGAGAAGCACACGAACCAAAAACAAAAAATGGAATATTTTCAGAATTACATTCGAAAGGAAGTTTTTGAAAAGTTTCCACTCCACCAGAACGAGGGCAGAGCCCGCGGAGAAGGTGCAATAAATTACACCACCGTGGCGCGTATTGTTAGACGTCTTGTTTCCACACACCGCCGAGCCGCACCCCCACCTGGAACAAATATTGGGAAAATAAATTTAATTTGAGTTTCCCGTCTCAGGAAAAGTGAATGGGAAAAAAAGCACAAGACAGTAATTAAATTTTCACAGGACGCGAAATTACACACCAGCCCGCTCGGCAGGGACGGGACGATGTCCTCATGTGGACTGTGTGGAGTAGGGGGCTTCAGCAGCCTCCACCATGTGACCAAGCACCCAGGGCCTATGTGCGGCTGGAGATTCATCCGAAAAAAAATAGCGTCTCGGTGCCTCCACTCTCCCAGCGGAACTGTCACTGATATCGTTGTCGCCGCCGGGACGTAAAACTCACATATTCCTCGGCATACATAATTCACCCGTTTAACCAGGTGAAGACAATTCAGAGCACCCCGTATTCGTCGAGCTGCTCCAAGGAGGATTCAGGTCGACAGAGTCAGAGCCGCATCGTTGACGGAGGAGGCTGTGCCTCAGTGGCTCCCTTGGCCCGACCCGGTGTGTGCGAGGAATTTGCACATTTTAATTAACGATTTAAATTACTGTCGTCTTTATTACATGCGATGTGCTCGTTCTGGTAATGGCGCGGTTGTGGGTCTCTCTGTTGGGCGGCCCTGGCGCTAGCCACATACGGGCGTCTAATGAGAATTCCATGTGTGCACATACACTTGCAGGTAATTTTGGTTTTCGAGTCAAAGGGGAGAACGCGCTCGGCTGCAGTAACGAAGGATGCTTGCTGGAGAGCTGGATGGGGATGTCCCCACTCACTTAGCGTGATTGTGAGCAGTAATTCGCTACAGAAAATAATGTTCCTTTGGCACCCAGTGGGTGGTGACTTCCTATCTCGCTTTGGGAATGTGCAAATGCTCTCCTTTTGACTTGATGAATTTGGTCTGTTATGGCTGTAGACACGTTCATTTGACACTTCAGTGGATGAATGAGGAACTGAGGCTAATATTTAAGAACTAGAGAAATATTTGTACGTCATGAAATACGACTAAACCGTTTGTAAATGTACTGGACTGAGTGGGGCCGCTAAGCATCCTTCTGTGATCCGTACCCAAGAAAACGTACAAATTTCTTCTGATGGCGCTACAGTCAGGGGTGGACCGGGACCTCAACTAACAAGCCTCTTCAACTGACACAATCTTTAGCTAGCTTACATCACTCACGCATGGCAATTTGGCTAAGGTCCTTATCCACTTGTGCGCACCATCGGTTTTGTGGTTAACCTCTATTGCATTGTCCCGTGAGCACGAAGAGAACACTGGCTTCAAATTAGCTTACAATTGCAATTAGCAACATATCCACCAACTTCTACATTTTATCGGACAGTCAAGCTGCCCTAAGACTTTTGCACGACGCAGTCCGGAATAGTTTGGGATTGTCTCACGCAACAAGATCAACTTAGCAACACCAACGTGGTAACCATAACATAGATCCCTGGCAAAAAAAGCACGGTGCAGTGGAAAAGAAGGAGGGAAGCCGTTTATTTTGAGCTAGAGCGCTCTTTGCTCCGTCCCACTGCCACAGTAGAGAGACAATTGGAAACAACGATCATTAAGAGAAAATAAAGTATTGGACTAACAGTTTCGGGTTAAGGCAACTCAAACTCTTTAACAAATCACAAATTAATTATTCCAACAAAAACTACCTGAATTTGTAAGAAAAGCATTTAAACTTTTAAACGTCTGGGGTCTGGAACGCCATCTCAAATATTGTGTCTTTCAGGAGGTGATTCCTGAAGGCCTTGCGGTGGACGAAATTCGAACACGTTCTTTACTACTGTGCAGTCATAGCCAAAGCAGAATCCTTGATTTTGGAAACAACTATCTACTCTTATAAATTGTGAAATTAAGAAGTAAACTTTTATCCAGTTTTATCCCCATAGAGCAATGCACCGAAATCACCGAACGTTAGTCGAAGTCATCGATTGCGGATAGTTTGTTGCCACCAACTCCCTGCAAACCTGAGCATTTGAGCGAATTATTTTTCCATTAAAATAAGATAAGATTCAAAGTATTAACTACTTAGCTGCAGGTGTGCAATGCAATGTTAAGCTATTTTGATTCTGAATTAAGTTATACTCACGTATACGTAAATGAATGTGTAAAAAAGCACTATTTATTTTTAAGTGTTCTTCGTTATTCGTCACAATCGACAGCTACAGTTAAGAGGTAGTTAAGGAGTTTGTCTCCCTCGGGGCGTGTCACTCTTGACGACCTCCTCTTCATGCCTGCAGAGTCTCATTTAAATCGGTCCAGACGTTTCGGAGATTAGTCCGAACAATCAGACAGACAGGCACTGAGATTTTATTAACAGAAATTCATATACACATTACATCAAAGATCACTGCCTCAATCATTCAATTATTCGCATACCAAAAACAACAAAACTACAACACTTACCGGCAAGCGCGAGTAAAATGTGCACATGTACGTTTGAGTTTAAACGATGCAAAAATTAAGCTAATTGTTTGATAATGTTTAGCAGCAAGTTTGAAAAAAAACCGATTCACGCGGCAAAACTATTTTTGTTCAATAAACAACGAAAAAAGGCGACTCTTACCGATTACATCCGTTCATAATGCGAGTTCGATGAAAAAGAACCTTAACATATGGATGCGTGTATGCGCTACAACGTGTGTAATATTTGCCGTGTGTATATCATCAGCACACAGTATACATACAGCACACGCTGAAAGGCGACGCATTTGTTGTTGTTTTCCTTTATAAAGATAAAATCTAATGTTGACATAAAAAGTCATAACTCACAAACGCGTCAACCAAATTCGTGCAAGCTTCAGATAAACCATCTACACCACCATACGAACAAGCCCTAAAAATTGTATCGAATTCGGTTTGACCGTTCGTAAGTTATGAAGTCACAACCCACTTGCAACAATTTTTTTATACATATCAGATGATATCATTTGAGTGACCGCCACCAATGCTGATAAATATTTGGATTTATTTTTAGGAAATTTTTAATGGTTTCATTGTAATGGCATTATGTTCCTTGAGAAATGTTCTTCTTGAAGACTATTCGATTTTCTGGCTAGTCGAAATAAGGCCGTGACTTTAACTAACCCCTTTTGGCGACCAAATCGGGTGATTTTTTGAACCACTTCAAACCGCCGAAATGCGATATCAAACGACTGGTAAATGCCTAAAAATGTCGTTTGTGCATTGTGCAGTGTATGGCATTCCGCCCTTCAGACACATTCAATTTAGGAATTTGGTCGCAGCGATTATGCGACTTAACACCACTATTGAGATGACGGGCGCAGTTGGTTAAGTGCCTGCCCTAAGTTAGAGGTGTCCCAGGTTCGAAACCCAGTGAAAGCAAAGTTAATACGCTTTTATCCGATTTTTCAAATCTGGTCCAGTCACCATTTGCCGTTGGGATCAAATTAACGGCATTATCGCTGGAGCGGTCGATCGGTGGTAGTAGTTTGACTGTGGGTATCACAATGGACCAAGATGGTCTAAGTGTGCTGTGGTGAATCCACTAGCAGCCCCCTAACCTAACCTAACCTAAAATAACACCACTATTTTTTTATTTGACACCATTATTTCCTTCGGGGCTACAACAAGGCCTTAGTCTACGCTGGCTTATAAGCCAACAACTTTCGACGAGGTTGAAGACAACATTTTAGACGCTATTTCTAGAATAACGTAGCTTATTATGGAACGAGTAATCAATAATTGGACGGACCGCTTTAAGAACTTCCAGCAAACCCGAAGCAGCCATTTGAATAGTGTGCTCCTTCGCACCTAATGGCGTGAATGTAGCTTTAAAATGAAGAGGTAGTCAATTTTGTATCTCGTACAGTTGTTTTCTTATTTAAATTTCTGTTCCTATTGTACTTATCTGGTCTCCCTGCAGTTTGCGCTTCATTTGAAAGAAACTTTAACGACGAAAACTGACGAATTGAGTCAAAAAACTTTCTTCTTCTTCTTCTTCTTCTTTGGGCACTACAGTCCGAGGTGGACCTGGGCCTCACTCAACATGCCTCTCCAGCCAGCACTTTCTTAAGATGGGCAAATTTGTGGTCACAGCTAAATGATTGCCTGAACAGGTTACAACATTTCTGCTGTTCTCGAATGCTTCTAAAATAACCTACATTCTGTTGAGCGTATTATCTCTGTAATGGATGATTGAACGCTAAATGACTGTTTCCCAAAAAAAAAAAAAAAAAAGCGGAGAAAAACGAACACCCTTGGTTCCTTGCCCTTTTCGTAAAGGAAGTGCAAGCGTTGCTCTTCTAACCGCAATGAGCCAAAAGTAAAACTCCTGTGGACCAATCGATGTCTGCTTGGCACACCTTCATTCCCACAGACGAGTGCTCATTTGCGAGAGTTCAATTTCAAAATTAAATTCCTAACCCAGTCTTGTGCGGCCCACAGATGGAACGATGATGCCAAGAACCCCTTCGAAAGTGCTGACAGAAAAATGACTAGCATCAGTCAATTCCGATAAGATCAGCAGTTTAGCCCAGCTCCAGTCAGACAAGCACCGCTTTTTTTCGGAGCAGTAGTCGTGGTCTACTACATTGTCGGCAGTCGATTTCGAGAGAGAGTAATCAAAAGCCAACAACCCTTCTCACCTTGGGGGTGATATCCTAATATCACACACCGGTGCACCGCAATGTTTGCTCTTTAATTTGCGATGTTTGCCGACCAGCGGGGCTATCCCGGTTTTTTGTGCGGGCAAGAGGTCGGATCCGGTCGGTCCGGAGTCGAGAGGATTATTAATAACCCGCCAGCAAGGATGCAAAGACCATTTTAGTCCAAACAATAGTGAGAGCTGACCCCGTCACGATGATGATGCCAATGCAGCGATATGTGTGTTTCAATATTTGCCCACCACCCCCATCCCCCGCCCCCTCGTCATCGGCTCGGGCATATTTACTCTGACGGAAGTGCGCGTATTTTCATTTTCAAAATTTTATTTACTCAATAAAAAACCACAAACGCCAACCGTTTGCCGACAGTCAGCGGAATGGAAAAAACGCTGTGACTCTTCGGCTGAAAAGGGTGTGGTCCTTGCAAGGAGGAAGCGTGTCCTGTTCTCAGTTTTTTCTTTCGTCGCTTCTCTCGATTTTTTTATTATTTACCTAATTTGACAACGAAAATGGTGAAAAGTCAAAGCAATTTGCATTTTAAACGCATTTGCGGTTGTTATTCTCGAAAAAGAACGGGACAAAAAAACGAACGGAGAAAAAAACCGTCAAATTCGGGGTGTTTTCTGTTTTCGTGTTCGTGCAAAAATCACGACTATAAGGGATCGTAAAATATGAACTGTGTCTTACCTTCCCGCGGGGTCGCCGCCGAGCGGGCGGCGCTCTTCGATTTGAATACGGCCAAGTGGCGGCCCGACTGTAGTCGTGCTTAATTTTACGCATATTGATTTTTAAAGCAAGGCCAGGGGTGGCGGGGCGCGGTGAAATCATATTTCGTTGCCATTTATGTCAGATTTGGCTAACAATGGTTTCTTTTTTCTCTCTCGCGTTGGGGGAATGAGAATGCTGCGAGAATACGAAAGTATCCCGGAAAAGGGATGATTGCGATGAAATCTGAGATGTGTTCGGAAATGAATCGGACGGAGAGATGAATGGGATTGGTATTTGTAATAAATAGGTATCCTTTGGGTCCTTTTGTGACGTAAAGTTTCCCTTTTTTTCCAGTGCTCCGGTCAGGGGGTGTGGGTGTGGGGAAGGGGGATAAATGGAATTAGCGGGTAATAATTCAATTCCCTTTCATTGTGTCGTCTTTTGGGTTTTTTTTCTCGGTTGCCAAGGTGGATGCCAAATATTAGCATAAGGACTTGCTTCAAATTAGCCATGAAATCGGAATATGATGCGTGTGCCGCCCGAAGGCAGAATATCGAATGAAGAAGGTCTTGCTTTTCAACGAGAGAAGGCTAACCGTGAATTTGATAGTAGTTTTTAAAAAATTTCAATGGCATCGTGCCCTATTGGAGACGTAAATCGATAGGATTATTTAATATGTGTCGTAGTTACCAACAAAATTCGTTGTACAAACGATGCTGGCAGCGCGTAGTGTTTAAAAACCCCCAAAAAGTAGAAACACCCAATAAATATCAGAAAAACCGTGTATGGTATTCAAATAATTTTAATAAAACAGAAATCCGTTTGCACCAATTAGATCCTGATAATATTCCTTTCACAAAACATGAAAGAGCCAAAGTTTAAATAAAAAGTAGCGCTCTTGCTTGCTTCAGTTCCTTAGTACCGTTGAAGTGATGATGAACTGATCCATCACAGTGTTACGAAAATGAGGGGACTTAATAAGGGCAATCAGAACAACGGTTGCCTGCTCCCTTCATATCGATTTAAATGCATTAATTGAATAATTGAAAAAAAAAGATAGGTTATAATAGCTGTGTTCTACGAAAGGGAGAAAGCACTTAGACCAAAAAAGCTCCATCGTTCAACTGCGTGGATTTCTGAGGAGCTCATGCACTCGGCAGGGTGGGCCATCTAGTGGCTTTTTTTTAAATCGTAGGTTATTTTGACACTGACATCTGTTTCCCGCTCGAAATCTTCACAGAAAGTCAGTATCATACCTCCGCGGAACGAAATGAGTCGCTTTACAATTGAACAATGTTGGCAAATATTGAGAATTTATTTCCAAAGTCAGTGCTGTGTAGCCCAAACAGTGCGTTTTTTGAAAAGAAGTGCGTTTTTGGCCGAATTGAAGCACGCACCGCGACTGCTGGACGCAAGTTTCTGCAAAATGTTCGTGAGACTGGTACACTAGGAGACAACACTCATGGTCCCCGTCGTCGTACAGATGAGAATGTGGCTGCTGTGGCCGAGAGTGTGAGACTCAATTCACGAACATCAACTCGCCATCGATCTCAACAGCTCATCATTTCCATTTCACGCACTAGCCTGAGGAGAGTTCTGCACAAAGATCTCGAATTATTCGCTCACGAGGTCCTACGCTCCTACGCTCGATATTGTCGGTTCGATTCCCGAAAAAACACCAAACATTTTTTCAGGGCTCCACCACTTTCGAGTCACTGACAATGCTCAGAGAGTGTAACTGTCTAAAAAAGCTTGTCAAAACTCGCCGTTCGGAGTCGGCATTAAACTGTAGGTCCGCTCCACTCGTGAGAGAAAAATAGCACGCACAACACGAGTGGTTGCTGAGGAGCTAGAGCTGAGATCCAACTGACTCAGCAATTGAAGGCGCGAGACTATCCGCTTCGATATCGCTTTAAAGTTTGGGTCAGCTGTGACCAGCTTGAAATGGACAACGATTTTGGGCGAAAAATCATTTTTTCTGACGAAGCGCATTTTCATCTCGGCGGCTACGTTAACAAACGACAAAATTGCCGCATCTGGGGCTCTGAAAACCGGCACGTTATTGTCGAGAAGCTAATGCATCCACACCACAGAGAGTGACGGTTTGGTGCGGAATGTGAAGTGGTGGCATGATTGGACCAATTTTCTTCGAAAATGAGACTGGGAACAACGTTTCGGTCAACGGTGGGCGTTACAGAGCCATGTTAACCGTTTTTTTTTTTTACTGAAATTGAAGACATGGATTTGGACGACTTCTGGTTCATGTAGGATGGCGCGCCATGCCACGCAGCCCATGCCACAATCTATCTCTTGCGCACCGAATTGCCAAATCGTTTTATCAACTGTCTTGGCGATGTCAATTGGTCGCCTTGGAGCTGCGTTTTAACCCCTTTGGATTTTTTTGAGAAGATCCGTGAAGGAACGATTTTTTGTCAATAATCCGAAAACGATTCAGGCACTTAAGGCCAATATCATCCAAGCAATCCGTGAACTACAGCCCGAAATCATCAACAAGGTCTTGGAAAATTGGGGTGACAAAATGCGCTACCAGCCAATCGAAGCCAGCCGAGGAAGCCAGTTGAACGACGTTGTATTTCATAATTAATGGGAATGTTTGTTCTTACTGATACAGCCATAATGCATGGAAAAAATTTAATTTTGTTTATTTTATTGCATTTTTAAAAAGAAACTTGTATTTGGCCCTTCCTTTATATGCACATGAAGTATGACAAAATTTCAAGCTGTATTCATTGTTTTCTTTGTCAGTGGCAGCCGCTATGACTTGTTTTTATGAACTCGGTTATTTTCGTTTGTTAGAAAAAAGGATCAAAGAATTTGGATAAAAAAAACAAGAGACTACGGGTGGTATAAGTGTTTCCGGGATAGGCGTGAAGACGTCCATTCGGGAATGCATTCTTAGAATTTGAAATCAGTTTCAGTTTTTTTTATGATTATTATGATATTATTATTATTTTATGATATTTATGATTTTTATAATTAAACTTGCAAAAGAAAACAATCTTTCCACGGCGGCTGACGAAGTTAATGGTGTGGTATATTTAAGAGCATTTTTTTTTATCTCGAGGAACGATCCAACATTTTGAAGTCTGTTGCAGGATCGGCCAGATATGTATATATCTGTGGTCACAAGTCGCTTTTTATACTTTTTCAGGAGAGGCGGTCAAGTTTTCAAATCAGCACTACTACTAGTACTAGGACTACTAGGTTTTTTTGGAATAACTTCTGTTTAAAAAAAGATACAGACATAAGAAATTTAGTGAAAGTAGATTTAAACATGCTGAACATAATGATACTTATAACTCATTTTTGTCCTAACTCGAGTTAAGCGGTTATGGTTTGTGGCTAATAATAATTGATCTGGAATACCAAATATTATGCATAACAATATTAATATGTTCCTTAAATTGTATAAAAACATATCCATACCCGTAAAAAAAAAGTTCAGTATCAACTAAAGTCAAATGAATTCAAATTATTTTCGTTGAATTCATAGACTTCAAAAGAGTTTATGTGAATTCACTACTGACTTCAACTAACATACAGTGAATTCACTATTTTTTTCAAAAGAATGCAATCATTTGGCTCAACTCAAAGATTGTAAAAAATTGAATACATTAGTCACTGAGTTCCAAAGAATGGTGACTTATAGTTTTATTATATCGCAGTCGTTTTTACCAAAAGGACTTCTAATCATTTTGGATACGATCTCTAAAGATTTAATTCTTTTATAACTCTGGAAGACGTTGAAGATGACGACGCACATCAACAGCTTAATTGTAAATATGGAGTTTGAGAAGTGTTTCGAAGTTTGGAATAGTATCTAATGTATTATCTAATGGGGACTATTTTGGAGTCAAAAACATTAGTGTGGACGAATATACACACCTTGTATTTAATATTTTGCCTTGGCTGTGGCGATGTTCAGGGCTTCTAAGCATACAACGTTCCCATTCCGCAGTTCAAGTTTAAGCCGTCGGTGTATATGCGAGTGTAGATCAGGGATCAGTCCTAATTTTCCGAACAGATTTTGTCAGAGTCGAGTAATACTTCGAAAATTCATCCAATATTTCGTCGTCCTCGTAAAACAGAATTGTAAAGATGACACAGTAATTGAATCGGTTCACACTGCAGAACATTTCAGTGGACGATCACGGCTAATGTGCCACATGTAGAGACATTTTAGGAACAGATCGTGAGCATAGGGCGCACGGGTGACACTAAGTCATGGATAATTCTTCTTCTGTGGTTAGTGCTATAGTTCGGGGTGTACTTGGGCCCAGTTTGGGCATAACTCGTGTTGTGCGTGCTACTGTTCTCTCACGACTGAAGGACCCCTACTGTCTTATGCCAACAGAGGATTTTGAGGAGACTTTATTAACAGTTCTACATTTGAGCATTAGGAACGGCATAAGAGAGGTGGTTGTTTTTTCGTAGAAGTCCACGCACTTACCATCTTTGCAACGGCGACCAAGCTGAATTATAGCTCAAAAATACTTTCAACGACAGTCTTATTCTCTTTTACAGCCTTGGCCAAATGTATTAGGCACCCTTTCAGATTCGTTTTATCTTCAAAAAGCAAACATATTAATGAAATGAGAGGAAACAGATAAGATCTTTTACAACCTCAGATAGTGTCGCCGAAAACCATAAAATTCGAACTAATTACTTCCGATAAGTGATTTGGCAGTAAGGACAAAAAGATAAGAGTGCCTTATACATTTGGCCAAGGCTGTAGTTTCAAAATAGACTTGGTTCACAAGGAGATGAACGTACTTAACTCAGCCGACGTTCAAACCACCTGAAGTACGTTCTTGTTTGCGGTGCATTCATTTAACATCACACTTCCTGGCATTCCTCCCAAGCATTCCAACAGCTCACAACTCCTTCCAAATTCCCCTCCCCAAATGCTCATTTCTCCTCCCCATCAAACGAATGCACAGACCGAGTGGAGACAAACAAAGCCCAGCGTGTGCAGTGGCACAGATAGGCGAGTCCTGACGCAGTCAATAAAATCGCATCTTTGTCTTCATAAAGTGAATCAACCCCCACCCATCGAGTGCGCCTGTAAGTTTCACAGTTTCATTGTGGCAGGGCCAAGTCTCCATTGTGTGGACAAATGATGCATTGCTTCCACATCGAGGGGTTGCCTGCTGGAGATGCACTGCCCCCATCGCCCCATGGCCCGCCCAACCAATTCGAATTGATTATGATGTTCTGTGGGATGTGCTGCAATATTGCATGCGATAAGGCAGCAAAAACATGATTGAATTGGTTTTTGCCGACACACACGCACTCACCTGTGTGCAGGACTGAGCATCCTCCTCTCGATGCAAACACTTCGCTCACTCAGTCAACCCTTGGCCAACGCTGAGCCCACCCCGATTCGATTATCGACATTTATGGATTGAGTTCGAATGTTGCTTTGTTTTGCCGACCGAAGGACATCTGCGTGTGTCCTCGGAGGTCTCCTCATGGATGCATTCTATAATTAGGTGATTTTATCGAATTTTATTTATGCTTCGGTTTCGGGGAGTTTTGTAATGAAAACAAAGGGACACCCAGTCCGGGCAGGCGGGGGGCGATGCACAACAAAGGGGACGGACCAACATGCAGACGACATTCGATTATTGTTTGGAATTAAATGCAACCAGAATCTGTTGCAGGACACGGCCCGGGGGGGTGATGGATCGCCGGCTTCGACTAGAGTGTGTTCCTGATGCGAAGATGCTTCCACCACTGGGGTGGGGCTGTGCTTGGGGAAGTGGACGTCCTGGGAGGCATTGGTTTGTCGGATGTCATCGTGTGTAGATAGGACTTACCGGCAATGCGGCAGAGCGTTGGATGAAGGATGGTTTCTTGATGATGTCGGTGTCTTAGGATTGCTGCAGCGTTGTGTGGTTAAAGATGTTTGATCTCTTGGGGCGTAATAAATCCTGGAGATGTGTTGTACGTTTGTTTGGTGACCAGTGCAATAACCAATGAGGGGGTTTTGTGTTCGCTGAATGGGGGGTTGTGAATGTCTGGTTCTGGGTTCGAATGGATTTCGAGGACATAGACTGGAGTTGAGTGTGAACAAATATCCCTTGCATCACTCACAGTCCCCATTTGGAAGCAATATTCAATCGAGAGAAGGTTGGGGGAATTAGTGACCTTTCCGTTGCAAACTTCAATTAAATTTTTGAATTTGTCGATGCTTTGGAAACTGCCGTAGGCATCACCGGCGATATATCTGTTGCTGCTGCCAATTGTTGTAAAAACGAGGCTGGACTTTTTGGATAAACTTCATCGTAATTCATTCATTCACCCTCTTCACTCAGCGGTATAATACCCGTGAAAAAATTGAAGGACTTGCTTGGAAAGTCTTGAAGCAGACACCTAATTCGGATGCATCTCCTCTGAGTTTGGACCAACGATGTTTTTTTTTTGCTTTTTGAAACGCTTCTGGAGCACTTAGACTAAAAACTGGCCCATTGTACTGCCAGGTAGCAACCTACTCCAGTGCCGTTAATTTGATCCCAACGGCAAATGGTGACTGGACCAGATTCGATTTCACTGGGATTCGAACCTGCGACCCCTCTAACTTGGGGCAGGCACTTAACCAACTGCGCCATGCAGTCATCAAGCGAACCGACGACACTAGGTCTTCAAAATCCCAAATGGGAAATAGAATACTTCTTTTGAAAGCTTTGCAACAGAAAGTGCAATAATAACCATTCGAAAGGCCTTACTCAGGCCTGGCGAGTGAAGTCACGTATCTCCATAAATGACAGACTAAAGGCGATAAATTGCACGTTCTAGAGAGAGAAATTGCTCGCCGAACTCATTTCTCAATTAGTCCATCGATTGCATGTTGTGTGACATGTAACGCCATCTTGCTGGAACTTCATGTTGCCCAGGTTCAGCTCGTGAATTTTAGGCTAAAAATAGAAAATTATTGAATGACAGCGGGCGCAATTGACGGTTGAGTTGTTCTCACGGTAATTTTTAAAAAATGCGGCCCAATGATTCCACCGGATCAACAAACACCGCATTTTTCCGGGTGCAGTTTTGTTTATTAAAATACACATTCAACTAGAAATGAGCTTTGTTGATGAAGACAAATGTTCGTTGAAGGTTGGACTTTCCTCTAATTATCTCTAAGGCCCACTCACCGAAAATTCGATGCTGTAGCAGGTCGTTTGGCTTCAGTTCTAAAACGAGCAGTGATTTGTGAGGCTAAAGACCAAGACTTATGCGTAAAATCATCCACGTAGTCGAGTCACACAAACGAATGGACAAATCTCAGTCTTCATCAACACAGGCGGATACACTGGGTGTATCTGTAACACAACATTTTAGTTGAAACGCACTCAACGTAGACGAGCAGGTGGCTTAATGTCCAATCTCAAGAAGTTGGTGCAATTTGGCTAATATGGCTTGAATTTTTTGCTCAGTAGGTCGACTATGAGGATCGCAAAGTGGTCAAAGTGTGCGAAAAACATTTTTCAAGCACCACGTATTTTGACAAAATAAAAAATAAAAGATATTCTAAAATATCTAAGTGTTTTTCGGGTCTCTTTCAATAAAGAAATTGCAACGCTTACTGAGCATGTTTAACTTTAGCACATGCCACGAATGGCAAAGAATCACCCTTAATATTTTATTATACAGGGTGGGCCATCTTGTGTTTTTTTTAAATCATGGGTTATTTTGACACAGTCAGCTGTTTCCCACTCGAAATCTTGACAGAAAGTCAGTATCATACCTCCGCGCAACGAAATGAGTCGCTTTACACTTGGACAACGTTGGAAAATATTGAAAACTTATTTCCAAAGTGAGTGCTGTGTGTCCTAAACAGTGCGTTTTTTGACAACAAGTTTTGGCCGAAATGAAGCACCGACAGCGACTGCTGTACGCAAGTTTGTGCAAAAGTTCGTGAGACTGGTATGCTAGTGGATAACACTCATGGGCCCCGTCGTCGTGCACAGATGAGAATGTGGCTGCTGTGGCCGAGAGTGTGAGACTCAATTCACGAACATCAACACGCTACCGATCTCAAACGCTCAGCATTTCACGCACTAGCCTGAGGAGAAATCTGCACAGAGATCTCGGATTATTCGTTTAGAAGGTCCAATTGACACTTGAAGGCGCGAGACCATCCCCTTCATTGCCGCTTTGCGTCGCAGTTTGGGCCTTAGAGCAGCTTGAATTGGACAACGATTTTGGGCGAAAAATCATCTTTTCTGACGAGACAAGGCGCATTTTCATACCGGCGGCTACGTTAACAAACAAAATTGCGGCATCTGGGGCTCGGAATACCCAAACCCGTACGTTATTGTCGAGAAGCCAATGCATCCACATCAAAGAGAGTGACAGTTTGGTGCGGATTGTGGAGTGGTGGCATCATTGGACAATTTTTCTTTGAAAATGAGGCTGGAAACAACGTTTCGGTCAACGGTGGAAGTTACAGAGCCAAGGTAACCGACTTTCTTTTACTGAAATTGAAGACATGGACTTGGACGAGCTCTGGTTCATGGAGGATGCCGCGCCATGCCACACAGCCTATGTCACAATCGATGTTTTGCGCACCAAATTCCCAAATCGTGTTAACAGCCGTCTTGGCGATGTCAATTGGCCGCCTCGGAGCTGCAATTTTACACTTTGGACTTTTTTTGGTTTTTTTGTGGGGAACCGTTAATGGCCGATGTCATGCCAACAATCCGGAAACGATTCAAGCACTTAAGGCCAACCCAGTATCATCCAAGCAATCAGTGAGCTACAGCCCGAAACCATCAACAAGTTCTTGGAAAATTGGGATGACAGAATGCGCTGTGAAGCCGAGGTAGCCACTTGAACGGCGTTGTATTTCATAATTAATGTTTGTTCTTACAAATAAAGCTATAATGTATGGAATCAATTCAACTTTGTTCGTTTGATTACATTTTTTTAAAGAAGCTTGTATTTGGCCCATCCTGTACACCAAATGGTCGTCTTGAGGTAGTGGGTAGGTGCTTCGGCTCCTACGCTCGGGGTCGTCGGTTCGAATCTCGAAAAACACCTAAAATTTTGTTCATGGCTCCGCCTCTTTCGATTCACTGACAATGCTTAAAGAGCTTAACTGTATAGAAAAAGCTTCTCAAAATCGCCGTTCGGAGTCGGCATTAAACTGTAGGTCTCTCCACTCGTGAGAGAACAATAGCACGCACAACACGAGTGGTTGCTGAGAAGCTAGGCTCAGGTCTACCTCGGGCTGTAGCGCCGCCATTATTTTTATATTATTATTATTATTATTATTATTATTACATATGCATATACATTAGTTACATATGCGACGATAATATGACGACCAACCGACGAAAATCGTACAAGATTCGATTTCCAGTGCAATGAACTACATTGAACTAAATGAACTATAAGAACGATCTAGTGCAATAGTTCAAAAGTTTGAACTAAACTGAGCTCTCTCTGGACTGAACTAAAATGCACAAGCCTATCACAGACCAAGAAGTCATAGTCGAGGTAACCACGATCGTCGAACGATGGAAGACCAACAGAGCTAGGTCCGATTTTGTATGAGTATGAGTCGTGTTCTTTTTTCTTCTCTCTGAAACTTATAAGTTTTGTAACCTCAATCGATAGTCGACCACTGGTTCAATGGTTGAATTGTCTCCTGTCATGTGTAATCCTGACCCGGGTAATCACCAGCAATATCTGCCCCTGTTTGGTGTTGACTGACCTTTAATTCAGGGGAAGCGGGAATGTACTCGAACTTTGATGTCCTGCACCCTGCCTTGTCTCCGATTCACGAGAAATAACGATGGTTATCAAAATATTTAAACGCGACTCTTATCATCATCGCCAATAAGTCAAAGACTCCCAACGCATCAGTCTCTGTCAATTAAGGCCTCGCCAACATCGAAATGTCATAAAACTTCTCTTGTCTTATGTCAAACCAAGTCAGCCCTCCACCCCCACCATCACCGCCCAATATCTGTCTGACTGAACTCAAATAAACATAAACGGTTTGCGCGTGGCCCAGCCATAACCAGAGCACACAGAGAGACAACAAGCCATGCCCTGTTATCGCATTGTTCCACCCTGTCGCAAACAATATGGTAAATCGAATCCAAAGGACATAAATCGATTAAATGTCCTGTCATTTCGTTTTGACACACAAACACTCACGCACGCGAAAAGAGTCGCGCGCTATCTGCACAAGCTGGTGTTTGCTGGTGCGGGCATGGGGTGCCCCGCTTATTCTGCGTTCGCATTTCACCCGACAGATGAATCCTTCGATAAGGGATGCAAATCTGGATGAACTCCAATGTGCCCACAAAAGGCTGCGACTATAAATGGGTGTAACAATGAAATCAGAGGGTGTCGTCGATGCACAAAGATACGCCGAACCGCACCATCACCGCACCCCACCGCCGCTGCCGCGTCGTCGACGACTTGCAGCCGTTCACGTCCCTAACATTAAGTGACAGATTATTATTATTTTTATTGGAAGGACATCATTTTCGGTTTAAATACTTTCAATGAATACTAAATAGGTTTCCATCTATTTTTGGTTTGTCTTCTTTTTTCTGTGCTTGTGTGGCTGTGTGTGTGGGTGGGTTTGTCATTTTCTCGTTCGCCGAACAGCAGTGTGTTGCTGCGTCGCGTTGGCCCCTTCTCTCCTCAGCGAGGCGGTGTTGCTTTGTTGTATCTTTACACGGAGGTCGGCGCCCGCACAGCGCGTTTATGCAAATTTTTTTGTGTGCTCACTCTCGATTGCCCCACCTCCCGTCAGCATTGTCGTCGCGGCGAGAAGTATCTGTAGTATCTGCTGATATGACATTTTTATTCACAAAATTTTTAATACAATTTAACGCCTCTGTGACGCTTGCGATGCGGAACAGACACACGCACTCGCGCGGCAGCCAGTCAAATGGATTCGGAAAGTAAATCCAAATGAATGGGAAAAACGTTTGTCATCCTTCCCTCCACGGCTTCAGCTACAATTTTCTCGTGACAAATTTGCATAAAGATTGGATATGAAATAGACTCACAATATTTAGCCTCCCTCCCCAACGCACCGCACCCCAGCCCACACCACATCTGAGTTGAGTGAAGTAAGCAAATTATCTTGATGTATCTGCATGGGGATATGAATGTATCTTAACTCAATTAATGCATCAACATTAGCAGTTGCCAAAAGTCAAAATGTCTACGCATACGCATCCATATGTGGAGATTCAATTACTGAAGGCTTTTAAATCATTTGTGATCGGGGTTGGCATTGTTTTGCGAACGTTCAGAACGAAGGTGGTGGGTGAAAATGGGTGTAGATCCTGAAGGGTTGGCTCTTGCTGATGAATTACACCTGAAATTCAATTTGACATACTCCTCTGACATGAAGCTTAATTCGGTTAAACTCACTTCACTTCAATTCAGATTAGGTTGCGACACGATACGTGCTGCGTGCGTGCCGAAGGCGAAGGGTTGAAGAAACTATTTTATTGGTCCTTCGAGCCGCATCACCATGGAAATTATTAATTTCTACCGACGTTTTCAACAAATTTTTACGCCGCACTACATTATTCACTAGCCCAGAACTGAGGTAATCACTTCAAAATACTAAATCATGCATCAGTCTGGTGTGGGACTCTCCTCGAATCCTCTGCACCCGGGCAGACTTACTTGACTCCGCTCCACTTCATGGGGGAGGCATAACAACAAATAATTAATTTGTATCTTTTGTTTTGTGTTTTTCATGTTTTTGCGAATCCAAATGGAATTTCTTTCCGGTTGAGGTGGCAGAAAGTGTTTTCATCGAAGGGGTTAGACTCCCGTCTGCACTCGTTTATCCGTAAGTGCTCAATGCTCGGTGCTCGGTGCCTGGTCGTTGAGTTGAAATGGAAAAGATTAAGGAATCAAAAGTCTGTAAGAAGTTGATGGATTGTTAATTGAATGCAAATGAAATCAAATGGATATTCCTTGGTCTCCCAATTTTGCCTCGTAATTGCAACCCTTTCGGATTTCCACCCACCCGGGTGGAGGGGATGAAAATAAATTGACGTCTCTATTTGTTGTGACTTCGTTTTTGGGCTAATGGAGCAAATGTAAAAGTTTAAATCATCTTAAGTGAAAGTTGATGGTGGGATAAAAGGATTTTTGGTTTGGATTTGGCCCTCGTGGCGGCAGGAAACTCTTAAGTAACCGAGTTGGGGCTTAGTTCATTCGGTAACTTATTTGTCTAGGTTGTAAAGTGAATAGTTGCAATTAATCTAAAGTACATCAGTTTTAGTTTATGAACCACTTTGAAAGTTACGCTCTGATTTTGAAGCAAGTTGCTTTGTTGAAAGAGAAGTTATTCATTTTTACTTCGCTTCGGTTGGCATGAACTGACACTAAACAAAAAGCGGAATACGAGCCTTTAATGAACGCAAATACTAACGCAGGCTTCCGTCGCTGTGTTATTCTTTTGGTGATCGTCCGTTTTTATGCTGACATAATGTGAACGTTTTCATAGTCATTTATAGCAGAAAAGTCAGCACAGAGATCAAATTCACTATCACTCTTGTCATTAATAGAGACTTCTCTGGAAATATAAGCAGGTATTGAGCATGAAGAACAATGAGCCCCCAGGCTCAGATGGCATATCATCAAACATCTTCAAGCCTAGCAGCATGCATCAGATCATCTGAAGGTGTCGGGAAGTCATAAACATGCCGGATGACTCCATATGCCCCATATCCAAACAGGTCCTACTTCATGCAACAACTATAGTCTTAGAGCCTCCTGGTTCAAGAAGGTCCTAGACCCTGAAGAGCACTTTCACAACTCAGTTCGATATTTTGCTTGCTTCCGATCAGATCAAAAGGGTTTTTAAATAGGGAGTTCCGGACTTTGACAGTTGATAGCGGCCTTATTGTTGAAACCACAGAGTGGGCCATCTAGTGATTTTTTTTTAAATCATAGGTTATTTTGACACTGACAGCTGTTTCCCGCTCGAAATCTTGACAGAAAGTCAGTATCATACCTCCGCGGAACGAAATGAGTCGTTTTAAACTTGACTAACGTTGGGAAATATTGAAAACTTATGATATTTCCAAATTGAGTGCTGTGTAACACCCAAACAGTGCGTTTTTTGAAGACAAGTACGAAATGAAGCACCTACCGCGACTGCTGTACGCAAGTTTGTGGAAAAAGTTCGTGAGACTGGTGTGCTAGTAGACAACACTCATGGTTCCCGTCGTCGTACGGTGCGCACAAATGAGAATGTGGCTGTTGTGGCCGAGAGTGTGAGACACAATTCACGAACATCAATTCGCCATCGATCTCAACAGCTCAACATTTCCATTTCACGCACTAGCCTGAGGAGAATTCTGCACAAAGATCTCGGATTATTCGCTCATAAGGTCCAATTGATTCAGCAATTGTAGGCGGGCGGCCTTTCGCTTCGTTATCGCCTCTGAGTTTGGGCCTTAGAGCAACAATTTTGGGCGAAAAATCATCTTTTCTGACGAGGCGCATTTTCATCTCGGCGGCTACGGCTGCAAGCAAAATTGCCGCACCGCATCTTTGGCTGAGAAAACCCGCACGTTATTGTCGAGAATCCAATGCGTCCACAGAGAGCGACAGTTTGGTGTGGATTGTGGATTGGTGGCATCATTGGACCATTTTTCTTCGAAAATGAGGCTGGGAGCATCGTTTCAATCAACGGTGGGCGTTTCAGAGCCATGTTAACCGACTTCTTTTTTACTGAATTTAAAGACATGGATTTGGACGACCTCTGGTTCATGCAGGATGGCGCGCCATGCCACACAGCCCAGACCACAATCGATCTTTCTTACACCAAATTCCCAAATCGTGTTATTAGCCGTCTTGGCGATGCCCATTGGCCGCCTCAGAGCTGCGATTTGACCCCTTTGGACATTTTGGTGGAGAACCGTGAAGGACCGATATTATGCCAACAATCCGAAAATGATTCAAGCACTTAAGGCCTATATCATCCAAGTAACCCATGAGCTACTATCCGAAACTATGAACAAGGTCTTGGAAAGTTGGGGTAACAGAATGCGGTACGGTGAAGCCAGCCGGGGCAGCCACTTGAACGACGTTGTATTGCATAATTAATGGGGATGTTTGTTCTTACCAATAAAGAAATAATACAGGGAAAGAATATAATTTTTTTCATTTTATTACATTCTTAAAAAGAAACTTGTATTCGGCCCACACTGTACAAGACCATCATCCTCCTAGTCCTCCTTTATGGTGCAGAAATTTTAACACTGCCAAAATCGAAAATGAAACAAGAATAATTTTCGAAGTTATAAGTAAAATCCTTAGATTGCTTTCGCAATTTTTCATACAAGTGTTCTTATGCTAAGAGAAGGCAAACTTAAATTGAAGGCTGCTTTCAATGACAGGTCCTATTCTGAACCAGGCCAAACTGAACGCACCCATTCTGATTTCATAAGCCCCTTAAAACGACCCAATTCTACCCATCAGGCAATTTGCATAAATTAAAATATTTCCAATCCAAAATTAAATGCAATTTAACAATTCAATTGGATTTTTAATTAATGTCCAGATGGCGCACATGCACATCCCGTGTGCAGTCTCTTAAGCGCCCGCGCCCGCAGCCCACATGCATTAAAACTTTTTTAATTACAATAGCGACTATCCTTTGGAGCAGACAACAAAAAAAGAACGAATGGGCATTCACTGCTGGTCCCGTTTTTTTTTTGTGTTTCGATCCTTTCACATGAATAATTGATAATAATAATAATATAAAATATTTTGCATATAAAATTCATATTTAATGGCGGACACATCCCTGAATTTTAATGAGACTCGATTGTTGTCTTTAATTACATTAAAAGCGATATATTCATACGAATTGTCAGAAAGTTCATTGTGAATACACTTTTTTTGCGTTTTTTTGATCCAGAAATGCACGCTTGATTATTTAGTGGTTGATGATTTTTTTTCCCGCGAAAAAATTAAATTACTTTGCTCTTATAACAAAGTGATGTGGTTTTGAAGTGATGCTGCGTGAAATCACACTCGAAATGCTAAAGGGAAACTTTTTTATAGTCAACAAAAATAACTGGTAAGTAGGAGAATTTTTTTGGGACCTTTCTGAGATTGATATCAAATTTGGCTTGAGGGAAATAGGTACAATTCTGAACTCGCGTTTTATTTTGTGGCTAGAATCCTGAATCGCTTGTGTAAAATTTAAAAATACATTAATTCCTCGGTGATCTTTTCAAAACTCTCGTCAAAGGAATAGAATATAATAACGCCCACCGTTGACCGAAACGTTGTTCTCAGCCTCATTTTCGAAGATGTCAACACTCCACAATCTGCAACAAACTGTCACTCTATGTAGACGCATTGGCTTCTCGACAATAACGTGCGGGTTTGGGTTTTCCGAGTCCCAGCTGCGATAAGTTGAAGCCGCCGAGATGAAAATGCGCCTCGTCAGAAAAGTTAATTTTTCGCCCAAAATCGTTGTCCAATTCAAGCTGCTCTAAAGCCTAAACTGCGAAGCGATAACGAAGCGGATGGTTGCGCGCCTTTAAGTGCTGAGTCAATTGGACCTTGTAAGCGAAAAATCCGAGATCTTTAAGCTGAATTCTCCTCAGGCTAGCGCGTGAAATGTTGAGCTGTAAGAGCTGAGATCGATGGCGAGTTGATGTTCGTGAATTGAGTCTCACACTCTCGGCCACAGCAGCCACATTCTCATCTGTGCGCACCGTACGACGACGGGGCCCATGAGTGTTATCCACTAGCATACCAGTCTCACGAACTTTTTGCAAAAAACTTGCGTACAGCAGTCACGGTGGGTGCTTCATTTCGGCCAAAAACACATATCTTTTCAAAAAACCGCACTGTTTGGGCTACACAGCACTCACTTTGGAATTATCATAAGTTTTCAATATTTCCCAACGCTGTTCAAGCTTAAAACGACTAATTTCGTTCCACGGAGGTATGATACTGACTTTCTGTCAAGATTTCGAGCGGGAAACAGCTGTCAGTGTCAAATAAGCAATTACTTAAGAAAACCACAAGATGGCCCACTCTGTATATTGATATCTAAGAAATATGATAACACCGATTTATTGCCACCTGTTGCCCTTCCATTTGTAGACAATGTTATAAGGCGGGGCTTCAGAATAAACCGCTGCCTCGCTGCCACTATTTATGTCAACTGCATTGTCGGACGTATTTATGCAGCGCTCCAGCTTTGTGGTGAATTTACTTCGAGTATTATTAATCTTCGACAACGTGGCAGTTGTGCTTGCTTGACACTGCGAGCTTGACTCTCATCTGCTGCTTCTCGTAACATTTAATGGCATGTTTAGAGTAGTTTTTATCAAATTCTTGGTACGTTAATGTACTACAACCGAATATGCGCCAAAAGTCGCTACTTGTGCTCAAGGTCGAAAAAACCCAACGAAAAGAAAAACAAAAGATATTCCCCTAGGTCACGTTGTCCACTCATTCAGCTAGTTAACAATTCAGAGCTCAGACAAGTGGTAGACAGAGAACAACTCACAGGTCTCCGTATGGGCGCCAGAACGTATTTTTAGCCTCATTACATGCCCGCCAGACCGTGGACATGTTTCACAGCCAGAGGTCGCCGAGAGCACCTATTCTCAGCTAATTTCATCGCTGTGCCTCGGATATAATTGAAGCAAAAACCATAGTCGCTCATAAGCCATTAATCCTCCGCGAGCGAGCACAGAGTGAGCCCGGCCAGGGCTGCATCTGTAGACGCATCGTGTTAACAAGCGGCGAAGAACTATTAAAACATCATCGACCGATCTGGCTAATTCGACGTGATTGCCCGCGATTCACAACCCACTGTGCGCACAGAATCATCATCGAAGCGCACGAAATTCAACCCCTCGCCCGTATCTAGAGTCTGATTAAAAGAATTTACGAGCCATTAACACGGAATTCCGCACAAAACCTCCAGCAAAAAAATAATCAAAACCCTCCACCAATACACGCAATCGAAGCGAGAGGAGAACAAAACACAAGAGTGGAAGAAAAAAACAAACAAAAGCAGAAGATACATGAATCCATTCCATCGAGTGGCCACTTGGCACGCTTAGCATGGATTTATCTGGTGTATCTGACGGTTGTATCGAAGTCCCTTGTCCTCCAATGACAACACACAATGAATCACTCACACAGTTCACAGTCCGCAGTCCGCACACAACACAGCAGAGTTTTTATTGTACAGACACATGCCCGCATGCACGAGTGTAGCCGATATCTCAAGGAAGTTCTCATTCTGCACCGTGATGTGTATCCATGGCTGTGTATCCGTGCAGTCGCCGTATCTCTCTGCCCTCGCAAGAAGCTGAGGACGATGCTCGAGTTCACCAAAGTAAACGAAAAACTCATTCTCAGCAAAAGATTCCCATGATGCGATGCAGTCGGGAAATGCTGCCGCTGCGCTACTCTCCTTCACACTGCATCTCGAACGTCATCGTTCTGTTGTCGTTGTAGAATGCTGCCGTAGTCGTTCGTCCTGCTCCCGCCGCCGCCCCTATCATGTTCGTCCTGTTCGTCCTTTTCGTTCTGCCAGTGTCAACATTGTTCTTTGTGTCTGCAGATGCACACTCCCCCCGGTTTTGTGTGTGCGCCAGCTATTGATTGATGAAATCTATATCTCTGCAAAAATTAAATCAGTTCCAAGGAGCATTCAAATCAAATGACAATCGCATTCCCTCCCACCGCGATGGCACACACAGCGGAGGAGGACTCTCCTCGAGCGAGCGCACAATGCCTCTTCTGAGTGGAAACAGAGTCTCGAATCCTTTGTGTTTTTCCCTTCGACCCTGTCAAGGCAGCAGGGGAAGGAATAAAAATCGTTATTACTTTTGAATTTCTTATGAAATACGAGATCTGCATGAATGCATATGTGTGCCTGGGGGTGGTGCTGTGGGACTAGGGAGGCGATGGTGACAGGATTTAAAGTTTGTTGAGGTGCGGTGAAAGCACGGACGGGCTTGTGGTTACGTGGGAGGCTGAATCTTTCGGGAGAGGGACTAGCGTTTCCGAGGAAGATCGTGCGAAACTCGCAGGTCAAGAACACTGTTACCATTTTCCCGTTGACATTGAAGAGACTCTGTGAACTCTTCTTCTTCTTCTTCTTCTTAGGGCACTACAGTCCGAAATGGACCGGGGCCTCACCCAACATACCTCTCCAGCCATCACAAATGAGGTGTATCCTAGTGTTAAAAAGGAAGCAGACCTACGAACCAAGATCAAGACTACGGCGTCATTAAAACACAATGCGTGGAATCTCAGTATCGTTTGCCCGATTGATTTCAGGCCAGAGAAGTCCACCATCGACCAAATCTTCAAACGCAGCTCGCACTGGAGTTTCGATGACCTTGTGCACCGCATTTCCTTTGACTGACCAGTCTTATGGATATGCCGTCTGACGCACGGACACCTGTACTCCAGCTGCGACGAACATACAAAGTTGACTTTCCCTGCACTCAGGACTGGCTCTGGCCAGAATCTGAGCCCGGAAATGAATGTAGTCGAATCTTCACGGACAGCTCCAAGACCAATGAAGAATCTGAGACTGGTGCCTTCGTGGAAGGAGACAACTTTAGACTGCACACCTCGTTAAATTTGCGTCGGTTCTCCAGGTGGAGAGATATGTGATCCTAATGGCCACGAACTATATTGTGAAGGACAGGTGGAAGGGGCGAAGTATTTGTGTCTGGAGCGACAGCCAAGCTGTGCGTAAGGTCTTGTTTGCCCATTTCCAGGATAGTTTAGGAATGTTCTCTGAATTTGATTGGCCGTCTAAATTCGCTTAGACTTGTCTGGGTCCCAGGGCACCACGGGATTACGGTCGATGAATTTGCTAGAACTCGCCGATGAACTTGCTAAGTAAAGATCATAGGAGGTACTCTCAGGACCTTAACCTGTGCTGGGACTGCCTGCGTCCTCGGTTAGGGCTTCCATAGATGGTTAGACCTCTCAAGAGTACAACCGAGGCCATGCCTCTCCTGGATGTAAGTAGACAGACCAAGCACATGCTCTCTAACGTCTGTAAGAAATCAGCGACATTCTTGTTATCTCTTGACAGAAAAGACTGCAGGCAACTTACCGGCGTACTAGCGGGCCACTACACCTTCGCCAAACGGCTTTAGCGATAAAACCCTTTGCGACACATGTGGAGAAGACGAAGACACTGCAGAGCACTTACTCTGCCACTGTCCCGCCTTTGCTCGGATAAGGGGCAGTTATTCGGTGCTGATGAGGTAGGCTCCTTATCACAGAAGCGTCTGTTAGTCTTCCTTCGAACCATGAAATTCCAGTAAAAGTAGGTTGCTGCCTGGTAATACAATGGACCAGTTTTTGAGTCTGAATGCTCCAATGTATTGTTTCAAGAAAATCCGAAAAAAAAATCTTCACATGACAGATCTTCGAAAAAACCCAAGAAATGCAGGTCGACATCACTTTCTTGTCGATTTCAAAGCCGCGTATGAAAGTGTGCATAGAGACGAGCTATACAACGCCATGTCTAGTTTTGGCATTCCTGCAAAACTCGTCAGACCGACCAGAATGACGATGGAGAACTCTCGCTGCTCCATCGAGGTGGGAAACGAACTCGCCGATACCTTCAATGTCAAAAAAGATTTTGACAAGGCGACGCGCAGTCATGTGATTTATTTAACATCGTTCTCGAGAGGATCATGCAGAACTCACTGGCCAACGCAAGAGGCACGATCTATTCATACAACTGCTGGCATACGCCGATGAAATTGACGTGATTGTTCAAACACGAGCTGTCAATGAAGCATTTTTTTTTTCGAAGGATTTTTGAAACTCGAATGGAGCACATGTGGGTGAGAGTGGAGAGTGATCGAAAAGCACAGAACAGTGATCGACCACACGGCAACTAATAACGGCTTGCGACTCACGGGCTTATAAAGCCTACAAGGACGATTAAGGGAACATCTTCTGTAGACTGTATAACGGCGATGAAGAACCGAATTCCACTGTCACTCAGATTGAACCATTTAACCTGAATGAAAGGGACGATGTTGATCAACAATTCCGTCCCCCTGACTTGGATAAAGGGAAGATAGCTATATCTAAACTAAAGTCCAACAAAGCTGCTGGAGCTGACGGCCTAGCGGCTAAGTTTTTCAAAGCAGCAGGCGACGCCTTGGTAAGGAGCATGCACCAACTCATCTGTAAAATATGGTCGGAAGAAAGCATGTCCGATGAATGGAACCTCAGCATTGTTTTGCCCGATCCACAAAAAAGAGACCCTTTGAAGTGCGCCAACTATAGAGGCATCAGTCTTCTGAACATTGCCTATAAGATCTTATCTGCGGTGTTGTGTGAACGCCTAAAGCCATTCGTCAACAACCTGGTCGGTCCATACCAGTGTAGCTTTAGGCCAGGAAAATCCACCATCGACCAAATATTCACATTGCGGCAGATCTTGCAAAAAACCCAGGAACAACAAATCGATACCCACCATCTTTTCATCGATTTTAAGGCCGCGTATGACAACATCTATAAGACGAGCTATACAGAGCAATGTCTAGTTTTGGCATCCCTACCAAACTCGTCCGTTTGTGTAGGATGACGATGGAGAATGAACGCTGCTCCATCAAGGTACGTAAAGACCTATCTGAGACCTTTTATGTCAAAAAAGGATTCAGACAAAGCGACGTGCTATCGTGCGACTTCTTCAACATCATACTTGAAAGAATTGAGCAAAACTCGCACGCAAACACCAGAGGTACAATCTTTCAGAAGTCCGTCCAACTACTTGCATATGCCAACGATAATGACATAACCGGAAGAACACAGCGTGATGTCAATGGCACTTTTGTGAGTATTGCGACGGAGGCCGCGAAGATGGGTTTAAGGGTAAACGAGGGCAAGACCAAGTATATGCTGTCAACCAGAAAGGACACCCAACACCGACGTCTCGGACAGAACGTCATAGCAGACAAATAGTCAAAGACTTTGTCTATCTCGGAACCGCTATCAACTCAGACAATGACACCAGCGCTGAAATCAAACGAAAAATAACTATTGCTAATCGCTGCTTATTTGGGCTAAAAAAGCAATTGACAAACAAAGCCCTCTCTCGAACAACCAAGGTAACCCTGTACAAGACCTTAATCGTCCCAGTCCTGCTGTATGGCGCAGAAGCATGAACTTTGTCAAAAGCGGATGAGGTTGCTCTTGGCTGCTTTGAGAGGAAAATTCTTCGGGTGATTTTCGGGCCCGTCTGCATAGTGGGTGAGTGGAGGAGACGATATAACAATGTACGAGTTGTACAGCGACATAAACTTAGCCAGAAGGGTGAAGATCCAACGATTGAGATGGCTAGGTCATGTAGAGCGAATGGAAACGAATGCTACGGCCCGGAAAGTCTTCGAATCCACCCCCGAGAGACGGCGCAGTAAAGAAAGACCGCGACTTAGGTGGCGCACGAAAGTGGAAAGGGACCTAAACCAACTGTGCGTGCGAAACTGGAAGCAGCTAGCTAAAGATCGAGCTGGCTGGAGACGCTTGTTGGTTGAGGCCCAGGTCCACCCGGACTGTAGCGCAACCTTAAGGAAGTAGGTAAGTAAGAGTCACGGACTTTGGGACAGCCCGTAATATGATGATCAGTAGCACGAAATTCCCTCGCAAAAGAATTCACACACCAACCTGGCTGACTCCGGGTGGTCGAACCGTCGACCAAGTCGATCGTGTGCTCATTGACGACAGACATGTGTCAGATATCTTGTGCGATTACTCGGAGGGGCCAACGTCGACTTTGATCACTTCCTTATTGCAGCACGATTCAGAGGCCGACTGTTCAATGTCAGAATCAACAGTCAACAAAAAGGAGTTTCGACATTGGACCCCTAAGCACACCGGATATTGACGGAGCCTACGACGCGGACTTAGCGAGATACTCGGTGGTATTCCTGCGTCAAGCACAAACAGCAACCACATGTGGTTGCATTGCCGCTCAGCCATACGCGAAGTAGCCGAAAACACCTTAGGGTACCTTTCACCACCGACAAGAAATTAGTGGTATGATGGAGACTGTGAGCAGAAAAAAGCTGCATCCGACGAGACGTACTAAAAGGCGCTGCGGCCGAGATTCATGGCAGCGCAAGAGAAGTATCGAGATAAAATACGGGAAAAAGAAAAGGTTTCTCGCAGCCTCTCAACTCAAAGATGTTAAGGAGACTAGAGGCAAACGAAAATTACTGCCGAAATTCTGGCAATAGGCTTTAGTAAACGAACACAAACTCTTTAGCCTCAAAACGAAAATGAGTTGAAGAGTCCTCTCTCGAAGGATCAAGCTGACTTAATACAACACCTTGATCATCCCTGTCCTGCTTTATGGCGCGAACACATTGACAGTTCTCAAGACCCGATGAAAGCGCCCTTTTGGTCCTCTCAAGAGAAAAGTTCTGCGTTCAACCTTTGGTCCTGCTTGCGTTGATGGCATTTGGAGAAGTTGATTCAACCACGAACTGTATGGGTTAAACAGCGACATAAGTCTAACCAATAGATTCAACTCCTTAAATGGTTAACTCTGTTCCAGACCGAAGAGACTTCTACTCCGCATCCGTGGGACAACGCGATAGAGGATGATTTTTCGATTCGGACGTAAATTATTCTCTGTTTGATCACCTCCAGCGCTGGATCTTGGATCCGTGGGCTACCTACAAAGGCCTTTATAAATCGCGCTTGAACCAGCTCCAGTGCAATTGATCAACGGACACAGAACATTCCTCTTGATGGTCTATTCAAGAGCTTCTTCATCATCAACAAGACTGGCCATTTAAAAGACACACAAATGACATGATCGCTGAGGAATGCCTGACAGCAAAAACGTCTAGGGATCTCCCATAAGTGCAGATCTAAACCGGTCTTTCCGTCGTCACTCATCAAATCACTGCTCCAGACACATCCGCTCTCAATGACAAAAATCCAGAACTCCCTACGGAATCCATATTATCAATCAAAACAAAAGCCATCACATCAAATTGTAACGGTCAATCAGGCGCCACTTGGCCTTCAAATCGCTGCCCCTTGCCCAAAAACTGATTCGCTTCCCAGAAAATTATGTCACATGCCGCATGCTTGTCATCCGGCTTAACCCCTAATTTAGCACAACCATCCAGTGAATCCTTTGCAATTCTTCGTTCTTCACCATCGAATCCATTGGCTTCGGTGTGGATTTCTCTGCCTCGGAATAACGGTGGCTGACCACCACCGCAGAAAAATACCGTCCAGAAGGAAATCCAAACCACTCATAAACACAGCCGCCACCGCCGCTTGGCGCCCAATGGTTTTCCAGTCAATTTGTGCCGGAGGCCACGACGCCACCACCATCGTCGTCGTCGTCGTCGTCGATGTTGACGTTGTTCTGTGCTTTGTGACATAAAAAAGTCTCACGAGTGACAAACCCTCCTCGACCTCAGACCCCAATCACCATCACCATCACCATCACCATCACCATCGTCATCATCACGGCCGCCACCATCGCCATCGGTCGTCATTACAAGTGGCAACGACGACAGCAACTGTGGCAGCAGGTTGGCAGTGAGTGCCAACGATAACGGGGCCAACTATCAAATTTCGCCCCACCACAGGAGCAGACGAAACACTTGTCCTGCTCCTGTGCTCTGTACTCTGTGTTCTGCGTTCTGTGCGCTGTGTTCCTTCGGGCCCCCGGCTCTTTTGGTGGTTTTGTCTGCCCACCATGCTCGCCGTTCGTCGCTTGCCGCTCGCCGCTCGCCGCTCGCCGCTTCACCGTCAGCAGGCTGTTTGCCATGTGGTGGCCATCACCGAACTGACCGACAATCACTGTATCAAATGTCCTGCGAAGACAAAAGGGTTACACTGGATAAATCATAAAACAGTTATTGGCTTACACAGCGGCGGCGTGTTAGTGTGTCTAATTGTTGTGAATCAAGGCAGATCCCCAGCACAGCATTCGGGGGAGCGGGTGTGTCCTTTGTCCCGGCCTGCCTTCGATAATTCATTTCGACATTATTAGGCTCTGCCAGGAGGACACATCGAAATGGAATTCGGGCGCAAACACCCAACGGTGACGTGTAATCGAAAAATTAGGTCGTGTCAACACACACAGGACAATGGGCGGGTTATTTAATGGATGCGTGCACAGAGAATGGGCCGAGGGAAAAGGATTCCATTATTTATCCTTGTAAGTGTCTCGTACTTGAAGAAAGAAAGATTATTCGGTTCGCCACTAATCCCTTGGCCTTCTAGCCTCCCGGTGGTGTGTACATCTTGCCGATGGCATTCTTCTGCGTCTTTCCCTTCCCTTCGGAAGGACACGCAATCGAATCACGCTTCGTTTAGCTTTTGGGTGTGAATTATTGTCAATGAATGGAGGGAGAGATGTCGAAGGACCGGGATTTGATGCTTGAATGGCTGGATTGTGTCATTGATAGTGAATTAGGACACACGGAGAAAAAGGAATCCTTCGCATTGTGTGTGATTTGTTCTTCGAGTGCCTTCGTGTTCCGAAGGCAACGCATCTGAGATAGATTTGCAGGGACAATGGATTCTGTTTTGACATCTGAACACATCTGATCATGCTGAGTGAGGAGTGTTACTTTTGTTTCGATCGTCTGCTTTGAAATGCAAAAGGATGTGTGCGCTTTCTTTGGCGAGAGTGCTCCTAAAGGAGGCTGGAGTATTTTAAGGTCTTATATGAGAGTCGGCTTAGGCGGCTACCTTGTAAGCGAGCATGGGTGAGTTGAATGGCTTCGATGACATGTATGAAGAAAAATAGAGTTTGAGCAACAGTTTTGAAGGGAATGAGAAAGAATGGCGTGGGAGTTGCACGATATTTTCTTTAAATTAACGATCAGGTGGCGATTTCTAGAGAACGTTTCTGTTTGTATACAAGTGCTAACTTGTTGACTGCTACTGGCAGTGGGGAGGATTCGTTGTCAAAAGAATTCGAGTTCCAAAAGGGGACTACAATAAAACTGCAGCCACATGTTTTGGCAGATTGCTGTAAGGCGAAATTTTTTTTTTTTCGGAGAATTTTTTAAACTCTACTGGAGCACTCAGACTCAAGACTGGCCCATTGTACTCCAGTGCCGTTAATTTGATCCCAGCGGCAAATGGTGACTGGACCCGACTCGATTTCACTGGGATTCGAACCTGGGACCCCTTTAACTTGGGGCAGGCACTTAACCAACTGCGCCATCCAGGCGACATGCTTTTAATATTCCTGTCGACCGAAAACTTTCCTCCAAAAAGAAACGCACTCCTCGAACGCTTTTGGAAAATTTCATGAACTCCCAGGAGATGTCCCCAAGGGTGAAGACAAAGGAATAAAGACGAAATCGAAATGTTCCTCAAGTACGCTTAACACACAGAATAAGAGAGCCAAAGAAATGATAGAACCTCAACCGATGGTGTAACAAATTGATGTCAAAAATAATTCAAAGTACTGGAATGAACCTGAACACCAAGCTTAAGCCTTCAGATGCTTATCTACTGTTGTCTATGCAACAAAATTCAGGATTTTCGGGCACTACCGCATTTTCAACGAACAAATATTAGTTTGGAGAGAACTAGTCACACACTATTTAGTATTGCAATGCCAAGCACACTATGGAGAACTCTCGCTGCTCCAAATCGGTAACGAACTCACCGAGACCTTCAATGTCAAAAAAAGGTTTTAGAAAAGGCGACGCGCTGTCATGTGATTTCTTTAACGTCGTTCTTGAGAAGATCGTGCAAAACTAACTGGCCAACACAAGAGGCACGATCTTCCAAAAGTCTGTTCAACTGCTAGCTTACGCGGATGACATTGACGTGATTGGGCAAACACAGCGAGCCGCCAATGATGCGTTTGGTGGCATTGAAACGGAAGCGGCTAAAATGGGTCTGGCTATAAACGAGGGCAAAACCAAGTAAAAGCTGTCATCGAGAAAGGACGCACAACATCGACGACTTGACCAGAACGCCATCAAAGTCAGCTATAACTTTGAGGTAGTGAAGGACTTCGTCTACTTTGGCTCCGCGGTAAATAGTACAAACAACATCAGTACCGAGATCAAACGCAGAATAACTCTTGCCAACCGCTGAATTTTTGGGCTCAAAAGGCAATTGAGTAGTAGATCCCTCCCTCGGAAGACCAAGTTGACTCTGTGCAAGACCTTGATCATCCCAGTCCTGCTTTACGGTGCAGAGGCATGGACAATATCCCAAGCGGATGAAGAGTCTCTTGGTCTTTTCGAGAGAAAAGTTCTGCGCGCGATCTTTGGTCCTGTTTGCGTTGATGGCATTTGGAGGAGAAGGTTCAAACACGAACTGTATATGTACAGCGACATGAGTCTAGTCAGGTGTCTACGGATCCAACGCCTAAGATGGCTAGGCCATGTAGAGCGTATGTACAACTTAGCTCCGGCCGGAAGAGTCTTCGACTCTTAGCCTGTGGGACAACGCAACAGAGGACGTCCACGTACAAGGTGGCGCACACAAGTCGAGGGGGACCTCGGCCGGCTTGGTGTGCGAAACTGGAGACAGCTGGCGAAAGATCGTGCTGGCTGGAGAGGCATGTTGAGTGAGGCCCAGGTCCACCTCGGACTGTAGCGTCCTAAGAAGAAGAAGAAAAAGCACACTATACAATGCAATCTGCCACGCCAGAAGACTTTGCACTCAAGAAAACAAAACAATTGAGAAAGTTGTAATATAACATATAATAAAGCAGAAGAATACTACAAGGAATTCGGATAAAGTCTAGTCATCATACAGGACCTAGGGCTCGCAGATAGCTAACTGAACTGATAGCCTTTTTTCTTAACAAACTGTACTAGCATTCAAATAATTCTACTTAAATGATGCTCGGTCTTAGAAGGTCGCCACTTTGTCTAGACCTTGTGCAGCAGCTTTGTAGCTATGTATTCGGTTATGCATCGAGGAGACTCTGATTGAAACATAATTTTACTAATGTTAATTAAAGGAGCGCAGGAAGGGTCGGTAATACAAAGCCATGTGCAATTTATCAACAGGGAATTCTCCTGAATCGCAGGATTTCAAATAAAGACATTTTCTAAGGGCTTAAGCACATTTCTGACTTAATTCAGACTCGAAGAGGTATGGCCTATACAGGGACATGTGCCTATTCAGTTGTACAAGGTTGGCCATCTAGTGGTTTTTTTTTTAAATCACAGTTTATTTTGGCACTGACAGCTACTTCCCGCTCGAAATCTTGACAGAAAGTCAGTATTATACCTCCGCGGATGAATGAGTCGCTTTACTCTTGAACAACGTTGGGAAATATTGAAAACTTATTTCCAAAGTGAGTGCTGTGTAGCCCAAACAGTGCGTTTTTTGAAAATAACCATAATGAAGCACTCACCGCGACTGCTGTACGCAAGTTTCTGCAAACATTTCGTGAGACTGGTACGAGCATGCTAGTGGACAACACAACACTCATGGTTTCCGTCGTCGAACGGTGCGCACAGATGAGAATGTGGCTGCTATGACCGAGAGTGTGAGACTCAATTCACGAACATCAACTCGCCATCGATTTCAACAGCTCAACATTTCCATTTTACGCACTAGCCTGAGGATAATTCTGCACAAAGATTTCGGATTATTCGCTCAAAAGGTCCAATTGACTCAGCAATTGAAGGCGCGCGACCCGACCATCCGCTTCGTGATAGCTTCGCATCGCAGTTTGGGCCTTAGAGCAGCTTGGCAAGGCGCATTTTCATCTCGGCGGCTACGTTAACAAACAAAATTGCCACATCTGGGGCTCCGATAACCCGCACGTTATTGTCGAGAAACCAATGCATCCACAGGGATTGACAGTTTGGTGCGGATTGTGGAGTGGTGACATCATTGGACCATTTTTCTTCAGAAATGGGGTTGGGAACAACTTTCCGTTCAACGGCGGGCGGTATAGAGCCATCTTAATCTACTTTTTTAAGGTTCCGTTTTTGTAGAATTTTGGAATTAGGTACTTCAGGCCTAGATGTCATTGCCTATCCACCCAAATTTCGGGGTAGCTCCAGTATAGGTGAAGATGCCATTAATTTTGAAACATTGTCGCACCCCATTGAAATATATATCAATCGACAGATCTTTTGAAATGAGGTAGAGGTTTGCTTGAACAGTTTTGATCCAAGTACCGTTTGGAAAATATGGAGCTCCAAAGTTTTTTTGTAGTTCATCCCCCCTGCCATTTCTAAACCAAAGAGTTTAAAAATCTGAAAAAATCGCAAAAACTTCGCTTCATTGAGTACTTTCATTTCAAACAATTTCGAGCATTGAGGCCTTAATGGTTTTGGAGATATTGGCCAAAAGCGGTCAATCATCAACATGCGAATTTTGAAGATCTGAAAACGCAGTTTTGAAGACATCAATGTAAGCATTAAGAAATGATAAATTTCAAAATATCAATTCATGTTTTTTTAAAAAGTAACTTGTATTTGGCCCACCTTGTAGTCTAGTCAAAAGGAAAGAAGTCGCGCGTCATTCACCAAAATCGACTGATTCCTGTGTTGGCAGTAATTCAACTAACTCCCGACGTTGCTAGGATAATATCAGATGTGAGTGCAGTCTTAGAGTTCAAAGAATGTTTAAAGAAAATCTACCGTTCACAACGTCATTTCATATCGACCCTGTACCAGAGCTGGATAACTAATTTGATTTGGTTTCGAGTTCGCTTTAACTGTTTTAAGCCTCGCAACGCATAGCATTTCAAGCGTTCTTGCTGTGAGGTGTCGTAATTGATTAGACGCTTCGTTCAAATCTCACTCAGCGGCCAACGTGGATCAACATTAAGAAGATACAAGTCACCTTGAGCCAAACGACATGACCTGAAAACAATCCCAGGTCGCTCATCAGCTTACCGTCATCTCCTGAATCGCGGAATAAAAGTTCATACAGTAAACGATCAGAATACATGCACCCTATGACCGCATTTGTCCTCCACATAATTGACCATAAATCACGCGTACCCTTTACGGCCAGTACGAACCAACTCAACAGTGCGTCCTCATCAATCGTGTCACGATCACATCCAATCGAGTCCCTCCGCAGCTGATTGCCCCATAACTCCGGCAATAAGCAAGCAGTCAACCAGCAGGACATTTGCAATTAAACAGTCCTTACACCGAAATCATTGTGTTCCGAAACAAAGGCGCGCTTGCAAATTAGAAACCACCGCCCAGCCGGTCGGTCCAGCGAAATCTCAGTGTTTCCCGCCAACGACAAGCTCTGACATCACCGCCGGCAGTAAATCTTGTTCGAATCCGCTTGACGGTTTGGCGGTTTGACGGCGCAGAGTGGCCCGTCTGCTGCGACGACCTTTTATGTCCGGTAATGGCCCGTGGGGGTCTAATTGGCGCAGTAATTTGCGATTGTCGAAGATTTGTTCCTGTAAATGATTCCGATGTTTAATGGACAGTCATCGCTCGGGCTGACTCACGGAGGAGAAACGGAGCACGAGTCATGCGGCGGCAGCGAAGTGAGAGTGCATACGCGTCCGTCGTTTGGGACTGTTCCTGGTCCACATAATCAATTAATTTACGTGTCTCATAAATTTTGGAGCATCACCGTCAACGGGCGATGTAACGCCGCGTGTTGCATCATGAAAGCCATGTTCGGCCGGTTGTCCGTCTGCCGTTTGCACTGCCGCCTTCCGCCTCTTCTGCTTTGTGCCTCCAGCGCTGACTATGAGAATCTAAGCCACGATGCGAATGATGTTGTTTGGAAATGATTATTGCCTGACGTCAGCCGTCAGACTAGGTCCTGTGGCTTTACTTGACTCAATTAATAATTTTTATGAATATGATCCTGGGAACATTTTTGGCCTTCCCTAATAAAATGTCATAATTACCCGGCCTGCCTTTGAGTTTTAGATAGACGCAGAGTACATATGTCGAGTGCACTGCCACGGGGTTGTAGCTTGCGTAAGGGTTTTCCATTGGGCCTTGTGATAGACTTCAACTGCGGATTTGGAGGCCGCGTGTTTGAGGGAAGGCGAATAGAATTGGTTGCGGCACATGAAGTTATTAAGTGCGCGTAGGACCTGATAATCTTGACGAAGCATGTTCTTAATTAGCTTTGCTTGCGGGTGGTAGATTGATGCACCAGCGCTTGCGTATCATGTGTGGTATTCAAATTCTTTCCCTAGTCTTTGTTGGGACCGAGTGGGAATATCCTGGGTGGTCAACAAAATTCCTTTCTATGGCGGCCGCTTATCAACAGAAGAATGCTTGGGGAATGCTTGAAGCATTTCGAACTAGGATGTTTGTCTTGCATATGATTCCTTTTTGCCTGGGAGAATGAAATCCGACGTCGTTCCAAGAGGGTGACGTAGGCCTGCACCTGTACAAAATTAGACTGATCCAGGAGCTGAAGTTAATCGACCATAGACATCGAACGACGTGTGCTCGCTGAATGGGCTCTGGAGCAATTGGAAACTGACCCTAATTCTCATCGAAAAATCATCTTCAGCGATGAGACCCATTTCTGGATGAATGGGTGCGTCAACAGACAAAATTGTCGAATTTGGGACGATATCAATGCACGTGAGATGCAAGAGCGTCCAATGCATCCCCACAAAATCACTGTTTGGTGTGGATTTTCGGCTGACGGCGCCGCGACTTCGGTCCTTATATCTTTAAGAACGACATCACCGTCAGGGTCAAACGCTATGGGTCGATGATTACCAACTTCTTGTGGCCTGAATTTGGATGATATGGACACCAACGATATGTAGTTTCAACATGACAACGCGGTGCTACGTGCCTCACAGCTCACGCCACATAGGAAATTCTGCACGGGGGATTCGATGGCATGGTCATCCCACGTAGAGGAGATGTGAACTGACCACGGAGATCGTGCGATTTGACCCCGTGAGACTTTTTCTTCTGGGGTTTTCTGAAGTCGCAGCCCTATGCGAATAAGCCGCAAGCCACACCGGCCCTCAAAGCCAACATACCCCATGCCATTGGTCACATTCAGGCTGATTTATGCGCCAGATTCGAAGAAAGTTTGATATTTCGGATGACCGCTACCCAGAGGAGCCGCGGCGGAAAGTTGAACAATGTTGTATTTCGTGCATAATGGCAATGATGTACCTTTCAAATAAATAACAAATTTAATGATATCTTGAACGCACTTTATTGCATTTGAATTTAAAGATAGGAAGCGCTTAATGAAGGACCCTTTCAAAATTGTCGAAACAGCTTGGATCGAAATTCCTGCTTTCTTCTTCTTCTTAGGGCGCTACAGTCCGAGGTGGACCTGGGCCTCACTCAACATGCCTCTCCAGCCAGCACGATCTTTCGCCAGCTGTCTCCAGTTTCGCACACCAAGCCGGTCGAGGTACCCTTCGACTTGTGTGCGCCTCCTTGTTCGTGGACGTCCTCTGTTGCGTTGTCCCACAGGCTCAGAGTCGAAGACTCTTCCGGCCGGAGCTAAGTTGTACATACGCTCTACATGGCCTAGACATCTTAGGCGTTGGATCCGTAGACGCCTGGCTAGACTCGCTGTCGCTGTACAGCCCATACAGTTCATGGTGGAACCTTCTCCTCTAAATGCTATCAATGCAAACAGGACCAAAGATCGCAGGCAGAACTTTTCTCTCGAAAAGGCCAAGTGCCGTACAGCAGGACAGGGTTGATCAAGGAAATTCCTGACTGGAGAGACCAAAATCATGGTCTACAAAATCGTAGTCCTGACAGTCCTGCCACATCTTTGAATGCTGGACCATAGGCAGGAATTTGATCGGAAACCGACGTCCGTGAATTGAAAGGAAGGTCCTGTCAAGTCTGAGGAGGTTATGAGGCAGTAAACTGCCCTTCGTACTATAAATACCCACTTCCCTTCCCAAGGTCCACTTAACCATGTCCTTCCACTCACTAGTACCCCCCACTACCCCACTCCATACCCGATCCAGCACGACAGCATTTCCATAGTTCCCCCTAAACATAAGTTACGGTCAGAACCATACGCCAATTGGGGAGAGACAACGCCACACAGCTTCATGATCAATTAATTACGCGGTTCAGCATTAAGATCAGTTACAAGAGCAGTAAAATAATTTACTGCCCAGCTCCCATTCCCATAGGCTCACCGGTGCCCCCAGGCAGTCGCCACCGACATATCTGCATCTCGGCCAACCACACTTTCCCACCGGACTCACTGCCTCACCATTAATTGCAATACTCGACCGAATAAAAACCGCATCGCGTCCCAAAGACAATAAACAAACGACTTGACCAACAATCGCTACCGTTTGTGGTTCAAGATGTAATCTAGGTACCTCCGGACTGTGGAGGACCTCTGCCCAATTCTCGACTCGACGACACAACAGCACCGACCGCAGGAACGACAACAGCGACATACCAACCCCGAGACAACAACGACTAAATTAAGTTATCCGATCGCAAGTTAACGCGGGCGCGCGCGCGCTCCTACCTCCTTCCCATACAAAGCATCGGCCCGCAAGAGATCCTAATGGAGCAGGATCGTAATCAGCGATGCATCTGCATCGCGACCAATTCCTCGGAGACAATTCCAATCCGCCGAGTCCGTGTCTGCCCGCGCGGAGAGCATTTCCCGGGCGACTTATGCGGAAAACGCCACAAACATTCGCTGCATCGCGGTACCCACAGCCCAGGCTAGCCCGCAGCTAGAGTGCGCTGATCCAAATCTGCGAATCCGTGCGAGAGGGGGGTCGGGCGGCGGCGAACCCCCCGTTCGCTGCATGTAAATTTGTTATCCAAATCGTGATCTTGTTAAAGAAATGAAATTATATATGTATCTGGGGAGGCTGCTGCTGCTCCGCTCGACGGTGCTGCCTCCGGTGCTGGTGATAATAAAGCCGAGGCAAGGGCCCCAGCAAGGGTATGCGGTGGGAGATCCTCGCTGGCCATCGATGAGCAAGATGTAACAGCATGTTAACTTCCTTTAAACGGATGGCATTAGGCGCAATGATTATTCGCATCTGCTGGCGGTGGCTGCCCTCGGATGGAGACAAATGAACAATACTCCGGGGAATCGTGTCCCCATGTGTCGTGTTCTGGTATGTTGCATTGTCGCCTTCCTAATTAAGTGGAATCGTCGTCATCGTCGTCGTCGTTCTCGTCATTGGCGTCGCGCTCCTTTGCGCCGCCATCGTGGCCGAGAGCATGACTGCTCGCGAGAGGAATTCTGGAAATGTGGGATTGGGACTGAGCTCGGCTGGGATTAAGCCATAAGACCGGAGCGTTGGCTATGCGTGCCTGCGCGTTGGCTCAGTTGTTGACAAATGTACACGGCTGCTGAGTGTGTGCGCCTCGGGTCATGGGGATGGCTTGTGTTGGAGGCGCGACGGTCTATGCAGAGCGCGTATCGACATTGTGCGGGTGAATCTGTAGAATCTGGATGCAGCGCGTTTTATTGTTGTGGTGGTCATGATAAAATTCGGGGAGGGTAGATGGAGGATTGCCGACTGGCGAGTGCAACAGGAGTTCAATTAGCGTGCAATACTGGCCGCAATCGTGCGCGCTGGATCTTTCTTTTGTCTTCGCGCAACCGTGAGGTTTGTTAGGGCGCTCTTGGTCAGTGCTTGCCATTCGTGGTCGCCGATAAGGAACTGTAGGAGTCGCAGATGGCTGGGAATAGATGCTTAACGTGGATATCGGCTTAATTGGGAGAAGGGATAAAGTAGGCAATCAGCGGCGATAGTATCTCAACATCATTAACGCCTTTGTTGTGGGATCGTCACCATTAGGTGAATTAGAGGATGCGCGCATAGCTTCCATTTCTGTTCAATTACTGATGCCGCATTGGTTCAGATTCGAGTCAGAGGGGTTGAATTCTTGTCAACGACCTTAGAGGGCTTTGGAGCTGCCTAAGGAATTGTTCCGATTTCGATTTAAAAAGGGCTACGAGCTGTAGCTTGAGTACTAATCCAAGCACTGCTCCTCTTACCAACAGCTAAGTAACTGGCTATTTACAAAGACACCAAACACACTTGGAAAGTAAATGTGGAACAGCTGATCAAGAAGGCAGTTATATCCCCGTAACAAAACTCCCGACAAGAGATGGGATCTCCAACCTAATCTGACTACATGGATGTGTACAGCCGTAGAACGACGCATCCTTACTAATGGGTCGTTAGTTTGGTCGCTAGCTCTCCGCAATAAATAAAAGGTGACCAAATAGCAATGATGTCATCCTTGCTATCGTCATCTTCGTCCTCCGTTGAGGAGTGGGCGCAGATTAGGCTGATTTTGCTGAAATTAGCCTTGATGCGGGCTGCTATGAGGTGCTCGTTAATGTACTTAAAGTTGAACACCTCTTGCCTAAGACTACCTCGAACAACAAGCCCGCACCCGAACAAGCGCTGCATTCGCTATCTGATTTGTAGCATTCGCCGTAGTATATGTCGCAGTCTTTCATCCTCTTTTTCCCGGCCCATTCCATCGCACCTCCTGGATTACGGTGCCTTGTAAGCTTCTAGAGCCTCCGCAAGTTCATCTGTTGCACGTGGTCTGTTAAGGGACCACACATTCCACGTGCAGAACCGAAAATCGTTGTCTTTATTTCGTTGTGGATGGCAGTTAGTAAAAAAGTCACACTTACCCGAAGCTTGTTGTAGGTTCATAACTAGATAATTCGTTTTAACACCCGCATGAAACCCACGAACCTAAAGGACAGGAGCCTCATTTAAACCCCCTGATAAAGGGGGCGCTGCATACATTGATTCATCTCTAAGAGGTTGCTTAATACGACTGGATGGCGTAGTTTGTTAAGTGCCTGCCCTAAGATAGAGGGGTCCCAGGTTCGAATCCCAGTGAAATCGAATCTGATCTAGTCATCATTTGCCGTTGGGATCAAATTAACGGCACTGGAGTAGGTTGCTACCTGTACAATGGACCAGTTTTGAATCTTAGTGCTCCAGTAGAGTTTCAAAAATTGTTCGAAAAAAAAGAGGTTGCTTGAAAAACTATCCAGAGGGCGCCACGAGGAGGCTGTATGTCAACTTGACCTGTGCATTTACAGGGAATGTTGCTGGCATCTCGCCAGGTTAAGAGCAATCAACTTTACCCCGGATGCCAGGCCCATCTCCTAGAAAGAACATATGATCAATTCCCCAGTTATGAAACCAAGATCGTTCTATGAGATTTCAACGTCAAGTTGAACAAGGAAGACATCTTTGCAAGAGTCACCGGAAAACACAGCCTACACAACAAAACGCCCGAAAATGAACTCAGGCTGGTGGATTCTCTGAGAGGGGTGTAGTCAGTACGCAGTTCCCTCACCTCAAGGTTCATAAAGGGACCTGGCGGTCTTCTGATCAATTCGGTTGGGTTAGGTTAGGGGGCTGCTAGTGAATTCACCAGAAAACTTAGACCATGTTGGTTCATTGTGATACCCACAGTCAGACTATCACTACTGATCGACCGCTCCAGTGATAGTGTCGTTAATTTGGTCCCAACGGCAAATTGTGACTGGACCAGATTCGAAAATACGGATAAAAGCGTATTAACTTTGCTTTCACTGGGATTCGAACCTGGGATTACTAAGGGCAGGCACTTAACTAACTGCGCCATCCAGTCGTTCTCTGATCAATTAACCGTCAACCAGATTGATCACATTGCGATCGGCGTTAGACACCCTTCTAGTTTTCTCGATGTCCGAACCTTTTGAGAGGCAATATTTACTCGGAATATTTCCTTGTTGCAGCCAAGGTAGGAACACGGATAGCCATAGGACAACGGAGTAGAGTAAGACCCCAATAGTTTGACGTCGCAAAGCTACAATCGCAATTGACAGCTAGGAACTTTGCCGATCGAGTCTTCCTGAAGCTCTCAGAGAGTCCAGGTGAAAAACAGCGGAGAACAGTGGAGACTTTGACAAAACGCCATCAAAGAAGCAGCCTCTGACGTGCTGGGTTTTAAGATGCCATCCAGAAGGAACCCCTGGATTGACAACGAAGACAAAAATTAAAAAGGAATTGATTGTCGGTTGACACCATGTCAAACATCAAAAGAGTCGGAGAGGTGACCATTGTGAAGTAATAAGCATCATACGTTAGTGCAGGAGTCTTTAAAATAAATGTTCATTCCTTTTTGTCCTTTTCACGACCTCCTTCATGAAACTAAACGTACGAGTCGACATATATATAAAGGGTCTTTCACTAAGCGCAACCTGACTTTAAATTTGAATGAATCAAAGCATGTGTGAGGTATCATCTAAGTTTTTTATTCGTTTGAAAGGCATCTCGATGCCATTATGTATCGAATACAAATCAAATGTCTAGCGCGGCTTCTCTGGGTAGCGCGCGTCCGAAATGTCCAACTTTTCACGACTCTGGCGCATAAATCAAGCTAAATTTGAACGATGACGTGGGTTATTTTGGCTTTGAGGGCCGGTGTTACTTGCGGCTTATTCCCATAGACCTGCGACTACAGAAAACCCCACAAGAAAGAGTCCAACGGGGTCAAATCGTACGATCTCGGTGGTCAGTTCCCATCACCTTTACGTGAGATAACCCTCGAATCACTCGTGCAGAATTTCCAATGTGGTGCGAGCTGTGTAGCACGTCGCACCATCCTGTTGAAACCATATGTCGTTGGTGTCCATATCATCCAATCCAGGCCATAAAAAGTTGGTAAACATCGACCTATAGCGCTCGCCGTTGACAGTGACGTCGTTCTCAAAGATATAAGGACCGTCGCGGCGCCGTCAGTTCAAAATTCACACCAAACAATGATTTTTCCGGGATGCATTGGACTCTTTTAGATCTCATGTGGGTTGGAATCGTCCCAAATTCGACAATTTGTTTGTGGACGTACCCATTCATTTAGAAATGGGCCTCATCGCTGAAGACGAATTTTCGATGAAAATTAGGGTCAGTTTCCAACTGCTCCAGGGCCCGTTCAGCGAACACACGTCGTTGTCTATGGTCGTTTACCTTCAGCTCATGGGTCAGTCGAATTTTGTACAGGTGCAGGCCCAAGTCATGACGCAAAATTCGCCAAGTTGTGGTCTGCGAGAGGCAGAGTTCTTGTGAGCGACGCGAAATCGACTGCCTCGGATTCTCCTGCACACTATCACGAACAGCGGCGATGTTTTCGGCAGATCTTGCGTTTCGTTGACATACGGGTGTTGCTTTATCGTTTACTGAATCAGTGGAGTCAAATCTATCCAGCACACTGCGGATAGTCCTCTCGGCAGGACGATTATGGCGACCGTAAAATGAGCGAAGCGCGCGGAACATGGAACATTGCCCGAACATAACACGCCTATTATTATTAGCAAGTCTTGTTGAGCGCTACGTATATCCCTGGCAATTTGGCAAAACCAACTGAATAGCTGACAGTCAATTTGACAGATGTGGCTTCAACAATATGGCCGCTGTCAACTGTCAAAGTTAGGAAGTCGCTATTGGAAGACCCTTTAGAATGAAGGTCCTTGGAGGCAGTTCACTGCCTCATCACCCCCTCAGCCTTGACAGGACTTTTCTTTCAATTAACAGTCGAGATTCTGTCATTTTCCACTCTGCTACCTGTCACCCACTGTCATTTGTCCCCCTCTCCGCCATTGATTGCTCACTGTCCTGCCCACTCGTCCGAGACGCGACACGTCAAACCCATCAGCTTTGATCTCATTGCGCAAAGAGAATCGTATTAATTTCACCTCATCCCGGTGGGCAAGTGAATTCCCCATTTTTTTCTCCATTTCTCGCAGATTCTTCACATAATTAAGGGAGAAGTCGAAACAGAAAGAAAAATCATCAAAATGAACGTAAACACAACGCAAAGGACTCTCGGTTCATCCCTGGAAGTGGGTGCGTAAGCGGGACGCGGGATTATTTTGATCTCATTAAGTGCGGAATGCGCGTTCGTCCTTTCTTCCCGTCAATTTGAGGCTTTGACAATTTTTACGAATTTTTTTCCGCACCCCCTTCTCCTTCCAGCAACCCACACTCCTTTGCACTCTCTTTGTCGTCCTTTAATGAAGGAAAATATTTAGTTTTCTTAATTCACAGGACTTTCTGGCGGTCGGGGGGAGTGACTCGCGCTCATTAATAAGCGCACCAAGTCAAAGGGATGGAGAGAACGAAATTTACGAAAAAAAATCCACTCCGCAGGGTGGTAAAGTGCGGCCCCTTCCTCTGACAGACCTGTGTTATGATTACTGTTCGCATTTTAACCGAGAAACTTTGTACCTCGAGGGTGGGCGGCGGAGAAAAGAAATCGTAATTAGAATCCTTAAGACGCGACCACCTGAGTCCTGGCATATTGAAATCCTTTTCGTGGCCCATTGATGACGCAGGCAGTGAGCCGGCGAATGGGGGCTATTGCTTTGAACGGTTCCCCGTTGCCAGGTCGTAATTGTTTATCGTGATTACTTGTGGCCCATTCCATCTCGGATTCGAGTGCTTCATCGCATCTGGTTGTGGCATTTCGCCGGCGATTAAGGGAAAAGTTTCCGCTCTGTGCTCCGTGGCATGGGAGAGGGAGAAATTTATTACATCACTCTCTTGACTCCTGCGGCTGTGTCGTTGCGGGCCAAAGGAATCACGAAATCTATCTCCGGTCGCAGCGGTGAGAGCGGTGACGGTTGTGGTGCGGCGTTAAATGGCATCCGAACGGTGCCCGTTGAAAACTATCAGAGTTACCATCGTCGGAGATATGAAATACTGGTCGGTCGCTCTATCGCCGCGGCCAACGTATCATTATGAATATGATTTGTAATGACAACATAATCGTTAAATTGATTCGCGAAACGGGCTGGGAATGGGTTTCTTTGTTTGCATCCTCGTTTTGGCATTTCAACACGAATCCGCGAGATGGCAATGGATCGAAGAGATATTCTCAAATTATTGTCTGGTGGCATGGCAGATGATGGTACTTTGGTTACGTGGTGAACTATACTTTGGCGTATGTCGTGGCGAAGCGCGATTTGTTGATGCATCGAGCAGTGTCCGGCTTTTCATTTGCCGTGCCGTGATGAGTGAGCACGCCAAGCGCGTCATTTTTGAGTACAATTCCTTGTAACTGATCAAAGATATGAGACTGGAAGACAGTGATTTTATGTGTAGACAAGTTCAAAGTGATGAAGCCGTGAAGGAAGAATGGTCTTTTATTTCGACTGAGAATTTTTCGTCGTTACAGGGCTCTACAAGATTGACAAAGTTGCACTAGCCAAGGCTTTTACATAAATGACTTCTGTAATTACGTTCAAACGCAGAATTACTCTTGCCAACCGCTGTTTTTATGGGCTCAAAAGGCAATTGAGTAGTAGAGCCCTCTCTCGGAAGACCAAGTTGACTTTGTATAAGACCTTGATCATCCCAGTCCTGCTTTACGGTGCAGAGGCATGGACAATATCCCAAGCGGATGAACAGTCTCTTGGTCTTTTCGAGAGAAAAGTTCTGCGCGCGATCTTTGGTCCTGTTTGCGTTGATGGCATTTGGAGGAGAAGATTCAACCACGAACTGTATGGGCTGTACAGCGACATGAGTCTAGCCAGGCGTCTACGGATCCAACGCCTAAGATGGCTAGGCCATGTAGAGCGTATGGACAACTTAGCTCCGGCCCGAAGAGTCTTCGACTCTGAGCCTGTGGGACAACGCAACAGAGGACGTCCACGAACAAGGTAGCGCACACAAGTCGAGGGGGACCTCTGCCGGCTTGGTGTGCGAAACTGGAGACAGCTGGCTAAAGATCGTGCTGGCTGGAGAGGCATGTTGAGTGAGGCCCAGGTCCACCTCGGACTGTAGCGCCCTAAGAAGAAGAAGAAGAATTACGTTCAATCGGGTATTCTTTTTCAACTATGAGTGGCTCTACAGTCTGAGGTGACCTTGCTTAGCTTCTACAGCACCCACTCCTGTTATGCGCGCCTTTGTTCTCTCACGAGTGGAGGGAATCTAAAGTTTTCTGCAACGACGAAGTTTGAAGAGCTTTTTCTTAGCAGTTATACCCTCGAAGCATTTTCGAGGACACGAGTGAGGGGATATCAATCCCCATTTGAACCACAGACGAAAATCGCCGAGCTTAAAAAACACATCCACCGGCTGCCACACAAATTTTTGACAATCGGGCTCTCCAAACTCGCGAAATTTTAAAATTCCCGCTATTTTCTAAACACAATTCGTACTAGCAATTGAACTGAAATTTTGAAGGTCCTGCTTCTATAAAGCTTCCACGATAATTTCAAGGATGTGACGCTTAGACTGTTTATGAAAAAATTCCTATGAGTATATATAGGGTGGGCCGTCTAGTGATTTTTCTTAAATCATAGGTTATTTTGACACAACTGTTTCCCGCTCAAAAACTTGACAGATAGTCAGTATCATACCTCCGCGGAACGAAATGAGTTGCTTTACGCTTGAACAACGTTGGGAAATACTGAAAACTTATTTCCAAAGTGAGTGCTGTGTAGCCCAAACAGTGCGTTTTTGGAAAGAAGTGCGTTTTTGGCCAAAATGAAGAACCCACCGCGACTGCTGTACGCAAGTTTGTGCAAACATTTCGTGAGACTGGTACGAGCATGCTAGTGGACAACACAACACTCATGGTTCCCGTCGTCGAACGGTGCGCACAGATGAGAATGTGGCTGCTATGACCGAGAGTGTGAGACTCAATTCACGAACATCAACTCGCCATCGATTTCAACAGCTCAACATTTCCATTTCACGCACTAGCCTGAGGAGATTTCTGCACAAAGATCTCGGATTATTCGCTTACAAAGTCCAATTGACTCAGCATTTGAAGTTGCGCGACCATCCGCTTCGCAGTTTGGGCCTTACGATTTGGGTGAAAAATCATCTTTTTTGACGAGGCGAGGCGCATTTTCATCTCGGCGGCTCGGAAAACCCAAACCCGCATGTCATTGTCGAGAAGCCAATGCATCCATCGAAAACCGTCGAACCAACAGACCGATGGATGAGGCTTCTCGACTTCGATGGTTTGGTCATGTGGTATGCATGTCTCCTTCATCATGACTTCTGAGGCGTGCCTTGAATGCGATTCCATCAGGTAGACGACCGCTTGACAGACCCAGGACGAGATGATTGGACCAAGTCCAAACACTCGCCTGGTTGCACTTGGGCATAGCTCCTGATGAGTTAGAGTCGATGGCGGAGGATCGAGTGGCCTGGAGATCTCTCGTGCATGCATTGTCCCCGCGACCCTTTTAGTGGAACATGCGACTGAATATGATGATGATGATGATGACGAGCCAATGCATCCACACCACAGAGAGTGACAGTTTGGTACGAACTGTGGAGTGGTGGCATCAGTGGACGATTTTTCTTCGAAAATGAGGCCCGGAACAACGTTTCGGTCAACGGTGGGCGTTATAGAGCCATGTTAACCGACTTTTTTTTTTACTGGAATTGAAGACATGGATTTGGTCTACCTCTGGTTCATGCAGGATGGCGCGCCATGCCACACAGTCCACACCACAATCGATCTTTTGCGCACCGAATTCCCAAATAGTGTTATCAGCCGTCTTGGCGATGTCAATTGTCCGTTTCGGAGCTGCGATTTGAACAGTTTGGACTTTTTTTGTGGGGAACCGTGAAGGACCGGTGTTATGCCAACAATCCGGAAACGATTCAAGCACTTAAGGCCAAGACAATATCATTCAAGCAATCTGTGAGCTATATGCCGTAGCGTACCATCAACAGGGCTTGGAAAATTGGGGTGACAGAACGCGCTACGGCGAAGCCAGACGAGGCGGCCACTTGAAAAGCGTTGCATTTCATAATGAATGGGAGTGTTTGTTCTTATTAACAAGGCCATAATAAATGAAACAAATTTAATTTTGTTCATTTAATTGCATTTTTGAAAAGAAACTTGTATTTGGCGCCCCCTGTAATCAGCGACTTTAAGGCCTCAGTAAGCAGTTCAGCTGTCCTGGATTTGATTACGATGCTGCATCGTCTGTCATTGTCCGAGTGGAGCAGCTTTCTCGGTCAAAGCCTGTGATACCTTCGATATTGACAGATATCGTCTGGGCATTGGAGGTTGCTTAGGAAAATGTGAGCCGCGTATGAAAGTTGGCATAACTGGAATTGAACCCTGGATATTCAGAGTAGAAGTACCTACGACATCACAGAGCTGTCTCCGATAGGGTTTTCTTACATTATTGCCCTTATATCCATAAACTTTATGAAAGAAAAATGGTCACCAGATTGAACAATTCGTTTGCCTCAAGTTTTGATATAATTTCTGAAGGCAATATGCACTGCATCGTTGTTTTTCAACAAGATCTTCTCGCTTAAAAACACTCGTCTTTGCTGCCGCAAGAGCAGAGCTCAATCTCCAAACAGGAACAACTGAATTCCGACAGAAAGTCTGTCACAAGCAGTCCCATTTGTGGTTTCTTCCATCAGTTGACACCTCCTCATAACCATCTGTCACATCACTACAACTCATTGCCTCATGCTTAACCAGTAAACATCCAAAATAGATGTCATCATTCACGACACAAAACCTCAGTGATATCCTCATCACTGAATTGCGTCAATAAAACCGAGAATCAATCTCCCCCCCACAAAAACAGTGCATCCATGGTGAGCGGAGAAACAGCAAATTCCAGCAGAAAACATCAATTCCCATCCGATATTGAATGGAATTTTACGATCTAACCAAAACAATAAACTCACAAGGCAAACAAACCTTCGATCCGATGCGATACGGAATTATCGCGCATCCATTCAGCGACTAAATCAAATCCAGATGAAAGTATCTATGGACATGCCCAAGGATGGGACGGCGATAAAAATAACACCCCCACACGCATTCAATTAAAAGCAATAAAATGCCGCGTGTAAAACTGATAAATAAACAGAGTGCCCCTGCCCCGTCTGCCCCATCGGCAGGAGGGCCCACCCACTGACGCTCCCCCATCCACCCATCCGCACTCATCAATAAACAACTAAAAATGATTGAATGCAATTGTATCTCAGTATCTAACAGCGCGATGTACGAGTATGTGCGACAAGCATTAGCCCCGTTATAGCGAGCTAACTTTTATTGACGACTTAATTAAACGGGATCACCGAGCGACGCACGAGCGGCGTTTGTTTGCTTTTGTCTCGTCGCGTACAATCGTTAAATCGAATTATTGCTATCGCGAGCGTTCCTACACGCACACACACACCCGGGATGCGAGGCGAGTGTATCTCTGTGAATTCGGGAGAATAAGTATCTATTCGCTGGCCCATAGCGAACTGGATCCATTCGCTTTTGACCACAAGCCCGGGGAAAGCAAAAAAAGAGGAAAACAAAAACGGGTAATAAATCGCGTGTTTATTGTTGAAATGACTCGCGACTCGCGACTCGTGAGTGAGCATAACGATGCTCACATTTGAGATACATTTCCCCCATCGATTTGTATCGCTGGGTCATGCTGTGAGGTCCTTGCAGGCGGAGGTGCTGTTTATTTCTTCGAGATCGCTTTGTACACACACAGAATGCCATCGGGTGGCGCTTGAAGGCGGGGAGCTTGCGTCCCGTCGCGGTGTTTATTTGTCTTCTGGAAGAACTCTGTGATTTCTCTGGAAACGTTTAGCGTTTTAACGCTTTACGTGCGCCTCTGATCGGTGCTGAAGCCTGGTGCGGTTTGCTTTGATGGGTTAACAGATGCTATTGAGTGGTGGCCTAGATTTGAAGTCATCAAATTGGAAGGGAAAAGAAAGAAAGCGAAGGTGCCAACTCGAAATTAGGTGTCTTGGCATTTTAAATCTGTTTTGAGGACATGCGAGATGTCTAATTTGCTGACATAATGAAAAGTTGGGGGAGAGTGTGGTTATGAGGTCGGTTTGTGTGGAAATTCATTTGTCTGACATACGAGGCAGTTTGGTGCAGCCTTAGATGGAAGGAGAACATTCTTCCACACACCAGTTCATTAGAAGTCCTCAGCGTTTGTTGGCATTGAATTGGAAACGACTAAAATGGGTCCAGCGTCGTCGTCGGCGCAACATCGACGATTTGGCAAGAATGTCACAATAGGCAGCTAAAACTTCGAGTTACTTAGGGACTTTATCTTGGCTTCGCTGTAAACATAACGAGCAACATCAGTACCGATCGATGCAGGATAGCTGTCGGCAATCGCTGTTTATTTGGGCTCAACAGGCAACTGAGTAAGGACCAAGTTCATTTTATACTTTTAAGACTTTGTTCATCCCAGTCGTACTCTACGGCGCAGAGGTGTGGACAACATCCAAAGCGGATGAAGAAGCTCTCGGTACTTTCGAGAGAACAATTTTGCGTGCGGCCCTACTTGCATTTATAGCGACTGAAGTAAAACATTCAAATGCGAACTAAACGGACCGTACATCGCTGTGGGTCCTAACCTGGTGTTCGCGGTCTAGTGCGGCTAGACCATGCAGAGTGCAAGGCCAACTTTGCCAACTTTTCTCCGGCCTGCGGAATGTATCTCTCGAATCCGAGCATGTGGGCCAACCAAACAGAGGACGTTTACGATGATGTATCGCCCTCAAACGGAGAGGGACCTCAAACAGCTTGGTGTGCAAAACTGGAGACAACTAGCAACGGATCGTGCTTGCCAGGTTTATCGGTTATGGCCTAGGTCCATCCTGGTTTGTGGATGAAACCATACGAAGAAGAACTTACGAGCAAGTCTGCTGACAGAAGCTTTATCATTCTCTTTGAGGATTGAAACATTTGTCTGAAAATTAACAATTACCTGGAATAAGCAAAGGTACACAGGGTGAGCCAAATACAAATTTATTTTTAAAAATGCAATAAAATGAACAAAATTTAATTTTTCCATGTATTATGGTTTTACTAGTAAGAACAAACATTCTCAATTATGAAATACAACGCCGTCCAAGTGGCTGCCTCAGCTAGCTGCGCATTCGGTTACACCAATTTTCGAAGACCTTGTTGATGGTTAAGGATTGCTTGAATCGTTTCCGGATTTTGACATAACATCGGTCCTTCCGATGTTCCTAGACGGCCAATTGACATCGCCAAGACGGCTGATAACACGATTTGAGAATTTGGTGCGCAAAAGATCGATTGTGGCATGGGCTGTGTGGCATCGCGCACCATCCTGCATGAACCAGAGGTTATGAGTTGAGGTGTTGAGATCGATGGCGAGTTGATGTTCGTGAATTGAGCCTCACACTCTCGGCCACAGCAGCCACATTCTCATCTGTACGACGACAATGACCGGGAGTGTTGTCTACTAGCATACCAGTCTCACGAATTTTTTGCACAAACTTGCGTACAGTAGTCGGGGATGGTGCTTCACTTTGGCCAAAACTTTTGTTCAAAAAAACGCACTGTTTGAGTTGGGCAGTGCTCACTACAGAAATAAGTTTTCAATATTTCTCAACGTTGTTCAAGCGTAAAGTGACTCATTTTGTTCCGCGGAGGTATGATACTGTTGGCCGGAAGCTACACCATGTTCCTTTGGTACTTATTCGTTGTTACTAATTTCATACCATGAGCATGAGCCATGAACAATTGAATATATGACAGATTTCCAGCAAGCAGATGACAAACCTCGAAAGCTTCCACCACCGAATGAATCACCTTTTCGTTGAACAACTTCGTCTAATTCAAAGCGACGCCTCGTGTCCGAAATGTCACTAAAAACAGATGGTTCACAATTTAATTGCTAAGGCTTCCCTGTCCGGCCTGAAATCCCGCTCCAACCACATGCGTGCAGAACTCCCAAATCACTTCACATCCCCTCAGCTGACGTCTTAAGCGATTTTGCTCCTTTTTTTTCGAACACAAATCACACGCGCTCACCGCTTTCTTTTTGCTTCTTTTTTAGAAAACTAAACAACAAATCGGTATTTCATGATGACGTATCGGTTTTTTGTTGTCTCACTTGCCAGCAATCAGTCAGATTGAATTCCGCATTCAGTCCGTCGACAGCAAAGGGTTCGTCCTGATAGACGGCTGATGGTCCTCCTCCATTCAGCCGCTCCGCAACGAGACCCACAAAATTGATTGCATTTGTGAAGCGTCGACAAATGTCTCGATCCCTTTGAAAAGCTGTACCAACACACCAAAATTGAAATGAGTCCTCGCACAAAGGACGAACGCAAAGAAACTGCCGAAGGAAGTTCCGAATTAAGATGGATCACTTTCGATGACTTCTTATTCACTCCACTCTCCCCAGGCGCACAAGAATATAACCAATTTGGGAATTGAACAACAAAGCCTTCAATAGATCCTGGGAATAGGCATGCAAGACGCACACGTTCGAGTACAATGTAACGCAAAGAACAAGACGGAGAAGGAGAACCGAATTGCGTCATGTCATGGCGCCATAATCAGTCTTGATTTCCTCACATCGCTGACAGTTGGATTGTGTATGTGTGCTCAGGACTCGAGGATGAAAAAAACTGAATGTAAATCCATTTTCTGGAGTACCCCTGGCTCGGCGTGTATCCTTTTATTTTTTGAAGCGGGTTTTTTCTCGGTTCCATTAAAAATGTTTATCGAATGCCATTTCGACTATGACGAGGCATTTTTATAATTTTTATAAATGAACCTTTTATTCAGTCTTTTTTGTGCGTTCGGTTTGTTTGGGATTAACATGTGAGAAGATACGCGCCAGTGGCGGGAGATACTTTCTGGTTTTTTGTTGTTTTTTCTTTTTTTTTTGTGTGCGCAGAGCCGAGGGAAGTCACTTCGGCAGAGGCGGAGATTGATGGTTCAACTTGGAAGCGACGCTTATGGTAATCAATTGACATTTCAGTTTGAAGGATGCTGAATTCCTAATTACCCAGAGCGCTGCTGCTGTGACCTGGTCTCAAATCGAAGGGTGATTAAATTAAATCACACGGACCATGGCCAAGGGCTTCGGAGTCATTGGACTTAAAGCGGGAGATAACCAGAGTTAAATGAGTGTAAAGGAGGGTGCACCAAGGAGCTGCTCATAGTACGGTTTCAACACTTTGGTGTTGAGAGAATGAAGTATCCACTTAATCAACCACCCATACCTGGAGAGTTCTTCGAAGTATGAGGCCAATTACCCAACTAATTGTAGTGCCAAGATGTTTTAAACGACTGGATGGCGCAGTTGGTTAAGTGCCTGCCCGAAGTTAGAGCGGTCCCAGGTTCGAATCCCAGTGAAATCGAATCTGGTCCTGTCACCATTTGCCGTTGGGATAAAATTAACGGCACTGGAGTAGGTTGCTACCTGGCAGTACAATGGACCAGTTTTGAGTCTGAGTGCTACAGTAGTGTTTCAAAAAATCCTCCGAAGAAAAAAAAAAAGAGAATAAAAAAATAACGACCACTCCCTTTCGGAATCCTTGAACCATCGGATATCGCAACTAGTTCCGCCAAATGAGTACTCAAATTCATTTAAAAACTGAGTTTTGTTGCTATGTTAAGAACTTAGCTTCTTGAGAGAGACCAAAGAGGACACCAGTTGTGTTGACGGAGATCTTCGAAGTAGTAGCAGGCTTTAAAGAAGTTCTTAAACCCGCGAAGTTGTGGGTAGGTGCGTCGACTCCTACGCTCGAGGTTTAAGGTTCGAATCTCGAAAAAAAAACATCTAACATTTTTTTAACGGCTCCACCTCCTTCGAGTCACTGACAATGCTCAAGGAGTATAAATGTCTAGAAAAAAGCTTCTCAAAATCGCCGTTCGGAGTCGGCATTAAACTGTAGATCCCCTCCACTCGTGAGAGAACAACAGCACCCACAACACGAGTGGTTGCTGAGAAGCAAGGCCCAGCTACACCTCAGACTGTAGCGCCGCCTTTATTATTATTATTATTAAACCCGCGAAGTTAGATATAGCAACCACTTCATCAAGTTGAGTAGGTAACCAAATATTTATTGAACTATCTTAATCATTCGCAGAGTACCTATGATTCTTAAGCAAAATTTGATGCCTTTACCGTCCCGAGACCCTACAGTCCAGGATGGACCTAGGCCTCAACCAACCATCCAGAGCCTCTGTGGAAGACTGTAGAATTTACATATATGAACTTCATGGTATAACCAGGTATAACTTCATGCCATGCTGATGTTTCGCTTGACCAAAATCAATTCTCGGACATGATCTGAACTGTCAGGGTCCTAGCAGTTCTTTGAATATCTTCTTGATATTTGTAAGAAACCCTTGGCAGACTTAGTCGATTTTGAAATGCCATGGTTAAGTTAGGTTAGGTTTTGGAAGGGGAGTGTAATGGTTAAACATCACTTCCACTCGGAGGCCATAGGGCCCATTGTGAATCCCTTCATTTGTGAAGTACACAATCTATTAACTTATTCTGTCACGTGCTCCTTATGAATTTTAGAAAATCCGATATATCTGCATTCGCTAAGTCCGAAGTCGCTGTCAGTCCAGCGAAGCTAGGCGCCGATTCTTGAGGGCTCGGCAGTGGCGAAGCATGTGTTGGTTCGTTTCGGTCTCTTCCTCATCAACGCAGCTCCTCCAAAGATCGCTGGATTCCACATTCCATTTCCGGAGCATTGTTCCGATGGGGCAGTGTCCTGTGATCAGGACTTCGCAATATAAAGAAGTGTTGGACTTCGGTCCAACACTTCTTTATATTGCCGTTGCTAAGCTCTGGCCACGTTGATCTTGTCGTGTGACAATCATTTCTTGTAAGCCAAGTCGAGTTGGCCTCTTTTTGTACAGTTTCGCTTATGATCCGGTACAGTGCATTGATCGGTGGTCGCAGTGACGTGTCCGCTTCGCTGATGGCCCTTTCAAACCCTTGTCTGTCCAATTCGTCCGTTCTCTCGTTGCCTGCGATTGAGCTGTGGCCCGGAACGCAGCAGAGTTTGAACTTGTGGTGGCTGATGGACCTCAGTGCGTCGCGGCAATTCATAACACCCTTTGATTTCAAACAAAAATTAAAACGAATCTGCAACCGACAAAACACTCTTGTATTTAGTTTTGAAGAACTTCCGCACCTGCATGCTGTGACTGAACCAGAGTGCTCTACCCCTAGATGCATCGCATTCCAACATTCCACAGTGAGTGGTGATTAAAACTATAAAACCTCAACTTGTGCACGTTCCGCTACTAGCTCCATGCACTGTAAGGATACCCATGGCTCCCTCCGCGCACACATATGCAAGCACACAGAGAAAGTTGAGGGAAAAAAATGAAGAAGAAGAACTACCAGGAACAAGGAGCAGTTGCATTCTTCCGTAATTAAATTTCCGTTTGTTGCGGTTGCTCCCTTATCCGTGTTCGAAAACGTTGCGCTCGCGAAAAGTATCTGCATCCATCGATATCGAGTCTTTTTCTTCTTCTTCTTCAATTTTTTTGTTTTGTTCTCCTTATCCCCCATTCTGTGGCGCGATGAGACACTCATTCCACACGTACCTCTAATCTCGTCTATCCCAGAAATGTGTGCGACAAGAGGCAGAGGAGTGTATCTATGTATCTCATGCTTGGCATTTTATCATCACGCAAATTCATCAGGAATTAATTTCACACAGGATCTCAAGTGGACTTCCTGGATCGCTAAGCTCAGAACAAAAGAGACTTTTCATTCATTCCCGGTAGCGGCCATCTCCCTCTCTCTCAGAGAGTGTGTGTGTGCCTCTTTATCCCGGAAAGATGTGAAGTATTTCACGTCACACAATAATTTGAATTCGAAAAACTTGTCGTCGTCATTGTCAACGTTTCCTACCTTCCCTACCGCCATCACACCATCATCATCCGCAGCAGCAGCGGCAAAAGGATTCCAGTGAAGCCACCGCCATCGACGTCATTCGATGAGGATGCATAGCACGGCGTCGGAGGGGGGCGCTCTGTGCAGAGGACAACGATTTGCATTTCTTTTTGTGAAATCTTCAGTGTTTGACGAAGAGTAACGGAATTATGATGAAGACACATGAGATACCCCGGAGAACCGATGGTGGCTGGACAATGAAATTATTCAGAATGTTGTTGGCTGCTGTTCGAGCAGTCCTTCTCATTCGAATCCATCCATCGAATCGATATTCGATATTATTTCGTTAATTCGATACTTTTCGGTTTTTTTTTTCCTCAGATTTTTGTTTTTTTTTTTCTTTTTTGCATGATTTATTGGAAATTTCATAAGAAAACTGACAGAAGGACTCTCCCTTTCGCTCGTCCTTGCTCTCTGGTTGTGGATTTCGATTAAATTGCATTTGCAATCCGATATGCGGGTGTGTGTGTGTGCGGGAGGAGCGAGGGGGATACCACTTATGATTTGTACGGCTTTGTTCGGTAGGGTTTTTTTTTCTTGTTTTTGTGCCTTAGTACCGTTATTTGATAATAAATAGTGGACAGGCCACCCAATAAGACGGTGTCGGTGGCGGTGGATTTTTGTGTTGCGAGATGCACGTTTCTGTTTTGACGATGACAGGTGACGCGATGATTTGCTTTTGTTTACACGCCAAGAATGCAAATCATGATGGTTGTCGATGGATGGCAACGGAGTTGTGTGTGGGAAGAGCACGGGATACGCGTGAGATTTTCGAAAGAAATTCGAAACAGGACCATATGGGAATTATTTACATTAATTTGTATGTGGGATGGGAGTGATTGGAGGGCGGTGTCTGCAAGTGGCTTGGCTACGAGTAGATGTGAGAGCGAAAATACTGCGACATGTCTGCGAGCAAGCACAAAGTTTGACCTAAGGGAATCTCCTTCTCTAGTTTTGAATAGTTTGAATCATTTTATTTTGTTTAATGACCCTAGAGTTTGACAGAGCTCGTGTCGTGACCTAGAGCCTCTAGTCGTCAAGCCGCTTTATTTTGCAACAGTTTTGTTATCTAACTTCTCTGCTGCAACATAAGTAGGTTGGTGCAATTTCAATGAACCGTCATATCGTCATCCCCCTTTGTTGTCTTGTCGGAGCTGTCTTGTCTATATGGCCCTTTTTTCGGAGGTTTTTGAACTCAAACTCAAAACTGGTCCATTGTACTGCCAGATAGCAACCTTCTCCAGTGTCGTTAATTTGATCCTAACAAGTAGTGACTGGACCAGATTCGATTTCACTGGGATTCGAACCTGGGACGCCTCTAACTTGGGGCAGGCACTTAACCAACTGCCCTATACAGTCGCTATGTGGTCTTACTGGTCAACTTCAGTACAGACTAGACTAGAAATTCTTTTTCAATCTTAGGCAGCAATTATAGGCATAGTCAACAGTATCACAAACAAATTTATTTTTGATAGTGAAGGCTTCTTTTTTCATGCATCTGTGTCAAAAATTAGGACTAACAGCTCCTAAAGAGGCCTTGATTAGCTTGTGCACCAACCATTCGCGTTGTGCGTACGTTTGCTTACTTCGGCTTGAAGGAACTTAGGGTTTTACGTCGCTTCCTTTCGAAAAAAATCTGAGCAGCCTTAGATGGCAGTTCTACGCTCGTAGCATTCACAGCAATTCTCAAGGAGTTGTGCCGTAAAAATGTATGTTTGTGTTTGCCTCTGGATCGAACCATAGACCTTCTGACTAGGCTTAGGCCTAAAAAAAAATAAAATCCAGCGACTGTCATGGGGGATTCTGAGATTGATCTACAGGCTGCTCTTGTTATCATTGTTCACTGCGGTAGCGAGGTAAAAGTACTTTCCAAACGGGCGTTGTGATGTCCATCATGAGGAAACATCGGTTGTCCATGCCGATTATTTGCGGGTACTACACCAAGTTGTTAAATTGTTGTAGCAAAGTTTGCAGCGGTGTAGATGAAACCGTCGGTAGTAACATTTTGTCCAAGCTGATTGATCTTCCACGGAGCTGTTTTTAATCTGCTGCCTATACGTACTTCGCTTTGTACGCAATCATAATTGCATATCCGAAACATCTAGCAGCTGAAAAGAACGCAGGGTCTTCCGCGTTCGCTCCTCGCTGCATCGCAACCATTTCAAGGATTAAATTAAAGATACATGGACCAAAGGATCAAACTGATTGGACCATCGTGAACTCTTAACTGCAAGTGTCTAAAAACCCAGGACGATGAATGCAACTGTATGCTACGTATGAACTAGGAACTATTTTTAAATAACATGAAAATGTTGTCTATTGTCAGTATGTACGCTATGATAGATGATACGATAAATAAACTGGATAAGTGCAGCTGATATTACCATTCTTATTGACAGTCAGGCGGCCATGAAAGCTATGTCCGCAGCAGTAATTAAGTTAAGAATCTGTGCTGGGTCCATGGACATAGGGACATAGCCTAATGAACTCGCCAGAACAGGGTCAGTGACCGACGTGTCACAAGCGATTCATGGAATCAAACCGCCCCTTTCAGAGCTGAGGAAAAAGGTGGATATAAAGATCATTGAAATGGCAAACAGTACAGATACGATCGAGCAAAAACCGACAAAATCGTTCAGGTCGACAAAGAGTTGCTAATTTTGGTTGCTTGTTGGTCTTTGTCAGTTGCGTCATAGAACACTGGGAATTTTTCTTCCAAGATCTACATGAAATTTTAAATAAACCTCTAAGATCTCTTTACAGGTTCATAAGAAAATCGGGATGGGTGCGGTACAACGAGGGACCATGAGTATGGGCAAGATTATAAGGGGATACCAATCCCGAATTGGGTATCACAGTGGATCCTCAAGGACCTAAGTGAGGCGTTACTTCCGCCCGCAAGATTTTTAAGCACTTTAGTTTTAAAATGGTAGAGTTCCCTCTATAAAGTTCCCGCAATAAAATCGACTTTGAGGCTCCATATTCTTCAAACCCTAATCTGGATTAAAAAGTGTTTAAAAAAAATCTCCACCTCATTTCAAAAGATCTGTCGATTGATATACTTATGACTCGATGGGGAGCGTGACTCTTTCATAATCCATGGCAACTTCACTTACACATACGGGAGCCACCCGAAAATGGCGACAATTTTTAAATTTGGTTGCATGAAAATGATGAAAATAATTTCATGCCGATAACTTTATAAATGTAGGAGATAACAAAGTGTGATAGACTGACGGACACACCGAATTTATAAAAGTTTTCTTTGAACGGAACCTTAAAAACATTTTCAGGCAATTGCACAGGATGCTGTATAGGGGACATTAATCAGGGTTGGACCCCGAATGTTTGGAGCCGTCTTCTTAGTTGTGTGAAGGAGTCGACTTGCGTTGGGTTGCTGCTCAAAAATATTCACGAGGAGCTCAAATACGTGTGTCTTTTATCGGTGCAGGAGATTATTAGAGATTCATCCTGAAGTCCCTTCAGTTTATTTGTCTGTGTCGATAACAAACAATGAACAAATTTCTAGAGTGCAAACATTTGCCCACCCGGTGACTGCCAGAGACCATCCATTGAATGGGGAGAAAAAATGATTTCACTCACAACAGTCAACCGTACGATTTATGAAAGCGACCAATCTGTTTCTGTGAATCTTTTTCACATTCAAACTCTCTCCGGCGAAAGCTGCATTGTCCTGCATTGTCCGCCCACCCACCGGCACCCGCTGCCACTGACACAATCGCGACAAATGCAACACCCTCTTGTGTTCGGTCCTTGTTGTCATAAAAATGTCAACGCCAAAATTACAACGGGAAAATGTAATTAAATTCTGATTTATTGTGAGATCAAACAAAAGTCGCACACACCACAGTGTCGCAGTGCAAGGACAACCGAAAACCCGTTTTAAAATTGCAATTTTCCGATGCAATCCTTTCACATTCACACAGCGCGAGAGCGACAGAGATAGAGCGCAGAGTACACCACCGCCGCTCCGATTGCAAATCAACGCCCGACAACAGAGCCAGCCAGTCCAGCCAGCCGCCGCGCCCAGTGAGGTCCTTTTGCGAAAATTGCATCAACGAAACAAATGTATCAGAGCGGATGTATCTACGCGAGTCCATTTGTCGAACAAAACAATTGCATGCACTCGATGTGGGGGGACAGCGGCGCAGGGATCCATGTATAACTCACTCAGTTCGAGGACGTCGTGTTCCGCGACCTCACGGGCGACCCCACCACGGCCGCCACCGCCGCAGAGGCTCCGGCAAGGTCCTGTGTGTGCGGCGGCGGCCACTCACCATGTCCACTCGTAATTAACTCATAAAATTGCAATTCGGGGATGCGCAGCGCCGGGCGATTTGCATTTACAGTGCGAGTCCTGTCGATTGCTATCGAATTTCATATGTTTCCGTTTGTTCGGGAATGAACTTGCAACCCCGTGTTCGGCATGCACTTGTGAGTTGTGACGGGTGGTGGTGTGGTTTGAGATTCCATCGTTCGACCAGTGCCGGGCTTCAGTTTGCTCGTCTGGTTGGTGATGGCCGGCCCGTGAGAGGACAGCGCATCGTCGACCAATGGGACATACATAATAATTATGATCCTGTTGGTGTAATGACGATGACAACATCCTTTGTGTTGGCGCATCGACAAATGGAATCGATGTTGCGTTGTGGTGCTCGAATGGAGACTTGTCCTGCAGGCCATAAAAGGAATACGTGGAAATGGTCGGAATGGTTGTAAACTTCTGGTTGCAGAAGAGGGGCAATTTGTAGTTTTTGCAAGTCAATTACTGATGGAAATCCATCGAAACTTCCTTCCAATCAAACCAAAAACTCCATGATCTTTGGTATAGAAAAGGGATACTTCGATTAAAACTGCGCATTTGAAGTGAAGATCCTCTACTAGTCTTCGGAAGGTAAATATTCGGAGTAAATCATGGACTCAGGCAGAATTTTGACTGAAAGAAGAGCATGGAAGAGTTACGTTCAGTGACGTCTTTGCTCCCCAATGGAATGAATGTCCTTCACGTGGAAGAACCGTGATTTTAACAAAACTAGGCAACAATCAGGCACGTTTATGAAAGGAAACATTCCACGAGGCGGTGGCGTCCCCTTGACCTCAGATTTTGGCCTAAGGATGTTGCGATTACACTCATATTTTGCACAGCTTTCTGCTCACCCTACAAACAACATTAATCTTCTATCAACCGTTTACTTTGCCAATTCGGCTTCGCAGAGCTGAAAGCTGATCCAAAACGCAAGACAGCAGATCTCACTTTGGGTTCCGTCGAAAGCATAATTATACGAGACCATGGCTGCCTCGGCTGGCCTCGCTATAGCGCATTCTGTCACCCAAATTTTTCAAGACCTTGTTGATGGTTTCAGGCTGTAGCTCACGGATTGCTTAGATGATATTGGCTTGGGCATAAGTGCTTGAATCGTTTCCGGATTGTTGCCATAACAACCTTCCGTCAAGGTTTCCCACAAAAAAAGTGCAAAGGGGTCAAATCGCAGCTCCTTGGCGGTCAATTGACATCGCCAAGACGGCTGATAACTCAATTTGGGAATTTGATGCGCAAAGGATCGACTGTGACATGGGCTGTGTGGCATGGCGCGCCATCCTGCATGAACGTCCAAATCCATGTCTTCAATTTCAGCTAAAAAGAGTCGGTTAGCATGGCTCTGTAACGCCCACCGTTGACCGAAACCTTGTTCCCAGCCTCAGTTTCGAAGAAAAATGGTCCAATGATGTCACAACTCCACAATCCGCACCAAACTGTCACTCTCTGTGAATGCATTGGCGTCTCGACAATAACGTGCGGGCTTGGGTTTTCCCAGCCCCAGACGTGCGCCGAGATGAAAATGAGCCTCGTCCGAAAAGATGATTTTTCGCCCAGAATCATTGTCCAATTCAAGCTGCTCTAAGGCCCAAACTGCTATGCGAAGCGATAACGAAGCGGATAGTCGCCCGCCTTCAATTGCTGAGTTAATTGGACCTTGTATGCGAATAATCCGAGACCTTTGTGCAGAATCCTCCTCAGGCTAGTGCGTGAAAGGGAAATGTTGAGCTGTTGAGAACGATGGCGAGTTGATGTTCGTGAATTGAGTCTCACACTCTCGGTCATAGCAGCCACATTCTCATCTGTGCGGTGCGCGGTACGACGACGGGGACCATGAGTGTTGTGTTGTTGTGTACCAGTCTCATGAACTTTTTGCACAAACTTGTGTACAGCAGTCGCGGTGGGTGCTTCATTTTGGCCAAAACTTCTTTTCAAAAACGGACTGTTTGGGCTACACAGCACTCACTTTGGAAATAAGTTTTCAATATTTGTAAACGTTGTTCAAGCGTAAAGCGACTCATATCTTTCCGCGGAGGTATCATACAGACTTTCCGTCAAGATTTGGAGCGGGAAACAGCTGTCAGTGTCAAAACAACCTACGATTAAAAAAAAAAACACTAGATGGCCGACACTGCAAAATCAAGAAAGACAATTTCTTTTTTCTTTTTTTTTTGTGGCAGACTTGCTTTTCTTGAAACCAGAATTGGCTTGGCATAATTAGCTTGGCCTCGCAAGTTTAGAGTCTCTTCCCTTCAAAAGGAACTTAAGATTCATAGAGAATAACAAAATGTTCTTAAAACATTTTTGAGAACAATCAAATTCATTAAGTCTGAACTCTATCATCCTTAAATGCACATCTTGAACCTTAGTTCGACCTCGGACATTCAAACTTTCATTTTTACGGCGCCACCTCTCTTGAGTCACTGACAATGCTCAGAAGGTATAGCTTTGAAGTAAAGCTTCTCAAAATTCGCTGTTCGTAGTCAGAGTAAAACTTTATGTTCCCTCCATTCGTTAGAGAAATTAACTACAGTCAAAATCGGTTCCAAGGGACTGACGAATTTGGTCATTGTAAGCAATATGTTGTTGTAAACGATTTATTTTGCTATTGGATTACATATAATGGAGCTCAGACGGGCCCTAATAATTTTGTCATTATAACCAATGTCGTTGTAAGGGATTTTGACTGTACGCACAATGCAAATAGTTGGTGCAAAAGCTAGGCCGAGGACTACCAGGGTCTGTAGCGCCAACCAAAGAAGAAGAAGAAATGTGCGTATTCCCAACTAAACAGGGTTCTTCTTCTAGAATATTGTCGGTAATGTGAAATGTGAGCATTTGGTCATCCACTTCAGACCAATCGTCTGCCTAATTGCGTTTAGTGCCAGAATTATTCCCAGTGTTCCATTTGCATTTTACGATTTCCTAGGCCATTGCGTGCTCAACACTCGATGCCGTCGCAAAAAAACTACTTTTGAAAGGACAAAAACACAAGAACGGCTGCATAAATGCTCGCAGATTCATGTGTCAGCTGGTTAACCATCAACAGTTGACTTTCATAACCGAAGCCACTCAACCTTGCCGACGCATCTGTCTATCGCCAATTCAAACTGTATCTTCTCATTGCAAACTGTTTCTCAATCACCATTATTACGTGTATCCTTGAATCTCTGAATGCCCGAATCCTTTCACCCAGCCAAACCATCGCTCACAATGGTTATTAATAATAATCCCCATCGAACAATACGATTCACGTTCTTTTCGCATTTGTCCGATCCTGCTCTTGCTCCCGCCCTGCACCGCAAATTAGAAGCGGAATCTGTCTCCCTCTCTCGGGTCCTTTGTCCCTGAGCTGCGGTTGCGCTCGCTACGAGTACCTAGGTACGTTCCCGTTCCTTTCGTCAAACAGTCAAACACAAGTAATCTCTCTCGGTCGTTGCACAAATTCCTTACAACAACTCCCTTTTGTTGCGGCGGCGCATAAAAAACGAGAAGCGATTGCCCGCCCTGCCATATGGTGCAACACACGCATGCATTTGAAGTGGATAACATACTTTCGATCTCGAACTGGATCGCAGATAGTGTGCGGGGCCCTTGTGCGCTCTCTGCGTCCGGGGAGCCCGAGCGGTTGGGAAACGCAGCCGAGCGCGGACGCCAATTGCTGGATTCATATAATTCACGAAACTCAATTAAAAGTTTCGATTTGTTATTCGTTTGCAATTATTCAGAGGCACGCACGCACCTGGCGCGCTCTCTCGCACACATAAGCGCCCTCATCCTCCCCATCGTCCTCGTCGTCGTCGTCGTCGTCGTCGTGGTCGCCGTCCAGGTGGACCTGGAATCTGGTACATTAAACTATCAATTAACCGAATGTCTATCCGGTCAGTTGGACTGTGGGGGGAGTGGTCGAAATCATCGACTGCAAATTAATTCCTGGAGCTTGGGCCGGCCACGAGGAGCGGGTATCTATGGCATCTCTGTGCCTAGCCGCCCCCCTCGCGTCCGCCGTTCTGCCACCCGAAATGGATAGAGTAATGAATTTCGCTCCGCAACCGGGCAAATAATTATTGCGAGCAATATATTACGCTCTCGCGATTGCGGGCCGAAACAATTGCGTTGCCAATCTAAACCGTAAACATTCAATTCATCGCGAACATTGTCTTAGGCAAGCCTCCCAACTTGGGATTGAGTCTGCCCTGGGAGCCTCGTTGGGGGGATGGCGAGGGCTCGTGTGCTCGCAGATCTGGTGGTGCTTCTAGATTAATTTCTGGGCAACGCCGTGGAAAATTATCGGAAAAAACATCGGAATCTGGAATGGAATCGGTCATTGTAGCAATTATTTGAGTTTGGTCTGGCGGATGGGAGAATGGGAGAATGGGAGGACGGGGCGGGCAACGCACTGATGATGCCACTTGGGGAGGTTGCTCCGATTAGGTTTTGTTTTTCGATGTGCACTGCGGAAGTTGTACTTGGGAGTGAATTGGAAAGTACGAGACTTGTACGACCCGTGTGATGTAAGATACTCGTTGGAATCTAGTGAAGGGGAGCTGGGAACAAACACGAGTCTTCACTCATCGGCTTGACATTTTATAGTGGGGAACATGCTTAAGGCAGCACCTAGATGTGAGTGGTTGAATGACTAGAAAGGGGCAATTTATTGGAGCGAAGTTGCTTCCTCATTTAGAGTGAGTCCATTTTTAAGGTTCCGTCTACAAAAACGGAACCTTTATAATTTCGGTGTGTCCGTCCGTCCGTCCGTCCGTCGTGTCTGTCACACTTTTTTATCTCCGAAGTTTATGAAGATATCGGCATGAAATTTTGGAATTAGGTACTTCAGACCTAGATGTCAATTCCTATGCAGCGATTTTAAAAAGTGGGGCCATTTGGGGGTGGCTCCAGTACAGGTGAAGTTGACACTAATTTTGAAAAATTGTTGCACCCCATCGATATATATATCAATCGACAGATATTTCGAAATGAGGTGGAGGTTTCTTTCAACACTTTTTTATCAAAGGTACCGTTTGGAAAATATGGAGCTCCAAAGATTTTCCCCCCCTGCCATTTCTAAACCAAAGTGTTTAAAAATCTGAAAAAATCACAAAAACTTGGCTTCATTGAGTACTTTCATTTAAAACCATTGCGAGCATTCTGGCCCTAATGGTTTCGGAGATATTGGCCAAAAACGGTCAATCATAGACATGCGAATTTTGAAGATCTGAAAACGCAGTTTTGAAGACATCAATGTAAGCATTAAGAAATGATAAATTTCAAAATATCGACTTATGTTGAAATTTTGAGATATCTAAGATTTAAAATGAGAACGATTTTCATTTTCACACATAATTTCATGCTCTCTATTCGTTGCTGAGCGTTATCTTTTCGATCTCACCCCTAAATGCCCAACAGAAATGAATACACACACACCGCAGGCATGAGCAGTGTTGGGTATGTGTATGATGGAAGGGATTTTCTGTGTTGGATAAACTTGGATAGAGATATAGGTATATGTAGGGATGAACATTTGTTTGTTTAGATGTAAATATGAATTTATTAATAAATGGTTGATTTGGGTTGAATTTAGAAGAAAATTCAACTGAAATAGTTTAGAAACGTCGTTTGATCTTCAGAAATCATCCATCAATATTATGCGACGGAACCTTACCCGTGCGAGTACAACTCGCACTTGCCCAGTTTATTTAAAGGTTTTTACGGAACTGTGGGCCGACTCGGCTTTCAACAATATCTTGGAGTTAGATTTCGAAAAAATGAAAAATACGATGAAAGTCCCAAGACTCAGAATGTCCAAGCCAGGTTATTTGCAATGTTCTTGCCTGGCATCCTTAAAGGACCAAATACAAGTTTCTTTTTAAAAATGCAATAAAATGTACAAAATTAAACTCTTCTCCATGTATTATGACTTTATTAGTAAGAACAAACATTCAGATTAATTCTGAAATACAACGTCGTTTAAGCGTTCAAGTGGCTGCCGTGGCTGGCTTCGCATTCCGTCACCCCAAAATTTCCAAGACCTTGGTTGTGGTTTCGGGCTGTAGCTCACGAATTGCTTGGATGATATTGGCTTGGCCTTAAGTGCTTGGATCGTCTACGGATTATTGGCATAGCATCGGTCCTTCTCGGTTCCCCACAAAAAAAAGACCAAAGGGCTCAAATCGCAGCTCCGAGGCGGCCAATTGACATCGCCAAGACGGCTGAGAACACGATTTGGGAATTTGGTGCGCAAAAGATCGATTGTGGTCTGGGCTGTGTGGCATGGCGCGCCATCCTGCATGAACCAGAGGTCGACCAAATCCATGTCTTCAATTCCAGTAAAAAAAAAGTCGGTTAACATGGCTCTGCCACGCCTACCGTAGTTCCCAGCTTCATTTTCGAAGAAATATGGTCCAATGATGCCACCACTCCACAATCCGCACCAAACTGTCACTCTCTGTGAGTGTGGATGCATTGGCTCATCATCAATGTTGCGGTTCAGTGACCCGCATGTTCCACTAAAAAGGTCACGGGGGCAGTGCATGCACGAGAGATCTCCAGGCCACTCGATCCTCCGCCATCGACTCTAACTCATCATGAGCTATGTCCAAGTTCAACCAGGCAAGTATTTAGACTTGGTCCAACCATCTCGTCCTGGGTCTGTCAAGCGGTCGCCTACCTGTTGGAATCGCATTCAAGGCACGCCTCGGAAGTCGTGATGAAGGAGACATTCGTGCCACATGACCAAAGCATCGAGTCGAGAAACCTCATCCATCGGTCTGTACTTCGATGGTTTCCGATGGATGCATTGGCTTCTCGACAAATACATGCGGGTTTCGGTTTTCCGAGCCCCAGATGTGAAAATTTTGTTTGTTAACGTAGCCGCCGAGATGAAAATGCGGCTCGTCAGAAAAGTTTATTTTTCGCCCAAAATCGTTGTCCAATTCAAGCTGCTCTAGGGTCCGATGCTGCGAAGCGATAACGAAACGGATGGTCGCGCGCCCTCTATTGCTGAGTCAATTGGACCTTGTAAGCGAATTCTCCTCAGGCTAGTCCGTGAAATGCTGAGCTGTTGAGATCGATGGCGAGTTGATGTTCGTGAATTGAGTCTCACACTCTCGGCCACAGCAGCTGCATTCTCATCTGTGCGCACCGTACGACGACGGGGACCATGAGTGTTGTCCACTAGCATGCCTGTCTCACGAACTTTTTGCACAAACTTGCGTACAGCAGTCGCGGTGGCCGGTGAGTGCTTCACTTCGGCCAAAAACGCACTTCTTTTCAAAAAACGCGCTGTTTGGGCTACACAGCACTCACTTTGGAAATAAGTTTTCAATATTTCCCAGCGGTGTTCCAGCGAAAAGCGACTCATTTCGTTCCGCGAAGGTATTTTTTTTTTTTCGGGAGATTTTTGAAACACTACTGGAGCACTCAGACTCAGAACTGTTCCATTGTACTGCCAGGTAGCAACCTACTCCAGTGCCGTTAATTTGATCCCAACGGCAAATGGTTACAGGACTATATTCGATTTCACTGGGATTCGAACCTGGGGCCCCTCTAACTTGGGGCAGGCACTTAACCAACTGCGCCATTCAGTCGTGTTCCGCGGAGGTATGATACTGACTTTCTGTCAAGATTTCGAGCGGGAAACTGCTGCCAGTGTTCTATAACCTATAATTAAAAAAAGAGCCACTTGATGGCCCACCCTGTAGGTCCACCGATGAAGGCGGCTAATGGACATCAATGTCATAAAGGTACAGAGATGTGTGTGGAGTGTTCTGTAATTCCTCCTCATCTAGACAGCTTCTGCAGAAGTCAGTTATATTTGCCTTGAAGGCTGTGCCCTGTAATAACATACACCATGATGCCGATCACTGTTTTATCAAGGGAACTCAACTTTTAGATTGCTTTGGATCCAGCTTAGGTCATATCATTCGGGGGGTATGGTACGTGATACATTTTCCCCATCTGCCACTTCTCGTAGCAACAGTTGGCAAGCAGCTAAGGGCATTCCCGCTTTGGGGTATCTGTCTGATGATGGTAAGGTGGTTGCATGCCTGGCAAGTTCTTCGGCTTTCGGTAAATCGCAATGAAAGAGGAAAATAGTCTCAGAAGCATCAGCTCTCTTGTCTAACTGCGGTAGTTCTCGTTAAGAACCTGCCTATTTTAGCCATATGCTGCCGATTGGCCGAGGCTTTGTGTTTATGTATGAAAGTCTAGTAAAAACAACCATAGAACGTGACCAGCAGATTCTTTGTGTAGCCCTACTGAAGGTGAGACACATCTGCCTATCTGTGGCACAGCAGACTACAGGTTTCCATCAGGAGTAGAAAACTTTTTTCGACTTATGTGTCCGAGTCGTATTTGCTGTGTATACTGCCAAATTCCAAGTCAGCACCATATTTTTCACTCCCTTCGATATTGCTGTGTCCCCGGCATTCAGGACTGTCCTTTTCTAGCATCTCCTCGTCCTTTTGCAAATGTCTGATGACTTTCTAAACTTTCTAGTGTAGGATTCCGTGTCGAATCATCTCCGCAGCCGCGCCATTTTCTTGAGCGGCTTTATAGAGTTTCATGCAATTTATCCTAGACGGCGACGGAGTAGGGCCTTGTTCTTGAATTGATGAAGCCCTCGACTCCATTATAAGCTGACCATTTGACAGTTTCTTAAACTACACTTCCCTCACGAAATTGCTGCAGTATGTGCTGCGTCACGCTTGAGAATTTTGTTGCTGGTCACTGGACTAGGCGCGGGGGAATTGGAAGCTTGAAACAGTCCGAAAGATTGATGCCTTAAATTTTAAGTGCATAGCAACTAAAGAGGCACTAAGCAACGCAACTGCTGCCTTCCCAATGATGCGCCCCTAAGACACTGAACTAGAAGAAGCCACAAACTAAACGAATTCGCTGTTGCTTGCTGCCAAACTCCTTCTCACCACATAACTTCGCACGATCTTGAAGCAGGGCAAAAGAAGAAACAAAACACCATCAGAAATAATTGTTAATAATTTGTACAATTGTCTTGCTCCCTTTTGATCACCACAGGCACACACACACTCCATTCGCGCAACACTCATGACAACCATTGTTCACCAGAAGAGAGCCGTCCATTGTTTCATGGCTTTCTTGTGTTCATTCAGCGAGAATTGCACCGCGTCCGATACAATTCCGCGACGAGGTCGATTACAAGTCGTCGACGATAATAACAACCAGCCGACCACATGTTCTCTGCAACTGAGAGAGAGAGAGAGAGAGAGGGAGGGATGATTTTCGATTATGATTATACGATGAGTATGGGGTTCCTTTTCAACATGCACACTCGAAGAGGACTCGCGAACGGGAATGTTTGCCTGCACTTGGAACAACGCCACATGCAACTCTTTCATTTCACATCCTTCACCTCCACCGCCACCCCGCCACCTAGCCGCCTGCCGGTGATTACGTTTATTATTATGAAACGAAAAATTGTGATTTATTGCAGCGCGCCAAACCCTTGTTCGAGCGACGCGCATTCGAAGGCGACGATAAAACGCCACATGGCATGTCTGGCCACGGGGAAACTGCCCAAAACTAATTCGCCTAGACTCCGTCGAGCTTCATGTTAATTTTTGGGAGAGTTTTTTTGGTTCTCGATTCGTTTTAGGTCTCGAATCAATCAGACACCTGATGCATCTTCGGCGGTCATAAATCACGCAATCGGCGTCTATTGCGTTCAACGCTGCGCGATCGTCTGCTGAGGCAGGGATCTGAGAAGATCAGTCGATCAAATGCTCTCTCCGGTCGTCATCTATCCCATAAATCTGACGGATTGTCTGCGAATAAAAACCAACTCGAGTTGGGATTTCGAAAATGAAATGGGCGCCCATTACCGTTGGTTGATTACGATTATTAAGCAGCAACAGCGGCGGCGGCGGCGGCTGTGGCTGCGTGCGTATGGGCAATGGGCCATGATCAATTGGGCCATGGGCAAGTTTGAGTTTTGAAAAACCAGGCTCTCTCGAGATCGGATCACGTACGCGACGCTGCTTAATCGAAAAACATTCGGAAAACCCATCACAAGATCTCAAAGAAGCGCAGAGCCTGTCGTCTCCCCCAAGTTCACCCGGCGGGGAGGACGACACCGCCGCCACCACCACCGCCGCCACCACCACCGCCACCGTCGCCGCCGCCGTCGTTTCCCAGCCCCGAAAATGACCTCAATTATCGATTTAACTTTATTATTGGTTTTGAGTTGGATTCTTGATGGAGTGGAATTTTTTGACACCATCTCCGAGGCGAACTCCTCGGCCGGCACAGTCCGGGCCCCTATAATTTCGTCATCGATTCGCGGACTCGTCTCCCAGCTCGCTGCGAAGGACATCGTGCGGTGGATGCGGCTGCCAGCGAGGAATCACAGAATCACAATCGGAATCAGAAGAAAGAAGAATGACTTTGGGAATTCTTTTTGCGGAATTTCTCCTTTTTTGTTGGCTGGGCGCTGCTTCGATTCGTTTTTGTGCTTTCCCTTGGGTCGTGCGCTCCTCTGCGGCCGAGGGTAAATTGTTTGGTCCGGTAAATTGGAGCGAAACGTTTAGTTGATTATGGGGCTATCTAATAGTTTTGAATCATTTAATCACGGGGTCGTTGGATGGCGAACTGAAATAACTGTAGTTTTGTGTGTTTGAGACCAGATTATTGCGGGGTGTTCGTTAATTAATTGGTGGTCGAGGGTCAGCGCATGCTATCCCGTGTCTGTCTGGTTCTTCGAGAGTGCAAATGATACTCATGCAATTTAAATGATACTCAAATTTGAAACGTTTTGATGTGAACTTAGAGCAGTTTAGGTGGGGATTAGATGAAAGCAGCAAGCAGATGATCACTTTAAGATCTCGATTGGTAAGACTCTGCCGTATGTCTCTTAACGAGTTATCTAAACAAAGTAGCCTTATGGTCTGCTGATTTCCTGGACATTCCAGGAAAATGTGAAGCAGACGAGCTATTCAGGAAGGGAGCAATAATTATCAAACCCGCCGATAGAAACTTTGAAGACCAAGATCCCAAAGCTGGCAACTAGCAGGGCCTGTGAGAGATGGAGAAACTTTAGTATCTGCCTACATATGAGACAAACGTCGCCAAAAATGGACTTACAGAAAACCACAGCCACCCTCAGCACAAGCAGAAAGAACTTGGGCAACCTAGTAGGAGTCTTCACAGGACACTGCGCAATGGGCAGACACGCCGCGAGAGAAGGCCTGCTGTGTAAGGACTACTGTAGCAAATATATGAATGAAGAAGAAGAGAAAGCACCTTCGCACCTACTATGCAGTCCTAGTGAAAGTAAAGTAATACGCTTCAATCCGGTTTTTCAAATCTGGTCCAGTTACCATTTGCAGTTGGAATCAAATTAACGGCAGTATCACTGGAGCGGTCTATCAGTGGTAGTAGTGTACTGACTGTGAGTATGACTGAGTATCACAATGAACCAACATGGTCTAAGTGCTGGTGAATTCACTAGCAGCCCCCTAACCTAACCAAACCTAACTGTGCAGCTGTCATGCGGTTGCCTCCACAGGGATAGAAACCCTAGGAGCTTCTTATATAAATAATTTAAAGGACATATCAGAGATAGACGTAAAAAAAATCTGGATGTTCATCCGGAAAACAAGAGTAACGGTTGGAAGCCGGCTCAGTGGGAACACAATGAATCCTGTGGGTCTAAGTGGATCCTTCACTTGTGAGGGAAACCATCTTATCTAAAGGGTGAACCATCTAGTGGTTTTTTTTTTAAATCATAGGTTATTTTGACACTGACAGCTGTTTCCCGCTCAAAATCTTGACAGATAGTCAGTATCATACCTCAGCGGAACGAAATGAGTCGCTTTACGCTTGAACAATGTCGGCAAATATTGAAAACTTATTTTCAAAGTGAGTGCTGTGTGGCCCAAGCAGAGCTTTTTTTTAAAAGAAGTGCGTTTTTGGCCGAAACGAACCACCCACCACGATTGCTGTACACAAGTTTATGCAAAAAGTTCGTGAGACTGGTGTGCTAGTGGACAACACTCATGATCCCCGTCGTCGTACGGTGCGCACAGATGAGAATGCGGCTGCTGTGGTTGAAAGTGTGAGAATCAATTCAAGAACATCAACTCGCCATCGAGCCTGAGGAAAATTCGCTTACAAGGTCCAATTTACTCAGTAATCCGACTCCGCGTCCTTACCTTCTGCTTCGTTTTCGCTTCGCAGTTTGGGCCTTAGAGCAGCTTGAATTGGACAACGATTTTGGGGGAAAAATCTTCTTTCTGACGAGGCGCAGAAACAAAATTGCCGCACCGCATCTGGGGATCGGAAAACCCACACTGTCACAGAGAGTGGTGCGGATTGTGGAGTGGTGGCATCATTGGACCATTTTTCTTCGAAAAAGAGACTGGGAATAACGTTTCGGTCAACGGTGGGCGTTACAGAGCCATGCTAACCGACTTTTTTTACTCAAATTCAAGACATGGATTTGAGCGACCTCTGGTTCATGCACTATGGCGCGCCATGCCACACAACCCATGCTACAATCGATCTTTTGCGCACCAAATTCAGCAGTCTTGGCGATGTCAATTGGCCGCCTCGGAGCTGCGTTTTGGCCCCTTTGAAGCGATGTTATGGCAACAATCCGGAAACGATTCAAGCACTTAAGGCCAAGCCAATATCATCCAAGCAAGTCCATGCAAGTGAGCTGCAGCCCGAAACTATCAACAAGTTCTTGGAAAATTGAAGTGACAGAATGCGCTACTGCGAAGCCAGTCAAGGCACTTGAACGCTTGAACGACGTTGTATTTCATAATTAATGGGAATGTTTGTTCTTACTATTAAAGCCATAATAGATAAGAAATTTAGTTTTGTTCATTTTATTGCATTTTTAAAAAGAAACTTGTATTTGGCCCACCCTGTACATGTTACATGTACGACTTTATAGACGGAACCTTAAAAAGACAACCGGAAGAAACACGATGAAAAAAATCGATAAAAGAATTGGCTTTTTAGAGACAGAGTTGCGGCAAAATTTTGGCAGATATAGTATTCCATCACTTACCTCAGAGTCCATTCTTTAAGCCGAAATAAAAATGTACTCAATTATCTTAAAAGTCTTGCACTTTCATGTTTATTTAAAATGACACCTCTTCTGGGATCCTGTAGGGGTTTGTGTTTTTTCTTTCGACTCGAAGAAAAGTAGAAATAAAACAAACATTTAGTTAGGTCAACTAACTTATCAGAGTATTCATTTTCTTTATTAACTTTAAGAATAGAAAAGGGAAGTTTTAATTATTAAACAGCTTGCCTTTCCTTGCTAACACTGGGGCGTTGAACTGTCACCTGTAACGTTTTCACTGCAGAAAGTAGGGCAAATCCTTCTTTTAACTTACGCTTTATGCCACGTTGCTTCAAGTCATCAGGCTTTAAAGGCACCTTCCAAATCAATGCCATTCAATCAGGAATCAGTCAGTGACTAAAAATCTCCATTGACTAGGAGGTGAGTATGGTTGAGTTCGTAAACGTCTACAAAATCCGCATCACGTAAGTATCACTGCCTATATGATGCGACATAACGTTTTTTTGATGTTGCGATGCATCATGATGCTTTAGTTTTGTTGGCGTTTCGGAACGACCTCTTGTTTCGTGTTTCAATTGTTTCATTTTTTTTTTGTAAAAATGTCAAGGAAATTGGAACGATTTTTTAAATAATTTGGTTAATAATGTTGGCAATTACAATGCCAACATGCTAGTGTATTTTAGACAAGAAAAAGAGACAATTGAGTCGGATAATAAAAAAAAATCCATCGCATCACAATAATCTATGATACGCTGGTTGCTTTTGTTTGCGCATCGTTGCTTTCATGTTGCATTTTAGAACGTGATGAAAAGCATCATTGCCAAAGGTTTACAATTAAGAATGGTTGACGTTGCAGTACTGCGCTAATGTTGCGATTATGAACTCACCCTATCACTTGAACTATAGATCAAGAATCCATCAGCGATATTTTGAAAATGTTGCTAACTTTTGGTTTCCTTTACTCCAAATTACCCATTGAACAAACTGCCCCCAGAGCTGTCGCTAGCTGTCGAACTATTTGCCACTGAAAAAAGTGAAGCCAATCCACACAACTTGCAAGTCTTCCAAAATAGCTTACCCGTTCACGAAATCATTGAGAATTCAGAATGATCCACAGAAAAAAATAATTAAACCCAAAAAAATGTTTTAAAATTAAATAATAATTTAATTCAGTATCATTGTTATTATTCCTTACAATCGTAATTATTTATATATAATATTTATTTGTGTTTGTATGTATTCAGCATAATTATTTAAATTTCATATCCACTTTATGTTATGCAGTATTTCAATTTTACTCATAAAATATTTATTGCTTCATGTTTTTTTTAACTTTTATTTCACGTTCAAAGTATATAATAAATTGAAATACATGTTTTTACTTTCATTTAATTCTAGGTTTTTTTTTAAACTTAAACTACTACGTACGTTAGCCAATGCTTACAGCTTACAATTATTGTTAGTTTTTTTTTTTGTTTTTTTGAAAGACTTTACTTAACGTAAATGCGATTACTAGACGATAAAACTAATTTATTTATAGTTACCTTGAATTTATTTGTTTACTACAAAGTTAGCTGTTTGTTGGATTTTTTTAGTGATGATATACACATTTTTTTGCTTTTTTCAAATTGTCTCACTTTACACAGATTAAATGTGTTTGGCGAGAGGGGTAGGGGGAGAGGGATAGATTTAGTGAATCATTTTTTTTTGCTTCGACGAAGGGAATAGATACTTAAGCGGCTAAAGTGTTTCTTGTTCATATGTTTCTTAAGAATTTATTTACATTTTTTTTTTAAATTAAACGAGCTTAAAGATAGGGAATATATTTGATTTTATTTTTTTCAATAGAATTTACACCTAACAACTTTAACAAAACAAGAAAAACATATATGCATATGTATAGAGGACACTATAAGATACAGTAACTGAAGGGAAAAATAATTTATCTAATCATTATTTTTTTTTGTTTTATTTTTAATTTTTTGTTTATATTCTTGTATATCATCGTAAGTCTTAGATTGAAATAAATATATGTCTGTGTGTGTATGTATATATATATTCTTGTTTATTTACGATCCTAAACTTGTTTCTATTTACAGGGGGGTATTGTAACGGATTTTTGTTTATATTTTGTGTATTTATGTTTTGGAACGCGATACTTCTGTGAAACTATTACTGAATAAATCGTTACCTATTAAGTAGTTAGTTACATATGCAATTGGTTTACGATAGCGTGGTTGTTTTTTTTTTGTTTTACTCCTGCATAAGCCTGCCGGTTTGGGTAGAGAAATGTTCTTTGTTCTGTTTAACGTTTACCTACTTTTCGTTCGTATACACTAGAAAATACTGAAAGAAATATATTTTGTGTACCTTAAATCCACACGAAGATACATCGGATTTGTGGGAGCATTTAGCCGCTCTGGTTAGCTGACATTGACACACAGTCAGGACATGTAGCTCGCTTCTGTATAGGCACCAGGCACAAGGGCCGTTTTTCACTTTCTTATTGATTGGGGGGATTGCACTTGAGATCAGTGGTGATAGTTGGTATTGTAGTGGTTGTTATTTTGAAGTTCATCAGCTGAATGTGAATGATTCGGATTTAATTAGGTAGCGCTACCAAAGAGAACGGAGTTTTTGTAGTAAGACTGTTGACGATCTTGCAAGGGACTCTTGACATCACGATCGGCGTTAGCAGCTCGCGATTTGCGCTCCATTTCGATCTCTTGCGCTAGGGTTTCTAAAGGGGGATGACAAAAAAGCGAGGACGAACAAATTTAGCATCAAAATGACGGTTAAATGAGAAAGAGGAGATCAAAAATATTTCGTACCTGAATAATTTTGCCAAAATGCTCCAGTGGCCATAAGATCAATTCCAGGATAATTCCACGGGGCCTTGCCACTTCCAGGTGCAATCAGGCCACTCTCAGCTTGTGATGTGGGCGGCAGTAGGGGTGATATTTGATTAACAGAACCTTCACGTTCACTACTACGATCATGTTCACGATCGCGTTCGCGATCCCGCTCGCGTTCACGTTCGCGTTCGCGTTCACGTTCCATGCGATCAGCACTGCTGCGGGTATCACGATCGATTGGTTCTCTCTTAAATGTTGGACTCTCTGAACGTCGATGACGATCGTTTGTTGATGATTTATCAGACTTTTCACTGGATTTACAATCGATATCTGAACAGAGAGAGATTTTATGTGATTTTGAGAAACGGGGGCTGTGGCGAAGAAGAGAAAATTCGAACTGAACTTACCTTGACCATTTTTACCCGAATCCGACATCCCCTTGGATCCCTCACGATCGTCCCCGTGAAGTGATTGTCCTTTTCGCTTCCCATCCAATTGCTGCTGATAGCGTATACGCATTTTTCTTTCACGTCGATAGCGTTTCTGATATAAAACTGAAACGAAATGGCAAATGAATGGTAGTCCACTCTCATAGATACGATTTTGATGTTAACTCAAAGAGAAAAAAATGCATATTCCTTTTGTATTCTGGTTCGTCGAAGTCTTGCGTTCGAGTGAGCCTCTGTGAAATTCGATATCAACAAGTCAAAACGATTGCTCAATGCGACGTACGCTCTATCAAAAGATACACACACAAGGAGCCTCAGAAAGACGCTTTACTGAATGCTAGTGTGTGCGCGTGAGTGTGAGGGAAGGGTGGAGAGAGGTCGACGAAAGCAAAAAATGAACTCATTCAACTGCGAATCCGTTTTGCGGGTGGGCCCACTAATTCAATTATTAATCCTGACTTAAGACCCAATAAGGAATCTATACGTGGCTGGATGTATCTCTCGCCCCCTCCCTCATCGTTCGTTTGATTTCTCTCACTGAATCAACAACACAATCGCTCCTTTTCGGTTTGAAGTGAGTTCAGTGAAGTGAATTAGATGCATTGGGTGTGCCTGTGACTGTGCCTGCTGCTGCTGCTGATGGTGGTGCTGGTGGTGGTGGTTGTTGTTGGCTTGTTGGCCTCCTTTGTCATTGGCGTCTCACCATATACAGAAGACCTGTCTTTTGCGAATGCAAATCGTTCATCGAGATCGACTCTTTTCGTTCTTAAATAATTTTTGCTCCTGAACCTGCATGTGACACCTGATATCAGTTTGTCTCTGAAAATTCCCTGAAACTTGCAGATAAATTCGATATTTCAGATTTGGCATCAGCAAACAGGTATCTTTTGGCTGTTTGAACCTGTGACAGTGCCTGGAAGCTGGAACTGAAACGAGGACTTCAAACGAAGATGAAGAAACGGAATCTTGTTGTGTGCCTAATACGATTATGGGGTGCAAATCGAACAAAACCGAGGGTCGTCTCGCCGAGGAGACAGGCGTACGCGTAGCCAGCAACAGGCGATGGGCAATTCGAAACTGGATGGCAGAAGGAAATACGCAAGGATTTTAATTCCGGATGAATTACTCCCTTGGTCGTTGGTGCTCCTTGCGTTCTCGATTTCTCTTGTTTGCTTATGGGATTTTAGATTTTTTTCTCCGTTTTGTTTGGCTTTTATTTTATTTCGAATGATTTATCCAATTCGTTGATTCAATTATTCAGCGAATCGTGAATTTCTTAATTTGAAGTTAATTTCGAGACGATGTTCCTTTTGTGTTGATCCCGATGTGATTGCCCAGAGAGAGGGGAGGGAGAGAGAGTGAGGGAGGGAGTTTCTTTTATTTACAGGATCAGTGAAGGGAAATCTCATTAAGAGATGAAAGACGATACGTCTTCAGATCAGTGGATGTGGAAGTGCCAGCGTTTGGTTTGAGGGATTACATGTATCTTCAGCATCAGTGCTGGTCGTTTGGTTAGAAGAATTTGTGCATGTATCGATCGATTACTTGATCGGTAATTCGTTACCGTAAGTGAGTTTTTCTGTGTTTGGGGAGGAAGATCACTGAGGGAACATCAGACATTTAAGATGTTTTCCTATCAAATGACGATGGATGGAAATACAGTCAAAATCGGTTATAACGACCCTCAAGGGACTGACGAATTTGGTCGTTGTAAGCGATATGTCGTTATAACCGATGTCGTTATTAGCGATTTCGACTGTAATGGCCAATAGTTCGTAAATTACCTTCATGTGAATATTCAGTCGAAGGTTCATTGCAGAGACGTGGACACTATTCACAACAATATAATAATTGCGGCGCTACAGTCCAAGGTGGGCCTGGGCCTAGCTTCTCAGCAACCACTCGTGTTGTGCGTGCTATTGGTCTCTCACGAGTGGAGGGGAGCTACAGTTTAACACCGACTTCGAACGGCGAGATTGAGAAGCTTTTTCTAGACAGTTATACTCTTTGAGCATTGCCAGTGACTCGTAAGAGGTGGAGCCGTGAAAAAATGTTTTTTTTTTTCAGGAATCGAACCGATAACATCGAGCGTAGGAGTCGACGCACCTACCCACTACGCCACGGTGCCTACAGCGGACTCTATTCTTGAGTTTTTTTGAAAAGCTCTGGTTACGATCTTTGGTTCTGTTTGTGGGCGTGTTGTTCGGAGGAGAAGAACTGTGTGACATGAGGCTAGGCGTCTACAGATTGAACGCCTAAGATGGCTAGGCCATATAGAGCGAATGGACGAAGTAGCTCACGTCCAAAAGGGCTTCGACGTTGAGTCTGTGGGGTAACTAAAAACTTTTCTCCAAAACTGGAGACAGCTAGCAAAAAACATGTTGGCTTGAGAGGCTAAACAACAGGATGATGCCCAAGCCCACCCCGGACTGAAGTGAAATAAAGGGTGACCAGATAGCAATAATTTTCGACTCTGGGCCAGCGAAACAACACAACAGAGGACGTTCACGTCTAAGGTGGCGCACCAAAGTGGAGAGGAACCTCAACAAACTTGGTGTGTACAATTGGCGACAGGAAATAAAAGATGGTCCTAACTGGAGAGGTTTGTTGGTTGAATCCCAGGTACACCCGGGACTATAGCGCCATAAGAAGAAGAAGAAGATAGTAGTGATATATTTTTTCCAGTTACAGTAGACGCTCGATATAGTGAACATCGATATTGTGAACAATCCAATATAGTGAACACACAAAATAGCGTGTTGCTTGTATCTGGAATGTATTTTTTTTGTTGCGTTTTAAATTTTTCTACTTATGAATTGTTTTGTTAAAATTGAAATTTTATAAATATTGGCTTGTGTTTTAGCAATTGCAAAGAAAAATTGTAATTATATTCTATTTTTGATGAATTGTACTTCAAAACAAACGCATTTTGATGAAATTTGCTTCAAGCAATCCACGCTCTTTACAATGAACAATCTCGCTCCAGTGAACAGCCCCGGTTTTTATTAGTTCACTATATCGAGCGTCCACTGTATTGTGTTTCAGCAGCTTTCAAAGCTACCAATGACATCCACCTGTCAAAATATTCAAGTTCAATATTTCATCATGCATCGTCTCACTCTTGCCGAACGTGTGGAAATTATTAAATAATAATCGAAATTCCGGCTAGGTTGTAAATACGCAACGTGAACATGAATTTCGTTATGAGGTCGGTCGTCATCATTGCTGGAAAATGGAAAACTTTGAGCGTGAGTTGAGTGAGATCTTTTGGACCTTAAGCCGCCAACTAGACAGAGATTGCTGCGAAATGAATTAAAAATAGCCGCCACGTAGAGGTCAGTATCGCTAATCAGTCAACGCTAATCAGCCGAGTTGTGCGTCGCCACAGAGTCAACCCAACTTATTTTGTGGTTGGATTTGAACCTACATCCGTGAAAGACTGTGCTGACGCAAAAATTGGAGGTGGACAACTATTGACAACGCCGTCCGTGAGTTCGCTAATTGGGCTTTGGAAATGTTGGTCGGAGACACGGATTTTAGAAAAAATTATCTCGGACGTGTCCCATTTTTTGGCTCAAAGTAGCCCTAAACGACGAATATGCTCGCTGAACTTGCTGGCTTGCATTATCCCCTACACGGTGAACACATTTGGCGATAATTCATTTCGTGTTGTTGCTTCAAACCGTCAACATGTGTGACATGTCAACTTCCGTCAACATTGGAAGCGCAAGTGGTGAATTCCTCGATAAAATCGTGGCCGACTGTTGACATTCTGTTTAATCCGCGATATGCACTCGGCAACGTTCACAGCAAAAATGAGGTTTGCCCGCGAACATGGCCCTACACGGCGAACATCAAAGCCAACGAACACGACAAAATCGGAATTTTTCGCCAACAGCGAGTGGCTCGCGAACCAGCCGATAAACGACGAAAATGCGGCGAGCGCGAGCAAGTTCGGCGAGCATGTTCGTCGTTTAGGGCTACCTTCAGCGGCTATGTCAACAAGCAAAATTACCGTTATTGGAGAGAACACAATTCACAAAGCATCAATGCATCAGCAAAGATTGACTGTTTGGTGCGGTTTAATGCATGACGGCATTACTTCTTTCAAGATTAGAAAGAAGAAACCGTAACCCTCAATGGCCCAAAGTATAGGGCCATGTTGACCGATTTTCTGAAGACAGAGCTCGACAGCATAACATCGATATATCCGAGATGTAGTTCCAACAAAACGTCGCGGTGCTATGTACAAGCGACGCATTGCTCGAAGTTGTGAAATAAAAATTCGTCGATTGGGTCATCTCACGGCGAACATCATTCCTTCACGGTTCCCGACTGAAAAAAGGCCAAAGGGGTCAAATCGCAGCTCCGAGTCGGCCAATTGACATCGCCAAGACGGATGCTAAGACGATTTGGGAATTTGGTGGGCCAATTATCGATTGTGGCATGGGCTGTGTGGCCTGGCGCGCCATCCTGCATGAGCCAGAGGTCGTCCAAATCCATGTCTTCAATTTCAGCAAAAAAAAAAAAGTCGGTTAGCATGGCTCTGTAACGCCCACCGTTGACCGAAACGTTGTTCCCAGCCTCAGCATCATTTTCGAAGAAAAATTGTCCAATGATGTCACCACTACACAATCCGCACCAAACTGTCACTCTCTGTGGATGCATGGGCTTCTCGACAATAAAGTGCTTGTTTTCCGAGCCCCAGATGCGGTGTGGCAATTTTGTTTGTTAACGTAGCCGCCGAGATGAAAATGCGCCTAGTCAGAAAAGATGACTTTTCGCCCAAAATCGTTGTCCAATTCAAGATGCTCTAAGGCCCAAACTGCGGTGCGAAGCGATAACGAAGCGGATGGTCGGGTCGCGTGCCTTCAATTGCTGAGTCAGTCGGACCTTGTAAGACCTAATAATCCGAGATCTTTGTGCAGAATTCTCCTCAGGCTAGTGCGTGAAATGAAAATGTTGAGCTGCTGAGATCGATGGCGAGTTGATGTTCGTGAATTGAGTTGATGTTCGTGAATTGAGTTGATGTTCGTGACTCTCGGCCAAAGCAACCACATTTTCATCTGCGCGCACCGTACGACAACGGGGACCATGAGTGTTGTCCGCTAGCAAACCAGTCTCACAAACTTTTTACACAAACTTGCGTACAGGAGTCGCGGTGGCCGGTTGGTGCTTCATTTCGGCCAAAAACGCACTGTTTGGGCTACACAGCACTCATTTTGGAAGACAGTTTTCAATATTTGCCAACGTTGTTTAAGCATAAAGCGACTCATGTCGACTCATCCGCGGAGATATGATACCGACTTTCTGCCAAGATTTCGAGCGGGAAATAGCTGTCAGTATCAAAAAAACATTTGATTTAAAAGAAAACCACTAGATGGCCCAGCCTGTATGTCCGCTTTTATTTCATGGACCAACCATTACATACTTTTCGTACCTACCTTGTTTCTTACTTAGAAATTTTGTATACTGTCTGAGACTGTGATATAAACACCCCATCAGAAAAACTTATTTCATTTCGAGTCATGACAATACCAGCATCGTAATTCATTTAAGCTAAGAGCATGTCTCTTCGCCGCATTCCCGTATCGATTCAATTAAGGCCTTAATGGTTGACAATGATCTATTGTTTTCAATCTTGACATCTTAAGACGAATCCGGTTGTTTGATAGACGACATCTTAAGCTAACTGCAGCTAAGTTTCATAAACATCTCACTCGCAAACTAGTCGCACCTGCCCTTAACTACCGATAGCGATACGAAAGATATCTTCGATCAGAATCAATTTGTCAGCCGCACAAACAAATCCCCAACTTGTCCAAGAGCCAGCAGACAATCCAGTCCAAATAAAACCAAACCAAGTACCCAGTGAGCGGATTTATCTTGCAAAACCACAACTAAATGAAGACTCCGGCATTTCAACGACTAGAGCATGCCGACAGTGGTTGGGTAAGCCGACGTCGGAGTTGCGTTGGCGCAATATAATGCAGATACCTCACTCGACTAGTCCAAGCGTTCTGTCGATACAGAAACTCGGAAACATTCAATCCGACGGATGCGCACGGGTGGGCGGGCAGCAGAAAGAGCAGCTTCCAGCAGCAGAGCGCCCAAGATAACGAAGATCGCGTCGCTTTTTCCCTCAATCTCTCTCCATTATCGCCGCGTGTATTGTTGTTTGGATGATTTACCAAAGGTGTGTCAAAATGAATTAGACAGAGCTGCAACAAAACAAACCAACAGAAGCGGCAGCAGCCACAGAAGATCCAACAGCCAGACCGACCGAGTCGCCGAGACACAAACCGACACGCGGTAGTCATGAGAGTTGACTGCCCCCGGGGAGTTGTGGTGGAGAGTGTGTCTGGGTCGATTTGGCGCGCACTCTTTCCCTACCGTAATTTGCATAAGGAACGACAAAGAGTGGGGGCGACTAAAAGATACTCGATTCTTAAATGCCGATACACAAGCCGATTGAATGGCCTGTCAGTATGGTGCAACTTGTGCAGAGATACACAGAGTGTGGAGGAAAAGATTGCAGGTAGCAGTGGATTGGAAAGAATGGATTCGTAACTTACCTCTCAGTTTCCGTTCGTCGACTAATTGCCTCTCAAGTGAGTCTTTGACTTCTCGTTCGCGCATCACATCCATTTTCAGTTCAGCTGTGTGAGAGAGAGAATCAGAAAAAGAACAAGAGTTTAGTAAAATTGTATCCAAAAGGGATGTGGGGTGACATTTTTAAACTACACGGGGCTTAGTCGGGTTTGCTATTCGATGATTAAGTGAATAGAGCGAGCATCACTTTCAGGACACTTTATTGACAACTTGAATATGCTGAACAGGATCAGCATTAGTCAGCATAAACGCTTTATAGCAAGCACCAAATGGTTTTCTGGAAAGGAGACTGTTGGTCTGCAATTAGCCACCTAAACCTAACCTAAAGGGCAATTTTTGTTTTTATCCTGACCGCATCTGAAACGGTGTCCCCTCGGAGTGGACTGGGTTAATGACTACTAAGAGCGCTAAAGACAGCCAAATTAAATTTGTTTTAGTTTGGAATACACTACAGATGTGTATGTTTAAGGTTCGTATATTGCGCCTTTTTTTTAAAGAAGAGAACGATGACAACCACAACATGATGACATTCATTTCTCGGAGCAGCAGTGGACTGAACATGTTTGAAAGTCGTTCCTTGTTCGTTGCTCAGTAGTATCCTCAAATTACTGCTCAGAGGCTTGCTTAAATTCCTAGAGACTATATAACCCCATCAAATCAATTTGCCAAGGCCATAAGCACTGTGCCTTAACCGAGTTTTGTCTGAAGGATCAATGATCTGCAAGAAGTTAGGTTAGGTTAGGGGGCTGCTAGTGAATTCATCAGCACCATGTTGGTCCATTGTGATACCAACAGTCAGACTACTACCACTGATCGACTGCTCCGGTACAGTCCCCTTAAGTTGATCACAACGGCAAATGGTAACTGGACTTTGCTTTCACTGGGATTCGAACCCGGGACCCCTCTTACTTAGCGCAGGCACTTAACTAACTGCGCCATCCAGTCGCAAGAAGCTTGCTGTGCTACTCTGCACATCTCTGCATCTGCTAAGCGAATATGCTCACACAAATGGATCTAAGACGGATGGAGCTACAGGTTTAGAAGTTTTAGCCACATTGCCGGAGTTTCCTCTGGCTCTTCGCCTGGATAGTCATAGCACTGTGTTCCAGATAGAAGTAAGAAATAGTCAAGAGGCAGCTGGCCTTATGCCGATGAGTCTGATAGACAGGAAATCCATCCCCGCATACATAGATAGTCAGACGCCCATAAAGGCTCTGGATGCACCATCAATAAAATTCGAGAGAATAAAACTTAACCATCTATCCCTAAAAGGGGAGATAGTTCCCATGCTGGATAAAGTGGTATTCCTTGCAACGAAAGAACTGACGAGCTAGATAGAATGGGGATGGGTATTCCACTGGCAGGAGACGTCCTATCCTTCGTTCCAACTAATAAACTTCTTGTTACTCACAGATGCCATCAAAATCACAAATCGTTCATGAATGGAAGTAGATACTTACAGGATAACCAGTCTAACTTGGCCCACACTAAGTCCGAAAAGGCACGACTTTATGTCGTGACTAAGGATAATAACCCTAGTATGCCTAGGACCAGGACCAGGCACGATGGTTGCGACCCATTCCCTCTGATGCTTCCACCAACTTCAAATTCATCCAGGTTTGCAACCCTGATCTTCCAACTCACTACTGGAAGGTCGCAAAGCTGGAGGAGACAAAGATGAAACGCGAGCGGCAGCTATAATGATCAATGAGGAGTCGCTCGTAGGTCATTAACTACGGCTTCACTAGCGTTACGCTAAAAGTGTGTAAGAAGTATGGGGTGGACTCTGCGATGGCGGATCATTCTCCCTCTACTTCATCGTCTGCTAAACCTGTCGGTAATACACCGACTGCAGTCAATGAGGGTAGAGCCCGGCCGCGGTAGAGCCGTTTCCCTCCACTTCATCTTCCATCGCTAAAACGAAAGCCATCCCGTCAACCTATTTGCCACCAATGGGGTGTGGAGAGCAGAGGGAGGGCACTCCAGAGCCCTCTCTGCCGTATTTATAGAAGAAGCTAAGAAAATATGGAAATGCGCTTTAAGCATTTCTTGCGATCTTTTCAAGAGACGCTTGAAACGTCTAGAGATGTCAAAAGTAGTTAAAGGTGTATTTTATTGAGTGAATCATGGTGAACTTCTGGCACAGTGGTACAACGTAAGAGAATACCATACGCGAAGTTGAAGTACACAAGTGAAGTCGAAATAAATTCGCGTGCGGGAGCAATCGTGTTAGCTAGATAAGGTTATAGTCGGACCAAGGTATAGCGCAATGGATCGTTAGAAGGAAGACGGATGAGCGGTGCACAGAATTTTCATCTTCAGATGCAAGAGAACGATGCTTGACACTTCGGATTGCATGTGCGGACGTTTTTGAAGTGATTAGACGACCATAGCAAGCCAGGCCTCATTGCCCTTACAGTTTAGTCAGTTCAGAAACTGATAGAAAAGTGGCCAAAATGTGTATGGCTCTAAATGAGGACAAGATAAAGTATAGGCTGTCATCAAAAAATTACCACACTGTCGACGAATTGGTCGGAAAGCTTCTTTAGGAAGCTACAACTTTTAGGTAAGCAAAGAGTTTGCCTATGTCTCCACAGTAATGACAAGAAAAGACAGCAGCTCAGAAATCCAGCACAGAATTATTCTTGAAAATCGCTGTACATTCGAGCTCGAGAGGCAGTTGAATAGCAGAGCCCTTTACAACAGACCCAAGTGTTACTTATAGATCCCGATCGTGCTGAATGGTGCAGAAGCATGCAGTTTGTCAATTGTGAATGAGAAACTCTTGATCGGTTCCAGGATAGACTCGATCATTCGCTTGAACGAGTAAGTTTAAATACTGCGACATCGATAAGCTGTGTACAGGTTCAACACCAAAACTGACTAGATCATAGATCATAGAGCAAATAAGTCCACAGTCTCGCAAAGCCTTCAAACCTAGTCCGGAAGGACCAGAAAGCAAGTGTCCATCACAGATACGATGGTGTGCACAAGGGCAGCTCAAACGACTTGTACTAGGGCGCTGAAAAGGGATGGCACAAGACCGCATTGGCGGAGGTAACATGATGTTATAATAGTCCGGAATGGATCTTGTAGCGCCACTTGAAAAAGGATGTCACTCAAAATTGCTTGCATCGGAATCTATTATGATACTTCGAACTGATTAAACAGCTCATTCCTGATTTTTCCTGTTTCACATGACAAAAGATCAATCGGGAATTAGATTAATTTTTGTTTGAATGGCTCTAAAAACAGTCTTAATTGCTGCAGTTGCATTCATTATCAAGACGCCGTTTTAATTTCACGCAATCGCGTGCATTATTAGCTGATGGAATCATTGGTCCGGACAAAACGTTGTAGTCAACGAATTGGCTAAATGGTGTAAATGTGTAATATATGTTTTCTCAACATGCTACGCATCAAGCGCCACAACGAATTAATTGAAGGACGTATTCAATTAACGCATATTTTCAGCTAATCGACTTGTGAATCAGGCTCGAAAATCGTTTAACCTTTCAACTTTGTAGTGTAAAATCGGTTAATTACGCTGCAAAATCATGGAAAGGTGAATGATTTTGAAGCCAACATTCGTCGCGTTTTAGTCGATCTAGAAAAAGTGACTGAGTTGCATTTGAACAAGTCACGAACTAAGTTATTTCATATTCAAGCAGAAATGGCAACCAACTGACTTTCCAGTAGGACACGAAGCGAAAATAAGTGTTGAATACCAATTCCTCTTGAATGAGCTCATAAACTTTCGATTTCGAAACAACTGATATCGAAGTCAACAACAAGAACTCGAAAGAATCATTTTTGCAGACCGTTTAACGGCGATGAAGACACAAATAGCGTTGTCGGGTAGAGACGTAAATCATACGTTATTTTGACACTGACAACTGTTTTCCGCTCGAAATCTTGACAGACAGTCAGTATCATACCTCCGCGAAACGAAATGAGTCGCTTTACAATTGAACAATGTTGGCAAATATTGAGAATTTATTTCCAAAGTGAGTGCTGTATAGCCCAAACAGTGCGTTTTTTGAAAAGAAGTGCGTTTTTGGCCGAATTGAAGCACGCACCGCGACTGCTGGACGCAAGTTTCTGCAAAATGTTCGTGAGACTGGTACACTAGGAGACAACACTCATGGTCCCCGTCGTCGTACAGATGAGAATGTGGCTGCTGTGGCCGAGAGTGTGAGACTCAATTCACGAACATCAACTCGCCATCGATCTCAACAGCCCATCATTTCCATTTCACGCACTACGCTGAGGAGAAATCTGCACAAAGATCTCGGATTATTCGCTTACCCGACCATCCGCTTCGTTATCGCTTCGCAGATTGGGCCTTAGAGCAGCTTGAATTGGAGAACGATTTTGGGCGAAAAATCATCTTTTCTGACGAGACGTATTTTCATTTCGGTGGCTACGTTAACAAACAAAATTGCCACACCGCATCTGGGGCTCGGAAAACCGGCACGCTATTGTCGAGAAGCCAATGCAGAAAGTGACAATTTGGGGCGGATTGTGGAGTGGTGGCATCATTGGACAATTTTTCTTCGAAAATGAGGCTGGGAACAACGTTCCGGTCAACGGTGGGCTTTACAGAACCATGTTAACCAACTGTTTTACTGAAATTGAGAACATGGATTTGGACGACCTCTGGTTCATGCAGGATGGCGCGCCAAGCCACACAGCCCATGCCACAATCGATAATTGGCCCACCAAATTCCCAAATCGTGTTATCAGTCGTCTTGGCGATGTCAATTGACCGACTAGGAGCTGCGATTTGACTCCTTTGGACTTTTTTTTTTGTAGGGAACCGTGAAGGACCGATGCTTTGCTAAAAATCCGGAAACGATTCAAGCATCATCCAAGGAATCCGTGAACTACAACCCGAAACTATCAAAAAGGTCTTGAAAAATTGGGGTGACAGAATGCGCTACTGCGAAGCCAGCCGAGGCAGACACTCGAACAACGTTATATTTCATAATTAACGGGAATGTTCTTTCTTACTAATGAAGCCATAATACATGGAAAAAATGTCATTTTGTTTATTTTATTGCATTTTTAAAAAGAAACTTGATTTTGACCCACCCTGTACTTGGAAAGTTAAGAGCGATGGTATCAACGAAGAAATGAAAAGGGTTCAACGCAGCAGACAGGAGAAATTATCAAATGAAAACGATTGCTGGTGAGAAAACAGAGCCTTGAGGCATGCCATCGTTTATCTGATGAATATCAGACTTGAAACCATCCAATTTGAAGGAAGAGAATGGATTCGCCAACTCTGTGAATTGTCTATGAGGCATCAAGAGTCTTGGTTTCATCGAGATAATGCAAAGATTGGTTCCATTTGTTGGTGAAATGTATCATCAAGTCACCAGTGTACACATTGGTACGGAAACCGTGCTGTCGTTTATTAAGAAGTTTTCACACAAACGCGCAGTTTTCATTAACAAAGTTCATCCGTTCTTTGCATTTAAAAATGGGCTTGACAAATTGTTCTTCTTTATCTACTCGGAAAGAGCTGAGAAAATCAAGAAAATCTCAATGGTTTTGCAAGTGTGGGAGAACAAGTTTCAAAAGGATTGAAGGAATGACATCGGGGACGGTGAATTAGAGCATGTGGTATCCTTACATAATCTCGTAACTATACAAGTGCAGAAGTTGATTTGCTTCGTGAAAGATGCGACAATATCAGTTACAAGGGGAGACAAAGTGCGATCTGGAAGAGTTGTGCTGACTGCGAAACGTCCAGCAAGCAGATTGACCTTGTCTTAAGAGTTCCCAGCTGAGATGTCACTGGAAGCCATCGTTGGAATTAAATGCGAGGTTTTTCTACCTTTTACCTTCCACAAGGGCAAACATGTCGCCAAATGGAACTCAATTAAATTGAGTGGCGCCATAATACAGCAACATTTATCCCAGTCAACCAGTTGGGGACACAGACTGTTGACGAACCAAAGAAACTCTGGGTTCTTAACTAACCAACTAGATGTAAGCCCCCATTCGCTGACTAATTAACTAAGCAAACTTCACTGCGATCCCTCCTCAGGACAAGCATGGCTCTTATCACGTTACAGACTCAGCCCGAATGAGTTCCCAGTCTCCAGCTCCAAACACTCTTATCATTGGTATTTTCCGTAGAAAAACAGAAACACTTGCGCCACATGCAACTGCACCTACCACCGCTCCAGTCAGCCAGACCCGATGTTAAATACCGATCCCGATGCTGATTTCGAATGGAATCCACGTGTCTGCAGAGCTCAGTAGCATCACGAACCGCAACCTTACCCAAAAGAATTGAATTTGGATCTCCCCCCTGAAAGGTCAGTCAGGCCACATGCCTTTAATATCTGCACCGACTGCCTGCCCGCTCCACACTTATGACACATTGCATGCACGGAATGTGAGCCTCACATCCACCCGTTCCCACAGAAAAAAAAAAATTGATTCACTTCGGTGCCTCCCCCATTACGTAACCGGTCCGCTCCCCCAGCGAACACCAGGCAGTCTCGCAAAATGTCAAACAGTTAATTAACGGGAAGAAAACCGAGAATCAAATCTCAACCGAAAGTGAAACTTTGTTTACCCGCAGCCCCGACACGACCGAAAAAAAAGCACGCCACCCCCGGGCACATCTCGAGTGACTGGCCTGTGGAACACCGCGCGAGACTCAACTTGAACAGGTTTCCACCTGGAGTTCCGCACTCTAATGATGTGTGCTCTCGGTGTGGTTGTGTTAAATGTCGACCACGATACCCCACATTCACTCCCTCCCCCCCTCCCCACACTTTCATCACTTACCTTTCTCGTAGCTGATCTGACGTTCTTGCTGTCGGGCATTGTCGGCGGCCACCTTCAGTAGGCTCTGAATGTTCCGCAACAAAGTCTCCGTGGAAGATGTTGACTGTTGCTCGAGTCCAACGATCGCATCGTTTGGCGGCAGTCCATCATTGAGTGCGACGCCGCCCACTCCACCATTGCCCATGCTGGTGGTGCTGCCGGTCGCGCTGCCCGCACCGCTACTGACACCGCCGCTGACAACTCCAACGCCACCGACGCCTGCACCGCTCGCAGCGACCGCAGCAGCAGCAGCTGTCGCAGCCAGCGTGGAATAATTCAACGCCCGCTGGTGGTGATGATGATGGTGCGGTGTCGACGACTGCTGATGCGGCTGATGGTGGGAATGCGCCGAATGGTGCGAATGATGGAGATCACGATCACCAGAATTTGACGTAACGGAAATCGCTTGATTCTGCGCCGACGAGATTTCACGCTCGCTATCACTAAGATCTGCGAATGACAAGAGAAGACACGATCGATCGAGGTGTCAGACAATCGCTCATCGCTCATCGTGAGACACTTACCGTCATCCTTGCCTAAATGGTCGTCCACTTCCGAGCCGTTGTCGTCACTCAGGTTCTCGTCATCGCCCCGCACCGATGGTGGCGGTGAGTGCACCTCGTCGCTGCGATCACTGCGATCATCACAATTGCTACCGTGATCGGTGGCGCCTCCAGACTTTGACAAATTTAACACAGGGCTCTGCCGACTGGGTGAACCTGCAAGGAGCCAACAACAAACCTGTCTAGAGCACACGCACACACACCCACGGATAGTCAGACTTACAGTTTCTTGAGCTCAAGTCCCTCGGCTTCTGATCGTTCATTTGCTGGCGATCGTCGGTGCGCTCCTCGCGAAGTCTGAAATGAATTTTGCTTCTTTTAGATTTCAAATGTCTTCCTCTTCAATGCGCACCCCAAATCATTCTCCCCACCCCCCCCCCCCGCGGCCAATGCTTACCTCTCCAAGTGCTTGACAATATCCTCATACGCAGCCCGACAGTTCTCCCAGATCCCCGAGCGTGCGATCGCGTCCATACTGGCCGCCGACATGCCACTCTGGGCTGCCGCTTTCAGCATCTGACTGTCCGGCCGGCCATGCAGCCCGTGCGGTGGCATGCCAGGACTCATCAGGGCCGACCCAGGATGATGGTTCATCTGCATGAATGCCATGTGATTGATCGGTGGTGGATTGTAGCCGTTCGCCAGGAGTGGCGATTTCTCCAATCGAGAGATATCTGCAACGAAAAAAATGAAATCGATTTCTGTGATTAGATGCGAATCCCTTGCAGCGGACCAGTCCCAATCCCAATCCCATTCCCAATCCCCAGCCCAACAAAAGTTTCTGCAATTTGATCGGCAATCCGTGCACGATTCGAATCGAAATATCTGCAATTAGGCAGCGCAATGGGAATTCTTTGATTTCATTTCGAATGCGGGGGGCGGACACCGCCGCTTCAGCCGATGATGGGCCACAACAATGGAAATGAAAGGAACACCACTCAGGTAACCAAATTGACGATAGACACGATACGGACTTCAAACTCGTTGTCTACGGATTCAATTCGGTTTTGTCGGTTGTTTTGTCCGTCTACGGGTATGAATGTATGCGCATGCTCGGCGGCATGCATTCGGACGAAGACGGGACGCCCCCAAGCGAAGTCATTGTGGCGTCTCTTACAATTTCTGTGTTGTTTCAATGTTTCTTGTGTGTTTCGTTTTTTTGTTTCTTGTGTTTATCGTTTCATTCAATTAAGTCTTGGGTTGCGGGTATCTCTGGGATGTGTGGTGGCTTTTGATCCCGCAAATGGAGGTTGAGAGATGGATACGTTTGTGTAGTCGCAGGGAACGGGTTGGCGTTCGGAAGGTCTTGCGGACGGATGGACTGAGGAGCAATCATGTGATGAGTAAGCAGAAATTGCAATTGTTACACGGACAGAAGGCATGGAACTCTTAACCGTAATGAATGTATCTGTGGCAGGGAAAAATGTATCTATCACTCAAAGACAAATTGAATAATGTCGAAGGGATGAGTTCAACAATTGATAGAAAGCATCAGCCGTTGAGATGAGTGGCTGTCATGGGGAGTACGGGGGGTACCTTGATCTACCGTCGCGTTGTTGTAGACCTCGAGGCCGAAAAGAGGCCTGAGAGAAATTGATACAAGGAAGGTCTTGTAATTGACTGTCTAGCTCTTGTAGTTGGACGAGCTTTCGAAACGATTGGTTAAATAATTTGTAGACACACACCTGGAATTTTGTTTCGTTGGAGGTTATTACGATGGATATGGATATCTGCACCGCAATACAAGGTGTTTCGTCAGATAACTCAGTCCGACATCAAAGTTCAGCGAACAGACTGCTGCTTGATTTGTCTCAAAGTAGCTTGTTTCGAAGAGGAATGAAAAGAAAAGGTCTGGCTTTTGTCGTCAAATCAACTGTGATGAAACAGTCCCCTCGTTTGATTGTAGGTCCATCCATATTTCGCCTTTTCTTCTCCATTTTAGGCTACCACAAGGCGTCGGACAATCAGCGCAGGATGGTCCACGAAACAAGGCATGGTTAATGCCACCAGATGACACACTTTTAGAGATCCATTTAAACATTAGATCTCAGTGATGACAAAAGAGATGATCAAGGAAGCAGGGCATCAAATGGATTACTATACGAATGCTCGAGAAGCAAATGAACCTAAATTCTTATACAGACTTGATTGATTAACCAACTCAATAGTGACCAACAAGCTTAAGTTAGGTTATGTTAGCGGGCTGCTAGTAAATTCACCAGCACACTTAGACAATGTTGGTCCACTGTGATACCCACAGTCAGATTGCTACCACTGATCGACAGCTCCAGTGATAGTGCCGATAATTTGATCCCAACGGCAAATGGTGACTGAACCAGATTTGAAAAACCGGATAAAAGCGTATTAACTTTGCTTTCATTGGGATTCGAACGTCTAACTGAAGGCAGGCACTTAACCAACTGGGCCATCCAGTCATTAAATGACCAACAATGGCTCATCAAATAGAACTAAGGCTTGGTGATCCACAAGCTCAAACTCTGTATGAAGGCGCTACGAATAAAGGATGAGCCATCTAGTGGTTTCATCATAGGTTATCTTGACACTGACAGCTGTTTCCCACTCGAAATCTTGACAGAAAGTCAGTATCATACTTCCGCGGAACGAAATGAGTCGCTCTACACTTGAAAAACGTTGGCAAATATTGAAAACTTATTTTGAAAGCGAGTGTTGTGCAGCCCAAACAGAGCATTTTTTTTAAAAAGAAGTGCGTTTTTGGCAAAAATGGAGCACCAGAACTACTGTACGCAAGTCTTTTTTTTCGGAGGTTTTGAAATACTACACTGGAGCACTCAGACTCAAAACTGGTCCATTGATTCGAACCTGGAACCCCTCGAACTTGGGGCAGGCACTTAACCAACTGCGTCATCCAATCGCTTTGCTATACGCAAGTTTGTGCAACAAGTTCGTGAGACAGGTATGCTAGTGGACAACACTCATGGTCCCCGTCGTCGTTCGGTGCGCACAGATGAGAATGTGCCGTGAGAATGTGCTGTGGCCGAGAGTGTGAGACACAATTCACGAACATCAACTCGCCATCGATCTCAACAGCTCAACATTTCCATTTCACGCACTAGCCTGAGGAGAATTCTGCACAAAGATCTCGAATTATTCGCTTACATGGTCCAATTGACTCAGCAGTTGATGGCGCGCGACCATCCGCTTTACCGCGTTATCGCTTCGCAGTTTGGGCCTTAGAGCAGCTTGAATTTGACAACGATTTTGGGTAAAAAATCATCTTTTCTGATGAGGCGCATTTTCATCTCGGCGGCTACGTTAACAAACAAAATTCCCGCATCTGGGGCTCCGAAAACCCAAACCCGCACGTTATTGTCGAGAAGCCAATGCATCCATTGAAAAACATCGAAGTACAGACCGATGAATGAGGCTTCTCGACTTCGATGGTTTGGTCATGTGACACGAATGTCTCCTTCATCACGACTTCCGAGGCGTGCCTTAAATGCGATTCCAACAGGTAGGCGACCACTTGACAGACCCAGGATGAGATGGTTGGACCAAACACTCGCCTGGTTGCACTTGGGCATAGCTCCTAATGAGTTAGAGTCGATGGCGGAGGATGGAGTAGCTTGGAGATCTTTCGTGCATGCATTGCCCCTGAAAACCCTTTAGTGGAACATGCGGGTCACAGAAAATGATGATGATGATGAGCCAATGCATCCACACTCACAGATAGTGACAGTTTGGTGCGGATTTTGGAATAGTGGCATCATTGGACCACTTTTCTTTGACGTTTCGGTGAAACGGGGCGCAACGGAGCCATGTTAGTCGACTTTTTTTTACTGAAATTGAGGACATGGATTTGGACAACCTCTGATTTATGCAGGATGGTGCGCCATGTCACACAGCCCATCTGTCATCTGTCTTTTACGATCTTTTACGATCAACCGTCTTGGCGATGGCAATTGGCCGCCTCGGAGCTGAGATTTGACCCCTTTGGACTCTTTTTTGGGGTGAACCGTGAGAGACCGATATTATGCCAATAATCCGGAAACGATTTAAGCACTTAAGGCCAATATCATCCAAGCAATCCGAGCTACATCCCGAAACCATCAACAAGGTCTTGGAAAATTGGTGTGACAGAATGCGCTATTTCGACGCCAACCGAGGCAGCCATTTGAACGACGTTGTATTTCATAATTAACGGGAAGGTTTGTTCTTACTAATGAAGCCATAATACATGGAAAAAATTAAGTTTTGTTTATTTTATTGCATTTTTAAAAATAAACTTGTATTTGGCCCACCCGGTTCTTTGGTGTGAACATTTCTGAATTCGTACCAGTGTGAAAGTGTTGATTTTCTACTTTCATTCAAAGCAAATGCCTGCTAAAATGCATCGAGAGCTCCATGAAAGTTTACGGAGATGGTGCTTTAAGTGAAAAAATGTGCTGTGATTGATTCCTTCGCTTCAAGGACAGTGTTTTCGATGTTGACGACCGTCCGCGTGAAGGAGGGCAAAAATGTTTGGAATACTGAGTGTAAGTTTGGAACGAAGAGAGGTCCCAGGTTCGAATCCCAGTGAAATCAGTCACCATTTGCAGTTGGGATCAAATTAACTGCACTGGAGTAGGTTGCTACCTGGCAGTACAATGGACCAGGTTTGAGTCTGAGTACTCCAGTAGAATTTCAAAAATCCTCCAAAAAAAAGAAGCACTGAATTGCATTTTAGTTTATGTATGTGACCAAAAACGATAAAACATCATCTCACACGGCATTGGTTCTTCGAGACCATTTGGCAAATAATTCAATCCATATCAGCTCACAAGCGCCGCATTCGCATGAGGCACTAAAGGCCGTACCTGAAGGTGACTATTCGGTACGCTTTGAGGAGTGGAAAAACCTTGGCATAAGTGTATTATATCCGGGGGATTACTTTGAAGGCAATAAAATTATTTTTAAAAAATATATAAAGATTAAAAAAAAGAGCCGGTCCTACTTTTTGGACACAATTGTATTTCTTCCCAACTAATTCAATTAGTTGTTCCTTGTATCAATTTCTGAAAAGAGAGAAGCAGTCCCAAAAGCGCCCCCTCTATGCTCTACGTTCTTGTAGCCTTCAGACAAGATGGCAAATGAGTCAACTCTTCGGTGACATCTGTCAGACACACAACAAATATGTTCAGCAACGTTTTGTTAGAATGTTAGATAACAATGAGAAAACAATTTGGACCAAGTACAAAGCAAGAATTTTAAAAGTTGACATTAGAAAATGTTACTTCTGCACTGACAGTTTGCTCGTGGACTCTCAAAACACAAAATACCACTCATCCATGACGGGCGCGCAGATAGCTCAGTCGAAAGGAAGAACGATGATGTAAGCGCGGCAATATTTCAACCACTCCCATCTTCCGTCAGATAAATGACAGTCGCATCAGCTCTATTTAATTATGTCATCAAACTGTCACATGACAAGCCGTCAACAAAAATTTACCACAGCCCAGCACAAAGCATTCCAAATGAAACAGACGAATTCATGGCCCGTCAACAAACAGCCGCACAATATTGAAACAATTTATTTGCAAAATAAAAAACAGCGGACCTATTTATTATCAATAAATAAGAAGGTAATCAAACAAATTGCTTCACATGTTTGCATACACATGTAACCTAATCACTGCTGTAATATCGCGACCCATTCCGCCATCAGCCCCTCCGGCTCCGGCCCGCCGAGGGTGGCCATTTGACAATTTATCAATTAATACCATTAGACAAAGTGAAGTACGTCGCGCACCGCGAAGGGTGGCTCGGGGGGCAATTTACATTTTATAACCTTCGCCGGTAGTGAAATTGTTAGTTGCGGCCGGAATAGGTTTGGACTGAATTAAATATCATCACCCGTACTGGCAGCAGGCTTGCCATCGATTTTTTTTCGCTCTGCACTTTATTTGGCTTTTAATTCATTTTAACGAATGGCTTGCAAATATTCGCTCCACTCCCCCACCCAGCGTCGGCGTCGCTGTGCTCCAGCGGGACACCCTCCCACTGGTGCCATGAATAATTATTGGTTATTGAAAATTCAGGAAAAAAATATTAAAAATGTCACCACAAAATTGGTTTCCCTCTAGAGGCGCTGGGGGATGATGACCTGGATGTGGGTGTGCTCATAAATAACGCTAATTCGCCAATGAAATGAATTTAGAATATTTTATGTAGTTTTCGAGTAGCTGGAGGCGGATTTTGATTCTTTCGACTATTACACATGAGAACACTTGCAAGTGAAGTGTAATGAAGTGGTTTGAAGTAGACTCTTACAGAAAACAGTGATTAGAAGCCGTCGTAAATGACCTCGATATCAAGCTCATCAAGTTTGATTGGGCCATGTGCACATCAATCCGACAAAGCTTAGAAACGGGACAAAGCAGGACTTATGCATCCCGCAAAAATCACTGTTTGGTGTGGATTTTGGGCTGGCGCCGTCGTGGGTCCACATTTCTTTGGGAAAGACGTTGGTCAGGCCCTCACCCTCAAAATGATCACCAACTTCTTTTGGTTTGAATTGGATGATGTGGACACAGACAACATGTGGTCACAACAGGACGGTCCACATTTCTTTGAGATCGATGTTGGCCAGGCCATCACCGTCAACGGCGAGCGCTATAGACCAAGTCGATGATTACCAACTTCTTTTGACTTGAACTGGATGATATGGACACCGACGAGATGTGAATTCAACAGGACAGCGGAGATTTGTGTCACACAGCTCACGCCACATTGGAAATTCTGCATGAGCGATTCGAGGGCATGGTCATCTCACGTGGAGGCCACCGAGATCGCGCGATTTGACCCCGTTAGACATTTTCTTGTGGATTTTATGTTGTCTTGTGGTTTTCTGAAGTCGCAGGTCTACGCAAATAAGCTACAAACTGCAGGGGCCTTTAAAGCCAACATACCCCATGCCATCGATCAAATTTAGCCTGATATATGCGCTAGAGTTAGAGAAAATTAGACATTTCGAACGCGCGTCACCCAGGCAAACCGCGGCGGACTTTAAAAAGACGTTACATTCCATATATAATGGCATACAATAGGCTTTTCAAGCGAATCAAAACTGTCAATGATACTTTACACACACTTTATTTTATTTAAATTTAAAGATAGGAAGTGCTTAATGATGTAAGGACTGAGCCATCTTCGTAAGGCAAGTTTTTACATTTCGAAAAACTCAGTAAAAACGTCTTCGATTCTTCATGTTCACTAAAGTAGAAAGTTCGCATGGGCTTGAGAAAACGATGAAGAGGGAAGAAATACATCTTTCATTTGAATTCATTTGAATTTTCGAACTTGAGATCGTTGGTCTAAAACAAACTCCTCTTAAGCCGCAGTTTATGGCAACGATTGAGTTTCTCAATAACTCTAACAATCCTAGCAGATAGCTAGCACGGTCTTTTGCTAACTGTCTCCAGTTGCACACATCAAGTTGATTGAAGTCATTCTCCACTTGCGTGCGTCATCCTAATCGTGGACGTCCTCTGTTGCGTAGTTCCACAGACTCAAAGTAGATGATTCTTCTGGTCGAAGTTAAGTTGTTCGTGTACTCTACATGGCGTAACCACTTCTATCTCTTCCAATGTATTCATTCTACCATATTTATGATAACATAATTTAATCACTATATCGCTTATAATAATCTAGTTGCCATGTCTATTTGCCAATGTATGTGCTTCATTGAGAGGAATGAAAAAAGAGAACTGAACAATCATTGAATAAGTAGCACATGCAGCAAACGGAAGTCTTAAGTGTTTTTGCTTTTGAATCTGAATATTCAATAGCCACCTTAGGCGTTTGATCCGTAGACACACGGCTAGACTCATGTCGCTGTGCAGTACGTACAGCTCGTGGTTGAATCTTCTCCTTCAATCACCAGCAACGCAAACATGAGCAATCATCGCACGCAGAACTTTTCTCACGAAGAAACCTTCATCTTCACCCGCCTTGTAGAGCAGGACTAGGGTGATCATGGTATTGTACAAAATTAGCTTGGTCTTTCGTAAAAGTGCTCTATTGTGTCTTAAACCCAAATAAACAGAGTTGTAACGTTGTTCATACAAAGTCTTTCTTTCAGCGAAATTGCGAAGTTCTGGCCAATTCGTCGATGTCTGTCGTTTCTGCATAACAGCATATACAGGGTGGGCCATCTAGCGATTTTTTTTTTATATCATACTCGTAGGTTATTTTGACACTGACAGCTGTTTCCCGCTAGAAATCTTCACAGAAAGTCAGTATCATACCTCCGCGGAACGCAGCCGCTTTACGCTTGAATAACGTTGGGAAATTTTGAAAACATATTTCCAAAGTGAGTGCTGTGTACCCCAAATAGTGCGTATTTTGACCGAAATGAAGCACGCGACTTCTTTACACAAGTTTGTGCAAAAAGTGCGTGAGACTGGTATGCTAGCGGACAACACTCATGGTCCCCGTCGTCGTACGATGCGCACAGATGTGGCTGCTGTGGCCGAGAGTGTGAGACTCAATTCACGAACATCAACTCGCCATCGATCTCAACAGCTCAACATTTTCATTTAACGCACTAGCCTGAGGAGATTTCTGCACAAAGATCTCGGATTATTCGCTTACAAGGTCCAATTGACCCAGCAATTGATGGCGCGCGACCATCCACCTCACCGCGTTATCGCTTCGCAGTTTGGGCCTTAGAGCAGCTTGAATTGGACAACGATTTTGGGCGAATTTTCTTTTTTGACAAGGCGCATTTTCAACTCGGCGGCAACGTTAACAAACAAAATTGCCGCATCTAAGGCTCGGAAAACCCAAACCCGCACGTTATTGTCGAGAAGCCAATGCATCCACATCACAGACAGTGACAGTTTGTTACGGATTGTGGAGTGGTATGAAACTTGTATTTGGCCCATCCTGAGTGCTGAACCACTCCACTGGGATGAGCCCTGGAGAGGTATAGCAGTACTAGCTGCCAGTTGTCGACCGAAGAGATCAATTTGGATGAGATTGAGGAAAACGTCAAATGGAGGATCAAGGATAGTTTATTAAATTATTGAAATACTGTGCGGTTACATCGCGAAAAATGAACAATTTGGGACGTTCTGTGGGCTGGTGGACCAACCGGACCCTATTTTCGACTTATTTTGGTCAACGGTAATAGCTGTGAGTGGGCACCGTGAGCCGAGTGAGCTTGTGCGTTGACCCATACGCACTAGACTTTCAAGTCTAGGTTCGAATCCAGTCTCAGACAAAACTATTTGTAAAAAAAAAAGAAATTGTTCGCTACTCAATCTCTTTTCAGTCACTGACAATGCTAAGAGTCTAGAAAAAGCTTCTCAAAATTGCTGTTCGGAATCGGCATTAACCCGCAGGTCTCCTCCACTCGTGAGAGAACAATAGCGCGCACAACACGAGTGGTTGCTAAGAAGCCAGGCGCAGGTCCAGCTCGGACTGTAGCACCGCCATTATTATTATTATTAATTGCTGTGAGTGAATAACATTTTTATTCCGTAGTTAAACAGCACGAAGAGATGTGATTCCAGCAAGATGACGCTATCGGTCAGCTTATTGGAGGAAACATTCGATGAATGCATAATTTGGCGTAATGGACCTGGAATTTAGCCTCCAAGATCTTGTGATCTCGTCGTCTCTCGGCTATTTTCTTCAGGGATACGTAATGGTCTATGCTGATAAACCTACAAAAATCGACGCATTGGAAGTCAGCATTATTCGTGTTACTGAGGACGTACGGCCAAAAAATTCTTGAAAAAGTGGTCTAAAACGCTGTCTCTCGAATGACATTCATCAGAGCCAGTCGTGGCCGTGGTGAGCATTTGCTCGACGTTGTATTCGGAAAATACTTGCAGACTGTATTCTCCCGACCGAATACAAGAAAATGCCTGTTTAATGAAATTTCTAGTGTATTGTTCGAAATCAATGTTAGTAATGACACCCGATATTTCCAGAACTTTTCGAGACTCATTTAGGTTAGGTTAGGTTAGGTTAGGTTAGGGGGCTGATAGTGAATTCACCAGCACACTTAGACCATGTTGGTCCATTGTGATACCCACAGTCAGACTACTATCACTGATCAACCGCTCCAGTGATAGTGCCGTTAATTTGATCTCAACGGCAAATATTGACTGGACCAGATTTGAAAAACCGGATAAAAGCGCATTAATTTTGCTTTCACTGGGATTTGAAACTGGCACCATTCTCAGTTTGGTTAGGCAGGCCAACGGTACCATCCAGGAAATGTATACTCAATTAACTGAGGAAGTCTTTAAAAAAACAATTTTCATTAAAAAGTGTGTACTCACCATTAATGTGTCCATTCTCATAGGCATAGTCTCCATTGTCCAAGCGATGTTTCTTCAGCTGCGGATGCTGTGACAGATGAGTTGGTGGTAGGGACAATCCAACAGGTCCTCGCTTTGGCGGTCTACCCGGCCTAGAGCTGCGGAATGGCAGAGAGTTACTGTCGTTTAAAACATTTCAATCCAATACCGCCAAAGGGTGGCCATCCACAGTACGAGAGCTCGCACCGGGTAACCACCCTTCTGCCGAGCACTGAATTGTCCAACAAACTATGCAGATATCTGTGTATCTCTAAGATAAGACTAAGTACAAAAAAATTAACTCATCAATTTCCAGACAAAGTCGCATTTCCTCTTCTTCTTTCGAAAAAAAAAAACACAAAAACTTTGTGAACCGAGAATACAGTATCAAAAGAAAAATATTAAACAATAAAACATTTGGTTTAGTCAAATATTTAAATGGCTACCGTTTGTGGTTATCATCCCAGGGTCTACTGTGTGGTTGATTATACGGGATGGATATTGTAGTAGCGGTGGTGATGATGGTATGCAGAGAATGAGAAGAAATAAAAATTCATTTTGGTGGTGTCTTCGTTATTTATTAGCAAGAAAATATGTTCATTTATAGTCTAGCAGTGGCAACACTGTGTGTGCGTGGTTTAAATATTTAATCGACTCGGCAAATACCCTGGGTTTGATCATCTCAAAGTAAACTACTGCTTCTTTTTGTTTTAATTCTTAGATCAAATAGAGGAAGGTAATGGTGGAGGTGGAGGTGGAGGGGGATGACGCCGGCTGGTGGAGACTGGGAGCACGGAGAGATGCATATCTCACAGTATCTCTGACATCTCGGCTAACAATGGTGGTACATGTACATATTTTGATAGTGGACGACGGTGGCGACGGCGGCAGCGGTGGGAGATAAGACTCATACATCGCTGGCTGACTGGTCTGTTTTGCTGTGCGGGGCGAGGGCGGGGTTGGAGAAGACACAAAATTTATTAATTTTGAAACAAATTAATCCCAGGGGTAAACACAGCTAAGTATCTGTTTGCTACTGTTTAACAAAATTCTTTGGATTGAGCAAATAGTAGGCCATTCGAGGCATTTGTTTGCGAACCCATGGTGGCGCCTATTTTACATAAGACTATCTCCGCTCGAGTCTTCTTTGCGGCGAAAGGTGGCTGGCTGCCTTCAGGGTGTACATAGTCGTTTTTTTTTTCGTTAGATGTTTGTATCTACTTCGTCGAGGGGAAGTTAGTGAATGAAGTATCTTTCTTCGTGCGTTGTTCATACACTCCTAACGAGATAAGCTTATGATTTAGGCCTGGTTTTGGGGTGAGGTCATGCTTCATTTTGGCTTCAGTGTTTCAATTAGAAAGATGTTGGGGTCTAACAGGTGCCGATTATCTCTACATTTTGTTGGTTATGACAAAATACGCTCTAACTTAAGTTTGTCTTTAAGTGAGCCTCGTTTTCCATGGCTCTAGAAGGAAGAGGGTTGTGGTTTGTGGGGATGGGCTACATTTTTTTAAGTGTTACATTTTATTTTCATACGTAGGAGATTTGCACTTCCGGAACCATTATCAAAAAGGAACACAAAATCAATTAGAAATCTTTGTGGGAATATTAAGTTTTTAAGATTGAAAGTTTCAGAACGTCCGCAAACGTGACAGAAGGTCATGAATACAGATCATGTGCATGAGTTAGTAACTTGTGTACAATTGTCTCAAACGAAAAATAAAGAAATTTGGGAAGTTTTCGAAACTTAACATTGACAAGACAGTCACAAACCGCATTCAGGACTCTACCTTATTCCAAGAAATGCTTGATTTTCCAAATGATTAGAAAGTTGAGGTCGTCATATGCCGATTTGACAAAAACTGATCCATAAATATGAGGACAAGAACAATTTTGAACAAATGTCACAAAGAACTACGTCGAAATTGTCATCCTGACAACATTAGAGTGTGCACGTATGCAACGATTTGCGACTAGGGCTCAAAATTTTAGTCATTTTTGAATATTTTTTCTTTTTGAATTTCATTAGACTCCATTTACATCCATCGTTCGAAATTCTTTGAACACAAAAAGTGTGGCATAAGCCAAATAGTCATAAGAATTTGCTAAGAACGTAAACGATTCTGAAAGCGGAGGAGGGGCCTCTTCGAGAGGAAGGTCCTTCGAATTATGCATGTTCCATGTTGGAAGACAACTTTTGGTCAGAAATGGATGGATGATATGTGATATGATCAGTGATATGTGCTCCTAACATGATGATGTCACATACCACACAGCTAATCAATCAAGTGATCTGCTTAAAGGGAAGTTCGTAAAGTCGGCACCATAACATGAAAGTAGAGAGATCAGTTTCTCTAGTAAGAAAATATACTATTAAATCTCCTACACTTTAAAGAAGCCTGCAGAAATTAAGGAGACCAAAAGAAGTAAATTTCCTTGTCAAAGAATGAAAAAATCCTACAAATCCCGCAAGGGCTTAAAATTGCAATGGAGCCGACGAAAGATGGACTCGACGAGAGATTGTGCGGACGACAAATGGACCCGACGGAAGATGGACCCGACGAACAATGGACTCGACAAAAGTCGGAGCCGGCGAAAGATGGTGCTGACGAAAGATGGACCCGACGAATGATGGATCCGACGAAAGATGGACCCGACGATAGATGGACCCGACGAAAGATGGACCCGACGAAAGATGGACCCGACGAAAGATGGACCCGACGAAAGCTGGACCCGACGAAAGATGGTGCTGACAAAAGATGGACCCGACGAAAGATTGTGCGGACGACAAATGGACCCGACGGAAGATGGACCCGACGAACAATGGACTCGACAAAAGTCGGAGCCGGCGAAAGATGGTGCTGACGAAAGATGGACCCGACGAAAGATGGTGCTGACGGAAGATGGACGACGAAAGACGGCTATGGGGGATACTATTATTTTTACTACTGACATGATCTCTCATAGGATGCCACCAGTTTTGCAAAATGATGGATCCGACGAAAGATGGACCCGACGAAAGATGGACCCGAAGAAGATAGTGCTGACGAAAGATGGACCCGACGTAAGATGGACCCGACGAAAGATGGACCCGACGAAAGCTGGACCCGACGAAAGATGGTGCTGACAAAAGATGGACCCGACGAAAGATTGTGCGGACGACAAATAGACCCGACGGAAGATGGACCCGACGAACAATGGACTCGACAAAAGTCGGAGCCGGCGAAAGATGGTGCTGACGGAAGATGGACGACGAAAGACGGCTATGGGGGATACTATTATTTTTACTACTGACATGATCTCTCATAGGATGCCACCAGTTTTGCAAAATGGTTGCGGTCACTGTTATCTTAATCAAGGTTAACATATATCGCGCGGTACAATGTGTTCGGTGTCAAAGACCACTGAGCAGACTCAACTTGCTGTGAATCCCATACAGTTCATAAAAGAAACTTCTCCTTCGTCATCGCAAACTGGACTAAGGATTTCTTTATCCTATTTTGATGCTGTCCATGCCTTTGAGCTGTAAAGCAAAAACTAAACATATAAGAGTCCTATTAAAAATAATTCTGGGCCTTCGAGTTTGTGCTCAAAATGCCTGACAAAAGAAGATTTCTTTGAGTTCTATAAGGCTCTTATTTTCGTTTTATGTCTTCAAATCTTGCGACAAGGGTACATTCGGACTATAACGCAGCTGTCATTGGAATTTATTATCACCTCTAGACCTTAAGGTTCAACTAAGGCTTTTAGAGCGCGTCCAACCCCGTCATCCTTCATCATTTTTTTTCCCAAATAACACATCCCCATGGGCATTAGATCGTACAGCTTTTCCTGCCAACTAACTCAGGACCATAGATCTGTGTAGGAAGAGGAACAGCATTTTTGTTAGCACGACGAATCTTGTGGTACTTCTATTAGTTTGAAAGTCTCGTTTGCCCAATGTTTCGCTTGATGTGTGCTAAGCGGCTACGATCGACATGGGATTTACAGACGGTGTCCATTTCAAGAGATTAAACAGTGGTTACGTTAGGTTAGAGGTCTGGTAGTGAATACACCAGCACACTTAGACCATGTTGGTCCATTGTGATACCCACTGTAAGACTAGTACCACAGATCGACCGCTTCAGTGATAGTGCAGTTAATTTGATCCCATCGGCAAATGATGACTGGGCCAGATTTGAAAAACCGGATAAAAGCGTATTAACTTCGAACCTGGGACTCCTCTAACTTGCGGCAGGCACTTAACCAACTGCGCCGCCCAATCCTCCTGTCTTCTCCTATAGAGTCGCTGTTTTCCTCGACCCATCCTAGAAATTCAACAGAAGCCAAAAATTTCTCATGAGATCCGGCTCGAAGGACCAAAACTCCTCTTGAAACTCTCAACAAAACCAAACAAAGACAGAAATTCATATTTCCAGAGTGCAGTGCTCTTGATGGAGTTAACATCACTTCAAGTCAAGTACGCTACCTTCACCCACATTTCTGATGAATCACCCCTCTCAATACGCCATGCATAATCACTTCAAAGGAGACCATTACTGAGAGATCACCTTCCGCTCGGTGTTTCTTTGAAAGCTCAGTTGACTTCAAAGAACACAACAACAGCAACAAAAAAAATTAAAAAGAAAAGAAAATCGCTTATATCCCAACAAACAGACAACTTGTCAACCGGGCCACAACTACACAAAGCCGGCCGTCATGTAATCGAACCTCTTTATGCAAATCGCCCTCAAGGTGCACTTGTTCGCCGCTATTCTTCGTTTACGCCGAAACACCGCCACCATCAGTCCGAGTCACACTTGCACCGCAATTCGATTGACAATTGCTGAGGAAATGAGTGAGAATCTCTAATCGGATTTAATGCACTTCACAGGAATGCACATCAATTCGGAGAAACCACTGCAAACTGCAGATACGAGATTATGGATGTGCGCACCTCAATCATACGCCGGGCAAGTCCTCCCTCGTACATGATTGCTGCGCCCCCCGTTTCGAACGAGTATCTTATAAACGATTATTGAATCATAATCAACACACAAAACCGAAATGCTTATCGAAACGCTTCGATTATCGCACTTGCACCGCGAGTCCACCGCGGAGCCGAACAAGTTTGTCCGGCGCTGCACCGACATCGGTAGCGGCGGCAGTAGCAATTTCAGAAAATCAAAAACCTAACTCTCCGCACCAATTCCAATTACCAACCACAAAATCTATATCCGATTGACTACACTCGATTAATTAATTGCCAATTGAAAAATGAAATACCCGCCACTTGCCAGTTGAATGGAAGAAAAAGATACATTTGTATCTTTGTGCACTCTGTTCAGTGCACACTCGGTCTGTCTGACTGTCTTTCGTTCGTCGTTCGTTTTGAGTGCAGTAAGCCAACAACAAATAAGCTGTGCATATGTTGACTTTCCACTTTATCCCCAACAACGGCAAAACAGGTGCAAAAAAGATACTTGTTTATCGACCCTCTCTGTACCCCTGCGAGCCGCAAGTGTGTGTATCTTTTGGTTTGTGTGTCGTACGCACGGGTCTATAAATCTTCACAGCCGGACTACATGCATTCTATAATTTTGCAATTAAGTGTATTTTATTAGATTTTGTATCTCGTTGGACGTTGGCTGTGAAGCTGTTTTTTTTTCGCGGATTTTCTGATGTATCTGCATGACGATGTGCACCAAAGCAGCTAATAGCGATTTGTAACGCTTTTTCGCGCGCCGCAAAATGAAACACACCCGGCCTATGTGCTTTACGAGCAGAGATTTCTGTGTTTAGATACTTTAACTGGCGGATTATTGTTCGAAACAAATTTATCTGATTTACACTCTGATTATTTGCATGCCAATCTATCGGTTTGTTTGATGGTCGTATGCAAAACTATTTGTTTCTGTAACCATCTATTGAGCCATTTCACTACTGCTGTGCATCCAACAGATGCACGAGGGGGCAATTGCTTAATAATACAATATATTCTCAGTGCAGGAGATGTGCACACTCGTTGGGGTGGATGGATGCGCCTGATGAGTGCTTATCACGCCAAACTATTAGGCATTTTTGCAAGGCCTAATTGAGAGCTCAACACTTGTCAGTGTGGGGCGGCGTACGTGTAACTTCGTACATCAGATACACTTGAAAAATGTTGTATCTGCGCGCATTCAATACAATTGAATGGCTTTTTCATCCCCGCCGCTGATTGCACATTCCGTTTGGGGGGCGAAATGGGCGCGAAGGCGAAGAAAAACAAAAACAAAAAAAAAACGAAAGAAATTAATTACGAGCGAGAGGTGTTGTTGAATTGTTTTTTCTGTGTTGCGTTCGGCGGTGGCAATTATGAACTGAAGAGAGGCAATTTGTTTGCATGCAAATGTTTCCTAAGTGGCAGTGCCAGTGCCAGTGAAGAAGTGTGAGCTTCAGTATTTCACTTATGCGGTCTTCTTTCGTTGCCAACCCATCGGATAATGCAACTGTACACGTGAATTGTGATGTGAGTGTTGCTTAAGCGAAGTCGGCTGCTTTAATTTGAACGGTTGAGACTGCAGGCGAGTGTTGGCTAAGGAAAAGTTGAGGATGATTATGTCGATGAATTTGTCAAAATGGATGTTATTCAAGTGGATGCCAAAAAGCGTGTCCTCCACCTGCTGAGAGGTGGACGTTAAAGACATCCATGTCCTGTCTAAGCGATGATCACACCCCCAACTCGAAGCTTCGTATACACGCCAAAATTTAATGAGATCGAAACCGGCTTGACGCGTTCTCTTTGAAGGCACTGAAGAAAGAAGCTATAGCCTAAGAATGTTCGTTGCTCGACACGCATGTTCAGACATGACTTAAGAATCGTCAGAACATGTAGCGAGTATACAGGGTGGGTCATCTAGTGTTTTTTTTTTTGAATCATAGGTTATTTTGACACTGACAGCTGTTTCCCGATCGAAATCCTGACAGAAAGTCAGTATAATACCTCCGCGGAATGAAATTAGTCGTTTTACGCTTGAGCAACGTTGGGAAATTTTGAAAACTTATTTCCAAAGTGAGTGCTGTGTACCCCAAACAGTGCGATTTTTGAAAAAAAGTTTTGGCCGAAATGGAGCCTCCACCGCGACTGCTGTGTTCATCCGACTGGTATCCGAGTGGACAACACTCATTCAACCCCGTCGTCGTACGGTGAGCACGAACATCACGAACATCAACTCGCCATCGATCTCAACAGCTCAGCATTTCACGGACTAGCCTGAGGAGAATTCGCTTACAAGGTCCAATTGACTCAGCAATAGAGGGCGCGCAACCATCCACTTCGTTATCTCTTCTCAGCTTGGTCGTTAGAGCAGCTTGAATTGGACAACGATTTTGGGCGAAAAATCATATTTCCTGACGAGGTTGCCGCATGTGGGGCTCGGAAAACCCAAACCCGCACGTTATTGTCGAGAAGCCAATGCATCCATCGAAAACCATCGAAGTACAGACCGATGGATGAGGCTCCTCGACTTCGATGGTTTGGTCATGTGGCACGAATGTCTCCTTCACCATGACTTCCAAAGCGTGCCTTGAATGCGATTCCATCAGGTAGGCAATCGCTTGAGAGACCCAGGACGAGATGGTTGCACCAAGTCTAAATACTTGCCTGGTTGAACTTGGACGTAGCTCATGATGAGTTAGAGTCAATGGCGGGAGATCGAGTGGGCTGGAGATCTCTCATGCATGCATTGCTCCCGCGACCGCTTTAGTGGAACATACGGGCCACTAAAAATGATGATGATGATGATGATGAATCAATGCATCCACACTCACAGGTAGTCACAGTTTGGTGCGGATTGTGGGGTGGTGGCATCATTGGACCATTTTTCTTCGAAAATGAAGCTGGGAAATACGTTTCGGTCAACGGTAGGCGTTACAGACCCATGTTAACCTCCTATTTTTTACTGAAATTGAAGACATGAATTTGGACGACCTCTGGTTCATGCAGGATGGCGTGCCATGCCGCACAGCCACAATCGATCTTTTGCGCACCAAATTCCCAAATCGTGTTATCGGCCGTCTTGGCGATGTCAATTGGCCGCCTCGGAGCTGCGATCTGACCGCTTTGTTTTTGTGGGAACCGTGAATGACCGATGCTATGCGAACAATCCGGAAACAATTCAAGCACTTAAGGCGAATATCATCTAAGCAATCCGTGAGCTACAGACCAAAACCATCAACAAAGTCTTGGAAAAATGGGGTGACAGAATGAGCTGCTGCGAAGCCAGCCGAGGCGGCCAATTGAACGACATTGTATTTCATAATTAATGGGAATGTTTGTTCTTACTTATAAAGTCATAATACATTCAGAACAATTTAATTTTCTTCGTTTTACTGCATTTTTAAAAAGAAGCTTGTATTTGGCCCATCCCATTCCTTTCAAAGGATGTTTCTTAAGAATGTAACATAATCATCAATGTTTTTGCCAAGAATCGTTCGTTAGCATCAAAGATCTCCCCAAATTTTGATCGAAATACGAAATTTGTTGCACGAGAAATTCAGATCCATTCCGAAATAAATGCAATTTTTAGCCGAAAGCTATTCAAAGCTGCAGTACAAGCTCGAATAACAAGCTTTTATTATAATCACATTTTTTACTCAAATTGGTCAAAATTTTACCCGCATATTCAATTATCTGATCAAAAGACCAATGCAATGACCGCTTCGAGCGAGTTAAAAAAGTCCACAGACCCACTCGCTGTAAAATTTATGAACACCTCGCCTAACCACCAGCCTTCTGGTCTTAGCTCAGCCCGTGTCCAAGCAACTCTCCTTCCTGGTCATTATGCATTAAAAACCAGTAAACAATCATCAACACCAACAACTTTAAATTGTATGCTAAGTGAGTTTTCAAATTACTGAGCCAATCCCGAACACTTTCCCCTCCCTCGTGAGGATCCAATTCCAATAGATAGACCAACTTAGACCCAACCTAACCACCAACATCGATCGCAACAGATTACTGTCGCATTCCGATTACCAATCAGCGGAAAAACGTTGAAAATTGATCGATCGATTGATCAACATTGATCGCCAATGATCATCCCTGATCGAGTGAGATCACAGTTGAACCCGAGTCGTTGCCGCTTTACAATTGCCACCACACAGCCGCTGACGTTGCTGCTCCTGCCGCTGCCGCTGCTGCTTCTGCTATTGCTGTTGGTTTTGCATTTTCTGCCACGTTTAGTGTATGCTGCCGCTGCTGCTGCTGTTGCGGTTTTGCTGAACGAAGTGTGCACCCAGTGCGCACTCGATCGAAATTATCATCACAGATGATCAATCGGGCTGCGGTTCAATAGTGTAGAGCGCGGCGCGAGCCTCCTTCAGCTTGTGTATGCACGAGCGGCACACACCAAAAGCACACCAATCAACGTCGGATAGAATTCCCAATCAGTTGTGGTCAACAAAATTAATTCAATTCAATCACAAAAGAACAGCACTTTTCATGGCATTTTTTTCCCCCCGATGAATCGATTGAAGAGTGCCAAGGAACCACAACCAACAAAAAATGCGAACGGAAACGGGGAGTCTTTGATGTTGATTTGCTCATAAACCCCGTTGGATTTTACCACCACCCTTGGCAACAAAAAATAAACTGGGCAAGTGCGAGTTGTACTCGCACGGGTAAGGTTCCGTCGCATAATATTGATGGATGATTTCTGAAGATCAAACGACGTTTCGAAACTATTTCAGTTGAATTTTCTTCTAACTTCAACTCAAATCAACTATTCATTCATACATTTATACATCCGCAAAAAAACAAACGTTCATCGCTACATATACCTATATCTCTATCCAAGTTTATCCAACACAGAAAATCCCTTCCATCATATACATACCCAATCACTGCTCATGCCTGCGGTGTGTGTGTATTCATTTCTGCTGGGCATTTAGGGGTGAGATCGAAAAGATAACGCTCAGCAACGAATAGAGTGGCCGAACACAGCATGAAATTATGTGTGGAAATGAAATTGTTTTCATTTTAAATCTTAGATATCTCAAAATTTCAACATAAATCGATATTTTGAAATTTATCATTTCTTAATGCTTACATTAATGTCTTCAAAACTGCGTTTTCAGATCTTCAAAATTCGCATGTCGATGATTGACCGTTTTTGGCCAATATCTCCAAAACCATTAAGGCCAGAATGCTCGCAATGGTTTTAAATGAAAGTACTCAATGAAGCCAAGTTTTTGTGATTTTTTCAGATTTTTAAACACTTTGGTTTAGAAATGGCAGGGGGGGACGCATTTAAAACTTTGGAGCTCCATATTTTTCAAACGGTATTTTGGATAAAAAAGTGTTGAACGAAACCTCCACCTCATTTCGAAAGACCTGTCGATTGATATATATTTCGATGCGGTGCGACAATTTTTCAAAATTAATGTCAACTTCACCTGTACTGGAGCCACCCCCAAATGGCCCCACTTTTTAAAATCGCTGCATAGGAATTGACATCTTGGTCTGAAGTACCTAATTCCAAAATTTCATGCCGATATCTTCATAAACTTCGGAGATAAAAAAGTGTGACAGACACGACGGACGGACGGACGGACGGACGGACGGACACACCGAAATTATAAAGGTTCCGTTTTTGTAGACGGAACCTTAAAAAAACAATATTTCAAGGATGGTTGCGCAATATGACACTCGGATAATTAGGCATCGGTTCTGGGTGGATTAGAGGCACAAAGTATCCCGAGCGCTTGTGACGGTGATAATCCCGCAAGGGGATGAAAGGGTTTCGCTTGGACTGCCGGAGGTATTCGGATATGAATCGAATACACAGCCTTGTTCGGGCCGAAACGCAGAGTCCTTTTCTAGTCAATTTCAGATTATTATCGGTGAAGTGAACATTTTTTTGAAAATAAACGATGTCTTTCAACACGGATTAGGAGGACACACAGAGGGCGGCGTTTCGATGCATATTTTCACAGTTGGAAGTCTATAAATATTCCCAATCAAAGGGAAGAACGAAGGACAATTATGTATTTATATCTGATAGAAAGCTGGGAGTGTCACTTTCTGTTCAGTGAAAGTTACAAAGTGGCCTTTTTATACAGGGACATCTGTCACAGTGAAAAGGACGCTCGGTCTTGGTGTTAGATCTGGTTTACATGCAAATTTGTGGGCTTTGAAGTGGCAAATGGGTGTGACTTTCAACGGTACCGTTTTCCATTTTCTTTTTTTTATTTGAACTGATCCAAATTTTCTCTCTAAAATCGGGTCTGCTCTCTAATTAAATGAAATTAAATAAAACATTACTTTGTCATCAAGTTCCTCACAAAAAACTGTTTAACACCAAAACATTGCTTTCCGTTTAAAAACTAAATTTCTATGATCCACCTAAGGCGCTAAATAAAGTGCTAAATAGTACTGCGAACAAAGAAGTCATGCAGGCATTTTAAGTTTATCAGTGCTCATCGATTGCTATTAGCAAAAACAAAAATAAAAAATAAATAAAAAAACGAATCAATTAAACCAAAACTGCCATGGAAAGAAATTAAATAGCCACCACATTGTTATTTATTTTAATACGTGATTTAAATTTAAAAATGTATTTTTATTTTATGTGGAGCAAATTTAATTTAAATACGTAAACAATTATATTTAAAAAAAAAACTTTAATTGTACACTGCACAGAGAAAGACTTGATAATTGCGGGAAAATTGGATGATCAATTTATTTTTAATTATATTTAATTTTTTTTATTATTCTTTGCAATTTAAATACAGACCACGAAAAGTTAACATACATATTCTTTTCCCAAATCAAAAGCATCAATGTACTACATACACGTGTCTTATGTAAATTTTTTGGAAGAAAACTGTGGTTGGTTAGATTTTGTTTCGTGAATAAGTTCTTCATAAACATGGAAAGGGTTTGATAATCAAACAGCCAACATTAGACTTCAAAAGGGTAGCTCTATACATTACAAATATTTTCCTTTTGGTTTGGAAGACATTCTTGGTGAATGACACCGCCACATTGGGCGCATAAGCAGTAGTTCTTCAGCCAAAAGTGTCTACAGACTCCAGCATCCTGATTCGAATAGAAGAGGAAAATTGAACCTTCGTATTTTACACATGATGACTTCGTTTAAGTAATTGGACCTTGTCCAAGATCGTCAAGGGTGAAAGACAACAGCACGCACAACACGAGTGGTTGCTGAGAAGCTAGTCCCAGGACCAGCTCGGACTGTAGCGCCGCCATTATTATTATTATTATGAGGTACGAGTGCTAAACTTAGAATTCAGTCACATATAAGCCAACTCAGAACCATTGTGATAACATGTGGATAGAGCGATGAAGAAAATAGTCTATCGACAACTATTTGTAAGATGAGTACCTTCTTGGTTCAAAAGCATAAATGTATCTTATTTCAGATCTACTTACATTAACAACAATGAGTAGGCACAAAAAAACAGTATCTTGAAGTTGATTGAGTAGTCGTTGGCTTTTGCCGAAATCGTAACTTAAAGTAAACCCGAAACAGTGAGATAGTTAAAGAATCTGACATAAGAACGCACAGACATGAAAGCATATTTCAAATTTTTTAAATTTGTTTTCGAAAGAATTTTGAGGCATATGAAGCAGTCAAACTCGAATTTTGATTCCCTGAGAGCTCAAGTTTCATGCATTTTTTTTTTAAATTTAACCTATGAGCTTCAACAAATTTGAAATATTTCATGCTATATCTGCGTTTCTTATATGAATTTATTTTTGTTTTCGGATATAAGGAGTATTCTCAAGATTCACGGTAAAATGATCAGAAAATTGTGGAAAGTATTCGACCAGAAGACTAAATAGTGTACAAAGCAAATTAATTTTATGTAAATAAAGCTTTTGAATTTAAGAAAAAAGGGAAAAAAAAACTAAAGATAAACAAAATTTTGAACAAAAACAATTTTTGTACCGATCGTCCGTAGGATATCACTGAACAGCTCAGTTCGCAGGGATGCAGTCTGAACGTGAAACATCCCTTGACACATTCACGAACAAAAAAAATCTTATTACATATTCATCACATTTGCACAGATAAATAATCTTCTTAAAACCAAAAAAAAACTATATACCTCTATAGATACAAAATATATAAATTCAAAGAGAACGCAACGAGGAAAGATACATTCATTCATCAAGAGGGGAAAGAAATGTAGATAATTGTCCACCAATGAGGCGAATTGCAAAACATTTCGCTTTTGTTGTTTTTTTTTCATTCTCCATGTGATCTCTGCATTCCATTTGAAATTTTTTGTTTTTTTTTGTCTACATACCACACCCCTGGTCTGATTGTTCATCCCTTCCGGCGGACGATCCTCGCGGTGAGAAAGGAGCTTTTATTTTTTTTGGATCGCGATCAATTTGATTTGTTTTTACTCTTAAGGAGTATCTATACGTTTTCGGATTTGTGTTTATCGTTCGTTTATGTTTAATAGATTTATTTTAGAATTTTGTTTACCTCTCAGGTGGCTTGATCGATAAGCATCTGCAATTAAAAAAAAGAAAAAAATCGGCCGTTCGGTTGAATGAATTATTTAGGTTATAAGCTAAATTATAAAAAAAGCGAATACATAAACAACAGAAAAAAGAAACACAACAAAAGAGAGAGAGAGATAAAAAATAACTTTATTTAATGCGAAAACATAGCAAAGCAAAAGGTGAAAAGAGCAGACTGCACGAAAAGAGGACCGAAATAAAATTTGACGAGAGAAAAAATTAAATAAAGAAAAAAAAAATGGAAAATAATAAGTACCTAAGGGGCAAGTAACTGCGGGCTGGTAGCCCATAATAAGGGTCGTTCGGTGCAGCACAACAGCGAAACCAATATGGCAGCGAGGTGCGCAGAGGTCGAGCAGAAAGTTTAGGGGATGCCTAAGGGTCGCCTGTGTCTGTGTGTGCTGGCAGCAAATTGAATGATGAAGACAGTAAAACATGCAGACTGTATTATTATGGCTAAGAGCAGCAAACTCCAAGTCAAATTATCTTAGAACTCAAACAGGATGTGGTTCTAAGGGGGGAGGGAATTAGGTGCAGACTAACTGTGTGCCAATAGTCGCGTCAAATCATAGTTTGTGTTTAATAAAAATTAAAATTGTACTTGAATCTAATGAATTAAGCACGTGAAGGCGTTTCAACTCGTGCCCTCAAGCCAGAGAGCGTTGATTTGAAAGCAACTGCACCAATCAATTCAGCCGCTGACAATTGCTGACAACTTTTACGGAGACTTGACTTGATTTTTCGTTCAGTTAGATGTAATTAGAGATAAATTGTTCCTATTAATTTACGTGTGAGCATTGCAATTGGAACTGAGCAGCTGGCACACTTAAGATATTCTAATGGAGTCTAGGAGTGAACAGAGGCTTATGCTAAGTGAGTAGCAGGTGTTGTAATGTCACACCGTTTTACTTGTTTTTTTTTTCTAAAATGCTAAGCAGATAGAGATACGGCGCCAGAGAATTGAAGTGTGGTTATGAATTCAAATGGAAGGGAGAAAAGATTGGTGGGGACTGATAGAGAATGCATGAAGTTTGTACGTCAAAGAACATGTGGAATGTCTTGTATTCTTAGCTATCTCTTACACAAAAACATGCTTCAAAGCCTTTAAAAACGACTTAAAATTTGAAAATTACTTAATTCTTACTCGCTGTGAAAAGTACAAGATTCTGCATAAACATATTTTCACAAGCAGATGGGAAGCTGTGGCGTAGTAGCTGTGTGCATCGATTCCTACATACTAGACTTTCAATATCGGTCAAAATCGGTTATAACGACCTTCAAGGCACTGACGAATTTGGTCGTTATAAGTGATAGGCCGCTGTAACTGATAACTCGAAGATAGTAGATAAAGAACAGAGGCCCTCTAAACTGTGCCAACAGCAGAGGGATTTGTCTCCTAAATATCGCATATCAGATCTTCTCCGCCGTCTTATATAAGCGCCTACAGCCCTTCGTGAACAGTCAGATTGGTCAATATCAGTGCAGGTACGGGCCAGCGAAGTCTACCAACGACCAGATATTCACATTGCGACAGATCTTGGAAAAGACACAGGAGCTTCAAGTCGATACCCACCATCTGTTAATCGATTTTAAGGCCGTGTATGGCAGTATTTAGGGAGACGAATTATACAGCGCATTGTCTAATCTTAGCACCCCTGCAAAACTCGTTCGTCTTTGAAGGATGACGGTGGGGAATGGCCGTTGCTTTATCAAGGTTAACCGACTTCGGCGAAACCTTTGATGTCAAAAAAGAGTTTAGACAAAGCGACGCACTGTAAGGCGATATTTTTAATGTCATTCGAAGATCGTGCGTAACTCAAACGTCAACACCAGAGACACGATAATAATAATAATGGCGGCGCTACAGTCCGTCGTGGACCTGGGCCTAGCTTCTCAGCAACCACTCGTGTTGTGCGTGCTATTGTTCTCTCACGAGTGGAGGGACCTACAGTTTAGTGCCGACTCCGAACGGCAAGATGGAGAAGCTTTTTCTAGACGGTTATACTCTTTGACTCGAAAGAGGTGGAGCCGTGAAAAAATGTTCGATGTTTTTTTCGAGATTCGAACTGACGACCTCGAGCGTAGGAGTCGACGCACCTACGCACTACGCCACGGCGCCCTTTTCAACAATAATATCAATTTTCAAGAATAATATGTCAACAAACATATCCAAAATTTTATGTTCACAGATACATCGCATTTACAGATTACAAAAAAAAAATGCGGTCTTACCAACAGCTGTGTCGATTTTAGTCGTTATAACAAATATTTTATCTGAAAAAAATGAAAAAATCGGCCTTTGTAAGCGATATTCGTTGTAAACGATTTTTTATTCAGTGGGATTAGTGGCTCAGCCGGGACCTAAGAATTTGGTCTTTATAACCGATGTCGTTGTAAGCGATTGTGACTGTAATTTCAATTCCCAGCACAGACAAAATAATTTTCAAAACTACCCCGCTCCGCACCTCTTTCCACACTGCTTAAATAATACAACCGTCGAAAACTTCACAATCTCGCCATTCGAAGTCGGCATTAAACTGAAGGTCTCTTCCACTCGTGAGAATGTACCCGCAGTACGAGTGATTGCTGCAGAAGCTAGACCAAAGTCCACTTCGGTAGCGCCACCATTATTATTACCGATCGATAGATTGCAAGAACAACATTTTTAAAGTTACCTAGCCCACTGGTGAATGAGTTAAGTTAAGGTGGCTGTGGGATCCACTTAGACCAAGAAAGGCCCACGGTGCCTTTTTCTATAAATTAACACGCTATTGCATTTCGAAGAATTTCATAAAAAATTCTGATATCAAAAGAATTTAAAAACTGACCGAATACTCAAAAGAATCTGAATTTGACGACAAAAATGGACACAACGAAATGAATTTTGACGACAAATAAAGGACACATTGCACTTTAGTACCTTTACTGAACTTTCTTTTCGACGTCAAATCCGTAAACCCATGTTTTGTCAACTATTACAACACGCTTCAGTAATTCTGCATCGTCGTTTACTTAATTTAGTGACACTTGAGCGACTTCCATTCGCCGCTGTTTTTGTTCAAAATTCAACAAAATATTTGACAATCGGACTCTCCAAACTCGCAAAATTCAAAAATGTCTCTTATTTTCTGAACACACCATATGCACACTAGGCGAAATTAATATACAGGCATAAAACAGTGGACGCTCGATATAGTGAACATCGATATAGTGAACAATCCAATATAGTGAACACACAAAATTGCATACCGTTTGTTCGTGTGTTATATCGTGTTGTACGAGAATCTTGTACTATTAGTTATGTTATGTATCTGATACACAGTTTGTGCGTGTTGCTTGTAGAAAGAATATGGGTATTATTATTATTTTTTTTATAAATATTGGCTTGTTTTTTAGTTATTGCAAAGAAAAATTGTAATTATATTCCATTTTTGCTGAATTACACTTTTAAACATACGCATTTTGATGAAATTTGCTCCAAGATGCCCACGTTCGTTACAATGAACAATCTCGCTCCAGTGAACTGGCCCGGTTTTTATTAGTTCACTATATCGAGCGTGTGGGCGCCGTGGCGTAGTTTTTCACGGCTCCACCTCTTTCGAGTAACTGACAATACTCAAAGAATATAACTGTCTAGAAAAAGATTCTCAATCTCGCCGTTCGGGGTCGGCATTAAACTGTAGGTCCCCTCCGCTCGTGACAGAACAGTACACGACCGGTTGCTGAGAAGCTAGGCCCAGGTCCACCTCGGACTGTAGCGCCGCCATTATTATTATTATTATTATATCGAGCGTCCACTGTAAATAATTATGAAAGACCATACAGCTGAACAAAATACTTTGTTATACTTTAATGTTTGCCCGACTGTGTTGTACTGCCGCCCATTCATATAAACTTTTTCTGCCATTATTCTCCATAAATTTTCGATTGGATTCAAATCGGAGGATCGCGATGGTCACTCTAAAACAGGTGTATTTGTGTTGAGAAAATACTCCTCACCCACTTTGGCAGAATGGACCACATCATTGTCTTGTTGAAAGATGAAATTGTCGCCTCTAATTTCATCCGCAAATTCGTCTAAGACATATTCTAACATTCCAAAATATGTTATAGAGCACATTTTTGGAGAAACGTAGAAGATAGGCATTTTCCGTTGTAGCTGAAAGCTCCCCATATCATCACACTCCCTCCTCCAAAGTTGCGACTCATTCTCACCTCCGGTTTATGACGCAAATCATGCCAATAGCTATAAAAACCATGGATCAGATCATCAAATTGAACTTATTTTCGTACCTAAAAATCACTTGTCTCCATTCTGTGGTCCACGACATATAATTTCTAGCGAATAAGAGTCGACTTTCCTTGCGCCCGGAGTAAGTAAGTTTTATTTTTTTTTTCAGTTTTTTTGTGAAAACCAATGTTGGAGTAGCTTGTAATAGCTATTCGACACGTCGCACTCCAATTTTAAGGTCTAATTTCACCTATATTTGGGAAGCATAGTGTTTGTTTTTGCGTGCTTCTTCAACAATTTGGTTTTTTTTTGGCGGTTTGTCACCTTTTTTGGAGCTCCTTTTGCCTTTCTTGCTCCATAGCACTCCCCAAAATTTATAAAATGATCTACAACGTGAGGGGATCTTCCTATTTTAACAGCGATTTGCCGGTTGGAATAGCCATTTTCTGATGAGAAGTCTGATTTCAAGGTTTTCCTCTTGGGTAGGCTTTTTTCCACGTCCCATTGTTTTGAAATAGTTATTGAGCTCTAACTCTAAATAACTCTTGTAGTCGCCTCTATATTAATTTCGCTTACGACTGGATGGCGCAGTTGGTTAAGTGCCTGCCCCAAATTCGAGGGGTCCCAGGTTCGAATCCCAGTGAAATCGAATCTGGTCCAGTCACCATTTGCCGTTGGGATCAAATTAACGGCACTAGAGTAGGTTGCTACCTGGCAGTACAATGGACCAGTTTTGAGTCTGAGTGCTCCAGTAGTCTCAAAAATCAAAAAAAAAAAAATATGGCGAAAAATTCGATTTAGAGAGGAATTCGACTTAGGGAGAGTTCGACTTAGGAAATGTCTACTGTATTTCAATCAATTCTTTGTTTAAAACCTGAAGCGCTGTCAGAAGTCAACGAACATCAGTTCACCTTATCGATTGGAACACTCCGAAGCGAAATCCTGCACTACTCCATACCTCCAACGCAATTGAAATGCGTCATGTCCAATATTTCATTCAATCTCATTCACTTGAACGTTCCTTAGAACAAGAAACGAAAAACATATTCGTTCGCATTCAGCGTAAACTGCATTGCATTTGAAATTCTCATTTCCTTTTTCCGGTCTCTACCAAAGTCGAGAAAAAGGAAGAACATTTCAACTGCATAACTTCTCAAAAGCCTGCCTGCTAAAAGCAACTCACCAGAAGTGTGTGTATGGGTGTGTGTGTGCTTCTGTGTCTATAAAGGTAAACCCTTCTTTTCCGGAAGTACGCAATGCAATCGAACTAAACAACTCGTAGTTGGAAAATGCAATGTTTTGCGAGTTTTTGCTGTTTTTTTTCTCAAACTTTAAATGGCAAGTCAAAGTGCTTCCTGCGAGTGTGTTATGGAGGTGAAATTTTATTACACAACTCAGGCGGATGGGGAGGTGAGTTGTGAGGAACGTTGTAACGTTACAATTCTGCGAATGCATTTTATGGAGCGAGTGTTGCACTTTTCACTGCGAAAAAGGGTTCATTCTGTGGAGGCTAAGAGAGTCGAGAAAGGGAATATTTTGGTGGTTGTAGGTTGTGTAGCTGTTAGGATGAGACTTATGTTCGAGATAAAAATGGTTTCACTTAACTGATGGCTTCATTAAGTATTTTGTGGTTACGAACGAACATATTTTTTAAAGAATCTGAAAATTGAGCCTAAAATGAGACGATAAAGAAAAAAACCGTCCACAAAATCTATCAGAAAACCTTTTCATCGCTCAAAAACTAAGCGTTTTTGAATGGTGTCAAGCATAACTGAAGTTTATTTAGGCAGTGCCTACGCCGTTCCGTCGTTGTTGGTAGACCTCCAGAAGTCAAGTGGGTGTGGAAAACTCATCTCCACAGCGGACTGATTGAGTGCAATTGAGACACTTTTGACAGTTGTGTAGTCGTTGATGACTTTAGATTTTTTATTTAATAAGCTTAGACCAAAGTTAGATTACCCGTCGAAATTGAATCACACCATCATACTTCGTCGAGAAAAGAGATCGAAGTTGACAAAAAGAAACTTTTGACTATTGTAATCTAAATATTTCAGTAGACACAGGCCAAGAAGATTGTTTAGATATGGACAAGGGCGTCGATATGCCATCTAGGGTCATCTAAAGTTTTTTTTTTAATCATAGGTTCTTTTGACACTGACAACTGTTTCCCGATCGAAATCTTGACAGAAAGTCAGTACCATACCTCCGCAGAACGGAAATGAGTCGCTTCACGCTTGTACAACGATGGGAAATATTGAAAACTTATTTCCAAAGTGAGTGCTGTGTACCCCAAACAGTGCGATTTTTGAAAAAAACTTTTGGCCGAAATTGAGCCTCCACCGCTGCTGTGTTCATCCGACTGGTATCCGAGTGGACAACACTCATTCAACCCCGTCGTGGTACGGTGCGCACAGAGGAGAATGTGGCTGCTGTGGCCGAGAGTGTGAGACTCAATTCACGAACATCAACTCGCCATCGATCTCAACAGCTCAGCATTTCACGGACTAGCCTGAGGAGAATTCGCTTACAAGGTCCAATTGACTCAGCAATAGAGGGCGCGCAACCATCCACTTCGTTATCTCTTCTCAGCTTGGTCGTTAGAGCAGCTTGAATTGGACAACGATTTTGGGCGAAAAATCATATTTCCTGACGAGGTTGCCGCATGTGGGGCTCGGAAAACCCAAGCCCGCACGTTATTGTCGAGAAGCCAATGCATCCATCGAAAACCATCGAAGTACAGACCGATGGATGAGGCTTCTCGACTTCGATGGTTTGGTCATGTGGCACGAATGTCTCCTTCACCATGACTTCCAAAACGTGCCTTGAATGCGATTCCATCAGGTAGGCAATCGCTTGACAGACCCAGGACGAGATGGTTGGACCAAGTCTAAATACTTGCCTGGTTGAACTTGGACATAGCTCATGATGAGTTAGAGTCAATGGCGGGAGATCGAGTGGGCTGGAGATCTCTCATGCATGCATTGCTCCCGCGACCGCTTTAGTGGAACATACGTGTCACTAAAAATGATGATGATGATGATGATGAGTCAATGCAGCCACACTCACAGGTAGTCACAGTTTGGTGCGGATTGTGGGGTGGTGGCATCATTAGACCATTTTTCTTCGAAAATGAAGCTGGGAACTACGTTTCGGTCAACGGTAGGCGTTACAGACCCATGTTAACCTCCTATTTTTTACTGAAATTGAAGACATGAATTTGAACGACCTCTGGTTCATGCAGGATGGCGCGCCATGCCACACAGCCTATGCCACAAACGATCCTTTGTGCACCAAATCGTGTTATCAGCCGTTTTGGCGATGTCAGTTGACCGCCTCAGAGCTGCGATTTAACCCCTTTGGACGTTTTTTTGTGGGGAACCGCGAAGGACCGATGTTATGCCAACAATGCGGAAACGAATTAAGCACTTAAGGCCAAGCAATCCGTGAGCTACAGGCCAAAATCATCAAAAAGGTCTTGGAAAATTGGGGTGACAGAATGCGCTACTGCGAAGCTAGCCGACGCAGCCACTTGAACGACGTTGCATTTCTTGATTAATGGGAACGTTTGTTCTTAATAATAAAGCCATAATACATGGAAAAAATGTAATTTTGTTTATTTTATTGCATTTTTAAAAAGAAACTTGTATTTGGCAAACCCAGTGCATTCAACTCAAACAATGTCATCTGCCTCTTTATTATGCACGACCTAATGGAGTGCGAATGGATGTCAGAGTTTTGAATAAAATCACTTTTGACTTCAAATAAATGGGCGTCATGGAGAGTCATTTCTAGGTTCTTAAACAACCACTTGGACTGCGCGTGATATTATTCTCACAAGAATGGAAATACCTACAACTTCATGCCTAGCCCAATCGGTACAATTTAAAAAAAGCGTTATGATAGTTATGCTTGAAACTCAAAACTGCGCTGGTGCTACAGTCGAGTGATGTTTAACTTCTAACACAAGCAACATAATGGCATAGCCTAAAATGGTGGTAGAGTGGCAGCGCTACACTCCGACCTGGGCCTAGCTTCTCAGCAACCACTCGTGTTGTGCGTGCTATTGGTGTCTCACGAGTGGAGGAGACCTACAGTTAAATGCCGACTCCGAACGGCAAGATTGAAAAGCTTTTTCTAAACAGTTATACTCTTTGAGCATTGTCACTGACTCAAAAGAGGTGGAGTCGGGAACCTTAGACCTCAAGCGTAGGAGCGACGCACCTAACCACTATTCCACGGCGCCCACGTTTATTAAAAAATGAGTGCAATGAGTGCAACGTAAACAAAGCACTCTCTCAAGCAAATCTTTCAATGCGTTGAAACATTTGCGTACTTTTTGATACTTCCCATACAAAATGCTTTTGTTTTCAAATGAAAACTTGAAATTGCCATTTCATGGTATGACTGAAGTAGTTCTTCAGATAGCACATAACTCAAAAACTGTACCACCAACGCTCTATTGTGTTTATCGTTTTATACCCTTGAAGTGTTGTCATTTACTCGGGAGAAATAATTCAGAGTAACAAAGTTTTTGAAACATGAAACAGGACAAAGAACAATGAAATGACTTCATGCTATGACTTGAATTAATTTTTCCAAAACAAAAACAAATACTTCAATTTCGACTTCTATCTGAACCAGAAATTTCGATGTCCGAACACTTGTACTTTACATTCCATTTGTAAACCGGTTGATATTTGTTGTTACATGATCTGCCTTGAAAATGAATATACTGTAGTTTTTTTTGTTTCCGCATTTTAATGGCCCGTTCGAGTACTTTCTCGAAACTGGAGACAGCTGGCGAAAGATCGTGCTGATTGGAGAGGGATGTTGAGTGAGGCTCAGGTCCACCTCGGACTGTAGCGCCGCCATTATTATTATTATAGTTTGAACGCATAGCTGCTGGAATCTTTTCAAAGTGACTTTCTTGACTGACTTGAGACATAAATAGACAATGGCAATAAGCCAAAAAGATCCGTGCAAGAAATTGTGTAGAAACATCGCACAGTCTTAAGTAAATGCAAACAAATGGCAAAATCAACACTGAATAGAATTCTTTCCTCGAATTCACTCAAACTGAAAAAAAGACAAAAAAATGTTGGACATCGAGAAGCCACGATGCAAAACATTGAGTCGATTGCTTCCAAATCAAAGTATTCTAATGACATGATACATTTAGAGGTAAACCAAAAATATGTTCTTTATCATTCATTCATTTTATTCATCTTCATTTTCTTAGCAACATCAAATTAAAAAAAAGTATAATTTTGATTTAATTAAAGTATCAGGCCTTAGAGATTGTGGACGAACTCACGATAAAGTTTCAGTTTCCGTGTCACTTTCAAGAAGTTACGAGAAGCTGATTCAATCTGAATTTAACTTGAAAGTTTGAGCTCTATGAAATGATACTCGAATTTTGGTCAGAAGCTAGGAATTCTGGTAGATTTATGGTAAAATCCTTTATAATTGGCAAGTTCCTATCAACATCAGTGCTGCCAGTGGTATTTATAAAACGGGAGAAGAAAAATTACCATATCGTTCACGATTTGACACTTAAAAGAAACTCTAAGCTACAATTCAGATTAAATCAGCTTCTCATAACTTGCCGAAAGTGACATTAACTTAAACTTTATCGTGATTTCATCCACAATCTCTAAGGCCTGATATTTTGATTAAATCAAAATTGCGCTCTTTTTTAAGTTTGAGAGGTACCATCTAGCATTGAAAACAAATGTTAAAACATTTCCGATCAAAACGGTTGTTCCTAACGCTCTACAACTCGTTTTTTTTTGTGATATCCTTTGGCCAGGTCTCAGTTACACCGTGAACTTAGGGTATTCAACCAAATGGAACGATGTTTTTTCAGAAGGGATTTACCTTTATTTGTATGAAAATACCTTTTTACCAAAGGCGTGGAATGAGACTTGGAATTTCCCACGAAAAGGTAAATTTACCATGATCTGGCTGCACTGATCTATAGTCGTGTTAAAAATTATAGTAGTGCCACGTTAAAATAAAAGTAGTGCTCCTTGTGTTATAAAAACAATTGTTTAAAAATAAATCCACTATGGTGAGCGTGTCGCCTTCTTTTCCAGGAGATCAAATAATAATACAGTCCACTGCCTCCAAGTCGAATTTTCACGGGATATAAAAATTAGTTCGAGTTAGAGGATGGTTCTTGTATGGAAAATGAGGGGAATGCCAAAATAAATATGGCGAAAAAATTCGAGTTAGAGGGAAATTCGACTTAGAGGGAGGCGACTGTAATTAAAAATTAAGGTTGGCTCACGTCGTCTCTGAAAACTTGCACATTCGTGACTTCAGGTGACTATGTGTCGTATACTTTCGCTTAGGCATGATGAATATGAAACTCTAAATAATGACATTGGTTGCATAGCTCGAATTCGGCGCCAGGACATAGCGCCAGGCGACATAACGCCAAGTTTTAAAACTAAGGCCAAATGCTAAAATTTGGTCTTATGTCCCTTTAAAAAACGACATAAGGCCAAAGGTAGAATTTGGCTTTATGTCGCTTGGCGTTATGTCCGGGCCCCTTATAAGCCAAAAACGTATAAAAAAGCCCAAGTCACTCTTGACAATCTCCTCTTCATGCCTGCAAAGTTTCATTGAAATCGGTCCAGCCGTTTCGGAGATTAGCCCGAACAATTATAGAGATTTTGCTTTAAACTATGTTTAAAATAAAATTATAAAAGCAACTACCAACCGATTAAAATACGTTTTAGTTTTCACTACAATTATTTTGAATGCAAATACAGTGGACTCCCTCTAAGTCGAATCTTCACGGGATATCAAAATTATTTCGAGTTAGAGGGAGTTCGACTTGGAGGATAGTCTTTTGTATGTAAAATTGAGGGGAATGCCAACAAAATATGGCGAAAAAATTCGAGAAATTAGAGAGAAATTCGACTTAGGGATAGTTCGACTTAGGGGAAGTTCACTGTATATACACAATTGTTAAAAAAGAGTCACTATACAGCGGTAGTGTTTTGAATCAAAACTCCCCAATGGTTTGAAAGATTGATAAGCATTTTTGAACAAATTTGCACCCAAAATCAAGTGTTTACCAAGAACAAAACTGGTTTTCAAAGTCCTATGGGTCAGGCCTGTTCGCGTGCCCTGTAAAAATAGTTAATTCCCACGCATTTTTACAAAATCCTTCTCGAAAACGAAGACATTTCGCAGTTTAACTCAGGGGAAATCACTGACGAGAGAGTAGGAAATTCTCTCATGCTGCGAAATTTGGGACAGAATTTCTTTCGCTCCATTTTGAGCTGCCTGTCGAAATGAACACGAGCCGAAAATCAAACAATTTCTTCACACTTTTCTCAGTCCCTCAAGTTTCAAAGACTAATTGTGAGTCAAATTTGGGCACAACGCATTTGTTTATTTTTTTAACTTCTTTTTGAGAAAATTTTGCCCCCCTCAGTAAAATTTGAGAAACGAAGAGTTTTAGACAGCGGACAGTCCTAATTCCCTCCATTACTCTATGAAGAGGTGAAAGGAGTCTTCGAGTTAACATAGTTTGGTGTCACCAGAAATTTGGCACCACAAAATGCAGCAAATGCATCAAATCAGACCGAAAATCCCTCACAAGACATCGTGAATTGAAGTTATCTTCAAAAAACACTTGTCCCGACATTGAAAATTCAGACTAAAAGAGAAATCATCGTCTAAGAGACGATCCACCGTTAAATTCAAAAAATGATCTTGAAAATTCTCAAATTGAACCAAAAAGAAGTTTCAAATGCAGTGAAGGAGAAGGATCGAAAAAAAAAAAACGCAAAATTTCCAAAGCAAATGAAAACCAAAACAAAAAAAGAAACGAAAATAACAACGAAAAAATAAAATGAAATAAATTTAAATAAATAAAATCTTACGCACACGTACCTCGCCGTCGTGCAGTCCCTGTAGAGAATGTCAAAATCCTTGCAGGACAGCAGTTTACATCGATTGACACCCGGCTGAATGGCGCCAAGACCGCGTAGTATCCTCACCTGCTCCACGTTGCAGACGAGCGGGACAATGTCTAAACGCTTCAGTTTCGTATAGACCGTATGCAGGCCGCCCACCAAGTGCTTAAGGAACAACTCGAACGCTTGCGGCAGGCACAACATCGTCTCACCGGATATGATAAAGGCGGCCACCTTTTGACCGCGATACTCCACCAATTTGCACTCGTTCGCGCTCGGATCCGAGGTGGATATCGGTGGCGGACTGTTGTAGGAGCGCGGCGGTACATGATGATGCGCTGCGGCCATCAATTCCAGAGGCGATGCATGATGCATCATTTGCAAGGAGTTCAGTAGCCCCAGGCTATGGGGTGGCAGACCGTGAGGCATTCGCGGTGCCATACCCGCCGGTAGACCGCCACCATTTGGCGGTGGACTATGCTGATGGTGTTGCTGTTGCATCTGCTGCATCATTGAATGATTGAGGGCAGCGGCTGCAGCCGCCGCCGGACTTGGTGGCTGCGGATGACGCGATGGTGACATTGTGGGCGGGGAACAACTTGACGCGCGATTACGATTTGGTCCGGCACCACCATTTGATTGCACACCACCGCTATTCGGCGGTGTTTGCTGTTGCGATTGTTGCTGCTGTTGCTGTTGTTGCTGCTGCATTAACATTTGATTCATTGCTGCGGCGGTATTGTTGTTGAGCGTGTAATGCGGACTCGAACGTTTATCGTTTGGATTGTTCATAGTCGATAGCGAAATCGACGACACTGAATCAAGATCGCGAGGAGATGCACAGTTGATTGCTTGGACCGAATCAATTGATGACGCGACACTGTGTTCACTAGTTGTTGATAGTCTGTCAATTGCAGAATCCATTCTATAGATCAATGGTTCACTTTCAGAGAGACTCTTTCTTTTTCTCTTAAATTTATTTATTTCCTCTTTTAAATTCAACTTCGATTTTGTTTGATGATCACTTCATTTTGCGCTGCCGATGGGTTTTCGCTTCTTTTTTTTTCCCGAAATAATTGGTATCACTCGATAAGTTAGGCGTTTACACATCCGTCTCGCATCGCAAGTGCAATGCAAATAACCAAAAACAGCCACACACTGCGCGACCAAATCCGTATTCGAATCTGAATCCGAATCGGAAAGGAACGGAGGAGGAAAAAGAAATAAAACACGGGGGGAAAATAATATGTGTATCTATCTATTTATCTATATTCAGAAATTGTCGCTATCAGTGACAAACATTTCCACAAACACACTCGACTCGACTCCAACTGTCGCACGAATCGCAATCGCAACAATTAAATTCACCACTGCCACTCGCCATCCAACAAATGACACACAAAACGTAAACTGAAATCCAAATGCGATCGAGTGAGATGGGACTGCGATGGGGTTGGCTGCGGCAGGCCTTGAGAAGAGTGAGATAGATGGAGATAGCACGAGATGCGAACGAACTAACCCGGAGCGAACGACTAGCGAACTAAAACACAACACACAATCGAAACGGAAGACAGACAGACAATTGTCGTCGGTGTCGCAATCGGAACGCAACTGCTCTCTGCTACCACTTGCCGAATGACGAATGCCGAATGCCGAAATTGAAAATTCGTCGTCTCGTGTCTCGTGTCTCGCAATCGCAATCCGAATCCAGAGGTACAATTGTAAATGGCAATTCTCAGGATATGATGAAAGCACAAGGACGAGACACACAAACACAGCACAGCACAGCACACACACACCACCACACAACCAGTGTCAGGGGGTGAGTTGTTGGTAGTAGCAAATTAAAAGTACACACTACTGAGCGCATCAACGGTAATACAACACAACCGACAACCGATGATGACGACGACGACGGCAGCGAAAACGACAACGACTACGACTACGACTACGATGGCAATGGCAACAACGACGGCAGCGTAGAATGACGCGCGCGCTTGCTGCTCTCGCAATCGGAATGATATCTGATTACTGCTGCCTTTGGAAATCGCTCTGACTCCGGCACTCTGTGTATACACCCAACACACTTGTGTATTGTATGCGATGAGGAATGATTTCTCGGATTGTTCCTTCTCACTCTGCTGTTGCTGCTGCTGCTGGTGCTACCGATGATGATGATGATTACTACTAGCAACCAACCCAACAAGTCAGTCAGTTGGCTGTGTCCACAGCCACCACCGCACATACAATACATCGCGCCATCTCTGTTTGACACTCCCGGCCTCCGGTGAGTGCCGTTTCGTTTTCATTTCGTGTTGCAATGTTTCTTTTTGTGTGTGTTTTCTTTTTTTTCTTCTGTTTTTTGTTTTTTTCTTATGTTCTCCGTTTTATTGTGTATTTCTCTTCGTTCTTCGAATATCTATTTGTGTATGAGTGGAAGAACTGTAAAATGCCATTTGTGTCTCATTGCTGCTGCCGCGCCAATCCAAATCGGAATGCGAACGTTCTCTCTGTTCCTCCTCCTGTGGCGCATTCGGATCGTGTGTGTTCGTTGTCTCACTCTCTGTTGTAAAACTCTTTCACATATATATGCACAAATAAAAATTTCTGCTCCACAAAGAGAACGAAAAAAAAAGGAAACATTTTGTCAGCGATGATGCTGGATGTGTCCTCTGCCGGCGGGGGGAGGTGGGAAAATCAGCTCCTTGGAGTAGAATGATAATTTTCCCTAGAAAATGCGGAGAACTAATAAATGAAAGAACGACGAAGAAGAACAAGAGTGGAAGTGGATTTCGACGTTGGAAGTAGAAGTGGAAGTGGAAGGAACGAATGAAATGGGAATATGTGCGCCTGGGAGAGATTTTCGAATTGTAATTCAGAAAGAGACAGCAACAGCATGGGGTCGGATGGGGGCCGGTGGGTGCCGTCTTTTTTGTGTGCACCCCCCTCGCTATGTGCGGAGTGTTTCTGTGTGTGTAGGGGAGATTTTCTTTCATTTCTTTCTTCTTCTGTGGGATTTCTCTTATTTCTACGTTACTATTGCCTTGTCGGAGGTTTTTTGGAATTGCTTGGGAGGGAGGTTATCCTGGTATAAATTGAATGAATATCATTCACACACATGCTGCTCGTTCTTGTTTTGCGCCGAACTGAGCATAGTTTTGAGAGTTTTCCTTCTCGTTGGGGTGGAGTAAAGAGACAAACCAATCGCAGTCAGCGAAACATATAGACACACGGAATGTGTTTTAGTGAATTGTAGATTCTGCTCGTATGAATGAGGAATGTGTATCTAACTACTTGAAGACGAGGAGTAAATAGATCAAGACTAGATTGTCTGTGTGTGTGTGTGTGTGTGTGTGTGTGTTTGGGGGGAAGTGTGAAGAGAACGAAGAAGTGGGAGTGAATGACTCTCTGTGCATTTGTGCATGGTTATGATTGTTTTACATGCAAGCAGCGTGTAATTTTGTTGTTAATTGCGTAAATATGCAAATAACTCAATAATTGCTGCAACAAATTTGAGAATTTCGAAAGAAAAGTTAACAACAGATTAACCATACGCTTCTGTGCTTAAGCCAAACAGAACACTCCCCCTCGAGGAATGAGAGATGGGTGGGGGGTGCTGGTAGGGAGGGCGAGGTGAAATTCTATTCGTTCTATTTTAGCTATTCTCGTTTTTCGTTTTTCGTTTTTCCTCCTCTGCTGTGCATGGATGTGTGCTGCTTTGATGGGGGTAAACAAGTTAAACTTTTAATTAAATATACATTTATGCAAAATGGCATTGCCAGATGAAAAGATTCGATGGAGAACTGTTTGGAAAATGGCGTTTGACTGTCAGTGATGTGGCGAATGCAGTTGCAGTGAGCAGCAGAGTAATGAATGGGCAGACTTAACGTATTGGCTTTCACAATCAAAGTTTGCCCGGAGGTTCTTTAAGGGTTCAGGGTGCATGAGCACCTATGACCTTGATGACAGGTCTGTATTTTGACATGCAGCAAATAATGTGTCAAGTGATCAAAGCAGTTATATACGAAAATAGTGTCGGTACTCTTATTCATTCCAACAGCGGCACGTCTTTAGTAATTTACTGAATAAGTCCGGCGGCAAAAATGTTTGACTGAAGTCAAAACATCAACGATGTCAAAACTGTTGTTTTGTTTTTTAAGCTTACCAAATGCGTGCATTTTAATGCTCTGAATGAGGTAAGGTTTAGGCGTGTTAGTAAAATGTAGGTCTTAACACGTTGAGTGACACCATACAATCCGAAAAACTGTCCCCACATGCCACGGATTTTTTTTTTAGTAACACTTCGAATACACTCTGGTCTCACGCGGCACAGCAAGCCCAAATTCGTGTGAGACCAAAGTGGTCTCATGTGGCAATCAACGTGTTGAATTCATACATTTTAAGGATAATTAAGGCGATGGACTTGGGCCTAGCTTCTACAGTAAGCACTCGTATTGTACATTGTATTTTTTGTATTGTATTGTATTTATTACTCATTTTTCAATTTACAATATTGTTCTTATTGCTACACATTTAAAAATTCAAAAATTGTAAGTACAATTTATATTTATTTCTAACGAGTGGAGAGCACTTACAGTTCAAATCCAACTTCGAGATTTGACCATGGTCCATGGTCAGTGACTCGTTAGAGGTGGTGCTTTAAATAATGAAACGTGTTTGTGCCGGGAGTCGATCCTAGACCTTCACCGTAAGAACCTTTTCTTAGCTGAACTTAATCACTGAACTCAATCGGTTATTTTAGCCGAACCTAAGGGATCATGGACCTTGAATTGTAGTCCCTTCTAAAGAAAGTCAGATTTTTTTTAATTGACGGTGAATATTTTAAAGACATATTTTTGAAAAAGTTCTCTCAAGTGTTTCGCTTAGTTTCCGTCGCATAAAAAAATTAAGTCAAGCTCCTCTCAAAAGAGCTGACGTTTTCCTTTAGAGTCCGAAGGCAGCACATCTCGATCGTAGTCTACAAGGTGGGCCAAATAAAAGTTTCTTTTTAAAAATGCAGTAAAATGAATATGATTAAATTTGTTCCACGTATTATGGCTTTATTAGTAAGAACAAACATTCCCATTAATCAAGAAACACAACGTTGTTCAAGTGGCTGTCTCGGCTGGCTTCGCAGTTGCGTATTCTGTTTACCCAATTTTCCAAAACCTTGTTGATGGTTTCGGGCTGTAGCTCACGGATTACTTGGATGATATTGGCTTGGCTTAAAGTGCTTGAATCGTTTCCGGATTGTTTGCATAACATCGCTTCTTCACGGTTCCCCACAAAAAGACAGCCCAAAAGGGTCAAGACCCAACTCCGAGGCGGGCAAATGACATTGCCAAGACGGCTGATAATACGATTTGGGAATTTGGTGCCCTGAAGATCGATTGTGGCATGGGCTGTGTGGCATGGCGCACCATCCTGCATGAACCAGAGCTCGTCCAAATCCATGTCTTCAATTTCAGTAATAAAAAGTCGGTTAACATGGTTCTAAAATGCTCACCGTTGACCAAAGCGTTGTTCCCAGCCTCATTTTCGAAGAAAAATGGTCCAATGATGCCACCACTCCACAATCCGCACCAAACTGTCACTCTCTGTGGATGCATCGCTCTGGATCGACAATAACGTGCGGGTTTTCAGAGCCCCAGATGCGGTGCGGCAATTTTGTTTGTTAACGCAGCCGTCGAGATGAATATGTGCCTCGTCAGAAAAGTTCATTTTTTGCCCAAAACCGTAGTCCAATTCAAGCTGCTCTAAGGCCCAAACTGCGAAGCGATAACGAAGCGGATGGTCGCGCGCCTTCAATTGCTGAGTGCAGTCAATTGGACCTTGTAAGCGAATTATCCGAGATCTTTGTGCAGAATTTCGATCTCCTCAGGCTAGTGCGTGAGGTGTTAAGCTGTTGAGATCGATGGCGAGTTGATGTTCGTGAATTGAGTCTCACACTCTCGGCCACAGCAGCCACATTCTCATCTGTGCGCACCGCACGACGACGGGGACCATAAGTGTTGTCCACTAGCATACCTGTCTCACCTGTCTCACGCGGTGGGTGCTTCATTTCGGCCAAAAACGCACTTCTTTTCAGAAAATGCACTGTTTGAGATACACAGCACTCAATCTGGAAATAAGTTTTCAATATTTCCCAACGTTGTTCAAGCGTAAAGCGACTCATTTCATTCTGCGGAGGTATGGTACTGACTTTCTGTCAAGATTTCGAGTGGGAAACAGCTGTCAGTGTCAAAATAACCTATGATTTATTTGCTTATTTGCTCTCAATGCCAAAGAAAATATAGCCCAACCTTCTTTGGGTCGAATAAGAGAATGAAAACTAGAAATTGAACTAGAACATGGACGAAGCCGATTCCAAAAGCAATCGATTTTGAATTTAAAGTTCTGAAGAACTTTTTTTTGTGCAGGCTCTTGACTCGAAAAAACATCTAACATTTTTTTACGCCTCCACCTCTTTCGAGGCACTAACTATGCTCAAAGAGCCTGATTCGTTCAGAGTCGGCATTAAACTGTACGTCCCCTCCTCTCGTGAGAGAACAATAGCACGTACAACACGAGTGGTTGCTGAGAACCTAGGCCCCAGTCCACCTCGGACTGTAGTGCCGCCATTATTATTATTATTATTCTTGACTAAGTAGGTATACCATTAATTTTTCAAGCTGGTGTATGGTGTATACCTCAGAGTAAACGTTAACTCCACAAACGATGACTCCACAATCGACAACTCCAAATCTTGGTGAAGACCCGACATAGAATCGCCCTTGAAAATCGCTGCAACTTCGGTATCGAAGTTTGTCGAAACAACTTGGTTCAAAACTGCCCACTAGAAGGACCAAAATCATTCTCTTCAAAACCGTTATCTTATCTGGTCTTTCTATATGGAGCCAAAAGCCGGATGATAAGCAAGACTGCTAAGCTGATTCTTTTTGTTTTCGAAAGAAAATTTGTGTGTTGGCTATTTGCGCCTATCTGCGACAAATGCGAATTGAGGAGAAGCCACAACTACAAGCTATACGAGCTGTACAAAGATGTGGGCATAGTCCGGAAAAAAATCCGTTGATTAAACTGGCTCGGTCACATCGAGTGAATGAACACAAATACTCCAGCTTAGAGTGGCCTAAAATCCTAGGCTCCTGGTGAAGGAAGAAGGAAGGAGGATATGACTGAACCTTCGGTATTTAGACTACATAATTGATCGCGGACGCAAGACCATCGGCAAAAAAAGGTGGCAATGGCTTAAGGTCAGGTCCTCCGGGTGTTTTTGGCCTTAATCATTCAACTCTTACAAAGCAGCTACAAAACTAGACCGAATTCCGTAACCACCGTCTTTATGTTCATCTAGAAAGGCTTAAATGAATTAAGTGAGAAAATGTATGGAACTTCAGTCAGTCCATCGTTACCTTTTTTTTCGGTGAGTTTTTGAAACCCTACACTGAAGCACTCAGACTCAAAACCCGTCCATTGTACGACCAGGTAGCAACCTACTCCAGTGCCGTTAATTTGATCCCAACGGCAAATGGTAACTGGACCAGATTCGATTTCACTGGGATTTGAACCTGGGACCCCTCTAACTTGGGGCAGGCACTTAACCAACTGCGCCATTCAGTTATTTTTTCCATCGTTACCTTGGTAAAACTTTCAAACCTATCCAGAAGAATACAAATTCTCTGAATAAATAGCTTCCTGCTAGATTTAGAAGAATTTTCCACCAAAGACCATCTCCATCCTCCCTGCAGTTCCCCTTTAATCCAACGAAAGTGTTCACATCAAATATGCTTATCGATCCCTTCACGCCTGGCAATGCCATCGATCACACCGTATGCTCCCTCTCTCTCCTCCACCCAACGGTGCGCCACACCGTGGATCCTTCCCCCTTCCTCCGCACACCCGTGCACACAAAGTGATGAGGAAACAAGAAAAACAAAAATCATAAAAACCAAAGAAATAAAAAAAAAAACTTTTTTAATACTTTTTGTCTTTCATTTTTCTTTTTATTTACTTTTCTTTTCATATCTCATTTATTTTTTGTCGATTTCCATCTCCTTCCCCTCGCCGTCGGTCGGTTGACTGGCTGAGTCCTTTTCTCCACAAGTCGATTCTCCCTCTCTCTCGCAGCAAGAGCACGCAAGAACTACACAGCACAGTTCGTGAAAATCGTGGCCCCTCTCTCGGCAGTGGCGCTTTTCAATTCCTTTACATTATATACCCACAGTCGCACAAGTGTCACCAGCATTTGGAAAATCACCAAAGAAATAACAGTAATATACCTGAGCGCAGCCTCTGCTGACTCTCTCGCACTGGCGAGCCAGAGCCCAGAAGGAGCCCCCAACTCCGGCTCCAACTCGAATGCTCAATCCAATCCACAATCGTGAAAAAGGACGAGAAAAACCAACAAAACTCGAGAAAAATAGAAAAAAAAGAACGACGACGACGAAAAGGGAAAACTAAATGAAATGAGAGAATGAGAGCGAAAATAAAATTGGAAATAAATAAACAAAAGGTGGATTCTTAGGTTACCGCCTTTGGGCGAGCATGTCAGAGCGGGACGGCGGCATGCGGGCCTCGCGCCGGTGCGACGGAGAGCGTCAGAGACGTACACCGAACACAAGAAATTCAAATGCCAACTGCCTGTGTGCGCTCTGTGTGTGCGAATGGGAATGGAATACGAATGCGAATGAGAACGAGATGGCGCTAGAGCGAGAGGGGCGATTGGTGCCGAATGCGAGAAGAACGGATGACATGTGTGAGTGCGGATGGAAATGGAATTGTTTGGCAAATAGGAATTGTCCAATTGTGACTGGGGTGAGGCTGAGCCGGCGACGTGAGAGCGAGCGAGCGAGCAAGGGAGCCGGAGCATCAGAGGACCCGACGTCTGTGCAGAGATCTTCGATTCTGACAGTCGCAGACGGGAGATGGCGAATTGGTTTCGTTTTTATGGTTCTATTTCCATTCCCAATGCGCAGTTCGGGGGAAAGAAATTCACCACAGAAGTCGGTTTGATTGACGGGCCCGGTGGGATGGGGTTGGTGGGGCTGTTGCTGCACACAGGCTCAAGTGTGTGTGCTTTTTTTTTTCGTTTTGCGCGGCTCGCTGCAGCACCTGGAGCGAGCAAATCGAATTAACGAATCAAATTCATGTTCGCCTCGGAATCGGTCTCGAGTTGGGCAGCTGCCGTCTCTGTCGCACACTGTCATTTGGATTTTCTCATTTCGAGGTGGATTATTTTGGTTTTTGTTTGTATTTCAATTTCGTTTTCTTAACTAGTGCTTACAATTTACAGCCGGGGGTGGGGTAGTTTAAAAGTAAATAGCGGGGTTGCTTTTTTTGTGGAGGGGTGCATGTGCCACGCCTGTGCAATGCTGCGGTGGCAATGGGGAGTTCTGATTGGCCAGGGAATGGATGGAATGGAACGCTGCGGAGAGGGGTACGAGAGAGGATTTGACGAAGGAACGTTTGGTGTTCGTAAGAGACTTGGTTTGTGCCACCGCTAGTGAGAATGGCGATTCTCTTCGGTTTTGTTAGGGCAGACCATCGTGATAAGGAATAGGGTAGGAGGTCGATATGGCGAGGGTCCTTGAGAAAGGGTGCTTACTTAATTTGGTAGCGGTGAATCTATGAGTGAATTTGATTCAAAAGCGACTTAAAGTCTCAGTTTTGTGTGCTCCTTTCGAGTTGTGACGTTGACATTCGTCAAAATGGACCAAGTGTACAAGAGTCAAGCACTTGTCTAGACAAGGTCCAGGCTTTGCAAGCCGTAACTACACCTTCTCCTTAGGGCGCTACAGTCCGAGGTGGACATGGGTCTCACCCAACATGCTAGCCGTGACAGGTATTACTAAAATTATGTTTAGATTATGCCTAATTAAAGACAAGCTCAATCAATCAAAACGGCTGACATAAACACAAAGAGACTATTTATTTCACTCATCGGGGTCATAACTGTCTTTCAGGCATTCGTACTCGCGTCTGCCTTGGAAAGTTTTATCTCCTTTTGTTCGCGACACAACTCAGCGAGTTACAAGGACTGCAAGATGCCAGCAAGAATGAATAGAGTGGCCACGTCTTTTGAGGAAGATCCTTATCATCGATCCATGCTCAAGAAATTTGCCATTCAAATGGATTGAAGCGACACTGCTACTATGGGTTAGTTAGTAAGTTTAAAGATCTCTTTGTCAAATCCTGAAGAAAACATCAACTTGCAACTTGCACCACCTCTCTTGAGTCATTGACAGTGATCATATAGTAAGACTGCTCAGTGTTGCTCATCATCAACTTTCGGTTCGTAAAGAATGACTGGCAACTCAAGGGTTTTGTTGAGCTAGATTTCAGTCCTTCGAGTCAGGAATTTTGATCCAAGTTGTTCCAACAAACCGAAGTAGCAGCGTTTGTCAAAAGTGTATCTACGTCGAATCTCCACCAAGATTTTGTTTGTGGAGTTCATATCTGTCCCTCAAAGTAGACAAACTTCTTAACTACGTCAAAGTTGTGGCTGTCAATTGTAAAGTTTTGTTCCAGGAGGTGAGCGACGGATCGACAGCATGTATTTCGTCTTGTCCTCATTTACCTTAAGACCAGCCTGAATGTTTTTAAAACAGATCGCTGGAAACGCGAGACAATGTCGACGTCATCCCCGTAACCCAGCAACTGGAGGGATTTATAGAAGATGATGGCTTCCATGTTAGCAACTGCCCGCCGAACTATCTTTTCCAAAAGTATGGAAGATTGAAGAAGTTACACGACAGAGCATCTCCTTCGGTGCAGCCTTCAAACGGTTCGGATGTCCCTGAACCGTACTGCACGGTGCGTCGTATGTTTTTTAGCGTGGCGCAACACAACCGCCCCAAGTTCAGTCATCGCATCAAATAGTTCCTTGCATTGAATGCTTTCGTGTTTGGCATTGAAATCGATGAGAAAAGGTGGTGCGCATTGATTTGAAGCTCGCTGGTCTTTCCAGGATTTGGTGAAAGCCGCACCCGTACCTGCTAATTAATGCAGTACATAATGGCTTTATACTTTCACACAGTACGCTGGATAGAATCTTGTCGCTGACACTGAGGAGAGATATACATTTATAGTTGTTTTACGTCGTCGCACAGTGGAGCAAAACGGCCTCAAAACTGGAAACAATTCAAAAAAGGAAAGAAAAATGATAATGTTTTGCATGTTTCCCGTTAGATAACATGTCAATGCATCGAAAAATCACTCATTTAAGTCATTTGCATGCTCTCCGACTCTTTGGTAAGCATTTGAAGTCACAGTTTTATTACGACTGTGAAAGTGATGTGCAAAAGTGAAAAAAAAGTCTTAGTTTCCAAATACTGTAGTTTTGTTAAAAATTAAGATAGAACATTGCCAAGACATGGAATCGAAAGCTTCAAGTGTGTAGTTTAATATTCTAATCAGCCGTAAACCATGTATGTGCTTGTTTTTAGTTGTTTTAATTAAAAATGGAAGTGTGGTTCAGAAACTAATTCCAGTTCCAGTTCCAGAAACTAATATTAAAAACTAATATGCCTTTCTAAAACCTTAAGCTTAAAGAAGTTTTCCACATCGTTCCACATCGAGATATTTGCATTTCTATATAGTTGAGCAAGCCTAATAGCTTCAAAAGAGATCGGCTGTGCATACTTGCACCTTTTTTTTAAATTAATTTTTAAAAATGTTGATCAACCAAAACCAGGGTTTGGCAACATAAATGATGGCAACACTGCTGGGAGATTTTTTAATAATACAAACCTCGTCTCCGAAATTTTAGGTGCTGATAAAGTATTAATTGATGAATTTCATACAGTTTAAGTGGCAATTACAAACGGATATGAAATAAACATTGAAAACTTAAAAAAAAATTGCAATTAATATCGCCAAACACTTTGTAAGCATCTATCCATGGATTTTTCTACCTCCGACTGTGCACAAACTCTTAATCCATTGATCAGATGTAATATCCACTGCTCTTCTTCATATCGGACAGTGATCTGAAGAAGATCAGGAGGCGAGAAATAAAGATTTTAAAAAATATCTTCTCCAGAAAATTTTCCCGGGAGAGGACTAATCAAAATGTTTTTAATTTGATGTTGATTACATCTGATCCACTAATTACAAGTCTGAGAAAACTTAAAAAAAAAATGAAATCATTTCCCAAAGATGTTTTTAATTTGATTATTTGTGCAGGTGAATTGTGATGACAAATTTAAGAGCAACGATGATTCTTCATTCGATGAATCAATCTTTTAAATCCGCCGTAAAAACGTTGAAAACAATTGAAAAACAATATTATGCACTATATATATTCTTTATCACGTCTTTATATGTGTATATAAGTTCGAAAAAAATGTAAAACAATTGTAAATAAAACTGTTCGATTTATGTGTTCTTAAATAAATACTTTAGTTATTAATTAATACGTAAAAAATAAAAAATGTTAACGTGAAAATGAGTTTATTTACCACTAATAGGTGATATCTCGCTTGACCATGTTTTAAGGTGATATGTCCCGATTAAATCCCCGATTGCCACTATTTTTCCTTTATGGAGAAATCCATTGATTGATCTTATGGAGTAATTGATTTTTATGGAGTAATTAATTATGTGTTGTGCGCGCCGTGGCATAGTGGGTAGGTGCGTCGACTTCGACTTCGATTCTCAGAGGAGCTTAACTTCATTTCGACATGTCCTCTCATTGTATTTGAATACACTCTCCAGGGCTTAAGAAGTATTTATGTGACTTTGCTTTGCTCATCTTACAAATTCATTATAATATGGTTCGAAGCACAATTCATTCACATAGAGATATCCAACTTCCACTTCTCTTGCCCCTTAATTTCATCTGACAGCGTTTTTTATAACATTTTCACTGACACGATTCACCGAGAATACGTATGAGCTATGCCGAACAGACTTCCCCTTCAAGCTGGGGCTAGGGGTTTTCCATCTGGAAAGTTACGCATCTTATGACTGACTTGTGATTCGAAGCTAGTCAAATTTGAGTGCTCTCTGACTACCATTTAAGGTACAGCAAAGTGATCAGCCCAGCGCTGTTTACCCAGACATAGCCCAAGATTTTTCGAGAATTCAATAATCAGTCTCGTAGGCTCCGTGAGTAGTGGATTGTGCGTTGACTCCTACGCATTAAACTTTCCGTCTATGCTCAATTCCCAGGACAGAATAAATAGTTTTCAAATTTCATGGCTCCATCTCCCTCGTGTCACTTACAGTGCTCAAAGAGTACAATTGTATAGAAGTAGCTTCTCAATTTTGCCGTTCGTTCATCGACTTTAAACTGTAGGTCCCCTTCATTGTGCGGGAATAGTAAAGTAACAACATAACGCCTGTCCAATGCATTCTACATATTAGTGGAGTCCCATTTAAGCGGGTGGAGAAGTTTATTTCGGGGTCTATTTCCCGAGTGATGGGAGGACAAAAGCTGAGCTTGGCTAAGTTGGGTCAATTTTGAAAAAGCTTCTTCTTCTTTTTCCTAAGGCGCTACAGTTCGAGATGGACCTGGGCCTCACCTAACATGCCTCCATCCAGCCAGCACGATCTTTCGACAGCTGTCTCCAGTTTCGCACACCAAGCCGGCCAGCCGAGTGTGCGCCACCTTGTACGTGGACGTCCTCTGTGGCGCTGTCCTACAGGCTCAGAGACGAAGGCTCTTCGGGCCGGAGCTAAGTTGTCCATACGCTCTACATGGCCTAGCCAGCTTGGTAGAAATATAATTGGGAAGGTGTCAAAGTCAAGTTAGCGGTTTTTAACTCAACATTTGTTCCAACTCTCTTCTTTGGTCATGAAATTTAGGTAATAACCGAGAGAATAAGATCGTGAGTACAAGCTGCGGATGTGAGATTTATTCGTGCTGTTGTGAGAGTTACTGGCCGGGATAGAGTGAGAAACACGGCAGTGCGCGAGGAACGCAATGTTGAGCAGTTGCTTTTTTAAACTGAAAGGGCTATACGTCGATGGTTTGGTCACGTGGAACGAATGTCCCCATCATCACGATTTCCGAGGCGTGCATTGAATGCGATTCCATCAGGCAGGTGACCGCTTGGCAGACCCAACACAAGATGGTTGGACCAAGCTCAAAAACTCGCCTGGTTGCGCGTGGGCATAGCTCCTGATGAGTTAGAGTCGATGGCGGAGGATCGAGTGGTCCCAATAGTGTAACATCCTTTTTTTCGGGGGACTTTTGAGGCTCTACTGGAGAACTCAGACTCAAAACTGGTCCATTGTACTGCCAGTTAGCAACCTACTCCAGTGCCGTTAATTTGATCCCAACGGCAAATGGTGACTGGACCAGATTCGATTGCACTGGGATTCGAACCTGGGACCCCTCTAACTTGGGGCAGGCACTTAACCAACTGCGCCATCCAGTCGTATTTCAGTGGAACATATGGGCCACGGCAAATGACGATGAAGACTAACGACTTGGGTCTAATGTAAACTAGAATTCGGATCACTGGGAAATTCGACTTTTCTCACCGTTATTGCTTTATAATGGTGACTGGAAAAACCGCAGTTCGGGGTCTGATTTCTTCAGCAGCCAACTGGTGTTGTGCCTGCCAATGATCTCTTTTGAGTTTAGGCGATATAAAATTTTATGCCGACTCTGAGCGATTAAGTTTGAGAAGATTTTCTTGACAGGTATACTCTTTGAGCATGACCGGTGACTTGAGAGAGGTGGTGTCGTGAATTAAGAAAGGGGTTTGTGCTGGGAACCAAACCTAGACTTACAGCCTAGGAGTTGACGCACTTGCCCACTACGCCAACGTCGATTTGTTTTGTTGCCAGTGTTCCACAAATCTACTGGCCGTGATTCATGTTTCCCTGGTTCTATGGCCAAGCGCATGGTTTTGTGCATATGTTAGCTTTCTTGGTAGATTGCAAAGCAGACTAAAGAAATCCGTAAAGTGGCGGGTGGACTATTTTTTTGTGGTGCAGGAGTTAAATAAGCGGTGTTTACCATGAATGTTTCCGAAGGCAATAGCAATGGCCCTGATGGAGAGATCCACCACTCATTTCACCGCGTCTTCGTTTGGGGGAGGGGTGCGAAAGGGATGTCACGTGGCGGACAGCAGAAAAAGGATGTCATGTGCCGGGCAGCAGAAAAGCGTTGAATCGGGAGGATTTTGTCGAATTTGTCGAAGTCATCGGGGGCTGTCAGTGCAATTTAGCCATATTTTGGAGGACATACGAGACACATCGTAGACCACATCACATAGCGTTGAGTTGATTGCCCCACAATTGATTTAATTCGTTGAACAGGTTCGTAGGGTATACATCTCCCACATTCATGCCGGATGCCACCAGATCCTCCATGAAGTTGTGAAATTGTCCTGGTTTCCTTTCTGCTGTCCTCACATTTGATACCTAGAGGCGCTGGTGTTGTGGATTCATGACCACACTAAGCAAACCAACTCGTCCCGGTTCGTGACCTTACTACAAGAAGCAACATGCGCTAAGTCAATGTACAAACCTCTGCTTTCCCACCATATACTTAAACCAAATACTCACTCACTTCTGCCAGATGTAGATGGCGCATTCCGGTTTTAAGCCTGGGTTTACACAGCAGGCCGAAAAAAAAAATCTTTTCCTTTTTAAATTAATTTATTTACATTCGTCGGTTACATTCAGCGATAAATAACAAAATGAAGGGCTTGGATACAGAAGCCATCTCTGTTCGCCCGTACAAACTAGTCAGACCCGTAGTAGAAGCTGTCGGAGAGCGAGCCGTGTCCAAAGTGGGTGGCGTCCGGTGCTGGAGCGCCTGTACGCGTTCTGGCCTGCACAACATCCAGGCTGCGCTGCAAGCCGCTAATGTAGCCCAGTGACCCTGAGCCAAGGTACACATTGCCGTTGGGTAGCTTCACGAAGCCCAGGCCGCCGGAGCCGAGGGCAATGGATGTGGGCGACTGCAGACCGGCCGGCTGCAGGAGCTGCTGCGAGCGCTGTCCGCCGAATCGACTCTGCAGCTGGACGTCCTCGCCCAGGGGATGGGTGGGCCCTATGCGGGCGTGATAGCTGTGCAGGAAGAAGTTCGCCGGGATGAAGTTGGCAGCGTCCTGCTCGATGTCGTTGTCGATCTGCTCGTAGACCTTGTACTGCTTCAGCTGGCGGCCGTTGAGCACGTAGATGTCCGGCGACTGCAGGAGGCTGGACGACGAGCTTGCCTGGATGGGACGAGAAGTTGAAACTTGATCTGGTTTTTGGAAGCTCCACCTGCGAGAAATGGTGGGCGGTGCTGTGGGGCGCTTGGTGGTTACTTGTGCAACAGGACGTTGGGGGAGTGCTGGGGTGGTGGGGAGCTTGGGAAGTGAGGGTGCGGGTAGGACTGGGGATCTATGTGTGAGTGAGGGGTTTTGCTTTTGGGAGGGTATTGGCGCGACCTTGGCTGGGAATTTGGTGGTCGTTCCTGAAGGGAGCCTCTCTGTGGGTTTGGTTGTGGGTTTTGGCACGGGTTTTGGCATGGGTTTTGGTTGAGGTTTGGGGGTGGTTTTGGGTGCGGGTTTGCCTGTGGAAGGGGGCGTAATTTTGAGTGTAGGCCTGGAAGCGGTTGGGAGGTTTGTCCGCGACGAGGTGGGAGCTACAGGACGCACCGATTGCTGGCGGCGGAAGAGGTTCTGCGAGTTGGGGGAGACTTGGGGGAAAGGGGAGCGTTGCTGTTGCAGATTCTGTAACGGTGTAGTGGCTGACTGTGGCTGTGTCTTCCTTGTGGGCTGTGACCTTTGCTGCTGTTTCTGTGAGACATTCTGTTGTTGGACTGTTGGCCTGGGGTAGACGAGTGCTGCGGGCTTCGGCCTCGCATCAGTCGTCGTTCCCGACTGTCTGTTCGTGGTTTTTGTCTTGGGTGTTGTGAGTGAAGTTAGTGGGGCAAGCGAGGGAATGGGTGGAGCTGTAATGCGTGGTCGGGGGCTGGATACTACCTTTGATCCGGCTGTGATGGCGTCGTACTGGCCTATGGACCGCAGCGTGGGCAACGTCGGCGGATTGTATTGTCTGGTCGGGAGTTCATAGAAGTAACCTGCGGTCTGTTGTGTGTTGTGACCGTCGAAAGAGCACATTAGACTCATGGTGAAGATGACAGCAATGGACGCCCCTCTGGTCATTGTCTGGAAAGAAAAGCAAAAGGGAAATGCATCAGAACGGCTTCTAGATCAGTGGACTTGACTGCGAACAAACGACTCAATTAGCACCTTGACACATGGGCGATAAGGCCCGACAGTGAGTTGTGTGCCCGCGTCGGGGCCAAATGGAGTGTGAAACTCGAGCTCAAGTGCCGGCGCATAGCACATCAAAAGCTAGTCAGGCAGCAAATTGCTTGCACAGCACAGTGGCTGCGATGTGGACACAGGTCCGGTGGTGAAGGACGCTGGAGACCGAGGCTGGTGCTGGCAGACAGACAGACGCCCGAATTGCACACGATTGCCTGCTATCAGTGGAGATGTGGAGATCGGAGAAATCGCAGCAACCATCGGAATCGGCCACGGTCGCTGCTGCAACTGCGCCGAACAAAGAGCGTGGGCAGCAGACGGCGGAAGGAGATTACATGGTGGCAGAGGCAGCCTCTCGGAGCGACTCCCTGGAGTGAGGAGGTAATTGCACTCGCTGTTGTAATGAGTTTTAATGAGCTCGGCATGGGTGATCGGAGATGCAATCGGGCGCAAGCAGTAGCTCGCGGTGCTCACAGTCAGTGGGGGGTCTGAGGCGACGGGATTAGCTGGTGTGAGGTAATCTGCGGACAAATTCGGTAATTGACTGTCTCATAGATTAATTGATCGGCGAATGGGAGAATTTATCATCGAGTGGGTTTGTTTTGTTGCAAAATGAGATAGTGGCGTTGAAGGAGAAACAGCCGTGGGCTGGTCCGAAGTGCAGGAGGTGTACGGCTCTAGCCCTTGGATTTGTAACGATTGCAGGTCGAAATGAGGCTTAGGTCGGAGAAGTGAATCAATGAAGAAGAAAAGTAACGAAAGGTAGGCCTAAACGATGCTCGCGAACATGGCCCTACCCGGCGAACATCAAAGCCAACGAACACGACAAAATCGAAGTTTTTCGCCAACAGAGAGCGGCTTGTGAACCAGCCCATACATGACGAAAATGTGGTGAGCAAGAGCAAGTTCGGCGACCATGTTCGTGTTTTAGGGCTACCTTAATCGGCAAGGAATTTGTTTTTTTGTGACAAACATCACTTGCGAGAAAAGAAGTTCAAAATTAAGGACCACGTCTAACGGCCACAAAAAAGTGTAGATCTCTTTTTTTAGCTTCATTCAAAACCTTCTCTGTAACTGAAATGGAACGCCTGAAACTATTTATTAATCACCTAAGCAGCAAAAGCAAGTTGCTAAAAAATGGACCAGATTTTGTGTCTGAGTGCTCCAGTGTAGTGTAGTGTTTAAAACCCTCCAACAAAAAAAACTCCTAAGCCTCTTGTGTAATTTCGAGCCAAGAAGTTCAGAGGGGATCAAATGTTTAAGATTGCACAGAACATGGGAAACCCTAATGAAGCCTTAGGCTGCGGCCACGCAATGAGCGACGAATCGTATCTTTAGTCGTCATGGATCAGTTTCTTGTTGATTTTCATACCGCAACTGACATGTTGCAATGGGATGTGTTAAGCACCGAGATTTCGGCTAAACTGGTCTGAAGGTGAAAGACTACGACGAAATTTTCTCGATTGTCTTTCAGAGTAGAAAATTTACGGAGACACTTAGCAAGTGAAGTGTTTTTGAATGGATTAAGACGAAGCGAAAAGAATATGCGCAGCTCTCCCTCCAGCTCCAGAATCACCATACTCCAAAGTCGTTTACAGACGTCAACATTGACCCAATTGAACAAAATCAAGTTGAAAATTGCTGGCATTAAAACGAAAACGTCTTAAATGGCCTACTTGTTAATGAGGGCAAACCGAAGTATATTCTCTCATTTAAAATGCAAGGATGACTTTGGCAGAACGTCACCAGCGACGTTATAATAAGTGCCCAGTTATACTTCCAGGGAGTTAACGACAACGCTTACCACGATCATGTAGTGAATGCAAGAAAAACCTTCACCATACGAATAAAAGGCTGTAGCACTCTATTGACGTGCAAATAATTTAAATCTTAAAAGAATCATAAGCAGTTTTGGGTCACTAATAGGCCAGTGGAGCGGTGTTTGTTGATTCAGAAACATTTGTGTCTCAGGGACAGAGAGTGAATTATTGTTCACAAAACTTGTTTACGCCTAATGTCATGCATATGCTTATTTGCTTTGCAAATTTGAGGTAACCAATTGTTTTTAGTCTTCTGTATATTATGACTGTATGATGAGACGGTGAAGGGAGATGCACTTTTGCTCGTCGTTAGTCACTAAAGACATATTTTGCGTGCATCGAATGGGTCAGGGAAATATGCTTACGGTCTTCAGGAATCTAATAATAATAATAATGGTGGCGCTACAGTCCGAGGTGGACCTGGGCCAAGCTTCTCAGCAACCACTCGTGTTGTGCGTGCTATTGTTCTCTCACGAGTGGAGGGGACCTACAGTTTAATGCCGACTCCGAACGGCGATTTTGAGAAGCTTTTTCTAGACAGTTATACTCTTTGAGCATTGTCAGTGACTCGAAAGAGGCGGAGACGTGAACAATTTTTTTTTTTTAGTTGTTTGTCTGATCTGTGATTTGAACCTGGACTGTGAAAGTCTAGTGTGCATGGGTCGACGCACGAACCCACAAGGCCACGGCGCCCAGGAATCTGGTTCAAGGTAATCGAAAAATTAAACATGTGACCACCAGATTATTGGTGTAAATGCTGCTTTATTTCCTTTCGTCATATTTCACGTTTTATTTGAAAACCCTTCTGTAGGTTGATGACTCAATTTAAGGCCTAAAGACATCTACGACGACTTTTTACGCTACAAAATCATTAAAGAGACTGAAGAAAGACAGAAAATATTATAGAGACTCTGCTTCTCAGTGCTAACTGAATTTCGTTGCTGTCGTACGAGCACAAAACTTACTGAGCCCTCAAGACGTCCAAACAACGTAACGAAATGGTCAACGAAATCCACTATCGCCGGGACAAGGTTCGTGAGATAGCTAAGATTGTAGCAATTTCAAATGATACTGTCATTCGAATCCTGCACAATTATTTGGGCATGGAAAGGTCATGGGTGCCGCGTTTGCGTTTGCGGTGGACCAAAAGCGATTTCGGATGAAGATTTTAAAACAGAATTTGGAACCCTTCGAGCGCAAGTCTAGTGAATTTTTGTGGTGTTCCGTAACAGTTGCTGAATCTGGATGCAACAGAAATTAAGGAACAACCAAAACAATGGACTGTTGCAGGCGAATGTGCTCAAGAACGTCTACTTTGCGGAGTTGTAGAATTCACACAGAGTTAGAATATCATGAATATCATGAAAACAAGGATTCGCGAAGAAACACGCGAAAATTAACCATGAAAACTCTCTATGAAAAATTTAAGAAAACTAAAGCCACGCCAAAACGTATGCACAAATCTCAAAAATGTCACATTTGTCAGTATCACTGTACGTTTTGCTACACTACACCATATTCCCGGAGACATTCTTCAAACTCCTCTTCCACCAGCACCACTTCTCTCCACCCCTTTATCGCGTAAAGTCAAGTCGAACTAATTGATCAGCGATGATCTTCATACGGACACCACATCTTCTTATGGGATTCTTTGAAGATCACGCGGTTGTGGGTTATCCCAACAAGCAAATACCCGCGCCGGTGATCTTCCACATGAACTTTGCCGATCGCAGTAGGTCAATGCCGAACAACGAAGGCGAGCATAATGCTAAGGAGAATTTAACTGAAACACTGACTTACGGCTTTTATTCCGTTTGATAAATGTCAAGACTCAACAAATGGCGACAGGAGTTTCAAGTTTCAAGTTTCAAGTGTGTGTTCCAATTGCACGTCCGAACGGTTCTTCATTGAAACTAAGACTGGAAGTGATGAGGTTCTCACACCCAGTGACAATAACTCAAAGTGACATTGGAATCACCAAATACCCTGTCACAAATTAGTCCGTTCCCAAATCATGATGTATCTGATGGATTGGCTTGAGTGTTCAAACAAAAGACGACATTTGCATCTAAATACCACTTCAATCACACTCAAGATTCGATAAGAAATGAAATCAAGTTCAGGTTGCGGTATTTTTTTCCCGCCAAGTAAATCATGTCTCGGACAAGTCGCACATGCCAACCATGAGCGAACAACAATATTCAACAGCACGGACGGCAAGCCTCATTGTAGACCAGAACCGCTAATTAGCATAGCCCCAGCTTCATCTCATAAATCAGCATCAAGTGATCGGTAGCGGCGATCTCGCTCACGGTTTGTTTCACTTTCGATTTCGCCGCTTCGCCTGACGACTGCCGCCCTATATGCTGGACGCACGTGAACGTACGTTTTTGCTTTCGTTCGAGCGCTCGTTGAAGTGTTTTTCAATGGCAGTGACACAAGAGAGACACCACCTCCAGTCCCGCACCTGCCTCAAAGGCGGTTGTGCTCTGAGTGGCAGACAAAGTGTTTCGCACTCGGCGTAGGCTTGTCGTGGTCCTGCGTGAATGAAAAGAACGTCTCGCGAATTTGGGAGCACTTTTTTTTAGGTTCGGCTGCAGATATGTCTCAATATGTTAATTAGCTACGTTTCGACGCGCTGCTCGCTTGGGGGTTCGAGCTGGCTGAACATGCCCTCTCTGTTTGGTGAAGGTTTTGTGACCTCCACCGTGGGTAGAGTGGCTGACAGCGTTAACGAGGTTCGCTAAAATCGGGTCGCTCTATTGTGACTCTGGCGATTTGAATCTGAAAAGAATCGCAAGCAGTTTTGGGTCACGTATGGGGCCGTGGCGTGAATATGTGTGTGCCGCAGGGACAGTCGGGGTGTCGCTTTGTTTTCCTTAGGTGATGCTCAGACTTATGCTCGTCGATGTGCCATTCATTGGATCTGGTTGGTAAATCTCAGAGTTGCTCTTAATCTCCCGTAGAAGCTAATGGATGCATGCGACCATGAATGGGGATCACCTTGGGGGAAGAAAATGGTGCCCGAAGTCATTCATTGGATGGAGTTGTTCACGAAGCGCGGTTTCTTCCTCATTGCGTGTGGGGTTCCCGGTGATCCAAATTAAGTTTTATGGTAACAGCGTGCAGTGGTAAATGATGATATCTTGTCCTCTTTGCGTTTTTATTGAATGGCTGTTCGAGGAGAATGGCTTAAAAGAGGATTGCCAAAATTATGATCATGGGCCATTGGTCCCGTTTTGCTTGCTTGCGTCATTTGCAGACACAGAACGGAGTGACGCATCAAGCAAAAATGTTTATCTGCAAACGTGCATACTTTCGAGAGATGCCTGTTATTCATTGAACGAGTCTGTGCATTAATTAAGATTTAAATTGAGCAAACTGACCGTGTTTCAAAAGTTTAAATTTAGCAACCGAATAATCGAGCAGAAAACTCATGAAGGCCGGTCAAGACGAGCTTGCAAAGATCGCATTTTGCCATTCGTCATAAAAAATTATCCAAAAATTCTGATATTCGTGTAAATTTGTGGACACATTTTGACTCGTGCAAATTTGTTTTGAAGGAAGATTGTCCTCAAATAACCTCGTTTCCGGAACAGAATGAAATTCCACACGAAGTTCAGCAAATTCTGAATGAAATTCCAAGAGAGGACTCCATTGCGAAATTTTGTTTTTGAAAAAGTGGAGTCGTAAAAGTCATGATCACGAATTGTGTATAAATGAGAATACAAAATTGTCTTCTCTGCCAATGAAACAGACAAAATTAAACCTGATTTTTTGCGGTTTTTGTTCTGATTTTACATACGAGTAAGTGTCTAAGATGGGCCAGTCTTGGTTACCGTTGGCAACGATCAACTTCGACTTCAAAAAATTTTGAAAGAAGAACCAACGATACCCAGTCAAAGTCGAAGTCCGGACGGGCAATAACAGTTGCCATCTGCTAGGGCATTGATTTGTCACAAGAACTGAGGATATTGCCCCAGATTCGAGCAATAAAGACTTTGCTGAAAACATACAGTGGTGTGCAAAATAATAGGTGCGTTATTAAAATTTGTGTAAATCTCAAATTGCCTCGGCGGGACTATCCACCTTGTCGTGGTGCCGAGTCTTAAGTAGGTCCGATGATAGGATGACTTAGGTCTAAATTGAGGTCCGAAAACTAAAAATTAGCCAACCCGATTTCAATGGTGGTGTGAGCAAATAGTTAACCGTGCCCAAGAATGCAAGGTTGGGGGTCAAACCAACCGCTAACGAGCTCCTTTAGACGCCATGGCGAGGGTCTGTTGTATCCAGCTTTACCCGGGTATGGGGGCGCTGCCCGAGCGGACCTATATTTTTTCCGGCCTTACTCGTGGGCCCAACATCGAAAAACAAAAATGGAACATACAAACACTATAACAAGCAAAGCACAAACAACATAACAACAACAACATAATAAGCACGAGGATTCGACACAAACCTCATCCTCCCAGGGCGCTTTCGAGATAGAGGCACTGCTTGCGGACAATCTCGATGTGCTTCTGGTTCACGAAGCCTCAACGGCTAACATAATAGAGGAGAAAATCTCTACGGAACTGGAAGAGCAACTACTTGCGGAACCCAAACATAGAGAGAGTATCCCGGAGGTGCCACCGCGAAGGAAAAGGATCTCTGAGGGCCCACACCGCAAAAGGGATTTCCTCAAAGCGCGGCACTTACGTGACATTTTGACAGCTAAGGAGCACTCGTCAAGCAATCGGAGTTCAAGGAAACGAGAGAGCGGACGTGTTAGCAAAGGAGGGCTCAGAGTTAGTTAAATCTCTAGCACTACTTTATGTCAATATGCCGTTAAGTTTCCTAACGAAGGAAATAGAGGACGAAGACTTAGAAAGAGCAAATGCAAATGGTTCTAAGAAGCAGCAAAAGTGTAGGTCTCACGGGGTACCTACAGTTTAATGCCGACTCCGAACGGCGAGATTGAGAAGCTTTTTCTAGACAGTTATACTCTTTGAGCATTGTCAGTGACTCGAAAGAGGTGGAGCCGTGCGAAAAATCAAATGTGTTTTTCGGTATGATGATGCATTTACGTTCCTTAAACACATACGTATGAGGGTCTGTGTTAGCGCTGACGCATTGCCAATAAATAAGGAATCAGTTGAAACATATTCCTTCTTGACAAAGTACCGGGAGGACATTGATAACAATTCAGTAGAGAATCTCGTGTTTAGTTGGAAACCAGACAATAAAATACAGCAAACTGTCAAAGACAAAACAACCAACTCGCATTAGATGGACAGATTCTGACTCTGAACTCGCCGCTCTTAACTCCATGTTCATCTGATCATCCCCTGCACCATTCGATCAGAAGGACACGCTCTTTCTCTCGCATAAAACAACCAATAGGCACACTTTCCCCATCCCTGCCGGCACACTGGTAAGCATTGAAAAAATTGTAATCCCCTGGCGATTAGCCGTAATTACATCCCGTCACAACATACATTCTGCCACACACCTTGCTATCTCCTGGACATATCAATCGCTCATCAGCCACCGAAGTCGGCCCAACACTGCGCACCAATCCCACAGCTATCCGTGCAGCTGTCAACCGCTAAACGAATAATGGCGCATAAAAAACCGTCAAGTCTACGATCAGGTTTTTGGACAGCAGTCACAAGACTCCAATCTGCGTATCTGTCACAAACTTTCGGACACACGTCGAAACGAAACCGCTTTTTGGGGTAATTTTTCGCAAGATTTGCGGTCCTCGGATACTTTCTTTACGACGCAACGGCTCGGTGCACTGTTATGCCACAGAAACCGTGTTTCAAATTAATGACAGTGATACCAGTTCGATTTGGCCATAGTCCCGAGCCTACCTTTTGGCCACAACACATGTCGTCCGAACGGGCCAAAATAATTAAAACGGGCCAGAGGTACATGCGAGTGCATAGAATTGACTGCCACGAAGTGCGTACGTTGCCCTCCTCCTGCGGCGCAACGAGTATCACTTTGCGGCATGTAGCCTTCGGCATTTGTGCGTCTTGTCGTGGTTGTCTCCTGTACCCTGCCCGCCGCGACCCGAGGGAACAGCAATCTTGCGTTGCAGTGCAATTTCTTGCTGATATCTGGACGAGATTACTCACTCGCATCGATCAATTATCGCACTTTGATCCGCGCGGCGGCGGTGCGAGCAACAACACTCACTTTCAGACTTAACCTGGATTTTCGCAGCCAGTTTTGTGCGATGGTGGCGGTGGCGGGGTGGCAGCGTTGGCGGACCAACACTGCGTCGTGAGTTTCCTCGTTTCCATGTGCCCATGCGGTGGATACATGCAACAGTATCTCAAATTTAAGTCACTCGCCGGAGCGACGATGACTTGCGTAGATCCATCGGACACGCATGCAAGGACTCGACGACCGGCGGTGGGCTGCGGCAGAGGCGGAATGTGGGCCATGCAACGTGTGTGAGAATTTTGTAATTGCTCCGCACGTCTAATAGAAGAAAGTCATTCGGCAGTGGTCCGGGCATTTATGCAATTCGGTGCTTATAGCAGATTTATGAGCCTCTGGGAACCGTGTGACAGGTCTGGAGCTGGTTTTCATGCGAGTGGTCGATAAGCCAGATCCGCGTGTGTGGGGGGGGATTCGAATGGAATACGCACTAGAAATCGAAACCGAGCTCTGGAATCGTGGCGCGAGTGAAATTTGTGGCGGCCCGGGGGAAATGCCATCTGCAGGCCCAGTGGTAACAACTTCAGTCGGGCTTGTGTTGGTTCCGGCATATCACGCAATGTTGATGTAATCGATTTGGGGAACCAGTTCAAGTCTACGGGACGGGCTAACAACCGCCGCACAATGGGGCGAGACGGAACGGTCGCAATGATGCTGGTTCCACTCGGGTGGGTTCGGTCTGTGATTTGCATACGAGGAAGCCCATGGTCTCACTTTGAAAGCCAGCAGGTGTGGCACTTAGTCATTTGAAGTCTCTTGTGGAACTGTAGCAGTTCGAGATGACCGGGATAAGACAAAACCATTTCTGCGGGTCAAAGACTGGACCGAGCATGGTTTCTTCGACTCGCATGTGACTTTGATGTCCCTCCCGCTGAAACTGATTCAGTTATTTGCTTAAGTGACGAAATGTTAACTAAGTAAAGTTCATGCTTCTCAGGTATGCGGAGGCTGCACCTTGTTGTTTATTTCTTTGCCTACAGAGCTGGTGGAGTATGGATTTGTCTTTATACCTATCTTCAGGGTTGTACTATCTGCAATACTGCCATAGTTTGAGATCGAATTTGAGGTTATTAACTTCTTTTTATGGCCAAAATAAATCTTAGTTCCAAAACCTTTTCAGCAGTTTTTTTCTCATCTTCTTTCTTAACATCCCCATAAAGCAGACTCATACAAATGCATCACAAATTTATGTAATCCTTGACAGTGCAGCTCGGCTTAAAGAGTACTTAGGACCAGATTTTGTGCATTCAGTCCATGCGCCACCAAAATGAAATCACCTCAATGGGATCGTTTCAGTATGCATTAATCGGATCAATGAATGCTGTTTTGGCGCCCTGTGCATCTCCAACGGGAGACAGCGGACTCCTTTGACTGTAGCCCTTTCAAATATAGCTGAGCATCAAAATGTATTGTTAGTCGTGATTTCGATTTCGCTTGATGTCATAAATGGCAATGAAATACTCCTGTATTCACGAACTGGTACATAACAAGTCTCGTTGAGTAAGATAAGAACTGCATTTTGGTTCACCCGGAACACTCAACACAACAACTTTCACTTCCACAGCACCACCTCTCTGAGAAAATCTGTAGAGCTCAGAGTAGAACAACTTTGTGTAAGAGGGACAAAAAGGAACTAAAGAACGCGGTTAAGTTCGACATCTCTTGACAGCAATATACCCAGAACAGTGTAATGAGGCAGATATTTTTACACTTCACTTTAAAGGCTATCACGCTGTTCTGGGACAACGAAAGCCGAACGTTATAGTCTATCGATCATGTCAGATAAAAGCGATACTTCACATGAATTTTTAATGAAGGACTCCCGTTCCACTTTGGTTCAATGCAGGAAGTCTGTAGATTGATAAGTTGCTTCCGTGAAACTCTCATTTTCAGTCAGCCCACTGAACAACATTTCTCTCTTGACAAAATCTCAGCTAATGCAAATTAAAGTTCCAATTCGCTGCGGATCCATAAAAGTTTATCACCCGAAATCATCGTCAGGCACACCATCTGCTTCGCACAAGGTCGGCATTTCGCAATGAAGAGCACCTGGGCTTGGACCTCGGAAGAAATACCTGCATTCCAGTGAAGTGTGTCTTTTGGTTTTATGGCCGACACACAGAAGTGGCAGTCCGCCAAAAAAGCCATTAAAAGATCCAAATCGTTTCTCATTTCCATTCACGCGACAGTTTCACACCTCGCCCGGCTGTCAGTTGCTAATGAGAACGACAAACGAATGTGTGGTTACGTTCACAGACCACATTCAGTGGCGAGCGCTTGTCAAATACAATTATCCAAGAATTTTAAGTGCATCGACACACGATCGAACACGGGAAACGAGCGTAAACCAGGATTCCTTGCGCGAGAAACGTGATATGTCACATCGCCCAAATGTATCAGCTGCCACACATCTGAGACAAAATTAAATCACACTCCAGGCCGGCGCACACATAGATCCACGGCCGGTGTCTAGGGAGATACAGTATCTCGGCTTCAGCCCGCCAGACCAGAGAGCCAGTGGGATTGCTCGAAATCTGATGGTCGGAGCCAGATAAGAAATGGTATTACGGCCGCAAGAGAGATTGCGATCGAAATCGTCGTCTGGTGGCTTTGTGGGGCAGCAGTAGCTGGGCTCCATGAAATCGAAAGGATTCTTGGAAATGAATTCGATCGATGTGCCGAGATACTCTCCTAATGGGAGCATTGTTCCTGCGATCGGTTTCGAAATGTATTCTTGTTGAGTGGAGATGTAGTAACATCGAGGTAGAGTGGTAGCAGCATCAGGCATTAGGCATGTGACTGGTTTTAGTGGATCAGACTAATCTGGGCAACAAGCTGACGACGAGGCTGGGCCTGTGGGATCCAAATGCTCGTAGCGAAGATTGTAGATGATATCGCACAGTTGTGTCTTGTGAAGACTGAATATACGCGACATATAGCAATTTGGTGGGTCTAAGCAAGACAAATGTGTGCTTGTTCACCGGAATGAGACATTGTTTTAGTGGAGAAAGAAAATCAATTCTTGTTGCGATCTGCCGGGGAGCGACTTGGTGAAGAAATATTTGAGTCTAGCTTTAGCTTGGTCATTGGGGGACTCAACACACTCAATGTTCGAGACACACTTGTAGAAACTATTTCCAATCGAGCAGCATACTGTGTCAATAACAGAAGTTTGTCGAAGCGAAGAGATGTGGATGTCTTTAGCCTCATTCGGAAATCGTGTCTACCATCTGCAGCAAGCACTCGTAAAGGGTGACCAGAAAACAATGATAGCTTTTTCAATTGTTATGTTTCAGCAGCTGTCAAAGTTACTAATGACATCTAGCTGTCAAAATATTCGGTAAGGTTTGCCATTTCATCATGTAAAGTTTCAATCTTACCGGACGTGTGAAAATTATTCAAAAATATTATCGAAATTCCGGCTCAGTTGTAAATACGCAACGTGAACGTGAATTTCGTCGTGAGGTCAGCCGCCGTCCCGGCTTCAGTGTGCAGGCAATTCGTCGCCTCGTGGACAAGTTTGAGCGTGAGTACACTCTTTTCGACCTTAAGTCACCAACCAGATAGAGATTTGTGCGAAGTGAAGAAAACATAACCGCCGCAGCAGCCAGTGTCAAAAAACACCCAGAAATGTTGATTCGTTACCGATTAGCTAAATTGAGCCTCGCCAGAGACTCAACCCGGCTTATTTTGCGGCTGGATTTGGGTCTACATCCATGCTGACGCAAGAATTGTAGCTGGACGACTATTGACAACGCCGTGAGTTCGGATTTTGGCCAAAAAATCATGATGAGGTCAATTTTTGGTTCAGCGGCCATGTCAACAAGCAAAATTGGACTCATTGGAGCGAACGCAATCTGCAAGTTTTCGACCAAGCATCAACTCATCCACAAAGATTGACTGTTTGGTGCGGTTTATGGCATGGTTGCGGTTTATGTTGTATATATCTCAGGAGGTGCTTCAACGCTATTTTATGCAGATCCTCGAGCTCGTCGAAGAAGTTACTACATAGTGTTAGCAGTCTCCTGCCCCGTAGGGCTGGACAATCGCGTAGTAGGTGGCGGACGGACTCTATTTCCTCCTCATCCCTTCAACTTATACAGTAGTCGCAATGGGGGATACCATGCGACTTGACATCACTCGATTACATTTTCTGAGGCTTGACGTAGTCCTAACAAGCCAACCTCTGTGGACGAGTTCGAGGCCAACATTCGAGACGCTACTGTCGGAATAACGCCGCACATTTTGGACCGATTCATCGAAATTAAACCGATTCATCAAAAATTGGAGCGATTCATCGAAAATTGGACCGATCCCTTGACGTATTCGCCTGCGATGGCGTGCTCAGTTGAAAAGGGACCTCAATCAGCTGGGTATACGAAACTAGAGGCGCCTAGCCTATAACCGTGCTAGTTGGAGAGGGATGTTGATCGAGGTCCAGGTGCATCCCGGACTGTAGCGTCCGCTAAAGAAAGAAGAATAAGAAGCTTGAAGCTTCCATACATAAAGGCATGAATATAGCTTCAAAATAAACCTAGAATCTATAAAGTGTCAAACTGTCGCACTCATGGCTGCTCTTGAAACTTTCTAAAGTGCAACCAGACCTTAGCGCGTTGATGACTAAACAATTGTGTGAATGTACAGTGACTTAATTTGATTAACCCTGTTTTTGTGGTTTTAAATTGTCAGTCTATTTGCAGAAATACGTTTTTGCAAAGCGACATTGAATAATTCATCCACTTTTGGGGCATTTATCTCCAAGGACACTCATGCAAAATCAAAAAATAACGGTCATCTGTCAACGGAAATTTGAATTATCCATCTAAGGCAATAAACAAATTTAACAGCTTCAAATGACTGCATAGTACTGCATATGACATAACTCATGACCATGATTTCAAGTCAAATCACTTAACGACGATCGTAATTTTGAGTCTAAAGTGGCAATTATCCCGTTGATTTCCGTCATAAGGCAGTGCAACCATTTACCTCTGCTCTGTGACTTTTAACGCCAGTCGACCAACGGGTATTTGACCATAATTATCAAAAAAACACTCTGTACCTCGTTTGGATGCGTCAACAAAATGATTTGGCCTGAGGTTGTTACACTTTGTGGCATTTGCATAAAATCGTGTTTTGAAGCTTGCCCTATATGTTCATGTTTTCGTTAAGTCAAATTAGCAATGACGGCAGCTGCCATCAAAGAAACAAATTTCCGTAAATATCTAACGCAAAACCAGTGATTTATGACATAAAACAAGCTTGGCCTTAACCACTGCGATACGGTGTAGGTATTTATTGCTTGTATCAGCATCTTTTTGCATACTGCGAGAGATAATTAAGGCACATGCCGTATTCTATAAGAAGGTATTGATGATCGCAATTTGCTTGGATTTTTTTAAAGATCTTTAATCTTTTGGTTTAGTTTTGATTTATGAGTTTATGAAGGCTATACTCATCACTTGCATGTGCGTTGGATGTGTCCTTAACATTTTTTTCCAGTGGCATAGATTTCTTTTTTGATCACATCGCAGTTGTCGGCTTGGGTCTATTCTAAGTTTCGGGTCATTAAAAATACATAAATGGCCTGACGACTGTATCAGATTCCATTGAAGGTTATATGGGTTTTCAGAGCAAAACATGGCCCGAAGCTTCTTAAAAAAAATACACAGCACTGGCTGTAAGATCATTTCACTGGCTGCATTTGTAACCTACAAAATTCGAGATTACTTTCAATTTTCGACAAAATTTCAAGTATGAGTCTGATTTTTGGTAAACGAAACAACAAACGTCACAAACTGACGCCGATTCTTCGTCAAAATGTTTCTGTTTGTTGGAATTGGAGCTCATTCGTTCCAATGCTAAAAATAAACGGTCAACTACAACTTCTAGCTTTTGCGTTTCCCAATTGAATGTCACTGGTTCCATGAGGGAAGAGTGACTTCAAAAAGACGTAGCACTATACTACAATGTGCGCGCCACAATCAACTTGTGGACATTCCATTTTTCATTTTATTTCTCGCTATGAATCTATGACATATCGACCCTCAAGGTTGTGAGACTTAAGTTGATCTTTAACGCTCGTAAAGTCAACTAAGCAATCGAACAAGCACATAAAAATGCTGCGCTGTGACCATAACAACAGTTTTCCTTAGTTTCGTTAAGTTCGTTCATTTTTCCTTACTTACGTGGAAGAGAAATAAACAGCTCCCTACGTATGTAAATGACAGCTGGTGATAAATTGAATTGAAAATATTTATTTTTCTTTTAATACAGTGGTGGACAAAAGTTTTCACATAAAGGAAAACCTGAAAAAATTAGGTTAAAACGGTTCATTTTCTTTGAGATTGACTTTGTGTGAAAACTTTTGTCCATCACTGTATACAATATAATGGCAGCGTTAAAGTCCGAAGTGGATTTGAGCCTAGCTTCTCAGAAACCACTCGTGTTGTGCGTTCGTGCGCCAACGATTTATTTGTATGCTTTTTAGAAAAATGTTTACTGCTCGGATGCTAATTTTTCATTTGAGCTTCATATGATGCAGAAAACACAAATGACAGCTCAATTTTGCTTAAGTTCCCAGAAGCACTTGATGATGCTTTGGTAACTTTTCAATTCAGTTCAGGCATATGTAAGCTTAATTTTCATGAAGGTATGAAGTGGTTAAGGTGTACACTTAGACCAGAGTTGATCCATTGTGCAGTTAAGTTATGTTTGGTTTTTTGAAATCTTTTGATTGTTTTCAGTTAGGTTATGCATTCGTGAGTTAAAATTCTTCGCCGAAAAACTAAGAATACGAATTGGAAATCTCAATTTGCCACATTATTGCCGATAAACGGTAGAAGTTGCTCTAAAAAGTGGTCGAGAAACATCAACACTTGTTATGACGTAATTTTCGATATCATTTATGGGAGCCATATGAAAGAACTTATAAAACACCTACCTACCTACCTATGAAACACCTACCAGCCAAGAATTCTTAGCTGTCGTTTTGAACTTGATTCTGGTTGAGATAAAATCATTTTCTCATTTGAAAACATGTTGTTCTGTAAAAATGCCATAAATGAATACCTGCAAATCGTTTTTCAATTAAAAAGTGTCACAGTTCGGGGTTAACCTGTCCAACTCAGTGCATACACATATAGGCGACTTCACTCTTGCTTGAGGGTACTACTTCAAGTTGGTTGAGACATTTGTTCGCATGTGGGACGTGGTCATTCTTTGTTGTGGGCAGTGGTTGAGGGGCGCCGTGGCGTAGTGGGTAGGTGCGTCGATTCCTATGCTCTAGGTCTAAGGTTCGAAACTCGAAAACATCATCTCTGACGACTCTTTCGAGTCACTGACAATGCTCAAAGAGTATATATATACTTTTGACATATCTTACGTTTCTGAACGGCTATTATATTTTCCCTCTATTGATCGCTGGATCCGTTGACGTCTGGCCAGAGTCATGTCATCTTAAAGGTAATACTGTTCGTGGTTGAATCTTTTTTTTCGATCGCATGCTGAAGTTTTCCCATGGATTTGTTCATTCCCTTTCGATATAGTCCATACTTTTGCACCGTAGAGTAGCTTGCTGTGTTTGACAAATTACATCAATGTCATCTGCTAGCAGTTGTATGGACTTTCGAAAGAACGTGCCTCTAGTGTTGGCCAGTTAGTTTTGCACGATTTTCTCAAGAATGATTTTGAAAAAAATGCATGACATTAAAGGCTTCGATCAGTTTGTCGCGCGCCAACGTTATCCGGAAAAGCATGTTGAGTTTGATGGAAATGTCAAATCTAAACTTGGCGCTGTATAGGTTATCTTTATGCAAGCTGTCATATGCTCTGACTCTGTGTGAATTTCTTCGGTCTTTTCTGGGATCTGTCCGAATGTGGAAATCTGATGGATTTTACTGGTCTGGAAATGCATTGATAAAGAGCTATCGGGTTGCTGGCAAATCCGGTCAAGCATTCACACAAAATGACGGAGGTCTTCTATGCCATGTTAAGAAGACTTATCTCTTAATCATCAAAGGGATCCCCTTTCTTGAGGACCGATTATGTGTGTCAATGGGGGGGATTATGGGGATTGTGCACATCAGAGTTGTTTAACTACCGAAGCACAAGCGCATCGAGCATAGTTGCATTGCCGGTGTTGTATGTGAAGAGAAAAAAAACGAATGTATGAATATGACTACCAATCGGCGAAAATCGCACACAACTCAATTTCCTGGGCAGTGAACTAAATGAACTAGAATAACGAACTAGTTCAATAAACAGATTTGAACCAACTGAGTACTCTCTGGACTGAAATAAAATGCACAAGCCTATTTACGAATATCATTAAGTGGCCGTAATCAAGACACAACACGGGTCGAAGGTATAGTCAGAGAAAGGGAGAGGAGGTAGCCGTGCACATTAGCCTTTTATACAGTGATTGGGAAATAATGGGGCGGTTAAGCCATGAAGCGTAAAAGTCTCCAGTTCTTCCAAAGTAAATGAAATTACATTTTTGACACCAGATCTTGAGAAGTTGTTACCACCAATTTGGTAGACATGGTAAGGGACTTCTATTCGAGTCGCCGACAACCGTGGAAACGTGGTCGTAAATCTTTTTTTGATGAGGAGCGGCAATTATAAAACTGAGTTCAACAGTAAATCATTCAATTTAGTTCTTTTAACAGTCAAGACATTTCTTTAAGATCAAAATTATGGGTTAATAATTTACTGCACCATTTGCTAAACTCCACCAGAGTAAATTTCAAGGTCAAGCTACAAATCAGGCGTCCCATTTGAACTGAAAACTGTTCCACAATCTCAATCGCATGTCAATAAAAAAGCGAAAGCTAATAAATGTCTATGATTATAGCAACCGACTGAAAATGTCTAACCGATATAGACCTCGGGCAGAATGAGTACACGACAAACGTGTGCCGCAGCATTTGCCTTGTTTAAGATCTCATTGAGCGCGCTCAATTGTATGATGGGTGGGTGGCAGCAAAACTGCACGACCAGTTACCCTTTCGGTTGAAACCTGTTAAGCAAAAGTGAATTTGACATTTTTGTCGGGCAGAGTGCCGTTGGTAATAAATTAGTAACGATCAAGGGAAGGAGCTCGTCTTCTATTTTGACACTTGCCTGAAGGAAAGTGATGCATTATGAAGCAAAATCCGAGGCAGTTGGTTGCAAATGTGGTTGAGATGGGAGTTGAGGAAAGAATTGTTGTGAAATGAGTTTAGGGACGTGGAGGCTGTTGCTGTGCAACGCATGGACTGCAAAACACTGACGCGAAGAATTTGTAAGATCAACCTTCTGGGACAATGCAGCAGAGAGACTCCAACCAAATCGACGCACGGCTCTGAAGTCAACCACCAAGACAGCGTTCGAAGTGCAGAGGCATTTAGATTCAGGTGATAAATAAGAATGCTTTGTGTAGAGCCATGAGTGTCGATGCAGTTTCAAAAGTTTGCTGATCTATTTGAGCTAAGATTTATGAGCTGTTAACCACCGTTGCACTTTTCCTCAGACTCCACTCGAGAATACATTTGAAATTATTACCGGAGAACGTAGAGCGCGCCAATCGAACGAACTCTATCATTATCCCATGTACAGCGCGTAGACTTCATTAAAGTGAAGTGAATATCTTTTATGAAATCCGCCCGATTGAATAGGTTTCATGAATAATCTATCAGCCGAGGGAACACACTCAACGAGGTCAGTGAATGTACGTACGAGTACGACCGCTGGATGTGACAAATGACAACTCATTGAGGTCCGAGAGAAGGTAGTCTCCTGTCAACTCGAACTATTCAAAACCGGTAGCAAGCAGCAATTATTTGTGTCAGTTGCGTCAACACGCCGACCAATGCCACATGACACACTCACTCGACGGTCCATCACGACTGCCCCCGAGGGGACAAACCGCATTGTACCCCAACTAGCCGAACAAACTTGACAAGATCAATCAGAGCAGCGGTTTAATTGGGCCAATCTTCACACAATCTGCCCCAGACGAACTCTGACTCCGTGGTGGGTCCCGGAGTATTAATAATCCAGATCGAATCGTTTGAGTTGGCGTTTGTCCAATCAATCAAGGACCCGGCGAACCTCAGGTGGTATGTGGAAATATTTTCCCAAGCGAATCAGAGTGGTCCTGGTCGCTTGGTATTCTCCTAAGCGGTTTGTAGTCGTTTAACTTATCGCACCTCGACTGGTTTTCATTCGGCAGGGTGCCGACCAGACTCTGCGTGTGAATGCGAAGCCAATTAAGAAGCTATTGCTGGGAGGTGGAATTTCCCATCTCAAGAGTGGAGAGTCGGTATGGCACCAGGAAACGCTCTTAAATTGCAGTCCGGCGTAACAATCGTTCGCGGTAGGAAGACAAAAGACAGGTTTGCTATCTTTTCGGAGTAGAACAAAAGCATGCGTAGATTAAGATCAAACTGGGCAGCTGTAAGTGCAGGTCTCGAGTGGGGACAAAGCGAGAAATAAATGCTGTCTTTAGCCGTTAGTTGGTTCTGGATTGATTCATCAAGCATTCACGAAGGTTAACCTCTTGCTGAACGTTTGCTTTCACACAAATCACGATAAGGGCGGGTAGTAAAAGTGTCAGAAAGTTGAATTGCAATGAACTTAAATGGTCCGAAGGTGTAGACCGTATCTCGCAAGTGTTCAGCGACTTGAAAGAGTTGTCAACACGTGATAATTGTTGTAAGCGAATTGTTAGAGAGAACCTTTCAATGGAATTGTCACTGCCTGTCTAACAAGTCCGTCTGTCGAGATAAGGATTGTATGGCATTTTGAATGCACATTGTCGCTTGAGTTGTAGACTTTGAACATTTGAAAGGCAATTGGTAGTCATTTCTAGAGGTGATTTGATGATGCAAAGTAAGTTAAGCCAAATATGAAATCTTTGGCTACCATTGCTCATGGAGGACCTTTCCTAATAACTTCTAGAGCCTAGTGTTGTGTGGAATTGCTTCCACAAGAATTAAGAGACCTTAAGTTTAAGTCGGATCGACCCATTTGAAATACCCGGTTCATCAAGAAGCGAACTTGGGGCGTAATGCACTGGAGTCTATATAATTATCTTTTGCGCCAAGTCTGAGAAGTTTTATACGACTCTCTGAGCATTATTAGTGACTCGAGAGAATTGGTACTGTAGAAATGTGTGTTGATTGGGATTTGATTCACGAACTTCCGGTGCAGGAGGAGCTCTTACCCCCGCCACGGCGGCCTCATCTTCTTGGCTAAAATAATGCATTTTCACTTAATTTTGTGTGTGCCAAATTTTTATCAGAGTTTATGAAGCGTTTCAAGAACGCCTTATTTACTTTAGGCTTTAATTAGGTGTTACAGATCCAACTTCATCATATTTCCACACTCTGTTTATTAGGGGATCGTACATGGAGTTGTTTCTATATTTAGCTTTGTGCTAATGGTCCAAGGTTCAATTCAAGGCCAATGTCAACTTCTATGCCGACAACAGCAGTCCTTCTGCGGTTGTCTTGCTCAATTTTGCGAAGAATTTCATCAGCGTTTTGGTGAGTTGGATGGAGGGGCATTGCTAATCTTTGACATTTAAATTGCCAGAACTCATGCCCATTTCCGTGCTCAGATTTCTTCTCAAGGTTGTTTTCTGTAAGCACAATCCTGCACAGTGATCTTTTATTTCCCGTAGCAGTATTGCAAAATGTTGCTTCATTCCGAAAGCAAATCATTTTCTAACAGCAGTAAACCACGTGCTTAAACACAAAGTCATGCATAAGCCTTCACCCTTGAGCGTTTGTCTTTGCAATCTATTGTTCTTGAGTTTAATCTAACGCCATCCACCACGGAAAATGCCACAAACTATTTCCAAGATAACTTATTTTCTTCTTATAAATTCATTCAAAATGCTAACTTGGCTTTAGTTTGCGGTAAATGGCGCAACAATTATTTAATTGTCGTCGATCAAGCGTTAAGCAGGTACAATTATGGGCAAAACAAATAGATCGGGTTCTCGTGTGTTGTACTGAAAGTAGATTATTTACAAAAGCACGCAATATGGTCTTTCTGTTTCACAACCAAAGGGGATTTGTGTCAAAGCTTACAGATAAAGAAAAAGTACACGTAAATATTATCAATTTATTGAAGTGTTTGTTTATGCGCGACAAACAAGTTGACAATGAAAAATATCAACGACTGATGACCTTCAATCGGGAAGTTTAGCCAAAAAAGGGGCATTTAGGGAAGATGAAAGCTGTCATTCAGAAAGGATGCGCGTACATGACGACATATCTAGGCTGTCAGCATCTATGGATGCACATGACTGGATCGTCTCCGTCTTACCAGTCAATAAAATAAATTCAATGCAATATTGAAACCATATCCACACTTGCATTTGATACCAAATTTTCTTGGCAAAAATCTATTGATTAAACTGGTTTGGTCATATTGAATTCGAATCCGAGCCTCCTGGTTCGAGGAGAGGAAGACGAAACCTCCGGTACAAAATCAAAAGATCGCGAATGGAAGACAACTTTGTCTTGATGGCTGAAAGCAGCGTGCCCGGGATTGTCACTAATGGAAGACAGTTTATTGCTTAGGCTCAGACCCTCCAGGGGTTGTTGGCCATATAAGTAAGTAAGTTTCTTGTTAAATACGGTCTCAATATTGGGGTTTCCTCTATGTTGTTTGACATCCCTTTGACGGAGGAAACAATTCAAATTCACCACTCTGTATAAAAGAGAAATGAGACTTTTCAGTATAACTGTGAAGAAAACAAAATGGACAACATTCCAAGGGATAAGTATGCAAAATTATGCGATTTTCTTTTCTTATTCAATACGTCGTTATTAAAAGAAAAAACAAAGTTGAATATGGACCAAATTACGAAAATAGTACGACACTGACAAAAGAGATACGGGATGTTAACAAGACTCGTCTATTAATTAACAAATGGTATATTGACACAGCACTTTTGTCATATCGGCAAAATGACCAACATTTGTGACTCAAAATTGATGCAAACGTGGATAGCGACTAAAATGTGGTGATTGAAAAAGGTACTTATTGCGATTGAAACACTTTATTTTGAACTTTGAAGACTTTGAATTATCTGATGAAATGAAATGTTCTTCAAATTTAAACTTGCAACAAAAATGACAGAGTGGCTGTACAGGGTCTCCCAATTGGAATATGACACATTTAAACTGACCAAAATATCTATGTCAAAACATTCAGTCAAAACAACATTTTCATTATGGCGAGGTTCACGAACGAAGAACGTTTAAAAATGATTAAAATGTATTACCAAAATTCCAAGTTGGTGACGGTTGATGACGGTTAACGCCAATTTTTGGTTGTAGTTCTCGTTCCCGCAGACATGCAATTTATGGTCTAGTGAACAAATTTAAGTCTATGCTTTCGCTTCTGGATGTTCTCGTGTTCTCAGTGAGACAACGGGTTGGTCGAAGTGGCGAAAATATTGCTGCAGTTTAAGCGTCCATCGCATACAACTGGATGGCGTAGTTGATTAAGTGTCTGCCCCAAGTTAGAGGGGTCCCAGGTTCGAATCCCAGTTAAATCGAATCTGGTCCAGTCATCATTTGCAGTTGGGATCAAATTAATGGCACGAGATAATGTTGCTACCTGGCAGTAAGATGGACCACTGTTGGAGTCTGAGTGCTCCAGTAGTGTTTCAAAAAATGCTCCGAAAACAAAGCGTCCATAGCAAACGAACAGAAACAGCCTATTCTACGGCTTTCTCTAGAATTGGGCATCGCTAAGACCACACTACAGCAAATTTTACGAAAAGATCGTGGCATTCACCCTTACAAGGTGAAGGTAAATTGAACAAAACCCACTTGGCAATATGAAGTGATGTACGGTCTCGGGTTGGGCTCTAGATTTGGGTTCTAGTTGGAAGAAGATGACCAATTTCATCGCAAAATGATCTTCAGTGATGAATCGCATTTTTGACTCAACAGCTCCGTCAACAAACAAAATATGGGTGAATATGCTAAAGTGCTTCAAGAAACACCACTTCATCCACAAAAAATAACTGTTTGTTCTGTTTTTCATGCGGGAGTTGTCATTAATTCGTTTACTTCATTAAAATCGTTAACAAATTAAAAATTTTAGAAATGACTGTGGGGATCGTTAAAGAGACATGATGCTTCGTTATTTCTCTGGTCAATTCCATGGACAAGATATTAATGATATGCATCTGATTTCAACAAGACAGTGTCACAAGCTACAAAGCGGGTGTAACAATCGACGTAATGAATACTCAATTGAACCCAAAATCAACGTTTTATATCGAGAATTGGTCCTGGCGATTGGTCGCTTAGATCTTTGATTTTACACCTCTAGACGATTTTTTATGGGGCTACGTTAAATCAATGATATATGTCAACCAGCCGGCGTCGTTAGAAGAGCTCAGATTGAATATTGAATCAGAGTAAGTGGCAGTTAGAGTCAATATTGAACCAGTGATATCGTCCGTTTCCGTCGAAATTTGTGGGCGAGTCATCGCCAAAATGGGTTCGACGAATCGACCGCTGCAAACGTGCCCGTGGTGGGCATATGAACGACGTCGATTTCTCCACACAAATGCTTTGATCGTACAATTTTCGAGATATCGCAATTGGTTTCCGTTTTATTAAAAAATTATTAGAAATTAAAAAATTTCCAAGTCCTAATTGGAAAACCCGATATTGATTTTTTTGCACATTTTCATAATCATTTCAAAAACACTAAACAAAATCCAAAGTTCAACTTTGTCACACAAAATCATTCTAAATTAAAATCAAATTAAAACTGAATAAACGAGTTAACCGCGTGGAATAAATATCATCCAAATTTAGGATAAAATTTGAATAGTAAATTCAAAAATACTTCCCATAAATTAAGGGAGAAATTTCCAATATTTTCACATAAAACTGTCAATCGATGTTGAAACAACTCGGTATTTCAGTGACGATAGAATAAATTATTTAAAATCTTAAAGATACACAAAAATAGAAGCAAAAAAACTAAAAGATCAAAGACTACCCTTATCCGGAGAGCCTCAATTTTAGGCCAAACTTCTAGGTTTTTGAACACTTTTCACGACCATTGACTCCATGAGAGTTGAAAGATATCGATTTCACTTTGCAACGAGTACTGATGGAATTTGACGAACGGAATGTTCTTTTAAACGCAGAGAGAGGCGCAATTTGTGTCTCGGCATAATTTAATTCCACCCAATATTTTTGGTGAGACAACAATTAATGAACAACTGAGTAAATCTGTCAAATCGGGATATTTATTTCGAGAAAAATAAAACAGTTTAGATTAAATTCCCAACTCGACAATCAGGTCTCAGATACAAATGGGGATGACACTGAACTCTGTTTACCTACCTTCTGTCGGTAACCGTTTAGATGTTCTCGATTGTTGAATTCAAATTTATGCGGCAGTGAATTTAGAAACTTCTGCTGTAAATAAAATACACGTATCTTTAGTGTGTATCCCTCGGATACACTTCGGCACTTCACTTTGAAGTTAAAAAAATTAAATTGAATTCGATAAACAACCACCGGAGTCACTCTATCCGATCGATCTCGTTTCGAAGAACTTTAGCAGTTATTGAATCCGTTGCAAGTTGAACCGTCAACATCGAGTGAGAAGCGAATTTTGACTGAACCTAAACTGTGACTAAGCCAGTGCATTTATAAAAAGAAAAAACATCGAAAAAAGATACAAAAACAAAAATTAATTCTGCGAAAATTTCACGATACTTCGAGTAGGGTTGAGCGTGTGTTGGAGAGTTCGTCTCACACAGCCCGAGGAGTTGCGAATAACCGCAGTCGACCAGCAGATCGAAGCTAACTCGTGTCCATTTCAAATGAATGCTGTTAGATACAGTTTGCAATTTTTTTCCCTCTCATTTTGTGCGGATCAGTGGTGGGTTCGATTTGCACTACTAACCTGCTCTTAGTGGTGGTTGGGGGAGGGGATGAGGGAGAAAATGAGAAAAACAGATGGATCCGCAAGTTTTGTGTGCAAAATTAATCACGGATCATCACACACAAATGGATGTCTTATGAAAAGGGAAAGGTAAGGCACAACCATTTTGCATAAAATGACACTCTTGCACGAGATACTTGTGCGACGTGTCTCTATGAGGAGTGAGGAGTGGTTTGCATCGAGTCAACTCAATCGAACGGAGGCGTTAATAACTTCGTCGATGGTGAAGAATTCAGATAATAAATTGACGCAGTTGTATCATCTATCGGCCAGATGTGTTTCGATGGTTGATGATCGCTTGCAGATCCATTGAATCAGTCTGATCTGGGATTTCCATAGCCACTTGAGCAGTGGAACACGTTTTCGGTTCGCGGATGACATCGCACCACGTCCTTCGGTGGGTTAACAAAAGTATCTATTGTTGATGTTGTTCAATTGAAAGTTGAAATGCTAATTAATTTCAAGTTTCTGCCATCACCGGCATCATCATTGTCATTTTAGTTGCTTTCAAATGTCGACTGGATGGAGATGATGAAGTGAAGTGATCTCGCCGATCCACATTGTGCACAGTTTCTTGTCGTTCTTACATCGGAGGGTGATTACTCATGGAAAGAGATTCGAGTGAGAGAGTTTACGAGTAGATTTGCATTTGTCATCGCAGCGGCATTAATCAGCGAACTGGCAATAGATTTATGGAGGATCAGTTGCGCGATCAGTGGATGTGGGTTAGTGGTTTGAGGAAGTATCCGTGTTCGTTTGATTGAATTCTCGTTTTTTGGATAAGCTAGTGGAACGTGTGTGTGACATAACTCGCGGTTTTCAGTGGGCGTCTTCTTGAGTTTTCGGCGCCTGTCGTGAGATTCATGAATATCAGTGACAGAGTGCGCCGAGTGGCGCCCGTGCGTTTTTAAATCCCATTTAATGAGAATGTAAATTGCGAACATTTTATTTGCAGTCACAAAGCTGCTCGTACGGAGAATTGAATGTATTTCTCCAAGGATAATTTATGGAGAGTTGGTGGAAGCATGTCATTTTACGTTAAGTTAGCTGCAGCTTTGCGTAAGCACTGGCAACTGCATGAGCAGTTAAGTGTTGCTATGAGCTGTTGTCTATTTGAAATGCCGGTTAGTCTGTGACCTCTACTGAAACTCACACAGTGTGCGAACTACTGTCCAACAAATTCTAAGTGGAAATCAAAACAGCAGCCTTTGCGTGGCATGTTTTGACCTCATGAGCAAATTGAATTCCTTGGAGCAACAAATTTGAATTGAATCTTGTAAGTTTTCTGCCACGAATTGACTGCGTGTGAAACTCGTGAAATTTAGTAGGGAGTGGTATTTTGATGATGGTTAAATTGTTGGCTCCGAAATTGGATGCCTTGGGTTTGGTTAACATGCGTTTGCGAAAAGATTTCTCAGAAATCGGATTACAAAGCAAATTATTTCAAATGATTTGATGATGTGGCAACAAAAGGGTCTTGCAAAAGGAGTTGCCGGCTGTCTCTTTTTTTGGAACAGAACCCTTCTTTGGTCCATTTCCCACAGCCAGCCTTAAGAGACTGTCAAAATAATGAGACTAAGACTTTCAGACCAAAACAGACCAAAACCATTTATTCATCAAAACCTTAAGAAATCTTAAAAATCCTCCTTGATTTAGAACGAGGAGACCTCTAAATCCTAGCAGACTCCGTCACTGTTCACTGCGGATTTATTTGTCGCCTCGAATGAGTTCTTTTAGAAGAGATAATTGATGCAGCTTTGGGAAAAGGAAACATTGGAACACGTTCTCTGCTATTGTCCCGCTACAGCCAGAAGCAGGGTTCCATTTTGTAGCTGCACCAAATGTCCAATTAAAATACAGTCGAATCTTGAAAAGATGAACAGGAATGAAACAGGCCCCGTTTATCTTTTCAAGCATCGAAATTTAGTTAAAAAATAACGTATATTCACTATTTAAAACATTTTACAGGGTCTTTCAAAAAGGACTTCCGTCAGCTGACTGTTGATAGCGTCCATTTTCTTGAAGCTACATCTGTCAAATTGGCTGTCATTTATTCAATCTGTTTTGCCAAATTACCATGGATGGACATAGCGTTAAACGACACATGCAAATGATAAAATTGTTGTATCAAAATGGGTGGGGTTCGGGGAACGTTCAGCGCGCTTCGTTTTACGCTTCATTTTACGGTCTCCATAATCGTCCTGCCGAGAGGACTATCCACAGCGTAGTAGATAGATTTGAGTCCATTTGTTCAGTAAACGATAAACCAACACCCGTACGTCGACGAAACGCAAGATCTGTCGGTGACAACATCGGCGCTGTCTGTGAGAATGTACAGGAGAATCCGAGGCAGTTTCATTTCATTTCATTTCGCGTCGCTCACAAGCACGCGGCCTTTACGAATTTTGCATCGTGATGAGTTCATTTTTTCCAGATTCTACTGTATACCTTAGTACGACCCTAGCTTGTTTTTATTATTTTTTTAACTACGGACTGATGCAATACATTTAAACCTGATCGCGTTACTTTTTTTGAACTTCTCTGAACATAAAAATGGAAGCGCAAAAGCCATCAGTCATCCCATCGTAAGATGCTCTCAATTTTATGAATGTCATCTTATGTCATTGAATCTTTGGCATTTGTGACGTAAATAGATGGAGAATACGTGAAAATAAACGACAAATTATTATACTCCTCTCATACCGGCAAAATAAATTCGGTAATCTTTATGACAAATCATTTGTAACTAGTTCTGTTTCGAGGTGAATCAAGATGTTTATTCCGTAAAAATGATAAATCTATTTGGTTGATACGTGAATACGCAAATTTATCGCTTCCGTAAAAGTCATTCATTCATTCTCTTAAAATCACTGGTTAGTGCGGCGTTGGTAAAAGTGAAATAGTTTTTGAAAACGGAGAAGATTTGAACTGTGATATACGCTAGAGAAATCAAAGAATTCTTACTGCTGCAATTGGCGTGTTGGGCTTAGTGAATTTGTGGGTGCCACTTCAACTAAGTGTAGGTTAGGTTAGGTTGAAGTGGCTGACTGTAGATAGCAGTCACACTTAGGCCAATTTAGGCCCATTGTGATACCACGCGGATCTGATGGTACCTATCCAAAAAACCATGTTTTCAACGAAGCTCTTTACGTGATAATTGTCGACGTAATGCAATTCGCTCAAGTCGTTGAAGGAGTAGGCTCATAGGTGTTTCATCCTGCGAAAAGGAGAGAGCGCTACAAGTGCAGAGGAGGTGCATTATGCTTTCCTCTTGTTCTTCGTCTCTGCAGCTTCTGCAGAAATCATTATGAGGGAATCCCATTCTTGAGACGTGAGTGCCAATGGCACAGTGTGAAGAAGCAGCTGCCCAACATTGAGTTCCTCGCGCACTGACGTGTTTCTTACCCTATCCCGGCGAGTAATTCCCACAACAGCACGAAGAAACCTCATCACGGCAGCTTGTATTTGCGATCGATCTTGCGGCTATATTTCTAAATCCATTCGAACTTAACCTTTACGGGAGATAAAAAAATCTGACGAACAGACGAACGCAGAGAAATTTTCTCGTTTTTCCGGAACCTTAAAAAAGTTAAAAACTAACTGTAACTGTTTCGTCGAATCAAAACTGAACAGTAAAACGCTTGACACTGATGCTGAAATATGAGTCCTAAGCATTGTCATTCTCTTAATCGGCTGATTTGTAATAACTGCTGTTACAAGTAGATGCAAAAAAGTAAGAAGGCGCTGACGTATTTCCGGTGAAAAATATCTCCAGAATTATGCTATGTTCTTATACGTATACACGTACATTTGGTATTATGATCTCTTTGAAGTGAATGAGCTCTGATGCTTCTATACTTGTGAACCCACTAAAAATTAAAAAAAATAACCGAGTTATTTTGGTAGATCTTTAACAAAGCGGAAGAGACCGCAAAAGCAAAAAACCACCCGTGTTTTGCGTGTTTTCTTGCACGGACAGACATGATGACTCCGATCGGGGAATTTTGAAATCCTTACTTGTCGGCTATACTTACATGTGGAGACCAGCGATAGCTGGTGCTAGTGAAATTTAAGGTGGAACTTCTATCTAGGAGGCACGTACACACTACGCAACGGCGTCTACGACTTGCGAGATCTGGTGAAGGAAGTTGGAATGAAACCATTACGTCACGTCAACATACATAGTAGTAAAGTTCCAAAATAAACACTTTTTGTCTATCTATGATACATCATCATCGTGTCAAAATTACTTGCAGAGTTTATTTACCCTAAATATTTTGCTTGTAGACTCGCGATATGGGCGCCGTGGCATAGTGGGTAGGTGCGTCGACTCCTATGCTCGATGTCCTCGGTTTGATTCCCGAAAAATCATCAAACATTTTTTTCCGGTCCACCTCTTTCGAGTCACAGTCAATGCTTAAAGAGTGTCTAGAAAAAGCTTTTCATTCTTGCCGTTCGGAGTCGGCATACAATAGCACGCACAACACGAGTTGTTGCTGAGAAGCTAGGCCCAGGTCCATCTTGGACTGTGGCGCCACCATTATTATTATTATTATTATTAGACTCGCGACGTAGACATATAACCAAAATTTAGTCCAGCTGTTAAGTTGGTTGTCGTCTGGAAGAATTGAAAGCCCTTAAAAAAGCCTCCAAAGTTGTCCATTTTCTGAATAAAAACAAAAAACCAATTCGGTTCCATTAATTTTATTGTCTTCTGGTCCCGCTCCAGTCTGGAAATGTACTCGTATATTTCCTGGGTCATTGAATTTTAAGGTTTTGGCAAAATTAATTAGCCACGCCTCCCGGCATGGTTCCACACAGACAATTCTGAAACCCTTAAAAACCAACACCCATGAAGCCCCACGTTCACAAATACACCGCAGAGACATCACAAATTACCAAACAGGATCGAAGCGGATCGTAAATCAATTTGACGTGTTGGTGGGGGCCACTTAACCGGTTTTGCGTAGCCATAAGCCACTGAAAGAATCTCAATAAAATCTTTAATTCTTTTCGTTTTACTTAACGTTTTTACAGCATTCATTTTGTGGTGTTTCACTTTGATGTAAGGCCTTAATGACTGAGGGAATTAAAGTTGTTCGTGCTTTACGGTCGATTCGATCAAGCTGTTTGAAATATGATTTCCGGTTCTACCGCCTAGGACACTGCCCTTCGCTGATACATTTTTAGACTTGTCCTCGGTTAATGACGATTATTTTTGGTTTGATGTCGTAATGTTTTAAATGACGTACAATTGGGGGATTTTTCTTGGGTTTTTCTTGGTTTAAATGCTGATTTTTAAGCTTTTGTATGGATTTAAATCTACAGACTGTCAGTGACTAATGAAAGCCAATCCAAAGATGTCGATTATCTGATGTATATATAAAGGCCTTTCCATTTCGAGAAACGAATCTCTGATGATTGCCAGTGTTACTTCGGACTCTAGATAGAAGTCTCTCTTTCGTTTTTGACGTAATGGGCTGACATTTCAATGAAAAACGTGAAACAATGTCTGACACACAATACTGCGTTCTTGCTACCATTATTAGAATATTTTGAAACACTTTTGGAGCACTCAGACTCAAAACTGATCCATTGTACTGCCTTCCGGACCTATTTTTAATTTTTAATTTTAACAGTGCCGTTAATTTGATCCCAACGGCAAATGGTGACTGGACCGGATCCGATTTCACTGGGATTCGAGCCTGGGACCCCTCTAACTTGTGCTAGGCACTCAACCAACTGCGCCATCCAGTCGTTGGAGCAGCTGTTACTATTTCTCAAACACATAAAAACTACCAATTTGTATGAGAAGTGTCAAAACGCACGTAAATGTGTCAACCTGTTGAAAGATTTGGGGCAGAGAGTGTGTTGTTTACGTTGATAAGAATAATAATGGTTGCGCTACAGTCCGAGGTGGACCTGGACCTAGCTTGTTAGTAACCGCTCGTGTTCTGCGTGCTATTGTTCTCTCACGAGTGGAGGGGACCTACACTTAATGCCGACTCCGAACCGCGATTTTGAGAAGCTTTTTCTGGACAGTTATACTCTTTGAGCATTGTCAGTGACTCGAGAGAGGTGGAGCCGTAAACACATGTTAGGTGATTTTTCGGGAGTCGAACCTTAGAACTCGAGCGTAGGAGTCAACGCACCTACCCACTACGCCACGGCCCCCACACGTTGATTACGTTGCTCTAATTTTTTAATCCAATTTACGATTTCTAGCGCAACGCAGTATTTCGGGGTGTGTCATTGTATTGCTCGTGTTGGAAGTTAAACGTCAGTCAACGGAAGCACCAACGCAGTATTGTGCTTCATAAGCGACGTGAAAAGTTTTTGCTCCATCAAACTTCTCAAGGTCGTTACCAACATAAATTTCTACAATTGTCTTGAAATTGCCTAGAGTGAGTTTAAACCTCATAAATCGGAATTACGCTTTGGGGAAATTTCATATAAAATCCAGAGGCTCCTAATTTGAACTCAAAAACCTGTCTCCAACGGGTCCTTACCCAATGAAAGTTCATTGAAATTTTTTAAAAATTTTATTTAAAGGCATTCCACCAGTCATCTGCAAGAAAAGAAATATAATTTCAATATAATTCGTCCTTAAATTGATTCAGCATAGCAAATGAAACTTTTTTTAAACAGACTCAACGGTTGTCGCATAATAAATCGCTGAATATTTTGAAAATTTTCAACTGTGATTGTTATACAGTCGAACTTCGATAAGTCGAACTTCGATAACTCGAGTATCTTGATAACTCCAACAGATTATTTATCGTCAACTTCGATAGGTCGAATTCTGAAGCGAATTCCCAAATTCTATTTTCACATGATCGTTTTATAATGAACTTTCGAGACACTGTCTTTGTATGTTCCTATGAACTAGTATACATACGTTTAGAAAATCGAATTTTCTTATTTTTTATTAGCAGGAGTAAGAACACACAATAGAAGACATGTAAGACTTACTTTGTACTAGAAAAACACAAAGCGGAAGACAAATTAATACCCAGAGTGAACAGTCCAATCGAAAATGGTGGTGTAAGGGGAAGTGCAAAGAGACGTAAAAAACCAACGTATGAAAATGTGGACAAAGCAGTTTTGGAATCGTTTAAAATGAAAAGGAGGCAGAACTTACCTACAACCGAAACACTTTATAATGGTTAAAACCAAAATAAAAAATCCTCTCTTCAATCATGTATGACAGACTATTTTAAATCATAATTATTTTCCTGTACGTTTTATGTGTTTTGACGCAAATAAATAAATATTTATACCTATACATTTTGTATTTTCGATAACTGGATGTCTTGATAACTCGAATTTTTTTGTGGCAAGTGATGGTTCGACTTATCGAAGTTCGACTGTATTTCTGTTTTTTCCAATGTTTATCAGAGAAACAAGTTCGATAACTTTATGCTAAATAAATCGATTGAATTTTTCACCAAATTTATTGAATATCAATGTTCCACATAACCGGCTTAGTAATCGATGCATTTTGACTTTAAATCAACAAAATTTGGAGGTGGGAATGTGGTTTAAATAAGAGCACGTATTTTTCATTGTTTGTAATTTTTTTTTTTTTTTAAAGTCAGGAAATTTTTAAATTATCTCAAGAGTTTTTTCTCTCTTTTTATTGTATCTCTCAGCAAGTTCAAGAAAAATATGTTTCCTGTAATACAGTAGACGCTCGATATAGTGAACAATCCAATATAGTGAACACACAAAATTATAGTGAACCTAAGTTTTTTTTCTTTCTTTGAACCGTTCAGCTTGCACAAACACGTCTGAAACTCACTAGTGCTACGCAATGGGTAGTATCTATACAATCGTCTTAATTTACCGTTTGTATATGGTACACAGTTTGGGGTTGTTTGAAGCAAATATAAAGTGCACGTTGCTTGTAGGTGGAATGCATTATTTTGTTGCGTTTTACATTTTTTACGTATGAGTTGTTCTTGTTAAAAATAAAATATTCTTTTTTTTATAGATATTGGCTTGTTTTTTAGTAATTGCAAAGAAAAATTTTAATTATATTCCATTTTTGATATATGTACTTCAAAGCACACAATTTGATGAAATTTGTTCCGAGCAGTCCACGCTCGTTACAGTGAAAAATCTCGATGCAGTGAACAGACCCAGTTTTTATTTGTTCACGATATCGAGCGTCTACTGTAGTTTTGTGTTCTAATTAGCAGGATTTTTTGAAGCCAACTGAAATCGGCCGACAGCTTTGCAGCTTCGAATGTGTGTTTATACAGGGTGGGCCAAATATAAGTACCTTTTTAAAAATGCAATAAAATGAAAAAAAAATGTTTTCCATGTAGTATGGCTTAATTAGTATTCCCATTAATTGTGAAATACAACGTTGTTCAAGTGGCTGCCTCGGCTGGCTTTGCAGTAGCGCATTCTGTCACCCCAATTTTTCAAGACCTTGCTAATGGTTTCGGACTGTAGCTCACGGATTGCTTGAATGATATTGGCTTGGCCTTAAGTGCTTGAATCGTTACCGGATTGTCGGCATAACATCGCTTCTTCACGGTTCCCCACAAAAAAAAGTCCAAAGGGGTCAAATCGCAGCTCCGAGGCGGCCAATTGGCATCGCCAAGAATTGGGGAATTAGGTGCGCAAAAGATCGTTTGTGGCATGGGCTGTGTGGTACCAAACTGTCACTCTCTGTGGTGTGGATGCATTGGCTTCCCGACAATATCGTGCGGGTTTTCCGAGCTTCAGATTAGGCCGGCAATTTTGTTTGTTATCGTAACCGTAGCCGCCGAGATGAAAATGCGCACATCGTCTGAGAAGATGATTTTTCGCCCAAATTCGTGTCCAATTCAAGCCAAATTCCAAGGGCCAAACTTTGAAGCGATAACGAAGCGGATGGTCGGGTCGCGCGCCTTCAATTGCTGAGTCAATTGTACCTTGTAAGCAAATAATCTGAGGTCTTTGTGCAGAATTCTCTTCAGGCTAGTGCGTGAAATGTTGAACTGTTGAGATCGATGGCGAGTTGATGTTCGTGAATTGAGTCTCACACTCTCGGCCACAGCAGCCACATTCTCATCTCATCTCATCTACACCGTACGACGACGGGGACCATGAGTGTTGTCCACGAGCACACCAGTCTCACGAACTTTTTGCACAAACTTGCGTACAGCGTCGCGGTGAGTGCTTCATTTCGGCCAAAAACGCACTTCTGTTCAAAAAACCCACTGTTTGGGCTACACGGCACTCACTTTGGAAATAAATTTTCAATATTTCTCAACGTTGTTCAAGCGTAAAGCGACTCATTTCGTTCCGCGGAGGTATGATGCTGACTCTGTCAAGATTTCGAGCGGGAAACAGCTGTCAGTGTCAAAATAACCTATGAGTTAAAAGAAAACCACTAGATGGCCTTGTAGTTGTTACTCGTAAAGCAAAGAAAAGCAGCCTGGTCATGAAACGTATTTTACGGACTTAATCTGATAAAGTTTAGAGCTTGGAAAAGGAAGACGCATCAGTTGGAAGGGTAACTTGATAAATTTTACTCTGTTACCTATAACACCCACCAGATGCATCCAGTATCGACTGAACTCTTTCAGCACAGGACAATCCCCGCATATGCTTGAGTGCCCAAGGACAGCTACTGTCTCCTAATTTAAATGAACAGCACTGTCTCTCCTCGAAGTCGTGTACCACGTACGTTGACGAAATTGCCAATATGTACAGATAATTAGCTACGATCGCATTGTCTGCATCAACAATACATTCAATCAGTGCGCAAGCAAAGCAGTCAAGCATCTACATCACTCGCATACTCGCAATCTCTCGTATCTCCATCCTTAAGTATCTGAAAATTCGAAACAATCCAAATTTGCGCACAAAAAAATAATCAATTACCTTCCAAGCCACAGGCAATAGCAAAAGCATTCTACAGTCGCCACCACCGCCAATGACCTTAATTCGAACTCATGCTCTCCAAGGAGCACTGAGCCGGCAGACTGAAAATGTCGCAACGTTTTGTGCGAACATTCAAGCTTTTATTTGCCAGAGTGCTTAGATACGAACCATTTGTGTGCAGCGGCTCAAGTCATCTTGATAAGGATCCAATGGGGAGGGTACCCCTCCGGTTCGGTATTTAAAGTCTACTCGCATTGACATTTCCCTTTGGGTATTGACTGCGGATTCGACGCTTGATGACCCACAAATTTGTTGAAACTGGAGCACGTGACTGTAGCGGAGTCTGAAGTTGGAACGCATTGCGTGAGAAGTTCGTTTTGGCGAATGGAATCGATTTTGCATTGAAAATGTTTCTACGCTGACGGTCCATTGTTCGTTTCATTTTTGATGTCTTATCTGATTTGCGAGTTCGTGCTTTGGGATTTATCTTGTTCATCAAATTCGCCAGAGACCTTGTTCATGAACAATGAGCACGGATGTCTTGGTAGAGAGGCTGTTGCTGCGTGCAATCGGATCACCCTCTGGGAAAATGATTTGCAACGCTTCCAGTTTTTCAATGCAGGTCTTTGAAAGTATGATTTGATTTGGTAATGTTTACAGGTCTTCAAATGTGGTAATCGTGCTCATTCACCTTAAGTCGTTGCCGTAGGATTCTGATTTAAAAAATGGGGTTAAGTATTGTCTCCTTTGTCCACCAAAAGTCAACGTAGAATCAGTTCTGGAAGTGGCAACAAAAATGTAAGTTACCAGGGGTTTCACGCTATCTAACGGTGAAAATATGCAGACAGCTGTTTAAAGCCATTCGTTGATCATTCGATTTCCACCGGCTGACACACAGTTGCTGCCTCCAAGTTAGAGAACATCTTCCCAGCTCGGGTACGCGAGAAGGCTGCCGTGCTTAGGATTCTTCTGTGGGCTTCTGGCATAGATTCCCAAAGCTCCTCTTCGCAGACCAACTCTAGAGATCGCCGATTATGTAACCAAGTATATCTCTGCAAGCTCACTTGTCCACTTTCAGTCATCCCCCTCATTAGCACGCCACTCCGACTGACATCCATCCAGACAGGTGGAACACGTTACAAACTAAAACGACCGCCGACATAAGACGGCGCACCATCGAGTGTCCTGAGGTCTCTTCGGACAGGTGGCTTAGGAGTCAGTTCAAAGCTTAAGGCAGATGCATAAAGCATGTCGGCGAATTACCTGGTGAAAGGTAAAACAGTCGAAGAGACGCGCACGCAAACTGATGGCAGTGCTGCGGCTGCCTGCCTCGCTGTCGTTAACTGAATCGACATGGAAGCACTCACGGCACACACGATCGGTTATTACAATCAATTAGTTTGATTAATGGGAAGATTCGTCACCAATGGGGCTTGGAACCGCTTCCACGCGGGATTAATTGTGAAGACGTGGAAATGTGAAGATTGTCATCGATGCGATTGTGGTTAATGGTGTGTCGGGGAAGATGTTGACAAATCACTTGGCAGATGAATTCAACGGTCCTCCGATGGGATTATTATTCATGAGGCCTTTCAACAGCGCAGGCGGGTGGAGGATGAAGTGATAATCTTCAGGGAAATGAGTGATGAATTTGACATAATTTTGGTTTTACATCCTCATAGAAGCAGTTTTCATAGTTTGACAGTTCAAATTAATTGTAAGCTTTTAGAGAAAATGGAGCAAAAGGAGACATGCTATGATCGGGTAGATATTTTTTAAGTTGAGCCCCAGTCTGAAACCTCAAACAACAAGATTTTCTTAACCGACCACCAATTTTTAGCGCTAAATGCATCGACTCTGATCGTGATATAATTCGTCGTTGAATTTTCTCACTGAGCAGGCGGAATCGAAGATCAAAAGCAGAAGAGTTTTCTTGGAGTGACCGTTAACTGTAGGGCCGCCGTGGAGCATTGAGTAATAGTATCAACTCCTACGCAGAAGATCTAAGTTCAAACCTGGAAATAATCAATTTTCAAAAACGACATAAAAAGAACGACCTCTCTCGAATCACTGACAATACTCAGAAAGCAAAATGTCAAAAAAAGCTTTCTTAGAAAGCCTCTAGTCAACACGAGTATTTCCTGAAGAAATTAGATCTAAGTCCGCCTTGGACTTGGGTGGTAGCGCCACGCAAAGAAGAAGAGCGCCATTGCTTTACAAGCACAACCCAGTGTTCCTTTCTTCTTGACCACGTTCCGTGAGAGTCGTATATAGCAAACATGAGTGTGAATATTTAAAAAAAAAAACGCAAGTTCGTTGCCGATGGCATGCTCAGGGCTTAACTTAACGAATTCCTTACTCGTGAACTCGCGGAGTATGGTTACTCCGGTGTTGAGGTGCGAGTCACCCCATCCCGCACAGAAATCATCATCATGGCCACAAAAGCCCAACAGGTCTTGGGAGAGAGGGGACGTCGTATTCGTGAGTTGATCGCTATGGTTCAGAAACGTTTCAACTTCGAATCTGGTCGCATTGAGTTGTACGCCGAAAAGGTTGCTACTCGCAGTCTTTGCGCCATCGTTCAGGCCGAATCTCTACGTTACAAGCTCACCGGAGGATTGGCCGTCTGTCATGCGTTCTATGGTGTGCTCCGATTCAATATGGAATCTGGCGCCAAGGGTTGCGAAGTTGTTGTCTCAGGTAAACTTCGCGGTTAGCGTGCAAAGTCAATGAAGTTCGTCGATGGCTTGATGATCCATTCGTTATGATCCATGCGTTAAGGAATTCTGGGCATCAAGGTTAAAATCATGTTGCCATACGAGCCCAAGAACAAGATTGGTCCCAAGAAACCATTGCCAGACAATGTTTCCGTTGCTGAACCGAAGGAGGAGAAGATTTATGAAACACCAGAAATAGAATACAAAGTTTATCCACCAACTAAGCCACTGGAGGAGGTTGTAGAGCCACCAAAGGCCCTCTAAGACAAAATGTTAGCAGTAATTTTTATTCAAAAATTAATAAAAAAAATGTATATAAAACCTAAGTGTCTGAAACGGACGAATTCCTAAAATACTACAAATGCGACCAAAAGAGAGTAAACGGACAAAAAAAATTGCTCACCTTCTCCACAGCTGGAGGTTTTAGGAATTAGTAGGGGAAACCCCAATTCAATTCAAAAATCTTGATCGAAAAATCAGCAGCTTTACGCTGAGGCCACCAACTTGCTTACTTACTTAAGGTCGCCACCAACAGTCCGGGGTGGACCTGGGCCTCAATGAACAAGCGTCTCCAGTCAATTCGATCTTTAGCTAGCTGCCTCCAGTTTCGCACGCACAGTTGGTTGAGGTCCCTTTCCACTTGTGTGCGCCACCTGAGTCGCGGTCTTCCTCTACTGCGCCGTTCCTCGGGGGTGGATTCGAAGACTTTCCGGGCCGGAGCATTGGTTTCCATTCGCTCTACATGGCCTAGCCATCTCAAACGTTGGATCCTCACCCTTCTGGCTAAGTCGATGTCGCTGAACAGCTCGTACAATTCGTTGTTATATCTTCTCCTCCACTCACTTTCTATGCAGACGGGACCGAAAATCACCCGAAGAATTTTCCTCTTAAAGCAGCCAAGAGCAACCTCATTCGCTTTCGACAAAATTCATGTTTCTGCGCCATATAGCAGGACTGGGGCGATTAAGGTCTTATACAGGGTTACCTTGGTTATTCGAGAGAGGGCTTTGTTTATCAATTGCTTTCTTAGGCCAAAGAAGCAGCGATTAGCAAGAGTTATTCTTCGTTTGATTTCAGCGCTGGTGTCAGTGTCTGAGTTGATAGCGGTTCCTAGGTAGACAAAGTCTTTGACTACCTCAAAGTTATATCTATCTGTTGTGACGTTCTGTCCGAGTCGTCGGTGTTGGGTGTCCTTTCTGGTTGACAGCATATACTTGGTCTTGCCCTCATTTACCGTTAAACCCATCTTCGCGGCCACCGTCGCAATACTCAAAAAAGTGCCATTGACATCACGCTGTGTTCTCCCAATTATGACAATATCCTCGGCATATGCAAGTGGTTGTACTGACTTCTGAAAGATTGTGCCTCTGGTGTTGGCGTGCGAGTTTTGCACAATTCTTTCAAGTATGATGTTAAAGAAGTCGCATGACAGCGCGTCGCCTTGTCTGAATCCTTTTTTGACATCAAAGGTCTCGGTTAGGTCTTTACCGACCTTGATGGAGCATCGTGCATTCTCCACCGTCATCATACACAAACGAACGAGTTTGATAGGGATGCCAAAACTAGACATTGCTCTGTATAGTTCGTCTCTCTAGATGCTGTCATACGCGGCCTTAAAATCGATGAAAAGGTGGTGGGTATCGATTTGTTGTTCCTGGGTTTTTTCCAAGATCTGCCGCAGTGTGAATATTTGGTCGATGGTGGACTTTCCTGGCCTAAAGACTAACTGGGATGGACCGACCAGGTTGTTGACGAATGGCTTTTGGCGTTCACACAAGACGGCAGATAAGGTCTTATAGGCAATATTCAGAAAACTTACGCCTCTATAGTTGGCGCATTTCAGAGGGTCTCCTTTTTTGTGGTCTCCAACTTGCACAGGAGGTAAATTTCATCAACTTAACGAGCTCTAAATTCCATTTTTGTTTGGAACACGATGCAGCCAAAAGCACGTTTCTACACAGAAAGATAATTTTCTGCTTGGAAGGGTATGGACGAAATAACGGAATCTCTAAGAATGAAAAATAATAATAACAGGGATTTAAAAAGGCAATTAAAAATATACATGGTGGGGGCCATCTAGTGTTTTTTTTTAATCATAAGTTATTTTGACACTGACAGCTGTTTCCCGCTCAAAATCTTGACAGAAAGTCAGTATCATTTCTCCGTGAAACGAAATCAGTCGCTTTACGCTTGAACAACGTTGGGAAATATTGAAAACTTATTTCCAAAGTGAGTGCTATGTAGCCCAAACAGTGCGTTTTTTTTTTTATAAAGAAGTTAGTTTTTCGCCGAAATAAAGCACCCACCACGACTGCTGTACGCAAGTTTGTGCAAAAAGTTGGTGAGACTGGTATGCTAGTGGACAACACTCATGGTCCTTGTCGTCGTACACTCGTACACGCACAGATGAGAATGTGGCTGTTGTGACCGAGAGTGTGAGACACAATTCATGAACATCAACTCGCCATCGGTCTCAGCAGCTCATCATTTCCATTTCACACACTAGCCTGAGGAGAATTCTGCAGAAAGATTTCGGACTTTTCGCTTACAAGGTCCAATTGACTCAGCAATTAAAGGCGCGCAACCATCCGTTCCGTTATCGCTTCGCAGTTTGGGCCTTAGAGCAGATTGAATTGGACAACGCTTTTGGGCGAAAAATCGTCTTTTCTGACGAGGCGCATTTTCATCTCGGCGACTACGTTAACAAAAACTACCGTGACAGTTTGGTGCGGATAGTGGAGTTGTGGCATCATTAGACTATTATTCTTCGAAAATGAGGCTGGATACAAAATTTCGGTCAACAGTGGGCGTTAAAGGGCCATGTTAAACGACTTTTTTTTACTGAAATTGAATGCATAGATTTGGACGACCCCTGGTTCAAGCAGGATGGCGGGCCATGTCCCACAGCCCACAATCGATCTTTTGCGCACCAAATTCTCAAATCGTGTTTTCAGTCGTCTTGGCGATGTCAATTGACCGCCTCGGAGCTGCGATGCAAATCAAATCTCCGCTCTATAAGTCTTCTTCCATGCATAAGCAAGGTCTTTGAGAAGATTGTCATTAGAACTCTGAAAGAATGGGTTGAGGAAAAAGAAATTATACCGGACAACCAATTTGGCTTCAGGGCGGGGCATGATACTATACATGCCGCGTCAAAATTGGTGTCCGACATTCAATGGAATAAGAACATGACCCAATGCACGGGTGCCTGCCTGATAGACATGGAAAAGGCGTTCGACACCGTATGGTTAGAAGGCCTTTTCCTCAAGTTGGTCGAGCTGGGCATAAGTAAGCCATTGCTATATATGATTTATGACATGATCACAGGTAGAAAGTTCGTTGTGAAAAATGGCAACGTAACTTCGACCACCGTCTTCAACATAAAAAATGGGTTGCAACAAGGGGCAGTTGGTTCGCCGATCCTGTTCGCAATATTCACTAGCGATCTTATAGGTTCTATGCCGCACATAATAGCGTATGCCGATGATATCATAGCGTACAGATCAGGTCTGAAGATCGAAGAAATTAATATCTCGTTGCAGCGTGACTTCGACACAATTCAGCGATTTTGCGACGACTGGAAGTTGAAAATCAACTTCCGGAAGTGTGAAACTATTCTGTTTAGAACCCCGCTGTCCAAGGCATCAAGGGATACGAACAAAAACTGGCGCAAGTTCGGCATTGTTGACCCGCAGGGACAGCTGTTAGCTGTGAAAAATGTAGTGCGATATCTTGGCATTTGGTTAGATCAGTATCTGTATTGTGATAAGCATGCAGCTACTGCTTTGACGAAAGCTAAGAAAGCCTTTGCTGCGGCAAGTAGGTTGTTTTACAGCAGCCAACTTGATACCAGAGTGAAGGTAATCTGCTACATGGCCCTTATCCGGCCAATCATGGTGTACGGTTGTCCAGTGTGGTTCAACTTGAGTCCTTCCCAGATGGAAAAGATGAGGGTGTTCGAGAGGCAGTGTCTTCGGGCCTGCCTCCGGTTGTATCGCACACCCGAATCCGAGTACAAGAAATTCTATCCCAATGAGGTCTTGTACAACGAGGCAAACCTGATCAGGATAGATAATTTTATTATTAAGTTGATTCGGGGTCACATTGCACGAGCTATGACTTCTTCCAACAGTCTGATCTTTGGGGCTTACTACCCCAATATAATGTACCATGAGAGGGTGCGCCTTAATGGCTTCATTCCGCCCGAAGCTTTCCTTTATTTGGACGAAAAAGGCCTGATACAGGATACGGAAGGATGTCCTATCATCTTCCATGTCGTACGCCGAACAGTGGACAGGCGACTCCAATACGAGCCGGACGTCGCTCGCAGGCACGAGGACCTTCTCCGGTTCAGTAGGGCGATCTCCGCCCGAGATAGGGCACTGTCCGCCAAAGAACGGCACTTTTACTGGTGGTTACACCAAAACCAGCCCCCGCCGCCGCTAACGTCCCAATGATTGACCCGTTAGCTGACCTTTGTGGCCAGCTTACATAGCTTTAAGGTAATTTTAACTAGACTAATAAGAAAAAAAAAAAAAAAAAAAAAAAAAAAAAAAAAAAAAAAAAAAAAGGTGCATCACGGCGTATGAAATATATATGTCAAGCATATAATGCCATATACGCCCTGGTGCACGCGTCCGTATTGTGTTACGGACATAGCTTAAGTAGTTTTAAATACTTTAAGTAGTTTTAAGTTTAATTTAGTTTAGGTTAAGGTAGAATAAGAGAAAACAAAACAAAAACAAAGATAACCAAGTTTTTTTTAAATTTTTCTTGGAAAAAAAAAAGAAATGAGTAAAGAAAAACAATTAAATGACAAATAGGCCGAAAGGCAATTTTATAATGTATTATAAATAGATTAGCTTAGAGTACCTGTATTGGGTCAGTAAGTTAGATTTAAGAATAATAGTTCAGTTAATTAAGTTAGTTTTAAGTATTTTTGTCTAGAACGTAAGAATTATGAATTTTATAAATAAAAATACACAAAAAAAAAAAAAAAAAAAAAAAAAAAAAAGCTGCGATGCAATCTTTTCTCTATTTAGGTACGAAAGGTCTGATACAGGATACGGAAGGATGTCCTATCATCTTCCATGTCGTTCGCAGAACAGTGAACAGGCGACTGCAATACGATCCGGACGTCGCTCGCAGCCACGAGGATCTTCTTCGGTTCAGTAGGACGATCTCCGCCCGAAATAGGGCACTGTCCGCCAAAGAACGTCACTTTTACTGGTGGTTACACCAAAACCAGCTTCCACCGCCGCTCACGTCTCAAAACGATTGACCCGTTAGCTGACCTTTGTGGCCAGCTTACATAGTTCTTAAGGTAGTTTTAATTAGAATAAGAAAAATATATATAGAAAAAACATAAAAAAAACTATAAAAAATATATACATAAAGAAAAAAAGGTTCATCACAGCGCATAAAGAATATATGTCAAGCATATAAATGCGCCCTGGTGCACGTGTCCGTATTGTGTTACGGACATAGCTTAAGTAGTTTTAAGTACTTAAAGTAGTTTTAAGTAAGGTTAAGCTAGAACAAGGAAAAACAAAACAAAAAACAATGACGACCAAGTTTTTTTTGAAAAATTGTTTGGGCAAGTAAAAAAAAAACGTAAATAATTTAAATAAAGACGTATTGGCCGAAAGGCAATTGTAAAATGGATTAGGTATGGATTAGCTTAGAGTACCCGTCTGGGGCCAGTAAGTTAGATTTAAGAGTAATAGTTCAGTTAGTTAAGCTAGTTTTAAGTATTTTTGTCTAGAATATAACAACCATGCATTTTTGAATAAAACGATGAAGCGAAACTCACCTCGTTTTGATATTTAAGAGTGCGCGTCATTTTCACCAGAGTATTGCTGTTGACTTATGCACTGCTTGACGTTTCGAATTTCATTTGCATCCTGATATGCCTTGTTGAAGTCTCTAAAATCTTCTTAAAGTCGCATCCATTCTAACGGGTTTGGAAGTGAGTCTGTTGCGTGCATAAAACAATCACAAGCAAGCAATATTCTCCGTTTCACCACCAGAATCAAACAAAACGCTTCTGACCTTTTCCATTGAAATCAAAACCCGCAAGTCCAGCAAATTAGTATTCAACTACTTGCCGCCAATCAAGTCAAACACACTCGAGAACAAGAAATTACTTATGCCCGTCGACTGCAATCGATAGCCCCAAGGGATTTTCATATTTCACGGCTTGCATTGCATTCAAAGCGACACAGTCGGGACAGGCTGCTTGCAGTCGAAATGGCAACAAAAGATACTCACGAAAGGGCAGTCATGAGCCGCGAGTCACCAGTCGCAGTCGTAAATCAGAAATTCGATATGAAATTGCATGCAGATGACTTAGGAGCGAGCATCGGGAAATTGTAACGAACGCTGTGGATGAGTGAAGATTTATTGGCTGAATGGGAATAAGGGACTTTCATGGGCTGGGGGCATGAACTAGTGTCTGACGTGATTGATTGAAGTGTTTGTCGTATGCTTTTGACTTTCGAATAAAACATAGATTGCGAGTGAATTGCAATCTGCTGCAAGTCCCTTTTGAGATTGATCAAAGTCACAATTCATTTTTCTGCATTGTCTGTGAACTGATTATGTGTGGATGAAGCTACATGTGGATGGAGAAACTGAAGTTCTCTGCCGGTTTCCAATTTTTAGGCTATGGTGTAGCAGTGAAATGTGTCCAAGTAGATGACTTATTTTTGTGAGAAGAGTTAATGTAAAAACTTCAATGCAAAAATATCACGCAATTAGTCACTTAAAACGAGGACTTGTCACACTTTTCTCATATTTCGTGATTCCGGCGATTATCTGACCATTAAATAGCACCAAACACAAACATTTCTTTGGCCGACGTAGGAAATAAGCCGTGTAAAATCTCGGAAAGTGTTCAGTGTTTCAAAACATGTCAAGATAGCTGCCATACAAAACGTCCACACAATCCGTCATGCACAGCAACACCTTGCCTTGGGGCCAGCCTGAGTCCGGGCCAAGTCAAAGTCACTTCGGTTACCTCATAATTCATTCTCAGCTGTTTCAACTCGAGTTGCTGTTATGACAGATGGCCATAAATCTCCCATGAACCGGCATTTTTTGAAAACTACTCCACACTGCTGTCAAACTGACACGCACGTAACCCCAAATGCTGGCCGCACTGACTCACATTTCAACCGAAAAGCTGTTCATTTTGCTCAAATTCATTTCGCCAAACCGTGTTCATTATGCGATGACAATTTATTGCTACAATTTCGTCTTAACACCAAATCCGTCGCAACGATGGCAGTAAATGGTCAGAGCAACGCACACGTCACGTCGACGGATAATTTGTCATCCGAGAGCTTTTCGCACACAGTCACGTCATGCACTGATTTTCCATGTCCGCAGCGCATTCCCGCTCCCTTAGAAGGCGCAACATCGGCAGAGCTCCGAAAATGGTCGGCGCAACAAGCTGCGGACGATAATTGAGCAATTTTCCAACTCTCACAGCACTCTGCCAAGGCGGCCGAGATGTGGGGCGAGCTGGAGCCCCACTGGAACTGGCCAAAGTTGAACTTTCAAAGCGAGCCACGAACGGAATTGATTCATCTCGCGGAATGCCCAGAGAAGGGGGAGTGGATCAGACATGCCCGAGACGCGTGAAGTCCATAAATCTTTTCCTTACTCCCAAACCGGGCGCTCAATGATCCGCCGATGATTTGTGGGTGCTCATTAACCTTTCGGGACGTTTCCGAGAGCCAAAGGCGCAGTAATTGCTTCTTTTGCGGGCGTAAGACAATAAATTGCACGACCGATGATTGGAGTATCTCGCCGAAGACTGGGTTGGGTTTTGGCCGCACTCGGCTCAATTAATTGTCTTCGTTTGGCTGCGAGAGTTGCGACTCGAATGCATGTCTGCGGAGTCGTGCTTGATCGGCATTCAAGGATTTAACTGAGAGTAAAATGGTCAAAGCCAATCGGGCGGTCTTCAGCTGGTCGTGACTCGGTGTCGCGGTGCGAGACTGTCAAAAATGATTATTTCTCGTTGCGGGGACAAATATAATCGCTCCGCCTTTTTGGCGGTTGGCTATTAATGTCTGTCAATGTGGAAGCTGGTTAAGACAACACCGTCTGTCGATTGGGGATAATGGTTGCCACTGATTGATTTGGCCTGGCTGCAGAGGTCTTGACTGCAAAGCGAAGTCGTTTGCAGTTACTGTTGGCGTGGGACACTGGATAATGGCTCTAATTGTGTACAAATGGGTAATGGGCTAGATGACAACGCGTAATTGAGGGCTATTAGGCGCTGTAGACATTGATCGGTGTGGTGTGGGACAGCTACGGTTTGGGGAGTGGGTTTTGATTTCACGATTTTCTCACGTTGGGAGATGGATTCTTTAAAGGTTTTCGACCGCTTTGAAGGAACTTGATACTTGCCTGCGTCAATAAGATGTGACTTAAACGGCTCGGTGTGCTTGAAACTGTTTTTGATTTTTGAAGATGTCATCAGAAGTTTCTATCTATTTTTCGTCCGCTCTCTTTCATAGACGTTGGGGAAATTGGGGCTTGGATTTGTGCGCGTATTAAAGGTGGTATTTTTGTTACAGTTTCAAATGATAGCTTGCAACCATAAATCCAACCGTACACTGCCTTAAAGTCGTTGACCAAATGGCATGACTGGGCTTGGATTTCGGTCAGGGCTAAATGAAGAAGCCAAGCAGTTGATGTTTATAAGTTCATCTCGTAAGCCTCTTTTCCGCCAAAGGTTCTCACCGCTTTGGTTGACCAGAAACTTTTTTGTCAACTAGACTGACCTTGGGTCCTTAGAAAAGTACCCTAAAATCACTGCAAAAGTGGGGGACCATTTACTTTTCTTTGGTAGCTAGAGGTCGTGGCTTTCAAAAGAGCTCTGGAAGACGCAATTAGCACTGTGATGTCTGGGGTACTAGCTTACCCGATTATAGAAGTGTGGCAAAAAGTACTGGGCAAGAGAGCGGACCTATACCTAAAGCAACAAACCTCTCAAGCTAGCATGATCTTTCGCTAGCTGTTGTGGTCCCTCACGATTTGTGTGCACCACCTCACCTGGACATCTTCTGTTGCCTTGTCCCATGGATTTAGAGTCAAAGATTATTCGGGCCGGAGCTTAGTTGTCTATGTGCTCTTCATGACCTAGCCATTTCAGGCATTGGATCAGTAGAGGCCTGGCGAAGTTCATGCCCCTGTGGTTGAATCTTCTGCTTCAAATGCCATCAAAGCAAAATCTTCTTCTTCATCTTTATGTGGCGCTACAGCCCAGGGTGGATCTAAGCCTCAATCAACAAACCTTTCCAACTAGCAGTCTCACGCTTGTTGCCTCAAATTCCGCACATCAATTTTGTTGAGGTCTTTCTCCATTTGTGTCCGTCATCTTTAACGTAGACGTCCTCTGTTGCGTTGTCCCATTGGCTCGGATTCGAAGACTCTTTGGGCCGGAGCTGTATTGTCCATACGCTCTAAATGGTCCAGCTATCTTAAGCGTGTTACCCATAAACGCTTGACCAGGCTTATGCCGCCGTACAACCCATATAGTTCGTTGTTGAATTTTCTCCTCCAGATGCCATCAACGCAAACAAGACCAAAAATCACACGCAGAACTTTTCTCTTGAACAGACCGAGAGCTTCTTCATCTGCTTTTAAAAACGTCCATGTCTCTGCAGCATAGAGCAGGACTGGAATGAACAGCGTGTTATATAAGGCCAAATTGGTCTTTCGAGAGATGACTCTATTCCCTGTTGAGCCCGAAGAAACAGCGATTGGCAAGAGTATCATTTCGGTACTGATGTTGTCCGTATTTACTGCAGAGTCCTTGACTACCTTGAAGTTTTTGTTGCCATTGCCAGTGTGTCCGAGGCATTAATGTTGTGTGTTCGGTCTTGATGACATCATATACCTTGTGTGGCCCTCATTTTCCGCCAGACCCATTTTAGCCGCTTCCACTTCAATGCCTGCAAACGCAGCATTGACGGCTCGCTGTGCTCGACCAATCACGTCGATATTATTCGCGTAAGCAAACAGTTGAATAGACTTTGTGAAGATCGTGCCCCTAGTGTTGGCATGTAAGTTTTGCACGATCTTCTCAAGAACGATGTTAAAGAAGTCGCATGACAGCGCGTCACCTTGTCTTAAATCTTTTTTGACATTGAAGGTCTCAGGGAGTTCGTTACCGACTTTGATGGAGCGGCGAGAGTTCTCCATCGTCATCTTACACAATCTAACGAGTTTGGCAGGTATGTCAAAACTGGACATGGCGCTGTATAGCTCGTCTCTATGTACGCTGTCATATGAGGCCTTGAAATCGACAAATAGGAGATGGGTGTCGATTTGCGCTTCTTGTGTCTTTTCCTGGATCTGCCGCAGTGTGAAAATTTGGTCAATTGTGGACTTCTCGTTGAACTTTCAGATAGTCTCTAGGAGACTGGGGCGGCAAAGTTTCTAGCGAACTGTTGCCATTGCAGCTTTCCGACGTCAAACCGTGATTTTGTTTCTCCACTCCGTTGTTCTCTTCTCTCTAACCATGTTCTTACCTTGGCTACAACAAGAAAATGATGCGGAGTCGATGTTTGTTCCTCGGAAAGTTCGGACATCGAACTGCTGTGCCGAGCTTTCATAGAGTTTCAGGGAGACTCAATCGAGAAATTTGCCAGCGGTCTGTTGCGATTATAGCCCTTCAGCCGCTATAACTATTTAATTTATAAATGGTTTAAATTATGAAAAAACAACAGAAAATGAGGCCTTTAAACCGGCATTCAGGCCTGAACCTGAAGTTGGCTGCAAATGGGGTAATAAGCAATAAAATTTCGACAAAGTTTTGTTGAGGATTTTTCAGCTCTCCATCAATACTTACATTCGTTCTACCCTATTTGGCTTTATTTTGTAATGCCAATTATTATCACAAGTAACGAGTAATTTGAAAAACATTTCTCTTATTAACTCTTGACCAGTCCCACAGCAATTTGCACTTGAAAACATTAAATGTTATCACAACAGTCGTGTGGTCTTTGTCAGTGTCAAGTGTTGGTATGCATCTGATAAACAGCATTCATTGTCAAACATCGAACGAACCGAAGTCGCATTTTGAAAGCTCTAGTCCCGCTCTAGTAGTTGCAGTCGCAACAACAACTCAACCGCATTTGAATGTGACGCGACCAGAAATCGTGACTGCGCTCAACACTTGGTGCCGTGTTATGTGTCCTGAAAGTCAGGAGACTTTTTCAAATTGGATCGCTTGTTAAAGGGAAATCTGTTGTGTTGATGAAGTTAAGTGGGATTTACTTTCATGACCTCTGCGATTTGTGAAGATTTACGTCACAAGACAGATGCACATACAGTAGTCACATTTACGCTCATTTAGATGAGAGTCTGATCTGGAATAACAGTACAGGGAAGTGATCGTATTCACGAGCTGCAGTTGATTTCAAAATGCATGTTGTGCAAGACTTGAAGGAATTTGTGATGCTCACTGCCTAAGCTGTCATCAGCATTTTGTTGCTGCAACTCATTTGAGCAGTGAGTTCAAACTCCAACTCAAAATGCACGTTAAATTAGTTTGACAGCTTAAATTACGTGATCTTTCTCAGAAGTGGTTGATCTTTTCGACAAATAAACAGCGGGGAATCCTTTTTTTTTGTCTTTAATCCTCTTCTGAGCAGATCAGCCTCTCTGGGGATCTTATCTACCTCCCTCTCCGTCTTTCTTGCCTCATCAAACACTTAATCGTCTGGAGCAGCGCTGGAGTAGCAGTATCTTTTTTTCCGGAGTGTTTTTGAAACACTATTGGAGCACTCTGACTCAAAACTGGTCCATTGTACTACTAGGTAGCAACCTACTCGATTGCCGTTAATTTGATTCTGGAATTGACACTGGAATTCGAACCTGGGACCCCCCTAACTTGGGGCAGGCACTTAACCAACTGCGGCCATCCAATCGTGTTAGCAGTATCTTACGACCACTTGTAAGTCTAATTTTCAATGCCACCTTCCGGATACCTCAGAACGACCATTATCACTATAAATGAGGCGAAATGAGTCCTCATGCCGTCTGCCTCGTAAGAAGTCAACGGTTTATCCTTCTACTTCTTCTTAGGGCGCTACAGTCCGAGGTGGACCTAGGCCTCACCCAACATTCCTCGCCAGCCAGCACGATCTCTCGCCAGCAGTCTCCAGTTTCGCACACCAAGCTGGCCGAGGTTACCCTCGACTTGTGTGCGCCACAACGTATTATCCACAAGAAAGAAATAAAATCAAATGTATTTATTTTTTTGTAAATATTTTTTATTAATTTTAAATTTTTATTCAATAACTTATTGTAAACATTTCCATTAGCTCTGTATACAAAAATGAAAAAAAAAATCATTTTCTCTCTCCGAACGATCCCGAATTTTGAAAATTATACGAACGTATGCATTTTTTTCTCCGAAATTCAAAACAGTTATACAAAAAAATGTGGTTTCTGTCTCAAACCGTTTCGATTTGGAACAAATTTATTTCAAAAACCGTCAACAATCGTCAATCTCGAAAAGGTTTTTCGAACATAATCTAATTTGTAAAAACCTATGTGTTGTAAATACACAATACCCTACACATATTCAAACAAATGACGCGCCCTTAAGTATTAAGGACACGACTTAATACATATAGTTTTCGAAACAAGAAGTTTGTACTCCTTGATATTCTTATTCAACGATCGCGTTGATATAGGACTCGCCGTGACGGTAGTAAAAATATAAGAAATATAAAATATTTTCTTGTTTTTTTTTTTCTTTTTTTTTTTTTGATAAATATTTATTTATATTGTATTTGTTGATTCTTTGAAGAAAGGCGTGGTCACTTCCGTGTGCAGGTAAAAAGGACGAAGTTTTGCGTGATATTTGTGGTATTGGGCACTGGGGATTCATTCGAGAGATTCCAAATTGAATTCTTGTTTGTCATCATCATCGCTGACATTCATTCGGGTTAGATCAGATGCCACAGAAATGGTATCGCTGCTGAAAATATACAAGAAAAATTATATTTAGCATATTTGGGAGTACGAAATAAGGTAATTGTTTAAATAACTTTAAAGGCTCTTGGTTGACGTCGAAGACAACATGTTATAAAATTTAAAAACATTTGATTTTTGAAAGTAATTGAGGCAATTTTGTTTTTTGTGTTAAGTGCGGAGAAATCAATTCTGGCAATATTTGTAGATCTTTGCACCCAATGAGGTTTAGTACGGTCGATGCATGTGTCGTCCTTGAGTTAGAAATAGCTTACATGGCCCTTGTGAGCAATGATAACTTGAGGAGACTTTCGAGATTGTAACGAGTGGATTACGACGGATTTAATGTCATTGAAGTAAACATGAAGAGTGGTGCCTTAATACAAGGTGGCGCAAAATCAATCATCCTATCGGAAGATAGGGGCGCCTTGGCATAGTGGGTAGGTGCGTCGACTCCTACGCTCGAGGTCGTCGGTTCGAATCTCGAAAAAAAAAACATCAAACATTTTTTCACGGCTCCACCTCTTTCGAGTCACTGACAATGCTTAAAGAGTATAACTGTCTAGAAAAAGCTTCTCAATCTCGCCGTTCGGAGTCGGCATTAGGTAGGTCCCCTCCACTCGTGAGAGAACAATAGCACGCATAACACGAGTGATTGCGGAGAAGCTAGGCCCAGGTCCACCTCGAACGACGAGGCCCATTTTCATTTAAGCGGCTACGTAAATAAACAAAATTTTCGTTTCTGGAGTACTGAAAATCCGCGTGTGATCCAAGAAGAGCTATTACATCCACTTAAAGCCACTGTGTGGTTTGGCGAGGTAACTTAAGTGGTCTCGGCTACCGCATGATGTTGACGCTTGTGCTGGTCGAAAGCATACCACAGCCTCTTTCACTTAATTGTTCAGTAGGTCTTCGTTGGCTCTGATAACCTTCCTTGGGTTCAAGCGTTCATTGTTGAAATTCCTCTTTGCCACAAAGCTGCACCAGCCAAGTTTTTTCATTGGACAGTTGTGCTCTGAATCGTGCTGCAATTAACAAGTAGTCAGGACCTACAGTTTAATGCCGATTCCGAACAGTGAGATTGAGAAGCTTTTTCTAGATAGTTATACTCTTTGAACATTGTCAGTGACTCGAAAGAGGTGGAGCCGTGAAAAAATGTTTGATGTTTTTTTTTCTCGAGATTCAAACCGACGACCTTGAGCGTAGGAGTCGACGCACCTACCCACTACGCCACGGCGCCCACAGTTGATATAGCTTACTACACGCGAAATGTGTTCACTTAGAAGATTTGGATGTTGAGTTTGAGTAAAAAATTGTGTTCAGACTGTATACAAAAATATCCAATTTCCCCTAACAGCAACAGTCGAAAGCATAACACATTTCCCTTTAAGCAGTAGGTGATCAATTAATGCTATTTAAAGAGACCCTCTTCATTGCTCGAATACTCTGAATACAAGGCACGATAGTCTCCAAGTAGAAGAGCAGTCTACACTGATGGTGAATGACATTAAACAGGAAATCGAAGAATTAAAGTAACAATTCAATGTCCGTAAGTCACAAGTCGTTGTCAGATCATGAAGACTTTGATTTCCGATCACTCCGTCGAAGATATTCTTCATACCGAGAATGACGTTGAAGTCTTCGAGTACGAGCTAAACATCGTACTCTGGACATTTTCCTAAGACACCATCCAAGAGGTCATAGAAGTCCCATTTGATGAGGTCTTCAGCCTCGTCAGCAAAGGAGTAGAACAGTCATGCCGTCGCTTATTGACTATAACACTAAAGATTAGTACTCGTAAAGTAACTTACTGGTACGTCATTTTAGCCAGCGACATCATTGGACCATACTTTTTGGGGATACTATAGGCAAAGCTGCAGTAGTCGCTATCGGTTTCCGAACAAAATTTGTTCTACAGAACATGTGGTCCCAACCAGGGGGTACCACATCACAGAAACGTCGCGGTACTATGCAAAATTTTGCGAAAGAATTGTTCCCGCGCATAAAATGTCAAAATGACTGTCCCACGATCTCCTAATGTGATCCCTCTCTACCAGGGAACTCGAAGAAAAGGTTTACACCAAAAAACCAAATACAACCTTGGTTAAGGACAACATTCAAGACAAAATTGCTGGCACAACACCAGAAGTCAATGAAATTGATATGAAAAATGCAATTGAAAGACCTCGCCTTTACGCCACGGCCAGAACAGGAAAAAAGAAAGTTTTTCGCTCTACCATAGCTTGACTGGATTAAGTCACAATGCTTTTAGGTACAAACAAGTTAGTTGCAAACAATATGAATTTAGCAGAGAAACTGCAAGTCGTCTCCACTGCTACCCAGCGCCCTGTTCTGGCTTGAAACGCTTTCTATTGACTATTCAAGGCATACTAGAGTTCTTCTTTAGTCTATCTATTATTTGAATCGATGAATTTCTCTAGTCTATCTCTGAATAAAACAACATAAATAAACAACAAAATGAACTGACGGGCCTTCAATATTGTGCGTTGTGAATATTTGCCCAAAGAAATAGTTGTTCCTAACGCTTACTCACTTTACAAATTCGCACCAATAACTGATCGTATCAAAAATACATTTAAGCATTAAATGGGTGTAATAAATCACAAATTTATAAAATATTTCCAACGACAAATATCTGATCAAAATCCGATCCATCGCATCGATTTCATCTTACGAAACATTTGCGATATTTTTCAAGAACCGATAGCATTGTCAGAAGACACGATCGCTCATTCAGTTGAACTGGCCTCCTCGAGCCTCTGAACACCATCTCCTGCCTGCAACACTCGCGAGATCGTATCTCCTCATTGAAAAATAAAAATGAAATCTGCAAGAGCTGCGAGTATCACAGATACAATCTGTATGTGGTCACATAAAACTCCATGGACCGTCACTTCATGACCACACTCATGTTGCTGCCTAATTGAAGCCATTTAACAAATGAATAGCCCGCGATAAGCAGCAACAAAACCAACAGAATCCATCCTAGCTCCTCACAACTTGACATACTTTATGAACGTGTTTGGCTTAATCACCCGGTCAGACTGAGGTGGGGAGTGAGTGCTCCTGTTCGGGCGGTTGGCTAGCCAAATGGAATCACAGTTATTGCGCGCGCAAGTGCACGCTAAGTACGCGCACAGAACGTAACATTTATGGCACCGTATTGGAGTATATTTGCTGACCTGGTGGGGGACTCCACCTTGCGGAGCTGGTGACCTGCCGAAGTCACTTTGAAATCGTTCACGGATAATGAATTTCATTGAAACGACATGCTGGCTCTTTGGGCTAATTGCCCTTATGTGGGCCAGTGTGCGGCGGATAAATATGGAACCAGTCAATCGCCTTGATTGGATCGCTCACGTTTTGAGTGACATTCGAGACAGGATCACGAATAGGAGAAGAGGAGTTGCATAATCTAATGGAGTGGAGAACGAACTCGCATCTTTAAGGAGATGTTGTTGAATAATCACTGGATTCCTCATGAGAATTGATTGGTATGGGAATGACGTCGATGCTGTATATCCTTTCTCCAAGACATGCACGCTGTCATACGCAGCATTGAAATCGATGATGAGGCAGTGTTCGTTGCTTCTAGCTCGTGCAGATTATTAACTCAAACATTTTTTTTCCTCTATGTGACTAAAAAGTCTTGGCAGAAATTTAAGGCACCGCAGGAACCCCTAACTCAACCCCTCTCTAAAAGACTTCATGAACAGTCGAATCAACAAAATGTTTTGTATCAAAACTTGGGAACTGTGGCCATTATCTGTTTACCGACTGCATCTAAAGATGGTGGTCTACACACCCACCGTTTTGTACACAATTTTCTCCGTGAAAAATGAGCTGATTGAATTGTAACCGCTAATGCTAAACCTAATGATATCTCCACAACACAAATGACCGATCAATTACCAAGCAATTACAAAATGACTGGGATTTGCTTCAACTCAGGCAGCCAATGGACACCGAAACGCGCTTGTGGTCTGCAAATTAAAGGCGTCTGGACCACAATTACGGTCGGTCCGCCTTGATTGATAGCTTTCGTCTTCTTAAGAGCCCAACCGTTTATCTCGAAATCAATTGTGTACTTACTTTGCGATTTCATTCTCATAAACAGACGCCACCATCGCACTGTATTCGCTGTCCAGATTGCCACTGCCACTGCGTTGCGTGTAGAAGCCACTGGAGATGCTGTCATTGCGATCGTTGCCATCAAGCGATTTCATTGCAGAGTCATCGTCACTGAATGCATTCGATGAGGTGTTTTGTTGCTGCAATTGTTGTGGCGCTGGTTGTTGTGATGTCGGTGGTTGCTGCTGTTGTTGCTGTTGCGACTGTTGTTGTTGCTGCTGTTGAGTGTCCTCCACCATCAGACCAGAGGTCTGGATGTTCGATGTGGATGATGTCATTTGGGATGCAGCCATTAAGCTGTAAGAAAAATCAAAAAGAAACGGTTAAGAGATATGTCAATGGGTGCTGAATTAGTAAGAAAATGTTGGGAAGTTGGCGAGCGGCTTTACGATCTAAGGTGAAGATGGTGAAAGGCGAAGGTGTTGCAAATCGTTTGAATAGCGACAAATGGACAGACAATCCATTAGTGATCGGGGGAGTTGAACGCCAAGGCATAAGGGCGTCAAGCAAAAGTGTTGCACGGCAGTGCAAATGGGTGACGTTAGTAAATTTCAAAGTCATAACAGTTTTTTTTTCGGACGATTTTTGGAACGCTACACTGGATCACTCAGACTCAAAACTGGTCCATTGTACTGCCAGGTAGCAACCTACTCCAGTACCGTTAATCTGATCCCAACGGCAAATGGTGACTGGACCAGATTCGATTTCACTCTAACGAAAGTGAAGAGACCCCTCTAACTTGGGGCAAGCACTTTACCAACTGCACCATTCAGTCGTTCCAGCATAACTTGATAGTTCTCTATGATCTAATGGAGTTACATAAAATGGGCAAGGAGATGGCTTCAGAAATTATATTTGGACTGCGCAAGCGATCATGGAAACCGATAGTTATGAAGGAACTTAAAATATTAAGGAACATAAGAACTGAACGCAAGTGTAGCCCTGATTATAGAACTGTCAGCAGATAAACTTCTCTTAGACATACGATGAGTCGCATACAGTCACAGTCTCATCCATATCAAAGGGGTTTACACGGTCCGACAGGTTGGACAAACTTGGTCGAATGAACTCAAATCTCATTGTGTAAATGCAAGAGTCTACAACTTGTCGGATGAATTTAAAATATGCCCTATGCATACGGTGACCATTTTTGCAGATGCAAAACACATCTGGACATCTTGACATTTCCAAGAAAAAAACAAAAAGCGAAAAGAATGTCAAAAAATGTATCGAATGGCCTTGGATGACAGTTTGCGATTCATTCACGATAGCGGAAACTAGATGACAGAATTGAATTATTCAAACCAGTGCTGTCTACTTTTTGTGTTTAACTAAGTTTTCAAAGCAAAAAAGGACATTAAGAGGACAACTTAAAAAAAGAGGACAAATTACTGTTCTTCTTCAAGAATGCACAAAAAAAGGACACATTCGGTGTTCACATTAGACAGTGTTCACGCTAACGCGAGTCTACTGTATTATTGAATTCCTCTTCTAAATTATTATCTGTCATATAAGTACAGGGTGGGCCATCTTGTGGTTTCTTTTTTAATCATAGGTTATTTTGACACTGACAGATGTTTCCCGCTCGAAATTTTGACAGAAAGTCAGTAGCGTACCTCTGCGGAACGAAATGAATCGCCTTACGCTTGAACAACGTTGGGAAATATTGAAAACTTATTTCCGGAGTGAGTGCTGTGTAGCCCAAACAGTGCGTTTTTTGAAAAAAAAAAAAGTGCTTTTTTGGTCGAAATGAAGCACCCACCGCGACTGCTGGATGCATGTTTGTGCAAAAAGTTCGTGAGACTGGTATGCTAGTGGACAACACTCATGGTTCCCGTCGTCGTACGGTGTAGATGATGCTGCTGTGGCCAAGAGTGTGTGACTCAATTCGCGAACATCAACTCGCCATCGATCTCAACAGTTCAACATTTCACGCACTAGCCTGAGGAGAATTCAAAAGATCTCGGATTATTCGCTTACAAGGTCCAATTGACTCAGCAATTGAAGGCGCGCGACTTGACCATCCGCTCGTTATCGCTTCACAGTTTGGGCCTTGGAATTTGACTTGAATTGGACATAATTTTGGGTAAAAAATCATCTTCTCATGATGTGAGCAGTTTTATCTCGGCGGCTACGTTAACAAATAAAGTTCCCGCATCTGGGGCTCGGAGAACCCGCACGTTATTGTCGATCCAGAGCGGTGCATCCACAGAGAGTGACAATTTGGTGCGAATTATTGAGTGGTGGCATGATTGGACCATTTTTCTTCGAAAATGAGGTTGGAGACAAAGTTTCGGTCAGCGGTTGGCGTTACAGAGCGACGTTAACCGACTTTTTTTTTTTTACAGAAATTGAAGACATGGATTTGGACGGCCGCTGGTTCATCCAGGATGGCGCGCCATGTCACTAGAGTCCGACCTAACATTCGGCTTCGGCTATAAACATCACCTTCAGCAAAACATTTGGCTTCGGTCAAATGAGGCTGAAGATTTTACCGAAGCCGAATGTTGAGATTTCTGTTTTCTGTAAAAATAGAAGTTGCAAGGAACGGTGCGTTTTTTTTTTGTTATTATCGGATATTTTGAAAGTGCGCTTGTTTACAGCTTTAAAATCAAAAGATTTTGCATTTGCAAGTTGGTAAACTATTAAGTGGTCTGTATAAAAGCATGCAATTTATTTGCATTGGTTTCAGGTAGAAAGAACATGAAAAATGGCAGCTAAATTTGAGGTCATTTCGTAAAAATGATGCGAATGCAACTTGTAAAATATGTTCCAAATAGAGTCCGACCGAACATTCGGCTTCGGCCGAAGGTGATCAAAAAGCCGAAGTTAGCCTTCGGCTTCGGCTTCGGCCGAAAAACTGGCCTTCTGTCGGACTCTACATGTCACACTCGATCTTTTTCCGCACCAAATTCCCAAATCATGTTATCAGCCGTCTTGGCAATGTCAATTGGTCGCCTCGGAGCTGCGATTTGACCCTTTTGTACTTTTCTTTTGTGGGGAACCGTGAAGGACCGATGTTATGTCAAAAATCCGGAAACGATTCAAGCACTTAAGGTTAATATCATCCAAATAATCCATGAGCTACAGCCCGAAACCATCAACAAGGTCCTGAAAAATTGGGGTGACAGAGAGCGCTACTGCGGAGTCAGCCGAGGCAGCCACTTGAACGACGTTGTATTTCATAATTAATGGGAATGTTTGTTCTTACTAATGAGGCCATAATACATGGAAAGAATTTAATTTTGTTAATTTAATTGCATTTTTAAAAAGAAACTTGTATTTGAATGTCTACCATCAGGTAGGCGACCGCTTGGCAGACCCAGAACTCGCCTGGTTGCGCTTGGGCATAGATCCTGATAAGTTAGAGTCGATGGCGGAGGATCGAATGGCTTGGAGATCTCTTGTACATGCATTGCCCGCGACCCCTTTAGTGGAACATGCGGGTCACTGAAAATGATGATGTCTTGTATTTGGTCCTCTCTGTATACAATTCTTGAGAATTTGACTCCACGAATTTGGTCATCCATATGCGGGTAAAGCTGAAGAAAAAGGCTCATCAGCAATATTTTCGAAGCAAAATTTCGTTGTTTGCTACAATCGTTTTGCCATTAATTTTGTCACCATGCAACATGTGCACAGTGTATTCCAAAATTGAGCTTAAAACGAAACATTTGCCTTTAGGACCCACCACTATTCATGTCACACCTCTGGCTTAAGACTCAGACCATAAATTAAATGAAACAAAATCATTATCTGACCAACAACAATTACGTTTCAAAACCACTGAGAGTGGCAGCACTGATTTACAGCTGCACTCAGACCGCCCTAATCCACCACGTCGATACGAATCGTTTGTCCATTTAAACACTTAATTTATTCCAGGCTTGGCCCATAAAACTGATCGCCAATTGGATAGCCACGGGCTTTGTCTGGAACCACCTCGATTATTCAATTAATTAATAAATAAATAAATCTTCATATTGACACGCAAGCCATTTAAATCACAGCCACTGCCCATGCCAGAGGACAATAGAAGCGTGTCCACAACATCGCCTCGGTATCGTGACACCGGTCAGTCCGAAATTGTTTCAGAATTCCCTCAAAATGTCTCTGCAGTCGAAGTGAAGATGTAGAGAGCTTGCAACCTTGGTACACGCTTTGATTTATCACGGACCACAGTAGGAGCAATGCTTCATGTGAACAATCAGCAGTCGCTATTATGCCATTCCGACTGGGGAGCCGCCACAGAAGTCATGCCAACTTGAGGTTAATTAAAATTGTTTTATGGTGATTGATGGTGCACCACCATTAGATTAGATTACAGGTTCGGTTCGGGCCAAGCCCAACGGACGGGCCTTCAAGTTGGTTTTTTGTGCAATGACCGATGGACTTGTGAGTTATCTTGTGAGATGGGAGAGTTTTTATGTTCGATAAGCTTTTAGATTGACTTTCATCACCCAGCTTCACGGAGAGACAAGGAGACGATGAATAATCCGTGTACGTTTTTTGAATATTTAAAGCGGGGTTTGTTGACTGATTTTGCTTTCAAGGCTCAAGAATCAGGTAGTCTTAGAATCAGGGAGGCAGCATCATGACTGTAGCAGATCTAGAGAGGAAAACTCGATAAAACCTGTAACTCCAGATGTTATACAAGAATCGTAGCAGCAAATGACATGACGTGAGTATGTCTTTCAACGGTGAACTCTGGATACATGGGATACTCCAGTTTCAAGTCCTCTTCACTGTATTCAGGAGGTTAGTACAATGCAACATCTCGTTCCCACTTACTCGTGGGAATCCAATGGATTTGGCAAACGACGTGGAGGAAAGGGATAAGATTCTTCCTTACAATGGGTCCACTAGGACCAAAGTGAGGCTTAGCTGTCTGTCCCCGTGTCCTGCACATAGACTGATATCACCAATCACGCTCCTTAAAGGTAGCCCTAAACCACCAACATGCTAGCCGAACTTGCTCGTTTGCGTTATCCCCTACACGGCGAACATTCATTTCGTGTTGTTTCTTCAAACCGTCAACATGTGTGATAGGGAAACGGAAGTGATGAATTCCTCGATAAAATCGTGGCTGACTGTTGACATTAAGCTTAATCCGCGAGATGCACTCGGCGACGTTCACAGCAAAAATGAGGTTTGCTCGCGAACATGGCTCTACATGGCGAACATCAAAGCCAACGAACACGACAAAATCGAAATTTGTCGCCAAAAGCGAACGGCTCGCGTACCAGCCCATACACGACGAAAATGCGGCGAGCACGAGTAAGTTCGGCGAGCATGAGCAAGTTCGGTGAGCACGAGCAAGTTCGGCAAGCACGAGCAAGTTCGGCGAGCACGAGCAAGTTCGGCAAGCACGAGCAAGTTCGGTGAGCACGAGCAAGTTCGGCGAGCACAAGCAAGTTCGGTGAGCACGAGCAAGTTCGTCGAGCATGTTTGTCGTTTAGGGCTACCTCAACTGGACCGAAAAGTCCTTGCGCTACTATTAAATCGAATGCCGCTAAGGTCTCTGTCAATAATTTAAAATGCCCGCTTCGGACATTGTTACCAGGTGTCGAATGGAAGATAATCAGCTCATTATCTGTCAGTTGATAGTGAAAGCATTAAACACAATCCTCACATAAAACGGATTAACTCTCGTTTTCCCGTGGAAATGTCCGCAACTCATGCGTATGTCATTCGCTTTCACGAGTGACCAACAGCCCAGCTCGCGAAGGTAGAAAGTTTTGCTAAGATAACTGGATTAAGAACTACAATGGATTACGAGCATTTCATTCAATTGATTCCCTTTAATTAACTTCATTTTTCTCCGTCCGCGTTTGTTGATAATAATCAATTAAAAGCGGCCCGTATGTGGGCTGTCAGTTGTCTGGCGATGAGGAAATTGTATAATGAGTGCTTGAGACAGCTTAAGATCCTCTTAAGGGATTAACTGAGAATGGGAAATGTAACATATCTTCTCGAAGACCTTGAACGAGAACGTGTGCAATGGACAGTGATTATCGAGCATCAACTGAAATGAAACGGATCGCCGTTTGGAGTCGACATTAAACTGAAGGTTCCCTCCACTCGTGAGAGAACAATAGCACGCACAACACGAGTGGTTGCTGAGAAGCTAGGCCCACCTCGGACTGTAGAGCCGCCATTATTATTATATTATAACTGAAATGAATGAATCAATGAGAGGATGTACAATCAATGAAATTAAAGAAAAAGAATTGGGTGAATTTTGATGAATGAAATAAATCAACCATGTTGCCAGTAAAATTTGAATCATTCCTAACCTTTAAACTGGAAGCCAAATGTAATGGAGCGCGCCCGTAAGGCTACACTTGCTTTTTAAAAAGCCATTGGCAAAAAATGGGGTCACCAACTATACATGATCCATTGGATCTACGTTGCCATCATTAGACCCATACTGTTGTGATGGCCTATTCTAAACACAGCCATACACTACATTCACCTAAGAAAAGTTCAACGTCAAGCCTGCATTTGCATAGGATGAGGTTGTCAGTGGTATTTTCAGCGACGAATTAAACATCAGTCTCTCCTTTCGCTTACCCGATCATTGCGGCGTGTTTCAGGCGGAGATAACGACAGTAAGTCTGGCTCAAGTCCTGGCTCAAATGGAATGTAATATCCGCACGTGATATTTCCAGTTTCACGGACAGTTTGGCAGCTATCAGGGCTCTCAAATTGGACTCGCTAAACTTCAAAATAGTCATTAACTGTCGCTCATTTTTAGACAAGATGGTCGATCAGTTCAATATTCGCCTGTGTTGGGCACCAGCCCACAGAAGACTAAGGGGCTCTGCCTAATGATTTCTGCAGAAGCTGCCTAGAAGAGGAGGAAATGAAGAACATTCCACATCTCCTCTGCTTCTGCCAGGCCCTCACGTCCCTTCGACGCCAACATCTGGGGTTCTACTTCTTTGAGAGCACGTGCGAACTTAGTGAGGTTCCGATAAGCAAACTATTGAGCTCCAAATGGTTTCCCGCAATAGAACAATTGCATTGACCTCAGTCAACCCATGTGGCAGCACAATGGATCAATACTGATCTAAGTCCATACTCCAACCACTTCTAAACCTAACCTAATCAACATTTTTTGAACAAACACGCGGATTAAAACATTTTTCAGAAATTAAGTTTCCTCCGTGTTGAACAAATCAACCGAAAATTTTAATTTTACCTAAAATGGAAATTGTGAATCAATTGTTTTGATTTTTGTTTACTGATTAAGCATTATTTTTGCGTAAAAACCATCATCGAAACCAAGAAGAAGCTTGATAAATACTTGGGGACTCTGCATTATGAATTTTATTGAATGAGAAGTGGTTTACTGAGTTCCGTTGCGACCGTTCCAGCACAAGTGACGTCGAACCTCTAGGTCTCCCAAAAGAGATCGTCACGGCAGAAATCGTCGATAAAATCCATGAAATGATATTGGACGATCGATGAATTAAAATGCGTCAGGTGGTTAAGGCTATAGGTATCTCCACCAAGCGGCTACATCAGATTTTACATAAATATTTCAACATGAAAAAGCTATCCGCGCTATGTATGCCATGATTGCTCAAACTCGACCATAAGCGCTGCCGTGACCACTTCAAATGAGTTTTGTACAGTTTCTTTACCGTGGATGCAACATGTATCCATCACAACACACCAGAGATCAAGGAACAATTAAGACAGTGGGCTTCTTTGGGTGAATGTGAACCTTCCAGAGAACGTGCACCAAAGAAGGTCAGGGTGAATCTGTCGGCCAACAAGGTCATGACCAGTTTTTTTCAGATGCACACAGTGTCATTCACATCGATTATCTTGAAAAGAGTTAAACGATCGCCGGCGAATTCTATTCACAGCTTTTGGACAGATTCGACATTGATTTGTAGCAGAAATGACCGCATTTGACGTGGAAAAAATGCTGTTTTATCAACACAATGCAAAGGTACGAACTGCATATTCTCCAGATTTAGCAACCGCGACTATTTCCCGTTTCCAGTCCTGAAGAAATGGCTGGCCGGGAAGAGATTCGAGTCGAATGGAGAAGATCGTTACTGAAGCAAACGACTATTTTGAGGGCCTTGGGCAAATCTACAGTGAGCATCAAAAGAAAGCTAACATTTTTGTGTTTCAAATTTCAGATTAAATTACGAATTTAATTATAAGTGAATCTTAAAACTTATTAAAGCAAAATACGAAGAAAAGGATATTTTTTAGGAAAAACGTTTTGTTCAGCGATAAGAGCAAATTTGAAATTTTGTAAGCCAGACATTGTTTTTTTTTTTAAAAGCTCGAGGAAAGCTCGAATGTGTATAATTTTTTTGGGAAAATTCCACGACTACTCGCTTTGCGTCCTTAAAAATTAATGAATTGTTTTTGTTCAAGTTTTTTCTGAGAGAAACCATAATTCAATTGTACAAGACGCCATCAGGCCTTTCAACGACGGACTGGTAATTTGCACAAGGATCGTCTACATGTCATCATTGGCAAAGTCAAAACTTGTACTTCTGAAGCCGTTCTCTTTAGTACTGAAATATTGACAGAGAGTTGGGGAATTTCATGTTAATCAACCAAAGACTTGTTTCCCCATTCAGCATCCGTCCACAAACAGTCTAAAGTCCAACTGCTCTAGAAAACTTTTTTAAATTACCTACACAATTAATTTTTTGAGCCAGCTTTCCATCGGCAAAGCAAGATTTTCGACCTGCATGCCTCTTTATCTAAACTATCTTGCCAACAACTCGAATGACTTAACCAAATAGTTGCATCCAATTACAATGCACGAAATCCAATTAAATAAATCCGTCGCCCATTCAGTGTGTCAGCCCCCTTTAGAGTCACTTAATGAAATTTGACACCGTCATGCAACCGTCATCACACATGGCCCCCTTAAGCAGCCAACGCAATTGAATTCAATCGATCTGTCAGACTACTGTAAACCTCTGGTGTGCATGTGTCGAACTGAATTTGTCTGTCAACACGATCAGATAATGTGTTGACTGCTTTCAGGCAGAGACCCTTTCATGGTGCATGATAAATGAATCCATGCATAAAATTTCAGCCGCTCACAGCGAACGGGACAGGCGTGTAACAATCTTATCTGTACTCACTTATCTGTTGGCGTACATTTGCTGCGCATAACGAGCTGCAACCAATTCGGAACTGAAGGTGTTGGCGCGGGATCAGGTGTGAATCTGAAAGCCAAATAGAGAGCAAAGATTAGAAGATACATTCATTTGTAACCATTTGTGTGTGTACCTTATGATGGAGTTGCAGTGCTTTGCTTTTGGTACAGCGAATATCTCGCTAACGACGTCCTTGTCCGTGGGCTTCGCGAAACCGTCGCCGGCCTGCATTTGGGTGCTGCTGGTGATGGTCGACTCGGAGACAACCTCGTGGATGACACTCAGAGAGGAACGCTTTGGCGGCTCGTCCGCTGTCGACGTCTGCTTCAGGAGACTCAAATCGAATTTGATTAACACTAAAATCGGTTGTCACAGACCAAGAGAGAAAGAAAAGAAATGGAAAGCAAAGCGCTCAGAAAGTCAAGGAACTTCTTCAACGTACACCCCACCTCTAAGGACTCACATTTATCCAACGGACCAAGTTTCTTAGCCAGGACGAACATCATGTCTGCGGTCCAGAAGTCTGGTATGCGGGGGAAGACGCTTCCCGCGTCGGCAGGCAGCTGAAAGCCGAGTTTATGCAGAAGCAGCACGAACGGCTGATAGAGCATTGTGTTGGCCTGTTCCGTGTTCCATGGGACCACCGGAATGGACTTGTTCTTGTCTGCGGAGCGAAAAAAATGAAAACAAAGTCTTGGAGAGCATTTTAGGGGCCAACTTACAGATGCAATGGTAAGCCACGGGTTCCATGACGAACGGCAGATCTCGCAGATCGCTCCTTTGCTTGTTCTTCTGAAGCGTGAGTTTGACGTAGCAACATTCGAGGAGGACTTTCTGCAACCAAGTGAGGAGTTTTTCCTTGTTTTCCTTGATGATCAGGTCACGGAGAATCTGTGGAGGAGAATGTGTCAAGGAAGCTTCTTAAATGAGTGGGGATGAGGGCTTACTTGGAAATCGTCTGAAGGCTTGCCGGGCGATGAATCTTTTAGGTCGATGCCGGACTCTGTTGTGCTGGAAGTTGGTGTTGTGAGGAGCGATCGCTGATACTCAGCGTCTTCGAATTTCATAAGATCGTCGTATTCAACGAGGGTGATAATGTCCTGGAATAGAAAAAAACGAGATTTGTGGTTAGTATAGAGGAAGGGTGCTTATTAAAGTGATTCATTTAAGAAGAGAAAAATAAACATTGTGGTTTGATGACGAATACCACTTGTCAGAGACAATTAATTGGAACATTTGTAGAGGTTTCCTGTCATAAAGTGTAAAGATATAGTTTCTCGAAGGTCATGCTTTCAGACAATGTCAAGAGTAGAGGAGGCAGAGACTGCGGCACACATATTATGCCAGTGCCAGGTATTTGGAAGTAAGAGACTTTTGATCATGACTGGATGTAAATTCAGCCCCTGAACAAGGTCCCATATAAGGAGACCCAGGCATTAGCAGGAGAAGTTGAAATCAAAGCAGAACTGTGGAGAAATGCAGAGAGTCTCACTGACTAAGATAAATCGTGAATGAAAAAGGCCTGATTCGATATTCCCGAAATCTAGGGCCATATGTGGGTTTCTTTTTGAGACACTGACAGCTCTTATGCGCTTAACAAATTGACAGAAACTGAGTATTACAAAATGGATCGACTAGCGCTTGAACAATGTTGGGAAATATTGCAATGTTACTTCCAAAGTAGAGGCTGTGTTGCTAATACTGCGAACCCATAGGCAAAATCACCAGTATCTTTCAAGCAGAAATCTATGCCATAGACAGATGCTTTCAAATCAATATTGATAGGAACTATACCACCTCCGACATAGCAATTATGTCAGATAGTCGAGCTGCTATATTTCGAACTCCTAAATCATCAAATCCAAGTTCGTTTGGGAATGCCTACAGAAGCTTAAAGAGCTGATGAGTAGGAGAAACAAAGTTAAATTCCGCTGAATATTTTGCCACACAAGGATAGAAGAAAATGAAATGGTCGAGTCTCTGACAAGGAAAGGAGCATCAGAACTCTTCACAGGCCCCGAACCATTCTGCGTTGTAGGAGACCATGTCCTCAGAGAAGAATTGAGGGAACTAGAAAGAAGGAACCAGACAGAAACCTGGAACAAGGCTCATGGCATGAAGTTGATACATGAGGTTTGAGGCATGTATCAAAATGAGCAAGAACAACTTTCGTATGTTAACAGGCTTCCTAACAGAGCACTGCAGACTCAGGGAGCACCTAAGGAAACTAGAACCATATCTCATTCTCAGATTCCCGAGCCATCCTTCAGAACTCTAGAAAATAATCTAGAGTAGATTTCTTCACCTATGCCCAAAAGGAGCCCATAATCCTCAAAACAACTCTGAAAAGAACTGAATGTCTGAATGTGAGGGGAACTCGAAAGAGAGTAAATGTATTAAAAGGGGACAACAACAATAATAATAGAAAGGGCCAACTATACTGGCCGTACAGAGACTTAAGAGAACTGAAGAGAACTGAACTGACCGAATACACAAATTATGATATTCTGTGTCCATGGTGGCCGCTTCGCTCAGTTTCGTTAAGTTCGTTCACTTTTGCCTTCTTACGCGAGAGAGAGATGAATCGCTTTCTACGTATGCAAATGTCAGTTGAATTCTCCTTAAATGCCTATATGCAAATATGGACACTTTGATATTGGACGATGCTTCTGGTTTAAGGCCCAACTATAATAGGCAAGAGCGCGCATTTTCAAATTAATTTTGTCCAAGGTGATAAGAGGAGTCGACATTTTTGACTCAGAGTAGTTTCGAAAAGTGCTAATGATAACAAAATAATATAAATACTAGTCGTTTAAATTATCTTTCTGTTGTGTTGCCTGTTTAAGTCTCTTCTATATTTTGTCCATTACATTTCGGTGTAAAAAGGGGCTGGTAAGCCTTCCCCAGGACCAGACATACAGTGGAGGACAAAAGTTTCCACACGAATTCATTTACAATCAAAACGAAGCGTTTAAAGAAAACCAAATTTAAAAGGTTTTTGTTATTGTTTTTGGATGAAAACATGTTTTTTATTATTTTTTGTTTTATTTTTGTGATACTACATTGTTTTAAATTCGTTAAGTTTCTAAACGATTTAATTTCAGAGGTCGCTTAGGTTTTTCTTTGAAAATGACTTTGTGTGAAAAATGTTGTCCACCACTGTCCAAAGCTACTCTACTTCCAGACTTCTAACTACGTTTGACAACCAAATAAAATATCTACACAATTATTGTAAAATTGAACAAATCATCTGAAGCTAGCTAAATCGAAATGATTCGGACTACAAAAGAACGCATGATTGGAGAGTCTAGATTGGAAGGACTACACAATAGATCGTGTCATCCGCCTTTATCGATTGAAATGAGGTATGAAAAAACTAATAGAGGAGCTATCAAGGGATGCCTCAGTCTACTGACGAATAGGAACTAATGAGGCTTTTGAAGGTTACATTTTTCTATACCTTCTTATTGATAGCATCAAATTTATACAACTTCATAAAAGATTCCCTCTCAGTGCACCCAGCAGCGCACGCCACTCCTTCACCGTTGTTATTCTTGTCAAGGATCAAAGTCATCTGTGTATCATTCGGACCTAGAACAACTAAATAGAATGCAGTACAAACCTGTTGTAGGAGCTGTTGAATAATCGATATCCGCGACTTCTGTTTGTTGCCATTATTGCTGAAGAGCTTCACAATCTTGCCCACAACATCGTTGGTCTTCTTGCTCTGCACATAGTACCAGTAGAGTGTGTCCATTTCCTCTTGCGTCCACGAGCTGTTCGAAAAAATACATAGATTAAGAAGAACAAACATGAGTACAATCTTCAAAGACACGAGCCGAGGAGACATTAGAGAAACAGTTTTTAAAATGGGCACTTATTTGTTAAGTGTTTTGGAATTTATTTGTGGAGACTAGTTTCAAATAAACCTGAGAAAAGCTAATTATTCTGGAGCAAAGGAATCTGCCGAAGGGGTAGCGAAAAACTCCAACACAGCAGCTGTGACATAGACTCAGACCCTGGGACACGCTCCCACTCCCACACAAGGCAATGGTCCTGAAATTAAACATCAAATGGAAGCAGCTGCTTGAAGGTTAGACTTTCACATTGAGACTCTCATGTAGCGGTAACTTTCAAACATCTCTTTCCATGTTAAACGAATTAAATTCACGGGAGCAAAGCAACTACGTAAAACCAATAAAATGTTGTCATTGTTTTCGTTTTTTTGTTTGTTTTTCAACAACAATTTTGAGAAAATCATAACGAATCGAAAAACAGAACAAGAATGAAAAAGATAACGGAAGAGTTTCTACCGTCGCAACGGTACTGCATGGTGGTGAGAAATCAAAAGAGAATGGTTTTGGGGATGGCTAGTGAATTTGTTAGTTACCAGTTGGTGGTTTCCAAGTTGTGCTCCTTGGTTAGCTCGGTCAGCGAGGTGGTCTGCAGGATGAGTGGAGACTTTTGGGGTGTGTTCATGAACTTGTTGATCACATATTCGATGAGGTCCGACCAGTCCTGTAGAGAGAGAGAGTGATCAATTGAAGGAGTTTTGATAACAGGAAGAGCATTTTTTGTATCGTACATCACACAACTCGTAGTCAGCTTCCCAGATCCTCGAGTAGGTCTTCAGGATGACCGGTTGGAAGAGGGTTGCGATTTGCCCCAAATCACCGCCAATATGGTGCATCATGGTGAAGATGCAGTCATTGACGAACTCGCCATTGTTGTTGAAGTCCTCCAGCAACATTCCGTAGTAGTGCATGATCTCAGGTGTGGCAAATCTGTGGAGACAGGAATTTGTTAGCCCTTCGGGTGTCTGCGAGAGACCTCTGCACCACTCACTGTGAGATGTGGTCGATCATCTTGATGTTGACTCCCGTGTCGGACTTGGTGACACTGTCCAGGATGAGGAGCAGAATGTGGTTGGTCACCACCAAGTCCTGCAGGTACTGCTTCGTGTGAAGATTCGGATTGAATCGCCTCATCAGAAGCACAAACAAGCAGCGAAGGTCTTCGGTGGAGCTTATCTGGACTTGCAGCTGCTGGAGATAGTCTCGATCCTCCTGTTGACGGGGGGGAAGCTTATCAGTCAAATGCCCATGCATTCACCCAAGGGAATGACTTACCTCGCTTAAGTGGGTGACCTTCTTGTAGGTCTCGATGGCTTGCAGGAACTCTCGAATCGCTGTCACCAAGAGGTGCATGCGCCGCAGATAAGACTTCAAGTCGCAGCCCTCCTGCCGGGAGTTGAGCTCCAGTTGTTCGCACAGCATGACGCCTTCGTAGGTCAAGTAGCTTATCACGTCGAAAGTGAGAATCGAATGCATGTGCTCCAAGTCCAGCTCCAGCTGGGCAGCGAACTTGAGGAAGTAGGTTACCAGCCAAAAGAAGTGGGACGTGTCGATGGGAATTTTCTGGAAATGATAGGGAAACTTAACTCGAGATAAGTTCTCAGATCGATTTGTTAGGCGAGAGGCATACCATGTTTGTGAGGAGTTGAATGTGAAGTTCTTCGACGAGGAAGTCGTAGCCCTTGAGCAGGAAATCGACGGTGAATTCCTTGAGGAGGTTTGAAATGTCGTCATCGGACGGCGTGTGTTGGACTAAGCCCTTCATGTTGATTCTGCAGGAGCAACAAATTTGTCAGAGGGGACTGAATGAGGCTACAAGAGTGTTTACTTACAAGCTGCTCTTGCTTCGCTTCACGAGTTTCTTGCGCCGAAGCTCCTTCTTGTCCAGCAATGTCGCAACAGATCGCTGCTTGTTCCGTGGCTTCGAGTTGCACGGGGGCTTCTGATGGGCTGGCTTATTTTGTGGGCCATCATCGTCGTTGCTGGAGGTCGAGATGGACTCTTGGTTTTCCACTTGCGTTCCGTAGCCGCAGTCGGAGAGCTCCGATTGCGAGGATGGACATTCACGTTTCTGTGGGCAGCACTTGCCCTTGGTGAGCTGGAGCTGACCCGAATGGGGCACCTTTTGACTGCTCTGCAGAGGGTCATTGCCCTTGTTTGTGGAAGCACTGGACGATGGAATAACTGCCGAGGTTGAAGGCAGATGCGGTGGCAGCGATGGTGGCAACATGAACGTCGGCATGGAATCATCGGCGCTGACTAGCGCATCCTTGGAAGTGCTTGGGGTGGGTTGAGCTGGTTGTGGTCTGTTGATAGCGACGGCTGTTGCTACTGTTGATGGCGATTCTTGCGGCTGCTGGGGTTTATTTGGCACCCTCATGATTGCGTTTTGATACTCTTGACCTTTGCGACTGACCTCCTGAAGTGTGGCCTCGGTTTCCTCGCGGAGAGCTTGCCGGCGGTCTTCAGAGCTCTCATTCTTACTGCCGCTGCCTAAAAACAAGGAAATGGGGGTATTTTAGAGTCAGTAGAGGGGAGAGCAGTTCGAGAACTTACCATTATCTGATGAATCCGATGTCGGATCCGACGTCAGCATGGGGCTAGAGTCTCCACTGCCCTGCTTCGGCGGCGAAGTGTTACTCTCGTTGTCCTCCGAACTCTCAGACAGGGACGCCTCAAACCACGAGTTTAGCATCTTCTGTAGCGTGCTCACATGTTGGTCCTTGTACATGAGTGCGATCAGCTGGACCATGGTAACGCCCCAAAATGCCCGCTGTGGACAGGTCATAAGGTAGAGCAGCATTTTGTCAATGCTCTGAATGAATAGATTCCAGAGGATAGCGTTCTGCATCGAAACTATTTGTCCGGTCGACGCATGACCCTGGGGCACGATGAAGTTTGAGTTCGTCTCGGGAATGTGAAGGATGTTCCTCAAGAGGACCAAGCAGTTGTTGATTTGATCGCATTTATGTGGCGACAGCTTGGAGTCACTCTCCAAAACATGTTTCATAAACTCCACCACCGATTTGGTGCTCTTGGCGTCAGTGAACGCCTCCTTGCTGCTGTAGAGCAGCTTATTCAACTCAAAGATCGTGTGCCGGCCAACTTCTGTGCGGTACATAACATCCACCGAGAAGAGGCACTCAACTGGCACCGTCAAATTGACCAGAATCCGGATAACCAAATCGAGAACGTCATCATCCTTCGCGTTCTCCAGCAGAGGAATCAAATCCGTGCGAACATTCTGACCGAATCCTATGGCGCGACGAAAAGTCCTCAAGGTCTGATCTTCATACGTAAGTTTGTAGTTTATTTGCTTCAGAATAGCTGCAAGAAAACGAAAGGTAAGTACGAAAGTCAGTCTGATTGGGGTGGTGGGAACGTACCTAGTGCATTGGGATTGACAACATAGGTGCCCCCTTCGAGGGAACCCAACGATGAGAACGCACTATGTATCTGCGGAGTTGCTAATAGCCATTCCATTACAATTCGACTTATTTTGTAGCTGCTTAGGTTATTAAATGTTGATGTTTGTCTTCGTCTTCTGTACTCATTTGGTATGTTATCAACTTGAGCTGAAGAGCAACAGAAATCTGAAGGAGAAAAATATATAATTTTTTAACAAGCACTTCTTTTGAAATTTATTTAAATTTATTTAGGTTCATCTCAAAGAGCTCTTTTGAATAATACCCCACATGACGTACTCGAAATTCCCACAACAGACGTGAAACTAGTTTTTAGTCCAATTTTTTTCAATGCCACGCCCATTTTTGAAAAGAAAAACTACATCAAAATGGAAGTATTTTCACAAAATCACGTTTGTAAGCTTAATTGAGTGTGAAATTTGGTAAAATCGTTTTGAGAGTGTTCCGTTATACAGAGAGAAATTTGGAGAAAATGGAGAAATGTGCAATTTATCGAATCACTGTAGCGCCTTCGCTTGATCTCCTATCTATTATTGAGCACAACATTTGTGCGCACCTTTTAGATTTGAAGTAAACACTCCGACTGAAGCTAACAACAACCGACTGGACATGTTCACAGGAGGTTTGGCTTTGACTTGCTGCAACCACATGCTCAGGCACTTACACAACCGCGACTGCGGGGGATATTTTATCTAATCAGCTATCAAAAATATACTCTTTTTGCTTGCCATCATTTCAATCACTTTTTTTTTTTATTTCGCATTTGAATAGGAGGATAAAAATAAATTCTCGTATCAGCCATAGGATGGGGATTTATGCAACATTTTCTGTTTCGGATTTTTCCTATCGTACGACAAGGATGTGTTATGGGGATGTCTCGATGTCTGTGATATGAATTTGTACAGGGGTGTGGTTGATGCTGTTGAACTTTTTCATGAGGCCTGACCATATTCGTGACTTCTTCTTCTTCCCCAAATTGTGAAAATGACAGATTGAATAGGTGTGTGCAATGAAATTGTGTTATTCGCTTCTTCTATGCTTCTTACGGTACTACGAATCGTGAAAATACAAAACAATGCAAGAAAAATAAGTTCGGTTTCGAAAAGGGAGACAAGGGCACTTCCTGTTACGAGTAATCTTTAAAAATGTCAAAAATTCTCGAAAACTGTTGCAGGTTACGAAATGTATTTAAAGCGCTAATTCGAAAATGCTCTATAGATCTTAACGAACATTTGAATTCTAAGCGATTAGGGGATAATTGCCATATTCATAGCCTGCTGTCAAATTTTGAATCGCATGCCAAGAAACTTGCTGTCCCCAGACAGTTGAGTGCTTGTAGCAGCCTTCAAGAGATTGTGAGAAGGGCAAAATAAAATCGATCGACATGAAACGTGACTGAAATACAAAAGACCTGTCAAAAATGTCATAAAATGGAGGATATAGACAGGTCTGAAATTGCTAGAAAGGTCACAGCTAAAATGTAATCTACAGGGTGGGCCATTCGCTTCGCAGTTTGGGCCTTGCAGACGAGCCGCTTGAATTGGACAACGATTTTGGGCGAAAAATCATCTTTTCTGACGAGGCGCATTTTCATCTCGGCAACTACGGCTACGTTAACAAACATCGGAAAACTCGCACGTTATTGTTGAGAACCCAATGCCTCCACAGATGGTGACAGTTTGGTGCGGATTGTGGAATGGCGGCATGATTGGACCATTTCTCTTCGAAAATGAGACTGGGAACAATGTTTCGGTCAACGGTGGACGTTACAGAGCCATGTTAACCAACTTTTTTTTTTTACTGAAATTGAAGACATGGATTTGGACGATCTCTAATTCATGCAGGATGGCGCGCCATGCCACACACCCCATGCCACAATCAATCTTTTGCGCACCAAATTCCGAAATCGTTTTATCAGCCGTCTTGGCGATGTTAATTGGCCCCCTCGGAGCTGGGATTTGACACCTTTGGCCTTTTTTTTTGTGGGGATCCGTGAAGGACCGATGTTATGCCAACAATCCGAAAGCGATTTAAGCACTTAAGGTCAATATCATCCAAGCAATTTGTGAGCTACAGCCCAAAACCATCCACAAGGTCTTGGAAAATTGGGATGACAGTTTGCGCTACTGTGAAGCCAGCCGAGACAGTCACTTGAACGAGGTTGTATTTCATAGTTAATGGGAATGTTTGTTCTTACAAATGGGGCCCTAATGGATAGAAAACAATTTAATTTTGTTGATTTTATTGAATTTTTAAAAAGATACTTGTATTTGGCCCACCCTTTATATAAGGCCTAATTTGTTCGAAAAAAAGATCAAAAGTTGGGTTGCACTTTTTATGAATAAGCCGCTCGTCGCCCTTATGTCCAAAAGTACATTTATTCCATCACTGGCCAGTATCATGGGTTAATTGTCGATTCTAGTGCTCTCTTTGCCTCTGAAACAGATTCATCGAAGTCAAAAATGTGTCCAAATTCAGAACAAAAACCTGCAGCGAGTTCAGAAGGAATTCCATTATATATTATTTGGTGTTGCCTTGAAATTTCAATTCAAATAATTGACACATCAGTTGCATGCCACCCTTTTAATCACGTTTCATATCATCAGTCCCATTCCAGCACATAAGTTTACATAAGTATCCTATTAGCTTCCCTTTCAACTAATCGGGTGTCCTGATATAACTTCCACTCATCCTCTCTTGACACTTGCATTGGCTTATTCCAAGAATAAATACACACCCACCTCACACGCCCAGCACATGTTGGGCGCATCACACTCCTCTGTGCTTTCACCGATTTCCCTTCAAGAGATCAGTGCTTAGCAGGTGATGACTATCGCAAATACACACACGTTGTGTGTGTCCGGCTACAAATCGGCTAAGCCCGAACTAAGTCACGAGGCCTTTTCAGGTAAGGGAAGAACTACAATTCTTTCCCAGAATAAAACGTTCATCTCACACAGAATGAGCGTCGAATGCAGAGTCCGCAGTTCTAATACCCACGTGAACCCTGTCCGTTGCATATCCCTGTGGTGGCCCACATTTCCGATGGACAAATTGGAAAACAATTACCCACCCCCATTTGCGCTGGGAAAGGAAATGATTCCATAAATAGGCTCACTTAGGCGCTAAACACTCGCTTGGGTCAGTTTGCACATGTCAAGGACACCTCTAGGGATCCGGAAGAGTGCCTCCCAGTGGCAGTACAGGTGAATTTCAAGTGAATCATTCGATGTCTATGTATCTATTCGATTGTTCAAAACCGGGGGGAGTGTGGCATTCTGCTTGACAGAGAGTTATGATGAGTCTCGACGTGCAGATTCTGTTATGGCGTCTGTCACGTTGTCTCGACGATAAGGATACTTGCACAATACGAGTGGGGTAGCGCACCACGCCCAAGACAGCGAATGTTGTGGATTGTGTGTGACATCCTCTTCACCACAAACGTCTGGTTATGTCTTGTTGAGTACTTACACACACACCCCGCGTGCTATTGACAGCCAGTTGACAGAACTGTCACGAACTGATTTGTGTACCTTCCACGGGAAAGGACACCTGGGCTCAGGTGCTCATACAACCGAGAGAGCTACTCAAGCGTAATTGAGTCCACGTCGCAAGGATGTGTGGTTAGTTAGGGGAAATCGAAAACTTTTCCGAGCACACACGCCTCGTACTACAGAATAGTAGTCTTGTGGATTTTTTTTGTTATTTCCGGGGGTGTGTTCGTTGTGTTTGTTGTGTTGAAGTCAAGGACACGTGGTGGTGGGAGATGCTCGTACACATCGTGGTAGTAAGCGTGCCTCTGACAGATTCGGATACGAGTTTGTTTTGTAACGTGGATTTGTGAAATTTACTACTGCCTGTCGGACGGGAGGGCACGTTTATCGTAGACTGAGCGAATCTACTCTAGCTGAAGTAAGTTGTTTATGAAATGAGTGCAGAGCAGCGCAACCTTCACGTGGCATGACCTGATTACACATGATTAACCGAAGATATTGGTCGAATGTCACTCAAGTTCATGTCTTAGTTTCATGCTAAATTATGTGAAATGCAACGAGTGAGGGTGTGTCTCAAACGTGAAGACCTTTGAGACCTTCTGTGCAAACATGTGACAGTCGTCGTGGTCGTGGCCTTTTTTTCAACTCTGGCAAGTCAAAATTTGGGTGAGTACATGGAAACAGATGAGTGAGTCTGGTCTAAAAATGTTAACCACCATAAAAAAACCGTTAACATTTTTAAAGAAGTCGTTACATAATTGAGAACGTTAACTTTGAAAAATTGCTCAGAATAGGACCAAATTTTGTTCCAAAAATGTCTTATGGAGAACTTGAACTTGGACCTCATGCATTGCAATTTAACGTCGCTCCGACCTTCAATTCTGAGAGTAAGGGACAACGTAACAGAGGACGTTAACGTTTAAGGTGGCGCACTCTAATTAAAAAGAACCTCAAGCAACTTAGAGTGCGCAAATAGAGGCAGCTAGCAAAAGATCGTACAAACTGGAGAGGCTTGTTGGTTGAAGCCCAAGTCCAGCCCAGACTGTAGCGCTATATCAAGAAGAAGGATATTTTTTTCATATTGCACTGAGAATCTTGATTACTCGTTCACCTTAATAGCAACATTGTGTCCCCGAAGTGGACTTGGGCCTATTTTTTTTCCTTTTGTACAACCCCTTAAGGCAGCGACCTAACCAGATCTATTGTATCGACGGGTTGGAGTTAATCCAAAAGACTTATTACTTTCCTTATGAAATATAGTATAGTTTTTGAAGTGGTTTTTCAATTCCACCGAAGTGAGTATTTCCCTATGAAGAATACGTTTCCTTAACCAGTGTAGTGTCGGACATTCACATAAAATGTGCTCGGATGTTTCATCTTCTTCAAGACAAAACTTGCATTTCTTATTCACAGGTTAATTTTATTAAGATGGTAATTCAGGCCGAAAGAGTCAACGCAATTACTCCCAACGTCGTTCTCCTGCGTTCACCTTGTATGATATTGTACAAAACCTGAACATTGTATTATATTTGTTTGCCACATACATATAACTTCTCTAACGGTATACAATGAAAAGGAAAAAGGTTAACTCCCCTGACAGCTTTTGAAAACTGAAATTACACGAAATAAGCATGTTTCCTATTAAAAAACACGTGAAAACTGTGAAGACTTATTCACTAGACCAGCAAAAAAGCGAAATCGTTGCATTGCAGTTACGTAACACAAAGAACTGAAAAAAAACGCACAAATAATGGGACGTTATGTGATATGCGTTCTGTTTTCGACTGAAGTGGATTATTTTGTGAAATTGGAAAAAAATGTGGTTATGTAATTTAACCAATCGTAAGGGACAAAGAGTTGTCACTTGAGTTAAGCCAAATTCAACCTTTTGTGTGTTAACTCACTTGTTCCAAAAACAGTTTATACTCTAAAATTGAATTCATAAAAGGCGACCATCAACAATTTTAAGCTGGTTCTGGAAACATCTCAATGTGGTAAAAAGTGATTTCTCCAGTCTGATCGCCTTAAATAAGCGTCACAATGGCAAGCTGCCGTCGAATTCGGCTAGATTAGGTTAGGGGGCTGCTAGTGAATTCACTAGCACACTTAGACCAAGTTGGTCCATTGTGATACCCACAGTCAGACTACTTCTACTGATAGTGATAGTGCCGTTAGTTTAGGTTAGGTAGATGGGTGCCCTTGCTGATATGAAGAACATGTCACGGCTCACTTAGATTAGTGCCGTTAATTTGATCCTAACGCAAATGGTGACTGGAACAGATTTGAAAAACCGGATAAAAGCGTATTAACTTTACTTTCACTGGGATTCGAACCTGGGACCCCCTTAACTTAGGGCAGACATTTAACTAGCTGCGCCATTCATTCGTCGTTGAATTTGGCTAAGGTTCTGTTCAATGATTCACATATTGTTCTTTATCCATCATTTTGACACTTTAGCAATAATAATGGCAGCGCTACAATCCGAGGTGAACCTGTGCCTAGCTTCTCAGCAACCACTCGCGTTGTGCGTGCCTATTGTTCTCTCACAAGCGGAGGTGACCTACAGTTATTGCCGACTCCGAACGGCGAGATTGAGAAGCTTTCTCTAGACAGTAATACTCTTTAAGCATTGTCAGTGAATCGAAAGAGGTGGAGCCGAAATCGAAAAATGTTAGATGTTTTTTTTTTGAGATTCGAACCTTAGACCTCGAGCGTAAGAGTCGATGCACTTACCCACTACGCTATGGCGCTCACTATGGTGTATATAACGGTCAAAGTGGTGGTCGAGGCATGGTGGGTAGGTGTGTCGACTCCTACGCTCGAGGTCTAAGGTTCGAATCTCGAAAGAACACCTAACATTTTTTCACGGCTCCACCTCTTTCCAAAAAAATTGAGGAATATTGTATTCTCTTTGACAAAAAACTGAGCCTCAAATTCTTCAAACGCTTGTTTATTCAATTGACCTCAACGTCCATAATTATTTACGTCAACAGTCAGAAGACTGACGTAGCGTCTTCCCGGGCGGAAATATGAGTAATTTTGCTTAAGGACCACCTTCAGACAGTCACGTTGCAAACAAATCCCTGCGCTGACACTTTTTCTTCAAATTCTGACAAAAAATGACGTCTGCCTTTTAACGCCAAGCACATTGATATTCCTGATAATTGAAAAACGTGCCGTTATATATGGTCAATAACTTGAAAATGAGGGATTTCCAAGAGATGTCGTAACTAGATTAATTTACATCGGACCATCTTGTAACGGTAATCATATTGATGTGTCATCATTTCCCTCTAAGAATGAGTGTGTGTCGTTTGTGAGAAGTGTAAACAACACCGTTTTTTGTGCTTTAGGCCAATTTTTGTGTTAACAAAACACAATTTGCGGGAAGCGGTGGTTTTTTGTTTTAATTTGAAGAAAAGGGCAGCTGGTGGACATCGATTGCTTTGTGAAGGTTATGGAGAACATGTTCTAAAAAACATGTGAGTACTGGTTCCGGCGGTTTAAAAGAAGCGATTTTGACACCAGTGACAAATAAGGGAGGCCAGTAACATTTGAAGACTCTGAATTGAAAGCGTGATTGGATCAAGATTCATGCCAAACACAAGAGGAACTTTACCAACAAAAAACTAATGTAACTAATCCAAGCTTTGATGCTCAAACGCCCACAATTTATCAAAAGGATAATGACAAAGTATTCAAATTTAATGAAGTATGTGATTAAAAGGGCAGCTACAATGGCCGTACAAAAACTTAAGAAAACTTAAGTAACCGCCCGAATACACAAAAATGATACATTAAGACCATAATACCCGCTTTGCTACGTTTCGTTAAATTCGTTCATTTTTGCCTACGAAGAGGCGAAATGATTCGCTTTCTATTTATGCAAATGTCAGTTGAAAGCTGAGTTCGCTTTAAGCTTCCATAAGCAACTATGGGCACTTTGAAATCTGATGATGCCGGTGATTAGTTTTTAGTTTGATTTTGGCATAAGCTTACGGTTTCGTACGGCTATTATAGTTGGCCTTTACGAGTGTTCACATTCTTGTTTTAAACGTCAATTTCAATGTTTTCTTACAACTAACAGAACACTTTCTGAACGAAATTCTTTATTTTTTTAGGTTAATCAAAAAAAAGTAGTAAAACCGAGGCGAACACCCTTTACTTAAGCAGTTGTGAATGCTTTTTTTTCGTGGGAAACTTTACATTTCAATCAGCGCAACCTCGGTATCACAAATGGACAAGATTTTAAAAAAAGCTTTAACTTTGTCGCCAGTCAATTAGTCACTTGAGTACACATAAGCGATCAAACTGGAAATCAGAACCGGCAAAATATTGTTCCAACACCTGCCTCGTTGCTGAGAAGCCCGGTCCAGGTCCATCTCGGACTGTAGCGCCGCTACTATTATTATTATTACCTACCTCGCCAACCATCCCAACAAAACATCGTACCGTCGTAATCTATTAAGCGGCCTGATCTAGTGCATAAGTGTATAAAATGCTCGAAAGCTTTTAATTACACCCTTAAAGTGTTTCATAAACGGTCTTCTCTCACCAAACTTCAAATACCGTTTAAGAAAATTACTTTTTCCCCCCTTCAACACTTTCGCAGCAATTAAACTCTATGGTAACTAACAATGTAGATAAAATGAAAAAAGTTTACAACCACTACACCAACATGAATGCTAAGGTATTTGCTTAAAATTAGAATAGATGCCTTTTTCAAGGTAAAGTCCAAGACTTGATTGCAAATGCATGTCGAGAAACGTGAGCAGACTGTGGAAACCTATTGCAAAGCTTTCAATGAGCAATCGGACATTATGACGTAAGATCGTGAACAGTAGGTGTTGCAGATAGGCAGTCATGATTTCCACTAACAAAATTATCAATTGCTTGTGTAAGTCATTAGCATTTGTAAGTCTACGTTAGAAGTAGTTATTCAACTGATATATTCTTTGGAGTAAACAAATGCCAGGGAGTGATGATGCCAGAGTTGACTTGTGTGTTGTGAGATTCTTTGACATTTAGGACGTTGGGAATAGAAAGCTAATTCCGTTCGTTTCAACATTTACAATTTATAATAATAATAATGGCGGCGCTACAGTCCGAAGTGGACCTGGGCCTAGCTTCTTAGCAACCACTCGTGTTGTGCGTGCTATTGTTCTGTCACGAGCGGAGGGGACCTACAGTTTAATGCCGACTCCGAACGGCGAGTTTGAGAAGATTTTTCTAGACGGGTATACTCTCTGAGCATTGTCAGTGACTCGAAAGAGGTGGAGCCGTGAAAAAATGTAAGGTGTTTTTTCGAGATTCGAACGTACCGAGCGTAGGAGTCGACGCACCTTTTTTTTTTCAAATAGTTTGCGTTCCGTTACGTTGTGACTGACTTTTTTACCTATAATTGTGCGCGTGAACGACTCTTCTTTTCAACACGACGGCCTCAAATGCCGCACGGCTAGTGAACTAATATCTCGAATGCGCGATACAAGCATTAATCTTAACAATACTTGGAAGAAACTCGAAAACAACTAAGATGAAAAGGGATGAGAGGCGGAGTTAAAAAACAAGAATCGAAGAGTGGGTATGCAACATTGAAAATAAAAGAAGCGTGAGTTGTAAGCTATGGGGAAATATTCATGGCATAGGATTGTTATAACAAGAACTGGCACAGGAGACCCAGGCCCGAGATGGACCTGGGCCAAACTTCTCAGCAACCACTCGTGTGCGTGCTATTGTTCTTTCACGAGTGAAGAGGACCTACAGTTTAATGCCGACTCCGAAAGGCGAGATTCAGAAGCTTTTTCTAGACAGGAGACAGGAGACTTACAAATGGTTTAAATCAGCTTGAAGTAGACAAGAGTTGGCAACAGTTGAAATGTGCTTCAAGAGTTTCACATCCTTCAACGCAGGCACAATGTTTGGAGCGACCAATATCGTTAATGGAGTAAATGAAGATCTGAGGACCAAGATCACTACTTTGAGGTTTACCGGAGGACGTGGTAAATGGACCGGATGAAGAGTATCTGAAGGGGACTTTTTATTGCCGTTCATTGCGATCCATCCAATTGGTTTAGGGTGAAAGCTAGGATTTATAAGCTGAGATAACACGTTGCGTCTGTAGCAATTATATAGAGGTTTTTTTTCCTCTAAGACACATAAGGTGCTAGAGACAAATTTGAACAGTTTGGTTGTAGATCTTCCTCTCAGAAAACTGTATCAAGAAGAACATTGAATATTGTACCGTAGATGATCTTTTCAAAGAGTATCGGAATGCAGGATTGTTAGAAATTGGTTGATAGAAATGTTTCCTTTCTTTATGAAGGTGTCATTTGTAAAAGGTCTTCGAGTGCAAAGAAAGTAATCCTTGTGATAAAGAAACACAAAAAAGTGACGCGAAGGGTCGAGCTAGGTTCATTACAATGTTTTCCAGAACTACAGAGTGTGTTCTATTGGGACCTAGAGAAATTCACACTTTATTTGTTTCATCTTGTGTGGACTCAAGGAAAAAGACTTAATCAAGCCTTGTGTTGTATGCATTCATTTGGGGCTAATGTTGTCATTACCTTTCTTCTCATCGAATCTACGGAACTATCCACGAAGCTTGTGCCAAGCCTCCAAACTTTGTTTTAAGGAAGATCTGGATGGCGGCAGGATATCAAATAGTCAACTAAGGCACAGTGAATGTGGGCCATTTGGGGACAAGGCAGAAATCATTTGCCGTGAACTACAACTTCGCACCATTCGAAAGAAATCTTTTGATCATCACTCTATCACTGAAGGTTTCCCATCAAATGCCAGAGATCCTAAGACAGACGCAGAAGTAGTTAGTTAGCGAATGTGACAAAGCCAAGATGGCGACTTGAAATCACTTCTAGAATAATTAAATGATTAGCTAAAGATATGCGATTGGCCACAAAAAAAACAAGTCCATGAAAGTGAACTATTTAAAAAATAAGTTTAAAATGTTCTTATGCTTAATTTGCATGCGAGTAGCAAAGTTGTGCACAAGATTTCTCGAAAACCCAGGGCCAAAGACGGCCCTGAACCCTTATGTAGACAAGGATAAATAGGAAGTGGTGGCTCTTCCGGAACATTCTCTAAAGGCCTTTAGAACAAATCTCTCACAGCTCCCATTCATTTTTCTCTTACAACGAGAAAATGTCGCAACCAGAAAAATCTGTCAGCGAGATTTGTCATGGGAGTAAGGTGCTAAACATTTCGAATTCGAAATTATGACCTGATACCCATAAACGACTTAGTTTTTACAGTCTGCTGACCGGATTCAAAAAATACTTGTATAATATATATAATACGCTACTTACCACTATTTTCTTTAACTCCACTCCTTCTCAATTTTTGGTCTCGAAAATGTACGTTACCCGCTTCAGGCGAGAAATCTTCTGTTCTAACAAGACGCCAAGTATCACTTTACCTCGGTTTTGTTTTAAATTTTTTTTTTGGTTTAAATTAAAAATCACTTTCACTGCACACCTTATTTCGTAGGCACACTGTAGTCCGTCCGTACACCGGATTGCGCGAAAGCTCTAGAGGAGAAAAACCGTTTGAACTACGTAACCACTGCTTAAATGCAACCAGTTACACCGATGGAAATAGAACGGCTATAGAACTCTGCTCTGCTCACGTTTGCACAAATTCCATTCAATGCACCGCCAACACGTTACGAACAATAGTAGTTTCGCTGACGACACGTCACTGTTGGTAAATCGCAATATTTTCCGATACTGAGTCGAGGTCACGTTGACAAGAGGATGTCATGCAATCACTGCAACTAGACAGCGAATGTTTGTGTTGATGGACAGCAAAGGACGACCAAATGATTGCCACCAAGCGCAGGATGATTTACTGAATCTCAGAGATAAGTGTTATCTAATTTTTTGAGTAAAATATGCTAAGTATCTCACGAAGCGAATTCTTGCGAACGAACGATGTGAAACTCACGACAAGCGACGAGTAAGTGATTTCAGTAGTGCAATCAATTTCCAGTTCTAGACGCACTAGATTCTGGATGAGAGCTTTTTGCTGAGACGAATGTATCCAGCCCTCTTGCTCGCACACGGTGTGCGCGCATCGAATCGGGGGGATTCGCAATGTAAACACAATCGAGCTCACGTGCAGAGGCAACGTGCTTCGGCGATAGTGTACTCGAACGTAAGGGTGCACAGAAGCTTCTGCTATGTACTAGCGGCAGATACATTTTGATACTCATCGCACCTAAGGTAATCGATGTAGATACATGCAGGTAATTGTACCTTGTTACATGTGCGGGTGGATGGAGATTTTTGTTTTGGAAATGCTTCTCTTGATGGGGCCAAATGAAAAGATTTAGCGGGCACGACTGCCGGCCGTGATTTGCAGCCGCCTATTGTTTACATTTGATTATCAGAGCTTGCGTGTTGTATCTTGTTGTTGGGAGGGCTACAGCGCCTGCAATGCGTTCCTGTTCGAGTGGAAGTCGAAAACGTTTCTGTGCACAAGTTTTTCATTGTTTTGATGCGACGTGCGAAGGGTGTGACATGTGTTATTTACCAGTAAGTGAAGTGAAGAGGGAAGTATAGGTTGTCCTTGAAATCGTGCATGAGGAGATAGCATATGCCAGTGAAGGAGGCAATATTGTGACATGACCAAGGCATGGCTGATCCTAGACCATTGACAGTGTGCACGTTCATAGGAGCCTCTGTGCACACATTGACCGTTAATTTTAATAATTTGAGAACTTTGGATAAGTGTTTTATGTGGGACTGGTTAGGTTAGGTTAGGTTAGGGGGACTGCTAGTGAATTCACCAGCACACTTAGACCATGTTGGTCCATTGTGATACCCACACCGTCAGACTACTACCACTGCTCGACAGCTCCAGTGATAGTCCCGTTAATTTGATCCCAATGGCAAATGGTGACTGGATCAGATTTGAAAAACCGGATAAAAGCGTATTTACTTTGGTTTCACTGGGATTCGAACCAGGGACCCCTTTAACTTGGGACAGTCTTCCGACTGGTTTAACGTCAAACTACATTCATAACTGGTGTTTCACTTCACCTGTTCTCTCTTCTCTTTATTGTCACATTTTAACGATATCGTATAATCTGCCTGAGATGATTCCTTTCAAGTGCTTGTCTTCGAAGAGACTTGATTTTCATTTAATTTGTTAGGTTCTTCGGATGAGGAGCAAGGAGTGTTTTTATTTTCTTTCTTCCTTGAATATTTCATATATTGTGTCAACACAGACGGCACTGCAGTAAAAACTCTTTTTTCCGGAATTATCAGCACCGACGACCTGCCGGATAATTGATTTTTTCGGTTATTTAAACAAAATTACCGTCACAATTTGTATGCCGTTTTTCAGAATGTTGGAGATTTCTCCAGACAAGAGTGTGAATATTAACAAAATATTTGCTAAACAGAATGTCGGATATTAGAGAGTTCCGGATAAACTGTATTTTGTATTATTTTCCAGTCGTTTTAACTGTTGGGCAATTTCGAAATCGTTGGGTTTTCTCAACAAGGGTTGCTAAATGTCACACTTTTTGGTTTTAATACATTATACCGTACAAAAACGTATAAAAGTGTATTAAAGTGTACAAAATTGTATTAAAATGTATAAAACTGCATTTAAATGTATAAAAGGGTATAAAAGTGTATAAAATTGTCTAAAATTGTATAAAAATGTATAAAAGTGTAAAAAAGTATTTAAAAGTTCTATTCTCTATACATTTCTTTGACTTTTATACATTTTTTTCAATTGTATACATATTTCTTGCTTTTATACACTTTTATACAACATAAATTTTTCAGATGTATAATAATATGTCAACTATTATACGTCTACAACCCTGTTCCCAACGTGTCGTTTTTCATTCTCATTCGGATGGCGCTACAGTCCTCAAATTTTACAACAATCGTATGCGTCTTTACCTGAGCAGAATCTAAGAACCTCATGCGCCTTGGCACCTGAGTCTACTGAATTTAAAGAACAAACGTCCATTCGTACTTTCGTCCTTTACATCACAGAACCGTAACACTTGTGCAATTTGGTGGATGAAGCACATCAAGAGAAAACTTTTAGGTTTGATTTTTCCCTGAGTTCGCATCAATAGCTATAGGTTCGCAATGGATTATTAAGATCATCGGTGAAGTGGTCATAGCTACATCAACATTTTAAGTCGACTCAGTTTCTAAAGTTATATCTGGTTGGGGCTTAGACCTGCCCGCTTTGATCCAAACAACGTTTAAATCTGAATAACGGTATATCGCAGTAAAGGTAGCCCTAAACGACGATCATGCTCGCTGAACTTGCTCGTGCTCGCCGCATTTTCGTCGTGTATGGGCTGGTTCGCGAGCAAACCCCATTTTTGCTGTGAACGTCGCCAAGTGCATTAATCGCGGATTAAGCCCAATGTCAACAGTCAGCTACAATTTTATCGAGGAATTCGCCACTTGCTCTTCCCTATCACACGTGTTGACGGTTTGAAGAAACAACACGAAATAAGAGTTCGCCAAATGTGTTCGCGATGTAGGGGATAACGCAAACGAGCAAGCATGCTCGTCGTTTAGGGCTACCTTAAAGTGAATTGAAGGATAACTATGCCAACTACATATATACTTGCAACACTGGATGTAGATAATGACAAAGAAAGCTACTAATCGAGATCCTAAATGATGGAAGACAACATTCCTGTCTATTGAAAGACCCTTGCAGCTTTATTGCCGAACCAAGCTAAGACCGTGTTATAAAACTTCTTAAAATCTTGGGATGGAGTCATTAGCCCCATCAAGAGAAGAGTACTAGGGTTTTGCCTGTTTGTAAAAAGAGGTGGGTGCCATATCGTAGTGGGTATGTGCGTTGACTCCTACTAGGCTAGGACAGTTCGAGGTAGACCTGGGCATAGCTTCTTAGCAACTACTGGTGTTGTGCATGCTATTATTCTCTCACGATTGGGAGGGGCCTACAGTTTAATGCCGACTCCGAACGGCGATTTTGAAAAGCTTTTTCTGGACAATTATACTCTTTGGGCATTGTCAGTGACTCGAAAGAGGTGGAGTCGTGAAAAAAATGTTTGGTGTTTTTTCGAGATTCGAACCTTAAACCTCGAGCGTAGGAGTCGACGCACCTAACCACCATGCCACGGCGGCCACAGCTAGGTTAGGCTGGGGTTGAGTTAAAGTAAGGACCCACTTAGATCCAGAATGGATTCATTGTGCTGTCACTGTTCTCAATAGACTATCCAATACCTGAAGTTACCTGCTGGTATCTAGTGGTCTAGTGGCCTAGTGGTCTATCATGTGGTGATCCATTCTCTTGACGGATTAAAGCCAATTTGTTTTCCTTATGAACTTTATCAAATCTTAGATTGTTATGTCTGACATCTCATCTAGACCGCTAAACGAATATTTGCCTAGTGTTCTCTTGCTCTTTCAAGAGCTAGACAGGTGCCGAGGTAGAGTAGTGTTGTTTCTAATTCTTCCTCGTCCCAACAGCTTCTATAGAGTCGTTGTAAGCGATTCTCGTCCTTCTTGCGTATACGCTCATCAGATAGTGACCGCTAATCATCCCGACTACACTGCTTATTTCTTTCCTGTTTGTTTTTAGGAGAATACTTGTTCTTTTTGGAGTTAATGAAGGCCATAATCGCCTCGGTGTCCTGCAAGTGTCTAATTCTATCCTTAGACTAATTCTAATTCTATCCTTGTTGATGTTAATGGCTCTGTAAGTAACAGGGTATTTATTATTTGAAGTGGGGGATAGGAGATCTTCTGATTGTTTGCCAGTGCCATGCACGCCACAATCTAGCTAGCTCGTTGCCTCGAATATCACTATGCCTAAGGACCACCATAGGGTAAGGTTGCATCTAACCGCATTCACCCTTAAAGATAGACGGAAAGTTTTACCATCTTTGATTTTACAGATAGTGTGTCCAGAGCCTTTATGGCTTCCTTACTATCTATGTATATAGCGATAGATAAACCGTCTATCGAACTCATCAACAGTAAGCGGGCAGGCTCCTGGATAGCTTTGACTTCTACGTGGAATACAGTGCAGTGGTTAGGTAGTCTTCGACTCTGAGCCTGTGGGACAACGCAATAGAGGACGTCCACGAACAAGGTGACGCACACAAGTCGAGGGGGACCTCGGCCGGCTTGATGTGCGAAACTGGAGACAACTGGCGAAAGATCGTGCTGGCTGGAGAGGCATGTTGAGTGAGGCCCAGTTCCACCTCGGATTGTAGCGCCCTAAGAAGAAGAAGAAGAAGGTTAGGTAGTCAACGGGACAGGATAAGGGAAATTCCTGGCTATGTTGTGAAGACTCCTCTTCCTGTTCCTTCAGCCGTCTTAGACCCATCTGAGTATACTTCTTGCAGATTTTCTGACTAAATCCTTTGCCCAGTCTTCTCCGTTTGAGATCAGTGTTTTGTAGCCATGTTTCTCGAATGGTGGCAAATAGTATGTTTGCTTCGGGATCTTCACATTTTTGATGTTTCCTAAGCTGTGTGTCCTTTTTAGGTGACATTTTTGAAACGCTACTGGAGCACTCAGATTCAAAACTGGTCCATTGTACTGCCAGGTAGCAACCTACTCCAGTACCGTTAATCTGATCCCAACGGCATATGGTGACTGGATCAGATTTGATTTCACTGCGATTCGAACCTGGGACCCCTCTAACTTCGGGCAGGCACTTAACCAACTGCGCCATCCAGCCACTTTGTGTAAGCTGTGTGCCTTACTTCATCTTACTTCAGCTTTTTGTAAGGCTACATCTTTAAAGTTCTGTTCTGGAAAGCCTAGCGGCGTATTTGTCTACGGAAGAGCTAGATGATTATTCAGCTGTGAACCCACTTTTGCAAGGTTGTCCGCTTGAAACTGGAATCCCTTTACCTCATGGTACCCAACAATGCTCACTCTGTTTATAGTGGAGATTTTTTGAGGTTTTGTCAGCTATGATGTCAGAAAATCCGTTGTTACAGCTCTAGTCTGGCGGTTAACACCGGATAAGGTTATCAAGTAAAGAGATCAGTAAACATTTTGTGTCGATTTCAATTTCATTTCGAGTGAAAGTGAAATGTAGAACCTGACTGTATTTATCTTTATGCTTCTACCTTCATCGCTTCCACTTCCACCTAAAAGACAAGACACTGCAGTCTTTGGTTAATGTCAGGGACCTTTCGAAGAGATCAGAGAAAGCCCCCTTTTTCTGCCGTATTTGTTGACGTCAAGTCCGCTCTCATCCACTACTAACTGCTTCAGCCTTTCTTTCTTTTCTTTCCTTTCTGAAATTCGAGAACGTTGTCATAACTTTCACTTCGAGCGACAGAAACCTTTCGACGGCGGTGGGTAATTGTAATCTAGCTGGCCCCAGGAGGCATAGTTGAACCAGGCAATTGATGCCTCTACTCCATTCATCCCACTTTCTTCCCTCGAAACACCTTCAACAAATTTCCCCACAGACTTAAAGCCATTTAAACATTTTCGACATAAAGTCAATGAATCACCTCAACCCCCAACACTTGACCGCATCTAATACGTCCTCAAATGATGCTTCAATCAAATGTATCAAGCGAGCAAAGGTTAAATCACAGAAAACTTAAACTCGCACACCTACGCCTCACCCACAACAACATCACACAACACCGCCAACAAACAAAGGACAACAGAATGTCCCCACCCACCACGCACCATGTGCGGAACAATCCCTCGCATCCACACAACAATCTGTCCTTTGAATTCGCCCCTCCACAGCTTTCGTTGCAATTAACTCAATCAATGTCCTCAACGAAGACGTAACATTCAAAACAACCCCACTTCCTCTTTTTGTCACGTGCCGTGGGTCTCGTGTTTCGCTGCAACGCACCAAGGAACCACGACAAAACAAAGCCACCGGCGGAAAACGTTGAAGGCAACGCTTCCAGGTTCAACTTTCAATTAGTTACCTTGGCATTGACATTCAGCCCACAGTTGGTTATGCCACACTGGTGGCTTTAAAGTCCCGTGCTCGTGACCTGCTCCTGGTGTTTGATAGTGGCCAGTTCCACGAAATTAAGTGCGAACCAGTTGGCGTCGGTTAAGAGATTTCGATTTATTCGCTAAACGTGACAACACCCTCAGAGCCCACTGTGCTCGTGGATCCACTCCCGCGCGGCCGTCACCCTCGAGTACACCCCGGGATAGTCGGGCTTAGCGCATCCGTATCCCCACGAGACCACGCCCACCAGCATTCCGTTCTGATTGACAAGCGGACCGCCCGAGTCGCCTTGACACGCGTCCTTGCCACCCTCGATGTACCCGGCACAGATCATGCGTTCCGTCACGCCGCCGTACGTCTTGTACTTCTCCGAGCAGAGTTCGTGGTTGAAGATCGGCACTTCTGCTTCGCGCAGCCACAGTCGGGATTCGTTTTGACTCTGGGTGTTGCCCCAGCCGCTAACACGGCACAGATCTCCGTCCATGAAGTTGTCCGAGCTGTCGGGAAGTTTCACCGCCTTCATGGTGTCGCTGAACGTGATCGCGTTGGTCAGTTCCAGGAGGGAGTAGTCGTAGTCCACCGAAGAGTAGTTGAACTTCTCGTGCTGGACGAGTCGACGGACTGTCATCATCTGGCCGCCAGTGTCGGACTGCGAGCTGCCCATGCGGATCTTGAACCGCTCCGCACTCTTGCCACTGGAAAAAGAGAGCACACCCGTCAGATGGACGTGAGCACAGAGGCGATAGAAACTTACGCTGTGCAGTGCGCTGCCGTGAGGATCCACCTCTCCGAGATCAGCGATCCGCCGCAAATGTGCGAGGACGTCTGCAGGGACACCTGATAGGGTGCGTCGGTGATGTTGATCTTGTAGCCACCAACGACTTTCCCGTCCAGCTTCGGCTTGTCCGACTTCGGCTGCACGCACGCTGCGTCCGCAAACGCCGCAACGGCCAGAACCACTACTGCTGTCGTTGCCCACATGTTGCCAGCTGAGTTGGAAAAACTTTTTCCCTCGAAGCGTCAACCGTCGGTTTTATAGGAATGCCAAGAGTCTGATAAGAAACTGTGACCTCCCGGCGGATGGGTGCTAATGAAGTTGATAATCACCGAAAGGCTTATCGGGCAACAGCGGGCAACCTAAGCACCTCCATGAATCAGCACTTGACTCAGTTTTTATGGGTTTCTTATTTTGTTTAGAGGCTCCAAATGCGTGCTAGTTGGGGCAACACTTCACGAACGGTTTATCGAATTAGATTGCACCCAACCCGTGATGGTGCAGTCCTTGAATTGTCTTGAGTTCTCTGAGAGAAAGAGAGAGTGCTCGAGAGATGGCTGAGATTAGATTGGGTACAGCGAAACTAGATATTTGTGGACTTCTAACGCACAATCAGGCACTTGGTTGAGGAGGTGTCAGATTTTTATCGCCTTCCATCTAATCGATAGATCGTATTTCGCACCGGAAACGTGTTAAGGTTGAGCGTTGACATGCGGCGAAGAGTCTCCTAACGGCGATTGCGGTTTGCTGTGATTTGGGGCGATGTGCTTCAAGAGTTGAGCGTGTTTTGTTGGAATTCGTTTTGAATTGATTTTTATTGCGTCGAATACTTGACGTGAAGAGCTTCGGTGTCTGGAGGTTTTAAGTGGTCAAGGGGTTTTGCAGATTTCTTTGTTCTTTGGAATGATCAAATCTTCGACTTCGACTCTCGGGCCACGATATCGGGGTTTTTATGTTTGGAAACATGTCTCCTGTCATTACTGTTAAGCTTCACAATAAGTTTTATGTTTTGGTAACGGTTCGTTGTTACTGATGTGAATGGCGGAGTTTATTTGGAGTATTTGGTCGTTAAAAAACGCGGAATCAGTTCCACGGTGTAACTGAAGCGAGAAAGGAAAAGTTGAGATTCAAGCGTACTGATGAAGCCTTTAGTTAGAACTGTAAACATTGTGAATCTGTTTTAGTTAGAGGGCATTCATGAATGCAAGAGCGGAGGTTTCTGCAAAAGGATAAGAGATGGAAAAGTCTTCAATTTTAGCCTACGCAAGTACGCCTTTTAGCTTTTTAATGATGAAGATAGAGGACAAAGCATTTCTCTTCATCTTCTACTTGTTGCACTACAGTCCGCGGTGGACTTGGGCCTCAACCAACAGGCCTCTCCAGTTAGCACAGTCTTTTGCTAGCTGTCTTCAATTGTGCACGCCAAGTTAGTTGAAGGCGCTACCAATATGTGTACTTGAGGACGAAGCCATACAAAAAGCAAATAAACGATAGCAGAATCTAGATATTGGTGCAACGACGCGAGACCTGCGGTCGACGTTGAACAAAAAAAGGTGATTGTTATTGGTCAAACTCGGTCGCAAAGATGCATGCATTGTGGTAAGAGTGCTTGCGCAACACATTGCAATAGTTATCTCCGCAAAGCATTTAGGCTTCGACAAAAAGCAACCGCTTTAGATGCTATAAGGCGAAGCTATATGTTAACATCTTTGCTGTTACCTCTGTAGATCACTGTTAATCATCTTTATTCAAAACACAAGGGAAAACTTCTTTGACGGTTTAAAGATCTGTAAAAATTGAGCCGAAGTAGTTGCCAAGGGCGATTTTACATCAGATCTCCACCAAGATTTCGTTTGTGGAGTTCATGTTTGACCCGAGGTAGACAAAATCCTTAACTATCTCAAAATTGTAGTTGTGGATTGTGAAATTTTGTACCAGATGATGATACTTTAATCTGAGGGGTTATAATCTCCAACAGAAACAGACGATTCCCACTGTGGTTCCTCTCTTTCAAGGGCGCAATTGTCATAAATTAATGGTCCAAGTGAGCCGCGACTGTAAGCTTCTATGGTACTAATTAACCACCTATCTCTAAACTCAAACGTTTGAAAAATGGCGACGCATTTATTGATATCCACTACACCTTGTATTCTTGTATTATGTCTGTGAAATATTCGAAAATAGTGTAGAGACCCGGTGCGTCCTCTATTTTCTTTAAAACAGCAGGTCTTCTAATGACAATAACTTTTCTTTCATTTTTGACAGATCTTTGATATTTATGTTTAGTATTGTTCATCACAACAGATCCCGAAGTTCGTGGTTTGGTACAGTCCGGGTGGACATGTACTTCAACCAGCAAACCTCGCAAACCTAGTGTTCAATATTCTTAATATAGAAGGAGAGCCTGTGCGAGAATAAGTGCACAAAGGAATTGTATCCACACAATATCATCCGATCCTATGTGTGTGTGCATGCAGGATCACCCCGGCAGTTCGCTATTGGCACTCAGGTGATGAACTCCAAGGAGAGCGGTCGAGTTAAAATTATATTCCTAAAATGTTACAGTCCACTAGATAATACTAAATAAACATTATAATTCTGAACTAAATAACTAGTGAGTTTATTTTACACATAGTAAGATCTTTTGTTGGCTGCGCACACCATTTCGCACACCAAGTTGGTTGAGATCCCTCTCCATCTTGGGTGCACGATCTTAGACGCGGACGTCCTCTGTTGTGTTGTGATCAGAAATCATATAGAAAAGTTTCGTTATGTTTAAGGCTCAACTATAATAGACATGAGCTAGCATGAGCTAATGTCACATTTTAACGAAATGTTTCCTCATGCTTGCACAAAACACATGCATATGGTCATGATCATCTATCAGAATTTCTTCCCGTGTTTTGTTTCATTCAATTGTAAAATGTCGTTCAACAATAACTTAATCTCAATTCGGACATCTTAGTCTTAATCTCTAGCTCATGCTTAACGAAACATTTGTTCGTTGTGTCCCACTTGTTCAATTCGCACATGCTTAACGAAATGTTTTGAATTGTTCGTGAGCTCCATTATATTCGCTCTTAAGGGGATGCGTGTATTCGCTCACTCACTCATGCGCGTTTGCCATTAGCTCATACGCGCTCATGTCTATATAGTTGGGCTTTAAGATTGCAATTATAATAACCGCTTCTCTTAGATTCGGTAAGTTCTTTCACTTTTATCTACTACGTATGCAAATGTCAGTTGCGAATTGAATTCTCTCAAGTTTCTATAAGCAATTATGGGTACTTGGAAATCTTACGAAGCATCATTAGTTACTTTTCGTTTAATTGTGACATAAGCTTTATTTTGTTTCTGGTCATTGTGTTTGACCCTTTAAGTTAATCTTAAGGAGAAATCGGATGTCAACTAACATTTGCATACATAGAGAGCGATTCATTCCGCAAAAGTGAACGAACTTAACGAAACTGAGCGAAGCGGTTATTTAAGTCACAATGTATCATTTTTGTGTATTCGCTCGGTTGATTCAGTTATGTTATGCCCATTAAAGTTGGCGCTTTAGAAGAACGGTCGATGGTATGGACTTCTCTATTAAACATCACTCGGGCAGAAATAGTTTGCAACTGTTGGAAATTCTAACCACGGTTCACTTTTCTCTGAATGTAAGCGATCATCAATTACTCATAGTCAACATTGCGTCAACAAACTCTAGATGGAAAGATTTTCAAGTCCTGCAATGTTTTGGCCAATAGCGAACATGGGAGTAAAATGAATATTGTCATAGGTCTGGGGTCAGTCGACATGCCTCTCCTTTAGCATAGTCTTATGGTAGTTGCTTCCAGTTACGCACGTTTAGCTGACTGAGGCCCCTTTCCAGCTGTGTACGGCACCGGAGACGTTGTTTTCCTTCACTACGTTGTCCCTCGAGATTGGAGTCACTCCGGACCGGAGCATTGGTTTGCTTTATGCTATATATGCTCTAAATGACTCTGACATCTGAGACGGGAAATTGGAACTCGTGTGACCTCTGCAGGTGGTAGGTACAGTCTGTAGGATTTCGTTTCGTTAAGACCAAACGATGTTGAGTTTCAATTCGTTGGGCGTACTGTCATGGTGTATGCTGCATTGAAAAGTTCGACAGGCAGTCCATCGACAGTTTGGCTATCCACAAAGATATTTATACACGAGCTACCAGTATTGACTTCGGCTTGAAACATTTCTACTCTCTTCATCATTTAGAACAAAATCGAGCTACAAATTCCAACAAAATTCCATAGATATGGGCCTCATTCGTTCATTGCACGATTACACATAACCTCTTCAATCTTCCAAAATCTAAGCATCACAAACACTCTTCTAAATCTTAATTTAGTTTCCAATTTATTCACTAATCTCATCAAGCACTCAAATAAATCAAAACAAATTCCAAAACATGACTAGTATCTGTATTTCGTTGAGTAATCTTTCGGTGACACAACCAAACCTCGTCCTTTTCTCGCTCCGCGGTACACAGTCTCGATGATATCAATCATTTCCTGTTTATCCTCAAGTGGCCAGTTGATTTTGTTATTATTACCCGTTCCCAAATCGATCATAATGTGTTTGTTCCTAAAGAAGAACATCACCGTGCACGGATCGTACAATTCGTACATTTTATTGAAATCAGGAACTTCTGTGATATCCACCAGATATATGACGGCGAAGTTTTTCACTTTCTCCGCTATACTATACATGACTTCATCCATTTTCATACAGGCAGGATCCCAATCGTGCCCGAATCGTATGACCTGGAGGAAATGAGGCAACATTTAGGCAGGGATTCGTTGGAGTGGCGAGGAATACTTACAACTACTCGATCCTCCTCGGACAGGATGGCTTGATCCACTTGCCATCCGTTGTGTAAATGTGGTAACATATACGACATGGTGAATGAATGTAATTTATCTTACGTTGGGAGTTAAAATAAGTTTAAAATAAAATAAATAAGGCGAAGAGCAACTAAAAACTTTGGAGACAAACGTTTGTTGTGAGTTCAAATGTCAAAATGTATGAGAATCATTTTTCGATACTCGATTCTCGAAGTTGAAGAGTGATGCCAAATCGCATAAGTTGGAATGGAAGATGCAATAAAATTGTTGTTTTAAATATTTTACCAATATTTTGTTGTGGTTACTATTAAAATTAGAAAACACAATTTTAAGACGAATTAAGAAGAATTATAACGTTGAGATTATATAAATCTTGCCACACACGTTCTTGTTTTCATCTAAAATCAAAATTCTAATAAGAAAATCCTGTGGGCGACTAATTCTCCACCTGAACCCAGTGAATGAGAAAAACAACTGCTCTGTGCCGTCAGTTGATATGTGTCACAACTGTCAAAACCAATGCCTTTTCGTTGCGGTGTTTTGCCAACACGTTGCAAGTTTTTCCGGGGTTTTGAGGGCAAATTTGCAAATTCTTCCATAAATACACGTGCAATAGCAATTGAATTGAATTAAAACTGAATCATCCGAGTCGCCTCACTATAATCCTCTAAAAAATGGTAAGATTCTTGAAGTCAACTAAGGGAATTCGAGGGGAATTGCAACAGAAGCTGATGCAATATCACGATTCGCAAAGATTCCCCACATTAGATTGGAATGTCTATGAATTTCGGACAAATTTTTGAAAATAAACAGAGTTTTGAGAGCATTCTTGTGTTTTGTTCATTTATTTCAGGCGAATGTGGAGCGAAAGGGAACTTTCAAAGTTGAGTACCTTCAGAAGATCGAAAGGGAAGTGCAGGAGAAGTGGGAAGTCGAGAAACTGCACGAATTGGATGCTCCAGTGGAGCCTCGCAAAAGTGAGGATGAGAAATTCTTCGTGACTTTTCCATTTCCCTACATGAATGGACGTCTTCACCTGGGACACACATTTTCGCTCTCAAAGGCTGAGGTAAGCTTGTTCCGCGGATAGTTGGTCGCCCTCTAATCTCTCTCTCTTAGTTCGCAGTACGGTATCATCGTCTCAAAGGGAGAAGGTGTCTTTGGCCGTTTGGATTCCATTGCACAGGGATGCCAATCAAAGCCTGTGCCGACAAACTGAAGCGAGAAATCGAAGACTTTGGATATCCTCCGAAGTTTCCCGCATTCGAGGAGGTGAAGGTTGTGGAAAGGGAGGAAGTGGAAGCCCCCAAGGACAAGTCGAAGGGTAAGAAGAGCAAGGCAGTGGCAAAGACGGCAGCTGCAAAGTATCAGTGGCAAATTATGCAGAGTCTTGGCCTGAGTGATGAGGAGATCAAGGAATTCGCTGATGAAGCGTATTGGTTGGGCTATTTCCCCCCTCTCGCTGTGAAGGATTTGAAAAGAATTGGCGTACATGTGAGTATGGGGTCTGCTGTGCAAGGACTTGGCTGATGCTCTGGTTTCAGGTGGATTGGCGACGGACATTCATCACGACTGACGCGAATCCATTCTACGACTCGTTCGTGCGGTGGCAATTCGTTCATCTGAAGAACCGCGGAAAGGTGATGTATGGCAAGCGCTACACGATCTACTCCCCCAAGGACGGCCAGCCTTGCATGGACCACGATCGCTCCACAGGGGAGGGCGTTGGCCCGCAGGAGTACACGCTGATCAAGATGAAGGTCCTCAATACACCCGAGATCCTCAAGTGAGTAAACCAATCACGACTGTGACGCTTACGATCAAATATCCTCTCTTTTGCAGATCCATCAAATCTCCCCTCTTCATGGTGGCGGCAACGCTGCGTCCCGAGACGATGTACGGCCAGACAAACTGCTGGCTGCACCCAGACATCAAGTACATCGCCTTCAAGACGACCCAGTCTGACGAGGTGTGGATCAGCACGCGTCGTGCAGCCCGCAACATGTCCTACCAGGGCCTCACGCCGGTCGAGGGTAAAGTGGACGTCCTCGCAGAGGCGACTGGCCAACAGCTGCTGGGTATTCCGCTTTCGGCTCCGCTCACATCACACAAAGTCATCTACACTCTGCCGATGCTCTCCATTCGCGAAGACAAGGGAACTGGAGTCGTGACCTCAGTGCCGTCGGATTCCCCCGACGATTACGCAGCTCTGGTCGATCTGCAGAAGAAGGAAGCATTCCGCGAGAAATACGGGATCAAGGACGAAATGGTTCTTCCGTTCGCTCCCATTCCGATCATTGACGTTCCCACGCTCGGCAAGTTGTGTGCGGTCCACGCGTACGAGACGCTCAAGATTCAAAGTCAGAACGACAAGGACAAGCTCGCCGAGGCCAAGGAGTTGTGCTACCTGAAGGGCTTCTACGACGGCATCCTGCTGGTGGGTGAGTACGCCGGCCGGAAGGTGCAGGACGTGAAGAAGGATCTGCAAAAGGTCTTGGTGGACAAGAACGAGGCGGCGGTGTACTACGAGCCAGAAAAGACGATCATGTCGAGGTCAGGCGACGAGTGTGTGGTTGCCTTGTGCAACCAGTGGTACCTCAACTACGGCGAGCCCGAGTGGCAGTCCAAAGCACTGGGGATACTCAAGAACATGGAAACCTTCCACGATGAGGCCCGCAACAACTTCGAGGCCTGCTTGAACTGGCTGCACGAGTACGCGTGTTCCCGAACCTACGGTCTGGGCACAAAACTTCCATGGGATGAGCAGTGGCTGATCGAATCCCTCTCGGACTCGACCATCTACATGGCGTTCTACACAGTGGTCCATCTGCTCCAAGGTGGCTCGTTCAAAGGGGAGATTCCGAGTCCACTTGGCATCACTGCAAAGGACATGACCCCAGAAGTATGGGACTACGTGTTCTTCAAGGAAACTCCCGTCCCCAAAGGCACCGCCATCAAGAAGGAGAATCTCGACCGCCTGCGCCGTGAATTCGAGTTCTGGTACCCAATGGATCTGCGAGTCTCCGGCAAGGATCTCATCCAGAACCATCTCACGTTCATGCTGTACAATCACTGCGCCATATGGCCAAACGACCAGACTAAGTGGCCTAAGGGCGTCCGCGTGAACGGCCATCTCCTCCTGAATTCCATGAAAATGTCCAAGTCCGACGGTAACTTCCTCACTCTGTACGAGGCTCTGGACAAGTTCTCCGCTGACGGAACACGCCTGTGCCTGGCCGATGCCGGAGACAGCGTGGAGGATGCCAACTTTGTGGTCAGCACCGCCGACGCGGGTATCCTTCGTCTCTACACCTTCATTGAGTGGGTGAAGGAGATGCTGTCTTCCAGGTCAACGCTCCGCAAAGGCACCCCATCCACCTTCAACGACAAGGTCTTCATCAGCGAGATGAGTCTGAAGACCAAGCAGACAGACGAGAACTACCGCAAGATGCTCTTCAAGGAGGCTCTTCGTTCGGGATTCTATGAATTCCAGCTGGCCCGTGACAAGTACCGTGAGTTGTGCGCCAACGTGGGCATGCACGAGGACCTCGTGTTCGAGTTCATTCGCCGGCAGGCGCTCCTCGTGGCACCAATCTGCCCGCACGTGGCCGAGCATGTGTGGACTCTGCTGGGGAACAAAAAGAGCATCTTCCACGCCAACTGGCCAAGTGTGGGTGAAATCAACGAAATGGACATCCAGTGTTCCGAATACCTCATGGAAGCCGCCCACACCTTCCGCTTGAACTTGAAGAACATGCTTCAGGTCAAGGGTAAGGGTGGAAAGGAGAAAGCCGTCGATCCAGCCAGCCTCAAGCCAAATCGCGCCATCATCTGGGTGGCCAAAACATATCCTCCGTGGCAGTGTTGTGTGCTGGACACGATGAAGGAGCTGTACTCGGAGAAGGATTCACTGCCGGACAACAAGGTCATCTCGTCCACCCTCCAGGCGAAGGACGAGCTGAAGAAGTTCATGAAGCGCGTGATGCCGTTTGCTCAAATGATTCGCGAGAAAGTGGAATCGGGGAAGGGTGTCGGCGCAATGGCGACCGTTCTGGACTTCGATGAACGCCAGGTCTTGCTCAACAATGTGGACTACCTCAAGAACACTCTCGATGTAAGTACAAGTCAGTCTCAATCTCCTCAGTCAGTCAGAATGTCCTCTTCCTCCAGCTCGACTACCTTGAGATCAAATACACCGACGATCCGTCAGCGCCCGAGAAGACGCGCGAAGAAGTCCGTCCAGGATCCCCCTTCATAGCGTTCACCATTGCCCCAAATGTATCAGTGACCCTAGCGAACCCCACCGAAAGGTCCGGATTGTTCACAATCAACACAGTCATATCAGAGGGGGACACGGTCAAAACCTTCCACGAGAAACTGGCCAAAATCATTGGTCTTAAAGGTGAGCAGAAAGTCCTCGTCCACAGTCACACAATAACCTCTCTTTTGGAATTTACAGAACTGAGTGCACTGAAAGTCTACCGCTACAACGATCCCGATCTGGGACCGAGGAAAATGCCCGCGTTCGAGGACTTCAAATCGGAAAAGACTCAACTGACCGAGGGCATCTTTGTGCTGGAAGTGCAGAACAAACTGGTCAACTTAAAAATTAACGGCAAACAGCAGAACATTGGCAGACACTTCGTTTACGTCGTCGAGTAGACCTCACTCGGACTGGATATTACTTTTCGTTTATTTAATTCATGATTTTTATAACTCCTCTGTAATGTTAAATAAATTATTCCTTTAAAGCGAAGAAGGTATACAAGTTATGCGATGGGGGGTCTAGGGAAATTCACTCAATGGATGCGGGAGCAGTGTGGTAGATCTGGATGCGTCATCGGCGTTCTGTACCGAGTTGTTGGAGGTCTTTGAATGCGCTACCATTCTTGTGAACAAGTTTTTAAACGCCTTCATTTCAATTTTACGGCTACTTGTCATTTGACGTCTGAATGACATTTCTGACCATACATTGTTGGGGTCCGTTCAACAAGTATAATCAAGTCTGGTGACGTTGGAAATGATTTGCAATTGGCCTTAAAAAGATAGAATTCGGGGCCTAAGGTCTGGCAATAAGCAACTGGAAGGCGAAGTTGGTTAAGTGCTTGCCGAATCTGGTCCAGTCACCATTTGCCATTGGGATCAAATTAACCGCACTGGAGTAGGTTGCTACCTGGGAGTACAATGGACCAGTTTTGAGTCTGAGTGCTCCAGTGTAGAGTTTCAAAAATCCTCCGAAAAAAAGGCCAGGTACTAAAAGTACTGCTGGTGTTATCAAAGTCGTGAGTCTTAAAGCAGACGTAAATCGCTACGAAAAATTAAAAGCATGTCGTTTGATCAGTAGTTCGCAGAATCAAAAGAGATTTGGCACTCGATCCGAACCCTATTAAAGCCTTGATGCCTAACTACAGCCTCTTTGAAGTAAAGGGCTGAGTGATAACGAGTGTTTTTTGTAGCCGATAGCAACGAACTCTCACCGACGAGAAAATCTCCTCTCGGTTTGTAAGTTGGGTCAGAAGCAAAGGAACTGATGGATTATCCCAAAAACATCGGCTTATTCAAAGCATCAACGAGCAAACCTATTCATGTTCTGTGATCTTTCCGTTTAGTTGTCTCAAGTATCGAACACGTATCTTTTTAATTTTGTATGACTGCCGCAAGGCGCTTAGGCTGAAAACGTCGTAAAATGCGAAGTTCTTCTATTACGATTCTCTCATCCAAAAGGTGCTCAATCGTTTTCAGGTCTGGAGATTGAGGTGGCCACTCCCACACTTCAGCATTATTTAGGAAAAATAACTGCTTTACAACTTTGCTTGTCTGATTCGGGTTGTTATCTGGTTGGAAATCAAACATTTTCCAAATTTGAAGCAGAGAAAGCAAAATCTTCCGTAATAATGTTGACGCAAGCTGTACCCATCCCATCCCATCTCAGCACAAGCAACAATTTTTCAAAAACAAAATTGTTCGCGGCTCCACCTCTTTCGAGTCACTGACAATGCTCAAAAGAGTATAACTGTCTAGAAAAAGCTTCTCAATCTTGCCGTTCGAAGTCGGCCTTTAACTGCAGGTACTCTCCACTCGTGAGAGAATAATAGCACGCACAACACGAGTGGTTGCTGAGAAGCTAGGCCCAAGTCCACCTCGAACTGTAGCCCCGCCATTATTATTATTATTATTAAGCTGGACCCATCATTTTGGAGAGATTTCCAGTGCTGCTGGAGAAGAAACATTTACAGTCCATGATTTTTGAAATTTTGAAAGCAAATTTGGCTGAGTCCGAATTACATTGCATTTGAAAAACTTGCTTGCAACGGCTAGGCTTATGCTGACTGAATGAAGATAAGCTTCTTCCTTGCGTGGAAAAAAAATGTCTAAGCCCGGCGTCTTCTTTTTATTATCCTTGTGCACATCCAGTTGTAAATGGATTTATATTGGCTTCAATTTTAATTTTCCGATCATCTTTTACTGTTTTCCACTTTCTTCCACAAGCACTTTTAAAACTGGACGACACAAGGAAAAGAAAATTTTGTCATTTGTTATGTTTTTTTAAAATAAATAAATGAAGTTTAAATCTCAGGTGTGGGGTCAGAAAACATCCTGAAGACATTTTTAAAATTATATTGTTCACAACATTAAAATGTCACGCCGAATAAGACGCCACCGCAGGGAAGTTGACGAAGAAGTGCCGGAGGAGGAGTACCCCGTAGGAGATGCCGAGAATCCACCTGCAAACGAAATTGCATATGCCGAAGCTGACAACACGCCGACCCCATGTGCCGAATAGCTTCAGCTGATTTTTTTTGTCATTGTTTGTGGTCGACCAATTGTCAGGTAGCTATTAGCAATTGGCTAAACGCACCCGAGTGACCGCTCTCTGTGTTTTACTCATTTAAATCAACTGGACGAATGGGGATCGCAGTCAACTTCGGGCAGATCCTTAATCGTCCAGTCTTTCCTTTGATTCTTTCATCTCTCACGGACTGGTCGGGCGACACAAGGAAAAGAAAACTTTGTCATTTGTTATGTTTTTTTTAAATAAATAAATTAAGTTTAAACAACATTCGAATCTCTACAGCTTTGGCCAAATGTATTAGGCACCCTTATCTTTTTGTTTTTGCTGCCAAATCACTTATCAGAAGTAATTAGTCTGAATTTTATGGTTTTCGGCGACACTACTAAAATCGTTTACAACTTAAGGTAAACGATTTTTATTTTTTCCTCTCATTTCTATAATTTTGTTACTTTTTGAAGATATAACGAATCTTAAAGGATGTCAAATACATTTGGCCAAGGCTGTAGATATTCGTATTATATTCGTATATTAGATATTCAATTCGAAGGCAAATAAGTAGGTAAGGTTGTGGCACTTCGTATTCGATAATGTTCCCTTAGTCCACTAAGGTCCAATGCGTTGGCCCTGCAGTCAACTTAAGTCGCTCATCTTGCGAGAAACTGCATGAAGTAAAATGCATTTAATTTTGTATTTCGTTTTTTATTGAATGTTTTTCATTTTATTTATTTCGCTAAACATTTAACTTTTTTGTTTTTTTTTCTCCTTTAATATATTTTTCCCTTCTGCTTTGATTTCATTTTCATTTATGTTTCGACAATTATCTACATTGACACTTGTTTTGCTTTTTCTTTGATTTGTTATTTTTTTTATAACTTCTAAACATTTTTTTAACTTTAACAATATATTTTTTTGTTTTGCATTATTTTCTATACACACCCTCCATTTAATTAAATTGTTTGCTAGAATATACCTAAATGTATGTTTTTTGTTTTCTTTTGTTTTCTTTCCTCATCAATTTAATTTAAATTATTTTTCGTTCACATTTACATTCAACGAATTTTGGTTTTCTTTGTTTATTTCTTTTTTCTTTTTTGAATATTCACCTAGGTTTTAACTTACGTTTTATTTTGTTTTTATTCTATTTTTTATTCATATTCATATTTTTTTTTTCTTGTAACAATATACTGTTTATGTATATTTATTTTCATTTTCCTACTAGCTTTGGTTGTTTTTCATTTTCTTTTTGGTTTTTTTGAATGAAGTTGTGATGCTTGTTTATTTAGTACAAAAAGGCTTACGCGTTATAGGTACAAATGAGGCTCAGATGTGGTGTGTTTGAATATTTTGTTTTCACTCGCTTGTGGCGTGAATGTTTGAGCGAACGTATGTATAGATGCGTGTTTGATTGTGTCTCGGTGTGGTAGTTGTTTCAGTTTTGCTGATGATCTCAATAGAAAAATAGAGAAGGTGGGTTGACCCAGGAAGATATATTCATTTGTTACATTTAAATATACATTGCTTACATATACATTGATCTAGGCGTATTTATTTCAATTGATTTATTCAATTTTAATGTTTTTTTTTTAATTTCTTAGTTCTTATATGCTTTCATTTTGTTTATTGTTAAAAATATTAATTTTCTTTTCAATTGATTTTTATTTGTTTTCTTTTTTTGTTTTATGTTTACCCTGATTAGTTTAAGCTACAAAGTGTTTTAACGACTTTTTTTCTTCTTTTTTTAATCTATTTTGGATGGAATGAGGGAAATAATTTAAATTTTTGAATTTTAATTTGATAAACAAATTCCTTTGGTGGCGGTGTGGGTGCAAATTATGATCCGTTTGTATGAGGGGGTGGACATTGTGTTTGTAGAAAAAGCATTGACTTGGTTGGGGTTTGCTGAATGAATGAATTGAGATAAACGAGGAGTTCTTAACTAGTGGTCCACTATACTAATCTACAGAAAGGATGAAAATGATTTCGTATGGAAAATCTTTGCGTTTGAAAGAATTTTGTGTTTGATGTTTTTTTCGAAAAAGACTTCTCTGTGATGGGGCAGATAAGGCAGACGTTTTTGAAAAAAAATATTCTTGTAGTCAAATTCGGTCGATGTTTTTAACTGCTTCTTGGAATAAAAGAAGATTTGTAAAAGAACAAGATTTTTAACTGTATATAACCTGCAAGTATTTTACTGCTTAACACGTTGAGTGCCACATGAGACCACTTTGGTCTCACACGAATTTGGGCTTGCTGAGTGCAGAGTGCATTCAAAGTGTCAATAAAAAAAATCCGTTGGCTGTGGGGATTGTATGGTGGCACTCAACGTGTTAAGGAACAACATCAGGATTTTAATTTTAAATTTGAAGTAGCAGACAAAGAAAAAACCGTTGTTAATGGATATTTTGAATCTGTTTTTGACTGATTTACAAAATATCAGTTGTTAGTTGCAACCATGCGCATCTCAAAGAAACAATAGAAATAAAATACAGTTTATCAATAACTAATCCCGACAGAGCCTTTCCTCACAAAAAATACTTCTTTGTTGTTTTTTATTTACTTTTTTCTAATGTCCCTTATTCGATTTTAGCAGGCGCCGTGGCCGTGGGGGTTTTTGCGTCGACTCATACGCGCTAGACTGTCAAATCTAGTTGTATTTTCTAAAGAACAGAATCATAAACCCTTCCAGGGATTTAGAACAAACCGATGATTGATTACTTAACACCTGCACCTGCTCTTGCACTGCTCAATCGGACTCCTGATTACGGCAGTGTGTTTCAAGCGGAGATCCTAGCGGTCAAAGAAGCGACCAAAACGATATTAATGATGGCAATACCACCAGCTGATATTACCATTCTTATTGACAGTCAGGCGGCCATGAAAGTTATATCCACAACAAAAATCAAGTCCAAGCTGTCGCGAAGATCTGAAGACTCTTGACTCACAGCACTCGATCAAGCTGTACTGGGTGCCTGGACATAGGAACATTGCCGGCAATGAGATAGCTGATGAACTTGCCAGAATAGGGTCAGTAACCGACGTGTCACAAACAATTTATGGAACTAAACCGCCCCTCTCAGAGCTGAGGAAAAAGGTGTGTATAAAGATTCTTGAAACAGTAGACGGCGTGCTTTGTCTACATGTGAGATTATCTAAGCATTATGGCCCAGATACGGTCGAGCAAAAACCGACAAAATTCTTTAGTGCGACAAAGAGTTGCTGACGACGGTGGTTGAAGCTCTCACTGGCCATAATCATTATCGAAACCACGGTGAATTCCTCGATAAAATCGTGGCCGACTGTTGACATTGTGCTTAATCCGCGATATGCACTCGGCGACGTTCACAGCAAAAATGAGGTTTGCTCGCGAACATGGCCCTACACGGCGAACATTAAAGCCAACGAACACGACAAAATCGAAATTTTTCGCCAACAGAGAGCGTCTCGCGAACCAGTCCATACACTACGAAAATGCGGCGAGGACGAACACGTTTAGGGCTACCTTAAGCAAAATTATTATTAAAGATAACCTACATAAGACTATTGAAATACCGTTATAATAATAATGGCGGCGCTACAGTCCGAAGTGCACCTGGGCCTAGCTTCTCAGCAACCACTCGTTGTTGTTGTGCGTGTTATTGTTCTCTTACGAATTGAGGGGACCTACAATTTAATGCCGACTTCGAACGGCGATTTCGAGAAGCTTTTTCTAGACAATTATACTCGACGCACCTACACACTACACCACGGCGCCCACGGAGATACACTTGGCCTAAGTTAAAATATTGCAGAACTTCGAGTAAAAGCCCTCTTAAGAAAAGCAGCAAAATAATTCATCTAATTGGGGCCCTAATAGGGCATTGTGCAATTTGAAATTGTACCACAAAATTGGATACTGCGAACGGTGCATGGGTGAGGAAGTTAAATAAATGTCTTCACATTCTCTGTAACTGCGCTACACTATTAGCCTTTAGAAAATGAGTTCTGGGAGAGTACTTCCATAAAGAATTAGTAGTCGTATACTTCTCCATTTTTGGCACGGATGTCCTCCGTTGCATGGTCCCACAATAGAAAAGTGACTCTGTATCAGGATTCAACTCCATTAAAGAATGATCTATGAACTATGCCAACATTTTGCAGAACTCAGAACTAAAGTAATTACACAAAGGTTAGCGTTAAAGCGTCGCAACGCTGAGAACATAGCTGATCTTTGAACCTTTCTACAATTTGCGTGAATACTTTTTTTTCAAATCCATTTGATTCCTGCTTATCTCTCTGTTGTTTTGACATTTTCAATATGAATCAATTAACTCTCTGATAATTCCTGGTATTAAAATGTTCGTTTCTTCAAATTGTATTTGAATTTGGTTTTAAAAACGGAACGCCTTCATTGAGTTACACATTTGGGTAGAAGAAACTACAGTTATGTGAATTTTAGGTTGCTCCTCTTTCCAACAAATGGACTAAAAATATCTCCAAGCAATTCCTTCCAGTCCAAAGTTAGCTTCTAAATTTATTAACTTGAAGCCAAAAGCAAAAAAAATGGGTCACCTAACCTAAGAAAATGAGGACAATAAAGAGGAGAATCGACAGAAAAAACTGAAAAAAAAAGTTTTTATTCCTCTAAGATTCCAAAAAGAAGGCTGTGAGGCAGCAAAGTTTCCAAATCACCCACAAATTCTGAGAAAAAAAATTATCCGTTCCTTAATCTAATGCCAAAAAAACACTTGGATTGGGAAAAAGTGGAGGGAAAGCTAAGAAGGCAAGAAAATCGGGCACATGATACAAGGTAATAATTTATTTTCCATTGATGATTTAAGGACCTTCTAAGAATTGGGGCAATGATCAAAGAAAGTAATTATTTACGATGCAAAAAATGGGGCCAAAGGCTTAAAAAGTTTCAAACGTTGCTGAGTGAAAAAGTCTTTGGGAACATTTGCCTGATGCTGAGGAAGGTCTTATGGCTGAAACACAGTAGTGCGTTGCGCCAGTCGACTTCAAGTTACGGAGGGAGTGCGATGACGCACTCTGCTGTTCCCTCTCTCTCTCCCAGATGAAAAATATTGTGTCAGCTGTTTCCATTTCTCAAATGTCAGTTGACACAAAAAACCGCGCAAAAAACAAAAAGTTCTCAATTTGGGAGAAAAACTCGATTTGGAAGAAAATTTCTCAACTTCTCACAGATCTCACAGCGCACCCTTCTGTCAAAATTTGTTCGACATGTTCGATAATGACGTGCGATGGATTACGTTTTACGTTTCCTCTCATCTCTCTCATTCTTCACTAACGCAGGTCGACGCAATATTTTGTGCATGGCCATTGAATTGTGTGCGTTGAAAAACAACGCTAGCGCAAACGCACTATTGTGTTTTAGCCCTTAGAGCCAAATAATTCACGTTTGTCACACGATTGGAGGATTTCCTTTTTTATGATGCCAAAAGGAGGGACAAGGATGAAAGAGTGTTGCCAGAAGGCCAAAACGGATGAGGAAAATAGACAAAAAAGGCTGCAGCTTATTGAAGTCTTTCTCAAACTAAAGGGCCGTGTGGATTCTTAACAGAACTGAAGAATACACAAAAATTATACACTGTCGTCGTTTTCCATTCTGGCAACAAATTGTTGACATGACTGGAAACGGGTCAGGTCTTGCAATTGACAGAGTGGATAGTTTCAGATCGCGTTTTTTTGGCAGAATGGGAAACGACATGTGACTATAATAACAGCTTCGTTCAGTTTCGGCAAGTTCGTTCACTTTTGTCTACTTATGCGTGACCGAAATGAATCTCTTTCTACGTATGCAAAGGTCAGTTGAGAGCTGTTTTTACAAGCAATTGTAGATACTTTGAAATTTGACGATTCCTCGGTTAGTTTTTGTTTGATTGTGACCTAAGCTTAATTTTTTGTACGGCCATTATGGTTGGCCCTTAAGTTTCTATGTGCAATTATGGGCACATTTACATTTAACGATGCTTCAGACCACTTTTCGTTTGCTTTTGACATAAAATTAAGTTTTCGACTACAGAATGGTGCAGTTGGTTAAGTGTCCGTCTAAAACTCCGAAAAAAAATAAAGTTTCCGTACGGCTATTATATGACAGTTAGCCAGTGACGTATTGTCGTAGATGAGGTTTCGTCTAGAAATATCAAAAACTGACCAGAAATCAGGGAAAGAGGTAACATTTGACACGTTTCGTCATAAATTCTGTGCCGCAAGTGGTTCGACAGCTTTATGACACAAGTCTGAAAATTTGCATTAAGTCACGTCAAAAACACGGTTGAACTCCTTTGCAATTCACAGACTGGATGACAGTCCAAAGGCGTAGTCGCAACACAAGTAAGCCCACATCTAGAAGCCACAAGAACTCCGCCAGCCAAACACAATCGTCTGAAGGATGAGCAAACACAGGGTGGAGGTAGGTAGGCCTAAAGAGTCAGTTTTGAATTCGTTACTGTTTGGTGAACTAAAATGCGATTTGAATGTGCATGGATATCTCGACGCACTAAACATTCAAACACACGTGAAGTTTTTGCAATTTTCCTATCATTTTGTGTCTCTGTCTTTTCACACACGCATGTACTAATTTTTTTCATTTAATTCTATGAAATTAAAAAAAGCAAAACAAAAGAAACGCAGGAAACAAAAACCAACGGAAAACAGTCTCTAACACATTTTCTCAGACTTATCAACTAATCGATGAGTAACTTCCGTGTCAACAACAACATCAACAACATGGATAACAATAGTTAGGTCGACTTGAAGAGCGACGCCGAGGTTCACGCGGACATCGTCGGCATTGCGATCAAATTCGTCGTTCCCTAAAGCGGATTGCGAGTGGGTTGCGTCTAGCTAGAACAGTGTCTCCTTGGACCATTTGCGGGAGGAACCCGGCAGACTGGGATCGCGGGACTCGTCGCTTTTGCTGCGACTCTTGTCGTCGTCGTCGTTGTTGTCAAGGATGCTGTTGTCGCTGCTCTCGTCTGTGGTTGGAAGTTTGATGAGGGGCAGCTCGAGAATGACCGAGGAACAGGCCGGAGGACTGTTGTGACGAATGAGGTTCTTTAACGATGCGGGCACTGATATGAGCGGCAGTTGAGAATGCTGACTGGAAGTGGTGGTGTCGTCGGGGCCGGCATAGAACTGTTGGCCCTGTGGAATTTCGGTGTTGAAGGTGGAACATGTCTCAGCGGTTGTTGTGGTTGTGTTGGTTGTAGCCTCGTCGGTAGTCTGTTCGGCGCTGATTTGCTGCTGGAGCAGCGGCTTCGTCTGGAGCCGACGCTGCGACGATGGTGTGGATTCGTTGGTATCCTGGCGTGGAAGGATGGTGAAGTGCGTTTCAAGTGGCGGCCCGTGATCGGTGGAGTCGAAGGATTGCTGCTGAGAGAAGTCCTTCATCGGATGGCCTATGAGGGAGATTCTCTCGGTGGAAATGGCTGTAGAAATGCTACGGTGTCGCTCCAGCGCTGGCCGGCGCGGGCGCCTGAATGAGCTGATGGCGCTGTTGACGCGCCTAACTTCTGTGTGCTTGGGCAATGGTGCTGCACTCTTGGACGAGTGCAGGTCCTCCTTGTTGAAAGCGGGTTTCGCTGGAATCGGAGCGATGACTGCCGGCTGGGTGGGGGTCTTTGTGGCCCTGTCTTCGATCGCATCATCGTCCAGGCTTATCTCGTCACTGTCTGTGCTGAACTGTTCCATGTCCTCGTCGGTGTCGGCTATGCTATCTAGAAAGACTGAGTCCTCGTCGAAACTTCTCATCTCGGAGTCCTGGTACTCCAGGGAGGAGATCTTAAAGGAACTTAAAGAGGCTAGCGGTGCTCGTTTGGGCCCTGCGTTAGTGGTTACGTTTTTCGACAGATCGGTCGCACTACCCAGGCTGCCGATGCTGTTCGTCCCGCCCTGGGCTGCAACGAACTCCGTGGCATACGTGTAGCTGTTGTTGTTGTCTGCCACCGCTGTTGCTCGGCCGTTGGTCACACTCTCCGGAGCCGATATCTTCCGCTTCACAATCAGCTTCAGTTCGCTGGTGTCGTCGTACTTCTCGTGCAGCTGCACAGCCTTGCCTGTGCTGTGATATGGCAGAAAGTCGGCTGTGTCGGCGCTTATCGAGTGTATGTGTTGCTGGCGACCCGACTGGGCACTCTCGGGATCGTAGTGGGCGATGCTGTGCTTCCGCACGAGCGGTGGAGCCGATGGTGTTGATGTGACTACGTTCGCTGTGGTCGGTGCTGTCGATATTGTTGTAGTTGTAGTTGTAGTTGGTGTTTGAATAGTGGCAGCTGTTGAACTACTTGTTGCAGTCTTAATGGTTGTGGCAGCGACGGCTGGTCGTGTTGCAGGTGCCACCTGATCGTAGAGGTTCCGTTCACTGGGACAGGGTGACGCATTTGGTGTCGCCTGAATCACATGGATATCCGGATAGTAGTAGTCCCACATGTCGTTGCTGGAAGTGCGCGACGCTGATGAGAGCTTGCGCCGCAAGGATGGTGGCAGATTGCCCAAGCCCAGGGTCAGTGCTGAACAACGTCTCTCGAGGTATGAGCTGTCCGTGCTGCAGCACGTCATGGCACTGCTGCGACGTGATTCGGGCGCCTAATCAAAGAAACAAACAAACAAATTAAATGAACAGTTAAAATTAATTAGCTCATGAATTGAGCAAGTTGAGGGGAGCCCTACTGCCACGAGAACGACTATTCAACTGTTTTTGTGTGGCTCTGTGTATTTTGGGGATGAATTCCCTTCACGTCTCGGCCGATCGATTGTGGGACAAATCCTTCCGAGAACTAGGATAATTCTGTGCGAATCGGGGACACAAAACTTTTATGATTTGTTTTATCGATGAAACTTCTTATTGATTGTCAATGAGTTCTTGGCATACACACATCCCCTGGATCCATGTGGACAGAAAAATAATCGTTGTGACTTACTGATGTACTCGTATCTACATACAAAAGGAAGCACTTTGTCAACCAGGGGAAATGGGAATGAGTTTTGGAAACAATCATCGGTCAATGGTACATTGAGCATTACTCTCAGGGTTATTACACAAGTAGTCCAGCCGTCTCAGATGGGAATCCATGACATAATCTTCTCTATGATTCCTGGAAAAGGTCGCCATGTGCCGGGCTTCATTAGGGAGAGTTAATCGATTTTGACTTTCAATGGGAGAGAGCAGATACTTCTGGGGACACATGGCAGAAATGTAACTTTGATGAATGCGAAAATGGCTCTTGAAGAGCTGAGTTTGTGGAGACAAGTACTAGGAAATTAATATACGGGTTTTTGGTCTGGGGTATACAAACTTAGCGAGACGATAGTGGGGGTTGCATGCGAGTGGCGGGGAAAGTGAAGGATATTCCAGAAATCGACGTTGACAAGCATAATTTTGAGTTTCATATCTACGAAGACCGGAAACTGGTGCTTGGTTTATTAGTCAAGTAGCGGTTTTCGTAGGGGCCCAGGTCGGGGAAAAATAGCCCATTTGGCAAATTTCTTTGATGCCCCTTCTCATGCTTCTTAAAAGGATGAATCTAATGTGTAGAGAGTGAACCAAAAACCTGTTTATGAACTAAGTAAGGAGGAATGACTGGTTGACAATCATATCGCTGCTAAATCAGGACAATCACAGGGAAAATGGTCCGATACTCTGTTCAAATGCTCATCAAAGTATGCTCTAGAATGTCTACTGTCTGACCAGAATCTCTACCGTGCTATTCTGCTGCGCAATTGTCAAATCTGCCTGAATATGCCAAGGATTTCTAAACCACCTGGAACAGGATTTAGAAAAATAGGGACAAAAAAGAATGCACCAAATTTTTCTCCATCTTTGGGATCCCTGCATTTTGGAATCACTCGTATTGTGCTATTGTTCCAGAGACACCTAAACGAAATTTTAAAGATTTTTTTGACAGTTATACTGTCAGGGCAATGTCAGAGACTCAAGATATGCACCACCTTGAAAATAAATGTGTTTGAACCGTGTACTTTCAGAGTAGGAAGCGATACATTTATCCACTACCTAGTGGAGGTCACTAATTTTCCTTCGCTACATTCCTTAATGGACATGTGCCTCAACCAACAAGTCTCTCCAGTTAGCATGAACTTTTGTTGACTATGTCCTACTGCGCAGACCAAATTGGTTGAGTACCTTCTCCATTCGTGTGCGTCACCTTAATCGTGGGAGCTTTCTGTTGCGTTGACCCATCGGCTCAGAGTCTTAGATTCTTCAGGCCGGAGCTATGTTCTCCGTGCGCTCTACATGGTCTAGCCATCTTAGGCGATGGATTCGTAGTAGTGCTGTGACATTTGGTCAGATAGTGACTGAGGTAGACGTATTCTATGACTGTCTCGAAATTATAGGTCGCTGTGTTGAACCAATCACGTCAACCGCATATGCTAGCATTTAGGTTATGTTATGAGACATATCCTATACAATTAAATGGCGGGCTTAACTAATTAATTAAGTTGTGCGGACTTTTGGTAGATCTTGCCTCTAATGTTGGCCAGTGAGTTGACGATGTTGAAAAAGTCAGCGGTTCGCTTTTCCTAAAACCTTTTTTGACATTGGAGGCGCGTTCGGTATCGATCTTAATAGAGCGAGAGTCCTCCGTCGTCATCGTGCAGAACCTAATGAGTTTGGCGGGAATGTCAAAACTAGATATTGCGCTGTATAACCCGTTCATATGCCCACTGTCTTATGCGGCCCTGAAATCTATGAATAGTTGCTGGGTATTGATCCACATTTCTCTTGAACTTTTCCAGAATCTGCCAAGTGTGAAGATTTGGTCTCTTTAGGCGATGACCAATCACAGAGGCATATTTCCTGTAAGTCTCAATGGGAATCTTTAGTTTTAGTTGTTGGAGAGATGTGGTCAAGTTCAAGATAGGGAATGAACAGTCACCTACAAAGTTTTTCTAAGAGTGGGACTTGAAATGTCTTAAAAGTACGCCAAATCTGTGTACAGTTATTTTGTGTATTTGAAGTAGGTTAACAATATAGATTCTCCCAAATAGATGCATCGTGCTTCCACCTCGAGGGAGAATTTGGATTGTTGCAGATTTAGAGAACGAGATTGAAGGTCTACTTCTAAGGGACATCATTAAATTTAAACTGCGACAACTATTTTTCAATAATTGTCATTAAATCAACACCTTTCACTGTTTGATGGCAATGAAGTTCCCCAGGGGTGCGTTTTGTTCCATTTTCTATTCATTTTACACATGGACTAGGTTTTTGCGGCGCAGTCTTGATGAAGAATGTTTCACATGGGATAATTTAGGATAAATCATTTTCTTTCTGTAGATGACTGTAGATGGCAACTTCCTGTAAATAACTTAGAGTAGAGTAAATAGGTAGACGTGTGTATCGAGGATGGAAAGAAGATCTAATGATCTAAGGTTACGATTATTTTCAGAACGCCTGTTCAATACATTTCAGTGGAGTTCCACTGAAATAGGGGAGCAGAAATTTACGCATCTCGGGGTCATATTCACGACTGATAGAAATAATGATAATATAAATATAATAAATATAAACAATGAAGCTCAACATTGCTGAGTAAGATTGACCAAATTCGAACAATTTTGAAATAATTTTCTGCCGAAGCCAAATCCAACTCCCACCAACTTCACCACTTGCAAGAAATTTTGATAAGGACCAAAAGAATAAGGTCCCGAACACCAGATCCTTAAATCAGATTAAACCGTGCTATTGTCGAAATTATTCGCCGTGATAGGGTGAAAGACGCTAGGCTCCAAGAGTGGCTCAAACTAACAACAAAGAGCTCCGACTGGAAAAAAGCAATTCTTCTATGGTTTGGTCATGCAACACGAATGTGCCCATTGTGACTATCTCATCAGATAACCGGGCATGAACATGATGATGATGATGATGATGGTTGAGGATCTTTCTCTATATGAATTCTATAAGTGAACGTACAGAGACCGCTGGTATGAACCTAAGATCTGACTCGATTTTGATGGGACTCAGCGAAGTCTGATGACGACCCGATGACGAAGCTGAGTTACATTCAATTACTAGTTTTTCAAAATCGACTTGACTGCATTCAGATGCCTTAGAACGATTGCTGCGATTTGACTTTCGAAAATTCTTAATCAGCAAAACGATTCTGTAAGCCTCTTTGATAGCTAAGTTGTTGAAGTGGCTTGGATTTAAAATGTTTGTGGGACCCGCTCCACATGGTTTCTCCGCTAGTCCACTTGCGGTAAATCAGTTCGGGCTTACTATACGAGGTAGACTTCTGATAAATATCTCGCTAAGGTCGCAGATGTTGTCGAAGAAGAAGGCTGCTCAGTCTCATCATCTGAGGGACGCCAGGGTGGGGCACATACAGAGGAGATGTAGAACATCCTCTACCTCGTCCTTGTGGAGACAACTTCTACAGAAGTAGTTTAAAAAAACTCCAACTCTTCCGGTATGCTCATCCAAGAGGCGGTGACCTGAGATGACACCCACCTCAAAAAACGCTGGAAGCTGGTAACATTCAGCGATGTTCAAAATCATTGACAATATCCACGCACACATTCAACGATTTATCCAGTCTTTCAGCATTTACAATGCGAACAACCCTAGCCCTCGATGAAAGGAATCCCTATGCTACAGACGACAACTTCAAATTTGTCAATCATCTCTCTGTTTGGATATAACGGCATGGAGTGAAACTTTAGTAGTGTTTTCAGTTAAAGTCTCTCTTCCTCTTCAAATGCTCATCGCCAAAGAAACTGATGACTATGTCCAAGGGAGTGAGGTGCATGCCCAAGATAGCCTACGACTGTTACGAAAATGCCCAAATCTTTACTGACGCTTGCCAAAAAGTGCAATCTCAACGAAATAAAACATATCTTCACCACAAAATAACCACAGAACAGACTTACCCCATTTGGAACCTCTAGAAATCCGTGCCGTTTAACCGAGTCAGTTCTTCTGTGATGCTCCTCGTACTCGTGATTCTCCAGTTCATCGTCGGTCTCCATGAAGTAGTCGTCGGTGCCAAAGCTACTGCCCATCGGATAGTTGCTGAGGATCCTCGACGATTCAGAGCCACTCTTCCGTCGTCCACCGCCATACGAGTACGAATACCGCCGTGGTGGCTCCAGCAGGCTGCTATACCCTCCCCCACCTGCAAAGCGCAACATTTTCCACTGTCGGTCATCCTGTCAAATCCACTTCCTGTAAGATTCCTTACCAACTGACGAGAATCGATAACCCCGATGCAGGACCGGTGGTGCACTCACATTGCCCAAAGATAGCATTCGTTGTCTGCGATAAAGAATTGCATCGTACTCATCCGGATAAATTGACATCCCAGTTGCCTCCATTGCCTCCTGGATCTTTCGCTCCTCCTCCTCCTGCATGCATGCGGCTGCCACGGCGGCTATTTTTGGATCCTTCACCAGAAAACAAACGGACGTCCATCAGAACAGTCCCAAAAACTGACAGAGACTTGTTCGGCTTACCTTCAGAACTCGCAACGTCTCGTTGGAGTGACTCCGACTCTTCCAGACAATCAGAAACACCATCAAACCAAAGAACCCGCCCAGAGTAGCTGCTATCCGAACTCCTGTCATGACGTCGTAGGTCGCGAAGAACTCAGCGCGTATCCGCTCCCGTTCGGCTGCCAAGATTTGCGCCTGAGTGATGTTACTGCCGCCAAGGTTCGAATTGGTAACGATAAGTGGTGGAGGCGCCGCCGGCAATGGAGTCGTTGTAGATGACGATAATGGTGTTGTACTATTGCGATTATTGGTGTTAATCTTGTCAACGCTTCTACGATAGGGATTGAGACTAGAGGGTGATTCGGTGGCAGGGGGAATTCGGGGAGCTTACCTGATTTGATGAACCGCCGACGAATGCCCATAACGAGTGCTGTTATGACGGCCATTAGGAATTGTATGTGTGGTAAATTGAGTTCCATTTGAACGTAATGGATCCGGGAAGGAGGCTTCGTTCGACGTAACTTCGAGGGACCCACTTGAGTTTCGCTCTTCAGTTGATGTGGTTGTTGCGCCGCGTCTTAATGGCGATGCCGGGGGTGAATTGTCACCGGTCTTATGACTTCCGGTGCTTGATGGGGAATTCGTTGATGATGTTTTCGATTTGGTGTTGGATTTGCTGCTGATGTTGCCACTGTCGTTGGTAGGCGATGGAATACTGTTCGCATTGCTATCGGCGGGTGAGGAGTTTGACGCAACTGAACGTCGCGAAATTTTTGCCATCTCTACAGGAACATGTCCTAGAAAAATAAAAAAATAGACGACGAATGTATGAAACTCTGGATAACATACGGAGTGGTTCAGAAAAGATTTAAAAAAGCCGAGGGTGTCCAACGGATGAGGATGAGAATGAGGATGAGAATGAGAATGAGGATGAGGATGAGAATGAGGATGAGGATGAGGATGAGGATGAGGATGAGGATGAGGTTGAGGATGAGGATGAGGATGAGGATGAGGATGAGGATGAGGATGAGGATGAGGATGAGGATGAGGATGAGGATGAGGATGAGGATGAGGATGAGGATGAGGATGAGGATGAGGATGAGGATGAGGATGAGGATGAGGATGAGGATGAGGATGAGGATGAGGATGAGGATGAGGATGAGGATGAGGATGAGGATGAGGATGAGGATGAGGATGAGGATGAGGATGAGGATGAGGATGAGGATGAGGATGAGGATGAGGATGAGGATGAGGATGAGGATGAGGATGAGGATGAGGATGAGGATGAGGATGAGGATGAGGATGAGGATGAGGATGAGGATGAGGATGAGGATGAGGATGAGGATGAGGATGAGGATGAGGATGAGGATGAGGATGAGGATGAGGATGAGGATGAGGATGAGGATGAGGATGAGGATGAGGATGAGGATGAGGATGAGGATGAGGATGAGGATGAGGATGAGGATGAGGATGAGGATGAGGATGAGGATGAGGATGAGGATGAGGATGAGGATGAGGATGAGGATGAGGATGAGGATGAGGATGAGGATGAGGATGAGGATGAGGATGAGGATGAGGATGAGGATGAGGATGAGGATGAGGATGAGGATGAGGATGAGGATGAGGATGAGGATGAGGATGAGGATGAGGATGAGGATGAGGATGAGGATGAGGATGAGGATGAGGATGAGGATGAGGATGAGGATGAGGATGAGGATGAGGATGAGGATGAGGATGAGGATGAGGATGAGGATGAGGATGAGGATGAGGATGAGGATGAGGATGAGGATGAGGATGAGGATGAGGATGAGGATGAGGATGAGGATGAGGATGAGGATGAGGATGAGGATGAGGATGAGGATGAGGATGAGGATGAGGATGAGGATGAGGATGAGGATGAGGATGAGGATGAGGATGAGGATGAGGATGAGGATGAGGATGAGGATGAGGATGAGGATGAGGATGAGGATGAGGATGAGGATGAGGATGAGGATGAGGATGAGGATGAGGATGAGGATGACCTGAGAACTTTAAAAAATCGAATAAATTTCAAAAAAAAATTTCAACGTCCCTGTTTCTATGAGGGATGACATGACTACGAGTAAATGCTTACTTTGTTCGCGTTAATGATCCACTTGCAGATCTTTGATCTCATAGTCGAATCGAATCAAAAGCATCGCATTCGACAAATTATTGTAACACTGTTGAGAAGGCGGTCAAACTCGATGCCAAAACGAACAAGATTCATTCACCAAATTGACATTTAAGAAAATTGTGTAAACACTTTCCATTCACCGACTGCGTCAACGCCACAAGCACTTTGAGTGCGTCTACGTAAAGATTCAAATCGATTTTCTTGCATATTGAATGATCGACTTTGACTGCCCGCAAGATTTTCTTAAAATAATTTCTCGCCTGCAGAGCGAGTGATTGATTTGGATTTTGTATCTTTAGCTGCCAAATCGGATGACGGTAAATTGAAATGTGCAATATCGGACGTGTTGATGATTCAGGGCATGGCTACTTTTGAGTTTCTTTTGAGTGCTGTCAATGGGGTTTGGAGCAAATTGAAAACAAACATTCAAATCGTTGGTGGTAGTTCTCGCCACCAGCTGTGCTGTGCGTCTATGTGAATGATTTCCCCAGTTTGCCCCGGGACAAGGGAGAAAGGATAACGCCTTCCTCCTTATTTCCCCATTTCATCGGTCTGCTGGAGTGGTATCCAGGTCCTTATGCCCTTAACCATTAAGCCTTAACCAGCTTCTCCCATTCAGACACCAGTTAAACATCACAAATCACCCGTAAACACTCGGCTCCACCTCGTTTCGGTATATTATCACCCTTGAAATGCGATGCCCATGATAAATAACCTAATTATGGTCTTATAGGCACTCCACTGACCAAGTGGTCGTCACCCTTGAAACCGCCCGGTTATTATTTTCAAGAGACAAAGGCAATAGCCATCAGTTCATTACCGTTATGAGGATATGAGGACACCCCCGAGGGGATGATGCGTCTGGGGTGGGGCCGTCCCTCATTGTCCAGACAAAAGCAATTATACAACAATCTTCTGGGGACGCTTGCCACTCACCATCAAATTTATGTCGCCGCCCCGGAATCTGGCACTCCTTCTGGCAGAAACAAGGGGAAACAACTTTAAAAGAAGTTTAATGACTTTCCGAATCTTTTTTTCGTCTTCTTGTGGCGGTGAGAGAGGTGAGAGAGAACAGAAAAGTTTGTTTTAGAACAGCCCTGCAGCTCTGAATATTGAAATTTTCTCAACACAACGAGGACAGTGGGGCCGGCACGAAGAATAAATGACTTGACATTCAAACAGGTCCTAGGCAAAGCACAAGGAACGACGCCCATCTTCTGTCTCTGGAAAAATTGCCTTGGCTGGTGATTTAGTTTGAAGGGTATGTCTGTCTGGCAAGAGGAGGCGTGATACGACGAATAATCTCCTCGAAAACACCCCATGATCTGACATGTTGTTTGCTTCGGCCTGGGCTAATCGAAGTTTTCTTTTTACGATTATGACAATCGTCTCATCTCTCCTCGGGGATGTCCAGGGTCCTTGTGGGATGGCCTCGCATTTATTGCTACTACTAGCCCGCCCTTTGCGAATATTTTTTGCATTCTAGGTGGGAAATACATATTTCGGATCTGGACTCATCCCGGATGTTCACATGACCGTTTGACTCGTTTGTATGACCATTGTCGAGTGTCATAAAGAAGTGACAGAAATCGAGGGGCCGAGGACCTTGGGTTATGAACATCAGTTGATTTTATTTTAGGCCGATGCAAGGGTTGGGAAAGGTCGCTTTACTTGGATTGGACATTATCGCCGTTTATGTAGACAAGGAAGGAGATGGTATTGAATAAAGGACCCTAGGGGAAATCATCAATTGGTTAGAATTATATTTATGACACGTTTATACGGATTTCAACGGAAGTTAAAGGTGTACTGTGGGTTCGATGGATAAATGATGGATTTGAGGCAAATTGTCATTGTCAAGACTAACCAATCATGTACCACTGCCTGTGGGACAGGAGGTTGAATAAGTTTACACTTCTTGGTTCTCTCAGGGATCGATATGGATTCAAACGATTGTTCTGTATATGTCAGAAAATAAATAATTTTTACCGGAAAGATACGAAACATTTTAAACAATTTCTTTCGCTTCTTCTTTTTTGTGTGGGGTGAACCCTAGGTGAGTTTGGGCCCTAGCTTTTCCAGCACCCACTCGTGTTGAGCGTGCTGTTATTGTAGAGAGGATCTACAGTTTCATTCCGACACTCCGAATGGCGAAATTTTTCGACAGCTGTACTGAGCATAGTCAGTGACTCGAGAGAGGTGAAAATTAAGTTTGGTGCCTCCGGGATCGAACCATGTACCATTGATCTTTCCACTTTTCCACTATGCACAGAGGCCATTTTAATATTTACTTATTTTTAACCGGATTTTTAATTGTGATTTAGTACTCCGTAACTTAGATAGAAACAACAAAATAAAATTTTAAAAAATGTTAGAAGTGTCGTTTCTGCTTTGTACTTTGGGTCAGGTCCTTATTTTGAACAAATACAAATCTATTGTAGAACGGGGTTGTATCTTACCTTAGAGGGAAAAGGAGCCAAAAACAAAGATGTGAAGTGTCATACCGGAGTATAAATTGAAGTGTCACATGAGTATAAACTGGTCTCCCACAGGAGTATAAACTCAGTCCCCTAATGGTCTCATCTTGTCTCATCTCATTTTCAGTGACCCGCATGTTCCACTAAAGGGGTCGCGGGGGCAATGCATGCACGAGAGATCTCCAGACCACTCGATCCTCCGCCATCGACTCTAACTCATCAGGAGCTATGCCCAAGCACAACCAGGCGAGTGTTTGGACTTGGTCCAACCATCTCGGTCCAACCCTGGGTCTGCCAAGCGGTCGCCTACCTGATGGAATCGCATTCAAGGCACGCCTCGGAAGTCGTGATGATGGGGACATTCGTGCCAAGTGACCAAACCAACGAAGTACAGCCCTTTCCGTTCGAAGAAGCAGCTGCCGCACATTGAGTTCCTCGCCTATCCTGGCGAGTAATTCCCACAACAGCACGAAGAAATCTCATCTCGGCAACTTGTATTCGCGATCTTATTCTTTCGGTCTTTACTCAAATTTCATGACCATAGGTGAGAGTGGAACAAATACTGCGTTAAAAACCGCCAACTTGGCTTTGACACCAAGCTCGGCCTTCCTGCTTACAGATCGACCAAGCTGTTTCAAAATTTACCCAGCTTGATCAATCCTACAGAAAAGCTCAGCATTATTCCTCCCATCACTCGTGAAAAAGACCCCGAGATACTTGAACGTCTCCACCTGTTTCAATGGGAGTGTAGAGTGCTTTGAATAGGGGTTCTGGAAATAACCATAACCTCGGATTTGTCCACTTTAACCTTCATCCCCCGTGGACGCCGTGGCGTAGTGGGTAGGTACGTCGAAAAAAACCATCAAACATTTTTTCACGGCTCCACCTCTTTCGAGTCATTGACAATGCTCAAAGAGTATAACTGTCTAGGAAAAGCTTCTCAAAATCGCCGTTCGGAGTCGGCATTAAACTGTAGGTCCCCTCCACTCGTGAGAGAACAATAGCACGCACAACACGAGTGGTTGCTGAGAAGCTAGGCCCATGTCCACCTCGGACTGTAGCGCCGCCATTATTATTATTATATTATAACCTTCATCCCAGCATCTGCACATACGGCCACAAACCTATCTAGCGCGCGCTGGAGTTCTACCTGGGAGGATGTGAGGATGACTAAGTCATCTGCAAAAAGAAGATGGCTTACCCTCAACTCTCCCAATGTGAAACATTCCTCGCCACGACTGCGCTGCAACATCCAGTCCATATATATAATGAAAAGGAGAGGTGATAAAACGCACTCTTGGCGGAGTCCAACTCCCACGGTGAAAGGTATTGATTTACTACCGTTAACCCGAACACAGCTGCGACAGTTTGTGTATAGAGACTGAATGGCCCTCAACAAAGACCCATCCCCAGATTCCTTGATATTTTTGAACTGGGATATTTCGAGAAACTTTTTCTTTTGGCGTTCCTCCTTCCAATTTTTAGATCTATACTCCCCTGCGATGCCATAGGTTTTGTTGCACCATCTTTAGTATGCCTACTCAGTTACGGCTTTTTTCTGCTCACACGAGTTTCTTGTCAATGGTGTGACGTAGTTTTACCTACTTCCAGAATGGCTGGGCGGCAATGCAACCACATATTGTTGGCGTTTTTGTTCGGCATAAACATACCACAGTTTCTCACTAAGTTGGTCTTTGTGGTATGACAATCTTTCTTTTGACTTAAGATGGATGTTTAAAATATGAAACTGAATACAGTGTGGTTTCAGGCCCGGGAAGTCCACCATCGATCAAATTTTCACACTGCGGCAGATCCTGGAGAAGACCCAGGAAATGCAGATCGACACACACCATCCATTTGTCGATTTCAAGGCCGCATATGACAGCGTGTATAGAGACGAGCTATACAGCGCCATGTCTAGTTTTGACATTCCTGCAAAACTCGTCAGACTGAGCAGGATGACGATGGAGAACTCTCGCTGCTCCATCAAGGTCGGTAACGAACTCACCGAGACCTTCAATGTCAAAAAAGGTTTTAGACAAGACGACGCGCTGTCATGTGATTTCTTTAACATCGTTCCTGAGAAGGTCGTGCAAAACTCACTGGTCAACACAAGAGGCACGATCTTCCAAAAGTCCGTTCAACTGCTACCCTACGCGGATGACATTGACGTGATTAGGCGAACACAGCAAGCCGTCAATGATGCGTTTGCTGACATTGAGACGCAAGCGGCTAAAATGGGTCTGGCGGTAAACGAGGTCAAAACCAAGTATATGCTGTCATCGAAAAAGGACGCACAACATCGACGACTTGGCCAGAACGTCACCATCGTCACAGCTATAACTTTGAGGTAGTTAAGGACTTCGTCTACCTTGGCTCCGCGGTAAACAGTATAAACAACATCAGTACCGAGATCAAACGCAGAATAACTCTTGCCAACCGCTGTTTTTATGGGTTCAAAAGGCAATTGAGTAGTAGAGCCCTCTCTCGGAAGACCAAGTTGACTTTGTATAAGACCTTGATCATCCCAGTCCTGCTGTACGGCGCAGAGGCATGGACGGTATCCCAAGCGGATGAACAGTCTCTTGGTCTTTTCGAGAGAAAAGTTCTGCGCGCGATCTTTGGTCCTGTTTGCGTAGATGGCATTTGGAGGAGAAAGTTCAACCACGAACTGTATGGGCTGTACAGCGACATGAGTCTAGCCAGGCGTCTACGGATCCAACGCCTAAGATGACTAGGCCATGTAGAGCGTATGGACAACTTAGCTCCGGCCCGAAGAGTCTTCGTCTCTGAGCCTGTGGGACAACGCAACAGAGGACGTCCACGAACAAGGTGGCGCACACAAGTCGAGGGGGACCTCGGCCGGCTTGGTGTTCGAAACTGGAGACAACTGGCGAAAGATCGTGCTGGCTGGAGAGGCATGTTGAGTGAGGCCCAGGTCCACCCCGGACTGTAGCGCCCTAAGAAGAAGAAGAAGAAGAAGAAGAATACAGTAATGATTACTGCCGTTTATACAGCATTACAACCTTCTTTTGATAGATATTTTATTGAAATTCATAGTTACAATTTTTACAAATATTTCGGAAAATACGCAGCTTGCACAGAGATTTGATATATAATTTATATCTTACAACTGAAACATTATATTTTACGAATTGGAAACAACATTTTGCAAAGTAATGTTTAACTTATTTGAAGGAAAACTAAGATCAAAAACCTTCATTTAATGTCATCCTTCTTGTGTGTGTATCAAACACTCAATTTTAAAGGTTTAATAGTTTGCTTGAAATTCTTTCCATTTTTCTTAGCACATTTTCTCAAAAATTACAATTTTCAACTTCTGTAATCATCAGCTCCAAAGGCTTTATATGTCTGGCCCGTTAATTTCTTCATGTCTAATTGATGCGTCAAAACCGACGTTTTTAAAATTCAAATACTTCAAATACTAGACTTAGTTTGATTTTTGCAATTAATCTTTTCAAAGCGTTTCATATTTCCATGACTTGACTTGATCACCTCGAATACTTTTACAATTTCCAACTCCTGAACCGCCTAATGAAGTCCCCTTTTCATTGCTTTCTGTCTGCTCACTATCGCACACGTCCCATTAACGATATCCTTTCGCAAAAGACTTCAAATTCGATTGTTTGCTACGCTTCCTCGATAAGACGCAACAGCACCATCGATCTGAATGAGTTTCCCGTCTTAAACTGTCACATTACGCCCTCAATTCACACTTCAAGAAAATGAAACCCACACAGGTACCAATGCAAATCAGATCAAATATTTCACATACGCCCGAGCGAACCAGTTGCTTCTGTCGCCACCACCGACGCCATTATGTGCATGTCTCCATGTTTTTTCTCCAGACATCGCATGCATCCGGGTCGCAATGAAATAAAAATTTCCTTTTCCAGTCATCTCTCATCTTGGCCCATGTCTCCTCTTCGAAGACCCTGAGAAGTTCTGAACTTCCTGCATCCACCGCACACACATGCACATCCCGATGCGAAATCATCCTGCCAAGGGAGTTGAGCAAGGCACAAAAAAGGCGAAACCCGTCGACAACTACGCTCGTATCTCATTGCAGGCCCCAGCACAGCCATTATCACCGTCCAGAGAGCTTATGCCAGCGAGCGTGTGTGAGTGCACAAGGACTACAAACCGAGCTCGAAGCATACTCACACACGAACAGGTGCCATTATCCGGGTACTCCTCTACAGACTCCATCAGTGTGGTGGAGCAGACCTTGCGCCACAACCAAACAAGGCGATGCAACAAAAGCGTCGACAGCCGCCGAGGCAGCTGAGTTGAGCACACAAACAGCAACAAATACCGAAAAAAAAAAACCGGCACGACACCGAGTTGAAAGAAAAACACGAACAGGATATAGCTGCTGGAAACTATTATGTCGGCAAACAAAAATCGAGGAAACAGATGACTCAGCGTGTGGGAAGGATACAAGCGCCCGACCAACGCCAGTTGGGGATGTGAGCTTGTGCGTCCGTCGATGTTCGGTTGGTGGTGAGTGGGAACATGTTGAGCGGACGATGCCAAGGACGCCCATAACAAACGATCTCCCTTATCGGAGCAAAGTTGTTTGGCTAAGGCAAAGCAATTGTGTTGACTGGAGATATTTTTTCTTTGTGTTTTGTGACTGCCCACGATAACAGGTGATTAAGTACAGTCTGTGTTAGTGGATCCAGCTTTCAGCAGATTTTGATGGAGCGTCTTTTTTGGGGCAATCCACTGAATGCACTTGTCTGAGATTTTGACTAGGAACAAATGGCTATGAGTGAATTTTGCACTTCCTCATGGTTTTCAAAATTGACACTTTTCTGTCAAAGACGATGTTTGTTCTCACAGTACAAATATCCCAAAGGATATGCTTTGTAAAGGACACGAACAACGATTTCATGGAAGTTCTCGTAACTCCTTCGGCATTATTTGCCAGTCTTACATGAAAAGTGAGCGCCTTTGATGTTTGAACAACTTTTGAAAGACTGAAAGTTCAACCACATAGATTTTGTCTTGTCCCTGTAAAGCATGATGTGAGCCCTCGAGGCTCTCAAATCTGATATAAATTCATATGGATGAACGAAAATTACGAATTTAAAATCGGGGAAGAAATATTGGGTCATATTAAAAGTCTCCGCGGTTTTCTGTCACTAGATGGTGTTGGTGTCTATGTATCTGTAATTCGTTGCTCGTGTTAAAAGTTATACTGATTTGAATGAGTGAAATATCTGAAGAAATGCGAAATGTGTTGCTTATTTACTATAAAAAAGAAAAAAAAAACTCTGCAAAAACAAGGACAAGGCCAATCTGCTTGCTGCGTATTTCGCGGTTTGAACAAAGGTTGGATTTGAAAATGTTGGAGTTTTATACACATTTTGGATCAAATGATTTTATTTAGATCAATCGACAAATTAAAGAACATTTTGACGAAGTAGGCGGTAAATCTTTAATTTTATTCAAAGTCCTAAATATTTAGAAAAATGCGATCGTCGCGAGAAGGGCATAGTAAAACTAAAAATTGAAGGCCAATGTCGCCATAATCGTCTGAGCGGGCTATCGCAGTGCGGTGGATAAATTTGAATCCACTGGTTGAGTAAACGAAAAACCAACACCCGTACGTCGACGAAACGCAAGATCTGCTGAAAACATCGCCGCTGTCCGTGAGAGTGCCCATTTCAGTCCATTTCGTGTCGCTCACAAGAACTCGAACTTAGCCTTTCGCAAACCACAACTTTGCGAATTTTGCGACGAGGTTCATGTCCATTGTCGAATTTGGGACAAAATCAATCCACAGGAGATCCAAGAGCGTTCAATGCATACCGATAAAATCACTGTTTGGTGTGAATTCTGGGCCGGCGGCGTCATCGTCCACATTACTTTGAGAACGACATTGACCAAGCCATCACGAGCAGTATAGGTCGATGATTACCAATTTCTTTTCTTGATTTGCATGATATGGGTACCAACGACATGTGGTTTCAACAGAACGACGCGGCGTTACGTGCCACACAGCTCATGCCACATTGGAAATTCTGCACGAGCGATTCGAGGGCATGGCCATCTGACGTGAGAGTGATATGAACTGGCCGCCGAGATCGTGCGATTTTAGACCCAGTTAGACATTTTTTTGTGGAGTTTTCTGAAGGGAAATACTTCACCCCCCTCTGATTTGGCTTCAATTTACAAGGCCTACATTCGCCCCAAACTTGACTATAACGCTCATATCTGGTCTGGTGCTCCCAAGACCTCTCTGTACCTCCTAGATAGAATACAACAGCGAGCGATAAAATTTATGGGAGATAGTAATATCGCGAAGTCTATAGACTCGCTCGAACATCGCCGTAATGTCTCATCCTTATCACTGTTTTATCGCTATTTTTACAAACGATGCTCAAGTGAGCTAGCCAATTGCATTCCTCCCCTGCATGAATTCACCCGCAATACTCGTCTCGCCAGGAATGATCATCAGTTCACCCATAAGCCCGTTTTCGGACGTACAGTTAAGTTTAGAGAGTCGTTTTTTAGCCGAGAGAGAGAGAACTTGCCCAACTGCGCCCATGGATGTGCTACTGGAGCTGACTCCTTTGCATCTAGTGGTAGCAGAGTGCGCAAACAAAACAATCATGAGAATGGCAAAAGAAGGGATAGGTAAAGACAGGTGCATTACATCGAGGCAATTCGACGCACTAGTCAAAAAGCTACCACTCCTGGCCATTCCGAAGGATGACGTGATTAGGAAATTTAATTTCCAAAAGAAATTTACCAGCAAGCTCAGCACCAAAAGGGACTGGAGGAATGAATCCATGGTCCATAGACTGAGCAGCAACACGGTAAAATGGCATACAGCCGGATCAAGAACTGATGAAGGAACTGGAGCAGGAGTTTTCGGACCCATGGGCAAATGTACCAGCATCTTTCAAATGGAAATTTATGTCATAGACAGATGCGTTCAGAATCAGGAATTATACAAACTGCGATATAGCAATAATGTCGGACAGTCGAGTCGCTTTTATGGCACTAGACTCCTACATCATTAAATCAAAGCTTGTATGGGAATTTATGCAGAAGCTGAAAGAGTTGAGTAGGAGAAGCCGAGTAAAACTCTGCTGGATACCTGGCCATACGGGGATAGAAGGCAACGAAATGGCCGACTCCCTGGCAAGGAAAGGAGCATCAGACCCCTTCATAGGCCCTGAACCATTCCGCGCTGTAGGAGACCATCTCCGCAGAGAAGAATTCAGGGAACTAGAAACCTGGAACAACGCTCGTGGAATGAAGCAAGCCAAGTAACTCCTAGGGCAATATAACCGAAAGAGGTTCGAGGTATGCATCAAATTGAGCAAGAACAACTTCCGTATCCTAACAGGCTTTCTAATGAGGCACTGTAGACTCAGGGAGCATCGAAGAAAACTTGAGGTATTGGAAGAAGGTCTCTGCAGATTTTGTGAGGCACTAGCCCACAAAATAAAAAGATATCGGGGCAAGTACCTAATGTCAGAAGAAGAAATCCAATCATTAGAACCATCTCTCATTCTCAGATTCCTGAAACTGGTTTAGAGAGAATACATACAACTTCAGCAAACTAGAAGAACTTTCAAAATTGGGTATCCGGAAAATCAGCAGATTATCTGCAAAAACAAATGGCTGCAGGATCAGATCAGTCTCCTCACAGGAATGATTTGTGGCAGTGGCACAACTTCTACTCCAGATTTATGTGGCCAAGATCGAATTGGTCACAGAATCTCTCGTGACAATCACAACTGCCTGATTAATCCATGGCCTGTTGTTCAAGAAGTTACCTGGAAATTAATTTACTCCGGCATTAAACACAAATAATTAGGATGTGGTAAGGTTGCACAACACAAACTTTGTTTTTTCGGTAGCAAAAGAAATTGATTGTAAGCTTTTGGAAAAATGTCTTTATTGGCGACCAGCCATCATTAAAGTCAAAAATTAAAAAATACACAGAATTCGGGTTTCCTCAAGGTTTCAATTTTTAGATTCCCTCCTACGAATGGTTTTTTTTTCGGTAAAAACATGTCCGGTTTTGTTTTATTTTCTATTTTGCCAAAGTTTGACCCAGATGTTGCCAAATTTATTAAGGGCTCACATTACGAAAGAATTGCCATTTGTTCAACTTTTTTTACCAAACTTTCAGATCAATGACAGTTCTTCCGCCAGCCGTTAAGTCCCCAAAATACAACACAACATAAGAAAGTTGCAAACAAATTTGCGACAAAGACTCGAAAACCGGACGGGATAAGCGATCCGATGTAAGCGTTGTCGTCATTCGGATCGAATACAAATCCCCATTGACCCACTTTGGGCCGCAAAATTTCATATGCTTGACGCTGTTTACCCAGACTCCTTGTAATACACTTTTTTGGTCACGTCAGCTGTAGGAACATAGGAACATCAGAGAGGAAATTCCCTATTTAGGGCAAAGGGCATGACATCCACACTGACACCCACTGATGCTTGCAAACATTCGATGCCGCCCATCAATCATTTGAGCAATCGATCGATCGGTTCCCAGTGTCTCCTGTCGACCTCGTTTACCCTCGATGAATGTAAGTATAACGTAACCAGCGTCTGAAGAGCTCTCCGCCGTGCAACAGATTCAACCAATTTCAAAACATGGTCGTGTTCCGCTTTACGTATTCGTTTCGTTTCGTTTCGCTTTTTTGTGCTGTCATCTAATCACCCTCAAAGCATGCCCTCAAGCACTTCAGTCGGTGGGAGTGGTGGTCCAGCAAAAGCAAACAAACCCCATGGCACCAAATGGGTCAAGGGTGGGCGGGTTTCCATGGTGTGTCAATTGTACACGCAATCGATAGCTTCCACTTCGTGGAGTCGGTGTGTGGCGCTGAGGCGGCCAAAGGAATGCTTCTGGCTGCTCTCCATGATGGAGCATGATTGCGCAGGCAAAACGAAACGAGAAAACCGGTCCCACGTATTCATAGTCCAACTCAAAGTCCGTGCCGGTGCGATGGAGGCTCTGTAAATCAATTGATTCGTACAATCTGTTCCAGATAGAGAACAACTTAATTAGCGAGTGAGTGATGTAGATTCACAAGTACTGGATGGACATCAGTCGGTGAATTATGACATACGGTAACTAGCAATCAAGTTGCACCCACCCCTTGGTTGCAAAGTATAGGGTCATCCAACAAGAGGTGTAATTTTGAATCAGTAGAAAACGCAAGATTTCTATGAAAAGTGGTGATAATTTTACTTTAATTTAAAGTATAAACTCTGAGGTTAGAAATGGAATATGATATTTATAAAACACCCATCTTGGTCCCGCCACAAAAAGTCATTCATTTGATAAATTTTTTTATCACCTTTTCGGACGTGAATGCGGTGGCATTTCGTAAACAAGAGCTTTGACGGTTTCTTTTAGTGCATGAATTGTTGGCGGAGCACAGACGTAGACTTTATCTTTATAGTAACCCGAGGGAAAAGGTCTAATGGCATGTCTCCATATCAAAATTGCAAACATTCAGAAAAATTGTTCAGCAATAAAGGCATTGTTCCACCAACCACTATTACTCGAAGCATGCGACGTCATTCTGCAGAAAGTAAACTCGTACAATCCATAGTCTTAATTTTTGGCACGCAAAGTCATTCAACATCAAAATCCACTCACTGAAACGGTTGTACGAATAGCATTATAGACAAAATGTAGTCCAATGTAACTGCCAGCCCGAAAATCGCAAAAAAAACTGTTACTGTTGTGGATTGAAAGGCTGTCTTAGTATTTGCCTTGGGTTTTTCAAGCCCCAGTCGCGAAAGTTTACTTTTCTATACGTATCCAGACAATTAATTTTCAACACAAAGTATTTGAAAGTTTGGCGTCAACCAACAAGCTCCTCAGCTAGAGTGGTCTTATAAGTAAGTAGTTAATTTATTTTTACGAAATGCCAGCAGAAAGGTTGCGGTCGTGCGTCAACCTATGCGCATTAAACTTTCACAGTCTAGGTTCGAATCCAAATTCAGACAAACAATTTTTCAAAAAAAAATTGTTCGCGGTTCCACCTCTTTCGAGTCACTGACAATGCTCAAAGAGTATAACTGTCTAGAAAAAGCTTCTCAATCTCGCCGTTCGGAGTCGGCATTAAACTGTAGGTACCCTCCACTCGTGAGAGAATAATAGCACGCACAACACGAGTGGTTGCTGAGAAGCTAGGCCCAGGTCCACCTCGGACTATAGCGACGCCCTTATTATTATTATTATTATTAACCGTTTCGAAATTAACACAACTTCAATCACACTCAGCTATGAATTTTTAACTAACTCCGTCGGACGAACAGGAGTTCTTCACATCGCTAATTTGTCTGCAAATTTCAAAATTATCGATTAAATTCGGCATGGCTATGCGAGAAGACGTTTGATGATGACCAAAAGCAGTAAAAAGTTTAGGAAATGCGCTATAGTTTCGACAGTTTTGTTATGAATTTTACAATTTCTATTATTCTACTGGATGGCGTCCTAATGTTATAGGACTGCACTACTTTGACCACAAAATTCTGCATTTGGAAAAATTCCACTGATAGCAACCGCCACCAGTGGCGCAGTGAGTAACTGCGTCGATCCCAAGACAGAAATTCCTTGGACCAAATCCTAATCAATTCATGTAGAGCGTATGGACAACTTAGCTCCGGCCCGAAGAGTCTTCGACTCTGAGCCTGTGCGACAACGCAACAGATGACGTCCACGAACAAGGTGGCGCACACAAGTCGAAGGGGACCTCTGCCGGCTTGGTGTGCGAAACTGGAGACATCTGGCGAAAGATGGTGCTGGCTGGAGAGACATGTTGAGTGAGGCCCAGTTCCACCTCGGGCTGTAGCGCCCTAAGAAGAGGAAGAAGAAATCCTAATCAAACATTTTTTTTACAGCATCACCTCTCCCGAATTGCTGACAATGTTCAAAGAGCATAACTTTCACGAACAGCTTCTCAATTTATGCATCACTCTTTACAACGGGAATTACCAAACCATCTGTCCTTGAACCGGTCCGTGAAACAATCCAAGACGGTGTCCTGCGATTAATGCTTCCCAAAGAAGTGCAACTGGATTTGCTGACGACTTTACCATGGTCTCAATAACCAAAGATATTCACGAAATGAATATTAAACTCTAGCCCGGGGTGGCCTTGGGTCTAGTTTTTACAGCAACCAATCGTGCTTTGCGTTCGTTTACGGGACAAAAGGACCCACAATTTTATGCAGACTTTGAAGTTCTCACGAAGTTTTACGTGCGTTGTGACTTTATAACTCATGACCGGTCAAACCGAATTCGATAATCTGCATTCGGTTTATTTGTATGGTCGTATAGATGGTATATCTAAAGTTTGCATGAAATTGGTCCACGCATTTGTGAGTTATGACTTTTTATGTCAACATCTGATTGTGTCCATATAAAAAAACAACAAGAAAGTAGGCGCCTATGAGCGTGTGCTGTGTACTGTGTGCTGATGTAATACATGCATTCACATTGACAGCTGTCAGTGAGTGATCATGTTAAGGTTCTTTTTCATCGAACTCGCATTGTGAACGGATGTAATCGGTAAGTCGCATTTGATTTTTTGTTGTTGTTTATTAAACAAAAGCTAATTTCTTTATCGTTTAAACACAACGGTACACGTGCACATTTTATTCGCGCTTTCCGGTAAGTGTTGTTGTTCTGTTGTTTTTGGTATGCGAATAATTGAATGATTGAGGCAATGATTTAATATAGTGTGTATGCGAATCGTAGTATCTGTCTGTCTGATTGTTCGGGCTAATCTCCGAAACGGCTGGACCGATTTCAATGGAACTTTGCAGGTATGAAGGGGAGGTTGTCAAGAGTGACTTGTGCTCTTTTTTTTTATATGAATTCGAGCTATGTAACCTATGTCATTATTCTGAGTTTCATATTCAGCATGCCTAAGCGAAAGTAGACGACACACAGTCACCTGAAGTCACGAATGTGCAAATTCTAAGGGACGACGTGAGCCAACCTCAATTTTTAATTATTATTTTACCATTTGTATCTATAACTAAGCATTGAAGGTTGGTTTGTTTGTATGGGATGAATTTGTACAAACAATTGCACCAATCCTTATGAAATTTTAGACAATATTAGCACCGATCGATCAGAAATCGGTCATAGGCTATAGGTAAAACAGAAATTTGCAACTCTCAGCAAACATTCAACGCAGAATCATGAAATTTTGCACACATGTAAAAAAAAAAAACCGGAAAAAGTTAGATATGCTGGAAAAAGATGGAGACACGCTCACCAGAGAGGGCTTAGCGAAGCACACTGGATAATTTAGTCAATAATAAACTCATCGAAATCTCTCAAATGGCTTGCGTTATTTTATAAGAAGTCCTTATTGAAAAACCCGATACATTCAGATTCTACGTCGCACTTTGGTCGTCCATTTAGTGCAATTTATTTGTGCTACACATGTTTTGAAACAAGTTGTATAAGCATACCCTTGCGCCATATGTTATCCCCGTCTAAGTATCGAAATTGCTTAATAAATACGTTCCACACAATGTATCTCAAGAGGGGATATCCACGTGTCCGGTCTTTTACATTTGCAAACAAAACTATTCCCCATTGATCACGAAAACTTGTTAATTTCATTAATTTCTCCTTCGGACCGATGGAAACCCCTTGTGGCTGTCCGAGATTTTACAAGTGTTGCCCCCATCAAAGACCATTTCCATCCATCATCTGATTTATCTTGACAGACGCTGAACCGAAACAGAACCAGATGTAATCACTCGATGCGCTATTTAAAGAAAATCCCCCAGAAACACAAGCAAAATCAAAAATCGACATAAATCTGCACTTGGTAGTGCATTTGGCAATAAGGCTGTCATCGAATTCATCTCGTTTCCAACAAATCACCGGCAAGCATACATTTCGATCAACATTCGAAGCCGAACGAAGTCAAAACTTGAAAGACCACTTCATTACGAACCCCTTAGTGGAACCTAGTTAAAGTCCATCTAATCAGCGCGAGCTTCGAAACCAATTACCAGAAACTCCTAGCGTTTAAGTGCCATTTGCCTGAAGCCGAGCAGTAACGTGCAAACAATTTCCCACCGAGAGCACCCTTCACAAAGTTGCATCTGAAGCCGGTGACACCATTTCCAAACAAAACCCCTTTCCACTAAAAACTTTTCGTTTCTTCAAAGTTTTCGTTTTTCGATTTTTTTTTTCGTTTTTTGTTGTTTCTTTTTCCACCACACACCCTCTGGCTTGAGAAAAGTTCGTTCGGAGTGATATTAAATGTTTACTCGTCGTACCTTACCTTCTATTTCATTAAATCACAGCTGCTCCTGCAACGAGAACAAGAACAAGAAAAAAGGACTATAATTTCAGTAATTATTCAAATTTTTCATCTGGGAATAGGGGAAATAGGGTGGCGGTGGCGGCGGAGAGGAGGGAAAAGGTTTGGATCCCAAAATGGCAACCGCTCCCCCAGCATGCTGGTTGAGAATACATTTGCATGCGAAAGCAGAGTGCAGGGGGAGACGTGCAATTGCAGCACACAGCACAGAGGATCCTTGCTGGTTTTCTAGTGCTTTTCTGTTTTTTTCTTTTTTTCGTTTGGCAGTTTGATAGGGGGAAAGTGGGGAGAAAGAGCCATCACCTGTTGTTACCCGAGATTGGGATGCAACTGGCAACTGATGTCGTGTTGAACGATACAGGAGTCGTGCATCTATTACCATACGATGAAGAGGGGGCAACTATCGTAATCTGATTTGAGATTTCAGCAGAGTGCTGCACTTTGCGCAGTTCTGTGAAACATTTCGAATCAGAGATGGTTACGGTTTGAGATACTCAAGCATGCTCTGGGAAATTGATTTGAGCAATGATTTAATGAGAGTCGGAAGAGTGACGAGTCGAGATGATTAAAAGCATCCTTGTTCTGGTAATGTCGTATTTTTTGGCATCCCGCTGGGAAGAGGGTGGGCACCTGCTATTTGTGTAGTAATTTCCAATATCTTTTGATTTCTTCACACTTGACTGTGGTGTAGTTTGAGGCATGACTTGTTGACTGCACAAATATTTGATTCTCGTGCAAAGAAAACTTAAGTTAATCGATGGAAGTTCTTAAAAAACCTCTTGCTTGGAGAATGTTTTGCTTCCGATCTTTGGTCCTGTTTGAGTGAATGGCGATTGGGTTAAAGGGTTCAATCAGGAGCTACAGGTATCTTGTCAGGTTACTGCGGACACAATTCATGTAGTTCTATGTATGAGCAATTCTGTGCCAATCTGAAACTCTGACTAACGACACAACAGAGGATGAAGGTTAAGGTGATGCTCACAAGATTTATGTGCCCTCAGCCAAACTGCAAAGAGCTGACAAAAGGCAGATAAAGAGGCATTAATTAAGTCAACGATAGATTCCGGATATCTTTTTGATAGTCGCGGAGGATTAGGGCGCAGAAGAAGTCTTAGGAAAGAGCCCAGAAAAGATGAGTTAAATCATGTGAAAGTTCGCGTACGAAGCCACTAAACACCGTACCTTGCTTATATTTTTTTCATGCCCAAGTGGTCATGCGGGACTCGAATGACGATATCATTTGAAACTGCTACAATCTTAGCTATCTCACGAACTTTGACCAGGCATTTATCGAACACCAAATCGTGTATTTGGAAATATTATGTAGACTCTGCTCTCCAGCATGGAATAATATAATAATAATAATAATAATGGCGGCGCTACAGTCCGAGGTGGACCTGGGCCTAGCTTCTCAGCAACCACTCGTGTTGTGCGTGCTATTGTTCTCTCACGAGTGGAGGGGACCTACAGTTTAATGCCGACTCCGAACGGCGAGATTGAGAAGCTTTTTTCTAGACAGTTATACTCTTTGAGCATTGTCAGTGACTCGAAAGAGGTGGAGCCGTGAAAAATGTTTGATGTTTTTTTTGAGATTCGAACTGACGACCTCGAGCGTAGGAGTCGACGCACTTGACCACTACGCCACGGCGCCCACTAATGCATGGAATGGTGCACTGAAATTCGTTGCGGTCGTATAGGCACAAATCTTAGAACATTTTGCTTTAGAGCAGAGTCTACTATTTCTTAGAGTCTGTCTTCAGGTCCACTCGAAAATTATTCCACGAAAGTCATTTTTTTCACTTTGACCAATTCTCATAAGTCACAGTGTCTGACAGATCTATTTGATTTTATTGTACAGGGTGGGGCAACTAGTGGTTTTTCCTTTACTCATAGGTTATTTTGGCGCTGACAACTGTTTCCCGCTTGAAATCTTGAAAGAAAGTCAGTGTCATATCTCCGCGGAACGAAATGATGCGCTTTACGCTTGAACAACTTTGGGGAATATTGAAAACTTATTTGCAAAGTGAGTGCTATGTAGTTCAAAGATTGCGTTTTCTGAATAGATGTTTTGGCCGAAATGGAGCACCCACCACGACTGCTGTATACAAAACGTTGTACAAAACGTTCGTGAGTCTGGTATGTTAGTGGACAACACTCATTGAACCCGTCGTCGTTCGTACGGTTATGAACATCAACTCGACATCGGTCTCAACAGCTCAACATTTCACGCACTAGCCTGAGCAGAATTCTGCACAATGATGTCGGATTATTTGCTTACAAGGTCCAATTGACTCAGCAATAGAAGGCGCGCGACCTTCCGCTTCATTATCGCTTCGCAGTTTGAGCCTTAAAGCAACTTAAATTGTCTACGTTAACCGTTAACAAACAAAATTGCCGCACCGCATCTGGGGCTCGGAAAATCCAAACTCGCACGTCATTGTCGAGAAGCCAATGCATCCACAGAGAGTGATAGTTTGGTGCGGATTGTGGAGTGGTGGAGTGACATCATTGGACCATTTTTCTTCGAAAATGAGGCTGGGAACAACATTTCGGTCAACGGTAAGTGTTGCAGAGCCATGTTAACCGACTTTTTTTACTGAAAATGAAGACATGGATTTGGATGATCTCTTGTTCATGCAGGATGGCGTGCCATGCCACACAGCCCATTTCACAATCGATCTTTTGCGCACCAAATTCCCAAATCGTGTTATCAGCCATCTTGGCGATGTCAGTTGGCCGCCTCGGAGTTGCGATTTTCCCCTTTGGACTTCTTTTTTTGTGGAGAACCGCGAAGGAGCGATGGTATGCCAACAATACGGAAACAATTCAAGCACTTAAGGCCAAGCCAATATCATTCCAGCAATCCGTGAGCTACAGCCCGAAACCATCAACAAGGTCTAGGAAAATTGAGGTGACAGAATGCGATACTGTGAAGCCAGCCGAGGCAGTCACTTAAACGACTTTGTATTTCATAATTAATGGGAATATCTGTTCTTACTAATAAAGCTATAATACATGGAAAAAATGTAGTTTTATTTATTTTATGCATTTTTAAAAAGAAACTTGTACTTTGTCCCACCCTGTACAGTTGGTCCAATCGCTTTGCCAAACAATATAAAACTGGTTCCAAAAAAAAGGCTAAAATTAACCGAGAAAGAAATTCAGCTTGCAACTCAAAGGGATTTGTTTAAAAATCAATGGTCGCTGTATGCACTGTGACCAAAATTTAAATTCAACTTAAGTACCTTTGAAAAAATTTAAAAAAGAGCCGAACAAACGCTCCTCAATCTGGACCATCCAAAGTGTAGCAATATAACCGAGACTGTAGATGACTCATTTTTTAGCAAAGCACTATGATAGAAAATAAAATTTTCTGAAAACAATTTCCTCTTCATCTTGCCTTTATCGAACTTGTCGTTCACACTTAAGCCGCAAAGAATTTGCTGAATTCCCTTAATTTCCCATAAACTCTTTGTGCTTAGCCTAGTTGAAAAGTTTCACGGCACACAACGTGCGCATGAATGCAACCACCGACGCGGCATGCGAAGGAAACCTCAAACTTTCCGAATTTCACACAATTGAATTCACCGCCCTCCCGCTACTTGCCTGACACTTCCGACCGACTCAACAGTGTTAACCTCTTTTAAATGAAATTTTCCACTCACGCCTTGTGCTACTGGAGCGCCATTTAGAATATTACGGTTATACGGTTGGCATGTATGTGCACCGCTTAAATCTATTTTATGCATTATTCCAACACCCCGACCAACCGCCACCCACTGGAAGAAAATTACATATTTTTGCGATAAAATCCTTTGCATCCCTTCGATGAGGATCCCCGCATTGTTGGTGTATGCGTCTGTGCGGTAAATTCCACCACTCGACAGCCACAAGTGCAGCCAACTTTATGCGGCTAGAATAGGTGTAGAAGGACTAAGCTTCTCCGCTCGCATATGCGATGTGGGGTGCGGTACGTATCCTTGCCAGGGAATTTTACACATTGAATAGAATGGGGGCCTTGACTCATCCGCACCCCACGTCCCATAATTCATGTCGTGTTCCATAATAGAAAATGATGAGTGGCAGATTTTTGCAAATAAGGTTATTTGTGCACTGTGCGCAGGATGAGCACCGCTCCGCCTGCGTCGCCCGCAGAGCCATGCATTCCTGCAGATGGTTTTCAATAATCCACGTCAAGCATGTCCTTATATTGAATACCTGAAGTTGAATAAGCTCCTGAATGTAGGTTCTTATCGGTGCGTCAATAGAGAGGGGCATCGCAAGTGGTTGTCGCGTTACAAATTTTCAAATTATGACTGAAAGTTGTGAGCGGTTTTGAAAGGTTATTTTGTAAACTGTGAACTTACATCCTTGATGGAGTGAAGTCACGTTTTGAAAGAAATTTAATTTCAACAGATGTTTAGGGACAACAAAAAATGTTTTCGTTAATTTCGGTTTAGGGTTTGCTTCTTGAAATTGCGCCAACGACTATGATTCAAAATTAACTCACTTAACGAAGGCACATGACATTTGAAAAAGGTTTTTGTTCCTGTCATTTTCTCCGACGAATTATATACTTTTGATACAATTCAAGCAACTAGTGTTGATAATTGGATGATTATTGGATTTTAAGAAATTAAATTCAACTAAGTTCAACGACTGGATGGTGCAGTTGGTTAAGTGTCTCAGTTCTCTCAGGATTTTGGCTCCAAAATACGAGGTGTGTTCAGAAAATAAGCGGAATTTTTAAATATAGCGGTTTTGGAGTCCCCTGTCGCCAAGACCCAAATCGCAGAGCACATAAAAACACTTCTAATCTCAGCGCCTGCCACAGACAAAGTAAACAGCGAATACAGCTGAAAATTGTGTAATACTTCAGGGGCATGTATACCAACATAATAAAAAATTTGACAATCGGACTCTAAAAATCTGTGAAATTTAAAAATTACCGTTATTTTCTGAATTCACCTCGTATGGATGTACGACAGCTGTTCGTGACGTTCAAATTGCATAGAGGATTTTTTTCGACATCTTTGTTTCTTCCTGTGAATATACAGGTTCCTTCCATGGACCTGGCCACGCTTAACTGTATCATCCTAACTCGCAAATTGTCTAACATTCAGGCACCAATACTTAACATGAATACGCCTAGGGAGTAAAATGAAACCAAAAGAAACTTTTAACAACTCAAACGTCTTCCAAGCCCTTGCCCTCCACCAGAGCATAAGACTTACTCTTAAGGGTTCTATTTAGCCCAATTTCATGCGCGCCCCTTGACATTGCATTGTAATTGGTTCCGCTACCAGTCCCGACAAGTCCCAACAATTTCATTGCATTCATAAACTCACGGCTGAATCGTTTTCTCCCTCCCCCCATTTGTCCCCTCGCATTGCGCCATTGCCAGCCCTCAATTACACTCTTTTGTTGGCCTCCCCAACATCCGGTCCTAATTTCGTATTCAAATGCATACAATTTTAGGGTAAACACATTTTCGAAAGTTTTCCCCTGAAGTTTGCCAGCATATGCCACAGTTTCCCAGGTTCCCCCTTGAACGGACGATAAGAGACTCTGACCAAAGGACACGTCTGCATCTCTGTAGATCACATGCGGTAAAAGTGGCCAGGGTGGTTGTTTTCTCAAAAACTCACAAGGACCCCATGGGGTCGGGAGAAGCATGCTTATCAAACTGAACGGACTGCCAGTTGGAAGGGATTAGCTAATGAAGCCTGAATGAATTTGCGAAGCCACTTCAGCGGTTGAGATCCCTCGGAATGACTTGTGCTTGGATAGAAACTTCGACATGGAATTTTGAAACTCAACGGGGTGTAGGCATCCATGAAATCTCACGTGTTCATTTGTGTGGCCCGCCCGAAGGCAGGCAATTATAAACTTTTATAACATTCCCGTCTAAACCCGAGACATTTGAAACGTCACTTGTCCTCGTCGTGTTTGCCAATCCACCACCCGCTCCAGCGAGAAAATTAACTTCCTCTTTCGTTCTTAAATCACTTAAAACCGCCGCCTTAAAGATTCTTAAACGTTCCTCTTTGAGGCCAACTCTAGGCAGAGCGACACACATGCCTGCACCGACGACACATCGCAAATTGAGGAAAAACGAGGCAAAAACAGAAACAGAAGCAAACGCGAAAAAACGGAGTGAAAATACCTTAATAATAATCATCATGACACACGGGGAAGCCACAAACGTTCCGCACAATACGAGTAATGAGCCAACATTAAGGGCGCACGCACACACAGACGCGCACTCTCGTACATTTGCGGGATAAAAGCGTAAGCGTGTGCTTATAATATCTTTACATTTGGCCGTGATGAAATGAAGCAACAGGAGGCAGGACGCAGGACACGGGCGGAAGGAGGGGTGGCCTGCAATGTCAGGTAAACGCGATGAAACGACTGTACACCAACACCAAGCAGAGTAGCAACAGCAGCAGCACAGCAGAGCTAAGCAGAGCAAAGTCCTTGCTTTGTGGCGGGGCGACGTGCATATATTAGTGTGTACGTGATAATCGTCGCAATGGAAATAAGGACACAATTTCCCTTTGGCATGGAAATGTCATATTTTCTTCGTTTTCCCTTTTTGTTGTTACCGTCGCTGTTGCTGTTGCTATTGCTGGTGCCGTTTGTTGGCGGCGAATGGGAGGAGTGGAATCATGAATCGTTTGATGGTGGCGATGTAGTTGATGGAGCCCCAACAAGGAAAAGTGGAAATGAGTGGATTAGAGAATTGAATTTTTGACTTTTTTCCAGCTTTTGTAGTTGGTGAGGCGGAGTTCGCTCTGTGCTCACTTGTGTGGAAGGGATTCTAATCTGAGGATGCTTTTGTGAGTTGGCAACAAATTTCAACTAATTTTGAGATTAGCTTAAGTGTGGCACATTGCTGTGGGGAGTATCGAGTAGGTTTTTTTTTTTTTTTTTTTGTTCCTTTCTTTGTACACAGAGACTTGTTCATTTTCAGCAAGAGTGGAACATTTTACATCTGAACTTTTATTTTCACTGTTGTCCGCTTGGGAATGTAGCGAGACAGGGAGACCTGCTTTCTTTTAGAATGTGTGCCCGAGAGGTACCCAGTGGAGGGTAAGTCACTTAACGAGTCTTTGTGATACCTTAGGGTGTAGTGTCCAAATTTCAGTTGGACACGGAATGTCATGGTCATGGCGGTAGAAAACAGGTAGTCAGATGGACTTTCCTCCTCGCAGCACAGCTGACAGGGGTAAACCTTCTTCCAACCGTGGTGGTCAGTAAAGTAGCCTTTACTTCTCAACTCTCAACAATTCAAAAGTTTGTGATTGGCACGTGCAAAAGCAGAGCAACAAGAAAGGTAAGCAACAAGGGTATTGTCTTTCTTCAAGGAATGTGTTGTTAGATGACCAATCAGAAATAATGGGAGCTTGGTTGGTAACCCACCTTCTAGACTAGACTTTTGAATTGTCCCGATAGATCCATATTTCTTTCAACAGCATTCAACTTTCAAGACAAAGCCACTTAATCCAATTTTTGAACACAAAGCCACAGAACTTCTTCAACAACGACAATGTCTAAAAAATAACCACATATCGTCAATAATTATGAAGCATATTCCGCAAAGAAGAAATAAACGTGTTCTACGAACATGCCCCTCCCCCAGATTCAATCTCAAATTGATGTTTCATTCTTAATTGCTAAATCATACAGAAGAGCTCGTATTTCAATCTCGCAACATGGTGTCGAGAGAGTACAGCAATTCTGCCAAATGCCAAAACAATTCACCATAAATCACTGCAACAGCATAAATAAATCATCGCCTGGCGCTAAATAAAACATTCCTTCGAACCAAAAATTACCCCAAGGAAAAAATAATATTTAAAAATATCAAAAAACTCGTTTCAAATAATAGAAAAAGTGAGAGGAGAACTGAATCATTAGCGGATTCCAAACAAACAATCAGCCAACCACCTGCGCTCCGCTTTGTTTATCTAGCGGTAGCCTGTGAAACAACCACAGTCCACACACTGACCTAAATTCCCCTCGCGCTGTATTTGTTTTTCGATTTTTTTTTCAATTCTATTCCCCTAGCTATTTATTCCGTCAGTTTTTTTTTCTGAAATGAGAATTAAACGATTTCCCTCCTCTCATTTTGCAACCAGCCCGCTGCTCGGGGGAGGGAAAGTAAGCGATTCCATTTCAAATTGCACGCGTATCGCTGATGAGCAATTAAAAAGATGAGACAAATAAAAATAATTGCTATCCTTGTCTGGGCGCTGGCAAGGATGTACGCGATGCCGATGAAAATGAAGTAGCTCATCAACGATGGGAACAATGACGAGAATCATTACCGAGGAACCTTCAATCAAGCCTCTCTCTCACACACACAAACAGAGCAACAAATTAAACATTCCCGAAAACTCGATCTTAAGTCAGAGGACGACCGGCGGAGTGAAGTGAGGTGCAGTGAAGTGGAGTGTAACCCGAACAAGGACAAGGACCAACCAGAGACGGATCATATTTTCCATCAGCACTTCAGCCGTGTTTAATTGATCTGCTTTTCTTCTCGACGTCCTGCGAGATGTGGTTGTGGTGGTTGTAGCTGTCCCAGCGAGAGAGGATTTACTCCCCGTCGCCCTCGTCCTCGTCCTGGGGAAAGTTTGAAAGTAATTTTATGAAATGAAGGCGAGAGAGACGGCGAGAGTACTTAGGCTTACGCTTTAAGGACTCATCTCCTTTTGGTTATACAATACACTCTCGTAGTCCACAGGACGTGGCGCTTCCCTGCGGGGATATTTATTACACTTCCTCCTAGGATGTTTAACAACTTTTAATGCGCGAAGAACAAGGAATTAGGCCTTCGTTGAGACACCAAATCCCGGCGAGAACTCTCTCTCTCGTTCCGCAAATTCGCCACGCCACCCACCGGGGGTGGGGGAAGCTGTGGAAAGCCCAGCACAGGAGCACAGAAGGTTGAGCGATAAAAAATCATAAAAATGTATGCTAATGGCGGTGAATGATGATGGCTGGTGGCTGAGGACTCCGTCGACACGGCAGCGGCGTGAGACTGAATCTTGGAAGCACAAGGTCCTTATCTAGGATGTGCTTGGATGAGAGATGAGAGATGATAAAGGATTACATTTTATGGTTATTAAATTTATTCCCAAACACACACACACTGACACACACTGAGCCCCTGAAAGCGAACAGCAGGAGAAGGGTGCAATAATATTTTTTATTAGCGTCGTTCATCGCCACATTTAATCAGGTTGCACGGCTTGTTGAACATCATGCCCTCTCGGTAATATCCTTTCTTCCTCTGCGCTTAGTCATCATCATCCTTGGAAGGATGAAGGTTAATTCCTACCCTTTGCTCTGTTCTGCTCTGCTCTGCTCTGCTATGTCTTAGGACAATTATTGTTATTATGGCACAGAGTTCATTCTTTCTTCAGTCGTTGTGTTCTCTTCTTTTTCTCTTTGTCCGCCTTTGTTTATGCAAATCGCGGCAACAACAAAAAAGCACACGGCCCACGCAGCGACGGGCGCGGAACTCAAGGCGGGACCAGAAAAAAAAGGAGTGTATCCTTTTTATTATTCATTAAAATGTTGACGGGGATAAAAGGTGCTCAAGAAATTCATTTTTGGATTCTCCGCCACTGCTGTCTGGGTGGAGTTGCCCCCTCGCGGGCTGGATATCTCAGGTAACGCCAAAAAGAAGATGAGCGAAAAAAGAAAGGAATCGGGGTGGACTAGGATAAAAGGCAAAGGCAAAGGCAAAGGCAGTAATGATGGCTTTTCGCCCTCGGGCGGCGCACGATGTTGGCCTGTTAAGCGGTATGCTAGGTATTTGGCAAATGTGTGTATGTGTGTGTGTGTGTGCATAGATGAACAGTTTAACCGCACGGTTATCCTGTTCCCTGCCAACAGGAAGTAATTTAAAATGCCTGCTCTTGGGTGGGTGATGTTTGCTTCGTTTCATTTTTTCGTCGACTTTGTCTTGGTTCTCATTTTTTTTTTCGGGAATTAATGAATTTGCTGGCACTTAAGCTTAAGTGAGTAGATTGACTGTAAATGCCTGGGAAGGGAGTTCATTTGTAAGCTCGTTAGTTATTGTGTGGTGGAGTCTTAAGATGAATGTGCAGGAGATTAGGGTAGACTGAGATAATTGACTGGGGACCGGGGGATTTTGATGACCTATAAACTGGACCCGGGTCCTTCAACGGATGTTTGCTGTTTAATTGCTTGCCCTGATAGAAGCGAAATCTTGATGAAAGACAGTCGTCTGACGAAGATTGAGTGCGGGACGTTTGCTGGCGGCGATTGTTAAGGGAATCAGAGCGGGTTTTAAAAATAAAATGAGGGGGATTTCATCCCCGCGAGCAACAAAAAAACATTCGAGATAAAATAAAGTTTTATCCCCGACTTTAGTCTTCAAAATTTGTTATTCAACGACCTTGATGGACTCGATGATAAATGTCTCGTTAACGGTAATTGGTCAGTTGATTGCTCGGAGTGTTAACTCGGTTTTCGTTGAAGACCGAATTGAAAGAATGCCGGCGAAATTGTGGAAAACATTGGCAATACAAAACCTAAAAGCATGTGTCCTGTCCTTTAAAAAAATGCAAATTTCTGTTCCTCCTTACCGATTCTTTTAGGTTAGCTTTAAATATAGAATATAAGCCTGAGCTCGATGGGTTGTCACCCACATAAGGAGGGTGCACCTAGACCAACAGAATCCTTTAGACTACCTAACTTGAGCAAGCAGAGATTCCGGCAATAGAGAAAGCAGTCAAGTAATCGATATCCCACCATCGGATATCACCATCTTTGTAGACAGCCAGGCTGCACAGAAGTCAGGATCCTGTACAATGAGATCAAAGGTTGTTATGAACTGCAGCGACTCACTGAGGTCCATCAGCCACCACAACGTCAAACTCTGCTGGGTCCCGGACCACAGCTTAATCGCAGAGGACGAGAGAGCGGAGCAAGACTCAGACAAGGGTCTGAAATGGACATCGACGAAGCGGACACGTTACTGCAACCACCGATCAGTGTATTGTACCGGATCATATAAAAAGAGGCCAACTCGACTTGGCTCGCATGAAATGAGCTTCTTCTTCTTCTTTGTAAGGCGCTACAGTCCGAGGTGGACCTGGGCCTCACTCAACATGCCTCTCCAGCTAGCACGATCTTTCGCCAGCTGTCGCCAGTCGCCAGTTTCGCACACCAAGCCGGCCGAGGTCCTCCTCGACTTGTGTGCGCCACCTTGTACGTGGACGTCCTCTGCTGCGTTGTCCCACAGGCTCAGAGTCGAAAACTCTTCGGGCCGGAGCTAAGTTGTCCGTACGCTATACATGGCCTAGCCATCTTAGGCGTTGGATCCGTAGACGCCTGGCTAAACTCATGTCGCTGTACAGCCCATACAGTTCGTGGTTGAACCTTCTCCTCCAAATGCCATCAATGCAAACAGGACCAAAGCTTAACAACAGCAAAACAAAAAAGATTCTAGCGCTGGACCGAAATTCGATCTGTGTGCTCGTCGGAGTGATCACAGGACACTGCCCTATCGGAAAAAATGTTCCGGAAATGGAATGCGGAATCCAGCGACCTATGCCGGAGCTGCGGAGATGAGGAACACCTGCTTTGCACTGCGCAGCTCTCCAGAATCGGCGCCTTGCTTCACGGGGCCAAAGATTCTTCACAGAGACTACGGACTTAGCGAATGCAGATATTCCGGATCTTTTAAGATTCATAAGGAGCACAGTATGGTTCAGCCACCACGTGACAGGAAAGGTTAACAGATTGTGAACTCCACAAATGAAGGGATTCACTTCGGGCCCTATGGCCTCCCAGTGAAAATGATGCTTTAACCATCACACTCCCCTTCCAAAACCTAACCTAACCTAGACCAAGATAAGTCCCTTCAGCAGGCATGTCTACTTTATGTGAACCAATTGAAGCTCTCATTGAACTGAAGACGACTCCTATTGAGTACTTCGTAGAGGTCGCAGCGATTGTTGAAAAATTAGGCACCCAAGTGCAGGTGTTTCTTTGTGGAAAATGTTCTCCTTCCTCTTTCTTGTCCACAAAACTTCAACAAAATTCATTTGAAAAATCTGAAATCTTGAATCCTTGAACGTCGCACCACACAGTGGCTTTGGATGGATCTAATGACTCTTCGTGCATCACACATGGATTTTCAGTGTTCCAGAAACGAAGAATTTGTTTATTGACGTTACCGCTTAAATTGAAATGCGCCTCGTCGCTTATGATGATTTTTGACACAAAATCGTCATCTCCGTTGTTGAGATTGAGGATGGCAGTAATTCACACGCTACAGACGGTCAGGACGTACTTTTTGCACTTTGTATGGGAACATGTGTAAGTCATCGTCTGGTTGATGTTTCTTCGTTCTCAACGACATCGGCAGCCACAGCCGCGATATTCTCGGCCGAGCGACCAGTCCGGTCCCTGCATGATCTCATGTGGTTTCAGTCTGTTCGAGTCGAGTAATTAAGCGCCGTAATATTGCCCCGTTGGGCCGACACGATTAGGAAATCGACGTCGAAATTGACTCCGCGCTAACACCGCCGACCGATTATTGGTCAAAAAAATTGACACAATTATTCCACGCTCTTACTTGCTTGTCTGTTTGTACACTGTCGCTGTCTAGTTCACAAATGTCGAATATGATTGACGTACAACTTCATTTGCAAAAATTATAACATCTTCCGATAGGATGATTCATTTTGCGTCACCTTGTATAAACTTCAAGTAGATCATCCCGGGAGGTTTTCCCTAAATCCAATATGAAGAAAAGGCAAAGACTTTCCCTGCGTATAACACTTAGTTCCCCAAACAGGACATCCGAAAGGTGCGGAATATGCTTTAGAGTCTCTGTGCATCGGTTACGCCCACCGAACACAGGAATTCAATCCTAAATAAATTCCTTCACACCTAGAAAAGCTCCCAAGTCTTCACTCTCACCCAGAAGCACACTTAAGACTCCAACAGAGCTGAGAGATACCCGCTCGTCGTGGGGCTCCACTAGATGAGGTACAATTTAAATGAATACCCCCTGCTTCAGTTTTGTTCTGAGTACACTCAAAAATCGGATTAATCACGCCACAATTACAGTTCATTGTCTGAAGTGCGCACTTTCGTGCATAAGAACTATACTTGTTATACCTTTGTTTCTTAACCCATTTATGCCCACTGTTGCATTAACGCAACAAGAAAGGTAGTAAAATAAATTAACTCAGGCATAAATGGGTTAAGTGGTCTTGGATGATATTCGTGTTCCATTTCTATTCCCAATTTGTCGAAAAGCCATACATCATCAGCTGTCACTAATTTGACAATCAGTCTGTTGTCCCCCTTTTCTCCGTTATTCGTTTCTCAATTCAACACCACAAATGTCAAAAGAAACCCCATAAATTGACGTTTATTTGTCATCCGGTTGAAAGTCAATCAGTTATTCTGTCAAAACCAAATCGAAATGGATTGTTGCAATTTATTTGTCGACCACACACAACATTTAGCTGATTGCCCGGCACAAAGAGATGTTCTTTGCCACTGATCCGATCTGTCACAACTTGTATGCGAAAAGTTGGTGACAGCAAAACTGCTCAACCGCACTGTCATACCATGCCCGTACCAGATTCGTGTCCAATTAAACATCCTTACTACTTCCATCGATGCCATGGTATCTAAATTAAAATGATTAATAGCCTGACATCAAGGATAATGAATGTTGCACATCAAGTCACGGACAATGGGCAAGAGTCTCATCACAATGCACACACATCCTCACACTCGGAGAGGACAAAACTCTGGCGAAAAACCAGCATGGCCTGGCAGTGACTCTGTCAGCAGGACAAATGCTGAACGATGAGCAGAGAAGAAGATTCATAAATCGGGTCACGTTTCGGTGGACGAATTTCCGCTCTTGATTAGACAGTTGTTGGATTCAATTTTGAACATTTAGTTGTGGTAAGCTGATAAAGGATCGCTCGTAGGACGTGGCACGGTTGATTGGGGAAATAATGTTTCGGACAATTAAACTGGATTTAGGGACGATTCATTGGCCATGCCTTTGCCTTTTCCGTTGGTTGGGTGCCAGACGGGCGGACATGTGGAGCCGTCAGGGCCCCGTGCTTGGTCGAGTGTCAAAAATTCCTTTATTCTTGTGTCAGAATCATAAAACGTAATGCCATGTCAAATTGTGAAATATGAGAACTGTTAATGAGTGAGGTTGTCGGTTATTAGCTTGTCAGCTCAGATGAACTGATAGCAGTTCAACTGGATTTTGTTTTGGGTCGAAACAGTGTGACGGCGGAGTGTGGTGTGTAGATTGTCAGAACAGATTTGTTGAATGAAAAACGTTTTTAATCTGCTGATAGGTTTGATTACATGAGTTGACATCAATTTACTGGAAACGTGAAATGGCAGGTGACAGGGATGTTAATTGCATTTGGAATGTCAAATCGATTTTGGCCTTTTTGTGGGCGTGTAGTTGTAATTTATTAAGTGACAGGAGACTAAATAAAAATGAGTGATGGTTGACTTTTGTAATTTATGTCAAAATAATAGCAACAGCAAGACTGCTCATTTTAGTTGAAGTCAACGAGTGTTTCAGTTCTTGACAGTTCACTTGAAACCGTCTCATTTTCTAAACGAATTTCGATTAAGCAGCCGTAGTTCCTCACTGACGCTATCCGACAGTGCAAGATACTTAGTTATCGAAAAAAAATTAAGCTGAAAACATTGTCAATGAAAGAGTCAAAAACACTACGTGCGCTTTTTACCTTTGCGTCAAAATTTTCGGTAGAAAATGGGGACCAAAGTCCCAGACAATCCTATATACAGGGTGGGCCAAATACAAGTTTTTTTTTAGAAATGCAATAAGATTTGATGCGCAAAAAATTGATCGTGGGCTGTGTGGCATGGCGCGCTATCCTGCATGAACCAGAGCCCGTCCTGTCTTATGTCTTCAATTTCAGTAAAAAAATAGTCGGTTAACATGGCTCTGTAACGCCCACCCTTGACCGAAACGTTGTTCCCAGTCTCATTTTCAAAGAAAAATGGTCCAATTATGCCTTCTTCTTCTTCTTCCACTCCCCATTTGCTGTTAGGCGTCGGGCTAGCCTCGAAATATCCATCTTCTCCAATTAAGTCGATCCCAGCTCTCTCTTTCATCTCTGCCCGGGTTCTGTCCCTCATCCTTTCCACATCCTGTATGCGTTCTTCCCAAGTTTTTCTGGGTCTACCTCTCGGTATCCTGCCTCTCGTTCTCATTCCCAATACTTGTTTGGCTTTTCTTCGCTCGTCCATCCGAGATGTAGATATCTGAACCATTTTAGCTGTCTCTCCTCAATTTCTTGTGGGGTCGAATTTTTCTGCCCCACTTCTGTACGTATTCTTTCCAATGACGTCACCACTCCATAATTCACACCAAACTGCCACTCTCCGTGGATGCATTGGCTTCTCGACGTGCGAATAACGTGCGGGTTTTCCGAGCCTCAGATGCGGAAATTTTGTCTGTTAAGTAGTCGCCGAGATGAAAATGCGCCCCGTCGGAAAATATGATTTTTCGCACAAAATCGTTGTCCAATTCAAGCTGCTCTAAGGCCCAAATTGCGAAGCGATAATGAAGCAGATTGTCGGGTCGCGCACCTTCAACTGCTAATTCAATGTAATATTGTAAGCGAATAATCCGAGATCTTTGTATAAAATTCTCATCAGGCTAGTTGATGGCGAGTTGATGTTCGTGAATTGAGTCTCACACTCTCGGCCACAGCAGCGAAATAAGTTTTCAATATTTCCCAACGTTGTTCAACCGTAAAGCGGGAAAATAACACTTGATCGCCCACCTTGTATATTCATATGATGAGCCAATCTTCAAGCCTGACTTGGAAGACCGAGACTAGGTATCATTATCTGTCACAAATTTCGATACAGAAGTTTTGAAAATGTTGAACTGGATATGTATGTCACTTATCCCATGGCGTTCCACAAGACTGTCACTATGGACCGTTGCTTTCTATTATTCTCATATTGGTATTTCGAAAAATTACATTTTTAGACTGTGCAGCTCTGATCCGAAAAATGTTTAACTTTGATTCAGTAGAACAACGCATAAGGAAGTGACAAAATGATGGTGGCACATCAACAGGAACTCAACGAAATTTGTGCACTGGATTCAACAAACTATACCTATTCTGGACCCTATACAAAGGGGAAATCCTCTGAAGATGTAGAATATAGTGGCATACGGTCCGCTTAAGTAGACAACATGTGTGGACATGTGTCTAGCAAGAAGAACGTAATACGTTAAGCATTCCAACGGTTATAAGAACCTCCGTGGATGCTGAGTTGACCAGTTTTGCCTGATCGTTTACTTGTACGCGTCCGTTGGTTGGTTATTGCTTCCCAGGAAACCATAGTGCTTCTTCTTTTCCTTGGGGTGCAACAGTCCGGAGATAACCTGGGCCCCAACCAACAAACCAACCATAGTGCTACTCTACATCTTTTCGAAAGCATGTGGTCGCACTGTGTTTTCCTGAGTCAGATTCAGTGCCAGTCGACGTGCAGCAACCAACCGGAAACCTTGTATTTCATTATCGGATGCAGCGCAAAAACAATGAATGTTGTACGAAAACCGAGCTCTTAACTTCGCACTCATCTCGGGTGCAGAATGTTTCTTCGAAAATCCAGTGTAACCCACAATCATTTGCATATGCCATGAACCACCCAGTCAGTTGTACTTCCATATAAAAATCTACAAAACCTTAAAACCACGAACCACCAATCCATTCGCTGACCCTACCAATAAAACGCTCACACTCCTAATCCACTGTATCTTCAAATTTAACATCTCACAACCCTCTTCCCATGGTGACCAAAAAGTAATTTCAAACTTTATGAATCCTTCATAAAACGCCACTCACAATGACTATCCCAAGTGCAGTTCCCTAAAATGTCATACGACCTCCATCAGCGACGGCCGTCTGTAGCCAGACCGTCCTCGCCTGTCAACGACAACCATTCTCAACTAATCACCCACTCCCCGCCATCACAGCACAATGGACCGTGACCAAAACGATAAAACTTTGACAGCACAACCGTTCCACCTCATTACGTGATCAGTTCTCAACACAAAATCATGAATAAATGAAATTGAAAACCGATAGCCAACAAGCGCCAGATACTCGAGGTATCCGACACCATCCCGGTGACCCTTCCATCCAATTATTATCCGAAATTTTATCCCGGTCCTCTTTCTTCGGATAGTGAAAGGGAAATCGATAAAACCCGTCTATAGATACCCTCTGCACCGCATAAAAGGCTTGAAAAATTAAATTGAAATTCAATTTGGCCCGAAACAAAGAAGCCAGAAAAAAAAAGGACGAAGCACTGAATGTTAAACACATCCCTTAACAGAGTGTTCTCCGCTGAATCGCACGCAAAGCTCAAACGAATACCCACCCAAACTCGAGGCAAGCAGAGTTCATATGCACTTCGAAGGTGCCGAGGAACGGGGGATCCTCGAGGCATCAAACCTTTGATACTCTCAATCCCTCTGAGTCCTCGGGGCCCTCTGAGCCCTTAGAGCTCACTCAGGCACTTGTCGAAAATATTTCCCCACTGAACACGATTTCTTTTGTGTGTGCCTCAGCCATAAATCGATACTGTAATCCTTATTCGATATATGTACGTACACGTAGTCCCCTTCTTTTTTTCTTCTTTTCGTATTTTTTGCTTGCGCCTCCCTCCGCCGATTCTTTTGCTCGGTCTTCTTGTTTTATTTACATTCCAAAACAATGTAAGGGAAATTCTTATGTCGAAGGACGAGAGGGAGAGAGAAAGAGAGTTGTTCTCGTCGTACTCGTGTACTCATCCATGTACCGCTGGTGTTGTACGAAAATTTCGTATGTTCTTCTCGGAGATCCGGATGCCCTTGGTTGTATCCTTGCCAGAGTGCAGTATGAATTATGTAAAGTAATAAAAAACCGATTTTGTTTGACGTATGCGTGTTTGTTTGTGCGTGTGTCGGCTCGTGGAGCGGTGGGTTTTTTGTGAGCGTTTGCATGCGGGGTATTTCATTGGGCCTGACTGGAAAGGAGTGTGTAATCAAATTCATCGACTGAATTTGATTGTCCTTTAACTACCCCTCGCGTCGTATTTTGTGGAGTTTTTTTTTTTTGGTATCAATTCTGGCATTTCCCTACACAATCACCGTTGCTTACAGTTACGACTGAATAATTTATATGAATTTTTTTACGAGTTTTGTGTGCCCATGCATATGTCGGGGGGCGTATGAGTAACATTTTTGAGGTGGTTCACCTAGACGTATACGTAACATTTTTTCACAACGTCTCGTCATCAAATATTGAAACCTTGGTCTCCCTGTTTTAGGGCAGAATACAATAAAGTCGGGATGACGTAGGCCTAATATGGTTTGGCCGGTTTGGTTGAAGCCCCCTACACGTTGGGGACGACCAATTTAGACCGACGGCGTTTTATCAATGCAAAGCCTAGTACATTCGCAAGGATCACGCTGCCCATGACGACTATCTGATCAATGCCTTCGCAGTTTTGCGATGTAAACACGCACTTTGTTGTGCTCAAACGGGACACTCAAACAAGAATTTGGAAAGCGAACCTCTACCTAATTCGGATATATCACTCGATGGGGTGCGCCAGAGTCCACCCCAACTTTGGAAATACAAAAGCCAGTCCCAAATTTGCATGCACAAGAACTGATATCTAGGTCTAATTTCATGCCGATGTCATCATAAATATCAGAGCTGCGTATAGTGAGACAGACAGACGGACGGAAAACCGAATTATAAAGGTTCCGATTCTGTGGTTGGTTGGTTTTTCAATGTTCAACGGTGGCAGCTCATGCGAGGCTTATGGCATGTGTCAAGGTTAAACATTGCTATTTAATCATGAAACAACGCTTAGAAATTAATAAATCTATATATGTATAAAATTGTTGCTTCGTTCGTTGTAACTTTATAACTCACGAACGGTCAAATAGAATTCGATACAATTTTTACGGATTGTCCGTATGGTCGTGTAGATGGTTTATCTAAAGTTTGCACGAAATTGGTCTACGCGTCCGTGAGTTAAGACTTTTTATGTCAACATTTGATTTTGTCCATATAAAAAAAACAACAACAAATACGTAGGTGCCTATGAGCATATGCTGTATGTATACTGTGTGCCGATGTCATGCACACGGCAAAAACACGTTGTAACGCATACACATTGTCAACTGTCAGTGAGTGATCATGTTAAGATTATTTTTCATCGAACATTCACAGAACGGATATAATCGCTAAGAGTCGCATTTGATTTTTTCGTTGTTTATTGAACAAAAAGCGTTTTGCCTCAAAAATCTGTTTTTTTTTTCAAACATCATCAAACAAATATCTTAATTTTGTTCGTTTAAACACAAACGTACAGGTGCGCATTTTATTCGTGCTTGCTGTTAAGTTTTCTTGTTTTGTTGTTTTTGGTATGGGAATAATTGAATGATTGAGGCAATGATGTTTAATATAGTGTGTATGCAAATCGTAGTGTCTGTCTGTCTGATTGTTCGTGCTAATCTCCGAAACGGCTGGACCGATTTCAATGAAACTTTGCAGGCATGAAGCGGAGGTTGTCAGGAGTGCCTTGTGCGGTTTTGGTTTATAAGAATTCGGGCTATGCAAGCTGTGTCATTATTCAGAGTTTCATATTCATCGCCATGCGCAAGCGAAAGTAGACGACACACAGTCACTTGAAGTCATGAATGTGTAAGTTCTAAGAGACGACATGAGCCAACCTCAATTTTTAATTATTATTTTACCATTTGTATCTATAAATCTAACATTGAAGGTTTGTTTGTATGTATGAAATAAATTTCTCAACAATCACACCGATCCTTATGCAATTTTTGACACTATTAGCACCGATCGATCAGGAATCGGTCATAGGCTATAGGAAGAACAGAAATTCGCATCTCTCAGCAAACATTCGACGGAGAATTATGAAATTTTGCACGCATGAACACCGGGAAAAATTAGATCCCCTGGAAAAAAGAAGGTGACACGCCCACCAGAGATGGCGTAGCGAACCACCCTGGATACTCTCGTAAACATCTTAGACAGCCCGCATAGGTAGTATTAGAAACTATTTATTCCATATCAAGTTTAAGTAGTTTTCTTAGATTTTTTTAAAGATACAAATAAAAAAATGCATTAAAACTGACGATATCGGGATTTGCGCGCCGTGGCCGTGTGGTTTCGTGCGTCAACCCATGCGCATTAGACTTTTACAGTCTAGATTCGAATCCAAGGTCAGACAAACAATTTTTCAAAAAAAAATTGTTCCCGGCTCTACCTCTTTCGAGTCACTGACAATGCTCAAAGAGTATAACTGTCTAGAAAAAGCTTCTCAACCCCACCGTTCGGAGTCGGCATTAAACTGTAGGTCCCCTCCACTCGTGAGAGAACAGTAGCACGCACAACACGAGCGGTTTCTGAGAAGCTAGGGCCAGGTCCACCTCGAACTGTAGCACCGCAATTATTGTTATAATTATTATCGGGAATTGATAACTTTACTGTCACGTCCAAATGTGAGTATTACCCTGTGATAAGGTGCTAAAATGATCTAAAAGTGAAGAGCGAAATTCGAAGAAGTACTTTACCCCGTCAAAATCACCGTCTCTATCAAATTCCCTGTAAGCAGAGTGGTGCTGGTCTTTGAATGAATGTGAACGTACTTGATAAGTTAACAAATCGCTAAATTATTCCAAATTCACACAACAATAAATTGTGCCTGTCATTCTTGGACTTTAAGGTAAAATTGCAATCGACTTAACTCTAGTCCCATTCGCTTAAGAGACCTTTCCCAATGACTCCTCTGGCAGTAACAGAAGAAAGTTTTTAAATTTCATTGCTATTCCTGTCTTTGATCTCCTAAGCGAATAGTACTCATGTCCTTATTTCCCCTCGCATGCATTCAGTTAATAGGATTCAACAAAGTTGTTCCTTTCATGACCATGACAGAAAGCTCCATTCCCCCCACCTCCCTAACCCACATACACTCAGTAAGAACAAAAGAATCGTACTCTCAGTGCACGGCAGTGACTGCAAGGACAATGGAAATGACAGAGGCGATGCAAATACACATTCATATGCACTACAAGTCAGATGGCCAACTTCAACCAAAGGAACATCTGAAGGGATGGAGGATGAAAATATGGAAAATCATCATCTGCACGGGACGAGTGTTACAAGTGTCGAGTGTCTACGGGTTTTGCGAAAGAAATGTGTTCGGTGTTTTAAGAGGTGTTCATTTTTGCAAGAAAAAAAAAACATTTGGACATCATCATTGACTCCCAGTAAAAAAAAGAGAAGCAACCGATCTTGGATTCTGATACAGTGTACTGTCGAACATATTCCTTGACTTCAACAGAGAATTATGTTCAGCAACAGTGTTAAACTTATGTAGTGATTCTTATTCAATTCGTTGGATGAAGAAGAACCGTCACCACAACGAAGGTGCTTGTGGGTTCATCGTGATGCTCTGATGGGGGAATTCGTTTCGTGTAGAGGATATTCTGACCTGCCATGACGAACGCCTAGTTTTACGGCTCCAATCAGATCGGGAACGCGATTTAAAGGACTGAAGTTAGAGTGGAAGCTTATCACACATGTACTTCTGAATTTGCTTAAGATTGGGTTTTCAAATCCTTTTGAAAAAATGGAGCATAGGAGTCGGTCGTTCCGGAGTAGCTCTGTTACTTCCCAGACTCCCACAAGATACAGTCTAAGTTTGTCTGGGACTGTCCTTTTACAACTTAATGAACTCAGCAAAAAGTAGCATGTCCTCTATAGCTTGACCGGGAGGGTTTTGAAGGCAACAAAACCTTCTTCTTCTTCTTTAGTTAGCGATACAGTCCGTAGTGGACCTGGGCCCCAGTTAATAAGACTCTCCATTCTCCGATATTGTCCTAGGTGCCTCCAGTAAAGCACGTTCTGCTAACTTAGGTCCCTCGTCAGCTGTGTACGGCAACGGAGGCGATGTCTTTCTCTACCGCCTTGTCCTCGGGCATGGAGTCGAAGACTTTCCGGGCCGAAATATTGGTGTCCATTCGCTCTGCATGACCTACCTATCTGAGACTTGAATTCGTTTGACCAGGACGATGTCTTTCTACAGCCCATAAAGTTCAATCGACTCCTCCAATCACCATCAGTGTATATGGGACTGAAGATAATCCGAAGGCCCTTCCTCTTGACTGGATGGCGTTGGTTAAGTGCCTGCCCTAAGTTAGAGAGGTCCCAGGTTCGAATCCCACTGAAAGCAAAGTTAATACGCTTTTATCCGGTTTTTCAAACCTGGTCCAGTCACCATTTGCCGTTTGGATCAAATTAACGGCACTATCACTGGAGCGGTCGATCAGTGGTAGTAGTCTGACTGATGAGTATCACAATGGACCAACATGGTCTAAGTCTGCCCGTGAAATTCACTAGCAGCCCCCTTACCTTATCTAACCTTCCTCTCGCAGCGACCAAGAACCTTCTCGCCTGCTTTGGGTAATGTCCAGGGCAGGGCAGATTGTTTTGCAAAAAGAGGTGCACATCGTCTTTTTTGTTTGACCAGAGTCTTCCTCCAGTAAAGCACGTTCTGCTGACAAAGGTTCCGCGTCAGCTGTGTATGGCACCGGAGGCGATGAATTTCTGTACCCCCTTGTCCTCGGGCATGGAGTCGAAGCCTCTCTCTCCCACCAATCGCTTAGCTGGGTTATGAGTCTATTAAGGCTAAGGATATCCAGATCCGCATCTCAACATTTTCGAGGAAAAATGTTCACATTGTCGCAACCTTGCACAGAAGCCCCATTTAAACATGAAGTATCTAAAGAATTCTATAGATTCCATTCCTAAACTTCAATTCACCCATTTTCCTTCAAGAAATCGTGAATTTGAAGGACATCAAACCTTGTAATCCCTCGCAGAGTATTTCCAAAAAAAAAATCATTCCCATAAAACCACCAAAAATACGTTCAGCCACGCACAGCATACCCATCCAATGGAAGTCAAAACAAATTCTCGTTTATTTACCATCCCAAGCGACTCCTGGCTTCGACAAGGCCCATGTCATACCACCCAAAAGCACGTTTGTTTATTCGTTTCGCTCTGCACGTCGTTTTTCATAATTTCCCCCTAGTTATTCTGATTTTGTATTTTTTAGCAAATCAAAACCGAAGTGAATTACGAGGGAAGACTCCAAAGAAAACACACAATCCCGACCGCCCACGATCGGCGACGGCAGCACCCAGGGAGGAGAAAGTTAAGTTTATCAACCTCAAATTAATTTCCGCTGAAAAACTGCCAAATTAACTGAAGGAACATTTTTATTATGCCAAACAGAATATCTACAAGCTATTAATTTATGAAAGTCCGCAAGTGTGTGTGTGCGGATCACCTCTGTTTCATTGGTGCTGTGGTATTTTGTTTTTTCACCCAGTAGCCTACATAAGTTGTGATTTTATTTTCACACCCTCTGAACAGATTAATTTATTGGAGGCAATTAATTTGGACACAAGTTATTTGAGGGAGAGTGGGCATAATGATACGAGTACGATGACAGGTTCGGAGGAACGTCGTGCGCACGTACACGGGTTTACATTGTGGCGTCTTGAAACGATGTAAACATGCCCGAGGGGGATTGAAATGTCAGTTTGTGTCAGTTGACGTGTGTCTGTCTATTATGACAGCTAGATTATCCGATAGAAAGGATGTCAAGTGCGGTTCAAGATAAATGACTAGTCACGTCAGAGGTTTTAAAAATCAATTACTTCTGAAAACATGTTTATTTAATAACACGGTGTCGCAGATATTTTAAGGAATCGTACGTCAAAAGCCGGAATAGGGCACAGTGTTACAAGTTCGGCAGCTATGCAGGCAAAAGCGTTTGCACATAGCCTCTATCTGTGAACTCTTACCTGCTCGTGGCGAAACCCGAGAGCCAAATACCGTTAACAGAAAATAAAATAATCAACCCCCTTGGGACATCGTTGACGACTTCAAACGAGAGAGAGAGAGGTAATTGAGCCTATTCTATGCCTCGTCTGTCTTTTAGGATGGCGGCGGAAGAGATGATCAACTGATTTCCCTCGGTGGCATCTAGAACTCTAGTCAACAGGAGTAACCTGGTTCACAATCCTTTAAGAGGTACTCCAACATATTTTATAGCCCAGGTCTAAGAGGTGTTTTTCAAGTTTAGATCGGGACCCAGCGGTGGATGAGCCTTTTTTCTTAGCGCCAATAGCGGTGCACACAATCTGGAAAGGTTTTCAACACCGGATATTTCCGGACCACTTGTCCAGATGCTAAAGAAATTGACCTTGTCCGTCCAGTTGAGGGTTGTGCTTGGGTAACTTCCTCACCACGTAAGAAACGTTCAGTTGAGAGACAATAACATGCCTCGGATACGGACGGATTTACTCTTAACGACTCCAGCAAACGAAAAAGGTATAACGACTTTAGGTTTTGCAACTGTAACGCGATGCCTTGCCTTAATAATAATAATGGCGGCGCTGCAGTCCGAGGTGGACCTGGGGCTTGCTTCTCAGCAACCACTCGGATCGTGTGCGTGCTATTGTTCTCTCATGAGTGGAGGGGACCTACAGTTTAATGTTGACTTCGAACGGCGAGATTGAGAAGCTTTTTCTAGACAGTTATACTCTTTGAGCATTGTCAGTGACTCGAAAGAGGTGAAGCCGTGAAAAAATGTTTGGTGTCTTTTCGGGAATCGAACCGACAACATCGAGCGTAGGAGTCAACACACCTACCCACGACCACCAGACCTTAGACTGCCTTAAAACAGACGTAACCGTAATCTGTCTTCTACGGCGATTGCTACAGGAAGCAAAAGCAGCATCTATTTCGATGTGGATATGTTGTTTGGAGAAGACTTAGGCAAAAAATCTTCAGCTTCAAATATGCAAGCGAGCGCATGACGCATGCGCAACAATCCGCACTAAAGTCAAATTCGGGAACATCATCGCACACGCCCCAATAGAGGACGAGGATGACTTTTATGATTTTTCAGAAAAAAACAGGCGATCAATACCCCAGCTACGACACCAAGATCGTTCTAGGAGACTTCAACGCTGGGCTGGGTAAAGAAGACCTCTTTGCTAGATTCATCGATAAACACAGACTACACGAGACCACGTCCGAAATGGGCTCAGGTTGGCGGACTTCGTCACGGGACGGAACCTCACTGTAGTTTCCCACATCTCATCTCATCTCATCTCATTTTCAGTGACCCGCATGTTCCACTAAACAGGTTGCGGGGGCCATGCATGCACGAGAGATCTCCAGCCCACTCGATCCTCCGTCATCGACTCTAACTCATCAGGAGGTATGCCCAAGCGCAATCAGGCGAGTGTTTGGACTTGGTCCAACCATCTCGTCCTGGGTCTGCCAAGCGGTCGCCTACCTGATGGAATCGCATTCAAGGCACGTGACGGAAGTCGTGATGATGAGGACATTCGGGCCACGTAACCAAACCAACGAAGTACAGCCCTTTCCGTTCGAAGAAGCAGCTGCACAACATTGAGTTCCTCGCGCACTGCCGTGTTTCTCACCCTATCCCGGCGAATAATTCCCACAACAGCACAGAGAAATCTCATCTTGGCAGCTTGTATTCGCGATCTTATTCTTTCGGTCATTACCCAAATTTCATGACCATAGGTGAGAGTTGGAACAAATACTGCGTTAAAAACCACTAACTTGGCTTTGACACCACGCTCGGCCTTCCTGCCTTTCCCACATCTCAACTTCCATAAAGGGATCTGCTGGTCCCCTGATCATTCAAGCGTCTACCAGATTGATAACGTTGCGATCAACGCTAGACACTCTTCCAGTATTCTTTATGTCCGAAAGTTCTGAGGAACCAACATCGACTCGGATCATTTCTGGTTGAAGCCAAGGTAAGAACACGGATATGAATAGAACAACGGCGTCGAGGATGAACATCACGGTTTGACGTCGGAAAGTAACAATTGCGCCACATCACTACGAACTGCGCCAATGACCTGAAGCTCTCCGAAAGTTCAATGCCGCCTGCAAAATCAGAAGAAGAATGGAAGCGTTGTCAAAAAACCATCAGCAAAACGGCCTCTTATGTTCTTGGTCTTACAACATTGGCTAGAAAAAACCACTGGTTTGACAATAAGATCTGAAGTTCATAATGCAGGAGCTTTTGGTCATGGAGTTACGGATTCAGTTCCAAGAAAATAAATTGAAATTGTGCCACTATCAATGACTAGCAAAAGCCGATAATTTGTAATACGTGAATAATTGCTGACAACGATTGGTTGCAACTAATTGTCGAGAATTTATTCTAAAGTTTAGCTCATCTGTTTCATTTCATTAAATCGGACGCTTCCAAACATTCGGTGTAATTGAATGTAGACTTAACAGAGGAAATTACGTTAGTTTGGAACCAGTGCCTGGCGTCTTATTTGAGTCACCGCACCCGATGATGATGAATAATCAGAGAATGAGACTGCAGAAAGTTGTTGAACATTCCAAATGATCGGGAACACAACATTTAAAAAGAAATTAAATGAAAATCAGTTGTAGTTGGCACATTGCCTATCCGAATTACTCACTCAGTTCTCGATGTTCACACGTGTTCGTTGGATCATTTAAATTCATCACTTTGCTTCTGAAGCGAAAGAAGAGTCGAAAGAATACATTTATGTTGAAAAATCCTAGTTCCTAGGAAAGGGAAATTAGATGCAAGCTAGTTTCTTTTGCGGATTTGTTGGTTAGATTTAGCCGGGAAGCGTTGAAAATCGATAGAAAATAAGTACACAGCTTGCATCTCCGCCACCACACCAACACTAAAGAATTGAGAATACGTATTTTTGCGACCAATTTCATATGTTTAAACACGTGTCTTAAATACATATACGGAGTGCGTATGATACCGCAATGTCCTCTCCTTTAAGAGGTTCCATTTTGACCCGAAGCTGCGTCTAAGTTCCGCAATTTTTGTGCGTCCACACCAAGGTGGGCGTTTTCTTTCTACTCAGTCTTCGTGCTATTTTCAACTGCAATTAAAACATTTGTCAGCATTATTCTGCTTTGTGTTCAGATTTCATAACGGTATGCTAATTTAAGGTGGTAAAACTTTTCTGAGAATATACAGGGTGCGCCAAAATTTGGGCCGGCATGTAAACATTGAACAACTTTGACATTTATCAACCGAGTGGCATATTTTTGAAACGTCAATTTAATAAAATTTTAACCATGCATCGCTTCACACCGAAACAACGCGCTGAAATAGTAACGTTGTATACTGAAAATAGTCGTTCAGTTAATAATAATAATAATAATAATAATGACGGCGCCACAGTCCGAGGTGGATCTGGGCCTAGCTTCTCAGCAACCACTCGTGTTGTGCGTGCTATTGTTCTCTCACGAGTGGAGGGGACTTACAATTTAATACCGACTCCGAACGGCGAGTTTGAGAAGCTTTTTCTAGACATAGCACTGTCAGTGACTCGAAAGAGCCGTGAAAAAATGTTTGGTGTTTTTTCGGGAATCGAGCGTAGGAGTCGACGCACCTACCCACTACGCCACGGCGCCCACGTCGTTCAGTTGCCGTCGAAAATATCGTGGCCAACAAGCGCTATCGTCTAACAACACTATCGTTTGGTGTCGAATTTTGTTGAGCATGGGACAGTGGAAAATCGTCTGCATGCCGTTCATCAACCCTCAAGACGTTCCATAGAAATTGTTGACGCGGTAAGAAACAGTGTTGCCGAGAACCCACATGTGTCGTATCGTCACCTCGTTCAGCTCGTTTGTCGTCAGTGGGACCACCTTGCGACGCATTTTAAAGGATGATTTGCATTTGTTTCCGTATAAAGTGCAATTGACTCAAAGAGCAGATAATCCACGTCGCTTGGAATAGGCCAAACAGTCCAAACATACCGACATAAAAGATGGTGCACCCTGTATTCTGGACCGCAGTGGTAGCCTTGTGCCTATCCCATGGAATACCAAATACGAATTAGCTCAGTATCAAAGGAGAAAGTAGGGACATGTGATGAATAAGTTGACAAAAAGTACAAAAAAGTCAATCATTTCATTAATTAATCAAACCCTGTCTGAATACTCTTCACCTCCACTATGCCAATCGACCAATCGAAAAACTGATGTAATCATAAACAAATAAATTTCACTCAGGTATTCGCAGTTCGCTCAGTATCTGCTGTCACCGATTGAACAAAAACTTTTCCATTAATAAATTACCGCCCCATCGGCGGGAGCTGAATTCGGCTGAATTAAGCTGAATAGAATGTTTTCGCAAATATTGAATTTGATTAATGGGCACATCCAACATTCCAACTTAATGTTTCATTCACCGTTTTTCTCTCTCCTGGAAAGACCCACCGCCCATCTGTTTATCTATGGGCGATGGTCGATGGTCGAACTTCGAGGCGACGACAACGACGACGTAAAACGTGAAACACCCTGTATGCATACAGCCTTCAACGCCCACACGTATGAGTTTCCATCATAATTTCACTGACTTTATATTAGATGCATTTAATCGGGGATATAAATCTTGGAAATTCATTTCGTTTTTCTTTGTTTTGTGTTTTTCGGCGAGAATTTATTTTCGACAACGCTGCTGACTTTGTTGTTGGAATCGGTTGCTATTCAATTTTCCAGATGTGCCCCTGATTGGCGGCGGAAGATATCTAATTGAATGTGTGGTTGATTTTTATGACTTCAGGTTTCGCCAAACGGCGACGCAGCGATGCGAGATGAGAGAATGCCTCGGGGATGAATGTCGGGGGAGTCTATAATTTTGCTAAACCGTGATGGAAACAGGCTTTCTTTATAAGAAAAGTTTACATTTTCGTTTTTCTCGTGGAAAATTGAGTTTCTGCTAATCGAATTGAGTTATGTGCGTCTGGAGGGAGGGAAATTGAAAAATTTAAAGACCACGTTGGCAGAATTAATTTTTTATTGGACTTTGTCATTAAGTTAATTAGCTTTTGTCTGGCAGGGGTAGTTCTTTTTTAAGGTGTCTACAGACAAAGTTCCGCACCGTTATCGTCTCTGTTTAGTATTATAGTTCAAATGGTAAACATGCGTCGGATATTTGGTCGATTTTATGACGCCCTACTTTTATTAGTCGTAATTCATGGATGGATGAAATTCTTGTCTGAGAAGCAAGGCCCAAGGTCTTGAGAAGGTTATGAAATCAACTGGGTTGAAAGTGGGTACTCCTTCTTGGGGTTACTTTATGGGACCTAACTGAGCTTCGATTTTATAGCAAAGATTTTAATCAATTAATCGTAACAAAAGGACGTAAAAAATAGTTTTGGAGTCCAACTAAGAACCAAACGCCTTCCTATGCTTTTATCCGCAAATTGATTTGTTGTGGCGTCAGTACAGTCATAATTAAATGTAACAGCCCTGACAACAGAACGAAGAACAACAAATGAGCAGAATCTGTGGAACGAAAAAATCCGTCAATAGACACAGCCTCCTTTAAATTGAGTCTGGTTTGTTTGTGAAGGCACTACGATAAAACTCTAACTACACCCTTGTAAATTTCCTGAGAAAACATAGTACTCAATTTGGACAAGGCCTCTCTTAATTTTCCATCGCAATTGGTCATGGTTGACTGGTGGTTTGTTGTCTGGAAGCAATACAAAGCTGGAGTCGACTACTGCCAAAATATTCACCAACAAAGATACACCTCAGGGTGCTGTTCTGTCTCCCCTCTTATTATTGAAGGAAGTGTGAAGATCTTGTTACTGCCCTTTGGAGAAAGTACCTCTCTGTGTTGATGGAAAAAGCTTCCTCATTACACTCCAAATGGACCAGGAAGAATGGTCAAAGTATCAATGCCCAATAGACCGAAATCGTCCTATTTTCTGGGAAACTATTGGTAAAGACACCTTGAAACTAAATGGTGAGCCATCTAGTGTTTTTTTTAAATCATAGGTTATTTTGACACTGACAACTATTTCTCGCTCGAAATCTTGACAGAAAGTCAGTATCATACCTCCGCGGAACGAAATGAGTCGCTTTACGCTTGAACAACGTTCGGAAATATTGCAAAATTATTTCCGAAGTGAGTGTTGTGTAGCCAAAAAAGTCAGTTTTTTTAAAAGAACTGCGTTTATTTGAACAGAATTTCATTTTTTGAAAAGAACTGCGTTTTTGGACGAAATGAAGCACCCACCATGACTGCTGTACGCATGTTTGTGAGACTGGTATGCTAGTGGACAACACTCAGATGTGCACAGATGAAAATGTGGCTGCTGTAGGCGAAAGTGTGAGACTCAATTCACGAACATCAACTCACCATCGATCTCAACAGCTCAAAATTTCCATTTCACGCACTAGCCTGACGAGAATTCTGCACAAAGATCTCAAATTATTCGCTTACAAGGTCCAATTGACTCAGCAATAGAAGGCGCGCGACCCGACCATTCGCTTCGTTATCGCTTCGCAGTTTAGCCCGCTTGAGCAGCTTGAATTGGACAACGATTGTGGACGAAAAATCATCTTTTCTGGTGAGGCGTATTTTCATCTCGGCGGCTACGGCTACGTTAACAAACAAAATTGTCGCATCTAGGGCTCGGAAAACCCTCACATCATTGACGAGAAGCCAATGCATCCACAGAGAGTGACAGTTTGGTGCGGATTGTGGAGTGGTTGGACCATCATTGGACCATTTTTCTTCGAAAATGAGGCTGGGAACAACGTTTCGGTCAACGATGGACGTTACAGAGCCATGTTAACTGACTTTTTTTTTACTGAAATTGAAGACATAGATTTGGACGACCTCTGGTTCATGCAGGATGGCGCGTTATGCCACACAGCCCATGCCACAATCGATCTTTCGCGCACCAAATTCCCAAATCGTGTTATTAGCCGTCTTGGCGATGTCAACGGCCGCCTCGGAGCTGCGATTTGATCCCTTTGGACTTTTTTTTGTGAAGAACCGTGAAGGAGCAATGTTATGCCAACAATCCGGAAACGATTCAAGCACTTAAGGCCAAACCAATATCATCCAAGCAATCCGTGAGCTACAGCCCGAAACCATCAACAAGGTCTTGATCTTCTCTACTCAATCAAAGTCGAACTCACCTTCAATGTCAAAAAAGGTTTAAGGCACGCTGTCAGGTGAGTTTTTCAACATTGTCCTCGAAAAGATCGTGCAGAACTAACTAACCAACACTAAAGGCACGATGACCCAAGAGCCCGTACAATTGCTGGTATACAGCTGCAGATGAAATTGACTAGTTGAGCGATCCCAGCGAGTTGTGACTCCCATTGGGTCGTACTCTGCAGCAATCGTAGGGGGCGTTGCAGACTGAGCCGACGGTGCATGGGTTCACACAGTTCTTATTGCAATCAGTGAATGAGAGCCATATACATTTTTTTTGTGAAAGGACACTCGCCGCAGACAACTTAAGTGAAATTACACAGTGGCATACTATAATTCCGAGCCAAAAGAACTATCATATGAAACCAACGCGGCTTATTGGGGTCAATGACTTTATTTGCTTGATACTTCGATGTGATCCCGATTCGGTTTACTTTGTGAATGTCTTCGTCGCAGGCTTTTATACCAGAGGCAGTAAAGGACTTCGTCAACTTCGACTTCAGAATCATTTTCTTGATAGCTATTTTTTGCACTTAACAGGAAACCGAAACTCAGACTTGTCTTTTTACATAACCTCTTAGCATTTCCGTACTGCTTTAGGGCGCAGAGACTTGGACAATATAGAATGCAGGTAGCCCTTTTACCCTTAATCAAAACAAAAATCACAAGTTTTTCGTACGATCCTTGATTCACTTTGCGCGAAAGGAGGAGAAGTTGGCATTACCGAATGTTTGGACATACTCGTAGTTCAGGCCGGTAGAATCTTCGACGCAATGAAAACCGTCTACAATTGTACGTACATACACAATTTAAGGAGGAACTCAAACAAATTGATCTGTGCATCTGGATAAAGCTAGGATTAAAGAGGCCTGTTAGTCGAGACCCATGTATATCCAGAACTAAATCATCGTCTAAGAAAGGGAGTAAATTTCTTTATCCTTTTCTTAGGCAGCATCACAGTGTACATTGTAAACCTGTTTTTCGGAGGATTTTTTGAAACGCTACTGGAGCACTCAGTAGCTGTACTGCCAGGTAGCAACCTACTCCAGTGCCGTTAATTTGATCCCAACGGCAAATGGTGACTGGACCAGATTCGATTTCACTGGGATTCGAACCTGGGACCCCTCGAACTTGGGGCAGGTACTTAACCAACTGCGCCATTCGGTCGTGTATTTTTTAAACCTTACTACCCCGCGGTGTAGTGGGTATGTGCATCGAAATCTTCTCGAACTTAGTCGTTCGGAGTTCAACTGGGACCTACAGTTCGTGAGACAACAATAGCTCGCACAACACGAGTGTTTGCTGAGAGGCTAAGTCCAAGTCCACCTCGGACTATAGCGCCACCATTATTATCCGTATCCAAAGGATAACCCAACCTTCAGATGCTAACAGACACTTTGTCGCGTGGCTTAAGTTTATTCTGCGCAAGTGAATACCTCGAGCTCATCTCAAATCAAACAGCCATCAGTTTTGACAGGGCCATCACTCTCATAGAATATATTCAACGCCTTTTAGGACTGCTTTGCTTCCTTTTGCTTATTCAATTCCACAAATAACCATTCGGCGTGTTTTATGAGTCATAACTTCGCCCTCCAGTGCCGACAAATCCACCGAAACTAACCGTGATTACGTCTAGTAATTAAGGGTCAAATGACACACCGGAGTGAATTAGATGTCCCGATTAGTGGCAACTTCCTCAGCAACGAACTTCATGATGCATCTCTTTGGGCAAACAGACTGACGACAGTGTCTCTCGACCCTCATAAACTCCTTCCCGAGCAAGTTGCCAAGGTTTTTTCCTCCCCACCCTGTGTTGGGGAATTTAAGTGCATTTAAACGCTGAATATCACTCACCGCCAAGTCCTTCCAAACTTTCGCCCCAAAGTGTACCACGCTCACAAATGGATGGCCGTCATAATCTCTCGCACTTTATCGTCGTTCCCGTCTCGTTTGGCTTCGAAAACAAACTGTGGAAAAAGTGAAACGATAAAAAGGAGACTTTCAAAGGATATCCAATGCAGGAGAAAATACTTTCACCAACCCAATCTCACACAACTGACGGACAAAATGTTGCTTCTTTAAGATTACCACATCAAAGGACCTTCCCAAGTCCATTTCAACCGACAAACCCAAGCGCACACGTCTCCACACACACGCACACACAAAACGCTCGAGAAGGAAATATTAAGACTGCAAGTGAATACAAATTAAAAAGCGAAAGAGAAGAAAACCCCGTCTTGAAAAGAGTGAAAAACTCAAAAGAAAACATAGCCAAGAAGGAGTGTATCCTTTCAAGAGCACACAGGACCCACGGAATACGAGTGAGTTCTCATTTTCCCCTCCCACTCTGGGAGGCAAAAACTTTTCCGATTACTCGCTGTAATGACATAAAATATGAGCGCATGGTGGTAAGTGAAAGAAGCTGGTGGCCCATTGCCCACCGAGAGGAGGGGAAAATCAGAGCAACAGCTTAGAGGGAGGCACTCGTACACCCGTACTCCTCTGCCACCATCACCACTCGTCGCATCACTTCGGTGCGCGATCGTAAAACGTGCGAACGCTTCAGTATCCTGCTGCAGTACGAACGTATTATCCTCGTTCATTTCGGGTGAAATTTTGTGTTCCTTTTATTACTCTCCCATCGCTCTGATTAATGCAGTGGCAGTTGCCAGGGACGACGCTGAAGACGGCGAGTGGGGGCGGGAAGGTGTCGGCGGTAAGGAGTTATGGTTCTTTAAAAATTGAAATTCTTCCACAACAGAAATTTTACTCATGCACAACGCGCGCACACAATGTCCTGATTTTAATGGACCGCCATTGCCGTCGGTTGATGGCTTCCGGATAGCCTGGCAGTGAATGAGACGGAATGGGTGGGCGGGGGAGATGGAGGTGGGTGATTGGAATGGCTTAAGGAAGTTCTTCGCCGCCATTGTCAACGAACGAATGCAGTGGATTCACGACTTCAGTGCGCCAGTGATAGTTGCAGATGGTGGAAAGTTTTTCAATCTTGCCAGTATCGATATCTAGGGTTGACAAAGGGGACCGTGTATTGTTGCGTCGTTAAATGTCTGATTGTTATCTCTGCAGCCTGAATTGAGGGTCTTGGAAAGTGGAAATGGGAGGCAGATAAATGTCTTACAGGATTCTGTCGGTGATGGTTCGTCTCTGCAGGGCGGGTCAAGGACGAATTGAAAAATCATCCACCCACACAACAATTTCATTGATCGATGCAAGCAATCGATAGTTATACAGGGTGGGCCAAATACAAGTTTCTTTTTAAAAAATGCAATAAAATTAACAAAATTAACAATATTTTTCCATGTACCATGGCTTTATTAGTAGGAACAAGCATTCCCATTAATTATGAAATACAACGTCGTTCAAATGGCTGCCTCGGCTGGCTTCGAAGTACCGCATTTGTCACCCCAATTTTCCAAGACCTTGTTAATGGTTTCGGGCTGTAGCTCACGGATTGCTTGGATGATATTGGCTTGGACTTAAGTGCTTGAATCGTTTCCGGATTGTTGGCATAACATTGCTCCTTTGCGGTTCCCCACAAAAAAAAAAACGTCCAAAGGGGTCAAGTCGCAGCTCCGAGGCGCCCAATTGACATCGCCAAGACGGCTGATAACACGATTTGGGAATTTGGTGCGCAAAAAAACGATTGTGGCATGGGCTGTGTGGCATGGCTCGCCATCCTGCATGAACCAGAGGTTGTTCAAATCCACGTCTTCAATTTCAGTAAAAATAAAGTCAGTTAACATGGCTCTGTAATGCCCACCGTTGACTGAAATGTTGTCCCAGCCTCATTTTCGAAGAAAAATGGTCCAATGATGGTCCAACAACTCCACAATCCGCCCCAAATTGTCACTCTCTGTGGATGCATTGGCTTCTCGACAATAATGTGCTAGTTTGGGTTTTTCGAGCCCCAGATGCAGCAATATTGTTTATTAACGTAGCCGTAGTCTGTGTTTAAAGCAGCTGGAGGTGATCTGGTAGGGCGCATGCACCAGCTCATCTGTAAGATATGGTCGGAGGAAAGCATGCTCGATGAGTGGAATCTCAGTATCGTTTGCCCGATCCACAAGAAAGCAGACCCCTTTGACTGCGCCAACTATCGAGGGATAAGTCTTCTTAACATCGCCTATAAGATCTTCTCTGCCGTTTTGTGTGAACGCCTGAAACCATTCGTGAACAAACTGGTAGGTCCTTATCAGTGTGGTTTCAGGCCCGGGAAGTCCACCATCGATCAAATCTTCACACTGCGGCAGATCCTGGAGAAAACCCAAGAAATGCAGATCGACACACACCATCTATTTGTCGATTTCAAGGCCGCATATGACAGCGTGTATAGAGACAAGCTATACAGCGCCATGTCTATGACTGAGCAAGATGACGATGGAGAACTCTCGCTGCTCCATCAAGGTCGGTAACGACCTCACCGAGACCTTGAACTCCAAAAGAGGTTTTAGACAAGGCAACGCGCTGTCATGTGATTTCTTTAACATCGTTCTTGAGAAGATCGTGCAAAACTCACTGGCCAACACAAGAGGCACAATCTTCCAAAAGTCCGTTCAACAGCTAGCCTACGCGGATGACATTGACGTGATTGGGCGAACACAGCGAGCCGTCAATGATGCGTTTGCTGACATTGAAACGGAAGCGGCTAAAATGGGTCTGGCGGTAAACGAGGGCAAAACCAAGTACTCGTATACGCTGTCATCGAGAAAGGACGCACAACATCGACGACTTGGCCAGAACGTCACCATAGGCAGCTATAACTTTGAGGTAGTAAAGGACTTCGTCTACCTTGGCTCCGCGGTAAACAGTACAAACAACATCAGTACCGAGATCAAACGCAGAATAACTCTTGCCAACCGCTGTTTTTATGGGCTGTAAAGGCAATTGAGCAGTAGAGCCCTCTCTCGGAAGACCAAGCTGACTCTATACAAGACCTTGATCATCCCAGTCCTGCTTTACGGCGCAGAGGCATGGACAATATCCCAAGCGGATGAACAGTCTCTTGGTCTTTTCGAGAGAAAAGTTCTGCGCGCGATCTTTTGTCCTGTTTGCGTTGACGGAATTTGAAGGAGATGGTTCAACCACGAGCTATATGGGCTGTACACCGACATGTGTGTAGCCAGGCGTCTACGGATCCAACGCCTAAGATGACTAGACCATGTAGAGCGTATGGACAACCGGCCCGAAGAGTCATCGACTCTGAGCCTGTGGGACAACGCAACAGAGGACGTCCACGAACAAGGTGGCGCACACAAGTCGAGGGGGACCTCGGCCGGCTTGGTGTGCAAAACTGGAGACAGCTGGCGAAAGATCGTGCTGGCTGAAGAGGCATGTTGAGTGAGGCCCAGTTTCACCTCGTACTGTAGCGCCCTAAGAAGAAGAAGTAGAACGTAGCCGTAGTCGCCGAAATGAAAATGGACCTCACCAGAAAAGATGATTTTTCACCCAAAATCGTTCTCCAATTCAGGCTGCTCTATGGCGCAAACTGCGAAGCGATAACAGAGCGGATGGTCGGGTCGTGTGACTTCAATTGCTGAGTCAAGTCAGACCTTGTGAGCGAATAATCCGAGATCTTTGTGTAGAATTCTCCTCAGGATAATGCGTGAAACGCATGGCGAGCTGTTGAGATCGATGGCGAGTTGATGTTCGTGAATTGAGTCTCACACTCTCGGCCATAGCAGCCACATTCTCATCTGTACGACGACTGGAACCATGAGCGTTGTCCACTAGCACACCAGTCTCACGAACTTTTTGCACAAACTCGCGTACAGCAGTCGCGGTGGGAGCTTCATTTCGGCCAAAAACGCAGTTCTTTTCAAAAAACGCAGTTCTGTTCAAAAAACGCAGTTCTTTTCAAAGAACTGAGCTTTTGGGCTACACAACACTCACTTTGGAAATATCATAAGTTTTCAATATTTCCCAAAGTTGTTCAAGCGTAAAGCGACTCATTTCGTTCCGCGGAGGTGTGATACTGACTTTCTGTCAAGATTTCGAGCGGGAAACAGCTATTAGTGTTTAAATGATGATTTAAAAAAAAACACTAGATGGCACCCCCTGTACAAACGATATCTTTGTGGAAATCTGACGTAGACCCGTCCGTCCTTGGCAACAATCATTATTTTGAAAGAAGACAGCTCCAGACTTTGATTTGAATATAAGGCATCTTTAAGAAAATTATCAATTTGTCCATATTCTTTGAATGGTATGTGGTTCACTGTCCCTGTTGCAGTAGGAACTGACAGACAAATTGATGCAGAACTTGTACCGATTTCATCGTTCCCTTGCTTGTGAAATTCAAACTTAGGAGAGAGCCAAAATGTCTGCTGCTTCAATTTGAAAGAAATCATCTGTGTTCTCTGAGCCAAACTGTTTAACGCCTTCAATGAGCTTATACTCCGTAAAATTCACGTGATCTGTCACTCGATAAACAGTCCTCCCTGTTAAGTCAAAAATCAGAAACACAGGACACCCATTCTCCAACGTCTACTAAATTGACACCTGTCATATTGCGACTGACCAAACGAACTCTCCCAACAAATGTCATGTGTTACGTGTGCGTCACTCTAAAACAATTAACGAACACCCCCCTCTACTTACATGACGCAATGCTGACCTTTCGAAATCGAACTCAAAGCAAATTTACTGTTTTTTTTTTTACTTTGTTTGAATGGAAAACCTATAAATCGCCACACCAGACCTTCGTAAGCTGGTCCGATGGTTATTGTCAAAATCTGTTGCTTCAGTTGCTCTCCCACCCGCCGCGTGTGTGTAGAGGGAGGTAGGATTTATTGAGAAAACAAAATCGAACACCAAAAGAAAATGTTTTCTCCTCATTAACAAACAATGTTATCGATTTGGGGCAACAAGCTGCCGCCTCACTTCTCTGAACTTGATCAGCAGTCCATAATGCGAAGGCGAGTCTATAAATACGAGCTGGACCGGTGCTACCTTTGGTCACTGTTTACACAAATCGTGCCGTGTATTGGGGATTTGTACAACTTTTAGTTCAGTTTAGTCGTGCAGGCTCGCGGCGTCGAGTCGTTAAAACTGGGGTGAGAGAGAAACTGCAAGCAGTGAAATGTTTCGGTTTATGGCCGCTGGACGGATTGCCCCAGCAATTAGACCTGGCGTCTGTTCGTCGGATCAGTTTATGGGCATCTCGTGAGATGTTCGTGGATGCGGTACACAATGTACTCGATATACTGACCAAGATATTGTTACTTATTTACGCTTGTTTAGGAAATCGATAAACTCGATGATTAATATCAATCAAACTGGTAGAGGACAAGACGACCGGACGAGTGGAGGTGGCGGTTTGTTGTGGATTGATTGGGTGGCAGGATAATGATGATTGTGTTGAAGATGTTTGAAAGATCAGGAAATATCCGATAAACAAAATGAGTGGTACATGGATAAGGACGATCCTTCAAAATTCTTAATGTAATGTAATGCTGCTAAAAAAGGCATGAATCGGCTCCTCAATCAAAAGTTATAGGAGCAACGATGGCTGAAAACTAAAACCGTGCCGGTTGATTGGGCTTTCCCTGATGAAAGTCCAGGTTCACCGTCTAAGAATGCGAAAGTGGAATTTTTCCCCCACCAATGTTGTGCGTGATATACTTCTCTCACGAGTCGGGACATATAGTCTTATTCCGACTCCGAACGGCGAAATTTAAGAAATTCGTCTTGACAGTTATACTCTCTGAACATTGTCAGGGTCCCGAGAGAATTGGTACCGTGAAAGTGCAAGTTACTGTTTCCGACGCACTTTACCACCCCGGAGAGCGTGCATTTCGATGAAGGATGGATCTTAAGACTTCTTGCAATATTGCTACAGTTTTGCCTAAAGTACGATGGACGATTACGCCGATCTGCTCGTAATTCGCGAAACGTATTTAATACAGAATCACTATTTCTGTAGCAAGTTGTCACGACTTTAGTTCAGCGATAAGCGATAGTTAAGCGATCCATTTTGTAAAATGACAAACCTTAGACTGAACATCTCCAGTCTCGAATAGTGTTGTTTGATGATAGGTTAGTTTGACGTGTGTGATTGAAAGGGGGTTTACAAATTCGGACGACGAATTGGATAACCCTATACAGGGTGGGCCATCTAGTGGGTGTTTTTTTAAATCATTGGTTATTTTGACACTGACAGCTGTTTCCCGGTCGAAAATTTGACAGAAAGTCAATATCATACCTCCGCGGAACGAAATGAGCCGCTCTAAGCTTGAACAACATTGGGAAATATTGAAAACTTGTATTTGGCCCACCCTCTACATGGAGCAATGGTCTTCATCTTTATCTTGGTCTTGGTCTTGGTCTTGGTCTTGGTCTTGGTCTTGGTCTTGGTCTTGGTCTTGGTCTTGGTCTTGGCCTTGGTCTTGGTCTTGGTCTTGGTCTTGGTCTTGGTCTTGGTCTTGGTCTTGGTCTTGGTCTTGGTCTTGGTCTTGGTCTTGGTCTTGGTCTTGGTCTTGGTCTTGGTCTTGGTCTTGGTCTTGTTCTTATTCTTGGTCTTGTTCTTGGTCTTGGTCTTAGTCATGGTCTGCTACAGCTGGCTGAAATGACTGGGAAGTTTATTTGTTAAACTGCTTGTTGAGAGCCTTGTTGACTAAGGTGCAGGTTTGCAAAAGATGCGGCCTCCTAAAGACGGAGAAGATAAGCACAATTTTTGAACAAACTGCCTTAATAATTAGAAACCATTGTGTAAATGGTAGACTGTCTTAACTTCCGATGTGTTCTCTAGACATTTTATTTCAAAACCGAAGACCCAGCTTGAGACTGGGATGAATCGGATTAAAATGTACTTGACATTATTCAATCTCGGTCACGCCTAAAAAGATGAAATCAAAGTGTTTTGCAACAACATTTCCCCAAGAAATCTCTGGAATTCAGATCAAATCATCGTGCAGGAAGGATTGTTCGAGATAATTGGCTAAACTACGTGCTCAGGACTGTCATGGTAGCACAACCTCAGCCCCAAATCTTCTATTGGTCGATTGACTGTGAAATTGGAATGCAGTTTGTGTGCTTTCAGTGTCCTATGATGGTGCTAGGGTATAGTTTCAGAGCAAAATGACTCTAGTCCGGTGCTGTCCATTTATGTGACGCTCTCAGGCGAGTTTAATTTGTTCCAACGAGGCTTGGAAATCCGACCCCATCCAACTGAAGAGATACAATTTCATTAATTTATCAACCGCCACAAGTTCAGGAAGTAATTCAATCTCAAACAGTCTCATGTAGAGCACACAATGTGGAGCAGATATCGGCAAGTTTACTTTTCAGCAGTCACTCAGCCATACACATGTGAGTACATACCATCAACCTCGTGAATTTACACAAAGACTTGTGGGAAACAGCGGCTAAAGCCTTCTCGGAAGGGGGTCAATCTGTTCGAAGTATTGATTGCCACCTCCTGGTGCTCATGTGGTCATTAAGTGTGTACCAATATTGATCTGACCAATTAAGTATTTTGGTCGTTGAAAGGAAAAAATGCTCTCACTAGAAGTTACAAGTGTTGACATAGTGCAAGTATACTTGAGAATGGATAATGGGTTAAGTTGATGCTCATTGCAACTTTCTGTTGAGGAGAAACGAGTGCAAGACACTCGATTTTTTAAGTGATGTGGGGGACATAAACCTTTACTGTCAAGTTTTTTGACAGCCTGAAGCGACGAAGCCTCTGAGCCTGTGGGACAACGCGACGGACGTCCACGTACAAGGTGGCGCACACAAGTCTAGGGGAACCTCGGCCGGCTTGGTATGTGGAACTGGAGACAGCTGGCGAAAGATCGTTCTGGCTGGAGATGCATTTTGGATGAGGCCCAGGTCCTTCTCGGACTGTAGCGCCGTAAGAAGGAGAAAAAGAAGAAGCAGAAGCAGTCTGTAGTCGGGTCGTGCTTGATGAGTGCGCATTTCTTGGAGTCGTCGATGACCATGTCGCTATGGCATTTGTAGATCACGACAGGTAGTCAGTGTCGACTTTGCATTCTGATTTTGGACTGTTGAGGTCGACGTGAGTGAGGCCCAGGTCCACCTCGGACTGTAGTGCCCTAAGAAGAAGAAGAAGAAGAAGAAGCGACGAACTCCCGATGAATGTTATTTTGAACAACATTTTTTTTACGGAAACTCAAAAATATTGCTTCAAAAATTTAACTTGCAGATCTTACTAATTATGACCCAATAGACTCCTAGTTTTAGTGCGGGAGTGTCTTGAGTGTGTCTTGCTCTTGATCTTGAAGTGTCTTGAAATCAAAATATTAAATTTCCCTAACTGATTCAGCTTAAGTCACATGCATTTACTGCAATGGAACTTATTTTTGTTTGGGAGGTACTTGGGTCACTCCTTGATATCCATCGTCGCTGCAACATACATACAACAACATCGACCCAAATTGTCAGCCTCCCTCAATTTTTTGAAAGATTGTTTGTCTGAACTGGGATTCAAACCTAGACTTGAAAGTCTAATGCTTATGGGTCAACACACAAACCCACACGATCACGGCGTCAACTAATTGCTTGTTAGCAGGGTATTTATCGTAATACTGGGTTATAAAGGGTGACCAGATAGCGGTGATAATTTTTTCCCATTGTTGTGTTTCAACAGCTATCAAAGTGAACAATGACATTCAGGTAACAAAGTATTTACTACGGTTTGCCATTTGAGCATACATCGCCGCCTTATCCTTGCCGGACGTGCGGAAATAATTAAAAAATATTATTGAAATTCCGGCACCTTTGCAAATACAGGGTGGGCCATCTAGCGTTTTTTTTAAGTCATAGGTTATTTCGACACTGACAGCTCGAAATCTTGACAGAAAGAAAGTGTGAAGTGGTTGGACCATCATTGGACCATTTTTCTTCGAAAATAAGGCTGGGAACAACTTTTCGATCAAAGGGGGAAGCTCAACGTTACAGAATGATATGTTCATCGATTTTTTTAAAAGAAACTGAAGACATGGATTTGGACGACCTCTGGTTCATGCAGGATGGCGCACCATGCCACACAGGCCGTGCCACAATCGTTCTTTTGCGCACCAAATTCCCAAATCGTGTTATCAGCCGTCTTGGCGATGTCAATTGGCCGCCTCGGAGCTGCGACTAACCCCTTTGGACGTTTTTTTTTTGTGGGGAACCGTGAAGGAGCGATGTTATGCCAAAAATCCGGAAAAGATTCAAGCGCTTATGGCCAAGGAGATCCATGCAATCCGTAAACTACAGCCCGAAACCATCAACAATGTCTTGGAAAATTGGGGTGACAAATGCGCTACTTCGTAGCCAGCCGAGGCAGCCACTTGAACAATGTTGTATTTCATAATTAATGGGAATGCTTGTTCTTCTTGTGCCATTACACATGGAAAAAAGATCAATTTTGTTCACTTAATTGCATTTTTAAAAAGAAACTTGTTTTTGGCCCGCCCTGTATTTGCTAGAGATACAAATCAGCCGAAACGCTTTCTGATATCCTTTTCCCGACAAAAAAACAATGTAACGCTGCATAAGTTCTAAACTGATTTCATTACAAATTGAATTATGTGATCAACAAGAAAAACAAAAACAGACTTTCGTTAAATTTTGGTAAATTATTATTCACAAAAATATATTTATTTTTTTTTTCTCATTTTTAGAGAAAGAACTTTAACACATTTTCACACAATTTGTACACCCTCACTGGTACATTTCCTGTTCGACGTCGTCGTCGTCGTAAGGTTCTTCCTCGTGTTGGTAGTGTTCTTCCTCGTGTTGGTAGTGTTCTTCCTCGTGTTGGTAGTGTTCTTCCTCGTGTTCGTAGTTTTCGTTGTCTTCATAGTTTTCGTCGTGATCGTTGCGTTGTTCGTCGTGTTCGTAGTTTTCGTTGTGTTCATAGTTTTCGTCGTGTTCGTTGTGTTGTTCGTCGTGTTCATTGTGTTGTTCGATGTGTGGTTTATTGTGCTGTTCATTGTTGTCTTCTTTTTTGTGTTCTTTGTGGTGTTCGTTGTGGTTTTCTTGTTTGTGTTCCTTAAGTATTTCATTGTGGTGTTTTTCGGGGTTCTTGTCGCCTGGAGGAGGAGGAGGAGAAGGAGTTTGTTTTCCAAAGATGTCTGCTTTCAACTGCTCATATTCCATAGAAAAAGTTTTCACTAGTTGACCAATTAACTTGTCCCACAATGAGAATTTTTCGTTAGCGATGAAGTTAAGATGTGAAGTTTCAAGTTGCAAATTTCGCGTCGCTAACCGCACTCCCCGACGATGATCGAATAGAGACTCGTAGGCATTTGGTGCTATTTTCAAACAATGATCCATTTTCTCCACCAGCCGATGCATTGCAATACCCAACAGAGTGGCAGTGGGAATGACATCCTCTTCAAGGTGAGAACTCACTCCGTTGTGTTTGCGAAAGACCTTCACTGCCCGTTGCACATTTCTTTTGATGAATTCGTCGATGTCGTCGCGGAGAGCTGACGATAACTGCAGGCCCATGGTGCTGGCTTGCAAATCGTCGAAGCGCTCGTTCATGAAGTCTTGTGTTTCTGGAATGCGCTTTAAGATCTTTTTCCTTGTTGGGTATTTGAGAATGATGGAAAGAATGTTGTCCAAGACCGCATAGGTGTTGCGGTAGGTCTGGTTGTTGGGAATGCATTTCGTGGAGGCTGCGGAGAATGCTTTAATCTTGAGGGCGAGATCTTTTAACTCCACTGGGTAGTCGTCGAAGTCGTTCTGATTTGATCGCGTAATACTTTGCACAACCGCCTTGAACGACGCACACGTATCCAATCCATGGTCGTGGGGAAAACGATTTTCAGGTCTGGCCTCACAGAGAGCGGCAAGAAGACAGAGACTGAGTACAAAAGACACTTTCATCGCTGGTCGCGATAACAAACGAATTTAATGATCGACTGCTTCTGCTTAAGCGGTGTCCGCGCTTATATGACACGCCAAATCCACAGGGAAGGTGAGTGCCTGACTAGACACAGCAAAAAAAATGTAAACAACACCAAGTGCACAGTAAGACAAGCGAAACTGTTCGAACCGAAGGCCATCCGGGAGTTCACGAGCTCGTGAATCCCTTGCATCGGGTTTCCTGGACTTGTGCAGCGACAAATAGTCTTCATTATACTCGTGCTAACTTAGCAAATTTGTGCATTCCCTTGTAAGCGAAGCATAAGTCAGCAAGTGAGAATTTTTTTGGATGAATGGTGTCAGAATTCAAAATAAAGAATCTTCAGCTTTCCGATGACATCAAAAAAACAAAAAAAAAACATTCGTTCGAAAAATGAATCATTTCCCGACCAACTTGGACTTGTCACAAAAAGCGTCGTGATTTTTATGAAATAGGAGACTCTGTGGGCGAAGGAATGAAAACAAGGCATTAATTGAATGCATGCGAGTCGCATTGAATGTGAGCTCCTCAAAACACTGTTTCGACATATTTTCAGCTGTAACGTGTTCCTTCATCGTTTCGTAATCGAACCGATCTTACAAATGTCGCAGGCCAGCGACATGAACTTGAAGATATGGTATTTCCTTGACGCACCTTGGTGCCAGTCAGAAATACAAAATGTCGTCTGGCGTTTTGCGATCACATGGTCTTTATACGGAAAGGAGCCTTGGAATCAAAGACCCTTTTAGATGGCGTAGTAGTTATGTGCGTCAACCCCAACGCATTAGACTTTCGGTTTAGGTTCAATTCTCAGCACAGGCACATCAAATACTTGGATCTGTCTGCAAGGCAGGTGAATAGAGGGAGACATAAACGCGAACGCTGCGAACTGTGAAAAGTTGTGTAGATAATCGGAAGATGATGAATCGTCGGCTAAACTGGTTCGGACACATCGACCGAATAATTGTGGCGCCTTGACAGTCCGTGGTGGACTTGGGCCTAGCTTCTACAGCAACCACTCGTGTTGTACGTGATATTGTTCTTTCACTAGTGAAGGGGACTTATATGTAGTTTAATGCCGACTTTGAACGGCGAGATTGAGAAGCTTTTTCTAAACAGTTATAGTCCTTGAGCATTGTCAGTGACTGGAAAGAAGTGGAAAAATTGTTTGTCTAAACTGCTATTTGAACCTAGACTTGAAAATCTATTGGGTATGGGTCGACGCAGAAACCACCACGGCCACGGCGCCAAAATACGGCAAACATAATAATAACAATAACGGTGACGCTGCAGTCCGAGGTGGACTTGGGCCTAGCTTCTCAGCAACCACTCGTGTTGTGCGTGCTATTGTTCTGTCACGAGCGGAGGAGACCTACAGTTTAATGCCGACTCCGAACGGGGAGATTGAGAAGCTTTTTCTAGACAGTTATACTCTTTGAGCATTGTCAGTGACTCGAAAGAGGTGGAACCGTGAAAAAATGTTTGGTGTTTTTTCGCGAATCGAATCGAGAACATCGAGCGTAGAAGTCGACGCACCTACCCACTACGCCACGGCGCCCACGATTCGGTTTTTCTAGTTCCCTGAATTCTTCTCTGAGGAGATGGTTTCCTACAGCGCTGAATAGTTCAGGGCCTATGAAGGGTTCTGATGCTCCTTTCTTTGCCAGGTTGTCGCCCCCTTTTTATTATTTTCTATCCCCGTATGGCCAGGTATGCAGCAGAGTTTTACCCCGTTTCTCCTACTCAACTCTTACCGTTTGTTGACATGTTATTCTCTTTGTTTGCTTTTAGTATTGATTTTGAGCTTGGGAAAATTACTTAATGCAATTTTGTCTGTGTGAGGAGTGGTCTTAGAAGTTTAATATTTTTCGGTTCGCATAAAGTTGTATAAAAAAATGAATTAGAAACGAAAAATCTTTACGATTGAAGAAAAAGCAGGTATCAATTTTAGATTGGAAGCTGGAGAACAAAATAAAAACCTTGCCAAAGAGTATTCCGTTCCACACTCCACTACATCCACAATTTTAAGGGATAAAGAAACAATTAAAAACAATATGAAGAAGCAAAATTTAACGTAAAATAAACTAGGCAAGTGTGAGTTGTACTATATACTCCTATACTGGAGCCACCCCCAATTTTTAAATTTGGGTGCATGGGCAATGACATCTAGGCCTGAAGTACCTAATTCCAAAATTTGATGCCGATATCTTTATAAACTTCGGAGATAAAAAAGTGTGACAGACACGACGGACGGACGGACAGACGGACGGACGGACAGACGGACGAACACACCGAAATTATAAAGATTCCGTTTTTGTAGACGGAGCATTAAAAAGTAAAGAGTTCATTGCACATCGAGGTTGAAAGGGCTCTGTTGATATGGTTTAAGACACAGAGAGGTTCCGGTGTACCCATCAGTGGGCCCATATTGCAAGCTAAAGCAAATGACTTTGCAAGGAGATGGATAGAGCGTTTTCGTCAACGTTATGGAATTGTTAGTGGCAAAATAACAGAAGAGGCCAAAACCGTTCCTAAAGGCACAGTAGACAATTGCTTGCATGTTTAAAATGTCCACTAATAGCTCACATTTACGGAAAATCGTTCTTAACAAGGTCACCACAATGGACATAAAGGCATTTTTAGACAATTTTCAAAACCTTACCCTAATGAGAAAGTGAAAGACACAAAAAAGCACACCCCTATTTTATTCAGAGCAATATCGCTACGTATATACCCCAACAGTCATTCATCTTTATCCCCAACACAAATTGCGTGCAATTCACACCCATCTTCGCACTCCACGCACACAGTCAAGCACAGCTCTTAATGGCTTTTTAATTGTAAATATCAAACAAGCCGAACCCACCCCGTGCGAAAAGGTGGATCCAGCAATCACATTATCATCGCGTGGAGCTCCTGGAATTGGCCACCTGGATGTTGATTCAAGCGCTCTGAACTTGGCATCCGACCAGAATACCAGGTGAAAAATAAACAAATTCCAGAATCCGGCTCGATGTATCGCCGTACACGCGGCGGCGGCTGTATCTATGAACTCGAAACACAAAGAGCACCCCGAACACCAGTGATGGCATCTCATATCCTCGCACTCTTCACGTAATGAAGTGTAACTAAATATTTGCCCGGACATAATGTTTACACGAATTAAATATCTTCTTCCACCTTCGATTCGAATTTTATAGCCTTAACGCCCGCCCGTGTAAATATTTACATATTCAGTCGGAGAATTGAAATCACAAACGATATCAGTGCCGAGCCGATGCCGAAGCGGAACAATGGAAACTCTAAATCCGATTTTGGCCGAAAGCAAAACTTTCACCGAGGGTCTTGGACTGTTCTCTCTTTTCGCTCCTTTTTTTCGTTTTTGTGGAAAACTAAAACAACATTGACGCGATCTGGGGCGAATGTTTATTGCCTTTTGATTGGTGTAAATATTTAGAATAAAATAAGAGAAAAATACACATTCACCAGCCACACCATCCACTGCAGTGATGTAGTATTTGTCTTGACAATACGGACACATCCCCGTCAGCGGAACATGTGCGCGCCCTCTTCAAATTCCTTTCGACCGAAATCATTTTTCAAAATGAACACTAAAATGGATTAAATTATCTCTGGTTCATTCTCCTGAGCATGCCCCTGCAGCGTTGTGGTGTAGTTGCGATGAAGACAATGGCTCCTCCTCACCATGACTAATTAATTAACGTGGTAATTAGTGCTGGAGTACAGTGCTGCCAATCAGTGGTTGGCGGGTGTTTTTTTTCGGATTATTTTTGAAGCTCTACTCAAAACTGGTCCATTGTACCGCCAGGTAGCAACCTATTCCAGAGACGTTAATTTGATCCCAATGGCAAATGGTGACTGGACCAGATTCGATTTCACTGGGATTCGAACCTGGGACCCCTCTAACTTGGAGCAGGCACTTAACCAATTGCGCCATCCAGTCGTCTGGCGGGTGTTGCTTCGACGTTAAAAAACGCCTCATGGTTGACGACATGTTGTTGACATCAGAGGGCGCTAAGAATTCACCGTTATTCAAAAAAAAAACGGTGAAAGTGTGACGAGAGAGAGATTGCAAGATTTTTCGAATAATGTCAAACTAGCCCGTCCCTTTTTCAGCCTCGGATAGGCCACACAGACGGTTGAGTGTGAAAACATTCCCCCGCCGACTTCACTTGTCTGCCACCATCCCTCAAATGACGGAACGTTTTCCTAAGGTTCGTCTCGTCCCACAAGTCCCCCAAGGCTCTTCTCTTCCCACAAGTTCTCTTCATCATCTACCTCCTCCATTTTCCTCCATTCGCACCAAAGACGACGGCGGAGGTGGCACAGAAGTAGTCATCGCATCGGCGTGGTCGTCATTGTTATCATCTTCCCTCTCACGTTCTTCCTGACTTCTCCAGAATAAGAAATGCTTAATAGTTCACCGTTCAATCGAGATAATGGCTTTCTTTGTGGAGCACCCACCACTGAATGGGTGCAGGATATTCTTAAACTATAAATATTTTACTGTTTTTCTTTTTTTTTTCGTTTTAATTTCTTTCGCAAACCCTGTCGTTGTTGTTATCAAAAACCATCATCAAATTCCACTGACTTCACTCTAGAAAATTGGTTTTCCGCTTACTACTGAAGGACAACGCACTTCCGTATGTGAATCCTTTGACAGACGCACACACACTTGCAGTTGATTCCATTCAATAATTCCTTTCCAAGTTCCTTTTCTTTTTTTTTTGAATTTTATTATCGGTTTCCTTGAGTGTCCTCCACGAAGGAAAGGTGGTGGCATCCTTCCAGGATGTCATTCAATCAGCACCAGCAATAAACCACGTTCGGTTGTTCGGTTCCTTTGCACAGTCATAAAATATTGAACGCGATTAATGTGCATATGTACGCGGCAGGGATGGAACTTTTCGCTTCGAATACGAATCGGATTCATTTAAATCTTGTATCCTTTAACGTGTTCAAGAGGGACCCAGTCCTGCTAGAGTTGACAATGTTATGTGCTTTATATTGCAGAGTCTATCACGATTTGTGTAATGGAGTGAGTTCGTGGAATAATGTCATGCTACTGTTTAATAATGGATATCGCATCCATCTTTCGCACCCGAATTCAATCTTTAAAAGAAATGCAGGTAGATCCCTAGTATCAATTAATTTGATACACGTTTTGAAGGTTTGATAGTCAAAGAGGAATCTGTTTCTGGTAGTGATTCGTGTGAAGGCTTGACATTTGTTGCTAATCACCTAAGGTTGCAGTCATAGTCTTAGTCTTAACAGTCTTAGTCTATTTATCCTTTACACCCCCGAGATACGGACTCTGACAAAGTCAGCTAAAGAAACTACCTAAAACTCTTGAATTCTTATAAGTGGCTGATCACAGTGGAAGAAGGCAGGATTGAGGGAAATATACGATTTTCACAAGCGAGAGGGAGATGGGTTGGATGCGCCGAAAACCGTCCTTCTTCACTCGAAAATCAACTTTCAAAATGGATTCTCGGGTGTTTTCATCCCTTTTCGTTCCGTTTTCGGCATGTTTTCCTCATTTTCTGGTAATCGGTGACAGAGTAACACCCCACCTATCCTGCGAGGCATTTTAGGAAAATTTATGTATCACAGGGACGATTTAAATGCAATTTTAATTTTTTTTACTGCATAGATATAGTACTACATGCAAACATTGCTGATGAACCTTAACATTTTTTTTTATCCGTTATTAATGGGAAACTAGAATTTAAAAGAGGGCATTACTCAATTCGCGGTAGAACATTGCTGGGTGAAAACATGATGCAATTGAACCGATTCGCGTGTTCCACAAGCAGAAAATCTTGCCTGCCCATTCGGATTTCCACCGCCACTATTAATATAATTATTTGTAGGATAACAAAATAAAAGAGAAAAAAACAATGGATCAGGGATAGATCCCTGAGGGACGCAATCTTAAACGGAATGAAACGAAATTGTACATAACACTTCACAGCTAAAAGACAATCAGATAAAAGTGAATAATTTATAAGAAGTAACAGAAAAATGTCCTGCTCCTCCTCGCGCCTACCACAACGCACTACACTTTCAAATCTAGGTTCAAATCCCAGAATAAGCAAACATTTTTCAAAACAAAAAAAAGTATACAGCTCTACCTCTTTCGAGACACTGACGATGCTCAAAGGTTATAAATGTCTAGAAAAAGCTTTTCAATCTTGTCGTTCGAAGTCAACAGTAAACTGTAAACTTGGCTTTGACACCAAGCTCGGCCTTTCTGATTACAGATCGACCAAGCTGTTTCAAAATTGACCCAGCTTGACCAATCCTACAGGAAAGCTCAGCAATATTCCTCCCATCACTCGTGAAGAAGACCCCGAGATACTTAAACTTCTCCATCTGTTTCAATGGGATTAAACAAGTAGAGTGCATTGCACAGGCGTTCTGGAAATAACCATAACCACTGATTTGTCCACGTTAACCCTCATGCCAGCATCAGCACATACAGCCACAAATCTATCTAGCGCGCGCTTGAGTTCCATCTGGGAGGATGTGAGAATGACAAGACATCTGCAAAAAGTAGATGACTTACCCTCAACTCTCCCAATGTTAAACATTCCTCGGCTCGACTGCACTGTAACATCCAGTTCATAAACTTAATAAAAAGGAGAGATGACAAGACGCACTCTTGGCGAAGTCCAAAGCCCACGGTTAAAGGTGTTGATTTACTATCGTTAACCCGAACACAGCTGCTACAGTTTGTGTATAGAGACTGGATGGCCCTCAACAAAGATCCATCAATCCCATACTCCCATAGAATAGTCCAGAGTTTACCTCGAGGAACTCGGTCGTATGCATTTTCCAAATCTACAAAACAACTGAAGATCGGTTTGGCGTACTCCTAATCATTTTCAAGTACCATTCTTAGAGTGAAAAGCTGGTCGGTTGTACTTCTGCCGGGACGAAAACTGCACTGTTTATCTCCCATCCTGGATTCGACCATAGCTGGAACGCGTCTCCAACACCTTAGCGAAGATTTTACCCGGGAGACTTAAAAGAGATATGCCCCGGTAGTTGGAGCACTTTCCTTTTGTTTCGGTCAAAATTGGGAATCCTATCTCCGGTGAAACAAACGTATTTGCACCATTAACAGGCTGATGAACCCTGAAAAATGAGATTCTGTGCCTGAAGGACACACCTCACTAATTACGTCGCTGTTCTATCCTCTGGCATTGGATAAATAGAAGACAAGAAGCTCAATGCATCCATAAAATGTTACATACAGTAACCCAACTTTTTCATCACATTATCAGAGGAAAGTACAACTCTTTGCTGTATCTTTTCTGATTTTACTGTTGGAATAACCAAATTATCACTCAGTGAGTGATTACGAGTCAGCATAGCAAATGGGAACGAAAATGCACCGTTATTTTATGAGTATTTTAGACATTCTCAGAAAGGCCATGCGATCAATTTGTTGAGGCTGGCGCAATATTTTGGGTACTGTCGCATTGTGAGCACAAAGTGTATTAAAGGGTGGAGTTTTTAGAGTTTTTTCTGTCTCTATGATGTGAATATTGGAATCTCACATAAGGCAAGTTAAAATTTTAGTTTTAGAAGGCATCTTTAACTGTCCCAAACTTGAAAATAGATGAAAAAACTTGGTATCCATACAATAAAAGAAGTGAAAAGGCTACTTGCTTCCAAAACGAGTCACAGAGACATTTCGCGAAGACTTGGATTGGGATCTGTATCGAAAATTCGCAAGAACTTAGACCCAAACATTGAAAAAAAAAAATTAAGCTGGGAGGAAACCACTTCTATATTCAACCTTACAAAGGCGTATTTTGCGACAGATTAAGTGTGGTGCACATGATAATGCGACCCAGATCAATAGAGACTTATTGCAGAACGACAGAATTACTGTTACAACTGAGGCTGAAAAAAATCAGAAAAGTTTTACGCAAGAACGGCTTTCATGGACGCGCTAAAATAAAAAATTCCCTTTTGACTGATCGCCATAAAAAGTTAAGGCTGGAATTCGCACGAAAATATAGGAATTATAGTATTAGTGCCTGGGCAAAAGTTATTTGGTCAGACGAAATAAAAATCAATCAATCAACGGACTCTTAACAAGTCTTGATAATTGGAACAAAACTGTGGCGGACATTATCTTCCAGGAAGATAATGATCCGAAACACACATCTAGAATAACTAAAGCTTGGCTGCAGACTAACAGTTTGAAAGTTATTGATTGGCCACCACAATCTCCAGACCTCAAACCGATTGAGCATCGTTGGGTTGAAGTCAAACTTGTCATTACAGAATTGCCCGGAGAATGTCCGGATTTACAAACATTATGGCAAAGGACTCAAATTGCTTGGAACAATATTGGTAATAATCGATGCAAAACACTAATAGAATCCATGCCGAGAAAATAGAAGCAGTTCTCAAAGCAAAGGGTGGCCATACGAAGTACTGAACAAGATCAGTTTAATGAAGTCAACTAATTGATCAAGTGTCATGTTTTCGTTTTTCTTAATTTAAGATAAGTCATCAACTGAATTTGGATACTTATTTTGTTTTTTTAGTGAATTATAATATAATTTTATTATTTTGTAAAAATTTCGTCAAATTATATTTATAAATAAAATAATTGTAAGCAGAAGTATGATTATTTGATAGTCATGTGATCAAATAGTTGAGTCATTGTATATGTATATCAAATTGAATGTTCGTTTGTTTTGTTTGTTTTTCTGTCTGTTTGCCTATTTGTCTATTGTATCCAAATCATTGGAAAAAAGCAGGATAATCCAGAGCTATATCCCAATCAATTTGCTCCACGGCAGAATCAATAGTATCTAGTAGGTCCTTGCTGAAAAGGATTTTTAGTTATGTCCCAAGTCAACTCCTTGATTTTGTCTTCGGATTTTGAAGTCCTTCTTAAGCGATAAACCAAATATTCCCAATTTTTCTTTCTCACTTCTCAAATTTTCGGAAGGAAAATCTACCACTTTCAAAATCTCATTTCGCATTCTTCTTGATGAATGCGAGAAGCATGTGTTAAATTATCCCTCCCGGAGGCGCTCCAAGTTAAAATTAACCCCTCCAATGCTACCCGATAGGCTATCTGTCACTTTCCAAAACTAAATCATCCAATATCTCTCAGGTATCCTTACCTCAGCACCCAACATTCTTCGCCCTCTCACCAGACTTTGCCTATTCGTCCCTCTGATCCTTTGTGTCTATACGTACACACGGCACACTCATATTTCACAGCATTCCTCAGCCACACACACTCGAATCGAAATGGATTCGAAATACGGTATTATTAAGTCTATCCTTCTTATCGGACTCACAAACAGGACTCCCACATGATGCATTCCTTTTGCATAAATTACAAATTACTTAAGTCATTGATTACAGGGGTGGGGCCCTCAAACCCTCAAGTCCTCCATCGGCAGCCACCTCCTGGGTGTGTGTGTGTTTGCTGTAACATCGAAAGGATGTCAGAATTCAGAGAGGAGACAAGTTTCTACCAAAAATCAATAAACACCAGCAACTCATCAGAAACACAACACTCCGAGCAGAGACAAATACAAAATGACAGCTTCCTGCCAATGTCCTGGTTATCATTGTCCCTAACCCTCACCGCAAACTCATGTCACATCAGTGAGGAGCATACACACCCCCATCGGTGGCACAGTGACGCTGGTGCAGGACAACAGAAAAAGGACGAATTTCCAAAAGTCAACCGACAAATCAGAGGTGGCACCAACGATTGTAGTTCAATGGAAAATTTCGTTCGTCATGATTTTCATTAAATTACCACCACTCACCGGAGTGAAGGGTCAATTTGATTGAGGTCAATCCTAGATCCTGTCTGCATCGTCTTCCTTGATTTCGGTTCACTGAAAGTGAGTGAACGTGAAGCAATGTAATTTCGGTCATCAGTGTGGAGAATGCAAAGGGAAAGGACATTAGGGCACACATTCTATGGATCATGTGGAGATGGTCCTTGAAAGTTTCATGTACTTCAGTCGATTTTCCCGCAAATGAATAAGTAAACACTTGGCAAAGGACATTTATCACTGCAGACCGTTGAGGAGGTGAGTTAAAAAGTTGACCGAAAATGTCGGTTAACCTGACAGGGACGATCATCAAAAATTAATTTACTTTTGAAATGTTCAATGAGACAAATCAAAATGCTTTCAGTCCTTCTTCAAAATCCTTGAAGTTGAAAATGCTCATTCTCGGGACATAAATGCGTGTCGCTTCATGCAAACCGCCCAGATCCTCCAGAGGAACTACGGTTTTGACGTGTTTGACAGTTTCCTTCACTGACAGTTGAGTTTTAGAAACTTCTTAACTTTGTAATCTACTAGTTTGTGTGACTGAAGGGTGCCAACACGCCACAACCTCTGTCAAAAGGGGACGTGGAAACGTGTTCAGTCACGAAGCTTCACGGCATTCTAAACGATGAATAAAAAAAGTCCTTAAAATTATGACTTTATATCCTTGATCAAGAGAGAAAGAATCGTTAAATTCGACACCAACGACTTTTGACGACAATGTACACTGCTAATTTTTATTGCATCCTAAAGTCTCCACTGTCAAATGACGCATGACATTTTGGAAATAAAACAAAACGCCACGCCATTAATCCGCTGAAGACGTGAAAGCAAACTTTAATTACTCTCTAATTACAGAACAATGGATGCAGCAGTAAATGAAACTCAAAACAAACAAAACGATAAATAAACATTTCGAAGTGGAGAAATCTGTTTTCCAGCGCCCACGTTCTCCGCCGTCAAATAAAAACCTGACTCCGTATTGCACAGACAACGTTTCAACTCTCATCAATTATCTGACCTCTTTTCTTTGGACGATCACGATACGAGAAGGCAGAAGAGACTGGTGCCTGCCAACGAATGCAGAAAAAAACGAAGGCCCAAGTCTTTCCTCGAAAGACAAACAAAGAAAAAAAACCCAAAAAGAAACTACTTTTAATGCATCCCGTTCCCTTCAACTTTGAAGTGGAATATTTTCACGGCAATTATGCTTTCATTCGTCGATGTAGAACACAGAAATTCATTACCCTGCAGTCGTCCTCCCAGGCACCCGGTTTGCGAACACACCCGCACTCATCATATCTCTCCATCGATTTAATTTAATGTCTATCCATCGTCGTAGGGTTTACATGTGTACAAGTGTGCGGCTCTTAGGGTTTAATTAAAAATGGACAAAAAGTCAAGGGAATGATCGTTGGAATTGCATCTGGAAATCTGATGCGGTTGCAATTGGATACCGTGCGCCATGGCAGTTTGGTGTCTTTAAGGAGTGAATGCAACCTTCAAACAAAATAAAGTGCTTCCTTCGAGTTGTATTTTTGTTCTTGACAGTCTCCTTCCATCAAGGAATTCAGGGCATTCGCTTCTCTCCCCCTCTCTCTCTCTCTCGCCTGCCTCTCATACTTGTCAGGAATCTATTATCAAGGACATTCTGCGATTTGATGGGACTGCTTGAGAACCCCAGGCACGTTACCTGAGCGCACGTACTAGGCGGAACATAATTTTATGAAAAACAGAAAAATAAAATAAAAATGAAATGTTTGTTGGTTATGAGACGTGGAGACGTGGAAGCGTGTGTGAGGGCACACGATTGCAGGGGTAATAAAAGAAGGAACTTTATGTCCTTAAAATTTGTCAGGGGATTTTATTTAGATTTTATGAATCCACTTAAAGTTGAATATGTGTCTTCTTTATGTCGTGACATGTTGCAGTTGCCTGGGTGAGGGATGTTACCACACAGGAGTTTAGCCAAAAATGTTGAAATCATGGGGAGACTCTATGAGGAATATGGGTGATATTTTAGTTTCGAATGGGAATTCAAATGATTGCGGTCACGGTTCGGGGGCATGTTAAAAAATTTATGACTGACGGTAAAAAATAATCCGACCTAGGTTATTAACCATTTCGTATCTCTGAATGGATGATATTGATGTGATTTGCAATAAAGACAATCTAGATTTGCCACAAAGATGATGTACTCTGAACGACAAAGAAGGGAAGTGTACACAACTGTGGGCGCCTTGGCGTAGCGGGTAGGTGCGTCCACTCCTACGCTCGAGGTCTAAGGTTCGAAACTCGCAAACACACACTACACATTTTTTCACGGTTCCACCTCTTTCGAATGACTGACAATGCTCAAAGATTATAACTCTCTAGAAAAGTAAGGACGAAAATTAATGGACCTAGGTGACTACCCTGCGGAACCCAACATGAGGCCTGACAACGAATAAGTTTGCAAAGGTTTGGTGATCTGGCGGAGTTCAAGAGTAGCAGGGTAGCTATCGCAAATACATTTGTCATTAATAAAGCGGTAACAACTTTTGGGACCTACCCACTACGCTACGGCGCGGTTCGTTTTATTAGTCCTTCTATAATCATTTGGTTCACTTCGATGGGCGCATAAACCAACTCGGTGACAGAGGTAGCAATATCTGACTGCTGGCCTTCTCAAGAACTTTGTGAGAAGAATTTTTATTCAAAAGTCGCAATTTGTATTCAAAAGCTTACAGAATTCAAGACAAAAACCACAACCCCTCTGTTGTAAATGAACTAGTTTAGGCCGTTAAAGAGGATTGTTGCAGACCTTCTAACACCGTTATTGGCGAAATCTTCTGTATAGAGTCCAAGGAGATAAACCAAGTTAATTCTTCAGCAGATGCGTGAGATGTGCACCCACTAAAAGCGCACCATTCCTTAGTAGCGCTTTCAAAAATTTTGAAAAAAAAAGTGATCAAAAATAAGACCAACAAACTTGAACTAAATCAACTTAAAGAAACTCAGAATATCCTCTGTTCATCTGTCTAAAAGACAAACGCACGCAGTCACGAGCTCAAGGTCAAAATACGAGAACGAACAGTCCCACAAACCTCACCTTCATTTGCCCAAGTGACTTCCTCACCCCCATCAGCAGACAAACAAAACGCAAGTCAAGGAACCCTGTCCTTAGGTCAGAGTAAAAGCAGCGAACAACACAACGAGCACAATCTCGCACAGCACACAAGCGATGATGCAAAACCCGATGGGACACAGCCTGCTACTGAGCCAGCGAGAGGAGAAGAGCATGAGCTCACGAAAAAAAAAAAAAAATAACTACGAACACTTTTTGAATTATTAAAGAAAGTCCTTATACAAAATTCATACCCAGCTACACGCCTCCTCGTCCACCCCATCGAACTGCCGCTCGGTGTTTGTGTGTGTGTGTGCAAATGTTTGCTTAATCTTTGTTTTTTTTTTTGCCTTGCGTTGCTTCTCCTGCCTTGTGTGCTTTCATTGTCGAGGATTTCACCCTCGTTATGTTCGCTTTTCCACCGCACATGCAAGTGGCATGTGCCTGAAATATTTAAAAAGTCAAAACCATACACACACAGGTGAACTGCGACCCACACATCCACAGGCAGCGGGAATAATTGTACAGTAAAAGTACTTGTCATAAAAAGGACATTCGTGCGGGAGAGAAACCTTCGTGTTTATGTTTCAAAAAAACAGTCGAATAAAAAAGGACCCAAATTAGCGAGCAGAAATGCAAATTGTCCCGAAAAATCCTTCCTCTAATCCCATTATTAGCCGAGTAGACGCTGGCGGCATCAGTGGCAGACGTGGGCATGATTTCGGCGCGTCTTGGGATGAGAAGGATCCGAGCTCGGGATCGGATAATGTCTGGCTGATGCATAATTCAGTACATTAACCATCTCCGGTGGTGCCCGATTGAATTCGACTGCAATTTGCTGATTCAATGAGGGCCAAAATGAGATGTAGTCTTAGGGATTTGCCTTCACAAATAATTGTCCCATTAATTCCAGTCGTTTTGATCCGCTGAATGTTTCAGTTGAGGTGCACTGGGATTACACGGAACACAAACACATGCACGCTCTCGGATGACGTGTAATTTATTCAAATTAGATACAGGTCCGACTGGGATTAGGGTTTCGATTGATTTGTTTTTCGATTATCGAATTAAACAAGCAGCTTGACGGTGGACAGAGGGGTAATTGACATTCTCATCCCAATTCAGTTGGAAATTGCTTGCATATTATGGTGCCTGGAAAAACTCGTTTTCACAGAGAAATACCGAAAATTGGTCGAAAGCTATTCGCTCTTCATAGCCAACTGCTTCTGGGTTTGCACTTTCAATTGGTTGTTGGTTAAATTGTTTTTTTTCTTGAACTCAAAAGTGCAAACTCCATCACCGCATGTGCTGCATTTCTAGGAGATGTATAAGATCTGACTTATGCACTGATTTAATGTGACAATATAACGGTGGGCGCCGTGACGTAGTGGGTAGGTGCGTCGACTCCTACGCTCGAGGTCTAAGGTTCGAAACTCGAAAAAACACTTGACATTTTTTCACGGCTCCACCTCTTTCGAGTCATTGACAATGCTCAAAGAGTATAACTGTCTAGAAAAAGTTTCTCAATCTCGCCGTTCGGAGTCGGCATTAAACTGTAGGCCCCTCCACTCGTGAGAGAACAGTAGACGCACAACACGAGTGGTTGCTGAGAAGCTAGGCCCAGGTCCACCTCGGACTGTAGCGCCACCATTATTATTATTATTATTATTATTATTATTATTAGAATAGATAGAAATAGATATTTACAAATGACAGCAAATGTCAATTCAAATTAGCTGGAAGCACTTAGTTCATTGCGTGGTAATTTGCCTAGTCAAGCAACTCGATTGTTGTTCGTATTCTTCTGGTGGCGCTACTGTCCGAGACAAGGATCAGGGCCCCTGTCCTTACCTTTGTGCCGTAGAGCAAGACTGAAGGTTCCAACTTGTAGTCGCTTATCCTGGTTATGCAGTCCGCATTATGCGACTTCTCGTCTGGGCTGAAAACAGTAACCTCAGCTCGCATAGGGTTTGTCTTCGAGGCTAGGTCTAATGTCACACTTATGTCAAAATATCAAAACTGCACAAATCAAAAGTTGCCCCTTCTGCCTCCCAGCCTCAAGACTGTGTGCTCTTTCCAATAGAATGCGTATTAACTTAATTTATGGCACTTTCGAAAATATTTATATTTTCTCCCTCAAAATCACCTCCCCTCGTCGGACCACATTGTGGAGCGGCCTTAAAACAAAGTTTAATGGCTTCTTGCATAAATTCCCATTAATTTGATGGCGAATTGTGAATTATGCTCGAATTTATTGTAAGGAACACCGTTTGGTCTCAAACGCATGGCCCCCCATTCAAGTGAATAGCATTTTTTGCTTTGTTTTATTTTTTTGTTTTTGAAATTAATTTTATTTCCGAATTGCATCTGTTTTCTGTTTGAATTTACTATTTGATTTTTCTATTTGTTTCCGCCTAATTGAACGCAGAGAAACCGTAGAGGCATCCGCAAAGTTTTCGAAGACTTTGTGTATCATTAACGTGTTCACTTGAAGATTTACGGCGATACTCGTGCGAGTATCTCTGTTCAGTATCAGTGGTGTTGAATTGAATTTGAATTTTTCGAAATTTTATTTTCGTTGCGAATGGTTAATTGGAAAGAGAAATGGAAAGGTCGGAAATGGTTGTTTTCGAAAAGTGTGGGTGGTTTTTTGTTCGAATTTTGAATAGAATTTCATTGCCAGTGACACTGGGCATGTGATATCACGAATTCCGTATTTTTTTTGATTGGCATTCGCGGCAGGAATAGTGTCTGCCATGAAATGTTTTAAAAATATTTCAGAACTGTTGGGTGGGTGTGTGTTTTCTTGTTCTTTTATTAATAAACACATCAAATCATAATTTACCACGTGGACGGGGGGAATTTGAATTATTGGATGAGCTTGATGATGGAATTTTAGTTTATACTATCGAGGGGAATGCTGTTGAGTTATGCTTTAAAGGGGATTCTTTTGATTTTTATTTTGTCGTGGCTATGCCACTGATAGGAGAGAAAGGAATGAGTGTGAAACTGAAGGATGCACAGTTCCGCTTAGATCAACTTAGGCTGATGATTGTCTTTCTATTGAATCATAGAGAGCTCGTGATAAGGTGATTAAATTGACAGATGTTAGCTGAAATTGTTGATGTGCAGTAGTATGCCTCAGTTCGAGAGGAGACCACATGTGCAGAGAAACGATTTCCTTTTCCTCGTGATCTCTACAACTTCTACGGATGTCGTCAAAAGTAAGACCCATCCTATTGACATCCTTCTCCTCCCGATCTCTACAACTTCTACGGATGTCGCAAACGTAAGACTCATCCTATTGATATCCTTGCCAATAATACAGTGTTCTGTCACTTACCTCTGTGCCTAGTAGTTAGGGCCGTTTTACCCTCGGACCACTTGCCACAAATACCTCTTTCCTCTTTTTTCTTGTGGCTTCAGTCTCGATATTGCAATTGCAACGTCTAAATTGACAGGAACATTCTGCCTGACAGCGGTATTTATATCTTCTGACAGTTCAGGGTTGTTAAAAGCTGATCACTACACAGAAAAGCACTGCTTTTTAATTGTTCAGTGGTGTTTTCAAAATAATTAACGTGGGGCTGCTTTTCGTACAAAATACAGTCGAAATGGTGACTTAACTTCATTAAGGGATTTATTCAAAAATACAGGGCGACTGAATCAATTTGTATTTTCATACACTCTGGCCTTCCTTCAACAAGTCGTTCAACACAAAACACCGAAGCAATTCTTGAGTTCTTGCTGAGAGTCCAGATTTACTGTAAAAAATTTAAACTCACTCTTGAAAGACGAAGAGTAGGGTTAACCATCTGGTAATAAGATGGGTAAACAAAGTCAAAGAATAGGGCGATTAATATTTTATCCATAAGCAATTGATCGTCCAAGATCTACTCTACGGCGCAGAGAAATGAACAATATCCAAAGCAGATGAAGAAGCTCCTGATCTCTTCGAGAGAAATGTGTGGTCTTTAGCCCTCTTCCTGTTGCTGTCGATTGAAGAAGAAGATTCAAACCCGAACTGTATTGGCTGTACAACGACATGTGTCTATCCAGGCGTCTACAAATCCACCGTCTAAAATGGTTGGACTATGTAGGGCGCATGTACGTCTCCAAAAATCATCGCCTCATACCATTTGGGACAACGCAACAGAGGTGGCGCACCCAAATGGAGAGGGACCTCAACTAACTTGGCGTGCGCAATTGAAGACAACTATCAAAAAATCTTGCTAGCCCGGGAGACTTATTGGTTAAGGTCCAGGTTCGCCTCCAACTGAAGCACCATAAAAAGAAGAAGAATAAAGAAAACCCCAAATGACACTCTCCGACAGTAAGACCGCGCAAAACCAAACCACCCATTCCAAGCGAGCAAATAAAAAAATTACCAAAGTTCAACGCTTCCATTATTTATGATCATCACCGCCATTTACCGCAGCAATTCAAGTGTCTGCGCATTATTTCACATAAACTGCAACCATTGTGCAGTCACATGAAATTCATTTTCATTAATTCCACCAACGTGCTGCGACACCCTGTCCCCACAGTGGGGCCGCATGGGTGCAACACGGGTTGTGAGACATGTAATTTCTCATTCAACCGAAAAAAAAAGGAAGTCAATTTCGGTTTATGCATGCGGCTTGTTTCATTTCTTTTTTTTCGCGAACCAAGTATGTGTATGAATTGGGTGATATTTTGTGCATAAAAAGAGTCGTCTGTTGTCGTGTAACCCCCCACTCGTTGGAACACAGTGCGGCTCAGAGAACAATTAGCCAATTAGGTATGAGGCTGGAGACAAAAGAGATGAAACGAGTTGCATTTTGGATGGTTCGTCGTTATGTTGTGCTGTGCTTTTAGCGGTATTGTTATCTGAAAATGTTTCACAGAAGCTATTGTGTCGTTCCTGTTGACATAACTGCATTTGAGTGCATGTCGTGAATATGTAACTGTACCAGAGCAGATTAGTTTTGGGCAATTTAACTGAACTGGGGCAAAGGGATTTTATATGGGAACTTACAAGTGAATGGTTTCGAAAGCATTAAGCTGTTGACGACAGGGATGTTATGTTTTATTATTTTTATTTGGAGAAAAAATGGAGAACGTAACTTAGAGAAGTAAAGGTTATGGTTGAGACTTGGTGAAATGTCAGAACCAGTTCAGAGTGTCAACTAGAAGTTCAAGGAAGAGAAGTAAACAACACTTCGCATATAGTTCAGTGGGTTAGCTAACTTTTAAGACAGTGCTATTCTATACTATTCGGGATGTCAAAATCCGGACAACGTATTTTATGACATCATATGAGTATTTCATTATCGAACTTTTATTATCCTTAAACAACAGCTTATATCCATTTGTCTGATTATGGAATCAAACAGAACTGTCACATCAGGGGATCGGAGCAGCCAGGACAAATTTTAAAACAAAAACAAAGTTTGGTGCGGTTGCCTTATTGTGCCTTATTTTCTTTTTTAACGATGCAACAGTTTCTCTCACTGAACTGTATTACCGACGAACAGTTGGCAGGCGAATGCCAAAAAACTCAACCCAGAGACAGGCGCCAGTTTAGAGAGGTATTGAAATAAAATATGACCGAATTCAGGTATTTAATCGCAGTCTGATTGTCGGAACGTTTCTCTTAACGCCATGGTGTGTGTGTTTGGAAGACGCTACAATGTTCCGGCAAATAGAGGGATATACAGGGCGGACCATCTAGGGTTTTTAATAAATCATAGGTTATTTTGAAACTGACAGCTGCTTCCCACTCGAAATTTTAACAGAAAGTCAGTCTCATACCTCCGCGGATCGAAATGAGTCGCTTTACGCTTAAACAACTTCGGGAAATATTGAAAACTTATTTCCAAAGTGAGTGCTATGTGGCCCAAACAGTGGTATTTTTGAAAAGAAGTTTTGTCCGAAATGAAGCACCCACCGCGACTGCTTTACGCAAGTTTGTGCAGAAAGTTCGTGAGACTGGTATGCTAGTGGGCAACACTCATAGTCCCCGTTGTCGTACGGTGCGCACAGATGAGAATGTGGCTACTGTGACCGAGAGTGTGAGACTCAATTCACGAACATCAACTCGCCATCGATCTCAAGAGCTCAACATTTTCATTTCACGCACTAGCCTGAGGAGAATTCTGCACAACGACCTCGGTTTATTAGCTTACAAGGTCCAATTGACTCAGCAATTGAAAGCGCACGACCTGACCATCTGCTTCATTATGGCTTCTCAGTTTAAGCCTTAGAGCAGCTTGAATTGGACAACGATTTTGGGCGAAAAATCATCTTCTCGTGCGAGGCGCATTTTCAGCTCGGCAGCTACGTTAACAAACAAAATTGCCGGCCGCATCTGGGGCTCGGAAAACCCGCACCTTATTCGCACGTCGAGAAGCCAATGCATCCACAGAGAGTGACAGTTTCGTGCGGATTGTGGAGTGGTGGTATCATTGGACCATTTTTCTTCAAAAATGATGCTGAGAACAACGTGGGGTGGGCATTACAGAGCCATGTTAACCGACTTTTTTTTCTGAAATTGAAGACATGGACTTGAACGACCTCTGGTTCAGCCAGGATTGCGCACCCTGCCACACAGTCGATGCCACAATCGATCTTTTGCGCACCAACTTCCCAAATCATTTTATCGGCCGTCATGGCGATGTCAATTGGCCGCCTCGGAGCTGCTCCGTGAAGGAGCGATGTTATGCTAAAAATCCGGTAGCTACAACCCGAAACCATCCGTAAGCTACAACCCGAAACCATCAACAATATCTTTGGAAATTGGGGTGATAGAATGCGCTACTTCGAATCCAGCCGAGGTAGCCAGTTGAACGACTTTGTATTTTCTAATTAATAGGAATGTTTGTTCTTACTAACAAAGTCATAATACATTTTTTTGTATTTTGTTCATTTTATTGCATTTTGAAAAAGAAACTTGTACTTGGCCCATCCTTAACAAACTCAGCTTGTTCCTTCGAGAAAGGGCTCCATTACTCAATTGCCTCTTGATCCCGAAGAAACAGCGGTTGACAAGAGTTATTCTGCGTTTGATCTCGGTACTGATGTTGTTTGTACTGTTTACCGCGGAGCCAAGGTAGACGAAGTCCTTAACTACCTCAAAGTCATAGCTGCCTATGCTGACGTTGTGGCTAAGTCGTCTATGTTGTGCGTCCTTTCTCGATGACAGCATATACTTGGTTTTCCCCTCGTTTACCGCCAGACCATTTTAGCCACTTCCGTTTCAATGTCAGTAAACGCATCATTGACGGCTAGCTGTGTTCGCCCAAATACGTCAATGTCATCCGCGTATGCTAGCAGTTGAACGGACTTTTGGAAGATCGTGCCTCTTGTGTTGGCCAGTGAGTTTTGCACGATCTTCTCAAGAACGATGTTAAAGAAATCACATGACAGCGCGTCGCCTTGTCCAAAACCTTTTTGACATTGAAAGTTAAGATAAATTCGTTACCGACCTCGATGAAGCAGCGAGTGTTCTCCGTCGTCATTCTGCTCAGTCTGACGAGTTGACAGCTTTATCAAAAGATGGCCCCTATACTGTGACTCCATACCAGTGATGACAGGTCGTGGTAAATTCCCATTTTTGTGAGAAATTCTTACTTCCATTCCAGAAAGGTTTTTTTTATACAAAAGAAGGTAAATTTCTTCTGAAAAAAATATCCATCCATTCAGTTGTGTTCGATTGAATAATTGAAACAAGGTTCTCAGCTTCGCCGTTTAGGGTCGGCAATTGACTGTAGGGGACCTACAGTTCCATTCGTGATAGAGCAATAGCACGCACGACACGAGAGGTTTCTGTAAAAGCTAGGCCCAAATCTACCTCGAACTGTAGCGCCACAGGGTGCGCATTCTTTTATGCCAATCACGTGGATGGTCTGTCGGCAATATTCTTTGAGTCAATTGCAGTTTATATGGAAAAAAATGCAAATCATCCTTCGAAATGCGTCACAAGGTGGTTCCACTGAAGCCAAAATGCTAAGCGATGTGACGGTACGACACATGGGGGTTCCCGCAACTCTCTCTCTCTCTTAACATTTTTCATTGGAACGTCTTGAGCGTTGATGAACGGCATGTCGACGATATTCCACTCTCCCATGCTCAACAAAATTCGGGATAGTGTTGTCATAAGGTACTTGTTGGACATTATATGTTCGACGAAAACTAAACGACTATTTTCAATGTACAGCGTCACTATTTTATGGTTAAAATTGACGTTTTTAAAACATATCTACTCAAGTCAATCGGTTGATAAATGTCAAAATCATTTAATGTACTAGATTTTGGTGCACCCTGTATAAGAGAGCACACAAATCGCAATCATCTCTTTCAAATAGCCCAGTCGGATGAACCTTCGGTCAAATGAAACAGCAAACCAAACAACCGACTCTTCAAATTACCCACAAACCACATCCGCCGTCGCATCACATTTTACTTTGCACGATGAGAGAGGTTGACAGAGTCTGCGTTTCCCTGGCCATTCTCCAACTTCCTTGCAACTGTGGCCAAATAATTCTTGAGTCTTTCTTGTTGGCAAATGCCAAGGACTGAAAACTCTTTGAATCCAGCACACACCCCATTACATTGTGACCTTGTTTGCGTACATTGTTCATGGTGGCCCCCCTGGAGAATCGCAATTCGCAATTCATAAAAATCTCATGGTACTCTGCATTCAAGCAGGACGACAAACTCCAAGAGCCATGAGAAATTAAAACAAAAAACTAAGTGAAGTCCTTCTGCTGATGCAACAACCTCTTGACCGAGTTTCACTTCATTTCAGGCGACATCTGTTCGCTTTTCCATGCATTTTCGAGACCTGAATGCAGGCCAGTCAATAACCAGATGCATCCACCCAGGAATTTAATTAAGGAATTCAATGCCACAAGGATGCAGTCCTTCAGAAAACTATCATTCACCTGACACAAAACGCAACCGCATACAAAACCACCAAGTCCTTTCCTTTCACCCCTCCCTTCGCCCACACTCGCATCTGCATCCTGAAGTATCTGCATTTCCTCCTTTTGATTTACGGATTTCCTGCAAAACTTATCCACAGTAAAGCACAGCTACTTACGAAATTACAAAAACCGTATCTGCATTCATTACCAGACCGAACTAATCCGCATGCACACGTACGGATACTTCGTACTCCACACAGAAACCACGCCGACTTAAGAAACCGAGTGCAGATGCATCCTGCCGCCGACGCGCGCCCAGCCCACTTCGGCAGAGGAACTCTTTTGGCAGCTCCTCCTCGGAGACAAAGTTTCATCATCTTCTCGGCCCCCTCCTGTCAGCCGAAGTTAATTTCAATATTTTCCTATTTTCGTAAGGATGTGTATTTATTTGTCGCTGTGTATCTTTTCCCTGAGCACAGTTGTGCTGCGGGTGTTTTGAAAGTTTAAACACTCCTGGCAGACCTTCCTAGGGTGACGACTGTTCCCACACTCACGCCCACGTTTGTGTGTAGTTTTGATTTAAATTTTCTTCTTTTTTTTTGTTTTGAGAATTTCTTGCATTATTTAGCATCCTGGTTGGATTTGGCTTGGGGGGGAGGCGGTTCGAAGGATGTGAAGGCCGGGAAGTGGTGAATTGCTGTATCATTCACCAGCCCAGATTCCTCTGCTTCTTCGCCTTTTTTGGGGTCGTTTTGTGCCTTCAGTCATGAAGACTCTTGAGGGATTAGTGTGATCCGGGGCTAAGACTGTTTATTTATTCTCGAAATTCCATTGAACTTTGAGCCGCACGATGTGAAGGACGAATTTTTAATTTTTTTTTTACCCCATCTGTGTATAACAAGGACACACTTTTAGAACGTGAGGTGGAGAATAATTTATGATGTGTAGAGATGTGAACGATGTACCTGATCAAATATTACCACGAAATCGCTTGAGCACTGGAATAGAGCTTGTGACAGGTCGGTGGTAATTACTCTTTTTGACTCTTAATCAACGCAAGCAATTGCTTATGTGAACACGTTACTTTGAAATCAAAGCTTAAGAGGGACCCCGAATTCATGGCAATCAAAATATAGCTCGTTTTGGGCCGTTAAAAAGGTATGTCAAAGGCACTTTGCGGTTGATTTCCAATTCAAGGCTGAAAGTTCAATTGAAGTGAATTCGGTTGGTTATGCGGATTGAAGTGTGAACAAAATCTCATTCAGTTACCCATCAATGATCAAAAAAAGCACCAATCGATGGCGCGGATTTTCTAGCGTCGTTTCAAATCGATTTTGACTAAGGTGCATAATCAAAAGTTTCGTTGTATCTTTTGTTAATCGGAGAATGGAAGATATTGAGCCAACAACTCAGTGACCACCAAATACCAAAGTGGTCGCCGACTCATTGCCATCATCTGCTGCCGTTCACAACCAACAACGTGAAAGGACGTGAAATTAAATCGTAGACGCTTGAGAACACAATACAATACAACACATTCGATTGACAAGGGTCTTTAAGAAAACAAAAAGTTTAAAAGCCTTGAAGCAAAGCGGTTGCAAAGATTGGAGGTGCTGAAGTGGCGAAAGTGGCTGCATGTTGACTGAACAGAAACGAAGTTGAAGTTGATTCAATCGAGGGCATTTCGTTGTTGCAGGATAATTGGAGGCAAATTACTTAGAGGTCACTCTTAAAAAAAAGAGAAATACCACTAGTTTTAGCAACACATCTTCACAGACAATTCAATACTGCATTACTTACTTCATTTGAATGGTAGCTCTTCTAATTCAATCTTCTTCACATCTTCAAATCTAATTACTTTTAGGAACAACGTCAACGACAATCACTTTGATCTCCACTAAGCATTGAGTGAAATTCTCTAAATGACTTTGTAAATTTTATCAAAACTTTCATTCTTTATAACCAATATTTTATTATTTTCATACAAGACCTTGTAATAACTTCTTATAACTCTTAATTTCATATGATCTATTACATCATTCTCAAATAGTTAATATTATTAATCTATTACATTTTGCTAATATGTGTTCCAATTTTTCCATTAGTTTCACTGTTTATTTCTGTGTTTCGTGTTGTGTGTGGGGTGGTTGGTGCAATTCAACGTTGATTTACTAATACATATATATTTATATATGTAAAAAAAATAAAACTTAGTAACTTCGTTATTTGAGAATCTAATATACAATTTATTTTTCATTATGTTTTCACATTTGAAAATTTTATGTTTTATGTTTTGAATGTTCCTGGTTAGGTTACAATAGTTCATTAACCCTTTTTTATTTATAAATTTAATTTAATAAAATGTTAATTATTTTAAGTTGTTTAAATATTTAAGTGGGCGCCGTGGGGTAGTGTGTAGGTGCGTCGACTTCTACGCTCAAGGTCTTAGGTTCGAATCTCGAAAAAGCACCTAACATTTTTCACGGCTCCACCACTTTCGCGTCGACGCTCAAAGAGTATAACTGTCTAGAAAAAGCTTCACTTTTCTCTTCTTCCGTTCGGCATTAAACTGTAGGTCCCCTTCATTCGTGAGAATACAATAGCACGCACAATACGAGTGGTTGCTGAGGAGCTAGGCCCAAGTCCACCTCGGACGATTATTATTATTATTAATTTGGTTGAAAATTAACTATTGGCATTCTGAAATGTTTGTATTTCATTTCTTGATCATTCATGGTGGAGAATGAAGAATAAATATGTTTTTTTTTAAAGGATCAGTACGGTTGTTTTAACAATTTCAAGAACGCATGTAAGGCACACATGTTACTACTTAAACATTCATCAGTCGATTTGTATGATTTCGCTGCTGTCATTGTCATAAATAGTTGACATTTGTCAAACGCAACAAACACTAAAATGTTCCCAACTCTTAAAGGCCCACTAGAAAGTTCGTACGGAATCTTAAGAGAACTAAAGCATCCGAGCGAATACACAAAAATGTTACACTGTGATTAACACGACTGGATTGACGACAGTTGGTTAAGTGCCTGCTCCAAGTTCGAGAGGTCCCAGGTTCGAATCCCATTGAAATCGAATCGAGTCACTATTTGCCATTGGGATCAAATTAACGGCACTGGAGTAGGTTGCTACCTGGCAGTACAATGGACCAGTTTTTTTTGACTACTCCACTAGTGTTTCAAAAACTCAAAAAAAAACACGACTGGACTGCGCAGTTAGTTAAGTTAAGTTAAGTGCCCTAAGTTAGAGTGGTCCCAGGTTCGAATCCCAGTGAAAGCAAAGTCAATACGCTTTTATGCGGTTTTCCAAATCTGGTCCAGTCACCATTTGCCGTTTGGATTAAATTAACTGGAGCGGTCAGTCAGTGTTAGTAGTCCGAAGGTGGATATCACAATGGACCAACATGATCTAATTGCGCTGGTGAATTCACCCTAGCCTAACCTACACTGTGATTATAATACCCGCTTCGATCAGTTTCGATAAATTCGTTCACTCTTACCTACTTTCGCGAGAGCGAAATGAATCGTTCTCAACATATGCAAATGTCAGTTGGTGCTGAATTCTTCTTAAGTTTTTATAAGCAGTTACGAACACTTTAAAACTTGACGATGTTTCTGGTTAGTTTTCGTTAGATTAAGTTTTCATACCGCTATTATAGTTGGCCCTTAAGCTTTACCACAGGGCATAGTGAAAGGACCGTTTCTCTTCAAGCATTTTCTTCTTCTGTGTCGGTACAGGACTTAGAACACAAATTGGTTAGCTATCTTTAGCATCATATGGGCAATTGTGTCGGCCGTCCTATATTATTTGTATAAGCCTTCGTTGCTTCGGTGACGTTGGACCGTGACTTCTGATCCGAGGCTCTTTTAGCGGGTTCTGCTATATCCATGCTTCTTCTACAGTGTCTTCAGAACTAGGACAATGGATTCAAAATCCCAGGTCAGCTCTGAACTGTGGTGTGACCTAAGAACTATGTGAATTACTTTTCATTACAATCGTCAATTTCCCCAAAAATCAGCCGAATCCATATTTTAAGCAGACATTTTCCCTTGAATTGCACGCACTCATTCGATGTCCATCGTCGCACAACATGTCTGTGGGATGTCCTTGAAAACTGTATAATCACATTATTTCAGTGATAAGCTTTTCATTGTTTCCTGACCCAAGTCTGTACGGCGCACCCCACTTGACAGCTCGTGAATATCTACCACCGAATGTGTGCACAAATGCCGAGTCCTTTTGGGAACCCATTAATTTAGTGCTAATGTGTGCTGAATGTGTGCCTGTGCGTGTGTGAAAATTCTCATCATTACTTTGCCAATTTAGCACTTTCACTGGTGTCAGACAAGACCGATACACAGATAGTGTGTACGCGGGGGGAAGAGGAATTAATTAAATTTATCCATTTGTTAGTTTGCCGTAGGAGTTTGTTGCTGCTTTTTTGTGTCTTCATGGGAACGGGTTTGAGTGGAGGGGAAATCGGCTCCCGTTCGAGTGAAAGGATTTATGCCGAAGGAATATGATCGTATTAATTATGTTGTTGTTTATCATAATTAATGGTTATGAACTGTTTGCTTGACTGACTCTTATGATAGGGAACTGTGATTCAATGGAAAGGCTTGTGTGATTAATTCTGTCATGAGTACTTCATTTCTTGACAACAGAAGCTCTGCCCTTTTTTTTGTGTGGTGACACTTCAGTTGAAGGGTGAAAATCTGAGGGGCTTACAAATAAGTGTGGGAGAATTTTTAAATGTCATTGGGGTGATGATTGAAAAGCTAAAATTGATCTTTTAATGGATTCAAGGTTTAAAAAGTGGTCGGATCCACTCTCAAAAGTGCCAAGTTGTGCCAAAAGTGTTTGCTCAACATAATGAATCAAACGAACATTGCACCAATTTCTTATTGTACTAAAACGTTTCAAAATAGCCTCAGTTGACGATTGATGAGCCGAGGCTTGTTTTAAAATTTTAAATTATTTTTTATTTGTTAATAATAATAATAATGGCGGCGCTACAGTCTGAGGTGGACCTGGGCCTAGCTTCTCAGCAATCACTCGTGCGTGATATTGATCTGTCACGAGTGGAGGGGACCTACAGTTTAATGCCGACTCCGAAGGGCGAGATTGAGAAGCTTTTTCTACACAGTTTCAAAGACTAAAAAGCCAAGTATACTACCCGTAAGAAACTGAAGCTTATGTTGAAGCCAAACGAAAAGGAACCAGAAGCATCATCAACATTTTAAATGTTCATGATTGCTTTTAGAAAGTTAAGAAAAAATCAAATGCGTACAGAGCGATTTATTTCATAAGTATGTGTATGTGAACGAACGAACATAAGTATGTGAACGAACGAAATAAAGTGAACGAACTCATCGAAACTGAACGAAAGCGGTCGTTATAATCACGGTATAAAATTTTTGTGTAGTCGCTCGATGGCTTCAGTTCTCTTAAGTTTACAGACAGGTATTATAGTAACCCCTTTAGAACTAAAGCAAAAGGTGGCTTGGATAGTGTTTTCAAACTTCATCAAAATGTGCTTTGAATTCAATGTGATTCTCTTATATTGTAGACCCAATGTCCCTAAATCATTTGAATATAAAAGGAAAGCTTTTTGGTCAGCCAGCTAATGTCCTTCACTAATCACAGCTTTGAAAAGGTAGTGCATTTTTTTTATAAGGTAAATTGGTATGTATGTGGGCGCCGTGGCGTAGTGGGTAGGTGCGTCGACTCCTACACTCGAGGTCGTCGGTTCGAATCTCGAAAAAAACATCCAACATTTTTTCACGGCTCCACCTCTTTCGAGTCATTGACAATGCTCAAAGAGTATAACTGTCTAGAAAAAGCTTCTCAATCTCGCCGTTCGGAGTCGGCATTAAACTGTAGTTCCCCTCCGCTCGTGACAGAACAATAGCACGCACAACACGAGTGATTGCTGAGAAGCTAGGCCCAGCTCCACCTCGGACTGTAGCGCCGCCATTATTATATTAAAGTGTGTGTTTAATGTGTGCGAATTTTAGGGTCGCATACCATTTTTGCACCGTATAATCACATGTGATAAAAAGTGGATTTTGTATGACAACCGTAAAAGATCTGCGCAATAGTTGGATGCAGACAAAAACCCAAAACACACCCCAAACTTGGTCTTCACCCAGAAAAGGTTATGGTGACAATCTGGTGGACATCGAAAGGACCAACCAGATGAAACGATAAATGCAGTCAAATATTGTAAGGAAATGGACCTAATGCATACATAAAAGTAGCCTGCGTTGGGAAATAGCCATGATCCGATCTTGTTACATAACACTGCTAGACACCATACCTCACACGTAACGGTGCAAACGCTGCTACAGTTTTGATTAGAAATTCTTCGGCATCCACCGTACTCTCCTGACATTTCTCAAACGGACTCCACCTCATCTTTTCTGCAGTCTGGCAGCATTTTGTCGGCAAAAGGGTTTCGAAACCGAACAGAGGTCATAGAAGGATTTGAAAACTTTTTAGCGTCAAAAAATCAAGCCTTCTATAAAAAAGAAGGAATAATGGACCTTGAATTACGGTGGAAGAAGGTTATAGATGTCAATGGTTCATATTTTGACTAAATAAAATTTTATAAAAAAGAAATACAGTAGACTCGCGATAACACGAACAATTAAAAACCAAGCCAGTTTACGTTTACGAGAGGGTTCATATTTGTAAAGGTTCAATTTTAACAAAAGAATAGGATAATCTCGCGGTGGATATTTATTAAAAAACGTGTTCCATTTCACAAATTAAAAATAATTAGTTTTTACCAAAGGTGTGACGGATATCCGGCAAGTATTCGGTATCCGGCCATACGGCTTCTTTTATAATATCCGGCCGGAGCCGAATAGTCTTTTGATATCCGGCCGAATACCGGATACTCGTTTTTTCAGTAAAAAGTTTTTTCTGCATTCAGGGATAATAATTTATTTCGTTTGCTTTCGTATACGATGCATGCTTCAGAAAAGAGTCTCTTACTGTATACAATGTTATATGGGGAAAAAAAATAAAAAAAAACTGGGCAAGTGCGAGTTGAACTCGCACGGGTAAGGTTCCGTCGCATAATATTGATGGATGATTTCTGAATATCAGACGACGTTTCCAAACTATTTCAGTTGAATTCATTACTACATTCATACATTCAAACAAACAAACCTTCATCCCTACATATACCTATATCTCTATCCAAGTTTATGCAACACAGAAAATCCCTTCTATCAAACACATACCCAATCACTGCTCATGCCTGCGGTGTGTGCGTTCATTTCTGTTGGGCATTTAGGGGTGAGATCGAAAAGATAACGCTCATCAACGAATAGAGTTGTCGAACACAGCATGAAATTTATGTGTGAAAATGAAATATTCATCATTTTAAATTTTATATAAATCAAAATTTCAACAAAAATCGATATTTTGAAATTTATCATTTCTTAATGCTTACATTGATGTCTTCAAAACTGCGTTTTCAGATCTTCAAAATTCGCATGTCGATGGTTGACCGTTTTTGGCCAATATCTCGAAAACTATTAAGACCAGAATGCTTGAAATGGTTCTAAATGAAAGTACTCAATGAAGCCAAGATTTTGTGATTTTTTCAGATTTTTAAACACTTTGGTTTAGATATAGCAGGGGGGATGCATTTAAAAAAAGCTTTGGAGCTTCATATTTTCCAAACGGTACTTTGAATAAAAAAGTGTTGAAAGAAATCTCCACCTCATTTCGAAAGATCTGTCGATTGATATATATGGGGTGCTACAATTTTTCAAAATTAATGTCAACTTCACCTGTACTGGAGCCACCCCCAAATAGCCCCATTTTTTAAATTTCGGTACATAGGCAATGACATCTAGGTCTGAAGTACCTAATTCCAAAATTTCATGCCGATATCTTCATAAACTTCGGAGAAAAAAAAGTGTGACAGATACGACGGACGGACGGACACACCGAAATTATAAAGGTTCCGTTTTTGTAGACGGAACCTTAATAAGTCAAGCTCATTGGCGGTATATTCTTTGGCAGAAAACTCAATCTGACTTACCTTCCGCAACCTCCTCAAAAATGTCCCAAAAACTTTGCTGTGTACAAAGTAAGAATATCTTGTGGAGGAGAAGGAAAACAACATGTTTAAGTTGGTTTTACTTGTACCGATCTGATTTGAGTATCAGACCACCAAGCTATTATACTTTTAACTTGGGCAGATATCCGACCGCTGAATATTCGGCTATCCGGCATAGCTGCAGGCCGAATATTCGGTATCCGGTATCCGGCCAAATTACTATTCGGTACAGCTCTAGTTTTTACTATTACATAAATGGCTTATCAGTTTTGTTTTTTTTTTTTTCATTTTTATCAAAAATTTGTTACAAGCATATACTGCAAAGAACAACGAAGAACAGACCAAGACGACACGAATCCCGTACAAAGAAAGACAAATTCAAAATGTTCGAATTTTACTGTTAGCTTGGTACGAAATTGTTGTTCACGTTTTGGAGTGCTCATGATTTGTTCACGTTTTAGAGATATCAAGGTAAAAAAAAACTTGTTCACGTTATCCGATGTTCACATTAGCCGGTGTTCACGCTAAAGCGAATCTACTGTATTGACTTTTAATATTTTTCAAAAAAATCTGACATTTTATGTGATGCAACCTAATAGATTCATCTTGTCTACTAGTTATAAACCATTTGGAGCTTTCGACTCCTTAAAACAGTTTTTTCAACTGACAATGATGAATTGCATTGATTATTAGGAAAACTATTCCTCTATTCCGCAAACTCCAATTAAAATGACAAATGGATGACAGATGGCTGACAGCAGACGTCATTGCTCAAGTACAGATATCCAGGTTTACTCGGTGGATAACGGAAATATCATAAATTCATGTAAAAACACCAATAAATGTCTAGAGCATTAAAATCCCATTAAATTCGAACAAAAAAATACACAAGGAGAGAAAAAGCGATTTGTCATTGACAAAACAATGAAGAAAAAAACCAACCAATCAACCGTAAGACCTTGATTAAAAGTAAGTAAATCATCAATGACGTCGGGGGAACATAACAATTAATACTTCACCAACACATTAACCATCACTACAAGTCCTTCAATTAAAATCGTCTCCCCTCGGGCCAATTAAACACCTCACACACGATGCGATAAATACAAATTACACCGAGCGTTGACACAGATACAGATGAAAAGATGAAAGATAGAAAATAAAAAAAAATCAATTTCATTTCGAAATAAATTCTTACCACAAATTATTTCAGCCTGATGCGCAACGGTAATTAATTATCCTTTAACGTTTTCGATCGCTCACTCAGTACTGCCAGCACACAGAAGAACACGCATGTATATGTATGCGTGTGGATGTAAAACAAGACAGGAACACTAGAAGGCCCCAAGGAAGAAACTTTAACCACTTTTTTTGTGTGCACGCATAAAACTAACGACCGGCTTGAGCAAAAAATGACACAATAACGGTAACAACGGTAATGCTAATGTAATTCGAAATACACACGGCGCGTGTATATGTAAAAACGAATACAAACACTTCAGCAACAAATTTATAAACAATTTTACATCCAATCAATCATTCAATCAATCTTCCACCGACACAACACAACTTCACCGAGCACTTGATTTTTTTTTTCCTTCTTTTCACAGAATTTATTCGAATGCATACACAACTCTGGGCATACTTGAGGATTTCTCTTTTTCCTTCATTTAAACATTTTAAATCGAGAAACTATAGATGTGTGTCACATGCACCTTTAACTGCCTTTTTTTTGTGCGATTAATTGGGGGAGACATACAGAAACGGATTACATACAAATATATTTAAATACACACGCTCGCTTTACACCTGTGCAAAGGCTGGAGGAGGAACAACACCACATGCACACACACGCACACGACCAAGTGTACACATTTCTCACTTGGACAAAGCTGTTCGAGATACAAGTGCAAAAAAAAAACGAGAACCGAAAAGATACGAGCAACTTCAGGTAGAAAATAATTTCCCTTATATTAAGCAAAAAAAAAAACAGAAAATGTATATTTTTTTTATGAGATTGGACAACCACCCCAACAGCGGAGTGATAGGGCGAGAGAAAGGGAGAAGGGAATAGAGCATATTGTATCCTTAATGAAGGAGAACCGAGAGTAGGTTGACTTTTGTGTGTCAGTTGGTTGGCATTCAAGGGCTACTCGGGCCAGTTTAAATTGCATGTAATTATCTGCGAAACTTTTCGCATCGATTCGAGCTTCATTGAAGTGAAAAGAAAGCCTTTGAGGGAAATTCAAAGCATTCCACGGCATTTTTTTTTGAGGATTTTCAGATGATCATTCGGGGGAGGCGAATGTCTACCACCGCCAATCCACTTGAATATCGATGGATTCACGCATGCAAACATCTGCGTCACAAGGGTCCTGGAACAGACACATAAGTCACCCCCACCACTCTCACTCCCCCCCTCACCCATTCGACTGAAGACAGTCTGAAACGATCAACTGGATGTGTACTTGCATCAACCACTGTCAGAGGGAGAGCTGCAAAGGGAATAGTACTGTAGTTTCAAAACTAAAAAAAAAAACTCTAAAGGATACTGCAAGGATAACTGATTTTAGGAGAAATTATTTTTTTTCATGAAATTTTTCATCTTTTCTTTTCAGTTTTCCTTCATCGTCTCACGGCTTTTCCTTTGAAATTCTCTTCTTTCACTATCACTAGAGGATTGCAAGAGAAGGAAAATTATGCAAAAAAATTTCCAAAAATCAACCAACAACAACAACAACCAACAAAAAAGAAGAATTTAAAGATTTTGCTTCTTTTTTTTACTCAAAAAACCGATGCGCAACGGAAAATGTAACCACGCGCGTTAATAACTGTTGTAACGTATCACGGGAAAACTCCAACCGAACTGCCTGAAAGCGAAACAAGTTTTACAAAAACCTACTCACACAGCGACATGCAGAGAGTGAGAGATGGAAAAGCTGGGAAATTTCCAATGTTATCACATGTATGTGTCTGTCAGTGGGGAGAGAATTTTCTCTTCACATTCCACGAGAGGCAAGGAAAAAAAGAACACTGATTAGAGAAAATTCCATTCCATCTGGTACTGGAGGGAGATTCTTTACAAGGACGTTGTCAATTAAGCGGCTCATGCAATTCCCTGAAGTGCATAGATGATGGGAATCCCTGGTTTTCCTCAGCAACTTGCAGTAGAAAAGACAGTGAATGGCAACATGATTCACAGTAAATGCAGGATCTGAAAGCCGAAATTCAACAGATTATATTAATTCCATGAGAGAGTCGCTGTCGTTACATGTACGCACACATGTTTAGCCGCTCAGAGCGAATGAGAGCAACAGACTGTCATGCGTATTGGTATCGCGGAGGGATATTTTTTGGCGAGAGGTGCTTTTACTGTGAAGCTTTTCAGCTGTTAAGACAGTGGGGTCTGACTTTTTCTATACTGTGGATCATTTGAGTGCTTAAAAAATGTACAAGAAATGCGAGGCGTATGTGGAACATTTTTGGTAAAAATGTAACTGATTTTTCGGAGGCAATGGGGCGTATGTGGGATATTTGTTAATAAGTGAAATTTTGAAATTTTTGAGTTTTTTTTTTTGAATTAATACTTTGTAAATATTATCTCTGATTTGAAAAGGCGTTAGTGACTGTCACCCGCACTGGGAAAGGCGCACTTAGAACAAGCGAGATCCATTATGCAGATAAATAAATCAATTCTCCTTTCTTTTTTTTTTTGTTGTCGGAGGTTTGTATAACACTACACTTGCGCACTCAGATTCAAAAACTGGTACATTGTACTACCAGGCAGCAACCTACTTTTTCCTTCGGAAGACCAGCAGGCGCTTCTGTGTTGAAGAGCCTACATCATCAGCTCTCAAATCATTAGCAACGAATAACTGCCACCTGATCCGAGCAAAGGCGGGACAATGGCAAAGGAAGTGCTCTGCAGTGTCATCGTCTTCTCCACAGACGTCGCAGAGGGTTTCATCGCTTAGGCCAAGCACACTTAAGTGTTTGGCGAAGGTGTAGTGCCCGTTAGTACGCCGGTGAGTTGTCTGCAATCTTTTCTGTTAAGAGATAACAAGAAAGCCGCGGACGTTGGGGAGCATGTGCTTGGTCTGTCTACATCCTGGAGAGTTATGCCACCTGCGGTTGTGCTCTCGAGAAGTCCAACCATCGATGGAAGCCCTAAACAAGGACGCAGGCAGTCCCAGCGTAGGTTCAGATCCTGAGAATGCCTCATCTGATCCTCGCCCAGCAAGTTCATCGGCGAGATCATTTCCTGTGATCCCGTGGTGCCACGGGACCCAGACAGAATTAATCTTAGCGAATTTAAGCTACCGATCAAATTCAGAGAAGACTTGCATTCCTGACCTATTCTGAAAGTGGTTAAAGGGTTGAGCAAGTCCTTAAGCACAACTTGGCTGTCGCTAAGGACGCAAATACTTCGGCCCTTCCACATATTCTTCACAATTTAGTTCGTCGGAAAACCGACGCAAATTTACCGCAAACGAAGTGTGCATTCTAAAGTTGTCGCTCTCCACGAAGGCACCAGCACCAGATCCTTCATTGGTCTTAAAGCCGTCTGTGAAAATTCGACTACATTCCTTTCCTGGCTCAGATTCTGGCCAGAGCCAGTCCTGAGTGTTCTGAGTTTCTAGTACACCAATCGTCGATCACATATAGAGCTGCCTGCGCTTTTGAACACACATCCGCTAGGCATGATCCGACAGACAGAATAGCTACATCATCCGCATAAGCCTGGGCGTAGATGTTAGAACTATTGAGAGCATCGAGCAGAGAGTCAACCAGCATGCACCATAGCAGAGGAGACAAGACGCCACCCTGCGGGCAGCCCCTATTTACCCCCGCCATAATATACTGGCCACAATCCGCGTCCGCAATAATAGCATTGCTTTAATCCACAGCACTGATGATTCAATCAATTCTCATAGAAGCGTCATAAAACTGATGATGTCACCTCCTGGTAAAATTTTGAGGTTGGTGTTTCTTTGTCAGTACGCGTTGGACTGTGTTAAAGTTCTATAATTTTCGAACCGTTTAAAACCAGCACGGGATTTCGGGAAGGAGTTTAGTCTACCTCGACACAAAACGTGAACTCTACAGATGATATCTTTGTGGAGATGGACATAGAATCATAGAAACATAGAATCTTGGAAACCGCTGATACTCTGGTTTACGCAACAACTTGGGTCAAAACTTCTGACTCGAAATATCAAAACCATGCTCTATAAAACTATAATCCTGCCAGTCTTGCTATATGAAACCGAAAACTGAACGATAAGCAGGAATGCGAAACTGATTCTTCGAGTCTTCGAAAGTAAAATTTTGCATCGGATTTTTGGTAGTTCCTGCGAGGAAGGAGAATAAAGGAGAAGGCTCTACAAGGATATGGACATAGTTCAGGAGATAAAAATCCGTCAACTAATCTGACTCGGCTCCATCGAGCACATAAAAACCAACACAGAAGAGAGAGAAGAAGAGGAAGACCAAATTTCCGCTATAAAGAACAAGTGATCGCGAACACAAGACAACTTGGCCTTAATGTCTGGAATCAGAGTACCAGGACCATCAGCGATGGAAAGCGATAACTGTTTAGGTTCAAGCCCGATTTTCAGAGATCGTTGGCCTGATAAGTAAGTAAGTTCTTGTGGAATATTGTTGGCGACTTCTCCTTCTTCTTATGGTGATACATTCTGGGGTGGGCCTGAGCTTCAACCAACAAACACACAATCCTTCGCTAGCAATCTCCACAAACAAGACACTTGAAACAATGAACAAAAGGTCGTTCTACCTGAAAATGCCAATGGTATGAATTATTAATTACTAGGGAAAGGGGAAGCATACCGCTTCTAACAGTACATATTATTCTTGTGTACACCACCTTCGTGTCTACATTCCAAATTGCAATGGAACATGGAATGTCGCTATCAAAGTGGAGGGGATTGCTTCTAACCATTGCATGACAACAAATGTGTTCTTCTCCTTACAACTTTAGCTACTCATGTTAATAAAACAACTCTGAGCTCATCATCTTCGTCATCTGTGCTCCACACACAGGAAACCTAACTTCTGTTGATGGAAGTCGCTGAATGAGGACGCCGCAGTACTTTCGTCAGAATTCGTTGAGCGAGGTCGTCACACAACAAACCCTGTAGGATTCATTGTCTGAAATACCCCATATTCAAAGAAGATATTTAAAACCCTAGTTGATAGTAGAATAACTTGATAGGATTTAGAGATCTCTCTTCCCTAATTCAATGATTTTTTTAGACTTTATACGGTCTCACTTGAATGCCGGGTATCCTAGGTTAGGTTAGGTTAGGTTAGGTTGAAGAGGCTGGAGTGTGCACTTAGACCAGTGTTGATCCATTGTGCTGCCACACGGATTGACTGAGGTCAATCCAATTGTTCATTTGCAGAAAACCATTTGGAACTTAGAATGTAGCGTAGTAACTTATCGGAACCTCACTAATTTCGCATAAGCTCTCAAAGAAGTAGGCCCCCAGATGTTAGCTCCGAAGAGACACCAGCGCCGGGCAGGAGCAGAGGGATGTGGAACGCTCTCCACTTCCTGCTCGTCTAGACAGCTTCTGCAGAAATAATTACCCGGAGTTCTTAGTTTTCTGGCGTGATCTCCTATGAGGCAGTGTCCTGTAATGACTCCGACGATTTTACTTAGGTTGGATCTATCAAGATCTAGGTTACCTTAGAACATTTGAATTGACTTCTTTGAGTATGCAAATGTGGAGTGGGAAAATGCGAAGCATTTCCTCGCGGCTGTTGGGTTTCATTGCCTCTATAATGCTCAGACTTCCTAGGCGACAAATTCTTGTTCCCTCACTTGGTTATCAATCGTTCATACAGAGTTCTAAAGGAATTACTTCACCAAAAATCTACTTGAATTCTTGTCACTCAAGCATCAATTTGCAAAGTCCTCAAAATGAAAGTGACAGTTCAAATTCAAACAGAGAGAGATTTTATTTCTTGGAAGTTAATGTGTTTTGGATTAATTAATGAATTTAATGAATTTTCACTGAAAATGTAGGCTAGGTTAGCTTGAAGTGGCTGACTGTAGATAGCAGTCACACCTAGTCCAATTTAGGCCCATTGTGATGTCACCTATCCAAAAAAAAACCTTTGGTGCTTTTAACGAAGCTCTTTAGTTGATTAATGCCGACGTTGTGCAATTCGCTCAAGTTATTGAAGAAGTAGGCTCCAAGGTGTTTCTTCCTGCGAGAGGAGAGAGCGCTACAAGTGCAGAAGAAATGCGTTATGCTTTCCTCTTCTTGTTCGTCTCTGCAGCTTCTGCATAAATCATTGTGAGGGAGTCCCATTCTTGAGAGGTGAGTGCCAATGGCACAGTGTCCTGTGATAACGCCAATGAGAGTCCTTAGGGATGACCTGTTAATTCTAAGAATATAGAGTAAACGGTTTATATCAAGTTTAGGCCAAATTTGCTTTGTGAAGAGGCACATTGTGCCATCTGACCATCTTGAGCTGGTGTTTTTAATAGTATGATTCTTTAAAAGAAGTTTAGCTGTAGCGAATGGCATAGCCGGAGGATCTCCACTAGGAAGGCTTGTAGAGATCGTACCGCTCCTGGCGAAATCATCGACTTCACAATTCCCTGGAATGCCACTATGTCCCGGCACCCACATGAGGTGAATATTAAAATGCTCAGCCATCTCGTTAAGAGATAGGTGGCAATTTAGGGAGGTCTTAGAGAGGAAAGTGATCGAGTTCAGGGATTTGATTGCTGCCTGGCTGTCTGAACAGATGGTGATGTCCTTCTTGGATATCACGTTGTTCTTGAGCCAAGACAGGGCTGCTTTTATTGCCAATGTCTCAGCCTGGAATACGCTACAATGTTCTGGAAGGTGGAGGGATATTCTAAAGTTGAGATCCTTGGAGTAGACACCTAATCCTACTCCCTCGTCCGTCTTGGATCCATCTGTGAAAATACGCAGCGTCTGGGTATCAGATAACAGTCGGACCTGGAGGGTATGCTGGTAGAGAAGTTTTTCTCAAAGACGAGATGAGGCAGTTGGTGTCGTGCGGTAGAAACTCGAGGTTATCTAGAATGGTGGAATGTATGTTGGTTATTCCACAGGTGCAGTGTTCTGAGTCTTACCGCTGTGCAAGCTGCTACTTGTCTGGCAAACAAGTCGAGTGGAGGGAGATGCAGTATAGCACTGAGAATGTAAAATAATTAAGAAAAATAATAATCAAACCTCTCCCAAACTTCTCTGACAAATGATTCAAGACATTCAACAGATTTTGATTTGACGAGACTGTGAGTATCGACCTCTTTGTTCGCATGGCTGAGCCGAATTTGTGTTTATTGTGTTTTCCTCAACAACTCTGTTAAGTACTTATAGTTCAAAATCTAGTCCATTCTATATTAGCAGTCTCATTCCCATTACCAAAGCATATTCTGCAAGTAGCCTCGGTGGGCCTTTTCAAGAGTGCACCTTCCAAAATCCAGGTTTGTTTCTTTTTCAACAATAGAGGCCGAAAAAATATGTGGACACATAAAAATTGAAACCCATTTTCCCACATCAAACTACAGGTATGTTTTATTGTTATCATATAACTTGTCGTTAAATAAGTAAAAGTACAAAGGTTTTTGTCTGAAGCTGAGAAATACGTATAAATTAAAGTGCAGTGGTGTCCATAGTTAAAATTATTTTCCACAAAAATAAGAGAAAACTCATTATACACTCATGGCACTGATGCATCAGTCACAACGTCCATAATCACATAACACTCTTGCAGTATCCCACCAGTCTATCGCGGAGGAATCACTTCGAACATAGCATACTCCCAGGTCCAGGAACGTGCAAGACCCTCAAACCGCTGTCGGTCGTGCTCGTACATGTGTCCCAGTTGTGGTTCCATGCAAACCTAAAATGAAGCCATTTTGAGAGATTTGTGAGACATCGACTGATCACATATGTACCTCTGTGAAGGGATCGGTGAGGAGACTTTGAACAGAGAGAAGCAACTTGGACACGGTCAAAGCCAATGACCAGTTGTGCTGAATGATATCGATTCCGACGTCGCCATGTCGTGACACGTTTGGGTGGAGGATTTTTGTCAGGAACCGCACAGTTGGGGGTATCATCGGGTAGCTAAATAGAAAGAATTTGTTAGATCCGTTAAGGCAACTGTTTGGTTTTTCTCACGTTTCTGGGAAGAAAATGTAGAGAAAGAATTTTCCGCCCTCATATGGACTTCCAGCTGGGCCGAGAATGCTCGCTTGCCAGTATGTATTCTGCTTGTCCAATGGGATGGCTTCGATTCCTTCCGAAGCATAACTGTTGAGGAGTCGGAAATCATTCCGCAGCAGATTCATCCTTATGGCGTTTTCCCTAGCACGAGGTGGTGACTTGAGGGCCATCTGAAGCAGACAGGTTCGGCAGAAGCACGATGACATAAGAGCGGAGTACATCTGCAAAGAGAATCTCACTTAATAAGGTGCGGACAATGGGGAGTTTCTAGATTTTACTTGTAGCCAATTGGGAACTTCAACTATGCTCTGGAAAAGTGGCCACCGTTCTTTCAGGTATTTTTTCCACATTAACTGGGATGTGTTCAATTCGAGGATATTTCTCCACTGTTTGCAGACTTCGCTAGCCTTCCACATAGACATGTCGTCGAGATATGAAAAAATCGATACCAGCATCTCCACTGGGAGATCACCTATCTTCTTCTCTGATTCCTGCTCGCTTACAGCTCTGGGCTCGGAAAGCATTTCCATGTAGTGTGGGAGAGTTCGTGGTGCAGAGAGTGGTGGTCTTTGGATTGGCAAAAGTGCAACGTCAGCCTTGTCTGTGTCATTCTCCAAGGGAACCACTATTTCTTCATCAGCGCCACTTGGTAGGTCTTCAGGATCGATGTCTTCTCCCTCATCATCTACCTCTTGTTTTTCCTTATCGGCGGCATTAAACGGTGGTTCATCATTGCCCGAATCTTCATCATCGGACAGTGTAGTGATTAGGTCCTCAGCTGGATTGGTAGGGTACAAGAACGAATGACATGTTCCACAAAGTGGTTCATCGAAATTTGGACCGTAGTATCCATTGCACACCCAACAAGTATCACTGCCCTAAACCGAATGGAGGCTTGAGAAGGATCGATGTGGGAATTATGCGGTACTTACTGGGAAATTAAAAGTTTCCACTGGAGGCGTTACATCTTCTTCATCATCATAAACTGATAGACTGTCGAGAAGGTCTTTGATGAAAGGCTCTGGCGAACAGGATGCCATTGAAATTTATTTCTTTCTGTCCCGGAACTTGTATACAGGTGAAAATTTTTTCTATGCAGTTGAGTTGTTTATATTTTTATTTTTCTTTTAGTGACTTTGTAATGAGCTGTCAATTGCTTTAAATGATGCATTCACAATTGTGTCGAAATTATGAGAGACTTGTGTCATGGGAATTTTTTATATCATGAAGAAAAACAGCTTCTCTTAGTACAATTTTTGACTTAAAAAATTAAAAATTAAACTTAAAATACTTGGCTTTTGAATTTGTTTCCCGTTTGTATCTAAAATTACGAAATAAAAAGGTGCCTTTAATGTATGACCTTGCATTTACTGCATTTTAGACACCTTCATTGTGATCTAATGTAAATTTTGTAAATCATATGCCATCCCTGTAACATGCAGCTGTCACTTGAAAAAGAAAAACAATCCCAGGTTGTGTCTCTTCTATCCCACGTGCAATTTTATAAATTTTCGATTTATTCTCAAGTTATTCGCCGATAAACAATGAAGCAAAAGAAGAAGTTGGGTTCGTTGTGCAATCGGAAGCCATAAAAACGAAGTTGTGATTTGTTTTCTCTCCACAGGCGTCGGTCTTAGCCGTGAAGAAAGAACTGTGATTGTGATTGGTGAAATCATACAGGAACTGTTGCAAGCGCATCAAGAGAAAAAAGATGTCAATCTCAATCGGATGAAATCACGTCTTTCGTCCAAATACGGACTGGAAAGTTCGCCAAGATTGGTCGATATCATTGCCGCAGTCCCTCAGGATGCAAAGAAAATCCTTCTCCCAAAGTTAAGGGCAAAACCCATTCGAACAGCTAGTGGGGTAGGTTTTAAAACGCATTTCCTCGGCGAAATCAATTTCATGTTATTTTCCCTTGTTCCAGATTGCCGTGGTGGCTGTAATGTGCAAGCCGCATCGTTGTCCTCACATAAACATGACCGGCAACATATGCGTCTACTGTCCAGGCGGACCAGACAGCGACTTCGAATACTCTACTCAGAGCTACACCGGTTACGAACCGACCTCGATGCGGGCGATACGTGCACGATACGATCCATTCTTACAGACACGTCACAGAGTGGAACAACTCAAGCAGCTTGGCCACTCGGTGGATAAAGTTGAATTCATTGTCATGGGCGGCACATTTATGAGCCTTCCAGAGGACTATAGGGATTACTTCATCAGAAACCTTCACGACGCTTTGTCGGGCCACACAAGTGCCAATGTTGCAGAAGCCGTAAAGTATTCTGAGAAATCACGCACAAAATGCATTGGCATCACTATTGAGACACGTCCTGACTACTGTCTCAAGAGGCATCTCTCCGACATGCTCTCATATGGCTGCACTCGGTTGGAAATCGGTGTTCAGTCGGTCTACGAAGACGTGGCCCGTGACACCAACCGCGGACATACAGTGCGAGCGGTGTGTGAGAGTTTCCAGCTGGGCAAGGACTCTGGCTACAAGATTGTCGTGCACATGATGCCGGATCTTCCGAATGTCGACTTCGAGAGGGATATCGAACAGTTCATTGTCAGTCTGCATGGTTTTTTGTTTCTGGTTTTGTCTAATCTTGCGATTTGTTTGTAGGAGTTCTTTGAGAACCCGGCTTTCCGTGCTGATGGCTTGAAAATCTATCCAACCCTGGTCATTCGTGGGACGGGCTTGTACGAACTCTGGAAGACCGGACGCTACAAGAGTTACCCGCCATCAGTTCTGGTTGATTTGGTGGCGAAAATTCTTGCTTTGGTTCCACCGTGGACAAGGGTTTATCGAGTTCAAAGGGATATCCCCATGCCGTTGGTTAGGTAAGAGTGAGTTCGAGGTGATTTCTAGCAGTTTTCTGACAGATGTATTGCAGTTCCGGAGTGGAGCATGGAAACCTTCGAGAGCTGGCGCTGGCACGAATGAAAGATCTCGGGACGGATTGTCGGGATGTCAGAACCCGGGAGGTTGGCATTCAGGAAATCCACAACAAAGTTCGTCCCTATGAAGTGGAACTGATTCGCCGGGACTACGTCGCGAATGGTGGATGGGAAACGTTCTTGTCTTACGAAGATCCTGAACAGGACATCCTTGTTGGACTCCTCCGGCTGAGAAAGTGCTCGGCGGAGACATTCCGACCGGAGCTTAAGGAAAATGCTTCGATTGTCCGCGAACTTCATGTGTACGGCTCAGTGGTGCCGGTGAACGCTAGAGATCCAACGAAGTTCCAGCATCAGGTAAGTGAAAGTCATGCACGCTTGATGTCCGATCCACTGACAGTTTCTCATGCTTTAGGGCTTCGGAATGCTTCTGATGGAGGAAGCCGAGCGGATCGCAGTTGAAGAGCATGGCAGCACGAAGATAGCAGTCATATCTGGTGTCGGAACGAGGAACTACTACCGCAAACTGGGGTACGAATTGGACGGACCTTATATGTCGAAGAAATTGTTCCAAAAGAAAAAAGGAGTGTTTGAGTAAACCATATTGAGTCTTATTACAAAGGGGATAAATAAAATAAAAACAAATACGAGTAGAAACAAAAAACTGATACATCTTTGCCTCTAGAGATACAATTTGTCGAAGTGTGTGTGTGATTCTCTGTGTTCTCTTCACCGCTGCTGCTGCTGTTGCTGTTTTTGTGTGTGTGTGTGTGTATTTTGATTTCGTTATGGAATGCAAAGCTATGTACAAGAACTGGATTCCCTTTCCTCTCACACAATGGCATCGGCCGATCCAAAGACGATGAAGATAGTCCAACCCACAAGGTTGATAGCGGCCGCTGTACTGAACACAGCTGGCCAACTCTGCGTCAGTTCGAGGATGTGTCCGGCAAGATAGACTCCCAGGAAACCAGGTATCGCACCCACAGTATTCATCAAACCAAAAACGCTGCCAGAGTGCGATGGCGCCAGATCCTGAGGGTTCACTGTGACGGCGTTGTTATGGAATCCAGTTCCGCCTTAAAGAAATGAATTAGATTGACATCAACAAAGTCCACCTCGTAACTCACCAATGATGACCGTCATGCAGATAAGTGCCGTGTGAAAGTCATTCGTCCGACTCATGATGAACAAGGCAATGTTTTGTGACGCAAAGCACAAGCTTTGAATGACCTTCCTCACACGGGACGTGCTCCATTCCCTCGCGATCAAGCAAGTGGTTAAGTACTTTGCAAAGAAAGTACACGGTGGCAGGGCAAGCCAGGGGATCATATTCACCACCCAACCTTTGGCCAGGGGAAAGGTGTCGTGGAAATACGTCGGCAGCCATGACAACAGCACAAAGAAGCAATTCATTTCGCAGGCGTGCGTAAGGACGCATGCCCAAAATGACAGCCGTCCAAAGTACCGCAGCCATGGTACGGAGTCTGATGATTTTGTGCAAAGTCGACTGGGCACTGAAACGTTAATGACGCGGTTCCTGTCCCCAGCCATTGTGTAGTAGCGTAAAAATAACGCCCATGATACGCCCAGAAAACCAATGACTCGAAAAACCGATGACCAACCGAAGTAGTCGAGAACGAATGATCCTAGAATTCCGGTGAGTAGGGTTCCCATGGCCGAGCCGGATGTGAGCAAACCAAAGAAGCTCGTTCGTTCCGTTGAACAGAGATTCTGAAAGGAAACAAAAAGAGTGATTGAGAACATTTTGGAAATTTATAGAAAATTAATGAATTTCAAGGTTACATATGACAGCGTGCAGAGAGACGAGCTATACAGCGCCATGTCTAGTTTTGGCATTCCTGCCAAACTCGTCAGACTGAGCAGGATGACGATGGAGAACTCTCGCTCCTCCATCAAGGTCAGTAACGAACTCACGCTGCAGTCTAGGTGGGCATGGGAGTAGCTTCTATATGAACTACTCGGACGCGCGAATGGATGCGACCCATATTTTTATGCCAGTTTCAAGCGGGGAATTTTGAAAAGCATTGGCATTGACTCGGAAGAGGTGCAGCCGCGAAAAATTAAGGGTTTTTATGTCGGGAAGTCCTACTCTCACCTCCCAGTGGTGAAATCCGGGAGCCGAATACCATCGACAGAAGATGGGGTAACTAATCCTCGTGGGACGTCGGAGAGTCGTTTGCAGCCACGAGGGAGGGGGGAGTATGAGTCTATCAGGGCTCATTACTCTTTTTAGGATGGCAGCGGAGGAGCTGAGCAACTGATGGGCCAACGGCGGCATTCACAACTCCAGTCAGCAGGAGCTACATGGTTTCCATGGTAAGGTCGGGACCTTGGAATAGAGATGACGGCGGATGAGTCCTTCTCTTAGAAGCAACGGCGGCGCACATAACCTGCAAGCGGCTACCGACACCGGATCCTTCCGGAACCCTTTGTCCGGGGGCTAAACAAATGGACCTTTCCTCCCAGTTGAAGGTTGTGCGTGGGGTTACCTTCCTCGCCACATAAAAAGCAACGAGTTGAGAAACAACAACCTGTTTCGGATATGGACGGATTTACTGTTGACGACCCTAGCAAACGGAAAAAGGACAATGACTTTGGGTTCTGCACGGCGCTACAGTCCGAGGTGGACCAGGCCCTCACTCAACATGCCCCTCCAGCCAGCACGATCTCTCGCCAGTTGTCTCCAGTTTCGCACACCAAACCGTCTGAGGTCACCCTGGTCTTGTGAGCGCCACCTTGTACGTGGACGTCCTCTGTTGCGTTGTCCCACAGGCTCAGAGACGAATACTCCTCGGGCCGGAGCTACGATGTCCATACGCTTTACATGGCCTAGGCATCTTAGGCGTTGGATCCGTAGACGCCTTTACGGCTAGACTCATGTCGCTGTACAACCCATATAATTCGCGGTTGAACCTTCTCCTCCAAATGCCATCAACGCAAACAGGATCAAAGACCGCGCGTAAAACTTTTCTCTCGCAAAGACCAAGAGACTCTTCATCCGCTTGGGATTTTGTCTATGCCTCTGGGACAGGGATGATCAAGGTCTTATACAAAGTCAGCTTGATCTTTCGAGAGATAACTATTCCGCATTTGATCTCGGTATTGATGTTGTTTGTACTATTTACATGACATACATGACCGCTATCATATGCGGTCGTGAAATCGACGTATAGGTTGTGTGTGCCTCTCTGTATTTTTTTGATATTTTCGAGAAAGTGTAAAGATTTGTTCGGTAGTGAAATTCCCCGTCCTGAAACCACACTAATAAGGACCTATCAGATTGTTGACGAAAGGATTCGGTCGCTCACAGAAAACGGTAGAGGTCTTATACGAGATGTTAAGGGGACTTATCCCTCGATACTTGGCGCTGTCAAAGGGTTTTCTTTCTTGTGGATCAGGCAAACGAAACTGAGATTTCACTCATCGTGTATGCTTTCCTCCGACCATTTCATCACTCTTTTATCCCTCATGAAATCGCAAAAAGGAATGGTTGGTGCTATAAAATGGGTTCTCACGCCAAAAGATTGGGAATGTTTTCCATTTTTTTGAAGAAGCTGCAAGGTGCTGATAGGTGCATCGACTCCTACGCTCGATGCTCTCGGTTCGGTTCCCATAAAAACACCAACAATTTTTTCACGGCTCCACCTCTTTTGAGTCACTGATGCTCTCGCCATTCAGAGTCGGCATTAAATTTTTGTTCCCCTCCACTCGTGAGAAAACAACAGCACGCACAACACGAGTGGTTGCTGAGAAGCTAAGCCCAGGTCCGCCTCGGACTGTAGCGCCGCCATTATTATTATTATATCAAAAATCTTCTGGCCTGACTGAAAGAATGCTGGTTGCTGCCGCCACGACCTTGTGGGCTACCATAAACACGACCTAGTCTCCACCGACATGTGCAGAAACATGCCTCTATATCATTCTGCCCCAACAAAGGCTCTGATGGCAGCATTTAGGTTAACACTATGAACCATTATCTCTTGTCTATGTGAGGCTCAGCCACCACATTCTAACCTAACCTAACTTTACCCAACCTAAGCTAAGATAAGACCTCATTATCTCCCTTCAACAGCTGAAGCCCAAACTAAAGAGATATCTCAACTTCCAGACCATGTCAGCTCTGCTTGCTACACCTAGGCACCTAGACAAATCGTTCAGATAATAGAAACTACTTTTCCAAAAAAAGGAAAAATAAGACAAAAACGACTCAGTTACATTATTTCTGATTTTGTTTTCTGACGCAAACGGAAGTATTGTTTCAAAATTTCGTACCAAATTACTAACTTTTCCCGTTGCCCTTTTCGGTCTCATTTTCGCGAGTACTTCAATTTTCAATTCAAAGTGGCGGCAGTTTTATTCAGACGTGCAGGATGCTGTGTTCAATTTGTAGACAAATCGAAATTGTGTTAGATGTTGGTGAAGCGGCTGCATGTGAAAATAATCATGTTCATTGTGGAAAATGCTTGAAGGAGGTTAGAGAGAAGTGCCTGATATGTGCAGGACGGTTGTACGAATGTAACGCGTGGGCAAGTACTCATGGGAATGGCACACGCAGGTGGACACCTGAAATGATACAAGAGTGGTCGGGCAAGGACGCTTTGAACTTGAGTATATCAGAAGACAGCCTCGAGGATGGCATGGGTGGCTGTGAACCCGCATCACTGAATCTGCTGTACTCCAGAGGTGAGGCCTATGCCGCCCAAAGTCTTCAGCCAAGCATGCAGTTTTTGGTGAGTTTGCACTTTTTTCCAATCATTTCAGAGGATTTAAGAGTGTTTTTCATTTAAGGACTCTAAATGGAATCAGTCCCTTATATGGAATAATACCTGCGATCGACATGATTCCGATCCTAAATGCAGTCGGTCAGTGCAAAGGCCTGTTACAACAGATAACAATCAAGGACCTGAAAGAAAGGACACACGGCAGAATTTGGTGGAACAAACGCAACAGGAACTCCGGAAGAAGATCATGGATGACATATTCAAATCATACAGCACCGACCAGAGACCCAAGCTATCACCCGAGGAGTACAGTTACATCAAGCAGCATTGTTCAGTCGGGGTGTCTACCGAGTCCATACCGAGACTTCTTGCAGATGAATCACATATGGCCGGCCCGTTTGAATGCTCCAATGAAACGAAGCTTCGTGAAGATAACATCGAAAAGCAGAGCCCCTACAACAAGGCACCGGCTGAATATTTACTCATGAATGTCGGCACAAGTTCAGTGAAAACTCCTCTCCTGCAGGATGGTGCGCAGAAAGAAACCGAAGCGTCATGCATTGATCTAAGGCTACAGCAAATTATGGGCATACTTTTGGAATCGGTGACACCCCCGTCAAAAGATCAACATTTCTACAAACTTATTCGCGAAAAATTCTCCCGCATGCCGTTAGTGAAATTGGAAGATATTATCTCTTCCATCTACAGTGAGGGCGATGATGTGCAAAAGACGGATGTTAATGCGTCAACCGAAGACGACGTCGTTCCAGAAAAGCCAGTCGGAACACCTTTAGTTGGGAATTGTCGCCGAGCCTACTATAATCCGCCCGTCGGGACGATGCCTGGTACAAAGCCAAACGCGCAATTCCAACTCATTAGCCTGTGCAACGTCAATGTAAGCAAAGAGCTGCTGCAAACAGAAATAATCGATGGAACCCTAAACATCCCCCGAAGACCTGTCATCTGCCCAATAAGCACTTGTCAACGAGCGTTTTTCGTGTCGGACTTCACCAAGCACATCCCGATCGATCACGCCAATGTACCGATGGAACGCATATTTCCGCAGCAGTACAAGAACTTCTTCGTCGACCCGAAACTCATTCATTTCGGCACGAGTCGATGTCAGGTACTTCTGCTGGTTAAGGACAAAATCATGAACCTTGGGCACGAGAAGTTCAAGGATTTCATTCCCATTCTTATGATGACGACGAAATTGAGCCTTCTAGAGATCTGCTCCAACCAGTATCGACCGCAAAGCGAAGAGGTTAGAAAGAGCACACAGAACTTTGTGATGGTCTGGCTGACTGGCATCATGCCACCTCAACTACCGATATTCTTCAGTTTGACGGTTTGGGCGAGATCGGGATTTATGCCTGTTTGTCACTTGGTGCACTCGGGTCGGGTGTATTCGGTTTGGGACTCACAAAGTCCAGAAGCAGTGCGAAAAAGCGGGCAAATGTTGTTGCTTTCCAGTAATCAAATCGACTTCCTAACAAACGGCGGGAGACACATGTTGGAATTACAAATTACCGTACATTGAACGTTGACTTAAATCGATGAGTTTGTGAAACTAGATGATGGAATATATTTATGAACCATGTTTTTTTCGTCAAACCAATTAGTCATGAATTTGTCTTTCTCACTATTTGCTACACACAACTCGTTGAATCAGTTGACCGAAGGACAGGGATTTTTATTTATTTTGTTATCTACTCACTTGACTAGTTAAGCTTATCATGCTAGGGAAATGCACGCCTTGGAACGCGCCATTAACTATTCTAATCGTGACTATAAACGGGATGGAATAGCTTTTGAAGCTAGGTGCCGCATAGATAATATTCGGCATAAATGCGGTTAACAACGACCATCCTAGAGCTGCAAACAGTATCACTCGCTGTCCGCCAAATTTATCACTAAAATATCCACCGACAACCTGAAATTTGTCAATTTTGTTTTAATCAGACTTTGAAAAGATTTATTCACAATCGAGTTGTACCTGTGTCAGTGTGTAGCCCCAGAAGAATGAACTCAGCACAGTGCCAGAGTCTGTTTTGCTCCATTTTTGTTCGGATGCCACCGATGGAACAAGCAATGGCATCGTTGTTCTGGTTGAATACAACATGCAGGTACCTGTCAGCAATGTTAGAAACCAGACACGTTTCTCGTGCCTAAAAAAAAACAAATGAATAAACACATTTTATTAGCACAGTTGGTTGGAGCAGACGGCTTAAAGACTTATTTGTCCACTCACCGTGTCCAGATGCTTTGGTTGTCGACGAGATCGCCCCGCAGAAGCGAATACTTAAGTTTTTCGTCCATCATACGTGTGTGATTGTTTTTCGAAGAGATTGTTTATTACGTGGCTATTATCTATCGTGGCATCATACACTCGTGCTGTCTAAATATCAATTTATTTATTTACTTCATTTTTGATAGATGTGAGTGGATAAATATTGAGAGTTTATCGATAAGAACTGTCGACGGACCCTCTAAATGCCACCGTGTTTAATGTTTTCTTTATTTTTTGTGCCGTTCGCATTGCGATAGCACTGTCAAAACTCAGCTGTTTATATCTTTGAAGGGGAAATTGTAAAATAATTTAAGGTGGATACACATTGGGGATATTGAAGACAGTGCTGGTTAAATGGACTTTAATAAATTGTCTGTATTTTTATTGAGCTACTCCTCAAATTATCAATTCTTTTCTGACTCTATGTTTGCAAAAACTTATGAAAACAAAACATAAACTTAACCCATAAAAATACGTAAAGGACCCCAGCGACAAGTCTCAAAATATATTGTTCATATGTCTCACTTTTGACAGTTCTCCAAAATGTTACAAAAGACCATTTGCGGGCTTTGAACCTTGATGATTGGAGTAATGCGTAAAATGGAACGCGTTTGCATCCATTCACAAAATTAGGGCCCTCTCTTTCATTTAAACCTGCAACATTGTGTTCTTCAGGGTTCTATCACGGAATTCTAGTTTTGATTCAGATGACATCTACAACGAACGCACTCTTTTTTCTTTCTCGTTGTTTGATTTTAAGCAGTACAAGGCAGCTCAATAGCTACAGAGACTCCAAATACAACAAGCAAAGGGCGTAGGATTTGAACATTCCTATATGACTGATTTATGCTATACTCAATAAACAATTGTTGATAGTCCTTTTATAAATAATAGATATATTTTAATCAAAAAATGCAACAATAGGTTTAAGTTTGCAACCTTGTGCTCTTCAGTACACCTATCTTTGATTTCAATTTTTGTTTACTTTCTTGACCATAACCACAAGATACAGTTGTCGTTTATTTTTATAGAAATAACTATATTTTAAGTCTACGATGTAACGATGGTTTAGTGGCTGCACATAATTTTCCAAATAAAAGAACAATTGTGAATGGATCGACATAACTTGACAGCTATCGATTTCAATTTTCAAAACACACCGCTGTCAAATATAAAAATTTCCTAGCATAAGCTGAGTGCAATTGGATTTCGGCAATAAAAGTTCTCACAAAATGAGGGTTTCAATTACTCGATTCGCCAAATTGGCACCCTCTCTAAAGGAACTCCGCATTCATTTATGCCAGACAGGCGAGTCTTCGAAAGGAGCGAGGTATAAACAATAATTCAAAACCACAATTACATAACTCTAAAGTGTAGGTTGTATGTTTTGCAGAGAATTCGTTCAGAAATTCTATCCGAATCTGAAGAAAGAGAATCCTGAGCTGCCAATACTAATCCGTGAATGTGAGGGCGTTCAACCCCGCCTGTGGGCAAGATATGGTTTGTAAACATTTAGTTGTGTGAAATCTTTTGAGACATTTCGCTCCTCCTTAGCTTTGGGTAAAGAGGCAACAGTGCCATTGACGAATCAATCAGCGCAGGACATCTACAAGCAAGTCGAAGCTGTTGGAAAGTAAATGAAGATAGAGAATAAACACGCTTTGTTAATGAAAATATATTCTTTCTCTATTTATTTAACTAATGGGGACACATTTTTGCTAACTACCCTAACACTTGATTGGAGGTAGACCGAAATCTTCTAGTTTAAGATCTTCCAGTGATTTAAGTACAACTGTGGCTTTAGCACACATTTCCCTAGGTACTCGATCATCAGGTACCATCACACACTGCATACCAGCGGAACAAGCAGCTTGCACCCCATTGGGAGCATCCTCGAATACGAGGCATTGTTCTGGATTTGGTTTATCCGCAAATCGTGATGCTGCTACCAGAAAAATATCTGGAGCGGGTTTGCCATTCTTCACATCCGGATCGGTTGAACCGCAAACTTTGTGATTGAATAGTTTAAACAGTTCCTTGTGATGAGTGGTCTTGAGGTCGACCATTTCTTCACCGGAACTGGTTGCAAGCGCAAATGGTATGTTCGATTCATGCAGATGACGTAGCAACCGTTCAGCACCTGCAAAAGAAAAAAGGGTCTCATTACACTTTTCCGCCACAGACTTGGGTAGAGTTTTTGTGGAGTTTCTCTTCGTTGCTAAGAAAAACAAAACGCAGACACGGAAAGAATAAATGTCATCTATTCTCAGGAGGATCTACCTTTCAGCAGTGGTGCATTGCCAAGCATGTCCCACGACAACTTGTAGTATTGCTTCAGGTATTCCGGCACCCCAATAGGTAGTTTCAAGTCTCGCACAGCAATCTCAGCTGAGTCTTTCTCAGTTCGGCCGAGAACTTTCATGCGTACATCGAGCGGGTATGGTTTTTGGAAGGACGCCGCAATACGCCGTGTTATTTCCTCATAAATAGGCTCAGTGTCTGAAAGTCAAGAAGAGAAGCCCACAATTAATCTCTGTTGTGCATGTACCTGGCATAAGCTGAGCATCCCGCATTGCCTCAGTTGACACTTCGCGCTGTAATTTCGAATATTCTTGCCACGTCATTGGAAGGTCATAGGTTGTAACTATTTTCTCCGAAACTTCCTTGTTTTGCAATCCCATCAGTGTTAGCTTAACATCGAACGTATAGGTCTTTCCGTAGTTGTCAAGTATTTTTTGTATTGCCTCCGAGTACAGCCGCTCGGTGTCTAAGTAGGAAGCGGTTGGAAGAATTTTCAAGTGACAAGAGACATGTGCCAAGCAAAACGTTAATCGTTTTTCAGAAAATTATGCAAATTTTGTATGTAGTTTTTGTGAAACATTACCTAGCAACAGGCCGTCCATGTCGAAGATACAATGGGTTACCCTTCGAAATCCTGACGGAAGATTCCGAGTCATGATGACGTCTTTGTAAGTATCTCTGATACAGCTATCTGAACGTCAATCAATTATGTAACTTTCGATTAGATTGTTGTAAAAATAGTGCAATTCGTGTGTGTATTTTAGATGTCGACGCAAGGACTGATGATGGAGAACACAAACAAATTCAATCTAATTTTTCACCTCGACGCAGCCTCTATTTGTAACTAGGTCAAGGTTATCGTAACCCTGGGCACTTTATGTCAAATGCCAAAAGAAATCCAAACAATTGATGGTAGAAGCCGAACGCAATCGAACAGACTGCAAACCAGCTGCAAACCAACGATTCTTGTTGCAGAATTTTGTTTGTGCACATTTTTTTCAGTTTTCAAAGCTCCGTTTTGGGGGCGCTGTTGTGCGACACGAGGTGACTCGTTCACAATTGTTGGAATAACCGAACTACAATGCAATTTGGCAGTGATCCCATTTTTTGAAGATTAATTGTTTACATTTGAAACTTTTATTAAAGTATATAGGAGGGTTTGCATGAAGAATGTCGCAAGAACTTTTGACAGATATAAATGGTTTTATTTTGCATGATAAGTCTTTTTATCAAATTTTAGGTTAATAAAAAGAAATGTACATTAAAATCATCCGTGAGAATATTACCCAGAGGATAATTTTTGACACTTGTTGCACACCTACTCCACAGGAGATAATTTCTCTTATAATCGCTTATCATGAAGTTAGATGTCTTGTGGATTCATATTTTTTCATCTTATGACTAGACTAGCGATCTCTGCCTTGATAGGCATGTGTAGCATGAAATTTGACAAATGTCCTTTTTGGAAATCTTATTTCTCGTCTTCTCAGCTAATTGTCGTCTGTAAAAATGTAATTTTGCTTTCGGTTGCTTATTTAGTTGCGTGCGGTTCCATCATCAAATGTTATAACGAGATGTGACCAGCGCACATAAGAAAAGAAAATTATATTATGGATATCAGACGTTTAGTTGTGAAGTAGATCTCTATTGGGTCGGCGTGTTATTTGCGAAAACGAAAAAAATTATACTGCTCTTTCAGAAACAAATTATTTTGTGCTTATTTTAATAGAAAATGTTACAAGATAAATAGGTAATTCAATACATAAAATAATTATTACATTAAAATTTAACTACATAAACAGCCGCGAAAACAACAACCGTGAGATTCATGTTCAACATGTCTGAGTTTTTATCCAGTCGAAACACGTCAGGTATTTATGACATCCCTGGCATTTTGACAACTTGCCGATTGTCAACGTAGGAATAACAAATATTTTTCATCTCGAATACGTGATAACAATTTGATCCTTTATACGAGAAATATCTTTTATTTCGCATAAATTTCACCGTCTTTCAACAGTGTTTCCATTATGGAAATGCTTTACGTTATTTTTGCTACGCTTGCACTCTTCCTTAACGCGGGCCATGCACATGAACCTAAAGATTTCGATGATTCTATTCTGTACAAAATAGAATTTGACTTGCCCACTGACTTGAATGATGCAGAATTTGTAAGGAATTGAAGATTTCGAAATGAAATGAATTGAATATCGGGTTTTCTAGGCATCAAAGTATCTCGTCCCAAAGTTCTACACTCACGACAAGGAGGAATACCAGTGTGCAATCCCAATTGCAGAAGAAACAAGGGAGGAAAAAACCTTGGATTACACGGGATTATGTTAGTAAATAGTACAAATTAATATCTAGAAAGGGTATTCTTGTGTTTTTATGACATTTTCCAGCCCCGCTGCAACTAATCCAACCAATGTTCTCTTCAATAAGTTGCTCATATCGCATTGAAGCTTATTGGTCTTACGAAATCTGCCATGGATTCTATATCAAACAGTATCATGAAGAGAGAGAAGGTAAACCATATCCAACTGAATATCCATCAGTCACATAAGAATTTTTATATTTTTCAGGAAAAAATGTAAAATACCAAGAGTATTTCCTTGGTCGTTGGAGTGACGAAAAACAAGAAAAACTCGTGCAAAAACTTGCCAACGATCGCAAGGATGGCATCAAATTTAAGACAACAAAAATCGATAACGTTCACTATCCCTATCTGGAATTGGAAATGGGAAATGGAACGTTTTGTGATCTCAACAATGAGCGGCGCACAACGAAAATTCGTTACGTCTGCTATCCTCATGGCAAAAATGCAATCTACTCGTTTAAAGAAACGTCCACCTGCAACTATGAGGCGATCATCCTAAGCTCTATGCTATGCATTCATCCAGCTTTTCTTCCGGAGGAGTCCAAAGAAATTCCCATCAAATGCTTCAACTCCCCCACGCTAGCTAGGAAGCCTCTGAGCATGCTAAAGCAAACATTGGAGGACCTACAAATGACTGACATTTCAAGCAAAATTGACATTATCGGTAACGATAGACGTTTTTCATTGGACTCTCAAAACGTTGAATACTTGCAAAAAATCCTAGAGGTCATGGCAGCGCCGCCACCGTTGCCGTTTGTAAATGAGGAGAACAGTGCAGGTTCAGCTACTGTTGTGTGGGGTGAGGAGAACGAGCTCCCCCAGCAGGCGTGGGATGCCATAATTGGCCGCGAGGATTTGAAACATCTGTATGACTTTCTTTTTAAAAAGTGTCTAATCGGGGTGAGTTCATGAGCCATGTTCTTTGTGTGATTCAAATTCGTACATCTCTAGGGCACCGGATGGTGGAAATACGAGTTCTGTTTCGGACGACATGTTCGTCAATTCCACGGGGAAAAGAAATCTGAAACCGAAGTGATTTTGGGTTATTTCAAGGATAACGTCCATCGTGACTGGCTGAAGTCACATCCAGCAAAACGCCTTAACCGCAATTCGGGCACAACAATCTGGCATCACTACGAGGGCGGCAGTAGATGTGACAAAACCGGAAAACCTCGAGAGACCGATGTTAAGTTGATGTGTGTACTAACAGAGACTATGCCGTCGTTGTCAATGTACCTGCTGGAACCAAAGACATGTCAATACATTATGGTTGTTGAATCGCCTCTGGTGTGTGCTATGCTTCCAATGGTCGACGAAGATGGACTCATCTCTGAGTCAGACTTCAAGAAATATATCAATTCGCTGATGGGGGATAGTGCAGAAAATGGTGTCAAAAAGTTGAGCACAAATGAAAATGATGAAACCTCTCCTGCGTTGGTGGATGATTTTCCACTTTAAGATGAATATGAAGGAAAGAAAATTTTGAGGTTATGTGTGATAACTTTTCTGTAAGAAGTATTTTTTTTAAATAAATTAATTGAACGAGAAAAGAACAGTTTTCTCGGTCACGTGAAAGATGTTTCGTTTTTATTCCGGGAGAAAAATGTGTTCTGAGAGCAGAGCGATTTCAACGGTTATCCTTCACGTCCATGAAATCTTTTAAAGATCTACTGAGGCATGCTTGCGTTAGTAAATCGTCAGTAAATCGCAGCTGTTGAATCCAACGCACTCTCAATGCTCAGACATTTTATTCATCTGCTGAGTTTTTAGTCAAAAAATAAGAGTTTAGCTCATTCTCAACTTTGTTTAATATATTCATCGTACAATTTTAGTAGCTCCGGCGTAGTTCGAGGCTGCACAGTCTTAAGAGCGTATTCAAATTCCCTCCAAGTAACAAACTCGGATTCGAAACTCTCCTCCAACACCTTTAAAGCCGCCTCATGACAAATGGCTTGAATCTCCGCTCCGGAGTAACCATTCGTCCGAGCAACAAGCTGCTTAATGTCTACATCATTGCCCAGTGGCATATTCTTTAGCTTTATCCTAAAAATCTCTCGTCTCGAGTTTGCGTCTGGCAAGCCGACATAAACAATCCGATCGATTCGGCCCGGCCTGAGAAGTGCTTTGTCTATCATATCTGGTCGATTGGTTGCAGCAACAATGGTAACATCTTTAAGGGTGTTGACTCCATCCAATTCTGTGAGAAGTTGTGTCAATACTCGCTCCTTAACCGAGGTTCCACCTCCGTCCGTACTCCTCTCCCCGCCAATCGCATCGATTTCATCGAAGAAAATAATTGATGGCGCTACCTGACGTGCTTTGCGGAATACCTCTCGAACTGCTCGCTCGGATTCACCTACCCACATGGAAAATAGCTCAGGACCCTTAATCGATAAGAAATTCACTTTACTCTCTGTGGCCAAGGCCTTTGCGATCATCGTTTTCGAACACCCCGGTGGCCCAAACATAAGAATTCCACGAGGCGGCTTGATGCCCAGACGTAAAAACTTCTCCGGGTGTTGTAGTGGCCATTCAATTGCTTGCTTCAGCTTGAGCTTGAGGTCATCCTGACCTCCTATATCAGTCCATTTTACGTTTGGATTTTCAATGAGAACTTCCCGCATGGCACTTGGTTTCACCTGATTCAGAGCGTAACTGATATCCTCTGGTCCTAGTTTCGTGCGTCCACTTTTGATTGTTCCAAGACCTGCGGTGTAAATCAAATTTGCGAGGTCAGAGCCAACGAAACCATGTGTTACGTCAGCCATTTGCTTTACAAAATCACTGTTCAGCTCATGATCTACTTTTGAGAGGTGACACTGGAGAATTTCTAGACGTCCCTTTGGGCTTGGTGCTGAGATCTCCACTTCGCAGTCCAACCGACCACAGCGGCGAACCCCCGCGTTAAGATTTTCAATGTTTCCAGTTGTTGCAATCACAAACAACTTTGAAGCCTCCTTCCTGCTGGCGAGACTGTCGAGAATGGAGAGAAATGCAACAGAAACGCGTTTCACAACTTCGTTGGTCTCGTTTTTCGGACAGAGGTTATGAACGTCCTCAATGATTACAAGCGATGGTTTTGGGTAGTTTCGGTAGGCCTGATCGAATTGTTGGTTAAGATTTTTTTCTGTTTCCCCCAGGAACTTACTGAACAACTCGCTAGCATTGATTCGAATTGTCATGGCTGTAGAACTTGCTGACAATGCCTCGCAAATCAGTGTTTTGCCGCAGCCTGTTGGGCCAAAAAGCAAAAGCCCTCTGGATAGCTTCACACCTGAAATGTGGTCAGAGTAAATGTGAGCCCTCATGAAATTGTGAATTGAGTCTGTCTTACCACGCAGAGTTTTCTGGTATCCCAATGCAATGTTCATCGATTCCTGGACGAGTTTTATTTGTTCAGTCAGTCCGCCAATATCACATTTCTCTACACGTGGTGTTTGGTCATTGTCCACTTTGCCGCAGCCACTCTCCTTTTCCACTTCAATTGAGGATGACGTCGTGACAGTGCAGAATCTTTCAGTAAGACCAAGATTCTCAAAATCAGACGCAAGTGAGATGTCTTCCAGCAGGCTATTCCAGGAGTTTACTTCAAACTTTAGGAGCTTGTTATAAAAATTTAAGCACACTCTGCTTCCGACCGTGAAGATCAAATCCTTCATTTGTTTGTGAAGAAGTATTTCCACGTCGGTGAGTGATGTCTCTTGAATGGACGACTCATTTATGCGCCTTATTTTTACAAGTTTTGCTGGATTTGCCTTGGACGGTAACTTCATAAGGATGAGTTGTGTATTCTGATAATCCCGCCAGTTCTCATCATAATCTAAACATAACATAAAAGAACAGACACTTGTCATACGATGCGAGGAAATAATGATGCGTATTCATTTACCTTGACCACACACGAACACTGTGGATAGGAACTTGTCAGGAATGGGCCATATGCTTCGCACAATCGGTGGCAACTCCGACTTCGATGGGGACCGAATAAGGACGGATTGTCCTATTCTAAACTCGCACAGCCTTATCGCACCTTCGCTAACAAATATCAAATTATTCACAAATTTATCTGGTGTGTCGTTCAACTCATCGACGGCGAAAGATTTCTTGCTGAAATTCGTTGTGTACAAGCAGTTGTCTTTGATGTAGTCTAACGTGGTGTATGTTGTGTTGTCTGCTGAGCAGATTTTATCGTGATTATCACGATCTTTGGATGTAATAATTGCCTTGCATTGGTCGCAATTAAACCATATCACTTGTGATTTTTTATTTGATGATTTTGGAGGCATGCTCGCTGCAGTTTCGGTTTGTTTTTGAAGATGTTTACATTTGGTTAGGAGAACAGGTGCTTTAAATGTCAAAATTTGTGTAGTTCGAATTTGGACCACAAGGGGCCTACGAACAATAAGGAGAAATATTTTTGAACTATTATTTGAATTTTTCGTGTCTATTCGCTGTTCGTCTTCAACATAATTTAAATAAAATAAATATTGTGCCGGACTGTCCATAGTTCGGCCAATTATCTGTACCAACCACTTGCGTTGGAGGGGCAATTGTTCTCCTACGAGTGGAGGAGACAAACAGCTTAACGCCGACTCAGAACGGGAAAGTTGAAGAAGCTTCTTATAGTCAGTTATACACTTTCAGCATTGTCAGTGACTCGTCAGAGGAGTAGCCGTAAAAATATCAAAGGTTTTCTTCCGGAATGGAATTTAGACTTTGAGAGAAGGAGTTGACGCACATACTCACTACGCCATAAAGTCATTTACCGCCTATTATTTGCCACAAAAAATAGCAATTGAACAGGCAACTTCGAGGAAGTCATTTTGTGCTGCTTTCGGAAAGATCTTGTCCATTACTCGTTTGATAATGTCACCCATTTGTTTGAGCGCACCTGTCAACCTCTTTGTTCCTCAGATTTTTGTTCGTTGATGGATTGATCTCACTTGAACGGAGTTCTCTGTGGCTGTGTGAAAAACGTGGCCAGCGAACTCTATTGTAATTATAGGAATACATCTGAACACATTCCTCCAGTGCCCCCAGCGTTTTCGAGATCTGAATAGCTTCTGCAGTGATCACTGTTTTACATGACCGTAGTTAAACAGCTCTTGCAGGCAATAGATTCTTATCTCCCGCTTTTCTGGTCAACTTTGCGAATATTCAATCCAAAACAGTTTTCCCATCGTGACCTCGTTCTCTCTTATGGTCCCTTTCTGAATATACAAGCCGAATTCTAGAGCGAATTAGGTCATCGAAAAATATTTGGAATAGCCTAGAGCACAATAAAACTAACCATAAGCGAACAATAAAGACCTTACGGAAATTTAAGAGAGCTTGAGCTGCGCTCACTTTCGTTAAGTTCGTTCAGTTTGGCCTGCTTCAGTGGGAGCTCTCTACGTATGAAAATGTAAAGAGCCAACTATAACGGACGTACAGAAACTAAAGAGAATCGAGGAAACCCATCGAATACATAAAAATGATACGCTGTAACCATAGTTACCGCTTCGCTCAGTTTCGGTAAGTTCGTCCAATTTTGTCTACTTAAAGGGACTATATCATATGAGGCACGAACTGAGAAACTCTCGAATTTTGACAATTCGCGGTTACCGGCGAATTCCACGAAGTGTCAAAATTCGCGAATTGCGCAGCTCGTAGTTCGCAGTTCGACGCTTATATGAAAGGACCTTATGCGAGAGCGAAATGAATCGTACACTACGTTGCAAATGTCAATTGACAGCTGATTTCTCCTTAAGTTTCTATAAGCAATTATAGACACAAATTTGACGACTGGTTCTTCTGGTTACTTTTCGTTAGGTTTTGACATAAGTCAACGTTTTCGTACGACCATTGTATTTGACCACCCATACAGTCGCTGCACTACCTTCGCAAATCTAGTACAGAGTACTATTTCGAATAAAAGCACACCGGCAACACTTTAAATCTTTTGTTTACTAACAATTCACCTGTTGTTATGGTTACATTTACATCACAGATTTCCCAAACAAATAATGACATTAAGAACGAAGTACTGAATTAAGCAAAACCAGAAGTTCCATCTCAGAGTTTACTGACAAAGCCGATTCTTTTGTACATCATGGATTGGGCGGAGGAGTTAAAGTTGTCAATCAGAAAGGTTTCAGTACTCTCTGCACATCCACTCCCAACATGAAACCTATATTTTCATCCTTTTACAGACCACAGCACGTAAAGGACGACGTGCAAGTCAACAAAAATCTCTTGGTTCCCCGTCGACGCCAGAAAAAGATATTTCTGTCGACATCAGTGTTGACATTAATCAAGACACCACAACAGACTCCTCAGATAGCAGACTTCCTCCAAAACGTATTTCTGGTGGCTGGGCTGACAGTGGATTGAAATCATCAAAGTAACTTAGAGAATTCCTGTTCACCTCACTTCTTGAATACATAATATTTTTTTTTAGATTCAAAAACAAGAACCTCCTGGAAGAGTAAGATCAAAATCAGTGTAGCAAGCTGTGTTCATTTAACACTCTCATTTTAGTGAACGATTCCGGCAAACATCAAAGTCCTCTGACAGCACACCCCCCGAGGAGGACATACCAGTTATCCCGGATCTGGACGATGTGAAAGATGAAATTCTCATGAACGAAATTGTCGAGCCGCCATCGTAAGTTCAAAAAAACCTTCATCCTTTCAAAATTCATTGCCAATGTATTGTCTTAGAGTGACTGTGAATAGAGTGGTGACTCTGAAGGAGCTTAATTCGGATTTGCTATCACAAAATGCCTTCTCGGCTATTGAAGATGTGGACCTGACGATCCTTACTAAGTGCCTGCAAGCACAGGAGAGCCTGGATGAGGCTGATGAAGTGTGGGAATGGGATAAGTTATTTACCGATGTTACTGCCGAAATTCATTCCGATAAGACAACAGTTGAGGGGAAAATTGAAATTGCGGCTGATGAAGTAACTCCTTCGTTTGCCTGAGCGGATGATTCGGTCTTTGAAAGTTAGAAATACCAACAGAAACTACTGGCATCTTATAGCAATATTCTCACAAATATAAATTCAATCGAAAAAAATCTATTATTCTTTGAGTAAAGGTTTGGGTTTAAAGTAAAAAGTGTTTCTGTAGACTGTAGACAGATCATCCCAGCCTTGCTTTACGGTGCAGAAGCATGGACAACATCAAAAGAGGATGCAAATGTTTTTTTCTTTTCTTTGTAGCGCTTTTTGGCACGCATCCTCTCCTCTTTTTTTCTGCTCACATTTGCCATCATTCCACGGGTTTCTTGTCGGTGGTGGGAGGTAGACTAATGTGTTTTCGGCTACTTTTTGTATGGTTTAATGGCAATGCAACCACATATTGTTAGCGTGTGTATTTGACGCGGACACACTACGGAGACTTGCGCTAAGTTCCTCTTTGTAGGCTCTGCCAATCTTCGGTGTGATCAGGCGTCCAATGTCGAAACTTCTTTATGTTGGCTGGTGCAGCTTTCTGACATTGGAGTCCTGCTGCAATCAGGAAATGGACAGTGTCGAGGTTTACCGCTCTGAATGCTCGCAGATTCAAGATATTTGGCAAGGGTCTAACGTCAATGAGCACATGGTCGATTTGGTTGGCGTTCGACCGTAATCCGGGTATTGTCAGGATCCTGTGTGGATTTTTAGCGGGGGTATCTCGTGCTCCTTGCTACCATATTACGAGCTGTCCGAGCAAGTTCGTGAGTCAGTAGCCGTTGTCTCTAGTCGTCTTGTCGTGTCAATTTGGCATTCAAGTCTCCGAACACGATCCCAATATCGTCCTCCGGACAAGCGCCGTCGAAGAGGTCATAGAAATCCTCTCTGATTGTGTCTTCAGCCTCGTCGGTAGGGACGTGTACACATATAAGGCAGTTGCCAGGCGATCGCTTGACGGCTTGAAGTCGATGACTTTGGACTTGCGCATCCCAATAAGTACAACCTTTTGTGACAGCCGTATATCAACTTGACCAGAGCATTTACTGGGATCGTTTCTGGCATCCAACCAGGTTAGGAGCAATCAAAAACTTTGTGTTGTATACCCATGTCCTGCATCCCGTTAATTAATTAAAGTAAACTAAAAACAGTTCTATCTTTCTATCTTTGTCTATCTTATCACAATACGAGTTGGTGCTATAGAAGCTGGCCCCAAATCTACGACGGTTTAATCTACGTTTAACACAAATTGAGGAACAAGAGAGCATGCCTGCTGGCGTGGCTTGCTGGTTGTTTCAGGTTAATCCCGGTCTATACCATTAGGTAAGAAGAATTATGGCTCGGCTTATTTAAACTGTAGTTGTTGTTCAAATTTACTTTACACATACTCACTCCTATTTAACTCTTACTCCAGGTCTTTGTCGTATCAGCCATACATGTCCCCCGTCCTCCGATTCAGTTTGATTCCTTTACGATAATTCACTTGCCCATCAAAGTCCGCACAATTAGCAGACGCTCTTAAAATTCCACCGACCAAATACAAGCCAATCAAAGTCAATCAATGAAATTTCAAAAACACATACATTTTACGAATTTTATTACTTACAAAGTATGTATGAACACATACACAAAAAGTACGGTTAAAAAAAGGATGTTTCATGTATAAAACTGATTGTAAGAAATGCAGAGGGTTAACTTAATCTAAGAAAAGTATAATCTTCGTAAAAGAATTCGCAGTCTGCTTGAAATCATTGTAAAATAAAACATACGACTAAAGTAAAAAGATTAATAAAAAATCAGTCAAGAACCACTTGCTGGTGGTTGTCTGGTAGACATTTTTGTTTAAGCTTATATTCGATTCGACTTTAAGAGATTCAAAATATTATTTAAAAAATAAACAAACGAAACACAAAAATGTGGTTGAACATCGCTTGCTGGAAGACCGCTGATCAAAATGTGGACTAGCTCACTTCAGGGCCAAAAAGGAAGTCAAAAATACTGTTGATAACCAAATGCTGAAATAGATAAAAGAAAATAGTTAGAGATGTTTAAAGATAGAAATGAAGTTCGCCTTAATAATAATAATGTTGTGAGGCTACAGAGAGGGGTGGACTTGGGCATAACTTTAATAGTAACCGTGGGAGCTTTTGAGAAACGACCGGATGGCGCAGTTCGTTAAGTGGTCCAGTCACCATTTGCCGTTGGGATCAAATTAACGGCACTGGGCACTGGAGTAGGTTGCTACCTGGTAGTACAATGGACCAGTTTTGAGTCTGAGTGCTCCAGTAGTGTTTCAAAAATCCTCCGAAAAAAAAAACCGTTGGCGCAGTAGCTTAGTGGGTATGTGTGTCGACTGCTACGCTCGAAGTTTATCTTCGATTCTCGAAAAACACTTTTCACTTTCACTTTTCGTCAATAAACTGTGGCTTCCCTTTACTCGGCATCATCGTCATCATTTTCAGTGACCCGCAGACGGTTACGATTGTAGCTTCCCTTTTCTCGTCACCATCATCATCATTTTCAGTGACCCGCTTGTTCCACTAAAGGGGTCGCGGGAGCAATGCACGCACGAGAGATCTCCAGCCCACTCAATCCTCCGTCATCGACACTAACTCATCAGGAGCTATGCCCAGGCGCAACCAGGTGAGTTTTTGAACTTGGTCCAACCATCTCGTCTGGGTCTGCCAAGCGGTCGCCTTCCTGATGGAATCGCATTTAAGGCACTCCCCGGAAGTCGAGACGATGGGGACATTTGTGCCACGTGACCAAACCATCGAAGTACATCCCTTTCCGTACAAAGAAGCAGCTGCGCAACGTCGAGTTCCTCGCTCACTGCCGTGTTTCTCACTCTATCCCGGCGAGTAATTCTCACAACAGTAGGAAGAAATCTTTCGGTCATTCAAAAAAAAATTGCATGACCATGGGTGAGAGTTGGAACAGAAAAACATCACGCAAAAGATGAGTGGTTGCTGTAGAAGCTGGGCCCAAGTCCACATCGGACTGATACAGAGAAGGTGTGTTGAGTTCTTTTACTTGCTCCTAGTCTAGACAGCATCTGCTGAAGTTGTTTCTCATAACCCCATGTCTCCTAGCATGTTCGCATGTTCATGAGCCAGTGTTCTGTGATGACACCTACTATGATGCCGATTTGTGATCTGTTCAGAGAGATAAATTTATTGGTTCATTTTAGATCTACTTTACGGTCATTGGTGGCGTAGCAAGAAGTGACTTTTTGTCCTTTAAGTATTCTGTATTCAGTCGTAACAACAGTTTTCAAGCAGCTACAACTATGCCTATCTTACTATGGGTGCTTTCAAGAAGTCAGGCAACTATTAGGTTGTACAACATAAAATCTCGGATTTTGTTTTTAAAATTTTCCGATTTAAGGTAGCTGTCGACTTATTGTCATGGGGGACACTCCCATGTTGTGTGCAATGCTCCGCACCGTTTTTGTTGGGTCTGCATCCACCGTTTCTCGTAAAATGGCGTCGTCAATTACCGTTTTCAGTTTCCCACGCGGTTCGTTCGTAAGGCTTAGATCTCCCGAACCGAACTTACCAAACCAACGCTGAATGGTGCGTTCGTTCACCGCTATATTCTCGAATGCGTCATTTATGTTTTTGGCTGCCAGAGACGCATTATGTCCCATTTGTCGTCAACAGGACGATATAAAAATTCTTAGAAAAAAATAACTGTACTTGCAAAGGACCCTAAAAGTCGCACACATCAAACACACATACCACTGTATTCTATAAAAAAAAATTTACTGTGTTCTACAGATGTTCACTCGATAGCTTCTAATTGAGGACTAAGTGAAAAATCCGTCATTTCATGTGTTACAAACTAATACATTGCAGCAGTACCTTGTCCGTAGATAAAATTATGAGGTTTCCAGTAAATATGCACTGATCTGATATTTGAACAGTAGGTTGCGCTAAGCGTAAATAAACAAATGGCCAAGAAATAAATCTGCAGGAAAGGAGCAGCGCTGCAGCATCTCTCTGATATTTTGACAGCAAATCTGCACGCAGTTGGCTTCAGATGTAAATATTTGAACAGTCGGCTGAATATTTGAAAACGACCTATGTAACCTCGTTGATAGCTGAGTGGTGGCATGCTTGGCAAATTAATCCGATTTGCAGTTGCCTGAAATGTCTCTATGGCATGGTATCCAGTACAGCCGAATATTTAACCGTTCGACCATCTTTTCTAAAGATGTTTACCAGTTTGTTACTACTTTAGAGTTTATAGACACTAGTTCCAGGGTTTTGATGGTTCCCTGGATGTCCGTGAAAATGTAAATATCACGCGCTGATACTACATTCCACTTCAGCCAACACAGAGCTTCGCGAATTGCCATTATCTGCGCCTGAAATGCGCTGCAGTCGTCAGGGAGGCGAAGGTGGAGTCATTTACATTGCTCAATGCTGCAGCTGATTGTCTGTCTTCGTGAAATTGCAGGAACGAATGCAATGAGCTCAGTTGTGTGTATGGAGATATGATCCTAGGTAACATTAAATTATTTCGAATTTTGACATTCTTGCACTTACCTGATATTATTCAAGAAAAAATTGTAAATTATGCGCTCTTAATCCTTAAGTATTTCATTTAACAATTGCTTTCTTGGAATCACTATCTTAACAATATAAAGCTGCCGAGTTTTGTTTTGGAGGATGACTACCATTTGAGGGCGTCATCTAATTCGAGAAGACTAGATTGTACACTGGGCAAGAGCTCCTCTTCTTCCTCTCCCTCTTCTTCGGTGGGTAGATAGGTTTCCATAATACTGTTCGTTTGTGGAATTGTGTTGTCATGTTCTAAGGCCACCTTTTCGTTTAACTGTATGCCAACTGGTGGTGGAGGAGGTCCCCTACAAAATCAAACCCATCCACAATCAAAATCATCATCAAATAGGCTGATTACAATTAGAACTTACTTTTTTAAGTGCTTTTTGGAATGCCTAACCAGCGCTGAGGACTGGTTGAAGCTCGACGGACATTCTTTGCATTGATAAGGCTTCTCTCCAGTGTGAATTCTACAAAAGCAACACATGTCATTTTGATTGATTCAAGCAGCAACAATCTTTACCTCATGTGGCAGACTAAGTTGGACTTGTTCGCGAAGATCTTATTGCATCCGGTGCACTTGTGATTCTTTATTCCTTTGTGCACTGCTTTTATGTGCACATTTAGGTAGGAAATTTTGAGGAAGGTCTTTTTGCATATCTCGCAGACAATGCTCTTCGATTCACGATGCACCGGTTCATGTTTCACCAGGTCTCGCTGTGTCTTAAAGCGCTTCTCGCAGTGCATGCACTCATAGTCACGCTCCTCAGAGTGGGTGTGCTTGTGTGCTTTCAAATTGCTGGAGGTTGTGAAAAACCGACTGCAAATCTCACACTGGTAGCGACGTTCTCCCGTGTGCACGCGAGCGTGTAAAAGCAGATTGCTTGATTGCGTAAAACGTTTTTGGCAGATCTGGAAGATAATCTCTTGCTATTTCGTACTCAAAATAAGATCGAATACTCACTTCGCACTGATAAGGCTTCTCTCCCGTGTGTATTCTCATGTGTGATTCCAAGTAACGTGGATATTCGAATGTCTTACCACACTCATTGCACTGTTCAGGAACTTTTAGCGGTTTGTTTTCTTTCTTTTTCATGCGGGTTCTCTTGGGGCTCTGGAAGCAGTAACAATTGCACGCAAAACAAACTGCTTACATCAAGACCTTACCACTTTGTCCACGTCAGGCTGTGCCAGTTCTGTCGGTTCTGTGTCTATCTCCTGTTTGAGTTCTTCATTCAAAATTATTATATCATGCATTGTGTCCTCAGCGTCGGACCTGGTCAGGCTGCTGACGTCAATTACGACATCATTGAGTACATCGTCCTCTACTTCAATATCATTTGAGTTGTTACGCTCGAATATATCACAAATATTTTCGTAAATATCATCGTCCTTGTCGATTTGCGAATGCGAAGAGAACGTTGAATCGTGATTACTGAAAATGCAATACATTTGTGAAAATGCACTCCACCGCAGAGAGGAAATGAGAGAGGGAATTGAGAGAATTGAGACTTACTCAATACTACTAATTCGATCGTTGGACATGGAAGATAATTTTCCACAGGGTTTTGCGAAACCTGCTAATTTACTGGTCGAATTGAGATATTCGTGCAGTCGGCTCTCTGAGGACTCAGAGAGCTGTTTGAGATTATATGCGTCAACAAGACGATAAAGGCATGATTGGCACAGCATTGTGGGAAGATTTTCGTCTGGATTAAACTGCAAAGTAAATGATTTCTTCATAATGTGCGACCTTCTTTTGTGTTTCAACATTCTTTGTTGCTCACCTTGAAAATGTTCAACTTTTCAACCATGTCAATGGGTCGCACTAGAAATGTTGGACTAAATATCGATACCAGTAGATCGCTTTTCAGGCATATACGACAGATTTTATGAAATTCGTATAGTTGTATTGCGTCCATATTATGAGTGGTAAATAATAATAATAAAAATGCAATAAATAAAATCAAATTAAATGAAGATCAAGAAAACACAACGCTACAGAATTGCATCTGTATGGTGGACAGTGGCGGACAGCTGCTTTGATGTTTATACAAAAATAAACGTCAAACACTTGGTGATGTGCAGCGGCTTCGATAAGTTCGTTCATTTAATGTGGATATTATTTTAGGGCAATGCGTTTGCTTTTGGGCATATTAAACCACTTTTTTGTATTTTTAATCAAATGCGGAAACCTGCAGTTTTTACCTTTTATTTGAATTTGGGAGACTATAGTTTTGCATAATAAATAATTCTTCATTGCTGTCGATATTGGTGCTTCATATCATGTCATTTATTCTGTAGCTGTAATTTTTGTAAGTTAGAAATTACAAGAAACATAAAGGAGGTTTTAAAACAAAGTTTCTGTCAATAAGAGGCAAAGCGTTACAAATGAAGGTCTTATTTGTATTGAAATAGACGGTAGCGAATGTCGATGTTAAGTGATTTTAATATCCTCTTGGACGAAAAGGGGGGCTTTCATGATCCGACAAGTCAGACAGACTTGTTCGGACGAACTCCAATCTCATAAGGAGATTTACATGGTCGGACTGACTTGGTCGGATTACAAATATGACGGTGTAAACGCAAAAACGACAGGTTGTCGCACGATTTTCAAAAATGTTTGATATTTTAAAGCAGATCTTACAATGTAAACGCATCTCTAAAAGACTTCAAAGAAATGTCTCTTTTGAAATTTTATTCAGCGTAATCGTTGCTAAGAGTACATCCATCCTTTATGATATGAAAAGCCCAGACTAACCAGTCTAACGGTGTAATAACAAAGCATTTCGATCTGCTAAACATTTATCCGACATAGTCTGACCTTGGCATAATATGTAAACACCTCCATAGTAGGGTATTTGTTTGGTAGTGGTGTCTATTTTGTAAAACGGGGCTCAAATGAACCGTAAAATCATTTAAAACAACTTTTCATTTAAGGCATTTGCATTTACGGTAATTGCTTGTCTTTCGTACAAATTGCTTCAAAAAAGTTGAAAAATTGCAGAATATTTTACAATTTTCATGAAATAAATACAAATACCTAATATTTTATGTTGTTTAAGAAATTTTATCAATCGTTGGAGCGCAAAATCGAATTTTTTAAATCAGTTTTTCATTTGCCAATTACCGCGATAATTTGTTTTTCTTCCTAATGCATGAACCAATGTCTTCACCATTTTCACATCTCTATTTCGATTATGACAAGTTCACAATAAATTTATTGATCTGACATTCTGTCAAATGCAGAAAAATCATTGCGATGTCAATTTCGAACTGATAAAGATTGTAAATAGATTATAAATATTTCTGATATTAATATGACTCAGAAGTTCTAGTTCAGCACAGGTATTCACTGCTATCAGTTTGTTTAAAAAATTAGTACATACGTACTGTAGTCAACGAAACGACACGAATAAATATAAAAAACACACGCCCAGTTATGTCTTTACCAACGATGTCCTTAAATCACACCACAACTCCTCGGTCATCACAAATGTTCTCAGATTTTTACACAACAGATGAGTTCTACATTGGTTTGGGATTGGCCTTATCATCGTGCTTTTTTATCGGTTCAAGTTTTATAATAAAGAAGAAGGCTCTACTGAGATTAAGTCGTCTTGGTGAAGTTCGTGCTGCCGCTGGAGGATTTGGGTATCTACGGGAATGGATATGGTGGGCTGGTCTATTAACAAGTACGTATATTCTATCATTTAAGTCCTTGTTTATTGAAAACATTGTGCTCATAAGGTTTCTGATGTCATTGACTCGATTCCTAATTGAGCATTCGAAATGTTTGTAAGAATGTATTTTGGTATGAATCAATACTGTTGACATGATTAATTTGTTTGTCTGTGACAAAGGCAAGGCTAATTATGTTTTTTCTTGATCTTGAAGTGTTTCACATTCTTGCGGTGGGATGTATCAAATTCCAGTGCGCCGTAAGTAACATTAACGTGTGCGTGTGTGGTCATCCGATAGTTCTTATTGGTATCGTTCACCAATCACTCTAGTTGGAGCGCATTTCTGCGGGAACTTAAGATCTGCTTTTTCAGTTCTAATGCGTAAGATAAGTTATTTCGGCGATAGCAGAATGATGACACAGAGCGACACTCATTCCAATAAGCCTTCTTTGGCACATGCTGAATTTGTTGGCATAATTATTTTATTCAAGCGATTAGGCAAAAAAAAACATAGATAAGGCAAGTTTATTGATGATCAATGCTTCAGCAGAGATCACTTTTTGCTTGGGTGCAAGAAAATGTACTCATTCCGGAATTTACTCGCTAATCGTTGATTTTTGTGGTTCAAGGTGGCGATTTGCTTGCATCAATTTTATTTTCGATTAAACAAAGCTATCTATTGTTCTCGATTTTAATTATTTTAACGTCAAATCTTTTTGATTGATAATTTAGTTGAAGACTAGATGATAGGAGAAGAATTTATTGAATGAGAGAGTATTTGTGTAATCATATGCATATGCACATGATAGGTAAATCCGTTGGTTGTTGTTGGGTCTCTATTCAATCGCACGTTATTAGTGGAATCTTTTGATGGCTATACGTGGATTACCATGACTTCTTGATGTAGCTCCATCTGCTTTCTTACTCTTGAATAATATCGAAAAACAAACCTAGTTTCACAAATCACAGTTCTGAGTCATGCTTTCTACAGTAGGCTTTGATTTTTTTCTTTTCATGAGTTCCCTTGAACTCGAGAGATCTTCAGGTCACTCGATCCTCCGCCATCGACTCTAACTCATCAGGAGCTATGCCCAAGCGCGACCAGGCGAGTGTTTGGACTTGGCTCAACCATCTCGTCCTGGGTCTGCCAAGCGGTCGGCTACCTGATGGAATCGCATTCAGATATTGCTTTCATGGCCGTCTGACTGTCACAGCAATGGCACCAGTAACTCCCATTTATGCCAGTTTCTGTATCTTCGTCAATGCTTTTAAATTCATAGTTTTCAATGCCGCCTGCCACCAGACTTCGTTACCATAAGTAAGAATGGGTCTAACAATAGCTGTATGCATCCACGGGATAGTTGTTGGATTGGGTCTCCACTTTCTGCCGACGATTCTAGCGCAGTTGTATAAAGCACATGTAGCCTTTTTATTACATGCACAGTTTTTTCTAAACATTTATACTCTTTAAGAAGCAGTGAACATTCTTTTTTGCAAATTCGTTGTCTAAGCTGTTATTTGGACCTAGACTGAAAGTCTAGTGCTTAGGAGCCGACTCAAGCGTCAACCACACCACGGCGGCACTAAAAAAAATAGAAAGGTCGAAATTTCTTGTCTTCCCTGCGGGGTGCTTCTTGTTGTTCTTTCTCAAGCAAATGTCTGACGCTCCTTTTACTTTTTAGACTTTTTAGAACCACATCAACAAAACACATTTTCACATAATTTATCTTGTCTCTTTCCAGTGGGTGTCGGCGAACTAGCAAACTTTGCAGCGTATGCCTTCGCACCAGCTTCCCTAGTGACACCGCTTGGAGCCTTAAGTGTTATCATATCCGCTGTGATGGCATCGAAATTTCTCAACGAAAAGCTGAATATGCTCGGAAAACTGGGCTGTTTCCTCTGCATATTGGGTTCAACGATAATTGTAATTCATTCTCCGAAGGAGAAAGAAGTCGAAGATCTGCAGATACTGTTCGACAAACTTCAGGATCCAGCGTTTGTACTCTACGTCATATGCATACTGGGCAGCAGTTTATTCGTCGCATTCTTCATTGCACCACGCCACGGGCACTCAAATGTTGTTATATACATTTTCCTCTGTTCGGGCATCGGCAGCTTGACAGTGATGTCCTGCAAGGCATTGGGTCTGGCAATACGAGACACGATCTCTGGAAAAGTTAACAACTTCGCCACCTGGATGCCGTGGTTCCTTATCATTGTGACTGTGACCTTCATAGCAATTCAGATGAACTACCTTAACAAAGCTCTCGACATCTTCAACACAGGAATAGTGACTCCCATCTACTACGTGATGTTCACGTCGCTTGTTATCACTGCCTCGGCCATTCTCTTCAAGGAGTTCACTCACATGAGTTTTGAAAACATTCTCGGCGACGTGTGCGGATTTTTGGTAGTCATCGTGGCAGTTTTCATGCTGAACGCCTTTAAGGATATAGACATATCGCTGAGCGATGTGCGCGGCATCATGCGTCCGAAAATGCAAAAGCTATCGCAGTACGATGAGGATGTGTTGGTTGCGTCGAATAAGGAACGAAGATATTCGTATGGCTCCGGGGATATGTTTCGGAAAGCATGACGGAAATGTGAAGTTTAAATGAGAAACAATTGTACTTCCAACTCAATCGCCGCGAGATGATCTTCACTTAACGATTTGTCTATAAGTGCGTTGGTATTCCCTACAGCTAAACTGTTTTAGTGTGATAGTAGTTCTACGTTACGTCTCCTATGGACTATTTACTTATTAATATTTATGGAACGGTCTTTTGATTTCTTTTTTGTTTTTTTTTTGGTAATTAAATCACGACTGTAGTATAGCGCCTGTGGCACTTTGTAGAGAAACATAAATTAAACTCTTCGACTGGTTTTATAAGCTAAAATGTGTTTTATTTTGTGGTTCGACTTAGAGCTCGGAAGTCAAGTTTGCAAGGCTGCTCGTAGATTGGAGATACAAAACGATGCTTACCTGACAATCTAAGAGGGCAAGCGGTTATGTAGTCAGAGATTATTTTACCTTTTTCTACAATAGTGCCAGGAATATAGAGTCGACGCGCTTACTCACTACGTTACGGTGTCCAACTTTCTTTTTTTTGAAATATAATTAACGGATCTTCAGAAAGGTTTAAAAGTTGAAAACAATTACTAAGCCGTATGGTTATCCTGAAAATTCCAAACAAACAACAAACAAACAAACGTTACGAAAATAAGACAAGTTTTATTATAACCAACGACAATTTTTGAAACATTTTTTAATCCCCAGTTACGTACGAGTATATTCTTTAGTCATATGCCTTATTTCCAACGATTCACAATTTTGATAGTCTCTCATAAATTAAATCGACATGCTGATCCCATTCGGCTATGAAGAAGTTCCCCGCAATTGGGTTGCCCAACTTGTATTTATCCACCAAAGCTTGAATTTTAAAGAGCTCTCGATGACTGGTTCGTTTGTTGCTCAGCCGTCGCTCGTCAAACTTAAGTTTACTGGGTTGTTGGAAAATTAAAAACACGAAACGATGTTTCCCCGTTGCCTTGGGTGGACAAGGACTTATGTATTCTGAGAGTACTTCCCCTTTGCTTACATCACTTCCTGGAATATTACCAACCAACCAAATATGCCACTCGCGAAACGTTGGCCTTCCGCGGCTGGGTGAATCGGGATCAGTGAAATAAAGAAGATGGAATGCATTGGAGTCCGCTTCAAAGGAGACCTCGGGAATAGATTCAACCTGTGTGGGAGTTAGAATATTTCCTGCATTTACTGTGGCTCCAGATGGATATTTTATTTGCGCAAACTTCGGTGGTGGAACCGAGATAATATGAGGCACAATTTCGTTTTGTCGAAATGTTGATGCAGCATCGGAATACCAAGCCTGTTTTCCTAGGAGATGAATGACCAGTCTATTCAGTATTTGCAGTGATTTCCTTTGAACTCTTAAAGCCAACATCGAAACGGTGATAAAAAAATACAATTTTTGATTTCAAAACTTGAAAGAAATTCGAAAGAAATCAGATGTACATATTATTCTAGGATCTATGCGTCGATCATCAAAAAGTTCTTCGGACAGTGTTTTATATTTAATTTATATAGTATATCTTCTATCGAAGTAAATCAATCCTGACAAGTCCTAACCGCTCTAACCCACGGATGTCTCAAAAAACAAGATCTACACTTTCATTCGTTTTCGTTTTGGGCATAGTGTGCGGTTACATCAATATCTACTGAAAAAAGAATCCTCCGATCTGCTCCTATTGTAAAACCGCTTTAGGCATCTCGCACATCTTTGAACAATGCTTAATGTAAGTAACCTTAGAAGAATCCTATTCAAAGCAACACCTATTTACTTACTTAATGTGGCGCTACAGTTCGGGGTGGACAGGGCTTCAACCAACAAGCGTCTCCAGCCAGTTCGATCTTTAGCTAGCTGCCTCCAGTTTCGCACGCACAGTTGGATGAGGTTCCTTTCCACTTACGTCTGTTGGTTTCGTACCGCCCGGGAATTCCTCTTTCGGAATCTGGTTACCATGTACAAATTACGTTGAGAAACAAATTTTTGAATATATTAAGAGTGTTTATTAACGATTAAACTTTTAGGAATATAAAAACCACCCACTCTTTCGGAATCTTGCCTGAATGCACTCATTTTGTGATAAGCAATTTTGATGTGACACTTTCATTTGTAGTAGATTATAATTTGCTCGTAGTCTATAAAATCAAGACGTTTTGAGTTACCCGGTGCAAATATTTCGGTGTCTGTCGTGATGATTCTAACCTCCCTTCGATCGCAACTACCAAATTTGCTCACTAAAGCTACCAAAACTCTAATTCAACCCAAATCGGAAGTAAATTTACGTCTCTATTCCAGCTCATTGAAAAAAGCAATGGAGAAACACGAAGTGTGCCCCGATGTTATAAGCAGCGTTCCCCAGGAAGTGATTAACGTTTCCTACGATTCTGGAGCAACTGTATCAATGGGTAATGTCCTTACCCCAACACAAGTTAAAAACCAACCAAAAGTGGAATGGGCAGCAGATAATTCTGCACTTTACACTTTGTGCATGACTGATCCAGATGCACCTAGTCGCAAGGAGCCAACATACCGCGAATGGCATCATTGGCTAGTCGGAAACATTCCCGGCAATGATGTGTCCAAGGGTGAAACTTTGTCGGCTTACATCGGATCTGGTCCACCAGAAGGTACCGGTCTTCATCGTTATGTGTTCTTGGTCTACAAACAGCCGGGTGGTTCACCAATTAAATTCGACGAAAAACGTTTGCCAAACAATAGTGGTGATGACCGCGGTGGATTCAAAATCCAGAATTTTGCTGAAAAATACAACTTGGGCAATCCCATTGCTGGCAATTTCTACCAGGCTGAGTGGGATGATTATGTGCCAATTCTTTACAAGCAACTTGGTGCATAAGGATGGACTTGAAAATGCTGCCGCATCGACCTTCAAACAGGTTTCTCCATCAAGTTACGTAACATGATCCGAAATAAACAATTTATTTGATAAACAAACTTGTGATGATAACATTCTAAAGAAATAAAATTTCAAAGGAACGTAAAATTTATACTTTATAGTTTTTTTTCTCATTGTTTTGCAATCAGTTGCGATTTATTTTTATCTACAGCTGAGACAGCACACCCCATTAATGTGTTGGGGGCTGGGCAGAGCGTCAAAATAATTGAAAAATGACAATTGGAGATTATTTAACAAGTGGAATGTCACAACGGGACATAAACAGCGGAAGCTGCATTTAAATCATTGGGCTTGGAAGTTAATATTCGACCGTTTGGATGCATATGGAACAACTAATTGTGACAACCGTTCATTTGAATTACTTTTTCAGGTTTCTAATTAGTTTTCTAAGTGCTTGTCTATTCTTGAGGGAGATTAGATTGCGTTTCTGATTAGGAATATCTGGCAAATTTGCATATAGCGTGAAAGTGAAGTGCTTCAGTGAAGCACTTTTCGGAATTAATAATTTCGAAAATATTTCTGTGGCTAAATTAATTTAACTTCGGCGCATAAAATTAAATAAAATGAAATAGAAAAACCAACCAAAACGGACATTTTGAGAACAATTGGGTTAAAGGATCCGGAATGTCTGATGTAGAAATGACGTTACCTAGATTATTACAATCATAAAAAGATTAAAATTTGATGCTTGCATTTACCATATGTTGACTGTCGTTCTTATGAATGTAATGTCATAATTCAAAGTGAATGAAGAAAGTCTTCTTTTTGGGAAAAACATTCTGCGTGCGATCTTCGGTCCTATTTGCGTTTGTGGCGATTGAAGAAGATTTAATTACGAACTATAGTGATAAGTCTAGTCAGGCGTCCAACGCCTAAGACTGCTGTGCTGTGCAAAGCGCATGGACAACTTAATTTTGGCCTCAAGAATCTTCGCACTTATGTGCGGCACCTTAAACCTTTGTTACCTTGATGTCGCTTTACACGCTGGATTTTTTTTGTATGATGGCCGTCAATTCGCATTTTTATGTTTTCCACCTCGTTAAATCGAAATCTCTGTAATTCGTAAAAAATGTTGTTCCCTTGCCATTTCGAATTATCGGGATTTGACTGTATTCAAAACGGTACTATCTTAAAATATTATGGTTGTCCTCCTGTGGAGCTACTAGCGTGTATTGCAAACAAGTAGACATTTAAATAACGGTATGCTATTTATGTGAACACAACTGTAGTGCATTTCTCTGCCCAGTAGAACAGGAATGAAATGTTTTTTTAAGGCCAATTGATTAAATTGGTTAGAAATTATTAGAGTTGTACCGAATAGTGATTTGGCCGGATACCGGATATCGAATATTCGGCCTGCAGCCAAGCCGGATAGCCGAATATTCGGCGGCCGGATATCTGTCCAAATTAAAAGTATAACAGTTTGGTGGTCTGATACCCAAATCAGAGTTTTCTGCCAAAAAAAATACCGCCAACAAGCTTGACTTATATCTCAAAACAGTTTATTTTGAACAGAATAGTCTCCCTTGGCCTTGGTGGTCAGTAAATGGAAGACAGTACCCAATTTCGATAAAATTTGACAAAACTTATTTTTCATCTCCATGTAGCAGTGTATACAGTAAGAGACTCTTTTCTGAAGCATGCATCGTATACGAAAACAAACGTAATAAATTATTACCCCTGAATGCAGAAAAACAAATTTCCATTCATCATAATTTGGCTTTAGCAAACTTCCAATATTAAATTGTAAAACGACTATCCGGCCGGATATCAAAAGACTATTCGGCTACGGCCGGATATTACGAATGAAGCCGGATAGGCCGGATACCGAATACTTTCATTTCACTCAATTGCCTTTTGAGTCGAAAAAACAGGAATTGGATTTTTGAAAAATTAAATGTATTCCTTGGCTGCCTCGAAACTATCATAATTATCTTTTTTCGGCCAAGTCGATATTGGCAGTGTCTTCTAGATGACAGTATATACTTCGTTTTGTTTTCGTTTACCGTTAGACCGATTTTAGCCGCTTCCATTTCAATTCCAGCAAGTGCCGCATTGAAGGCTCTCTGTGTTCGATCAATCACGTCAGTGTCATTCACGTATCCTAGCAGTACGGATTTTTGGAACATCGAGCCTCTAGTTTTGGCCAGTGAGATTTGCACAATCTTCTCATTAAGTTAAAAACAAATAATGAGTCAGCGCATGTCTTTGACTGAGACCAGAAATCATTTACGAGATGTTTAACTCCACAGCAGTTCATTCTCCCCGTCCATTCCAAAAATAAACATTCTACTGTACAAGGCACAAAATTAACCATCCTATCGGAAGATGTGGGCGCCGTGGCATAGTTGGTAGGTGCGTCGACTCGAACGCTCGAGGTCTAAAGTTCGAATCTCGAAAAAAAACACCTAATATTTTTTCATGGCTCCACGTCTTTCTAGTCACTGACAGTGCTTAAAGGGTATAACTGTCTAGAAAGAGGTTCTCAATATCGCCGTTCGGAGTCGGCATTAAACCGAGGTCAATCCAATTGTTCATTTACGGGAGATTTGGATGTAGCGTAGTAGATTGTTTATAGGAACTTCATTAAGTTTGCACAAGCTCTCAAAGAAGTAGGCCCTCAGATTTTAGCGTCAAAGGCACGCCAAGGCCGGGTAGGAGCAGAGATGTGGAACGCTCTCCACTTCCTCCTCGTCTAGGCAGCTTCTGCAGAAATCATTAGCCCGAGTTCCTTGTTTTCTGGCGTGATCTCCTATGAGGCAGTGTCCTATAATGACACCAGCGATTTTACTTATGTCGGATCTATCGAGAGATTATTTCTTTAGATCTTCTGAGATCTACCTTTGGCCAGATCATACTGGAGGTGTGGCACGTGGTGCCTCTCGCCCTTCAGTTATTTGTTGTTGAGTTGCATCTGCTAATAGCAACAATTTACAAGTTCTGAGGGGCATACCCATGTAGCTGCGTTTTGGTAGTAATATTTGTGTGCTAGCGAACTTGGCAAGCTCATCCGCTTTGAAATGTCTCTGTGGCCGGGTACTCAACAAAGGCGAAAAAACAAACGATTGACTAATTAACTACAAGGTCTTTCAAAAACTATCAACTCCCTCTTAAGATTTGCAATAAAAGCTTAACATAAACGAAGGGTATGGTTGACCATACGAATAGACTTCAAAATTATAAAAGGAATTTATTTCTCTCGAAACCAGTAGAAGATCATAAACAAAAACAATTATTTGCAATCAATTGCAAATAAGGATCCTGTTGCTCCGTCAATGACATTAGTTTGCAACTGTGACTCGTACTAGAAGCATCTGCAATGAACATAGAATTATTTTTCAAATGCACTAAGATTTCGAAAAAAAGACTGGACCTACCTTATTGGTTTTATCAAAAACAGCATTGACACGATCCTGATCAAGTTTGTAGTTGACAAATTTATCGAACAAATAGCCATGCTTCATCGATTCAACTAAAATTCTATCCTCCCCGACGTCCAGAGAAATTTCTTGTGACGAAATCTGAAACAAATGTAATTGTATTTTTTTATTTTTGCAAGACTCTTTTATCCGGAATGCTTGGGACAAATAATCTTTCGGATATTTGAAGTTGCCGGTTATTGGAGTTCCGGATAAAAGAGTTTCAACTGCGAGTACTTACACATTTGGGCATATACAGTTCGGCTTGGATTTCATCGACATTTTGTCCCTTGACCTTTGCTCTTAACTTGAACTCCGGAACTGACGAAGCGGCCAAGGATATTTCCTCCTTAATCTTTGCCGATTGATCTTCCTTGAGCTTCTCGCTCTGTTGCTTTAGCAAATTTATCTCATTTTCACTCAGTTCCTGAACCAACGGATTACTACCCACGATTCCGTTAATTGTAGGCAAATCATTCTTATCCGATAGCGATGGATTTGCATACGTTTGCAACACGTTCTTAACATCGTTGTTGCGAATACGATGCGACACAAGGGTGCCGATGAATTTGCGATTGTTCAGAATTATGAATTCGTCAATTTTCACTTGGACGTTGTATTTTTCGCTCAGTGCTTCGGCTATGAGGGCGATAAAGAAATCTCTGAATAGCTGAGATTTTTCGATTTTAGCAAAGAATTTTGGATTAATAGCAATATCGCAGGCATCACAGGGATTGTTGGATTTGTCTTTTGTGATGCGTGACTCGCTTATGCTCATCGGGATGCGGTATGAGCTTGGTACATCGGACTGCAGGATCTTCGTAAGCTCTGCTTCGGTGAGATCCTCTGGTGAGGGTATGTCTGCGGTTTGGCAGACGTTGATGAAGAATTTTTCATTGGTGTTGACTTTGTAGGTTTTGATGCAGAAACCTGAAACAGAAAACAAGAAAAATGAACATTTTACAAGAATTTTACATTCACTCTTCATTTTTTTTTTGAGATAAATTGCGCTGGGAACTGAGTTGTGTCAATTCTTTGTGCTTGTCAAGAAAACTTTTGTAGCTCTTTTAAAAACGTTAAAACTACAGGGTAGGCAATCTAGTGGTTTTTTACATCATAGGTTATTTCGACACTGATAGCTGTTTCCCGCTTGAAATCTTGACGGAAAGTCAGTATCATACCTCTGCGGAATGAAATGTGTCGTTTTACGCTTGAACAACGTTGGGAAATATTGAAAATTTATTTCCAAAGTGAGTTTTTTTTTTAAAAGAAGTGGGTTTTTGGGCGATAAGTACCGCGATTGTGCATAAAGTTCGTGAGACGGTGCGCACAGAGAGACATGAGAATGTGGCTGTGGCCGAGAGTGTGAGACTCAATTTACGAACATCAACTCGCCATCGGTCGCAATAGCTCAACATTTCACGCACTAGCCTGAGAAGAATTCAGCACAAAGATCTCGGATTATTCGCTTACAAGGTCCAATTGACTCAGCAATTGAAGGCGCGCGACCATCCGAGTCGTTATCGCTTCGCAGTTGGAGCCTTGGAATTTGGCTTGAAAAATCATTTTTTCTGATGAAGCGCATTTTCATCTCGGCGGCTACGTTAACAAACAAAATTGGTGCATCTGGGCTCGGGTTGGAAAACCCGCACGTTATTATCGAGAAGCCAATGCATCCACAGAGAGTTACAGTTTGGTGCGGATTGTGGAGTTGTGGCATTATTGGACCATTTTTCTTCGAAAATGATGCTGGGAACAACGTTCCGGTTAACGGTGGGCGTTACAGAGCCATGTTAATCGGCATTTTTTTTTTTTACTGAAATTGAAGGCATGGATTTGGGCGACATCTGGTATATGCAGGATGACGCACAATGGCACACAGCCCATGCATCAATCGATCTTTTGCGCACCAAATTCCCAAATCGTGTTATCAGCCACCTTGGCGATGTCAATTGGCCGCCTCGGAGCTGCCTTGACCTCGTTGGAAATTTTTTTTTGTGCGGAACCGTGAAGGACCGATGTCATGCCAACAATCCGCAAACGAAGCACTTAAGGCCAATATCATCCAAGCAATCCGTGAGCTGAAGCCCGAAACCATTAACAAGGTCTTGGAAAATTGGGGTGACAGAGAGCGCGAAGCCATCCGAGGCAGCCACTTGAACGTCGTTGTATTTCATAATTAATGAGAATGTGTGTTCTTACTAATAAAGCCATAATACATGGAAACAATTTAATTTTGTTCATTTTATTGCATTTTTAAAAAGAAATTTGTATTTGGCCCGCACTGTATTATCCCTTAACTAATTTAAATATAAAAAGGTTTACAAAATTAAAATAAATTAAAATCGAGAGCTTCAAAATCAGTGTCTTCATATATCGTTATTTTCAACCACCGTTACATCGATAGCGTCGGTTTTACTTCTCAAACTCAACTCTCCTTCCAAGTCCTTTTGACGACCAGATGGATCGTTTGTTCTGATGTGGTTAACCAGAAGTAATGCCAATAGCGTTGATATTTCGAAAAAAAACAAAAACTGCTTCGGTTATCAATTCCAAACTTCTTCTTTTTCCTTTCGCATGGCGCTTCATTCCGGGGTGAACCTGAACCACAACCAATAAGCCTCCCCAGCCAGTAGGAGCCTTTGCTATCTGACAGACAAGACAAGTTTCCAGTTTGACACACCGAGATGTTTGAGGTACTTCTGTACTTGTGTAGGAAACCTCATTCGTCCTTACTTCCTTTTCTTCTTGTGGCGCTCCAGTCCGGGTAAACCCGGATCCCAGCCGTCAAGCCTTTCGAGCTAGCACGATATTTTGTTAGCTGTCGCTAATTGCGCACAGTTGATTGAGATCCTTCTACACTTGTGTGCGCCACCTTCGAATTGGGCGTTTTCTGCTGTGTTATCTCACTGGTTTAAAGTCGAAGATTCGTTCTAACTAGAAATTGAATTATGCAAATCGAAAGTTGCATGTCTAATTATTTCTCACATTTCCAGCACTTCGGCCAACATTCTTAAATTCATTGAAGATCGAATTAGGCGCAATAGACCGGTAGAACAAGTTCAACTGACCTTCAATTGCATTGAGGTCATAAGTCATAAAATTAGACAAGTTTTCCTCACGCGAAGGCGCGGCATGAAGGTGACTAACTCGAAAAGTGTCTGAATTATAATTCCAGTGTTATTTCAAACATCTAAGCAGATTCTGCTGCTGGATCGGATGTTCCGTTGGCCTCTCAAATCAAAATGAAGCTACACACATTGTGGGCACAAATTAATTGAATGACCATTCGGAAACCTGTTGCTGATGCTAATCACATTGAATATCTTAGCCGGTTGATGGAACAACAAAGTCCGGCAAACTAAATAGTGACAGAACCAATACTTTCTACGCCACGCAAAAAATGAACAAAATCTGTTTGTGTGTCAATTTGTTTTCTTCGCAGAGTCGCTGAGAATTGTCGGTTTGCATGTGAGGATGGTGTTGAAAGTGAAGAAAGTTTATAGGTCAGATGAAAAAGATGAAACTCGAAATATTAGCAAATTTTGAAGCATTCTGTGTTTCACTCCAACAGTTTACTGATAAGCACAGTCAACACATTCAACAGTACTTTTCGGTTTCGAAACAGTCTTGTTAGTTCTCTTTATTTAGATGATTCCTACACAATCGAGTACAAGAACTTTACAGAAATTGTTCTTGTGACCCTAAATAGACAATAGACACCCTGTCATATGATTTTTTCAACATCTTTCTTGAAAGAATCGTGCAAAATTCATTGGCCAACAGTTGAAGCTCGTGGTCTTTTCTAGAGAAAATATCTTTGGTCCTATTTGCCTCAAAGGCAATTGGAGAAGAAGATTCAACCACGAACTATACGAGGTATACAGCGACAAGAGTTTACGGATCCAACGCCTAAGATGGAGGACGGCCACGTTTAATGTGGTGTACACAGGTGGAGAGGGACCTCAAACAATTTGGTGTTTTGGATTTGTAGACACCTACAAAAAAATCGTGCTAGCTGGAGAATTTTGTTGATTGGGGCCCAGGTTCAGCACTTAATGTGTCGTGTTGTCTCGGAATTAAAAAGAAACTGTAAACTTTTGAGTTTGACTGAATAGTTTGGTAAAAGTTATGGTGTCCGGACATAACGCCAAGGGACATAAATTCTAGCATTTGGCCTTATGTTGTTTTTTAAAGGGACATAAGGCCAAATTTTAGCATTTGGCCTTATGCCGCTTTCACAAGGCGAGTTTTAAAATGTGTCCTTATGTCGCTTAGCGTTATGTCGTGGCACCGAAAGTTATTATAAAGTTGAAGCCGAGAGTGCTGCCAGGTCGTAGTAAATTTACCTTTTCGTGGGGTATTCCAACTTTCATTCCACCCATTTGGTAAAAGGTAAATTCCTTCTGAAAAAATATACTTTCATTGGAGCTGTGTCATTGTATTGCTTGTGATGGAGTTTAAACGTCACTCGATGATAGTACCTACGCAGCATTGTGTTGTAGGCATTAGTCGTAGCGCGTCGTGTGTCGATTTCTATTCAGAAGAAGTTTTCAGGACACACCACCTCCCACGTGCAGGGTATAACTGTCTAATGAAAGCTCTCAAACTGTAGCACGCACAACACGTGTGGTTGCTGTAGAAAGCTAAACAATGTTTTTCCATGAGCTGTAGTGGCCAAAATTGTTATTTTTATTTACCACAATAAATTTTAAATCGTTTGCAAATATTTGCACTTCCAAGAACTGACATCTCTGAAGATAACCTACAGAAAAGGATTTATTTGTGAAATACTACCGCTGTTCGTCACAATGACAAGCAGACGAAGGCGTATAATGAGAGCATCTTCTTAGTGTACTTTAAATCAACAAAATATCTCCTACAGTGTATTTGTTTTCATAATTTCGCAATTATTGCTTGATAAGATAAACGAAACCACATTCGAACTAGGCACGCGTTTATAGAATTGCCACAGTCATTGTCGTACACTTGGTGCACGATAACGGTTTGCCGTAAACACATCAACATCAAGATACATAATATAGCGCATGGCGACAAGTTGTTGAATGAAATGACAACTCACCGAGATACTCGTAGCAAAAAATTGACACTGCAAGATTCAGCCTTTTTCAATTTTTGACAAATGATTGATAATTTGCCTATGAGACGCAAAGGCCGTGCGGCTAATAGGCCCCGATGTGATTCATGTGCTAGAGCAATTTATTCTGCCGATAAGCGTGAGATATGTGACATTTTTATAAGTAATGAGTAATCGCTTATAATTATTAAATTGCGGCTTATAAACCCATTAACAAAAAAAACGAAAATTCCAAAAACGTCATACGGAGTCGTAAAAATAAAATTGATTCAAAAATTCACAAGGAAAAGTAAAAAGTGCAGTATCAGAGAAAATAAATGAATAAAAGAGAAGTAAAGATAAAGATAAGAATTTCGTTTCTGTCGTCACTATGACAGCTCATTGAGATCGGATATGACTTGGTCTTTTCAAATTTGTTTTATCTCAAAGAAGTGCGATTGACGTTGATTAGAATACATACAATGACTTTTAACTCTTTCTAGTCAAATGAAAGCTAGGTAGGTTCATCGAAATTTTACATATTCTGGAAGTAAAATTATTAATTTTCTGTAAAAATCAACGGTTTAGGCTCAGCTATAATAGAGTTAAGTGGTTTTTAAATGAAATGTGTCAAGAGACGTGAATAGTACTCATAATTGTACTAGAATTTTTTCGGATTCGTCAAGTTTCGTTAATTTGAGTGGGCTTACGGAATATCTCAAAGAAATTCGATTTTTCGTACGGAAATTTCACAGCCTCTAACAACTGCAAAATAATATACAAATTTTAGGGCTGTTCGATAAACCTGTGATTTGATACAAGATGGCCTCGGATTGCATAAAGGACTTTTCTGACATCTGGCATAAGCAGGAAAAATTAAACAGATATTGTATCAGATGGCCTCCGATTGCATTGAGGAATTTTTCTGACATCTGGCATAAACAGATCTGTCAAACGATAATTTATAACAGTGATCAAAGAAATTTTTTTTTTTGAGATTTTGCCAGAATAGAAAATAATGAGTTTGTGTTTTAATAAGCACTGCTTTTTGAGCGGCAAAACAATCAAAGAAGCTGAAGACAGTTAAACAGTTGGTGAATCCTGGATACATCACTACACACAGGAACAAAGGAACAATCAAAACAGTGGAGTTCTGCAGGAAAAGTGCTTCAGAAAAGGCAAAAACGCTTATTTTGCAGAAATTGAGAAATTATATTTTGGGAAGGGCTAAAAAAGTTGGGGTATCATTGGGAAAAGTGTATCACGCTGCAAGGAGACTACGTATTTCTTTTCAAATTCAGTGACTTGCTGAACGGACCCCTATATTTTCCATCAAAATTATTGTTTTTAAATAGATGTGCAGAAGAATACAGTGCCTCACAAAAATATTCAGAATTATGTTTTTTCCTGGATCCTAATTTGTTGCATTTTGTTGTTGTTGCAGACAGAAAACATGCATTATTTTTTCTGATTTTTTGTTAACAGAGAATAAATGTTGAATTGAAACTGTTTTTTATTATAATTATAATAATTTTTTGTTGATTAACAATACTAAAATCTAGGAAAAAAACATAATTCCGAATACTTTTGTGAGGCACTGTATATATTGTGTGATAAACTACTTGATACAAAATAAACTATCTATCTACGGTTTGAAAAACCCTTTAATTGGGACTCTTCTATTGAGCAAAGAGTGCACCTTCGTTATCACAAGACTACAAGACTGAATCATTGCTTGAAGTTCAAAGTGAAGGTAGATTTGTTTGTCTATTAACAGGGATCTCCCGTTTTAGTTTGTGATAATTAAAATGGTAAGAAAGCATAAAATGTAAACAAATAACAGGCAAATCAAAAAGCCCGAAGGCAACAGGAAATGTCAAATTTAAATGCATGCTTTTCATCAAACACGTAAAAAAAATCGCCTTTCCAGAATCACGATCTTTGCTTGAGTGATGAGATTCATCCGATGTTTTGTTTCGTGCCTCACAAAGAGAAAGTGGGCTTCTCTTGTTTGGTTCACGGAAGAGGTGCAGCAATGTTCTCAGTTATCTTTCTATCTTTTTCATTAGTATTATAGGTAGCACTTGGACGGGTAATTGAGCTGTGTTTGAAATTACCGACTTTTAATTACATAATCGCCCTTGAGCTACTGCAGGTTATACTGGCAACTGAAGCTTTTCACATAGAACTTTCGCTGCTCCGTCAAGATCAGACACGGACTCACCGAGACCTTTGATGTTCCGACCCCGAATGCTCAACCCATAGGCTATTTGATTTTTCCAGTATCTTTCTTGAAACGATCATACGAAATACAGTTAATCAAAAAAGTAAGTATACACTACCTCCTGAACTATATTTTTCTAAAGAAAACTAAATATTTGCAACAAAAATCAACAACAATTTTTTTTTCTGTTTTCACAAACGTAATACTATTTTTAAAAAAGAACCAACATAACAAAATAACAAAACATAAACAATAGAATTCAACTTAAAGTAATATGAATGGAAATTTACATCAAAAAAGTAAGTATACAAACAAAAAAGAATACTTTCTGAAATGTTTCTCTGCTCTCTAGTCTTCTTATCAATATTTCGTTGGGTAGCCTTTGGCTTTTATAATTGCTTGCATTTGATTTGGCATCGAGTTAACCAATTTTGATGTTACTTTTTGGCTTATTTTAGCCAACTCTTTCTGAAGCACTCTTTTCAAGACTTATTTTGTCTTGACACCGTGTTTTTGAACTTCCCGTGTCAAATGTTCCCATAAATGTTCTATAGCATTCATGTCGGGCGATTGGGTGGTGTTCTCAGCTGGTTACGAACATTATATAACAACTATTCCTTAACAATATGAGAGGTGTGTTTTTGGTCATTATCTTGTTGAAAGATAAATGACACTTCTTGATCCAACTTTCTGACGCTTTCAAGTAAATTAGTTTTCAATATGTCCAAATAGGCATATTTGTCCATTGTACCATCAATGAAAACTAAATTACCGACGCATTTTTGCCGCCATACACCCCCATACCATTACGGAGGCACCACCTTGCTTTACAGTTCCGGCCATGTTTGTGGGATCTAGCTCCGCGTTTGTTTTACGCCAAACTTTAGCACGTGAATCGGATCCATGAATGTTAAATTTGCTTTCATTTGAGAATACGACCTTATTCCAGAAAGCTGGATCACAATTTACATGAGCTTTTGCAAAATTTAATCGTTTTTGACGGAACTGTAAAACACGGTGGTGGCTCCGTAATGGTATGGGGGTGTATGGCGGCAAAAATGCGTCGGTAATTTAGTTTTCATTGATGGTACAATGGACAAATATGCCTATTTGGACATATTGAAAACTAATTTACTTGAAAGCGTCAGAAAGTTGGATCAAGAAGTGTCATTTATCTTTCAACAAGATAATGACCAAAAACACACCTCTCATATTGTTAAGGAATAGTTGTTATATAATGTTCGTAACCAGCTGAGAACACCACCCAATCGCCCGACATGAATGCTATAGAACATTTATGGGAACATTTGACACGGGAAGTTCAAAAACACGGTGTCAAGACAAAATAAGTCTTGAAAAGAGTGCTTCAGAAAGAGTTGGCTAAAATAAGCCAAAAAGTAACATCAAAATTGGTTAACTCGATGCCAAATCAAATGCAAGCAATTATAAAAGCCAAAGGCTACCCAACGAAATATTGATAAGAAGACTAGAGAGCAGAGAAACATTTCAGAAAGTATTCTTTTTTGTTTGTATACTTACTTTTTTGATGTAAATTTCCATTCATATTACTTTAAGTTGAATTCTATTGTTTATGTTTTGTTATTTTGTTATGTTGGTTCTTTTTTAAAAATAGTATTACGTTTGTGAAAACAGAAAAAAAAATTGTTGTTGATTTTTGTTGCAAATATTTAGTTTTCTTTAGAAAAATATAGTTCAGGAGGTAGTGTATACTTACTTTTTTGATTAACTGTATACTAGTCAAAACTAAATGCAAAACCGAATATCTTGAGTCATCTATCAAGAGTTGTAAATAATTTTCGATACATTTATCGCACGACGAGGAAAAAACCAGGAAAATGTTATTCATAATCGAATCTTATCAGATTTCATATCATTTGACAACTTAGACAGAACGTTATCAAGAAGCCAAGGGCTTCATCTGTATCTGCAGTACGATCAAAGACTAGGAATGAATTCAAGCATGGTCGAATATCCGTTTTTAATGAAGAGCCCCTAGGCTGCCTGATTGAGGAGACTACGGAGTATATGGGTAACAAAACACCCCTCTATCCTCTGAAACACAACAGCGTCTTCTAAGCGGAGACCATGGCGATTAAAGAGGCTCTGTTGTGGCTTAACTTTGTTTGTTACATATATAGCGAGGGATTTTTATATGTTCAGACCTCGTTGAACTGTCGCCTACCCTGATGGCATGGCTGAGCGTTTTAAAATTCACAACATGTGGATGCCGGGATACTGTCACATTTAAGAAAATTGCGAAGCCGATGAACTCACCAGGCAAGGAAAGGTCTCAAAACTTTTCAAATAGTGGACAGTTACCGCCCATGCCATTTGCTACAGCTAAACGTCTTTTAAAACTGGAAACAATTAGAACCACTAATCATAGATGTTTTGACGCCAAGTGTCTCATTGCCAAGCCTAAACTTAACTTTAAGTCAGTCCTCATTTTTAAGGTTCCGTCTACAAAAACGGAACGGATGATTCAGAAATCATCCATCAATATTATGCGACGGAACCTTCCCCGTGCGAGTACAACTCGTACTTGCCCAGTTTTTTCAAATTAAAATAAGCAGGCCAGCCACGGAACTCTCATTGATGTCATTGCAGGACACTGTTCCATCGGCACACACATCTCTAGGTTGGGACTTCGATATAACGACTTCTGGCCTTATTTAACGTCACCCTGACTGAGTGTAAGCATCAGTCAGCTTAATCGCTTTGAAGCATGCACCAACCGGTTTTACGGATCCGCATGGTACCACAATGGGTCTAGGTTGACTTAAGTGAGACTGTTAGCTGAAGTCAGACACCTTAACTTAATCTAGATCTTGAGCAGATCTTAATCAGGTTCTTCCAGGTATAGGGTTGCGTAACTGAAACTTTGTTTTCACTTCTGTGGTCACATGCCATTCAATTTTGGATGCAATCGCGTGGTGAACGTGTAAGGGACAAGATTTACTCTGCCCGACGATTAACCGAGCAACAAAAAGCGTGCCGCCGCCGCCATCATACATGCTGATATCGAAGCTGCCCAAGTGGCCCCCACGTGACAACCTGGTAAAAGGATGAAGTCTTAGTGGAATGGAATGGATGAATTCTTCTTATGACCACCACGTGTATCTTCAACTCTCGTATTAACACAAACACATCTGTAGCACTTAAGCCAAAGGTTCAACAATGAATTTGACTATGCTTGTAAATCAAAATGTAATGATCCCAGATTCATCAAAGTCAAATGTGTGCACATTCAAGGTGGCTTTGCAACAGCGATTACCCATAAAAAAACTTATCAACACTCGCTCCTATAGGTCCTCTCATTACATTTATGTGAAAAGATAATGGTACTTTTAATTTGAGCCTCCATGCCCAGACAAACAATTGAAGTAATTTTATGGAATTGATGAGTCATAGAGAGCAAAACGTTTTGTTATGAAATACATGTTCTGTTCAGTTAATTTTAGCAATGTTGTGAAATACATATTAAAAATAAATAAAAAGTTAATCAAAGTGTCCATACACACGGTTCCTATTCGTCTGCGATAAGCAGTGTACATAGGACATGTCTGTGGAGACGAATCTTTTGCGACAGCGGCAACTCAATTTCGAACAGATTGCATTCTCGAATGCATACAATGTGTATAAAGTAAATTCATTATTACCTGGGGAACTTGCTCCATTACGTCAACCATCAATTATCCAAAAATAAATTCCGGTGAATCCCCTGCACACATATTTTTTTATTTATATTCGCGAAAATCTTCTCAAGAAACAAAAACGCTGCACATATATGTAAATGGATATGACTTAAGGAATCACTTGAACATTTCAATTAATATCGTCACTAAATGCATGCTTCCCGGCACAGGCAACAGAAGTCACACTCCGATCCGTAGCAATGACTGGGGATGGCGTCTTCGTTAATTGAGTCAATTGCGATCATAACCACGTTCTTCAGTCACCGATCTATGCTTGATATGAATAATCAATTTCGATCAGAAGATTAACAACAGCGAAAGAAAAAGAAAAACTCAAGCATAAATGCTCGAAGTCAGCGGTCACGCTTCGATATAGAAGACACTCGAGTAGAACTAAGTTGCAGAACTGATACCTTTAGTGTGTGGCCATAAAGCAAGCTAAACAGTAAAAGAAAAAAATGCCACACCAATAAACCCACTCAGAGGCAATACAATGATATTTACGAACATGACGTCAGAGAATGTACAGTGAGTAAATTACGTGTTCTATGGGGATTATAATATGCATAATAAGATAAGTAGATAAGGTAGTGGCGAAAATAGGTTTTTGTTTATATAACAAAATATTTATTTAGTTCAAACGCGTTTGATGGGTTAGGTTAAAGCGACTGATAGCAGACTAACAGTCTCACCCCATTAGTGCCATGAAAGCGCCATTTTGATACCACATCCTATGGGATACCTAATTTATGAGAAGGGGGTGAAAAGGAGTGTGTATTCACTCAGATTTGCCTAATTTTTTTTTAAAACCACTTTGTGGAATTTATAAAGGCTAGCAGACTATGAAGGCTTTGCCCAGAGTGCGTTGTCTGACTTTAGCTAGAGCCGGACATTTGCACAGAAAGTGCTCGGGGGTTTCTGGCTCGATTTCCACCCGGCAGCTGCGGCAGTGCGGGTTAAATTCTAGTCTTTCAGCATGCCTGCCAACAGCCCAATGTCCAGTACAGACCACTATAATTCTGGATATGTTTCTTCTACTGTTGTTGAGAAGGTCGTTTGTTCTCTTTTGGTTGTAGTTGGGCCATAAGCTTCTGGATAGGACACATTTTCCAGCTTGGTCCATCTTTCGTTGGTGATCTTGAGGAGGTGATTGTAGATATTACTTATTACGAATCCTAGTGGAGCCTGGACTTGTTTCACAACGAGACTATCGAGTTTGGATTTGGATTTGTCTGGCTAGCTCGTCTGCTGCTTCGTGTCCTCTTATATCCGTATGCCCGGGAACCCAGAGGAGGCTTATATACAATGTGCTTTTCAACAGGCATTCAAAGAGTCAACATGTATCTTAGGTTATCTTCATGCATCATCAAAGACCACCTTGAATAGCCTTCCGTCTATTAATGAGATGGTAAAGCACTTTAACATTAATCTTGCTTGAGTGCTGGATCACATTTTAGGTAAGAGTGCCACCACCTCTCCCGTATATAGTGATGGGGAGAAGTCGTGTATGCCTCACGCTACAATCAAATTTTTAATAAAGCTCTGCACTTCGAACTCTATCACCCTTAGCTGGACAGAGGGCAGCACGTGAACTACTGGTTTTTGACGGTATTATCCTCTCCAAATTTTAAAATCAATACTCTTCATTATCCTATGACCCAGTTCCCCACGATTTGAACACAATTCCTTGGATCCAATTTCATGACGTGAACAATACTTGATACAATGGCGATGCATGTCAATAAAACGTCTTTATCTTCAAAAATGTTGGATCTCATTCAAATGCCTTTCCTCTACACTTACTTTATTTTTCTTTCAATAACATAATTCTGTGATCACTCACAGTTTTTGTTGCAACCCACTGTACATACCGTACGCAAATCATTAAATAAGAACAACCATAATCAGATTCCACAAACAACGAAACTCAAAACGCAACGTCATGCAGTAGATATCACCGACGCGAGCCCTATCGCTTGGCCTGTGCGATGGTAGTGGAGCGGCGTTTGCCGCTTCACCATTTGCTTGAGGCAGCCCGCAATTAGAGTTGGCCTTCCGATAGTGTGAATACACACCGATCATTCATCGGCACACACAACGTGTTTTCTAAAACTGTGGTTCGCTGCTTTCGGCCTTTCAGTTGGTCTTTGGCTACCGACTGTTTCGGACGCTTTCCCAGCGCGTTTCCCCTCAAGTGATCGCAAGCAACTCTTTTTTTCGGTAATTAAGAGAAAACTAGAAAAACAATTATTTCCCCTCATCGAAGGAGCCCTGAAATCCTCTCTCTTTCGAAACGGAACGCAGCAAGTAAGTGTGTGAAAAAAAATAACAAAAATTATAATTTATACAAAAAATCCAAGAACAAGTGAGTTTTTTCCTCGTCTCTGTTGGTCTAGTTTGAGTTCATTGCGAATGTGAACTTTGTCATTTAAGAGTTTCGAAGTCGGTGATTGATCAGTCGCGCGAAGCGAAACCAAAAAGTGTGTGTGTTCGATTTTTGAATGCGGTTGCATCCTATCGATGCCCGCAGAACAGTGAATTCCATTTCTTTTGTCATTTTGTGACGCATCCTACGTTGCAATCAAAAGTGCATATGTTTCGATTACCGAGCCAAAGCAAATCCGGCCACTGAGCAAACACGTCAGCCTGATGACTTGCCAGAAGTGTGTGAATACAATATTGGCCATCTCCCTAATCTCTCCCCCGAGTGTGTTGTTGTTGTGCTGTTTATCTTTTCTCTCAGTTGGTGTATAAAATCTTCGTATTGATAAGCCAAAGCCATTGTGTAATGCTGATTGGTGTAGAGTTTGCTTGCTAACTGTAAAGCGGATTAAAATAATTAAAAGTATTGCTTAGTTCGAATACATGGCTGAACATGCATATGTACAGTCCAGCGTCTTAGTGTGATAAGATACAAGGTTTGTGAAGTACTTCCTCGGAGTGATGTCAAATGGCGAAGAGAGCACTCTCACGTCCGCTATCTTTCTGCACTGACTGCTTGAAGTTTCTTTGAAGTTTTTTTAAAATGAAGTTGTGTGCTAATTGATTGTTTTAATCTGTGAAGGAATAAATTAATTATGGAATGTGTGATAATTAAACGGGGGAACTCAGTTTCGTTTGAGGCAGACGTGACAAGCCTTTGTCCAGACAGTTAGAGTGTGGACATTGAGTACCTTCAGTGGTTTGAATAGTGAGTGAAGGACACTCGTACGTATGTGGAATATTGCTTGAGGATGAAAAGTAGAGTGTGTTCACACATGTTAGGACGCAATCCCGATTGAATCTTTTGAAGCTAAACAACCATTTCGGTCTTAGCCGAATGAATTTAGAGGTGAACCATAATTCGTAGAAGCCGAAGGTTTCCCAATGCTAATCATACCGGTTTCGGCGTTGTCGAGGGGAATTCCACGAATTTCCATTTTTCGCATATACCTTATATTTAGCCGGTCAGAGTGTGATTACCAAATCTAAAATCGAAAGAAGTTGTCTCTTATGCTGTAGAGTTTAATTTACCAGCAAGTGATTTATCCTTAATTTGAGGTGCGGATTATTTACGTGAATAGGAGGAGAAACAGCGCCCACAATAGGACTATTGTGCTGTCTTCAACAGCCTTGGGCCTGAGTGCTATCTTAAGAAATTTGACAACCTTCCGAAGTTGAATAAAATGTGCATGAATCGGTTCAGTATGTTAAGTATTTTCCATACTTTCTTTAGTTTGCTTGCAATGTCTGCAGTATTAGGCATTTTTTTTGACAATTGTACTAAAGCAAAAATTCTGCAGTGTGTTCAGAAACGCATGAGATAAGAAATGCGATTATACCAGCGCAGATTTCCGACGTTTATGAAAACACCTTATAACTGTCCAGACAAAGTTTCTCAATCTTGCCGTTCGGAATCGCCATTAAACTCTAGGTACCCCCACTCGTGAGAGGAATTGGATGCACAACACTAGCGCTTGCAGTAGAAGCTAGGCCTAAGTCTACCTCGAGCTGCAGCGACACCATTATTATTACAGTCCAAATCGCTTACAACGATATCGATATATAACGACCAAATTCTTGGGTGTTGATATTACGGTTAAAGATCGTGCCTCTTATGTTAGAGTTTGAGTTACGCACGATCTTCGTAAGAATGAATTTAAAAAAATCGGCTTACAGTACGTCGCCTTGTCTAATCACTTTCTTGACATCAAATGTCTTGGCAAAGTCTTAACCCACCTTGATGAAGCAACGGTCATTCCCCACCGTCATCCTACAAAGACGAACGAGTTTTGCAGGGATATTAAGTAGAGGTGTGACGGATATCCGGCAAGTATTCGGTATCCAGCCTATCCGGCTTCTTTTGTAATATCCGGCCGGAGCCGAATAGTCTTTTGATATCCGGCCGAATACCGGATAGTCGTTTTTTCAGTAAAAAACAACAAAATAAAAAAAACAATTTAATATTGGAAGTTTGCTAAAGCCAAATTATGATGAATGAAAATTAGTTTTTCTGCATTCAGCGGTAATAATTTATTACGTTTGTTTTCGTAAACGATGCGTGCTTCAGAAAAGAGTCTCTTACTGTATATATGGAGATGAAAAATAAGTTTTGGCAAATTTGAGCGAAATTGAGTACTGTCTTCCATTTACTGACCACCAAGCCCGAGGGTCACTATTCCGTTCAAAATAAACTGTTTTGAGATATAAGTGAAGCTCGTTGGCGGTACCTACTTTTTTTGGCAGAAAACTCAATCTGTCATGCCTTCCGCAACCTCTTCAAAAATGTCCCAAAAACTTTGCTGTGTAGAAAAGAATATCTTGAGAAGGAAAAAAACATGTTTAAGTTGGTTTTACGTGTACCGGACAGATTTGAGCATCAGATCATCAAACTATTATACTTTTAATTTGGGCAGATATCCGGCCGCCGAATATCCGGCTATCCGGCCGCCGAATATCCGGCCTAGCTGCAGGCCGAATATTCGGTATCCGGTATCCGGCCAACACACTATTCGGTACAACTCTAATATTAAGATTAGATAATGCGCTGTATTACTTGTCTCCCTAACTACTGTCATACGCGGCCTTAAAATCGATAAAGATATTTGATAATACCGAAATATTTCTTCTTCTTAGAGCGCTACAGTTCGAGGTGGACCTGAGCCTCACCCAATATGCCTCTCCAGCCAGCACGATCTCTTGCCAGCTGTCTTCAGTTTCGCACACCAAGCCGCCACTTTATACGTGGACGTCCTTTGTTGCGTTGTGCGACAGGCTCAGAGTCGAAGACTCTTCGAGTCGGAGCTTAGTTGTCCATATGTTCCACATGACCTAGCCATCTTAGGCGTTGGATCCGTAGACGCCTGACTAGACTCATGCCACTGTACAGTCCATACAGTTCGTGATTGAACATTCTCCTCCAAATGCCATCAACGCAAACAGGACCAAAGATTGCGCGCAGAACTTTTGTCTCGAAAACACCAAGAGACTTCATCTGCTTGGGATATTGTTAATGCCTCTGCGCCGTAAAACAGGACTGGGATGATCAAGGTCTTATACAAAGTCAGCTTGGTCTTCCGAGAGAGGGCTCTACTACTCAATTGCCTTTTGAGCCCCAAAAAACAGCGATTGGCAAGAATTATTCTGCGTTTGATCTCGGTACTGAATTTGTTTGTACTTCTTACCGCGGAACCGAGGTAGACGAAGTCCTTCACTACCTCAAAGTTATAACTGACTATGGTAACATTCTGGCCAAGTCGTCGTTGTTGTGCGTCCTTTCTCGATGACAGCATACTTGCATACTTGGTTTGTCCTCGTTTACCGCCAGACCCATTTTAGCCGCTTCCGTTTCAATGCCAGCAAACACATCATTGACGACTCGCTGTGTTCGCCCAATCAAATCAAATATTTACGTATTTGTACTGTTGACGCAATGCGCTGCTTCATTAATTGTGATAGTTTACTTTGTTTTGTTGGTTAATCATTCACGTAACGTAGGCCAATGGATGCTTTAAAAACACATCCGTTTTACAATTGTTTTAGTGAACATATTTGACTTATTGACAAATTGCAGTTTTTGCAAAAACAAAACGAAATTGATTCTTTTTGATCGTTCGGGACACAAAAGTTCTCAAATATCCATCATAAGTTGTACAATTTGAGTATTTGTGACAAGTTGATGACAAGAACGATGATTGTACAAAAACTAGTTTTGTTTACGTTTTACATTCATGAAAAGATCTTGAAATAAACAATCGTCTACCGTTTTTTTTTGTTGTGGTCGGATGTCTGAAGATCGACATCTACCCAGTTCAGTAGGTGTTATGGGAAAAAAGAAATCACTCGATCAAATCAGTGAGCTCTTTGACCATAAAATTACAAATCTTCTTGAATTCATGTTTTCAACTCATTACACTGCTTCTACTATAAACTTCGGAAGCCCATTTTCCTTTGAAGGGGATATGGGAAAGTGATACCTTCTCAGAATTCCATCATTTTTAAGATGGAACTCCTCACGGTACAACAAGCTAGTCTCTTTTCTCTTTTTTTTACACAAACTCCCAATATCGTTATTTTTACAGACAATCAAGAGGGGATCAAAGCTTCATCCCTATCTTCATCCTCTACACTGAAGAAACAATGCCATGCAGCTCTTGGACGCAGATTTAAGACTTGTAACGATAAAGCGGATAAGCTGGCCAGGAGGAAATCAGCTCTTAACAACTCTGACATAAAAAGAATGTACATACATTTTCGTCTAGAAGTGGTTGAGAGGAATTTTTATCAAGATTTTCTAGCCGATATTGGTTCTTGTACGAGTGCCGTGTTATTCAGTCCTTGTACGAGAGCTTAAATTTTCACGAGCGATCACTAATGTTTTCGCATTTTTCGTTCACGAGCGTTTGTTTTGTGAAATTGGGCTCTTTCAATGTTGCGGACAGAATGGCCGCATCAAATTTAAATCTGTGTTAGCAAATTCTTGGGTGCTTTCTGGGGTGAACATGGTTTTCAACAAATAAGACCCTTCATCCAACACGATCTTTCGCTATCTTCAGCTGCGCACATTAAGTTAGTTGAGGTGCCTCTCTATTTGATACGTCCCACAAGCTTAGAGTCGTTTGCAACTTACTTAGAGATTAAAAACGCCAAGATGCATAGATGCAATTGCACTTTAATTTGTAGAAGATTAAGCAAATCACAACATAGAACGCCCACTATCCACCACTTGTGCACTTCAAGACAGACTTCTCTTAATAAAATCATATAACACTCGTAACTCAACGCCGCTCATTTTGACTAATGACGAGTGTACTCCTAGTCAATTAAATATTATTTTTACGCAATTACGCAATTATTAGTCAATTATCTTTCTTATGCTTATGCTTATGTCCATGTACACATGTAGGCAATTGACTTCCAAGTAGAAACATCCATTTCAGAGACTTGATTAAAATCAGTAAATATTTTTTTCAAGACACTCTCACGGGTTGCCTGTGTCGCTCGTCTCAGCACCCTTTTTCAAAAAGCTACGAGTCAAGGGCGTTCAAATGGCCGTCACAATAGAACAGAATTGGTTAACCCATAGTCGACTCAGAAAAAAAGAATGAGAGACGCTATTCTTTGGTGCGATCTGAATTGCGTAACAAAATATCGAACGTGGGCGAATAGGCCTGCGAAATATGGAAGAATACCCCTCTTGGATCACGACATATACATGAACTGGTTTGGGACAAGAAATTCTACTGGCGATAGAGAAGATACTGAAGATATAGAAAATTAAATATTCAAAGAAACAAAGGAGAATTTGAACCATAAATCGATGCCTGTCTTAATCTTATGACTCAGTTGTCCATTAGAATCTGTGTTCGAAAATATAGTTATACCCATACAAGAAGATGAATGATTTTAAAATCAGCTGTCATTAGAAGCTACAAGCGAATACAATGCAAATAGAACATTGTAAATAAAATTATGAACGACCTAGTGAGAAGTTAATTAAATGTATCTATCCAGACCAGACTGGGAAACTGACTCTTCAAATTCTTCCAACACTGGTCAAAAACTAATAAAAATCATCTAAAACGCTATCTGTCTCTTAATGAAATGGCCAAATGGATATCCATTTGGATAAACGAATGCGACGAGATACTCGTAATAAATTTTACGGCACATATGTTTCGCATCAATGTATGCAGTATTGCTACACATCAGTTCCAGGCTTAATAATTGCAATTGTCTCAAGTCAAGTGGGATGGGGAAACAGTTTAACATTCAGGCCATGGAGGAATTTCAAGAAATTGATAAGCAGAGGTACTTGACAGGCTTGTCACTGCTTCTCTCTTGACAAAATATGGCAACTTGAGAATGCCTCAAGCTCCTTGTAAACTGTTGCTTCGAGGAATCGCAATTCAAATGAAAAACAATAGATGGATGACCGGCACCATGTGTCACACATCTGTCACACTTAGATTTCTTACTAGATCCTAAACGTTCCAGAAGTCTTATCTCTCTATAGATCAAAAATGCCGCCATCACAGGACACTGCAGCACGCATTTGTGGTGTCTTAAACTTCCGCCCTACGAGTTTAAGATTGACACATGGAAGCCAAACTTATAATGGCCCAAACGTGGGCGTCGTGGCCGTGTGGGTTTGTGCGTCGACCCATACCCACTTAACTTTCACAGTCTATGTTTAAATCCCAGCACAAGCAACAATTTTTCAAAAACAAAATTTTTCGCAGCTCCACCTTTTTCGAGTCACTGACAATGCTCAAAGAGTATAACTGTCTAGAAGAAAGCTTCTCAATCTCGCCGTTCGGAGTCGGCATTAAACTGTAGGTCCCCTCCACTCGTGAGAGAACAATAGCACCCACAAAACGAGTGGTTGCTGAGAAGCTTGGTTCAGGTCCACCTCGGACGCTCAAACTTGCAAACTCCACACGTGTTTGTCACGTGATATTCATCCACGAAAAATTAAGACTCCAACAAACAGAAATCTTTCTGAAGGTTGAAATAAACTTCAAAATCCTCAATAATGTTTTAGTCCCTGTTTGACTTCAAGCTAATGCCACCTCAAAAGCAGCATCTTCTCATAAATATTTATAATTCTTTACTGCCTACCCCACTCTATACCATTCAACCCTCCGATTAGCTTTTGATTTATTTCTATTCGTTTAAGCTCTTGAGTACGCATGTCAAGATAAGATATCACAGTGCACAGTAAAGATTTCTCGAGCACGTTCAAAAACATATGCAAACCTTTGTTTAGGGCAGAAATCAACTACAGAGAGATACTCAACTCTCGAGCTTTTTTCGTCTCGCCTATCACCGTCCATTTCCAATATTTTTCCAGATTTTCCAATATTTTCGTTAAACTCACGCATACTGCCTTATTTTTACGCACACTGCCAAATTTTTACGCACACTTCCACAGAGTTTAACGAACTCCCGTTATCCTGGGACATTTGCCCACGAAAATGGCGGACATTTGCCCACGATAGTGTCATTTTTTGTCGAATTTGCCCACTACTGGAATAATGCACTGGTTGTGTTCATGAGGCCGAACATTTTTCAAATATTAAAAAAACGTTGGATATTGTTGTAAAAATTTTGCTTAATATATTGACATTAAAAATTGTATATGTTGTACATTTGGATACTATTTAATTGTGTAAGATGATATTTCATAATTATCACTCCGTATTTATTCACATTTACAGTGCATTGTTGTATATAAATAACAAAATTAATTCTTCAAATTAAAAAGAAACACGATTGCAGAAGTACAAATAAATTAAAAAAACAAGTTGTATACATAACTGCATATACTTATATAGATTCATGCATATTTAATTTCATCCGTAGTTATTTGTGAATATAGCCTTTGAATTCCTAAACAAAGGAAAATATAAAAATGTTGGAAATAAAATTGTCTTTTTTAAGGATGTTTTGAAACATTAATGCATTATCACGAAAAAACTAAAATAAATGCATAAATCCATGGAATTCAAAACAAAAAAATTTTCTGAATTTCAATATTAACGTTTAATAAAGGAACACTTTGAAAAAACAAACCAGTTGTTTTCTTAAATCTGAAGACCACAAGGAGATACTTCGGTCATTTCAATACTTAAGGATGAATTTAAATTTTGTTAACTATTTTATTTGATTTTCTCAGGTTCAACGTCAATAAGTACATTTATCACTTATCTCTCTGATTGTTTCAGTATTTCCAATGAAATTAGAATAAATAAAAAATATATCAAACCTATTTCCATATATTTCATAATATAATAATTTAAACTTCAATTTAAAAATAACCGATAATTAAAAGTTTCCAATAGTCCTTCCAGTCGTAATTATTTATGTAAAATGAATGCTCTTACTGAACATTTCGTTTTCGTTGAACTTCCCCTTCTTTTCGTGGTGAACGTATTGCAAAGGATTTGTGATAGCGTTTGGAAAAAAAGGAGAGTGGGGGTATGGCCAACCCCCTGATAGATTTCTTCCCATATGTATGTAGATAAGGAATGCATGTTTTGCATGAATTTGTTTGGAGGGGAAGTCAATCAGCTGTTCAAAACAAATCACACGTATTCACGGATACTGTACGAAAAAATGTTATAAAAAACGCTGTCAGATGACGTCATGAGGGTAGAAGGGAAAGAGTTGAGTATCTCTATGTAGCTGATTTCTGGTTTAGGGGAATTCATTCGTTGGGAAGAAACAAATGCCAACGAGATGGTGTTACAAGCTAATGAACTGTGGAGGAAGCAAATGTTCCGATACTGTTTTTATTGCTTCGATAATTTTTTTAGACGATCGTTAATTTTTATTGGGGTGATATACACTTGAATTTTAGCGTTTTTTTTCTCCTCACTTGACACATTTCTCGAGGGGAATCCGGTCAAAAATGTACTTCCCCTTCGATGCCTTAAATATTTCATGAATCATGCTTGCTTTTGTTCAAATCAATGAAACAATTGCACGCGATGAGAACATAAAGTGCGCCCGCACCGCATGCCTTGTTGCCACAGTTTTATACTCCTAAATATGTATTTAAAAAGGGGATTTGTTTGTTTTTGATCATGAATTCGATGCCTGATTTTCGACTCTCTGTGAAGATCTACTACATTCTTTTCACATAATGTGGCTGATCTTATGTTAAAGACTGTGTTCAAATGCTTTGTTTTGTACTGAAAGATAAGCTAAATTTAAATGTAAGTCCTGAAACCCGGACGCGAATAGCACGCGTGCCCTTGCGTGTATTATACAGCAGTTGCAAGCAACTAATGATGAACCACCTTGGGGTATGTTCAGCTCACTCTTTGGGTTTCATGTTCAGAGAGCGAATTTTGAATGAAAAAATTGTTCATTTAAACTTAAATCATTTACATAAACTCAAGAATCTGTCAAAATCAATTCAACTTTTGGGGAGCAACAAACGAAATCGAGGCAACTCATAAAGAACTCGTGTCTAGGATATTCAGCAATCAATCGTGTAGCGGGTTCTCTTGTTCACACTAAAAGGGACCTAAATTCGCCGACAGCAATAAGTTTGATAAACTTAGCATGACAATGACACTCTCAGGGCAAAGTCAATAACTCGCGACACGACGATCACCTTGTGTTGAAAGAATTGGCGCTTACCCCGTCAGAAGACTAAATCGATTAGCTTGACATTTCTTTCATTTCTGCTGTCAAATGATGGATCAACATTTTATCAGCATTCACGAGACGCCTTAACAAAAATTCTACCGAATTGTGCTTGAATTCAAAGAATGTTCTGAGAAATTGTCAGACGATTTCGTCGACGAATAAAGTCTTAAAATATGAATAGTTGGCCATTCTTGTATAGACGTCATGGAGGTTGTAGTACTGATAGGGCAATTAAATTGCAGGTCACGTGCTAATAATAAGATAAGAGTGAGCAGATGGAAAATCATGACTAGGCAAGACAGTGGTAAATATTTGGCATTAGAATGAATATTTCCGTGATTAATCGGAAGAGTAATGACAGATGCGATAACACGCCGAAAGGGAACGAAGTCGGCTGAGGAATTATTACACCGAAGTGTGTGTTGGGGATGGTGTCCAATATTAGGTTTGGCAATGCAGTCAGCCTGAACACCAAACTGAATCCTTGTTGTAATAGGGATGTAGAAATACACTTCGTTTTAATTATTCGACTCAAGTCATTTTGAGAGTCATGTCATTTTGGTGCCGTTAAGCATCGGTATTACGAAGATTAAACGACTGTCTGATTAACGAAACCTTTTGCAGTCAAACTTTTCTGTGTCACTCAAGTAGTTCTTTTGAATTTTTTTCCTTGGAAATTTGTTTCCCTTTTGATTGTACAAGACAATTTGTTGGTTAACATTTAATATTGTCATCGTAAAACCGATGAATGACATTTGTCGAACAAGAAATACGTTTCACATGAGTAAAATTACTGTTTCCGTTAAGTCACGTTATCTTCAGGGCTATTTACATGAGCGGTAAACTCCGAACTGCGAACTGTGAAATTTGCGAACTTTGACACTTTATTCACATGGAAGTCTCTTTAGTCGCCGGAAGCCACGAATTGTCAGTGTGAAATTTAAAATTTTAAATGGTTGCGTCCAAAGACTTTGAGAATTTTTTATTCGTGAATTTGGGGCGAACTGCGACACACTGCTGAAATATAACTCTCCAGCAAGGGGATTACGGATATAGTAAACTGATAATCTTCAGTCTCAGGAAAGTGCTGAAAGCACCCAGCTTTCTTCAGAAAACAGAAGCTAGGCTGCTTCCATTTTAAAAACCCTTAAACTTCTCATAGAAATCCACTTCCCGGGAAGACAAGCTGATAGATTAATAAACTCAGGAGTGGATCCAACCAGTCCAACATTTAGCCCTCTCAAAATAACCAAAACTTCTGTAAAACAGTTTCAATCTTGCTTACAAAATTCTGAATTTATTGGAAGACAGATAGCAGCATAGCCAGCATAGCTGTTAGATCTACTTACTTACCGACCACACTACTATTCCCGAAATTGTGAAGTCGTTGAACGGAGAACGGTCTCCTCACTTTCACCTTGGCTTTTGCTGCAGCTAAACATCCCTTAAAACTTGATTCAATTAGAACCATTAGTCATAGATGGTCAAGGCTCTATTGAAAAGCAAATCTTAACTAAACAAAATGAACCGTCCAGCACTTGGAAATCTAATCAGTGTCATTATTGGCTCTTATTGGCTGTTGACTCCTGAATAACGACTTCTGCAGAAGTTCTAGAGACGAGGAGGTGGAAAGGAGTCTACTTCTTTGAAGACTTGAATGAACTGAATGGTTCCAGTATTAGTCAGCTTAGACGCGTTATAGCAAGCAACAACTGGTTTTATTGGTTGAAGATACCCGATCAGCGTGGTACCGCAATGGACCTTCGTTTCCCTAAGAGAGACTGTTAGTCTGCCGTCAGCCACCTTAACCTGATCTAACTGATATCTTTAACGTTGATGGTTCGATATTCTGTGCACACTTCATCATCATTGCAACGTGGTCAAGTGATTGTTGTACAACTGTATTTTTGTATGCTTCTTGGGACTTATGAACCTGAATGACGTCTTTTTTCTGAGTCCAGTCGCACACAAAAGTGGTGGTTCATATACAAAAACATGGTATAAGTTACCATTTTCTGCTAGTTTAGAAATTACAGTAATATCAATAATTAAAGAGAGAGTTTGAAACTACTTAACTGTAGATAAATACACAGCAGCCCGTGCCTTCTTTCGTTCCAATCTAATTCACACTGTCACCAAAATTTTACAAATTACTACCAAACCAATGACACGAGTTCGGCAACTTCATGTTGCATGTAACAACAATCATTTCACCAAGCTTCCAATTCATATATGAACAAAAAAAAAACAAAAATATGTCATTACAAAGATCCCGGCAATTAGTCCCAATGCTAGTGTTGCGTAAGCCCAGTTAATTGAGAGAATTAACTGACAAACTGGTTTCTAACCAAAGCTTTTTCCTTCTAACACCGATAAACAAAAGAGAATTACACTCGCAGTGGAACAGCATCGTGAATAACTCGTTTGTCGGTGTTGTTTCTTTTTGTTGCTTTTGGATTTCCTCAGATGATTCTTGATGAGATGCTACCGCGCCACAAGTTAAACACGTTTATTTGGGAGAGATTCACCTTGGACTACACGGGGTGAACCATCGAACTTTACATTCACATAGTTGTTTTCAAACACTGATTTTTTCCATGAGGTCGATTGAAATTCTAAATTTAAAAGCTGTAAGCTGACAGATGCCTGAGGAGCGTACGTGTGCACCGTTTATGGGAAGTGCTCTATTTGAAGTGGAAAACACAAATTGCATCACAATGAGTTATCTGCACCAAAGTAATCTTCAATCGAAGCTGCCGCATTTTTTATTCTTTTCCATCTGAGTGACTGATCGGAAATTGAATGCAAATCGAGAACAATTGCGTTTCGCGTCCTCATTAAGTGATAAGAACTCCGAGATTTGTGTCAACCAGTCAACAAGATAGAATGCAATGAAGAGTGGGCTGATCTCATTAAATATCAATTGTTTTGACTCGGAATCGTCCTTCTCCCAATTTTTTGGCGATATATTCTGGTGAATAATTATCGACGTAAAGTGAGTCAGTGACTGTTGATTCATCTTAATTATGAGTATTTAATTCATTTGATGAACCATCTAGTACACGCACTTTCGTAAACCTTTTTATGTCCTCTGCGGGGGCTGTTCGATAGGTCAGTAACTTGGAAATTAAATAATTGTTTTTTTTTTCTCAAAACTGAATCTATTTTTGGACACAGTCTTCTTTCTTCGCGACACACTGTTACAACGTGTGTAACCCCTAAAAAAATATGATTTGTCAAACTCGGCGTTTTTGCCATTTTTGGAGCGTGTTTCCCTGCAGAAGTTCACTGTTGTGATTGTTCATTTACTTCTGGTGTGTAGTAGTGTATCTAGGATTCATAAACTGTTACAAAACGTTATCAAATTTACTCAAATTGTGCTTAAAAAGTTCCAAATTCGGGCTTGAAATCTTCATCCGAATCCGTTTTTGATCCAACGTGAACAAACGCGGCCGATATTATTTTCATGCTCAAATTGTCATGCTGGATTAGAATAACGGTATCAATTGAAATCGCTACAATCTAAGCTATCTTGACCCAGCGATCGTCCATCATCTTTGGTACTCGTACGACCGCAACGAAATTCAGTAAACTACGTATGCATCATTTCATGCGAGGATACAGAGCCTCCATAATATATTTTAAGTTCTTTCTTCAGTCTTTTTAATGGTTTTACTGCGTAAAAACGAGTGCTTCTTTAAAGCACGAAACTTACAGTTTTTCATTTTTACCAAATCTCACAAACCACACTTCACCGGTTACCGTTTTAAGCTAGGTGTTAGACAGATCTATTTCATTTTTTTTGTCTATGCCCAGAAATAAACAAAGATGTCAGAAAAAAATCCTCTATACAATCCGAGGCCATCTTACATCAAAGTCACTCACTTATCGAACAACCCCCGTATGGTAATCGGACAAAACCAGAGAAGTTATTGTTCACTTTATTTATCTTCGCTTGTTATTGTTGCAATCTATACGCGGACACCTTCGTACACTGGATTGTTGATTTAGTGTATGTGACGTTTTGTTTTCAATTTTAAAGATAGACACTAAATAAAGATAAGCAAGCATACTCGTATATACATACACACACTGTGTACGAGTTTAGCGAACCATGCTTACTTAACTTCAAAAGGCATTCTTTTGTTTAAATATCCGAGTCTGTGATATCGCTCAGTGGATATAAATCTAGAGATCTCGTTTCCTGCTGCAGCGATATATAAACGTGTCTATACTTTGTTGCTGAATTGCGTTTTACTTCTTATGTGACAGGGGTATTTAAATTTGATTTGTCTTGTCGACAATCAATTTATGGGCTTCAACCACCGCTGATGAATGATTTTACGTCCTAGAAACGATTGTAATATTTTTTATTGATTCTCACAACCATTGAATCATTTTTGTCGAATAGTGACAGACAGTGGGTGCAGATTTAAGGTAAACTAGGACTGCTCTCAGGATGCCGGTGCTTCTACTTCTAAACTAAGTTGATTAAGTTTCATGTGAAGATGTTATTTCTGAACATTTCCCGAAATTGTCAGATTTAAAGAGAGGCTGGTAGTTGAGACAACAGATCCGCGTTTGCCAAAATCATAACTAACTACATGGTGGCACAAAATTAATCCCCCTATCCGAAAATGTTATAATTTTTGGAAATGGCGTCGTACGTCAATCATATTTGACATTTGTGAACTAGACAGCTGCAATATACTAACCGGTTACGTCAATAAACAAAATCTTCATTTCTGTGGCACTGAAAATTCGCGTGTGATGTATTACATCCACTCAAAGCCAATGTGTGGTGCGGCGATCACGCGGAAGGAGTGATTGTGCCGTATATTTTTGAGATCTTGTGGAAAGTCATGGAATAAAACGGGCACAAATGTGTATCAACACTGGCGGCAGCCACTTGGCGGATATCATCTTTTCTACTTAGTAAAAAAAATTTTAAAGGTCCTAATAGAGATTTCCATCACTTACAATCATTTTTATAATTTAGTAAAAAAGTAATTCGAAAACAAAATTGGACGATTAATTTTGCGCCACCTTGTATAATACTTGTAAGCAAAGTCAAATTTAGAAGTGTCCACAATTGCTTATAGAAACTTAGGAAGAATTCCGCCGTCAACTGACATTTGCATTCGTATAGAGCGATTCATTTCATTCCCGCGTTAGTAGGCAAAAGTAAACGAAACTGAACGAAGCTTTTATTGCAGAGATACTGTACCACTTTTTCTGCATTCGCACGGTTGATTCCGTTTTCTTAAGTCTCTGTACCGCCATTTTGGTTAGCCCTTAAGTGTTCCTATTCGTGTCTAGTGGTTCGTAGCCCAGTGTTCCACTAGGAAAAACCTCTGGGTTGCAGACAACTTTTTCTTTTTAGGAACTTAACTTCAGTTAATACAGTCGCTTAGAAATACGAATAAAAGAATACTGAGTTATTATCAAATGTCAAATCATCTTACGACTAACCAGGACTAGTACTAGGTTAAACCTAGTGTTTTATTTTGTCAACATGATCCCCCGCTGGCTAGTTGAGGTCTGCTTGCACTTGTGTGCGTAACATTAGAAGTCGTCGTCTACGGTGTGACACCTCTTTACAGATTTTCTAAATACTTCGGGTTGACGATCTGGTGGACTTTAAAATTCCTGCGCCCAATCTCTTCCCCTGCAGGATGAAGTTCATCAGATATTTATTCTCTTTCATTTCGAATGTAGTTTGACATGTGCACTGTTGATTCCAGCTGTACAAACACTTCAAATACTTTATAAAGCTGAGCTGCTTATTGTAGCATTGAACGCAATTTGTTGGTGGTTTGATGGCAACATACATAAATCATTTTGTTCTCACATAATGTCAGTCAAATGCCTCACTGATTGGTTGGCTGTGTTCAATCTAATTACTTCTCCGCATGAGTGAGCGGTTGTGGAAGATTATGTGTTCATATTTCGCCAATGACTTGCGAATAATATTGCCGTAAACAAAAATAATCAATCACAGCCTTGTAAGTTTTTGCAGATCTTGGTGGTTTTTTTGTTTACTCACAATTAAATGAAATTTTGCAAAATTTGGGGTAAAAATAAAACTAGACATGGCTCTGAATAGTTCTTCTCCATGGAATCCAGCCTCAAATTCGAAAGTCACTGTCGTTGGCTTGCGGGTTTTGATTTGGTATGCATAAATTTTGTTGATTGGCTTCTGACCGAAATAACAGTAGTTATTTCACGTCACGTTGTTGACGAACTTAGGCAAAGATCATTTTGTGTGCGGTTTTTGACGGATTTTTCGCTTGACACTTGAGGCAGTCAAGACGTTACATTTTCCATAAATAAATCAAATCAAATGAATTGTGATTGAGTTTAAATTAACCTACATAGCGATGTTCTTACCTTGTTTTCTCAAGTATTTTTTTGGAGTCTTTCAGACATAACCCCTAAAGGCTTTCATTGATCATTAATTATCTTGGCGAACCCTTGTCTAACTTCTTTAGTAAGCAGTCATATTGTACGTGCTAATGTTCTCATACGAAGACAGCCAACGCTATAATCATAACAATTGAACTAATTTCGTCTCTGCGGGTGAGCAATAAGTTGGCCACGATAAGATTTAGGTTATCTTTATATTCGTAATAGGCACCTAAATTCACAAGGTCGAGCCAACGTCATACGTGCTCATACATCTGCACATTTGTGTTCACTTAAAATTTGCTCCGGCTGTTTTTTGCGATGGAAATTATCACCGACTGCAATTACAATAATTGATGTCTAAAGCTCGGTAGTTCAGTGGCCATGAAATTTTGATTACACCAGAACAGTTAGGGAAAATTTTCACGTTTGTTAGTGAATTTTAACTGGCTAATTTTGGAGACGCAAAATGCATAAAATCGGTCCAGGTCCACCTCGGACTGTAGCGCCGTCATTATTACTATTATAAAATGCATAAAATCGGCTTGTTGTACTTGAAACGGACGTTCATGACTTTATATGAAAGTGGACACATGTATTTACTGCACGGCCACGCATTGACGCTAATTGTCTCTGTATCTAATTTTGATGCAATCCATATGTAGTAGATCAACAAGATAGATTTTCTTTAATTTATTACGCCTTTCTACATATATGGCAAAACAAATTTTAAATCAGCTGTCACTTTTCACAATGACAGCAAACTAATGCGATGAGATGTCAAAATTTACTGCATGTCTGTTTCGGATTGCATTTCTGAACGCATCAATGCATGATGTATTGCTGAACATCGTTTCGAGGCTTTATCTGTGTTCAATCGTTCTGTCGAGTTGCTGATTTGAGGGCAAGGACCGTTAAAACGTTTGCCGTTACGAGAAATATTTAGAGCTTTTGATAAGTGGAGAGCTTTTTGAACAATTTGAATTTACATTGCTATGTGAGTATTCCTTCAGCGGAAGTCCATTGTTTTGATTGTTCATTAACTTCATTAAATCACGTGATGAAGGTCAGAAGACCTTGTGGGACAGTGCTTTAATAAGTTGAAGTGGATTTAAACCGATATGAACGCTTACACCTGCTTTCGAGTTGTGCCACATTTCTTCCCAAGGGATGAATAATTAACATTGAAATTAGCACGATAAATAAAATCTCTAGCCCTCTCTTGCTAACACGATAACATTTATTTTGTTACCATATCACTTAGCAGCGGCTTTTAAGTTTTTCCAAGGAATCGGTTCTGTATTATTCTTTTACCAGCTCCTTTTCTCCATCAACTTAGTACATATACTCCTCAATAGCAGCAACTGCTACATTCTTTATGAATAGTAGACAAAGCTCAAACATAGAAATCTTTCACCATATAAAAGTGTGATTAGATTCGTCAGCGCAATATCGCGAGTTTCATACACTCCAATTATTCAGCTAAATACCGCATGAGGTCATCATGGGTAAGTGGTTATGTGAGTCAACTCCCATTCAGTAACTCAACCATACGAGTGGTTGCTCCAGGAACTAAGAAACGTGTCTTCATAATATGTATATAATTGACAAATTTATTCGATGTTTCCTTTCGTCTCTCCCCTTCGTAAATGTTAGGCAAACCCGACTTCCAACTGTCTATGACCTCGATATAGACTTATTATGTTTATACCAGAACACGTCTAAACCTGGCCTAAACTGTGAAAATCCACGAAATTTTGGTCCTGTACTCGAAAGTTTTCGTTTTTCACAAAAAGAACAGAGCTTTGTAGACAGTATGACTTCCTGCGAATTTTAGCCGAAGAAATTTGTTCTGTCAAATCTCTGAGATCTTTCAAGTTTCATGTAGATAAGTCAAATTGGATATTGATTTTTGTTGACCACATAGATAGGTAGATAGGCAAATATTTTCTTGGTCGGTTAGACAATCAAACAATCCCTTTATTCCACAAATTCATCTCATCTCATCTCATCTCATTTTCAATGACCCGCATGTTCCACTAAAGGGGTCGCGGGGGCAATGCATGCACGAGAGATCTCCAGGCCACTCGATCCTCCGCCATCGACTCTAACTCATCAGGAGCTATGCCCAAGCGCAACCAGGCGAGTGTTTGGACTTGGTCCAACCATCTCATCCTAGGTCTGCCAAGCGGTCGCCTATCTGATGGAATCGCATTCAAGGTACGCCTCGGAAGTCGTGATGATGAGGACATTCGTGCCACGTGACCAAACCAACGAAGTACAGCCCTTTCCGTTCGAAGAAGCAGCTGCCCAACATTCAATTCCCCGCGCACTGTCGTGTTTCTCACCCTATCCCGGCGAGTAATTCCCACAACAGCACGAAGAAATCTCATCTCGGCAGCTTGTATTCGCGATCTTATTCTTTCGGTCATTACCCAAATTTCATGACCATAGGTGAGAGTTGGAACAAATACTGCGTTAAAAACCGCTAACTTGGCTTTGACACCAAGCTCGGCCTTCCTGATTACAGATCGACCAAGCTGTTTCAAAATTGACCCAGCTTGACCAATCCTACAGGAAAGCTCAGCATTATTCCTCCCATCACTCGTGAAGAAGACCCCGAGATACTTGAACTTCTCCACCTGTTTCAATGGGACTCCACTAACATGTAGAGTGCATTGAACAGGGGTTCTGGAAATAACCATAACCTCGGATTTGTCCACGTTAACCCTCATCCCAGCATCAGCACATACGGCCACAAACCTATCTAGCGCGCGCTGGAGTTCCATCTGGGAGGATGTGAGGATGACTAAGTCATCTGCAAAAAGAAGATGACTTACCCTCAACTCTCCCAATGTGAAACATTCCTCGCCTTGACTGCGCTGTAACATCCAGTCCATATATATAATGAAAAGGAGAGGTGACAAAACGCACCCTTGGCGAAGTCCAACGCCCACGGTGAAAGGTGTTGATTTACTACCGTTAACCCGAACACAGCTACTACAGTTTGTGTATAGAGACTGAATGGCCCTCAACAAAGAACCATCAATCCCATACTCCTGCAGAACACTCCAGAGTTTACCTCGAGGAACTCGGTCGTATGCCTTTTCCAAATCTACAAAACAACTGTAGATCGGTTTGGCGTACTCCCAAGCCTTCTCAAGTACCATTCTTAGAGTGAAAAGCTGGTCGGTTGTACTTCTGCCGGGTCGAAAACCGCACTGTTCCACAAATTCAAACGTTTTTAATTATAAAAAAAAATTCGAATTTTCTTGTTCAACGTCTTCCCCCACTTCTTGGTTCTACTTTTTTCGTTAAGATTTGAGAAACTGCGAATTTTAGTGCAGAAAGTAAAGGATAAAATTTGTTAGACCTACGCATACTCACAAAAGAAGACGTTTTGTACTATTTTCAACTACAAATCGCTAAGTTTTGTATCCCGTGTGTAAAAATGTTTCAGGTTTCCACAGAAGACACCATTTCAAGAAAGTGAGAAATATCACCATGCTGCAACTTTTAGCTACACAAATTTTTGCAAGTTATGATACCAATTCCTCTTATCTATCAAATTGGCAATCTGTGAATCAACTTCCCCCTAGTACATTCTTCTTTCAACAGTCAATATTGTAAGCCATTGTTTTGTCTTTAACGCTTCCATGTATTTATTTGCATTTTCCTGACAGAATGACAGAAATGACAGAATTTTACTGACACCCTTTAGAATGTGAGAACGTGTGAACAGATCCATTATGTTCGGCCATAAATAATTTGACAACTAAACAGCTGACTAAAATTTGGGAATGTGAAAAACAGTGGTTGTTGTTAAAAGCGCGTTATGGGCAACCGGTTCTTCTGATGTAATTTACTGAAATTTCCGTCAATATTTTCGTCATATTAGTGTCATACAAACTGTAAGCATTTCTCCAACTGTCAAGGCAATTGGACCTCCCTTTCAGAATTTGTATAATTCTCCTGCAATGTCTCGCCTTCTATTTTACCACCTTTATTTTGTGGCACTGAATTGCTGCAATGGATCTCCTCGATTGTAAACACTCTTAAAATACGATTCAAATAAGCTAAGGAAATCAGGGCTGGTTTTCATCTGCCTGCCGAATGCAACTTGCAAATTCAAGCACATCGCTTTTAAACCAATTTTAGAACTAAGAGAGTTTAGATCACATTATTTACTCGTCACTACAATCAACTACACTACAAAGTGATTCCTATCCACTCCATGAAAATATTTTGTATTGATAACGCTGCGTTATCTACATTTTATTTACTAATTTACCTTGAATGCAAGATTATTCATAAAATACAAAATACAGCTAGATATTGTTGTCGAAGCACTTTTCCACTTGAACTTATCGCTTACATTACACTTGTTGGCTTACTTCGCAACACGCTTAACATGAAACAAAAATACCATAGATCTGCACTCTTTGCTTGTGGAATTCTCAATCAATATCGTTTCCCTAATCTGAATTAGATTCATTCCCATAAAAACCGGCCCACTGCCCTAATCAGACCGATATCAGACAAAATTTTTGTAGCCAAGGCGACGGCAGCACACTTATTACCCTAACTTCCATCACTTATCGATTAGCCGGTCTTCAATTTGCAAGTCATTATCATTTTTACTTACCCGGTTTTGGTGTTACAATTTTATAATCCCGTGGCGGAGCACTGATCTGAGGTGTTTGACCACCACCAAAGATTTGGTCTAGCTCCTCTTCAACATCATTCTAGAATGTGTGACGCAATTAGAATTTTATTCCTTTCATGATATTGCAGTTTACCTTACCTTTACGAATTTGAGATTTTTCTCAAGAATGGACTCGTCAGCGTCGAGGAAATTTGTTTTTGCCATTTATATTTGGTATTTATTTGGAAACAAAAGAAAACGATTTGTTTTGACTGAAAGCACCAATTGAGTACTGCAAATTCACGGAAACAAATGAGAATGTCAAATGAAAAGGGAATCAACATACCGCACAAATGTAGTAGGTTATAAGAATTGTAGTAGATTCGGATGTGGGATGTGTTGATGAGGTGTGTATTCCTAATTGTGGTTTAATTTTGTTATTCGAAGTTTATACGGAGTGTGTTGAAGCCGATTGTGTTAGCAAATTTCCAGTTTCTTTGTATTGGTATTATAATATGGAGTGTAAATTTAAATATATAAGATGGAATTTAATATTTTAATCATTCGCAGATGTATGAATCATCTTTCACGTAATGTCTTGTGTCAATTGCCTTAATAATTTAACTAGATATTTTCTGCGGTTTAATTTTTGACGCTTCAATGTGTGGCAGTGTTAAAAATTTTGCAATGAATAACATTTAGCTAGCTTTTAACTTAATGGACACAATATCTTAGTTAAGGGGGAAATAAAGGGGTTTTTGACTGGGCACTCCAAGTTTAACTTAGATCAAAAACTGACGTGTCTGAGCAGATAACGGTTGATTATGATGCCCAATTGAAAACCACATAAATTATAACAAAATCAACAAGTTCTACGAGTCTAACAAGTGTCACCACTAAAACTCAATTTCTTTTCCACTCAAACCATAATCGCTGTCACTTCTCAATTTTCAGTTGTCATCTATCCGTCAGTGGTAATTTCACATCGCGAGCGGCGAGTTCAGGTTGAAGGTGATTCAACTCCGAGAGTTTGGGGCAATTCTGGTGAAATATACTTTAAATAATAAATATATCGACTGAAAAAATACAATATAACTCCACTGCCGTCTGAAAGCAGTTGTACTTAATCACAATGGAGGCCGAACCTCATCCCATGGATTCATTCTGTGGTTCACAGTTCTGGGTAAGTTTCTTCGTGGGGCTTTTTAACAAATCTCATATTTCAATTTGCACGTTTTCTATTTTCATTTAACAGAATTCAAACCGAACGTGGTACACAGACGATCCGGACTTTACGCCTTGCTTCGAACAGACGGTCCTTGTGTGGATCCCATGTGCCTTTCTGTGGCTTCTTTCCATCCTAGAGTTGTTCTATTTACGTAGTAGCTTAGATAAGGATATCCCATGGAATATAAAAAACTTGACCAAATTGAGCTTAAATGTAGCACTTCTCGTACTGTTCATAGTTGACTTCGCTAGGGCGCTCAGTTTACAAGGCTCCACAACAGATGTCATTTTCCCAGTCGATGTATGGGGGCCAGTTATTAAATTCCTCACATTTGTAAGTATTTCAAGGTTGCCGATAGTTCCTATCGGAGTATGATTGATAAAATTGATTTTCTTTATAGGGACTGGCAGCGTCATTCATTTTACTGAATCGAAAGTTTGGTGTTCAGACGTCCGGTACACTGTTTACCTTCTGGTTCTTCACAACACTTTTCGGAATAATACGGTGTAGAACTGAAGTTCGCGAATACAATGACAGACATGGAGGTGGAATTGATACTCTCGCGTCCAGTGAGGATGAGAACAGTTGGGCGGACTATAAATATGTTAGCTTTATGATATCATTTGCACTTTCCATCGTGATTTTGTTCACCAATTGCTTTGCCGATAATATGCCGAGACAAACGAAGTACAACAGAACGAAGGTATGTACATGTGTGTAGGATGATTTTGAGTGGTTGATAGTCTGTGGAGAGAGCACGAGTGAGGCGTTCATTGAACTTTGGGACCATATAAATGCTTGTTTTTCGGTTAAAGGTGATTTCGTTTTTTGCGAATCAAGTGGAAACTAAAATGTTTCATGATTACGAGAGTACGAAATATTATTTTAAATTCACAAGTCACACGAAAAAAACTGCATGCAACCTGTACATATTGTTTTCATCGCGTATGGTGGACTTTCTTCCCCTTCTGAACCAGTGGAATAACGCAACAGAGGGCGTCCACGTCTTGATTTGTGCACCCAATTGGAGAGGGACCTCAACCAACTTAGCGTACGCAATTGGCGACTGCTACTAAAAGATAGCGCTAGCTGGAGAGGTATGTCGGTTTAGGCCCACCTCCACCCAGGACTGTAGCGCCACAAGAAGATGAATAAAATCGACCTTGAAGCACGGGTGTTACCTCTTCCAAAATACGTACCGAATAACCTCTGGTCTACAGACCGGATATAGACTTCAAGAAATGTACAAAGTAGTGTCCAATCCGCTTTCATACAATTTTTGTACTAGATTCAATGTAACTTCTCATAGACAACTGTGCACTCTCGACGCAAAATTGAAATTTTAGACTAACTGACTTTATGCTTTTTTTTTTTTTAGAATGAAACCCCCGAGTTATCGGCAAGTTTCCTCTCTCGGATAACGTATACCTGGTTTGATAAGATGGCATGGCGTGGCTATCGTCAGCCACTCGAAGAGAAAGACCTCTGGGATCTACGTCCACAAGACAGTTCAAAGGAGGTTATGCCAATTTTTGCCAAGCACTGGAACAAAAATGTCCTCAAAAACCATCCGGTCGAGAATCGTGCCCCAAAGGCGCAGTTCAGCAATGGAAATGTAACATTTGAAAATCCGCATGGATCAACGAAGAAGGGTTACGCCTCCATTATGCCTCCAATTGTGAAATCCTTCGGTGGAATATTCCTCTTCGGTGCATCGCTGAAATTGGTCAGCGACGTACTAACATTCGCCCAGCCACAAGTTTTACGTTTGATCATTGGATACGTGGAAACCAATTCAGACGATACCAAGGATGATCAACCAGAATGGAAGGGTATCTTCTACGCATTCATGCTCTTCATCATCGCTGCAATTCAAACGTTCTTCTTGGGACAGTACTTCCAAAAGATGTTCATCGTGGGTCTGCGTATTCGAACATCTCTGATCAACGCGATATATCGAAAGGCTTTAATCATTTCGAATTCAACGAAGAAGGAGTCGACTGTTGGTGAGATTGTCAACTTGATGGCTGTCGATGCGCAAAGATTTATGGAATTGACAACGTACCTGAACATGATTTGGTCTGCACCGCTGCAAATTGGTCTTGCTATCTACTTCCTGTGGGACTTACTCGGTCCCTCCGTCCTCGCTGGCTTGGCTGTGATGATAATTTTGATTCCAATCAACGGTGTCATTGCGAATCGCATCAAAATCTTGCAAATTAAGCAGATGAAGTACAAAGACGAACGTGTCAAACTTATGAATGAAGTCTTGAGTGGAATTAAGGTAAATTTTCTCCAAAGTTTCAGTGGGTCTTTTGACAGTTGAATCTCTTAAAGGTGTTGAAGCTGTATGCATGGGAACCAAGTTTCGAGAATCAAGTCCTCCAAATTCGTACAAAAGAAATCGAGACTCTAAAATCCGCCGCCTATCTGAATGCCGGAACATCGTTCCTTTGGTCGTGTGCACCATTCTTGGTAAGTGCTGAATGTTTGCTTGGGATCTTTTGCGTTTTTCTTTCCAGGTACCGAGAGAAGAGGGAGTTTTCTTGGTTTGTTATGTCTCGTTAATAATTAATTTAACAAAACAAGGTTTCCATGGCCACATTTGCCTGCTACGTCCTCATTGATGACGAAAACCAACTTACAGCCGAGAAGGTTTTCGTTGGATTGACACTCTTCGAAGCACTGAAACTACCGTTGGTAACGCTGCCAATGCTTATGGTTGACATCGTTGAGGTAAAGTGATTCCGGCGATAGAATCGGTTGTGGCAAGCTAACTCCTACCATCCGACGAACATTATCGTGCATCAAAAATTAAGTGTCTCACTTAACATGATGAGGAGAAACGATCACAGACTGATCGCATCTGGTCACATCCTGGCGGTTGATTAACGCTTAACTATGAAAACGGACACATGGACACATGGATGAAGAAGACATTTAACTGTAGAAATCATTTAATTTGTTTTTTTCTTCTCAATAACTTTGGAATCATCTTCAATTTTTTTTTTTTATTTTTTGTTCATCTCTCTCTCTCGTTGTTCTCTTTTTCTAGGTTTCATTGGTAACATTCGCCACATATGTCATGGTCGATGAGAAAAACGTACTCGACCCGACAACAGCTTTTGTATCATTATCATTATTCAACATTTTGCGCTTTCCATTAGCCATGTTGCCCATGTTGATAACGAACATGGTTCAAGTAAGTTTCAGATGATGTTATCCTATGTGTGTGTATTTGTGGCTTTCGTGACGTGTTATCCTGTTATGTTTTGTGTCAAATCAAAATTTATAGATGCATCTATTGGACTCTACAGTCGTTTGGTCTGTAAACACAATTAGTTTGAGTAGTTACAGTTCCCGTTGTGATTTAACTTTCAAGTACAGTAATATTTGCAAATTCAAGAGTCTAAATGAAAACTTGCCACATTTGGTTTTGTAACGATTGATCCGATCAATTCGTAGCTTAGTTCCCCTTTGAGAACTAGGTCAATGTGTACACACATTCGGTCTCTTTGGTTCTTTTTGCTTGAGGCGATTCTTTGGCAATTCTTAAGCAGCAGCTCTGCAGCAACCTATGGCCGGTGCTGAACAGAAAGAAATCATTATCAATTATTAGTATTACTCGCAGGATGGTGGTGGTAGTCCTCATCGGATGTTTTTCGATAGGCACTCATGCCAGGAGGCTATTTATTCCCCATAGCGGGTATTGTATAAGTTGCAGTGACGAGGAGGAAATAGAGTCCATCCGCCACCTGTTCTGCTATTGTCCAGTTCTACGACGAGTTGGAAGATCTGAGCAAAATAAAGCTGATGCGCCTTCTGAGATATATACAACAATCTGGGTGGTTCTAATCATCGATGGAAATGTATAGGTCTCACGGGGTACACCCCATACCGAAGCGCGACACTAGTCGCAAGAGCACCCTCTCACTTAACTTCCTCCCTAAAGCAGCAACTCGCAATGTTTTGTCAAGCGGGACGATGAGAGCCTTTTAGACTCCTCCCGCATTTGTATAAGTTCGTAGAATTTATGAATGACTTCCTTCCTCATTGGCAAAGTCATAAAAGTGGCATAAAATGTTTGTCGAGACACCCATCTCCTCTCTCCTTATAATTGGTGGCATTTTATTTGGCTTGTGTTGGTTGAACATTTTTATAGCCTCATTCTACGTTGTAAACCTTTTAGCACCTGATTGTAGTCTTGCTTGACTTATAAAATCACGTACCTTCTACAACGTACATGTAACAAGGGACTTGTTACACTCACGATTTATGTACATGTATGGTTGTATTTTATAGACCTGGAGTTTAATGTAAGCTTGTATTTGCAACATTAGCTGATGAGATAACTTTAATGATTTCGTTGAGTTTAAGCCGGAATTACTTCGAACAGTTTAGAGATTCCCAGACGTCTTCTGTTGTCCATTCACATGCAACATTTCTTTGCTTGTTAGGTCGATTATTACTTCAAGGTTTTGCCACGTCTTTTTGCATCCTGATCTCGATATTATAATAATAATATTGAAGCGGTGTAGTCCGCGGTGGACTTGGGCCTAGCTTCTACAGAAACCACTCGCATTGTGTGTGCTATTATTCTCTCACAGCGCTCACGATCATCGACCAAACGCTCATTTTTTGCCGTTGCTAGACATAAAGTTATATTGGTACAATGATGAAGACTACTTTATATCCGCTTTACAAGTTCGATGCCTGAACTCTTAAATTTTTCGAATGCCTTTCCACAAGTTCGGGTTAATTGCACAAAGATTTATCATTAAATGTCACTCTATGTAATATTCATACATCCATCCAAACTTTCGTATCCACAGCACAAGTTGAAGCATACAGACAACCGTCAGCGCTGTATTTGTAGCATAGTCCAGGCTCTTTACGTTCGAATTTAAGAAGTGCTTGATGGTGTTGGCTTCATAACATTTTTTTCTCTGGAAACTAGTTTATGATCTAGGTTTCTCCGATAAATTATTAATTCACGATAAATGAAGAAAATTAATATCAATAAGATGCATCCACCAAGTCTGTCGTCTACGGATCCAACTCCTAAGATCGCTAGGCCGTGTAGAGCGCATGAACACTTTAGCTTCGGTCCGAAAAAACTTCGACTATGAGCCTGTGGAAAAACGTAACAGAGGACGCCAACTAAGTTGGCCCACACAAGTGGGGAGGGACCTCAGGAAAGATCTCCTGGGTGGAAAAGTTTGTTGATTAATGCCCCGATCTATTACGGACTGTAGCGCCACAAGAAGAGGAAGAAAGTGTATTCTTCTTTGACACAAGCTGAGCGGTTGGAAAGCTAATACAGTCAAAATTGCTTACTACAACATCGGTTATAACAATAAAATTCCAATCCAATAGTATAATAAATCGTTTATAACGACAAAATTCTTAGGCCCCGCCTGAGCTCCATTATATGTAATCCAATAGGATAATAAATCGTCTACAACGACCAAATTCGTCAGTCCCTTGAAGGTCGTTATAACCGATTTTAACTGTAATTAAATACACATTTTTCTCCGGAATGCTTTAATTTATCCGTGGAGATCAGGCCGCAGATGCAGGCGTAACTTTCTGCAACTAAAGTAATTAAAGAACGTTTATCAACATTTAAATCCCGAAAATGTCCTAAATTCACAATGTCCCTAGTAAATTTCTGAGAATAGATAAAAAAGTTGTTCCTCGCTACAATTTGAGCATAATTTTGACGTTGTCTCAGTATATACTCCACTTTCCTATTTGGTTTTGATTAGAATTAGTGGAACTCTGTAAGGGGAGGAACCATCTCTTGTATCTTCAACCAACGGTATTTTTTAGTTTTTTTTTTTTATCGCTCTTTAGTCACAGGCACATTTTCACAAAAGGTTAAGAGGTTCCATTCAGTTTCGAGTAGCAACATACCTCGGCTGTGTATTCTTTTCAGATGGCCAGACATTTTCTGCATTTTATCAAGGATTGTGTAACCCTGCTTCGGTTATGATTTGATCATGCAATAACCACATTTAAGACAATAAGCATTCAACTACTAATCTCATACCAACACTGAATCAAATTAATCCAAGTAGACACTCAATACATCCCCAATGACTGTTCACTACAGACCAGACAGTAAAATAGATTCAATTTTTGTTTAAAAATTTTCCGGTGCTTTCTTGTACTTTCTGCTTGCATGTATTCTTTCTGTGCGTACCTGCATCGTACCTTTGCATACTAATCAATTTTTCTGTACAGACACAAGTCTCAGTGAAGCGTATCAACAAATTCATGAACAGCGAAGAACTCGATCCCGAATGTGTCGGTCACGATCCATCAGAAAGTAAGTCCATCGAATTGACTAATGATTTCAGCAAATCAACATTTTATTGTTCTCTTGCAGAGGATCCAATGCTGATTGAAAATGGTTCCTTCTCGTGGGGTGGCGATGAGCCCACACTTAAGAACATCAACATTAGAATTAAGAGGAATAACTTGGTGGCAATTGTTGGAACAGTGGGCTCCGGAAAGAGTTCGGTTGTTTCAGCTTTGCTCGGTGAAATGGAAAAGCTGAATGGACGTGTGAACACAGTTGGGTCAATAGCTTATGTGCCACAACAGGCGTGGATTCAAAACGCCACCTTGAGGGATAACATTCTCTTCGGTCAGGCATACGATCGCAAACGATACCAGAAGGTGATCGATGCGTGCGCCCTCAGGGCTGACATCAACATGTTGGCCGCAGGCGATAAGACAGAAATCGGCGAGAAAGGTATCAACTTGTCCGGTGGACAGAAGCAAAGAATTTCACTCGCTCGAGCGGTATACAGCGATTCGGAATTGTATCTTTTGGACGATCCCCTGAGTGCTGTCGATTCACACGTGGGAAAGCACATCTTCGATGAAGTGATCGGGCCAAGTGGCATTTTGGCAAAGAAAACTCGTATCTTGGTGACACATGGAATAACTTTCTTACCGAAAGTGGATCACATATACGTCATTAAGGACGGTGAAGTCAGTGAAGATGGCACCTACGCCGAGTTGTTGAGCCAGAAAGGAGCGTTTGCTGAGTTCCTTATTCAGCATTTGCAAGAAGGCGCCGATGAAAGCGAAGGTAAGGAAAAAAAAAAGTGACTGCTGTAAATACACGTTTCAAATACACTCGTACTTTCAGACTTGGAAGAGATCAAGCAACAACTGGGAGAAGAACTGTTGGGACAAATTGAAGAGGTCATCACAAGAGCAAGGAAAGAAAGTGTTTCAGAGACAGCGTAAGTTACCACCTAATCCTAAGGGGAATATAATAACTCAGGCACTTTATTCTCTCCTGCAGGTCAATTGGATCCGCTGACAGTGGAGAAAAAGGAAGCATTATCCGGCGACGCAAACCGGAACGACAATCATCTAAAGCGTCTTCCGCTTCTGTGCAATCCGATCTCAAGAGCGAACAGACCGGGGGTAAATTGATTGAAACTGAAAAGGCACAAACTGGTGGGGTAAGTTCTAGTCAAAAAAAGGAAACTGATCTGTTTGCTAAACAAACCGATGCTTTGCAGGTTGACTTTGATGTGTACAAACATTACATCAAGAGTATCGGTGTCGCATTGGCTGTTTCTACAATTGCCCTGAATTTCGTCTTCCAAGTATTCCAAATTGGATCGAACCTGTGGCTCACGAAATGGTCAAATGACAAGGATGTTGCGAACGACACCGCAAAGAGAGACTTGTACTTGGGAGTCTATGGTGCCTTTGGCTTTGGACAAGGTATGTTGTCTTGTTGAGCGATTGATTTGCTATGAAATGAATTGGCTATGCTTTGCATTGAGTTTTGCAGCTTACTTTGCTTTAGTTTGTAGACTTTTTTGTTTTTATGTTTTATTTTTGTCTGGATAAATTGTTATTTATTTTATTTTTTGTTTGCTTAAAGTGCTGTGAAGTTTATGCGGATTCTGTGAATCGATACGTAGAGTAGATAAATGTTTATTATTATGTGAGATTGGTGAACAGAAAAGTTGGTGCATTTTGTTATGTTTTCGACTAGCATCTGAATAGATTAGAAGGTTTGGTGATTCGTTTGCAGACTGATAGAAACGTAGAACTTAGTCTTAGTGCGTAGAAACGTGAGGGTACAGTCATTTCTGTCTTGTGCTCGTTATTACTGAGAAAATTTGTTTAATTTTACGGTAACCTTAACCAAAAGACATGATTCTTTTCACAATAAGACCAGATCTGTTTGTTTCACTTCTATTACGTAAAAAGATGGACATCACCATCTGTGCGGACAGTCAGGCAGCAATCAAATCCTCCCTCCCTGATTTGCCGCCTATCTCTTAACGAGGTGGCTGAGCATTTTAATATTCACCTGATGTGGGTGCCGGGACACAGTGACATTCCAGGGAATTGTGAAGCCGATGATCTCGCCAGGCGTGGAACGATCTCCACAAAGCTTCCTAGTGGAGAACCTTTGCGCATGCTATTTGCTACAGCTAAACCTCTTTATAACAAACCAATTTAAAATGGTCAGATGGCACTAGGTGCCTCATCACAAAGCAAATTTGATCTAAACTTGATTTAAAACGTTCACTCTATTTTATTAGAATGAACAGGTCATCTCTAAGAACTCTCATCGCCGTTATCAGAGGACACTGTGCCATTGGCACTCACGCCTTAAGAATGGGACTTTCTCACAACAACTTCTGCAGAAGCTGCAGAGACGAGGAAGAAAAGGAAAGCATAATGCATCTCCTCTGCACTTGTAGCGCCCTCTCCTCCCACCTTGGAGCCTACTTCTTCAACGACTTGAGCGAATTGCACAACGACGGCATTCATCAAATAAAAAAGCTTCGTGGCAAGCACCAAATGGTTTTTTGGATAGGAGACATCCGATCCGCGTGGTATCACAATGGGCTTAAGTTGGCTAAGGTGTGACTGCTATCTGTAGTCAGTCATTTTAACCTAACCTAACAAGGAACTAGATGGATCAGTTTGCCCCAAGTTAGAGTGGTCCCAGGTTCGATCCCTGTGAAATCGAATCTGGTCGAGTCACCATTTGCCGTTGGGATCAAGTTAACGACACTGGAGTAGGTTTCCACCAGTTTTGAGTCTGAGTCTGAGTGCTCCAGAGCAGTGTTTCAAAAACATCCGCAAAAAAACCTAACAAGTCATTGCAAGCGAATATTAGATTTGAAAGATCTCTCCCTTGTAGTCGGGGAATTCGAATTTCTCCAATTGCCACCAGTAGATTAGACATTTCATAAGCAATTGTTTGACAAAAAACAACGCGGAGTTATAATTGTTGTAGAAAATTGAATGTGGCGCTATTGTTAGGGCATGAGACTGACAGGTTAAAGTTTTGTTTAACATTTTAGCAATTATTTAAAATAGCTTTTCTTTTATCAAAGACTGACAGTTAATTTGTTAAAATGTTTTATTTATATTGTATGCCTTGTCAAGAATTAATTGCAAGTAGAAATTTAGTGTTTTTAAACCCCTAGACAGTCCTTTCCCCGTTACTCTAGTGGCCTAGATGAATGCATTGTCTTTTATCAAATAATGGCAAGTAGTGTGTAGACTATAATTTGTTTTCGTCTTACAGAGATTCCGCATAAACTTCTTTGCTTAAAACTAATTATGTTATGTGCTTAATGTATTAATTGTGGATAATGAAGGGATTGCATTTGTGTCACAAAATAACAACAAGTAATACCAACGAAGATATATTCATTAAATCGTCCGTCTCCACATTCAGTGTACTCGTCACCTGTCCATTAGCTTTGACTGCAATTCAAATTTGCCAGTGAAATAATTTAAAAAAACAAAACAAAAATATTATTTCTTGTACATTTTTATACATTTATCTAATCAAAAAAACAACAAAAAACGAAACAAAACAAAACAAAAAAATGTTTCACCAAAACAACATTTAAATCAACAACAACTACTAACTTCAGTCCTGATGTACTTCGGGGCTACTCTAACATTGGCATTGGGATGTATATATTGCTCGGTGGAACTACATGCGATTCTCATAAGGAACACTATGCGTCTGCCAATGGAATTCTTTGATACCACTCCATTGGGACGCATTGTAAATCGTTTTTCAAAGGATGTCGATACCGTTGACAATGTTCTTCCCATGAATCTTCGAGCACTTATATCACAGACGTTTGCGGTAAATTCATTGCTTTTATTTCTTCCTCACATCATTGATAAATTGATAATCATTTATTTCTTATATTCATTCATATCATTCAAGTGTTTCAATGAAAGAAATATTTCCATTAATTGTTTCGAAGGCATGATCAAATGAAAAAAGGTTCTTAAGACAAAAGTCAAACGATTTCTTCATCGTTTCACTTAAAATAAACAAATAGGGACCAAGGGAAGCAATTCCCTTGTGTGGAAACAATTTTCAAATCATATATGTACATATGTTTGCATGATCTCATTGTTTCTAAATCAATATTCACAGTTTCATTTATGTACAGAGTTCGGCCGACACATTTTCGTTTAGTCTTGAAATGCAAAAATTTGAAAATTTCAGTGTAAAAAAGTTGTGTAAACGTTTCCTTATAGCGACTTAACGTTTTATGGAAGCTTTTAACGATGACCGTTGCATATTTATGTATTTTGCTGCTATCGTTCATTGTGAAGATTTGTGTGACAAACATTTAAGCTTTTAATTCGAAGTTCTAATGCCAAGACATATTGGCTAAGTTCAGAAACGTCAAACAATTACGCATAACTTGATCAACATCGATGAACAAGGCAACATGTAATTTGTTGATGCTCATTTGCTTGAAGTCTGCGGATGCATGAAATGTTGCTTAAATTAACGTTTGACTTTGAAAGTGATGATTTGCGTCTATGATGATGATATGAGGTAAATTCACCCATTGTATTTAGCAAGGTCCACGGACTACGTCTCACTCCAGTACACCATCGTTGGTTTTTTGACATAAAGACGGTGAAGAATTTAATGCAACTTCCTGACGAGCATATGCAAGGCGAATGCAAGCGCTGACAAGGTGCTGCGACTTTTCATCCAAAAGTGAATTTCTTTTAGCAGACATTATCAACAAAATCGAAACTAGTAATTATTAGGAAAAAATGGATTTCTGTTTGAGTCTATTGATGTATCAGAAATGGTGGCAATAATTCTTCGAAATCCACTCGTAAGAGAACAACAAGAGTGCTTGCTGAGAAGCTAGGCCCAGGTCCACCTCGGACTGTAGCGCCGCCATTATTATTATTATTATTATTAATTCTTCGAAATTTTTTGCTGGAAATCTGATTTGATAAAACACAGCGTTTTAGGCTAGATTATTTTTCAGACTAGGTCGGTTCGATGGCTAGCTCTCCCAGGGCCATTCTTGGTCCATTACCTACATAAGCCCGTGGCTGAACCAGGTTCGGTTCAATAGCAAATTCTTACAGAGACTGGTCTATGTCATCAATAATGTTATCAGACCCTCTTGCATCTTATAAGCTGTGCAGAGAGTACGACACATGTTTGATGTTTAGCCACACGTCAAAGTGGCAAAATTGATTCACCTTGGACTAGATTGTAAAGATTGTGTTAAAGAAAAGTTGTTTTAACAGTTATTAATTCATGACACGGGGGCTGTTCGATAAGTCTGATTTAGAAATCAATTACTGGTATTTAACATTTTTCTCAACGATATTCCAAAGTTTTTATTCCTTCCAAAGAATATGATTTCTCAAACTCTGTAAAATAGGCGTTTTATTCCTTTTTGTAGCACACGCGAACGCTGCAGAAGAACGATTGTTTTGATTGTTCATCAGATCTGGGGTGCATCAACGGTTACTAAACGCTATAAAAATTAACTTGAATTGCGCTTGAAAATTCCGTTTTGAAATCTTCACCATAATCCGTTTTTGGTTCACCGTCAGCAAACGCGGCACTCATTTTGACAACAACTTTTTCATGCCCAAATGGTCATTCAGAATCCGTTGTATTGTCATTTGAACGTTCTGGGCGTTCAGCATCATTGGTGCTCGTACGACCGCAACAAAATTCAGTAAGCGCTTGTTCACCATTCGATGCGAGGAAGAGCAGAGTCTCCATAACATTTTTTGAGTCTGCTTCAGTTTTGTTTTCTGGCGTAAGGTGTCGACGCATTTTTATACGAAGGCAAATGCATCGCTTGCATTTGTTCGTCGTGAGAACTTTGCAAGTCACACAGAGCGTATGATAAAAACGTTTTCGGTGTTCCCACGACGAGTATCTGGTTCATCGTACATGCGACACTTGAACCACATTTTTGAACTACTTTCGAGCGGAGTCGTGAAAAATCGGTTAAGCCAAACAGACGTGACACTTTTACACGCAAAAGTAGTGATGTATTAAAGCACGCAACTTATTTTTTTCTCTTTTTTCACGAACAAAAGTTATTTCAGTTGATGTTAAACGCTAGAGTTTACAGATTTGTTTTGTCTTTACCTAAAATAAAAATCCTCCACAAAATTCGAGCGCCATCTTGCATTAAATTCACTGATTTATCGAACAGTCCCCGTATGTTATATCTGCATTATCAGATGAGATTATTCCATTCATTTGCGGTAAATACATTAACAGTTGCCTGCATTATTTAAAGCACGGAAGAGGGGCATTCACACTTGGTCACTTGGTGGTACTACCAAAAAATGTCTTGCATTCACACTTCGCTTCATGCTTGACAGACTTAATTTGTGGCAGAAACTTCAAAGTGTGAATATAATTGAAAATCGAGCAAATTGAGAGAAAATTGTAAAGAAAAAACGAAAAAGATGAAAACGATAAATTTTTCCCGTAAATTTGTTAAGACAATTGAACGTTATATGTTTCTGCTCTAATGTTGACTTATGGAGATCTCAAACAAACGTTAAAAATGCTCTGAACACGTACGACATGTTTTCAAACCTAACGACAAATCGTCCGACGAAGGGAAAAAATTGAAAAAGTTGAACTGCTAAACGACCAATCTGAACGACTTGTCGAAAGAGCCTTCACACTTTACGACATAAAATAAATTTGGTCCATCAAGCTTGGTCCATCGACCAAGTCGTTCGACTATAGTACAGTGTGAACGCTCCTAATCACATTTTGGCCGCCATTGTGTAGTGAGTAACTTCAGACACTCCTACGCTGATTTAAACACGGACACAAAACTCTTATTTTCAAAGGCACTTCAATGTTTAGAGTGTATAACTGTCAAGAAGAACTACTCAGACTTCGCCCTTCGGAGTCATAGGCATAAAATTATCCGTTCACTGTACATCACTCACAAGACTAGTGATTGCTGTAGAAGATAGGCCCAATTTCACCCCAGACTCTAACTTAACCTAAAGAAACAGATATGAAAGGTAGCAAAACAAGAGAATGATCAATAGTTAAAGATTTATAGGTTATCATATCGTCGTAATTGGTTTGTTATCATAAGAGTTCAAGGACATAATTTGAGACGTTATAAAACGAAAGTGTTTGTGTTTTTGTGGTGAATTCTTATCAGATTTGTATAAAGTGAATAGTTCTATCTTGTAAGTGGTTAGAAGTTTAGAATCCTGCTGTGGTCGATATAGTGGGGTAAGAAAGTTCAGAAAGGCTCATGGGTAAAAAAAGGCTCACTTCAAGTTATAGTCCTTAGCCCAACTGAAAGCGCATGAAAATTCATCAACAAAGGCTTGCAACGTTGTCTTGAGACTCCCTGACGATACAAGACAAATCCAGGGATCCTCATCTAACAGTTCCAAAGGCGAGTTTTTATTCTGTTTCATTTCCATACGTCCAGCCCTTTTTGGTTGCCAATTCATTTGAACTTCACTGGGAAATGTACACCATATTCCATCCGTCCGATTCAATATTCCACACATCTCACCAAACATTCGAGTCTTTTGGATAAGCAAAAAATGAAAAAAAAAGAATCCCCTTACTTAATTTTTGCAACTTCAATGCATTGTCTTGATCTTTTGTCATAAGATTGTACTGCTTGGAATTTCTAAGAAAAAAAAAAAGAAAACCGTCCTTCCTAACTGTATTATCTATAAGCGTGTGGTATACAATTTATGTATATGCTTGTGTCCAGTACTGTTTTCGTTCTTATGTCCAAATAAGATTTAAGTCATGTGTACTATATTTCCTTGGTGTCTACCAACAGTTGCAGCCAATCTTTTTGGATCAATAACTATTACTTTGGGTTGTATCCATGCCTCAATTGTTTTGCATGGTGGTTTGTTGGAGCGTGTGCTGAAGCAGTCAATGGAAACATTTGATACCACCCCAATTGGTCGAATCTTGAACCGTTTCTCCAAGGACGTAGATACTCTTGATAATATCTTACCATTCAATATCAAAGTGGGAATCCTGCAATTCTTTGTGGTATACAAAATTCTATTTTAAACACCATTCTCATTAAACCATACTATATTTTTACCATGTCTATTCTGAGTTCTGTGTGTGAACATCGATGGATTTTAATTTTCTCTGCGTGTAAATTACACCATATTACCTCGTATCAGCCGGAGATTGGATCATTACTTGTGCCGTAGTCTTTTTCCTTCAGACATAGTCTACAAATATCATTTTTATGAAGTTATATCTCTTTCGAGTGATATCTCATGACCTACGGATAAAGCCAGCAATCATTTTAATGTTCCTCCTGCCTTGTTGTCTTTGTCTACCAACATCATAGCATGGTTGATCATCTTTTTTGACGTTTCGTCCAATTGTTGACCAATTGGTGAAATATTACTTTACCTACAGGAAGAATTGGTAAATATTCTAAAGCTTAATATTAATAGGTGTCCACTTGGTCCATGCATCGGAACACTGTCTAGTCCAATGAATACATTTTTTCTCGCAACCTGATCTAAGTGATCCTTCAGGCAGCAAGAGACTGATTTGTTTTTTTTCCAGCGTTATGTGTCAGTCTTGTCCCACTTCCTAAGAGAAGATACCAGCGCTCGTTTTGTTTCCTATCTTGGATCAATCCTTAAGGATGAATATGTCACAAGTTTTTTCCGCGTTATCGATGTGAGTGCTGTGGTATTTTCGTTAACGGTGTTTTTTAAGCCATTCTCTCGGCTTTGTACATTGATTTTGAGCAGAAGACATCAAATTTCATTAAATATCCATTTATTTCTGGAACGTACATTTTGCAATTAGTTTTTAAACGCAACTTTCACCTATGCCCACCACCGTGGATCTCATCAATGTCCTCCGAGAGACAACGTATTCGACCACTTTTTCAAGCACTTCTGCCCTAATATTATCAATAACTCGAATAATATTGGCTTCTTATGCGTCGGTTATTGCTGATTTTCAAGTCTAGACGAGCCACTTTTCGTATTACCAAAGAAAATACGCCCATTAGCGAAAACATGCGTTCATCGAGTTTTTCTTTTAATTAGTTAATTGTTCCGTTTGTCTTATGGCACGATCAAAATCCTGTTAGAACTGTCTCTCTTCTCATCAGGGAACGAAAAAGTCATTAATCATGGGTCTAATGTGAATACCGTTAACTGTAACACGCTAATTAGTTTAATTTTTTAATAAAATATGGCCCAATGGATCCAGCAGCACACAGACCCCAACAAAGGGTGAATTTTTCGTGATGTAAAGACGCACAAATGCAACAATTTTGCTCATCGAGATACTCATTAAGTTAAAAATGAGCCGTTTCGCTGAACAGCGGATCCAATGTCAGTTGATTTTGGGCCCATTCACCTAAATTTCGACCCAAATAATGGTCATTCGTCTTCAATTCCTGCATGAGCTAGATTTTGTAAGCCATCAATCCAAGATCTTTTGTGTAAAATCTATTAATTGGTCCATTAATTGGACCGACGAAGACCAAGTTTTGAACGACGTCAAATTGATAAATTGGAATATTTTTCAACACTGAACGCATGCAACATTCTCACGCACTTTTTTTCTGCGCCTCGGTGATACTGCATCTTGGAATAAAAATGTTGTGCGAAAACGGCCAACAATATGACGAATTATGTCGGATGTAATACGGTGCAAGTGCTCCACAAGTTTGGCGCACAGAACCATAATTCTTAAGCTTCTTTTAAATTTGGTAACGTTATTAAAGTATGTGTCATCATGATAAAGTTGCAAAGACTACCGAATATAAATTACGGCGACAATTTGCAATCTGACAATTGGATTGACAAATTCATCTGTCTCAAGTGAGTCTGGGCTAAAAAATACCCGGCCTTTGGTTTCGATATGTATCAAATCAGACCACTGTATTGAGTCCATCTTCGTCCCCTTTTCATGATTCCTCTTACTCAGTGAAGTTCTGTGCATTTCTTAGCAGTTTTTCTCTCATCTTAATTATTTTGTTAAGGCCAACGTCTGATTAATGAACATTTGGCTTAACGGCTAAAATTCCGTACCAAAGAATTTTTGATCTGACTTTCTTATGAACAAATTAAACTTTAAATATTTCAAATTATTGCTTGAAAAATTCTCAAAACAATAGTTTTACGGCATGCCCACGTTTTTATCTTTAGTCTTGTATTCTTCAGCATTAAGTTAAATCAAAAATATTTAGTTCTCACTTTTAAGTCACCAAAGGTCTCCAGAAAAAACTGTCAAAATTTGTGTCAAACTGTTCCTAACAAAGCAATAAATGTCAAAATTTAACCAGATTGTCACTCATTTAGTCGAGGTCAATAAAAGTTTTCATATTTTCGTTTGAAGGCCGGTTTGCAGCTCGGGCCAAGTTTTAGCTCGCCTAGTCTCCACTTTGTTTCTTCTCTACAAATTCACCAAATGATCGCTAATTTTTTTGTGCAAAATTTCACCAACAATTTAGCGACGGATTAATGTAGCGAACATTTATTTTTTTATTTTATGAGCTAAATGAGTGTAGACTTCTTATCGGCACATCTACACCATGGTTAAGAATTTAGCCGGTGAACAAAATAATGCCTCGCTAAATTTTTAGCTGTGCAGACTTTTTTCCTAGGGGAGATGAAATTAACTCGATATGCATACCGGGCTTTATTGTCAAAATGTTTGTCCAAATTATGAACCAAACCGTAGTTTAGAACTCTTGTGATAACAAAGTCAGTGCACTTGTAGGCTTAACGAATGTATGTGTCTCCTTAACTAAATTGATTGTCGTGCATAAGTAGGCTAACATGCGATATAAAGACGCTTCCAACTCATTTTTAGATACATGTCAAAATTCGAGGAAGGAATCCTGCTGTAGAATAACAGTGAAAACCAACAACTCACGTACTTTCAATCGCCTCTATAAAGCTTGCCTAATTTCCCGATCTATCTTAGCATTCTATTTGGCTTGTTTCAATCTAAAAAGGATTGTACATAACACTGCTTGATGCTTGAAAATTGCGCCTTCAATTTGAGCTCACCCCTAATCTTCGTTTGTAAATAATACATACATTAACGAATACGACAGACTGATAGTTGCTTGCTAAATAAAACGAACATTTTCCAATCTTTATGTCTTAACATACATATATGAAACTTTTTGCATGATTTCTAGTGTGTACAATAAATAATCCTGGCAATGTTTGCCAAGAAATTAATTAATGTCAATCAAACAAAAGCAAAGAACTAAAAAATAGAATACATTTTTCAATCCATATGCAACATCATCGAACAATGTTTTCTAACAAAACTCCATGTAGTTTTCATCCAATTGACGGCCGCATTGATCTTGGGTCTGGCCTGCTTGGTTGGCGCCAAGAAATTGCATCTCATTCTGCTGCAAGGTGTACTACACTGGCCGATGGAACTGTTTGACACCACTCCAGATGGTCGTATTATAAATCGTTTCTCAAAAGATGTCGACGCTCTTGATAACACATTGCCACAAGTTATTAAATCATTCTTGCAGTGTCTGTTTTCGGTAAAGAATTTTATGTATACTTATTTTATTTGAGCCTTTTCGAAACGATGGAAGTTAAATAGAACTACAGCTTTCATAACTTGTATCATTCATAAATCAACTTATTTCCTTAGTACGTTTTTCTTATGTTCTCTATGCCTTGAGTATTTTTTTTCTTCTGCCAGTCTTTTGTAATTAACACAGCTGTTCTTATGTTAACATTAGAGCATGGTAAGGTAGGGATAATTATTTTCTTTTATTATTTGCCTTACGTCCATGGATCTGCTAACCTTGAAAACTGTGAACGTCTGAATGGCGTCGTCGCTTGATTTCATTTTAATTGTTTGCTTGGTCAAAAATGCCAAAAAGGAACCGTCTTTCTTCATGATTTATTATTTTGCTCCGAGAAGGTAAGGTAGTGCTCCAAGAAGATAGAGTTAACATTTGTTAATACACGGGGGCTGTTCGATAAGTCAATGACTTTGAAATTAAATACTTGTTTTTTTCCCTCAAAATTGAATTTATTTTTCACATATTCATACACTTCCCAACGATATTTCAGCTTCTTTAACCCTTCCAAAACTGTGATTTCTCAATCTCTGCAAAGTAGGCGTTTTTGCCTTTTTGGAGCACGTTCGCCTGTAAAAGTCCACTGTTTAGATAGTTTCTTCATTTCGGTGTATTGGTGTATCCGGAATTCACCAACTGTTATAAAACTCTGCAATAATTTACTTGAAATTGCGTTTGAAGAATTCCAAATTCTGTTTTGAAATCTTCACCCGAATTCGTTTTTGGTTCACCGTCAGCAAACGCGGCACTCATCTTGCCGATCATTCTTATATGCCCAAACGGTCAAACAGGATTCGAATGACGGTATCATTTAAGATAACAATAATCTTAGCTATCTCGCGAATATTGATCCGGCGATCGTCCAACACAATATCGTCGATTTTGTTGACAATTTCTTCCGTTGTGAAGTCATTGGAATGTCCTGGGCGCTGAACACCTTTTGGGTTCGTACGACTGCAACAAAATTCAGTGTACCACTTCATTGTACCACCATTCCATGCGAGGGAGCAGAGTCCCCATAATATTTTGTATGTCTGTCTTCAACCTCTTCAATGGTTTTAAACCCAAAAGTGATTTATTAAAAAATGTAACTCACTTTTTTCCATTTTGTTACGAACCAAAGTTCTTTTGATCACCGTTATATGCTAAGTGTTTTGACAGATGTTTGATTTGTTTTGTTTATGCCGAGGAAGAAAGATGTCAGAAAAACAATTCTCTATACAATCCGAGCGCCATCTTGCACCAAAGTTACTGATTTATCGAACAGCCATCGTACAACGCTCTCATGCACTCTTGACTTTGGTACTGCGTTTATTTAGGATATAGACCAGAGTATAACAGAAGGATTGATCAATTAAATGGCATTATTCCAACCAAATCCCTGTAACTCGCGGGAACCATTGAAGCAATGAACTCAAGATAGAGAAATCTCAAGTCATGCAGAATATCTTGACTGATATGATCTGCTCTAAATGCATGATTAGCAAACTTCCCTTCATTCGAAGGAGGGAATTAAGTACTTCCCTAGATGTTATCGATGAACACGACTCCTTAGGCACTTACAAAGAATGGGAGCCCCCTTTAACGACTTCTGCAAGAGATGTAGAGTCGTGACTTTCTTGTTACCGAATTTCAAATATGCGGATTACGTATATACGCATCATTTTCATGGAGGGCTTGTTTTTTTTTTGGTGGTTCCTCTGCAATTCAAACAAGACAGCATTTTTTTTCCGATGCCAAAGTTAATAAAAAAATAAAGATAAGTCAATTTAACGGTGGACTTCAAAACCACTGATTAGGTATTGTCACTGCAAAGATGTCACCCTTTTTATTGTTAGAAATTGAGTGTTTGGGCAGTCTTATATTCCTTAACCATAAGTCCGATATACACCTCGCGCTAAATTTGAGCTTCACTTCTTTTCTGCACTCTAAAGATAAATGCTCTCTTAATTCTTAAGCAAAAATATGCATGCCATTTCATGCGGAAATTGTTTGTTTTCAACTGTCAAAATTTAAGCAACGAATTAATGTACCGTACATTTAATTCGCTATGAGCTATGTTAGTTTAGACATTTAATAGGCATATCTACATCAGGGTAAGAATTTATCTTGTGTACTGCCTATCTAAGTTCTTAAACAAAAAATGTTCGCTTTGTAGACTTTTTATAACGGGTTTCAGCTAGAAAACTTAAACTTGGTAATGGTCGAACGTTAGAGTAAATTTTCAGTCTAGACATAGCAGATCCGTGACTCAGCAGATCCTTGACGATCCTTCACTTTTGAGATTATTTTTTTTTGGCAATATCTCGGTCGATATTTAGCAGATCCTGGACTTTGTAGATTTTTTTTTTGCAATTCTCCTTGTTATTCTTTTTAGGTCAATCATCGGTCTATTTTTGTTTCTAAATACGATTACACTTACGTTTAGAAGTAATGGTCGAAAAATCGAAATTCCAATTACCCTTCAACCACATCAAATCTGTTCAGTTGATCCTTCAATTTCGCGAAAGAGAGCCAAAATGTTCCTATGGTCAACCTCATATCAAAGAAAGAATCACATCAATCATGATTCCAAATTCCAATAGACAGAATTTCCATTATTTAAATATCATCATATTAGCCTTTCGGTGAATGGATTAAAAGAAAAATAATTGCTAAAATTTTAACCGACAACATCATTAAGTAGTAGTAAAAACATCGAAAAAAAAACCAAAACATCGCATTTCAAGATTTTGAACATCTCCGACCACATCCGACTCGAGTAAACCTGGTTTTCTGGTAGCCATTTTTTTCCAGAATGCCTCATGACATTCCATTTAACAAGACATCCACCCATTGGATGAGGTATCATTTGATTTGAAACAACATTTTTCAAAATTTAGAAATAAAAATCAAAATTTTTCCTTAAAAATTAAATAAAAACAAAAACTCCCAGGTTTCTTTTCGTATTTCGCCATTGTAACGCTATACGTCGGCTGTCTTGAAGCTGCAAAAAATATACACAACAATTTCCTGAAGATCATAATGCGTGGATCGGTTACAAAGTTTTTCGATATCACACCCCAGGGTCGTTTATTGAATAATTTCAGTGGTGACATGGACATCGTTGATGAGTGTGTCCCCGGCACGTTGGACTCGATGTTGTCGTTTATATTTATGGTATACCAAAACGCAAAACAAAAGCAAATATGTGGACTAAAATTTAGTTTATCCTTTTCTTTTAATTTAAATATATTATTTTTGTCTGCATCCGCTGCCAGATTAATGCTTCCTCCTTATAAATATTCATGCATAGTTATTGACAATGATTTGGCATTACTGGTATTTATGAAAATGATGTACTCTTTACTAACCGTATTCTATTTTTCTCCTTACACAACAACTATCTTTTATCCTTCTCCTTAACTAAAAACAAATACGAAAATATCTGAAAATCCCTCATCGTACTAGGGCTCTGCAATTTTGGAGCTTCCATAACCCTATCATTGGCCACACTAAGCGCGTCGAAAAATTTATTAAAATACCTGTATCATCGACTACTGCACGCGCCGTCTGAATTTTTCGATACAACACCAAAGGGACGCATCCTAGATAGATGCTCGAATGATATTAATACCTTAGATCTAGTAATGCCACTAAATATTCGTATGTTCATGTCGACAACGTTTCAGGTATGTTGAAAGCAGAGTCATCAGAGAATCGACTTTGTGGCATGTTTACTGATGTTAGATATATTTAGTCAATAGTTTGTAGAAAGTGTACGAATCACATCTAAATCTGTGTAATATGTGTGTAAGTGTGTATGTTAATCCGAAATTTATTTATTTACGTATTTTTATTATATATTTCGTACTAATCGCATGCGTTACTAACGAGTGATTGTTTATTCCTGTTCCTTTTATTTTGTTTTCGTTTTTTCCAACTTATTTTGTCGTTTTGCTGGCATTGGGTGAGGTAATAGGATTTATATGGATGCTGTTAAAAAAAGGAACGTGAGCTTGAATCTTCAACATCAATTTGTGCGGATTAAAAGTATTGCGTCAAGCAACTCAAAGCAAAGAGTGGGAAGCGTTTGAAAATATGTTATTTGTCAGACAGCATAAACTACATCAATACCCGTCGCAAAAGACTAATTCTTGTAATCATCGGTCTTCGTTGTCTAATTTATCGTTCGTGGTGAATTGGAATCCACTTAAACGCGCAAGATCAGGGGTTATGTTCATTTCACCATCATTTCTACCGAGTCATTGGTGGTGACTCGAGAAAATGCAAACTTCGTCGCTCGGAGGTGGTATAAAACTGTCACCTGGTCTCCGTTCTAATAAAAGCACTAAGCGACAAAGTTTGAATGGTTTTATCAGGAAGTTATTAAATATCACTCCACAAATTGTGAATTTTCCCAAGATTCTGAAGTTATTAGGGATGTGCCCTTTATTCAATTTAAGTTTGGCGCCAGCTGCCTTGTAATAATTTCCAGTTTAGGTGTATATTTTACACCAGGATTAATCGAAGTTAAATATCGCTGACGTTATGTTTTCACTAAAACGACATTTTTTTTTCAATCACCTATGACAACGCCAAATGGAAAAAAATTAAATTCAGAATCCACTTTTGTTCTTTACGAAAGCCATTTTTAAGCGAAACCAGTGAAACCCTGTTGTCTGCGATGGTATTTCATCACCGAAATTGAATGCGACTCAATCCACGTCGGGAGTCATAAAAAACCATTTCTCGAAAATGTGAATTTTTCAAGTAACAGTGCAAATATAATTTGCATGACAGATAGTTTTGAGTACGTTTACAATTAAAAACGTCAAACTTAAAGTGGTGGTGTTGACTTGCGTTGCTTCTCGGCACATGTGTTGTCGCTCATCTCTAAAGCTAAAGTTGAAATCTTCGTCTGGAATTGTAACTCTTGTGGTACAATTTAATATGGATGCCGTGGCGTTTCAGACTCGTACACTGAAGGTCTGTTGTTCGAATTCGGATCAAAAAACCATATTTATCTCTCTCGAATTTCTGACAATGTTCATACAGTAACTGTCAAGTCAAAGCTTTTCAAGCTAGCCGTTCAGAGTCGCCATTAAACTATATGTGTTCTATTAAGTTGCCAAAAACTGCTCAAGAAACATTCGAATCGCTAAAAAATGACTAGTGTCTATTTGTTAGCTAGATTTCGTGATGGTCGTGAAGACCTTGAAGGCGAAGATCACTCACTGCAGTCGAAAACTTAAAAAAAATGAAGACAACACTGAGAAAATCAGACAATTTCTGGCCTCTGATTGTTGTTTGTCTGCGATACTTACTGCGGTATTTCTAAGAATATGGTCTATCGAAATTTTACAGAGAATCGAGGAAGAAAATGATTCGTTGCATGACAATTCGCCGTCGCACAAAGCTCTAAATGTATACAAATTGTTGTCCAAAAAAACGTTCGAACACCAGCCTTTTGGCTGAAACACAATAGTGCGTTAGCGCTGGCACGCAATATTGCGTCGACCTTCGTAAGTGAAAAATGAGAGATATGAGAGGATCGTAATAAAACGTAAAACATAATCCCAACGCATGTCATTATCGAACATGTTGGATATTTTTTGACAGAGGGATGCGCTGTGAGACCGACATTGAGAATTTTTTCCCAAATTGAGAAATTTTTGTGGCAACTGACATTTGAGAAATGAAAACAGCTGGCGCAATATTTTCCATCTGGTATTTGAGAGAGAGAGAGGGAACAGCTGATTAAGGCAGTTGACGTTGACGCACATCCTCCGTAACATGAAATCGGTTAGTGCAACTCACTATTGTGTTTCTGCCATTACTCCTTTGATCTAACGCCGTGCGACTTCTGACAGTTTCATAAACTCAAATTTGTATTGAAGGGACCGGCATTCGCAAGGCTATTCACCGCCTCGTGTACTAGACATAATTCATACAATGTGGGAATTCGGTGCAAAAAGTAGATGAGAGATGTGTCTACAAAGTTAAATTTTTCGTGGGTAGTGAGTGTGAAATCCTTTTTTCACGATCTTCTGGATTGTGACTGCATTTTGTGGATCGAAGTTTCAGTTTGACAAATCCCAAAAGAAAAGTTTGACTTGCAGTAAAAACCGAAAGATCGATGATTTTAACATTTTAACAAATTTTCGATAACGTAAAGCGCAATTTTTGGCTTGTCAAGAAGTATTCATTTTTGTTGATATTTGCTGTTAGTTCACAGAAATCGCTATCGCAGGTCGCGGCTCATGTGTACATCACTTTATCCTCCTTAGGATTTTTTGGTTTTAAAATTAGTACAAGCGTCAAAAATTTCTTGATTTGTAGCCTAGACAAGTTTGAGGATCAAAAATGATTTACTTTGGTTCCTATTTAAAGCTGGTTAAAGTTGCGATCACACTACTTACGAAACGAATGGACTTGCGAACTGGAAAACGATGCATGTAACATATTCTTCCCACCCTATGAATCGATTTTCATTTGATTAGAAGGAACAATGTCACACACCTTATTTTAATCATTCGCAATCACGGTTTCTTCCTTAAGCCTGGTATGTAGCTTGCGCGAAATTTTAGCACGCTGCTGGTTGAGCTAGTCTCAAATTTTTTTCTCCAATCCAAAATAAATGCTCGCTCAGACTCAATACATCCTACAAAAGTTGAGTGCAATCCTCGCTAATGCAAAGCTCTCAGTTGTCGAACTTTTAGCGCCGAATTGATGTACCGAACATTTATTCATATTCAGTGCTGACTTTTCATCGGCATATCTACAGTCTCGGTAGATTCTCCAGCTAGATTTTGGCTTTGTAGACTTTTCTGTGTGAGAAATAAGACGCAAGGTGCATATCGGATTGTACCGTGATTTACTCTCTGAGTCTGTGAGGCTCAAATTCTTTCTTTCATCTTATTATCGTTCGTGTGAAACTCGAAAGTTCATGGCAGAACAATTTTATGTCCATTTCATGCCCGTTCCGGCACAAAGCACAAGTTTCCTAATCAAGCACCTTAATACACAAACCACTGCAATACTTTTATCGTCACATTAAACTCTCTTCTTTGGGTTTCTTTTTCTTTTCTCGATAGAGTTTGCCGGATCATCTTCTATTCTGGGGAACTCCCCGAATTATTTTGATGTATGTGGTTGTTTATCAGAGATCATCATTATTCCCTGAGAATCACCGGCTCTTCAGTCGCACATTCGATGAATTAGAATTTTTGAAAAAGAAAATCAACATTTTGAAGAAGCCACGTAAAAAGTTAAAGAACTCCGAATTCAAACTGATGTTTCATATTCCATTATTCCAGGCTTCTAGTTGGGAAGTGAATATTCCCCTACGTAGTTTCAGTCTTAAATGGGGGAATGATTTGACTTTTCTTTTCGAAGCACATTCAAAGCGTTTGTGCAAAAATCGGTAACTAATTTGGAGATTAACCGGCCGTATTGATAACAAAGTTATACTTCGAACCACACCTGAAATATATGACAAGACTCCGATCTTTGAACACTCTCTCGCGGTAGCCATTCGCGCCTTTTTACCAACAAAACACCCAATGCCAACGTCATATTTGTTTTCCATAAATGTCAGTTCGCTCAAAACCGTTCCAAATGCAAAACCAAATTAAACTAAGAAAATTGTATATAAATAAGGACTAATAAATTGTAAATAGTTGTAACTAACAAATTTCTCCCCCCAATTATCCCCGCTTTGTTGAATCGTACCCCTTCCAGTGGTAGTTTACTGCATGGCGGCATTAGGCATTGAATTGGGCTCAATTCTGGGCTCACAAAGAATATTTCGTACACTATTTGGTAGAGTAATTCGCGCACCAAACGAGTATTTCGATACCCTGCCAAAGGGGAGAATTTTAGATCGCTTAGCGAGTGATGTGTACATACTAGACGTTGTATTGCCGCCCAATTTGAGGGCGTTTCTGTCCCAAGCATTTCGGGTATGTTAACCAATCAACTGTGTGTGCAATTAACAACTAATGAATAACCAAAATCAAAATTTAATTCATACTAACACCGATAACAATTTAAGGCAAAGTATCTTAAGCACTCTTAGCATATTTTCCTGCATGAAAGCTATGTAAACCTTTGCACCTGCATTTTGTTAAGTTCCTAGTGAAAACTAAGAACAAGATCTACGATTTTAGAATGTATTCAATTGGAACTGCTAAAAATTACAAAATTACAAAATTTATGTATAAAAATGAAGAGAAATCGTGAGAAATGAAAAGAAAAAAATGGAAAACACCTCAAACCAACTTTTTACAGCGATAACATCATTTGGCGTGGATCTAGCACCGGCTTTCGGTTGTTTGCAGGCTGCGGTGGTATTGCATGCATCAATTTTAGGACGAATGATGAGGGTACCCACCAGTTTCTTCGACACGCATCCAACAGGAAGAATCCTATCTAGATTCAGTAAAGACATTGAATCTCTAGATACGACATTGCCAAGAATCATAAACGATTGCTTATATTGTGCTTACGAGGTATGCCTAAGGTTTGATTTTCAGCAACACAATGGAAGCTTATTATAATTATTTCTTTTTAGTCTCTAAATATTGATATCATACGCTTATGTAGAACGGGAGGCAATTCATAGTTTAAGAGATTGTAGTTCAAATATGTTTGTTTTGAATTTTAGGTTGCGATTTGCTTAGTGTTTGGTTGATTAATTCAAGAGAATCAAATGAATGTTTGTAGATGATTTCAGTGTTTAGATTCATTTTAAAATGTCTTTAACCAAGTGTGAATTTTCTCATGAAATCATTTTATCACAGCACACGAATCGCGAGCTGCGATTTTCGAAAGTTTTGACATTTCATTCACACGGAACTTTCGTCGCAGATAGCCACAATTTCTCTACACAGCAGAACACTGACATTTAAACTTGTAGCGTATGAGCTATTTTCATTTTCGCGCTTTTGTGGATTTTGCTCTACTTAATGGTTCGTCATTAGAGTCTGACAGATCGCAAAGCAAATTTTTCGATTGCGGAAAGAACGTTGATTTGAGATTCCCTTCATACGTTAACCTATTACTAGTGTTCTTAAATCCGGCGGTTGCACTAAATTATTGACATCACTTATCGCGTTTTCAAAGTCAGCTTTTTTTTTCATTTGATGAGCTGGAAATTCGAAAAAAACAAAGCTTCGATTTCGCTTAAAATTTTGTATTTATATTTTAGTTAAAATTTTAATATTCTTAATTATAGAATATAATGAATAATACAGTAAACTTTTTGAAATCCATAATTAAATTCGGATTAAGAAACAATACTGTCTTACTCGTATTTTGCAAATTTTGACACTTATGAGGTGGATATGGAGGTTAACAATTTTAATTGTTCTGGAGCTGCTTTAAATTTATCCTCTGGGCTAAATTTTGACAGATGTATGTAGATGTGAATGAGCAGTAAAGATATCCATAATATTTAAAACTCGATTTATTTCAAATGTTATTTGTTATAGTTTAAATTAGTTCACCTTTGCGGTAACGCCAAAAATTAACCTTAGGATAAAATTTAACGCAGTTCATACACGGCCTACGAATACGGTGAATCAGAATTCACATTACCGACATGTGAACAATTGACTTCGAACTTCGAAATGTTTGCTTTCGCGTAGACCGTTCCTCTCGTCGGATCAAAGAATAATGGTGAATATTTCAACTAATCTTAGAGATTTTTACTCGATATATATTAGATATATATTAGATAAACATCTTTTACAAACCAAGAATTATAACTTTTAACTTTTTAACTTTTTGTTAACGCTTCATGTGAATGACATTTAAGTGTAGACTTAGTCTAAAACACACTAGAAGTATTCGGCAAAGTATGTCTAGGGAATGCAATCATAAATTTATTTAAATTTCTCCTAATTGTGTACACTTTCAGTATAAGTTTTACACAAATGCTGTAATGATGACACTTGCTGATTTATCCTCACCTTAGCCACTTTGTTTAAATATTTCAATAGAATGATGATTTTCAAATCTGGTTCAGTCACCATTTTCCGTTCAATCAAATTAACGGCACTATCACTGGAGCAGTCGTGGTAGTAGTCAGACTGTGGGCATCACAATGGACCAAAAAGGTCTAAGTGTGCTGGTGAATTCACTAGCAGCCCCCTAACCTAACCCAACCTAACCTAGTTATGGCTTTCTATGAGCGTTATGATCTAAGTTTAAAGATATTTGTCGTTAGACTGTGTATTCATCTCTCTACCTCGTTAGATTAAGATTAGCTTTAATAATGAAGTTTGTTTTAAGTAGCGGATAAGTTTATTTATACTTATGTCAAAACCAAACAGCCAGTATATGTGGCCCTTTATGTGACACCCTACGTATGAATCATTGACATTTGACACGACATTTCTACACAAAATGGCGTCCTTTGGCCAGTCTTTCACTTGCCGTTACTCTATTTTTCGCCTTATGTAGAGACCATGTGTAAACTATGATATTTTTATGATATGGTGTTGATTGCTAAGAAATTAATTGCAAAAATAGATAAACTAAGAGTTAATAAATGTATCTTCATCTGTATGTAATATTTTTAGTTTATAGGAACCCGTAGATTTTTCTTGCACGTCCTTTTCCCCCCCATTAACCGACTATTCTCCCTGTTGCATGTGACCTCCCTTGACTTGAATTGACTCACAATTGTTCAGTTCATTTTCATATTTCACAGATTTAGTTGTATAGACTTACAAATAAAAAAAAAACTTTGCCTTAAATCGTTGAGTAACATCAATGTGTACGTAATCTGTAAATCACTGTTTGCACTAACACTAAATTTTCAGACTAACCCTCTTCAAAAGTGATGGTGGTCGGCGAAAGAAAACACATTCTAACCCACTCTATCAGCGAACCACGCATAGACGAATCGAATTGAATCCTCTTACCATGCTCTAATGTTCTACATAAAAACTGAGAAAAAAAACGTATATTCTCTCCACTTTTCTTCTTCCTTTCTTTCCTGTTTCAATTTTCTTTCTTAATCTTACGTATTTTCCTTTCTTATCTTTATTTCACTTTAACTCGATCAAGTAATGGTTACATAAGAAATAACTACATACATACATTCACGCTTATATACACAAATTGTGCCCGAATTCGAGGACATGTACTCACTTGGTTTTATGTTTTTTTTTTTTGGTTTGAAACAACACCAGGTGTTGGCCACCATTGTTGTTATTAGCATTTCGACGCCAATTTTCTTGGCTGCGATTGTGCCGATCGGTGCGATCTACTACTTCGCACAACGGTTCTACGTTGCCACCTCCCGGCAACTGATGCGATTGGAGTCTGTGTCGAGATCGCCAATCTATTCGCATTTCGGCGAAACAGTCACCGGAGTGAGTACGATTCGAGCCTACAACGTTGGTCCAAGGTAAGCAGACGCAGAAGACTCATTTGAAACGTCTATTTCATGGATTTGTTTTGTTGTAGATTTGTGGATGAATCCGATGAACGTGTGGACAAGAATCAGGTTTGTAAGTATCCCAGCATCATTGCCAATCGTTGGTTAGCCATTCGCCTTGAAATGGTTGGAAATTTGATCATCCTGTTCGCTTCGCTGTTCGCCGTGCTGGGTGGACAGACCAATCCCGGTCTGGTCGGTTTGTCTGTGAGCTATGCCCTGCAAGTGACTCAAACACTCAATTGGCTGGTGCGCATGACTTCGGACATTGAAACCAACATTGTTGCTGTGGAACGTATCAAGGAGTATGGTGAAACCAAGCAAGAAGCTCCATGGGTCCTGGACGATGTTAAGGTGCACCCCAGTTGGCCACAGAGTGGGCGTGTGGTGTTCGAAGACTTCAAAGTACGCTACAGGGAGGGACTGGACTTGGTTCTGAAGGGAATCAGCTTTGATGTTGCTGGCGGAGAGAAAGTGGGCATTGTTGGACGCACTGGTGCGGGTAAATCATCATTGACACTTTCCCTATTCAGGTATGCCTAACCATTCTCAAATCAAAGCCACAGTAAAGGACCGATGTTTTCCCTTTTAGAATCATCGAATCAGCAAGCGGTAGGATTCTTATCGATGGCATGGACATAGCAACATTGGGTCTGCACATGTTACGTTCTAGACTCACGATTATCCCACAAGATCCTGTCTTGTTCTCTGGAACACTGCGTATGAATTTGGATCCATTTGAGAGGAATACCGATGAGGAGATTTGGAAGGCACTTGAGTTGGCACATTTGAAGGCGTTTGTGAAGGGAATGACAGCTGGTTTGAATCATGAAATCAGTGAAGGTGGTGAAAATCTGTCCGTCGGACAAAGGCAATTGGTGTGCTTGGCACGTGCTCTTTTAAGGAAAACTAAGGTTTTGGTTTTGGATGAGGCTACTGCTGCCGTAGATTTGGAAACAGATGATCTTATTCAGGTGAGTACAATTTAATTCGTTTGACGGTCGAGTGCTCGTTCACTGGTCGCTTGTAGGGATATGTGAGCATTGTTGCTATGGTAGCTTATTGTTTTAGGATAAATGAGAAGTAGTTTCGTATTTTTTCGTTAGATGTCTTAAGTTGTATATATCACAAATGTTAGTCAGCGCATCGAAGCAATTTTTTCGGCACCATATTGACTTGTAGATCAGTTTAGCAGGTTTATCGGTTTGGGTTTCTTGTAGGTGGCTCAAATCTTTCTCGATATTAAGCAGCTCGTCGTCCTGTGCCGTTTGTAAGTGGCTAGCATATCTTGCGTATCAAGTGTGTTGGACCAAGTCCAGACACTCGTCTGGTTATGCTTGGGTATAGCTCCTGATGAGTAAGAGTCGATGGCGGAGTGTTGCTCCCGCGAACTCTTTAGTGGAACATGCGGGTCACTGAAGATGAGATGAGATGAGATCTTGCTTACCTTTAAGGGCTTCCAGATGAATATAGCTTTTTTTTCCTATTTGTGTCACTAAATTTGCTTGTTTTTTAAACAATAAACTGTATTAAAATTTTCTTTTTCTTTTCAGAAAACAATTCGTTCAGAGTTTAAGGACTGCACTGTCCTCACGATCGCCCATCGTCTGAATACAATTCTCGACTCTGACAAGGTTATTGTGTTGGACCATGGCAAGATCATTGAGTTCGACTCTCCCAGCAATCTGTTGAACAATTCTCAGTCCGCCTTCTACAGCATGGCCAAAGATGCAAATCTAGTGTAACTAAATTCTCAATAAGAAATCCAACGAATAGCGACGAAAAGTTCAAACATCACACTCAATGCCAACAAATGGAATCGATTTTTTACGAAAACAGAAAAATGCATTAGATATACAAACAAGTGTTCTTTTCCAAAAAATTCTCTGCTATAGGCCATCCAAAAGCACTACGCTGACTAGTTAATTTTTGTTTTATGTTTACAGTATTACGTTGGTTTTTTTTTGTATATTGAATTTGTTGTTTATTTTTTTTTTGCCGGTGTACATAGGACCTTACATATGTATACCTTGATTATGCCTGCCTTTCGGGATAACGAAGAACAAATGGAACTGCCTCCGCAATGGCATTCTAGGAGATTCGTTTATTTATTTACTTAAAGTCGTACTTATGTATATGCAACAGAAACAAGCTACTTAAAGGGAAATAACGTCTATTACGCATGTCGTTCGTAATCTTAAATTGTATTCTTAAGAACCGATCCGCCCACTGGGGGAGAAGTTGCATTCAGAGCTAAAGAAGAAATAAAATATTTGTATGTAATTATTTTTTTATACGTAAATATATACATCAGTTAAGCATTGTATACTTAAAACAAAATGTGTAATAAAAAGAATGAAACTGCCTTAAACAAAAATAGAAGAAAAAAGAAAAACAAAAGAAACAACTTAATTCAAAGCAAAGCACTCTGGTGAGAAGAGAGATTATCCTTAAGTGTTTTGAAACATGCTGTGTGAAGTGCCTGTTCTTTTCATATCCTCTTGAGAAGATGTTTGCTTTCACGAATGGAATTGAATCAGTCATGGCTGCACTTGAACAATACTTTTGATTCCGTCTTGTTGGGTTCAAATCCTCATGCCAGACGTATTCTGTTTGTGTTTCACTTTGAATAGGGGCTTAAGTTTTAGTTGTAATTCGCCGAAGATAATCCAAATCATTGTCACTGGACAGACAACTGACCTTGAAAGCTGTTATAGATGAATCTATTGAACGTGTTTGCATTTATTCAATAGACACTCAGACTAATTACACAATACCTCATGTTAAAGTTAGATTTATTGTATTTTTTAATATATTTGTAAAGCAATGTGTTGGCTTTCGGTCACTTGTAATGTGCAAACGTTTTATTGTTTTGTTTTTTTTGTTTCTTTAATACTTAGGTGAATTTTCAGAATATACATATATACACATATTTTCAGATTAACAACGTTATGTCTTTTTTTAGAGATAAGTAGTAAGCACTAGTTTGTAATAAGAACTAAATCAGAAAACTAAAATAAATTCTTTTGTAAAAAAAAGAAAGAATGTTTTTATTTCGCTACAGGAAGTCAGGGCAGTCGTTGTTTTATGGGACAGACTTCATATTAGTTCCTCAAGAAACTGGGCAAATACCCTCAGCCTGATTTGTACATGGTTTTCCAATTGGGACTTGACAAATCTTAACCTTCTTTGGGAACAAGGTGAAAAACAAGGTGTTCATTCACAAACGAAGAACGTTTATAAATAATTAAAATTTGACTACCAAATTTCAGAGTCGGTGACGGCAACTTTATGGGCGTTGATGCCAATTTTTTATTGTAATTCTCATCCCAGAAGACAAGTAATTTATAGTCTAGTGAACAAATTTGAGTCTTAATTTTTGCTGCTTGATGTTTCCGTGCTAGTTTGAAGTGTCGCAAACGAACCAAAACATTTCCATGGCGTTCTTAAAAATAAGGCATCACTGAGACCATCTTTACGAGAACGGTTGAAGGAACAAAGGAAGTGACAGTGTGTTGGTCATACACTACGAAAGAGTAACAGCTGTATTGCTAATCAAGCTATGCAATGGAACCCTTAACACAGGACGGCAGAAGACCTGACAGTCCGAAGGAAGCTTGGCTTAGAGCGGTGGAGAATGATGCGCGGCAGTTGAGGAAAAGTTGAGGTTAGTTGAGGCACATTGCCAGAAATAGAACGCGACGGCGATTAGGCTTTTTTTTTCGGGGGATTTTCGAAACACTACTGGAGCACTCAAACTCAAAACTGGTCTATTGTACTGCCAGGTAGTAACCTACTCCAGTGCCGTTAATTTGATTCCAACGGCAAATGGTGACTGGACTAGATTCGATTTCACTGGGATTCGAACTTGGCGCAGGCACTTAACCAACTGCGCCATCCAGTTGTATCGATTAGTCTTCGTCGAGGCCCTATGCTCCACAAGGGGATATAGGAACCAAAGGAGAAGAAGACCGCACTATGGCGAATTTTGCGAAAGGACTTTGGACTGAATCCCAGGATTCACAGTTTCAAAGTAACTGGCGACACAGGATATTTCCAGACCCCATTGTCTAGGATCTAGAGAAAGGAACCTGGCTACCAGTCGGGGCTTGTGCATGGAGTCAACATACCGCTACTTAAAAAAGTAATAGTTTAAAAATAAGGACTTGCCTCGGCTACGGACGGATTTACTGTTGGCCACCCCAGTGAACGGGTGAAGAGAAATTACTATTTTGCATGTGGAACGTGAGGTCATTAACAGATCATGTGCAGCGGATGAACTCTCGAAAGTCCTAGAAAGCTATAAAGCAGACATTACCTCTATCCAGGAAGTGCGGTGTGATGGGCCGAGCAATAGAAGGAGCAAAAACTGTAACGTCTATTACGGTGATTGCTACAGGCAGGAAGTCGTGAAAGAAATTTCTTTGGATATGGATTTGTTGTTCAATCCATACCTGAGCAAAAAGTCTTGAAATTCAAATACAATTCGCATCAAGGCTAAATTCGAGATCAAGTCTGCTTTGAACTACAAATCCATATCCAAGAAAGTGAACGAACTTAACGAAACTAAGCGAAGCGGTTATTTTAGTCACAGTGCATAATTTTTGTGTATTAGCTCAGTTGTTTCGTTTCTCTCAAATTTCCGTTTGACCATTCGGTTAACCATTGGCTAAAGAAGAACGCCCTTGCATAGAGGAAATGGAGAGTAGTACGAGTAATTCAATAAAACACCAATCATGTAAGGCCCAAATTTATTTAAAAATTATTTTAGCGCTGAAAACAATTTGCTTTGTAATTCACTTATCCTTTCATCTGCTGGTAGATCTTGGGAACATAGTCATCGAATTCAGCTTGATAGAAATTTCCAGCTTTTGGCTCGCCCAGCTTATACTTCTCGGCAAATTTCTGAACTTGAAATCCTCCCCTGCCCTCGCCGCTGTTGCTCGGTAGTCTCTTCTCGGTGAAACTCAGTTTTCCATTTTGCTTATAGATCAAGAAGACGTATCGATGCAAGCCGGATCCTTGTGGAGGAGCAGATCCAATGTAGGCCGAGAGTACTTCCCCCTTGCTGATGTCGTTGCCGGGGATATTGCCAACCAGCCAATGATGCCACTCACGAAATTTCGGATTCTTGCGACTTGGTGCGTCTGGGTCGGTCATGCAGAGGGTGTAGTATGCATCCGGTTCAGCATTCCATTGGACAGTCGGTTGATCCTTAACCTTGGTCGGAGTGAGAGTGTTACCCTCCTCCACAGAAACACCACTGGGATAAGTTATTTTGGCCACCTCTGGCGGTGCAACGGGAATAACATCGGGGACCACTTTATGTCTCTGCATTTTCTGGAAGTTCAAATCAACTTCGAAAGATTTGTGGGTGGGTATCAGCTAAACTTGTAGTATTCTCAAAGCTCCCGTAATCCAGAAGATTATTCGAGTCAGAATCGGGTTTAGGAAAACCTTCATCAAACGCCACTTCCCTGTTGAAAGGAATGCGAACAACTGACTTCTGTTTCTACGGTGAGGAGGATTTTATTCAAAAGCGAACATTGATTCACATTTAACAGGTGCCTTATGTGGCCTTGACATAAGTTGGGTCGATAAATGGGTTTTTTATTGATTTGGCAAGGAAATGGTTTATTAATTCACGAGTGGCATCGTTACCGCTGTTCCTTCGAAGGCTTTCACATGAGACGGTGGAGTTTTGTTGACATTAATAATTGCCAGCGCAGGAGATCGCTCCCAACTAGTCAAGGTTGATGATGATCTAAAATGTACATGCGGAATGTGCTACATCCAAAAAATGTAAAATGTTTTGACGTCCTTTAGAAACCCTACTTGCTCGAGAAGAGTAAATGGAGAGGGCCTCAAATGCGCCATCGTATGCATGTCTGAACATGAAGAGTTCGAAGAGTGGGAACGAAATGGGAACTCAATGAAGATTTTGAAGGCACCATACCGGCAATTTGCTTCATAGACAGAAATGCAAGCTGTCCATTTGTTTGACCAGAATAATTCCTTGTTGCCTCCTTAAAAAGCTAATCTGAAAATGGGAGCATGAAAAAATAATAAGTTATGGACTAACGCTTCCGGGTTAAGGCCGCCCAAACTCTTCATTCATAACAAGTCTAAATCTAAGAAATACCTTGCAGAGAGACATAAAAGAAGAGTCCTTCATATTCTAAAGGGCGAACAGAGGAGAAGGCGATACCCCGAACTCTATGAGCCGATGGTTACTCTCGCTCTAGCCCATCGTATGCATGCACGTGGTGGTCTCAAGGAATCCTTAATGGCACCCACGTGCGTCTGACAGTGTGTACAATCAAGCTAAAAAAAAACTAAACCTAACTCCCTTGCTTATCAGGCTACCAGTTCTTTAAAGGATTGTGCCCATACGATAACGCGCATGCATCTATTACTGTCCTGATGGCGGGCCCCCAGCTGATGATACTACATTTCCTGGTGTCTTTGATCACTTAGTGTCTCATCTGCTCGAAAAAGTCTTTGCGATTTTAAGACCTTTTCAGCTGGAACATTGCTGTTAACTCTCTCGATGTTGACGGATTCTTGCCTTCCAGACTACATCCACATCATTTCACATCTCGTGGAGTTAGTGGTTGTGTTTTTTCCTCCATTCGCCTTCCTCGCAGACAGGACCATATATCCGAAGCAGAATTTTTTCTTTTAGTTACAATCATAGTTGACGGGGTGTTACTTTAACCGGTAAATCTGCTTACAATGTGACAAAAATCACAAACCAGGATCAGCATCTTGTGGTTCAAGGATATCCACAGTCGAGTTGAGAATTCTATACGTTGTTAAAGTGGGGTGGTGAGATTTCACCCTTTTATGCGCAATATATTTCCTTACCCGGCTTAGACCCTTGAAATGTCTGTCCCAAAATTAGTGCCTGCTTCCATTCCTTCGTCCAGGAGCGTTGCTTCCAACTGAAGAGTCCGTAATGTTCGATTACTTCATCTCTAAACCGGTGGTTACCTCATTCGTCACTTCTCGACCCATGGTCCTGAGGTCCGAAGATTTGTTGAAGCCTTACCTCATTGACTGGTATGCCTTTTTCTCCAACAGCCATTCTCGCGTACGGAGGAGTATCTATCTTTCAGAAAATCCCAAAATAAGCTCCACTTTCTTGTTTATCGTCCAGCCTGGACTGGTCGAATTGGAGTTTTCGATGTTTTCCATATCTGTGCGTGTCAACTAGAGTGCCTAGCTGCCAGATTGCGGAGAACTTTTGACGATTCCATCCAAAGCAAGCCTGATATAAGTTAACTCTTCGCAACGATCCCAATATCCAGCACGACTGTCGTGAGACTTTGATTGCAAACGTACTCCGCAAAGGAATAGAACTGTTTACTGTTTCTCTTTTTCTAATGTTTTATCAAAAATGTCTACACGGAGTTTCTAAGTGAATGTCCATGAACGTGTATCCACACAAAAACCTCACTAGTAGAGCACCTGTTGACCCGGCATGAAACTCCAATTTATCCCTGACAACCAAATTCAATTGACGCTCACATGTCGTTAGGTAAACAGCCAAAATCTAGTTCATTCAACGAGAAACATCTCCCTCCACTTATCAGCAAGAATAAAACACAAATTTAAATGATTTCCAAGTCAGTTATTCAAAAAGTTTATTCAAGAACCCCAAAAATAAAATGTCGATTAAAATTGAGACAAAACACAAAAATCGATGAAATAAACGAAGGAAATGACGAAAATATATGCTACGCTATCCCCGGCCTGGTCTAGGTCAGCAGCAATTGGTCAATGTTGCTGCTGTCATCGTTGGCTGTGGCCAGGGATGGTCCGCTCTCTAGAAACTCTCTCAATTCGTTCTCCAAATCAACGGAAGTGTGAACGGGGTTTGAGTTGGTCACGTCTTCGTCGATTTCCATTGGAACACTGTTGGTATCTGGTGCGATACCACTCGCTGCGGAGATGGAAATGGGTGTACACGGTTCCTGCAGCATAGCCGGCACAATCAGTCGTTGAGCTGGCGGCGGAGGCAGACCCACTGTAATGGAAAAACAAGAAAATGAGTTGAGGATTCGGCTACTGTGTCCTGGGGGCTTACCGTTAGACAGTCCCATTGCCTTTCTCAGGCCGTAGGGATCAGCAATAGCGCCAGGCGGCAGTTTCTTGCAGATGTCAGACAGATGGAGTGTCACTTGATGTGCAAGGGCGGTCTCATCTGGTCCAGGTTGAGGAACATGCGACAGATGTGTTGGTAATGGCTGAGACAACCGCTCGTGCTGGGTGCTGCGAAGCTTCTCAATCAGAGTCAGGTTGTTGCTGAGATGCTCCTGCAGGCGACGAGTGAGTTCGTAGTTCTTGGTCTCCGATTCCATGTCGTTGAGGAATGACATATCGATCCCGAACTCGTTCAGAGATCGCAAGCGATTGAAGTCGATTTTTGTGGTTTTGTACTTCTCGTACTCCTCCTCGATTTGCTCCTTCGTCTCGGGGAAGCACTTGGAGATCTCGGTGGTTTCGAAGCGCTGGCACTGCATGTCGTACAGTTCGGACATTGTCTTGCTGTGCTCCCCGTTGGTGAGGACATCTAGCAAGCCGTTGGCCAGGACTGTCGCGTAGTTGCTGTCCTTAGTGAATTGCATGATGCTCTCTGCATATTCAGCGCTGCTACCGTCACCTGAGTGGATGCATGGATGTTAGACTTGCTAGTGCAGTTTGTTGAGTTTCAGGTTCACTTACCGTATGTCCTCAGCACCAAATCGGTCTCGTCCTTGCTGAGGTTTGAGAATCTGGAGTCGAAGACCGGGGCGAACGAAGCAAAAGCTCCGTAGTTCAGCGGCTTTACCATTTTCGCCACGTTCCGCTTATCCTCGCGCAGTCCTTGGAGCTGCCCAGTGCCGGTCTTCAGTTTGCCAACAAGGTCGCCGATGGAAACGACCTTCTCCGGCCCTTCGTTTTCGTCCCTCAACAAGATCTTGAGCGAAGTTGTTCCGTCCTTGTTCTGCCGCAGGAAACCCATCGAGTGTGCCCTCTCCTTGATGGTGAGCTTTTTCTTGGCGATCCTTGATGCGTTCTGGACCTGGGCGAGAATCTCTTCGGACGTCAAATCGTCCACGTATGGCTCAAACCGAGATTTTGGCTCGTTCTCCATGCGAAGAGCACGTCGCTTCTCCTCCTCCTCGATCTGTGCCTGCGTCTGCTCCTCGGCACCAGTGGACGCACCTTCGTCTGCCGAATCGGCCATGTGGTGGTCGTTGAATTCACCGTGCAGCAGCTCGAACCCGAGCTCCTTGGCCGTCAACTCCCGCATGTAGCCCGACAGCGGTTTCAAGCTTCGCATGAGGCTCTCGGGAAGAAGGAGTTTAGAGCCAATCTGCAGCAAACGCTTGGCTGCCTTGTGGTACACAGTCTCCACATGGTTGTACCGGATGGCGTTCTCGCACATCAGCTTGAAGTCGTCGGAGAATTCCACCAGGGTCGCGTACTCGTTGTCCTCGATCTTCTGTCGCATTGTGGAGAAGTCCATGGGCTTGCTGATGATCGAGGAGTACCCGGGAGCGATGTCATCAGTCACTGGCCAGGCGAAGAACTGATGCGGGTCACGTTTCTCGAGCGACCGAAGGAGATGGTCCAGTAGCTTGGTCAGCGGGGACTTGCTTTGCTTCAGTTTGAGCACACACGAGCGCGGCTCTCGCCCGGACTCACTGGACGAGCTGGGAGTCTTGGGTGCCTCCAGTTGTTTCGGAGTCAAGGCGTTGCCTGGAGTCGAGTTGCCCGGTGTCGACGAAGTCCCCGGGGTGGATGCTGCCGACCCGGGCGATGGGATGATGATTTGCATTGTCTACCGAAAAAAGAAATTAGCCCACTTTTACATCGATATGGTTAGACTTACCTCCTGTAGCTTCACTGGGCTACTGAGTGGTGACGCAACGGTTTCCTCGATTTTTTTCGGAACTATCGGCTTTGCCACCGGCCTGCACGAGGGACTGTTGGCTGTGGTTATCCCAGCGTAGTACAAAATATTCTCCGGCAGAGGTTGAGAGTTCTCCTCAACAAAACTGAACTCATCCTGGCTGGAATCCTCGCGATGTCTGTGTCTCTTTTCTTTGTGATGCTTGTGCTTCTTCTCACGGTCCTTCTTCTTTTTCTTTTTCTTCGATTTCTTATGCTTCTCTGGATACTCTTCGGAATTGCCAAAGTACTGCTCCTCAGCTGTGGAAGAAGTACCCGGCATCGCAATGCCACCACTTACACCAGAATCCCCTTGAACACCATATGCTGGCGAATCGTTTCCATACTCTGGCGTAGAATTGCTTCCGACTTTAAGAATTAACTTCAGACTACTCGGACGATGATCCATGCTGTATTCTGTGGAGGAGAGAAAAAATTCGGTCTTTTTTTGTGATTTCTTTTTCGTGCTTCACAAGCGAATGGGATGAAGAGGAAATAAATTGCAAGTTCTGCGCAGAGCGCGTTTTCATTTCGCTTCCCCGCAAAATGTGCGACAGCCACTGTTTTGATTACCTTCGTACTTATCTCGACGTTCGGACTTGTGTTTTTTGTGCTTTTTCGAACCCATAATATGTGTTTGTTTAATTAATAAAAATAAGAAAAACTAAAAACTAATGAAGCGAAGGTGAAAAGAAAATCAAAAGTAAGACGCGTCCAATGAGGTTTGACAGTTTCCATTTTTTTTTGCTTTGGTTACTTGTTTGACAGTAATCGAGGTGATACGCGTGGTTGAGATAATATGGATAGTGATTGGCTTTGGGAAGGAGTTGGAAAATTGTTTGTAAAACGAAAATGGTTAAATTTTAAAAAATAAAGTTTGATTTTCTTTCGCAAGGAAAACAAATAAATTTCGTACAAATAAACAAAGAAAATTAATAATAATTTGGATTATTAGACTGGTGGCAAGTGGTAGAGTGGAAATGTCATTTGAAGATTTATAACTTTATTTTTAAGTCGCATTGCAACAACAATTTTAAAAAACTTTTTGGCTGAGTTTGAGTGTTTTGGCCAACAACACCTGGAGGGTCTGAGCCTGAACAATTCACGCTTTCCAACGCTGACCGTCTCGTTCACCCTGTTTCTTCTCATCACGACCAAGTTGCAATACAACGTCCGCGATCATTTCGTCTTTTTACCGGAGATTCGTTCTTCCTCTCCTGCTTGAACTTGTAATCTCGGATTCGAAGACTCTCTTGACTGGAGCTCTATATGACCGACCCAGTACAGTCTACGGATTTTTTCCTTCCGAACTATCTCCACATCCTTGAACAGCCCTTGAACGGTTGTGCCTTCTCCTCCATTCCCCATCCTCGGAAACAGAACCAAATATCTGAAGCAGAATTTTTATTTCGAAGGCACCAAGAATGAGCCCTGCAGTTCAGCTTTCGGGTCCATATAGTAAAACTGGCATGGTGAGGGTTTCGTAGAGCATATTTTTTGTCCTTCGAATTAAAAACCTTGAACCCAGTTTTTTCGACAATCCGAAGTAGCAGCGGTTGCGGTCTACGTCGGATCTCAACTAAAATGTAACTTACGAAGTTCACGTTTGCTCAGAGGAAGACAAACTCCCTGACCACATCAACATTGTAGCTGTCGATGGTGACGTTTTGTCCCCGATGATAGGCGACCGATCGATTTTTGCTCGACATCACATACTTCGTCTTCTTCTCTTTTACCCTAAGACTAGTTTGTTTTGCCTGTTCTTCAGCCGCCATGAATCCTTCTACAACGGACCGCTGCGAACACGTAGAATTTTTCTTTCCAAGGCACCAAGAATCAGCTCTGCAGTTCTGCTTAGTGTCCAGCTTTCGGCTCCATATAGCAGGACTGGCAGAATAAGAGTTTTGTAGAGCATGGTTTTGGTCCTTCGAGTCAGGATAAGGAGTTTTGAGCCCAGTTGTTTTGACAAACCGAAGTAGCATGGGTAGCCAAAGGCGATTCTATGTCGGATCTGCTGGTTGTGCCCATTTAGGGGCTGCTGGAAGTGCTGCTTAAATACATCCACTCTTCCCCGCGGCTTGGTAACAGAATTACCCTCACAAGAAGAGTCTGGGTGCCTTTCCTAAAGCCTGCTTCATAAATCACAAGATAGTAAAAAATTGTCACAGAATTGGTACAACTTAATTTTTCAAAATTCTAATTTTATAAACGGTTGCAGAATATTCGTAAGTCATACACCGACATTAGCATTGCACAACATTAGCATCAGAAAATAAAGAAAAAAATTTAGTAATTTCATTTTCGGCTTTGAAAGCGGATCCAGTTTGTCTTCACTCAAATTTTAGCGTGCTCAAAGTCCTTTTTGAACGTGATTCTTTGGTCAGAATGCATTATTTTTCAGTCAATCCTTGGTCTTATTGCTTTTCCCAGCTTTGCTCTTTCGCTTATTCGTGCGAATCCTTTTCGCTCGCCCTGATTGAGTGGAGAACAGCGAATTCGCTATGCCGCCCCTTATGGCAAATAGCGATGTATTTCTGTTCAGAACCGTTAGGGATTGATCCAATTTGGATCGAATGTCGGAGAGGTATGTCTTCATGTTCTTTATTTCTGTTGTCAGAATGTTTTTGTCCTTTGAAATCTGCTCATACTCCCTGAGGATATCGGCGAGAATTTGTTCTCTTTGCGTCACCTCCTCCTTATGCCCGTCGATGTTTTCCAATTTTTGTGCGACATTCTTTCGCATGGTCTCTTGATGTTTGTGTTCCGGCAGGAGCTTCTTTTTGGTCATAGACATTGATCCACCTTGAAAATATTAAGGGAAATAAGCACGAAATCACATTTGAACCCTTAATTGTCAGCTTACCCATTCCTCGGTGAGGGAAATTTTTAGTTTTAAGGGTTGGTGGGTGCCTGGCGAACGATTTTATTTGTTGATTTTTTGAATTGTTATCTGGCTGACGGTCTTCTGAAGAGGCTTGGCTTTGAATAACCATGTTATTCAAACTGTTCTGCGGCTGAACAGGAGTTATTAACATCTTCTTGAAACGGATTTGAATTTATTTTATTTGTTTACTTTACAATTTAAATACGCTCCAATGAATTTTGTACAGATTTTTCAAAGATCCCAGATTGATTGATTGTAAGCTACTATACAATGAGAAGAGATTACTCGAGCAAAGGATCGAAAGACGTGCTTCGAGAGAAGATTACAGATTGAAACTACAAAAAGTACCAAATATTGTGGAAAATTGGATTCGAAAGAACACATAGTTGCACCATTTTGAACGATTTGAAAAAAAAAAACTTTTTGACTGAATTTTTAGGAGTGTTCTAGACTATGGAAGCTATTTTAAGGTGCAATGGATGTGGTCCCATACATTCTGGTGTTGTCGAAAAAAAATCGATCCGGACAAAATCTCGTCTCAATTGACAGCTACAATTTTGATGTGGTTTGGGAGTTTGTCTTTCTCTGGTCAAAAGTGAACTCCGTAAATAATATTTTAGTGAAGATACGACGTAGAATAGACCGTGTCAACCGCTGCTACTTCAGACTGTCGAAAAAACTGGGTTCCACGCTTTTGATTCGAAGGACAAAAATTATGCTCTACGAAACCCTCACCGTCCCAGTCTTGCTATATGGACCCGAAAGCTGAACTGCAGAGCTCATTCTTGGTGCCTTCGAAATAAAAATGCAGTTTCAGATATTTGGTTCTGCCCGCGAGGAAGGCGAAAGGAGAAGAAGACACAACCGCGAACTATACGAGCTGTTCAAGGATATGGAGATAGTTCGGATAGTTCGGAAGACAAAAATCCGTAGACTGAACTGGGTCGGCCATATCGAGCTACAGCCAAGAGAGTCTTCGAATCCGAGATTACAAGTTCAATAAGGAGAGGAATATCGAATATCTGGTAAACAAGACGAAGTGAACGCGAACGCGAGACTATTTGGCGTTAATGGCAGCCTGCCCGGAACTGTCAGTAATGGAAGAAAGTGGAGATAGTCTGGAAGGTAAAAATCCGAGGCCCGGGTATATAGTGCCTGGAAGGTAAAAATCCGAGGCTCGGCCATATCGAGCTGCAGCCAAGAGGGTCTTCGAGTCCCAGCCTCCTGGTCCAAGAAGAAGAGGAAGACCGAACCTCCCCTATAAAGACCAAGTGATCGCGGACGAAAGACAGCTTGGTCTTGATGACTGGAAGCAGCGTGCTCGGGACCGTAGGTAATGAAATGTGGCATTTGCTCAGGTTCAGATCCTCCAGACGTCGCATGCCTGATAAGTAAGTAAGAACATACGATTACGTGACGCAAAGCTATCATTCAAACGATGTCGTCAGACGATTAGAGCCTAGGACTAGAAAACTTACCACTAGCTTTGAGCCTTGACGTCAAAAAAGCGAAAAAGTGCATTAAGCAACTAGTCTGCAATCAGTTACCGTAAAACTAAAAAAACAACAATCTTTTTTGCGCTACATTTTGCTTTTATTGATTTTGTTCAAATCCAACCGATCCACTTTCCCATACCCAATCCCGTTGGGAGTGTCCTCACCCTTGTACACAGACAAATTCTCCGCTTTAGAGGGAACTTCTGGGAAACGACTGAAATCGAAGGCAAGATACTTGATGTTCGGCAACGAGCTGGAGACACAGGAAATCTGAAAAGAAAGAAACCTCTTACCACCCAGTCACCGACTATAAATGGTCCAAAACCCCTCACCTGCGGTATCTCGGTCAGAATAAGTTTGTCGATTTCATAGCTAATTTGCTGAACACTTGTAGTCACCACACCAACTTTGGAGTCCCCGGCGAACGCTTTGAGAATCAAGTCTCTGACTTGAAACCAACTCGAGGAGAAGTCCACGTTCTCCAGAGATGAGTACTGCCACTTGGACCTGATGTCAGCACATAAAACCCGGTCGTCGTTGTCTCCCTCGGTATGAAGCCCAGCCTTGATGTATCCAACGAACGGAGACTTGGCAGTCTTAATCACTCGTAGGCCTTCAATCCCACACATCACAAGCGGCTCCGGATCTAATCAAAGGAATTCGGTTAGAAGTCGATGGGACACACTGACTCAAATTTTTACCCGAGCGTTTTCTGATCACGTCGCATGACCGCTTGACGGTTGATTTCAGCGAGAAGGCGTGATTGTGGTCTCCGTTGATGCGCTCCCAGGGCAGTTCCTCCACCCAGACATGCGACTCGGAGACTATCGGATATGTGTCTAGGAAATGTTGTGTCAACGACAAGGCGAACTCCTCGGGAGTGCTAAGACCGTGCTGCTTGGCGTGCAGATAGATGGTGACTTCCTGAACATCACTTCCCACGATATCCGTGTTGATGGCTTTAGAGAAGGAGGCAACTGAATGTTAGACGAGGTCCCCTGCGATGGAATCTACGGTCTCACCTTCATAGTACTCCTTGTGAGTGGCCAGCTTCATGTGAGACGACACCAGGAACTCCTTGACCGTGTGGCATGGATCGCCCTTGACCAATGCCATCACTCGGACGAACTCCTTGCCATAGCCAAAGTCATCCAAGCGGAACTGGGGAAATTTCGGATCGGGGAGCTTGCTGCTCGTAGTGGAGTCGTTGAAGAACAATTTTCTTGGAAACATCTTCGAGCAATGTGTTCGGACTGACTGAGCTCACTGTCTGGCGGCGCTGATGCAGCACAAGTTGATGGATCTGCCTTATCTTTACAAGGTGTTTGTGTTTGGTTTTGATTCTGGAAGTCTGTCGACATTTGTTGACTCAAGGTTCTGTTGGTTCTCGTTTGGTTTGTCTTAAAGTTTCACCGTGCGACTGTTTGAAGAAGATTATGTGGGCTTTGTGGGGTGACAACAAATTAACGACTTTGCCAAGGGCGTCAAGATCAAGCACCAAACGTGAGAAGAGAGAGAGAGACAGATGTTTTGATGCTTTTTTTTTAGATTTATCAGCTCTGGCAAGTCTGGTGACGGAGAATAGGTTTGAAATGGACATTATCTCTTCACATTGATTTGGAGGCATCAGATAAAGCCACTTTTTTCAAAATTCTGTCCTCGTCTTTACGTTGAAACCAAGATCCTTCGTTGGAATGTGTGTCAGACCTCGTTGGTGATCACGAAGAGCCTAAAACGATGGCGGTTAATTTATTACTAAGCGAGAAGGTGGTTCGTTAAGAAGTTGAAAGAGGGAAGGACTTCATTTGAAACCGATAAAGAATATAGCAAAGTTCAGAACCGATTTCCAAATGCACACTTTAGTTCGTTCAAAACAAATAGATGACTCTGTTAAAACAGGTCTTGAAGCAGCTTGTTCAAAGAAAGAAATCGATCAGAGTTTTCGCTTCGTCTTAAGCGATGCTTCCATTTGTGAGAGAGCAATAGCACGCACAACATGAGTGGTTTCTGTAGAAGAAGGGCCCAAGTCCAACACGGGCGTCAGAATATTATTATTTTTAAGCAATACACATTTTTTAGATTATGTGGCCACTTGGCATACACAGGACGCTGTTGGATGGTTGGTACAAGTCAAAAAACTCATCTAGTTGCACTTGGGCATAGCTCCTGATGAGTCAGAGTCGATGGCGGAAGAGCGAGTGTCCTGGAAATCTCGTGTTCGTGTATTGCCCCCACGATCCCTTTAGTGGAACCTGCGGGCCACGGAAAATTATGTTGAAGTTTGTTTTGAAACTGCGTGTGTTCCATTCATCTGCTCACTGCCCCTCAACATATGCAATCTTTTGAAAGCTGAAAAACAAGGACAGATGACAGTTCTTCTGATTCCGCGATCCGCGATCTCCTGAACGTGTCGCGCCACTCAATCGTGTCTCAAAACTCCCGCTTGTTATTTCATTTTATTTATTCCTCAATCTCAATTCTTAGCCGGTCGTCTCCAATCGGATGTGTGTTGTCATTTTTAAGTGTCTGTTTGTCCAGCACTCGCGATGTGGACAAGAATAGGAATATTTTTTGTAATTTTCGTCTCACTTTACAATCGGATACAAGTAAGCACATGACAGGAACAACCGCTACTTGAAATTTTTGTTCACATTTTCACTCGTGATTGCAGTGTAAGTCGGAAAATGTGACCGCACCGAAGGGCGACTCGCATGGCTATGGAATGCGGTTTCGTTTGCCATTCATCGACATCGACATTCAGAGTGTGTCCAATTTGAGGATAATCAAGGATTCCGCGGGTCAGGAATTGTTTATACTTCACGGAGCAGAGTTTTATCAAGTCATTCTGGAGAGGAATACGAAGAGGCTGGTGTTGATTGCGATATTGAACGGCGACGTCAGAGAGGCTGATCTCTTGGGCGCTGAGGTAAGCTTCAGTTTTGTGACTTGGTTCATCTATTCGGCTATGCTTCTTCAAAGTTAAAGGGGTTACAGTCTGAGTCTGTGGATTTAGGCCTCTGGAGTTAGCTAGTAGAGTAGTGAGAGAGCTAAGAGGTTGGTTTAGAGTAACGTTTGGCTACGAGTTTGTCTGAGACTCGGTATTGAACTACTATCTACTGCTGAATGATTCTTGATCATGATGATCAGATTCGCGCCATGAGTAAGCGTTTTATGCAGGTTAACTTTTATATCAGAGTTGAAGTTCGAACTTGAAAATATATTTTTGATTCTTAAGAGGATTGACTTTAAAAGCCTTTAGATATAGGTGCTAAGGTTCCCCTTTCCGAAGCCATCTTTTATCTGATGACTTCGGAAAGGAAGAACCCTGGCTTTTACCTGATGACTTCGGAAAGGAGAAACTTTAGCACCTATAACTGCTTGAAAAGGAGTTGTCAAAAATATGAAAGTTTCCAAGGATCATCTTTTGATTTTCTGATTTCAAAAAAATTTGCGGTAAACTTCTGAAGGATGTACGTTTTAGAAGAACTTCAATCAGATGGGGGAAGGTGTTAAGCTTGAAGCTTAAAGAATTTTAAGTAATGGCAGTCCTTTAAAGGTTAAACGATCGTAGGCCAATCAAGACTTGTAGAATTGTGTCCAAAATCTGTCATCTGTCAAAAATGCTAACTACAGGGTGGGCCAAATACAAGTTTCTTTTTAAAAATGCAATAAAATTAACAAAATTACATTTTTTTCACGTATTACGGCTTAATTATGAAGAAAAACATTCCCATTAATTATGAAATACAATGTCGTTCAAGTCGCTGCCTCGGCTGGCAGCTAGCACATTCTGTCACCCCAATTTCCCAAGACCTTGTTGATGGTTTCGGGCTGTAGCTCACTTGGATGGACTTGCTTGAATGATATTGGCCTTAAGTGCTTGAATCGTTTCCGGATTGTTGACATAACATCGATCCTTCGCAGTTCCCCGCAAAAAAAAAGCGTCCAAAGAAGTCAAATCGCAGGTCCTAGGTGGACAATTGACATCACCAAGACGGCTCATAATACGATTTGTGTTTTGTGTGATGAGCAAAAGATCGATTGTGGCATGGGCTGTGTGGCATGGCGCGCCATCCTGCATGAACCAGAGGGCGTCCAAATCCATGCCCCTAATTTCTGTAACATTTGTAACGTCCACCGTTGACCGGAACGTCCTTCCCAGCCTCCTTTTCTAAGAAAAATGATGGGAACAGTGATGCCACCACTCCAGTATCCGCACTAAACACTCACTCTCTGTAGATGCATTGGCTTCTCGACAATAACGTGCGAGTTTTCCGAGCCCCAGATGCGGTAATTTTGTTTGTTACGTAGCCGCCGAGATGAAAATGCGCCTCGCCTCGTCAGAAAAGATGATTTTTCGCCCAAAATCGTTGTCCAATTCAAGCTGCTCTAAGGCCCAAACTGCGAAGCTATAATGAAGCGGATGGTCGCGCGCCTTCTATTGCTGAGTCAATTGGACCTTGTAAGCGGATAATCCCAGATCTTTGCGCAGAATTCTCCTCAGGCTAGTGCGTGGAATATTGAGCTGTTGAGATCGATGGCGAGTTGATGTTCGTGAATTGAGCCTCACACTCTCGGCCACAGCAGCCACATTCTCATCTGTAAGCACCGTACGATGACGGGGACCATGAGTGCTGTCCACAGCATACCAGTCTCATGAACCTTCTGCCCAAACTTGCGTACAGTAGTCGCGGTGTGTGCTTCATTTCGATTAAAACTTATTTTCAAAAAACGCACTGTTTGGGCTACACAACACTCACTTTGGAAATAAGTTTTCAATATTTCCCAATGTTGTTCAAGCGTAAAGCGACTCATTTTGTTCCGCGGTATTATGATACAGACTTTCTGTCAAAATTTTGAGCGGGAAACAGCTGTTAATGTCAAAATAATCGATAATTTAAAAGAAAACAACTAGATGGCCCACCCTGCAGCTGTACCCTCGATCTCTTTACCAGGTTTGGCTTCATTTAATATTGCTGCACAGTATTATTGTCGTTGGGCTCCACTGATATTTCACTTTGAAAAGGAAACTATCTGTACACAATTTATCTCTTAAGACTGATTTTCGGTGAGTGTTACTTTCGAAGAAGATAATAACCGGAACGAACTAGGATTATCTAGAAAAATTAAGTGCGAAGTCCAGGTGATTAGTTGTTTTCATTTTCATTTTTAACGAGGAACTGTTACTATTGTACTTTGTTGTTTTTCAAGGTTAAGTTTGTCAGATAACATTCACGCTCCTATATAATTTAGACTTTTTTATTGTGGGTTTACGTCCATGGAATGTTTTTCAATTTGAAATCTCGTTCAAATATAGAATCGTCGTCGAGCAAAATGCAATAGTCATAAAAAGCTGATGGACGCCACCACTCTGGCCGGGAATATATTCAACTCCGAGTCATTGAGACAATGCAACAGTAAGCAACCAAGTTTAAAGACTCATGCAAGTGTTAGGAGACTTGAACCAAAGGGGGACACCTTAAGTTAATGTTTTGATATTCAAGAGATCACAGAGCTCAGATTCGCCTTGTCTGATCTAGATTCTTGTACAGATCACACAGCGCTCTATATATATAGATTCCTCTTACAAAGTCCAAGATCGTTTTGGACTCTAAAATGTTTTTTAATTAGTGGAATTCGAGGCGCTTGCTGGCGCAATGAATAAAATATGAGAGGTAGTACGCACAAATAGAGAGGTATAAACTTGATGTGCGCAGTTGGAGACAGTTTGCGAAAGATCGTTCTATCTGAAGAGGCTTGTTTGTTGATGCCGTCTATGTACTTCATAAAAATTAGAAGAAGGCGAAGAATGCTGAACTTCTGTGCCATTTGATGCTAATGAAACACGGTTGTATTTTGTAATGGTATCATTGCCCATTTGGGCGCCGTGGCGTAGTGGGTAGGTGCGTCGACTCCTACGCTCGATGTTGTCGGTTCGACTCCCGAAAAAAACAGCAACCATTTTTTCACGGCTCCACCTCTTTCGAGTCACTGACAAGGCTCAAAGAGTATAACTGTCTAGAAAAAGCTTCTCAGTCTCGCCGTTCGGAGTCGGGATTAAACTGTAGGTTCCCTCCACTCGTGAGAGAACAATAGCACGCACAACATGAGTGGTTGCTGAGAAGCTAGGCCCAGGTCCACCACGGACTGTAGCACCGCCATTATTATTATTATTATCTTTGCCCACCAGTTTCACTCTAAGTTCCACATCGAAAGCAGTGTTATTTTTGTTAATAGAAATTTTGACGAGCAAATATAATCCTTAAAGTACAGGGTGACCAGATAAGAACGATAAGAAAAGAAATTTATATAAAACAGCAACAGTCTAAGATAATAAATCCATTCTAACTTTATTTTGAAGATACATTCATCCCATTTTGTATAAAGAAGCACATTATTCAAGAGATTGTCTCGAATTCGCTGGCAGTGCTTTAAGCCATCGCGGTGGCGATGACCGATGCGGGTTGTCGGGTTGGTTCTCTGACGATGGCCAACTCAGCTGGTCGACGTCTCTGTATCTTCTACGATACTGGCCGCTACGGCGCTTAGGTTAGGTTAGGAGGGCTTTATGCTGTTGCCAGCAATTACACCCAGAGGCCGTGGAGGTCTATTGTGTATGCTCTGTAAGGATTGCATGCTTTCCGAGAATTAACGCAGGGTCAGCATGCAATGACCAAACCACCGCGTTCTAATTAAAAATTTCCTGTTTTTTGTTTTTGTCGTAGGTTTTTGTCACACTACACTGGAGCACTCAGACTCAAAAACTGGTCCATTGACCAGCAGGCGCTTCTGTGAGGAGCCTACATCATCACCTCTCACCTCATCAGCACCGAATAAATGCCACCTGATCCGAGCAAAGGCGGTACAATGTCAGAGGAAGTGCTCTGTAGTGTCATCGTCTTCTCCACAGGCGTCGCAGAGGGTTTCATCACTTAGGCCAAGCACACTTAGGTGTTTGACGAAGTTGTAGTGCCCCGTTAGTATGCCAATAAGTTGTCTGCAGTCTTTTCTGTTAAGAGATAATAAGAAGGCCGCGGATTTCTTACAGACGTTGGGGAGCATGCGCTTGGTCTGTCTACATCCTGGAGAGTCATGCCACCTGCGGTTGTGCTCTCGAAAAGTCCAACCATCGATGTAAGCCCTAACCAAAGACGCGGGCAGTCCTAGGGTAGGTTCAGGTCCTGAGAATGCCTCATCTGATCCTCGCCTAGCAAGTTCATCGGCGATCTCATTTCCCGTGATCCCATATCCAGTGGGATATGACGCAGCCTAGGTGGCTTTGCCACTGTTCGTTTGCTGATGAGTCTTTGGCTGAGCTGATAGGAGGATGGATAGTATTGTCAGCCGATTCTGCGCCTTAACTTGAACCTGTCCGTGCCAGTTCATCTGCCTTTTCGTTTCCTTCAAAGCTGGAGTGTCCAGGAACCCAGCACAGAAGGATTTTGTGCCGGCTCAGGATTTTAAGCTCCTTGTCGGATTTTGAGTTTACGAGATGGGAATTCAATGCCTTCAAGGTCAGGAAGGTCCATTTGCTTTCTTAATGGCAAAGATTTCTGATTGAAATACACTAGAATACTTAGTAAGCCGATAAGCATTGTTTATTCATAGGGTCTCATAGAAGATTCCCGCTCATGTACCGTCTTCTGTTTTCGATCCATCAGCGAAAATGGGTGTGCCTTTGATGAAGTCAGGCTTTTGCCAATCCTGCCTATCTGGGACAAAGATCGTGGAGTTCTTATCAAAGTAATACTCGGGTTTTTCATAGTCTGTGGTAGCCAAGAGACCCCTGCGACTGAAAGATTCGAGCATACTTGAATGTCCGCAGCTGTTTGGATGCCATTTATGACATTCCCGTTGTCTGAGGGTTGATTTGGCGGCAGAGCTCTTGATGAAGAGTTGCAAAGGTTGAAGGTGAGGCATCATTTCCAGCCCCATCTGAGGGGTGGTGAGGTTGTACCTTGTTTAAGTTGCTTCGGTAGGATTTGGTGTTAACTGATTCCCACCAAGCAATACTACAGCGGCTATGTTTTCTTCATTTTCCACCAATCTCTGTTTGGTTGTGTCACGGTGCGACGACACTGAAGCCAGAGCCATGATGACGAACGACCTCACGACAAAATTCATGAAAGTTCGGTCATTTCGCAAATCAGATCGTCGTGCTTCATTCCTGGCTTCAATCAGAATTTAGACTTCAATAAAATTAAACTTTTCCTATAAAATTCATTTAACTTCATTATTTCGAAGTCAGCTATGTTTTGTCTATCTCAAATAAATTTGCCTTCTTCTGTTCATCAGATCATTTCATGGAACAAATACGTGCTGCTTGTGATTGCAACAGAGGACCATCTTGAAGTGTATCAATTTGCAAAGAAAACAATTGAAGACCGCGTCTCCAATCACGATGAGAATGCAGTTCCCCTGGATATGGATCCCATTCAACAAATCACAATTTACGGTCAATTCCGAGGTCTCTACCTGTTTCCGTCTGCAGATGATAGCGTAACGCTCATCGTGTTTGTCGGCTACACCAAGCTCTACAGCCGACTGTCGTAAGTATCCGAACATCTCCATAAGCCCATAAGACAGGTTTTCTGTTGCAGAACGTTTAAGTGGACGGACACAGTCTTTGAAGCGACTGAGGAAAAAACCATCGCCCCAGTTCAGAGGGTCATTCTTATTGGCTCCGACCAGAAGTACCTCATAGCGACGCGGATGTCGAAAAGCCAAAACAAGGTAAGCTCACTTTGCAAGCCTCCACAGCCAAATTCTCATGAAGTCCTTCCTCCAAAGATGTCGGTCCTGGTGTTCGACGTGTCGTCAAACATCGAAGAAGTGCAAACCATGCAACTCCCGGTGAAGTCGGTTCAAGGGTTCACCTATCAGGGGAGGAACTACCTTATAACGTGTCCGTCGGGCCAGAAGAAGTGCACATTCTTCAAGATGAGGGGTGGTCAGTTCGTTGTCTCCAAGAAGAGGTCATCCTACGAGATTCAGTTTGATAAAATTTCGGCTGGGGAGCACTTCATTGTTGGCCAAAAGGACAACGACGTGTCGGTCTTTGTGAACGCGCGAATGGACTGCTACGGAATGTTCAGGTCTGACAACGACGACGTGACCAAGATCCTGACTCACACCAACGTAGAGGGAAACGAATTCATTCTCCTGAGCTACATACGGCCCCTCACAGCTCTGGTGAGGATTGTAGAGGTCGAACACGAGATTGGGCGGGCGGCCGGCAATGAAACTGTAGAGGAGGTTGATGGTGAGTAGGGCGACGTGGGAAGAAAGGGACTCTTAATTACTTCTCCTTGGTTTCCTCCTCAGAACTCAGTTCAGCCCTAAAACAACAGAAGCATGCCTTTGAGGAGAGCATCAATAACCTGCGCGGTATCTTGCTCAGCCGAAAATACCTTCTTGACGAGATAAAGCAGTCAGTTGCGTCGATTCAGGCCAAATCAAGGGAAATCAGAGTCAACAGGACCCTTCACATTGAGTCGGGTAAGATCGGGATCGTAAAGATCGTTGGATCGAAGCTGCGAAGTCCGGTCCAGATCATGGAGAAGATCAACGATCTCAAGAAGGGGAATATTAAGTCTCGTGTGAGCAGAAACTTCCAAGCCCAGCTCAACCAGTCGTTCACGTCGGACCTGAAGGTTCGGAAGCTTCGCGTTGGAAATCTTATTTACAACGGTGTCTTGTTGGAAGGTGAGGGCATGACATCCGTCTCTGGGCATTCTTAAGTTTCAGTCTTTTTTTAGGCTTCAATTTGAGTGCGGAAGGTTCGGGTTTGAAGATCCGAGCACCTGTCGTGACGAATGTCCTGGAAACGAAGGAACTCCTCACAGCGACAGTCATGCAAAGCAGGATACCAAGACAGTACTACCCCCGATCCGCAGCCATCCCGGGAAGAAAGATCCGAAAGCTCAGGGTGAAGCGAATAAATGACGTGTCCTGGGACGAGTTCTATGAGAGTCTCTTTTTGCGATCCCGCGATCGGATGATCCATGGTCGGCTCATCATGCAGTCCACACTTGAGGTCGAAAATTTGACCACAACGACCTTGAACGGTGTGCAGGCAGACAGGATGTTCAATCTCGTCGAAGAGCAGAACATAACGTCGGATATTCTCATTTCGCGATTCTTCAGCAGCGACCTGACGGTGGGTCTCTTGAATGGCTTAGATTTCGCAAGAGACGTCGCAAGGAGCGGCGCAAACAACTTCATTTTGTGTGAGTGACTGCCGATCGGCGATCGTGAAGGCACGCTGTCAGCTTTTGGTCTATTTCAGCCCCTGTCCTTGCGCGGGACATCTCGGTCATTGGGAAATTCATCCTTTCCGATAGGGACCAACAGGCGAGACATATCTTCGGGACCAGCGCTTTGGACTTTCAGCAGATCTACACCGGACGGGTGATCATCGATGGGTCGTTGACGTTGAGGAGTATGGACATGGACCCAGGCAGTCGGATGTTGGTGAATGGTCGTGAGACGCCAAGCGACATTGTCAACCACTTCTGGATGTATTCCACGCCACAGGTAAGGCCCTATCCACAAAAGCACGATCAATAAGCTGTTCTATGAGTTTTCCCGTAGACATTCAACGTTCCCATACGATTTGCGAATTGCCAAGTTTCAGCGCCGACTCTGAAAACCGTTCATCTCAACGGTCATCCAGTGTCTTCGTATCTTCTCACCACGGGACAGCAAAACGTGGAAAATATTCTTTTGATCTTTCTTTCAGCAGAAATAAACGGGAATCTCGTTGGAGACCCCGCATTTGGCTCCAAACTCCGCCGAATCAGTAAGAATGCCCTGCGCGTGGGGGATCCCATGATCGTTTCCGGGGAAAAGGTGTTCCTGGGAAGCTTATCGTTTGATCACGGTGTGATCTCCACTCTCAATGATCTCCCGACGAGTGATCTTGTCAGTCGAAGTGAGCAAAGCGTCGTCTTTACCGGCAGCAAGACATTCATGTCGATTCATGTCATCGATGAAGCGGAAATCTCTCAGAATCTGGTTCTTACCGCTTTCAACGATCGATCGTTTGATGATCAATTCCCAACTGAAGCTCATCGGTTTGGCACTGTGGTCTTCACGTCGCCGCTAAAGGCGAACAACATTGTCTTCAATTATCTGAACGGATTTGCTGCTAAGAAGGTCTTCAGTGGAATCGAGATCTCTGACGAAAAGATCGTCCTTCACAAGGATCTGTTTATCGAAGGACACGCGTTCTTCCAATCCCACCTTCAAGTGGATACGATCAATACCATATTTTGGGATGAATACCTTCAGTCTGTGGTTCGAACAAACGAGAACACTGTGATCAGGGGGCTCAAAACGTTTGCCAGTCCGCTGAAAATTGTCTCCGAGTTGGAAACTCCCTTCATCAATGACCTGGAAATGGACAGTTTCTTTAAGAACTATCTTTCGAAGAGCCGAAGCCAAGAGATCAGCGGCAACTACACTTTCGGCAATCTTCAGTTGAGGAATATCGATGTGCCTCTCATTAACGGTTTGTCTACGACTGAGTTCATTGACACCCGATCGCCGCAAGTGATCTTTAGCAGCGAACTGGTGGTGAAGAGCCTGGAGGTTCGGGGAAGCTTCTATGGAAACCTTGGGGTAGATCTTCAATCCTTTGTGGATCGCATTAATTCGATCGACCACGAATCGATAAAGCACCTTCACGTCTTGGGCAACGCCTACTGGCCTTGGGAAGACGATCAGCAAAGTCTTCAACTTCAGTACCTCTTTGAAAATGCCGTGCGTCGTGAAGACGACCAAGTAATCACGGGAAAGGTCAAGCTCAAGAAACCCCTTATAAACGTGATGAAGACGAAGGAGGCTTTTCCAAAAGATATCGATATCAATTTTATTGCCAGCGACTGCCTGATGCTGAACAGCTCAGCCGAGGAGATCGTAATGGCCACCAAGATCTTTAAAAGACCAATTGAAATCCTTCATGCCAAGGCGAAGTCATTTGTCGGAATCAAGACCGTCAACAAAGTCGACGTTTCCGACTTCAACTCGTCGATTTATCGACTTAGTCATCCAGTTCCACTGGAAGGACGGCTAACCTTTCAGATGCCACCAATTTTTGGATTCCTCGACGTCGAAGGGAAGGTGAATGGCATGCCAATAGATGGAATTTTTCTGGCCTACGAGGGTCACAAGTGGCCACCAACAGCTTTCGATCGCCTGCACGTCAAGGGAGATGTTCGATTAAACATTATCGATAACATAAAACTTGATTTTCTCTTAGCGAATCGGGTTCGAAAATCTGGACCAGCTCAAGATATTTTTGGTCACCTTACATTTGATGAACTGGTGGTGGAAAAGGAGTTTAACATTCAATCGATAAACAACATCAAGCTCGATAACGTTGTCTACAAGAACTCACACGAACCGCAAGAAGTCACAGGAGAGAAGACAATCTTGGGTGAACTTCAATTACTTGGCCCAACGGTGGTGGGACGACTTAATGGCGATGATGTTATCGAACGTTATCGAAAAACGATTTTCCTCGATCGAAATTACAACTTCGATAGTTTGTCGATAGAAAGAGCTGAGTTCATGGGTGGATTGACTGTGAATGGTCACTCCTACGGCGACCACATCAGGGCTCAATCCGAAGGTGCCGTCTTGCGGCAACATGAACTTATCCTGAAAGATATCGAAGCTAATCTCGACGAAACGAGAAAAATCATCGAAACTCAAACAACAAATTCCAAGAGATTATTGTACCTAGACTATGACTTCAGTGCAGTGACCGAGAGAAAGGCAGCAAACGATTCGATTCAGGAAGTATTCACATTCGATGACAATCGATATCAGTACTGCGATCGAGAGCAAACGATTATCAAGTGGTCAAGGTATCATAATCGATTCTATATCAGCAAAACGATTACAAACACAGTGAAGGTAGAGGAATACGGCACGGAAGTGACAGCGGAGAACGTGTGTAAAGACGGTTATCGAAACGTACACAGTTTGATAACGATAACCGAGCCGCATTTCACAAAGCAGCTCAAGATAAACAATCTCGTCCAAAGCATCGAAATCTACTACGCCGGGGGGATATATATCCTCCTGCACATCATCGATATGTACGCAGGGAACAATGAAATTCGTACACTCAAAATCGATAACAATTTGAAAACGATACAAGATTGGCAGCTACTTACCGATGGAATTGGTAAGACATCCAAGCTCTTCAAGCTGTCATCCCACACAGTATTGGTTGTGTCAACGTTAATCGATAACTATCCCTCGATTGCAATCTACAGTCTCAACATCGATTCACAGATATTCGAAATGACTCAAGTTGTCGACGGGGACTTTGATATCATTGACATGGCCCAGATGTCTCCGCATAAGTACCATCTCTTCCTCAGCTGTGTGCGGTGTCAGAGAATCGTCATTTTCGAATACGACGCGTTGACATCGAGTGTGGAGGACTGTCAGATGTATCATATCTATCAGGTGATTAAGCTGAAGACGCGTATCGATAGATTTAATCTGTTTACACTGCCTGATGGGGGAATGTACCTGCTGGTGTTATCGGATCGGGATATTGACTTCTATCACGTCTACAAGTACCAATATATTCAGGGATGGAAGCACTTTACCTATGGATACTTCAGAGATATACAAAATGCTTATCCCCTGCTGAGGGATGGAATGTCGATTGTTGACGATAACTTGCTTCTGTTGTGCAATCGAAAGTGCACGCTGGTGAAGGCATACTATCAGGGATGATACCGAATTGGGGCATCGATTCGCGGTGGTTGGCGGTCCTTGAATTATCTAGATATTTATCGATAATTTATTATTTATTGATGCTTTGTAAATAGGCTAGGGTCACGTGGAATTTATAAATAAATTTATCCGAACCAACAAGTAGGCTTTTTATTGATTTTTCGATTAGCAATCGATGACGGCAATGATAAATATTAACAACGGTTCTGGCGGAAGGTCGATGCCAATGAACTGTCCTCTTCCAAGGAAAAACGGGAAATAGTTGAGGTGACGTAGAAATATATCGCGTGAAATTGACATCAAAATTGAGATTGTTGTCTTGTATGACAAATAAGATTGTAAGGCTTGCATTTTTGACAAGAATGAATTGTTTTTCCAAATCTGCGACCTTAACTAGGAATACGTACTTATTTTTGGAAGGGTCTTGCATTCCGTATATAAAAGGTCTGGATGCCTTTCTTTTAGTCAGGAGGTTTTTGTTTTAAATACGGCAACACATAGACAGCCAGTAGTTACGGGCCAACTGTTATAGCCGTACGAAGACTTAAGCTTTTATCAAAACTTAACGAAATATAACCAGTCGTCAAATTTCAAAGTGACCATAATTGCTTATCAACATTTGTATGTACTTAGAGAGCGATTCATTTCGCTCCCGCGTAAGTTGGCAAAGTGACCAAAATAACCGAAATTAAACGAAGCTATTGTCATGGTCACAGTGTGTTATTTTTTTGTACTCGCTCCTTTACCGTTTTGTGTGGGAGTTGACAGTACCTACTTTTTTTTTTTTTTGACAAATAATCGTGGAAGGGCTTAAGACCCAACTACAATAGCCGTTCGAAAACTTAAGCTTGTATCAAAAGCAAAGGAAAAGAAACCAGAACCATCGTCAAATTCCAAAGTGTCCATAATTGCTTACAGAGACTTAAGAAAAATTCAGCTACCAACTGACATTAGCGTACGTAGAGAGCGTTTCATTTCGCTTCCACGCAAATAGGCAAAAGTGAACAAACAACGTTATTCTCGAAGGTTCCAGAAATATCCATCTGGGATACAGGTTTCGAAACCTTTGTAGAGAAAGTGCTTTAGTGTGGTCTGTGGTTTTGAATACAGATTCTGGTTTGTGTAGGGTAGTGGAGTGTCCGCAAAACACCACACGCTCTTAAAGTTGCCGTCATAGATTCGGAATTTTGGGATTAAATTTAAATTAGTTTTGAACGTTCTTCGTTCGTAAACATCCCCATAATTAAAACATTTGTTTTTACTGCATGTTTTGACACTGACAGTTTGGTCATTGGTTTAAGGGTGCGTTCAGCGTGAAAGTTTCAAGTTGTCAAGTCCCAATTGGGAATCCTTGCATAATCGATGACGAGATATGTAAAGAGGTATGCATACAATTCTTTGTTCAGAAGGTCGATAGTCGAGTGATTGCGATTTTGGTTGTAATCTTGCTGCTTGAGACGTGAAGATTAAGCAGATTGTGGCGTAATACACACTTCATTGGGTGAGCATCCTTAAATGATACACAAGCGGCCTCTTCTAAGACATCAAAAGCGGGTTTAAAGCCTAAGGACGATTAGTTGCTATAACTTCTTGTTGGCGGATCTTACATTTTGGTGACAAATTTCTATGATTTTTGGGTCAGAATGCTTTGAACTGCGCAGGAGAGCCGTTTTTTGTAAGATCAAGTTTGTTCCCTACCAGAGACTGGACATTTTACGACCCAACTGAATGAGTCTTCTTGAAATTGAATAATGTTTATTTTGAGAAAAGAAGATAATCCATCTTCTGCTTCGTTAACGATAAATGAAGGAGATGATTCAATGACCTTAGAGTTTATGACACAAAAAAAAGAAACGCAAACTATAACGGTACAACAAATTTTATTTGAAAAGCATCACTTCGCACTTCGATTTAAACAAACTCAAACTAGTTCTCCACCTCCCCCACCAGAGCCTTTCCCTTACAGTTTGCTTTGCAAATCCTTGCGCTGAACTTGAGCATAGATCGTTCCATGCGGCTTATCGGTTGGCACGAACACCTCGTTGTTCTCTCCGGGCACCAAGCCTTGGAATGGCTTCGTATCAAAGTTCAAGTAGTGCTTGTTCGGCATCGTCAAGGAGATGGCGGATATCTGCAAGGAAATCGAATTCAAATCTCGAACCCCGGGCCATCTTCTGAAAACGAACTCACCTGCGGTACATTGTCCAGGACCTCTTTCGACGTCAAGTACAGGGTGTGCTGGACACTTGGTGATGTCACGCCGACATGAGGATCCCCAGCAAAGTTCTTGATGATCATGTTCCTCACAGCTGTCCAGACGCGACAGAACTGCACGTTCTCCGTCGTGGAGTACTCCCAGCTGCAGTCGACCACTGTGCTGAATATCCTGTCGTACTGGTCGGGCAGCGAGCGGTACTCGTCGTTAACAAAGTTCACGAACGACGACTGTGTTGTCTTCAGAACGCGCAGTCCTTTCAGCCCACTGATGACGGTCGGGGATGCATCTGCGTGCGGGAAAAACAACGTTAAAGCAATCACCCCCACACCACAACCGTCAGGACACTCCTACACCTACCACTTCTCTTCAGAATCACATCGCAGTACCTCAGGGCGGTTGGTGTGAAGAGGAACGCATGGTTGTGCTTCTGCTTGTTGTTGAACGAGCTGAAGTTGCTGTTTGTCGTGTCAAGTGAGTTCCCACAGCCGGTCTCCTCCTGACATATGCGCTCCCACGGATACTCGTCCACATGAATGTGCACCTCCATGACGTGCGAGTACGTCTTCAGGAAGTGCTTGCACAGAAGGATGGCGAACAGCTCCGCATTCTGGATGCCGTGCTTCTTGGCCAGCAGGTAGACGGTGTTCTTCTGGGAATCGGTTGCCACAATGTCCGAGTTGTCACCTGGGGAAATACGAAACAGACCACAGACCTGAAGGCGTTCAATAATTCACAACAAGCACACAAAACAGCACTCCCGGGGACGAATTCAGTTCCAATTACCGTGCAAATAATCTTTTTGGGTGGCCAACTTGAGGTGTGTCGCCACTTCCAACTCCTTGATGGAGTGCAGAGGGCCGTTCTGCGTGCGGTGCAGGATTTTCACGGCGTCCTTGCCGTAGCTGCAATCACCGATGGCGTATCCATTGCTAGATGGAATCCCGCTTGATTCGTTGTATAGCTTTCGGGAGAACATGTCTGGCAGTCTGATTGTCCACCGGCGACTGAAATGAGTCAGAAGCGAGCGCGGCGGAAGCGTTATATACCGCCTTGTGGAAGACGAAGGTTATGGTCTTATCTGTGGATTTAGTTTTATGGACGCCGTATCAGGCCTGCTGGCGAAGACAGACTGGAAAAGTTGGCTGAGCTGTAAATCTCTTGGGCGTATGTTGGTGATTGGTAATCAAAACAAGACCTTGTCGCTTGCTCAAGAAGAACTGTGGGGGTTGAGGCGTGAAAGTTGTTTATGTGCTTTTTGTCTTTTCTGTTGCTGGGAGGATGTGGGAAAGAGAGACTACTTAGATTGCAGGTGATAGTTGGTGCAGATTATATTTTGGGCCTTAGATTAGCAGAGGATTAGATTGAGAGGCTGGGTTGTCTGGCCTTAGAGATTTGACAGCTCAATACCGTTGGGTGAGAGGTTGTTTTGGAGAGCAACGTCTTTTCTTGAGTTTAGACTCTGAGTGCTCCAGTGCAGTGTTTCAAAAATCATCCGAAAAAAAAAGTCTTTTCTGGTTTACGCCTTGACTGTGTAAGGGTCATGTCTTCATTGATGTGACACGTGCTGTTGTTGTTTCAATATTTTAAACTAAAAATGACTGATAGAGCAAGCAGACAAAGCAGTGTGCCGCTGAAAAGGGTGACCAGATAGAAATGATAACTTTTCCAATACTCATGTCTCACCACCTGTTAAAGTTACCAATGACCTCAAGCAGTTCAAATGTTCAGTAAGGTTTGCCATTTCATCATGGATCGTTTCATTCTTGCCGAAATTATTAAAAAGTGTTATCGAAGTTCCACCAACTAGACAGAGATTAATGTGAAATGAAGAAAACCGGAAATATCGATTCGGGGTCGATCAGCTGAATAGCTGAATAGATCCTCAAAGAGTCAACCCGGCGTATTTTTGCGGTTGGATCCAACTCCTATATCCGTGTAAGGCTATGCTGACGCAAGAATTGAAGCCGGGCGAATAGACAACGCCGTGGGCTCTCTAATTGGTCGCTGGTCGGATTTTGACCGAAATTGACCATAAACTGCACCAAAATAGTCAATCATTGTGAATGCAATGGTGCTACGGCAAGTATATGTAGTGCATACAGGCATACATATTGACAGCTGTCAGTGAGTGGTCATGCTAAGATTATTTTTCATCGAACTCGCATTGTGAACGGTTGTAATCGGTAGGAGTTGCATTTGATTTTTTTGATGTTGTTAATAAAATCGTTGGGCGCCGTGGCCGTGTGGGTTCGTGCGTCGACCCATGACCCATTAGACTTTCACAGTCTAGGTTCGAATCCAAGATCAGACAAACAATTTTTCAAAAAAAATTGTTCACGCCTCCACCTCTTTCGAGTCACTGACAATGGTCAAAGAGTATAACTGTCTAGAAATGGCTTCTCAATCTCACCGTTCTGAGTCGGCATTAAACTGTAGGTCCCCTCCACTGGTGAGAGAACAATAGCACGCACAACACGAGTGGTTGCTGAGAAGCTAGGCCCAGGTCCACCTCGGACTGTAGCGCCGCTATTATTATTATTATTATTATTATTATTATTATTATTATTATTATTATCGTTGGGTCTGCCCGTCTGATTGTTCGGGCTAATCTCCGAAACGGCAGAACCGATTTCAACGAAACTTTGCAGTCATGAAGAGGAGGTTGTCAAGAGTGACTTTGGATCTTTTATCCGTTTTTGGTTTATAAGAATTCGAGCTTAGATATCATTATTCAGAATTTCATATCCATCATACCTAAGCGAAAGTAGGCGACACACAGTCACGTGAAGTCACGAATATTCAAGTTCTAAGAGACGACATGAGTCAACCTTACTTTTTAATTATTATTCTACCATTTGAATCTATAAATATAACAGTGAAGGTTCGTTTGTATGTATTCTTGACACTATTAGTACCCATCCATTAGGAATCTGTCATAGGCTATAGGAAAAACTGAAAAACAGAAAATTATGAAATTCGCACACATGCAAAGAACACTAGGAAAAAATTAGATCCTCTGAAAAAAAAAAATGTCTGGAGAATCATTCCCTTCCTTCTGCGACATTCCCCGATTTCTATTCTTCTAAAGGTCAAGGCAAAACCGATAAAATTGTTGGTCCCATCTTCTTTTAATGCATTTCTTTGGCAGTTTCGAGTGCGGACTAACGGTAACTTATCATCCTGATTCATTCTGAATGTCGCCTTGTCTCTAAAGCCATAAACGACTGCTCCATAGTCGTTTACCACAAAATCAGTCGCAAGGTATTTAACAATTCCACGTTTCTTAGAGCGTGCCAGCTAGATCCAGTAACTTTTTTATCCAATTTGGTGATAAGTTTTTGACTTCAGTTTCTGGGTCATCGTGCTTCATCTCATGCAAGGGGAAGAGAGGCTCGATCGCGGCTAAGAGTTTAATGTGCTCCTTATGGAGGAGGTTTGTCTTAGATTTATGGATGGCTACTAGAGATTAATGTCTTGCAGTATGTCGAAAATTATGGTTCATGGATATTAAAGGCCTTCACGGCTTGCAGTTAGCTTCTTTAGTTGCTTCTGCGTCTAGTTGCGTTTTGTTTAATTCTATTGCGGGGAAATGCGTCCCATGGTTAGGTGTTGTTCCTATTCCGGCTCCAGACTTTGCTTATTTATCGGCCTGGAATTGTCCGGTACCTTAAAAGCCAGAAGAGGGTGAGATTGCATGGCTAAACAATGCCTTACTGTGTCCAGGGCCTTCATGGCCGTTTGAGTGTCTACTTTCGGGACAATGGATAAGCCATCTATCAAGCAACCTATCTCATGACAGCCTCGTGAGAACTTGTCTCATGACAGCCTCATGAGAGGCTTTTGCCTCTCATCAACAGACCACTTCAACTTAATGATTTTCTGAAGAGCATATTGCACAACTGCTTGCCGCCACTTCGACGCAATAACGCGTTCGCCAACGCCCCATAAATAGCCTCCACCTCGAAGAAACCACTATCAGTTGAATTTCAAAACTCAGTGCAATCACCAGTCAAGATGAAACTGCTCGTAGTACTTAGCGTCTGCCTTGTCCTGGCCATCGGTGCAATCGATGCCAAACCCTTCAGGCAGAGGTCTTCGGAATCATTCGCACAGCTCGTGGCCAACCGTACGGCATCAATGCTGGCGCGAGATGAAAACCCAACGACCCTGGCCAACCTGGCCTACAAGTCCAGTGCGATGTTCCGTGCAGCCTTCAGGCTTCACATCCAACTGCCCGCTCAGCACCTCATCACCGATGTGACCTACACCGCCACCAGGTTCTTGACCCCAGACCGCGCCTTGGCCGACATTCAGGAATTGCAGAAGATCATTCTGAAGAGCCTCAATTATTTGGAGAACGATCGTCCCGCCGAATCGTCGGACGAGATCAACAAGCTCATCGATGACTTCGTCAACGAATACACCGAGGCGGCTGCTCAAGAATTCGAAAGAATGCACGAATTGTCTGTAAACGCGACCGAAGCTGTTGAACCCACTAGCGCCAACCTAGTGGCACTTATCGACGAGTTTGTGCAGAAGATCGACGCCTGCCAGAACATCCAACCGATCGACTTCAGACAGGTCTTCCAGTGCAACAAGGACTACCGCGCGATGGAGAACAGGATCACCCCCGAACTTGCCGAGCTCCGAAATGCTGCCGACAGGCTCTACTCAGAGTACAGGAACGAGTGGAACACATTCCTGTTGGACTTCAACACCAAGATGAAGGAACTGAAGGAGCAAATCTTGGAGCTGGAACACAACAACCAGGCATAAGGCAGTCCAATGTCTTGTCTTTCGTGTGCAGTTAAATAAAAACTGAATCATATTGCAATCGGAACTTGGTTTCATTCGATGGGGGAATGTGGGTGTTCAAGGGAGGCTTTGCAGTTTATTTGAGCAGGCGACTTGTAAGAATCCTTTGTTGGTATTGTCGGCTTGTTAGGTGCTACTGCACTGAGACCACGTTATATTCGTCTCTATAAAAGCCTGTCATAAGCGCCCTTAAATCGATAAACAGATCGACTTGAAACTCGGTTGTCTTTTCCAGTGAGGCCGTTGACGTAGGGTTTCAGACTCTCGCACAAGACGTCAGGAAAGATCTTATATGACATACATCTTTGGGAGACGGGTCTCTCTGTAGTTGACAGAGCTTAACGGGTTTCCTTTCTTTAGAATCGTCCAAACGATGCTGAGATTCCATCCGTCGGGCATACTTTCATCCGACCAGATCTTACGGGTGAGATGGTGTATGCACCTTACCCAGTCACCGCCAACTGCTTTGTAAAGTTCCGCAGGCAGTCCATCTATGTATATAAAAAATTGTTGCAAATGCGTTGTGACTTTATAACTCACGGTTGGTTAAGCCGAATTGGATAAAATGTTTAGGGTTTGTTCGAATGTTCGTGTAGGTGGTTTATCTAAAGTTTGCACGAAATTGGTCTACGCGTTCGTGAGTTATGATTTTTTATGTAAACATCAGCTAAACATCATCAAACAATTTGCTTAATTTTTTTTACCGTTTAAACACAAACATATGTACATGTGTCCATTTGATTCGCGTTTGACGGTAAGTGCTTTTGCTTTGTTTTTAGTATGCGAATTGAATGATTGAGGCACTGATGTTTAATAAAGGGTGTATGCAAATCTATGTTAATAAAATCGTACTGTCTGTCTGATTGTTCGGGCTAATCTCCGAAACGGTCGGACCGATTTCAATGAAACTTTGCAAGCATAAAGCGGAGGTTGTCAAGAGTGACTTGGAATATTTTATGGGTTTTTGGTTTATAAAAATTCGAGCTATGCAACCTATAGTATTATTTATCATCATGTTTTATATTCATCATCATGCCTAAGCAGAAGTAGGCGACCCACAATCATCTGAAATCACGAATGTGCAAGTTCTAAGAGACGACGTGAGCCAACCTAAATTTTTAATTATTACTTTACTATTTGCAACTATAAATATAACATTGAAGGTTCAATTGTATGTATGGGATACATTTCTAAACAATTGCACCGATCCTTATGCAATTTTTGACATGATCAGGAATCGGTCATAGGCTATAGGAAAACTAGAAATTCGCATGTCTCTGTAAACATTCGACGGAGAATTATAAAATTTTGCGCGCATATAAATAACACAGGTAAAAATTATATCCCCTAGAAAAAGAAGATCTAGAAAACTGCATTTTCTGATACATATTAAAAATTCTCATGCCGATTTTTTACCGTCTTTGGGTAATAATTCCTAAACTATTAGGGTCAGAATGCACGGAGAAGTGAAAGTATTCATTGTGCTTAAGTTTTTGTGACTTTTTGAGATTTCTAAATACAGTACAAACTCGATTTACGCAACTAATAGAAATTAGGGCAGTTGCAATAACCGAGGTTGTTGCACTTACTGCGTTATATTTTTTAAGATAGAAAATCATAGATCAAGCGGGTTATTTCTTTAGAGATAACGACAAGTTTATAAAAAATATAATTAAAACCAAAAGAAATCGTTATTGTTGAACACATTCTTGTTCAATAAGAAAACCAAAGGTGAGAACATGTACAAAACATACATAAAATAAAAGTATTATGGGTTTTTCTTAAAGAAGTTATGTATTTTAAAATTTTTTTGGGATTCAATAGTTTTTAAATTTGCCACCTCTTTTATTTTTTGTAGAGCTAAAATGTCTTCTTCTTCTTCGGCACGTTGAAAACAGACGTTGAAGGATCGAACTGCAACTTCTGTTTTAACTTTTGATAAACTGAGGGCCGGGGCAGCTTTACTTTCACTTTAATTTGTGCCCTCAATTTCTGTAGGATCCTCACAATTTGCAGAGAACTAAACGTTTCCCTGATGAATAAACACAAGAAGTTGCACTACATTTTTGAAAAATTGCACTTATAGAGTCAAGACGTGCTACGACTTTAGTGTTGCGAAAATCGAGGAGTTGCGCGAATCGAGGGTTGCGTTAACCGAGTTCGTATTGTACTTTTGTTTAGAAGTAGCAAGTGGATGCATTAAAACCAACTTTGGAGCTCCATATTTTTTAAACGGTACTCTCGAAAACTTTTTAAGCAAACCTCCACATCATTTCAAAAAATCAGTGTACTGATATATCACTCGAAGTGGTGCGTCAATGTTTCAAAATCCATGACAACTTTTTAGATTTGTGTGCATGAAAAATTATTTCTAGGCCTGAACTTCTTCATTCCAAAACTTCCTGCCGATATCTTTATAAATGTCGGAGATACAAAAGAGTGACAGACACGACAGGTGGACACACCGAAATTGTAAAGGTGAAAGGTGAACGGACCTTAAAAATAGCTGATAAATGCGGATTATCATTTCGAAGTATGCCTCAAGGACTGCTTATTTAAACCAAAAGAGCCAGCTCTAACACGGTATTGTGTTTTAGGTATGAAAAGGTCACAAAAGTTTAGTCGTTCGGAGTCGACATAAAACTACAGGCTCTCTCCACTCATAAGAGAACAATAGCACACACAATAAGAGTGGTTGATGTGGATGCTGAGTTCAAATTTACGTAACTCATACCAAGAACAAATTAACTCCCAATTTTCTAAGTTATATGAAAACATATAACTCAGATCATCGGTCATTGTTGGCAAGATAACAAAATGGAAATTAAGAGAAAAACGCAACGTTGAGGATGAACACTACTCTTTAGCGCGACTTCAGTTCAGTTGCATGGGTAAACCCCCAACAGAAAAAAAATCTTACAGACCGATTTCACTTCTTCCGATAACGTCTAAGGTGTTTGAAAGAATTTTACTTAGGCGTTTAAGCCCGATTGTGGAAGAAAGATGACTTATCCCTAATCACCAATTTTGTTTTAGAAATAAGCATTCGACTATTGACCAAATACATCGAATACCTGATGTTATAGAAAAATCGGTTGAACAAAAGCAAGTCTGCTCAGCTGTATTTCTCGATGTTTCGAAGGCCTTTGACAAGGTTTGGCACGAAGGTTTGAAGCACAAACTGCGACAGTTCTTCCCGGGAAAACTTTACGAAATATTATCAAATTATCTTTCTGACAGAATCTTCCGTGTAAAACATGGAAAAGAATACTCGCTATTTAAATCTATAGAAGCTGGAGTACCCCAAGGAAGTGTTCTTGGTCCTCTCCTCTACTTACTTTTTAGTAGCAATATGCTACAAAATGTTGGCACTGTACTAGGCACATTTGCTGACGATACCGCCATTTTGGTAACTGCCAAAACGGTCGAAGAGTCAACTAGAAAACTGCAACGTGCTTTAGATCGGGTACACGAATGGACAAACACTTGGAGAATTGAACTCAATGCAGCCAAATCCGTTCATATTAATTTTACATATAACAACGTGAATAATTTGCCCGTGCTTATAAATGGTGTTCAAATACCCTTTGGAAATGAAGCGAAATACCTCGGGATGACTCTCGATGTAAGGCTTAGGAGGAAAGAACACGTCAAAAAGAAACTTGAAGAAAATATAAATGGAAAATATTCCAAACAAAGTACTGAAAACAAATTGCTTATATACAAGCAAGTGCTAAAACCCGTCTGGACATATGGTATACAACTATGGGGTTGTACCAAAGAAAGTAATAAAAATATACTACAAACTTTCCAAAACAAAGTACTAAGAACCATCGTCAATGCACCGTGGTACATACGGAACGACGATATCCACAGAGATCTTGGAATTGCATCAATCCAGGATGAAACTAAGAACATTGCTCGTAAGCATAAGCGTCGTCTGGAAGAGCACATAAACTCAGCTGTCCTTCCAATTTGAGCAAACGGTCCCCATAGTGTCTTTTGAAGATTTTCACGTAAGATTAGGAACCTCATAAAAAAACCCTTCAGGGAAGCTAGGTTTAAGAGAAAATCTCTGGGTTGACAACGACTAACGACACGAAGCAAAGAAAAAGAGTAAAACAGCTGTTTATGAGCTCTATGAACACGAAAGAACGAAAGAGGCATGTTTTGGTTCAAGTGGCCGACTGTAGGCTAGCAGCCTCACTTGACCCAACATAGGCCCATTGTGGTTGAAAGAGACCGGACAAGGCAAGAAAAAGACTGTGCAAAAGAAACGCTAGATAGAACAGGACACTAGATAGAACGCTAGATGGCAGATATGATGTTCGAAAATTTGATAAAACCCTTGTCGAAATGCTGAAAAACACTAAATAATTTCCTTTCCCATCGACTTTATCTTTCCGTATATCCCGGTTTAAGAAACCACTCGAAATGAAGTTAACAATCCAGAAAATAAACGAAAACTATAGAACTGTCCAGGATGCTTACCCAGATGTGAAAAGTTCAAAGTCATCGCGACAATTCACCGTTATTGACACAAGACCGTTATTATTTCTCACAATCGCTAGTAAATCACTAAACTAACAGTTTATGATGGCACCATAAACTCACACATCTCACAACAACAACAAAAAAAGAAGACACTGGCCCTAATTCCCAGTAAAGTCTTTGATGTGACACTTGTTCGCCAACAGTGAACATACCTTGAAGATAATCCTTTTGTGTGTACAGCTTCAAATGTGTTCCAACCTCCAGTTCCTTGATCGAGTGCACCGGCCCATTGCGTCGGACGTACATCAGCTTCACTGCATCCTTTCCGTAGCCATGATCAACGAGACTGTAGCCGCGGTTCTCGGGAAGGATTTCCTGCTTCTGGCTGCTTCCTGGTGTGCCTTTAAATAGCTTTTGTGCGAGCATTTTGATGATGCCAAAGACTGCACAGATGCACTTTCACTCAGAACTACAAGGCAAGTGCTCAAAATTGCAAAGCTTTATACCTGTATCGCGGTGAAGTTTCAAGATTAACGCTTATCGCGACTGCTGTCGCATTCTTAGAAAGGAAAGCGTCAATGTTTTGCGGACAGAGTCTGTCGGTTTTTGTGGACTGAAGCTCATGAGTTGTAAATATGTACACAGAGTCACCACTAATGCCGTCTGATACGGCAATCTGTGGATGACAGTCGCTGGTCTTGATCAGGGTTAATTGCTCACACGTTGGATCTTCTATCTAAAGACCCTGTATCCGGTGTTGCGGGGTGCTGTTGTTGTTTGTCTTGATTCGGGGCTTCCTCTGACGTGCCCCCTAAGGTGCGCAGCGTAGTTGCACGTACTCAGGACGGCGAACACGGATAACGTTCATTTACCGTTGTTGACAGCAAAACATCGGGTGATGTGGACTTTAATTAGTCGTCTGATGATAGTTGTTATCTGCGCATCACTGTTTGTTGAATGAAGTAGTTGTGTGGACTGGTTGGTCGATGGACTAAGACCTGCTCCCGGTGGCTGATAAACAATCAATTTCAGGTATTGACCGGGAGTGATTGTCTTTTCAATTTCTAGGTTATGTGACTGGGAATGTTTTTTTTTTAAGGCGGAAGTGTGGCCTGGGTGCACGATGTGTGCTTGGGGTACACACAATCTCTTCGAAGTCGTGAGGCGTGCTCTAAAAAATTCAAGATTACGAATGTGAAGCACTTGTTGACCCTCAAAATCTGCGGGTACACACACGCGGCCTAGGTTTGTTACAATCTTTCACCCGGTTTTGAAGCACACATTATTGACTGTGTGGTTTCTGCTTAAGCGAGGGTGGATGAGATGTGGGCTTTTGACCGAGAAACGGGAGAAGGAGATTGGAAGGCCAACATTTCTTGGACCCACTTGAAGGCCTTCTGAGATTCATACTTACCTCCAAGTAATCTACAGGCGTTAACACCTTGGACACCCAACCTACCTAGTTGAAGGCGAAGCTAGTAAGTAACATCCACCCCCATATTATTACCAACTTCATTCTGGACAATCACCCCTACTGAAACCAATTCATTACCACCAATCTTCGAATGACTTCATTAAAGTCTTAAGGTCATACCACAGCCCCATCTCAAAAGCATCCCTATTTGTCAACCCCCACCCCCAAAGCGCCCTCTATTTATAGACGCCGCCAATCACCACCTTCGCAGAACGCGGCATTCGTATCCATCAAACAGAATTCAGTCTGTTTTTGATCTTGTAAGACGGTGAAATTTAATAACCCACCTCCGAGTGTAAATTTAACCTCGTAAAGTGTAAAAGCATTCATAACGCACTTTTATAGATTCAATAAAAGCCCCTAAATCATCCCCCAAAGGGCGGCCGGTGATAAATGTTTTCCACCCAAATGGTTGCTTTTAGGAGCCACCGACGACGGACGAACGACACTGGGCCGCCCTCAGTACCTCCGAGGGGTGGGCGGCAGTACATTGCAATCGATGGGCAGAAAAAAGCTCTTATGAGCGAAATGAACCGCTGGAAGGACATTTTATTGCAACAAATCGACATTTGTTTGTGTTTTTTTTTGCTCCTGCTTTTGCTTGTGGAGGAGTACATTTGGCCGACAATAAAAGGGAACAACAACAATAACTGAGGCCATTGGGGAGGTTATGCATGGATGCAGCTACGCACTAACGCGACCACGACTACCGCATGACATGGTCTATGTCATAAAGGGAGGAATGGGAGGCGGTGCTGTGAGTAGGTTTTTGCGTTTTAGTGATACACATGAGGGCGATTCACCGGAAGCAATGGCATCTCCTGGGATGACTTCTAATGGACGCTTCAGGGATTATGGCTTGTAAATAATTTGCAAATCGAAGTACGTCCGTAGGAGGGGTCTTGTTGGTGGAGTCGAATGAGATCTGACGATGGAACTGCTTCCATCAATGGAAACAGGTGGCTTTCAGGAGTAGCACTCGATTGTGTTTGTAGGGAAAAACTCTACGATTTCGTGGATTGATGGTCATTTTTAGGAGCTAAAGGAACACTTCGTGAACTTCGATAGGGGATAGCACAGAAACGAACGCGCTTGGAAGTCACTGAAGTCGCGGAAGGAGCGAATTTCTTCGGACCTGGGCATTAGCCAAGAAGCCTCTCCCCGGTCCTTCACTAACCGCCTCCAGTATGGGCCTCACCCAAGAACCCTCTCCACGGTCCTTCACTAACTGCCTCCAGTATGACCCTACAACCTGGGGTGGACCTGGGCCTCAGCCAAGAAGCCTCTCCACGGTCCTTCACTTACCGCCTCCAGTATGGCGCTACAGCCCGGGGTGGACCTGGGCCTCAGCCAGGAAGCCTCTCCACGGTCCTTCACTAACTGCCTCCAGTATGGCCCTACAGTCCGGGGTGGACCTGGGCCTCAGCCAGGAAGCCTCTCCACGGTCCTTCACTTACCGCCTCCAGTATGTCGCTACAGCCCGGGGTGGACCTGGGCCTCAGCCAAGAAGCCTCTCCACGGTCCTTCAGTTATTGCCTCCAGTATGGCCCTACAGTCCGGGGTGGACCTGGGCCTCAGCCAGGAAGCCTCTCCACGGTCCTTCACTAACTGCCTCCAGTATGGCCCTACAGTCCGGGGTGGACCTGGGCCTCAGCCAGGAAGCCTCTCCACGGTCCTTCACTTACCGCCTCCAGTATGTCGCTACAGCCCGGGGTGGACCTGGGCCTCAGCCAAGAAGCCTCTCCACGGTCCTTCACTAACTGCCTCCAGTATGGCCCTATAGTCCGGGGTGGACCTGGGCCTCAGCCAGGAAGCCTCTCCACGGTCCTTCAGTTATTGCCTTCAGTATGGCGCTACAGCCCGGGGTGGACATGGGCCTCAGCCAAAAAGCCTCTCTACGGTCCTTCTCTACTTGTCTCCAGTTTCGCACAACAACTTAGTTGCGGTTTTTCTCCGTTTATGTGCGCCACCGCAATGGCTGCCGTCCTCGGGGGTGTTGTTCCACGGGCTCAGAGTCGATCTAAATCAGCCTTAAGACTCTCTGAATTTCGCCAAAACAGCTCCAAATGATAGAAGCCTTTACGCCAGAGGTACCTAGTCCTCTAAAAGCTTACCCAATCGGCGTCTGTGTCAAAAAAGAAGCGGCCTAATTCTCACTCACGCACTTCTTCTCAAAGGTTACCCAACCGGCGTCTGTGTCAAAAAAAGAAGCGGCCTAATTCCCATTCACGCACTTCTTCTCAAAGCTTACCCAATCGGCGTCTGTGCCGAAAAAAAAGAAGCGGCCTAATTGCTACTAACGCACTTCTTCTCAAAGCATACCCAACCGGCATCTGTGTCAAAAAAAGAAGCGGTCTCATTCCTACTCACTCACTTCTTCTCAAAGCTTACCCAGTCGGCTTCGGTGTCAAAAAAGAAGCGGCCCACCCACTCACTCTCTTCCACAAAATATTGCGCTTCACTGTCGAAAAAACTTACCTCACTCTTGACAAGTCACGCCGTCTAATGAATTCCGAAAAAAAGGCACAACTGAACCACTTAACCAATGACCATTTATCTTTTCCTCCCCCATAACACTTAACACTTTATTTCGACCAAAAAAGGGAAATCCATCCCTCCCACGGGATAGATCTAACGAGGTCAACATCTTGACCTCGTCACCCACAAGGGATCAAAGGACAACCTCAATAAATCAGCGAAACCAAATTCACAAGGATTGCCCGGGGCAAGGAACAATTTCGAATTCGCCTCGAAGTCGCCCTGCTCCCGCAGATAGACGCCAGTCCTTGTCGTTGTGTTCGTCTCCACGATTGCGTGTGGTATCAGCCTCGAAGGATCAAACTCTCCGCCCACTTGTCGGGAGTACCTCATCGCACAGGACTCCTGAATGACATCCAATAAGAAACCAACCGATGGTACGCCACTTAATCGACCATTCGTCTTCAAGCGAATCGCCTTCGCGCCCAGACCCCAGTCCGCTGTGTAGACGAAGCCCGTCCTGCAGCCGCACATCCTTTCGCCATCAATCTCAATAAAATCGCTCAAACACTGTCCCGATGAGGCGTCGGCACTTCCCAGCGCAAAGAACCGGAACACCACCCGCAGACGACACACATTTGGGCCGGACTTCTCGATGTAATGGAAGCAATCACGGGGCTGGCTGGCATCTGTCCTTGCCGGGAACTCGGGGCTGCTGAGGTAGAAGCGTGGCTGTCGAAAATTCGAGGCACAGCATGACCCTGTTATCGGCGGCTGCTGGGGATAGTTGACGTCTTGGGGATTGAAATTGTTTCCCGGAACCGGAGGATGATCGGCGGGCGTCACTGGGCGACAGGGCGGTAGCGCTGGGGACGGATTAAATGGCAGATATCCTTGTGTCGGCGGTAAATATTGCTCACTTCGGAACACATCTTGTTGACGGTTATTAGTTTGCTTTGTCAAGCCACTTGCCTCGGGCCGGGACTGAAAGGGCGGCAGGAGCTGTGCCACTACCGGTGTTTTGATGTTCGCCCTTTCCGAGATATTGCTTGTCACCCTCTCCTCACACGGCAGGCGGGTAATTAACAGTCGAAAACCCCTGTCCTCGACGGCGTTGTTTGTCACAAAGCGAAGGCGGAGTACCCCGTCCGGGGACTTGAAGCTCCTGACTCCAATTACGTGCCCACAGAGAGTGCCAGAGTCGCTGTCCGTGTCCTCACCGACGGCCAGGAAGTCATTTGCACAGTTCTGGGATGATTCCAGGGAGAAGTCGAGGAATTGAACGTGATACTCGGTCGGGCAGTGGAGCGGAGAGCGAATGAGGTAGCGACAGCACGTCATGGGCGGGTACGCGTGCGGGTAGTTGGGCGATGTGAGGAGAGTCTGACGGGCTGTGGAGACTCCTCCGCAGTCCTGGCAAGTCCGGAAATCACTCTGCGCACTCAAGGTGACCGAGGAGATGATCAGTAAGAGGTTTACCGCACGATTAAACTGCATTCTCGGTCCGACAGGGATGAACACTTAAGCGGCACTGAAGACCGCACAAAACGCAAATCCACGCCTCGGCGGGGTTTGAAGGTGTGGAGGTTTCGTCGAAGAGACCGAAAGTGTTTACTCCAATATCCGGTGTTTTTTCTTCGACCGAGTGTTCCGACCGTAAACTGCTTGAGGGTGGCGTCGGGGGGAGGGAGTCGATAATTTTGGGTGTGGAGTCGTTTGGAGGGCCGATGGCGTGTGACTGAGCTCTGTTTGCCCATAAGTCGAAGTCGTTAAAAGTTAATATTTGCTCGGTTTGGCGACGCTATAATTGTGTGTCCACAAGAGTGATTAGCGTGAGAAAGTGTGTCATGCGGGGTTGGGGGGTTGGATGGTCTGCAGTCGACAGGCAACAGGTGCCGGGCAGTTGGTTAATTAGGCGGAGGCCGTGAGTGGGGAATGCACATTAACGATGTCTTAATGAACCCGCATGGGGATTAATTGGAAAACTCTGTCGCGTTGGCAGGGGTTCGAGACCGTGTCGATTGGGGGAATGACGATGTGCCCACAAGCATGAGCAATTAAAGGCCATAAAGCAAGGTGACGGTTTTTCAGTTTAACGACGTTTGCATCGTTAAAGCGTGGGCTCTTAAAATCAAGGATTTCTTGAAGTTGAACGACATTCGCTCGAAGTCAAAATTAAAGTCCTCCTTACGAGTATGTCTAGCTTCCGAATAGTTGGTGTTCTTTATCTGAATACGTCGTAATTTTTCTGAAAGAATTGGGTACGGAATCGGGGATAAAGGCTGCATGTTTTTATTCCATGCGTCAATCGAAAAAAATCCTTCAGAACATCACCATAATGCACTGCTTAGGGGATATAAGCCACATTGGCGTGCGTAAGTGAAGGCGACCGGCTAAAGATTGTGCCAGCTGAAGAGGCTTGTTGATTGAGGCATAGGTCCATTCCGGACTGTAGCGCCATCAGAGCAGAATAATCCCAACAGCAGAAGCAGTTGGTCTCATCATAACGACTGGATGGCGCAGTTGGTTAAGTGCCTGCCCTACGCTAGAGGGGTCACAGGTTCGAATCCAAGTGAAAGCAAAGTTAATACGCCTTTATCCGGTTTTTCAAATCTCGCCCAGTCAACATTTGCCGTTTGGAACAAATCAACGGCACTATCACTGGAGCGGTCGATCAGTGGTAGTAGTCTGACTGTGGGTATCACAATGGACCAATATGGTCCAAGTGTGCTGTTGAATTCACTAGCAGCCACCTAATCTAACCCAAATCGTTTAACCAGCCATCTATATAAATCAAAATATTCTTGCAAGTGCGTTGTGACTTTATAACTCACGAACGGTCAAACCGAATTCGACAACATTTTTTGTTTGCACAAAATTGGTCAACGCGTTCGTGAGTTACGACTTTTTATATCAACATCTGATTTTGTCCTTATAAAAAAACAACAACAAATAAGTATGCTGTATGTACGCAATGTACGCAAATACACGTTGTAGCGCATATACGCACACACATTGACAGCTGTCAGTGAGTGATTATGTTAAGGTTCTTTTTCATCGAACTCGCATTAGCTCAATTTGCACATTTTATTCGCGCCTGCCGGTAAGTGTTGTTGTTTTGTTGTTTTTGGTGTGCGAATAATTGAACGATTAAGGCAAATATATTTAATATAGTGCGTATGCAAATCAATGTTTGTCTGATTGTTCGGGCTAATCTCCAAAACGGCTGGACCGATTTCAATGAAACTTTGCAGGCCTGAAGAGGAGGTTGTCAAGGGTGACTTGGACGCTTTTATCCATATTTGGTTTATAAGAATTGGAGCTATGATGTCATTATTCAGAGTTTCATATCCATTATACCTAAGCGAAAGTAGACGACACACAGTCACCTGAAGTTCTAAGTTCTCCCGTATACATTCGACGGAAAATTATGAAATTTCGCACACATGTAGAGAACACCGGGAAAAATTAGATCCCCTGGAAAAAGAAGGGAACTCGTCCACCAAAAATGGCGTAGCGAAGTACGGTGGATACTCTAGTTAGAGGTAAAGTAGCTTATTAATGTCTGGAGAATTATTCCCTGATTTCTATTCTTCTTAAGGTCAAGCCAACCCTGATAAAATTGTTGGTCCCATCTTCTTTTAATGCATTTCTTCGGCAGTTTCGAGTGCGGACTAACGGTAACTTAACATCCCGATTCATTCTGAACGTCGCCTTGTCTCCCAAGCCATAAACAACTGCTCCATAGTCGTTTACCACAAAATCTGTCGCAAGGTATTTAACAATTCCACGTTTCTTAGAGCGGGCGAGCTGAGCGGGCAGTTGCATGTGAAGCCTGAAGGCTGCACGGAACATAGCACTGGTTTCATAGGCCAGGTTGGCCAGGGTTGTTGGGTTTTCATCTCGCGCCAGCATTGATGCCGTACGGTTGGCCACGAGCTGTGCGAATGATTCCGAAGACCTCTGCCTGAACGGTTTGGCATCGATTGCACCGATGGCCAGGACAAGGCAGACGCTAAGTACTACGAGCAGTTTCATCTTGACTGGTGATTGCACTGAGTTTTGAAGTTTAACTGATAGCGGTTGCTTCTAGGTGGAGGCTATTTATGGGGCGTTGGCGAACGCGTTATTGCGTCGAAGTGGCGGTAAGCAGTTGTGCAATATGCTCTTCAGAAAATCATTAAGTTGAAGTGGTCTGTTGATGAGAGGCAACAGCCTCTCATGAGGCTGTCATGAGACAGGTTGCTTGATGGATGGCATATCTATTGTCCCGAAAGTAGACACTCAAACGGCCATAAAGGCACCTAACCATGGGACGCATTTCCCCGCAATAGAATTAAACAAAACGCAACTAGACGCAGAAGAAATTAAAGAAGCTAACTGCAAGCCGTGAAGGCTTTTAATATCCATGAACCATAATTTTCGACATACTACAAGATATTAATCTCTAGTAGTCATCCATGAATCTCAGACTAACCTTCTCTATAAGGAGCACTTTCAACTCTTAGCCGCGATCTACCTTGCGACAGATTTTGTGGTAAACGACTATATAGCAGTCGTTTATGGCTTTAGAGACAAGGCGACGTTCAGAATGACATCATAGCTCGAATTCTTATAAACCAAAAACCTATAAAATATCCCAAGTCACTCTTGACACATTCCGCTTCATGCCTGCAAAGTTTCATTGAAATCGGTCCAGCCGTTTCGGAGATTAGCCCGAACAATCAGTCAGACAGTACGATTTTATTAACATAGATTTGCATACACCTTATAATATTAAACATCAGTGCCTCAGTCATTCAATTATTCGCATACCAAAAACAACAAAACAATAGCACTTACCGTCAAACGCGAATCAAATGGACACATGTGCATATGTCTGTGTTTAAACGGTAAAAAAAATTAAGCAAATTGTTTGATGATATATAGCTGATGTTTACATAAAAAATCATAACTCATGAACGCGTAGGCCAATTTCGTGCAAACTTTAGATAAACCACCTTCGAACAAACCCTAAACATTTTATCCAATTCGGCTTAACCAAACGTGAGCTACAAAGTCACAACGCACTTGCAACAATTTTTTATATACATAGATGGAGATGATAAAAAAGAATTTCGCCATCCCGACCTTAGTGGAGTTACGGCAGCAATCGGCAAACTTAAGTTCAACAAAGCTGCTGGTGCCGATGGACTGCCTGCGAAACTTTACAAAGCAGTTGGCGGTGACTGGGTAAGGTGCATACACCATCTCACCCGTAAGATCTGGTCGGATGAAAGTATGCCCGACGGATGGAATCTCAGCATCGTTTGGACGATTCTAAAGAAAGGAAACCCGTTAAGCTCTGTCAACTACAGAGAGACCCGTCTCCCAAAGATGTATGTCATATAAGATCTTTCCTGACGTCTTGTGCGAGAGTCTGAAACCCTACGTCAACGGCCTCACTGGAAAAGACAACCGAGTTTCAAGTCGATCTGTTTATCGATTTAAGGGCGCTTATGACAGGCTTTTATAGAGACGAATATAACGTGGTCTCAGTGCAGTATCACCTAACAAGCCGACAATACCAACGAAGGACTCTCAAAAGTCGCCTGCTCAAATAAAGTTCAAGGCCTTCCTGAAACACCCACCCCCATCGAATGAAACCAAGTTCCGATTGCAATATGATTCAGTTTTTATTTAACTGCACACGAAAGACAAGACATTGGACTGCCTTATGCCTGGTTGTTGTGTTCCAGCTCCAAGATTTGCTCCTTCAGTTCCTTCATCTTGGTGTTGAAGTCCAACAGGAATGTGTTCCACTCGTTCCTGTACTCTGAGTAGAGTCGGTCGGCAGCATTTCGGAGCTCGGCAAGTTCGGGGGTGATCCTGTTCTCCATCGCGCGGTAGTCCTTGTTGCACTGGAAGACCTGTCTGAAGTCGATCGGTTGGATGTTCTGGCAGGCGTCGATCTTCTGCACAAACTCGTCGATAAGTGCCACTAGGTTGGCGCTAGTGGGTTCAACAGCTTCGGTCTCTTTTACAGACAGTTCGTGCATTCTTTCGAATGCTTGAGCAGCCGCCTCGGTGTATTCGTTGACGAAGTCATCGATGAGCTTGTTGATCTCATCCGACGATTCGGAGTGACTTTCGTTCTCAAAATAATTGAGGCTCTTCAGAAGGTTCTTCTGCAATTCCTGAATGTCGGCCAAGGCGCGGTCTGGGGTCAAGAACCTGGTGGCGGTGTAGGTCACATCGGTGATGAGGTGCTGAGCGGGCAGTTGGATGTGAAGCCTGAAGGCTGCACGGAACATCGCACTGGACTCGTATGCCAGGTTGGCCAGAGTCGTTGGGTTTTCATCTCGCGCCAGCATTGATGCCGTACGGTTGGCCACGAGCTGTGCGAATGATTCCGAAGACCTCTGCCTGAAGGGTTTGGCATCGATTGCACCGATGGCCAGGACAAGGCAGACGCTAAGTACTACGAGCAGTTTCATCTTGACTGGTGATTGCACTGAGTTTTGAAATTCAACTGATAGCGGTTGCTTCGAGGTGGAGGCTATTTATGGGGCGTTGGCGAATGCGTTATTGCGTCGAAGTGGCGGCAAGCAGTTGTGCAATATGCTCTTCAGAAAATCATTAAGTTGAAGTGGTCTCTTGATGAGAAGCAATTCGTGTGCCTTAAGAGTTCATACAACTCCAGTAATTGATCACCTGACGCGTCACATACTCTTCTTCAAAACAAACTCGTGGCTATGACTCAAGCTGCTAAGGGGTCATCAGACTGCGGGAATTGAATTCTCAATTCGCTTGCAAAGTGGAACCGTTAAGGGACTGGACTAGACAATGTGTCAATTCGGTGTTAAGGAAAGAAGTCACAAAGGCAGTCGGAATTTGTGAAGAACCAATGCATCCTAGTCAATTCACTTAAGATGAAATTGATGTGAACACCTCTACGAACAGTGCCAATGATGTTGTTGCACTTTTTTCAGTCCATGCCATATTGTTCTTTGTTTCCGTCCGAGTCAAGTTTCCTATGAGATAGGATGATCCATTTCTGGATTGACCAGAAGAAACGGCACTCTAGTGCGGATGCTATTCTCCCGATTCTCGGTTTCTCGGTTCCTCTAAGCGGTAGTCCGAAGGATGATGTGACTAGGAAATTCAATTTCCAAAAAAAACAGTAAGCTCAGCACCAAAAAGGACTGAAGTCCACAGACTGAACAGCAACACGGTACTGGTACACGGAACTGGGGCAGGGGTATTTGAACCCGGGACAAAGTATTTCAAATCCATGGGTAAACGCACCAGCATCTTTCAAGCAGAAATCTAGAATCATAGACGAAGTGTTCAAATCAATCTCGACAGGAACTATACCAACTGCGACATAGCAATAATGTCAGTGCATGTACTTAACCAACAGCGCCATCCAGTCGTCTATCAGGAAGCATCTAAGGAAACTAGGGTTATCTGATAAAGGTCTCTGGAGATTCTGTGGAGAATCTAAGGACATTCCAGAACAGGTACTGGGATTCTGTGAGGCACTAGCCTACATATCTGTTCAAGTGCGTACTATCAGAGGAAGAAATTCAGTCACTGGAACCATCTCTCATTCTCAGATTCCTGAAGGAAACTAGCTTAGAGAGAATACTCTAAAACAGATCCCTTCACCTATGCGCAACAGGAGTCGATAACCCTCAATACAACTCTAAGAACTAAGAGCAAAGAGCAAAGGTATCAAAAGAAGGCACAATAGATCTGGTGCAATTGCGTTGTGACTTTATAACTCACGAATGGTCAAACCGAGTTCCATAAAATTTCTAAGGTTTGTTCGTATGGTCGAGTAGATGGTTTATCTAAAAAAATTGGTCAACGCGTTCGTGAGTTATGACTTTTTATGTCAACTTCTGTTTTTGTCCTTATAACAAAAAACAATAACAAATACGTATTCGCCTATGAACGTATGCTGTATGTATGCTGTGTGCTGATGTCATACACACGGAAAGTACACGTTGTAGCGCATATACGCATACACATTGACAGCTGTCAGTGAGTGATCATGTTAATGTTCTTTTCATCGAGCTCGCAGTGTGAACGGATGTAGTCGGTTAGAGTCGTATTTGATTTTTTTTTGCTGTTTCTCGAACAAAAAAGAGTTTTGCGGTAAGTGTTGTTGTTTTGTTGTTTTTGGTGTGCAAATAATTGAATGATTGATTGATTAATATAGTGCGTATGCAAATCGATGTTAATATAGTCGTAGTGCCGGTCTGTCTGATTGTTCGGGCTAATCTCCGAAACGGCTGGACTGATTTCAATGAAACTTTGCAGGCATGAAGAGGAGGTTGTAAAGAGTGCCTTGTGTTTTTGGGTTATAAGAATTCGAGCTATGATTTCATTCTGAACGTCGCCTTGTCTCTAAAGCCATAAACGACTGCTCCATAGTCGTTTACCACAAAATCTGTTGCAAGGTATTTAACAATTCCACGTTTCTTAGAGCGTGCGAGCTAGACAATTTTTTTATCCATTTTGGTGACAAGTTTTTGATTTCAGTTTCTGAGTCATCGTGCTTCATCTCATGCAAGGGGAAGAGAGGCTCGATCGCGGCTAAGAGTTTAAAGTGCTCCTTATGGAGGAGGTTTGTCTGAGATTCATGGATGACTACTAGAGATTAATATCTTTTAGTATGTCGAAAATTATGGTTCATGGATATTAAAGGCCTTCACGGCTTGCAGTTAGCTTCTTTAATTGCTTCTGCGTCTAGTTGCGTTTTATTTAATTCTAGAGCGGGGAAATGCGTCCCATGGTTAGGTGTTGTTCCTATTCCGGCTCCAGACTTTGCTTATTTATCGGCCTGGAATTGTCCGGTACCTTAAAAGCCAGAAGAGGGTGAGATTGCATGGCTAAACAATGCCTTACTGTGTCCAGGGCCTTCATGGCCGTTTGAGTGTCTACTTTCGGGACAATAGATAAGCCATCTATCAAGCAACCTGTCTCATGACAGCCTCGTGAGAACTTGTCTCATGACAGCCTCATGAGAGGCTTTTGCCTCTCATTAACAGACCACTTCAACTTAATGATTTTCTGAAGAGCATATTGCACAACTGCTTGCCGCCACTTCGACGCAATAACGCGTTCGCCAACGCCCCATAAATAGCCTCCACCTCGAAGCAACCGCTATCAGTTAAACTTCAAAACTCAGTGCAATCACCAGTCAAGATGAAACTGCTCGTAGTACTTAGCGTCTGCCTTGTCCTGGCCATCGGTGCAATCGATGCCAAACCGTTCAGGCAGAGGTCTACGGAATCATTCGCACAGCTCGTGGCCAACCATACGGCATTAATGCTGGCGCGAGATGAAAACCCAACAACCCTGGCCAACCTGGCCTACGAGTCCAGTGCGATGTTCCTTGCAGCCTTCAGGCTTCACATCCAACTGCCCGCTCAGCACCTCATCACCGATGTGACCTACACCGCCACCAGGTTCTTGACCCCAGACCGCGCCTTGGCCGACATTCAGGAATTGCAGAAGAACCTTCTGAAGAGCCTCAATTATTTTGAGAACGAAAGTCACTCCGAATCGTCGGATGAGATCAACAAGCTCATCGATGACTTCGTCAACGAATACACCGAGGCGGCTGCTCAAGCATTCGAAAGAATGCACGAACTGTCTGTAAAAGAGACCGAAGCTGTTGAACCCACTAGCGCCAACCTAGTGGCACTTATCGACGAGTTTGTGCAGAAGATCGACGCCTGCCAGAACATCCAACTGATCGACTTCAGACAGGTCTTCCAGTGCAACAAGGACTACCGCGCGATGGAGAACAGGATCACCCCCGAACTTGCCGAGCTCCGAAATGCTGCCGACAGGCTCTACTCAGAGTACAGGAACGAGTGGAACACATTCCTGTGGGACTTCAACACCAAGATGAAGGAACTGAAGGAGCAAATCTTGGAGCTGGAACACAACAACCAGGCATAAGGCAGTCCAATGTCTTGTCTTTCGTGTGCAGTTAAATAAAAACTGAATCATATTGCAATCGGAACTTGGTTTCATTCGATGGGAGAATGTGGGTGTTCAAGGGAGGCTTTGCAGTTTATTTGAGCAGGCGACTTGTAAGAATCCTTTGTTGGTATTGTCGGCTTGTTAGGTGCTACTGCACTGAGACCACGTTATATTCGTCTCTATAAAAGCCTGTCATAAGCGCCCTTAAATCGATATACAGATCGACTTGAAACTCGGTTGTCTTTTCCAGTGAGGCCGTTGACGTAGGGTTTCAGACTCTCGCACAAGACGTCAGGAAAGATCTTATATGACATACATCTTTGGGAGACGGGTCTCTCTGTAGTTGACAGAGCTTAACGGGTTTCCTTTCTTTAGAATCGTCCAAACGATGCTGAGATTCCATCCGTCGGGCATACTTTCATCCGACCAGATCTTACGGGTGAGATGGTGTATGCACCTTACCCAGTCACCGCCAACTGCTTTGTAAAGTTTCGCAGGCAGTCCATCGGCACCAGCAGCTTTGTTGAACTTAAGTTTGCCGATTGCTGCCGTAACTCCACTAAGATCGGGATGGCGAAATTCTTTTTTATCATCTCCATCTATGTATATAAAAAATTGTTGCAAGTGCGTTGTGACTTTGTAGCTCACGGTTGGTTTATCTAAAGTTTGCACGAAATTGGCCTACGCGTTCATGAGTTATGATTTTTTATGTAAACATCAGCTAAACATCATCAAACAATTTGCTTAATTTTTTTACCGTTTAAACACAGACATATGCACATGTGTCCATGTGATTCGCGTTTGACGGTAAGTGCTATTGTTTTGTTGTTTTTGGTATGCGAATAATTGAATGACTGAGGCACTGAAGTTTAATATTATAAGGTGTATGCAAATCTATGTTAATAAAATCGTACTGTCTGACTGATTGTTCGGGCTAATCTCCGAAACGGCTGGACCGATTTCAATGAAACTTTGCAGGCATGAAGCGGAATGTGTCAAGAGTGACTTGGGATATTTTATAGGTTTTTGGTTTATAAAAATTCGAGCTATGCAACCTATGGCATTATTCAGAGTTTTATATTCATCATCGTGCCTAAGCGGAAGTAGACGACACACAGTCATCTGAAATCACGAATGTGTAAGTTCTAAGAGACGACGTGAGCAATTGTTAATTATTATTTTACTATTTGTATCTATAAATATAACATTAAAGGTTCGTTTGTATGTGTGGGATACATTTCTAAACAATTGCACCGATCCGTATGCAATTTTTGACACTATTAGCATCGATCAATCAGGAATCAGTCGTAGGTTATAGGAAAACAGAAATTCGCATCTCTCAGCAAACATTTGACCAAGAACTATAAAACTTTGCACACATGTGAAGAACAATGGGAAAAATTAGATCCCCTAGAAAAAGAAGGGGACACGCCCACGAGAGAGGGCGTAGCGAAGCACGTTGGATTCTCTAGTTATCCATAAATGACGCTTGCATTGGTGAAACCAAAAAAAACTTTCCATTCTCGGTAAAGGTCTCGATCAATGACAACCTTCGTATTCGAAATCGCTAAAAAACACTGCGGAATTTGTAGGCTTCCTCAAGCGATGCACGAAATATTTTCTCCCCTCTGGTCGGGCCTTAGTATACAAAACGTGAATTTGTCCTAAACTGGAGTACAATGCTTACGTCTGCTCTACAATAGTGAACCTGGGCCTAGCTTCTCAACAACCACTCGTGTTGTGCGTGCTATTGTTCTCTCACGAGTGGAGGGGACCTACAGCTTAATGCCGACTCCGAACGGCGATTTTGAGAAGCTTTTTCTAGACAGTTATACTCTTTGAGCATTGTCAGTGACTCGAAAGCGGTGGAGCCGCGAACAATTTTTTTGAAAAATTGTTTGTCTGAACTTTGTTTCGAACCTAGACTGTGAAAGTCTAATGCGCATGGGTCGACGCACGAACCCACACGGCCACGGCGCCCACCTCACGTCTGCTCTGGTGCCCCGAAATCGTCATTGCACTTGTTAGACAGAATACAAAATTGCGCGATAAAACTTTTTAGAAATAGCCAAGCCATTTGACCCTCTAGAACACCGTCGTAATGAAGCATGTTCTCAAAGCTGAGTTCCTTATTCTGTTGTGTCGAGTCTGTCGCTTGGCTACACTCTTGTGGGTGTACAGCACGTGTCGTGTTTGAATCAAGTCCTCCAATGGCTGTCAACGCAAACAGGACCTATGATGTTGTCGTAGTCATTCAGAAAAAAATGAGGCCTGTCGCTAAAACTGTGTTTCCAAAATAGTTACAAGGGGGATCAATCGCAAAAATTCATCAAATCTACCAAGCAAACACTGAAAATGACAGCTGTCAACTGTCAAAATTGGTGATGGCTAAAAAAACTATTCCCAATTCGAAACAAACAAACCTTTTCAAAAAATTAAACATAATTTCCTGTTGTGCCCTACCAAAGGTATCGAAAGTACATCACATCTACATCTGGTCACGTCCCATTGAAACAACAAAATCACACTCCTCTGCACCGAAGTCACGAGTCAACAAATAAGAACGCAAACAATTACACAACTCCGAGTACCATCCAAACAAACATTCGCTTTTATTTGAAGAAACACACTCGAGAAGTGATTTTTATCTCACCCTTCTGTGCCTTTCACTTGCTTCGTTTTATTGTTTATTCATAAATAAATACAATTAATTAATTATATAAGTAGGATTTGGAAATTTTTGACACGTCTATGGCACTCCGTCACTGGCTATCTCGTCGTCTGTCTCACCCTTAAGTTAACTACGTGCTCTTGCGGACTTAGATTACATTTTACACTTTAAACATACAATGTACACATAAAACAATTAAATACGCTCACATTTGTGTTTCTGTTTATGATATGACACAGTCTCTGTACAGCTGAGTTAACGTTAAGATTGTTATTCTGTTTGATACACTAAGGGCTACAGGCATATGTACACTTAAGCTTAGGACGGGTGACATGGAAAAAAAGCAATTGCACGAGACAGTCCGTGTATCTATGTATTTAATTTTACTTTTTCGTTAATTTTTAAGAAAAGAATAAAAGTTTTGCTGTGCAATAAAATTGAAGTATGTGACTTTATTTAGTGAATATATTTATTTGTAATTTTATTTTACGTTTAAATTTATAAGTGAAAAGTTTGCTTAGGTTTACTATTCTATTAGATAGTTGCCGTTTGAAGGGTAACAATACTGCATTTAAGTTAAAATGTTCTAGCATCGTCTTGAGAGAGTGGGGATCGGGATCGGGAATGAATGGGGTTTGTTCTCCCGGGGGGATGGTCTACATAGGTACACTAGAATTTAATTGTGTGTTGGAAGTTAACTCTCTCTCTCTTACGATTACGTCAAAGTTTCAGTCCAAAATCATTTTTTTTTGTTTTGTTTAGCATCTTTTTCAGTGGGGGTAGGGGTGTTTTTTTTTTTTTTTTGAATCCATTATCCTTGCGATGTCGATAGCGATCGATTGTCGTCGACGTTTTTGGTCGGCTGCTGGCGGTGGTTGTTGTTGGATTTTTGGTTGTGGAAGGGAGATGGTGGCTTAGCCTAGAAATCGGATGTTGGTGAATATTGCCTTTGCAGGACGTTTGCGGTTGCAGAAGTTCACTGTCTTGTGATGGTTGCCGTTGCGATTTTCGTGCAGACCGACGAGGAGCTTGAAGACATCCTCCTTGCTGGGGGTGCAGGCGTAGCGAATTTCTGGCTCGTAGTTACTACTTTAAAAATGAAAAAGAAATAATTTCAATTAGTACTGAAAGAAATGATGGTACAAAATGTTGTTAATGAATGAAGGAAAAGTTCTTAAAGTACTTAAAGGAGAACTCACAGGTAGGCATCTGGTGCTTTTATTAACAGAACCTAATGACAGAGTACCAAGAAAACATGACTTTTAATGGTGAAGCCATTGAAATGTCACCGCTCGAATAGATCATACGATCGGATGGAAACAAATTATTATGGACATTTTGCACATATGGGCGCAGTAGCGTAGAGGGTAGGTGCGTCGACTCCTACGCTCGATGTTCTCGGTTCGATTCCCGAAAAGAACAGCTAAAATTTTTCCACGGCTCCACCTCTTTCGAATCACTGGAAATGCTCTAAGAGTATAACTGTCCAGAAAAAGCTTCTTAATCTCGCCGTTCGGAGTCGGCACTAAACTGTAGGTCCCAGTTTGGGCCTTAGAGCAGCTTGAATTGGACAACGATTTTAACGACACGAGGCGCATTTTTATCTCGGCGGCTACGTTAACAAGCAAAACTGCCGCATTTGATGCTCGGAAAACCAGCACGTTGTTGTCGAGAAGCAAATGCATCCACACCATAGAGAGTGACAGTTTGATGCGGATTGTGGAGTGGTGGCATCATTGGACCATTTTTCTTCGAAAATGAAGCTGGGAACAACGTTTCGGTCAACGGTGGGCGTTACAGAGCTAAGTTAACCGACTTTTTTTTTTACTGAAATTGAAGACATAGATTTGGACGAACGTTGGTTCATGAAGGATGGCGTGCCATGCAACACAGCCCATGACATAATCGATCTTTTGGGCACCAAATTCCCAAATCGTGTTTTCAGCCGTCTTGGCGATGTCAATTGGCCGCCTCGGAGCTGCGATCTGAACCTTTCGGACGTTTTTTTTATGAGAAAACGAGAAGGACCGATTTTACGCCGACAATCTGGAAGCGATTCAAGCACTTAAGGCCAAGCCAATGTCATCCAAGCAATCCGTGAGCTACAGCCCGAAATCATCAACAAGATCTTGGAAAATTGGGGTGACAGAATGCGAAGCAGCCACTTGTACGACGCTGTATTTTATAATTAATGGGAATGTTTGTTCTTCATAATAAAGCCATACAAAATTTGTTAATTTTATTGCATTTTTAAAAAGAAACTTGTATATTTTGGCTCACCCTGTACTTGCGTCTAGCAGTCATCTACAATTTTTACACCGAAGTTTTTTTTTTTTTTTTCGGTCAATTTTTGAAGCATTACACTGGAGCACTTAGACTCAAAACTGGTCCATTGTACTGTCAGGTAGCAACCTACTCCAGTGCCGTTAATTTGATCCCAACTGCAATTGGTGACTGGACCAGATTCGAAACTGGGACCCCTCTAACTTGGGGAAGGCACTCAACCAACTGCGCCATCAAGTCGTGCACCGACGTTAAACGGCAAAGTTTGGGTAGCTTTCTCTTGACAGATATACTCACTGAACATTGCCAATGACACGATGGAGAAGTGACATTGGAATTTATTCTGTTTGGGATCGAACCTTAGACTTTCGGTGTAGCTTAGCCATAACGCCATGGCAGCTGAAAGGATTTGTGTCAGAATATTGTATTTGAATAATTGTAGATTCTTCTTGAATAATTTTTCGTTAAAGCATTCCCATCAGCAGCTGGATGCAGCTAAAAGCATGTTCGTCAACTCTTGGCAGCGTTCATGCATTAAAAACCAGCACCGGGATGTTGGGAGTCTTAGACAACTTTATTTCAAGTCGGCGAAAAATGTAAGTCACTCCAATTTCACGCTGAAGTCTTTCACCATTTGAACATATTCTGCGTAGATAAAGACGTTGAAGCTTTCTCAAAGATGTTCGTAGTTGTCAGTTGTGAGCGATGGCCTTAAACATCGACAACAATCGTCCCCATTAGCTGACACAGTGCACCACCCACTTATAGATGAAACCTTTTCTGACGCATTGTATTTTGAGAGAATTCTACGTCAATCGGTCACGCATACGGTGAAATGTATGAAAAAAAACTCCCTTCCAAAAAAAATGGTGTTCCATGCAATCACCATTGCCTTTGTCTCCAGGCTCATATGAATACCACACAAATCAAGACCATCAAAACCCAGTGTCCGAACACCAAAGTAAGCACTCAGAGACATAAAAGAATGGCATGCTCAGCAGAAAAAAAAGACCTTGTTCCTTCACACATGACTCCACCAATCTTGTAACTGTTTCTGAATACCTCATCCATGCCGCAGACGTAGCCCCATTAGACTGCCATCAAATGCCAGACGGCCCCAATAACCCGGCAGTTTTCCAAATCCCACATCCGTTCATTCACAACAAAGCCCGAAACAATGCATCGACACACCAACCAGATGCCCATTACGCAACACCCCACTTAACACGTAACCATAACACTTAAACTCACCCCCGATTTCGGCTGTGCCTCTTCCATGGATACCTCCGGTAGTACCTCGACCGCTTGTCCATGCCTCCACCGCTGCTCATTGGGTACAAGTTGCTGCTGTCATCACCTGGATTCTCCTCGACGTACACCACGGGCAATGTATCGATTGTGGGATCCTAAAAGCGAGGGGAAAGAAAGAAAAAAGAAGCGTTTCATTCATTGTGCGGGCACTGAACAGACTTCACATGTTACCTCCAACAGCTTCATCAGCATTGCTGATTTGCTAACAATGTCCTGCTCCTCCCGTATGTCCTCCTCCAGCTTCCGCAGCAGCTCGAACTTCTCTGGCATCGCCAAATCATTGATTACATTATCGATGTAGTCGTCGCTGCTGTCTACACCGCCGCTTCTGCTGGATACCGCTGCTGCTGCCTCGGCATTTAGGGCACGCAGTAGTTCTGCGAAAGGATGGTGACTGGGTAAATTTTTGTGTTGATTTAGTTTTATTTTTATTTTGGTTTGTGTTTGAAATGTCATCGAAGTCACACCCCATCCGATCCATCACGCAGTCGAGCAGACAATAGGGAAATTTTTTTGAGGGTTCCACTCCACAAATCAGAACCCTACCTCTCTGAATGGTGGGGCATCGCTCTATCACTGTCATTAGGTGACAACACAATGGTGGCACGCCGAAGGGACGCACAAGGAAATTAGGTTCTATTTCGAGAGGCGTCCTCCGCCGCCCCACCGCTTGTAGTTTGATGACGCCGAATGAATGAATACTTCGAGGGTTTCTGCAGAGTAACGCAAGCTGATTGGGATTTTTACACGTCATCGCTGATTTTACCAGACGCCCACGATGGGCCATGGGCTTTTACGAGATTTGCCGCCATTACACGCATCATTTGGGCGATTCTCTGGTGGGGTGGAGTACAGCGCGCACACAATGAGGCGTGTGAGAGGGAATAGAAAATGTGGTGGAAGTCCTATAAGGACCCATGCTTTGGCTAGTGCAGAGGGACGGTTTTTTGAAAGAGCGGCTTACGTGACCACCGGGATGTTTTGAAGCTTGACTTTATCGGTTGATAAGGTTATGAAGGTCACTTCGTGGAAGCACTCAGTGCTCTTTGAAGTTGAGAGTGGAGGTCAACGTTTGGCAGCATTCATTAAGTCAATGTTATTCCAGGAAGCAGAGGGACGAAGAACACGCGGATGAATTTCACGGCATCGTGAACATTCGTGAATAATTGAGGAGCATTCCTGGCCTTTCGTGCAGGGTGACCAGGTAAGAACGATAGGAAAAGAAATGTACAAAAAACAACTGCGGTATAAGATACAAAATTTGTCCTTATTTTGAAGCTACATTCATGCCATTTTGTTATAAAATATCACATTATTCAAAAAGCTGCTGTACTTTAAGCGGTTTGTTCACCTTTTGATGACTCAGTTCATTATGTTCGGCGTTATTCCGGCCCTAGTGTCTTGAATGTTGGTTCAAAGTTGGCTTGTTACCACAGACTGAGAACTTGACTTGGCTTGGCTTAAGCGACCCCCCGCATCAAAACACATTCTTAAAATCGCCCAGATGTCCTTGACTTTCAACTGGCATCCGCGGGAGATTTCCTGTAACCCCCGCTGGAAATGTTTTCGTAGTGCCAATCGACGATACCAATTCACATGAGATCCAAAATCATCCCGAAAATATCACTGTTTGGTGTGGATTTTGAGCCGGCGTCATCGGTGCATATTTCTTTAAGAACGATGTTTGCCAGGCTACCACCGTCATCTCGAGCCCTATACTCGTAGGTCGATGATTACCAACTTCTTTTGGCCTGAATTGGATGATATGGACAACAACGACATGTGGTTTCAACAGGACGGCGCTACGCACCACACAGCTCATGCCACTTTGAAAATTCTGCATGAGCGTTTCGAGGGTATGGTCATCTCACGTGGAGGTGTTGTGAACTGGTCACCGAGATCGTGCGATTTGAGTTCGGTAGACTTTTTCTTGTGGGGTTTTCTGAAGTCGCGAATAAGTCACAAGTCACAGCGACCCTTAAAGCCAACATAATCCATGCCATCGGTCGAATTCATGGTGATTTATGCGGCAGAGTCATGGAAAATTTGACATTTCGAATGCGCGCAACTCAGAGAAGCCGCGGCGGAACTTTGAACGATGTTACATTCCATACATGTCATCGATATGCCTTTCAAACGAGTAAAATGATGTGATGATACCTCATTCACATTTTGTTTTATTGAAATTAAACATAGGAAGTGCTAAATGAAACACCCTTTATGACTAATCGATTGCAATCTGTTTCATGAAGTTTTTAACTGTCCTCGTTCCTCTATGTTAATAATGGCGTTCCGCAAGGATCTATTCTTGGTCCACTGTTGTATTCTCTGTTCATTAATGATTTGCCTTCTGTCGTTTCTCACTGTCAACTTCATATGTATGCTGACGATGTACAAATTTAATATGTATCAAATGCAATGTTAGAAGATGCTATCGTTAAATAAAACACCAATCTAGGATATTTTACAGAGTGGTCAATGCGAAATGTTCTTAAGCTCAATCGGGATAAAACTAAAGCCATCCCTATTTCCAAACATCAACCGCATTTCTCTGAATTCCCTCCCATCCTTTTAAACTCTTCGCAAGTTGAATACGTAACTCATGCGAAAAATCTTGGAATAATATTCAACATGGGGTATTCACATTAACTCAGAAGCACATGCGTCGCTACGAGGGGTTTCACTAACAAAAACAATGTTAAAAAGAGATGTGAAGTTGAAGTAAAGTATCGCCGTACGGATAAAAAAGTAACAAGCTAAAACGCCTTAAGCCATGGATGACTTTTTCTTTACTTTCGAAAATAAAAAGGAAAAAAAAACTTATTTATTCACGAGTAAAAAAACATCCCAATAATACACGGCTTAAAAAGTATTATGATGAGCTATGCACGGAATTAAAAACGGACATACCGCTTTGTAGAGATTCATATTTTACAAACAGATTAACGGAGAATGTTGGTAATTTAAAAAGAGAATGGGGACTGGTTAACGAGATTTTAAACAGATCGAACAAAAATGATGAGATAATTTTAAGAATTAACGATGCTAATGTATCCGACCCTCTACTACAAATTTAATTTCAAATCTTTGATGTCCTAAGCCTTATTTTGTGTTAAAAAAGGGAGTTTTCCTGATTGAAGTAATTTTTTTTTTGGAGAATTTTTGAAACGCTACCGCAGCACTCAGAGTCAAAACTGGAGGAGAAGATACAACCGCGAACTCTACGAGCCGTGCAAAGATGTGGATGTAGTCCAAAAAGCCAAAAAGACGACAGACAGGCTCGGCCACATCGAGCAAATGGACAATAACGCTTCAGCAAAGAGGATCTTCGAATCAAAGCCCACAGGTTCGAGAAGAGAAGGAAGACCGAACCTCCGTTTCAAGGACCAAGTTATCGCGGATGGCGGAGCGCTTAGTCTGGATAACTGGAAGCAGCGTGCCCGGGATCGCAGGGCATGGAAGGCTGCCGTCTCTCAAGGAGAGACCCTTCACGGGTCGGGAGCCCGCTAAATAAAATCAGTAATTATGCCAATAATTTCTTATGACTGTGAGGTCTCTCGGTCCCTCCAAAAACTCAATGTCGCTTTAAATTCTATTGCTCTTTGCTTTTCAAAATTATTCACAAAAAAGACCCTGAGTATCTCTATATAAAAAAATAACGTTCTGTTTATCTAATCGTTATATCGTGTTACGATCGCCTACATATAGATGTAGATACATATAGATTAGATGTTTGATTCTTAAACTGGCAACTAGAGTCCGACCGAACATTCGGTTTCGGCTTCGGCTTCGGCTACCTTCGGCTATAAATATCACCATCGGCAAAACATTCGGCTTCGGTCAAATGAGGCCGAAGATTTTGCCGAAGCCGAATGTTGAGATTTCTGTTTTCTGTAAAAATAGAAGTTGCAAGGAACGGTGTTTTCTGTTTTGTTATTGTCAGATATTTTGTATTTTGAAAGTCCGCTTGTTTACAGCGTTAAAATCAAAGGATTTTGCATTTTAAAGCTGGTAAATTTTTAAGTTGTCTGTATAAAAACATGGAATTTATTTATACTGGTTTCAGGTAGAAAGAACATAAAAAATGGCAGCTAAAAATCCAATGTGGGGTTATTTCATAAAAATGATGCGAAAGCAACTTACAAAATATGTTCCAAATAGAGTCCGACCGAAATTGCGGCTTCGGCTTTGGCTGCGGTCGAAGGTGATCAAAAAGCCGAAGTTCGACTTCGGCTTCGGCCGAAAAACTGGCCTTCGGTCGGACTTTACTGGCAACACTGTTTCTACAGATTGTCAATTTGACAGTTGAAAGTTGATTTGTAGTTAGAAAGTTCTGCCATTTTACGATGAAAAGATTAAGAGCAGAACAACGCGTGGAAATTCTGCAAACGCGCTATAGAAACATGATTTCTAACTTCTTCGTTCCTCGGTTGAATGGCATTTACGTGACAGAGCGGACAACACCATCGATTTATTGCGGGAAACATTAGGTAGGCGCATAATTTCGCGTAATGAACTTTTGAATCGGCCTCTGGTATGTGAAATCACTAGTCTGTGCCAATAAACCAAAGATGTTGGACGTTTTGAAAGTCAACATTCGCCGTGTTGTTGCTGATATACGGCGCAGTTGCTCAATAAAGCTGTCGCAAAGTGGACTTCACGATTGCGCCTCATTCAAGCTAGCCGTGGCGCGCATTTTCTCGAAATCACATTTAAACACTAATGGCATAAAATTAGATGCTAAATAAAGCTAATATCATAGACATTAACATAAGCTTCATATTGAATTTGTATATCTCTAAAAAAAACAACCTTAACCTCTAGTAGGCAATTTTTCGTTTATGCTGTCAAAGTCTGAAATGCGCTACCTAATCATGTGAAGTCTGAGGTTCTACACGAAACATTTCTTGCTGTCAGTTTGGAGCACATTTCTGTCTAGAGCTAATTTTGATAATTTTTAATTTTATTTTAATTTTTAATCTCTTGTTGCCTTCTTGTTTTTATAATTTTTACCATTTCTTTAAGCTAAGCATATATCCTGAACAAGTTATAAGTTAGGCTTGACAACTGTTTTACACACGGAATGTTCCACTGTCTTCTTTCGCATCGTTCACAACTGCTTGACCATGATTTGCTTGATATGCTCTAATAAGCCTTTCTCTGACCTTCTCACTTCAAACTGAAATAGAACATCAACTTAGACATTCCTGAACGGAGTCAGAAGCAGTCGAATTCCTCAGTAAACATACCATAGAATTCGTAAAGGTCTTCAGGAATCGTCACCACCTTGACATTTTCCAAACAATCAAACAGAGGCCACCACGGACGATGTGATCTACGGGGACCCTGCCTCAATTCAATCCAATAAATCGATGAAATACCCGGAATCCACAATTGAACGACTAATTGCTGCTAAAAGTCAACACGTCAACGCTCACGCACGCTTTTTCAGGAAAAAATAAAAAAAACGACCGTAAACATCCCCCAATTCTGAAAAATCAGAAACCGCATCATTCAAGGACACTCAAGGCTGGCCCCGCACCGAAAGCAGCGCAGTCGAAAGCGCATCCCGAAACTGCATATGGCCGTGACAGCGCTTGACGATGCGACCGCAATCGCCCCTGTCGATGGGTTGTTCAACCCTCAGAGCTGAAGGCTCCAGCAGGGGAAGAATTGTTTATGACTTTTTCAACGAACTGATGCATATTTCATAACGACGCCATCAGTTCTTGGTAAGGCCTCCCCCTCAAGGCCGAGTGGGCACTCTCGGTGGAAAATAATTCCACGCACGTCCTTTCTTGCGACAATAAACCACAACCCATCATCATCTCGTCCACCCACAAGGCCGCCAGTCACAACAGAACATCGAATCCATGACGTCGCTGCACGATGTCCCTGGAATCAGCATCGAATGCCCAACACCGCGTAGTTCCCGTCAATATTTGTCGCCACACAGGATAATCATCCACCAACCCCTCCCTGAGCCAGCGCCTGGGAGCCAAGGTTACTAACCCTATTAGGTGCCGAGCGAGGGGGTCAGATTGCGCCGCAAATCGGGGACAAACAGACCCGAATTGATATCTGATATGCTCGCCGAGGGCATTCGACCTCCAGTCCGAAGGACATGCCTGTGCAGTGATAACTTGTTGACATTCGGTTGGACGCGTAGCAACATTTGCGGTCGATCTGCTCTCGGGGCGAGGGGTGGCGATTTTCGGGGCCAATGACGACAGGGACTCATCGTGAGTCATTCGTTGCGGGAGAGGCGCACTCGCCGATGTGATGCGAATAAATTAACGGAAAATGTTTGATTTGATGATTCGATTTGGCAGCGAAAGCGATTGATATGCAATCGCCATCTCTCCGGCTCGTAGAAGTAATTGATTCCGATTCACAAGATAAATAAAAGTTTGGGTTTGCATGTGCGTGCGTGTGTGTGCTGGGAGGCGGTTTATTTTATTTTTGGGTCCTCTGGTGGGTGGGTGAAGAGACTCACGTCAATCGTGTGGCAGGCATGGTTGAAGTTTGGATCGGATGAGTGGAGGCAATTTTCGACGCGTCTTCATCCGATTGCTTGAAAAAATACCGATGATCTGTGAAGGTTTGGATGGAAAACAAATGTTTTGGGGCGGAAACAAGAAGGAAATTCTTCTGATTTGGTGAAGATGTTCGTCCGCAAACAGAGAAATGGTTTAACGATAGACAAATTTTATCAATGCAAGCAATAAGAGCAAGGTTGCTGAACTCCGAATGAAATCACGTGTAGGTAAGCAAATTTCCTCGAAAAATTCTCTATGGCAACTAATGTGGGTGCAGTGCATGATGTTCTTGTACTTTTCTTTCATGACCTGGGTAAGTGTCGTGTCATACCATGCGAGGCACTCTTCGTTGTATATTTCAGGACTTAAGTGTTTTCTTATTTTTCACCTTCGGAGTTTAAAAACAAAGGATAGATTATAAGAGATATCTGTGTATTAACCTTTATGCAGATGGGCATTAAGCTGCCGTCTGCTCACACGTTCACCAGGCGGTCAACCTTGCAAACAGATTGATCATCGCCACTGTCAGCTTCGAAAACAATGGCTTACACGTCGTTCTGTTCACTGGAAGATATGCCGTCAGCGTCATCGTCACTCTATGAATTCACAGCTCCATTCTCTGGTTACTCACACAAGGATTTTAGTTTCTTTGCACTTTGACGACTGGATGGTCAAGTTGGTTAAGTGTCTGCTCTAAGTTAGAGGGGTCCTATGTTCGAATCCCAGTGAAAGCAAAGATAATACGCTTTTATCCGGTTTTTCAAATCTGATCCAGTCAACATTTGCCGTTGAGATCAAATTAGCGGCACCAGCACTGAAACGGTCGATCAGTGGCAGTAGTCTGACAGTGGGTATCACAATGGCCCAACATGATCAAAGTGTGCTGGTGGATTCATTAGCAGCCCCCTAACCTAACCTAACCTAAGAATTTTTGTTTTGTTTCCTCTACATTCGTGAGACATTCTCAATGACGTAGCGGTTGTTTGGCAACACTTGCAACACTAGTACACCGTAGAGAGGTTCAGGTTTCCATGAATCTTAAGTAACATGCTCAAGACAAGCTCCAAGAATACAGGGTGGAGCATCTAGTGGCTCTTTTTTAAATCATAGGTTGACACTGACGGCTGTTTTCGCTCGAAATCATCACAGAAAGTCGGTATTATGCCTTCGCGAAACGAAATGAGTCGCTTTACGCTTGAACAACGTTGGGAAATATTGAAAACCTATTTCCAAAGTGAGTGCTGTGTAGCTCAAACAGTGCGTTTTTTGAAAAGAAGTTTTGGCCGAAATGAAGCACCCACCGCGGCTGCTGTACGCAAGTTTGTGCAAATAATTCGTGAGACTGGTATGCCAGTGGACGACACTCATGGTCCCCGTCGTCGTACGGTGCGCATGGATGAGAATGTGGCTGCTGTGGCCGAGAGTGTTAGACTCAATTCACGAACATGAACTCGCCATCGATCTCAAAGCTCAACATTTCAAGAAATGGCCTGAGCCTGAGCCTGAGTACTAGCCTGAGGAGAATTCTGCACAAAGATCTCGGATTATTCGCTTATAAGGTCCAATTGACTCAGCAATAGAAGGCGCGCGCCCATCGACCATCCGTTTCGTTATCGCTTCGCAGTTTGGGCCTTAGAGCAGCTTGAATTGGACAACTATTTTTGGCGAAAAATCATCTTTTCTAACGACACGAGGCGCATTTTCATCTCGGCAGCCGGCTTCGTTAACAAACAAAATTGCCGCATTTGGGGCTCGGAAAACCCAAACCCGCACGTTATTGTCGAGAAGCCTATCCATTCACAGAGAGTGACAGTTTGGTGCGGTTTGTGGAGTGGTGGCATCTTTGGACCATTTTTCTTCGAAAAGGAGGCTGGGAACAATGTTTCGGTCAACGGTGGCCGTTACAGAGCCATGTTAACCGAATTTTTTTTTTGCTGAAATTGAAGACATTGTTTCGGACGACCTCTGGTTCATGGAAGATAACGCTCCATGCCACACAGCCAATGCCACAATCGATCTTTCGCGCACCAAATTCCCATATCGTGTTATCAGACGTCTTGGCGATGTCAATTGGCTACCTCGGAGCTGCGATTTGACCCTTTTTGACTTTTTTTTTGTGGGGAACCGTGAAGGACTGATGTTATGCTAACATCCCGGAAACGATTCCAGCACTTAAGGCCAATATGATCAAAGCAATCCGTAAGCTACAGCCTGAAACCATCAACAAGGTCTTGGAAAATTGGGGTGAGAGAATGTGCTACTGCGAAGCCAGCCGAGGCAGCCACTTGAATGACGTTGTATTTCATAATTAATGGGGATATTTGTTCTTACTAATGAAGCCATAATACATGCGAAAAATTTAATTTTGCTTCTTTTTTTTGCCTTTTTAGAAAGAAACTTGTTAGATACTGTTAGAAACCTGTATATACTAAGGTGAAAGGAAACACAGAAAATTAATTAAAAATTGGCAGTGGTTCAAGCGATTGTTCCAAGCTTTGATGACTGGGTCCAATATGTACGGCGTTATTCAGGCAATTGCGTCTCGAATTTTGGCCTCGAGTTCGTCCAAAGGGGTTGGTTTGTTATCTTAGACAATAATCGAGTGGTGTCAAATCGCATGGTCCAATTGATGAACGCTGGCAGTGAGATTACACCCAGTCGCCAAATTTCTCCTTCACAACTTCGAGCGTTTCATCGTTTGTATGGGAGAGGTCTCCTCTTTGACATAGGCGCTGACCCAAAAAGGGGTTTCGTCCGAGAAGATGATTTTTTGGCCTTTGCTGTTGGGCATTTAGGGGTTGAGATCGTTCTAAGAGATAACACTCATCAGCGCATAAAGTGGTCGAATACAGCATATTCATCATTTTAAATCTTAGATACCTCAAAATTTCAACATAAATTGATATTTTGAAATTTATCATTTCTTAATGCTTACGCTGAGGTCTTCAAAACTGCGTTTTCAGATCTTCAAAATTCGCATGTCGATGATTGACCGTTTTTAGCCAATATCTCGAAAACTATTAAGGCCAGAATGCTTGAAATTATTTTAAAAGGAGGTACACAATGAAGCAAAGTTTTTGCGATTTTTTCAGATTTTTAAACACTTTGGTTTAGAAATGGCAGGGGGGAACGCATTAAAAAACTTTGGAGCTCCATTTTTTCCAAACGGTACTTTGGATCAAGAACTGTTGAAGCAAACCTCTACCTCATTTCAAAAGATCTGTCGATTGATATATAAGTCGATGGTGTGCGACAATGTTTCAAAATTAATGGCAACTTCACCTATACAGGAGCCATCCCCAAATGGCCCCACTTTTTAAATTTGGGTGCATGGGCAATGACATCTAGGTCTGAAGTACCTAATTCCAAAATTTCACGCCGATATCTTTTTAAGCTTCGGAGATAAAAAAGTGTGACAGACACGACGGACGGACGGACACACCGAAATTATAAAGGTTCCGTGTTTGTAGACGGAACCTTAAAAATCATTACTTTTCATGAACCGACCCTCTCTCCCAATCGATTTCCTCGTCCGAATGAACTTCACGGTACAGTGCATCCCAAAACTCCCATCAAGCACTCGTTTCAAATCGACCTTCCTGCACTTCACCTGTGTTGCATTAGCATTTGTCAAACCAACAAACTGACGCAAGTACAATTAACTTTCGTTCTAAATCCTTGCAACGACCCTTAGTGGCAAATTACATGTGCGATGACATAGCAGACACTCATCATTATGCAAATGGGCCCTTGGCGTCTGTCTGTTTGATGGCATTTTACAGAGAAACCCTCCCTCCAACTGACCACTTCAACTAACAGGTCCACCCAGGGGAAATTAAGTGAAACAACCACAAGAGCCGGTCAATACCCGTTTCGCTCCCAGTTTTTTCCTCGTTTTTTTTTTTTTTCGAAAATGTTTAATTTGCTTAACGTCTCTCGGATATGGATGTGTACCTTTAAATCAAATTATGTTCCGTGTGTGTGCGCGTGGGATGGAGTAACGTATTGAATCTCAAAGGGCAAGGGTTGCGTGACGCTTCCAGTTCGAGGTGAATGTGGGGCCCTCACGTTGGGCAGCATTCTGCTGGGAACGGCAGCACAGACACGACCGAGCGAAACCTGATTGAGTCCCTAATTTTCAATCTTGTTACAAGATTGATGGCGATGAGCTGTGGTTCGAAAGTTGTTTGTTCAGGCACGCACTTGGTCACTCTATCAGACCGGGCAACATTTCTTGTCGACCATTGCCTTAATTATGAACGAAAAAGAGGCGAAGGTGGATTCGATGATAAGGTGAGATCCTTTGTGTCGCGCATTCGGGCAAACAATTCCCGCTCAGTCTGTGAAAGTTGCAATCGACCGATGGAATAGAATGAGCATGTCGACGTCCTTTTAGTCAAATCCCAGTGCTGTCCCTTCCCAAGCACATGTTAACAACCTCCACTGGGTAATAACCGTAAGGTAGTGTGTCAACAAAACTGACGAACGAATGGTACCTTGCACGTTCCCACACGAATCTCCGCAGCAACGCGCGTTAATTCCCGAAAGATAATCCAATTAGTGGTCCTTCAAGAAATATTCAAATTTCGTGTCCTTTCCAAACAGCATTTGTTTGCCTCGGGAGGCACTTAAGCCGTGCGCCCTTCCACACCTTGGCTCGCAAATCACTTTGCCAAATCGACTTAACCCCTGACATCTGAGTCAACGACGCTGACGCTATCTCATAAATATTCACAGACGTCCCCGTTTCGCTGGGATCGCTAAATAATTAGTTTCAAGAAAAACCCTTTCGCTTCCACGAACACAGGGCTTCACACATCAAGCAGCACGCCTCGACGTTCGTTACGTTTGCCCGCGTCACAATCGCATTTTCATTCACACCTTGGGAACACACCCACGCCTCAGACACACACATGCATATGAATACTCACCATCGCCAGGATCATAGACAGCTCTTTCGATTTCCTCTGAATCGTGCGGTTGATATGACACACTTCCTGGAATCAAAGCGCCGCCACCACCGCCGCCGCCACCAGCTGTGCCCATGCCACCGTCACTGCTGCCGCCAATGATGAGTGTGTTACCGTGACGCGTTGATGGCGATGCCGCCGAGAATCCTTTTATACTGTCGCACCACGAGAGTACAATTATGACTAACAAAAGATTGAATAAGGACATTTTCTGTGCGCTGCCAACGGGTGGGGGGTGTTGTTGTCGCCTGACAGGTGGTTCTATTGTTTCAAATTTATGCGAAGCCTCGTCCTGCTTCCTTCGCCTCGCCTGCGATGTCGTCGAAAGGGTGTCCTGGAAAGAGAGTTAATGGATGAGATTTAGGGCGATTTCCATCGGCACTTGGCGTAATTAGGATGGATTCTTGATCCTTAATTGGGTCTCCCGGTGAAATTGAGAGTGAGCTCAAATTATCCTGTCCGCTGTGATGTGTAGTCGCTCGAGTGAAGGGCCACGCAAATGGCCACTGAATCACGTTAATAGACTCATCATTTCTACCCACTGACGCGACAACGGGTTCAGTTTGCGGTCAAAAGGGTTTTTTCCTGTTGCCTTTTCTGCCCAACGCCTTCGAAGGACAACTCTACCATAAATGGGATTATTTAATGGAAATTCTTTGAGCGTAGATCAGGGAAAGCGTTTCGCTCCGAAATTGAAGGAACTGTGGAAATTTACGAGACGAATTCGCTGCTGATGACTTATGCAACGTTTCGGTGTGGCTTGTGGTGGAGAAGGTGGGATGTAATGCGGCTTAGGGGTATTACGAGTGTGTGGTAATGGAGGATGTAAGGAAGAGCGTTTCACCGCAGAGGAGTGAATTAAGTTGTCGTGGTATTAATTCGGTGCTGGATGGGCCTGACATGGTGGTCGTTTGATCATGTCTGAGGTGAAGGATTTGTCTGTTTTCACAACAAGGTACGGCAAGACAAGGGATGTCTGGTTAAATGGTGCGATGATTGTCACCAAAATCTGGGCGTAGAATGGAGGAACAAAGGAAAATATGACAGGAATCAAATTTCTAAACATGTTGCTTGACAGTGTGGTGTTACATGTCACTTTCAGGGTAAAGGTCAGCTGTCAATTTTTGTGAGAAGGGTTGCCAGCTTTTATGGGCATGGAAATACCAAGAGAGGTCGACTTAGTCCGGTAAGGTTGCAGGATGGGGTATGGTCAGTTTTTTTGAGGCTGATAAACGAGACTGCTGAGAATTTGTGAAGGTCATCTTCTTCAATACAACAGGGTTCCGCAGGAAAGCGAGGACGGATGACCGTGTTTGTCTTAGAACACTCGAGAGAATCACACTTCGGTTGATTTCAAAACAAAAAGAGACCGGAATGAGAAGCTTTTCAAAAACGTTTTCTTAATGTAAAAAACCCCTCATCGTTAACGTTTACATTCATTTACCAAGCGACACTTCAATGTCAAGAAAACGGAGGAGATACATCAGTACTGTACTGACGGATCAGTTATTGGCAGTCGAGTGTTCCCAAGATCTAACGGAGGTCTAAATTCCAAGATTCCCAAGGCTCTGCAGAATGGATTGCATTGGAATTTATTGAAGATTGCCTTCTTTTGGAAAAAAATTCATGGATTACGTTTTCTGAACATACCCATCAGTCATGTCATGTCATATTTTCATTGTAAGACTGCAATAAGTGGTTGGCACAGATATCATTAAGGCAACTTGGTCCCATTATTATAGTACCACATTGTATATTGAAATTTGTTATACAGGGTGGGCCATCTACGAGTAGTGCTTTTTTTTAATCATAGGCTATTTGACACTGACAGCTGTTCCGCGCTCGAAATCTTGACAGAAAGTCAGTATCATATCCCGGTCTCTTTGATCTGGGTTCCCGGGCACACGGGCATAAGAGGGAATGAAGCAGCAGACGAGCTAGCCAGACAAGGAATCAAACTCGATTGTCTTGTTGTGGAACAAGTCCAGGCTCCACTAGGCTTCATAAAAAAAAAATATCTACAATCACCTCCTCAAGATCGCCAACGAACGATGGACCAAGCTGGAAACATTTGTCCTATCCAGAAGCTTATGGCCCAACTACAACCAAAAGAGAACAAAAGACCTGCTCAACAACAGTAGAAGAAACATATCCAGAATAACAGCGGTCTGCACTGGACACTGGGCTGTTGGCAGGCATGCTGAAAGACTAGGCATACCATTTAACTCGCACTGCCGCAGCTGCCGGGTGAAAATCGAGCCAGAAACTCCCAAGCACTTTCTGTGCAAATGTTCGGCTCTAGATAGAGTCAGACAACGCACTCTGGGCAAAGCCTTCTTTAACACCCCTAAAAATCTCTCGGAGGAAAACATTTATAGTCTGCTAGCCTTCATAAATTCCACAAAGTGGTTTTAAAGATTTTTAGGCAAATCTGAGCGAATACACACTCCTTTTCACCCTCTTCTCACAAATTTTGTATCCCATAGGATGTGGTATCAAAACTAATTGGGTGCGACAAACAGGGTTTGTATGTCCACCGCCACTTTAACCTACCTAACTACTAGTATCATACCTCCGCGGAACGAAATGAGTCGCTTTACGCTTGAACAAAGTTGGGAAATGTTGAACATTTTGAAAAAAAAAAACGGAGTGTTGAGTAGCCCAAACATTGCGTTTTTTAAAGGAGTTTTGACCGAAATGAAGCACCCACCGCGACTGCTGTACGCAAGTTTATGCAAAAAGTTCGTGAGACTGGTATGCAATGGACAACACTCATGGTCCTCGTCGTCGTGCGGTGCGCACGGATGAGAATGTGGCTGCTGTGGCCGAGAGTGTGAGACTCAATTCACGAACATCAACTCGCCATCGATCTCAACAGCTCAATATTTCACGCACTAGCCTGAGGAGAATTCTGCACAAAGATCTCGGATTATTCGCTTACCAGGTCCAATTGACTCAGCAATTGAAGGCGCGCGACCGGACCGCTTCGTTATCGTTTCGCAGTTTGGGCCTTAGAGCAGCTTGAATTGTACAACGATTTTGGGCGAAAAACCATATTTTCTGACGAGGCGCATTTCCATCTCGACGACTACGACCCGCACGCTTGTCTAGCATTGTGCGTCTTTTCTTGACAATAAATACTTCCTCGCTTATTGCCAGAGCCGTTTTAGCCGCTTTCGTTTATTGACGGCTCTCTGTGTTCGATCAAAGTAGACCCAAACCACGAACATACTCGCCGACCCTGCTTGTGCTCGCCGCATTTTCGTCGTTTATGGGCTGGTTCGCGAGCTGCTCGTTGTTGGAGATTTTGTTTCGATTTTGTCGTGTTCGTTGGCTTTGATGTTCGTCGTGTAGGGCCATGTTCGCGAGCCAACCTTATTTTTGCTGTGAACGTCGCCGAGTGCATATCGCGGATTAAGCACAATGTCAACAGTCAGCCACGATTTTATCGAGGAATTCACCGCTTGTGTCACACCTATCACACATGTTGTCGGTTTGAAGAAACAACACGGAATGAATGTTCGCCAAATGTGTTCGCCGTGCAGGGGATAACGCAAACGAGCAAGTTCGACGAACATGTTCGTCGTTTAGGGCTACCTTCAATCACGTCAATTTCAATGTCGACTTTGAGAAGATCGTGTAGTGATTTTTGCACGATTTTATCCGCTTTTTCGAATCTGGTCCAGTCACCGTTTGCCGTTGGGATCAAACTAATGGCTCTATCACTGGAGCGGTCGATCAGTGGTGGTAATTTGACTGTGGGTATCAAAATGGACCAACATGGTCTAAGTGTGCTGGTGAATTCACTAGCAGCCCCCTAACCTAATCTACCCTAAAGAATTCTAATGAGAACTTTTTTATATTCACGAATTCACCGACGTAGGTAGGTAGATGACAAGGTGCCCTTGCGACCGGGTCGCGGCTCACTGAGAACAACAGTTGGATCCATTATGCCCTATGTGTGGGGGGTGTAGCCCGTGAGACCTACACTTTTACTGCTTATTAGAACCACCAGATTGTTGTATATATCTAAGGAGGTGCTTCAGCTCTATTTTTTTTACATCCTCCAGCTCGTCGAAGAAGTTACTGCCTAGCGTTAGCAGTCTCCTTCCCCGCAGGGCTGGACAATCGCATAGCAGGTGGCGGACGGACGGACTCTATTTCCTCCTCTTCCCTGCAACTTCTACAATAGTCGCTATGGGGGATACCTAACCTTCTGGCATGGGTGCCTATCGGACAACCTCCGGTGGGAACTTCCACCAACGTCCGTATATCCTTGCGACTTAGGCTAATCATTGATAATGATTTCCTCCTGTTCAACATCGGCCATAGGGCTCTCGTCGTTGACCCAATGTCTAGATTTAGCCATCGCGCATTTGCTCTTTCTAAGTCTTCGTCCTCTATTTTCTTCCTTAGGAAACTTACCGGCATATTGATATAAGGTAGTGCTAAAGATTTATCTAACTCTGAGCCCTCCTTTGCCAACACGTCCGCTCTTTCGTTTCCTTGTCACCGACGTAGAATCGCAGCCGTTGCTACTTCTGTTTGTCGTTACAACTCGGGTCCAAAGTCCTGACTCGAATGACCAAAATCTTGCTCTTCAGAACCCTAGATCTCCCACTCTTACTGTAGAGAGCCGAAAACTGGACGATAAGCAGAAAGACAGGACTGATTTTTAGCAAGAAAAATTATGCGTCGGATAATTGGTCCTGTCTGCGCAGAAGCGAATGGAAGATGAGACGTAACCGCTAAATCTATGAGCTGTGTGAGACGTGAATATAGTCCGAAAGGCAATGATTTGTCAACTAAGCTTCCTCGGCCACATCGAGGAAGTGTTCATTTCAATGCTCCAGCTAAGAGAGCACAAATTCACGAGGGACAGCATAAATATGTGTACAAATCGCATTTCTGATCCCGAACAAATCAGTCAGTCCGTGCATTTCAACACCAGAACGCTCATCGCATATGGTTGGCATTTTGCATTTTTAATAACTGTCATGGGGGCAAGAAAACAATGTTTCACTCGTAAATGGTGAACCTGTTGCTCTTCCCTCGATTGAGAGAGTTCCTTGGTCACCCTGCCTCTATTCAAAGAAACCATAACATACACCTTGTCGCGATGCTATAAAGCGACTTCAATCTATTATTAAACTCCCACACAAAATGTTGTTAACTTCCCAAGGAACGGTTTATCTTCATTTGCATCATCAGCACAGGGGGGAATTTCCTTTAACCGGGGCGTATACGTAACATTTTTATTGCCATATCGCCTGTGATCCGCCGCAGGTTTAAGGTCATATTCCCGGAAGGTGGCCCTCAAATAGTATCCCCTACTTCCATTAATATTGTTTATGCTGCACTTCCTTCCCCCTCTCTACAGGCGGATGCCGTGTGGACAACGGAATGAAACTAAAACGTGTATCCTTTGTCGGGATGTCGACGAAGTCACTGAGTGGTGTTTGGTTTTTCTTCCACATCTCGTCACAGTCTTGTACGTCAGGATATGAAACAATTTTACAGTCGAACTTTTAATTGAAGCTTAAACTGTTGGTCCCGTGGGAAGACGGTTGCTGAGGAGTTGCTATCCTTAATTAAAACAACTCATATGTTGTGTGGCTTGTAGAACTAGATTGAAGTTGACACAATCCCCTTGCGCCGATTAGGAAAGGTTATGAATAAAGTTGGGTTCCAGGGATAGACCTCATCGGGGGAGTTGTGAGTTATCCTCTGGCAGAGGGGGAAAGTACACGGCTTAGCAGTTGAAGGAGTTTCTTGGATTAACAGAAATGTTTTTTTTTCTCAGTTTTTGGGTGGCTTCTTGGAAGACGTTGCGAAAGTGGGCTATGGAACTAAGAAAGCTGACAATGCTCTATTCGACGTTCTTAAGCCTCTTTTTAAACATTTTCCTCTTTGGCTTAGACCTGTTATTTAGAGATAAAAAATCATTTCAGTGGCTTACAAAAATTATGACAGAATTTATTTATCTAGAGCCTCCAAATCTACCTGAAGCTGAAACTGATGCTTTAAAAGTATTGTGTCTAAGGATTTTAGCCGTTTTAAGTCTCAGAGTTGTGCACCTAGAGACTGTCGTCGTTATTCTGGGAGCCGTGTACTTGCACCTGTAAGAGAGGGCAGTTAAATGAAAGCGTAACCTATGCGTCTGGTCAGAGGAAAGCATGGAATCTCAGTATCGTTTGCCCGAACTAAGCCGAAAGCAGACCATCTTTGGCTGTCCCAACTATCCTGGATAAGGCCAGGAGAGTCCACATAAATCCAGATCTTGACAGAACGGCCGATCTTGGAAAAGACCCAAAAAATGCTGATCGATACAAGCCACCAATTTATCGATTTAAAGGCTGAATATGACAACATGTATGGAGACGAGCTATACAGCGCCATGTCTAGTTTTGACATTCACGACAAACTCAGGTCAGGTTGTTTAGGATGACGATGGAAAATTCTAGCTGCTTTTTCGATCGGTAACGAACTCACCAAGACCTTCTATATCACAAAATGTTTGAGGTAAGGTAAGACGCACTGTCACGTGACTTTTTCAACATCGAAGATCGTGCAAAACTCACTGCTCAACACTAGAGGCACGATCTTTCAGAAGTCTGTACAAATGCTAACATACGCGGATGATATTGACGAGATTGATCGAACACATCGAGCCGTCGATGATGCGTTTGGTGGCATTCAAACGAAAGCGATTAAAATAGGTCTGGTTGTACACGTGATGAAATCAAATTACTTAAATGGTGTCTTCACAGAGGGATGCACAACATCGACATTTTGGCCGGAACGCCACAATGGGTAGGTATAACTGCGTGGTAGTCAAGGACTTTGTCTCCCTCGGCTCCATGGTAAACAGTTCAAACAACATCAGTACCGAGATCAAACGCAGAATAACTCTTACCAGCCGCTGTTTTCTTTTAACTCAAAACGCAGCAATTGAGTAATGGAGCCCTCTCTCGAAAGACCTAGCTGACCTGCTTTACGACGCAGAGAAGTTGACAATTTCAAAAGCGGATGAAGAAGTTCTTGGTTTTTTTTTCGACAGAAAAGATCTGGGTGCGAAAATTCCGCCTGTTTGGCGTTTCGGAGTAGGAAATTTGACCATGAATTATGCGGATTGAACAGCGACATGACTCAAAACATGCGTCTACGGCGAATCTAAGACTTTGTTAAGGCTTGTCGTCTACTCCAGGCTTTTCTGGCTACCACTTCTGCCTGAAAGTTAACAGATCTTTTCGAACTTCGTCTGTCATTAGCCTTTAAGTTCAGTCTGTTTTCAAATCCACTGCTTAAGGGAAATATTTAACTTTTTTTTTTGTAAGATTTTTGAAACTCTACTGGAGCGTTCAGACTCAAAACTGGTCCATTGTACTGTCAGGTAGCAACCTACTCCAGTGCTGTTAATTTGATCCCAACGGCAAATGGTGACTGGACCAGATTCGATTTTACTGGGATTCGAACCTGTGAACCCTCGAACTTGGGGCAGGCACTTAACCAACTGCACCATCCAGTCGTCTGTTTAACATAGTCTCTTTTGAATTTTACATTTTGCAGCTAAGCTTTTTTCTCAAATACAGAGTGGGCCAAATGGCTCTGCAACCCCCACCGTTAACCGAAACGTTGTTCCCAGCCTCATTTTCGAAGAAAAATGGTCCGATGATGCCACCACTCCACAATCCCCACCATAATGTAACTCTCTGTGGACGCATTGGCTTCTCAACAATAACGTGCGGGTTTGGGTTTTCCGAGTGGCAATTTTGTTTGATAACGTAGCCGCCGAGGTGAAAATGCGTCTCGTCAGAAAAGATGATCTTTAGCCCAAAATCGTTGTCCAATTCAAGCTTCTTTAAGGCCCAAACTGCGAAACGATAACGAAGCGGATAATCGAAGGGGGCGCGCGCCTTCAATTGCTGAGTCAATTGGACCTTATAAGTGAATAATCCGAGATCTTTGTGCAGAATTTTTCTCAGGCTAGTGCGTGAAATATTGAGCTGTTGAGATCGATGTTGAAGTTCGTGAATTAAGTCTCACACTCTCGGCCACAGGAACCACATTCTCATCTGTGCGCACCATACAACGACGGGGACCTTGGCTGTTGTCCACTAGCATACCAATCTCACGGACTTTCTGCCAAAACTTGCGTACAGCAGTCGCGGTGGGTGCCTCTTTTTATTTTCAAAAAATTAACTGTTTTGGCTTCACAGCACACATTTTGGAAATAAGTTTTCAATATTTCCCAGTGTTGCTCAACCGAAAAGCAGCTCATTTCATTCCGCGGAGGTATGATGCTGACTTTCTGTCAAGATTTCGAGTGGGAACCAGCTGCCAGTGTCAAAATAATTTACAAAAAAACCACTAGATGGCGTACACTGTAGTTTCCTGATAAAACAATTTTGATCAGATTTTTAGTCCCAAATTTATGAAATTTCGTACAATTTTTCAGATTGTTACAGAGAATCTTTATGTTAAATCTCTTGAATAGGCCAAAGAGAGACTTTGGGAAAGGTCCGCAATGAAAGACCGAAAAATTTGATCGAAACTTGTCTCAAAATTTGTCCAGCAAATTCTGGTCAGAAGTCGTAAAAGACCGTCATGTGCTATGTTAGGCTCAAGAGACTGACGGGTAAATTGTGGTCTCATTGCGACCAAAATGAACCCATTGTGGTTCCGTTTGGACCAAATTTTGAGCAAGAGATTTCAAAACTTAAAATTTTGTTTTCCTCCCATTCATCAGGGAAAGACTTGTTTGACTGAATTGCTAAGAATATCATTCAACTGGTGAGTCAGATGAACATTTTTCGATCGGGGCCTTATCGCCTCCTTTGTCGTTTTTAATTAAGATGAGTAACCTCTCACTTCGATAGAGCAGCACTCAAACCAACTTATCATTGCAATACAAACTACATTGCATAACAATTACATGACACTTTCGATATCACATCGATAACTTCCTTCTTATAAATACTCAGGTCACCGAGACAAACACTATCAGTTGAATTTCAAAGTTAGTGCAACCGCCAGACAAGATGAGACTGCTCGCAGTTCTTAGTGCCTGCTTTTTGGTGGCCTTCAGCCAAGCCAACGCTCAGTCGTTCAACAAGACGCCCCCGGAATCATTCCGGCAAATTGCAGTAAATCATACGGCATTCTTGCTTTCGCAAGAAACAAATCCAACCAACCTTGCCGCCGATTTCTGCATGCTCCGTGGTATGGACAAGGCTGCTGAACGCTTCCACATCGAACTGCCAGGTCCTCGCATCCTCAATGAATTGGGTTTCCAAGCCACAAGCATACTAACACCTGAACGTGCCTTAGCCAGCATCCAAGAACTCCAGAAGTACTTCATCGAAAGGATAAATCGATTGAATGATCAACGCGAACCGGTTTCATCCGAGTCCGAAATCAACCGACTCATCGATAGTTTTTCTGATAAGGTCGCCGAGATTGCATCCAATGCTTTCGAAGCCATGTACACAAACGCGGTCAATGTACAAAAGCAAACTGAAGAGATATCGGCTAAATTTCCGGAGCTCTTCAACGAACTTGCGGAGAAAATCGACGAATGCTTGGAACTTCCAGCGAACGCATTCAGGGAGATATTCCAGTGCCATGCGGACAGCAGGCAAGTGGTGCAAAGAATGACTCCTGACATTACGACGCTTAGCGCGATTGGTGAACAACTGCGTTCCGAATTTTTTGATCGACTCTCAGCTTTAGATTCAGAATTTGGAACCATGTTGCAGGGAGTGCAGGATCGGATTTCGGAACTAAAACAAGGCAAAGTTTGAAGTGTGAGTTTTGTTAGCATGCGAATGAATAAAAACTGAATTATCCTTCAAGACGAACTTGTTTCATTTAGGTGAGGTTTTGAGGGCTTTCGGACCGCCCACTGGGTCCTGCTGAAGTCCAGGCATGTTCTCACATCAATCGAATTTCACGTTCGCGGTGTTGGAGGATTAAATGACACGTCTGTTTGCGCTTCATTACACCGGATGGTCGGTGTTCTTTTATCTTAATTCTCCGAGCACGCCTCTCACTTATAAGTGCCACACGTCTAAGCGGCTCCAAGGATACGCTGATGATGCTGTTGCAAAGGTCGAAAGGAATAAACCCCGCCCAGAGGATTCTTGTGCATCCGGGCGAGTCCTTAAGAGGATAACGCGCCCACGGAATCATTTCCAATTCTGGCGGATCCTGTACACTTCCGTTTGTCATCTTTTGAAATATTTGCGCTACTTTTTCTCAAACTAATTGAAGCAAACCTTGAAGACGACAGTCAGTTGTTGTCCTTAAACGACAACAAGACTTTGACGCTCCACGGTGATGTGCCAAAGCCATGCCAAGTGATTGATATGCCTGTTCACTTGTTTCCGTTGGCACTACGTCCTCTCGTCCCTTGCTCCTGTCCTTCAGTCAGCCTTTGAAAATTCGTCAAGCAAAAAAATATGTCCCACAGCACGACAGGACATCGCAGTCTGTTTGTGTGTGTGAGTGTGCAGCTTTAATTTTCTAACGACATCCAGCGCAAAAAAAGCAACTCCCTTCAGCTGGAAAATCAATATCCTGTTGCTGTTTTCTTTCGAATGGTAATGAATTTTTAAGGAAAGACAAGACAAATCGCTTTCACGCCAAAGGCCTGACAAAGGGACTCCGCTACGTTGGATGGATTCGAGGGGACGGCTAGGCGTTGAAGCCAACGTACACGTCTAGCGGGTGCAGGTTTTCGATAACAAAAAAAAAAACTCAACGCCTCCCTCCCCACAAAAAAGAGAAAAACAGAAAAAATGAATCAAGGACTACGTGCCAGTTGAAGGATCCACTTTTATTATGTAAATTTCTTTCGGGAGATTAAATTTTCAACACAAGAATGGGTTTGCGGGCATGCAGCACTTTGTCGAACGCATTAGAGGCAATGTTCAATTGGTTGGAAATTCATTTGGCGCTCGGTGGTGGCTCCGGGACACATTCAAATTGTGAAATGTTGCGTTCTCTGCTGTTGACTGAGGGAAACAAGCGGCGCGGCGTTGAGTGTGGATTTAAGCGATAGCAGAGGTAACTAAGCTTGAGTTTGTACCGAGCGTAGGGGTAAAGGTGACCCGATCAGTAATCGTTCATAATTCGGTTGTGCTTTTGGCGTAGGTTCACTTGAATGAGGCGAATATTGGATGCAGTTGAGTTGGTACTGGATTTTTGACATAGCACGACGATGTCAACAAATTCAGGTTATTTTTGAAATTTCCAAGTGGTTGTTGAGACTGGGATGGTAATGAATTGGTGCTCAGGAGTTTGAAAGGGGAAAGATGGTGTCAAGGATGTGCGTCAAATTTGTGCGTGCACCCATGAAGAAATTTTGGTTCAGGTTTTCGGCTTCGGCATTACCACGCAATTTGAAAGAGAAGAAATGAGTCGCTTTACGTTTGAACAACGTTGGAAAATAATGAAAACTTATTTCCAAAGTAATTCCTTCAAGCTCACTGTCTGGACTAAAAATTTGGAGCTAGTGCTCCTTAAGATTCTTTCTTTCGACCTAACATTATTATGCGGTGTACATTAGAGCTCAAAGTTTTACAAATTGAGGAAAAACCTGAGCTAAAACCACAATCCGATCCCACTTTTTTTGGTGGATATTCAGGGTGGGCCATCTAGTGATTATTATTATTATTGTGCAAAACGTTCGTGAGACTGGTATGCTAGTGGACAGCACCCAGGGTTCCCGTCGTCGTATGGTGCGCACAGATGAGAATGAGACTGCTGTGGCCGAGAGTGTGAGACTCAATTCACGAACATCAACTCGCCACCGACCTCAACAGCTCAACATTTCACGCACTAGCTTGAGGAGAATTCTGCAAAAAGATCTCGGATCTCGGATCTGCAAAAAGATTCGCTTACAAGGTCCAACTGACTCAGCAATAGAAGGCGCGTGACCATACGCTTCGCAGTTAGGGCCTTAGAGCAGCTTGAATTGGACAACAATTTTGGGCGAAAGATCATCTTTTCTGACGAGGCGAGGCACATTTTCATCTCGGCGGCTACATTAGCAAACAAAATTGCCGCACCGCATCTAGGGCTCGGAAAACCCGCACATTATTTGCACATCGAGAAGCCAATGCATCCACAGAGAGTGACAGTTTGATGCGAATTGTGGAGTGGTGGCAACATTGGACCATTTTCTTCGAAAATGAGGCTGGGAACCACGTTTCGGTCAACGGTGGGCGTTACAGAGCGATGTTAACCGACTCTTTTTTTTACTGAAATCTAAGACATGGACTTGAATGACCTCTGGTTCCTGCAGGACCGCGCGCTATGTCACGCAGCCGATGCCACAATCGATCTTTTGCGCACCAAATTCCCAAATCGTGTTATCAGACGTCTTGGCGATATCAATTGGCCGCCTCGGAACTGCGATTTGAACTTTTTGGGTTTTTTGTAGGGAACCGTGAAGGAGCGATGTTATGCCAACATTCCGGAAATGATTCAAGCACTTACGGCAAATATCATCCAAGCAATGCGTGAGCTACAGTCCGAAAGCATCAACAATGTCTTGGAAAATTGGGGTGACAGAATGCGTTACTGCGAAGCAAGCCGAGGCAGCCACTTAAGCGGCGTTGCATTTCATAATTAATGGGAATGTTTGTTCTTAGAAATGAAGCCATAATACACGGAAAAAAATTAACTTTGTTCATTTGATTGCACTTTTAGAAAGAAACTTGTATTTGGCCCACCCTATCTTTCCCCACCCGTCTTTCCCTCAGCAGACTTTGATGTTCATCAAACGCGGTAAATGCCTCTACAGCCACTTGTTGCGAGCTCGCGACAATGTCTATGTCATCTGCGTAACTCAGCAACCAGGAGATAGTTCTTCCGTGTTTACACCTCCCCGCCGCACTTTCTTTTCCAGAACCAGATTGAATAAGTCACACGACAGCGCTTCTCCTCAAACGGTTCGGAAATTCTAGAACCCTTCTAGACCCTGCCCTCCCGAACTAGATTGCCTTCACAGTTTTGAAAAGACTTGTTGCCGTTTCTGAGGCCTGCTGCTCGATTTTTGGCTTCTTGTTGAAGACCCGCATTTTATGTCTGCCCCCTGACTTCTCAGTATCTTTGAACTGGGAGACCGAATAAAACCGTTTGAACATTTCTTCGTTTCCTTCTTCTGGCAGAACTAGAGCTGTCGAAATCGATTATGACTTCGTCCACGTCTTGCCCTCTATAACAATTGTTTTCTCTGAATTCGATGATTCCCTTGTTGTTTCTGCAGGTTTTGGTCAACTTCGAGTTCGGGTCAAGTTTTTGTGCATCTTTTTTTCCAAAGGCTCTTCGATAACAATAACTGTGGTAGCCGTGGCCGTGTGGGTTCGTGCGTCGACCCATGCGCATTAGACTTTCACAGTCTAGGTTCGAATCCAAGTTCAGACAAACAATTTTTCAAAAAAACAAAATTGTTCGCGGTTCCGCCTCTTTCGAGTCACTGACAATGCTCAAAGAGTATAACTGTCTAGAAAAAGCTTCTCAAACTCGCCGTTCGGAGTCGGCATTAAACTGTAGGTCCCCTTCACTCGTGAGAGAACAATAGCACGCACAACACGAGTGGTTGCTGAGAAGCTAGGCCCAGGTCCACCCCGGACTGTAGCGCCGCCATTATTATTATTATTATCTTCAATAACTGCGATTGCAAGAGAAAAATGCATGTGCCATTATGGTCTACAAAATGCTGCTGGTAATGAACTCCAAAAATTGATTTAAGTTTACCTCTCACAAAACACCACAAGAGGGGTCCCCATACCGCTGTCACCTTTCAGTTTTAAGAATCCAGAGAAATTGAGAAGACCCTACCTGGGGTTGGTTGAATTAATCCCATTCAAAAGCCCAAAGCGGAGATACAGGCTGAATCGGATGATTCCAGAAATATCCCAAACCCGTCTGTCCAGCGCAGTCAAAGGGACATCTCTACGAATCGCACGAAACTCAACACAATTTCCATTTCAAATCAAATCCCCTCCAATTAAGTTTGTGTTTCATTAGCCCAGCATGCGTCGGTCGGCCACCCTGAACCAAATCCACCAGAAACGTACTCGGATATTAATTAAAACGACCACACACGGACGGATTTTCGGGCGCACAAGCTTAAAAGGTCGCATAAACGACGTAATCCAGTGCATCCCAAATTGCCATTCACATCCATCCCGACCCATCGTCCGTGCGTACGGTCGGGATTAGCACCCAATTTCTAGTCTGGATTGAAATCCCAGATTTATCTAAGCCAGTTAGGATAATTGATTCTCATTTTACAGCCGCGTGGTTAGTCACGTAACGATTTAAAGTGCAGCATGCTTCTCGTTCCGGGTGAGGTTTTAAATCATTCAGCCGGTGCAGTGGCTGCTGGGTAATTATCCTGTTTACCATGTCCTCACGCAGTCCGACACAATGGCTCGTCGGTGGCATGAACTCAATTGTCGTTATCTTTAGTTTCGTTTTGCTCCAGTTGTCTCAGTTGACGAGTCGGGTGGCGCACGCATGTCAAACATATGAATGACGGCATTAATTACGCGTCGCTTGAGAATGTGGGTGGGACGAGGACTGTTTGTCGGTGCGGATATCGCCACAAGGATGTCACTTCACCGCGAAGAGCCGAATGAACTTTTAATGAATCCCTCATAGAACCCTTCCGCAGCACGACCAAAGTGATGGCTAACTTTTCCCCCACCTCCTCCACTTTGTGCTAGCCACAAGTGGGTATGGCTGGGGGGTGGGACTGTGAAACTTTATAATCAAACAACAGTCGCCGCAGGGCATGCTCTAGTCGAGCTTCCTCTTCGGCCTTTGCAAAGCCTATATCCCACACCTACGCTCATTAGGACAATGGGGATGAATGCGTCTTGTTCAGTTGACTTTATGACCACCGCCTGGAATGGAGTGACATCTACGACATCTCCTGGGGGACAGCGGCAAGCTGCTAGGATACGACCAGCATCGTTCGCATGTGCGTCTGAGGGATGGTGGGTTAGTGCTTGATGGCAGACAATTAAGTGAAGTTTTTGCGAATTTTCGTCACGACGAGGTCTGGTTATGCTCCAAAGTTTGACAGGTTGAACTCAACTTTTCTTGTGTTTTGAGAAAAAATTCGATTTCCGTCACGGGCATGGCTCTGCTGACAGTTTGAAGGATCCCATTGCTTCGGGGATTTGAGAATTTGAGGCGAAGCGAAATCGATTTCCAAGGTTTCTTCAAAATTGATTGAGAATTTAGTTCTTTTTTCTTGAGTGGGAGTGACTGTGACATCCCTGGGATTGAGAGTTCCCAGTAAATGGGGCAAGAATTGATGGATTAGGGGCTGTAAGCCCGGCTAATGTGGTCATCTAATGGGGGTTGAGCATCGGGTGAATACGAAAATAAATGCGTTTCAGGGGAACTATTTCCTGCCGCCGAAGACAAAGCGTGATTAATTGATTTCCTTTTTTTTCGGTCGTCGTCGGTTGGGTTAGAGAGACAGGCAATCCCACGCAGACGTATTGCCAATTAACGGGATAATTGAAGGGGTGGGCTGAGGTCATTATTTTGACAAGGGTCATCGCAGTGTTACAGCGTTAAACAGCGTCTTCTCGAGTTGGTAAGATTTGAGAATGAAGGATGCGAATGTCTTCTTGTGAGTGGTCGCATTTTACGAGGCCATAAAATGGAGATTCTCTTGAAGAAGCTGTTGTACAGATTGACTGGCAGAAAGCACATGTTTTGAAAGTGGCAACAGAAACGTGACTGAAATGCTGCCGCTACTAAAAAAATCAGGAAAGCCATTCAAACACTTTCGGAGAATTGGTCGAAAGTGGTTGCCAAAAGTATGCATCGATTTAATTGAACTTTCTTTTGAATGAAATGCGAAATATGTCACGTTCAAACCGCCCATTGTTGAACGGAACCTTAATAACGTCGGCTACGTTCCTCAAGGGAATTGATACTCGGTATAGACAAGCTATGGGTGCGTTATTCCAAATCAAATCTTGCATCGACTTGGATGGATGGCATATTTGACTGGGGGGGGTGAATACTTGCTATAAAGAATGGTCAGGTAGTAAATTCTTCGGACCATCGTTTCTTTTTATGTCAACATCTAATTTTGTCCTTATAAAAAAAACAACAACAACAAATACGTAGGCGCCTATGAGCGTGTGCTGTATATATACTGTGTATGACATCAGCACACACAAGGTAAAAACACGTTTTAGTGCATAAACGCATACACATTGACAGCTGTCAGTGAGTGATCATGTTAAGGTTCTTTTTCATCGAACTCGCATTGGGAACGGGTGTAATCGGTAAGAGTCGCATTCGATTTTTTTTTGTTGTTTATTAAACAAAAAGAGTTTTGCCGCGTAAATCTGTTTTTTTTTTTTTACAAACTTTCAGCTAAACAGCATCAAACAATTAGCTTAATTTTTTTATCGTTTAAACACAAACGTACATGTGCACATTTTATTCACGCTTGCCGGTAAGTGCTGTTGTTTTGCTGCTTTTGGTATGCGAATAATTAAGTGATTGGGGCAATGATGTCTAATATAGTCTATGTTAATAAAATGGTAGTGTCTGTCTGTCTGATTGTTCGGGCTAACCTCCGAAATGGCTGGACCGATTTCAATGAAACTTTGCACGCATGAAGAGGAGGTTGTCAAAGTTGTCAAGAGTGACTTGGGTTTTTTTTCCACCTCGGACTGTAGCGCCATTATTATTATTTTTCCTTTTTCGTAGAAGGGCTGACTTTTTGAGGCAATGCAATCTTCAATCTTTAATGACTTCTGCTTGGCTCTGGAAGACCTTCTGCCGGCAAAATGAATCCAGAGTGCGGAAAAGATGGTAATCCGTTGAGGAGAGTACAGTGGATGGGGAGGCATTTTAAACCCCAACTGCAACAGTTTTTGCACCGTTACTTGCGAGGTATGGGGTCTAGGATTGTCATGCAACGCAGGTTATTTATCAGCCAATTTGGCATGCAATATGTTGATTTCCTCGCAATATTTGATAGGGTGATTTTTGATCGTGGGCGCCGTGCCATAGTGGGTAGGTGCGTCGACTCGTATGATTGATAGTCTCGGTTCAATTCCAGGAAAAAAAACACCTAACATTTTTTCACGGCTCCATCTCTTTCGAGTTACTGACAACTCTCAAAGATTATAACTGTCTAGAAAAAGCTTCTCAACCCCGCCGTTCGGAGTCGGTATTAAACAGTGAGAGAACAATAGCACGAACAACACGAGTGGTTCCTGAGAGGCTAGGCCCAGGTCCACCTCGGACTGTAGCGCCCCCATTATTATTATTATTAGATCGGACTTGGGGGTGTGTTTTGGTTTTCCATCTGCATCTAACCACTCCCAATATCATTTACGATTATCATATAGTGCCTATCCGGCGCCAAAACGGTTCAGTTTGATTTCTAATAATTTAATGCAAGCGATGCGCAGATTTCCAGACGCCGTAGTTTTTGGGATTCGTTCTGTTCATGCAGTACCCATTTATCGAGTTTCTTTACCTTTCCTATAAGAGAATGGTGTAGAGTTATTGTCATTGGGGATACTCTCATGCTTTGTGCAATTTCCTGCACCTATTTCGTTGGGTCCGCATTCACCGTTGCTCTTAAAACATCGTCGTCAACTAACCTTTCCGGCTTCCCAAGTGGCTGAAATCGCACGAACGGAACTTTCCAAACCAACGTCGTACAGTGCGTTTGTTTACCGCTACATCCTAAATTGCGTCATTAATGTTTTTCATTGCCAATAACGCATTATGTCCCATTTTAAATTTGTAAAGGAAGAGGGTTCGAATTTGAATTGCCAAAAGCATGCTAAATAATTCCTAGAAAAAAAATAGCGGTACTTGCAACGGACCCTAAAATTCTCACACGTCAAGCACACGTACCACTTTATTCTATAAAATATAAAATTTGACTTTCTGGCACAGATGTTCATTCGAGAGCTTCTTATTTCCGACTGAGCGGAAATCGAACATTTCATGTTGTACAGCCCAATAACTGAGGAAAAGTGCCGATGTGTGAATAGACTGTCAAAATGAGGAGAGCTAAGTTCCTTTGAATGTAGAATCACAACTCACAAAATTGTGGACAACTTTCCCGAAAAGGATTTAGTGGCAGTTCTTAATGAGATTTATCGATTGACTCTCTCCTTGAGAGTCAGCCAGTAACCAAGAGAGTTTACGATCGGATTAAAGGCACATGCACCGCTTCTGCCCATTACTTTAAGACTTCTCCGAAAATCTCCACTTATTTGGCGCACAAAAAAAGGATAAGAAACTCAACACAATTTCAAAACCAGCAACCTAATCAATTATTGAAGCAAATGCTCTGATGTGCCCATTAAGTCGTCACCAGGGTCGCAACCCTAGAAACAAATTCACAACCGACCTTAAAATAGTTCCAATTAACTTGGCCGTTAAAAGCTTCTTCCGCCCACGCCTTGACTTGAACAGAACCGATTTCTTATGAAACAAAAAAATAAATACCCACTCATCTGAGAGTTTGATCTGTGGTTTTGAAAATGCTAACGTATCCGTGTTTAATTTTTTGTGCGTCAACTTCAGTCCCCGGGGGGATTTGTGGTTCTGCTACGTTCCGGCGGATTTTTCCGGCTCAGGGTTCGTGTCTGTGTATGTGAGGGACTTTAAACTTTTTAATTAATCCACCAACGGGGACGGCAAGACAAAATTGTTTTCTTTTTTTCTGATTTCTTGTGAATTTATACATTTCGCTGGAGCAGAGGATCCTTCAAATTGGGTCTTATTACATTGTATCCTCTCGATTTGGTGAAGGCGGGAAGGTGTTGGGGACTTCACCGTGACGACCCAAAGTTAAGGGTGACTTTATCGAAATTTTATAGATCCTAACGATGGTTATCGCCTTGACGGTCTGGGGAGGGGTTGTTTGCCGTTTGTGGTTTTTCGAGGAAAATTTGCTGAAATCATTCGACGGAAGGAACGATGTCAATGTGTCAGGGTCAGTGGAATATGTGCGCTCTGCGTCTGCAAAAGGAAAGCACTCACCATTGCTGGGGTTTGGAAGGACATGTTTATGGGGATTTTTTTGCAGTCTACTGATTGCAAGGACACGAGACTGTCTGAGAGTGTTTTACATGCTCTGAGGCAGAAATGAGAATGGGGGTGGGGAGTTGTCTCCCTTGTAAGGGGACGTCATGGTGCTTTTACGCAAAAAAAAGCATCTATAATGTTGTGTCAACACTTGACATCCATCTCAGATGCAAAAAGTTGTTCCAATTTCGGCAGACGTCAACTATGTTTGGATTGTTCTAAAGTAACCAAATGCTCCTTCTTCTTTGGGTTTGGTGTTGATTTGGGCCCAGTTTCTTTAACCACCTAGGTTGGGCATGACATTGCTCTCTCACGAGAGGAGGGGACCAACGCCGACTCAGAACTTCGACTAAGTTTGAGAAACTCCACCTGAGAGTTATACTCTCTGAGCAATGTCAGTGGCTTGAGAGAGGTGGTGTCATAAAAAGGAGAGATACACGTTCAACCAGGCACCGTCGAGTTTTGCGAAGAAGGCGACTCCGAGAAGCGTCATCTGAAAATTATTCTGTCTGATCATTGTCGGTGATTTGAGAGAGGTGGTGCCATGCAAATGAGAGTTAGTTTGTCTGGGATGGAAGCGTAGGAGTCGAACTCGAATAGCAAAATTGTATAAGTTCACCTGACAATTAAACTTCTGAGCAATGTCAGTGACATGAGAGAGGTGGTAATAATAATAATAATAATGGCGGCGCTACAGTCCGAGGTGGACCTGGGCCTAGCTTCTCAGCCACCACTCGTGTTGTGCGTGCTATTGTTCTCTCACGAGTGGAGGGGACCTACAGTTTAATGCCGACTCCGAACGGCAAGATTGCGAAGCTTTTTCTAGACAGTTATACTCATTGAGCATTGTCAGTGACTCGAAAGAGGTGGAGCCGTGAAAAAATGTTTGGTGTTTTTTCGGGAATCGAACCGACAACATAGAGCGTAGGAGTCGACGCACCTACCCACTACGCCACTGCACCCACTCACCGACAAGAGAGAGGTGGTGCACTAAAAATGAGAGTTGATGTGGCTGAGATCGAACAATGGACTTTCAGCGTAGGATTAGACTCCGAACAGCTCAGTTTGGGAAGCTTCACGTGACAATTATACTCTCTGAGCATTGTTAATGAATCGGGAGCGGTGGTTTGTGTGCCGGGATCGAACCATGTACCTTCAGTGTAAGGGTCGACGTACGTAACCACTACGCCACAGCGGACAAGTGCTCGCTTCAATAAAAATTCAAGAGAATTAGTGAATTGAGAGAGGTGGTGTTGATGAAATGTTGCGTGCCCGGAATCGAACCATGGAACCATCGAACCATCGAACCATCTACCATCAGCGTTGGAGTTGACGTACTTAACCTCTATGCCACAGCGGACAAGTGCTTGTTCAGTTAAAGTTATTCGGAGAGGTGGTCCGAATTCCCCTAAATGTTGGTCGAGATCACATTAGGGTTTGTTTTGAAACTTCTTCACACCAACACTTGTCCTTTATGAGGACAAAGAAGGGCTTATGTCTCCTATTCGAGTTGTATTTGTTATTTTGACGACTTCTTTCAATGGTCGTCATTTCCACTGGCATCACCTTCCTTGAGACACTGGCAGAGTATACAGAAAAGAGTAAACAGCCAATACCGTGGTGCGGTCTGGTTCGACATCCCTCAAATACCTAATAATGGCTGTCATAGCATTTTCCGTCACATTAATAGGCTATAGGGTTTCACGGGAACTGACGTGTGGGTTAACCGATACGATGATATATCGATTGTGGCATGGGCTGTGAGGCATGGCGCGACATCCTGTATGAACCAGAGATCGTCCAAATCCACGTCTTTAATTTCAGTAAAAAAAGGCGGTTAACATGGCTCTGTTACGACCACCGTTTACCGAAACGTTGTCCCCAGCCTCATATTCGAAGAAAAATGGTCCAAAGATGCCACCACTCCACAAACCTCACCAAACTGTCACTCTCCGTGGATGCACTGGTGAAACCCGATCCGCGTGGAGTCGCAACGAGCCGATGTTGGGCTATGTGTGACTGCTAATCTACAGTCGGCCACCTTAATCTAACCTAGCACTCGATTCTGCACAATGGACCTACCTTGGTCTAAGTGCATTCCCCAATAGGGAAAGTCGCATGCAAGCCTAGGGCAAGAAACGTCGTTTTCCCGAATACTTACCTCTTCTATCTTAAACGAATGGATGGCGCAGATGGTTAAGTGCCTGCTCTAAGTTGTAGTGGTCCCAGGTTCGAATCCCAGTGAAAGCAAAGTTAATATGCTTTTATCCGGTTTTCAAATCTGGTCCAGTCACCATTTGTCGTTGGCATCAAATTGACGGCTCTATCATTGGAGCAGTCGATCAAATGTGGGTATTCAATGGACCAAAATGGTCTATGTGTGCTGGTGAATTCATCAGCAGCCCCCTAACCTAACCTCTTCAATCTTCCTTCTAGCTCCTTCCCTTCGAATGCCTAAGCTTTAAAGAAGGCAATTGTTTCAAAAAATCATTCAAGACATTCGGTAAAAGAAAAGGTCCTCAAAAAGAAAACGTCTCTTAAAGATGACTAATGGACTGCAGAGTTAGGTGGCTGATTGTCCAGCTAATCAACGTCAAACCTAATTATTGCAATGACACCGTCAGTTCAGGATTGGAACTACAACATGCGTGTCCTAAAGCCCTGACAGTCTTCGAGGGTTAAGCCCGGAAGCGAGTCAATCCCAGTCTCCTCCAAATCTTGCCTATGGTCACAGTCTTCCAATCAACTCCACAAACTACGAGACTTGTTGTTAATTATTTCGACAAAGTGCTTTAATTTTTAGTCGCCTTTGGGAAACGTGAACACGGCATGGGTTTCAATGAGACACATAAAGGCCAAAAAGACACTGATTCCTTTGACAAGACATAAAACCAGACACATTCATTCTTTGCTCCAAGCAAAGAAACATCCGCCCACAGTTCCGTCTGCTGTAAGACCTCTGACACTAATTGGTGGTATCCTTTCAAACTGTCTTTTACTCCCTGAAGGACAATCAAATTCTGTTCACACAGGACGTTCTTGTTTACAGTTGGTATTGTTTTCAAAATTAATTTCCTCCAGCAAATCACTGGACATCATTTAAATGCTCTTTTTACGATGCCACTCCACGCTTAAGTGACCCTCTTTACGAGGAACGAAGGGCATTTCGTTGAGCAAATGGGTCTGAATGCCCAAGTTCACACATAAACATTCCATAACATTCCCCCATAGCCACGACCATGATTTGAGAGATGAGAGGTTCCTTCAGTGCATTGAAATCAAACAGGTGGTTACCATCCGGACGGGGAGAGGAATTTCAACTTTATTTGATCCGAACAAAGTGAAGATTAACTTGGAAATGGACACGACGAGGATTATCATAAAATAATCCTTTTGTGTCCAGAAGCTGTGACGGAGTGTGCTTCCGTTTTGGCGAGGAACTGAGTGTGTGGCTTTTTCTGTGGAGGAAGGAAGAATAAGTCAGTGGTTGTGGTCCATTTTAGAACAAAGGAAGGAGATTTCTCATTAGAAGGCACTTCATTGGATTAGTAATTAATTTTCCGAATTATTCCTCCGGACATTTCAAGGAATGAGTGGCCTTTGTGAGATTGTGCGGCGGGAACAAATATTCATTCCTTTTCAGACACTGAATTGCAGGACCGAATTTTTCTTATTCCATGACCTATGACTTACCGCCTCCGACTTTTCTCTTCCGTTTCTGAGAAAGAGACGTGTGATTCCTCAGTCAGACCAACGCAGAGAGCTAAAGTGCTGTGCTTCTGTGTTTTGCTTCACTTTGATGTTGAATTCTGTGCTCATGTCTTGTCGTTGATTGTTAGTTGAACCTTGAAGCAAAAACGTTGACCGGTCCATGGTCGCAGTAAAAATGACTTCTCTGCCAAAGAAAGTGTTTTCATTTTCGTGGCTGGAATCACAAACCATGCAGACGTTTGCTGTTGTCGTGGAAATCAGTTCTCTTCTTCCCCTTAATTGCCAAACTCTGTCTCATATTCCACTCCACATGCATCAGGCTCCAACTGGTTGCCTTAGAATTTCCAGAGAAAACCATTCCAAGTTGCTTTTCACATTAATTCTCAATTTTATGAAAAAAAATCATTTTTTCTTTCCTTTCATTTTCCTTTTTCCTAAGTACGAGTACAGTAGAATCTCGAAAAGGTGAACAGACATAAAACAGACCGCGTTCGTCTTTCGGAATAATTCATCTTTCCAAGCATTGAACTTTAAAACTTAAAAACAACAAAAATATATCAGACATTTAAACAAATTTTCATAGTATTTGCGAGGCCTTCATGATTTCAAGATTCTACTGTATATCTTGTCGTTGAATATCAGTTGCGTTTGTTCGCGCAAGAGTAAGAGATGGCTAATTGAAACTGAAACCTTAACATCATGGCTTGCAAAATGATAGTGGACTGACACCACTTATATACCCGATGGAACCAGAACAACAAGCACTGGGTAGGAGGCAGAATAGAACACAATCTAAGTACAGGGTGGGTCAACTAATTGTTTTTTGTATTAAATCATAGGTTATTTTGACACTGGCAGCTGTTTCTCGCTCGAAATCTTGACAGAAAGTCACTATCAAACCTTCGCCGAACGAAATGAGTCGCTTTACGCTTGAACAACGTGGGGAAATATTGAAAACTTATCTCCAAAGTGAGTGCTGTGTAGCCCAAACACTGCGTTTTTTCAAATGAAGTTTTGGCCGAAATGAAACACCTACCGCGACTGCTCTACGCAAGTTTGTGCAAAAAGTTCGTGAGACTGGTATGCAATGGACAACACTCATGGTCCTCGTCGTCATACGGTGCGCACAGATGAGAATGTGGCTGCTGTGGCCGAATGTGTGAGACTCAATTCACGAACATCAACTCGCCATCGATCTCAACACGCACTCTCCTGAGGAGAATTCTGCACAAAGATTTCGGATTATTCGCTTACAAGGTTCAATTGACTCAGCAAGTCGCTCGACCCGACCATCCGCTTCATTATGGGTTCGCAGTTTGGGCCTTAGAGCAGCTTGAATTGGACAACAATTTTGAGCGAAAAATCATCTTCATCTTTTCTGACGAGGTGCATTTTCATCTCGGCGGCTACGTTAACAAATAAAATTGCCGCACCGCATCTGGGGCTCGGGAAACCCGCACGTTATTTGCATATCGAGAAGCCAATGTATTCATGGAGAGTGACAGTTTGGAACATTTGCTTAGAGTACCTGTGGTGGGTCAGTAAATTAGATTTAAGAACAATAGTTCAGTTAGCTAAGATAGTTTTAAGTATTTTGTAGGAACATATTGTCTAGCAACGCAGCAATGTTTTTTGTTTCGGGATTTTCTCTGAAGGATATTTTGTAGAAGTGCCTCAGATTTGTAAGAACATCCGAAGGCAGAAGACGATCGGCGAGCGTGGTTTTGTTTTGTTTTTAATTTCTTTATACTTAATTTGCTTTGATTCAATCCTTTCTTATTATCAATAAATATAAAATATTTTGAAGCATATCAAAAATATAAGTTTTCTATATAAATGCAAAAAAAAGGGACAGTTTGGTGACGTTTGTGGAGTGGTGGCATCATTGAACCATTTTTCTTCGAAAATTAGGCTGGGAACAACGTTTCGTTTCAGAGCCATGTCAACCGAATTTTTTTTTACTGAAATTGAAGACCTGGATTTGGACGGCCTCTGGTTTATGCAGGATGGCGCGCCCTGCCACGCAGCCCATGTCACAATCAATCTTTTGAGCACCAAATTCCCAAATCGTGTTATCAGCCATCTTGGTGATGTCAATTGTCCGCCTCAGAGCTGCGATTTGATCCATTTGGACTTTTGGAGAACCGTAAAGGACCGTTGTTATGTCAACAATCCGAAAGCTATTTAAACACTTAAGGTCAATATCATCCAAGCAATCCGTGAGCTACAGCACGAAACCATCAACAAGGTCTTGAAAAATCGGGGTGACAGAATGCGCGTTACTGCGAAGCCAGCCGAGGCAACCACTTGAACGACGTTGTATTTCATAATTAACGGAGGTGTTTGTTCTTACTAATAAGGCCATACTACATTGAAAAAATTTAATTTTGTTCATTTTATTGCATTTTTTAAAAAAACTTGTATGTCTCTGTATATTTAATATATTTATTATAACTGAATCAATCATGGAAAATAGTCCTCTACAAAAGGTTATTCTGATGAAGTTAATTGGAACTCGATTTTCAATTGAATGATGTAATAATAAATAATAATAAATGAAATAAATGCAATGAAATGTTTCATTTTGCATTAAATGCAATTATCGTTCTTGTGGAAGATCGGAGGTTTTATTAAGACAATGATTCTAAACACAAGGTAAACTACGTTCGTTCTTGCCTCTTTTCATCATGCGTCGAAGGGTGACGTGATTAGGAAATTCAATTTCCAAAAGAAATTTACCAGCAAGCTCAGCACCAAAAGGGACTGGAGCAATGAATCCATGGTCCATAGACTGAGCAGCAACACGGTAAAATGGTATACGGACGGATCAAGAACTGATGAAGGAACTGGAGCAGGAGTTTTTGGACCCAGGACAAAATACTTCGAATCCATGGGCAAATATACCAGCATCTTTCAAGCGGAAATTTGTGCCATAAACAGATGCGTTCAGATCAATCTTGAAAGGAATTATACCAACTGCGACATAGCAATAATGTCAGACAGTCGAGTCGCTATTATGGCACTGGACACCATCAAATCCAAACTTGTATGGGTATACTTGCAAAAGATCAAAGAGTTGAGTAGGAGAAACCGAGTAAAAGTCTGCTGGATACCTGACCATACGGGGATAGAAGGCAACGAAATGGCCGACTCCCCGGCAAGGAAAGGAGCATCAGAACCCTTCATAGGCCCTGAACCATTCTGCGCTGTACGAGACCATCTCCTCAGAGAAGAATTCAGGGAACTGGAAAGAAGGAATCGGATTGAAACCTGGAATAACGCTCGTGGAATGAAGCAGACCGAGAAACTCCTAGGACAAGAGATTCGAGGCATGCATCAAAATGAAGCAAGAATAACCTCCGTATCCTAACAGGCTTCCTAACGGGGCACTGTAGACTCAGGGAGCATCTAAGGAAACTAGGGGTATCAGAAGAAGGTCTCTGCAGATTTTGTGGAGAATTTAAGGAAATTCCAGAACATATACTGGGATTTTGTGAGGTACTAGCTTACAAATGAAAAAGAAGTCTGGGCAAGTACCTACTATCAGAAAAAGAAATGCAATTACTAGAACCATCTCTCATTCTCAGATTCCTGAAGGAAACTGGCTTAGAGAGAATACTCTAGAACAGTTTTCTTCACCTATGCGCAATAGGAGTCCATTACCCTCAATACAACTCTGAAAAGAACTGTATTTGAAGGGAACTCGTAATTGTGCTAAGCTATTGAAAGGGGGCACAATAGATCTTAAAGGTCGTGGTGCAATATACCCTCAACCATAATAATAATGCCTCTTTTAAAATTGCCTCAAATTATAGAAAGAGTTGCTGTCAGTGGAACAAAATTGATTCAGGACAATTCTAACGATTGGTCCAATCAATGCTGTCAAGTTTTGGCGGATTTCCGCGTAGAATATGCGGCAAATTATTCATAGTGGTACGACGGCATATCTCACAGTTCAGGACGGAGTTTAAAAGTCCTTCAATGCGGTTTAACGAAATGTATCTTGACAACAACATTCTAGATATATAAATTAATTAATTTTAAATCATCAAGTGAGGGACATTTTTATAATTTTAACAAAATACCTAGTGTATCGAACATTTTTGAAACTACGAATCTAACACCCTCCTCGTTTTACAAAGAAAAGCGCGATAGCACGAGGCAACAAGAATCTCAAAAAATCCTTAAGAACATTCAATGCAACCGCAATAAATTGAAATATGGTGTGAACTTTGAAGAAAGATTTCTTTGGGCAATTTGTCATGCAACATTCGAAAATGTATGCCATTTGGCAGCAGCCAACGAATCAATTTAAGACCAGCAAGACGTTCACAGAATTCCAATACTCATTCGTTCATTGAAATAAATCAATTTTTGGCATTCCATTTTAAGGCAAAGTGTTGTCTCGGAAGATGTATTGAAATTTGTGAGTTGAATTCGATCTGTCTCGTGAGCTTTCGAGATTTCTTGTGATTTAAAATAGGATGGAAATTGTTGGAATGCGTTTCTCTCAGTGTCATGATTTCGAATAAGTTAGGAAATAAATTCTTTTTAAATTTTGAGTAAACCAAATATCAACATTTTTAAGGAAATTCAACTTTTTATTGTATTTTCCACTGGCTTGAGAGGCACTTGAACAAACGCAAATTAAACATGAAACGACAAGCATTTCCACAATAGAGTAGTCTCCCTTAGGAAATTTGGAACGTTTCTCTGCCGTCCAATGAGCCCTAGATCCAGAACATTTGAAAGGATAGCAGTTGCAAGCAGAACAAATTACGAAGTTCAAGACATACCCATTTGAAGTCTGCTTAACTTAGAGTTTTCTGCTTGGCGCCGACAAACACCCAATCTCATCAAACTTTAAGCATTTTTTGAATTCAAAACGTAGCAAGATTTCGCCTTCACAAAAATAGACCCACCACACCACATCCTCTTCACACCTAGTCCATAGCTTAAGGGCTTAATTAAAAATCGTCCTTGATGAACACCCTCTCAATAAATCACCCCGACAAGCCCACACCCATGTTTCCCACTCCCTGCCCCATTACAAGAAACAGTTCACAAAACAGAAGTATCTCACTCAATAAACGACCGAATTTATCGCTCAATTCCATGACCGCTGTAGGCAATTACGCGCAGATACTAATTATCGTGAATATCTTATCGCCTGAACTGGAAATGATGTAATTAGTTAAAAAAAAGCGCCCGTCAAATGGGCGATAAGTGCCTCGCAATCAGCCCTCGACAAACTTTGTGCGTATCCTTTTAATTTTTTCGCTTTCAAATTCGAACAATTAAATGGAACTTGCCTTTGCTTTCGTCCTCAAACTGCCTTCTCCCTTCACTGGGTCACTTTGTCACTTGGCCAAAGAAATATCGCGGCCCAACACTTCTTGCACTGAACACTTAACACTGAACAAAACCGTATTCGTCCCTTTGCAAGCAAGTATTCCGATGTAGTGTCCTTCTGAGCACTCAATATAAAGCAGACTTAGCGCTTTCCGTTTCGTGTCTTGTTTTCGAAAAGTCCGTACGACCACTTGTTGAACAATGCGACGTTGAATGGCTAAGGACCCGACATTTATAGACGGACTTGCAACCACCACCGCGCGACGAGACCGAGAGAGCGCCAAATAGCGAGAGAGAGCAAGAAACGTACGATACTCCTTATCGGGGCACGTTAGCTGTTCCATTCGATGGGGGTGCTGGTTGTATTTGACTTACCACCAGGCGACGAACCCTCCCAGTGTTTGGGGATTCATTCATCGGTTTTGCGATGAACACGCAAGCATACGAGCGCAACGGAAGGGATTTGAATTCTGTCGGTGTGTGCGGGAGAAAGAGAATCGCGCGCAGTGGGGACTTGTATGGTGTGGTGAGTATCCTTTGAATGTGTGTCGACAAGAGGTGGAAATTAATTCTGTGGAAATTCATTTGTTGACTCTTGAAGTGGAGCTCTGCAACGAAGACGATTGCTGTCCCTTTGGGACAAGTCGTGCAGTTAGGCGAAACGAATAATTCCTGGAGTTTGGCACAAGAAGCCTGGTCCGAATCGAAACGAGTTGCTAACGTTTGCTAATCTTTGCCAGATTCAATTGTCTGGGCAGCAGGCGACAGAAGTCGAAGAAACATCTTGAGTTGGGCAGTTATCGGAATGGAAATGGAGTTCTTAATTGTCTCCTATTTGACGCTGTTTAGTAGGCTTCTTGCGACATAATCGCCAGAAGTAATTTTCCTGTCAGCCGTCAGAGATGATGAAGTGGAGACGAGAGGCGCTAATACTTTTTTTAACTGTCTGACTGCCATCAAATAAAACTCAATACTTTTTAAAACTCAGAATACGGAAAAAGTATTCAATTAAAGAATTTTTGAGTCTTTGCATTAAAAAATCATTTTAGAGTGACTGAAGTCAACGAGTAATTGAATCTCTCGGAAGGGCCATAGTTTAGGAACTTTCAAGAGCTTTAAACTGAAAGTGGCGAGTTTTGAAATTCTTCTAGGCCTAGACATTCTTCTAGACTTCCACAAATCCCTCTTCCAAATTCAATACTCCTCAAATTCTTACGTGGCCCGTTTTCGTTTGTTTTCAGCGAGACAATGTACCATCGCCCTCAATTGGTGCTCTGCTGTTTTCTGCCGTCGTCGTAACAATTAAAATTAATTTCGGCACCACAATCCAGAGCTTGGCATCCTAATTCAACCCTCGGGGTCTTCAAAGGGAAACGAAATCTGCTAGACATTAGACAAAGTCTGAAGCAAGCAGTTGGAATACTGGATCATGATCCTGGCAAGATTAGGAGCAACAAGAAGAACGGACAGACTACGGAGATTAGAAAATTCAAGAGAAGATAAAAGTTTTCAGGCTCAAGATTTTATTGAAAAAAAAAGGATTGAATATTTTAAAATTATCAAAAGTCTACTTTGTCTACATTATTTTAGACATATTTTTATACCAAAACTAGAGTATCCACCGTGCTGCGCTACACCCTCTCTGGTGGGCGTGTCCTCTTATTTTTTCAGGGAATCTAATTTTTTCCCGGTGTTCTTTACATGTGTGCAAAATTTTATAATTCTCCGTTCAATGTTTGCTGAGAGATGGGAGTTTCTGTTTTTCATATAGCCTATAACCGATCGAAAACCGATGAATGAAAAATATGAAACTCTGAATAATGACAGATGGCATAGCTCGAATTCTTATGAACCAAAAACACATAAAATTCCCCAAGTCATTCTTGACTACCTCTCCATGCCGGCAAAGTTTCATTGAAATCGGTCTAGCCGTTTCGGAGATTAGCCCGAACAATCAAACGTTCGTGAGTTATCAAGTCACAACGCACTTGCAACTATTTATATGTAGAGGTCAAAGACTAATATTTTCGTTTTTTTAGTGTCTTTTAATGGACACAAATTTTATAGGCCATATTACATAAAGTTAACAATTGTAGTGAAAAGCTGCGTCAAAAACAACAACAGTTACAAATAGAAAAACAATTTTGCAAATGGGCCTCATTCTTGTCACGCAGTGTACAAAATTCGGGGCTTCAGCTAAAATAGCTCCTTTGTATTGTAACGACTAAATGGTTGTATCAAGTGCAACAACTGTCATCTTGATCTTAGTCCGAATTGGCATTGCATTCGATTGAATGGGTCAGAAATCTAATTTTGTCATGTTTCGAAAGCTGCTGAGGCCGATTTTGTCTAAAATACTGTGTTTTACGATATTTTGGGTGGTTTCATGGTCAAAATTGCGTCATTCTCAAGGGTTTTGTCGTTTTCCAAAATTCCAAGATCTGCTCAGATCAGATAGTTTTCCAATCAGTTTAAGCCTGAATTTAAATTTTTTTTATTAAGACCCGTCATTCAATCTCAATTCGAAGCACTAAATAATCACTGATTTCAGAAGGCTTTCACTCCATCTGCTTTCGAAGATTTATCTCACAACTTCAAAACTGCCACAAGGTTGATCGGATGACTTTTAATTTTTTCCAGGATGTTAAGTTAAGGGGTGGTGGCTGAGCTTCACAAAAACCAGTTTTGTATGGTTATACCATGTCACACACAGAATCTAAGTGTTATTGGGGCAGGATAGAGAATAGAGGAGAATGTTATTTTTTATACATAATGGCATCGATAGGTCTTTCAAATTAATGCAAAATTTCGATGACGCCTTACACACATTTTGTTTTATTTAAATTTAAAGATAAGAAGCGCTTAATGAAATACCTTTTAGTTGTGCTATTTAAGCTCTATAAACATTTGTTAAAAAACAAATCCACCACTAAGTATTTCCAATTTTGTATAATTTTCTTAAATATTTCTTTAAATTAAAGAACTAAACGTTTAAATTATATTAGGACAATAGATGTTGAGTCTAGATGCAACACTAGGAGAAGCGGCAGCAATGAAGTTGAGTTGAAATGAATATCAAGCTATTTCATGGCTTTACGAAATTAGGGAACCAGAGGATGGGACCCTAAAACGAGGAAACGTTTATGCCAATGTTTAGACCATGTGAGCTTGAATTCCTTTAAATCATGTCCTAAAAGCTGTAGTGTCTTACAAGTTCTCAAAGAAAATATAAAGTTGACTTTGAAAGACACAGTGCCAGTGCCACTTTAGTCCGTCATTCCACGGGAAGAGAAGGAAGGACACAAACTTAATTAAAAAGTACAAAAAAGTTTATAAAACAATTTGCTTGAAAAAAATTCCCCCAAATTCCGCTGGCTCTGCCAATTCAATCCACTCCCAGGAGACCCTCGGTCAGACACTCAATTCCATCCACCACTTAATGTGGCAAACTTAAGGCCATCCACCAAACAGGATTAACTTGTCAAACCGACCCAAACACAATAAAATACCCAACAAACTTGTTGGTATTTACATTTTTAACGGGAAACCCGGTTGAATGAAAATCATTATAAGGACAATACTCATAACTCACTAGCTTCGTACTCCCACGGACACCAATGCCATGCGAGGAGTGCAAAAGCTATTTAACTCTTAAAGGTTGAAAGGCTTAGTTGCGCAATAAACAGAAAGGACACACTCCCACTCAAAACACCGCCGCTGCTGTGTGCTTTCCAGTGAGCGAATGAAAACCATTTCATAGCAATTCTCTGGGCAGACAATGTGTGGAAACTTCCCGAAGAACAATGAAACTCGACACAACACATATCCGTCGGCATTATCGCATAACGTTTTGAACTAATTAAACACACACAAACTTGTGCTGCGCATGCAGTTGTGATGATTTTTCCGGGAATTTATGTTTTGTCACGTGAGAGTTGTGAATGGAATTCTTGGTCTTATGGTTTTGAATTTTTATTGGATGCCTGGAGATGGGAAATTCTTCTTTTTTTTCCAGTTGAAGTGGGGATCTGGAACTGTGCTTGGGTTAATGGGTTACCAATGTTTGTTGGGTTGGTTGAGCTCCACCGGCGGAATTGAATGAATAGGTTGGGTTAGGTTAGGTTAGGGGGCTGCCAGTGGATTCACCAGCACACCATGTTGTTCCATTGTGATACCCACAGTGGGACTAGTACCACTGATCGACCGCTCCAGTGATAGTGCCGTCAATTTGATCCCACGGCAAATGGTGACTGCACCAGATTTGAAAAATCGGATGAAAGCGTATTAAGTTTGCTTTTTAGACGACTGGATGGCGCAGTTGGTTAGGTTTTTCGAATTCCAATGAAATCGAATCTGGTCCAGTCATCATTTGCCGTTGGGATCAAATTGACGGCACTGGAGTAGGTTGCTACCTGGCAGTACAATGGACCAGTTTTGAATCTGAACGCTCCAGTATGGTTTCAAAAATCCTCCGAAAAAAAAACTTTGCTTTCATTGGGATTCGAACCTGGGACCCCTGAAACTTAGAGCAGACACAGGCCAACTGCGTCTTCCAGTCGTTTTTAGCTGAGCCGGCTAAAACAACTGTGCAACATCTAAGAAAAGGTGGCCAGTTCATAGCTTGGCGAGACCAACAGATCTCCTTTACAGAAATTTGACCGATGATGCAAATAGACGAATATTTAGCCTAATTGGTCCCCTGTAATGTGCACTGCCACAGCTGTGATGTCGGATCAGAAAAGGAGACCCTGTCTAATTTCTTTGATACACATCACTGGCGGTAGTCAAACATCGAGCTCTGGGAGTACATATAATCGAATCTCTTAAAGAAGTATCCAAGACGATCATCAAGGAAGTAGCGGTATTCCTCATCTCTACAAGAGTGTTGTCTAAGCGGAAATAAACCTTACAACCTACATTTCCTTTCCCACTCAGAGCTGTGGTATCAAAACGGCACATAGTGCTAATTGGGTTTCGCCACTACACAAATAGGCCCAGGACAGGAGGGAGGACATGATGTCTTCAGTCATCTCGAAAATAGGCAGATTCCTTGTAAAAATAGAACGCAATACCTCTACTAATCCCGTGCCCACTCAGTGAACGAATTCAATTTATATCACGGAAGTCTCATTCTATTCACTCCCCCCCATCAAAAAGGGCACCCCCACCCTCTGCTCATCCCACCAGCTCCAGCTCAACAGGTAATTACATTCCAGTTAAAGCGAATATCCCCTCTGTTGGCAGGACAAATTATAGCAAATTCCACCCCCCGCACCACCGGCCTGAACCAGCGAACCCTTCAATCATCGAAAATATCATTAAATGTCAATAACTGGTAAGTACCTCCGATTTGTCATCGAATGGGTGTCCCAGCCCACCCCAGTCCCCTTTATTGGATCGACGGCAAACAAAATTAAGTTAAAGCGTTTCCGATAACCATAGCGAGGACAGCCACTTGACAACTGGATTAACTCAAATCAACCGTAAAATTTTGTATTTTTAGACACTTAACCGTTCGCGTTCATCCATCAAACGCCAGCAAGAGTGAGTTGGACAAACGCGCTGGCTTATGTGTCGGCCGGTGGGGCTGTGGGCGTCGTTGGCTGGCCTCACTTATCTGCTTCGTCGAGTGGAAAATAAAATTCGTAAACATCGGTCAATTGATAGATACTTTATTATTTATTTTGCTTATCCTAGTCCTCGCTGGTTGGGGTTGGTTTGGTATGGTAATTCTTATCACCCCTCTCGTGGACATTCCAACAATGACGGCTGGTTATGAATTTTAAATAGATTCAGTGGAATCTGTCAATCTATCAGTTGACGTTGCAGTTCTTTGCTTCAATGGGACTAGACACATTTCTAGGTAAAAGCTGGCTTCCACAGAATAAATTCGAAATATCTTGTCCTCACCTCGGACAGTTGAACCTAACAGCAATGCAAGCGGATGAAGGGAAGTTTACTGCAGTCGTCCTTGAGAATCTGAAATGTGACTGAGATCATTATCCGCAAATGTAAAGATTTGTGAAGGGACAGACGCTTTGTTCAACTGTCTTTTGGTTTAGCTAATCTGATGTCGTTCTTGTGACGGGCAAGTGTATCTGTTTGATTAGTTGGAGGGAGGGACGGACAACTGGTAGAAGAGGTGCAGTCGATACTGAGAATTTTCGTTTTTATAGACTGTTGAACGGTGACGAGGACACAAATACCGCTGTCAGCCAAAATATTTTACTCATGTGAACGGTGATAGACGAGAATTCCATCCCACCGTCCTCGAAAAGGTCAAGATAGCAACATCGAGTCTGGAGTATAACAAAGCTACTGGGACAGATGGCCTGTCTATTGAAATCTTTAAAGCACCTGGGGATGATCTATAATAGTTTGGCACATGCACTACCTCATCTGACAGATATGGTCGTGAAAAAGTATGTCTCAGTATCGCTTGCTAGATCCACAAGAAGGAGACCAACTTGTCTGCCCCAATTATCGAGAGAACATCTCTTTAACATTGCATGCGAAATATTGTCTGCCGCAACTTTGAGTCCTTGAGCCCTTGAGCCCGTGAACCCATCGGGCCTTGAGCCTTTAAGCCCTTCAGCCCGTGATCCCTAGAGCCCTTGAGCTCTTGAGCGTCTGAGCACCTCAGCCCTTGAGCCCTTGAGCCTTTGATCCCTTGAGCCATTGAGCCCATAAGCTCTTGAGCTTTTGAACCCTTGAGCTATTGAGACCTTGAGTCCTTGAACCTATGAACCTATGAGCCTTTGATGCCTTGAGCCCTTGGGTCCTCGAGCCATTGAGCCCTACAACCCTTGAGACACTGATACATTGAGCTTTTAAGCCTTTGGGCTCTTGAGCCTCTTTGCACTTCAGCCCTTGAGCCCTTGAGACTTGAACATTTGAGCCCTTGAGCCGTTAAACTCTCGAGACCTTTCGTTCTTGAGCCCTTGAGTCCTTGAACGCGTGAGCCTTTGCACCCTTGAGCCCTTGGGTCCTCGAGCCATTGAGCCCTACAACCCTTGAGACCCTGAGACATTGAGCACCTGAGCCATTGGGCTCTTGAACCTCTTCTCACTTCAGCCCTTGACACTTGAGCATTTAAGCCTTTGAGCCCTTGAGCCCTCTAGACCTTGAGTCCTTAAGCCCTTGGGCCCTTGCGCACTTGAGGCCTTCAGCCCTTGAGCACTTGAGCCCTCCAAAGCCTGAGCCCCTGTGCCCTTGGGTCCTTGCGCTCTTGAGTCTCTGTGACATTCAGCCCTTGATCCTTTAAGCTTTTGAGCCCTTGAGCAGTTGAGCCCTTTAGCCTTTGAACAACTGTTTCGTCGCGTCGTCGCCATCGGTGAAGGAAGAAAGAGCCGAACGAGTTAATCTTAAATCAGTGGACTCTTTGTCAAGGAGTACTGGAGTATTTCTTCCTCTTCGTGTTGTGTTGCAATACGAGGTGGAGTTGGACCTAACTTCTCCTGCAAGCACTCGTGATATCTCAAGATTAGAGGTGACAGTTTTATGCCTTGACTTGACTTTGTGACTTGAAAAGGCGAAGCTTAAGACAGTCTCCGAGTAAGGTCAGTGAATCAGGACAGGCAGTGTCTAAATGAGGGTTTGGCCGAAATTGAATACACAACTTCAGAGAAGAAGACAACGCGCTGAACCTATATACCACGGCAGCCAGAGAAAATGAGTACATAAGCTTCATAAATAACATTCTGTGCGAGTTACGATGAGGATTTAACCTTGGAAACCGCTTCTCCTTCTGTTTATCAAAACATAAGGTCTTAACTCAAAGGAGAACGATAAGCGATTCAGATAAATGATTTCTGGTTCAGTATACATGCCCAGTCATCGGGAATGCAAAAAGAATAGGTCTAGATATCTGAAGGCGTACACAGTGTCGCAAACCACTTCATCAACGTAAACAGAAACTGAATCTCTTCTGTTTCTCGGATTCAACGATGGAATGATAAAAGTTCCTCTGCCGCTTTCGACGGATTGTTTACTCTATTGAATCTCAAAAAATTAAGCTATTTTCAGTTCAACATGAAGTGATCAAGAAAAATCCCCAACCACACGACGTTTGACATTTGAAGTCAATTTCAATTCGAAATGAATTCCTCGAAATAGAATCACGAACGTAGACGAATGTGTCGAATTGCGTCAAAGGGGCTCGTCGGAACCGCTAAAAATATCAAATGACTTGCTACCTTTCACACCACCACTTTGTCTCGAGCTGTTGCAGCTCAAACCACACGAAGTCCTTGCCCACCTTGCCGTAAGAAAAGTTTTAGAAAACTCGATTTCGGTCCAGAAGCAGTCTCAGATTCAATTCACCGACTTGACGCAGAAAAGAAAACCCGAAATAACTCGTGTCCCGTCGGAGCGAATTGCAAAGAGGACACCCGCAATGTAACCGAATTTAATTTTCCCCGAAACACAAGGGATAACATATTTATGTCGATACGGCCGACATACTGAACAAATTCACACAACCGCCAGCCGCATGAGGCCGCATCAAAAATTGATCCCCGGAGCTGTGAAGTTTCCACCCGAAGCCACACGCACACCCACCCACAGAGGGGAGTGGATCCTAGTCAATGGGATCCTAGTTAACTTCAGAAACTATAGCCAGTTACACGTTTCCGTAATGAAATTTTGAATGGGCTGGAGGTCCTGCACTGGGCTGACGTGTGAATTGCGATGTGGACGAGTGGTTTGCCCGCTTAAGTAGTGTGTTTCGATGGGGCGTTAATGAGGCGGAAGTGAGGAGGTCATCGACTGGGGGATATAGTTTTTCCTGTGGGCAGCAAATCGAAGTGGAACTTGTGGCTATTTAGGGTATTGATGCGGTCGTGGTTAAGCCGATGCCTTAAACGAATCTAAAAGTAGTTGAACTTTATAGGCGACATCAAAGGAATTTGATGAGCGTTCAATGGGGATTGGGGGAGCTAGTGACCGATTGAGCGGATTTACTGGACTGCAATGATACTTTTGTTCGATCGCGAATGTACTGGAATTTAATGTCGAAATAATTCGCTCTGAAGCGCTTCTGTTGAGTGGGAGTTTGCATGAAGTGTTTAGCGCTGATACGGTTGCCGTAAATGTTTAAAGGAAACCCGAAACAATGCAGAACGACAAGGTTTTTTTTTCTCAATAAATTTGTTGAGTGTTTGAAACTCTTTATTGCGCCATAATCAACTCTAGTGATATTTGCCCACGATTGTCGTCCATAACCATGTTATTCAAAATTTACTAGAAAAATGTTGGAGGAAATGGTCAAAAAGCGGATTTTAAAACTGTATGCAATGAAAAACATCGTCGTCTCTTAGAACATGAATATTCGTGACTTCAGGTGACTATGTGTCGTCTACTTTCGTCTACGCATGATGAATATGAAACTCTGAATAATGACATAGGTTGCATAGCTCGAGTTCCTATGAACCAAAGACGCATAAAATATCCCAAGTCACACTTGACAACCTCCTCTTCATACCTGCAAAGTTTCATTGAAATCGGTTCAGCCGTTTCGGAAATTAGCCCGAACAAGCAGACACACATGCACTACGATTTCATTTACATAGATTTGCGTACACACTCTATTAAACATCAGTGCCTCAATCATTCAATTTTTCGCATACCAAAATCAACAAAACAACAGCACTTGCCGGGAAGCGCGAATAAAATGTACACATGTACATTTGTGTTTAATCGATAAAAAAATTAAGCTACTTGTTTGATAATGTTTAGGTGCAAGTTTAAAAGAAAAAGCAGATTTAAGCCACAAAACCCTTTTTGTTCAATAAACAACAACAAAAAAAAATCACATGCGACTCTTACCCATTTCATCTGTTCACAATGCGAGTTCGATGAAAAAGAATCTTAACATGATCACTCACTGACAGCTGTCAATGTGTGTGCGTGTATGCGCTACAACGTGTATTTGCCGTGTGCATGACATCAGCACACAGCGTACATACATCATACTTATTTGTTGTTGTTTTTTCATATGGACAAAATCAGATGTTGACATAAAAAGTAGTAACTCACAAACGCGTTAACCAATTTTGCGCAAACTTTAGATAAACCATCTACACGACCATACGAACAAACCTTAGAAATTTTATGGAACTCGGTTTCACCATTCGTGAGTTATAAAGTCACAACGCAATTGCACCACGTTCTTTAGATCTATTGTGCCTCCTTTTGATACCTTTGCTCTCTTTTGAGTTCCCCTCAAATACAGTTCTTTTTAGAATGTGATACAACTCTTGAGGTTATCGACTCCTGTTGCGCATAGGTGAAGGGATCTGTTTTAGAGTATTCTCTCTAAGCTAGTTCCCTTCAGGGATCTGAGAATGAGAGATGGTTCCAGTGACTGCATTTTTTCCTCTGATAGTACGCACTTGAACAGATATCTTTTATTTTTGTAGGCTAGTGCCTCACAGAATTCCAGTACCTGTTCTGGAATTTTCTTAGATTCTCCACAGAATCTCCAGAGACCTTCATCAGATAACCCTAGTTTCCTTAGATGCTTCCTGATAGACGACTGGATGGCGCTGTTGGTTAAGTGCATGCACTGACATTATTGCTATGTCGCAGTTGGTATAGTTCCTGTCGAGATTGATTTGAACACTTCGTCTATGATTCTAGATTTCTGCTTGAAAGATGCTGGTGCGTTTACCCATGGATTTGAAATACTTTGTCCCGGGTTCAAATACCTATATCCCAGTTCCTTCATCAGTTCTTGATCCGTCTGGATACCATTTTACCGAACAGCAGTTCAGGCTGTAGACTTCAGTCCTTTTTGGTGCTGAGCTTACTGTTTTTTTTTTGGAAATTGAATTTCCTAAGCACATCATCCTTCGGACTACCGCTTACAGTGGATCATCCTATCTCATAGGAAACTTGACTCGGACGGAAACAAAGAACAATATGGCATGGACTGCAAAAAGTGCAACAGCATCATTGGCACTGTGCGTACAGGTGTTCACATCAATTTCATCTTAAATGAATTGACGAGGATGCATTGGTTCTTTACAAATTCTGACTGCCTTTGTGACTTCTTTCCTTAATTTTTGCAAGATCAGCCCTCAAAACACCGAATCGACACATTGTCTAGTTCAGTCCCTTATCGGTTCCACTTTGCAAGCGAATTGAGAATTCAATGTCCGCAGTCTGATGACCACTTAGCAGCCTGAGTCATAGCCACGAGTTTGTTTTGAAGAAGAGTATGTGACGCGTCAGGTGATCAATTACTGGAGTTGTATGAACTCTTAAGGCACACGAATTGCTTCTCATCAAGAGACCACTTCAACTTAATGATTTTCTGAAGAGCATTTTGCTTACCGCCACTTCGACTCGATTACGCGTTCGCCAACGCCCCATAAATAGCCGCCACCTCGAAGCAACCACTATCAGTTGAATTTCAAAACTCAGTGCAATCACCAGTCAAGATGAAACTGCTCGTAGTACTTAGTGTCTGCCTTGTCCTGGCCATCGGTGCAATCGATGCCATACCGTTCAGGCAGAGGTCTACGGAATCATTCGCACAGCTCGTGGCTAACCGTACGGCATCAATGGTGGCGCGAGATGAAAACCCAACGACTCTGGCCAACCTGGCCTACGAGTCCAGTGCGATGTTCCTTGCAGCCTTCAGGCTTCACATCCAACTGCCCGCTCAGCACCTCATCACCGATGTGACCTACACCGCCACCAGGTTCTTGACCCCAGACCGCGCCTTGGCCGACATTCAGGAATTGCAGAAGATCATTCTGAAGAGCCTCAATTATTTGGAGAACGATCGTCCCGCCGAATCGTCGGACGAGATCAACAAGCTCATCGATGACTTCGTCAACGAATACACCGAGGCGGCTGCTCAAGAATTCGAAAGAATGCACGAACTGTCTGTAAAAGAGACCGAAGCTGTTGAACCCACTAGCGCCAACCTAGTGGCACTTATCGACGAGTTTGTGCAGAAGATCGACGCCTGCCAGAACATCCAACCGATCGACTTCAGACAGGTCTTCCAGTGCAACAAGGACTACCGCGCGATGGAGAACAGGATCACCCCCGAACTTGCCGAGCTCCGAAATGCTGCCAACAGGCTCTACTCAGAGTACAGTAACGAATGGAACACATTCCTGTCGGACTTCAACACCAAGCTGCAGGAACTGAAGGAGCAAGTCTGGGAGCTGGAACACAACAACCAGGCATAAGGCAGTCCAATGTCTTGTCTTTCGTGTGCGGTTAAATAAAAACTGAATCATATTGCAATCGGAACTTGGTTTCATTAATGGGGGAATGTGGGTGTTCAAGAGAGGCTTTGCAGTTTATTTGAGCAGGCGACTTGTAAGAGTTCTTCGTTGGTATTGTCGGCTTATTAGGTGCTACCCCATTGAGACCACGTTATGTTCAATCAGAAAGTTGTTGGTTACCATGTCACCACTTTTAAAATCTCTGGTAGCTTCTTACCATTTCGGACGCTGCTGCAACGATGTGTGGTAGTCGGTTTGCCACCTTCGCCAGAAAACTTGCATCATATTCTGTAATAATTCCCATCTTCCCAATCGATTAATGGGTGTTTCCACATAGCTTGGTTCTGGAACTGCCGTGTACGGTCTACCTATGGGAAAATGGGAAGTCGTTAGTGGGTCTAGGTCAGAATCGGAAGAAGCACAAAGGGTCCTAGAATTTAATAGGGCTTCGATTCGGGCTAATAGCGTTGACATTTATTCAAATGTTAGAATATTGTCACCAAAGACGTGCCGCAACTGCTGTTTCACCGACTTAGCCCCCGCTTCACAAAGCTATGTGAGAAGTGAAGGGAGTGAAGTAAGAGCTGTGTAGAGGAATAAACAGCCAATCAATGTTGTCTTCTTTATCCCTTCGCCAAGCCCCTCCGGTTTAAGCCATCTACAGAAGTAGAATTTGGTTATGTTTCAAGATCTACTTAAATCCTAAATTGTCTTCCCTCAAAGCCCTTCTGTTTTAGATATAACCTGCTGAGCCAAGATTATCTGCCAGAGACAAGCGAAGCAAACCCAAGGTTGAATTGCAACCACCAAACAAAGTTCAGCGTCAAAATGCAAATTTACTAGCCTAGACCTTCTAAAATCAACTCACTGCTGCCGTTGTGCCAAACCAAAAGTCGTTGGAAAGTTTGCTCTCCTAAGTCCCCTCATTAATCAACCATCAACAAGTGCTCGCCCGTCATCATTCAGTCTGATTGCCCTCATTGATGTAAGCTCATCAAGGGAAGGCGACCTTCAAAACGCGGTACGTGCATCGACCTAGGGTTTGGTCACGTCGAAATGGGGACTCACCATCCGCAGAACTCAGTGTCAATCAAAAGCCCTTATCAAACTCAAATCAAATCAAATCGCAGTCGAGACCAGTGGCCAATTAAACTCCCCCCGAAGGGTCCCCGGACTTTGATAGGCGATAAAAGCCCCGTAACCCCGCCCAGCAAACCACTTGAATTGAACTCATTTGATTAAATTTATTCAGCAAACAGATTGAAGGACAAAGTTTAATCATTACGAAGCATTTTGCGTGTGCATTGGGGTGCGGAACGCGTGCACAGCGTATGGACATGTGGCGGGTACTCTAGTCCTCGTCGTCGTCCTCGACTTCGAACTCTTCCTCCGGGATTAGTTCCTCGTCTACGTCGTAGGTGATGATCTTCTCTGCGACTAGGTACAAGTCTCGGATGTTCTAAACGAAAAGGCGCTTCAGAGAATGAACGGGATTGCTTGAGGTGTGAACTTACCGGCGCGTCGCGGAGCTTGTCGATCATGGGATCAGCGTATCGAAGGTTTTCGTTTTGCGCCTTCGTTATCAGGTATCCTTTGTTGACATCCTCTTCGATTTGTTCCTCCATCAGCTTGGCGTTGTGGTGCTTGATGTCGGGTTGTGACTTCTGGTGCAACGCTTGGCTGCCAGTGCTACTTGGGATGCCGGAAGCCTCATCGTCGCCCAAGTATAACGTTGCCACAGATTCGACTCGTTCTGGTTGGTAAATGCCTTGGGATAGTCGGTGGACAGCTTGTACAACTTTCTGAACGTTCTTTGCCAACTGCAAGTGAGAGAGAGAGAGTGAGAGAGAGAGAGGGAGAGCGAGAGAAAGAGAGATAGAGGAGGGAGAGAAAGAGAGAGAGAGAGAGAGAAGATAGTCTTAATTTGAATTTGGTTTGAGGGCGGTTAATGGGTCTTACTTTCTTGATTGACCTCTTTGGCCTCTTCTGCTTCTTCTTCTCCTTCTGCAACTCTTCCAGACGCTTCCTCCTCTGTTCCTCGCGGAAGAGTTTCCTTAGGGTTAAGAGAGACCGTTAGAACTGAGAAATGATTGGAAAGAATGGTTGGGAATCACCTGGCACGGATGACATTCCGGATATCCAGTGGATCGGATGAGAATTGCTCTGGAACACGCCATGCCCGTTCCTTCATTTTGTCCCGTTCGGCCTTAAGGAAATCACGTAAATCTTGTTCACAGTCTTGCCATTCGGAGTCATTGATTCTGAAGAAGAGGAGAACACATGGGTAGAGGGGTCAAACTTGTGTGCTCGTGTGGAAAAGGCTTGGTTGAGAAAAATAATTGCAAAAGAAACTAATTTTGTGGAGATAACCGTGCCTTAAAACTTTAAGCAGAGCTCAGAAATAAGATTTTTACTTTTATAAGCCTGGCTTAATAATAATAATAATAATGGCGGCGCTACAGTCCGAGGTGGACCTGGGCCTTGCTTCTCAGCAACCTCTCGTGATGTGCGTGCTATTGTTCTGTCACGAGTGGAGGGGACCTACAGTTTAATGCCGACTCCGAAGGGCGAGATTGAGAAGCTTTTTCTAGACAGTTACACTCTGTGAGTATTTTCAGCAGCTCGAAAGAGGTGAAGCCGTGAAAAATGGTAGGTGTTTTTTCGAGATTCGAACCTTAGACCTCGAGCGTAGGAGTCGACGCACCTACCCACTACGCTACGGCGCCCACACCATTCCCTACCATTCCCTGTGCCTTGTTAATTTTTGTTAAATAATGTATGTTCCTGAGGGCTGTCCAGTATTACAGCTGTGTACAGTGTGGGTCATTTAGTGTTTTTTTTAAATCGTAGGTTATTTTGACACTGAAAGCTGTTTCTCTCTCGAATCTTGAGAGAAAGTCAGTATCATACCCCCGCGGATCGATATAATTTAAATTACGCTTGAACAGCGTTGGGAAATACTGAAAACTTATTTCCAAAGTGAGTGCTGTGTAGCCCAAACAGTGAATTTTTTGAAAAGAAGTGCGTTTTTGGCCGAAATGAAGCACCCACCGCGAATGCTGTAACTGCTGCAAGTTTGTGCAAAAAGTTCGTGAGATTGGTATGCTAGTGGACAACACTCATGGTCCCCGTCGTAGCGCGGTGCGCACAGATGAGAATGGGGCTGCTGTGGCCGAAAGTGTGAAACTCAATTCACGAACATCAACTCCCCATCGATCTGTTCGAGATACAGCTCAACATTTCCCGCACCAGCCTGAGGAGAATTCTGCACAAAGATCTCGGATTATTCGCTTACAAGGTCCAATTGACTCAGCAATTGAAGGTGCTCTACTATCGATTATCCGCGTCGTTATCGTTTCGCAGTTTGGGTCTTAGAGCAGCTTGAATTGAACAACGATTTTGGGTGAAAAATCATCTTTTCTGACGAGGCGCATTTTCATCTCGGCGGCTACGTTAACAAACTAAATTGCCGCATCTGGGTCTCGGAAAACCCAAACCCGCACGTTATTCGCATGTCGAGAAGCCAATGCATCCGCAGATAGTGACAGTTTGGTGCGGATTGTGGAGTGGTGGCAACATTGGACTATTTTTTTCGAAAATGAGGCTGGGAACAATTTTTCGTTCAACGGTGGGCGTTACAGAGCTAACCGACTTTTCCTTTACTGAAATTGAAGACATTTGGATTTGGACAACCTCTGGTTCATTCAACGGTGGGCGTTACAGAGTTAACCGACTTTTCCTTTACTGAAATTGAAGACATTTGGATTTGGACAACCTCTGGTTCATGCAGGATGGCGCACAATGCCACACAACCCTTGCCACAACCGATCTTTTGCGCACCAAATTCCCAAATCGTGTTATCAGCCGTTTTGGCGATGTCGATTGGCCGCCTCGGAGCTGCTGACCCCCTTTGGACTTTTTTTGGTTTTTTGTGGGGAACCGTGAAGGAGCGATGTTATGCCAACAATCCGGGAACGATTCAAGTACTTAAGGCCAATATCATTCACGCAATTTGTGAGCTACAGCCCGAAATCATCAACAAGGTCTTGGAAAATTGAGGTGACAGAATAAGCTACTGCGAAGCCAGCCGAGCCAGCCATGTGTTTTCTCCTCCATTCGCCCTCCTTGCAGACAGGATCAAATATCCAATGTAGGTATTATATCTTTCGAAGGAACCAAGAATCGCCTCTGAAGTTCTGCTTATCGCCCAGCTTTTAGCTCCATACAGCAATATTGGCAGGGTTAGGATTTTGTTGAGCATGATTTTGGTAATTTGGTCAGAAGTTTTGACCCAAGTAGTTTCGAAAATCTGAAGTAGCAGCTGTTGCCTAGGCCGATTCTGCGTTGGATCTCCACGAAGATTCTCTTTGTGGAGTTCCGGTTGCCCCGAGGTAGCCAAGCTCTTTAACTGCCTCCACCATGAAACATGAGCAGTTGTTGGATATGCTAAAAATCCTTTAAGTCTCTAAATGGGACCTATGAAACGACTTACATACGAGTATACTCCTTTAATCAAGGACTTAGTGCCTTGAGAACATTTGTGTTGTAGTTTTGTTATTTTTTTGAGGCAGAACGAGCTATGTTGACACTCCCAGGCCCGTTTAACAAATTCCGTATGTACTTGCGAATGGTGATGTTGGTTTTCCGACGAAGTTCTCCTGCTACAGACTTCCTCCGTCGTTTCGAAGAGTGTTACATTTGAAAAAGCTCTCGCCTAATGCAAAAACCCCGCCTGAAGGAGATCTCCACGACGAGATGCATAAATCGATACGCTGACAATTCTGTTAGACAATTCACAACGAATTTGTGTTCCCGCATTCATCACAGCAGATAACACATCGGATCACAATTTGATGCTTTTGAACTTCCTGCTGACATGTTATTGACGCATTATCAGCTGGGACATGGCTTCAGCCCTGTTTCCACCCCCCAGCAGTCAAAGAATCACACTCATCACAGTGACAATGACAAGTCCAAACAAAGCAGACTCGACTTTGTGACGTACGCTTTACCACGAACCTCAACTCCAGCCAATGTAATTGTAAACCACCCACACGCAGCGTGTGTACACGTCATGCAAGTCCCCACAGTCAAGGCAAGTCCCACTCCACCCGAACGCCCAGGACTATTATTGTTAGATCCCATTAAACAGCCCCGGCTGGAGGAAGTGTGAATGTGATGCGAAAGGGAAAGGAAATTAGGGCGTAACATGATTTACCGTCATATCGTGGGGAAGTGGATGCGGCTGGAAGGTTGAAAGGACGTCGTAAATTCCTAGCAAAAGGAGGACGACAAGAAATAGCAGGCGATGGCAGAAAGGATTTGCACAAAACGATGCTCGTTTTTCCATGTAATACCTCAGCAAATCTAGACCACGTCGTGCATCCTCCTCTCTGTACTCGTTCTCGAGGGCGCGCTGTTCACTCTCCATCTTCGATATTTGGTTCTGTTTGGCCACTTCCTCCTCCTTGTACCTGAGGCGTTCCCGCTCCCACTTCTGCTCTTGGCGCATCAGGCGATCGGCGTTCTTCTCACGGTTCGTCTTAAGCTGCGGAGGAGAGGGAGAGGCATGAAATTGATGCCAGTGTTTGGGATTAGCATGAAGAGAATGTGATGATGTTTGCCGTTTCCGATATGAGTGCGGGGTGAGTGTGGGACGTACCTTTGCTCGGCGCTTGAGAATCTCAATGTTTGCTCTCTTGTTGACGACAAATATTGGATCACCTGACAGCTCGTCGGGTATGGTGTCTGTCTTTCCTTCGAGTATTAGGTTGCGCTCACGTTCCAATTCTTTGATCTGCGAATGAAAGAGGGATGGAAGGGATTACATGAAGATTCTATGTTATCTTTTGAGTTGTATGTTGGCCAAATATAAGGCGATGGGGTAAACACGAGAGGGGTGGACACAATATTTTTCATGTCCGACCCGTTGTCGTTAGAGGGGAGGTTTGTTTGGATGTGCACAGGAGGCTTGTCCTTTCAATGAGGGTTCAGGATGCTCCATGAGGCTCTCTTGAATGAAGACCTCTGTGATAAGTCGGTAAAGTGATTGTCCTTTTTCCCGACAAGATTGGGGCAATAAACAAGGAGCATTGTACGCTTAGTAACAACTTTGGGCTTTGTCAGTCTTTAGTGGTCTAAAATAAGGGCATTTGCAAGTGGTGAAGGAATAGAATGGGCCTAACAATTTTGATGGGACATTTGCGAAAGTTACTAATTGGATGATGAACTGGGTAGGGACTAAGTGGACAAGGGAGCCTAAGTTACTCCGGAGATAAGGGTAATGAAAAAAGCGCAGAGCTCACGTAGGAGTGAAAAAGGAAGTTGCTAAATAGTTTTTAGAGACATCTATTGTCGAAGGTGCTGAATTTGAAAAGTCTGTAGCTGTTGAGTGGTCTCTGAAAGGTCAATCGTGCTTATAGTGCCTCCGTTGAGGAACCGATTTTAACCACATTTTGTATGACATCTTGGGCGGCGCTATAGTCTGCATAAGATCTTAATCAACAACCGCCTTTAGCAAGCCTTGATATCTGTTTTCAGTTCAGCATCTTAATGGTGATCATCCTCTTATCTACTTTTTTTGGTGCCAAAGAGTCTATGTCTACATAGCGTAGTCATCTTAGGAACTGCATCCGTTGCATCCTAGTGCATCCTGCATCCTAGTTAAACTCTTATTGTTGTACAGCCCATCCTTTTGTGGTACCCAATCGCAGTCGATGCAAGCGGGATCTCTTGTCTCGACCTTCTAATTCCCTCTCAATTGTTCATGAACTGGGATGATTAGGGTCCTTAACAGAGCCCTCTTGGAATTTTGAAAGTGGACCCCATTTTCTCATTGCTTCTTGAGCCTAAGGACACATTGATTTGTAAAACAGATTTTGAATTCGATTTTTGCAAAGCACTTGTGTCGTTAGTACCATTCTTCTGTGGCGATAAAAATGTTGAAAACTTGATCACTTGTGTGTTATATTTTTCATGACAGCATATTCTTCGTGCTGACAATTTTAGCTTCTTCAGCGATAGTGGTGGATGATGTTCTATCTTCAATCATAACATCCGCTCCATCCGCATTGGTAAGTAGCTGTAAGGCCTTTTGGAAGGTTCTGGTATTACTGTTGGTAAGTGTGTTTTTCTACCAAACTTCTTTAGCTCGATTTTAGGGCAGTTGCGTAGCACCTTGTCTGCTTAAAATTAAGGTTCTCAGAAAATCTGCTACCGATTTGGGTGTGCCAGTAATCACCTTCTTACATAACGTGAGGAGTTTGGGAAGACAAAAATCATTTCTGCAGACTGTTAAACAGCGATAAGGCACAAATGCCGCTGTGAGGCAGAATGTTCCACTCAACACAACGGACGATTATAGAAGAGAGTTCCGTCCCCCCGATCTGGACGAAGTCAAGATAGCGATATCGCGACTAAAGTCGAATAAAGGGGCAGATAGTCTGCCCGCTGAAATGTTTAAAGCAGCTGGATATGATCTGGTAGATGTATGCACAAGCTCATCTGTAAGACATGGTCTGAAGAGAGCATTCCCGATGAATGGAATTTCAGCATCGTTTGCCCGGTCCAAGAGGAAGGAGACCGTTTGACTGAACCAACTATTGGGGCATATGTATGTCTCCCTAACATCGCGTATAAGACATTCTCTGTGGTTTTGTGTAAACGCCTGAAACATTTCGTCACCAATCTGAAGTCCATTATCAACCAAATCTTCACACTACTGCAAATCGTGGAAAAGACCCAAGTAATCGACACCCACCATCTATTCGTCGATTTCAAGGCCGCATATGACAGCGTGCACAGAGACGAGCTATACAGCGCCATGTCTAGCTTTGGCATTCCTGCCAAACTCGTCAGACACAGCAGAAAGTCGTTAAGGAACTCAGATCTTCAATGTCAAAAAAGGAATTAGACATCTATACATATATGTACATAAAAAAATATTGCAAGTGCGTTGTGGCTTAATAGCTTACGAACGGTCAAACCTAATTCGATAAAATTATTAGAATTTGTTCGAATGGTAGTGTAGATGGTCTATCTAAAGTTTGCATGAAATTGGTCAACGCGTTCGTGAGTTACGACTTTTTATATCATCATCTGATTTTGTCCTTATAAAAAAACAACAACAAATAAGAAGGCGCTTATAAGCGTGTGCTCCATGTATACTGTGTGCAGATGTCATACACACGGCAAATACACGTTGTAGCGCATACACGCATACACATTGACAGCTGTCAGTGAGTGATCATGTTAAGGTTCTTTTCATCGAACTCGCATTGTGAACGGATGTAATCGGTAAGAGTCGCATTTGATTTTTTTTAAGGTTGTTTATTAAATAAAAAGATCTTTGTCGCATAAATTTGTGTCTTTTTTTCAAACTTGCAGCTAAACATCATTAAACAATTATCTTAATTTTTTTATCGCATAAACACGCACACGTACATGTACATAATAATAATAATAATAATAATGGCGGCGCTATAGTCCGAGGTGGACCTGGGCCTAGCTTCTCAGCAACCTCTCGTGGTGTGCGTGCTATTGTTCTGTCACGAGTGGAGGGGACCTACAGTTTAATGCCGACTCCGAACGGCGAGATTGAGAAACTTTTTCTAGACAGTTACACTCTGTGAGTATTTTCAGTGATTCAAAAGAGGTGGAGCCGTGAAAAAAATGTTAGGTGTTTTTTTTCTGGAATGGAACCGATAATATCGAGCGTAGGAGTTGACGCACCTACCTACTACGCCACGGCGCCCACCGTACACGTACATGCATGTGCACATTTTATGAGGCAATGATTGAGCCAATGATGTTCTATATAATATGTATGCAAATCTATGTTAATAAAATCGTAGTGTCTGTCTGTCTGATTGTTCGGGCTAATCTCCGAAACGGCTGGACCAATTTCAATGAAACTTTGCAGGAATGAAGCGGAGGTTGTCAAAAGTGACTTGGGGAATTTTATGCGTTTTTGGTTTATAAGAATTCGAGCTATGCAACCTATGTCATTGTACAGAGTTTCATATTCATCATGCGTAGGCGAAAGTAGACGCCTTGTATATATATAGACCATTTGTATCTATAAATATAACATTGAAGGTTCGTTGTGTATGTATGGGATATATTTTTGAACAATTGCACAGATCCTTATGCAATTTCGGACATTATTAGCACCGATTGATCAGGAATCAGTCATAGGCTATATGAAAAACAGAAATTCGCATCTCTCAGCAAACACTCGGCGGAGAATTATGAAACTTTGCACACATGTAAAGAACGCCGGGAAAAGTTAGATCCCCTAGAAAAAGGAGAGATCACGCCCACCAGAGATGGCGCAGCAAAGCACGCTTTATACTCTAGTTTAACATAATTGAGAATGTCGACCAGAATTCACTGGCCAACACTAGACACACTATCTTCCAAAAGTCTGTTCAAATTCTGGCATTCGCGAATGACATTGACGTGATTGGTCGAACACAGCGAATTGTAAATGAGAAGTCAAACAAATGCGGGATACAGCATCATTGGAGATATGTCAATATATTTGGTCTTCCTTTCTGCCAACGAATCCTAATGTGTCCGTAGAGACGAAGACGAGAAGGAAACAAATTATACGCGTTCTCTGAAGTCCTTCTGGGAATGACCACGGCAACGCTTCTGTTTATCGATACTCTCTTCATAAACTATATATTCTTGTACAGAACATCTCATCACTTGCAACCTTTAATTTACCACCTCCATGGCCTATTGACCTTTTATTTTCAGTCAACTTTGGGTCACTTGCGAACTTTAAACTCATTTTCTTTTAAAATCTTTTCGCCTTCTTAGTGCCAACCTGTCAGTCGTTCCAGTCAGTCGAATGCCGTGATAAGCACCGTCACCGCCACTTGAAATCCTCTTCACTAAGCCAGTCAACTTAAACGGCAACAGCCATGAAATTTCATCCAAAATCATCTTAAAACGTCTCCCTCCATAATCCGAACCATGGTCACATCAAACTGATTACGTCGTCATCGAAGGCATAAGTAACTGAAAATGACAAATACCACCCAACACCCACTTTCCTCCACCGGATTCCCATCGAACTACCCTTCTGTGGGATGTTGCGTGCGAGTCGCTCGTGTGCAAGTGTCTTGGGTCCGTCCACGAGCCGTGCGCCCACTTCACATCGCTGACAATTGATTTCAATGCCCGTCGAGCATGGACAACGAGGCCATCCCGAACGACTCCTGTCGATGGTGCACTTGAAGAGCGCTCGAGGGGTGGCTCGATTGGCATTTGAAATGCAAATGGCTCATCCCGAGGGAGATGATGGACATTCGTCCGTTTTGCAGACGCGTGGCAGTTGTGACGTGAAACGGTTTCTAATTTAATAATCTTTTAATCATGTCCTTGTTGCTCTTATTTTTCTTTAATTAGCAGTGCGGCAGGGAAAGGACGTGCTGCCGGGGAAATTGAGCGTTTGAATGAGTAAAGGAATTGAAGAGCATGAGGCCTGGGGGAGCTTTTAAGAACGAAACTGCAAGCTCCTCGTGGGGAACTTAAGAACATTTCATTTAAGTGCAACATGGTTTTGAGTTAATTTTTGCAACCGGAAGGTATAAGAGTTTCAAGGAAATTGTGCTGTTCAATGAAATGGATAAAACGCATTCCCTAAGAGGGATGAACAAGAGGCGCCGGTGAAAATTGGTGCTAAGTGCCTGGGGTCTTTGGGACAAGGATGGCAAAATGCCTTATCTGATGATTTCCACCTGAACTGCCCGCTTTTTTATTCACTTCTCGTAAAAATGTATGACATCAAAGCAAAGCACAACTCACCTCTCTGTCTTTGATTCGGTTCATCAGCTGCACCCGATGGTCGTCATCTATGGCTTCCCTCAGCTCCCGCATGTACTTTCGATCGGTAAGCCTCACGACATTGGTGCCCATCAGCCGCTCGAGTCGTGCCGAGATCCTGGGAACATTGAAGCTGCAAGCAGAAATCAAACCGCGAACAATTACTCACGAAAATTCTCTCAGACCGCGGTGGAAAACGTCACAATCCGACCAACGACTCGTATCGTCTACCTTGTCATTGACGGTTAACAACGAGGAATGGAGGACGGCAGACTTTCTCCGGCCTAATCAATACCCTCATGTGGGAGCGGGCCCCGTATCCAACAAAGGGAATTGAATATCATTTTCGGTGCTCGGGGAAAATAAATCGAATTGAAATTTGAGGTGATCACGATATGTGGAGCCGTTGTTGCGCGAAGGACGTGGGTACACACGCCACAAGCGGATAAGGGTGTCATGTGAAAGGAGTCTCGCTTGGAGCACCATTTTTTGTTGGCTGAGGGCGGGGACTTTGACTCTGGGTATTTGCTCTTGAAGATGTACTTGAAGAGGACCTTCACTTGAAGACGCTCGCTATTGGATTTCAAGATTTACCCACACGTCTGAATGGGAATTTATTTTGGACTGTCGTTGGTTGTGGATAGATTCCGTACGAAATGAGAACTCTTATGTGGTTAATCAGAGTGAATGAGGTTCACGTGGTTGCAAGGCTATGTCAATGGTCGGCTAAGGTTACTTTTGCAAGCTCGTGGTCGGAGAAGTGACCGAGGAGGGGATTTGGAACTCCTGTGGACTAGCAGGTGAGGGACTACTTGGAGAGCCTTGTAAAGTTTTGAAAGATTAGGGTATTGAACAATCATCCTCTTGTTACTTTCCAAAGACAGCATTGAAGGCTGTTTAGCCAGATCAAGTAAAAGGGTATCCAATCAGAGTCTTGAAGTACTGTGGCTTGATGAGAATACGTAGGCAACAGTGACGTTCACTGCATAGGACAACAGCCTAATAAAGCGTCTTCTACGACCTCTTCGTTGCTTATGACTCTCTGTCATAAAGCATGACTGGGAATATAGGGCTTTTATCTGAAGTTTTTTCACAGTGGGCTCTTATTCTCAATATACAGTGTGGGCCATCTAGTGGTTTCTTTTTAAATCCAGGTTATTTTGACACTGACAGCTGATTCCCGCCCGAAATCTTGACAGAAAGTCAGTATCATATCTCCGCGGAACGAAATGGGTCGCCTTACGGTTGAACAACGTTAGGAAATAGTGCGTTTTTCAAAAATAAATTTTGGCCGAAATTAAGCACCCACCGCGACTGCTGTACGTAAGTTTATGCAAAAAGTTCGTGAGACTGGTAAGCTAGTGGACAACACTCATGGTCCCCGTTCAAACGCTTTGCACTTCCTCCTCGTCTAAGCAGCTTCTACAGAAATCATTAGCCGGGACACCTAGTCTGCTGGCATGATTTCCTATGAGGCAGTGTCCTGTGATGACACCGACGATTGTACTTATATTCGATCTATCAAGAGATATTAAATCCTTAGATATTCTGAGATCTAGCTTAGGCCAGATCATTCTGGAGGTGTGACACGTAGTGCCACTCTCCCATCTGCTATTTATTTCATGAGTTGCCTCTAATGATAGCAACAATTTACAAGTTGTGAGGGGCATACCCTAATTACTGTGTTTAGGAAGTAATGACTTTGAAGTTGCGAACTTGGCAAGCTCATCCGCTTTGCATCATTATGGCCTGGCACCCAGCACAGGCAAATATTGAACTGATCGGCCATCTTGTCTAAAGATGAGCGGCAGTCTATTACAGTTTTCGAGCTTATAGAGACCAATTCCAGGGCTCTGATAGCTGCCTGGCTGTCCGTGAAAATACAAATACAGGACAGAGCTTCACTTATCGCCATTATCTCCGCCTGAAACACGCTACAGTAGTCGGGTAAGCGAAAGGAGAGACTTATATTTAGTTCATCAGAGAAAACGCCACTATCCACCCCATCCTGGGTTTTTGACCCAACCTGCAAAAGGTTTAGGATTATCATTCCAGAAGTCTCTATCTGGAAGTTTGGGCCTTAAAGCAGCTTGTGGACATCGATTTTGGACGAAAAATAATCTTTTCTGACGAGGCGCATTTTCATTTCGGCGGCTACGTAACAAACAAAATTGCCGCATCTGGGGCTCGGAAAACTCGCACGTTAGTGCCAGCCGAGGCAGCCACTTGAACGGCGTTGTATTTCATAATTAATGGGAATGTTTGTTCTTAATAAAGCAATAATACATGGAAACAATTTAATTTTGTTCATTTTATTGCATTTTTAGAACAGAAATTTGTATTTGGCTTACTCTGTAGACCCAAATCCAACTCTGACTCTGTGGCGGTGCCAAATTCAGCTGATCGGCAACGAATTGACATTTCTGGGTCTTCTTCGACAGTGCCTCCTACGGCGACTATGTTATCTTCTTTTCGCACCAATATGTGTATAGTTACTTACTTAGTAGGCCTACGGTCCATGTATGGTCTGAGCCTGGTATATCGCTGCCTTCCATCGTTGACGGTCCTGGGCACGCTGCTTCCAGTCATCAAGACCAAGCTGTCTTTCGTCCGCCATGACTTGGTCTTTGTACCGGAGGTTCGGTCTTCCTCTCCTTCTCGAACCGGGAGGCTCGGATTCTAAGACCCTCTTAGCTGGAGCGTTGTTGCCCATGCGCTCGATGTGGCCGAGCCAGTGCAGTCGACGGATTTTTGCTTTCCGGACTACATCCACATCCTGATACAGCTCATAGAGTTCGCGGTTGTGTCTTCTCCTCTATCGCCTTCCTCACAGACGGGACCATATATCCGACGTAGAATTTTTCTTTCGAAGGCACCAAGAATCAGCTCCGCAATTCTGCTTAGTGTCCAGCTTTCGGCTGCATATAGCAGGACTGGCAGAATAAGAGTTTTGTAGAGCATGATTTTTGTCCTTCGAGTCAGGATCAGGAGTTTTGAGCCCAGTTGTTTTGACAAACCGAAGTACCATCGGTTGCCAAGGGCGATTCTACGTCGGATCTCCACTGTGATGTCGTTCGTGGAGTTCACGTTTACCCCGAGGTAAACAAACTCCTTCACAAACTCCTTCAAATTGTGGCTGTCGATAGTAACGTTTTGTCCTAGGTGGTGTGCGGCAGATCGTTTCTTGCTCGACAGCATATACTTCGTCTTATTGACCATTGACCTTAAGACCAGCTCGAATATGTGTCTAGTTGCTGACTTAAAATTTAAAAAGGTGAACTCACTTTTCTCCAGTGGGTAGAATTGCCTGCACGATGAAGTTATGATGATGACCGACCTCACGACGAAATTGACGTTGACGCAGAGCCCCGTGGTGGAAGACAACTTCCCCGTCATACCGCACATAGACCACGACAAACGACATTTGGCCCCTACTTTGTCTACAATCATTGATGCTACCGATTGTCTTCATGATCAATTTTCCTTCGCCGATTATAATGGTTTTCCGAAACACTTATGTTTCAATGAGAAACTGGCAAAACACATCACCATTGATATCATCCCAACTGGCTCACGTCCAAGGAAAGCAAACCTCATTTCTTCCCCGTCCAACCCTCTCCCCACTGAACTTTATTGGTTCTCAGATACAATTGGAAATCACAATCAATGCTGACCTTGCTGATGGAACTGCTTGTTGAACACACATTTAAAGCAGCCCTCCGGCGATGAGGGTATTCAATTGCAGCGCACCCTTCCTCTTGTGGCAGCGGTAAACAAGCGACAATCCCAGCCCAAGACACCAAGCAACTCAAGGCTACCACTGGCATCCTGAAGACGTGACAGGAATCTGTGCTTGTTTACCCAACCTAATTGCAACCAGTGATCCAAGGAGAAAAAAAAATGGAGCAACCTCCACTGGGACTGGTTATGAATCAAATTGAATTACGAGCACACCTTCAGATACGCCAGATACGTCCGCAAATGGCAACCGTGGTGGGAGCTCTCACACGTGAAATAGCAAAGGACATCGTCGCACGGTGCTTTTTTCTTCCCGACTGTTGCATGTTTTGCTCACTCTTTCTCGTTCGATGGGGACTTTGTCCTTGGAGTCCGGATTCTGTCGAATTCGGTGACTGTGGGATGGAAGTAATTCGCTTTCGGATCACTGACCTCGTTGTGCGCTCGAGGAAGGGGATAATGGATTCCAAATGGTCTGAGGAGTACTTTTTTCACTTTTTGACGCATTCCTTCGTAAGTCTGTTCTAGCAAGCGGGGACTTTTACAGGAATTTGGAAGGAAGTGAGGAGAATTCGGTCAAAAGTATCAAGACAAGATGGCCAAAGTATCAAAAGTACCAAATCGCGTACAACACGAGTGCCTGCAGCAGAAAGAAGGTCCAAGTCCACCCCGTATCGCCACACAAAACGGCCCATAGATTAGTCCTACATGTCCTCAACAGACGCATATCCCTCTCAGCCGCATGAATGCATCACGCCTATGACCCATTTGACAGGCCAGATGTATTTATTCGCGTCCAATTTCATTGTCTTTCCATCCCTTCCCCGACATGTGTTTGATTTTGATCAATCACCTCAGAGCCCATTCTTCAGATTCACGGTCACGTCGACAATCGACGCCAAGATTGCTTTCTGCTCCCAATACCTCATGTCACCGAACACACATCCGTCATGCATGCAATCGACTCTGACATTGAACTCGTCACAGTGAACGCTGCTGCCACTGAACTGTGCACCGTTCCAGCTCCGACATGACATTCGAGAACAAAAATTGATTCCACAAATCAATTGCCTGCCCCCAGGGCGCACACGTATCCCTCTGACACAAGTAAACAAACACATGATACCCCCTGGCTGATACGACCATTCTCTGGCACCGGTGAAGGTGAATCCGACGGAGAACAGCCCCCACAACGTCTATATCTCGAACCATCGAGGCACAGTCATTCGCTCGCCATCTGTCACTGTCGGCAATTACCCGCTATTTAGAGTGTCTTTTCAGAAAGTTCAAAGTTCCCCCTCGCGTCGAGTGGGCCATTTGAGCACGTAGGCGCTGAACGGTATTCCCTGCCATCCGTTCGAATAGTGAAACGGTGGCGCGAGGGTCGACGCCAGGAAACGGAAACAAATCACCGGCAATTCAAGCGGACCACCGGAACTTGTTTAGATAAAGAATTCCGCGAACAGACCCCTAATGCGCTTGTGGATTGTCATTGTCCTCGCTCATGCCTGTTGCGCCTGAATGGCTGCCGTTATTAAGGAAAATTTAATTTACGCCTTGAACCGCGTTGGGTGTGTCCTTGGCGGCGGCGGTAAGGAGATAATTAATTTTAAATTATGTGCCTCCGCCGACGGAGAAGGGCGCTCAGCCATTAAACAGCCGTAAAGTTGCACCATCCTGTTGCGCGCCGGATCTGACGGGGGCGCTGTGCACAAAGGTTACCGTCCGGGTACTTTATTGCAACGTTCAGCGATGGCCTCCGACGTGGGAGCTGTAATAAATATCCGATTGTCTGTGTAACAGGTTGCTGGTGCATAACGAAGGGCGGCGACGGGTTTAGATTGCAACTGATGCTGGTCCCAATGCCGTCGGAAGCAGACTCCCTCGGCTTGAGGTTACTTAAAACTTTAAATGAAGGCATTGAGGCGGCAATCTGAAGAAGGTTATTTCTGCTTAACGAGCTGGTAATGAGCACTTGGCTCGTTTTTGAGGCAGGCGGTGTGGTATTTTGCGTGCTGCAAGAACTCAGGACGGTTTTACGAGGTGAGCGTGTTGCGGATATTCTTCGAAATGCATGGGAATCCGTGCCCCCTCACATGTGGGATAATCCCGCTTGCGATTCGGCAGTTGTTGGGAGGGAAAATGCATTTGGAACTTTAGGGCGTGTAAGCTGCTTAGTTATCTCATGAAGGATACTATGCACGTCAGCTTGTGGGAAATTTAATTTAATTTTAAGGATAATCTCCATGGAATCAATTGCCGCTAGAATAATATGATGAGAATTTAATTGAGCCAAGACACTTCTCACGGTTCTTTGGAGAGAATAGATTTCCACGTAGGAGCTCGGCGGGAGACCTGATCGTCGTGATGAAAACTTTATTCATCCAGACGTAAGAATTGAAAAATGTTGAACAGCTGAAATTGATTTGTGGAGATATTTTGTCCACGACAAGGCAGCTTGAGAGTGAAATTGCAAACAGAAATAAGAATCCTCCGAAATAAAAAGCGTATCGTCATCATAACTAACCGAGTTAGCTAAATATACAAGCAATTTATCCAGACGTTGCTGAAATCTGCAAGAGAGTCTCTCCATTGAACAACTTGCCAGGTCATTCCCTTGATCTCATGCAGATGCCACTCGCAGACAGTCTGCAAAGGATTCCAAAACATGTCCCTGGTCTACTTTTGAACATTGAGGGCAATTTAAAATTATGACTGTTTCCACACGTGGCGAAAGAAGTTCTGTACTTTGCTGAATAGAGTCACGAATTCTTGGCTTTTTGGTTTGGTTTGGTTTTACACAGCACGACACTCACGCAAGCTTGCCATTCAGCCTTTTCTGCCCAGTCTGGACTGCTTTGATTATATGGAACAAACCTCCTGGCATCTTTCCGTAGATGACAGAAAACTGTAGGACAGTCCATTACCTAGGTCGCACAATACGAGCGGCTGGGTACGGGTGAAGAACTGCTGTCATGTAGCCACATTGTGACGCAAATCATGCCAGGTTCGAAATCACCTGGAATGTCACAAAGTCCCGGTACCAAATATCTGGTAGAGGTTGACATGTTTGCCCAGTTCATTAAGTAACCGCAGGCGAAGGTAGTCATATAATAATAACAATAATGGCGGCGCTACAGTCCGAGGTGGACCTGGGCCTAGCTTCTCAGCAACCACTCGTGTTGTGCGTGCTATTGTTCTCTCACGAGCAGAGGGTTTAATGTCGACTCCGAACGGCGATTTTGAGGAACTTTTTCTAGACAGTTGTACTCTTTGAGCATGACTCGAAAGAAGTGGAGCCGTGAAAAAATGTTAGACGTTTTTTTTTCGAGATTCGAACCTTAGACCTCGAGCGTAGGAGTCGACGCACCTACCCACTACGTCACGGCGTTTAGAAGTAAATAATCTACATTTTTTGTTCCCTTCACGTTTTACTTATATAAGAGTCTAGTACAGTTGAATATTTGTTAACACAACGAATTGCTGTCGCGATAAAAAATGCAACATCATGGAAGTACCTTTTCAGGAGAATTTTTTTGAGAATATAAAAATGTTACGTATACGCCCCCCTGCCTGCTGAAATTCTGAAAATTCCGTTAAAGACCAGACACACTCCCCACACTTTGCCACATTTCGTGACTTAATTTCCGAAAGAAAAATTTGATTTCTTTGGTTAATGACACCGTACATGGCTAGGAAAAGCTGTTAAGAACAAAATATCTCCCGATTCAATCCCAGTGGCAATTAAAAGCAATCATTAAACATAATTTTCCATCCCCAGGGACTCATCATAAAGTTGTATGACATTTAGGACACGACACTACATGTTTTCGACTAACCTATTTTGACTCATCACGTCCCAGCGTTCACGTTGTTTAATAGGTTTTATTAAGAAAAAATCATAATTAAACTCAAAAGGGCATTTTTAAATGTGACTACAAAAGCACGGATGAAATGGGCAATGATTTATATTTCGACCAATTCATGTTCGAAATGGCCGTAGGTGGAGGTGTATTTTAACAAAATTCAGGCAACGGATGACGTATATTTTGAATGTGATCCATCCACAGGAATGTGTACAATCATTTCGTCACATCTGATATTAGGACATGGCATATGTTCATATGACATGAGTTCTAATTTCACTTCGAGGCTTTACCAACGCATGTTTTAGTTCAATTTAATCGAGAAACTGTTTAATACAAAACCCTTAGACAGAAGTGATTAAATATTCAATTGGATTGACCTCAGTCAAACCATGTGGCTGCACAATGGATCAAATCTGGTCTAAGTGCACACCATATCCACTTATACCTACCTACCTAGCCAATAGTGTGTCCTTAGCCTAGCTGTTCCCTATCCAGAACAATCCATTATAGACTTTCCTTTCCCTGACGGGGGCTGAAGGATCCCAGATCCTCAAGCTTGCTGGCACAACGCCCTGTTCCTTTTATCAAGTCTTGCACACTTACATATTTGTTTGAGGCGACTTTTAATTATTCGTCACAATGCTGTGGGTAAGTGCATTGATTGAGTCTCGGCGATCCATACTTCTATTCCGGTGCTAACACCAACTTTCAGTGTGACTACACTACCTCACGTGAGTCACTGATAATGCTCCGAGAGTATGGCTGCCATGGAAATCTTCTAAAACTTCGCGGTACGGATTCAGCAACTAAGTCCCTACATAGGTACGTGTGTGAACAAAACTATGAACGCAAACTTGACCAAAGATCGCACGCAGAGCATTGTCCTCGAAGTGAATAAGGTTTCCTTAATTCGAATTCGTGTCCACGACTCTTCACCGCACAGCAGGACGGGCTTTACTGAGTTAAATCTCGAAAGTAATGTTGCTCTGCGAGCCGATGGGGCTACAGTCCGAGTTGGACATGGGCCTCACTCAACATGCCTCTCCAGCCAGCACGATCTCTCGCCAGCTGTCTTTCACCAGATGACAGGGCGACATATTGCCTAAGACTTGACATCAAAAGTATCAGTGAGTTCGTGTCAAACCTCGATGGACTATCGAAAAGTCTCTGTCGTCATTCTGCATCAACACCATCCCTTTGGTAGATATGCCAACGATGTATAGCTCGTATCAATACAAACTATCAAATGCGACCTTAAAGCGACAAAAATGTGCACCTCTTTGCCGTTATCTAATAGTATGGTCTATGGACTTCTTTGAACAGAAACCACCCTGATAAGTGTCAATGATATTTTTGACGGTTTCAGACGTTCATACAGCAAAGAAGTTCTTGCACGCGATTTTAATGTCATTTATCCCTTGGAACTGAAAGGTAGACGATAAAAAGAACGGCAGAGCTGATTCTTGATGGATTCGAGAGAAAAATAATGCATCGGATATTTGATGCTCTCTGCGAGGACGGCAAGTGGAGGATAAGATATAAGCGCAAAACTTATGAATTGAACAAAGATGTGTCTGGCAGGCCAAGTCTGTAGATTAAACTTGTTCGGCCACATCGAGTAAAAGAACACCAACGACGACTGGATGGCGCAGTTGGTTAAGTGTCTGCCCCAAGTTAGAGTGGTCCCAGGTTCGAATCCCAGTGAAATCGAATCTGGTCCCGTCACCATTTGCTGTTGGCATCAAATTAACGGCACTGGAGTTGGTTGCATACCTGGCAGTACAATGAAACAGTTTTGAGACTGAGTGGTCCAGTAGTGTTTCAAAAATTCTCCGAAAAACAAAAAAAAAGCAGTGGTAGCTTCTCCCATGAATGTTTCAACGTTTCACTGAGCCAGAGCAGCTTCCGAAATCTGATTGATTTCAACTCATATTTAAGGCTTTCCTCAGTAAGTTTGGTCCTTTAAAATGCGTCATTCGTTCCTAGACTCTTCTGGCAAAGCCATGGCGTCAACGACTCATTATGCATTCAAAATCAGATTTTATTGGAGCCTAACGGGGGAAATCTCTATCAAAACCAACATTTAGTCCTCGTCATTTGCACGCAACAGACACAAAATGGCACATTCATAGGACTCGTTTAAAGGCCGACCCCAACTGCCATTTTAGCTGCACGTTAGTGACCACCCGATTCGCCCCGCATGCAATTCGACTTAACCACCGATTACTAATGATTTTGCTGAAAATTGGACAAAATGAAACATTCACCCATTGGCTTGGTTTATCTCGCGATCTCTGCAAACGATTACACTCCAATCGCCCCCGAGTCCGCGAAAAAAGCAACAAAATGGCAGCACGCTCCCTTCAACTATCTATTACCGACCAACTAAGCGACGCGAATGCTTAATTAAATTTCAAAGATCAATGGGAACAACAACAAATTAAAAACTGCAAAAAAAGAAGCAACAACCAACAAGGACTGCAGGGAGGAGCAGCACACCCCGACTGACCAACGGGGGATGTCGGTGCGTTGACACAGACTGTCGAGGCCGGAGTCAACGCACTTACCCACTGGACCAAGGTGGCCACCTATCATTGACATTAATCAACGTAATTCTATCAAACTCTCGATAACGAGTAATGCATCTTTCGGTAGTACCAAAACCACAAACGTCGATGACCATTTTCATATTGCCTAAATTTCAATCTTCTATGATGATGTCCCTGTATCAAGGTTCTTGAGCATAGGGTCAATCAATGAACCGCTTTAGCATGTCCTCCATCCTCTTGAACTTTCGCGAGAGTTTTTTTTTGTTCAATTTTGACTTTCGATTACACCATTTTTTTCGATATTTCTCATTAGCTGTCCATTGTCCTTTCTGCCAAGTCAATCAATTTTGAGGTTGGTTTAGGTTCATTGGCACGCCAAACCACAAAGTCATTGGCAGCTATTTCACTGATGTGAGGGATGCATGAATTTTGTTTAGAAGATTTTCTAAAGTAGTTTTTTAGTTCAAAGGTTGCATTAAAATTCGATGTGACAAGGATATCGTGGATATCACTTGTCCTTCGCTCTATGCGTTGTCCTGCTTTGAAACGTTGCGCAATTGGTAGAGATACAACGAAATACAAATAATATTTGAACTTCTTTATTTTCCGTAAATGGTCTAAGACAGTCTTATTGAGTTCCGAAAATGTTATCAGGCCTGATTTTTTCAGGAATTTCATCGGCTACTTGGACCTTGAATTAGGCTACCAAAGTGTTGCTTAAAATCGCTGAAGGGAAAACGAGTGCAAATTCTTTTACAGCGGAATCCTGCTAAAGTTCATTCATAATACTACGAAGTTCTTAGGCGTTTATTCACCATCCTGAGGCAACGTTGTTTTTCCTTTTGCTGTTAATTCTGCAAATAGTTTGTTTCCCTTTGTGAACAATGATTGCAGGAGGCGCTGTATGTCTCCTTGGGAGGAACGATGGGGCACACAAGATATGTGTTTGGTAAGAAGCTAGGTCTAAACCAAACCTGGATCGCAACGTCTCCCGAAGAAGAGTATGTTCTACTAATCAAAAGTCATCGCTACGACGAGAATGAGTGTCGAGAGTTCCACAACTAGGGGTGCAACATCGTTCTTAAAAACATCGATGGTTCCACGACAATAATCGACGTTAAAAAACATCGGTATTAACAATGATACATCGATAACATCGATAATATTATTATTATTATTATTACATCGATAATTTTCCGATGTTTTATGGAAGATACATAAATCTTCTCCATCACACAAATTTTTGGCTATATTTACGACGTACTGTACCCAAACAACAAAATATACTAGTCTTACCAGTTCCAACCCAAGAACCTTCGTTGTCTTCCGTTTCGTTGATGATGGGATTTTTACTTTGTTGCTTATTGGACCAACGAAAAACCCAAAGTGACGTTGGAGGATCCTACGGTTCGGGATAAGGGTTCCCGAGCGGACCCTTCATGCACGTTTATATGGCGAACCGCTTGCTCCAAGACCGACACCCGCTCCCAGCCGCTCTCCATTGGTGAACAGGCGCTATTTTGGCTGCTGACACAAGGTCTGCAATGCCTACGCATCTAGCCAATACATGCCGAAACATGAACCCTCTCCAATTAGCCACTAACCCACAGTTCCATAGGAGTTGGATACCCGGTCTTTTTGAGGGTTGCTGGATGCCCAATGTTCGGAATAGGATATATACCAAAATCTAAGAGAGACTAAGATATAACAAAGTTACATTCTATTGCGCATCTAGCTTCTTTAGACCCCATTATTATTACACACATACGAGCATATTTTATATATAACACATCTTGGCATAACGAAATAAATGAACGATGTCGGTGTTTGGCAGTTTTGCCGTCGATGTATCGGCTACAGCCCGAAACCATCAACCATGTCTTGGAAAATTGGTGTGACAGAATGCGGTACTCCGAAGCCAGTCGAGGCAGCCACTTCAACGACATTGTATTTTATAAATAATGGGAGTATTTGTGGGTGCCGTGGCGTAGTGGGTAGGTGCGTCGACTCCTACGCTCGAGGTCGTCGGTTCGATTCCCGAAAAAATCATCAAAAAATTTTTTCACGGCTCCACCTCTTTCGAGTCACTGACAATGCTCAAAGAGTATAACTGTCTAGAAAAATCTTCTCAAAAATCGCCGTTCGGAGTCGGCATTAAACTGTAGGTCCCCTCCACTCGTGAGAGAACAATAGCACGCACAACACGAGTGGTTGCTGAGAAGCTAGGCCCAGGTCCACCTCGGACTGTAGCGCCGCCATTATTATTATATTATTATTTGTTCTTACAAATAAAGCCATAATACACGGACAAAATCTAATTTTCTTCATGTTATTGCATTTTTAAAAAGAAACTTGTATTTGGCGGACCCTGTCTTTCATTTTTCACATTCCAGAATATGAAAAGCTCTCATGACCCAAAGCATAACATCCTAGACTTCATTATATTGCTGTCTCTTAACGTCTTTGGCAGTTTGTGCAGAATAACTTCTTAAATTTGTTTACCCTTCATTGTTTGCATAAAGCGGGTGACCCAACTGAAGGCCACATTTTATTTTCCACTTCACTGTTGCACTGCTGTTCTGCTCATTCAGCTAAGTCTACATTTGCAATTTTATGTGCCTGGTATCATAGCATTTACGACCGTCTGAACTACATTTACAACAACCCGTGATGGGATTAGAGATTGCCTAAAAAATGTTAAACTAACGTGCTATCTCTCACATCGTTTATTGAAATAGCAAACTAGTCTTACACATGCGGACTATTTTTTTATCTGTTATTTACATCAATCTCCACTCGTGGGAGAACAATGGCACGCACAACACGAGTGGTTGCTGAGAAGCTAGGCCCAAGTCCATCTGTAGCGCGGTCATTATTTACATCAAGGTGGAGATTAGGATAACAGATTGGTTTCATACTTACAAACCACTTTTACCCAAGGTACCAGAGATTTCAATTAGCACAGTGCCTGACTTGTGCCACAGGTAGAATCTGGTGGTAAATTTATGTAAACGACTCGCATATAAGAGGCGATGGCAGAAATACTTCAAATGAGACTAGGGAACAAATTTGAAATGATGAATTAACTTTCGGTTCTGGTGTACACAAGCATTTCTTAAACGTGTTATGTAAGATCTTGCGCATGAAATAGTCGTCAGTACTTTGAAAATGTAAGCAGGTAGGTTGGAGTGGCTGAATAGTGCATTCTCTGGTGCCGCCAAATAGATTGAATTTGGGACAATAAACTTATCCACTAGTTGGAAACTATTTGGAGCTTTCAATATGCTTAAAAAATGCTGAAAGGTGACTAGCTGAGGTCAAAGATCTTCTAGAGGAAGTCGGCCCCAGATGATGACGTCTTAGAGACACCAGAGTCGGGCCGGTTCAGAGAGGGTGTTTGGAGCTCTCTATATTCTTCTCGCCTCGACAACTTTTGCAGAAGTCGTTTGTTTTAACGCCAAGTCTTCGGCTGTAAGGCAGTGTCCATTGATGACACTCACTATGATGGCGATTTTAGGATCTAGCCTGGACCAGATCATTCTGGACATATGTACGGCACGTCCGAAAATGTATTCACACTCTCCAAACCCTCACTTTCGTTTAAGAAAGTCACCTCTCAAAATGTAACAATGTTCTGTAGAATCATGCGCAAGTGCACTTGTAGTTTTGAGCACTCTAACGGGCACAAGCGATGCAGCAGCGGCGCCCCATCATTAAAAAAACACTCTTATCCACAGGCTTTTAAGCCCTATTTGATAAAAACTTTCGAAGTGCAGCATTGCTCAACAGGGAACTTGTTATTTTTTGCTCGCCCAACGGCAAACCAGTCTTCGAGGTTAGCCCGCGGTAATGCTTCAGATAAGAGAGTCTTCGTATCCGACCATCGTGGTTGTAGAAGAAGATGAAGACCGAATCTCTGATATAAAGATCGAGTGATCATGACTGTAAGACAACTACATAGGTCCTACATAGGTCAATAACCTGGTAACCAATCACGATTGCTACCTGGCAGTACAATGGACCAGTTTCAAGTCTGAGTGCTCCAACGTAGTGTTTCAAAAATCTTCGAAAAAAAAACTCAAAAACCAAGCACGATGAAAGAAGTCTCATTTCTTCTGAGTCGGCGGACGATATTGAAGCTACCTTCATCGCGCACCATAAGTGTCTGTTTACAAACGACTGGGCAATCCGCCTGGGCAGGCAAGATTTTCTGCGTGTGGAAAACCCGAATCGATCAACGATCACCATAAAATGAGGAAAACATGTCGAAAACGTATGAAAACAGGCAGGCTTCACCGAAGAATCCACTTTAAAAGTGGATTTTCGGATGAGATGGCTGCTTTTCGGCGCATCCAGTCCATCTCCCTCTCACTTGTGACAATCGTATATTGTGTCTCCGGCAATCCTGCCTTTTTCCACTCATGTAATCACCCGCTTAGGATGAACTAATTTACAACTGCGTACAAAATTTTAGTCTGTGCCAGCAGCTTTGTTTGACTTTCATCTTGAAGAGGGTTTCGGGGTCGAAATTCCGGTTTATCATCGTCCAGATTGAAGGATGTCGTTCGCAACCCACAACGTTACATAGCATCTAAAAGAATGCACCTACAAGCTTCCTATGATGGAAGATGTGACTAGGGATTGACTGTGTTTAAACCCTTGTCGCAAAATATCTTGGAAATATTCTTAAAAAGTGTTTGGAAACAACTGTTTTCCTTCTCAAGTTCTTAATGAGCTCAAAAGCGATGAGATTTAGTGCAGCTGCTTTCTTTAAGGAATTTCTTCCAAGAAGCTACGCTTTGATACACTCTACCGTGCAGCGTCTTGGACGTAGACGTTTTTTTGTCACACAAACGGCATGAAGTTTAAAAGACTTCATTGTAATTTTGTCCTTCAAAAAGCAGCCATTAAGCATATGACGACAACAGTGACACTTCCCCTTCTCACAGCTGGTGTCAACTATCAAAACTTCTGCCCTCAGCATCCAAGTTTAACTCAGAAGCTCTCCGAAAGCAATGAAACTTCCACTCACCTTTGAACCGGTTGATAGACGCACTTAAGAAAGTCCATGTCCATGTCCATGTCATCCATTCTGTCGAATCACCACACAGTCACACACACACCCACCGACAAACTTTTCAACTAAACAGGCTTTAGAAGTTTTCCTCTAATTCCGATGAGGCCAAACAGCGGTAGGGATTACCTTAGCTCAAACTGTTTCGATTAAAGTGCCAACGATAACTGCCGCTTAGTCCTGGAACTAGTTATCAACGAGACTCTCAACAAGCAGCCAACCCTGCGGGGTGTGTGGGCAGATGACATACGAACGTGACCTCCCCGCACAGATCCCTCGTTATAATCACCGTCATGTGTTCGGTGCTTACATTTGCATACTTAATGCTCCGATCCGAAGGAGGTGCCGTTGAGCGGGAGGAGAACGAAAGAATTCGCTAATCCTTGGGTAGCATGAAAACTATTTGACAGCCTGACACAAGAAGCGGGCCCCGTGTATCTAGGTCTTCGGGTCTTACGTGACATACGAGGCATTGCATGTTGGTCGCATGTGAACGCAGTCGATAAACGATACAATTCGAAAGTCATTTGTCGTGTGTGTGTCGTTAATCGGTCTGCGGGGCCATTCCCCCGCGCACACAAAGGGTTATGAGGTCTGAGATTCCATGCAGATGAGCACGAGTCGCATTTGCTCTGACAGTTATTGATAGTATGGTGGCTAAAGTAGTTCCATTGTTCCTCCGGACGCACTCGCTAGTATTTTTGGATGTGTGTCTTAGAGTTGTGGGTGATTGTGGATATCGCCCGAAAGCACGCAAGACCGAAATTTACATGAAGGGTAACATATGTTTGATGGATGTGCAGAACTATGATAATGGGTCTGGGTGTTGTATCGTTACCTGAAGTGCGTCGCTTTTGTCTTGAAACTGAAGAAGAAGCTCCCTCCCATAATGGAACTGTTTTTGCTCACGTTAACGTGAGTTACTCATCGAACTTGGATATCTGCTATCACTCACACAAATATTTTTGGTCTGGCAATGCTTGAGAATAAATTAAATCAAAGGAATCACATCAATTATGGCCCAGCATTGGTTTTGAACTTTCAAGGCTGTCAAAACCGTCTTGTGGTTGTCTTTGAGAAGCTTTAGATCGTCCTTTTTTGATTGAGTAAAATCATGGGTTCTTTAGGTTTGTTTGCTAAAAAGCAAGTCTAATTTAGCCAACCATACAACGATGGTCTTGATGCTCTGGGACGGACTAAGCTTATGTATTTCCTGGCTTCTTAATAATTCGTTTCGTGTACATATGGATCTCATAGAAGCGTGCTACATACGGACTAATTCGAGCGAAAAGACCTCGAGTAAAAAACAATCTGGTGCTAGTCTCAGAATTTCAACCAAAACATTTTGATTATACCCTGGGTCAGAATATCTGAGCAATGAAAGTGGATGTCCTAAGCAGAAATTTTGATTCTTTTTGCTTCCGTATAGTGCCTAGATCGAACTGGACTGTGATAAGAAAATTGTTCAAGTAAATCCATCCGTTTGGAAGGATAATTGCAAGCTTAACTGCATTCCATGAGTTGTCGAAAAATTAAATTTGGTCTTTTTTGGCTTCATGTTTGGTTGCAAGACTGTATTTATAAACGTACCTTCACTTCTGGTAATTACGTCTTTTAAAACAATTTAAAACATAACAGTCAAAATTTCTCTTGAATGCCATCAGAATATTTTATCTTAAGCACTGCCCATAACTTCTGTACGCACCCTATGTTGTTAACTTGGACCCAAACCTAGTGAAAGCACATTTTTTCACTTCAGTAGAATTGGTTCGTGTATCAGGTGTTAAGCTTTATTTTAAATCCACACCATATAAAGCTCTCAGAGCTTTTCTTGTAACGGTTACTGTTTTCGAAATTATTTATGTCCTCAGCTCTTTCGCTTAGCTAAGCCAATATTTCAGCCTATTTAGAGATATAATTTAAATATACATTTTTTTTACACGTACAATTGACAGCAATGCAATCTCAAGGCCATCTTCCTCTTAAAAAAGAAGTGGTCTTTGGTACAACTCGCACCGCATTTCCTTTGACCCCGGTCTTATTGATCTGACGCACGGACAGCAGTACCCCAGCTGCGACGAGCATACAATATCGACTTTCCCTGCGCTCAGTAATGGCTGAGAATCTGAGCCAGGAAAGGACTGTAGTGGAATCTTCATGGACGGCTCCAAGACCAATGAAGGATTTGGAGCTGGCGTCTTCGTGGGGAGTGACAACATTAGACTGCACACCTCGTGTGTGCGTCGATTTTCCAAGCGGAAACGTATGAAATAATAATGAAGAACAGATAGAAGGGTCGAATTATGTATCTGTATCTGTAGCGACAGCTAAACTGTGCTTATGGCATTGCTCAACCCTTTACTCACTTCGATTATAGTTCGGGAATTCAAGTCTTTTCTGAATTTGATTGGTAGTCCAAATTTGCTAAGAATTCGGGCCACCACGGGATCACAGGAAATTAAATCGCTGATGTACTTGCTAGGCAAGAATTAGAGGCGGTGCTCTCAGGACGTGAATCTTGCGCTGGGATTGTCTGTGTCCTTGGTTAGTCCTTCGATCGATGGTTGGACCTCTCGACAGCACAACCCGAGGTGGTATGACTCTCCAGAATGTAGATAAACCGAGCGCATGCTCCCTAACGTCGGTAAGAAATATTCGGCATTCTTGTTGACTCCTGACAGAAAAGACTGCAGACAATGTACCGGCATGTACGTACCGCACACGTACCTAAATGTGCTTGGCTTAAGCAATGAAACCCTCTTTGATACCTGCAGAGAAAACGACGAGACTGCAGAACACTTCCTCTGCTACTGTCCCGCCTTTGCGGTGGCAAACATTCGGTGCTGATGTGGTGAGAGCGAATGATGTAGGCTCCTCGTCACAGAAGCGCCCAACAAATTCTACTGGTTTGGTAATACATTGGACCAGTTTTTGAGTCTGAGTGCTCCAGTGAAGTGTTAAAAGCCTCCGACTAAACAAAATTGACAGCAATGCAGTCAGCCATGTAAACCCAGTATGAGCCATGAATGAAGAATAGAGTGAGATTATTGATCATCTGACTCGCCTTTTCATGAAGTCGGGATAAGAATAAGGACTTCAGATGAACGTAATTAATCGAAGTTGAGATTCTTAAAGTGACTTCAACATATTTCGATTAGCAGTAGAATCTCAAAAAGATGAACAAATGAAAAGCAGGCTCGTTTATCTTTTCGAAAATGCCAAGCATCGGCATTTAGTTAAAGAAGAACACAGAGCCAACATTGCATACATCGAAAAAAAAAACATTAATTTTATTTTTAAAAAACAAGAAACATCCAAAATTCTTAAAAAACATAAAAGGTAGAAACAAAATTATTTAGACGTTTTTCTTAAACATTTTACTCTATAGTAGACTGACATCCAAAAGAAAGATGGAAACAAATCGTGCATCTTTCCGAACTGTTCATGTTTTCGAGATTCTACTGTAGTTTGGGTTCAGTAAAAGGTTTCAAAAGGTCCAACGCTGCGAGTAAAACAATAAAAAGCGACTGGATGGCGTAGTTGGCTAAGTGCATGCCCCAAGTTAGAGGGGTCCCAGGTTCGAATCCCCAGAGATGTCTCATTTATAGAGAATCCACTCGTAGTTTTGAAAAACGAAAAAACGAAATGTTACTACATGCTTAAGTAATTTGAAAGAGTTAGAGTTAATTGACTGCAGTCAGAGGACTTTGACTAAATTATAGCTCACTTCAGTGCAAAAGACTTTCAGTTGATTAAAGTACTAACACCAATTAAAAGTACTGCAGTTAATTTACTTTTAGTCTATTAAGTGTTGCTATTGACTGCACAGTCCGAAAGTCAGTACTAGATGCTTACTGCTACTTTTGCAGTTTAAGTACTTGTAACGGTGTTAACAGTTAATAACTTGAAATGTTTAGTTATTGTAATTACTGGACTAACGACTTTACGACTGGACTAATGGACTACTAAAAGACTACATTCTGCCACATAGTTCGTGGTTAAATATTATCTTTTAATTGATATTAACACATTATGACTTAAGACTACATGCGTTAATTTTCTCTCAAAACGACCAAAGACAACGCCCTGGGCTGGAGGAATGGTGTCTTAGCCAGGGTCTTGTAAAACTCACTGGCCAAATCCTGTTAGACTGTGCTGCAAACTCGCTAAGAATTTTCAAGAATAATATCCGACTAGGCGACACACTGTCAAGTGATTCCTTTCTTGTTGCATTAGGAGAGAAAACAAAACTTCTTGGCCTAGATCAATGATTTGTTTAAAGATCATACTAGAGTCTGTTTAGACGGATGAGTCTTCCATGAATTCTAGGTGTAATAAGTAAGTCTGCTATGCAGATTCTATGATTATCATGAGACATAATACTTTCGCAATTTTTAGGTGGCCAAAGACTCGACAAAAATGAATCAGTACAAAATTTAAGTGCCACATAAATTCCACAAAAAAAATGTTTTAAGTAGTGGAGTCCGGAGCTGATTCCAGTTTAATCTCATCAAAATTGAATGAACTGGCCCTGGCATGAAGGTAAAAGTATTATTGTCCAACAAGAGGTGCCATTTTAATTCAACTATCATTTCGATAGTTGTTGGAATGCTGGTCGACTCCTACGCACACTAGACTCTAAGATCTAGGTTCGAATCCAAGAACAAGCAACAATTTAAAAAAAAAAGTTTACGGCTCCTTTCGAGTCACTGGTGAAGCTCAAAGAGTATAACTGTCAGAAAAAGCTTCTCAATATCGCCGGTCGGAGTCGGTTGATAGGTTGAAACTATGAGGTTATGAAATATGAATCATGCTGTTGATGCATTCTCGCTAAACGTGTTGCTACAATCCGTGAGCCGCCCGAAACCATTAACAAGGTCTTGGAAAATTGGGCTGACATAATGCGCTACTTCGAAGCCAGCTGAGGCAGCCACTTGAACGACGTTACATTCCATAATTAATGGGAATGTTTGTTCTTACTAATAACGCTATAATACATGGAAAAAATGTAATTTTGTTAATTTTATTGCATTTTAAAAAAGTAACTTGTACTTGGCCCACCCTTAACATCTGCAATTATACGAAAACGTGGCTATCAAAAAGGACTATTTTTAGGGAAGACTTAGGTGGGTATTTGGGATATTCACTCTTTCAAATCTCAATGTCTCTACTTTAGATTTTCGTAAAAATATGACATTTTTTTATTAATTTAAAATGACACCTCTTATTGGATGACCCTATACAACACTCATGGACGTCGAAGGTGGTTTGAGGAGATGATTCAACCATCAACTGTACGGAATATTCAGCCATATAATATTGGTCAATTGTCTACGGGTTTCAATGCGGTTGTCTAAAACTGCGGGGCCAAAACTGAAGCCTAAACGGCTTTTACATTCCATCGAGTGGGAAGTAGCAGACGACGTCCTTATTTGCGGTGTCGGACTACAGTGGCAGGGAATTATATTTCATTTGGCTTGCAGCCCTTAAGACTGTTGGGAGATGATTTGTCAGATATGGAGGCTTTGTACAAAATACATCCAATAACTGGAGCGTCAAGGCGGTCAGAAGGTCAGCGGTCAACGGTCAGTACCACCCTTGCCACTACTAACGGTTTGGAAGCTGTTTTTGGTATCCTTTCTCGATTCTAGTTGCAAATCTATGAACCTTCGGATTAAATGCAACTTGCCACGTCAAAGTAGTCGTTCTACTTGCAACTACACGGGAACCAGGCCTCCTCCACGGTATGTGAATGAAGAGCTTAAAATGAAAGAGATCTTATACCTCACAGATGACTACGCGGTTAAAGCATCATCCTCAGAGGACTGTTCCAGTTTTCAGTAATCCGAAAACTAAATCTCAAATTTGTTACCCGATTCATAGATTTGAACGAGTCTTGGATAGCTCCCAGCTCATTGTGCCTAGTCCGGTGGAAGGCCTTGAATTGAATTGACACTCTAGGAGAATTCTACTAAGATTCGGGATTGATGTCTCTATACCTGCTTCCGACTTATTTTGGAACACGTCTCTTTCCAACGTGCCGTTCACTCATCTCAATTTGTTTGCTACCACCTCCGGATGCATGGTAGTCCAATTTTATATCACACAGTTGGAAGTTTGTCTGTATGCAATGCCATTCCCCTTTCAACGAAATTTTGACCACAGTAAGCACATAAATCTTTCGGAAGAAGGCAAATCTTCACAGAAGTCACAAGCCACTTTCCCCCACAAAGCACTCCCCACTCACTCATTCACACACTCGTTTAGAAATCACTTTACCAACCTGCACTGAACCAGATCCGTGCACTCAGTCGTCAGTCGCAAGAGCTCATCCTTCTCCTTCAGTTCCGCGCGAATCCTGGCGCTCTTCCCCTTCCGCTTTGTCTCTGCCACCATCGTCGCTTGTTTCTTCTTATCACCGACATCCTTTGCCACATGCGTCACATCCACCTCCACCTGGTCGGTCTTGCTGGCATCACCTCCACTGGCAGCATTGAACTTCTTCGTCTGCTCCGGTGTGGCTGGCTTATCTCCATAACTCTCCCGATGGTGAGCACACGGCGTCAGCAACCTCAGCAAGTTACCCGCATCGCTGTAGCCGTCGTAGTGGTACTTCTTCCGCAGGTTGTTGCCCGAAATCACCTCGAGCGTCTGCCACACGTTCATGCTGTCATCACCGTATGCAGCAACATCGTCGACTGACCGATTCCGCGCTCGCAGATCACCCAGAAGTGGAGCTCCAGCCATTTGCATGTTCATCGTACTCGGCGACTATTTTCAGAATTCGAAATTCGGAAGTCAAGGACTCCTCTTGTCAGCGCCTTCGCATGCAGAGCCGACAGCCTACAGACATCTCGGCAGCGCCATGAAATCAAATTAACGCCAAGGGTCCTAAAAATATTCGACGATTCCGCAGAAGGGTTACTGCCGTTTGCCAATGGATATGTAACTCGATTTGTGGGGCGAAGTACACTTTTGGATTAGTTCTGGCACCGTGCACGATTGAAATTGATATGCGGATGATGAAGGCGTTCCCAACACTGCTCTGGTGGTGTAATGCTCCATCGGGGAATGTAGGTTACGAGCGAGCTGCAAGGCGGTCTTGACACCTGACTCGACTGAGGAGCTGCCTTTACGTGTCGTAATTCGATTTATTATTAGTTATTGTCTTTCTCTCACCTTCTCTTTGCCCGACTACACTTGCTCGCCTAGTGAGGAAGATAGCGTGCAGGTTTACGGTGTTTTCATTTCGAAAAGAGCGCCCTCAGAGGACTTGGGCGCCACTTATGGGGGGTAGATTCTAATGGTTCAATTTGATTGCGTTTCGTTATTAGAAGCTAAGTGATGGGTGCATATGCACACATAAGAGGGAGGACATGCACTGGAAAGTTCAGCTTTAATGTGACCTAGTGACGGTGAAAACGGCGAATTGTTGCAAACTGTTGCAGTGAGAGTTGGGTTGATTTGATTTGTGAATCAATAGCTCGAGCGACATTAGAAAGGAGATAATGAGGTCAAATGTGTAGTGGGTTTTGGAATCTTCCTCTGCCGTCAACGGAGAAAAATTAATTGCAATAGAATGTCGTTGTCGGTAAACTCTATGAGGTGTTGAAACCCACCGTTAACCCATTAAGGATCTCTTCGAAAAAGGGATCTTCTGTACATCTTAACTACGAATATATCGGAGTAACTCCGAAAAAGGATCGCTGTAGTCCTGCTAAATGGACATTTGGACACCACCGCTGGGGACAGGACAAAAAGTTTAATTTTATTACGAAGACCGTCTTCCGTTTTTCTCATTTGCAGTCACCGATGAAGTCACAAAGAGGTTGTTGCATGTTGGTTGAGGCCCAGATCCACCTAGGACTTGTTTCACTGCCTATGCCTGTCATCACTCGTTGTCAAATCAGAGGTTTCTCCTTGGTGGTGGTGTGAAATCCAGCATATCAGCTTCAGCTTCTCTGACAACGTTTCTTCTATTGTTTGTGGAGGCAGCGTCGAACTTTCAGAGAGTTTCTGGGGTGTCCTCTTTTCAAGGTGTCCTCTTTCTCATGCCCATGTATCTGGTCACCCTACGCTTGCCGAACATGCGCAGGAAATATTACAGAAATTTCAGCTCAGTTTTTAATACGCAACATGGATTTCGGTTCGGTGAGGTCGGTCATCATCATGACTTCAGTGTGCAAGAAATTCGATGCGCCGTAGAAAAGTCTGAGCGCGAGTGCATTGTTTTGGACCTTAAGTCAGCCACCAAATAGGTGGAGAAATAAAGAAAACAAAGCCACCGCCTAATGGCGGCCAGTATCGAAGAAGACCCAGAAATGTCGATTCAGCATCGAACAGCTTAATTGGGCATTACCAGAGAATCAACTCGTCTTATTTTACAGTCGAATTTGGGCCTACATCTGTATAAAATTGTGCTAGAGCAAGAGTTGAAAGCAGGCAACCGTCATTGGGTGTTCGATCAAGCATCACGAACCGCTGTGAGTTCTAATTGTGGGTTGGAAATGGAAATGGATTTTGGCAAAGAAATCATCTTCTCAGACAAGGCCCATTTTAGCCATTATTGGAGCGAACAAAATCCACAAGTGTTTGACCAAGCATCAAGGGATCCACAAAGATTGTCTGTTTGGTACGGTTTAGGGTATGGCGGCATCATCGGACCTTAATTTTTTTGAAATTACAAAGTGGACAACGTTAGCGTCAATGGTATTAGGTATAGAGCAATGTTAACTGACTTTCTGTGGCCAAAGCTTGACAACATCGATATATCCGAGTTTTGGCACAACAACAAGATGGCGCTACTTGAAATTTGGCGACTGAGTCATCTTACCGAGCTAGCGTTCATCAATTTACCGCCGCGATCATGCGACGTTGTACTGGTAGGTAGGGTGGTAAAAATGGCAGTGGACAGACAGATCCTGTTTGTCGCACTCAGTTAACGTCTTGAAAACGCCGTTTTGATACCACATCCTATGGGATACCTAATTGGTGTGAAGGGGGTGAAAGGTTTGTGTGATCTCTCAGATTTGCGATGTTTTCTCGATTCTCTGGAGTTACGTCAAGTCCTTCGTTAGCCGACCACTTTGGACGAGCTCAACATTTGAGACGCTATTGCCAGCATAACGCCACACATGTTTAACAGAGTCATCAAAAAATAACCGACCGCTGGAATCACTGCCAGTGAAGTCGAGACCGCCATTTAAATAATGGCCTAGCTTCTCAGCATTTGCTATTGTTCTCTCACAAGTGGAGGGGACCTACAGTTTAATGCCGACTCCGAACGGCGAGATTGAGAAGCTATTTCTAGACAGTTATACTTTTTGAGCATAGTCAGTGACTCGAAAGAGGTGGCTCCGTGAAAAAATGTCAGGCGTTTTTTCGAGATTCGAACCTGAGGTCTAAGTCTAAGGTGTCATCGCACCTACCCACTACGCCACGGCGCCCACGAATAAAGCCAGAATTAATTTTATATCTCACACCGTTGATGTTTTATTTAAATTTCTTTTCCTATCATTCATATCTGATCACCCTGTAGAAAACACATTCCAAAATTATTTGTAAATCATTGGCGGTACATTCTCGCAATCTCGAAACATTCCTGAATTCTAAAAATCCCCCAAAACATTCCGCATTCCTTTTGAACACCATCCTCTCTGTCCACAGTTCAAAACGTTCGTGCCAAAATTTAACTATCCGCAGGAATTCCACGAGGAGAACCCATAATTTTTTAAAGCGGTTCACCTTGCTCTGTCATTGACGGCCCCAGTGAAGTAGATCTCATGTGCCATAAACTCGCTCGACTTAGAATTGCAATCACGCCAGCGGATTGCATCATAAAGCATTTCACACCTGACCCTTAAGCATCAAATTCAAAGCGGGTTCATTAGGTATGTGAGAAAGTGCACAGTCGGTGTATCTCATGGATGGAGATACTTATCGGATTTAATGAATGTGCTGTCGTAGCTCACCCTGCGGTTCAGAGGGTCAGAACCTGATTTAATTGCTCGTCGAAATGAATGAAATCGGACTCTGACCAAGACCCATGCGGTTCTGTTCTAACCCGCAATTGAATTAAGTTGTTGTTGAACGGGGGAACGTATTCACTGCGCTTTGCAGCTAAGAATGGATTCAACGTTCCATGACAAGCACCTTCAGAGCAACGTAAAGTTGAAAAGTAAACCGTCGTCTCCTTCGGTAGAAAGTCATAACACTCTCGCAACCTTGATCCATCGCGAGTAACAATGAAACGCAGAAATTGATACCGAGTCTTTGATATGTCGTGGCAGTTACCTTCACCGAAAGCGAGGCAAAACAATTTTCTCGTCATGATTTATGAACGTGACTAGGACATTCCACCCCCTCCTCATGCAGCGCAAGGCGTATCGAACCCCACGCGATGGATAAGTAAACACATTTCCCACCGACAACGCACTGGATATTCACGAAGAATAGTACACATTTGGAAAGAGTTTACTTACGCTACCAGGACATCGGGATCTTCCCACCATTTCTTCGGGGAGGGTTCAAGAAGTAAGTTTACACCCCTGTACCCTTTGGATTTCTTAACCTGCCAACGAAAGGGGGAATGGGAAAATTGGATTGAACATTGTGGAACTATAGGGAAGTGGAGGCTGTACCTTGTACCGCTTCTTGTCATCGCTATCCACTTTCTCGGTGAACTGTATCAGCGCCATGGTCTGCAAGAGGACTCCTAAATTTTCGTGGAACTTTGATGAACAATTTGACGAACACTTAATCGAAAGTTTTCAGACTCATTAATATTGACTGACTGTGCTTAAGGCAACGCTGTCTTAAAGTCAGCCTGGTTTGGCAGATGACAGCGCTTTTATTTAATCGACTGCTTAATGGGATGCGAGGAGCTGAGTGGCTGGGTGAGATTTAGCTGAAACTTGAGGCATTTTAACTTCGCTAAGACTTTCTTCTTATTTTTTTTATAAATCAATGCAGTTTTGTGATGGTATTTAAATTCAAGGAACATTTTGGATCTGTCAAGTGTTGGCGAGTCCCAAATAAAACTAGATTTTGTTCCAAAAGCTTGATTTCAATAAGCTTCAAGCTGAAATCCAGTGCTGAATGCATGACCTCTGTTTAAGAATGAAAGTTACATGGATCATGAACACAGAATCAAGAATTCAAGAGTTCCTCAATGCAAGACACTCTGTTGTAGCCTTTTTTGACATGACTTTTCAGCCTCTAGGTTCTGGAAAGATTTACCTCGGGGCAAACGTGAACTCCACGAACGACATCACAATGGAGATCCGACGTAAAATTGCCCTTGGCAACCGATGCTACTTCGGCTTGTCAAAACAACTGGGCTCAAAACTCCTGACTCGAAGGACCAAAATCATGCTCTACGAAACTCTTATTCTGCCAGTCCTGCTATATGGAGCCGAAAGCTGAACAGTTTTCAAGCAAAAAGCCTCATATTTAGCAGGATCATTTGGCAGACGTCTTTAGTCGGTAAATTGGCGTCCACTTGAATCTTTAAAAGAGTTCATTCAGAGGTCTTAAAGCTTCCTACTTCATGCTTATAGACTGGTAAACACAAAGGCAACTTCAGAAGCCGGAAAGCATTGGTTTTAGACCATTTTTGTCGAATACAAAAAATTTACCAAAATTGTCATCCCTCAGACAGCATGGGCAGCTACCGGCTTACCGATGACTTATCAAATATCTGGAGATCTCTATCTATATTTCAACAAACGTAAAAAGTGTGGGCCTAATACAAGTTTCTTTTTAAAAATGCAATTAAATGAACACAATTAAATTTTTTTCTATGTATTATGGCTTTATTAGTAAGAACAAACATTCCCGTTAATTAATAATAATAATAATAATAATGGCGGCGCTAAAGTCCGAGGTGGACCTGGGCATAGCTTCTCAGCAAACACTCGTGTTGTGCGTGCTATTGTTCTCTGACGAGTGGAGAGTGGACAACATCTGTCAAATTGGCTGTCATTTATTCAACCTGTTCTCTCACGAGTGAAGGGGACCTACAATTTCATGCCGCTTCCGAACCGCGAAGTTTGAGAAGCTTAGTTAACCATAATTCTCTCTGAGCATTGTCAGTGACTCGAGAGAATGAAAGTTGGTGTGTCCGGAATCGAACCACGGACTTTAGTTTTTTTTTGCTAAATTTTCTAATTTTTGTCAACTTCTAACCAAAAATGGGAACAAATTATTCCCTCTCCTAACTTTCTTTTGTCCTAAGTCTTCATTTCCACAGAGATGTAGTTCCCCAACCTGTTCCCGTCATAAAACGTGTTCACGCATTTATCAACACGTCCCTTCAAAACCATGTCCAACACTGATCAACGATTACAACTCCTCCAACAGGTTCAACAATCTGTCAGAAGCAATTACCCACTTGCCCTTATCAAGCGCCAACAACAGGTTCGCAGCGCGTAATCCACTGTCAAGTGCGTAAAACACACCCAATTATATCGACAAATCTGTTGCCGGAAGCAGCCTGCGGCACGTGCGTAATGAACACACCAAAAGCGGCCACACATCAGCCTTTCCACCCAAAACCAGTACGCGTCGAGTGTCTTAATCCGCAGTCAACGGAGTTCTTGCTCAGCAGCACCTTCACCCACTTTGCCACGATCACCGATCGACCGAGCACTGGCAAAGATCGCCTTCGGCGGTGTGCATGCCTGCCTGGGAACTTGGGCGCCCATCTGGTGGCTGGTGTCCCACCACACCGGCGCTGACAGCACAAGAGCCTCAATTCGCCTCACAGTCGATCCGATCACTGATCATAATCCCTGATGTGAAAACGTATGCGGGCACCGCAATTCATTGAAGTATTTCAATGTCAAATTCCACCGCGTCCTCGTTCCCCGCACACGTCGGGCAGACGTGAGAGACCTCAGCAGCGGCAGTGGCACTCCACGGCGACTTGGGTTAGTCTGTGCTTGGATCTCCGTAGGAATGTCTTGGTCCCAGTGGCGGATTGAGTCTCTCTCGCCGACTGTTGACGGAAAAGAAGTCGCATTAAGCAGCGCGGGAGTGCAGGAGGGAGTGCCAGCTGGAGGCTGAAAGACGTCTTTATTCGCTGGAAACGGGATTAGCTGAGAAAATGAACAATCGCGGTCATTCTGCGAACTGAATTGCAGACACAGGCTCGTATCTTGGAATTGCGGAGATTTAGCACGAATGGGAGCCACTTCATGACAGCGAATATTAACGGTCTTTCGGTGGCAAACTGACGTCGATGATTGAAGTTTGCGGTGGAATAACAAATGCCACGCTGTTTGACATAAGCTGTCAGCTGAGCACTTGACAAATGAACAATGGACTCTGCAGGAATGTCAACAAATTGTGAAAACATGCTTTGTGTTGTTTTCAAAACGTGTTCTACGATGGAGTTGAGGTCTGAGATCTCATCTGGGAGGAGTATGTGTAGAAAAGCGGATTCAAATAGATTCTGGCGGCTGGAGGCTTTTGTGGGACAGTGTTGCGACCGTATTGAGTTACGATGCAAGAAAGACTGACATGTTGTGGGGGAAACTGACGTGACAGCGACTGAACTGAGCCATTGCTGGATGCAAAGAATTACCTTGGTTCGTACCATCACAAGAAATTGAATTGGAACATTGATTAATAGCTCAGTGAGAGGAAGATGAAGTGTGCAGTGTACAATGAACTGTGTTCTTTTTTCGCAACAAGTTTTTCTTTGCATCGAATGTTCTATCTATAAGAGGCTGCAGCCGTCGTTGACAATAAATCCCGACAAATGCTTCTCAAAAAACCCCCAGTTGTCATCACACTGCAGGTCATTTCATTCCTAGAAAACCGCTATCAGAGCAAACCCCACACGAGGGTTGCTTAGAAGCTATAAAATGCTCCTAAGCTATAAACACTTTCGCTTTAATTTTCCCATCACATCATGTTCGCAAATAAATCAAATTGCTAAGAGATTTCCTGTCAATACATTCTTGCTGCGAGTTGAACTGATTATTGCACACGCTTGTCGGCACGTCAAAGGCCTTGAAAATCAGATTTCTCCGACAAATCAATCGCAGAACATGTAACACAACAAGTTCAAGGTGAAATCGAACCGTGAGATCATGAGAAACTGCATCACGAGAGGAATTCTCGACAAAATTCCAAAGAAGTACCTGCGTTCTAATGCATTTCTAAATAGGGATTGTGCAACTTTTTCACGCGAGAGGGGATCTCGAAAACAAATAGAGAAGCTACGTCCAATTTAGAGTTGTGTTTCTGTGAAGATAATGGAAAATAAAAAACGTTGAGACGAGGTTATTGTCTTACAAAGACTGAATCACTGAAATGACTGCGGGCATATTTCAAGGCATTTTCTTCTTCGGAAATCGAACCCAGACTTCGAGCGTTGGAGTCGACGCACTTACCCGTTACACCTCGGAGCCCACTCTATCCAGACCAAAACAACCATAATATTTGGAATACTTCTGGTTTTATAAACGCAGGAGGCAAGCAAACAATCCAAGACACGGCGAGAGTTTAAAAAAATGTCAGCCATTCAAAAATGTCAGCCATGATATTGGCTTTAAGTGCTTGGTATAACATCGGTCCTACGCGATTCCTCACAAAAGAAAGTCCAATCGCAGCTCCGAGGCGGCCAATTGATATCGCCATAATGGCTAATAACACGATTTGGGAATTTGGTGTGCAAAAGATCGATTGTGACATGGGCATGTCGCGCCATCCTGCATGAACCAGAGGTCATCCAACCCCATGTCTTCAATTTCAGTAAAACAGAAGGCGGTTAACATGGTTCTGTAACGCCTACCGTTGACCGAAACGTTGTTCCCACCCTCATTTTCGAAGAAAAATTGTCCAATGACGCCACTATCTGCACCAAACTCTCATTCTCTGTGGATGCATTGGCTTCTCCACCTGCGAATAACGTGCGGGTTTTCCTAGCCGAGCCCCAGAAGCGGCAAATTTGTTTGTTAACCCAGCCGCCAAGATGAAAATGCGCCTCGTCAGAAAAGATGATTTTTCGCCCAAAACCGTTATCCAATTCAGGCTGCTCTAAGGCCCAAACTGCGAAGCGATAACGAAGCGGATGGTCGGGTCGCGCGCTATCAATTACTGAGTCAATTGGACCTTGTAAGAGAATAATCCGAGAATGTGCAGAATTCTGCTCAGGCTAGTGCGTGCAATTTTGAGCTGTTTGAGCTGAGATCGATAACGAGTTGATGTTCGTGAACTGAGTCTCACACTCTCGGCCGCAGCCGCCACATTCTCAGTTGTGCGCACCCTGCGACGACGGACGGCGGGAGCATGAGTGTTGTCACTAGCTCACCAGTCTCACGAATTTTTTGCACAAACTTGCGTACAGCAGTCGCTTCGCAGTGGGTGCTTCATTTCGGCCAAAACTTCCTTTTAAAAAACGCACTCTTTGGGCTACACAACACTCACTTTGGAAATAAGTTTTCAATATTTCCTAATGTTGCTCAATCGTAAAGCGACGAAGGAGGTTTGATACTGACTTTCTGTCAAGATTTCGAGCGGGAAACAGCTGTCAGTGTCAAAATAACCTATGATTTAAAAAGAAAACAACACTAGATGTCCCACCCTATACTTTATTTACCACAGTGAATCTGTGACTAACTTCATCACATTTACCCTACAAAGTGGCACACAAAGTGCGATTTTGATGAATTTAAAGATCGTGTGCAAACGATTTAAAAGTAATCCATCCAACACTGGCCGACTGCTTCCATATAGAGGAACAAGGCCTGAAACACTTTTGCGATCAACGCCACGGCTCGTTGCGGCAGCAACAGCTGAATGCTATAATTGGTCCGAATAATATCGTTAAGGCAATTTATCGACATGATTATAGTAATAAAATGCTTAATGACTGGTTGCGGCATTAATTGCACCAATTTTGGCTTGACGTCTAACCCAGCGCACAAGCGATGGCTGTTTTGTAAGTGTAAGTAGGTGGCTAGATGGGTTTTTGAGGCCGTGGATAAGATGCAAAAATGTGCGGGAGAAGTGGCAGAAGTGAAAGAAGCTGTGGCAATAACAGTACACCCTTTTGGACCTTACGCCAACTCATGAAGAGTTGAAAGAAATGAAGAAAATATAGTCGCTGTAGCGGTCAGAATCGAAGAAGTCCCAGAAATATCAACCCGGCGCCGATCAGCTGAATTTGGTATACCTAGAGAGTCAACCTGGATTATTTTGGGGTTGGATATGGCCCTACTTGAAGCTGTACGAACATAGACAACGCCGTGAATCTGTAAGTGAAATGGGCACTCGAAATGTTGGCCGTAGATCCGGCCTACATCCGTATAAGATTTAGCTAACGAATGAAATAAAAAAGCCAGTTGAAGCCCAAGACAATGTCTACTAACACTTTGACGCAATCTGCCGCAACTGCTGGACGGTCAACGCTGATAGTTCTATTTGGGTATAAAGGGTGGGCCACCTAGTGGTTTTTTTTTAAATCATGGGCTATTTTGACACTGACAGCTGTTTCCCGATCGAAATCTTGACAGAAAGTCAGTATCATACCTCCGCGGAGTGATATGAGTCGCTTTACGCAGGAACAACGTAAAGAAATATTGAATACATATGAACATTTCCAAAGTGAGTGCTGTGTAGCGCAAACAGTGCGTTTTTTTGAAAAAAAAATGCGTTTTTGGCTGAAATGGAGCACCCATAGCGACTGCTGTACGCAAGTTTGTGCAAAAAGTTCGTGAGACTGGTATTCTAGTGCTAGTGGACAACACTCATGGTCCCTATCGTCGTACGGTGCGCACAGATGAGAATGTGGCTGCTGTGGCAGAGAGTGTGAGACTCAATTCACGAACATCAACTCGCCATCGATCTCAACAGCATTTCACGCACTACTCTGAGGAGAATTCTGCACAAAGATCTCGGATTATTCGCTTATAAGGTCCAATTGACTGAGCATTCGCTACCACGTGTTATTAGCTGTCTTGATTTGACCCCTTTGGACGTTTTTTTTGTGGGGAACCGTAAAGGACCGATGCTATGTCAACAATCCGGGAACGATTCTAGCACTTAAGGCCAATATCATCCAAGCAAGTCTATCCAAGTGAGCTGCAGCCCGAAACCATCAACAAGGTCTTGGAAAATTGGGGTGACAGAATGCGAAGCCAGCCGAGGCAGCCACTTAAACGACGTTGAATTTCATAGTTAATGGGAATGTTTGTTCTTACTAATAAATTCATAATACGTGGAAAAAATGCGGATTTGTTCATTTTATTGCATTTTTAAAAAGAAACTTGTATTTGGCCTATCCTGTATGTCCCGTATCTCCCATAATTCTTCAATCTTACAAGCATTATCCAATTGACATGCAGTAGACTCCCTCTGTCGCTCACAAGTCTCCTGCATGTCTAGTGACACCGCTTCATCAGAATGCACTGCCTCCTTAACTATGCGCGCAAACTGCCGGAACTCTTCGTTGGACACTTGATTTATGAGTGAAACTGGTTTGTGAGACGATGACAATTACGTCTTCCAGAGAGCACTTGGAACCAGTTCCAGTCAGCTATGTGTTCTCCAGAACTGTGACTTCCACTCACATCAAGTTCCTCCCGCAAAACCAGTAGCCAGGCTTCTGCAGCTTTTCAGAGAATTCCATGGGACCACATTCGATTGACTCGATTGACCATAACCTTTCTGCTCTCGACCTCCGACCAATCGAAACTCGTTTCCATTGTCAAGTGCGTGAACGTAAACCGCGCATGCGCCCAGCAGTTGCTCCCGAAACTTGATTTTCGGTCTGAATTTCCACCAAACTCCCGCGCCAGGGGGGATTCCAATGGCACGCCCCAAATATTACCGCAAAGCAACAATGCCAGAGTCAGTGACAATGGGTTTTGCGGTCTTGGAAACGTGTTTCGCCTCGCCGCTGCTGGCCACTGCTGGCCAGCGTTGACGGCCCAAGACGAAATGCTAATCCCCTTGTCACATTGAATATTTATCGGTTCGCACAAGAGATGCGATGTGGAGGGGGGCACTTCGCCATTCCGAGACAATGATGTTTCCGTGTCCCCATTTGAGTCCGTAATTAGCCCTGGAGCTGGTCGCGTAATGAGATCAACTATAAAAGTGCCTCGGAGAGCTCCAAGAAGACATCAGTAACGATTTATTCGTCGCCTAGTTCGGACTCTTCTACAGTCATTTCAAACCAACCAAAATTTCCAGCAACATGAAGGTAGGACCATCCCTGGCGCAGTCCCTCCGCGAATCCGATCTAATCTTGTGTGTGTTCTCGTTCTAGTTCGCCGTTGTCGCCGTAGTCGTGTGCACCTTGGCCATCGCCGCCCAAGCCTCCGTCGTTCCATTGTTGTTGAGCTCTCCAGCACTCTCATACACCGCTGTCCATGGACCAGCAATTGCTCTGGCGCACAGTCTGCCAGCCTCTGTTGCCGTTCACGCCGCTCCAGTTGTTCTCCAAGCTCCGGTCGTTGTCGCCGCTGAGGGTACATACGTCGCCAAGACCCGCGGCTCTGTGCACATCGCCCCACTGCCAGGACACTTGAACTCAGCCGCCTCCGTGAACTTGCAGCCAGCACCAGGAACCATCTAAACAGGGATTACTGATCGTTGAAGCCATCTTAGTGAATTTAATTGACACCCCAAGCACGTACACGAACCCCAAGCACAAGTCCTTTCACATTCATGCCTCATCGTGGTGCAAGTGATGAATAGCCGCCGTTGTCGCGAGTGGAGTGCGATGCCAAGAGGTTAGCCTCTTGGCGAGCAGTCCTGCCGCCTTGCCATATCCATTTTTAGCCACTTTCTTTCTCCTTAACTTTCTCTGTTCTCTTACGCTCTTCGACTTTATGTGAACTGTTTTGTGTCTTACCTCGAATAAATGTTGACCTTTCCAAAGACTTTGTTCTTTTTTTCAATTGTTCAGTGAGTGCGAGGTTTACAGCAAATCGGAAGGGCACACGCAATACTCGATGCAACTTAGAAAACGCGGAAGTATTGATAAAGTGTTAGCCTTTGAGGGTAACAACTCGTGAGCGGTGGTAAGGAGTGACGCTGGTTTTGAAGTCCGCAGGAGCAGCAGAAGTCAAAATGAAAAGACACTGGCAGACGCAGCGTACTCAGTGTAAACTTGATACTTCACGAAATACCCTCGGAAATCAATGGATCCGGATTTCGGGGTTCAAAAGAATCGTCACCGCTGTAGCATGACCATCAGCTGTGATGTACGTGAAGTCGCCAAATTTGGATTTCATGATATAAGTGAAAATATAGACGTTGTAGGCCCCTCGCAAGCCGGTTTGTGACTCCCCGATCGAGTTCAATAAATTGGTCCTTCTCCTACACCCAATGTGTTCAAGAGTCACCAACTTACTACACATCTTTCGAACCAATTTGGATTCAAATTTTAGCTTGCCCCCTCCTACGAGACAGACGGAGGAATTAGATTGCTTCTGAAGACGTACATCAATTTCGACTGCTTATAAACCTGTCCTTGTGGACGCCATGGCGTAGTGGGTAAGTGCGTCGACTCCTACGCTCGAGGTCGTTGGTTCGAATCTCGAAAAAAAAACAGCTAAAATTTGTTCACCTCTTTCGAGTCACTGACAATGCTCAAGGAGTATAACTGTCTAGACAAAGCTTCCCAATCTCGCCGTTCGGAATCGGCATTAAACTGTAGGTGCCCTCCGCTCGTGAGAGAACAATAGCAAGCACAACACGAGTGGTTGCTGAGAAGCCAGGCCCGGGTCCACCTCGGACTGTAGCGCCGCTATTATTATTATACTAAACCTGTCCTAAATATCCCAATGTTCAAAAGCAAATCGGAGACGAGGTTCAATACAGTTCTCGAATACTCCATGGAACCAATAAACCGAAGAAGGTCAAGAGTGAGTCTAAACTAGAAGTCCTAATAGACAGTCCAGTAGATCAAGTCATCGGGGAAATAATTGTAGAGAGATGAAACCTTCTTCTTTCCTTGAGGTTCTGAACTCTAAAAATATTGAGGAATCACTTCTGGTCTAGCCCCCATTGCAGAGTGGTTACGTGCGTCGACTTCTAGTTTAATGGTTCATGGTTCGACTGCGGATCAACACACCTTCGTACTGGCGGCACCACCTCTCTCGAGTGAGAGGGGAAGTTAAACTGAGTAATGGTCTGGCTGCCGCCCCGTTGCGAAATTGTTAAGTGGGTCATATCTTAGAGCAAAAACTCCTGGTTTGAATCCAGATCAAACCACTAACTTCCATTCCTATGACACAATCTCTCTTTAATGAATACAAATTTTCCAATTTCGCCTTTCAGAGTCGACATATAATTGTTAGCCCCCTCCACTCGTGAGGACATTAAAGACTTAAAATTTAAAAAATTATAGGCAACTCGACAGGATGATCAGTGTTATCTCTCACATTCATTTCAACCCTTAAATGCCCAACAGTAGTGTGCACATAGCAAGCATAAGCAGTGATTGGGTACGCGTATGAAGACGGAATTGTCTGTGTTAGATAAATTTGTTTGCTTGGATGGATATCGAAGTTGAAGTTAGAAGAACATTTAACTGAAATAGATTGAATTTGTCGCATGATATTCAAAAAACATTATGTCATACAGGTCATTCCACCATTCTAGATAGCCTCGAGTTCCTACCGCACGAGACTGACCTCCTACTGCCTCATCTCCTCTTTGAGAAAAACTTCTCTACTAGCATACCCTCCAGGTCCGACTGGAAGTCTGATAATCAGACGCTGGACAGTCCTCTGCGTATTTTCCCAGATGAATCCAAGACGGACGAGGGAGTAAGAATAGATGTCTACTCCAAGGATCTCAATTTTAGTATATCCCTCCACCTTCCAGAACATTGTAGCGTATTCCAGGCTGAGACGATAGCAATAAAAGAAGCTCTGTCTTGGCTCAAGAACAACGTGATATCCAAGAAGGACATCGCCATCTGTTCAGACAGTCAGGCAGCAATCAAATCCCTGAACTCGGTCACTTTTCTCTCTAATACCTCCCTAAATTGCCGCCTATCTCTTAACGAGATGGCTGAGCATTTTAATATTCACCTCATGCGGGTGCCGGGACATAGTGACAGTCCAGGGAATTGTGAAGCTGATGATCTGCCAGGAGCGGTACAATCTCCACAAACCTTCCTAGTGGCGATCCTTCGCCTATGCCATTCTCTACAGCTAAACTTCTTTTAAAGAATCATACTATTAAAAACACCAACTCAAGACGGTCAGATGGCACTACGTGCCTCATCACAAATCAAATTTGGAATAAACTTGATCTAAAACGTTCACTCTATCTTTTTAGAATGAACAGGTCATCCCTAAGGATTCTCATTGGCGTTATCAGAGGACACTGTGCCATTGTCACTCACGCCTCAAGAATGGGACACCCTCACTATGATTTCTGCAGAAGCTGCAGAAACGAAGAAGAAGAGGAAAGCATATCGCATCCCTTTTGCACTTGTAGCGCTCTCTCCTCGCGCAGGAAGAAACACCTTGGAGCCTACTTCTTCAACGACTTGAACGAATTGCACAACGTCGGCATTCATCAACTAAAGAGCTTTGCTTAAAGCACCAAATGGTTTTTTGGATAGGTGACATCAGATCCGCGTGGTATCACAATGGGCCTTTACCCAAATCACTCTTGACAACCCCCTGTTTACGCCTGCAAAGTTTCATGAAATCGGTCTAGCCGTTAAGGAGATTAGCCCGAACAATCAGACGGACAGACATTACGATTTTATTAACATAGACTTGCATACACACTATATTAAACATCATTGCCTCAATCATTCAAATATTCGCATACCAAAAACAACTAAACAACTTACTTACCGCGAATAAAATGTGCACATGCAAGTTTGAAAAAAAATAACAGATTAACGCGGCAATACTCTTTTTGTTCAATAAACAGCAAAAGAAATCAAATGCGAATTTTACCGATTACATCCGTTCACAATGCGAGTTCGATGAAAAAGAACCTTAACATGGTCACTCACTGACAGCTGTCAATGTGTGTACGTGTATGCGCTACAACGTGTATTTGCCGTGACATCAGCACACACAATACAGAGGCACCTACTTATTTGTTGTTGTTTTTTTTTTTAAGGACAAAATCAGATGTTGACATGAAAAGTCATAACTCCCGAACGCGTCCGCCAATTTCGTGCAGACTTTAGATAAACCATCTACACGACCATACCGACAAACTCTAAGAATTGTATCGAATTCGGTTTGACCGTTCGTAAGTTATAAAGTCCCAAAGCACTTGCAACAATTTTATGTATATAAAGATATCAAAAAATAAATTTCTGTGGAAAGAATATGTTCCAACTACAGCTGATGTATGCAAGTTTGTGAAGAAAGTTCGTGAGACTGGTTTGCAGATTGATAGCCAATCCTGTGCCTATGTTTGTCTTGCACGCTCAATGGAGAATATTCCAGCTTTTGCCGAAAACCGGGAATTTTCGCGGACAAAAAATCTCAGTCTTGTGAGAGTTTCGCATAAAAATCTCGTATTATTCGCTTACAAGGGCCAATTTACTCAATTGAAGCAAAATGTCATCCGCTTTTTATCGCTCCTCTGTTTAGGCTTCAGAGCAGCTCCAAAAGGACGAGATTTTAGCTCAAAAAATCATCTTTTCCGTTGAACACACATTTCCATCTTGATGGCTTCGTAAGCAACTTATCTTGCTGTTACAAGCCACACAATAAGTCAAACAATTCACTTATTGCACACTAACTTCAATAATCATTAAATGGGTCGTTTTGGTAATGCTGCTTTGCCAATACGCTGCTGCGATTAGACGCCACTGGCCTTTTTTTGTGGGGATACACATAAAATATCGATTCTATGCGAGCAATCTAGAAGGCACTCAAAAATAATATTGGTCAAAGTCTCGTCGAAATCCGTCTTGAATTGACTGATTAATAAAACTATAAAGGCATTCCCTCTGGTTTTAGAAGCCTTTTTACAAAAATTGCATCGTTTGTCTTTCCATATCCAATAGGCTGAGTATATTCAGACTCCACATTCCTTCGTCCACTCACGAAATAACTTAAAGGCAGGCTTTCCCTTTTCAAAAACACGACGCGAGTCCTCGTATAACTCCTTTCATTCTTACCCAACACCTCCAACCCCGATGCAAAATTAAGTCCACTATCCGATTCAACAATCCCTCAACTGAATGATTAATTTCGCAATGAGTTTACAACTTTTCTGCAGCTCATATCGAACGAGTTGTTCCCACCATACCCGGACATTGTGCTAAATTTAGCCCAACTGCACCACGTTTTGCCGATAAATGTGTGTCAGCATTCCGAACATAAATTTTCCGGGCTGCACAATATTTTATGTCCACTCCGTCCATTACGGCCAACTCCACCCTGTGGCTCAACCGGCGAACGGTGATCGTGCCAACGACGAAATAAATTGAAAACCAACCGCCGATCGTCCACCAGAGTCCATCTTGCGAAATATCGAATCTACCGAAACTATTTTTGACCACATGCACTCGGAGCCCCAGGCAGCGCCGTAAAATGGCTTGTTCTCTTAATTGCAAAGTGCCTTACTCGGTGGCAGTGGGGAGGTCGCGCTCCAGTGATCCCAAGCAATGCAAATGCAGAGACTTCGATTTCCCGAAACAAGGAGTCGCCTACGCAGCGCCCAAACTTAGGCACGTCCACAGTCCATACAGCCCGTGAATAAATAACTCATAAGAGGTCCAGTGGCCTACTGCACCTGCATACCACCGCCGCCGACGTTCGGCTGGGTCCATTTTGGCGGCACGATCACCGCGGCGATCGGCAGAGCCTAGTGCTGCCCGGCATCGGAAATGAGACACGCTCTGACAGCAATGACTGCGCACATATGGTGCTGTTTGGGGCTCGGTGATTGAGTGTTTTGACCAGTGTCACTGGTTCTGGTCGCTTGCACAAGATCAATGCCAACCGGTGCGCTGTTTTCTTGTGGCGTGCTCTGTGACCGCAGGCGCGCACAGTGTTTCGTGAAACATGTGTGATTGCTGTTAGTGCTGCTTGATTGCTGATCGCTTACACACCGGCCTGAGGCTGCAGTCGACTGAATTGGACGTCATTTGCTTTGCGGGCGTTTGTGGGAACGCTTGAGAGCAGCTGCTAATTACATGAGAAAGCAAGATGTGATAGGGTGTCGGGCTAAGTCTACACGTAAGCATATTTGAATGGATGGTTTTTAGACACGAGTTTTACGAGGTTCTTTAAGATTTGGACAGAGGAAAGGGAAACATTTCCGAAATGATTATGTCGATTAGGTCTTTCTTTTTTTTCGGAGAGTTTTTGAAATACTACTGGAGCACTCAGACTCAAAACTGGTCCATTGTACTGCCCGGTAGCAACCTACTCTGACTGTACCAGATTCGATTTCACTGGTATTCGAACCTGGGACCCCTCTAACTTGGGGCAGGCACTTAACCAACTGCGCCATCCAGTCGTATAGGTCGAGTCTTACAAGGGTTCAAATATAAATCACTTGTGTTAGATTTTTGTTTCTTTGTATTGAAGACAAACTGGTCCCAATTTTAGTGATATAAGGAACTGTGGTAGCCAAGCCAAGCTTCTTTAGCAACTACTTGTGTTATGAGCACGTACAATTTGAGAAATCATTGAATCTGACTTGCGAGAGATTTTTTACTCGAAGAGCGTGTTTAGATTTCAAAGCGACCAACGTCAGTTGTTAATGACGTCTGACATGTGCTTTTTTTGGTGTACCATTTTTTTTTGAAAATCAACAATCGCTAAATTTGACGTGGACTAATTTCAAATTTAGTTAGCGCCTAAGACGATTTTAATGCAAAGCTGGGAAGAGAGAATATCTGTGGTAGTACGGTCGGGAAGCACGGCCTAAACGCCACCTCCTCCGATAACGGACTTAGGTTCATCGACTTTGCTGCGAGGCGAAATGTTGTAGTAGCCAGTACACGGTTCTCACATCTCAATATTCACAAAGGAACATATAGATCTCTTGATCAATCAACCGTCAACCAGATTGATCACATTGTGATCGACGCAAGGCACTCCTCCAGTATTATGGATGTCCGAACGTTTCGAGGAGCCAACATCGACTCGGACCACCACCTTGTTGTAGCCAAGGTAAGGTTGTGGATATCCCGAACACCACCAAGACAAGAAAATACTGTGAGGAAGTTCGACGTCGGACGACTACAATCGAAAGAGATCGCCGAATCCTTTTCCGATCGAGTCTCCTTTAATATCAGAAGAAGTCCTTTGCTGCCAACACCAAGTATTGAAGACCAGTGGTAACATTGCCAAAAAGCTATGAGAGATGTCGCCTTTGATATGCTGGGTTTCACTCGGATACCACAACGAAACCCCTGGTTTGACGAATGAATGCAGCAGAGACGAATACCGACTTCTCAGGAGGAAAAAGAAGGAGCATGAGAAGCGCGCGATCGGTAGAATAGAGATCTTCCACTGCAGGAATGAGGTAAAGAAGTTTTACCAAAGGGTAAAGTTGACCAGCGGGCGCCGTGGCGTAGTGGGCAGGTGCATCGATTCCTACGCTCGAGGTCTCAGGTTCGAGTCTCGAAAAAAAACATCTAACAAAAAAAAGAGTATAACTGTCTAGAAAAACCTTCTCAATCTCGCCGTTCGGAGTCGGCATTAAACTGTAGGTCCACTCCACTCGTGAGAGAACAATAGCATGCACAACACGAGTGGTTGCTGAGAAGCTAGCCCCAGGTCCACCTCGAACTGTAGCACCAAAATTATTATTATTATTAAAGCCAGGGTTATAAAGCCCGAACCGAAGCCTGCAAGGACGATCAAGGGAACATCGTAGTAGAATCACAGTCGATGTTGAGGATATGGAAGAACCACTTCTGCAGGCTCTATAACGGCGATGAAGAACCGAATTCCGCTGTCAGGCAGATTGAACCATTCAACCCGAGTGTAGATCAACAATTCCCCCGACCTGGATGAAGTGAAGATAGCTATATCTAAACTGAAGTCCAACAAAGTTGCTGGAGCTGACGGCTGAGCTTTTCAAAGCAGCAGGCGATGACTTTGGTAAGGAGTATGCACCAACTCTTCTGTAAAATATGGTCGGAAGAAAGAATGCCCGATGAATGGAACCTCAGCACTGTTTGCCCGATCCACAAATAAAGGAGACTCTCTAAAATGTGCCAACTATAGAGACATCACTCTTCTGAACATTGCCTATAAGATCTTATCTGCCGCGTTGTGTGAACGCCTAAAGCCAGTCGTCAACAACCTGGTCGGTCCATACCAGTGTGGCTTTAGGCCAGGAAAATCCACCATCGACCAAATATTCACACTGCGGCAGGCAGATCTTGGAAAAAACCCAGAGACAACAAATCGATACCCACCACCTTTTCATCGATTTTAAGGCCGCGTAAGACAGAATCTATAGAGACGCTGCTTCTTTGGGCTAAGAAAGCAAGTGATAAACAAAGCCCTCTCTCAGTCCTGCTATAAGGCAAAGAAACATGGACTTTGTCAAAAGCGGATGAGGTTGCTGTTGGCTGTTTTGAGAGGAAAATTCTTCGTCTGCATAGAGGGTGAATGGGGGAGAAGAAATAACAACGAACTGTATGAGCTGTTCAACGACATCAACTTAGCCAGAAGGGTGAAGATCCAACGATTAAGATGGCTAGGTCATATAGAGCGAATGGAAACCAATGCTCCGGCCCGGAAAGTCTTTGAATCCACCCCCGGGGGAGGCGCGCAGTAGAGGAAGACCGCGATTCAGGTGGCGCACGCAAGTGGAAAGGGACCTCAACCAACTGTGCGTGCGAAACTGGAGGCAGCTAGCTAAAGATTGAGCTGGCTGGAGACGCTTGTTGTGAAGCCCAGGTCCACCCCGGACTGCAGCGCCACATTAAGTAAGTAAGTAAGTAAGTAAAATAGCCCACACTGTACATCCAGTGAACAATCGCTGTATTTTTGAAATCAAAGGCGTAAATCCTTTTTGACGTCAGAAAGGCTTACCCATATCGAGCACAGGACTAAAACTGAGTTGCAATTTCGCTTTCGTTCACTTTTAAGCTCAAAGAAAACAATATCATGTGTAACAACTGGTGTCTAGAAATGCTTTAACCGGATAAGTCCCTGCCTGAATGTGAGGATACTTTAAATAGATATTCATAATTGTGACCTTTTCGGACTTGCGGTCAAAACCGTAAAATGCAAAAGATTCTTTCACTTCCATCAGCTCTCAAAACATCTTAGTCTTCATGAAACTTAACCAGAATCCACCGATTAAAGTCATACCAAATCACACCCGAAGCTCTGAACAGATGTGAAGCAGAGACAAACCAGATTCACTAGAAACACCCAATCGAAACGAGAACAACAACTTAGTGACCAATTTGTTAGAAACACAAACGACAAGTCATAATTATGCAAATTCCGCGAACAGGATGCAGAACACGACCCAAGCTTCACTCAGGCAATTTCCCCTCCCTCACGAGGCCCATAAACAAGCACACAAATGCGTAATTGCCGCGATAATTGCAGCGGCTGCCCCACTCGCCCCCCATAAATCGTACTTAATTAATTATCATTGTTACCGTTAATTTCCTTATGAATATACAATCAGTTGCGTAACCGAAACGGATCTATTAATAAGCGCGAGTGCATGTATCTCGCGTACCGTAGTCCATTCTTGCATGTGGTTTGCCTTCAACTCCCATCGGCGTCCAACTTCGGATACCGCCAGTGAGTTAAAGACAACACAATCGTTGACCATATTGAGTGGCACAGCTGGACCCACTCGGCTAGAGGGCTGTTCACGCCCTGGTCAATGTCTGTCCAATCGATCCAGAATGGAGACCGCCAGCTTCGGTTCCATATCCGATACCAATTCACTGGAGCAACCATTAATTACCCGTGGAAGTGTCACCTCCTGATCGGGGAACAGACTTTGGTCAGACGGGTTGACTGACAGAGATCTCAGGCGACTCGGAGAAGCGCATGAAGCCAGAGCGGCTCCATACAAAGTCCGCGGTGATTCGATTGAATCAACTGCCGCAACGCTGCAGTCGATTGAGAGACACATTTGCAATGCAAATCGAGCTTCGATCGGCTGTGTCAACGGTCTCCCCTTGGAAACAGGCATGAAGTCGAATTAGACAGTGAACTGCACGGTGGGCCGCGCAATGGAGTGCAAAGCATTAATCTGTCACGGGATTATTAAATATTATTGTTGCCGGAGTCCGTGTGTGTAGGGTGGGAGTTGGCTAGCCCCCGGGGCGTATGGTTGTTATGACGAAAGATTTCCCACTTCAGTCCGCGGGCACAAAGCACGCTGAGGCTGAGCGGGCTACGGTCGAGGGATTGAGAAAGTGATTGGAAGATAGATTGTGGTTGGATTTACATATTCGTAGCGAAATTGAGATAAAACCGTTAAAGTGTCTGAAGGCCGTTCGATTCAAATTCCGCTCGAATGGCATGGAGATCAGATCATGTGCTGATTGCTTTGTGGCTGGATTGTGGACATTTCCTTTGATAGGATTGGAGCAATGGACTGATTGGGCTCTTGTGTTCGGGAAGGACGAGTGCAAACCTCAATTTCAGGTCATTCACTGAATGAAAAGCCGTATTGAGTCCGGCCCGTGGTATCTGAACGCCCATTTAAGTGAGAATAGAACAACACTTTTATCTCAGCCCAAAATATCCTACAATCCAATTTCTGTAGAGCAGAGTAGTAGTAGAGCCTTGTGTGACACATAGCCCCATCTTGCTGAAACCAGTCCAAATAGACAATTTGTAGCGATAAAAAATCGGGTTTCATTGAATGTAACTTCTCTTTCATTGCAGTCTCTTCAGAAAAATGGGCCATAAATGCCACCAATCCAGAAACCACACTAAAACAGTCACACGTTCAGGACGCATTGGCTTCTCTATGACTACTTGTGGATTTTCCAATTCACACAAAGAGTCATTTGACTGTGCACTTAGCCGTCGAGATGGAAATGCGCCTCAACGGAAGGAATGATTTTTGAGCTAAATTTTCTTCAGTTTTGAGCTGTTCTGACGTCCAAAACAGAGAAGCAATAACCAAGCACGTGATTATATTCCTTCAATTCTTAAGTTAATTGTACTTCGTGAGCGAATTATCTGATATCTTTATGCAATCCTCAGGACGAGCGCAATGACATCCATGTTACTGCTAAGCGAATCTTCGAACTCGATCCTCCTTATTTAAGAAGGAGAAAGAAATTGAACCTTCAGTATAAAGACCAAGTGATCGCAGGTGCAAGACAAATTGGTTTTAGTTACTTGAAGCAGTATGCCCGGGACCAGACCGGGCTCAGACATTTGGGTGAATTTTTTGCGACCTTTTGCAGATGTAAGCATTTCGATAGGTAAAATGCCCATATAGAGACTGAATGTGATGCAAATCGTTGTCCCCTCTGGATCTCAATGATAAGATAGATAAGATAAGTTCGATTTATTTATATACATACCATATTTTTGCAAATTCATTTTTTTTTACAAAAATCTTTTTAGCTTGGCTATGCCGTATGCCCGATTGACATCATTTAGATATGAAATATATTTTATAATCGGTTTTTGTAATAGTTTTTGTCTGATAGTTTTTCTTTTTGTTTTGTTATTATATTGGTCAGTTTGCTTAGTTATTTGTTTTTTATTTTTCTTTTCGTACTCGTTTTTTTTTAGAAAGCTTTGTTTAATATTTGGTTACAATATGACATTGCAGTTTTGTAAAACTTGTACAGTTCGTTTATATTGCTTTCTCAGTTAAGCAGGGCTCGAACTTCCTGTTCGGACATATAGTTGATGTTAAACATATCCCGTCTTATTTCGCTTAGAATAGGACATTTTCCTAGGAAATGCAAGACGTCGTCACGTTCGTTGAGGTTGCAAAGACTGCAATAGATGGGCAGATTGCCTCGGTGTAGGCTAAAGTTCAGTCCTATCAGTTCTCCTTTCATTTTAAAAATGGCCGATATCAGTCCGATTTCATTTCCATTTGCAGTACTTTAAAAACGATTTATCACTAGTTGGAGTGTGCGAGGTGAGTAAGCAAATAATACCACGTCATCTGCAAACATATGTAAGTGCTTTGATGATAGCACCGGACAGTTCTATTCCCTCAGGTAAAAACTCAACAAGATCTTTGATAAATAAAACGAATAAGCTTGGACTTAGTGAATATCCCTGCTTTTAGGATGGAACCACTTTGAGATTTCTGTCCCATTCCAGACCGCCGAAAGAGGTCCACAGTAGATATTTTCCAGGACCCTACCAAACTTAGCTGATATTCCCACACTATAAAGTTTAAAAAAACAGCGGTTCATGTTCGATTGTATCGAATGTAGCTTTAAAGTCGACAAAAAAGACGTACAAATCCTTTTTTTTTGTTCGATAAGGTTGTTTGCTATACTTTGAAAGACAAAGATGTTGTCGATTGCCGCTTCTAAACCCTGCTTGAAATTCTCCAAGCAACTTGTTGCTATGAATCGACGATGATTCAAAATCTCAGCAAAAATCTTGTAAAAAGCGTTAAGAAACGAGATTCCACCATAATTTGTAGGATCAATATGTTTCCTTCCTTATGGATAGGATAAATTATATTTTTTTTGAATTGATCTGGGATTTCACCAGTATCCAAAAATGTGTTATACAACCTTATTAAGTTTTCCGCAAGTTGTTCTGTCCCATATTTGATAAAGCCTACAGGTATTCTATCCGTCCCCACAGCCTTTCGGCTATATATATATATACTCGTATATAGCCTACCATGGGAATTATATTTTGGCTACTATCTGCTTTTGTTTAATGTGTGAACAGTTTAGGACTATTTTCACTGCCTCCCCAGTGACCACTCAACTTGCTTTATCTCAATACCTTGTGATTTGGTTCATGTCACATTTTATAGACAAATTTAATTAACTGCAAATGAATCGTGCTGATAAGCTGACTGAGACTCCTCTAGCAGCGGAAGGAGTGCTAGATAAAACAGGATCTTAAGGGATTATATTGCATTTTCAGCTATTGGACCTTCTCAAATAAAGTCTGCTTAAGTTATTCTGAAGTTAAGCGAAATATCTGATGGCATTATTTTGTTTCTTTTGCCGCTGATATTTAGGCCTTAAAACAGTTTTCGACACTTCGCATTCAGCTAGGTAACAATTTCCATCGTCGTAGTCCAATTGGCTTAGCCTCTCAGTTGGTCTCCATCGAATGCAGCAACTGTTACAGGAAATAAATCGCCTATCGCAAGAAGAAGCCAATCGGTCGTGACAGAAATTTGTGTCTTTTTTGAGAAGTAGGAACAACTTTCGAGAGACTTTCGAATTTTTGTCTGATATTTGTCGCATCATCATTTCCCAGCTTTAATTCATGAGACTTCGACCTGACAAGCAATCCACCAGTCTGAATGTCAATCTAAACAAAGAAAATATCCATCGTCCAACGTCCAGTCTCTAGTTTTTCTATGTAAACCGCCAACATCTTGTTGCTTCGATTCATTCAAAAGGAAGGTTGATTGTACACCTAGACTCTGTGTCCTCCGTTCTTAACACTATTCTGATGCGTATTTCATTCATTCTGAAACAAAAAATCATGAGTCTTGGAAATTTGAGATATTCTAACCATCGTCATGCGCTCCTGCTGAAGCAAATCTAATCTTAAACCACATAGGTCTGCCTCCGGATTGAATCTTGGTTTACGTAGTGATTCGCATCAGTCGAACATAATTATCCATGGCTGCAAACAAGTGCATAACGCTGCCTTCGTCTGATGGTCTGCAATAAGACAAGCAAGTTCTTTGAAATGTCCGTGGTTTCGAAATCCATCAGCCTCGCAAATTCCTATCACAACCACATTCCACCTGAAAGTCAATTCCCCTCACAGGCCAAAACCCAAAGACAGTCAGTTACACCTCCATCGATGTCGTTACGTAACACTTGTCCAAATTAGCCTCCGCAACGTGCGCAGATCCTCAAGTGATACCGCACGCCATCGCTCCCATGTCCAATTGAGAATTCCCGCAAAACTAATTACAGAAATCGACCAGCTGGGCGTTGGCATGCGCTGCGAACTCCTGACATCTGGAACCCTCGCCGTTGTCGCCTTATCTCGATGGAATCTCGTTACGAATACCGACGCGAAATCAAAACAATCAAGCATTAGCGCACACGGCCCGGTCACCGGCCAAGTACTCGTAGAACCCACAGAGCGACTGAAGTGCGCCCGACTCCAAATCGCCGACACTCCGGCTCATTCGATTTGTGCGGTGACCTCCCGGCTGTTTCTATTAACTCCCCAAGCCGACGCACGCGAGGTGTGGGGTGCTGCATTATGTCTAAGACTCGTGGAGGCTCGATACCCACTGCCGCATGCCGTAGCCAATGTCGCGACGTCGGCGCTGGTCTAGCTCCACATGCGACCGCAGACAATATCCGCCGCCGTGGCCAGTGAAAGGGTGCAGCACAATTTAGTATAAAAGTTGCAGCGGCCCACGGATTGAGTCAGAACATTTTCAAAGCGCCCGCTGAATAGCTGTGATCTCTCACCCCAACAAAACCCCCCTTCAAATTCAAAGCAACATGAAGGTAAGGAGCAGTCAGCGATCGCCGCCGCCGAGCAGGAAGGATAATCGATTTTTGTTTGATTTCAGTTCGTCATCTCCGCCGTAGTCATGTTGGCCCTTGCCTTGGGTGCCCAATCCTCCCTCATCGCCGGTCTGCATGGACTCGTCAGCCCCCTCGGCTATGCTGCCACCATTGCGCATCCAGGGCCATTGCTAGCCCAAGGACCAGCACTTTTGGGAGCGCATGGTCTGTCAGCCGTGCATGGTCTGCCAGCCGCCGTCAATGTTGTCGCTAGCCCTGTGCACGTCCCCGCCGCTGTTGCCGTCGCCCCACATGCCGCCGTCGCTGCCGCCATCCCAGCGCATGGTGCCACCTACGTCGCCAAGACCCGCGGAGCTGTGCATACAGCCCCACTGGCCGGACACATCAACTCGGCCGCCTCCATCAACTTGGCCCCAGCACCAGGAACCTGGTAAATCAACTGGACACCACCGAGAAGATGCCAACAAACGCGACACTGCCCACCTCTTTAGATTTACGTTCATTTAAGGAAACGCCATCGATGCCATGCTAAGGACACTCTTCCCTTCGTCAACACTCTTCTCTTCTCTTCCTTTTCTTTTCCTGTCTCAGTACCACATACTTGCAAATATTTATAAATGTCTTCCTTGTGTACTCGCCTTTGACTCTTTGTCTCACCGCCGTTCTTACGCATCCTACATGTACTTCATTCTATGTTTAGTTTTGCAACAATTATAAGATTGAATTGAAAGAAAATTTGTTCTGAGTTTTGATTTTAAATTTAAAGCTTAAGGAGGAGGGGATATAGACTGGACCAATTCGTTGAGTGGATCGGACGATAGGTTTACTAGTCGAAACATAAGGTATCATAATTCGGAATCATCGTTTAAGATTGACCAACTGAAGAGATTGACATGGGCATCTAAGGAACAAGATGAAGGGTGTTTTTTTTCCGGTCCCATCAACATCAACAACAGCAACTCAAAGCATCCGGTTCCAATTTGAGGAACTGGTGCTGGTTGAAGTGCACGATCTAGGAAATTAGCAGACGTTACAGAGACACTTCAAAGTTAGACGGGCTCAATCATTCGACTGGCAGCCTGGATTTGGTAATAGTGACGCAGTGACGTTAAAGACAATATGACGTTTAGGAACAGATTATCATAAACATGTTGCAGGTGCAAAGAGAAGTGTAAGATTCTCCACCAAAGTGAGCGCATACACAGTCCTCATGGAAACACTTTTAAATTCGTCATTATGCTTTGGCTGGTGTAAAAGTGAGGGACTTCAAGGAAATTCTTTACAGACGAATGAGCCGTCGTATAATAAGAAGACGTAAGAAAGATTTTTATCTGATTGGATGTTTTTTAAATCGTAAGTATCAAAACATTGATTTGAGGTTGCCGCCCTCGTGGAGGGCGACAACTTTAGACTGCACACCTCGTTAGGTAAATTTGCGTCGGTTTTCCAAGCGGAAACCTATGCGATCCTAATGGCCACGAACTACATTGTGGAAAACAGGTGAAAGGGGCGAAGTATTTGTGCCTGTAGCGACAGCCAAGCTTTAATTAAGCCCTTGCTCAACCCTTCAACCACTTCGAGGATCGTTCAGGAATGTAAGTCTTCTCTGAATTTGATCGGTAGTCTAAATTCGCTAAAACCACAACGGGATCACGGGAAATGCTATCGCCGATGAACTTGCTAGGCGAGGATCAAATGAGGTACTCTCAGGACCTGAATCTGCTCTGGGACTCCCTGCGTCCTTGGTTAGGTCTTCCATCGATGGTTAGACCTCTCGAAAGCCAACCGGACGTGCCGGCATGACTCTCCAGGATGTAGACAGACTAAGGGCATGCTCCCTAACATCTGTGAGAAATTCGTGGTTTTCTTGTTATCTCTTGAGAGAAAAGACTGCAGACAACTTACCGGCGTACTAACGGGCCGTTACACCTTCGCCAAATACCTAAGTGTGGTTGGCCTAAGGGACGGAATCCTCTGCGACGCCTGTGGAGAAAATGACGACATTGCAAAACACTTCCTCTGCCACTGTTCCGCCTTTGCTCGGATCAGGTGGCAGTTATTTGGTGCTGACGAAGTGAGAGCTGATGTTGTAGGCTCCTCATCATAGAAAAGCTTGCTAAAATTCTAGGAAAAGTAGGTTGCTGCCTGGTAGTACACTGGACCAGTATTTGAGCCTGAGTGCTTTCGTGTATTATTTTAAGAACCTCTGACAACAAAAAATGCTATACATCGAAAGTCACTCTTAATAAAGCCAAAGCTTGATTGACTCGGAACGCTCAAAAATGTTTATCAAAAAGTAAATCAGCTTTTCAAGACGATTCAGTGAATGAAGGCTAATAATAATATATCCCTTCCAAACAGATCTACCTTCGTTATCCACTTATTCGTCCTTAAAAACGGAATTTGTTGTACAAATTAAACAATATTTTGTTTTATTTTAAAACTACTTCCCGGTTCGGGATTTATTTTTCAACTGATCTTAAACCTAAAATACATTTATTTCGTGACCTCGGCTCGCACAGTCGGCAGGTCAAATGACGGATCCTACTTGACACCAGATGTAGGTTTGCCCTGCAAGATTCGATACTGAAAACTCCTTGTGTGTTCCCAGGTATTTCGGCCGCCGGCGTTGTTCCTACATATTCGGCGTTAACTTACATCAATAGCAGCCTCTGGAAAAACGGACTATTAACTATTGTGCTTATTTGTATTGCGTGTGAAATGTTCACTTGCTCCTCAGACTATTCAGCAAATTAACGATGGAATCAATTGTTTCATCTTGGTTCTCATTTCAAATTACATTTTACGTGAGATCATGCCGTAATTTTTACAAACTTACTAACTAATCTTTTGTCTCGCTACGGGGGACTTAGGAAAAAAAGTTTTATGAAGATTGTTCGTTGAGGTTTACCTTTGTGTTTTTCTATAATTTAGCTTGGCATCAATTTTAACAGTTCTTATTTGGCAGATTTTCATTCTCGATAATCAAATGTATTAAAACACTCCAAGGATCCTCGAACAGCGACTTCGAGGGTAATTTAGAAGTGGATGAACTATCTGGAAGGAGAACAGCACTATACAATTCTCTGAATTTTGACAGGAGTGGTTTAGGGCAGTATTCACCGGTGTTTTCCACAGCTAGCCAATTTCGTTCGGTACATTTTAGCGAACTTTATCAGGAAGACTTTACACAATAGGACCTAGAGAAAACATATTACTATGATTGCGATCGTTAGTACTATCGGAGTCAAAGTTTGGCATTTTCCATAATCCATTTCATTGTACTAATATTAACCAACATTTTTTGGTACCCACACAAAATGGTAAAAAGACACTGATACCCACTGTCTACGCAATTGTATTGTTCTGCCTGTTACTGACAGCGTTTTCTTGACAAATAGGTTAACAACAACTTTAATGAGGTTTCTTTTAACCCTCTAACGGTTAAAACCGCAATTTTGACGCAAAAGAGTCGGGAATTTTTTGAAATTATTAAATAATTTTTAAATAATGGGCTAATAAATCATTATTTGGAATCAGAATTCGAAAAAAAAATTCTTTTGATGGGCCTCCAGGTACAAAATAGGTAAGGCGGCCTCAGGGCAGCTATGACCGTTTAAGTCAAAGGTTTTCTCATTGACTTTCTCATGAATATATCTACTTACTGTGGGCGCCGTGGCAGTGTGGGTTCGTGCGTCGACCCATGCGAATTAGACTTTCACAGTCTAGGCTGGATAACAAATTCAGATAAACAATTTTTCAAAAAAAAAAATTGTTTGCGGCTTCACCTCTTTCGAGTCACTGACAATGCTCAAAGAGTGTAACTGTCTAGAAAAAGCTTCTCAATCTCGCCGTTCGGAGTCGGCATTAAACAGCAGGTCCCCTCCACTCGTGAGAGAACAATAGCACGCACAACACAAGTTGGTTGGTGAGAAGCTAGGCCCAGGTCCACCTCGAACTGTAGCGCTGCTATTATTATTATTATTATTATATCTACATACTGTAAAATTCAGGACGCTTTCGAAAAATTGGAAGTATTTTATTTCTTTATGAGAATTTTTTTTACGTGCACTAATTTTTGTTGTTCACTCACTGATTTTTCACATACAAGTGACTACTACAACGAGACAAAACTTCGCAGTGTGCTGAAACGTAGTTCAAAATATCGCTTGAAGTATAATTGAAGGCATGGGAAACCGTTAAAAACCGTACATGGAAAACATGGGCAATATGCGATGGCTGCCCTGTAAGTCAGATTGAGTTTTCTGGCAAAATACCGCAAACGAGTTTTACTTATATCTCAAAACAGTTAGGCCCAGTGCCCCTTGGGCTTGGTGGGCAGTAAATGGAAGACTGTACCCAATTTTGTTCAAATTTGCAAAACTTTCATCTCCATGTAGCAGAGTGACACTTTCCTGAAGCATCGTATACAATAACAAACGTAATAATTAGTACCCCTGGATGCGAATAATTTGGCTTTAGTAAGTTTCCAATATGGGCGCCGTGGCGTAGTGGGTAGGTGCGTCGACTGCTACGCTCGAGGTCGTCAGTTCGAATCTCGGAAAAAACATCAAACATTTTTTCACGGCTCCACCTCTTTCGAGTCACTGACAATGCTCAAAGAGTATAACTGTCTAGAAAAAAGCGTCTCAATCTCGCCGTTCGGAGTCGGCATTAAACTGTAGGTCCCCTCCACTCGTGAGAGAACAAAAGCACGCACAACACGAGTGGTTGCTGAGAAGCTAGGCCCAGGTCCACCTCGGACTGTAGCGCCGCCATTATTATTATTATTATTATTATTAAGTTTCCAATATTAAATTGCTAGATAAACTGCCAGATTTCGGAGCGTTAACAAGCGTAACATGCAGACACAAGCGTCTGCACCTAGCCTCTATTAACGAACTCCTACTCTCACCTCCCCGTGGTGAAATCCGGAAGCCGAGTACCCTCGACAGAAGGTGGGGTAACCAACCTTCGTGGAACGTCTGGGCGGCTGCAAACGAGAGAGGGGGGAGTGTGAGTCTACCAGGGTTTATCATTTTTTTAGGATGGCGGCGGAGGAGCTGGTCAACTAATTGGCCAACGGATGAGCCATAAAGTACAAAATACATAATACAATCGTTTTACCGACTTGCGTTGATATAGCGGTATATCTGCGTACAATTTGTGTGCAACCCATTCAATATATGCAGAGTAAATTAAACTTTGCACCGAGCACTATTAGAGTGACTCATGTGCTTTGCTTTTGACAGATATTGTGGTTAGATTACCCTTCTTGCTGCCCGCCAGGTGTCGCTTATCTTTAGATTCATATTCCTTAGATTTTCTCACTTCTGTTGCAGATTCATTCATATTTTTCGTTTTTCGTTATCTTATCACAAGACCATCAACCATTCCAAAAATATACTCTCATTTTCCTATACGCTTCCCGCTCATAACCATCATCAGTTAACACTTTCCCTTTCATTCTGAAGGCCAGTCGATTGCTAATGAAATGGCACTGTCGATTCACAAATGACTGCTCCGCAGATAATTTGATGGGCTAGGCCATGTCGCCGGACACAAACATAATTCCAAGGTCCACTGTCGCCGTCCCAAGTCAGCTTAACTCACCTCCAACGACCATATCTGCAGCAAGCCATCAACGCCAAGAATGTGGGCGGCGAACGCACCGAATGGTTCCCCCAAACTCAATTCGGTTGACGAAATAAATCCAAATTCTCCACGATGTCGTTTCCGACATGCCCACTGCACTGCAGCCACCACCACCACCACCATCGCCAGCACTGGCGGCAATTATGGTTGCAATCAATGCCAATGAATGGGTGTAGCCGACGCCGCACATGCGCCATGTGCACCACTTCTTCGCCAAAACCAGTGAAAGGCTGCATTCGGCGCGATCGAGTATAAAAGTTGCACCGAATTCGAAGATTGAATCAGAATCATTTGAAATCGTTCATTGAACAGTCAACCCAACCAACTCCAATAATCAACATGAAGGTAAGCGCTCCACTCCTGACGAGGCCTGGCCCACGAGGATTAAACGCACTCCTCTTGTCTCATTTCAGTTCGTCCTTGCTGCCGTAGTCGTGTTGGCTGTCGCCATGGGAGCCCATTCGTCCCTGATTGGAGGAGTTCCCGGACTGGGTCTGAGCATCAACGGACTCGGCCTCGGCTGGGGAGTGCCCGGACTCGGTCTTGGACTCGGTTATCCCGGACCACTTCTGGCTCCAGGTGCCGGTTGGTTGGGCGCCCCAGGTGCCATCAGAATCGCCGCCCCACTCATCGCTCCACAACTGCCAGCTGCCGTGAACATCGCCTCTGGTCCAATCGGTGGCATTGCTGTGGCCAAGCAGGCTTCTGTTCTCAGTCCCCTGGTCGCTCCTGGTGCCACCTACGTGGCCAAGACCCGTGGTGCCATCCACACCGCCCCCCTGGCCGGACACATCAACTCAGCGGCATCCATCAATCTCGCTCCAGCCCCAGGCACCTGGTAAGGCCTGCCGCCCACAAAAAGAAGACTCTCATCACCTGTGCCCAATTGCCGGCGATTCTGCGATAAGGAAAGATATCTGTCCTCAACCCCGTCACCCCGTATCTAAATAGTTTGCAACTCTCAATGAAAGATTGATTCAACTAAATAAAGACGAGATTTTTATTTATTTGAAGTGGTTTTATTTTAGTTCTGGACTAGTGATCGTCTTAAGGTGCACGGTAATGGACCACTGATAATCCATGATTACCACTGATCGTCCAAATGCCGTCTGGTGTAGCCTGAGGGAGGAAGTTGTACCACTGGACGGAAGTGCAACACTAAGAAAACTAGGTGGTTGCCTGAGAGAGGTGTGGTCTCTGAGTCACAAATGCTGTTCTTGTTTTCATTGGAAAATCACAATTACTCAAGCGAATGCTAAAGAATGACAAATTGGATCAAGTTCTGGTTGCAACCCGACGCAAACATGAGCTTGTGCAGTCGCAGCAATCGAAGGTGTTTCAAATAAGGAAGGACAAGTCGATGACACAGTCATTAGGCCCCGGATTTATTGAACTCGGTTGTTCGTAAAAGCTTGGAAAGTGATCATAGCTTCACGGGGGCTTCCACCTTCGATCTAGTCACGAGAGATGAGTCTTTTAGTTTTGATCGAAGTAAACATTTGCTGAATATTGGGTGAGAATTCATTCAATTATCATAACCGGAGGTTCTGATCGCGGGTTTGGTCGTTGACTTTCTGATCTTGTCTTTTGACACCTTAATAGGGGATATCCGATCGTGGATCGTGGGTCTTGAAGGCTGTACAGGGTGGGCCAAGTACAAGTTTCTTTTTAAAAATGCAAGCCGGTCAAGGTCCTCCTCGACTTGTGCGCCACCTTGTACGTGGACCTATTCTGTTGCGTTGTCCCACAGGCTCAGAGTCGAAGGAGCTTCGGGCCGGAGCTAAGTTGTCCATACGTTCTAAATGGCCTAGCCATCTTAGGCGTTGGATCCGTAGACTCCTGGCTAGACTCATGTCCATACAGTGCAGCCCATACAATTCGTGGTTGAACCTTCTCCTCCAAATGCCATCAACGCAAACAAGACCAAAGACCGCGCGCAGAATTTTTCTCTCGAAAAGGCCAAGAGACTATTCATCAGCTTGGGATATTGTCCATGCCTCTGCGCCGTACAGCAGGACTGGGATGATCAAGGTCTTGTATAGAGTCAGCTTGGTCTTCCGAGAGGGGGCTCTATTATTCAATTTTAGCCGCTTCCGTTTCAATGCCAGCAAATGCATAGTTGACGGCTCCCTGTGTTCGCACAATCACGTCAATGTCATCCGCGTAAGCTAGCAGTTGAACGGACTTTTGGAAAATAGTGCCTCTTATGTTGGCCGGTGAGTTTTGCACGTTAACGTAGTCGCCGAGATGAAAATACGCCCCTCCTCAGAAAAAAATGCTTTTTCGCTCAAAGTCATAGTTCAACTTAAGCTGCTCTAAGGCCCAAACTGCGAAGCGATAACGAAGCGGATGGTCGGGTCGCGCGCCATCAAGTGCTGAGTCAATTGGACCTTGTAAGCGAATAATCCGAGAATGTGCAGAATTCTGCTCAGGCTAGTGCGTGCAATTTTGAGCTTTTTGAGCTGAGATCGATAACGAGTTGATGTTCGTCAACTGAGTCTCACACTCTCGGCCACAGCAGCCACATTCTCATTTGTGCGCACCCTGCGACGACGGACGGCGGGAGCATGAGTGTTGTCACTGGCTTACCAGTCTCACGAATTGTTTGCACAAACTTGCGTACAGCAGTCGCTTCGCAGTGGGTGCTTCATTTCGGCCAAAACTTCCTTTTAAAAAACGCACTCTTTGGGCTACACAGCACTCACTTTGGAAATAAGTTTTCAATATTTCCCAACGTTGTTCAAGCGTAAAGCTTAGGAGCTCATTCCCCGGAGGTATGATACAGACTTTCTGTCAAGACTTCGATCGGGAAACTGCTGTCAGTTTCAAAATAACCTATGATTTAATAAAAAAACACAAAATGACCCACCATGTATCTCATCTCATCTCATTTTCAGTGACCCGCATGTTCCACTAAAGGGGTCAAGGGGACAACACACGCACGAGAGATCTCTAGGCCACTCGATCCTCCGGCATCGACTCTAACTCATCAGGAGCTATGCCCAAGCGCAACCAGGCGAGTTTTTGGACCTGGTCCAACCGTCTCGTCCTGGGTCTGCCAAGTGGTCACCTACCTGATGGAATCGCATTCAAGGCACGCCTCGGAAGTCGTGATGATGATTACATTCATGCCACGTGACCAAACCATCGAAGTTTAACCCTTTTCGTTCGAAAAAGAAGCTGCCCTACTTAGGCTTCCGTTGGCTGCTGTATTTCTTACCCTATCCCGGCGAGTAATTCCCACAACAGCACGAAGATATCTCATCGGCAGCTTGTATTCGCGATCTTATTCTTTCGGTCATTACCCAAATTTCATGACCATAGGTGAGAGTTGGAACAAATACTGCGTTAAAAACCGCTAACTTGGCTTTGACACGAAGCTCGGCCATTGGGCAATAACACGGCCTTAACTTCACAAATATTCTTTTTCAAAGCCAGAGTCTTTGAAACCACATGCCTTCCTTAACCATACCTTCGATTTATGGCCAAAAAAGCAGCAATTGCTGTGCTTGCCATGAATTCGATAGATTTGGATAATCTTCAACACTTTCATTAACGGCAGCCATATTTTCTGTAACAGAGCCAGTCCATTCGAATTTTTTTTTCACAAATTTGACTAAAGTTCTTTGAGATGGGCGACTATGCTGACCATTTCATATCACGATTTAAACACTTTCAGCTATTGATTAACATTGTAAAATGGCAAACTTCTGGGATGACAATTCAGTTCGGTGAAACCAGGACACAATATCCGGACCACGACTTTGATGATCCTCCACATGCGTCGAACAAAGTGCGATCCGTTTGTCAGCACATGGGAAAAAATAACTATCAAATCTTTTTTGAAATAGCTACGAAGTTTATCTACCTCAAGGCAAACATTAATAACAGACTACAACGTAACGACAATCCGTGGAATCGTTCCTGTCCGGACAACTTGTTTCTAAACTCCTGACTCGAAAACCGAGTCCACAGCATTGTCCAGTCAGTGTTTCTATATATTTATGTGGTTCCGAAAGGTAGACGATAAGCAGGACGGCAGAACAAATTCATGGCCCCTCGAAGGAAAGGTCTGACTTTTAATCCTGTGCCCGAGGAAGACAAAGAGCTTTGGGTGACGACCTTTTTTTCATTTTTTAATCCTTCGGCAAACGGTCTTACGCACAGAATTCTAAATAGCCCCCAGCACTCCTTCAATCCCAGGAATCAATTGATTGTGATTTGATCCTTACACCTCAGACTTCAAGGAAACACTCGACTTCATTATAAATTAAGACCTCTTTTAATTTTCATTCATTACTATACAAAATTTTGAACAGGCTAACAGAAGGTTCTTATCGATGGGCAGCAATCAGATATCGGCAGTGTCAAACGGTCTTCGGAGTTAACTCAATTTACCAGGTTCCTGGGGCTGGAGCGACATTCACTGAGGCAGCAGACTGGATGTGTCCTGGCAGAGGAGCGGTATGCACGGCACCGCGGGTCTTGGCGACGTAGCTGGCACCGAGTCCGGGGATAGCTGGAACAGCGGCAGCAACAGAGGCAGCTGGGATACCAGCAGCGGACAGAAGTGGACCACCGGCAATGTTAACAGCAGCTGGACCAAGACCAAGACCAAGACCACCCCAGCCCAAAACAGCTGGTCCCTGAGCCAACAATGGTCCGGGGGCACCAAGTCCAAGTCCAAGACCCCATCCGGGCACACCAGCGATGAGGGAAGATTGGGCTCCCATGGCGAGGGCCAACACGACTACGGCGACGACGGCGAACTGTAAGCAGACAAAAGCAACGTTAATCCTTGCACGCCAATCCACAGACGATAATCCACTACCTTCATGTTGAGATTGCTGGTGAGGGTTTGAATAAACTGTTCAGTGAACGCTTTGAGTTAATTCTGAATTGATCGTCGAATTTAGTGCAACTTTTATACCAGCACCACAGCCACACCCTTCCACCATCGGAAACATGTGTTGCACTTGCCGGTAATTGCAGTTCTCTTGCAGTTGGCGGTGCGCCCGGCCGTAAGCAATTTGCTTGACATGCGGCAGTGCGTAAGTGTGGCTTTGACGTTTTAATTACGAGCCTTAAGTGGTTGTGGACAATTATGACTTGGGAATGTTCTAATGGATGGTTTTGCAGAACTCGCATGGAAACAGGGAATTTCTCAGTGATCTTGAATTGGTTGCGGACTTGAACTGTGATCTGACAAGGAACTGCGGGGGGATTTGTCGGAAATACCATTTGGGTGTGGGCAGGGAGACCTTTGATTGACAGGTTCAGGGAAAGTAGATCTTAATTAAGTCATTGGCAACTACAACTGGGGTGGGCAGCAGCGGTCTAAAACTTGGTAAAGAAAGATTGATTCACGACTGAAAACTGAAGACTGAGAAAATCAACAATACAACTGACAGGGACTGATGTTTGAAGGAAGAAGATTGAGGATTAAAGACCGAAATTCTAAATAATAAAGACTGTTTGCTTGCAACGCTAAAGAAGGTAGTCCTAAAACTGAGGCCTTCAGATTGCCGACTAAAGACCGAGGTTTATGGGCGGAAGACTAGGGACTTCAGGCTAAAAGCAAGCTGGATCTTAAACTGAGAACAGAAGACTGATGAAAATAGACTGAAAGCTGAGAACTGAAGAAATTAAGCTGACGAGTGATGATAGAAGACTGATGATTGTAGATTGACCATTATAAGCTAGCGATTGAAGACTGAAGAGTCGACAATGTTAAATTGAAACACTGAAGACTGAAGACCTAAAACTGAAGATTGAAGATTGCCGACTGGAGACTGAGAATTAAGGACTGAAGGCTAAGGATCTCAGGCTTACTTTGGACTGACTCTAAAACGGAAATAAATAGGCGGGAGGTTTAAGACTGAAGAAAATAGGCTGAAGGCCGAAGACCAAAGACCGAACACGTTGAAGGCCGAAGACTGGTGAAAATAGGTTAATGATTGATGACGATTGAAGACTGACGATTGAAGATTGTAGATTGAAGATTGAGGATTTTATCTGACTATTATTATTTATATATTGAGAATTAAAATCTGATGATTAACGACTGATGAGAGAAGACTGAGGATTAAACTGACAATTAATCACTATTGACTGAAGAGTGCTGATTGAATATTGATATTTGAAAACTGAGGATTAAGAACTGACAACTAAAGACTGATGAAAGAAGACTGATGGTTGAAGATTGAGGATTATAAACTGACAGTTAAAGACAGACGATTGAAGACCGATGAAAGAAGACTGCTGATTGAAGACTAACCACTGAAGCCAAATGATTGAAGACTGATAATTGAAGACTGATGATTAAAGCTCGAAGGTGATTACTGATGGTAGAAGACTGAAGATTGAAGATTGATGATTGAAGACTGAGGATTATAACTGACGGCTAAGAATTGATGATTGCCGACTGATGAGAGAAGACTGAGACTTAAAAAGTCACTACTAAGCAATGATTATTGAAGACTGATGGTTGAAGATTGAGTATTAATCACTGACAGTTGAAGACGGATGATAAAAGACTGATTATTGAAGACCAAGCATTAAAAACTGACGATTAAGGACTGTTGACGGATAATTGAAAACCAAGGATTAAAATCTGATGACTGAAGACTAATGACTGAGAGGTAGCTAAAGAAGTGAGACTGAAGTCAGAAAACTGAATTTGAAGAACTGAAAATTAAAAATTCTCGAAAAATTATCGAATGATTGATGACTGAAGACTGCTGAGACTGATTAATGACATTTCATATTTGAATAGAAATGTCTTAAGTCCACAAATTCAACATTCGAGACTGAAGCCACTGATGTTATAGGACTGATGGTAGAAAACTCTAGTTCAGAGACCCGAAACTGAAGTTAAGGACTAAAACGAGTAGAAAAAGCTTGACGAACCAAAGGTTGATGACTGGTGATTAAGGACTGAGAATTGTAAAGATAGGTAAGTCTGAAGAAGGATGCACCTTCTGGAGAATTAACTAAAGTCAAAGACATAAGGTTTTGAAAACTTAAGTAATCAATTGAATATTGAATGCACAAAGCAAAGCAGAAAGAACTGAGAATGGAAGACTGAAGACTTAAGACTGACTAGTGACACTTCAAACGTGAATAGTGAAGTCTCGCGCTGCAGGCTGCAATACGCAGGACTAGGGCCAGGCGACTAAGGACTACAGACAGAACATGTAAGTTGAAACACAGAAGAGTACAGATTACCTAAAAGCTGACGACTGAATGCTGAACTAAAACCACCAATATCTGAAAACCAAAGATTGATAAAATAATGAAGCCGAAAAAAAAATTGAAAAAGACTGCTGCTTGAAGGCTTATAGTTGAAGACAAATGATTGAAGCCTAATGATTGAAGACTGATAATTGAAGACTGATGATTGAAAGGTGAAAATTAAGGGCTGACAAAGATTGATGATTAAAGACTGATGATAAAAGATATTATCATCAAAACTGATTATACAAGATAAAGAAAATTGAGTACTAGTGATTGAAGCCTTATGACTGAAGACTGATAATTGAAGACTGATGATGAAATCCTAAAGATTGACGACTTATGATAGAAAACTGTTGATTGTAGATTGGTAATTGAAAGCCGATGATTAAAGACTAATGATTGAAAACTGGTGACAGAATACTGGTGATTGAGGACTGATGAGTTCATACAAAATATTGAAGCCTAAAGATGGTAGACTGATAATTGAAGACAGATGATTTAAGTCTAAAGATTGAAAACTGATAATTTGAAACTGATAATTGATTACTAATTATTGAACATTGACAACTAACGAGTTAAGGCTGAAGTCAGAAGCCTGCCGATTGAAAACTGAATAGAATCGAAAGACTAAATACTCATGAAAAATGATTGAAAAGATTGAAGCTTGAATACTGTAGACTGAGAACCTAATTCCGAAACACAAAGGTTGAAGAATGAAGCATTCATTCCGAGGATAGAGACAAAGAGGAGAACGCAATGGTGTAAAAACTTTTCACTAATGACTACTACAGATTTGTGACTGAAAAAAGAGTGCTTAAGAATGAGAATTGGAAAACAGAAGACCATCGACTAAGAGTAAAAAGCAGAGGCTTAGAAGTGTAAGTTTTTAAATTTTAGGGCTTTTTAAAAATAACCAATAATTAGAGTGTTTCAAAAAAACCATGCTTGAAGGCAGACGACGTGTTCCGCAGCAACCAACGTTAAAATAAGTTCCAGACATTCTTAAGAATTACGACACCTTGGCCCAAGGCCCGATCAAAGAAGTTTTAAAATACGTAAGCATTTGAAACTTATCATTCCCGGTACGCTATTTCATCTCAAGGACTAGCTGTCGGAAAACCGCTCTCGGGCAGAATGGAATTCCCCAAAACAACTTTCAGTTGGCCACCAACTCCGAGCCATCCAGCTCCAAACTCCACTTCCTCGCTCACTGAATGTGGCTGACGTAAGAGCCACACTCCGTTGCGTCATCCCGAGCATATCTTCGAAAAATAACTGTACAATCGAATGCACAAGCGAACTGAGTACGAAATCGATTCACCGATACAATGCAAGGGTGTGTCCGTCGCATGTTACTATAAAAGTTGCAACGCTACGGCTGAAAAATCAGAATTAACTCACTTCATCCACCGATCGGTTTACTCAGATTCCCCACACACAAATCAACATGAAAGTAAGGAACCCAAGGAATTGGTTGCGGATTTCCCGACAAGGATTAACGTGTCCTCTTTGATTTCAGTTCGTCATTGCCGCCGTAGTTGTGTTGGCCCTCGCCATGGGAGTCCAATCATCCATCATCGCCGGACTTCCCGGTTTGTTGAGCCCACTTGGCACCACCGTTGTGGCTGGACCTGGACAAGTTCTTGCACAAGGACCCGCATTGCTCGGTTTGGGTGCGCATGGCCTCCCAGCTGCTGTTAACATCGCCGGTAGTCCCTGGCTTGCTGCCGGTCACGGTGCTGCTGTTGCTGCTGCCGTTCCAGCCATCGCTGCGCATGGTGCCAGCTACGTTGCCCAGACCCGCGGCGCTGTGCATACAGCCCCTCTGCCAGGACACATCCAATCAGCTGCTTCAGTGAATCTCGCTCCAGCTCCAGGAACCTGGTAAATCATCGAGTAACCACCGACCACCGATCACCACGACCCCACTGCCATTGATTAAGTGATAAGACGTAGTCCTCTTTTGTCAGCTCATTCATGTATTTTTATAAGCCCGCAATATAAAACGAGAAATTTTTGTACAAAACAACAAAAGGTTGGGTCTTATTCTTTCAGTCTTTTCGGTCCCAGTTTTGCGGAAGAGGCCAAGGAGTGCAGAGCAAGTTTCCGAATTTCGTCTCACTTTAACCGATGTGCCAGGTAAATATGCCAAGGGAAGCAAAAATGGGTCTCAGATTAGTCGATTCTCAGTCAAGCTAAGTCCTCTTAGAAGCTTAAGACAATCTGGACCAACATGGTCTAAGTGTGCTGGGGAATTCATTAGCAGCCCGCTAACCTAACCTAACCTAAAACTTGAGATTCGTTAAATAAAATGTCTTCCAATAGGGACTTCCGAACTTTGACAGTTGATAGCGGCCATACAAAGCGGGTCTGTTTTGCCAAATCACCATGGTCGGACATTCTGTTCACCAACACGTGCAAATGATAAAATTGTTGTATCAAAATGGGTGTTCAGTTCGACCAACCTTTCGCGTGCTTGGCCCATTTTACGATCTCCATAATCGTTCTACCGAGAGGACTACCCACGCAGTGTGATGGATAAATTTGAGTCCACCGATTCAGTAAACGATAAACCAACAGCCGTAAGTCGACGAAATGCAAGATCTGCCGAAAACATCACCGCTGTCGCATCGCCGACAGAGTGTGTAGGAGAATCCGAGGCAGTCGACTTCGCGTCACTCACATGAACTCGGCTTTTCGCAGACCACAACTTGGCGAATTTTACGTCGTGACTTGGGCCTGCACCCGTACAAACCTCAACTGATCGAGGAGCTAAGGGTAACCGACCATAGATAACGACCCGTGTTCGCTCAATGGGCTCTGGAGCAGTTGGATGACCCAAATTTTCATCGAAAAATCATCTCGAGCGCTGGGGCCCATTTCTGGACAAATGATTACGTCAAAAAACAAATTTGGGACGAAACCAATCTTCACGAGATCCAAGAGCATCCAATGCAACCCGAAAAAATCACTGTTTGGTGCGGATTTTGGGCCGGGGCGGCATGGGTCCATATTTCTTTGAGAACGACGTTGGCTAGGCTACCACCGTCATCGCGAGCCCTATACTCCTAGGTCGATGATTACCAACTTCTTTTGGCCTGAATTGTATGATATGGACACCAACGACATGTGGTTTCAACAGGACGGTGCTACGTGCCATACAGCTCACGCCACATTGCAAATTCTGAACGAGCGATTCGAGGGCGTGGTCATCTCATGTGGAGGTGATGTGAACTGGCCACCTAGATCGTGCGATTTGACCCCGTTCGACTTTTCTTGCTGGGGTTTTCTGAATTCGCAGGTTTATGCGAATAAGTCACGAACTACAGAGGCCCTGTGGCCAACATAACCCATGCCATCAGTCAAATTCAGTCTGATTTATGCGCCAGAGTCATGGAAAATTTGACGAATCAAACGAATAAACAATTTTGATGATATCTGTCACACACTTTAAACTAAGTAAATTCAAAGATAGGAAACGCTTAATGAAATACAAAGACAAGGCGCTTTTCAAAATTACATGTCACATTACCTCACAACACGAGCAATCGTTCAGTTGTTGTCCAGCCCGAAATATCTTCAACTCTGAACCAGTAAGGCAAAGAAATGTCCACGGTTGAGGTGCCGGATATAAAAAGAAAGGGACCTCAACTGCTGCTGGCGAAGGATCTTGATGAGGTGCTTGTTGGCTAAGGCCTTAATGCTCTCCTGCAAAGAAGATGTCAATGATTTTGTTTGAGAATAAAATGACGTCCGTCAACAAATGGCACTAAAGTTGGGGACATGAACGGCTTCTGGGCTGTGGAAGGGATATGATTTCCTGAAGACACAGTTAGGCTTAGTCGTGCCCGTTCTTGAGAAAGAGTCAAATTCTGAGACCCTGCGACCCTGAGACCCTAAGACGCTGAGACGCCGAGACGAAGAGACTCTGAGACCCTGAGACCCTTAAACCCTGAGACCCTCAGACCCTGAGAAACTTCAACCCTGAGATCCTGAGACCTTGAGACCCTGTGAAACAGACACCCTGAGACCCTAAGATCCTGAGAAACAGAGACCTTGAGACCCTGAGACCATGAAACCCTGAGACCCAGAGACCCTGAAACCCTGAGACCCTGAGATCCTGAGACCCTGAGACCCTGAGACCCTGAGACCCTGAGAAACAGAGACCCTTAGACCATGAAACCCTGAGATCCTGAGAAACAGAGACCCTGAGACCCGGATACCCTGAAACACTGAGATCCTGAGAAACAAAGACCCTGAGACCCTGCGAAACTTTAACCCTGAGATCCTGGGACCCTGAAAACCTGTAAAACAGATACCCTGAGACCCTCAGACCCTGAGACCTTGAGACCCTGCGAAAAGTTAATAAAAACCATTAAGAGCTGCAGAAATCTAGAGAATTGTGGACCAAGCCTTAAAAGGGTTTCAGTTTAGCACCCCATTGTACCCCAATCTTCTTCTTCTTGTGCTACACTTCAGAGTAGACCTGGGCCTCAAGTAAGAATCCTCTTCAGCCAGCATGAGCCCTTGCTAGCTGACAGACAAGGCATGTCTCTCGTTTCCGAGATGGTTGAGGTCATTCTCAACTTCTGTGCGCCTCCTTAATAGTCCTAACTTCTTCTTCTTCATGTGCCGCTACAGTCTGGGTGAGCCCGGTGCCCAACCATCAAGCCTCTTCAGCTTCTGCTAGCTCCCGCCAATTGCGTGTACAAAATTTGGTTGAGGTCGCTTTCCACATGGGTGCGCCACCTTAATCGTGGACTTCCTCTGTTGAGTTGTCCCACTGGTTCAGAGTCGAAAATTCTGCCCCAATCTGGTAACTTTAACTGTTATCCCCATTTGGTCATGTACGGATAAACAAACAAAATAAACCAAACTTCTTCCATTTACCGCCGTATCTCTGTGCCCCTTCACTAAATAAGTACCCAAACATTGTCAGTGACCTTAAACTTGAATTTCAAGTTCACCAAAAGTGAGTTCAACTGTCAATTGACAGCGGTTTCCGAATTAACTGTCGAATCATTTACGTACGACCACATGTTACTTGTTTTCCGTCACTTCTTTTTGCCTCCGAGGCCTGTCGTACTGTCAGTTATTTTTAATTAAGTCACGCCCTCTGGGTGATTTTAATTGTCTTCCATCTCTCAGGTGTCTTTAATGAGCGTCTGGGCAAAACAATCTCATAACCTTTACGTCGCATTAAGACCTTAATCACATCGAGGCTTGCCGCTGAATGTTTTCCGTACATTTTCTCATTTTACTACCGATTAATCCGTTAAAAATGAACTGGTTTCATTTTAACGGTTGTAGTTGGTCGGAATGTTTTTCTCGTTTGTTGCTGCTGATCCAAAAAGATCAAGTTTTATGGCTTTGTTTTTGCTGAGTCCGTTCAACTGTCTGCATTGCAAACGAATTGCACATAAAATTGACGGATAAGTTGACGCCAAGCTGCGCCAAGCATACTAACGACTTTTGATTGATTATGTCAATTTCTGAACGATTTTATTGACTGTTCGGCGAATGATTGAGATTCTTGTGATTTATTGAACACATGCTCGTTGTAGGTACTCGAGCTCAAATGCGGACGTTGTCAATCTCAAAACTGACAAATTTAGACTCAATCTTGAGATGAAAGCCTTGGAAACCAACAAATTAAGGCCGCATTTTTATAGCGTAACAACAGAGGGCACTGTAGGCACTACGTGCAACCAACGCCGTCCGGTTGCTAGTAGTAAGTGACGATATAATACGGAATTACCTCTTAAGCCAGCGAATCGTGGATGATGAGCAAATGTCACCTCGCATCATTGATGGTTTCGGGTAACAAATCACGATCAATTTGTCCTGCGTTTACAATAATTTGACCTTTTTACCGGAGATTCGGTCTATCTTACTCGAACTAGGAGACCCAGATTCGAAGACTCTCTTAGAACTTATGGAAACAAGTTTTTTGGTTCTAATAAGATTCATGGCAGACAAAACGAAACTTGAGGAACATGATAACAGGTAGAACTTTTGTTAATACTCGTAAAAGTGGCAACATGACTTCTACTAAAGTTTTCCAAATAAAAAATGGGCTCCAGCTGGGTGCAGTTAACTCACCAATCCTCTTCACTATTTTCACCAATGACCTGATTGGCTCCATGCAGCACTTGATCGCATACGCCGATGACTTGGTGGCATACAGGACAGCCCTGAAGGTTGAGGACATCAACATCTTCCTGGAACGTGACTTCGACAAAATTCAGCGATTTTACGACGACTGGAAGTTGAAAATCAACTACCAGAAGTGTGAAACCATCCTTTTCCGTACTCCATTATACAAGGCCTCAAGGAACACGAAAAGAAACTGGCGCACGATCGGCATAGTTGACCCGCAGGGGGAGCCGTTAGGTGTGAAAAGTGTAGTCAGCTATCTAGGCATTTGGCTGGATCAGTATCTATATTTCGACAGACATATAGCTACTGCTCTGACGAAAGCTAGGAAGGCCATTGCTGTGACAAGAGGGTTGTTTTATAGCAGCCAACTTGATACTAGGGTGAAGGTAATCTGCTACATGGCCCTCATCCGGCCAGTGATGACGTACGGTTGTCCAGTGTGGTGCAACGTGAGTCCTTCCCAGATGGAGAAGATGAGGTTGTTCGAGAGGCAGTGTCTCCGGGCTTGTCTCAAGAAGTACAGAACCCCGGAATCTGAGTACAAGAAATTCTATTCCAACGAGTTCTTGTATATCGAAGTAAACGTGAACAGGGTGGATAATTTTATTATTAGGCTGATTCGAAGGCACGTTGCATGAGCCATGACCGAGGAAAACGAGCTGATATTTGGTGCTTACTGTCACAATGAAGCATATCATGAGGAATGCTCGCCGAAGTGGATTGAAAAGGTTCGGGGGTTCTATTGGTGGTTGCAGCCCCATCAGACGCCCCAGTTTTTGTCAGTTTAATCAGCAAATTGTCGGTCCCTTACGGCCAACTTACATTTAAATTAGGGGATTAGATTAGGGTAATTTTCAGAAAAAAAAGGTAAAATACACAAAAAAAAAAAATTAAATAAAAAATCAAAAAAAATGTTAAATAGGTTAGTTTAGGTTAGTTTAAGTTATTGTTAAGTTAGGTTAAGAATATAAATAGAAAAAAATGTTTGGATTCCTAAGTTTTTAATTAATTTTTCTTAGTATAAGTATTTTTTTTTATAATAATAATAATAATAATAATAGAGGCGGAACAACCACTCGTGTTGTGCATGCTATGGTTCTCTCACGAGTGGAAGGGACCTACAGTTTAATGCCGACTCCGAACGGCGATTTTTGAAAAGCTTTTTCTAGACAGCTATACTCTTTGAACATTGTCAGAGATTCGAAAGAGGTGGAGCCGTGAAAAAATTTTAGGTGTTTTTTTCGAAATTCGAACCTGAGACCTCGAGCGTAGGAATCGATGCACCTACCCACTACGCCACGGCGTCCACGACTTGAGGCTTTACAAGACTCTATATTCAGCGCGGGCCAAATACAAGTTTCGTTTTAAAAATGCGACAAAATGAACAAAATTAAATTTTTTCCACGTATTCCACGCTGCATTAGTAAGAACAAACACTCCCATTGATTATGAAATACAACGTTGTTCAAATGGCTGCCTCGGATAGCTTCGCAGTAGCGCATTCTGTCACCCCAATTCTCCAAGACCTTGTTGATGGTTTCAGGTTCTAGCTCACGGATTGCTTGGATGATATTAGCCTTAAGTACTTGAATCGTTTCCGGATTGTTGTCATAACATTGGTCCTTCACGGTTACCCACAAAAAAAACGTCCAAAGGGGTCAAATCGCAGCTCCGAGGCGGCCAATTCACGTCGCTAAGACGGCTGATAACACGATTTGGGAATTTTGTACGCAAAATATCGATAGTGGCATGGGCTGTGTGGCACGGCATGGTGCGCCATCCTGCATGAACCAGAGTTCGTCCAAATCCATGTCTTCAATTTCGGTAAAAAAAAGTCGGTTAAAATGGCTCTGTAACGCCCACAGTTGACCGAAACGTTGTTCCCAGCCTCATTTTCCAAGAAAAATGGTCCAATGATGCCACCAATCCACAATCCCCACCAAACTGTCACTCTCTGTGGATGCATTGGCTTTTCAACGTACGAACAACTTGCGGATTTTCCGAGCCCCAGATGCGACAATTTTGTTTGTTAACGTAGTCGCCGAGATGAAAATGCGCCTCGCCTCGTCAGAAAATATGGTTTTCGCCCAAACTCGTTGTCCAATTCAAGCTGCTCTATGGTCCAACGCAAACTGGGAAGCGATAACGAAGCGGATGGTCGGGTCGCGCGCCTTCAATTGCTGAGTCAATTGGACCTTGTAAGCGAATAATCCGAGATCTTTGTACAGAATTCTCCTCAGGCTAGTGAGTGATATGTTGGGCTGTTCGAGATCGATGACGAGTTGATGTTCGTGAATTGAGTCTCACACTCTCGGCCACAGCAGCCACATTCTCATCTGTGCGCACCGTACGACGACGGACGGCGGGAGCATGAGTGTTGTCACTAGCTCACCAGTCTCACGAATTTTTTGCACAAACTTGCGTTCAGCAGTGGCGGTGGGTGTTTCTTTTCGGCCAAAACTTCTTTTCAAAAAATGCACTGTTTGGGCTACACAACACTCACTTTAGAAATAAGTTTTCAATATTTCCCAGCGTTGTTCAAGCGTAAAGCTATTCATTTCGTTCCGCTGAGGTATGATACTGACTTTCTGTCAAGGTGTCGTGCGGGAAACAGCTGCCAGTGTTAGAATAACCTATGATTAAAAAAAACCGTATATGGTTTTATTCGAGCACTTGCAGACATCTAAGAGCGACCTCAAATCGCTTTAGGTTCTGTTCGGTTCCAGAGAGTCTTACAACAGCTGTTAACTGAGCCCTACTATCCATTTGCTACAAGATGTGGTGAGCACGGTTCTGTCATTTTGCTTGAACTCCATGACTTTTTTCAGACTTTTTGATCTTTCCTTGATAAATCCAACGTTTCTGGAGTAGGGCTACGTTAAAGGAATCCTCTTCAATGCACCTGACCATCATTGCTATGAGGGGAGTTCAACTGAATCGAGTTTGCTTGCCGCGCTACAGGTCTACTTCAGGCCTCCCGCCTTAGGCCTTCTTAACATGCTCCCAAGTGCCCTCAACAGGACCCCATTCAACAACGAAAACAACAAATTGTTCATTAAGTAAAAACATTTATTTATTCTAAACAAGAAAGCATTCCCCGAGACGACCGCACTCAGTGACCCGAAGAATGAAGGAGGATCCGAGAGCTAGTGGATCGGGAAACAGGACAGACAGAGGATAGAAAGGCTTTTTTTTTAAATACCATAGAAGGTGGACGAATGGGTGGGTGGAGGTGTGTATTCGAAAATAACATCTTGACCAGGTATCATGTGAATGGTTCTTTTTGGCATTCGCGGTCACTCTTTACCATGTTCCTGGAGCTGGAGCCACATTCACGCTCGACACTGAGTTGATGTGTCCGGCCAATGGGGCGACGTGAGCGGCACCACGGGTCTTGGCAACATAGGTGCCACCGGCAACAGCTGGGGCAACAGCAACGGCGGCTGGAGCAACGGCGACGGCAGCTGGAACAGCGGCTTGGATGGCTACAGATGGAGCACCCCATGGGGCAACGGCGATGGCTTGTGGCACAAGTGCTGGTCCCGACACGGCGGTGTATGAGAGTCCGTTTCCGGCGACTTCAATGCGGCTTCCCAAACCAAGACCAATGCCCAATGGGAGGACTGAGGACTGAGCGCTCATGGCGAGGGCCAGGACGACGACGGCAACAATGGCGAACTGAAAGAGAAGTGAAAATCGGTCAGTTCACACTGCTGCTCCTTGCAGATCCTGCTGCACTCACTTTCATGATGAAGATTGAGATTTTCTTGGTGCTTGGAGATCAGCGAAGAACTGTTCAATTGAAGCTAGAAGCTTGACTATGATCAGAACTCGGAGTTGCCGCAATTTTTATATGAAATCTGGACCGTAGCGCGACCACTGAGGCGAACAATGCAATCGGACGACGTCAATCGAACCACACCTACCCCGCCGATGAGGGAAAAAGACGCAAGAGCCCACAACAAAGACGCGTTGCAGCCGCTAAAAAGGAAAAGCCCAGCAACTTCTAATGAGCGTTGTAATTAAGACAGCCGCGCAAAAAAAAAAGAAACGCCCGCCAATGACAGGCGCGATATCGGGCCAATGGACAGTCAGCGGTTGTCGCTCAACGACCACCTCCGAGCGGCCGTCAGACGCATGGCCGGTCATTTGCATACCACTTCAGGTTTCCTTAAACGATCAATGACGCGATTGCGTCAAGTGAAAGTTCACCAACGCACCGCCGACCGGCTGCCAGCAGAAAGGGTCTGCAGCCGAATATTTTTACTTCCCCGTCCCACTAAGGTCGGTCGCAGAAGGTCGCACCAGAGAGTCCAGCCCAGCAGACTGATGCAAATGCTTTGCATTCCTAAAGCCCCACCTCAGCTGTGAGTACGTGTGCCTAGAGACAAGTCGCATGTGTTGACTACCGCGGTTGGCGTGACATGCGATTGGATCGAAGTCTCGGAAGCTGGCTACCGCGGTTTAGGTGTCGGTTCTTGCACGTTCCTCTACCCGACCATTGGCTGTCCGCATGACATCGCCACTTATGCATCCATGTGCAGCCGGATGGTGTTGGATAGGTTGCACCTAGTTAGTGGCTTGTCACTGGAGGAAATCTTGACTTGTGCTCCACATACTTGCGGACGATGTGATGCCAAGGGTAACACGTTTTTAATGCGATTTTCTTGCAGAGTGTGGTGCACAGTGGAGCCGGTGGAAATTGATAGGCCGATGAGATGGTGTATCTTTGAAAAAGGGATGCCATTTTGAGGCGAAATAAAGGACTCGACGTTTGGGTGAGGAAAAATCACGGTCTATTTGAGAAATAAGAGATTTTGCGAGACGTTCACGGTCTTAAGTCGGTAGAGATTTTTCAAAATGTCTAGAGATACGATGGTCTAAAAGTCCATACGCGGATTACATTTACGTGATTTGGGTGAACACAGCGAGCTGTCATTGCGACATCTGCTGGCACAACAACTGAACTGGCTAAAATTTGACTGGTGGTAGACGAGGGTAAAGCAAGCTATCTTCGAGAAAAGACGCATAACATCGGCGACAATAGAAGAATTTGATCTCCCAAGACTTGCATGTACAAGGCGACCAGATAAGAATTATAGGGCAATAATTTTAAATAGAACAAAAACGGTCTGAGACCAAAAATTGATTCTGCCTTTATTTTGAAGCCACATTCATGCCATTTTGAAACATCATATCATTGAAATGGCCACTTCTGCCTCGCTGGCAGTGCTTCAAGCGGTCGCGGTCGGTCCAATTTATCATGACTCAATCCAATATGTGCGGCGTTATTTCAGCAGTAGCGTCTCGACTGATGGCCTCGAGCTCGTCTAAAGTGGTTGGTGTGATAGCATAGACTATCCACGCATCCCCAGAGAATAGAGAAAATAATTGAGTGGTATCAAGTCGCATGATCGCAGCGGCCAATTGATGAGCGTTCTTAGTGAGATGACCCAGTCGCCAAATTTCTCCTTCACAACTTCGAGCGTTGCGTCGCTGGTATGGTATATAGTCTTGTTGGAGGCACATAGCGGTCGCGGTCGGTCCAATTTATCATGACTCAATCCAATATGTGCGGCGTTATTTCAGCAGTAGCGTCTCGACTGATGGCCTCGAGCTCGTCTAAAGTGGTTGGTGTGATAGCATAGACTATCCACGCATCCCCAGAGAATAGAGAAAATAATTGAGTGGTATCAAGTCGCATGATCGCAGCGGCCAATTGATGAGCGTTCTTAGTGAGATGACCCAGTCGCCAAATTTCTCCTTCACAACTTCGAGCGTTGTGTCGCTGGTATGGTATATAGTCTTGTTGGAGGCACAGCCCGGTTCGACGTTATTGAGCTCGGACCCCAAAAAGTTCGGTTAAAATCGTTCTATACCTGAGACCATTGACTATGATGGTGTCGTCTTCCACATTTTGAAAAAGATAAATCCCGATGATTCTGCCATGCCCGCATATCGCACCAAACAGTCAATCTGTCTGGATGCTTGGTAGAACACTTGTGGACTGTGTTCACTCCAATTACGACAATTTCACTCGTTAACATAGTCGCGTAGCCAAAAATTTACCTCGTCTGAGAAGATGATTGTTTGGCCAAAATCCGGATCTCCGGCCAATATTTCCAACGTCCAACGACCCAGGCGAACTCACGGCGTTGTTTATGGTCTTCCGGCTTCATTTCTTGCGTCAGCATAATCTTATCCAAATCCAACCGCAAAATAAGCCGGTTAGACTCTCTGGCGATTCCCAATTCAGGTGATCGGCGTAGAATTGCCAGGGTCTTCGTACTGCGCGCTATGGCGGCTATGTTTCCTTCATTTCGCACTGATCTCTGTCCGGTTGATCGCTTGATAGCTTACTCAACTGGATGGCGCAGTTTGTTAAGTGCCTGTCCTAAGTTAGAGGGGTTCCAGGTTCGAATCCCAGTGAAAGCTAAGTAAATACACTTTTATTCGTTTTTTCAAATCTGGTCCAGTCACCATTTGCCGTTGGGATCACCGGAGCGATCGATCAGTGATAGTATGGGTATCACAATGGACCAACATGTTCTAATTGTACTGGTGAATTCACTAGCAGCCTCCTAACCTTAGCTTACAGTACTCGAACACTCTGTGCTGGGTTCCTGGGCACAGGGACATAGCTGGCAATAAGGCAGCTGATGAACTTGCAAGAAAAGGATCCGAAATGGACACATCTCATGGAAACCAATGGATCAAGCCAATTCTCTCTGACTTAAAGGAACATGTGAAGGGCAAGATCCTAGAGTCAGCAAAAGGAAGACACACCCTACGGCACTCCACGGACTCTGAGGTCTAGGGATAATAGGATAAGGACCATTAAACTAAGTCAGTGCGACTAAAGGTTGCTAGCGAAGATTTGTTAGATCACTCACCGGTCACGATCATCCGAAATACCACGCCATGAAAATGGGGCAGGGGCTGTGGGGACAAATATGAACATGTCACTGCTCCAGCCTCTGTCATCTGAGAAATAGATCACTGGGAGATCACTTCCCCCATGATCTTCAAGATATAACGAATAAACCTGCCCCATTTTCATGGCGTGGTATTTCAGACGATCGTGACCGGTGAGTGATCCAACAAATCTTCGCTAGCAACTTTTAGGTTAGGTTAGGGAGCTGCTAGTGAATTCACCAGCACACTTAGACCACGCTGGTCCGTTGTGATACCCACAGTCGGAGTACTACCACTGATCGACCGCTCCGGTGATAGTGCAGTTAATTTGATCCCAACGGCAAATGGTGACTGGACCAGATTTGAAAAACCGAATAAAAGCGTATTAACTTTGCTGGGATTTGAACCTAGGACCAATCTAACTTAGGGCAAGCACTTAACAAATTGCGCCATCCAGTCGTGTAGGCTATCAAGCCATCAACCAGACAGAGATCAGTGCGAAATGAAGAAAACATAGCCGCCATAGCGCGCAGTAGGAAGACCCTGGCAATTCTGCGCCAATCACCTGAATTGGGAATCGCCAGAGAGTCTAACCGGCTTATTTTGCGGGTTGGATTTAGATAAAATGATGCTGACGCAAGAAATGAAGCCAGAAGACCACAAACAACGCTGGAGTTCGCATGGGTCGTTGGGCGCTGGAAATATTGGCCGAAGATCCGGATTTTGGCCAAACAATCGTCTTCTCAGACGAGGTAAATTTTTAGCTTCGCGACTATGTTAACGAGGGAAATTGTCGTAATTGGAGCGAACACAGTCCACAAGTGTTCCACTAAGCATTCAGACAGATGGACTGTTTGGTGCGGTATGGGGGCAAGGCGGCATCATCGGGCCTTATTTTTTTCGAAATTTGGAAGACGACACCGAAACCGTCAATGGTCTCAGGTATAGAGCGAACTTAACCGACTTTCTGTAATCAGAGCTTAACAACATCGAAATATCCGAGCCGTGGTTCCAACAAGATGGCGCTACATGCCACAAGCTACAAGCGACGCAAGGCTCGAAATTGTAAACCAGAAATTTGCCAGCATTTGGGGGCATCTCACGGCAATTGTGCATCAATTGGCCGCCGCTATCATGCGGCTTAACACCACTCAATTATTTTCTCTATTCTCGGGGGATGCGTCCTTAGCCTACGCTAAATCAATCACTTTGGACGAGCTCGAGGGCAACATTCGAGACGCTATTGCTGAAATATCGGTGCACGCATTGGACTGTGTCATGAAAAATTGGACCGACCGCTTGAAGCACGTCCAGAAAAGCTGAGGCGACATTTTCATTGATGTGATATTTTATTTAAAATGGCATGAACGTGGCTTCAAAATAAAGCCAGAATAAATTTTATATCTCACACCGCTGTTGCTCTATTTAAATTTATTTTTCAATCGTCCTTATCTGGTCACCCTGTCCAACATTTTGTTCAGCGTTGGCCCGCACTTTTTTAAAGTGTTTTCGTGCATAAGAATCACTACCTTTTTAGAGAAAATCCACAAAAAATGGACGCAATGTCTGGCTACAATCTGTTTTCTTAGGGTTTTCGAATTTTTTGAGTTTAAGGTTCATTAGTCTTAAAAATGTCATGTACGCCAGTAAGCTCTAGTCCTCACTGAGGTCGTTGTAAAAGAGTATGTCAAGTTCTCGGACAATCCCGGGACTGACCGAGGGTTTGGAACCGGTTACTAAAAGGATTCAATCAATATCTTGTCTTGAAAGGCTTGCCAACTTACCATACATTTTTCTCGTAAATTTTCTACGCACCTCATCGAGTGGTATACCATCTACCAAATCAATGGAGGGTTATCCTGTTTTCTAAATATTGTGGCCCAAAGTTGAATGCTTCTCCAACAAACGCTTTTCAAAGTAATAAACCTTCAAAATATTGTCTGTCTGTAAAATAAATCTATCGCCACTGACCACAGTCGCGACGCCACTGTTCACTTGATCAGTTTGAACTGCACTTGAATCATTTCCCGAATGCAGTTGTTCGTGGACAAATGCACGGCACCCAGCACCATACCTCTGACAGATTGCTGGCCGACTCCGTTGGATTTCCTTTGCCCGTCCGACCACAGCCAGCTCCGACTGTAGCCATGGCTGTAGCTCCCCCACGGTATGGAATGCGCGCCATAATTGATTGGGGGCACAGTGCATGGCAATAATAGCGAAGCCAATGCGAGAGCACTGCAACCAGATTTGCACAGCGCTATTGTGTGGGGAAGTGTGGCACTCGCCTGCCCTGCCGCCGCACATGTGTGCAGGTGGCAGCAATTATTGGACCAAGTTTTTGCACCATGTCGCCATGCTGGGTGTGTAATTAGGTCGGGTGGTGCGGTTTTATATCTTTTCCGGTTCAGTTGAGGTATAAAGTGGTTTCTGGTGCGGTCTGTTCTTTGTTTTGTTCCACCTTTCATGACCTGTCTTTGAAAGGAGTTGACATTGAGATCGATATCCCTGCCCACTGCTGTCCACAGAGCCTGTCCTGTCCACGTTCTGTGGCGCTGGTGGGATATAAAGAACTCGCTGCGGACGGTGGGCTCCCACTTTAGTAGGAAACCCCGCGATCGGTAAATGGTCTGCCGAACTCGTTTCTTGTTATCGGCCCTGTCCCGCCAACGGCGCATGTGTGCGACATGACAGCGCGGATTGGAATTTTCGGTTTGAACATAACCGGAAATCGCACCGAAATTCGAGAAACAAGACACACAAAGCAGCTGATTTATTGTGACCACAAATGGGTTCTATGCTGCGAAGGTACGGTGGGCTTATCGGCGGCGCTCATGGCTCAAGTCATTTCCAGTGAAACCGATTGTATCTTCGGTTGTGGACTGCATGCCAAAGGAGGGTTTATTGGTTCGGCAGTGATGACCGTGACTAAGCGGCTGTAGAGTGAGATTGTCCGAGGTGATGCCACTTGGGACGATTGTGACTGAATTTGCAGGAGATCGAGATGGTACTTGACAAGGTCATGGGGGTTTGCTTCGGGGAACTTTATGAATTCTTACATCGGTCGTATTGATTTGCTGATAAGTCGTGTGGAATGCGCTGCCGATTAGGTCATGTCGTTAGTCAGTGGCCAATGGTCACAAGCTTTGAATCAAGACAACGGCGATTTTCTGCCGGGAATGATTCAGAACATCTATTGGAGCAGGAATGAGTAAAGTAGTAGATAAGGATATTAGTCACAGAAACAACAAAACCAAGCTTTTGATCGGAAAGTCGTCAGTTTACAAATATTTTTGCATTTCTTGCTTTCATCGTCTTCTTCTTGTGGCGGCACAGTCCGGGTTGGAGCTAGGTCTCAATCTAGCGGCCTGATCTTTCCCCAGATGTTTCCAAATGCGCACACCAACTCCACTCCATTTATGTGCACCACCTTAGACGTGGACATTCTCTGCTACATTGTCCTACAGGCATAGAGTCGAGGGTCTCATAAATGATTCTAAGTCAACCCCAGACACAAGACATGGCTCAACAACGGCGACCCCAGTAAGACCCTCACAGGGAGACCATAAAGCCGATGCGAAGAGCTGCGCGGCCATACGGGAAAGCGATGACATAAGAGAATGGGAACGGAAAGGAAGGTATGTCGGTTAGAATGGCTGTTTCCCACAGAGGGCGACGCACTTAGACCAGTAGAGGTCCATTATGCAGAAGGGTACTCGATGAGAGCTATTGTTTGTAATCCCAAGCTTCGGACCATTCGTCCAGTTCGCAAGAAACAAGTCTTTTGGAATTAATTTAACAATTTGACGTCTTTTATCAACCCATTCTTCTTCTTCTTCTTAGAGCGCTACAGTCCGAGGTGGACCTGGGCCTCACTCAACATGCCTCTCCAGCCAGCACGATCTTTCGCCAGCTGTCTCCAGTTTCGCACACCAAGCCGGCCGAGGTTCCCCTCGACTTGTGTGCGCCACCTTGTACGTGGACGTCCTCTGTTGCGTTGTCCCACAGGCTCAGGGTCGAAGACTCTTCGGGCCGGAGCTAAGTTGTCCATACGCTCTACATGGCCTAGCCATCTTAGGCGTTGGATCCGTGGACGCCTGGCTAGACTCATGTCGCTGTACAGCCCATACAGTTCGTGGTTGAATCTTCTCCTCCAAATGCCATCAACGCAAACAGGACCAAAAATTGCGCGCAGAACTTTTCTCTCGAAAAGACCAAGTTCATCCGCTTGGGATATTTTCCATGCCTCTGCGCCGTACAGCAGGACAGCCCATTAGTGGAGCGAAATATGAAACCGTATCCTTTCAAACACTGGGAGGAAGGTGACTGGAGGGGAAGACACAACCGCCAATTCTACGAGCTATACAATGATGATGACATAGACCGGAAGGCAAAAATACGTCGACTAACTGGCTCGGCCACATCGAGCAAATGAACACCAACACTCTAGCTAAGGGAGTATTCATATTCAAGCCCCCGGGTTCGAGAAGAATAGGAAGATCGAACCTCCGGTATAAAGACCAAGTGATGCAAGGCAAGTCGGTCTTCATGACTAGAAGCAGCGCGCCAGGATGGCGTGATGGAAAGCGCTATTGCTGAGGTTCAAACCCTCCATGAGCCACAGGTCTGATGGGTGGGCCATCTAGTGGTTTGTTTTTTAAATCATAGGTTATTTTGACACTGACAGCTGTTTCCCGCTCGAAATCTTGAGAGAAAGTCAGTATCATAACTCCGCGGTACGAGATGAGTCCCCTCACGCTTGAACAACGTTGGAAAATATTGAAAACTTATTTCCAAAGTAAGTACTGTGTAGCCCAAACAGTGCGTTTTTTGAAAAGAAGTTTTGGCCGAAATTAAGCACCCACCACGGCTGCTGTACGCATGTTTGTGCAAAAAGTTCGTGAGACTGGTATGCTAGTGGACAACATTAATTGTCCCCGTCATCATATGAAGAGCACAGACGAGAATATGGCTGCTGTGGCCGAGAGTGTGAGACTCAGTTCACGAACATCAACTCACCGTCGATCTCAACAGCTCAACATTTCACGCATAGCCTGAGAAGAATTCTGCACAGAGATCTCGGATTATTCACTTACAAGGTCCAATTGACTCAGCAATTGAAGGCGCGCGACCCGATCATCCGCTTCGTTATCGCTTCGCAGTTTGGGCCTTAGAGCAGCTTGAATTGGACAACGATTTTGGGCGAAAAATCATCTTTTCTGATGAGGCGTATTTTTATCTCGGCGGTTACGTTAACAAATAAATTTGTCGCTCCGCATCTGGAGCTCGGAAAACCCTCACTTTATTGTCGAGAAGCCAATGCATCCACACCACAGAGAGTGACAGTTTGGTCGGATTGTGGAGTGGTGGCATCAGTGGACGATTTTTCTTCAAAAATGAGGCTGGGAATAACGTTTCGGTCAACGATGGGCGTTAAAGAGCCATGCCATATTAACCGACTTTTTTTTACTGAAATTGAAGAATGGATTTGGACGACCTCAGGTTCATGCAGAATGGCGCGCTGTGCCACACAGCCCATGCCACAATCGATCTTTTGCCCTCATTTCTAAATCGTGTTATTAGCCGTCTTGGCGATGTCAATTGGCTGCCTCGGAGCTGCGATTTGACCCCTTTGGACTTTCTTTTGGGGAACCGTGAAGGACCGATGTTATGCCAACAATCCGGGAACGATTCAAGCACTTAGGGCCAATATCATCTAAGCAAATCCATCCAATTGAGCTACAGGCCGAAAACATCAACAGGGTCTTGGATAATTGGGATGACAGAATGCGCTACTGCGAAGCCAGCTAAGGCAGCCACTTGATCGACGTTGTATTTCATACTTAATGGGAATGTTTTTTCTTACTCGTAAAGCCATAATACATGGAAAAAATTTAGTTTTGTTCGTTCTATTTCATTTTTAAAATTAAACTTGTATTTGGCTCACCCTATATACTCTATTTGAGTCTCGAAATCAAAAAAAACTTCCAATTCGAGCCCATGAGAAAAAAGCAGTAGATTATGATTAACCAGATTAGACCTGAGTCTCAGCTAAGCGTGTTATTGTTCTCTCACGAGTGGAGGGGACCCACGGTTTAATGCCAACTCCAAACAGCGACACTGAGAAGCTCTTTCTAGACAGTTATACTTTTTGAGCATTGCCAAAATTTTAGGTGTTTTTTTCGAGATTCGAACCTTAGACCTCGAGCGTAGGAGTCGACGCACCTACCCACTACGCCACGGCGCCCCTAGTCGTCTTTAGATGGCCTTTCTCTTCCAAGCTGAAGCCTGTCATTTTCTCCCAATTTAGTCAGGAAGTGTTGTTCACATAGCACTCCTTCTCCAACAATGCTCACAATTAATTGCACAAGCCTCTCCCAAGTCACGTTGAAAGTTCTACCCGCATAGTCGATGCTGCGGGCATTCTTTCATCAGACCCTTGTCTGTACATGTGTAGCAGCTTCCTACACATGACAGCCAACAATCGGTGCATGGATCTGTCATTAGACTTGCTTCCATTCAATCTCGCTCATGTCAGGGTTGCAATGATTAGCACTATGTGACCGGAATTCTATGCGGCTACTGATCAAGATACTGTGGGTGGCACACATGCAGGGGACATACGACGCAATCTAAGCGCCTGTTGGATCTACGTCAGTCTGCAGAGACTCGGTTCAGTGTTCGTCTGGTTGTGGGGGTACCGCTGGCTGTAGAGAGCATAAACCGATCAGAAGGCTCAGAAACGAGGTGAATTCATAGTCTCGTTTTAGAATGCAAAGATATGTACGTGACTGTGAGGTGGAACACGTTGCGGGAAGTGCTAATTAGCTTACATTGGATTGTGCGTTCAGAGGAGGTGATTGAATTTTAATTAGGACTTGCCGAGGGGTTCTGGGAATCTAAACTCGTAAAGCCTTTGGCGGCTGGCTGACGTCCAAGTTGACGGTAGAGGAAGAAGTGTGAGTGGCGGGAAGGATGTTTTAGTAGACTATGGTTTGAAGAGTATTTACGGCTAATAGACAAGTTCAAAATATCAATTATACAAGCTAAAGAGTTTTGTTAAGAAGATTGTAACGAACGAACTTTTAAAATACTTTTTGCATGTTTTTTTCTATATTTCTTTTTGCAGGTTCAACATACAACTAGAGACAACGTAAGCGATGGTCTGTGTGTCTTATTAAGCCACTCAGAAGGTCTGAGTAGGACTGCGTGTTGTTTGTAGGATTTTAGATTGACCCTGGCCTTAACAAGACCCTGGCCAATACCCAGTATAGGCCAACAGAAGAAAATGAGATTCTGGGTCATTCCTAGATTCAAATTCAGCTGTTGTCCAAGATCTCTACTAACCAGATACTGTCGTGAACACGAGGAATTGGGATTAGCGAAAAACTAATGGGAAATCCAGAGAGTTTCCATGACTAAAATGAATTGTGGTAGAAGAACGAAAAAAATGAAGAAAGAACACGGTGATCCGATCTGGAATACGTCAAAGACTTATGTGTACAGGGTGGGCCAAATACAAGTTTCTTTATAAAAATGCAATGAAATGAACAAAAGTTTTTCCATGTATTATGGCCTTATTGGTAAGAACAAACATTCCCATTAATTATGAAGTACAACGTCGTTCAAGTGGCTGCCTCGGCTGTCTTCGGAGTAGCGCTTTCTATCACCCCGACCTGGTTGATGGTCTCGGGCTGTAGGCTCACGGATTGCTTGGAAGATATTGGCCTTAAGTGCTTGAATCGTTCCCGAGTTGTTGGCGAAAAATCGTTGTCCAATTCAAGCTGCTCTAAGGCCCAAACTGCGAAGCGATAACGAAGCGGATGTTCGCGCGCCTTCTATTATTGAGTCAATTGAACCTTGTAAGCGAATAAACCGAGATCTTTGTGCAGAATTCTCCTCAGGCTAGTGCGTGAAATGATGTGCTGTTGAGATCGATGGCGAGTTGATGTTCGAGAATTGAGTCTCACACTCTCGGCCACAGCAGTCACATTCTCATTTGTGCGCACAGTACGACAACGAGGACCATGTGTTGTCCACTAGCACACCAGTCTCATGAACTTTTCGAACAAACTTGCGTATAACAGTCGCGGTCGTAGCAAATTTAGACTAACGATCAAATGCGGAGAAGACTTGCATTCCTGAACTATTCTGGAAACAACCCTTTAACCACGGGTTGAGCAAGGCCTTAAGCACAGCTTGGCTGTCGCTACAGACGCAAATGCTTCGCCCTTTCCACCACTTCTTCACAATATAGTTCATAGCCATTAGGATCGCATAGGTTTCCGCTTAGAAAACCGACGCAAATTTACCTAACGAGGTGTGCAGTCTAAAGTTGTCGCCCTCCGCGAAGGCATTAGCACTAGATCCTTCATTGGTCTTGGAGCCGTCCGTGAAGATTCGATTACATTCTTTTCGCAGGGAAAGTCGACTTTGTATGTTCGTCGCAGCTGGAGTACAGGTGTCCGTACGTCAGACGGCATATCCATAAGACTGGGGTCAAAGGAAATGCGATGCGCAAGGTCATCGAAACTCCAATGCGAGTTGTACCAAAAACCACTTCTTTTTAAGCGGAAAATGGCCTTAAGAGTGCACCCTATGATGTGGATATCAAGGGGGAAGAGATTCAGCAGAGCATCAAGAGCAGCGCAAGGCGTGCTAGGGACCGCTCCTATGCAGCCGAGACAGACCTTTCTTTGAAGCTTAGTGAAAGCAGCAGCCGACCGATGACGGATCTCTTTGTCAATGTGATCAACTGAATGATGACATTGCCGCTCCTGTATGATCCACGTGCGACTATATACGCCTAAAGTGGAAAGATTCAACGTCAAAGACAATGATAACAGTATTGCGCAGATAATATGATCTCACAATTAATCTCTATCCGAACATAATTGCTGCCAGACAACGAAAACAATTCTGTTTCAAGTTAGGGAATTTGTTGACTCCGAATACGTGACTTATCAGCCGTAATTTGTGGACACAAGTGCAGCCCAAGAAGTCGGCAACTTTCTGTTCTCCTCGGTCCGGATTCCAGTCAATTCTGTCAACCAATCTCTGAGTATGGTTGTGCTTAGGAAATTTGAAATTTCGAACAATACCCACTCATTCGAAAGCCTCTCAACAAAAATGTACGTGCCCCGCGAGAGCACACTCTCCCAAGTCGTGTTCGAAGTCAAACAAATGCCCCCAAGCTGCATTCTCTGACGTTAATCAATCCACGACCGTAGGCAAACTTTATAATCTTCCATCCATAAAGCCGATCATAACAATTTTATTATCGACCGTCTGTCCACTGCTCAGAAGTCCAAGCGCGCAAGGTGAAAGCAATTAAATTCAGAAAAACGAGGAAAAAATACACAAAAACGACGAAAATTCCTAAAGAAACAAGAGAACAACGAGTTCCATTTGAAAACAGCCAGAGAACCGAACAAAAGATCTCTAGCCTCCGCACCGGGGTGCAGTCTTCAATTCGCAAATACCCATCAAATGCCAGCACACAATGCAAACAAAAGTCGCAAAGCACCAAAGCACAACAAAAAAACGAAGGAAATTACCGCCTCTTGCGACGCTAAGAGGAGCGTTTATCTGAGAGCAAAACAAAACACAAATTTCGTTCGCTAATTGCTTTGTTTGCACCGCACACACTCGGACAAGCCCGTCGATATCGATATCGCTGTGAAATTCCTTCGACGGGGGAGACGGGCGACGGGCGGAGCACCCCCGATCGGGCAGGACCGCTCACACAAGCTTATCGATTGACATTGCATTCGTTATCAGCTGAATCGCCTCTGTTTACGAGTGCAGAGATACGAGGTGAATAATGAGTTATTTTCGGCCAATATCCGCTGACTCTCATTCACCTTGAGTGTCGGCGGCGATTAATCTCCAGTTGGACTTTGAAAGCCCCCGCCCGGAGGGTCATTCATCAAACCGGTTGCCGGCTGTCACACGGCACACGTCAATCATCCCCCCGAAGTGGGCATAGCACGACGACAACGTGTGCGAAGTTAATTGACGAACCAGTGACATAATTACGCTGACCTTTCGCAGGAAATGTGGCCTGAGCCGTGGAATGTGTGCGTGTGTATGCAACTCCACCCGTTTGTCAGCGTGAATCACTAGCCTGAAGCTTCGGGCACAGCTTTTCGGTTGTATCTAGACGCGTATCTACGGTGCGACAACAAAGAGCAAGCTTGTCGCCCACCAGGAGGCACCCGACGTCTGTGTCCGTGTCTGCGTCTACGTTTACTCGTCTATGTCTCGATGTCGGCCCATCGGATCGATAGTTTTGTTCACCCAGTTTTGGAATTCCGTTTGAGATTCGTGCGAGAAATGCGATTGAAGTGCGGAATAAAACAAAAGATTCAAGCTGAGGCATTAATTAGCGAGCGACGACGCACCGCTAACGCTAGAGAATGCCAAACGAACAAGTGGCAACGAAAGAATTCCAAAACCGCGCCGGAGAGTGTGAGAGAATGAGAGAAGAAGACCAGAAGAGGAGGTGAGTGATGAGGAGGAGTAGGGGGAGGAGGAGGAGCACCAATTGAGTGAAGATTATGTACTCTCGTACACGTCGTCGCAGCACTTGACGTTGAATATATCCGAACTCCGAACATAAATAATCAGACTACCCACCGGACAAGTCGACATCGCCACTTTGACGTTGTTCGAGCACGGGCACAGTCACAGGCACAGGCACGGGCACAGACTGGACGGGCTAGAGTGAAAAGAAACTCTTTCGTAGCAAAAAGATGACACAGTTCGTCGGGAGAAGACGTTCGTTTGATAATCTCTCACAACCGGATCCGTGAAAAGCAAGAAGCACAAAGCACATCCAGACGTGACAGTGAGCTAGCTCCTTTCGATTTCGGCTCGCGATTCGATTCTATTAATCGTTCACATACGGTGCGCGCTGAACGTCGTCGTCGTCGTCGGTCGGTCGGTCGGTGTGGTGTCGTCTCCGTGGATAGGCTCAATCGTGCGTTACTCTTGTGGGCTTGTGCTTGAGTATGATTAACCAGTTTTTTGGATTCTTTTATGAACAGGTCGACGTTCTGTGATATTTTTAGTGAGATACTCGATTGTGGGCGGTTGTGTGTGTTTGTGTGCGTGCGTATGTGTGTGTGCGTTTGATAAGAGAGCGGAAGGAAAAGAGAAGAGAGTGACGCAATGACGTCGGTGGATAATCACCGTCATGTGTCGTCCTATGACATTGGGGCGAAGCCGTTCCGGCATGATCCGAAGCGGGGAAAGTGGTCATCGCGAATGGACTTTTATTTTGTTTGTTTATGTCAGGGCTTTGGATGGGAGGCGTTGTGCGATATCCCGGTTTACATATTCTTCACTGGAGGAGGTAAGCAAAAGAAAAACAGGGGAAACAAAAATTCTTGTGTGTGTCTAGGGGGTGGGGGTAGTTTTGTTTTGCTATGACTTTGTGGCCGCAGGTTTCCATGAAGGGGTGGTGGAGCTTTGAGAGATGTGCAAGAGTTCAACTTTCGATGCACATTCCGTGGAGAGCTTTCAAAAGGCGGTGCGTTGGCTGTCAGTCTTGTATGATGCAACAGATTGGGTGGAAAAAAGACAATTTTTTCCACCTGAAAACTGATGATTACACAATGAGAACAAAGAAAGGTTATCCCCAGTGGAGGGAGTTGAGATGGAAAAAAAAAAGTTTCCATCGTCTAGCACTCTGCCATGAATTGTTGTTCAATGTCTGGAGACTCGCATGGAATTTGATAAAACTCGACGCACTTCTAGATAAGCCAGATAACATTCAACGCTTTATGACAAAGAATGATGAGTGGGGCTCATTTGTTGTTAATCTTCAATCATCTGATACGAGAGTCACACATTGTTGGTGAAATGTATTCAAATGGCGCAAATTGAAGTGTCACTTAATTCAAGGCTAACAAGCGGAGATGCCTCTTCGCGATCGACACATCCGCTCAGTTTCAATTCAATTGTCCGAATATTAAATTTCCAAATAAAAGTCTGAGAACGCGCGAGGAATTCGAGGGCAATATTCTGATGAGCAGAGTTCATCACAAATGATTCAGGAAGCGGTACCAATTAAAACGTTATTTGAAATGCAGAGATATTCAGGGGATAACAAAAGTTTGAAGTGCAAGTTGTTCTTGAGAAAATGACGTTTAGTCAAATGAGACGGCGATTGTCAAACGCCGCCGTTGGCACAAAGCCAACCTCCCCGAGTAAGGAAGCACTAGTAAGCGATTCAGACAGAGGTTGCATTTTGATTTTGCTGTAAGTTACACAGATATTAATAGATACTCATAAATTGTGGGTCTAGCACATGGCATAGAAATTAACATTAAGTACAACGTATTGTAGAATTTTTGTAAAATTCAAATTGACTTTGTTGCGGAGTGCAATGCGGTGCCGTGACATTGTACCAAATTGGCATAATGACGCTCTTGAAAGTGTCATTGGGCCAAATATTAACATTTGGCATAATGTCGCTTTCAAAAGCGTCATGGGACCAAATTATTTTGCGACATTATGCCGAATTTGGCCCTATGACACTTTGTAGAAGTGACATTATGCCAAATGGCGCAAGATCATCTAAATTTGCAGCAAACTAATAAACTGTGGAATAGGTATGGGGGGGGGGGGGGGGGTATGCTGCCCCCTGCAATCCCCTACCTGGGTCACTATAGGATTTGGAGTCAGATTTTCTTAGAGACATTTGTCCGGTTTTTGTCAGCACCTTGTGAAGTCTAGCAGCAGCAGGAGTGTGGGTGAACAACTTTGCATGGATCATAGGCACTTTAGGGAAGGTTCTTCACCAAACTGTCTAAACCGCCTGTTCGTGCACAGCTTGTTAACAGCAAGGAATTTGCTACGAAATGTCCAATACCTCCATCCATTTAGGGAGGAATATTGGGTGAGGTCCAGGTCCACCTCGGACTGTAGCGCCGCCGTAAGAAAAAGAAGAATTTAGTGGCAAATGGCCTTGCGTTTGCCCCATTTGCGAGGTAAAGTGTTGCCAGCAAAGAGAAAGACTGCCTGAAAACTGACATGTTTTGCGGTCATTAAAAATGAAGTGTAACATGAAGTAATAAAGTGTTTTCATTTTTAAACCATAATTCAAAAATAATGAATGCTTAACCGTTACGGTGGGCGCCGTGTCGTAGTGGGTAGATGCGTCGACTACTACGCTCGAGATCTAAGGTTCGAATCTCAAAAAAACACCTAAAATTTATTCATGGTTCCACCTCTTTCGAGTCACTGACAATGCTCAAAGAGAATAACTGTCTAGAAAAAGCTTCCGTTCGGAGTCGACATTAAACTGTAGGTCCCCTCCAATCATGAGAGAACAATAGCACGCACAATACGAGTGGTTGCTGAGAAGTTAGGCCCAGGTCCACCTCGGACTGTAGCGCCGCCATTATTATTATTATCATAACCGCTACGGAGACTGTGGGAATAGTTCCTTTTCTTTATCAGCTGTCAAGAGATAAGTTCGCAAATTCAAAGGGACCTTAAGTCGCGGTCTTAAACACTCCAGTCGTCCTTTAACAAGTCATTCAAGGCGTTTTCCCTCTCGTTACCATGCATCTATGTCCAGGCGTATTTGACTTGTATCCAGCGTAGCTGCTTAGTCTTTCGGCCAAAAGTACGTTACGACAGCAACCTTTGCAGGTACGTCGTCTCTATACATGTTTTGCAGGTTTATCCTTTTCGATTTGTTGTAACTGGACCAAGATTTTCTTGATAAACAGCCAATATTGGCAAGCTTTAGAAAATGTTGATGAATGTTGTCCTTAACAATTGAGACCGAAGTTCCGTCTGGTTCCTGCAGGGAGTTCCATCTGGTTCCTCCAGGGAGTTCCATTTGGTTCTTCCAGGGAGTTCCATCTTGTTCCTCCAGGGAGTTTCATTTGGTTCCTCCAGGGAGTTCCATCTGGTTGCTCCAGGGAGTTCCATCTTGTTCCTCCAGGGAGTTCCATCTGGTTCCTCCAGGGAGTTCCATTTTGTTCCTCCAGGGAGTTCCATCTGCTTACTCCAGGAAGTTCCATCTTGTTCCCCCAAGGAGTTCCATTTGGTTCCTCCAAGGAGTTCCATTTGATTCCTCCAGGGAGTTCCATCTGTCTCCTCCAGGGAGTTCCATCTGGTTCCTCCAGGGAGTTCCATTTGGTTCCTCCAGGGAGTTCCATTTGGTTCCTCCAGGGAGCTGCTAACGAGTTGCTTAATCATCGACAAGATTACTGTGTCCAAAGGCCTTAAAGAGGGTAACGTGAGAGAAGTTGTCCTCGAGTTGACAGACTCAGTTTAAAAAATGCTAAAGCGGTTGATTTCAAATTAACCAATTATGGGTACCGGCAACTTACCAACAACAAGGGACACTTAGGAAGACCAATGTGGACGCCGTGACGAATTGGGTATTTGCGTCGACTCCTACGCACTTTAGGTTCAATTTCGAACAAAGACAACAATTTTTAAACATAAATTCTTCACGTCTTCACGGCAATGTGTCTTTCGAGTCACTGACAATGCTCAAGGAATTTGTCTGTCCAGAAGGAACTCCTCATCGGAGTCGCCATTAAAATGTAAGTCCCCTTCACTCGTGAGAGAACAATAGCACGCACATCGCGAGAGAAGCTAGGCTCAAGTTCTAGGACTGTGGACTTTTAAACCATCAAAGCTCCTCAAGTTTTCTCAAATATTACAGCATTATTTCTAAAAAGATTCGGACCAAAACTTCGACACGTTACGGTTCAGCAACAATTTGATCAGTCATCTCATGATCAATGATCTGCAGTCAACAAGTCAACTGAAGGCTCTCAATCTATCGCTCGCAACTTCTCACGAATTGTTTGTCACAGTTCTCACACGAATTGATGGCCCTAAAGTTTTACGACTGCGAACGGCAATTTCAAAAGCTTTCTCCTGAATTCTGAATTCAGTGACTTGCAAGCAAAGTATGTAATTGACGGTCAGAGCACGAAGCGATGTTCAGACATCGAACGTAATAGCGCGCGCTAGGTACGTGCCAAAGCAACTGCAGGAATTGCAGATGAAGTTTTGGTTTTGAATTCAGTGCTTTGATGAGCTTTGATTACAAATTGGGCAATTTTTTCGGATCATTTATGGAGGAGTTCTTTGAAATGAAAGGTCAGCGAGGAAGATTGTCGGTTTTTTGTCAAGATTCTTAGGGCTTTAAGAGGGAGCTGTATTCTTTTCCATCTGATTAGGGACTGAGAACTAGAGTTTCGGCCTTCGTGTTACGAGAACTTTAATTAAGTCGATTAACTCAGATTAAAACAAAGAAATACCTCAACACTGAGTCACAACGTCCCTGAAAACCTACGAAACTCCTTTCGCCATCATTGCTTTCATTTAGCTGCACGCAGCGCAGTTTAGAGAGAGATCCAATCGGTGTACCTGCGAGATTTTATTGACTCAGGAATTTAAGTCAACAGGTCATTAAAAAAGTGCCGTGACTTGTTTGATTGAGTGGGTGGAGGTCCACCGCCAAGTTAATGGTGAAATCGTTATCGTCATCGATTAGACTGATTGGCGACTGAATGGCCTTGTAAACCAACTAAAACTGTTGCCTTTGGGACCATAAAAAAACCCCCTGACCATTCATAAGTAACCAAGAAAAAGTCACTCTTTGGTATGGATTCCTGAGAAATTGGTTCGGTGGTTCTTCTTTTGAAAATGCTTATGAGTGAATGGTAACCGCGAGCCAAAAAATGAGGGCCAAGGTGAAGTGAAGGTACAATTTTTGGACTGATTGCAAGATGTTCCAATCGAAAATTGAAGATCTTATCGGCCGAAGAAGGAATTAAAGCTACCCTTCTACCTGTGTCGCTTGAAGTGGCACAAATTGCCTACGAAATCGCTGCATTTATTCTTCTGTAAGACTTAAACTTCTTCGATTCCGCCCCCGTGGGACAACGCAGTAGAGGACGTCCAAGAAACTGATGGCGCATACTAGTGGAGAAGGACCTCAGCCAACTTGGCGTAGGTAATTGAAGACAGCTGGCTAAAGATGGTGGCGGTTTGACAAGTGTGTTGGTTGAGGTTCAGCCCTGGCTGTAGCGCCATCAGAAAAATAAGAAGGACTTAAATTGTTAACGAGCTATCACATAACTTTGGGAAAAAATATTGGGTATATAACTCAATGCGTGCGGTTTTTTTTTTCAAAATTTGAACGTTTATTTAAGAAAAACATGTACAATAGTATTATTCAAAGTATTGCCCATCTGAAGCTATGACTTTTTCCCATCTTTCTGGCAATTTGTGGATCCCATCCCAAAAGAACTGCACCGGCTTGCCACAAGAATGAATCAAGACAATTTTTGATATTCTGCTCTGATGTGAACCGTATTTCAGTGAGGGCGTTCTGCATCGACCGGAACAAATGGTAGTCAGAAGGGGCAAGGTCTGGGCTATAAGGCGGGTGGGGTAAAACATCCCATCCACTGTTTTCCAAATATTGTAGTTCTTAACCGGAATAGCAACGTGGGGCCGAGCGTTGTCATGATGGAAAATTATTGCCTCGTGTCTGGTCGCATATTCCGGGCTTTTGAATTTATCCAGCTGCTTTTAAACATTTTGAAATAGCTGCTTGAGTAACACCCAAAGATTCTGCGAGCTCTTCTTGTGTTTGGGAACAATCTTCATAGAGTAATGCTTCCAGTTCTTCATCAGACCCAATATTTGACATGAACTCAAAATGCTTTAAGAAAATTATTTAGAAAATAAGAAGATTCTATCCAGCATCTCATGTCTCTCGTGTTATGTCACACTATCGGTGACATGTGGAGTTTCAAAACAAAGTAATTCCACAGATAATTCGTATCTAATACTAAATTCAAATGAAAATTAAAAAAAATTAGTCATTAACACCGTCTGACGCAGGGCTCTTAACATCGAACCGAACGTGACGCATGCTTGTAAAAGTCATAATACTTTTATGATGAGCGTTAATGTGATTTCTTCTAAACAGAACTTGATAAACATATTTCTAGTTTATTAATTTGCACTTAATCTGTTTTCGATTTAAATTGAGACCTTTAACTGAATCACCAAACGGAGCTTTGTGTCTTTATCTGTTTTTCAGATATCTGGTGCAATGAAAATAAAGGGTGGGCCAAATACAAATTTCTTTTTAAAAATGTTGGCTTTATTAGTAAGAACAAACATTCCCATTAATTATGAAGTACAACGACGTGTCGTTCTTGTCTGCCTCGGCTGGTTCCGCAGTAGCGCATTTTGTCACCCCAATTTTCCAAGACCTTGCTTGGATGATATTGGCTTGGCCTTAAGTGCTTAAATCGCTTGCGGATTGTTGGTATAACATCGGTCCTTCACGGTTCCTCACAGAAAAAAGTACGAAGGGTCAAATTGCAGCTCCAAGGCAGCTAATTGACATCGCCAAGACGGATGATAACACGATTTGCGAATTTGGTGCGCAAAAGATCAACTGTGGCATGGTGCGCCATCCTGCATGAACCAGAGGTCGTCCAAATCAATGACCTTAATTTTAGTAACAAAAAACATCGGTTAACATGGCACTGTAACGCCCACCGTTGACTAGCCTCATTTTCGAAGAAAAATTGTCCAATGAGGCCATCACTTCACAATCCGACCAAACTGTCACTCTCTGTGGTGTGGATGCATTGGCTTCTCGACAATGACGTGCGGGATTGAGTTTTCTGGGCCCCAGATGCGGCAATTTTGTTTGTTAACGTAGCCGCTGGGATGAAATTGCGCCTCAACAGAAAGACGATTTTTCGCCCAAGATCGTTGTCCAAATCAAGCTGTTACACATTCAAGGCCGAAACTGCGAAGCTATAACGAAGCGGATGGTCGATGGTCGCACACCTTCAAATGCTGAGTCAATTGGACCTTCTAAGCGAATAATCCGAGATCGTTGTGCAGAATTCTCCTCAGGGTAGTGCGTGAAATGTTAAGCTGTTGAGATCGATGACGAGTTGATGTTCGTGAATTGAGTCTCACACTCTCGGCCACAGCAGCCACACTATCACCTTACGACGACGGGGACCATGTGCGCTATCCACTAGCATACCAGTCTCATGAACTTATTGCACAAACTTGCGCACAGCAGTCGCGGTGGGTGCTTCATTTCAGCCAAAACTTCTTTTCAAAAAACGCACTGTTTGGGCAACACAGCACTCATTTTGGAAATAAGTTTTCAATATTTCCCAACGTTGTTCAAGCGTAAGCGACTCATTTCGTTCCGCGGAGGTATGATACAGACTTTCTGTCAAGATTTCGAGCGGGAAACAGGTGTCAGTGTCAAAATAACCTATGATTTACAAAAAAATACTAAATGGCCCACTATATACAGGCTGTCATCAAGAAAGGACCCACAACATTGACGACTTGGCCGAAACGTCACAATAGGCAGTTATAACTTCGAGGTCGAATTCCCTGTGCTCTGTGCTATCAGTACAAACAACAGCAACTACTCTTTCTTGAAGGGAGTAGTAGGGCCCTTTCCAGAAGGAACACTTTTGCCTTACAAGACCTTGACCATCCCAGTCCTGCATATACAATATCCCCAGTGGATAATGAAGTCGTCAATGGCGATTGGAGAAGACGATTCAATCACTAACTATGCGGGCTGTATAGCGACATAAGTCTGGTCACTTCGGACTTAACGCCTAAGATGGTTAGACCATGTAGAGTGCGTGGATAACTGAGGTCTGAAAAGTGTTGAACTGTGAATTTTTAAAAAAAGCAAACGCGGACGTCAATGCGAAAGACCAAAATCAACTTCCTGTGCAAAAACGGACGATCTCGCAAGATGTGGGTGCTGGTTGGTTAAGACCCAGATCCATCCCGAACTGTAGCGCCATAAGGAGAAGAAGTATCGACTATTTTCGAACACTTTCTTCTTTCTCTCACCATACGAGGGACAACTGATCACTTGATCGAAGGAAAGATCAAGATGTGAACAGATGTTTTCAAAAACTACGTAATGCGATTTAGCAACTGTTCCTCGAACGAAGATAATGTCCAAAAACGCTTTAAAATGCATCCTAAATCATAGAACAGTTAGAATTCGCTGGATTGGGATAATGTTTACTGTCTTCAAAGATTCGAATTAAAAACCAATTTCCAAAACTCCTTACTTACTAACCTATCAGGCCAGCGATCCTTGAAGGTTCTGAGCCTGAGCTGTAGCTGTCTTCCTACTTGACGATCCCGGGCACGTTGCTTCCAGTCGTCAAGATTAAGTTGTCTTGCATCCGCGATCACTTGATGTCTATAGCGGAAGTTATCTTCCTCTCCTTCTCGAGGGAGGTGGCTGGTATTCGAAGACCCTCTTAGCTAGATCATTGTTGTCCATACGCTCGATGTGGCAGAGCCAGTGTCTTCTCCTCCATTCGCCTTCCTCGCAGACAGGATAATATATCCGTCGCAGAATTTTTCTTTCGAAGGTACCGAGAATCTGCTCTGCCGTTTACTTATCGTCAGTCACTCGGCTCCACATTACAATACTGGTAGGGTAAGCGTCTTGTTGAGCATGATTTTGGTCCTTCGAGTCAGGAGTTTTAACCCTAGCAGTTTCGACAGACCGAAATAATATCGGTTGTCAAGGGCGGTGCTGCGTCGGATCTCCATCAAGATTTCGTTTGTGGAGTTCCCATTTCCCGCGAGATAGACAGACTCCTTAACTTCCTCTAAGTTATAACTGTCGTTTGTCGCATTTTGACGAAGGCGATGTTCTACGGACCAATTTTTTGTCGATAGCACATACATACTTCTTTCCAAAACTCCTAGGCTCTTTGAATTTCTTTCTTCTTCGTCTCTTGATGCAGCTTCAGTCCAGAAAGGACATTGGTCTCAAGCAATAAGCCTTCCCAGTCAACACGATGGATTATTTGTCTCCAATTACTAACGCCAAGTTTATTGAGGTTAAAAAAATCAAAAATCAGACAAAAGAGAGTCCTTACGACCAAATTTGTCTACGAAATCTTTACCCATTACGGACGTCGATCCAAATCAATACCAAATCTGTTTGCCTTCACCTGGTGTCTTTATGCACGTCCTTAGAGATTTATTCCCTCTGACAGACAACAGATCCAATTCACGAACAAAATGTAGATTGATCAGAAGAACATTTTGTTTTCCGCCCCAAATTCCCAAAACAACTCTTACACAACCGCCAAAGGTCCACCCTTCCCCAACAGTTCACTGCCTTATCTGAGCTCCGCGTGTAAGTCAAGTGATTAGCCTCGATTTTAGTGTCATTTGCGTACAAATGGACTATCAGCAACTCATAAATTGGACTTTCCAAGTTCCACTATTATCACCCACGTCAACGCAATTGGGTCTCAATCGTCTCACAAATCCACAGATCACAGGGGGTCAGTTGACATGTGGAAACGCTTCCAAAATTGTTCCGTGTTCTGTCTCTGTTCCGCTTCCAATTCAAGGACACTGCCCGATTTGATTAAACCTCGAAGTGATAGGCTCCCAAACAATCGTCATCGCACTTTGAATTGTTTGCTCCCTAAAATCCAGTCCGACGTGACTGTCTTATCAAATTAATTGCCTTTGTTCGGCGATAAGCGACGGGTCAATGCGGAGTCTCCTTTGTTACAGAAATCAAAACAATAGCTGTGCTCAATTATATTCAATTATAAAAACTGTACTTCCCGCAAAACCATGACGCCAGTAAAACAAATAGTAATCCAACGCAGTTTGCGATTCAATGGATGGCCGCGAAACGATTGAAGTTATGATGGTTTTATGACACTCCGTGGGAAAAGACGGGCTGGAGGTTGATAACGAGTTGCTCATGGTGGTAGCGAAATCAATTTCTTTTATCACCAGAGGCGTGTAAACTGTTTTATTGGGACACAAAGTTGACTTCATTTCGAATTTGATGATGGTGTCGTTTCGGTTTAGGCCGTAAAATTAATGGCAAATGGGTCTCCCCCTTTGATGGAAGGCAATTTAGTCTTTATACGCGAGCTTGCGTCATGACTCATAGATTAAATATTTAACAGGACTCATTTGCATAGAATGTGCCACTGAAATGTGTGCCGAAATGCCAACTGTCGTCAGTAATAATTGGACGCACTTTGAGGACAAACCAAGCTTTTTCCAAATAAGTCTTCTTTGAAAGAACTGGAATCAAATTCTAGAAGTGACCTTAAACTTGCCAAGCAACACTCCATGGGGTCAAAATGTGTTCAAATTCAATGAAAGTGCATAAAAAACCCGTCAGGAACTCACGATTAAATGTAAGAGAAACTCCAAGAGACACATTTATATCTGAACATCTTAGCCCTAATTACGCTACGAGTTGGGTTCCCCAAAGTGTTTTCTCTTGAGTTCTGGTCCGTAACCGAGGAGACTATGGTAAATTCACTCGTGAGAGTGACTTAAAGCCCAACCATACTGACCGTAAGGAAACCTAAGTCAACTAAAGCAATCGAGTGAATGCAACAATGCTTCACTGCGACCATAATAACCATTTCGCTCAGTTATGTTAAGTTCGTTCACTTTTGCTTACTTTCAGAGAAGCGAAATGAATCGTTCTCTACGTATGTAAATGAAGGATGGCGTCACTGTTTCACTGCGGCCATAATAACCGTTTCGTTCAGTTTCGTTAAGTTCGTTCACTTTTGCTTACTTTCATAGAAGCGAAATAAATCGTTCTCTACGTATGTAAATGACGGATGGCGTCACTGTTTCACTGCGGCCATAATAACCGTTTCGCTCAGTTTCGTTAAGTTCGTTCACTTTTGCTTACTTTCATAGAAGCGAAATAAATCGTTCTCTACGTATGTAAATGACGGATGGTGTCACTGTTTCACTGCGGCCATAATAACCGTTTCGTTCAGTTTCGTTAAGTTCGTTCACTTTTGCTTACTTTCATAGAAGTGAAATAAATCGTTCTCTACGTATGTAAATGACGGATGGCGTCACTGTTTCACTGCGGCCATAATAACCGTTTCGTTCAGTTTCGTTAAGTTCATTCACTCTTGCTTACTTTCATAGAAGCGAAATAAATCGTTCTCTACGTATGTAAATGACAGTTAGTGTTGAAATTAAACATTTTTCTTTCTAAACTGTTCACTGTTTTCAATGCACTCAATGTTTCAGTAATACCTACAAACTATTTGAAGCTATTTCAATGTTCGGCTGCTCATTTCTCCTCTGGACTTACATTTTTTTCACAATTTAGTCTGGCAGAAAATTCATAAATGACAGCTGAATTTTGCTAAAATTGACTTAAACAATTACGGACGACTGGAAGTTTGACGATGCTTCTGGTTACTTTTGAGTTGGTTCTGATATTAGCTTAGGTGCCTAAGTCGATTCTTGTTGGCCCTTAGTCACTTCGTATTGATTTTTTTTCATTAAAAAATATCTCCTGTTGCTTCTAATAATAATAATAATAATGGCGGCGCTGCAGTCCGAGGTGGACCTGGGCCTAGCTTCTCAGCAACCACTCGTGTTGTGCGTGCTATTGTTCTCTCACGAGTGGAGGGGACCTACAGTTTAATGCCGACTCCGAACGGCGAGATTGAGAGGCTATTTCTATACAGTTATACTCTTTGAGCATTGTCAGTGACTCGAAAGAGGTGGAGCCGTGAAAAAATATTTTGTTTTCGAGATTCTAACCGACGACCTCGAGCGTAGGAGTCGACGCACCTACCCACTACGCCACGGCGCCCACCTGTTGCTTCTGTTAAACTTAAAAATGAGTTAACAATTTAACGAAATAAGATTCTTCTCCGTGGAATCAAGAGAAATGTTTGAAGTTTATTCTCCAACATTAGCAGAGACTTTTCATACTTAAATCTTTTGAACCAAAAATGTTTTTTTTTCAGCGTCGAGTTTTACGAAAAGTAAGTCGAAAAGACGGATAGTTTAGAAATTTACGCGTTTCATCGTATCTCTGCTAGTCTCACAGCTGCATTGTTCCTTCGAATTAGACTCGAAAACTTCTCGGGCGAAGCTTCTCTTTAATTATTTTGGTCATTTTAAATGATGGACCCGAGGAGTCTATGGGTCAGGCCGTTGTACAGACCGCACACTTCGTGGGCTTATTTAAAACAGTTTAAGAAAATTATAGGTTATGGGGTGTGGTTACTTAGCTGATTTAAAAGCCGTTCTAGCATTTCTAACTGATTTTTCTGTTTATTCTCCTTTCAGGCTTATCGCTCGTCTCGTTCCTGCTTTCAGTTCTACTTGTTGGCATTCCTATTTTCTTCATTCAATCATTCTTGGGACAGTTTTCAAGCACAGGCTTGATATCATCCTTCCGAGTGGCTCCACTCTTCAAAGGTAAGTCGCCCAATCGCCTCCATCTCTCTGAACTACAATCCTCTCTGTTTTCAGGTGTCGGCTACCTCATAGTGGTCTCCAATGTTATCTCCCTCACCTACTACAGCTTGTTTGCTGCCGTGCCATTGTTCTACTTCGCAGAATCCCTGCGGCCGACTCCGCCTTGGATGAGCTGCAATAACTCGTGGAACTCACCGAATTGTTCCACACGCAATGACTTCGACTTCACGGTAAGTTCCGACTCTTGTCTGCTGACAGACCTTGAATTCATTTTTTTTTCTTTTTCTAGGACGACACCGTGAATCCTCACGCAACCGTGGAGTTCTTCCAGTAAGTCTGAGCCTCCGTAGCCCGACCAATCTGAGCTTCTCCTCTTTTCAGTTCGAAGGTGCGCGGGCTTGATGGTGACCAAAGTCCCTTGACGGTGTCGCTGCCCCTGTTGGGCTGCACCCTCGCAATTTGGCTTGTCGTTGGCGTGATCTTCATGCAGAAAGTCTCACTTGTAATGACCTCACTCTCTAGCTCGTAGTCACTTTCATATTTAGCCCCTAATCAGTTCTCTTCCAAAGATTGGAAAACTTTTTAGGATCACCACCGTGACGTTGGTCGTCGCCTTTCTGATCGTGTTTATTCGATTGTTTGTCCACGCGGGCTTCAGGGAAGCCATCGCGGGCTTCACCTTCGAGATTCCAGAGCTCCATTACCTGCACCCGCACGTAGGCGCGAACCTTGTGATGCTGCTCTTTCGGCCGGGATGGGGCAACATTGTCAACCTGGCCAGCCACAACCACTTCAAGACTGATATAATGAAGCTGTCTGTCATGGTGTGCCTCAGTGGGTTCATCATGATCGTGCTGGCTGCCGCTGGTGGACGGATCGTTTGGGACCATTTCGAGGACTACGTCGGTGGACTGCACTACCACGTGGAGGAGGATCACTCTCTGCAGTTTATCTACATGTGCTACGCCTTTTTGTTGGGCGAGCTGCCGTATGCCAACGTCTGGTGTGGACTCTTTTTCGGGGCCCTCTTCCTGGTTGAGGTCAGCAAGTTGGTAAGAGTTCCCCACTGACGTAGGAGGACATCGACTGATCTTGCGTTTCCAGGTGATCTTGCTGATGACTGTGCATACAGCTCTCTGTGATGAGTTTGAATTCCTGCGCTCCCATCGAAGACGCTTGAAGGTGGGCTTGGTTGCGGCCCTGGCAGCTACTTCTGTCTACTTCTGCACGCAGGTAAGCCACATCTCTGGAGAAAGCGATCGTTACTGTAAGAACTTCTTTTGATTTCAGCAAGGATTTCACTTCCTCAGCGTCCTAGACTTCCAGACGGTCTTCTCGCAGACGTTCATCTTCTTCCTGATTCTGCTTGTGGTGCTGTGGGTCTATGGGAAGTTGCGCTTCCAGCGCGATGCTCAGTTCATGATCGGCCGCACCATGTCCGACTGGGCGATCTACGTCCTGCGATATGTCGCACCGATCGTCCTTTGCTTTCCAATAGTACGCCCTCTCCTTACTCACTCCGATCTTGGCTAACCGTTTCTGTATTTCAGCTCATGGCCGAGGTCCAGATGAGTTACCACGATGATCTCTCCAAGACGCTGGCGATTGTGATTAAAACCCTTCCCTGGGTCATAGTACCGATGTACATGATGTACTCGCTGTCAAAGTCCCGCCGGAGATCGCTGTCGGCGAAGTTGAAGGAGTGCATCCAACCCAGCGACTGGTATCCCGCCGATCCGGGCGATTGCCGCCGATACGAACGGGCCATCGGGGTGCCCGATCATGCACATCAGCTTTTAGAAATCCATTTAGATACGGATCAACAGTTGTAGCTTTAGGTGTTTGAATAAATGTAAGAGTCACGGAGTCACGTTTTGCCATTTGAAAGGGGAGCTATGGGGGCTGGCTCGTTGGGCAAGATCAGAAGCGATCGCCGCTGATCGGTATCTGCGCTAGACACATGTGGGAATCTGAGATGTGAATCATCTCAGCGATTATTTATTAGATGCTGGTATCGCACATTTTGCTAGAAGTGTTTATTTTAGAACGCAAACGGAAAACATGCGCTTCACTTGAGGCCCGTGATCGTGAGCAGGGGCACGAATTTGCGGAGGAAATTTGCGCCGTGGGAGGTTGTTGACACAATGAATTCAGTGGGTGTCAGTGGACTTTGGATAGGACATGAGTTTTCTCAGATGATCAGAGATAAGATAAGAGTGAGCTTGTTGTCAACGGTTACGGAGTCAATCGAGACTGATCGTCTTGACATTTCTCAAGCACATCATGAGGTTTGAGCCACTCTGGGAGGGTACGGGTATTCTTTAAGTGCTAAAGGTGATCGTGTCATCTGACATTGTGGAGCTATTCAATGGCATGTGACTTTATCTGGACTTTTGAACAGAGAGAATGACAGAATGGCGATTGGAGAATGTTTTCGAGTGGAAAGATCGCTGCCATGGGACACGGATACCGAAGGACAACCTAACCAGTGAGGTACAAGGCTATCTCGGAGAAGGCTGTCTACCCCATTGTAGAGTGAAAAATCAAAAATGGCATAGCAATGCGTCTAAATTCATTCAATCAGGATCAACAAAGCGGGTAATTCATACACAAGGGCTGAGATTGACTGATCTTGAAGGAACGAATAATAAATGAAGATGATCGAGAAGTAATACAGTCATAGACGTAGCCACGGCGATCGCTCGAATGAAGTGTTGGAGGATAGGACCGATGGAATCAAGGCCAAAGTGAAGACCGACAACGATGCAGGAAACTAAACTCCTACTCGTTTCCCTTCATCCTGTTTTCAGCTATCGAGATCAAGTTGTTTGGCATTCACGATCATTTGATCTTTGTGTCAGAGATTCGGTCATTCCCTGAATAATCCATTAGAGAATAGTGATCCGGCTTGAATTGACGTCGAGTGTTCATTGTCTGGTTCAGTAAGGACAGGAAATCATAGGGGATGTAATAAGGCTTGGTTTAGGTAACAGCTATCGTTGGAAAGTTGGATCTAGCTACAGAAGACTTCGTTCGAGCTGAGGTGTAATATCAAGTGATGCCTAGATACTTATCTGTACTGTAAGGCTTCGCCAATCAGACATCAGAATGAGCTTTTAACAATTGAGTTGTTATTGCCTTAACTCTCAGTTCGACGACTGGATGGCGCAGTTGGTTAAGTGCTTGCCCTAAGGTAGAGGGGTTTGAGTCCCAGTGAAAGCAAAGTTAATACGCTTTTATTCGGTTTTCCAAAACTGGTCCAGTCACCATTTGCCGTTGGGATCAAATTAACGACATTATCACTGGAACGGTCGATAGGCTGACTGGGGATATCACAATGAACCAACATGGTCTAAGTGTGCTGGTGAATCCACTAACCTAATCTAACCTTACTCTCAGGTCATATAGAGCATTTTTGTTTAATGTCGATCTGATTTCGTATTGTTCATATTCCGTGACTGATGTTGCCTCTGTTACCCTCTTTCTGCCATCGACAAGGGAACTAATTACAACCGAATTCTAAAACCTCTTTTTGAAGTCCGATCCAAACTTTAGTCAATTTGCAAGCCCTCGGCTAAAATACAGAACGGGCCAAATACAAGTTTCTTTTTAAAAATGCAATCAAATGAACAAAACTAAATTTTTTCCATGAATTATATCTCCATTTGTAAGAACAAACATTCCCATTGATTATGAAATACAACGTCGGTCAAGCGGTTGCCTCGGCTGGCTTCGCAGTAGCGCATTCTGTCACCCTAATTTTCCAAGACCTTGTTGATGGCTTTGGGCTGTAGCTCACAGATTGCTTGAATGATATTGGCCTTAAGTGCTTGAAATGGTTTCCGGATTGTTGGCATAACATCGGTCCTTCACGGTTCCCCACAAAAAAAAAAACTGTAAAAGGGTCAAATCACAGCGCGTCATCCTGCTTGAGCCAGAGGTCGTCGAAAACTAAGTCTTACATTTCATTCAGACAAAAAGTCGGTTTACGTTGTTCCCAGCCGCATTTTCGAAGAAAAATGGTCCAGTGATGCCACCACTTCACAATCATCCGCACCAAGCTCTCACTCTCTGTGGATGCATTGGCTTCTCGACAATAACGTGCGGGTTTGGGTTTTCCGCGCCCTAGATGCGGCAATTTTGTTTGTTAACGTAGCCGCCGATATGAAAATGCGCCTCGTCAGAACAGATGATTTTTCGCCCAATATCGTTGTCCAATTCAAGCTGCTCTAAGGCCCAAACTGCGATGCGATTACGAAGCGGATGGTCGGGTGGCGCGCCTTCGATTGCTGAGTCAAATGGACCTTGTAAGCGAATAATCCGAGATCTTTGTGCAGAATTCTCTTCTGAATAGTGCGTGAAATGTTGAGCTGTTGAGATCGATCGCAAGTTGATGTTCGTGAATTTAGTCCCACAGTCTCGGCCACAGCTTTTTGCACAAACTTGCGCACAGCAGTCGCGGTGGGTGCTTTATTTCGGCCAAAAACGCACTTCTTTTCAAAAAACGCACTGTTTGGACTACACAGCTATCGCTTTTGGAAATAAGTTGTCAATATTTACCAACGTTGTTCAAACTTAAAGCGACTCATTTCGTACCACAGAAGTATGATACTGACTTTCTGTCAAGACTTCGAGCGGGAAACAGCTGTAAGTGCCAAATTAACCTATGGTTTAGAAAAAAAACACTAGATGGCCCACCCTGTACAGTCGCTCCGAGGCAGACACGCTCCCTTGCTCAAAACAGTCGTGTTTGGTAATTGTTGTTAGAAGCAAAGAACTTGCATACGAATTTAAATTTTTTGTGTTAATTAAAAAATTAAACTTATAGCCCAAAAGTTCGCTGGTTGCGCTTGGGCATAGCTCCTGATCAGTTAGAGTCGTTGGCGGGGGATTGAGTGGCCCGGAGATCTCTCGTGCGTGCATTGCCTCCGCAACCCCTTTAGTGGAACATGCGGGACACTGAAGATGAGATGATGATGATGAAGTACTTTGTTGCAGATATTTTGAGTACTGAATTTTTGTTTTAGTTTTGAGGTGAGTTTGACTTGGGGCCCAATTTAGAATGAAGATAAAAGCGTTTCAGGCTATTATTTAAAGGAGGATGTACTGTGCGCATACTTTGCTGTCTTTGAAACCTTCGCCAACCGCAGATCGGTATGAGCTTTTAAGATTTAAGTTGCTATTGCCTTCACTCTTGGGTCATACGACCAAGTATTTCCTTCTAACCTCGGTCAGAGCTAGAACTGCTCATCTGTGATTAATCTTTCTTCTGACAGCCTCTTCTGTCAGAAGAGAAGAGAGCCACCTCGGCACTAATTGCAATATTCCAAAATCCCTTCACCATTTTTCTTTATATATTTATTGCATCAAGTTTTGAGCTACATTTTATAGAACAACTGTTGCCAATGCCTCAGAGGTCTCCTTGGTGCCATACATCTCATCATACCGCTGCTTGTCTTCCGGGTCGACAGGATGCCAATCAGTCGCTTTGATGCACCGACTGAGCCTCAGTTTCCAGTCGCCCATAGCCTGCCTCAGTCTGTACAGACAATAAATTGGCAGAGCTAGCCACGGCAAGTACTCGACACAGAAGCTAGCCAGGACCTCTGAATAATCCAGTTGCATGTAATAGTGCACTCCGAAGACGAATGAGAGTAACTACAAAAGAAATGAGTGAAACTTCAATGAGCAGTCACGACGAGTCATTGTTCCACTTACCAGTAGGAGACCGACGAAGACTGGTGCCCCAAGCCCGATGTAATGGAACAGCCAATTCGGCAGCACCTGACTGGTCATGAATTCCACATCTCGCTGGAAACGATCGCGGCCATACACCCAGAGGACAATAATGATCAGGATCAGGTTAAGCAAAGACTGGCTGAAGAAGTTCATGTCGACCACCAGTTCGATGACACCAAGACCTGCCTGAGGGAAAAAGGGGGATCAGTGAATGGAGGTTCATGCATTGGTGGCAACGGAGACTTACTGCTGTGGAAAAGAGCGTAGAGATGAGGGTCAGGACAGCAGCGCTACCGAAGATCAATTCCTTTCTGAATGCACGCAGCCGTTCGAATTCGTCAAGGACGGCTGTTTGGACGGATTGCATTTGTATCAGCTGTGGAAAAGAAAGAGAGAAATCATTCATTTGTCGGGAATACATCTCCTGGAAAGCAACTATCTCGGCTTTCTTGAAGTCAACAGAGACCTTAGCTCTACGCACTGTCCTGTGATTAGGGCGGTATAGCGCAGTGCAGCACCTCGTCGCAATTGAGACTGAGATGCTCCATGATCTGGACTTGTGTTGACTTTTGCCTTGAAAGTCAAAGGAAGGACAGACATATCTAAATAGCTTCCCTGGGGAAGATCACTGATCTAATACTATTTCAGCCAACCACCAGAAGTAACAAAAAACCACGGTTGATTAAGTTTGAACCAATTTTTATTAACCGGCTTCGACAAAAGTAGCGATTTCATTGACGGTGGGGGACACTTTCATGAGAAAGAGGTGGAGTGAGTTACCAGGTTCCTGGAGCTGGAGCAACGTTGACGGAGACAGCTGACTTGATGTGTCCTGGCAGAGGAGCGGTGTGGATGGCTCCACGGTTCTTGGCGACGTATGAAGCTCCATAGGAGGCCACTGGAGCAGCGATGACAGCTGGCTGAGCAACGGCGACTTGTTGGGCATAGACTTGTGGGGCAACAGCGATCTGGGGAACGTATGCTTGTTGGGTGTACACTTGTGGGACGGCAACATTTACAGCAGCTGGGATTTGAGCAGCAGAGACGATTCCGGCACCATAAGCACCATAGGAACCATAAGCTGGTCCTTGCACCAAGCTCTGTCCAGCGAGACCGTATCCGAGTCCGAGTCCGAGGTTGTTGTATCCCAATCCATTAACTCCAAGACCGAGTCCGTTAGCGCCAAGACCGAGTCCATTGACTCCCAGACCAAGACCGAGACCGAGACCGGAAACTCCAGCGGGGTTGTATGATTGGACTCCCATGGCGACGGCCAACAAGACTACGGCGGCAATGACGAACTAGGAGGAGGGATAAATAATTAAATTGGAAGTCCAAGGAAGGCTGCAAGTCCTTCTTACCTTCATGTTGATTGTTTGAATTGAATAACTTTTCTGATTTGTAAGTTGGAATCGGAGGAACTTTTATACAAATTGTAACATTCGACCAGGTGGTGCACCAGTTGGTGCGCGACTTTCACTTTGACTTTGGCATTGATTTCGGTTGAATCACGCTTTTACATACTCAGAGATAAAGTAATTAGTTTGGAGTGCAAGCACAGGGAAATATTTGGACAACTTTCCTTATCGTGCATGCAGATCTCCTTCACACACCAGCCCACAGCTCGAACTGAGTTGTTGTCAAGACTGGTTGCTGGTCGTTCGATGACGATACGGTGGACAGATACTGATCGTTGCAAATGCGTGTGACTTGTGCCCTTGAACTCAGTTTAAGGGGATACCAAACTCTGTTTCTATCGCTTTCCGCTGACCTCAACTGCCGTCCGTCATCAGAATTGTGTGGAATTTCAAGAAATTGTAATATTTCCCTTCAAGCAGGTGCTTGCATTTCTTGGTCCCGATAAGACAAGAAGGCGAAGATTATGTGACAGTCTACGATCTACCAAACGACCAACACAAGATCGTAGTTCCCGTTTGATAAGACTATAGAAGCCAGAAGAAACTTCACAAGCTCAAGATAGCATGTTCAATTTGAATCTTAAATTGGGTTCGAAACTTCTACTGCTCTACTATGAAAATGCTGATCTGGTCAATCGGTTCACTTGACTCAGCCGCATGATTTAGCCCATTAAACTGCAATCAATGCCAACGTCAAAGTGAAAGTCTCGCACCAGTTGGTCTGTTTTTTCATTTTGTATAAAAGTTCCCCCGATTCCAACTTACAAATCAGAAGAGTTATTCAATTCAAACAATCAACATGAAGGTAAGAAGGACTTGCAGCATACCTTGGACTCCCAATTTAATAATCTATCCCTCCCCTAGTTCGTCATTGCCGCCGTAGTCTTGTTGGCCATCGCCATGGGAGTCCAGTCTTACAGTCTAGCTGGAGTTTCCGGTCTCGGTCTTGGTCTGGGAGTCAATGGACTCGGTCTTGGAGTCAATGGATTGGGATACAACAACCTCGGACTCGGACTCGGATACGGACTCTCTTCACAGAGCTTGGTGCAAGGACCAGCTTATGGTTCCTATGGTGGTTATGGTGCCGGAATCGTCTCTGCTGCTCAAATCCCAGCTGCCGTCAATGTTGCTGTCCCACAAGTGTATGCCCAACAAGCATACGTTCCCCAGATCGCTGTTGCCCCACAAGTCTATGCCCAACAAGTCGCCGTTGCTCAGCCAGCTGTCATCGCTGCTCCAGTTGCCTCATATGGAGCTTCATACGTCTCCAAGAACCGTGGTGCCATCCACACCGCCCCTCTGCCAGGACACATCAAGTCAGTTGCTTCCATCAACGTAGCTCCAGCTCCAGGAACCTGGTAATTCACTTCACCTCTTTCTCCCACCGTGAGTCAAATGTCCGCTTGTTTTGAAGCCAAAAAATAAAACAAAATGTCACAAAACTCAGCTTTCTTTGTATCCGTCTCATGTCGGCATAGATCTAGTGTTCTACAGCGGGTCAGCACTTATGGCGTCACTCGCTGATTTCAAGTCACAATTTTCACAAAACTCTGTCTGATTTTATTTGATGGAGATTCATTTTCAGATGAACTACAAGTCGAGCTCAAGTTACTTAACCAACGAAAAGCCCAAAGACTCAAATATAAGAACTGAATTTTGCGGACTTTAAGTATACGAGCCTGCGTTACGCCTGTATTCTATGCCTCAGACCCTGAGACTCTGAGCTCTTGAGACCCTGAGGCCTTGAGATCCTGAGATCCTGGAATGATGATACTCTGAGGCTCTGAAACCCAGAGCCTCTGAGTCCCTTAGGCCCTGAGACCCTGAGACTCAGAGACCCTGAGCTCTTGAGATCCTGAGCTCTTGAGACCCTGAGGTCCTGATATCCTGAGACCCTAAAACCCTGAGACCGTAAGACCCTAAAACCCAGAGGCTCTGAGACCCTGATTCTCTGAGGCCCTGAGATCCTGAGATCCTGAGACCCTGAGACCATGAAATACTGATACTCTGAGGTTCTGAAACCCTGAGACTCTGGGGCTCTGAGGCCCTGAGACCCTGAAACCTTGAGACTCTGAGACCCTAATCTCTTGAGACCTTGAGGTCCTTAGATCCTGAGACCCTGAAACCCTGAGACCGTGAGACCCTAAAACCCCGAGGCTCTGAGACCCTAATACTCTGAGGCCCTGAGACCCTGAGACCCTGAGACCCTCAAATGCTGGTACTCTGAGGCTCTGAGGCCCTGAGACCCTGAAACCTTGAGACTCTGAGACCCTGAGCTCTTGAGACCTTGAGGTCCTTAGATTCTGAGACCCGAAAGCCCTGAGACCGTGAGACCCTAAAACCCTGATACTCTGAAGCCCTAAGACCCTGAGACCCTGGGGCCTTTGGACCCCTGAGACCCTGAAGACATAAGGCCCAGAGAACCTGAGAGCCTGAGACCCTGAGGCCCTGAGACAGATTTTAAGAATCCGAACCTACGTTACGTCTGTACTCTATGCCTTGAGACAACCAAGAATGGCCTCGAACTCGGTACCATGATTCAAATTAATTGAGAACGTTGCAAAATTGTAAACATATTGATGGAAGCTTGGGTTGCCAAGAATTTTTCTTATTGACCCCTAAAGATCCATCCAGTGTCCAAAGTTTTACGCAAACTACAAGACAAGAGGACTGTCAGTCAAAGTTCAGGCTTGTACTCACCGTCAAATTGAAGACTCCTAGTATAATCATGATCAGGAACATCCACGTCCACAGGTGCGGAGAGTCCATCGTTGCCAGAGTGCTTGGAATGCTCATGAAGCTCATCCACTGGTGCTCGAACAACGGTGTGACAATAGACTGATTCTCTGAAAATCGACCAAAACATCAGTAGTGACCTATGCACAGCCTCGGCCAAATGTATTAGGGACCCTTAGAGATTCGTTATATCTTCAAAAAGCAAGAGAAATAATGAAATGAGAGGAAAAAATAAAGAGTGCCTAATACATTTGGCCAAGGCTGTCTCGTTGCCTCTCGAACTTACTTATGAGATGCACCTCAGCGCAAAAGGACACCATGCCGAGCAACATCAGGATCAGCATCTGACAGAGCGGAATCTGCCAGCTGTACCTGACAATGTCCGTCTTGAACTTGTTGTGGCTCGCCAGACTGAGCACCGAACCGCATCCAGGTCCGAATGTCATGAATGTCGCTATCGCAGGCATTATTATCCCCAATATCCACGGATTGGTGTCGTAGTACGGCCTCTCAATTGCCACGTGCGTCAACATGTCCGGCAGAAAGAGCATTCGGACAAAGAGTACGACCAGCAGGGAAACCACTGCGATCGTAGATTTCCTGAAGAAGATCTCAATCTGTGAAGAGAACCAAAGGTTAGTTCGGTGCGATTGCCGGCGAGGGGTGCGATTGTACTTTATCGAAGCCGAGATAGGTGGCACCTGCCAACGCCGTCCAGACGACCAGCACACATCCGAAGATGTCCAAGTTGAAGTCTTTTAGTTGATGCCTAAAAGAATACTCAAAGGTCTTCACTTTCAGCCGGCAGGAGGATCAAGCTTACCGAAAGAATTCCACCGAAGGCACCAAGAGGTCCCTGTACTCCTCTGTCGTCTCGGAGTAGTTGATGTTGCAGTGTGATGTGAATATGTCCACGTCGTAGAGGCTTAGGTTTGTGGGAATGGTGAGGTGGATCTTCTTGTCCCACGGTTGAGGAGCGTCGCAACTCCACGGCAGCGTGGGCTGCAGTGAGTGCACAAAGAAAAGCATTGGAATGGCAATTAGCACGCCATGAAATGCCAACGAAATGAGATTCATTGCTAAGGCGATGTAGCCTAGACCTAAAAGAAGGGGTTTCAGTGCGATGCACCGATGGGGGATTGTTGATGACTTACCCTTAAAAAGCGGCGAGATTCGGAGGGCTGATATGTATCCCGAGCTGGAAAACTGCCCGAGGAACGATTGAATGAAAAATACTGGAACGGCGTACAGAAGACCGTTAAGGAACAACAGGAGGATGAAGAAAACTGTGGAAGATGAGATTTAATTTTAATTAGGCACGGTCATTGCACGTCGTTGTTTCGAATATGAGGTGTCAGTCAAGGCCTATGTTAGGGTAGACCAAATAGACTGTGCCTGGTGACAGTGTCGCGGGAATGAAATTAGGGACAAGAAGACCAGGTTTATGATAACTAACGCAGGTAATGCGGTCAAATAATAATAATAATAATGGCGGCGCTACAGTCCGAGGTGGACCTGGGCCTAGCTTCTCAGCAACCAATCGTGTTGTGCGTGCTATTGTTCTCTCACGAGCGGAGGGGGTCTACAGTTTAATGCCGACTCCAAACGGCGAGATTGAGAAGCTTATTCTAGACAGTTTTACTCTTTGATTATTGTCAGTGACTCGAAAGAGGTGGAGCCGCGAACAACTTTTTTTTTGAAAAATTCTTTGTCTGAACTTGTATTCCAACCTAGACTGTGAAAGTCTAATGCGCATGGGTCGACGCACGAACCCACACGGCCACGGCGCCCACTCACAAAAACAATTCAATGGTGTCATATTGCAACTCAGGGGTGGGCAAGTAACATCGCGAATACGATACTGTTTTTGTGTTATTCCAGAGACGAAGTTGGCACTCAATAGCAATTTTGTTCAAGATATTCGTGAAATTCGGACTGTGATCATCGAAAATGTCCGGACAAATTTGAATGAACAGGACGATCTTGAGCCAGCTGAGGCACCCATTTGAATAAATTAACACTCCGCAATTAATCGGAAGATTTGCTCCTTGCGATAAAGGAACACTCGTTGGAAAATATTAAGCAGTATTTTTTTTATGACCTTTTTACAAGGAGACCATGAGATGGCTCGTTCTAAATAAGCCTGAATTTTCCCATAAGTGTAATAAATAAACTGGGCAAGTGCGAGTTGTACTCGCACGGGGAAGGTTCCGTCGCATAATATTTATGGATGATTTCTGAATATCAAACGACGTTTCCAAACTATTTCAGTTGAATTTTCTTCTAAATTCAACCCAAATCAACCATTTATTCATAAATTCATATTTACATCCAAACAAACAAATGTTCATCCCTACATATACCTATATCTCTATCCAAGTTTATCCAACACAGAAAAAATCCCTTCCATAATACACATACCTAATCACTGCTCATGCCTGCGGTATGTGTGTGTTCATTTCTGTTGGGCATTTAGGGGTGAGATCGAAAAGATAACGCTCATCAACGAATAGAGTGGCCGAACACAGCATGAAATTATGTGTGAAAATGAAATTTTCTTCTTATTTTAAATCTTAGATATTTCAAAATTTCAACATAAATCGATATCATTTCTTAATGCTTACATTGATGTCTTCAAAACTGCGTTTTCAGATCTTCGCAGAAGATTTCGCATGTCGATGATTGACCGTTTTTGGCCAATATCTCCAAAACCATTAGGGCCAGAATGCTCGCAATAGTTTTAAATGAAAGTACTCAATGAAGCCAAGTTTTTGTGATTTTTTTAGATTTTTAAACACTTTGGTTTAGAAATGGCATGGGGGGAAAATCTTTGGAGCTCCATATTTTCCAAACGGTACTTTTGATAAAAAAGTGTTGAAAGAAACCTCCACCTCATTTCGTCGATTGATATATATATCGATGGGGTGCGACAATTTTTCAAAATTAGTGTCAACTTCACCTGTACTGGAGCCACCCCCAAATGGCCCCACTTTTTAAAATCGCTGCATAGGAAATGACATCTAGGTCTGAAGTACCTAATTCCAAAATTTCATGCCGATATCTTCATAAACTTCGGAGATAAAAAAGTGTGACAGACACGACGGACGGACGGACACACCGAAATTATAAAGGTTCCGTTTTTGTAGACGGAACCTTAAAAATGGTGGCGCTATAGTCCAAGGTGAACGTGGCCCTAGCCTCAGTTCAACCGACAGCCATTAAAGTTAACTAGGGATCACCTTAACACACTCCATTCACCCACAGGCAACACTACAATCGAAATCACAAATTTCATATCCACCACACGTAACTTTGACACTGTCACTTGGCCCAGCCAATCACTTACAGCCTTTCGTCACGACCATTGGAACAATTGCGATCCCGTATATATTATCCACTCGCATTGCGTTATTCAAACACGCCAAGGCAAAATCATGCGGATTTGACCAGAAGCCACGATCCTTGTTTGGCTTAAATGGCCCACCGCCGACACCATGAAAGGTCTGATAGGACATTCTGTTGGCACTCAGATGAGTTGACTTCACCGGAACACGGATAGCTAATGACTGCAGTCCGATGCTCTTGGAAGCTACAAATGTAATTGTTTCTCGTTATCGGCTGCAATAACTATTGCATTTCATAACCACCGAGTAGGGGTGGAAAATAGCCACCAATGCTCATCTTGGGGCGACTTTATGTCACCTCGGTTGATTTGATACAACAACCGGTCTTATCAGCTGCCGGTTAGCTGAGAGTTGCTCGCACTCTTATCTTTTTCGAACCTGACAGTTCGTAGGAACTCAGTACAATTCAAAGTCCGTATGAAATTACAAAAATCCGGACGAATACATTGAAACTTGGCAGAATTTATACAAACTCATTTATTTTTAATTTATACAAGTACGAATAAGGGAAAATTCGTAGGACGCCGAAAAAAATCGCAAATAATTCGCTAAATTTCGTATGAACTCGTTAAAAGTAAAAGTGGGCTCCGTGGCGTAGTGGGTAGGTGCGTCGACTCCTACGCTCGAGGTCGTCGTCTCGAATCTCGAAAAAAGCATCAAACATTTTTCACGGCTCCACCTCTTTCGAGTCACTGACAATGCTCAAAGAGTATAACTGTCTAAAAAAAGCTTCTCAATTTCGCCGTTCGGAGTCGGCATTAAACAGTAGGTCCCCTCCACTCGTGAGAGCAATAGCACGCACAACACGAGTGGTTGCTGAGAAACTAGGCCCAGGTCCACCTCGGACTGTAGCGCCGCCATTATTATTATTATTCGTCAAAAGTTGTATGATTTGCTGGAAAGACCTTAGCCTTTTATGGAACTGTGACATAACTCCTGGGGAGATCTTCAAAAATTCTTGTGTTCTGTGGTACGATATAAGAGGTCACTCCATAATTCTTTAATTGACTCCAATGTTCTTTGTGAAATCTGTATTCCTGCTGAGACAACGACAACAATCGAATGATCTGATCTTTTCTAGGCTGCACAAAAAGTTCGGAGGTCAAGAAGTAGAATAATACAGGGTGGGCCATAGTCTTTTTTAAATCATAGGTTATTTTGACACTGACAGCTGTTTCCCGCTCAAAATCTTGACAGAAAGTCAATATCATACCTCCGCGGAACGAAATGAGTTGCCCTAGGCTTGAATAACGTTGGCTAATATTGAAAACTTATTTCCAAAGGGAGTACTGTGTAGCCCAAACAATGCGTTTTTTGAAAAGACGTTTTGGCCGAAATGAAGCACCCACCACGACTGCTGTACGCAAGTTTGTGCAAAAAATTCGTGAGACTGGTTTGCTAGTGGACAACACTCATGGTTCCCGTCGTCGTATGGTGCACAGAGATGAGAATGTGGCTGCTGTGGGCGAGAGTGCGAGATTCATTTCATGAACATCAACTCGCCATCGATCTTAACAGATCAACATTTCACGCACTAGCCTGAGGAGAATTCTGTACAAAGATCTCAGATTATTCGCTCACAAGGTCCAATTGACTCAGCAATTGAAGGCGCGCAATCCGACCATACGCTGCGTTATCGCGTTATGTGACAGATGTACAAATTTGAAAGAAAAAATGTTTATTGATATTTTTGCTGTTGAGAGAGTGTTGATCGTAATTGTATTGTTATTGATCAGTTGCGTACAATATGCCTGGGAAAAGAAATAGTTTTGAAGTTAAGCAATTGGTTTACTACAACCATTACAATGGCAAAAGTGTTAAGGAAATGTCAGACCTGTTCAGCTTATCTGAAAAGACAATTTATAACATTATAAACCGAGCAGAGCGCGAAAACAATTTGGAGGTTATTGCTACAAAAGGAAGGTCAAAAAAATTATCTCATAGAAATGAGCCCTATCTGCTAAGAAAACTGCATAAAAACTCTCAAACGTCAGTTAGAGACTTGTCCAGAGAGATGAACCAGGAGTGTCGAGTACAAGTTTCTCACGAAACTATAAGACAAGTGCTAAGTTGCAAGAAAAAAACCACTGCATTCGAGTAAAAACATTTAGGAACGCTTCCGTTTGGAAGGGAAGAGCTTACGATTAAGACGTGGCTGCTTTATAAGTGCACCAAGTACTGGATACACCCGCTCAGAGGCCAGACCTTAATCCTATAAGAAACTCTTGATCCCATTTGAAGAAGAAAGTGGCAAAAAGGAACCCGAAAGCCGAAACCAATTGATGCAATACATCAAAAAAGAGTGGGATAACATTCCAACCAATTATGACATAAAAAAATTGATTGGGTCAATGACAAAAAGTTTAAAGGCTATTATTGAGGCTAGAGGCGGTCACACTAAATATTAAAATAAATTCTTTCTAATTAATTTAGCTTATAATGTTAATGTGTGTAAACACTTTCTTGACAAACTGTACTTCACCTCGAATAAATTCCAGCTTGATATCTCAATTATTCTGTCTTGTTTAGATACAGAAATTGTCGCCCAACTCCTCTCTTGCTGGCGGCCACAAATAACATCCCACAGGGATTGACACCTTATCTTTCGTGGAACCTGTTTGGCTTTCATAGAGAAGGGGGTATTCAATAGAGGCGTTTGGTCATTGTGTAACTTTTCCTGGTCTATCACACTGACACAAATAATTAGTAAACTGCCAGTGGTTCCAATCAATACACCCCCTTTTAGTTTATCGCTACGCGCAGCTGTCAGTGGGATCGTAAGCATACATCCATCGAATCAGTACAAGGTTAGTTCCGGTAGTTTTGCTATCATCGACTTGCAAAATTGTCTACCTTTCATTCAGTTTCAAGGGTAGTTTCAGAGAAATTATCATCTCCCACACACGACTGGATGGCGCAGTTGGTTAAGTGCCTGTCCCAAGTTAGAGGGGTCTCAGGTTCGAATCCCAGTGAAATCGAATCTGGTCCAGTCACTATTTGCCGTTGGGATCAAATTAACGGCACTGGAGTAGGTTGCTATCTGACAGTACAATGGACCAGTTTTGAGTCTGAGTGCCCCGGAAGGGTTTAAAAATAAACTCCGAAAAAAAAAATCATCTTCCACACGGAACTGAGCAAAGCTTTAAAAGCTTTTACAAGAGGGAGATATGAAATCTTTGGCGCTCGCTGTATGTCATCTAGCTGGAGTATTGTTTGGCCTTTCGCGTGTTAGTCTACGTCATCTGTTGAGAACAAGCAGTTCCTCTTGTGCTGTGACTAAAGTGTTCATTTCACTGGAGTCTACCCAGCAGATGCCACATAGTCTTAAGGTCTTCCCAACTTGTACAGGATTTGGTGTGTTCTTCTTGCCGTTCAGAAGATCAGGCAGAAGATCCTCTTGGACATCATTTCCCCTTCACCTTTCCTCCAGTACACAAATACAAACCAATCTCAACGTTCACTTTTTATTTCCTTAATCAATGTCAGGTTGTAAGCTAAAAATTCTGTCTCGTGAAGGTTGACCAGATGGCAATGCTAGCTCTTCCGATTATTACGTTTCAGCAGCTGTTAAGGCCGCTATTTACAGTTAGGTGCCGTTTATGGAAAGACGACATCATCGGACCTTATTTCTTTTGAAATGGGGAAAGAGACACCGTCAACCGTCAATAGTCTCAGAAAAGAAGTGATGTTAACCGACTTTCTATGGCCACAGCTCGACAACCACGATATATCAGAGCTGTGGTTCCAACAAGATAGCGCGGCGCTACCTGACATACAAGTGTCGCAACCCTCGAAGTAGTGAAGGAGAGAATTGGCCACTGAGTCATCTCAGCGTCCATCAATTGGCCATGCGACTTGGCACCACTCGCATTATTTTCTTTTGGGCAACGTCAAGTCCTTAGTCTAAGCTATCAAATCAACCAATTTTGGGAAGCTCGAAGCCAACATTCGAAACGCTGTTGGTGGAATAACGCCGCACATACTGGACCGAATCATCAAAACGCGTCGCTTGAAGCACTGCCAGCAAAAGGTAAGGCGTCCATTTAAATGTTTTCCATACATGATGGCATGAATGTGGCCATATATCCCATACCGCTGTTATTTCATTTAAATGTCCTTACCTATCATTCTTATCTGGTCACCTTGTCCTTGCCATTGATTCAGGCAGAATATCCTTTCTTCCGGTAACACACAGAACAGAAATTTAAACCACTCTCAATGTTCACTTTTTATTTCCTTAATCTATGTCAGGTCTTAAGCTACAGTTCATGACACAGCTGTGAGAGTGTGCGTCATATCCTGGTTGTCAAACGTCTCATCATACCGCTGTCTGTCTTCAGGATCAACGGGAAACCAATCAGTTGGCCGGATGCATCGAGTCAGCCTCAGCTTCCAGTCGCCACTAGCCTGCCTCAGCCTATAAACACAATATACTGGCAGAGCAACCCACGGCAAGAACGTCAGGATGTAGCAGATAATTTCGAATTCTGATAAATTGCCGCGATATAATACCCCAATGACTGACGCGATAGTCTGCATGAGAGAAGTTTGAAACTGGAAAGTCTTAAGCCGGCGGCATGGTACCACTTACCGCCATGGTGATGGTGAAAATAGGCGCCCCGAACCTGATGTAGTGCAACTTCCAGTTCGACAGCACCTCGTTTGTCATGAATTTCACATCTCGCTGGAATCGATCACGACCGTACACCCAGAGCACGACAAACACCAGCAGCAGATTAAGAAAGCATAGGCTGCAGAGGTTGAGGTCGACCACCATTTCGATGACATGGAGACCGTTCTGTGGGGAAAAGGAGGATCAGAGAGTGCGAGTCTCTTCATTGATGACTGCTGAAACTTACTTTTGTGCAAAACAGTGCAGAGATGAGGCCCAGGACAGCAGCACTGCCGAAGATCAGTTCTTTTCTGAATGGACGCAGCTGTTCGAATTCATCGAGGACGGCTGTTTGAACCGAGAACATTTGCGATAGCTGTGGAGAAAAACAAGAAAAGGCGGACTTAGCATGAAAATTTGCAGAAAACTGATAAGTTTCCGCTTGAAAAACTTTAAATGAAATAGAACAATTATTGAACAACACAATGGATCCATGAAGTGGGTCACGGCTGATGCACCGCGACAGTCACCTTTCCCTAACCTAAGATTATTGATTCTCGGGGCAATAGTCTTCTCATTGGACCCCTTATTATTTTTTTATGACAACAAGCCTCCCTAGCTAGCACGATCTTCGCGTGGTGTCTCCAGCTACGCACACCACGTTGGTTGAGGTCCCTGTCCACTTGTGTGCGCCACCTTGGACGCCCACGTACGTTGTTACGTTGTCCCACAGGCTCAGAATCGACGACTCTTCGGGCCAGAGCTAAGTTTTCCATACGCGCTATATGGCCTAGCCATCTTAGGCGTTGGATCCGTAGACGCCTGTCTAGACTCATGTCGCTGTACAGCCCATACAGTTCGTGGTTGAACCTTCTCCTCCAAATGCCATCAAAGCAAACAGGACCAAAGATCGCTCGCAGAACTTTTCTCTCGAAAAGACCAAGAGACTCTTCATCCACTTGGAATATTGTCCATGCCTCTGCGCCGTACAGCAGGACTGGGATGATCAAGGTCTTGTATAGAGTCAGCTTGGTCTTCCGAGAGAGGGCTCTACTACTCAATTGCCTTTTGAGCCCAAAAAAACAGCAGTTGGTAAGAATTTGTCTGCGTTTGATCTCGGTACTGATGTTGTTTGTACTGTTTACTGCGGAGCCGAGATAGACGAAGTCCTTAACTACCTTAGGGTTGATCGTCCAGTTTAATATTCACTGTTCGGTACTCTTCTTTTTCTTCATGGGTGAAGCTATAGTTTGAGGTGAATCTGGGCTTGGTGAGTTTTCGAAGACGACTTTGGTGAGGTCACCTTTTCTTTATGCTTGCAGCCTTAAGGTAGCGCTAAACGACAAACATGCTCGTCGAACTTGCTCGTGCTCGCTGCATTTTCGTCGTGTATGGGCTGGTTCGCGAGCCGCTCGCTGTTGGCGAATAATTTCGATTTTGTCGTGTTTGTTGGCTTTGATGTTCGCCGTGTAGGGCCATGTTCGCGAGCAAACCTAATTTTTGCATATCGCGGATTAAGTACAGTGTCAACAGTCAGCCACGATTTTATCGAGGAATTCACCACTTGCGCTTCCCTATCACACATGTTGACGGTTTGAAGAAACAACACGATATGAATGTTCGTCGTGTAGGGGATAACGCAAACGAGCAAGTTCGGCGAGCATGTTTGTCGTTTAGGGCTACCTTCAGCCGCTGTCCCTTGGCTTCATCTTTTGTTTGTGAGACCGTCTCTGTTTCTGCGACTAGTACTAATCTTCTTCGTCCTTGCACGACGGTACGACCTGGGTCTGGACTTCAACCAGCAAGTCTGTCAAGTTACCTGTTTCCCGTTGCCCACATAAGACCACTCGCCATTTGTTTCTTCAGCTAACCCTATAGCCCGGGGTGAACCCGGGCTTCTGTCAACATTCCTCTTCATCCAGCACGGTCTTGGATTAGCTGCTTCCAGCTACGCATGTTTAGATGGTTGAAGTCGCTTTCCAATGTGTGCGCAACTGGGAGCATTGGTTTTCCTTTACTGCGATGTCCCTCGAGGTTAGGTTCGGTTTGTTAGGGGACTGCTGGTGAATTCACCAGCACACTTAGACCATGTTGGTCCACTATGATACTCACAGTCACAGTCACTGATCGACCGCTTCAGTGATAGCGCAGTTAATTTGATCCCAACGGCAAATGATGACTGCGCCAGATTTGAAAAACCGGATAAAAGCGTATTAACTTTGCTTTCACTGCTTTCACGCATTCGAACCCGAGACCCCTATAACTTAGGGCAGGCACTTAACCAACTGCGCCATCCTGTCGTCCAAACAGGACCAAAGAATGAACACACTTCCCTCTCCAAAAGACAAAAGGTTGAGTCGGACTTTCTTTTTATAAAAAAGTTATAATGTAGCATACAGTGGTCCTGTTCGATTTCGTGGTTCCATTTACTTATGACCTTCTGCAGAATCTGTTTGAAATGTGGAAAAAAATGGGAAACTCGAACTGCAAAGGCAAGGATAACCTCATATCCAAGCTCCTACGTAATCTGACAAAAGTATTTCTAGTACTCACTGTTAGATTAAAGGATCCTAGTACAGTCATGATGAGGAACATCCACGTCCACAAATGCGGGTAATCCATCGAAGCCAAAGTGCTGGGAATCGTCATGAAACTCATCCACTGCAGGTCCAAAGAGTCTTGGATAATGAACAATGAACTAGTCAACATGATTCAAACAAAGCGTCAGTTTCTAAATTGAACTTACACTTCTGATGAAGTTCTGCGATTTCCATAACCATTCCGAGAAACATCAGGATCACCAACTGACAGATCGGAATCTGCCAGCTGTAGCCGACAATGTCCGTCTTGAACTTGTTGTAGCTCGCCAGACTGAGGACGGAACCCCAACCAGGTCCGAATGTCAAGAAAGTCGTAAACGCCGCCTGTAATAAGCACATTATCAACCAGTTGCCGCGAGTGTAGTATTGCTTCGGACGACTAATGATGTCCAAGATACCCGGCAGGAAGAGCATTCGAACGAAGACTATAACGAGCAGGGATACCGCTACGATCGTGCAGTAGCGGTAGAAAATCCCAATCTGTGGAGGGGAGTTGGAGTAAGTTCAGTGAGATGGTCTGCGTTGGGTGGGCCATACCTTCTCGGAGCTTTGATACGAGACATATGCCACTGCCGCCCAGACAATCAGCACGCATCCGAAGATGTCCAAGTTGAAGTCACTCAGTTTATGCCTTAAAAATAACTCATGTGTTATCATCCCCAGCCGAAGGGTTGCACGATCAAACTTACCGGAAGAATTCCACCGAAGGCACTGACATCATGAAAAAAAAATCGTCACTTTCGGACTGGTTAAAGTCGCAGTGCGATTTGGATATCCGCGGTAAGAACAAATTCGTGTCTGTTGAAACGGAAGCACTGTCGTCCCATGGACGAGGAGCATTGCAACTCCACGGCAGAGTTGGTTGCAGGGAGTGAATGAGGAACAGCAAGGGAACGGCTATGAGGACGCCATGAAATGCCAACGAAATAAGATTCATTGCTAAGCCGATGTACCCTAGACCTGGAAGAAAAGGTTTCAGTGTGGTGTTCCGACGGAAGATAGTTGATGACTTACCCTTAAAAAGCGGCGATATCCGGAGGGCTGATATGTAGCCCGAACTGGAGAACTGTCCCAGAAACGACTGTATGAAAAATATTGGAATGGCGTACAGAACCGTGGTGAGGAACCACAAGAGAACGGAAAAGACTGAAAAGGGAAAGTGCTTCAATTTATAGTGGGGAATGTCGTTGAAAATTTTGAGGAATTATAGACGAAACTTTGAATTTGAAAAGCAGAAGATGGAAACATCGTCATCGTCAGAGCATATGGTTGCAGAACTTTTGACAGGAATTAAAACAAAATTTCAGCTATTTTGGATGCACAGCTTTTGATTGAAAATCATTTGAGTGAGTCGATCTGAAAATTTTTGTAAAAATAGAAAACATCGAGTATCGAGTGGTCATCGAATATTTGTGTTTGAAAGGGAGACTCTACGCCATTGTTTACCAATGTAAAGTTTTGGCCCAAATGTGGCAAACCACCTTGGGAGCCGATAAACTTTCAGGGTGTGCAAAAGCTGTCACCACTGACGAAAACATTGGCTAAGTTCACAAAATGTTGCTAAACGACCATCGAATCAAAGTGAGGGAGATAGCGGAGGCTATGACAATGTCCAAAGAACATCATCATCATCATCATCATCATTATTTTCAGTGACCCGCATGTTCCACTAAAGGGTTCGCGATGCAATGCATGCACGAGAGACCTCCAGGCCACTCGATCCTCCGCCATCGACTCCAACTCATCAGAATCTATGCCCAGGCGCAACCAGGCGTGTGTTTGGTCTTGGTCCAACCATCTCGTCCTAAGTCTGCCAAGCGGTCGCATACCTGATGGAATCGCATTCAAGGCACGCCTCAGAAGTCGTGATGGTGGGAACATTCCTGTCACGTGACCAAACCATCGAAGTACAGCCCTTTCCGTACGAAGAAGCAGCGGCCCAACCCACTGCCGGCGAGTAATTCCCACAACAGCACGAAGAAATCTCATCTCGGCAGCTTGTATTCGCGATCTAATTCTTTCGGTCATTACCCAAATTTCATGACCATGGGTGAGAGTTGGAACAAATACTGCGTTAAAAACCGCTAACTTGGCTTTGACACCAAGCTCGGCCTTCCTGATTACAGATCGACCAACCTGTTTCAAAATTGACCTAGCTTGACCAATCCTACAGGAAAGCTCAGCATTATTCCTCCCATCACTCGTGAAGAAGACCCCGAGATACTTAAACTTCTCCACCTGTTTCAATGGAACTCCACTAACATGTAGAGTACATTGAACAGGGGTTCTAAAAATAACCATAACCTTGGATTTGTCCACGTTAACCTTCATCCCAGCATCAGCACATACGTCCACAAACCTATCTATCGCGCGCTGGAGTTCTATCTGGGAGGATGTGAGGGTGGCTAAGTCATCTGCAAAAAGAAGATGGCTTACCCTCAACTCTCCTAAAGTAAAACATTCCTCGCCTCGACTGCACTACAACATCCAGTCCATACATAAAATGAAAAGGAGAGCTTACAAGACGCACCCTTGGCGAAGTCCAACTCCCACGGTGAAAGGTGTTGATTTACTACCGTTAACCCGAACACAACTGCTACAGTTTGTGTATAGAGACTGAATGGCCCTCAAGAAGGCCCATAAATCCCATACTCCAGCAGAACACTCCAGAGTTTACATCGAGGAACTCGGTCGTATGCCTTTTTCAAATCAACAAAACAACTGTAGATCAGTTTGGCGTACTCCTAAGCTTCCTCAAGTACCATTCTTAGAGTGAAAGGCTGTATCTGTGCCAGGACGAAAACCGCACTATTCATCTCCCATCCGGGATAGACTTTACCCGGGAAAGAGATATGCCCCTGCAGTTGGAGCTCTCGCTTTTATCCCCCTTTTTGAAAAGAGGGACAATCACCCCAGTCTGCCAATCGCAAGGTGTCTCACCGCGTTCCCAAGCCACCTTAATGACACGAGAGAGCCATAAAACTCCCTCTTTAATAATAATAATAACGGAGGCGCTACAGTCCGAGGTGGACCTGGGCCTAGTTTCTCAGCAACCACTCGTGTTGTGCGTGCTATTGTTCTCTCACGAGTGGAGGGGACCTACAGTTTAATGCCGACTCTGAACGGCGAGATTGAGAAGCTTTTTCTAGACAGTTATACTTCTTTGAGCATTGTCAGTGACTCGAAAGAGGTGGCGCCGCGAACAATTTTTTTTTTTGTAAAATTGTTTTATCTGATCTTGGATTCGAACCTAGACTGTGAAATTCTAATGCGCATGGGTCGACGCACGGACCCACACGGCCACGGCACCCACAAAAAAACTCCCTCTTTCCTCATAGCCTTAAGCATTTCTGGTCGGATTTCATCCACAATTTTTAGCGATTCAATCGCCAAAATGACTCCCTCCATTGTTGGACTATTTTCCGCCCTACTCAAGACTACAAGTCTGTCACCCTCAGTGCCCTCAGTATTCGGGATTGAGTAGCTCCGAAAAGTGCTCGCTTCATCTGCCTCATTGGAAAGCAACACACCATCTTTGGATTTCGCTCCTTCGATGATGTTGCATTTCCTTCCTCTGAGCCAGCGAATGGTTTGCCAGAACATATTTCTCGCAGATCTATGATCGCTTTCCAACTTCTCGCAGAACTCCTTCCAAGACTGTTCCACAGCCAAATGGCAAGTTCTTAGCGCCGCAGTGTACCGGTCATGAGAATCAGAGTTCCCCAAGAGAATCCAGTCTCTGTAGGTCTTTCTCTTCTCTCCAAAGAACATGTTTGTTTACGAACCAAAGCTGCCAAGTGTGTGATTCGGACATAAAGAGAATAGGTGTAGATTATTCCCCACTTCCTACTCGTTCCTCTAGCTTCTACAGAAATTATCAGACAAAACTCTAAGACTACTTGCATGCTTACCTAGTAGACAGTGTACTGTGGTGACGTCTGTCCGTGAGAGTGTGCAGGAGAATCAGGGGCAGTCGATTTCGCGTCGCTTACAAAAACTCGGTCTATTACAGACTACAGCTTGGCGAATTTTGCGTCGTGACTTGGGGCTGCACCCGTACAGAATTCAACTGACCCTAAAGGTAAACGACCATTGACAATGACGTGTGTTCCCCGAATGGGCTCTCGAGCAGTCCGTCCTAAGTTTCATTGAAAAATCATTTTTAGCGATGAGGCCCATTTATGGATTAATGGGTACGTCAACAAACAAAATCGTCGAATTTGGGACGATACCAATCCACGCGCGATCCAAAAGCGTCCAATGCATCCCGAATGGGTGTTGGAAGTTGGCCTGCCCCAAAGTTAGACGGGTCCCAGGTTCGAATCCCAGTGAAATCGAATCTGGTCCAGTCACCATTTGCCGTTGGGATCAAATTAACGGCACTGGAGTAGGTTACTGCCTGGCAGTACAATGGATCAGTTTTGAGTCTATAGTGTTTAGAAAAAAACCCTCAGGAAAAAAAAGTAAAAAATCGACATGTAGCTTCAACAGGACGGCGCTACGTGCCACACAGCTTACGCCACATTGGAAATTCTGAACTGACCACCGGGATTGTGCGATTTGACCCCGTTAGACTTTTTCTTGTGGGGTTTTCTAAAGTCGCAGGGCTTTGCGAATAAGCCACTAACCACAGCGACCTTCAAAGCAAACATAACCCATGCCATCGGTCAAATTCAGCCCGACTTATGCGCCAGAATCATGGAATGGCCTCGTAATTTCCGCTCAAAATTATTTCGTTCCGCTCCTGTCAGAAGCTGTCATCGACGGTGCTCTTTAGGAGTGAAGGAAAATTGAAAATTACACAAAAAACGAAACGGATTAATCTCTGTTCGCATACAGATCAACAAACTGACCGCTGAATGATAACATTTTTTTATTTCTAAAACACGAGATGAAACACCCATTTAATTGGGACTGAACGGCCTGAGATAACAGAGAAAGACTAAAATCTGTAAGTGAACGCCATTTGTTCATCTGTTCGATTAGTCTTCACGAGACATCGCAGTTGCTCTGACAACTTTTTCATTTCATGAAATGAGGGGCAATAAAGAAAAATATTTGCAACTTTAGCCAGATCCACATCTGTGACAGACTTCAGTGACCTCCCTCACTAAGATAAGGTGGTGTTTACACATTTTTCATTCCTAATCCAGCTCAATTTGCTTTCTTGACGTAGTCCCTCTGACAACAACTTCACTTTCACCTCTCACACAGCACACCAAAAGTTCAACCACAGCAGCTTTTTAAATGCATTCGTCACGCTCCCACTTATGACAGTCCATCACTTACATCCTTTCGATACGACGATGGGCACAATTGCTAGGGCGTACACGTTATCAATTCGAAATGCGTTGTTCAGACACGCGAAGGCGAAGTCGTGCGGACTTGACCAGAAGCCTCGATCCTTGTTCGGCCTGAATGACCCAACACCGACGTCGTGTGACGTTTGATACGACATTCTGCCGGTACTCGACACAATTAACTTGACCGGAGCAGAGATTCTGAATGACTGCAGTTTGAAACGAAAAACACGACTGCCTCTTCTTATTAATCTGTTATCAGCTGCCAATTTTACAGCAGAAGCAGCAGATATCGATAGAACCGATGGAGTGTTCATCAGAGAGTGATCCGGCCCGTTTCGGATGATCACATATGAGAGGCGTTCTTATCTGCTCTTGGAGTGTTGATGATGTTTTGTGATGTTTTGTGTTTCTCCCTCTCACCCCATCATGGGCCTTATTTCTTTCGAAATGGGAAAGATGGTACAGTCACCGTCAATGGTCTCAGGTATACAGCGATGTTGATTGACTTTCTGTGGCCAGAACTCAACAACATGGATATATCCGAACTGTGGCTTCAACAAGAACGTCCTGCATGCCGTACAAAAAAAGCCACGCCCGGAAAAAAATAAGTTGTGAATGAGAAATTTGGTGACTGGGTCATCTCAAGGCGAACGATTATCAATTGGCTGCAGAAATCATGCGACTTGATACCAATCAGGGCACCGTATTTTCTTAGTCCACGCTAACAAGCCAAAAACTTTGAACGAGCCCGAGGCCAACATTTGAGACCCTCTTGTCAAAATAACTTCGTACATATTGGACCGAGTGATCATGAATTGGATCCACCGCTTGAAGCCCTGCCAACGAAGCCGATCCGGCTATTTGAATGATGTGCCATTCTACATAATGGCATGAATGAGGCTTCAAAATGAAGCCTAAGTCAATTTTATATCTCACACCCTTCATGTTTCATTTGAATTTCTTTTCCTATCGTTTTTATCTGGTCAGCCTGTACATCAAAAGAGTAGAAGGCTGAAAAATCTCAAAGTGAAAAAAATCGTATGACATCAAAGTAAGTTGAGAAGTTTTGAAGGAAATTGTTACTTCAAATGGATTGTTGCCTACGTGCGAACAAAGAGCACGTGCAGAGCGACAACGATGAGTCTAAACCATTTGTGCGGTGCGAGGAACGACCGTGGCGTAGTGGGTAGGTGCGTCGACTCCTACGCTCGAGGTCGTCGGTTCGAATCTCAAAAAAAACACCTAACTTTTTTTCACGGCTCCACTTCTTTCGAATCACTGACAATGCTCAAGGAGTATAACTCTTTAAAAAAAAGCTTCTCAATCTCGCCGTTCGGAGTCGGCATTAAACTGTAGGTCCCCTCCACTCGTGAGAGAACAATAGCACGCACAACACGAGTGGTTGCTGAGAAGCTAGGCCCAGGTCCACCTCGGACTGTAGCGCCGCCATTATTATTATAAGGATTATTATAAGGGACCAACAAAGGGAAAACGAAAAAAACAGCCGACCATTCCGTATACCAGCGCGGCTGCTCAGCGGGACCGACCACCGGTACATTCCTTTGGGCACAAAAGGCAATTGAGTAGTAGAGCCCTCTCTCGGAAGACCAAGCTGATTCTATACAAAACCTTGATCATCCCAGTCTTGCTGTACGGCATGGACAATATCCCAAGCGGATGAAGAGTCTCTCGGTCTTTTCGAGAGAAAAGTTCTGCTAGCGAACAGGACCAAATGTTTGCTTTGATGGCATTTGAAGGAGAAGGTTCAACCGCGAACTGTATCGGCTGTACAGCGACATGAGTCTTGCCTAAGATGGCTAGGCCATGTAGAGCGTATGGAAAACTTAGCTCCTGCCCGAAGAGTCTTCGACTCTGAGCCTGTGTGACAACGCAACACAGAACGTCCACGTACAAGGTGGCGCACACAAGTCGAGGGGGACCTCGGCTGGCTTGGTGTGCGCAACTGAAGACAGCTGACAAAAGATAGTGCTGGCTTGAGAGGCATGTTGAGTGAGGCCCAGGTTGACCTCGGACTGTAGCGCCCTAAGAAGAAGAAGAAGAAGAAGAAGAAGATTATATTCCAGGGCGGAAAAATGGAGTGTCTACAACAAAATTAATGACATAGCGTATTGATAAGGCTGCAGCACAGTTTAGTCCTTAGTCCAGCAAAATACCCTAAAGAGCTCCTAATTCGCCTTCCCTCATTTTTGTTGACTAGACTCGTTAACGCTTTGTGAATACCATGTTTCCCTCCCCTGCAATTGAAACCTTTTCCAACCCAATTCTTTGAAATTTATTTCCTTTCAACTGCCAGTCTACATTTCAAGGCATCATTGTAGTGAGTTCGGCTGAGGCCTCCTGGTTGCCAAACATCTCATCGTATCGCTGCTTGTCTTCGCCGTCAACAGGATACCAATCGGTTGGCTTGGTGCATCGACTAAGCCTCAGCCTGCAGGCACCACTCTCTTGGCTTAGCCTGTACACACAAAATAGGAACAGAGCAATCCACGGCAAAATCATTACGCACACAATGCCAATTTCGAGATGTGTTCTCATATCGTGCATATAGAAGACGAATGTGAAGAGCTGCAAGAGGGAGGATTGAGGTATCAGTCAACAGGCATAACCTTGTGCAATTCCACGACTCACCGCGGTTAGACCGAAGAGGATGGGGGTCACAAACCTGATGTAGTACAACTTCCAACTCGACAGCAGCTCATTGGTCATAAATTCCACATCCCGCTTGAGACGTTCATGCCCATACGCCCAGAGCACAACAAGGATCAGGATCAGGTTAATAAAGCACTGAGTGAACACGTTCACGTTGAACATCATTCCGATGATTCTAAGACCATTCTGTGGGGGACAAGTGAGATCAGTGAGGTTTTTGGTGTCATTTAAAACTTACCATTGTGCAGAAGAGTGCTGAAAAGAGGCCCAAAACAGCAGCGCCTGCGATGACAATTTCTTTTTTGAAGGGACGCAGGCGTTCGAACTCGTCCAACAGAGCAGTTTGTGTGGAAAACACTAGCGTCAGCTGAAAGGACAAGAACAATTCAAAATTTTCAAGAATTCATAGAGAAACAAAAACAAATAAAGATAGGAATGATGCCACGCGAGAAAGAACAGTGTCAAAGGTTTTGTCACGAGTACTGACATCAATTGTCGTGAATTGTTCGATAGAGAACAGTTTGCCGAAGGTGGATACAACCTTCAATGTCAATGGTAATAAAAGCTGTAGATGCAAGACGCCCAGGATCAAGCCATGATGGTCTTATTTGGAGCACGAGTAAGGCTTGAGGCTGTCTTCGAAGTTGATACGAAGTTGATGACCGTTCATCATGACTCTTATGAGATGCAGGGTAGGCATTAGAGCCTTTCGTCCAGACACCCTATAGAGATACACAAACTGGGCCCATTCAACCAAAAAAATTCTTCGACTCAAAGATATTTACATTGTATAGGGTGGGCCATCTAGCGGTTGTTTTTTAAATCATAGGTTTTTTTGACACTGACAGCTGTTTCCCGCTCGAAATCTTCACAGAAAGTCAGTATCATACCTCCGCGGAACGAAATGAGTCACTTTACGATTGAGCAACTTTAGGAAATATTGAAAACTTATTTCCAAAGTGAGTGCTGTGCAGCCCAAACAGTGCGTTTTTTTAAAAAAAAGTTTTGGCCGAAAGAAGCATCCACCGCGACTGCCGCTGCTGTACCCAAGTTTGTGCAAAGAGTTCATGAGACAGGTATGTTGGTAGACAACAATCATGGTCCCCGTCTTCGTACGGTGCGCACAGATGAGAATGTGGCAGCTGTGGCCGAGAGTGTGAGATTCAATTAACGATCATCAACTCGCCATCGATTTCAACAGCTCAACATTTCACGCACTAGCCTGAGGAGAATTCTGCACAAAGATCTCGGATTATTCGCTTACAAGGTCCAATTGACTCAGCAATTAAAGGCGCGCGACCCGACCATCCGCTTCGTTATCGCCTCGCATTTTGGGCCTTGAATGTGGAGCAGCTTGATTTCGACAACTATTTTGGCCGAAAAAGCATCTTTTCATATCGGCGGCTACGTTAACAAACAAAATTGTCGCGTCTGGGGCTCGAAAAATGCACACGTTATTGTCAAGAAGCCAATGCATCCACAGAGAGTGAGAGTTTTGGTGCGGATTGTGGAGTGGTGACATCATTGGACCATTGTTCTTCGAAAATGAGGCTGAGAGCAACGTTTTGGTCAACGGTGGGCATTATAGAGCCACGTTAACTAACTTTTTTTAACTGAAACTGAAGACATATATTTGGAGGACCTCTGGTTCATGCAGGATGGCGCGCCATGCTGCACAGCCAATTCCACAATCGATCTTTTGTGCACCAAATTGACAAATCGTGTTATCGGCCGTCTTGGCAATGTCAATTGGCCGCCTCGGAGCTGCGTTTTGAATTTGTGGGGAACCGTGAAGGAGCGATGTTATGCCCACAATCCGGAAACGATTCAACCACTTAAGGCCAAGCCAATACCATCCAAGCAATCCCTGAGCTACAGCCCGAAACCATCAACAAGGTCTTGGAAAAGTGGAGTGACAGAATGCGCTTCTAAGAAGCCAGCTGAGGCAGCAAATTGAACGACGTTGTATTTCATAATCAATGGGAATATTTGTTCTTATTAATAAAGTCATAATACATGGAAAAAATTTAATTTTCTTCATACTATTGCATTTAAAAAAAAAACTTGTATTTGGCCCACCCTGTAGATTATTCAAAGGCTGCAGAGTCACTAAGGAAGGCCCTCATGACCGCAGTCTGACTTTTTTCAGCATTAAAAAAAATAAATATGGCGACAAGATGATTCTAAAGCAGATTCATTCTTTCCACTCACCGTTAAATTAAATGCTCCTAGTATAGTCATGATGAGAAACATCCACGTCCAGAGATGAGGAAGCTCTATGGAAGCCAAAGTGCTTGGTATGGACAACAAACCCATCCACGGCAGCATCAACGACGTCGGGAAAATCCGATCATTATCCTCTGAAAATCAGTTTGAGAATATGTACAAAATTTTGATTGTCATTTGTCGGTTTACGGCTACAATTTCCTCGCATCAAACTTACGCGTGAGGTGAACTTCAGCAAAATCCCTCAGCAGGCTGAAGAGTATCAAGATCACGAACTGACAGATCGGAATCTGCCAGCTGTACTTCACAACGTCCGTCTTGAACTTGTTGTAGCTCGCCAGACTCAGAACCGAACCCCATCCAGGTCCGATGCCCATGAACGTTACGTGAAATATGCAAACCAACCACCATTTGGAGCTGTGGTATGGCTTCGGAAGTCCCATATGGTCCAAGACCCCTGGCAGGAAGAGCATTCGGAGGAAGACTATGACCAGCAGCGTAACCATTATCATCGTGCAGTAGCGAAAGATTATACCAATCTGTGGAGGGGATTTGGAGTAAGTTCAGTGCGATGTCCTGCGTTGGGTGAGTCATACCTTTTCGGAGCTTTGATAGGTGACAAATGCCAATGCTGCCCAGACAAGCAGCACGCATCCGATGACTTCGAAGTTGTAGTTGTTCACTTTATAGCTTAAAGAGAACTCGTAAGTCAGCATCTTCAACCGACGTGAAACTTACCGAAAGAAGTCAGTCGATGATACTGCCAGCAGTGTATAGTCCATGTTTGCGGAACGGCTGAGGTTGCAGTGTCGCGTGTACATGTCCGTCTTGTCCCAAGTAGACTTGTCCCATGAGTGGGGCGCATCGCAACTCCACGGTAGCGAGGGCTGCAGGGAGTGAATAAGAAACAGCAATGGAACGGCAACTAAGACGCTATGAAATGCCAACGAAATAAGATTCATTGCTAAGGCGAGGTAGCCTAGACCTGGAAGAAGAGGTTTCAGTGCGGGTATTCCTGGCAGATATCTGAGGACTTACTCTTAAAAAGCGGCGATATCCGGAAGGCTGATATGTATCCCGAGCTGGAGAATTGTCCCAGGAACGACTGAATGAAAAATAGTGGAACGGCGTAAAGTAGTGCGATGAAGAACCACGAGACAACAGGGAAAACTGTGGAGACAGGCAAAAATGTTCAAAATGTTTTGCAAAATATTAAGGGAAAGAGGAGACGGTGTAAGTGAACCTCTGCGACAGATGGAGTCTTGGAGTGGTCTAGTCTACGTGGCGTACACCAATTTCAGTAGGTTGAGCTAAGCAACAAGCATCGGCTATGATAAGTTGAAGAAAATTGCTGCTCCTTTCGAGAGAGAATCCTTTTAGAGTATTTTGCTGTTTTCACACAGCAAATAGTTTAGCTCTGACGTCTGTCTCTGTTCCATACTGCGGGTGAATGCTTGAGTATGGGACGATTGATATCCGGAAATAGGCGCTTTTTCTTCTTTTTTCGGATGATTTTTGAAACACTACTGTAGCACTCAGACTCAAAACTGCATCATTGTACTGCCAGGTTGCAATCTACTCTAGTGCCTTTAATTTGATCCCAACGGCAAATGGTGACTAGACCAGATTCGATTCCACTGGGATTCGAACCTGGGACCCTCCTAACTTGGGGCAGGTACTAGATCAACTGCGCCATCCAAATAGGCGCTTAGCTTGATCTCAAAACTTGTGGAATATTCTGTGCCTGGAGCAGTTTTTGTTGGAGTTTGATGGTTTGTTGGGACAAGCCTCCAATCTCTGGAGCCCAGAAAACCAACATTGACTGAAAGGTTCACGAGTTGGGCCATCGGATCGTCTAAAATGTGGTCGATTATTGGAGCTCCAGAAGGGATTAGTGGCCGCTGTGTGAAAGTGATTAGGTCCGTGAAGTCTAACACCGGAGGTTCATGTTTCTATCCCGGACGTAATCACTTTCACTTTTACGGTGCCACATCTCTCGTGTTACTTACAATTCTTAGAAAAAATTGTTTTCAGTAAAATTCGTCCCTCACACTTCACAAACTCCTTTAAACCTGAAAACGCAATGGCGCGCACAACATGGTTGGTTGCTGTAGAAGCTAGGCCCTAGTCCACCTCGTCACCCAAAAAAGAAGAAGAATGAGTTGATCGTGCCACGAAATTCTCCATCGAATAAAGACAACCTTTTCGACTTCTTCTTCAATTCAGGGCTTCAACCAATAAGCCTCAAGCATGATCCTACACCAACCGTGTACGCCATCTTGGGCGTGGTCTTCCTATACGTAGTCCCTCGAGGTTGGAGTCGGAGGCTTTCCAGACCAAAGCGTTGGTGTCCATTCGCTTTACATGACCTAGCCATGTGGGACGGGAGACTCGGACCCGCTTGACCAGATTGATGTCACTGTACAGCTCGTTCAGTCCCCTCCTCCAACAGTGCATACAGGACCAAAGATGATCCGTAGGACCTTCCTCTCGAAGCGAACAAGAATCTCCTCGTCCGCCAGTCAGTTATTGTCCATGCTTCCGCGCCAAACAGCAGGACTGAGACTATCAAGGTCTTATCTTTTCTTCGAGAGAGGGTATTATTGCTAAATCGCCTTCTAAGCCCGAAGAACAGCGATTGACAAGGGTAATCCTTCGTTTTATCTCCATGATGGTGTTATTACTTGAACTGACGTCGGAGCCTAGGTAGACAAAGTCTCTCGCTTTCAAAGTGAACATCACATTTAGCACAAGACTGTGCTGGGTGGAGAGGCATGTTGGCTGAGGTCCAGGTCCACCTCGGACTGTAGCCCTAGCTGAGGACGAAGATGATCCCTTACCAGCCGTATACAGTTTCACACATCGAGTTGGTTGAGGATCTCCCCATTTGTGAGCGCCATCTCAGGAGTGTACTACCTCTATTTTGCTGGCCCACAGGCCCAGTGTTATATACTTTCTCCACTTGTGTATATTTTATTTCAACTGCCGTGAGAAGGGATCAACCATGTTGGTTAGGAAAACAGACAAATGGACTAAGATCTTGAAGCAACTTAACGAGTACAAACGACCGATCACTGAATGGCGTCATTATTTTGTTTTCGGACAGCACAAGACGACACATATTTTGAAATTATTTAGAAATACCGCCAGCACACAACAGAGACGACGCAGAACTTCATTCGTGAAACACAATACGGCGATGGTGCTACCATCGAGTGACGTTTAACTTTCAAACACAAGCAATGGTAGGTTGCTTGTGACTAGTGTCGCGTCTCACTTAGACCAACAGTTTCTGTCCATGGTGCCCCGGGAAACGCAAGCAATTCAATGGCACACCCCGAAATACTGTGTTGTACTAGCGACCTTACGTTGCTCAAAAAATAAGTCAGATGAGAACAACGTAAGCCCCTGTCACGACGCACTCCCTCACCCAAATCTTTGAACATGTTGAAACACTTATCACAGCAAATCACTTACAGCCATACGTCACGATCATTGGGATAATTCCTATCCCGTCTATGTTATCAATTCGAAATGCGTTGTTGAGACACGCCCAAGCGAAGTCGTGAGAGTTTGCCCAGACACCACGTTCCTTGTGTGGTCTAAACGACCCGCCGCCGACACTTTGCGACATTCTGTAGACACTCGAAAGCGATTACTCGCCCGGAACGCGGATTGCGAATGACTGCAGATTGGTTCTGTGGAGAACCAAAAATTCGAATTCAGAGGCGATAAATTTCTTAAATTATCAGCGGAGATCAGTTGCAGTCAGACCACTCGATGATAATTTCGAATGAGAGACAATCCTATCAGCTGCTATAAAATTGATGGGGATTGTTGGCGATCATTTGGAACAATCTTAAACTCTCTATTTTCTCTCTCTCTCTCTCTCTGTCTCTCTCTCCCTCTCTCGCTCTCTCTCTCTCTCTCTTCGAATCTCTCACAAAGTCAGAGAAAAATCCCACGAAAAAAAAAACTTTCGGCGCATTGGACAAAATACACAAAAAGACATCTTCTCACTGGACTATCTCCAAAAAAAAAAAAACATGTTTTGACCTTGAATTCGCCAAGTATTCGCATTCAGCTGAATAACGTCATCTTCATAGAGCAAAGAGACTGTTCTGCTTAGTCTGCAGCCACTGAATCGCTTCTTTGGCATAGCTCGTAGTCTGTTATTGACGAGGTCTCATTCATTAATGTATTCGTGGCTTTATGTCTCTGTAAGAAACCCTAGAAGTAAAAAGATCAAAGACGGACTGGTTTTTGGTTTTAATTTATTTCCCACACACAAGATGTCATTAAAATCACACAGTAGAAGAACTTTGTCGCGGGAAAGAGCACCAAATTCCTGGAGCTGGAGCAGCGATGATTGAAGCAGCTAACTTGATGTGTCCTGGCAGAAGGGCGGTGTGGATCGCACCACGGTTCTTGACGATGTTTGCAGCTCCATAGGAGGCCACTGGGCTCTCAAGTCTCGCACCAATTGGACTGGTAGTTCACTCTCATATAAGACCGCTGGAGTTTCTGGTCTTGGACTCAATGGACTCAGACTTGGAGTCTCGAATCTTGGCCTCATGAAGAGCTTTAACTTGGGATGTAACAAACTCGGACCTGAACTTCGATATGGATCCGTATTTGGACTCGGATTTGGGCTCAGACTTGGATTTGGATTTGGACTCAGCGTTGGCTTCGCACTTGGATTTAGAATTGGACTCGGACTTTGAATTGGACTTGAACTCGAACTTGGACTTGGACTTGAACTTGAACTTGAATTCGGATTTGGACTTTGACTTGGACTCTAACTTGAAGTCGGACTTGGACTCGGATTTGGACCCGAGCCTGGAGTCGGACTTTAAATGGGGCTTGGGTTGGAACTTGGACTCGGACATTGAATTGGATTTGGACTCGATCTTGGACTCGGACTTGCGCTCGAACTTGGAATCGGAATCGGAGTCGGACTTTGAGTATGACTTGGCTTCGATTTTGGACTACGACTTGGATCCGGATTTGGACTCGGTCTTGGACCCGAGCTTGGACTCGGACTTTGACTCGAATTTGAACTCGGCCTAGGACTCGAACTTGGACTTGTACTCGGACTTCGACTAGAACTTAGACTCGAAAGTCGACCTTGATTTGGACTTGGACTTGGACTTGACTTGGGCTTGGACTTGGACTTGGACTTGGACTTGGACTTGGACTTGGACTTGGACTTGGACTTGGACTTGGACTTGGACTTGGACTTGGACTTGGACTTGGACTTGGACTTGGACTTGGACTTGGACTTGGACTTGGACTTGGACTTGGACTTGGACTTGGACTTGGACTTGGACTTGGACTTGGACTTGGACTTGGACTTGGACTTGGACTTGGACTTGGACTTGGACTTGGACTTGGACTTGGACTTGGACTTGGACTTGGACTTGGACTTGGACTTGGACTAGGACTTGGACTTGGACTTGGACTTGGACTTGGACTTGGACTTGGACTTGGACTTGGACTTGGATTTGGACTTGGACTTGGACTTGGACTTGGACTTGGACTTGGACTTGGACTTGGACTTTGACTTTGACTTTGACTTGGACTTGGACAGAATTTTTCCTCCTCGCACCGTGCAATTTCTATGGTATCTCGTGTTTTTTTTTTCGGTGGATTTCACTACAGGAAACTACAGGAGCACTCAGACTCAAAACTGGTCCATTGTACTGCCAGGTAGCAACCTACTCCAGTGCCGTTAATTTTCTCCCAACGGCAAATGGTGACTGGACCAGGTTCGATTTCACTGGGACTCGAACCTGGGACCCCTCTAACTTGGGGCAGGCACTTAACCAACCAGTCGTCCCATATTGTGTTAAGGCGAGAAATAAATCAAAATAATAAAACTCGTTTGGTGATCCGATAAACAGTCATTCGTTGATCTTTTAGAGCTGTGATGCCGTGAATATATGATCAAATGTTATCTCGTCAATCGCAGACTACAAACAGTGCCGGAAAAGTGACTTCTGTGACTGCAGATTAAACTCTTCTGAAATGGACTGTCACCAATCGCTGTACAATTTGCCTATGAGCGGGTATGTCAGTTCCTTCGACAAGCAAGAGGAAAAGGCTTCCATTGGCCGCTTCTGAAGCTTACAGAAAATGCCCTGTTTAAGTGTGTGACTCAGCTTAATTGAATGTTGCTAGCACTTCGAGTAGACTACACAAAAATCGGCGCTGTTTATCGAATTCAAGGTCGTGCCTCTCATATTTCTGGAGCTAACGCAGTGAGAAGATGTATATTTTGTCCAAAGCGCTGAATGTTCTTTCCAGTATCTAACGTTCAAGATGAACACATGTCATCATTGTTTTGATTTGCTTTCGAGCGAATTTCTTTGAGTTTGATCTCATCGGCGAAACGATAAGAGAGAGAAAAACAGAGAACATTTCAGATTATTCTAAATGATCAGCAACAAATACTGAAGCGGTTTCCCTCATGTGAAATCATCATCGAAGCTAACCAGACCGCATTTTGATGAGCGAAGAGCCGTCAAGCTGCCACTGATCTATGCTGTTTAATTAAGAAATTTATTGCATCTGAATACATATACATTTTATAGTTCTCAACAGTCATTCGCAATCCGCGTTCGGGGCAAGTCAGCTTTTTCGAGTGTCGACAGAATGTCGCAAAGTGTCGCCGGTGGGTCGTTTAGACCAAACAAAAAACGTGGCGTCTGGTCAAGTCCACAAGACTTCGCCTGGGCATGCCTGAACAACGCATTTCGAATCGATAACATATACGGGATATCGATTGTGCAAATGATTGTGACGTATGGCTGTAAGTGAATGACTGTGATGGTTGGATAAGTGATTGGAGGAGAGGGCGGATAAATTCGAAACGGGTTGTTTCTGTTTTATGTTTGTTTTATGTGCTTAGTGGTCTGTGTTGTGGCTTGGCGGTGTTTCTAAATAATTTCAAATTCACCGTCTCATATTGAGCTTTGTGAAGAAAAAGATGACGACATTCAGGGGTTTGGCGTTAGTGTTCTAAATGTTATCAAAATACAGCAAAAGTGTATTCGGCATGCTAGATTCATTAATTGAGCCGCGATTCACTTTCGCCGCACACAGTCGCAGTGAAATTGTCGTAACATGCTTAATAGCTTCCCGCTTGGGCTTATACAGAATGTTCGTGCTAAGAGCTGTAGCTTTCAAAACTGAAATCAAATACGCAGCAGTTGAGGAAATATTCGACTCTGGGCTAGTGTATGGATGCGTCCAAGGACGGGGCAATCTTCTAAAGATACTGATAGCCCTGACTATCAGCATGCACGATTCGCAAACACGAGTACTCGATTTCGGGAATACGCCTACGTACTAACCCATACCCTGCACACTTCAACCACTCTCCTCGCGGAACTGCCGCACAGCACGCACAAGTGGAGAAGTACCTCACAAAATGTTGGCGTGCGAAACTGCAGACAACTCCTGTAGAATCATGCTGGTTGGAGAGACTTCTTGGTTGAGGCTCAGCTCTATCACGGACTGTGGCGTCATATGACGAAGAAGAGGCTGAAAAAATGGTCTTTGTTCGATGGATTATGTAGTGGTAATAATAAAAGCATAGGACCAATGCAGTCTTCTTCTTCCTTGTGTGGCGCTACAGTCCGAGATGGACATGGGCATGGAGTTTCTACAGCAAAAGTCGTGTTATTCGTGAAATTGTCCTCTTACAAGTGAAGGGGAAAACTGTTGTTTCCATAATCGAATCATGGAGAAGTTGACTCCTTCGCCAAGCGGCCTTTCTGGAACTCCAATTATCGACCATCTGATAACTTAACCCACACATACCCCGCTCAGTGTTGGCTGACAAGGCTGTAATCGCTTGTGTTTTGACATCAATAAACGGCAGAAAAATATTCAGGCAGCTTCTTTTTCTCCTTAGGGCGCTACAGTCCGAGGTGGATCTGGGCCTCTCCAGCCAGCACGATTTTTTACCAGCTGTCTCCAGTTTCGCACACATCGAGTTGTGTGCGCCACCTTTTACGTGGCCCTCTGTTTCGTTCTCAGGTAGCTAGAATGTGCATCATTTTGGAGGATAAGCTATGAGTCCCTGTCCGAATTGAACATTTTCTGCGACAACTCGATGGTTTCGCTGGATGTACCATCGTCTTGTTGCAACTACATACCCTATAGATCATGCTCACGGACTTTTGAAAGCAAACATTTGTTAAACAATGTTCTGCGTTGGGCGCCATTGTCGTTAATAATTTTGATATTCTTCACGATGATGATCAAATTACAACGCTTCTTTCATATTCTCCTGCTTTGAAACCAATTCGATTTCAAATTAACTTTCTTCGTAGTTTTTGCTGTCCTCTGGTGGTTTTTCAACGCACTTCTCTACGCCGTTCCACTGTTTTTCATTCAGTCGTTCCTGGGACAGTTCTCCAGTTCGGGATACATATCAGCCCTCCGGATATCACCGCTTTTTAAGGGTAAGTCCTCAGATATCTGCCAGGAGTACCCGCATTAAAATCTCCTCTTTCAGGCCTTGGCTACATCGGCCTAGCAACAAATCTTATTTCATTGGCATTTCATAGCGTCCTAGTTGCCGTTCCCTTGTTGTTCCTCATTCACTCCCTGCAACCCACTCTACCGTGGAGTTGCGATGCCCCTCAGCCATGGAACGAAACTACTGGGAACTTTCTGGGACTTTACATTCCACACTGCAACCTCAAGCATACTCCAAAGGATGACATGGATTATGTTCTGGTGGCAGTATCATCTGTTGAATACTTTCGGTAAGTTTGGTCCCGCAACAGATCGGCTTGAAATGATGATTTATGCGTCTTTTCAAGGCATAAGCTAACCGACTACAACTTAGAGGTCATCGGATGTGTGCTGGTTGTTTGGGTGGCAGTGGCATATGTCACCTACCAAAGCACCGAGAAGGTATGACTCACCCGACGCTGGTCACCACACTGAACTTTCTCCAGATCCCCTCCACAGATTGGGATCATCTTTCGCTACTGCACGATGATAATGGTTACGCTGCTGGTCGTAATATTCCTCCGAATGATCTTTCTGCCAGGGGTGTTCGATCATGTGGGTCTTTCGAAGCCGTACTATACCTTCAAGTCGTGGATATTTTGGATAATAAGGCCATCGTATATAACATTCATGACATTCGGACCTGGATGGGGTTCGGTGCTGAGTCTGGCGAGCTACAACAAATTCAAGACGGACTTTGTGAAGTACAGCTGGCTGGTTCCAATCTGTCAGTTTGTGATCCTGATACTACTCGGCTTGCTGATAGATCTCGCTGAAGTTCATCTCACGCGTAAGTTTGAAGCATAACGACGGGATGGCGCAGTTGGTTAAGTGTCTGCCCCAAGTTAGAGAGGTCCCAGGTTCGAATTCCAGTGAAATCGAATCTGGTCCAGTCACCATTTGCCGTTGGGATCAAATTAACGGCACTGGAGTAGGTTCCTACCTGGCAGTACAATGGACCACTTTTGAGTCTGAGTGCTTCAGTAGTGTTTCAAAAAGCTACCAAAAAAAAAAGTTTGAAGCATAATTGCATGCAATACAAAAATTAAATTACGGGGAATTGGCAAACAGAAAAATGCAAGCATCACTTTTAGCGTTAGCAGACGTATGTGACAAGAGCAAAAATTGATTGTGCATGACTGTCTGGAAACAGCTTTCATAGTCGCAAGGACAGAAGGGTATACGTACCTAAGTCGGGTACTTGGCCTCAGATAGTCAGAAATTGATGATGCACTTCTTCAGACACATGCCTCGCAACCACTGCAACAATTAAAAACCAACAAAATCAAAGCAATAGTCGGTCATGTGCTTGACAAATACTCGATCTTTTTTTCTTGGTTTCCAGAGGACAACAAATTTGTTATCCCGACGTCGCGGGCACTGCCGTGGATGAGTTTCATGTCCATACCAAGCACTTTGGCATCCATAGAGCTTCCTCATCTCTGGACGTGGATGTTTCTGGTCATGACTATACTAGGGGCGTTCAATCTAACGGTAAGTAAATCAGAAACTTTTGCTGTAGACTCCTCTTGAAGAGGCATGTTATTTGAAGCTCTGTCCCACACGGTCTGTAGCGCCATTTAAAAAAAATATTCGTCGTTTAACCTTGATTGTTAAACATCAGCCATTTAATTGTTTTTGAAGCAGGTCAAATAATTTCTGTAAATATTTCGAATTGCCGCGAACAACAAATAATGAAATTTTTCTTGTCTCTTCAGTTGACGCAAGCCTTCTCAACACAAACAGCCCTGTTGGACGAGTTCGAACGCCTACGTCCGTTCAGAAAAGTACTCATCATCGGAGGGACTGCTGTACTGGCCCTCTTCTCAGCTCCCTTCTGCACAATGGTAAGTCACAGATGACACCAAAGTTTTCATTTCTCTCGCTGATCGCATTTCCCCCACAGGATGGTCTTAGAATCATCGCAACGGTGTTCACCGCGAACGTATTCAGTCAGTGCCTCATTAACCTGATCCTGATCATTGCTGTTGTCTGGGTGTATGGACGTGAACGCCTCAAGCGGGATGTAGAATTCATGACCAATGAGCTGCTGTCGACTTGGAAATTGAACTTCATCAGGTTTGTGACGCCTATCCTCTTCGGTCTGATCGCGGTAAGTGATGGAATACCACAAGGTTCTGACTGAAGTCCCAATCTCTTTTGCAGATTTTCGGCTTCCTCTTCAGCGTGCACGATTTTGTAGCAAAGCTGGGAGCTATCCCTATCTCCATGACATTTTTACCGTGGATTGCTCTGGTTCTGTATTCTGTGTACAGGCTGAGCCAAGTTAGTGGCGGATGTAGGTTGAGGTTTAGTCGATCCACCAAGCCAACCGATTGGTATCCTGTTTACCCTGAAGACAGGCAGAGGTATGATGAGGCGTTTGGCAACCAAGAGACCTCTCCAACACTCACCACAGTTATGCCTTAAAATGTTGCTTTAAACTTAAATTAAAGGAAATGAAAAAATGAAGAAGTTTTTGAAATGGTTTCATTGGATGCAGGAGGGTTTCCACAACGGGCCTATGTTGGCCTATGTGAGACTGGCTCCATGTAGCTTCTGGCAACTTTAGCTTTGGACACAGATGATACTTAATCGTTCATTGATCGGTCTCTCCGTCTTCGGTAAGAGTTTTTAAGTAAGTAAGAGATTATCTACCACCCAGAATCCAGCAAAGGTGTCAAAGATTCAGCTTGAACTGTCATTCCCTTATACAAGTGGCGCAACCCTCGAAGTAGTGAAAGAGACATTTGGCCACTGAGTCATCTCACGTCGAGCGTTCATCAATTGGCCGCCGCGACCATGCGACTTGACACCACTCGATTATTTTCTTTCGGGCAACGTCAAGGCCTTAGTCTAAGCTATCAAATCAACCAATTTTGGCAAGCTCGAGGCCGCTGTTGGTAGAATAACGCCGCACATACTGGACCGAATCTTCAAAACGAGTCGCTTGAAGCACTGCCAACAAAGGTAAGGCGTCCACTTGAATGATGTGCTATTTCATACATGATGGCATGAATGTAGCTTCAAAATACAGCCAGAATCAATTTTATATCCCATACCGCTGTTATTTCATTTAAATGTCCTTACCTATCATTCTTATCTTTTCACCTTGTCCTTGCCATTGATTCAGGCAGAATATCCTCTTGCACGTAATCCCCTTTCTTCCGGTAACACACAGAACAGAAATTTAAACCACTCTCAATGTTCACTTTTTATTTCCTTAATCTATGTCAGGTCTTAAGCTACAGTTCATGACACAGCTGTGAGAGTGTGCGTCATATCCTGGTTGTCAAACGTCTCATCATACCGCTGTCTGTCTTCAGGATCAACGGGAAACCAATCAGTTGGCCTGATGCATCGAGTCAGCCGCAGCTTCCAGTCACCGCTAGCCTGCCTCAGCCTGTAGACACAATATGCTGGGAGAGCAACCCACGGCGAGAACGTCACGATGTAGCAGATAACTTCGAATTCTGGTGAACTGCTGTGGTAGTACACCCCAATGCCTGACACCATGATCTGCAAGAGAGAATTTTGAAACTGGAAAGTCATAAGCCGGCGACATGGTACCACTTACCGCCATGATCGTGATGAAGATAGGCGCAACAAATCTGACGTAGTTCAACTTCCAATTCAACAGCACCTCGTTGGTCATGAATTTCACATCTCGCTGGAAACGATCACGGCCGTACACCCAGAGCACGACAAACACCAGCAGCAGATTAAGAAAGCACTGACTGAAGAGGTTGAGGTCGACCACCATTTCGATGACATTGAGACCTTTCTGTGGGGGAAAGGAGGATCAGAGAGTGGGAGTCTATTCATTGATGACTGCTATAGCTTACTGTTGTGCAAAACAGTGCAGAGATGAGGGCCAAGACAGCAGCGCATCCGAAGATCAGTTCTTTTCTGAATGAACGCAGCTGTTCAAATTCATCGAGGACGGCTGTTTGGATCGAGAACATTTGCGTTAGCTGCGAAGAATAGAAAAAGAAGGAGAAGATGGCATTGGTGACTGAAAAAAAATCAAGGAAATGATGAACTTCCACTCGAGACAACAAACTTCATATGGAGTCGAAAGAATATTGAATTTCGGGAACATTGTCTTCCCATAGGACTAATCGGACCAAGAAGGGTTTTTTTTTCAGAGGGTTTTGAAACACTGCTGGAGCACTCAGACTCAAAAGTGGTCCATTGTACTGCCAGGTAGCAACCTACTCCAGTCCCGTTAATTTGATTTCAACGGCTAATGGTGACTGGACCAGATTCGATTTCACTGGGATTCGAACCTGGGACCCTTCTAACTAGGAGCAGGAACTTAACCAACTGCGCCATCCAGTCGTGTTCGTGTTGTTGAAGGGGTTATTCTTCGTCTTCCTTTCCGAAGCGCTTAAGTAGCAGATGGGCTTGGGCTGAGGCTTTCCAGCAAACTCTCACGTTGTGGGTTTAATGCTGTCTCGCGCGTTTACTGCTGTCCTCCTTTCTTCTTCTTCCTTTTTCAATATTGACTCGGTTTCTAAGTTTCTATGAGTCTTTGAACGACGATGTTAGTTTGGATCTGGTCCTCAACTAACAAGCCTGTCAAGCTAGGTCTGTCTTCCTAGCTCTTTTCCTTTGGGTTGAGGTCTCCCTACACTTGTGTGTGTCACTTTGAACGTGGATTTCACGTTCACGATTTCACGCACATGGCTTGGTGTGCGAAACTGGAGACAGCTGGCGAGATATCGTGCAGGCTGCAGAGGAATAAGACTTTTGGGGCAACAGCGATCTGAGGGACATATGCTTGTTGGTTGTACACTTGTGGAATGACAACATTGACGGCAGTTGGGATTTGAGCAGTGGAAATGAGTTTAGCACCATAAGCGCCATAGATATTATAAGGGGGCCCCTGCACCAAGCTCTATTCCGCGATTCCGTGTCCAAGTCCAAGTCCGAGTCCGAGTCCAAGTCCTAGTCCAAATCCAAGTCCAAGTCCGAGTCCTAGTCCAAATCAAAATTCGAGTCCAAGTCCCACTCAAAGTCCAAGTCCAATTCCGATTACAAGTTCAAGCCCGAGTCTGAGTCCAAGTATAATTCCATGTCCGAGTCCAAGTTCGAGTCCAAGTCCGAGTCCAAATCATAGTTCACTTTCGAGTCTAAGTTCTAGTCAAAGTCAGAGCAGAAGTCTAAGTTTGAGTCCAAGGTCGACTCCAATTCGAGTCCAAATCCGAGTCCAAATCCAAATTCGAGTCCAAGTCCCACTCAGAGTCCGAGTCCGATTCCGATTACAAGTGCAAGCCCTAGTCTGAGTCCAAGTATAATTCCATGTCCGAGTCCAAGTTCGAGTTCAAGACCGAGTCCAAGTCTGAGTTCAAGTGCGAGCCCAACACTTGAGTCCAAAACCAAATCCAAGTCCGAGTCCAAATACGTATCCATATCGAAGTTCAAGTCAGAGTTTGTTGCATCCCAAATTAATGCTCTACACGAGGCCAAGATTGGATACTCCAAGTTCGAGTCCATTGACTCCCAGACCATGCCTCAACCAGCAAGCCTGCTATCATGATATTTTGCTATCTGGCTTCCACTGTGTTCATTGAAGTTCCTCTCTATATACCTGCGACACCTCGACATCCTCTTTTGTGACGTTCCACAGCCTCCTAGTCGACAGTTGTTCACAAAAAACATTGTCAGTGCGAGTAGTGCAGAAGAAATTAAAGTTGTTATGTTGGGGATCGAACTACGGACCTTCTCTGCGCAAGACTTTACGCATTTATCAACTTCAACACAGCACAGCACAGATAAAGTCTACAACAATGCACCTCGTTATTTGTGTGACACCCAAGACTTCGCTTATTTGCGGTACTTTTCTGTGATCACACGCTCGCTTATGTCTAATTGACTGCTCTTTTCATTCTCCCAATCACGTTAAAGTCACTAAGTCGTGGAATGTGGGCTGAACATATGACGTATAGTAACGGTCCCAGTTTTCCGCTTTGTGGCTCTCCATCTTAAGGGGCCAGATTTTATCGACCCGAAAGGACTACACAACAGAGGCTATTGTGGTGCGAAGGATTATATACGGACCTTAACCTCTTCAGATGGTGACGCTGGCGAAAGGAAAATATCGAACTGGTTAGAGAGGCATGTCGTTTGAAGCTCAACAAGTCTGGAACCTCGTACGCAGGCACTGTTCCACGGATGACCTCATATCTAAGGTTCTGTTTAATCTGACAAAGCCACTCTACTCACCGTTAGATTGAAGAATCCCAGTACAATCATGATGAGGAACATCCACGTCCACAAATGCGGGTAGTCCATCGAAGCCAAAGTGGTTGGAATGGTCATGAAACTTAACCACTGTAGGTCCGTAGAGTCTTGGATAACATTTTTCGTATCCCCTAGAAACCAGAGAAAGTTACAAACTGCGAATTGAACAAAGCGTCCGCTTTTGTGTTGAACTTACTTATCAGATGAAGTTCAGCGATATCGGCCAACATTCCCAGCAACATCAGAATCCCCAACTGACAGATTGGAATCTGCCAGCTGTAGCGTACAATGTCCGTCTTGAACTTGTTGTAGCTCGCCAGACTCAGCACGGAACCCCAGCCAGGTCCGAAAGTCAGGAACGTCGTAATCACTGACATTAAAAAAGTCATTATCCACGAGTCGGTAGGGTAATATTGCCTCGAAAGTCCTATGCTGCTCAACATCCCCGGCAGGAAGAGCATTCGGACGAAAACTATAACCAGCAAGGACATTGCTGTGATCGTGCAGTAGCGGAAGAAGATTCCAATCTGTGGGTACCTGGAGTAAGTTTTGTGTGATGGCCTGCGTTGGGGTTACCATACCTTCTCAGAGCTTTGATACGTGACATATGCCATTGCCGCCCAGACAATCAGAACGCATCCGAAGATGTCTAAGTTGAAGTCGCTCAGTTTATGCCTAAAAGGGAACCCATGAGTCATCATCCCCAGCCGAAGGGTTGCAGGATCAAACTTACTGAAAGAATTCCACCGAAGGTATTGATACTATCTGCACGAATTCATCAGTCTCCGTGGACTGTTTGACGTCGCAGTGTGATTTATATAGAGTCCATGAAGGCGTACTCATGTTTGATGAAATGGAAACATTGTCCTTCCATGGATGATGAGCCTCGCAACTCCACGGCAGAGTTGGCTGCAGGGAGTGAATGAGGAACAGCAAGGGAACGGCTATTAAGACGCTATGAAATGCCAACGAAATAAGATTCATTGCTAAGCCGATGTAGCCCAGACCTGGAAGAAGCGATTTCAATGCGGGTGTTCCGACGGGAGATGGTTGATGACTTACCCTTAAAAAGCGGTGATATCCGGAGGGCTGATATGTATCCCGAACTGGAGAACTGTCCCAGGAACGACTGAATGAAAAATATTGGAATGGCGTACAGAATTGTGCTGAAGAACCACAAGAGGATGAAAGGGACTGTGGAGAAAGGGTCTCAGTTTAGATTGGGGTTGGAATTTGAAATGTTTGGGGAATGATAGGCAAAACTCTGAATCTGAAGAGAAGAATGATATTTTAGTCTGCTGCATTGCAGCGTGTTAATCGCTCTGATCTCGGCTAGTGTCACAAATGCGGTCCTCGTTGAAACATTTTCTATTGCATTTTATACGCTTTAGACGGTCGTTCGTATGAAGCCTGGCCGTTAAGACTATTGTTGTGATGAGGGGTCACTTATTGTAACACTCGATGCATGTCAAACTGAATTTATTCGTAGTGCTCACCAAAAATAATTTTCTTTCAGCTGCTGTCAGAAGCTGTCATTGAGAGCACTTTTCGGGGAGTGAAGTGAACTGAAATTCCATAGAAACAGAAACGCAATTGAGTCTGTTTGCAAATTGATGCTCTAATAGAACAACAATCTGACCGCTGATGATAACATTTTTTTTGTTTTAAAACGCCCATTTTGAATTGGGATTGAACGGCCTGAGATAACAGAGACTTCTTGAGTTTCATTGCCAAAGACTGACATATGTAAGTGAAGGCCAGCAGTTGGTCTTCAAAAGATACAGCCGTTGTCCTGAAGTGATAAGGAAAAATGTCTGCAACACCAGTTAGTTTAAGATCTGTGACACACTTCACCACTTCTGTGACCTCTTTGACTTAGATAAGGCAGTGTTTACACTTTTTGACGCAGTCCTTCTCACAACAACTTAACATTCACTTTTCACACATCACACCACAAGTCACCTTTCCCCCACTCACTCACTTACAGCCATTCGATATGATTATGGGGACAATTGCTATTCCGTATATGTTATCGATTCGAAATGCGTTGTTCAGACACGCCAAGGCGAAGTCGTGCGGACTGGACCAGAAACCTCGGTCCTTGTTCGGCCTGAAAGACCCAACACCGACGTCGTGTGACGTTTGATAGGACATTCTGTCGCCACTCGATGTAATTGACTTGACCGGAACAGAGATTCAGAGTGACTGCAGTTTGAGTCTGTTGAAAATTTGAAATACGACTGCCTCTCCTTATCAATTTGTTATCAGCCGTCAATTTCACAGGGACCAGGCTTGCTCATCTTGCGCTCCGGGTGATTACATATGAGAGGCGTTCTTATCTGCTCTTGCAGGGGTGATGATGTTTTGTGAGTGCTTGAATGGAGCTATCTCAAATTGTTTCTCACTCACTCATCTCATTTCGTGAGAATTGGAACGAACTTGGGGGTTGACTACGATTTGATGGATGAATTGAAATGCTGTTCTAGTCGGAGGTTTAGAATACCTTCCAGTGACCGCTCCTAAAAGAGTACCTGGACGAGGTACTCTTTTAGGAGCATATCATATGATACGTCAAATGAAGCTGAAATTAGTAGTTGTTGTTGTTAACAGGCCTACGAATCATGGAGGTGTGGTGTAAGGTGTCAACGCATTTCGATCCGCAGACAAATGCATCGCTTGCATTTGCTCGTCATGAGAACTTTGCAAGTCACACAGAGCGTGTGATAAAAATATTTTCGGTGTTCCCACGACGAGTGTCTGGTCACCTGAACCATATTTTCGAACTACTTTTGAGACGAGTCGTGAAAAGTCGCTTAAGTCGATCAGACGTGTTTAAGTTACTTAACAGAGGGTCTGAGCCTGAGCTATCGCTGCCTTCCAACGCTGATGGTCCTGGGCACGCTGCTTCCAGTCATCAATACCAAGCTGTTTTACGTCCGCGATGACGTGGTCTTTGTACAGAAGATACGGCCGTGCTCTTCTTCTCGAACCACGAGGTTAAGATTCGAAGAATCTCTTAGCGGGAGTGTTGGTGTTCATTCGTTCGATGTAGTCGAGTCGGTCTAGACTGGACTGCGTCCAATTGTGCCTTCCGGACGGAACAACAGTGGTCGCCTCTTTTCCTAGGTATGTAGTCGTTCCTTCGTATAAATCGCGTCCATTTCTGCCTTAGAAAGTGCTACAGAGGTTTAACCACCTCTGGTATAAGGGGTTCGCGATCACATGAACGCAAGACAACTTGTCTTGGTGACTAAAAGGAGCATGTCAATGACTGCCGAGGATTGAAGACAGTTTCAGTTCAGGCTCAAACCATCCATAGCTGGTTGGTCGTATAAATATCTTCCGGTATAGAGACTAGAAGTGATTGATATTGACAAGAGGTAGTAGCGTGCAACGATCTATACCAGCTTACGACCGGGCTTATACCCTCTTCGATGCGGTGGTCAAGAATAATCATTGCCATCAAGAGGTCTTCATTTCGTTCACATTCAAAGCTTGGAATTGAGTAAGAACCGCTCTTGATCAACCAATATCGATCGTAGTCTGCGCCATCTTAGACTTTCATTCCCAGCAATGCTGATGCCAATTATGGCACCAAGCTTTCTGGCTTCCAAATTAGCCTGGTTCTTGGGATAGAACTACAGTCCTTTGATCGTTCAGATTTTTTTGCTCTGCTTCTCGATCACTTCACCAAAAATCGCTTACAGCTCTTGTTCTATTTTCCCCTCAGGTCTGTTTAGTGCGGCCTGTTCCTTTTTCTGACTGAGTAAGCGTGCTGCCATCGACTGGGTGGCGCAGTTGGTTAAGTGCCTGCCCCAAGTTAGAGGGATCCCAGGTTCGAATCCCAGTGAAAGCAAAGTTAATACGCTTTTATCCAGTTTTTCAAATCTGGTCCAGTCACTATTTGTCTTTGGAATCAAATTAACGGCACTGGAGCGGTCGATCAGTGGTAGTAGTCTGACTGTGGGTATTACTCGTACAATGGACCGACGTGGTCTAAGTGTGCTGGTGAATTCACTAGCAGCCCCCTATCCTAACTTTAGTCCGATGTTTGCCTTCCAGACTTTGTCTACATCGTTGCACAGGGTGGCGCATAGGAAACGTCAAGTTTTATTTGATGAATAAAAGTTTTTTTTTCTGATTTTGTTTAACCTTGGCATTTATTAAAGTTTAGATTATGGTTTGGAAATATGTTCACATTATGTTTTAAAGATAATATCTCTCAAATGGTGCCTTTTGCAGTTCGAATTCGTCGCCTGATATTCAGAAATGCTTCCATAAAAGAAAATAATTATGTGATGCAACCTTTCTCGTGACAGTACGACCCGTTTATTATTTCCTTAAACTACCTCAAGTCCAAAGGTACATCTTAAAGCGTAACCGATGTGAGTTCGGGAGCAATCTCCTGGTTGCCAAACGCCTCATCATACCTCTGCCTGTCTTCAGGGTAAACAGGATACCAATCGGTTGGCTTGATGCATCGACTAAATCTCAACCTACAGCCGCCCCTTACTTGACTCAGCCTGTACACACAATATAGAACCAGAGCAACCCACGGCAAAAACATCATGGACATAATGACATATCCGAAATGTGGTACATAATCGTGGACACCGAAGAGGAAGGCGCAAATCTGCAAAAGAGAGATTGGGACTTCAGTCAACGGGCATAACCTTATGGCATTTCGTCACTTACCGCGATCAGACCAAAGTGGACAGGTGTCACAAACCTGATGAAGTTCAATTTCCAACTCGACAGCAGCTCACTGGTCATGAATTCCACATCCCGTTTGAGGCGATCATGCCCATACGCACAGAGCACAGCAATAATCAGGATCAGGTTAATTAAGCACTGAGTGGACACATTTGTGCTGACCAACGTTGCGATGATTTTAAGACCATTCTATGGGGGGAATTAGAGAAATTAAGAATTTAGTGTCATCTGTAACTTACTATTGTGCTGAAGGGAGCTGAGATGAGGGCCAGTACAGCAGTGCCCCCGATGATGAGTACTTTTCTGAACGGACGTAGGCGTTCGAACTCGTCCAACAGGGCTGTTTGTGTGGAGAACACTAGCGTCAGCTGAAGAGACAAGAAAAATTGAGTTATTTGTTGTTCGCGGAAATTTGATCAAAGAAAGAGAAATAACACCAAATCTGAATTTCTGAAAATTTGTTTAATGTGCCCCAAAATGAAGCAAAGAGCTTAGGTCCATCGAGGCGCTCTGCAGGTCTCAGCCACATCTTTTTTTGTCGGAGGTTTCTTTAACACTACACTGGAGCACTCAGACTCAAAAATTGGTCCATTCTTCACTTCTTCTTTTAATGAAATTTCAATGTCTTCCGAAGGAAGACCAGCAGGCGCTTCTGTGATGAGGAGCCTACGTCATCAGCTCTCACCTTATCAGCACCAAATAACTGCCACCTGATCCGAGCAAAGACAGAACAATGGCAGAGGAAGTGCTTTGCAGTGTCATCGTCTTCTCCACAGGCATCGAAGAGGGTTTCATTGCTTAAGCCAAGCACACTTAGGTCTTTGGCGAAGGTGTAGTGGCCCATTAGTACGCCGGTAAGTTGTCTGCAGTATTCTGTTAAGAGATAGCAAGAAAGCCGCGGATTTCTTACAGACGTTGGGGAGCATGCGCTTGGTCTGTTTATATCCTGGAGAGTCATGCCACCTACGGTTGTGCTCTCAAGAAGTACAACCATCGATGGAAGCCCTAACCAAGGACACAGGCAGTTTCAGCGTAGGTTCGGGTCCTGAGAATGCCCTATCTGATCCTCGCCTAGCAATCGGCGATCTCATTTCCTGTGATCCCGTGGTGCCCCGGAACCCAGACAAGTCTTAGCGAATTTAAGCTACCAATCAAATTCAGAAAAAACTTGCATTCCTGAACTATCCTGGAAGTGGTTAAAGGGTTGAGCAAGGCCTTAAGCACGGCAAATGCTTCGCCTTTTCCACCTATTCTTCACAATATAGTTCGTAGTCATTAGGATCGCATAGGTTTCCGCTTGGAAAACCTACGCAAATTTATTTAATGATATGTGTAGTCTAAAGTTGTCGTTCTCCACGAAGGTCCCAGCAATATTTGTCATAACAGCTCTTAAAGGCTGGCGGTGATGTTGGGAGCATGCCCCAAATCATCTGTAGAGTTTGGGAAGACAAAAGCATGCCCGGCGACTGGAATATCAACTGAATATGCTCCATCCACTAAAAGAGCGATACTACCTCTTGCAACAACTATGGAACTATATCCCTGCTCAACGTCGCCTTTAAGATCCTATCCATCGTGAACTGCGTGAACGTGTAAAGCCTTCTTGCAAAACACTAATCGGCAAGTACCAGAGCGGCTTCCGGCACGGCAAATCTAATGTAGACCAAATTTTCACACTCCACCAAATCCTGGGATAGACCAGTGAGTTTCAAGCAATCTCGCACCACCTCTTCGTCGAATTTATAGTCGCATACGATAGCATTCACCGCAAGGAACTATCCGATGAGACGCCCAATTTGTGGTCCCGGTTGTACCTCACCACGCTAAAAAAAATACGCGATGTTTCATTCAGTACGGTTCTAGAACATTCGAACCCTTTGAAACCTGCACCGAATTTCGTCAAGAAGATGGTTCTGGAACGTCATAATCGACAGCTACAATTTTGAGGTAGTGAAGGAGTTTATCTACCTCGGGGCAAACGTAAACTCCACGAACGACATCACTGTGGAGATCCGACGTACAATCTCCCTTGGCAACCGATGCTACTTCGGATTGTCAAAACAACTGGGCTCAAAACTCCTGACTCAAAGGACCAAAATCATGCTCTACAAAACTCTTATTTTATCAGTCCAGCTCCATATGGAACCGAAACCTGGACACTAAGCAAAACTGCAGAGCTGATTCTTGATGCCTTCGAAAGAAAACTTCTATGTCGGATATCTGGCACTGTCTGCGAGGAGGGCGAATGAAGGAGAAGACACAACCGCAAACTCTATGAGCTGTACCGGGATGTGGATGTAGTCCAGGAGGCAAAAATCCGTCAACTAAACTGGCTCGGCTACATCAAGCGAATGAACACGAATGGACCTTGTCAAGATCTCTGTAGCGACAACAGCTTTTGTGGTCGCTAATCGAACGCTTCGACAAGATTTGTCGACTTGGACTAGTGAGGAGAACCAATAGGCTCTGGCGAGCAATGGTACGAGGTGGGATTTCATCACACAAGGCTCCGCTGAAGTCGGCAAAGAGTCATTTGGTTCGATTAGTTGGCGGCCAGCACCTATTGTACAGTGGCAGTATGCATCGAGGCGTGCCTTAATTTCCGCCCACTTATATCACTGCACGATGACCCGGAGGATAAATTTGCTTCAACACGAAGAGATATCGTCATCGGAGTTCCACTTGTCGCACTTCGAGTTCCCTGCCTCACTGAGGTGCCCCCCAATCGTCTCAAGCACTGGCAATGTCTGCGCCAGGTCCATCAACATTTTTGAAAACTTTGGAGTAACGAGTATTTGTTCAGTTGCTGGGCTACGCAGACGACATTGACATCATAGGTCGCTCCCAGTGAGCCGTTATAGAAGGTTTCACGGGCATTGAAGAAGAGGCGAAACGAGTTGGTCTTGAAGTAAATGAGGACAAAGCCAAGTATTTGCTGTCAACAAACAAAGCATTGTCAGTCCACCGCCTAGGACAGAACGTCACTGTTGGCAGCAATAACTTCGAGGTGGTTAAGCAGTTTACATACCTCGGAGTAAATATCAACCCTACGAATGACACCCTAGTGGAAATTCGACGAAGAAAACCGCTGCTACTTCGGTTTGACGAAACAAATGGGTTCAAAACTCCTAACTTGAAAGACAAAATGCTTGCTCTACAAAACAATAACCCTGCCAGTTCTGCTATATGGAGCCGAGTGTTGGACGATAAGCAGGAAAGCAGAGCACATTTTGGGTACTTTTGAGAGAAAAATTCTTCGAATTTTCGGTCCCGTATACGAGCAGGGCGAATTGAGGAGAAGATACGACCGCGAACTCTACGAGCTGTACAAAGATGTGGATGTAGTCCAAAAAGCCAAAAAACGACGACTGCACTGGCTCGGCCACATCGACCGAATGGACAGCAATGCTGGAGCAAAGAGGATCTTCGAATCACAGCTCACAGGTTCGAGAAGAAAAGGAAGACCGAACCTCCGTGTCAAGGACCAAGTTATCGGATGCCAGAGCGCTTGGTCTGGACAACTGAAAGGCTATTGTGTCTCAAGCAGAGACCCTTCACGGGTCTTTCCGCTAAGAAAGGAGGATTGAGTATTTGTCAACTTTGCAAACGAGAAACAATTGGCATCTGCGTTCAGTGGACATCATAATGGGTGACATCGTATTAATTTCGGCATGGGAATCTTCGACCATCCCAATGGCGACTGAGCCGAATGACGTTTACATTCATCCGGGCAGAGTTGGACTGATTCGCAACGAAGTAGTCCTCTTTCAGACTCGCAATAGAGTTGTTTCTGCGAAAGCCAGGCCCAAGTCCATCAAGGATTGTGGTTCCACCCGAAGAAACAGAAATAAGGATCGATGCAGTCGCGAGTTCATAGACCGCCCTAAACACGGAATGAATAGCTGACAGAAGTTTTTTCCCAATATTTTATTTATTTCCGATCGTCTGGTCAACGGATCCCATGCTCGTGTGGGATGTTATTAACCTAATTTCATCACAACTTTTTTGCAAATTCACGGAGACAAAAGTGAACCTACTCACCGGAACGATCCGCAGCGTCGCCACATTTTCTTGTCTTTCCAAATATTATTTATTTTTGTCCGTCTTACCGTTAGATTGAACGCTCCTAGTATAATCATGATCAGAAACATCCACGTCCAGAGATGAGGATACTCTATGGAAGCCAAAGCGCTTGGTATAGCCATAAAACCCATCCACGGCATTTCGAGCGATGTCGGGAGAATCCGGTCATTATTCTCTGGAAAACAAGAAAAAAGGGTCGAAAGTCAGGTAAGCAATTGACCGATATTCGCTTTGATTTTCTAAATTGTAAGTTGTTGACGCGGGCGTGGGGCGTTTGTCTGGATAGCTTTCACTGTCTTTAGCTTGTCGTTGCTGTGGCACTGTCAGCTAGTCAGAGGGCAGTGACACCTACAATCGCTTTACTCCTGTGGTCAAGGTCCTGCCATTGTCGCAGCAACACAATCTTCGATGTCCAGTTTGCAATTTGAGAATATGTACAAGTTTTTGATTGCCACTCATCCGTTTACCAGTGTAATCTTCTGTCTTGTGCTCTTGTTTTTGCTTCTAACTTACGGCTGAGAAAAACTACAGCGAAATCCCTTAACAAGCCAAGTAGTATCTGGATCACAAACTGACAGATTGGAACCAGCCAGCTGTACTTCACAAAGTCCGTCTTGAATTTATTGTAGCTCGCTAAACTCAGCACTGAACCCCATCCAGGCCGGAATGCCATGAACGTTATGTATGGTGGCATTAGTATCCAAAATATCCACGATTTGGACGTGGGAGAGGGCTTCGAAAGTCTTATATGCTCGAAGACCCCTGGCAGAAAGAGCATCCGGAGAAAGACTATGACCAGCAGCGTAACCATTATCATCGTGCAGTAGCGAAAGATTATCCCAATCTGTGAAGGAGATCTGGAGTAAGTTCGGTGTGATGGCCTGCGTTGGGTGAGTCATACCTTCGCGGAGCTCTTATATGTGACATATGCCACTGCTGCCCAGACGACCAGCACACATCCAATGACTTCCAAGTTGTAGTCGGTTAGTTTGTACCTAAAAGAGAACTCATAAGTCATCATCTCGAGCTGACGTGTTGCGCTACCCAACTCACCGCAACAATTCAAGCGATGATACCGACAGCATTCTATATGTCACGGGACCCCCTGCGGAATGGCTGAGGTTGCAGTGTGATGTGTACATATCGGGAATGTCCAAAGGAGTTTTGTGCCATTGATGAGACGCATCGCAACTCCACGGCAGCGTTGGCTGCAGTGAGTTAATGAGGAATAAGAAGAGAACGGCGACTAGGACGCTATGAAAGACCAACGAAATAAGATTTATTGCTAAGCCGATGTAGCCTAGACCTGGAAGAAGAGGTTTTAGAGGGGATGTTCCGATTGGATGGTAGAGGACTTACCCTTAAATAGCGGCGATATCCGGAAAGCTGATATGTATCCCGAGCTGGAGAACTGTCCCAGGAACGATTGAATGAAAAATAGTGGAACGGCATAGAGAAGTGCGATGAAAAACCAGCAGAAAATGTCAAAAACTGTGGAGACAGGCAATTGAAAAGGGAATTGTTTAAAATTCAAAAATGCATCGTGTTCAAAATATTTGTAAATTATGAAAGGAAAGAGGAGACGTTATAAGCGAACCTCTGCGGCAGATGGAGTCATAGAGTGGTCTAGTACGTGGCGCATACAAATTTCAGGAGATGGAGCTCAGCGACAAGCATCAGCTATAACCAGTTGAAGAAAAAAAGTTACTCCTTTCGAGAGAGAATCCTTTAAGAGTTTCTGTTTTCACACAGTAAAGAGTTTAGCTCCAGCGTGTGTCTCTGTTCCATACCGCGGGTAAAGGCTTGAGTGTGGGGCGATTAATATCCGGAAATAGGCGTTTTTTTTTCGGAAGATTTTTGAAACTGTACTCTAGCACTCAGACTCAAAACTAGTCCATTGTACTGCCAGGTAGCAGCCTACTCCAGTACCGTTAATTTGATCCCAACGGCAAATGGTGACTGGACCAGATTCGATTTCACTGGGATTCGAACCTGAGACTCCCCTAACTTGGGGCAGGTACTTAATCATCTGCGGCATCCAAATAGGCGTTTTGCCTGACCTCAAAACTTGTGGAATATTCTGTGCCTGGAGCAGTTTTTGTGGGAGTTTGATGTTTGTGGGGACAAGCCTCCAGAGATTTCAGTCCAGGAAGCCAACATTGAGTGTGTATAAAAGTAAAGTACTCCGATGACGACATCCCTGGAGCGGAGCTTACGAACATCGCGAAAAATATCCTTGCAATCGACTAGTGCTTAGCCACACAGATGATCACCGCGCTGCCTGTGCGAACAGCCGTAGGAGAACGGCATCATGCATTACAGCGCCTGCCTGTCGCTAGCGTCAGGCGTGGTCTGATGATGTGATGTTGTTCGTTCTGTTCCTTGCGACGCTTCATACCAGGCGGTTCGGTGCTTTTTGTGTTCTTCGTTTTGTCAGTTATTTCTTTTCTTTGTTATCATAACTTCTGTGCGGAGCTACACTATAGATTGGTCATATATTTTATTTGAGCGTTAAACCCTCGTACAGAGTGCAAGGGTCATAAGTTGAGCTATCGGATCATCCAAAATGTGGTCGATTAATAGAGCTCAAGAAGGCATTAGAAAAAATAGTTTTCAGTAAAATTCGTCCCTCACACTTCACAAACTCCTTTAAACCTGAAAACGCAATGGCGCGCACAACATGGTTGGTTGCTGTAGAAGCTAGGCCCTAGTCCACCTCGTCACCCAAAAAAGAAGAAGAATGAGTTGATCGTGCCACGAAATTCTCCATCGAATAAAGACAACCTTTTCGACTTCTTCGTCAATTCAGGGCTTCAACCAATAAGCCTCAAGCATGATACTACACCAACTGTGTACGCCATCTTGGGCGTGGTCTTCCTATACGTAGTCCCTCGAGGTTGGAGTCGGAGGCTTTCCAGACCAAAGCGTTGGTGTCCATTCGCTTTACATAACCTAGCCATGTGGGACGGGAGACTCGGACCCGCTTGACCAGATTGATGTCACTGTACAGCTCGTTCAGTCCCCTCCTCCAACAGTGCATACAGGACCAAAGATGATCCGAAGGACCTTCCTCTCGAAGCGAACAAGAATCTCCTCGTCCGCCAGTCAGTTATTGTCCATGCTTCCGCGGTCTTATCTTTTCTTCGAATGAGGGTATTATTGCTCTATCGCCTTCTAAGCCCGAAAAAACAGCGATTGGCAAGAGTAATCCTTCGTTTTATCTCCGTGAAGGTGTCATTACTTGAATTGACGTCGGAGCCTAGGTAGACAAAGTCTCTCGCTATTTCAAAGTGAACATCAGTCAGCTGAACGTGCGTCACTGGAAGCAGTTAGCACAGGACTGTGCTGGGTTGAAAGGCATGTTGGCTGAGGTCCAGGTCCACCTCGGACTGTAGTCCCAGCTGAGAAAGAAGATGATCCCTTACGAGCCATCTACAGTTTCATGCATCGAGTTGGTTGAGAATCTTCCCACTTGTAAGCGCCATCTCAGAAGTAGACGTCCTCTATTTTGCTGGCCCACAGGCCCAGTGTCGGATACTTCCTCCACTTGTGTATATTTGATTTCAACTCCTAATTCCCGTGAGAATAAATCAACCATGTTGGTTAGGGAAACAAACAAATGGAATAAAATCTTGAAGCAACTTAATGAGTACAAACGACCAATCACTGAATGGCGTCATTATTTTGTTTTCAGACAACACGAGACGACACATATGTATTTTGAAATTATTTAGAAATACCGCCAGCACACAACAGAGACGACGCAGAACTTCATGCCTGAAACACAATACGACGATGGTGCTACGTCGAGTGGCGTTTAACTTTCAAACATTTGCAGCGGTAGGTTGAAGGGTACCCATGCGACTAGTGTTGCGTCTCACTTAGACCATTAGTTTCGGTCCATTGTGCCCTGGGAAACGCAAGCAATTCAATACAACACCCCGAAGTACTGTGTTGTGCTAGCGATCTTGCGTCTGTTCAAAAATGAGACGAATGAAAACAACGTAACGCACTCTCTCACGGCAATTTGTCAACACGTTGAAACATTTCCGCGCGTTTTGACACTTCTCGCACAAACTGAGATTTGAGGAAATGAAAACAGTTGATTGACTTGGATTGTCATGCACCATCGCAGATAATCATCCATTTCGGAGTTATCCGTCTCTCCTCCATCACTCATCAAAGTCAGTCACTTACAGCCATTCGACACGATCATTGGGATAATTGCTAACCCATATACGTTATCAATTCGAAATCCGTTATTGAGACACGCCCAGGCGAAGTCATGCGGACTTGACCAGACACCGCGGTTCTTGTTTGGTCTAAACGACCCGCCGCCGACACTTTGTGACATTCTGTAAACACTCGAGAGTGCTGACTCGCCCCGATCGCGGATTGCGAATGACTGCAGATTGATTCTGTGGAGAACCAAAATTTCGAACTTGGAAGCGATACATTTCTTAATTAAACAGCGGAGATCAGTGGCAGTTTGACGGCGAATCGCTCACCAAAATTTGGCGCGACTCGCTTCGAAGATAATTTCGTATGAGGAACAGTCCTATCAGCTGCTACAGAATTGATAGGGTTTGCTGGTGATCAGATCCAATTCGCTCTCCTCTTTCCTCTTCTCGCGCGAATGAAAATATAAAAAAAGAAAAAATGTGTTCATCTTGAACTTAAGTATCAGAACTTTCAGCGCTTTGGACAAAATACACAAAAAAACATTTTCTCTCTGGCCTGCTTCCAAAAATATAAATGGTATGACCTTGAGTCAGCCAATCAGCAGAGGTCTGCACGTAAACAACTCAAAATGCTGGCAAGAGTCAATTGTAGCCTTTTACGGAACCATATCCTGGCTCAGTCCCTCAGAAGGGACTGAAGGGCTTGAGCAAATTCCATCGCATGTAGAGGAAGAATGGCAACTTCAGCAAATGTCATTGCCTCTGCACGTGATGTTTGTGGAGTGAAGCGGCAGCTGGTGGGGAGAAAAGAACTGCGTGATTTGAAACACCCGGTGTTCAAGAAGCCATCAGAGAGAAGGAGAAGACCTACAGTGACTGGATTCTCTTAGGGAACTCTGCTTGTCATGACCAGAAGAAGAACTTCCCAATTGGTTGTGCGAGCGGCTAAAGAACAGTCTTGGAAGGATTTCGGCGAGAAGTTGGACAGCTACCATAGATCTGCGAGAAAGGTGTTCTGGCAAACCATTCGCTGGCTCAGAGGAAGGAAATGCAACATCATCGAAGAAGCGAAACCCAAAGATGATGTGTTGCTTTCCAATGAGTTCGACATCTTGCGCAGATGAAGCGAGCACTTTTCGGAACTGCTCAATTCCGAACAGGGGCTAGGGTTGGTAGACCTTTAGTCTTGAGTGGGGCGTTGGAGGAAGTCATTGTGGCGATTGAATCGCTAAAATTTGGCAAATCCTCCGGTGTGAAATCCGACCAGAAATGCTTAAAGCTATGGGTGAAGAGGGCTCTATCGTGTCGTCCCTCTTTTCAAAAAGGGAGACATTCCCTTTCATTATGAACTACAACGTCGTTCAAGTGGCGACCGAGATGATCCTGATGCAAACTAATGACGTTTGGGGGAAATTATTCATATAGGAGAGGTAACTGCGATCAAGCTCTGTGGCAAAGTCGGTGTATGATTGACTGAAAAAGTCGGCGAATAGTTTGCAATGGTTTGGGAATCGGTGCGAAGAGAAGTTTAAGCTAGGTTTAGTTGTGGTACCATACGGAAATACGAACGATTGCTAAATGTTGATCCCAGAACACGACTGGGATCACAGTTGAGAAAACTATTCGATGGAGACAATTCGATTTAATCTGCCGTCACTTAAGTCATTCACCGGCAAAGTTTGTAGTCCGTGATTGTCGAGGCCTCATTCGGTCCAATCACCTTGGCATCACGTCTCAGTAAAAACAGTGGAAGCTTGTTCACTGACAGGGAAAAGATCAAAGCCAAGCGAGTTTAGTTATTTTCATTTATTTTTCAGTCTTAACACAAGGTGCCATGAAAATCACACGGTGGGAGGAGTGAGAACTCTGTGGCGGGTTAGAGTTACAGGAAATTACCAGCTTCCTGGAGCTGGAGCAACGTTAATGGAGACAGTTGACTTGGTGAATTCAGTTCTTATCTTTGGGCTTTTGCTTAGTTAAGTAATTTGTGCTCGACTTGTAGTTCATCTGAAAATTAATCTCCATCAAATAAAATAAAACAGAGTTTTGTGAAACTTGTGACTTGAAATCAGCGAGTCACGCCATAAGTGCTGACCCGCTGTAGAACCATAGATCTATGACGACATGAGACAGATACAAAGAAAGCTGAGTTTTGTGACATTTTTTTTATTTTTTGGCTTCAAAACAAGCGGACATTTGACTCACGGTGGGGCGATTCTTTCGTGAGAAAGAGGTGGAGTGAATTACCAGGTTCCTGGAGCTGGAGCAACATTGACGGAGACAGCTGACTTAATGTGTCCTGGTAGAGGAGCGGTGTGGATGGCTCCACGGTTCTTGGCGACGTATGAAGCTCCATAGGAGGCAACTGGAGCAGCGATGACAGCTGGCTGAGCAACGGCGACTTGTTGTGCATAGACTTGTGGGGCAACAGCGATCTGGGGAACATATGCTTGTTGGGTGTACACTTGTGGGACGGCAAGATTGACAGCAGCTGGGATCTGAGCAGCAGAGACGATTCCGGCACCATAACCACCATAGGAACCATAAGCTGGTCCTTGGACCAAACTCTGTCCAGCGAGACCGTATCCGAGTCCGAGTCCAAGGTTGTTGTATCCCAATCCATTAACTCCAAGACCGAGTCCATTAACTCCAAGACCGAGTCCGTTAGCGCCAATGCCGAGTCCATTGACTCCCAGACCAAGACCAAGACCGAGACCGGAAACTCCAGCGGGGTTGTATGATTGGACTCCCATGGCAACAGCCAACAAGACTACGGCGGCAATGACGAACTAGGAGAAGGAATAAATTATTAAGTGGGGAATCTAAGGAAGGCGGCAAGTCCTCCTTACCTTCATGTTGATTGTTTGAATTGAATAACTCTTCTGATTTGTAAGTTGGAATTGGGGGAACTTTTATACAAATTGTAACATTCGACCAGGTGGTGCGCCAGTTGGTGCGCGACTTTCACTTTGACTTTGGCATTGATTTCGGTTGAATCACGCTTTTACATACTCAGAGATAAAGTAATTAGTTTGGAGTGCAAGCACAGGGAAATATTTGGACAACTTTCCTTATCGTGCATGCAGATCTCCTTCACACGCCAGTCCACAGCTCGAACTGAGTTGTTGTCAAGACTGGTTGCTGGTCGTTCGATGACGATACGGTGCACAGATACTGATCGTTGCAAATGCGTGTGACTTGTGCCCTTGAACTCAGTTTAAGGGGATACCAAACTCTGTTTCAATCGCTTTCTGCTGACCTCAACCGCCCTCCGTCATCAGAATTGTGTGGAATTTCAAGAAATTGTAATATTTCTCTTCAAGCAGGTGCTTGCATTTCTTGGTCCCGATAAGACAAGAAGGCGAAAATTATGTGACAGTCTACGATCTACCAAACGACCAACACAAGATCGTAGTTCCCGTTTGATAAGACTATAGAAGCCAGAAGAAACTTCACAAGCTCAAGATAGCATGTTCAATTTGAATCTTAAATTGGGTTCGAAACTTCTACTGCTCTACTATGAAAATGCTGATCTGGTCAATCGGTTCACTTGACTCAGCCGCATGATTTAGCCCATTAAACTGCAATCAATGCCAACGTCAAAGTGAAAGTCTCGCACCAGTTGGTCTGTTTTTTCATTTTGTATAAAAGTTCCCCCGATTCCAACTTACAAATCAGAAGAGTTATTCAATTCAAACAATCAACATGAAGGTAAGAAGGACTTGCCGCCTTCCTTGGATTCCCTACTTAATCATTTCTCTCCCCTCTCAGTTCGTCATTGCCGCCGTAGTCTTGTTGGCTGTTGCCATGGGAGTCCAATCATACAACCCCGCTGGAGTTTCCGGTCTCGGTCTTGGTCTGGGAGTCAATGGACTCGGTCTTGGAGTTAATGGATTGGGATACAACAACCTCGGACTCGGACTCGGATACGGAATTATTGGACAGAGTTTGGTCCAAGGACCAGCTTATGGTTCCTATGGTGGTTATGGTGCCGGAATCGTTTCTGCTGCTCAGATCCCAGCTGCTGTCAATGTTGCCGTCCCACAAGTGTACACCCAACAAGCATACGTTCCCCAGATCGCTGTTGCCCCACAAGTCTATGCCCAACAAGTCGCCGTTGCTCAGCCAGCTGTCATCGCTGCTCCAGTGGCCTCCTATGGAGCTTCATACGTCGCCAAGAATCGTGGCGCCATCCACACCGCCCCTCTGCCAGGACACATTAAGTCAGCTGCCTCCATCAACGTTGCTCCAGCTCCAGGAACCTGGTAATTTCCCTCAACTCTCCCACGATAGAGTTCTCCCTCCTCCTACCGTGTGATTTCCGTGGCACCTTGTGTTAAGACCGAAAAATAAATCAAACTGAAAACAAATCTTTGACTTTCTTTTCAAGTGTTGAGACAATTGATTTCATGATTTTCATTCACTCTCATCTCATCTTCAGTGACCCGGTTGTTCCCTTAAGAGGATCGCGGGGGCAATGCACTCTCGAGAGATCCCGAGGCCACTCGATCCTCCGCCGTCGACTCTAACTCATCAGGAGCTATGCCCAAGCGCAATCAGACTGGGAAACACGCAAAACACGACTGGATGGCGCAGTTGGTTAAGTGCCTGCCCCAAGTTAGAGGGGTTCTAGGTTAGAAACCCAATGAAATCGAATCTGGTCCAGTCACCCTTTGCCGTTGGGATCAAATTCACGACACTGGAGTAGGTTGCTACCTGGCGGTATAATGGACCACTTTTGAGTCTGAGTGTTCCAGTGTTGTTTCAACAAATCCAAAAAAAAGCGCCATCAGGCGGGTGTTTGGACTTGGTCCAACCATCTCGTCCTGCGTCTGCCAAGCGGTCGCCTACCTGATGGAATCGCATTCAATTCACGCCTCGGAAGTCGTGACGATGGGGACATTCGTGCCACGTGACCAAACCATCGAAGCTTAACCCTTTTCGTTCGAAGAAGCAGCTGCCCAACGTTGAGTTCGCCGTGGCCTGTCATATTTTTCACCCTATCCCGGCGAGTGATTCCTACAACATCAAGAAGAAATCTCATCTCTCACCTGGTGTGAAAATGTGGTCCGATAAACAACCCTTCTCCCTTTTGAATACCAGAGTGGTACAATTTGAAGTATCGTTTTCCTTTATTTTCCATGAAATGTTTATCATTTTAAAGGGCGTGATCGCGATCGCGACATGAGTCTAGGCAGACGTCTACGGATCCAAATCCTAAGATGGCTGGGCCATCTAGACCATGGACAGCTTGTGAAGCAAACGTGAACAGGGTGGATAATTTTATTATTAAGCTGATTCGAAGGCACGTTGCACGAGCCATTACCTCGGAAAACGAGCTGATATTTGGAGCCTACTACCCCAATGAAGCATATTATGAGAACGCTTGCCGAAGTGGATTCATTCCACCGGAAGCGTTCTTGTTCCTTGAACGGATTGGCTTAATCCAGAATGCAGAGGGATGTCCATTGATCTAGCACGTGGTGCGAAGGACGGTAGATAGGCGACTCCACTACGAGAGCGATGTCGCAAGCGTTAGTCCGGATAATCTCCGGTTCAGCAGATCTATCTCTTTTCGCGACAGAGCGGAGTGTGACAAAGTTCCTGGATTCTACTGCTGGTTGCAGCCCCATCAAACGTCCCAGCTGTCGCCAGCTTAATCAGCTAACGGTACATTAGGTTAGGGAATTAGACTAGGGTAAATTTAAGAAAAAAAAATATAAAAAATCCTAAAAAAAGCACAAAAAACAAAAAAAAAAAAATGTTAGATAGTTTAGTTTAGTTTAAGTTAGGTAAGTTAATTTTAAGTTAGGTTAAGTTTTTATTTAAGTTTTTCTTAGTACAAGTATTCTTTTAGTATTATTAAAATAAAATATGTAAAATTACAAAAGAAGCCGAAAGGCAAAATAAATTAAAAATTCCTAGATTAACTTAGAGTGCCCGCATAGGGCCAGTAAGATAGTATAAGAAACCATTTATTATATCTAGTTTAAGTATTTTTTTCCTAGAATATAAGATTTTTAAAGATAAAAATAAAAAAATGCATTTAAAACTAACAGCTTGTACCAGTGAAACAACGCAACAGTGGACGTCCACGCCTAAAGGGATGTGATCTCAGCACCTTCGCAGCTGTCGTGCAATTGCCTGAAACCCTAGAAGCTTTTTATATAAACAAATTAACAGACATGTCGGAGATAGATGTCAAGAAAATCTGGATGTTCATCCAGAAATCAAAATGGTTTCAAGAGAACCGGTTGGAAGCCAGCTCAGTGGCAGCGCAATAGATCCTCTGTGTCTAATTGAATCCTTCACTTGTGAGGGAGGCCAACTTACCTACCTAACCTCTTTTCATTCGGTTGCAAAATATGTCGGTCTTATTCCTCCACAAAACCCAATTTGAACCCAACTTTTTGAGCAACAAGGAAAACTCGCCATTATATTGAAAAAAAAATCTTTATTCCATCACAACCAGCGCTCGGATGACACAATAGCCGCCATACCCTACTGAACATTTGTCAGATGTGACATCTCCGCGCAGGAGAACATGTCTTCGTAGCGCTGTCGATCGTTGGGATCAGCCGGATGCCAGTCTTCTGGCTTTGTCCACTTCCGCAGTCCACTCGCCGCCGCACCCTGGCTCTTCATGACCTTGTACAAACACACGCCGGGGATAAGTAGCCACGGCATCATGATGATCAGGGCTACTATGTAGACCACGATCCTTGAGAAGGTGTAGTCCATTGCCACTGCAATCAGGAATCCAATAACCTGAGGAAGACCAAAAATCAAAGACACTCTCAGTGGCAGATCTGCCGCACTTACGAATCCCAGGACGAGAAACAGCGGCGTGATGAACCTCACAACGTACACCATCCACGTCGCGTACATGCGGCTCGTCATGAAGTGAAGATCGCGCTGCAGGCGAACTCGGCCATAGATCCAGAGGACGACCAGCAGGAGCAGCAGATTCAGGAGCATCTGGGTGAGGACAGAGAACTCCGTGAGGACCTCGAAGACCATAATGCCGTGCTGGAAGTAGAGCTGTCAAGACACACAAAATCGCCAAATTCTCATCTTACATTGGAGCAGAAGTACACGGACACAAGGGACAGACTGCCCACCATCATCCACGTGACCTCCCTCTTCATGGCCCTCAGATGCGCGAACTCGTCGAACAGCGACGTGAGTACTGAAAAGAGTTGCACAACCTAGGAATCAATTAGTTCCGCCATGGGCAGGGGAAGAACTCGAGATGTACCACAAGATTCATGGCTCCCAGGATCAGCATTGCGAAGTAGAGCAGCGACCACAGGTTCGGCAGCTCGAGCAACGTCAGCGCTGTCGGAATGGACAGAAACTCCAACCACTGCCTTCCATCGGAACGGAAGACGATGTTCTTCGGGTGTGAATCTGAAATGAGACTGTCTTCAGTTGACGCTCTCCAGGATCCTTGGATCCCCGTGCTTACTCTTCAAGTGGTTCGTGACTAGAATGTGCAGGAACGCCGTGCCCATAACGACGCCGAATTGAGCCAGTCCCAGCAGCCAGCTGTACTTTGAGATGTTGGTCTTGAACCGGTTGTAGCTGGCCATGCAGAGGATCGATCCCCATCCAGGCCCAAGGCTGGAGAGGGCCAGCATTCCCATGAGCAGCCACGACTTGGTCTCCTTCAGGTGCTGGGGACGGAAAAACGTGCGGACTCCCTCGAGCGCGCCGGGCAGGAACAGAAACCGCACAAGGCAGAGGCCCATAATGCTCAGCATCGCCATGCAGGTGTACCGAATGCACCTTCCAATCTAGGGACGAGATGTCTTAGGGAGACCTTCATCTGGACGAGGAAATAACCCACCATTTCCGTTGGTTTGCTGATAATGGCCCCGACAACGATCCAAACGAAGAAGGTGAACACGACGAGTGACCAGGAGAACGTCGTGGGCGGCTCAGGGTCCAGGTAGTGGATGATGTTCATGTGTTGGCTGAAGAACTCCAGGGATGGAACTCGCATGAGAACGACGTCGTCGGTCTTGATCACTGTCTCAGCTAAGTTGCAGGGCTGCAGAGGAGACGGATAATGACTGGGATCCCACGCGGAGGAGGCCGAACATACTCACTGTAGTGACAGTTTCATTTGGGTCGATCCAATATATGCTTCCCTCGCAGCTCCACGGCAGTGTTGGCCGCAGCGAGTGCAGGAAGTAGAACAGTGGTATCGCTGTGAACACACTGTAGTAAGTCAGCTGTGTGAGGTTGAGCGCCAAGGACACATATCCGATGCCTGAAAGGAGATTGAGATGAATGAGATGTTTGCTGTGGGCAAGGAGTCACTAACCTTTGAAAAGCGGCGCTATCCGAAAGACCGATATGAAGCCGGAGCTGGAGAACTGTCCAAGGAATGATTGAATGAAGACGATCGGCACCACGCAGAGGGCCATAATTGTGAAGTAGGGAATGATCAGGAAAACTGAAAAGAAAAGAAGGAACAAGTTACCGATTGGATTTTGAGTAAACGATGAGAGTCGTTAGCCATATTATCGACTGCGTGTGAACTTTGAAGTAAAAGGGAAAATTCAAGGATCACATGTTACAAGACCAAGAGGCCACAAACTGAGGGATGCGTCTTCGAAATCAGAGTAGACGACAAGTCGAACAAAGTCGAGTTTTATAAGTCATCCAAAATGAGCATTACATGTCGGCGTCCATAGCTGTTACGAATTGCAGTGCAGTAGTGCATCAGCAAATGGGCGAACCATCGTCAGTCACCAGTGTACAATGGGGCGCCAGACGATCAGGACAGAAGTGGTGTCAGCCGGACCGATTAAGGTAGCCCTAAACGACGAACATGCTCCCCGAACTTGCTCGTTTGCGTTATCCCCTACACGGCGAACACATTTGGCGAACATTCATTTCGTGTTGTTTCTTCAAACCGTCAACATGTGTGATAGGGAAGTGCAAGTAGTGAATTCCTCGATAAAATCGTGGCTGACTGTTGACATTGTGCTTAATCCGCGACATGCACTCGGCGACGTTCACAGCAAAAATGAGGTTTGCTCGCGAACATGGCCCTACACGGCGAACATCAAAGCCAACGAACACGACAGAATCGAAATTTTTGGCCAACAGCGAGCGGCTCGCGAACTAGCCCATACATGACGAAAATGAGGCGAGCACGAGCAAGTTCGGTGAGCATGTTCGTTGTTTAGGGCTACCTTTATGCACGGAGAAACTTTCAGAAAGGATAGCGGTGATTGCGACCGGGAAATAGGAGCGTGATCGTCCATGGCACACGTGCGTAAACCACACCCAATTTCATAGTGCGCTGGATAGCGGTAGTTGCGACCGAGAAGTCGTCTCGACGGACAACACAAGACAATAGAGCTGGTGTGGTGACGGCAAGCAGACATCACTTCACTTCTTGCCAGAGCATCAGAAGGAGCAGTCGCGCGATTATACTGTCCATTATAACATTCAAACAAATAAACGGTTATTATCTCTGCGTTGTCTGTGTTCGTCTTTTATTTCTTCCTGAGCAATTGAACAAGAGCAAAGATAGGAAGGAGGAGCCATAAGCCGATAGTGAAGGGCTGTAAAATCAGTCACCATCCGAATGCTGCAGTCTGCTATGAGGTACACGTCAAAAGCCAGGAGCTAGGGGACATAAGTCACAAGTACGGAACGTGAAGCACATAATCAAAGTCATGGTCATGGCCTTCGAACAAAGGTGGTGAAAGGTGGGCCATCTAGTGTTCTTTATTTGTAAATCAAAGGCTATTTTGATACTGACAGCTGTTTCCAGCTCGAAACCTTGACAGAAAGTCAGTATCATACCTCCGCGGAAAGAGAAAATACAAGTTTCTTTTTAAAAATGCAATAAAATGGACAAAATTATATTTTTTCGTGTATTTTGACTTTATTTGTCAGAACAAACATTCCCATTAATTATGAAATACAACATCGTTCAAGTGTAGCCTCGAATAGCGTCGCAGCAGCGCATTCTGTCACGGATTGATTGGACCATATTGGCCTTAGGTGCTTGAATCGTTTCCGTTTCGGGATTGTTGGCATAACATCGGTCCAAAGAGGCCAAATCGCAGCACCGAGGCGGCCAATTAACATGGCATGGGCTGTGTGGCATGGCGCGCCATCCTGCATAAACCAGAGGTCGTTCAAATCTATGTCTTTAACATCAGTAAAATACCAGTCGGTTCCTCGGTTCGAATCCTAGTGAAATCGAATCTGGTCCAGTCACCATTTGCTGTTGGGATCAAATTAACGACACTGGAATAGGTTGCTACCTGGCACTACAATGGACTAGTTTTGAGTTTGAGTGCTCCAGTAGTGTTTCAAAAATACACCGAAAAAAAAAATACGTCAAGCTGGTGATAGCTCGAAGTCATAAGACATAAGCTTAGAGCATAAATTAATTAATAACGAAGAAACGTAAGGACCAACTACAAGACGCAACGTATCCAAGAGACACAGAATTTCAATTCACCTTTAATGATAGAAATCAACTCCACTTGTGAGAGAACAATAGCACAACACGAGTGGTTGCTGAGAAGCTAGGCCCAGGTACACCTCGGACTGAGACGTTGCATTATTATAATTATTATTTAATGATAGAAATCGAAACTAGGGCTTATTGGCACAACAAACCAAAAGAAATTTAAAGCGAGACACGTGCTATGAGCTGAAAACTATGAACTATGAGCTACATCACGAAAGCTCACGACTCATGCGTAAAAGATCGTGATCCAACAACCAACTGAAGATATGAACTGATGTTTAAGCACTAGAATAACGAGACGCGAGCTAAACACGAGTTATGGAACACAAGTAAAGTCGCAAGCGGAGAATTTGTTTCTTCGTATCAGTGGATCTGACTTACATGTCACGGCTCACGAATAACCACATACATATGTATGTACTGACGACTGTGCATTGAGCAAAGTACTGGCGGCCAGTGGTAGTCAGTCTGTAGTCGCAAAGGATGAATGTATCGGCGTTTGGAGTGAACAATAGATATTTTAAGATGAAAATTCATACACATGCAGATCTTTCTCAAAGAAGATCGTTGCTTTCACGAATTCTCTTCCTTAGCCTTCGCTTGACATGGATTATCTTGTCATTGCCAAAAAAATGAAGACCAAAGAAACGTATATCCCAGCTGTACACCCTTCCAAGTTGAGTTACAAGCTGCAGTGGGAGCAATGATTTTTGCCAAGTACTTTGGTTTAAATTCATCATCCGTCCATAAATCATAAGCCGAATCTTGATGTTCCAGAACTGTCAGTCTATTTACTCTCGTAATCGCTACTGAGGGTGATTTAAGTAGCTTAATTGTCTTAAGGCAACATTGTGCAACATTGCGCAATCGTAAACCATTTACATGACCATACGAACAAAGCAGCAACGATTCCTATAAAGGCACTGGTCAAGTTGACAGCCTGCTCGTGGCGCCGTCTTTAAAGCAACTGCTTAGCGGTGAGCCAATGTACGCAGCGTCCGCTCTTTCAGATCTTTTGGGGTTCTCCAGGTTTGGGGGGTTTGCTCGAGCCTAATGGTGTAAACAAATTTCGAGTAATAAACCGACAACAAGCCTCAGATACAGATAACTTTATCGTTGACGTCCATGCATTACGGAATATGGAGAACCACTTTCGGTTCTGCATGTGGAATGTGTGAGTCTGTAGAAGCTTACAAGGCATACATCGCGGCATTCCAGGAAGTTCGATGGGATGGATGCTACGACGATTGCTACAGGGAGCCAAAACAGAGCTTGTTCAGATTGGGGTTTGTTGTTCAAGGCAAGGTTCCTCGGCGATCGACGTTATACGTTCCTTCAGTATTCTTGGTGTTCGAACCTTACAAGGAGCCAACATTGAGTCGCATAATTTCTTCGTTGTAGCCAAGAAAAGACAACGCCTGTGGGTCAACGCAACAGAGGACGTCCACGAACAAGGTGGCGCACACAAGTCGAGGGGGACCTTGGCCGGCTTGGTGTGCGAAACTGGAGACAGCTGGCGAAATATCGTGCTTGCTGGAGATGCATGTTGAGTGAGCCCCAGGTCCACCTCGGACTGTAGCGCCCTGAGAAGGAGAAGAAGAAGCCAAGAGAAGATCATAGAAAACGGAGTTGAGTAAGACGAGAACAGTTTGATGTCGCAAGGCTACAATCGCAATTGATCACAAGTAATTTTGCGGATCGAGTTTTTTCGAAGTTCTCATAGAGTCCAACCCTACCAGGCGAAGCAATGGAAGCGCAGTGGAAAAGTTGCCAAAACGACCAGATAGGCTGCATCTGATGTGTTAAACTGGAATAATGGCTTTATGAGTACTGGAGCAGTTGGTTAAGTACCTGCTCTAAGTCAGAGGGGCCTCAGGTTCGAATCCCAGTAAAAGCAAATTTAATACGCTTTTATCCGGTTTTTCAAATCTGGTCCAGTCGCCTAATGCCCTTGGGCTCAATTTAGCGGCACTATCACTGGAGCGGTCGATCAGTGGTAATAGTCTGACTGTGGGTATCACAATGGACCAACATGGTCTAGGTGTGCTGGTGAATTCACTAGCAGCTCCCTAACCTAACAACGAGTTCAGGGAAGGACAGAATCTGATTTATGTCTGCTTTCCAGTCTTCCGATAACTCGATCTTTATGCCAGATGTTTGGTTTTTCTCTTCCTCTATGAGACTATGACTCAAGGCCTGTTCTGCTCTGAGCATCAAACCTCATAAACGCCACGTGGCCGATCCAATATAGTCGACGTATTTTTCCCTTGCGGACTACATTTACATTCTGACGTACAACTCGTAAATTTCACGGAATTTCTTCGCCTCTGTTTGCTTCCCCGCGGAGGCTATTAATTTATACTACTCAAAAATTGGGTCTACTAAGTCCGCCATCCACTTACCGAGCGAGAGAGGTGCCAATTAAAAATTCAAGGGAAAAGTTTATAAATTCACGCGAACCATTTGTTTCGTTTTGAAGTCAACATTTTGTTTTTGTCGAAAATAAGTTGAAAAGATTTTCAAAATCTTTCGAAAATGAAATTTTTTGATTTTTGCCCTTGCCACTGAAAGCCTCAAACAAATGTCACTGGCTCCATTTGCGAGATCACTTCTCGCGATCGTTGCGCAGAATGTCATCATTCCTCGTCGGCAATATTCAAAGTGATCCCTCTGCAAACAGATGCCAGCTATAAATAGGCACAAACACGGTCTTTAATGCATCTTTTATTGGCCCACAGCGATCGTCAATAGCCGATGAATATTGGCACCAGCGCCGCAACGATCTTTCATTTAATCGCGCGTCCATTTGGGAACTAAGATTCGCGAGCAGATAAATCATCGTCAGCCTCGTGGGTGAAGGCTGCTCGTGAATTATTATCTCAGACGAGTCTGACCATATTTTCGATTTGAAAAACAAATAAAACAAATAATCCACTTGATTTTCATTCACTCATCCACTCACTCACCTCCCAGATCCCTGAACACAACCGAAGGCAGCACAATCATGGCATCGATCTTGAACGCGTGGCCGAGGCACGCATAGAAAAAGTCCGTCGGTGACTCCCATTTACCGCGTTTCCTGTCCGGACTAAACGGCTTCGAACCGACCTCGTACGACCATTCCTGCGACATTTCGCGGCTCATCACAAACCGAACCTCGTTCCGTATCTCAGCACGAAATACGAGTAAAACCGTATCACAGCGGCGAACGCGATTCGTGTGAAATATCTAAAAATACAACTACTTAACCGAAATAGATACAAAAGTGTTAAAACGCTCGCCACCACCAGAACGTGCGCTGCGACGAGCACAGTTCGAATGGGCGTCCAGCGAAAGGAGACCAATTGAGAGTCGCATCTTTGGAGGCGCTACACTACGCCGCGATACAGCTCAGCAGTGCGGCAGGCGGCAGGCGGCAGGCGGCGCGCGGGACGGGCTCCCGAAATAAATAAAAGACCCGCGCAAAGGAAGGCAAATAAAGCGAAATGTAAATGTGGACGTAATTGGAAAATAAACAAAGCAATCACACAAATTCATTTACTGCAGTACATCCAGTTGCGGCTGGTGTGGGACGTCGGTGGGTCGCGTTGGCGGAAGCTGGATATCAAAGGAATTCAAGAAATTCACGAAAGAAATTAATAATTCCGCATCGGATCACGGGGAAGGTGGCGCGACGCGGACGCGACTGTGGTTCAATGCCGTCATGTAAGACATTGTGTAGCGGATTATTTCGGTTTGTTTGTCCGGATTTGTAGGGGGATTTGTAAATTTTTTTTGTTTGGAGTGCGGGCTGCCAAAATCCTTGACATTTGGTGAAACATTCAATTGGACATCGAAAGGAAACCGGATGATCAAAGGAAAGGCACTTGATGTGCTGCTGCACCTGGCTAGGGACAACTTTGTCGTGTCGGTAAACATGAATGTAAACATGAACGGGAAAATAAACATGAACGCGCGAGCGGATATGAACGTTCAACTGGAGGGAGACAATCACTTTGTTGTACGCAGACGACTGAAGGAAGTGACCAACTTTCGTCAGGTCTCAGAAATGAACATCGCCTTCCATGTGTGTCTCTATCCAGAGTGACAAAATCGAGCAGAAGGGCTGTCTCATTCTACCAAAAATGCAAGAAAACAACAGTGAGCACCTTCGTCTTTAAAAATTCTCGATCTTCACAATCGTCCTAAGATACATGAGGGCATTTGCCTTTGCTGATGCTCATGGCTAATATTTAATCCAATTAGATCGCCCCCACACGATATCGCCGTCAAGCGTTTTATGGTGGGACGACTTCCGCTGTAGCATTTCTCTCGCATTCACACGCCACATTGTTGCTAAAAATAATGAAAGCAATTCTTCATTTTTTCCACGTTTTCCTTTCGCTAAACAAAAGGCTGCTTCTTGGAAGGAGGGTCATGAGATTTTTGGATAATGCCGTCAATCGATTTTTTTGGTTGAAAAGTGGATCAACTGATTCAACTTCAGGTGTCGGCGCATGTAATGGTCAAGGGGTGCTATGTCTGGACGGTACAATTTATCCATCACAGTTTTTCAATCAAGTTATTTTTCCCTGAAGGTCCATCAAAGAAGTTCGTGGTCGAACATCTTTGAGGAAGACCTTTTTGGTTAATTCGGATGAATTTTTCTGAATAGTTCGTAAAATCTCTCCCTTTCTCTCTCTCTCAATTTTTCTCTTCCTCACTCTCTCTCCATCTCTCTCTCCAACTCCCCACCCGTCTCTCTCTCTCCAGCAGTGAGTTTTGGAAGCATTAAATTCCACTCTATTATTTTTACCCCAATTGATTATGCTGTCAAGGTCGGAATTTGATGTGCCCAACATACGCTGCCGCTCCAATTCTACGGCCGAAGAGCTGGGACGTGCGGTTTGGAACGAATATGAAAAGCTGAGAGTACTGTCTTTAGCGAAGGACTGGATTTGATTAGAAGAAGCAGCCAGGAGATTGGTTAGAAAAAAATTAGAAAGAAAGTCGGAGTCAAAGCAGAGCCTTGAGGGACACCAGCATTTATTTGCTGAATATCAGACTTGAACCCATCTCAAACCAGTTAAATTGAACGGTTCGAAAGGTAATTTCTAATCCGTAGAAGAAGAGATTCATCGATACCATAAGCACCCATTTTCGACAAGAGAGCTTGATGCCAGACTCTGTCAAATGCCATAGAAACATCAAGCGCAACGATGTTGCTTTCTCCTGCATTGTGCAAAGATTGGTCCCTCTTTTCAGTGAGATATGCCATCACACCACCAGTGGACCTGTTGCTACGGAAACCATACTGCCGGAAGCTTCCACGATTCAATATATTTCAAAAGCTGACGATTTATCAGCGTTTCCATGACTTTAGAAAGAAGAGACGTAAGTACTATGGGTCGGTACGAGGTGGGTGACGACGGTTCCCCTTTTTTAAGCACGGGCTAAACAAATGCTATTTTCCACCTGCTAGGAGAGAGACCAGAAGAATAGGATAGATGGAAAAGTTTACCACTGAAGAAGAACACCTCTTCAGAAAAATTGGGGAATACCATCCGGGCCAGCGGGTTTCGATATAGTCGAGCTCTGGCCACAGAAAATCGGTTAACATCGCTCTATACCTCAGACCATTGACGACAAGGGTGTCTCCTTCCGAAGGAAAAATAATCCGATGATGCCGCCATGTCGTACATCGCACCAATTAGTCAATCTTTGTGGATGCATTAATGGTTGGTCGAACATTGTCTGGTCGGCGGCTATACTTTCTTTATTTCGCACCAATGTCTGTCTGGTTGGTAGCTTAAGGTCCAAAACAATGCACTCACGCTCAAACTTTTCCAAAGTGCGATGAATTGACTGCACACTGGAACAACTGAGCCGGAAATTCGATAATTTTTTCGAACGATCGAATCGACAATTAGAAGATCTTAACCAAAACACTTTATGTTAAAGAACGAAACTAGCATATCGTCGTATATTGTTTTAATAAGTAAACTTAAGCACCTCTTGCCGGAGTAATCATACTGTGAGTTGGCTTCCTTTTAAGAAAGTGACGTCTGATTCTTGCAAGGGGACATCGTTAATAGAGGCAGCAGACTAGCCAGCCATCCTTGGATAGAAATGATGATAGAATAATTTAGGATCCTCCGCGATTGATCAATGGATTGAGAAGCACACCCGGTTGCACAACGGCTATAGCTTGTGGGGTATTGTTACTCGGTGTACCATTGGCACTACCTCCTGAGCCCAAGGACCCGTTTGGACTAAAGTCAACATTGACAGAGGCCGGGACCTGAGCAGCGGTGGCGATTCCAGCGGCATAAACCGGTCCATCCACTTGATCCTGCTGAAGACCGAGGTTGTTATATCCCACATTGACATTCTTGACAATGACAAGATTCGAGACGCCAACGCCAATACCCTTGCTATAACGAACGGGTAATTTAGCTCCAATGCGAAAACTCGAAGGCTGAGGTTGATCGTGTGATTGAATTCCCACGATCAACGGGATTGCAACGAAAAAAACGATCTGAAATGGAAAACAAACCATGATCCTCGGGGAAAAAACAATGGGGACAGTTGGCACTTACTTTCATTTTAAATGTCTGCCCTGAAAACTTGTTCGTAGACGACTTTAGGTAGCTGTGCTTTATTTCATGGGAGGTGGAGCATACTTATACAAAATGTTGTCCTTCCGGTGCAAGAATTTCACTTTAAATTTGGCATTGATCGTTCATTAACAGACTCAGAAACAACAAATTTAAAAAGAGAAAACAAAAAATATTTGAACAACTCTCTTATCTTGCATGCAGATCGCCTTCATGTGCCAAGTTGGTTGCCTTCACCGGCTTTGGATGGTGTGATATGGCTGACAACGATGGGGTTAAGTTTCTTGGCTGACGTCTGCATTTGTACATTTTTCTGCTAGAGACAAGAGTGGCTGATAAATCAAGTTCTGACGAGCGACCTAGACTGTCGATTGCAAGCCTGGTACTCTCAAGTGGAAGTTCATGCCGTTGGGATGAGCTTAAAAGAAATTTCAAAACGGATCTGATTTATTAACACCAGTCAAAGTTAACAGTGTGCCTCAACTCAAGTTTGAGTTGAGCTAAGACTGCCTTCTGTTATAACTAAACTTTGTATGCTCGAACATGTTGGCACGCTTTTGAACCCACATTGGTATTGTATGCAACTAATTCCATAGCTCATCAACTAACAAAAGATACCCTATTCATCGCACCGACACCAATTCAGTTGAGGTTAGCTGCTGTTCATTTTCAAGCCTTTTCAGCTTTTCGAATACACAGAGGTATGTACATATATCCTTCTCCTAAACAATGGCCAGTACAATGGACCAGTTTTGAGTCTGAGTGCTCAGTAGAGTTTCAAAAATCCTAGCACTCCTTCACATGACTAAACGCGAAAATCCCCCTCAAAAATTCAGATTTTTGAAAATTTCTCCGTGATATCTCTCATCCCGCTGTCACCTCAGATGACTTGAGCCTTGAAGAATACTCGCGCATTTTCAAGACCAACACGTTCCAATACCGAGAAGATACATTTTCGTGTTGAAAACCACATCTCATACGATTCGTGTCCACACTCGCAATCAGAGGTCATCGTTAATTTCTTTCGTTTTCCTTTGTTTTTTGTTTAATTCCATTCCACGATGTGGCTATTAAAATTCGCTTTCGCGTCGTGTCGCTCGCTTCATGTTTCTGTCCCCGTCTCGGCGAAACCTATTTTTATCCCCCACCGTTTGGGCGGATAAATTTGAACAGAAGCCAAAGCTTGTTGTGTCTACACTCGTCGATGCAAAGTGTTGATGAACTCTATTGTTGAGATATTCAATCTAATCGCGAGTACATCGGAATGTGTGTCAGAGTACGCAGATGAAGTCACATTTTCACAGTGGTGTTTGAACTTTCATTTGATGCTGTACGAGTGTGTACTTACGCGCGCTCATCGACGCCGGTTTATGACAAACAATGGTTATCTCGATTTTACTGCCAATGTCAAGGTTAGACCGAATGACGATGTCTGGTGGTGCTATGGAATTCGGCGAAGAATGGAGAATATTCCAGCTGGGGATTCTTGGAGTAAGATTTGGAACATTTTGAAGGGATGTCCTCTCAGTAGGAAGACTCTACACGAAGTGCAGTTGGAGAGGACACTTTGATGGATGTGCTGGTACTGAATTCAACTCTCGGTCTTATAATATTCGTTTCCATGCTTTACACGGAAGATTCTATCAGTGCTCTAGAATGCGATAAAGTTTCCCCGGCGGAAGTCGACGGAGTTTGTATTTCAAGCTGTCATGAAATACTATGTTAAATGCTTGGGAAACTTCAAGAAACGCGGTTGAACGTACCAACTTATATTCGAACGTTCTTTCTACTCCATCAGTTGTACGATGCTCTTGAATAGTTGAATGCTTACTCCTAAAACCAAATTGGTGATTAGGAATAAGCCGCTTTTCTTTCACGGCTGAGCTTAAATGCCTAAGTAAATTTTTTTCAAACACCTTAGACGATATAGGAAGTAGCGAAATTGGTCTATATGACTTTTTATCCGTTGGTGGTTTTCCGAGTTTCGGTACCATTATAACCTCTTTCACTTTCCATTGAGTGGGAACATACTCTAGTCCAAGGGCGGCATTAATTAGACAGAAGAACTTCAGAAGGGCTTTCTTCGGTAACTCTTTTAAAATGTCTCCTGTTATTAGGTCGTAGCCAGGGGCTTTTTTCAGTTTCAGTTTAATCATTTCTTTTTTAAGCTCTGTCAGATTGGCGCTTCTCATTATGAATGTATCGTCGTGCACGTCCGTCCTATTTTAGCTTACAGGAAGCGTTTGGCCGTCGAATGGTTAAACATTTCTTCCAAATAATCTGCGAAGAGATCCGCCCTTTATCTACTTTCTGAATTCTCCTGATTGGTGCATTATGTGCTACCGGTTTTCTTAAGTCCTTTACGGCCTTCCAGAGGGAATAATTGCTTTCTTTTTTTGCAGATAAGCTAGTAAGATACTCGTTTAAATTATTATTTTTGAGTGCTTTGATTTTCGAATTAAACAAATTGCATAATTGATTGAGACGAGTTTTATCCTATGGCGAGCGGGTTCGTTGCCATTTCCTTCGAGCTTTCCTTTTTAAGGTTCCGTCTACAAAAACGGAACCTTTATAATTTCGGTGTGTCCGTCCGTCCGTCCGTCGTGTCTGTCACACTTTTTTATCTCCAAAGTTTATAAATATATCGGCATGAAATTTTGGAATTAGGTACATCAGGCCTAGATGTCATTGCCTATGCACCCAAATTTAAAAATTGGGGCCATTTGGGGGTGGCTCCAGTATAGGTGAAGTTACCATTAATTTTGAAACATTGCCGCACCCCATCGAGTTGTATATCAATCGACAGATCTTTTGAAATGAGGTTTGCTTCAACAGTTTTTGATCCAAAGTAGCGTTTGGAAAATATGGAGCTCCCCCGTGCCATTTCTAAACCAAAGTGTTTAAAAATCTGAAAAAATCACAAAAACTTCGCTTCTTTGAGTACTTTCATTTAAAACCATTTCGAGCATTCTGGCCTTAATAGTTTTCGAGATATTGGCCAAAAACGGTCAATCATCGACATTCGAATTTTGAAGATCTGAAAACGCAGTTTTGAAGACCTCAGCGTAAGGATTAAGAAATGATAAATTTCAAAATATCAATTCATTTTGAAATTTTGAGATATCTAAGATTTAAAATGATCACTATTTTCATTTTCACACATAAATTTCATGCTGTGTTCGACCACTCTATTCGTTGATGAGTGTTATCTTTTCGATCTCTACCCCTCAATACCCAACAGAAATGAACACACACACCGCAGGCATGAGCAGTGATTAGGTAGATGTGTATGTACCTATGATGGAATCAATTTTCTGTGTTGGATAAACTTGGATAGAGGTATAGATATGTGTATGGATGAATGAATCTTTGATTGGATCTATGAATGTATGAATGAAGGGTTGATTTGGGTTGAAGTTAGAAGAAAATTCAACTGAAATAGTTTGGAAACGTCGTTTGATATTCAGAAATCATCTATAATTACTATGCGACGGAACCTTCCCCGTGCGAGTACAACTCGCACTTGCCCAGTTTATTTCTCTTACCATTTCCTTTATTTCCGGTGGATATCGCATAGTGTGTTTAATCGTCATTCTTCTTACGCAGCACACTGTATAGTGTCTATGAAATTGTCGACTTCAATTTCCAGGTCATATGGGATTGGCAGCGGTACTCTAAGTTCGATATTATCATGCAAGTAATTCCTGAATGTATGCCAATTTGTACGATGATTTGCTAACGTGGTTAGTATTTCCTTTTTTACGAGCGTATCGCCCATAGTCAATACAATTGGGGAATGATCTGAACTAAGATCAAAGCTTTCTTCCAGTTTCAAATAGTTTTGAGTAATGCCTTTCGTAACAAAAAAGTCTACGACGTCAGATATTTTTCTAGAATCCGTGGGCCAGTAGGTTGAATTTTGTCGAATAAAAATCACAGTCGAGTTTCATACCGGCTTTGTAAAGTATTCTGCCTTTTTGGGAAGTGCGTCTTGAACCCCAAAATGTGTGCAATGAAGCTCTTTTGCAACTTCACATCCACGGTAGCTAGCAGGGTTTTCCTTTACAGTTAACACAAGTAGCCGCTGATCCCTTGCTTGCATTACACTCTTTTTGAGCATATAGTTGCCACAGATGTGCATCTTTCTGCTACGACGGAATCATTTTCTGTCCTTATTCAGTTTGATTCAATGTGGTCGTAAAATGAGCAAAAGATCACCATCGATATAACTTAGTGAACAGAATCCCTGCGTTACGGCTTGATACTTCATCTTTTATGCTCCTGTTCTTTATCCGCAATCAAGTTTATTCACATTTTCATCACTCGGTGCAGCAGTGGTAAAATGTCGTCTTTAGACAGAGGTTGATATAACAAAAGGTTGTTCATCAAAAACTGATTGAGTTAGGGCTTAGCGGTAATTAGCATGATTTGTAGTTATAAAAGTTTTGCATATTTCATCTCATCTTCAGTAATGGGGCAATGCACTCACGAGATATATCCAGGCCACTCGATCGTCCGCCATCGACTCTAACTCATCGGGAGCTATGCCCAAGCGCAACCAGGCGAGTGTTTGGATTTGGTCCAACCATCTCTGCCACGCGGTGGCCTCCCAGATGGAATCGCATTTAAGGCACGCCTCGGAAGTCATGATAATGGGGACATTCATGCTTGACCAAACCATCGAAGCTTAACCCTTTTCGTTCGAAGAAGCAGCTGCCCAACGTTGAGTTCGCCGCGCTCTGCCATATTTCTCACCCTATTCCGGCGAGTAATTCCCACCACAGCACGAAGAAATCTCATTTCGGCAGCTTGTATTTGTGATCTTATTCTTTCGGTCATTACCCATAGGTGATAATTGGAACAAATACTGCGTTTAAAACCGCTAACCAAGAGGTTTGACACCAAGCTCGGCCTTTCAAACTTTATTAAAAAACAAAACCCTCCTCAAAACCATACATTTGTTCAGACACCACTTAAGCTTCCCTTCCAATAGTTGTCGGCTGATGCAAGAGATTTGTTCTGTTGCATCCCTCCTCCTCTCCAGTAGTTGTCAACTGATGTGAGAGATCTGTTCTGTTGAATGCCTCCTCATACCGTTGCCTCTCCTCGGGATCGCCAGGATACCAGTCTGTTGGGCGAACACATCGCTTGAACCGCCTTACAATATATCCATCGACCTGAGATAGCTTAAACAAGCAATATCCCGGAATCAGAAGCCACGGGACGATCGTCATGAACACAATGGAAACTAAAGTGAATAGTCCTATAGGAAACTCGGTCCAGTTAATGATCACTAATAGTACGAGGAGCTGAAAAAAGAAGGACGGTCTGAACAGTGGGCGAATTCGACACCTTTTGAACTTACGAAGGAAAAGATCAGGATGATTGGGGCCACAATCCTCACCACATTCACCATCCAAGTGAAGTACGTGCGGCCGGTCATGAAGAAGATATCCCGCTGGAAGCGCTCGCGTCCGTACACCCACAGGACCACGAGCAGCAGCATGAGGTTGAGCAGAATTTGCGTGAGGACGGTGTGTCTGGACACGAACCCCAATGATATCAAACCGTGCTGCAAAAGAAAAAGGTTCATCCTATACAGCAAGTCCGGAAGGTATTTATACGTAACTTACGTTTGTGCAGAACATCAAGGAGCATATGCACAGGACAACCGCGAACAGAGTAAGCACTCCCCGCCTCATCCTCCTGAGCGGCTCGAACTCATCGAACAGGGACGTCACGACTGAGAACAGTTGAACGATCTAAACTCAACTAAGGGGTATATGCGTGGGCTTAAACCTTAACTCAATCTTACCATGAGATTCACGATCCCAGCGGCCATCATTCCGAAAAAGAGAAGCGACCAAACATGAGGCATCTCCAACGTTGACAGAGCCGAGGGCACGGTTACTAACTGCAGCCACTGAGTTGTGTCATCTGGCAAGCGCAGATATTTAAAGCCCATTGCTGCAAGACAATGTCAACGTAAATCTGCTCAACCTTCAAACCATACTCACATGTCCAAAAATTATCGACAAACAGCCAGACAAGATTGGCGAGGACCACCAATCCCGCCTGGCCCAGGCACAGCAACCACGAGTGCTTAGTAATGTCGGTCCTGAACTTGTTGTAGCTGGCCATGCTCAGAGTAGAGCCCCAGCCCGGTCCCAAGCCACCAAAACTCAAGAGCGGCATGGTAATGTACGCTCTTAATACATGAAGGCCTGAAAATTCCCAACTGAACGACTGGATCCTACTAAATGCTCCCGGCAGGAATCCAAGGCGGATGACACATACGGTCATGATCGCGACGACAGTCGCCGTTGAGCAGCGAAGAATTCGACCAATCTGTGGATGAGATGAGCTCAAAAGATTCAGTGAACTTTTGGTGGCTGGCTTGTCATTAGGCTTGTGCATTTTAGTTCAGTCCAGAGAGCGCTCAGTTTAGTTCAAATCTTTTTATTGAACTAGTTCCTTATTCTAGTTCATTTAGTTCAATTTAGTTCACTGCTCAGGAAATTGAGTCTTGTGCGATTTTCGCCGGTTGGTTTATGAAATTCTCTTCACATACACCACCGGCATCGTAACGATGCTTGAAGTGCTCATGCTCGGTAGTTAAGCAAAAGCAACTCTGATGTGCTCAATGCCCATATACACACAAAGCAAAGCACTCAATTTAGTTCAGTTTAGTTCGATTTAGTTCAGTTATTCTTACTGAATTACATGTACGCAGAGCAAGGTATACCTAAGCGTGCTGAACTAAATGAACTAGAATAAAATCGTGAACCAGTTCACTCAGTTCACTTGTTAGAGCTCTTTCTCGAACTAGTTCGTTCGTGAACTACACGTGCCTACTTACCACTTCGGTGCGTTTTGTCAAGACAAACCAGACAGCGCTCCAGATGCAGACGGTGCAAAACACCAACTGCCAAGAGTACAACAGCGATAGAGGGATGAAGGCAGGCTCGGCGTTCATGTGCGACCTGAGGAAACGAAATAAATAAAACTTTGCTTTTATTTGATACGTGCGGGGTACAGTACATGAAGAACTGCTGAGATGGTACATTGAATAGGCTGTAACGGTAGACGTCTAATACCATGCCATTGGTAAGGTTGCAGGCCTAGAGGGGTGAGAGTAAAAGAAGTGTGGTTATAAAATTTGGGAAATGAAATGCGTGAAGGTTGGTTGAGCTAGGTACGAGTGTTGGTGGAAGAAGTGCTCAGCAACAAACTATCGAGGCAAAACTATCGATGAGTTGTTGGCTCATGCCTGCCCACAAATTTGTGGTTTCTGGTTTCAAAAATACAGTGAGGCATGCCACACGATGGAGTTTCTGCAATTAACTGGATGTGTGCTGTCAACTTACCAAAACCCGATTATCCAGATTCAGCCAACTTTTGGTCCCCTCACAGCTCCACGGCAGGACCGGTCTGAGCGAGTGAAAGAAGTAGAAGAGCGGTATTGCACCATAAATGCTATAAAACGTGAGTGTTAATAGGTTGACCGCCAGAGCAACGTAGCCAATTCCTACAAAGGAAAACTTAAACAGTAAGGGAGTAACAACTCAAACATATTGACACTGACTTACCTTTGAAGAGTGGCGCTATTCGGAAGGCCGAGATGAAACCTGTGCTCGAGAACTGTCCCAAGAACGACTGAATCAAGATGATTGGCAGTGTGCACAGTATCAACATGATGAAGGCAGGAAAGAGGGCGAAAACTGAAAAGAGAAACGAGAGGACAAGCAATTCTGAGGTTTCAGAGGAATAAAAAGTTGGGTTTCAGACTTTAGAAGTGTAGGACAATTCTGTTTTATGCATGAAGCTATTGCTGCAAGTGGAGAACTGTCTGTACATCAGCTCATCATATGGCACAACGCAATGATTATGTTGCTTATTAGAATTATTTGGAACACAGTGGTGTACAGAAAATTAGGGAATACTTATAAAATATAAAAATAGTTATATCCACAGTTCGGCTACTCTGACAAGGTAATCGCCCCGATTACAATTTCTTGTCCGTGCAATGCAAAAGTATTCATTTTGGGTTAAAGTTTGAGCCAACACAAATTCAAAATCAAACCTATACCTACGAGTAGAACGTTGAACGATTGGCATATAGCATCGACATGTATCACGCGTTGTGCTTTCCTGTGTTCCACTGCACACTCAAAGCTCTGTAACTCCCCAACGGGACCCACGCGCCTTGTGGGTTAGGTTCGGTTAGGTTAGTGGTCTGCTATTGAATTCACCAGCACACCTAGACCATGTTGGTCCATTGCGATACCCACAGTCAGACTACTACCACTGATAAACCGCTCCTGTGATAGTGTCGTTAATGTGATCCTAACGGCAAATGGTGACTCGACCAGATTTGAAAAACCGGACAAAATCGTATTAACTTTCCTTTCACTGGGATTCGAACCTGGGATCCCTCTAATTTAGAGTTTTCGAAAGTATCAAGCCGAATGGCTAAAGTTAATACCGCCTATCTTATCTCTTCCAGAACTTCCTATGCATCACACACACACATTTTTGCTCATTTATCTGATCGTCCTCAACCACTTTTAAGCCTCTTTCATAGAACATATCCTATGGATTTTTGTCTTCATGCCCTTTCCCATCCTAAGTGCACCCCTTTCCAGACCCTTCAGCAAAATAAAACCTGATGAACGCGTGTTCTAATTCCTACTCACGACTTTTACTACAACAATAACAAACAGAGTAAGAATTCAAAGACATAGCTTCGCTCCGCAACAAAAATATTACAAAATAACAACAAGAACAAATTATCCATCAAGGAGTGTCTGGGGCATAAAATTGTCATTTAAATTTCTCTCAAAAGCTCTGCACACTGCCTCTCACGGGGACACCGTCGTCGTTGTCTTTCGCCACAAATCCTTAACCGTACCGACGACGACGACGACGACTATAATGAACGACGAGACAAATGGCAAACGACACACACTACACATTAACTTTCTTCGTCTGTCTCTATCTCTCACGCTCAATGTGCTCACGCACACAAGATAACTTAAGACAAATATCACCCTGAAAACGGAGAAAGGGTGGGAGTGTCGTCGCTAGTGACATTAGCCTCATTTGGTGGTAGGTACTAGCTACTCGCCTCTATTGCTCTGCCGCCATGCCGTCACATCGGCATCGTCGTCGTGGTCAGTCGCAAGGATAACAGTAACAGGGAATAAAATGCCAAGTATTTTCGTATTTACTTAGCCCAGCTTAAGGACGCCGTGGGCGCTGTGGCCGTGTGGGTTCGTGCGTCGACCCATGCGAATTAGACTTTCACAACCTAGGTTGGAATCCAAGTTCAGACAAACAATTTAAAAAAAAAAAATTGTTCACGGCTCCACCTCTTTCGAGTCACTGACAATGCTCAAAGAGTATAACTGTCTAGGAAAGGCTTCTCAATCTCGCCGTTCGGAGTCGGCATTAAACTGTAGGTCCCCTCCGCTCGTGAGAGAACAATAGCACGCACAACACGAGTGGTTGCTGAGAAGCTAGGCCCAGGTCCACCTCGGACTGTAGCGCCGCCATTATTATTATTACGATAGTGTTATCCGGAACGCACATGTATCCTATCGTCACCGCGTTCGCCATTTTGCCGTCAGTACAAACCATTGAGTCAAAGAATTTTGCCACGCCGCTTGGAATACGGCCAAACAGTCGCTCGAATGGTTGACACTGATTCTGATTTTTTTGAAGCTAATTTTGATGACCAACAAAACCCATTTCGCACACTCTAGGGGCGTTAACAAGCCAAATTGCCGCATTCGGGGAACGTAGAAACCACACGAGATCCATGAATTACCTGTCCATGAAGTGGCTGTTTGGGCCCTTGGTTTTCGGAGAAAGCGAAACATTCGCATACCGACATAAAAGATGGCGCACGCTGTACATTATTTAAAGTTCGCCTGACAAACTCCTCAGATCTGTTTTTCATCGCACACTCGCTCAACACACTCCAAGTCACGACATGAAAAGAAATCTCAAAACTCACTCATCCATTCTAACAGAGTGTCATTAAAAAACTTGTTTATTTTTGGCACACTCTCACAGGCACACACGCACAACAGAAATAACCTCCAGTTTTCGGTCAATCTGCGCAATTGATTGCATTTTTTCGCATGATGTCATGATAACACTTACAGCCGGTATATCCAAAGACCAACGACGGCACCGTGAACATCATGTCATTCTTAAACGCTTGTCCGACACACGCGAAGAAGAAGTCCTTCGGCGATGACCAAGTGCCGCGATTCTTGTCGTGATTGAAGGGCTTCAAGCCGACGTCGTATGACGTCTCGTAAGCTGAGGTCATTGCAATTCACTTCACTTTCACAGAAGCCCGATTGAACCTCGCCACAAATCGCCGGCAGACAAGCAAATAGACACTTTTGGAATGAATTCGGCCAGACTAACCCGCTGCAGAAGAACTCACACAGTATACATCAGAAGCAAAAAGCTAATTCAAATCATAAACAGAGAGGAGAAGAAGATATTTCGGCGTTTCTCGCCGCATTTATGGGTGTGCTCTTTATCGGGGAGCTAAAAAATAGGTGGCGCCGGCATTTTAGGCGAAAACGGAATGATTAAATTTCTATTCATCAGACGAACAGACTTGACGTCCGATGTGGGCGACCAAGGTCGAGCGCACAAAACCGTTGGGTAGAGATACCCAAGCTCTACCTCTCTTGCCCCTTCATTTCTTTTGATAGCGATTCTGAGAATACGTGTGAGCGAACAGCTGATTGACTTCCCCCCTAAGTTGATGCGGTAAATTATTTGACACTTCTTTCGTTTTGTTTGCAAAAATGCACACTTAAATTCTTAGTTCCGACAAATTTGTGTATTTCGAGAGAAAACAAAACATATTTACTTAATAATAATAATAATAATAATAATGGCGGCGCTACAGTCCGAGGTAGACCTGGGCCTAGCTTCTCAGCAACTTATTTAGTTGCAAGCAATTTACTTAATAAATAATAATTAATAGATGGAAACAAATGTCTTGAGATCCAAATTTGATATTTAAGGGAATCTCATTCCAGCAAATACGGAACACATTCATGAATGTGCCGCCATTTTCGTGGGCTAATGATGAATCCACATTAGGGTGAGTGAAAATGAGGAAGGTTTGTGCATTCTTCATTAACATTCATTTAAAACAAGAATTTTTGAAGCCCGTCCTTGACAACCTTCGAACTAATCGCACAAAGCTTTTACTAAATCATCGGCAGCAAACTGTTTTGTGAAAGAGAACATAACTCAAGAAGTGGTTTTGAAATGCATTTTTATTACGAGCCAAATTTGACCTTGTTCAGATACCACTTAAGCTTCCCCTTCAGTAGTTGTCAACTGATGTGAGAGATCTGTTCTGTTGAATGCCTCCTCATACCGCTGCCTCTCCTCGGGATCAACGGGATACCAGTCCGTTGGGCGAACACATCGCTTGAACCGCGTTACAATATATCCAGTGACCTGAGATAGCTTAAACAAGCAATATCCCGGAATCAGGAGCCACTGCACGATCACCAGAACGGACACAACAGTGAACATTACCAGGGTATACTCGGTCGCAAAAATGGCCAACAGTCCGAAGAGCTGAAAAGAGAAGGTCGGACTGAAGGGTGGGCGACTTCTACACCTTTCTGAACTTACGAAGGAAAAGATCAGGATGATTGGGGCCACAAATCTCACCACATTCACCATCCAAGTGTAGTACGTGCTGCCGGTCATGAAGAAGAGATCCCTCTGGAAGCGCTCGCGTCCATACACCCACAGGACCACGAGCAGCAGCAGGAGATTGAGCAGAATTTGCGTGAGGACGATGTATCTCGAGACGAACTCCATTGATGTCAAACCCCACTGCAACGGAAAAAGAAAAAAGCTCATCACACAAAGCAAGGAAAGGAAGGATCACTTACGTTTGAGGAGAACATCAAGGAGCATATGCACAGGACAACCGCAAGTAGCGTAACCAGTTCCCGCCTCATCCTCCTGAGCGGCTCGAATTCATCAAACAGGGACGTCACGACTGAGAACAATTGAACGAACTAAACTCAACTAAGGGGTATATGCGTGGGCTTAAACCTCAACTCAGTCTTACCACGAGATTCGCGGCCCCAGCGGCCATCATTCCGAAAAAGAGAAGCGACCAAAAGTGAGGCATCTCCAACGTTGACAGAGCCGAAGGAACGGTCACAAACTGCATCCAGTGACTTTTGTCACTTGGCAGGAAATAATATCCAGAGGCCAAAGCTGCAAGACAATTTGTGGATAGATAGGCAGCGTCTTCTGACCATACTCACATGTCCAAAAATTCCTGACGAATAGCCAGACAAGCGTGGCGAGGATCATCAGTCCCAACTGTCCCAGGCACACCAACCACGAGTGCTTGGTGATATCGGTCCTGAACTTGTTGTAGCTGGCCATGCTCAGTATAGAGCCCCAGCCCGGCCCCAAGCCGCCTAAGCTTAACAGCGGTAGGGGAAGATACCTTCTAAATACTTCGAGGCCTGGCAGGTCCCGGTTGAAAAACTCAATGCTACTAAATGCACCCGGCAGGAATCCGAGGCGAATGACACATACGGTCATGATCGCGACGACAGTCGCCGTTGAGCAGCGAAGTATTCGACCAATCTGTGGATGAGATGAACTCAAAAGATTCAATGGACTGGTGGTGGCTGGCTTGCCATTAGGCTTGTGCATTTTAGTTCAGTCCAGAGAGCGCTCAGTTTAGTTCAAATCTTTTTATTGAGCTAGTTCCTTATTCTAGTTCATTTAGTTCAATTTAGTTCACTGCTAAGGAAATTGAGTCTTGTTCGATTTTCGCCGGTTGGTTTATGAAATTCTCTTCACATACACCACCGGCATCGTAACGATGCTTGAAGTGCTCATGCTCGGTAGTTAAGCAAAAACAACTCTGATGTGCTCAATGCCCATATACACACAAAGCAAAGCACTCAATTTAGTTCAGTTATTCTTACTGTGTAATTCTTACTGAATTACATGGTATATATATATTACAAGGTATACCTGAGCGTGCTGAACTAAATGAATTAGAATCAAATCGTGAACCAGTTCACTCAGTTCACTTATTAGAGCTCTTTTTCGAACTAGTTCGTTCGTGAACTACACATGCCTACTTACCACTTCGGTGCGTTTTGTCAAGACAAACCAGACAGCGACCCAGATGCAGATGTTACAAAACATCAACGGCCAAGAGTACTTCAGTGATTGAGGGAGGAATATAAAGTAGTCCGGATCGGCGTCCATGTGGTTCCTGAGGAAACGAAACTAATAAAACTTCAGTTGAATCTGATACGTACGGGGAGAGTACATGAAGAACTTCCGCGATGGTATGTCGAAATGAATGTAGTCGCTTGGGTTTGACTTGCCGTCGGTTAGATTGCAGGACTGGAAGGATGAAAAAACGTATGGTAATAAATTTGCATCCAAACTTAACACAAAATAAATTTGAAACTCGACTCGAAAACTGTTTTGTGAATATTTGTGAACAATTTCGAACAATGAACATTGAGTTGATTCGGGGTGTTCGAAAAATCTCACGAACCACCTGGAAAAGAATTCAAAAATGTTTGAGTTAAAATTTTCAAAAAAGGTTTTGGAACAAAATATTTTAACCATAAGTAATTTATGCGTCAAATTTTTCAAAAAATGCCAAAAATGTTCCAAATTTTTAACGAATTCCAGATCGGTCGGGAATGTGTATATGCATATAATAGGAAATTTTTGAAAAAGGTCTTTCAAATAATTCCTAAATTTCTGGAAGGACACCTCTTTAGAACCCCTTCAGGTCAGATTTTCGGGCCGAAAGTTTCAGAAACTGTCTCGTAAACTCTTATACTCTTATACTCATGCGGGAGGACTGGCCAAGATTGGGAATAAATAATTAGTTCCGCATAATTTCCGTTCTCTGCACCATGTTAATATTTTGACTGTTAAATGAAACAAAATTTGGAACTTGTTCGGAATTTCACAACCGTCTGAATAATAGAAAAACCTGCTTATTTCGAGGTGGACAAAATACTATGCTAAGTCGTAACAATAATTTTTGACTGCAATATTTAGGACAAGTGCTGAATTATTGCATTTATTAGGTGCACACAAAGTTCTCGCTGTTTATCAATAGATGGCTCCAGCAGTAAGTGCTGGTCGATTTTGACATATCCTCATGACCCGAGCTGAAGCAAATGGTAAACAAACTGTTTTGACACTTTAGTTATTTTACTTTGGCGTCATATTTAATTTGTAATATGGTCACGTAATATGGTCATAATACGACTGGATGGCGCAGTTATTTTAAGTGCCTGCCCCAAGTTAGAGGGGTCCAAGGTTCGAATCCCAGTGAAATCGAATCTGGTCCAGTCACCATTTGCCGTTGAGATCAAATTAACTACACTGGACCAGTTTTGAGTCGAGTGCTCCAGTGTAGTGTTTCAAAAATCCCCTGAAAGAAAAAATAAACCGGGCAAGTGCGAGTTGTACTCGCACGGGGAAGGTTCCGTCGCATAATATTGATGGATGATTTCTGAATATCAAACGACGTTTCCAAACTATTTCAGTTGAATTTTCTTCTAACTTCAACTCAAATCAACCATAAATCCACACATCCAAACAAACAAATGTTCATCCCTACATATACCTATATCTCTATCCAAGTTTATCCAACACAGAAAATCCTTTCCATCATACATACATACATACCTATCTAATCACTGCTCATGCCTGCGGTATATGTGTGTTCATTTCTGTTGGGCATTTAGGGGTGAGATCGAAAAGATAACGCTCATCAACGAATAGAGTGGCCGAACACAGCATGAAATTATGTGTGAAAATGAATTTTTTTTCTTATTTTAAATCTTAGATATCTCAAAATTTCAACATTAATCGATATTTTGAAATTTATCATTTCTTAATGCTTACATTGATGTCTTCAAAACTGCGTTTTCAGATCTTAAAAATTCGCATGTCGATGATTGACCATTTTTGGCCAATATCTCCAAAACCATTAGGGCCAGAGTACTCGAAATGGTTTTAAATGAAAGTACTCAATGAAGCCAAGTTTTTGTGATTTTTTCAGATTTTTAAACACTTTGGTTTAGAAATGGCAGGGGGGGAAAATCTTTGGAGCTCCATATTTTCCAAACGGTACTTTTGATAAAAAAATCTTGAAAGAAACCTCCACCTCATTTCGAAAGATCTGTCGATTGATATATATTTCGATTGGGTGCGACAATTTTTCAAAATTATTGTCAACTTCACCTGTACTGGAGCCACCCCCAAATGGCTCCACTTTTTAAAATCGCTGCATAGGAAATGACATCTAGGTCTGAAGTACCTAATTCTAAAATTTCATGCCGATATCTTCATAAACTTCGGAGATAAAAAAGTGTGACAGACACGACGGACGGACGGACGGACGAACGGACGGACGGACGGACGGACACACCGAAATTATAAAGGTTCCGTTTTTGTAGACGGAACCTTAAAAATATGGTCATAAGTAGCACGATGTTCCCTCACAAAAGAATCCACACAGCAACCTGGCGATCGCCGGACGGCCGAACCCCCAACCAAATCGACCATGTGCTCATGCAGTCGTCAAATATCCTGGATGGCAAACATTAAGGGCGGCTAACGTCGACTCTGGTGGGCGTCGTGGCACAGTGAGTAGGTGCGTTGACTCCTACGCTCTAAGTCTAAGAGTATAACTGTCTAGAAATAGCTTCTCAATCTCGCCGTTCGGAGTCGGCATTAAGCTATAGGTCCCCTCCACTTGTGAGAGAATAATAGCACGCACAAGAGGAATGATTGTTGAGAAGCTAGGCCCAGGTCCACCTCGGACTCCCTTCACCGACGAGTTTTTATGCTGATGCGCCGTCCAAGTTGAGAGCCATTTGAACACGAACGATTCAGATAAGTTGTCAACCTTAACTTACCGGGAAACGATTCTCATGATCCGTAATCCAATTTTTGATCCCCTCACAGCTCCACGGCAGAACCGGTCTTAGTGAGTGAAAGAAGTAGAAGAGCGGTATTGCGCCATAAAGGCTGTAAAATGTGAGTGTTAACAGGTTGACCGCCAGAGCAACGTAGCCAATTCCTACAAAGGAAAACTTAAACAGTAAGGGACTAAGAACTCAAACATATTGACACTGACTTACCTTTGAAGAGTGGCGCTATTCGGAAGGCCGAGATGAAACCTGTGCTCGAGAACTGTCCCAAGAACGACTGAATCAAGATGATTGGCAGTGTACAGAGCAGCAACATGACGAAGTAAGGTAAGAGGGCGAAAACTGAAAAGAGAAACAAGACGACAAGCAATTGTGTAGTTTCGGAGGACTAAAAGGGTGGGCTTGACTTTAGAAGCTAGCAGTGAATTGTCTTATTTCTTTTGACATGGGTAAAGCGAAATTTGCTGAGCCAAAAATGGACCTTGTCCGAGAAGGTGACTCTAAACGGCCCGAAGTATTCGCTGGCAGTTCATTAGGACTCATTCATTAGCTCATTAGGACCTTAACAGCTGCTTTTTATCCATGAAATAGCTCATTGTCCTTATTTTCACTAAGTCTCCAACCACTGATATAAGAAAATCCTTTTCAACTAAAATTTCATTCAACATTTTAAATTGAGACAGTAATTATGTAGCCGTTATTGCACGCCTCAGAGGTGCAACTTAATGACACAGACTTCCACAATTCTCACCAGACATGTCACAGACGTCCACATTTGAAAGGTCAATTTGAGCTGACTCCTCGAAGTGACCGTTCCTGACCTCAGCTTAAACATTCTGCTGTCGCTAAGAAGTTTCAGCGATCATAACTTCAATTATAATTTATTTGTTTACAGTTAATCGATGTCAAACTCATAACTTAACTGACTGAGTTCATGGGAGTGCTGCAGCGCCAATTAATATCGTTCCAGTCACTATTGAATTGAGATCATCGGGCGGGGATAACCTCCCGCCATTTATCCCACTTGACTTGGGGCACATCAGCACCAACGAGCAGCTGACATCATTGGGACATCAGAGAGGTTGCATATGACACGATATTAATCTTCAAATTATCCAGCCACCGAGTGTGGCTGCATGAGACCGGGGAAGATGGCCTTGTGAATGAATGGCTGGCGTGGGAGTAATTTAATTGCCACGCTTTACGCCCAGATCTGGTGCAGATGTGGAATTGTGTTAAATAATTGCGCAATTTGCTAATTTTATTTTGGATTTGATGTCAACAAGTTGGACGTTTTTCCTTTAGATTGATAGATCTGCGAAAACAGAATGTCATGTCATTTGAGCTGTCATCTCTGTCATATCTGTGGTTTGACATCTGTCTGTGGCAGCCGTGATGTAGTGGATATGTGCTTAGACTTCTACGCTGGAAGTATAGGTTCCGAACACAGACAACAATTTTCATAATTTTCGGCTTCACCTCTTTCGAGTCAATGAGACACTAAGACTCACTTGGCCTACTAGCTGAAACTTATCACAGAAGTGAAGTCATGAAAGTAAACATGTTTTAATTTGTTGTTCATACTTCATTCATAACATCCTGTCTGATAGATAGTTCGCAAAGATGTTACAGACTGACCAGACAGCAATTGTTATGTTTCAACAGCTGTAAAAGTTACAAATGACATTCAGCTGTCAGTAAGGTTTGCCATTTAATCGTGCATCGTTTACCACTTGCCGAACGGGTGGAAATTATAAAAAATATTTCCGAAATTCCGGCTCAGTTGTAAAAACACAACGTGATCGTGAATTGCATCGTGAGGTGGTCGTCAACATGGCTTCAATGTGGAGGCAATTCGTCGCACCGTACAAAAGCACGAGAGTCAGTTCACTCTATTAGACCTTAAAACACAAACCAGGCAGAGGTTGATGTGAAATGAAGAAAACATAACCGCCGCCCTGTAGCGGGCAGTATCGAAAAAGACTCAAAAAATATCGATGTGGCGTCGATCAGCTGAATTGGGCATCACCAGAGAGTCAACCCGGCTTATTGCGGTTGAATTTGGGCCTACATCCATATAATATTGTGCTGACGAAAGAATTGAAGTCGGACGACCATAGGCAACGCCCTGAGTTCGTTTGAGTCGTTGGGCGCTGGAAATATTGGCCGGAGATCCGAAAAAATACAAACAAATCTATAAAACCTGGAGTACCACAAGGAAGTCTGCCTGACCCTCTCGTTTATCTAGTTTGTACGAGCGGCGTACCGCGAGACAAAAGCTCTTGATATCCCGATACCCATGTTATTTCCGGGAAACCCGAGTACCCGGATTTTTGGGTATTGCCCGGGTACCATAATTTTGTGGTACCTGTAAGCTATTTGGCACCCGCTTTTCCATAGGGTACCTGTTTGAGAAGTAGCATATTACCAATATGTACATAGAAATAAGAGTATTTAGTATTTTTCAGTAACCACCGCCCGATATTATCGCGAACCCAAACATTGTCGGGCACCAATCAACTTTCGTCATCTATATATTGTAGTAATAAATTAAATTAAAAAAACCTTTGGAGCACACAACCTCCTTTATTAATTCTTCAGCGAAAAAGAGAGAACATGTTTTCTTTTCTTTCTTATTTATATACGTCAGTGCCTACGTGGCGATCTTCTTTTTCTTAATGTCCGACCCCGACTCGAAGTTGGCTGTGGTTCGTAGTACCGCGCAGCTGTCATCGAGTACAGGTTTGGTCAAAATTACATTTCTTTATTTAATCTGCTACAATATATAAAAAATTATTGCAAATGCGTTGTGACCTTATAACTCACGATCGGTCAAACCGAATTCGATAAAAATCTTAGACTTTATTCGTATGGTCATGTAGATGGTTTATCTAAAGTCTGTACAAAATTGGTTTACGGGTTCGTGAGTTATGGCTTTTTATGTCAACACCTGTTTTTTTCCTTAAAATAAAAAAACAAAAACAAATACGTAAACGCCTTTGAGCGTGTGCTGTATGTATTTATACTGTGTGCTAATAACATACACATGGCAAATACACGTCGTAGCGCATACACGCAAACAGTGTCAGTGAGTGATCATGTTAAGGCTATTTTTCATCGAACTCGCATTGTACATGGTCAGCATTGTAAATGGATCAGTAAGAGTTGATTTGATTTTTTTCTGTTGTTTATTGAGCAAAAATACTTTTGCTGCGTAAATCGGTTTTCTTTAACTAATGCAATCAATTAGCTTAATTTTTTTATCGTGTTGTAGTTTTTGTTGTTCTTGGTATGCGAATAATTGAAAGATTGAGGCAATGATATTTAATATAGTGTGTATGCAAATCTACGTTAATAAAATCGTAGTGACTGTCTCTCTGATTGTTCGGGCTAATCTCCGAAGCGGCTGGACCGCTTTCAATGAAACTTTGCAGGAATGAAGAGGAGGTTATTAAGAGTGTCTTGGGTTTATTTAAGCTTTTTTGGTTTATAAGAATTCGAGGTACGTAACCTATGTCATTATTCAGAGTTGCATATTTATCATGCCTAAGCGATAGTAGACGACACTCAGTCAGACGACGTGAGCCAACCTCAATTTCGAATTATTATTTTACCTTTTGTATCTATAAATCTTACATTGACGGTTCATTTGTATGTATGGAATAAATTTCTAAACAATTGCACCGATCTTTATGCAATTTTTGATCAGGAAACGGTTATAAGCTATAGGAAAAACAGAAATTCACATCTCTCCGCAAAAATTCGACGGAGAATTATGAAATTTTGCAAGCATGTAAAGAAAACCGGGAAAAAATTAGATCCCCTGTAAAAAGAAGGGGTCATGCCCATCCAGTGAGGGCGTAGGATAATTTAGTGCCTTGGCATGTATGATGTGTTGAAGGGAGAGAGCATTGGTCCTAATGCATTTCCTTGGGAGACGCCTGCGTCTATTTTGCATAGTTGAAGCGTTGAAGGATACCTGTTGGAGAAGTGCGGGACAGTCAATCTCGCTAGATATGAGTTGGTGGAGGAAAATAACATCAGCAAATTTGCGACGGTTTTCCAGGGACAGCAGGCGAATAAGTTTCAGACGTTCTGAGTATGGTGGCAAATTGTACCTGTCAGTTCAGGCAAAATTGCGAAGGGCGAAACGTTAGAACCTGCGCTGGATGGCTTCGATACGTCGAATATGAGCAGCATAGTGAGGGGACCAGACCAGGCTAGCATATTCAAGAATGGATGTAACGTAAGTCGTGTTAAGCGATTTAGTGGCATAGGGGTTTGAAAATTCTTTAGTCCATCGTTTGATGAAACCAAGAGCAGAGTTGGCTTTGCTGATTATATAGTCTATGTGGGAACGAAAGTTGAGTTCCCGATCACAGATTATGCCTAAATCACGCAGACGAGTTTGAGGGGACAAGTTCGTTGCAGAGGAGGTAATTCCTGGCAATTTTGGCAGACTCTGAGAATATGCAATTGATGCCATCAATGAAAGGGGGGTCGAGCGAGGGGATTTTGTATTTCCGTGTGAAGAGGACGATTTCCGTTTTTAGAGCGTTAATGCCCAGTCCGTTAGCTTTGGTCCACGCCCATAGCTTAGAGAGAGCATTTTGCATAAGATTCCTTAGCACTGTTGGATATTTACTCGAGATTGCTACAGCAATGTCATCCGCATAGGCTATATCGACATACAGTGCCTCACAAAAGTATTCGGAATTATGTTTTTTTTCCTGGATTTTAGTATTGTTAAACAACAAATAATATATAAAAATAATAATAATATAATTATAATAAAAAAAACAGTTTCAATTCAACATTTATCCTCTGTTAACAAAAAATCAGAAAAAATAATCCATGTTTTCTGTTTGCAATAACAACCAAATGCAATAAACTTGGATCCAGGAAATAACATAATTCCGAAAATCTTTGTGAGGCACTGTATAAGAGCATTCCGTATAAACAACAAATTGCTTACATATTAACAATTTTATACGTGCTTCAGTAGGGAAAGGTGTAGGTAAAGATTAAGACATTCTACCACTCTCAAAGACGATTCAAAGTTGTGCAGATTAATTTCGACAATTATGCAGACTTTGCTACATCAATCTTTGCCTTATCATACTCAGCAAATAATACGCATCACAAATGATCTTCAACCACAGACGCACTGTATACAGCAACACTGGTGGGAATATGCGAATTTGGTTAGCTGGTGTGCGAAAGACGACGGAAAACACTCAAAAAATGATTGTCCATAAACAACAACAGTTCCTTAGACTTGGTGAAAAATAACACACAAAATAGCTTCACAATTTAGTCTTTTCCTGTTGAGAAGCATCTTTGATTTGGATAGACGCCAGATTTATTTATGACAAACCACTTGGTGTCAAAGATTCTCACAGTTTCGTCGTCTGTGTCTGAATGTCTTCTTTGGAAAGCAAACAACAATTTTTCTTTTCTCTGGATTATTTACTTAAATCGGAAACCTCACGGAATCGATTTAATATCCAGTGTTTCCCAAGAGAAAAATACATTATTCCAAGCCCAACCACAACATATGTTCCGACCTGTCAACACACTCCGAAGTCACGACATGGAACGAAATCCCCAAACTCACTCATCCACCCCAGCAGAACTGTGGGCGAGTAATATTTGTTTGCTTGCGAATTTTTATCACAGACGCACACAACAAAAATAACCTTCAATTCGAATCGAAACACCGCCAGAATATCAAATCTGCTGTCAGTCAGTCTATCAGTTTTCGGTCAATCTGCGCACTTGCTTGCATCTTTTCACATAAACACTCAACACTTACAGCCGGTGCTTCCAAAGACCAATGATGACATAATGAACATAGCGTCGTACTTGAATGCATGTCCGACACAAGCGAAAAAGAAGTCTTTTGGCGATGACCAAGTGCCGCGGTTCTTGTCGTGATTGAAAGGCTTCAGGCCGACGTCGTATGACGTCTCGTAAGCAGAGGTCATTGCAATTCACTTCACTTTCACAGAAACCCGATTGAACGTCACCACAAATCGCTTGGCCCGGCAGACAAGCAAACAGATACTTTTGAAATGATTTCGGTCAGACTGACTCGCTGAACCAGAACTCCCAAAATAGACACCAGAAACAAAACGCTAAATCAAAACATAAACAGAGAGGAGAAGAAGATATTTCGGCGTTTCTCGCAGCATTTGTGCTGGCGTCGCTTTTTGTGGTCGTTATGGTGGACATAAAAAATACGTGCAGCCGGCTTTTCGGTAGATCTGTTTTGCTTATTTGCACACGAAATGATTTAATTTTTGTTTATTAAACGAACGGACTTGACGATCGTGATGCGGGTGGCGAAGGTCGAGCGCAATTATCTGTTCCATTTGGGAGCTGTCTTAGTGGGGCACTATCAAGGGTCATCGGGACGAGTGATTACATGGGAATGCGCGATAAGACACCAAGTAGTTTGACGAGATTTGGAGGAGGGAAATGACAAGGAAACAGTCATGTAGAAGTTTGCTTTTTTTTCAAACGATAACTTGCTCCCTTCTTCTTCTTCTCCTTCTAAACTTGTTTTTTTTTTAACAAATGGTTGTCACAAGTGGTGTAAGCCTAAAGTCAACAATATTCGCAGTTATCGATTATTATCCCCTACTTTTTAAATGTTTGCTAAAAGAAATCTAAATTATGTTCGCAATGATCGTTGAATGTTAGTGAATCATCATTCCATGGGCAACCAATTGACTAACAAATTGGTTAAAAAAGAAAAATTAAAATAATACTTGCGTTGTCCGGCTGAATTCTATGCACTACTCAAAAATTCCACTCCTAGCCATTTCGAAGGACGATGTGATTAGGAAATTCAACTTCCAAAAGAAATTTACTAGTAAGCTCAGCACCAAAAGGACTGGAGCAACGAATCCATAGTTCACAGACTGAGCAGGAATACGGTAAAATGGTGTACAGATGGTCAAGAACTGATGAAGGAACTGGGACAGGGGTCTTTGGACTCGGGACAAAATACTTCAAACTGATGGGCAAACGCACCAGCATCTTTCAAGCAGATATTTATCCCATAGACAGATGCGTCCAAATCAATCTCGACAGGAACTATACCAACCAGGATATAGCAATAATGTCGGACAGCTCACGTGGGAATGCCTGCAGAAGCTTAGGGAATTAAGTAGTAGAAACAGAATAAAATTCAGCTGGATACGGGGAGAGAAAGAGACTTGAAGCATGCATCAGAATGAGCAAGAACAACCTTCGCATCCTAACAAGATTCCTATCAGAGCACTGCAGACTCAGGGAGCCTCTAAGGAAACTTGGGTTATCTGAAGAAGGCCTCTGCAGATTTTGTCAAGAATTTAATGAAGTTCCAGAACATATACTGGGATTTTGTGAGGCACTAGTCCACAAAAGAAAAAGACATCTGGGCATGTACCTACTATCAGAAGAAGAAATGGAATCACTAGAACCATCTCTCATTCTCAGATTCCTCCTGGCTTAGAGAGGATACTCTAGAATAGATTTCTTCAAATATGCGCCACTAGAGCCCATGACCCTCAACACAACTCTGAAAAGAATTGCATTTAAGGGGAACTGTGCAAATGTATTAAAAGGGGACACAGTAGATCTAAAGGTCGCGGTGCAATTTACCCTCAACAATAATAATAAAAATGTGAATGCTGAACTAAATGGCTGGCAGGGTTGTTAAGGTCCTTAGGACCTTAGGTTGTCTCCTGCCTAGTTGGTATTTGCTCCATACCATTGAGTGACATCGAAACTCCCATTTTGTCTCTTTTTACGACACCTTTTAGTCGAAATGATTCTCTCTACTGGAGGCCTGATTCATCGACTGAATTTCCAACTACCAATCATAGAAAATCTCTCTTGCAGAATTTTTTAATTCTCCGTCGAATGTTTGCTGAGAAATGCGAATTTCTGTTCCTCCTACAGCCTATGACCGATTCCTAATCGTTCGGTGCTAATAGTGTTAAAATTTGAATAAGGATCGGTGCAATTGTTTTGAAATACATCTAATCTAGAGTATTTATAGATACAAATGGTAAAATAATAATTAAAAATTGAAGTTGACTTACGTCGTCCCTTGGAACTTGCACATTCGTGACTTCAGGTGACTGTGTGTCGTCTACTTTCGCTTCGGCAAGATGAATTTGAAGCTCTGAATAATGACATAGTTTACGTACCTCGAATTCTTATAAACCAAAAACGCTTTAAAAATCTTAAGTCACTCTTGACAACCTCCTCTTCATTCCTGCAAAGTTTCATTGAAATCGGTCCAGCCGTTTCGGAGATTAGCCCGAACAACAGACATATAGACAGTACGATTTTATTAACATAGATTTACATCATTGCCTCAATCATTCAATTATTCGCATACCAAAAATAGCAAAACAACAACACTTACCGGCACGCACGAATAAAATGTGCACATGTACGTTTGTGTTTAAACGATAAAAAAATTAAACCATTTGTTTGGTGATGTTTGGCTGCAAGTTTGAAAAAAAAAAAAACAGATTTATGCGGCAAAACTCGTTTTGTTCAATAAACCACAAAAAAAATCATATGTGATTCTTACCGATTACAACCGTTCACAATGCGAGTTCGATCAAAAAGAACCATAACATGATCACTCGCTGACAGCTGTCAGTGTGTCTGCGTGTGTTCGCTACGAAGTGTATTTTTCGTGTGTATGACATCAGCACACAGTTTACATACAGCATACACTCAAAGGTTTTTAAGTATTTGTTGTTGATGTTTATTAGAAGGAAAAAAACAGGTGTTGACATAAAAAGCCATAACTCACGAACCCGTAAACCAATTTTGTACAGACTTTAGATAAACCATCTACATGACCATACGAATAAAGTCTAAGATTTTTATCGAATTCGGGTTGACCGATCGTGAGTTATAAAGTCACAACGCGCTTGCAACATTTTGTATATCTATAGATATAGATATATAGATAATAATAGTGACGGCGCTACAGTCCGATGAGAACGTGAGCCTTACTTCTCAGCAACCACTTGTGTTGTCCGTGCTATTGATCTCTCACGAGTGCGGGAACTACAGTTTAATGCCGACTCCGAACGGCGGGATTGAGAAGCTTTTTCTAGACAGTCATACTCTTTGAGCATTATCAGTGACTTGAAAGGGGTAGACCCGCGAACAATTTTGTTTTTGAAAAAATTGTTGCTTGTGATGGGATTTGAACCTAGACTATGAATTTCTAGTGCGTATAGGTGGACGCACAAATTTATACGGCCACGGCGCCACATTTATTTTCTAGCACTTAATTTATTATTATATACAGTGTCCGTTATTTGGTTTCCAAAATCACCCAGTAAACGGCTATCAGAATCTTTGAATGCCTAGGAAGTTAAAAACAATTATTTCGAGAACAATCGTTACCACAATTTTTAATTGTCGGGTCTATATTGCGCTTCATGCACTCCCCACATGTAAGCCATTGCCTATTTATATTTGTCTTCCGGATAGAAATCCAGAAATCGCACGTAAGTTTAAAAAAATCTGTGAATAATTGCATCGATTTGCAATGATTTCGCATGATGAACGTTAAGAGGTCATCTTGATCTCGGCGGAAGCGAATCTGGTTCATCACAGATTTCAAGTCAGATGCACAAAAGGGGAATAAAATGATATTGATGCTATTAGTCAGAAAAGATGTGACCTCATTTAGTTCGTTCGAATTCGCCACAAGTCAGTCTTGTAGACGTGCTGCTTCCCTTGAGAACATTAGCGTCGGAGCATAAAATTCGATTTCCCATGTAGAGCTGTCTGTTCTTTGGGATGTATTAAATTTCACGTGGTTGCGAACCACAAAGGAAGTCGAAAACATATGACGTGTTATGCCTGGAATACGCTCTTTTATTTTTAGACACTTACATCTTTACATTCTCTGTGGCCTTTTGAGTATGATAGACAATAATTGAGGCACATGACGTGGACGTAAAAGACGTTCGAAAAGAAATGCTGTAGTTGGTAGAAGACAACAAGTCACCAATAGTAATAGACTCGATCAAGCGCAAGAACAACTGCCTGATCGCTGATTCTTCGGACTCAAAGGTCAATTAAATATCAGAGCCCTCTTTCGAAGCACAAAGTTGGCTTTATATAACGCCTTGATTATCCCTGTCTTGTTCGGACATGGACAATCTCAATGGCAGATGAAGGAGCCCTTGGTGTTTTCGAGAGAAAAGTTCTGCGTGTGATCTTTGCTGGCATTTGGAGAGCCACGAACTGTTCATTGACATGAGTCTAGTCAGGCGTCTACGGATTCACCGCCTAAGATGGCTAGGTCATATAGACCGCATGGGGAAGAATGCCCGAAGAGTCTGACTCCGCCACCCCAAAGACGCCCACGAAACCTATGGTGCACATTGTTGGTGAAGAACCTCAGCAACCTGGGCATGCGTAATTGGATACAGCTGCCCAAGGATCGTGCCAGATGGAGAGTCTTATGGGTTGAGGGTCTGGTCCATCCTGGACGGGAGCGCCATCAGAAGAAGAAGAACGAAAGACGGTACATTGAATAAAGTTCGTCTTCTTCTTCGCTCGATCATAAAGTCCAACAGCCTGGGTCCATTTGTCTTCCTTGCCAAGCTTGGTGTTGAAATGTCCTAGAAAGATCTTGGTATCATAGCCGGGGCCTTGATCATATCTGTGGTCACAAGGCATATTATGTCCTTTCTAGGAGATCATAGAAGTCAACCTTGCTATCGTCTTTGTCCTCCGTTGGGGTGCGGGCGCAGACTGGGCTGATGTTGCCGAATTAGGCCTTGATGGGGTTTGTTATGAGGCGCCCTCTTAAGACCTCTTGTCTAAGTCTGCCACGAATAACAAGCTTGCATTCGAACAAGCGCTGCCATTGCTTTCTGTAGCAATCACCGTAGGATATTTAGCAGTTTTTTTTCCCCTTTTCGCATCCCGTTGCACGTCTTGGTTTGCGGTGATGTCTGCTTTGTAAGCATCTAGGACCTCCGAATATTCATCGGATGCACGTGGTCTGTTAAGAGACCTCACATTCTACGTACGGAACCGAAAATCGTTGTCCATCTTTCGTAGTGCATGGTAGTCAGCAATAAAGTCATCCATATCCGAGGCTTGTTATCGGTTCATAACTGAGTAGTTTTTACACAGCGGGGAAGTTACCTCCTCGCGAAACCCTAGAACCTGGGGGACCGGTTCCTGCTTGAATCAGACAGAAGGACGGAGGGGCGGTTGCATGCATTGGTTCACCTCCAAGCAGATTTTTAAAGGCTATACAGAGGACGCCACGGTGAGGCTGTATGTCAACTTTACCCGTACGTTCACAAGGATCGTTGCTGGCATTTTGCCAGTTTGAGAGCAGCCTCAAAATGTATTTGGATCCCCAATAAAAAGAACAAAAGGAAATGAACACAGTCACTCTCGGGATGTGTTCATAAATCATTTGTTTTTGTTGGTTTTTATGTGCTTCTTCTTCTGCTCCTCTTTTGCACATGCCTTGCATGTCGTACGGCGCACCAAAAGTTATGGGCAAGAAGCCAAGGCTAGCACTGGAGAGAGACAAATACAGTCCTCCGCATGCATGTAGCTGACTGTTGATCAGAGTGTGCCTATACAACGAGCGTGCAGTGTGTGCCGCAGAGAATCACACGAGAATCTGTAAGTGGTCAACACTTACTTGAAAATAGTTAGTTGCCCAGCCCGACACTGCTCACAAGCACCAGTGTATCCCCACCATGGACTCTCTTTGGAAAATGAGAAATTAAAAAAAAACCCACTTTGCGTTGGATTCTTTTTTGAAAGCTTAGCATACAATGCTTCAAATTCTGCTGCAAAATTTCCGTAACAAAAGATAAACATTATCAAATCAGTCATGACCTCACTTGCGACAGAACTTGATACCGCCGAGAGCGGCGTTTAATAATTTCAGTTAAAATCTAAAAAGGCAAACTGCGCTCGCACTTGACACACGTTCAGCTCTGGGGTCTATGCGACAATCCGCATTAAATGCACATCGAGCGCACTCGGGCGGATTGAGAGCTACCACAACCACAACACAAATGCACAAATGCAAGCTCTCATATTTGCTAATGCTCTCTCAAATGAGGTACTATGCGACTGGCGTGAGTTTGAAAGATGCACGATCAGTATCGCCGCGATTACTGAAAAGTGTGTACGGAACCGTGTGCAGTTGCCAGTGTCTACTTAATCAGTGCTAGCTTGCATTGTAGCCAACAAAACTCCTTGGCGGTTTGCAGTGAGGCGGAGTGGGTGTTGAGTTATCACCCAGACAACGATCGAGTCAAGATATGGCCACCGAGGTGGCTTATAGCACGGGATTGAATGTTTTCAACCATGACAGGACTCGGGGAAAGTGGCCATCGTCGACGGATTTTCTTTTCGCTTGCATCGGACATGCGTTCAAGGTGGACGCGGCCTTCGTGCTGCCGTCACTGATGTTTGAGGATCTTGGAAGTGAGTGAGTGTTTTGTGAGGTTTGAGAATTCTGTGCAAAATGTGAACACTGTCATGGAGCATTACCATTTTTGCCTGTGAACAAAATAATGCGATTGATGAAATGACTTTATTGACCTGGATTTGAAGTGTAGAAGGGTAGAATGGACCGATGGTCGTCGTGTTGCCAACAAGTTCTAGGGCAAATCTCAATTTTTTCATTCTCTCAAATGATCATTTGCAAAAGAGCAGACGTTTTTTGGTCAGAGTAAGGTTATGAACTCTCCCGGCTGTAGAATTAACAACCACTTTGACGGAACCCTAGTCAAATCTTCAAGGACCACTCCCGTTGAAAGTGTTTGCGCTCGTACTCGTACTCGTAATTATATACTACTCGCTCCTTTTACGGATTTGTTCACAAAAACGTCCGTCCGTCCATGGTGTCTACCACACTTTCATATCTTACACATTTGAAAATTTCACATTATTGACGGTATTTGTGTCTGGCTCCCATTTACGTACAGTTGAGGTGAATTTTGAAAGTTTAATGCATCCCATGAGTAATATATCAATCGGCATTCTGGCCCTCATACTTTCGGAGATATTGGGCAAAACCAGTAAATCGCCGATATGCGAATTTTGAAGATCTGAAAACGCGGTTTTTAAGGTTCCGTCTACAAAAACGGAACCTTTATAATTTCGGTGTGTCCGTCCGTCCGTCCGTCCGTCCGTCCGTCGTGTCTGTCACACTTTTTTATCTCCGAAGTTTATGAAGATATCGGCATGAAATTTTGGAATTAGGTACTTCAGACCTAGATGTCATTGCCCATGCAGCGATTTTAAAAAGTTGGGCATAGAATAGATTTCTTCAAATATGCGCCACTAGAGCCCATGACCCTCAACACAACTCTGAAAAGAATTGCATTTAAGGGGAACTGCGCAAATGTATTAAAAGGGGACACAGTAGATCTAAAGGTCGCGGTGCAATTTACCCTCAACAATAATAATAAAAATGTGAATGCTGAACTAAATGGCTGGCAGGGTTGTTAAGGTCCTTAGGACCTTAGGTTGTCTCCTGCCTAGTTGGTATTTGCTCCATACCATTGAGTGACATCGAAACTCCCATTTTGTCTCTTTTTACGACACCTTTTAGTCGAAATGATTCTCTCTACTGGAGGCCTGATTCATCGACTGAATTTCCAACTACCAATCATAGAAAATCTCTCTTGCAGAATTTTTTAATTCTCCGTCGAATGTTTGCTGAGAAATGCGAATTTCTGTTCCTCCTACAGCCTATGACCGATTCCTAATCGTTCGGTGCTAATAGTGTTAAAATTTGAATAAGGATCGGTGCAATTGTTTTGAAATACATCTAATCTAGAGTATTTATAGATACAAATGGTAAAACAATAATTAAAAATTGAAGTTGACTTACGTCGTCCCTTGGAACTTGCACATTCGTGACTTCAGGTGACTGTGTGTCGTCTACTTTCGCTTCGGCAAGATGAATTTGAAGCTCTGAATAATGACATAGTTTACGTACCTCGAATTCTTATAAACCAAAAACGCTTTAAAAATCTTAAGTCACTCTTGACAACCTCCTCTTCATTCCTGCAAAGTTTCATTGAAATCGGTCCAGCCGTTTCGGAGATTAGCCCGAACAACAGACATATAGACAGTACGATTTTATTAACATAGATTTACATCATTGCCTCAATCATTCAATTATTCGCATACCAAAAATAGCAAAACAACAACACTTACCGGCACGCACGAATAAAATGTGCACATGTACGTTTGTGTTTAAACGATAAAAAAATTAAACCATTTGTTTGGTGATGTTTGGCTGCAAGTTTGAAAAAAAAAAAAACAGATTTATGCGGCAAAACTCGTTTTGTTCAATAAACCACAAAAAAAATCATATGTGATTCTTACCGATTACAACCGTTCACAATGCGAGTTCGATCAAAAAGAACCATAACATGATCACTCGCTGACAGCTGTCAGTGTGTCTGCGTGTGTTCGCTACGAAGTGTATTTTTCGTGTGTATGACATCAGCACACAGTTTACATACAGCATACACTCAAAGGTTTTTAAGTATTTGTTGTTGATGTTTATTAGAAGGAAAAAAACAGGTGTTGACATAAAAAGCCATAACTCACGAACCCGTAAACCAATTTTGTACAGACTTTAGATAAACCATCTACATGACCATACGAATAAAGTCTAAGATTTTTATCGAATTCGGGTTGACCGATCGTGAGTTATAAAGTCACAACGCGCTTGCAACATTTTGTATATCTATAGATATAGATATATAGATAATAATAGTGACGGCGCTACAGTCCGATGAGAACGTGAGCCTTACTTCTCAGCAACCACTTGTGTTGTCCGTGCTATTGATCTCTCACGAGTGCGGGAACTACAGTTTAATGCCGACTCCGAACGGCGGGATTGAGAAGCTTTTTCTAGACAGTCATACTCTTTGAGCATTATCAGTGACTTGAAAGGGGTAGACCCGCGAACAATTTTGTTTTTGAAAAAATTGTTGCTTGTGATGGGATTTGAACCTAGACTATGAATTTCTAGTGCGTATAGGTGGACGCACAAATTTATACGGCCACGGCGCCACATTTATTTTCTAGCACTTAATTTATTATTATATACAGTGTCCGTTATTTGGTTTCCAAAATCACCCAGTAAACGGCTATCAGAATCTTTGAATGCCTAGGAAGTTAAAAACAATTATTTCGAGAACAATCGTTACCACAATTTTTAATTGTCGGGTCTATATTGCGCTTCATGCACTCCCCACATGTAAGCCATTGCCTATTTATATTTGTCTTCCGGATAGAAAACCAGAAATCGCACGTAAGTTTAAAAAAATCTGTGAATAATTGCATCGATTTGCAATGATTTCGCATGATGAACGTTAAGAGGTCATCTTGATCTCGGCGGAAGCGAATCTGGTTCATCACAGATTTCAAGTCAGATGCACAAAAGGGGAATAAAATGATATTGATGCTATTAGTCAGAAAAGATGTGACCTCATTTAGTTCGTTCGAATTCGCCACAAGTCAGTCTTGTAGACGTGCTGCTTCCCTTGAGAACATTAGCGTCGGAGCATAAAATTCGATTTCCCATGTAGAGCTGTCTGTTCTTTGGGATGTATTAAATTTCACGTGGTTGCGAACCACAAAGGAAGTCGAAAACATATGACGTGTTATGCCTGGAATACGCTCTTTTATTTTTAGACACTTACATCTTTACATTCTCTGTGGCCTTTTGAGTATGATAGACAATAATTGAGGCACATGACGTGGACGTAAAAGACGTTCGAAAAGAAATGCTGTAGTTGGTAGAAGACAACAAGTCACCAATAGTAATAGACTCGATCAAGCGCAAGAACAACTGCCTGATCGCTGATTCTTCGGACTCAAAGGTCAATTAAATATCAGAGCCCTCTTTCGAAGCACAAAGTTGGCTTTATATAACGCCTTGATTATCCCTGTCTTGTTCGGACATGGACAATCTCAATGGCAGATGAAGGAGCCCTTGGTGTTTTCGAGAGAAAAGTTCTGCGTGTGATCTTTGCTGGCATTTGGAGAGCCACGAACTGTTCATTGACATGAGTCTAGTCAGGCGTCTACGGATTCACCGCCTAAGATGGCTAGGTCATATAGACCGCATGGGGAAGAATGCCCGAAGAGTCTGACTCCGCCACCCCAAAGACGCCCACGAAACCTATGGTGCACATTGTTGGTGAAGAACCTCAGCAACCTGGGCATGCGTAATTGGATACAGCTGCCCAAGGATCGTGCCAGATGGAGAGTCTTATGGGTTGAGGGTCTGGTCCATCCTGGACGGGAGCGCCATCAGAAGAAGAAGAACGAAAGACGGTACATTGAATAAAGTTCGTCTTCTTCTTCGCTCGATCATAAAGTCCAACAGCCTGGGTCCATTTGTCTTCCTTGCCAAGCTTGGTGTTGAAATGTCCTAGAAAGATCTTGGTATCATAGCCGGGGCCTTGATCATATCTGTGGTCACAAGGCATATTATGTCCTTTCTAGGAGATCATAGAAGTCAACCTTGCTATCGTCTTTGTCCTCCGTTGGGGTGCGGGCGCAGACTGGGCTGATGTTGCCGAATTAGGCCTTGATGGGGTTTGTTATGAGGCGCCCTCTTAAGACCTCTTGTCTAAGTCTGCCACGAATAACAAGCTTGCATTCGAACAAGCGCTGCCATTGCTTTCTGTAGCAATCACCGTAGGATATTTAGCAGTTTTTTTTCCCCTTTTCGCATCCCGTTGCACGTCTTGGTTTGCGGTGATGTCTGCTTTGTAAGCATCTAGGACCTCCGAATATTCATCGGATGCACGTGGTCTGTTAAGAGACCTCACATTCTACGTACGGAACCGAAAATCGTTGTCCATCTTTCGTAGTGCATGGTAGTCAGCAATAAAGTCATCCATATCCGAGGCTTGTTATCGGTTCATAACTGAGTAGTTTTTACACAGCGGGGAAGTTACCTCCTCGCGAAACCCTAGAACCTGGGGGACCGGTTCCTGCTTGAATCAGACAGAAGGACGGAGGGGCGGTTGCATGCATTGGTTCACCTCCAAGCAGATGTTTAAAGGCTATACAGAGGACGCCACGGTGAGGCTGTATGTCAACTTTACCCGTACGTTCACAAGGATCGTTGCTGGCATTTTGCCAGTTTGAGAGCAGCCTCAAAATGTATTTGGATCCCCAATAAAAAGAACAAAAGGAAATGAACACAGTCACTCTCGGGATGTGTTCATAAATCATTTGTTTTTGTTGGTTTTTATGTGCTTCTTCTTCTGCTCCTCTTTTGCACATGCCTTGCATGTCGTACGGCGCACCAAAAGTTATGGGCAAGAAGCCAAGGCTAGCACTGGAGAGAGACAAATACAGTCCTCCGCATGCATGTAGCTGACTGTTGATCAGAGTGTGCCTATACAACGAGCGTGCAGTGTGTGCCGCAGAGAATCACACGAGAATCTGTAAGTGGTCAACACTTACTTGAAAATAGTTAGTTGCCCAGCCCGACACTGCTCACAAGCACCAGTGTATCCCCACCATGGACTCTCTTTGGAAAATGAGAAATTAAAAAAAAACCCACTTTGCGTTGGATTCTTTTTTGAAAGCTTAGCATACAATGCTTCAAATTCTGCTGCAAAATTTCCGTAACAAAAGATAAACATTATCAAATCAGTCATGACCTCACTTGCGACAGAACTTGATACCGCCGAGAGCGGCGTTTAATAATTTCAGTTAAAATCTAAAAAGGCAAACTGCGCTCGCACTTGACACACGTTCAGCTCTGGGGTCTATGCGACAATCCGCATTAAATGCACATCGAGCGCACTCGGGCGGATTGAGAGCTACCACAACCACAACACAAATGCACAAATGCAAGCTCTCATATTTGCTAATGCTCTCTCAAATGAGGTACTATGCGACTGGCGTGAGTTTGAAAGATGCACGATCAGTATCGCCGCGATTACTGAAAAGTGTGTACGGAACCGTGTGCAGTTGCCAGTGTCTACTTAATCAGTGCTAGCTTGCATTGTAGCCAACAAAACTCCTTGGCGGTTTGCAGTGAGGCGGAGTGGGTGTTGAGTTATCACCCAGACAACGATCGAGTCAAGATATGGCCACCGAGGTGGCTTATAGCACGGGATTGAATGTTTTCAACCATGACAGGACTCGGGGAAAGTGGCCATCGTCGACGGATTTTCTTTTCGCTTGCATCGGACATGCGTTCAAGGTGGACGCGGCCTTCGTGCTGCCGTCACTGATGTTTGAGGATCTTGGAAGTGAGTGAGTGTTTTGTGAGGTTTGAGAATTCTGTGCAAAATGTGAACACTGTCATGGAGCATTACCATTTTTGCCTGTGAACAAAATAATGCGATTGATGAAATGACTTTATTGACCTGGATTTGAAGTGTAGAAGGGTAGAATGGACCGATGGTCGTCGTGTTGCCAACAAGTTCTAGGGCAAATCTCAATTTTTTCATTCTCTCAAATGATCATTTGCAAAAGAGCAGACGTTTTTTGGTCAGAGTAAGGTTATGAACTCTCCCGGCTGTAGAATTAACAACCACTTTGACGGAACCCTAGTCAAATCTTCAAGGACCACTCCCGTTGAAAGTGTTTGCGCTCGTACTCGTACTCGTAATTATATACTACTCGCTCCTTTTACGGATTTGTTCACAAAAACGTCCGTCCGTCCATGGTGTCTACCACACTTTCATATCTTACACATTTGAAAATTTCACATTATTGACGGTATTTGTGTCTGGCTCCCATTTACGTACAGTTGAGGTGAATTTTGAAAGTTTAATGCATCCCATGAGTAATATATCAATCGGCATTCTGGCCCTCATACTTTCGGAGATATTGGGCAAAACCAGTAAATCGCCGATATGCGAATTTTGAAGATCTGAAAACGCGGTTTTTAAGGTTCCGTCTACAAAAACGGAACCTTTATAATTTCGGTGTGTCCGTCCGTCCGTCCGTCCGTCCGTCCGTCGTGTCTGTCACACTTTTTTATCTCCGAAGTTTATGAAGATATCGGCATGAAATTTTGGAATTAGGTACTTCAGACCTAGATGTCATTGCCCATGCAGCGATTTTAAAAAGTTGGGCCATTTGGGGGTGGCGCCAGTACAGGTGAAGTTGACATTAATTTTGAAAAATTGTCGCACCCCATCGAAATATATATCAATCGACAGATCTTTCGAAATGAGGTGGAGGTTTCTTTCAACACTTTTCTATCCAAAATACCGTTTGGAAAATATGGAGCTCCAACGTTTTTTTAAATGTGTCCCCCCCCCGCCATTTCTAAACCAAAGTGTTTAAAAAAAAATCACAGAAACTTGGCTTCATTGAGTACTTTCATTTAAAACCATTTCGAGTATTCTGGCCCTAATGGTTTTGGAGATATTGGCCAAAAACGGTCAATCATCGATATGCGAATTTTGAAGATCTGAAAACGCAGTTTTGAAGACGTTAATGTAAACGTTAAGAAATGATACATTTCAAAATATCGATTTATATTGAAATTTTGAGATATCTAAGATTTAAAATAAGAAAAAATTTTAATTTTCACACATAATTTCATGCTGTGTTCGGCCACTCTATTCGTTGATGAGCGTTATCTTTTCGATCTCACCCCTAAATGCCCAACAGAAATGAACACACACACACACCGCAGGCATGAGCAGTGATTAGGTATGTGTTTGATGGAAGGGATTTTCTGTGTTGGATAAACTTGGATAGAGATATAGGTATACATATGTAGGGATGAACATTTGTTTGTTTGGATGTATGAATTTATGAATAAATGGTTGATTTAGGTTGAAGTTAGAAGAAAATTCAACTGAAATAGTTTGGAAACGTCGTTTGATATTCAGATCATCCATAAATATTATGCGACGGAACCTTCCCCGTGCGAGTACAGCTCGCACTTGCCCGGTTTATTTAAATCTCGAATGTAAGCATTAAATATCAAAATATCGATTTTTATCGAATTCCGAGAAAGCATAAAAAAAATTTAAATTTCAATATCGCACATAAATTCCTTGCTAAGATCGAGAAATTGGCACGAGTCTCAGTGGATCTCGCACATTCATTTCAACCCTTACTTACTTAAGGTGGCGCTACAGTCCGGGGTGAACCTGGGCCTCAACCAACAAGCGTCTCTAGCCAGGTCGATCTTTAGCTAGCTGCCTCCAGTTTTTCAACCTACTAACCAATAACAAAACGCACACAACTGGGATATGTAGTAAACACGGATGAGGCAAGGAATATTGGAGAGTGTTATTTGTGATAAATTATGATGGAGATGTACAGGGTGGACCAAATACAAGTTTCTTTTTAAAAATGCATTAAAATGAACACAATTAAAACGTTTCCATATATTATGGCTTTATTAGCAGGAACAAACATTCCCATTAATTACAAAATACAATGTCGTTCATGTGGCTGCCTCGGATGGCTTCCCAGTAGCGCATTCTGTCACCCCAATTTTCCAAGACCTTGTTGATGGTTTCAGGCTGTAGCTCACGGATTGCTTGGATGATATTGGCCTGTGTTTGAATCGTTTCCGGATTGTTGGCATAACATCGGTCCTTCACGGTTCCCACAGAAACGTCCAAAGGGGTCAAATCGCAGCTCCGAGGTGGAGCTTAACATCGCTAAGACGATGATAGCACGATTGGATGGGAATTTGGTGCGCAAAAGATAGATTGTGGCATAGCGCGCCATTCTGCATGAACCAGAGGTCGTCTAAATCCATGTCTTTAATTTCAGTAAGAAAAAGTCTGTAACGCCCACCGTTGACCGAAACATTGTTCCCAGCCTCATTTTCGAAGAAAATTGGTCCAATGATGCCACTCCACCACTCCACAACCCGCATCAAACTGTCACAGTCTGTGAAAGCATTGGCTTCTCGACAATAACGTGCAGGTTTGAGTTTTCCGAGCCCCTTGAGTCTGCGTTTAGACTGTTCAACTATTTTCAGTGCTGACCTCGTTGTTTGACGAGTTCGAGAGTCTACGGTCCGACAAGAGGAGGGTTAAGTTGATTTTGTTGGCGCCCTGGCGTTGACCTCCATTCCGTTCTGCTCCAATGTAAGTTTGTGAAACCACTGAGACCTTAGTTTTAGCAGAGTTCTCGTATTTTAGTTTGGCTTCACCTTCTCGGAACTGATATCGTCATTCTTTATGATCACTCAAATGTTGCTTAACATTTTTCTGCTGCTGGTTGTCCTTTGGGTCTATAGGCGAGAGCGATTCCCACGCAACATCGCTTACATGATGAACGTAGTGTATGCCACTTCATTTCGACCAAAACTTATTTTCAAAAAACGCATTGTTTGGACTAACTTTGTAAATAAGTTTTCAATATTTTCCAACGTTGTTCAAGCTTAGAGTGACTCATTTCGTTCCGCGGAGGTATGATACTGACTTTCTGTCAAGACTTCGAGCAGGAAACAGCTGTCAGTGCCAAAATAAACTATGATTTAAAAAGAAGCCACTAGATGGCCCACCCCGTTTAAACACTCCGAGGTCCTTTGTACTCCTCTAAGATCGCGTACCGATATCGATGTGTCTCCGAGTTTTCTTTTCTCTCGATGTCTTGCAAAAATTAAAAGCCAACAAAACGAGTGACCTCTTCTCATTACAGTCTACAGCATCATTCCCTATTTTCTGATCATGGGGATATGTGTGGTTCCAGTTGTCTTCCTCCAGTCATTTCTTGGACAGTTCTCTAGCACTGGCTTCATCTCCGCCTTCAGAATATCGCCGCTCTTCAAAAGTAAGTCAGGCATCGAAGGCCCTTGTAGATTATCAACTTTTTTAAACCGTCTCCCAATGCAGGCATTGGGTACATAGGACTTGTCCTCAACCTGTTAGTCCTGATGTACTTTGCAGTCTATGGAGCAATACCGATGTTCTACCTCTTCCACACTCTCAGGCCGACCCTTCCGTGGAGCTGTGAGGGCTCCAAGGAGTGGATGAAAATCAAGAACGACACAATGTCGGTGAGTCGTCAGACATCCTTTCAGCAGACATCGGATCCCAAGAAACTGTCGTTTCGTTTCAGCCCTGCTACGAGAAAAGAACTTTTGAAAAGGCGACCCTCATGGAAGTCCCGTCCTTGGAGTTTTTCAAGTAAGCCTCCTCCATCTAGATTGTCCACGATTTCACATCATGTCCCTCCGTAGGAGCCACTTGAATGCCATGGACATCGGCCAAATGGAGTATCCCGAGAGAACGTTCTCCTTCCCGTTGATGTTGTGCACCTTCCTCGTCTGGATCATCGTGGGAGCTGTCCTCATCCAACCCATAGAAAGAGTAAGCGGCTTCAATCAAGTCTCACTCGAACAAGCCAAATAAAGCCAACGTTCTCGATCAGATTGCCAAGTTCCTGCGGTACACATGCACAAACGTGATTGTCCTTTTAGCACTGTTCGTTGTGCGTTTGGCGTTCCTTCCTGGTGCCTTCTCAACAGCCGTGGATGTACTGTTCGATCCAAGAGGAGTGATGATCGACACATGGGCGTGGGTGCCCCTCATAGCGCTATCTGCACTGGGACCAGGCTGGGGAAACATTCTCACGATGGCCAGTTTCAACAGGTTTAAGCAGGACACCTTGAAGTACAGCTGGTACTTGTGCTTGGCGCAGTACGGGGTGACGTTAGGCATGGGTCTGATCGCACTCTTCGTCATGGGCTTTCTAATAAGTTGGTGAACCGAGATGGTATGGGTATGGATGGAAGCTAAATGTTGTGTTCTTTCAGAGATTGACCCCGATCAGGTGTACTTCCACTACAAGCACACCCAATGGATGGAGTTCCTAATTACACCCAGTGCTCTGTCATTCGTGGAGTTGACACGGTTCTGGTCTTGGCTCTTCTTCCTCATGATGCTCACGGGATCGCTGAATCTCTTGGTAAGTCTCCTGCTCATCTGGACCATCTTTGAGCTTTACTGAGCCTGCTTTCAGACTGTTCAACTATTTTCAGTGTTGACCTCGTTGTTTGACGAATTCGAGAGCTTGAGGGCAAACAAGAGAAATGTTACCTTGATTTGCGTCGCAGTCCTGGCGTTGACCTCTATCCCCTTCTGCTCCAATGTGAGTTTGACACACCGTTGAATATTAAGTCTGGAGTCTCTTTTCCTTAGGTCGGGTTCACCATCTCGGAAATTGCGTCGTTGTTCTTAGCCGTCACCCAAATGCTGCTTAACCTGCTGCTGATTTTGATTGTCCTCTGGGTTTATGGACGGGAACGGTTCCAGAGTGACATCACTTTCATGACAGACGTGGTGTGTGCCACATGGAAAATGTACATGATGAGGTTTGTGACGCCCATCTTCCTGCTGATCGCTATGGTAAGTTCTTGACTTTCAACGAATGCATTGTGGTTTCTACTATAACGCTTAAATTTTATAGGTTTCCGCTTTTGCGTTGGGTGCTTCGATGAGCCTCAGTTCCTTAGCCACCGTGGTTATTGCTGTGGTCTTTACGCTGACATGCTGGATGTTCATTCCGGGGTACTGTGTCTTCACCATAAATCGCGTGAAACATTGCAAGCGAGCCGTTCAGCCCGTGCATTGGTATCCTGCTGATCCAGTCGACAGGCAGAAGTACGAGGAATATCTGGGTGAGGCGCCAAGTGTCATGACTCCGATGGGAGATGCTAGGGAATGAGTTGAAATATACGAGACATTTTTGACTTTAGTTTTTGAGATTATTTTAATAAAGATATACTGAATTAATTAAAATGGAAAAAAGTATTTTTTTATAAGGAGTGCCCCACTCGGAGTTCGACTCCTATAAGATACCTTACCCCGTGTCATTCTCTAATAATTAAGCAGCTACGATAGCATCGAACGATATTTTTGTTATTGCGCATTAGTAAATAAACAAACTTTCATCGAGATTCGAACCGTCAGCTGTTTCTGACCATTCTAGAACGTGACCACATAGCAGCGGTTGTTTTTCCGCGGAAAAGTCATTGTCCAAGTAACTCGGATTTAAAGACTCCTCGGGTCGGAGCCAAGTTGTGGCTACACTCTACATAACCTTGCCATCTTAGGCGTTAGATCCGGAGACGCTTTTCTAGACCCATGTTGCTGTACAGAACTGTATACAGTTTGTGGTTGAATCTTCTCCTCCAAATGCCATCAACGCAAACAGGATCAAAGATCGCGCGCAGAACTTTTCTCTCGAAAAGACCAAGAGACTGTTCATCCACTTGGGATATTGTCCATGCCTCTGGGCCGTACAGCAGGACTGGGATGATCAAGGTCTTATACAAAGTCAACTTGGTCTTCCGAGAGAGGGCTCTACTACTCAATTGCCTTTTGAGCCCATAAAAAAAGCGGTTGGCAAAAGATATTCTGCGTTTGATCTCGGTTCCTTATGTTGTTTGTACTGTTTACCGCGGAGCCAAGGTAGACGAAGTCCTTAACTACCTCAAAGTTATAGCTGGCTATGGTGACGTTCTGGCCAAGTCGTCGATGTTGTGCGTCCTTTCTCGATGACAGCATATACTAGTATTTTGTTTGGCCCTCGTTTACCGCCAGACCCATTTTAGCCGCTTCCGTCCGTTTCAATGCCAGCAAACGCATCATTGACGGCTCGCTGTGTTCGCCCAATCACGTCAATGTCATCCGCGTAAGCTAGCAGTTGAACGGACTTTTGGAAGATCGCGCCTCTTGTGTTGGGCAGTGAGCTTTGCACGATCTTCTTAAGAACGATGTTCAAGATGTCACATGACAGCGCGTCGCCTTGTCTAAAACCTTTGACATTGAAGGTCTCGGTGAGTTCGTAACCGACCTTGATGGAGCAGCGAGGGTTCTCCATCGTCATCCTGCTCAGTCTGTCGAGCTTGGCAGGAATGTCAAAACTAGACATGGCGCTGTATAGCTCGTCTCTATGCACGCTGTCATATACGGCCTTGAAATCGACAAATTTGTGGTGTATGTCGATCTGCATTTCTTCGGTCTTCTCCAGGATCTGCCGCAGTGTGAAATTTTTATCGATGGTGGACTTTCCTGGCCTGAAACCATACTGATACGGACCTATCAAATTGGTGTCGAAAGGTTTCAGGCGTTCACATGAATGAAGAAGATCTTACAGGTGATCTTAAGGAGACTTATCCCTCGATAGTTGGCGCAGTCAAGGGGTCTTCTTTCTTGTGGATCGACGCTGAGATTCCACTCATCGGGCATGCTTTCCTCCGCCCATAAAATGAGAGTCTACGCGGCATATTTTGCGGTTGGATTTAAGTCTACATACATACAAGGTTGTACTGATGCAAGATTTGAAGCCGGACGACCACAGACAATGCCTTGAGTTCGTGAGTGAACTGGACACTGGTATTGTTTGCAGCAGATCCGGATTTCGGCGAAGAAATCGAGGCCAAAATTCAGCAGCTATGTCAACAAGCAAAATTGCCACCATTGGGGCGAACGCAATCGACAAATGTTCCACCAAGCATCAATGCATCCACAAAGATTAACTGGTTGGTGCGGCTTACGACATGGCGGCATCGTAGGACCTTATTTCTTTCGAAATGAGAAAGGAGACACCGTTATCGTCAATGGGCTAAGGTATAGAGCGATGTTAGCCGACTTTCTGTGGCCAGAGATCGACAACATTGATATATACGATCTGTGGTTTCAACTGGAAGGCGCTACATGCCACACAAGCGACGCAACGCTCGAAATTGTGAAGAAAATATTTGGCGACTGGGTCATCTCACGGCGAGCGTTCATCAAATGGTCACCGCGATCATACGGCTTGACGCCACTCGATTATTTTCTCTGTGCCACATCAAGTCCTTGCTCTACGCGAACGAACCAAATGCTTTGGATGAGGTAAGGCCACTTTTGAAACTCAAAGCCTTGGGTTTTCCAATCTGGGTTTATCTCGTGGATCAAATTATACGTCAATACAAAGTCACTTTTAGATCCTCTGTATCTAAACCTTTTACAGCCACATCTGGAGTCCGCCAGGGTAGGCACTTTGGTCCGCTGATTTTCAAACTGTCATTTAATTAAGTTGACAACACTCTCGTCTATCAGTTTATGCGAACGACATAAACAGTTTTAAGGACATTCCTACTGACTCATGCACTTCAAATAGATTTGAACATATTGGCATAAATGTAGTTTCAAAATAAAGCCAGAATAAATCTATATCTCTTATGTTGTTATTTTTATTTAAACTTCTTTTCTTATCGTTCTTATTTGGTCACACTGTAGTAAGCTCGAAATGGTTTAGCACAAGATGATTAGCGGTCTACTTTTTTAGCCACTTCAACCTACCTACCTACCTAAGCGGTATCCTTGCCCCTTTAAGACCTTCCGTCACTCTCTTAGAGTCGAAAAACGTCCGTCTGAAAATCTAGATTAGATCCTTCCTCTGTGCCAAACTATTGGCGTGCTCTTAAATTGGCATACTGCGAGAGCTTCCCGCAATATGTCCAAAACCAATACGAAGCGATGACAATATCCCCATATGCATTCAAATATGATAGCCCCCACATTCGTAATTAAACATTTGAGATTAGTTTCCATAAGGAAATAACGGCATTCACCTCAATTCAACAGTCGATTGACACTATCAGTTTCATTCTGAGCCCCACCACGTCCTTCCGCGCGTTTTCATTCATTAACCATCCACAATTTAGCCGAAACCGAATAGCTCGCTGCATACTGCACTGAATACGCCTCATCTGTGGCATCTATGAGATAATCAGCATCCACCACAAGCACACTCTAGTTGCAAAGGAGCATAATGCAATCATCCGAGCGCTGCTCTCTCAAATGGGCGATGGTGCGAGTACTGCGGATCTGAAAAATTCACTTCAGTATTGTCGCGATCGCGGACTCGTCGCTGCTCATTTGTTCTGTGTGCTTGTTTAATTTGTTGACAAAGAAAATTCCGTTCGCTCGCAAAGTCGTCGGTTGCAGTGAGGCGGAGTGGGTGTTTTGTTACTTGCCAGTCAACGATCGAGTTTTCGCCTTTTAGGGGCGTCAAATATGGCCACAGAGGTGGCTTACGACACGGGATTGAATATTTTCAATCACGACAAGAATCGCGGCAAGTGGTCATCGTCGTCGGATTTTCTTTTCGCGTGCATCGGACATGCGTTCAAAGTGGATGCGGTCTTCTTCCTGCCGGCGCTGCTGCTCGAGGATCTGGGAAGTGAGTGAAATGTGATTGAAAAACTGCTGTGCTGCCTGTCGGGCGTGGCAGTGGTGCGTAACTACACGTGGACTGAGTTGGCATCCCTGTGAGATGTTTATTTTAGCCTCTGTGCGAGTTGCAAGTAATTTTTGTGATGCATTTAGAATTTTTAGTGGATTTTGTGAATGACGTCAATTGAAGATAGTCCGTACTACTGGCGTCGAAAATGCACGGTGTCTTTCTTTGGTCCTCGCTCCGGTTCATTTGCCGTCACACCTCTGCACCCATCTTCGTTGGATCGTGCTATGCTTACACGAGACACGGTTGTTTCGTGCGGTTGGTTATAGTTTATAACCCATTTGACCGCGCTGCCTCTTTGGGTCTTCTCAAAGACTCTGTTCTTGACGGCTTGTTAAGTACACATTTTCCTATGATACCCCGGTTCATTAAGGGACACTTTTGCCGTCACGCGTCGCCAATCTGCACCATCTTCGTTTGACTGTCGATACTTAATAATAATAATAATAATGGCGGCGCTACAGTCCGAGGTGGACCTGGGCCTAGCTTCTCAGCAACCACTCGTGTTGTGCGTGCTATTATTCTGCCACGAGCGGAGGGGACCTACAGTTTAATGCCGACATCGAACGGCTAGATTGAGAAGCTTTTTCTAGACAGTTATACTCTTTGAGTATTGTCAGTGACTCGAAAGAGGTGGAGCCGTGAAAAAATGTTTGATGTTTTTTTTCGAGATTCGAACCGACGACCCCGAGCGTAGGAGTCGACGCACCTATCCACCACGGCGCCCACTTACATACTTACACGCGACATGATGGTTTCGTGGGGTTGATTTTCGTCTACAATCCATTTTCCCACGTTGCTCCTTCTTCTAAAAGTTTCTGCTCTTGATGGTTCGTTCTTTACACGCCTTCCTACCTCGTGATCGATGAAATCCTTTGGACTTGCTCCAGTCTTTTGAAAAGCGCCTGTACTCTACGTACAGTGTGTTCTGCGCTCTAAATGCCGTCCATAGGACTATACCCAAAACAAGCAAATATCTGAAGAATTTTTCGTTAGTCTTTGTACGGGAATATGGCAAAGATGCCATTTGAAGTCTGCCGTAATCTCCATCAACGTTTGGAGATAAGAATAATCGTATGCAGCGTTAAATTGTTATCAACTTGACCCTATGCCGGCGTTTCATTCGCATCAGTTTCATACTTTGTTCGAAATTGGAAGCACTTGTGGGTTGATCACAGACTTCATCATCGGAAATTGATTCAAAGCCGGTCGTAACTCTAAAGAGGTTACAAATACCCCAAGCGTCCGCAATCAAGGCACAGCTCAAGCCAATGGAATAGAGGGAGTGGGAAATAATTGTCTGGAAAGAGTATTTCATATTCGTGTGGTACGGTTAGGTAGGTAGGTAAAAGGGAGCCCTTGCGACTGGTGCCGCGGATCACAACAGTTTGAGTCCAAAGTGCCCTGAGTATAGGGTATACCTCGTGAGACCTACATTTCCACCGACGACTAGAACCACTCAGGCTTTTGTACGTATCTCAAAAGGCGCTTCAGCTCTATTTCGTTCAGATCCTCAAGCTCGCTGAAAAGGGTACTGCCTAATCTTAGATGTCTCCTTAGCCGTAGAGCTGTACAATCTCAGAGCAAGTGGTAGACAGACACGACTGGATGGCGCATTTGGTTAAGTGCCTGCCCCAAGTTCGAGGGGTCCCAGGTTCGAATCCCAGTAAAATCGAATCTGGTCCAGTCACCATTTGCCGTTGGGATAAAATTAACGGTACTGGATTGGTTGCTACCTGGCAGTACAATGGACCAGTTTTAAGTCTGAGTGCTCCAGTAGTTTCAAAAATACTCCAAAAAAAAAAGTGGCAGACAGACTCTATTTCCTCCTTGTCCCTGCAACTTTCACAATAGTCGCTATGGCATGGGTGTCTATCGGACAATGTCCATGAAAGGACTCCCGCCACCATTCGAATATACTTGCGGCTGTAGCTAACCATTGATAACAATTTCTTCCTGCCGCCAACTGCCACAGGGCTGTCGTCGTTTGACCAAATGTCCTGATTCAGCAATCCCTCATTTACCTTCTTTACGTCTTCGTCCTCTTTTTCTTTCTTTAGGAAACTTAACGGCGTGCTGACACAAGGAAGCTCTAAACATTTGTCGAGGTCTGATCCTTCCTTTGCCACGTTAAATGTCCTTCGACCATATTCATTCCAGTACCTTGGAATTTCGCAGAGCTGGTGCTGTCGTCTTCTTGTGTGCTTCTTGTGCTGTTTTTGGATCCTGTAGGTGTTATCGTCACCGAAGTTGGCCAAGATTTCCAAGTTGTATATTTGTCAGATGTTGAGCATACGTAATTGTTGTTGATCTTCTCCTGCTTTTAGTACAAGTTTTTGCAGCCTTCTATGAACTTGTTAGAGCGATTGCATTTGAGACGCTTTTCCCCACGCCAAAATTCCATATCTTAGATATGATTCCACCAACCCAAGGTAGCACTGGTTGAGGACTGGTGGTGTACAGAGGTTGCTTAGGTGGAAAAGAGCGTAAGCAGTTTGGCACAATTTCTTCTTCAGTGTTTCTATATGGTAGCTCCATTTAAAATTGTAGTCAATCGTCAATCCCAAGTATTTGTATGTCAATATTTTCGGTGCAGTCATCTTCTTCTGTTATTCCATCACAGCCATGTCTGTGCAAGCAATCTACGCTGTGCATTTTAATCTTTAGTTTTGTTCTGAGAATATGCGTCGGCGAATGTGCATTACCTTCGTCTTAAGTACGTTGATAATTAAAACATGGTCGTGACAGCAAGCTGCGACTCTATTAAAATCTAATTGCATCAGTTTCGCTGCTTCGTCAACGCTCCTATGGTTAACTACGATCGCTGTGTCGTCCGCATACGCATACCCCGTACTATACTTTAGCACTGACAGCAGATCATTTATGTACATAATAAAAAGAAGCGGGCCTAATTTTGAGCCTTATGGAACACCATATTCGAGTTTTTCTTCATTGCTCACGCACTCACCAATTTTTACCTGTGAATGACCTGTGATTTAGATAGCTTCCAAACCATGCTAAGATGTGACCCCGTACTCCAATATTTTCAAGCTGTCTCAACATTTGTTTGTGGCTCAAAGTGTCGAAGGCTTTTTTAAAGTCAATGAACAGAACTACTGAACTCTGGTTTTTGTCCAACCTTAGGTACATTTTGTGTGCAAAATCTCCAGGTAGTCTGTTTATACAGATCTCTTCGCCGTCATTTGTTGATAGCTCTTCCCAACCTCTCCTGTCCGGAATTTGGGTAGAAATTTTCCATGAGATGGTCAGGGCTGGTGGCAGGTAGTTCGACGTTATATACCTCCGTGTCGCTGTCCATTTTGAGAGGATTGACACATGCCCATATAGCATGCCTTCCCACATCTTTATTTCCTTGAGCCTCATTGCGGTTGAAGCATGCCGCTCTACTACTGCTACGGCTAAAAATCAAGTCTGTAAACTTAAGTGTACAGGGCGGGCCAAATATAAGTTTCTTTTTAAAAATGCAATAAAATGAACAAAATTAAATGTTCGATTGTGGAATGGGTCCCGCTTGTGACAGAACAATAGCACGCTCAACACGAGTGGTTGCTGAGAAGTTAGGCCCAGGTCCACCCCGGACTGTAGCGCCGCCATTATTATTACTATTATTGTGGAATGGGCTGTGTAGCATGCGCTGTGCACCATCCTGCATGAACCAGAGGTCGTACAAATCCATGTCTTCAATTTCAGTTAAAAAAAATTCGGTTAACATGGCTCTGTAACACCCACCGTTGACCGAAACGTTGTTCCCAGCCTCATTTTCGAAGAAAATTGGTCCAATGATGCCACCACTCCATAATCCGCACCAAACTGTTACTCTCTGTGGTGTGGATGCACTGGCTTCTCGACAAAAACGTGCAGGTTTTCCGAGCCCCCTGAGTCTGCGTTTAGACTGCTCAACTATTTTCAGTGCTGACCTCGCTGTTTGACGAGCTCGAGAGTCTACGGGCCGACAAGAGGAGGGTTAAGTTGATTTTTGTTGGCGCCCTGGCGTTGACCTCCATTCCATTCTGCTCCAATGTAAGTTTGTGAAACCACTGAGACCTTAGTGCAGAGTTTTCGTCTTTTAGTTCGGCTTCAGCTTCTCGGGACTGATACTGTCGCGTTCTTGACGTTCAAATCCATTTCCGACTGAAGCCAAAACGATTTTCAAAGATCGCGCAGTATAAGTCTCGCTTGTCACCTCTCATCCCTATCCCTATCCAGATAACTGCAACGACAACTCCGTAATTTTGTTACCATTCACAGTCTTAGAATCTTCCTTCGAACCTCTTCTTCTCTCATTACAGTCTATGGCATCATTCCCTATTTTCTGCTCTTGGGGATATGTGTGGTTCCAGTTGTCTTCATCCAGTCGTTCCTTGGACAGTTCTCCAGCACTGGCTTCATCTCCGTCTTCAGAATATCACCGCTCTTCAAAAGTAAGTCTCCGCCCTCGGGCTCCGATTGTTCTTCAACTTAACAAAACCATTTCCCGATGCAGGCCTTGGCTACATTGCACTTGCCGTCAATGTTGTTGTTCTGACGTACTTCTCTGTCTACGGAGCAATACCGCTGTTCTATATTTTCCACTCGTTCAGACCGACCCTTCCGTGGAGCTGTGAGGGCTCCAAAGAGTGGATGAAAATCAAGAACGACACAATTTCGGTGAGTCGCCAGACATCGTCGCAGCAGACATTTGTCCTCAAGCTCTTTTCTATCTTTTCAGCCATGCTTTGAGAACTACACTTTCGAGGAGGAGATCCTCATGGAAGTCCCTTCCTTGGAGTTTTTCAAGTAAGTCTCCTCCATCTAGATTGTCCACGATTTCACATAACATCCCTCCATAGGGCCCACTTGAACACTAATGACATGCACCATAGAAAACATCCCGAAGGAACGTTCTCGTTCCCGTTGATGTTGTGCGCCTTCCTCGTCTGGATCATCGTCGGAGCTGTGATCATCCAGCCCATGGAGATGGTAAGACACTGCAATCGGCTCTGATTCCAACAGAAATTAAGCCCACGTTCTCGACTAGATTGCCAAGTTTCTCCGATACACGTGCATTGCAGTGATGGCCATTTTGGGACTGTGTGTGGTGCGTTTCGCGTTTCTTCCTGGAGCCTTTCCCATCGCCATCGATGTGATGCTCGACGGAAGGGGAATATTTATAGACAGTTGGGCGTGGATGCCTCTCGTAGCGCTATCGGCATTGGGACCAGGCTGGGGAAACATTCTCACGATGGCCAGTTTCAACAAGTTTAAGGGGGACACTCTGAAGTACAGCTGGCACCTATGCTTGGCGCAGTCCGGCGTGATGTTTGGTTTGGGTCTGATGGCGCTCTTCGTCGCGGGCTTCCTCCAAAGTTGGTGAACGGTGATGCGGGTATGGATGCAAACTAAATGTTGTGTTCTTTCAGAGATTGACCACAATCAGGTGCACTTCCACTACAAGCACACCCAATGGATGGAGTTCCTGATCACACCCACTGCTCTCTCGTTCCTGGAATTGTCGCGAATCTGGTCCTGGCTCTTCTTCACCATGATGCTCTTAGGGTCGCTGAATCTCTTGGTAAGTATCAAGGTCATCTGTTGCGTTTGTGACTCTCACTGAGTCTGCGTTTAGACTGTTCAACTATTTTCAGTGCTGACCTCGCTGTTTGACGAGTTCGAGAGTCTACGGTCCGACAAGAGGAGGGTTAAGTTGATTTTTGTTGGCGCCCTGGCGTTGACCTCTATTCCGTTCTGCTCCAATGTAAGTTTGTGAATCCACTGAGACCTTAGTGCAGAGTTTTTGTTTTTTAGCTCGGCTTCAGCTTCTCAGAACTGATATCGTCGTTCTTTATGATCACTCAAATGTTGCTTAACCTGTTTCTGCTGCTGGTTGTCCTTTGGGTCTATGGGCGGGAGCGATTCCAGCGTGACATCACTTTCATGACGGACGTGGTGTATGCCACATGGAAAGTGTACATGATGAGGTTTGTGACGCCATTCTTCCTGCTGATTTCGCTGGTGAGTCCGTGACAATGCATGCGTTCGTAGATGGTCCCAACTGTAATATCTCCTTTGTATTGAAGGTATTGGCCCTTGCTGCAGCTGCAAACCTTGCATTTTCAAGCACTACAACCATGAGTATTGTTTTGGCTTTTACGCTGGCTTGCTGGATGTTCGTTCCGGGATACTGTTGCTTCACCATTCGACGAGTAAAGCAATGCAAGCGAGCCGTTCAGCCGGTGGATTGGTATCCTGCTGATCCAGTCGACAGGCAGAAGTACGAGGAATGTTTGGCCGGAGCACCGAATGTCATGACGCCGATGACAGATGTTGCAGAATGACATGGAAAACGTCATTCTTTTTGTATATCGTTGCTTTCAATTGAGTTTGTAAATAAATTTGTTTTGATTGAAACCTAAGGGAGAGATGTTTTCTTGAGTTAAGCAAATTATAAGAAGCTAAGGATTACATCCCTGAGAAGAGTCAAGCAGACTACTTGACGGATTGCTGAAATAAGACGGGGGATTCTTTGTACAGCCTTCTGATCCACAAGCAGATAATTCGTCTTAAAAAAGTTTGGTGGGCAACATACAACACAAGTGCATCTCACTCTATTGACATTTTTCTCAATTGGAAGACTGTCAGTAATCCACAAAAGCTTCAAGGACAAGAATGGGTCCTGGTTCTTAGGTGGTCCTATACTTCCATTTGGCTAGACCTATGATGGAGTAAAGCTGAAAGATCCATTCGTACACAGAAAATGGACACAAATATTCTGAACCTAGTCAAAACCCGAACAAATTTATCTACAATTACTTCTTTTAGGTGCCAAAGTCAACCTACGTCTTAGTTATTGTGACCAGATAAAACGATAGGAAAAGTGAGCGGCGTTTTTCCGGCAATAGCCTCTTAAATGTTGGTCTCGCGGTCGTCCAAAGTAGTTGACTTGTTAGCGTAGACTAAGGACTTGACGCTGCCCCAGAAAATAGCGAAAATATTCGCATGCTGTCAAGTCCCATGATCGCGGAGGTCAATTGATGAACGCTAGTCTTAAGATTACCCAGTCGTCAAATTGTTCCTCCAAAACCTAGAGCGTTGCGACGCTTGTATGGCATGTAACGCAGGTTTGTTGGAATAACAGCTCGGATTTATCGATGTCGTCGAGCTCTGGCCACAGAAAATCAGTTAACATAGCTCTGTACCTGGGACCATTGACGGTAACGGTGTCTCCTTTCTCATTTCGAAAGAAAAAGGTTCTGATGTTGCCGCCTTCCCACAAACCGCACCAAACAGTCAATCTATGAGGGTGCATCGATGCTTTGTCGAACACTTGTGGATTGTGTTCAGCCCGCTAACAGCTTGACATAGCCGATGAGCCAAAAATGAACTTAGTCCCAAAAGATGATTTTTTTTTTCAAAATCAAAATCAAAATCCGAAAATGTTCAGCGCCCAGCTCAATTAGCAAACTCACGGCATTATCAATGGTCGACCGGCTTCAGTACAATTTTACATGGGCGTCGACCCAAATACAGCTGAAAAATAAGGTGGGTTGACACTCTGACGATGCCCAATTCATCTGAACGGCGCTGAATCGACATTTCTGGGTCATCATCGATACTGGTTGCTACGGCCTTCATTTTGCACCAATCTCTGTCTGGTTGGTGGCTTACGGTCCAAAAAAGTTTACTCAGTCTCAAACTTTTCCATGATGCGACTAAATGCCTGCACGCTGAAGCGATGACGACGACCGACTTCAGGACTAAATTCAATTTGCGTATTTATACGGAACGGTTAGGTTCCTTAAGCTCGGTCAGTCTCGCTATGTTCGTTCAGTTTCGTTAAGTTCGTTCAGTTTCGTTAAGTTCGTTCAATTTCCTTAAGTTCGTTCAGTTTCGCTAAGTTCGTACCGTTTCGCTAAGTTCGTTCAATTTCCTTAAGTTCGGTCAGCTTCGTTAAGCTCGTTCAGCCTCGTTAAGTTCGTTCAGTTTCGTTAAGTTCGTTCAATTTCCTTAAGTTCAGTCAGTTTCAGGACTAAATTCAATTTGCGTATTTATACGGAACGGTTAGTTTCGTTAAGCTCGGTCAGTCTCGCTAAGTTCGTTCAGTTTCGTTAAGTTCGTTCAGTTGCGTTAAGTTCGTTCAATTTCCTTAAGTTCGTTCAGTTTCGCTAAGTTCGTTCAGTTTCGTTAAGTTCGTTGAGTTTCGTTAAGTTCGTTCAATTTTCTAAAGTTCTGTCAGTTTCGTTAAGTTCGTTCAGTTTCGTTAAGTTCGTTCAGTTTCGTTAAGTTCGCTTAGTTTCGTTAAGTTCGTTCACTTTAGTCTACTTATGAGGGAACGAAATGAATTGCTCTCTAAGCATGAAAATGTCAGTTGACAGCAGAATTACCCTAAAAAAAGTAATCAGATGCATTGTCAGAAGCATTCAAAGTGTCCATTCTCTAAGCTAAGCTAAGCCCCCTAAGCAATCATGGACACTTTGAATGCTTCTGATTACTTTTCGTTTAATTTTAACATAAGCTTAAGTTTTCAAACGGTTGAGCCTGTCGGACAACACAACAGAGGACGTCCACGTAAAAGGTGGCGCACAAAATAGAGGGGGACCTCGGCCGGCTGGGAGTGCAAAACTAGAGACACCTGGCGAGAGAGATGGTACCAGCTAGAGAGTCATGTTGGTTGAGGCCCAAGTCCACCTCGGACTGTAGCATTGATGATTGGTCCGCTGCGTCAAAACCATTGCCTCTGGCAGACATATTCTCTATCCATTTTGACCAAGACTCTCCAATAATTTATGTGCGTCTATCTAACGGCCATCGAGTGGCCTTGACTTGCATCGAATATTTTTCTTTTTTTCAAAAATCATCTCATGGATGACGTTGGCGGCGCTCTAAATGTAGCGAGAATGCATTTCCAAGTTGATTCTATCGCATAAATCATGAATAAGATCTCTGGCCTCTTGGGACGGTGCCATGGGAATCTTCAGACAGACGCGAAAATTCTCTCCCGCACATTTACTCGAAAACATGTGATAGGTGCGTGCCACTTTTACTGCCTGTGTTTTTATTATGTGTCCAAAGACGCAGTGTCTGGGGATGAATGCTATAAGCAGCCAATGGAATGCTGCTGAATTGAAAATTAAGACAAACATTTTATGCAATCATTGTTTGTCTAGAAACGATTCGAATGAAAGGTGGACATTTTCATCGGCCATAATCTGATGGTAATGCGTGAAACAACCACTTTATCATTTTCGAAAGGGGTTCTCACAAATTTAACACGGCTTTAGGTTGTTAAACGATCCTCATTGTAAAATGGGAATCCTTAAACTAAAAGCATGTACAGTCTCGCATGACAGTTTGGTTTGACATTTATGACTGAAATAGGAATGTTATATCCACGAATGGGATAGGCCTATAACTAAAGGGTTGTCCAACCATAATGCACGATATTAATTTTGAGTTACACCTTAACATCAAGTTTTTTTCACCATCATCATCATCATTTTCAGTGACCCGCATGTTCCCTTTAGTGGTTGCGGGGGCAATGCACTCACGAGAGATTTCCAGGCCACTCGATTCTCTGCCATCGACTCTAATAAGCTCATCAGGAGCTATGCCCATGCGAAACCAAGCGAGTTTTTGGACCTGATCCAACTTTCTCGTCCTGTGTCTGCCAAGCGGTCGCCTACCTGATGGAATCGCATTTAAGGCACCTCTCGGAAGTCGTGAGATGGGGACATTCGTTCGAAGAAGCAACTGCCCAATGTTGAGTTCCTCGCACACTGCCGTGTTTCTCACCCTATCCCGGCGAGTAATTCCCACAACAGCACGAAGAAATCTCATCTCGGCAGCTTGTATTCGCGATCTTATTCTTTCGGTCATTGCCCAAATTCCATGACCATAGGTGAAAGTTGGAACAAATACTGCGTTAAAAACCGCTAACTTGGCTTTGACACCAAGCTCGGCCTTCCTGATTACAGATTTTTCGACCAACTTAATTTGACATTTCTTTGTTTCAGTGTTTAACATATTCAACCATGGCTAGGTACACAATTGAGCAGCGCTTTAAGACTGTTGAAGCCTTTTACGAAAATTGGCGTTCAAATCAAAATGCATTTCGTGTACTTCGTCATTTTTTTGGTCAGCATAATCGACCAAATCTGTCCACAATCGGTAGAATTGTGCGCAAATTTCAGCAAACCGGGTCTGTAGTGATATTGTTGAGTGATTGTTGAAAAGCCGATGCATCCACAAAGAGTGACTGTTTGGTACGCTTTATGGGCTGGCGACGTATTTTTTTGAAAATGAGGTCGGCCAAGCAGTTACCGTGAATGGTGTTCGCTATAGCGAGATGATAACGGACTTCTTGTGGCCAGAAATTGAGGATATGGACCTGAACCAACTGGATGGCACCACTTGCCACACACCCAACGCTCTTTTACGCGCGAAATTCAATGGCCGTTATCTCACGCCATGGCGATGTTAATTGGCTGCCACGATCATGTGATTCGACACCGTTGGACTTTGTTCTTTGGGGATATTTCGAAGAATAAACTGGGCAAGTGCGAGTTGACCTCGCACGGGGAAGGTTCCGTTGCATGGTATTGATGGATAATTTCTGAATATCAAACGATGATTCAGTTGAACTTTCTTCTAACTTCAACCCAAATCAACCATTCATTCATACATTCATACATCCAAACAAACAAGCATCCACCTATACATATACCCACATCTCTATCCAAGTTTATCCAACACAGAAAATCTCTTCCATCCATACCCAACCAGTGTTCATGCTTGCGGTGTGTGTGTACACTGCTGTTGGGCATTTAGGGGTTGAGATAGTTCCAGAAGATAACACTCATCAATGCATAGAGTGGTCGAACACAGCATGAAATTTATGTGTGAAAATTAAAATAGTTATCATTTTATCTCAAAATTTCAACATATATCGATATGTTGAAATTTATCATTTCTTAATGCTTACATAGATGTTTTCAAAACTGCGTTTTCAGATCTTCGCAGAAGATTTCGCATGTCGATGGTTGACCGTTTTTGGCCAATATCTCCAAAGCCATTAAGGCCAGCATGCTTGAAATGATTTTAAATTAAAGTACTCAATGAAGCGAAGTTTTTGTGATTTTTTCAGATTTTTAAACACTTTGGTTTAGAAATGGCAGGGGGGACGCATTAAAAAAAAACTTTGGAGCTCCATATTTTCCAAACGGTACTTTGTATCAAAAACTGCTGAAGCAAACCTCTACCTCATTTCAAAAGATCTGTCGATTGATATATAAATCGATGAGGTGCGACAATGTTTCAAAATTTACGGCAACTTCACCTGTACTGGAGCCACCCCAAATGGCCCCATTTTTTAAATTTGGGTGCATGGGCAATGACATCTAGGCCTGAAGTACCTAATTCCAAAATTTCATGCCGATATGTTTATTAACTTTGGACATAAAAAAGTGTGACAGACATGACGGACGGACGGACACACCGAAATTATAAAGGTTCCGTTTTTGTAGACTCTTTCGAGTCACTGACAATGCTCAAAGAGTAAAACTGTATAGAAAAAGCTTCTCAATCTCGCCGCTCGGAGTCGGCATTAAACTATAGGTCCCCTCCACTCGTGAGAGAACAATAGCACGCACAACACGAGTGGTTGCTGAAAAGCTAGGCCCAGATCCACCTCGGACTGTAGCGCCGCCATTATTATTATTATCGGTCGTTTTTGTTGCACCACCCTTTACAAGCCAGTCTTAGAGACAGCATTCTTTAATCATCGACCGAAAAAAAAAACACTTGAAAAAAAATTTCAAAAACTTTGATTGAAAAAGTTTGAACAGAATAAAGTTAAAATTTTATTCAAATGTAATCAGGTAAGTTTTGGAAGGATTGAGCTTTAAAAATCCACTCAAGTTCTTAAACGCTTTTCAAATGTTTTTTCCAGCCATTCAATCCGATCTTGAATCTTTAGTGCAAAAATGTCATCTTCGTCAATTTATTTATGAATTCCTTTCAGATTGTGTTTACTTGCAATGCAAATAGACGCTTAGCGGGTAAGCCTAGCAATTGCTACACACTTTGCATAATTTATGAGCACAAGTGCTGTAATTCCTTCAGTAACATTGCGCGCACCCAACCCTCCCACGCTAAACTCACTTCCAGTTTCTACAATCGATGTGGGCCTAAAAATGGATTCGAGTATGAACGCATGTCCAGTGCAAGCAAAGAATGAAGATCTATGGGACCGTCACGGGTCTTGTCGTGAGTGGTGGGACTCAATCGGTTGTTGATAAAGCCTTCGTATTGTCCAAAGCATACAAAAACATAAGACCTGACACTGCGTCAGTTCTTTTGGAAATACAGTGGATTCCGCTTAATTGGGACACATCGGACCACATTTTTTTGTCCCAGTTAAGCGGCTGTCCCGATAAAGCGGAAACCACTGTATATAAAAAAAATTCGAATTATCTCTCGTGAATCTACGAGCGTAGAATTTAATGTTTTTGAGATTTTATATTCGAGCACGCTTGATACGAGTGCGCATAAATCGTCACATACAACGCATTGCATCTAACAATAAATACATTGGCTATCAGGCCGGATTAAATGTGTTGCTGCGATAATTAGTTAATTGCGGTCTGGAGTCCCCGGGAGGTCGTAAAGAGGAGGCAATCATTCCGTAAAGACTGTGTTTCTAATGATCTAAATTTTGTTGTTTCGAGTACACCGCTCATTCCTCATCTGCGGGCGGCTGAGGTTGATGTGGGAGTATTTACAAGTTAATCAGATGAGATTATTGCGTCAAGAAAGTTAGCGCTTGTGAATTCTAATTCAATTGCATTAAGCAAATGGATGATGATCGGTTATGAATAACGATCGGTGGGATACAATTTTAACTTGAATAATGCGCCACACATGTTGGAACATGTGTGGGTTGCATGTCATCAGCAAGGCTGGGCAATCGCCAATGTATCGTGGTATGGACGAGGGTATCTCGAATTTGTTTGCACATGTTTTGAAATTGGACACCCAACTCGCTAGTAGAAATGGGAACAAATTAGTCCAGCGGAGCTGTTTGTTTGGCATACTTTTTCGCATTTCCCTTGCAAAGTGGGCGTTACAATGATGCATCTAGCTGTTTTCCATTAACTCTTTGGACTGTTTTATTTTCTACTGCATCGAATGACACTTTTGTGTTAAGAGTCATTTATCTAGGCCTTGAGTTATTAATTATGTCAGATCCTCATGCCACCAGCATATTTCGACTAGTAAATATCGTAACCCAGAAGCATTCAAAACATCACTCAGTTGAAAGTATTAATTTAGCTGAAACTTTGAAAAAACTAAGATTAGTGTCTGGAACCTATGGATTGTCACTAACCTTAGAGTATAAAGGGAGGGCCAAATACAAGCTTCTTTTTCAAAATGCAATTAAATGAAAAAAAAATATTATTTTCCCATGTATTATAGTTTTATTAGTAAGAACGGACATTCCGATTAGTTATGAAATACAACGTAGTTCAAGTGGCTACCTCGGCTGGATTCGCATTAGTGCATTCTGTCACTCCAATTTTCCAAGACCTTGTTGACGGTTTCGGGCTATAGCTCACGGATTGCCTGGATGATATTGGCTTGGCCTTAAGTACTTGAATCGTTTCCAGATTGTTGGCATAACATCGGTCCTTCACGGTTCCCCACAAAAAAAAAAGTCCAAGGGGGTCAAATCACAGCTCCGAGGCGGCCAATTGACACTGCCAAGACAGCTGATAACACGATTTAGGAATTTGATGCGCAAAAAATCGATTGTGGCATGGGCTGTGTGGTATAGCGCGCAATTCTCCATGAACCAGAGGTCGTCCAAATCCAAGTCTTCAATTTCAGTAAAAAAAGAGTCGGTTAACATGGCTCTGTAACGCCCACCGTTGACCGAAACCTTGTCGACTGCCTTATTTTCGATGGAAAATGGTCCAATGATGCCACCACTCCACAATCCGCACCAAACTCTCACTCTCTGTGGATGCATTAGCTTCTCGACAATAACGTGCGGGCTTGGGTTTTCCGAGCCCCAGATGCGGCAATTTTGTTTGTTAACGTAGACGCCCGCCGAGATGGAAATGCGCCTCATCATAAAAGATGATTTGTCGCCCGAAATTGTTGTCCAATTCAAGCTGCTCTAAGGCCCAGACTGCGAAGCGATAACGAAGCGGATGGTCGGGTTTCGCACCTTCAATTGCTGAGTCAATTGGACTTTGCAAGCGAATAATCCGAGATCTTTGTGCAGAATTCTCCTCAGGCTAGTGCGTGAAATGTTGAGCTGTTGAGTTCGATGGTGAGTTGATGTCCGTGAATTGAGTCTCACACTCTCGGCCACAGCAGCCACATTTTCATCTGTGCGCACCGTACGACGATAGGGACCATGAGTGTTGTCCACTAGCACTAGAATACCAGTCTCACGAACTTTTTGCACAAACTTGCGTACAGCAGTCGTAGAGTGTGCTTCATTTCGGCCAAAACATATTTTCAAATAAACTGGGCAAGCGCGAGTTGTACTCGCACGGGGAAGGTTCCGTCGCGTCGCATAGTATTGATGGATGATTTCGGAATACCAGACGACAGTTCCAAACTATTTCAGTTGAATTTTCTTCTAGCTACACCCAAATCAACTATTTATTACTACATTCATACCATCAAACAACACCCATCCATACATATAACTACGAGTATACCTCTATCCAAGTTTGTCCAACAGAAAATCCCTTCCATCATACCCAATCAATGCTCATGCCTGCGGTGTGTATGTGCATTTCTGTTGGGCATTTAGGAGTTGAAATGGATCTAAAAGATAACACTCATCATCGTATAGGGTGGTCGATGCCTCTCCGCGGAGCCTTCTGGATAGGATTTACGACCGGACCTTTCAGAAAAAGTCAACACTCTGGCAACAGGCTTCAAGACAGGCACCCAAACTTTTCGAAATTGTGAGAGCAAACTCGTTACCGACACGCAGAGTATTTAAGGAGCACTTTTAAGAGCTACTTACTAAGCACAACCAGGAAGTGGATGGTGAATGAACACATCGCACCTCCAGTCAATGAAGTGGTTGAAGAAGAATGCACAGTTATCAAAAAGCTGAAGAACAATAGCGCCACAGGCTCAAATGGTTCACCATCAGTGTTCCTCAAGACTGGCGGCGTTACTCTGGTAGGGAGCCTGCACCAGATCGCCAACGATTGAAATATCAGCTCCATATGTGCCATTAATTCATTAAATTGTATACTAAATTAAACTGAACTAATGCCAAGGTGTACAACAGTCATTGAAGACAATTATTTGCTACTATACATTTTCTGTAGTCTTCTTGTATATAATTATGTACATTATATTGAAAGTTGCAATTTCTTTGTCGCGCGCCAATTAGAGGTTACATTTACAAATCCACGCAAAGTGCTCAATTTGTTATACGATATCAAAAATTATTTGTTCTTTGTAAAGTAGAAATACAGACTTTTCAGAATATATATAGAATGTTATGTTGTGCGTACTATTGTTCTCTCAAGAGTGGAGGGGACCTACAGTTTAATACCGACTCCGAACGGCGAGATTGAGAAGCGTGAAAGTCTAGTGCATATGGGTCGACGGCTACGGCGCCCACAGAGCGTCCAATGCATCCCGAAAAAATCACTCTTTGTTATGGATTTTGGGCTGGCAGCGTCATCAGCAAATATTTTTTTAAGAACGACGTTGGCCAGGCCATCACCGTCAACAAGCATCATAGGTCGATGATTACCAACTTCTTTTGGCCTGAATTGGATGATATGGACACCGATAACACGTGGTTTCAACAGGACGGCGCTTCGTGTCACACAGCTCATGCCACATTGGAAATTGTACACGAGAGATTCGAGGGCGTGGTCACCCCACATGTGAACTGGCCACCGAGATCGTACGATTTGACCCCGTTCGACTTTTTCTTGTGGGGTTTTCTGTAGCCGCGGGTTAATGCAATTAAGCCACAAACCACAGCGGCCCTCAAGGCCAACATAACCCATTCCATCGGTCACATTCAACCTGATTTACGAGTATGCAAAAGTTTCATGGGAAATTGGACATTTAGGATGCCAGAGAAGCCGCGACAGATATTTGAGCAATGTTTTAGTTTAGTTTATTCATCTACCGAGCTTAACTCTAACAGATTTCAGAATCATGATTTATGATAATTTATAATAATGTTATATTTTCTATGTAATGGCATCGATTGGCCTTTAAAACGAATAAAAAGTTTTGACGAAATCTCGCACAAATTTTATATTATTTAAATTTGAATGTATAAAGCACTTAATGAAATAACCTTTATTTTTGAGAAATTTGTCTGATGATCACAAGTCTGCCGCCCGTTGTCTTTTAGCAAAGGAAGTCAAATGAAGGCGACATTTCCTTTAGAACTTATTGAATGTTCGCTGCTGACCAACAGTCTTTTCCCTATACCTGAACGATCTTGGGTCAAACATTTTCCTTCCCTCATTAAATTACCATGTGTGACGTTCAACATCGAATGCTATTATATTATACCTCACAAGCGACTGTCCACGCTGACGGAATCATCTTATCTGATGAACTTGTACTCCGACGTCGACCAGACGATAATGTCTGTGCGAGCATCTCAGTCCGCAGATGAACGATGAGCAGTGAACTCAAAATAACAAAATTTAGATCATTCGAAACACACTCGCTGCGGAATAATTGCCGCCCCTTTCGGACGTCCTGGCGGCTCCAGACCCCGATTAACTAATTGCCACAGCAACACATTCATTCCCATGTTCATGTTGATAAAAACACAGTGCGACGCGTGTAAATGTGTCTGTTTCGATTAATTCGCGATCGTGCCAAGTGCGGAGCATGTCGCGGGAATTTAGATGCACGTCCACAGGCAGTTTAGTATAGCTAGATGCACCCAAAGACGTGTCTCGAGTTCGCGCACTCTCCTCTCGTCAGTAGTTCTTGTTCGGGCAAAGTGATAAGTCTACCGATACGATCTCTCCTCCGGGGCTTCTGTGGAGTGTGTCGTGGGCGTGATGCCATATGAAACGTCGTATGACACGGGATTGAATCCCTTCAATCATGACAAGACCCGCGAGAAGTGGTCACGCCCGACGGACTTTCTTTTCGCTTGCATTGGACATGCGTTCAAAATAGACAGCATATTCATTGTGACATCGTTTTTCTTAGTTCGAACTGGAAGTGAGTGTTGAACGATTGTTTTTGGTTCGATGTGCATAACACTATTCAAATATGATACACAATCGTTTTGAAGGCATTGCAGTTTTTGTGCTCATAAATTACGCAAAGCGTGTAGCAATTACTAGGCATTTTGCTGTTTGCGTTGCTAGTGAATGAAATTTGAAGCGACATCATAAACAAGCTGATAAAGATGGCAGCATAGAGTTGCGACGGTTGATGTTCTGTTGATCGAACAAATTTGGTCATGTCATTTTGAATAAAGAAATGTGTTGCCGAGACAGACTACCAAAACCGAGTTCTTAGAAAAAAGATCGATCAGTTCTAGTTTACGGTCGCGACCAAGTTTACGGAACTGTTCGATTTTTGGACTTTTCGAAAATAATTTCGGCCGATAATTTTTGCAAAAAGAATTGAAAATATTCAGAATTTAATCGAATTCTTCTTCTTCTCCTTCTTAGGGTGCTACAGTCCGAGGTAGACCTAGGCCTCACTCAAGATGGCTTTCCAGCCAGCACGATCTTCCGCCAAATGTCTTCAGTTTCGAAAACAAAGCCGGCCGAGGTCCCCCTCGACTTGTGCGTCACCTTGTACGTGGACCTCCTCTGTTGCGTTGCCCCACAGACTCAGAGTCGAAGACTCTTCTGGCCGGAGCTAAGTTGTCCATACGCTCTACATGGCCTAGCCATCTTAGGCGTTGGATCCGTAGACGCCTGGCTAGACTCATGTCGCATCCCATACAGTTCGTGGTTAAACCTTCTCCTCCAAATGCCATCAACGCAAACAGGATCAAAGATCGCGCGCAGAACTTTTCTTTCGAAAAGGCAAACAGACTTTTCATCCATGCCTCTGCGTCGTGAAGCAGAACTGGGATGATAAATGTCTTGTGTAAAGTCAGTTTGGTCTTCCTAGAGAGGGCTCTACTACTTAATTGCCTTTTGAGCCCAAAAAGACAGCGGTTGGCAAGATCTCGGTACTGATGTTGTTTGTACTGTTTACTGCGGAGCCAAGGTAGACGAAGTCCTTAATTATCTCGAAGTTATAGCTGGCTATGGTGACGTTCTGGCCAAGTCATCGATGTTGTACGTCCTTTCTCGATGACAGCATGTACTTGGTTTTGCTCTCGTTTACCGCCAGACGCATTTTAGCCGCTTCTGTTTCAATGCCAGCAAACGCATCTTTGACGGCTCGCCGTATTCGACCAATCACGTCAATGTCATCCGCGTAAGCTAGCAGTTCAACAGACTTTCGGAAGATCGTGCCTCTTGTGTTGGCCAGTGAGTTTTGCACGATCTTCTCAAAAGAACGATGTCCAAGAAATCACATGATAACGCGTCGCCTTGTCTAAAACCTTTTTTGACATTGAAGGTCTCGGTGAGTTTGTTACCGATCTTGATGGAGCAGCAAGAGTTCTCCATCGTCATCGTGGTCAGTCTGACGAGTTTATCAGGAATGTCAAAACTAGACATGGCGCTGTATAGCTAGTCTCTATGCGCGCTGTAATATGCGGTCGACGAATAACTGGTGTGTGTCACTTTGCATTTCTTGGGTCTTCTCCAGGATCTGCCGCATTGTGAAGATTTGATCGATGGTGGACTTCCCTGACCTGAAACCATACTGATATGGACCTATCAGATTGCTGACGAAAGGTTTCTGGCTTTCACACAGAATGAAGAAGATCTTATAGGCGATGTTAAGGAGACTTATCCCTTGATAGTTGGCGCAGTCAAAGGGGTCTTCTTTCTTGTGGATCGGGCAAACAACACTGGGATTCCACTCATCGGGCATTTAATTGAATTAATCACACAAAATGCGCGGTAATTTGATGCGCAAAAGATCGACAAAGATCGTCCAAATCCATGTCTTCAATTTCAGTAAAAAAAAAGTCGGTCACCGTTCACGCCTACCGTAAACCAAAACGTTGATTCCAGCCTCATTTTCGAAGAAAAATGGTTCAATGATGCCACCACACCACAATCCGCACCAAACTGTCACTGCATTGGCTTCTCGACAATAACGTGCGGGTTACTGCATCCGAGCCCCAGATGTGGCAATTTTGTTTGTTAACCTAGGCGCCAAGATAAAAATGCGCCTCGGTGGGTGTTTCATTTCAGCCAAAACTTCTTTTCAAAAAAACGCACTGTTTGGGCCACACAGCACTCATTTTGAAAATAAATTTTCAATATTTCTCAACTTTTTCAAGCCTAAAGCGACTTATTGGTATGATACTAACTTTCTGTCAAGATTTCGAGCGGGAAGCAGCTGTTAGTGTCGAAATAACCTATGATTTAAAAAATCACTATACGGCCCAACCTTTGCTGAATAAGAAGAAGGTATTCAATTTCCAATGAGTCATGGTGGAAGTGACCGTGCATATCTGACCATCCTAAAAATGCCAGAAAATTTAGTCTGTTACCAAATTGTGTCCTTCAACAAGACAATAAAAAAAAGACACGACACAGAACGTCAATCCAATGCTCCTCTTCCAGGTCTAGACACGTCACAGTCACTCGAAACGAACATCAAATAAAATCTGATACGATTTCCATATAATTTCCGTGGGCCGAGCTTGAAGACAAAATTAAGAATCCGATCTATAACCAACTAACCTAAAGTAGGAAGTTAAAACTAGAAACCACTCTAAAGCCAGTATCTTTTATTCCGAAGCGGCGAAAAGTCACTTCTAAGGATGTATAATATTTGGACCAACATCAGGATGAACAGACCAATAAATAAGTTCAAAGACCCCGACTAACTGCTCTAGAGCCTTGGAATATGGAAAACTGATGTCGTTTTGTCAGAATCTTTATAGCCCCTTACGCCGTAGCCATGATCACCTCCTCAAAAGCCAACTAGAAGGCAAAGGACTCAATTCTACCCATCATCCACTTATCATTTCAGTTTACGGAGTTCTCATGTACTTCCTGGTGGCGGCAACATGTGTCATGCCAATCGTCTTTCTGCAATCATTCCTCGGCCAGTTCTCCAGCACGGGATTCATTTCGGTCTTCCGAATATCGCCGCTCTTCAAAGGTAAGTCGCCCACAATAGCTCTGCTTCTTGCTGATCTTGCTGATCTCACCTTGCCAACAGGGATCGGGTATATGTCACTGGTTCTCAACCTAGTAACCCTGATGTACTACAGCATCTTCGCTGCCGTGCCATTGTTCTTCTTTTTCAACACTCTCCGACTCACAATACCTTGGAGCTGTGAGGGCATCAAGTCGTGGATGGGCTCCGAAGAAAACATTACAACGGTGAGTTAACGACGCAAATCCTCAGTCCTCTTTGTTCTAAGTCTCATTTTGCAGACTTGTGGGAAACACACCAACCTCACGAGTTACACCATGCTGGACATACCCTCGGTAGAGTTCTTGAAGTAAGTCGAACCTCATCGTGAAATGGAGGGATCATCACTCTCATTTCAGGTACCACATTAACACGATCGACTTCAATCATGACATCACCCTCGATGGGCACTTCTCCTGGTCACTGTTGATGTGTACTGTCATAATTTGGATACTGGTGGGAATCGTGATGACGAGGGACCTTGACGTGGTAAGGAAGTCTTGAAAGCACCTCAGGACAGTTCAGAGTGACACATGCCTCGTCTAGATATCAAAGTTCCTCCGTTACTCTTGCATCGCCGTGTGCAGTATCATCGGGTTGTTCCTGCTTCGGTTTGCCTTCCTACCGGGCGCGTTCAATGACCTTACAGTGCTTCTCAAGCCAGGTCTTAATAGTTTTGCGCATGCGGTCTACACTATACCCGTGGTGGCACTTGCGACTCTCGGCCCTGGCTGGGGTTCAATCCTCACGATGGCCAGTTTTAACAAGTTCAAGGCGAACATCTTCGACTTTGGCTGGATCATTTGCTTGGCGCATTTCGGTATAGTCATTGGACTAGCGTTGATATCAATATTCGTAGGGGGCTTCTTACGCAGTGAGTGCCTGTGACTTAGGGGTCTAAAGAGTGATTAAATGTCAAGCCCTGCAGGGGAGGATCCACATTATTTGTACTTTCAGCGAATTCACTCGATGTGGGTTGAGCTTCTAATGGTTCCAAGCGCATTGACGCTAATCGGGATGACGCGCATCTTGACTCTACTCTTCCTCAGCATGGTGATCTTGGGATCCATGAGCCTCATTGTAAGCTGGTTCGATTTAATCCTCAACATCTGGTTCGCCTCATTCTCTTTGTAGGTTGTGCAGCTGTTGTCGGTTCTGACGTCCCTCTTCGACGAGTATCCCAGACTGAGGTCACTGAAGATGGAGGTGACTGTGGGTTCAATAGGTTTCCTAGCGCTCGTTTCCATATACTCCTGCTCGAATGTAACTTGATGGCATATCCCTCCGAGTTTGCTTATAATTCTTCCTCCTTTCAGCACGGAATTCATTTTTTCACTTTGCTCTCGCACTTATCCCTTGTGAATCAAATGCTTCTTAATCTACTGCTGCTGCTGGTGGTCCTTTGGATCTATGGGCGAGAGAAGTTCCAAAGGGATCTGCAATTTATGACCGAACGCACATACCCCACATGGATGGTGAACGTCGTGAGGTTTGTTGCACCACTCTCACTGCTCCCTGTCATGGTAAGTTGCTCGATGGATGCGTCAAGGTGCAGGTTGATCACGCTATATTCCGCAGGGCATTGGATTAGCAGCAGGAGATTGTACGGGCGACTGCTCAGAATACAGTTTGGCACTGGATATCGTGGCACTTATTACTATCGTCCCATGGTTACTCATCCCAGGATACTGCGCTTTTAAGATTTTCCAAACCAACGGGGAAATTAAGATGCGGTTCAAGCGGGGAGTGCGGCCAACGGACTGGCATCCAGTCGATCCGGAGGAAAGGCAGCGCTACGATCAACTCTTCAATAAGACGGAGACCGCTCACCAGCTGACAACCAACATGGAGTGACAAACGAATGCAAAAATATCCCATGTGTCAAATATCAAAAGGTTTTGAAGTTGAATAAATTTGTGAACTCATCAAGATGAAAATGATCAAGTTCATCGGCGTTCATTGTCAGACGCTCTTGTGGTCATCATCTGTGGCTTTAAATCGAATGAGGGTCTGGAGAAGTAGGGTGGTTTGAGAGACTTGTCAGCTGCGATCTCGTTCTCTCATGAGTTCAGTCTGAACGGAAGAAAGAGAAAACTTTGGTGGCAGGTATACTCCCTGAGAATTGTCGGTGACTCGAGAGAGGTGGTGTCACAAAAAAGAGAGTTGGTGTATTGATCGGGATTTGTTCCACGGAACTCCGGTCTTGGAAAGTTTTTCTGATGATATCAAATCTCCTCGACAGACGACTGGATGGCGCAGTTGGTTAAGTGCCTGCCCCAAGTTAGAGGGGTCCCAGGTTCGGGAGGCAGTAGGAGGTCAGTACCGTGCGGTAGAAACTTGAGGTTGTCTAGAATGGTGAAATGACCTGTATGGTGGTTGATCCACAATTGTAGTGTCCTCAGTCTTACCGCTGTGCATGCTGCAACTTGTCTGGCAAACATGTCGAATGGAGGGAGATGTAGTATAACATTCAGTGCTTCGGATGGTGTCATCCTTAGCAACCCACTGATGCATATGTTTGCAGATCTTCGCACGCGGTTGGCTGCAACCTACCATTGCTGGATTTCCCTCCGTGAGACCAACAGGCGCTTCTATGCTAAGGAGCCTACATCATCAACTTTCACCTCATTCGAACCGAATAACTGCCGCCTGATCCGAACAAAGGCGAGACAGTAGCAGTGTTGTCGTCTTCTCCACAAGCATCGCTTAGGCTAAGCATATTTAGGTGTTTAGCGAAGGTGTTGTGGCCCATAAGTACGCTGGTAAGTTGTCTGCAGTTCTTTCTATCAAGAGCTAACAAGAATGCCGCGGATTTCTTACAGACGTGGGGATGCGCTTGGTCAGTCTACATCCTAGAGAGTCATGCGCTGGGACTGCCTGCGTCCTTGGTTAGGCGTTGGACCTCGAAAGTCCGGTTGTGCTCTCGATGGGTTCAAGCATCTATGGAAGCCCTAACCAAGGACGCAGGTAGTCCCAGCGATGGTTGGACGTCTAGAGAGTACGGTTGAGCTCTCGATAGGTCCAACCATCGATGGGAGCCCTAATCAAGGACGCAGGAAGTCTCAGCACAGTTTCTGGTCCTCTGATTCTTGCCTAGGAAGTTCTTCGGCGATCTCATTTTCCCCCGATCCCGTGGCCCGAAAACTAGTCTTAGCGAATTTAGATCACCGATCAAATTCAGAGAAGACTTGCATTCCTAAACTATCCTGGAAGTGGTTAAAGGGTTGAGCAGGGCCTTAAGCACAGCTTGGCAAATACTTCGCCTCATCCACCTGTTCTTCACATTACACGAGTAGTTCGTGGTCATTAGGATCGCATAGGTTTCCGCTTGGAACTCCGACGCATATCTACCTAACGAGGTGTGCAGCACTTGGAAAGTGACCGACATTATCACAGGAAGGCTACAGACATTTGTGAACAGGTGCCTGCGAAACAAAGTAAGGATTTCCTGGACGAACTGTATCTCAAACAAACAGCTTCATCAGAGAACGGGCCAGAAACCTATAGGGAGTACTATTTAACGGCGCAAGTGGCAATGGATTTGTCATTCCCTTCGAAAAGGCGACAGTTCCACAGCAAAACATGCGATGCAGTGGTACCCGCTAACCCACAGCAAAACATGCGATGCAGTGGAACCCGCTAACACAAGACGGTAGAACAACGAGTCGATCGAGAAGTACATGGCGCAGAAGAGGAAGAAGGAGTCACGACAGCTGGGGAAGAGTTGGAGAGAGCTGAAACTCATTGTGAGAAACCGTACACGACGGCGTGTAGGCGTAGTAGACGCCCTAAGACCCGTGAGGGGATGTAGGATCTAAGAAAGAAGACGGTGTGCAGCTCAACGTTGTCTTGGAGCCGTCGGTGAAGTTTCGACTACAATCCCTTCCTGACTCAGATTTTGGGCAGAGTCCGTCCTGAGTCCAGGGAAAGTCGACAATGTTCCTTCTCTCATTAAATTATCATGTGTGACGCATCATTCATCCCCAAAAATGTATCCAAGCAAGCGTGCATCACAAAATGCGATTAGATTAGCACGGAGCAGTCGCCTGACCTTGCTGACCATGACGTCTATGCATCTCAGCCAACAAATGAACGATGAGCGATGAACTCAAAATAACAAAATTTAGATCATTCAGAGCACACTCGCTGCGGAATAATTGCCGCCCCTTTCGGACGTCTTGGCGGCTCCAGACCCCGATTAACTAATTGCCACAGCAACACATTCAGTCCGACGTGATAGCCATTGAATTTGATAACAGATGCAGTGCGATGTGTGCGAGTGTGTCTGTTTCGATTAATTCGCGATCGTGCTGATTTCAGAACATGCCGAGAGAATTTAGAGAATCCGGTGCATGTTCTCTGCCTGCTTAGCTCAGTGTACCGTGGGCTATCCAATCGGCAGTGGTCTTCCTTTGAACAGTGTTTGTTTCTGAAATCGTGTGCGTTGTGCTTGGAAAATTATGCCATACGAAACGTCGTATGACACGGGTTTGAATCCCTTCAATCATGACAAGACCCGCGAGAAGTGGTCACGCCCGACGGACTTTCTTTTCGCATGCATTGGACACGCGTTCAAGATTGACAGCATATACATCGTGACATCGTTCTTCTTAGTTGGAACTGGATGTGAGTGTTTTTGGTTCGACGTGCATAATAGTATTCAAATACTCAACCGTTTTGAGGGCATTGCAGTTTTTTGTGCTCATAAATTATGCAAAGTGTGTAGAAATTGGTAGGCGTAGCTGTTTACGTTGCAAGTGACTGAAATTTGCAACGAAATCGTTAACAAGTTGATGACAACGGCAGCGGAAAGTTCGCATATAAAACACAAGTAAAAATTCTCCAATATCCCTTGCGTCATACGCAATCACTGTTCATGACAACTATGTGTAAGGTGTGAGGGATTGAAATGGATGTGAAAGATTCTGACCAAATAGTCTTAACCTGACAAAGGCCAAAACTGAAGAAAGGCAACTTAACGTCGTCCTAGATTTGCCTCATATTTTGCAGTTTTGACCTAAGAAAAGCAGAATCATGTCCACTTGGTCTGGAACAGATGCACAGCAATACCTTTTTTTTGGTTGGCAGGAAGTGGCAATCTTCTAAGGATACTAATACGATTCGCAAACCCAAATACTCAATTTCGGGAATACGCCTACGTACTAACCCACACCCTGCACCCTTCTAACACTCGAGCTATGCTCGTATATTGCGATAGTCCAACTGAAACTACGGCAGGCCGAATAATAATAATAATAATAATGGCGGCACTACAGTCCGAGGTGGACCTGGGTCTAGCTTCTCAGCAACCACTCGTGTTGTGCGTGCTATTGTTCTCTCACGAGTGTAGGGGACCTACGGTTTAATGCCGACTCCGAATGGCGAGATTGAGAAGCTTTTTCTAGACAGTTATACTCTTTGAGCCGTGAAAAAAATACTTGGTGTTTTTCGAGATTCGAACCTCAGACCTCGAGCGTAGGAGTCGACGCTCCTACCAACTACGCCACGGCGCCCTGCTGATCTAATAAAGATAATTTCCATTGATGCTTGGCCGTGCAGTGACCACCTACGTATAAAGGTAGCTTACTCATTTAGGTGGCGCTACAGTTCGGGCTGAAACTGGGCCTCAACTAACAAGCCTCTCCATTCAATTTGTGCGCACCACCTAAGGCGAGGTCTTCCTTTACTGCGTTGTCCCTCTGGGTTAGATTCGAAGACTCTGAAGGCCAGAGCATTGGTGTCCAGATGTCCTAGCCATCTTAAGAATTTGGTTGTAAAATGTCTGAACAATTTTGCAGAAATATCTGTCAATGCTTCTTCTTCTTCTTCTTAGGGCGCTACAGTCCGAGGTGGACCTGGGCCTCACTCAACATGCCTCTCCAGCCAGCACGATCTTTCGCCAGCTGTCTCCAGTTTCGCACACCAAGTCGGCCGAGGTCCTCCTCGGCTTGTGTGCGCCACCTTGTACGTGGACGTCCTCTGATGCGTTATCCCACAGGCTCAGAGTCGAAGTCAATGTCAATGCTAGTCGAACACAAATAAGGTCGCCTCACACATTGACACTTGATTCGTTGGTTTAAGCTGTACCACCACCATTGTTTAGTTTTTCCCCGAATATTTCCCCTTTGGATTAATGTCTAAGAGTGGGTGATGTCATCCTCTTGTTGTAGTCAAAGTTGGGATCCCTAGATGGAGGACACATTAATACCGACTCATTTTCAGCCATCCGCTTTTCATTTCAGTTTACGGAGTTCTCATGTACTTCCTGGTGGCGGCAACATGTGTCATGCCAATCGTCTTTCTGCAATCATTCCTCGGCCAGTTCTCCAGCACCGGATTCATTTCGGTCTTCCGAATATCGCCACTCTTCAAAGGTAAGTCATCCTGAATCGCTCTGCTTCTTGCTGATCTTGCTGATCTCACCTTGCCAACAGGGATCGGGTTTGTGTCACTGGTTCTCAACCTATTAACCCTGACCTACTACAGCGTATTCGCCGCCATACCACTGTTCTTCTTCATCAACACCCTGCGACCCACAATACCCTGGAGCTGTGAGGGCATCAAGTCCTGGATGAATACACAAGATAGTGTCACGGTAAGATAACGCCTCAAATTCTCATTCGCCATCGCTCTCACTCTCACCTTTCAGCCTTGTGGGGATCACAACAACATGACTCGCTACACCGCAATGGACATCCCCTCGATAGAGTTCTTGTTGTAAGTCGAAACTTCCCGTGGAATTGAGTGATCATTGCTTTCATTTCAGTTATCATTTCAACACGTACGACTTCAAACGTGACTTCAACCGCGATGGGCACTTCTCCTGGCCACTGTTGATGTGCACTGCCATAATCTGGATACTGGTTGGAATAGTGATGACTAGAAAGATTGACCTAGTAAGGAACCGACCGATACGTCTCGAGCCATTGTAGAGTAACTTATTCTTCGTCTAGATATCAAAGTTCCTGCGTTACTCTTGCATCACCGTGTGCACCATCATCGGGTTGCTCCTGCTTCGGTTCGCCTTCCTACCGGGGGCGTTCAATGACCTAACAGCTCTTCTCAAGCCGACCCTTCGCCGTTTTACGAGTTGGGCCAGCACCATACCCGTTGTGGCGCTTGCGACTCTCGGTCCCGGCTGGGGTTCAATCCTCACGATGGCCAGTTTTAACAAGTTCAAGGCGAACATCTTCGACTTCAGCTGGATCATTTGCTTGGCTCATTTTGGTATAGTCGTTGGATTGGCGTTGATGATAATATTCATAGGGGGCTTCTTGCGCAGTGAGTGCCTTGCACTTTGGGTGCTAGAGTGTGATTAATTCTTAAGCCTTGCAGAGGACAGTCCCAATTTTTTGTACTTGGGGCAATTTCATTCGATGTGGATTGAGCTCCTGATGGTTCCAAGCGCATTGACGCTAATCGGATTGACGCGCATCTTAACTCTGCTCTTCCTCAGCATGGTGATCTTGGGATCCATGAACCTCATTGTAAGCTGGTTCGATTTAAGCCTCAACATCTGGTTCGTCTCATTCTCTTTGTAGGTTGTGCAGCTGTTGTCGGTTCTGACGTCCCTCTTCGACGAGTATCCCAGACTGAGGTCACTGAAGATGGAGGTGACTGTGGGCTTGATAGGCTTCCTCGCACTGATTTCCATATACTCCTGCTCGAATGTAACTTGAAATCAAATCTCCTCGAATTTTGCGAATAACTTTTCTCCTTTCAGTACGGAATTCATTTCTTCTCTCTGCTCTCGCAGTTCTCTCTTGTGACTCAAATGCTTCTTAACCTGCTGCTGCTTTTGGTGGTCCTTTGGGTCTATGGACGGGAGAAGTTCCAAAGGGATCTGCAATTCATGACCGAACGGGTGTACCCCACGTGGATGGTGAACGTCGTGAGGTTTGTTGCTCCACTCGTACTGCTTCTTGTCATGGTAAGTTGCTCGATGGATCAATTTTGCAATTTTGTATCGCTGTGTCCATTAGATCATTGGAGTCGCCGTGGCATCACAAGCGTGTTATAGGGACTGCTCTGCAGACAGCATAGCCAAGGATATCTTGATATTTATTACCTTCGCTTCATGGTTACTCATCCCAGGATATTGCGCATTTAAAATGTTCCAAACCAACGGGGAAATGAAGATGCGGTTCAAGCGGTGTGTGCGACCAACGGACTGGTATCCAGTCGATCCAGAGGACAAGCAACGCTATGATGAACTCTTCAATAATACGGAGACCACTCACCAGCTGGCAACCAACATGGACACTTCCGACGAGGCCTAATTTCTCAAACGGTTTTGAATAAATTTGCGAACTTCTCAAGATGATGTTTGAAACGGAAAGAGTTTTCCATTTTTCTTGGTCATGAGGGAGTGTCAGTCTAGTCAATCTGGTCAGTTCATTCAGCAGTTCAGTCAGTTCAGTCAGTTTAGTCAGTTCAGTCAGTTCAATCAGTTCAGGGAGTTCAGTGGGTTCAGTGAGTTCAGTGAGTTCAGTTAGTTTAGTCAGTTCAGTCAGTTCAGTGGGTTCAGTGAGTTCAGTGAGTTCAGTTAGTTTAGTCAGTTCAGTCAGTTCAGTCAGTTCAGTGAGTTCAGTCAGTTCAGTCAGTTTAGGCAGTTTAGTCTGTTCAGTCAGTTCAGTCAGTTTAGTGAGTTCAGTGAGTTCAGTCAGTTCAGTGAGTTCAGTCAGTTCGGTCAGTTCAGTCAGTTCAGTCAGTTCAGTCAGTTCAGTCAGTTCAGTCAGTTTAGGCAATTTAGGCAGTTTAGTCTGTTCAGTCAGTTCAACATGATTGCGTCACCCAAACACGAAGAGAAGGAATTTGTGACGCTCTTTGCAAACTTGGTGTACAACGGTCGAGAAGGAATTCTTTCCTTGGGTTTGAGTTACTCCGAAGCGAGACAGAAATCGTCTCCCAATAGCCGTCGGACTTAACATTTGTAGGAACTCAACTGAGGTGGAGGATGTGCATGACTCACGAAATCCTTGATCATCTCAAACGCATCACAACGATTTTGTGGAGAACAACACTCAAGACCGTTCGCGACAGGCTGCTCCAAGCGATACAAGGCACAATTTCCGATAAGCAGATGATTGCTGAACGAGAACGGTCGATTAAGTGTCCAAACAAACCTTCATCATTGAATGCAATTGAATTAGAACTCACATACGACTGACCTTGCTGATCAGACGATGGCGTCTATGCTCGCATCTCAGTCGACAGATGAGCGATGAGCGGTGCACTCGACTCCGAAAATGTAAAGCATTTCAAACACACTCGCTGCAGAATAATTGCCGCCCCTTTCAGACATCCTGGTCACTCCAGACTCCGATTAACTAGTTGCCACAGCAACACATTCAATCCCACGTGACAGTCATTGAATTAGATAAACGATGCTACGCTTTGTGTGACTGCATCTACTGTGATTTATTCAAGTGCAGAGCAAGCCGCGAGAATTTAGAGAATCCGATGCACGTTCGCAGTCAATTTAGTGCAGCCAGATACACTCAAAGACGTGCATCGCGTTCGCGGACTATCGATAAGGACACTCATCCGAAGCTTCTGTGGAGTGTGTCGTGGGCGTGATGCCGTATGAAACGTCGTATGACACGGGATTGAATCCCTTCAATCATGACAAGACCCGCGGGAAGTGGTCACGCCCGACGGACTTTCTTTTCGCATGCATTGGACACGCGTTTAAACTTGACACAGTTTTTATTGTGACGTCATATAGCCTGATCATGACTGGAAGTGAGTGTTCTATCCAACAAGGGGTGACATTTTCTATTGAGTAATCTTTCGTTGGCAGTTACTCGTAAATACAAAATTAGTAGAATGTCGGCATCGTTTCCGCCTTCAAATTCGCAAATTGTGGCCGTATTTCGCGTATGACTTCGCTGATATATTCTAGTAGACTTCATCTTTAACATAACTCAAAGTGAAAAAGTCAAATGGTGGCAAATGCAGTCTCCATTTCGAAAAATCACGCATTCAGGAGATTTGTCAGGCAACAGAATCATTCTTTTACCAGCTTCGTGACATGTGACGTTCTTTTGCTGCAGATAAATGCCCCTCACGTCCATTCAGGACCAAAAGTAGTCGAGATCGTGCGAAAAGGTACATCCACCTATTGCCGCCATTCTACCAAAAACCGAGTTAAACTGTCACCCATAGTGAATGGAGAGGTTTTCTTCATTATAAGTTTGTTTTTTTGGTTTTAGAAGTCCCATATGCGACAGTTTTGTTCGTCTACGTACCCTGACAAATGGCAATAAGCCCCATCACTCAGGACAATTTTGTGCAAAAACGTGTTAAGATCTTGTAAAGAGAGCCTCATTAAGCGCTTTCTGCCTTTAAATTTAAATAAAACAAAGTGTGTGTGAGATGACATAGAAATTTTTTATTCCTTGAAAGGAGTTTGAAAGGAACTAGAGTACCCAGCGTACTCCGCTATGCCCTCTCTGGTGTGCCCGTCCCCTTCTTTTTCAAGGGGATCTAATTTTTCCTAGACAGATTTAGCTTCACCAATGTGGCCGCTATCAGCTGTCAAAGTTAGGAAGTCCCTATTGGAAACCCTTCACATCACCATTTGTCTAGCTTCTACCGCCGCAGCCAAATCTGTTGCAATGAACACTCACGCAAACACAGCTCTTCAAACTAGTCGACAAAGGATTCAATTTCAGTCAACCACTTACCGTTTCAGTTTACGGAGTTCTCGTGTACTTCCTCGTGGTGGCAACATGTGTCATGCCAATTGTCTTTCTGCAATCATTCCTCGGCCAGTTCTCCAGCACGGGATTCATTTCGGTCTTCCGAATATCGCCGCTTTTCAAAGGTAAGCCCCCCTCAATCCCTCTGCTTTTTGCTGATCTTACTGATCTCACCTCGCCAACAGGGATCGGATTTGTGTCACTGGTCCTTAACCTGGTAACCCTGTCCTACTACAGCATCTTCGCTGCCGTGCCGTTGTTCTTCTTCCTCAACACCCTGCGACCAACAATACCCTGGAGCTGTGAGGGCATCAAATCATGGATAAAGACCAACAAAAGTTCTACAACGGTATGTTATCGAGGCAAGCCTCCAGTTCTCATCTCTTCATCTTTCAGCCCTGTGAGGACATCAGCAACTTGACGAGCGCCACAATGATGGACATCCCCGCGATAGAGTTCTTGTTGTAAGTCGCAACCTCCCGCGGATTTGAGTGATCATTGCTTTTGTTTCAGGAATCACTTCAACACGTACGAATTCAGGCATGACAGTAGCCTTGAAGGCAACTTCTCCTGGCCACTGTTGATGTGCACTGCAACAATCTGGATACTGGCGGGAGTTGTGATGACTAGGAGCTTTGATGTGGTAAGGAAGTCTTGAAAGCACCTCCGGACCATCCAGACTGACTTATATCTCGTCTAGATATCAAAGTTTCTGCGTTACTCTTGCATCGCCGTGTGCAGTATCATCGGGTTGTTCCTGCTTCAGTTCGCTTTTCTACCGGGTGCGTTCATTGGCCTTCCATGGCTGCTTACGCCTCGCCTATCCAGCCTTGTACAAGCTGTCTACAGTACACCCGTGGTGGCGCTCACGAGTCTCGGTCCTGGCTGGGGCTCCACCCTCACGATGGCCAGTTTCAACAAGTTCAAGGCGAACATCTTCGACTTCAGCTGGATCATCTGCTTGGCGCATTTCGGCATAGTCCTTGGATTGGCGTTTACAACTGTGTTCGCTCAGAGATATTTGCGCAGTAAGTGATCATTGTTTGGGCTGCAAGAGATCGTGCTTACCCCTCAGAATCATAGGAGGTAATTCCAACTTTATATACATGGAGAACTATCACTCGCAGTGGGTCGAGGTTCTGACCATTCCAAGTGCATTGACGTTAATGGGATTGGGGCGCATTTTGACGCTGATCTTCTTCGGCATGGTGATCTTGGGATCTATGAGCCTCATTGTAAGATGGTTCAATTTGAGCTTCAAACCCTGGTCCTTCCTCTTCTCTGTTTTTCTCCCCAGATTGTGCAGCTTCTGTCGGTTCTGACGTCCCTCTTCGACGAGTACCCCAGACTGAGATCACTGAAGAATGAAATGACCGTGGGTTTAATAGGCTCTCTGGGGCTCATTTCCATATACGCCTGTTCAAACGTAAATTGAAGGCAACTCACCTCAAATTGTCGGGGTAATTTTTTCTCCTTCTAGCACGGAATTCATTTCTTCTCTCTGCTCTCGCAATTCTCTCTTGTGACTCAAACGATCCTCAATCTACTGCTGCTGTTCGTGGCTATGTGGATCTATGGACGGGAGAAATTCCAAAGGGACTTGCACTTTATGACGGAACGCGTGTACCCCACGTGGATGGTGAACGTCGTGAGATTTATTGCACCGCTCTCGCTGGGCTTAGTGCTGGTGAGTTAATGTGAGGATAGAGCAAATTGTGAAGTTTCTCCCGCTTTGTCCCACAGTTGATTGGATACTATTTGACGGCACATGTTTATATGCGCGAGAGCAAAGAAAATAGTCTAGCAATTATGGCTTTCCTATTCATCGCACTCGCTCCATGGCTGCTGGTCCCAGGATATTGCGCCTTCAAAATTTTCCAAACGAATGGAGTGCTTAAGTTGCGGATCCAACGGGGACTGCGACCAACGGACTGGTATCCAGTCGAACCGGAGGACAGGCAACGCTATGATCAACTCTTCAATAAGACGGAGACCGCTTACCAGCTGACAACCAACATGGAGTGAAATGTGTGAATCTTAAAGGACAATTGAATAAGTTTGGGAACATATTTACTCTCAATTGAATGTATTTTTTTTTGCCTAAGAGCTCGTGGGATATGTCACAATTTAATGCCCCTTGACAAATTGTTTGCATAGGGAATGTTCATGATAAAAAAAAGTAGCAGAGTGTGACGACTTAAAATTAAAAAAAAAAATATAAAAAAAATAATAAAATAAAAATAATAAATAAAAAAATAAAATTTTTAAATAAAATATTAATAACAAAGCTGAAAAGAATTATACAATTAAATAGTAAGAATGGGTCTATATTTTGTAATTAGTTAGTTGATTTAAAAATAATTGCACTTTTCCTATTGTCTACTTTTTATGTGTGATTTCTGAATAAATTTTTCATTAAATGTAGTAATACTATATGTCATTCTAAAGCGTTCTTTGCTCTTTATAATCGTTGTACTCGTTTAGTTTTAGGATGGGTTTGCCTCTTTTTCAGGACTTCAAGCACAGTGTGGATAGAAAGCAAATTCGTACAATTTTCTTATTCCAGTTGCGTTTGGCCCAGGAACCACTAATTAACGTACACCACAATGGTGGTTCAAGAAGTTCCGCAATGGTGATGAGAGCTTCGAGGATAAAGATTGTAGCGGCCGCCCATCTAAAGTTAATGACAACTAGTTGAGAGCCTTAGTTTAGGTTAGGGGGCTGCTAATGAATTCACCAGCACACTTAGACCATGTTGGTCCATTGTGATACCCGCAGTTAGATTACTACCTCTGATCAGGTGATATTGCTGATAATAAAAATGGTAAAATGGTGAATGCACCGGATTGGAAAAACCGGATAAAAGCATATTAACTTTCCTTTCACTGGAACCTGGGACCCCTCTAAAAAAGGGCAGACACTTAATCAACTGCACCATGCAGTCGTTAGTTGAGAGCCTTAACCGAACTCGATCCTAGCAATGTCGATCAACCAACAGTCGTTCGCCATCTAAAGCAAGTCAAAAAAGCTCGATAAATGGGTGCAACACGAATTGAACGACAATCAAAAACAACTCTGTTTTGAAGTGTCTTTTGCATTCCTTCTGCGGAACCTAAACCATCCATTTTTCGTTCGGATTTTGACGTGCAATTCGTTACGTCGGATTCATTACGACGATCCGCTCCACTGGTTGAATCACGGTTTCAAGCACTTCGACAACTACCTGCGCGAGAAACGTTTCAAAAATCATGATGATGCCAAAAACGCCTTCGTCGGCTTCAGAAGCGCAGCCGGCATAGATAAAATTGTTTCTCGTTGGCAAAAATGTGTTGATTCTGATAGTTCTTATTGCGATGTATAAAGTTTATTGTGAAAAAATTGATGGTACTTTAAAGCCATTAACGAGTGAGTGATCTGATGCCCCCAAAGTTGAATTTCAAAATACACTACAAAGTACTCATACCAAGCAGAGAAGAATGGAACAACAACCCCCCGTGGATGAATGATAATAATAATAATAATAATGGTGGCGCTACAGTCCGAGGTGGACCTGGGCCTAGCTTCTCAGCAACCACTCGTGTTGTGCGTGCTATTGTTCTCTCACGAATGGAGGGGACCTACAGTTTAATGCCGACTCCGAACGGCGAGATTGAGAAGCTTTTCCTAGACAGTTATACTCTTTGAGCATTGTCAGTGACTCGAAAGAGGTGGAGCCGTGAAAAAATGTTTGATGTTGGATGGATGAATGATGGAGCCCGAAAATGGTACACAGATGGGTGGAAATCTGAAAACAAGGTAGGGACTGGAGTGATAGGACCAAGATGCAGCCTACATATTCCTCTCTGTAATGAGTCAACAATATTTCAAGCCGAGCTGTTTGCAATCGATGAAGCAGCACACCGCATTAACGACAGAAAACCTACAAATACCAAAATATACATATTCTCAGACAGTCAAGCGGTTCTTAAAGCGCTAAAGGGCTACACATTCAACTCTAAGGCTGTCTGGGAATGTCACAAATTACTAAACAAAGTGGCAGGTAACAACAGGTTAAAGTTAATCTGGGTGCCAGGCCATGAAAACCAGGAAGGGAATGAAAAGGCTGACATACAAGCCAAGAAAGGTGCTCAGGTACCTTTTACGGGATCTTCACCCCTTTATGGATTCAATAACACGGACACAAACGTTCACCTACACAAATGGGTTATAAAACAAAGGAATCAGTTCTGGAACAAAAAAGAGGGTATTAAACAATTAAGAAAGTTCAAGGAACAAAATCACAACCCCAAACGAGCCAAAGAAGCTCTAGAACTTAATAAAGCAGACCTTAAAGTGCTATGTGAAGCACTAACAGGACATGGATCATGCAATTATTTTTGCATTAACCAATAAAATCTTATACAAATTCATTAACATTTTAAAAAAATGTAGGCCGAGCAAACCACTGCACTAAAAGTTCATTCTTAAGGGAAAACTGACGAAGAAATCGAAAGCATTATTGTCTGATTCCTAGTGCTATTGCAATTTCAATTCACTTTCAATGTTAATTCACTTTCAAGCCTGAAACTATAGGAAGAAAGGGGATAACATCGGCAATAGAGGACAGGCATATTGTCCGATATAGAAAAATTGGGCTCTTCAAAATTAATTAAAAAAAACCTTAATCTGTCTGTTGGCGACAATTCGTAGACGGCTCATAGAGCAAAACTTGTTTGCACGGAGCCTTCGCAAGATGCCACTTCTATATTTGCGTAAGAAGAAGCTAGGAGTGGTAGTGGGCTTCGTCCGAAAGATGATTTTCAGGTGAAAATCCGTCCAACATTTCAAGCGCCCTACCACCCAAGCGAACTCACGGCGTTGTCTATGGTCATCGAGCTTGAACTCTTGCGTTATCAGAGTCTAATGTGGATATAGGCCCAAATCCTACCACAAAGTAAGCCGAGTCAACTCTTTTGAGATGCCCATTTCAGCTGATCGGCACCGAATCGAAATTTCTGAGTTTTCCTCAGTTTTGGCCGCTAAGATGCCTATGTTTTCTTAATTTCGCACCAATCTCTTTCTGGTTGGTGGTTGGTAGCTGAAGGTCTTAAATAGTGTACTAATGCTTCAACTTTTCTACGGTGCGAAGAATTGCCTGCACACGGAAGGTGAATGGCATACTAGGGCCAATATTTGATCACATTTATAACAGCAGACATTCCAACACGGTTGACCGATTTTTTGGCGTCAAACTGCTTATTACTAACGACCGCACTATAGACGCAGCAACTGGTCCAAAGTCTACTATCTCAAGTACTAAAACCACTTCATAGACAGATGATCTTAGCCATGCTCTGAAGATCACTGTATTGCCGTTAAATCTGATCTTGGAATGATCTTGACAAAAAAGGACAATCATCAAAATTAACTTTAATGCATTTTATTTTGGGTTTTCAAGTACAAATTCAATCCTCGGTGGCCATTGTGAGCTGATGGGAGACTTCCGGATTGCTGAACGTCTCTTCGTAGCGCTGCTTGTACAGCGGATCCGCAGGATACCAGTCCGTAGGTCTGACACATCTCCTGAACCGCTGATTGATCACTCCACTCGTCTGCATGAGCCTAAAGATGCAATACCATGGAATCAGGCACCACGGTATAATGGTCAGCGTAGCAGCAATTATGATCATGAAAATGGAATATTCCGCGATGATGATATGTTCCGCCCCCAATAAAAAGCCTATGAGCTAAAGCAGACGTCAGAATATGTCGACACATGGGAATTCACCTCACCAGTCCAATTAACAGGAACAACGGCGTAACGAATCGAACGATGTTTGTCATGAACAGGGAGTAGATGCGACTGGTCATGAAGTTCACATCCCTCTGAAACCGTTCCCGTCCGTAGATCCAGAGGACAACCAGGATCAGCAGGAGGTTGATCAGCATCTGAGTCATGAGTGAGCTCTTCGCAAGGAACTCCATGAAGTCGATGCCGTGCTACAAAGGAGACAATCTGAGATGGAAAAGTTTATAATCAGCTTGAAGCCCTTACATTCGAGCAGAAGTAAATGGAAACCAAGGCCAAAGCGCCGACAGTTCCCAGCGTGATGTCCCTCTTCCTCGCTCTCAGACTCTCGAACTCATCGAAGACCGATGTCAGCACAGAAAGCAGCTGCACCACCTAGAGACACACTTGCTTAAGTACCCTGCAAAGTAAGTGCGGACACGTACCAGCAAATTCAACGATCCCAGCAACAGCATCACGAAGAAGATCACAGACCAGAAATGTGGCAGCTCCAGGAATGTCAGTGCCGTCGGTATGATCATGAACTCGGTATACTGTGGGTGATACAAGTGAGCATGTATGGCATCCATCACGTCTTCGGCCTCTGAAATGATGCGGGATATCAGGGGAGATCAAACGTCACAGCAACCCACTCACGCAGCATGAAACCCCACATGAGCATGGAAATGAAGGCCATTGCCAACATTATGCCCAACTGAGCGAAGCTCATGATCCAACTGTAGCTGTAGATGTTGGTCTTGAAGTGATTGAAGCTGGCCATGGTGAGGATGGAGCCCCATCCAGGACCGAGGGTTCCCAGTGCCATCCAAGGAATTACAAACCAAGAGTCAATACTCCCAAGATGAAAGGGCACGAAGAACTCGGTCAGACCAACGAGAGCATTCGGAAGAAACAGACATCGGATCAAAAGCAACGAAATGACTCCGATGATCACGAAGTAAGTGTACTTCACCAACCGTCCTATCTACGGAATGGGATATCAGTGATCGTTGTGATTTGATGCCAAGACTTTGTTACCGTCTCGACGGGCCTAAGACTGACCAAGAGCACCACGGTCCAAACGATGAAGGTGCACAGCAACAACAGCCAAGAGAATTTGGTCTCCTCGTACATAAATTCAGCACCTATGAGAGTACTAACCCGAGCGTCAAACATCAACTCTGGATAGACTTGCCAAACATACTTACCCGAAGTACTCCACGGAGGGTATTTCGATGTTGTAAATGTGGTCCTCAGTCATATTCATCCTTGCGCACACCTGTGAGAAGAAGACATGGGTGATGGCAGGATTGATGCCGCGAGTCACTTACCGACGTTGTGTTGTCTTTCTGTTTCATCCATTCCTTGGCTCCCTCACAGCTCCAGGGGATCGTCGGTCGGAGAGTGTAGAAGAGTTGAACCAGCGGGATGGCACTGAAAATGCTGTAGTAAGCCAGAGTTACGAGATTGAGGCCAAGCGAGACGTAGCCAATTCCTGAAACGATGGTTGAGATGGATGTGTGTATGTTGCTGGGGGTTCCATACTCACCTTTGAAGAGCGGTGCAATCCGAAAGACCGATATGAATCCCGATCCGGAGAACTGACCGAGGAAGGACTGCATGAAGATGATGGGAACCACGCATGTTGCGAGGAGCAAAATGTAAGGGAATAGCGCATAATCTGAAAAGAAGGATGGGGGTCTTTCATTAGAGTATGCTGTTAATACCGATGAGCTTAAGTCGGATGGTTCGATTTAGGCGGAATTCCGCCGTGATGCTTCGAATTAATTTAAAAAACGAACTGTTAACTAGCTATCTGTAATTGAAAATTTTATCTGAGAACTGATCGCGGCGAACAATTAAGTCCAAGTCTCCTTGCAATCAAGTCTTTCTTCTTTAATTCCTGAAGCGGAAGACTGCGTTGCTGCTACCGTCGTGTGACGTGTAACTTCTAATACTTGAAGTACAATAGCACAGCCTAAAGTACTGCATTGTGCTACCGATCTTATTCTTCTTCTTTTTTTTGTGACGCTACAGTCGGGGGTTGACCAAGGCTTCAACCAACAAACCTTCCCAGATAGCACGCTAGCTGCCTTCAACTCCGCACCCCAACTTGGTTGAGGTCCTTCTCCACCTGTGTGCGCCATCTATAATGCGGACGTCCTCTGTTGCGTTGTAACACAAGCTCAGAGTCGAAGACTCTTCGGGCCGGAACTAAGTTGTCCATAGGCTCTAAATGGCCTAAACATCTTAGGCGTTGGATCCGTAGACGCATGGGTAGACTCATGTCGCTGTACAACCCATATAGTTCGTGGTTTAACCTTCTCATCCAGATGCCATCAACGGAAACAGGACCAAAAATCGCAGACAGAAATCTTCTCTCGAACAGACCAAGAGCTTCTTCATCCGCTTCTAATAACGTCCATGTCTTTGCACCATGGGATGATCAACGTGTTATATTAGGCCAACTTGGTCTTTCGAGAAATGGCTCAATTACTCAATTGCCCTTTGAGTCCAAAGAAAAAGCGATTGGCAAGAGTAATTCGACGTTTGATTTCGGTACTGATGTTGTTGCTCCTATTTATTGCAGAGCCGAGGTATACGAAGTTCTTGACTACCTCGAATTTTTTTGTTGCTAAGTGTGTCGATCTGTCCGAGGCGTCGTTGTTTCGATGACAGCATACACTTCATTTTGCCCCCATTTCGGCCGCTTCCGTTTCAATGCCAGCGAACGCCTCATTGACGACTCGCCGTATTCGACCAATCACGTGAATGTCATCCGCATAAGCTAGCAGTTGAACACACTTTTGGAAGATCGTGCCTCTTGTGTTGGCCAGTGAGTTTTGCACGATCTTCTCAATGGAACGATGTTAAAGAAATCCCATGACAGCTCATAGCCTTGTCTAAAACCTTTTTTGACATTGAAGGTCTCGGTGAGTTCGTTACCGACTTTGATGGAGCAGCGAAAGTTCTCCATCGTCATCGTGGTCAGTCTGACGAGTTTGACAGGAATGTCAAACTAGACATGGTGCTGTATAGCTTGTCTCTATGCACGCTGTCATATAGTAATAATAATAATGGCGGCGCTACAGTCCGAGATGGACCTGGGCCTAGCTTCTCAACCACTCGTGTTGTGCGTGCTATTGGTCTCTCACGAGTGGAGAAGACCTACAGTTTAATGCCGACTCCGAACGGCGAGATTGAGAAGCTTTTTCTAGACAGTTGTACTCTTTGAGCATTGTCAGTGACATGAAAGAGAAGCTTTTTCTAGACATGAGAAGCTTTTTCTAGACAGTTGTACTCTTTGAGCATTGTCAGTGACATGAAAGAGGTGGAGCCGTGAAAAAATTTTAAAGGATTTTTTCGGGAATCGAACAGAGAACATCGAACTACGCCACGGCGCCCACGCTGTCATAATCGCCGAATAGGTGGTGGGTGTCAATTTGCATTTCTTGGGTTTTTTCCAGGATCTGACGTAGGGGAAGATTTGGTTGATTGTTGACTTCTCCCGCCTGAAACCAGACTGATACAGACCTATCAGGTTGTTCACAAAAGGTCTCTGGCGTTCACACAAAAGAGCAGGAAAGATCAAATACGCGATGTTAATGAAACTGATCTCGGCTTCTTTCTTGTGGATTGAGCAAACGATACTGAGATTCCACTCGTCGGGAATGCTCCATATCTTACCGATGAGCCGGTAATACGCCCAAGCAGAACATACCCAGCTGCATTAAACAGTTCCAGACCAAGTAAACCACTCACGCGATCACTAAAAGAATTATGAAGGTACTGCAGTCGATTTCCCCTCGGAGAAAGTATGATGTGAAGAAAGGGTCACCCTAAATCATTATTCGAAATGATCTCCTTCTATTTATCAATATTTCGGTTAACCTCGCCACTTATGCGAATACGCGATTTTATCATTTTCAAGTCTTCCCAAACGCAGACAGAATGATGCAGTGGAACATGGATTGGGGGCGGACCTACATCTGCTGATTGTAAACAAGCCAAGCCCAGCATACATTTGGAGCGAGGAACATGACCCACATAGATAAAAGAAACTATAGAATGAGCAGTCATTTCTGTTCGGATTAAATGGAATAGTGATATGGCTTACCACAAACACCTCGCTTGCTTGCAAATGTCTTGAGCCAAAATATCGTCCTGCTGAAGACTGTCGACACCAGATATACGATCTTCAACAATAATATCAATAATAAACGCGCCGTGGCGCTTGTTCACGGCTCCACCTCGAGTCACTGACAATGCTCAACGAGTGCAACTGGCTAGAAAAAGCTTCTCAATCTCGCCGTTCGGAGTCGGCATTAAACTGTAGGTCCCTTCCACTCGTGAGAGAACAATAGCACCCACAACACGAGTCGTTGCTGAGAAGCCAGGGTAAGGTCCACCTCGGGCTGAAGCGCCGCCATTATTATTATTATTATTAAGTAAATCCCTGGCTTACGCTAACAATGTAAGAGTAGCTCAGAAGCAATATTGAATCCGAAATTGCCGATATGTGTGGAAGAGCGTTGGAAAAAAGCCCCAAAGAACCGATCACTGCAGACGTGTTTTCATTGGTCATATGAACTAGATCGAATTCTGTACAAAGACTATAACTGAACTCAATTTCCGCCCCATGTTTCAATGGCTCGGTGTTTTATATAAAAATGTAAATATTAATTTTTCAAATATTTTGACGCCTTCTGTCTCATTCGAGGCAGTCGGGTAACCTAAACAATTTACACAAAAACAAGAGGAATCTCTGCACCGGCAATGACAACAAATTTGAAATCCGCACAAAAATTCCGACCGCCATCTGAATGGAATTAATTTTCCACAAATTATTTGACAGAAGCGTGATTGGGTCTATTTTTAAAATCCATTCACTGCAACGAAGCGCTTCGTTTTTGAATGTCGATGGAGAATTTCGAAAAATTTGTTAAATTTGTGTCGTCCAAAATGCAGACCCATTTAGGCCATTCCGTTGTTGGCATGGGCGGATGTCATTGAAACATGAATTTCATTGATCACTTGTATCTTTGATGGATATGTAGTAAACGAGTAAATGCAAGATACTTTAAACGGATATCTTTAGAACTTCGAAATCAACTACCTTAACAGGCAATCTTCAAGTCTGTTTTCGAAATTTGAGAGTCAAAGGCAGCTGTTCGTAACCAACCGCCGTATAAGCTCACGTAGTTATTTCACAGTCAGATAACAGTCGCTCGTGTAAATTATGCAACAAAGTCACCCGTCAAGCCTCGGGCTGACGTCATGACAAGCGCATATCTTTGCATCTCATTTGCCGTCAGACTTAGGGCTTGAAGTAGGTCAAGTGGAGTAGGATACACTCAATTTAAAAAATCTCGTTGAAGAAGCAAAGAAGGTGAACAGTCCTTTTCTTCACTCAAATCACACAATCAGTCGCACTCGATGCAGACAGCTGACATCAACTGTTGACACTTGAAATTCATCAATCCCAGGGGAATCATCGAACAAACTTGACACCAAATTTCTCTTAAAAAGTTCACTCATTCACCCAAAACTCACATCCAAGCTCTCGAAACAGCAGCACTGGTAGAACCAAAACGGAGTCCGCCTTGAAGGCATGTCCAATGCATACGAAGAGAAAGTCCGTCGGATTTGACCACTTGCCGCGGTATTTGTCGTGATTGAACGGCCTAAATCCAGTGTCGTACGACGTCTCATAGGACATTTTGTCCCACCCGCAAACTTTACACAAAAATTCAAACGATTTCGCAGAGAAAAACACTCAAGACCGTTCGCGGAGAGATACTAAATGCGTTACGATGCAGGGGGATGTTTCTGAACGAGCGCAGTCGATTGCGCATCTCAGAGATACATGCACGGCTGTGATTTCCTATAAATAATCCAGAGAAGCACAACAAAACAAGTTGCAGTTGATAATCGAGTGCGCGTTGTGTGCGCTCCGTTTGCTCACCGCCTATGACTGCGGTCCATTTACATCCGATGGTTGTGTGCTCGTCTATGAGGTCTACGAATTAATTGAGACTACATATGGTCGCGGATAGGACTTGCGTACTAGCTGAACGTAGCTTTTCTTGGTTTTTTTTGCTGGGCGGATTATTAAGTGGCTGCAGTGTATGCCCACATGCGCGGGGCTTGAGAGCGTCCCGTGGTTTTTTGTTATTCAATTCAAAAACCATGTTCGATTGTTAGATTCTTTTGTGGTTTTCAAATGTAACTTTCGATGTGATTAGCGCGCTCTGAGCAAGTGGAAACGTGCGAGGGGAATGTTCGTTGTGATGCAGTCTTGTGGTCAGATTTGATCGGATAATTGTCGAACTGAATGAAATAGAACGGTCTTCAGATAATAGCATTCTTTGTCAATTCGTCACAGATTTTTACTCGAAAGAACTACTACGGGATACAAGATGTACTCGTAAGTGATGTGTGTCACACAAGGAATCGGTACTGAATTGATGTCATTCTTCGGTTTCCGTTGCAAGTGTAAGTGGAAATGAAGTCAACTCTGTTCGATGTCTTCAACAAAGACTTGCCGTGAAACCTGGTAAGAGACACTTCAAATCAAGACGAAAAGATAAGCCTGATTTAAAAAAAAAATTAAACTTGACCTTGTGTGATAAATTCCAATCCGCAGCATTTCAAGTAGCATCTCCACTAGACCCTGTATGCATATGCGGCGGAATTCAGAGTCACTTAGTTGTCCAATTGACTAATCGAGCCACAGTCGTTTTAATTGTTTAATCGTTCAACGTTTTAAGAATGAGAATGGAACTTTTACGGACGATGTGTCACATTGCATGGCTTAAGGAAAACACAATGAATTTGTATGATGCGAGTAGTTCTGCAGTTTATGGACTGATGTCATTGACATTGAAACATTAGCTCTTATGAATGAGATAACCCACATGATGCGAACTGACCCTGAGCTTCTCTCCAAGGCTGGTGATGGAATGGACGCTTCCGAATCGGACCATAAAAATGGTGTTACTTTCTTTCATTGCGTTCACGAAAAAAAGGTGTTAGCTCCATCCGTTCTGGTCTTGCTCCCTGACATCAGTTTGACTCTCTTTCAGGACAAATCCACATTCCCGACTTTCCTACCTATCAGCTTGGTATATTCGAACAACAGCTTTGAATGCGAATGGTCAACCAGGGGGTTGACCCCCCCCCCCACCACATACAGGGTAAGGCAAATACAAGATTCTTTTTAAAAATGCAATAAATTGAAGAAAATTAAATTTTTTCGACTCATTATTAGTAAGAACAAACATTTCCAATAATTATGAAATACAACCTCGTTCAAGTGGCTGCCTCGGCTGTCTTAGCAGTAGCGCATTCTGTTACCACAATTTTCTAAGACCTTGTAGATGGTTTCGGGCTGTTGCTCACTGATTGCTTGGATGATATTGGCCTTAAGTGCTTCAATCGTTTCCGGATTGTTGGTATAACATCGGTCCTTCACGGTTCTACACAAAAGTCCAAAGCCTAAAAGGGTCATATCGCAGCTACGGGGCAGCGAATTGACATCGCCAAGACGGCTGATTGCACGATTCGGGAATTTGGTGTGCAAAAGACCGGTTGTGACGTGGGCTGTGGTGCGTATCCTGCATGGTTAGGGTGACCAGAACCATGGGCATGAGGTGAGGTGTCCTCACCTTGAACAATCTCAAATAAAAATTGAATACTTACTTCTTTTTACATTTAAAAAGCACACACGGTGTATTTACTTATAAACAGAAAAACATAGGCATGAAATGAGCTGTCAAATGAGTGGGTTTTTTTTTTTTTTTTTAGCCCGGGCTATCAGCACGCACGATTCGCAAACCCCAGTACTCGATTTCGGAAATACGCCTACGTACTAACCCACACCCTGCACACTTCAACCACTCTCCCCGCGGAACTGCCGTTAGGTATTACTTCGCGGGGCTAGATAGCGATTTACGCTATATTCTGAACAGTGGCCTCACGAGAATTTCTTTCTGCTTGGTCTGTCGTAGTTTCAGTTGGACTATCGCAATATACGAGCATAGTTCGTTCCAATTTTCTACAGATTCCATCATGTAAGGGATCATGTTTTCGGATCATGGTAGATTCACCATTGTCCCATCGTGCACAAAGCGACTATAGTCAAACACTGCGTGCTCTGCGTCTTCCTCGGCGTTTGGACATTGTGGACATAGCGGCGAACTGTCGTGTCCAAATCTATTCAGATATTTTCGAAAACCGCCGTGTCCAGATAGGAACTGCGAAAGGTGGTAGTTACAGTCTCCTACTGATCTTAATGTCCAAGTCTCGTTAACGGGAATAAGCCTAAGCGTCCATCTTCCCTTTGTGGTGACGTCCCATCTGGCTTGCCACATTGCTATGGATGTTGCCCGTTCTTCTTCTTTTATGATTTTGGCCTGCTGCCGTTTCGAAGTTCTCCTATGGTGTACCCTCTTAAGTTCGTCTGCAAGAATGTCAATGGGCCGCATTCCTGCTATGACGAACGCCGCAGAGATGGTCCTGCACTGGTTGCCCTTATTCACCAAAACATTGTTCCCAGCCTCATTTTCGAAGAAAAATGGTCCAATGATGCTGCCACTCCACAATCCCTACCAAATTGTCACTCTCTGTGGATGCATTGGCTTCTCGACAATAACGTGCGGGCTTGAGCTAGCCGAGCCCGAGATGCGCCAATTTTGTTTGTTAACGTAGCCGCCGAGATGTAAATGCGCCTCATCTCATCAGAAAAGATGATTTTTCGGTCAAAATCGTTGTCAATTCAATTCAAGTTGCTCTAAGGCCAAAACTGAGAAGCGATAACGAAGCGGATAGTCGGATAGCGCGCCTTCAGTTGCTGAGTCAATTTGACCTTGTAAGCGAATAATCCGAGATTTTTGTGCAGAATTCTCCTCAGGCTAGTACGTGAAATGTTGAGTTGTGCGAGCTGAGATCGATGGCGAGTTGATGTTCGTGAATTGAGTCTCACACTCTTGACCACAGCCACAGCAACCGCATTCTCATCTTTGCGCACCGTACGACGAGGGGGACCATGAGTGTTGTCCACTAGCATGCCATTCTCACGAACTTTTTACACAAACTTGCGTACAGCAGTCGCGGTGGGTGCTTCATTTCGGCCAACAACTCACTTCTTTTCAAAAAAAACGCACTGTTTGAGCTACACAGCACTCACTTTGGAAATATGATAAGTTTTCAAATATTGAAGCGTTGTTCAAGAGTAATGCGACTCATTTCGTTCCGCGGAGGTATGATAGTGACTTTCTGTCAAGATTTCGAGCGGAAAACAGCTGTCAGTGTCAAAATAGCCTATGATTTAAAAAAAACACTAGATGGCGCACCCTGTATTAATTAATTTGGTAATTCTGCGAAATAGAAGCCAAGAATGTTTGTTGGCAAGCCGCTGCCTCATTCACTGAAGGTCTTCATGGGGTGGTGGAATCGTTGATCTGTCCAGATGGTAGTCAACAGAAAGCTAGTTTGTTATTTTCTTTCTCCAATCAAAGGCATTTTTTTCGACAAAGCAAATTATTACTAAGCTTCTTTGAGACAACATCAAAGTAAATGCTGAACTACCGGGGATATATTATTTTTTGAATGCGTTCGGTAGTTCGGGTAGAGGTCACATGAATCGTCCTCCAGTATTGAGGAAAAATGGTAATGAAATGGATCAAATAGAGTGATCAAAATGATGTTGCCATTTATCAACGCCAACGTCCAACCTAAAAATTCGCTCATGGTCCACCAGAATTTTACAACATCACTGATGTCTTGGGCTATATTCTAAAGCCACTTGTAATTATTGCTTTGAGCCACTCTAGCAATTAAGAGCAGTTTCCCAGAATACCTGTCACGCCACTTCAAACATGTCTTGCTCAGTAAAACATCTGGACAATCATTCAGTTTGTTTTCTTAGACAGCGTCTAGTCAATTGAAAAATTGGTCAAGGTTCGCAATGAGATGATTTTCATTAAATCGTTCAAATTGTCAATAAATTTCTTGTCCTCGTTTTGACCTCTTATACCGGTTCCATTACTCCTGAACAGACAGTTTCCTTCCACGATTCCGGGCAATTTTCTGCAAAATCACGTCCATGAAAAATTCAGTGCATGACATGCGTTGGCGAAAACATGTTTCCAAAATCAAGTTCAAGTCCAAATGATGTAAGCCGGTTGGTCGGCCGCCTTGATACAGTTGTCAAAATGCGGTGGTTAACAGCGATCACTGCAGTAGCCAACCTGTCTACTACGGCCACATGAAACATGTGTCTTACACCACTCCAAGGCAATTAAACATTTTTACAACGGAATGTAACGACAGTCGATTGTTAAGGGTTTTATCTTACATCAGCTATCAACAGCTAAGCCCAAGTCACAGCTAAACTTAAAGTCGACAGTGTTTCCAACCGGACAAGATCACGGCTTAAGCCATTAAACTGCGACCAATGTCAAGACTCAAGTGAAAGCCACGCACAGCTGCCCCCTTGGTTGTATAAAAGTTCAGCCCAATCGGCTGATCAAATCAGAATTACCTCAATTCGTTCACTGAATAGTTAACCATCTACCTCCAAACAACCAACATGAAGGTAAGGACTATCAGACTTGGAAAGGATGCCTGAAGGATAACGACTTGTGTTCCATTTCAGTTCGCCGTTGCCGCCGTAGTCTTGTTGGCCGTCGCCATGGGAGTCCAGTCATCCCTCATCTCTGGTGTCCCTGCTTATGGTCTTGGAGTTAACGGACTTGGTCTTGGAATCAATGGAATCAATGGACTCGGTCTTGGAGTCAGTGAATTGGGATACAACAACCTCGGTCTTGGACTCGCCGGACAGAGCTTGGTGCAAGGACCAGCTTATGGTGCTTATGGTTCTTCTGGTGCTTATGGTGCTTCTGGTGCTTATGGTGCTGGAATCGTCTCCACCGCTGCTCAAATCCCAGCTGCCGTCAACCTTGCCGTCCCACAGGTGGTCGCTCAACAAGCTTATGCTCCACAGATCGCTGTTGTTGCTCAACAAGTCGCTGTTGCCCAACCAGCTGTGATTGCTGCTCCTTTGGCCGCTCACGGAGCGTCGTACGTCGCCAAGAACCGTGGCGCCATCCACACCGCCCCTCTGCCAGGACACATCAAGTCCGCTGCCTCCATCAACGTCGCCCCAGCTCCAGGAACCTGGTAAATTGTTACAACTGTTCATTGACGAACGAGAAGATCTATTAAAGAATTGAAGAAAGAAAATTGTTGAATTTTTGAAAAATGCTTCTCACTTTCTGTGGGAATAGGTCATACGCAGCGATGGGACAATATATCCTTGGAACTATTGGGGATGGGATTTGCATCCTCCATTACGCCAGGAAAGCAGGAGCGACTGCTCGTGTCAAATTTTCTGATCGGGGAGACTTTGTTTAGCTTGTGTGATAATCATTCGGCTACCAATGTTCAGCTTCAAATTAGGCACCGAACTGAAGCAATATCCTATTAAAGAAGGAAATGGTCTCCTGGCCAGCGGATGGCTTTGAGAAATGCTAATTAAGTCCTGTGGGACATACGGGAGGGCAAGAGGCTGTGTGGTTATCATTATGAGGTGGTAAATAGTACGGATGAACAAAAGCGGCTCTAAGTGACTCACTTGTGGGACACCATAGTTGGTTAGTGAAAGATGCGACAGAAGATCATTCCAAGGGTATCCTCGAAGGTAAAATGCTCTTTATTCTGTTTACGTGACTGGCTTGGAAAGGGCACCACACTTGAGAGGCGAACAAAAGTTGTGTAGAACGAGAATTTTTTGGACCATCGATTTACAAAGTTAATTACTAAATTGGCTTTAAGAATGATTTCGTCGACGTTTTCAGTTACTCGACCCCACTGTGACGCGAAATCCGATGCGTGATACGGCTGCCGGTCGAGATGCAAGCGAATCGAAAAGCGCAAAGCAGCCTCAGAGATAGCGGATTTCTGGGAACTCCTTGCTTACAATCTTGCATATCAGACGTCAGCACGTTGATCGTCCGCTCGTGATTGTAATCATCAGGGTGGCAACAACTTTAGCACTATCACATCAGACATCCAACGTTGACACACTCTCCACGCGCTGGAAACACCGAAAATTAACCAAAACAAAACGAAAATTTACCAAAATGTGAGTTCAGTCAACTCGAAACTTTTTACGCTCAATGAACTCGATCCAAAGACGAGAGAACCTGTTCCAAGTGGCGAAACATGTCGTTGTTAAGACCGACAAACTCTCTAGATGCACAACGTCTTGTATCAGTTCCGTTTTTTTATTACAGATACTCCCGGTCCAAAGGCACATCCGACACTCAGCTGATAAACGACAATCGCATTCGTCTTGTTTTCTGTATTTTCTATAGATGTACTCTCCAGCTGAGAGATTGTTGGGTCTTGTCAAAAGAACGTTGGCGCTCGTCGATGTCGCGTCGATTTAAATTTCGTGATCGCGATTTGGTGTTTGTTTTGTGAATAGAATGTCGTACCAAACGTCATACGACACGGGATTGAAGCCATTCAATCACGACAAGGATCGCGGAAAGTGGTCACGCTCGTCGGACTTCATCTTTGCGTGCGTCGGACACGCGTTCAAAGCCGACACTATTTTGCTTATGCCGGTGATACTCTTCAGACAGCTTGGAAGTGAGTTTACGTGATCAATTGAAGATTGTTTTTAGTGGGGAACCCGTTGACGTTGCTATAGTGGCGGATGTTAGTGTAGTGCTTTAGAATCGAGTTTATCAACTTCATGTGCTTGAGCGAAATCGTGTAAACAAATTGATTTTGAAATTTTAATCAGACTTCCACGAAAATTAAATTGAACACGTCTTCATCGTCTGCTGATTCACTTTATTCCGTTTTTGTAGTTTCGTATACATTTTTGTCATGCCATTGGCTGATATAATCTAACGGAATGTTTAAAAATATATAATTGAGCAGAGTACAGTGTGTTAAGAAAGTTTTGTGCTTTTGTCATTTTTTCACAAATATTGCTACGAAATTCAATTAATTTTTCCCTATAAATGGGGCAAGTGTCTTCTAATCTGTTCTCAAGATAAACGTTTTCGGACTTCTTGCTTAACCTGTCTTGTTGTCGCATAGTTGTCCAGTTCTATAAAGACAGCTTTACATCTCACCCTGCCTGTAGTTTAAATGGTCGAGGACTTTGGCAAATCACTGCTGCATTCAACTATGAATACAAATGCAAAATGGCGTTCGATTCCACACTTGTTTAATAAAACCCTTTTTGAAATTTAATGCTTTCAAATTGGTTTGGTTTGCATCAGGCTTTTTTTTTAATTCATACTCCTGTGACTTGTACACAAATTTCAGCACTCCGAGTATCCGAACAATTATTCGAGATATAGTTTCGGGAAATAGTATCCGAGAAAATGTCTTTACCCGAAAAGTGATTTCAGGCAGTCCCCTCGTATGCGTAAGTGGTTCAAATTCAATTGAGTTATCTTACTACCCACTACAAACTAAAAACAAGTTTTGTATAAAATGCAAGTATGAGTGACCAGATAAAAACTATTGGAAATGAAAGTTAAATAAAACAACAACGATGTGAGATATAAAATATAGTCTGGCTTTATTTTTGTATGTAATAGTACATTATTTAAATGGACGCATCGGCTTCGCTAGCATTGCTTTAAGCGAAAATTTTGTACTTGAGAGCGTACATTTTAAAATGAGACAAATTCACTTTCGCACAGTTGCAAGAGCACTTAAAGATCACAACGTGTACAAATTCGCTGGCCCGGATGGTATTCCCCCAATTCTTCTGAAGAGGTGTTCTTCTTCCCTGGCAAAACCACTGCATAAGCATTTCCATCTATCCTACTCTTATGGTCTCTTTCCGAGCAAGTGGAAAACAATACGACTGGATGGTGCAGTTGGTTAAGTGCCTGCCCCAAGTTAAAGGGGTCCTAGGTTCGAATCTCAGTGAAATCGAATCTGGTCTAGTCACCATTTTCGTTGGGATTAAATTAACGGCACTGGAGTAGATTGCTACCTGACAGTACAATGGACCAGTTTTAAATTTGAGTGTTTCAGTAGTTCATCAAAAATCCTCCGAAAAAAAAAGTGGAGAACAGAATTTGTCCAGCCCGTGCCTAAAAAAGGCGAACCTTCGTCACCCACATCGTACCGACCCATAGGACTTATGTCCCTTACTTTCAATGTCATGGAAACTCTGATAAACCGTCAGCTTTGAAGTACGGTTTCTACGGCAACATGTTTACTGGTAATCTGATGGCATATCTCATCGAAAAGTGGAGCCAATTTTTGCACAATGGGGAAGAATGCAAGATTGTTGCGCTTGATATTTCTAAGGCATTTGACAGAGTCTGGCATCAGGCTCTCTTGTCGAAAATGCGTGCTTATGGTATCAATAAATCTCTTCTTCTATGGATTAGAAATTAACTTTCGAACCGTTCAATTCAAGTTGTTTTGGATGGGTTTAAGTCTGATTCTCACCTGGTGTGCTGTGTCTTTGAGCATTTGAACGGCAATTGAAAAATAAAGCCCTCTTTCTAAGAACCAAGATTTCGCTATGTAAGACCTTAATAGTCCCAGTCCTGCTGTATGGCGCAAAAGCATGGACACTAACCAAAAGCGGACGAGGCGATTCTTCTTCTTCTTAGGTCACTACAGTCCGAGGTGGACCTGGGCCTCACCCGATTCTTGGTCGCTTCGAGAAAAAAATCCCTTGAATTATATTCGGTCCCGTTTGCACAGAAGAAGTTTGAAGGAGAAGATGGAACGACGAACTCTACGAGCTGTACAGCGACATGGACCTAGTCAAACGAACTCCAGTGTCTAGACTCAGGTGGCTGGGTCATGTAGGGCGAATGGACATAAACACTCCGGCCCGGAAAGTCTTCGATTCCAACCCCGACGGACAACTTGGTAGAGGAAACCGTTGCCTCCGATGGCGTGCCCAGATGAAAAGGGAAATCAATCACCTGGGTGTATGAAACTGGGGCGCCTAGCCAAAGATCGTGCTAGTTGGAAGGGCTTGTTGACTGAGGCCCAGGTCCACCCCGGACTGTAGCGCACGCTAAAGAAGAAGTGTCCAGAGCCTTTATGACCGCCTGACTAAGTCTTTTGCCCAGTCTTCTCTGTCTGGGATCAGTGTTTTGTAGCTGTATTCGAAGCCCTCGAATGGTGCTATATAGGTGACATATAGTCTGTTTGCTTCGGGATCTTCGCATCCTTGATTAATTCTCAGATGTCACTGCGTCCTTTTCCCGTTTTTGTTGCCAACGCTTTACCCGCCATATACAAGAAATCACTACCAAATGCATTCAAAGGGTCGCTTAGTTATTTTCGCTTTAAGTAAACGCTATCTGTGGTCTTCTATCAAAACCTTTGTAATCCTTTTTCAGTTTATGCGTTCATCCTGTATTTCATGATCCTAACGGTATGCGTTGTTCCGATTATTTTCATTCAGTCCTTCCTTGGACAGTTCTCTGGCACAGGCTTCATATCAATCTTCCGGATCGCCCCGCTCTTCAAAGGTAAGTTGAGTCTCGTCAGCCTTCGCTCTCTCATGAAGTGTATCCTTGCAGGTGTGGGCTATGTCGCCTTTGGACTGAATGTCATCACTCTGGCTTACTTTAGTATTTTCAGTGCCTTACCGCTTCTGTCCTTTTCTTATATCCTTCGACCCACAATCCCGTGGAGCTGTGAGGGAGCCAAAGAGTGGATGGTAACAAGAAACAACACCGTTTCTGTAAGTGAGCAGCAAGCTTTAGAATCTTGGTGATCCCTATTTTGTACTTGCAGCCATGCGATTATAATGCCACCTTTAACAATCTATTTGGGTTTCGGGTACCTTCTCCGGAATTTTTTGAGTAACCGCTTCCTTGTCAATTGGAGCGTCTTGCCTTTCATTTTGTCTTTTCTTCCAGAACTAACATGGACTTCACAAAGCATTCTCATAGAGCCGGCTTCTCGTGGCCGATGTTCCTGTGCGCCACTCTCGCTTGGATAACAGTGGCCTTCGTTGCTGTGAGGCCCATTAAGACGGTAAGTCCCTTGTCCGCTGCTTCTGGTATCATGTCACCTCTCTCTCTTTTCAGATTGGGCAGTTTTTGAGGTACTCCTGCGGTGCAGTGATTGGCATCATGTGCCTCCTGTTGCTTCGCTTCTTGCTGCTTCCTGGAGCTCTCAACGGCCTCACGCAATTCTTGAAGCCCTTCAATGTTCGGTACAAAGAGGCATGGGCTGCGCTTCCTTACGTGGTGCTCTCCACTCTCGGTCCCGGATGGGGATCAATCATCACGATGGCGAGCTTCAATGACTTCAAAACGAATATTTACAGCTTCAGTTGGATTGTGTCCTTCGTTCAGTTGGCTATGATTTTGGGAATAACGTTTTTGTCGAAGCTCATGTCCGGCTTTCTGTTTAGTGAGTGCGCACATCTCCTGTGTGGATCACATGAGAGCAGTGTTTTCTTATTTTCCAGCGCCATTTGGGCAGGAAATTTTTGACCACATTCATGGACACAGCACGGACGAGTTCCTCTTCATACCAACGGGACTGACTCTCATGGAGGTGCCACGCGTTTGGTCGCTGATCTTCTTTGCGATGCTGTTCCTGGGATCGTGGAATCTGTTGGTGGGTGCGTGCTGGTGATCCCCTCTTAGAGATTTAATGTGAAATTTTCTCCAGGTGGTGCAATTAGTTTCAGTTCTGACAACACTGTTCGACGAGTACGAGGCGCTGAGGTCGAGAAAGAAGACAGTCACTCTGGCGTGCGTAGCCCTTCTTGCCGTGAGCTCTTTCTTCTTCTGCTCGAACGTAAGTGGGTACAAATTGTCGTCATCCTAACTTTAGTTCGTTCCGGTTTTTCAGCACGGACTCGGTCTCATTGTTTTGCTAACGCAAAGCACCGTCAACACACAGGTGGTGCTTAACCTGCTCCTGCTCTTGGTTGTCCTGTGGGTGTACGGACGCGAACGTTTCCAGAGGGATGTGGTCTTTATGACCAGCCGAGTGTATTCAAGCTTTATGGTGACCGTCGTCCGATTTGTGTCGCCATTGATCCTGATCCTGGGAATCGTAAGGAAGCATCTGAATGTCGTCGAACTCTGTAAAGGAGATTTTCTTTCAGTGCATTGGGCTGATCTTCATGGTGATCAACTTGATATTTCATTTCTCTTTTGAGATCTTCCTCTTCCTGAGTGCCTTGACCGTGATTCCGTGGTGTCTGATTCCTTGCTGTTGCTGCTACAAGGTCATGCAGACGACCGGGGCGTTCTGTTTACGAATGAAAAGGTGTGTGAGGCCAACGGACTGGTATCCCGCGGATCCTGTGCACAAGCAGCGCTACGAAGAGGCCTTTGGGAACTCGGATATGTCATTTCAGCTGACGATTCCCGCGGAAGAAGCGACAGCATCTGCTTAGAAGAGAAAGAGGGACCTTAGGAGTGGCAGAGAGGCTGAGGAGTGCCAAGACGAACATTATGATTGAATAAAAACAAATTTTGCCTTAGTAACTTTCTTCAATGAGATTTTTAATTCGTTTCTGAACTGATTGACATGATTACCAGGTTCCTGGAGCTGGGGCGACGTTGATGGAGGCAGCGGACTTGATGTGTCCTGGTAGAGGCGCGGTGTGGATGGCACCACGGTTCTTGGCGACGTACGAAGCTCCGTGAGCGGCCAAAGGAGCAGCAATCACAGCTGGTTGAGCAACAGCAACTTGTTGGGCAACAACTTGTGGGGCAACGGCGATCTGTGGGGCATAAGCTTGTTGAGCGACAACCTGTGGGACGGCAAGGTTGACGGCAGCAGGGATTTGAGAGGCGGCAGAGACAATTCCAGCACCATAGGCACCATAAGCTGGTCCTTGCACCAAGCTCTGTCCAGCGAGACCGAGTCCGAGGTTGTTGTATCCCAATCCACTGACTCCAAGACCGAGACTATTGATTCCAAGACCAAGTCTGTTAACTCCAAGACCGAGTCCAAGTCCGTTAACTCCAAGACCATAAGCTGGGACACCAGAGATGAGGGATGATTGCACTCCCATGGCGACGGCCAACAAGACTACGGCGGCAACGGCGAACTGAAATGGAACACAAGTCGTTATCCTTCAGGCATCCTTTCCAAGTCTGATAGTCCTTACCTTCATGTTGATTGTTTGGAGGTAGATGGTTAACCGTTCAGTGAACGAATTGAGTTAAGTCTGATTTGCTTGTCGAATTTCTTTGAACTTTTATAGTCGTTGGCCAACCGGCAGTGGCTTGTTACTTTCACTCTCCGTCTGACATTGATTACAGGTTTCTGACCCTGTCTTGGAATACTTAGCTGCAGCAGCACATGTCGGGGGGTATTGACTGAGAGCTGCACTGGCTCTCGAGTTATGTTACATATTTTAGCACTCGATTTTAATCTGTCCTGCTTGTTTGACATTTATTCAGGCTAAGAAAAGGCAAGCATGTGAATGTATGTACTCTGTTGACGTTTGAAAATAACAGTTTTGGAAGATAAACAAGTTGGAAAAAAGTGGGTCAAGTTCTTGACCGGGTTGCTTACAAATTGTTGACGGCCGTCAGATCATTTGACCCTCATTTTGCATACGTCAATGATTGCGGACAACAAGTCAGAACAAACACTTAATAAATGGATGTGTTCGAAATCCCGTTCAAAAAGGAGTTACATTCGACTCCCTCTAAGTCGAATTTTCACGGGATATCAAAATTAGTTCGTGTTAGAGGGAGTTCGACTTAGAGGATGGTATTTGTATGGAAAATAAGGGGAATGTCAAAATAAATATGGCGAAAAAATTCGAGTTAGAGGGAAATTGGACTTAGAGGAGGTTCGATTTAGAGGGAGGCGACTGTAATTTCAAAGGGCGCTTCAGCAAATTTTCTTCACACGGTTGAACTGGAACTCCTTGACTTTGGTACGAAGTGGAGATACTTGTTAGAAAATCCGATGTCAAATAAACGTCTGATAAAAAAGTATTACCCGCACCTTGTTCAGGGGAGAGTATAAAGAAAGTAGAGTACGTCTTGATAAGTGTGGAAAGGTGTCGTTATGTATGACGGGACGCGACGGAGTGAAAAACCAGATTTAAGGAAAATGTATATTGGTAACTGCATTTTTTGCTTAGAATAGAAGATTAGTGGCTGAAGACCAGTCGGCGAATCCAAGCATTCTCTACAATACGCTTTGCCAGTGGCAGCTACGTTGTTAGAACTGAGAGACAACTCTTTTTCGACATACTCGACGGTGTGCAAAGGCCAGCCGGCGTGTTCTTCGCAAACCACTTTGGTTCTTGAGGTCGTTGGTGCCATGAGGTCTCTAACAAAAGCATCAGTGAATTCATCCCATTAAAAGCGACTCTCAACTTCATCTGTCCAAGATCATACATATTCGTCTGGCACCAGTAGTCCGCAGTAACAACTTGGAAGTGGTCTTTGTCTTTCGTCTCTCGTTCCAGTGATATGGACCAGCTTATGATCCTTTAGTGCACCACAGGAACCACCCAATCATTCTAGTCTTAACAATTTTCAAAGATGCTGTCCACCAAATGAACCCTTTGACTGCCTCCCGCTGTTATATGCAAGGAACGAGCTTAATACCGCTAATTATACGATTAAAACATTACTCAGACTTTGAGTAATGTCTTTGTCTACAAGACCGACTCATGACATAATGACCCAACAGAAAGTGTCCGAAATGACGTTGGCACAGCACCACCTCCATCCACAATCGATAATCAACGGCACACAGCGGACTCGCGGATTTGAATAAAGCACTAGAAAAAATGCTAATTATACCGTACGTAGATCTCGCAGCCTCATACTGAATCAGAAACCAGAACATGACTCAAGTCATTCAACTGCAACCAATGTCAAGACTCAAGTGAAAGCCACGCACAGCTGCCGCCTTGGTTGTATAAAAGTTCAACCCAATCGGCTGATCAAATCAGAATTAACTCAATTCGTTCACTGAACAGTTAACCATCTACCTCCAAACATCCAACATGAAGGTAAGGACTATCAGACTGGGAAAGAATGCCTGAAGGATAACGACTTGTGTTCTATTTCAGTTCGCCGTTACTGCCGTAGTCTTGTTGGCCGTTGCTATGGGAGTGCAATCATCCCTCATCTCTGGTGTCCCAACTTATGGTCTTGGAGTTAATGGAATTGGACTCGGTCTTGGAATCAACGGTCTCGGTTTTGGAGTCAGTGGATTGGGATACAACAACCTCGGACTCGGTCTCGCTGGACAGAGCTTGGTGCAAGGACCAGCTTATGGTGCCTATGGTGCTGGAATTGTCTCTGCCGCCTCTCAAATCCCTGCTGCCGTCAACCTTGCCGTCCCACAGGTTGTCGCTCAACAAGCTTATGCCCCCCAAATTGTTGCCCAACAAGTCGCTGTTGCTCAACCAGCTGTGATTGCTGCTCCTTTGGCCGCTCACGGAGCTTCGTATGTCGCCAAGAACCGTGGTGCCATCCACACCGCCCCTCTGCCAGGACACATCAAGTCCGCTGCCTCCATCAACGTCGCCCCAGCTCCAGGAACCTGGTAAATCGTTTCGCCAAAACAACACCATCAGACCACCTCAGACCCTGCCTACTATAGTTTTAGTGACCGACTAAGTGTATTGAATAAATTAATTCCCAAAAAGAACAACGACTACTTTCTTTTCAATTTGCGCTCAAACAACCGGAATGTTGCGGCTTAAAGCCACCTGAAGGTCGGCGGTAATTTGCTTTACACGAAACAAGTGATTAAAGCGAAAAGTGACAAGCGGGGGTATTTAATGACTCCGGAAAGTGCAGCGTTTGGAAAATTTGTCTGTTTACGGATCTCTTGGAGCACATGAAGGAACAATCCGGTTCGCGGTTCTAGATCGAGGTCATCGAAGTGCTTGGCGTATTGACGGCTGTGGGATACAGCCGACGATTGAAATATCAGCTCCATATGTTTTTATGCTTTAGTTTTCCCAATTTTTACAAATGATCTGGTGCATGCTCCCTACCAGAACAACGACGCCAGCCTTGAGGAACTCTGATGGCGAACCATTTGAGCCTGCGGCTCTATTGTTCTTCAGCTTTTTAATAACTGTGCATTCTTCTTCAACCACTTCATTGACTGGAGGTGCGATGTGTTCATTTCCCATCCACCTCCTGGTTGTGCTCAGTTAATAGCTCTTAAAAGTGCTCCTTAAATACTCTGCGTGTCGGTAACGAGTTTGCTCTCACAATTTCGAAAAGTTTGGGTGCCTGTCTTGAAGCCTCTTGCCAGAGTGTTGACTTTTTCTGAAAGGTCCGGTCGTAAATCCTATGCAGAAGGCTCCGCGGAGAGGCATCGACCACCCTATACGATGATGAGTGTTGTGTTTTAGATCGATTTAAACCCCTAAATGCCCAACAGAAATGCACATACACAAGGAAGGGATTTTCTTTTAGATAAATTTGAATATACAGTAAAAATCGATTATAAGGACCTTGAAGAGACTGACGGATTTGGTCGTGGTAAGCGATATGGCACTATAAAATATTTCTTATGCTATTGGATTACATATAATGGAGCTCAGGCGGGACCTAAGAATTTGGTCGTTATAATTGTACAACTCGCACTTCCCCAGTTTATTTTGCTTGCAACCTGTTGGTGTACTCATGGGTGGACAAGAACCCCTCCGTTCGACGAGCTAAGCCGTGAAACCACAAACTTGCCGCCATCCTATGCCTGTCACCGTGGCCCAGCCAAAACTCCGCAATTAAATTTTAGATTGTCCAAAAGAAATCTATGTTTTTACAAATAAACTGGGCAAATGCGAGTTGTACTCGCACGGCAAAGGTTCCGTCGCATAAATATTTGTTGATGGAAGCATTATTTGAATATCGGGCGAAGAATTCAAGTTAATTGAGTCAAATTTTCTTCTAAATTGAACCCAAATCAACCATTCATCACTACATTCGTGCATACAACCAAACAAATAGCCATCCTATACCTCTAAAAAAATATATCTTAGACAGAAAATCCCTTCCATCATATCCAATCACTGCTCATGCCTGCGGTGTGTACATTGCATTTAGGGGTTGAAATGAATGGAATGTGAGAGGTAACACTCATCATCGTTTTGAGTCGTCAATCTTCTTCTTCTTCTTGGGGCGCTACAGTCCGAGCGGGACCTGGGCGTCACTCAACATGCCTCTCCAGCCAGCACGATCTTTCGCCAGCTGTCTCCAGTTTTGCACACCAAGCCGACCGAGGTTCCCCTCGACTTGTGTGTGCCACCTTGTTCGTGGACGTCCTCTGTTGCGTTGTCCCACAGGCTCAGAGTCGAAGACTCTTCGGGCCGGAGCTAAGTTGTCCATACGCTATACATGGCCTAGCCATCATAGGCGTTGGATCCGTAGACGCCTGGCTAGACTCATGTCGCTGTACAGCCCATATAGTTCGTGGTTGAACCTTCTCCTCCAAATGCCCTCAACGCAAACAGGACCAAAGATCGCGCGCAGAACTTTTCTCTCGATAAGACCAAGAGACTGTTCATCCGCTTGGGATATTGTCCATGCCTCTGCGCCGTACAGCAGGACTGGAATGATCAAGGTCTTGTATATAATCAGCTAAGTCTTCCGAGAGAGGGCTCTACTACTCAATTGCCCAAAAAAACAGCGGTTGGCAAAAGTTATTCTGTGTTTGATATCGGTACTGATATTGTTTATACTGTTTACTGCGGAGCCAAGGTAGACGAAGTCCTTAAGCTGCCTAAGCTGACGTTCTGGCCAAGTCGTTGATGTTGTGCGTCCTTTATTGATGACAGCATATACTTGGTTTTGCCCTCGTTTAACGCCAGACCCATTTTAGCCGCTTCCGTTTCAATGCCAGCAAACGCATCATTGACGACTGGCTGTGTTCGCCCAATCACGTCGATGTCATCCATGTAGGTTAGCAGTTGAACACACTTTTGAAAGATCGTGCCTCTTGTGTTGGCCAGTCAGTTTTGCACGATCTTCTCAAGAACGATGTTAAAGAAACCACATCGTCGATCACAGCATGGAATTGTCATTGGTCAACGTCAACGTAGCAATTTTTTTTTCGCGCACCAATTAGAGGTTACATTTACAAATCTACGCAAAGTGCTTAATTTTTTATACGATTTCAAAAACCATTTATTTTTTGTAAACTAGAAATACAAACTTTTCAGAAAATATATGGGATGTTATGCCTTTGAAGAGAAACTTTAATAAATTTGAAGAAATTGCTTGGTTTCACTTCTAGTTCCAAAGAAAATTAAGAACAAATAATTCATGACGAATTTTCATATGGAGGGTCTCTTCGAAATTTTCGTGTATGCATATATTACGCTTAACTCCACCCTACGTGATATGACGTGGCGTCGAAAGACGTGAGATGGCATAGAATGACGTGACGTAATACGACATGAAATGAGATGACTTGATGCAAAGTTACGTGACATCACCTCACGTCACCTCACGCCACCCTCACGTTAGCTCACGTCACCTCACATCACTCTCACGTAACCTCACGTTAAACTCACGTCACCTCACATCATCCTCACGTCACTTCACGTCACCCTCACGTCACCTCACGTTAAACTCACATCACCTCACGTCACCTCACATTGCCCTCACGTCACCTCACGGTAAACTCACGCCAGCTCACGTCACCCTCATGTCACCTCACGTTACCCTCATGCCACCTCACGTCACCCTCACGCCACCTCACGTTAAACTCACGTCACCTCACATCACTCTCACGTAACCTCACGTTAAACTCACGTCACCTCACATCATCCTCACGTCACCTCACGTCACTTCACGCCACCCTCACGTCACCTCACGTTAAACTCACATCACCTCACGTCACGATCACGTCACCTCACATTGCCCTCACGTCACCTCACGGTAAACTCACGCCAGCTCACGTCACCCTCATGTCACCTCACGTTACCCTCATGCCACCTCACGTCACCCTTACGTCACCTCACGTTAAACTCACGCCAGCCTCATGCCACCTCACGTTAAACTCACGTCACCTCACATTGCCCTCACGTCACCTCACGGTAAACTCACGCCAGCTCACATCACCCTCATGTCACCTCACGCCACCCTCATGCCACCTCACGTTAAACTCACGTCACCTCACATCACCCTCACGTCACCCTCACGTCACCTCACGTTAAACTCACATCACCTCACGTCACGATCACGTCACCTCACATTGCCCTCACGTCACCTCACGTCACCTCACTTTTAAACTCACGCCAGCTCACGTCAGCCTCATGCCACCTCACGTTAAACTCACGTCACCTCACATCACCCTCTCGTCACCTCACGTTAAACTCACGTCACCTCACGTCACCCTCACGTCAGCTCACGTCACCCTCACGTCACCCTCACGTCAGCATTTGTCTATGAATTATTTGTTCTTAATTTTCTTTGGAACTAGAAGTGAAACCAACCAATTTCTTCAAATTCATTAAAGTTTGTTTTCAAAGGCATAACATCCTATATAAATTCTGAAAAGTCTGTATTTCTAGTTTACAAAAAATAAATGATTTTTGAAATCGTATAAAAAATTGTGTACTTTGCGTAGATTTATAGATGTAACCTCTAATTGGTGCACGAAAAACAATTGCAAGTTTCAATATAATTACATGTAGTGGCAAATAATTGTCTTCAATGGCTGTGTAAAACAGTTGGCATTAGTTCAATTTAAATCCTAAATTAATTAAAAATTTAATGAATTAATTGTACGTATGAAGCTGATATTTCAATCGTCGGGTACGCTTTCGTTTTCAAAAATTTTACAAATCTTTGACGTTTCATTTCAGATTCATTATTTGCAAATCGGGATTAAATGTATTCGCACGGGGAAGGTCGCATAATATTGATGGATGATTTCTGAATATCAAACGACGTTGCCAAACTATTTAAGTTGAATTTTCTTCTAACTTCAACCCAAATCAACCCTTCATTCATACATTCATAGATCCAATCAAACAATCATTCATCCATATACATATCTATACCTCTATCCAAGTTTATCCAACACAGAAAATCCCTTCCATCACACACATACCTAATCACTGCTCATGCCTGCGGTGTGCGTCTTCATTTCTGTTAGGCATTTAGGGGTGAGATAGAAAAGATAACACTCATCAACGAATAGAGTAACCGAACACAGCATGAAATTATGTGTGAAAATGAAAATTGATCTCATTTTAAATCTTAGATATCTCAAAATTTCAACATAAATCGATATTTTGAAATTTATCATTTCTTAATGCTTACATTGATGTCTTCAAAACTGCGTTTTCAGATCTTCAAAATTCGCATGTCGAAAATTGACCGTTTTTGGACAATATCTCCAAAACCATTAGGGCCAGAATGCTCGCAATGGTTTTAAATGACAGTACTCAATGAAGCGAAGTTTTTGTTTTTTTGTTTTTTCAGATTTTTAAATACTTTGGTTTAAAAATGGCAGGGGGGGGCGCATTTAAAAAAACTTTGGGGCTCCATATTTTCCAAACGGTATTTTGGATAAAAAAGTGTTGAAAGAAACCTCCACCTCATTTCGAAAGATCTGTCGATTAATATATATTTCGATGGGGTGCAACAACTTTTCAAAATTAATGTCAACTTCACCTGTACTGGAGCCACCCAAATGGCTCCACTTTTTTTTTTGCATAGGCAATGACATCTAAGTCTGAAGTACTTAATTCCAAAATTTCATGCCGATATCTTCATAAACTTCGGAGATAAAAAAGTGTGACAGACACGACGGACGGACGGACGGACACACCGAAATTATTCCGTTTTTGTAGACGGAACTTTAAAAAGCAGATTTCGACGAAATGCTTGCTCTCGTATCTCATTCGCTCTCAGGTTAATCGTTGACACACAGATTGTTGCTATCAGGTACGAAGGCAAAGGTTGCCTCTGCACATTTACCACTCCCTCAATGGGACAGCGCCGAAAAACGCGAAAATTGAATCAAAACAAAACAAAAATGAACCAAAATGAATCCAAGACCGAAATGTATCTCATTAGGTGACGTCAACATTTTAATGAACTCGATAGAGAGACGAGAGAACCCGTTCCAAGTCTTGAAACATGTTGTTGTTTAGATGGACAAACCTCTCCGGATGAACAAAGTCTTCTATCAGTACGACCGTTTTTTAACGCAGACACTCAGAGACCGCAGACAATCGCATGCTTCTCGATTTTGGTTTATTAATAGATCTATTCTCCAGCTGAGAGATTGTTTGGTCATGTCAAAAGAATTTTGGTGCTCATCGTTGCAGCATAGATTTCAATTTCGCGGTCGCGCTTCAGTATTGTTTTGCTTTCGCGAATAGAGTTTAAAATCTGATATGTCCTACGAAACGTCCTACGACACGGCATTCAAGCCGTTCAATCATGACAGGAGCCGCGGAAAGTGGTCACGCCCGTCGGACTTCATCTTTGCGTGCGTTGGACACGCGTTCAAAGCCGATACAATTTTGTTTATGCCGGTGATACTCTTCCGGAATCTTGGGTGTGAGTTTACGTGATCAAATAAAGACTATTTTTATTGGTTGAGGTCATCGCGGTGCCGTGTATGGGATTAATGCGTTTTGTTTCCTCTGCGCATTTTGTGCTTCAGTGCGAACGGTGTTTTGTTTTGTCATCCAGTTTGCAAATTTTATCGGATGTTGTGGCGAGTTTTATTTAATTGAAGTGACGTTGAAATTCAATTCGTTATTCGTTATGAACGATGGAAGAGTCTTCTAAGCTATTTTTAAGCCGGTCATCAGACGTGTCACATGACATATTCTCACGCTTGCTTGCTTCATATGTCCAAGGACTGCATAATTGCCCTGTTCTATGCAGGGTGTTTTACATCTGGCCTGCCTGTCATTTAAGTGCTCGAGAGCTTTCAGCTACTGATACATTCAAGCAAAAATACTGAGTCCAAAGCAGTATGGCCCAAATCAAAAAATAAATTCTTCCATGCTAAAAAAATATAAAAAACATGTTTTCGTGATACATAGTTGAATATGTTTACGATTAAATAAGTTCAAAACACACTGGTACGGAAATGAGGGGATGAATAAAACGTTTCTCTTCTCTCTAGAGTGATGAACACTTTTTATTATTCAGTTTATTCGCTATGATCTGCTTATAATTAAATAATACTTATCAAATGATGGGCGGTGGGGTAGGTGTGATCGCTGCGATGCGTAAGAAGTGAAAGAGAATGAGTGGTTTGTGCCCGTTTGGTTTTTAATATCAGAAAAACTGAAAGATTTGAAATTGACGTCGCAACATTCGCTCGCCACAACACTAATTCATCCAAGAAAACAGCAAAAAAAATATAAAGACTTAAGGATAAAAGAAAAGCAAAAACTAATTTAATCTCACAGTAAAAATAGGCTATAAATATTTGAGCTAAAAAATTTAAATGGAAATGATTTAAATTCGTTCATAAATTTATTAAATTCGTCAGACATTTCCTCTTATCTTATGAATAACTTTTGAAATTGACTCCAAGAGCTTCTTGCTAAAGTCATCGTTACATTTTTTCCTTTCGTTTGATAATACCATTTGTGAAATTTTGTGTTTAAGAGTTTATTGTTTTGACATCAATTTTGGGTGGTTATGGTAGTGTTGGTGGACGCCGTGGTGTAGTGGGTGGTTGCGGCGAAGGTCCAAGGTTCGAATCTCTCTGAATCAAAATGTTAGATTTTTTTTTCGAGATCCGAACCCTAGCCAAATACAAGTTTCTTTTTAAAAATGCAATAAAATGAAAAAAATTAAATTTTTTCCACGCTATTTAGTAAGAACAAACATTCCCATTAATTCTGAAAAACAACCTCGTTCAAGTGGCGGCCTCGGCTGGCTTCGCAGTAGCGCATTCTGTTAGCCCAATTTTTCAAGACCTTGTTGTGTTGATGGTTTCGGGCTGTTGCTTACGGATTGCTTTGATGATATTGACCTTAAGTGCTTGAGTCGTTTCCGAAATGTTGCCATAACATCGGTCCCAAAGGTTTCAAATCGTAGCCCCGAGGAGGCCAATTGACATCGCCAAGACGGCTGATAATATGATTTGGGAATTTGGTGTGTAAAAGACCGGTTGTGGCATGGCGCGCCATCCTGCATGAACCAGAGGTCGTCCAAATCCATGTCTTCAATTTCAATAAAAAAAAGTACGTTAACGTGGCTCCCAGCCCCATTCTTGAAGAAAAATGGTCCAATGATGCCACCACTCAAAAATCCGTACCAAACAGCCACTCTCTATGGATACATTGGCTTCTCGACAATAACGTGCAGGTTTTCCGAGCCAGATGCCAGATGCGGCATCATCAGAAGAAATGTTGGATGAATACGCCCAAAATCGTTGTCCAATTCAAGTTGCTCTAAGGCCCAAACTGCGGAGCGATAACGAAGCGGATGGTTGCGCGCCTTCATTTGCTGAGTCAATTGGACATTGTAAGCGAATTATCCGAGATCTTTGTGCAGAATTCTCCTTAGGCTAGTGCATGAAATGTTGAGCTGTTGAGCTCAATTCACCATTGATGTTGATGTTCGTGAATTGAGTCTCACACTCTCGGTCACAGTAGCCGCATTCTCATCTGTGCACACCGTACGACGACTGGGACCATGTGTTGTCCACAAGCTTACCAGTCTCATGAACTTTTTGCACAAACTTGCATACAGCAGTTGCGGTGGGTGCTTCATTTCGGCCAAAAACGCACTTCTTTTAAAAATACGCACTGTTTGGGCTACACAGCGTTCAATTTCGGAATAAGTTTTCCCAACGTTGTTCGTTTCGTTCCGAAGAGATATGATTTTTTTTTTTCGGAGTATTTTTGAAACACTACTGAAGCACTCAGACTCAAAACTGGTCCATTGTACTACCAGGTAGCAACCTACTGCAGTGTCGTTAATTTGATCCCAACTTCTCTAACTTAGGGCAGGCACTTAACCAACTGCGCCATCCAGTCGGAGATATGAAACTGACTTTCTGTGAAGATTTCGAGCGGGAAACAGCTGTCAGCGTCGAAATAACCTATGATTTAAAAAAAAACACTAGATGGCACACTCTTTATTTAAATTTTAGCGGACCATTTTTTGGTTTCTTTTTGAAAGAGCTATAGAAATATTGTTGCTCAATATTTTTCAACGATTGCTGCTTTATTAAAATGAGTAAGCCTTCCAATTTATTACGCAATATTATTCGACTTAAATGACTGCCTCAGCTGCTTTAGCAGTAGGCCATCCTGCCAACCCAAATTTTGAGTACATTTCACGAATATCTTGACCAACATAGTTCTTAAGTGCCTTAATCGTCTCTGGATTGTTCACATAGCATCGATATTTAATGATGCCACAAAGCCGCGTGTTGGCAAAGCAAAATGGCCAAAACGACTTATTATACGATGGCTGAACTATATGTGCAGTAAATACATTTTTTAACCGTTATGTCACACGTAGCTCCATCTTGCTAAAGCCATAACCCAAGTCAAAATCCTCAATTTCTTTCACGGCTCGGTAGCGACCTTTACTGTCATTTTCTTCATTGTTGTGTTTGAATAATGCCGCCACTCCAACAATCAGTCTCACGGTCAGGATGCATCTGTTCCTCTACGACTGTGTGTGGATTTTCCAAGCCCTAAATACCGTTTACGTAGCCGCCGAGAACAAAATGCTACTCACTGCAAGAAAACAAATCAACCCCAAATGAATTTTAAGCAAACACTTTCAATTTTCGCTTCAAATCAACGTTCTCTCTGCTCTTTACTCAAAAACGATCCATTTCTCTTTCAGTCTTTGCACTCATCCCCTATTTCCTGACCCTGGCGGTATGCATTGTCCCGATTATTTTCATTCAGTCCTTCCTTGGTCAATTCTCTGGCACAGGCTTCATATCAGCCTTTCGGATCGCACCACTCTTCAAAGGTAAGTCGAGTCTCTTCAACCTCCGCTCTTTCATGAAATGCATTCTGTCAGGTGTGGGCTATGTATCGCTTGCCCTGAATGTCATCACTCTGACCTACCACAGCATTTTCAGTGCCATACCGCTTGTCTCTCTTTCTCATATCCTGGGGTCCACGATCCCGTGGAGCTGTGAGGGAGCCAAAGAGTGGATGATACCAAAAAATGAAACCATATCTGTAAGTGCACAGCAAGCAGCTTGAGAATATTCATGATTTCCATTTTTGTACTTTCAGCCGTGCGACTATAACACAACTTTTGACGACGAATACTTTGGGCTTCAGGTACCTTCTCTGGAGTTTTTTGAGTAACCGCTTCGCTTGTTAATTGGAGCGTCTTGCCTTTCATTTCGTCTTTTCTTCCAGAACCAACATGGACTTCACTAAGCATGTTCACAGAGCCGGCTTCTCGTGGCAGATGTTCCTGTGCGCTGCTATCGTTTGGATAACCGTGGCCTTCGTAGCTTTGAGCCCCATCAGCACGGTAAGTCCCTTGTCCACTGCGTCTGGTATCATGTCACGTTTCTCTTTCTCCAGGTTGGACGGTTTGTGAGATACTCTTGCGGTGCAGTGATTGCCTTCATGAGTCTCTTGTTGGTCCGCTTCCTGCTGCTTCCTGGAGCCTTCAATGGAGTCACGCAGCTCTTAAAATTCGACAAATATGCGGCTCGAAAGGGATTGCTTGTGCTTCCTTATGTGGTGCTCTCCACTCTTGGTACCGGATGGGGATCCATCATCACGATGGCGAGCTTCAATGACTTCAAGACGAATATTTTCAGCTTCAGTTGGATTGTGTCCCTCGTCCAGTTGGCTGTGGTTCTCGGAATAATGTTATTATCGACGCTCATGTCCGGCTTTCTGTTTAGTGAGTGTGAACTTTTCCTGAGTGGATCCCTTGAGGGTACCGTTTCTTTACTTTTCAGCTCCTTTTGGGGAAGACGTTCTTGACTACATTCAGAAACGCCGTGTAAACGAGTTCCTCTTCATACCAACGGGACTGACCCTCATGGAGGTCCCACACTTATGGTCGCTGATCTTCTTCACGATGCTATTCTTGGGATCATGGATTCTATTGGTAGGCGTTTGTGTGCTTGATTTCCCTCACGTGATTAAATGTGTGATCGCCCCTAGGTGGTGCAACTGGTCTCAGTTCTGAGAACGCTGTTCGACGAGTACGAGTCACTGAGGTCCAAAAAGACGACAGTCACTATCGCGTTTATAGCCATTCTAATCGTGACCTCCTGCTTCTTCTGCACGAACGTAAGCTCGCTTAAGGTGTTATCTTCCTAAATTCATCTCGTTCCGATTTTCAGCACGGACTCGGTCTCATTGCTTTGCTGACACAAAGCGCCATGATCACGCAGGTGGTGCTCAATCTGCTGCTGCTCTTGGTTGTGCTGTGGGTATATGGACGCGAACGTTTCCAGAAGGATGTGCTCTTCATGACCAGTCGAGTGTATTCCACCTTCACGGTGAATCTCGTCCGGTTTGTTTCGCCATTGTTCCTGATCTTGGGAGTTGTAAGCAAGTATTTGATAGTCTTCACGGTCTGCTAAAGAGTTTATCTTCCAGATTGTTGGGGCGATCGTCACGGGGCTTCACATCAATGAATATTACTCTTATCCGCTCTTATTCATTCTGTGTGTCTTGACCCTGATTCCGTGGTGTCTGGTTCCACTCTGGTGCATCTACAAGGTCTTGCAGACGACCGGGGGCTTCTGCTCAAGAATGAAAAGGTGCGTGAAACCAACGGCCTGGTATCCTGGGGATCCTCTGTACAAGCAGCGCTACAAAGAGACAATTGGCAACTCGGATGCGGCTCATCGGCTGGCGGAGGTGGGACGATTCCCGCAATTTCCACGCTTGCAATGAGCATCTATCAACGTTAAATGTTCCAGAGAAAATTTGTGACCGTTGTCAATGAATAAAACCACTTTAGTGTTTCTTTACTGAGTTTCTTTATTCGTTTCTGAACTGTTTGACATGATTACCAGGTTCCTGGAGCTGGGGCGACGTTGATGGAGGCAGCGGAATTGATGTGTCCTGGCAGAGGCGCGGTGTGGATGGCACCACGGTTCTTGGCGACGTATGAAGCTCCGTGAGCGGCCAAAGGAGCAGCAATCACAGCTGGTTGAGCAACAGCAACTTGTTGGGCAACAACTTGTGGAGCAACGGCGATCTGTGGGGCATAAGCTTGATGAGCGACAACCTGTGGAACGGCAAGGTTGACGGCAGCCGGGATTTGAGAGGCGGCAGAGATAATTCCAGCACCATAAGCACCATAAGCTGGTCCTTGCACCAAGCTCTGTCCAGCGAGACCGAGTCCGAGGTTGTTGTATCCCAATCCACTGATTCCAAGACCGAGTCCATTGATTCCAAGACCAAGTCTGTTAACTCCAAGACCGAGTCCAAGTCCGTTAACTCCAAGACCATAAGTTGGGACACCAGAGATGAGGGATGATTGCACTCCCATAGCGACGGCCAACAAGACTACGGCAGTAACGGCGAACTGAAATAGAACACAAGTCGTTATCCTTCAGGCATTCTTTCCCAGTCTGATAGTCCTTACCTTCATGTTGGATGTTTGGAGGTAGATGGTTAACTGCTCAGTGAACGAATTGAGTTAATTCTGATTTGATCAGCCGATTGGGTTGAACTTTTATACAACCAAGACGGCAGCTGTGCGTGGATTTCACTTGAGTCTTGACATTGGTTGCAGTTTAATGACTTGAGTCATGTTCTGGTTTCTGATTCAGTATGAGGCTGCGAGATCTACGTACGGTATAATTAGCATTTGTCTAGTGCTTTATTCAAATCCGCGAGTCCGCTGTGTGCCGTTGATTATCGATTGTGGATGGAGGTGGCGCTGTGCCAACGTCATTTCGGACACGTTCTGTTGGGTCATTATGTCGGGCGTCGGTCTTGTAGACAAAGACATTACTCAAAGTCTGAGTAATGTTTTAATCGGATAATTAGCGGTATTAAGCTCGTTCCTTTCATATAACAGCCGGAGGCAGTCAAAGGGTTCAGTTGGTGGGCAGCATCTTTGAAGATTGTTAAGACTAGAATGGTTGTGTGGTTACTGTGGTGCACTAAAGCATCATCAGCTGCTCCATATCACTGGAACGAGAGACGAAAGACAAAGACCACTTTCAAGTTGTCGCTGCGGACTACTGGTGCCAGACGAATAGGTATGATCATGGGCAGGTGAAGTAGAGAGTCGCTTCTAATGGGGTGAGTTCACTGATCATTTTGTTAGAGACCTCATTGACCCAATAATCTCAAGAACCAAACTGGTTTGCCAAGAACACGCTGGCTGGCCTTTGCACATCGTCACATTAAAAGAGTCGCCCTCTCAGTTCGTACAATGTAAAGGATGTTTCATTAAGCGCTTCCTATCTTTAAATTCAAATAAAACAAAGACTGCGTGAGATATCATAGAAACTTGTTATTCGTTTGAAAGGATTGATGCCATTACGTATGGAATATATCATTTGTTCAAATGTCCTCCTCGCATCCGAAATGTCAAATTTTGGCGCATACCCGTAAATCAGGCTGAATTTGACAGATAGCATGGGTTATGTTGGCTTTGAGGTCCGCTGTGGTTTTTGACTGATTCGCATAGACCTGCGACTTCAGACCACCCTACAAGAAAAAGTCTAACGGGGTTAAATCGTACGATCTCGGCGGCCAGTTCACATCACCTCCACGTGAGATTAACACACAATTTTAAGATTACTTAAGCGAGGTATTATTTATTAAATAACTATTGCTGAGAGTGCGTACAGAAGGACGACTACCCAGTCATCACTCTATTCCATCTTCTCCTTGAATATCCAATTCTATTCGTTTTTCTTCAAAGACTCATGAGAGACCTCTATGAGTCATATTACAAACGAACGCCATCTTCAGTGGCTTCTACAAGATGACCATGCGCTCGAATCCCTCGGGCAGAATTTCCAATGTGGCGTTAGCTGTGTGGCACATAGCGCCGTTCTGTTGTAACGACATGTCGCTGGTAGCTATATCATCCAATTCAGGCCAAAAGAAGTTGGTAATCATCGACCTATGGCGTTCGCCATTGACAGCTATGGCCTGGCCAACGTCCGTCGTTCTTAGAGAAATACGGACCGATGGCGCCCCTAGCCCAAAACTCACACCAAACACATATTTTTTCAGGATGCATTGGACGCTCTTGGATCTTATGTGCATTGGTATCGTCCCAAACTCGAAAATTTTGTTCGTTGACGTACCCATTCATCCAGAAATGTGCCTCGCTGAAGATGATTTTTCGATGAAAATTAGGCTAAGGTTTCAACGGCTCCAGAGCCCATTCAGCCACCACGCGTCGTGGTCGTGTCGTTTACCTTCAGCGCCTGGATCAGCTGAATTTTGTACAGGTACAGGCGCAAGTCACGACGGAAAATTCGTCAAGTTGTGGTCTGCGATAGGCCGAGTTCGAGTTCTTGTGAGCGACGCGAAATTGACTGCCTAGGCGATTCTCCGGCACACTCTCACGGCGATGCGACCTCGGCGATGTTTTAGGCAGATGTTGCGTTTCGTCGACGTACGGGTTGGTTCATCGCTTACTGACCAAGTGGACTCAAATTTATCCACCACACTGCGAGTAGTCCTCTCGGTAGGACGATTTTGGCGACCGAAAAATGGGCGAAGCGTTGTCCAAACAAAACATCCATTTTGGTAAAACAATTTTCTCATTTGCACGTATTGTTGAACGCTCTCTCCATCCATGGTGATTTGGCAGAACAGACTGAGTAAATGACATGCAATTTGACAGATTCAACAATATGGCCGCTATGAACTATCGAAGTTCGGAAGTTCCGATTGGAAGACCCTTTAGCTGCCACGGAGCGGAGCGTTTTGTGGAGAATGCTTAGCTTGGTCGAGTGGTCTCCGGTCACATATCTCCTAGTCCAAACGAAATATTCAGTTGCCCACATAAATCTTTCTTAAATCGGTTTTTTTCAGCCCTTTCACACTTATCAAGACGTGCTGTACCTTCTTTATTCCCTCGCGTTCACTTCTCCCCTGAACAAGATGTGGGAAATACTTTTTCATCTGACGTTGTTTTGCCATCGGATTTTCCAACAAGAATCTCCACTTCGTACCAAATTCAAAGAGTCCCAGTTCAACCGTGTAAAGAAAATTTGCTGAAGCGTCCGCCCCTATGACGTTCCCCCACGTCAAGAAATATGAAATTAACTCCTTTTTGAACGGGATTTCGAACACATCCATTTATTGAGTGTTTGCTCTGACTTGTAAAATTGATTACGGGGTAAAAACTTATTGACTTTGTCCGCAATCATTAATGTATGCAAAATGAAGGTCAAATTGTCTGACGGCCGTCAACAATTTGCTAGCAATCCGGTCAAGAACTTGACTCACTTGTTCCCAACCGGTCTATCTTCCCAAACTGTAATTTCCACACTTCAATAAAGTGCATGCATTCACACGCTTGCCTTTTCTTGGCCTGAATTCATGTTCAACAAACAGGACAGATTAAAATAGAAATCTAAAATATGTGACATAATTCGAGATCCAGTGCAGCTCTCAGTTAATACCCCCCGACATGTGCTGCTGCAGCCAAGTATTCCATGACAGGGTCAGAAACCTGCAATCAATGTCAGACTGAGAGTGAAAGTAACAAGCCATTGCCAGGTGGCCAACCACTATAAAAGTTCAAAGAAATTCGTCATGCAAATCAGACTTAACTCAAGTCGTTCACTGATCAGTTAACCATCTACCTCCAAACAACCAACATGAATGTAAGGACCACCAGTCGAAATTGACTGCCCAGTCATCGGCAAACAAACTGCAAAAACTGCAAAGGGTTGCCTGTCTTGGCATAACAGGTGCCATGCGCACCTGCCCCACAACAGCTTCCGAAGCTATTATCGGGCTGACACCTTTACCCATCTTCGTTAGGAAGATAGCTGCCACTTATGCCATTAAACTGCAGCTAGAATATCAATTCAAACCAGGTGACCTAGTGGGTCACCTTAGGATACTCAACTCAATCCCTAATAGAGACATGTTTTGTACAATGCCGGACACTATGGTCAGGCAGAACTGTTTCGGCAGGTTATTTGAAGTTGAAATATTGGACCGGGTAGACTGGTCCAATGGTGCCCCAACACTAGACCCCAGAAGTCTAGTTTGGTACACAGATGGATCGAAAATGGATTCTGGAGTCGGAGCTGGTGTCTGTGGACCCAACACTGGGATCTCTGTACCGATGGGGTCTAGTCCCACTGTGTTCCAAGCCGAAATCCATGCCATTGAGATCTGCGCGAGACATAATCTTGGTAAAGGTATCAAGGGCGCAATTATACAAATCTTTTCTGATAGCCAGGCAGCACTTAAGGCCTTATCGTCCAGTCAAATAGACTCCAAAGCCGTCAAATGTTGCCACGATGCTCTGCAATCCCTAGCCAAACACAACAAAGTGAAACTTGGTTGGGTCCCTGGGCACAAAGGGATTGCAGGTAACGAATCAGCAGATGAACTCGCTAGAGCGGGTTCAAGTACTGCGTTCATAGGCCCTGAACCATACTGCAGTGTCAATTGGTCGACGGCTGCAGCGCTGATTAATGAATGGGAAAACAAACTTCGCCTAGATCATTGGACCAATGGTTCAGGTCTCAGGCAATCCAAAAGATTAATCAGACCCTATTCCTACAAGGAAATCCTTAGCTTAGATAAGGAGAGCATAACAAAGCTAACGGGCTTTCTTACTGGCCACTGCGGCTTGTATTACCACCTTAACAAAATGAACTTGTGTCAAAACACGGAATGTAGGTTCTGTCTTGAAGAAGACGAAACATCTCAGCACATCTTATGTGAATGTCCGGCACTACATTGGTTAAGGAAACGTATTCTCCACAGGGAAATACTGACTTCAGTGGAATTGAAAAACTCCACTACAAAAGATATACTATCTTTCATAAGGAAAGTGGTAAATCTTTTGGATTAACTCCAGCCCGTCGATACAATAGATCTTTTTAGGTCGCAGTGTCGCAGCCTTTACGGCAGGGTTGTACAAGAGGAAAAAAAAAAAAAAAAAGGACCACCAGTCCTCACAAGAATGCCAAAAGGATAACATTTTGTTTTAAATTTTAGTTCGCCGTTGCCGCCGTAGTCTTGTTGGCCATCGCCATGGGAGTCCAATCATCCCTCATCTCTGGTGTCCCAGCTTACGGTGTTGGAGTTAACGGACTTGGACTCGGTCTTGGAGTTAACAGACTTGGTCTTGGAATCAATGGACTCGGTCTTGGAGTCAGTGGATTGGGATACAACGACCTCGGACTCGGTCTCGCCGGACAGAGCTTGGTGCAAGGACCAGCTTATGGTGCCTATGGTGCTGGAATCGTCTCCGCCGCCTCTCAAATCCCTGCTGCCGTCAACCTTGCCGTCCCACAGGTTGTCGCTCAACAAGTTTATGCCCCACAGATCGCCGTGGCCCCACAAGTTGTTGCCCAACAAGTTGCTGTTGCTCAACCAGCTGTGATTGCTGCTCCTTTGGCCGCTTACGGAGCTTCATACGTCGCCAAGAACCGTGGTGCCATCCACACCGCGCCTCTGCCAGGACACATCAAGTCCGCCGCCTCCATCAACGTCGCCCCAGCACCAGGAACTTGGTAAATCGTTTCGCCATAACAACACCATCAGACCACCTCAGACCCTGCCTGCTATAGTTTTAGTGACCGACTAAGTGTATTGAATAAATTAATTCCCAAAAAGAACAACGACTACTTTCTTTTCAATTTGCGCTCAAACAACCGGAATGTTGTGGCTTAAAGCCACCTGAAGGTCGGCGGTAATTTGCTTTACACGAAACAAGTGATTAAAGCGAAAAGTGACAAGCGGGGAGTTTTTAATGACTCCGGAAAGTGCAGCGTTTGGAAAATTTGTCTGTTTACGGATCTCTTGGAGCGCATGAAGGAACAATCCGGTTCGCGGTTCTAGCTCGAGGTCATCGAAGTGCTTGGCGTATTGACGGCTGTGGAAAGATTTGTCACTGATGCAAGGTGTTCGATGTGGTCTCAGATGGGAGATAGTCATCGCCCGGAGAATGAGAGAGGGCGTTGTGTCGATGTGACGACGGTTAGTTGAACCAGTTGTTGAAGGTCTCCCTGGAGTGGTGGGCAGATATTTACACCCAGAAGGGGGTTATATTCATGTTTTGACTTCATTTAGTTATCCAATGCTGAGTGGTGATGAAAGCGTATGTTTGTGGGAGAGAGACCACAAAGGGACAGGAATTAATTTAAATCTATTGTCGCAGTCGGTCGTTGCTGCCAGATATGAGATTATTTGTTGATAACGAAAGGCATGCGCAGGATTAGCTTAGCAAGTTTTGGCAAGTAGGTTGACGGAATCTCTTTACAAAACTTGAGATGTCTTGATATATGTCCAGCTCATGACTGTGGCACACTAAAGAGTTCCATTTTGTGGTATTATCTCATTCCGTACGTACCTGTTCTACAGACGTCTCCGACAAGAGGGCGGAGAATAAATAGAATTTTATATCAGTTGTAAACAGTGACCAAAAGCGACTGGATGGCGCAGTTGGTTAAGTGCCTGCTCCAAGTTAGAGGGGTCCCAGGTTCGAATCCCAGTGAAATCGAATCTGGTCTAGTCACCATTTGCCGTTGGGATCAAATTAACGGCACTGGTAGCAACCTACGCTACCTGCTAGCACAATGGACGAGTTTTGAGTATGAGTGCTCCAGTGTAGTGTTTCAAAAATCTCTGAAAAAAAAAAGTGGAGGCTGGACGAAAAAGAGACACAACACGACGGACTGATTATATTTCCCTCGACAAACATTATATTTAAACAAATAAAGCCATTTCTGTGTCTATCTTCCAAAATGTTTGCTGAGAGGTAGCAACCGACACCGTCTATAATGGATGCAAAACTTGGTCTCCATAACTAGAAGCAGTGTACTAATAACTGCCAAAACTAAATGACAGTTTTGACTCAGGCTTAGACCATTCACTGGTTGCTGACTCCAAACATTATTTGTACCCAGTAATTTCGTCCACAACCTCGTGGACAATTTCTCGAATCAAAGTCAGTACGCTTGGTTTAAAAAATTGCACAAATTTTAAATTTCCTGTCAACAAATTTATTAAACTAAACATTCATTCACTGAACAAACTGGGTCGTCATTGGCGCGAGCACAAGTTCTCATTTTGGCGTGTGTGCGATGAGTCGGAAGTTATTTACCAGGTTCCTGGAGCTGGGGCGACGTTGATGGAGGCAGCGGACTTGATGTGCCCTGGCAGAGGCGCGGTGTGGATGGCACCACGGTTCTTGGCGACGTATGAAGCTCCGTAAGCGGCCAAAGGAGCAGCAATCACAGCTGGTTGAGCAACGGCGACTTGTTGAGCAACAACTTGTGGGGCCACAGCGATTTGCGGAGCATACGCTTGTTGAGCGATGACCTGTGGGACGGCAAGGTTGACGGCAGCTGGGATTTGGGAGGCGGCAGAGACGATTCCAGCACCATAAGCACCAGAAGAACCATAAGCACCAGAAGCACCATAAGCACCATAAGCTGGTCCTTGCACCAAGCTCTGTCCGGCGAGACCGAGTCCGATGTTGTTGTATCCCAATCCACTGACTCCAAGACCAAGTCCATTGATTCCAAGACCGAGTCCATTGATTCCATTGATTCCAAGACCAACTCCAAGACCGAGTCCAAGTCCGTTAACTCCAACACCATAAGCTGGGACACCAGAGATGAGGGATGACTGGACTCCCATGGCGACGGCCAACAAGACTACGGCGGCAACGGCGAACTAAAATTTAAAACAAAATGTTATCCTTTAGGCATCCTTTCCAAGTCTGATAGTCCTTACCTTCATGTTGATTGTTTGGAGGTAGATGGTTAACTGTTCAGTGAACGAATTGAGTTAATTCTGATTTAATCAGCGAATTGGGTTGAACTTTTATACAACAACCGCACCAACTGAACGTAGCTTTCACTTACTCTTTGACATTGAGTGCAGGTTTGGGTTACGGGTTCACAGCCAATTGTAAGGAAGTAGAAATGGATTGAAAGGAGTGTGACGTATGAAGTTGGCATATGTGGAATGCAATCGGATGTCTAGGCTGATTGATCACAGAATAGTTGCCATTAGACACAAAATTAAGTTTTCAGCCGCATTTGAGTGTGATATGACATGATAAGATGAATTATATCAGCTGAACGTGCGTCGCTGGAAGCGACTATCACAAGACTGTGCTAGATGGAGAGGCATGTTGGCTGAGGCCCGGGTTCACCTGGGACAGTAGAGCTAGCCAAAGAAGAAGAAAATAAGATGAAGGAGGTAACTTCCTTACGTGCTGCATTTAGAGGCTTTAATGTTAACCCACGTTAACATAACATGTAGTGGTTAACAAGCTACTGATAAGTTCTCTTAAACCCGTTTTTAGCGATTTCGATTGACAAATCAAATTCTTTTTGAACGGATTCTATGCGTTTTAGTCTTGAGCATTTTACCTTGAAATAAATGAGGGTATTGACTAGCATTGCATGGAATTTCCGTCCACGGCGAAATGGTATTCAAAAAAGGTAAATAGATACATATTTACCTAAATGTGTGCATTCAGCACAAAGTCGGCACTTCGTAGTGGTCAATGAATGAGCATATTTTATTCGCAACTGTCAAAGAACGAATTCATAAAAATGTACAGTCAGAGTCAAAAGTGAGTGAACATTCAGTCACCTGCTGAAGGTTTATCCACTAAATTAATATTCACCGGAATGAGGTAGAACAGACATGAATATATCAAATTAAAGCTCATACTTTTTAATATGGTAAATAATATTTAACATAAGTGTATATATAAAACAATTAATTGAATTTCAAAGAGAAAAGTGCTAAAAACAGCATTAAAAAGTGAGTGTATATATGGTTGTGCCAGTGACTGTAAGACATAAAGGCTCGATTCTGTTAAACATTTGTATGAAAATTAAGACCGCCATATACGATAACTGAAAAAGTGGTAAAGACATACAAAGTACAATTTTTTTTCAAAAAGATACTGTTTTTTAAGGAGATGTGTTCACTCCATTTTGATGCCTGTTTTTAGCTTCGTTTTTCGTTCTTCTTTATGTTTACTGTTATTTTAAATGAAATATAGCTTATTTTGAAGTATGATTTCAAAGCTTTTATTTGAGGCATCAGTGTCAGACGTAGACCATTCCATTCAATTTAAATTTAGAGGAATACATTTCAGCTAATGACTGTTTACTCACTTCTGACGTTGACTGTAGTTCATTAATGCATTTAACGGTCACTTTCAAACACAATCTAATGGGACTTCGTTGGTGATCTGATCACAAAATCACATAGTATCGACTATACAAAAACACTTGTAACTTACGATTGATAACTTCTGAGTCCCATTCAAATCCGTCAAAACCGTGAATCTTAGCCTTAAGACAGCTTAATTTCACCATCTACATATAAGAGGAACTAGCGTTTTTTGTGGCCAATATATCACAAAAAGCGGAGTTCACATAAACGGAACCTATTTATTTTCGGTGCGTCCTTCTGTCTGTCTGTCACACTTCAATATCTTCAACATTTATCAAGATATCAGCATGGAATGTTGGTATTAGGTGCTTTAGACCGATATACAAGGTGGCGCAAAATTACTCATCGAATTTTGGTTTTAGGAGCCTGCCCCAAGTTAGAATGGTCCCAGGTTCCAATCCCAGTGAAATCGAATCTGGTTCAGTCACCTTTTGCCGTTGGGATTAAATTAATGGCACTGGAGTAGGTTGCTACCTGGCAGTACAATGAACCAGTTTTGAGTCTGAGTGCTCCAGTAGTGTTTCAAAAATCCTCCGAAAAGAAAAAAAAGAAAAAACCGTTTAAGTGGAAATGCGCCCCGTCGCTCAAGATGATTTTCAACACAAAATCGTCCTCTCCGTTGTTGAGATTGAGGATCGCTTGACAGTAATTCACACGCGACTGACGGTCAGGAGGCATTAACTGAGGCACTGTCTGCACTTTGTATGAGAACATGTGTTAGTCTTTCACTAAATTCGCTATAGGGTCCATCTGGTGATGCCCAATTGCGTGGCCCGTCGTCTTGATGTTTCTTCGTTCTCAACTACATCGGCAGACACAGCCGCGATATTCTCGGCCGAACGACCAGTCCGGTGATGGCCACGCCCTGCATGGCCTCCTGGGGTTCTAGTCTGTTCGAGTCGAGTAGCTAAGCGGCGGAATGTTTGCTCAGTTGGCGCGACGCGGTTAAGAAATCAACGTCGAAATTTACGATGCGCTAACACCACTGTGTCCCTCCAAGAGTGGTGCCATAGAACTGGATCAGTTGTCCTGCTTTCCTGAATTTGACTCTATGTTGGTCAGGGCGATAAATATATTGTTCCTCCCGAATACCCTGATTCTACGCCCTCTATCAATGTTAAGCTGCTTACGCACTGAGCTGTACTGTAAAGAAGGTTCTTCCTATGTCAAGAAAAATGAGTGCACTTTTCGCCAAATGTCAGGAAGAATGTAAATCTATTATCTCCAAGCAAAGTTCTTACTGAGTCAATGAGCGTCTTCATTTCTGCGGCAAGAATACAGTCCCCGACTTTACCACAGATTATTTAAACCCATGAAAAGCAGAAAGATATAGAAATGTTTAGAATCCCACTCAAAGGATAAAAAATCAATGTGTCTCTGTTAACAAATTTATTAATCTATTCACTTAAAAACTATTTGGTTTATACACGTCAGGTCGTCATCAATCGGTCCGAACTATAGTCTTTGCACTATTTACCAGGTTCCTGGAGCTGGAGCAAGATTGACAGAAGCAGCGGAGTTGATGTGTCCTGGCAGAGGGGCTGTATGCACGGCACCACGGTTCTTGGCAACATACGAAGCACCATGTGAGACAGCCAATGGGGAAGCAATGACAGCAGCATGTGGGGCAACAGCGAGATGTGAACCCAAACCGATGGCAACTGGACTAGAGACGACATTTACAGCAGCGGGCAAATGAGCATGCGACACGATTCCAGCTCCCAAAAGTGCTGGTCCTTGAACCAAACTTTGTCCAGCCAGTCCCAAGCCAAGGTTTGAAACTCCATGTCCAAGACCGAGACCATGTCCAAGACCGACTCCATGTCCGAGACCGATTCCTTGTCCAAGACCTAGTCCATGTCCAAGAGCCAGTCCATGTCCAAGACCTAGTCCATGTCCAAGACCGAGTCCAGCGATGACGGATGATTGAGCTCCTGATGCGACGGCAATCAAGGCAACGGCAGCAATGACGAACTGAAATTGAGGACAATTCACTCTTTAGCCTGTCTCCCAAGACATGCAATGGCTTACCTTCATGTTGGTGATTTTTGAGGTTAAGGTTGAATAACTGAGTTAATTCTGATTTGGCTAACGGTCAGTGCAGAGTTTTTATACAAATTTGTTTGAAGAAAGAAAAGCCACCGTTGGACCTTCCTTCCTTTCACTTGGAACAACACATTTTATTTCGATTTTACGGCATACGTACTGGAAAACGTTCCACGTTCCACTTTAACTTGAACTACCGAACGTCACAGCCTTCCAAAGATGACGTAAGTTTTCAACTGAATTGCATCAACCGCCGAATTTGCTTCAAATTACTCGTTCAGCGCGCCCCCAAATGGGCCGAGAAGTTGTTTGCTCTTAGGGAAGGTTAATTTTGTCGTTACTTTGATCTTCACAGATCTCACATCAAAATCACTTAGAACTGTCAGATTGACGAGGATTCTTTTCTGAAGCTATACACAGACGACTCCGCTCAACTGCCCTTCTCGAGTTCGGTTTAGACGCAACATGATCCTGAAAGACTTTGGATTCCTTTAAAAAAAAGTTTGTAGAAAAATCTTTCCCCGGAGGACGTCTTTTAACTTAAGGGATTTTTTTTGACCTTCTGTCGAAATACGGAATAGATTTGTGAAATTCGGAAACCGTTCAAAATAGCAATTAATCTCAAGATCAGTTCACTTTAACCTTCCGTAACAGTAAACAACTACTGGGCACATTTGAGGGCGCTAAACGAGTAATTTAAAGCAAATTCAGCGGTTGATGCAATTCGGTTGAAATGTTACGTCATCTTTTTTCACCGTTTTCCAGTGAATATGTCTTGTTCCAAGTGAAAGGAATTTACCACGTGTACAAGGGTGAGTTTTCATTCTTCAAACAAATTCGTATAAAAACTCAGCGGCGACCGTTAGCCAAATCAGAATTAACTCAGTTATTCAACCTTAACCTCAAACACCACCAACATGAAGGTAAGCCATTGCATGTCTTGAGAGACAGGATAAAGAGCGAATTGTCCTCAATTTCAGTTCGTCATTGCTGCCGTTGCCTTGATTGCCGTCGCATCAGGAGCTCAATCATCCGTCATCGCTGGACTCGGTCTTGGACATGGACTCGCTCTTGGACAAGGAATCGGTCTCGGACATGGAATCGGTCTTGGACATGGAATCGGTCTCGGAAATGGAATCGGTCTTGGACATGGTATCGGTCTTGGACATGGAGTTTCAAACCTTGGCTTGGGACTGGCTGGACAAAGTTTGGTTCAAGGACCAGCACTTTTGGGAGCTGGAATCGTGTCGCATGCTCATTTGCCCGCTGCTGTGAATGTCGTCTCTAGTCCAGCTGCCATCGGTTTGGGTTCACATCTCGCTGTTGCCCCACACGCTGCTGTCGTTGCTTCCCCATTGGCTGTCTCACATGGTGCTTCATACGTTGCCAAGAACCGTGGTGCCGTGCATACAGCCCCTCTGCCAGGACACATCAACTCCGCTGCTTCTGTCAATCTTGCTCCAGCTCCAGGAACCTGGTAAATAGTGCAAAGACTATAGTTCGGACCGACTGATGACGACCTCACGTGTATAAACCAAATAGTTTTTAAGTGAATAGATTAATAAATTTGTTAACAGAGACACACTGATTTTTTATCCTTTGGTTGAGACTCCAAACATTTCGAGGGCTTCCTGCTTTAACCATGAAAATTCGTTGGTTTAAGTGATCTGTGGTAAAGACGGAGACTGTATTATTGCCGTATCGACAGGGATGAATACGCTCATTTATGCTGCAAGAACTGTCATTGGAGCCAACAGAACCGTGCCCTTCTTGACATTTGGTGAAAAGAGCACGCGTTTCTCCTGACATAGGAAAACCCTTCATTACAGCGCAGCTTAATGCGTAAGCAGCAGAATCAGAAAAGTTAAGATTGAAGGAGGACGTAGAATCAGGACAAAATATTCATCGCACTGGCCAACATAGAGTCAAATTCAGGAAAGCATGACAACTGATCCAGTTCTTTGGTGCTTCACGTAGGAAAACACAGACCTTGCGCCACAGTAAAACGCCCCGTTGCGTGACTTCAATAATCAAGTGCAGTATGTGCGACGGTCATGGATCACCATGGTAAATACATCTTCCTCCTTTCTTCAGACGGCTCAACAGCCTGTGAACGACTTGGGTCCCAACCAACAACCGCTACCTTAGTCGTCGACATTCTCTGTCGCGTTGTTCCACAGGCTTGAAGTCGAATATTCTTCGACCCGGAGCTCCAATCAGACGTTTCTGTTCAGAAAACGCTAGCAATATTTTAATCATCACGGTTCTTATTTGTGACGTAAAAGAAATGTTCGCGGTTTGAGTCCGAAAGAACATACCCCAGATGAACCACAATTCATCCATCTAATTTGTTCATTCAGTTCATGAACCTCTTTCGTTAACTTCGAGATCGGCTGCAGATTCTCAAGAATTTGCACATTAAATTGGTTTGTGACTTTGATGGACCCCGGAGTATACTTATAAAAATATTTGCATATATCTAGGCGAAATTATGAATAAAATTTTCAAGTGATTCAAGCTACTGTGCGTGACATCAAAAATTCAGTATCATTCAAAGCAGCGAAGGCGGATTGATCTAAGATTTGCGATTGTTCTCGTAGATTAGTAAGGGAATCGATTTAAATAACTAAGCACCTACTGCTTAAATGTGAGAACTTTTTTCACAGTTGATGACAGAATTGAATTAACCTAAATATGAAAAGAGCGAGCACTTTTCGGAGCTGCTCAATCCCGAACAGGGCACTGAGGGTGACAGACCTGTAGTCTTGAGTAGGGCGAAAAATAGTCCAACGGCGGAGGAAGTCATTTTGGCGATTGAATCGCTAAAAGTTGGCAAATCCGCTGGTGTGGATGAAATCCGGCCAGAAATGCTTAAGGATATGGGTAAAGAGGGAGTTTTATGGCTTTCTCGTTTCATTAAGGTGGCTTGGGAACGCGGTGAGACACCTGGCGATTGGCAGACTGGGGTGATTGTCCCTCTCTTCAAAAAGGGCGACAAAAAAGAGTGCTCCAACTACAGGGGTATATCTCTTTTAAGTCTCCCAGGTAAAGTCTACGCTAAGGTGTTGGAAGCGCGTTCTAGAGCTATGGTCGAATCCAGGATGGGAGATGAGCAGTGCGGTTTTCGTCCCGGCAGAAGTACAACCGACTAGCTTTTCACTCTAAGAATGGTACTTGAGAAGGCTTGGGAGTACGCCAAGCCGATCTACAGTTGTTTTGTTGATTTGGAAAAGGCATACGACCGAGTTTCTCGAGGTAAACTCTGGAGTGTTCTGCAGGAGTATGGGATTGGTGGTTGTCTGTTGAGGGCCATTCAGTCTCTATACACAAACTGTATCAGCTGTGTTCGGGTTTACGGTAGTAAATCAACACCGTGGGCGTTGGACTTCGCCACGGGTGCGTCTTGTCACCTTTCCTTTTCATTATATATATGGACTAGAGGCGAGGAATGTTTTACATTGGGAGAGTTGGGGGTAAGCCATCTTCGTTTTGCAGTTGACTTAGTCATCCTCACATCCTCCCAGATAGAACTCCAGAGCGCGCTAATTAGGTTTGTGGCCGTATGTGCTGATGCTGGGATGAGGGTTAACGTCGGCAAATCCGAGGTTATGGTTATTTCCAGAACGCCTGTTCAATGCACTCTACATGTTAGTGGAGTCCCATTGAAACAGGTGGAGAAGTTTAAGTATCTCGGTATCTCGGTCTACTTCACGAGTGATGGAAGGAATAATGCTGAGCTTTCCTGTAGGATTGGTTAAGCTGGGTCAATTTGGAAACAGCTTGGTCGATCTGTAATCAGGAAGGCCGAGCTTGGTGTCACCACTCTCACCTATGATCATGAAATTTGGGTAATGACCGAAAGAATAAGACCGCGAATACAAGCTCCCGAGATGAGATTTCTTCGTGCTGTTGTGGAAATTACTCGCCGGGATAGGGTGAGAAACACGGCAGTACGCTAGGAACTCAACGTTGGGCAGTTGCTTCTTCGAACGGAAAGGGCTGTACTTCGTTGGTTTGGTCACGTGGAATGAATGTCCCCATCATCACGACTTCCGAGGCGTGCCTTAAATGCGATTCCATCAGGTAGGCGACCGCTTGGCAGACCTAGGACGAGATGGTTGGACCAACTCCAAACACTCGCCTGGTTGCGCTTGGGCATAGCTCCTGATGAGTTAGAGTCATCAGGAGTGGACTGGAGATCTCTCGTACATGCATTGTCCCCGCAACCCCTTTAGTGGAACATGCGGGTCATTGAAAATGATGATGATGATGATGATGGGATTGACAACAGCGCCATCTAGTCATTTTAATATCCATAACTTGTTTTCTTTTCCAAAATGTCCACTGTTGCGGCTAAATTTGCCGCTTAGCTATCAAAGTGTGTGGATAGTGTTAGTTAATTTATTAATGCGGCATTCCCCATGAAACAGTCATCACTTAGTGGTATGGATATCTTAGAGAGGCAACATAAGAATTCTGCTTCTGCACCAGTTCTTGTTTTCGAGCCGAAGCACCACAGCAGCGCACCCCTTTATCCGCTTAAAAAAACAAATCCCCTCTTATCTACTACTTCTTGCTCCAGTCATTTGGTTGATGTCAGGAATTCTGGCGGGAAATTTCTTCGCCGGCACTAGGTTTGATGGCATGTTCTTCCAGTAGTCGCGTGCATCTGACCACTGCACCATGATAATATAGACGCATGCCCCTAAGGCTACATCTCTGAGCAGATTATAATCTGATAATAATCCCAAAACTGGATAATCTTGGGCTAACCTATTTCTGCGATGGAAATTTGCTTAGATTATTGAACAATCGTGTTGTAGACCTTTTAAATATTTGGTTATACAAGTGCGCCCATTTGATTACAGTATATCTGATGCTGACACATGCCTATTAGACACATTCCTAAGGCCCAACTATACGAGGCATGAGCGTGCCTGAACTAATATCAAACGAACATGGATGAGTGACCGAATACACGAGCTCCAATAATGGAGCTCCCAAATGATTCGGAACATTTCGTTAAGCAGATGCGAATTAGACAGATGAAACACACAGCAGTTTTCAATTGAATGAAGCAAAACACGGGAAGAAATTCAGACAGATGACTATGGACGCATGAGTTCGTTATGGCTATGCGTGTGTTTTGTGCAAACATGACGAAACTTTTCATTAAGATTTGACACTAACTCATGCTTGCTCTTGCCTATTATAGTTTGGCTTTATAGAGGGTGGGCCAAATAGTGTTTTTTTTAATCAAAAGTTATTTTGCCACTAACAGCTGTTAAATGTTCGAAATCTTGACAAAATGTTAGTATCATACCTCCGTGGAACGAAATGACTCGCTTTACGCTTGAACAACGTTGGCAAATATTGAAAACTTATTTCCAAAGTGAGTGCTGTGTAGCCAGTGCGTTTTTTGAAAAGAAGTTTTGGTGGAAATGAAGCACTCACCGGGACTGCTGTACGCAAGTTTGTGCAAAAAGTTCGTGAGACTGGTAAGCTAGTGGACAACACTCAAGGTCCCCGTCGTCGTACAGTGCGCACAGATAAGGATGTGGCTGCTTTGGCCGAGACTGTAAGATTCAATTCACGAACATCAACTCGACATCGATCTCAACAGCTCAACATTTCACGCACTAGCCCGAGAAGAATTCTGTACAAAGATCTCGAATTATTCGCATACAAGGTCCGATTGACTCAGCAGATTTAGGCGCGCGACCCGACCATCCGCTTCGTTATTGCTTCGCAGTTTGGGCCTTAGAGAAGCTTGAATTGGACAACGATTTTGGTCGAAAAATCATCTTTTCTGATGAGGCGAGGCGCATTTTCATCTCGGCGGCTACGTTAACAAACAAAATTGCCGCATCTGGCGTCTGGGGCTAGGAAAACCCGCACGTTATTGTCGAGAAGCCAATCCATCCACAGAGAGTGACAGTTTGGTGCGGATTGTTTGAGTGGTGGCATCATTGGACCATTTTCCATCGAAAAAGAGGCTGGGAACAACGTTTCAGTCAACCGTGGGCGTTGCAGAGCCATGTTAAACGCCTTTTTTTTTATACTGAAATTGAAGACATGGATTTGGACGACCTCTGGTTCATGCAGGATGGCGCGCCATGCCACACAGCCCATGCCACAATCGATCTTTTGTGCACCAAATTCCCAAATCGTGTTAACAGCCGTCTTGGTGATGTCAATTGGCCGCCAAGGAACTGCGACTTGACTCCCTTGGACTTTTTTAAATTAGCGATGTTATGCCATCAATCCGGAAACGATTCCAGCACTTAGGGCCAAGCCAATATCCTCCAAGCAATCCGTGAGCTACAGCCCAAAACCATCAACAAAGTCTTGGAAAAATGGGGGTGACAGAATGCGCGCTACTGCCAAGCCAACTGAGGCAGCCACTTGAACGACGTTATATATCATAATTAATGGGAATGATTGTTCTTACGAATAAAGCCACAATACGTGGTAAAAATTTAACTTTATTCATTTTATTACATTTTTAAAAAGAAACTTGTATTTGGCCCACCCTTTAGAAGTGTGACCGGTGTGGTAATTGTTTTATAGATGAAGTGTACCCGCTGAGCTAAGACGACTGGATGGCGCAATTGGTTAAGTGCCTGCCCTAAGTTAGAGGGGTCCCAGGTTAGAATCCCAGTGAATCAAAGCTAATACCGGTTATCCGGTTTTTCAAATCTGGTCCAGTCACCATTTGCTATTGGGATCAAGTTAACGGCATCACTGGAGCGGTCGATCAGTGGTAGTAGTCTGACTGCGGGTATCACAATGGACCAACATGGTCTAAGTGAGCTGGTGAATTCACTAGCAGCCCCCTAACCTAACCTAACCTACCCTAACCGCAGTGCTAGCACGAGTGGTGGAAGACAGAATATTATATTCAGTACAGCTGACGGTTAGAGTCCGACCGAAGGCCAGTTTTTCGGCCGAAGCCGAAGCCGAATCCGAACTTCGGCTTTTTGATCACCTTCGGCCGAAGCCGAAGACCAATGTTCGGTCGGACTCTATTGATGGTGCATTCAACCAATAACTGTATGAGCTCTACAGCTACTTAAGCCTACTCTGGACTCTATGAAGTCAATGCCCAAAGCGGCTAGGCCATGTACGGCGCATCGAAAATATAGCTCCGATTCGAAGGGTCTTCGGCTTCGCTTGTGGGACAATTCAACAAAGTACGTCCACGATTGTAGCGGCGAGCACTTGTGGAGAAGGGCCTCTACAAACTAGTGTGCTCATTTGGAGGCAGCTAGCAACAGGTGGCGCTAGCTGGAGAGGTTTGTTGGTTGAGGTATGGACTGAAGCTCGCCATATGAAGAAGAAGAATGAGGATGAATCATAACCAAACGAAAACCGATTCTTATTCAAAACTCCTATACCGTCAACCTACAGACGTCAAACCTTTGATTTTCGTCAGTCAAACCTCAACAACTGTGTGCGTGTGACTGGTCCATTTTCCCAAAGAAATGCAAGTTATTGATCGTATGAGGACTGCTTTAAGCAAGACTCAACCGCGGAACAACTTTGATGTCATTTTTGAAATTTGTGTCTTAATGAAACGGACACCTAAAGAGGGTCACACTAAAGATACGATACACTCAAGCATTCATTTCCTGTCATTTCCCCTCGATGGTCACTAACCTGAAGACTGCCGATTATTCAGTTTTCAATGAAAAGTCCTTCAACCCACGAGATGTCACAAAGAATTCTTTCCCCCAACCAGATGTCGGGTAAATTTATGTTTTGCATGCACACTGCCAATTTGATATCACCAGATTTCCCTAGATTGACGCGCAAATTCCATACAACTGACCACCGAAGAACCCTCATGAACTCTCCGAAGAATAAAACAATAATCCCCTCGAGGGCATAATTATACTTTTACCTTCCGTTCCCAATTAGCTCATCAGTTGGCCTGTCGAACGCGTTCCCCCACCGGCCACGCGCCACTGGACTGACAAATCAGTTTGGCATGCGTCCATTCATCTCCGATTGAATGGCGGCAGTATCTCTGCATCTGAACCAAAAACAAATGTCACCACATCGACATGCAGATCCAATTTTCCGAACCACCAACTGCCTATCGGGCCTCCCAAGACCTCACCACTTAAAGTGCAGCATTCACTAATCATCGGGGCACACTGTAATTTCCTTATTAACAACCATCGAGCGTACAAGTATCTCACCAGAGTTTATTTTTATCTTGTCGGCGTTAATTAAATTTTCATTCAGATCTGCAACTCGAAATCACTGCAGCGCGCAGCACTCGAATCGTAGCTACTAGCTGGAGTGGGCGAGTTTGACGTGGAGTGCAAGGAGAATCCCTCACGCTGGGTGATAAGGAACTGCACACGCAAGTGGGGGTCAGCTAAGATGTTCTCACCCGCTGGGTGTCAGAGCACGCATGTGTCCGCGATTAACCACCTCAAACCGATCAAAGTCTGTCGTGCACTCAGTCGAGATGCATCCCCACTCCAAGTGGTTAAGTGGCACTAAACCATTTGAATTGAAAGATTGTATCTGCAGCCAGCGGTGGGAGACACAGATTCGCCACTTAGTGATCGACTGCGATAAGCGGAGCTTCTCATTCCGAGTTCGAACGATCTGGAGGTAACGCGCAATGCAGCCGTAGCTGCATCATCATCTCGCTGGATATTGAATTTATTAAAGGATCATCGGTGCGGTTTGTGTCGATAAGTGATCATATCGATCGTGATTGTTGTTCAGAGAGTGCTTTGAAGTTTCAAAGGAAGTGCGACTCGAGAAAGGACGAAAAATCTGTTCAAAGTGCAAGTGAAAGTGATTATTTAAGTGCAAGTGGGAGTGATTTTTGAGAACAAGTCGTGATCCGTGCTCGCTATGAATGCGGAAAGGAACGCCAATCGAATGTCCTTAACGAGTGATGGCAGTCAGTCTGAGGATGTCAAGAGTAGACAGTTCCAACACGATGAGAACCGTGGCAAATGGGCCTCGAAGATGGAATTTATTTTGTCCTGCGTCGGGTATGCCGTTGGCATTGGAAATGTCTGGAGATTTCCATATTTGTGCTATCGCAGTGGAGGTGGTAAGGAAAAAAGAGAGGACTCCTTTAATTAATCGTTGGCCTTGTGAGACTCAATGAACTGTATTTCTTCGATCGTTAATTCAAAACAAATTTGTTTTCTCAGAATATCCTTTATATTTTTGTTCTATGAGCTTTTTTGGGAATCATAACTTTGTCCTGGTAATGCAAAAAATTCGTGTCGTATATATGAGTCCAACTAGCAGGTGCAACAGCATCAATTTTGAACAAAACGCATACAACTTTTTAATTGTTCAACACAACTTTGGGCTCACCACGACTGTATCATCCGAGTTTTTGACCACTGTTTTCAACCAATTTTTACTGAATTCCCTCAAGAACAGGAATTAATTGTGAAAGAGAACGTAGATTTTTGGTTGTCAACGAATTTACGTATCGCCAAAGAAAATAACTAAGAGGCGTTAAATCACAAGATCTTGCAGGCCAATTTGTAGCTCCATATCCCGAAATTATGTCTTCGTCAAATTTTTCCTTTAATAAGTTGATAAATTTAATTTTTAAATTTAAAATTTAAATAAATAAAGAAATACAATTTATTTAAATTTTAAAATTTAAATAAATAAATTTAAATTTTAAATTTTAAATTTAAATTTATTTCGTGAACGGTAAGGCATGTATTGCTTTCCTGCTGGAACCACATCTCGTCTCTTCTCATTGCGTTCAATCAAGAACGAAAATTATGGCTTAAATACCGTTGATCGAAACACCCCGATTAGGCTCATTTGAAACAAAAATCCGATGACTCCACTAGCCGATCATACCAAACCATGCGTTCTTAAGATTCGATTCACGAAGAACCGATATAATTTAGACGTGACCGTCCGTCCGTCTGTCTGTCACACTTACGTATCTTCTAAATTTATAAAAATATTGACGTGAAATTTTGGAATTACTATGTGCTTTAGGCCTAGGTATCAATCATTTTCTATGCACTATAATTTAAAAAGTTGGGGAATTTGGTGTCAAGAAAAAAATTGAGATGGACTAAATATGGTGCTCTAAATTTTACAAAAAATAACCTTCAACGAGTACCTTTATTAAAAATTATTTCCAACACATTTGCCCTTCTTCTTCACTTCTTCACGAGTGATGGGAGGAGTAATGCTGAGCTTTCCTGGAGGATTGGTCAAGCTGGGTGAATTTTGAAACAGCTTGGTTCCGAGCTTTGTGTCAAATCCAAGTTAGCGAGTTTTAACGCAGTATTTTTTCCAACTTTCACCTGTGGTCATGAAATTTTAGTAATGACCGAAAGAATAAGATCGCGAATACAAGCTACCGAGATGAGATTTCTTTATGCTGTTGTGGGAATTACTCGCCGGAATAGGGTGAGAAACACGGCAGTGTGCGAGGAACTCAACATTGGGCAGCTTCTTCGTACGGAAAAGGCTGTACTTCGATGGTTTGTTCACGTGGCACGAATGTCCCCATCATCACGACTTCCGAGGGGTGCCTTAAATGCGATTCCATCAGGTAGGCGACCGCTTGGCAGATCCAGGACGAGATGGTTGGACCAGGTCCAAAAACTCGCCTGGTTGCACTTGAGCATAGCTCCTGATGAGTTAGAGTCGATGGCGGAGGATCGAGTGGCCTGGAGATCTCTCGTGCATGCATTGCCCCCTCGACCGCTTTAGTGGAACATGCGGCTCACTGAAAATGATGATGATGATGATGACTCTTGCCCTAATAGTCTTTGATAAATTAGTCAAAAACGGTTAAGGATCGACAGACAAATTTTGAAGATCTGAAAACGCATCTGATCGGATGCAGGAAAGGCTAAATAACAAAATATATATTTATTAACAAAAATATGTTTGTGCAGACGTCGAGCTGTTAAAGATTAAAAATTTCCCATTTCGAACATAAATTTCCTGCTGAGATCGATATCAGTGGTATCTCTAACATTCATTTCAACCCTGAATTGCGCAACAACAATGGTCAGCTGATATACAGGGTGAGCCAAATACAAGTTTCTTTTTAAAAATGCAATAAAATGAACAAAATTCAATGCTTTCCATGTATTATGGCTTTATAAGTAAGAACATCATTCCCATTAATTATGAAATACAACGTCGTTCAACTATCTGCCCCAGCTGGCTTCGCAGTAGCGCGCATTCTGCCATCCCAACTTTTTGAAGACCTTGTTGGTCTCGGACTGTAGCTCACGGATTGCTTAGATGACATTGGCTCGGCCTTAAGTGCTTGAATCCTTTCCGGATTGTTGGCATAACATCGCTCCTTCACGGTTCCCAAAAAAAAAACGTCCAAAGGGGTCAAATCGCAGCTCCGAGGCGGCCAATTGACATCGACAAGACGGCTGATAATACGATTTGAGAATTTGGTACGCAAGAGATCGATTGTGGCATGGGCTGTATGGCATGGAGCGCCATCCTGCATGAACCAGAGGTCAATGAAATCCATGTCTTCAATTTCAGTAAAAAAAAAGTCGGTTAACAGGTGAAAGCTCTGTAACGCCCACCGTTGACCGAAACATTATTATTATTATAGTTAACGAATCCCCGAAGGGGATTCATAAAAAAACGCGGACGGGGAGGCTGAGCCTCCCCTCAACGGTCCGACTTACTACTTCAAACAATTATATGATTTTTTAATATATTCTTTATTCGACTGCTATATTCCACGTCCAAACTTAGACTAAACTTAGAGCTACCTTGCTTCATATGGGAAGCCGCCGTTCCCATCGCCCAGTCTGCAGACTCATCATTTTCATGTCGGCGCGTGTATCCGGAGCGACGCAACATGATCCCAGTGCGATGCAATACCATTCTGTTGTCACGGGAACAGGTATGCACCTGAACAAACTGTGTCAGCAATTCTCGTACAGTCTATTACCTTCCACTGGGTTCAGGGTCAAGTGCGTCGTGTTAACTCCTCCCTTCTTAAAGATCTACGTCCCGTAGATCATGTGTGACGTCGGATGCAGACGACCAGACTCGGGACGAGTGTGATTCGGCTGCTGTTTGATTTTCTGAATTGATCCTACGATCAAGTACGACGTAATGCAGATTTACAGATGGTAGTTTAGAGCCGAGACTAATTTTTCGCCAGATAATCCAGGCTACGGCTGCTACTATTACTATGATCCCCACATTTGTTAAGGAGAGGTAAATAGCTTGATTTTTCAGGTCCTTCAACTGAGCAATGTTCTTAACACTGATGCTGTGTACATGTTCCAGATCGATCTTTCGTACCCGCTTCGTGATGTTCGTTAAGACCGATGGGAGTAGTTGAGTGTGTGAGTAAGAAGAGCTTGTAAATGTTCTATTTTTTAACTTGATTGTTTCGTCACTCAATTGGATAACGTAAGTACCATTAAGGACCCTTGAGTTGTTCTCTGAGATTAATAGCCCAATGAAGTTCGTAACAAAAATTGTGTCTTCCTTGATTAGTTCGATTATCTCCAGTGTGTTAGTGCGGAACGTACATGCTGTGTGCCCTCCTTTTAAAAGCCTTGGAATACAGCTGTCCTCTTCAAGTTTTTGTAATGATTTAGTATTACAGATCATCTGATTATTAATACAAAGGCATTCGTTGATAATCCCATAGGTCTCCTGATGATTAATTAAGATCTTATCGTAGTCCATGTCAATCTGTAGACCATCAGTAATCGAAGCTCTCGTTGAAAGTAAGTTAAATTCGTCACTCCTTACTTTTGGCATAGAGAGGACATAAAGCAGAATTGAACCATTCGTGTAAATGGATGGCGATCCATTTTCTATGGCTTCAATTGCATTGGTATAAGGTAACGTTTCCATTTCACTGATGATTCTACTTATTTCTTCTTGATCCAGGAGGTTCGTGTTCACTGTACCACTTTTCGCCATTTGGCAGGCACGTACTATTTCGTTAACCTCGTTATTTATCACAATAACTTCATTTAGAATATCTTGTTCGTATCGTCCAGCCAAGGTTGATTTAATCTCATTATTAAATTGGTCTATCATCCAATTAAGTTTCTTCGTGGTCTCCCCTAAGCTACTAAAGAGCCGGGTATTAATTTTATATTGTTGGTTATTGTTGGCCACGATGTCTTCTTCACTGGAAAGTACTCTGTCCCAGTCAGCAGCATCAGGATTCCCTGCAATCCATTTCCAGGCCGATCCAATCCAGTTGATAGATCTTGTGATTCGATGTTTTTCACCTCTCAGTGAGGACAATCTGTCGTTTGTTTTGTTGAGATAAAATTCAATTGTGGTCCTCTTTTCTGTTGAGAAGTTCCCGATTGTTGATTTGCTAATACCTTGCACTAAGTCTTCGAATTGACTTAACTTTATAACGTGTACTAATTGAAAATGGCCATCGACAATCCACCCCCTGCCTTCTTTTATAGTCACAATTGGTGAATGATAGTTAAATAACTGTTAACCTAGGGAGGAAGGCAGCATGGCAGCAATTCTGAAAAGAGGGATGCAAGTAAAAGCTTGCTCTTGTGGATCTTTACATGAAACTAGGGAAATTCTTATATGGTAGTACAAATGTTGAATTCTTATTTCTATATTTCTATATCTACAAATACTCTTACAAAATGTAATTGTACAATTGTCGGTTTATTATCGTATTGTAAAATTATAAAATTTGATTTATAAAAATGAATGATATAATTCAACTTAAAATTCTAGATACTCGTTTATATAAGCCAAAAATATATTTTTTTCCTTTATCGTGCTCTACCCAAGTGTGTCATAATATATTTATTGTACATTGCGTTCGTATTAAGCAATGTCGTTATGATTCATTAAATAATGGTATGGGTTGTGTGTCGGAGAGTTCATCAATTTACTGGATTTCGTTTTGTGTTTCATTTTAGTGGTGTTCTGGCTTATGCTGCACATTCTTAAGGTGAGCTTTATGAATTCTACGGCCAGAGGTTGTCAACACCGTAACTTTGCTATCTTTGGCAACAACCTCTTTCCGGTATAAGGGTTTATTTTTTGAACGGATTCCCTTACATGCAGTGTACACTATGTCTCCTTTTTTGTATTTTTTTGGGCTTGCTTTTTTCCTATTAAATCTAAGCAGGCTCATTTTTTGTTTCCTCTCTATCTCGTCCCTCAATTCATTGTTCACTTTAATACGATATCCTAACAAATCTTGGTAGTTTATACGTTGGGTTCTATTGAAAAAAATGTCTGAAGGCTTCTTTTTGGTGACAGAATGTATGCTGTTGTTATATCTGTCAACAGCGATATTCAATAGTTCTTTAACGCGCAGGTCTTTGTGTTCCATCTTCAGGCAACGATACATTTCTAGTATGATGGAGTGGAATCTTTCCACTTGACCATTCACTTCACTGCGATAGACGGGCGTTTGGTAGTGCCTAATGCCCAATAGTTCGATGAAGTTAAGGATAATGGGGCTTAAGAAACTTCGCTCATTGTCCGTGACCAGTACTCTTGGGACAGTGAAGTAATGAAGTATCTTTGTGATCTTATTCCTTAGATATAGTGCCGATCTATTTTTTATATGGAATATCTTCCCGAACTTTGAGAACTTATCAATGCAAGTAATAAATTTCTCACCCTGCAGCTCCATGATATCCATGTGCAGAATTTCACACGCATATGATGGAACAGGAGTTGGTTGGAATTCGGGCGTGTTCGGGTGCCTGTCGTATTTACTTAATTTACAAATTTCACAAGTACCCGTGTATTTCTTGATTAGACTAGACATGCTGGGGAAATAATATTTCTCGAGCAGTTGTTCCCGATTCTCTCGAGGATTTCTATGAGCTCTCCTATGTTCCTTCATGATAAGCTCAACCTTCCTGTCCTCATTTGTCACATCCTCTACTACCCGTTGAGTAATCCGTAGTTTGTAATTGGCGAAATGCTCCAGGCATATTTCCTGAAGCAGTTGAAGATGTGATTCCGGGATTTTGATACCGTTGATGATATTTGGTCTCAATTTGGCTTTGAGGAGTTCAATCAGTTTCCGGCCATCTTGGTTATCTATAGCAAAGTAATGACGTGTAAAGCCGGGGTGAGGCTCCTCTAGAATTTCTAAGCCCCTACCAATCTTGATGATAATCTGATTTCGGAACACGTTTATCGGAGCCTCAACATGCGGAACCAAGTCAGAGCTGTCTTGATCAGCACTATGGGCAGTCCCCAATGATGATTGTGCTTCACTAGCAGTCTCGGTGTGAATACTGCTATTCTCACTGGCAGTTTCAGTTAGGGAGTGTTCATCAGGGTTATCTTCACTATGTGCTGGTTCTGCCCGCAATGAATCGGTTAAATGGTTGACGTCAGTTTTGAGTCGGGAAAGTGCGTCTGCCACGATATTTGATTTACCTGGCTTGTACACCAACTCATAATTATATTCTTCAATACGAGATTTCCACCGCTTCAACTTCGCATTGAAATTTCGATTGCTGAGCGCAAAAGTCAAGGGTTGATGGTCAGTATGAATTCGAATCTTTTTCGCCCCATAGAGATAAGATCTAAGATTATCCAGGGCCCATACAATTGCCAGCATCTCTTTCTCGTTCGTCGCATAATTCTCCTCAGTTTTGCTCAAGGAACGAGAGATGTAGGCGATTGGCCGGTCCGAAGCTGCGTCCCCTTGAGACAGCACAGCCCCTATGGCGTAGTTCGAGGCATCCGTTGTCAAGTTGAACGGTTTTTCGAAGTCGGGAAAGGACAAGATTTCCGATGACATTAACAAGGTCTTCAAATCGTTGAAAGCCTGCAATGCCTCTTTGTTCAATGTTATTTTCACGTTTCTTGATTGACTTGCCTTGATCTGAGCATTCTGACCTCGTGTTAGATTCGTCAGGGGTTTTGCTACTCTAGCATAATCTCTTATGAATTTTCTATAATAGGATGTGAGACCTAAGAAGCTCTTCAGTTCCTTGAGATTTTCTGGAGGCCGTAGCTTCTCAATAGCTGCTACTTTCTTTGGGTCTGCTTTTATACCGTCACGAGTTATGATATAACCGAGGAATTCGACTTCTGATTTCATGAAGTTAGTTTTTTCGAGGTTTACTTTTAGGTTAGCTTCCTGGAGTTTCGCGAATACCATTTCCACCTTCTTAAGATGATCATCCTCGCCATGACCGAAGACAATTACATCATCGATGTAGACGTAACAAATCTTCCCGATGTATTCCTTCAGCACATCGTCTATCATCCTCTGGAAGATAGCGGGTGCGTTTTTAAGCCCGAAAGGCATTCTCAGGAATTCATACTTGCCGTTCATGGTCGAGAAGGCTGTCTTTGGCACGTCACTGGGCTTCATAGGAATTTGATGAAACCCCGAGGTGAGATCTATTGTGGTGAAATAGTTTGCTCTGCCCAAATTGGCCAGCGTAGAATTGATATCTGGGATTGGATACGTGTCCGAAATCGAAACGGCGTTTAACCTTTTATAGTCAATCACCATCCTGTACTGCTTCTCGCCCGATGGTTTTGGTTTCTTCGGGACGACCCAAATAGGGGAATTGTAGGGACTTTTCGAGGGACGTATTATCCTCTCAGCTAAAAGCTTCTTTATTTCTTCCTCTACTACTTCCCTCATATTAGCGGGGTACGGATAGCATTTGCTATAAATCGGCTCGTCGGTATTAGTTTTAATTTCTGCCTCTACTGTGGTTTTTATAGTTTCACTTGCATCAATAGGTCCGAAAAGAGGTGCATAGGTCTTTACTAGTTGGCGAAGCTTACTCTTGGTTTGCTCGGAAAGATTTTCATTTAAGAGTAGGTTTATTTCTCCGGAGATTTTCTCCTTCAATGGGATGGTTATATTTGGGCTTAGTTTCAACGTACTGTCTTTGCGATCAATAATCGCCTCAAGTTCTTTAAGGGAGTCGTCCCCAATGATTCCATCGAAGGAATTTAGACCGGGTAATATGTAAAATGTTAGCAATGTGTTATTGCCGATGGATTGAAAGAACCTACCACAGACTTTGTCTTCTATCCTAACGTTACCACCAGCTGAATGTACATAGAAAGGGTGAACAAGATGAGTGGGACGAGATGATGTTTTCTTAACTACAGATGGGGAGAGGAAATTTTTGTTGGCTCCTGTGTCAACGAGGAACCTGAGGGAGAGCCCGTCCCTCGTAATATATTCTAAATATGGAACGCTTGATGGGCGCCCCTCATAAAATTTACTTCATCGCAAACTTCATTCTCTGCCAACTCCTCATAATTTGAATCAGGTTCCTCCTGACGTGATTCTACATGGTACAGTCTCTGCTGTTTTTGCGGGTAGTTATCCGAGTATGACTTCCTCTTAAACGGATTCATGCCACGAGGACGATTCATGTAGTTCACGTTACGAGACTGAGTGGACCCCAGCTCCATCTTCTCGTGAGGTTTTGGTGCTGTTGGTCTTGGGGGAGGGGTACTCTCCGTTGGAGGTGAGTAACGCGGTTGAGGATTGTGGAAGAATCTCTTTTGAGGGAGTGCTGGCCTTACTTCCTTCCTAAACATTTGATTCACTGGTGCTGTTACTGTATTCGGCGCACCAGCATTATGAATCATATGACTCCTATAGTTTAGGTTTTGAATTTCCAGGCACGCTGAGTAAGCCTCCGGTAAAGTTCTAGGCCTCTGGACTATGAGAATTCTGGCAAGATCACCGTTAAGGCCGCGAATAAAGACGTCTAAGGCTCTATTTCTATACGTCTCGACAAGAGCTGTAACCGTTTCTTCACTAAAAGATTCCGTTTTAATTTTATTCACCATTAACGAGAGTTGGTGATTCACGGCCGCAAAGAATTCATCCAGCCTCGTGTTCTTCTGGGATAACTGGTTGAGCTGATGCTCCAAAGTCCTCATGTCTCTTTTGTCTGCGTAGTGCAGAGAGAGACATTGTTTCATGGCTCGCCAGTCATTGTCGAAGATGTTATACGAAACAAGGGCTGCGTCGGCAGGCCCCCTTATTTTCTGCCGAATGTGCTGAAGGATAGCCCTATATATTGGCTTAGCTTTTACTATTTCGAAATCCTTTAAAATACCTTCAACGGTATGTACCCACGTTACGTACTGGGTAGGATTTCCTTCGAAAATTTGTAATTCTTTTACACAATCTGGCAGACGAGAGATTTCTCTCAAGTCTGCCTCATTTCTCGGAGCGCAGAGTTCAGGTTCCGCACTAATCTCCACGGACAGTGGTATTTCTACCGCTTTCGTCTCTAAACTTCTTAATCTAGCATCTAATTCCTTTATCTGACCTAACATAGCATTAACTGCTCCCGTTAGGTCAGTTATGGATTTATTAATGGCATCCATTCTTTACCGCAGAAGTAAGAAGTCGTTGCCAAATATATTTAATTTCAAAATGTACTTAAATTTAGGACTCACCGACTCTCCGACACTCAATATACGTATTCACGTATTTCAATGACTTACAACTTCACACTTGGGTCACTACAAATAATTAATTAATTTTACTCTAATTTCTTTTTCAATCAATTGTGATCAAGGATTTACAATTACTTTTATTATAACTTTTTTCCTTCCAGACAACACTTATTAAATTTGTACACCTTGGCGTAATCAAATAATGAACTTTTTAATTTTCTTTGATCTTTTTTATTTATTCAAATACCTATCTGTATTTCTTTGTGCAAGTAACACTCATAACATTTTACTTCTTTTGCAATTAGGTTCTTCACTTTTAACCTTCCTTGCTCTATTACTCCACTAAATATCTGCAATACTTCTTTTTTGCTTGCGCTTAGTATTAAGTGAATCGTTTAACTATTCTAGGTCGTTGTTTTTTTTTTTTATGGATTCCTTACATTAGTAAGTTCACAGCACCACACATCATCTTGGATTACTATATCCTTAATATAGCAAAAAAACACCACCGTATTATTCTTCTCTAAGAAAAAAAAAGGAAAACGAAAAGTTAATAACTAAATCCGTCTTTTGGGTACCGCTCTTTCGGAAGGATCGTGTTATCCTTTTTGGACGCGAACATTAAAATGCACGCGACCTACTAAGGCACGATTTACTTCACACGAATCCCCTTAATTCCCTTTTGACTTCCACTCGTGTTCTCATGGGTACGATTGGATGCTCATGAATAGTCGATTTATAAGCGCAGTGTTCTCATGGGGACTGGGCTTTTCGTTCAATGGAACGTATCGACTCTATATCCTGGTTAGAGGATCTGAGCGTGTCACAGAGAAAAAAGGGGGATGTCGTATACAGAGCGGTCCCTGCTCGGGCGCCAGTTAACGAATCCCCGAAGGGGATTCATAAAAAAACGCGGACGGGGAGGCTGAGCCTCCCCTCAACGGTCCGACTTACTACTTCAAACAATTATATGATTTTTTAATATATTCTTTATTCGACTGCTATATTCCACGTCCAAACTTAGACTAAACTTAGAGCTACCTTGCTTCATATGGGAAGCCGCCGTTCCCATCGCCCAGTCTGCAGACTCATCATTTTCATGTCGGCGCGTGTATCCGGAGCGACGCAACATGATCCCAGTGCGATGCAATACCATTCTGTTGTCACGGGAACAGGTATGCACCTGAACAAACTGTGTCAGCAATTCTCGTACAGTCTATTACCTTCCACTGGGTTCAGGGTCAAGTGCGTCGTGTTAACTTTATTATAGTTTATTTATTGTGGCATAAAGTTTACAATTCTTTTAATAATATTTGTGTACAGAGATTTGGTCAAGCACCTTACTACTAAAATATTAATACAATTTGTTTAAAATAATATCACAGAATTAATTATAAATTTGAAGGAAAAGCCACTAAAAACCTTCATTAAAGATAGTTGACCGAAACATTGTTCCCAGTCTCATTTTCGAAGAAAAATGGTCCAATGATGCCACCACTCCACAATCCCCACCAAATTGTCACTCTCTGTGGATGCATTGGTTTCTCGACTATAACGAGCGGGTTTTCCGAGCCCCAGACGCCAGATGTGGCAATTTTGTATGGTAACGTAGCCGGCGAGATGAAAATGGACCTCGGCAGAAAAGGTGATTTTTCGCCCAAAATCGTTGTCCAATTTAAAGTGCTCTAAGGCCCAACTGCGAAGCGATAACGAAGCGGATGGTCGCGCACATTCAATTGCTGAGTCAATTGTACCTTGTAAGCGAATAATCCGAGATCTTTGTGTAGAATTTTCTTCAGGCTAGTGCGTGAAATGTTGAGCTGTTGAGATCGATGTGGAGTTGATTGTTCGTGAAGTGAGTCACACACTCTCAGTCAAATTCTCATCTGTGCGCACCGTACGACGACGACGACCAGTCTAACGAACTTTTTGCACAAACAGCAGTCGCAGTGGGTGCTTCATTTCGACCAAAACTTATTTTTCTTTTCAAAAAACCCACTGTTTGTGCTGCACAGCCCTCACTTTAGAAATAAGTTTTCATTATTTGCCAACGTTTTTCAAACGTTCATTTCGTCCTGCTGATACTGACTTTCTGTCAAGATTTCGAGCGGGGAAACAGATGTCAGTGTCAAAATAACCTAGGATTTAAAAAAAACACTAGATGGCCCACTCTATAGACGACTTTCGTTGCATGGCGCTTTTGTCCGGGGTATACCTAGGCCTTAACCAACAAATGTTCTCAGCTGTCTGTCTTCATTTACGCACCCAAATTGGTTAAGGCCCATCCCCATTTGTGTTCACTAATTTAAGGTTTTTTTCTCGTTTAACTCTTTCAATGCCGGTGGTATGAAAAACTTACCACATATCTAAACATGTGTCTATACTTTAATATGCAATGGAATGTTTTTTGTACCACATTTCTATACAAATTGAAGCTCATATTTTGAAAAAAAAAATACATCCAATGCAAGAGTGAGACGTATATATGGACAAATTGGGTAATTTGAGATGACTCGCTTTATGCAAAAACATCGTGCAATTTTATTTATTTTCTTGTAGTCGACCGGAAAGGGTTAAACGTCGCATTTTATTGTCGCTTACCACCGCCACGTTCTCGCACAGAGCTTGTTTTCAACGCCCGGTTATGTGAAGAACAATTTTACCGCGGGTAAAATAATCTCCCCGCTGCGTTTTGCATACATTTTGCAATACGTTTTTATTTAAAATACAGTAAAAATCGCCTATAACGACATTGGTTATAACGACGTGTCGGTTTTAAGGACAAAATTCTTGGGTCCCGCCTGAGCTCCATTATATGTAATCCAATAGCATTATAAATCGTTTACAACGACATATCACTTACAACGACCAAATTCGTCAGTCCCTTCAAGATCGTTATACCGTTATTACGTTACGTTCCATTACGTTACGTTAGGTTACGATTTTGGCTTACTTTGTTACGTTAATAATTTATGTCAAATTTCAGCTGTCAAAATTAGTGTTTACCAAACAAAACAATAAATCCTTTCCACAGGCACCCTGTATACAACTAATTATCTGATAAACCACTTGAAAATTTAAAACCCGTTAACGTTTCAATTTAAAAATGTTAGAACCACTTTCCTTCACGGAGAAATTGTAGCAGATCCCTTTGAAGAGGTCAAAAACAAAAAATTAACTTCCATCAAAAGCCTCGTCGTAAGTTGTCTTTTATGTTCGCTTTCATTTCATTTTTTTCTTTTCAGCATTGGTTTTCCCTCATACAAATTCACCCACACCCTCGCTCCCCCGCTGACACCACATATTATGTCGAAAATATTAAAAAGTACCCACCATCAACCAACCCACAAGTGCACTTCTCTGGTAAAACGTTAAACAAAAACCGGGTCACGACGGCTTACCTGACAAGCTAACCGTACGTACCCTCTGCTCTATAGCACAATGTTCGCCTCGGCTGGGCGCGTTCTTCTACTTACCCTCGTGAATTATTAAATACTATTTACGAAAGTCATGATTAATGAAAGCATTTCACATGACGTTCTCGCGGAGCCGCATCAAATGACTGTAGTTTGAGCGCTGAGTTGTTATATGACTCCGTGGCGCAACGGTAGCGCGTCTGACTCCAGATCAGAAGGTTGCGTGTTCAAATCACGTCGGGGTCAATCGAGCTAATTTTTTTTTTCTGTTTTTAATTTTTTTTTCCTCTTTTTCAGGTGCATTTCTCATTCCGTATCTGCTGATGCTGTTTCTGTGTGGAATTCCATTGTTTTTTATGGAAATCATCATCGGGCAGTTCTCAAGCACGGGATGCATTGAAATGTTCAGGCTTGCACCGATTTTTAAAGGTAAGTGATGAAAAGTACGAATTTTTTGTGATCAATTTTGGGCGATGCTTCGAAAGGCCATTGGCCTTGAAGTGAGTTTAGGTGTGACGTCTTGTTCAGATGTAATTGATGTAGGATCCATCCTTTTCTCTACTTTTAAAATGAAAACACTTCGGCTCATTTATATTAATTATTCTGATGACTACGGTTGACTGTGTCTGACTGTATGTCCGTCTGACCCCAATCCCACATTGATAAGCCTAAAAAGATGTCCCAAAATGCACGCAGTATGTTATTTTGACAGAATACACGGGTTTTGTGTGGACAAATTTTAAATTTTCTTTGTTTTGTGTCGAATAGCATATCGCACTCTTTTGTCGAAATTTCCCTTTTTGCATAGATGTGGCCGAATTTGGTCGATACAGCGTGGGTCATCACGAGCATCTTGGCAAAAGCGAGTGATGTGATGTGACATATCCGCAAATTTCGGGTATCCGGGTATTTGAAGAATTATTCGACATAGTTTCGGATATCCGAACTAGTGAAGGATAGTATCCAAGATAATGGCGTATAGCGATTTTATGCAAACGACAACACGCCCTTTGTCCCCTCGTATGGGTAAGAAGGTAACGAATGCCCAGGTAGCAATGATAGTTGTCCCAATTGTAATTTCTCAGCAGCTGTCAAAGTCACAATTGACATCCAGGTGTCAACATATTCAATAAGGTTTGCCATTTAATTTTGCATCGTTTCATGCTGCCGGAATATAAGAAAATTATTAAAAAATATTATCAAAATTCCGACTCAGTTGTAAATATGTAACGTGAACGTGAATTTCGTCGTGAGGTTGATCATAATGATAGCTTTTTTTTTTTTTTTGTCGGAGGCGAATTAAAGAAACATAGCCGCCGTGCCGCGGTAGCCAGAATCGAACAATACCCAGAAATGTCGATCCCTTGCCCATCACCTGAATGGGGCATCGCCAGAGAGTTTGCTGTTGAATTTGATTTTGACCAAAAAATCATCTTCTCGGATGAGGCTCATTTTCGATTCTGCAGCTATGTCAACAAGTAAAATTGCCATTATTGGAGCAAACATAATCCACACATGTTCGAGAAAGCATCAGTGCATCAGTGAAGATTGACTGTTTGGTGCGGTTTCTGGCATGGCGGCGTCATCGGACCTTCTTTCTTTCAAAATTAAGATGGAGACCCCGTTACAGTCAATGGTCTCAGGTATAGAGATGTTAACTGAATTTCTGTGGCCAGAGCTTGACAACATCGGTCCAATTATCCCAGCTGTGGTTCAAAAACACGGCGCAGGTCTACATGCCATAGAAACGACGCAACGCTCGAAGTTGTGAAGGAGAAATTCGGAGACTGGGTCATCTCAAGGCGGTTCATCAATTGGCCGCCGTGATTTTGCAACTTGACACCACTCGATAATTTTCTTTGGGGCTGCTTGAAGTTCTTTATCCACGCTAACAAGCCAATCAATTTGAACGAGCTCGGGGGCAGCATTCGAGACGCTTTTGCCGGAATAAAATATACAGCCATGGCCAAATATACTAGGCACCTTTTAATATTTGTTATATCTTTAGAAAGCAAACAAAATTAATGAAATGAGAGGAAAAAATAAAAATCGTTTACAACCTCAGATAGTGTCGCTGAAAACCATAAAAATGAATTACTTCCGATAAGTGATTTGGCAGCAAAGACAAGAAGATAAAGGTGCCTAATACATTTGACCAAGGCTGTATATTGGACCGAGCCGATCGCTCAAAGCACCTCCATCGAAGCCGATACAGCCACTCAAATAATATTCAATTCCGTCCATAATGGCATGAATGTAGCTTCAAAATGAAGCCATAATCAGTTCTATACTTCACACAGTTGTTATTTTGTTTAAATTTATTTTTCTATTGTTGTTGTCTGGTCACCAGTTTTCACCATCCAAAGTCTGACTTGTTTTTAAAGTTATTAAGAGCATCGCCGTTCACTATGAACATGTATACACACCAACACATGCAAACACAAGCGCACAGAGGGTATGTGGAACTTTTCGGATACCCCAAACTACATAATTCTATCCGACACTATCCGAACTGCACGGTTCCCAACCAGTGCTGCCATGTCGTGGTAAATTTAAATTTACCTTTTCGCATTTGGTTAAAAGAATTTTCATACAAAAAAAGGGTAAGTTCCTTCTGAAAATACATCCATTTAGTTGAATACCCTGAGTTCAAGGTGTGGCTGAGATCTGTGAGAAAGGCTATCGCAAAAGCGAGTTACAGGGCGAGTGGAACTATCTTTTTCGCCGGAAATGCTTTAAAATTTGTTTTTATTTCTGCAATATACCTCTCACTGCAGCTTGCATTACAGTTTCTATGTATCTTATACATATATTTGCTGGATGTGGTAAATTTTGAACGATGTGGTAAGTTTCTTCTCCAGTGTGGTAAATTCCACTTGAAAATACTGGCAGTACTCTTCCTAACCATTTCGGATCCAACTATTCCGATACCCGGATATCCGGATAGTTCCATTATCCAATCAAATGCCACAGCACTACTTTAGATGCTCAATTGCATTCCTCCCATTCAAACATTCCACCGGAATACCTGTCTTGCTAGGAATGTTCACCAGTTTAACCTGACGCCTGCTTTCCGACGCACAGTTAAGTCTATAAACTTGTTTTTTAGGCATACCACACGAATATGGAATGATCTTCCCAGCTTCTTATTCCCCCCTGGCCACTATCCACAGACAAGGTATTTTTATACCCTTTCTCCCTCTATACCATCGACCCGGGCTGTTTTTCTAAATTTCTAAATCCTTTTGCACGCTTAACAGAAAAACAAATACTGCCCTTTCTAATAATTTACACGCGTGCACGTGCCACAGATTCCGCCACGCTGCTTCCCCGATACACAGTGTCTGACGATAAAACAGCAAAGAATGAAGAGGTGTTCTGTTAACGTCCACTTGTGCCCCAAAACTATGATACATAAGTCACCTAATGGGTATTTTTGTTTATGGTAAATAGATCAACAAATTAAATCAAACAAATCTCGATGATGGGCACGGAACTGGTTTCGTGGGAAAGACCATTTCATGGCATTATTATTTGAAAGGAATTTCTTCTGGCGCCACTGTTGGTTGCAATAGGGCCCAATCAGCGAGTTTAAGTATAACAAAATTATTCGACTCGTTAGAGCCTTTTTTACGACATCCTACTTCCAGTTGTTAAGACCGCGACTCTTTCATCTTTAAGTTTGAACTTTATCTCCATCTCGAAGCAGTAGGCTGGGATTCCGAGCAGCATTGATGTCCATGAGTTCATTAAGACTGAGCCATTGTAGTAAACAGATCTTTAATAATAATAATAATAATGGCAGCGCTACAGTCCGAGGTGGACTTAGACCTAGCTTCTCAGCGACCACTCGTGTTGTGCGTGGTTTAGTTCTCTCACGAGTGGAGTGGACCCACAGTTTAATGCCGACTGCGAATAGGGAGATTGAGAAGCTTCTTCTAGACAGTAATTCTCTTTGAGCATTGCCAGTGACTCGAAAGAGGTGGAGCCTTAAAAAAAAAATGTTGGATGTTTTTTTTCGAGATTCGAACCTTATACCTCGAGCGTAGAAGTTGACGCACCTTCCCAATACACCACGGCGCAAACTATTCAACAGATCTTTGACTTTCGAAAAATGTATATCCAAGACAATTGACCTTTCTCGCAAAGTGGACCAAATATCCAACCTTGTTCGTTCCAAAGTTGACAATTTTTCTTGTTGACATACCACTTCATTCAAAATTGAACCTAGTCGCTGAAGATGATTTTTATTTGCTAAACTCGGGTCCTGCTTACAACTGTTCCCGAACCCAGTCATCGAACACACGGCGTTGTCTATAGTCGCTTTCCTTCAGATCACTTGTAAGTTGCATTTTCTACGGATGCAGACCCAAGTCCTGACTCAAAATTCGTCAATGATTTTTATTTGCTAAACTCGGGTCCTGCTTACAACTGTTCCCGAACCCAGTCATCGAACACACGGCGTTGTCTATAGTCGCTTTCCTTCGGATCACTTGTAAGTTGCATTTTCTACGGATGCAGACCCAAGTCCTGACTCAAAATTCGTCAATGATTTTTATTTGCTAAACTCGGGTCCTGCTTACAACTGTTCCCGAACCCAGTCATCGAACACACGGCGTTGTCTATAGTCGCTTTCCTTCAGATCACTTGTAAGTTGCATTTTCTACGGATGCAGACCCAAGTCCTGACTCAAAATTCGTCAAAATTATGTCTGCGAAAGGCCGGTTCTCCGGCACACTCTAACGAAATGCGGCAACGTTTTAGGAAAATTTTGCAATTCGTTGGACGTACGACTAATGGTTATTGAGCCAATCGACTCGAATTTGACGACCAATCATTAAATAGTCGACTGAGAACGACGATCCTGATCTCTCACCTGGTTCTACGGTCCGGAGTGGACCTGGGCCTAGCTTCTACAGCTCAAGACTCGAAGCGCTGAGCTTGAGAAGCTTTTTCTTAACAGTTATACCTTTTGCGTATTGTTGGTAGAGGCGTATTCGTAAAATTTATATTTTTTGTGCAGGAAATTGAAGGTGGACTGAAAGTCAAAAGTCAACGAACATACCCATTATGTCATGGCGCCCACTGACGATCATGTTAAAAACCTTAAAATGGGCATCTCGCGCAACATTGCTTCAGGAGAATTATAATTTGCACGACTTTCTCAGAACAAAAAAAACAGGATCGTTTAAAACAGTCTCAACAAAATGGCCGCCATGAACTGTCAAAATCTACTTGTTCCTTACAGTTTTGTCACCTGACTACATCATAAAATGGATCCGCATTCAGTAAAGTTTCAATTCAAGTCCTTCAGAGAGGAAACACCCTCCCGGTATAACCTCCAGCACGGACCTGTTTGAAAACACTGTAGGCTATGTCCGTAAATATACGATATCCTATTTTGATATGGTGGAGGTATTTAGATCATCATTCTTTTACCTTTTGAGGTCTAGAATCTGTCTGTGTTCCCTCAATGTTCAGGGCCACCGCTTCAGTGGCATCTTGATGCATAATCAGTAAAGTTCCAGCAGGCAGTTTCTTAAAAACCAGTTCAATGGCATCCCTTGAAAATCCAAACCGTGCTGCCACTCTCAAAATGTTAAAATTGTTCATCACGGAGACCAGTTAGGATGCAGCAAAGTTATGATCACTTTTTCCTGACCATCTTGTGGTATATATACAGCCTTGGCCAAATGTATTAGGCACCCTTTAAAATTCGTTATCGTTAAAAAGCAAAAAAAAATGAATGAAATGAAAGGAAACTGAGAAAATCGTTTACAACCTCAGATAATGTCACCGAAAACCATAAAATTCAAACTAATTACTTCCGATAAGTAATTTGGCAGCAAAGAAATAAAGATAAGGGTGCCTAATACATTTGGCCAAGGCTGTATAAGGCGCTAAACTTCCCTTCTCTGTAGGATCTCTCTACAGGCGTCAATCCCTTCTCTTTACCTGCGACCAATCCAATCCCATCTTCAACCTCACCTTTCTCTGAAGGTCTTGTCCAAATGGTCATCAAAAATTCTGGGCGACACCCATTCTAACAACATACCCGGCCAAGAACCTCTATTCACATCTCTCCTCTGGTTATTTTTACCCCCCCTACAGATTCACCAAAATGTCCTTCGCTCATATTTCCGCTTCATTTACAGGAACTGGATTTGCGATCGTGGTGGTAAACTTCCTGTGCACTTGCTACTACTCCGTCATCATTTCATATCCCGTCATGTTCATGAAGAAGATCCTCAGCAAGGATCTGCCATTCGACAACTGCAACAACGCCTGGAACACAGACCAGTGCGTGGAAGTGCTTGAGGTAGAAAAGTATGTCACTACACCCATTCGACTTCGATTACATTGACCTCTTCCTTCACAGATGTCGAAACGCAACTTCACGGACAAGAACAGCTTTCGGACGCCCGCCGATGAATTCTTTCAGTAAGCACCCCCTGTTCACCAGATTCCCAGTCGCAGCATAACACAATGTCTCCTCTTTTCCAGTCTGGAGGTGCTGAAGATCTCCCCTGGAATCGAACAGTTGGGCTCCATCGTGTGGCCACTCTTCTGGTGTCTGGTCTTCACTTGGGTCGTTGTGTATTTGAGCATTATCCGGGGAATTAAAACCGTCGGAAAGGTGGTCTACTTCACCGCCACATTCCCCTTCTGCATCCTCCTGATCCTCTTCATTCGGGGAATCACACTGCCAGGTGCCATGAAGGGCATCATCTTCTACATCAAACCGGAGTGGTCGAAGCTGTTGGACCTCAAGATCTGGGCAGATGCCGCCATTCAAATATTCTTCTCCCTCGGCCCGGGATGGGGAGGGATTGTCAACATGTCCAGCTTCAACAAGTTCCACAACAACGCACAGAGTGACGCCTTCCTGATACCAATCATCAACTGCTCCACAAGCATATTCGCAGGATTCGTCGTGTTCTCCGTCTTGGGCTTCCTCTCAGGTACTGCAGGACACCCTGGGGCCTAAACGACGAACATGGTCGCCGAACTTGCTCGTTTGCGTTATATAAACTCGGCGACGTTCACAGCAAAAATGAGGTTTTCTCGCGAACATGGCCCTACACGGCGAACGTCAAAGCCAACGAAGACGACAAAATCGAAATTTTTCGCCAAGAGCGAAAATGCGGCGAGCATGTTCGTCGTTTAGGGCTGCCTTGAGCCAGAGTCCAAAATCTACTTTATTTTCAGAGCAATCGGGTATCCCCGTAGCGGATGTTGCCACTTCCGGACCGGGATTGGCTTTTGTGACGTACCCTCAGGCGATTGCAATGCTGCCGTTGCCACAAATCTGGGGCTGGTTGTTCTTCATGATGCTCTTCCTCCTTGGACTGGACACTGCGGTGAGTATTATTAAGTTGAGAGACCGGTGCGATCCGCTGAGTGCTTTCCTTTTAATAGTTCGTTCAAATTGAGGCCATTATTGCATCGATCCTGGACGGGGTTGTGGCGCTGAGAAAGTACAAATTCGTTGTGACTTTGGGATCATGTACCGTTATGTTCCTGATGTCAATCATTATGGTTACACAGGTGAGTTTGAAATGGATTTCTTGGTTTTTTCCTACAAATTTTTGCAGTAAGTTCTTGTGTAAGGAATCTGACGATTGAAGTCAAAATTTGAAATAATCGTTCGGAAGAGTGGTTCTTGTCAATCCGGGCCAACAGAAATGAAATTGTTGTTCTTGTTGGATTTTGACACGCACCAGAATTAGAGTGATCCACAGAGAATTACATTTTCCTTCAAAAACACCGCTACTAACTGAATTTTTCGCGACTTCACTGAATTTGAAAACTAACGTCTTTCCAAACGTCAAATCAAATTTTTCAATCTAGGAGATCTATTTTTAGCTACGTCAGGTTAATTGTAAACAAACGGTTTGGATATTGGGTTTAAATGTCAACTGATTTATTTATAATTGATTAACAGGCCTTTGGCCATATGTGCTTTGATGAGCGGAAAATTAAAAGAAGCTAAGTGAAAATGTCGCCGACTTTTTAGACCTCTTCCAACGATCTCCTCAAATCAAATTATTTTCCCCCCAAAACCACAAGTTTGCCAACACGCGTGTCAACCTATCACAAGAGGATCTCTTATCCTATCGCAAATTTTTGTTATGTTTCATCATTTTCAGTGAAAAGACGCACACAAAAAATAAGTGAAAGATCTCGACAGGAACAACAAAAAAAGTGAAAGCACCCGACATGGACTCTGCCCGAGAATCGTTGGGTAAAACCGCACTTAAATTCAAATCGAAGGTCACACTGTTCGGTTTTCTTACCAAAATACCCACTATCCGCGATAGCATCGGGTTTTTCGAAGCTTTTCAAGACTTCTGTCAAGCCTCTCACGTCACGTCTTCCACGCAAGAAACAAAAATGGTTGCCCATTCATTCTTCAATCAATTACACCATCGATCCGATCTGCCTCACGCGATCTACTGCAGGGCCTCATTAGCCTTGGAGTAGCCCATAAATCGGTATCGATCCCAATCAAAACAAAAACGGTTACCAAAAATAGAACGCTGTCTCGTGTAGTCAATAAATACAGAATTTCGTCTTTAATCAATCAAAACAATCTCTCAGTCAACCATACAAACTAATGAGCGCGGCACGGCCAGAGTATCGCGACTCTTCTAATCTAGAAGTCAGATCCATTTCACCAGGAGGTTCCGGGTGCTGGCGCGACGTTTATTGACGCTGCCGATCTCGAATATCCCGGCAGGGGTGCGGTGTGAATGGCGCCACGATTCCTGGCGACATATGTCGCCTCATATCTTAAAGGCGTCGCCGACTGTGGCGTCACTGCTTCGACTCGGACCAGCAAGAGTATGGGGTTCGAGGCGGACAGCACTTGTGGCGAGTTTTGCTGGGCACTTGGCGGGGGCGTGCGTTGGCTGGTCTGTTGACTTGATTGCTGGCTGGCTTGCGGGATGGGTTGTTGTCTTGGAACACGGTCGGCAGATCTCCATTCCCTTCCGCCGGGCACACTGACTGACTGCGCTCCCAGGGCGAGGACGACTAGAATGACTGCGGCAGCGATGAAGAGCTGTAAGCAGAAGCGTTAGTGATTCAGCGCGACGATGAGCTTGTCAAGGCCTTACCTTCATGTTGGCTATGTGGGGCGTGAGTGTGGATAAGAAGTTGTCTAGGAACGAGTTGAGCTGATTCTAATTTCATTCACAAACTTCGCTCCACTTTTATACCAGAGATCCACTAGATTCGTAATTTATTCATCAGATTCGGTGCACCGGTCTTTGGCTTTGATTCCAATTTAATGGCGCTCGAGGCTCGTCTCGTATCGGAGACAAAAAAGCAATAAAATCCACAAGCATGAATTTGAAAACATACTCGTGTATGTCGTGGGAATATGCAAGAATGCGTGATGGACAAATTGCAGACCGTCTTCCCTGACTGAGGGTCCTTTGGGCTTTCATTCGGAATTTCTGAATTGAGGTTGACATGCGGAGGGATTCACTTATTGGAACCCGATTTCTAGGAAATTTCAGGCGGGAGTTCAAGGCCATCTGAGACGGAACTTGTGGATATGACGTTTGTTGGCGAAGAACAGGATGTTCAAGAAAAGTGTACGTTGACTGTGATGATTTACATGTGGTCTCAGTCTCCTAGTCTCCAAATGGACACGCACAGTGACATCAGCGCAACTACCAGGGGGAGCAGATCCTTCACAAGTCGATGGCAAGAAAAGGAATCTGGCAGCAAATTATGACCTGCATTGAGCATGTCCTTGTCCTTGAACAATAGAATTTTGTTTAGGGGAAGATCCAGAAACTGGAGGGCTGTTGAATGTGTCAACTTAGGAAGAATATGCTTGCTGTCAACGTATTTTTGAGTGAAAATCGGTGGATTCAAATTAAGCCCATCTGCATTGGACACATCAAGAGATTGCTAATGAAATTTGTTGTCTCTGATAGAACATTTATTAGCATTCTTTTAGCATTTTATTAGCAGTCTTTGACAACGAATGTAGGCAAGTACATGCAGCAAACCAAAAAAGCTAACAATGCAACACTGCATCGAACTACGAGAGCTTTTCGTGAGCTCAACGAACAGAAAAAAGGATGAGATCCGTCTTCTCAGGAAGACACAGCACTGAAAGCGCGTGATCCAGGAGATGGAGAGGTACTATAGCAGAAATGATGTCCGAAAAATGTAGAAAGCTAGGCTGCACTGAAGTCAATAGGATCCTGTACAACGAGACGAAACGCTGTTATTAATTGCCGCGACTCACAGAGGTCCATCAGCCACCACAAGGTAAAACTCTTCTGGGTCCCAGGCCACAGCTCAATTGCAGGGAACGAGAGAGCGGACGAATTGGCTAGACAGGGGTCTGTAATGGACATCAGCGAAGCGGAGAAGGCACTGCGACCACCGATCAGTGCATTGTACCGGACCATAAGCGAAACAATACAAAAGAGGCCAACTCGACGTGGCTTACAAGAAATGATTGTCACACGAAAAGATCAATGTAGCCAAAGCTTAACTACCGCAAAACCAACCACACAGCCCCATTGGAACAATGCTCCGGAAATGGAATGCGGAATGCAGCGATCAGATGAGCAGATGCAGATGAGCAGATGAGGAAGAGACCGAGACGATCCAAAATCTGCTTTACCTCTGTCCAGCTCTCCAGAATCGGTGCCTAGCTTTGCTGGGCCAAAGATTCTTCACAGAGACTGCGAACTTAACGAATGCAGATATATTGGATCTCCTACATACAAGATCTTCTAAAATTCATAAGGAGCACGGGGTGGTTTCAGCCATCATGTGACAGGAAAGGTTAATAGATTGTTTGGAGTAATGCTTTAACCATCACACTCCCCTTCCAAAACCATGTCCAAGACCATGACCGCTGTCATGTGTCTTTTTAACATCGTTCTTGGGAATATTTTGCAAAACTCAACACAAGAGGCACGATCTTCCAAAATTCCATTTGACTGTTAGCTTAAGCGGATGACATTAACGTGATTGGGTGAATACAGCGAGCCGTCAATGATGCGTTTGCTGGTATTGAAACGGACGGAAGCGGCTAAAATGAGTCTGGCGGTAAACGAGGGCAAAACCAAGTATATGCTGTCATCGAGAAAGGACGCACAACATCGACGACTTGGCTAGAACGTCAGCATAGGCAGCTATAACTTTGAGGTAGTTAAGGACTTCGTCTACCTCGGCTCCGCGGTAAACAGTACAAACAACATCTGTACCGGGATCAAGTGCAGAATAACTCTTGCCAACCGCTGTTTTTTGGGCTCAAAAGGCAATTGAGTAGTAGAGCCCTCTCTCGGAAGACCAATTTGAATCTGTATATCTGAGGCCGAAAGCTGGATACTAAGCAGAACTGCAGAGCTGATTCTTTGTGCAATCGAAAGAAAAATTCTACGTCGGAAATATGGTCCCGTCTGCGAGGAAGACGAATGAAGGAGAAGACACAACCGCGAACTCTATGAGCTGTGCCAGGATGTGGTTGTAGTCCACATGCAGCTCGGTCACATCGCATGGACAACAACGCTCCAGCTAAGAGGGTCTTCGAATCCGAGCTTCCTGGTTCGAGAAGGAGAGTAAGACCGAACCTCCGGTATAAAGACAAAATCATCGCGGACGCAAGACAGCTTGGTCTTGGTGACTCCAAGCAGCAGTCACCTTGGATTTTTTTCCACAGAAGTCAAGCCCTGACTTCCCAAATCCTTAGTTTTTCTCCCCCTGAAATTACCTATAGCCTGAGTCAATTTATTGAACACACTAAGCTCTTTCGAGACTTGCAACAGTAGCTACATAGTTCAACCGGCTTTTTCTGCTTGAACTGGGCTGCCTGCCTGCCCTCTCAACCCGTAGGAAAATTTACCTAGGACCCTACTTTTTTGATGGCCTGAATGAGTTGAACGACGTCGCCAAGCCAAGCACAATGTTCCTATATTTCCTTGCCATCGTATTCCAGAAACAGGTCCTATCTGGATATGATGCTAATTGAAAGAGGGAACTGTTAAACCGCGGTTGAGTTACCGTTGTTATTTAGCCCTCGAAAGAGCTGTAGGAACTGGAAATATGATCGAAAAACGTCAAAATAAAAACTTTTAACCTGAATCGGTGAACACTCTGCACCCTTATCGAAGGACATTAATTTCCAAATATACTCGTGAAACCAGACAAAACCAGGGATATCCATGTCTCAACAAAACCAACAAATGGGCTTCAAAGCCATCAAACATCTACGAATGTCGCCCTCCTTCGGTCTTCCAGAGACTTCCACTTCTGACTGTCTTTTTGGATTTTGTTTCTTTTTCTCCTAGGGTGGTATGTATATTCTTCAACTCTTCGACTGGTACTCAGCATCAATCTCAGTCATTCTCATCTGCATCATTGAAGTGTTGATCGTTGGCTGGATCTACGGCGTCGAGCGATTCTCGAACGACATCTACTTCATGACCGGCAAGTATCCCAATAAGCTGTGGATTCTCTGCTGGAAGTTCATCACTCCCATAATCCTGGTCGTAAGTAACCACCTGGAAACACCTCCCTCTCCATTCATTCACTTGTTTGTTCTCCTTCCTTTCAGGCAATCTTCCTCACAACAATCGCATTCAATACAAAAGTAACCTACAATCAAATCATCTTCCCCGACTGGGCCATCGCCATCGGCTGGTGCAGCTGTGCCATATCGATCCTTTGCATTCCGGGCTATTTCGTCTACATCCTCCTCACCACCGACGGCTCAGTGAATTCGGTCATCAAAGAGAAGAGTAAGGCTTTTGACTGGACGCCAGCAGAGTATAAGCACAAAATTGAATACGAGCGATTCCTAAAGAGTCACAGAAAAGACCTTGAAATGCTTCATCGATCATAACCATGCAGTAGATGCGGTCTTTTTCAAGTAGATTTAAATTCAGAAATTAGTTAGTCTTTAATTTATGTAAGCGCAATGAAAATATATTCAAAACTGTTGTATGCTTATGAAAGATCATTGAAAAATTAAATAAATTGTTCAAATTCACCGCTTCTCAACTTCACTTTGTGAACACACCACACCGGAGACATACTCCCCAAACACATCCGCTGTATGTCTCACTTTTACCAACTTCCACATCCAGTGGGCGCTCTTTTGACAGTTGACATTTTGTGTTTTATTTTTTCATTTGAAATCGAATTTTTCCGAAAAGTGTTCTCGGTTTCTCTGGTGATTTTTCCTGTTCTTTCGGGGAAAACTTACTGGCATTGAAAAGAAAAGAATTTTAACTATTTGTGTGCATGTTTATTTTTACATATTTAAGCTAGAATCATGTCCAAAAGCTCAATGGACGTAGCAATCTCGTACGTGCGTGACTTCAGTCAACAAGCAGAGTCTTACAAAAATTTCAAACTCGAGGAGACCCTCATTCTCCTCAATCGCAGCGCATCTGTAAGTTGGATCAACCTCAAATCAATCTTTTTAGCTTACGTGAATTTTACAGCTCCTTAGCACTGCGATTCAACCACAGCACTTTGCCCCAAACAACTTGGAAATCTCAAAGTTTTTCGTCGACTTGCATGCGGTGATAAATGCTCTCAATCCTGACTCAGATGTGCTATGGGCTTGCATAACAGTCCTCCAGCATTGCTCGAAGAATCTCGACGCTCGTAAGGCGATTGTGAATGACTATCGATTTGTGCCGCTGTTGGCGTATGTTTTGAAGAAAACATCTGCTCAGGTGAGTGGTTGAAGGCGTTTCACCAGTCCCACAGTGCTGATGCTCTTTTGTGGTTTCAGGACAAAATTCAACGTCTGTTGAGCATCCTACAAGATCTGACCTATGGCATTGTCATCACGTGGGAGGAGCCATATCTCACAAGTTTGGTTGATATGCTTGTGGACATCATTTACAATCAGGAGGAGTCCGTGGCGCAGTTGGCGCTCTCGATACTCATCAATCTCTGCTACAAGAACTTTCCGGTGATGTTTTTGTTCCTGCGCACCGTGAACTTGTCCAGATTCAGCCGGAAAATCACAAACTATGGCGTGCTGGCCAACAAGATGATGATCATTCTGTCGGAGGATATCAATTCGCCGGAGGTTAAGGAGCTGCATGTGTTCTTAAAGGCGACCTTTGGTACTGTTGATGAGTGCATCAAGACCTGGAATGTTCCCTATCTGCGGCATGTGGTGGATTTTCTTTTGGATTCCAAATCGCACAAGGGACTGCACTTGGCTATGAGCACGTATGAGAGCTACTGCGAGGATATTGAACGGATTTTAGACGTAAGTTTGTTGGTCGTTCGTGCATTTGGTTTGAAACGAGACGAAATAAACGTAATAGATCACAACGTAGTCGTTTGTGCCGATCTCAATGTTCTCCAGAAGGAAGGATGGCATCTGAAAGGATGCGTGCTCTAAATCCTCTTTAAACCACGATTACTGACATTTCTCTTCACTCTTCCTTAGCAAGTAGAAGGACGCTCAGGAATGGACGATTCAACAGACGAATCCAGGAAAAGTCAGCAGATCTGTATGTCACTGCTCTTCCAATTGATGGGCTATGTCTTGGAGCTTTCCGAAAGCCCCAGCGAGGACGGGAACGAAAGTCGATTCAGTCTGGAATCCAATCACACTCGGATTTATGAGCTAACAAGCCAGTGGATTGAGAGCGACTTGGCTGGGATCGATGCAGTCCATCTCCTGGACGCCCTCATCCGGTCAAGTGAGTAGAGGGAATCCCTTATTCAAGACAAACCATCCTAAGATTTCAAATTCACAGCAGAAAAAGACATGCTCACGATAAAAGTCGCAAAGGATTCCCAACTCATCGGTCAGCTGGTCGCGATCTCCGAAAAACTGGAGACAGAGTGTCGCCACACGACAGCCATTCTCCAATTCATACTGACGCTGCTCAACAAGCCCAAAACAGAGAAACTGATTCTCTCCAAGATCACTGAGTCGTATTTTGACAAAATGTTCGCTCCACTCTTGGCCATGCGTCCGGAAATGTTCATGTCGTCGTCGTTTCCTCTGGACGATCTGGAGAAGTCTATTCTGTGTTTGCTGCTCTTGATCAACTTCGCAGGTATCGCGAAGAAGGCGTACTTCGAGAAGGTGTGCTCATTGCTTCAGTTGCAGCAGTTTCAGTTTGCGTTGGCTAAAGCCATGGTCTGTGGAAGCGAGACTGTGTGCGATGCTGTGTTCCAGGTCTCGCTGTTCGAACATTTTCCGAGGAATGAAGTGGCCAAGGTGGGTTCACCACAAATTCTACACGAGATGCTCATAAATTGAATCGTTTTCCTTTCAGTTGATTTCACGGTTGAACACAACCGTTCACCCAAAGACCCCGTACGCTCAGTGGCCAAATTTGAACTCAATCCTTCAGAGTAACCAAGCGTTGGTTAGCAAGGAGCTCGAAGAAAGACTGAATGCGTTGATTGAACTGATATCGACGGCGAACGCCAATTCGCAGGTAAGTCCCCACAACGAATGTGGTCTGGAGATGGATTGACGTCTGGTCTTGGTTTCAGATAAACAGTGTGGCTACCTCGCAACTGATTGAGCTGTACAATCACAAGATGAACATTCTGAAAAGTTCTGAAAACAATAAGTCAAAACGGCTGGAGGACGCAAGCTTAGAGGTGAGTTTGTTTGAAGGAGTCTGTGACGAGAGAGTGAGATGAGGGGATCTTCTGTTGTAGGTAACGCATTTGTCGCACAGGATAACTCTACAGCAAGCAGAACTGGAGAAGTATCACACAATGAACTTTAAACTGCACATCAATCAAGAGAGGTGAGTGGGGGAAGGGCTTGTCTGTGGGGAGATAATTCGTCATTCTCTGCTCCTCGCTTCTTTTAGGCTACAGACGCAGTGCAAGGATCTGTCTCAGCAGAAGGATAACCTGAAAACGAACATCACAAATCTCATGAAGAAGCTCTCGGAACAAAGTGACGCACTCAACATCAACGAGAAACGCCTGGAAGTGAAAATGTCCGAAATGATAAGTAAGTGAACACCTAACCTCAAATCAATTTCTACTGAAAATCTCCCCCATTCAGTTCTCCAAAAGGACCACAACGAACTAAAGTCTCAATTCGAGACGAAGACTGAAGAACTTGAGCGTCTGCAGGCCACCACCAAGGAGCACACACTCCGAATTGAAAAACTGAAGAAAACCATCAGCGCCTACGAGCAAGACATCAAAGAAAAGACCCGCATCCTCGAGGAGAAAGAACGCGAACTCACAAAAACACAGAAGGGTCTGGAGGAGCAAAAGGAGGCCAAGAAGAAGTCGGAGAGTGTCATCTCATTCCTGGAGAATCAGCTCCAAGAGAAGAACGAAGCGATCCGTCAGTACGAGAACGAGCTGCTGGAGACCGAGGAAATGCGCAAAACAATCCTCAGTCTCATGGAGAGCAAGCGACCCAAGCGGAAGGCTTAGTGTTGAGTTGCGCAAAAGAAAAAGGAAGTCACTTTTGATTGCTTTATTTAGCCTTATAGAAAATACATCCACACACGACAGGAAAAGGAAATGATGGCGGAAAGGAATGACATTAAAAGTAATATATTTGTGGAAGTGAATATTTAATGTGTTGTTTACATATCCAACACTTAGAACTGCTAATCTATCTGTCAAATAAACAAAAACAAAAAAAACACCACGCATGAGTTAGTCAAAGTCCTGATTTTATTAATCATTTCAAGGATTCGCTTAAAAACTAAGTTAACGGCTCGTTAAACAATTTTTCTCCGCTTAAACATAACGCGAAAGTACTATCGAATAAATATTAGTAAGTTAAATATTTAACAAAAAAATCTATGAAACACAAAACGATCTATACAGAGAGTATCACGATATCGGTTGTTCGTTAAAGCTTGTTCGGATGGTTGTTGTTGTTGTTTTGTTCTTTTAGAAAAGGTATGACGTTACGCTACGCTGAAATGGCAATTTGTCCGTAGGTTTGAGTCTGATAAAATCTTATAGGCGCTTGCTAGAGAGGATGAGAGCGACGGTCAAAATACTGGCAATCGATGGTGAGAGCAGCTGCATTGCACCACCGGATCCGTCCTTGTTGGTGGCGTTGCCGGATTCGTCGAGACGTCGCGATTGGCGTTGTTCGGCTTTCTCGCAGACGTTGTCACAGCTGACACCCTCGCAAATGTCACAGAGGGTGGATTTTGGTGCGCGGAAGAACATTCGGGCCTTTCGTGCTGAAAGAGGAAAAGAATAAGTTAATCAATGGAAATGAATGAGTTAGGGAACATCATGGCTGGGGGGCTTTATAAAGGCTTCATCCAATAGGGACTTCTGAACTTTAGGAGTTGATAGCGGCCATATTGTTGAAGGTGTGGGCGTAGTGGGTAGGTGCGTCGACTCATACGCTCGAGGTCTAAGGTTCCAATCTCGAAAAGACATCTAACATTTTTTTCACGGCTTCACCTCTTTCGCGTCACTAACAATGCTCAAAGGACAACTGTCTAGGAAAAGCTTCCCAAAATTCCCGTTTGGAGTCGGCATTAATCTGTAGGTCCTATCCACTCGTGAAAGAACAATAGCACGCACACCACGAGTGGTTGCTGAGAAGGTAGGCCCACGTCCACCTCGGACTGTAGCGCCGCCATTATTATTCTTGCTGAAGGTACATCTGTCAAATTGGCTGTCATTTATTCAGTCTGTCTTGCCCACTCACCATGGACGGACATAGCGATCAAAAACACGTGCAAATGATATTGTTGCGTCAAAAAATTCTGTTAGTGCAACGCTATGCGAGCTTCGCCCATTTTACGGGCGCCATAATCGTCCGAGAGGAGTACTCGCAGTGTGGTGGATAAACTTGAGTCCACCAGCTCCGTAAACGATAAACCAACACCCACACGTCGACGAAACGCAAGATCTGTCGAAAACATCGCCGCTGTAGCATAGCTGTGAGGGTGCAGGAGAATTGCCGAAGCAGTCGATTTCGCTTCGCTCACAAGAACTCGGCCTTCCACAGAACACAACTTGGCGAATGCGAATTTTGCGTCGTGACTTGGGCCTGCACCCGTACAAAATACAACTGACCCAGGAGCTGTAGGTAAGCGCCCATAGACAACGATGGGTACTCGCTGTTGGAAACTGACCCTAATTTTCATCGAAAAATCATCTTCAGCGATGAAGCTCATTTCTGGATGAATTTCTGGACGTCAACAAACAAAATTGTCGAATTTGGGACGACACCTATCCACATGAGATCCAAGAGCGTCTAATATAATAATATAATGGCGGCGCTACAGTCCGAGGTGGACCTGGGCCTACCTTCTCAGCAACCACTCGTGGTGTGCGTGCTATTGTCCTTTCACGAGTGGATAGGACCTACAGTTTAATGCCGACTCCGAACGGCGAAATTGAGAAGCTTTTTCTAGACAGTTATACTCTTTGAGCATTGGCAGTGACTCGAAAGAGGTGGAGCCGTGAACAATTCTTTTTTTAAATTGTTTGTCTGAACTTGGATTCGAACCTAGACTGTGAAAATCTAGGGCGTATGGGTTGACGCATAAGTCCAGACGGCCACGGCGCCCACTACATCCCGAAAAATCACTGCTTGGTGTGGATTTTGGGCTGGCGGCGTCATCGGTCCAAATTTCTTTGAGAACGACGTTGACCAGACCATCACCGTTAACGGCGAGCGCTATAGGTCGATGATTACCAACTTCTTCTGGCATGAAATGGATGATATGGACTGGACACCGACGACATGTGGTTTCAACAGGACGGCGCTACATGGCACACAGCTCAGGCTGGAAATTCTGCACGAGCTATTCGAAGGCATGGTCATCTCACGTGGAGCTGCTGTGAACTGGTCACCGAGATCGTGCGATTTGACCCCGTTCGACTTTTTCTTGCTGTTTTTCTGAAGACAGGTCAATGCGAATAAGCCACAAGCCACAGCAGCCCTCGAAACCAACATAACAATGAAAGGAGGCGCTTAATGAAGGAGCCATTATTTCTGTGGCGAGTGCAACGAACCAACTTTCCATTCCATCGAACTGGGCAAGTGCTAGTAGTACTCCCTCGTTTTAGAAATAGGCAGGGGGACGCATTAAAACCGGACTTGGAGCTCTAAATTCCTTAAACGGTACCCTGGATCAAGAAATTCTTAAGCGGACCTCCACTTTATTTAAAAAGACCTGTCGATTGATATATCAACCGATAGGGTGCAGAAATATTTCAAACTCCACCCCAACTTCACCTGTACGGGAGACACCTCCACTTAACCTTACTTTTTAAATTTGCATGAATAGAAAATGGTATCAAGGCCTAAATTACCTAATTCCAAAATGTTATGCCGATATCTTTAAATGTGAAAGATATACACATGGGCCAGACGGACGGACAGACATACCGCAATTATAAGATTTCCCTTTGGTGAACATAACCTTAAAAATGGTGCTTGAAAAAGTTTTGGAAATGCTTTAGACTGAGTCGCTCGGGGTAAACTTTGAAGTTTTCTACAGGAGTACGGGATGAATAGACGCAGTGGCGTAAATGGCGTTAAAACAACAGCCTTCACCGCAGAAGTTGGCCTTCGCCAAGGATACGTTTTGGTACCTCTTCTTTTCCTAATACAGGGTGGGTCATCTAGTAGTTTCTTTTTTAAATCATAGGTTATTTTGACACTGACAACTGCTTCTCGCTCGAAATCTTGACAGAAGTCAGTTTCTTACCTCCGCGGGACGAAATGAGTCGCTTTAGGCTTGAACAACGTTGGGAAATATTGAAAATTTATTTCCAAAGTGAGTGCTGTGTAGCCCAAACAGTGCGTTTTTTTAAAAGAAGTGCGTTTTTTTTTAATTTGAATTTTAAGATTTTTATTTACATACATAGATTTTTACAATTTTTATGTTGTACATTTCCGCGAAGCCTTAGGGGCTTTTTGCCGAAATGAAGCACACGCCGCGACTGCTGTACGCAAATTTGTGCAAAAAGTTCGTTCGTTCGTCAACAGCTCAAATTCTAGTGCAAGAGGACAGCATTCATGGTCCCCGTCATCGCACGGTGCGCACAGATGAGAATGTGGCTGCTGCGGACGAGTGTGAGACTCAATTCACGAACATCAACTCGCCATCGATTTCAACAGCTCAACATTTACATTTCACGCACTAGCCTGAGGAGAATTCTGCACAAAGATCTCGGATTATTCGCTTACAAGGTCCAACTGACTCAGCAGTTGAAGGCGCGCAATCCGACCATCCGCTTCGTTTTCGCTTCGCAGTTTGGTCCTTAGAGCAGCTTGAATTGGACAACGATTTTGGGCGAAAAAAATCATTTTTTCTGACGAGAAATCTCGGCGGTTACGTTAACAAACAAAATTTCCCCTGGCGCATCTGGGGCTCGGAAAACCCGCACGGATTCTGGAGTGGTAGCATCATTAGACCATTTTTCTTCGAAAATGAGACTCGGAACAACGTTTTGGTCAACGGCGGGCGTTACAGAGCCAAGTTAACCGACTTTGGTTAATGCAGGATGACGCGCCATGCCACACAGCCCATGCCACAATCGATCTTTTGCGCACTAAATTCCGAAATCGTGTTAACAGCCGTCTTGGCGATGTCAATTGGCCGCCTCGGAGCTGCGATTTGACCCCTCTGGAATTTTTTTTGTGGGGAACCGTGAAGGTCCGATTTTATGACAACAATCCGGAAACGACTCAAGCATTTAAGGCCAATATCATCCAAGCAATCCGCAGTAGTCGCGGTGGGTGCTTCGTTTCGGCCAAAACTGCTTTCCAAAAAACGCACTGTTTGGACTACACAGCACTCACTTTGGAAGTAAGTTTTCAATATTTGCGAACGTTGTTCAAGCGTAAAACGACTCATTTCGTTCCGCGGAGGTATGATACTGACTTTCTGTCAAGATTTCGAGCAGGAAACAGCTGTCAATGTCAAAATAGCCTATGATTTACAAAAAATCCTCTAGATGGCGCACTCTGTATAAGACATTAGCCTATGATCATTTATGAAGCAGGATCCAGAGGACCTGCTATCTATTACCTTTGGCTAAAGCATCAGAGGATTGGAGAAGACTAGAAGAGTGTTTAACATGAATTTAGTCAAGGCTATGGGTCCCACAGTCATGGTAGGCAGCCCTTAAGCCTTCTTCGACTCTGAGCCTGCGACACAACATTGGACAGGATGGACGCAATAAGTTAGTGCACCGAAGTTGAAAGGGATTTGAACCAAGTTGTGGTAGGAAACAACTTTTGGGAGATCGTTCCCGAAATGAAAGCCTTATCATTCCAATACGGCGCCGTGAATGCTTACGTAAAGGTCTTTGAAAGAAAACGCTATTGACGGTTAATTAAAGTGAAATAGTATGGGTCAAATACAGCGAGAATAGGCATTCTACTCTTTGGAACGACATACCAACTGTGGTCCAGGATCTAGCTGACCAACACAAAAAGAGAGGCTCGGTCGACTTTCCATGAGACTCTAGAAAAGGCTAGAGAAAGAGTTTTCAATTCTAGTGCAACACGCTCAAGAAGCCTTCAAAGAGTGTCCGGTGCGCTTGGCTCACAGCTACCACGCCTTAAGTCAGCAACAAGTCAAAAAGTTGGAAATCATAGACAAAATCAAGGCCTAAACCAAGGAAACTTACCACTGTCATAGTAGTCATAGATGATCACAGGTGTGGGGAGATGCTTTGTCACTTTGTACGTCTTGTAAGCATCCAGAGTTGGGCAGATCTCATTGTGGTCCAGGAAGTCAAAGTAGATGACCACCACGGTGTCCCGTTTCCTCGTCTCAACTTTCTGCAAAATTAAACTCCAGTCTTTACCATTTACAAACAGACTCCTTGTCAACTACGCGACTTACCTTGATCCTTGCATTCGCTTCCAGAGACGGCAGAGTGTCGAGGTCAACTGTGAAACCACTCGGCAGACTCACTTCCATCACGGCCATGTTTGATTTGTTGGCGCCACCTTCAACGGGAACAAAGCTGAAAAGCAAAGGAACTCAGTGGACATTTGCCAACACTCAGAGGAGCTTTGAACCCACCTCGTGCAGATGGACAAGTGCAAGTAGTTCGCATGCGAAATGCGGTTGACTTGAGGGTCCAGGATGAACCTCGGCCATGCTCCGGTGACATTTGTGTTGTATCGGTAGGAGACCTGCGCCAGAGCTGCTCCACGGCCTGTCGCCGAGATTGTGAGGTTCTTCACCGTGGATGGGAGCTGGTACGACTGCATGACTATCGCGTTCTCGGCGTTCACGTTCATTGTCGTCTCAGCGCCTTGTCCGTAGTTGAAGACAACCTCGACGTTGGTTCCTTGGCTCGAGGTTCGCTCGGAGAACTTTATCAGAGTCTCCAGACCCACGATGGTGTCGGTCGAGGAGGCAAAGCCACCGAACAGGTTCCTCTGGTCCACAAGCCACTTGAGGACTGGCAGGGCATCCGCAATGAGGTTGCTCTCGAGCAGAGCCATCGCGGCGTACGAAGTGATCTCGATGTTGATGGATCGGGTGCGGTTGTACCACGGGCTGTTCTTGTCACCCTCCGGGGTGGTCTTGTTCCACCACTTCTTGCCGTCTTCTGTGATCGCCATGCTGTCCAGTTGCTGGATGAATGAACCCTTGGATCCATGGTTGGCCAGGGCGAGGACATACGCTCCAATCGCGAGAGCGTGTGTGTCGTTTGTGGAGTCCAATCCGCGAGCTACGTAGTCCAGCCCTCTGGCAATCTGATTCTTGAACTCTGGATAAGTGTCCTGAAAAGAGACAGAATCAGCAAATGTCGAGGGAGGCGATGGGGTGATCGTACGGAATTTTCCATGAAGGCCATCAGCGCGAAGGCAGTGAGGCTGACGCTGCTATCGTCGAGCTGCGCGAATACATCGCCCATCTCTGCGAAGCTTCCATCGTCCTTCTGAATCTTCGCTAGGTAATCCAACGCCGACTTGATCACCGCCTCGTCGATCTGAGTGTAGACGCTCGCCTGGCGGAATGACCGAGCCACGTAGGCCGTGAGCCAAGTGCTGCTGTTCTTCTCCGACGTCCCGAAAGCGCTAAAGGCTCCATTCTTGTGGCGGTAGTGGAGTTCCCGTTGGTAGCCCACCTCTAGGAATCGCTTGGCCCTGCTCTCAATCGCTGGCGACAGCTTTCTTATTCTCTGGAAGCAAGTGGGTCAGGAGACTGATCCCGGAACGCATGAAATGAGACTTACCTGCAGGTATCTGAGGACCAGGACGTTGGGGACAAAGTTCACCATGGTCTGCTCGCCGCAGCCGACTGGCTTTCGGATGAGATCTTCCACGTTCTTGATGGCGCTTCCAATGAGGTCGCCCACGACGGAGACTTCTATCATCGCAGACTCGGGAATCGCGTTCCGGGGAATGTCTATCGTGACGTTCTCCAGGATTTCCGGTTTCGCACTGAGATCCAGCAAAAAGCCGCGGTTCACGCGCTCCATAGCACCGGCTGGCTCGACCAGGAGTGTCTTCTCGACGGTGTCCCCAGCCAGTTGGGTGTTTGCGACGGCCTTGATCACGAGGTGTCCGATCTTCTTCGGTCGAATGATGAACGAGAGAGATTGGGCTGTCCTCGCAGTCACCTTCACGGATCGGCGGTTGTAGAGCTCGATTTCTGGGGAAGGACTAGGCAGTCAGACGGAAATAGAGGCGTGTGAGGGGCTAGGACTTACTTGGTGCTGGCTCCAGTTTGTTCTCCAGATGGGGGAAGTCAAATTCCTGGGCAGTGTTGTAGAGGGTCACCTCGACGTCCAAGTCGCGGTCCATGTTGTTGAAGACCACAAAGGGAACTGCCAGCACTTCGCCCTTTCTCACGGAGTACGGAAGATCGGTGGTGATGTAGAAGTCCCGGAACGACTGCAAGGCACTCGGCGGCTTGGACAGACCCAGTCCGGTGACCGGATCCAGAGAGAAGGCGGTCAAGACCCACGATCGCATTTGGCTCGGAAGACGCTTGTGGATGGTGGTGCGGCCTTCATTTCTGAAGAAGGAACATCAAAGTCCGTCCTCCTTGACTCTCTCATGATCACTTACCCGGAGGATATGTTCATGAACAGCCACGTGTCAGCAATCTCCTGCATGACATGCACCCGTGGATGATTCCAGAAAGGCTTGGGGATTCTGCTGAACGCGTATGGTCCGGCCAGTGGAGGCCTGGTGTTGACCTCGAACTTGTGGGCCGGTCCGATGTCGGTCTTCTTGATGGTCGTGTGTCTGTCATCATCCTCGGCGATGATCGTGGGAGATGTTGTCATCAGGGGATCTGCAAAATGCGATCGTGACTACTTATGGTCCACCTTCACATGAGGACTCACCTCTGAAAATGATGTAATCCGTGTTGGACATCGTGATCACGCCGGACTCCTTGCCGGGAGAGGCTTTAGGCGTGTTCACGTCGATCAGGTCGTACTTGTCAAGCGCCGCCATCACTCCAGAATGACTCAAGTCGTTGCCTGAAAAAGAGGAGAGGACTGGGCTGATGAATTTGTCTCAGACTCTGTTGGTGTCTGGTACCCATTCGAAGATCGAGAGCGTTTTGATCCACAGCCATGAGGCCGATGTACGAGTGCGGCTTTGTAGTGATTGTGATGTCGATGTCCTGTCCTGGAGGGGCCTTGTAGGGGGCTTCGATCTTAACGAAATTCACTAGATCCTCCCCGAACTCGATCACCTGCTCGTCGTAGACGAATTCGCCGTCCACGACCATGTAGACAAAGAGCTTGGCCTTCGGCACCATAGCAAAGGTTGCCAGGAACTTGAACGTGTGCACTTTGCTGTTTGAAACCTGAAATGATCTCTGATCAGTCATTTGTAATGAAACTGGATGAAAGTCTAACTTACGTCAACCGATCGTGAGATCAAGATATCGCCGCGTCCGACGATCTGATACACGAAATACTGCAGCGGCTGGTTGGCCTTGACCACAACGATGACTTCCTGGTTCACGGTAGGCCTGAAATTCAAAGAGATTCACAAGCGCCCTTCGAACGATCTCCTGCGATCTTACCGATCGGTGATGATCTGAGCCAAAATGAAATTTTTGCCACTCATCTGCTTCCGGGGAATCTTTCCCGCGTCCGTTGGCACGTCCATGTAGTTGACCTGAAACAGCCCAAAACACACGTCCCGTCAATCTTCCCACTCACCCCAGCAAACTCCTACTCACAATGACCGAATGATAGGCGTCGTTGTCCTCCTCGGGAACTGTAAACTTCAACTTGACCATTCCGTTCCCATCGAGCGTGTACTTTGTAGTGTTGTACATCTCGCTGCTTCCGTAGGAGTTCGTCAGATAGGCCGAGATGTCTGGACTGAAATCCTTCAGCTGACTGCCATCGTTCCTCACGATCTTGACCATCACCTCGAACGACACGCCTGGGATGTAGTAGTTCGGCATGCGAATGGTTTCGATGCTGTACCGGTCCCTGAACAAATTCACAACCGTGGTCGTGTTCTGCTTGGAACCAGTGGCTTCCTCCTCTACGATGGCCTCCAGGAGAATGTCCCGCTCGTAGTCCTCCTTGAATTTCAGCTCCCTCTTGATGTCGAACTCGACGTAGGCCTTGCCATCAATGGGCACCACCTTGCGGGTGATCAGATCGAAGACAAACGGCTGCAGGGATCCAAAGAACTTCGGGTAAACGGAGATTGTTGCTTCTCCCTTAATGGCTTTTCCAAATGGATACCTGTCGACGAAAGAATTCGGAAGTTAGTCCTGGAAGGAGGGGAGGGCCATCAAGCATACTTTGCCCGCACTGTGGCTGTGATCTTGCCGTCCTTGTAGATGGCGTGCTTGGCCGTGTCAATGGCGACTTCAAACTTCGGCAGGACATACTCGGCGATCTCGAACGTCTGCTTGTGCTTCTCGCCTTGCACCTCGACATTTATCGACCATTCGCCAAGGACCGGGAACGTTGACAGCTGCAGCTCGTCCATGTAGACCGAGCTTGTGAATCGAATGTTCTTCGACGTCCGAATGAGGTTCCCACCAGCATCCTGAAAAAGAAAAGACTCTCTTCAGCCTTTGAACCTCTCTCCGTCTCATGACTTACCCGAATCTGTAAGTTGACAGTGCCATAGTTTCTGGCGGGCTTCAAGTTCGAGTCCAGCAGAAGAACTCTGAAATGCACCACATCTCCGGGCTTGTAAATGGCCTTGTCCGTCTGGGTTAAGACTGTAAACTGCCTCGAGTCATAGTTCAGCTTGGTCTCGTTGGTGAAGATGATGCCGACGACACCCTCAGCTGTTAGACTATACCGATCGGGCTTGAGATCTGGCAGCTTTAGAGGGAAATTGAGTGTGGCAGGATGATGACTTTGAGAATGCCAGGGGGAACTTACCTCAAATTGCACCAACTCCGAGGAGTAGGGTCTCACTTCGACGGTCTTGAAGTCGGAATATGTGGAACCAAGGATGCCAACCTTGACAGTAGTGGGCTCATTGCTTTTGTGGATGGTCACCGCAACATGGAACTGCGAATTTGGTCGAATCGTGTTCGGTGCTATGATGGAGTAGTACCTGTGGAAAGATTTGAGATAGTGAGTGGTGTTTGACTCTGGAGTTCGAATCAGGCTGCCTAAGGAGGTTTATGAATTCAGAGGAAAGGTTGGGGCTTTCCCGAGTAGGGATCAGGATGAATACGAAATAAATTTGGGCGGAATATGAACTGTGTTCTGGATAAGTGAAAAAAGGAATACTCCGACTACATTTCACTGCAAATTTAGGGCATTTTGAGCGAGTTTTTCAGTCGGAACTAGTGTTGCAACTACGATTTGTTCGTCAGAGTTCTTGCAGAAAGTAACGAACCTCAGCGCGATAAAGTAAGAACAAGAAGCTTAATGACAAAATCACATATGAATCCAAAGGAAATCTATTCTATATATATAAAAAGTTGTTGCAAGTGCGTTGTGTCTTTATAACTCATGAACGGTCGAGCCGAATTCCATAAAATGTTTAGGGTTTCTTCCAATGGTGGTGTAGATAGTTTACCTAAAGTTTGCACGAAATTGGTAGACGCGCTCGTGAGTTTTTATGTCAATATCTGATTTTGTCCTTATAAAAAAGAACAACAACAAATACGCAGGCGCATATGAACGTGTGCTCTATGTATACTGTGTGCTGGTGTCATACACACGGCAAATACACGTTGTAGCACATAAACGCATATACATTGAAAGCTGTCAGTGAGTGATCACGTTAAGGTTCTCTTTCGTCGAACTCGCATTGTGAACGGATGTAATCGGTAAGAGTCGCATTTGATTTTTTTTTTGTTTATCGAACAAAAAGAGTTTTGCCGTGTAAATATGTTTTTTTTTTAAACTTGCAGCTAAACATCATCAAACAATTAGCTTAATTTTTTATCGCTTAAACACAAACGTAGATGTGCCCAATTTATTCGCGGTTACCGAAGTGTTTTTTCGTTGCTTTTGGTATGTGAATAATTGAATGATTGAAGCAATGACGTTTAATAGAGCATGTATGCAAATCCATGTTAATAAAATCGTCGTGTCTGTCTGACTGATTGTTCGAGCTAATCTCGGAAACGGCTAGACCGATTTCAATGAAACTTTACAGGAATGAAGAGGAGGTTGTCAAGAGTGACTTGGGCTATTTTATCCGTTTTTGGTTTATAAGAATTCGAGCTATGCAACCTGTCATTATTCAGAATTTCATATTCATCATGTCTAAGCGAAAGTAGACGACACACTGTCACCTGAAGTCACGAATGTGCAAGTTCTAAGAGACGACGTGAGCCAACCTAAATTTTTCATTATTATTTTACCATCTGAATTTATAAATATAACATTGAAGGTTCGTTTGAATGTATGGGATAAATTTCTAAACAATTGCACCGATCCTTATGCAATTTTTGACACTATAAGCGCCGATCGAAAACAAAAATTCGCATCTCTCAGCAAACATTCGCTGGAGAATTATGAAATTTTGCAGACATGAAAAGAACACCGGAACAAATTAGATCCTGTGAAAAAAGAAGGAGACATGCCTGCCAGAGAGGGCGTAGCGAAGCACGCTGGATACTCTAGTATAAACTAAAAATAGCTAACCTACGGAACTTAGGAACCTATACACGCTGGATCTCGTAAAACGAAGAAGGTCATGTTCGATGTCGTGGCAAGACTGTCAAACTCTTTATGTGATGCGTTAAAGAAAACAAATATATTTATTTTATTTAAGTGCAATAGTACTGTTAAAGCATTGATTTATTTAATATCCGAGTCACTTTCAGCGACAAGAGTAGTCCACAAGACCGATTTTTAGATTTTTGCACTTTTCGTGTCCAGATCCCTCCTTAAATCTCCAACCAAGCTAAAGGGCCGACTATAATGGCGGCATAACGACTGACGCAGTTGATTAAGTGCATGCCCAAAGTTAGCGGGGTCCCAGGTACGAATCCCAGTGAAAACAAATTTAATACGCTTTTATCCGGTTTTTCAAATCTGGTCCGGTCACCATTTGGCGCTGGAATCCGATTATCAGCAATATCACTGAACCGGTTGATCAGTGGTAGTAGTCTGACTATGGGGATCACAATGGACCAACATGGTCTAAGTGTGCTGGTAAATTCACTAGCAGCCCCCCAACCTAACCTAATCTAACCTATAATGGCCGTATGAAAACTCTGAGGATCTTGAGTGCATAGAATTCCACAATCCTAAAAAATGTACAGATGGTCCACGTCCACGTCCTTATATCCCGCATATTGTGAAAATTACAAAACAGTCTCATACTTTTTCAAAACTACACCAAAATAGACTTTGCTGGGAAAATGTTTTCGGACACTTGGCTGACTCCATAAACGACTAAGCGCCTCTATCGCTGGATATATCTTAACCCTCCAATGGTCGCGCGGTTTATGATCGCAGACCACCCTTTTTAAAATGACGTTACTATCAACCTTTTTCGCCATGTCCTTCGCCATGAATTTCCTCAAATTAACTTTTCTAACTATTGCAGTTGGTGACATTGGTGTTATAAGTTTTCAATCTCGGCTAATCTACGATCGTAGCGCCTTCTTGTTTTACACAAGTTCGGGTACCCACTGGAGGGTTAAAGCCGCAAATATACTTTTGCCATATATCTGGTGAAATAAAGGAAATGATTCAAACACCAATCGTCATCGAAGAGTTTTGTAGACTTCTGTAGGTTAAATTGCACCTGTTTTCAATTAACTTTAGAGATTCTCCAAAAGTCTGTTCCAAAACCATTGGAAAGTTATTAAATCTTGTTGCAATCGACTGAAATGCTTGTCAAATTTAGAAATAAATCAAAACCGAAAAACCCTATACCCATTTCCTATTTAATCCACCGCCTTAAATTGTTTCCTTTCCAAACTTCCCATCGCCATTTCACTTTTTAATCTCCCGCAGTAAATCAAGCAACCTCACCCAAAAACGCCCTAATTCCGTGAAAAGTCCAGAAAGAAAAGGGAAACTTCAGCACAGTTCCGTTGTGCCTATTCAAAAGGTACTCCGCGATAATTACACTGCCCTACAACAACATTTGGGTCAGAAACAGCAAAAGAAAGTCGCCCCAAACTCGTTAAATCAACAAAACCATGTCGGACTTACCAGAAACAGCGAAAAAAAGGCGCCAAGAGTTAATTGTTAAGTGTGAAGCTTAGAGTGCTTGAGTGCGACGAATTCGCGAAAAGGAAACACTCATAGTCCACCGGCCCCGAATGCTGTTGGAAGTGTAAACGAAGTCCATTACAGGCGGGCCTTAGCAGCGCATGGCGATGTTTGTCTCACGAAAGCGTAAAACTCAATCATTGCTTTGCCCCAGGGTCAGCGAATTGTCACTCAAGCGGCCATTGAACCGCGGTTTGGTGAAATTGAAAAGGTTCGCTTCGGGTCTTGCTGCTGTGGGCTATTCAATTATGAAGAGGAGATGTGATTAGGTGAGGCTTGTGAAGAAGATTTTGCGTAATTTGTTTGCGTGGAGTGGAAATTGCTTGGTGTGCGTTGAAGATCTACGCTGCTGGGAGGTGGGAAAGTGGATAATGGCTGTGCGTTGAAGCACAGTTGTTGTTTTTGTCGAATGGAAAAGGAAGTGAACAACGAATTGTCAAGAGGAAACAGATTTGTTCATCAAGATGTTTTCTTCTCCCATGAGTTAGAGATGCCATAACGCTAAGTGCTAGAACAATGGCAATGAAGACTGGAAGCGTTGAATTCATTAAAGATTTGTCTACTGAGTTATCAAGGACATCTAGTTGAAGTTTAAGTCTTTGGTAAAACCATCAGTCATTCTTGGCTACCAGCAACACTTCTACTCACAGAAAGTGGTCCGTCCACTGAACACCGTATAAAACTTACTTTTGGTTACAGTTTATTCTTACGTAGAAGCGTCATTGTCGCCGCGCGCTACTCAGAAGCCATCTCGGATAGTGTAGAGCACTACCCTCTGTCGTAAGTTCACCTCTCAGTGCTGTGCTGTGATGAAACACGATTGGATGGCGCAGTTGGATAAGTGCTTGCCCCAAGTTCGAGGGGTCCCAGGTTCGAATCCGAGTGAAATCGAATCTGGTCAAGTCACCGTTTGCCGTTGGGATCAAATTAACGGCACTGGAGTAGGTTGCTACCTGGCAGTACAATGACCAGTTTTAAGTCTGAGTGCTCCAATAGCGTTTCAAAAATCCTCCGAATAAAAAAAAAAAATGTGCTGTGGAGAGTATTCGGAAGTGTCCATCGTATGTCTGAGTGGTTCTTGCCTGGGTAAGCGCGTTCAGTGATTTTACCCTTTACGCACACATTTCTGAAGCAAGAGTCCGTCAAATTTTTCTGCTCGGCCAACAGCTACAATTTTCAGCAGTTTGTCTACTTCGGGGCACACGCGAACACCACAAATGACATCTTTGGGTGGAGATCTGGCATACAATTGTCCTTTCCCGCTGCTACTTCGGTTTATCGACCCATTATTTGTCAAAGCTCCTGATTTGAAGGACTAAAGACATGTTCTCGAAAACCCTTGATCTTTGAATCTTGCCTGACGGAGCTGAAAGGTGGACGACAAGCAGAAAGGCAGAGCCGAACTTGGTCTCTTTGAAAAAAGGATATTTATTCCTCTCTGCAAATGGAAAAACCCTGCGATCTTCTCAAAGCATGGGATGTAGTGCGGAAGGCGGAGATCTGTCGCTAAAAGCCGGGTCGAGCATATCAGGTATGAACGGCTAGAAGAGTCTTCGTTCCCTAAGCCTCCTTATTCGAGAAGCAGCAGAAGGACAGAACTACAGTCGGTTCGTCTCTTAATGGGTACGAAGTAGTTCCTTCGTATGGACCGCGTTCAGTTCTGCCTTCGACCGGAGCTGCAGTGGTCGTTTCAGACGGAGCTACAGGGATCTCTTTTTCGCCTGAGTAAACTGTCATTCCTTCATATAGACTGCGTCCAGTTGTGCTTTTGGACGAAACAACGGTGGTCGCCTCCTTGCTTAGGTATGTAGTCGTTCCTTCGTATTAATCATGTACAGTTGTGCCTTAGAAAGTGGTACCTCTAGTATAAGGTGTTCGCGATCACTTGAACGCAACACAACTTTGTCTTGGTGACTGAAAATAGCGTGCCAGTGACTGTCGAGGATTGAAGACAGGTTCAGTTCAGGCTCAGACCATCCATGCCTGCTTGGCTGTACATACTCGTATCTTCGACCTTTTCGAGTGTCTTCGAAACCTTTTAATTCATCATAAAGAAAAGACCAAACTTGCGGTATAGAGACTAGACGTGATGGATAAATACAAGAGGTAGCATCGCACAACGATCGTTTAGGTTTGACATCAGCTTACGACCGGCCCTATACCCTCTTCGATGCAGTGATCAAGAAGAATCATTGGCAACAAGAAGTGTTCATTTCGTTCACATTCAAAGCTTGGAATTGAGTAAGAACCCTTCTTGAACTGTTGAAAATCGTAGTCTGCGGCATCTTAGACTTTCATTCCCATTAATACTGATGCCAAATTACAGCACTAATCTTTCTGGCTCCCATATTGGCCCGGTTCTTGGGATAGAACTTCAGTCCTTTGATCGTTTAGATCTTTTTTGTTTTGCTTCTCAAATACTTCACCAAATATACTGCGTCAAAATCGTTTACAGCTCTTGTTCAATTTTTCCCTCAAGTCTGTTTAGCCTGTTTCTTTTTCTGACTGGGTATGCGTGTTGCACGACTATTTTTAATAAAAAGCTTTGTTTTTTTCTAGTGACTTCAGCCGAAGCCATCTAAACAAGGGTGATGAGGAGCCCATACTCCACCTCCTCTGTACTTGCCTGTCTCTAGGTCTTGAAGACTTCTGCATCTAGGAGTCTACTTCTTCCATAAACTCTACAAACTCAGCGAGATAACCATCAAAACTGTACTTAGCTTTATACTTAACTTCAAATTGATCTCATAGAATGAATGTGCTGATGGATCTTTCGGTTATTCACGTGGCGGCACATCGAACCTCTCTTGGCTGTTGGTGCATACCTTAACTTTGCTTTCACTGGGATTCGAACCTGGAACCTCTCTAACTTGGGGCAGGCAATTAACCAACAGCGCCATCCAGTCATTTCCCCCTACTTTAGGCTTAAAAAAAGATTCATCACAGTTTGACAACCTCACAGTAAAAGCCCATTTTGACAAATACAAGAATTCACCAAGAAATCACAAAAACAAACATAATGACAAACTTCCGGTTTCAATTTCATTCAGTAATCACTTCTCATCTTCATTTTGACAGTCACTTTTGACCTTCAATTCAATTTCACGCGACTTCTTTGACGTCGTTTCATCGAAACGCAAACAAACATGTTTTATTGCGTTCTTGTGACATTGACATTTCGATGCAACGATTAACTGTCACATTCCCATTCCTTCCTAAAACAACGGTACGTTTGCATGTTTGTTCCCACTTTCATCTAACAGTAGGCGTTACTCTCGATACAATCGTGAATTTTATTGTAGCTACCCACAAGTCAGTTATTTTTAAAGCTATTATCAGAATCCGTATAAAGCGACCGCTTAACGCTTGAGGATTCGAATAATTACTGCGAAGCGTCTCGCTCAATTACCCCTGAATCTGAGGAAACTTTTGAAACGAATCTATTGCGGTAATTTTTCATAGAATGTTGTCTTGGCAAATGCTAGATGATATTACAGCTTACAGTCAATTACAGGTTTTAAGGGGAACACATGACTTCACATCGTTAAGGTGGCTACGTATCATCTTCTCAAAATTTGAATTCACTTTAAGGCTCTAAAATTAAACCTGATGTCAATCAGATATCAACCGCAGAGGAATGTTGTAGGTGAAGTGATATTTTAGAGGTTTTTTTCTTTGAGTCTGTTGACTGGCTTTCGCTTTGGGACCTTGATCAGAAAATTGCTGCTTATGAGGAACTGCACTGTACCTCTTGCAAGTTGTGAATCTTCTTCGCTAAAATGAAAGGCAACGCCATCGTTGCCATGTTGGTCAAGGCTGACAGTCGAATAGTTCATTGCCGCTTTTGTTGGTGACGGAATATGTCGTTGTACATGTTTGCAACAAGTTCGTTGGAGAGCTTCTCTCGGCTACGCAGAGCTTTTGATTTACATACAATGTGTCAAATTAAGTTAATGTCCACATGTACTTTTTCATGTCACTAATCTTTTGAAGGGGCTTATTAGTTGATGCCTAGGAACAGAAGAAGAAGAATCTTCTTTGATAACGGCAGACATGAATTTTTGTGAAATGTTTCGCAGAGAACAAGAGTTCAAACGAATTGGCTAGATGAGGGTCTGAAATGGGCATCAGGGAGGCGAATACGTTGGAAAAGTTCTGCCTGCGCTCTTTGGTTCTGTTTGCGTTGATGGCTATTTGGGGAGAAGATTCAACCACAATCTGTACGGGATGTACAGGGACATGAGTCTAGTCAGGTATCGACGGATCCTACGCCTAAGATGGCTATCGTTTGTGGAGCGCACTGACAAATTGGCTCCGGCCCAGAAAATCTTCGACTACCAGTGGGATAATGCAACAGAGGACGTCAACGTCTAATGTGGCCCATCCAAGTGGAAAGGGATCAAACGATCGTGCCAGCTCGTTGGTTTAGGCCCAGGTACACTCAGCCCGGGCGCCACAAGAAGGCGCTAATCCACGCGATTTTAGATACCAATTCCAGTCCAAACTGCTACAGGCATCGAATGTTTCCTTCTTTAGATTAACAGTGGCGCACGAAGTTACACATCAATGCGCCTCCTTTCAACTACCGATATTTCCCATAAATACCATCGATTTAATACGTACATAGTCAAAGGGCAAAGTTGAAGAAGATTTTTTTTTCGAGAGAGGGTGTCGAGTGTCTAGAATCAAACCCAGATCTCATTGTAGGACTAGACACAACTTATCCACTGCACCACGATGCCCACAAATGATTTATTTGTGATATGCCAAAAAAATATTTCTTAAAACGCCCTGTACTAACTTTTTTCTAAAAAAAAACCTGTTCCGAGTTAAAGCACTTAAAGTAAGCAAATACGTTACCCACAACATACCGGATGTTTGATATTTCGCCGTCAGGAGAATACCCTGGCTAACTCACAATCATCAACAACCATCCAATCAGTCAGTCAGTTCAAACGAACGACCAACGTCAAGTCGAAGGCTTGGTTCTTCATCAAACAGCGGGCTTCGGCAAACAAAAATGCCAAGCGCCTCATGCCTCTGACCGATAAAAACCCCACATGCGACTCAAAATCGATCGGTTTCCCTTTAGGAATCACTGATCACCGCCATAAAACATACTGGCATCCACAACTTTTATCTTTTTCTTTACTCGAGTTCACGAAAAATAAAAAAAAGCAAAACAAGAGCTCAGACATCAAAACAGGTTCCGAAATGACCGCGCCTCGAAGATCGGTGATTGTGTCGATGGTGTTTTTGTTTCTTTTGGCACAAGTCTGTTGCTGCTGTTTTTTCTTTTAATTTTGCTGAGATCACTGGTATATTTGGTAAGACCCGTACTTTCAAAGAATTCAAACAAATTGTCAAGCGGCGTGCGATTTCCTTCGCTTCGGTTGACTTATCGTCGGAATAGCTGACCACGAGACAGATTATTTCTTCTTTCTTTGACGCGAATGCCTGACAGGGGGAATAAACGAGTTCTGGGAAGGAAATGAAAGAAAAAAACTAAATTGGTTACGTGCCTGTTTTTATGGCGATTGTGAGATACTTTCATGAGAGTCATCATTTTGAAATGACAATATTAGTACTGTAAATGGCTTACAAAACTTGAAAGTAGTTAAAGACGTCGAGACAAACTGGTGATACCGGGTTTTGTCTCTGCGAAGTTATCTTGGCCCAATTGAGGCAAATTGTTGGTTGTTACTTCAGGAATAGGCGGAAATGGACCCATTTTGGCTTTCTTACATTGTTTGGGCCTGTATCTTGCTGTATCTGGCTGTCAAGTTAATTGTTTTGCTTCTACTCAAATGCGTAGGTATGGTCGGTTCTACGTCATTGTCCAAAGGAATGAACCAGGGGTATTTATACAGGGTGGGTTATTTAATGGTTTTCTTTTAAATCATAGATTATTTTGACACTGACAGCTGTTTCCCGCTCGAAATCTGGACAGAAAGTCAGTATCATACCTCCGCGGAACGAAATGATCCGCTTTTCACTTGAACAACGTTGGGAAATATTGAAAACTTATTTCCAAAATGAGTGCTGTGAAGCCCAAGCAGTGCGTCTTCGAGAAAGACTTCTTTACCGACACCCCTTCTAGATCAACATCAGCATATCCCTTTATCTTTCGGAATAATACAGCGCCTTCCAGGCTAAGTTAAAGGATGTCTAGAAAGGACATCAGCATATGTTCGGACAGCCATGCAGCAATTAAATCCCTGAGCTCTGTCGCTTTCCATTCTAAGGCCTCCCTCACCATCGATCTCCTGACGAGAGGGCTGAACATTTAAACATTTATCTCATGTGGATCCCGGGGCACAGTAAAATCCGAGGGAAATGCGAAGCCTATGAACTAAATGAATTTTACCGCCCATGTCCATGCCATTCGCTGCAGCAAAACATCTTCTAAAATATCACACAATCTTAAAGAATCACTAATCTTAGATGGTCCGAAGGAACTGCTTGCCTCATTACAAAACAAATCTGGCCAAAACAAGGTTCATAAAGTTTACTCTCTCTTATCAGAATGGACAGGTCATCTCTTGAGACCTTCATTGATGTTAATACAGGGCACACACACCACACCATATGCCCCATCCACAAAAAAGGCGATCCTACCTCTTGCAACAACTATAGAGTTATATCCCTGCTCAACGTCGCCTACAAGATCCTCTCCAGCGTACTGTGTGAACGTCTAAGCCATTTTGCACCGCACTAATCGGCACGTACCAGTGCGGCTTCCGGCCCGGCATATCGACTATAGACCAGATCTTCACACTAAGGCAAGAGAAGACCAGCGAGTTTCAAATCGTCGATACGCACCATTTTTATCGATTTTAAAGCCGCATACGACAGCATTCATCGCAAGGAACTATTCGAAGCGATGGTCGAATTCGGGATCCTGGGAAAACTGATCCGGTTGTGTCGCACCACGCTAACACATACGCGATGCACCGTGCAGTTCGGCTCGAGGACCTCCGAGCCGTTTGAAACCTGCACTGGATTTCGGCAAGGAGATGCGCTGTCGTGTGATTTCTTCAATTTGGTACTGGAGAAGATAGTGCGGCGGGCTGCTGTAAACACGGAAGGCGAACAGTTCAACGTTCGCCAGAGCAGTTTTCCGGGCTATAACGACATTTCAGACATCTAGCAGGCAGACCAAGATGACATCTAATGGACTTTTAAGGAATCTGTTCACATCCCGAGCGAAGACGCAGCAGGGCACGAGCACATATACGGCGACATGCGCAGTTTAAAGGGGACTTTAGTCAACTTGCGCTTTAAGCAGGTGACAAAAGATGGCGCTAGCCTAGGATGCATACAGCTTGAAGACAGGGGCCACCTTAGAACAAACGCGCCACGTGAAATAAAAATTATACTTCCATGACTAATGTGCCGTCTATAGGTCAGATTAATCATCTGTTTCTTTTTTTTCTTCTGTTGGGCTGCAGTCTGGGGTGGACCTGGACCTCAACCAACAGCACAATCTTCTGCTAGCTGTCCCCAATTGCGTACGTCAAGTCTGTTCTGAAACTTCTGTTAAATGAAATAAATTAGTTTTAGAGACCTGCAGAGGTTCTGAAACAGATGTTGTGGCAATTCAAAAACCAAGCCAAGCTTAAAATTGTCCAAATTGGCGCTCGATTGAAAGATGCTCTCATTTTTGCTAATTTTGTCGCATGTCATCGTGACTATGACATTTGTGAGGTGAACAGAAGCAGAATGGAGATAAATAAACCACGGATTGCTCTACCCCTCAAGAATGCGGAATGATTGTGTTAATATTTTTATCAAATGTCTTAACAAATGAACTGAGTAAACACTGAGAAGCTTAGCCATTCGCCAGGAGATGACTAACTTAGCACGAGACAGCTTAAGCAGAAGCAGACACCGAAACGGCTATTCGAAACCGATTCTGGTGCTGCAGATTTGTTTAAGACAATCCTCAAACAGAGACAAGAAAGGAAGGGAAGGAAATCAGGGATAAGAAGGGGTACTTAAAGATGTACTTATGAAACGTGGAATCAGTACATCAACAAGTGCTTAGAGATCGCAAGATCATCCTATGTTTCAACCTGGGCCGAGGACGAATTTGGGATTGAAGCAGGGAAAGGATGAGCGACAAGGTGACGAGGATACGTGACTACATAAAATTCCTAGCTTCTGGGGAATTGAAAATCTGTGATCAATGCAAAATTTCATTCTTTCAGTACCAATGCATCTACAAAGATTGACCGTTTGGTGCGGTTAATGGCATGTCGGGATCATTGGACCCTATTTCTTTTGAAATGACACCTTTACCGTCAATAGTCTCGGGTATAGAGCAATGTTAACTGACTTTCTGTGTACTTGTGTTTGTTGTAGTTTAACAACATTGATATATACGAGCTGTGATTCCAACAAGACGGAGCTACATGCCATGCAAAGGACGCAACGCTCAAAGTTGTGAGGGATAAATTTGGTGATTGGGTCTTTATACGGCGAGCGTTCATGAATTGGCCGTCGCAATCATGACACTTGACACAACTCGATTATTTTGTCAACTCAAATCCTTATCCTATGCTAACAAGCCTAAACCAACCACTTTGGACGAGCTTGAGGCTCTATTGCTGCAATAACGCCGCACATTATTTGACCGAACGATCAAAAATTCGGACCACCCGCTTGAAGCACTGACAGTGAATACGAGACAGTCATTTGAATGATGTGCCATTCCATACATACAGTCAGTGTCAAAAGTGAGTGAACACCTACCTCTAAAAAGACCTATATTATGGAACAAAAGTCTTACTTTGTATGCCTTAACTACTGTTTCCAGTTATTATAACTGTCGGTCTAAATGTTCCCTCCAATATCTGATGACACTGAACTGTTATGTCTTACAATTATTGACAGAACATGTGTAAACTCAATTTTGACTTTACCGTTTTTAGCACTTTTCTCTTCTAAATTTAGTTAATTATTTTATGTTTAGGCTTATGTTAAATATAATACAGTACATTTTAAAGTATGGCTTTGAAGCTTTAAGTAAATGTATCCATATACGAGTATGTTCTGGCTCAGTCCGGTGAATTTTAATTTAGTGCATAAGCTTCCAAATATTTAATACTTATCTTCCTTTCGTTCTTATCTTACCCCGTATAATAATAATAATAATGGCGGCGCTACAGTCTGAGGTGGACCTGGGCCTAGCTTCTCAGCAACCACTCGTGTTGTGCGTGCTATTGTTCTCTCACGTGGAGTGGAGGGGACCTACTATTATTTAATGCCGACTCCGAACGGCGAGATTGAGAAGCTTTTTCTAGACAATTATACTCTTTGAGCATTGTGAGTGACTCAAATGAGGTGGTTCCGTGAAAACATCGAGCGTAGGAGTCTGCGCACCTACCCACTACGCCACGCCGCCCACAAGGCCGATCTGCACCCAAAAATGTTTATGGTCACAATTTCGCGGTCATCGAAAGGTCCTATCTTTGCATTTCTTCAACCAGAAGAAACGCCAGAAGCATGCCAAATTGGCTCAAAAGCAACCTGCGTTCGTCAATAGGCACGGTCCTTACTCTCCTGATATTTTCCCAACGGATTACCATCTTTTCCGCAATTTGTATTGATTTTGGCGGCAGAAGGTCTTCCGGAACCTCCTTTTGTAAATGTCTCTTTTTAATCGGGAAATTTTCTAGCACAACCGTGTTTGCGGCCAGGTTGAGATAGACTTAGGCCTAGCTTCTACAGCAAGCACTCGTGTTGTACGTGCTATCTCACGAGTGGAGAGGACTTTAAGTTTAATTCCGACTCTGAAGTGCGAAATTTTAAAAATGTTCTTTCTCTTTTTTTTGTAAATGAACCTGGAGCTATGGTCGAATCCAGGATAGGAGATAAGCAGTGCGGTTTTCGTCCCGGCAGAAGAACAACCGACCAACTTTTCACTCTAAGAATGGTACTCGAGAAGGCTTGGAAGTACGAAAAACCGACCTACAGTTGTTTTGTAGATTTGGAAAGGCATACGACCGAGTTCCTCGAAGTACGAACTCTGGAGTGTTCTGCAGGAGTATGGGATTGATGGTTCTTTGTTGAGGGCCATTCAGTCTCGATACACAAACTGTAGCAGCTGTGTTCGGACTAACGTTAGTAAATCAACATCTTTCACCGTGGACGTTGGACTTTGCCAAGGGTGAGTTTTGTCACCTCTACTTTTCATTATATATATGAGATTATATAAATTAGATTTTTTCGTGCTGTTGTGGGAATTACTCGCCGGGAAAGGGTGAGAAACACGGCAGTGCGCGAGGAACTCAACGTTGGGTAGTTGCTACTTCGTACGGAATGGGCTGTACTTTGATGGTTTGGTCACGTGGCATGAATGTTCCCATCATTCCGAGGCGTGATTTGAATGCGATTCCATCAGGTAGGCGACCGCTTGGCAGACCCAGGACGAGATGGTTGAACCAAGTCCAAAAACTCGCCTGGTTGCGCCTGGGCATAACTCCTAATGAGTTAGAGTCAATGGCGGAGGATCGAGTGGCCTGGAGATCTCTCGTGCACGCATTTCCCCCGCGACCCCTTTAGTGGAACATGCGGGTCACTGAAAATGATGATGATGATAAACCTAAACTGAAAGTCTAGTGAGTAGGTGTCGACGCACATATCCACTACGTCACGGCGTCCATCAGTTCGACAACTGAGCACTAGAATAAGGGAGCTTGGAAATGTTTGTTAATCGAAAGCTAACTACGAGTCGGACTTCATGGTTCGATCAAAACACTGTATGAACCACTCTATCCATCTATGTATAGAGCATCTATCTATACAGGTCTGGCAAAGTCTTTATTTGGTTTCTTCAGTGGCGTCCTGTATGGCGCTTCAGCCGCTTTGCCCGTGAATACTCACTATCTGCAAGGAATTGAAAAATAAAATGTAAGCACATTAAATAACACTATGTCACGACTTGGTCAGTATTTTTCCTTTAACTTCAACCAACCAACTGCCAATTAATTGAATTACCCTACTATTCACCCATTCCCCAGTCCCCATCCATCTGCGACTTAATAGAGTACACGTTTTCGTTCTAGTCCCCCGTCAGTTCTTGTTTGCGATTCAATTTCCACGCCAATTTCGAACCACTTACCACACCGCCTTTGCTACAAGTGACTCTCCCATATTAGCAAACATCTCAGTCAAACGGAGAAAAAAAACAAATTCCACAATTCCTGCCCATATACATACTCGTACGTATCCAATAGATACTTTAAATCATCTCAGTGACAACCACCGCGCCGCCCACTCGCCCGAAAACTCTCCGGGTTAACCCATCTGTCGATCGATTTCCGAGTGAAATTCCTACTCACAAATCTGAATCACAGTCTATTTCTGAGTATCTCGTGCACGCAATCCAATCTCAGATACAACACAAAGCCACTCTCCCAACTCAGGCAGCAATTGAGTTAAGCGCAATTAACACTTTCCAGTTGGTATCTATTTGCTTCCAGATCACTTATGACGTCACACTTAATGTATCTGTGTATCTACGAGCGTAAGAAAAGATATATTCTGTTGATTCATAAGAGCGTGCGGGCGTTTCATCCATTTAAGACACAAATCCGAGCCAATTCAAGGCAACAACTGTAACACAAACGCAACGCGTAGGTCGGCGCTTGATCTCCGCAACGATCTGAAGTTAATTTTGCTTTTGCTTGCCACAAACATACTCGTACAAGCCAGAACATCGCCGATTAGTGGAGGGAAACGTTTCTGGTTTTGTTTTGTCTAATTGCGAACCAATAACCGGACGAAGTGTCGATCGATGAGCGTCTCAAGGTGAGCACTGACATCACACCGATGCAGGTAGGTTTGGCAACAAATTTCACAAAACTGGGTCTCAATTCATTCTCCCCGAACAGGTCGCATGGTTAAGTCATCTATTTTTGGTAAAACGCTTCACACGGACGCACCAGAGTTCGACGGAATTGTGTAGGATCGCGAAACCTTACATGCATCGCATACTATACTCGTGAGCTTCTTTGGAACAAAAATAAAGCAAAACAAAAACAACAAAAACAGCAGCAACCAACCAAGGCAACGCTGGATAACATCACCGCCTTTGGAGAGCGAGACCAAAACGAAGCACAAAAGATACGAACGAACAGCGACTAACATAACAAACGACAGACCAAAACTGAATCGGGTATAGACTTGATTTCGTAACTCTGGAGGCGCTGCACTTCACAAGACACAAAAACAAGTATTCACGGGAGAGGGGGAGAAGATATTCACATTGCACAAGCTTAGATTGAAAGAGATACTGACCCCTGACCGAAGACCGGGTCGATGAGGCACTGCGTGAGGCTAAGTGTAAAGAGTACGGCAGCTAAACGATACATGTTTAGCGCACCAGCGTCGATCGACTGTGCGTGTGATTACACGGTTACGGATGCGATGGGTACGGGTGCACGGGTTTAATGGGATCTTTTGTTCGCTTGCCGATCGCGGATTGAATGCGGTTTCACCTGTTGTCCGTTGGCGATCTTGCGAGTAACTGCAGACACGGCTCAGGTGGAATGGGCTTAGTCACATACCGAGTTTGAGTGACTCGAGCAAAGTGGTGTGTTGAGGTTGAATTGAAGTTTTGAAATTCGCTTTTTTTTTGTATTCTGTTTTTGTTTCTGTTTCGTTTTGTTGCTGTTCATTCCGTGGAGGTTCGGGTAGTCGATGGGTTTGCGGATATGATGTTTAGGTTGAGTCTAGATCGAGGTAGGAAATACTCACCTTTTTTGGTACAACACAGGGTGCTCCTGTGAAAATTTGTAAACAGGCACTATAGGCCATCGTACTTTAAAGATGTTTGTGGCGCACTGGACTTTCCTTTCGCTGCGTCTGATGCTGACCAAAATTTCACCACAGGTATGGGGAAAATGCAAAAATGGCATCATTTCAAGCGACAACGGAAAAGGCCGCTATCACATTCACTGTGGAACAGTGCCGCCAAGTTGGGCATCAAACTGCTACGTCCCCACAAAACTCAACTCGATTCAAAATTTTTTTTTTATTTTTTTTGTCGTAGGGTTTTGTCATACTACACTGGAGCACTCAGACTCAAGACTGGTCCATTGTACTACCAGGCAGCAACCTACTTTTACTGAAATTTCCTGGTCTTCCGAAGACCAGCAGGCGCTTCTGTGATGAAGAGCCTACATCATCAGCTCTCACCTCATCAGCGCCGAATAACTGCCACCTGATCCGAGCAAAGGCGGGACAATGGCAGAGGAAGTGCTCTGCAGTGTCATCGTCTTCTCCACAGGCGTCGCAGAGGATTTCATCACTTAGGCCAAGCACACTTAGGTGTTTGGCGAAGGTGTAGTGCCCCGTTAGTACGCGGGTAAGTTGTCTCCAATCTTTTCTGTTAGGAGATAACAAGAAAGCCGCGGATTTCTTACAGACGTTGGGGAGTATGCGCTTGGTCTGTCTACATCCTGGAGGGTCATGCCACCTGCGGTTGTGCTCTCGAAAAGTCCAACCATCGATGGAAGCCCTAACCAAGGACGCGGGCAGTCCCAACGTAGGTTCAGGTCCTGAGAATGCCTCATCTGATCCTCGCCTAGCAAGTTCATCGGCGATCTCATTTCCCGTGATCCCGTGATCCCGTGGTGCCCGGGAACCCAGACAAGTCTTAGCGAATTCAAGCTACCGATCAAATTCAGAGAAGACTTGCATTCCTAAACTATTCTAGAAGTGGTTAAAGGGTTGAGCAAGGCCTTAAGCACAGCTTGGCTGTCGCTACAGACACAAATACTTAGCCCCTTCCACCTATTCTTCACAATATAGCTCGTAGCTATTAGGATCGCATAGGTTTCCGCTTGGAAAACCGACGCAAATTTACCTAACGAGGTGTGCAGTCTGAAGTTGTCGCTCTCCACGAAGGCACCAGCACCAGATCCTTCACGGTCTTGGGGCCGTCCGTGAAAATTCGACTACATTCAGATTCTGGCCAGAGCCAGTACTGAGTACAGGGAAAGTCGACTTTGTATGTTCGTCGCAGCTGGAGTACTGGTGTCCGTGCATCAGACGGCATATCCATAAGACTGGGGTCAAAGGGGATGCGGTGCGCAAGGTCATCGAAACTCCAGTGCGAGTTGTACCAATAACCACTTCTTTTTAAACGGAAGATGGCCTTGAGAGTGCACCCCATGATATGGACATCTAGGGGGGGGGGGGAGATTCAGCAGGGCATCAAGAGCAGAGCCAGGCGTGCTAGGGAAGGCCCCCATGCAGCCGAGACAGACCGTTCTTTGAAGCTTGGTGAGAGCAGCAGTTACGTATTTACGCGAAAGCTTATTCCACCAAACGACCGATGCATAGGAGAGAAGGGGCCTAATCATAGCCGTGTAGATCCAAACGGATCTTTTTGGTGATTGACCCCATGATTTGCCGAAAATTCCTTTACACTGCCAGAAAACTGACAGTGCCTTCGCAATTTTCGTTTCAATGTGTTTTTTCCACAAAAGCTTCCTATCTAGAATGACACCCAGATACTTAGCTTCATCGGAAAAGCGGATAGTGACACCTATTAGTACCAGTTGAGTCAAACCAGTCAATTTCCTCCTCCTCGTAAAGAGGACAACCTCGGTTTTAAGAGGGTTGACTGAAATCCCATTTCTGGTACACCAATCGTCGATCACGTCTAGAGCTGCCTGCGCTTTTGAACACACATCCGCTAGGCATGATCCGACAGACAGAACAGCTACATCATCCGCATAGGCCTGGGCGTAGATGTTGGAACTATTAAGAGCATCGAGCAGAGAGTCAACCAGCATGCACCATAGCAGTCCGCGTCCGCAATAATAGTTCTGTTCATCAGCATTGCTTTAATACAAAGCACTAATGATTCATCTACACCGTGTTCTCTGGCCGAGTTGCACATGCCATCAAAAGTCGCATTGTCAAAGGCACCCTCTATATCAATGAAAATGCCCCGACTTAAAATTACTTCTCAATTTTATTGCTTTAAGAAAATTGACACCAAAATTGAAAAAAAAAAAAGGTAAGGAAACGAGTTCAACTAAATAAATCTGGAAATAAACGAGCGTCTCATGGCAGCTCTCTTACTTCTGACAGCGTCCGCCAGTTGGCTTCATTTTGTCCAGCTCATAGAAGGTGATCGACTTTTGGCCTACAAGAGACTAAGGTGACTAAGGTCCCCAGAGACTATGCAAAATACTTACTCTTGTCGTAAACATCGTAAACCACAACGGAAACCTCTTTAGCATTGATTATCCAGAAAGTCCTCAAGACGTCCAAACGAATGCATTCCCCCATCTGGTCGATATCTTTGAAGATCGCGTAAGCGGACCCCGCACCGGAATCAACCTTGAGTGTCTGTGGTGAGAGGTTACTTCGAGCCCTGGCCAGAATCACGTCATGCTTACCCTAAGCTTAGGACTAGTCCATCCTGCTCGCGTGCCAAACCATCTGGCTGTCTCGTAAATTCCAATGTTGGAGTTGAAGGGATTGTCGTTTTGATCCTCCAGGAAAGTGTACCCTGATGGGAGGTTGACTTCCACTGCGGTGAAGTTGGATGTGTCACTCGTAAGCCGCGTTGACACACACACATTTACCGACACGAATGGTTCCACTCGCTCCGTGACCGTAAAGTTCGTCCGGAAGGCCGAAGTGGTCACGTATTGCCGAGGTCTGTTGTACCTGATCTTGATGTTGACCACAGCGAAGCCTCTGCCCTCTGTCTGAAGACGCACCTTGCGTGTGGCGCTGTTAAGCTGGAAAGGCGGTTTAGCTTCAATCCTGAGAGAGAACCTTGGGCTGACTTACTTGAACGGTTTGCAGGACGTGCACGTTGCTGGAGTTCACTTTTAGATCCCCCGAATCACCCTGGTCACTCTCGAAGTGAATATTCAAGTCCCTGTTCCCGAAATGCAACTGTCGAGCGATACCAATCATCGCGCCAAGAGCCATCAGATGAGTTGGGATCTTCTCCGAGTGGCCAGGGGACAGCAGATCCGCCACGAGGGGGATCAATGTCTCCGTTGGCTTCGCCTGCGACTGGAGTATGCTCAGAAAACCACCAGACGTTGTTGCCAGAGTTCCCTGCAGCGTGTTGGCCTCTTCCCACAGCACTTGTCTGCCGGTATCTGCGAAATATTCGTTAAAAGAGAACTCGCTGCCGTGTACGGGCGGAATCTTACGGATCCGGGCAGAGTGGCTAGAAAGCTGACATAAGATTTCCTGCGATTTCTCGTGTCTTCCCACGACAAGGACGTACTTGGAGAGCGCCACACTAGTCGGCGATTCGAGATCATCGAGACTGTTGTACAAGAACTCCAATCCCTTGGATGTGACGTTGGCATAGAGGCGTGAGTGATCCTGGAAGAGAAAGAAGTTGAGCTGCAATCAGGTGGCAAGATCCGAGACGAAGGGCTTACCTCATCTTCCATAAACGTGAGCAGAACCAAGGAAGTGAGTGTGACATCGCCGTCCAGTCCAGTTCCACTTGGGAAGCCACCATTCGATGCCTGCTTTGGTTGCAAGTAGAAGTTCAGGCCTCGAGTTATTATTTTGTGGTCGATTTGAATGAACCTCCGCGCCTGCTGGAGGCCCCACACAATGATGGCTGTCTCCAGCGTATCGCCTGTTCTCCGGAGAAGAAGAAGCTCAAAGAAGCTAAAGCATCCGTCGAGGTGCTTGAGTGTTAGGAGACTTTGATAACCCGTCTCAAGGAACACCAGTGCCTTCCTCTCCAGACTGGGGTTTGTCAGGTTGAAGGTCTAAAGTCAAAAATTGTCAAGAAGTCACTCAATTGAATAGAGAAGCTCATACCTTCAGATATTTGAGGACCAGGAGATTGGAGATGAATTGGATCGTCGTCTTCTTGCCATTTCTTGCAAAATGCCGCACCACATCCGATACAACACCCGATAAAGCATACAACAAAAAATATTTTAGGCCAAGAGAACTCCTTTACGCCAAGAGAGACTTTTAGGGGTCTAAGAGCAAATCGATTTCTGGGGCTTACCTAGGCGTGAGTTTTTTTAAAGCTAGGCCGGTGTGTGCGTTCAGTTCCTTTTCCTGAGAAGTGTATCCACGGAATTCAGCTGAAAGGTTGTACGTGGAAAAGTCCTTGTTTGTCAGGTTCAGTTGAGCAACGCCGACTCCTTTCTCATTCAGATAAATGGTTTGAGGGGTGGTCGAGTTATCAGGCTTTACACAGATCCTCACTGGATTTCCGGTGTCATTGACTGGGTTGTTCTGCAAGTCGGTGACGGAAACCTGCAACAGGGACACAACAAAAATAATAGACAATAATCTAAAACCAGTTGCTCTTATCAAAGATTTGACAAAAGCATATTTGGGCGCCGTTGGCCGTGTGGGTTTGTGCGTCGACCCATACGCCCTAAACTTTCAAGTCTAGGTTCAAATCCAAGATCAGACAAACAATTCTTCAAAAAATAAGTTGTTCACGCCTGCACGGCTGGGATGCAATGACGCATTAAAAAAAATGTTTGGAGATCCATATTTTCCAAATGGAGCTTTGGATCAAAAAGTGTTGAGGCATACCTCTGCCTCATATCAAAAGATCTGTCGATTGATATATAACTCGATGGGGTGCGACAATGTTTCAAAATTAATGTCAACTTCACCTGTACTGGAGCCACCCCCAAATGGCCCCATTTTTTAAATTTGGGTGCATGGGCAGTGACACCTAGGCCTGAAGTACCTAATTCCAAAATTTCATGCCGATATCTTTATAAACTTCGGAGATAAAAAAGTGTGACAGACACGACGGACGGACGGACGGACACACCGAAATTATAAAGGTTCCGTTTTTGTAGACGGAACCTTAAAAATATCGAACGCCTCTGTGCTTGCATTCATGCTGAATTGCTGGCTTTTACCCATACGGACTGATTAATAATTGTCTCCTTCAAAGCTTTGCGCTGGCCAGTCAATATAATCAATTTTCTGCATTTTTTGGTTAGGAAATTTATGTCGACGCTGTGTCTAGTGAGGCACTGATTAAATCAGGTTAGAAATCTGACCATCAAAACAAACTGTTGGAGAATTGGCTGTAGCAAATTCTGTCTCCTAAAAAAAACTATAGCCCAATAAATAAAGCGGTCCAAATAGAAAAAGCGCACAGATGCAGGCGCCACCGCTGCTGCCGGTAACATGCACAACAAACGGACGAATACTTAATTCCATTTATTCGCCGCGATTCTGAGAAAAACCGCTGAAGCTCACGCGACCGACTAAATCATAAGAATATAAAAATAACTCGCAGCATTTTCCTCGGTAGACAATACTAATCGCGAGCAGCTGGGTGCGCAGTAACGCGGCAATCAGTGACTAACTTCTGTTCGCGCTCGTCTTAATTTTACCCAAGATAAGTGCCGTGACGTCGAGGTCTTCATCTGAATCGATGATGCGTATGGAGCTTAGAGCTGATGAGGCTTAGAGCGAAATTGGTCAGAATTAGTAAGCTCCGACTTGCAGGGGGTATCACATACTTTCTGACGTTTTGAGACACGTTTTTAAACTTTGTGTGTACTTTTGGGCTGAATGTGAAGAAAATTTGAATTCAAATTCAAATTCGAATCACGATCAATTCCACAGATACAATACCAAAGTCTTTCGTTTAGCTGGGCAAGGGCCTGCGTTGGACCAAAAAGTGGAGACAAAAGGTGATATTAAGAGAAGATCTGTTTTTTTTTTAATTTAAAATTAAAATGAGCTATTAATTCCTTTCTTTTTCTTTTTCATGCATCCCATCGAGTAGAATAGCCTTTGGGTAGCTGTCGTGGTACTTGAAAGTCCCATGGTCAAATTTTTAAACCTCGTCGAAAAAAGTCCACGCGAAAGGGTCTGAAGAACAATCAACCAGAAGCTAGTGTTTCTGAAATACTAAACACCGTAAAAGGAAAAATCGAAAAACGTAACCAAATGGGCAGCGATCAGCTGCTATTTGAATTTGAACCTTTTTCGACACCTTTTTCGAGTGATTATGCCACGACTTTTCAAAACCCCTCTTTGTGACCCTTTTTATTTTTTCTTGAGAGTTTTTGTCAAAAGCAGTATTTGTCCATCGAAATGCTACATGAGCAGAAATATTAATTCATTACCATTCTAAAGTGTCTTCCAATGGGGACTGCCAAACTTTAACAGTTGATAGCGGCCATATTGTTGAAGCTACATCTGTAAAATTGGCTGTCATTTATTCAGTCTGTCTTGCCAAATCACCAGGGATGAACATAGCATTCAACAACACGTGCAAATGAGAAATTGTTTGGTCAAAGTGGATGTTCTGTTCGGGCAACGTTCCGCACGCTTCGCCCATTTTACGGTCGCCAAAATCGTCCTACTGAGAGGACTATTCGCAGTGTGGTGAATAAATTTGTGTTCACTGGTTCAGTACACGATAAACCAACACCCGTACGTCATCGCAACGCAAGAACTGTCGAAAAAATTGCCGCTATTGCATCGCCGTGAGAGTGTGCAGGAGAATCCGAGGTCGATTTCGCGTCACTCAGAAGAACTCGGCCTTCCGCAGAAAACAACTTGGCGAATTTTGCGTCGTAACTAGGGCCTACAAACTGCTTACAGACTGGATGGCGCATTTAGTTAGGTGCCTGCCCCAAGTTAGAAGGATCCCAGGTTCGAATCCCGAATCGAAATCGAATCTGGTCCAGTCACCATTTGCCGTTGGGATCAAATTAACGGCACTGGAGTAGGTTCCTATTTGGCAGTACAATGGACCAGTTTTGAGTCTGAGTGCTCCAGGAGTATTTCAAAAATCCTCCGAAAAAAAAAGAAAGGGCCTACACCCGTACAAAATTCAAATGACCGAGGACCTGAAGGTAAACGACCGTAGACAACGACGTGTGTTCGCTGTATGGGCTCTGGAGGAGTTTATGAATGACACTAATTTTCACCGAAAAATCATCTTCAGCGATGAGGCCCATTTCTGGTTGACAAACAAAATTTGGGCCGAATTTGGGACGATACTAATCCACATGAAATCCAAGAGCGTCGCATTCATTCCGGACAAATCACTGTTTGGAATGGATTTTTGGCTGGAGGCGTCATCGGTCCATATTTCTTTGAGAACGACGCGACGTTGGCCAGGCCATCACCGTCAACGGCTAATGCTATAGGTCGATGATTACCAACTTCTTTCAGCCAGAATTGGATGATATAGACACCAACGACATGTGGTTTCGACAGGACGGCGCTACATGTCACATAGCTCACGCCGCATTGGAAATTCTGTACGAGCGATTCGAGGTCATGGTCATACCACTATGACTGTGAACTGGCCGGCGAGAGCGTACGATTTGACACCGTCGGACTTTTTCTTGCGGGTTTTCTGAAAACTCATGTCAAACAAACCACAGCGGCTCTCAAAGCTAACATAACCCATACCATTGGTGGAATTTACCCTGATTTATGCGCCAGAGTCATCAAGAGACATTTCAGATGTGCGCTACACAAAGAAGCCGCGATGGATATTTGAACCATGTTGTATTCCATACCTAATGGCAGGGATAGGCCTTTCAAATGAATAAAAAAATATCGATGATATCCCCCACACGCTTTGTTTTAATTAAATTTAAAGAAAGGAAGTACTTAATGAATTACCCCTTACTTATTTGATTTATCTACGAGTATATATATAAAAAATTGTTGCAAGTGCGTTGTGACTTTATAACTCACGAACGATCAAACCGAATTCGATAACATTTTTAGGGTTTGTTCGTATGGTCGTGTAGATGGTCTGTCTAACCTAACGAAACCGGTTGATGCGTTCATGAGTTATGACTTCTAATGTCAACAACTGACTTTGTCCTTATAAAAAAAAACAAAAACAAATACGTAGGCGCTGATGAGCGTCTGATGTATGTATGCTGTGTGTTGATGTCATACACACGGCAAATACACGTTGTAGCGCATACACGCATACACATTGACAGCTGTCAGGGAGTGATCATGTTAAGGTTCTTTTTCATCGAACTTGCATTGTGAACGGCTGTAATCTGTAAGAGTTATTTTTTTTGTTAATGAACAAAAACAGTTTTGCCGCCTAAAGCTGTTTTTTTTTTCACACTTGTAGCTAAACATCATCAAACATTTGTCTTATTTTTTGTATCGTTTAAACCTAAACGTGCATGTGCACATTTTATTCGCGCTTGCTGGCAAATTTTGTTTTTTTGAATGATTGAGGCAATGATGTTTAATAGAGTGTGTATGCAAATCTCTGTTAATAAAATCGTAGTGGATATCTGTCTGATTGTTCGGGCTAATCTCCGAAACGGTTATACCGATTGCAGTGAAACTTTGCAGCCATGAAGAGGAGGTCATCAAGAGTGACTAGGGCAATTTTATGCGTTTTTGCCTTTTAAGAATTCGAGATATGCAACCTATGTCATTATTCAGAGTTTCATATTCATCATGCCTAAGCGAAAGTAGACGAAACACAGTCACCTGAAGTCACGAATGTGCAAGTTCCAAAAGCCAACCTCAATTTTGCGGCAATGACGTTTAATAGAGTGTGTATGCAAATCTCTGTTAATAAAATCGTAGTGGATATCTGTCTGATTGTTCGGGCTAATCTCTGAAACGGCTGGACCGATTTCAATAAAACTTTGCAGGCATGAAGAGGAGGTCTTCAAAAGTGACTTGGGATTTTTTTTACGCACTTTTTGTTTATAAGAATTCGAGCTATGCAACCGATGACATTATTCAGAGTTTTATATTCATCATGCGTAGGCGTCACGAATGTGCAAGTTCGAAGAGACGATGTGAGCCAACCTTAATTTTTAATTATTATTTTACCATTTGTATCTATAAAAATAACTTTGAAGGATCGTTTGTATGTGTGGGAAACATTTCTTAACAATTGCACCGATCCTTATGCAGTTTTTGACACTATTAGCACCGATCGATCAAGAATCGGTCATAGGCTATAGGAAAAATCGAAATTCGCATCTCTCAGCAAACTTTTGACGGAGAATTATGAAATTTTACACACGTGCAAAGAACACCGGGAAAAATTAGGGGACATGCCTACCAGAGAGGGCCTAGCGAAGCACGCTGGATACTCTAGTTTTAACTAAAAAATAAACTTAAAGCTTCGGAAGACAGATCGGTTCCTGATCTGAGTCCGATTTCGAATGTCTTGTCCTGCTGGCTTTGTTTTCCGAGTGGTGGCAAGTTTGGCATGTGCGACTACCTTTCAGTTCCCTTGAGTGTTTCCAATGCACAGCACATGCCAGCTTAGCAAATTCGCTAAAAACAATCCCGATGTCGGATCTTGGTCATTGATTGTCATTTGTCATCCTTGTACTCTGTTATGGAAAACAAACGTAAATGCCTTGAGTTCCACCAAAACTTCTCTCCCAGGAATAGTATAGACTTTGAATTTTCAAATTTGAATTTGAATTTGAATTTTCAAATTCTATCCACATTCAGCCCAAAGGCACACACAAAGTTTCCGAACGTTTCTCAAGACGTCTGAAAGTATGTGACGCCCCCCGTGGGAGCACACTCATTCTGAACAATTTAATTCTGAACCCCATCAGCAGCTCCAAGCGCGTCATCGCTTCAGATCAATATCTTGGTCTTACTCGCCGCGACTTGTCTTGGGTATATCTTAGACAAGGGCGAACCGCAGCCAGTCAGTCAGTATCGTGTCGTCGTGCGGTCGAAAGCTAAGCTCTCAGTAACGTCTGAGAACGAATATGCTATCTAAAGCGAGTTTTTTGTTTTGCTTGTTGGTTCTGATGGCCGGTCAGTCGAGTGAGCTTCAGCGAGGGTAGGTGCGCATATTCGCGGAGAAAAATATTCAATTAAGCATTCGTCTGTTTGTTGCAGTTACTACACGGTGGTGGCGCCTGGAACTGTGCGCACAAACACCCCGTATCACGTGTCCTTGTCCCTGGGCAAATTCCGCCAGTCGACGTGGTTCAACATATCCCTCACGGATCGAAACCAGCTCAATGTGCAGAAAACGGTGGAAGTGCAGCCGGGAACTACGGAGCTGGTGAGCATGCAAGTTCCGAAACTGCATTTTGGTTACGCCAAGCTCAGCATGATCAGCTTTAGTGGGATAATTTCAAGGCACGAGGCAACTGTCAGCGTTGAAGTCCACAATTATCAGGTCTACATTCAGACCGACAAGCCCAGGTACAGGCCCGAAGAGCTGGTGCAGTTCCGTGTGATCTGCATCGACGAACTGACCCGCCCGGCAGTGACTGATGACGTCCTGGATGTTCTAGTCTACGTGAGTTACCCGGTGACATGAAAATTTCTTTCAGTTGATAGTGTTTGTGTCTTATGTGGCAGGATGGTGACGTCAATTTGGTGAAGAAAATGGAAAACATCACACTCACTCAGGGCGTTTTCAAAGGTCAGCTACAGCTCGCGGACCACACTCCCGTGGGGATCTGGAGTATCAGAGTGCAGTCGAATAGCCTCCAAGTGAAGATGAAGTCCTTTCAGGTGTCCCGGTACGTGTTGCCAAGGTTCAAAGTGGAGATCTTCACAAAATCGGATGTTTTCGTGCTCGACAAAAACATAAAAATCTCAATCAGGGCCCAGTGAGTAGCTCAGTGCATCGCTAGAGACACAGGAACTGATAACAAACTCGTTCCAGGTACGCGCATGGTGAGCCGGTTAAGGGAAATCTGTCAGTCAACTTCGCAGTTAAACAGCGCACGACATACATCCCGCGAAAAACGTTCTCCAGGGAAATTCAATTCGAGGGCTACAAACGCATGGATCTCAACCTTGAGGAGGAACTCCAGATAAGCAAGAGTGATATAGAAGGCAAGTCGCTGAGGCTGTGCTTCTTAAGTGTAGACGCCCGTTTAACAGAGTCCACAACCAAGAAAGTCATCGAGGAGAGAGCGTTCATCGCAGTTCACAGCAGTCCCTACAAAATCACACTCGATGCCCCGAAGTATTTTGATCCTGAAGTGCCTGTGGACGTTAAGGTAAGACGAGGCAAAACTTGGCGTGTCCGCATTTTATTGTGCTCCTCTCTCAGATTTCCGTCACAGACTTGCAGGACAACCCAGTTAAGGACAGGGATAGTCCCGTACTGATCTGGGTCAAGAATGCGTATGACCCGATTACCGATTACGAGCCTCAAAGCACTTTTCTGAACGAGAATGGAGTTGGTGTTATTCGGCTAGACCTGAAAAACAAAGACTTTCTTGTGTACAGCATTTCAGCTGAATACCGTGAGTACACATCCCGGGAGGAGCGGTTTGAGAGAGCAGTACACAGCACCTTAGCTTTAAATGTCCTCACGCCCAGGTAAGACCCAAACCGCGATTCTCTCGTAAACCCTTGAAGGGGTTGCGGCAGTGTTGGAGCCCTCTTTCAATATGGCCTCACATCATTTTTGTTGTATGTTGCATTGAGTTTGGCGCAGTGTCTTCTCTAGCGTCCGCTGAGCAAATGTCTTAATGAACAGGGCATCTCCTTGTAATGGTTTTAACTCGTTCTTTCTATTTCCAGTCCTGAGGTTGGGAAGGAGATCGTCGCCGAGGTGCGAAGCAGCGACCCACTCGATCATTTCGTCTATGAAATCGTGTCTCGCGGGAATATCCTCCAAGCGGAGCATATGAATGTAAGTCGATCTTCACAGACTCCTTTCAGCACTGACCCAATCTACTCTAGGTCCCCGGAAAGGCAACAACGCACCTTCTCCGCTTAAACGCGACTCACGCCATGATCCCGAAGATCAGTTTATACGTTCACCGCATTAAGGGCGGAAAATTGGGCTCCGCGCTGAAGGACATTCACATCGGCCAAGCCTTCCAAAACTCGGTAAGACATCGCATATCGATCCTCTTCTTAAACATGGCTGACGTCTATCCCTGAACAGATTGAAATCACCGCCGAGAAGGAAGTTAGTCCCGGTGCATCGGTCTCTGTGAATGTCAGCACGGACGAAGGCTCCTATGTCGGCCTGCTGGCCATTGACCAACGGCTTCTACTGGACGATAACAGCGTGGCAGATTTTACCGAAGCCCGCATTTTTAGCAGGCTCACGAAATATGATGCAAGCAATTTGAACCAGGATGTGGACATCGGCTCTGAGGCAGGACTCGTTACATTCTCAAACATCCTCAAGCAAACCAAAGACAGTGAGTGATCCACGCTTACCCCTTTTTCCACTTAAGCTCGTGTATAAATCTTGTTCCTCTTACACAAGGTGGCGTTGTAATTGTATCTCGGTTCAATGAGGACGATGTCACGTGGAAAGTCGATACAATGCAACCAAGAATTCGACGCATTTTCAGTGATGGATGGCTTTTTGACGACTTTGAGAGGTTTCCCGTTCCAGCGTTCACCTGTTTCTTTTTCTAAATCGATGTCTATTTCCAGGACCCCCCAAGGAGGTTTGCAGCTACACTCAACCATCCCGGACGCAATCACGTCGTGGGCGATCACAGGATTCTCACTAAACCCCACCACTGGGCTCAGCCTCACCAAGACCGCAACCACACTTAGGGTCTTCCAGTCATTCTTCGTCTCAATGGGTCTGCCATCTTTGGTCAGAGAAGGTAAGATCTCCGCCACACCAGTCCAGCCTCAACTGAAACTTCTCCCCTCCCACAGGAGAGATCCTTGAGGTGCCAGTCTACGTGTTCAATCACAACAACGCAAGTGCCCTGACGGAGGTGTCCATTGAGAGTCAAAGTGAACATCTGGTCGTCCTTGAGAGTCTTAGCAAGGATGCATTACCCTCTTTTATGCAGACCATCTCCGTGTCCATTCCAGCTCAGGCCAATGCGAAGTTCACGTTCCCAATCAAACCCCTGAAGCCTGGGCTCTTCAACGTGACCGTGAGAGCCATTTCCTCGGTCGGGAGTGACGCGATCCAAAAGACCCTTACCGTGGTGCCCTTGGGAATACCACATCTGGTTTCGAGGACTTACCTCGTCCACTTCCTTCAAAACAGTGTACAGACGGATGAGCTGCCGGTGAGAATTCCAGAGAAGGCTGTTCGAGGATCGGAGAAAATCGAGCTGTCGGTGGTGGGCGACACCTTTGGGCCGCTCATGGAGAGTCTCAAGGATCTGGTCGAGGTGCCTTACGGAAATGGCAGGGAGACGACGATCCAATTCATCTCCAATCTCCTGGTCCTCAAATATCTAAAGGTATGAGTTCCTCTATTCAATTGAGTGACTTCTTGACAATTTTTGACTTTAGACCTTCAACCTGACAAACCCCAGTCTGGAGAGGAAGGCACTGGTGTTCCTTGAGACGGGTTATCAAAGTCTCCTAACACTCAAGCACCTCGACGGATCCTTTAGCTTCTTTGAGAGATCTCTCCTGAGAACAGGCGATACGCTGGAGACAGCCATCATTGTGTGGGGCCTCCAGCAGGCGCGGAGGTTCATTCAAATCGACCACAAAATAATAACTCGAGGCCTGAACTTCTACTTGCAACCAAAGCAGGCATCGAATGGTGGCTTCCCAAGTGGAACTGGACTGGACGGCGATGTCACACTCACTTCCTTGGCTCTGCTCGCGTTTATGGGAGATGAGGTAAGCCCTTCGTCTCGCCTTTTGCCACCTGATTGCAGCTCAACTTCTCCCTCTTCCAGGACCACTCACGTCTCTATGCCAACGTCACATCCAAGGGATTGGCGTTCTTGTACAACAGTCTCGATGATCTCGAATCGCCGACTAGTGTGGCGCTCTCCAAGTACGTCCTCGTCGTGGGAAGACACGAGAAATCGCAGGAAATCTTGAGCCAGCTTTCTAGCCACTCCGCCCGGATCCGTAAGATTCCGCCCTTACACGGCAGCGCGTTCTCTTTTAACGTGAATTTCGCAGATACAGGCAGACAAGTGCTGTGGGAAGAGGCCAACACGCTGCATGGAACCCTGGCAACAACGTCTGGTAGTTTTCTGAGCATACTCCAGTCGCAGGCGAAGCCAACAGACACATTGATCCCCCTCGTGGCGGATCTGCTGTCCCCCGGCCACTCGGAGAAGGTCCCAACTCATCTGGTGGCTCTTGACGCGATGATTGGTATCGCTCGACAGTTGCATTTCGGGAACAGGGACTTGAATATTCACTTCGAGAGTGACCGGGGTGATTCGGGGGATCTGAGAGTGAACTCCAGCAACGTGCACGTCCTGCAAACCGTTCAAGTAAGTCTCCCCGAGGTTCTCTCTCAGGATTGAAGCTAAACCGCATTTCCAGCTCAACAGCGCCACACGCAAGGTGCGCCTTCAGACAGGGGGCAGAGGCTTCGCTGTGGTCAACATCAAGATCAAGTACAACAGACCTCGGGAAAACGTCATCACATCGGCCTTCCAGACGAATGTTACGGTCACGGAGAAAGTGGAGCCATTCGTGTCGTTGAAGGTGTGTGTGTCAACGCCGCTTACGAGTGACACATCCAACTACACAGCAGTGGAAGTCAACCTCCCATCAGGGTACACTTTCCTGGAGGATCAAAACGACAATCCCTTCAACTCCAACATTGGAATTTATGAGACAGCCAGATGGTTTGGCACGCGAGCAGGATGGACCAGTCCTAAGCTTAGGGTAAGCATGACGTGATTCTGGTCAGGGCTCGAAGTAACCTCTCACCACAGGTGCTCAAGGTAGATTCCGGTGCGGGATCCGCTTTCGCGATCTTCAAAGATATCGCCCAGATGGGGGAATGCATTCGTTTGGACGTCTTGAGGGCTTTCACGGTCCTCGATGCCAAAGAGGTTTCCGTTGTGGTTTACGATGTTTACGACAAGAGTAAGTATTTTGCATAGTCTCTGGGGACCTTAGTCACCTTAGTTTCTTGTAGGCCAAAAGTCGATCACCTTCCACGAGCTGGACATGACAGAAGACACCAGCTGACGGGCTCACTGAGGGAAGTGAAGAGCTGCTGACGGGCTCACTGAGGGAAGTGAATAGCCACTCCAGACCGCTCTAGGTCCACGACTTGTTATTGATTTAGTTATATTTAGTGTAGTCGAATTCGTTTCGTGATTGTTATCGCCATTTTTTTGTTTTATACGTTTTTAATAAAAAATACCAAAGCTACTGTAAGACTGACGAGAGTTTGGGGAATCGAGGTGTCCAGGGTTGAGGCTCAGTTGCGGATGGGCATGTGACAGCTGACATGTACTTTGATGCATATTGTGCGCAGTAATTTGAAGACAATCCCGGACAGCTTCCTCTTAGGAGTGGACTCTTCTTCCGATTTCGGCTAAAATTAGTTGAAGTGGTGCTGCAGTGCCTATTGATTCGGTCGGGATCCTCGCTTATCCAGTTCATCTGCTGTGTCAGGTACCCCATAGAGGATCTCCTGAACTGCTGAACCAAATAGTGTTTTTTTTTAAATCATAGATTATTCTGACACTGACAGCTATTTCCCGCTCGAAATCTTGACAGAAAGTCAATATCATACCTCCGCGGAACGAAATGAGTCGCTTTACGCTTGAACAACGTTGGGAAATATTGAAAACATGTTTCCAAAGTGAGTGCTGTGTAGCCCAAACAGTGCGTTTTTTAACAAGCAAAAGAAGTTTTGGTCGAAATGAAGCACCCACCGCGACTGCTGTATGCAAGTTTGTGCAAAAAGTTCGTGAGACTGGTAAGCAAGTGCACAACACTCATGGTCCCCGTCGTCGTACAGTCGTGCGAACAGATGAGAATGTGGCTGCTGTGGCCGAGAGTGTGAGACTCAATTCGCGAACATCAACTCGCCTTCGATCTCAGCCCAAACAGCACTACTAGGCTTCACGCACTTCACACCTGAGAAAAATTCTGTACAAAAATCTCGGATTATTCGCTTACAAGGTCAAATTGACTCAGCAGTTTTAGGCGCGCGACCCGACCATCCGCTTCGTTATTGCTTCGCAGTTTGGGCCTTAGAGAAGCTTGAATTGGACAACGATTTTGGTCGAAAAATCATCTTTTCTGACGAGGCGAGGCGCATTTTCATCTCGGTGACTACGGTTACGTTAACAAACAAAATTGCCGCATCTGGCGTCTGGGGCTCGGAAAACCCGCACGATATTGTCGAGAAGCCAATCCATCCACAGAGAGCGACAGTTTGGTTCGGATTGTGGAGTGGTGGCATCTGTTGTACCATTTTTCTTCGAAAATGAGGCTGGGAACGATGTATCGGTCAACGGTGGGTGTTACAGAGCCATGTTAACCGACTTTTTTTGAAACGACTGAAATTGAAGACATGAACTTGGACGACCTCTGGTTCATGCAAGATGGCGCGCCATGCCACACAGCCCATGCCACAATCGATCTTTTGGGCACCAAATGCCCAAATCGTGTTATCAACCGTCTTGGCGATGTCAATTGACCATCTCGGAGCAGCGATTTGACTCCTTTAATAATAATAATGGCGGCGCTACAGTCCGAGATGGACTTGGGCCTAGCTTCTCAGCAACCACTCGTGTTGTGGGTACTATTGTTCTTTCACGAGAGAAGGGGACCTACAGTTTAATGCCGACTCCGAACGGCGAGACTGAGAAGCTTTTTTTAGACAGTTATACTCTTTGATCATTGTCAGTGACTCGAAAGAGGTGGTGACGTGAAAAAATGTTTGATGTTTTTTTTCGAGATTCGAACCGACGACCTCGAGCGTAGAAGTCGACGCAGCTACCCACTACGCCACGGGGATTTGACTCCCTTGGACTTTTTTAAAGGAGCGATGTTATGCCAACAATCTGGAAACGATTCAAGCACTTAAGGCCAAGCTAATATCATCTAAGCAATCCGTGAGCTACAGCCCAAAACCATCAACAAAGTCTTGGAAAATTGGGGTGACAGAATGCGCGCTACTGCGAAGCCAGCCGAGGCAGACACTTGAACGAGGTTGTATTTCATAATTAAAGGGAATGTTTGTTCTTACTAAAAAGGCCATAATACATGGAAAGAATAATTTTGTTAATTTTATTGCATTTTTAAAAAGAAACTTTTATTTGGTCCACCAGATGCGGAAGGAACTGTCGCCTTTACAATGAAGCCATTTGGGAACAGTGCAACATGTGCCTCGTAGGAACAACGCTCCCCTATGCATTTCCCGTGTGGTTCAGCGTGGAAACTTGATGTAAAATATTCGGAAGATTGAGAGGGTTTGGCTTGGGGGCTTGCCTCCACCTTTGCGGAACACCGGTGAACATCAGTGAGAGCCCAAACAATAGAGGAAACCTGATAAGAGTGGGGAAACCCGGTCAGTAATTTAATCTCCTGAACTTACTACAGCAACTCACAGCACCACGAAAGGGTGTGTCATGACGGGTTCGTTCCTCGAGAAGTATTTCGATAAGCACGTGATGATTTGTTTATCCACATCTAGTGATGGGCAAGTATTTCTAAACTTCCGGTGAGTATTTGTGAATGAATAAATACCGGGTTTTGCCATTCACTATCGCCCATTCAACAAAGAGCGACTCTACTACTATCACACTGTAGCACAGAGCCCGGTAGAGTAGAGCGGTTGTCGAGTCGTTAACTAAAAGATGTGATAAGGCAGCATCTGATGGCTGATGAGTGGAGTGCGTACGGGTAAACCCCCCCAATGGTTTAGAACTTAGTGACATTTTTCGGCATCAAGAAATTCGCCTAAATTCACCACGGGTTGGCAATTATTCGTTATTGTTGTGAAATTTCGGAACTTAAAAGTCCGAAACATCCCCAGCTCCACCAATTCGCACTCTAATCTCTGTTCTTTGCTGCGACTAATCTAACTCAGGCGAGTGTAAGTTTAAATTCATTCAGTCAGTATCGCAACGTGGCGCAGCCAAGATCCCTCTGAAGGAAAATGCTGTCCCAAGCGAGTTTTTGTTTTGTTTGTTGGTTCTAATGGTGAGTCGATTGAGTTTCAGCGAGGGTAGGTGTGCATATTCTAAGGGTTAAACTGAATTAAATGTCCGTCCATTTGTTGCAATGTTTTTTTTTAAGGATTTTTTTTGAAACTCTGTTTGAGCACTCAGTGTGCACTACTCCAGTGCCGTTAATTTGATCCCAATGGTGACAGGACCAAATTTGATTTTACTAGGACTCGAACCTGGTACCCCTTTAACTTGGGACAGTCACTTAACCAACTGCGCCATCCAGTCGCCTTATTTGTTGCAGTTACTACACGGTGGTGGCGCCTTAAATCTACAGCTGAGGTGATTTCTATGGGAAACAGAAATAATGTACAGTGGAAACAGAAATTAGTTTAGGTACAGTTGAGGAGGGAGTTTCTTGAAGATCCAAGTAATTGGACAAATTTATCAGTCGAAGATATAACAAAAATCGTAGGAAAGGCATCAATTCAAGTTGAGGATCATCCTTTTCCAAAAACGAATAACAGGAGATTTACAAATTATGGTTGTCAGTGAACTTTGGCAAATAACAAGGTAGTTCCGAATAAATCGCATTGAAAGTCTACTTCTTGGGTAATGTGGAATCGACTTGTGGTGCAAAAATTTAAGAATGGGGCGCTAACCGTAGGGCTTACACAAGACGCTCATCTGGCTCTGACCGGCCCTGCGACTGCACGATCAACATTATCTAGACCACCGATTTCTTGCCGCACTCACATTCGATGAGCTGTTGGTGTCCAAGGAGTTTTTCTGGACAGATTTTGAGAGAATTCTGGGCTATGCCGAGGATTAGGTTAGGTTAGGTTGAAGAGGCTGACTGCAGATAGCAGTCACACTTAGGCCAACTAAGGCCCATGAACCTTTTAGATCAAGTTTAGGCCAAATTTGCTTTGTAATGAGGCACCATCTGACCATCTTGAGTTGGTGTTCTTAAAAGTATGATTCTGTAAAAGCAGTTTAGCTGTAGTGAATGGCATAGGCGAAGGATCTCCACTAGGAAGCTTTGTGGAGACCGTTCCGCTCCTGGAGATATCATCGGCTTCACAATTCCCTGGAATGTCACTGTGTCCCGGCACCCACATGAGGTGAAAATTAAAATGCCCGGCTATCTCGTTAAGAGATAGGCGGCAATTCAGGGGGGTCTTAGAAAGGAATGTGACCGAGCTCAGGGATTTGATCGCTGCCTGGCTGTCTATCTGTCTTTCTTGGATATCGTTGTTCTTGAGCAAAGACAGGGCTTATTTTTATTGCCATCGTCTCAGCCTGGAATACGCTACAATGTTCTGGAAGGTGGAGGGATATGCTAAAATTGAGACCCTTGAAGTAGAGACTTAATCCTACTCCCTCGTCCGTTTTGGATCGATCTGTGAAAATACGGAGAGGACCGTCCAGCGTCTGAGTATCAGACTTCCAGTTGTTCCTGGAGGGTATGCTGGTATAGATGTTTTTTCTCAAAGACGAGGCTACAAAGCACAGTATTTGATTTTCGACTCGCTCAATACGAACACACAACAACGCTGCAGCCACAAATGTCAATCTTCAGTCAACTCACACAGTGACTTCATCAGAGTATAAGCGAGAGGCTTGGTTCATTTTCTAACGGAAGTCGAACGTAAATACTGGCTAAGGGCTCGATGAGCTCGATCAAGACTTAAAAGTCTTGCCCAATAACTTTCGAGTTTGAATTTTCAAATTTGAATTTGAATTTGAATTTAAATTCTCCCCAAATTCAGCCCAAAATCACGTTCTCAGTTTCTCAAAACACCTGAAAGAATGTGACACCCCCGCTATTCGGAGATCACTGATTCTGAACAATTTTATTGTGCACCCCATCAAACACACATACGTCACTGATTCTGACTAATATCTCGACATCACTGCGACTTATCTTGGGTATACCCAAGACAAGCCGTTCAGTCAGCATAGCGTCATCGCGCAGTTTACAGCTGACTGCTGGTATTATCTGTGAGGAAAGATGATCCTTATGTTTGATCGGTCAAGTGAACATCAGCGAGGGGAGATGCGCATAATCGCCGAGAGTGGGTGAACGTTGATTTTATTCTCGTAGGTGACTGCTTGCTGCGCCATTTGGGCCGTGTTCTTCATCGAGCAAGATAAGCAACGAGGTATTGATCAAATTGTTAAGCCAACGACAGATAGAGGTTCACACTTGGAGGCTGACCTTCGTGCTGACTGTTTTTCTTTGCGCGCTTGAGTGGTTTTGCATTCAATAAAGGGGGACCCACATCAGGGGCTTAAGGGAAACCCGAGGTCTTGCTCGTACAGTGTCGGATTGGGTAGATAGTCGACATGTTCTCGCCTGTTGCTCCATCGAGATACCCGCCATGTTCACAGCTGCGATGACCAAAGCGGCTACTTGCTCCTTCAGCCCTTAGAAATCATCCGCACGCTGGACCGGTTGATATTATTCGGGAAAGACAGAGAAGTGAACATGGATGAGTTCGCTGTTTCTTAGCTCAACCTTACAAAGGATTATTGGCGCATATGTTTGGTAGTTATCTGCTAGGAATCTTTTTTCTGGCTTACAACAAGCACATCAGGCAGGAACGACACAATGAAATGCACGTAACTGCGTTGAAAAGAGTTCCAATAGGCGTCTCTGAGTGCTGAAAGTGCAGTTAACAACGTAACCAGCGTTGCAGTCTGCAGACACTTTCTAGTAGTCGCATCGTAACCTCGTCCGGTGTTTATCTAGCCCGCTTCCTCTTCGAACGCAGTCACAACTTCAACAGCAGTGGTGCTGGCCACGAACAACTGCGGACGATGTATTAAATTGCTTGCAAGGTACTGAAGCCTTGTTTTTATCAAATCCTCGACAAGCAGCCTCAAATCACTTCGAAGCTAGACAACAAAATCAAAAAACGTGCTAAATTGTCACAGGAGATCCTCTATGGGGTACCTGACACAGACGATGAACTGGATAAGCGAGGATCCCGACCGAATCAATAGGCACTGCAGCACCACTTCAACTAATTTTAGCCAAAATCGGAAGAAGAGTCCACTCCTAAGAAGAAGCTGTCCGGGATTGTCTTCAAATTACTGCGCACAATATGCATCAAAGTACATGTCAGCTGTCACATGCCCATCCGCAACTGAGCCTCAACCCTGGACACCTCGATTCCCCAAACTCTCGTCAGTCTTACAGTAGCTTTGGTATTTTTTATTAAAAACGTATAAAACAAAAAAATGGCGATAACAATCACGAAACGAATTCGACTACACTAAATATAACTAAATCAACAACAAGTCGTGGACCTAGAGCGGTCTGGAGTGGCTATTCACTTCCCTCAGTGAGCCCGTCAGCAGCTCTTCACTTCCCTCAGTGAGCCCATCAGCTGGTGTCTTCTGTCATGTCCAGCTCGTGGAAGGTGATCGACTTTTGGCCTACAAGAAACTAAGGTGACTAAGGTCCCCAGAGACTATGCAAAATACTTACTCTTGTCGTAAACATCGTAAACCACAACGGAAACCTCTTTGGCATCGAGGACCGTGAAAGCCCTCAAGACGTCCAAACGAATGCATTCCCCCATCTGGGCGATATCTTTGAAGATCGCGAAAGCGGATCCCGCACCCGAATCTACCTTGAGTGCCTGTGGTGAGAGGTTACTTCGAGCCCTGACCAGAATCACGTCATGCTTACTCTAAGCTTAGGACTGGTCCATCCTGCTCGCGTGCCAAACCATCTGGCTGTCTCGTACATTTCAAAGTTGGAGTTAAAAGAAATGCCTTTTTGATACTCCAGGAGAGTGTACCCTGATGGGAGGTTGACCTCCATTGCTGTGTAGCTGGTTGTGTCACTCGCAAGACGCGTTGAAACACACACCTTCACCGACACGAATGGCTCCACTCGCTCCGTGACCGTAAAATTCGTCTGGAAGGCCGGATTGGTCAAGTTTTCCTGAGGTCTGTTGTACCTGATCTTGATGTTGACTACAGCGAAGCCTCTGCCCTCTGTCTGAAGACGCACCTTGCGTGTGGCGCTGTTGAGCTGGAAAAGCGGTTTAGCTTCAATCCTGAGAGAGAACCTCGGGGAGACTTACTTGAACGGTTTGCAGGATGTGCACGTTGCTGGAGTTCACTTTTAGATCCCCCGAATCACCCTGGTCACTCTCGAAGTGAATATTCAAGTCCCTGTTCCCGAAATGCAACTGTCGAGCGATAGCAATCATCGCGTCAAGAGCCACTAGATGAGTTGGGACCTTCTGCGAGTGGCCGGGGGACAGCAGATCCGCCACGAGGGGGATCAATGTGTCTGTTGGCTTCGCCTGCGACTGGAGTATGCTCAGAAAACTACCAGACGTTGTTGCCAGGGTTCCATGCAGCGTGTTGGCCTCTTCCCACAGCACTTGTCTGCCTGTATCTGCGAAATTCACGTTAAAAGAGAACGCGCTGCCGTGTAAGGGCGGAATCTTACGGATCCGGGCGGAGTGGCTTGAAAGCTGGCTCAAGATTTCCTGCGATTTCTCGTGTCTTCCCACGACGAGGACGTACTTGGAGAGCGCCACACTAGTCGGCGATTCGAGATCATCGAGACTGTTGTACAAGAACGCCAATCCCTTGGATGTGACGTTGGCATAGAGGCGTGAGTGGTCCTGGAAGAGGGAGAAGTTGAGCTGCAATCAGGTGGCAAAAGGCGAGACGAAGGGCTTACCTCATCTCCCATAAACGCGAGCAGAGCCAAGGAAGTGAGTGTGACATCGCCGTCCAGTCCAGTTCCACTTGGGAAGCCACCATTCGATGCCTGCTTTGGTTGCAAGTAGAAGTTCAGGCCTCGAGTTATTATTTTGTGGTCGATTTGAATGAACCTCCGCGCCTGCTGGAGGCCCCACACAATGATGGCTGTCTCCAGCGTATCGCCTGTTCTCCGGAGAGATCTCTCAAAGAAGCTAAAGGATCCGTCGAGGTGCTTGAGTGTTAGGAGACTTTGATAACCCGTCTCAAGGAACACCAGTGCCTTCCTCTCCAGACTGGGGTTTGTCAGGTTGAAGGTCTAAAGTCAAAAATTGTCAAGAAGTCACTTAATTGAATAGAGGAACTCATACCTTTAGATATTTGAGGACCAGGAGATTGGAGATGAATTGGATCGTCGTCTCCCTGCCATTTCCGTAAGGCATCTCAACCAGATCCTTGAGACTCTCCATGAGCGGCCCAAAGGTGTCGCCCACCACCGACAGCTCGATTTTCTCCGATCCCCGAACAGCGTTCTCTGGAACGTTCACCGGCAGCTCATCTGTTTGTACACTGTCTTGAAGGAAGTGAACGAGGTAAGTCCTCGAAACCAGATGTGGTATTCCCAAGGGCACCACGGAAAGGGTCTTTAGCAGTGCGTCACTCCCGACCGGGGAAATGGCCCTCACGGTCACGTTGAAGAGCCCAGGCTTCAGGGGTTTGATTGGGAACGTGAACTTCATATTGCCTTGAGCTGGAATGGACATGGAGATGGTCTGGTTAAAGGAGAATAAGGCATCCGTGCTAAAACGTTCAAAAAGGACCAGATGTTCACTTTGGCGCTCAATGGTCACTTCCGTCAGGGCATCGGCGTTGTTGTAGTTGAACACGTAGACTGGCACCTCAAGGATCTCTCCTGTGGGAGGGGTGAAGTTTTAGTTAAGGCAGGACTGGTGTGTCGGAAAGTTTACCTTCCCTGACCAAAGATGGCAGATCCATAGAGACGAAAAATGACTGGAAGACTCTCAGAGTGGTGGCGCTCCTTGTGAGGCTAAGCCCAGTGGTGGGGTTAAGTGAGAATCCTGTGATCGCCCACGACGTGATTGCGTCCGGGATGGTTGAGTGTAGCTGCAAACCTCCTTGGGGGGTCCTGGAAATAGACATCGATTTAGAAAAAGAAACAGGTGAACGCTGGAACGGGAAACCTCTCAAAGTCGTCAAAAAGCCACCCTTCACTGAAAATGCGTCGAATTGGTGGTTCCGGAATATCGGAATCCGGATGATACTCCTCTTTTATAGCGTGGAGAAATGGGACATCACCTTATGTTACGAGATCAAGATTTATACACGTGATTATGCGGAAACCGGGTTCACTCACTGTCTCCGGTTAACTCGAAGGTGTTGGAGAATGTAACGAGTCCTGCCTCGGAGCCGATGTTCACATCCTTGTTCAAGTTGCTTGCATCATACTCCGTGAGCCTGCTAAAAACGTGATCTTCGGTGAAATCTGCTTTGTCTTCAATGTCCAGTATAAGTCGTTGGTCTATGGCCAACAACCCGACATAGGAGCCCTCGTCCGTGCTGACATTCACAGAGACCGATGCACCAGGACTAACTTCCCTTTCGACGTTGATTTCAATCTGTTCAGGGATTGACGTCAGAAGAAGAGAATCGATATGCGATGACTTACCGAGTTTTGAAAGGCTTTCCCGATGTGAATGTCCTTCAGCGCGGAGTCTAATTTCCCGGCCTTAATGCGGTGAACGTATAGAGTGATCTTCGGGACCATGGCGTGTGTCGTGTTTATGCGAAGAAGGTACGATGTTGAATTTTCAGGGACCTAGAGTAGATTGGGTCAGTGCTGAAAGGAGTCTGTGCAGCTCGACTTACATTCATGTGCTCCGCGTGGATGATGTTCCCGCGAGACACGATCTCGTAGACGAAATGATCGAGTAGGTCGCTGCTTTTCACTCTGATGACGATCTCCTTCCCAACCTCGGGACTGGAAATAGAAAGAACGGGATAAAACCATAACAACGAGGTGTCCTGTGGGTTTGAACGAGTAATGAGCAGTGAAGTGAAGTTTGATTCATGAAATCAATACGCAGTTTGGTTCCTTGTTGTTTTTGTGTTAATGCACATGTCGAAAATGGATTTACGACGCATCAACCCTTGTCAGTCTAAATAGGCCCATGTAAACACAGCCAACGCATTGATTTGTCGTTTGCACAGAAAAAGTCGTCAGGACTAAACAAAACTGCTTTCGAACACGAGTTCGAACTCGAACGAAGGCCAGATCGAAAGACGGCTCCAATTCTGTTGCAACCCCTTCAACGGTTTACGAGGGAATCGAGATTTGGGTCTTACCTAGGCGTGAGGACATTCAAAGCCAAGGCGCTGTGTACTGTTCTCTGCAACCGCTCCTCCCGGGATGTGTAAGCACGGTACTCAGCTGAAAGACTGTACACGGGAAAGTCCTTGTTGGTAAGGTTCAAACGGGCAACACCAACTCCATTCTTATTCAGATAAGTGATTTGAGGGTCGTATAGTGGCCCGAAATTAAAGGCATTCGTGACCCAGACCCTCACTGGACTTCCTTTGTCCTTGACTGGGTTGTCCTGCAAGTCTGTGACGGAAACCTGCAAGAGGAGCACAATGAAATGAGGACACGCCAAGTTTTGCCTCGTCTTACCTTAACGTCCACAGGCACTTCAGGATCAAAATACTTCGGGGCATCGAGTGTGATTTTGTAGGGACTGCTGTGAACTGCGATAAACGCTCTCTCCTCGATGACTTGCTTGGTTGTGGACTCTGTTAAACGGGCGTCTACACTTAAGAAGCACAGCCTCAGCGACTTGCCTTCTATATCGCGCTTGCTTATCTGGAGTTCCTCCTCAAGGTTGAGATCCATGCGTTTGTAGCCCTCGAATTGAATTTCCCTGGAGAACGTTTTTCGCGGGATGTGTGTCGTGGGCTGTTTCACTGCGAAGTTGACTAACAGATTTCCCTTAACCAGCCCTCCGTGAGCGTACCTACAACGACTTCGTCATCAGGTGTGAAATTCAAGCGATGCACTGAGATACTAACTTGGCCTTGATTAAGATTTTTATGTTTTTGTCGTGCACGAAAACATCCGACTTCGTGAAGATCTCCACTTTGAACCTTGGCAACACGTACCGGGACACCTGAAAGGACTTCTCTTTCACTTGGGAGCTACTTGACTGCACTTCGATACTCCAGATCCCCAAGGGAGTGTGGTCCGCGAGCTGTAGCTGTCCCTTGAACACTCCTTGAGTGAGTTTGATGTTTTCCAGTTTTTTCATCAAATTACCGTCTTCGTCCTGCCACATGAAACACAAAAACTGTCAACTGCAGGAAGTTTAAGTTTCACCGGGTAACTCACGTAGACTAGAACATCCAGGACGTCATCAGTCACCGCCGGGTGGGTCTGTTCGTCGATGCAGATCACGCGGAACTGCATCAACTCACCGGGCCTGTATTTGGGCTTGTCGGTCTGTATGTGGATCTGATAATTGTGGTCTTCGATGCTGACAGTTGCCTCGTGCCTTGAAATGATACCACCGAAGCTGATCATTCTGAGATTGGCGTAGCCAAAATGCAGCTTCTGAACTTGCATGCTCACCAGTTTCGTAGTTCCTGGCTGCATTTCCACCGTTCTCAGCACATTGAGCTGGTTTCGATCCGTGAGGGATATGTTGAACCACGTGGACTGACGGAAGTCACTCAGGGACACGGATACATGATACGGGGTGTTTGTGCGCACAGTTCCGGGCGCCACAACCGTGTAGTAACTGCAACAAACGGATGAGCGCTTAATTGAATTAATTCTCCGCGATTATGCACACATACCCTCGCTGAAGCTCACTCGACCGATCGACCATTAGAAGCAATTGGCAAAATATGCAGCTCACTTTGAACAGCATTTTCCTTCCCAGCTCTGGGTTGCGCGACTACACGATACTGACTGACCGGCTTGAGTCCGCGGTCATTTAAGTTGCAGCGACGCGCCGTCGAGATCTTAATCTGTATCGGTGACGTGTCCGTAGCTGGTCGGGTTCAGAATGAAAATGTTTAGAATCACTTGCGGAGAGTGTCGCATACTTTCAGACGTTCGAAGAAGTTCTAAACCAACTAATTTTGTGCTGAAAATGAGGAAATTTGAAAATTCAAATTTAAATTCAAAATTTCAAACTGGATGACATGCTTGCAAAATGGAAATTCTGGGGAAACACTAGCTTTCAAGTGAAGTCTTGAGGGAAGTCACTGAAAAGTTGGCAGTTATAGGGCCCATACATATTTTGTTTTTGTGCACAAGCTGCGGAGACCGTCTATGTCGTGTGTATTCGTGTCGCATGTTTGCAGGGACCGTCTGCGTGAGTTTAACAATTTTTGAATTTAGCATGACCTGTAACGACGTGTCTGTGTAGTGTACAGTGAATTTTGCACAGCCCCGTGTGTGGCGAAGGGATGTTTGCGCAGACTTATGGTTGCTATAGGTTTGCAGCGACGTGTCTGTGTCGTGTATGGGCCCTATTAATCTGGTTCTTACGTTCACGGTGTTTCGTATTTCAGAAATGCTGGAAGTTGGGGATACCTGATAGCTAATGCTTAGGGTAATCTACTTGCCAATCGCAGTTCCAGACACCAGTCCCGTGTAATTTCTCCTCTTTATACTACGGGTACATACAAGAAGGGCCAAATACAAGCAACAAAATGAACAAAAATTTTTCCAGGTACTATGGCTTTATTAGTATGGACAAATATTCCCATTAATTATGAAATACAATCAAGTGGCTGCCTCGGATGGCTTCACAGTAGCGCGCATTCTGTCACCCCAATTTTTCAAGACCTTGTTGATGGCTGCAGCTCACGGATTGCTTAGAAAAAGTTTAAGTTCACGGATGAAAGCAAAGTTAATACGCTTTTATCCGGTTTCCTAATCTGGTCCAGCCACGATTTGCCGTTGGGATCAAATTAACGGCGATATCACTAGAGCGGTGGTCGATCAGTGGTTGTTGACTGCGCCAACTATCGAGGGATAAGTCTCGCGTACAAGATCTTTTCTGCTATTCTGTGGGATCGGGCCGTATCAGTGTGTTTCAGGCCAGGGAAATCCACCATCGACAGATCCTGGAGAAGATCCAAGAAATGCAGATCGACACACACCACCTACTTGTCGACTTCAATGCCGCATAGAAACGAGCTACGCCATGTCTAGTTTTGACATTCCCGCCAAACTCGTCAGATTGAGCAGGATGACGATGGAGAACTCTCGCTGCTCCATCAAGGTCGGTAACGAACTCACCGAGACCTTCAATGTCAAAAAAGGTTTTAGACAAGGCGACGCGCTGATCGTGCAAAACTCGCCAACACAAGTGGCATGATCTTCCAGAAGTCCGTACAACTGCTGGCATACGTGGATGACATTGACGTGATTGGTCGAACACAGCGAGCCGTCAGTGATGCGTTTGCTGGCATTGAAATGGAAGCGGCTAAAATGGGTAATCGAGGGCAAAACCAAGTACGAGTATATGCTGTCATCGGAAAAGGACTCACAACATCGACGACTTGGCCAGAACGTCACCACAGGCAACTATAACTTCGAGGTAGTGACGGACATTGTCTGCATTGGTTCCGCTGTAAACAGTACAAATAACAAAATTACGGAGACCAAATGAAGAATAACTCTAGCCAACCGCTGTTTCTTTGAACTCAAGAGGCAATTGAGTAACAGAGCCCAAGTTGACCCTGTATAAGACCTTGATCATCCCAGTCCTGCTTTACGGTGCAGAGGAGTGGACAATATCCCAAGCGGATGAACAGTCTCTTGGTCTTATCGAGAGAAAAGTTCTGCGCGCGATCTTTGGTCCTGTTTGCGTTGATGGCTTTTGGAGGAGAAGGTTCAACCACGAACTGTATGGGCTGTACAGCGACATGAGTCTAGCCAGGCGTCTACGGATCAAACGCCTAAGATGACTAGGCCATGTAGAGCGTATGGACAACTAGCCCGAAGAGCCTTCGACTCTGAGCCTGTGGGACAATGCAACAGAGGACGTTCACGAACAAGGTGGCGCACACAAGTCGAGGGGGACCTCAGCCGGCTTGGTATGCGAAACTGGAGACAGCTGGCGAAAGATCGTGCTGGCTGGTGAGGCATTTTAAGTGAGGCCCAGGCCCACCTTAGCATGTAGCTTTTTTGGCCCTTTCAATGACATTGAATTTCCATTGGCATCCATAAAAATGTAGACAGTAAAAATGTAATTTTTTTTCAAGAAAGCCATCGTTCTAACGTTAAACTTCGACTTTTAATATAACCAATTTTACCGCACGACGCCTTTCGCTAGTTAACATTTTTGTGCGGCAAAAGTGCGTACATTGATCTACAAATCCGATCAGACATTTGTTCCATTTCAAAATGTGCGGGTTCCCCTGCCAGCCGTCTTATTCCATGCGAAAAGCTGCACCGCGCGAAATGAATCATAATAAGGGCACGCACTCAACCGAGTGCCAACGAACCGATCAGAGAGTAAACAAAAACGAACCTTGTGCTAAAAAAAATTCATTACCTACTGTTTGGTTATCACTTAGCCGCGTATCTGCTTTCGATCAGACACGATAACACATCCGATTCGACAGCATCGGTGTTTATACATCTGGGATATAAAAACCGTCGTCATTCGCTGATCGCGTTCAGTTTGGGAGGAATCTACTCGTATCTTTCGACGGAATGAAGTTGTGCGCGTTGCTGTGTGTCCTTGTGGTCTGCGGTATCTCGTGCTCCACAAGTAAACGGTACGACGGATACAAACTGTATCGGGTTACGTTTGAAAGGGGACAAGCAGAACAAGTGCAATCAATAGTCGATCGAATCGACGGAGTAAGTGAAACTGTTGACTGAGTGAGGGTAAGATGCAGTTTTTTGTTGACGTTGCAGGCTGAGGTTTGGACGCTGTCGATAGCTAGGGGCACCGCAGATGTTTTCGTTGCACCAAATGCCGAGAGACGACTGCTCGCTGCGCTGAGAAGGAATGGTCTATCGGTCACCTTGCTTAATGAAGACGTTCAGGGGTGAGTCAGTTGTTATGTGCCAACTCCAAAACTCATTGGTATCTGTTTCAGGTTCATTGATGGAACTGCCTTGGTTTGATTGGGTACTGTAGATGTGGACAGTTTCTTACTAGGTAATAAACATTTTTACGCAAATCTGTGTATTTTTTGGATTCTTTTTGACTTTGATTTTACCATTTTTTTGGCGACTGGGTCAGTAAGTCACTTGTCGACGATTGAATTGGGTAGGTTATTTCGAAGACTATCGCGATATACTGCGGGCGCTGTGGCGTAGTGGCGGGCGTAGTGCGTCGCCTCCTACGCTCGAGGTCTAAGGTTCAAATCTCGGAAAAACACCTAAAATTTTTTCACAGCTCCACCTCCCTCGAGTCACTGACAATGCTCAAAGATAATAACTTTCTAGAAAAAAGCTTCTCACAATCGCCGTTCAGAGTCGGCATTAAACTATAGGTCTCCTCTACTCGTGACAGAACAATGGCACGCACAACACGAGTAGTTGCTGAGAAGCTAGGCCCCTCGGACTGTACCGCGATATTATTCTCGCGATATACCATGACCCACTAAAACCTTGACTGGATCCATTATGCTGTCACAAATCGGTAGTTGAGACACCAGTTCATCGATTGCCAAATTCAAAAGGTCCAACTATAAAAGTAAGACGACTGGATGGCGCAGTTGGTTAAGTTAAGCCTGCCCCAAGTTAGAGGGTTCCCAGGTTCGAATTCCAGTGAAATCGAATCTGGTCCAGTCACCATTTGCCGTTGGGATCAAATTAACAGCACTGGAGTAGGTTGCTACCTGGCAGTACAACGGACCAGTTTTGAGTCTAAGTGTGCTCCAGTGGAGCCCAAAAAAAAAATACTCCGAAAAGAAAAACCTAACCTAAAAAGTAATTGGTGAACCAACTTACTGCGTTATGCATCTACACCAAGGTTCGCCAGTGCGTTAGTGATAGCATATGGGTAGACACTGTTGAAGACTCCTTCGATGTCAACGAAGGCTACCAGGATACAGAACGTATAAATTTTCTTGTATGAACTCTCAGCCGCATCTAAGGGGAAATGTTCTCGTGGAGTAGAAGGCGGAGCGGTAGGTCAAGTGGTGAAGTGAGGTGAAGCCATTTTCTGAATGCTTTGTCTTTCCAGGGATGCGCTGCGGGCGTTTATGCAGTTGCAAGGGCGATACTACGCCAGTCGACGGATAAACGTTGAATTCTCGCCAATTACCTCGTGGAAGAGTGCTATCTGTGGTACGTGTTATGGCTGAAGAGTATCCTTTTTGACATGATTTGTTGCTTTTAGCTGAATAGTCACGTGGTTCTGTGGAAGGTGAACGGAATAGTTCTTGAATGTCGGTTGAAGGAGTTTTAGCGGGAAGATGTGATTGTTCAGGTTTTGAGGGCTCGATAAAAATGAGTGTAGCTTCTTTTGGGTGTCCACAGAGAATGGGTCACTTGTAGTGGGTAAGAAATAGGTTGCCGAGCTTTCAGGGCCTTATGTCCCAAATTCTAACCTCACTTTTTGTAATGTCCGAACTCGCTGTTCATTCATTTGTTTACCAGCATCTGTCCCTAGACTTCCACTCGGCACCTGTGGAACGAGGCAATAGAGGATGCCCACGAAACCGAGTGAGCACTTAGGTAGAGAAGGACTTCTGCGAACTTAGCGTGCGTAATTGAAGGCAGCTGGGTAAAGGGCGTGCCAGTTGAAGAGGCTTGTTTGTTAGAAGTTCAGGAACATCTCGGTCTGTAGCCCCATCAGAAGATGAACAAGAAGTTGTGCTTAGTCTTCACATTCTCCTTCCATACATCGATGTCTCAATTGACCTTCCAATCGTCCACTCAGCTGTTCCATCGCCATCACTGTTCGCTGGCGTTACAGTTCAGAATCTTAGTGAAAGAGCAGATTAGAAGTTTCCCTAGCAGTACAAGTTTACTTCAGCTCCCTGCGAAAATCAAACCGTCTCTGCGCTTCCCAAACTGCGGCTCAAACTGCGTCTGGTTGCATTTGGGTGTAGGGTTTAAGTAGATGTAGTCCAGTCCGTCCTCAGAGCTGTCTGCAAAGTTTAGTACATAGTTCCTGGGTCACATTGGATTAGCTTACTTACTTAGCAGGCCTACGGCCCATGTAGGGTCTGAGCCTGAGCTATCGCTGCCTTCCGTCGTTGACATTGGATTAGCTATTTCGTTTTAAAAGTCGAAAGATTTATTCGACACTGAAAAGAAGCCAGGATTAGCTATGTCGCAGTTTTATTCATTACTGCATCAGGGATCGACGTTGTTAAGGTAATGCTTGCGGATCTTAAGTTTTATGAGTTTCTTTGGTCCCCTGATCATTCAACCGTCAACCAGATTGATCAAGTTGCGATCGACGTCAGACACTCTTCCAGTATTCTTGATGTCCGAACATCGACTCGGGCCATTTCCTTGTTGCAGCCAAGGTAAGAACACGGATATCGAGAGAACAGCGGAGTTGAGGAAGACAACCACAGTCGCAACAGACTGCCAGGAACTTTGCCGATCGAGTCACCCTGAAACTGTCCGAAAGTTCGACGTCGCCTGCACTAACAATATACGAAGAATGGAAACGTTGTCAAAAAGCCATCAGAGAAGCCGCTACTGATGTGCTGGGTTTTAAAGCACCACCAAGGAAAAACCCCTTGTTTGACAACGAGTGCAGGCAGGCACATGCAGCAAAGCAAGAAGCCTACCAGGCTACGCTGCATCGAACTACTAGAGCTGTTCGTGAGCTCTACGAACAGAAATGAAGGGAAGGGAACCGTCTCAGGAAGAAAAAGAAAGAGCACGAGAAAAGCGCGATCGAGGAGATGGAGACGTATTATGGCAGGAATATCGTCCGAAAGGTTTACCAAAGGGTAAAAATGCAAACTTCGACTCTGAACCAACACAAAAGAGGGCGTGTACGTCTAATGTGGCGAACCCAAGAGAAAAGGACAACCAACTTGGCGTGCTCAGTTGGCGACAGCTATCAAAGGATCGTGCTATCTGGAGAGACTTGTTGGCTGAGGCCCAAGTCCACCTCGTACTGTAGCACCACAAGAAGAAGTTACCCGGGATAAGGATGGACCACTTGTAGTAGAATCGTTGTCGGTATTGAGAATTTGGATGAATCATTTTTGTAGACTGTTAAGCCACAATAAACACACAAACACCGATGTCACTCAGGCTGTTACGACGACTGGATGACGCAGTTGGTTAAGTGCCTGCCCCAAGTTAGAAGGGTTCCAGGTTCCAATCCCAGTGAAAGCAAAGTTAATACGCTTTTATCCGGTTTTTCAAATGTGGTCCACTCACCATTTGCCGTTGGAAACAAACTAACGGCACTATCACTGGAGCGGCCGGTCAGTGGTAGTAGTCTGATTGTGGGTATCACACTGGACCAACATGGTCTAAGTGTGCTAGTGAACTTACTAGCACCCCCCTAACCTAACCTAACATAATTAAAAAAGCCGTACGGAAACTTAACAGAGCTGCAGCAACCGAGCGTATACACACAAATCATACACCCTGACTTTACATAGTAACCGCTTCGCTCAGTTTCGATAAGTTCGTTTAGTTCGCCCAGTTTCGTTAAGTTCATTCAGTTTTGCTTGCTTACACAGAAGCGAAATTAATCGTTCTCTACGTATGTAAATGTCAGCCACCCGGCAAACTCTCCTTCAGTTTCCTTAAGCAATTATGGGCACTTTGAAATTTGACGATGCTTCTGCTTGCTTTTCGTTTGCTTTTAACATGAGCTAGTTCGCTGAGCTGAGTGTTGTAAAACAGCGATCTGCATAAAATGAGTGCATTCAGCACCGACAGTGCTGAGCTCACGTGAAGTTGAGTTAACCTTGAGAATCATTTCGTTCACTTGACTGCAAAATTGAACAAAAAAACTCCCATTTATTCCTTAATTTCATTTGATTTTATTAAAATTTGTCAAAAATAAGTATCCGATACACAGTATAAAAAGTGGAGGAGGGGTGCAGTTAACTTCTCGTTTTTTTGTTCTGAGAATTATCCGCTAGAGAGTAAACTTAACCACAAAAATAAACTAAGACACGTCGGGACCATTGGGTGCGATCCCAACGATCCTTAGTTTTTCTTTCCACAGCCAGCTCCGCAGTCGTCACCCTCGCAGATGTCGCAAAGCGACGACTTCACCTCGTAGTAGTCCGTGGCGCGTTTGTTGTTATCGTAGTAATCGTAGACCACCACTGGGGCTGGCTTTTGCTTGGCCACTGCATGCGACTTGATGGCGTTCACTGGTATGCAACGTTCCTTGGGCGTCAGTTCGTCGAAGTAGATAATGACCATCGAGTCGGAATTCTTCGTTTCGACGCGCTGAAAGGGAGCTGTTAGAAGTGGTTCACGAGATCAAGTGATCATCGGATTCTTACCTTGACACTCTCGATCGCCTCGATCTTGCCAAATGAATCGGCGTCGGCTGTGTAGCCAGATGGCAGAGATACCTCCATCACGGCCATGTTCGATTTCTTGGAGTCATCGACTGGCACAAATTCTGTGCAGACGTCCATGACGAGCAGATCCTTGGCCGACTCCTTGACAACGGGCTTAACGGTGAACTGTGGCTTCTCGCCCTTGTCGGCGAGGTTGTAGCGATACGAGACTTGAGCCAACGAAGAGCCACTGCCCTTGACGTTGAGGTCAACTTGCTTGGTCGTCGTGGGGAGCTGTAGAAAGTCGAATGAGTGAAGGAATCTGTCAGTTTCGTTTTGTCGCTTACCACATGCGTTTGCAGGATCAACGCTGTCTCGGGGTCTACGGAAATCTTTTCCGGGGTGGACTTGTCATTGGTGGTGAACTCGATGTCCATCTTTCCGGTGCCCGAACCGCTCAACTCTGCGAACTTGATGAGGGCCTGAAGTCCAACGACTGTGTCCTGGGTGGAGGCGAATCCTCCATTGCTGTTGCGTTGAGAGATCAGCCATCTGATGATGGGCAACACTTCCTCCGGGGTCTGTTTCTCCAACAAAGCGCTCACAATGTACGCCGTGATCTCGACATCGACCGAACGTGGTCCGTACCACGAGTACTTCGAATCGACCGTCTTTGACCACCACTTGCGGTCACCTGCAACAACAAAGCTCAAGTTAAACACAGGGGACCTTCGAGATCAGTCTCACGTCACTTACCGTCAGTCTTGGCCATGCTTTCAATCTTGGCAAAGACCTTCTCGGCAGTTGCCGGTCGCTTTCCAAGGAGCAGCGCCGTCATGCCAATCGCCAGCGAATACTGATCATCGGAGCTGAGGAGCTCCTTCTCCAAGTAGTTCAGACCGCTCTCGATAGTGGCCATGTACTTGTCTGCCACCTCGACATTCTCCAAGAACGCCAACAGAACAAAACCAGTCAAGCCGGTGGTTCCGCCGCTGTGTGAGCTGTCAATGACCTTTCCGACCTCAGGGAACTCTCCATTTATCTTCTGTTGCTTGGCCAAGAACTGCAGACCCTCTTCAATCACCTTGGGGTCGATGTCAGTGAAAGGAATGGCCTGATGGAAGGATTTGACAACGTAGGCTGTCAGCCAGGTGCTGCCGCTGGGGTCAGACTTGCCGAAGGCGCTGTAAGAGCCGTCGTCGTGCTTGTACATCAACTCACGTTGGTAGCCGATTTCCAGGAACTTCTTGGCCTTGGTTTCGATGGTCTCTGGCAGTTGTTTGATGGCCTACAAGGGCGAGAATGAAAGGTTCTTATGGCATGATCTCGGGAAAAAACAATCGAAACTTACCGTTAAGTATTTCAAGACCAAAATATTGGGCACAAAGTTGACCATGTTTTGCTCACCGCAACCGGAGGGCATGAGTACCAGCTTGTCCAAATTCTTGATGGTTGGTCCCAGGAGATTGCCCACAACCGATAGCTCAATGTACTGCGAGTCGGGAACGGCATTCTCTGGAATCGCAACCTCGATCTTCTCCTGCCTGTCCCCACCACTGGCCAGGTTGAGGAAAACGGCCTTGTTCACGTACGTTGTCACGCCCTCCGGTTCGACCTTGAGGTTCTGATGGACGGCGTCTCCGGCCAGAGGCGAGATGGCGGTGATTTTCAACGCGATCTGACCAACCTTCTTCGGGCGGATCATGAAGGACACACTCTTGCCGGTGTTCGCCGGAATCGACAGGGTCTTTGTGCGTTTCACGTCCTCGCTGGCACTCTCGGTCACCTCGTTGGTGGCCTCGGTGAATTCGTATTCCTTGTCCGCGTTGTCCATGGTCACTTCGGCGTCCAGATTCTTGTCCATGTAGTTGAAGATGATCACCGGGATCGCAATGACTTCACCTGCAAAGAGAAGTGATCAAGTAAACGCCGCCCAAGGGCTTAGGTCCACGGAAAGTCTTACCTCTCTTCACGGAGTATGGCAGATTGGTGGAGATGAAGAACGGTTGGAAGACCCTCAGTTTGCTCGGCTGGTCGGTCAGGGCGAGCCCAGTCTTGGGGTTCAGCGAGAATCCAGACACCACCCAGGAAGTGATGGTATCCGGCACCTTCTTCTCCAGACTGATGCCGTTGCCATCGACGCTGTTGTCGCGAAGGGGAAAGAAATCAAATGTTAGTCAAGTGCTGCGGAGGAGGCTGTCATGCAGACATTCACAAGCGAAGATGCAAGCAGATAGACCCAAACTTGAGTTAGTAAGCCCCCCTCGCCAAAAGAGAGCGAGGGGTTTTTAAGTTAACAAGCTGTTAGATACAAGACAGTTAGATACAAGTAAGTTCAAGCTAGTTGTCCACAAAGCCATACAATCCGAGTGCAATGAGGTTGTTAGATAAGCGGCTATTTACATCTAGATACATTTGTTTGTGTTTTTGTTTTGGTTTTTGTAAATTTCTGTTGAGTGTAGAAAACCACAGATACATGAGAGAATTCAGGTTTAAGTACTTTTCAAATGAATCAATGGACAGGTGGATCCATGTTTCGGGAAACTCCTTGCGAATGGGCGTGTCACCGAGCATTGCGCCCATGCCACTGCTTGCATATAGCATTGTCTTGCGGCGAGTCCATATTTCTAAAATAAATGTTTTCCAGATGAGATGCAAATTCAAATTGTTTTCAGTTAAATTTCTACGAATTTTTCCCTATTTTTGAATCAAGAAATGGCTGATTTTGACATGTGTCACATTCAAGTGACAGATGGTTTTGAAGTTGAAGCTTGATTTTTTGATGATCACTTTCTCTGTTCTCTCGTTGGTCGAAATTTCGAAAACCCGCTTTGAGTGTCAGAAAGATCGACTGAAAACATCCCACAGTGACGTTGCTGTCAAAATTTTGGCTTTTTGATCCAGTTTAAATGCTTGCGACGTCTGGTGTACATCGTTACAGGATAAGTGTCACAAGTACTTAATATCCTTGTCGACTACTCACAGAGTTTCCGCTATTTTTCAGAATCAAATTGCTTTCGTGATACAATTGAGGTTAGCTTGAAACGATTCGAGTGAGCAGTTCTCCTTGCGATGCGGTCCTAGGTCCTGTTTGCTTTGATGGAGAAGATTTAACAAAGAACAGTGCGGCCTGTGCAGACACATGAGCCAGCAGTCTACGAATTCATAGCCTGATGAGGCTAAGTAGGCTAGGCGGCTTCTAGTGAATTCACCAGCACACTTAGGCCATGTTGGTCCGTTGTGATACCAACAGTCAGACAACTATCACTGATCGACCGCTCCAGTGATAGTGCCGTTAATTTGATCCTAGCAGCAAATGGTGACTGGACCAGACTTGAAAAACCGGATAAAATGCGTATTAACTTTGCTTTTAACTGGGATTCGAACCTGGAACCGCTCTAACTTAGGGCAGGAACTTAACCAACTGCGCCATCTAGTCGTATGGCTAAGTTTCTTTTGTTTTTTTGAGGATTTTTGAAACACTACTGGAGCACTCAGACTCAAAACTGGTCCACTGCCAAGTAGCAACCTACTCCAGTGCCGTTAATTTGATCCCAACGGCAAATGGTGACTGGACCAGGTTCGATTTCACTGGGATTCGAACCTGGTAACCCTCGAACTTGCGGCAGGCACTTAACCAACTACCCCACCAGTCGATGGCGGCCTGAAGGGTCTTCGACGCTGAGTCTATGGGACAACGCAACAGACGGCGTCCATGATTGAGTTGGTGCACAGAAGTGGAAAAGCACCTCAGCGAACTTGCTGTGAGAAACAGGAAACAGCTGGCAAGGATTCATGGCTGGAGAGGTTTGTTGGTTGACGCTAAGGTTCAACTCGATGTCACACGAAGAAGAAGAGCGTCGATTCAATTTTAAAAAACGGCTGAACCCAAGGTTCAACTCGATGCCACAGGAAGAAAAGCAGCGATTCAATTTTAAAAATCTAGAACTTATTTAGCTCCTTCCATTTCAAACTTGGCTCGTCTCGTTAGACTAATGATCGACTGAACGACTTCACTGCCAACACGGTTTTGAAGGCATCATTCGAATACTTGACATGTTAAAGTGACTGTCGCCGCTGCATGAACGGTGACCCACTAAGATCCTGAATGGATCCATTGAGCTGCGCTCAAGGCCGGTCCGAGACAAATGAGCGTCCTATTCAAGGCCCACGTTTTGCGCCCCATTCTTTAGATTTGCCAGCATAAGTCGTTTCCGCATTACTCAAGCGACGAAGAAAAATGCAGAGAGAGAGCTTAAGCAAATTCTGCTTTAAAGTAGTCATGATTTAAAGTCTTTAATAACTCCCATTCTTCGACTCTGAGCCTGTGGGACAACGCAACAGAGGACGTCCACGTACAAGGTGGCGCACACAAGTCGAGGTCCGGCTTGGTGTGCGAAACTGGAGACAGCTGGCGAAAGATCGTGCTGGCTGGAGAGGCATATTGAGTGAAGCCCAGGTCTACCTAGGACTGTAGCGCCCCAAGAAGAAGAAGAATAATAACTCCCTTTCAGATCACGGTTGTCCTAAGTCTTATGTCTTCAGCATACAGTCTCTTCACTGGTTATCACTTAAGTGGGATAAACCTAGAGCTGTGGGTGGCACCAATACCGGGCCTCCCGTGCTTAACGGGTTTGGATGTATATGTATATGCGCTATATGAATTTAAAATCAAAAATTCTATTTCCTAGCAACGCAGCAGGATTCCCGATCTCAGATATTTCTATAAGTGCTTCATATACAGGCTTGGCCAAATGTATTAGGCACCTTTTAAGATTCATTACATCTTCAAGAAGCGAACAAATTTATGAAATTAGAGGACAAAATTAAAATCGTTTACAACAACAGATGGTGTCGCCGAAAACCATAAAATTTAAACTGTTTACTTCCGATAAGTGATTTGGCACCAAAGAAAGGGGTCCATTATACATTTGGCCAAGGCTGTATATTCAATCCATCATCAATTTTAGTTCACCTTCGAATAAGTAATGTATTGGGACTGAACTGACTCCGCCAGATTGAACGAACGAACCCCACTGCTCCAGTTAAGAGAGAAAAGGAGTGTCTATTCATTCAGATTTGTCTAAATTTTTTAAAACCACTAGCAGCTTATGGTTGTTTGCCTCCGAGAGGTTTTTAGGGGTGTTAAAGAAGGCTTTGCCCAGAGTGCGTTGTCTGACTCGAGCTAGAGCCGGACATTTGCACAGAAAGTGCTCGGGGGTTTCTGGCTCGATTTCCACCTGGCAGCTGCGGCAGTGCGAGTTAATTGGTATGCCTAGTCTTTCAGCATGCCTGCCAACAGCCCAGTGTCCAGTACAGACCGATATAATTCTGGATATGTTTCTTCTACTGTTATTGAGCAGGTCTTTTGTTCTCTTTTGGTTGTAGTTGAGCCATAAGCTTCTGGATAGGACACATGTTTCCAGCTTGGTCCATCTTTCGTTGGGGATCTTGAGAAGGTGATTGTAGATATTATTTTTTACGAAGCTTAGTGGAGCCTGGACTTGTTCCACAACGAGACTATAGAGTTTAGATCCTTGCCTGGCTAGCTCGTCTGCTGCTTCGTTTCCTCTTATACCCTTGTGCCCGGGAACCCAGAACAAAGAGACCGGGCTCCGCTCACCTATAATGGATAGTTGCCTGCAGCAGCAATCCACTAGTCTTGAGGTTGTAGTTATGGATGTTAGAGCATTGATAGCAGCTTGACTATCTGAAAAAATTGCTATCCGCTGTGCTGGTTCTGTTCTGTTCTTAATTTCAAGACACGCATACTATATTGCTAGCACTTCTGCCTGGAAAATGATTGCAAAGCTTGGTAGCTTGAGTGACTTTGACGCAAGGTGGAAAGGATGAACGAACCTTTGGTTTAAAAAACAAGTTATCCTGGACTTGGTTCTTGGTGTCGTCAAAGATGAAAGACAGCAAAGTCGAAGGCTTAGAGACTGCATAGGTCGCTGACCAGAGAATTTTAAACTAATTATCTTCTCTGTAAAAACTTATATTTTCTTTAAAATGTACAGTATCACCCGAAGTTTCGAAAGACGTGACGCAAAACTACTTACTTCCGAACTTATCAGACTAACGACCAATGAAGGGCCTTGTTCCAAGTAATTGACACCTTCTTCAATGATCAGTGACAAGACTTAGACAGACTTAAAACACCAGGGTCTGTTAGGGCCAGACTTGACAATAATATCCCCTGATAAGGACCGAATTAGCACGATCTGATTTTGGTCAAACTTGAGACGATTGCAGGCAGAATGAGTCCAAAATGTCAATGCTGCACTATTGGATCAATAATTTAGATGAAGGGGGTCTGATTAGCTCATCATATTTTTGAAGAGAAAATTAATATGAATTGAAAAATTGTCCGGCATACAACTCAAGGTCCCTCTATTCTACATGAGCAGTAATTGCTCATTGTACGGAACGGAAACGTCGCTCAAAAACAATTTTGAGACGTGGATGTAGACAACTGCCTTCTTGTTGTCTGACAGTTTGAAACTATGAGTTCATTTTACCCAACAAATATTACAAAATATCGTTTTAATTTAACCTTAAAATTAACAGAAAAAGATGACAAAGTTTTCGTTTAATGTTCTCATATTTTTCTGTTCATTTTAAGATTAAATCGATCTCAACTAAAATTCACTTTAACTCAAAATTTCAAAGATGATTTTTTAAATTATATTTCTGAAATACAGAACACTCAAAAAATATTTAAAAAATTAAAAAAATATGATCGACCAAGCAAATGATTCACAAAACATGCTGCATTTTTATAAAGATTCAAGCGTTCATAAAAAATAACTTAAAACAAAATAAAATTTCAAAAAAAAACTTTCTTCCCCCCGAAAAAAATACCCAAAAAAATGTTCCCGTCCAATTCAGAGATGTATGAAAATGGGAAAAAAAAATCCTACAGACAACACGTTGAATGTTGAAAATGAAAGAAAATTTATGAAATGAAAGGCAAAAAGTAGAAATCCAATGAATTGTCTCCCAGAAAAAGCAAATTTTCTTCCCGTTTTCAACTAAAATGAGGTTTTTGATTTTTTTGTTTTTAGTCCAGTTGAGGAGAGAAGACCAGAAAGAGATAGAATATTGTGTAATTACTTATTGAAATTGTCAAAAATCCAATTTTCGGGAAACGCTTTACGTATCGTAATTGGTTCAGTGGAGATTTTTGTATCATACATGGAGCCAGATAAATCTTCTAATATAGCACTAATGCTGTTAACGACTTGCATCACGTTTTCCGGATACTCGTTGTGAACTAAAATGTGAAATTAATTTGTTGTTTTCCTTAAATTATTTTATTAATTAAAATTAATTCATTTTGTTTTCTGTCCCTTATTTTTGGATTTTTGACAAAGGAAAAAAAGACTACGAAGGAAAAGACTAAGAGAGAGAGAGAGAGAGAGAGAGTGTGTATTGAAAATGTTGCAACTACTTGAATGTGGGAAAAAGGAGTAAGCAACGATTGATTGAGTTTACATGACATAATGATTCCAAATCCATGTTTCTGGGAAATCTTTTCGTACGACAATTGGCTGAGTGGGAGCAGCTGATGGCTCATGGCCTTCTGGTGCTGCTATAAGCATTGGAGCATTATCATATAACACAATCTTGTGGACTGCGAGACCTGAAAAGTTAGTTTTTGAGGAATTATTGGCAAATTTTGCAACATTAATACAAAAGTATTATCGGCTGTCTGCGGCGACAGATGATGTGTCTTGTTTTTCATCCGGATTACTGATCTTATACTAGTATTATTTTGTTACGTTTTATTAACAATTGAAGATCAGATTTGCATGCTTTGCATTTTGTGTGTCATAAAGCTCAGACATGGTAGCCTGACGTTCACTTAAATTTCTATAACCGATCGTCTTGAGAAAGCCCATTATCTGACCAATTCCCAACAGCGTAACCAGAAAATTCGATTATTCTAGAGGGTGGCCAGACAACAGTGATGGTTCTTCAAATTGTTCTGTTTCAACAGCTCCTAAAGTTACCAATGACAACCGGCTGTAAAAATGTTCAGTAAGGCTTGCCTTTGCATAGTGCATCGTTTCACGCTTACCGAAAGTGCGGAAATTAATTAATCGAAATTCCGGCGCTGCGGTAAATACGCAACGTGAATGTGAATTTCGTCGTGAAGTCAGTCGTCATCTTAGTTTCAATGTGCAGACAATTCATCGCACCGTAGAAAAGTTTAACAGTTTTTGGACCTTGTGTCACCAACCAGACAGAGATTGATGCGAAATGAAGAAAACTTAGCCGCCGAGGCGGTCAGTATCGAAAAAGACACAGAAATGTCAGTTCGACGCTGAATTGGGGCATCGCCAGAGTCATCCCGGCATATTTTGCGGTAGGGTTTCAGTGCCCATCCGTATAAGACTGTGCTCACGCAAGAGTGGAAGACAGACGACCATATACAACGTCATGAGATTGATTTGGTATCTGGACGCCGAAAATGTCCGGCGATCCAGATTTTGGAGAAAAAATCATCTACTCGGACGAGGCAAATTTTTCGCTCAGCGGCTATGTCAACAAGCAAAATGGCAATTATTGGAGCGAACAAAATCCATAAGTGATCGACTAAGGTTCAATCCATTCACAAAGATTGACTGTTTGGTGCGGTTTGTGGCAAGGCGGCATCATCGGACCTTACTTCTTTAGAAATGGGCCATCTAGTGTTTTTTTAAATCATAGGTTATTTTGACACTGACAGCTGCTTCCCGCTCGAAATCTTGACAGAAAGTCAGTATCATACCTCAGCGAAGCGAAATGAGTCGATTTATGATTGAAGAACGCTGGGAATTATTGGAAACTTATTTCCAAAGTGAGCGCTGTGTAGGCCAAACGGAGCGTTTTTTGAACAAAAGAAGAAGTTTTGACCGAAATGAATGACCCACCGCAAGTTTGTGCAAAAAGTTCATGAGACTGGTGTGATGGTGGACAAGACTTATGGTCCCCGTCGTCGTACGGTGCGCACAGATGAGAATGTGGCTGCTGCGGCGGAGAGTGTGAGACTCAATTCACGAACATCAACTCGCCATCGATCTCAGCTCAAACAGCTCAACATTTCACGCACTAGCCTGAGGAGAATTCCGTACAGAGATCTCGAATTATTCGCTTACAAGGTCCAATGGACTCAGTAATTGATGGTGTGCGACCATCCGCTTCGCAGTTTGGGCCTTAGAGCAGCTTGAATTGGACAACGATTTTGGGCGAAAAATCACCTTTTCTGACGAATCGAGACGCATTTTCATCTCGGCGGCTACGTTAACAAACAAAATTGCACCGAATCTGAGGCTCGAAAACCCGCACGTTATTGTCAAGAAGCTCATGCATCCACAGAGAGTGACAGTTTGGTGCGAATTGTGGAGTAATGGCATCATTGGACCATTTTTCTTCGGAAATGAGCCTGGGAACAAAGTTTCGGTCAACGGTGGGCCTTACAGAGCCATACTAACCGACTTCTTTTTACTCAAATCAAAGAGAGGGATTTGAACAACGTCTGGTTCATGCAGGATGGCACGCCATGCCACACAGCCCATGCCACAATTGATCTTTAGCGCACCAAATTCCCAAATCGTGTTATCAGCCCTCTTGGCGATGTCAGCCTCGGAGCTGCGATATGACCCCCTTAGACGTTTGTGGGAAATCGTGAAGGACCGATATTATGCCAACAATCCGGAGACGCTTCAAGCACTTAAGGTCAATATCATCCAAGCAATCCGTGAGCTACAGCCCGAAACCATCAACAAGGTCTTGGAAAATTGGGTTGACAGAATGCGCTACTGAAATGCCAGCCGAGGCAGCCACTTGAAAGTATAACACTTCAAAATGGGAATGTTTGTTCTTACTAATAAAGCTATAATACATAAAAAAAAACTTTTTTCATTTTATTGCATTTTTAAAAAGATATCCGTATTTGGCCAATCCTGTAGAAAGTATGGCAAAAAGGGGACTTGTAATAAAGTAAATAAATTTCAACTTCATTAGAAGACAGAATATACACAAAATTTATATTTACGCTTACAAATCTTTAATTTAAAAAATAATAATAACGTCATTAAAATTCGACCTTTTATCAGAAATTTATTACAATTTCTAGCTCGTGATGACGTCTTTTTTTTGTACAAATTTGTAAAAAATTTAGGGCCCTAGTGCATTCTATATAAAATGCATTCTTATAATATATTCTTGATATAAGAATTAAATTAATTTTTGATTTTCCGAAAATTAAATTTTTCCACCAACGAATTAAATAAAATATATGTGCCAGTTTTATTTAATTTGTAATGGACTATAGCATTGAATGGGCAAAATTTTTAGTATTTGTTATATTATTATTTATGCCTCTTGCGGTATGCAAATATTCAATGTATTCGTCGCTTATCGATTTATTTCATAGATCAAAAGACAATGTCAAAAATTTAAATTTGCAAGGATATTGAATCAAATTTCAATGTAAACATACATTTGTTAGAATATTGTTATGTTACGTCGGATTTGTTACTTGACTTATCTAAATCGTATTCAATGAACCTTTTCCTTACAGTTCAGAAAAAAAAAGTACAAATTTCCTGTGGCACCCCAAAACGCACCAACGATTTCACCAAATTTTGAAAAAGTCAACCATTTTTAAAAAACTTAATGAACTGAACTGTACGCCTTAGACAAAAAAAATGTTTACTCTTCGATTCTGTTCAAATTGTACACAATTTAAAGGGAAATTTACAAATGCGAATGGGGTTACTTTTAATTGTGTTAGATACTTGTAAATAAGTGATATTTTAGGGAAGTGCAGTACTCAATTACTTTTGCAAATTCCCAAAGATCCACAGCTCAGGAAAAAAATTTCGAACATAAACATCACGAGAAGGTAATCTAGTTAGAAGTTTTTTAGTTCTTGTCGAAGTTGAAAGCATGTCAAGTCTATCGGAGCCTGAGTCACCTCCTACATAATTATCCCAATCTTTAAGCAAAAAAAATTAAAAATTATAAAAAAGTTAAATTAACTTCAACATCTACATTGTGGCGCATAAGAAACTTTGAGATTTAATTATTAAATATTTTTTTTGCCAAAGAATTTTTTTTTTAAATTTTTTGTTTTTGATAAACTTAGGAAATTTCTGATGGAAAGATACAGCACAGAACAAAGAACCAAAGTGGTTAAATTTTATTTTGAAAGTCGACATTCAATTATTCAGACACAAAGATTATATCGAAATTTCTTTCATGTTCGAAATGCGTCCAGTGCTCCAACAATTTACCGATTGGTCCAGCGAACAAGGGGCTGTTTGTGATCTTCTGAGTGCTGGAAGATCTCGTACAGTTCGAAGTGATGTGCACATTGCTCAGGTGCAAGCTAGTATTGAGGAAAACCCCGAAACTTCCACCAGGCACCGTTCTCAACAGTTGGTGTTGTCTAGGCGGTCTTTGCAAAGAATTTTAAGGCAGTTACACCACAGATTTTTGAACATTTGAGAACTAAGGGGAATGCACTGCACCACGAATTAAATGCACGACTAATTGACTCGATTTTTTAACAAAGCTTTATAAGGATGTTGTTTGTACCATTGTCAGAAAACGTTTTCAAAATGTTTTCAAAATTCTGGTACAGCTAGGCATACAGTACAAATTGTTTAAGAAATCATAAAAAAATCCTACGTCCCAAACTATTTTACTTGCTCGACAATAAACGGAAAGGCTAACATTTTTGTCAAAAAAATACTATTTTACGTCCGGCTTTTTTGAACAAAACAACTACACACAAGCAGAGATCAAAACCAAATCAAAGTCACAATTTTTTGAGGATTTACGGATAAAAAAACCGATTCATTTAAATGATTTAGTCAGAAATAGTTAAGAACAATACAAAAAAAAGGAAATTTAAGAAAATTACTTATTAGTGCTGAAAAAAATCCAACTTTCTGGAAAAAATTCTCTTATGGGAACTGTTTTAATATGTTCTTCGACACGAATATCAATAACTCCGTCTACTTCATCTCGTACATATACTCTGCGAAAATTCCATCCTCTTTCTAATAGAAGGGAAAAATATACAGTTTTTTTTTTACAAAATCAGAATTTTGAATTTTTTTTTAATTTTTTTAAGTAACTTCTTGTTGAATTTTTTTTTTCATTTTGTTTGTCAAAAATTTGAATTCTTTTTGAGAAGTTGTTTTCTTAGACCATTTATTTTTTAATTGAACACCAGACAAGTTTTTGGCCTAAATAACAAGTCACAGACAATTTTAACTTGAAAAAAATGTGCCAAAATTTCAACCACATATTTTGACTTTAAAAGCAGCAGGTGGAACGTGGCCGCATAAAGTTTGGCTCAGAATGGATGTCCAAAATTGTTGGCTTAGAATGTGTGTCCCAAATTTTGCAAAATTTGTTGAGGGTATTCCAAATTTTCACGTCTAAAGACTAAATACAAAAACAGCTTCCAAAGCCAGAAGCCCACATATTAGGACTTTAAAAACACCAAGTGGAGTGTCCACATAAAGTTTGGATCAAAAAGGGGGCCCATATTTTGCGAAGTTTTAAGGGTGTCGTAAATTTCACGCTTAAACACTAAATACAACAAAGGCCCACACATTTTGAATTTAAAAACAGAAAGTATAGCGCGGCGGCATAAAATTGGGATCAGAAACGATGTCCCAAATTCAGCAATTTTTTTTACGGGTTTTCCAAATTTCAAAGACTAAATACAAAAACAGTTTCCAAAGCCAGAAACCCACGCATAAAATTTAGCTCCAGAAGGGGGCATATACTTTGAGTTTGAATACAGAAAGTATAGCACGGCGGCATATCAGAAAAGATGTCCCAAATTTTGAAATTTTTTTTTAAGAGTGTCCCGAATTTCTCGCGTAAGGAGTATATGTACCAGCAACTTTGAGCTGAGTATTAAAAGTTCAACATTTTTGGCTCAGAATGCGTGCGCCAAATTTTACAACTATTTTAAAGGGGGTTCCAAATTTCGCGTTTAGAGACTAAATGCAAAAATAGCTTCAAAATCAAGAAGCCCACATATATTGAATTAAAAAACAGCAAATGGAGCGTGTCTGCATAAAATTTGGCTCAGAAAAGGGTGACCCAAATTTTACAACTTTTTTTAAGGGTGTCCGAAATTTCGCGTCTGAAGACTAAATATAGCTGCAACTTCGAGCTGAGTATCGAAAGCTAAGAAAGAAAATTTTTTAATTTCAGTGAATGTGTCCTTTCTTGATATCAACATACTCGTAAGGTCCATGTAAGTATGCACGTGTTTTGGTCAAATTTCAGTCAGGAGTTTGTTTTTGCCTATTGAACTTATCAAAATGTGGGTTAATTATGAGCTAGTTATGAATAAATGTAGTTTTTGATCATCGCCGCTTATAGTGCTTATAAAACTCGATATCTGCGCAATCAGTTATGGACTGTATGTCCAACGTTCTTTAAATCTCTTAGGGTACAAAAGCTAGCGAAAATTTGAACAAGAGAAATTCTGGCCAGTATATGATCCAAATTTGTGGCAGAATAGTAAGAAAAATGATTTTTTTTTTAAATTTTATGTATTGTCTGGAACCAAAATCATTCTTTTGAAGCAGCATCAAACTGCTTGTCCCTAAAAACTCACTTTTTTTTATCAAAACTCCTTACAAAATGACCCTAAAAATTACTAAGCACAACAGCATGCATTCAAAATTCTATTGCGTCCCAAAAATGAAAAAAAAGCGGTGAACAAACACAAAGTCAACTGAGATAAGTTGCTGAGTTACTTTTTGTAATCGATGAATATCCAGTTTTCAGGAAATGTCTTTCGAATAGTTGTTAGTTTTTGAATAAGATCCTCTTCAGGCGACTCTTTCAATTCAGTTTTACTTGATGTCCCAGCAAATGATGATGCATATGATGGCCTCGCACGGGCTGGCATTATTTTCTTCCTCATTAAATATCTTCTTCTAAGGACTGAATTGTATACAAACATGAAAGATGAAGATTCTTAATTAAGACCCGACTGAGAAGATGTTTTTGTTTTTTTTAAATAAATTGATGAATTGTAGCTCTTAAAAGACAATCTCCTAAGTTTCAAAGCGGAACCCATGTTTGTACGAATCACTCGTCCGATGATACTCATTTATTTACTTTTCAAATTTCGAGAATATCCATGATTCAGTGAATAGTTTACGTATTTTTGGCGGACTTGCGACCGAAGGCATTCGTGCGGAATACGCAGCGACGGGCTCCATGGGAGAAGAAAGTGCTGACATTTGTGCAACACCTCCAAACTCAAATACTGCATCGAACGAACCTAAATATAGCTGCGAAACTAGGGAGGAGTACAAATTTGGAAAAGAAAAATTTAAATCAAAATTTTTTTATTTAGTCTCTTTTAAAGTCAATTACGGATGGTGGCATGCAAAAGAAAAAAAAAAAAAAAAAAAAAAACACAATCAATTCAAAGAGCAATCCTTTTAGGGATTCCCTTAAGATTTTGTCCAGTATTTTGTCCAGTATAGGGAAAATCCTTAGGTTGCTATCACTCTGTTTAAAGACACCACAGATAGGCCCTTTTGGGATCCTAAAGAGCCTTGTAGCCCCTATTCTAACGAAAATTCACCAAAAAAATTGGACTGTGCCTTCAAATAGCTTGAAAGTTGTTTAATTGAATGGGACGGAGACTGAGGAATGTTGAGTCAACACAACATGTACATGAAAATGGCGGAAGAGAGAAGAAGAAAAGCCCTAAAGCCTTAACCAATGGATGAGAAGGACTAGTTACTTTTTAAAATCTTGAACGATCCATGTTTCGGGAAATTCCTTACGGACCATCGGGATCTCTCGGTTAAGCGATGCTGTCTGAAGGACTTGTGGAACTGGAAGTGGAAAATCTAAAAAAATAAAGGAAATTTATTTATTTTCTATTTTCTTTTAGTGGGCGCCGTAGCGTAGTGGGTAGGTGTCTAGAACTGCATCGAATCCTACGCTCGAGGTCTAAGGTTCGAATCTCGAAAAAAAAACCCATCATTTTTTCGCGGCTCCACCTCTTTCAAGTCACTGACAATGCTCCAAGAGTGGAACTGTCTAGAAAAAGCTTCTCAATCTCGCCGTTCGGAGTCGGTATTAAACTGTAGGTCCCCTCCACGCGTGAGAGAACAATAGCACGCACAACACGAATGGTTGCTGAGAAGCTAGGCCCCGGTCCACCTCGGAGTATGTCTGTACTCGATGAAGTCTTGTCTTGTATCTAGTTTCAATTCACGTCTGTCCCAAGTTGTCTCAGAGATGTCTTGAGATTGTGGGACATAAGATCTCGCCACTATCCTTTACAAATCTGTGTAGTTGTTCAGATACGCCGATGACATTGAAATCATAGAAAAGGCACATCGGTTTGGGCGGTTTGGTCAATCACTAATTGGGAGCACCTAGCCAAGGACCGAACTAGATAAAAAAAAATGATTGATCTGGACCTCAAGGTTTCGGAAATCAGCTCAATCATGGGTGCGGTTTGTGTTCAAAAAATATGTCGAAAACGGCAATAACGTAAAATTAAAAAAGAAAAAACAGTGAACGTGGCAATTTTGCTGAATGGCGTAGAAGCCTTAACACTAACCAAAACGGACGGAGGGATTCTTGGTCGCTTCAAAAGGAAGGTCCTTCAGATTATCTTTGGTCCCGTATGCACTCATGGTGCTTAAAGAAGGATACTAAACGACGAACTTTACTGGCTGTACAGCAACATCGATCCGGTCAAACAAATCCGAGCCTCCCTTAACAGATGGCTAGGTCATGTAGAGCGAATGTACAGCAACGCTCCGGCCCGGAAAGTCTTCGACTCCAATCCCAAGGGACAACGTGATAAAGAAAGACGTCTCCGATGCAGCAAACAGCTGAAATGGAACCTCAATCAGCTCAACGCGCGTCGCTGCAAGCAACTAGCACAAGACCGTGCTGGATGGAAAGGCATGTTGGCTAAAGGCTAGGTCCACCCTGGGCTACAGCGCCAGCTGAAGAAAGAAGAAGTTCATCTAGAGGTCAGTTAAGACCTTGCGCAATGGCTGTCAGTCTTGGCAGTTTAATATTTTAAAAGATCTTTCAGATCGTCAATGATCTGCAAACTGCTTCTCATTATTGTCCTTCATCGTCGTTCCAACAAGGTCTACAGTATTTACTGCGGGCGACTCCTAGACCTATAAGAACGTATCCGGTAATGACTTCGAATGTAGGGCCTACATCCTTGCAACGGAACGATGACTTAGTTAAGTCATAAAGTGAGTAAGTGGAACTTCTCGGGGAGATCTACATGACTGCACAATGGTCATTATAATAATAACAATAATGGCGGCGCTACAGTCCGAGGTGGACCTGGGCCTAGTTTCTCAATGGTCATTGCATGGGCTTTATGTGTCCCCTCTTGCTATGGACAGCAATAATAACCTACCAAATCAGGAGCGATAATGCAGCAGTCAACATTTATAATTTGCTAGTTATCCCGCTAATGATGGAATCCTAGGCATCGAAATGAGTTTCAGCGAATAAGCTGACGGGGTAGAACTCAATAAGCAGACAAAGGTCGATTAAAAGTCACATCTAACGGGCAGTTGGCACTTTTTTGAGAAGCTAACCTGAAGATATGCTATCTTAGACCCGATATATGTATCAGTCAGGTCACATATTTCTGCATTTGAGATGGCTGAAAGCTAAAGGACTGTTTGATCAGCCATATACATATGTCTAGCCTTACCCTGTGCCAGAAATTCCCACGGTCCTACCATCACATTCGGAGTTAAGAATATATCTTCCTGATGGCCAATGTTCAATCCAGACGATTGGTAACATCAAAACCTTTAGAAACTTTTAGTTATGACATTTTCAGACCGTGGTCACAGCTTTATAAAGAAAATCGAGTTCTTTGGGCAAGTGTCACTTAGGCAGCAGTTGCCCAGAAGCTTGATTAACCAGACCCTAGCATAATCTCCGACTAAAGGCAGCACTTTATTTGGCCTGTACTAGTCCAGCTTTAGACATACCATCTTAAGTTCAGGTCGCACTGATGACAACGGTAATGCTCGACCTTTTTAAATAAGGTCCACGATAACAGACGAATGTAAATATTGCAAAAAAAATTTAAAAAATAAGTATTTCAGGATTCGAAATTTGGGTCAGACAAGACCTGATAAAAGTGATAAGTGATCAAGGCGCTGATTAAAAATTTGTGAACGGGCATTCAACGACATCTTTTGAGTGTCGCCTGCGGAGAATTAAATAATATGCACTAATATAAATAAAAGAATAAAAAAAATTTAATTAAACTTAAAAATCTTTTTAAATTTAATTTAAAAAAATTAATTCAATAAAACATTAAAAGACTTTTTTCTTTTCAATAAACTTATGGCAATTTTACAAAACATATAAAAAATAGATATAAACACAGACACAAAAAACAATCACACACATTTTTATTTCTGTCGTGTGCAAGATTTTCCAAGTGCAGGAATTCCCAAATTTTTTAAAATAAATTTTCATATATCACTTCGGGATTACCTAGGATATGTACTCGTAGTACGTAATTCGTTAATTCTACACAGACCAGTTCATCAAAGTCGCACGAAAACTCCCCAAAAGAAAACAAAAAAATTTTGAAAACAAGAAAACCAAAAATGTGCCACTACCACCACCAGTAGAAATTTGAAGAAGCAAAAACCAGAGAGACGCCAATAGCCGAGATCATAAGATACTCGTACACAAAAACACATTTCAAATTATTCTCAATTACTTCTTAAAATCATCAACAATCCAAGTTTCTGGAAACTCTTTGCGAACATTCACTTCGATTGGGCCGGATGGTTGTCGTTCGGCCTGTGCGCCGTCCAAACTAATCAATCCTGGGGCAGGAGCAGCCAAAGGTCTTGCAACAAAATCACCGTCCGCAATGGCCACGGGAACGGAAAAATATACTAACTCTATAAAAATCAATGAATGTCATGAGTGCGATGCGGTTGTGTTCAAATGGTGGATGGAAAAAAGAATGCTTTAAAAGTTTTGAAATATTTTTTTTTTAAATTTTTCCCTTGAGACGACGACGTTAGTAAGGATTCCCAGTGCAAATGAATTACAGACAAAAATGAGAAACCCCCTGGCAATTGATTGAATAAGGCGTGTAGTTACGTTATTGAATTCGAATAAATCCAAGTTTCAAGGAACACTTTTCGAACTTTAGGCTGGTGCATTGGTACATATGGTCTACCAGCAGCACTGCTTGGAGAAGATCTTTCTTCAAGGTGATCATAATTGACTGATGCAGGACTGGCCAGTAGTAAAGTTCTATCACTCCCGGCCCCCATCATGCCGCCCCCCATCATAATGGGCCACGTCCTAGGTCTACCAAATGGATGATGAAAAAATCGAGCTGAAAAGTATCTAATTCTTAATCTTAATGGCAAGCAATAGTTTGGTTAAAAAAATGTTTTTCTTTGTATTTTGTTATCCATGGTTTAAGGTGCATTTTTCACTGATTTCGCGACGGAGTCCTACGGGTTTTAAGTTCACCTTGAATTTGTTTCGACACTCCATTTGCGACGTCAAAAAAGTTGTTCATTGAGTTCAAACTCATCTCAACAACATTTATCGACTTTGTCGTCTCTTAATTTACTGCGAAGAATGAACTTGGTGCCATGGTTTCAGGTAATCATACGGAGAGTTTTTACTAGATTTCAGATTTGTTTAAAAACCCACTTTAGCGTGCGTAGAAACACGAGAGCTAAAAAACGGAAACAAGCGTTCAGTGAGATTATCGCGGAAGATCCTTGCAAAATTGCCTTTGAACCATTCATGAGACACGTTGCGTGTAGAGCAGGTCTAATCCGAATCAGGAAGTTTTTATTTTGACTTTGATGAACATTTTAGCCTGGACTAAGCTTTGCGCATCGGGCGCCGTGGCCGTATAGGTTCGTGCATCGACCCAGACTTCCACAGTCTAGGTTCGAATCCAAGATCAGGGTGGGCCATCTAGTGTTTTTTTGTAAACATAGGTTATTTTGATACTGACAGCTGTTTTCCACTCGAAATCTTGACAGAAGGTCAGTATCATACCGCCGCGGTACGAAATGAGTCGGCTTACGCTTGAAAAACGTTGGCAAATATTGGAAACTTATTTCCAAAGTGAGTGCTGTGTAGCCCAAACAGTGCAGTTTTTTGAAAAGAAGTGAAAAACGCACTTCTTTCCGCCGAAATGAAGAACCCACCGCGACTGATGTGCGCAAGTTTGTGCAAAAAGTTTGTGAGTCTGGTAAGCTAGTAAACCTGCATGTTATTATCGAGAAGCCAATAAACATCCACAGAGAGTGACCATTTTTCATCGAAAATGAGGCTGGGAACAACGTTTCGGTCAACGGTGGGCGTTACAGAGCCATGTTAACCAACATTTTTTTTACTGGAGTTAAAGACATGGATTTGGACAACCCCTGGTTCATGGGGGATGGAGCGCCATACCACACAGCCCATGTCACAATCGATCTGTTGCGCACCAAATTCCCAAATCGTGCCGTCTTGGCACGATCTGGAAGGCCCAAATCGACTTCGAGCACGACCTCATCTACGGAAAACTAACTTGCTCGTGAACATACACGACGAAAATGCGGCGAGCACGAGCAAGTTCGACGAGCATGTTCATCGTTTAGGGCTTACCTTAAGCGGAGTCTACTGTATTCCCTTTTTTTCGTGGTGTGCAAGAATAAGTTTGATAACTTCGACATATGGGTGTTGCTTCAGGCGTTACAACCTGAAGGATATAAATTTATTTATACTTTGAAATAAAATAAAAATAAAAAAAAATGTGCACTTGATTTATTTTTAAATTTACATTTCATACCTCACTGTTTCTGTTTAGACCCTAGAATATATAATTTAATACAATAATTCCAAACAAATCAATTTATCAAAGTCGCACAATGAAATGATTGCTTATGAAAAGAAGAAAACCAAAAATATACCACCACCAGCAGCGGAGACGCAAACACTCGAACTCACAAGATTAATTTCAAATCACTCTTAATTACTTGTTTAAATCATCAAAAATCCAAGTTTCTGGAAACTCTTTGCGAACATTCACATCGGTTGGGATTCTGGAAACTAATTGAATTGTTGCTGGAAGACGATTATCCACCGGTCTTAAAAGGATACCGCCTTTATCCACAATGGACACAGGAATTCCCATAAATATCCCTATAAAAATCAATGAATGACATGCGGTTGTGTTCAAATGGTGGATAGAAAAAGGGATGCTTTAAAAAATTTTTTTGTTTCTGAAATTCTTCCCCTTGAGACGACGACGTTAGTAAGGATCCCCAGTGCAAATGAATTACAGACAAAAATGAGAAACCCCCCGGCAGTTGATTGAGTAATGCGTGTAGTTACGTTATTGAGTTCGAATAAATCCAAGTTTCAGGGAACACATTTCGAACTTTAGGCTGAATTGGTACAAATGGTTTAGCAACAGCCCTGTGAAATGCAAATGTGGGTTTCGGTGGATCTGGATTGACTGCTCCAACACGGGCCCTTGCCGAAATCATACTGGCCCCCATTATAGGGACTCCCATCATAAATCCACCAGGTCCGCGAGGAGTAAATAATGGTCGAGGGCGTGCTGAAAAGTATCTAACTTTAAGTCTTAATGGCAAGTAATAGTTTGGTTAAAAAAATGTTTTTCTTTGTCTTTTGCTATCCGCGGGTTAAGGTAGATTTTTCACTGACATCGCGACGGAGTCCTACGGGTTTTAAGTTCATCTTCAATTTGTAGGAGAGTTCATTTGCGACGTCAAAAAAGTTGTTCATTGAATTCAAACCCATCTCAACAACATTTATCGACTTTGTCGTCTCTTAAGTTACTGCGAAGAATGAACCTGGTTCCATTGGAAAATTTCTTGGTTTCAGGTAATCATATGGAGGGTTTTTACTAGATTTCAGAATTTGTTTAAAAACCCACTTAAGTGTGCGTAGAAAAACGAGAGATTAAAAACGGGAACAAGCGTTCGGTGAGATTATCGCGGAAGATCCTTGTAACATTTCCTTTGAGCCATTCATGAGACACACTGCGTGTAAAACAGGTCTAATCCGAATCAGGAAGTTTTTATTTTGACTTTGCGGAAAATTTGGATCAGATCAGGTTTAGACTGGACTAAGCTTTGCGCATGGGGCGCCGTGGCCGACCCAGACTTCCACAGTGCGTCGACCCAGACTTCCACAGTCTAGGTGCGAATCCAAGCTCAGGCAAACAATTTTTCAAAAAAAAAATTGTTCACGGCTCTTGTCGAGTCGCTGACAATGCTCAAAGAGAATAACTATCTAGAAAAAGCTTCTCAATCTCGCCGTTCGAAGTCGGCATTAAACTGTAGGTTCCCTCCACTCGTGAGAGAACAATACCACGCACAACACGAGGGGTTGCTAAGAAGCTAGGCCCAGATCCACCTCGGACTGTAACGCTGCCATTATTATTATTATTATTATAAGGAACTCCAGGGGCCCAGGTCCCTGTCCACCTCGGACTGTAGCGCCCTAAAAAGGAGAAGAAGAAGGAACTCCAGAAGCATTTTCACGTCAACATCGTTCAACTGATCAACAATACTTGGCAGTGCCTCCTCAGATGAGGTCAAACAGCGTTTCATTGGCTTACGAATTCGTTTCTGGACAAATGACCCTTATTTTTTATTAATTTATGTCTAAAAGCAGAACAAACGAAGTAAATTTTCTAGAAATGTGTCAAAAAAACCCGGAAAAACACATCAAATTAAGAAGAATTTTCAAAAGTTGACTTGACATCAAATTAAAAGAGGAATTTCAAAAGTAGACTTTTCCAAAAAAAAATCCAATCCAATCCATCAAATTAAAAGGGGCATTTTCAAAAGTTGATTTTTCAAAAACTTTTTCAATCTTATGTGAAAGTGGAGCCATTTCAAAATCGAATGACCCGTAGACAAAAAAAACTTTTTAAAGATGAAATTAGAAGCCCAAAAAAATGTATAAATGACAAGACCCGAAGACACTGAAGTGAAATGACATCCATGACTTTTGAAATCGTCGACTCCAAGTCCATTCCTCGACGCAGAATACGAATAGAAAATGTATTTTTGAGACCCAATGTTTGTTAACGTGCGCAGAACAAAACCAAAAAAATATAAAAGAAATTGTATTTACTCTCTGGCTGCATCGAAAATCCATATTTCTGGAAAGAGTTTTCGAACATTCACCTTTTTCAGGTACGATTCGATGTACAGCTCGTCGGGGACATTGTTTGCAAATTCCATAAAATATGGATCAATATAATCGAACGACATTTGAAGAGGGCCGTCAGTAAGTACTCCTACGGAATTTTCAAAACAGACTTTCAATTTCATTCGAAAACCTTTTTTTTTTTATTGAGTGTCAAAATGAGGATAAAAAATGTGAGAAGGAAAAGTTTTTTTTTCAATCCACTCACTCACTTAATATGGACGCTATCAACTGTCTACTTTTCGAAATCCATATTGGAAGACCCTATTTGTTTAGAAATATTCTTGTTATTTTTGTTCCTAAATTTGTTGTATTATTTTTGAGTCACTGTACAGAAGGATAGGACGCACACCACCTATTTGTCGACTTCAAGGCCGCGTGCATAGAGACGAGCTATACAGCGCCATGTCTAGTTTTGACATTCCCGCCAAACTCGTCAGACTGAGCAGGATGACGATGGAGAACTCTCGCTGCTCCATCAAGGTCGGACCTTCAATGTCAAAAAAGGTTTTAGACAAGGCGACGCGCTGTCATGTGATTTCTTTAACATCGTTCTTGAGAAGATCGTGCAAAACTCGCTGGCCAACACAAGAGGCATGATTTTCCAGAGGTCGGTATAACTGCTGACATACGCGGATGACATTGACGTGATTGGTCGAAAACAGCGAGCCGTCAATAAGGCGTTTGCTGGCATTGAAACGAAAGCGGCTAAAATTGGTCTGACGGTACACAAGGGCAAAACCAAGTATATGCTGTCACCGAGAAAGGACGCACAACGTCGACGGCTTGGCCAGAACATCACCATAGGCAGCTATAACTTTGAGGTGGTTAAGGACTTCGTTTATCTTGGCTACGCAGTAAACAGTACGAACGGTATCAGGACCGAGGTCAAACGCGGAGTAACTCTTGCTTGCCACCGGCCTTTTTTTGGCCTCAAGCCCTCTCTGGAAGGCCCAAATCAACTTCGAACACGACCTCATCTTTGTGCAGAATAACTCTTGTCAACCGATATTTTTTCGGGTTCAAAAGGCAATTGATTAGTAAAGCCTCCTCTCGGAAGACCAAGTTGACTTTGTATAAGACCTTGATCATCCCAGTCCTGCTTTACGGCGCAGAGGCATGGACAATATCCCAAGCGGATGAACAGTCTCTCGGTCTTTTCGAGACAAAAGTTCTGCGCGCGATCTTTGGTCCTGTTTGCGTTGATAGCATTTGGAGGAGTAGATTCAACCACGAACTGTATTGGCTGTACAGCGACATGAGTCTAGCCAGGCGTCTACGAATCCAACGCCTAAGATGACTAGGCCATGTAGAGCGTATGGAAAACTTAGCTCCGGTCCGAAGAGTCTTCGTTTCTGAGCCTGTGGGACAACGTAACAGAGGACGTCCACATACAAGGTGGCGGAACCAAGTGGAGAGGGACCTAAACCGACCTGGTGACATCTAGCAAAAGATCCTGCTAGCAAGCGATGTTTGTTGGCTGATACTCAGGCCCACCCCGGACTGTAGCGGCACAAGAAGAAGAAAAATGCTTTCCTGTTAAGGTTCTGGTGTCCGTCGTATGCTTTTCTTTCCCACCTATTGTGGCGTTACAGTTCGAGGTAAACTTGGGCCCAGCTTCTACAGCAAGCGCTGGCGTTGTGCTAACTATAGTTCTCCCACGAGTGTAGGGAATCAACGGCTCTGAGCGGCGAGATTAAGAAGCTTCTCTGGGCAGTTGTACTCTCTAAGCACCGTCAGTGACTCAAGAGTGATGGTATCGTGAAAATTAAAGTTCTTGCGTTTGGAATCACCGCTAGAATTTCAACAAACAAGTCGACCTACTTCCCCTCGTCAACTTTTACTAATACGCCATATTTGGTATTCCTTTTCACTTTGACAAGTCAAATATCTTTTAACTACGAGTTTCAAATGAAGATCTGAACAGTCCCGTCCACTCACCATCTCATTTATCTCCCGTCCACTCACCAGTCATAGGCATAAGTTCAGAACTGAGTAATTCGTCCAACAATTTGTATCTAAACAAAAATATTGAATCTAGAATTTTTGGCTTCAAAAATTATCAGTCATTGACAGCACCAGGCGCCGGGCCTCCACCATCCAGCCGGCACAGTGACACACGCTTGCAAAAGTTGTGACTCAATTTAATGACCGACCTAAATGAAATTTCCTTATCTGCAAAAGTGTGTCTAGTTTATTTTTGTTCTTTCGACGTTCTGTGTTGACGTTTGAGTTGGGCACGATCTTCGTAAGAATGACATTAAAAAATTCGCCTTACAGTGTGTCGCCTTGCCTTTTTGACATCAAAGGTCTCGGCGAAGTCTTAATCGACCTTGATGAAGCAGCGGCCCTTCCCCACCGTCATCCTAGAAAGACGAATGAGTTTTGCAGGGAAGATAGACAGTACGCTGTATATTGAATATGTTGTCATATGCGGCCTTAAAATCGATAAACCGACTTGAAGCTCCTGTGTCTTTTCCAAGATCGCAAGTTGAATATTTGGTCGATGGTAGACTTCGCTGGCCCGAACCTGCACCGATATTGACCAATTCACGTAGGGCTTCAGGCGCTTACATAAGACGGCAGAGAAGATCTGATATTCGATATTTAGGAGACTGTGCCTTTGTTGTTGGTTTAGAGGGTCTCCGTTCTTTATCTTCTATCTTCCAGTTATCGGTTACAGCGACCAAATTCGTCAGCTTTTTTTGTAGACAGTTATACTCTTTAAGCATTGTCAGAGACTCGAAAGAGGTGGAGCCGTGAAAAAATGTTTAGTGTTTTTTCGGGAATCGAACCGACAACATCAAGCGTAGGACGCACCTACCCAGTACGCCACGGCCACCTATCGCTTATAACGACCAAATTCGTCAGTCCCTTTAAGGTCATTATCGCCGATTTTGACGGTACCTTAGACCCCTAAAAACATTTTTCGTACAAGCAAATTAAAAAAGTGGGGCCATTTCGGGGTGGCTCCAATATAGATGAAGTTGCCATGGAACAGCTCGTTTGCTGTGGAGGTACACATTCCACTTGGGCTAATAACGTTACGTACTACATCACATTTCCTGAAAATGGCAAGTTTTATGTGGTCTCGGTTAACTAACTGCGTAATATCCAGGAAGACATGTCCCGATTACAACACATCACGAAATAACGATCTTCTAAAGAGGTCACGCACCGAGATTGCTAAAATTACATCGATAAGTACGGCCGATAGGAGATCATGCAGTTAGATTAGGAATTACTCACAACACACACTGCCGGAGCTGTAATAACTCAGCGGAATCAGTATCCTTGACTTAATTCATGTGCACTTGTCCAATGCTTGGTAGAGCAAGACAACGTCTCTAGGCAAACCGTTCCTCAAATCTCTTGGCGAGATATTGAAAATGAACACCAAAGAATTGATAATGTTCCTAAACGCCGCACGGTTTTTCTAAATGCACATAAACACTAAATTTTCAGAGCTGTGGTTTCAAAACGGACCTCCAAAGTCGGTTTTAATTCGTCCCCCGCCCTCCTATTTCCAAGCGAAAGTGCTTAAAAATCTGAAGGAATTACAAAAACTTCAATGAGAACTTTAAGTCAAAACAATTTTCAGCATTCTGGCCCTAATAGTTTTCGAGATCCTGGTCAAAAACGGTCAACCATCGACATGCAAATTTTGAAGATCTGAAAACGCAGTTTTTTGGACCTCAACGTACGCATTAAGAAATGAAAAATATAAAAATATTGACCTACGTGCAAATTTCGAGATATCAACGATTTGAAATTTCAAAAGTTATAATTTTCACACATAAATTTCATCCTGGGATCGACGACTCGACACTGTGATCAGTGGTATCTCTCACATTCATTTTAAACCCTAAATGCAATGTGACATGAACAGTGATTGGGTTTGATGGAAAGGATTTTCTGTGTTAAATAAATTTGGATAGAGATATTCGAATTGTCTATGAATCGGATTTACAAAAACAATACAATTTTTTGGATCACATGACGTTTTTTTTTCAAAATTATAAATGTCACACAAATTAAATTTAAAACAAAAAAATAACACGTATAATCACAAACAAACACTTAATGTCCCAAAACACAATTCTGGACAACATTTTTTTATAAAAAAAATCCGAACGCAGTCACCATCACTAGAAACAGGACAGACACAGATTTTCAAACCAACAAATTATTAATCTAAAGTTTAAACATTTTTCTAATTACTTCTGAAAATCATCAACAATCCAAGTTTCCGGAAATTCTTTTCGAACATACACTTCCATTGGTGGGGACGGTACACCAATACCGGCAGCACTGTATAAAACAAACCCACCTCCAATACCTCCCCCAAATCCTCCAGAAGCGGGAACAGGATACCCATAAAAGTCTGTTACATAAATTAACATCAATAAAAAAATCAATAATTGACACGTGAGAACAAAACCGCTGCAATCATATGTTCGATAGAGGTTTTGAAAAATTTGATATTTTCGAAATTATTCCCTTTAGACGACGACATTGGTCAGAGCACACAGTTAAGGTGAAGCGAAATTTTTCTAAGGAAGGGGAAACCTAGTGGCAATTCATACAGTCATGGTATTGTGATATCTAAGTTTCGAGGCATACCTTTCGAATTTTCGAAGGACTCGCCATCGACGGTCGATGCTGAAGGGTTCTGTCAGCCACGGTGTCCATGTCAAAGACCGCAGTGTCTACGGCATACGTTGCTGTCACCCACGAAACCATAAAGTCACCAAGATGAAAGAATACCAAAAAGCTAATTCAGGTTAGGTTGGCTGCTAGTGAAATTCACCAGCACACTTTGATTATGTTGGTCCATTATAATACCAACAGTCAGACTACCACCACTGATCGACCACTCCACTGATAGTGCCGTTAATTTGATCTCAACGGCATATGATGACTCGACCAGATTTGAAAAACCGGATAAAAGAGTATAAACTTTGCTTTTTCACTGGGATTCGAACCTGCTCTTACTTAGAGCAGGGACTCAACCAACTGCGCCATTCAAAAAAAAGCGAGCTTTAACATAGTAAAAAATGCTGCTTTTCATGACTATGAAGAAGCCCAATTGCCGACCCAATTTGGTCACCTTTTTAAGTTGGTTACCTATGAAATGTTTTCCAGTTTGTAGGCCTTCTTTGAAATTGTTGAATCTTTTGATATTTCTAATCAATATTTTTGATCAAAAACTGTTCGAAGATTTTGATGTTTTAGGCTAAATAAGTTTTCAATGTGCAGTGCATAGAATTCAATGAAAATATGAATCTAAATGTATAAAAAATTGTTGTAAGTGCGTTGTGACTTTATAACTCACGAACGCTCAAACCGAAATCGATAACATTTTTAGAATTTGTTCGTATGGTCATGTAGATGGTTTATCTAAAAACTGCACAAAATTGGTTGACGCGTTCGTGAGTTATGAGTTTTTAACAACAACATCTGATTTTGTCCTTATAAAAAAACAACAACAAATCCGTAGGCGCCTATGAGCGTGTGCTGTAGTATACTGTGAGCTGATGTCATACACAGGGCAAATACACGTTGTAGCGCATACACGCATACACCTTGGCAGCTGTCAGTGAGTGATCATGTTAAGGTTCTTCTTCACGGAACTCGCATTGTGAACGGATGTAATCGGTAAGAGTCGTTTTGCCGCGTTAATTCGTTTCTTTTTTCAAACTTGCTGCTAAACATCATCAAACAATTAGCTTAATTTTTACCCTTTAAACGTACATGTGCACATTGTATTCGCGCTTGCCGGGAAGTGTTGTTGTTTTATTGTTTTTGGCATGCGAATAATTGAATGATTGAGGCAATGACGTTTAATAGAGTGTGTATGTAAATCTATACTAACAAAATAGTAGTGTCTGTCTGTATGATTGTTCGCCCTAATCTCCGAAACGGCTGAACCGATTTCAATGAAATTTTGCGGGAGTGAAGATGAGGTTGTCAAGAGTGTCTTGGGCGACAAACAGTCACCTAAAGTCATGAATGTGGAGGTTCTAAAAAGCGACGTGAGCCAAACTCAATTTTAATTATAATGTTTTTTTTTTTACTATTTGTATTTATATATAACATATTGAAGGTTTGTTTGTACGTATGGGATAAATTCCTAAACTATTGCACTGATCCTTATGCAATTTTAGACACAATTAGTACATCGATGAGGAATCTGTCCTAGGCTATAAGCAAAACAGAAATTCGCTTTCTCAGTAAACATTTGACGGAGAATTTTAAAATTTTGCACACATGTAAAGACCACAGGGAAAAATTAGATCCCTTGGAAAAAGAAGGTGACACGCCCATAAGAGAGGACGTAGCAAAGCACTCTGGATACTCTTGTATTTGTATATTTCTGACCAAATATGTTTTTGGTCAGAAAGTTCTTTTGATAATAATAATTTATATGTAGCTACAGATGAACCCAAACATACTAAACTTATGAGCGTAAATACAAATTATGTAGTTGAGATCCAGATTTTGGATCACAATTAGTCGAAATTGTTGATGGGAAAAGGCAATTATTTACAAAAACCGATGAAAAAGCAAGTAAATGGCCTAAAAAGTGTTTGGTCATACCTCCAACCTCAGCCTAATTTACAAGGGAAAACATTTGACACAATTTTCAAATATTTTGTGTGAAAATTGTACCCTTGCATGAATTTGTATGAATATTTTCGTTCAAAAAATGTGTTCGAAAAAAGAAATGGGAATTTGAATATGAATGAAATTTTTAACGGTTTCCGTTTAGACCACCACACCTCTCCTAAGAAAAACCTAACGCACATAACAAATTCAAAAACGATTTTAAAAAACCTTCACCATGAAAAAAAGTCGAAAAATTTCATTAAAAAATTGAATTTAAATTACTTTTCAAAATTTTGAAGTATCCACGTTTCTGGGAAATCCTTTCGTACATATTCTGCGACTGGTTGTTTATTTTCGGATTCTTTTAAAGTTATCATTGGAATTTCTGCATTTATTGGACGTGGACCTGAACCGAAAATTGATCCAATAACTTGACTACCACCGTAGGCTGCGATTTCTAAAACATCTAAAAACGGGAGCGATTTGAGAAGAATGCTTTCAAAGAAATACAGTTTAAGACTTGTCTTCTGCCATAATGCAGAATGAGACGCACGATGAAGGGTTTTGCAATGCAATGGAAACTAACCAAAGACCTAAACTTTAGAACAAAGAACTCAGGAGCTTGTTCAACGTCAGGCGGAAGGGCTCCGTTTCCTTATTCCACCCGCAATTATCTATCAATCAGAATGCTTAAGCTACAGGTCTCTGTGAACAACAAATATAAACAAAATCCAATTTTACGCCAGTATCTTAACTTAAGCCCTGTTTGTACGGCCGCATTTACAACTGAAGGGTGACCAGATAGCAATGATAGCCTCTTCAATTCATAGGCTTTAGCAGCTGTCAAAGATACCAAGACATCCCTCTATCAGAATATTCAGTAAGGTTTGCCATTTCATCATGCATCGTTTAACGATTGTCGAATGGGTGGAAATTATTGGAAAATATCGAAATTCCGGCTCATTTCTAAGTACGTAACATGAACGTGAATTTCGTCGTGAGATCGGTCGTACTCATGGCTTCTGCGTGCAGGCAATTCGTCGCACCGTGGAAAAGTTTCACTATCAGAACACACTTTTGAGACCTAAGCCATCCGATTAACCAGGTAGAGATTGGTGCGAAATGAAGAAAACTTAGCCGAAATGGGCATCGCCAGAGAGTCACCCTGCTTCTTTTACGGCTGGATTTAGGCCTGTATTCGTATAAGATTGTGCTGACGTAAGAACTGAAGCCGGACGATCACAGACAGCGTCGGACGTTCGTTAATCGGGTGCCGGAAATACGGATTTTGGCCAAAAAATGATTTTCTTATTATTTTTGGCTCAATCACTTTGAACGAGCTTGAAGACAATATTCCAGAGGGTGTTCCCTGAATAATGCCGCGCATATTGGACAGACTCATCAAAAATTCGACCGATTGCTTGAATATTTGCCTGCGAAGCCAAGGCTGCCATTTCATACCTAATGGCACGAATGTAGCTTTGAAATAAAGCCGGAAAAGCTCTTATCTGGTCACCCTATACTACAGAAAGAGTGATTCTGTAGTTGGGAGGTTTCGCGATTTACGGGCATATTATAGTCAACATAATCGTCCATCTGGACGAAATATAGTCAAAACTTTGTTACAGAGGCTTTAAGGGATATCTATTGAGTTCACGACGAGCACTGCATTATGGTTTGTCTTTTGACCCATTATATGGTTGAGGTCGCTGTAAAGCAAGCGACTCTTCCTTAAGGGGGGGGAGGGGACTGGCTTCTTAGGCACAATTAAATAAGACGCCTTGTATCTGAAACCTTAAAAAACACGATTTTTCTGAAATGCATGCAAGAAGATAAGAACATTTTTGAAATCACTTGAATTTTACATACAAAATTTAAAAAAAAAAATAAAAAAAAACTTTAAATTAAAAAATAATTTAAATTTTACATAAAAAATTTGAAAAAAAAATTTAATAAAAAAATAAAATAAACAAAAAAAAATGTCGCACTTAATACTCTCCCCAGAAACAGTTTGGACAACATTAACCAAAAACGAACCCACCATCACCAGATATTTTGAAAATGTACAACACCACACGGACACAGATGTTCAAAGCCACAGAAAAAAGATACATTTACAAAAAAAAATTGTCTAATTACTTCTGAAAATCATCAACAATCCAAGTTTCCGGAAATTCTTTCCGAATATTCACTTCCAACGGTGGGGACGGCGCACTATTGCTAACACTGAATTGAACTCCTTCGGGGATGGCACCCCCAACACCCCCAAATCCTCCAGATATGGCAAGAGGAATTGCATAAAGCGCTGTTACATAAAAATCGATGAATGAGAGACATGAGAAAAAAAAATGCTAAAATCATATGTTTGATGGAAGGCGAAATGATTTAAGGTTCGCCTGATGCAACGACGCTAGTAAGGATACCCGGTGGAGATGAAGTGAATTGAAAAACAAACAAAAAACGACAACCCAGCGACAAAATTGAATATTGTGTATAGTTACTTAATATTTGTGTATATCCAAGTTTCAGGGAACAAATTTCGAACTTTTGGAACACTTGGGCTTGATGGAGAAAATGATCTATCACTTATACCGTAATACATAAATAAAAGTCGACCAGGCATGCCCGCACCAGGACCAGGCATGCCCGCACCAGGACCAGTTCCTGTACGCAGAAAATGTGTTGAAAAACGAGCTGAAAAATGTATTCAACGATTATGTACTGAGAAAAAGTCCAATTGACAACATGTTTCTTACAAAAAAAAATATTTTTTTGACCACTCTTTCCGTTGATGACCTATGAAATACCTCAGGCTTATGGAAGTACTGGAACGTTGTGAAATTTTGGATATTTCTGATCAATTTTTTCGATCACAAATTTTTAGACGGTGATTCTGATGTTTTCGACAAGACATGTTTTCAATGAGTAGTGAATACAATTCTATGAGAAATGAGAATTTTTGAACATTTCTGATCAAAGTTTTTTTCGTCAGAATGTTCTTTTGATCGTAAAGTTTGACTTCAAAGCTCAGAAGTGTTAAACTTATGGACTAAAATGGAATGAATGGGTTTTCAATGATTGGACAGAGTTGAGATCAAATTTTTTGGATCACAATCAGTCGAAATTGTTGATGGAAAAAAATGATTATTTACAAAAACCAGTGAGAAAGTGTGTAAATGTAAGTGACCTAAAAAGTTGTTGTTCATTTTTTCAAGTCCAGCCTAACTACCAAATTGTTAACCAAAGTTCAGAAATACAGTCGCCGCCCTCTATGTCGAACATCCTCTAAATCGAATTTCCCTCTAACTCAAATTTTTCGACCCTTTTTGTTGTTGCGCTACCTTCAGATTTCCGTAGAAAAATAATCCTCTAACTCGAACTCCCTCTCTTTTGATATCCCGTAAAAATTCGACTTAGAAGGAGGCGACTGTAGTTTTTGTCAAAATTGTATAAATTTGTATGTCCTAAAATGTTGTATGTTTGTTCAAAAAAGAAATAAGCTGTGTGAATAGGAAATCTTTTGACTTGTCCCAATTTTTTGTACGACTTTCAAATCCCCTTATAAGAAAACACTGATAAGCGAAAGAAAACCGAAGAAATTAAACCTCCACCACAGAAAGAAAATCAAAAATGTTCCTTTAGAATTGCATTTAAATTACTTTTCAAAATTTTGAAGTATCCACGTTTCAGGAAAGTCCTTTCGTACATTTTCTACGACTATCTGCTTGATTTCAGTTCGTTTGAAAATCACTGGACTGTATGCATCTATAGGACCTTCCACTGACCCACTTTCCTCTATTATCCCATCGTAGTCGAATTCTAATTGGTTGTCAAAAAAAAGTTGGAGAAAATTTGATACGTTTTTTAACGACGATATTTTGAGACTGAAAAGCTAGGCCCCAGGTCTACTTCGGACTGTAGCGCGGCCAGTATTATTTTTATATTTTGAGGACACAAATAAATCTAGAGTACTAAAATTCAACAGACATTTTATCAGTTTTTTTTTGATTAAGACCAAGTTTTCAAATGAGTTTTCGAAAACAAAGAGTTCTGGCACGGAAAAGTACAAATATGTCATAGGTTTGGGGAAAACTACGCTGCAATGGAGGTGAGCGGTATAACTGTACTCCTCAAGTTAGGGAAGGCATTGAACATAAATTTAGAGCAGTCAAAGTTCAAAAAATTGGTTCACTGTTCTCTTTATGGTCCTAAAATATATGCGCTCCAAATCCAAGATTTTGTTAAAAACCAAGTGTAAACCGTGAACTGTCATGAGGTAAGTTTCTTTAATTTATATCCAATTTTCCAAAATTAGTCACAAACGATTTCGCTACAACACACTGGGTATTTACCTCTCAAAATCATCCATTATCCAAGTTTCTTCAAATATTCGTCGAACTCTTGGACTTTCTTCTGAAAATTTTGCTCCCCAACCCGTTACCGTCATATATTCCAATGCCATATCTTCAATATCTACAAAAAGCAGATACTTTTTGTGTAAAAATAATGCATGGACAAGTTCAAGTAAAATTCATTTCGGTGAGCATGTTAATTTAATCGCAAACTCTTAGCGATAGATGCCTTATTTGTGAGCTATGTCGACGGAGGAGGACTTAATTGCAGATAGAATTGGAAGAAATCTACGAGATCTGAGTAAGTAGGGAGACTATTGATGTGACGGGGACGGAGAGAAATTAATAGAAAGCCAAAGTAGTTGGGCCAAAACATAGAATTTCTCTTTATGCAGAAAACCTTTGTAAACAACTGATAATATTTAAAAGTTATTCAAATATATTTAAAATGAACAATGAACTGCTTAATTGGCAGAGAATGTTGTGTCAATTTCCAATTGAATTCGTGAAAGAAACTAAACATTCACCAAAACCTCACATAATAATAAACATAGAATGAAAACATAGAAAACATAGAAAACATCAATTGAATTCGTGAAAGAAACTAAAAATTCTCCAAAACTTCACATAATAATAAACATAATATGAAAACATAGAAAACATAGAAAACATCAAATGCCTACCCCTAACTAGTCACTGACATAAAAGTACAACACAACTGACAGTTTAATTAACAGAAACAAAACTAGATTTACTTTTCTACATTATCAACTATCCATGTTTCTGGGAATAATTTCCGAATAGCTGGGGCTGCCGCAACCTCTCGTTCATTGCCAACAGTTTTTTCCAATACCTCTGGTTCATAATCAGCAGCTCTTCCGACATCCGCTGCCAATGAATACAAGGGACTTTCTGCCTCAAAATATGCAATTGGGAAATCTGGGATATAATTGTCTAGAAAGAAGATTGTTTGATAAATTTCGGACGACTGATCGATCCAAATGCTAAATGAGTAAAAAACTTCAAATAGAAACGATTGTCTGCAAAAAACAGGATTATTGAGTTTGACAGTCAGTCTGATTTATATCAGGAATAACCCTTAAGGCTGATGACTGGTCGATGGGCTCAGCTGGTCCGAATATTTGGATCAGAAACGGAGCTATTTCGAATTGGTCAACTCTTATGTACTACGGAGCGACGGCCATAGCAACTTCTGATGTAAATTTGCCGATGGTGATGATTATCAGATTGTTCTCTTAAGAATTTCTTGATTGTCTCGAGAGAAGAGACGTTTCTGAGCATCAGCTAAAAACTAAAACAGTCAAGTTGCGGAAAGAAATGTTCAAAATGTTCAAAATTTAGCTCGGGATCACTTTGTCCTGCGTTAAAACTCCCTCCTGTGGTCATGAAATTTGGGTAATGACCGAAAGAATAAGATCGCGAAGATGCCGAGATGAGATTTCTTCGTGCTGTTGTGGGAATCACTCGCCGGGATAGAGTGAGAAACACGGCAGTGCGAGAGGAACTTAATGTTTGACAGCTGCTTCTTCGAACGGAAAGGGCTGTACTTCGATGGTTTGGTTACGAATGTCTCCATCAGCACGACTTTATAGGGGTGTCTTGCATGCGATTCCATGAGGTAGGCGACCGCTTGGCAGACCCAGGACGAGATGGTTAGACCAAGTTCAAACACTTGCATTGTTGCGCTTGGGCGTAGCTCATGATAAGTCGATGGCGGAGGATCGAGTACCCTGGAGATCTCTCGTGCGTGCACTGCCCCCGCGACTCCACTTTTTTTCGGAAGATTTTTTGAAACATTACTGGAGCACTTTTTTTCGGAAGATTTTTTGAAACTACTGGAGCACTTTTTTTCGGAAGATTTTTTAAAACCCTACACTGGAGCACTCAGACTCAAAACTGGCCCATTGTACTGCCAGATAGCAACCTACTCCAGTTTGATCCCAACGGCAAATGGCGACTGGACCAGATTCGATTTCACTGGGATTCGAACCTGGGACCCCTCTAACTTGGGGCAGGCACTTAACCAATTGCGCCATCTTTAGTGGAATATGCGGGTCACTGAAGATAAGATGAGATCACTTTGTCCAGCAGTCATCACCGTCATGCCATGAACATTGTTTTAGGAAAGGAGAGAACAATGGGGTATCACAGGGATGAGCATTTGGACCTCTTGTGTTTGAACAATCGACGACTGTTTAAAGGGAACAGATAGACACATTTTGGAACTACGAAGAGACCATCAAGAAGTAAGAAGTGGCTAAGGTATGCACTTAGACCAGTGTTAATCCATTGTGCAGAAGAGACCATCAGACTTCAAAACAACCATCGGAAACCAACATAAAGATGACCATACTCAGTCCCTATTGCAAAACTCGGTCTTAAGGCGGGACTTTCAAGAGTGCATCGGTGATTTTTTTTTTTAAAAATTAGCAGCAAATGGTAACTTCTTAAAATATTTTTGAGATTCCCTTAAACTTAAATCAAATTCACAAAAATTGGACAATTGCCAGCGCCCTCTATTCCGTTCGAGCCTATCTTAAGTCAGCCAAACAATCGAATTGATGGCAAAGGATCCATCAGCTGCCTCAAAATGTTTATAAATTTTCTGAAAACCCAAAGAAAAACCTTCTAAGCTTATCCAAAAATGCTTCTTATCTCATCCAAAAGCTGGTGATATTTAACTGAGCAACAAACAAAACCGCTAGTCAACATAAATCTAAGTGTTTCCTTTCAAATTTCACTTCACCGTGCGACTTAAACTACAGGGATCTTCTACCAGATTTCAGGAGCAACCAGGATTTTACAAGGGAACTCTACAAAGGGCTGGCACCATTAAACTCCGCAAAAAAAAAAACAAAAAAAATGTAGATGTACAATCGGTACCTCGTTTCAGAAGACATCGTCATCCATATCCAGGTCTCGACAAAATTTTGACGGACTCTCAGGAATTTCGAACTGTCAATGTTGCTGTGAACAGCCTGTGGCCTATTCTCCAAAAAGTATGAATATAGCGGTACAAGCATTGCTTTAACAGAACACAAAAATATGAAAGAAATAAACAAAAAAAAACACAAAAATACCGTTAATTAAGAAACAGAAAAAGAAAACATGATCAAGCACACAAATGCATAGAGCTGAGAAGAAAGGAGAAACAAAAAATGAAGTAGTGTAACGCGTTTGTTTTGAAACTAACTCAAGATCATTCCATATCCAAGATTCAACAAAGTCCTTCCTAACTGCTGGCGACGGGTCATCTGCAGACCCCAGTGGCGGCAGTCGAGTGGTTGTGACCGGGCTCACTGTAGACGTGGAGGCCATCGATGGAAAGCTCGTTGTGTAGATTGGAAAGCGCGTTGATCGGTACACATACGTTGTGGGTCCATACTCTAGTAAATGTTGGGTTTGGATTAGATCAAGGGGTCAAGTTAGGAGGGGACGAGCAAACACCGCAAACATCAATTTAGGTCTACTAAATATTTACAAAGAAGGCTTTTCCAGTTGCTAGTTGAAAACAATCAGAACAAACTTGTTAAAGTAGGTGTTGGTGTGCTTATTTCCGTTTTGTTTTACAAATAAAATAAAAGAAGGGAAAGGATGTGTTAAATGAAAAAAAAAAAAAAAATACCACAAGTCAAGCCATCCAATAAGAGATTTGATTTTCAAAACAGGACAAGGACACAAACCTATTCACGTGGCCAAGCCATATCCAGGTTTCAACGAAATTCATACGAACCGCAACTCCGGCGGCTGGTGGTACGCTACCATTCGATTCGAATCTATCGATGCTGGACTCCCCATCATCGGCGTGCTCATACAGCGTTTCGCTATCAAGGGAATCGTATTCGACTTCGTCGCCCTTCAGGACGGCGCTGATCACTAGAAGAGATTTCTTTTCGTTTCTTTTTCTTTTTCTTTTAGTTTTGTTCACAAAATCAATTGCATAAGGATAAGGGGTTAGGTAAGGCGTTTTTTTTCTCTTTTCTTAAACAAAAAAAAAAACAAAAAGATACAAGTATCTACAGCAACGTTTAGTAAAACAAAAAGGAGGTAAAATGACAGCTGAGAGCTGAGAGAGAGAGTTTTATCCATCACCGTCATGCTGGGGATATATATTTTCTTGTTTTGTCTCAACACCGGGATAAACATCTTATTAGCTACGAGCAGATATGGACACGAGAAAAGTGTGTGTGCTTTTTGTTTTGTGGGAACGAACCCTTTTGCTTTGATCTCGGTGGAGTAGGATTCCCAAAGCCATGATTCTGGGAATTCCTTACGAACGCTTGGCCTATCGTTGACAGCTTCACTTTCGCCGATTGACTCTGGAAATGCTGTTGACTCGAATTCGTATGCCAGCGCTTCCGTGTATAGCACTGGCTCGTCATTGACTACTCCAAACGGCAGTGCGATTGGAAGTTCTTAGTTATTTGTGTTTTTTTTTTTTTTGTAATTATTTCGAAAGTTCGATAGGATTTTCAAAAAGAGAAACATGTGCTGTGAAATAGACTGTGCATGGTAGGAGAGTGAAGACGTGCGGTACTCACCTTGTCGGAACACGTGGTTCGCGTTGGTCATGGTGACCAGGCCGGATTGTAAGCCTGGATACTGACCGTATCCGAAGGTCCATGGTGTGCGGGAATCGTAGCGACCTAGGTCCTGGAAAATGGCGTTTTTGTCCAGATCATTGCCACTCTTTAAAAGGAGCACGCTCTGATCGACACCCAGCAGACCGACGTAGGATTCAGGATCAGTTTTGACGTTGATTTTGATGTCCTCACCAGGCTTCGCTTGAGTTGGCACATTCAGAGATATCTGGCGGATGCGAAGAAGAAATTAGATCGGTCAGTGGTTGTGATTGAAGTCCGAACTTACCGAGTTTTCGAATTGGTTGTCGAAGTGGATGTTCTCTTCCGTGAACAAAAGATCATTTCCGATCACAAAGTGAATGAAGATCGTTGCTCGTGGGATCATCTCAAAAGTTGGGGTTATCTTGAAGACGTGGTAGTTGCGATTCTCGGGAACCTGTAAGTTGCAAGAAATACTGGTGTTAGACATGAAGCAATAAAACGACTAGATGGCGCAGTTGGTTAGGTGCCTGCCCCAAGTTAGAGTGGTCCCAGTTTCGAATCCTAGTGAAATCGAATCTGGTCCAGTCACCATTTGCCGTTGGGGGCAAACTAACGGCACCGGAGTAGGTTGCTACTTGGCAGTACAATGGACAAGTTTTGAGTGCTCCAGTTTAGCGTTCCAAAAAAAAAACGGACTAAACCTGCCCCAGCCCAGTGATTATCGAATGAAACCCAATCCCCATCGAAAGGTTTTCAATGTCAACCAAAAACCCAACCGAGGGGTTCATATCACCCTCAACGCTTAAGCCTGTCTCTTCCTGCACAAATCAAGCATGTGAATAACTTCCAGCTTCTGATAACGTTCCTTCCACAAAATGTTGCTTACACTCCAAAAAAAAGACTCCAAGAAAATGTGTTTCAAAGACTTACCTCAACAAGCTCGCTCTTAATGATGTCACCACGTCCGACGATTGTGTAGACAAACCACGGAATCGGGCTCTTGTTCGACACCCTTATGGAGATGTCACTTCCCAGAGTCGGTCTGAAAGCAGAAAAGATCGCCGTGAGAAAGGGAAATGCCTCGACATGGGCTTCACCTACTTCTTCGTCTGAACAGTGATCTTCAACTTCTCATCTTCCACGACACTTGACTTCATGAACTTCGACAGCGACGTCACATACGACGACACGTCCTTGTAACCTGCCTTGACCGAATAATAAGCCTGTTCCGCGTCGGGCAAGGTCACCTCGAATTTGGCCATACCGTCCTTGTCCAGGTGTGATGTAAGAGTGATATTCGTGGCGTTCACTGGAGGAAGTGGTGGACGAGTGCCGTCTGCCACGTATGGCACGGGTTCGGGTCTACGCATCCAGTAATCTGGTGGAGAGACTGTCAGAGTAACCGGGTTCTTTGTGTCCTGCACTGGCGATCCATCGAGATTCTTCACGACAATCTGCAATTTGAGACAGTAAATGTGTTGAGTTCAGTACGGAAGCCCTTTCCTTTGCTGAGCACTTACGGTGATGGCGACAGTCTCGCCGGGATTGTACACGTAGGGGACATCGACGCCCTGAATCTGATACTTTTCGGGATGCAGGTTTATTTTTCCAGTGGAGTTTTGCTTAATTCCCGTCAATTCCTCCTCGACAACGGCTAGAATTGTCAGCGGTGGAGTGTAGTGGGACTTTTGAAGCTTCAAGTCTTTGGTGAAGTCGAACACTGCATGGCCCTTGCCATCGATGTCGATGGTCTTTGTGGCAGTAACCACGTCGTTTGATCCGTAGTAGTAGTATGAGGGCTTGGCGGTGACCACAGCCTTTCCCTTCACTGGCTTGCCGTAGGTGTACCTGTCAAAGTGACGTTTGTTGAGTGTCAGGATCTCAATGAAGGGCTGAATCAACTTACTTTGCTCTAATAATGACGCGCACAGTCTCGTCCTCAAGGGCGACATCCTTTGGGGCATCGACCTCAACCTCGAACTTGGGCAGGACGTACTTGTCAACTTCGAAACTCTTGCTCGTAGTCGTGTCGTCGGCGTTCACTTCAATGTTCCAGGATCCAAGGACCGGCTGCTCAGACAGCTGAAGCTCGCCGGTGTAGACACCCTTGGTGAGCTCAACCTTCTTCCACTGCTTGATGAGGTTCTTAGCTCCGTCCTGAAAAGAGTCAATTAATCTCTGGCTAGTCGATGGCAGAATGCGGGGTTACTTACGTTGATGGCGACGGTGATGGGTCCGTCGACGTTGGCGGGGCGGGTGTTCTTGTCAAGGATGAGCACTCGGAATTGGACTTTGTCGCCCGGCTTGTAGGTGGCCTTATCCGTCTGAATGTAGATGTTCAGCTGGTCGCTGGCGAAGTTCAGTTTTGTCGAGTTCTTGAACTCCAAACCGCTCAAACCTTCTGCTGTCAAATTGAATTCACCATCTTTGAGTTTGGGCACCTATAAGCAAAATGTCTGCGGTGAGACAGTTAAGCAGTCACGCGGGATTTCGATACTTACATCAAATTTGATGATCTTCGATGATTTTGGTGGCACTTCAACGGTCTCCGAGAGGTCTAGTTCAGGACCGGTGAGGCCGACCTTAATTTTGCACGGTGTGGGGTTGTCGAAAACCGAGACGGTCACGTGGTATGCGGATTTTGATCTCAATGATCCAGGTCCAACTATAGAGTAGAGGCTGTAAAGAGAAGAAATTTGCAATAGATTAGACTTAGACTTATCCTGTGGCAAATGCACTGAATTTAAGCGCTTTTTGAACAGTCCCTCAATGGTGGGACGATCGTAAGGTAGAGTTTTGAGGGGGAACGAATTCATGAGTCACCATCATGATATTCTTAAATTTAGGCCATATACAGATTAAAGGACTCTTTATCTCATCGTCACAAAAAAAAATTAAATTCAAGACGAAATAAGTCAAGAACATCTTGCATCCGTTTCAATTGTCAAAACTCATCAGAAAAGGAGATGACTTTATGATCGCTCCAATCACTTTAGGCATTTGTTCGTTGTTGTATTATTTTTGTTGGCTAGCTACGGAAGCAATTAAAAACAAACATCCTCCACCTTCGACTCCTACGCTCGAGGTCGTCGGTTCGAATCTCGAAAAAAACATGAATCATTTTTTCACGCCTCCACCTCTTTCGAGTCACTGACAATGCTCAAAGAGTATAACTGTCTGGAAAAAGCTTCTCAATCTCGCCTTTCGAAGCCGGCATTAAACTGTAGGTCCCCTCCACTCGTGATAGAACAATGACCGCACAACACGAGTGGTTGCTGAGAAGTTAGGCCCAGGTCCACCTCGGACTGTAGCGCCGCCATTATTATTATTATTATCCTCCACTTTCTACGACGTCTGGTTTAGAAAGTCCGTTTGCTCAAATAGTCGACCCTGTGGGACAACTTTATTTCCAATCAGAAGTTACCTTTTGTCTAGGTCCAGGAACACTGAGATTTTGGCAATATAAATTGAGGTTCCGAGAGGGGCCTATTGAGTCCCTTTTCGTCCCTCTTCAAGGATTCCTTTTGGTCAAGAAGGTATAGGATTTCTCCAAAGTTCTTCTCGATTCCTGATTTTAGTATAATTTCTGACTGAAAATCTCATTCTCTCTGCTGGCCTTTACCACAAGTTGGTACAATATGTGTGCCGCAGTCTCTTCTCCAAGGCAATGTCTACGAGCATCATCTTCAAGAAGCCTTATCTTATTCAAAATAAATCTATAGTTCTCATGACCAGTAGATGTCTCTCGCCTCATGTTTAGACCTTTTTCCTGTGCATCACCTGCCGGCAGTTTTCCCATTTTACATCCTTTCACGGTTGGCCATCTTCCTTCGTGTTCCGCCATGGTCCATTTAGGTTAGGTTAGGTTGAAGTCACTGACTGTAGATAGCAGTCACACTTAGGCCAGTTTAGGCCCATTGTGATACCACTCGCATCTGATGTCATCTATCCAAGAACCGTTTGGTGCTTTCAACGAAGCTCTTTAGTTGATTAATGCCGACGTTATGCAATTCGCTCAAATCGTTGAAGAAGTAGGCTCCAAGGTATTTCTTCCTGCGAGAGGAGAGAGCGCTACAAGTGCAGAGGAGATACGTTATGCTCTCCTCTTCTTCATGGTCCATTTATTGATCAAGCATTCAATCATTCCTCCGACGAAGCTTTTTCTAGACAGTTATACTCTTTGAGCATTGTCAGTGACTCGAAAGAGGTGGAGCCGTGAAAAAATGTTTCATGTTTTTTTCGAGATTCGAACCGACGACCTCGAGCGTAGGAGTCGACGCACCTACCCACTACGCCACGGCGCCCACTTGTTGGTCTAGACACCACGTAATAACTAGAGTCCGACCGAACATTCGGCTTCGGCTTCGGCTTCGGCCGAAAAACTGGCCTTCGGTCGGACTCTAGTAAAAACTCGACATTCGACGCGAAGAAAAGGTATGATCTTTCCTGTTGGGCATCACAATGACTCCACTAGGACCCGAGTGAGGCATGGCTCTTCTTCCACCTATCCACTTACCTAATCTAACCTAGCTATAGAGGACAAGAAACCTGTGTAGGTACACAGCCACGTCGATTACAGGCAACGTGTTCCTCTTAAACAAAATCCCATCGACCTCAATGAGATCTCTAAAAAAGGAGTGATGCACTGGTCCTCCATTTGTATTCATCGAACACCATTTTTTCAATTAAATAGATGAGTTAAGTGGCGTCAAAATTATACACCATTTTGTCAATTTGGTCAATTTCTGAGGGAAACCACCACCTCGCTCTGCCTACAGGCCAATGACCAGCGGAGCACATTCCCACATGAGCTGTTTTGTAAACAAAAATTGACCCAAAAATGAGACTTAATGAGGCTTGACGGTTCATTGTGCAAGTCACATTATTGGTGTTTAATTATTTCAATACATTTCTGAATCAGCGCTGAATAGCTCGCATTTCCCTCAAAACAATGCTTAAGGTCAACAAAATGCTAATCTGGCACAGGTTCGTGTTATTTTCATAAACAAACTCCCGGCGGAAAAGGTGCTTGTTTCAGTGGGTAATTGTTGGTAACTTGACACGTGAACTCCGTGAGAAACTAAAAACACGTTTTAGAAAATTCCTTTCGTTTCCATTCGTTTGATGGGCGAAACGATTGATGGGCCGTTCAGGGAAAAAGGTTGCAGTAACTTGTTGTTTAATTCTCACGGATTTGCGTCTAAAAAACTGTTTTAGGTACAGTGGGCGTCAAAAGAAAGTGTACATCGCATGCTCTCGTGCTAAAGGAGCAGATGACCGTAAAGGCATTTTTGGATGCTTCCACTTTGTAGTCAAATGCTGATCAAAATTAAAAAACTTCTTCAAGTTAGTCCCCTTTTAACAAAAACACTTTGACTCACTCTAAGTATTTATCTCACAATCGCTGTCACAATGCACACCCGAGACAACAGAGCATCATTTGCATTATCCCACAGATCTCGGTTTGCTTCGCAGATAAGCATTCGATGAAGTCTTGCAAAAATCCCCACGTTATATCACATTCGACAGAAAAAAGCGACGGCAAACAATTAAATCATCACTGTGGCCGGTTTTAGGTACAAAACCCTGAACGATAACGACATGCATGGTTGCATAAGCAAACAAATAATTCAGGGCAGCGAATCACCAGCAATTGCCTCGCTCGAACAATCGAGGGCTCCCAAGATCCATCCCGCCAGATCGGCTAAACAAACAAAATTCTATTTTTTTTTCTCTCGTTTGCTGGGTTGAAAAACCGGCAAAACCAACAAAAAAAAGCTAAAACTAGAGAGCGGCAGACAAATAAATCCAAAGATCAAGGTTAGATGTTTGTTGTTCTTTCCCTAGAACTCAGTTCGCAGGCGAATTTATTGGACCACATTAAACAAAAGTGAGATAAACAAGCCCAAAGGCAGAATTCCACCGCCCGGGGTGCGAGCGCTGTGTGTGGAACGTGCTCGAACTCATGAGTCATCCTTCAACTTGAACATCAGCGAGTTTTGGGGGACACCCGTGTGTGCCCGATTATGCACCTCTCCACTGAGGAGGCACGTACCAGTACGAGTTTCAGACTGAAAGTGAATTCAATTATGCGGTTTCGTTTATCATTCAGGCGGCGACAAGCAGTGACATAACGCATAGGGTATGGTTTTGGCTTCACGCAGGCGAATAACTCGGAGAATAGTTTGGGACGCAGTGAACTGTCAATGTCAGCGGTGGACATTCGTGGATGATCATGTTAGTTGACATGTATCTGGGGGTAAACATGTCACTGAGAGAGTCAGTCCGAATCAACCGAGGTGCTGAAAGCAAACATCATCAATCTCGTTGTCAACGAAGCAGTTACGCCAAGCCAAACAGAGAGTGTTGCGTCATCAGAAAATACGGCACATGATGCAACCATACAACGGTCCCTTTTTGAAAGCCGCAAAGGTATCCAAATTGTAAGTAGGTAATTTTGACACCCCAAATAGGGACTTTAGACCATAAATGAACAGAAGAGAAGAGATGATAGTTGTGCAACAGATCTCCAAAAAATCTCAACATTTTGAACATGGGATTTGAAATATAAGGAGATACAAAAATAGGTCAAAATTTGAACACAATAATTGCCATTTTTAGAGATATCTTGACTCTGGTTTTGTCTTTTTGTGCCGCAAAATTTGATAAGATTTGTTTCATTTCCGGGAGAAAGCCAACGCATGTGGTTAAACTACATGGTGACCAGATAAAGATGATAGGGAAAAAAATTTAAATAAAATAACAACGGGGTAAGATATAAAATTCATTTTGGCTTAATTTTTAAGCTACATTCATGCCATTATGTAAGGAATATCACATTATTCCAAGGGTTGCCTCGGCTTCGCTGGTATTGCTTTAAGCGAAAAGTTCAATTTTTGATAACTCGGCACAATTCTTGAAAAGTCGTTCCAATATGTGCGTCGTTAGTCCGTTAATATTCCATTATTAGCGTCTTAAAAGTTGGCCACGAGCTTGTCCAATGCACTTGTCTTGTTAGCGCGGAATAAAGCTTTTGAAGTGAGCTATCCAGTGGTGTCACATGATTTCGGCGGTAAATTGATGAACGTTCGTCGTGAGAAGACCTAGTCGTCAAATTTCTCCTTCACAACTTCGAGCATTGCGTCGCTTGTATGACATGTAGCGCCTCGCCGTCTTGCTGGAACCACAGCTCGGATATATCAATGTTGTTGAGCTCCGGTCACAGAAAGCCGGTTAACAACGCTCTATTTCTGAGACTATTGACGGTGACGCTGTCTCCTTCTTCATTTCGAAAGAAAAAAGGTCTGACGATGCCGCCATGCCACAAACCGCACCAAACAGTCAATTTTACTGAATGCATTGATGCATTCTAACCTGTGCACCACTAAAAAGAACAACATTTGCGGCATCATTTGCTGCACTATTTGCCGTACCGTTTAAGACATTATCTGGTGCATCACTTGTTGCATCACTTGCTGCATCAATTGAGGCATAAATTGGTGTCCCATTTGTTGCACAAACTGCTGCAGAATTTGCTGCATCTCTTGCTGCATAATATGAAACACCATTTGCGGCCCCATTTGCCGCACCCTTTGCTGCACTATTTGCTACACCATTTGCTGCACTATTTCCCGTACAGTTTGTGACAAGCCTACCATCACTGACAGTCGACGGGAACGCTGCTTCCAGCCATCAAGACTAAATTGTCTTGCATCCGCGATCACTTGGTCTTTATACAAGAGGTTCAGTCTTCCTCTCCTTCTCAAGGGTCGGGGAGCAGCAAAAGTGAGAAATAAGGTCCTTCTCTTCTCCATCTCTGTAACTTTTTCAGAATTGATTGATGACCATATCGTATTTTCATGCTTGCGTCCTGGTTTAAGGTCCATGAGTGCCTATGCCATTAGGTGGTGGCTTTGGACCGGTTTGTTTTGTAATGAGGCACTTCGAATCTTCGAAGTATTGCGATTGATGGAATAATCTAATACTCGCCGAAGACCCAAGCGGAGGCACAGTGGGCCATTCTTAGACTAAGCGCATGCATCAAGAAGGGTGATGTCCACTAATACTACCTCCCTTCTTTGTCAGGAATAACGGACAATGGATCTTTAATACAATTAGTTTAGCAGTGCTACAAGGAGATGGAGAAGAATTTGCCCCGTCTTCTACAACAAGTTCAATGTTTTTAACCCACGAGCTTTTTAGTCCAGCTACCATTCAATGATTTAGTCTTTGCGAACACATCCCTTCTTACTTCAGCATTCCCCAAAAGGCTCAAGTGATTTCCAACACCAAATCGCTTCTGAAGCATTAAAAGTAAACCAAAAATAGCTAAAAATACAGTCTTTCTAATCATTTTCGAATGCTATTTGATGATGAAAACGCTATTTTCGAGTCGAAGCAAGAACTGTCGGCTTCCCAACCGCTATATTCAATATCTTATTAAAAAAAACTCATCATACAAATTCACGATGGCATAGTGTAATCTTGATCACGCACTAATCTCGCAGAGTTTCGCTGTTAACATTCTCATCATCGTAAACTATTAACTGGAAAGACCGGTCAGCAGAAATACCATTCCACAACTACTGCTGTACATCAGTGTAGAGCTGTAACATTTCAATGACCACCGGCGCGATCAATTCAGCTAACATCTCGGCGGCTGACATCTCGGCGGCAGCTCGAAGGTTAATGGTTCCGAACCGGCTAACAGAGTTAATTTTCTACCCGTATGTGCCTCTCCACCATGCATGCTGTTTATCGTAATTAAAGGTGTGAATGGGTTTGAATTTGCTTAGATATTGACGTCGAAATGACTCATTCATGGAAATGCCTCAGCAGTTGGAGCTCTAAAGTGTCTTTTAATGATTCTTTCGGTAACATAAGCTCGCTAACAACTTGGCCAAGTAAACAAGAGGAAAACCGAAATTAGCCTTCACCAGGAAGAAATAACAGCCGATTTCTCTCGAGGTTCTGAGTCGGACTAACGACGTGACGTCTTGTTTCGAAAACAAACAAATTAATGACTCCACTTTTGGACATCTGACATGAGTAATGCGCCGAACCTCGAATGGGTTCTATAAACAAAATTCTTTGCAGTGTTATCTGGGGATAATCAAGTTTGAAATAAAAAAAAGAGTTAATTTGAGACAAACGGAGAACCAAACGGGTTATCCTTCAATAAAATTCATTAACTAGACAAACGGCAAGCGGTTTGAAGGCCGCTAATAGCCCACTCTGCGCTAAAATGTCTTTATAGCTTCGTTTGTTTTTACAACAGAAGCAATCTAGCTGAGTGCCGACAACAGGGTCATTTGGCACTTGGACTTGCAAGTCAAGTCTGCGGGGGAAACCTGATTGCAATTAGCTCATCTCTCAGAATAGAAGTTCTTAATCAATCTCATAGCTATGTATTCGTCACTTTTAAAAGATTACAGGGCTTTTCACGATGTTCTAAGTAGTACCGGGGAAATCTTTTTCCACGCTTAGCCGTTTTGGAGAATGCCCTTTCCAAACTTGCGGCATGGACTAGGGCGTGCGGGCTCAACGTCAATACGCAAAAAAATCGAGTACTCTCTGCGATGATAAACAAAGTTCTCCCCTTACTTGGTGGCACAACGCTATCGCTTATAGCTTAAGCAGTTTCTTAGCCTCACCATTGAGCTGAAACTAAGCTGGAAACCTAACATTCTGGAGCGGATCAGGAAAGCCACTACGGCACTCCACTGCTGCAGAAAGACAGGATGTAAATGGGGACTACAGCCGAGACGTGCGTACTGGCTAATCGCATCAACCGTCAGGCCTATACTAATGTACGAAGGTGTAGTATATTGGACAGATCTTGACAAAGCTGTGATCTGCAACCTCTTCAACCGTATACAAAGATCGGCTGGCATTCGAGCCTGTGCATCACTAAATAAAACAACATTTGCTACATCATTTGCTGCACTATTTGCTGCACCATTTGTTGTACTATTTGCTGAACTATTCGCTGCACTATTTGCCGAACCACTTGAAACAATATCTGCTGCGCCATTTGCTGCATTTGCTTCATCATTCGATGCACCATTTGCTGCATCATTTGCTACGCCATTTGCTGCACCAACTGCTGCATTATTTGCCTCATTTGCGGCATCATTTGATTCATCATTTGCTGCACCCTTTGCTGCTTCATTTTCACCATTTTCGGCATCATTTGATGCACCATTTGCTGCCTCATTTGCTGCTTCGTTTACTGCACCAACTGCTGCAGTCTTTAATAATAATAATAATGGCGGCGCCACAGTCCGAGGTGGACCTGGGCCTAGCTTCTCAGCAACCACTCGTGTTGTGCGTGCTATTGTTCTCTCACGAGCGGAGGGGACCTGCAGTTTAATGCCGACTCCGAACGGCGAGATTGAGAAGCTTTTTTCTAGACAGTTATACTCTTTGAGCATTGTCAGTGACTCGAAAGAGGTGGAGCCGTGAAAAAATGTTTGATGTTTTTTTTGAGATTCGAACTGACGACCTCGAGCGTAGGAGTCGACGCACCTACCCACTACGCCACGGCGCCCACCATTGATGCAGCCTTTGCTGCATCATTTTGAGCACCATTTGCACATTTTCAATCGTATGCAAAGATTGTCTGGTATTCGAGCCTGTGAACCACTAAAAAGAACAATATTTGCCGCATCATTTGCTGCGCTATTTGCTGCACCATTTGCTACACCATTTGCTGCAATATTTCCCGTACAGTTTGAGACACTATCTGCTGCGTCATTTGCTGCATTCGTTTCATCATTTGATGCATCTTCTTCTGCATCATTTGCTGTCCCATTTGTTGCATCAACTGCTGCAGCCTTTGCTGCATCTTTTGCTGCTTAATTTTGAGCAACATTTGCACCTTTTCAACCGTATGCAAAGATCGGCTGGCATTCGAGCCTGTGCACCACTAAATAGAACAACATTTGCGGTATTATTTGTTGCACTATTTGCTGTTCTATTTGCTGCACCATTTGCTACACCATTTGCTGCACGATTTCCCGTACCGTTTGCGACACTTTCTGCTACGTATTTTGCTGAATCATTTGCTTTATCATTTGATGCACCATGTGCTGCATCATTTGCTACGCCAGTTGTTGCGCGATTTGATGCAGAATTTGCTGAGTCATATGCCGCACCATTTGCTGCATCATGAGCTGCACCATATGCCGCATCATTTGCTGCATCATTCGCTGCATCATTTGCTGCATCATTCGCTGCATCATTTCATGCATTATTCGCTGCACAATTTTGCGCTAAAATATGCTGAACCATTTACTGCATACTTATCATCTTCCTCCGTAGACATATACGACAGAAAAATAGCAGCCGGCATAGCTGTTAGAATAAAGAAATTGCGCTTGTGGACCGATCATCGCATCGGACACACTTTTATTCATGATACATTGGAATTACTTGCCCAGACACCGGCCCCTCATTACATCAATCTCTTCGAGACAAAGGTCTGAAGCAGCCAACTTAATTAAATGTATTCATCAAATGGATGCTTACTCTCGCAACCAATCGAAAGGACTCCCTTTATTGCCAATGAAAAATCTCAAAATCTCCTAAAAAACTCAATAACTCCCATCAATCCCACATATCACAAACCACTTAAATCAAAAGCTGCCAAGAAGCTCTTGCCATTTTTTGATTCCCAGAGGTGATTGGCCTCGAAGGCGGTGGCGCTGCTTAACGATGATAACTTAAGCTGTATTTAAATCAGTGACTCCACGACCATTGATGCCGCCATAATCTGTTATAACACCGAATAAATTCACATCTCAGACGGTGCGGCCTCATTTGCAATGCATATGAGCGAGCATACAACGCGGACGAACATGGTCGTAAATTATGAAACCAAATCGAAAACTTTCATTGGATCTGAGAGGTGGACCCTGGAAATTCATAAAGATTCCCATCGGGTTTCCGTGGAAGATAACAATTTATTCAAAAAGAAATGACCACAACCAAGGTCTGAGGGCTAGAGCTGGATTAAAGTCAAGGTTGCTGATAGAACTCAATGAAACGCCGTGGTGGTCGTAGCGGTCGAGACGAGAGATGTTATTCCGGACTGCTTGCCGTCTTACAACAAAGTTTCAATCGCCAATTAGTTGAGAATGCCGGCAGCAGTCCTTCAAAAGAAAAACTGCTGCTGCAGTAAAGCGATATTCTCCGTATGCACAGATGGCGTTTGAATGAATGATTTACTTAAATGTCAACTTATGCCAACTGTCACTCTATCGCCGGACGGTGGGAAAATGTTGACTTTGCGAACTCAACCATGTGGTTGTTTGAAGTTCTCTAGAAGGTTATATCCAGTGGACACGCTTATAAAGAAATTTCAAGGTTCCTCTTAAGTCGTCCAATACGATGAACGTTTTCCGTGCTTTTTGGACTTGGGCCAAAAACTACAGCGCTTGGCGGTAGGGATTGTGCAATGTGCTTCGCACACCAGTGGTGCTGCGACCTGCAGACTTAAAGTCAACGGAGTTTTTTTTACCTTCAAACGTTCTGGCTAATTCGTCGGTGGTGATCGTCTATCTTTGAAGCCACGTACAACTTTTTCAGGTCATGGGAGACAATCCCGATGGAAATTTCTTTGCGCATGCAGAAAATTAAAGTGCCAAAATCTTTGTAGAGACATTTTGACCACTGCGCTGAGAATGATTTAGAGAAATACAGAGACTGGCAAGAATGGTAATAAAAGGCACGGCTGACACTACTTTATGTGATATCAATAGACTCTTCATTGGCTGCAAAAATTTGAATTGTTCTGCCTATTTCCTCAAATCTCAAATAGGTTACTAAAGGGTGTTTTTTTCTTGTTACGCTATTCCTATTCTAGACAGATATACAGGGTGGGCAATCTAGTGGTTCTTTTTTAAATCATAGGTTATTCTGTAAAAGTCTGTACCATACCTCCGCGGTACGAAATGAGTCGCTCTACGCTTGAATAACGTTGGGAAATTTTGAAAACTTATTTCCAAAGTGAGTGCTGTGTAGCCCAAAAAGTGCGTTTTTTGAAAAAAAGTTTTGGCCGAAATGAAGCATCAGCCGCGACTCATGTACAAGCAAGTTTGTGCAAAAAGTTCCTGAGACTGGTACATGGTCCCCGCACAGATGAGAATGTGGCTGCTGTGGCCGAGAGTATGAGACTCAATTCACGAACATCAACTTGCCATCGACCTCAACATTTCACGCACTAGCCTGAGGAGAATTCTGCACAAAGATTTCGGATTATTCGCTTACAAGGTCCAATTGACTCAGCAACCGAAGGCGCGCGACCATCCGCTTCGTTATGGCTTCGCAGTTTGGGCCTTAGAGCAGCTTGAATTGGACAACGATTTTGGGCGAAAATCATTTTTTCTGACGAGGCGAGGCGCATTTTCATCCCGGCGGCTATGTTAACAAACAAAATTGACTCAGATGGGGCTCAGAAAACCCGCACGTTATTGTCGAGAAGCTAATGCCGCCTCGGAGCTGCGACTTGACCCCTTTTTTTGTGGCGAACCGTGAAGGACCGATGCTATGCCAACAATTCAGAAACGATTCAAGCACTTAAGGCCAAGCCAATGTCATCCAAGTAATCCATGAGCTTCAGCCCGAAACCATCCATCAATAAGGTCTTGGAAAATTGGGGTGACAGAATGCGGTACTGCGAAACCGGCCGACGCAGCCATTTGAACGATGTTGTATTTCATAATTATTGGGATTGATTGTTCGTACTAACAAATCCATAATATATAGAAAAAATGTAATTTTGTTAATTTTAAATTTTCAAAATTTAAAATTAAATTAAAATTAAAATTTTTAAAATTAATTTTAAAAAGAAACTTGTATGTGGCCCGCCCTTTATACAGTCAGATTCAAAAGTGAATGAGCAGTCAGTCATCTGCTAAAAGTTTATTCACTAAACTAAAATTCACAATGAGCTAGGATGAGCTAGCTAGGACAAAGCTCTAAAACTCTTCCATAAAAGCAGACGGAAGTTATATTTATGTATCGCCTGCTCAGTGTCTATACCGTCTGCTTTCGCGAGAACTATTACACTAAGAATCTCTGAAGATCTGTTTCCTATGATATCCTACTGTTTGCTATACCACGCATCATATTTCTAAAGCTTTCCAGTTTCACTTTTTCAGTAAACCTTAGGAAAACCGACGTGTTGATAAATACGCCCTCCCCTCACAATCATTACTTTCCCATTACATCGAGATGTTCAAGGCGAACACTTGTTATTCTGAGAATTCAACTGCAAACAGATCTCACTATCTGTGAGACCACCGGACTACAGATCGTGACCCTGCACTATCGCTTCATTCAAGGCAGCAGGGTGTTTGGAATTTTTATTTATCACACATCCCAAGAAAAACAAAAAAATAAACATAAGACATCTTTCAAAGAAACGTCACACAGCTGATAAAATAAACAACAGCACCTCTCTCCTCTCAAAGTTTGTATTACAAAACTGCAAGATAATTTTGATTGACTCCCGCACAGCGAGACGCTGCGATCACCTTTGGTTGAGTGAATTTATCACCCGCATTCAGTCATTAAATCTTATTGAGGGAGTGTAACATGGGCGAAAGCGTGGTGCGGATGCTTCTGATTTGACACGCCACGAGGGCGGATTTTTGGCACAACAGAAATCACACACGAGATATTGATTCGATCAAACATGAGATTCATTCATGCGACTGTGGGAAACCCCAGGTCTTGGGTTTGACCAAATTTTCGAAGACCTTGCGTTGCCTATTCCAAATGTGTGCGTGTCTAGTGACAGCTGTATGATCTGTGACTGTGACTGAAGGTGGTGCCGGGGTAATCGAAATGTCAGTCACGTCATATCAAGGCCTGATTGGTGTTAACGTTCATAAGACCGGCATGGATGAAGTGTTTGTTTTGGAGAGACGTTTCGGTAGCAACGAGTGAGTGGGTAGAATGTTTTCAGAGATTTGAGGATTTGATTCAATTTGGTTCTTAAGACCCAGCTTAAGAGTTTAACCGACAAATCCCTTCAGTTGATTTGTCGTGTACTCTCTGCATCGATTGAAGACCAGATTTTTTGCATTCGGGCCGTGAATTTCCAACGAGGGAAGCAAACAAGGCTGAATGTGTCGCCCCCTATCAGGAGAAACCACTTAGACCAACGTCAGTCTCTTGTGCAGACCAGAGCGAAACAAAATTTCTGTCGATCTGTGGAGCCAAATCAATTTCACAGCTTTTTCGGCCATTCAAGAAGAATTTCGATCAAGGTTAGGTTAGGTTAGGGGACCAGCACGTAAAAGCGTATTAACTTTGCTTTCACTGGGATTCGAACCTGGGACCCCTCTAACTTAGGACAGGCCCTTAACAAAGTACGACATCCCGTCGTTTTATTTTCGATCAAAGTAACCTGTGATCCATAAGGTTACGAATTTCGGTCTTCTTGTGGTGGGGGGCGGGCAACAGATATGTGGTGTGCATATTCTACGCCGCAAGCCTGGCTAACAAAGCGCAACCCCCTCGGATGATCAGAAGATTTAAGATACCTCGGATACCGCCTACCCTGGTGTGCCAGGGCCCCATTCGTAGCCAGGCCTGAATGGTGGCAGTATGCGAGCGTCTAGTGGCCGGCCTGTCCCGCTCGGCAGCCCATCGGGCTCAGCCCAAAGAAATAGCGAGCAACCCGGCAGTGGCCTCGTGGGCCTGACTGAGTCCACTCAAATTTTTGCATGAATTTCAGGCAGTTTTTTAGGTCAATCTTATTCAGATCTTCCAACTTGTGGTAGAAGCTTCCGCCCTACAGCTAAGATCTCCTTCCCATTAGAGTCGGGCAATCACAAGGCTACTGGCAAACGGATCAAAAACGGTGACTAAATACCAGTGACAGTTTTCCCAATTGTTATGTTTCAGCAAATATCAAAGATAATAATGACTTCTTCCAACCAAAATATTCAGTAAAATTTACCATTTCACCATGCGTCGTTTCACGATTACCGAACTTTCGGAAAATGTTGAAAAATATTATTGAAATTTTTGCTTAGTTGTAAATACGCAACGTGAACTTGAATCGTCTTTGTGGCTCCAGTGTACAGGCAATTCGTCATACCGTGGAAAGGTTTCGACATGAATACAGACTTGTGGAACTAAAGCAACTAAACAGACAAAAATTGGCATGAAATGAAGAATATATAGCCGCCGTAGCCCCCACATCAGAGTAACTTTCAATCAAGTCTTCGTACTCCACCAAATCTTGGAAAGGTAGAAGATTCCCAAGTGGCCGCATAGATCATTAAAATTCACTTAATCCAAAATTGATCGGGGATGCCCCGGTGCATGACAACGATCACAATTGACGTAAATCAATCTTTCTGCTGATAAATAGTGTTTCTAAATGTGTTCCCTTTTTCCACAGTGACCTGTTCACCATCAGCAAAGAGGTTATCTGAAGCTCAAGTTACATTTGACTTCCGACATTCCCAGATAAGAGACATGTAAACCACCTCACGTCTACAAATTTTATTTCATTTTGATCAAACGAGTCTTGTCATGTTTACGATCGACGGGCACATTGGCTGTGATAGATTAATGACACTAGTTATGACAGATGATCACAATCAAGTCTCCAAATGAAATGTGGATAAAAAATGACATCAAGCAATATCCTTGTGTCATAACTCGTTCCGAAATGTCATAAAAGCAGTCAGATGATCAAAAACAAGTTCGATTTGCGGTAAATACAAAATATGTCGTCGTCTTAAACGTCAAAACAGAGAGCAAATAACAGCTTTGATTGCAACTTTAAGCGATGAGATCTCGGAAAGTGTCCTGTTAACGACAAAGTCAATTAAGGGAGATGACAAAACCCCGAACTGTCAAAATGCGTCTTCACCAAAACTAATTAGTCTCCACTTTCCAGCGAAACGTCTTCACTTAATTTACACGAATTTCCACCGAAGTTGAATATTAAACGAACAAAACATGTTCATAAAATGATTTACAGTAAAAATCAAACACGACAAAAGGTGTCATCCGTGGAAATTGCTGTAAACCGAATAAAAACAACAAGGGATTTCCGTGAAACTGATTGCCCCCAGGGTTATCGGTCGTTTAATCATAGGAATAGACTTTACGATCCATGAAAATGCATAAACAACTTCACCGGCAGCTGTTTCAAAGGCAACTTCTATTTATTATTTTGATTTGCAACCGACTGTAACTGATATTTTCACAGGTCATAAGATTAACGAGCATACAAGGGATTATTTCAATGTTGCTGGAGAGGATTTGAAGTGGGGGAAGTTCGAAGGGCTCGCAAAGGGAATGATTAGTGACTGTAGGGTTTGATTACGAGATGGGATTTGTGGATGGACTAAGAGATTCCTCTTCTCATGGACTGAGACGCTGAAGAACAGTGTTGTGCCAAGAAATTTTTTAGCAGCGATCAGAAAGGCTTTAACAGTTTTCGCTGATAAGTGATGAAGAAGAGTGGATGTTGCCGGGCCAAGTTTGAGTTTGAATTCTGAGGAGCTACATACAGGGTAGTGTCGCTTTTTTAAATCACAGGTTATTTTGACACTGACAGCTGTTTCCCGCTCGAAATCGTGACAGAAAGTCAGTACCGTACCTCCGCGGATCGAAATCGGTCGCTTTACGCTTGAACAACGTTGGGAAATATTGAAAACTCATTCCCAAAGTGAGTGCTGTGCAGCCCAAACAGTTTTTTGAAAAGAAGTTTTGACCGAAATGAAGCATCCGCCGCGGCGGCTGTACGAAAGTTTGTGCAAAATGTTCGTGAGACTGGTACGCTAGTGGACAATACTCATGGTCACCGTCGACGCACGTTGCGCACAAAATGTGGCTGCTGTGACCGAGAGTGTGAGACTCAATTCACGAACATCAACCCGCCATCGATCTCAACAGTTCAACATTTCACGCACTAGCCTGAGGAGAATTCTGGACAAAGGTCTGATCACGGATTATGCGCTTACAAGGTCTCAGTAATGGAAGATGCGCGACCATCAACCATCCGCTTCGTTATCGCTTCGCAGTTTGGGACTTAGAACAGCTTGATTTGACAACGATTTTGGGAGAAAAATCATCTTTTCTGACGAGGCGAGGCGAATTTTCATCTCGGCGGCCGGTTACTTTAACAAACAAAATTGCCGCATCTTGGGTTCGGAAAACCGAAATCCGGGCGTTATTGTCGAGAAGTCAATGCATCCACATAGAGAGACAGTTTGGTGCGGATTGTGAAGTGGTGGGATCATTGGACCATTTTTCTTCGAAAACGAGGCTGGGTCATGTTAACCGACTGTTTGTTTACTAAAATTGAAGACAAAGATTTGAACGACCTCTGCTTCATGCAGGATGGCGCGCCATGCCACACAGCCCATGCCAGATTCGATCTTTTGCGCACCAAATTCCCAAATCGTGTTATCAGCCGTCTTTCATCCCTTTGGACTTTTGTGGGGAACCATAAAGGGCTGTAGCGCATGTGTCTAATCGACACCACCGTTCATTAGCTGCCTCGTTAGATTCAATGTCTTTTTCCCTGCGCAAGGTGCTAGGCGGTGTGCTGGCCTCAGGCAGGGGCCCCGCCAAGAGCTTAGATGTGACCCAAAATTGGCCAGTTCATCCGCCTTTTCGGTACCGGAAATTCCCATGTAGCCGGACACCCATAAGAGGGTCACCTTATTGGCTACTGACATATCGTGCAGTCTTTTGATGCACATTTTTACGAACTTGTAAAAGATAGACCACACTTAGACCATGTTGGTCCATTGTGATATTCCACAGTCAGACTACTACCATTAATCGACCGCCCCAGTAATAGTCGAAATAACTCACAACTAAAAATAGATAAAATCGGAGTCAGAGACGAAAATGTCCGAAATTTTGGTCTAAAAATCGGAATCATTCGCAATATTAGACATCCCTGTACTAAGGCAGGATCTGCTAAGCTAAGAAAGCTAAGGAAGCTAAGGGTCTGAGACCGAGTAAAGTATGAAAAAGCACTCAAATCGAGTTTTTGACCCACTTTGGACCAATATTTTAAATTTCTGACCAAATTGTGGCCCAAAATGTGTTCTTTTTGTCTTAACTCTCTTTGGGACTTAATTATTGTCTTTAGACTTGGTCCAACCATCTCATCTCAATTCGCCTGGTTGCGCCTGGGCTTAGAGTTAGAGTCGATGGTTGAGGATCGAGTAGCCTGGAGATCTCTCGTGCATGCACTGCCCCCGTTACCCCTTCAGTGGAACATGCGGGTCACTGTAAATGATGATGGTGATCATGACTATTGCCTTTTTTTGGCCAAATCACAAAATGGCTTAGGAAACAAGAAAGGAGAGAAACGATCGCACCGAAGGTTCAATGATTCGTTACCCAATCAGACTCAAAAACTAGTCTTAATTTCCATTAGACTCAAATGATATTGCCGGAGATATCTTTAAGTAGCCAACTGTCAATCGTATCTTCGATCAATTTTGACTTAACACATTTATCTCGAAAAGAACTCTGGCTCAGATCTTCAGACAGTTCAGTAACTCACCCAAAACCAGTCGAATCCAACCATCCCTAGACTTCATCTCTGTATACCCCCCCCCCCCCCCCCCCATCTCCCCCACATCGCTCTTTATCAAATCAGAAAAAAAAAGAATCAAAACAGGTTCGAACGTAACAAACAAAAAACAAAAAGTTCATGAATTTATAGAAATCCATTAAGCGATAACCATCCAACATAATTCACTAGACACACTAACACAGATACTTTTGGAACCTTGTCCGCGCCCCAAAAGCATCTGCTTGCAATGGGGACTGATAAGCACTGGCGATTACTTCATCTCGCCGGCCAGAGAGGTCATCAGGTTACCTTGCAATCGGAGATAACGAAGCTACATCAGCACTTATCTCCGGATCGGTCACCTCTGGACGCCCTCACCCTTAACCAAGCAGATATCCGTTCGTTTCTTCCCTCCTCTTTCACAAGTTCACAATACAGATAAATATCAGATGATGAAAAAAATAAAATGTACTAACCCGCTGCACTGGACTAAGATCGCGATCTGCAGAACGCAGACACCGATGATGAGAGTCCGCGACATGTTGCACGAACGTCGCGAGAGGTGAGAGATGTCCTTAAACGATTTTCGTATGCCTTCAAACAACCGGAGGAAAAAAACAATGAAAATGTATATCACAACACTGACCGGTAAACAGATACAACAAGAGAGATACGTAAGCGTAGAGACAGACAAACTATTTCCACGTCTGATCGGAACCGCTGTCAAACCGTGAATGATCCACCATCGGTACGGCGATCACGTAAGTTAACTTTTTTGCGGTCCCATGACCGCTGAAAGTTTTCGTATTGGTGTTGATTTTTATTTCTCGTGGGGAACTTTGTTGTTTTTTTTTTGTTTTTTTTGTGTGTGGTTCTCCTGTGCACCGCTTTGGAACGTTGTAGACGATCGCACACATCTGGATGGGAAATGATCGATGACGGCGCTCGACGGGAAGGGTATCTGCCGAGGCTGGCCCGAAGAGAGGGAGATACTCGTACGCGTTCAATCTGGAAAAACACATAAAACTGGATTCCAAAAATAAGATGTAAATAAAAATTGTTGTTGATCTGTTGGTGATCTTGGCAGGAGGTGGATTAGCGTTTTCTGTTCTGATGGCGAGAGTCGTCGAGTGAGGATGGATGGGGTATCGCATCTGTTGTCAGGTTCGTTTGGGTTTGTTCAACAGTGGAACGTATCGTATTGTGTCCCAATCAAAATTGCTAACGAACTTAAAACGTCGTCGAAGTGATAAGGTTGCTAAGTGTCTGGATGGTTGTAATTTGTGGTGCGCTGTCGGAAGAGGGACCAGATAATCGTGCATTAAGAGGCAGTCCACGCTCCTTGGCGCGCCATTCACTCGAGTTATTGTGCTATTAATGCACTCTAGCAGATAATGCAGAGTCTAGGTGGTTGGGCATGTAGAATGCATTGTGGATGTGAGTCAGGCTGGGACTTAATGACTTTGCACAGGGATCTTGTACACACGGGACATTTTTTTGTGTTTTCAACTTCCTTTGGGTACCTGTTGTGTCGGTCTCATGCGATGTGAAACATTCGCATTGTCATTTGAGCATGAAAGGTTGAGCATTTTTCTATTAACGAATGAGATGTCTTGTAATTCCCTTTAGTCCACCACCGGATATGGACAGGATGTGACCTTGACGTTCAATAGTGTGGACTCAGAGGGAGGAAAGAATCACCCAAAGAGAGAAGAAACAACAGAGCTGATTCCATTTTCATTCGAAAAACAGATTGCTTGTGGGATATTGTGAGCTGCCTGCGGAGAAGGCGAATGGAGGCGACAAGATCGCGAGTGTTGCCAGCTATGGAAAATCAGAGAGGTAGTTCGATTGATAAAAGATCGATAAACATACTGAATTAGACATGGCAGGCACATGAACAGCAAGGCTTCAGCGAAAGGGTTATATTTTCTCTTTCAGTTCCCAGTTCGAGAAATATAAGGAAACTCAACTTGAGCATGACTTCACCGTTATATACAAGATTACTCTAGACAACTGAAGGCAGCGTACTGAGGACCCTCAGGGTAGAAAGCAATATTTAGTCCAGCTCAGAATTAATATCAGAACCCTTAGAAGAGTTCAACACAGTTACAATTTTGCGTGGGAAAATGTAGGCCATTGGTGACGTTTACACAAAGGGGAAGTGTGAGCTGTTCTATTCCTTTCCTTTAGCGATCAATAATTGTAACTGAACGCTAGCCCTAATTCTGAAGTTAGGTATGCAAAGCGTCCAATTGACATTTCTAGAATCTTATGTCACTGATTCAGGAAAGATTGACCCCGATCATGTCACCACGAGCGACCAGGACTATTACTTATCATGACAATAATACAGGGTAGGCCAAATACAAGTTTCTTTTTAAAAATGCAATAAAACTTACAAAATTGTATGCACAAAACTGTATTATGACTTTATTAGTAAGAACAAACATTCCGATTAATTATGAAATACAACGTCGTTCAAGTGGCTGCCTCGGCCGGCTTCGCAGTAGCGCATTCTGTCACCCCAATGTTCCAAAACCTTGTTCATGGTTTCGAACTGTAGCTCACTTGGATGGACTTGCTTGGATGATATCGTCAAATCGTAGTTCGGAGGCGACCAATTGACATCGCCAAGACGGCTGATAACACGATTTGGGAATTTGGTGCGTAAAAGATCGGTTGTGGCATGGGATGTGTGGCATGGCGCTCCATCCTGCATGAAAGAGAGGTCGACCAAGTCCATGTCCTCAATTTTAGTAAACAAAAGTCGGTTAACATGGGTCAGTAACGCCCACCGTTGGCCAAAATTCAAAGCTGCTCTAAGGTCCAAACTGCGAAGCGATAACGAAGCGGATGTTCAGCTCGCTCGCTTTCAATTGCTGAGTCAATTGGATCTTGTAAGCGAAGGGTCCGAGATCTTTGTGCAGAATTCTCCTCAGGCTAGTGCGTGAAATGTTGGGCTGTTGAGATCTATGGCGAGTTGATGTTCGTGAATTGAGTCTCAAACCCTCGCCCACAGCAGCCACATTCTCATCTGTACGCACCGCACGACGACGGGGACCATTAGTGTCCACTAGCATACCAGTCTCACGAACTTTTTGCACAAACTTGCGTACAGCAGTCGCGTCGGATGCTTCATTTCGGTCAAAAACGCACTTCTTTTTAAAAAAACGCACTGTTTGGGCTACGCAGCACTCACTTCGGAAATAAGTTTTCAATATTTCCCAACGTTTTTCAAGCCTAAAGCGACTCATTTCGTTCCGCGGAGGTATGACACTGACTTTCTGTCAGAATTTCGAGCGGAAAATAGCTGTCAGTGTCAAAATAATCTATGATTTAAAAAAAAACTACTAGATGGCCCATTTCGAAAGAAGTAAGGTCCGATGATGCCACCTTGCCACAAACCGCACGAAACAGTCAATCTTTGTGAATGCATTGAAGCCTAGTCGATCATTTATGGATTGTGTTCGCTTCAATAACGGCAATTTTGCTTGTTGACATAGCCGCTGAGCGAAAAATGTGCCTCGTCCGAGTAGATGATTTTTTCACCAAAATCTTGATCTTCTGACACTTTCGGCGCCCAAATACACAATCGATCTCATGACGTTGTATACGTTCGTCCGCCTTCCATTCTTTCGTCAGCACAGTCTTATATAGATGGGGACCGAAACCCTACCGCAAAATATACCGGGATGACTCTGCCGATGCCCCATTCAGCGTCGAACGGACATTTCTGTGTCTTTTTCGATACTGGCAGCCTCGGCGGCTAAGTTTTCTTCATTTCACATCAATCTCTGCCTGGTTGGTGACTTAATGTCCAAAAGAGTGTACTCACGATAAACTTTTTTCTCACTTTGAAAAAAATTTTTAAATATTCGCCAAAGTTGTTCAGGCGTAAAGCGACTCATTTCATTTCGCGGAGGTATGACACTGTCAAGACTTCAAGCGGGAAACAGCTGTCAGTGTCAAAATAACCTTTGATTAAAAAAAACCACTAGATGGCCAACCTGTATACGGGCGCCGTGGCCATGAGTGTTTGTGCGTCGACCCACGCACACTAGACTCCAAGCCTAGGTTCAAATCCAAGTACAGGCAAAATTAAATAAACTCCTTTGTATTTACCGTTGTGGTGGCCGTGGCTCTTCGATACGCTCGAGGTCTAAGGTTCGAATGTCGAAAAAAAACACCTAACATTTTCGAGTCATTTTCGAGTTGACTCTTTCGAGTCACTGACAATGCTCCAAGAGTGGAACTGTCTAGAAGAAGCTTTTCAATCTCGCCTTTTGGAGTCGGCATTAAACTGTAGGTTCCCTCCCCTCGTGAGAGAACAATAGCACGCACAATACGAGTGGTTGCTGAGAAGCTAGACCCAAGTCCACCTCGGACTGTAGCGCCGACTCACAGTATACATAAGACCGACGTGCTCAAAAGTAAGTTCGTCACCTATGAAGACATTGGAAGCACTGGAAAACTGGAAGACATTTGCTCGTCATCTATGACTGCCAACACATTACCTTGGTCACCATTCGTGACCCTTCACAACTGCAGTCTTCAATTTGTAGCCTCATCGCAATCAATCAAAACTAATACCATAGTTTACAAGCTACTGATCACCACTTTGCTCTCCGATAGCGATCATAATTGCAAACAACTCAGTCAATTACTCTTGAATTTGCAAGGCACGATGCAAAGAAAAGCAAATTCCCATCAATTAGCAGACCATCATCTCCGAACAAAGTTCATCTTATTCAAATTTCCCCAAATTAATTACGGCGCTTGACACGTCGCCGATAAGCAGATAACGCCTGTCCTCCAGTCGCTTCCGCGAACACCAAAAACATGTTTACTTTCATTGAACTTAATTGCAGGAGGTTCCCAGAATCTCTGTTCTACGTCAAATCAGACCAAAATGGGGCAACTGGAATTTCCAGAAACCCGCAGACGGTGAGACACACAGTCTGTCGTCGGGGCCTCATCAACTGCTGCGACTGCTGAAATGGTCCGGCGAGCAAATTACTTCCCTGTGCGCGAGCTGTGCTCTGCGTCCGAGATGTCACTGTTTTCGCGACTCACGCCGTGTGATGAAAGATTACGCAACGCGTAACCGAGAGAGGAACTGACTACATTTGGATTGTATCTGGATGCCGGGGGAGGCGAGAAAATAAAGAAAAAAGTGCGATTCAAGCGCCGATACAGCAATCCATTGATGTGGTGACACGAACGGGTGCGCGAATGAAAAATTTTGAAACGAACAGTCTCTTGGGGGATGGAGTGCGCTCGACTGAGGGAAAGTGATCGCGAGGATCGGGTTTCGCATTGATCCATCGGCTGAGATCGAATGAAGGAATCGAGAGTGGTGATTGAGACACCCTTGCTATCGGTATCCGATGGATGTGTGCAATTGAATCTCTCCCGGGAGTTGCGTCTGGACACCGGTGGTCGGCGCTAATTGTCGACCGAGTTGGTTAATTGGCCAGAAAGACTGATCCGATCGGGGATTCGCTGAACAATTAGTCTGTCACGTTGGTCTACACACTCATTGCGCCACCACTGAGGGCCACCACCGCGGCTGGGGATGGTCACGCTGATGGCTTGAGCCGACGCGGGGGTTTCGGTGGAAATGTCATGGTTCACAGGCGACGCTCTAATGTGCTAACATAACAGATTTCACAGATTGGGGATGTACGTAGTTAGCAGATGGAGATACCGGGTTCGTTAAGTGAGAGCGCACACAATTTGCGTTTGTTCTCGAGTAGGCCTTGGGATGACGCGCATTGGCGGGAAACCACCGAGGTCTTCAATGACTGAGTGCTCTTAAAATGTTTATTTCTCTTGAATAGAGTGTGTGCACATGTTCTTTGGAGGACTGTGAGGCTGCTGAGTGCTGAGTGCATTTTAAGGTTTTTCTTGCAGAAGAATAAGTGTACAGAGATAAGATATCGGGAAAAACCAATTAACGGGCGAGAGAGACTAAATATTTCAAGAATGCTGTAAAATGAATGTTGTCAAGATTAGAATCGAAAAATAGACTTAGTTTCTCATAAACGGTCATCTCCTTTTTAAGAGCCTCATCTCTTACCAACGCCAGGGTCGCAGAATTGAATATGCACTCGACAGGAAAGAGTACGCGCTGGGCATTTTCATTGATATATAGCCTTTGACAATGCGACTTTGGATGGCTTTTGCAACTCAGCCAGAGAGCACGGTGTAGATGAATCATTAGTGCTGTGGATTAAAGCAATGCTAATGAATAGAACTATTATTGGGGACGCGGATTGTGGCCAGTATGTTATGGCGGGGGTAAATAGGGGCTGCCCGCAGGGTGGTGTCTTGTCTCCTCTACTATGGTGCATGCTGGTTGACTCTCTGCTCAATGCTCTCAATAGTTCTAACATCTATGCCCAGGCCTATGCGGATGATGTAGCTGTTCTGTCTGTCGGATCACGCCTAGCGGATGTGTGTTCAAAAGCGCAGGCAGCTCTAGACATAATCGACGATTGGTGTACTATAAATGGGCTTTCAGTCAACCCTCTTAAAACCGAGGTTGTTCTCTTCAAGAGGAGGAAGAAATTGACTGGTTTGACTCAACTAGTACTAAAAGGTGTCACTATCCGCTTTTCCGATGAAGCTAAATATCTGGGTGTCATTCTAGATAGGAGGCTTCTGTGGAAAAAACACATTGAAACGAAAATTGCGAAGGCGCTGTCAGTTTTCTGGCAGTGTAAGGGAATTTTCGGCAAATCCTGGGGTCTATCACCAAAGATCCGTTTGGATCTACACGGCTATGAGCAGGCCCCTTCTCTCCTATGCATCGGTCGTTTGGTGGAGTAAGCTTTCGCGTAAATACGTAATTGCTGCTTTCACCAAGCTTCAAAGAACGGTCTGTCTCGGCTGCATGGGGGCCTTCCCTAGTACGCCTGGCTCTGCTCTTGATGCACTGCTGAATCTCCCCCGCCTAGATATCCACATCATGGGGTGTACTCTCAAGGCCATATTCCATTTAAAAATAAGTGGTTATTGATACAACTCGCACTGCAGTTTTGATGACCTTGCGCACCGCATTACCTTTGACCGCCCAGTCTTATGGATATACCGTCTGACGCGCCGACACCTGTACTCCAGCTGCGACGAAAATACAAAGTCGACTTTCCCTGCACTCAGGACTGGCTCTGGCCAGAATCTGAACCAGGAAAGAAATGTAGTCGAATCTTCACGGACGGCTCCAAGACCAATGAAGGATCTGGTGCTGGTGCCTTCGTGGAGAGCGACAACTTTCGACTGCACACCTCGTTAGGTAAATTTGCGTCGGTTTTCCAAGCGGAAACCTATGCGATCCTAATGGCTACGACCTATATTGTGAAGAATAGGTGGAAGGGGCGAAGTATTTGTGTCTGTAGAGACAGCCAAGCTGCGCTTAAGGTCTTGCTCAACCCCTTAACCACTTCCAGGATAGTTCAGGAATGCAAGTCTTCGCTGAATTTGATCGCTAGTCTAAATTCGCTAAGACTTGTCTGGGTCCCGGGGCGCCACGGGATCACGGGAAATGAGATCGCCGATGAACTTGCTAGGCGAGGATCAGGTGAGGCATTCTCAGGACCTGAACCTACGCTGGGACTGCCCGCGTCCTTGGTTAGGGCTTCCATCGATGGTTGGACTTCTCGACAGCACAACCGCAGGTGGCATGACTCTCCAGGATGTAGACAGACCAAGCGCATGCTCCCCAACGTCTGTAAGAAATCCTCGGCTTTCTTGTTATCTTCTAACAGAAAAGATTGGAGACAACTTACCGGCGTACTAACGGGGCACTACACCTCCGCCAAACACCTAAGTGTGCTTGGCCTAAGTGATGAAATCCTCTGCGACGCCTGTGGAGAAGACGATGAGACTGCAGAGCACTTCCTCTGCTATTTTGCCGCCTTTGCTCGGATCAGGTGGCAGTTATTCGGTGCGCCTGAAGGCTTGGAACTAGGTAAGTCCATACCTTGTTTAAGCGATCGTATCATTGCTAGAATCGACTTAGGGTCCACTGGTTGGATTGAATAAAAGAAACTAAAGGGTTTTGTTAAAACACTTGAATATCTATGATATTAGCTTTATTTGGTAGATCATTTTATGTCATTAATGCTTAAACCACCGTGAAGTCCAATTTTCGACAACCTTATCAAGCGACTGGCGACTATCAATCAAGCTTTAGAGTATTGAACAATTGTGCTGGGATCATAGACTCTATAGGTAGCATGAACTACATGCAGGAAACGGTGTATTAGGGGCAATTTAAAGATCTGCTTGATAAAGTATCGAAGGAATCTCATAGGAACTACAATAAAACTCCACACTTGCGCTCCATAAAGTAATATTGCCGTGGCGGTCGTGTTGAATTGTTTTGCTTGGACATGTAGTTGTTGTTGATGCATGTCTCAAAAATTGAGGGAATAGCACGCTTGGCTTCAGTTGATTTGCTTAAAAGGTGATTATTCATGTTTAAGTTGAACGTGATTGTTACCCCAAGATGCTTGTATTCAAGTACGACATCCATGTCTCATCGTTGAAACGTACACTTTTCAATTCGAAAGTACCGCCTTTCCTCATTTTCATCACCTGCAACTTTGTAAGATTAACAGAGAGGTTCTAGGTAATGCAACAATTTTCATGACTATTAATCATGAGATACATGAGTCGGCGAGAAAGGCAATGTCGTCTTCAGCCCTATTTTGGTGAACAATCGCAGAGACGGGCTCTATTTCCTCCTCGTCCCTCCAAATTCTACAATAGGCACTGTGGGGGATACCTAGCCTCCTGGCATGGATGCTATCGGACGATGTCCGGTAAGAACTCCCATCACCATTCAAATATCCTTGCGTCTGATACTAATCACTGATAATGATTTCTTCCTGTTCAACACCGGCCATAGGGCTCTCGTCGTTGACATGCCGTTGACGGTCTGCAAAGGCAAGGCTGCTAGAGGAAGTGTCGGGTAACTCAAGAAGTAAAGTTCAATACGAGTCGTTAAACGACCGAATTTTGTACGATCTACTCGTATTATTTTTAAGTACAAACTTGAGAGAGTCGACTGGATGGCGCAGGTGGTTAAGTGCCTTCCCCAAGTTAGAGGGGTCCCAGGTTCGAATCGCAGTAAAAGCAAATTTAATACGCTTTTATCCGGTTTTTTAAATCTGGTCCAGTCACCATTTCCCGTTGGGATCAAACTAACGGCACTATCACTGAAGCGGTCGATCAGTGGCAGTAGTCTGACTGTGGGTATCACAATGGACCAATATGGTCTAAGTGTGCTCGTGAATTCACTAGGAGCCCCCCTAACCTAACCTAACCTGAGAGTGCATGATTGTCAATCCTATCCTGGCTCGTTATTTTCCAACCACGAATGAAGTATCCTTTAACAGTTCGATGGGGGTGAAACCTGGAATTTAATTGAAGACATGAGTCATTTTCCTGCAACAAAGTAGAGATCGACACTGCAAGCCCCCAAGGCCAAAGAAAGCATTGAAAACCTAATTAAAGACTCTTTACCTGTAACTAGCTATTATCTCTCGTAAACTGTGACAGCAATTTATGTCAAATTACCTTAACGTATTCTCAGGGGTTAAAGTTGTGTCTTTAGTTAGAATTAACACTCGACTCATTTTCAGAAATAAGTTCCGTGTGATTTATTGTACTCGTGTTGAAATGAATAGCATTTGCTCGTTAGAGTACTTATCAGCATGTTTTCAGAGTTGTATACAAATTACTTCTTCCGAGAACCCAATCAAATTATTTCATCAGCAAATGCAAATGAATACAATGAATCCAATTGATCCTTTTTAAATGATGACTGTCTATCTCGGAAAACCCGAATTTTTGAATTTTGTAGGCAAGTTGTGGTACCATTTTTGTGCATTCAGTGAGAGGTTTCACAATATGTGCTTCTTTTTGAATGGTGTCCTAAAATTGAGGGTAAATAAGATGAGAACAACCTCAGATGTTTTGTCCAGATCAATATTTTGTACAGAGAAGACTTTGAAATATAATAGTTACGAGCTTACCACACGAACACTTACTTACTTAGCAGGCCTACGACCCATGAAGGGTCTGAGCCTGAGCTATCGCTGCCTTCCATCGTTGATGGTCTTGACCACGCTGCTTCCAGTCATCAAGACCAAGCTGAACAAGCTTACCACACGAACAAGAACAACGACTCTCCAAAAGCTCTGCACGTGAGGTCCCTTAACAGATAATGTGCAGTCGATGAATTCGTGGTGGTCCAAGATAGCAGTTCAGGAAATATGGTGGTATGGGCCAAGCAAAAGGAAGATAAATAAACTGGGCAAGTGCGAGTTGTACTCGCACGGGGAAGGTTCCGTCGCATGATATTGATGGATGATTTCTGAATATCAAACGACGTTTCCAAACTATTTCAGTTGAATTTTCTTCTAACTTCAACCCAAATCAACCCTTCATTCATACATTCATACGTCCAAACAAACAAACCCTCATCCCTACATATAGCTATATCTCTATCCAAGTTTATGCAACACAGAAAATCCCTTCTATCATACACATACCCAATCACTGCTCATGCCTGCGGTGTGTGTGTTCATTTCTGTTGGGCATTTAGGGATTGAGATCCAAAAGATAACACTCATCAACGAATAGAGTGGTCGAACACAGTATGAAATTTATGTAAAGAATGAATGTGTTATTATTTTAATTCTAAGATATCTCAAAATTTCAACATAAATCGATATTTTAAAATTTATCATTTCGTAATGCTTACATTGATGTCTTCAAAACTGCGTTTTCAGATCTTCAAAATTCACATCTCGATGATTGACCGTTTTTGGCCAATATCTCGAAAACTATTAAGGCCGAAATTATTTTAAATGAAAAAACTCAATGCGAAGTTTTTGTGATTTTTTCAGATTTTTAAACACGTTGGTTAAGAAATGGCGGGGGGGGATGCATTAAAAAAAAACTTTGGAGCTCTATATTTTTCAAACGGCACTTTGGATCAAAAACTGATGAAGCAAATCTCTACCTCATTCGATCTGTCGATTGATATATATGTCAATGGGGTGCGATAATGTTTCAAAACTAATGGCAACTTCACCTGTACTGGAGCCACCCCCAAATGGCCCCAAATGTGGGTGCATAGGCAATGACATCTAGGCCTGAAGTACCTTATTCCAAAATTTCATGCCGATATCTTTATAAACTTCGGAGATAAAAAAGTGTGACACGACGAACGGACGGACGGACGGACGCACCGAAATTATAAAGGTTCCGTTTTTGTAGACGGAACCTTAAAAAACACTAGATGTCATGCGAAAAGAAGCGACGGACGATTGGGTGGCGCAGTTGGTTAAGTGCCTGCCCTAATTTCGAGGGGTCCCAGGTTCGAATTCCAGTGAAATCGAATCTGGTCCAGTCACCATTTGCCGTTGGGATCAACGGCACTGGAGTAGGTTGCTACCTCTCAGTACAGTGGACCAGTTTTGAGTGTAGCGTTTCAAAAAAATCCTCCGAAAAAAAAGCGACGCACTGTCTTGCGATCTCGAATAGACGATGTTTAAATCAAACGTCAGCACAACAGGCACGATCTTCCAAAAATTTGTACAATTGCTCGCGTATGCCGAAGACTTTGACATTATTGGAGGGACATAGCGGGCTGTCGGTGGGGGTTTTGTAGGCTTTGAAAAAGAAGTGACTGGGATGGGTCTTGCGGTGAATGTGGGCAAGACAAAGTTTATGCTGACCACGAGAAAGGTCCACCAATACCGACGTATTGGCCAAAACGTAACTATAGGCAGTTACGACTTTGAAGTAGTGAAAAACTTTGTCTACCACCGTGGAGATAAGACGGACGATAACTCTTGCCAATCGCTGTGTCCTTGTGGAGGAATCAGAGTCCATTAAAACGAGTGTAAGATCTTCTGCGCCACCTGAAACCATTTGCCCACAATCTGAAAGATCCTTATCGGTGTGGTCCAGGGAAGTCCACAATAGACCACCCGATGAATAAGTGCCAAAAAAATGCAGATCGACACAAACCACTTATGCATCGATTTCAAGGCCGCATGTGAGAGCGTGCAAAGAGGAGAGCTACACAACGGTATATCGTGTTTTAACATTTCTATGAAACTCGTCAGGTTGTGAAGGGTGACGATGGGAAATTCACGCGGTATCGAATTCAACGTAACTCAGCGGATGACATGGAGGTAATTTGCCGTCAGGTCATCATCACCGTCAGCCATCATTCGAAATGACATGTCATTGGAATGGGATTATGACTGTAAAACTTTTTGGAAGGACTAACTAATCATGCTTGAAGCACCATTCTCAACGAGTTTTTGATTTTATCTGAACAAAGTCGACCACTCCCGCACTGAACTGCACTCAATAAAGAAGCAAATTGTTCCAGAGTCACAAACAATATTTAGTAACGGGCAACGGTTGTTTTTCTAACGTTTTCCGTTAGCCTATAGCATGCGTTGTTTTTTCCCAAAACTATGCAGACAAACGAACAGCGCCTAGAAGTATACACCCAACCCCTTTCCTCAGCTGCTTTCTGAACAAACTTCTACAAGCTACAGATCTAACGTCACTCCATCGATTAGAATCTCCCCACTTACTGCAAAGCATTATGAGCATATTAACTTCCGCCGGGGGTTTCTCAGAAACTCGTTAACTTTGCGCTGCAAACCCTGGACACATGCAAAAAAACCGGTTCGGATTAGAATACATCATTTCGGAAGAAACCCGCGGCTACTTTGACGATGCCGGCAATTCTTGGAGTGAGCTTTCTCTCTCGGAACGCCTACGTCTTGGAAAATGAATCCTACCCCAACATGCCCACCCCTGCGTAGGGTGCGGTTATCGACCGAATGCGAACTTGGTCGTGATGCAGCGATCTTGTTTCGGAGTAAGGCCGCACAGTAAATTGCGTTGAATAGACGTCCACGTGCTTGGGGCGAGTTTTTTATGCGGAATGCAGCTCTTATGATTCTCGTAAGCGAGCGTCAATTAGCCGTAAGAATGTCAACGCTGAGTGGCGGCCAGCGATCATTAGATGACATCAGAGATCTTCAATTGACGTGAACACGTAAAAAGCAGTTCTCAGCTTTAAATTTAAGCGAAGTGTTTTATTTCCCGTGAATTAAATCTGGGCACACGACTGGGGATGCATACTCGTATTTGTGAAATACGTGGGGGATTTTGTGAGCTGAGTAAGAGAATGAAAAACCCTAAGTGCGCCAAATGATTTGTGCCGACCACGATTCATTTGTTGCCCTTACTGGAGCGCCCATGACGAGGATCGCAGGTTCAGTGGTTCGTCGCAATCAAGTGCGCGTGGGTGAAGATGCTTTATGATTGAGTTACTGAACTCGGGTTTACCCAATCTTTGATAGACCGCTTACTAACTTAGTCAAGAGGCGTACATGACTTTAGTTGACAAAAATAAACGAAATGGGAAAATGCGTTTTTTCCATCCTCACGATGACTTCGCAATCAAAAGCGTGCCATAAATAAACACCAGGGTAGGTCGCTGATTGTTTGTTTTAATTTTCTTGTCAACTTCTGTGATTAACGACCTCTAGCAGCGGACGTAAGTTCAGTGGTATTTGGGCTTCGTAAGGGAATGAGAAAGAGAATACTGAGGAATGAGCTGTCGCAAGAAAATGGAAATGAGCTGTCGCAAGGAAAAACTTCTTCCAATTAAGGCTAAAAGAGTTGATAATAATTGACCACACGGTGCACGCCGTTGGCGGTGATGGCCTGGCCAACGTCTCAAAGAAATTTGGAACGATGGCGCCGCCAGCCCAAAATCCACACCAAACAGTGATTTTTTCGGAATGCATTGGACGCTCTTGGACCTCATGTGGATTGGTATCGTCCCAAATTCGAGAATTTCGCATTTGTTGACATATTCATTCATCCAGAAATGAGCCTGAAGATGATTTTTCGATTAAAATTAGGGTCAGTTCCCAACTGCTCCAGAGCACATTCAGCGAACACACGTCGTCGTCTTTTTATTTTATTTTTTTTGGTTTTTATTTTTTGTCAATGCGCACTGATACGGTCTTTTGAACATAAAAGTACACAAATTCAACGGGAATATATCTACTTAGCATCCTTCTTGGTGTCTTCCTTACCACCACGTGTCCTTCCGGTACGACGGTCAGCAATGAGACCAACCTTACGACCAGCAGATGTTCCTCGCTTGACAGTGGACGCATTACCAATATGTTGATGGTTACCACCACCGCGGGGATATTCAACGGGGTTCATAGAAACACCAGAGACATTTGGCCGGCTGTTCCTCTTCACTTTGTACTTGTGGTAGGCACGACCAGCCTTCAGGATGGTCTTGTCGATATGACCACCTCCGGCAACAATACCAACCACAGCACGATTGGCAGATGGGACGACTTTCTTGGCGCCCGATGGTAGCTTCACACGAGTCATCCTTGCATCGGGGTTGTGGGCAATGACTGTGGCGTAGTTGCCAGATGTACGTGCCAAACGGCCTCGATCATCGGTCTTCTCTTCCAAGTTGCAAATGATTGTACCCTCAGGCATTTGAGAGAATGGCATCACGTTGCCAATTTGGAGGGTGGATTTACGTCCGCAGTACACGAACTGTCCAGTGTACACACCTTCTGGTGCAATGATAATCTCCTTTCGAATCTTGTAGCGGTAAGGGTCACCCAAATGTACGACCACCAATGGAGCACCACGACATGGATCGTGAATGATTTCTTTGACTACTCCTCGGATGTAGCCATGACGTTCAGCGAAATCGAGGGGCCTCAATTTGGCGGCTCCCTTACGTCTCTTGACGTGCGCCTTGAAAATTGACCCAGGCCCCTTACGTTGTGCACGAATAACACGATCCATTTTTGGTTTATTAGATCGAAAGCCTTTTGAAAAAGGACCGATGACGCCGCGACAGCCCAAAACCCACACCAAAGAGTGATTTTTTCGGGATGCATTGGACGCTCTTGGGACTCATGTGGATTGATATCGTCCAAAATTTATCCCAAACTTTGTTTGTCATCCAGAAATGGGCCTCATCGATGAAGATGATTTTTCGATGAAAATTAGTGTCAGTTCCCAACTGTTCCAGAGCTCATTCAGCGAACACACGTCGTTGTCTATGGTCGTTTATCTTCAGCTCCTAGGTTAGTTAAACGCTGTACGGGTGCAACAAAGAAAGGAGCTGAAACTCCTTATATAGGGCTTTTCCCTCTGTATGGATTCGGAAACGCCGACATACAACAACATATAAACAACTGGCCGTATCCAACTCTGTAACAAGCAGGAGGGACTTACGCACTCCAAAAAATTCATGAGGGATGATCCCAGAAGAACCAAAGAGGGTCTAAATCTTCACAAGCCTGACCTCAGAATACTATGTGGTGCACTTACTGGCCACTTCCTATGTAACTACCACCCACACAAAATGGGGCACAGCAGCACAGAAAACTTTAGACACTGTGGAGAATCAAAGGAGACCATGGAACACCTATTAGTCGAGTGTCCAAATCTGACACCAAGCAGATGTAAAATAACCAGCAGATTCACACTAACAGGAACAGACTACCAGGACATTCCATCCAAAAAAATCATAAAATTTCTCAAGGTAGCTCTGAAACAAAAGGGGGCACAATAGATCTATTGTGCTCGCAGTGCTATGTGACTATACAGTCACTCCCCATTCTACTCAATTCAATTCAATGTCCATTCATGGTGATGGCAAGGCAGACTGAATAAATGACAGCCAATTTGACAGATGTAGCATCGACAATAGGACCGCTATCTACTGTCAAAACTCGGAAGTCCCTATTGGAATACTCTTTATGATCTCGGTGCATTGCAGCACGCTGGTTGGTATCATCACAAGACACTGTCTCGTGGGCTACTAGGCTTGTAAGCTTGGTAAGTGTAGGAGTCTCGTGTGCTACCAGGCTTGTAGTAGGAATTACAAGCAGTCAGAGGCCAGTGTAACTCCTCCTCTCTTGCATCGACTCTGGCCAGAACCAGATATAAAAAGCTAGGACACCATTTTACTTGGCGGTCAAGCTGAAGGCTTCAACTGGATGCGCAAGAGGTAAAAAATTACACAAGCGTTCTTATGCACTATCTGCACTGAAGTCAATAGGATCCTGTACAATAAAATCAAAGACTGTTCTGAATTGTGGCGACTCACAGAGGTCCATCAGTCATCCCAAAGTCAAAATCTGCTTTGTCCCGGGCCACAGCTTTTTTGTTCGGAGGATTTTTGAAGCACTACACTGCAGCACTCAGACTCAAAAACTGGTCCATTGTACTGCCAGGTAGCAACCTACTCCAGTGCCGTTAATTTGATCCCAACGGCAAATGGTGACTGGACCAGATTCGATTTCACTGGGATTCGAACCAGGGACCCCTCTAACTTGGGGCAGGCACTTAACCAACTGCGCCATCCAGTCTAATAGGCCACAGCTTACTGGCAGGGAACGAGAGAGCTGACGAATTGGCTGGGCGAGGGTCTGAAATGGGCATTTTTTGGGGCGGATACCTCTTTGCGGCCATCGATTAGTGCATTTACCGGACCATAAATGACATATAACACAAAGAAGCTAACTCGTCTTGGCTTGTAAGAAACGATTGACACACGACAGGATCAACGTGGTTAGAGCTTAACATTGGTGAAACGAAGAAGCTCCCGGCGTTGGAATGGAATTCAATCCGTGTGGTGCTTGTCGGAGTAATCAGAGTACTTTGCCCCATTGGAACAATGCTTCGAAAATGGAATGCGGAGTCCAGAAATCTCTGCAGGAGCTGCGGCGATGAGGAACAGACCGAAATGATGGACCATCTACTCTGCCACGGGCCAGCTCTCCAGAACCGGCGCCTAGCTTCGCTGGGACCAAGACTCTTCACAGAGACTGCGAATGCAGATTTACTGGATCTCCTAAAATGTATAAACAGCACGGAGTGGTTTCAGCCATCACCAGTGTGTGTACCACAAAAATGAAGGGACTCACAATGGCCCTTATGGCCTCAGAGTGGAAGTATTGTCTCTACCATCACACCCCCCCATCTTTACCTAACATAATCTACACACACCATCTCCATATATTCTAATATTTTTCGTTCCAAAATTCTTTGCATCTGAGAATCAATAATGAGCAATGCCTCTATCCCGAGTCAGTAACGCTCCAAAACCGCAACAAATTCTAACCCTCTCATGAATTAGTTGTTGTCTTACACTTCGTTGATGTGTCTACTCCTCTATTCGTCATCAAAGCAACCGATCTCCAGATTGCTTGGAGAAAATTTGATTCACATCAAGAACAGTCTGACTCGTCGTTACAGAATCGATGACTGCGTGCCAAAAAAAAATGTAGATTCTTCTATGGAACCAGCTTCATCTAACCGCAGGCGACACAAGTCTCTGAATTCAAAGAAACACCGACTGAAGCTGCTGTTCGTCACAGTCGGGGTGATTGGAGTCTATGTCTAGCTGGTCAAGAACATGATCTGTCGAGACTTCAGTATGATGAGCCATTCATAAATAATTTTGACAATTTATGACGAATCCCAAGTCTATCTTGAAGAAGTGGATGTTAATCACTGTCCAAATATTCACCCAAATGACAACAATGCCCTTCAGACGAAACTCCTAACCAATTCAACAAGTTCCAATGATTTAAAAATACACTGTCATCTAAAAGTAAGTCACTGACTAATTCAGTCACGCGACAGAGAGTGATCTCTAAATGACGTGGCAGATATTTGTGGCATAAACCTGACTAACGTAATGGAAATAAACGTCGGCCAGCAGCCGATGACGGTTTCGATTAAAAAAAATTACACGATGATTTTAGCGAACTTGATGATTGGACGCCCATCGGAATCTTGCCAGTCATGAAGCCTCACACGGTGTTGAGATGTTCTTTGAATCATAGACTTTGACATACGTCGAGAAATTTCAATCATTTCCATCGAATTCATTGGGGAGTGCATCTGCGTAAGGTCATATTTCAAATGACGCAGAGAATCTTGTAAATGACGTCTGAAGGCGGATGATTACAAAATAATGTCTGAACTATGAGACATGCTTATGGAACTACATTTTATTGTATTCAATTGTATTAGTTTGCTGCAAATTTAGACAATCTTGCGCCATTTGGCATAATGTCACTTCTACAAAGTGTCATAGGGCCAAATTTGGCATAATGTCGCAAACTAATTTGGCCCTATGACGCTTTTGAAAGCGACATTATGCCAAATGGCGCAAGATTGTCTAAATTTGCAGCAAACTAATAAACGGTATGGCGTGTAGGTTATAAGAAGAAACTTTGAACGCATAGAATCTCGGACCTACCTACTCCAAATCCTGTAGTGACCCAGGCAGGAGGGGTTTCAGGGGGGAAGCATGCCTCGCCATACCTATTCCATTTAACGTGACATAGTGCCAAATTGGCTCTATGACGCTTTACCAAAGCGACATTATGTCAAATGGAAAAATTTGGTATAATGACGCTTTTGAAAGTGTCTAACGTATAATGACGCTTTTAAGAGTGTCATTAGGTCAAATTTTTAAATTCGGCACAATGTCGTTTGGCACACTGTCAGGTCACCCTCTTGGACCGCCCAATACAAGTTAAAGTAAAGAAACGATGCTATCCCTTAGGGTTCTGCTTTGTCTCCGCTGATCTTTTTTAATTTCTGAAATGATTTCCATAGATCTTTAGACATACAGGGTGGGCCACCTAGGAGATTTTTTTTAAATCATAGGTTATTTTGACACGTACAGCTGTTTCTTGTTCGAAATCTTGACAGAAAGTCAGTATCATACTTCCGCGGAACGAAATGAGTCGCTTTACTCTTGAACAACGCTGGGAAATATTGAAACTCATTTCCAAAGTGAGTCCTGTGTAGCCCAAACAAAGCGTTTTTTGAAAAGAAGATTTGGTCGAAATGAAGCACCCACCACGACTGCTATAAGCATGTCACACTCATGGATAGCACTCATGGTCGCCGTCGTCGTACGGTGCGCACAGATGAGAATGTGGCTGCTGTGGCCGAGAGTGTGAGACTCAATTCACGAACATCAACTCGCCATCGATCTCAACAGCTCAAGATTTCAAGCACTAGCCTCAGGAGAATTATGCACAAAGATCTCCGATCATTCGCTTACAAGGTCCAACTGACTCAGCAATTGAAGGCGCGCAATCATCGACCATCCGCTTCGTTATCGCTTCGCAGTTTGGGCCTTAGAGCAGCTTGAATTGGACAGCGATTTTGGGCTTTCTTTTCTGACGAGGCGTGGCGAATTTTCATCTCGGCGGCTACGTTAATAAACACAATTGGCCGCCTCGGAGCTGCCATTTGACCCCTTTGGACTTTTTTTTTGTGGGAAACCGTGAAGGACCGATGTTGTGCCAACAATCAGGAAACGATTCAAGCACTTAAGGACAAGCCAATATCGTCCAAGCAATAGGTGAGCAAGAGGACAGAATGCGCTAGCCAGCTGAGGCCGCCACTTGAATGACTTTGTATTTCATATGGAATGGAAATGGAAATGTTTGTTCTTACTAATAAAGCCATAATACATGGACAAAAGTTAATTTTGTTCATTTTACTGCATTTTTAAAAAGAAACTTGCACTTGGCACAGCCTGTATTTTGCTATGGGTTTACAATGGTCTGTGTATACAAGAATTATGAACTGTTATACTTTTCAAATGAAAATAATTATAAAACAACCGACGAAACAACTGTTGCGTTGAGTCGATTGTATGCGATTGGAATGAGAAGTATTTTCTAAAATACGATGACTTAATCGTTGGGATGAGTCTAATCGAAAACTGCAGAGAAATTTCAGAAACAACTGACAGAAGAAGCGTCCATCACAGAGAAGCGCAACAGGAGTTAGGGAGACTGAAAAGAACACGTGCTGCCATCCATCGGGAGGTGAATGCACCGCTTCTTGGACAACACTCCAAAAGGAATTTGTTAAATGACACCGTGTTCTCCTTACAACAGAAAACGGGCCAAAACTTGCTGGGGTGTCAAAATGAAGACAAAATTACTTTTTATCTCAAAAAAATAACAGCTCCAGCGAGGTTTTTCGAAAAAAAAAAAATTTCTCGCAGAATTTCCGAATTGACCCCGACGTGATTTGAACACGCAACCTTCTGATCTGGAGTCAGACGCGCTACCGTTGCGCCACGGAGTCTTCTTATAATCACCCCCCCAACGACCAAGCAGATAAGCCCAGGGCCCTGCCAGGCACACCGTCTAAGTGGGTTACCACTCCGCTTATCGTCGCGCCCAATGCCTAATAGGTCAATTAATCAATCAACACCTCTGCGAGCAGAACGCGCACATACTTGTGCACAGTAATTACTTAACGAGCCAGTAAAGATTATCGGGCGTTAGATTGTTGTCGCTGATTGTAGCACGAAGGAATCGCAACCCTTCGCAATCACGGCTATAAAACCACCAGACCATCGCACGGCGAGCCAGATTTCACGATGAAATTCCTCGGGGTAGTGTGTGCCGTGGCGGTGGCGGCGGCTTTGGGGACCTGCTCCGCCGAGAAGGTTCGATATGACAACTTCGCCGTGTACAGAGTGATGGTGGAGAACGAGGGACAACTTTCTATTGTGAGGCATATTAGCGAGATGACCAACGAGGTGAGCAGTGTGACAGTGTTTTGAATTCAGTGAGGTGACGTTTTTCAATCCCCTGCAGTACAACCTGTGGAAGCCGTTCACTGGAGTCGGGAGCGATCTGCACATCATGGTCAGTCCAAAAGTGTCCAGTAACTTTGGTAACTGGATGAAGATGTTCGGCTTTAAGACGGAGTTGCTGGTGCCCAATGTGCAGAGGTAACTACGACTCGCGGTATTGCTTATCATTCGCGCGCACTGATGGGTGCAATTAACTGATTACCTGAACAGGGAATTTCACTAAACGATGGAGTGCTTAAGTGTGACAGAACTTGAGGCTTCTCAAGAGGCGTGAATTTGTGAACTTTTTATCGTTTTATTGTCCCACATACAGTGTGTCTTTTGCCTCATCCTGTGCTGCAGGGTGGTGGCTAATCTCTTACCTCACGCTGTCAGCTCTAGTTTTTTATTCGGACACCTTAGCATGTGAACTTGATACATTTTTAGTTCAGTTTAGTTACGTAAGGCACATTTGGGGTAGATAATCCATTTCGGCGGTCATTTTGCTTTGTGTTTGCTGCGGAGAATGAACTAAAAGTCGCATCTGACAAACTTTGTGTCGCCAAGCTTTTGTACTTAAGACAATTTTTCAGTTTGAGACTGCCTTTTGTTTTTGACTGGCTATTTGTACTTAAGACATTCGGTGTGAGTATTCACATCAGATCCACTCTTTCATCTTCGTTCCGTTCCTATACCGAAGTCCGAAGGGGACATGGACATTTAGCAGCAAGTTCTGTGTATGTACAATGCCCCCATTGGACTGATTTTCCGTGGTGTCGCCCTTGGTGTTTGTTGCCTTCACCTTATCCATCGCATCGAGAAGATCTCCTCTGTACAGTTTAGCTGCCCGTTCGCCAAAAAAGGTTAAAGTGGCTCTCAATTCGTGGCTGCGTTGTTTGAGAAGATTTTGTGTTCGTCTTTCTATAGTGTTCTGAACTGAAAAGTTTATGTTATGGACTCCCATTTAGGTGCAAAGCTTCACACATTTTTTTCTCCAACCGCTACAAATAATACGGTATTAAACATCGTTTCATTCGATTTTGATTGATTCATTGGTAACAGTCTAGACTTCGCTTTGCTCTTATTTTCCATCAGCCCCATTTTATTAGTTTTTTTTCAGTTTTACCAAACATCCTATACAGGGTGGGCCAAATACAAATTGCTTTTTATGCGACGGAACCTTATCCGTGTGAGTTCAACTCGCACTTGCCCAGTTTATTTTCATGTGTTATGGCTTTATTACTAAGAACAAACAGTCCACTTAATTATGAAATACAACGTAGTGTATGCCTCGGTCGGTTTCGCAGTAGCGCATTCTGTCACCCCAATTTCCCAAGACCTTGTTGATGGTTTCGGGCTGTAGCTCGCGAATGGCTTGGATAATATTGGCCTTAAGTGCTTGAATCACTTCCGGTTTGTTGGCATAACATCGCTTCTTCACGGTTCCCCACAAAAAGAACGTCTAAAGTGGTCAAATCGCAGCTCCGAGGCGGCCAATTGACATCGCCAAGATGGCTGATAACACGATTTGGGAATTTGATGCGCAAAAGTTCGATTGTGACATGAGCTGTGTGGCTAAATCCGTGTCTTCAATTCCAGTAAAAAAAAAGTCGGTTAACATGGCTCTGTAACGCCCACCGTTGAACGAAACATTGTTCCCAGTCTCGTTTTCGAAGAAAAATGGTCCAATGGTGCCACCACTCCACAATCCGCACCAAACCGTCAATCTCTGTTGATGCATTGGCTTCTCGACAATAACTTGCGGGTTTGGGTTTCCGAGCCCCAGATGCGGAAATTTTGTTTGTTAACGGTTAACATAGCCGCCGAGATGAAAATGCATCCGGCCTAGTCAGAAAAGGTGATTTTTCACCCAAAATCGTTGTCCAATTCAAGCTGCTCTAAAGCCCAAACTGCGAAGCGATAACGAAGCAGATGGTCGATAGTCGGGCGCCTTCAATTGCTGAGACAATTGGACCTTGCCAGCGAAGAATCCGAGATCTTTGTGCAGGATTCTCCTCAGGCTAGTGGGTGAAATGTTGAGCTGTTCGAGCTGAGATCGATGGTGAGTTGATGTTCGTGAATTGAGTCTCAGACTCTCGGCCACCGCAGCCACATTCTCATCTGTGCGCACCGTACGACGACGGCGACCATGAGTGTTGTCCACTAGCATACCATTCTCACGAACTTTTTGCACAAACTTGCGTACAGCAGTCGCGGTGGGTGCATCGTTTCGGCCAAAACTGCTTTTCAAAAAACGCTTTGTTTGAGCTACACAACACTCACTTTGGAAATAAGTTTTCAATATTTCCCAATGTTGTTCAAGCGTAAAGCGACTCATTTCGTTCCGCAGAGGTATGTGACTGATTTTCCCAAAATTTCGAGCAGGAAATAGCTCTCAGTATCAAAATAACCTAGGATTTAAAAAAAAACACTAGATAGCCCACCCTGTACATCTATTCCATCATTAAGCCATAGTTTTCTTCCCCGGAGATTTGCATCCTAACTCTGCCTACAACAAAGACTTGTCAAGATCGATATTTAGTGGTACGATTTGTACTGCAGTTGTTCCCCTTCAAAGCTTATTTCCGCGTGGTAGAGTATTCTGATATTTTTTTGACCAAAAACTCACATACAATTTGACATTTGTGCATTGTCATGCAACAAAACCAACTGCAAACTTCCCTGAACACGATGAATTTTGTCCCACAATGTTTCCAGAACTTCAGAATAAAATTCAAAATCCTGACCTCCTTGAACGAATTTCTTGAGTGAGCATCATCTTGATTTGACACATCTTTTCTTTGAGCTGGTGACATCCATGTGCCGCTCTGCCTTTTAGTAAGTGGCTTGTTTTTGAAGGACCACGTTTCATCGCCAATTACCATCTTAGTGCTTACTGTTGAGGATTTTCAGAAGTTTGAGTTCAGGGGTAATTGACTTGATCTTCGTCTAAAACTTCCCTAATTGCCACCTACACCGGCCTTAATTCTTCTAGAACTCGCCTTATCATCAATTCGCTTCTTAAATGGCAAATTTGATCAGCAAAAGACACAGTCCTTTGTCCAAGAGCAGAAGTCTTGCCGGTCTTTCCTGAGAAAACTCTAACTAATCCCGTGCCTTCCTCTTTCAAACTCTCTTTTCAGTCTCATCGACGAAGAAACAATGTCAAACGCCAGATCTGTAGATGGCGTCTTTGACTGGACCTCATACCACAGTCTGGATGAAATCAACGCCTGGCTGGACGACATTGTCGCCCAATACCCGAACATTGTCTCATCCTACGTGATAGGCAAGTCCTACGAAGGCCGCGACATCCGTGGCATCAAAATATCCTCCAAAGCTGGCAATCCTGGGATCTTCATCGAGTCCAACATCCACGCTCGGGAGTGGATCACCTCCGCCACTGTGACTTACTTCATCAACGAGCTGCTGACATCGACACGCTCTGAACTGATCAATCTCAGGGAAAACTTCGACTGGTACATCATTCCCGTCTACAATGTCGACGGCTTCGTCTACAGCCACCAGACGGTATGAGCCGCATCTCTCACTGCCGATCCCTTCTTGAAGTTCCTTCTCCTTTCAGGATCGCATGTGGCGCAAGACCCGGCAGCCAGTCTCCTCCTCAGACTGCATTGGCACCGACGCCAATCGCAACTTCGACTCCCACTGGTTGGAGAACAACGGTGCCTCCTCGGATCCATGCTCGCAAACCTACGCCGGGACCAAACCGTTCTCCGAACCTGAGGCACAGGCCTTAGCTGACTTCGTCACCAGCATCAAGGACAAGATCAACATCTACCTGTCCTTTCACTCGTACGGTCAGTACCTGCTGTGTCCCTACGGGCACACGGCTCAAGAGTTCCCTGCGAACTACGAGGATCTCAAGCAGATCGGAGAGGCTACAGCGACCGCCATCAATGGGCGTGGCTACGGAACGGAGTACACTTGGGGATCCACAGCATTTGTCCTCTGTAAGTCTAGAGATCACATCCTCGCATATTCTCGTTGACAGACCCTCTTTGCAGATGTCGCCTCAGGAAGCACCGTCGATTGGATGTTCAACGAGCTCGGCATTAAGGTCGGCTACACCTTCGAGTTCCGTGACAAGGGACGCTATGGCTTTGTCCTTCCCGCGGTCTACATACAGCCCAACGCCCAGGAGACGATTGAGGGCCTGATTGCCCTCGTGGCAAAGTCCCAGGAGCTGGGATACATCTAGAGAAACAAGCGGCATCTTTGTATATAGTTTTTATTACCGTTAAATACAGATTTTAGACTTCATTAAAGAACTTGATGTAGGAAGACAGAAGGTCGTCTATTTTGTAGCCCTGGGTGGTGGTGCAGAGGAGCTTTGAGGCCCCGATCATGTTGCCGAAGCGAATGTGGAAGAACGTATTGCCAGAGCTCCACAAATTTAGCTCCGAATAGCCGTACTTCTGGAGGACGTCCTAGAGTGGCACAAGAATGAGATTCTGTCCATCAGCGGGTGAATTTTTGTGAGAACTTACCTTGCTCGATGGGTCAAGGATGTGGAATCCGTTGCGATTGATCGCGATCAGAATGGTCTCGGGTAGGTTCTGATCGTTGGTCTGCTTGACGAGGAAGAACGTCGATCCGAACATTGGGAATCTGGAGATCTCCTCGAGGAACATACTCTTCCCCTGTCCTTCGGTGATTGTGCCCAGTTTGCCCAACTCCTTCACAATGGCGGTCTTCCAGTCACCGCTCTTCTGCAGCGGGATCACATCCTCCGGCAGGAGCCTGGGCAGGATGTCTCGAATCCTCTGCGCCGGGATCATGTTGTCCCCGAACTGAAGTCGATACAAGATCGCCGCCATGTACGTGCCCAGTTCTCGGGAGACCTTGTAGTAGCCGTTCAGGTATTTGGACACCTCCTGCGGGTAGTAGAAGATGTGGTCCGCGTTGAGATCCCTGCCCGGGATCGTCTCTATCCACAGTTTCTTCATGAAGAACAGCTGATATTGGCAGCGAATCTGCTGCTCGGTGGACCGGGTTGGCATGCTCTGCTTCATCCAGATCACCAGCTCGCTGATGAAGTCGAAGATGTACTCCATCTCGGGTATGGAGAACACCTTGTCGCCGATCTTCACGAACAAACTGAAGCCCACACAGTATCGCAGGTCCAGACGCTTGGCAATTGTGTCACACAGCTCATATCCCCGCGTGGAGGACTGAATCTCAAACGCCTCGACGGTGTCATCGGGGAAGTAGATCTATAAGCAATTTGACGTGAGATCTTGGGACTGCAACGGTAGCCTCACTCACCTTGTGGTATATCTGCATGCAGCGGTTCTGAATGGCTTCGATTTCGATGATGTACGGCGGATGCTTTCGCTGGCCGTTGATGTGCGTTTTGCGGACTCGCTTCAGGGACTCCGCGGCTAGGGGATGTGTGCGGGTTCGAAGGAACTCATTCAGCTCCTTCATCACAGTCGAACTGGGGCACATGACTCCAGTGGCCAGCCACATCAGATCCCAACCGCGTTCCTCGCTGTGCAGCACCCGGTTGTCCGTCAGTTGCTTCATCAGCTGACAGAAGAGTTCGTCGCGAATGCTTTCGTCTTCGAGAGCCGGCTTAAAGATCTGATCAGTGTTCACCGGGAGCTTGCCTCGGGGTATATCGCCCATGTACTGAAAGAAAAATGGTTTTATCCGGGACTTGAACCTCAAATGCATAGATTTTTCAAAGAGATGGCGCCACATTCGCAAGAATCAAATGATACTTGGGAATTGGATACTGAAGGCGGGGATAAAGCTCAAGAATCCAAATCTTTACGGGATCCTTGACAACTGCTTACCTTCAAAACGTGGTTGTAAACGAAGACAGCCCTTTCGAACAGATTTTGGTCATGCTGCAACTTCTTGAGAAGCGGAGCCTTGATGGCATCCCTTGAATACCGCCAGAGCTCGTCAGCTTTCCCCCTTGCCGTGTACATCACTTGCGACTGGCGTGGTCCACTGGAAGAGAAACCGTTCAAAACCTCAAACCCGATAGAAAAGCGCCCACAAACCTCAAGTTGGATCGAAAATTGTCCTCGGCGAACTTCTGCAGCGTGTGCATCTTCTTCCTCTGCACCGTGTTGTAGTTGGCGGCGGCGTACTTCTTGCCCTTGGCGCCACTCTCCTTGAAAATCTGCAAGATCTTCGTCGACGGCTTATTCAGCGTGGCCAAGACGTAAACAGCATCCGTGGCGAAGGCTCCCGTTTGTCCCTTGCACTCGCCTTGCGCCCACCGATTATGCTCCTCCATGACCGTGGCCCCAGTGACTCCCTTGTCAAACACGACGAGGTCTCCCCTAACCAGGCTCAGCTGTCCCTCTGCATCCGGCGTGTAGTCCTGCAGCGCAACTCCATACTTTGACCTCAGCTTCAGGTTGTTGAGGATGAAGTTGATGAGCTCGCTGACGTCCTTCGACTCGAAGCACTTGAACGAGAAGTCCTCGCGTTGGACTGTGTTGATGCGCAGCTCATCGATGTGCGAGTCCTCGTCGACCTCGCACAGCACGGAGAGGATCTCCGGGTAGGAGAACTCAGCCAAGACCTGCTCCGTCTCATCGATCAGGAAGACGCCAAGGGAGTTCACGGCTATGACCAGATTGTCGGTGAGAAGCTTCGGTCCGGTGATACGGACAGCCTCGAAGAATCTGGAGAACATCATCGGCCACGTGAGGTAGGAGAAGATGGCGATGTCCTCCTTGGCGGACTTCTGTGGAATTTTCTTCTTCGCGTACTCACTGCGGTTGAAGGCGTCCACTATGAGGCGCTCCCAGTTCTGAACAGCCTTCTCGCCGGTGGACAGGAGGTCCTTGGGCACGTAATCTGGGATAACCTTCCGAAGGATCTAGGGGGAATGAGAGAAAATCAGAAGGAGCTTGACAAGAGAAGTCTGCTAACTCACGTTCACATCGATCGCGGACCCAAACTCCGCGTAGTACTGCAGCGCGCATATCATCGCGATGTCCTTCTCGGTCTTGCAGCGGTACTCCCCGAAGTTAACACCTCTCGTGACCTGCAGTGACACTGGTGAGAAGAGAAAATGCTGAGGGAGTCTCAGGGCCTACCTGTTTGTAGACCAAATGTGTGGCCAACTGATCGTGGGACGGATCGTACCACGGCGTGAAGATCTCCTTCCGCAGATAGAGCTTCCAAGGGGCCTTTCGCTCGTTCTGACCACGTTCCTTGGCATACTGCTCGCAGTTTGACACCGCGTCCATGATGTGCTCCCGCCCGTTGCCCAGCGACAAGATCTTGTCGTACAAAGAGATCACCAAAGAGAACCCGAAACTGTCTATGAGGCCCATATGATCGGCGAGCTGTTCAACGGCTTCCTTGGCAGTCGAACTGGAGTCGATTTGAAGCTTCTTCATGTTGCCGTCCATGAGGAAGATGTTCAGCGTGATGCCGGTCTTGTGGCGCGTCGCATGCAACTCCAGACTTGATGGCGGCTGAGTTCGTGCTCCGTTCTGGAAATACAAGTACCAGCGTCAGTGGAGGAGTCATAGATCAGCAGCAGCCTTACCTTTAGAGTTCGATCGAGTCTCTGTTCGCAGTACGGAGCGTAGAGCTCGGGGCCGCTCCGGATGAAGCATCGCAGGTACTTCTCGAACTTCTGGCTCGGCGGGAAGCAGCCGATGCAGAGCGAGAGCAGGATCCATCCCTTGGCATAGGAGGTCCTGTTCGGATTGCCGTTCAGTTGCTTGCAGATTTGGCACAGTATCTCGTCCCTGAAATAAGATCGAGTGTCAGGCTTGTCTCTAAAGGGGAAGCAAGTCACCTGAGTTCTGGACGCAAGATGGCATGTCCAATGATGAAGTGAAGCTTCTCGAGGTAACTGCTGCGTCTGCTCAAGGTCTGGTGGTAGTACTCCACCTCGTCGCTGTTGTCCAGTGCCTTCCGCAACACGTCCGGTAACTTGGTCTTTCGCTTGAGGGTCTTGCGGATCAGCCGCTGATGGCTGGTCTCCGCACCAAGGGAGGCTACAGCCTCCTGGAGCTCTTTGCTTTGGATTTGATTCCTCGACAAACTGGTCGTGAGTCGTTGCATGATGGATGTCTTCGGCATCTCCTCGCCATCGTCCTCGTCATCGTCGTACTTCGACTCCGCCATGTCACCCATGAAACGGAGGATCATTATCCAGATGGCCTAAGGGAGATGAATCAGGAATGAGGATGTGAGCAAATGGGAGTTGACCTACCTGAGCTGAGATTTCATCCATCGGGAGGCTATGATCCAAGAGGGATTTCTTGAGCGGTCGCTTGCTGTAGTGACCGGACGCTGTAGAGTTGAAGTACGTGGCTGCAAACTTTGAGAAGTTGTACTCGGACATATCCAGTTCGCTGTGCTGTGGTTTTGGGATTCGGATGGTGCCACCCTTAGGCCCAGCACTTCTGGAATGCTAGAAGGGATTTGTGAGAACTGTCTGATGGGAGATTTTCAAAAATATGAGAACGATGCCAAGTGAATGTGAGTTGGAAAGGTTTCTGATCTTTTAGTAAATGACTCGCTCGCTGGACGGGTTGTACAAACTAATCCAGGTCTCTCTCAGATGGACACCAATGCTCAGGCCTAGAGAATCTTCGACTCAAACTCCGAAGGATAACGCGGTAAAGGAAGACCACGCCTCCGATGGCGTAAACAGCTAGAAAGGGCCCTCAATCAGCTGAATTGCCAGAGGCAGCAACCAGCGTTGCTAGAAGCAGATAGCACAAGACCGTGCTGAATGGAGAGGCATGTTGCCCGAGGATGTACAGCGGCATGAGTCTACCCAGGGGTCTACGAATTCAACACCTAAGGTTACTATGCCTTATAAATGTGGTGATTTTTTTTAAATCATAGGTTATTTTGACACTGACAGCTGCTTCCCGCTCGAAATCCTGACTGAAAGTCAGTATCATATCTCCGCGGAACGAAATGAGTCACTTTACGTTTGAATAACGTTGGGAAATATTTAAAACTTATTTCCAAAGTGAGTGCTGTGTAGCCCAAACAGTGCGTTTTTTCAAAAGAAGTTTTGGCCGAAATGAAGCACCCACCGCGACTGCTGTACACAATTTGGGCAAAAAGTTCGTCAGACTGGTAGGCTAGTGGACAGCAGTCGTGCACTCATGGTCACCGTCGATGTACGGGGCGCACAGATGAGAATGTGTGCTGCTGTGGCCGAGAGTGTGAGACTCAATTCACGAATATCAACACGCCATAGATCTCAACAGCTCAACAGCTCAAGATTTCACGCACTAGCCTGAGGAGAATTATGCACAAAGATCTCGCTTACAAGGTCCAATTGTCTCAGCAATTGAAGGCGTGCTTCGTTATCGCTTCGCAGTTTGGGCCTTAGAGCAGCTTTTCTGCCGAGGTGCATTTTCATCTCGGCAGCTACGTTAACAAACAAAATTGCCGCATCTGGCGTCTGAGGCTCGGAAAACCCAAGCCCGCACGTTATTGTCGAGAAGCCAATGCATCCACAGAGAGTGACAGTTTGGTGCGGATTGTGGAGTGGTGGCACCATTGGACCATTTTTCTTCGAAAACGAGACTGGGAACAATGTTTCGTTCAACGGTGGGCGTTACAGAGCCATGTTAACCGACTTTTTTTTTTACTGAAATTGAAGACATGGATTTGGGCGACCTCTGGCTCATGCAGGATGGCGCGCCATGTCACACAGCCCATGCCACAATCGATCTTTTGCGCACCAAATTCCCAAATCGTTGTCAATTGGCCGCCTTGGAGCTGTGATTTGAACCCTTTAGATTTTTTTTTTTGTGAGGGAGATCCTGAGACAAGCATTTAAGGCCAACATCATCCAAGCAATCTGTGAGCTACAGCCCGAAACAATCAACAAAGTCTTGGAAAATTGGGGTGACAGAATGCGCTGCTGCGAAGCCAAGCGAGGCAGCTACTTGAACGACGTTGTATTTCATAATTAATGGGAATATTATACAAATAAAGACGTAATACATTGAAAAAATTTAATTTTGTTCACCTTATTGCATTTTTAAAAATAAACTTTTAATTGGCCCACCCTGTACTTACTTTTCTTTAGGTTCTGACACCAGCTTAAGTTTCCTTAAGTCACTATGACTTAAGAGGAGTCTGTTTAAGCAGATAATGCCTACCTCGCATGGTTTTGATAAGTTTCGTTAATTTTTTTCGGAATGAATTGGTATTAAGTTCAACCTCACTACGAACTTATATGCACATTTTTTACCCGCGGGTTTTTATTCATTACCAAACCGGAAACAGCTTGAATTTGCCGAATCAATTATGGATTTAGTAGCTGAAAACGCACAACGACTTGGACAGAACCAGCCAGAACTATAACTTTAAGGTAGTGAAGGACTTGGTCTACATGGTCTCGGCGGTAAATAGTACAAACAACATCAGAACAGAGATCAACCGCAGAAAAGCTCTTGCCAACCGCTGTTTTTTTGGACTCAAAAGGCAATTGAGTAGTAGAGCCCTCTCTCGGAAGACCAAGCTGACTCTATACAAGACCTTGAGCATCCCAGTCTTGCTGTACGGCGCAAAGACATGGACAATATCCCAAGCGAATGAAGTGTCTCTTGGTCTGTTCAAGAGAAAAGTTCTGCGCGCGATCTTTTGTCCTGTTTGCGTTGATGGCATTTGGAGGAGAGATTCAACCACGAAGTGTATGGGCTGTACAGCAACATGAGTCTAGCCAGGCGTCTACGGATCCAACGCCTAAGATGGTGAGGCCATGTAGAGAGTATGGACAACTTAGCTCCGGCCCGAAGAGTCTTCGACTCTGAGCAACAGAGGACGCCCACGTACAAGGCACACAAGTCGACTTGACTTTATAACTCACGAACGGTAAAACCGAATTCGACAAAATCAAGGTTTGTTCGTATAGTCGTGCAGATCGATTATCTAAAGTTTGCATGAAATTGTTTGACGCGTTCGTGAGTAGTTATAGCAGCGATAGCTGAAACACAATAGTGCGTTAGCGCTGGCGTTGTCTTTCAACGCACACAATTCAATGGCCATGCACACAATATTGCGTTGACCTGCGTAACTAAAAATGAGATGAAAGGATCGTAATAAAACGTAAAACGTAATCCCAACGCATGTCATTATCGAACATGTTGGATATTTTTTGACAGAGGCGTGCGTTGTGAGTGCGAAATTGAGAATTTTTTCCCAAATTGAGAAATTTTTGTGGCAACTGACGTTTGAGAAATGAAAACAGCAGACACAATATTTTTCATCTATTATTTGAGAGAGAAAGGGAACACCTAATTAACGTAGTGCGTCAACGCACTCCCTGCGTAACATGAAGTCGGCTGGCGGAACGCACTATTGTGTTTCAGCCATCAAGAGTTTTTATGTCAACATCTGATTTTGTCCTTTAAAAATAAAAACAACAACAAATACGTAGGCGCCTACGAGTGTGTGCTGTATGCATACTGTGTGCTGATGCCAAACACACGGCAAATACACGTTGTAGCGCATACACGCATATACATTGACAGCTGTCAGTGAGTGATCATGTCAAGGTTCTTTTTCATTGAACTCGTGTTGCGAACGGATGTAATCTGTAAGAGTCACATTTGATTCTTTTTGTGGTTTATTGAACAAAAAGAGTTTTACCGCATAAATCTGTTTTTTTTTCAAAGTCGTTTAAACACAAACGTACATGTGCAGACTTTATTCGCCCTTGGGGTAATGATTGGGGCAATGTTGTTTAATATAGTGTGTATGTAAATCCATATCAATAAAATCATAGTGTCTGTCTGTGTGATTGTTCGCGCTAATCTCCGAAACGGCTGAACCGATTTCAATGAAACTTTGCAGGCATGAAGAGGAGGTTGTTAAGAGTGACTTGATATTTTCGGTTTACAAGAATTCGAGCTATGTAACTTATGTCGAAAGTAGGCAACCCACAGTCACCTAAAGTCACGAATGTGCAAGTTCTAAGAGACGACGTGAGCCCGCCTCCATTTTTATTTATTATTTTACCATTTGTATCTATAAATATAACGTGTGTGAGTAAATTTCTAAACAATTGCACCCATACTAATGTAATTTTTGACACTATTAGCACCGATCGATCAGGAATTGATCATAGGCTATAGGAAGAACAGAAATTCGCATCTCTCAGCAAACATTCGACGGAGAATTATGAAATTTTGCGCACATGCAAAGTGCACCGGGAAAAATTAGATCCCCTGGAAAAAGAAGGGGACACGCTCTCCAGAGAGGTACGCTGGATACTCTAGTTGCTTATAGAAACTTCAAAGAATTCACTCGGCAACAGACATTTGCATACGTAGAGAGCGATGTGCTCCCGCGTGAGTAGACAAACAAACGAACTTACCGAGACTAAACTAAGCGGTTATTATAATCGTAATGTATTCTGTTTAATCGCTCGGTTAGTTTAGTTCTCTTTAGTATCTGTCAAGCCATTTTGGTTGGCCCTTAAGCCCACTTGACTTATTTATGGCCGCCATTTTGGGTTGAAGTAATGCGTCACAAATTACGGTTGTTTTCTTTTCACATTAAACTGTTTTATCTGTTTCGACTACTAATGGACAGAAGGCCCTTAGTGTCGTTAACTTTTGAATTCAAAATTCACCACCGAATGGCAGTGCAATGGACCAGTTCTTTGAGTCTGAATGCAGTCTGAATCCAGTGCAGCGTTTCAAAAACATCTGACAAAAAAAATAAATAAAAACCGAATGACAAACTGGACATATACTTACTGAACCAGGACGGTGGTGACAGACTTTAAAAATAAATTACAAATCTTACACTAGAACCTAAGCGTGACGTTGGTTTGCCACGTCTACTCCCTCACCTTAGGTTAGGTTAGGGGGCTACTGGTGAAATCACCAGCACACTTAGACCATGTTGGTCCATTGTGATACCCGCAGTCAGACTACCACCACTGATCGACCGCTCTAGTGACAGTGCCGTTAATTTGATCCCAACGGCAAATGGTGACTGGACCAGATTTGAAAAACCGGATAAAAGCGTATTAAATTTGCTTTCACTGGGATTCAAACCTGGGACCCCTCTTTACCAACTGCGCCATCCAGTCGTCTCACTCACTCGCCTTAAAGGATAAACCAAAATCACCGCTAATCTTTACACATTGAGCTCACATAAAATTCAACTTTTTCACGTGACAAATTGCAAACTGCGTGCTCAAACCAGCTTCTGCAAAATGCCATCACAACTTCACAAAAAAAACACAACACAACCTCCACTCCTCCCCCCTCCAATGAGCGGCCACAAACTTCCATCGCGGCCGTGCTGATGATGATGATGATTCAGTGAGTACACGAAAATTTGAGTAAATTTTGAACAAAACCAAACCAAACCATTACTGTTAAAAGTATTTATTTCCAAAATTTCGACACAAACACAAACAAACTCGGTATATGTATAATTTACAGCTAAACTCACGGCCCACAGGGCCGCCGCATTGGGGACAATCCTTGTCAGACCGCGCTCTCCGCAGTCTTGCAAGGCACAACTAAGTAACATCCACAAAATCGGTAAAAAAAACGTTAACTCATTTACAGCATTTATACGTATGTACAGTTATTTACATGGATTTCCTTCGGAGAAAATAAATCTCGTCTACGAACAAAGAATAATTTATTTAATTTATTTGCTTAGGAATCGAATTTTTATTGATTTTGAGTTCGAATCGAATCGAAAATTGCCGAAAAAACTTAAGTCAGATGTTTGTATTTACAAGTGCAATGTGCTAAATGATTCGTGGCGTGCGGTGTGTAGAGCTATTTACAAAGAGGAAGATTAGGAATAACGGAGGAGGGCTGAATGGAGGGCAGATCACAGAGCTGAATGGCTGGGGGAATGGAGGGGGGGAGGATGGAGGGTCACACAATGCACCATCGGTTAGAGCCTCGATTCGTATGAGTAGCTCGCCACAGGACGAGACAATAGCTTACTCGGAACATTTTTCTTTTTCAGGGCATCGTTCTCGAAAAAGTTAAGTCTATCTCTTACGTTTGGTCCCGTTGGCTCGTCCTCTTTGTCCAAGAAGCCGAACACCTCGTCGACCATTTTGTTGTCGGTCTCGAAGTCGACTTTGTGATTCATTTCCTCGGGAGAGGGGGTGTGCTGAATTGCACTCGACACGGCCTTTCGCAGATTCCGCAGCCTCTGCTGGTAGTTGGCGTCCGCTTCTGCTTTCCAGTTCTTGTTGCCGGAGTCTCGCAACTGCTTCTCTTCGAGTGCCCGCAGGACGTGGATTTCCTTGAGCTCCTGCAGCTTTGTGGAGGAAAGGGATTTGAATTTTTTGCGAGCGAGGTAACCGCGGCAGTGCGCTTGCAGTCTGCCGACCGAGTGGCGGAGCAGAGAGAACTTGTTGGTGAGCTGGCGTGATCGGATGCACGCCTGGAGGCGGTGCATGCCTTGTCGGATAAGCAGAAAACGGCGGCGTTGTTCACGACCACGCCAGTGCCTCTGAATGGTGATGGCGGCATCGCGGTATCGTTTGAGCCATCGGCGGAAGAGAACTTTGCGGAATCCTCGCTGAATGGTGATGATCGACTTGAGGACTATGCGGGAGCGTTCCTGTTCCAGGTAGTCATCACTGCTGTCCTTGAGGAACACCTTTCGCTTCCCGAATTGATAGTCCGAGCCCGCAGGCAGCACCTCTTTGCATATTCTCCGTGCGGCCGCCGGACAGTCAACCTTGTGCGCGGGTCCAATTCCGGGCAAGAGGAGCCGGTACCGTTCGACGAACTGAACGAAGGTGTGGCGGATGGGGTAGCCAGCTCGGCGGATTCGTGCCGTCTCCATCATTCCCGAGTAGCGGAGTTGCCGCACGCACAGCTCTTTGTCGAATTGCTGGAAGAGTTTGTCTTTTGTTAGATCTTGGTTCTGGACAAGGGTGGTCTGAGCTTACCATGGGAGCCTTGAACTCATTCGGCTTGATGCAGCGAATGAAGAACGGGTGTCCAGCTGAGAGGGTCTTCATAAGTGCGTCCAATGAGTTACGGAATTTGAAGGATAGTGTCATTTGCTTCTTCATGGCATCCGTTTGCATTTCGGACGCGAACAGATCCAAAAGGTATTTGTTGTTGGACTTGTTCACCATCTCTCGCAGGTCCATGCTGAAGGAATCACGATTCTTCTCAAGGAAACCTGAGGAAGAAGAAAGAGAGATTGTGGATGAGAAAGATATTGGAAAGAAGTTATTTGTTTTGTTAATTTTATCGCATTCTAAAAAAGAAACTTTTATTTGGCCCACCCTGTATTGTACGGGAGTTACGCCAGTTGTATAGAATAGAAGATTGGGTCGTGTCTGCCGGCCTGGAATTAGATGAAAACCAAACTGAGAACGTCTTCATAACCAGGCGAAGTTGGAGAATGTAAACTTCCGGATCTGAAACCAGATGGCCAAATTAGATAAGGCACGGACATTTCTCGAAGTAATTGCGGATTACTTCGACTCCACCGGTAGAGCAACGGAACAGAAAGCGTCCACGTCAGCGAAATTGGCGTGCGCAATTGGAAACAGTTGGCGAAAGATTGTGGTATCTGGAGAGGCTTGTTGGTTAAGACCCAGGTCCACTCAGCCACAAGAAGAAATTGCTATCAACTGACAATCCTTCAAAATCATGTGAAGTACACCATTGAGAAGGCATCGCTGATGAATGCAAGGCTTACTCGAATGCTCTCGAGCATAATTGAACCAGGATATGATCCCTGGATCCTCCTTTTCCGAACAGTCAGTTCGATTCTCATCTATCCTGTTGTAGTGCGGACGGAGGCACTTGTTGTAAAGGAATCTAAAAGGATACTGCCATCAGTGTACAAGCTCTATGTACCAGCGAGACCATCAACGAGTTTTGGATGATTTCAGACAGATGCGACTGCTCGAGACGAAATGGCGCCCAGTAACGTCCCAAACGGCAAATGTGTTGCGAAACCACTAGCTTACGTCCGTCATTGAAACTGGGACATCGAGGACGATGGTAGGGTTAGGTTAGGTTAAGGGGCTGCTATTGAATTCACCAGCACACTTAGACCATTTTGTTCCATTGTGATACCCACAGTTAGACTACTACCACTGATCGAACGCTCCAGTGATAATGCCGTTAATTTGGTCCCAACGGCAAATTGTGACTGGACCAGATTTGAAAAACCGGATAAAAGCGTATTAACTTTGCTTTCACTGGGATTCGAACCTGGGACCTCTTTAACTTAGGGCAAGCACTTAACCAACTGTGCCATCTAGTCGTTTGAGGACGATGGTAACTCCGGCCATAAAAAAAAATGTTTATCAATGTGGGCAAAATATGTCCTTCTTTTGCCTGACTTTTTTAAAATTTGGAAAAGGACTCACAGGATGGAGCTTTGCAGAAGACAAGGTCTGCTTAGTCCAGAAATTTGCATCGAGATCTGAAGGCATACAAGCTACAGCACGACGGACAGCAGAAACTCTGAGGCTCCGAAATATATAAAAGAGCCCTAAATGCTACCTCGGCGACCTAAACTGACAATAGGACCCTCAAATAAGCCCTTTGGAGCATGACGCCAGATTCCTAGTCCTCCGTGAAATATAAGGCGCGACAGTTGAGGAATGGTTTGGACATCTCCCAAGATCTGATCACTTACCATTTGGATTGTACAACACCACTCCCGCGTAGTGACGGATGCCAAAGAGGAATGTCTGCGGTGACTTCGGCTTGATGTAGATCGTTCTTGTGCCATGAGTTGTATGAAGTTTCTCCAGCAAAGTTGAATCGGAACCTATTTGAAAAAGAAAACTCGTTAAAATTGCTTCAAATTTCGCAAATTCGACCGCTTACCTTTTGGGAACTTCGACTCCTCATCAATCAGCGACATGATGTTCACGGATTTCATCGCAATCAAGTCAAGTATCTCCTGGTTGTCCTTGAAGTCAATGTTCTCCCAATTGATGCCTTCGTTTTGGTACTCGGCCTGCTCCATCTAAAGACGAACAAATTCCCCAATGAGTCTTCGTTTCAGGGACAAACTGAAGGTAGCCTACCTTGAAAATATGCTTCACAAAGAACTGCTGGAGGTTTTCGTTGGCGTAGTTTATGCAGAGCTGCTCGAAGCTGTTCACCGGGAAGTTTTCGAAGCCGAAAATGTCCAGGACCCCGATCGACTTCATTTTCTTCGTCGTCGGGTCCTTGTCTATGGTTTCGTTGATGCGGTCGATGATCCGCAGGAAGATCTTCCCGTACAGAGACTTCACGAACGCATCACGACCCTCCACCGCGGAGTCCTTGGATATCGAGGTTACCACCCGCTCGCCCTGGACAAAGATTGTCCTGTGCGTCAGGGCGTCACACAGCAGTGCCTTGGGGACACCTAGGAACTGAGCAATTCGTGTGGCGTTCTGGTTGTCGCTCACCTCGCACGAGTCCATATTCTGCACGACAAATCCCTTGAACTTGAGGTTCCCCAGGTGCAGGATTGCCGCCAGAAGGCCGAAAATGCTCCACACCTCTTCCTCCTTGAACGACAGGACCTGCATCGCGGAGCGTATGTCAGCGAACGACTTCGCGTCACTCTTGCCGTCCAGCAATAGACAGTTCCCTTGCGAGAGGTAGTGGTACTTTAGTGCGTCCTCCAGCTCCAATCGTTTCTTCTCGTCCCTGCTCAGCCCCGCCAGCATGCAATAGAAGATGTGGTAATTCCTCTCGTCGGCACTTTGGGACACAATTCGAGACGTTTCCAGGAGATACTGCTCGATCTTGGCCCCCTTAATGACCCCAGCATCGTTGAACCTGATGTCTATGTACTTTCCAAACCTCGACGAGTTGTCATTCCTCACCGTCTTGGCGTTGCCGAAGGCCTCCATGATCGGATTCGCCTCGATTATCTGCTGCTCAATCCACGAGTGCTTTCCACTGATCGCCGCCAGATACTGCATGATCAGCTTCGTGCTCTCTGTCTTGCCCGCCCCCGATTCGCCACTTATCACTATGCACTGATTTGAAGACTCCCGCCGCATTTCCTGGAACGCGTTATCACTCACGGCGAATATGTGCGGTGGCAGTTCGCCCAGCTTTCGGCCTCGATACAGCGCTATCTCTCGGTTGGTGTAGATCGATAAGACCTCGTACGGATTGATGGCAACTAACATCGCTCCAGTGTAGGTCTGGAAGGACAGATGGGGATGAGAATAGTCAGGGGATGGGGAAAGGGTTTGGTACTTACGTAGATCTGTTTGTTCTTGTAGCGCATGTAGAGATTGCGTAGAATGGCGTACTCTTGCAGATCCCCTAACGTTATCATGTCGTCGACGCCGTTTTGTGATGATTGATGCATTCCCTTGAGGATTTCGCTGGAGGGTATCCAAAATTGCTTGCCCTCATCGTCACAGACCAGTGTTTTGTCCTTGTCCGTGCGGATGATTCGGGCGCCGGTGGGCACTGCAAACTCGTCCTTCTTCGCAGGAGCTATCCACACGTATTCACCCTAAAATGGAAGAGAATAGACGGTTAAAGGCGATGTGTGATGGAAGGTCAGGAAGTGCGGTCAAATTTTCGTTCGGATTCAGTTTGGAACGGGGGATTTGAGTCTGATTTTGAGTGAAAAAATGGAGTGGCGGGGTTTCTGTTGACAAATGATGGAGTGGCCTTAAATTGGAAACGGAAATCAGTAAATTTGGACCTCTGTGTCATTCGGTCGAAGATGTTCGAAAAACGTCCTGCCCAGATCGCACTTACAGATCGCAGCCAATGGATGTCCATCAGTCATTTTCACTACTCATGCATTTAGCAGCAGAAACTCCACTGATCTCATGCCAATCTTAATGTAAACCACCCAATCCACGCGTCACAATCTGTTCCCACATCTTTCTCAGAGAAACCCCCCGATTACTCATGTTTCCCACAAAATTGCACAACTACCCGACGCTGCCAACGTCGACCTCAACTCAATTGACTCACCGAGAGCACTTAACAAAACCAAATCCAAACGCACATGCACTCTACAGACCCTCTCCACTCTAATCTTCTCAAAGATCGACCCAAATTTTAAGGGCTATCTGTCCACAATTTTTTACAGTTGCGGAAGCATCAAATCAACAGGGGTTTCTCATTATTACCAAAAATCCCCACGCAATTGTTTTCACATCAGCGATACTCAATCTAATCAAATTGGGCGTACGAAAGAACACAAACTACCGCCACCTCATTGAAAATGACATCAGCACAAAACTAACCGTAAATTGTCAGTTAGCTGAGTCAACACTGACAGGTGGTCGCTGAAACAAAAGCATTCCGAATACGCGTGTAACAATGCGGAATTTTGAACTTTAAATCTGTCAGAAATAAATTTTTCCGAAACGTTTTATGGTTTCCTTTGGGTTTTTCTTTTCATTTTTTCTTTGTTTTGCGGGAATCTTCGCGACGGGGTGATGATCTAATTGACGTTTAATGTGTCAATAAATAAATTATTGTCTGTGTTGAACTGTGCCTCTGTTTGGTTCAATCACTATCGACGGAGAGATAATAAAATGTTTATCATAAATTTCGTTGATAGCGCGAATAAAAGTGTCAAAAAAAAAAAAAAAACGAATGGAAGAAACACCTGCGGGAACGAAAGTGATGATTGCTGGGTGATGATTTGATTTGAGGCAATTGTGGCAGATGTCCGTTTTGATTGGGAAGATGTCAAGGTAAAGACTCTAACGCCATAAAGGGAGCTATGTATGCCATAGGAAAGGAACTAAAGGGTCTTCCAATAGGGACTTCCGAACTTTAACAGTTAATAGCGGCCATATTGTTGAAGATACATCTGTCAAATTGGCTGTTGAGCTACACGTGCACATGATTAAATTGTTTTATTAAAATGGATGTTCTGTTCGGGCAACGATCAGCGCCCTTCGCCCATTTTACGGTCGCTTCGTCCATTTTACGGTCGCTTCTCTCATTTTACGGTCGCTTTTCTCATTTTACGGTCGCTTCGCCCTTTTTACGGTCGCGTCGCCCATTTTACGTTCACTTCTCTCATTTTATGCTCTCTTCGGCCTTTTTACGGTCGCTTCGCCCATAATCGTCCTACCGAGCGGACTACAGAGTGGTGGATAAATTTGAGTCCACTGATTCGATAAACTAACACCCGTACGTCGACGAAACGTAAGATCTGCTGAAAACATCGCCGCTGTCGCATCGCCGTGAGAGTGTGTTTCCGCATCGCTCACAAGAACTCGGCCTTTCGCAGACCACAACTTGGCGAATTTCGCGTCCTGACTAGGGCCTACACTCGTACAAAATTCAACTGACACAGGAGCTAAAGGTAAACGACCATAGACAACGAGGTGTGTTCGCTGAATGACCTCTGGAGCAATTGGAAACCTAGTTGGACCCTAATTTCCATCGAAAAATCATCTTCAGCGATGAGACCCACTTCTGGATGAATGGGTACGTCAACGAACAAAATTGTCGAATTTGGGACAATACAAATCCACATGAGATTCAAGAGCGTCCAATAATAATAATTATGGCGGCGCTTCAGTCTGAGGTGGACTTTGGCCTAGCTTCTGAGCAACCACTCGTGTTGTGCGTGCTATTGTTCTCTCACGAGTGGAGGTGGCCTACAGTTCAATGACGACTCCAAACGGCGGAATTGAGAAGTTTGAAAATCTAGTGTATATGGATCGACGGCTACGGCGCCCACAGAGCGTTCAATGCATCCTGAAAAAAATCAGTGTTTGGTGCGGATTTTGAACTGGAGGCGTCATCAGCTCATATTTCTTTAAGAAGGACGTTGGACAGGCCACCAGCGTTAACGACGAGTGCTATAGGTCGTTGATTACTAATTTCTTTTGGTCTGAATTGGGTAATATGGATACGAAAGACATGTGGTTTCACCAGGACGGCGCTACGTGCCACTGCACGAGAGATTCGAGGGCATGGTCATCTCACGTGGAGGTGATGTGAACTGGCCACCTAGATCGTGCGATTTGACCCCGTTAGACATTTTCTTGTGGGGTTTTCTGAAATCGCAGGTCTATGCAAATATGTCACAAGCCACAGCGGCCCTCAAAGTCAACATAACCCATGCCATCGGTCAAACTCTGCCTCATTTATGCGTCAAAGTCATGGAAAATTTGACATTTCGGATGTGCACGGATGTTATATTCCACACGACGACTGGATGGCGCAGTTGGTTAAGTGCCTGCCCTAATTTAGATGGGTCCAAGGTTCGAATGCCAGTCTTTCAAATGTGGCCCTGCCATCATTTGCCATCTGACTGTGGGACAATGGACCAACATGGTCTATTTTTTTTTCGGAGGATTTTTGAAACACTACTGGAGCACTCAGACTCAAAAATGGTCCATTGTACTGCCAGGTAGCAACCCAGCAACTCCAGTGCCGTTAATTTGATCCCAATAGCAAATGGTGGCTGGACCAGATTCGATTTCACTAGGATTCGAACCTGGGACCGCTCAAACTTGGGGCAGGCACTTAACGAACTGCGCCATCTAGTCTCCTGGTCATGGTCATGGTCTAAGGGTGCTGGTGATTTCACTAGCAACCCCCTAACCTAACCTACATTCTTTACAAAACGGCATCGATACACCTTTCAAACGAATAAAAAATGGCGATGATGTCTCACACACTTTATTTTATTTAAATTTAAAGATAGGAAGCGCTTAATGAAATACCGCTTAGGTGGCCTCTGTAAACAATGTCACAAAAGTTATTTATTCCGCATCCATCGGACTACAACAAATTTTCCTTAAAACTTCTTTGATTTTGAAAGAAACGGATTTTAAAAACAGGATTTTATAGAAACCTACCTTCACTTGAGCACATTCCCCGAACAGTGTGAATTGATATGTAAACAAATCCTCACGAAGGAGGGCAAAATTTTAAAACAGATGAACACGGAACACGAGGATAATGAACGTTGTACCCTAATTCGAAATCGAATGCGAGACAGAAATGGCTGAGACACACACCATTTGTTAACTTTATTCAACCAGACCTTGCACCAAACGGAAACAATAAATTTAGATATCGACGGAACACAAGAGTCCAAAACAGCATTTGAGGAAACGACGGAAGCGATAAGACCAATTAAAAAAAAAATCCCCTCTGTGTGGCCACGTCTTTAGGCGAGTGCTGGCGAGGCAACTAACGTGCACCATATCAGGTAAGAAATTACTGGTGCACGAGTCGACTACAAAACAGACCAATGCGCAAAATAAAACACGAACATTTCAGCTGAGTTCGTAATTAGAAGGAAAATTGATCCAAGCAAGCACTTCACCTTGTCTTACACCTCCTTTACCGCTTTTGTTTGAATGTCAAAAATTACGGAAGGGACAGCACGTTGTGCTCGTCTAATCGAACCAAATGATCCCTATTTGGGTAGTCACTCGCTCTGGATTTATAGTGCTTTTGGTGCTGAAGGTAGACTGTTTAAAATCTTAGAAAGGCACACCTTTTCAGGTCTTCTTCTTTGGCTTCATTTTCTGTGGGGATCTCAACCAGCTAGATTCCCGTCTGTCTCCAATTGCCTTCAACAAGTCGGTTGAGGTTCATCACTTCTGCAACACATTAGTCGTGGTCATTTACTGTAGCGTTGTCCCGCAGTATTGGAGTAGAATATGGGAAGCTAAGTCAAGTTAGGCGAAGTCCCTAGCCACCTCGAAACTATATTTGACTATAGCGCCATTATGACAATGCCGTCAGCGTTGTACGTCCTTTCTTGAAGACGCGGACTTTTCTAAGATCTGCCGTAGTGTAAAACCACATTGTCAGATTGTCAAGGCACCGTTTTAAGCGTTCGAACAAAATGATTGGAAAAACCTTGCATACGATGCAGCACCCATCTTTAAAGAAGATGAATGGAGGAAAAGACAAATAAAGAGCTTGTACTCCGGAACACGAAAATCATTCGCTTAGCAGTGCTTGATCACTTTAGCCAGAAGTAGTGCTCCGTCCAAGAGACTTTTGGAAAGATAACACGCTGCCTACATTTGGGCGCGAATCGTGGGGCGTAGAATATGGCGTAGAATATGGTGCAAAAACATGGGGCGTAGAACATAGAGCGTGGAGTGTAGAGCATAAACAGGGAGGGCCAAATACAAATTTCTTTTAAAAAATTAATTATGAAATACAACATCGTTCAAGTGGCTGCCTCGGCTAGCTTCGCAGTAGCGCATCGTATTCATCATCGTCACCCCAATTTCCCAAGACCTTGTTGATGGTTTCACGCCGTAGCTCACGGATTGCTTGGATGGCCTTAAGGCCTTAAATGCTTGAATCGTCTCCGGATTGTTGGCATAACATCGGTCCTTCACGGTTCCCTAGAAAAAAAAACGTCCAAAGGAGTCAAATTGCAGCTCTGAAGCGGCCAATTGACATCGCCAAGACGGCTGATAAGACGACTCGGGAATTTGGTGCGCAAAAGTTCGATTGTGGCATGGGCTGTGTGGCATGGCGCGTCATCCAAATGCATGTCTTCAATTTCAGTAAAAAAAAAGTCGGTTAACATGGCTCCGTAACGACCACCGTTGACCGAAACGTTGTTTCCAGTCTAATTTTCGAAGAAAAATGGTCCAATGATGCAACCACTCCACAATCCGCACCAAACTGTCACTCTCTATGTATGCATTGGCTGCTCAACAATAACATGAGGGTTCTTCGAGCCCCAGATGTGGCAATTTTGTTTGTTAACGTAGCCGCCGAGATGAAAATGCACCTCGCATCGTCAGAAAAGATGATTTTTCGCCCATCACCAATCGTTGTCCAATTCAAACTGCTCTAAGGTCCAAACTGCTATGCGATAACGAAGCGGATGATCGCGCCTACAATTGCTGAGTCAATTAGACCTTGTGAGCGAATAATCCGAGATCTTTGTGCAGAATTCTCCTTAGGCTAGTGCGTGAAATGTTGAGCTGTTCGGGCTGAGATCGATGGCTAGTTGATGTTCGTGAATTGAGTCTTACACCCAAACACTCGGCCAAAGCAGCCACATTCTCGCCTGTGCGCACCGTACGACGATGACGACGGGGACCATGGGTGTTGTCCACTAGCATACCAGTCTCATGAACTTTTTGCACAAACTTGCGTACAGCAGTCGCGGTGGATGTTTCATTTCGGCCAAAACTTATTTTCAAAAAACGCACTGTTTGGGCTACACAGCAATCAATTTGGAAATAAGTTTTCAATATTTCCCAACGTTGTTCAAGCGTTAAGCATTCCACAGAGGTATGATACTGACCTTCTGTCAAGATTTCGAGCGGGAAACAGCTTTCAGTGTCAAAATAACCTTTCCAGCTAATAATAGCAGTCTTGTCTTAATCCTGCTGCTCCCATGAACCCAGAATCTACATTCGAAGCACAAAATGAGTCCTAGTTTAAAGACTGTTCCATTCCATAAGACGCTTAGTTTGTTTAAATTCCTCTTTATGCCTACGAGCGTTCTCAATCTCCCAACTCTTATCGTTTCCTCATTCTGATTTTAATGCGCCAATTACACCACAGCGTCTAAACAATCACGCAAACGTAAAAAGTAAATCTTTATTACTTCCCGAAGGCGTTTCTGAAACAACTCAAATCAAAATTTGCAATTTTGTCGGTCTCCTATAGCAATTCGCACGGAAAGTGCTATCCAAACCCGATAATTTTAATTGCACAATCGATTCGATAACTCGTCATCGGCTTATCGGCGAGTTTTGCTGAGTGTTAAACTCGTGCATTGCAATTGAACGGAAATAGAAACGCCGATTGGTGACTCTGTGACACATGTAAGTGGTTAGTCACCGGCGAGAGGCACTTGTCCCCCCCGCAGTGACTGTGCAGAAAAAGTGTAACCTGCTAAAACTTCCCACAAAGCCAATGGATTCGGCTTCGTCAGCTTTACAGATATCAAAGGAATTCAAGAAATTTGCTGACTTTGCTGAAGACGACAGTTTTTATCGATCAATTTGATTTATCGAGTGGTTTAATAGAGAATTACGTGATAAGGCGTCCAGAATAAGTCAGACAAGAGAAAAAAACTTCGTCAATTCACCTTTTTTTTTGGGTGGCGCAACAATTGGGCCTAATTTTTGCAGCAACCACTCATGTTATGCCTACAGTTCTAAGACAACTCCAAACGAAGTCTGGAAAGTATTTCTTGACTCTCTGAGCATTCTCAGTGACCAGGGAGAGTTGCTACCGTAAAAATGAAAGTTGGATTTCCCGGAATTGAACCCTAGACCTCCAAAACTCCGCGGCGACCACTTCTTAAAAATGAAAGATGACGTTTTCGGAATCGAACCCTAGACCTCCAATACCCCGAGGCGACCACTTCTCACATTCAGCCGTCAAAATGAAACTTTAAGTTTCCGGAATTGAACCCTAGACCTCCAATAATCCAAGGCGACCACTTCTCATACTCTTATGTTGACTCTTTTCGCTTGCTTGACGTTCTTCTTTAAACTAAAGGATTTGACTTCGAAAGCTAGACGATTGCTACTGACTTCACTTAGAAGCAGACCAAAACTCGACCAGTTCTCCACATTGAGTCCCCGGACCTCAGCGTTTGAACTAGTCAAGCAGGAGTCGAAAGAAACCGTGAGAATTGAACTAATTTTCATCGATATTGAGGCGAGAGAACACGACCAGCCAACAATTGATGAAACAGGAACACATCCTGTCGGAGATCTTCTGGTCAGGTGGCAATACCTGAATCCATATAACTTATGTCGTTCACCAGAGCGGATTGTAGCACACTGGTGGGCATCACGAGGTACTATGGGGTATTACACTAGCAAATTAAGAATTACACCCTCTGATATTCCCACTGAATCGGATGCTACCGAAGCTTTAAAGGACCTTCTATATTCGTTCCCGGCATTAACCAGAAGTAGACGTAGAACGCTGAGACACTACTTCTTCAAATCACTTGACTGACAGGAAGCTACATCCACTTATTTGTTTTTAAATCGTTCCAGTAAAACAGACGCACTGAAGACAGCAAGTAGGAGTTATTGTATCACTAAGAACTAAGGGTGGTCTACACGACTGAATGGAGCAGTTGTTTAAGTGCCTGCTCTAAGTTAGAGGGGTCCCAGATTAAAATAACGACACTTTAAACCAAATAATTCGTGGTTATCTCTTGAGCACTTTGAATCAAAATCAGAAAGTTGACGCAAGAGAAGCAAATCACAAGCACTTTCGAAGAAATAGATTCTATTCAACGGTAAAAAGAGCAGCAGCTCGTGGGAATGTTTGTTTAAATTGACGAGCATAGTTACAAAGGTAAGACGGTGCCCAGACTGTGATGAGTATGCAGGGCGAAAAATAGAAACATGAGACAACCCTCAAAAAGTAATTCAGTATGATAGACCATTCGTAAACACTTGAAACTGATTGTCCACTTTATTGCGATCGACCTACAACTAATTCATGTGAGTTCTTTTAAAGTCGGTTCATAACTGAAACTCTTGTTAGCAAAGGGGAAGTTACCCACACGCAGATCCCACAATCTTGAAGGACTTTTAAAATACTAAAACCTCGACAAATGATACCAGCCAAAGTTGAATGATGGCGTTGATTCTAAAGAAGCATATTTTTCCAGCGTTAATTCTGAAAAAAGACTCTATTGCCGTTCCTTGTTCTGAGTCATCAGCCTAGCCTTGGAAAGACTCATCAGGTCAGTGGTCTTAGATCTAGTAAATCTATTAGGACGTGTACACCAAGTAGGCGCCTCCTACCTTGTTATTCTGAAAAGAAGTCTTACTCTCAACTCTTCCTCGTTTGTGTAAAATGTTCCTGAGTCTGATATGCTAGTGGACAACACTTATAGTCCTCGTCGTCGTACGGTGCGCACAGTTGAGATAAGAATGTGGCTGCTGTGGCTGTGGCCGAGAGTGTGAGACTCAATTCACGAACATCAACTCGCCATCGATCTCAACAGCTTAACAATTCACATTTCACGCACTAGCCTGAGGAGAATTCTGCACAAAGATCTCGCATTCTTCGCTTACAAGGTCCAATTGACTCAGCAATTGAAGGCGCGAGAACATAAACCATCCGCTTCGTTATCGTTTCGTAGTTTAGGCCTTAGAGCAGCTTGAACTGGACAACGATTTTGGGCGAAAAATCATCTTTTCTGACGAAGCGAGGCGCATTTCCTCCTCGGCAGCTGCGTTAACAAACAAAATTGCCGCATCTGGGCCTCCGAACACCCAAACCAGCACGTTATTGTCGGGATACCAATGCATTCACAGAGAGTGACAGTTTGGTGCGGATTGTAGAGTGGTGGCATCATTGGACCGTTTGAGTCTGGGAACAACGTTTCGGTCAACGTTGGGTGTTACAGAGCCATGTTGACCGAATTTTTTTTACTGAAATTGATGACATGGATTTGGACGGCCTCTGGTTCATGCAGGATGACGCGCCATGGCACACAGCCCATGCCACAATCGATCTTTTGCTCACGAAATTCCCAAATCGTTCTATCAGCCTTCTTGACGATGTTAATTGGCCGCCTCGGAGCTGTGATTTGACCCCTTTGAACGTTTTTTTTTTTGTGAGAAACCGTGAAGGGCTGATGTTATGGCAGCAATCCGGAAACGATTCAACAACTTAAGGTCAATATCATCCAAGCAATCCGAAAGCTACAGCCCGAAACCATCAACAATATGTTGGAAAATTGAGCTGACAGAATGCCCTACAGCGAAGCCAGCCGAGACAGCCATTTGAACCATTTCATAATTAATGGGAATGCTTGTTCTTTCTAATAAAGCCATAATACCTGAAAAAAAATTATTTTGTTCATTTTATTGCATTTTTGAAAAGAAACTTGTATTTGGCCGACCCTGTATATGTCTACCAGAATCAGAAGAAGAAATGGTGCAATATCCCTTATCCCAATTCCCAATTCTTTGAAATCTCGAAATTGGCTCATAAATCAATATTTTGATACTCTTCGTTTCTTAATTCTTCCACTGAGATCTACAAAACTGAGTTTTCAGATTTTCAAAAGTCGCACTTCGATGCTTTGACGTTTTTGGCCCGAATGCTTAAATTGATTTTCAACAAAAGTTTAAAAGTTTTTGAGCTTGTTATTTTTTTTCAAGATTTTTAAGCACTTTGGTTCAGATGTGGTAGGAAGATGACATTTAAACCGACTTTCTAAATTTGGATGCATTGGAAAAAAAATATAAAGGCCTAAAGCACCTAATTCCATAATTTCATACAGATATAAATGCAGAAGATATGGAAGTGTAAATGACAGACACACGGGCGGCGGACACACTAAAATTAGATATGAAGATACCAAAAATATTGAACCTAACGCCAAAAATTCCTCAGCTTTCAAAATTTTTACCTTTTTCCCTAATTTGCTTTGAATGTCAGAAAATGGAGTTCCGAATCGAAATGTCTATAAGGCCTTTAATCCCACAACAGCAGTGAAAATCTGAACGAATTAAAAATCCGACATGTATTCTAAGAATCACATCCAATTTACTGCACATTTTTGACCACAAGATTTGGCCTAAATTTACACATGACTGCTTTGTCCAATCAACCATTCATCATGCAACGTAAATGATGTAAAATGCAATAGTTTTTGAAAAATTGATAGCAGTTTCCTAACGTGTTCCAGAGAAGTTTTTCAGCAGATAAAACTTTACAGGCATCATTTTAGGCCCTTAGAGGGGTTTTGTGAAATATGTAACGGCAAACAGTTCTCAGTTCAAAGAAAATTAGATGACTGTCGAAACATTTTAGGTCCTGTCTACTACAGGAAACTTTTCACACACAATAACTTGGAACATAAAAAGAATTGGTCCAAAACATCGAAACATTTCAGACCCATTTTAGACTGCAGGAAACATTTCACACCAAGTAACTTAGAAAATTGAAAGAATTGGTCCCAAATTTCGACTTAAGGTTAATGTGGCCTTCCCTTAATGAGGGATTCACATGGAGCAACAAAGTTCCATTCCGTAGTTAGTCTCCCTTGCATGCTTATGTTTCCAAACCAGTTTTCAACACTCCCCTATGAGGTTATGACCCATTTCCACCTTTAAAGGGAAAACATCTGAACCACATGTTGTCTGCAATTATTTTGCAACTAAAAAAGCTCACATTTCAATCAAAGTCACCAAATTCAAACAAGACCATGACAAAAACTTCTGTAGACTCTGCAGTCGTTAATCACTTTATGAATCAAACTGCCGCTTAGCAAACACAAGACGTTCCTTCCCATCAAATAGAACTTCTGTGGCACCAAACCAAAGCACACACAAAAAAAGACACCTGTTTGATAAGACACCCACTTCACACCCTTCCTCAGCTAATTGAGTAAACAATTAGACAATCAATCAAGTTTCCTCGATGCCTAACGAAGTCGTCTTCTTCGCTGGCGTTTTCGCTCACACCAGTTCGTCGTTGGCCGTATTTACTCAACTTTATCAGCAAAACGAATCGAAATAAAACACCGAACGTCACATTGCACTTAAACCGCAATCGCAAGCACTTTATGGCTTCAGTTTTCATCGATTTCTTCCTCATTCCCGTTTCTTTTCACATTCTCACTCCTCACAAAAACGTCACATTTGTCTGACCGAATAATCTTAGTTCGAAGCACACTTAAGGGACACTGAGAGTGGAACAGTGAACACCCCCAAAAATGTCATTTTTCTTTTTCGATATTCACTTACGTGGTCGTTCTTGTACGTCGACATGTTTCCAGATGTGTATCCAATCGATTGATTTGCACTTTACTCGAAACAAAAAATAAATTCGTATTCTTCTCCTCTGTTCTCAATGTTCCCTAAACCGACATGCTTTTCACTGGTGCGCTGTCACTTTTGACACAAGACTGCGATCCGTTGGTTGCTGTTGAGCGAGCGCACGTCTTCACCTTCCGAAATTTTAGTTACGAATAAATTTTGAACCGTCCTCGCCGAATTCCATATTGGCCCGATAGTGTGTGTTCGAAAAATAAAACGAAAATGTATTGAAATCTACAAAAGCTTTATCAGCCGCATGTCAAAACTGATACCTAGCTTCGAGAGTGCTATCGGAAACATTAGCGAGACCGTCGATAACAGGTGTGTGGGCTGGTGACGGGGTTGAATGGGGGAAGTAGGTATGAGATATGGGTATCTATGCAAACACGGAGAGACAAAGTCACAAGGCGACATTGACAGTTCGAACGTCAGAAGGGAACTCACCTTAGAAGGGCTGCTAATGAAGTCTTGAGGTGGGATGATGGATAGAATCGCAGTCTTTAAGATATAAGATTGTACATGTAGATGCTTGCTGCCGCCTGCTTCGTGAATTGACTCGGAATCCCTTACAACTCAAAAGGAGACTTCAGTTGATCGGAAATGCAGCTGCCTTTTAAACTTTGTCATCTGCTTATAACTCGAGGTGGGAAATCACAGATTAGGTGGCGAACAGATTCTATTGAATTTTTCCCACGACCCTGCATTGTGTGGACACCTACTGCACAGTATCTGCTAAATACCCTGAGGCAGAGCTTGACTATTGAAAATGATTTATATGACTCTGAACACAGGGTTCGCGACTTGGAACCAATATCTACATTCAGGCATCGTCTATTTACGTTCATCTTCCAACTGCTTTCTGACAAGACTTAGTGACTTTTCTGCACAGGGTGGGGCTAGAGACTTGTTCACCTTTGGAGCCTCTTTTAAAAGTGTGTCCACTCTTTCGTAATTTTGGTTTCCTATATGTCCCTGTAGCTAACACAGGATCAAAATTTCGTTGACATTTGGTTTACATAACATCAACCTCGTTGTAAGAATTTTGGTTTGCCTGTAGGAATACATGGTTATCAAATGAACCCTCAGGTTAAAGCCTTTATCAACAGTGCTGCTTCATTCTTTCGAAGACGTCACAGAAAACTCTGTTTCTGTATCTTCATTCATTTTCGAGTCATCAGTGCAGCTAGACACGCGCTCTTTTTAGACATTCGGAATAAGAATTTCCTCGACGGAGCCGGGGTTAGTGGCATTTAGTAATAGTTTGCGACTGTCCTGCATGATAGGATAAATTCATGCCCATAGAGCTTATCGAGTACACTATTTGTGGTTATGAATGTTTTGCTACTGCAGAAAATGATCAATAATAATACTTCCCTTACTTCTGTCGATGCTGTTCTGAATAATCTAGCTACCCCTAGACAGGCTGATCTTTGAATCTTTAGCGTTTACCACCAAACTTATGACCCATAGGTTAAGATAAGTTTCACCATCATCATCAGCTAGAACATCAGACGCTGTTAAACCCCAATTTCTTTTCGAACTCACGCTTGCACGAGCAAAATATTACACTACTGCTTTTTTTGATGCAGTCCTCGATGTTTTTCGCTTTGAAGTCAGGCGTGATGGCTAGATAATTTGCTGTCTTTGAGAGCTTGAGTTTGGTTGATATTTAGGTGTTTTGGTGAAGCTCGCTTAGCATCAAAAGAAAATTTATGTCACACTTACATAAGTGTTTCATCTCTATCTTGAAGCGTCTTAAGTATTATACACACGAACCGCGATCTGCGACCTTCGACCGCGAACATCCAAAATTTTGACATTTCTTTAACATGAGAATTCTCTCCGTCACAGGCAGCTGTGAATTTGCAGACAATAGAAGATCGACATTTAAATTTTTTGCGAGCAGAAAAAGTACGTTTTTTAAGGTTCCATCCATAAAATAATATAATAATGGCGGCGCTACAGTCCAAGGTGGACCTGGGCCTAGCTTCTCAGCAATCACTCGTGTTGTGCGTGCTATTGTTCTCCCACGAGTGGAGGGGACCTACAGTTTAATGCCGACTCCGAACGGCGACATTGCGAAGTTTTTTCTAGACAGTTATTATTTTTAAGCATTGTCCGTGACTCAAAAGAGGTGGAGCCGTGAACAAATGTTTGGTGTTTTTTTCGAGATTCTAACCTTAGACCTCGAGCGTAGAAGTCGACGCACCTACCCACTACGCCACGACGTCCACATTCATATAATTTCGTCCGTCTGTTTGTTCCACTTTTTGTCTCCTACATTTATAAAAATATCAACTTTAAATTTTGGAATTATGTACTTTAGGCCTGAAAAATCATTTGGGAGTTTCTCACATGGATTCGCCATGGATTTTGGAAAAAATCACATAAACTTGACTTCAATGATAACTTTCATTTAAAATCATTTCGAGTATTTCGGTCATAATAGCTTTTAAAATATTGGCCAAAAACGGTAAATCGTCGACATGCGAATTTGAATGATCTGAAAACGCAGTTTTCTAGACCTCAGCGTAAGCATTAAGAAATTATTAATATCAAAATATCGATTTATGTGCAAATTTTGGGATATTAATGATTTGAAAATTCAAAGGTTAATGTGTGTCTCAGTTGTATCGTTCACACAAATATTTTAACGCCTAACTGCCCAACTACAATATGCATACACACAGCAGGCATGAGCAATGATTGGGTATGATGGAGGGCATTTTCTGTCCGCTCTTTCGTGTTAGACACAGTTGGATAGAGATAAATGGATAAATGTTTGTATCCATGTTTAATTGGATGTGTGTAAAGTCAAAATCGATTATAACGACAAAATGCTAAGGTCCCACCTGAGCTCCATTACATGTAATCCAATAGCATTATAAAACGACACAACGACATATCGGTTACAACGATCAAATTCGTCAGTCCCTTGAAGGTCGTTATAACCGGTTTTGTCTGTACTTATGTAGTAATGAATAGTTGAATTGGTTTTGGATTGAAGTTAAAAGAAAATTCAAATGAAATTGATTTAATTCGTTGCCTCATATTCAGAAGTGCTTCTAAAAAGAATTATTTATCCGACGGAACGTTCCCCACGCGAGTACAACTTGCAATTGCCCAGTTTATTTTAATCAGTATCTACTCGCCGCGATGTGCCCTTGTGAATTATGAAAGAATTGTCTGAATCGCAGGAGAAGAACATAAAATCAGTATTTAACTAATTTTCTATAGTCTAGAGTCTAGTCGCTTATTCGTAACTGCTAGGCCGGTGAAAGCAAGTCAGAAGAGCTTTCTGTTTTTGTCAACTTGGCTGATGACACACCCTTAAGACTTCTTTTGAAAGTTCAGTTAAGTTTATAGACTCTTTATTTAGCCGCACTATACGAATATGGAATACTCCTCCCAGCCCAGTATTTCCCACTCAAAACAATCCACAGGTATTTAAGACCATTGTGCTTCTCCCTTCCTTCCTCTATACATGTGTCTTGATTGCGGACACTTAAGAGTATTAGTAACCCTTTTTGGGTGCGCAAATTATAAAAACAAAAAAGTTAGTTAAAGCTGAGACTCCTTTTTGTCATAGATTATCTGATAAGGAAGGCAAAAGAAAAATTCTTCTTTTGGATCAATCAGGATATCAATTACATCGCTTTTTTTTATCGACGAAGTCTTTTATGTCCAGATTCGCCATCATTCGACGTCCGGTGATGGTAGGTCTGGAGCCTTGATGTCCAACGTTTATATGTTGAAGCCAATGTAATGGAGACATTTTTACCTTCTAGCATATAACGGTCACTAAGGAAGAAATGTCGAATAAAGCATCGAGATGCGGGTGCTACAGCATCGCTGTATCTCTGCATGACCCCATCTCTTGCAGAGACCTAACCAAATGCATCTTCAATGTTATTTAGATGTCATAGCTTTGATTCAAAATCAAACAGCATTAACTTTCGAAATTCATAGAATTTGTAAATGGAAATTTCATTCATCATTTTTTCCTGAATATTTAAAAACCCATAGGGTATGCATGCACCCAAAGCGTCACAAGAAAACAATTCATTAACATATTTCATATTGTCTCAAGCACTTTTCAACTACATTTTAACATGTGCAGGCAATAAAACATAGAATTCCATGTGTGGCAATAACGTTGTGCTGAAAACTACAACCAGACATAGATTACGAGCCCTTATCTCCACTCTACCGAAAACGCAATCTTACACACGTTACTATCATGGTGAGCACTACACTTTGGCATTTAAACGATTTCTACCGAAAAAAGAACAGCAACAAAATGAAACCACAAAAAAAAGGAAAACAAATGCCACGCGTTTTTATGATAGAACTTTGTCTTTTACACCGTTAAACGGCAATCAGTCAGTGTCAGTGTCATTTGCAAAATTTGATGGCTTTGCTGCGATAACGTTTACAACAATGCTATCGATTGCAATCTCGCCGAAAAAGGGTACGGGCTATAGAGCACATCTGGCCAAGTTTGGATGTTCGTTTTATGACATTTGGAAGATAGATGATTCACAGGGATAGAGGACTTTTATCACTCGCAATAGGTCAAGGTACGATGTGACTTTTATTATCGATGTCATCCGAATTTATTATTACCCGTCATTCGAGGGAATGATAATTCTTTAGTCATCATTTATTTTTATTGGCTGCTATATTTTGATGTGCGTATGCACAGAGTGGCAGGGGGGATACGATATCAACAAATTTACCGTCAGAGACGACTTGGAGTACGACGTAACTGTAACCAAATTCAGCAGAATCACCAGCATTCAGCTGTCGCCGGTGATTGACATTTGCGATCGATATGATTTTTTTTTGATTATTCAATAACTTTTCTGATATTTTTGCAAGCAACAAATTACTGGAAAAAGGCAAGTTCTGAACTTTTTTTAACTGAGACGTCAAAATCTAGATTTCTACCATTTGTTTTTTTCGGAGGATTTTTGAAACCCTACTGGAGCGAGCACACAGACTCAGTCCATTGTACTGCCAGGTAGCAACCTACCCCAGTGTCGTTAATTTGATCCCAACGGCAAATGGTGACTGGACCAGATTCGATTTCACTGGGATTCAAACCTGGGACCCCCTAACTTGGGCAGGCACTTAACCAGCTGCGCTATCCAGTCGTTTTTAAAAAAATTCTACCATAGAGCAAGGATGCGATCATGCCTTTAAGGCGGAAAAAGGTAATTAAGGTGGCACTTTCGTAGCTAAAAGATGTGATATCCAACAGGGATTCAGAGCGTAATCAACTCCCGGGATTCTGTATTTTTTTTTTATTAAAGACTGTCTCTTAGTTGTGAAGTTGGTGAACTCGACGAGCACGCCAACATCTCTCGTTCCGATAGAGAGAAGTAGTATTTCTTCTTCTTCTTAGGGAGTTACTGTCCGAGGCGGACCTGGACCTCAACCAACATTCGTCTCCAGACGGCACGATCTCTCGCCAGCTGTCTCCAGTTTTGCACACCAAGCCAGGCAAGGTCCCTAGACTGTGAAACTCGAATGCGCATGGGCCGACGCACGAACCCACACGGTCACGGCGCATACCTCCGAGTATTATTCGCTAACCAAGCGTCTTGGCAACTAATTCATTACCAACTGAAGCAGATTTCCCATAATGCAACAAAAAGAACTTAAGATTAGTCGACCATAAACTTCTCGCACGTCCATAGAAGCTTTTGACAAATGGAAACTTCACAGTCACATGTCATAAGGCATATGCAAGATTTTCTATTTCAGGCTGAATCATGTGAAAAGTAATCCCCCTTCGTGTGTCAAGAGTACGATTTCGGCAATAGCACATTTCGCAACCATAAGAGCATAAATTCATAAAGTCTTAAAGCTTGCATAACACAAGCTAGATAACGAGATAACTGCTCTCGAGATATCACATTTTGGGGAGCTTTATTTGGTCATCGTGGTGCAGTGTTGATGTGGGTAGGATGCTGCTTTCGATGTCGCGAGTTCTACGAGAATCATGAAACAGTGTCTTTTACCGTCATAGCTGCCATGGATCCAAGGGTTGGAGCGAATCCAAAAGACGTACTGCTTCCCTTATGAAAGACAGTGTGTCTTTTGTAGTGAATTTTTTTAGTTCCACAGAAGTAAGTACGAGTATCTGCCAATGGAGAATACGTTTCCTTAACCAGAGTAGTGCCGGACATTCGCGTGCAATGTGTTGAGTTGTCTCATCCTTTTCCAGGTATAGTCGACATTCCTTGTCTTGGCACAGCTTTATTTTGTTAAGTTTAATGAATAATGTTTTGCATTTACTAAGACCATACTTCTAATCCATGCATACGTGGTCAAATAGGAGTCCTTCAAAAGCATCAGCAAGGTATTGGAGAAAGCGATCAACAGATTCCAGATTTAGTGAGTTAAAGAGAAATGTTCAATTCTGCTCTCGACTCCATTCACTGCTCATTGAAACTGGTGTGACAAATTCGATCTTATTTAATTTTTCAAGACGCATGTATGCCCCCATACACATTCAATTGATTTTTATTTTGTTCCAAAATTGAAGTTTGGGGTCATACCGCTTCCATTTGTCCCAAAAATATAACGTACACAACACGATTGGCTGCATTATTTCCCAATTTGTTGTTATTTCACTTTTGATATGGAAATAAGACCAAATTTCGGTGAGAATTGTTTCACGTCTGCAAGCCGATATAATGCCAGATATTATTTCGGTTCCTAAAGTGAAAAAAAGCCAAATTGGAAAATTGGGATTATTCAAAACGATATAATACCAATTTTTAGGCACTTGGCGTTATTTCATTTGAGCGTATTTCACTTCATCGATGTGGCATATCCAATTAAATAAGAGTAGGTCATGTGCCTCCCTGATCGACTCGGAAGTCGTTCAGTTAGGAGAAAACGGACTGCAGAATCGGGACGAGTGTATACTCGGAAGCGCATAACATATCCAATTCTTTCAAACTTTTGTAAAGTCCAAAAGAAGAAAATTAAAGGTCCAGAGAAAACACGTTTATTCTTTTTTCCTTCTTTATTATTAATAATCATATGTTGTCTTAGCGACGTTCACAATACGACCCCTGCCTACTATTCAGTCTCAATACGACTACTGTCTACACTTTCTAATAGATTAAGCTATTGTTTCTCAAGAAGAAATCCTCGCTATTCGGGAGGCCTGTCGTATTATAAGATCACATCAGAACACTGGACCACAACATACACTTGGTGTCATAAAAACCGCACCACATAATTGGTTCTCATAAAATGGGTAATTACACCAGAGTGAATTTTTTTCCGATAATTATGGGCGCTATTTCCCACAGCGGGGTTCGGTGTCAGTGTAAAACAAAATTTTGACTTTGAAAGTAAATAAAAGACGACTGGATGGCGCAGGTGGTTAAGTGCCTGCGATAAGTTAAAGGGGTCCCAGGTTCGAATCTCAGTGAAAGCAAAGTTAATGCGCTTTTATCCGGTTTTTCAAATCTGGTCCAGTCACCATTTGGCGTTGGGATTAAATTAACGGCACTATCACTGGAGCGGTCGATCAGTGGTAGTAGTCTGACTGTGGGTATCACAATGGACCAACATGGCTGGTGAATTCACTACCAGCCCCTGAACCTAACCTAAATAAAACTATATGTCCGGTAAATATAAGCAACTTACTCGAAGCGAGAAAGTTAAGGTAATAACTTGTATTAAGAAAGGGATATACTTTCGTAAGATTGTGATTTAAATAGGATACCGACACTCAACCATTGCATGACTGAAAATGGATTGCATCGTAGCATTTTCCACTGATCGTAGAAGTTTTGCAAAATGTTACGGAATTTAGTCGACTAACACTCTTAGCTTATGAGACAACGAAACAGAGAACGTCCGCATTTAAAGTGGCGAACGCAAATGGAGAAGAATCTAAACCAACTAGGTCTTGATATGCAGGACTGGAGACATTTGGCAAGCGATCTTGCTGGTCTACGGCGAACTTTAGCCCCATATAAAGAGTTTAAGTCAACTGATACCCAGAGAGGCAGACATACGCCTGCACCGTCATAATATTCCACCGAAGGATTTTTTAACAGGCAATCAAGAAAGTCCATCATACCCAATCACAATGTGGGCGCCGTGGCGTAGTGGGTAGGTGCGTCGACTCCTACGCTCGAGGTCGTCGGTTCGAATCTCGAAAAAATCATCAAACATTTTTTCACGGCTCCACCTCTTTCGAGTCACTGACAATGCTCAAAGAGTATAACTGTCTAGGAAAAGCTTCTCAATCTCGCCGTTCGGAGTCGGCATTAAACTGTAGGTCCCCTCCACTCGTGAGAGAACAATAGCACGCACAACACGAGTGGTTGCTGAGAAGCTAGGCCCAGGTCCACCTCGGACTGTAGCGCCGCCATTATTATTATTATTATTATTATTATTACCCAATCACTGCTCATGCCTGCTGTGTGTACTCGTACATTAATGTTAAACATTTAAGGGTTGAAATGAATGTGAGAGATAACACGAATCATCGTGTGGAGTTGGTGATCCCAGCGTGGAATTTATGTGTAACCTTTAAAATCTTAAATCTTTGATATCTCAATATTTGCATGTAAATCGATATTTTGCTACTTATCATTTCCTATAGCTTACGTTGAGGTATTCAAAACTGCGTCATTAGATCTTCAAAATTCATCATGACGATGATTTACCGTTTTTGGCCAATATTTCCAAAACTATTAGGGCCAGAATACCCGAAATCATTTTAAATGAAGCCATTTGAAGCCAAATTTCTGTAATATTTTCATAATTTTAAACACTTTGGCTTAGAAATGGGAGGAGGGACGCATTAAAAACCGTCTTTGAGATCCATATTTTTCAAACGTTAATTTAGATCAAAAAGTGTTCAAGCAAACCTCAACCTCATTTGAAAAGATCTATCGATTGATATATCACCCGATGGGTTCGTCGCTGTTTCAAAATCCATGGCAACTTCACCAATAAGGGAACAACCTCTAAATGGCCTCACTTTTTAAATTTGCGTACATGAAAAATGATTTCCAGGCCTAAAGTACCTAATCCCAAAATTTCGTGACGATATCTTTATAAATGTGGAAAATAGAAAAGTGTGAGAGACACGACGGACTGACGGGCGCACGGACACCGTTCCTTTTTTGTGGATGAACCTTAAAAACTTCACTCAAAATTCACTCTTATGATCTGAAGCACTTACTTTTCTACCAGAATAGCGACTTTCTTCAAATTAGTTTGATACCAAAGGCACCTTCTAACTCAACAAAACTTTCTTACAACAGTTTCACATACCGTTAAATCAAAAAATCAAAATCTCTTTAAAACCGACAAATGAACAATGTTAATACTCATTCATTTACTGACCCGTCAAACCGATGAATTAAATGGAATTACAGAATTTTTGACACAAGAATGCTCGAACTTCATTCAAAACTACCTTCTAAACGAACACAACAAAACAGCTATCAATCTTCTGCGGATTTGGAAATCAACACACGTAAATCCATCGACCTTGCGAACACTTGTGAACACATGTGGGCTGTAGATAGCGAAAGGTTCATGCGAATGTGACGTAGTTATAAGCCAACTGGTGGTGAATTTGATAAGAAGCCCTTTCGGTCTCAAATCATTCAAACTTATGGGGCTTATTGATGATATCTTGCGATAGGAATTTTAATTTTTTTCTTGCAGAAATAAAAGGTTTTGCGTGTGTGTAGTTTCGAAAAAAGCGTGACGGGCTGAAAAAGGTAACTAGGCATCAGATAGTTTTTGGTCGCAGTAAATGTTTGGGGTTTCTTCTTCTTAGGGCAATACAGTCCTAGGTGGACCTGGGCCTCACCCAACATGCCTCTCCAGCCAGCACGATCTCTCGCCAGCTGTCTCAAGTCTCGACTTGTGTGCGCCACCTTGTACGTGGACGTCCTCTGTTGGGTCCAGCGTATGACTGATGATAGGGACCATAAGTTTTTTCCACTAGCATACCAGTGTCATGAAATTTTTGCACAAACTTGCGTACAGCAGTCGCGGTAGGTACTACATTTCGGCCAAAGCTTCTTTTCAAAAAACGCACTGTTTGGGCTGCACAGCACTCACTTTGGAAATAAGTTTTCAATATTTCCCAACGTTGCTCAAGGGTAAAGCGAATCATTTCGTTCCGCGGAGGTATGGTACTGACTTTTTGTCAAGAACAGCTGTCAATGTCAAAATAACTTATGATTCAAAAAATAACCACTAGATGGCCCACCCAGTGTATCCACCAAAAATAAGTGGGATCGGATTGTGGTTTTAGCTCAGGTTTTTCCTCAATTTGTAAAACTTTGAGCACTAATGTTACACCGCATAATAATGATAGGTCGAAAGAAAGAATTTTAAGGAGCACTAGCTCCAAATTTTTAGTCCAGACAGAGAGCTTGAAGGGATCATGATGTTTACGAACCCTAAGAAAGACCTCTTTCCTTCCTTTTAAAAAAGACAGACCCTTTCAACCAATTTCCGTCTGGCTAAACCACCAATTTTGGAGTGAATGACTACAATTTAGCTGGTGAATCAACTTCGGAGAGGGCATCGACTCCAAAACTGATAAGTGAACGCTCAAAAGTTGACATATGATTCATATTTTTCGATGATGTAATCAAATCAGTTTTTGGCTGAATGATAGCCCTTGTCGTCGAATTGTCAGATTCTCGAATCACTCAGTTAGACCACCGCTTATCGGAGTCCATTGAAGACATTGAATGGTTTGGATAGGAAGTCGGCGAGTCGCACTTGGCTTGTGTGCTTAATCATGGTCAACTTGTTATGTCGGTTGATTTGGGATAGAAAATTCTCTCATGTCTTTTTATAGACTTTTTACTGCATCAGATGTTAGGAGTGGGAGATCATTTAAAGAGTTGAAGCTAATTTTTTGCATGGTAAGGCTATTTGAGAAAGATGACGCCACACTAGTATGACCTCCGTGGTGTAGTGGATAATTGGTCGACTCATATGGTGAAGATCTACGTCCAATTGATCGATTTCACGACACCACCTGGTATCCCTAACTACTACGAACATATGTTATATTGTAGTCTAGTGCTTTGGTGTGAACTTAAGATACGACAGGCCTCTCCAATAGCGACGATCTCCGCTTGGAAAACATTGGCATAACCTGGAAGTCTGAATGAGGTGGATATGTTAAGAGCTTGTGAGTAAAAAGCCGCTCCGAAGCCGCAATCTATTTTAGAACCGTCAGTGTATTTTTGTTTTGTTTTCAGAGGATTTTTGAAACGCTACTGGAGCACTCAGGCTCAAAACTGATCCATTGTACTGCCAGGTAGCAACCTACTCCAGTGCCGGTAATTTGATCCCAACGGCAAATGATGACTGGACCAGATTCGATTTCACTGGGATTCGAACCTGGGAGCTCTCTAACTTGAGGCAGGCACTTAACCAACTGCGCCATCCAGTCGCTTTAGGTTAGGATTAGTTTATGTTTAGATTAGGGTTCATTTAAAGTTAGATTTAAGCTGGTTTTAGGTTATGTTTAGGTTAGGTAGGTAGGTAGGTAAGTGGGTAGACGGTCACAAGCCACGCCTCACTTAGGTCCTTAGATACCAATTGTGATGCTCAATTGGGGAATAGTGTCCCCGTTTAACCCTTGTCGCACTCATCCCGATTTCCTTCTCATGGCATGGTTTCTAAGATGACTATGGTCAGTGAGAGCTCCAACCACCATCGTTGGCAACTCTTTGTCCCACTGAAGGATCTTGCTGGTTTTTGCTCGATCGTATCTTGGCCATAATGCGTTAGTAGTCACACATGTAGAGAGACCGCGCCATCTACTGTTTGCCATTTCAATGATCTTTGTATCCACCTTTTAGTACCATTAATTGCTTGTGACGCGTCGGTCATTGACCCTGTTCTGGCAAGTTCATCAGCTATCTCATTGCCGGCACTAGAGTAGGTTGCTACCTGGCAGTACAATGGACCAGTTTTGAGTCTGAGTGGTTCAATAGTGAGACTTTCAAAAATATTCCGAAAAAAAAAATTCTAACCTAAAACTTATCAGCTATACAGCCTTGGCCAAATGTATTAGGCACCCTTATCGTTGTGTCTTTGCTTCCAAATCACTTATTGGAAATAAATGTTTGAATTTTATGGTTTTCGGAGACACTATCTGAGGTTGTAAACAATTTTTATTTTTTCCTCTCACTTCTTTAAGTTTTTTGCTTTTTAAAGAATCTTAAAGGGTGCCTAATACATTTGGCCAAGGCTGTAGTTTTTTTTTGCGATACAACGCCTCTTTAGCCACCTTTAGGATTCAAAGTTTAGAACCCGAGGAGGCCTACTCTTGTTGTGAAATGTCCTCCTGTCCACCCCTTATGTAGACTAACATGACGTTCGACACTTTAACGTCAAATTCTAAAACGCCGTGCTCTTAAACGTCAAATTTTTAAACGTCAAGCCTCTTGGATGACATAAACTGAAGGATCCACGACAAAATTCACTACCTTAGAAGCATAATAAAATTATTTATTTTTATTAAATGCATTTAACTAAAATTTAAACTAGTGACATTTTGAAAACATGATTTTCCAAAAAGTTCCCATTCCACAGTAAGTGCGTATACGATCCTTTTTAGCATTAAATTGAAATTCCTAAACTGCAACAGTTCCACTCAGCTCAATCCCGACTCAGAGCCAACTGGATAAGTGGTAAGACCTTGATGGATGAAAGATCGGCCAGGATGGCTTCAATATTGTCCAAAGAAGACACCTGCATCAGGCTCTCTTTCCGGAAGCTCAAAACAATTATGGCGAATAGCGGCAACAGCTCCAGACTGTCGTAGCCTAGTATCTGTCAAAACGAGGGAACAAGTTGAGTCTAGACTTTGAAAAAACAAGATCTCTTACCAAATCCCAGAGGACAAGCAGCTGATCCGGTGGAAGGTGACCGCTAAATGCTCGCATAAGCCACTTGAACACAATCCGAATTCTGGAAAAACACTCAAGAACATCAGAGTCTCAGTCTGGTCGTTCTCAACTTACGGTTGTATCTGAAGCTCTCGAAAGTGTGACCACAGATTGGGCTCATGGGTTTGCAGGAGTTTCTCGAAAAGAAGGCACAAGCTAACGATGCCCTGCGAGCAAACAAGAGAAAAGATGGTCAAGATCCACTCAGTCCAAATTCGTTCTTACCTGAGGATGCGTATTGATTGTTGTTAGTCTGTGACAGTATCTTATGTAGAAGGCTCGGAAGGTGAAGTATAATTTCATGGGTGAATCATAAAGATAGCAAAATGGTGCCGCTGCAAAGGGGAAAGGTGAGGCTAGGTTGAGAGGCGTTTTTGACCACTCACCGAACATGCAGATTCCATGGAAAGGAACAACTCCTGACGGCGGTCCCTCGTATTGTTTCCCTTTGATTGGGAAACTCTCGAATTCAATCAACTCGGAGATCTCCCAGTCTCTGGAGAAGCACAGCATCACTTGATAGAGCACATCTTCAAACACAAAGTATTGATCATCGTTCGAGGCTGTTAGTTGGATGTCCTTGAAAATCAATTTGTCCACGATGTGATCGGTGGAGAGGACTTTGCTTTTTAACTTTCCCCAGTGATCTATTTTCTGTAAAGGAGATAAAGGGAGTTAGATCTACAAGACTGCTGGAGAACGAGAGTAAAAGGAAGTGTTCGTTGTGGAGGAACTCTTTCAGTAGGCAACACAAGGTAGATTTGGCAGTATTGAAAACCCACCATTCCAATCGTGGATGACAATAGTAGTTCTGTTCGATTAATTCGGTCAGAAATATGTTGTTTTCGTCAAGTTTTTTCGTTAAATAAACCTAATGTTGGTAAATTTGCCTTCAGGGATACACTTTTTGTCCACTCTCTTGCGTCTGAAGTCATCATTTTGAGTCTTGAGTCAGGAAAAATTGTCTTGAAATGAAACTTACATGAACATCCAAATGACTGCCAAGAATATACGCCCACAATGACCCACGATACGGTGCCGGTATGTTCCCCTTCTTCAGTATCTGCTGACACAGCGGAGAGTGCTTATAGTCCAGGATCCTCTGACACTGAATGTTGATATCGTAGTTCGCCTCCTGTCGGAGTAGCTCCGAAAAGAAACTACGCTGCAAGTAGAACGTCTTTACCACCTCAAGACAGAGAAACCCCCAACTCACCAATTCGAAGAGGTTCTTCACCGGCAAGGAAATATGAGAGAACTCCCACTTCGGGACTTGCCTGAAAAAGAAAACAAAAAAATCTTCAGTCAATTCAACAACAAACAGAAACAGATTTTTCAAAATACACAAACTCGTTTATGTCAGATGCTCGATTGGGTCCCTTCAGAGTCAGAAGCACCTCCAGGAGGTCCTTCGGAGCGTACACCGGCCGAAAGGTGGCAAGATCTAGAGGGAGACCCGTGGTTTAAAGTTGAGGAGAGACATTCTTTGTTCGACTCACCAATTGCAATGTTACTCAGCTCGTCCCATTTGGAGAGGAGCTCCTCTCGATCAGGCAGACCACGGGGTTGCCCGTGAAAAGGCATTTTCATCTCATTGCACATGGAATTGAGCGACTTGCGAACTCTTCTGTCCCACTGAACTGCGGTGCGTTTCAAAAACGCCAGGGGATCGTTCTGAAAAAGGGAAGCACGCACCCATGTTCAAAACAAAACATTCAAAATCCCACCCCCCCAACCTTACCAATTGTTGCCCCGTCTTAGGAACATCAGTTAAGGAATTTTTCAGCAAGTCAAAGATAATGTTTCGAATCTCAACGTCCAGCCCAGTGTTCTTGATGACCGTCTCAAGGGAATTTCGCAGATCAGCCTTGTCCACGTTTGGTTGGCACACAAGTCTCTGCACGAAAACAACACCCGTCATGAAGAGGTAAACCCCACCGAAAACACATACCTGAACAGTCTTGTACAAGGATGCGTAGATTTTCATCGCCTGAATTTCAGACATCAGTTTGGTGGCTGTGTGGTGGATGCTGGCGTTCTTCAGTTCCTGCATTTGTCAGGCCTTGTTGGGGACACAATTTTGATCAAAAAGATGAGAATTGGAGGAAATTATTTATAAAATATATCAGTCTCTGATTTAGACGGATATACGAGTTCAGTTTTTGTGTGTCTAATTTTTGAAACTTATCGATCAAACAAGAATGTGCTCTATTCTTGCGCACAAGTTGCGATTGAAGGAATGTTTGTTTGCTTCTTGTTCTATGGGGAACTTGTTGACGTCGTGGGGGGTTAGTTTGAGGTTAATGACAAGGAGGGTGGATTGTTTGACTGTTTCAGAAAAGTGTAGAACCCTCAGTAAAGTCGTGCTTTAAATGAGTGTCACGGAAGTATACGACTGGAAACATTACCGCGTAAATCAGGGAAGCGATTTTTTAAAAGTTTTCAACTGCTTGCACTTTAATACACTTGTGAAGACATTCTGGAGCGACGAAAAGTACGTCTTGATAAATTACTTAGTCACTTCAAGTGAATTGAAGTAGTCACCAATTACAGACCGATCTCTCTACGCTCGACAGCATATATTTGTCTTATTCTCATTGACATTAAAACAAGTTCGTTTCGCCTGTTCTTCAATCGCCGTGAAAATACCACTAAGCCACGTTTGGAACGTGCAACGATGTCGATGTCATCTGCGTATCCCAACAGTTGAACTGACTTGTAGAAGATAGTGCCTTCCGTGTTTACAGCAGCCCGCCGCTCCAGTACCAAATTGATGAAATCACACGACAGCGCTCGAAAGTTCTCGTGCCGAACTGCACGATGCATCGCGTATGTGTTAGGGTGGTGCGATACAACCGGATCATTTTCCGGGGATACCGAATTCGGCCATAATCTCCTCGGTGTTGTGTGGCGCAGTATTTATTTTCCAAGTGGTCAGTGAATGCCATATTTTCCACCATCAAGATTCATTTGTCCGTCATCTTTAACTTACAATAATTAGCGAAGCCATGATTGTTTGAATTGCTTGAGTTTGATTCATTTTGGACCCTTTTTTGGCAAAATATACTTGCCTGTTATCTTGTTGCCGTTTATGTATGTATGTACTCAGGAACCGAGTATAAATTGATCTTATGATTTGAGCTAAGAACCTTGAGTTCTTACCAGCTTGGACTTGATTTACAATGCAATTATACCCTTAATGGCCCTCTAACAGACAAATATATCGGCGGGGGATGTTGTTGGGTAGGTTGCAGTGACTGTGTTGGTCCATTGTGACTCATAGATCGACCCCTGGTGGGAAACCTTTTCGAGCATTCGCTATTGCGTAGTAGACTCCTAATAGGTGGATTCGCTAAGATCACAGATGATCTCGAAGAAGAAGGCTCCCAAAAAATATAGCCGACAGGACATCAGGGACGGTCAAGGCTATTACATTCCATTTGAACCCGGACAGAGCGTCGCGAATTACCATTCGCTCTTCTTGAAGAAGAAGAATTAATTGCCATTATTTCTTCCTGAAGTACGGTACAGTTATTATTGCGGCAACGGGGGAGTCTAATATGTAGTTCATTAGAGAAGACGCCACTACCAACCTCATCCCTCGTTGATGTTGTGATTTTGTTGTTGGCTTTTCAATTTTGCCATCCATGCAAGCACGTTGTATAAAAATGAGGTCTGTAATTGTATGCTTTTGTGACAACAGAATGAATCATCCGACTTCAAATCGTAGGAAACTGGCTGCTTCTATTCTACCTTGAACAGACCGTGTTCAGCTAGGTCAAGTGTAAAAGAATGTATCTGGCTGTTTTTGGGTATCAGTTTCAAAGACTACTAGATATGTTGTATCACATTGCATGTGTGCTTTTCGTTATTGATCTCAGCTCGGCTTACGAAAAAAGGGATTTCATGCTGTAAGGAACGGAATTTATACCCAAACAATTTGGTGGCACGCAAAATCTATGCCATAGTTCTTTAAAGGTTTAATCAAGACGAAAACCAATACAAATTTTGCTTATTCGTGCAATCTCTGAAAGGCGATTGTTTTCCAATAATATATTTCTTCAGTTACACTTGAAAGTTCTTCCGGTCCAGGAACTGACCTTTAAATTGCGAATACAAACCCATCGAAACGACAAAATGCTTCACAAAAAAAAAAACTCAAACCTTTGCCTTTGATGGTAAATTGATTTTTCTTATATATTTTATTTCTCTTAAAATACATAAATATTGAACAACAACAATAAAATTTGTTTCTTTGATTAAATAGTTTTGTTTTTGTTTTCTCAATTTATCTGTACACTTTTACATATTTTCTTTATTTTTCTTGCAGTTTGTCTCAAAATGTAAATATTGTTTGGTTTTTAGATATTCTCTGCCTCTTTTAAATTTACTTCAATTTTCTCTGAATTTCGATTGGATTCTGATAAAATTTGTGTTGGATTTGTTGAAGACAATCTCAAATCGGTTTACATGTTTGTTTATAGCTCTTAAATAAAACGCTTATATATGCATTTACGAAACACCGAATGGAAACAAAACGAAATAAGTTGAAAGTTTCTTTATTACTCTAATGAATTACAGTTTTCTTTTTGTTTTCAAAAATTTATTCATACCCTACCTACGAAAACTAGTTTAAACTAAGTGTTTTTTTTGTGTTTTATGAAACAGAATCACATGAAAGTTAAAATTATGGCTTACATTAGTTCACACCAAAACAATGACTTACGGTACATATGTGAGAATGGAAAAATGGTTTTTGTATGTCCTTTGGTTGGAAAAAAAGTGTAATTGTAGTAGATTAGATATTCTAGTTATGAAGAATGAGTTCATCGTAGTAGAAGAGTTACTTTGTTGTTCTCTATTTTTCGAAAGAGGAACAAAGATCCCTAGGGGAATGTACATTATATGAGAGAAGATGAAAATTATTTTTTGATTTGATAAGGTTAGTCCGCAAGAGCAAGGAGGCAATCGATGATCAGAGACCTGTTGCACAGGTAAACGATTCACAATTTCACTTTTTATATGGTTTCCAGGGCACTGTACGGAGGCATTTCTACACAACAACAATCACAACCTTTAAAACTATTTATAACATCACAAGGGGAGATAAAAAAAAGTGTACGTTTACGATCACTACAGCTCCTCAAAGGACTGGAAATGATCCAGAGACCTCTATCAATCAACAAACGTTGATTTGTTAAACTTGTCTATGAAACGAAAGCGACTAAAAGTTGGTTTAGAATGAATGAAGCGGTGGTTAAAGAATGGAAGGCGACAATTGCTCAGACTCAGATCCTCCATGAATGTACTATGAGGGTTCCCCAGGGATGAGTCTTTGGACCTCTTCTTTGAAACATAATGTACAACGGAGTGCTGCGATTGACGCTACCACAAGTGGTCGGCTTTACTGATAACACCGCCATTGTCACCATGGCTAAGCACATGGATATACTCCGGAGTGCAAAGATCCGCCGATTAAACTGGGTCGGCCACCTAGAACTCAGCAATATCATTGCACTAGCTAAGAGAGTCTTTGGTGAATCTCAGGTAAGAGAAGAACTCGGATGTATGACAATTTGGTTTTGTTGATTGAAAGCAGCGTACCACGCCAGTCATGCATGGTGGATGGCAATAACACAGACTTAGACCCTCCATGGATTGTTTGCAAGACAACTGTGTTCTAAAACAGAGGTATGACATTGTCAAAATAGCGGTGTCAAAGTCTTAGTTGATTAAAGAGAAAACTCCTGCGTGTGAGCATTTGGTCCAATACGTGTTGATGGCGACGAGAAGATGTTTATCCACGAATTGTGCGATAACATCGTAGACAGTCAGCTACAGATATAGAATCTAGAATGTAGGGCCATTTAGGGTACACAAATTTGGTTCGAAGCTAATGTGATAATCGGCAAAAGCTAACTATAGTAGCCGTACGAAAACTTAGGCCTACTTATGTCAAAAACAAACGTAAGTCAAATTTAAGAGTGTCCATAACTTTAGGAGATTTTAGCTCAACTGACATTTGCAAATCCAGAAAGTGATTCATTTCGCTCCCGCGTAAGTAGGCATAACTTACCCAAACTGAACGGAGCAGGTACTATGGTCTTAATGTATCCTTTTTGTATTTTCGTTTAATTTCTCTTAGGTTTACCACATGAAATGTCTGATTTTCCACTTCAATTAGAAGCTGTCGAGTGAACATCTGTACAACACAGTGAATTTTTTTTTTGTGAGATAAAGTGGTATTAGTATTTGATGTGTGCGACTTTTAAGGTCCGTTGCAAGTATAGCTATTTTTTTATATCATGCTGTCGACGGTTCAAATTCATACACTTTTCCTTTAGGAATTCAAACTTAGACATGCGTCTCTGGCAGCCAAAAACGTAAATGAAGCGTTTGAGAATATAGCGGTGAACGAACGCACCATTCGGCGTTGGTTTGGTAAGTTTGGTAAAACTCGACAAGTGGGAACCCCATGAATTGAATGAGGCCCAAAAACGGTGCCGTAAAATAACGCCGAGCGTTATTTCGCTTTCACAAAGTGAAATAACGCCGAGTTTTGGAATTAGGTGTTATTTCACTCGGCGTTATTTCACGGCACCCCCAAAAACTACGCTGTTTAGAAATCTGTGCATGGCTGAGTCTAAGGCATCAAAATGCACCGTTTTTGAACCGTATAATCAAATGTGATGAAAAGTGGATATTGTATGACAACCGTTAAAGATCTGGGCAGTGGTTGGATGCAGATGAAAACCTAAAGCACGCCCCCAAACTTGGTCTTCACCCAGAAAAGGTAATGGGGACAATCTGGTAGACATCGAAAGGACCAATCCACTTTTCATTTCTTCTACCAGGGGAAACGACAAATGCTGTCAAATATTGAGAGGAAAACGACATAAATAAATAGCCATGCTGGGATTCGAAATTCTTCCGCATCCACCGTACTCTCCTGATATTTTTCCAACGGATTATCACCTTTTCCGCAGTCTGGCGTCATTTTGTCTGCAAAAAGTGGAAACCGAGCAGAGGTCATAGAAGCTTTTGAAAACTTTTCAGAGTAAACAAATCAAGCCATCTATAAAAAAAGGAATAATGAACCTTGAATCACGGTGGAAGAAGGTTATAGATGTCAATGGTTCGTATTTTGACTAAATAAAATTTAATACAAAAGAAACATAGACTTTTAATTTTTTTACAAAAAAATCGGACATTTCATGTGGTACAACCTAATATTCGAAGAGTGCCCCCAAAAACTGTTCTTCCAAAAACAGCCATAAGTCCTAAGAAAATCAGAACAAACTGTTTTTAATGGAAATGGGAAGCAAAATTGTAGAGTCCGTCCATTGTGATCGTCTCGTTGCCAAAAATTGCCCGCGATGCTCCTAGATCCACCTCAAAGATATTTTTTTTTTATTTTTGATTCTCATCTAATGAATGATTTGATAAATACTGATTTTTGATTTTGAATTCTATTCGAATATAGTACGTACATGTTTCGAAGAAGAAGACAATTAAATTATTTGATTTAAACTTTTTTTGTTTTTCATTTTTTCGTCCATAATAGAGAATAATACTAGTAAAGCTTTTAATTTACAACACTTGTCTTGATAAGAAATACGATTGTATTGATAAATGTTTGATTACATGCAACCCAGGGAAAAATATCAAAAGAAGGGAATTAAAGAATAAAGTTTAACTTTAACGAATATTTTTTGTTTCTTTTAGTTTTTTTTTTACACACAATATTTTGTTTTTGCTTTTTTTTTGTTTGTTTCTCAGTCTTGCTTATAAATAATTGGACAATAATAATGATTTTTGATAACGTTTTCTTAGTTGAAGACAAAAAAATCGTGTTATAAATAAATGACGTGACATTTACAAAGTCCGGTTGAAGCCAATCCGTAAGCGTCCCTACGAAGTAGTAAATTCTTTAAAAATTAATAAGTTTATGTCACAAGCAAACTAGAGCCAGCGATAGCGGTACATTAATAAGATATTCCGTGGAAACAAATGCGTCGTTCTCTGTTGACGTGGTGGTTTCCGCAAAATTGTTCGTGCTTCTTGTTAGTTTCACATAGACAAAAAAGTGAATTTATTCCCAAGCGCCTAGTCGTATCGCTGGTGATGTTTCCTTGACCGATGTACGAGTAGTCCATTAAAAGGCGCTTGTGCATTGCAGTGGTTTGTCAAACATGTCTCCTTAGCGGTAACATGATTTAAAGAAATCGTTTAGAAAGTTAGTTTTGGGTTCGAATCACGGATTATTATTTTCACTGCAGCACTGAATGCAATCCATGCAGTTGTGCTATCTGTTATTTCCATCACTTTTGCGATTTATATTCGATGATGTCAGTTGAAGCTGAAAGTGAATGAATGGTATTAGATTGGGGTCTTCTGAAGAGTTAAATGCAATTTTCTAAGCCTAAAATCGATCTGTGTTGTGTTGGTACAAGCTCATAATTGAATTGCACTAAGAGGCTTCTTTTGTATTGCGGAATTTACGCGGGGAAAAGCTTATCAAAACTCAACTTAGTGGAACTTAAATAACTTGCTATGAGATTTTTTGATACAAAATCGTGATGAAAGCTTGTGTGATATCTTCTAAGGATCGAGGTGTGTCTGGATTTCTTTCTCTGCCAGTAAATTTCTACCATTTAATGCACTCATCCACAAACTACTATGATTCCCATTGTCAAATGGCCAGTGCCACTCATGAGCAAAATTGTTTCTACAGAAGACATACGACAAAATATCAGCGATCAACGCTCTAAAAGTACTTTTATTTATAGGTTGCACTTCAGCGGAAATCTTAAATAAACGGACGACGGAATATGGTCCACTGGTGCGAGAACAATAGTATGAACAACACGAGTAGCTGCTTTAGAATCTAAGCCCAATTTCACTTCGGACTGTAGCGCCACAATATAGTAATTATTAATACGGTTAGGGAAGTACGACGGGTCGAACCTTGTGATGTTTTTTGAACAAAATCTTGCATACACTTAGGGCTTTGTGCGACGACGCCTTGTCATGCAGCATGTCTCGGCAAGAATGCGATAGACTGCATTCTTATGAATGCCGTTCATATCCTCATTTAGTCTCGCGGACTTTGTCAATGTTTTCGTCATTTCTGGACCATAACGAAACCTAGCAAACAAGCCAAAGACTACTAAACTCGTAAGATTGTGCAGGACGATGATGGAGCGCGAGGACTTCCAACTAGGTCGGTAATGAACACTCCGAGACTTTTAATATCAAAAAAGTCTTTAAACAAAATGCGCTGTCATGTAATTTTTTGAACGCCATTCTTGAGAAGATCGTGCAAAATTCTCTGGGTAACACTAGATGAACGATCTTCCAAAAGTTATTACAAACGCTTACAATTCGCAATACGGCGAAGTGACTAAAATGGGTCTGGCGTTAAACTGCCCAAAACTTAGTTTGTTGTCTTCGAGAACAATACTGACGGCTTGACGAAGGATTTCGACTATCTCGGCATCGCGGTAGACAGCATTTGTATGGTGATCGAACGCAGAATAACTCTTACCAATTGCTGTTCATATGGACTCAAACGGCAATCGAATAATAGGGCCCTACCTCGTAGTACGTTGTATACAAGACGTTAATCGAAAGCGGATAAATGAGTCATTGATCTTTAGTCCTGCTTGCGTTAAATGCGATTGGGGGAGAATATTCAACCACCGACTCGAGCCAACATAGGCCCAAAGAAGCCTTGACTCAAAATACGTGGCACAACGGAATAGACGACAGTCATGATTAAGTTGGTGAACACGGGTGGAGAAGGACTTGGACCAACTTGATGCGCTCAAATTAAGACTGCCAGCGAATACTGACTGGAATCTACAGCCTTGGGCAAATGTATTAGGCACCCTTATATTTTTGTCTTTGCAGCCAAATCACTTGTCGAATATAATTAGTTTGAATCCTATAGTTTTCGGCGACACTATCTGAGGTTCTCAACGATTTTTGTTTTTTCCTTTCATTTCATTAATTTGTTTGCTTTTTGAGGATATGACGAATCTTAAAGGGTACCCAATACATTTGGCCAAAGCTGTATTGTTGATTGAGGCCCAGTTCGACCTTGGACGGTGGTGTCACACAACAATAATCTTTTGCGTTTAGACACAATTCTCTCCATTGCAGTCGCTTCAGAAACTTAAATCTTTATTTCACTCCAAATCATGTAAAACAGACTCGTTTCGAAAAATACTGCTTCAGATTTGATTTTCAATAAACACACGCTAAACATACAGCTCTTGAAGAGACATTGCCTAACAGCCACTCGTGTTTTGCTTGCTATCACTGCTTCCTAGTGGAGAGAAATAAATCGGATCCAGCTAAATCTGTTAAACTTTGGTGATACGAGTTGTTCATTTATAAATTATTTGACATGGAAACCGCGAGGACGGGCAATGAATTCCAGGATTTTAGTGATGTTATAAAGGATTCATCAGGGGTCTAGGTTAGTTTAGGTTAGAATGGTTGCCACTTTAAGAAAATAAAGTGACTGTTCAAGATTATATATACATATATATTCTATGTTTAAGTTTTTATTGTATTTAGTTTATTTTGTACTATTGTTTTGATTGTTAGTCACTGTATTTTGGTAAGAATTAGCTGTTATTCACTGTCAGAAAGGACCTTGAAGTCAGATCTACACCAACAATTGCAGATCGGTGCATATCGGAAAATTGTACGAGGAAACCCACCAACAAATGCATTTATGAGTACGGGATGTAAAAGTCCAATGTTGCTTCTTGCCTACATCTTCGCATTCGTTCACTTGGATTTCGATCGTGCAGCTGGATGGTAATTTGGTGATTTACACAATATATTTTATATTTAGACCAAGTGAATTAAAATAAAATTTATAACGAAGTGATTTTGTTGGTATTCAATTCAATTCAGTGAATTTATTCGTACTTTTCAAAACAGTGGCCCACTTTGACCCTGATTGGCTCCATTATCTCACTAGCCGGTGGTGAAGACATGGAGACAATTTGTGATTACCAAAATCATGTCTAAGATTTCCTACTCGTGTAGAAGTTCTTGGTGTTCCACTATGGTAAACTTCTGTGTTACAGCCAATTTGTGCGTTTTTAACCATGTCTTGGATTATAGTGCTTGACAATTGTTCCTGGCCGCTGAATATATATTTGCCAACATTTGCAGTCCCTTAGTCTAACAGCCGCTTTGATGGCTGACAGTTTCTCAAAGATATCCATGTGATGTTACAGTCGCTCCCACCTATCCTTACGTTACCGAAGCAATGTAAAACACAGATGAGGACCAAATAATTTCTGAATTCCGAGGAGATACCCGATCCGCATGACACCACGCATGGCCTTCGTAGGCCTAAGTGAAACTTGCAGCCGTTTAGCCTACTCCAACCCTAATAAAAGACCGCTCAACTGTAGATTACAGCAAAAATCATGACGGCAATACATAAGCATAGTGAGCAACTCGAACTACATCTTATTGCTTATGACCAGGCACAAGTTATAAAAAAATCAAAATGCGGCACAAATGTTTACACAAGTTATGATCTGTGTCAGGAAAAACAAATCAAACAAGCGAGCGCAGTTCTGGAGTCTTTTGACATTTCAAAATTTGAAATCTTCTTCAGCTTATTTTTAAAAAAAAATGCCCTTACTCATACCAGAGAGGTTGTGTATGTATGGTGATGCAAATCTATGAAACTACTCAACAAAAGCAGGTTATAAAAATGCACTCTATGCTTAATGAGCTCAAATCAAGGAAAATAAATACAAAATCAAAAGAAAAAAAAAGAATGATCGCTTGAATGTCTGCATTTTTTTTTTGATTATTTTTCACTACTGCGCTAACGCACTGACCTTTCTTCCGTTCGTCATTTTTGACCTTCTATGTTTATCAATCGTGCATAAAAGTCATTTCGATTTTTATTGCAAGAACAAATTTAGATTCAGTGTTAGGTTCTGTGTCTGATTGTAAATCAATTCTGATGAAAATTAAAGCACTCACCTGAAGGGAACGAATCGTGTCGAGCAGAGCTTTCTTCTCATCCAACAGGCTCGTTATGTCGTCTTGTGCGGCTTTCAAATACGTCCGAAGGACATCGTTCTCTTGTTTTGCTTTTTGTCTAAAAGGATGGCAACGATATAGAAAGCAACTCTGAACTGCTGTAGACTGGGGAAACTCACCTGTAGCTCTCTTGGTTTTCTTTCATATGACCCAGTTGTTTGCGAACGTTTTCGTTATCCAACTTCAGTTGCTGGAGCACTAATTGCAGAGAGAGTATTTCACGATCACGGTCCTTGTCACGGGGTGACGATGATGTTTTCATCTCCACGTCAGGGGAAGCTGAAACGATTACATTAGTTGATCAATTTTGTCATCTATTCGGGTTGTGTTTCTTACCTCCTTCGACGGGTTGAATGTGCAGGATTCCATTCTCGTCGCGCTTCACTTTCATTGAGCCGATTGCTAAGTTGATTGGAATTGGACCCGGTGAGGTAATGTTAACTGGCGGGCGGTCCTCTATCAAGTTGAGCTTTACATTCTCAAGTAAGATCTGAAAGGAGATGAGCATATTTTAGCGTGTTCACAAGAGGAATGCCAACTTACATTTAAAGGCAGCGGTTTGGTAATTATTTCGTCTTCAGCCAAGTCACCCAACCCGATCACTGTGCTCATGGACAAGTCCAACGAAATGTCCTTCACCCGAATGTCCGCATGATGTGTGAACCAACTGCAAAAGAAAGACACCAGTTAGACCAAAAGGGAGTCGGTTCATTGGCGATGTTCGAAACTTACTCGTGAATGCATTTCTTATCCGAAATATCCACCGGTTCATCTGGCGGATTGAGAGTCTCCTCCAAGCGAAGCTGTATACAGGGTGGTGCTTCGGGATTGTATGGTGCCAAGTTCCATGCTTTGCAACGTGCACCGAACTTCGTCTGAAAGATGCGGAGAAACTTGTTAAAATATCCGTGAGCCTGACGTCTCGGGGTTGAAAAAGAACACACATTTCACAGCAAACACAATTAGTTTCGTTGATTCGACACGAACTACATTAAAAAGCGCATTTGTTTATGCATAAGCGGAAAATTTACGAGACATACAAACACATAACACATCATGCAATGCCAATTCAGAAGCGTCATATCCAATTATTGTCAGTTCCAAATATTAAGCTTAAAAAACTCGAACGAAACTTAGGCTGTATTCATCCAAATTATTGGCAAATAATGTTGCTTTCATTTAAAACTAATTGCATGTCTAAATAGAGTCCTTTAATCTTCACATAGATCTGGCTTTTGTAGTTTATAGTAACAAAAAATTTTGTCCGTTGTGAATTTATTTTGAAAGGAGCAACTGGAATTCTTAGATGACTTCGAGGCAAGCTCAGAGGACGGCATTCACTTAAAATACTTAACCTTAAATGAGGAATAAGCAATCGCCGTAACGAAGTTGTTAAATGCCTCGGTCTAGGTTTGACAACAACTTTCATATTCACGGAATCTAGGCTCGTCTGACCACTATGTCGTATCAGCTAATTTCTCGTATTCACTCTACACAGTTAAAGAACAAATTCCTAAGAGAACAGTATAGCTATACGAGAAAGCCAATTGGAGCGGCCTTGACGACTTCTTTAGGAATTTTAAATGGTCACTATCTTTCCTCGATAGAGAAGTGGATGCCGCTGCTGATACGATCACGAACATCATTCTGTTGAGTATGAGATCCTTCATTCCTCACAGAGTGAAGAGTATCAAACCCAAAGCAAATGCGTGGTATGACCCGAGCTGCAAAGAGTCTATCAGGTTGCGGGAGTTGAGTTTCCGGAATTACAAAGCCAACCCTACTGAGGAAAACCGGAAAAAGTTTAAACGGGCCAGAAATTACTCCAATGCACGTGTGAAATTCCCATATGACCAAATAATAATATTAAAGGCGGCGCTACAGTCCGAAGTGGACCTGGGCTAAACTTCTCAGCAACCACTCGTGTTGTGCGTGCTGTTGTTTTCTCACGAGTGGAGGGGACCCACAGTTTAATGCCGACTCCGAACGGCGGTTTTGAGAAGCTTTTTCTAGAAATTTATACTCTTTGAGCATTTTCAGTGACTCGAAAGAGGTGGAACCGTGAAAAAACTGTAGGTGTTTTTTTTTCGGGAATCTAACCGACAACATCGAGCGTAGGAGTCGACGCACCTACCCACTACGCCACGGCGCCCACCATATGATCAAAAATTGAGGTGTACATGAGAGCGTCGATTGTACCATGGGACAAATCCAATTCCGCACTCGTACAGTTGCTAGAATACTTAAAGATCTCAACGTGCATAAATCCGCTGGCCCGGATGGTACACCCCCATTCTTCTGAAGAGGTGTTCTTCTGCGCTGGCAAAACCTCTGCATAAGCTTTTTCATTTGTCCTACTCTTCTGGTCTCTTTCCGAGTGGATGGAAAACAGCATTTGTCCAGCACGTCCCCGGGCAAATCTTCGTCACCCTCTTCCTACCGATCCATAGCACTAACGTCCCTTCTAGAAAATGTCGATTCAACTCAGTGCCCAGGCTTATCGTGTAACCTACATGGTGGCATGTTTGAAATTAATAGTTAGTTAGTTTAAAAAAAGTTCCGATGGTATTATACCAGCGGAACTCCAATTGAACTTGGAACTGGCTCTCCCATGGTTGGAAATTATCCTTAAGAGATGCCTGAGCCTGTCCCACACTCCTCTAAGATGGGGACAGGTGAAGGTAATTTTCCTACCAAAAGCAGGCCGAAGTTCTCACGTCAATCCCACAGATTTAAGACCTATAAGCTTATCTTCTTTCCTGCTCAAAACACTGGAAAGGCTCATAGATATCCATCTTCGCTGCAATATAGACCCATCTAGATTGTCAGCCTCCCAACACGCGTACACTAAAGGTTAATCTGTAGATACTGCCCTTCATTGAAAAATCCTTTCACCATAAAGAGTACACTATGGTAGCCTTTCTGGACATTGAGGGTGCTTTCAACAATGTCTACCCATCCACCTTTTATTCACCAGCTACTTGTTAGCAGAGTAATAAACTCTAAACTCGATGAATCCAATGTCCGCAGAACAGTTAATAGAGGAACCCCGCAAGGTGGTGTCAATGAAGGCAGGAGGCAGGATGCAGGGTGATTGCCTATGCGGATGATGTTGCTATTGCAGTTTTCGGAAAATTTGCCTCAACACTCAAGGACATCATGCAGCATGCCTTCCAAAGACTAACCCCATGGACCAGTGCATGCGGTCCTGGAGTTAATCCTCAAAAAACGGAACTAGTACTCTTCACGAGGAAATATAAAATTCCCCCCTTTGACCCTCCCTAAGACTCACACTTACAGATAATGCCAAATTCCTGGGTCTCATCATTGATCGAAAACTAAGCTAAGGAAGCCCAACATCATGGAGCGTTCTATTCCTGTAAAAAAGAAATCAGATGTAAATGGGGCCTACAGCCTAGAATAGCATACTGGTTGCATACAGCCGTAGTCAGACCAATCCTACTATATGGAATCTCAGTATGGTGGACAGCTCTTGGCACAGTCGTCAACTGCAACCTTCTTAACCGCATGCAAAGAACTGCAAGCATATGCATTAGTGGGGTGCTAAGGACGACACCATCCGAAGCACTAAATATTATACTGCATCTGCCTCCACTTGACTTCTTTGCCAGACAAGTAGCAACTTGCACGGCGCTAAGACTCAGAAGACTGCACCTATAGAATAACCATCATACAGGTCACTCCACCATTTTAGATAATCTCGAGTTTCTACCGCATGACACCGACCTCCTACTACCCCATCTCGTCTTTAAGAAAAACTTCTCTACCAGCATATCCTCCAGGTCCGACTGGAAGTCTGATACTCAGATGCTAGATGGATCCAAGACGGCCGAGGCAGTAGGATTAGGTTTCTACTCCAAGGATCTCAATTTTAGTATATCCCTCCATCTTCCAGAACATTGTAGCGTATTTCAGGCTGAGACGATGACAATAAAAGAAGCCCTGTCTTGGCTCAAGAACAACGTGATATCCAAGAAGGACATCATCATCTGTTCAGACACCCAGGCAGCAATCAAATCCCGGAACTCGGTCATTTTCCTCTCTAAGACCTCCCTGAATTGCCGCCTATCTCTTAACGAGATGGCTGAGCATTTTAATATTCACCTCATGTGGGTGCCGGGACACAGTGACATTCCAGGGAATTGTGAAGCCGATGATCTCGCCAGGAGCCGAAAGATCTCCACAAACCTTCCTAGTGGAGATCCTCCGTCTATGCTATTCGCTACAGCTAAACTTCTTTTAAGAGTCATTCTATTAAAAAAACCAACTCAAGATGGTCAGATGGCACTACGTGCAGCATGACAAAGCAAATTTGGCCTAAACTTGATCTAAAACGTTTACTCTATCTTCTTAGAATGAACAGGTCATCCCTAAGGACTCTCATCGGCTTTATCACAAGACACTGTGCCATTGGCACTCACGCCTCAAGAATGAGACTCCCTCACAGCGGTTTCTGCAGAAGCTACAGAGATAAAGAAGAAGAGGAAAACATAACGCATCTTCTCTCCTCTCGCAGAAAGAAGCAGCTTGGAGCCTATTTCTTCAAGGACTGAGCGAATTGCACAACGTCGGCACTCATCAACTAAAGAGTTTCGTAGAAAGCACCAAATGGTTTTTTGGTGACTGCTACATATCTGCAGTCAGCCACTTCAACCTAACCTAACCTAGGATACAACTAACAAAAGACTGTACTAGTTGATGCCACAAGCAACTACCATTGGCATTAAATGAGGACTATGTGAAATCTCAATGCAAACATTTGAAACGCATTTCGGATTCTAAATATCTGCCAGCAGAAATAGTTCTCTCAAAAACACAACACTTATAAGAATGATTTCATAGACCGCCAGTTACGGTAGGTATACCTGCCCATTAGTTCAAAATAAAGGCCCAACCATAATGAACATCAATTATTTCTTCTAACATCAACCCAAATCAACTATTCATTACAACACACATCCATACATAAATGTATAGATGTACGTACATCTCTATCCAAATTTGTCTAACACAAGAAAAAAAATTCTCCAATATCCCTTGCGTCATATCCAATCGCTGCTCATGCCAGCTGTGTGCATATTTTTTTTGTTAGGGGTTGAAATGAATGTGAGAGATACCACTGAGACTCGTGGTGAGTTGCAATCTCAGCAGGGAATTTATGTGTGAAATTTGGAAATTTTAAGTCTTTGATAGGTCGAAATAAACACATAAATCGATATTTTGATATTTTTCATTTCGTGATGCTTTCGTGTCTGTGTCGTGTATGGGCCCTATTTGATCTACAAAACTAAGTTTCAGATTTTCAAAGTTCACATGTCGATGTCGAGCTAAAATGCTCGCAACAATTTGAAACGAAAGTACAATTTTATGCAATTTTTTCAGATTTTTAATCACTTTGGACTATTTTGGTGAACGGGGTCTTAAAAATCGAAAGGACAGCGGCAAGAAAACGGTAAATTACCGGTGCAGTTATGTGTGTAAAACAGATATGAAAACAATTATCTTCATTATTTCCATTCTTTCTAATTAGTTTTCCACCAGAGCATAAATAGGGGTTGAGCTTTCTTAAAATTTCTCGACTGTGTTATATTGATTTTTATTTCGAAAAAATAGTTTTACTTTTCATTCAAATCAAACACTGTTTTCCATTCTTGACAACCGAACTCTTCAGTAGACGGTCCAGTTCAAGTACTGACAACTTGGCTGTGGATGACTCAAAGAATAGCTTGTCAATTAAATTTGACTTATTGGATAGATGCACACAAGAATTATTTTTAAAATAGGATTTTCAAAAATATACAATGACTGTCTGATGTGTGTAAACAATTCGCCAAACGCTTTCTTTACATGATATGAAAAAGCATCCCCTTACAACAATCGCATTGAGTACGCATATCTTTATCATTTCAAATGGGAAAACATAAGAACAAAAATCAAAATTGAAACAAAACGGCAATTACACAGCATTTAAATGGTGACGTAGCAATTCTGATCAATCATCCAAAACATGGTTCTTATTTCATTTCAACTCAAGAGGCTTCAATACAAAAGGAAAAAGTCAACCAAAGAAAGAGAGAAAAAAAAAAAAAAAAAAAACTCAAATCACCAGTAAAATCGCAAAGAAATATCTCAAAACAAATTCAATCAAACCAAATCTGTTCCATTTTCTCGACTCTACAACGGAAAATCATAAAATTTCTCAAAAACCAAATCCAAAAAGTTGTATTTTCGTTGGAAAATATGAAAACCCAATGAGGAACAAAATGGAAAACCAACAAACTTAAAACTATTTTCTTTTTTTTTTCGTTCTTAAACAAAAGACAAAATATAGTACTTAAGAATTAATTAATAATAGTAATTAGTTACATGTACCTTTGTTGATTGGTGAGCGGTCTTTTTTGTGTTTTATTTGAATTTATTCAAATGTAAAGTTTATTTGTACATAGACATATATACATTATTTTATCGTAAATATATAAATAATTTGATTGTTATAAAATATGTAAGTATTGACGTTAGCACACATTGAATAGATGTCGATAAGAGTATATAAAAGATCACAATATTGATGTTGATTTTGTATTTGTTTTTTTTGTTTTTGTTTAATTTTTCAAAATAATACGAATTTAATTTGTTTTATAATTTTTTTTGTTTTGTTTGTTTGGTTAATTTTGTTTATTTATTAAATAGAAGAGAAGAGAAAGCATGCAAAAAAAGTTATAGCGACACATTAACATTTGATTAATTTTAAGAAAGAATTTTAAATTTGTTAACAAAATTATAAGAGTATTTTAAAATTTGGTATATATGTATATTTTTTGTTAAAAGAAAAAAACTCAAGAATAAGAAGCAACAGATGATGGGGAAGAAGAGTAGATGTGAATTAAGACAAAATCAATGGAATTGATGAAGATTATTAAAAAGCAAAAAAATTCGAATGTTAAGGAATTGCGAATGGTTTTGGATGATGAACTGTAAGGCTTTTAGATTGATTTTCGGACCAGGTATGTTGAACATCCGTGCGCCACGCTCAATTGAGGTGACTGCGGAGGATATGGTTAACAAAATCGAAGATATCGTGTTAACAGATCGCCGGGTGAAGATTAGACATATTACTGACTTTATTCTACATCCCAGGGCACAGTAGACCCAACTGTTAATCTCAGTGAGCCGCGACCCAGTCGCAATGGCACCCTATCTACCTACCTACCTACAGCTGCTTTCCGCTCGAAATCTTGACAGAAAGATCACGGAACAAAATGAGTTGCTTTACGCTTGAACAACTTTGGGAAATATTGAAAACTTATTTCCAAAGTGCTGTGTTTTGGGCTTATGCGTATTTTTTGAAAATAAGTTTTGGCCGAAATAAAGCACCCACCGCGACTGCTGTAGGTAAGTTTGTGCAAAATGTTCATGAGACTGGTACGCTAGTGGACAACACTCATTGTCCCCGTTGTCGTACGGTGCACAGATGAGAATGTGGCTGCTGTGGCCGAGAGTGTGAGACTCAATTCACGAACATCAACTTGCCATCGATCTCAACACCTCAGCATTTCACGCACTAGCCTGAGGAGAATTCTGCACAAAGATCTCAGATTATATGCTCACAAGGTTCAATTGACTCAGTAATTGAAGGCGCGCGATCCTCCGCCTTAGAGCAGCTTGAATTGGACAACGATTTTGGGCAAAAAATCATCTTTTCTGACGAGGCGACTCGCATCTTCATCTCGGCGTCTACGTTAACAAATAAAATTGCCGCTAGGGCTGCTGGGGCTCAGAAAACCCGCACATTATTGTCGAGAAGCATATGCATCCACAGAGGGTGACAGCTTGCGGTGCGGATTGTGGAATGGAGGCATCATTGAACTATTTTTCTTTGAAATTGAGGCTGGGAACAACGTTTCGGTCAACGGTGGGCGTTACAGAGCCATGTTAATAATAATAATAATAGCGTCGCTACAGTCCGAGGTGGACCTGGGCCTAGCTTCTCAGCAACCACTCGTGTTGTGCGTGCTATTGTTCTCTCACGAGCGGAGGGGACCTACAGTTTAATGCCGACTCCGAACGGCGAGATTGAGAAGCTTTTTTCTAGACAGTTATACTCTTTGAGCATTGTCAGTGACTCGAAAGAGGTGGAGCCGAACTGACGACCTCGAGAGTATGAGTCGACATACATATTGAGTCCTAGGTCAACCACAGGAATGCACTCAAACAGACCTTAAAGAGTTTATCCTTGCTGTTGTCGTTCATATCCTCTTTAGGAACGTGAATACATTCAGGACCTCTTTAGGGGATTCTCTACCTTTGCCCTGAATAACAACTCAACATCCAAACAGGTGCTGCCATCGCTCTCTGTAACAATCGTTGTAAAAGATAAAGCTGTTCTTCATTCTCTTTGCAGGGCCAACCGCACAGGTAGGGCACGCTCTGCGCGGCTGGAGACGACTAGCAAAAGAACGTGCTGGCTGGAGAGGCTCATTGGTCGAAGCTCAGGTCCACCCTGGACTTTAGTGCCACAAGCAGAGGAATCCGAGGCAAGTTGTTGTCTCTAGACTAATATATTTTTACGTGATGGGAAAGTTAACCGCACGGAATACATAGCCACAACTCTTAAATTTCAGGCTTGAATTTACTTTCCAAAGACAAATTATTAGAAAAACTTCAAAGGGAAGAAAGTTCCATTGTTCCCCTAACAACAAACCATCTTACAGTTACTCGTAGTTCACCACCAAATAACCGCAAATGAAACCAAAAAACCAAAACAAAATGAACAAACAAAAAATTATTCTGAACTGAGGCAAACGAAAGTGGCCAAAAGAAAAATAAGGAAACAAATTCGATTGCATGTTATGGACAGTCAACAGAGAATTACTCACTTGCAACTCATCCCAAGGAATGGAACCGCATTCATCACAAGATATAGCTGCCACCTGAAGTCGCAACGACGACGAGTAGCCCTCATTCTGCCTTATCACTTCCACTGTTGTTAATCTTTAAGAGAGACGTACAGAGAGTTAAGAATGAAAGCTCGAAGAGTGATGAAAATATTTACCTGAAAGTAGCCATGGAAACTAGATCTCGACGTCGCCAAGTGCTCGCCTCCGATGGTTCGGACGGTGACGACAAGTTTGTCTTATAGTTCGGCTCCTCATACACCTCACTGGCAACTTCAACTGGCGATGCTTTCAGATTTTGATCAGTTGTGAAGGGATTGAGCCTGAAAAGGAAAAACCACTGTTATCCAGCCACACTCGGGATTGAGGGAGGGAAATATTTACCTAAACATGACATCAATGCAGTCCGTGGTCTTGTCGTCGCCCATAACGATGGCGAAGTTCTCTGAATCTGAACTAATGTCACTCTGAATTGAGAACGTGTCACTGACGTCGTCGTTCGGACCACCTGATTTTATGGCCGAATCGATGGACGTCATGAAACTCGAAAAGCCCTTCTTCATCGACAGCAAACCTGGGAGGAGGAGCAAGATTAGCTCACACTCAGATGGCTAATGTGTGCAGTCAGCTACTCACTTGAATTGATTTCCTTGGTCAAACTGGAATCTGTTATGGAATTTCTTGACCGCGTCGACTTTGATGAAGATGCAGCTGACTGTGAATACATTCCCGTGTCGGGCCGGGATCCCTGGCTCAGGGTTGATGAGGAAGCCACCGTTGGTGTGCTTTGAATTTGAACATTATATCTAAATAAGAAGACACACATACCAATCGACCATCATCAATCAACTGGAAACGATGATACTCTGCTTACCCATGAGTGTTAGGATTGGACACGTGCATTGTCTCAAAAGGTGGATCGTTTGCGACGGGAGATGGTGTCTCCACACTGCCGTACGTGCTATTCTTAATGTGATCCAGTGGCGGTGGTGTCGGCCAAGTTATATTTGTACCTAAGGCAGACAAGAAATAAGCGGACACCTGTGTTTAGTAGGGAGGCCACAGTCGGGGTCGACACGTTAAGGTCATGCATAGTGTGGTGTGATATTGAAATTAGGTGCATTTGGGTTAGTACAAAAGTTGGATAATAAAACGAAAGAAACCAAGACAAGAAAGGAAACGAGGTGGAAAAAAGAAGAGCTCTTTTTTGTTTGAAATTTTGCGATTTAACAAAAATAAAACAGAAACTTCTTACTATTCATGTGTAAATCATCACCCAAACTAGCTGAATCAGGTAAGACACTTTCAGCATCACCACCACTTGATTCCTTACCAGGTGTTGGGGACGGCATCACCAGTGTGACTTCGATTTGTGGCACAACACAACCCAAAATGAGAGATTTTTTGATGTGTTGCTGGAAAGGCAGAGGGAACATGTCAATCAAATGGCCGAGCGGGGGATTTGGAACTCACCTTCTGTAGAATTCGTTCGGCGTCGAGCGCCAAGAACGTGGTCAACTCATTCATCTCCTCGGCCAACCGCAAGAGGAACAAATATTGATAGTGATCGATTTGTACGCTAACTAGGTTTGATATATGAACAATGGCGTGCATGTCGGCAGTCCTTTCGGTGGCGGTATCTCCTGATTTCCTGGGCTTCTCCGAAGACGCACTTGAGGCCGGCTCCTGCGTTTCGGGTTCCAAGAATGGATTCAGTGTTGTGTAGTTTCGGTTGGTGTAATCCAGTCTGTGAATGTTGGTCTCCACAGATCCCTTGGCAGTTGAGGCTGCTGTTGTCGCGGGAGTTGAGCTGTCGGATCCTCCGTGCAGCCACAACGTAACAGGGACTGCATCGACGAATGGAATCGATTTGTTTGGTCCCATCGACCGCGCACCGAGGAAATCAATCCACACCGGGTCGAATTTTATGCACCACACATCTCGCGGTTCGGCCCACATAGCGTAGCGCGAGAGGTTCTGCGACGACACCGACGCACTGAGTGGCTGCGGGATATTTGGCACATCACTGGCGGCTACATGCGAGAGAATACGATCCGTCACAATGCACATGTCCCCGTTGGCCGACGGGAATCCACTGCCAAAGACCAGAGTGCCCTCCTGAAGGGAATGTAATGCTTGTGCTAGATCAGCTCTGGACGAACCCATTTCCCGGATGTTCGTCAGGGCGAATCGGGAGATTTGTATCTGCATGATCCTTGGGCGATCCTTTTGATTCGGGGCATCGATGCTGGACTCGATGACGATGCGCGGCATGATGGCCTCTACTTTGACGTCCATGTACATCAGGCTGGGCTCTGAATTTGTAGCCGATAGAGACGCCGCAGATGATGATGAAGCTGTTGGCGAGCCAACACTCGTTCGCAGGAGGCTCTCATGCAGATTCAGGAAAAACGAATTGAACCAAAGGACGCTGCTGAGATCGAAGTGAATCTGCAATGGATTGACATGCACGAAGATCTTGGACGGAGGAACTGAAACGAGACAGAAAAAACGTCAATGACCACGTCCCCACTCGAGGAAACCCCGTCAATACTCACGTGGGAATATAAAATCTCCCGGATAGTAAAAGTAAGTAAACTCGGCGTGAATGATGGGCATCTCAGGCGGGAATGAATAGCGATCTTTGTCACCTAGAACAAGGACACGGAACTGATTAGAACTTGTCACCCATCGACCTTCGCAAGACAAACAAAATGGAATCAAAAGAAATTGCAACCTACGAAAAGCTCACATGCGAGAGACTACTGAATTGTCCCCTCCCCCCGAAAGAAAAAGAACAACTAAACATGACATGAAGAACTACTGATCGTCAAATCACCTGCTTTTGGTTTCCTCTTGTGCTGAGCTAATTAATTGAAACCATCGAATGTGATTTCATCGAATTGATATCGTGTGAGAGATACAATGAGAGAAATGAATGTATTCAGTTTGAGTGCACAGTACGGACGTGAATGCGTTGGATGTTGGGTGTCGGCTGATTGATCGCTCCAACAACAAACGCACAATGCACTGCAATACTCACCAGAGACGAATTCCTTTGGCATTTGTTTCTTCCCCGACGTCGTCACTCGGTACAGGGTAAAGTCTTCTATTCTTAAGATCACGCACGCGCTCATCAGCTTGGCAAGATTGTCCAGGGTGGATTTGTGTTGAATTGATTGGGATATGAGAGTTGGGGCACTGCCCGCATTGACCGGGGTTGATTGTCCAGATGAGCTCATTCCGGCTAAAGCCATTGGATTGAGCATGACCGGCGATGCGGGTGCACTCCGTTCGAGAGGTGCATGGGATGATGGACGATTCGGTTGACTGAGATTGAGGACAGCCTCACGGAATGCATTCAACGATTCCTTAAGCCACATGGCAGGCAACACTGAGGCCTCTTTGTATCTGAAAATGTAGATGCATCAAGAAACGCTCTGCAACTGAACTGAAAATGAACAGCGTACTTCGCCCAATGAGATCGATCCGACTTCGCCAAATGGTATGGATAGTAGTCGACTTGGAATGCTTGAACAGAGATTTGCAATGCCCCACCTTTTCGTAGCTCTGGATAGCTCGATCTGCCATCTAAACAAATTGGATGTTAGAACATTGTGCGACCACTACGGGGACAATTTGCTTACCCTCTTCGTCGTCGCACAGATGAAGGTCAATGCGTTGACTGAAGAAATGATAGGAAGTCTCGCGCACATCGAAGGCATTGAACATTTTCTGCGTGGATGTGGTGTGCGCCAGCTCAGACTGCTGCCGAGTCTGTTGGGCCAGTTGTGCCTGGTACTCTGGAAGTGTCTACCCAAGAAAAATCACTCATTAATTCTTCAGACTGAATGTGAGGAGAACGTGCCGGACTTACTTCAAGTTTCTTTTGTGCTTTGGTTTTCTGAGTAGCATGTGTAGCGGCCTTTATCAGTCCCGACAGCGAGTCGACAAAGTGCAAGGCCGCTTTCAGCTGCGAGTCTGTCAGAACCCACAGCAGATCATCCAAAATTAAGACTAACCTAGACGCTAACACGCTGCAATCAGAGGTCCGCTTTCGTATCGTAATCCTACATCGGGCTTGATTTGTGAGTAGTCTCAGGGGAGTGAGTGTTTTATCCTGCGTCGAACTGGCCTCAATTCGCACCGTTTGCCATGACAGCTCCTTAAATATAAGAATGATTCCCTTTTGCGGATCTTTCAGGCGCGTCATCCGGAGATCTGCTGAAACCCATTTCGGAGTTTTCGATTCCACGCGGATTCGAGACATCTGAAATGGACAAGGGAGTGCAATCAGTGGGTAAAGATTGAGAAACGTGAGACTTACCTGAACAGATGATGTGAACGCTGGACTGAGGAACTTGACATTAACCGTATTCACGATTATCGTAATTCCATCGACAATTTTGTGTATAAAACTGTACTTCCCAGGCGGCACTTGTATTGACTGCAAACCCGGTGAATTAGGATCTTGGTTTCTTGAATTAGGATCACAGGTTTCAACTGATATATTCACTTCGTCTAGTGTCTGAAATGGAGAGGGCACTGCATTCTGACCAGTCTCAGGGAGGATGTGGGTTTACTTACCAGCGTTATAGGAACACTTTTCAGTTTGGTCCAACTGATTCGAAAGGATACGTGGTTGCACCATGCCGATGTTAACCGCAGCCAAGTGGGTAGTTCCAGCAGTTCGGTGAGAACATTTTCATCCAACTGCAAATTAGAGAGCTCTCCTTCACCTCGAAACGTGCTCAGGTTGATTTTGTCGGGTGATAAGTTTTTTGTGTACCTAAATAAAAAAAACGTCGAATTTAGACTCAATTTTTGGAGTACGAAGGCAATTTGAAGAAAAAAAACATAGAAAAATTCAAACTTAGGTTAGGTTCAATCATACCGCATTGCGTTTGCAACTGAACTGGTATTGTCTTGTTCAGAAAATTGTGGATAGACAGGGTGCTCCAGCGGCTTACAGCCGCAGCTCACTAAGACCACATTTTGGGTCCATTATGCCGCAGGGGATAGGATGATAAATGGATTACCATTGTGAGACCTTTGTATATATTCTGTCGATTCTTAAAGCCGACCAGAGGTTTCAATCAATCTTATCCAGGTCTTCAAGCCCGCCGGAGAAGTTTTTGCCCAGTAGCTGCAAATCTCCTTCCCATTATCACAGCTGGGCAATCGCAGAGTTCAAACTTCGGCAGATTGACCCAAGAAATGCAGATCGCCACTCGATTTCAAACCAACTTTTGACAACATACATAGAAACGAGCTATTCAGCGGCATGTCTAGTTTTGACATTCCTGCCAAACTCGTGGGGTTGTCCAGGATGACGATGGAGAATTTTCGCTGCTTTATTAAGTTCAGCAACGGTTTTTCAACGCGACCTTCAATATCAAAAAAGGTTTCAGGAAAGACGGTCAGTCAGGTGACTTTTTCAATATCACTTTTGAGAAGATCGTAAAGTCACGCTGACATATGTGGATGACATTGACGGAATTGTCAAACACAACGAGCCACCTAAGAGGCGTTTGCTAGAATTAAAACAGAAGCAGCTTAAATAGGTCTGGAGGCAAACGAAGTATATGCGCTCAATCAGAAGGGACCCACAACATTGACAACTTGGCAGGAACGCCACGATTGGCATTTCTAGGTATTCAAAGACTTTGTCTACTTCGGTTCTGCAGTATATAGTACGAACGTTATCAGTAGCGAGATCAAAACGCAGAATAATTCTTGATAACCGCTGTTTTCTGGGCTCAAAAGGCAATTAAGTAATATAAACCTCTCTCGAAACACCAAACTGTACTGAATACAACTTTATTTTTAAAAATGCAATAAAATGAACAAAATTAAAATGTATACATGTTTTATGGCTTTATTAGTAAGAACAAACTTTCCCATTAATTATGAAATACAACGTCGTTCAAGTGGCTGCCTCGGCTGGCTTCGCAGTAGCGCATCACATTCTGTCACCCCAATTTTCCAAGACCTTGTTGATGGTTTCGGGCTGTAGCTCACGGATTGCTTGGGTGATATTGACTTTAAGTGCTTGAATCGTTTCCAGATTGTTGGCATAACATCGGTCCTTCACAAAAAAAAAATCCAAAGGGGTCAAATCACAGCTCCAAGCTGACCAATTGACATCGCCAAGACGGCTGATAACACGATTTGGGAATTTGGTATGCAAAAGATCGATTGTGACATGGGCTGTGTGCTGTGTGGTATGGCACGCCATCCCGCATGAACCAGAGGTCGGGCAAATCAATGTGTTCAATTTCAGTAAAAAAAAAAAGTCGGTTAACATGGCTCTGTAACGTCCACCGTTGACCGAAAGGTTGTTCCCAGCCTCAGCATCATTTTCGAAGAAAAAAGGTCCAATGATGCAACCAATCCACAATCCGCACCAAACTGTCACTCTCTGTGGATGCATTTGCTTCTCGATAATAACGTGTGGTTTTTCCGAGCCCCAGCAGCCCTAGCGGCAATTTTATTTATTACTTAGCCGCCGAGATGAAAATGCGCCTCGCCTCGCAAGAAAAGATGATTTTTCGCCCAAAATCGTTGTCCAAATCAAGGCCCAAACTGCGAAGCGATAACGTCGCGCGCCTTCATTTGCAAAGTTAACTGGACCTTGTAAGCGAATAATCCGAGATCTTTGTGCAGAATCCTCCTCAGGCTAGAAATGTTGAGCTGTTCGAGCTGAGTTCAATTGCGAGTTGATGTTCGTGAATTGAGTCTCACACTCTCGGCCACAGCAGCCACATTCTCATCTGTGAGCGCAGTACGACGACGGAGACCATGAGTGTTGTCCTCTAGCATACCAGTCTCACGAACTTTTTGCTCAAATTTGCGTACAGGAGTCGCGGTGGGTGCACCATTTCAGCCAAAAGTTATTTTCAAAAAACCCACTGTTTGGGGTGCACAGCACTCACTTTGGAAATAAGTTTTCAATATTTCCCAACGTTGTTCAAGCATAAAGCGACTCATTTCGTTCCGGAGAGGTACGATATTGACTTTCTGTCAAGATTTCGAGGGGGAAACAGCTATCAGTGTCAAAATAACCTATGATTTAAAAAAAACCTTAGATGGCCCACCCTGTATATGCTGTTGAGGAAAAATCAAGCGGTCGCTCATCATATGGAACAAATCGTCACAATCGGCAGCTACGATTATGTGGCAATTAACATCTTGGTGGAAGTTCGACTCACACCCCTATTGCGGTTCGCCGATTGATTTCATTTTTGGTATTGTGTAACTCAATCGACAGAGGATAGTGTTATTGTGAATAACCTCATACATATTGCCACGTTTGACAGTTGCAAACCTCAAATCCTTTGAACTTTGGTTACATGAGACAGAGAATGCAATACAACAATCCCACTCTTTACTTTGGCTTTTATTTTGACACTCTCTTATTCAACGTAGATGTAAACAGGCGCTTGCAATTGTGACATCACACGAATACAAAAAAATCATGTGCAAATAATGTTTGCAATAGGTATTTTCGTGTATACATTTTCCAAGCAGTTTCAAATGCTTTTTATTTGTAATTACCTTCAGGGTATATTCAAATTTCTTTAGAAATGAATTAAAAATACAACAATCTGAATAAAATTACATTTGGATCACAGGAAAGTGTTTATTTTTGTAGTTTTCTGACGCGTCGCAACAGTCGATCAGGAAATTACTCACGACGAAATTCGCTCGGCAAATCGACAAGAGTCGATCAGAATCGACAATCATAATACTAAACCTAATCGACTATCGACAATTGTCGATCATGGATCGACGATCGACAACCGCAATAGGAACCTCAGATTGCTCTATCTGACGTAGAATTGTTCAGGCTCAGACCCTACATAGGTCGTAGGCCCGACGATCATGGCTAAACTTCACGGTTCTCGAAGTAATCAAGCATTTCTTCAACTTATCTAGAGTCACTACCGCTCAACTTTCTATCATTTACGGATTCAATCATCAACTCGCAGTCTTTCCAGTGAAACCATTCCCTTCGACGATCCTAGAACTAAAAATCAGATTGTTCCAGTTCACGTAATTTTTCAACTAGGAATACAACTTGTCACAACCTCTAGCTGCCTACCTAACTTTCTTTCAGAGAAAATTCAATTCTCTGGCACATTTTGCTGTTCGTCTAGACCACCGTGCACTCTCTCATTCACCGCTGTATGATCACCAACGACCTGTATGATTCAAAACAACAGCGCATTCTATTAAAAAGCACCCATCCCACATAACACAACCTAACCTAACCTCAACACGACTCCGAACGCTCTGCCACGTTGTTTCGGTGTGACTCACCACGGTTTTCACGAACAAATTTATCGTCAATCAGATAACAATAGACTACACCGTCTATTTGAGCTGCTACATTGTTAATCATTCACTCTGGCACGACGAAAAAAGAAGAAAGATAACCTTATTCAATCGTCTTGTAACAAAAATAAAACACAGACGCTTCACAGGCACGTTTTTAGCTCATGCAACAAAAGCTCGTCTGTGCTCGTACGCGCTAATAATAGCTCCCCGAGTGCGCCTGCAGCAGACTTCAAAGGTTGTGCCGGTAATGCGACAACATTAAATTCTCCCCCCAATCACATGCTCGGAGTCCTACAATAGAAAGGACTAAAATTGAGTATCCCCCAGCACGCCTCCTGTGGCCAATACAAAGCAACCCAAAAGTGACAACCAGCGTCACTAAATGTGTCCCCTCACATGGTAAATAATAAATGCACGTAGTCGATGTGCCACGTGGGAGTCGGAACTTGCAAAGTGGACGACAGCAGAGCACCTTTAACCCTCATTCGGGAGACATTGAGTCAAACTTCACCAATTAGTCCACACGCTGCTCCTTCGTAATGAATCGAATTGATTATTAATAGCGAGCCATGAATTATCCCGAACAAAAGAAAGTTCCCCGACGAAAAGTGGGCCGTGACAGAAACACAGGAAAGCACAAGGAAGGAAAAGAAAATAAGAAGAATTCCAAGCGGATGCCAACTTGTTCTCGGTGCCTCCCAGGGGAGATGCCTTCCTTGCTCCATTGTCGGGGCCCTTCTGCACACAATTTAGTCGTAATTTACTTCTATTCCTGTGCGAGACTGATAGATTCCCTTTTAATACACTTCCGGTCGGGTTGTTTGACAGGCAACCTCTCAATACGTGTGGGAGCTTATTTGAATACTAAGTCGAGGAGGGCAGGACCCTTTTCTCTGGCATGTAAATGAAGGGCGAACAAGTCGATTAACATATTTATTGTACGCTGATGATGGACTTAAAGATATTTAAATTGTCAAGATGACTTCAATGATTGGAGCCGTTGACCTCGGCAGGTGTGCGCTCGTGGTGGTTTCAAAGGGCACAAGGGCCCAAAAGGATTCTCAAGTATTCTCATTTGAACACAAAAATGTTGATCTTTTCGTGGAGAATGCTGATACTTATGAGCTGTTGAAATGACACTCAACAAAGTAGATTACTTGTGACACAAGTAGGCGAGTACTTTGAGGACGATAAAGGGGCAAGGAGGCAACCCTCGTTGACTTGATTTCGCGAAAGGAATTTCATTAATATGCCTTATGTTGTGAATGTTTGAAGGGATGAAATGGGAGACACAAAAATATGTCTCATATCGTGCAACAATTGCTGGAGAATTTAAAAGCACTAGGATTTCTTTTCTTTTCTTTTGAAAAATGTGATAAATTCTGAGTGAGACAACAAATTCTCAGAACTGAATCGATTGACAAAAGCTGGTGACTAAGATTGTCACCATTTTCAATCACATTCCGCTGTACACCACAAATTGGGGAATAATTTGCTCGATCGAATGAACACTGTCAAAAATTTCACGTTCAAAAGTACTAGATTATGCGTTATTAAAAAGTAGCGGAACTCGTTTGGATCCACAATTTTGTTGATCTCTACCCTTTAAATCACCTAATCTCTTTTTTGAGCATCTGCCAAAACGTTTTCTTATTTTTTGATCAGATCGCGGGCGCCGTGGTGTAGTGGGTAAGTGCGTCAACTCCTACACACATCGAATCTCGAAAATTTTTTTTACAGCTCCACCTATTTCGAATCATTGACAATGCTCAAAGAGTATAACTGTCTAGAAAAAAGCTTCTCAATCTCGCCGTTCGGAGTCGGCATTAAACTGTAGGTCCCCTCCGCTCGTGACAGAACAATAGCACGCAAAACTAGAGTGGTTGCTGAGAAGCTAGGCCCAAGTCCACCTCGGACTGTAGCGCCGCCATTATTATTATTATTAGTCTGATAAAAACTAAAATGAGGTTACGGTTGACAGAGTGAAGTTAGGTACAATGCGAAACCTATGGATTATGTATTCTCTTACTCAGTTAAACCAAATATAGCCTGTAATGAAGTGACTAAAGAGTCATTCACAATTCTGCCACCACGTCTGTTTAGAATTACCCACTTTTCAGCAAATATTAACAAAAAAATTTTACTTTTTGGTTTGCCAAAAGTAGTGTCTTTAATTGTCGAGTAAAATCTCTAGAAAATAAGTTTGAATACCAAACCTATTTTAAGCCTTTTTCACTTGATTCAAACATTTCATTTGCGATTTGTCAAACTCATATCGCGATCCACAAAGTGCTGACACGATCCACTTGTAAAAAATAATTACATATTTGCTACCCACAAAACGCTCTTAATATTTTCGATTTGTTGATTCTGACCACCATCATATCTCTCTTGTAACTTCGGCACAAGTAATTTGCGGGGAGGGCACTCTATTCGTTAATCACGATCAATATCAAATTTTTCTTATTTTTTTTTTTACTTTTGACAAATTTAAAATATTTTATATAGAGCGTTGCTTTAATTTTTCACATTACTGTAGTCCAAAAACATTTATCCATTGACTCATCCGATAGACTCAGAAATTGAAATTTAATGAAATCAATTATTCACAACTGTAGACATTCACTAGACATTTATGGTTAAGCAAATGAGAAGGCAATGACCAAGAACTCGTTTGCCATTGACCATAAACAATCGTGGAGAAATGATGATAAGAAATGATGCTGAAACATGTCTCCAAGACTTTGTTTTGTATTTCAAACTAAGCGGCGGGTATCAGAACACGTTATCACAATGGAATCCGGTTGCACTAGTGAGAGTTGATAAGACATACTCTTCCGTAGCGCATACACAAGGAATTTGTTAGGTATGTTTTCTGTTTGATAAAGAATTGTTTCTGCTGCAAATAGTAATGAAAAATTGCCAACAGAGTACCAGAGATCATAGGAAGGATTTATGGAAGAATACAACGGTAAGTTATATCTTTTTTTTGATAACGCTTCAGTTCGCGAGCGGTTCATACACCTCAACATCTACAAAGGAAATCGGCGGTGCCCTAGTCAACCAGATCGATCACAATGCAATCGGCGTCAGACACTCCTCCACTACTCTCGATGAACAAACCAAAATCAACTAAAGAGTTAATCGTGCCCAGACTTCACAAGATTATTACAGCACCAGCGACATTCAACCGGCTGATAACACGATTTGGGAATTTGGTGGGCAAAATATCGATTGTGACATGAGCTGTGTGGTGTGGCACGCCATCCTGGATAAACCATATGCTGCCCAAATCCATGTCTTCAGTTTCAGTCAGTCAAAAAGTCGGTTAACATGGCTCTCTAACAGCCTCATTTTCGAAAAAAAAAGGTCCAGTAATGCCACCACTCAAACAATCCGCACAATGTGCAGGTTTGGGTTTTCCGAGCACCAGATGCGGCAATTTTGTTAACGTAGGCGCCGAAATGAAAAAGGCGCCTCTATTTACTGAGATTTTTTGCCAATTCAAGCTGGTCTAAGGCCCAAACTGCGAAACAATAACGAAGCGGATGGTCGGGTCGTGCGCCTTCAATTGCTGATTCAATTGGAGCTTGTAAGCGAATAATCCGAGATCTGATCTTTGTGCAGAATTCTCCTCAGGCTAGTGCGTGAAATGTTGAGCTGTTGAAATCGCTGGCGAGTTGATGTTCGTGAATTGAGTCTCACACTCTCGGCCACAGCAGCCACATTCTCACCGTACGACAACGGGGACCACGAGTGTTGTCCACTAGCATACCAGTCTCATGAACTTTTTGCACAAACTTCAAATGATGATTGTGATTTAGTCTTGAGAAGGATGTTTAGGGATCTTTCTTACTCACGACAGCGACGTTAACCAATTTCCCACCAAGTAACTTCTTTAAAATTTGTTAGGAAGAAAATAAAAATACCGAGCATATAGTTCATATACTTTTAATTCAAAAAATGAAGTTATTATTTTACCAAAAATTTAACTAAAGGGAATCTAACCAGATGCCTCTCAATATTGTTGCAGAAACTATACTTTCGTTTTTTAATTAGTGATGCCACTGCGTGATTTGCACGTTCTAGCCTGTTGATATGCAAATCCTTTTTCGAACATTCGGACTCCTTAAACTCCTCTCCCAACACCTTGAAATCCACGTGTGCATCCAAAATTGTCACCTTAAGACTTCAAGCATTCATAAGCATTCTGGGGACATCAAAATACTCCTCGTCTCCCCCTGGGTTTCTCCCTCATTTTTACAATTTTCATTAAATGTGTCTCGACCCATCATTCCTTTTTTTCACAACATTGTTTGACACGTTTTTTTTTGTCAGCAAATACCAAAGGTCTTGATGTGTTTTATCGCGTCGCACTAAAAGTTCCTCAGCTTTGACTTAAAATATTCATCGCATATTTCATATTCACTCAATCATCGCCCCGTGACTCGGCGGGGTAATCAAATGAATCAGTAACGAGCGCGTCCCCGCGCACAACTCGCGCAGCAAATTTTTCAATTTGCACAGTATCACACACGGGACATCAGCGGCGCTTCACACTTCCCTCATCAATTACACACGTCCCCTCATTTTTATGGCAATTTCGATCCCGATTTTTTCTCCTCAATGAACCATCAAACCAACAAATCATCAAATCATCAAATTTGTGCGTTTCTCGTACCCCTCGTTAATATTTTGATTCAATTTCCAATAGTGACCGACCGGCCGTTGATCCGAGAGCTGACCCAATTTCCCAAATCCCCAATGCGACCCGGGAAAATTTGTCGAAAATTGTTTTCGTTTCAAGAGGTATTTGCTCGATGTGCTGTCATCTCGGCGGTAAACAGGACACATCGGCCAACAACAGTTCAGCGGAATAGCTGAATACAAAGAGGGACACAAAATAAAAAAAAAAATACTTAATTGAGCTTTTTCCTAAATGGTTTTCCATTAATTTCCTTCCTCGTAATAAGCAACATGCCTCGCTCATTCTTATCTCCCCCGGCCCACTTAATTGTTCATTCAACGGTAATGAAGTCTGAATCTCTGTTGCCGGCAAGATAGTCGGAGCTTGTGGATTTTCAGCAACCCGCTGGATGGGGGTTTTTGAGTCTGAATTTAATTTATTGTTTGCTCTCGAGATCGATCGATTCGATTATCATTAAATATGAATGGGGTGCGAGATACACGCTTTCTCGGAGAGTTGTTACATTTTACTATCTCACTACAGCACTTTGGATGTGTCGTAACGCTGTGTTTCGGGGCATTTTCTCGGCAACTAATTAAAACTTTATTGGGCTCTGAGTGTTGGCGCGCTGAAATCGTCTTATCACTGGATTGTGTATAACATTTATGACCGTTAAGTGCGGCGATATCTCAGAAATGGCGCGTGAAATGTATTTGAGAAAGTTTAGCTTATTCCATACACCCTTTCAGTGGTTTCTTTGGTTGTCTCCGCATCGGTTGATGTTCACATTCTGATGGAGATCCGAGTGGAAATCGAGCAGTTGATAACATGAATTTTAAAGCAACCACTTACTCGAGGGGGATAAAATTCTGAAAAGCTGAAGGAAGACAAGATAACGTGGAGGGAATTGAGCAAATACAGTGTTTATTGTTTACAAGGGGAACGAATGAAGAAGCGATTGCTTATTGGGGAAAGAATGTACATAATACGTAACGCAAAATTCTGAACTACTTCCCTGGGTCCTCTTGTTTGGCCACACTTGGCGGATATGGCAAATAAATCGTATTTTAGTTTAGTTTTGTGAAACCGGCAGCATTGAGGAGAGGAAAGGATCATTCTGACTGGAGAGGCTGGTTGAGACTGAAATCTGCATCGGACCGTAGCGCGGTACACAAAAAGTTATAAGCAAGATCACGAGGTAATTAAGTAGTGAATGCTCCTGATCTAGCTTTACGGATTTTAACAAGGATGAAGAAGCTCCTTAAGACAAAAGCTCTTGCGGGTTCAATTGTTGCTCCTCTAATTTTGTGAAATTAACAGGGGAACTTAAACAGTCTATGTTCGTAATTGCACAGATGAAGATCTTACAGGCAAAATATTTACGTGTGATCCTCTGTTGCGTTGACTTTGTGAGAGAACATGGTCATTCGAAACGGATATTAAATGCCTGGTGGGGCCATCTAGTGGTTATTTTTCAATTCATAGGTTATTTTGACACTGACAGCTGTTTCCCCCTCGAAATCTTGACAGAAAGTCAGTATCATACCTCTGCGGAAGGTCGCTTTACTCTTGAACAACCCTGGGAAATATTGAAAACTTATTTCCAAAGTGAGTGTTATGTAGCCCAAACAGTGCGTTTTTTTGAAAAGAAGTTTTGGCGGAAATGAAGCACCCATCGCGACTGCTGTACGCAAGTTTGTGCAAAAAGTTCGTGAGATTGGTATGCTAGTGGACAACACTCATGGTCCCCGTCGTCGTACTGCGCTCACAGATGAGAATGTGGCAGCTGTGGCCGAGAGTGTGAGACTCAATTCACGAACATCAACTCGCCATCGATCTCAACAGCTCAACATTTCGAGCACTAGCCTGAAGAGAATTCTGCAGAAAGATCTCTGATTATTCGCTTGCAAGGTCCAATTGACTCAGCAGTTTGGGCCTTGAATTGGACAACGATTTTAAGCGAAAAATCATCTTTTCTGACGAGGCGAGGCGCATTTTTATCTCGACGACTACGTTAACAAACTTAATTGCCGCACCGCATCTGGGGCTCGGAAAACCCGCACGTTATTGTCGAGAAGCAAATACATCCACAGAGAGTGACAGTTTGGTGCGGATTGTATAGTGGTGGCATCATTGGACCACTTTTCATTAAAAATGAGTCTGGGAACAACGTTTCGGTCAACGGTGGTCGTTTCAGACCCTGTTAAACGATTTTTTTACTGAAATTGAACACATGGAATTGGACGACCTCTGGATCGTGCAGGATGGCGCGCCATGCCACAATTGATCTTTTGCGCACCAAATTTCCAAATCGTATTATCAGCCGTCTTGGCGATGTCAATTGGCCGCCTCGGAGCTGCGATTTGGTATGACAACCAAGTTTTTTATAAATTTTCTTGAACAAGTTAAGTTAAGCTAGTTTTGAGTATTTTTGTCTAGAATGTAAGAATCATGAATTTTCAAATAAAAATACATAAAAAAAAGGTGCCATTTGGCCCCTTTGGTCTATTTTTTGTGAAGAATCGTGAAGGAGTGATGTTATGGCAACAATCTGAAAACGATTCAAGCACTTAAGGCCAATATCATTCAAGCAATCCGTGAGCTACAGCCCGAAACCATCAACAAGGTCTTGGAAAATTTTGAAAATTGGAGCCGAGGAAGCCACTTGAACGACATTGTATTTCATAATTAATGGGAATGTTTGTTCTTACTAATAGATCCATAGTACATGGAAAAGATTTAATTTTGTTCATTTTATTGAATTATTAAAAAGAAACTTGTATTTGGGCCACCCTGTAGTAACAAAAAGTAACAAAAAAGAATAAAATTGCAAAATTGAACACAAACACGTGTACTGTACCGCTGTACATTTTTCTAAACTGTCATCTGCGTGTTTCATTTCAATATGACAACCGAATACATTCAAGATCCAAAACAGGCTAAACGAAAAATTTACGAGTACAGGTCAATATCTCGAAGAAGTATCGAAACAGGTTTGATTCTGATAAGAACTGGCGAACATTTTCAGAAGTATCAATTACGTGATTTAATTAAAAAATGAAAAACACGCGTTTCTTGCAGTTTAAAATGTGAAACATTAAAATAAAATAATATCGATGAATGTATAGCAGCACAGATTTGCGTCAGCATTCTAGTATTTGGTGAACGGGGATATACTTGAACGTATGTTCAAGTGAACAAGTGTTGAACATTTTTCTTGACGTCCACTTGAGCCAATTACTTCAGAGAGATTGACAAAATTCACTTTCTTGTCTCCAGTGATTGATTACTGAAATATCATATGATACCACTGTGTTTCAAGGAAATCAAAAATACACTGCCGGACTTGACAGTATAAATGTACTTTGTCAAGCTCTGTTATTGTTTTTGCAATACCTTAGCTTATTTGGAAATTACAAATACTTTTGTCCCAGCAAATTTTGAATGGTTTAGTTATTTTTGTTGCTGTTGTTTGTTGTAATAATGAATTATATAATATGTTTTGTTTATTAGTGTATTCTTTTATTCTCTACAAAAAAAATAAATTTTGCGAATCGCATAATTGTGCTGTTTTTTCCGCATTTTAATGTTAGTAACACCAGTTAGTGGGCGCCGTGGTAGTGTGGGTTCGTGCGTCGGCCCATGCGCACTTGACTTTCACAGTCTAAGTTCGAAACCAAGTTCAGACAAACAATTTTTTTTTGAAAAATAGGTTCGCGGCTCCACCTCTTTCGAGTCCCTGACAATGCTCAAAGAGTATAACTGTCTAGAAAAAAGCTTCTCAATCTCGCCGTTCGGAGTCGACATTAAATCGAAATTCATCCACTCGTGAGAGAACAATAGCACGCACAACACGAGTGGTCGCTAAGAAGCTAGGCCCAGGTCCACACCGGACTGTAGCGCCGCCATTATTATTATTATTAACACCAGATTACAAATACTTTTGTCCATCAGTGTATATTTTTCAAATTACCGTCACGTTTGTGTCATAGTATTAAATAAAATCATCTGAAGAGCTGTTTTTCATCTTTTATCGCTTTCCTACGTCGACATTTAACTCTTGCTAGAGATTGGATTCACAAATTAGATCCAGAATCAGTCGAAGTAGTGGGATTCAAGGTCTGATCCAACGCAGAATTACAAATCGGTTTCTCTCAATTTTTTTTTAAAACCAACACCTTTCTAGAAAGACCAAGTTAACTTTATACAAGACTTTGATAATTTCAGACATGAACTATACCCCAAACGGATCGCGCGCAGAACTTTTCTCTCGAAAAGACCAAGACACTGTTCATCCGCTTGGGATATTGTCCATGCCTCTGCGCCGTACAGCAGGACTGGGATGATCAAGGTATTATACAAGGTCATCCGAGATAGGGCTCTACTACTCAATTGCCTTTTGAGACCAAAAAACCAGCAGTTGGCAAGAGTTATTCTGCGCCTTAACTCGGTACTGATGTTGTTTGTACTATTTACCGCTAAGCTGAGGTAGATGAAGTCCTTAACTACCTCAAGATATAGCTGCCTATGATGACGTTCTGGCCAAGTCGTTGATGTTGTGCGTCCTTTCTGGATGACAGCATATACTTGGTTTTGCCCTCGTTCACCGCCAGACCCATTTAGCCGTTTCTATGCCAGCAAACGCATCTTTGACGGCTCGCTGTGTTTGCACAATCACGTCAATGTCATCCGCGTAACGGACTTTTGGAAGATCGTGCCTCTTGTGTTGGCCAGTGAGTTTTGCACGATCTTCTCAAGAACGATGTTGAAGAAATCACATGAGAGCGCGTCACATCACTAAAAGCAACCTACTCCAGTGCAGTTAATTTGATCCCAACGGCAAATGGTGACTGAACCAGATTCGTTTTTACTGGGATTCGAACCTTGGACCTCTCTAACTTGGGGCAGGCACTTAACCAACTGCGCCATCCAGTCGTACTGTCAAACGTACTTTGTATTCTTGTATCATCGTTTTGATCTCTCACAAATCTGAATTAGGTGTGCGTTCAAACTTTTTCTGAATACACCCTGTTTTTATTTATATTTGATATATAGTTATGAGCTAATTTTTATGTTCAACACATTATCTCGCTTTGACTCTTTCTTTCTTTACTTCCTTCGCCCAAATTTTGAAATTCGAGAAACTACAAATGTTGGCGCAGAAAATACACTCACGCAAAAATTAAAAAAAAAACATAAGTGGCAACACTATACTGTTCTAAAAATACCCTAAAGACGGTTAAAAACTTTTCATAATCTTATCAGTTAACGCCTTATGTATTAAATTGGCAACGTAAGCCCCCATTTGATCAACTTTTTGATAGTCGATGCCAACGAGTTCGCTTAGTCATCAATTTCTTATCGAATACAAATCACCTTCCGTTTGGTTTTTACTGAAAATCGGTTCTCGACTCGATGTGTGCTTATTTTAGAAGCTCGCATCTTTGAATAATATTTGCTATCTCCTAAGCTGCAAACAAAAACACTGGAGATAAGGCAGATCTTATACCTCGGCTTTAAAAATAAAACATTTTTGCATCGCAGAAGGGGAGAGATAATTTCATGACAATGTATTCGAACGAATTGTTGAAAGGGTAAGTGGAAGAAGGGGCTATGTGAGACTATCCATGTCTTAAGATAATCGCAGTTTACAGTTAACTTTAAATGACAAATAACGCTATTTGCTGCACATAGCACCTTCTGCACAACTGTAAGTTCCAAGTTGTCAACTAGATAGCTCTAGGAGTCAGTCCATATGTTAAATGTGTGGATGCATTCATTTAGTTTCTTGAGCACTCATGCTAGACGTTTTTAATACCTGTTGTTCTGAAATAGATAAGTCATGGGATTACTTGGATTATAACTTTATCGGTTATGAGAGACAAGAAGAAAAGGAGTATATGATAGAAGAAAGCTGTAGACCGTCTTCTCTGGTATTCGTTGGAAATTGAATTGAAGTCACTATGCAAATCTGTGAGTGACATTTACATTATTCAATACCATTTTCAGCTTGCGAAGTCGCATTCGGGACACAAATTGACCTTCAAATCACTCAATTCTTCGTTACAAGGACTAACCGGAAGACTGACGTAGAACTGTTAAGTCACTCGCCAAAGACGTCAAAGCTAGAGGGGTAAAATAATGCGAATTTATGTTCACCAACTCTGTGTAATGAATCGTATACGCGTGACTCAAGCGGATTGCTAACTAAATGACTCAGGGGTTTGACTTACATTTTAGAGGTTTCTATTTCCGGAAATCATTAAATTTGTGTTAATATTCACGAATTTCCCTCAAACTAGCGGACCCTAGCCATCGGACTTCCTGCAGTATAATACGCACTGAGCGAGATGGAAGAGTGATTTTCTGAAATAAGAAGCAAGTCCTTTCTAAGTGGGTGTTTACAAATGCTTGGACAATCCGTCTGGGCAGGCAAGATTTTCTGCATGTGGAATCGGTTCAATTGCATCATGCTTTCACTCAATAATGTGAGCGAATTGGGTAATGGCTGAAACACAATAGTGCGTTGCGCCAGCCGACTTCATGTCACGGAGGGTGTGCGTTGACGCACTGCGTTAATCAAATACCAAATGAAAAATATTCCATTAGCTGTTTTCATTTCTGAAATGTCAAATAAAAAATCACTTTGGTCAAACAATTGAATGTTAAAGAAATTAATTGCGGACAATGAATGTCAAGAAAGATCAAAAAATTAAAAAAGTGCTTCTTGTTGTTAATTTGGCGTATTCATGCTTCTAAGCATACACGGATTTCAAATTAGTTTTGTCGTTAAAATAATTGTAGTCAGCTGTTTTCATGTCTCAAATGTCAATTGCCACAAAATATTTTCAATTTGGGAAAAAAAAACTCTCAATTTGGGAAACATTTCTCAATTTCGCTTTCACAGCGCATCCCTCCAACATGTTGAATAATGACGTGCGTTGTGATTACGTTTTACGTTTTATTACGATCCTCTCATCTCTCTCAAATTTTCACTTACGACGCAGTATTTCGTGCATGGCCATTGAATTGTGTGCGTTGAAAGACAACGCTGACGCTGATGCACTATTGTGTTTCAGCCATAATGCTCTTTGATTGAGGATGATTTTGCTTTCGCAGTGGTGTAACATGGACTGCAGTGATTTTTGTTCATTTTTATATTGCGGTAAGAAGCATAATCAAAAGTAATTGGTGGATGTCCGCAAGGTTTCGTCCGGGGTCCATGCAAGCGCTGTGCTCATCATGATTATATATGAATCTTCTCCACTTTTGAGTGATTGACTTGTGATTTGTTGCTGCTGATTAGAGTGAAAAGCAACGGTCCAGACAATGATAATGACCATCTGTTAGCGTAAACCAAATGAGCTGACATCTGCATCAGCATTTTTGGAGTTTCGTTCTGGAGTTCTAAACCAAATGAGGTGCATTCTCTCGAGCAACTAAAGGTAGAGGCTTATCAACATTTTATCCCAAACATTCAGGTGTTTATCCTGTTCAAAATTAAAGCCCAAATCGCAACAGCGCGTTCGGTCGCTCGGACTTTGACAGGGATTGGTACGCGTTTTATCGAATTTACGAGAATCTTATGTCAAAGCACGAGCACTCAGTTTTCCAAATCGAAATAGATCTCGCGCGTATTGGCTGAAACACAATAGTGCGTCAGCGTCAGCGCTGTCTTTCAACGCACACAATTCAATGGACATGCACAAAATACTGCAGCAAGCTACGTAAATGAAAAATGAGAGAGATGAGAGGATCGTAATAAAACGTAAAACGTAATCACAACGCACGTCATTATTCAACATGTTGGATATTTTTTTGACAGAGGGATGCGCTGTGAGAGCGAAATTGAGAAATGCTTCCCAAATTGAGAGTTTTTTCCTAAATTGAGAACATTTTGTGGCAACTGACATTTGAGAAATGAAAACAGCTGACTAAAATTATTTCAACGACAAAACTAATTTGAATGAATACGCCAAATTAGCAACAGGAATCACTTTTTTAATTTTTTTAACTTTCTTGGCATTTATTTTCCGCAATTAATTTCTTTAACGTTGAATTCTTTGACCAGAATATTTTTTGATTTGACATTTCAGAAATGAAACAGCTGACGGAATATTTTTTATTTGGTATTTGAGAGAGGGAGGGAGGAGCTTATTAACGCAGTGCGTCAACGCACACCCTCCGTGACGTGAAGTCGACTAGCGCAACGCACTATTGTGTTTCAGCCATATAGGCTTGTCTTTCGGATGATATTTTTCGCAATTACTGTAAATGTCACTATTACCCGTCAACCTTTTCCACTTTTTTTGGTCTTTTAAAGAATTTGAGTGCACCATCCAGCACCTCGTTCTATTTTCCTTTAATTGGAAGGCGAAATGCTGCCGTCGACTTCATTCCTATCCAAAACGGCGTAAGTGAGGTTGTCTTTGACTACCTAACATAAGCCTATTGGGATTTGTAGATCCTCCGGCGGTTTTCTTGGGCTCGGAGGATGACGTCTCTGCCGATCTGGCTTGCTTAGATGTCGATAGCTCAGGGACATTCGTGCTGTCACTGTCAAAGATTTTGACGATTTTTTTTGCCCAGGCTAGCGAGCGTTTTTCTTGCTCAGAAAGCGTCTCCGGCGGAACACCATTGAAACGCTCCAAAATCTGGGCTGCAGTATGCCGCTCCCTGTATTTCTTATTGGAAAGGCCAATGGCCTTTGAGGAGGTAGCAGTACTGCGGGCGTTTCTGGAATCCAAGAAGGATTTACAGGGCTCCACGTGGCTATTGGCGAGCCTAGCCGAAACTGTTTTGGTCGCCAGCACTTAAGGAGCTGAAGGGCCTTTAGTGGCGTTGGGAGTTAAAGTCCCAGCCGGTGAATAAGGACCGGTCTCATTTTTTTTTAAGATTTTTGAGTTTTTGTAGACATGATAGGACCCACGAGTGGCGAAGAAGGAAATGTCCGGCTGCGCAGAGATCCGCAATACGCAGTTAAGGCTAGTTAATCCGAAAGCTCGCCAGGTATTTCGGATACTCCGTTAGCGACTGGGCCTTAGTTTAGGGTCGGCGCCCAGCCAGGCTGATCCTCGGCAAAGCACGGTTGAAACCTTAATCCAGACCTTGATCCAGGAGAAATTATGGAAGGGGGAGAGTGGAGCAGAAATGGGTTGCATAGTAGCTTCGGATCTCGTCATAGAGAATAAATTCTCAATAGTCATTGATCTTTACTAAGCCTCCGTACCGCATCAGGGTGTACAATCACGTAAATCTAAAGACTGGACACTTGTAGGCTATACATGGATTTGATCTCCATTTGCAGCACTTAGCTTTCTTACAACTTTCCGCTCAAGAATATTGCGTTTTCGACTTAGCTGTTTATATCTGAGTCCTTGCATTGCACCACAAAGTCGTTAGCACTCAAAGGGAGAATTTTATATATTCTTGTGAAGGTCAACGCCCTTGATGGAGCAGCTAGAAGTCTCCATCGTCATTCTGCTCAATTTGACGAGCTTGGCATGAAAGTCAAAATATAGCATTGTATAGTTCGTCTCCATGCGCTTTCATATTCGGCCTTGAAATCGGTGAAGGACCAACATCACGCTTTACAAAACACTTATCTTGTCAGTACTTCTTTGTGGAACCAAAAGCTGGACGACAAGCAGGACGGCAAAGCTGATTCTAAGTGCTTTCGAAAGAAAAGTTCTGCGTCCGATCTTTGGTCCCATTTGCGTTGATGGCTTCTGGGGAAGAAGATTCAAACACGAACTATATGGGCTGTACAACGACATGGCGTAGAGCGCATGGGCAACACTGCTCCAGCCCGAATAATCTGCGACTGCGCACCAATTGGACAACGCAATAATGTACGCCCGCGAAACCGATATCGTACACAAGTATAGAAGCACGTCAGCCAACTTGACGAGGCAGCTAATAATCATTCTAGCTGAAGGGGATTGATGACTGAAGCCCAGGTCCATCCCAGACTGTAGCGCCATCAGAAGAAGAAAGCCTACCCTGTCGAAAGCATTTTCAAGATCTAGAGAGAGAATAGTTACTTCGTCCGAGATAAAAAGTGGTTTGGATAAGTAAAAATCCCGATGAATGAATTCGTCAGCGCAAGCCTTGTTTGGTCTGAATACCACTTGATTGTGACTTAGAAGAAGTTGTGTGTCAAAGACTACAATAAGGGTTGAAAAATTATATTTTCTAAGACCTTTGACATGCAAGGCATAAGGGAGATTGGGCGAAAACCTTCCATCAAACTTCGGACTAATGTCAATCTTTTTTGTTATACAGTAATGTTGTTGCAGAGTGGAATTATACTAATTGTACACATTCTGTCTGGAAATTGCTGCAAGTATCAGGTAGGACGCAGCCGCGTTTCGAGAATAGGTACAACCAATGCCCATTCCCTTACTGTGACTTTACGTTTCACATGAGTGGTGGAAACATTCCAGCCCTAGCTTTTTGAATTGCTTTTTGTGACTTAAATAAATACAAAGGATCAATAAGGGCCAACTGTTTGAAGGTTGTTCACACAGTATGTTCACATTCTTCGTCGTTTGCTGACTCAAAATGTCGTTTCCATAACAGCCTGTGCTCATTAAATCGTCCTTGTCGAACATTAACTCCCCACGTATCACTTCGAATTCAATGGGAGGGATAGTCTTTCAAGAAAATCTTGAACAGCAAGCGAAGCTCAATATTACAGACGTTGATTAGGCCAGACATATGTGCGCAATTTTTTCCAATTCAATGCTTCTCCCTGCTGCGCAACTTCAATTTAAGTTCAGCGCGACGAATTGCTTCCACGAGCGTATCATACTGAAATCGACGATTATAATTTTGTCTTGAACTCTATGTACGTGTACAAATAAAATGATAAGACTTTAATTGAAATGCGCACAGTCTCTGTTTAAAGCAAAGCAAAATAATTGTTTTTGTTCTATCAAATTAACATCCATTACGTTCCTTTTAACTCTCAACTGGAACTGTAAGCGCCCCTGCAGGCGGTTAATTAGTAACTACTCAGAATATGAAAACAATGTCGAGACCCTCCTCAGTCATCGCGACTCACTGTCATGACCTAATTGAGTTTACCCACCAATTCATCCATTAGGTGCAAATCTCAAACAAAGCACCCTCGTTCCACAGTTCCCGTACCTTCAGCAATGCCCAACGTCAAAACTCGATTACAATTACATACAAAAATAAAATCTGACCTTGTGGCAACCCCTTGAACATTGTCCTATGATGCAGGGATGCAACAACTTACTTCGAAAATCAACCCTAGCGCCAGCAGCCTTACTCGGTCACATTTCTCTACCTCATGACGATGACGGTGATGGCGATGACGACGACAACGACAACAGAGTCGACAACGAAGCAACAAATTAGAAAAATCTAATTTCCCTTTCGTGAGAACGCACCCGCCTACCACCGCCACCACCACTACCCCACCACCATCATCCGCAGATAGCGCTAAGAAAAAACCACCCAAATCACCTAAACCACCCGAAAACACCCCAAACACTCCGTTAACTTTTAAACACAAACAAATCGGTGTGTAGAACATGGAGTTTTGAGCTGCGAGACATGGTGTGTGAGTGATCTGGGTGGTGGTTGTGTTGAGTCTGTGGTTGGCACAGGTTGTGCGTTGCCTGGTGGAATGCGATATTGATGTTGTTCCTTCTGTCGTGTGATGGAAAAATCAATTGAACTTCTCTGCGGATGAGAGGCCACCAGAAACTCTGTCTATTTTGCTTTATCACCGGCTCGCATTTATACTTTGTCACCACAACACAACAGCATTCACCCTTGGTAACGGGCCCCCACTGATCTGTGAAACTGTGGAGGTGGAAGCACGACCTCCTCCACTAACAGCCGTTAAGAAAATTCTCCCACCAAATTCATTTTTCATTTTTCCTTCTGATAAGATTTTTTCACCAAATTCTCATGGGTTTGGGTTAAAACTGTCTACTCACCGAGATAAATGCTTTAGGAGCTGGTTTTTTATGAGCGAAACCATTTTTTCTTTGTTTTCTTTTCACTTATTCTCTTGGCGATTTTTCTGTGAGGAAAAAAATTCACTGATTCACTCAATTTCTTCTTCCTTTCTGCACTTGAATGAATTTTCTTTCTTTTGATTTTCATGCACTCCGAGGGGTATTGGACATTTTCGCAAAGTGTTCCCGGAGAAAGTAGAAGGGGCGAGACTTTATCACTTTTGATTGCAACGAAAAAAACAAGGAATTTTCCACAGAAATTCTGTTTGGGATAAGTCGATTGTTGGAACGGTTGCACAGTTGGAAAATAATTAAGGAAAATGAACTGCTTCTCTACCTCCGGTGGTAGTTGCTGACAACCTCTGATGACATTTCAGAAATTTTCATTTCTCTGACATTTCTCATTTGACGTTTTGCGGTTGTGCATGATTCTGTGAAAGTGTGTGGGTGAACTTACAGACTGGGTTTGCAGCTATAGTATTTTTATGGTTTGTCTGCACAAGATAAAGATGAAGGTGTGGAATCGTTAGCACATTTCAAAATTTTTTTGGACTACAGTTTAAAAGTGGAATGTTAGGTTAGGTTGAAGTGGCTGGAGTATACACTTAGGCCAGTGTTAATTGACAGAGGAAAAACAATCAATATTTTAGATACATTTCATAGTTAAATGATTTTATTTTAGAAGAGCTTAAGGAGAAGAGTTTTTAAGAGTTCTTTTTCAACAAAAACAACCACAATTTACATGTGGACTTAGCAAAACAGTGAAACAATTTACTACTTACACGGCTTTTATTAAATTCTCATCGAGTTCAATTTTAGTCGTTCTCAATGTCCCTAGACAAACTGAATGAAAATGTTTACTAGGCTATTTTTTATTTATTGTTGTAAAACATTCTTCTTAAAGTTGTATAGCTTACATTTAAATGCGCTGCTTATCGCAGTGGGTCCACAAGGATCGGAGTGAAACGTGGTCTCCGCTTCGTTTACCTACCGAAATTTAGTAACTGCTTCGAAAAAGAATTTTTGAATACAGTTTATTTTGATGGCAGTTTAACGAAAAGATTCCACCACGAATTGTGCAGGCTGTACTATCACCATTTTTTTATGAGCGATGTGCAGGAAACGACAGGAAATGGTTAAATACCACAAAATCTTATCACCAAACTTAAGCATCTGGACTTCACTGACGATGTACAAAGGAATAACTTTTAGCTAATGACTGTTTACTCACTTCTAACGCTGACTGTATGCCTCATTTCGTACAAAGTAATTGACCTCTACGAAAAGGAATCATCGTCGTCCGACTGAAGATAAATTCTACGAAAATAAAAAATAAAAATCGTCAGGCTTGGAACAACCTTAACAGCTCAGATATGCATTGCTGGACACAGTTAAGGTATCGTCCTGGAAGAACTGTTTCAACCAATGACGGAACCGAACTGGACATTCACAAAAGAACCGCGAAATCTAATTTTGCGTTAGGGATGTTGTCAAGTATTTGGCATAGCAATGCAATGAGAGTTGGCGGTCCAAAGAAAATATACCGCAGAACAGAGGAGAAATAAAGCGCGACAGTTGCTGAGTGAAGCGCGGCAGACGGAGGAAAGTTAAGAAAGAGGCACTCTTCAGAAATCGGCTGCCTTAGGGCGCAGGCGTAGTAAAGATTGTATGCCTAACAAAAGCATATAGGATATGAAGAAAGAATGTGGACTACACAGCGAGGCAAGTCTAATCAAGCATCTGCGGATCCATTGCTTAAGGCGTCTAGGACATATAGAAGTATGAGCAACACGATTCCTGTTTGGAGCTTGTCAAAAAACAACGGAACACGAACACGATTAAGAGACATCAATGTCTTACAAACCTGAAGGGACAAGGCTTTGCTTTAAAGTAAAAAAGTTGTGTTTTGCACCTTTTTCGGAGACTACTACCAATTGGTGCACATCTTCACAGAAACAGATTCTTTAGGACCTCGGTGTTTCTGGACCCCATCTGAATAAAATTCTTAAGCTTTTCATGTTGCGATCTTAAACAACTTTTATATAAGACGGATCATCCCGAGGAGGACTCGATTGGGATTAATTAAAGCAAGCTTAATTCTTTGGATAATACACCCGCACCTGTGCCAGTCAACATCTTCTACCCATCAGTAAATACCCTAATTGCCGTATAGTTGTTGGCCCAATTTGTCACCCATTGATGGCTAGTGGAAAAGTGAGGACAACGGAAATATTTCTCAAAGTTAAGGATGTAAACCCCCTAAGTTTAGGTGCAGAATCGGCTGACAATACTATCCAACCTCCTATTAGCTCAGCCAAAAGACTCATTGAACAAGTATCTGTGCCATCAGCAAACGAACAGTGGCAAAGCCACCCAGACTGCGTCATATCCCACTGCTTAAGGCCCAAATACAATATCAACAAGACTAAATCCCTCATATCCAACAATAAGAAAATCATACGCATCTTAATAGGGGTTCTCTCTGGCCACTGCACCATAGGTGCAATGGCTAAAAGACTAAATCTCCCGGGGAACGATTTCTGTAGGAGCTGTAGGGATGAAGAAGAAATTGAATCAGTGGAGCATCCACTGTCCTCCTCTACAAGAACGACGGTTTACTTACTTAAAAGCAAGATTTTTTCACGAGCTCAGCGATGTTGCGAAGGTTCAGATCCCTGACCTCAGGAAATTTTTAGCGAGAACGGGGTGGTTTTGGTAATTGCATGCTGACTCTGCGTTAATCTCCGGAAAACATGCAATCCTTACAGGGCATACACAATGGGCCTCCACGGCCTCTGAGTGTAATTGCTGACAACAGCATAAAGCCCTCCTAACCTAACCTAACCTAAACCCCCTTATACTTTTTTTCTGTGGTTTTTTGATACACTACTGGAGCACTCGGACTCAAAACTGGTCCATTGTACTGCCAGGTAGCAACCTACTCCAGTGCCGTTAATTTAATCCCAACGGAAAATGGTGACTAGATCCGATTCGATGCCACTGGGATTCGAACGTGGGGCTCCTTTAACTTGGGCAGACACTTAACCAACTGCGCCACCCAGTCATCTAGAAGTCCCTTATACTTACTCTCCGCTACGTCTCCTAATAGCCTCTTTAAGATGCTTACATGACCTGTGGTGCTTGAACTCCGGTCGCCCAATTGATTAATTCTTAGGGCATTCTTAGTGGCCCATGCCTGCAGATAAAGATCTAAAGGAAGCATGTATGGGATTGTTTGCAAGCTGGCCGTTGGAGTGTTGCTAATTGCACCAGTAACTCCCATGCACGTGAGTCTCTGTTACTTCATTAATGCCTTTAATTTTATGCCATTCAATGTCGCCTGCCACCAGACTATGCTGCCATACGTGGGAATTTAGCGAGGTAGTATTCTGTTTGCAAGCTAAATGCTGTACAGGATGTAAAAAAAATGAAAAGGATCTTTTTGACTTCACTGTAATTTATTCGTATACAGTCTTGTTAAAAACACAAAAAAACATAAAAAATCTTCACTTTTAAAGAAAATAATAATAAATAAAAAAAACTTAAAAGTATATTCTAGTCCACTATTGGTGGCCGTGGTGTGCTGATGAGCTCACAACTGGAGAGTAAGGGGACTCTGGTATTTCCTGAAAAGAATACCATTTCAATTCTTAAATTAGTTTGATCAAAGCAACTTAATCCTTACAATATGCTGGTTGAAATCAGGAAATGGTTGATTTTTTGTAATCACTGAAGATCCCTCATTTGCCCTGGCATTCAACGCAGCGACTGATTTTCCTTTATTTCCAGAATTTCTCCTATAACGCCTAACAGCGCTCTCATCATCTGTCGCGAAGGTTCTCTTTTGCATTTTCAGCGGTTTGTAAAACGAAATGCTTGAGCTATCCGAATCAGATGTGTTATCAATTGTTTTCGGATCATCTGTACTCGATCGCTTTGCTCCTGCATATTTATCAAACTGGAATACAATGTAATTATTTAAAGGTCTTCTTCGTTAAGGGGTGAAGCACAAACCTTTGGTTGTTTGTCTGGAATAGCAGATGCAAACCTAGAGAGTTCTTTGAATTTTATGTAGACCTCTTCTACTTCTTGCTCCTTTGATAGCAGCTTCTTCTTTAGGTCATCTACTTTTGACTTTTGGAAAAACAAAGACGTTAGGGAAAGAGCGTTGAGAAGTTTTCAAATAACTTGTACTTACCTTCAAGTCATCGTTTATCTTAGTTAAACTATATTTTTCCTTTTGATGTTCGACTAATCTTGAGTCTTGCTCATACCGTAGTTCATTGATCTCAATCTGACAGGAAAAAAAGTGATTACATTTTGAAGGAGATAAACCATTACTCTTACCTCCAGATCCTTTATTTGCTTGTTCCCACCCACCGCCTCCGCAAGACTCTTCTGCAAATTTGTAGTCTCTCGTTCCATTTTCATGATTGTGTCTTGTAGGTTGATCTACTCAATAATTTTTTTTTTCATTTTAAACAAGAAATTAGAATCGATTTTCAGTTGCCCACCTTAAGTGTGTTGAGATTTGAAACTTCTGCCTTGAGCTTTGTTTTCTCGTTATCCTGCTGACACTCCAACATCTCCAACTGCCGCTTAAGATCCTCATTCAACTGTTCGCTCTTGGCTATTTTTTCATATAATTCGGTTTGAACCTGGTCAAACTGTAAGCAAATTCATATAACCTCCTCGCAATGTGTGCAACTACGATGAACTTAACCTGATTAATGTCCTGACTTTGAATACTCTCTAAAGTTCCCACTTGGGTCTCTAAATCTTGAATCTTTTCGTACAACAATGAGACTTGCTGATCATAGGCGATGTCCAACTGAGCGAATTTCTCTTCAGAACATTGAAGCTGCTCTCGTAGAGTAAAATTTTCCTCATTAAGCACTTGCTGCTTCTCGAGAAGCTTAGCATTCTCCTTCGAGAGTTCTTGTAACCTAATTGTATCGGTGAAAGATAAGAACAAATCGGCGAGATATGTACGGCAGACACTTACTGATTTTGAAACTTTGCGATCAAATTGGAATTTTGTTTGATTATCAATTTTTGTCGAGCAAGCTCCTCTTCACTTTGCTTAGCCCTCAAGGCCACAGAATTGTATTTCTCTTGAAAGTGAATTTGATTGGATTCAATCAATTTCAGCAGGCTTCCAGACCGAAGACTCAGCATGAAATTTTTTAAATCAGTAATTTCATTTGAATTTTGTAGATCCATTGTTCCTGAAAAAGACAAATTATGAATGGTTTGTGAAAAATAGTCTAAAATCTTGTGAGAAATGCCACAGAGCCAGACTCTTCGTATGGTATTGCAACAAGTTTCAACAACAATCAAGGACAAAAATATGATTACGAATATGCCATAAGCACATTCGCTTGTTTCAATTTGCTTCAATTTGTTTGAACTTAAAAAGTTGAAAAGATATACAAACCTCAGTTAATTGCTAACGCCACAAACCGTTAGCAACTTGAAAAGGAGAAAATTCATTTATTGGATTTTTCTCTCACCATTTAACGATCCAAAATGAGTTTCATACTGGTACAAGGGAGGATAAATAAATTCGTGTAAACTAGTATTTGGCAGCTATTTGGCGGTTAAGCCCACCACGTCCGGTTTCGACGCCGGCTTGCCCATAGAAACACATGCAACCGTATTTTGGTTGCACAGCGACAAGACTTCTTAAAAGTTGTCGAACTCGAAATTTAGTTTTGTGCATTTTTGCAAAAAATCTTGAGTTTGTATCCGTTGAAAAACCGCCAAACACGAACTGAATAACGGACTTTGTTCAAAGTTGTGCAGCTGGGTATTAACATGTGGTAATGGGAGGGAGTGGGCGCCTTGGCCATGTGGGTTCGTCCGTCGACCCATGCGCATTTGACTTTCACAGTCTAGGTTCAAATACAAGTCCAGACAAACAATTTTTCAAAAAAAAAAAATTGTTCACGGCTCCACCTCTTTCGAGTCACTGACAATGCTCAAGGAGTATAACTGTCCAGAAATAGCTTCTCAACCTCGCCTTTCGGAGTCGGCATTAAACTGTAGGTCCCCTCCACTCGTGCGAGAACAATAGCACGCACAACACGAGTGGTTGCTGAGAAGCTAGACCCAGGTCCACCTCGCACTGTAGCGCCGCCATTATTATTATTATTAACAGGTGGTAATGGGAGGGAATGGGTTCTACAGCAACCACTGGTGTTGTGTGTGCTATTGTTCTCTCACGAGTAGAGGGGGAACCTATAGTTTAATGACGACTCCGGACGGCGAAGCTAGACAGTTATACTCTTTTGAGCATTGTCAATTCATGTTTTTTTCGGGAATCAAACTTAGACCTCGAGCACCGGAATCAGCTAACTTTACACACTACGACACGGGGACCACTAATTTTAGTGCGGCAAGAATACAGAAAACTAATGACATCACTGCTTTTTTGATGGTCTGATCATTCTTCTCTTCCTTCCGGTAGTGCAACCATCGAGTGAACTTAGATGATCTACCGTAGACATAAGCTCGTGATGTACCTCTCTCTTATTGTGCTGACATACCAAACGAAAATCATGACAAGTTAAGATTTATCACACTCTCAAACTTTACTTACTTACTTAAGGTGGCGCTACAGTCCGGGGTGGACCTGGGCCTCAACCAAGAGCTCGATCTTTATCTAGCTGCCTCCAGTTTCGCGCGCATAGTTGGTTGAGATTCCTTTCCTTGCGTGCGCTAACTTAGTCGCGGTCTTCTTCTACTGCGCTGTCCATCAGGGATGGATTCGAAGATTTTCTGGGCCGGAGCATTGGTTTCCATTCTCTCTACATGACCTAGGACCTCGTTGGACCTAGGACTTCGTTGGATCTAGGACCTCGTTGGATCTAGGACCTCGTTGGACCTAGAACCTCGTGGGACCTAGGACCTCGTTGGACCTAGGACCTCGTTGGACCTAGGACCTCGTTGGACCTAGGACCTCGTTGGACTTAGGACCTCGTTGGACCTAGGACCTCGTTGGACCTAGGACCTCGTTGGACCTAGGACCTTGTTGGACCTAGGACCTCGTTAGACCTAGGACCTCGTTGGACCTAGGACCTTGTTGGACCTAGGACCTCGTTGGACCTAGGACCTCGTTGGACCTAGGACCTCGTTGGACCTAGGACCTCGTTGGACCTAGGACCTCGTTGAACCTATGACTTGTACAGACGGGACCGAAAATCACTCGAAGAGTTTTCCTCACAAAGCAGCCAAGAGCAACCTCATCCGCTTTTGACAAAGTCCATGCTTTTAGGCCATATAGCAGGACTGGGACGACTTAGGTCTTACCTTGGTTGTTCGACAAAGGTTGCTTTCTTAGCCCAAGGAAGCAGCAATTGGCTAGAGTTGTTCTTCGTTTGATTTCAGCGCTGGCGTCGTTGTCTGAATTTATAGCGATTTCTAGGTAAACAAAGTCTTTGACTGCCTCAAAGCTATATCTGTCTACCGTGACTTTCTGTCCGAGACGTCGGTTTTGGGTGTTCTTTCTGGTTGACAGGATATATTTGGTCTTGCCCTGTAAATGCCATCTTCGCGGCCTCCGTCGCGCCATTGACATCAGGCTGTGTTCTTCCGATTATATCAATATCGTCGGCAAATGCAAGTAGTTGGACGGACTTCTGAATGATTGTGCTTCTGGTGTTGGCGTGCGAGTTTTGAACTATTCTTTCAAGAATGATGTTGAAGAAGTCGCATGACAGCGCGTCGCCTTGTCTGAATCCTTTTTTGACATCAAAGGTCTCGGTTAGGTCTTTACCAACCTTGATGGAGCAGCGTGCATTCTCCATCGTCGTCCTGCACAAACGAACGGGTTCGGTAGGGATGCCAAAACTAGACATTTCTCTGTATAGCTCGTCTCTATAGATGCCGTTATACACGTCCTTAAAATCGATGAAAAGGTGGTGGGTATCGATTTGTTGCTCTCGGGTTTTTTTCAAGATTTGCCGCAGTTTGAATATTTGGTCGATGGTGGATTTTTCTGGCCTAAAGCCAGACTGGTATGGACCGACCAGATTGTTGATGAATGGCTTTAGGCGTTCACACAACACGGCAGATAAGATCTTATAGGCAATGTTCAGAAGACTGATGCCTCTATAGTTGGCGCACTTGACAGCGTCTCCTTTTTTGTGGATCGGGCAAAAAATGCTGAAGTTCCATTTATCGGGCATGTTTTCTTCCGATCATATTTTACAGATGAGACACTCTCAAACCGCTCATCGATAATAAATCTTTTTCTTCTTCTTAGGGCGCTACAATCTGAGGTGGACCTGGGTCTCACCCAACATGCCTCTCCAGCTAGCACGATCTTTCGCCAGCTGTCTTCAGTTTCGCACACCAAGCCGGCCGAGGTCTCCCTCGACGTGTGTGTGCCACCTTGTTCGTGGACGTCCTCAGTTGCGTTGTCCCACAGGCTCAGAGTCGAAGATGATACATCTCCAGACTCGAAACCCTCATCCACCACACCTTCACGCACTCATGGCAAATCAAATAAATTCATTTAACACAAAATGACAGAACGTAGTATGTTTATTGCATTCAGTTACAAACAAAAAAATGATACAAAGGAGTAAATGAAGAGAAACAAACAAAAATGTATCCGATAACACTGAGCATGCACGATCGTACTTCGTATTCCTATTTATCATCAATAAGCGGTGGTTCGAGGCTAACACGTTGCGGTTCTTCCATGAAAAGCAAAACATAAATAAAATAAAATTGCAGGTGTCTCATTGATGGTTCTGCCATTTTACATCGCATGTATGTGTGTATAAAATTATTAATACTTAATTTACAATATTTTGAAGACAATTGTGTTAAGGCACAGGGTTTTGTGTGGCCAACCCACTAAAGCTAAAACAGAAATTAACATTAATTCCTTCGTTCGTGACGTTTTTGTTTTTTGAGAAACGATCTGTCGTTACGTTCTCCGCTACAGGCTTGGCGAGATTGAGCTATTGTCATTTACTTTCTAATTCTATGCAAACAAACAAAAAAAATATTATATTTTCATATTTACAAGATTATATAGACTAAATTGTTCTTTCAACTTACGACACATAACGGTAAGTAACAGTAACAAACAAATTTTAAGTAACTGATGACGAAAGATGTGTGTTCGAAGATTGATTCATTTAATTGGTGCATAGCCTAAACCTTTCCGCCTGCTGCTGGATGTTTGTCAGGTAGACGGCCATCTCCTCGTTCAGGGGCTTGAGGGACATCTTGAGTTTCTCCAGCTGTTCGTCCTTGAGGTGGTAGGTGTCTTGCATTTGACGCAACTCCTGCAGTTTCTCATTGGTATCGACGGTCAGCTTGGATGCGCGTTGCAGGAGATGCTTTGCCCTTTCGCGGGCGTTCTCTGACCTAGCAGCGCGTTCGGTTAGTGTGAGGTTGGCGGTCTGGGCGGAGCCTTTCAGGTCAGCTGCTTGTTTAAGCGAGCTGCTGGCAGAGTCTTTCACCTTGTACGCTTCCTTCTTGATGTCCTTGGCATCAACGTCGTTGCGGACGATGTTCTTATGCAGACCAGTGACTTTCTTCGCAAGTACGTCCACTTGCTGTGCTATGACCTCAGCGGGAACTTCAGCCTCCTTCGTCTCCTGGTCGATTTCATTCAAATCTTCGCCGGCCAATTCGATGTTCATGTTTGCCTTCGCTATGGATTCCTGAGCTTTTTCTTGAGACAGATCGGCGTCGACCAAGTTGTTGACCACCGCCTTTGCAGTGTTCAGAATCTCGTTTGCCTTGGCCTTGGTGGCGTTCGCCTTCTCGTGCAATCGATTCACTCGCTCCAAATCGTGGCTGGTGTTGCTGATGATTGACTCCACGCCGCTCAACAAGCCAACGACTTTGTTAATTTTTCCACCCAAATCTTGAATCTCTTCGGGATCCAGTTTCAAGTCCAACATCAGGGTCTTTTCAGCCAATTCCCGGCTCTCGGCGGGCAGGGCAGTGGTGTTTTTGGTATAGTTCTCCAATTTGAGTCTTGCCTCTGTCGCCGTATCGATGTTCTTGCGCGTGTGGTTCAAGAATCGTTCGGCGTCGGTGTGGGCATCCTTTGCCTTTGCGTAAGCTTCCGAAGCGTTTACTTTGGCTTGGAACAAGGATCTTATGGTCTGATCGGCAATATCTTTCTTCTTGTTAATCGCCTGTTCGGTGTCCTTTGAAACCTTCAGAGCCTTTTCAGTGCGAGTCAAAGCGCCTGCTTCACAGGACAAACCTCCGCATGACCCACAGCCAGCGCCTCCGCACAGACTGTCGCAAGGATCTCCTCGTTTGTCGCACATGTCGTTGTTGAGGTCCGGAATGGCTGCAGACAAGTTCCTCAGTTGTTCTTCGTAATCGTTAAGCATTTTGTCATTTAACGCCACCGAGCTTGCATCATCGTTCATTTTGTTGGCCAACGTTTCGACGCGCTTGCTGTTTCTGTCAATGTTTGCGCTCAATTCCTGCACTTGATCCTTCACTGACGACAGATCTAAGATCCTTTCGTATGCGTTCTTAGTGAGATTGAGTGCTCCCTCAATGTTTGACTCCTGCAGATGGATGCCGTTCTCTTTCAGTTCCTTGGAGAGACTCTTCACAGCGGCAGTTTGATTCTGCAGAGATTCCAACTGAACGGCGGACAAACTCAAGTCACTGTAGATCTTGTCCAAGTTCAGCTCCGTTTTGATAAGCCTCTCGTGTGAGTCCTGCAACTTTTTCTTCAACTCCATGGTATCCTTGTCCAGTCCGTTAATGTCAGCCAAGCTAATGCTGGTGTTGTTTAAGAGATCCCTAATCTTCTGGATCTTTTTGTCGAGCGAATTGAAGTCCGATGTGTATGCTCCGGTGGCACCAATCATTTTTATTTGCTTCGCCCGTTCGATTGTGGCATTTGTTGCCTCATCGAGGGCCTTCAGGATCAAGTCCCAGTTGTTGAAGCACTCACCACACGGTGTGCAGTATGGGAACTGGCCCAAGTAGCCTCTTGCACATTCCTCGCACTTCTTGCCTCCTATTCCCTGATGGCAAAGGCAGTTTCCAGTCTCCCGATTACATTGATAACTCGCCGCTCCATGGTGATTGCACTCGCATGGTTTACACTCAACATTCGGATCGCCGTAGTAGTTCGCCTCGCATTGGTTGCACTGTCTTCCGCCGAAGCCCTCCTTGCACCTACACTGACCATCGTAGGGATTGCACTGGTCCGATTCGGAGCCAATGGAATCGCAGGCACACGCCTCGCAGCCTTCTCCAGACGCTATCTTCCAGTGGTTGTCGATACATTCGTCGCAACGAGCGCCTCTTACATTTTTCAAGCACGGGCACTGACCTGTGAACCGGTCACAAAACTGAATAGTACCGTTCGTGCCCAAGACATCGCAATCGCACTTTCTACAGCTCTGCCGCAAGGCGTCCCCGTAGAAGCCGTCTTTACAAAGCTCGCAGTGATCTCCGGTCGTGTCGTATAGACACTTAAGACACTTTCCGGTATTCCTGTCACAGTTGCCAGTGTTGTACGGGTCCGTGTTTTTGCTGCAATCGCAGGGAATGCATTCACCGCCAGGCGTCTCTGGATTGCCGAAATAATTATCTGCGCACACCTCACACCGCGGTCCATCGTACCCGGTTTTACAGTGACACACCATATCGTTGTTCCTTGGGTCCAAGTCGCAAGACGTGGCGTGAGAGTTTCCGCTCGCCACAGTGTCTGGGCACCGACATGGCCTGCAGCCGATGTCACTGCCGAGGTAGGGATTGCCGTAGTAGCCATCCAAGCAGGAGTTACAATTGTAGCCGGTGGTGTAGTCCATGCAGTTGAGACACTTGCCAGTCTCCGCGTCACAGAGTTGAGCGTGGCCATTGCACTCGCAAATTTGACACTGAGGGAAGTTCCAGTAGCCTGGTTGACATTGATTGCACTCTCTGCCGTAGGTGTTCGGATGACATGTACACTGTCCACTGATTTGATCGCAGTTGTTGTCCTTCGAACCAATGCTGTTGCAGTCACACGCCTTGCATCCTTCTGGACCGAAGCCGTAGGTGCCCGGAGCACACTGATCGCACTGTCGTCCGATGACGTTCGTCTTGCACTGACAGTAGCCTCCGTGCTGGTCGCATTGTTTCGACAACGAGCCTGTGGGATTGCAGTTACAAATCGAAGCTCCGCCGTAGATCACTGTACTGGCGATGTCCTGCAACTCCCTGCAACGCTCTCTTACGACTGGATCATAGTGCAGGGTGTACCAAGTTTGATTGCATCCGTACATTTGGTAGTCTCGCCGACGATTCTCCGCCATTGGGGATCCAGTGAAGACGGACGTTTTTTCGAGATGAGGCACCAGGCTCAGAGAATCAATGAGAATCTGAGCTGTGGGACTGTCCTCGTTGTGACGATGACGTTCAAACCGAATCCTGAACTTATACACTTTGCTCGCTTCCAGGCAGACGCCCTTCAGGGCAACCACATCACGTTGGTTCTCTGGCAAACTGAACGGCACTCGAGTTTCATACGAATGCTCGCCAGCACACGGTCCATTAATGTCAATCTCATCCGGTCGCACCAGCGTTATGTAGGCATCTTCCCAGTCGCCCCTCGTCTGTGTGTGGTAGCGGATGACAATGTCGTACGGCATGCTGCTGGGAACATCGCCAACGGTGAAGGTAATCTCTGAGTTTTCTGGGTTCCGAGTGAATCCAGTGCCCGTCCAGTCTGGCTGTCGATCCGGCATCGGGGGATAAGCAACCTTTGCGCAGGTTCCATTGTTTGTGTATGTTATGCAATTCTCGGTGACCTCAGCTTCGTGGATGATGTGCAGCTGTGGGATGTAGTGGTTCTGCATTGGAGTGCTGCAAGTTCGCCCAGTCATGTTTGGTCGGCAACGGCACTGTCCGCTTATTACGTCGCAGAAGTTATTGTACGATCCACCGGGATGGCAGTTACATGGCGAGCATCCATCGTCCGCTTCGGAGAGACCGAACGTCTCTGGGGCACACTGATTGCAGTCCTTTCCAGTGACCAAGCGCTTGCATGTACACTCTCCCGTGAACATATTGCACCCACTGTTGTCGACTGTTCCCAAAATATTGCACGTACATGCTTGACATCCTTCTGGATTTTCTGGGTCCAAATTCCAGAATCCATCCTTGCAAGTATCGCAGCGACGTCCCTTCACATTCGGCTTGCAGTGGCAGGCGCCCGCTTCAATTCCATTTTCAGGGTCATTCACTGAATCGCAAATGCCCTCGTCAAGAGCTCCGATTGGATCACAGTCACACGGCTTACACACGTACGGGCTTTGGATGTCCTCGCGCGGATCGCGGAAGAAGAACGGCATGCATTCCTCACAATGCTGTCCCTGTGTGTTGTGCTGGCAATTGTCGCACACGCCACCACTTATCCGACCCGAATGCTCGTACACAGCTTCGTCAAAGTGACAGCTTGTCGCGTGGTTATTACATTCGCAACGTTTGCACGCATTTGACTGCTTTCCAAAGGCCGGGTTCCACGGCAAATCATTGAAGAAGTCCTCGCAAGTTTCACAGTTCAAGCCCTTGGTGTTGTGCGTGCACTCGCAGCGGCCATGAACCATGTCCACCTCGTTGACTGTTGTACCCTCGAGTGGTAAACAGCGAGAAGCGTGACCGTAGCAGGAGCAGGAACCTCGAACCACCATGTTGGTTATGCCGTAGTAGTACTTCTCTTGGATCTCCTGGCGATCGTCCAACAAGGTGTCTCCCAAATTATGTAGCCTTGTAAAGTTAATCCTCAGATTCGTCATCTTGAGCATGTTCTGCACATGAGGCGCGTACGGATTCTCGACTTTCATGTTCGGTGGCAGCACTCTGAATATCACCTCACCGTTCTTCGACGGCTCAACGTGGGAATACCGACTGTCGCACACCACGTCGGTGATGTTCCTCAAAACGATCGGGGCCCCTGGGAATGAGTTGGCACAATCTTGAGCAAAATACCGGTACACATGCCATGTCTTCCCGAAGTCATAAGATCTCTCGATCAACATAGCCGCTGGCCGGAAAGTGGCAAATACGATAATCAAATGGGTGAAGTGAAATTCAGCCTCCATGTCGAGCCGGATAGTCACATTCTCCTTTCCATTTTCCGACTGCCACCATGTCGGAGTGCGCGTGCCACGTTTCGTTGTGTACACGATCTGTCCAATCCGATGGTTCTTGAGCGGATCGTCTTGTGTGGCCAAACGTGTGTCGCACAAAAAGCACTTCTTCTCCTCCAAATGTGACACAATGCAGAACCGTTCCGGTCCGTTCAGGCCGCAAGTTGATGTCGCCTCCAGCCGATTCTCACGACCGATCAGTAAATTACCAGTCGCCGGATAACATGACCCCTTCTCACATGACTGCTCTTTGGGGGGCTTCCGCAGTGGTTTATCACGTCGGCCATAGTGTTGACCAGCAGCTCCATTTAAAATCGCTACACACAAAACAGTGAATGCGATAACAGCAATCAACGGTCGGCGAGTCTGATGGTGGCTCTGGTGGCAGATTTGATGCCACGGCATGGTGTATGTGTTATTTCCGGTTCGTTATCTCTTCTATTTTGTCCGCTGTCTTCCTTTTCTGCTCACAGAAGACGTCCTAATCCTGCTTCCGAATCCTTCACTGGCTTCTGGAAAGAAAAACTGGTTATTTCAAGTTTGAACCGCCAAGAGCGAGGGGAAACTTACATTGATGCGAAGGATGTACGATTATTGTCGATGACTCCAACTGGGTTACTCGTCAAAATTTCGATCAAAGCACTAAAACAAAAGAACGACAACATGTTAGGCTGAAACTTCAAAATCCAATTCAAGTAATTGTGGTTCTAATCCGAAGGCCCTTACTCAAAACTCAACCGCAAAATGTGGTTTCCACGCACAGCAACTCAAGTCAAAATCAAATCCCCAACTAAAGCGCTGATTTCAAAAATGAAAAGCTAAACTCTTTCAACTTATGAATGGGACAGTGATAAAAGAGGTCTCAAAACTCTGCTTAGTTTGCTCATTCTCTCGCTCCTTTTACTCTCTCAGTCTCTCTATCCTTCTCTCTCTTGCTTCCTCGTGCTCTCGCCGAGTTTGGGATACTTCGAGTTATCAGCGGCGACATTTGGACTCAATTTGAAACTGATTTCCTCGCGCGTTTCGATTTCTTTCTTCTTTTTTTTCTTCAATTAAACACTGGCTTGAGGATCGGTTCTCTGGTGTTTTCATATGATGACGAAGGAAACACGACGTCGTCGTCTGTGCTTTTATGTACTCAACTTGAAGTTTTTTTTTCTTTTTAAATACTGTTTCTTATGAATGCCTCTTTATGTGTGCACTCGTGTGTTCTTATCGCATTGAATACGAAAAGAAAACGATATTTCATGATGCCGACGATGATGATTTTGTGTCGAGTTAAGAGGTGGTGGGGTCATTTTGGTTTTAATAAGAAAAAATCATGGAATCATGATCTAACGCGTGGATCGTATTTGCTCAAAATTATCCGTAGGGTTATGACATTAAATATTTTTAAACCTAGCCTTCCATTTATTCACCATCTGCTGTAGAAGTATGGTCCAGAAGATCTCAAGACGGTTTCAGAATACCCGAGGCTTATATAAGGATAACTACACTGTCCATATTGTGTTAAAGCGAAAGTGCTTGTTCAAACTCTGAAGTGATATCACAATTGGGCGATGAGGATGTTATGAAAATATGCTTCAATTGACATTGGAATGATGGGTCACTAATCGAGATGAAGCAATCATGAATTAAACTGAACGGATGTTTGCAATTCCATGAAGCCCTTCATGACAGTATTGATAGCCTACGCAATCCCACAAGATTGTACTTCAGCTTTATACATGACTTATATAAGCTAACCACAGCTCAGAACTCCTTTGCTAGTTTTCTAGCAGACACTTACGATTATGTTATTATTTTCACACGAGCGGAGGAAGCAAGAGTCTTTTATCGACTCCGAACGTCGAAGTTTGATGACTACTCTTGTAGCCTTGCGCGGAGTGTTTCAAAACACGAAAGTTGATATTGGACCCCCTCAAGAATTAAACAAGCGAAGTTGTGTGTAATCGTTGATGCATTTATTTAATTCAACATGACGCCCATCATAAGACAACCTAAAAGTGTAATACAGAGTCATCCAATTCGTGGTACGGATTTGATACGTATATACAGCCTTGGCCAAATGTATTAGGCACCCTTATCTTTTTGTCTATGCTACCAAATCACTTATCGAAAGTCACTAGTTTGAATTCTATGGTTTTCGGCGACACTATCTGAGGTTGTAAACAATTTTTATTTTCTCCTCTCATTTCAATAATTTTGTTGCTTTTTTGGAGATATAACAAATCTTAAAGGCTGCCTAATACATTTGACCAAGACTGTATATAGATGTCAAATCCGTACCATGTCAAGCTGTATGTTTAGCTTGAGGTTTGCCATCACTGAACGTGTCGTAAAAATTTAACAGAAAAATATGTGGTCATTCTGTGGAACGCACTATAGACAAAAAGAGACTGGCTATGTTACAGAAGTCTTAATGCTTATCTAACTTAAGGCAGGCACTTAACCAACTGCCCCAAAGTTAGAGGGTCCCAGGTTCGAATCCCAGTGAAAGCAAAGTTAATACGCTTTCATCCGGTTTTTCAAAACTGGTCCAGTCGCCGTTGGGATCAAAATAACGGCAGTGTCACTGGAGCGGCCGATCAGTGGTAGTAGTCTGACTGTGGGTATCACAAAGGACCAACATTGGCTAAGTGGGCTGGTGAATTCACTAGCAGCCCCGTAACCTAACCTAACCTAAGGCTTATCCATCATCAAAATGCATACTCTACAGAAAACATGGCTGCCGATAGTGAAAAGTTCTAAATAACATCTAAATCTAACGACATCACGGGAAGCACAACAGTTAGACTTGTCTTAGGGCACGTTATGGTGTGTTTTGCGTTTGGATTAGCATCTGCATCCTTAAGTACACCTATCAGTACGGAATGCGTGGAAGATACTCCGATTGGGTGCTTGAACATCATCGCAACGTTTTCTACAGCGATGATGCAAATTTTTCTCTTGACGGATACCTTGATACACAAAATTGTCGCATATCCTCTTATTCTTAAGGTTCCTCTCCGCTTCGGAGGTTGGAAATCATCATTTTTAACGTTTGCTTAGTTGTTACTCCCCTTAATATTTGCGGTCTTGAGAGATTAAGTCATCTCAGATTTGCACTGTCGAAAACTATTGCATGCAGAAAAAAATCGCTGTATAGCTTGTAAATTGGTCTGATGGTGTCATTATATCCATACATGCCAACCGAATTTTTGGCCTCAACTCCAAGACATTGTGAGCGCTATGGAGTAGTGGGTATTTGCTTCGACTCCTACGTACTAAATTTCCAGTCTATGTCCAATTCCCAACACAGAAAAAATAATTTTAAAAATTTGTTTCCACCCTTATCCGAGTCACTGCCAATGCCCCAAGAGTATAACTGTCTAAAAAAAAAAAGTTTGTCAATATCGCTGTTCGGAGTCGTCATTAAAATGTATGTACGTCCCCTCCACTCACGAAAGAACAATACCACGGACAACACGAAAGCTGTAGAAGCTAGGACTAACTGCAGCTTCACCATTATTCTTCTTCTTCTTCTTCTAAGGGCGGTATAGTCCGAGGTGGACCTGGGCCTCACTCAACATGCCTCTCCAGCCAGCCGAGGTCCCCTCGACTTGTGTGCGGCACCCTGGTCGTGGACGTCCTCTGTTGCGTTGTCCCACAGGCTCAGAGTCGAAGACTCTTCGGGGCGGAGCTAAGTTGTCCATACACTCTACATGGCCTAGCCATCTTAGGCGTTGGATCCGTAGACGCCTGGTCAGACTCATGTCGCTGTACAGCCCATACAGTTTGTGGTTGAACCTTCTCCTCCAGGACCAAAGATCGCGCGCAGAACTTTTCTCTCGAAAAGATCAAGAGACTGTCCATGGCTTTGCGCCGTAAAGCAGGACTGGGATGATCAAGGTCTTGTACAAAGTCAACTTGGTCTTCCGAGAGAGGGTTCTACTACTCAATTCTCTTGAGCCCAAAAAAAACAGCGGTTGGCAAGAGTTATCCTGCGCTTGATCTCGGTACTGATGTTATTTGTACTGTTTACTGGTTAAGACGAAGTCCTTAAACCACTATTAGCATTTTGTAATCGAAGACATGTGGTTTCAACAGGGCGGTGCCACAGCTGTCACAACACGACCCGCTTAGGAAAGGAATATTCCGAATGCAATGTCCAAGGTATTGTCCGATATGTGCTGGAAAGGCACTTAACCACAAAACAAACATGACGAAATGAGTGAAACACTGACTGAATTATGCAAGTAAAAAAATACTATAAAATTAGCCGGCACTTGAGAGTCTCTTAGCCATTTGTACTTTTCTAAAACCGGAAACTTATCTCTCACTGCCTATGAAGAGTGAACATATTGTAACAACTAATTGCTCCGAGTGTTTTATTTCCACGAGTTCACAGAAAAAACAAATAAAAGTATAAACAAGTTCTAGGCAATAAAACATAATACATTTTCACATATCAAAGTTCATAGAGCTGCATGAACGAAGCAGGTAACGGTAGGGAATGAGTTAAAGGTTCGATGGACATGGGAATATTTCTAGGTCGAGATAAAATGGATATTTTCTTTGAGATTCAAAATTGTAACTAGAACCAGGTAAGCATTCAAAATTTGATTTTCAAACTTATTCTGGAGTTATTTACTTTTTACCTTGCACATATTGTCCAGAAGCATATGCAGCTAGAGTCCCTAAAAGATTTGTAATGGAAACAGTTTACTGTTCTTATAAATAAAAAGCTAAGAGAAACCTTTCACTGGTTAAATGTGTAAGAGTTTATTTAAGCAGCTTAAGCTTTAGGTTCACGATTAATAGATATGGTTTCATCCGAGTGAGCATTAATTCTTCAAAATCATGCCAAGCAGACAACTTAATGTTCACACCCAAAAGTTAACGAGCGGATAGACAGCTTCTATTCACAAATAAACGTTGTTTGACTTTGAGCAGAACAAAAAAAGGTGCTAAGTTCATGTCAAGACGGGCATCTGCACGCTTATTGGGTCTATAACTTGAAAATGAGGGATTGGCAAGAGATGGCGTAATTAGTATCAAATCACATCAGATGGTCTGTAACTGTATTCATGTTAAGGCACCATCATTTTTCTCTAAAAATCAGAGTGTTTCGTTTTGCTGAAGAGTAAACAATACAGTTTTTTGTGCTTAACTATGTCAATGTTTGTGCCACAATTTGCAGGAAGCGCTACTTTTTTGATTTTAATGATGAACATCGATTGCTGTTCTTCATATGGAGAACATGCTTACAATAAAAACCATGTAAGTACATACCGGTTGCGGCGTTCTAAAAGTGGCGGTTTTCACGCCAGTGACAGAGAAGGCGAAGATAAGGCAGTAACGTTTGAGGACGCTGAGTTGAAAGCGGTATTGGACCAAGTTTCATGCCAAACACAAGAGGAATTGTTACCAATAACAATTGATGCAATTGAACCGAGCATTGAAGCTCAAACACCCGCAAGATGCTAAAAGACATGACAAAACTATCTCTCAACACGACAACGCTCAGCCACAGGTTGCAAAAGTCATCAAGGAAATCTTGGAGTCGCTTCAATGGACAATAATTTCAATGATATACTCGTTAATGTATAATTAAAATAAGGAAAAAAATTCGATATTTTCAAGTTATAGACCCAATACGAAAACATAATGCAAGAAGTTATTTTTAGCTGACGCTGTCTTTCATATATAATTATATAAGAAATATGTATTCAATCAAATTAGATCAGCTTTTTGAAGTTTCCATAAAGTTATGGAAAAATAAAAACAGTTAACCTCCCTGACGAGCGCCATGGCCTAGTGGCATCGACTCCTACGTTCGAGGTCTAAGGTTCGAATCTCGAAAAAAACATCTAACATTTTTTTACGGCTCCACCTCTTTCGAGTCACTGACAATGCTGAAAGAGTATAACCGTCTAGAAAAAGTTTCTCAATCCCACAGTTTGGAGTCGTTATTAAACTGTAGGTCCTCTCCACTCGTGAGAGAACAATAGCATGCACAAAACTAGAGGTTGCTGAGAAGCTATTTCCAAAATTCGCATGTCCATGTTTGACCTATCAAAAACTATTTATGAGACGCAACCGTTCCCCGCTTGAGTACAGCTCACAATTGCCCAGTTTATTCCGATAAAGTTTCTAACAACTTTGACACAAAAACGAAACATGCATTATATGTATATAACATAACGGAATCGAAGAAAAAACATCCACAAGGCGGGAAGCTCAACCGTGTTAAGTGTAGTCCATTAAAAAGTCGACAGAGCTAAAACGCGTATCCAATTCTCGTTCAATTTCTTCAATCATGTGTGTAGAACGCAAACATTCCTTGATCACCAACAGGCAACGAATTTTTTCGCCCCCTCCCATTTAAAGTTGATAATGAGTAACTGATTTGAAACTTCATGCTTATGTCACGCTCGCGTGTTATACAAGCACCTTCTTAATCTCCAAACATAATTCTCGTGTTAATTGAAAATAATTTAGCAAAACTATCCGTTTGCGGGTATCCTTCGGAGCTCTGAGATCATGTCTAAATTAGTCAATTTAAACTTTTTCACTAGACTAGATTACATTGCCGAGATAAAATCATTTAATCCTTCCTCCCAGACGGAGATAATCACTTCAAATTTCAGTGTTCTCGTTACAACAAAAAACTAAAACAAAAACGAAATAAGTTCTATTTCAGCCGGCACGGTTCGATGGTGTCATACTGATTACGCGCACACACAATCCCCTTCGCCATATTCCCACTAACCACCGAAGCAAATATCATTGAAATTCATTACTTGGGCAAACATTTACGAATTGTTAGAGGCAACCAAATGAATTTACGGAATAAACAAAAAAGAACCTGAAAGATCAGTAAATGAAAAAAAAAAAAAAAAAAAAAAAAGAAGCAAACAAATTGAAATGACATAGACGTGCGGATCTATAAATAAAGTGCGGAGATCAACTTCTGTATGGTAAAATAGGAGTGCCCTCCCACCATGTGGTTAGTGTTCTCCTAAAGTACGCGTACAGAGTGATCAGAGTGTGTGGCTAAAATTGATTAACAAGCATCAGAGGCGACTTAATTATTGAGAGTGAGAGCGGGGATGATGCAAACCAATTACGCGTGGATAACAGCCGACAGCAGAATGCTCACTTACTTATCTCATAAGAAAAAGAACGCGAGTTGGAGTGATTTATCAGTTTCCTGAACTACATCATACTTTTGTGTGCACGGCGCCGACGACATTTGAGTGCGCAACTTTCCTACCTTCGTTCATGCTCTGCTTAGTTAACAATTTCAGTCGTTGGGGTTTCAACGTGAAGAAAATATGAATACACATATCTGACACCATGAGGGAGTCGAGAGGCAGCAGAAGCATGTACATAAGTCTATATAATTGCAAACACTTAGAATACAGAGATAAGAACCACCGCTTCTTCGGTGAATGACACTCGACGAGAGATTACAGATCTTCTTTTTTCGGTGGAATGTGTGTGGCTCCTTCATCTCAAAAGGTCTCCTTATCAACAGAACATTCCAAATTTAAACTTTAGATTGACCTTTTTCGTGCCGAAAATAGGGAGGCTTTCAGACATCTCACTCCAGCGCTTGTGTGCGCACACATGTGTGTGTATGGACAGTATGTAGAACGGAGAGGAAGCACTTGGGAGTTGGTTGGGAGTGAAATGAGGTCATCACGTCAGACAGAGCATGAATTCATCAAAGGACAAATCAAACGAAAATAGGCAAAATGCACATATCCGCACCCGTCTTCAGATCACGAACAGGGCAACAAAATGGTGATCCACTCAAGGCTAAGAAAGAGCCCTTATATGTTCTCATGCATGTCTTGAGATCATCCACTGCTTGGTGTCTTTGTTTTCATTTTCGGAACGGAAAAACCACAATTACAAGATAACAAGAAAAAATTCTTGAGAAAAAATGAAGAGACAATAAAAAAAAACACAAATTCCACTTACCATGTCCATATGTGAGTTCAGTCGCTATTCAATGATCGCCGACTACTGACTGCTCCGAATGAAAACAGATTTTTCCGATAGACTTCTTCTCTTCTTGAGAAAATTCTGCACAACTCCGAAGGGAGAGGAAACAAAATGGAGTCGTCGTCTCGACCACCACAAGTATTCGACAAGAAAATATCTTGACTTGATGATTCGATTGAGAAAATAAACACCAAACTAGATATCTGGTAAGTTCCGCATATTCCTTGTACGTCTCGAACGTGTTAAATGTATCTGGAGCACTGCATAACTTTTTTTTTGTTTTCTTTCTTATCATAAACGGAAGCACAAACACAAATAATCCATTGATGTTAAGATGGAAGATAAAAAAAAATCACTTTCTGAGAATACTCTTTACTTACCGTCGTGTCCACTTGGGACTCAATAAACGATCTTGCACTGTCGGACTGCGGCACAATACTAACGGATTGTGTGAATCAAAACAAATTTTCCAACAGACGAACCGAAAGGCACGCACGCACACTAACGCACGCCCGCACAACGCGGAGAGGATACAAGTGACTTAATGCACCAGCAAGCAGCATGTTGGAGAAAGATAAACGAAACTATTTGTCAAAGCGTGTATGTGATGACATTTAGTGCTTAAAAAGAGGAAGATCGCCGCTGGAATTCCGACTGAAATCTCTTCTTGATTCGGAATGAAGAGCAGGCTATAGCTAAGGGAGTCACATTCACTAAGAGAAAATTCGGGCAACAGGGTGTCTCTTCACATTCATGTTTAGATTTGGTGAAGTTAAATCTTTCGTTTCATTTAAAATTTTGACTCATTTTTGTCGTGAACGTTATTTATTTTACGATACAAAAAGAGATAAAAAATATTCGTGGCTTAAATTAGACTGATGAAGGAGTGTTCTTCTGCAACTGCAACAGCTGGTTAGTTACATTACTTAAGTAAAAAATTCTATGTGCAACGCCTTAGTCAGATATAGATATCATCTTACGAATCATTCAATTCAAGATGTTTTGGATGGGTACAAGTCCGATATTCACCAAGTAAATGCTGGTATTCCCCAAGGCTATGTTGTGTCTCCGACTCTCTTTTGTGTTTTTATAAATGATCTGTCTGCTACTTCTAATCCACTCCACTGCTTCGCTGATGGCAGTATTTTCTCAAAACTTACGACCCTGTCCTTCGGCCGTAGAACATGAAAAGCAGCGTATGTCATACATATTAAATTCCGACCTTGACAGCATAATCAATTGAAGTAAAAATAATACATTTCAATTTCAGAATTCAACGCTTCTAAAATGCAATCCTGTCTACTGTCACTCAAGCGAATCCTAAAAAACTTACCTTTAATCATGAATGGGGCTTATGTCGATGAAACGAAAATATTTCTCATTCTTGGTATGCGTATCCACACATTAGTTATTTGAAATCATTACATATTTGAGGTCGCCAAATACGATGCAAAATGTCTAGGTTCCCTTAAACGATTCAAGAAATACCTCATCTGATTTCGCTTCACATTATAAGGCATTCATCCATGGTAAGCTTGAGTCTCCCTGCATCTACTAGATATAATACAACAGCTAGCGTTGAAACTTATAGGAAACAGTAATATCGCGAAGCCAATAGACTCGCTTGAACACCGACGTAATGTGCCTTATTTTTTACTGTATCTGTCGCTTTTAACAAACGCCGCTCAAATGGGCTAACCAATTGAATTCCTCCCCCTCTATAAAATCACCCGCAATACTCGTCTCGGCAGGAATGATCATCTGTTCACTTCTAAACTTGCTTTCGGACGTATAGTTAAGTTTACAGACTCGTTTTTAAGTCACACAACACGAATATAGAATACTCTTTTCAGCCCAATATTTTCCACTCACTACAATCCACAGGCATTTAAAAACACTCCGCACAGGTACCTCCTCTCTCTTTAATCCTCTATTCCTGACTCTGTCTTGATTCCTCAGAAAAGCGGTGTCCGAAGACAACATCTTGCTAATGCTAAGCCGTGGACGAACGAAGATAAAAAAAATCCTATAACTCCATTCCTCATGAGGAGGAAGTGTCGTTAGAATACCCTGAAACCTTCGACATGGAAATGTTTACCGCGAATAAAAAAGGAACCAATCAACTAGCCACGCTTAGTGAGTGTCTAAATCTAATCTTCTAAATTGTCTAAATTAACAACGACTTTAAAGTCGTAAAGGGTTATATCAACCTACATTTGAGCATAAATTTGATGCATATAACGACGTACAAAAACTTAACTTTATGTTGAGCTGAATTCTAGGAACAAGCGGAACTGAGCAACAACGTGTTTAACACGGCAACAAATTGTCGTTGGGTAGGCCAAAAAGCAGAGAGGTCTTATCATTTTTCTCTAGGAGTTAAATAAAATGAAATCGCAAAATATTCACAATTTCAATCAGAATATGTACATAATCCTAGACAGGCAGCAATCCAATCAACGATAAAAATGTAAACCGTTTCAAAGCGGCAAAGCGTTTTTGTAGCACAATTCATTCATAATTTTTTTAAAACCGATTTTCAAAATTCATGTTTTCTTGGTAATAGTTCTTCTAGGATTTGAATTAATCTTGTGAAGTTGTAAACAGCATCTTCTTTACCATACGTAATCAAAAGTCTTCTTATTCAACTACTGACAACAGTGTAGCTGGTTTGAAAAAGGATAAAAAGAGAAGTGACATCTACACAAACCAAGCAATTCTTCTAAATGGTAATCAATATTTTTACATTCAGACATAAAGTTGGAGTCGGAAAAATTGTTAATTCCTGTTGCAGTTCTTAAATACAAAGACATGAAGAGAAATGAGAAAATGGTATCGATGGTCTATTATTATTTTCTACTAGCGTATCCGCCGTGGTGCACGCTTCCTTCTAAGGAATGCGTCTCCCTTTTTTTCATTCAATCTAACTACCGTTGAGATGTCCCAAATTTCATTATGCTGCATCGAATGTTAGAGGGAACATGTAAGGATAGAATTGGGGTATATAGCAAATAGTGTCAACATGTCTTAAGAAGCGGTTCAATAACTTAAAAGTTTATTTCATACATACAAACAGACCAAGGAACACTTAATTTTTGTTTTGTATTCTACTTAGAAAAGTTCTTGCTAAAGAATAAACATAAACCAAGTTGCTTCAACCAGGAGACGAGAGCATGAGACATCTTCATTGGCGATAGTTTGTATTTTTTCTAATTTCTTTGGAAATCAGTATACCGTATTCAGTACGTAACCACCAACGAAAAATCTCTTCTCTGAATTAGTATAGAAGATCAACAATGATCCATCTTTTCTCTTGAGCAAGTATAATAAATTAACCACTTTAATCACTTGTTTTTCAAAGACTCTTAAAATTCCAATTGCCAGAAATTATCGTAAAAATTGAAATCCAATTTATGGGAGGAAGTTATATCACCTAAAAGTCAAAAGTATGCAAATAGGAAGACAAAGACAAGAGTTTTGATTTTGGCAGTCATTCGATAGCGTGAATTGCAGGAACAATGACGCATCATCATTGGTCGTTGATAATACGAGTATAATAAAAAATATTCAAGTTTCACACCCGCAATAAAAACCATTTCAAAAATCCTGTTTCTACAAGAATCATTCTTAATTAACTTATCCGACATAATATTTGTGTACATATTAGCAAAAGCGTGACCATCAAAGAATAAACTCATGCTATGCTGGGACACAGTATTTATGATCGGATAAGAATGCATGCAGACCCGTTTGAGTTAAATCAAAATTAAAATTTGAGACACTTACGTGATACTTTGATTTATTAAACAACTTTAAAACACAATTCAAATAATTCCACGAAAACTTCATAAATAAATGCACAGATAACGGTTTCATAATATATAATGACAGTTAAAAATGTCAACCAACATGCCCTGCATAATTGAATGCGTTCAGCGAAATTTCCAATATTTTCTCTTTCTTATTAAATGTGGAATTCTATCAAGCTTTATGAGCTTTATTATTTGGTTCATAAATCGAAACAAAATAATGTGTTTGATGAAAATTTGACGAAATGAAACTTAAGTGGTCACATTGATCAATTTATTGTTAAACATCAGTTTAAAAATAAATTACAGATTACAAGCCGTTCACTTCGTTCACGTTTGCGAGAGAGCTCACGATTGCGAAGGTTGAATATTAACAAAAGAATAGAAAACGTGTGTGCGTATAATGAAAAAAAAACGACGAAGGAAAGATCAAGATGACACGAATCTTGTACCAAGAACGACAAATTCCAAATTAAAATGAAGCTTGTTCGAATTTTACTGTTAACCTGGTACGAAATTTGTTATTCACGGTTATCCAGTGTTCACGCATACGCGAATCTACTGTACAAAAGTGTGGGAAGTCGTAATTGACGAACCCCCATTAAGGCACAGCACCGTGTAGTGGGATTTTTTGTCCCAACTGGAGTCTACAAAGTTCTGACAGTTCGATAGTTCCCAGTACTTCAAGGCGTCAATAGCAGAGCATGGTGTTAGGAAAACTGACAGCTTTACACACATAGTTTTGCAAGATACTTTGAACAGACGAAAATAATGACAACAAATGCATTTATTTTCCATATCTCAGCAAAGCCGTAATGAGTTCTAATGAACAATTTTAGCATACAGCATTCACTATTAATTTCATTCTTCTAAAATTTTCTGGTGTAACCGCACGTTACAAAAATTCTGAAGAAATTCAGTTTTCTTCGTTGTCTGATAAAACGCTTTGACACTATCTAATTTTCCTTGACAAACAAAAAAAAGTCATCTCCTAGATATCTACAAATAAGATTCCGAATCGTATATTCGAATCAAATTCATATACATACAGACATCTGTATATGACTGCCTTAAATTCTTAACAGACTACCGCAACTTGGCACCACTGATTATATGCATAAAAGGAAGTCCGATTACATTGTCGGAAATCCGTAGAAGCGCTTACACCGAACAAATCAAATTGAAATTAAATTTAATAAAAAAAACGACTAATATTTAATAAAATGTCAGAGTTTTGGATTATATCAAATTTCCTTCGTCAGAACAGCTTTGAAAATGCTGAAGTACATAAACTTTGCAAAGCTGTAGCTGTTAAATATTTGGAAAACGAAAAGAATGATTTACGCGCCAATAGTACTTGTCTCAGAGTGTTTCCTTATGAATGCTTTAAAAATCTATTTTCAGGCGTCCGAGAGGAGAACATAATTCTTCAGATCGACGTAGGGAATTTGAAACATCTCTATCAAGCTGCTACCGAACTAATTGAAGTACAGTCAGCATCGGAAGCACTTCTCAGCAAATATTATGATGAGTTCGTACTTTTTGCTTTTGCCTTTATTAGTTTTTATTATTTGTATGAATTGAATTCGATAAAAATTATATCAGGCAACTTAAGATGGCTTATGACATCGATCAACAGGAGAAGATATATGGATATGATGAGATTAAGGCAGAACTTGAGACTCGGCAATCAATCAGTATGTACGAAGAGTTGTACTTCCGCAAGATTGAAATGGCTAAAAAAATGGAAGAACGACAAATTGGTGAGTTTTTATTACGCCATTTGTTAAAGGGCACCTAATAATTTATACATGCCTCAAACTAAGACAATTCATAAGCTGATTGTGGAACCAGAGAGAACGGTAACACGTAGGTTAGCTTAGGTTCATTAACAAGCAAATCGAGTGACTTCCTACACATTGGGTCATCCTAAGCTAGCGATTAAGCTATTTATTTATTAATTTGGCTGAACTGGAGCTGGTGTTCTTTAGTTCGATTAGAACTCAATTAATTCAATTAAATAATTCCGATCTTGAGAGAATGTGATTTGATTCTGACTTTAAGATTCAAATCCTGAATTCTAGCTTTAGAACCTAAATCTAGATTCTAGCCCTTAGTTTAGACTTTTCGATTTAATCGCTAGACTTCAATTTTGAAAGTGTGGCCCAAAATTTCGACCTGAAAATTGAAATGAAAATTTTAGTTTTTAGTAATCGATTTCAGCCTTGAGATTAGAGCCCTAAATTTTGGGCTGGAGATTATAGATTTCGGACTAAAGCTTCCAGATTTAAGATTTCGGCGTTGAGACTTAAAACCTAGACTTGGATTTGGAGATTCTAGCACCTGATTCTTGCCCGAGTTTTCAGCCTCAGATTCTCGGCTTGAGATTCTAGCTATAGATTCTAGATTCTAGATTCTACTCCAAAATTCTAAGCCCCAGATTTTAAACTTTGAGTTTATGACAGTTAACCCTTGGACAGTTATAGCCCTAGATTTCGGCGTGGGGAATTTAGCGCTATAATAAAATGTTCGCCTTGAGATTCTTGACCTAGATCTTGGTCTAGAGATTTTAGCGCTTGATTCTAGCCATGAGTTTTTGGAACAAGATTTTGGTGAGCTTGAGCTTCTAGCCCAAAATTCCAGCCTGAAGAATCTCGAATCTAGCTCTAGAATCTCTAACTAGACCTAACCTAGCCCTAGATTCTAGCCCTCGAATTAGAGGGCCCTAGTATCCGTCGTTAGATCATATTTTTGTGATGATTTGATGGATTATCTTAAGCATTGCTTGGTTCCAGATAAGACCTATATATGGGAGAATGCAATCATTTAAGATTCCCTACAGTTAAGCCACGAAAGTGACTCCGTCATATTGACTTCAATTAATGATGACACACATTTTGGTAGAAATACTGCCTTCACCTGTCTCCATTTTAAAGAAAAGGGACGGGCTTAGGCATCTCTTGAATATGATTTCCAAACAGGAGAGGATCAGTCCTAAATTCTTTTGTAGTTCCGCTGATGTGATACCATCGAAACTAGGGCATTTGAGTGGTTCGAAGCTCCGTACAGCCCATTCTATTCTTTTATCAGTGATAAGATAAATGAGTCTGTTGATATTGAACTTGCACTGTATTCAGTGATGAAAGAAGGTCGAATGAATTGCATAGTAATAATAATGGTGCTGCTACAATTCGATGTGGACTTGAAGCAAGCTTCTAAAGCAAACTATAAGTTGCATAGTGTCCACATTTTCATTTAATTATTTGATTTTTTTTTTCAGTCAAGAAATACCGGCAGAAGGAACAAGACCTCTTAAAAAGTGAAAATGATTGCCTTAACCTTGAGCAAAACCTAAAAGCAATTAAAGTTGAAACAGATGAAGTACAAGCGACAATTCAAGAAACAATTCTCTCGCTGGTTAAAGGCTCCAAGGAGTTAAATATCGTAAGATACAATTTTAATTTTATTCAAATGAATAGAATACACATCCTTTTTCTCCCCTTGAATATAGACACCTACTCCTCCGAGTGGATTTGTGGAAAAGAGACAACTCATAGCCCCGGTTAGTGTAAACACTCCAGACAGAAATGTATGTTTAACTTTTGGCCCCTTGACGCTCCACCATTCATTGATATATTTTTCAGACTTTAACAAAGAAACCTGGTTTATCTTCTCGTCTCTCCATCATATTCAAACCGGCAAAAGTCCCATCTGCAGCAGTTGCGCCCAGAATTCAAGCACTCAACCCCACAAAGGGCTTAGATCGACTTCTGCTTGAAGCAGAAATTCTTCGTAAGTCCATGCAAGTCACTCCAGACGGGAGTCCACCTACTGTCAAACCTTCGATCATCGCAAAAGAGACCAAGAAAGAGAAACCCCGAAAGAAAGTTACATTTGATCTTGTGACTCCAGAAGAAATACCCATTAGCATTGAATCTCCACCAGATGAAGCTGAGAATTCTCTAGAAATTATTACTTCCGAGCTCGCCGATACGCAACAAAAGCCAGCGATTGCTAAGCCGAAATGTGTTATTCTAGAAAATGTTGTCATCGCACCACCAGGAGCACCGATCCCGATCAAAATACGGAAAGACGAAGATTCTCTATTGTTTAACGAACCGCAAGTGACTTCCAAAAGGAAGATCGAGCAAGTTGCTTGTACTTCACCTCAGAAAAAGAAACGGATTGACTGTGACACTAAGACAGTCGGTGTGTCGCCCGGTATCGGCGATTCGAAAAGTTTCATGGACATGTTCACTGATTTCTCGAAGAATTCGACACTTGAAATATCCTCTATATCAACTGCGAAGGACGGAGACACACCATGTATGAGTGATAAAAAGAAGCCAGAAGCCGATGAAGTTATTGTTGTCGAAGATAGCAAACAGGGAATTTCTTTTGATGGATTTGAAGAATTTTTCGCTGGTTTAACCAACGCGAGTAGTGAAAATCAGGGCAACGACTTCCCGAAAGGAGATTCCTTTGATTTCTTTGACGCCAATGATAATGCAGGGGATGATGTTGATGATGGTGACTTCTCTTTTAAATTTTAAATGTGAAAGTGTGTCAAGGTTTTGAGGATTAATAAATGGATTTTTTGTGTAAACGATTGGCCTTGAGTTTCTGTTTGTGTATCTTCTTATTTTACCCCGTCTAAAAGGGTAATTCCTATCATGGTCATACCGAGAGGATAAGGAAGCATTTGGTCCATTCGAGAGAAAGATACTGGGACAAGCACACATACGATAACCCACACAAATTTAAAGGCAACCTCAACCAAATTGGAGTACGGCGCTATATACATCTGGCAAAATACCTTGCTGTCTGAAGAATTAGGCTGGGTGATATTCAGAGCCACCCAGACTGTAAGGCCACTTGAAAAAGAAGAGAACTATGGCTACTTCTTATGAGGTTTGCGTTCCCTGAATCTGAGCTATTATCGCTTTCCATCGCTGACGGTTACGTACAAGCTGCTTCCAGTCATCAAGACTAAGCTGTCTTTCATCCGCGATCACTTTGTCTGTAACCGCCACCGTATCAAAAGCTTATCTTACCGAAATGAAAACCATTTGTTGAAATTGAAAACGAATTTAATATTTTCGGCGTTAGCCTTTATTCTGTATACTTTACATTACACAACTATTTGAATTGAATGTTTGTGCTCTATCTTAGCTGAACCAAGATTTCTTATGTATCTGATTCCACTTTGCAATATTAACTAGAATCGATTCGACAATTTGTTTCCTATCCCGCGTCTGACCGTAGTAATCAACGAACTCTCCCTCTGGATTAACCAAATACATTATGATCGTGTGGTCGACCTAAAGACAGACGAAACAGTTCATGAAATGTCAGTGGTAAAAAATCCCTTGCTTGTCTTACAATATAGTCGTTATCTTCGTCTCTAGGTCCAGCACTGTAGTACACTCTGAAGGCCTTACATACATTCTTAACTTGCTCTGGGCTTCCAGTCAGGCCAAGCAACTTTGGTGAGAACTCCTTAACATACTTGCCAACGATTTCCTTCGAATCTCTGGCTGGATCAACAGTGATGAAGATTGGCTGGATTCCTGCACTGTTTGGCATCTTGTCTGTTCAAATACAAAAGTCACTGCATATCAGAATCTGTAAAGCACAAGTCCTTGTACCTATTTCATCGACAACAGCAGCCATTTTTTCCAGTTCATCTGGGCAAATGTCTGGGCAGTGAGAAAATCCGAAGTAAATTAACAGCCACTGGCCGATAAAATCTTCGGATTTCCTTATATTTCCCTCAGGATCAATCAGTTCCCATTTGCCACCGATTGCTGCCTTGCCCAATTGCCTCTTGCGTTCACGCATAATCGCGGCTTCTTTCTCGTTCTTAACATAGTACATGAATCCCAGAGCTACACCACCGACCAGCGAAAGATAACCAAGACTTTTCCATGAGATTGGACCTTTGCCTTTTGTGGGATTTTGTTGCGCTTGATGTCGAACTATTTGAAGATAGTTGGAAGGCTTGATTGAAGCCCGTTGGGTGAAGCAATTTTTATTGCATGACACAAGCAATCGGTTGAAATTTCGTGACATGTTTATGACAGCCGGGTGGGACTAGAAAGGTTATGGTTCTGGAATTATTGAAAATACACTTTATGTAATTGTCATTATAGTTCGATAAGGAAAACATGAATTGAAGTTTGCACAATTGATTTTGGATGTGGATGGTTATTTGTGTTTCAATCACGTACCGAGAAATTGAATAGAAATGCAACAAAAACGAAAATGCACACAGTTCACTGATGAAAGATTTACAAGTAGATGGAAATTATTTGACAGCTATCAGCTGAGACGTTGCCAGTGGGAGAATATATCAATTGTTGCAACTAACTGCATCGTCTGTCAAATTGAACTATCTTGTCTTCATACGATATCGTAGAATATGGGTATTGCTCCTCGGCGTTATATCCTGGACGGTATAAATTTATTTATTTTTTATCCTTTGAAATAAAATAAAATATTGCTCAATTTTTAAGACATTCAACTTCTAAATAAAAGTGCCCGACGATGTTGTACTTAATTCTTATAATCAGTCGATTCGAGCGACACGGCACAGAATTTTCCTTTGAAAATAATCCGGTGCGTAGCTTCCCTCATACTTTAATATAAAAGGCTCGCCAAAAGTGGTTAAATATCTCTACTGTCTAACCTGAGGTATTCTGTTTCAAATACATCACATTTTTTATAAAATTAAAAAAAGAAAACTCATTTCCATCTTAATGCAGTCTTCGAACAACCAATCAATTATCCCACAAATCGATTTCTGAACTACAAAACGAACATACCTGAAACTGACAAGCACGTGTTGTTTTGACAGTCCCACAACAATTCGTTTGAGTCGCTTCAAGAAAAGATTTTGAAAATAAGTTCTGTGGCCAATATTAGTGCAGAAAAATGGTAGATGTTGGAAAACCAAGACTATATCTAGATGAACACAAGCTTAAACAAGATCCCCACGACTATGGACTAGCGGATGATCCTTGGACCATCGAAAGTTTCAAAAGGAAATTTCAAATAGTAGTTGTTCGGTAAGAAGTGCATTCATAATTCAATTTCTTAAGCTCAACCTTGTCTTTACAATTCTCCCCACAGATATGAAGGTTTCGAACTTGAGTTTGATATGATTGGAGTCCATCCTGGCATTGCAAATGCATTCCGTCGGCTCATGCTGAGCGAAGTGCCCAGCATGGCTATCGAGAAAGTGTATATTTACAACAACACATCAATCATCCAAGACGAAGTGCTGGCACATCGACTGGGTTTAATTCCACTGAAGGCTGATCCTCGCCTCTTCGAGTACAAGAGCGAAGATACCGACGACACCGGTACTGAAAACGACACGCTAGAGTTTGAATTGAAAGTGAAGTGCACTCGACGCAAGGACGTTAAGGAATCGGCAAACTTCGATACGATTTATAAAAATCATAAAATCTATTCGGGTCAGATAAAGTGGATACCAAAGGGTAAACAATCTACACATTACAATGAATCCGACATTGGACCGATACATGATGATATTTTGATCAGTCAGATGCGACCGGGTCATGAATTCGATCTGAAATTGTTGGCAGTGAAGGGCTTGGGCAAGGATCATGCAAAGTTTTCTCCAGTGGCAACAGCGTTTTATAGACTCCTACCCGAGATCAAAATGAATCGCACTGTTTCGGGAAAGGAGGCGTTTCTCCTGCAAAAATGCTTCTCACCCGGAGTCATTGGAATTGACGACAATGATTGTGCGTATGTGAAGGACGCGAGGTACGATACTTGCAGTCGGAATGTGTATCGTTACCCCCAGTTGGCGGACGCGGTGACAATGTCTCGGATAAGGGATCACTATATTTTTAGCATTGAATCGGTGGGTGCCTTGAAACCAGAAGTAATTTTTCTAGAGGCAGTCAAAGTGCTAAAGAAAAAGTGTCGAAAGTTTCTCGATGAGATTGAGACGACAAACTAAAAGTGAATTAACATGTAGTCTGTAATTTTTAGAAAATAAATAAGCCATTGGACGTAAAAGTTGAGAGTGTTTTGTACTGTTATCTTATGTTTTTGTTGGTTTATGGCACACTGACGTGTGTTGGGTATCTCTATAGGTTTAGGGCATGGAAATAGGTCTTTGGAGTTCACTTTACACGGGCGATAAGTAAACAAACTGCAGAAGTTATATCAGTTGCTGATGATTGAAGAGTGGTTCAAAAATTAGGTGAGCAATGTACGCCTTTTTACGATCTGGTCAAATTATGCGTCAAATCTGTTTGAACCAAACTTGGAGCTGCCTTTGGGGTCATTTTATTTATAAAAAAAAAACCCAAAAATTGTGTACTTTTAAAATTTCAAATTCCTTTCATCAAAAAGGATTGTTGTTGTAGACAACACAAATGTTTCTCAGGAACAAGTTGGTCCTCTCAGAAGAAAATAACTCATTAACTTCCATTGTGAATGAAGCTCACAAAATGTTTAGCTGTCAGTGCTAATCGGAAATGACATTTGCGAAAGGTTGACGTGCTGTTTACGCGGTTCTTCAAATAAAGCTGCTCGATATTAAAATTTTAGGATATTGATAGGACGGAAATAAATGCAGAACCATGGATAAACGATATCAACCCCTAAAGGACTATGGTCGAGTGAACAAGAAGCCAAAACTTGAAATAGTTGTCAACAAAGGCCGGTTAAATCAGGGCAAACCAACTGCGGGACCTTCACGAGAAGCAGGTCCGTACAAATAAATTCCTTTGGAGTGATTCCTCGTTAATGAAGTCAATTTCACAGCAAGACTCCAAAGCCCAACAAAATCAAGTCCCGATGACTTCTGGGATGATGACGATGATGAGGTTATACTGCTCGCATCACAAGTTGTTGAGAAAGAATTGCCTCGCGGCCACACGAACAGCTCAAACATTCAAACAATGGAATTCTCATTTAATGCATTCCTTCCAAACGAAAGAGGAACCAGTACACAGAAACCTCTAGCACCAGATGTGGAGTTATTTTCAGAGTTACTTGACGATGATTGGGGGATGGATGTTCCTGAGGAACCAATGTTCAAAGTCCCTTTTTCTGCTCCTCTAAAGAGACCTCATCAACCAGCTGAACCGGGGCCCAGTGCAAGTGAGGGAAATTCAAGCGGAAGACAACAAACAGAATTGGCATTAAGCCAGGCACCAGGAAGTGAAGCATTGTCACAGTCATTTAGCCTCACTCAGCCAAATATGCCAAGCAAGTCATCTGCGAACCGCGAGAAGGCCCACGAATGCCAAATACAGTTCCTTCAAAAGCGCGCCGACACCCTTAAGAAGGAGAACGTTAAGATTTCCAAGGAACTCGATGAGTTCAAGAACAAAATGGAAAGCAAAGACGGGGAGGTACGTATTTGCACGCACACGCACATAGTCCAACTTTTTGATCGATCTCACTTTAGGTGTCTTTGCTGCGCGATGAAATTCGTCACTTGAAGCAACAGATCCAAGCGGCTCATCGTGAGAAACTCGAGAAAGGAAACCTGGCAAAAGTCGAGTGGCAGGAGAAGATCAACGACCTGTCAAAACAGGTTGAAGCTCAGCAAACAGTGCTGGAATTCAAGACTATGGAGATTTCGCGACTGAAAATGAATCATGCCGATGAGACGATGAGATTCGAGCAAAGCATGCGAGGAAATTTAAACGAAAGCATTGGACAACAGAGCAACATCAAAGTGACTTCCTCCAACCGGCGACGGTTGATCCAGCTGCAAACTATTGGCCGACTTGGTGCGGATTCTGCGACTGCATCTGGAATCCCGATTGAGATCTTTGATCATTCACAGGAAAAGGGGAATAGCAAGTACCGCAAAGACGTCTTCCAGCGAGAAATGGAACGTCTGCAGTTCCAGATGTCCCGGCTGCAGTATGCCAGCCAGCTGAAGGAGGACCGAAGGACGGAGTTGGCCAAAAACATCATCGACTCAGCGAAGAATGTTTTTGCGGAGTTTTGGACGTACGTTCACAGCTTGGAGTACAACAAGCACTGCCAGAGTCTTCCATTTCACGAGTACGACATCACCAAAGACAGCAGATCCGGCAGTAAGCCTTTCAGTCTCTTTCAATCGGATTCTCTGTTTCCCAATGAGAAAGCCATAAATCTGAGGCGTTACGTCGCGGGACTGAGCATTGCCTGTCGGATAGTTCCTGAAGTGGGCGACTTGCTCTTTACAATGCAGCACAACGATTATCTGCTCATTCAGATCATAATCGATGCACTGAACAAACTGGGATTCTCTCATGAGATGTGCCAGCACTTTGGAGTGATTGAAGCGTTAGCGTTGCTTCTGAGCTGTCTGTGGAAAAATCACGCGCAATACCTAGATCATCTGATGAGTTTTCTCAAGACACTTGTCTTCTGCAGGCCCAACGCATGGGCAAGCAAATACATCTCGAGATGCCTTGTCAGGGCATCCAAACTGGCAAGGGAACAATTGTGCTGTAACTCAAGAGCGCAAGCGTTCTCCGTGTCCCAGTCGATATACAAGTTCAGTACACACTCGTGCATTCTACAGGTCTATGCGGGATTGCTGGAAATTGTGTTTCCCGTTCACCAGGAACTCAGCAATTGTCAGTTCAAATTGCTTTGTGAAATTTGCCTGAATCACTTGAATTTTGTCACTGGCTGCCTTGTCGATCCACCGCGTTTCGTGCGAGACATTCTCCCCTGCGACGACGACTTGGATGAGGAGGGTCCGCTGTCGCAACGCACAGAAGTCAATATCACCTGCCAATGCTACGTCATGATGTGCAGCAGTGTGGTTAAGCTGCTGTATCAAGTCATGCGACAGTGGCAGAGATCGGAATGTCAAAGTGGTGAGACTATTCTTAATTCAAAGGCATGACGACTTAACTTCTTTTCCCTTTTCTCTTCAAGAATGCAAGCTCGTCGAAAATCTATCGAAAGTCGGCATCCGGCTGGTTCACGCGATATTCATCCGATACTATATGACAAAGTTGTTCGACCACAAGGGCTATCTGACTCGACATTACCTTTACTTCGTTTGCAAGTACTGGCTAAGGGACATGGATGCACTGCATTTCACTGATATTCACCGTAAGCAATTCCTTATTTGTTGGATGTACTTCTTTAAGTCTGTTTTCCATTTAGGGGAAGCTCTGGATCAGTTGGCAAATTCGCACATAATTGAAATCAACGCTTCACCAGTGGAACCTGACGTTGCTAAAGTTGAGAGGGGCCTGGACAGATGGTACACACATTCCGGAGATCGTAGACCGAGTGGAATCGAAAGTACAAATGTAAGCAAGCAGTTAAAGGACTTCGCGCAATTGCGAATACTTGAGAAGGACTGCAAGGCGGAGGTGTTCTTTAAGAGATACTAGTGTATGCTGTTTGTATAGATTTTTAGTATTTATTGTAGATAATTTTTAGGATAACAAATTGAAACGAATAAATCGAATGAAAACGGAGACATAGTTTTCCTTTTTTTAACTCAACTTGTCCATAGTCACTTGATCGACATCGTCTGCGAGGTTTATTTGAAAGGATAATCTCATAAACTGCACGTGAAGCGTGAGTTCCCACGTGTTCCCGATAAACTCAAAAGGCCACCAGACATGCACTGCATACAACAGTATGGGTCTAATGGGTCTACTACCCTCTCACAAAGGATCAAGTTGACTTTGTACAAAACCTTAATCGTTCCAATTCTGTTCTGCTGCGCAAAGGAGAAGAACGAACTTTACAGGTGTCCAGCGACTTGAGCCTAGCCATTCTGTGTATTTGTCAAAGAGTGGTACAAAAATGTTTATCTCGAATGATTTAGAATCATGGACTCTTGTGGCATACTTACTCCTGAGGCGTGAAATCCTTAAACGAATACACTATTTTTATTCAAACAGGCCAAGTTCTTTGGGAGATCGCTGAAAGTTAAAAGTTGGATGGTAAGCAGGAACTCAGAGCTTATTCTTGGAACCTTTGAAAGAAAAATTTGATGTTGGATGTTTGGACGAATAAAGTAAAAGACAACCGCGAACACTATGAGCTGTACAAGGATGTGGACATAGCCCAGAAGGTAAATTCGTAGATTAAATTGGTCAGCTACGTCGAGCGAATGAACGGCAATGCGCCAGCTAAAAGAGTCTTCGAATTTAAGCTCCCTGGTTCGAGGGCCTCCGGTATAAAGACCGACGACATGATTGTTTTTTGAAATGCTCTACAAAACTGAGTGTACCCACAGCTACGACTGATATGATTGAGGAAGTCCTGGTAGTCCATTAGTTATAGTTTCACGATCTTGATCAACGATTGCGATAACTAATCTAGTTTTAGATTAAGTTAGCTTAAAGTGACTGCCACGGTAAAAAAAAGTTGAGCAGTTTAACACCTACTTACGTGGCTGCCAGTTTCCCAAAGACATCCAATGGAAGCAGATGCAAAATAAGCTCTATTGCAGCTAACGGTGTCGATCTAAATGCCTCCGTGATGCACTCAAACCTTTGAATTCTGTCTATCTTCTTAAGATTATTTGTATTTTTCAGTGATGGCCAGCAAACCGGATTACCGCATGTTAGAACCGGTCTTAAGATTGCTGTGTACATCCAGTTACCATTCTCGGTTGGAGTCCTCATTTTGGACCGTGGGTCCACCTGATTGTATAAATACCAACCGTCGCGTCGCCTTTCTAATAAGGTCTTGAATATTTGGTTTCCATATTTTTTTAGTGTCTAATATGACGCCTTAATAATCCAGTGTTAATTTTTGACCCATCAGAGAACAGGAAGCTCCGCTTTTATCGTTCATTATTATCTATACCATCAGTTGAAATGCTGACGAAAATCTTGCGGCAGATCTCGCAGCAATTGAGTAGTCGGGACCTCTCTCGAAGAACTAAGCTGACTTTATACTGGTATAACACCTTGATCATGCCTGTCCTTCTTTATGGCCCGAAGAAAAGGACAATTTCAAGAAGAGATAAGCAAGCCCATGGTATTTTCAAAAGATAACTTCTGCATGCAATTTTTTGGTAGTGTTTGCGTTAAAGGCATTTGGAAAAGAAGATTCAACCATGAACTGTAAGGGCTGTACAACGACATGATTCTAGCCTGGGATGGACAGGACCTCTACATGGCCTAGCCATCTTAAGCGTTTGATTCGGGCGATGACGCACACAAGTGGAGAAAAACTTGCGCCAACTTGATGTGCGTGATTGGAAAGAGCTGGTTAAAGACCGTGCCAATTGCAGTGGCTTGTTGGTTGAGGCTTAGGGCCATCCTGGACTGCAAGGCCATCAGAAGAAGATCTCGTTTATCAAATCGTTTATTAAAATGTGTCCATTCACTGAAAACCTTAGTACAAATCAACTCGAACTCATCAGACATGGAGCCTGTTTGGGGATGATTAGATCCCAAATTGGGGGAATGCGAAATCATACTTACTCTGCTCATATTAAGTTGCTCCCAGCCAATAAAACAAACAAAATCCATCTCAGTTTTCTTCTCCTGATTCGTTTATTTAGCAAAGAATCACCAAAAAAAACCTGTGAATATATGTGAATACAAAAAACGTCCACCTTGTGTAAATGTGCATTCTGGAAACCCTCCGCCCACTCTGATCCAGGGTGTTAGTGTTTTCTGTCGGTTAGCACACACAAAACAAAAAACGAAAAGAAGATTGAAGATTACAAACAAAGTGTTGTTCATTTATTCGTTCGTTTGAGTTTAAGTACAAAAAAAGGGTGTGTAAATGACTACGACTACATGGTTCTCTCTAAAGATGTATACATATATATATTATATCTAAAGTATGTATTCAATAAATACGGTATATGAAAAGATTGCATTTCATTTAGTTGCTGGTGTTGTTTGTGTGTATAACTTTGCATGTACTCTATTGAAACACATCAAATGCGTGTAAAAAGCTAAAGCTTCTAAAATAATTCGATCTCGTTATTTGTGAAACGCATGGAACGCACTTACAAAATACTTCTGGTTCTATGTGTGTATGCGTGTTCTCTTCGAATATAAATAATTCAAATCAAATTGGTTGTTTGTTGCTTTTTTTAAATAATTTTTGGTTTCGCTCAGTCGAAAGTGTTAACATAAAAATAAAATATGTAAAAAAAAAATATAAAAAAGAATACAAATGATTGCGCTTAGGTTGACTACTTGTTCTAGGTGTCTAGGTGTAACATATTCTTTATTTTGTTTGAAACGGAAAAATGCTTTAACTGATGGTCGAATCGAGGTGTGATGACTTTTGGTTTTACTTAAAATAATCTGAAACACTAGAGATAATCCAATGGAGGGCATGGAAACGATTCAGAGAAGAGCAGAAGAAAAGAATGTGATTACTAAAGTGCCGGCGATATGTGATGATATAAATTTTGTATATAATTCAAGTTTTAGTTTTTCAATTTACCATCGCAATGGTGTGCTCTTGTTGAGGTAACTGTTTGCGCTATGAGGGAAAACATAAAAGAAACGTGATGAATGAATATTTTAAATGAGTAAACTGAAAAGAACACATTTTAAATGAAGTAAATGAGGTTAATAAAGGGGGAGGGAAGGGATATATGCAAAATAAAGGGTGGGCCATCTAGTGGTTTTTTTTTAAATCATAGGTTATTTTGAAACTGACAGCTGTTTCCTGCTCGAAATCTTGACAGAAAGTCAGTATAATACCTCCGCAGAGCATCGAAGTCGCTTTATGTTTGAACGTTGCGAAATATTGGAAACTTATTTCCAAAGTGAATGCTGAGTGCGCCCAAACAGTGCGTTTTTTGAAAAGAAGTTTTGGCCGAAATGAAGCACCCAACGCGACGTACGTACGTAAGTTTGTGCAAAAAGTTCGTGAGACTGGTATGCTAGTGTACAACACTCATGGTCCCCGTCGTCGAACGGTGCGCACAAATGAGAATGTGGCTGCTGTGGCCGAGAGTCACGAACATCAACTGGCCATCGATCTCAACAGCTCAACATTTCACGCTGACCTGAGGAGAATTCTGCACAAAGATCTCGGATTATTCGCTTACAAGGTCCAATTGACTCAGCAATTGAAGGCGCGCGACCATCCGCTTCGTTATCGCTTCGCAGTTTGAGCCTTAGAGCAGCTTGAATTGGACAACGATTTTGGCCGAAAAATCATCTTTTCTGACGAGGCGAGGCGCATTTTCATCTCGGCGGCTACGATAACGAACAAAATTGCCGCATCTGGGGCTCGAAAAACCCAAAATCGCACGTTATTGTCGAGATGCCAATGCATCCACACCAAAGAGAGTGACAGTTTGGTGCGGATTGTGGAGTGGTGGCATTATTAGACCATTTTTCTTCGAAAATGAGCCACGATAACCGACTCTTTTTTTACTGAAATCGAAGACATTGATTTGGACGACCTCTGGTTCATGCAGGATGGCGCGCCATGCCACACATCCCGTGCCACAATCGTTCTTTTGCGCACCAAATTCTCAAATCGTGCTATCAGTCGTCTTGGCGATGTCAATTGGCCGCCTCGGAGGTGCCAAAGCTTTTGTTTCTCCAAGCAGAAGCTTTAATATTATCCAAAGTGGACAGGAGATTTTTGGTCGCTTGAAGAGGAAAGTCCTTCGGATTATCTTCGGTCCCGTATGCACTGATGTTTGGAGGAGACTGAACAACGAACTTTATGGGCTGTGAAGCGACAACGACAGGGTCAAACGAATTCGAGTCGGACGTGTCACATTTGGCAGGTTATGGCGAAAGGACACTAACACTCCCACCCGAAGTGTTCAACTCCAACTCCGAGACACTGCGCGGTTAAAAGAAGTCCCGTGGTGTACACCATTGGAAAGGGACCTTAATCAGCTGAACGTGCGGAACTGGAAGCACCTATCACAAGACTGTGATGGATGGAGAGGAATGTTGATTGAGGCCCAAGTCCAACACTGACTGTAGCGACAGCTGAAGAAGAAAATGTTTGCTTTTATTCGATCCTGGAACAAACCGTAATTTGGTCGATGAAAGAAATGAGTGAGAATTCTAACCTCAAACATGGCATAAAGTAAATGACAGGACTTACGAGTATTTCTGGTCCAGTAACCGAAGATTACATTACAGACTTGACTGAACTAAGTTATTAAGAGGATTGTCCTGCAGTTGGTTATACGTTAACAAGAAACTTGGAAGAGAAATTATAGCCACCTTCCTTTTCAAATCGAACAGAATTCTAGGCGGCAACAAATGATATCCCGCAACACGATGCACAAAATAATTTTAAGATGAAAAGTAGTGACAAAAAAATAAGCAACAAGGTGCACACTAAGTGAGGAACAAAACATCACTCTAAAGTGCCAACAAGGAAACTCGCAAACAATAAACTACCCAGCTGTAGTGAGAGCACAACTTACTTGACAACTCCAAGAGCTTGTTCCGGAGACAATGTGATCAATGGCGTAAGACGTTGTATGAAACATTCGTTATTCCTCTCCAACTCCCGTTGGTAGTCCTTCTGATCGGACAGAATCAAATTGCGATTCTTCTTCAACGCGTCCGTGCACCGTTTGGCGAACTCCTTGAAGCACAAACGCAATTTGTTTTGATGCCTCGTTGGCACAGTCACACCGTCTGCTAGACTGGACAAGAAAACCGTTGCCATTTCCATTGGTCCTTGATTGACGGTGGTGCCAATGCAGCCCTGTAAGACCATTTGAAGGATTTTCGGATCTGCTGGCTCTTGGTTCGTCGCCGCGGCTAGCTCAAGTGTTTTCTTTTGAATGTCCTCGATTGCAACTTCGATGGGCTCCAGAATGATCTGTTGCCTACATATGACCTGGATGCGTGTCTTGACGTATGGGAATTGATTGGCTGTGGTGAGGATGGTTTTGCGTTTACATTGTTCGTTTAGTTCTCCGTGGGCTTTGCCTCCCTTGGTGAATGGTGTCGCGAATATGAATCGTTCTGGAATAGGGGAAAGAGGTTTAGTGGATTTGAAGTCGTGCTTGTCCTTCACACACTCACTTATGTTGAAGTTTCGTTCGAAATAGGTTTCTCGGTGACGGAGCTCGAAGGTCTCAAAGTATGGCTCCACGTAGGTGATCTGAATGTAAGCCTTGTCTGGATCCAAAGAGTTAACATCGACGTTGTTCGAGTCCTTGATGATGTGCACAGAGTCCGGACCAAATCGATCGGCATAGAAGCTCTGCAATTGAAGAGAATTTTGCTAAGTGAGGTTATGGGAAAAGATCGAGATCGAATTACCTGCAGTCTGCTGAAAATTTCCGGCAACTTTGTCAACGTTGGCTCCTTGTAGATGAACTCCTGCTGGTCAAGATCCCCGAATGCAGTTCCATAGAATCCAACACGGAAGTACGTGCCGAACACTCGCTTGCCTTGCAATTGGGCAACCCTATTAAAGGCCTCCTGCAGTTTACCATGTACCTTGCTCAACTTCTGGAAGTCACGGTTCGCCTCGCAAATTGGTATCAAAATTTTCAAAACCTCGTTCATTGCTTCGTACATTCCAGCAATTTGGAACGCGTTTGCAGCTTCCTCCAACAACGTTTTCAGTCCGCTCTCAGTAAAACTATTGCCAAGGCAAATACCATCTTCACCGGGACTCAGAACGTCATCAGACACCGCCGACTCCATGAGTGCATTTGGTGTGACTTTTTGAAAGCTTACAGCACCAACGGGCAGATGAGTTTGCGACTCTAGCATACTCAGGTATTCAGCGACCAAGGCAGCACTGTGCACGTAACACATTGCTGCCTCGGTATGGTTGGCACGCTCGCGATGTTTCTTGGCCATGTTCTCTAACCATGTCAATCGCAGGTCTGGATTGTTTTGATAGCCCTTAGCTATGCGGTGCATAAGATCCAGCAACATCTCTGGATCCTCTTGGTATTCTTTCATTTTCACCGTATCCGAGAGGATCATGTGCAAATTGAAGAGTAAGTCTTGAACTTGCTCGGGAAAGGAGGTGTCTTGAAGATCGATATCGGACTCAGCGTAGACTAGAATTGTTTTCAATGCTCTGCGAAGGGACTGCTCGCTGAAGGAGGAGCTTGTTCCGACCAGCGAACTAAGGGACATGGTAACTTGCATCTTAACACGTGCAAAGTTCTGTGAATAAAAAGTGTCTTGTTAGCAATGAGACTCCACCAGATCTTGGCTTAGAATTATTCATGACGATGAGATGAGGTGGAAATGAATGTCTGATCAAATGAATGCAATGAATGAGAATGATAATGCAAAGCCAGCTTGTGTTCAAGCCCTAAATCTGCAAAAATTGTCTGCGGATCGTTCCAGTTTTCTGCTGCTCTTAACCATCATCACATCCACCAATCTCTGATCGGGCACGCTACTTACATTTCCAATTTCAAAGTTCTGCCTCATGAGGAGGTACAGAGAGGCAGCAGCTTGCGATCTGATTCCCGGAAGCAGCGATCCACAATGTTTCAGGAGCAGCAAACAAAGGTCGGCGCAAACGTCGGTCTCCTCGTCGAACAGTAGATTGGGAAACTTGAATATCAACGACCGTTGCGACGCGAAGAGATTCTGCAGAGCGAGTGTACTCTGATTTCGCGAAAGCGCATGAAGGAGCACCTTCAAGACAGTTCGCAGAAGATTGTGATGAATTTCTGAGTTTGTAGCCACTTGGACGATGATCTCCAACGCATCAAGAGTGACCAGAATCAACTCGGTGGCCAGGGAGCCCTCGATGCAGTGGGTTATCTCAATTTCCGGCTCGGGCTTCACTTGTGTATCGCAAAATTGCGACCTGTACGGCATTTGATCCTTCCGCCAGCGTAGTTTCTCCGTTGAGTTGCGATCTTTTCGACGATTGATCAGATCATTTCGTGCCGAACCAGTGCCCCGTATGTACTCTTCCAGTTTTTCCTTCATGTCGGGAGTTTTCCGGAAGCTTTGTGTGTTTGTTCGCTTGACCATTGGAAGACGCTTCTGCCCCTTGTACTCAAAGCAGGGAATACACCAATTCAGGACCTGCAGCATTTGATGGACTCGATGCGGACTAAGACCGAGGACCCATCGGTAGAGGATTGTTCTCTCTAGATTCTTGATGACCCAAATAAAGCAGGCCAGGAGATGACGTGTATCCTCGGTGTTCAGTTGGGATTTGTTCTTCACCGGATCGGGGTTGTATGCGTACGTTCGACTTCCTGAGATGGCATAAGCGACTTCCGGACTAATGGTTGTGGTTGCAATTGGCTGATGTGGTCCCTGGTAGTCTTCGAGGAGCCCGATGCTGTGCAGCCTGTCCTGGGTGTCGGTGAGAAACTGATGCAACTGAGGAATTGTGTCCATCACAATCGCCAGCAAGGGGATGTACAGCGATGCGACTCTGGCTCTTGCGTCTGGTTCGCTGAAGCGTGTGTCCAAATCATGGGACGTCATCAGATTCCGAATACATCGGATGGCCTTGCTGTGAAGTGCAGGATTTCTGAAAAAAAAAAAATTCACGGTGAAAATTCGGGCGCTCCTTGTTGAGCATCGTTACTCACGAGACTTCCAAAACTGTCGCCAGTTCACTGAGAACCAATCCAACCAAATAGTGCTGTTGTCTGAAGTCTGCGTTCAGATCTGCTTGCAGCGCCTTCTCAATGGAGCCCTAAACAAACAAAGACTTAGATCCGTCTTCACCAGATTACGTTAGGTACTCACATAAGAGGTTTGACTGTTGTTCGAGTTGGTGCTTGGGGTTGGACTCGTAGGAGCTGGCACTGTGGTGTATGGAGTAGCAAATGGTAGATTCAAAGCGATGTAGTGCTCATGACTGCATACGATGCGCAGGAAGTCAACCTTATAGTGCATCAGATCGGGAATCGATGAATTCTTTGAGATCAAAACCTTGTAGTAGGTCTTAATGAGACCGAATACAAATCCTCTGTCCATTATGTTGAACAGGTCGAAAATGAAGAACCCTAGGCTCGCGTTCAATGATTGTGCCAACTTCTGATCGATATTGTGATAGCCGACCACTTTTGTTGTGACTAGATGAACCAGGGTCGAGATGTCGTCTGTAAATTGATGAGGAAAACGACTTTTGCGTGGTGCGCTGAGTGCTCGTGTCAAATCGAGATGCTCGATCATTGATTTGACCATCAGTTCGAAGAGGAACCATGAGTTTTTCATTGCCATCTCGGCAGCGTTGCCACTTGCTACGACCCAGTGCAGGGCGAGTTCCTCGTGAAGCAAGCGAATTTGACCATCACGGCCGATGTAGGAAGGGGAAATTTCTGCAGTTATCTCTGAAAGGGAAGATAAATGAGGCGATTAGGGACAATTCATGCTAGTCGAAGTCAAATTGAACACAATTTTTGTGAAATTTTCAACGCTTTTGTTTGCTTTATCCATCACATGGAGAAGATTGTTCCAGGAAAGTTGTCTAATGAAGGAATCCCGTATTTTCATGTAGCATATGGTGATCTTTGATCCATAGCCCGTGGGACAAGGCAACAGAGGATGTCAATGTCAAAGATAGCACACAAAACTGGAGAGGGACCTCAACATATTTGGCGTGTGCAATAGGAGACAGCTAGGGAAGGATCGGTGCAGCTTTTGGTTGATGTCCAAGTCCACTCCGGGACAAGCGTCACACAAAGAAGAAAAATGTGGCGATTAGATGAAGCTTATTGTTAACTTCTCATCTCATCTCATCTTCAGTGTCCCGCATGTTCAACTAAAGGGGTCGCGGAGGTAACGCACGCACGAGAGATCTCCAGGCCACTCGATTCTCCGCCATCGACTCTAACTAATCAGGAGCTAAGCCCAAGCGCAACCAGATGAGTGTTTGGAATTGGTCCAACCGTCCCGTCTTGGGTCTGCCAAGCGGTCGCCTACCTGATGGAATCACATTCAAGACATGCCTCGGAAGTCGTGATGATGGGGACATTCGTGCCACGTGACCAAACCATCAAAGTACAGTCCTTTCCGTTCGAAGAAACAGCTGCTCAACGTTGAATTCCTCGCGCACTGCCGCGTTTCCCACCCTATCCCGGCGAGTAATTCCCACAACAGCACGAAGAACTCTCATCTCTTATTGTTACCTTTTCTGTCCAAACTTCGTCCGTGCTCGTGAACAACATATCCATCGTGAGTTGATGTCATCATCTCCTCAGCGTTACTCCGGCTATACGTAAGTCGTCTCTTGCCACTAAATGGATGCAAGATTTTCGTTTGAAACTGCACATAGGTCGACAGCAGATTCTGTCGTCCGTACTGGTCCACAACCAAATCATCCGAGAGAATCTGAAAACAAAACCGAAGCAAATGTTGCTGCTGACTTTAATCAATTTGAAAGATTCACATTAACTCACCGAGAGATTCTCCGACACCATACAGAGAACTTCAAACACATTTGAGCCCAACGATAGGGTTTGTCCACTGATCTTGTAAGTGGTGACAAGTAATTCAATCAATTTGTCCAAAACGATGTGCAAATTCTTGACCAATGGCTCACGCTCTGCGTTCTCAATGTCCAGCAAGCATTTCTTCATCTCCTTCTCCATGTTACCCTCGCCAATGTGTGGAGGAACTTTCTTCGATTCCAGAAATTCACAGGCCAAGAAGAACCTTCAAAGAGTGAGCAGCTACAAAGCTGAACTGCTGGAGAGTTGGATGCAACTTACCGATCTAGGTATGGATCCAAAGTATGAATCGATGTCACCGCATCGATGGTCACAGTGAAGACTGGTCGGTGGTTGTCCAACCACTTGGTCCCGGGCAGATGCACGTTTGGAGGAATGAACGAGTAGTTCTCCGGTGGGGTCTCCACCATGACGGGCAAATTGAACTCCCCAACTTTCAGTTTCCCATCTTCGAGCAGTGGAATCCATGTATATCCCACTGGAGTCTCCACTGAGGTCTGCACCTCTTGGGGTTTCTTTTGGCACGACACGTGGTAAAGCGTGAAGAGGAGGTGATGGTTTTGTTTTATGTTCGCAGGAACAGCAATCTTGATCTCGTCATAGAAAGCCGGACATTTGTTGTGATAGTTGACGGCAGTGAATGCTTCGGAAGTGTACTCGGGACAGGACGACTTGGCAAAGATTGCTCGAAGGGCGTCGTTCTGCGTCTCGCCAGCCATTAGCTGAATGCGAACAGCAATATTTCGGGCGGAACCAGCGCGGGCTGAGAAATTCAACTCCTTGGGGGCGACAAACAGAAGATTGCGGTACGTGTAATGAGGCGTGTAGATCGCAGATGACGGAAACTCTAGGATCTCCTTCACCGGTCGTGTGTTGTCGTCTGCAAAGAAACAGATGAGTCTGCCGCTGAAATACTTCAAAATTTCGTCGTCTCACTTGGATAAGGTTCCACTTTGGCCAACTCAGGGGAGAGTGCGCATTTCACATCCTCTGGACAGGGGGAGATCTCCAGCTTTATGGACCCAGGAATGCATTTGTACTTCTTCATCACCGCAGCTGGACGCTTCAACTCCGGCAGGAATTTGTACAGATCCTCGTCTTTCATCTTGTCGGACTCCTAAGGGGATCAGTGAGTGAAACATGCCATCGCCACGAAAAGCACAACAAACCTGTTTGAAGAAACTGGAAACAGTGATGGTGATTGGCCTGAACGTCTCGATGCTATTCGCAAATTCATCTGGCGACCACGACCGCCTTTTCTCGCTCTTCCGCTCCAACGACCCTCGTCTGGTCAGAGTGCCGCTCATGTAATTCGCCCTCTGGCGTAATTGGTCAAAACTGCTCGTGGATGACTTGCGATCTGTAAAAAAAAGGAACCATTCACGTGCACTTGTCAGACATAACCTCACCACATGCACGTACCTAGACTATTTGAACTCGAAGCAGTTCCAAGACTGCTGCCTTCTTTTTCGACCTCGAAGTTGTCGCCATTGAAGACATTCGTGAGGTAGATGCCGGTCCAAGCAAATGGCATACGGTACTTTCCCAGACGCTCACAGAAATCTGCTGCATTCGATTTGGCCTTGTCTCTGTACTTATCCTTGTCATCCTTCAGGTAAGGCTCCACCGAGTCTTTGATGTCGCCTTGCAGGACTTTCTCCAGTCGAATGACAAGGAACAAATCGTTGCTTGGGTACGTGATCTCGAAGATGCCCGTGCGACTCTGGGTGCTCACGTCACTGTACTGCACGTGGGAGTTCAGCATTCGCTTCAAACTGTCCGAGTTCATGTCGAAGTAGAAATTCTCAGAGATTTTCTTCTTTTCTTTGGCATCGTAGATTGCCATCGAGGCAAATATTGGTTCCACTTCCAGCTCCAGACGCAGCTGCAGACATTTCACATGAATTCGATGGCCCTGGTGTTCGACTGGCTTCTCAGCTGGCAGTCGACGCTCGATGAGATCCTCTGGATCGGCTTCGGGGTACAAGCTGAAAAGCGACTCTTGTCGGTCTTCTTGGCGACGGATTTCATTCGCTTGGTCGATACTCTCTGGAGGTAGATCATCAAGGAGATTTGGAATAAGGGGATCATTGACAGAGCGTCGCAAATCGAAACTGGCCCATGATCCTCGTGGGGTGAGGGTGTCGGTGCACGAGGAAACTGAGGATAGACTGGCGATTGATTGTCGACTGCTTGGTGTGCAGCTGTCGCTTTTGTCTGTGAGTGTGTCATCGAAAGATGCGAAATCTTTGTCGATTTCGAATTCCTGTTGGAAATTGGTCGGACTCAGGGTGCCACGGTCAACGCGTTCCCTTGTACAACAGGAACTCGAGTAATGGCGTTGGGAGTACTCAACAACCTTCCAGGGTCGAGTAAAGCAATTGACACACTCTTGGACGTGAGGAGGCAGTTCAGTTCTGAAATTGTAAAAAAAACGTGGAATTGGAGCATTAGATGGGAGGGAGAATAGGTCTTGTGAAGATCCACTTTTGCTTTGTTAGGATGCAATTCTTATGCGCGTCACAATTCTTGAAATTAACTAAATTGGTGGTTGGCTTCTTATCTGTGATTCAGAATTGTGGACAGAATTGGGGGGAAAGTCAGTTTTAGGCAAAAAGTTTGCTGTGCATGGCTGTGAATGTGATTGAAGATTAAAAAGAAAGCACATAACCTTACTTTTGTTTTGACAGGAAATTAAGAGTATAAGGTGACCAACATAACGTTTCAATTGCTGATTGGATGTGTTTATTTACTCTAGAAATGGAATCCGGCGGTTGGATTATTTGCTTTTTAAGAATAAACTTTTAGACATAAGATTCCACTGAATTTACTTAGAAGAGGGGTAGCAGCTAGCACAACGGCCAGAATTAAAACATTCCACTTGTGGGAATTTGAAACATATAAGAGTTTCTTCCCCAAGACACTGACCTTCTACAACTTCAAACTCCTCAGACAGCATTCTCTGCAGATCGGACTTGAGGTCTGACCATCGGACGCTGGACTGTACTCCGCCTTTTTAAAGATAGGTCCAGGAAGAATGAGAGCGTAGGGAATAGGTGTCTACTCTAAGGATTGCAATATTAACATATCCCTCCATTCTGGAATATTGTAGCGTCTTCTAAGCTGAGACCATGCCAATAAAAGAGGCTCTGTCATGGCTAACCCAAGTGGAGAGGAACCTCAACTAACTTAGCAAAAGATTGTGCTGGCTGGCAAGGTTTGTTGGTTGAAGCTCAAGCCCATCCCGGAATACAGCGCCACAAGAAGAAGTCATGACTTAAAATCAATGTGATATTCAAGAAGGAAATCATTACGTGTTCATAGAGCCAGGATGCGATTCTTCTTCTGATGGGGTTGTAGCTCCGAATGAGCCTAGGCCTCAAGCAACTGAACTGCCGTCTATCTCTTGATGAAATGCTAAGTATTTTAATATTCACTTCATGTGGGTACAGTGATAAAGTGAAATTCTAGGGTATTCCGAAGCCAATGAACTCATCGGGCGCCGAATGATCTCATCACTTTTACCTAATGGAGGGCTACCCTCCATGCAGTTCGCTACAGCTAAACGTCTTCTACAAATCGGTTCAGCTCCTGGGTTACGCAGATGACGTAGATATTGTAACGCGTTCCCATTGAGTCGTTGTAGAAGCATTCACAGGCGAAGCAAGCTGGTCTTTAAATAAAGGGGGAGAAGACGAACTATATGCTGTCGGGCAAAATTCGATACGTCGCACATCATCTGGGATAAAATGCCATAAGCCGACAGCTACAATTTTGAAGTAATTAAGCAGTTAGTCTGCCTCTGGGCAAACGGGAGCTACACAAACGACATCTAGGTGGAGATACGATGTAGAATCGCACGTGGCCACCGCTGCTATTTCGGTCTAACGAAAAAACTTTGGTTGAAAGTCGTGACTAGAAGGATCAAAATCATCCCATACAAAACCCTTAACCCAGCAGTCTTAATTTATGGAGGCGAAGGATGGACAATAAGCAGGACTGCAGACCTATTTCTTGCTTCCAAAGTAAAATTCTGCGTCGGATATTCGACCTTTTCTGAGAAGAATGAAGGAGAAGACACAAACGCGAACTCTAAGAAGGTGTACAAGGATGTGAACATAGTCCGGAAGGCAAAAATCTGTAGGCTAAACTGGCTCGGCCACATTGAGGGGATGAACACCAATGCTCCAGCTAAAAGTCTTTAAATATGAGTCTCCTGGTTCGAGAAGAAAACCGAATCTCCAGTATAAAGACCAAGTGATCGCGAATCCAAGACATCTTGGTCTTGATGACTAGAAGCAGCGTGCCCAGGACCATCAGCGATGGAAGACGACAATTCCTTAGACTCAGACCTTCCATGAGTCGTTGATCGGATAACTAGGCTAGGTTAAGTTGAGATGGCTGGAGTATGCACTTAGACCAGTATTGATCCATTGTGCTGCCACACGGATTGACAGACGTCAATCCAATTGTTCAATTGCGGGAAACCATTTGGAGTTTAGGATGTGGCGCAATAGATTGCTTACTCACTAAGCTCGCATAAGCTCTCAAAGAAGTAGACCCCCAGATGTTGGCGTCGAAGGAAGACGTGATAAACTTTTCTTCCAAGACCAAGAGCTTCTTCCTCCGTTTTCGATATCGTGCATGCCTCTGCGCCGTAAAGCAGGACTGCGATGATCAATGTTGAAGAATTACGTATGCAACGCAAAAACGATAGAATCATCGCAGTATTGTGTTTCAGGCATAAGTTTCTGTTAGGAATTGAACTCATGCTTTCAGCGTAGACGACGCACTTACCTACATATTACGCAATCGTGGCGACGGGAATCTATATTTATTGCATGAAAATATAGGACACTCTCAGAACCGCAAGAAACCTTTGATCACATCAAGAAACTAAATTTTCAAAGTCAAATAAAAAGATGAACCTTTGTAGGGGCTATGGATAAAGCGTTAAATAAGTAAGGGTTTCGACATTTTAGGTACGAAGCTGGAAGCATTTTTCAACTGCTGGTTCCATATCCACGATCTTTTCCAAAGGAACGTAGGCGATCTTAGTTAACTTCTAAACAAACCTAGAAAAATACCAGTGTCTTAAAAAATGCTTTTGGTGCATAAGCCCCACCCCAAATTGTAGAATGATCTAGGAAGATTTTAATGTTTTTGAAGGCAACAATGCATTGATAAAACTGAAACATTAGAAAACCTAACTCTTACTTAACTTAGCATAAATTATTTCCCTGCTGAACTACTTACAGCTTTAGACTAACGACGGATTCTTTCAAAACATGTTATCATTTCCCCTAAATTCCCACTCTAATGACTTCCTCAACCGTCCTTCACATGAGTGACTAAGCTACAGCTGCCTCTAAAATTCGCATGATTTACAAGCCATCAACCAGAAAACCACAAAAAAAATATCTTTAACGTTTTATCATCGCAAACTTGCGCAAAAGCAACACTTTATCTGATCAAGCAGCGTCTGTTTGAAAAACTAAAACCCAAGACGGATATGACGAATACATCAAGATCTAAACCAAGTGAGCAAAACAATCCAGTGAAATTCATTTTTCGTGCTCTATCATATTTCGTGTCTCAATTGATGCGGAACAGTATATGCATTCTAAACAGATTAGTGGGGCTTTCAATTAACAAAACAATAAACTCCAATGATTTACGATTACGAGCACCGCTCTAATTAAAATAATCAACTGAAGTGCGGTCTTTATTGCCTAATGTTTCTTGTGTTCATCAACAGCCGCTTATATGCGCACATAATTGCCTCAAATTTCGGTTACCACAACTTGCCGCTGTACTTACATGTTTTCTTTTGGCACAATGTGTTCAACGGTACGAATCTTCCTTGGGATTGTCTTCACCGACACATCTCCCGGGGGAAATTCCAAAATTTGTCTCAGCGGATCACGGTTCAGGATACTCGAATGCTGATGCAGAAACTCCTCGTAGTCCAATGGCTCCACGGGTTCAGTCAGGCAGATCTATTTTCCGCAAAGAATGTCACACTCATGAGTCATTATGTTGAGAGAGAAAAACACAAACATGCAGAGGGAAAAAAATCAATAAAACTTCCCCCAGGAATGGGTTTTATGGGGGGAAACAAGAAAAAAATCCAACATCCACTCACCGTTGACGAACATAACGAGGCTACATCTGCAGGCTTTGTCGTCAATCCACAGCTAACCACGTTCTTCCGCACTTCCGAAGCATGTTGCCTACGTGAATTGAATAAATAATTGCAGTTTAATTCATGGAAATGGCAAGCATTTTATTGAAATTCATGCCTATTGGACACAACTATGGCAGACAGGGCGAGGTCATCCTTGTGACGCACTATGCGGCACTCGGGCTCACTTACTTTGATAATTTTTGCGCGAATTGTCTTTGACTCGATGACATTTTTTCACTGAGAGCACTCTGCACAAGATTAATTTAAGATTTTCACGCGGTTATTGATAAATTTTCGGCATTTTTTTCCTTCCTCACTCGAACGATGGACCTTGTCTTTTACCCTTCAACGCGAAATGTTTCCAAGTTATCACTGTATGCCTTTCGACGCTATCCAAATGTCAAATTGGGGGAGAGAAAAAAGGAAAAAAAGAAAAAGAAAACGAAAAAGCAAAATGGAGGATTGTCAAAGTGACGTTTCGGCCAAACCGCTGGGAGAATAGACAAAACGCACGTGACAGATTGATGTAGTGGTGGATTGTTTACGTTTTTTCCTCGTTCGGATAGAAGGTGGTGGCTGTGTGTGCGAACTGTCGGTTATTGCAATCCCTACAACAGCCAAGTGAAACCGTACAAATCCGTAACGACCACTTCGTGGATACAGACTGATTTTTGAAATTTGATAGAAATCAAGGTGGGAATCGAGGCGTAAAGTGGTTTTGGTATTTTATTTTATTGCTATCTTGTGTTATTATTTTGATGATGAAGGAATTGTGGAATTTTGATTAGACAACATCTTGCTTACTTTCAGAGTGTCTTAAAATACACTATCGAACTGGAATTTTATCGCTTCTTGGACGAAGCCTATAAGCATGTTTGTTTTGATTTTCTAAGAAGCTATTTAAGCATGAAATCATGGCTATAAAATTGATAATTTGCAACCGCAACTGTTTCTAACATTCTCGTTTGACAATTATCTAAACAACTCGTCGGGGGTATTTTTATTTTGAAAGCTTTGGTAATGCCCATTTCAGGTTTCTCTATGACAACGCCTTATAGATTATTTTATTCTTAACTTTCTCTTTTATTTTGCGCCAAGTTTTGTTTTTGTTATAAGCTTCATTACTTCATTATTCACCTAAATTGATTGTGAAGGTGTATTCTTCGAGAATTGAAGCCTATGCAGCGTAAGCTTTCTTCTTTTTCGGCCTGGAATCTATTCCCAAATCTCCAACGTCCACCGTAAGCTCTCGTGGAACACTGTGAAGCCATTGGCATTTTATTGGTGTAGAATTGTTGTTTAACTGTTTTAACTAGCGTTAAGCAAGTACAAAATATAAAACATGCGGTTTTCAAAAGAATGACACCATCAACGGCACAAGCAACTCCCTATCTCTTGAGCTCAGGAAGCAATTGAGTACGATGGATCTCTCGAAACAAAAGTTGGTTTTGAATGAAACCCACTTCATTCCAGTTCAATTTTAGATGCAATGATCCTATCAAAATGTCAGTCGATTCAGACAAGCAGTATTGCTGATCTTTGGTGTCATTTTGGTCATTAATGATTGAAGGAGAAGATTATGTTCTTATTTGGTACCTACGATTAGACCGCCTATGATGGCAAGGCCGTGTATTGCTTATGACACTACAGCAGGTGTCTAAAGAATGTTGCACTATTCAAGAGACGCAGTGCGATAAACATAAAAAACGGCAATAAGCTCTAAGGTGCCACACATAACACAATCAAAGATAGGTCTGCTTGGGAGTAACTAGATCATTTAAATCAGCAACACTCGAGGTACTATTATTCCTTGCCCATCTCAAAATTTACTAGAACTGCATTCACTGTACAAAGAAAGATTGCAATCAACGGGTAGAAAATTTTTAGACGAGCTTGATGATTTCTATAAAATTGAGCTGAAATTCATGCTTAAATCTGAATTATTATTATGGTTGAGGGTATATTGCACTGCGACCTTTAAGATCTATTGTGCCCCCTTTCAATACCTTAGCACAAATACCAGTTCCCCTCAAATATTCAGAGTTGTATTGAAGGTAATGGACTCCTATTGCGCATAGGTGAAGAAATCTGTTCTAGAGTATTCTCTAGCCAGTTTCCTTCAGGAATCTGAGAATGAGATGATCTGGATGGTTTTTCTATACCAAATGAGATGGACGTTTCCAACAGTAGTTACTTTCTGTTTTACGACTACAATGAGTCTAAGTGAGCCTCGGTTATAAACCGATAGAGCACTCATTTACGTACCTTTTTACCTATTCTTTTAGCCTCGGTCTGGACAGCTGTCAACCGGATTTCTAAGTTAAGTGGTCTATCTAGGTTTAGACTGTTATTCAATTAGACCAGGACCCAGTATTGGGTATTCTCTTAAGAGTGAGAGTGTCATTTTATACCGAATCGGATCAGCGATATTTGAAAAACGTGATGCTTTATATTTTTTAGGTATAGCCAGTGATTCAAAAAAGGTGGTGGCATAATATTTATAGTGGGTGGACGAACAGTCATACATAAGTACGTAAAATTCTTAGAACTAGTCTCTATAAATTCCAAAATCTTTCGCATATCTACAAAAAAAACTTAATCCTAAGAGAGAGTCAACATTTTGATCTCTATTAAGAAATTAAAAATTGCCATCATGAAAATTTGGTCTCTTTTCAAATGATGTCTGCAGAAGATGTCTGGATGAAGAGGAGTGAGAGAATGTTCTACGTCTTACATGTACTTGCCCGGCTCCGGCATAGACGACTGCAATTGGCTACATTGAAAGACCTTGAATGTCACTTCCAGAGCATTTCCAAAACATCTCAACTCTCTATCTATGAACCAACCGCTTTTCTGGGAGATGCCATGAGTTCAATAAATTTAATAGGCAGTGAAGTTGTTGAAACACTGATTGACATTAGACGTCTCGCGGAAGACATCAAATCAGCATCCTGTAAAATCGACGACTTATACGACCGGATTTATCCTAACACCTCTACGTACAACACATCAATCCACGCTGAACTCTAGGACGCAGATCTTCACACTTCTGCAACTGCTTTGCCTCCACGTTTTGATCTTCAATCTACACCTCTTCCAACCCATTACCCTGCTACTGAATTGCCAACCATAAATCGTTTCGCTACATCTTGGACGATATCTGAATAGAATAGTAGACTAAAGAGATTAAACTCCAAAGCAGTCAACAATGTGATGTTTTATATACACTACATCAAAAAATTGCACATACACCGCATAAAATTGAGTGCAGTTTTTAATATATTATAAGTTGTAACAAATAGGTCATACCTGCCTTTTGTTCGGTAATTTTTTCCGATTGTTACTATCATGTAGAAGATATAAAACAAACCATAAAACACTTTTACACAGAAATAATATTTATATTTAATTTAAATGGATCCCTATCCACGCCAAAAAATTGCACATACACCAAAAAATTGCACATACAGTGCATGGAATGGTATGATAACAGTAAATTATCAGTACAAAACGGTTAAATTTTGTTGTGTGGTTTTACGATCAGGATATTCAAATACTTCAATTCAGTTCGCAGCAGTCCTTTGATGTGTAAAAAGATCAGGGTTTCTTAAGTTCGGTTAGTTTGTGCTAAAGTGTCTGTATCACACAAAAAGGTTCCAGTAGACATAAAAGAAATGATCGTAAAGCTTAAAGGTGAAGGCAAAAGTTATGCTGAAATATCAGAGATTGTGAATAGACCGCGTGCAACCATACAAAGCGTTATAAAAAATTACGAAAAAAATAAGAACTTCGATATCGCACCGGGAAGAGGTCGTAAAACAGTGTTCGACAGTTACTTAGAACGAAAAATTTAAAGAATAGTTCAGAACAACCCCAAAACCAGTGCTCCCAAAATAGCTGCGGAACTTGCCAAAGATGATAGAGTAACGGTAAACGCACAAATCATTGGCTCCCATAGCTCTCCAAAATATATCCCCCGCCATTCTTGAGAGTTTTTTACTTCCAAAGCTGTATTAGCCTTCCGCCACACAAACGGACGACCGTCAGACCCAAAGACAGTAAATTTGCTTTCGTCTACAAATATAACTTTTTCCCAAAAGCCATCAGATTTCTTAACAAATTCATTTGCGTACGCTAAACACTTAGCTATATTGGCCTTGGATATGTACGGTCTTTTTCCTTGCCACTCTTCTATGGAACTTTTTTGTATGCAGAAAATTCCTCACGTTTTGTGTGTGTGTAACTCTTCTTCTGGACCACCAAAACATCCGCGCAATCGCGTTTCATTTAATCTTGAACCTGTTTCTAGCCCCCTATACAAGTCCAACGCCATTTACCAATAGGTCCCCTCCACTCGTGAAAGAACAATAGCACGCACAACACTTGTGGTTGCTGAGAAGCTTTCCCTTTTCAAAGCAGGAGCACTGCCTTACCCAATTTCCGCGTTAACATTATTGCATGGAATAGTTTACCCTATTTGTGGTATGGAACAAAATGTACATATCTTAATACATTGTAGTCTGGAATTTTAACTAACAATAATCTACAGAAAAAAATATGAAAATGTACACTTGTGCACTCACCGGCGGATCTTTAAAAATGATTGAAAGTAGAAGATGAAGTCCCGCTTGTATGCTTAAAGGCTGGCCGGCCCTCAAACTGTTTAGTATTCATAGTCAGAAGCACACTTGAACCTTTCCGCAGACATGATTACAAAATGAATTTATGTAATCAACAAGTGGTCACCAACTGGTTATCTTTGAGAATTTATTACACAACTTGTCTCTGGTCAGCGGTTTCCTTTCAAAGCATGCATACACTTCGGGGCATGCGATGAGATGCTAGAAATTTCTGCGGAAAGACGGACACCCAGCTCAGAGGAGAGATTAACAAGTTAATCGGATGAAATATGCAATCATTTGCTAATTATATCTTGAACAGATGACCGACACCATCTCAGGGCTATCGCTTGATTTATGGACTATCCATGCAAGGAACAAAGTGTGACCGCTTGCGGTGATTTATTCAAACACGATTGATACAATCTGAGGAAAGATGTACGACATTGCGAGCTCACAGATTTATCTTCTCATTTGCCTATCTCGCGGTGGATGCTGTGGGCGTGGGAGCTATCCTCACACGGAAATCCGAGTTTGTCTGGGGAATTCGGTGGTCCATTCGCTACTGAAGGAGTGTGTTCAACTTGTCGAACATGGGTATTTCAATAAAAAGGATTCCGTATGTTAAGTGTTAAGCAAATTAACACTTTGGATTATGTTAAAACTTATGACATTTAAAAAGCTAATTTACCGCTACAAAACCTTTTGAAATGTATCCTTGAGATAATTTTCTACAACATTTTGGAAAACCTCTGGTTGTATCGCGGCGATTGCTTACCAACTGTTGGTTTTACCTCAATCAGCATCATTCCTCTGTCCATCCGCCATTTTACGATTCATCTAACAGGACATAAACCTTTTAAAAGTCATCCCAAGTCGAGTGTAATTTGGCAAAACCCAAATGAAATGCATTGAGTCGCTAATGCACGAGTGACCCCACCTCACTTTCATAGTTTTCTCATAAAAAATACAAATAGTTTAGCACATAACATGCTTGAACCTGTGCATGGGAACACGGCCGCAGATGAGTCCGAAATCAAATTTGAAAATCATAAAACGTCGCATTTAATTGAGCACTACGCAGTAAAGTGCATTCCGTCCCAAACAGCGCAAGTGACCTTGTCTCGGGGTGAGCAAAATCAAGACGCATAGCTCACTTAATAGACCCGCAGTTCCCCAGAGTATTTCAGCCAAACTGCGTGACATATTATTTCCATAAATCAATTGCTCAGACGTCAGCGATCGGACTAACGAATGAAAACAGTTCCCGTCGATTTGGCAGAACTCCTCCACCGCGTCGCACCGGCATAGAGTGGAGCACTCTCGAAACGAACCACTTAATCCCCGCTTGACTGACTTCAACAGCGCTTTGAACTGATTTGGACGAAGCACAAAAAACAACCACTTAAGCACAGTCGTACGCTCGCACATTCAAGGTGGAGGTGAACCGGTGTCATCTCCATTTCTGAACACCTCGAGATATCTCCTAGCGGCGACATCGATTTGCTTTTCAGATCTCTCTAGATTCCTTTCACTCAATCGGACCAGCCACGCGTGCGCGCGGTCTTGGCGGTGAGCCACACGATGGCACCATCCAGCCGCAGACTCAATGGCGAGGTGAGACCCGGGGTATTCTTCGAATTTCGTAACGCCACCAGAATATTGCACACAGATCGTGAGCTGTAGAACACGGCTGTGGACTTGGGCCCAGTCCACAAATGTGGACAGATGTTTGTGCCTTAGAGATGGGATTTCGTCTTCGACAGAGGTAATTGCATTTTCTGAGGAGCCGAAGAGGCCATTATTTATGGGCTGAATGTGGCGAGACTGAGGAGAAACATGCAATTTGACGGTGTCTAATGTTTTCTAACCAAAAATGAGGTTTGAACCGTGCAATTTTTACGAGAATGTGGGCAGTTCGATTGAACAATTTGGAGTTTCATTGGATTTTAAGAATCTCAAATTGACTAGACGTTGAGATAGGCGGAGGGGTGTGATCGTTTAATGATCGGATGGACGTAATGGGGCAGATTTTCTCGAGGAAGTGTGCGAAAAGTGGGCATTCTGATATATTGTGTTCAGAATTTCAAGTCCAGATTCCTGCATTGAAGGAAGGACGATCGGGAAAACACTGACCGCCTTAAGTTTGGTTAAGGTCAGAAAGGAAGCAGATTATAGTTTCAAATGTTCTGATGCTAACAACTTCCTCGGCGCCGTAATGTAGTGGGTAAGTGCTCGATGTTGTCGGTTCGATTCCCGAAAAAACACCTAACATTTTTTCACGGCTCCACCTCTTTCGAGTCACTGACAATGCTAAAAGAGTATAATTGTCTAGAAAAAGCTTTTCAATTTCGCCGTTCGGAGTCGGCATTAATCTGTAGGTCCCCTTCACTCGTGAAAGAACAATAGCACGCACAACACGAGTGGTTGCTGAGAAGTTTGGCCCAGGTCCACCTCGGACTGTAGCGTCGCCATTATTATTATTATTATAACAACTTCCTCCCGTTGTATGTTCCTCTACAATCCACAATGCGTTTGAGCCTCAACCAAGAAGCTACTCCCTCAAGAAGAGTAATTTGCTAGACGCATTCAGCATTCACTGGAGGAGGAGAGCCTGTGTATACAGGGTAAAGTTGTTGATTGCTCTCTATCTGGGGAAAGCCAGCAACGATCCCTGTAAATGCAAAGGTCACTTTGACATTCAGCCTCCTAGTGGCGCCCTCAGGATATCATTTACAGCAACCACTTAGAGGTGAACTAATGTGTGCAACGACCAATTTGTCCAGCTAAAGATCGTGGCAGGGAAAGAGGCTTATTGGTTGAGGCCCAGGTCCACCCCGGACTGAAGCGCTATCAGAAGAAGACGAAGATGCAGCATACACTTCATCCTAACTTGTTTTTTGGATTCCAGTTAAATACGCTATTCCATAACGTCAAATTGGAAGATTTTTCTTAGGAACGCTGGGCAAATGGTCGAGCCATCCCTGCAGCAGCAACCCACTAGCTTTGACGTTGTATAGCCTTGATAGCAGCTTGACTGTCTGAAAAAAATTGCTATCCGTTGTGCTGGTTCTGTTATGTTCTTAATTTCAAGACACGCATCATACATTGGAAAATGCTTAGAGCTAACTGCGACCAGTGGGCGCCGTGGCGTAGTGGGTAGGTGCGTCGACTCCTACGCTCGAGGTCGTCGGTTCGAATCTCGAAAAAAAACATCAATCATTTTTACACGGCTCCACCTCTTTCGAGTCACTGACAATTCTCAAAGAGTATAACTATCTAGAAAAAGCTTCTCAATCTCGCCGTTGGGAGTCGGCATTAAACTGTAGGTCCCCTCAACTCGTGAGAGAACAATAGAACGCACAACACGAGTGGCTGCTGAGAAGCTAGGCCCAGGTCCACCTCGGACTGTAGCGCCGGCATTATTATTATTATTAACTGCGAGCTAGACTTGGGCGGATCTAAATTCATTCCTTGATTTTTCCTGGCGGTGTCCTGCATCTTAGAGTCTTGTTGTTATTTAATTTTCGAATTTCTGTGTTGATTTCTGCGACTATTGGCTGCTTAATCATCTGAAGTTGGGTGGTCTTCATATCTTATCACTTGCTCTTGACCACGCCCTTTAAGAAGCGCTGCTTGAGTAAAGCCTCTTTTGGCAGAATTTTTCAACGAGAATGAATCACACACTTCTGCAGTTCTTTAGAGAAAATCTTAAACTAGCCACTGGATTTTGGATACAATATCGAGAATAAAAACAGTAACAATCCTTTCTTCAAAAGCACAGATCGCCCTCTCTTGCTTAAGAGAAGAACTGTAACACTCTCAAAATCTGACATGGCACCATTTTCGAACCCAAAACACTCTCCGGATGGGATCTGAAAGCCCTCTGTTAAGGGTTAGTGAAGAACACCTTCGAGATCCAATGTGTATCTTTGAAATTTCGAAATATCCAATTTCGTCATGCACAAATTCGATTCGTCATCCGTGCCGGACGATCGCATGTATCATCTTCAAATTACGCAACCTTCGCTTAAGTATCTTTTTATGCACAAATTATTAGCAAAAATAAAACCTCCCAACACAATTGGGAAGTACTTTGCTTTGTTTGCACTCCGGTCGAACGGGCAACTTTAAGAGCCCGCTCACGGTTGCAGCGCATCTAGTGTCTAGCATTCATGGTCTCAACGCGCAGCACCAAGTGACTGTGTGCATTTCATGACTTCAGCTACATCATCACCCCCTTACAACACCACCACCACCGCCGTCGGTGAGGGTTCATTAGCCTAATTAAACTGAGATACATTCGAAGGTACCCTGAAAAGCAGATTCATGTTTTAGGACAAATTGCATGCAGTCACGACTCGGCACAGATTCTTTGTTCGAGACGAAAGACGATCTCTGTGCGAGACGTGCTTCCATTAGTGGCCACCTGAGTCGGATGTAATGATGCTCCACCGGCATATGGCCCAACTTCGCTTTGATTGATGACATCTCATCGAGAACTAGTCACAATCAGGATGAAGTAAGCTTTGGCATCATGACAAAAGTTTGTAGGCCAATTCAGCTGGGGCGGACGATTCTGTGAGATCTGAGTCACGTACTGCGTGCTCGAGTGCAGGCAGACGATGCACGTGAGTGGTGGACATTGAGGATTTGTTAGCTCGGATTGCTCAATCATAAGTAGCATCTTCTGATGATTCGATGGATGAATTCAATGTGATCGGATCAACAGATTCCTGAAATGCCTCAGTTCATATGTGAAAAAAGGAGGTTTGAGGTTATGGTGAAAAATTACGGTATCACTCGATGTGACGTCTCAAAAATAACATTTCTAGACCATTTCTTCGGTGAGCGTGTGAAGTTCGAGGCCCAGGTCCACCGTGGACTGTAGAAAGAAGCAGAAGTGGAAGTTTCTTTTTTCCGGTAGATGACGTTGAGCCCAATTAACTCACGAACAGCTGATTTCATCAGTCATCGATGCCGTTAGTTTGAAGGATGTCTTGCGATGTCATCAGTCTGCAACTAATCAGACGAATTTTAGCTTCGAAAGGGCTTAGAGGAGGAAAAGCGAGTGGTAACATAAGCTCGGGTGTTGAGGGCAAGGGAACACGATGCTGTAAGGCAGCACATCTCAACTGCAGCCTCCACACTCTTCTGTATCTTGCGGCTTTTCCCACAAAAAGTCGCTTCGTCTTCCCAGCAACGTCCTTAACAAGTGAACCAGTCTACAATGCGGGCACAATGTGCCGGCGTGGCACAAGGATCAGCCAACAAAGGCATCCTCAGCACACGAAAATCGATCACGACGACACTTAAATCGAGTTCCCACGTCTCTTTCCACTCCACCACTGCCAATAGGTCGACCAGAAGTTATTGCAGAAGGCAGCTGGCACATGGCACCGCACCACAGACACCATCTCTCGTGATCATGAACCGCCGGATGGCAACAACTAGTCGTAAATCGAAACAATACCGAACGACTGTATCTATGGAGGATTGCCTGCCCTGCTCTCAGACCCATGTCGGAACCAAGTGTTCACACAACGATCAGACAGCAACAAGCCATGCGATGTCTGATAGTCGTGATATCATGAGCTGCCAAAAGTGAATGTCTTCGTTTAGAAAGGGATTTCCTTCAATTAAGCAATTTGCATATATTACCGCTGAGAGAAGCTTCTTTACGAGAATTCTAACGAATCTACTTAACATCACATTTATCGCGCCAGAAGGCATTCACCCATCAATCACGATTGATGATCTCGCACCCGGCGGTCCCACGCATCACACCTTCTATTCGGCAAAGTAAAAGGCCCAAAAAAGGCCCGTTTTCGCAGTCGCGCGAAGGTCAAGACGAGCTACACCACCTTACCGCCATCGAATGTGTCAAACACTCTCGTATCGAATATCGGAATCGACGTAAAAAAGCGAAGATTCCAACAATCGTTTGGCGAATCCATCATAATAACCAAAGACGCGAACGGCGCGGCATCTCCCGAAGGTCGGCACTTCATTAACGACTCACCAACCGAACGGCATTAATTAACATCAGCAAGTGTATCCAAAGCCAGGCTATCGAACGCACACGGAAACCAAAAAAAATTAGATTTACAAGCATCACACTCGACGAACAGAGCCCACTACTGTTCGTTTGCTTTAGTTGTCATGAAGTTTCGAGCAAATTTGATGTATTCTTCACCACAGAAAGGCTTCAATTGTGTGTTTGACGTTCGAATTTAGATGAAAACCTGGCCAACAACAAAAAACGAAAACGAAAGTGCTGAAGGTCGGCAAATATTTCGCGCCAGTCGCTCGATGGAAGACACAGATCCGCAAGAGTCTCGGGCAAACATGGCCGCATCGAATGCGGACCGCTCTTAATGCGATTATCGAGAATCTGTGAATGAGGGTTGAATGAATCGAAAGTGTTTGACGTTCAATTGGGATGGCAAAGGCAAAACTCCAACCAAAAAAAAAATCGATCGCTGAGTACCTTTTGTTCGACTCGTAGTGGACAAATATCACAGAGGCAGAGGAAGAGAGAGATGGAATTGAGTCAAGGTTGCCGACTTGGTCCGCGTTTGTAGAGCTGTGTGTGCCTTGTGATAGAATAGCGCTTAAACAAATTATAATCTCTTCGTGATTTGTTGACAAATTCATTTCGTGGTCGATTGAGTAACTTGGGTGTGCGGTGGGATGGGTTGGGCCCACTTTGGTTTTGGGTTTTGTTTGCTTTACGAGGAAATAAACGTCAGTCGAGAAGAGTTGTTCTTATGTTTACAGTGGTGTAGGAAGTCGTAAATGTTGCGGTGTTCGTGGGCTGGCGACTTGGCAGTTGTGTCATGTGGCTATGGAAACTTTTAGAGAACAGCGCAGTTTTTGTTCTGCTAACCTATTGATTGACCTAAGATTGAGAAATCTTAGGCTTCGACGTTTTAAGTTCCAAAGTCACTGAATCTGAAGAGTTTAACGGTCAAGATATGTTTCTTAAATTTAGTCGTTCGAATTTGGCACGCAACTGTGGGTGACCTCAGGCATCAGGCATCGTGCATCAGGCATCAGGCATCGTGCATCAGGCATTAGGCATCAAGCATCAGGCATCAGGCATCAGGCATCAGGCATCAGGCATCAGGCATCAGGCATCAGGCATCAGGCATCAGGCATCAGGCATCAGGCATCAGGCATCAGGCATCAGGCATCAGGCATCAGGCATCAGGCATCAGGCATCAGGCATCAGGCATCAGGCATCAGGCATCAGGCATCAGGCATCAGGCATCAGGCATTAGGCACCAGGCATCAGGCATCAGGCATCAGGCATCAGGCATCAGGCATCAGGCATCAGGCATCAGGCATCAGGCATCAGGCATCAGGCATCAGGCATCAGGCATCAGGCATCAGGCATCAGGCATCAGGCATCAGGCATCAGGCATCAGGCATCAGGCATCAGGCATCAGGCATCAGGCATCAGGCATCAGGCATCAGGCATCAGGCATCAGGCATCAGGCATCAGGCATCAGGCATCAGGCATCAGGCATCAGGCATCAGGCATCAGGCATCAGGCATCAGGCATCAGGCATCAGGCATCAGGCATCAGGCATCAGGCATCAGGCATCAGGCATCAGGCATCAGGCATCAGGCATCAGGCATCAGGCATCAGGCATCAGGCATCAGGCATCAGGCATCAGGCATCAGGCATCAGGCATCAGGCATCAGGCATAAGGCATCAGGCATTAGGCATCAGGCATCAGGCATCAGGCATCAGGCATCAGGCATCAGGCATCAGGCATCAGGCATCAGGCATCAGGCATCAGGCATCAGGCATCAGGCATCAGGCATCAGGCATCAGGCATCAGGCATCAGGCATCAGGCATCAGGCATCAGGCATCAGGCATCAGGCATCAGGCATCAGGCATTAGGCACCAGGCATCAGGCATCAGGCATCAGGCATCAGGCATCAGGCATCAGGCATCAGGCATCAGGCATCAGGCATCAGGCATCAGGCATCAGGCATCAGGCATCAGGCATCAGGCATCAGGCATCAGGCATCAGGCATCAGGCATCAGGCATCAGGCATCAGGCATCAGGCATCAGGCATCAGGCATCAGGCATCAGGCATCAGGCATCAGGCATCAGGCATCAGGCATCAGGCATCAGGCATCAGGCATCAGGCATCAGGCATCAGGCATCAGGCATCAGGCATCAGGCATCAGGCATCAGGCATCAGGCATCAGGCATCAGGCATCAGGCATCAGGCATCAGGCATCAGGCATCAGGCATTAGGCATTAGGCATCAGACATCAGGCATCAGGCATCAGGCATCAGGCATTAGGCATCAGGCATCAGGCATTAGGCATCAGGCATTAGGCACCAGGCATCAGGCACCAGGCATCAGGCATCAGGCATCTGGCATAAGACAGCAACCAGCAATCATCAGCCAGCAGGCACTGGCCAATAGCCAGCAGCCACTGGTCAGCAGCCCCTGGTCACTGGACAATTTCCAAGTCCTAAGTTCACCTCGAACTGTAGCACCGTCATTAGTATTATTATTGTGGACAGACCAGGCGGTAGTCATTAGTTCTCAAAGTCCATAAGCCAGGATATTTTAGGCAGCCACCATCTAGCGCCAAGCAGCCAGAATCCACCATATAGCAGTTTTTACTTAGCAGTCAGCAGACACCAAGCGTTAGTCATTAGCACTCAACACAACACAAGCCAACAGCCATCAGCCACGAGACACGAGCTACCAGCCACCAGCCACCAGCCACCAGCCAGCATCAATTTTTTTTCAATTTTCATCCACCAGCCATACCAAGCGCTAGTCATAAGCTACCAACGCAATCATCAGCCACGAGCCACGAGCCGGCAGCCACTAGCCAACAGCCGCTAGCTTGCGCCGAGCAGCCACCGAATATGACTGAGGTTCGCTTCTAACCTCCCTCAAGCCAGTCAAGCACTTGGGATAACAACCGCAAACCAGTGAACAACAAAATTCGTTGAATTCTCAAAGACAGACTAAAACTCAGCCATGACCTGCCACAATTCGTGATAGAATACCTTCTCATGGCCATAAATGGGTCATGGCCTCTTTTGCTGACCCCAATTCCTGGGAGAACCACGACCATCCAAGCAGCCAGCTCCCACTGCCTGAGCCGAGTACATGATGGACGCGTCTGTTTTTAATAAACAACCGATCTTTCTTAATTAAAACGATTAATCAAACTCCATCCGGACAATGAGGTACTTGTCCAAGCCCAACGAAGACCATCCAAGAGTAAGCCATCCAGCCCGAGCACAGCAACATAAATCAACTCTGAGTCCGAGACCACTTGTGGCAGTGCAGTGTGCTCCAGTAAAATGTGGTAACACCAGGCAGCTACAAGTGCTTGGATAGTCCACATATCAGACTGGGTCTTGCCGTGTCTCAGTTTCATTGTTACGGCCCCGAAGAAGTGTTAATATTTGGATTTGGCCAACAGTGCGTATGCGATTGTTTACTGTTTGCTCTGGCAGAGTCTTTGTACACAAGCGGAGACCTCATTTCGCTTGGCGTTTCGAGTGCGAAGACTCTGTGAGAAGATCTCCGGATCGTCCACTAGATGTCAAAGAGACTCTAATCACTTTGCTAATGAAGCTCGACTGAACGATAGAGAAAGCATTGCGTGGTAGATGGGCTTTGACCTTGCCCGCTTGGATTGTGTCAAATTGGTTTGGCCAATTATCGATGGTTAAAGTGATTGATTATGATCTTTTTTTGACCTTGGGGGCTTGCTTTGGTCAGCTGAATGGATATCATGTGCTAAAAAATTGTGTTGCAAAACTTTACCGTTCACGACTATCGAATTTTGAAATCGATTTCAGTGAGAAAATGCAAGTCGTGAGGATGATTCTGTTGATTCTATTTCATTTTACTTGACAGCATAAGAAATTTGAAGTGTGGACGTCGTTTTACTGAGCGAACTTGACAGCTGTCAAAGAGCTGTCACTTTATCTCATTTGCACCGCATTTGCAGAGCAAGTATTTTCAAATTTGTCGCCAGTAGTTAAGTCGTAATGGATACATCAGTAGCAACGGAAACATTTTACCATTTGTTCGCACAAAAAATTGACAGCTGTCAAAAGTTTAACTTATTTTATATCGACTGGCATCACCTTGATTTTCTCAGGCCATTCATCAAACCAGTGGCCCATCACATGATATTTCACTCTTGTCAGTAAGTTCCCTTCAACTCCGCGAGAAATTTTCATCTTACATCCCTTGACTGCAACCTTTGGCCTTCACTGTGTGGCCCCATGGGGAACGGAACACCAAATAAATGGATCTATTGACAGGGCATGACGACTGTTACCCTCCGTGCTGTCGGTTTGACTCCACCAAACCGTTGCATACCACTTAAGTGTGAAGATGTTAATCTTGATACTCACCTCTCTTTACAGTTCAGACGTGACCACCACAACGTCATTGGATTTATGGGGAAAAAACATTTTTTTTTCATCTTCTTTTACACTAACCCCTTCTTTTGGAAAGCAGAAGCTTGTGCTGCTTGTGTTGGAAAAGAAACATTTAACCAGTTAACAGCGGTTTTTCATTTGAAAGCGATTCATTACGTGACCACTGAACGGAGTTTCCGTAATAAATTTGTTCAGAAAAAGGGCGCCTCCATCCCTCCCCGGATCAACTCGCGAATGCAAATTGTGAAGCTCTTCACATTGGTGAAGCGGCACAAATCGTTGATGGACGTTGATGGTTTCCGGAACTTGAACTAATGACGCTTCCATTGGTTCCGAGTGATTGAGATGTGTGCTATGTTGAAATGTTTGACAGATGATTGACAAGAGGAGAGCTTCTGTTTTGTCTTGTTTTTCTGTCAGTGATTTGGTGATGGATTTGCAGGCGGGTAGCAGTAAATTATGAGAATTCATTTCCTGTTTGTCACAACTTTGGAGGTAAAATGCGTAAAAAAGCGGAGTGGTCGTGTACATTTTTTAAGAGGCATTGAACTTTGTGTGACATAGGATGGATATGGGCAGTTGATTTCTTGTGATTTCTACTGGGTGACGTGTTGGCGGAGAAAAAGGAGGATAAGTTTACAATGTCATGTAATTTTTTGAATAAAAAGAAGGGTCGTATTTTTGTGAACTCCATTTTGCCAAAAAACAGATCACAACCTTTCTTTTATCAATTTCCCAGCACTGACTGCCACTCAATCGAGTGTCACAAAAAATTTACAGGCAAAATCGGTTATAACGACCTTCAAGGGACTGACAAATTGTTGTGATCGATAACTCGAAGACAGCAGATAAAGAGGGGAGACCCTCTAAACTGTGTCAACAACACAGAGATCAGTCTCCTAAATATCGCATATCAGATCTTTTCTCTCTCTTCGGAATAACCGCCTCCCCAGACAGTTTCTACGTGTATATACAGGGTGGGCCAAATACAAGTTTCCCATTAATTATGAAATATAATGTCGTTTAAGTCACCCCATGTCACCCCAATTTTCTAAGGACTTGTTGGTGGTTTTGGGCTGTAGCTCACAGATTGCTTGGATGATATTGGTCTTAAGTGCTTGAATCGTTTCCGTTTCCGGATTGTTGGCATAACATCGGTCCTTTACGGTTCCCCACAAAAAAGTCCAAAGGGGTCAAATCGCAGCTCCGTGGCGGCCAGTTGACATCGCGAAGATGCAAAAGATCGACTGTGGCATGGGCTGTGTGGTATGGCGCATCATCTACATGGTTCATGTAGAGATCGTCCAAATCCATGTCTTCAATTTCAGTAAAAAAAAGAGTCGGTTATCTCGGCTCTGTAACGCCCATCGTTGACCGAAACGTTGTTCCCGGTCTCATTTCCGAAGAAAAATGGTCCAATGATGCCACCACTCCACAATCCGCACCTAACTGTCACTCTCTGTGGATGCATTGGCTTCTCGACGTGTGAATGACGGAAAATCTAAGCCCCAGATTCGGCGATTTTGTTTGTTGACGTCATTTCGGCCAAAACTTATTTTCAAAAAACCCACTGTTTGGGCTGGCTCTACTAGAGAGCTCTACTACTTAATTGCCTCTTGAGAGAAACAGAGATTGGCAATAGTTATTCTGCGTCTGGTCTGGGTACTGACATTATTCGCACTGTTAATTTAGGAGCCAAGGCAGGGGCCTTATTTTGTATCACTTTCGGATTCGGATTCGGATTCGGAAATCAAATCCGATACTCAAATCAATTCGTATTTTGTATCACTTTCGGATTGGGTTTGAATGCTGCCAAATTTTTATCAATAATTTCCGAAAATGAAACTGTCAAATCAGAAAATAATCATTCAAATAGAAGCCAGTTGCAAATAAATTCAATTCAATTTTATTCTTTCACAGTGTAACATATCGTTTAGTTGTTGTGTTTTGTTTGAAGATGGTTCAGAGCAGGATGATTCTTCATTGTCGCACATTGATAAGTTGAAATTCTCGATTCGCCAGTATATTTCAAGGATTTATGTGGTTGGGCGGGTGATAATCAAAACGATGGTTCATTTCGAGTGCCACTTATTGCAAAAGTGAGATATAATAACTCTAATATCACTTTTCTTCCAGTTGCATGAGTTGCGCGTATTTACTTGAACCTCCCCCGCCGTTTATATTCCGCACCTGGGCCGATGTCAAAGCTGATTGGATTTCTGGCTTGCATCTGCAGATTGAAGAAATTCTTTGGCAAGACATCCAAATTTGGACAATAACTGCTCACATTTATTATTAATGTCTTAATGTTTCTATTTCTCTTGAAAAAATTAAATAAATCAATCAAAACAACTTTAGCACACACAATCCGATAGCAAAATAGTTATCGAATGAAAATCCGTAAGTGAGGACGGTTTTGACATCCGCTTTCGCAATACAAAATACCAAATTTCCGTAAACGAGTTGGCATGACTTTTAATTTTCGAATGCGGATTGTGTGTATTTGCTATAGAGGTACAAAATACCAATTTCCGATTTTCGAATCGATTTCCGATACTATAGCAATACAAAATAAGGCCCCAGAATATCAGAGTAGGGTGAATTTGTGGCCAAGTCGTTAATGTTGTGCGCCCTTTCTTGGTGACAGCATATACTTGCTTTTGCCCTTGATTACCGTCAAACCCATTTTAGCCGCTTCCGTTTCAATGCCAGCAAACTCCCCATTGACGACTCGCTGTGTTCGCCCAATCTAGTCAATGTCATCCGCGTATGTTAGCAATTGTGTGGCCTCAAACTACACTGATACGGACCTATCAGGTTGGAAACGAAAGGTTTCAGGGGTTCACACGGAATGACAGAAAAGATCTTATAGGCGATGTTAAGGAGACTTATCTCTCGATAGTTGGTGCAGTCAAAGGGGGTCTCCTTTCTTGTGGATCGGGCAAACGATACTGAGATTCCACTCATTGGGCATGCTTTCCTCCGACCTATCTTATAGATGAGTTGGTGCATGCGCCCAACAAAATTACATCCAGGTGCTTTAAGGGCAGACCATATGCACCAGCAGCTTTGATAGACTTCTGTTTCGATAGCGCTATCTTGACTTCGTCTAGATCTAGCCATGAAAAATGTCTACAAGCTTTTTTGTAGACTTACTTACTTACGATAATTTTACTTTTCGGCGAAGCGGAATCGAGATCGAAATAGAAGACGTGCGGCACGACTGGCGATTCCTCCGGTATTCTCTTCTATTATCGTCCGTTGTGTTGAATGAAATATTTTGTCTGACAGCGGTATTTGTGTCCCCATCGCCGTCTAACAGTCTGCAGAAAAGATTTTTTCAAATTCTCAGTATCGACTGCGAATCTACTACTAGTTGTCCATTCTCGTCCCGGCAGGCTTCTGTCCAAACATTATACCCAGTCGATAAAAGTGCCATCCTTTGGTAAAACTTTCGGACATCATTCCTGCCATAACACCCCTCCATCTCCTCGATCGCGCGCTTCTCATGCACTTTCTTTTTCTTCCTGAGAGCCGGTTCTCATCCCTTCTTCTGAGCTCACGAACAGCTCTCGTAGTTCGATGCAGCTTTGCCTTGTAGGCAACCTGTGATTTCCAGTCTCATCTCAAATAAAATGAAGTCAGTAATTGTAATGGTAAGCAGCTAGTGAGCCAACTTTCCACCAAGTTTCTTCCCAAATTTGTTGAGTGCCTTATGCTCGATGTTTTTCAATGATTTGGACGCCGCCATAGATTCCTGTTGAGCTCACCCATACTGTAAGAGAAAAGCTAGGAAATAAATTTACCTCATTTCTCACTTACGACCACCAATTTCGTCATCTTGAAACTTCTTAAATTAAAAGACTGGATGGCGCAGTTGGTTAAGGGCCTGCCCTAAGATAGTTGGGTCCCAGGTTCGAATCCCAGTGAAAGCAAAGTTAATATCTGGCGTTGGGATCAAATTAACGGCACTATCCCTGGAGAGGTCGATCAGTTAGTCTGACTGTGGGTATCACAATGGACCAACATGGTCTAAGTGTGCTGGTGAATTCACCAGCAGCCCCCTAACCTAACTTCACTTCTTAAATTCCTTTACGATCCAGACAGAAAAGACCATCCATGGTTAGGTTGACAGCATTCAATTTAATGTGTCAAAAAAGTAGGAATTCCAAAAAATGTATGGTTTACAGCTTCTTTTTGCAGATACATTTTGCCAACTTTTTCAAATAAATCATACTCCCATTCAAAGTCATTGCCAAAAGCGTTTGCCGACTGAACATTCCACAAAAGGTCGCATCTAGGGTCTTCTGACACTTTTCATAACTCATCGTCTCTCACATTAACCGCTTATGGAGGCCATTACAATTAAAATTCCATACAAGCACCCTCTCCAGCTTGGTGCTGGGAATTCTGTCAATAACTTTCATTGGATCGATTATATAATTCATTACCAACCCCGTATGTACATGTCAACTCAATGGCATCATCGCGACTCCAAAGACTCCACAGAGGAGCACGAACCGGCAAAACCAATCAATCCGCATAAGTATTCTAAGATCGTAATTATTTTAATTGTCTCAGCACTCATAGACAGCCGCAAGGAAGAACGAACGTGTGAGTATGAAATTCATAACTCTCCACTTTGTCACTCTGTCAACACGAACACTGTCACTGTCACACTGTGTCAAATGCGGGGTGCGTTCACTCGACCGAGGCAGGTAGTCTGCTTGTCTAATTGCACATCGTGTACATCATTTAACCGATTTCGTGTGGTCTACAAATGTGTGGAGGGATTCTCTTGAATATTAATTTTTAATAATCGGTTCAGCGCCTGAGGCACCAACATTGACATTGTACCCAGAGGTAGGCGACTGACTGAAGGCTTAACCTTTCCCAACCGACAGCCACGATCGAGTGAAGGACTCTCGCGTGTAATTGAAGGAACTGAAAACGTTTTCATGTCGTTTCAGCGAAACGCACTTAATGACGTGATGAGACAATTAATTACGCTCGACAAAGAAAAAGAAAAACACTCGAGACCTGAATTGATATAACCCCGATAGCGTTGGAAACAAACAAACAAATTGCACATGCGGCAACCATACGGGCGATGTTGCAAAACTCTCCAGTCAAAGGGCACATGTCATACACTCGGGGAGATAAGACAGAACAATGAACGTCTTCAAGCTGAACCTCTGCGAAATTGGTGAGTGTAATCGATAGCCAACAGCGCCGACATAACCTCACAACCCACTTTTCAGGTGAAGAGGTGTTTTTGTTTAGCTGTGGCTGGTGTTTTGTTAGTTTTTGTGTTTCACAACGTTTTGGTCCATAAGATGGGTAGTCTCTGTAGTCGCACGGTACTTCGCCACCATTCCGCGAGACGGTTTCCGTTAGACGAGAAAAGAAACTGGTGTAGTCACACGAAAATTGCTTATTTTCGTTAACCTTCTGCCGAATGGACTAACCTTTTGTCCTCTTCACTCAAAATTATTCATATATTCCACCTGAACAATGCGGAAAGACACATCTTTAAGGGCCATTCACAATGCGCGCATACTTTTACTTTTTAAATGCCATCGAATAAGCGAGCGCTGAAACAAAAGGCAAAAAGCAATTCCGTTGACCTTGTCCGACAAAGGTTATGATCTATATAAACAATCAAACACACACACACTCACACACAGAGAGAGAGGGAGACAGACACACTTCAAACAAGAATATCTCCCAGACAAAGGCCCGTCATTAACAAAGTCATCCATTGTATAAATAAATTATCGTTCTTCGGGTTATTTATTACCGCTATAGACAATAAAACAATCGTCCATTCGGTGGCTGAGTGCTCTTCTTAGCTTAATAAAAGCGAAAGGCAAAACAAATACCGCACAAGATGGAAGGCACGACGACACAAAACCGAAGAAGAAGAAGCGAATAAGATACGAAAATTCAATCGATATTGACTTTGACTTTGGTTTCATAAATTGTTTCGATTAATCGAAAAATTAACATACAAGCTCAGTGGATACTACTAATCAAGTGCAGAGATGCAAATTGCTTGCTCTAAATGTGGTGAATGCCGTGAGAGAAAAACGATTAAGTTTACGAACACAGTTCTGTCAGATTTAATGGGTTTCACTTTTCGACAGGAAATTAACTTTTAAATTTCAACAAACGCCTACATTCGTACGTTGTTAAGTAAGGTTAGGTTTTTTTTTTGGTTTTTGGGATGCCAAATTATAAATCTTTTGAGAGCGATTTATTTGAGCGGGGCATGACAGACGGGGGAAGACAGACATAAATCAGGTCTTCACATTTTAGCAGTTTCTGGAAGAGACTTGGAAAGTGGAAATGAATATTCACCTCTTCTTTGTTGAATTCAAGGTCATACATAACGGGGACGATCTTTTGGACGCCATGTTTAACGTTTGACATTTCCGTCAAAATAATATCTTCGCTACAGTCTGAGATGGACCTGGGCCTAGCTTCTCAGCAACCACTCGTGTTGTGTGTGCTATTGGGAGACATATAGTTTAATGCCGACTCCGAACGGCGATTTTGAGAAGCTCTTTGTAGACAGTTCTACTCTTTGAACATTGTCAGTGACTCGAAAGAGGTGGAATTGTCAACATTTTTTGAAAAATTGTTTGTCTAAACTGGAATTTGAACATGGGCTGGAGTGGGTATGGGTCGGCGCACAAACCCACACGGTCACGGCGCTCACGGGTGGTTCAAATAGATCTAATTAAAATAGGGAACAAACCGATGTGCATAGTTTCAGCAAGAAATTGGGAACGTTACCAAGTTCTCGGCCAGAAAATTCATCAGCTTCTACTTAATATTGAAGAATGAATATCACTAACAACGGGACCGAACAGGAAATATTTCTTGCCAACAACTGTTTGATTAGGCATAAACGGCTTTATATGAAACTTGCGTTTTACGAGTAAACATACTTTAAGTCGCATAAATTATAAACTTAATAAATAGGTCGCATGCCACTTTGAAGTGGCAATACTGCGTTTGACTTTTAGTGACTGGCGACCCGGATGAAAGTTGAATAAAAAAAACTGTGATACAACATTAGTTCTTCCGATTATGTCAATATCGTCGTCCCCCGAGGGACGGCGCAGTAGAGGAAGACCGCGACTCAGGTGGCGCATGCAAGGGAAAGGGACCTCAGCCAACTATGCGTGCGAAACTGGAGGCTAAAGATCAAGTTGGCTGGAGATGCTTGTTGGTTGAGACCCACCTGGGACTGTAGCGCCACCTTAACTAAGTAAGTAAGATACAACATTAGTCTAGTAAGGCGTTCTCAGATTTCAGCCTCTATCCCACTCTTACAGCAAGCAGAGCTGACCAAGCACACTTGTTTTTTTTAGCCCGTGCAATTACCGCAGGGTACGTTTGCATTTTAGGACCCTACGACAGTGGATTAGGACCAACATTAAGTGTAACATTAAAATAATCTTGTTCAGTCTTAATTCAAGTCAATTCAGTCTTCTTCTCTTCAAGACCATCTGAAATTGTAGTGAAATTAATTCAAGAACTTAAAAATATTGCTTCTGACGCTACAGTTATCAAAGTCCTTAAAATAAAAGGCCTGATCCACAATCCAAATATTGATTTAGCTCAAAAATGTCTTATGTGCCTTAATCACAATTTCTTTATATCAGTTTAACCCACTTTCGCCTCTGTAACATGCTTCAGTTGCCATAACATTTGAAGTCAATAAAATCTAATGACGTCTCTTCTTTCACCGCATCGACCACTTTGCTATGCATTCCAATGTGCAAAATCACTGCCCGACTTATTTTATGAACAGTGTTGCGCGTCTACACACCGCTGACGTGAGTCCAGTATGAAACATTTTATGAGCTTTCATTGCAGTTTCTGCATAACAATCACGACAAATTTCAAAGGCGTGAGCCATCAGCCTCAAGCCAATCCCCTAACGGATGACACAATCGGATAGACGTCAAACGAAAGTGACATTTATGACTGACAGCGTGAATAGCTTTTAGCAAACAGAATTATTATTTATATTGGCGACCGAATATAAATTATGTTGAAGCACTTAACTAACGATACTTCACTGGACTTCGAAGTGAGTTTTTTTCGCAACCGAAATTGGTACTCCCATGTGGCCTACTTTTGCCTGTTTAAGCAGACGAGATACGGTCCGGTCTATGCTTGACAACGAAGTTGAAGGTTCGCATTTTTTTCTACAATGTTTTTTCGGTTTTTTGCTATAGAGTTCTTCCCTTTCAGTCTAGTCCGTCTAAATATAGTGCCAAAGGCTTTGGTTTTGCCTCTTATTTCCGCTCTTTCCCTTTTTGTCAGAGTGCTCTTCCCCTTGCATTGACTTGTTACTGATTTGTTGTATTAGCTTTAGGTCTCACACCAGCTCTGAGTTTAGCTCTAGCTCCTGCTTTGGCTTTGGCTCTAGCTCTAGCTTTGTCACTGGCTCTGGCTCAGTAGGTCTGACTCTGTGGCCATGTGGTGCCTCTGTGGCGTAGCGGCTCTGTGGTTCTATGGCGCCCTGGCTCTGTGATCCCGTGGTTCTGTTCTGTCGCTCTATGGCTCTATGGCTCTGCGACTTTGTAACTCTGTGACTCTGTGAATTTGTAACTCTGTGGTTCTGTGGCTCTGTGACTCTGTAGCTCTGTGACTCTGTGGCTCTGTAGCTCTGTGGCTCTGTGGCTATGTGGCTCTGTGACTCTGTAATTCTGTAGCTCTGTGGCTCTGTGGGTCTGTGGTTCTGTGGGTCTGTGGTTCTGTGGCTCTGTGGGTCTGTGGTTCTGTGGTTCTGTGGCTCTGTGGCTCTGTGGCTCTGTAGCTTTGCGGCTCTGTAGCTCTGTGGCTCTGGCTACATCTGAATCCAACCCCAGCTTTGAATATTGCAAAACGGATTGGCTTCCGTTAAAGCCTGTCTCCATTCGCCAGAATGGTTGTTAAATCAAAAATCAACCCCAACCTTAGCCATTTATCCATAAGTACCCCATAAACTGGTTGATCCATAAATTATACCCCTCCCCCCGTATCGACTAAGTCCGCTTTCTTCTTATTTTTTCCTCTCCAGAGCCATTAAACTCCGAAGCGTCGGCTAACAGCCCCTACGGCTAATTAATTTCATCGCCGTGTCATTACAAGTCATCGCCAATAAGTCAACCTCCAAGCACCGCTCATCACCACCTTGTCGTAGCCGCGCTATCAGATGTATCGACGCAAAAGCCAGCGCTAAGAGAACAGGATCTACAAGTGTCGGTCGTTAACTGCTAAGCTCGCTCCATCACCGCAAGCCACAAAGAAGCCCATTCCTAACATCGTTCCAACATCCGTTTGGCTAATTATCTCTACTGCATCTCTGCCTCTTCTTCTTCAGGGTTTCTCTCGAATTTCCGGCTGAGAAGTGCCTCCAGAATCATCTTTGCCTCTCCACTCGTGACGGTCTCGTCGAGTTCTTGGACTCGCAACGAGACGGATTTAATCCGCGGTCTGTGCGGTCTTGGCACATCGCATGCACGCCGGTTGATTGGCTTTCCACCCACAGCTGTCAGGTCGGCGATGCTATCTTTCCGGTGACGGTGGGTGGGTGGCTGACTTGTGCGGCTAGAGGCTACCGCCTGATGGACGGACTGCGAGGGCGACGCGAGCAAACACAATTATTGTGCGCGGCAAGCGTTACAAGGTAATGCGATCGTTCTAGTTGTAGTACGTTGCTGCATGCTCCAAGACCTGATCTAGCCTAAGAAGATGTGGGCCTCCGCCTTAGCACCCCTCCTTGGAGTTGGGTGTGCAGGTGGAGATGAGGTTAGATATGCAAATTTGAAAAGGCAATTACATTAAGTGGCAACTTTATCGCGTGTTTATGTGAAATTCGAATGAAGATACACGCCAAAAGGTCAGCCACCGATGACAGGGGATACTTCATCAGCAAATGGGGCTCCTTGAGATAGTTTATCGAGACGCAATTGAAGCCGCTCGCCCGAACGATGCGAAAGTGGTGCATCTGCCAGTGAATGGCGCTGAGAGGCATCTCTAACCCATGAGTTAATAAAAATCAGTGTCATGTGGCTGTGGCTGACGCGCCATAAATGCAGTGAATTAATTAGAACGCAGGTGACGGCTCTTAGTGATGTCTCTTTAAGTGTCAGTTCAGTGCTAGCCGCTAATTGCTGGCATGCAACAAACTCATTTGCAAATTCATAACTCTCCATTCCTGTGGAAAAGGTCTTCGCTTAGATTTATGACGGCTGCCTTCGGTCACCGTGATTGTCATCGACTTTCGAAATGTCTCGTTGTTCATGGTCAGTTGGCCTGCAATTGACTTTATTTTGTTATTTGAGCGTCCATTTTTTCAGTTTTCTTTAATATAATAATTTCATTGTTTGGAGACTTTGGCATAAACAGGTTTGTGCTAGATCAAAATATAAGCACTTTTCTGCTTCATGGTCGATGCCCTTTAAGCAGTATCGGTGATTTTTATCGCTTAAGTGACGAGAATGGAAGTAGCTAACATTCCCGGGTACCCGTGAAGTTGGTCATTACCCGGGTACCCGGTAAAATGCAGAATTGGGTATTACCCGGGTAAAATCAAGAGCCCTAGTTGGGCGCATACGGCACCATGGATAGGATATGACCGGAGAAAAGTCTGTATGACGAATGTAAACTTAGCATCGTTTGGGCGATCAACAAGACAGTGAAGCCCTTTGGCCCATAACTATTGATGAATAAGCCTTCTAAGCAACGGATATAAGATCTTCTTGTTCATGTAGTGTGAAGGCCTGAAACCGTTTGTCAACAGTGTGCTTTCAGGCCAGGGATGTTCACTACAGACCATTTTTTTTTCAACCTTAAAGATATTTGGAAACAACTTAAAAATGCGGATCAACTGTCTCACCTGCGTGTTGAGTTGAAGGAGATATTTGACAGCGTGCATAGAGACACATGCGACGCCATGTTTAATTTTGACATCCCTGTTAAACTGTCATTCTGCTGAGTCAGCAGAGAAGCAACACGTTTCAGAAATCAACAACGAAACATGGAAAAAGCTATGGGTGACGATTTGGAACAGAAATCATGACCCAAGCAATGAAAAATGATAGCATTTCTACTGACCTAAGCCTCAATTTTAGGGTTGACTTCCCTGTGGATTCCTGGATTCAGTCCAACCCTCTCTGTAACTTTCGGACTATTGCGTCTCTTAGACTCCTGTCTACTTTTTAACAATCTCTGCGACCTCAGCCAGTTTTACTTTTTTTCAAACACTAAAGACATATCATTTTAACAAGTTATAGCGTCGAGCAACACGTACAAATGTTAAGACCGTCAGTGTTCTCTTGTGGCTACGTTGCGCTCAATTTACGGTTTACATGAGTATTCTTCCCCGTCGACTATTCAACTTTTGGGGGCTAAATTCCAGTTGACCGGGTCAGTGGGTAATCCACCAATAGTGGTGAGTCAACGAAGCCCAAGATCTAAGGAAAAAAATTGCCGCTTTTCGTGAGAATGAGCCGGAGAACCTAGGGCATTCAATTGTGCTCAATTCAAAACGCAAACTTTCATAGACATCAATTTGACAAATTTTGCGTCGGGAATCGAGCCTAACATAGTCAAATACGTAAGTTCAGTAACAAGGTTCTGGAGCAGTTGTAAGCAGACCCAGATTTTAGCACCATCTTGTGCGACGAAACGCATTCAAGATGAACGGTTGATGACAATCCACACGAGATCCACCAAGTGGCAATGCATCCCCAGAAAGTCACTGTTTGGTGTGGATTGTTGGCTCTAGACATCATCGGACCGTTCTTCTTCGAAAACAACGACGGCATTGACATCGTGCGCAAGAGCGTCCGACACGTCCGATGACTACCAATTTTTGGCCCTAATCGATGATATGGATATGAACGACATGTGGTTTCAACAGCATGGCACTACTTAGCACTTGACTGATGTCACAATGATCATTCTTCACGAGCGATTTCAAAACATGGTTATCTAACGCAAAGGCCACTTCAACTAGGCACCGAAATCGTGCGATTTGAACCGTTTAGACTTTTTTTTTGTGGGATTTCCCTAAATTGCAAGTCTATGCCAATAAGTCGAAAACGGCCGATGCCCTCAACGTAACCTGTGCCTTCGAACAAACCCCTCGTGATTTCCAGAGTCATCGAAAACTGAACCGGATCAGGACATAATCTTCCTGCTATTCACCTTTAAGAACTTGAGTGGCACTTCAGGAAGTGATCACTGTGAACATTAAATTCGAAATAACTTGTCTGATCTTCAAAACAAAGCATTAGCCGTCCACAAAGTGATTACCTTAATCCTCTCATAATTCAAATCCAGAACTTTCTCGTTTCGATTACAAACGACACACGTAACCCTTCTGAGTCACACCCAAGTACACCCCAAAATGGCCACAGGTCAACCTTGCGGGATCATTAACTCGTCAATTAATAACCGACTCGTGGTCGCTAACCGGATGGCATAGCCGTCACGTCAGAAAAGTCTTTAGCACCACTCTCCAACTGGTGATAATGAAAACTTCAATCCAATCAGAAAAAAAGCCAAAAAAAAAAAAACAAAAAATGATCTTCCCGAAGCGGATGTTTTTTGACCTTAAGTCGATCGAATGTATGTAAATTCCGAAAAGAGAAAAATTAGCCGCGACCGAAGTCACGCCATGTCACTGATTAAGACTGATGAGACAGATCCGATTTGTGCTTGACACTTGTACACGCACGTTCCCCAGCGAGCGAAGAGCTGTCAACTCTTGCTGGCAAATGTGATCCGTGATCCGTGATCCGCGATCCGATCAACTGATTCAAGTTCAAATCGAAATTAACACCTGACATGTTGACTCATACTCACTCTGGCGTCTGAAGTGTCAACAAGACTCGAGTGTCGAGTGGTGACGTGGGTGGACGTGGATTTATGAAAATCGATCGGATCTTCTTTTGTCTGTGAATCAATAATCTCCTCATAGATTCGACTGGAGTGTGGATAGATCCGCATTGGCGTTGTTCTCGGTGGATCGAGGTCGAAAGAGTTGCTTTTGGCCAATTCGAGTGACAGAATGTGTGGGGTGCATGGGTGGTATTTGTGTCAGACTGACTTGAATTATGGGACGACAGTGAAGTGTGGATTACATGACGTTCTCAGGGAAACTTCTTGAGATGTGGCACTCTTGAGATTTCATTTTGCTTTTTGTGCATGTTGACAAGGTGTCTGTCTTGCAGGTGGTTTATTTGCGTTGCGCTAAGCCTTACTTAAGCAACATCCTTTGAAGATAGAAAAGAAACAAGAAGAAAATAAAGAGACTCACGCAAACCAGTTAAGGGGAATATTCTTCATTGCAGGCAATTTGTAGTACAGTGAAAGGGTTTGAGGATGAGTACACTGTTTTCTATCTTAACTCACCAACCAAACAGAGGAAGGAAGCATAGACGCTGTTGATTCGGGGTCGACTGAATTGGGATCAGCTCAGTCAATCTACCTTTTTTTTTGCGATTTAAATCTAGGCCCACATTCGTATAAGATTGTGTTAACGCACGAATTGAAGTCGGACGACCACAGGTAATGCCGTGAGTTCGGAGACCCGGCCAAAAAATCATGTCATTAGACATGGCCCATTTTTAACTCAGCGGCTTTGTCAACAAGCAAATTTGTCATTATTGGAGTGAAAACAATCCACAAGTCTTCGACCACATCAATTTATCCGCAAAGATTAACTGTTTGGTGTGGTTTATTTCTTTCAAAATGGGGAAGGATACACCGTTAGCGTCAATGGACCGATGATAACTGACTTTCTGTGACCAGCACCGATATATCCGAGCTGTGGTTCCAACATACCGGGGCTACAGGCCTCTAGGACGCAACTCTTGAAGTTGTGAAGAAGAAATTTAGCGAGCGTTCATCAATTGGCAGCCGTGATTATGCGACATCAAGCTCATAGCCTACTCTGATAAGCCAACCACTTTGGACGGGCTCGAAGCCAAGATTGGAGACGCTATAGTCGGGATAATACCGCATATATTAGACTGAAGCATCAAAAATTGAACCGACTGCTTCAAGGACTGCCAGCGAAACCGAAGCTTTGTTAAGAGTTTTCTCCGCAGGATTTTTTCTACGGAATACAGTGGAAATCTTATCGAAAATCGGGCGCATTTGTCGGCTTCACAATTTATACCAAATTTGATTGGCCTATTCTTTAAATGTCGTGACGATGTCTATGTCATCTGCGTAACCCAGCAGCTGGACGCCATTTTTAAATGACAGTCTTCCGTTTTAGCGGCATAAACGTCTTGGAAAACAAAGGATTCCTTACAGCCTTATAGTCTTTATAGTCAGAACTGTCATTGTTGGACCAAGATTCCAAAAAGCCATTGCAAAAGGTAGTTATCACATTTTTATGTTCTACGTTCTATGTTCAATGTTCAATGTTCAATGTTCAATGTTCAATTTTCAATGTTCAATGTTCAATGTTCAATGTTCAATGTTCAATGTTCAGTGTTTAATGTTCAATATTCTATGTTCTATGTTCTATGTTCTATGTTCTATGTTCTATGTTCTATGTTCTATGTTCTATGTTCTATGTTCTATTTTCTATTTCTACGTTCAACGTTCCACGTTCTAGATTCTAGGCTCTAGGTTCTACGTTCCACGTTTCACGTTCAACATTCAACATTCTACGTTTCACGTTCTACGTTCTACGTTCAACATTCTACGTTCTACGTTCTAGGTTCTACGTACTGCGTTCCACGTTCAACATTCAACGTTCTAAGTTCTATGTTCTGCATTCAACGTTCTATGTTCTATGTTCAACGTTTTACGTCCTGCGTTCTGCGTTCTGCGTTCTGCGTTCTGCGTTCTGCATTCTGCGTTCTAAGTTCTAAATTCTACGTTCCACGTTCTACATTCTACGTTCCACGTTCTACGTTTTACGTTCTACGTTCTATGTTCAATTGAAACTTGGAATCTAGATCATTAAATACCATAACCACCAGTAGAGTAATTGTCGAATCTAAACTTGTTTAGATCTAAAATTTGTTGCCCTACCTCCCTGGTCTCAAACTTGTCCGCATTCTTTAAAGCCCACTGAGCTTGGGAAGCTGAATAAAAAACAAACGGAGGAATGTTTAAGAGCGGTGTCATCAACCAGTCCAAAATCGTATTTTGAACCAGAAGCAAGTGAAACCGATCCAGTTCACATCCTTGCCTCTGCCATCGAGGGAATAAATCCACAAACCTGAAGCCACCTCTGCGCTGCATGTGACATTGGAAACCTCCAATTTCGCAGTAAAATATATCACCCACGACAGAAAGAAAAAATCACAGACCTTAACACACGGATATTGCCTCCAATTAACGAGCCACTAAGTTCTCAACGGAACTGATATCGAAAGCAGACGTTCCAAGGACACTCGCTGGAAGTTAAACGAAGTCAATGCGAAAGAAACCTTCCCTCGATCGTCTTCCTCTTTTGTGTATCGCTGAGTGAAAAATTCCAAAAAACTCGTTTGGTCCCATCGCCTCTGCGAATGAGTTCGCAGTTTTTGCACGTGAATCTGTGTGCGGGCGTTCGTGCGGGTCTCAGAATGAAACCGCCGACCACCGTCACCACATCAGTTCCGGCAACAAAACAATTGCACCATCTGCGAGACACTCGCCACCGAAAGATACCGCAGACCACGGCGACTGTCGCCGAATCAATTTGATTTCGGCGCGCAGAGCAGGAACTAACTAGCGCCAGTTGAGATCGATGAATTTCACCACATTGCCACGGATGACTGATGTCGGACTCGAGGCACGCTTGCTGATTGCTGACGGCTGGCTGCTGTTGTTTATGTAATTAAATTGGCCCGGCTTGGCTACGTAATCTCGAGTGGAGGGGAGGCTGGGGGGCGAGGGACCGCGTCTTCCGCAGAGCACACCGGTACCGGTGAATTTTTAATTAAGTGCCATTAGAATAGAACTCGAGAAGACGTCGACGGAACGGACGAGAGCACGACAGATGGACTGTGCGGCCTTTTCGGACAACACGGCGAGCGGGAGATGTGACCAAAAAGAGTATCAGAACCAAGAAATCCGGTTGGCACTGCCTAGCACCGTTTTAATGACTTTTTTTTTTATTCTACTTTGAGACGCGAGCTGGAGCGACCTTTCGTCGATTGAGCGGAGAAGATGTCTTGAAGAGTCAAGCGCTGCTCTGCGAAGCTAATTCTTCGGTGAAGAGGTGATGCCGCTGCTGACAGATGGGAATGTCGAAAAAATGCAAATAACCACCGATTGGAAGATTTCACTTGAAGCAGCTTCTGAAGACGCAGCACAGGTGGTAATCAATTTGAAGGGGGGTGGGTTTTCGTTTGTTGTTCAATAATTATGCTAATCGATTGAATGGACCACAGGGGGGGTTGGATTTGCATTTTTTTGAGGAAAGAACGTCGGATTCTGGGAATTGTTCCGAACTTGTGAAGTTTGCTAACTGCTTACTGAATTTACTTCCTATTCGAGGGGATGTTTCGATGAACACAATTCAAAGCAAACACATAATTGATTGGAAAATACCGCGTTTTTTTTTAATTCAGTTTGTGGTGATGGCAAGAAGAACATAAAACGCGAACATATTGGGGCTGAGGTGTGGGTTATTTACGTTGACTCAGACAATTTCGTTGATGAAAAACCCTGAGACGAGGCGGATGAAATTCTGTAAAGAATGTGACGTTTTTAAGTGCCTCGACACCAACGCCTCGTATAGACGGCACTACCTTTCTCGATGAGAATGCTGAGAATGCTCAAAAAGTACAACTGCGAAGCTTCTCAAACTAAAGGCCCTAAACGACGAACACGGTCGCCGAACTAGCTTGTTTGTGTTATCCCCTACACGGCGAACAAATTTGACGAACATTCATTTCGTGTTGTTACTTCAAACCGTCAACATGTGCGCATGTGTGCAAGAGCTCAATGAATTCCTCGATAAAATCGTGGTTGACTGTTGACATTGTGCTTAACCCGCGATATGCAAACGGCGACGTTCAGCGCAAAAATGAGGTTTGCTCGCGAACATGGCCCTACTCGGCGAACATCAAAGCCAACGAACACGAAATCGAAATTGTTCGCCAACAGCGAGTGGCTCGCGAACCAGCCAATAAACGACGAAAATGCGGTGAGCACGAGCAAGTTCGGCGAGCATGTTCGTCGTTTAGGGCTACCTTTACTCGTTCGGAGTCTTTGCGAATGACATGCAATCTAATCAAATGAGTTCAGAAAGGTTCAAAGCTAGAAGACTGCAGAAAAAGCAAATTCAATTTTAGTTAGAGTTAAGAATATGGAACAACTATGTACCTCTGCAGACTGCCAAATGACTGGGACGATTGGGATCTTGCTGTCAGGCAGAGGATTCCATTCAAGTTTTGTAATGAACTGCTTTCAGTAATCTCTATCTTCTGCTCAATTCATTGAATCTTTGCCTTTCATATCAACTCAAATCAGGGTCGATGCCTTTTCGGTAACAAAAGAACCGCAAAAGCGTATCCTTATCATCAAATCAGAGGGTAAGCGACCACTGAGTAGACCACGTCCTCGATGAAACGATAGCTTCGAAATGGTCATTTAGGCAGTGAGTGTAAACGCGATATGAATTGAAAAGGGCTCGAAACGGAAACAACTGACAGATGCTTGTCGACGAGGTGAATAACTCCTGAGCTGAACTTCAGACTGAAAGTAGACAAAAAGTAGCTTATGTCACATGATAGGGCTATTTCTTGTTTATGATTCCTGAAAGGTTTTTGGCTTGAAAAATTGCTCAGTTTTAGGAAGGTTTGAGTAAATCGATTCATTGTTAGTTGCCTCTTTGGCAGAATAAACAGAATAAAGGGCTCTATTTACGTATGACGGCAATCGTCTGACGATATCGTTTTAACGATAGTTTTGTTTCACGTAAAATGAAATCGACTGAACGATATCGCTTCACGTAATCTGTGAACTGTCACTTATTATCGTCTCAACGATAGTTTGCTGATGATAGCTATTTCACTATCGCCTTTCAACGTTTTATGGTAAAAAGTGTGCAATTTTAAACAGGAAACAAGAAAAATGTGGTGTTTCGACAAAATGATCGATTTTTATTAAAATTGTTGAATTGTCAAGGGTTTTAATCTTTTTTTCTTCGTTGGATAGAGTGGTTGTTGTTATTGTTAAGTGTATGTTGCATCTCGCGGTTAGGTGCGTCGACTCCTATGCTCAAGGTTTAGGTTCGAATCTCGAAAAAAACACCTAAAATTTTTTCACGGCTCCACGTCTATCGAATCACTGACAATGCTCAAAGAGTATAACTGTTTAGAAAAAGCTTCTCAATCTCGCCGTTCGGAGTCGGCATTAAATTGTAGGTCCACTCCACTCGTGGGAGAACAATAGCACGCACAACACGAGTGGTTGCTGAGAAGCTAGGCCCAGGTCCACCTCGGACTGTAGCGCCACCATTATTATAATTATTATTATATAAAAGGCATTTCGATGCACTAGTCAAAAAGCTACCACTTCTGGCCATTCCGAAGGACGACGTGATCAGGAAATTTGATTTCCAAAAGAAATTCACCAGTAAGCTCAGCACCAAAAAGGACTGGAGCAGTGAATCAATGGTACACAGACTGAGCAGCAACACGGTAAAATGGTATACAGATGAATCAAGACCTGATGTAGGAACTGGGGCAGGGGTCTTTGGACCCAGGACAAAGTACTTCGAACCCATAGTCAAACGCACAAGCGTCTTTCAAGCAGAAATTTATGCCATAGACAGATGCGTCCAAATCAATCTCGACAGGAACTATACTAACTGCGACATAGCAATAATGTCAGATAGTCAAGCTGCTATAATGGCACTAGATATCCTACTCCATCAAATCTAAGCTCGTGTGGGAATACCTACGGAAGCTTAAAGAACTGAGTGATAGAACAGAGTGATTCTGCTCGATATCTGGCCATATCGGCAAAGAAATGGCCGATTCCCTGGCAAGAAAAGGAGCATCAGAACCCTTCATAGGCCCTGAACCATTCTGCGCTGTAGGAGACCATCTCCTCAGAGAAGAATTCAGGGAACTAGAAAGAAGGAACCGGACAGAAGCCTGGAACAACGCTCTTGGAATGAAGGGGCCCAAGAAACTCCTAGAGCAATATTATCGAAAGAGGTTCGAGGCATGCATCAAAATGAGCAAGAATAACCTCCGTAGTCTAACAGGCTTCCTAACGGGGCACTGTAGACTGAGGGAGCATCTAAGAAAACTAGGGGTATCAGAAGAAGGTCTCTGCATATTCTGTGGAGAATCTAATGAAATCCAAGAACACATACTGGGATTCTGTGAGCCACAACCCCACAAATGACAAAAATGTCTGGGCAAGTGCCTATTATCAGAGGAAGATATGCAGTCACTGGAACCACATCTCATTCTCAGAATCCTGAAGGAAACTAGCTTAGAGAGAATATTCTAGAACACTAGAACATTTCTTCACCTATGCGCAATAGGAGTCCATTACCCTCAATACAACTCGGAAAAGAACTGTATTTGAGAAGAACACGTAATTGTGCTGAGGTATTAAAAGGGGACACAATACTTTTCAAATGTCGTGGTGCAACATAATAATAATGGCGGCGCTATAGCCCGGGGTGGACCTGGGCCTATCTTCCCAGCAACCACTCGTGTTGTGCGTGCTATTGTTCTCTCACGAGTGGAGGGGACCTACAGTTTAATGCCGACTCCGAACGGCGAGATTGAGAAGCTTTTTCAAGACAGTTATACTCTTTGAGCATTGTCAGTGATTCGAAAGAGGTGGAGCCGTGAAAAAATTTTTGATGTTTTTTTCGAGATTCGAACCTTACACCTCGAGCGTAGGAGTCGACGCACCTACCCACTACGCCACGGCCCACACGGCCTCTGTATAATGCACTTGTTTTTTCATATCCCCTCTTTTGCCATTCTCATGATCGTTTTGTTTGGACATTCTGCACTCACTAGATGCAGGGGTGTCGGCTCCAATAGCACTTCCATGGCCTCAGTTGGGAAAGTCCTTATGGCCCCAGTAATACAGAGGCATGCCAACCTTTGAACTTTACTGAGTGACTCCCTCGCGGTGATCACATTTGATCTCTTGATCCATGCTATTGCCCCGTAGGTGATTGTAGGTCTAACAATAGCTACGAGTATATACATCCATCTTAGACTGCTTGGACTGAATCCCCAGGATTTGCCCGCCAAGCTCCGACAGATCATGTTTTAGTTTTAGTTAGCGAAGTCGTCTGTGTTCGAATTTTGCAGGCGTCGAATGTCGACGCTTCAGAGTTCTCCACCAGAAATGTCATCAAAAAAACCTGCACAAAAGCCTTTTTGAATTAATGCTGGCGTTCATTTAAAACAAATGATAATTCATAGAAGCGGAAAAAATGCCCGCATTGATGGAATTTCCGTTCAAACCTCCTACCTCGTTCAAATCTCTTCCAACGACCTTCTCGAGCTTGAACAGCTCGTACTACGCTCCACAACTTGAACTGCATTTCGAAGGTATTTCCTGAAGCAGGCAATGGTTTTGCATTTCACTTACGCCATCAATCACTCGTCGAGGGAATCAATTTTAATTACGAGCCCCTAGTTTCGAATTCGATTTCGAATGAATTCACACGCAAACAATTAATATTAATGGTCCTCTCCCACGGATATGGCCGCCGCTGGCTCGAAGGCGATAAACTATTTGCCGAACTCATGCAACACCGTGATTGATGACGGGCTTTCTATTTATCATCGCGAAGATATCTCGTTTAAATCGTATCAAAGGTTATTCATGAGCTGAGGTTACGCCGAGTAGAGCTACGGTGTGTAGCGGAGACGGGAATTTTGTGGGCCAAATCGATGGTGTGGACGTAATTGATTGCAAATTCCGGTAGAGGGGGCGAGATATTGTATGAGTGATGGAAATCGAATGTGATTGTTGTGGAGTTTGACTTAGAGGGCGTGAAGAGAACTTAGAGGTAACTATCCAACAGATTTTTCAAAAAATCCAACGAATTCTCCAAAAGTTCCGACCAAACATCAGAGGATCTCTGCAGACTTGACCTCCAAAAATGCCTGAAAAAACGTGAGGAGGAGCTTGTCGACGGTGGCCAATTCACAAATCCGTAAAGCTTCATACTTCCGGTCTCTTAAGGCTTCAAAAAGTACAAGTTCCTTCCATTATCCCCCCGCCTTTGTTCACAATCAAAGTCGCATTATTTAGCGTCCACATAAATTTCAAAAAAGTGCGGAATTAAAAAGCGATTTCGTTCAATTACTAACCGAAAAGCTGTTAGCCGAGCAAAATAAAGTCATTCACCGCTCTTCACGCCTTCCTCGGCGTTTGGCGAGCGGGAAGTTCCCCGCCAGTCAATCAGAGCCGACACATGACGCCAATCAGTGATGGTAATTTCGAAAATATCACAAGAACCATCTGAACAGAACGTTTTCTGCAGCAATTCGTGCTGCACACGCCACAACCATAAAAGTGCCCAAGTGTATGTTATGTAAATTTTGGTTCCGACATTCCCGCGCTCGACTTTCGATAAAACGATTGCGATAGAAGCCCCGGATTGATGGTGAACTCGTATTTCCTCAGCTCGACAGGGGTGTGAGTGGTTCTAGTTCGGACAATTTGACCGGCACGAGATGCGGACGAGATTATGCGACGATTGATGGGGTGTGCAGTGCGATCCGCTGGAATGGAGTTTTGTCAAAAAATCAAGGCTTTTAACTTAAATCACTCGACCTTCGGGATAATCGATCATGCAATAGGTTAAAGAACTGAAATTTCACGCAGGTGATTGCGATGACTGCGGTTCGTTTAACTCAGGATTAGAATGCAGCGTGCCCTTGGGCGGACAATTAATTTCGAGTTAACCTCAAGCGGTAAATTTGGGGAAACGAGTCTAGAGTGGATCAATCAACCAGTCAAGGTCTGGTCTGCTGCTGTTTTTCGTCGCTAGAAAGTCATCGACGTTATGACTCAAAATGACGCGCAGAATATATCGGTAATTGCTGCGAGAACTGTTTAAAAATATCGTAACCTGATTTCTTCTTCGTCGTTACTTTTCGAGTAGTCTCTTGGTTTTGCTTTCAGTTAAGTATTTAACCACGATTTAGAAGTTGCTTAATTACTTGACACATTTACGTCTCTGCAAAAGGTGATTTGTTGTGTTTAGCGCTGAGTCAAAATTCTGAACATGCAACTTTGAGGAGAATTTCTAGTTACAAAGAGCCAGTCCTATCACGTGGAACCGATAGCTGGGCAAAATGCAAGGAAGTGAAACTGATTCTGTGGCTCTTTTGCTACTATCAGCCAGGGAAGGCTAATGGAGACTTAAACACGAGTATGACCCTACACTTTCGTCAAAGTTTTGCGTTAAGTCTGTAAGGCAGAAATACAGAGTGGGCCATCTAATGGTTTTTTTTAAATCATAAGTTATTTTGAAGCTGACAGCTGTTTCCCACTCGAAATCTTGATAGAAAGTCAGTACCATACCTCCGCGGAATGAAATGAGTCACTTTACGCTTGAACAACGTTGGGAAATATTGAAAACTTATTTCCAAAGTGAGTGCTGTCTGACCAAAGCAGTGCGTTTTTGAAAATATGTTTTGGCCAAAACAAAGCACCCACCCGACTGCTCTACGCAAGTTTGCGCAACAAATTCGTGAGACTGGTAAGCTAGTGGACAACACTCATGCTCCCCGTCTTCGTACGTTGCGCACAGATGAGAATGTGGCTGCTGTGTGGATCTAGGGAGTGTGAGACTCAATTCATGAACTTCAACTAGCCTTCTATCTCAACCACTCAGCATTTGACGCACTAAGATCTCGGATTATTCGCTTACAAGGTCCAGTTGGCTCAGCAATTGAAGGCGCGCGACCGGGCCGCCCGCTCCGTTATCGCTTCGGAGTTTGGGCCTTAGAGCAGCTTGAATTGGACAACGATTTAGGACGAAAAATCATTTTTTCTGACGAGGCGAGGCGCAATTTCATCTCGGCGGCTAAGTTAACAAATAAATTTGTCCCAGGCGCATCTGGAACTCGGGAAACCCGCACGTTATTATCGGTGTCGAGAAGTCAATACATCCACAGAGAGTGACATCCACAGTCATTGGACCATTTTTCTTCGACAAAAATGTTGGGAACAACGTTTCGGTCAACGGTGGATGTTAATGAGCCATGTTAACCGACTTTTTTTTACTGAAATTAAAGACCTGGTTTTGGACAAGCTCTGGTACATGCAGGATGGCGCGCCATGCCACACAGCCCATCGATCTTTTGCGCACCAAATTTCCAAATCGTGTTATGAGCCGTCTTGGCGTTGTCAATTGGGAGCCTCGGAGTTGCGATATGACGCCTTTGAACGAGTTTTTTTGTGAGGAACCGTGAAGGAGCGATGTAATGCCAACAATTCGGAAACGATTCAAGCACTTAAGGCCAATATCATCCAACCAATCCGTAAGTTACAGACCGAAACCATCAAAAAGGTCTTAGAAAATTTGGGTGAGAGAATGCGCTTCTGCGAATCCAGCTGAGGCAGCCACTTGAACGACTTTGTAAGTCATAATTATTGGGAATATTTGTTCTTACTAATAAAGTCATAATACATGGAAAAAATTGTATATTGTTCATTTTATTGCATATTTAAAAAGAAACTTGTATTTCGCACAGTCTGTACATAGTTCTATTTCAACAGAAATGACACACTAGACTACCGAAAGACAACGGCCCGTGGAACGAATGTCGTCTATATGGATAACTTTAAGAGCTCGAGAGACTTTTTTTCATCTTCTTCTGACTATGTGACACTTGGAGGGACTAGATTTGGCTCACTGGGTTACTCACACTTCTCCATCCAGCAGCCATCAAAAGTTTGAAAGCTGTGGATCCGATCAGTTTCAGTGATGCCAAAGCCTGGTTTTAAGAGCACTCTGTGCAGGATACTGCCTCCATCTTTTCTAAGCAAACCGATCTCGATTCGAAGTAGTATCTGGTCGGAACCTCACATATATCGGCTAACCGAAACGGTTACGCCAATTTGACGTTTGGAGCGACATTGTGCTAGTACCAATGACTTGTTGGTTGAGACTCATGTCCAGCCCGCATTTTTGCCTCATTTAAAGAGAAGTCAGACCAACACTTCGCTCTCTGTATTGTCCTTCAGACAATACGGACCTCGAAGAGGAAGAAGACGTCAGATTTAGTGGTTCACTAGGAATGCCTACAGAAACCGCAGTCACGCCATTGAAATATGACGCAATTCACTGACGTGAAGCAACCTCTTTCGGAAGTCGGCCGCAAGACTCAACGCATGCGGCAAAATAACCCAAGACAAATATCTCCTCGGACCAACATCTCGATCCCCTTGTCTAGTCGTGAACCATCATCCCGCATCTATTTGGAACCAGAATCTCCAACAGAGACCGCATAATCACTAATGTGTCCATGGACATTACCGCATCATCTCTTGTGGTTTCCCTCCCTCCCCCCGCCGTAAAACACAAATCGATTCCCAAAGAGATACCCGATCAACGTCTCTTAGCAAATCTGTTCTTCAAATCGTACATCAGCCGAACATCTAGCATTCAAATGACCTCCTCAAATGATAACCAACATAACAACTTATTCAGCTGCAGTCTGTGCCATAAACAACATTTCATCTAGCAGCCAACAAGGGGCCATTAACATGGTCTATAACATTTCGCTTTCAACTACCTCCCGATGGCAATCAGCGTTGAAACCTGAAAATGCAACTACACTCAACAGCACCGACGACGGCTTACCCATCTCGCAGAATAATGACTTTTGAGGTCAGTGGAATGCGAACCAGCAGAGGTAACCAGCACCACTCCGGCCGCAGTCACAGAAGTCAAACCACCAACAGTCACACGACGACCCATGAACTTTCCCGAAACCTCACCAAACAACAATGAACCGACCAAAACAGAAACAGCAAACAAAAAATCAAACAAAAACACTCGAAAAAGCAAATGAAACAAAACGAGAACCTTTTGGAAACTTTTGGAATTCGCCAAATGAACACCGGAGGAGACCACAACTAATTTGTTGATGTTTCTGAACGCCTCGTGGACGTGGAGTAGGGTGTTGTTGGTTTTTATGGCACTCGAGGAGCACAGCGAATGCGAAGGTGATCGTTTGTTGTGGGAGGAAGAATCTGTCGCAGCTGACCGGGGAGACACTTTGACACCATCGCTTTGACCGCGGGTATTTTGGGAGAGTTTGTCGAACTAAATGGTGTGCGTCGGCCATTTTGAAGATGCGCACGCATCAGTCGATGAACTGAATTACCCGCCAGGAGTCAAGTAAGATCGATTGCCAAAGACGATTCTTGGACACAGGCATATTTCTGACGAATTTGAACCTAAATTTCATGCTGGAGACGCTAGTCCTCATTTGGAAGAGACCTTCCCCAAAAATCTGATGAAGTTGTGGTTGTCTTCAAGTATATTGTCTCATTACCTCAAGAGTCATTTGAAAACTTGTAAAAACCATCATTCGATGCATTCGTTACTATTGGAGAGCTTCTCAATAGTAACATCGCGTTTTTGCTTTCTGTAGACATTCCTAATGAATTATTAAATATGACGTCCTCTTCCTCTTTGAGCCCCGTGATGTCTGAAAGTAAGGACAACACAGAAAACGAAGTAAGTCTGATTCTTTAGATGACGTCAAATAGCGAGCTTGACTTGACACTTAACCAACGACCATCTCTGATCCTCCGCTCCGATCAGATACACTTATGCCACTACGATACCGGTGCTCTTCACCAGTTTGTTGACGGTGAAGGCAATATCTGACAGAAATTGTTCTTAAAACCGAACTTTGACATCACTGAAATGACTGGATGGTGCAGTTGGTTAAGTGCCTGCCCTAAGTTAAAGGGGTCCCAGGTTCGAATCCCAGTGAAAGCAAAATTAATACGCTTTTATCCGGTTTTTCACATCTGACCCAGTCACCATTTATCATTGATATCAAATTAACGGCACTATTACTGAAGCGGTCGATCAGTGGTAGCAGTCGTCTGACTGTGGGTATCACAATGGACCAACATGATCTAAGTGTGCTGGTGATTTCACTGAAACAGATCGGGTCCATTGACAGTGAGCCAATTTTGGTCCTTGCAAGTGTCACAGGCTCAGAAAAAAGCCAAAAAAAAATGCTTGAGCTCTTGCAATCGATCATATAGACCACTTTAGTTCTACGGGACGTGGGTGACATGGCGTAGTAGGTAAGTGCGTCGATTCCTACGTTCGAGGTCTGTGTTCGATTCCCGAAAAATGGACTCACTCCCATCACTAACAACTTAAGACGAACGTCAGTCATTTTGAGACAAGAACTTTGTTTCACTCCCTCTGCACTAAAAAGAACGATCAACACCAGAGCGGGTGTGATAACTCTTGTCAACTCTTGTGTCCTTCTTTGAACTCAGAAGACACTGAGGCTGTCGCCCGTTGTTTTAAACTAATTCAACAGACGCAAGTAAGTCTTCGAAGCACAAAACCAGATATGGGATTCGGGCGTATCAGAAGTTGGTTGTAGCTGAATTCTTTGCATCGTTTGTAGTCATACCCTGTGAACATTGACATTGATTCGAGAAAGGTTGTGCCGGAAAAGGGAAGGTTTTTGTATCGGTAATCGAACCATAGATCTTCAACGAAGGAGTCGACTCAACAGCTGGGATGTTATTGTAGATAAGTATTAGAACTGAAAGCAACTCGTCTACCAATACGACTGGATGGCCCAGTTGGTTAAGTGCCTGCCCCAGTGTTCGAGCACCAGTGAAATCGAATCTGGTTCAGTCACCATTTGCCGTTTTTGATCAAATTAACGACACTATCACTGGAGCGGTCGATCAGTCGTAGTAGTCTCACTGTGGGTATCACAATGGACCAACATGGTCGTTAGTGTGCTGGTGAATTCACCAGCAACCCCCTAACATAACATTGTTATCGGGACAGATATATTGCGTTGAGTTCTGTAAAATAACTAGTTTCTCGATGGTTCTGTTTGAGATCTCGTCAAGAGATTCAGGAAAGGACTGTGCTTAGTCTGGTTTTAGAAAGTCTTTTTCCTACTATTGCGACATTATAGCTGCGGCAGCAAGCGTCATGAGGAATGTCAAATCGGACTGACTGATGCCTTATCGGTCAGTGCCCCCGTAGTAATCGCGCTTATTCTTGTGGTAGAAGCTTAATTTAGAAGATCATTAATTTTTGTTATGTCATAAGCTGGTCATGTCTTTCTAAGTAGATGTTACCCAGGTGGTTAATCGATTCCACCGCGCTGACTTTAGGAAATGAGATATGATATTTACCTTGACTAAGTCACCTCACAATCGACAGGGGAATCCCTGTCTGTCCAGTTCGTCGGCTTTTCTTTACCGTATATACTGCTATGGGTATGCAAAAAAGGAAAGATTGTGACATTTATTACAGTTGCCACAAAAGAGTGCACGTGTTATGACTTCAAGCCGATCAGCGATCGCCTGGCTGTGAACCGCATCAAGGCAACATTCCAAAACATCAGCATAATATGTGCACACGCCCCTGCCGACGAAGCTGATGACTCTGGCAAGGAGGAATTTTATGACCTCCTGGACGGAGCCTACGGAGCCTGTCCGGAGTATGAAGTCAAAATCATACTCGGAAGCTTCAATGCTAAAATCGGTAAGGAAAACATCTTTGGCGGATAAGTCGGTAAGTACAGCCTCCACGACACGACAACAGAAAATGATTACCGGCTAATCGATTTTGCAGCACCGCGTAATACAGTGAAAAGTAGCTCTAGATTTCCAAAACTTAGAATCCACACAGCAACCTGGTTATCTCCAGATGGTCGAACCGCCAACCAAATTGACCACGTGCTAATAGATGCGATGCACGCATTCAGAGGGGCAAATGTCGACTCTGACCACTTTCTTGTTGCAGCCAAATTCAGAGCCCGACTATCCAACGAAAAAAAGCTGTGAGCCACCCAAAAAAGAAATTCAACGTTGGAAGTCTTAGCACGACTGGAGTAGCTAGAGCCTACAGAGAGCGCCTAAGTGAGAGACTCTCCCATGTGCTCACTGTCAATGGACCCGATCAGTTTCAGTGATGCCAAGGTTAGGTTCGGTTAGGGGGCTGCTAGTAAATTCATTCATTGTGATATCCACAGTGAGACTACTACCACTGATCAATCGCTCCAGTGATAGTTCATTCATTTGATCCCAACATTAAATGGTGACTGGACCATATTTGAAAAACCGGATAAAAGCGTATTAACTTTGCTTTCACTGGGATTCGAACCTGTGACCCCTCTACCTCAGGGCAGACACTTAACCAATTGCGCCATCCAGTCGTTATTTTCCAGAACTCAACGCAAGTTTTCTAATAGCCTCGATAACAAGCTCTCATCAGAGCTTGGTTTCCTGATGGAACCGCCACTTAAGACAAGCACACACAAACTGGCTTAGATATATCAAGCGAATGATGACCGAACTCCAGCCCAGAATCTCAGCCACCTGGTTCTAGAAACAGGACAGAAGCGCACTCCCGATGTAAAGATCAAGTGTCCAGCTTGGTCGTGACAATTGAAACTAGGACTGTCTAGAATGCAAGGGAGACGTCAAAAAAGTTGCTTTCTAAATACCACTTTAGTGCTGTCAACTGTCTATGAAGTCGCAAGTTCTATCCGAGAATTTGAACTCCATGATATTAGCTGCTCAATATAATTGACAACGCTTCCAAAGCATGATTGTGATTACAATCTTTCTGAGTTTGTATCCCCATTTAAGTGCCAATGTCCTTACTCGAGTAAAGAAGACTAAAACCCTACGAGGGGCTGAAGGAAGCACGGCTCTGTGAGGAGCTACTTTGTTTGGGACTCTGGGAAAGCATGGGATCTTAAGTTCTTGTTAAGTTAAGAATCTAATCTTGCATAGATCTGCGTCAAAAACGTACTGAGTTCCCTAGACGTGAGTCTCTGTGAATCAGAGGGACGTTTCAAGAGAAATTTCCTTAATTTTACAACCGCTTCCTATGGTCCTTTAACACGCGTAGAAGCTTAAAGTTGGTTAAAGAACCACTTCCCCCTTTGTTGGCCAGAGTCTTCGCGCACACATTCCAGCCAAACTGGGGCCTGCCTTCAAGAACTTCTTCAACTCGGTGCTTCCACCTATAAAAGTCGCCATACATAACCTTCCATGTCCACGTACACAAGTCGAGGGGCCATTGGCCGGCTTGATGTGCGAAACTGGAGACAGTTGGCGGGAGATTCTGCTGGCCGGAGAGGCATGTTGATGTTGGCTGAGGCCTAGGCCCACCTTGGACTGTAACGCTCTCAGAAGAAGAAGAAGAAGAAGACGGTCTCACCACAGCTATTTTGTCGGGGCATTGCCAGATTCATCTCGTTGGAAGTAGCACCTCGGAAAGAGCTCTCCGTAGGTTTCCCAAGAAGTGAGCACTGCTCCATAGCGAGCGCCGTCTCAGGTCTGAAAACTATGTTTCCTTGCACCTTTTCCACGAAATAACCGCATTCAACGTGTTGTCATCTGTCACCTGACCACTCTCCTGTCATCTCAATTAACAGCGCATAGGGTGCACACAAAATTGCTCATGTCAAAGTGCAGCTTGACCTGTCAGTTGATTAGTGATTTTGCTTGAACCCGCAGGCGAAATTCATCGGTTACATGCATCCGACGACAACGCTCGTGCACTCTGCACCCAACGAAGCGCATAGTCTTGACCACAATTGTGACCGAAAATCACTACTGGCGAATGTCATCGTTGTCGTGGCTGTTGTCAGCATCTTGGCATGCGTCGCGCTACTGTCTGTCCCTCCCCCTCAATCTCGTGGGTTTGTCATTCGGCAGCAGTTTAGGAGTCTTAACCTCTGGCAATAGCCGGGATTAAATTGCATTTATTTTTGTGTTTCTGTTCGCGAATTGTGTTTATTCATATTTTTTCCCCAATCGGGCTGACCACTGTCACGCAGTCATGGCCACTTGAGCGCGCGCATTTCTGTAGAATACCAAACCGCTGCGGCGGCGATGGAGGCACGTAATGACACGGGATTTATCGCATCTAGACTGGTGAGTGTTTGCTGCGATATGCGGCCAAATATTTGACGACAGACTAAGAAGATTGTTGCGTAACACGCTTAGAGCCCGCCTGAAAGTGAAATTTCTAGGAAACCAGTTTCTCGAGGAGGGTCTTCAAACCCCCCCACACTCACACAGGCACACACCGCTCGTCCGCTCGTCGGGAAGCAGCCGTTTTATGGTCATTCTAAATAGCCTATTCCAATGACGAAGTGTGAGCCGTGTTGATGGCTACGTCATGGTCAAACGCAAATAAAAATGTAACCGGCGACGAACCGACGTTGACTACGACAACGCCAACAGCTACAACAACGACAGCTACAACGACAGCTACAGCTACAGCGACAGCGACACCAGCGACTGTGGGGGAATTTTAAGAGGTTCGTAGCTTCTTCACACGTTAATGCCTTGATTAAGTGGATGTGTGCGCGATGAAGATAGCAGAAATGTGAAGCAGTCAATAATATAATTAAGCTGACAGATGTCAGTGTAAATCGCATTAAAGGTTTCCCTAGCAAAGAAGTTAAGGTTGCGACTGGTCGCCGTGTTGCTCTGTGTCAGCGTGTGTGTGTGTGAGTGTATGGCATTGTTAGGTGCAATCGTCTGGGGGGATTTATGACACGGAAGTGCTGTTAAAAAGGGTGACACTTTGGATGGCGGTGGAACGATCCCGACCAGGGAACGACTAGAGAAATTATTCGAGAACACGAACAGCACATCACGGATGCTTTGGTATTTATGGCACACACAGACACGCCAGATGACGTCTGACAGTTGTTTCAAGGTCGGTCATGTAGTGTGGGCATTAAGTTTTCTTTTCATTTTGCATTTGCTGCGGTGATGATAGGGTGGCAGTGGCTTATGCGTCACTGTGGTCGCCGGAGGTGGCTGAAATGGAATTTATTCGAAGAAAAGATCACAAATGAATGGAATGAGACTTGTTTTGTTGATCCAGAACGCCCGCGGGCTGATGATCGGCGGGGATGATCGTGACAGTGGGGCGGAAGTCTCTGATGATCCGGGAACTGATGGCAGATGATTAAGTGAAGTGTTTAGATTCAGTCGAATGGAGTGTTGATTGGATTTGATCAGAGAATTGAAGAGGATCAGTGGTTGCACGAAGTTCATGTGCTCTAGCCATGTCTCCTCGTTTTCTTCAAAGTCCTTAAAGAGTTCTTAAGCCAAGACAAGCGGCACTACTTATAATGAGTCGGAATTCTACGCATTTGTTTTCTAGAGTGGTAAAGTGCTGCCAACAATCTATGAAGTCGCTAGTTCAATCCGAGAGTTTGAACTCCATAACAACAGCTCATGAATATAATTGACAACCCTTCCAAAGTGTGATTGTGATAACAATATTTCTGAGTTTGTATTCCCACTTAAGTGGCAATGTCCTAACTCGAGAAAAGAAGACTAAAACCCTACGAACGACTCAAGCAGGCAGTGTTTCTCAAGGAGAGATTTTGTTTGGGATGCTGGACATGAATATATCTTAAGTTCTGTATGGGAGAGCTAGCAAAATGTGGGTAGTTGAAAAATGTTGCCAGATGTGCTGAAAAGCTGGTCTTATCCATTCGAATTCAAATAAATGATCAATACACTCGATCATTTTGTTAGACACCCTAACGAGATCTTTGAAAAGGGGCTTGCCAAAAACATGTTTCCCAGTCTTTGCCATGGCCAAGGATGTCTGACTCAAAAGTATATAACAATTTTTCTTTCGATACAATCCACGCAGACTGCCCGTAGTAATAACAACTATTCTAGAGACGATCTCTTGAGATTCGTTTATCATTTTGAGTTCATTGGCGTCCATGAACTAACTCTTTTGCCACCAGGCAAAAAAAATGTTTGCAAACATCAGACTGGCTCCGACAAACATCTGCTGCCACATTTCCTTCAAGATCTCTGTGTTCGGGAACCGAAAAGGTATCATTCAATTTGAACTTAGGTTGGTCCAGTTCTGACAGGCATTGCTTCACCAAGAAGAAGGTTACTGCTTCTTGCTTACTTACTTAGTTATCAGCCCAGTGACCACTGGAGAGTCTGAGACCAAGCTATTCTCGTCTTCCATCGTTGACGGTCCGGGGCACGCTGGGTCCAGTCATCAAGACCAAGTTGTCTTGCATTCGCTATCACTTGGACTTTATTATGGACGTTCGGTCTTCCTTTTCTTCTCGAAGCAGGAAGCCCAGATTCTTTTAGCTGAAGCATTGATTTTCATTCGCTCGATGTGGCCAAGCCAGTTTAGTCTGGGGAATTTTGCCTTCCATGCGGTCTATTGACGAGTGTTAAAAAGTGTGGACCGATTTCGTACCATTTCTATAGCGCACAGAGCCTTGACATTAGAAACAATGCCACTGTTACAAGAATTTTTGAGTTCTGATAGTAACAGAGACGACTTGCGCCTTATGTCGACAAAATGTGCCCACAAAATTACGGCCAAAAGAAGTTTGTTCGGTTCCTTGCTTCAGTAGCAGACGTTTTTGGAGCCATAGCAAAAACAAGGTAGCTTCCAAGTCTTTGAGGAGTAAAAAAACTCCTGTGTCCCTTCGTTTTTTTGGGTTTAACGCTTTGTATATTGTCATCTTCCAGTAGCTAAAAAAAATCCGAAATGATGGAACCAGGAGAATGTTACGAATATTCTCCAGTAGAAGTAAGTAGCGGGATTGAATCAAAAGAGGTGGAGCCGCGAACAATTTTGTTTTGAAAAAGTGTTGCTTGTGCTGGGTTTTGAACCTAGACGCACAAGCCCACACGGACACGGCGCCCACAACAAGTATTCCAGGATAAGTCTTGCCAACTGCACCATGGTTTTCGTAGTAGATTATGTGAACTTAGGTCTTCTTATTCCTTTTTGTATGGTGCTATAGTCCGAGGTGGATCAGGGTCTCAAACAACAAGCCTCTTCAGCTAACACGATCTTATGTCAGTTGCCTCCAGTTATGCATATCAAGTTCGTTGAGGCTTTTACTCCAGGTGTGTGCACCACCTTAATCGTGTCCGTACTCTGACGCTAGTTTAGAATTAAAGACTCTTCTGGCCGGAGCTTAGTTCTCCATGAGCTTTACACGGCCTAGCCATCTTAGGCGTTGGATACGTATACGTCTGTCCAGACTCATATCGCTGTACAGTTCGTTGTTGACTCTTCTCTTCCAATCGCCATCAAGCGTAAAAAGGACAAAATTTCGCACGTAGAACTTTCCTCTTAGAAAGACCAAGAGCCTTTTCAACCGCTTTCGATATTGTCCATGCCTGTGCGCTGTAGAACAGGACTGGGATAATTAATTTTTTATACAAAGTCATCTTGATCTTTCGTGAGAGGCCCCTATTACTGAATTGTCTTTTGAGTCAAAAAAAGGAAAACGGCGGTTGGGAAGAGTTATTCTGCATATGATCTCGGTACTGATATTGTTCGTACTGTTCATCGCGAGGTAAATGAAGACATTCACTGCCTCCAAGATGTAGCTGCTCTTCGTGGGCAAGTCGTCGATGTTGTATCTTCTTTCTCGATGACAGCGTATACCCCGGACTCTACTGCCACAATATTTATTATCATTAGTGGAATAATTGTTGAATTGGAATAATGGGTTTATTTTAGCGGAGTGACTCTGCTGCTTTTGTTGGGCATCGAATCGATATGTTTTCGAGTTTCGTTCGGAAACGCTGGTGGCTGCAAAATCTCGTTGAAGTCGCTTCAAGGACATCATTTATCAGTGCCAGAGACTGTGTTTACAAGCATTTACAAGTTTTGTTCTGAAAATAACAGGAATTTCTAAATTTCGCGGGTTTGAAGAGTCCATTCATCCTTCAGTTCAGACCAGTGAGTAAGTGCGTTGATTTCAGCTCCAACGGTCTGTGGTTGGATACCATCTCTCTCGGAATACTGATAGTGGTTCGAAAGTACAGGGTGCGCCAAAATGTCAGGTTGTAAACATTGAACAACTTTGACATTTATCAACCGATTGACTTGAGTAGACATGTTGTTGGAAACGTCAATTTAGTACAATTCTTATTACGAAACGCCGAAACAACGCGCCAAAATAGTGACGCTATACATTGAAAACAGTCGTTCATTTGTCGCAGAAAATATCGTGGACCACAAGCACAACACTATTTGTCGTTTGGTGTCGAATTTTTTTAAGGATGAGAGAGTGGGAGATTTTCTACATGCCGTTGATCAACGCCCAAGACTATTCAATGAACTCGGTGGAAGGGCTAAGAGAGAGTTTTGCCCCGAATCAACATGTGTCGTGAAAACGACTGGATGGCGCAGTTGGATAGGTGTCTACCCTAAGTTAGAGGGGTCCCAGGTTCGAGTCCCAGTGAAAGCGAAGTTAATACGCTTTTATTCGGTTTTTCAAATCTGGTCTAGTCACCATTTGCCATTGGGATCAAATTAACGGCACTATCACTGAAGCGGTTGATCAGTGATAGTATTCTGACGGTGGGTATCACAACGGACCAACATGGTCCAAGTTTGCTGGTGAATTCACTAGTGTCCCACTAACCTAACCTAACATGTGTTGTATCGTCACCGCGCTCAGCATTTTGGCGTCAGTGGAACCACCTTGCGACGCATTTTAAAAGATGATCTTCATTTCTTTTCGTATAAAGTGCAATTGATTTAAATAATATTGCCACGCCGATTGAAATACAGCCAAACAACTGCATACCGACATAAAAGATGGCGCACCCTGTATAAACGAGTTGAAGAGGAATGAAAAAGGTATCCAAAACGACACACAGTCTGGCTCGACATCCCTGAAAGACCTTGTGCATAAATGTAGCGATGGAGCGGTGGAGCGCAGCCTTTGCTTGGCACTTTCAAAAATTATTCCCCTTCTGCGTGCTCTTTGCACACCAATTGAGAGAACTGACACTTCGGATAGGAAATTCTCCTCATTGAAGCACCACCAGTGACTTTTGCCACAAATTTGCTCCATCGAATCACTCCCTTGGCTAGACGGCGTGCTTAAGCCTCTGCCCTTGACCAAACATTCCAAGATTTGCTTCAAAAATTCCCAATCAGCGACATGCTCGTGTCATCCTTACACCACTCACAGGTGTGACTGTTTGACTGATGTTGCCGCTCACATTGGCAGCGTGCCAATATGAATAAGAACGTCAATTGCAAATCCCAATCACGTTCAAGCACACACTGGTCATGGCTGTCATAACCGTCGACACACTGCGCTGCGCCCATTCCCACGTTAGATCACCTCAATTCAATTGTGTGAACGCTGTCCACCGCACTGAGTAGATGGTGAAAGAAAAACAAAAAGAAGAAGAAACAAGTAAAAGCATCGAAAACAAAAATTGACCTACAATCTTCCCTTGCAGGTGTAAGATAACCACGTAACAAGACGTCATAACAGTGAACCACCTCTCACCAGCCACTCGTGCGTATACGCAACCGTTTATAAGCGTTTACCCCAGAGGCGCCCCCATCGCTGCGCCGCGCATCCCTTCACCGCCGTCCGCTAACTGAATATTCATCTTAATTGATGTTATGATGACAATTTTTATTAAAAATTTAAATCGTGGTGAGATTTAGTTAGACGCCAATCCGGCCGAAGGCATGCCATCTGCTGGTCAGGGGAGGGGGGCTGTGGATGCCACAGAACCGCTTGCTACATATTTGATGCAACAACAAACCCGCGCGACACACAGACACCAGCAGAGTCGTTGGCAGGGGCCCATGCTAATCGAATCGAGATGGGAAAACTTGATTGGATGATGTATCTGCTCGCTGGCGCTGGGTTGCGGTCTCGCTACAGCTGTCGTCGCAGAGGTGCATGTCGCTGTGGCGAGGGCAATTTGAAGTGTGACAAAAAATCATGTCAATTATGCAACCGTCACCAGCGGATGTGTGGTGTGGTCTGGGCGATGATGGCAACAGACAAATGTTGCAGATACAATTTCATCAGTGAACGGGAGACCTCGCAGGCGATCGATTCAAGTTCAAGGTCGATCGCGACAAAGATACAAAACCACCCGATCGCCTAAAAATCTCGATCAGAAGTTGTGTGGTGACCTTTTTGAATAAATTACTCACCACTCCGACGGAGAGATGTCCACTCTGTTTTCAGATGAATCGAAAAATTAGAAGGGATCGCGACGCGATCGGCGTGGGCGAGTACCAAAATTTGAGGCGGTACTCGCCAACCGAATCCACGGCACGTGGATTTTGTGTGAGGCTACGAGAGGTTGTAACCTCAATGTAACTGAAAAGCTGAACACATTTCGTAACGCGTGTGAATGTATGGGTTTTGATATTCATGACATGATCGAGTGGGGTTATCTGGGGAAAAAAGTCGTTAATTTTTTGTGAAATTATCGAAGGTCACGTGTCGTGTCGTCGCAGACTGTGCGGTGGCTGGCGTGTCTGTGGGAAACCAGCCGAAGGATTCAACCCCACCACTTGCCGCCGTTCATTCTCATTCTTTGCTCATGAATTCCATTTGGACCGCATTTGCATGTGTCGTCAGTTGGCAGAGTTCGAACCTATGAATTGCTTTGAGTGATGACTCCCAGACCCTGACGTGACTCAATTGTTGTTTTCGTATCACGTTTGTTTGTGGTTTTTTCGTTTTTTCGTTTTTTCGATTTCGCTTAATATCGTTAGCGATTTGACACTAATGCAAGCCCATAACACTTGTCTGGCATTAATTATGAGGTAATCTTCTTATCGAATATCTGGGGAACGGGAGAGAGCCTCTTTGATGAATTTAGATTAGGATTTGGGTTCTTTGCTGCGGTTCGTTTCGATTGTTTTTGTTTTGGGTCGACTCGGCTTGCAAAATCTGGTTGGAGGCGTTAGCCTTCGGACTCAAGGACACCGTTTGTCACAGTGTCAATGTCAGTGTCAGTGTCAGAGGCTGTGTTCGCAGGTGTTCACATCCTTCGTGGACGCGGGGCGAGGAGGCGCTGCTGTGAGTGTGTGAAATTTCGCATTCTCTTTGCTCGCGAATTATCTTCGGAGATGGACGAATGATTTGCATTTGCATCTTTCACGCGATTCTCCCCATCCGTCAGCGAAATACCCAAGCAAATGTTTCGCTTTCGAACGCTTCGAATTGTCCAAATGCATGCATTAGGTCCGGCATGCGCTATAGATCGTCTTATGTGCTCTGACTGTCAAGAGAGGTTATCCTTTGTTGGATCTTCGTCAAGGTCGGGCATTTCAGAAAATTTCCACTCTCGTTCATTTGAATGTGCTGCTTCAAGCACCGATCCGACTTCGATCTGAGCGGTTGGGGCTACTTGTCTTTGGTGGCACGTCCAAAATGTGGCCGTCCCTTTCATTGTCAGTGTCATCTGTGATAAGGCGGGCTTTTGATTCGTTTCGAGTACAGTTGAATTTTTATCGTACTCACACCCTTCACTTGTGGAATTCACACTCGTGTGGATGGGAAGCTATTTTTGTGACTGTGGTCTGTCATTGGACGGGTCGTGACAGAATTACTTCCGGCGCTGTGGCCATTAATGCGAATTGAAACGATGAACCGTCTGAACTTATGAGCCACTTGAATTCTTCTCTTCGTCTTCTTCTTCTTTGAGTGCTGCTGCAGTCGTGGATGGACCTTACTGTAAACCACAAGGCTCTCCTGTTAGCACTATATTTTTTTCTAGTTCAAGTTCTTTTCCGTTTGCCTGCATCACCTTAAGCGTGAACATCGTCTGTTGCATGGTTCCACCTTCCGATGTCTTTAGGACCTTTCCGTTCATCTTCACTGTGTTTTCTTTCCCTACTTTGTCCTCTATTTTTTAAGTTTTTCGACCGAGTTCTATTACATAGAAGAGAAATGGCCTTTCTTTTCTTCTAGCTTCCCGCTCTTTCTATCTTTCTCACAAAATTTGTATTTGCACCCGGGCTCGGTACGACTGATGGGACAAGAATGGGCTATCCACCATATTAAGCCGGCAACAACCCTGTGGTCGTCCTACTCACCAACACCGACTATACTTAGTTGTCCTGCTTAGAGTTTGCAACAATGGCAGTCGTAAATTTTTCGAGTTGGAGGCTGTCTATGCTCTCTATACAGCATAGGCACCTTATGGGTTAAGTTAAGTTAGGTTAGGTTAGGTTAGGTTGATTACGGGTCCCCTTATCAGGAGAAAGCAGTTAGACCAGGATTGGTTCATTGTACAGCCTATTGGTCCTGAATCTAGAAGATTACTTGGAAGTAAGGACAGTCAAGGACAATTGGATTGATCCCGGTCAATCCATGTGGCGGCACAATGGATCAACCCTGGTTTAAGTGCAATTCTAGACCACCTAAGGACAGCCAACAGACAACAACTGTCTATGCATCAAAGTCGATTGCTGATGGGAGTCACAAAAGTAGATGCCAGAGTCGGGCAAGTGCGAAGAAGATGGAAAACATTCTCCTTCTCATCGTCTAAGTAGCTTCTTCAAAAGTCGTTGGAGAACACTTTTGGCGTGCGCACCTATGAACTGGCCCTGTATTGACACCAACTCAACAACACTTTTGATTTCTTACGAGAGATTAGACTCGTGGAACGTTTGTGGTAAAGTCTGAGTCAGATCAGTCTAAAGGCTTTGCACGTGCTACCTATAGTCAATCTGATATTATTCGAGTTGCTGTAGCCTTAAGCGGTGACGTGAAATAATGCCAAATGCAACAAAGCCAAACTTCTTTCATTTGGTCTTATTTAATTTCACCGCTTTAAGCAAAAGTTTACAAGCGGCTAATGGCACACCTAATAATAATAATAATGGCGGCGCTACAGTCCGAGGTGGACCTGGGCCTAGCTTCTCAGCAACCACTCGTGTTCTGCGTGCTATTGTTCTCTCACGAGTGGAGGGGACCTACAGTTTAATGCCGACTCCGAACGGCGAGATTGAGAAGCTTTTTTCGAGACAGTTATACTCTTTGAGCATTGTCAGTGACTCGAAAGAGGTGGAGCCGTGAAAAAATGTTTGATGTTTTTTTCGAGATTCGAACTGACGACCTCGAGCGTAGGAGTCGACGCACCTACCCACTACGCCACGGCGCCCACTAAATGGCACACCTAAGCTACTGAATTCTCCTCGCAGGGGCAGTGTAGTGGCACTTGACTTTACCATCCTTTGGAATGCCTCTATAGCCTGGCGCCTAACACTGGCGTATATTGAACTGTTCAGCCTTCTCTTCAATAGATGCGCTACAGATAATGACTGCTTTTGAGTTTAAGGAAACTAATTCCAGAGATTAACCACCGTCCGTATATGCTTGCGACTTATGGTTATCATTGATAATGACTTCTTCTTGTCAAATAGGGATCTCGTCGTTGACCTAATGTCCAGATTCAGCCATCGCTCAGATGCTCCTTCGTCCTCCATTTCTTTCCTTAGGAAACTTAACGGCATGTTGACATAAGGTAGTGCTAGAGATTTATCTAACTCTGAGCCCTCCTTTGCCAACACGTCCGCTCTCTCGTTTCCTTGAACTCCTGTGTGTCCCGGTACCCAGCAGAGAGTCACCGGGTTTAGCCTGGAGATTTCGTTGATATTCTGTCTGAAAGCTTGACTAGTTTCGACTTTACAATATCCGACGGTATGACTCTTATAGTCGCTTGTCTGTCGGAGTGTATGGTTATCGTTTTTTAAGTCAAACTAAGCGCCGCCTCGTTTATTGCTACCACTTCTGCTTGGAAAACGCTACATTCGCCGCTTAGGTTTAGGGATCTTTCGAAGAGTCGTCGAAAACCCCTGCCACCGTTCCTGCACCTGTTTTCGTCGACTTTCACTGATAGCTCTTCCCAACCTCTCCTGGCCTGAATTCGGGTATAGAACTTCCTCGTGGTAGTCAGGGTTGGTGGCAGATAATCCGACGTTTGATGCTGTCCATTTTGAGTGAATGGACGCGTGCCCATATGGCTTGTCTTTCCACATCTTAACTCACCCGAGTCTCATTGCGGTTATAGCCACTCTGCTACTACAGAAGATGTCAAGGGGGGTAAGATGGAGTAGGACCTCGAGAGCTACTGTCGGCGTTGTCCTTAGGGCACTCGTGACTTTTAAGCAGACCGATCTTTGGACCTGCGTAAAGCCAGAAAGAAGGTATTTCTTCTCCAGAGCTTGCCACCAGACTTATGATCCGTAAGTTAAGATGGGTATCGACAGTATACCAGACGTGGCTCAAGGCTCTAGGTTTTGCCGAAAGCGCGCTTGCGTGTGTAGAAAGCTGTACACACCTTCTTGAAGCGCTGTTCTCTTTCCAGTTTAGTTTGGAATCAAGTGTAATATCCAGATACTTAGTCGTTCTTAAGGTTTCCAACCTATAGTTTAATGCCGACTCCGAACGGCGAGATTGAGAAGCTTTTTCTAGACAATTATACCCTTTGAACATTGCCAGTGACTCGAAAAAGGTGGAGCCGTGAAAAAATTGTAGGTGATTTCCGGGAATCGAACCGAGAAAATCGAGTGTAGGAGTCGACGCACCTATCCACTACACCACGACCGCCACGAGGCGTTCGTTTAGCGCTGATAAAATCTTCCCAGATATCAGGATAGCTGCATCGTCTGTAAGTAAGTCCAACGTCTTGATGATCTCGTTTAAATAGGAGCGAAGATCAAACAGAATTTTTTTCTCAAAAAGAACTTCTTCGTACGATTCGGATATTATGCATGCATTGAGTGAGATGATTAAGGTATTTCCATGTAGGGCCCAACTACTCTACCTTCTGAGCCAAAGTAGTGATTCGCAAAAGTTATTCTATTCCGCATTGACGCTGTATCTTCATTATAAAGTCGTTTGACATTTGTCTTCCACATAATTCTTAGAGAATACCACACCGGCTAGTTTGGCTAATGAAATAAACAGTAGCTGACTAGAACGTTTCAGTGAGAAAACCAGTGAATTATTCAACAGCTGATCTCTAGGAAGAAGACAAACAAATGGAAAGCGATCCGTGGTGAAAGACTCGTAGGAAATCACTGAAAGTTCAAATGCCGAGAGAGGAAGTCAGAAAACCAGTCGAAAACTGGAGGAATATTTAAAACAACCGATTATGTGAACGACAACAATTTTGGCTAGCTCTCGGACGTTGATTTCATTTTTGAGAGTTAAGGTGCACGAGCGGAATGGGGGTGAACAGAAATGCACTCAATTGGCCCAATTGATTTGATTTTCTGGCATTTAAGAGGGTTTCTTTGGGACGATCGTAATCGGCTTGACAAAGCCTCTTCTCAACCTCCTCGATGTATCCGATTAGCACTCAATCAAAACTCGACTCAAAATTGCCAAATTTGCTGTCCACTTCAAAAGCAATCTTTCAAATTCAATTGGATTCTACACCGAAACCAAGTGTGTTCCTCGAGCAGACCCTAGACCTGTTCACACATCTGTCATCGCTGAGGCCGAATAAACATTAAAGCCACCATCAGCGCCAACCACACCGCCGCGTTTGTTATGCAACATTGAAATGTACCGTTAAAATTGATTTTCTTCTTCGAACATTTTCAATTAACTCCAGAGCGCTCCACGCCACTCAAGTGGTTATCCCGCGTGAGCCACCACCGAAGATGCAATAAACTTTAAGTGCCATTGTCAAATTAAAATGCAATTCAAACTTCTAATGCAATCCATTCGGCAGATGAACGACCGTTCCGCTCCGCCGATGAGCCTTCAATTCGGTCGGGATTGCGTTATTGGTTAGCCAAAGAAACAAAAAAACCATGTAAACACCTCATGGATACTCACTCCGCCTATTATCTCAGCATTAACTTCAATTGTGTAAAGAATAAACAAATATGCTCGTAGGTATTTCCAAAAAAAAAACTGAAGAAGTGCAGTGAAAAATCCCTGGGCCCTGAGTTGCTACACACGTCCGATTCGAGATATTAGTTCGAGTACCCACTCGACATAATGCAACAGCGCCACAAAGTGATTTGCAATACTACAACGAGGGCTACACTTCACCAGAGAATCGCGCAAAGGTAACGAAACGAGAAAACAACAAAAACGATGATGGAAACAAAAAAAATCATCTACCAAGTGTATCTCAGCGGCAGCATCTTCGACAAGAAGATACTTCAGTCCTACCACCTCTCGGCGTGTGGACACTCACTCGTTTTTTTTTTTGCGACTGTGAGTGTGTATCTATGAGGGTTTTTTTTGTGTGTGCGATGCCGTGTTATTTTTTGTACCACACGGTGCCACACTAACAGTTTTTTTTTTTTGCTTGTTGTTTTTGTCTTTCATATAAGGCAGAGTTGCCTACGATCATCCTACCTCCCCCCGGCCATCCACCACGCCCCTGCCAACACAACAAACTGGATCCTAGCAAAAACAAGCAAAGCAACAACCAACACAACTCCCGTACCAAAAATCCACCTGAAGAAGCTTAAGACAGAAAGAAGATAAAGAGAAAGACAGAGGGAGAGAGGGAGAGAGATAGAGAGACAAGAGAAGCAGCAAAACCAACAGCAAAACAAAAAGAAGAAGAAACGAAAATAAACGAAGGAAAAGAAAGAAACGAAAAAAAAAAACTACCGTCATCATCACCACATATTGACCCAAGCGCATACAGCAGCTCCACTACCGATGTATTGGTTATGATATAAGCGCCTATAAAACTCTTTGGCCATCGCAATTGACTTTTGTTTTCGTTCGTTAGTTACAACGTTTGGTTGTACCTGCTCGTGGTAGAAAATAAAGTTCGCTTTAAGGTAAGACCTCAAATTCCTAATCGACTGAAGGCACTGCTTTGGTGCTGCTTCAAATTCAATCCGAGGACATCAGTTTTTTGATTCAAATTCGGATTCTGGTGGATTAATTGTGAAACTCAAGGATATTCGTTTAATTTTTCTGATTTTGTGAAGGACTTTGGTTTTTATTTTTGTGGAAATATTTGGTTTTTCCTTAAGTTTTTTGGTTTTTTCGTCGTAAAGTGTTTTTTGAAAGTGAATTGAAAAGGACTCAATATTTTCTGTTGTAGTTGAAAAGTGAATTTAATATTTTATGTGGAAACGGTTGTCAATTGGGAGCCTAAGACTTGTTTGGAGGAGTTTTTTGAACTCCGAGCCTGGTGAAAGAAAAATCTTAAATCTGAAACATATTTCTCAAAATTGATGATATCTCAAGACGTGAAGTTCAAATTTTCCATCAAATTGAGAAGTTTTTAAGCTTAGACGCTTCAGAATTGCATATTCTTCTGAAAAAAGTTGGAAACATTCTATTTTCCGACTTTTTCATCGAAATTTGGAGTTATTGTTCGAAAGGAAATTTGGTACAAATTTTGATTTTCTCAAAATTGATGCTATCTTAAGACGTGAAGTTCAAATTTTTCATCACACTGAACAGTTTATGAGCTTTTTTGACTTTTTGATCAACATTTTAAGAAAGGAAATTTGGTACAAATTTTGGTTTCGATTGCAGTTTCATTTACTTCGAGTGGCTTTTGTTCTTTGTGAGAATTTGGAAGGTACCTAATTTCATAGCTTTTCTACTTTCTTTTGAACTAAGTTAATCAAGAAATGTTAATTGCAAGGATCACAGGCAAAATTTTCCAACAAAATTTGACTAAAATGATGTGTCCAAAATGAAATTCGTGTGACATTTTGGCGTAGAAAACTTGAAAACACAAAAATCTACTTGAAACTATTCAGAAAACCATCCAAAAATAATTTGATCGACATTTCGACAGTCCAATATTCAAATTTTATACAAAATTATGGGATTATTCGGATGAAAATTAAGAAGACTCGGTTTCGACTTCCAATTTTGGAATATTTGTTATCGAATTTCCATTAAGGACAAGTACCAAATCTATTTACTTGCAACGCAAAGTTTGATCCAAATTTGTAAAGGAAATTTGGCACGAATTTTCATTACGATTGCAGTTTAGTTCATTTTGAGTAACCTCTGTTCTTTGTGAGAATGTGAAAGGTGCCTAACTTCATAGCTCGTCTACTTTCCTTTGAACTGAGTCGAGTCTTACTAAATAAAATATTTGCTCCAAATTTCAAAGTCAATGACAAAATTTGTCAGAAAATTTGACTAAAATCATTTGATCAAAATATCATTCGATATTTGACGCAGAAAACATGAAAACTCGAAAATAAACTATTCTTAGGACCACCCTTAAATGATTTCATCGAAATTTCGACTGTTCAACATTCAAATTTTGTACAAAATTATGAGATGATTTGAATGTAAATTACGAAATTTTGTACAAAATTATAGAATTATTCGGACGGAAATTAAGAAGACTCGTTTTCGACCTCCCATTTGGGAATATTTGCTATCGAATTATATTAAGGACAAGTACCAAATGCTTACTTCCAGCACAAATTTGGGAAAAGACATAAATAGTCTCAAATTTATTTACAAATTCTGGTTTTCCAACCGAATAACTGAATTTATTCTAAATTATGAACTTTTGAAGACACATTACAAATTTTGACTTTCCCAATTTTTTTCTGATCAAAAAGAAATGTTCATTAAATCCTTAAAATTCTGTATACTTCTGATATTTTGAAGCCATTCAGTCTGATTTATGTCCATTAAGTGACTTAGACTCAAAATTTAGTTCAGAAAAGTTCAGAAATGTAGACAATGTTTTGAGAAGTAGGCCATTTTGATAAAATGTCAACAATTTAGTAAATTTAGTAGTCTGAATACCACATCAAACTTGTGCCAGAAAATCTGACTATTTTTTTCAACAACGATTACTTCAACTGTCTACAGTAGAGGTCAAGTTTATGACTCTTCAAAAGTGACTCAGTTTCTGTTTCCAGTCCAAGGTCTCTCGTTTTTTATTTCCTTTTTATCGGATCGATGCGGTCGAGTTTTTTGCTGGTGGACATTTTTCTGACATTTTGCCACAACAATTTAAATATTTTGAACTATGACTTTCTGGGAAATTTTGTTTATACCTCATTTTGGGTTAAGTTTGCCTTTTAATTAGATCCCAGCTTAGGGAATTCAAAGTTGTCCTTTCTAAAGTTTTCTCAAATTTTTTCGCAATAGTACAAACTTATAAGGCACTTAAAATGTCTGCCTTAAATCTTAAATTTCTGCCTGTTCGAATTTGTAAGAAGTGATCCGTTGAAGCTCTTTCTAGAAATTTGGACTGCTGTACATTTTGAAATTTAGTATAGCAAAATTTGGAACAACCAAATTTGGTACCAACTTGGTTCCAAAAAATATCAAAGTCAAAACGTACTTCAGGTGAGAGAGACACAAAGTTCCAAAACAATGATTCGAACCAAAAAATATAATGTTTTTATGCCTAAACGAATCAACGATTAAAAACGATTAAACGAGCTCCAAGATTGCCTTGAAATTGACAGCTGCACATATGTGGTAGCAATTTGGTTCCACAATTTGACAGCTGCACAAATTTGGTAGCAATTTGGTACCAATTTGGTTCAAGAAATTTATGCAAATTGGCTGTCAAGCTGTCAATTTCTGACGAATCTTTGGTTCTACAAATTTCTGCAAATTGGTACCAAATTTGTGCAGCTGTCAATTTCTAACGGATCTTGGAGCTCTTTGATCTTCTGGGCCTTAAAAACTTATATAGTTTTTTGGTTCGAAAATTGTTTTTGGAGCTTTGTATCTCAATGAACTTTGAAAATCGTTTTGAAATGGAAATTGAAAAAAAGAGGACGAACACTTGGTACAGAAATTGTTTTAAAACTTTGCCTGTCGGGAAACTTGGAAGCAAGTCTCGACTTGGAAATTTTGAAGGGCGAAAATTTGGTACAAAAATTATTTTGGAACTTTGAAGCAAATTTTTTACTTTGAAAACTTCAGAATCGATTGAAACTGTTAAAGTGGCGCCTTTGTCGTAGTCGGAAAGAACAATCAACATTTTTGACCAAAATAAAGTTTGCCCGGAAGTTTTGTTGTACAAATTGGCCAAAATATGTAAATTTTGGCTCACAAAGAACTAATTTCGCTCGTGAGCCAAACTGTTTCCTGCTTTTTCAACCAAACTCAAGCAACACCACAAAAGTCGCATTAGTCATGAGATTCCTGATATCTATCAATAGAGAGCGTTTGATCGGAATTTCTGAACTTGATCAGAAAAAAAATTTAACTGTCTAGGCCCAATTAATCATACAACTTCAGTAACCTCTAGTCAGATCTAATGTTCCCTTCAAAATGTATCCTCCATTCCTTGGAATTCGTCTTACAAAACATAAAGAGAAACAACAGAAAAAAAATCTTTATTAGTCACTGCCGCCAAGCAATCTCAATTGCAGATCGATTGATCTTCAAAACACAAGTTGAAGTGAAGTTCTTTCCTTATGTCTTAATTGGTATGCTGAGCCACTGAAGATATTTTCTAGAATTAATTCAATCTGAATTTAATTGAATTCGCTTGGCTTATTTTGGAATGTGTTGAGTTGGTCATTAAATTTGTTTTATTAGAATTTTTGAAGGCCTCTTTTGTGTTTCTTTTGACCGAGTGCAAATCAATGACCTTATGAATATGTTTATTTTTGAAGATTAGAGGGGCTCGACTTTGAACTTTTAAACTTTGAAGATTTTTGTTGTTTTGGATGGACTTGGGATGTACCAAATTTTGGTTAAGTTGCGATGACGAATTTCTGACGAGAAATTTCAATGAATTCCAAGAGCATGTTAACAAATTCTGATTTTCTGAACATGTGACAAATTTCGTCGAACTCGAAAAAGTGAAAAGTCTCACTTTCTGATTCTGAATTTCTGAACTTTCTTAGTTTGGTTTCTGAAGTTTTTGGATCTGGTGGTAGACGAAATTGAAACAAATTACTTAAACATCTTTTGGTGTTTTGGACTTTTTCGAATCCAGCACCAACATCTTTGATCTTTTGATCCTTCGACTTTTTTCTGATTTTGCCTTTTTGAATTGAAAAGGCTCATGTTGACTGTTGTCTATCAACAATTTGAGTCAAATCATGTGATTTTGTTGAATTTTGGACCAACATTTTAGGCCAGCTCTTGAAGTTGATATTCAGGAACAACAATTTGGGCCACATCGTGGAGTATTTTGTATTTTTTCAGCGCAAGATTTAGGTCTAGCTTTTAAAGTTGATGTTCAGGAACAACAAATTGGGTCACATCATGGAATCTTTTGTATTTTTTTGCGGAAGATTTTGAAACAACATTTTATGCCGGCTCTTGAAGCTGATATTCAGGAAGTTTTGCAAACCTGAGTCCTTCAAATTTGTACCAAGTTTGCCGATCAATGCTTTATTTTCTCTCTCGTTGATGAACAACTTCTGTCAAGTGACTTTTCCTCAACACAGTTGAGCTCACAAAACTTGGCCCAAAATTTGATTTACATAACTTTGATGGGAAAATACTCATTTATCTGCTGCTGCTCACGGCAAGGGCCTTTGGCTCATAAGGCGTATGACAAATTTGAACTATTAAGTCGGCCTTTTATTAGGCCTAAAAAAAAACTGATGGAAGTGATGACACCTCACTGTATCATCGCTCTCTAACTGCTGTTGTTATGCAAGTCAACTTCAAACCATAACTATCCAATGTGACCCAAAAAAAAGAAAAGATCAATTGATCACTCGATCAATGTCGACAGATCAATAAATCTTTTTGTTTCTTGTCGACCACTGCAATACATCATCGCGTCTGACGAAAACCCACTGGATGATTATAATTCAAAGCACTTTGTTACGATTACTCCGTTCGATTCATAATTTAATCGAAAACAATTAAGTTGCGAAACCTCTCCCAACTGAGACAACAACTCAAAATCCAATCAATTCAAAATCAGTATTCCTCAATCCACTTCCATTTGCACTTATGCGATACTCAGGTGTTAATAGAATTAAATTTTATGCATCGCCCGCCTTGCCTCCATCCGTATGGTGTGGCATCATCTGCATCACATCGTCGGACACATGATGAACTGGAATCTTGTCAAGATTTACTTTCGGCTTTCGCTTCAATCTAATCTCCGTCAGTCGCTCATGAAATGTTGCATCTCGCATCATCGCTGAGTGGCTGCCAGCAGCACAAGCGAATGAAAAAACGAAAAATTAAATCATTATCATGCATTATACCGGTTATGGAAATCCTTGACATAAAAAAAACGAATCCACTGTACGGGTACGAGATGCAAAGATGCGCGGCATGGTGACGATGTCGATGAGAGAAGCCAGTCTTCGAGCTTCCAGCTTCGTCATTTCAAATTAAAAAAGAAATTATGTAAAGTTTTCCGTTCGGCTTGTAGGTGGTGGTGCCATGGCGCGCCACGCTGCAGCTAAAGATGTTTCTAGGCGGTGCACAGTTTAATGGCCCCCTTGGGGGTTAGGGTAAACGAGCACAAACACACAGTCGCACTCACGGACAGATGGCAAAGCTCATCCAGGTAATGACCAGTCAGATGGTGGTTTGTGTGAGGAATTCGTTGATGAGTTCGTTGCAATGCTTCTCGCGAAGCGGTAAGGGACGTGTTTTCTTTTTAACCCGCCATCCAATTTGTGGTTTGACATTTTCACTTGTGTCGTGTCCATTAATTGTCGGTTTCAATTCAGGTTGACAGAGAATTGCAACAAAAACAAAAGACAAAAATGATCCAACTCAAGACTGCAATCGATTCTCGTTTCACGCTCGATGAACGGGGGATATGTCCACAAAGTCGACTTTGGTCAGCAATCGGAGAATAATTGACGGGGAATTCCGATGTGCAGTTGGAACGTGTACCGGATGCAATAGGTTTTCATATCCGCAAATTAATTGGGTGCAAGCGCGAAGGGGTCTTGTGAAAGTGATTCAATGAATCAGTCAATTATTTGCTCACGGAAAATCATTTAAAAGATAAATGATTGTCGTCGCTGACTGATTGAAGATCCTGGTGCAGTCTTGAAACAGTGATTTGATGTCGAAGAGACTCTGAGAAGTTTCTCTTGTTTGGAGAAGAAGAAGACTCCAAATTGTGTACCAGTTTAGGGAAATCTAATTTTTGGTCGTTTGACTTAAACTTAGTCTAAGGTCTTTCTGGGTCTCAACCAACAAGCCTCTCCAGATGGCAAAATCTTTCACCAGCTGCCTCCTGTCGGGCACATCAAGTTGATTGCTGAGTTAATTGTACCTTGTAAGCGAATAATCCGAGATCTTCGTGCAGAATTCTCCTTCGGCTAGTGCGTGAAATCTTGAGCCGTTCGAGCTGAGATCGATGGCGAATTGATGTTCGAGAATTGAGTCTCATACTCTCTCTTAGCCACAGCACAGCAGCTACATTCTCATCTCTGCGCACCGTACGACGACGGGGACCATGAGTGTCTACCAGTCTCACGATCTTTTTGCACAAACTTGCGTACAGTAGTCACAGTGGGTGCTTCATTTCGGCCAAAATGTCTTTTCAAAAAACGCACTGTTTGGGCTACACAGCACTTATTTTAGAAATAAGTTTTCAATATTTTTCAAAGTTGTTCAAGCGTAAAGCGACTCATATCGATCCGCGGAGGTATGATACTGACTTTCTGTGAAGATTCCGAGCGGGAAACAGTTGTCAGTGTCAAAATAACCTATGATTAAAAAAAAGACGCCCTCCCTGCCTAAAACGTTTCGTTTCATTTCAACTCACAGAAGACTAAATGTCCCCTGCTGATGACTTTTCCCTATTTAGCCCGCATTTCTGATGGTCATCAACACCAAGTTGTCTTGCGTCCGCGTTCGCGTTCGCGACTCTATATCGAAAGATCTTTCTTCGTTCACTTACCGCGTAAGCCTTGATTTCCAGAACATTTTAGGTCTAGGCCACGTGGTGGTGGTGGACGAATTAGGATCAATGTCTTGCGATGGATTCAGAATTGACAATCGAGCCGCAATTTGAATTTTATTTTCGGCTATTTTGCGCTGACGAGTTCTCGACCTGACTACTCGCGGAGGGTATTTAATCAGAATGTCATCTACAACACAACGAATGGGGTACCATTGGATCGACTATGAGGGGATAAGCATTTTAGCATGGTGTTCTTTATGTTTTTTTTTAGTTTTAACAACTACTACCAGAACATTCAGAACAACTTGAAATGGCATGGAATCATTTGGGATGATTTGTCAAACAGAACCGTTAGAAAACTGTCAAAATGACAGCAACATTTATTTCCACTGGAAGATAGAAGAGACCTTAAAACTTTAAAGCCTACAGAATTTTTTCGAACATTTAAGGTACACTTTCGTATGTTGTCAAATTCACTGTTCCTGTTGTAAAATTTGTTGTTAACGTAAGAAGAGGCTTTGACGTACTCTTCAATTATCTGCTATGGAATGCGATTTCTTCTATCAACGAAATGTTTTTGGGAAAGTTCTAAAATCAGTGATATTTTTGATCAAAAGCTTTTAGTCTGATTTTGGATCTCTTCCTTCAAAGTGACATCGTTTTGAATGAACAATCAAATTTAAGGCCTGTTTCATTTGAAAATTCAAAAGCTTTTCACAAAAAAAAAACCAAAACTTCACAAAAATTCAGATTTTTCCTCCTTCCATTACAAACACAAATTTTCTAAATCTCATTAAAAAAAAATGTTCTTTTTATTAATTTCAGATGAAGGTAGCCTTAGTAGTGGCAGCATTCTGCATAGCTGCTTGCTATGCTGAACCTAAACCAGCCATTAGTCAAGTGAGAACAACAACTGCCACAAAACCAGGACGTTTCTTATCTCTGCCTGATCCCACAAAATGCTCTAAACGTAAGTATCACAATAAAATAAATTCAAAAAAACAAAACCGTAAACAGTTGGGGTCAATGTCAGAACATCATCGCTTGGAGGATGACAGTTTGACAGACACCTATAAACACAAGTTTGAAATTAATTAAGTTTTAATGACTGTAGGTCAATGTTTGTAGGGAACATAACGAGGCTTAAGTCATTTGGGCATGTTTTTGTTGGTTTTTATGACTCTTGTGTGTGAGGTCGTCACTTTAGTTGAAGGCTTGAAGGGTCAGAGAAATGATTTATTTGACAGTTAAGTTGAGAAGTGAGACTGTGTGGACAGGGTGATGTTTTTGAAGGTTGCATTTTTTGATGATTTATTAGTTTCCTTGTTTTGTTTGAGGGAGGAGGAGAGAGAATGGGAATTTTAAATTGAAGTCCAACTGAAGAGGTAGGCTTGGAGAGTGGAGACTTTGTGTCTGATGAAGGATTTGGAATGAATGTAGCGACTGCCTTAAAGTGGCTGAGAACGGACTTAGACCAGGTTTAAGGAGGAGGAAGAGGGAAAGGAATGATCAGTTGAAATGTTGGTGGAGAGCTTGGTTTGGAGACATTAATTTAATGAAGGATTTGGGCTGAATGTAACGACTGCCTTAAAGTAGGTTGAAGTGGCTGAGAAGGGGACTTAGATCAAAGTTAAGGAGGAAATGGTGGTAGAGAATTATGTTTGGGGACTGGAGACTTTCGTCTGATGAAGGATTTGGACTGAAGGATAACGACTGCCTTAAAGTAGGTTGCCGTGGCTGAGAAGGGGACTTAGACCAGAGTCAAGGAAGAGAGAGAGAAAAAGAGATTTTCAGTTGAAATGTTGGTTAGATTTGGAGTTAGATTTGGAGACTGGAGAGTTTTGGTCTGATGAAGGATTTGGACTTTTTAAAGTAGGTTGAAGTGATTAAGAAGTGCACTTAGACAAGACTTGATCCACTGCGACTGTCTAAAATTTTGTGAAGGATTTATGGGAGCTACCGAATGTTGCCAAGGGCTTTGTGTTGATTTGAGGGCTTAAATTTGGCCATTTCAATCGAATCGTGAAACTATTGAACGACGAGGGAAAATGTGACTAGGGTGATAAGTACACCAATTTGCTCCCGAAAAACTTGGACTGAGAACAGAGTGGATGACATGATTCAGAGCATCACATAGCAACTTCAGTTCAAGGACATCTTTTGAATGTCTAGCCTCATTCAAGGAGGGTTCGTCTTCGATTGTCTGTTGAGTGCAGGCTTTTAAAAGTGCTTCAAATGATCAAATGAATGCTTGAAGTTCAATGTACAGTCCCAGCAACGAGCCACTGCCCTCGTTCAATCTTTTGCGACTGAATTGACTATGAGTTTGTTTTTAACAAGCATTCAGGCCCAGCGACAGTTTTCCTTCAGAAACGAAAGTACAACCGTTCATTCGTAAATTATTGCAAGACTGGGAGACCAAGTCTCTCCAGTTTCGAATTCGGCTCGTCTTAAGTCTCGTTTGTTGTGCTGGAAAAATTCGCTGTCTTTCCAGAGGCTCGACTTAACTCTCGTTTGTTTTGCTGGACGAAGTTGCTGTCTTTCCAGAGGCTCGCCTTAAGTCTCGTCTGTTTTGCTGGACGATGCGCTGTCTTTACAGAGGCTCGCCTTAAGTCTCGTCTGTTTTGCTGGATGAAGTCGCTGTCCTTCCAGAGGCTCGCCTTAAGTCTCGTCTGTTTTGCTGGACGATGCGCTGTCTTTACAGAGGCTCGCCTTAAGTCTCGTCTGTTTTGCTGGATGAAGTCGCTGTCCTTCCAGAGGCTCGCCTTAAGTCTCGTTTGTTTTGCTGGACGATCTGATCTTCTCCACACTTAACTACCAATTTCAAGTGATTTGCTTCAATCCCCCGTCCTCATCTGTGCTTGTCTTCAAATTCCCCTTAATTGCACCTGAAACCAGCCACTTGGAACTTGTGAATCATTCCATCTTCGATTCACAGACATCCGTGTAATTTCTGCTCTAACGCTCCCCCAATTCATCAGAGTTCACACGAAAAGCGCTGAATTCCCAACAGCTCCATGCCTCAACAATTGCATGCATGCAACGCATTCGATCAGTCAGACGTCTAAAAATACTTTCCTCCTCAGAATCAGTTGTGCCTCTCCCCTCATCCCTCATCATTGTTTTGTGGGTGTAACACGCCAACACCTTCGAAGAGCCCCCTCATGGCCTGTGTGCCGTCACGGCACGTCGTTGTCGTCGCACATCCGGAACTAAAAGATTCTCATCTCTCTCCGTCTCTGAGTTGCTCAAGCCTCCGGGCGCACATGTATTCGTGCATAGAACACAGCACTGGGTGTTAATTTCGATCCGCCCCTAGCCCATGACTGTGCATTTAATTTGCAATCCACCATCGGAGCGGTTTATCCGTCATGCATTGCACATCACTTGTGAGCCAGCTCACCCCGCCTGGGGCTGGGTAATTTTCCACCCGCTCAGACAATATCAGTGCCAGTGGATCGGTGAATCGAAAATCGACACAAATCGATCGAGAACATCACCGCGAAGCCGGTCCGGGGAGACCACTTTCAGTTTCGAGTTTAAGCTGGCGAGAGGCTCATTTGAATACCAGAGTCGGTTATGCAGATGAAAGTGTTCGACTTGACGGAATCCATTTCCAGCATGGCCTTCGTTTGTGAACTTCAACTTTTTTCTTCGTTTTTTTGTTGTTTTTGGAGAGAACAGAGGTTTCACTTGGCGCCAATTAACAGTCTGACTGGCTCCTCAATCACATGCTGTCACAAAGTTGGCCTGAAATCGTTTTGTTTTTCGAGACCTTCTCGGGCAGACAATCCATTGTCACCTTTTACATTGACTTGCGGCTGTCCGGCACGCATGTGGGTCTCTTGCTCATCGCGCCTTGGGTGCTTGCTATTCAGATAACGTTCGTGACTGGCCAAAAAAAAACGACACATATTGACCCGCTTTTTACTGAAATTTCGTTATGTATTTGATGTTCATTTGATGTAATCTTGCTGGTGATTAGATGGATTTGTTTTACATACGTGCTGGCATGTGGAGACGATTTCATGTTTTGGTGGCTTTCGCTTTCGACTCCATATGGCAACGTGATGGCGTGTGAAGGAATTTTCTGCTGAGAGGAGGAGGAGGAGAAGGAGGAGAGGAGCTTACGAAAGAATTCTATTGAAGATACATCGTTAAGATACGTCAGGTGGGGAAATCAGAGATAAGGCTCGCTATAAAACTTCTAGACTCATCGGAGATAGTCAAGGCCAGGGAGTGGTCTATGAGGGCAATGGTTGATTTCTGTCTCACGATATGAACCGCTGCCTTGTTTCAGCTGAAGATTTGTGGTTCAAAGATAACCCGAGTGAATAGTGAAGTCAAAACTGGTACTGACACATCCGCTTGAGAAGTTGAAGGTTAGATGACGGTTTGTGGCTTTGTTTTGCAAGCATTTAAGACTTCAAAACTTGATTTTCTGAAACTATTTGAAAGGGGTTTGCGGTCTCTGCTGACGAAAGCAGAATCGTTGACGGCAGTTGTAGACTTTAATCGAGAGGAAACCCCGGTGGAAAACGTGATTGAACTACTAAGGAAGTGGTGCAATTTGCTGTTTAGCCAAATGTTTCCCAGGCTTAGAAGACATGGAGTCGAGGAGCTTGATGAAATTGTGCGACTTGTCTTGGAATCGGATATTTAAATGAGCGCTTTGGTATCTTTCGTCACTTTTAAAGCTCCTGTTGCGTGCTGCAGTGAATTTGAATCGTTAATCTGAAGCCCGACATGTACGACCACATGTTCAATGTCCTTTGGCAGACAAAATGCCTTCTTCGACTCAGCGTCCGTAGGACAATGCAATAGAAGAAGCCCACGAAACCAATGGCGAACACGAGTGTAGAAGGACCTCAGCCAAATTGGCGTGCGTAATTGGAGGCTACTGTGAGCGCCGTGGCGTAGTGGGTAGGTGCGTCGACTCCTACGCTCGAGGTCGTCGGTTCGAATCTCGAAAAAAATATCAAACATTTTTTCACGGCTCCACCTCTTTCGAGTCACTGACAATGCTCAAAGAGTATAACTGTATAAAAAAAGCTTCTCAATCTCGCCGTTCGGAGTCGGCATTAAACTGTAGGTCCCCTCCACTCGTGAGAGAACAATAGCACGCACAACACGAGTGGTTGCTGAGAAGCTAGACCCAGGTCCACCTCGGACTGTAGCGACGCCATTATTATTATATTACTTGGAGGCTGCTGGCTAAAGATCACACCAGCGAGCCTTACTGGTTGAGGTTCAAGTCCACCCTGGACTGTAGAGATGAGATCGATGGCGAGTTGATGTTCGTGAATTGAGTCTCACACTCTCGGCCACAGTAGCCTCATTCTCATCTGTGCACACCGTACGACGACGGGGACCATGAGTGTCTTCCAGTCTTACGAACTTTTTACAAAAACTTGCGTACAACAGCCGCGGTGGGTCCTTCATTTCGGCCAAAACTTCTTTTCAAAAAACATACTACACAGCACTCACCTGGGAAATAAGTTTTCTATATTTTCCAACTATGTTCAGGGGAAAAGCGACTCAATTCATTCCGCGGAGGTATGATACTGACTTTCTGTCAAGATTTCGAGTAGGAAACAGCTGTCAGTGTCGAAAGAACCTATGATACAAAAAAAACACCACTAGATGGCCCACCTTTTTACATTTTATGCACCCACCAACATGCCTAATCGTTGGTTTTTGAAGGATAAATCCCCGTTTTTCGACGCACTTGTACGTCACCCTTGCATCTTAAGCACCCGTCTATATGTCTGAACGTTAATAGTTGAAGGATAGAGCTAGGATTCTTCGTTTTTCGACTCAAGCGTATGTCACCCCTACACTTTAGCATCCACCTTCATTCCTGAAAAGAAAGACAGAATTAAGGAGTCTTTCGTCACTTTTAAAGCTCTATCTATCGATGATAAACCAAGATTACCCTCCCCTGGTTAGTGAATAACTTTTTGACAAATTTGAAGTCTCTCAAAAGAGAATGACTTTCTAAAGTTCGCACACCAACTCTTTCATTTCCCCATTCTCATCGCATCAAAACTCACTTCAGACGCCATCTTGTAAGCCCACAGTTCCAAAACGACCTTTATTTCAAAACCACACAATTCGCAATCACACCAACACACTCAACCGCACATTCTTCCATATGCGTACTTTCAAATATTCAAAACTTTTGACATTATGACGGAACGTGTTTCCTCTCAAATGTTAAGTTGTTCCTGAATAATTTTGATATTTTTTCCACTCGCCTCTCTCGCTCTGTGTTGACCATAAAAGAACTTTACTGCCATTTTATAACCAGAACGTGATCGAAAACAAGTCTTCAAACCAGTTTTAACATCCACCCATTAAATGTTCCCGTTCCGAATTGCCAACAGCCGGCACATTCACTCACTCTCTCTTTCTCCCGATGTCTCTGCTCCTCAATATGCCGCCCACCAGGATGTGAGGACAAGTTATTCACAAATGAAATTAGCGTCGAAGAACTTATGCAATCCGCAACCGACAAGACAAACACACAAAACAAGTTCAAGTTACTTAATCATCTTCTGCTTCTTAATTAGCAACAGCCACCAGTGATTCTATAAAAAGACCAAACCGAACGTCAAATTTATTATATCCCCATTCCCATAATCAAATCACAAGACATTCCCTTCCATCTCGGAACATCAATTAGAATTGTAAATTAAATCTTTTGAAAACGTGATTCTATTTCCCAACACCGCACAGCATATGACGGACGGCTTGGCTTGTTCCCTTTGCGTTCCCGTGGCGTGTGTTCGTGCAGCTTAATTGCCCGCACATAGTAGTCATTAAACAATTCACACACGGTGTGCACACACACTGAAAGGTTAAATGTTCGACAAGCGGTAATGAGACAAAAATCTCGATTCAGACATTTGGCATGCAATAATTTATTTCGTTGATTTCCACCTCGCAGGTGATCAGATAAAATACACAAAAATATTTAAATTCAATTATGTAACGAAGCGGCGACGGTGGTGGTGGACTTCTGTGCACAGTACCTTAGCGTGCCAAAGTGGGTTAAGCGTATGCGTGAGACTATCTTAGGAGACGTTAGGTCGAATTAATTTACATCGCTTTTGACGGCTAAATCGGTTGGGGTGATAATTCTTCTCTGCTCTTTCGAATGCCAGTGCGTATACGTAACCTTTTTCTTCACCTCCATTTAAATTGAAGTTGACTCACGGAATGGGGAATGTTGAGTTTGTGTGTGATTTACGAGTATTGCTTTGATCAGAAATTGACGGGGAAAGGAATGAAATTTGGCTTTTGTTAGCGTGTTTTGAAGCATAACTTGCTTATCTAATAACTCTGTGGACAGCTCCTTTGTGCATTCTGATGACATTCTGACTGAATGACAATGGTCTTTAGACGCCGTTCTCCTTCTTCTTGTATGATGCTACAGTTCGGGTTCGACCTGGGTCTCAAGCAACATGCGTCTCTCCAGTTAGCGCGATCCTTCGAGATCCGTAAGCGCGGGATCCTTCACTCGCTGTCGCCAATTTCGCACACCAAATTAGTTGATGTCCCTCTGAACGGTGTGCGCCATCTTAATCGTGCACGTCCCCTGTGACGTTGTCGTCCAGGTTCAGAGTCGAATGTGCTTCCGTCAAGAGAGAGCGTGCCCAAGCGCTTCACATTGTCCAGCCTTCATAGGCGATGGATATAAAACGAATGGGTGGCGCAGTTGATTAAGTGCCTGCCCTAAGTTAGAAGGGTCCCAGGTTCGAGTCCCTGGTTCGAAACCTAGGGAAAGCAAAGTTAATACGCTTTTATCCGCTTTTTCAAATCTGGTCCAGTCACCATTTGCCGTTGGGATCAAATTAACGGCACTATCACTAGAGCGGTCGATCAGTGATAGTAGTCTGACTGTGGGTATCACAATGGATCAACATGGTCGTTAGTGTTTTGGTGAATTCACTAGCAGCCCCCTAACCTAAACGAACCTAGGCGATAGATCCACAGGCGCTTGGCGAGAGTTATGTTAGTGGTTGAACCTTCTTTTCCAATCGCCATCAACAAAGACAGGCCCAAAGATACTCGCAGCAACATTTTCAAATCAGGTTTACACCCTCCTACCAAGCTAAGATTGTCCAATAAAATTCTGAAGTCGAATCTGTCAAACTCCATCAAAATGCGGCTGTGTTCAGAAAGTCTTTCAGTCATCTGTCAAATCTACCAGTCATCTGTTAAATTTTCTCGCCATCTGTCAAATCTTTTCAAACCTTTCAAACTTATCCACCTCTGCTCAGATTAAATATCTTTTTCTCAACCAATCGAAACCATTTCCAGGAACCTTCACGGTTTCTCTAAAACGTCAATAAGTCAAGCAGGAGTTTGTAAACAAAACTAAAGGATTTTAGGGAAGCCTTTGGGGAAGCATCGTCTTACCCAAGGCGTAATCAAAATATTCTCAGAGCCACAAGTCATGTTTTGCTTGAAGCTAACTTCCCTTAAACCCTTTTCTGTCTCAGATTTGCTTTGTGCTTCGCTTTGGTGCGCCAACTTAGGAGTAGACGTCCTCTGTTGTGTTGTCCTCCTGGTTCACAGTCGCTTTGCTTTGATGCCTTCACATCCGGAGTGTGTTTATCGGCTTTAACAACTTGTCCACAAAATTAAGTCGTTTCAGTTCAAAGTCAGGCTTTCATTTATGAGAAATAATCTCCTCCATTCCATGGAGTACTACCAACAGGAGTGATTGGAGCAGATCTTAATCACGAACTGTGAGAGCTGTACCGCGATATGAGTCAAGCCAAGCATCTGCGGATTCAGAGCCGAGCTAAGACAGCATCTATGGATCCAATCCCTGGGATAGCTAGGCCAAGTTAAGGGCATAGACAACGTAGATCCAAAGAATTTTCGACTCAGAGTCCGGGGGACAACACAACAGAGGACGTCTCCAAACGAGCTTGCGCACGCAAGCGGAGAAAGATCTCATCCACATTGTGGAGACAGCTGGCAAAAGATATTGTTGGAGACGCTTCTGGACTGAGGTCCATGTGCACCCTTGAGCCGTAAATGAGGAATCTCATCCATTTTCCTCCCTTCATCACCAATCGAAACCAAATTTTTCGTGAAATCTAAACTATCCCTAGAAAGCCTCTGACTCAAGCCCCTCTTAGAATGCAAGCTTTAGTCTTCCCTAATGAAATCATGGGAAATGTCATCTCAACCATTATTTCAACCGATCGTCTCAGTCAAGTCTTCAACAAGGACTTTCTGAAGCCATAAATTTTAAGCCTCTAATTCGAGCCCTCAATCAGCTGAACGTGCGTCGCTGGAAGCAGTAACCGCAAGACCGTGCTGCATGGAGAAGCATGTTGGCTGTGGCCCAGATCCACGCCGGATTGTCGCGTCAGCTGAAGAAAAAAAAGATTCAAGTCCGTCTTAAAACAATCAAGACTTTCGTCGTCTCCAAGGAAGTTGGGCACTCTTTAAAAAGCCTGTCATTTTGACCAGGATTTCATTCGATCGACCCTCAGTCAAACCTTCAGCAAGGGACTTTCTGAAACCACAATTCAAGCCTCTTTTAGCAAAGCCGATGGAGTCTATGAACTGCCCTCTCAAAATCGAGACTCCTCTCTCGCTCCTTTGTTCAAAACTCCGTCAATTTGAAGATCCTATCCCAGATTCTTCCAACATACTCCACCCAAATGAAGTAATCCTTCTCCCAAGAGTCTCTCAGCAGCTTCAAGTTCTAAGCATAGCGTGTGGTATCATCGCCACGGTGACTCATTTGATTTACACCAAAAGCATCGCAGCTCGTTGCATCATAGCGCGCCCATAGCCAACCTTCCATCCAGCTTCTGTGGAAACATGGCGTGCAACGAGAAAAAACGGAAAAAAAAACAAACGAAGATTTTCCCTCCCATTGTCTTCGCAGTGAGTCGACATAAAGGCCAGGTTAGGCACGACGCGGTCGATGCCGACAACACCACCGCTCGCCCCTCACGAGGGCGAGTGCGATAGTGCATCTGGTTTTCTTTTGAACATTTTTCCACGTCCATCTTTCCATTCAAATCGTTTGGTTTTTCATTTTCTTACCACTTTGTTGCAAAAACCAAACAAAACGAAGAAAAAATGTTACATAACCCGCAGGGAAACAACAAGCCGTGCCAGCCACGAGTGGTGGTTCAATGGAACTAGTTTCTCAGTCGCTGGCGACTCTGGGAAGACGCTAAGCTGTGACGGAGTTAATTTAGCAGCCGGCTTAATTGAATTCTCCGCACTGACCTTCTTCGGATGGTCTGTGGTGTGTGCTGTGCGGTGTGTGGTGTGCGGTGTGCCCTGGTGACCGGTTTGGCCGACCAGTTAAGTAATGCATCTGCAGACGTCTCCGGCTGATTGATGAGACGGGCATTCCAACCCGAAACCGCACCCAGGAATCCCACCGTTATGAGATTGTTAATTTGAATTCCATCGGCAGGGTGGTGGGGGGGACAATCACGGCAATCGGGGCAATCGCGTCAATCGCCGCAATCGGGCCAATCCAGCTTTTCAGGTCTTCCACCGGGAGGCTACCGCCGGAAACCTGTTGCCGCTGTTCTGGATCCTTAGGTAACGGTGGCACTGTTTGCTTTTCGTCGCTCGTAAATCCAATTCCAAAGAAAGTAAATGGCTCCGGCCGGCCGCAGTGACAGAGACACAGACGCGAATACAAGACAAACACGCTTTAGGTTTTGAAACAGCGCTGCACACTGGCGGCGGAGGGGAAAAAGTGGGCCAATGCATTTATTGAACGGCGATTATATTGCGCAAGAGCAACACCTTCGGCTGCGGGGCACTTTATGATGATGGCCCGGCCACTTAGTGGCGCTGATGAGGTCGCCTTAATTGACATTTAACTTTCAGCCCAAACCAACCAGTCAGCGTTTCTCATTGTTGTTGTGTTTGTTTTCTCGTTTCAGGACCAAAGGAGTTCTCGTACCGTGGCAAGAACATGTTCCTGAGCAGTCATGTGCCACATTTGGCCAACAAGAAGGTCGATTGGTTAGACGGACGCAACTTGTGCCGTGAATACTGCATGGACTTGGTCGCCCTGGAGACCCAAGAGAAAAACAATCTAATCTTCCGTGTGATTCAGCAAAACGACGTACCATACATCTGGACAGCTGGACGTATCTGCGATTTCGCCGGCTGTGAGAACCGCCCAGACTTGGAACCCAAGAACATCTTTGGATGGTTCTGGTCCGCAACCCGTGAGAAGATCCAGGCCACCAACAGGATTCCACAAGGCTGGGGCTACAATCCATGGTCGCAAACTGGACACAAGAAGAGGCCACAACCAGACAACGCCGAGTACGATATCAATCAAACCAAGGAGCAGTGCTTGTCGGTGTTGAACAACGTGTACAATGACGGTATCGCATGGCACGACGTTGCCTGCTACCACGAGAAGCCAGTGATCTGCGAGGATAACGAAGAACTGCTGCGCTACGTAGCTGCCACAAATCCAGGAATCCGTCTATAAGACGTTCCCTCTTGGAGAGTGTGTGTGTTCTTAGTCTTAGATTTTATTATATTTTTTTGTTTCTCTCTCTCTCTCTCTCTCTGATTCTTCTCCTTCCCCCTTGTGTAATGATCTTGTCCCCCTGCTCCTGCTCGTCCCACTTTCTCTGTCCTCTTCCTTGTACTGTACTGTAAGACCCGACTATGAATGGAAACGGAATTGCGTGGGACTTCGCCGCAACAGGAGGGTGCCCTCTGGCCATGGTGCCTGTGCTCAGATGTGATTTTCATTCTTTGCCCGGCGACTGCGTTTGGTTTTGAAAAAATAAAATTGAATTTTGCGGCAGTTTCATGGAGGCGCCCTCGGTGCGCGCATGTGTCGTATGTGTTTAAAGGAGAGGTGCACACATCCTCTGCCCGATCATCTCTTGTTTTTTTTTTATAACGAATATTTATTTTCTTTTTTTTACTGAAAGATGTTTCTCTTATAATAAATTTCACAGAAGAAGAAAACAAAATGAACAATCCTAAAAATAAATTAAAAATAAAATAAAATTATTCAATTGGTGTTTTTTTTTGTGGGAGGGAATGGAGGGGGTTTTTCAGCTGCAAATGGACTCATTGGGAGTGGTTTCTAGTCGGCTACCAAATGTTTCGTAAATTTCAAGTCTGTCCTTAGACAAGTTGTCTGTTTCTTCCGATAGGGGGCGCCAATTTCCCAAATGGCAACAGTCGGACCAACGTTGTTGAAATTACAGCCACAATTTCAAGGGCTAATGCTTAAGTCACGCCTTATTCAGTCATCCATAGGGGACGGAAGTCGTTAGAAGAAGGCGAATAAAGTTACACCCCAAGGCGGAGGATTAAGGCCACATATATGGATCGCAGTAGTACGTGAGATTGTAAAGATGTTTAGAGTGGAATGGACTCACAGTAGTCGCGTACACGAATACATGGTGAAATCGAATCTGGTCCAGTTACCATTTGCCGTTGGGATCAAATTAACGGCACTGGAGTAGGTTGCTGTCACTGGCGGTCCCCTGATCATTCAACCGTCAACCAGATTGATCACGTTGCGATCGACGTCAGACACTCCTCCAGTATTCTTGATGTCCGAACGTTCCGAGGCGCCAACATCGACTCGGACCATTTCCTTGTTGTAGCCAAGGTAAGGACACGGATATCGAGAGAAGAACGGAGTCGAGGAAGCCAACCACGGTTTGACGTCGAAAAGCTACAATCGCAACAGACTGCCAGGAACTTTGCCGATCGAGTCTCCCTGAAACTCTCCGAAAGTTCGACGCCGCCTGCACTAACAATAGACGAAGAATGGAAACGTTGTCAAAGAGCCATCAGAGAAGCCGCTACTGATGTGCTGGGTTTTAAAACGCCAACAAGAAAAAACCCCTGGTTTGACAACGAGTGCAGGCAGGCACATGCAGCAAAGCAAGAAGCCTACCGGGCAACGCTGCATCGAACCACGAGAGCTGTTCGTGAGCTCTACGAACAGAGAAGAAGGGAAGAGAACCGGCTTCTCAGGAAGAAAAAGAAAGAGCACGAGAAGCGCGCGATCGAGGAGATGGAGAGGTGTTATGGCAGGAATGATGTCCGAAAGTTTTACCAAAGGGTAAAACTTTTATCGAATGGATATAAAGTTCGGACAGAAGCTTGCCGGGACGAAAATGGACAGCTAGTAGTAGATTCGCAGTCGATACTGAGAATTTGGAAAAATCATTTCTGCAGACTGTTGAACGGCGATGAGGACACAAATACCGCTGTCAGGCAGAATGTTCCACTCAACACAACGGACGATGATAGAAGAGAATACCGTCCCCCCGACCTAGACGAAGTCAAGATAGCGATATCGAGACTGAAGTCTAATAAAGCTGCTGGTGCAGATAGTCTGCCCGCCGAAATGTTTAAAGCAGCTGGAGGTGATCTGGTAGGGCGCATGCACCAGCTCATCTGTAAGATATGGTCGGAGGAAAGCATGCCCGATGAGTGGAATCTCAGTATCGTTTGCCCGATCCACAAGAAAGGAGACCCCTTTGACTGCGCCAACTATCGAGGGATAAGTCTCCTTAACATCGCCTATAAGGTCTTCTCTGCCGTTTTGTGTGAACGCCTGAAACCATTCGTGAACAAACTGATAGGTCCTTACCAGTGTGGTTTCAGGCCCGGGAAGTCCACCATCGATCAAATTTTCACACTGCGGCAGATCCTGGAGAAGACCCAGGAAATGCAGATCGACACACACCATCTATTTGTCGATTTCAAGGCCGCATATGACAGCGTGCATAGAGACGAGCTATACAGCGCCATGTCTAGTTTTGACATTCCTGCTAAACTCATCAGACTGAGCAGGATGACGATGGAGAACTCTCGCTGCTCCATCAAGGTCGGTAACGAACTCACCGAGACCTTCAATGTCAAAAAAGGTTTTAGACAAGGCGACGCGCTGTCATGTGATTTCTTTAACATCGTTCTTGAGAAGATCGTGCAAAACTCAGTGGCCAACACAAGAGGCACGATCTTCCAAAAGTCCGTTCAACTGCTAGCTTACGCGGATGACATTGACGTGATTGGGAGAACACAGCGAGCCGTCAATGATGCGTTTGCTGGCATTGGAACGGAAGCGGCTAAAATGGGTCTGGCGGTAAACGAGGGCAAAACAAAGTATATGCTGTCATCGAGAAAGGACGCACAACATCGACGACTTGGCCAGAACGTCACCATAGGCAGCTATAACTTTGAGGTAGTAAAGGACTTCGTCTACCTTGGCTCCGCGGTTAACAGTACAAACAACATCAGTACCGAGATCAAACGCAGAATTACTCTTGCCAACCGCTGTTTTTATGGGCTCAAAAGGCAATTGAGTAGTAGAGCCCTCTCTCGGAAGACCAAGTTGACTTTGTATAAGACCTTGATCATCCCAGTCCTGCTTTACGGTACAGAGGCATGGACAATATCCCAAGCGGATGAACAGTCTCTTGGTCTTTTCGAGAGAAAAGTTCTGCGCGCGATCTTTGGTCCTGTTTGCGTTGATGGCATTTGGAGGAGAAGATTCAACCACGAACTGTATGGGCTGTACAGCGACATGAGTCTAGCCAGGCGTCTACGGATCCAACGCCTAAGATGGCTAGGCCATGTAGAGCGTATGGACAACTTAGCTCCGGCCCGAAGAGTCTTCGACTCTGAGCCTGTGGGACAACGCAACAGAGGACGTCCACGAATAAGGTGGCGCACACAAGTCGAGGGGGACCTCTGCCGGCTTGGTGTGCGAAACTGGAGACAGCTGGCGAAAGATCGTGCTGGCTGGAGAGGCATGTTGAGTGAGGCCCAGGTCCACCTCGGACTGTAGCGCCCTAAGAAGAAGAAGAAGAAGAAGAAGGTGTAGGTTGCTATCTGGCAGTACAATGGACCAGTTTTCAGTCTGAGTGCTCCAGTAATGTTTCAAAAAGCCTCCGAAAAAAAAAGAAAGAAATAAAGCTTCTTCTTCTTCAGCTAGGGCTACAGTCCGGGATAGACCTGTACCTCAGCCAACATGGCTCTCCATTCAGCACGGTCAAGGTTAGGTAGATGGGTGTCCTTGCTGACACGAAGAACATGTCAACGGCTCACTTAGACCACTATGAGTCCATTGTGCCCCAGCACGGTCTAACTGCTTCCAGCGACGCACGTTCAGCTGATTGAGGTCCCTTTTGCAGCTGTCGACGCCACCGGAGGCGTGGTCATCCTTTATCGCTCTGTCCCTCGGGCTTGGAGTTGGAAATTTTCCGGGCCGGAGCGTTGGTGTTCCTTCGCTCTACATGACCTAGTCGTCTGAGACAGGAGACACGGACTCGTTTGACCAGATCGATGTCGCTGTACAGCCGGTAAAGTGCGTCGTTCAGTCTCCTCCTCCAAACACCATCGCTGCATACGGTATCAAAGATAATTCGAAGGACCTTCCTCTGGAGGCAACCATTAATGTCCTCGTCCACTTCGGTTAATGTCCATACTTCTGCGCCATACAGCAAGACTGGGACTATCAAGGTCTTATATAGAGATATCCATATTCTCCGAGAGAGGGCATTCAACGCAAACAGGACCAAAGGACTCTTCATCCGCTTGGGATATTGTCTTTGTGCCGAAAAGCAGGACTGGGATAATACAGAGGTCTTACACAGAGTCAACTTGGTCTTCTGAGAGAGGACTCTACTACTCAATTCTCTCTTGAGCCCAAAGAAATAGCGTTTAGCAAGTATTATTCTTCGTCTCGGTGAGTTCGTTACCGACCTTGATGGAGCAGCGAGAGTTCTCCTGCTCTCTCCGCTTACTTACCCCATCTTCTGTCGAAGGCTTCCGGATTTCACCATCGGGAAGTTAGAGTAGAAGTTCATTAACAGGAACTAAGTGCAGACGCTTGTGTCTACATGGTTCGCCTCTCAACGCTTTGAAATCCTCTTCAGTTCATCAAACAAATGTTGCGAGTCGAAGAAGACTCCTCAGTACCATCAGTCTTAAAGAAAATCTAGAACATTCCCTACGAAGTGAACAGAAATACTAAACAAATAGGAACACATAAAGAATTTTATTCTTTCTGAACTCAAAGTGGTTTAAACATAAACACCCAAACTACTTTCACGTATGTTGCTCTAGTCTTACTTCCTGCTCGAAGACCTGCTTCTCCTTGACTTGTGTTTACGTTTCTTATCTTTGTGTGATCTCTTTCGATCGTCTTTATGTCTTTTTCGAGGACTTTTAGATCCCGAGCGCTCCCTTCGCTTGCTACTCGCGTTTCCATTCTCTTGACAACTTCTCGAGCTGCTATAAGTCAAGCTTCTTTCTTTGGAATGAGATCGATGAGACCTCTTAGCTGAGCTTTTTCTCTCAGTACTTCGACTAGTTGTGCTTGTAGCGCGTGATGATTTTTTTGAGCTGCTTTCAGGAGATCGTGAACTCTTCGTCTCACTTGTCTTGCTTTTGTCTTTCGGTTCTGGGCTTTCAGACCATCGCCAGTGGCGTTTAGTATTTCGATCGTCTCCATCATTCCAACTGAAAGAAATTGAAGGCTCTTATTTAGGGGATTGAGAAGAGATGGTGAAAGATCTTACCTCAAGACCGAATTATCCCGTCTGATCCTTTGGTTTGATTTCTTTAGGGACTCTTCTTCTCTGAAAGCTGACATGTTGTACACATTTCCGGGGTTTCTAAATATGTGCATGAAGTTACAGTTCTTTCCTTTCGGACATTTGCTTGAGTATGATAAACCTGACGGGGGTTAAGGAAATATTTCTTTTGTTTCTTGACAATAAATGAGTTAAGTCAAAGATAGTGTAATGGAACAACAATCATAACCGGGAAGTATGGAGTTTCTTTTCAACTTTGCAAAGGTTACAGTGGGTTGGGTGGGTGCACAGCGTACAGACTTTATGCAATTCAATGCAGCGGCCTGTGTGTCAGCACGAATGGTTCTCATGGACATTCACTTAAATGAGCTACAATGTGGAACTGCGACTGGCCGCTGGTCAAAAAGATAAAAGGAAAGAGGTTGAAATAAAATGGAAAGTGAACCTACAAACCTTTCACTGAGAGCGAAGTGGATAGCCTCATGCAACTGACAGCTTTTGTCCTCATTCACTGTTAAACCTATTTTGGTGGTCTAAGCCCTTTTAGACGGTTCGCTCTGTTCCAATGATGTCAATATCGTCCGCATATGTCACCAAACGTCGAGTCCAGTACGGACTTTTGGAAGATCGAGCCTCTTATGTTCGACAGTGACTTCTGGGCTATCTTCTCCTTTGAGGGGGACTGTCTAAATTAGAAGACTGAACGACGAACTTTAAGGGCTGTAAGGCAACATCGGGCTTGTCAAACAAATTCAAGCATCTTGTCTCAGATAGCTGGCTCATGTAGAGCGAATGGACGGCAATGCTTGTCTTTGACTCCAACAACGAAGGACAACACTGTAAAGGAAGACCACACCCCTGGTGAGGTACACAGCTGGAAATGGACCTCAGTCAGCTGAACGTGTGTAACTGGAGGCACTTAGAGGCACAAGACCACATATTGACTGAGCTCCAGCTCCATCCCGGACTGTAGTGTAATCAACCAAAGAAGTCCAAACTAGAGAAGTAGATGTTAAAGACTAACCACTTGTTATAGCAAGTTCTTAGCGGAGGACTGGTGAAACCGGAGATTTTCGTCAATCACTTGACGAGGTATGGCAGTGCAACTTGATAGAAGTTCTCTTCTATGTTGTGTAGGAGCCACGCCTAAGTTAGGTTAGGTTAGGTTAGGGGGCTGCTAGTGAATAGACCATGTTGGTCCAATGTGATACCCACGGTCAGACTACTACCACTGACCTACCGCTCCAGTGATAGTGCCGTTAGTTTGTTTCCAACGGCAAATGGTGACTGGACCACATTTGAAAAATCGGATAAAAGCGTATTAATTTTGCTTTCACTGGGATTCGAACCTGGAACCCTTCTAACTTGGGGCAGGCACTTAACCAACTGCGCCATCCAGTCGTCCTAACAGCCTGAGTGACATCGGTGTTTGTGTGTTTATTGTGGCTTAACAGTCTACAAAAATGATTCATCCAAATTCTCAATACCAACTACGATTCTACTACAAGTCGTCCATCCTTATCCTGGGTAACTTCTTCTTGTGGTGCTACAGTACGAGGTGGACTTGGGCCTCAGCCAACAAGTCTCTCCAGATAGCACGATCCTTTGATAGCTGTCGCCAACTGAGCACGCCAAGTTGGTTGATGTCCTTCTCTCTTGGGTTAGCCACATTAGACGTACACGCCCTCTATTGTGTTGGTTCAGAGTCGAAGTTAGCATTTTTACCCTTTGGTAAAACTTTCGGACGATATTCCTGCCATAACACATCTCCATCTACTCGATCGTTCGCTTCTTGTGCTCTTTCTTTTTCTTCCTGAGAAGCCGGTTCTCTTCCCTTCGTTTCTGTTCGTAGAGCTCACGAACAGCTCTCGTTGTTCGATGCAGTGTTGCCTGGTAGGCTTCTTGCTTGGCTACATGTGCCTGACTGCACTCGTTGTCAAACCGTGGTGGTGTTTCAAAACCCAGCACATCAGTAGCGGCTTTTTTGATGGTTTTTGACGTTTCCATTCTTCGTCTTTTGTTAGCGCAGGCGACGTCGAACTTTCGGAGAGTTTCAGGGAGACTCGATCGGCAAAGTTCCTGGCAGTCTGTTGCGACTGTGGTTGTTTTTCTCGACTCCGCTGTTCTCTCGATATCCGTGTCCTTACCTTGGCTACAACAAGGAAATGGTCCGAGTCAGTATTGGCGCCTCGGAACGTTCGGACATCAAGAATACTGGAGGAGTGTCTGACGTCGATCGCAACGTGATCAATCTGGTTGACGGTTGAATGATCAGGGGACCAAGGAAACTCATAAAACTTAAAATCCACAGGCATTACCTTAACAAAGCCGATCCCCCCTGGAGTAATGAATGAAACTGCGACATAGCTTATCCTAGTTTATTTTCAGTGTCGAATAAATCTTTCGACTTTTGAAGTGGAATAGCTAGTCCATTGCGGCCCGGGAACTACGCACGAAACTTTGCAAACAGCTGATAACATCTACTTAAGCCCCACACCCAAATGCAAACAGCCGCAGTTTGGGATCAGAAGCGCAGAGACGGTTTGCCTGTCGGCAGTAAGCAGAAGTAGATTTGCACTGCTAGGCAAACTCTAATCCATTCGTCTTACGAAGACGTAATGATTGGACAACTGCTCTTTCGCAAAGATTCCGAACTGTAGCGCCAGCGAATAGTGATGGGGATGGAGCAGTTGAGTGGACGATTGCAACGTTAATTGAGACATCGATGTCTGGAAGGATAATGTGAAGACTAGGCACAACTTCTTGTTCATCTTCTGATGGGGTGACAGTCAGGGGTGTGCCTGAGCTTCTAATAAACAAGCCTCTCCAACTGGCATTCCCTTTACCCAGCTTCCTCCAATTACGCACGTTAAGTTCGCTGAGGTCCTTCCCCACTTGTGTGCACCATCGGTTTCGTGGACATCCTCTATTGCGTCGTTCCACGGGCGCCGAGTCGAAGACTAGGCACAGATGCTGGTAAACAAATCAATGAACAGCAATTTCGGACATTAAAAAAAAGTGAGGTTAGAATTTGGGACATAAGGCCCTGAAAGGTTTGCTATCCTTTTCCTTGCCCACTACAAGTGACCCATATTCTCTGAACACCACAATGACCCCAAAGAAGCTACACAAGCCCTCAAAACCTGAACAGTCACATCTTCCCACAAAAACTCCTTCAGCCGACATTCAAGAACTATTCCGTTCCACTTCCACAGAACCACGTGACTATTCAGCTAAAAGCAATAAATCATGTCAAAAAGGATACTCTTCAGCCATAACACGTACCACAGATAGCACTCTTCCACGAGGTGATTGGCGAGAATTCAACGTTTATCCGTCGACTGGCGTAGTATCGCCCTTGCAACTGCATAAACGCCCGCAGCGCATCTCTGAAAAGACGAAGAGGAAATCAGAATATGACTTCACCTCCAACCACTTGACCTACCGCTCCGCCTTGTACTCCACGAGAACATTTCCCCTCAGATGCGGCTGCGAGTTCATACACGTCCGAAAGTTTTCTATCTCGCCGAACTTCCTCAGCTCCTCCACGACGTCATTGAAGAAGTGTACATAGTCCTCGTACAACTCATTCTCGGTGCACTCCAAGTTGATGTCACACCCATACTCGGTGTCCTGACTCTGCTCCAGCTTGATGTGGGAGAAGAAGTTCGGAAAGAAGAGAATCCTACTCAACTTCGGACGGATGTGATTGCGACAGCATTGCATCTTGAAGCGGCAGGCGTTCGTCTTCGAAAAGAACGGACAGAGCGGCTTGTTCGGATTGGACTGTACGTTGGAGGTGAGCTCCTCTGGAATTGCGCCTCCGATCTCAATATATTCGGCAATCTTTTCCATCATCAATTCGTGGTCTCGTTTGGCTTGTTCTTCTCGTTGCTTGCGTTCCTCGCGCCGTTTTTGCGCCTGCTGCTGGAGTTCATCGAATTCCTTTTGAATTCGTTGTCGTTCGGCTTCCTTGACAGCCAGAGTAGCCTCCTGCTTTCGTTGTTGCTCGCGGAATATTTTCTGTGCAATGAGTTCTCGTCGCAACCAGAGTTCTTCTTGTTCTTGTCGCTGGCGCTGCTCCTGTTCGAGCTGGGCAGCTTCAAGTTCTTCTTGTTCTCGAAGCCAGGACTGGTAGTTGGGATCATTTTTAAGGGCTTCTTCCTCTGCAAAAATAGGAATCTAGGAGTTTTGGTAGAGGGGGTGATGTGTGTATGTACCTTTTGCGAGTTTTTTGTTTCGTTCTTCAGCAAGTTTCTGTCGAATTTTTTTCCTTCTGAGTTTCTTTGCCACTTTGCGCCATTCTTTGTGACTCCTGTGGGAGAGAATCGGGTTTGAAATCAGGTTTTTATGAGAAAATAACAAAAAATTACCTTTTTGTTGTTGATACCTCAGCCATTTGTGCCGGCAAATGTCACTTAAATGACAGAAGCATATGTTTGAGTGAACTGTTACCATCTCAGTCGAACAGTTTGAAAGGTTTGTGTATTTGGTGTGACATCTGGTACTAAATACTCGTGGGGGATGTGTTTGTGTCTGAGATAGCTTAGACAAGACACAAATTCATGTGGAAGTTGTGGATTTCAATTTTGCGGTCGCTGCTGGTGACAGTTCATGGATGAAGAAGTAGCCGGCGTTTGGATAGTTTCAAGAAAAGATGAAGGATTCCGAGACAAAATGGATCGTGTTCGGGGAGACTATAGAATTGTTAGCGTCTGTTAGGAGAGGATGCAAAGGATCTGAAGTTCTCATGACCTGTGGATGGCACCAGCACACATTTTGATGTTTCAATTTTCTGAACGACTCTGCAGAGAAGGACGACTACTTCATCGGCTGGAGTTGCGATTTCGTCGTTCTCGTAAAGCACTTCCAGCAGCAGGACACCTATCACGTGTCCTTCTGGTCGTGTTCATTAAGCAGCTACTGGAAATCCTGAACAAGTCCAGTATTCCCCACGGGTCGGTAACAAGATGACAATCATGGTTTCCAGGCGCCTGGTGCGTTCCTTAAGGCCTGCCGTCTGCTTGTCAGCTTGTCTCTATGTTCTCCTAAATCCTTAAGCTGGGATGTTGCGAGAAATCGACGTGGCAGTTTCTTCTTCGCCCGTCTCTAAACTCATTACTCTACCTGCGCTGTCCTGGTTTCTCGCTGCAGCATCTCTTGGTACGCCTCGTCGGTTGCTTGTTTTTCCTGGGCGCGCTTGCCTTCACACCGAGGGTTTGTCGTCGGTGATGATGGGTGGACTCGGCTTTTTCCTGAATGACTGATCGGCAATGAAACCACACGTTGTTGACATTTGTGTACCAGGTAGACATGCCAGAGAGTCTCCCACTTATTGTTCTATGACGCGACATCTGGGGCATCTTCCGATTTGCATCTCCTCTTAGTGGCCTGGCGAAACTTTCTGACTTTAAACAGTCGAGCTGTGAATCTTGTTGACTTTAAGAATTGATTGGAGTTCTCGTGAGTGAGTCCATCAGGGATATTCGGCGAGTGTTTTGCACATGGTTGATTAGGTTTACGACTCGACTATTCAGAGAATTGCCATGTTGCTGTGTGAATTATTTTGCTAGAAAATTTGATGCTCTTTAGTATCGCATTACGCACTATCGCGCGGAAATCAGTAGCCAGTGACTGCTGTCGTAAGATGGTTAGCCCATGTAATACGCATTGATAATCTTATCCCATTGGGACAACGCAAAAGAGGATGTCCACATCTAAGGTGACGCACATAAGTGGGTAGGGGCCTCAACGAACTCGGCTTACGCAATTGGCGACAGCTGGCAAAAGACCGTCCAAGGTCCAGCCCGGACTGTAGCGCCACAAAAAGAAGAAGAAGACATGATAGCCCGAGATCATTTGCGACCTAATCGTATCGAGTTTCATAAGATGGTTGACTGTAGCAAGAATGAGCGATAAATCTCCTCTGGAAAAAGAGATGAGACCGCACTATGTCTGGTGGCTTCGCAATTTCCTGGAGTGCCACAATCTGCTGCCGCCCACATCAGACGAATGGTAAGATACTCCGCTATCTCCGCGGCATCCCAAGAGTTATTCGCAGACTATCCGAACGACGATATCCCTTTAGGTTAGGGGGCTGCTAGTGAATTCACCAGCACACTTAGACCATGTTGGTCCATTGTGATACATACAGTCAGATGACTGCTACCACTGATCGCTCCAGTGATAATGCCGTTAATTTGATCCCAACGGCAAATGGTAACTGGATCAGATTTGAAAAACCCGATAAAAGGTTATTAACTTTGCTTTCACTGGGATTCGAACCTGGGACCCCTCTAACTTATGTAGGGCAAGTACTTAAACAACTGCGCCATCCAGTCATTTAAAAAAATAATAAAAGAAAACTTAAACTTATGCCAAACCCAAATGAAGATTAAGTAGAAGGATTGACAAATTGACATGATTGCTTATGGAAATTGAAGGAGCATTCAGTTGTCCACTGCGTACTCAGAGAGCGATTCATTTCGTTCTCGCGTAAGTCGGCAAATCTGAACGAACTTAACGAAACTGAGCGATCCGGTTAATATAGTCACAGTGAAGCAATTTTGTGTATTCGTTCGGTTGATTCAGTTCTCTTAAGTTTCCGTACGGTCATTATTGTTAGCCCCTTAGTCGTCTGGAGTTGGCATGAAACCTCTAACCGTGGGAAAACAATGGCATGCATGGAGAAGCTAGGCCGAAAGCCCGCCCTGAACTGTAGGCAACCCAAGAAGGAGGATGTAGCACGTTTAAATAAAATCTTCTTATCTAACACAGTTTTTTCGCAATGTGTACAGGGTGGGCCAAATACAAGTTTCTTTTTAAAAATGCAACAAAATGAACACAATTAAATAGTTTCCATGTATTGTGGCTTCATTAGTAAGAACAAACATTCCCATTAATTATGAAATACAACGTCGTTCAAGTGGCTGCCTCGGCCGGCTTCGCAGTAACGCATCACATTCTGTCACCCAAATTCTCCAAGACCTTGCTGATGGTTTCGGTCTGTTTGGATGCTTGGATGATATTCTCCTTAAGTGCTTGAATCGTTTTTGGATTGTTGGCATAACATCACATAACATCACATAACATAATAATAATGGCGGCGCTACAGTCCGAGGTGGACCTGGGCCTAGCTTCTTAGCAACCAACTCGTGTTGTGCGTGCCTTTGTTCTCTCACAAGTGGATGGGACCAACGGTTTAATGCCGACTCCGAACGGCGAGATTGAGAAGCTTTTTTTAGACAGTCATACTCTTTAAGCATTGTCAGTGACTCGGAAGAGGTAGAGCCGTAAAAATATCAAGGGTGTTTTTTCGAGATTCGAACCGACGACCTCGAGCCAAGGAGTCGACGCACCTACCCCACAGCGCCACGGCGCCCACATCGGTTCCCCACAAAAAAAAACGTCCAAAGTTGTCAAATCGCAACTCCGAGGCGGCCAATTGACATCGCCAAGACGGCAGATAACACGATTTGGGAATTTGGTGCGCAAAAGATAGTTTGTGGCATGGGCTGTGTGGCATGGCGTGCCATCCTTCATGAACCAGAGGTCGTCCAAATCCATGTCTTCAATTTCAGTGAAAAAAAAGTCGGTTAAAATGGCTCTGTAATGCCCACCGTTGGCCGAAACGTTGTTCCCAGCCTCATTTTCGAAGGAAATGGTCCAATGGTGCCACCACTCCACAGTCCGCACCAAACTGTCACTCTCTGTGGATCCATTGGCTTCTCGACAATAACGTGCGGGTTTGGGTTTTCCGAGCTCCAGATGCCGAAATTTTGCTTGTTAGCATAGCCGCCGAGATGAAAATGCGCCTAGCATCAGAAAAGATAATTTTTCACTCAAAAACGTTGTCCAATTCAAGCTGCTCTAAGGCTCAAACTGCGGAGCGATAACGAAGCGGATGGTCGATGGTCGCGCGCCTTCAATTGCTGAGTCAATTGGACCTGAACCTTGAAAGCGAATAATCCGAGATCTTTGTGCAGAATTCTCCTCAGGCTAGTGCGTGAAATGTTGAGCTGTTGAGATCGATGGCGAGTTGATGTTCGTGAATTGAGTTTCACCTCGTCCACAGCAGCCACATTCTCGTCTCCCACGATGACGGAGACCATGAGTGTTGTCCACTAGCATACCAGTCTCACGAACTTTTTGTACAAACTTGCGTACAGCAGTCGCGGTGGGTGCTTCATTTAGGCCAAAACTTCTTTTCAAAAAACGCACCGTTTGGGCTACACAGCACTCACTTTGAAAATAAGTTTTCAAAATTTGCCAATGTTCTTCAAGCGTAAAGCGACCCATTTCGTTCCGCGGAGGTATGATACTGACTTTCTGTCAAGATTTCGAGTGAGAAACAGCTGTCAGTGTCAAAATAACCTATGATTTAAAAATAAACCACTTGATGGCCCACCCTGTACTTGCATTATATGTAGTTCTGAGATGTGTAGTACAACTTAAGCCGTCTCTTGTAAATCCCTTATTTTTGAGATTAACAGCAGTTCATTCACCACAACGTTTCATAGAATCGGAGACAGCACACCACCTTGCGAGATGCTTCTACTATCCATTCAGCTGATTCTGGTTTGGAGCTTATCGCTCTGGTAAAGAGTAGCTGGTGAAGAGAGAATTTTCAATTTCAAGGTTTGAAAGGGCAAGTAGGGCTCCAAATTACTGAAGGCTCCAGCTATGTCTAAAAATACTACAAGATTGAACTCAACGAACTTTTCCATCGTTCCTCCTTGAGAGTGGAGAATGCCTGTGGAAGGGGGTTTTTTCATTGTAAAGTTGAATCTCTGATTGGAGACGCGTTTCTTGTTCCTTTATGACCCCATGTCATCGTTCAGGGTCCATCAGTCCCTCCGGCGAATAAAAATGGGCGGGTGTTAGAACCACCAGACTGCACAGGGACGGCGTGCGCTCTCTGTCCCTACATAAGATCACCTCACATCGGTTGCTGTAGAGGCTACACAAAGAACGGAAAGCTGTACGGATTCAAACGGAACTAGACTCACAATCGATGAAAAATCTTTTTATTTCACCTTACATCTATAAAAACGGAAAGGGATACACAAAGTGGTGCTGGAGGGCTTAAAAATAGTTTGCCGTGCAGTTGGGATGTGGGGACTCGTCCGGGTATATCGTCGGCGACCGGAACTGGATGAGAATGATCAGATAGCAAGTAGCTGCTCCGGATATCTGTAAGCAACAAAATGTCATCAAACGTCAAAAAATCCCCTCCCCCAAAAAAACACTTACGGTAAATATCAAAGTCCGATCCAAATTGAACAGTCCCGCCGCGGTGAAGTTCACCTTCCGGTGCGTCAGCTGCATTGACAGTCGGACGAGTCTCTCGTGGATCTCCGGCTCGTCGGTTGCGTTCAACAGTTTGCTGATCAGGATCCCACTCTGCCGGCTCTGCAAAACAAGGATTCACTTGTGACTGAACTTGCGAAGGTGCTGCGCGGCATACTCACCTCCTTGATAGTGCTGCTGCTCTCTTCGACAATCGCCAGGATTATGAGGACGTACCAAACCATTTGGATGATGAAGAACGCAAAGAACTCGTTCGCTTCGAAGTACGCCAGGCGATTGGGGTTGAGCATCACCTCCAGGATGTAGTAGTCGTCGAAGAGGATGAACAGGAACGAGATTGTGATGATGGTCAGGAGGGGATAGGTGAAGTACTCCTCGATGATGAGGCAGATGTCACAGAGGATGTCGTGGATGTTTGAGATTTGCTTGAGGCACTGTTGTCGGTTCTGAATGATAAGCGAATTGATTTGGTAACGCTGAGATACGCGGTTTCGTTTGTTGATCACCAGGGGCAGTGGAGAAATGTCGCTGAGGTTGCGTTCCTCCACAATCCGCAGAAGCATCCCATGAAGGATCTAGAAAGGGGGAGAAGGATTGTGTCAGTTTTTCAGTTTTTTAACATTGTAGCGCTGAAATGATTTTGAAGGCACTGGCTTTGAACCAATTGAGAGTGTGCCCTCAGGGTCTTCAGTGAACACATTCACCAGACTAGACACCAGACACACACCAGGTTTAAGGCAAGGCAACGCACTGCCACTTGTCTTTCTTAACATCATACTTGAGGGTTTAAGAAGACCTCTCACCCAACTACAAGCCTACGCGGTTGAAATTCACATCACTGTAGGAAAAATGATCTCGAGACTGTGGCTCAATGCAACAGAGGAAGTATACAGCACGCAAGTGGAGAGGGACTTTAACTAACTTGTTGTACGGAACTGGAGACACCTATCCAAAGATCGACAGTTGAGGGCTAGACTGTAGCGCTATACAAAGAAGAAGAAGACAGGTGAGAACAGAAGGCAATCGCCGGTAAAGTAAGTTGCAAAAACGAGGACACCGTGAAGTACACAACACAAGTCGATCAGAGTGTTGCTTTGGGATACTACAATCAAGGTTGTAAAGAACGGCGCTTATTCTAGCTTCATTAGCATCTGCGCTAATAAAGCACAGAATTCCATTTGCTCATCATTGGGCTTAAGAGAAGACGAACAATGAAGCCCCCTCTTTGAGCGAAGTCCCTGATCATCTGAATCTTACTTTACGACACAGAGTCATGAACACATTCAAAAGTGAAAGCAAAAGCCATTGGTCACACCACTGGATGGCGCAGTTGGTTAAGTGCCTGCCCCAAGTTAGAGGGGTCACAGGTTCGCATCCCAGTGAAAGAAAAGTTAATACGCTCTTATTCGGTTTTTCAAATCTGGTCGAGTCACAATTTGCCGTTGGGATCAAATTAACGGCACTATCACTGGAGCGGTCGATCAGTGGTAGTAGCTTGACTGTGGGTATCACAATGGACCAATTTGGTCTGTGCTGATGAATTCTCTAGCAGCCACCTAACCTAACCTACAAGTCGTGATTTGTGATTTTATCTTTTTGACTGAAAACGGAACCTGGTGTTTTGAAACTTAAAGCAGCTAGAAAGTGATCGTTCTTGGAGTGGGAGTGGTTTGTTCGCTAGGGCCCTACTCCTTTTCAGACTGTAGCACCATCTAAGAAGAACAAAAGACGATGGTGGCAAATTCAAGATTCTCTAATAGACTCACAGATTAAGTTTTGATGGAAATAGTACACGGAATTTTTCCCTTCAATCGAAGTGCCTCAATGTGTCGAATTGGCGTAAGAGGCAACTGAGTTGTGAAGAAAAAAAAAAATATTTGTAGTTGAATAATGCATAAACAGTGGAAAGTGAATGGGGGTATGGTTTTTTTCGTAGATTTTGAAACGCTACTGGAGCACTCAGACTCAAAACTGGTCCATTGTACTGCCAGGTAGCAACCTACTCCAGTGCCGTTAATTTGATGCCAACGGCAAATGGTGACTGGACCAGATTCGGTTTCACTGGGATTCGAACCTGGGCACCCTCAAACTTGGGGCAGGCACTTAACCAACTGCGCCATCCAGTCGTCTAATGGGGGTATGCTGACCACCTGAAACCCCCTTGCCTGGGGTCACTGTTGGATTTGGAGTAAGTCCGAGATTTGGTGTACCCAAAAATATGACGCACACAACACGATTGGCTGCGTTGGTTCCCTTTACATCCCAATTTGGTGTTATTTAAATTTTTGATACGGAAATAGGACAACATTTTTTCGAAATCGAAAAATGTAAAATTTAGGTTTTGTTAAGGGAACGTTTGGCCCAGGTCCACCTCGGACTGTAGCGCCGAAATTGTTATTATAAAAGGAAATAAAGCCAAGCCGGCTTTTGAAAGCGAAATAATAACAAATTTTTGAAATTTTGACTTTTTTCACGTCACTTTAGACAAGCGGGTAGGAGAAACAGTATGGTGTCTTCATCAAACTTGCGAGTTTCTCAAACCAGCGCTTTGCGTGTATACGTCACGCGAACCAACTGCGCATCAAATTGTTGGACAAAAAATTTTTAAATTCGATCTCGAAAGAGCAGTCAAGGACGAATACATCGAATTAGATCGCGCTCACATCGCAAAAGAGGTCGTCAATTAATGAGCATGAGAGGGTGTCCTCTAGGCTTGTTGCTTGATGTCCACGTCGACAGCGTGCGGCGATGGTAAAGATGAGGGAGTGGAGCGGTGGTTACTGAAGTAAGGAAATGATTCGTCTGTTTTAGACTCGAATTCGAAAAAAATTGTTTGCTTTCGCCGTGGAGGGAGTCAAAAAGAGTAGAAAGGCGGATAAGCCGAGAGTAGCCTCCTCTTTGCCATCTTGACACGAGAGTTTTTAAGCCCTCTTACAAGTGTTTGAATGGAAAAGTGAACAATTCGGAGGGAAATGTCAAAATCAAACATTCTTAAGCCGAAGCAAAATGTGGTTCAATAACAAGAAGTTGAGCTTTTGCAAAAAGTCATGAGAAGCTTGTTCCAAAGATCTGACATCTGAGTGGCCATAGCAACTGAGTCTTGAGCTGCATCGTCTGTTAGGCTCAATCTTGGAACCGATCGATTGATGACAGCCAGCTCTTGCTCGTCCGAGCTCCTCATTGTGGTCATTCCCTGGCCTTAAAGCCTTCTTGAAGTCAAAATCGGACAATGTCTTCCTAAAATGACTCTTCTGACAAGTGACACTCCACACACCAAAACGTGACCAGTACAATTTCAAAAAAACTGCTTCTCTTGACCAACACCGCCAATTGAATTCTATCCAATTGGCAAACTCCACCAAAGCTATTCCAGCAAAGCGTCAAATTCACTTAGCTGACACACTCGCTCCCAATGCAACTTGCATGCAACGCGTGTCAGTGCTCTAACCACCCCCGCTCTCGGGTGTGTCACTTCATTAGAACTGACCTTATCCAACACTCAACTCAATTACTGAATGCAAAGTGTCAGCTCAGCTCGTCACGCAAGCAGACTGCTCACAAAGTAAACACTGACACTGACATCGAAGAGAAGGACTGACGGACTGACGGACTGACACTGAAGGAAGCGGCAAAACGAATTCAATCAATTAATTAAGTTAATTAATTATGCACGCCCCCCTGAACCCCGGCACCCCAATACTCACCTCGTTAAGCATCAGGAAGCGATTCTTCGTCAGATGGGTGGTGCACATGAACTTGAAGACCATGATGGTTGTGTTGATGTGCGGCAGGGCGAACGTCGTGAACATCACGAACGAGGGCGTGTTGCAGGAGGATATCAGCAGCAGGTAGCTCACGAAGAGGTAGCCCAAGTTGAAGGCCACCATGCCCACGGAGATGACAAACGAGAACCACAGAATCTTGCGGTAGTCCAGCTTCAAGCCGAGCCGCACGAAGATCTCGTCCACGAGGATGTTCATCTGGATGATCCGGATCAGGCTGTTCCGCTTGAAGATGGCGAACCCGAAGATCGTCAGCATGGCCACCACTCCCGTCAGCCTGAGCGTCCAATCGCCCACCTCGGTGATGTTCGTCTTGAAGAAGTATCCGATTATCGAGTTCCCCTCCATGAGCGACAGCCCGAAGCACAGCGCGTAGAAGCCGAAGTGAACGAAGCTAATCACCAGGCCGGGAGCGGAAGTCTGCACTTCCTTCTCCGAGCGCATCCGGAACGGCGCCAGGCCGATGAGGGAGATGTACATCAGCGGCTTAATCGACTGATAGATGTTGTCCGCCTGGGTTAAGCGGTCCCAGATTTTGAAGCCCATCGCGAGAGAATTCCAAGCGCACACGACCGATTCCAAAGGACTCCCGACGCGGACTGACCGCGGTGGTCACGTCCTGCCGTCGCCAAAGTTGACACAAATATCTAATTAGACAAATTGGTGGTTGACCGGACGGTGGGTCGGCGAAATCCTTTATTACTTCCCCGTTCAAAGGAGCAAATACGCGTCGCACTTGCCTTCCGAAGTCCCCGGTGGGTAAACAGAGAAAATTGGCGAGAGGGGCTATCCAATTCCGTCTCTTTTTCTGTTCAATTGCATCCCTCCTCCGATCGGGAGTGGCCCGCCAAAGGTGGCGGCAATTGGAAACGATAATCCTTTAATGGCTCGAACGCGGAAAACATCAATCAATCTTGATGGAGACCTCGCGGAATTCGCTCCTGCTTATAATTTGTTTGCCAAGCGGTCAGTGGGTTGGCGGATGGAAGTGGCATACCCTTCCAGGAGCCACCGAGAAAAGGGCTTCTGTAATTCGGTCATTGATTGGAAATGTGGGCTATGGAATGTCCGCCATTCGATGGCGAAGAATGTTGAGTGGCTCTTGGTGGATTGTGTGTGGGAAGTGTCATTCCTCACATCAGAAGGGGGAGGCGAATGTTGAATGGTTTCAGGTGACTGTTGAATGAAGAATTAGTGTGGGCGGATGATGCGCCGTTGACATTTACAACAAGTTGCCTTGAGAACAGAACTCGGAACACTGGGAGAGGTGACCACCGTACACATAACTAATGAACTTTATACAGCCGGTGAAACTGTGTATCCCTTACGTGACATATTTCAGATGTGTGATTTTGTGGCTGCCGTGGCGTAGTAAGTGTGTCAACTCTTACACTAAAGGGCTCAGGATCAGATCCCGATTAACACCAGCAACTTTCGCTTTACAACACCACCTCTCTCGAGTAACTTTTGAGACAGTGCTGAGAGTATGACAATCATGTTAGGCTTCTTAAACTATAATAGCCTTATGAAAACTTAAACTTATGTCAAAACCAAATGCAAATTAAGCAGAAGCATTGTCAAATTTCAAAGTGTCCATGATTGGTTATGGAAACTTAAGGAGAATTCGGTTGTCCACTGCATTCTCAGAGAGGGATTCATTTCGTTCTCGCGTAAGTCGGCAAATCTGAACGAACTAAACGAAACTGAGCGATCCGGTTAATATAGTCACAGTGAATCAATTTTGTGTATTCGCTCGATTGATTCAGCTCTCTTAAGCTCTCTTAGAACTTCAGTCGTATGGAGTTGGCATAAAACCCCTAACCGTGAGAAAACAATGGCATACATGGAGAAGCTAGGCCGAAAGTCCGCCCTGAACGGTAGGCAACCCAAGAAGGAGGATGTAGCACGTTTAAATAAAATCTTCTAATCTAACACCGTTTTTTTGTAATGTGTACAGGGAGGGCCAAATACAGGTTTCTTTTTAAAAATGCAATAAAATGAACACAATTAAACCTTTTACACGTATTATGGCTTTATTCGTAGGAACAAATATTCCCATTAATTATAAAATACAACGTCGTTCAAGTGGCTGCCTCGGCCGGCTTAGCAGTAATGCATCACATTCTGTCACCCGAATTCTCCAAGACCTTGTTGATGGTTTCAGGCTGTAGCTCACGGACTGCTTGGATGATATTGGCCTTAAGTGCTTGAATCGTTATTGGATTGTTGGCATAACATTGGCCCTTCACGGTAATAATAATAATAATGGCGGCGCTACAGTCCGAGTTGGACCTGGGACTAGCTTCTCAGCAACCACTCGTGTTGTGCGTGCCTTTGTTCTCTTACGAGTGGATGGGACCAACGGTTTAATGCCGACTCCGAACGGCGAGATTGAGAAGCTTTTTCTAGACAGTTATACTCTTTGAGCATTGTCAGTGACTCGGAAGAGGTAGAGCCGTAAAAATATCAAGGGTGTTTTTTCGAGATTCGAACCTTATACAGCGGTTCCCCAAAAAAGTTGTCAAATCGCACCTCCGAGGCGGCCAATTGACATCGCCAAGAAGGCAGATAACACGATTTGGGAATTTGGCACGCAAGAGATCGATTGTGGCATGGCGCGCCATCCTGCATGAACCAGAAGTCATCCAAGTCCATATACGAGTATATATGTATTTTATTACTCATAGATAAATACAATCATTTTACAATTTTATTGATTCAGCTTGCTCAGAGATACGATAGATTACTTAATTTTCTATCTTACTACTGAAATTATCATTATGTTGTTATTGGGAATAATGCAGTATTTTGAGATAAATGCAGTAACGACGGAAAAACTATGAAAATAAAAAACCTCCATTTAAGATATTGAAAGATTGAATTTTGTCATTTGGTGAAAAACTAAGAACTTCAATGTACAGTAAGCGTATATGTATATAAATAAATAAATTGATTAATGAATTTATAGATAAAGATATATATAAAGAAGCAGATAAATTGAATAATATACATATAAATAAGTAAATAAACAAATAAATAAATAAACAAATAAATAAATATATAAATAAATAAATAAATAAATAAATAAATAAATAAATAAATAAATAAATAAATAAATAAATAAGTAAATAAATAAATAAATAAAAAATCCAAGTCCATGTCTTCAATTCAGTAAAAAAAAAAGTCGGTTAACATGGCTCTGTAACGCCCACCGTTGACCGAAACATTGTTACTAGGCTCATTTTCGAAGAAAAATGGTCCAATGATGTCACTCTCTGTGGATGCATTGGCTTCTCGATAATAACGTTTGTGTTTGGGTTTTTCAAGCCCCAGATGTAAATTTTGTTTGTTAACGTAGCCGCCGAGATGAAAATGCGCCTCGTCAGAAAAGATAATTTTTCGAAATCGCCCAAAATCATTGTCCAATTCAAGCCCAAGCTGCGAAACGATAACGGAGCGGATGGTCAGGTCGCACTCCTTCAATTATTGAGTCAAGTGGACCCTATAAGCCAATAATCCGACATCTTTGTTCAGAATTCTCCTCAGGCTAGTGCGAAAAATGGCGAGTTGATGTTCGTGAATTGAGCCTCTCACTCACACTCGGCCACAGCAGCCACATTCTCATTTTTGCGCACCGTATGACGACAGGGACGGGGACCAAGAGTGCTGTTCACTAGCTTACCAGTCTCATGAACTTTTTGCACAAACTTGCGTACAGCAGTCGCGGTGGGTGCTTCATTTCGACCAAGAACGCATTTCTTTTAAAAAAAAACGCACTGTTTGGGCAACACAGCACTCACTTTGGAAAAAGTTTTCAATATTTCCCAACGTTGTTCAAGTGTAAAGCGACTCATTTCGTTCCGCGGAGATATAATACTGACAGCTGTCAGTGTCAAAGTAACTTATGATTTAAAAAAAAAAAAACACTAGATGGCCCACCCTTTATGTCGGCCATTGGTTATTCTTGAAAGATGACAAACGCCTAGTTTAGCGCAAGACAGCGATCGGCTTTTCCCAATTTGGGGAACTGCATTTCCCTGAATCAGAAGAAGTTCCTACACTCTTTAGCTACCAGAACTTTTTCTTCAAACCTTCATTAACACTACGCCCACTGGAAGGCGCAGTTGGACCCAAATTAACGGCACTATCATTCGATCAGTGGTAGTAGTCTGGTTGTGGACCATCATGGTCTAAGTGTGCTGGTGAATTCACTAACAACCCCCTAACCTAACCTAATTTAACTTAGCCTGCCTTCAGAATGTTGTCAAACATCAGGCGCTCTGATGGCACTTTTGCATTTTGGTCAGCGATTTCTACAATGTTTTAGGTGACAACTATTTACTTTTTGTATGAAATTTGTGGAGCCCCATTGCGTTGCAGAATTACTTACAAGGCAATCCCGAATCCTAACCAGAATTCTTACGAGAATTGTTGTCCCATCCGTCTTCTTGCCTAGGTTTAACGATTCACTTTTCATATTTTGATGAAAAGAAGACTGTCTTGCAGAAATGTGGGGAACAGGGTAAAATCCCAGCGAGTTGAATTAAAATAATCAAGGAACAAATTTCTGTCTAAAAATTACTAGAAGACAATCCAAGCGATTTCTCTTCTCGCGATTGCTTAGCGCTCTCCTCTTTTGAAGTCTCCGCAGTCATATTTTAATTTCCACGAACCACACCTAACCTCACTTTCATTCAATTCGCCCCCCAAATCAACACAAAATTTGTTTGAAAATAATTTTTATTTAAAATTAATCCCCCAATTCTGAGTACATTCAATGCAAGAAATACTATCAAGTCCAACAATACAAACAAACACACACATACACGCGGCTGTCTTTGGGTGACATTAGTTCCCGTTGCCCGTCAACGTGACATTCGTGACATTCTGCCAGAAAATGCACGGCGCTCTCGCATTTGGTGGGGTGCTCGATGTGAATTGCAGCAAAATAATCAAATATGTCGTCAGTGCTCCGGAAATCTGTCAAAATTCAAAAATGATTACCGTTAGTTTACAGTTTTTGTACCGGGGGACATACCGTAAAGTACAGTGTGCGATCAATGTTGAAGAGCCCCGCAGCGGTGAAGTTGATCTTCAGGTGAACCAACTGCATTGAGAACTGCTGCAGTTTCTCCTTGACGTCTGGGTTCTTGGCCTTGTTCAGTAGGCTGTGGATGATGCCACCGGTTTTCTCGCTCTAAACAGGGAAATATGCAAAATGGATGGAGTGAAGGACAGATGGAGGTGTTCTTACCTTCTTGATGGCCCGATTGCTGCCTTCAACAATCGAGATTATGGCAATCAGATACAAGATCATCTGGCACGAGAAGAACGTCACGAACTCGACGGTTTTGAATTTACTCTCGCGCTTCGATTTGCCGAGGAGTGTCTCGAGGACGTAGTAGGCATCGAAGACGATGATGAGGAAAGCGATCGAGATGATGGTGAGCAGTTGATAGGTGAAGTACTTGTTGGCTGTGGACGCAGCATCGCAGATGAGGTGATGAATCTCCATTGACTCGTGGATGATCTCGCAGGGATTCTTCGTCACAATTGTGTACATCGAAAACGAGTCCAGACAGTTGAGCGAGCGGCTTTTGGCCGAGATGGATCGAATCTTGCGGTTCTCCCATTGATTGGACAGATTTTTTAGGACCTGGAAAGAGAGAGAGTGGTTTTGAGACAGGAGTTGGTCAGCCTACAAGCCCACAAAGTCAGTTATTTCGATTGTTAAAGAGTTGGGTCCCAAGACTGAACCAGAAGTGGTGTGCTTTCAGTCTAAAAGTTGCACAGGTCGCTACCTTTCAGACGTTCACCGGTAGAAGATGGAAAAGTGCGTTACATTCAGCAGGCGGTGTGGTTCTCAGTGCTCCGTTAATGAAGACGAATGTCGATGTTTGCATCCAGAGGCTGTAAGAGGGTTAAGTGAAACAAAATCCCTTCTAAATCCATCAGCAGACTTGTGAAAAGGAACACAATTTCATCTAAATCTATTTCCGCACCTTATTCAACACGAAAACCCCCAAAAAACACTCAAAATCAACTACATACCGCATTCATGTGGCCCAAAAACTCATCAAACTTGTGAACGATGCACACGAACATGTTGACAAACCCCGCCAACATGATGCCCGGCGAGAAGAACGACACGCAGGCTTCAAAAGGCGGCCTAATTCCGTTCCGTTGCGTGAACATACAAATGCTAATCGTTCCAAAACCAATATTGGCAGTCGTCAGAATCAAGGTCGGTCGCAGTGTGTTGAGAATGGCGCGTTTGTAGTTGAACCTGGCTCCGAATCTGCACCAACGTTGTTCTATTTCCGCCAGCAGGAGCATGCATTCCTTGAGCTTGTGCCTCTTGCCAATTGAAACGCTTAAATTGATGGTGATGCTGAGAAAGCCGTTGATCTTCTGCAGGTTGTCGCTTATCTTCGCGATCTCCGTTTTGAAGAAGTACCCCAGGATGGACTTGTGCGTTGACAGGGAATTCAGAAAGACGTACGTGTACCCGATCAATCGAAGAACCATGTTGAGGATTCCCGGGAGCGATGAAATGATGATTCGATTGCCCGGCCGTCCGCCAATGTATAGCGGTGTTATCGCATAGAGGATGGAAACGATGAACATTGGCTGGAGCGTTGCCAGGACGTCTGCTGGATTGACGACGTCGTCGATTAGATCCCGGAATGCGCTTATAACTTCGTTCCACATTGCGTCTCAATTGGTGACTGAACAGGAAATCGAAAATTTACTGGTGGGGTTTAATTTGTGGAGTGCCGCCTTAATTAGCTTATTAAACTCTAATATTCTGATAAGGAGTGACATTTGTTACTTCAATTACATAAATTGACTCTGGTTTTTAGGTGGCGTTTGAATGCTAAAATTGACATGTTCCATGAAAGGAAATGAATTTTGCTAAGTCATTTCAGTGAGAGACAAGAACGACAGGTTGTGCCTTGCCTTGAGAGCAAAGGTTTCAGGTGAAAAGTGCGGCCAAAAGGGATGGTCGGGAAAGTTACTGTGACAAATGTCAGAAAAATGGAATCTCTGGTTTCTTTGTTCTGGTTCTTTTGCTTGAAAACTAATGACAACGGAACTCTCATCTGAATAGTCCTAGGATCAGGAAATAAATGCCTATCTACACATTCTGGGTGCTTTCAAGAAATCAGTCAAAAGAAGTAGCAGCCCATCTCAAAAAAAAAATGTTGACGTTTACTGCACTGCAACTGAACATTTGACAATGTTTTGCTTGGCTTTGTTTTTCATCATGAGCGCATAACAATTTCTATGTTTATTATTTTTTTTTGTCGAAGGTTTTTAAAGCACTACACTGGAGCACTCAGACTCAGATAGGTCACAGAGGGTTCCGTCGCTCAGACCAAGCACACTTAGCTGCTTGGAGAAGGTGTAGTGGCCCATTAGTACGCCGGTAAGTTGTCTGCAGTCTTTCTGTCAAGAGATAACAAGAAAGCCGCGGATTTCTTACAGACGTTGGGAAGCATGCGCTTTGTCTGTCTACATCCTGGAGAGTCATGCCACCTGCAGTTGAGCTCTCAAGAGGTCCAACCATAGATGAGAGCCCTAACCAAGGACGCAGGCAGTGCCAGCGTAGGTTTAGGTCCTGAGAGTACCTCCTCTGATATTCGCCTTGCAAGTCCATCTGCGATCTCATTTCCTGTGATCCCGTGGTGCCCCGGGACCCAGACAATTAAACACTTGTCTGGGTCTCACTGCCGATAAAATTCAGAGAAGTTTCGCATTTTTTAACTATCCTGGAAGTGGTAAAAGGGTTGCGCAAGGCCCTAAGCACAGCTTGGCTGTCGCTACAGACTCTGATAATTCGCTTCTTCTGTCTGTTCTTCACAGTGGCCATTAGGATAGCATAGGTTCCGGCTTGGAAAACCGACGCAAATTTACCTAACGAGGTTTGCAGTCTAAAGTTATCGCTCTCCACGAAGGCACCAGCGCCAGATCTTTCATTAGTCGTCCGTGAAGATTCGACTACATTCCTTTCCTGGCTCAGATTCTGGCCAGAGCCAGTTCTGAGTGCAAGGAAAGTCGACTTTGAATGTTCGTCGCAGCTGGAGTACAGGTGTCCGTGCGTCAGACGGCATATCCATAAGGCTGGGGTCAAAGGAAATGCGGTGCGCAAGGTCATCGAAACTCCAGTGCGAGTTGTACCAAAAACCACTTCTTTTAAACGGAAGATGCCCCTGAGAGTACCCCCCATGGTGTGGATATCAAGGGGTGGAGATTCAGTAGTACATCAAGAGCAGAGCCAGGCATACTCGGGAAGGCCCCTATGCACCTTTGAAGCTTGGTAAAAGCAGCAGTTACGCATTTACGCGAAACCTTATTCCATCAAACGACTGATGCATAGGAGAGAAGGGGCCTAATCATAGCCGTGTAGATCCAAACGGATCTTGGTTGGTAATAGACCCCAGGACTTGCCGAAAATTCCCTCATATTAATGCACATTTTTTTGAAAGTGTGTATTTTGTCTTTTGCAGTGCGTTAAATTCCCTTTGGAAATACTGGCAGCACTGCTTTGAACTAAACCTGCCTCTGCCTGTAGAGTGTACGCAGCTGTCTTCAGTTCTGAATATTCGAATATGAGTATAGACAGCCGGCCGGAGTCTTGAAATCACCGCCTATCTATGTGGCATTCCTTTTGCCAGATTGTTTTTAAGTTGCTAACGCTTTTTTCACCCGACTTAACAGCTGAAGTCAAATTTGTGCTTTGTTTGTTTTGTCATCTTCTGAATTGAATCCAATTGACAACTGTGCGTGTTTTGGTGTAAGGGCCAAAAGGAAGCTACGCGTTGATTTATTGATTGGGTGCTATTTTTGCTGGCATAACAACATCAACAGACACAATTGGCCCATTTAAGAGTGAACAAAGTAAACAAATAAATCGTGTTATCAGCCGTCTTGGCGATGTCAATTGGCCGCCTTGGAGCTGCGATTTGACCCATTTGGGTTTTTTTTTGTGGGGAACAGTCAAGGATCGATGTTATGCCAATCTGGAAACGGAAACGATTGAAGCACTTCCAAGCAATCCGTGAGCTACAGCCCGAAACCATCAACAAGGTCTTGGAAAATTGGGGTGACAGAATGCGGTACTGCGAAACCAGCCGAGGCAGCCACTTGAACGACGTTGTATTTAATAATTAATGGGTATGTTTGTTCTTACTAATAAAGTGATAATACATGGAAAATATTTAACTTCGTTAATTTTATTGCATTTTTGAAAAGATACTTGTATTCGGCCCACCCTGTATTAAGTTCAACTGAACTAGAGGAAAAAATGTTCTCTATTGGCATAATGTACGGCAAAGAGCATAGGTACTTCCACAAAACTTCTACTTATTTACTTTTTTGAGATTACTTAAAATGACCAACAATTAGCCAAAACAGAAAATAGACGACAACAGGAGTACCCCAATGATCTGTGTTTGGACCATATCTTTTGCACTCTAGACCACAGACATTTCCAAAACTAGACAAGCTGCAAACATGGTTGCTACCTTTGCTTAGGGTATGATTCTAATAAAACCCAACCACTACCTTCCGCCCGCATTTTGTATACGGCTCTGCTTTTGTCCCAAAAAGTTCACATGAAATCTCTTTGTACCTTGAGTACTTAAGCCCAACGACTTGTGGATAGGAGGTGAGCATACAATTTAACGGTCATAACCCAAAAAGTTTTACACATCTCTAGTTCCAACTGACCTCCATGTGCATCGAAAATGTGGACAAATATCTTGGTATGGAGAAGAAAACATTGACCAAAAATCAATCGTTTAGACTCCTTCGAAAATAGTTTAAATTGTTTACTGTTGCTCGAGCAGCATGAAGAGTAGCACATTTTTGCTTAAACCATGTAGTCCCTACGTCCAATTTATACATTTTTTTGGCAAATTACTGATTATGACACAGCAGCACAGTTTTTGACTTCAAAAAAATTGGGAACTTAATCTCTTTTACCCATTGAAAGGACGCAGTGGCTGATTTAACACTGAACCCTAATGTCCCAGACGCGACAATTTTGCGATAATTTATCCACCAATTATCCGCTTGTACGTTGATAAGCTCCATTGATAATTAAAATTTTCAATTTCATCCTCATCGAGGTCGACGTCTAGTAGAACTTGGTTGTAAATTACATGCACTTTGCGTGCGAACGTCTTGATATTTTTCCACCACCTGTAAAGTCTATCTTGCTTGCTTAATCTGTTGTCTAGCTGCTGTTGTAAGTCAATTAGAGGTCCGACCGAATGGTAGATTCAGATTGGCTGTCCAAGTAATCTCCTGTTTTTTTGATGTTATTGACTTCAAAAATAAATCACAGAATATTACGAAAAATACACCACGTTCTTGATCCATGTATTCTACATCTGCCAATTTCACAAACGTCAAATTCATAATGACATGAGATGTCATTAGCAAGAATTGGCATTGCACCATTCAAACAGTAATACACACGTCGTAAAATAAAGATTGCTGCATTTAGAGAATTGAATCAGACACAACTCCAAAACCAAAATCACACATAATGATAGACTTAAACCATGTCAAAGCAAACATACCTTATTGACACATCGAAAGTATTCCGTTAGTTTGTGTGTCAAACACAGAAAGATGACAGCACTAGTTGACAGCAAGATGCACGGCAAAAAGAACGACACACTTGCCCCCACCGACGGATAGATGTTCTTTTCGACAATCAGCTTGTAGTGACTAAAGATTGTAAACAGGTAGTTTGAGATCGTCAAAGCGAACATCTTCCGCTGAATCACCACCGAGGAACGTTTGTAATTGAAAATCACCCCGACACGGATAAACCGCTCTTCGATGTCGGTCAGCAGACGGAAGAACTTCCTCACCTTGCTCCACTTGACCATGGAAAGGACTGACGACGCCGTCAGCCCAATCAGCCCGTTGATCTTCTGCAGGCAGTCGCTGATGTGCGAGACTTCGGTTTGAAAAAAATAACCCACAATCGAAACGTCGTCTCCGAATGACTTCGAGAACAAATACCCGAAAACTACGATACGGGCAATGACGTTGATGACGCCCGCGTAGGACGCCTTGACGACTCGAGCGCCAGGCCGACCGGATATGCTTATGGGAGCGATCCCATAGAACAGCGACACCGCGATCAGTGGCTGCACCGTGGCGTACACGTCCTGTGGGTTGACAAGGTCGGAGACAAAGTCGCGAATCATTTGCCACATGGTCGCACGGAATTCAACTCTCTTCTGCTTCCGATGAGACCAGTGGTGTGAAATCGAGCCGAGGTAATTATTGGATTAGTTCACTTCAGATGCTTGGAGATAGGCGCTCACTTAGTGGAATTAGATGCCGCCCTCGGCGTGGGTAATCAGCGAATCGATTTAGGCCTCCGTGTGAGTGACAGCATTCAGTCCAAATGCATGGAAGTCTAATTGAAATTGACTACTGAGGGGTCACTGAAGGGAATCGGCTATCTTACTGGTGGATCTGTCCGTGGTATTCAGAAGGGAGTTCCCGTCTGTGGAACGGCTGGAGGATAACCATCAAGATGTATGCCCATCATCAAATGTGGTATCGAAGAGATGACATCTAGGTCGTTTTAATGAGATGTATCTAATCGATATGCCACGCCCATAATTTATTTGAGGACTGCCCTGGATCGGGATTTCAGTTTCGGGTTGTAAGAATCGTGACTGTTCACTTTCTCTCTGAGTGATTAGTTGGCTGGAGAACACTTGCTACAAACCGTTCACCGTTGCAACGTGCTCTCCAGTTGCCGTGCTGGGACCGCATTCTCTTCAAATCACTTTGGTGCAGCAAAAGCTTATTAATTATGGCTCCTAGTCACAGGTCAAGAACTAAAGCTCTTGATACCCGGGTACCCGTGTATTAACCCAGGTAAAATCTAGTTACCAGGGTAATAACCCGGGTATCCGGGTATAAAGAACTCTAGTTGTCTTGCTGGGACCACATGTTCTTCAAATCATTTTGGTGCAGCGAAAGCTTATTAATCATGGCTCCTAGTCACAAGTTGAAAGCTAGAGCTCTTTATACCCGGGTACCCGGAAAATAATCTGGATTTTCGGGTCCAGTTCTCCGGATTATTTCCCGGGTATTAAGAGCTCTAGTTTTAGACCGTTAATACCCGAAAATTCGGGTACTTGGGTACGCGGGTTGCAAAATGTGTTCCCGTTAATGAATGTTGTAATTGTCTCCACTACGGCGTCGTGTCCCGGGTACCCGAATATCCAGGAGATGGCTGTTACCCGGACAAAAACAAGATACCTACCCCAAACCCCAACCAAACTAAAGACCACTCACATACCTTATAGATCGCCTCTTGGAACTCGCTGATGATGAATGTCAACGAAACGAACATCATACTGATCGCCGTCAGCATCACCCCGGGCGTGAAGAACGAGGCGCACTCCACCTCGTCTAGCCAAAGATCGTTCCGCATGAATATCCCAAAGACCGTATAAAATATGTAAGCTAGGTTCAGAAAGACCGGCAGCACCATGAGCCCTCCAACGATCATCGTCAAGCGCATGTATCCAAAGCTGACTCCAATATTCCGGCACCGGGCGTCGATCTCGGCCAGCGTGTAGATGCACCTCTTCATGTCCTCATTCCGTGCCAGAGCAATGAACAGAGACAGCACAGCTCCAACCATTCCGTTCACCTTTTGCAACATTTCACTGACTTTTGTGATTCGCGTCACGAAGAAGTAGCCCAGGATGCACTGGCGGGTGACCATCGAGTACGTGAAGAAGGCCGCCATCGAGAGAATCCGAAAGACTACGAATAAGCACATCAGATGGGACGAGCGTAGCCAACGCGATCTGGTCGTGCCTTGAATGGTGAGAGGCATGGTCCCGAGGAGCAGCGACATCAAAAATAACGGCTGAAGAGCGGCGTACACATCTTCGGGATGTGAAATGTCCTTGAGGATACTTCCCGCGAGAGCCTTCATCATCGGCAAGGTACGCACAGTGACTGTACTTGAATCGAACAGCGTAGGCACTTTGGCCAGAAACGTAACGACTTAAGTGAATTGGACGCTGTTTTGAATTAATTAACATTTCGCATGAAAGGCCTAATTAAATGGACGGCCGCGGTGGCAGGTGACATATGTCAATCGGTTAATTAAAGTCAAGAAGAGTGGATTTGGACGATGGAAATCGACAGCAAATTGATGGGGCACATAATGAGCTTGTGCTGGGTGATGGAACTAATTAAAGATTTTAGGGGAAATACTTATCGGGAAGTGGTGAGGTGGAACAAGACGCATCCAGTCGTGTCGGAAGAAATAAGTCCCCCTTTCGCTTACACCTTGTGGAACCTGGAAAATGAAAAATTGTGAAAACAGCTGCAAGAACTCCGAGCTTCTCTGTCTACTAGAGAGAGCATACGTTCAGAGTTCGAATTACCTGAACAACGTTCATCTAGGAGAAGTTTGTTTAATCCGGACGACTTTCCGGGACTCATAAACACTTACAGCGTCCGACGCAGTCTGAGGACGAGTTCGAAAGGGACGAGGACGTAATCCCTCAGTGGGTATCATGCACTCGTCAGACTGTAAATTTCACAAACAATTTTGTTCTTCTGATCCAATCAATTGTCAACCGAATGAACCAAATTTTCTCCATTTTTTGTCCGAACTTTGTGAACAACGAACAAACAACACGAACTTAATTTTCGCTGATGGTGCAATCCCTATCCAAGCCAAGAATTATTAATTATTATAATCTTCGGAACACACTTTAACAATTTGCAGTCCAACGGAAGGGTAGGTTAGGTTGGCGAGCTGCTAGTGAATTCACCAGCTCACTTAGACCATGTTGGTCCATTATGATACCCACTGTTAGACTACTACTGCTGTTCGACCGCTCCAATGATGTCGCCGTTAATTTGATCCCAACGACAAATGGTGACTGCACAAGATTTGAAAAACCGGATTAAAGCGTATTAACTTTGCTTTCACTGGGATTCGAACCTGGGACCCTTCTAACTTAGGACAGGCACCTAACTGCGCCGTCGAGTCGTTCACGTTTTCGGTTTCTTTCAGAAGCATTTCTTTACCTTGGCAAGCGCGGTGTGATTAGAAATCAAGTGACAGTGATATTTGTCTTTCACATCGCCGGCTTGACTGTGGATAGGCGACTCTACTACGACCCCACGTTGTGGCATAGTACGCTAAAAATCTGAAAATCTCCGGTTCGGTAAAGCGGTATCGTGGTGTAATGTTAAGGAAGATATGTTTGAACCAATTTCAAAAGTTGGTGGTTGAAAAGTGTAGAAACTTTCTAGCCAAAGCCTTCTGATCCACGGAACTGCAGTTCCCAAAACTGGGAAAAGTCGATCGCAGTCTTGCAGTTCGTTGGGCATTTGTCAGCTTTCCAGAATAACTAATGGCCGACGAACAGGGTGGGCCACATACAAGTTTCTTTTTCAAAATGCAATAAAATGAACAGAATTTAATTTTTTTCATGAATTATGGGTTTACTAGAAAGAACAAACATTCCCATTAATTACTATTAGTGGCCGCCTTGGCTGGCTTCGTAGTAGCGCATTCTGTCACCCCAATTTTCCAAGACCTTGTTGATGGTTTCGGGCTGTAGCTCACTCAGTAGGATTGTTTGGACGATATTGCCCTGAAGTGCTTAAATCGTTCCCGGATTATTTACATAGCATCGGTCTCTACGGTTTCCAACAAAAAACACGTCCGACGGAGTCAAATGGTAGCTCCGAGGCGGCCAATTGAAATCGCCAAGACGGCTGATAACACGATTTGGGAATTTGCTGCGCGAAGATCGATTGTGACATGGGCATGGACCGTGTGGCATGGCGCGCCATCATGCAGGAACCAGAGGTCGCCCAAGTCCATGTCTTCAATTTCAGTCAGTCAAAAATTCGGTTAACATGGCTCTGTAATGCCCACCGTTGACCAAAACGTTGTTCCCAGCCTCATTTTTGAATGATGTTCGAATGATGCCTCCACTCTACAATCCGCACCAAACTGTCACTCTCTGTTGATGCATTGGCTTCTCGACAATAACGTGCGGGCTTGGGTTTTCCGAGCCCCAGATGCGCCAGCGGCAATTTTGTTTGTTAACGTAGCCGCTGAGATGAAAATTCGCCTCGCATCAGAAAAGATGATTTTTGCGCCCAAAATCGTTGTTCAATTCAAGCTGCTCTAAGGCCCAAACTGCGAAGCGATAACGAAGCAGATGGTCACGCGCCTTTAATTGCTGAGTCAATTGGACCTTGTAAGCGAATAATCCGAGATCTTTGTGCAGAATTCTCCTCAGGCTAGTGCGTGAAATGTTGAGCTGTTCGAGCTGAGATTGTTGGCGAGTTAATGTTAATGTTCTTGAATTGAGTCTCACACTCTCGGCCAAGCCACAGCAGCCACATGCCCATCTGTGCGCACCGTACGACGACGGGGACCATGAGCGTTGTCCACTGGCATACCAGTCTCATGTACTTCTTGCACAGACTTGCGTACAATAGTCGCGGTGGGTGCTTCATTTCGGCCAAAACTTATTTTCAAAAAACGCACTTTTTGGACTACAGAGCACTCACTTTGGAAATAGGTTTTCAATATTTTCCAACGTTGTTGAAGTGTAAAGCGACTCGTTTCGAACCGCGAAGGTATGATACTGACTTTCTGAGAGATTTTGAGCGGGATACAGCTGTCAGTGTCAAAATAACCAATGATTTAAAAAAAACACTAGATGGCCCACCCTATTTATACCGGTTATAAGCCGCGAAGAGTAACTTTGTCCATCACAGGTGTTTAAAATTTCGAACTATCAAAGAGGTTCGAACAAATGGGGTTTTCACCACGAATCTGAAGAATTCCAAACCCAGTAAGACACATACATAGATTGAATACCCTTATGACGTACGGATAATCTAGTATCCGATTTCTTATTCAGGCCAGAATAAAATTGGCTTATCAAACTCGGGTCACATTTTCGTTTAGAAAATGAAAAAAATGAAAATGTTTGACAGAACGTAAAGAAAAATGTTCATTCAAACCAAAGACTTCATCCTTAAATACCGAACCATTGAACTGTCAAACTATTAAGGCACATTTTGGACATAGAAGCGATTGTGTAGCTTCAGTTGGCATACTTGTAAATTATGCTAGGAATTTGTTTAAACTTTAAAGGCTAGACTAAGATAAATTCCGTCCAAAGGTTACACCAGCCCATCCCGCCCAAGAACAACTGACGGGCATTGGATATCTTCAACAGCGGACTCTTTGCAAATTTCGATGAAGAAGCTAGTTCTAGCTTTTTTTTTTAAAGAAGATCCTATGGAATGTATGTATTATCATCATTACCAACGATTAGCGCTCTTGGGCCATAAACAACTTTTCAACTTTCAAATCACGAATGGGGCAGTAGAAAAAATGCATTGGTGAGCCACTAGCCGTGGTCTGCACAAAATTCAAGGTCTAGTGTTCGAAGTGAAGAGCTATGCAAAATCCTTCTAAAAGTAAAGGGGTAACTAGCTTCACTTCTGCCCTGCGCCAGGGGGACTACTCAATAGATCCCGCCCACGAAACCGATGGCACACAAGTGGGGAAGGACCTCAGCCAACTTGATGTGCGTATAAGCAACAAGTCGTTAAACGGGCCAACTGGAGAGGCTTGTTGGTTGAAGCCCAAGTCCAACCCGGACTGTAGCGCCATCAGAGGAAGGAGAAGAACCACTCTCACTTACACCGAATGCTAATCATTTGGGGATCATCCAGAACCCAAAGCGGATCCCTCTAAACTAGTAAAACAATGGCTTGACTGCCATTGTGTATTTTTCTGGAATAATGTTGTTCCTGGTCTAATATTGAAAGACACAAATATAAAGCCTCCCATCAGCTCGGAGACTATACCCTCTCATTTAATTCCAGATCAAGTTCCGAACTGAAATACCAAAAGAATACAAGGCTCTTCTAAACTTTTGAAGGCTTGCCAACTCAACTTGACACCTTGCGGAATTCCTTAGGATTTTTGACAGATCCCAGCCCAACACTACAGCATTGCAAGAACTTAAGTTCCTTACCTTATGAACCATCCTCAGTCTGAATTTAAGCCACATCGTGCACGTCGCGAAGAGCATCACAACCGCCAGCAAGAACACATGAGGCCAGAAGAATGATACATTCGCCGCCAAGGACGACCAAATGCCGTTCTTGTACAACAGCCCAAAACTGCTGCAAATGTACACCAGATTCAATCCCGCCACACACACAATCTGCGTCAACACAAACCGCTGAGCGTATCGAAAGTTCAACTCCACCCCGAGTCCCGCCAGCAGCTCATCGGCCTGCGCCATCATGTGAACGAACTGGATGATCTTTTGCCGCTCGAGGAGGGACATCCCGAACAGAAGTAGCATCCCGAACATCCCGATGAACTTCTGCAACGTGTCACCGACTTTCGAGATCTCCGTCTGAAAGAAATACGCGACAATGGACTCCCTCCGCACGAACGCGTACAAAAAGCAGACCATGAAGAAGGTCAGGTGCACGAAGGCGTGCAGGAAGCCGACGTAGGAGACGTTGATCTGACGCCTAGCCGGCGGACCGCGAATCAGAAACGGCGTCAAACCGAGGACATAGAGCACGAGGAATAGGACACGAATGGAGCCATACGAGTCTGTCGGACTAAAGAACTCCTTCCAAATTCCCATTGCCATCGGAATCACGGCGCACTTGACGGCACAACTGAAGCACGTCCAGCCGACTGATGCCGGTTTTATAATCCCGGGCGGGCTGCTTAGCCATTCATGGCTTGATTAGGCCCCTTCGATGGACTGCGATTTGCGAGGCGAGGTGATTAGGCCGACGACTGATTGACGGCCCCTGACGTGGGTATCACTCCAACGGACACCGTCTAGAGGTTCCCCTTAATTACCTCTTGTTCTCACGGCGAAGTTAAGCGTTTGTTTGAAGAAGCGCAGAGGGAGGAGCTGGTCAAGGACAGACTGGGTCTAGAATTTCAGAGTGGGATCCACCCCAATCAGCTAATTGGAATGGAATTATGGCAGAGTGTCTGGGGGTGGCTTATCCGTTGGAATTCCCACGTGCCTTGAGGAGCGAGTGAATGAGATCGCTCTGCAGGTCGTTGTTTCACCAAAAGGTTACGGTGTCTGATTTTGACGAGTCCATTTCAGGAATTTTCCACTCGTCAGGTCTGCCGGGAATAACGTGTGACTCCTTGTCAGCGTCAGTGTGTGTGTGTTGGAGGGGGTGGGCTATAAAACTCATCATGCGGGGTAGCAACAGAAATTGTTATCTCCTCGTAATTAAATGAAGTGTCCGCTCTGAGAGGGCATTCACTTTCGGAATGTTAAGCACTTTGAGTGAAACATGAGCCTACAGCACAACAAATCATGTACGCGAAATGGACATAAATGGAAATTTACCGCAATTATGCGCGACACGCAAACAGCCATAACTCAAATGGCGAACAGATTTGAAAACTGTTGGCCGTGCATTCGCTTGTAACGTGCAAGGAGTGGTAGCATGGGATCTGGACGGAAGTGGCATCCTGTCAAAGATTCGTTTTGAGTTGTTCAACTTGTTTGGGCTAGGAATTTGGTAACGTCTTTTTTAAGTCTAACCTGATTTAAAAATTGGGGGAAGAGTAAACTGCCAGGATCCGAAAGGAACCATTTCTGTCTTCTTTTGATTCAACACGCAGCCTTATGTGGACAAATAAATGACATCCCTTGTCAAAGTTAGGTTAGTTTAGGTTAGGGGCCTGCTGGTGAATTCACCAGCACACTAAGACCATGTTGGTCCATTGTGATGCTCACAGTCAGACCACTACCACTGATCGACCGCTCCAGTGATAGTACCGTTAATTTGATCCCAACGGCAAATGGTGACTGGACCAGATTTGAAAAACCGGGTAAAAGCGTATTAAATTTGCTTTCACTGGGGTTCGAACCTGGGACCACTCTAACTTAGGGCAGGCGCCATCTAGTGATCTCATGTCTATGTGTGTTGTCTATACTAAAAATGTTATTCCACAAGTTGTGGCTTTCATTATATTCCCTTAACGGCTTACTATAATCACGGTATGGAAATTTAAGAAAACTCAAGGAAATAAGCTAATACAAAAATGTATACTTTGCCATAGCAGCCATTTCGCTCAGTTTCGTTAAGTTCGTTCACATTTGCTTACTTATTTGGGAGCGAAGTGAATCGCTCTGTAATGTGTAAATGTCAGTTGACTGCTAAATTCTCTTTTAGCTTTTATAAGGAACTAGTGTATCCAGCGTGCTTCGCTACGCCCTCTCTAGTGGGCGTGTCCCCTTCTTCTTTTTTTCCAGAGGATCACATTTCCTTAAACAATAAGCGCTTAACTCGAGTTAGGACAAAAATATCCTAAAAATGTATAAAAGCCAACTTTCGCATATGCATGATGAATTTCAAACTCTGAATAATGACATAGGTTGCATAGCTTGAATTCTTATAAACCAAAAAAGCAAAAATCCCAAGTCACTCTTGGCAATCTCCTCTTCATGCCTGCAAAGTTTCATTGAAATTGGTCCAGCCGTTTCAGAGATTAGCGCAAACAATCAGACCGACAAACACTACGATTTAATTAACATAGATTTACATACGTATTATATTAAACATAATTGTCTCAATCATTCAATTATTCGCATACCAAAAAATAACAATACTTCCCGGCAAGCGCGATAAAATGTGCACATGTACCGTTGTGTTTAGCTGAAAAAAACAACAGATTTACACGGCAAAACTCTTTTTTGTTTAATAAACAACAAAAAAAAAATCAAATGGGGCTCCGATTACATCCTTTCACAAAGCGAGTTCGATGAAAAAGAACTTTAACATGATCACTCACTGACAGATGTCAATGTGTATGCTTGTATGCGCTACAACGTGTATTTGCCATGTGTATGACATAAGCAAACAGTATACATACAGCACACGTTGTTTTTTTTATAAGGACAAAATCAGATGTTGACATAAAAAGTCATAACTCACGAACGCGTCGTCCAATTTTGTGAAAACTTTAGATAAACCATCTATACGATCATACGAACAAACCCTAAACATTTTATTGAATTCGGTTTGACCGTTCGAGAGTTATAAAGTCACAACGCACTTGCAACAATTTTTTATATATATAGAAGATTATGGATAGCTTCTGCTTACTTTTCATTTGACATAAGCTTACATTTTCGTACGGCTATTAAGTTACCCCTTTAATTTGAACAGAAACAGGAGAAATAATTCACTTGAACGGTGGGAGACGAAACAAAATTCCATTTTGAAGACGTTCCAAATTCAAAATTTTGAACCAAATTTAATTCTCAAAAAAACACTGAACAAAGTCAAAGAATTGAATGACTGAATGGCGCAGTTGGTTAGGTGCCTGCCCCAAGTTAGAGAGGTCCCAGGTTCGAATCCCAGTGAAATCAAATCTGGTCTAGTCACCATTTACCGTTGGGATCAAATTAACGGCACTGGAGTAGGTTGCTACCTGGCAGTACAATGGACCAGTTTTGAGTCTGAGTGCTCCCAGCAGCGTCAAAGAATTTTAACTAGTCAAAACTCAAAATAATATGATTCTCTGTTGATTTGCGAGACTGTTCGGCCAAATGCGGGCGCCGTGCCGTAGTGGGTAGGTCTATCAACTCCTACGCTCGAGGTCTCAGGTTCGAATCTCGAAGAAAAAGTCTAACATTTTTTCACGGCACCACCTCTTTTGTGTCACGACAATGCTTAAAGAGTGTAACTGTCTCGAAAAAGCTTCCCAAAATCGCCGCTCGGAGTCGACATTAACCTGTAGATCCCCTCCACTCGTGAGAGAACAATAGCACGCACAACACGAGTGGTTGCTGAGAATCTAGGCCCAGGTTCAACTCGGACTGTAGCGCCGCCGTTATTATTATATTATTGGGCCAAAACTTGAAATAATTTTATCCTGTTGTTCGGTTCGACGATCAGATTTGACAAACATGTCTTAGCTAATTACAGTCGATCAAATGTCAACAACATTTACCTCATCGAATCCACTCAAATCAACGTCATTTTTAATCTGTCAAAACTAAAAAATGTCCCCAATTGTCAGAATCAGCAGACAAGTTGTTTCAGTTCTAAGGACATACATTGAAAATTGTGGTCATGTCTTGGGACGAAAGAATTCAAAACATCAGCCAGAAGTTTGATACCATATTTTCCAATGGATCTTTGAACATGCTCCACACTTTACAGTCAATTTATTACTGTCTTAACACGTAAAGAACCACAAAAATGGGGCAAATAATTCAAAAGAGGGAAGAATTAAAATGCGTCAAATCAAAATAATGCACTTTTCTATTCTTTTGGAAAGATTTATAGACCAAATTTTTGAAAAATTTATAAAATGTGAAAAATATGCAACAAAAACCAAGAAAATCTAGTGTTAACTTTCCGCAGTCGGTCAAAGCTTTTCAAACCCCCACCTCACCGATGTAACTCATGCAACTACCCGCTGCGACAGTGATGAATTGACTATAAAGTGAGGGGCATGTCCAAAGACTTTGTCAAAATGTTCCAAATTGTCAGAATCAGAGGAAAAGCTGTTCAAATCCTAAGGACAAACGTCCAAAATTATCGCCATGCCTTCAAGGTTTATCGCAATCAAACCTATTTAAGACACAAGCCACATGAAAGCAAATTAGGCACCATGTTTTTCATTGAATCTTTGGACATGCCCCTCACTTTAAAGTCAATTCATCACTGTCGCAGCAGGTGGTAGCCACAAAAAAGTGTCAATTATTCATTAGACGGCGACTGCAGTTAAGCAACAAGCAGCTACAACTTTTTCTTTACACTCGCAGTTGGAACGAAGTTGCACTCACCCAACACACCCCACAATGGATTCACAAATGTCCCGTGGCAATTATTTTTCTCACTCACCCTGTGCCCATGTGTCAAATAAAACAATTACATTACAAAACAACAGTAAAAGTGCAACGAACGTCAATTAAGAGCTGCATCCAGTGCCACTTGTCACCCGTCACATCACTCACGGACCTCCACGCGACAATCGCAGCCATCAGACAATTCCCCCGTCACTAATTGTTGCCGATGGCAATTGCCAAACACCGAATGTGATGTCTACATCCAACAACCGTCCCAATCGTCAAATCAAGACAAAACTCCCCCACTGACACAACACATAATCGACTAGATTCTAGAGTCAAGATTTCGCACCTTGTTAAGCATGATGAACCGCATCTCCAGCGTCTTGGTGATGCAACTGAACAATGAGATCGCAATCGATATCACCGAGTGCTGCAGCACGAACGTAACGTACAGCGACAGCGAGGGCCGTATCTCGACGGACTTGATCAGCTCGAAACTCCCGATGATGTACGTGATGTTGATGGCGAGCATGGAGAACATGAGGGCGTAGGAGAACCGAATGATCTTGCTGTACATTATCTTCACGCCGACATCCTTCAGCTGCGCGTCCATCGCGTGAATGACCACCAGCACCTTCTGCAGGCGGTGCTTGGGAATGATGGCCGACAGGTAGATGACCGTGACGCCGATGAAGCTGCTTAGAATCTGCAGAAAGTCGCCGAAGTACGAGATGCGCGTCCGAAAGAAGTAGCCCACGACGGACTCGCAATTGTTGGTCAGCGTGAGGACGTAGCAGACCGCGTAGAGGATGACGTGCACAATCGCGTTCAAATAGCCCAGTATCGAGGGCGTCAGCTTCTTGTTACCCTCCTTGTCCTGGGAGATGTAGAACGGCGTCAGCCCCTGCCAGTAGGTGATGAAGAACAGCGGCTGCAGCGACTCGTAGACTTGCTTCGCCGAGAACACGCGTCGTATGTAGCTCTTCAGAGGCATCGCGAGGTCGAACCGAGCGGTTGTCTACCGGTCGAGGGATTCCGTAGAACTGTGGCCAGGATTCCACGCACCAAATGATGATCTCCGCTTCACGGGGTGTGCGCATACTGGGAGCTTATAATTATTCAGGGGAAAGTCGTCAGCAAACAGACCTGTCGCGACCTGTGGGCTGGTTGGGCGATGTGAGGGTCTTTATTGCTCCTCCCGGGCGCAGGCAACAGGTCGTATTCCATCAGGCGGCAACACCCGCCCGTAATTACAGCACTCAAGTGTGCAGAGGGGGGCAGTCGACTCGAGGAGGAGGGCAATCCAAATATTCATAAAAAGCCAACGGGGCACGCAACAGTCTGCGCGTGTGTGGGTGAGCAGTTGTGCGGCCGGGGCGCCTAATCTGCGGGGAATTGATTCGTTTAATCATTTCATTGAAGATACTTATGTGAAAATAACTAATCGGGCCTGAGCACGGCCATTAATTAACCCAGCGGTGGCGGGCCACTCAGGTAATTCAGGAAATATAATACGGGTAATGAAAGCGAGCGCATCGGTGAAGGATAACGGCTGGCATTTTGCTTGAAAGGCAATTATCTAGTGATAACCTCATGGAAACAGGATACGGACTAGTGGCATCATGACGTGTGGGCGGTTGGAGTGACATTGTTGTGAGTAGCGAACTGCGCAGTGCCATGTGAGGTGGTGTGTTTGCTTGAGGGAGTGGGTGTTTGACCGAGGGATGTGGTGGAATTAAGTGTCCTGAGGTGGTTTGACATGTCGTTCCTAGAGGAAAAATTAAAACTTGATCCTGTCCCAATGGCAAACTATAAAATTTGGGGTCAAGGCGATGTTCAGACGACACGTATTGGCTGTCTAGTGCTTACCCTTTTTTATGAAGCAATTATGTCTTATTTTTCTCAAAGGAATCGTTCACGGATTTTGTGTCAAGGTCTGGGTGTCATGTGTTGAGACAGCAGAGTTAACTTGCGAGGGTAGTCTGAAAAGACTTGAGTCCTTGAGTCTTAGTACTTGGAGAAGAAGACGTTATCCCTCAAAAGTCTTCTCGAAGACCGACTGTATCATATTCTTTGGGAAGATGTCTGTGAATAGTTCGGCCATTTTGTAAGTTCAGTTCAGTTTAGGCCGTCGTTTGTTTCAAGCGATGTTTGAGTTTGTGGGAGGTTTGGGCAGAATGGTGTAAAGCCGTACCCCACTGGAACAGTATATGTTCGTGTCTGATATTCTCCTGAAGGGCTTAAGGGCCAGAGGAAAACTGCGCCCACCACGGAATCGACCATCGAACATACAGGGTGGGCCATCTAGTGATTTTTCTTTAAATCATGGGTTATTTGACACTGACGGCTGTTTCTCGCTCGAAATCTTGACTGAAAGTCAGTTTCATACCTCCGATGAACGAAATGAGTCACTTTACGCTTGAACAACGTTGGAAAATATTGAAAACTTATTATATTTCCAAAGTGAGTGCTGTGTAGCCCAAGCAGTGCGTTTTTTTAAAAGAAGCTTTGGCCGAAATGAAGCATCCACCGCGACTGCTGTCCGCAAGTTTGTGCAAAAAGTTCGTGAGACTGATATGCTAGTGGACAACACTCATGGTCCCCGTCGTCGTATGGTGCGCACAGATGAGATTGTGGCCGAGAGTGTGAGACTCAATTCACGAACATCAACTCGCCATCGATCTCAACTCGAACAGCTCAACATTTCACGCACTAGCTTGAGGAGAATTCTGCACAAAGATCTCGGATTATTCTCTTACAAGGTCCAATTGACTCAGCAATTGAAGGCACGCGACCATTGACCATCCGCTTCGTTATCGCTTCGCAGTTTGATACTTAGAGCAGCTTGAATTGGACAACGATGTTGGGCGCAAAAATCATCGTTCCTGACGAGGCGAGGCGCATTTTCATCTCGGCGGCTACGTTAACAAACAAAATTGCCGCATCTGGGGCTCTAAAAACCCGCACGCACGTGATGAGAAGCCAATGCATCCACAGAGAGTGACAGTTTGCGCGGTTTGTGGACAATTTTTCTTCGAAAATGAGACTGGGAACAACGTTTCAGTCAACGGTGGGCGTTACAGAGCTATGTTAACCGACTTTTTTTTCTGAAATTGAAGACATGGATTTGGACGACCCCTGGTTCATGCAGGATGGCGCGCCATGCCACAATTGATCTTTTGGGCATAAAATTCCCAAATCGAGTTATTAGCCGTCTTTGCGACATTAATTGGACGCCTCGGAGCTCCGATTTGACCCCCTTGGACTGTTTTTCTATGTGGAACCGTGAAGGACCGATATTATGCCAACAATCCGGAAACGATTCAAGCACTAAGGCCACTATCATCCAAGCAATCCTACTGAGTGAGCTACAGCCCGAAACCATCAACAAGGTCTTGAAAAATTGGGGTGACAGAATGCGCGAAGAATGTGAAGCCAGCCGAGGCAGCCACTTGTGACGACGTTGTATTTCATAATTAATGGGAATGTTTGTTCTTTCTATGGGCGCCGTGGCGTAGTGGGTAGGTGCGTCGACTCCTACGCTCGATGTTCTCGGTTCGATTCCCGAAAAATCACCTAACATTTATTCACGGCTACACCTCTTTCGTGTCACTGACAATGCTCAAAGAGCATAACTGTCTAGAAAAAAGCTTCTCAATCTCGCCGTACGGAGTCGGCATTAAACTGTAGGTCTCCTCCACTCTTGAGAGTACAAAAGCGCGCACAACACGAGTGGTTGCTGATAAGCTAGACCCAAGTCCACCTCGGACTGTAGCGCCGCCATTATTATTATTATTGTTTGTTCTTTCTATATATCTATATATTCTATAGCCATAATACATGGACAAAATTAAAAAAAAAATGTTTCTTCATTTTATTGCATTTTTAAAAAGAAACTTGTATTTGGACCACCCTATAGTTATTATTCCAACAGCCCGAAATAGAGCAGTAAAAATGTAAAGACCATAGTCCGGCCGGTTTTTTAAAGTTTTAACTGGTGTGGCAGAATACGAAGGCGAATACAAAGATAGATAGACAGTTCTAACCATGAAGTGGTCGAAAAGTACATCCAGACCAGAGTTTGTCCAGAGTTTCAATTATAGATGTGCGCGAAGTTACACAAGCCGAAAGAATGGAAGGTTATGAATCAGTGATGAATAACCGGACCGTAAGTCGGTCATACGATGCAAATGACAATTCAAAAAAAATGCGTAAAGAGATAATAAAATCAAATATTCAATCTTGAATCTATATATATAAAAAAATTGTTGCAAGTGCGTTGTGACTTTATAACTCACGAACGGTCATACCGTATTCGATAAAATTTGTCGTGTTTGTTGGTATGGTTATGTAGATGGTTTAACTAAGGTTTGCACAAAATTGGTGGACGCGTCCGTCAGCTATAACCTTTTATGCCAACGTCTGATTTTGTCTTTATAAAAAAAGAACAATAAATACGTAGGCGCCTATGAGAGTGTGCTGTATGTGCTGATGCCATGTACTACATACACGTTGCAGCGCATACACGCATACACATTGACAGCTGTCAGTGAGTGATCATGTTAAGGTTCTTTTTTATCGAATTCGCATGTGAACGGATGTAATCGGTAAGAGTCACATTTAATTTTTTTTGTTTATTGAACAAAAGGAGTTTTGCCGCATAAATCTTTTTTTTTCAAACTTGCAGCTAAACATCATCAAACAATTAGCTTGATGTTTTTATCGTTTAAACACAAACGTACTTGTGCATATTTTTTTCGAGTTTGCGGTAAGTGTTGTTGTTTTTCGCATGCGAATAATTGAATGATTGAGGCAATGATGTTTAATGTAGTGTGTTTGTAAATGTATGTTAATAAAATCGTAGTGCCTGTCTGTCTGATTGTTCGGGCTAATCTCCGAAATGGCTGGACCGATTTCAATGAAATCTTGCAGGCATGAAGAGCAAGTTGTCAAGAGTGATTTTGCGTTGTTGGTCTATAAGAACTCGAGCTATGCAACCTATATCATTATTCCGTGTTTGAAATTCATCATACCTAAGCCAAAGTAGACGAGACACAGTCACTTGAAGTCACGACTGTGCAAGTTCTAAGAGACGACGTGAGCCAACTTTAGTTTTTAATTAGTATTTTACCATTTGTATCTATAATTATTACATAAATTATATAACAGGTTCGTTTATATTTATAAACAATTGCACTGATCCCTATGCAATGACACTATTAACAGGAATCGGTCATAGGCTATAGGAAAAACAGAAATTCGCATCTGTCAGCAAACATTCGATGGAGAATCATGACATTTTGTACACTTGTAAAGAACACCGGGAAAAATTAGATCCCCTGGAAAAAGAAGACATGCCCACCAGAGAGGGCGTAGCGGAGCACTTTGGATACTCTAGTTATGCATAAAAATAGCAAATTTCCCAGCTACTGAGAAATAAAAGTGCTGCTCTCTGAAACCACCCCCGGTTTTAAAAGAAAAATGTTCAAAGTGTTTGACAGAACAAGTCTCAATCTGGAAAACCACAACAAACCACGCCCAACCAAATTTAACTATAATCTATCTTTAAGACGATTTCCTGCTTTTCGAACGAACAAATTTGAAAACTCTGCTTTTTGTCACAGCACTTTCACATCGTTTTTCTTTTGAACAATTAAGTTATCATTGAACCCAAAAGAAAGAACACAAATTTTTGACGCCTTGAGATGTTGGTCAAAATTTCGAGATCTGAAGAAGAAAAGGGTTCCACCCATCGTCAAAAGCTCCAAAGTTCAATTCAAAGATTTTCGACAGTCTCACCTTATTCAGTTTATCCAATCGCCTCTCGAACGAGCGGGCCATGAAGCAGAACAACGATATGTTCAGTGACAGCACAGAGTGTTGCGACACAAACGCCACGTACAGGAAGAACGATGGCGTAACATCCACAGACCGAAGCAGCTGAAAGCTCCCCACCGTGTAGACCATGTTAATCACCAGAATCGTGAACAGCATCACCAACGAGAATCTGTAGATCTTCGAGTACTTTATTTTCACGCCTATGTTCAGGTAGTTCTCGTCCAACATTTTCAAAATCCTCAGCGTTTTGAGGAGTTTGTTTTTGCGCGACACTGCGGACCAGTAAATCACGGTCGCCGCTATCAGCCCGTTGCATATCTGCATCGTGTCACCGAAGTTCGAGATATTCGTTCGAAAGAAGTACCCCACAACCGATTCGCGGTTCACAAGGGTTATGATGTAGCACACACCGTATATGGTCACTTGGAGGACGATGTTGAGGTAGCCGAACAGAGATGTCCGCACGTTCTTGTTGCCCTCGCTGTCCGTGGCCACATGGAAGGGCGTAAGGCCGAAGAGGAACGTGAAGAAGAACAAGGGCTGCAGGGCCTCGTACACCTGCTTCGATATCAGAAACTTTCGTGCTCTCTCAAAACGAGGCATCTTAAAGCGGGGGCGCGTCTTTGGGAGGGAATTTCGCGAACCAACGAATCTCCGGAATCCGATCGTGTGTGGGATGTTAGCGCGACGACAATTTGCAATACACTCACGAGTGAGTTCCTGACTCGCGGCTCTTCACCTGACATCCTGCGTGACACGGCCGCTGTGAGTGTGTGTGTAACTGTCACAGGCTGTTGACATCCGGATGTTATCTCAATAAAAGCTATTTTTTTCTCCGTTTGCTTTACAGCCCTACGGGCGGGCAAGGCAGGTAAGTCGCTGTTAGGGTAGCGCATATAACTTTATGGGGGATCCTTTTCCAGATTAAATTACAGCAACAGGATGGGTTTGGTCTGGCCATGTGTGCTTGAGAGCCACGCACAAGGTTGGTAAACCAAGCGAAGGACATTTAAATGCGCCTGAATTTTAGGAAACTTTTGCGATTCGCTTTAATAAGGGATTATAGCCTTAAGAGGGTGGCCGAATTCTAATGCAAACGACGACGATGATGGTAGTGATTGTTAGCAACTGACTGGTAAATTTGTGTCCAAAAACGAGGACAATGACTTGTCTTTGGCAAGCAGACGATCAATATCCGATGTGAAGTCGATTGAAAAGAAGATATCGCAGCCCTTCGTCTGAAATGTGGTTCAATGGAATCTGAACAGCCGGCAATAGAACCGTGTGGATGGACCACACTCAGCAGAAGGTTTATTGTACAATTTGTGGACTTCAACAGTCAACTGTAAACTAAATCTTTGTAACTGCGCTATCTTCCCGAAGGTAAGTCTTTGTGGAAAAAGAGCTATTGTCTGAGAGGTTATCAAAAAAAAAGATAGCTTATGGCGCCATCTTCTTGGAATCACATATCCAATATATAATGCATATTTTGGTGAGGGCCATGATCGTTACTCAAAATTCGTCACAATGTGCACTGAGAGATTTCCAGGTCCTATGAGCGGTCGAGAACCAACTGATTTGGTTCATTTTAAACTGAAGTACTTTCGTCTGCAATGTTTTCAGCACATCGACCAATGGGTTGTCTCTACTATAGATCGCACATCTCTACTATAGATCGCACATCGCACCCTGTCTGGAGGGACGACAGAAAATTGAGGTAAGCTGCGACTTCCAACTCAGTATTTCGTGTGCGCTCAGATTAGTATTCGAAATTGTTGTCGCTTTCGAAAAGGCGAAATTTGTCAATTTTCAACAAATTTATTTTATTTTATTATTTATATACTCGTATATAAAAAATTGTTGCAAGTACGTTGTGACTTTATAACTCACGAACGGTCAAAACGTATTCAATAAAATGTTTAGTGTTTGTTCGTATGGTTTTGTTGATGGTTTATCTAAAGTTTGCATAAAATTGGTGGACGCGTTCGTGAGTTATGACTTTTTATGTCAACATCTGATTTTTTCCTTATAAAAAAAAAGCAACAATAAATACGTAGGCGCCTATGAGAGTGTGCTGTATGTATACTGTGTGCTGATGCACGGCATACGGCAAATGCACTTTGTAGCGCATACACGCATATACATTGACAGCTGTCAGTGAGTGATCATGTTAAGGTTCTTTTCATCGAACTCGCATTGTGAAAAGATGCAATTGGTAAGAGTCACATTTGATTTTTTTGTTGTTTATTAAAGAAAAAAAGTTTTGCTGCCTAAATCAGTTTATTTTTCAAACTTGCAGCTAAACATTTAGCTTAATTTTTTTATCGTTTGAACACAAACGTACATGCGCATATTTTTATTCGAACTTGCCGGTAAGTGTTGTTGTTTTTCGCATGCAAATAGTTGAAAGATTGAGGCAATGATGTTTAATATAGTACGTAAGCAAATCTCTGTTAATAGAATCATAGTGTCTGTCCATCTGATTGTTATGGCTAATCTCCGAAACGGCTGGACCAATTTGAATGAAGCTTTCCAGGCATGAAGAGGAGGTTGTCAAGAGTGACTTGGGCAATTTTTTGCGTTTTTGGTTTATAAGAATTTGAGCTATGCAACCTGTCATTATTGACAGTTTCATATTCATCATCATGCCTAAGCGAAAGTAGACGACACACAGTCTGTTTTCGCTTAGGCATGATGAATTTGAAACTCTGAATAATGAATAAATAGACGACACACAGTCTATTTTCGCCTAGACATGATGAAGTCACCTGAAGTCACGAAAGTGCAAGTTCTAAGAGACGACGCGAGCCAACCTCAATTTTTAATTATTATTTTACCATTTGTATCTTTAAATTTAACATTGAAGGTTCGCTTGCATGAATGGGATACATTTCTAAACAATTGCATCGATCGTTATGCAATTCTTGACACTATTAGCACCGATCGAATCGGTCATAGGCTGTATGAAAAACGGAAATTCGCATCTCTCAGCAAACATTCGGCGGAGAATTATGAAATTTTACACACATGTAAAGAACAACGGGAAAAAATGTGATCCCCTGGAAAAAGAAGAGGACAATCCCACCAGAGAGGTCGTAGCTTAGCACGCAGGATATTTTAGTTCTGTATATTAATAAATCCAGGCAAGACGAAATGTGCTTCGTCTTTTTCGATTTGTTTCGTTGTCTTTTCGCAATTGTAGGCTAATTTAAATGAAATTCACTTGTCGGTGACTATTGTACTCCACTGTATATATATATAAACGTCGTAGACTTTTATGTACATATGTGTGGTGGATGGCACTGTTAAAATGTTGCACCATCTGATGGGTTGATTGTACTGAAAACTCTCCATTAGCAGTTTTTGTATCAGATCTGTCATATATAAAAACATGTTGTTTATTGAAATAAACACTCTGTTGCATAACCTTGAAGAAGAGCAATCACTTTGTTTTTTTGTATTCCTCTTGGATTAAGGCTTATATGTAGGGTGGTCCTGCACAGCAGAATAAAGAAGAGGATTAGAAGTCATTTTAAGACCGAACGATATTCTTTTTATGACGCACTTAATGCTGCTCCTACCCCATCCACTGTCGTACTTTTTTTTAAATGTAATCGTCCACTGCGGGAGTTACACGGTGTAAAAGTCAAAAAGTTTATAATAATTCGACACGTCACAAAATTCAGTTTTTAGTCCAAAACCCCTATAGATTCAATGCACTGTACGTCGTTACGACATAAGCTGCTCCAGAATAAATTGATTTCGATCATTCGCAGACTGTCAAATGCCAACTGATAAGTGGCGTAATGGCGGCCACACAAAGTTGCATCTGAGCAGAAAAAGCACCCTGTATAAACCCGTGCGAAATATCGTAGAGGTCAATTCTCTATTCACATTCCAACAATCCTATCTCATCATCGAATCCACGAACACAACTCTAAACGATGTGAGCTGTTCAGACAAATAAAACAAACCTTTACTAGAAGGAGTACCCTGTGGACACATCCCCAGACATTCAATTACTTTGAAAAAACTCTTCCGGCAGCCAACAAAACAAGTTTGTCACAGAAACCCCTCTCTAGTGTCACCGACCAATTGTCAAAACGGGTCATTGACTGCCTCTGTGTGTCACCAACAACCAAACAAACAAACATTCACTGCCACATAAGGTACATAAACAGAAGAAAGAACACTCGAGGTAAACATCAGCACCGTCACTCACTTACCTTGTTCAAAATCGCAAACCGCCGGTAGAGCGACCTCACGATGCAGGAGAATATGCATATAATCATGCAAATGCCACTGTGATCCATGTAGAGCATGAGGCAGAGGCAGAACGAAGGGCTCACGTCCATCCGCCGCAGCAAGTACATACTGGCGGCGGTGAAGAGGGAGTTCACCAAAATCGTCATCACCAGCACCATCAAAGTGAACCGCAAAATCATTGTGTAGTTTATTTGCATGTTAATCCTGTGAAAGCACTCGTCGGCACGGCTCAGGATGCGGAAGGTCTTCATCAGCATGCGCTTGCGGATGATGGCCGAGATGAAGACCACGGCGACCCCGATCACGCCGCTCAGGATGTGAATCAGATTCGCGAACCGGGTGATTTCTGTCCGCAGGAAGTAACCGATTATCGATTCGCCATTCCGATAGGTGTACGTGTAGCAGACGCCGTAGACGAAGCAGCAGAGGAGTGGATTTATGTACCCAAACGCGGACGTCCTCACGCGTGTGACACCCTCCTTTGTGGTCCTCACGCGGAAGGGAGCCATCCCGTAGATGAAGGCCATGAAGAACATCGGCTGCAGGGACTCGTAGAAGTGACTGGCGACGAATAGGCCCTTGACGCGACGTAGCAGCGACATGTCCACGCGAACTTCTCCCGAAAAACACTCGATTTGAAGATTGAAACTGCTCGTGGTGGTGTGCGCGACACGACTGAACGAGGCCAGGACACGAGGCGTCCTTCAGCTGGCAGCATGTGTGCACACTGGAAATTGAGAATGTAAATTGAAAAGCAAATCGGGTGGTTGTTGGGAATTAATTAGTTAATTCGTCCCGCAGTCTGTGACATGAATACACGAGGGGCGTTGTGAGTGGGGTGTGAACCTCGAGTTATGCTTCAATTAATTGCTTTGGCAGGGGTTGTGTTGGGGGCGTGAGACTGTGTCGATTCCTAAACGGGAAATAATCAAAATATTTGGAGAACCAACGACATGCAACAAGTGCTGGATGTCGAAAGAGAAGTGAGGGTGGTGGCCGATCAGATGGGGGAGGAGAGCTGACTGTGGGCAGCAGTGGATTAGGTTTATGACGATGGACTAATTTCCCCTGACAGTGGGTACATTTAATGCAGAGAGCTGTGGATGACACAAGAGTGGCGGGATCCTCCTGAGATGATGGCCAATGAATGGAACGCGCAACGAATGTGAACAGGATCATGGTGGCTGAAGGCATGTGTTGTGTGATTGGGTAGCATGACATGGAAAATTGACCACAAACTATGTTCAGTTGGTCACGAGTGATTGGATGACAAACGATAGCATCAATCGTTGCCCTGTTTTTGGGGAAGGGAACAGTTGGAGGACTAAAGTGAATTAAAAAAAAATCTGGCAAACGAAGTAAGGAAGGGAATTGTCTATGAACGACTGACGGGGAAAGAAGAGAGGAAATTAGTGGAAGAAATGGGACAACTGGAAGAATGATGGGAATTAAGACGAAGGATGAATGGCTAAACGATGAAGCCCTCTGCGACACTTGTGGGGAAGACGATGACACTGCAGAGCACTTCCTCTGTCATTGTCTCGCCTTTGCTCGGATCAGGTGGCAGTTATTCGGTGCTTATGAGATGAGAGCTGACGATGTAGGCTCCTCATCACAGAAGCGCCTGCTGGTCTTCTTTCGGAAGACGATGAAATTTCAGCAAAAGTAGGTTGCTGCCTGGTAGTACAATGGAGCAGTTTTTGAGTCTGAGTGCTCCAGTGTAGTGTTACAAAAACCTCCGACAATAAAAAGAAAAAAAATAAAAAAAGGCCATCGGCCGCCTTATTCATAAAGTCTTCTAAACAACTCGCCAGTGCCAGCGTTCTTGAACAGCATTCTTCCAAAACAAGCACCGCATAGCCACAAATCCCAGAAGATTGAGAATTTTCTCGATTGGCTTGTGCAGGAGTTTTGCGGACTAGAGTAGGAGGATGACTTCTCTACGTCGTCCTTGATCTGGCATCACACAGACACACACGAAGTCCCAATGGAAGTATAAATACATAGTCAAGGTTGGTAAACAATGAACCTACCGTCGTCTAAATACGTCTGCCCAAATGGATGACGGTCACTTTTTCCCTTGTGAGGGCCATCAGCCGATAACGAGGTCACTCGGGTTCTTGGCCAGTCCCTGCCCTAAATGGAGTGTCATCATAGTAAACCCAGCTATGGTACGATGGCGTAACATTTTTATTGGTTTACTCATGGGACCTACTGTTCAAGGCAACGACAACAGTCCCAACACGAAACGACCCAAAGAACGACCACAACTACAACTTCGAGGCAGTAAATTTCGCCCGATTTAGATATCCCTGAACCACATCGCTCTGGGGATGCGATGATCCGAGGATGATTCCCACAAGACTCCAAAAAAGACAGCAAACTAAACTTAGGTGAACTCAGCAAGGGCAACATGGTCTCTGTAATCTCTTAAATGAACAGAGAAGAGTACAGGCGCAGTAAAGAGAATCGGAGAGTTAGTTAGTTTAGCTTAAAGGCATTTTTTTATTTTTATCTTTAAAAAAAATCGTATGTTCTAGGAAAAATACTTAAACTAGATATATAATAAATGGTTTCTTTTACCATTCTAATGGCCCTATGCGGGCATTCTAAGTTAATCTAGGAATTTTTAATTAATTTTACCTTTCGGCTTCTCTTGTGTATTTTTATACATTTTTTAATACTAAAACAAAAATACTTATACTAAGAAAATCTTAAATAAAAACTTAGTTATCTAACATTTTTTTAAATTTATATTCTTAACCTAACTTAAAATAAGCCTACCTAACTAACTTAACCTAAACTGTATAACATTTTTTTTTGTTTTTTTTATTTTATTATTTTTTTTGTTTTTTCGATTTTTTGTATTTTTTTGGATTTTTAATTTTTTATTTTTTTTCTTAAATTTACCCTAGTCTAATGTCCTAACCTAAATGTAAGTTGGCCTTAAAGGACCAACAGTTAGCTGATTAAGCTGGCGACAGTTGGGACATTTGATGGGGCTGCAACCACCAGTAGAACCCAGGAACTTTGTCACACTCCGTTCTGTCGCGAAAAGAGATAGATCTACTGAACCGGAGATCATCCGGACTAACGCTTACGACATCGCTTTCGTAGAGGAGTCGCCTATCCCCGTCCTTCGCACCACGTGGTAGATCAATGGACATCCCTCTGCATTCTGGATTAAACCAATCCCGTCAAGGAACAAGAACGCTTCCGGTGGAATGAATCCACTTCGGCGAGCGTTCTCATGATGTGCTTCATTGGGATAGTAGGCTCCAAATATCAGCTCATTTTCCGAGGTCATAGCTCGTGCAACGTGCCTTCGAATCAGCTTGATAATAAAATTATCCACCCTGTTCACGTTTGCTTCGTTATACAAGAATTCGTTGGGATAGAATTTCTTGTACTCAGATTCTGGGGTTCTGTACTTCTTGAGACAAGCCCGGAGACACTGCCTCTCGAACATCCTCATCTTTTCCATCTGGGAAGGACTCACGTTAAACCACACTGGACAACAGTACGCCATGACTGACCGGATGAGGGTCATGTTGCAGTTTACCTTCACCCTGGTATCAAGTTGGCTGCTATAAAACAACCCTCTTGCCACAGCAAAGGCTTTTCTGGCTTTCGTCAGAGCAGTAGCTATATGTCCGTCGAAATATAGATACTGATCCAGCCAAATGCCCAGGTACCTTACTACAGTTTTCACTGCTAACGGCTTCCCTGTGGGTCAACTATGCCGAATTTCCGCCAGTTTTTTTTCGTGTCCCATGAGGCCTTGTATAACGGAGTTCGGAAAAGGATGGTTTCACACTTCTGGTAGTTGTTGATTTTCAACTTCCAGTCGTCGCAAAATCGCTGAATTTTGTCGAAGTCACGTTGCAGGAGGATGTTGATAATCTCAACCTTCTGCGCTGTCCTGTACGCCACCAAGTCATCGGCGTATGCAATCAAGTTCTGCATGGAGCCAATCAGTTCACTGGTGTAAATAGTGAAGAGGATTGGTGAGTTAACTGCACCCTGCTGGAGCCCATTTTTTATTTGGAAAACTTTGGTAGAAGCCATGTTGCCACTTTTAACAACAAAACTTCTACCTGTTATCATGTCATAACTCGTGTAAAGCAGTGACTTGCTTATACCCATCCTCGTCAACTTAAAATCGAATTCCTTTTCCAAGTCAACGAGGCATGCATGTCCGACACCAATTTTGACGCGGCATGTACAGTATCGTGCCCCGCCCTAAATCCAAATTGGTTATTCGGTATGTCCTCAGCCCACTGTATCAGAACACTATTGACAATCTTCTCGAAAACTTTGCTTATGCATGGAAGGAGACTAATCGACCGAAGATTTTTCGGAAAAGAGGAATCTTTGTCCCTTTTGGGGATGGGTGAGGGAGAATCGGAGAGTCTTAAAGGCTAAGTTAGGCTAGGTTAGGGGGCTGCTAGTGAATTCACCATCACACTTAGACCACGTTGGTTCATTGTGATACCCACAGTCAAAATACTACCACGGATTGACCGCTCCAGTGATAGTGCCGTTAATTTGATCCCAACGGCAAATGGTGGTGACTGCACAAGATTTGAAAAACCGGTTAAAAGCATATTAACTTTGCTTCACTGGGATTCGAACCTAGGACCCCTCTAACTTAGGGCAGCCACTTAACCAACTGCGCCATCCAGACGTTGTTTTAAAGACTAAGTTGGCAAACGAAATCTTTGCTCACATTGCAAGCAATCCACCAGCGACTCTGCCAAAATCTCACTGTGAGCGTCCATCTGAGACTTTTGTGATCCAATAATGCTCTCTCTCCCTCATGGAAAACACACATGAACATGCCAAATATACACATGGTGCTCGAACATCGTCTGTAATTAATTAGCATCGCTGATTAAGATTTCTATAAATTAAACCAAAACGTATGTCTTCACATTGACTCTCGAACTGCCGCTTCTCCAACCAAATGAAACTCATTTTGAAACGTCTGTTTTGCTCCGGTCATCAGTTAAATACCATTGATCATCAATTAGGGGCTGGTTCAAACATTTCCACGTCGATTAACTCAAATGGAGCTGTGAGCTGTATGCTGGTCTGAAATTCGGCCGTTATTGAATGATGACACCGTGTTATGTACGCGCATCATTACTCAACGTTGTTTCAGCTTCTTGTTTCAGGTATTTATGGTTAATTTCTTCTTTCGAGCGGAACGAATGAAATTTTATATTGAACGAGATCTGAGTTAGTTCCGATTAAGATTCCTCGGTGGAAATATTCACTTCATCAAGTCAAATGGCAGTGGAATCAACGCAGTGAACCACATCTTATTTGGTGTATTGAGTCGGTCATGGGCGAGCACCTTCAGAGTTCAAAATTTTTGTCTTTGAGTCTTTGACCTGTAAGTTGGTATTATATCTGGGCTCTGGTAAACTTGATGAAAAGCAAAAGAAAGTTGATTAGCGAAAATTTAGCCCGTAAAAGAGGCTAATTGTATTAAAACTAAAATTGATAGAGGGACAATATTATTCATGAAGAAATAAGAGGGATTTTTTAAAAAGAACGAAACTATTTTGTATTTTACTATGAAAGTACCCTTAAACTGTTTATTTCATTTCATTTATTTTTATGAACTGTCAATGTCTAAAGATAAGTCAAGGTTTATAGTTCTGTCTTGGTGAAGATTAGAAACGAGCAACGTTTGGATATTTTTAGAAATTACTACCGAAATTCTAAGCCGATGGGTGCAACTTTACAAACCCACCAAGCAGGATGTGCGTGCTATAGTGGATAATTTCGTGTCAACGTATTCACTATTGAATGCTCCAGCTCAATATTTCAGATCATTTCGAAATCGTTTTAGTAATTTACTGCCTTTCGTGCGCACAGTTGTTTTTTGTTTAAAAGTGTTGACATATAATAATAAAAATAATAATATAATAATGGCGGCGCTACAGTCCGAGGTGGACCTAGGCTTAGCTTCTAAGCAACTACTCGTGTTGTGCGTGCTATTGTTCGCTCACGAGTGGAGGGGACCTACAGTTTAATGCTGACTCCGAACGGCGAGATTGAGAAGCTTTTTCTAGACAGTTATACTCTTTGAGCATTGTCAGCGACTTGAAAGAGGTGGAGCCGTGAACATTTTTTTTTGAAAAATTGTTTGTCTGAACTTGAATTCAAACCTAGAATGTGAAAGTCTAATGCGCATGGTTCGACGCACGAACCCACACGGCCACAGCCACCGCCCTAAAAGTGTTGACACGACGTCTTAATGATTATACGTTTTAATGATTATATAGTTGTAACAATCTAACTTACATGTATACTTGAGTATCCAGCGTGCTTCGCTACGCCCTCTCTGGTGGGCATGTCCCCTTCTTTTTCCAGAGGATCTAAGTTTTCCCGGTGTTCTTTACATGTTTGCAAAATTTCATAATTCTCCGTTGAATGTCACTTTCGCTTAGGCATGATGATGAACATGAAACTCTCAATAATGACATATGTAGGTTGCACACCTCAAATTCTTATAAACTAAAAACGCATAAAAATGCCCATTTCACTCTTGACAACCACCCCTTCATGCCTGCAAAGCTTCATTGAAATCGGTACAGCCGTTTCGGAGATTAGCGCGAACAATCAGACAGATAGGCACTACGATTTTATTAACATAGATTTACATACACGCTATATTAAACATCATTGCCTCAATCATTCAATTATTCGCATGCGAAAACAACAAAACAAAAACACTTACCGGCAAGCGCGATTAAAATGTGCCCATGTACTTTTGTGTTTAAACGATAAACAAATTAAACTAATTGTTTCATGACACTTAGCTGCAAGTTTGAAAAAAAAGAGATTTACGCAGCAAAACTCTTCTTGTTCAATAAACAAAAAAAAACAAATACGACTCTTACCGTATACATCCGTTTACAATACGAGTTCGTTGAAAAAGAACCTTAACATGATCATCCACTGACAGCTGTCAATGTATATGCGTGTATACGCTACAACGTGTATTTACCGTGTGTATGACATCAGCACACAGTATACATACAGCATACGCTCATAGGCGGCTACCTATTTGTTACTGTTTTTTTTATAAGTACAAAATCAGGTGTTGACATAATAATTCGTCAACCAATTTCATGCAAACTTTAGATATACCATCTACACGACCATAAGAACAAACCCTAAAAATTTGATCGAATTTGGTTTGCCCGTTCGTGAGTTATAAAGTTACAACGCACTTGCAATAATGTTTATATACATACAGTGCCTCACAAAAGTATTCGGAATTATGTTTTTTTCCTGGATTTTAGTATTGTTAATCAACAAATAATTATTATAATTATAATAAAAAAAACAGTTTCAATTCAACATTTATTCTCCGTTAACAAGAAATCAGAAAAAATAATGCATGTTTTCTGCCTGCAACAACAACAAAATGCATTAAACTAGGATCCAGGAAATAATATAATTCCGATTATTTTTGTGAGGCACTGTATATAGGTAAAGATTTTAATATTAACAGCTCTAAAAATATCCATCACTCAATAATAAACTTTCTTTTATACAGTCGTTCCAAACAAATAAACGCTCACCTATACATTTATCTTTATTTTTAAACTGATTAATTAAAATATAATTAGAACTAAGGACTGCTAGGCTTCTTTAAATACCCACGATTGTTTACAAAACCACAAAAACGGAAGATAATTCGAGAAACTGGATGAAAAGAAACGTCAAATAATGCAACAATTTTACATCCAGTCTTTGTTTTTTTGTTAAATACAAAATTTCATAGTTCATTTCTCGATTTTAGAATGAGTTTAAGTGCATCACTTTTTCTCACTAATTGAATACACTGTAATTATTCACAATTGATTATACATAGCTCATATACAGTACTGGTATTTACTCCTTTTCGTTATAAGCAAAGGTAACTTTTGAAGATATTGTGTACTTAAATAAATGTAATTTGATAACGGTAAATTAACTCACTCTTCCTACCGTTTCAGATTTCCTTTTACCCAAAATTTGATATACCATCAAAGTGAAAAGATGTTCCATACAGAACAAAAGTTAACAATTTTTTTTTCTTTAGTAGCGGGGTGTATTTAGTTTTTTGTCGCTCACTGTGATAAACACAAAAACATCGCATCTACGATGAAATTCTTGATGAGTGCGTCGAGCTTGTTTCCCAATTTGTTGCCAGTTAAGGTGGTCAGTTTTTGAGCATCGTCAGCCGTGATCTCTCTCTTTGTCTGTTTAGATTCAATCATCATATCTGCGGGCAACATTGCGTTCCATTATCTCCATGGAATCACCGCAGCCAATGCCTACAACAAAAGCCGCTTCACATGTAACACTCGCCTCAGAATTGAACGCACTCGAGGCCTGCACTCTAATTAGAAAGTAAGTAGTTTACGAGTGACCACACCTTATCGGCTATTGTCTGGGCGAAAAGCAAAACGTACTCTCGTACCTTTTCCGGTTTTCACAACTTTTCACGGGCTAACAATGACATTGTTACCGCCCCCTCCGCATAGCTGTTCGAACGCAATCGAAAGCAGATAATTCAATTATCTCATCTCACTCCGACCATGCCCCCAAGGCTTAGCCCAATTCAGCGCGGCAGGCATTAGCCACGCCAGATCGGATCAGTCTCCGACCTCATCTCTGACCCCGGCACCCGGGCGAAAATCTGTTTGTGTTTGATCACCAAACCATCATTGAATTGCGCGGTAAATATTTGTCTTCGATCGAGAGAGAAAAGCCGCCTCAAGTTCAGCCCAACAACGCGGCTGCGGACCATCAGGCGAGCCGTGTTTACCGGCAGCGGATTGTGCAAGTAAATCACTTCAACTGTATCTGCGACATGATTTGTTTTTCTACTGCGAAATAATGAAGAGGAAAAGAGGCGAACAAACACGCTGCAATTAGTTGCTAAGAAGTCGCGCCATTCAGATGGGATTTTGAGATACATTCACCACCGCATCGTTCAAGGTGGCGGGCGCACCGGTGAAGACGTGTGCTATTGCAACTCGCTGGCGCAGCGAGTGGAGGCGACTTGTGCAAAAGACGTTCCATTAGCCTACATGCCTCGAGGGGCATTTAGAATTGCCAACCGGTGGTGGATCGTAATTGTTTTATGGTCTCATCTGGCAGATGGTCAGATGTTCAGTTGGCAGGACACAAATCAGACTGAAGACGTGGCCCATGTGAGTCTGCGGAGCGGGGGCATATTTGAAAGTAGTCGCGGCTAATGACTGCAGAGATTGACGATGACTTTAAGTGGACTCGCGTGTTGGGTGCTAACACCAGAGAGAGATTTGTCATGGTGCTCGAGAGTGATCGTGAAGGACGTTGCATTTGGGTGCAACGAAAGTGGGTCTCATGCAGTTTGCTTATGATGGGAGGTATTTAGTGGTTTTTAAAGTTAACGACAAACATAAATTATTGGTTTGTGGGGGGTATTTTTTGGTGAACAAGAGAGTGAGTCGCCGATAAACCGGGCTGCGACTCAAAGTAGAACAGGGGACTAACGACGAGTGTCACTATACAGGGAGACTAGATAAGAACGATAGGAAAAGAAATTTAAATAAAACAACAACGATGAGAGATAAAGAATTGATTATGGCTTTATTTTGAAGCTTCATACGAGCCATTATGTACGGAATAGCACATCAATTAAAAGACGCCTCGCCTCGCTTCGCTGGCAGTGCTTCAAGCGGTCGGTTCAATTTCTGTTGACTCGGAGCAATAGGTGCGTCGTTATGTAGGCAATACCGTCTCGAATGTTGGCCTCGAGTTCATCCAAAATGGTTGGCCTGTTGTCTTGTTAGACAATGGACATGACGTAGCCTCAGAGAAAATAATCGAGTAATGTCAAGTCGCACGATAGCGGCAGCCAGTTGATGACAGCCCGCCGTGAGATGGCCCAGTGGATCGGACACTAGATACTCGTAGTTGCAATGATTTCTGAAAAAAACAATTTAAACTCAATCTTCTTCCTCTTTTAATGACACTTCAGTCCCTGCTGGTGCCCCGTACGGTGCTTTTCCAGCCAGCATAAGCCTTTGCTATCTGTCTGCAGTTTCGAGTATCAAGTCGGTTGAGATGGTGTGCGCCACCTCAATAATGGACATATTCTACTGCTTTGCCCCACAGGCTCAGAGTTGAAAATTGTTAAGGTCGGAGCTACGTTGTCCATGCGCTCTATATAGGACAACCACTTTAGACCCTGGATCCGTAGACTCATGTCGCTGTACAGTCCATAAAGTTCGTGGTGGATTCATGAAAATCATTTCAATCACCGATCGTTTAAAGATAAAGAGGATAGTCGAGATCACGACCATCATGGCTACTGTTCTCTATCACTACACAAACCCTACAATCCATTCCCCATCAACAGTTAATATTCACGACGATAGACGATCAAAACAAGCAGTAAGTCGTTTTTATAGTAGCAAATGTACAAGTTGGACCATCTAGTGGTTTATTTTTTAATCATGGGTTATTTTGACACTGACAGCTGTTTCCGCTCGAAATCTTGACAGAAAGTCAGTATCATACCTTCGCGGAACGAAATGAGTCACTTTACGCTTGAACAGCGTTGGGAAATATTGAAAACTTATTTCCAAAGTGAGTGCTGTGTAGGCCAAGCAGTGCGTTTTTTTAAAAGAAGTTTTGGCCGAAATGGAGCACCCACCGCGACTGCTTTACGCAAGTTTGTGCAGAAAGTTCCTGAGACTGGTATGCTAGTGAACAACACTCATGGTCCCCGTCGTCGTACAGTGCGCACAGATGGTAATGTGGCTGCTGTGGCCGAGAGTGTAAGACTCAATTCACGAACCTCAACTCGCCATCGATCTCAACTCGAACAGCTCAACATTTCACGCACTGGCCTGAGGAGAATTCTGCACAAAGATCTCGGACTATTCGTTTACAAGGTCCAATTGACTCAGCAATTGAAAGCGCGTGACCACACCATCCGCTTCGTTATCGCTTCGCAGTTTGGGCCCTAGAGAAGTGTAAATTGGAGAATGATTTTGGACGATTTTGAAAAATCCTCTTTTCTGACAAGGCGAAGCGCTTTTTCATCTCGGCGGCTACGTTAATAAACAAAATCGTCGCATCTGGGCCTCGCAAAAGAAAAACCGCACGTTATTGCCGAGAAGCCAATGCTTCCATAGAGAGTGACAGTTTGGTGCGGATTGTGAAGTGGCATCATTGAACCATTTTTCTTCGAAAATGAGACGGGGAACAACGTTTCGGTCAACGTTAAGCGTTACAGAGTCATCTTAACCGACTTCTTTTTACTGAAATTGAAGACAAGGATTTGAACGACCTCTGGTTCATGCAGGATGGCGCGCTATGCCACACAGCCCATGCCACAATCGATCTTTTGCCAAATTCCCAAATCGTGTTATCAGCCGTCTTGGCGATGTCTATTGGCCGCCTCGGAGCTGTGATTTGACCCCTTTGGACGTTTTTTTGTGAGGAACAGTGAAGGACTGAAGTTATGCCAGCAATCCGGAAACGATTCAAACACTTAAGGCCTTAAGTTGTTGTGCACAAAGGCCTTACTTAATACATTTCGTTGTTGTGCACAAGTCTGCACAGACCGTCTGTGTCGTGTTTATTCATGTCGTTTGTTTGCAGCGACCGTCTGCGTGAATTCAAACATTTTTGAATTTTGCATGGTCTGCAGCGACGTGTCTGTGTAGTGTGTAGTGCATTTTGCACAGACCAGCGAGAAACTTCATGTCAGAAACATGAATAAAAATACAGATAGACAATTTTGAACAAAATTTCTGGATCTTTATAAAAGTTTGCCGGTTTTGTGGCATGTAAAAAGTGCCGATTATTGTAATCGGGTTTTAAAATCCGATGCCTATGATGGTGTACAAATTTAAAGAAATTGATCCAAATTCTTTATTTTCTTTGAATTTCTTCTCTCTTTATGTTTTTTTTAATTGCCAAAGCAATGATTATTGCGGCACAAGCAGTGTCTGTCATTTTTCCGACTCGACGACTACGACAAAACGATACAAACTAATGTGCAGATTGTCTGCACCGTGTGCGGCGAAGGGATGTTTCCACAGACTTATGGTTGCTATAGGTTACTATAGGTTTGCAGCGACGTGTCTATGTCGTGTATGGGCCCTATTAGAAAAAATTAAAGTTGCCCTAATTTTCTGATGTTTTGTTTATGTAGTCGGTAATGCAGTATCGCCTGATGTCATCTAATGTGTATTTTGGTTTGTTTTTTTTAGTTCTAGACCGTAATTCAGTTGGAAGTCATATGAAAACCCATCGTCTTGTCCTAAATCTTGGACGATTAGAGATCTTAAGCTTTGTTCTGCACAATTTGAAAAAATTGGCGGGAATGTCAAAACTAAGGCTCTGTTCACAGAATGGGAATCTTTATAATTTTGGTATATCCGTCCGCACGTATATCTGTCGCACTATTTCCTATCAACACTGTCGTCATTTTTGTCCATTAACTTGACCAAGAGTTGGTGTCTGTCAATCAGAAGTTAACAGACCATTCCTGTTAAGTGAATGGAATTCATGAAGACAAATGTGAACAAAGGTACTGGTTTTGCAATACATCAGAAGTAGATAGTATTTCTATAACATAGACTCCTTGCTAGTTTGGCGTGAGTCTCTTAAGGACCTGCAAGCGAAAGGAAAGAGTTCTTATGAACTCAACAAATTGTTATTTTGAAATTCAGTGAACTGTACAAAAGACGCGCAGGGCACTCACTCACTCACTATTGTTCGCCATGAGCAGATGAGCGGAAAAAAATAGTGACGGAGGAGTATACAAGGAATGCAACCACTTTGACCTTGAAAGACTTCGAATTGACAGACACCTAACTCGACCTTGAACTACGAAGTCTTCAAAGACTTCGAATCGGCAAACGACTTCCCTCAGTTTAAGATGAATCTCCGCGAAACGATGCATACAAGGAAGTCTTTGCTATCTCAACTCAATCATAATTTTGCATCATTTCCGGATGAAATCAAGAATTTTTTTCACTTCTCGCCGTCTGGGGACCTGTTCCTCTTCCCCAACATTGACCTCAAAGATCCCACGTAACCAATTTGTCCCACTGCCTTCAAAAGACTCCTGTCATAATTGATTTGTGCAAAAATGATATTCACTAATTTTGATTCATTTGTCAAAATTAACATATCAGACAACAGCCAGCGACCAGAGGTCGCGCATAAATATTTTGCTGGCGCATGCAAATGAAGATCTTACACCAGAGCCGCTGGTAATGACAGGTAGTCGCATAACTTTGATGGATTGCGCCGTGCATTCCAAGTCGCTGAGGAGTATTTTTTTCTGGTTTTTGCCAAAACAAAAGAGGTCATTACTGATGGTCATAGTTGATTGGCAGAGATGCGAGATGCGGACGGTTACGGCGCTAATCGGACGCCGAGAGAGAGAGAAATGGACGTCAGTCGATTGGAATCGTGCGTAATGGGTGAGATGTCGGGCGGTTTGGTTTTGTTTTCATCCATGAATACGTGATTATGCACAACAGATTCCATTAAAAGCCGAGGTATTTTGTGTCCATCTCATTAATTAGATGGGGAACACAGGTGGTCTTGGACCTTGGAGCGACTGCCTTTGTTGTCTCTGGTTGAATGCAGACGAGTTTCTTGGATCTTGTTAGACGGCTTTTGTTGTATGGTCTGCTGCTTCGTTTGCGAATTGGAGAAATTTGTCAATTTCGATGGTCCAATGGATCATATGGATCTTTTGTTCAGATCCCTGTGAATGTGGGAGGCAAGGAGTAAAAGAAAGTCGGAACTCACGGTCGTTGACCTTTTAAAAGTAATTCCAGAAAAGGCGTCACCACTTCCAGCATCCTTTTGTTGAGCCTTAGAGCAGTTTTTAGTACTGGAAGGCATAGTCTTGTGGTACTGGTGCTCTGGCGAAACGCTTTAGCTCTGGTGATCTTATTCAGTGTGGGACCACTCTAATCGATGTTGTTACTAGAATCCGACCGAACATTCGGCTTCGACTTCGGCCGAAAAACTCGTCTTCGGTCGGAATCTAGTTGTTACCCTGCTTCTCGAAGAGACTTAGGTTCACCAATTTCATGCAGATTAAGATTTAAGTGATGAACTAGGGATCTTGGCTAGTTCTTGTGGCGTCTCTGCTTGCGAGCACCCATCTATCTGTGATATCTTACTAGGAATATTTTTCCGAATGAATGTTGCTTTACCAGCATCTGAAAGTGGCTCTTCCAGTTTCCAATGACCGCTGATCTAAAGTGTCTTCCAATAGGAACTGCCGAACTTTGACAGTTGATAGGGCCCATATTGTTGAAGCTACATCTGTCAAATTGACTGTCATTTATTGAATCTATTTTGCCAAATCACCATGCATGGACAAAGCATTCAACAACTCGTGCAAATGATTTAATAGTTTTGGTTGTCAATTCGGGCAACGTTCCGCGTGTTTCGTCCATTTTACGGTCGCCATAATCATCCTACCGAGAGGACTATTCGCAGTGTTGTCAATAAATTTGAGTCCACTGGTTCAGTAAATGATAAACCAACACCGTAGGTCGGCGAAACGCAAGATCTGCCGAAAACATCGCCGCTGTCGCATAGCCGTGAGAGTGTGCAGGAGAATCCGAGGCAGTCGATTTTGCGTTGCTCGCAAGAACTCGGACTTTCGCAGACCACAACTTGGCATATTCTGCGGCGTGACTTAGGCCTGCACCCGTACAAAATTCAACTGACCCAGTTTTAGGCTGTAGCTCACAGATTGCTTGGATGATATTGGCCTTAAGTGCTTGAATCGTTTCCGGATTCTTGGCATGACATCGGTCTTTCATCTTCCTTCAAAGGGGTCAAATCACAGCTCCGAGGCGGTCAATTGACATCGCCAAGACGGCTGCTTGGGAATTTGATGCGCAAAAGATCGATTGTGGCAGGGGCTGTCTGGCATAGCGTGCCAACTTCCATGAACCAGAGGTCGTCTAAATCCATGTCTTCAATTTCAGTCAGCAAAAAAAGTCGGTTAACATGGCTCTCTAACGACCACCGTTCACCGAAACGTTGTACCCAGTCTCATTTTCGAAGAAAAATGGTACAATGATGCCACCACCCCACAATCCGCACCAAACTGTCATTCTCTATGGTGTGGATGCATTGGCATTGGATCTCGGCAATAATGTGCGGATTTTCCGAGCAGATGCCAGATGCGGAAATTTTGTTTGTTAACGTAGCCGCCAAGATGAAAATGCTCCTCGTCTCGTCAGAAAAGATGATTTTTCGCCCCAAAATCGTTGTCCGATTCAAACTACTCTAAGGCCCAAAGGGAGGGTCGCGCGTTCTCAAATGCTGAGTCAATTGGACTTTGTAAGCGAATAATCCGAGATCTTTGTGCAGAATTCTCCTCAGGCTAGTGCGTGAAATGTTGAGCTGTTCGAGCTGAGATCGATGGAGAGTTGATGTTCGTAAATTGAGTCTCACACTCTCGGCCACAGTAGCCACATTCTCATCTGTGCGCAACGTACGACGACGGGAGCCATGAGTGTTGTCTTGTCCACTAGCATACCAGTCTCAGGAACTTTATGCACAAGCTTGCGTACAGAAGTCACGGTGGGTGCTTCATTTCGGCCAAAACTTCCTTTCAAAAAACGCACTCTTTGGGCTGCACAGCACTCACTTTGGAAATTAGTTTTCAATATTTCCCAACGTTGTTCAAGCGTAAAGCGATTTCGATCATTTCGTTCCGTGGAGTTATAATACTGACTTTCTGTCAAGATTTTGATCGGGAAACAGATGTCAATGTCAAAATAATCTATGATTCAAAAATGAACTATTAGATGGCCTACCCTGTACCCTGATTTTTGAGATTTTTAGGCTCAAAGCAATCCACCATTTAGTCCACTGAAAGACTGTAGATCCGAAATGTCATTATTTCAATGACTGGATGGCGCAGTTTGTTAAGTGCCTGCCCTAATTAAGAGGGGTCGCAGGTTCGAATCTCAGTGAAAGCAAAATTAATACGCTTTTATCCGGTTTTTCGAATCTGGTCCAGTCACCATTTGCCGTTGGGATGAAATTAACAGCACTATCACTGGAGTTGTCGATCAGTGGTAGTAGTCTGACTTATGGGTATCACAATGGACCAATATAGTCTCAGCGTGCTGGAAAATTCTCTGGCAGTCCCCTAAACCTAACCTTAGACCTCAATTTTAATGTACTTCCGACTCCAGGCGCAAATTTCCTTGGTCTCTTTGGCTACGTGGTTTCTTTTAAGATTTCGATTGTGTCGTTCTATCTTCCAACTTAGTCTCCGTTTTTTTTTTCGAAACGATTTTTACTGTCATTAAGAAGACAGGTTCTCGCAGTCTATTCGGTTCTACAAAAGCTAACTTACTTAAAAATCTGCCACTCTACTCTTCAAAGAAGGAACCGCAACTGTTCAAAAACTACATCCGCAGTCTAATCGGAAGCCTCTCATTATTCGGAAGCCGTCTAATCGACTGGCATCAAGAAACCCTTAGACTCGCAACACTAGTGCACTCTCGTGTCAATTTCACACGAAAAACTGAACATCTACGGAAACCATCAGAAGAGTTCGGCACACTTGCAGCAACCTCACACCAGCCGAGGTCGCACTAGGTTCATTCTCCAGGAAGCTGCAGCCATACCCTCCAGCATCTTCATCAAAACCATCATCAAATACCTTCCAAATGCCCGCAGCCACTTGAGACCCGCCAACAATCGTTCGTTTGTTCAACTTTTCGCGCAATAATCTCACAGCCGTTGGCATTTATTGGCCTCAAGACCACCATCCCAGTCGATCTCAGAAATGTGTAGCATTGTTCAGAAGAAGCGTCGGCCAGAGGTCAACACCAACAGCACTCCTGGCGACTGTCAATAAAACAAAAATATTGACATCCACTCGCCTACAGGCTGAGGGGCCCACCGCTCGGGGTTATAGGTTAACAAGCCGCCCCGTCGTCGTCGATAATCACTCGCACTTGTCAAATCCGATTTAAACTCTCCGCTGTCATCTGTCAATTAGTGCGTCGCACATGAGAGGCGAACGTTGTCATCCCCCGGGTTGACTCTGTGGATGGCTGTGTGTGTGACCACACGACCAATTTCGGCTTGAAGTGGGACCAAGCCAGAAACCGGAGTGTTGTGCAACTAGACGCCGTCGTTGCTATGCGGCGTTCCCCACCACGACGACGACGCGATGCTGCCAGGGACGAACTCGCTCATGTTGCAGATGTGCTCGTACGTGGAATATCCGAAGCCGCAGAGCATCCAGTTTTTTGCTGTACCAGCGATGCTTTGCAATGCAAAATGTTCGCTGGAACAGGTGAGTGTGCGATACATTCGCAATCTCTCTGCCAGCAGCAGCAACATTCCCCAGGTGCTCGCTGCTGGGAGTTTCGATGGTAAATCATCGCCACAATCGGCTGCAGCGGCGTCATGAGAAGGAACGATGGGGAGTCATTAGACGGGACTTATGCAATCAAGATTCAAGATTCAAGACTCATCGGTATCGGTTGATCTTTCCTTGCCATTGTTCCGACGAGAGCGAGTTGCAGATACGAGCTCGAACACAATTGAAATCCCGACTCATCCACTTGCTAGCTCACCTTGCTACGGTTACGGACGCCCTTTCTACGGTACGCCTGCAATTGCTGAAGGTTAGTCTTGGTCTTGTCAAACTGTCTGCCGCCATCATCAGCCATGACTACGGCAGACGTGTGAGGTCTTCGGAGATAATCGCTCGAAGGGTAATTAGCTTCGTTTCTCGCCGCACTTGTCAGTACTGCTTCTCTCATCTCTTCTCGGTTTTGCATGTCAAACTCTTGGGCAATCTTGACAACATGAAATCATCATCGCTGTCTCGTTGTTTTGCGTAGTTGAACACCAAACACCCGAACACCCGAACACCCGCCGAGCGAGCAGCGAGTGGGGTAGTTCTCTAATCTCCATGCGCACCATGAAGGCAATGGGTTAACGTTCGTTGCCCAACTCTTTTGTTTTAATGGCACAGTTTCTTTGTGCCGCAGTGTGCTAACTGACCTCTAATCTGAACTTCGAGCGAAATGATTTGTCAGAATATGGAGTTGTGAGGCTTTAATTTGCAATGCATTGAGGCAGTTAAAGTTTCATTGCAGGCTGCTCGTGTGTGGGGACCATTCCCTCTCGCGCTGTGTGTGTGTGCGTGTGCTGTCTTTCTCTGTAATCACTTCAAGGTGAGGCACTTCGATTGTTACTCGTCGATTGCAGCACATCTTCAGATGGAATGTACACAAGTGTGAATAGCGCGCTTGCTTGGGATTTAACTAAGGCAATTCTTAATGATATGTGAGCAATAAGCCACTAGAAGGTCTTGTACCAACCAAAGCTAAAGTGCTTCCTTTCCGAGCGCAAACGGATGATTCGGCTTATGGAGGCCTCTCATTGGTTGTGTCTAGATTAGTTAATTTTGTGATGGAAGAATGGCTGGGGTCCGTAGGTTAAACAGAGGAGATTACTTGCCAGAACAGAGGAATAATCTTGTTAGTCAATCAACGAGGAGCCAGACGGAAAGCAATTAGAAGCAACAGATCCTTTCCAGAAGCAAATTCCGATTGACTGACAAGGAGGACATCTGGTGTCGATGCAAAGGGTTCTTCGCTTAAATTTTGGGAATCGCTACTCAGTTCAACAGTACTCAGAACAACTAGATCTGGATTCCGTAACCGTTCCATGCTTGTGTTTCTTCCGACAAGTCCACGTTAGATAGGGGAAGCAAGCCTATTATAAATCAACTGCCCAAAGCCACTAGTTTGCCGACTGACAAACTTTAGTAAACTTTACTTATAATAATAATATTGGCGGCGCTACAGTCCGAGGTGGACCTGGGCCTAGCTTCTCAGCAACCACTCGTATTGTGCGTGCTATTGTTCTCTCACAAGTGGAGGGGATCTACAGTTTAATGCCGACTCCGAACGGCGAGATTGAAAAGCTTTTTCTAGACACTTAGTACTAGTCCTCTTTGAGCATTGTCAGTGACTCGAAAGAGGTGGAACTGTGAAAAATGTTAGGTGTTTTTTTTGGAACTGAACCGAGAACATCGAGCGTAGGAGTCGACGCACCTACCCACTACTCAACGGCTCCCAAAATTAATTTGGTTACTCTTAAAGAGGCTGGTCCATCTAGTGTTTTTTTTTAATCATAGGTTATTTTGACACCAGCTGTTTCCCGCTCGAAATCTTGACAAAAAGTCACTATCATACCTCCGCGGAACGAAATGAGTCGCTTTACGCTTGAACAACGTTGGGAAATATTGAAAACTTATTTCCAAATGAGTGATGTGTAGCCCAAACAGTGAGTTTTTTGGAAAGAAGTTTTGGTGGAAATGCAGCACCCACCGCAACAGCTGTACGCAAGTTTGTGCAAAAAGTTCGTGAGACTGATATGCTAGTGGACAATACTCTGGGTCGCCGTCACCGTACGGTACGCACAGATCAGAATGTGGCCAAGAGTGTAAGACTCAATTCACGAACATCAACTCGCTCGAACATATACACAAAGATGTCGGATTAATCGCTTACAAGGTCCAATTGAGTCAGAAAACGAAGGCGCGCTATCATCCGCTTCATTATCGCTTCGCAGTTTGGGTTGAGCCTTAGAATTGCACAACAATTTTGGGCGAAAAATCATCTTTCCTGACGAGACGAGGCGCGTTTTCATCTCGGCGGATATGGCTACGTTAACAAACAAAAATCCCGCATCTGGGCTCGGAAAACGCAAACCCGCACGTTATTATCGAGAAGCCAATGCATCCACACCACAGAGAGTGAGAGTTTGGTGCGGATTGTGGAGTGGTGGTATCATTGGAGCATTTTTCTTCGAAAATGAAGCTGGGAACAACGTTTCGGTGAATGGTGGTCGTTACAGAATCATGTTAACCGACTTCTTTTTTCTGAAATTGAAGACATGCATTTGGACGACCTCTGTATCATGCAGGATGGCGCGCAATGCTACACAGCCCATGTCACAATCGATCTTTTGCGCACCAAATTCGAAAATCGTGTTATCAGCCGTCTTGCCGATGTCAATTGGCCGCCTCGGAGCTGCGATTTGAACCCTTTGGACTTTTTTTCGTGGGGAACTGTGAAGGACCGATGTTATGTCAACAATCCGGAAACGATTCAAGCACTTAAGGCCAAGCCAATATTATCCAAGCAATCCCACTGAGTGAGCTACAGCCCGAAACCATCAACAAGGTCTTGGAAAATTGGGCTGACATTGGTGCGCTGCTGTGAAGGCAGACGAGGCAGCCACTTGAACGACATAGTATTTCATAATTAATGGGAATGTCTGTCCTTACTAATAAAGCCATAGATAGATGGAAAGAATTTAGTTTTGTTCATTTTATTGCATTTTTAAAAAGAAACTTGTATTTGACCGATCCTGTCATCGAGAAAGGACCCACAACATCGACGACTTGGCCAGAACTTCACCATAATAATAATAATAATGGCGGCGCTACAGTCCGAGGTGGACCTAGGCCTAGCTCAGCCTAGGCTAGCTCCGTCTACCTTGGCTTCGCGGTAAATAGTACAAGCAACATCAGAACCGAGATCAAGCCCAGAAAAACTCTTGTCAATCGCTATTTTGTTTTTGTGGGCCTAAAGGGCAATTGAGCTCTATTACTCCTCTTTCGGAAGGCCAAGTTGACTCTGTATAATACATTGATCACCCCAGTCCTGCTGTACGGCGCAGAGGCATGGACAATATCCTAAGCGGATGAAGGAGCTCTTGGCCTTTTCGAGAGAAAAGTTCTGCGCGTGATCTTTGATCCTTTTTGCGTTAATGGCATTTGGAGGAGAAGGTTCAACCACGAATTGTTAGGGCTGTACAGCGACATGAATCTAGCCAGGCGTCTACGTATCCAACGCCTAAGATGGCTAGGTCATGTAGAGCGTATGGACAACTCAGCTCTGGGCCGAAGAATCTTCGAGTCTTCACCTTTGGAGCGACTTCAATTAAGTCCACGCGCGCAATTGGCAGGCATCAGGTAGCAAATTTTGGTGCTAGCTTCTTGGTTGAGGCTCTTTTTCACCACGGATTTTGGCGCTAGTGCTGCTTTGCCATTCCCACCGTCCATAAATCTGTTTGACAAATGAAACCCTGTCGCCACACCAGCATCAAAGAAGTCAGCTGGCAAATAAATCAAATCAGCCTTTGAAACGGCAATCAAATCAATCTTTTGTGCCCCGGTGCCCATCACTCACTTCCGCCTGAAATAATTTACGGCCCATCTCGCCTAATTCAAAATCCACCGCAAGCGGTTAAAGCCACAAGCAACCGGTGGCGTGCCCGCAAAATTGAAAGCTGTTCCTTTGACCCAAGTCCATTGCAACGATCCCATCGGCAAGCCAACGCTCAAGCCAACTCTCGGTGCAACCAATTTGCAATCATCCTATCCCACAAATTGTTTCGCTTCATTCGCCGTGTCACTTTCGTGGCATCTCACCTCCCTGCGAGTGGGTAATTCGTTACTTTTTTTCGTCGACTTTTACCGCAGACTCGGTGCATTTTTATTCAAATCCGCTGCACGGATCTCTATCGGTGCGCGACTGTTTTTCTGATGGCCACAGCGCCACAGCGCCACAGAGCCAGAGAGGAAAGTAAAAGTCTTCGAGTTGGCAACTCTCGCGTACTTACATGGGTCTTGTAACTTGCAGTGACTTGCAGTTTCTAAATCCATAACCTGTCTGGTACTTCGAAGAGGTGGCTCACGAAAAACTACGTGATTTCACTTTTTTTTCGCCGCCTTCTCATCGCAATCGGCATCGTCATCGTCTTCTCGTCGCCGCTTGCGCGTTGTCATCGCGCGGTTGACCGTGAATCGGTCGGGTCTTTTTTTGTTCGTTTTCTTTTCGCCGCTGCTAAATGGCTACATTGACTTTGAGATACTCTCGCGGATACTTACCACCAAAGCCCCGGGGGCGCAGGCACACCGATGCCAGGCAGATGTTGACACTCGCAATGCATTCATTAAACAAAAAGGTGTCTGCTGAGCCGAAAAGCTGCCTGCGGAGGGGGGAGAAGCGTCTTTTCAATATTTCCAATCAGCCGCAGATACAGACGCAGCCTTGGCGTATTCAAATTCGATAAACTTCACCTAGAACTGAATTTGTGCAATTAATCGTAAGAGGATCATGTGTCAGATTTTTGTTCGTCTTATTTTGTCTAGATGCAATGCGCAAGCTCACGCAGGCTAAGGTCAGACAATCGCTGGATTGCTTTTGAAAAGATGATTTCGCCGGGGGTTGACTGAGAATCGATGTAATAATTGATTACGTGGTGGCATCATCGCGCGTCTAGTAGTCAGCCTCGGTCCAAGCTCAGATTAAATTGAAGCGACCTAGTTTTGTCTCGAGGTGCACGCGTTTAAATGCGATTCAGATTCGTGGGGCATCTTCGCCTTGTAGTGGGTTGCTTTGATTGGTGGCTGGGGGCTCATCTCACATGATTCATCTGTTTGTGGAATTTAATGGATTTTAGTCCAAGTGACTGCGGGATTTAATGAGCTCGTCTGAAATGTCTTGTGGTCCAGAAATGTCCATATGAGCTGTTCTGGCTTTCTTTTTACGACGTGTGGCGCCTCTCACGCACCTGAAATCATGTCATGTGGGCTTTTGTTATGGAAAACATCCTTCAATTTTGGCTCTTATTTCCTTGTGGGTCCTTGAGAATCAAGTACATCGTGTACAATTGCTGAGAGTTTTCCTTAGTTTGTGTCAACATTTCTTTGCTGCAATGTTCTGCGTCATGTGTTCCCCTGTCCGCTGGGTTCTCTTCTGTCTCAGTTGGATTAGGTTGGGGGCTGCTAGTGAGTTCACCACCACACTTAGACCATGTTGGTCCATTGTGATACCCACAGTCAGTGATAGTTCCGTTAATTGAATTGATCCCAACGGAAAATGGAGACTGGACCAGATTTGAAAAACCGGATAAAAGCGTATTAACTTTGCTTTCACTGGGATTCGAAGCTGGGACCCCTCTAACTTAGGGCAGGCACTTAACCAACTTCGCCATCCAGTCGTCTTTTGTCTTGGGTAGTTTTGGGTAACCAACTCACTGCCACTTCCCTCTCTTGTCTTTCTTTCGCCTGTTTTCTGGTAAAAAAATGTTGGTTGGGAGTAAGATTGGGCCAGAAAATCCTGAAACTGTTGCATAGGTCCGTCCTGATGAAAGTTTAAAGTTTTCTCTGAAAATTGGTGGTCACCAGTACACTCATTAGGCACAAGGATTCAATATCGGAGCCAAGCAGTTCAGTTTGTTTGAATTGAATCGAGTTTGCTCTGAAAATTCTTTTGGAAATGTCCAATTCAGATCCGTCATCGGTGCATAACATCGCTTAACATCGCTCCTTCACGCTTCCTCAAAAGAAAACTTCCAAAAGGGGTCAAATCGCAGCTCCGAGGCGGCCAATTGACATTGCCAAGACGGCTGATAACACGATTTTCGAATTTGGTGCGCAAAAGATCGATTGTGGCATGGGCTCTGTAGCATTGCGCGCCATCCTGCATATAGCAAAGGTCGTCCAAATCCATGTCTTCAATTTTAGAAAAAAATAAGTCGGTTAACATGATTCTGTAACGACCACCGTTGACAGAAACGTTGTTCCCAGCCTCATTTTCGAAGAAAAATGCTCCAATGATGCCACCACTCCACAATCCGCACCAAACTGTCAGTTTCTGTGGATTCATTGGCTTCTCGACAATAACGTACGGGTTTGGGTTTTCCGAACCTCAGATGCGGTGCGGCAAGTTTGTTTGTTAACGTAGCCGCCGAGAGGAAAATGCGTCCCTCATCAGAAAAGATCATTTTTCGCCCAAAATCGTTCTCCAATTCAAGCTGCTCTAAGGCCAAAACTACGAAGCGATAACGATGCGAATGGTCGTGTCACGCGCCTTCAATTGCTGAGTCAATTGGACCTGAACCTTGTAAACGAAGAATCCGAATCTGAGATCTTTGTGCAGAATTCTCCTCAGGCTAGTGCGTGAAATGTTGAGCTGTTTGAGCTGAGATCGATGGCGAGTTGATGTTCGTGAATTGAGTCTCACACTCTCGGCCACAGCAGCCGCATTCTCATCTGTGCGCACCGCACGACGGGGATCATGAGTGTTGTCAACTAGCGTACCAGTCTCACGAACTTTTTATACAAATTTGCGTACAGAAGTCCCCGTGTGTGTTGGGTGCTTCATTCCGGCTATACAGCACTCACTTTGGAAATATATTGTAATAAGTTTTCAATATATCCCAACGTTGTTCAAGCATAAAGCGGTTCATTTCGTTCCCCGGAGGTATGGTACTGACTTTCTGTTAAGTTTTTGAGCGGGAAACAGCTGTCTATGATTTAAAAAGAAACCACTAGATGGCTGACCTTGTTTACTCGTACATGGCTTTCTGCAAAACTCAAATCAACTCAATCCTGCTCTACGACGCGATGCCACAGCCATTGTCACATTTCATCAAAAAATCCATCTCCCGTCTGTCCTCTTGTTTCGAAAAAGGAGGAAGATCGATCAAGTGATCGCACATGCAAGAGAAATTGATCGTGACAACTGGAACAACGTTAAGACGTTGAAGAACGTTGAAGATGACTGGATGGCGCAGTTGGTTAAGTGCCTGCCGTAAGTTAGAGGGGTCCCAGGTTCGAATCCCAGTGAAAGCAAAATTAATAAGCTTTTATCCGGTTTTTCAGATCTGGTCCAGTCACCATTTGACGTTGGAATCAAATTAATGGCACTGGAGTAGGTTGCTACCTGGCAGTACAATGGACCAGTTTTGAGTCTGAGTGCTCCATTAATTTTTCAAAAAATCCTCCGAAAACAAAAAGAAAAAAACGTTCCGAAGACCGTCAAGGGTAAGTTCGTTGTTACTTTACCAACAAAGATAACTTCAGAGCTTGTGATCTAATCAAAGCGCCTCCTCTCCACCTTACTGGTCCTTAGCACACATGCTCAACGACAAAGAAGATACGAGAGCAAAGACAGTCGAAATTTAAATTACGAAGACCATCCGCATGTCTTCATCCATGCGCCAATCACTGCCTCTAAAGTCCGATCTGAGTTGCTAAAGGCAAGCGTTTCGCGTCAAATTGATGCCTCAATCAAGGAAGCGACTCTTTTGGTTAACCCAACGCAGACCCGTCTCCCACACGAAACCCGATATGAGGACCGGCGGTGACAAATGAAGAAAACCTAGCGAACAACATTCCATTCGACTCCTATTACGAGTGCCAAACCATGGGACCTCTCCGCCTCCGAAACTTAATCACGACGACGCCGCGCCACGAGCATCAACCGCAGGAATGCATGTAACAAGTGTTGGCCAAAGAAAAACTCAAAAGATCCCATCAATTCGTTTTCGATTTCCTACGATGGGGCACCCATACCCGCCTGCCGGACGATGGAGGCGGCGGTGGTCATTGTGCAAAAGTGAAAACCAGCGGAAGAGCCACATCGCGAATGGGCCGCTGAGAAGGTTGCTAATAGCTGGTTACACCAGAAGTAAACACTCTTCAACGAAAGTGCACATCACACACGAAATGGCCGCAGGCACACGAGCGCCGACTAAAAGATTATCTCACGCGTTTAAGGCGCTTAAGGCGCGCACCAGCGACATTTGACCAGAAAGTGAAAACGAAAATATCAAAGTGGCGACTTGGGACATGGGTTTGGGGGAATCTGGGAGGAATGACGTGGACAATTGTGCTCGCTGAGGGAGGGCGAGGAGGTTTATGACTTTGACATTCCACGGTATCAGAGACGATCTTCTTCTGCTTCGGTGCAGAAGAGAAATGTCCCACGTCGGACAAAGGCTTATTGTGTTGGCCCTGAGGTTAACGGAGATCACCGGGCAGATGTATCTTCTGTTTATGGTATGACATGGGACAGGTCTTCTTGTGTAATGAAAGTCAGGTACAGACGGGATCAGTAGGATGGGCGGCTACCGCGGGTTGCATGGTGTGGGCAAGGAGTTCGGATACAAATTACCATCCACATTTTTTTTTTCGTAGGATTTTTGAAACACTTCCAGTCGTCTTCCACATGAAATTCGATCCTAGCTCCTGGAACAAGTTCCTGGTTCGAACAGGAGGCGATAAATGAACCCTCGGGATTGGCGTCAAGTGATCGCGGATCTTCGACTCTAAACCAGTGGGACAACGCAACAGAGGACGACCACGTCTAAGGTGGTGCACCTGAGTGGAGAAGGACTTCAACTAACAACTTGGCGTACACAACAGGTGACAGCTAGCAAAAGTTAGTGCTAGCTGGAGAGGTTTGTTGGTTGTGACCCGGGTCCACCCCGGACTGCAGCGCCACAAGAAGAAGAAAGTTCGTGAATGGTCTTGATCACTGGATCAGCGTGCAGAAGATTGATACGGTAGGCAGCTCGGGTTGTTAAGTCAAGTAAAACTGGGTCTGGAGAAAGTAATACTGGTGGCACTTCAGTTCGATGTCGATCTGGACCTTACATAGAGAGTCTCAAGAAGAAAATAGTTCAAGTAAAGGATGGGCCATCTAGTGATTTCTTTTTAAATCATAGATTATTTTGACACTGACAGCTGTTTCCCGCTCGAAATCTTGACAGAAAGTCAGTATCATACCTCCGCGGAACGAAATGAGTCGCTTTGCGCTAAAACAAGGTGGGGAAATATTGAAAACTTATTTCCAAAGTGAGTGCTGTGTAGCCCAAACAGTGCGTTTTTTGAAAATAAGTTTTGGCCGAAATGAAGCACCCATCGCGACTGCTGTACGCAAGTTTGTGCAAAAAGTTCGTGAGTCTGGAATGCTCATGGTCTCCGTCGTTGTACGGTGCACACAAGTGAGAATGTGGCTGCTGTGGCCGAGTGAGCGACTCAATTCACGAACCACAACTCGCCATCGATCTCAGCTCGAACAGGTCAACATTTCACGCTCTAGCCTGAGGAGAATTCTGCACAAAGATCTCGGATTATTCTCTGACAAGGTCCAGGTCCAATTGACTCAGCAATTGAAGGCGCGCGACCATCGACCATCCGCTTCGTTATCGCTTCACAGTTTGGGCCTTAGAGCAGAGAGCAGAATTGGACAATGATTTTCGGCGAAAAATCATCTTTTCTGACGAAGCGAGGCGCATTTTCATCTCGGCGGCTACGTTAAAAAACAAAATTGCCGCATCTGGGGCTCGGTAAGACCGCTCGTTGTTATCAAGAAGCCAATGCATCCACAGAGAGTGACAGTTTTGTGCGGATTGTGAAGTGGTGGCATCAGTGGACCATTTTCCTTCGAAAACGAAGCTGAAAACAGCGTTTCCTTGTTCAAAAATCGTATTTTCACATGTTTCCAATGGTTAATCCTAGACTTTCTAGAGATTTCCCCACAATTTTCAATGCAACTCCCAAGGAAACACAACATTTTTGATGAAGAGGGAAACCTCTAAAAGTCGCCGCGCTTCCTGAATGACTGCCCGCTCACTCAACAGCATCCTCATCTGATCATAGTCTTTTAAACACTTCACGGCGGTAATGTCACTTCATCTTCACACCAAAGCATCAGTCTTCCGCTTTAATTTGAATTAAGATTCATTCGACGGTCGCGCTTGTGTAATGAGCAATTCCCCTCAAAAGTCCACTTCAAATTATGTGCTAACCCCTCAACTCAAGTGTCTTCACTTACATAACACACCTCAGCCACAAATCGTATATCACCCATGTGCATGTGTCTGAAATTCATAAAAATGCATAAGGAAACGTCGACAGCCGTGTACCCAGGTGCTGACAACAATAAGTGCCTGAGAGAAAAAAACACAAAAAAATAATAACAACAATTACAAGCAAACGCGCACAACAAAACGAACAAGTGTGTACCTCGAAAACGAATGCAGAATCCACCCGACGACGTCGCGTGACAAAGTCCAATTTTACTAGAACTGATCCCATGAAAGTAAATCACAGACAACAGAAGAAGCGAAAGAAAACGTTTCCCAACGCTCAAGAAAGGCGACCCAACCGAGCCACCCATCCGCCCAATTATATAACCCGCCCTCGTCAATTGAACACACACAATTGTTTTGTTGTGCTGCCGCGATCTGAGCGGCCAACAACAGCCACGCTGCCGCCGCGGACAAACGGTAGCGGTTGGCATCGAAAAATGCACTTTAATTGCCTTCGACTTCTCATAATTGTACCGCACCTCCAGCACCGCGCATCCCCCCGGGAACAACTATTCATCTTTTCTTGCAACAGATACACTGCGAACCACGATCAGGTGCCCCCCCTCGCTTTCAAAAGAGATCCCACTATGGATCGACGGCTGCAACATCACACACGTCCGTCGAACATATTCAGCCGAAGACTGAGCGCGGGTTCGCTGCCAACCGCGTTCCACCTGAAGATCCATCCACACACACACGCAGATACAGCCAATGTCCGGTGTCTGAGGAGGGGAGGGCGCGATATTTGCGAAGCAGCCTCACCGCGGTGGAGTTTTGTTTTTGGGGACAGCTATAAACTGAGACCAGCCAGTGCCAGTGATCAGTCGGTAAAAGTTCATCGTTCCGTTTGGGATTACCAACAAATTGTGCTCTCGCGGATAAGTCGTCTGCGAAACCAAAGGATACTCAAACTCCGCAGTGTTGTCGTGTGGTTTCTCTTCGAGATCTTGTGAGATCGAGTGGTGGTTTTGGTGAATATTTTGTGTTTAAACGAAAACGAAAGGTAGGACATGAAATTTGTTGTTTGGTTTATGGGTTTTGGGAAGGGCCTGTTCTTTTTTTCGCCGCACTCATTCTCACACACTCCTCCCACGACCTCATTCCATCTGGAAACCAGGCCGTGCTTTTCTCACATAAAAAAAAACCAAAAAACCGTGATCGGAGTTTCAAAAAAAAAAAAAACAGAAAAAATATTTGCCACAAGTAAACAGAGGCAAAGTGTTCAGTGTTTGTGTGGAAAAGAATCTTCTCGTCGGGAAGGGAAAGAGAGTACGCATAAGTATGCCAAAAGCCATAACAAAACACCTCACCTCTACCCAAACCGAACAGGTACTCGTACGTCCAGCTCGCTCTCCACGAGAGACCAGAGACCACAGACCAGACACCAGAGACTAGGCGACGCATAATTCTCTGGGATAGCTGTTGACTTTCTTTCATGGAATACCACGGCGTACTCACTCTGAATGGATAATGCAAGAGTTGACTAGATGACAAGATGATGATCACAACCGTCAAGAGATTTCTATTCGTTCGTCGGAGACCTGCCGTTGCTCATTGTGGCGCTGTTGTCTTGTTATGACGCTGTCACATCCTTGCCTTGTGTTCTGACCCAGATACCGGACCGATGTTGGGAATTCCAATTAACCAAAGTCATAACCATTTGTAGGCTCTGCTGGCAATCAAATCCGGTGACGATGGTTCGGTTGTCCCAGAAACACCAAAGCAACACTCCGATCGCATGCCAAGTCTTGCCAAGTCTTGACTTCACTTGACTTCACGCTTCAAAACTGGTATCTCTGGCCAGATGATGGCGCACACACACACACACACACGCCAGATGGAATGGCCTTGTTGCTTTGGCGAATCCACTCTCTCGAGCGGATTGATAGTGAAAACTTTTGCCTCCTTGTCGTGAGCCACTTGCTTGGGCCGATGCGCTGGCGGAAGAATGGGCCCCTGGCATCCGTGGAAAGCCTTCGGAAGAAATTCAAAGTTATTTATCCGCCAGATGGCGGGGCAAAGTGAAATCGATCGATTTAATTGGTGATTGGTGATTGTTTGTTGTTACCTGTTACCTGTTGCCTGTTGGACATCCAGTTCCTCTGTACCTCTTCTGGTTTGAGATGCAGATTGATTTGTTTGCACTCGGCCGAGGCTAAGTGTTTGCTTTTTCTCTCTCTCTCGAACTGAAGTTGTTTGCACACTTCGTGTTAATTGTTTGTTTAGTTGAAGTTATCCAACGGCTTCGCTTGCTGGGAGGAGAAAGATACAATTTGGGGAAAAGATTTGCAAAAGAAAGCCATGACCGATGGGATGAATTGAGTGGAATTAGCGCAATTAGAGGTGTGAGAGGATGGTGTAATCGCATTCTGGGCCAGTGGACGTGTGCGAATTTGTGATTTGTGATGATGACATGGCCTGTGTTGTAGGGAGATTTTGATATATCTGATGCGCCGATTAACGAAGATTCAGATAGACAAAAGTGGCTCTCCTTGTCTTGATGGGGATTGGAGGAGAAGTTACATTAATTCAAAATTCAAACCGACGTGCATCAAAATACGTGCAGTGAAATTAGTAAACATGATTTTTTACGTAAGTGGACACATCTGTTTACTGAACGACCACGCATCAATGCAAGTTGTCTGCATTTCTAATTTTGATGCATTCCACATGTAGTAGATCAGAAAAATAGTACATACTGGTATGATTTCGAGACTTGGCGTTTCATGTAAGTGACTTTACAATTTAAAGTCGACTGCGAAAACAGAAATGAAAGAGAAGCTGATTTCAAAAGGAATAACAAGCCTTTCCACATCTATGGCAAAAGAATTTGTTTCCCGAAATCAATGATAGCAAGATATCAAAATTTGCTGCACATTTGTTTCGTTATGCATTTCTGCATGCAGTATTGCTGCAAATCTGTTTCAAGCTTAAAGATTTTATGAACACCACAGTTAGACACAAAACATCTTGGACTCTCTGAACATCGTAACAGAAGCCGACCGTCCTTAAAGAGATGCACACCAGGTCTCAACCAGCAAAACTGAAAACACGTCAGATTGAGTTTTCTGCCAAAAAAATACCGCCAACGAACTTGACTTATATCTCAAAACAGCTTATTTTGAACGGAATAGAGACCCTTGGGCTTGGTGGTCAGTAAATGGAAGACTCAATTTTGCCCAAATTTGCCAAAAACTTATTTTTCATCTCCATGTACACAGTGTACACAGTGAGAGACTCTTTTCTAAAGCATGCATCGTATACGAAAACAAACGTAATAAATGATCACCCCTGAAAGCAGAAAAACTAATATTCATTCACCATAATTAGGCTTTAGTAAACTTCCAATATTAAATTGTTTTTTTATTTTGGTGTTTTTTATTGACTACTATCGACTATCCGGTATTCGAACGGATATCAAAAGACTATTCAGCTCCGGCCGGATATTACAAAGAAGCCGGATAGGCCAGTTATCCGTCACACCTCTAGTCTATACCACACAATTGATTAAGTTACTCTTCTTGGATTGTTGGGTCCTTATTTACTTCATCTTCTGTTTTTATACTATCCGTCTAAAAAAGTCGTAATTTTAAAACTGAAAATGTGTATTTCCTTCATTTCTGATCTGCCCTAACAAGCGTTGAAGAAGCAGGCATTGTCTCGTAAGCATTTATTTGGTAATAAAACAGAAAAACTGAAGTCTGTAAACATGACTTTGAGAAAGAACGCGTTTTTGTTCAAAGCAAAATGTGGTATGTCAAATTCGTTTTTACAACGAATATAACTGTTTTCGTGGATCAGACTCAAGATGAACCCTTCGGATATACTTAGATTCCAACTTAGGTCTACTTAAGGTTTTTCGTATTGTTGCCATAGATTTGATCAAAAATTTTAAATGAAAATTTGGTCAAAATTGTGGCGTTAAATTTGCAAAAGACGATGAAAGTTCAAAGTTTCCCTTTCTTTTGAACGATTAAAATTGACTGTGCTTGTCGGTTGAATGGAAGACGAATGCAAGACCAAGGCAAAGATAGGATCGTTGAATTAAGCATTCGTCAGGTCTGCCAAGAAAGCCATGACTGAAGCCAAAGTCATTATGATTACCGGTCGATCGATGGCAAAGATCATGGTTTTGTTTCAAGTGCTTACCAATTAGTGCATCATTACTTTAAAATGCAGCACAAAACCCGGCATACCAACATGTGTAAATCCAATAAATTGACAACTGCTTCGACGATCTCTGTCATGGCATTGTGCTTTAAACATAAACATAATTGAAATGTTCTCCTCGACTTTGCACATGCGCCACATCACGTGGTGAATTTTAAGCAATATGTTCAATGTTTTGTATGAGGTTGTCTATTCCATTCCGCTTTATCTTATAGACCAGATTATAGATAACCTTAAAAGTGAAATCGTTTGATTTCAATAGCCACTGTCGTTGCAATTCAATGAAGAAACTTTTCTTGCAAAAATTCGATCGGCGGTGAATCATTTGAGGTTTACTCATTTTGTCGAAGTAATACATCGATTTGGCCAACATGATTCGTTCTAGACCGAAATGAATGTTAAAACAAAGTTTTTTTAGTCTTCGTGATTTAAGTGATTTTCAAGGATGAATATCACATTTGGTCGAGCAATAGACAATTAAGCCAAATAGCAAAAAGCAAGTCCAAATTGCCTTTCGGTGACAACATTCTGTCAATCATTACTTACTTACTAACATAGATCATATATCCACTCGCGGGTCTTAGGGCTCCTATTACGCCTACGCGCCGTCGTGTGCGGGTTCTTCAACTCCAACTCTTCTCCAGCTGCCGGGTCTCCTCCGCTACTGTTCTGCGCCATGTACTTCTCGGTCTACCCGCTGTTCTGCCGTCTTGGGTCAACGAGTTTCATTGCATCGCATGTTTTGCTATGAAACTATCGCCTTCTCGAAGGGTGTGACCAATCCATTGCCACTTGCGCCGTTGAATAGTGGTGCCGATAGGTTCCTGGCCCGTTCTCTGATGAAGCTGTTCGTTTGAGATACGGTTCTGCCAGAAAATCCTTAGTATATTTCATAGGCACGACTGGTTAAGTGCCTGTCCCAAGTTAGAGGGGTCCCAGGTTCGAATCCCAGTGGAATCGAATCTGGTCCTGTCACCATTTGCCGTTGGGATCAAATTAATGGCACTGGAGTAGGTTGCTACCTGGCAGTACAATGGACCATTTTTGAGTTTGAGTGCTCCAGTAGTGTTTCGAAAATCCTCCGAAAAAAAAAAATGTTTCGTAGGCATCGATTCACAAATGTATGTAACCTTTGTTTTTGACGAGTTGATCTTCAGCCCCACGGCGTTAGCCTCCATTTGTTCACATTTGTTACCATTTGGTGGAGGACCATAATCCTATGCGAGAGAAAACACACGTCGCCAGTGTAGTCAAGATGATTTAAGTGTGAGGAAAGGGTCCACCGAATTCCTTGTGTATTCGATAACAGAGCAGAGTTAACCACATTACTAATCACCAATAAAAACAATATTGGGGATTTTTTCAAATTCTTTTGATTTCAAATTTTTCTGACAACTTTTATCTGTGCAGTACCAGACACTTAGACCCATTGTAAGTCGCTTTGATAATAGCTATAAGCTTCTCCTGCCCAAGGCAAGCCAAATAAACTCTCTGTTAACACTGTTCGACAGTGTCAATTATTGCTTCAACTAAATTGTGACAACAAAATTTGGACCAACACAATATAAGACGACAGCACAATGGACCAACTTTGATTTAAAGTGTTATTTAACAAATTTTTAGTACAAATTTGAGTAAAATATTGGTACAAATTCTTCAACAAATTTAGGCCACACAATTTGGAGCATACAGAAAACATTTAATTTAGATCAGAATCATTGGTTATTAACATTGGTTGCTCACAAGAATGGAGGTGCCTAAATTTGTAAATATATCAACACCGAACACGTTCTTATTATGTCCGTGCAACAATTTAGACCACAGCAAATTGAAATTTCATTCACAATTTCGACCATTTGATCGATTAAAAGTGGAATACAAAAAATATGGCTGCATTAAATTTTCGGCAGAAATTCTGGAACACTGATATATTAAATTTTAAGCACAATTTTGGATCACAAATTGACCAGAAATTTTAAAAATTGATTCATCAAATATCGAGCACATGGGCGCCGTGTCGTAGTGAGTAGCTGCGTCAACTCCGATGTTCTCGGTTAGTTTTCCGAAAAATCATCTAAAATTTTCTAGAAACTAGAAGTCTAGAACTGTTTAGAAAAAGCTTCTCAAAAACTCATCGTTCGGAGTCGGCATTAAACTGTAGGTCCCCTCCACACCTGAGAGAACAATAGCACGCACAACACGAGTGATTGTTGAGAAGCTAGGCCCAGGTCCACCTCGGACAGTAGCGCCGCCATTATTATTATTATTATATTAATATCGAGCACAAAATTTGGACCACTGATACATCGATTTTCATTGAATTGCTGTATCAAATCTTGTACTGACTTACTTAACAGGCCTATGACCCAAGGAGGGTCCGAGCCTGAGATATCCCTGCCTTCCATCGTTGACGGTCCTCGGCATGCTGCTTCCAGTCGTCAAAAACAAGCTGTCTTACGTCCGCGACGACTTGGTCTTTGTACCGGAGGTTCGGTCTTCCTCTCCTTCTCGAACCAGGAGGCTCGGATTCAAAGACCCTCTTAGCTTGAGCGTTGTTGTCCATGCGATCGATGAGGTCAATCCAGTGCAGTCGACGGATTTTTGCCTCTGGACTACACGTCTTGGTTCAGCTCATAGAGTTCGCGGCTGTCTTTTCCTTCCTTCGGCTTCCTCACAGACGGGACCCTATATCAAAGGCACCAAGAATCAGCTCTGCAGTTTTGCTTAGTGTCCAGCTTTCGGCTCCATATAGCAGGACTGGTACATTTTATACACATCAAATATTAACCGGAAATTTTGAATTGTGATCGCATCAAATTTGGAACACAAATTTTGAACCACAGTCTCATTGAATTTTAATCACAAAATTTGAACACCAATTTAAGACCATCTTTGGATCAAATTTAGAACACAAACTTTGAACCACTGCTACATTGATTTTCAAACACTAAATTTGAACACAAATTTGGGCCTTTTTTGGATCATCTGTAGAAACTGTAGAACTATACGACTGTATATCCCAAATCCCAAACACTTACCTCACACCAGAACGGCTAGACGCTGCAAAATTTTGACAGCACAAAAAACCAGTTTCCAGGAATTTGGTACCAATTTGTAGCTCTGTTCACTTTAATGGTATTTAGTGCGTCTTGATAAGGATGTCTAGACGTTGTAGTTTTCTTGCTCTTTTACTTCTTTAGTGAGTCCTTTTCCTAGAATGTCACGGATGGAATTTAAACCAAAAAGAAATAATTCCCAAGGCCAGAAACTTCCAGTTTTGGGAGGCTTAAAAAAATCAATCCTAAACTGAAAAATCATTTGGTCATACAATTTGCAACAAATTTTGAACACTCTCCTTGACTTGTCAAAAATGTTTGATCCTTTTAGAGGCAATACCTTAAATTGAAGTGACACTGGGCGTACTATCAAGACGCCCAGTGTCATTTCAGAATTCCAGGAAGGCGAAAAAAAAATCTAAACTTTGTGGTTCCAAATTCCACACAGATTTTGGGACAAATTTTGGTCCCTCTCCTCTCTTGTCAAAAATGTTTGATCCTCTTATAGGCACTGGCCTAAACCTTCTGAAGTGACGCTGGATGTCTTGAGAACCAGAATTCCAGGAAAACGAACAAAAAATTCCGAACTTTAAAGTTCCAAATTTCACACAGTTTTTGCAACAAATTTTGAACACTCTCCTTGATTTATCAAAAATGTTTGATCCTCTTAAAGGCGACGCCTCAAACCTTCTAAACTGACACTGAGGATGTTCTCAAGACGCCCACTGTCACTTTAGAAGGCATTCCAGGAAAACGAACAAAAAAATTCTGAACTTCGCGGTTCCAAATTCCGCACAGATTTCGCAGTAGAAAAAAATCTCCAACCAATCCAACTACACACTCAATGTCCAACTTTCGCCTGCATTCCTCGCATGCCATCTAAAGAAAATCAGCTCCGAGAGAAGAACAAAAAAAACACAACAAGCTCGCTAAGATCCCATGTGTCCCACAACCCACGACGGATGTCTCTCTCTATCTCTCTCTCTTTGATTCCCTTATGATTCCAAGCATCTCCTCAGCGTGCGCGTTGATTGAATTCCATCATACGCCAGCTGTCCCATTGTGGAACGCTCTATTTATGTATGCATTAGGCACAATCTGCAATTTTCTCCACTCCTTATCCAGCGTAACATTGAAACGTCCAACATTGGACGTGTCGGCCGGCTTTTTTCCATCCGGCATCGCGTCCGAATTGAGTCTTTCGCGTTCGTCTTGCGACCGCGTCTTCTCCACTGACCCACTGGCCACCGGCTGGGGTGTGGAAGCAGTGGAAGGTGTGTTAGTCACTTGCTGGTAATTAGGTGAGAAATCCGCTTCTTTCTCAATTTACCAGTATGTGCCTGTCACTGGCCGGGAAGCAACTCGCACGAAGTGTCATTCCAGTTGCTGTGTGGTTGAGACATTACTCGAGACTGAACTGCACTAGATGCATTGCTAATTGCAACCAGGCCATTGCACTCTTGGCCGGGTGTGTGTGCGTTAATTGCTGCTCTCCCTCTCTTTTTCCTTCACTCGTTCGCACACTCTTTCCTGGTACAGTGGCTCATTGACTTGACGCATTGTTCCGCTACTTGGCAAACGATTATTAATGTCATCGAGTCATCTTTCCGTTTGTAGTGCTTGTGTCAAACCGTTTCTGTAACGTGAAACGGTACGAGTAATGTAATGGCTGCGAGTAATCGAGTGATGATGAGTCGCTGTCATGCGATTGTCATCTGTCACGGTGACGGGTACAGAATTGGCCAACAAAACAGTCTTGCATTTGCAGATAATGATCGTTTGTTTGCAGAAACGGGCCAAGAACTGACATTCTTTGTGTCGGATTCATTAATGTGGCGACACTTGTTGCGTTAGTTTTGACTAGGAAATCATTTTGTAACCTGTCAAGTGTCAGATATGAAATAATACGATGAAAACTGTGCCTTGGAGTTGATGGCTGCGAGATCATCGGGTTGAGCGATGTGGGGAGAGACTGCACGAATGATCGGAAGTATTATTGGGACTTAATTGCTCGTTAAGTGTTTCTCACCGTTGATCATGTTGGAATTAGTAATGATTAAATAGGAAGACGAATTGTGCAGATCTAAGTCGCTCCTGATTCTAGTGGACTCAAGCAGGCTCAATTCTCCGTAACTTGTTCCAGAGGTCAAGGGCTTGTGTTGGCCATACCGGAGCGAATGGTGTCTTTCAAGTTATCTAAAGACTGTGGTTTATTACCGTAGACTGACGACTACGGGTCTTCCTCACAGAAATTAGTCTAGAGGTGTGACATCGCATGATCTTGGAGGATAATTCATTGGCCCATATCGTGAGATGATGCCAACATCTTGTCATTTTTCAGGTGGCGCTACAATCCGGGTTCGACTTGGGCATGACTTCTTTAGCAACCGTCTGGGTTGTGCGTGCTATTGTTCTCTCACGAGTGGAATGGGCCCACATTTTTGTCGACTTCGAACGGTTAAGTTTGAGAAGTTTTCAATGACAGTTACACAATTCTCTCTGAGCATTGTTAGTGACCCGAAGTTGTGTTCTAAAAATGAGAGTTGTTTCTTTACACGCCACGGATCTTCTTCAATAGATTGGTGACGCGGATTGTATGGCATATAGCGTCATATTGGAAACAGACCACCACACATTCAAGGGGAAATCACTAAGCATTGATCTACAGCACTCTCCATGGGTCATAACGATCTGAGCAGCTCCATCCCTAAGAAGTAGGGCCCAATGAATCCACCAGACCAATAAACATACGCACCAGTCAGGCCCTTTTGTGGGTCTAAGGGCGCTTCCAACGATTGTCTATTTTCTTTTGTTAACGTAACTAGTCAACCAATAGTAGGCCTCGTCATTGGCGAAATTAGTGCTCTGAACCACACTTTTCGAAGTAAATTTGGTCTGAGTCCATTCATGGTAAAATGATGATGCATATTGATATCAAGCCAACTCTCTATTGTAAAATTTGCTGTCACTACAAACAGTGCTGCCAAGTTGAAAATCAAACCTCTAAAAAAAATGCCTTAAGGTTTGATGATGCGTCTTTGATTACAGACCTGATCATGTAAATCAGCTTACGCATGCCGTGCCTAATAAGGGTCCAAATGGTGCCGAAAGTAAATTAAGATCTAAATGGAAACGGAGCAGAATCCACGTCTTATGAGGAACAAGAACCCAGTTCTCCCATATTGTAGCGCCGTTTTATTATTATGAAAAAATCGGATAGAGGTTTATTAGTCATCTTCTGACGGTCATGACGGAGTTGATAGGCGAGATTGTTCTATTTCTTAAATGACACTGACCGGCAGTTACAGAGGTCGTTTCGGGTGTCCTTTTGTTCCTTTTTATTTATACTCAGATCAACTCTGCGCCATGGCGTAGTGGGTAGGTGCTTCGACTCCTACACTCGAGGTCGTCAGTTCGAATCTCGAAAAAAACATCAAACATTTTTTAACGGCTCCACCTCTTTCGAGTCACTGACAATGCTCAAAGAGTATAACTGTCTAGAAAAAAGCTTCTCAATCTCGCCGTTCGGAGTCGGCATTAAACTGTAGGTCCCCTCCACTCGTGAGAGAACAATAGCACGCACAACACGAGTGGTTGCTGAGAAGCTAAGCCCAGGTCCACCTCGGACTGTAGCGCCGCCATTATTATTATTATTAGATCAACTCTGCGTGCCAGACTGCCGGCAAGTGATCTTAAATTACTTGTTGATTGCAGAAAAATCCGTGCTAAATTGTGATGAAGCTATACCCGAAAAGACATTACTTTCACCAAAAATTGCAGCTTCTTTCATGTCGAATACGTTGTTGTTTGATTGACAAGAAAATTGTCTTCTGTCTTCGATACTCTTGCCTTCTTCTGCTCATATAGTGATCGTCCGGGGTAGACCTGGGCCTCAACCAGTATGCCGCTTCAGTTAGCACAATTTTTTGCTATTTGTCTCAAATTTCGCGCAAGTCATTTATTGTAATATCGAACCTTGCTTATGTGCGCCATTTTAGACGTGAACAATCCCTACTGTTGCGTTGTTCCACAAGCTTTTTGACACCACCCTAAAATCCCTTTCAAAGATCAAAGATGGCCGAAGGGTCTTGCAATTAAAAATGCTTTTCAATTCAATGGATTTAAATAGAATTCCCATGGCGTAAGAATTGACCAGTCACGAAAGCGCTTCATTTTTATGGTAGATTTGTTTAATTTTCTTGTTACTCCTGTTTTCTGCAAACATTTTTTTTGCCTTTTTTTTTAAAGTCAGCTGAATTTGGTAAAGATTTGGTTCGGATCATCACTTACATTGGGGTCTTTTGCCGACAGTATCACACACCCTTAGTTCTTAGACGGCAACAAACGCTTTAAGTCATAATGCCCAAGTAGAACGAAGATATCTACCACTTCTTTGCCGTTTGTCCTATTTTACAGGAAATTCGAAGGTTATATTTTCAAGAAAGCCAGATATCTTTGCCGCGTTTGTACGAAATTTTGAATGGAACAGAAGGATGGCTAAACCTGTATAACTACTGCAATCACGCTTTTGCCTACCGTAATAGCTTTCTATAATAATCTCAGTCATTTACCCAGTTACTGCATTATAACTTCCTTATCTTTATGTTTCAAATCATTAATTGTCACATTATGCCACTTTGCTAGTTAGTTCGCAAATTGGGTCCAAGCTATTAATTTTATTTAAATTTTATTAATAAAAACTTGCATTTGCTTTTATATAGTTTATTTATTTCTCTTTATTTTTTAATGTCTCTCCAGGCAGACGGCAGGTATTTGCCATGCCATAATTCTTGTAAATTGTTTTGTAAACCCTTAATATGAAATAAAGAATTTTATAATAATAATAATAATAATAATGCCCAAGTAGGAGTAAGTACGCGCTTTGTGCCTTAAGCGAAAATTGGTCCTCCTTGATCTAAATTCTCCTTTAAGTGCCTCTGGAGTCCAATTTGAATCCAGTGACAGTATTAGTTCCCGCCCTAAAGTAAAATCGATCTTCTTTGATCAGGGGTTTGTTCTTCTTTGAGTGGCGCTACAGTCTAATTTGAGCCCGGGTTCCAGTCACTGTGCCTCTCCAGCTAGGCCGGTCTATGACTGCTTTTTTTTCTTCAAGTTTTGCATAACTAAAGTCCCTTTTCAACTTCCTTCTTTTTCTGATGGCGTTATAGTCCGGGGTGGGCCTGGGCCTTAACTAACAAGCCTTTGGCACGATCAGCTGCCTCCGTTTTTGCGGTTCGGTCCTTCTCCACTTGTGTGCGCCACCTTGTACGTAAACGTCCTCTGTCTCGTTGTCCCACGGGCGCGTAGTTGACGACTATTCTGGCAGGCGCGGTGTTGTCCATACACTCTACATGGCCTAGCCATTTTGAGTTTTGCATCCATAGACGCTCATACCGCTGGGTCTGTACAGCTCGTAGTTGAATCTTCTTCTCCAAATACCATCAACGCAAATAGGACCAAAGACACAACGCAGAACTTTTCCCTCGAAAAGATCAAGGGCTTCGTCATCTTCTCTTGTGATTGTCCATGTCTCCCTTTTCAACTGCCGATGTATAATCCCTGGTTTTGGCCACATTCAGTGAGTTTCTAAATTGAGCCTATTTTTTGAACCAACCGAAGCATGAATTCCAATTTTTTTCAGTTCAACTCTTATCTCAGTTCTCAAAACGAACAGTCTGTAAAATAAACTCACTAGTTAGTAGTTCAGAATTAAGTCTTTATTTAATATTATCTAGTGGACTGTAACATTTAAGGATTATAATTTATGACCGCTCTCCTTGTAGTTCGGCGCCTGAGTGCCAATAAAGAACTGCTGGGGTGATCCTGCATGCACACACACACAGGATCGGATGATATTGTATGGTAGATAATTCCTTTCTGCGCTTATTCTCGCACAGGCTCTCGTTCTATATTAAGAATATTGAACACAGTCCATTTGACATATATCATCGAAACACATGCGAAGTCTTTACAATGTGACAGGTGGTAAACAATTATTAAAACTGTCAAAATGTGCCCAGAAGGTCGTAAATGTAAGTCCAATGTCAATCGAATTGACAAAAATGATCTGAAAATCTGATCAGAAAAGAATCCAAAACATTTGAAACGTCAAATTTGACACAAATTACACAAATGTCAAATTTTGAAAACGTCAAATATGACAAATTTTCCAAGGAAATCTGACAAAGTTTTGAAGACGTCAAATATGACAGATTTTCCAAGGAACTCTGACAAATCAAAGTTTAAATTATTTTGGATAGAATTCAAAATCAGGCAGAACTTGAACTGTCACTGTCGTTCAAAATTCCCAGCCAACAACTGTCAAAAATGCCCCCGTAACAGATGTCTCACAAACAGCAGAAACAACAAGGTTTGCAAACCCTGACTGACTGCCATTAAAGGTTGATACCCGCGCTCAACTTTCAATCGCCGATAAAATGCATTGCCAAACAGTCTCTCACCTGAAGTTACAATTCCATTCACGTCCCTTCCCCTGATTAACTTGTGCGCGGTAATTCGCGTCCTTAACGGAACACACGATCGCGTTAAATTACATCAAATTGCGATCGTGCGATGTGCTTATGAATAATTACCCATCGAAACACTTCGAGACGTGACATGGAAACCAACGTTTTTCGATATCAAGTGCAACATTCTCCACGCGCGCACGCATTCAAATCGAGCGACAGGAAAGAGTCGGAGCGAGAGTTCCTCCTTGGTGTCCGGCACGAGACACGGCGATCAGTGCGCAGTGGCGTACATGACGCACCTCTGCTCTGATGTAACAACTGTATCGAAAAATAATTGAATTCCCGATCCATCTGTGTCAAGCAGACATTATGCCATGACCTACGTGCGCCACAACAATGTTGTGTAAAACGAGCGAAGGCACTTGACAGAAGCACAGCCGCACAGGCGCTGCACTTCACTTGAATATTAAGCAAATCTATCATCTCGACGGACGGACGCACGATCGATTTGTCAAAGAGAAAGAGTCGCTCTGAAGAGGACATGGCTAATCACTTTAGATACTCTGCATAATTACCTTCGCCGATTGTCTGGATGGCAAGTGAATGTGCCGTCGCACGAACCAGCATCTGTCGGACGGGGAAGGATGCGATTGTGAATGGTGCAAAGTGAAAGGAAGGCGCTGCATGTGAACGCAAGCGTACGCTGATTTTGCAGCTGTTGCATAAGAGCCAATCACGATGAGCAGGACGTTGAACGGGTTCATTTCGAGAATTCGGTTTGCCAGCGATTTCCTACGGCCACGTAACGAACACGGCTGAATGTCAGTTACAGAGAAGTTGTAGGAAACCTTTCTGGGCACAGTCGGAGACGGCAACGATGCTTCCTCAAACCGATGGCACGGCATTCAATTAAGCAATTACCATCGGATTGCCACTTGATTCTTCACGCATGCCACGAGGCGGTGGGTTTCGATTTTGCCCAACACACCAAGTGGAGGGCCCAACTCATGCAAACTTTCTCCGCAGTCAGCGACAGTCGCATGGAAATTTACATTTCCCGAGGTTTCATCCATCCGCGGAGGTGCCGGAAAATGTACACAGACGTGCAGGCTTTTCCCAACGAGCGACGAACGAGACGAACAACTGTTTGTACACATGACGAATGCGTGACGAATTAGATATGTATCTGCAAAGTATTCACGTTTGTACCCTGTTAAGCCGTTTGTATGCTGGTATGCCCAGTCAACTGTCTCTTGTTCTCGTTGCGAGGCGTGATGATGTAATGCGGCGATGTCCCAACAGACACATGTGCAGATACTTTTCATCACTATTTTGAGTTGTACACGCTTTTGACCATTATCTGAATGGAGTATCGGTTGATCGGTTTTGTATTGCAATAGATTCCACAAGCGATGATAAATGAGCAAGGTACAATTGCTCCCCCCTGTGGTCAGCGGATTTTATTTGCTGTTTGTTGTGTCAACAATGACGGGTAGGGGGGAATTGGGGATCGCCTGTACTCAATTCAGATCGCAATTAATTGCTGAGGGGACTAAGATCCATGATGATGCACTTCGTTGACAGCCTTCAAATCACGTATCATTTGCACGTGTTGTTCAACGCTACATCCAATTTGACAGATTTTGCTTCAACAATATGAATATAAAAACAGTTATTTTTTTAAAATAAAAAACAGTTTTGATCGCAAAGTACTAGTCTGGTTGCGTTTGGGCATAGCTCCTGATGAGTTAGAGTCGATGGCGGAGGATCGAGTGGCCTGGAGATCCTTCGTGCATACATTGCCCCGCGAACTCTTTAGTAGAACATGCGGGTCACTGAATATGAGATGAGATGAGATGAGAATGAATTTAATTTTCGAACAACAAGAAGACTGCTAAAGGATGCAGGCATTTAGGTTGACCACAGTAAGCCACAAACAGATCACCAATACCCAAAGAAACGAAGCGTCTGCGGAACAATTCGGTCAAGCTCAAGATTTTTCAAGTCATTGACGCGAATAGAGTATCCCAACTTTTTTGTGAAACTGAAAAACGTCTCACGTCCCAACTGACTGATTAAAACGCTGGAAGTATGCAGTCTGAAACATCAGACGAAATGCAACATTTTGACAGCGAAGTTGTCGATATTATGCGTCATTTCTCGAAGACAGCATGTGGTTCGTTTTGTTCTCTTTTATCGACAGACTCATTTTCGCCACTTCCTTTTCAATGACAGCAAACATCGATCACATCAAGGCCATTCGCACTAACAGTGGTATGGACTTTTGGAAGATCGTGCGTACACTCCACGTCAAGAAAATAAATCCAGGTGTTTGAAAAAAGAAAAATTCAACTAGACAGATTTAAACTATTTTATTGCAAAGGTATTTGCTGATCTCTGAGCAATAAGATGGCTGCTTAGCGATGCAAGCATTTGACTTGGACACATTGAGTGCTGATCACAGCTGTAATCAACCAAGGAAAGAAGCGTCCGACTTTTGAATCAGACAGTTCAGTCGAAGTCAAGATTAGTCGAGAGATTTACTCACGTCGCCTCTTACTTCCTTACTTACTTAACAGACCTACGACCCATAGAGGGTCCGGGCCTGAGATATCGCTGCCTTCCATTGTTGACGGTCCTGTGCTTCCACTCGTCAAGACCAAGCTGTTTTGCGTCCGCGATGACTTGATCTTTATACCGGAGGTTTAGCCTTCATGTCCTTCTCGAACCAGGAGGCTGGGATTCAAGGACCGTCTTAGCTTCCAGTCATCAAGACCAAGCTGTCTTGCGTCCGCGATGACTTGCTCTTTATACCAGAGGTCTGCTCTTCATCTCCTTTTCGTACCAGGAGGCTCGGACTCGAAGACCCTCTTAGCTGGAGCATTGTTGTCCATGCGCTCGATGTGGCCGAGCCAGTGAGGTTGACGGTTTTTTGCCTTCAGGACTACCCCCACATCCTGGTACAGCTCATAGAGTTCGCGGCTGTCTGTCTGTCTCCTCCATTCGCCTTCCTCGCGACGTACGCCGCCTCTTCCATCTGTAAAAGAAAAGCCACCTTTTCTTCAACGACTGTATAGTGCAGTTGGTTAGGTGCCTTCCTAGGCTGACCAGACGTCCTCTTTTAAGAGGACATGTCCTCTTTTTGTTTCATAAAAAAATGTCCGGTATGTTTTTGGAAAACTATGCAGTTTGTCCTTTTTTTAACTAAATTTTTCGACATCACAAAACTATAACGAAACGTATTTTTTCAACACTAATTTAGAAATTTTCTGCATCTTTCTGGTGCGAACACGACCTTAAATATATTTGTACCTAAACTCATTCGTTTCTGAGCACAACGCCATTTTTTGTGTTTTTTTACAGTCGCCGTACAGACACCCACTCATTTGACAACTCATTTCCTACCTTTTGCTTCTGTTTAAAAGTAAATACACGGTTTGTTTACCGTATTCGTGTGTGCTTTTCTAATATAAAAAGAAGCAAATTTTCAATTTATATTTGAGACTGTTGAAGGTGTCCTCTTTTTCATGCTCATGGATCTGGTCACCCTATGCCTGCACCAAGTTAGAACGGTCCCAGGTTTGAATTCCAGTGAAATCGAATCTGGTCTGCCATTGGGATCAAATTAACGGCACTGGAGTAGGTTGCTACCTGGAAGTACAATGGACCAGTTTTGAGTCTGAGTGCTCCAGAAGAGTTTCAAAAATACTCCGAGAAAAAAAGCAGCCTTTTCGTGAAATTCAAAACCGTCCCATGCTTCAACAACATTATGACTGCCAATCAAACACAAAATTCCATCGTCGTTTTGGGAAATAATTTTTTATTTTTCAATAATCATATCTGCTACAAGCTGCTGCACATTTGTGAGCGACCTCATCGATCATCTCATAAATCGTTGGATCACACGGAAGCACAGACTTTTCCCTCAGCCCGGGATACACTGTCCGCCAAATGTCTTTGTTGCACTCATGGTACTCTTTGAATTTGTCCAGTGGAATCTCCTCACACTTATTTAATTTCTCATACAGGGTGTCAATCAAAAAATTCAAGTCCTCAAAATATGGATCAGCGTGCTCCATCAATTTTTTGGCTTTCGCGTGGGCTTCTTCAAAGACCTTAATTGCCTCCCGCATATGCTCGTCAACGAAATACTGTTTGTCGCATCCGTGCAGCTGTTTATGGAGCTCGATTTTCTTTGCTCTGATCTTGTCCAAAACCCGCTTGGGAGTGGGGAAAACTTCCAGTTGTTCAAACAGTTTGTGAAATACTGACTTTACGAAGTCTGTGTTCAACTTATGCTCCCAATCGAATGCTTTAACCTTTTCATAGAGAATAAGAAACTTTTTACTTTTGGTTGCTGCCACATAGGGACTGGTTTGAGCCAGGGTTTGAATGATGGCAATTAGAAAGACGACGTCAAGAACTTTCATCCTCACAGAACACCGAGCACTGTTGCAGAGAGTGACTGAATCAACTTCAACCGGGTTTATATAGTCAGAAGTGGGGATGGGGAAAATGAAAACACTTCGTTTGCTTTGCAAAGTGATGAGCAGCCGTCCAAATGAGACGGAAACGAACGCCGCAAGAATGACGACTTTGTGCGTGGTCAACACCACCTACTCAGCAGAAGTTCCCTCGTGCGTTGCTATGCAATGCGATCGTAGTCATGACATTGTAGGGCTTTTCGCTTTTGAAGGCAAACCTTCACCTTAACGTAGCAAGCACATGGGCATCGTCCACAAGAGGTGAGATGGGAGTCACTGTCAGTCGAGTTGGGCGAGTAGGATCTTTGGTGAAGAAATTGTGGCATTCACTACACCACGGGTCGTGAGATTTACGAGCTAAAAAAATAAAAGAGTCCCAGCTTTCCGGGATTGAAAAGAACTACTGTGAGAAATGCGAAACGATCTTCTGATCTTAAAATATTTTCAGCTGTTTTCATTTCTGAAATGTCAAATCAAAAATATTCTGGTCAAAGAAATTACTTACTTTACATACTTAGCGGGCTCCCGACCCGTGAAGGGGTATCGGGCACGCTGCTTCCACTTATCCAGACCAAGCGCTCTGGCATCGTGCTTCTTGTTGCTAATTTGGCGTATTCATGCTTCCAAGCATACACGGATTTCAAATGAGTTTTGTCGTTGAAATAATTTTAGTCAGCTGTCTCAAATGTCAGTTGTCACAAAATGTTCTCAATTTGGGAAGCATTTCTCAATTTCGCTCTCACAGCGCATCCCTCAGTCAAAAAAATATCCAACAAGTTGAATATTGACGTGCGTTGGGATTACGTTTTATGTTTTATTACGATCCGCTCATCTCTCTCATTTTTCACTCACGTAGATGCAGTATTTCGTGCATGTCCATTGAATTGTGTGCGTTGAAAAACAACGCTGACGCTGACGCACTTTTGTGTTTCAGCCATTACATGCATTAATTGACAGAATACCGAGATAAAACGCGGAGGCAATTAGGCTCAAAAGGCAATCGAGTAGTGGAGCATTTTCGCAAAGACCTTGTGAGAGACACAAAGTTGACTCTGTACAAGGCCCTAATAGTCCTAGACCTGTTTTACGGCGCTAAGGCATAGACAATGTGAATGAAGAAGCCTTAGGTCTTTTCGAGACAATACAGGGTGGGCCAAATACAAGATTCTTTTTAAAAATGCAATAGAATGAACAAAATCAAATTTTTCCCATGTATTATGGCCTTATTAGTAAGAACAACAATTCCCATTAATTTTGAAATTAATTATGAAATACAACGTCGTTCAAGTGGCTGCCTCGGCTGTCTTCGCAGTAGCGCATCGCATTCTGTCACCCCAATTTTCAATTTTCCAAGACCTTGTTGATGGCTTCGGGCTGTAGCTCATGGATTGCTTGGATGATATTGACCTTAAGTGCTTGAATCGTTTCCGGATTATTAGCATAGCATCGGTCCTTCACGGTTCCCAACAAAAAAACGTCCAAAGGAGTATAATCGCAGCTCCAAGGCGGCCAATTGACATTGCCAAGACGGCTGATAACACGATTTGGGAAAATCGATTGTGGCATGGTTATGGGCTCTGTGGAATGGCGCGCCATCTTGCATGAACCAGAAGTTGTCCAAATCCATGTCTTCAATTTCTGAAAAAAAAAGTCGGTTAACATGGTTCTGTAAGGCCCACCATTGACCGACACGTTGTTTCCAGCCTCATTTTCGAAGAAAAATGGTCCAATGATGTCACCACTCCACAATCGACCCCAAATTGTCACTCTCTGTGGATGCATTGGGTTCTCGACAATAACGTTATAGGTTTTCCGAGCCGGGAGGAAAATGCGCCTCGTCAGAAAAGATGACTTCATCATCATCATCTTCAGTGACCCGCATGTTCCACTAAAGATATCGCGGGGTAACACACACAAGAGAGATCTTCAAGCCACTCGATCCTCCGCCATCGACTCTAAGTCATCAGGAGCGATAACCAAGCGCAACAAAGCGAGTTTTTGGACTTGGTTCAACCATCTCGCCCTGGGTCTGCCAAGCGGTCGCCTACCTGATGGAATCGCATTCAAGGTACGCCTCGGAAGTCGTGATGCTGAGGACATTCGTGTTACGTGACCAAACCATCGAAGATGGCTTTTCGCCCAAAATCGTTGTCCCATTCAAGCTGCTCTAAGGCCCAAACTGCGAAGCGATAACGAAGCAGATGGTCTGGTCGCTCGCGAATAATTCGGGATCTTTATGCAGAATTCTTCTCAGGCTAGTGCGTAAAACGTTGAGCTGTTCGAGTTGAGATCGATGGCGAGTTGATGTTCGTGAATAGAGTCTCACTATCGGCCACACCAGCCACATTCTCATCTCAGCGCACCATACAACAACAGGGACCATGAGTGTTGTACACTAGCATACCAGTCTCACAAACTTTTTGCACAAATTTGCGTACAGCAGTCGCGGTGGGTGCTTCATTTCGGCCCAAATTTATTTTCAAAAAACGCACTGTTTGGACTACGCAGCACTCACTTTGGAAATAAGTTTTCAATATTTCCCAACGTTGTTCAAGCGTGGACAACGTGGCCGTGTGGGTTTGTGCGTCGACCCATACGCACTTGACTTTCACAGTCTAGGTTCAAGTCCAAGCAAAAGCGACAATTTTTCAAAAAAATACAAATTATTCACGGCTCCACCTCTTTCGAGTCACGGACAATGCTCAAAGAGTACTAAGTGTCTAGAATCACAATGGGTCCTCAAGGACCTAAGTGAGGCGTGGCTTACGCCCGTCTACCCACTTACCTAAGTGTCTAGAAAACGCTTCTCAATCTCGTCGTTCGGAGTTGGCATTAAACTGTAGGTCCCCTCCACTCGTGAGAGAACAATAGCACGCACAACACGAGTGGTTGCTGAGAAACTAGTCCCAGGTCTACCTCAGACTGTAGCGCCGCCATTATTATTATTATTATGTTCAAGCGTAATACGACTCATTTCCTCAGTTCCGCGGAGGTATGATACTGACTTTTTGTCAGGATTTCGAGCGGGAAACAGCTGTCAGTATCAAAATAACCTGTGATTTAAAAAGAATCACTAGATGACCCACCCTGTATAGCAAAAGATCGTGGTTGAGGTCGAGGTCCACCCGGATTGTAACGCCACAAGAAGAAGTTGACAGTAACCTTCATTGACAAAGATCATGGGGACTATCGATCACAAACGATGAAAGACGCTAACTTTTAGTTTGCGGCAATCAGAAGACATCAAATCTTCCTCGTGATCCCGCTTTAGTTTGACTCAATAGTCATTAACTTTATTTCTGATGAGAAAGATCCCAAGCTTTTAGAGCCAATATTTGCATGACTTCTTCGAGATCGTGTACAGATGTTCAAATGAGATATCTCGTCCAAGAGTAGAGACCACTTTTGTCTGTCAGGAGAGTCGTGTATGCCAAAAAATCCTTTGGGCGATTAGGTGAACCAAAACCCATTTGAAAATCTATTTTTAAGGGCATATCTGATTCCTTCTTTATCATCAGTCCCCATCTCGATTGATCTGGCCTCAAATCCATAGTTCTTCGAACACTAGAACTCAATTGAAAGTGTGACCTTCCCGTGCTCAGTGACAATCCCTTCCATCTGACTCACTGATTCCTAATCACATTTCACAACAATGCCGCCGATTTCGCGGTGTCTTCCCACGTCCTCCACTCTCAAAGTTATATTCCCTCCCAAAAAAGTGGTCACCCATTGCCACTTGCTCACACAAAACCCACCTGCAGTCATTCCAATCACAGTTCATTAGGTTTACCCCCGGTTCCCCGACCTAATCCGCCCCCCAGACAATTCATTGTTCAATGCCCCAGTCAATAAGTAATCAAATTCGTCATGGCTGACAGGAAGTGGGTTAGGTCGTCGGCCATTGCACAGATTGTTAGTCGATTTTAAGTAAACAACATCCACTTGCTCATTTCAGAAGATGTCGGTGCTACGTACGTTGGTGTTGCTGGCTCTCGGCGCCACGATGACTTTGGCTCAACGACGCCTGGCCCTTCCGGATCCTCGGAGCTGTGCTAATCGTAAGTAAACCAAACCCTGCCCGCCCTCATTTCCACTTAATCGCAACCCATTCCAGGTGTTCGTCATGCATCGTACCGTGATTCCCGTGGAGTGGCCCACTCGTACTTCTTCAGCTGGGAGCATGCACCCACACGCAGTCTGGAAGTTGATTGGCTGGACGCCAGAAACATCTGCCGTCGTCACTGCATGGACGCCGTATCCCTGGAGACGCCACAAGAGAACGAATTCATCAAGCAGCGCATCGCCCGTGGTAATGTTCGTTACATCTGGACATCCGGACGTAAGTGCAACTTCGCTGGCTGTGACCGTCCAGATTTGCAGCCACCAAACGAGAACGGCTGGTTCTGGTCAGGATCTGGAGCCAAAATCGGACCCACCAGCCAGAGGAACACCGGCGATTGGTCCCACACCGGAGGCTACAATCAGGCACAACCGGACAACCGAGAAGCCGCCCAGGGCAACGACGAGTCATGCCTCTCGATCTTGAACAACTTCTACAACGACGGCCTGAAGTGGCACGATGTGGCCTGCCACCATCTGAAGCCGTTCGTCTGTGAGGACTCCGAGGAGCTGCTGAACTTCGTTCGCTCCCGCAACCCCGGCGTCCGCCTCTAAACGCCCATCCCATCAAGAGAGTTAATTTATTTTACGCGACCCCGCCCGCCAGGCGGCGGTTGAAGATTTGTGCGCGAGTGAAGAGCAGAAATTTATATTATATATAAATTCATAATTTTTTTTTTCGTTCCGTCAATTGATTTAACAACAAATACAACAAAAGAAAGATATCAAACGTTTGGTGGCATTTATTCAAGGAAAGCGAAGCAAATTAACAGTATTTATACGGATTCAACTGGAACATTGGAACTAATCCCGACAACCGTAAATCTCCTCTCATCACAGACTCACAAAAGAGACGACCCTTTTTACAAACCCACTCTTCTTCACAAATACTTCTTCTAAAAATATGTTTTTTGTTTGTTTTTTTATGATTTTTATGTTTTTGAAAATAAATAGTTCTAATAAAACATATGAACACCCTGTTGTTTGCAATGCGTTCACATTTGACATTTCAGAGGAAATTTTGGAGGGAGTAAATGTATGGGGACATTTTTTTAACGTAGATTTCTGGACGTAAGGGACTGTCTCCATTCATTTCATCACAGACTCCTTATGTGTCATAGGGCTTCTACGCGCAGGCGTACGCATCATTTTATTCGTTTGCTGTAAAATCTCTAACTGCCGAGCTATGGTGTTTTCCATTTGCGTAGGACATGTTTTAGGGTTTTCGGCTACACTTTGTTAAAGGGTGTTCCATTGCTTAACTTGATTCACTTGACATCTGTCACTCTCTAGTGTTATGGGGCCAATTCACAGCCACTCCCGCCTTTGTGCATATCTTACAGGCTTTTGTTTTCTGCGCCGTTTTCTGACTGGTCATACCGCGGAAGTATGATAGTGACTTTCTGTCAAGATTTCGAGCGAGAAACAGCTGTCAGTGTCAAAATAACCTATGGTTTAAAAAAAAACCACTATGTGATTGCTGCGCGTTTCAGCAAAACAAAATCTTCAGCATTTTCCAATGAACTTTACAGTTCGACGTGGAATCTTTCAAAAATTTTAGTAACACCGCAGCAGTCGACGATCATTTCACCCATTGGTCTGTCGTGGGAACTACAAGGAGTGACCAACTGTCGTCCATTTTATGAGGTTGCTTCTGTTATGCTTCGAAAGCTATGTACTGATGAAAGTAGCTGATTATTTGTAACTGTTTTGTTGTCAAGGAAGGTGCGTGAAATTGTGTCAAACGACATTGTGCCAAATTGGCATAATAACGCTTTTGAAAGTGTCATTGGGCCGAACATTAACATTTGGCATAATGTCGAAGCGTCGTAGGGCAAAATTATTTTGCGACGTTATGCCAAATTTGGCCCTATGACACTTTGTAGAAGTGTAGAAGTGAAGTTATGCCAAATGGCACAAAATCGTCTAAATTTGCAGCAAGCTAATAAACAGTGGAATCTACTCCAAATCCTATAGTGACCCATGCAGGGGAGTAGCAAGGGGCAGCATGCCCCCCGTAGCTATTCCGCCCAAAGTGACATGGTGCCAAATTGGCTCTATGACGCTTTACCAACGACATTGTGCCAAATGGAAAAATTTGGTATAATGGCGCTTTTGAAAGTGTTTGGCGCAATATAACGGCACCGTCAAGAAAGCATAAGAAGCAGAAATAATTCATTGATGTTATTCGAAGACATGAAGCCGTGACCATAGGAGGGTAATATCTACCCCCTGAGATAGCAACAGCACTTACAGTTTAAATTCAGGGAATTATTAGCTGTTTAAAATCAGTCTTGAAGAGATCAAGCAACTGGTAGCATACAGGGTGGGTCATCTAATGATTCCTTTTAAATCATAGGTTATTTTGACACTGACAGCTGTTTCCCGCTCGAAATCTTGACAGAAAGTCAGTATAATAACTCCGCGGAACGAAATAATCGAAATCGCTTTACGCTTGAACAACGTTGGGAAATATTGAAAACTTATTTCCAAAGTGAGTACTGTGTAGCCCACACAGTGCGTTTTTTGAAAAGAAGTTTTGGCCTAAATGGCACCCACCGTGACTGCTGTACGCAAGTTTGTGCAAAAAGTTCGTGAGACTGGTCAACACTTATGGTCCCCGTCGTCGTACGGTGCGCACAGATGAGAATGTGGTCTGAGCGTGCTGTGCCCGATGTGGGACCCAATTCACGAACATAAACTCGCCATCGATCTCAGCTCAAACAGCTCAACATTTCACATTTCACGCACTAGCCTGAGGAGAATTCTGCACAAATATCTCGGATTATTCGCTTATAAGGTTCAATTGACTCAGAAAATGAAGGTGCGCGACCATACGCTTCGTTATCGCATCGTAGTTTGGGCCTTAGACCAGCAGCAGCTTCAATTGGACAACGACTTTGGGTGAAAAATCATCTTTTCTGACGAGGCGAGGCGCATTTTCATCTCGGCGGATACATTAACAAACAAAATTGCCGCATCTGGAGATCGGAAAACCCAAACCCGCACGTTACTGTCGAGATTCGAGAAGTCAATGCATCCGCAGAGAGATATGGGCGCCGTGGCGTAGTGGGTAGGTGCGTCGACTCCTACGCTCGAGGTCTAAGGTTCGAATCTCGAAAAAAACATCAAACATTTTTTCACGGCTCCACCTCTTTCGAATCACTGACAATGTTCAAAGAGTATAACTGTCTAGAAAAAAGCTTCTCAATCTCGCCGTTCGGAGTCGGCATTAAACTGTAGCCCTCCACTCGTGAGAGAACAATAGCACGCACAACGCGAGTGGTTGCTGAGAAGCTAGGCCCACGTCCACCTCGGACTGTAGCGCCGCCATTATTATTATTAAAAGTGGATAATCTTCTGGATACCTACACAGTGAAGGTGGACAGGAATGATACTGGTCTTATATGGACGGACGTAATATAACCCGAATTTTTTATTTATAAGTGAGCTAGAAAAATTCAAATCAAAATGGTTCAAATTATATAAAAACGACGAGTATGTTAGATTAAAGTTCAGACTCCTCTTTAAACCCGGTAATAATAAAATTTTTTTTAGATGTAAGATGTAATTTAGAATTACAATTTTAATTAGAAACATTTCTGAAAATAGCTTCCAAAACAAATTACATGTACAAAGAAAATTAAATAAAATTTGTAAATAAAATAAACGAAGTGTGTGTAATTCAGTGTAGACCTAACAAAATAAAATAAAATCAGTATTTTCATACGCAAACAAGAATTCTTTATTTATATTAGGCATCATTGTTTCTCGCAAGCACATAAAACGAAGACTAAAATAAGTAAAATCTTCTCTCGCGCAGTTTGAGTGACGTCACACGTTGAAGACAGAAATCGAATATATTACCTTGTATTTTGAGTATATATAGTTACCGTCAACATTGTTGAGATCTTCAAGAGCCTTACTCATTGTGGCTGCAATATCCCGCAAGTTATTCCACGTTCAGCCTAAAAAATTGAACAGAAAAATTGGAATACCAAAAATTCTGAAACTGGTAATAAAACAATTTTTTTTTTAATTTTTATAAACATTTATTACCATCATCTATTAAATCCGTATATAAAGTTCAAAACCCGATGGTCTTGTATATAGTATAATTCACATACATGTATAAACGTAAAATTTATATTCCATTGCTTTTGCAAATCAAAAAAGAATCGAAACAAACAACATCTAGAGCTTCAAAAGAACGTTCTTCGGCCTTTCGGACGTCGTTTTGTACGTTACACATAAAATAAAGTAGTTATTCGATTGATTTCTTTGAGAAATTAAATACAATTTCATAGCCTTATCAAATACAGACAGAGAGGGAGAGTCTAACATAAAGATATATACAACTTATCCAGTGGACATCAGTCCACCGGTGAATGAACTTAAATTAAAAAAAAATAAACAAAAGAGGATACACGTTCTTAAATGACTAGGTTTTGTAACTTAGAGTTAATAACAGAGAAAGGAAAAAGTAAGACATTCTTTCGAAGGCAACAAAAGTACGTAAGCTTATGGATTTCATTGAAATACAAAAATACATCTCAAGCGTAAGGGGAGAGTAGGACTTTCGAAGCACGAACACAGGGAATCGAAATTCAAAGAAACCACTCATCCAGCCGCGCCAGACGGTGTCTCTGAGGAAGGAGTGACATAAGATATTTAATTTTTGTAAATCTAGACTTCATATAAAAAATCTCCTAGAAAATATCTACATACTCATGAGTGGTACAATCAATTGTTATAAACTAGGTTTTAAATATGATAAGTGTGTATATAAACAGAAATTTATAGGTATGTATATGTATATGTAAATATGTGCGACAATTTAAAGCTTTTACACAAGATAGAACGTTTCTTTTTTTGTTTAGGGTTTTTTCTTTGTTTCTTGTTTGTTTAAAACAACAAAAATCAAATGAAGGTAGTTTAACAACATTTAGAGGATAAATACAGGATATTCTACTCTATGAATACCGATTACAATGCAGTTTTTATCAATTTTCTTAAGTTTTTCATTTCTTTTCGGTCGTCTCTCCGTATATACCATTCGCTGCTCTACAGAGGTTAGGTTCTTAATTCCAAACCATCATCTATTTTCTATACACTCTCCCGCGGATATACACGAATGGATGGTTAAATATGCCTTTGAAGTGGAAAGTCCTTCGTGTTTCAATAGAATCGGTAGATTTGGTGACATTTGCTAACTTTGAAAATGTTCGTTGCTACAAAATGGTGTCTCATCTATCAAGAAGTGTCAACAAAATTTGTGACTGTTCAACTTTTCCACACAAAGAATGCAATTTTAAGCAAAAAATTTACTAAATTCCTGTATTTTGGAATCAATTTCGATGCCTAGGTCTAGTGTGGGAACAAGACGGAGACGGAAAACTTATTCAAAAATCAAAATGAAATTCCTTCAATTCACAATGCACATCTCCGGCTGTGTTCGTCAACATTGCGAGAGCATCACTGCCTATGTAATGCGACGCAAGCATCACGATGCTTTAATTTTTTGGCTTTTCGGAACGGCTTATTGTTTTCTGTGCCAGTTGTTTCCGGCTGTTTTCTTTAAGTGTCAAAAAAATTGGCGACGATTTTTCTAAATAATTTGGTTAATGATATTTGCAATTACAATCCCAGCATACTTAAATTTGATTGTTGTTGATTTTATTTGTACAGCGGTTGCTTTCATGTTGCATTTTAGAAAGCGATGCAAAGCATCATTGCCAAATCTTTGCAATCAAGAACACTTGACGTTGTAGTACTGCGTAAATACTGCGATTACGAACTCAGCCTCCGCTAAACAACAAAACGCAGGAAATCTTACGGCCAACTATAGTGGCGGTACAATACAGAAAAATGATACACTGTGACCACAGCAACTACTTCGCTTAGTTCCGTTAAGTCCGTTAAGTTGTGTCTACTCAGTCGGAAACGAAATAAATCTCTCTATACGTACGTAAATATCTTTTGACAGCTGAATTCTGATACAGTATGACCACAGAAATTGCTTCGCTCAGTTTTGTTAAGTTCGTTTAGTTGTGTCTACTCAGTCGGGAGCAAAATAAATCGCTCTCTACGTACGTACATATCATTTGACAGCTGAATTCTGATACCGTATGACCACAGAAACTGCTTCACTTAGTTTCGTTAAGTTTGTTCAGTTGTGTCTACACAGTCGGGAGTGAATTAAATCGCTCTGTACGTACGTAAGTATCATTTGATAGCTGAATTCTCCTCAAGTTTCTATAAACAGTTATAACCACTCTGAAATTTGACGAATCTTTCGTTTGTTTTTGTTTAAGTTTTCGTACAGCTAGTGTAGTTGGCCCTTTAGGCCGCGTCTGAACTGCGTTAATATTGTATCCTAGAGCTAATTGTTGACACTTATGAGGTAAATATGGAGTTAAAAAATGTAACCTACTCTGGAGCTGCACACCATTTATCCTCCGAGTTAAGTTTTGTCGGATGTATATGGATGTGAAGGAGTCATAAGGATAGCTGGAATATTCGCAATTCGATTTATTTCAAATTTGATTTGAAACAGTTTACATCTTCAAACAACTGAATGCAATCTTTGCACCTCTGTGGAAACGTTAAAAATTACCGAGAGAATAACATTTGAACGCAGTTCACATACGCCCTTAAATATCATTATTAACCGAATAAATTGAAAAGCGACCATTGCCTCGTTTCTGCAACAGTTGCCCAGATGTCTAACTGTACGGGGAATTTGCTTGTAACCGAAGCAACCGAGTGAGTACACAAGAATGGGTTACTAAACTGCGACCATAGTAATCCCTTCGCTCAGTTTCGTTAAGTTCGTTCACTTTGAAATGCAGGAGACAACTGAATTTGACATTTGATTGGTCCCTTCACCGTCGTTATAAGATGCTTCCACTATACATGCAATAAACTACAATTAGAAAGCCTCACACTTCTTGAGAAGGAGCTTGCGGTAAGGATTCTTTTCATAATTGACGTGGGGAAGGCAAGTGACTAGTAGCAGTACTAGGAGAAAGTTTTGAATTGAGATTTTTCTTTTTTAACCTCACATTTACTTTGTCTTTACATAATCATATAGCACATTTGAATTCATATAAAATTACCGAAGTGGTCAGGCTTGCTGAAGTTGTCAGACTTGCCGAAGTGGTCAGGCTACTCAGTGTTAGGTATATTATCATGGATTATCGCAAAATGATTAAAACTAAGAGAATTCAACTTCAGTTCATAAAAACAAATACGTCCACTCAGCAAGACGAATTGTATTTTCAGTGAATATGGACGTAGACTGCCAGCTGTCATCAAATGTGACAAGTTAACTTAAAAATTACAGTAGATCGCCTTTCAATCTTCGACTTTGAGCCTGTGTAACAAAGCAACAGAGGACGTTTAATGTGACGCACACAAGTGGAGAGGGATCTCAACCAACTTGGTGTGCGCAGTTGGAGACAGTTGGTGAAAAATCATCCTAGCTGAAAGGGCTTGTTGATTGAGGCTAAGCTCATCCTCGGATTCTAGAAGAAAACTTTCAAATCGTTGGTGCGAATGATTCAGTCACATATTTTTCTTTTAGGTTAGGTTAGGTTAAGTTAGGGGGCTGCTAGTGAATTCACCAGCACACTTAGACCATGTTGGTCCAATGTGATGCCCACAGTCAATTTACCACCACTGATCGATCGCTCCAGTGATAGCGCCGTAATTTCATCCCAACGGCAAATGGTGACTGGACCAGATTTGAAAAAACCGGACAAAAGCGTACTGGGATTCGAATCTGGGACCCCTCTAATTTAGGACAGGCACTTAACCAACTGCGCCATCCAGTCGTCTATATTTCTCTTTTATGTTCAACAAACTATTTATAGCTGACTTAAGTCCTTTCATTTACATTACCAAGGCAGCTGTCGAGCTCTTGTAGGAACTAGAAAAGGACGCTAGGCAAATACTTATTCGGAGGCCTAGAAGAATTGTAAAAAAAAACAAAATCAAAGTAATAGTTAAGTTCATAAAAGGAACAAATTGGTTGTGTAATCCAGAAACGAAGTGGAACACTACCAGATGAACAACCAGGACATCAGTTGGTACTTTCATGTGTTACTAGTCTGGAACGTGGAACCGGTATAGACTCATTCCAGGCAGTGACAACACAACGGATCCAACTAGGCCAAGTGAGTCAGGGCTAATCTTTGATATGACAATCGCACTAACCTAGTCAAGAGTCGCTCTCCCTTGATTTCTTGTTGTTGAATACGGAAATGTCTTCTGATAATGTGTGCATGTGCATACAAAGCATAGCGAACAAGATAACGGACATAAAATTACGACATTCTTCTGACTAGCGGTACCACTTCTCATCGCTTAGTTCACTTAACCTATGAAAAGACTCAAGGAAAAGTTAAACATCCCGTTCTACAATTCGATTACCAGAAAAAAACAAGAACTTTCCACTTCAAAAGTACACCATTTTGGGGATCAACACCCACATCCAATCATGCATCAGCAGGAGTAAACACATAAAAATTAAATTAAGGATTTCAGGGAGGATTACACACACATTCTTGACACTCGTTTTCTTGGTTTGGTTGGAACTGGCAGGGGTGATGGTTGGTTGGTTGGTTGGTTGGTTGGTAGTTGATTGTGGAAATGGTTGGTGGTTGGTGATGGAAATTAAACTTTTTCAAACGCTGAAAACCCAAAACCTATAAAAACAAAACAATACAGTTTTTCATGCAAACACAAGATAAGGTAAATTCATGAAACAATTTCTAGGAAATAGTGGCTGGGTTAATGACAGTCGCGTATCATAGCATGCAGTTTGCGCGTTCGGGATGAAAAGGGGACCAGAAGCGGGGTTAGTTTGTTTGTTAGTGGAAAGGAATTTTGATTTCGATTCTGGGTTAGCTCAAGAGACCATATGCGTGTTTTTTTTTATTGTTTTTCTCAGATCATTTGTGATTTGTTTTAAGCAGTACTTGAGTTGTTAGCCGCCCCGCTAATTGCATTGAATAAAGCCATGCTGTTGCGATGCTGGGTGGAGGTGCTATCATCCAATGGAGTGAATGGTTCATCAAGGAGCTCACTCAAGGCGGTGCAGAGTTTCTGGTAGTTGTCCTTCAGCGCTGAGTGATATTCGATTTGATCGCTGCTAATCATGCGGGCATTCAACTGCAACGCCGTGTTGCATACGCCTATGAAGTCTCTGAAAGTGAAAACCAGACATTGCACAACTGTGTCGGGCCGAATTCGATTAGCCAACCTGAAGACGTCTTTGAGGTCCTCCACACGATCGATTTGGTAGTTCTGGGCGACTTTCGGGTCCAGAAATGCCGATGCATAAGCCAATGGACCAGCATTGACTGTCACCGCAACACTGCCTTGCAGGCGCAGTTGCAGCTTCTTCACATCGGCTGGGGGGAGGATGACCTCCTCCAGTTCGGAAACCTTCATTTGCATCTCATCGATGGCAACTTCGATGGGACTCAGTTCGATTATCTGACGGTCTTTGACTGGAATTCGCTTGAGCACATACGGAAACGAATAGGTTGCTGAAACGAGAGTTTATGTGAAACAGTGTCTTCAGCTTGATGGGACATTCGCAACTCACTTGTTATGATGGTTTTTCTCTTCCATTGGTCCTCGACACTGCCGCGGGCACCACCGGATTTTGTGAATGGCGTTTCGTACATGAACGTGTCTACATCGTGATTCTGTTCGAATTCATTGAGACGGTTGTCCAGTTCGTCTTTGCAAAAGTATGGGATCACGTGGGTGACTTGAACGTAAGCCAATTTGGGATCCAATTCGTTGACATCGACCTGTGAATGAATGTGAAAAGAAATGCATGAATGTGACGCTGGGAAATGATAGGAATGAAGAAAAAAAGAAAAGAATCGCCCCCGGGTGGGCTCGAACCACCAACCTTTCGGTTAACAGCCGAACGCGCTAGCCATTGCGCCACGGAGGCTACATCGTGCGGGGGATTTAGATGTGAAATTCAATTCAGGGACACGGCAACGGTTATACTTTCCTACAAACAGTAGACGCCATCAAATTGAACACTTCCGATTGAATGCGATTTAAAGAGACGTTGCACAATTGTATGTGCCTCCTAGGTTAGGTTAGGTTAAGTAAGGAGGGCTTTATGCTGTTGCCATCAATTACACCCAGAGGCCGTGGAGGCCCATTGTGTATGCCCTGTAAGGATTGCATGTTTTCCGAGGATTAACGCAGGGTCAGCATGCAATTACCAAAACCACCCTGTTCTGGTTATAAATTTCCTGAAGTCGAGGATCTGAACCTTCGCCACATCGCTGAGCTCGTGAAAGCACCTTGCTTTTAAGTGAGTAACCCGTCTTGTAGAGCAGGGCAGTGCCAAAGGAGATGCTCCACTGATTCAATTTCCTCTTCATCCCTACAGCTCCTACAAAAATCGTTCGCCGGGAGGTTTAGTCTCTAGGAGTGAGAACCCCTATTAAGATGCTTATGATTTGTGCCTCCTACATGAGCTGGGAATTTTAAGGAATCCTCCGGAGATGATACACCATTTCTCGCTTTCCGAGGAATTCTGCCGGCAGCACTTCCTCTCGGGCCTGATGCTGCAGGAGGTGAAGAGCAGCCTGAACGAGGTGGCCAATGTTAGGAGTCATGCGCTGGGGATTTCAAAGAATCTCCTGGTAAAGCACGATCTGGGCAGCAGACACCAGACCGGAGGGCAGTTGGACCGAATCGCACTGCTGTACGTGCCGTGGCTGGGCATAGTCATGGAGAACCTGAACAGGATTTCAGATCTCATGGACGAGGGCATACAGAAGCAGATGTTCGGAGGCGATGCCGGTTCGTTCGACCAGCGGATCTCGCCCAGCTGCAGTTATGTGTTGTCCAAAGACCTCGGAGGGACTCTTTCGTCGAGCGCTCACAGAGCCAAGAACCGAATGACTCTTCACAGAGTCCGTTGCGTGCATCAATGAACATAATGGACATCAACTACTTAGCGGTTATGGCCGACTAGATTCTTGCAAATGGCACGTCGAAAACGTCTCTTAATTCATTGGATTAGGACGGGCCACCACGAGATCACGGGAAATGAGATCGCCGAAGAACTTGCTGGGCAAGGATCAGAGGAGGTACTCTCAGGATGCGCTGAGTTCTTGGTTAGGGCTTCCATCGATGGTTGACTCTCTCGAGAGCACAACCAGAGGTGGCATGACTCTCCAGGGTGCAGACAGACCACTTGACAGAAAAGACTGCAGACAACTTATCGTCGTACTAACGGGCCACTACACATTCACCAAACACCTAAATGTGCTCTCGAGAGGTTCAATCATCGATGAAAGCCCTAACCAAGAACGCAGGCAGTCCCAGCGGAGGTTCAGGTCCTGAGAGTACCTCCTCTGATCCTTGCCTAGCAAGTTCTTCGGCAATAAATGTGCTTTGCATAAGCGATGAATCCCTCTGCGACGCCTGTGGCGAACACGACGACATGCAGAGCGCTTCCTCTGCTCCTGTCCCACCTTTACTTGGATTAGATGGCAATTAAACGGTGCTGATGAGCTGAGAGTTGATGATGTGGGCTCCTCTTCATAGAAGCGTCTGCTGATCTCTCGGAGAAGAAGGAAGACCAAAAGTAGGTCGCTGCCTGGTACTACAATGGACCAGTTTTGAAGTCTGAGTGCTCCAAGGTAGAGTTTAAAAATCTCCGACAAAAAAAAAGAAGACAACTTGGTCTTGATGACTGGAAGCAACGTGCCCGGGACCTTCAGCCTTGGAAAGTGGCAATTGTTCAGGCTCAGACCCTCCAGGGGTCGTTGGGCTGACAAGTACGATAGTAAGTAAGAGTTGGTTTGGTTCACCTAACCTAACTTTTAAACGTCAGAATCTGCTGCGTTCTGTGTCGACGTTAGATTCGAAGGTTTTCACGTTCTTCTACTTAGTCGGTAGTGTGAAGGTCTGCTTTTCAGGATGAACGTGTTCATCGAAAGTTGGATGCCGTCGTGAAGGAACTGTTAGAGTGACTTCGAAGTAATGGAGAAGGAAAAACTCTAAAGCCCAAGGCCAACACAGACGGTCAAGCTGATACAAGTTCCACGATGAAATCTGTAACCTTGTCTAACCAAATCTGACCTAATCTCTAATGGAACTCAAGCGCATCTCGTTCCCTATCCGTTCCTTTGTGCTCCGTCGTTAATCTCCGTCTACATACCGGTGATGAATCCATGATCAATTTGACAAGATCCGCACCGAACTTATCCTTGTACTGCTTGTAAAGTCTTTCGGAGATCTCACTCAGAGACGTCAGCTTGGGTTCCTTGTAAACGAATTCCACAGCATGATCCTCTTCGAAGTACATCTGCAAAAAGCGAAAACGACTTGAATCTCAATCAAAAATCGAATCAACGACTACCCTTACCTGTCCGTAGAACACAACTCTGTAGAAGCGTCCAAGCATCCTCTTCCCAGACCGGTTCACTTCCACCACCTTGTTGTACGACTGCGTCAAGTGTTCGTAGGAATGTGCAAGAGCCACGTAGTCTCGTCGCTTCTCATAGATCGGCAGGATCAACTTGTACAGTTCGCCCAAGCACTCGAATCGCTCCGCTCTGTCGAGGTAGTCGGCGCACTCCTTCAACTGATCCAGCAGCATTTGCTCTGTGTACTGTGAGTCCTGTGTTCCGGAGTCCAGTTTCAAGCCTTTCTCGTCGCGAGGGATGTTCCTCGAGATGGCAGTGAATGCAGCGGCACCCCAGTTCATTGTTTCGTAGCCTCGCAGCTTCAGGTATTCGGACATCAGAGCGGCGATGTGTAGGTGACAGCAGGCCGCTTCGGAGATGTTCCCATTCTGCTCGTGGTTGCGGGCCATGGTGATGAGCCAGGTGTGTCGGAGCTCTGGTGTCGACGCGTACGAATTGGCCAGCGACAACTGCAACTCCAGCAGACGTTCGGGGTCCATGTGATGTGCCTGCATTTGGGCCGTGGCCATGAGAACTGTTCGCACACGCCTCGTGAGGTCCTTCACCTCCACCGGGAAGCCGGTTCCCTTCATCGCCTTATCACTGTTCGCGTAGCTGTTGATCAGCGAGAGGGATTCCTGGAATCGCGCGTTGTTCAGCCCGATCACGTTGCCAATCATCTGAGAAACCGATATGATGACCTGCAGGTGGACTCGCGTCAAGCCCTTCCTTCCGCTGAACTCGAAGTTACTACGCATCAGGAGGTAGAGCACAGCACAGGACTCGTGTCGAATGGTCACCAGTCTGCTGTCGCAGGCCTTGAGGAGCTCGTACACCATTTGGCCGCAGAGGAGTGCGTTGCCCTTGAACAGCGCAGGCGAGAAATTGTTGATGAACGCCCGCAGCGCCGCGAATACATGCTTGGAGAGGTTCTCGGACTGGCCCAGCTGCAGGTATCGCAGATAGACCCTCGCCAGCTTGGGGAGCACACAGCTGTCGATCAGTTTGTCCCGGAACTGAATGGAGTACAGTCCCATGCAGTCGAGGATGATCATTCCGACCTCGGTCGCGAAATTTGACTCGTAGAGCGCCAACTGGCAGCGCACAGTCTCATCGACGAGGTTCTCACGATTCTGTGTGATGTTCAGAGTTCCCGTCTCGTGGGCGTTGCCGTTCTCAATGTTTGGCGGCACCATTCGTGCGGGAAGGGTGCTGGCCTTGGCCAGGCGACTGCTCCTCGACGAATCGTCGCTCAGGATGAGATTTTTCTTTCCCACATAGCGAAAATGGACCAGACACAGATCGAGGATGGTCAGGAAGGATATTATCTCTGTCTCAGTGCAGTTCTGCCACCATCCAATCATCTGATCTTGCGCCAGATGCTTTATGACAAAGAGAAACGCTGTGAGGAGGTCTTTGGTTTCGACGACGGAGAACTTGTCGTTGCGCGGCATCTGAACCGGCTGCGTGACGCTGATGGACCGATTGTGGCCGTTCCGCAGGGCAACTTCGTTTTCGTTGTTGATCGGCGTGGTCTCGTTCGAGCCGCCGTCCGAATTCAGTGAATTCAGAGACGTCTCCGACGTGCCGTTCGCAATGATCTGGCCGGCAATGGCCGCTAAGTAGTTGGTGTCCTTGATGTTCATCGACGCTCGCAACGGACTGGGGTGCTCTATGTGGAGGGTCATTCGGTTCTTGGCTCTGGGCGTGCTCGACGATGAGGTCACTCCGAGATCTTTGGAGAATACATAGCTGCTGCTGGACGAGATCCGCTGGGTGAACGAACCGGCATCGCCTCCGAACATTTGCTTCTGTGTACCCTCGTCCATGAGATCTGGAATCCTGTTCAAGTTCTCCATCACTATGCCCAGCCACGGCACGTACAGCAGTGCGATTCGGCCCAACTGCCCTCCGGTCTGGTATCTGTCGTCCAGCTCGTGCTTTGCCAGGAGATTCTTCAAAATTCCCAGCGCATGACGCCTGACATTGGCCACCTCGTTCAGGCTGCTCTTCACCTCCTGCAGCATCAGGCCCGAGAGGAAGTGCTGCCGGCAGAACTCCTCGGAAAGCGAGAAATGGTGCATCATCTCCGGAGGACGGTTCTTGGGATTCAGCAGGAACGGCAGATTCAACGGAACATAGTGCTCGTGCTGGCAGATCTCCTGCAGGAAATTGAATTTGAACTCCTGCAGAGTCCGCGGATCGCCGGGCCCGAAGCTCTGCAGGTAGAACCGAATGAGTTTGAAGACGAATCCGCGGTCCATGTATGTGAGGCACCTCTTAATGAAGAGCGACAGGGATCTGTTTAACTGCTGCGTCTCCACGGGAAGGTCCTTATACCGCGAGATCAAGTAGGGGACCAGGACGTGAATCAGTGACTCAATTCTCATCGGAAACTCCTTGGGGAACCTCTCGTTCCGGTGCATTCGTATCCTTCCAGTGTCCAGCAGGTGCTGGGCCATGCTCTTGATCAGGATGTCGAAGAAGATCCCGGAGTACTTCATGAACTTGTTCACGATCAGGAAGTCCGTGTTGTTCGGGTGCAGAATCGCCGGCAGATGACGCGACAACTCCCCGTGGACGGTCCTTGCTTGACTGCCCACGCCCTTCTGACTGAAATTTGGCGCGTAGAAAACGTACTTCGAGTACGAAGCCAGCAGCTCCTTGCGACCGGCCTCCTCGATGATCAGGTGAATGATGTTCGTCAGCAGGCGAATGACGTTGAGACCGATCTCTTCGCTGGTCGTGTTCACCAGCAGGGTGAACAGCTCGTTGAGAATGGTTGGCAGGAATGTGATGAGTGCGGTTATGTGAATTGCATGGGCGGCCTTTAGGATCTTGCATGTCTCCGACTCGGCAGGGATCGCCGATATCTTTCCGCTCTCGAGGAGTTTCTCTGCGTGCGCGAAGAGGTTGTGCAAGTGCTGATCGCCGGTTAGGACTGTCGAGTCCAGTCGGAATGTCACCGTGAACAGTGGACGCTGATTGTCAATCCACTGGATTTCGGGACCGCAATTCTGCTGGAAGTATAGAAATGGAAACTGTTTTGTAGTGATGGTGTTTTTAGTTGGAAAGTTGAGTGGAGGAGGAGGGCGATAGCATAGAGGAAAACCCACAGTGAAAGTTGGAATGGAAGCAGAGGGCAGTGATGGGCGGTGAATGAGAGTCAAATCAATGGAATACAGGAGGATGAAATGTGGTCAATGGACTTGGGACTTCTGTCGATATTTCCGCAGAGAAGTGATGGTGATGGACAATGATTTGCTGAAAGGCGTATTGAGGTGCTATTTGATGGCTAATTTTGTATTTTATTCATTGTTACAAGGTTTTGGCTGAGTGACAGATCTCGTTTGGTCTGTACGACATCTGCTCCGAACACCAAGCTAATTATAAAGTGGTTCAAGTTTTGTGTCCAGAGATTCTTGAAATTAAATGCCGCGATGTCACATGAAGAGCATTCCACGCAAAGGACTAGTCCTCAATAATGCGACAGAAGGATTAAAATGGTTTGAAGCTCAAAACTTGAATCGAAATGGCTCCAACAAACTTGGGCCAAAAGAACTCTTCCAAATGGAAGAGTAAGTAATCGTCACCATACGAACAGAACCCTGCTTCAAGGACCATCAACTAAGCAGCCAATGAGTGAAATGTCAAAAAATGAACAAAATTAAATCTATATAACTTTTTTTCAAGTCAAAGCAAAGGGTGATGTGTCATCTGAAGCGAAAAAAAATTATCTTGACACGATTAAGCCTTTTAAACTCTTCCACCTACAGGGGATTACACAATGAAAATTAATAAGCGGAAGAAGAGTTAGGTTTCTATCGAAATATAACAAAGACGATATCAAACGAAAGACTTAGAAATAAATTCATCTGATTGTGTCACAGCTGAAGAGGACAGATTGCGTGGCTCATTTTGAAACGTTCATTTTATCACGACAATTCGCAAGAATGGACAGGACATTTCTCTGAACTCGTTTAGAATAAGTTCCAAATTTAATTTTTTTTTGCAGGGTTTGGCGATGAACTGGAATCTCAACATTCATGTTCATACAAGCCATCTAGTGTTTTTTTTTTAAATCATAGGTTTTTTTAACACTGACAGCTGTTTCCCACTCGAAATCCTGACAGAAAGTCAGTATCATACCTCCGCGGAACGAAATGAGTCGCTTTACGCTTGAACAACGTTGGGAAATATTGAAAACTTATGATATTTCTAAAGTGAGTGCTGTGTAGCCCAAGCAGTGCGTTTTTTGAAAAGAAGTTTTGACCGAAATGAAGTCCCCACCGCGATGCTGTATGCAAGTTTGTGCAAAAAGTTCGTGAGACTGGTCAACACTCATAGTCCCGGTCGTGTCGTACGGTGCGCACAGATGAGAATTTGACTGCTGCGGCCAAGAGTGTGAGATTCAATTCACGAACATCAACTCGCCATCGATCTCAACGGCTCAACATTTCACGCACTAGCGTGATCAGATCAGATCTAGCATTATTAGCCTACGAATTCCAATTGACTCAGCAATTAAGGGTGCGCGACCATCCGCTTCGTTATCGCTTCGCAGTTTGAGCCTTAGAGCAGCTTGAATTGGACAACAATTTTTGGGGAAAAATCATCTTTTCTGACGAGGCGCATTTTCATCTCGGCGGCTACGGTAATGGCTGAAACACAATAGTGCGTTAGCGTCAGCGTTGTCTTTCAACGCACACAATTCAATGTTCATGCACACAATATTGCGTCGACCTGCGTAAGTGAAAAATGAGAGAGATGAGAGGATCGTAATAAACCGTAAAACGTAATCCCAACGCATGTCATTATCGAACATGTTGGATATTTTTTGACAAAGGGGTGCGCTGTGAGAGCGAAATTGAGAATTTTTTTCCCAAATTGAGAAATTTTTGTGGCAACTGACATTCGAGTAATGAAAATAGCTGACGCAATATTGTTCATCTGGTATTTGAGAGAGAGAGGGAAAAGCTAATTAACACAGTGCGTCATCGCACTCCCTCCGTAACATGAAGTCGGCTGTCGCAATGCACTATTGTGTTTCAGCCATAAAAAACAAAATTGTCACATCTGGGGCTCGGAAAACCCATACTTTATTGTCAAGACGCCAATGCATCCACAGAGAGTGACAGTTTGGTGCGGATTGTGGAGTGGTGGCATCATTGAACCAGTTTTCTTCGGAAATGAGGCAGGGAACAGCGTTTCGGACAACCGTGGGCGTTACAGAGTCATGTTAACCGACTTTTTTTTTATTGTAATTGAAGACATAGATTTGGACGACCTCTGGTTCATGCAGGATGGCGCCCCATGCTACGGAGCCCATGCCACAATCGATCTTTTGTGCACCAAATTCCCAAATCGCGTTATCAGCTGCCTTGGAGATGTCAACTGGCTGCCTCGGAGATGCGATTTAACCCCCTTGGACGTTTTTTTGTGGGAAACGTGAAGGACCGATGTTATGCCAACAATCCGGAGACGATTCAAGCACTTAAGATCAATATCATCCAAGCAATCGTACTGAGTGAAGTACAGCCCGAAACCATCAACAAGGTCTCGGAAAATTGGGGTGACAGAATGCTATGCGCTACTGCGAAGTCAGCCGAGGCAACCACTTGAACGACGTTGTATTTCATAATTAATGGGAATGTTTGTTCTTTCTTATAAAGCCATAATACAGTCAAAATCGCTTACAAAGACATCGGTTATAAGGAAGTATCGGTTATAACGACCAAATTCTTAGGTCCCATCTGAGCTCCATTATATGTAATCCATAATAAATCGTTTACAACAACAAATCGCTTACAACTACCAAATTCGTCAGTCCCTTGAAGGTCGTTGTAACCGATTTTGACTGTACATGGAAACAATTTTTCTTTTGTTCATCTTATTGCATTTAAAAAAAAAAAAATTTGTATTAGGCCCTCCCTGTATACCAACATTGGAAACATTTTGACGCCACTTTGTTATTTGATCTCTCCCCTCTCTCTCCTGATTGAGATTTTCCCTAAGGCTGTGTTAATGCCTAAGCAAGTTCGCGTCGCTCAACCCTTTTTCCTAGGGTGTAAGCAGCTCAAGAAATATTTAGTTACCAACAAATTGCGCAGAGACAACAAATGGCAGTCAAATATCGGTCAAAATTGCCTGGGCTCAGTACTTGTGCAAAGTGTGAGCAGAAAAAAAAAGCAATCGACGAGGCGGACCAAAAGAAACTGAAACGAAAAGCCGAGGCAACGCGAGAGGAGTTTCAAACTAGAAGACGAGTGGAGAAGTAACGTCTACGCCGGGAGGTTTCTCGTAGCGTTTCAGCTTAAATACGAGCCTTTTATAAGAAAGTTGAAAATCTGGCAGCAGGCTTTAGGAACGAATTAGATCTCTTGATACCTGGGAAATTTCCCGAGTACCCGAATTTTCAGATATTACCCGAGAACCATAATTTCGGGTACCCGGGAACGCGGTAAAATGCAGAAATCGGTATTACCCGGGTAAAATCAAAAGCCCTGAAACGAATTTTGTAGACAAAACTAAAAATTGTCGGGAAAGTTACGAAAACGACGTTAAATGAGTGTTTAAAAATGGACACCAAAAAGTCGATCACTGCAAACGTGATTGCGGTGGACATATTAACGATTCATGCCTAAATTTAACATATTTACGACACTTTTACAAAATTTCAGCCCCATGTCTCAATTATTCTGTGTCCCTAATTGGAATAAATTAGTGTTTCATTAATTCTAAAATACAAAAAGTCTCCACACATATTTATAACTTAGATCGAATCTTCCACCAAACACTCCCTTCCACCAAACACTCCCTTCCACCAAAGAACCACAATATCTAACAGAAAATCCAAACAAAAATACAAAAGAATCTAAAAATTAATGAAAAAAAAAAGTTATTGACTGTGTGTGGTTTACTCAAAGACTGCTGATAAGCATGATTCACTGCATTTCCCACACTTGACACATTTTCTTAATCGCAAATTGAAAACCCCATCGTCGCCGGCGTCTGTCAGCAAAATAATCAGCATCTAGTGTGCAATTGCATGCCACAAATGAAGCCGAGGCATAACTCATTTGATGACCGTGATACTTAATATACGCACTACGAGGAGCATACTGTGGCATTGACTTTCAAATTATCATGGAAATAGAATTCTTCGTCACGATTTTTTGCTTTTCTCTCAGATTTCTCGAATGACATCTATCGTGACTGTATTCTTTGAGAACAGTATAACAGAATCCACTGAATAGCACTAGTCACTCTGACTTGTAGCGAATTAAGTTAGGGTAATTCAATATGACTCCGTGGCGCAACGGTAGCGCGTCTGACTCCAGATCAGAAGGTTGCGTGTTCAAATCACGTCGGGGTCAAATGTGGTAAAATTTTTTTTCTTTTTTTTTTTTTACTCTTTGGATGTAAAATTTTCTGTTATATTAAAACTTAAATCAAACTTGTGTCCGGACTGGAAACGACTTTTCCCTTTTATTGAATAAGCAAACTCATCGTCGAATTACTGTTTAGATGGCATGTCAAAATTCTTTCGATTCTATTGTGAGAATTTGCAAATGAATGCCATTCACTGAGACTGTCGAAGAAGGATTTTTTTTTTTACTGTCGGGAGGTTTTTGTAACATTACATTGGAGCACTCTGACTCAAAAACTGGTCCAGCACCGAATAACTGCCACCTGATCCGAGCAAAGGCGGGACAATGGCAGAGGAAATGCTCTGCATTGTCATCGTCTTCTCCACAGGCGTCGCAAAGGGCTTCATCGCTTATGCAGGCAGTTCCAGTGCAGGTTCAGGTCCGGAGAATGCCTCATGTGATCCTCGCTTAGCAAGTTCATCGGCGATCTCATTTATTGTGATCCCGTAGAGTGAATTTAAGCTACCGATCAAATCAGAGATCAGAGATCAGAGAAGACTTGCATTCCTGAACTATCCTGGAAGTGGTTAAAGGGTTGAGAAGGCTTTGGCTGTCCCTACAGAAGGATAGATAGACTTTTCTGAGAATGCAGAGGGCGCTTTGAGTCGAATATGAGTGGAATATGAGTCGAACATGAGTCGAATATGATTCGAATATGAGTCCAAATAAGACTAAGTCACTTTGCCGTAGTGTCTGCTACTGTGTTTCTGAAGGTGAATAGGTATGTTTGTTTTGCAGATTCTTGGAGAAAACTTCCACTTCATAAGCTTTTTCATCTGTCCTACTCTTCTGGTTTCTTTCCGAACAGTTGGAAAAGAGCACTTACCCAGCCGCGTCCCTAAAAAATGCATTTTCGTCTTGGATGCATCTTTAAAAATTCGCAGAGAAACATCCAGTGTCTGAAGACTAGATCTGGAGGGACTGTTGGTTGACAAGTTTTTCGAGGAAGTAGGAGGTCGATGTCTAGAGGAAGGAATTCAAATTTGTTAACGATGGAAAAGTGTTCTGAGCTGTATTCGTAAATACCTCAAAATATCAAATTAGATGTGTTCGGAAGTCAGTCAGGCTTTGGGAACTTACATGAATTACTGTTCTGTGAGACGTATGTACACAGACGTCTAGCTGAAATCAAGTTTTCTTGAAAAATTGAACGTCTGAAACTTTTTTAAATTCTGACTTGAATGCGTAGTTATATTAGGTTGCACAACATGCACGAAAGAGGAGTGCGATGTTGAAAAAGGAGGCCATGGGGCCCATTGTGAAAATGGGTTGCCCAACATGAAATGTCCGATTTTCGTGCCAGGACGATACATTTTCTTTTCCTATAAAATAAAGTGGTACGTGTGCTTAATAATAATAATAATGGCGGCGCTACAGTCCGAGTTGGACCTGGGCCTATTGTTCTCTCACGAGCGGAGGGGACCTACAGTTTAATGCCGACTCCGAACGGCGAGATTGAGAAGCTTTTTTCTAGACACTTATACTCTTTGAGCATTGTCAGTGACTCGAAAAAATGTTTGATGTTTTTTTTTCGAGATTCGAACTGACGACCTCGAGCGTAGGAGCCGACGCACTTACCCACTACGTACGTACGCTTGACGTGTGAGAATTCCCGGGTTCGTTACAAGCACCGTTATTTTTTTTTCAGGAATTATTTACCATGCTATCGGCAGCCCACATTGGAACCCTCTTCCTTTACGACTTTAAAATGGAACATAATGTGTCATTGGCAATGAAAAACATTAATGACACTTTTTACGATGTAGCGGTAAACGGATGCACTATACGACGTTGGTTTGGAGAGTTCTGTTCGGGAGATTTCAGCCTCGAAAATGAACTACGTGGGAAGCCGGAAATGTTAGTTGACGACGATATTTTAAGAGCACGCAACGGATCCAACAAAACCGGTGCGGGAGATTGCACAAAGTATGGGAGTATCCCGAATGACAACAAGTCTTCACTTATTCCTCATAGGAAAGGTAAAGAAACTCGATAAGTGGGTACCCCATGAACTGAATGAATCCCAAAAACTACCGCGCCTGGAAATCTGCACATCGCTTACATTCAGAAACCAAACTGAACCGATTTTGTATGAAGTCACTCCACAAGAGAGTGACCTGATCGTTGGACCCGATCTGTGTGCAATTGTATGATGTAGAGAACTTGTGAGATCAGCCGTGTAAATGTTGAACAGTACCTACAAATAAACAGCCGCGGAAATATGCTGTAAAAGTGAATTTGAAGTGATCGCCCAAATCATTGCACGATCGATGAACTTGTTTAAATGCAAAGCTGAACTGATCCCCAGTGAATTGTGATTAACACTCCGGAATACGCCACAGTGGGTTTATTCATTAACATTTGCACATATTTTCAAACAATTTCGCACATTTGCATATAAACGCCACGTATCGTCAACATTGTCTGAAGTACACAATCAAAGTCGTTGGCGCTCGACTCGATCCGTATTCGGCTTCATTCCTATTCAACTCAAAGATTTTCACCTTTCACGATGGAAAATAACAATCGACGGAGTGTTTGTGGAGGCGTTTTCTTTTTTGTACGTGTTGAGACTTTCAATTTGATTTGATTCTATGTCAGTTGTAACAGACAACAAATCGGACATTTGGCGGACTTGCAAAGGCGCTTTCTTTCAGCTTTAAGTGGACAGTGTCTGAGGAGGAGGAAATATGAAAGCGTATCAACATTCAGGGTTCCATTTCCAGGAATTTAGGTGAAAAAAAAGATTTCGTATGAAACATACGTTTTATGGGTTACCAAGTGTTTATCGTCTTAAGGCACATACAACCACATGTTGTGGTTACAACGTTCGTTCACATAGCTGATTCATCCTCTGAAAAGATTCAACTTGACTTATCGACTTACAGTGGGATGACATAATTCATATGCTGTGTAGTTTTTTTATGGTACAGGATGACCAGATAAGAACGATGCGATCATTGGTTCGGTTTGCGTTGACGGCATTTGGAGAAGAAGATTCTGTATGGGCTGTACAGCGACATGAGTCCAGCCAGAGGCCTATGGATCCAACGCCCGAAATGGGTAAGCCATGTAGAGCGCATGGACCCTCTGGCTCCAGCCCGAGAAGTCTCCGACTCTGAACCAGAGGAACAACGCCACAGAGGACGTCCACGTCTAAGGTGGCGGACCCAAGTGGAAGGGGACATCAACCAACTTGGTGTGAGCAATTGGTGACAGGTAGCAAAAGGTCGTGCTAGCTGGCGAGGTTTGTTGTTCAAGACCCCAGTGAACGATTCCAATTGAATGCAATTAACACTTCTTCTTCTTCTTCTCAGGGCGCTACAGTCCGAGGTGGACCTGGGCCTCACTCAACAAAATTGAATTTAACACATTCACTTAATTTACTGAGAACAAAAAATCACATGAAATGCCTTCAAAATATTGCGTAATTCTGTAAATTAAAATCAAACTAAACTTGTTGCCTCAGTTCTCTTTATCTCCAAGTCTTCATGTACATCAAGTGCTCCTTCTTGAACTTCATGTTCTGGTTAATCAAGAAGGAAAACATTTTGAGATAAGTTTTTGCAACAAAACACTCGACATCTGGACATGGTCAGTCATTTGCAATCTCCTAAGTCCGTCACACAAAAAAGCACACACCAACAATGTGGTCTGAGCTCACGATTGATAACTCACTTCCAATGACTCACCACATTTGCATGATTTATGCTGAACATCTTAGGCATTACATCACAGCCTACGACATAGCTGACATAGCCGACATAGGCGACTCTACGAAAAGCGAAAATGTTGTGATCAAACAAAACCACACGTCAGGCATGCATTCATCCGTCAACTGACACAGATATCAAAACACACGGAAACGTGTCTAAAAGAGAGATTCTTCTCTGAATTTCTACACAAAATTATGTCAAAGCTATTTGCGTCTATCAAACTGCGTGCACTTGCAAAAATTCCTTCTAATCTCTGAGTAAACCACAAACGTACAGAAAAGTACCCCAGCGTTAGGCAAAAAGGAAAGCAAAACAAAAATCGCAATAAACACTTACCCCCTTTCCGAGACCAAGTGGCTGAATCGACAAATAGCCAGCGGGAAGCGTGGCGGCCACCGGTAGTATTTGCTCTTCTAAATTAATTTTTCCTTTATTCAGCAGCGGCAGCCAGGCATATCCCACTGGTGTCTCGAACGAGGCGTTCGTATCGCGTTTCTTCGACAAATTACACGATACATGCAGAAATGAGAAGAGCAGATGATGCTGGCCGGTCAATTCCAATGGGAGACGCAATTTAATCTCCTCGTACCATGTTGGTGTGGTGCTATGATGCAGGACGGGGCAGGCTATCTGTGAGACGAACAAATCTTGTCCTGGTCGTCCGTAGATGCACTGGAAGGAGAATATCGGTTAAGGTAGAATGCAGTTGAATGTCGAAGGGATGTTGGGGTTACCTTTAATGCTCTGGCGTCGTCACAATCGGTCTCTCGCAGCTCGACTATCACTGTTATGTTGCGTGCTCGGGAGAAGAGCTTCTGGCTGTCAAACGACAGACTGATGGGGTAGACGAAGAAATGATTGACGAACGTCGTATACGGATGGACATCACGTTCAGAAGTGCTTTGGAATTCAGCGAGTTCAAGTGTCGGCTCATCAACTGGCGGCAGAGGGAATGGCTTCAATGGGGCCAGGGTAGTTGTCAGAGAGTCTGTGGAAAAAAGAAGAGAGACACTCGAGTAAATGAGGCAGATTTTTGCATTCGGATTGGATCTCACTGTTTGGCAGTTCGGAGATTCCGTCAATGTCGACCTTTATGCATCCGGGTATCACAGTCAATTTACTAAATTTATCCGGTTTCCGGTACTCGGCCAGCAGGCGCAGCAGTTCTTCATCTTTCAGCCTGTTCGCCTCCTGGCGGTAGATCGCCGGAAACTCAATCGTCGTGTCCAACTCGCTGCTGTAGAGTCGGAAGAGTGGTCGAGCGGCCCAGGCAAACGGCATTCGATAATGTCCGATCTTTTGGGAGTACGAGCGCACTGACTTGTGCAACTTCAGCGCAGCTTTGGGATCTTTGCCCGCCTTCAGGTAGGGCTCTGAAGACTGGTTGATGCCCCCCTGAAGGATCTTCTCGATTTTCACCACAAGAAACACGTCGGGATGGGGCGCGGTTACGTTGAGAATCGCCTGTTTGGGATAACAAAGCCAATCCTCTGGCAGTTTGGACAGTTCCATAGGAAGATCCCCGTTCAGGAGTGACTTTGAGCCGCCATTCATTTCAGGTTTGGGTGTGCAGCAAGTGCTTGGAAGCATGTCCCGTACGTTCTCAGAGTTTATATCGAAATACAAGGATTCAGTCAGCTTCCGTCCAGCTTTGGCATCGTACAGGGCCAAGCTGGTAATGTACGGCTCGACCTGGCACAGGGAGTCTCCCTCAGACGGATTCTGAAGGCGGAAACGCAAGCTCTTGCAGGTGACTAGGATGCGCTGACCAAACTGTTCACGGTATTGGTCAATGTGGTCTGTGCATGTGGCCTTACTCGGCGACTGGTAGCAGGCAAACAATCTTCGTCGATTCTCTCTCCTAGCTTGGGCTATCGAAATGTCAGTCTCGCGTCCGTACTTGATCAGTTGGGGATTCATGCTTTGGTCAAGACCCTTCAGGGTTCCGAACATCATTGTGCTGGGACTGGGGGGTGGAGCCCGCTCCAGACTAGAGACTCGTTTGTCCTCTTGGATCTTATTCTGTTGCAGCACGGACGACAGTTTGCTCAGCCAGTCTTTCATATCTTCATCGTTCTCTGCAGCTAGCGTGAAGGACTTGTGCCCCGCTGTCATGCGCAACTCGAAACAGAGTCTACCTCGTTTGGGATTCTAAAGAAAGACAAGAACAGATAAATGCTTGATTCCTGACTGATCTGCGTGTCACTTACCTGAACGACTTCCGTGCAAAAATCCATCACAATTGTGGCCTTCGCTTCGCCCTGTCTCTCGTCCTTGTGCAGCTCCAGGATGTAGGTGCCGTCGACTTCCTGGCGCAGGTAGCAGTACCTCCGTTTGAACGACTTCGATCCAATGTTGGCGAACATACGGTCTGAACTACTGTCGGGACCTTTCAGTAGGTACCCCTGTTTGGTTATGGAATCAGCCTGCGACCTCGTCATTTGCTCGTCTATGCGGTCCTGGTCGGCGTCGATTTCGTACAGTTCTTCTTTCAGTTGCTCCGCAGGAATAATCCTAAGGGGATAATCATGAAATTTGATGTCAGGACATGGAGTTGCATACTCACTTCGGAAGATCGTGGCAAGTGCCTCCGTATGCACTGTACTTGTAGTGAACCAAATGATTGTTCGTCTGGTACGTGTACATCGCCTGACGCGTGAGGAGCGTCCCACCAATCGGAGAGGTGGGCCTCTGACTTATCGTTCCCGTGCTCGTCTTCAGCGTGGACGTGGACGATGATGACGACGATGACGTCGCCGATATTGGCGATTGCACCGATCCCAACGACCCATTCGGCGACGATGACGCAGACGTTTGTGAATTCTGTCGCGAAAAGTTGCCATTCTGCGAGGAGGCGCTGCCATTGTGCGATGACACATTATTGTTGTGCGTGATTATGGTTGTGTTTGGCGGTGCGCTGAATTTCGGTATTGTGCTGGAGACTGTGCGAAATTTTCGTGGCAAAACAACTTCCTGCCGGGGGGAGAAACAAGAACAATATCAATTATGCATCGTTGCGTGACGGATGATGTCGTAATTTGAAGGCGTGTGTAAACACACGCGGCCCAGGGGCCCTTTTTTTTGTATTCAAGTATCATAGAAGTCAACCGGGGTAATTGCAATAAATTAAACGAGAGAACGAACGCCAGATGAGCAGCGGCGTGTGAAATCGTGTCGACTCGAGGTGATGAAGTGATTATTTTATGGAGTTTGCCGGAATGGAGACAGGTTTAGAGATTCATTAAATTTTTTTGGGTCGGGTCGGGTGCACACTTTCTTCTTTCTTTCGCGTGAAATTGAAAGCGATGTTGAGTCAGGTCTTGGGCTAGTTGCGGGTAATTAGGATGAAATGAGGTCTTAAATGGGGAATGCAGGCCCCACATTGCACACCGAACTTTCTTTAGTTGTAAATCAATCTTTTTTTGGGGGGTTTTTTGTTTGCTTGCGGGACTAAGTGCGGGTTAAGTTTGAATGTCAGAGATCAAGTTCAGGCAAGAAGTGATATTTTTGTTTTGTGAAAATTGACTTTCTATCTGCGGAGAAGAAGCTTGTGGAGTACTGACACCGCGGGATCCACTCAAAGTGATGTGAATGAAGGGAGTGTCAAAGAGGTGATGGAAGATGATGCCTAGTTGACAACAATCAAAGAAAACTGCAAAAGACAGGCAAAATTAAGAAGAAAGCATCAGAGTTATACTCAAATAGGTTTTTGAATCCCTTCCTTCCTTCCACATAACCATTTCACGATCGTCATAATAAACTTACTGAGCAAGCAATTCAAGGCATAGTGACCAAATGTCGAAGTAATTCACGCTATTATATTGTACAGCCACCTACTCGCATGCGTAGTGCGTACAGAGGAAAATGTTGCAGCTATATCCGTCAGTGTTAATGAAGACCGTGATGCGTTCATTCGCCACCGTTCGCAGCAATTGGGATTGTATTATTCAATTACGTAGAAAATCGTTCGATTTGATGCCTTTGGACTTTTTTTGTGGGAACATATCAAATCACTCGTCTATGCCGATAAGCCAGCGTCAATAGCAGCCTTGGATGACAAATACTACACGTGTAACCCGTGAGATACCAGACAATATGCTCGAAAAAGTGACTCCAAATCAGACTCTCCTTAGGGACAACATAAAGCGTTGTCGTGGTCCGTATTTACACAAAATAAACTTTAAAAAGTGAATGGCAAGCATGGCATGGTCTAAGTGTGCTGGTGAATTTACTAGCAGCCCCCTACCCTAACCTAACCTTAAATGGCACGCATCGATTTTTAGACTCACAGAAATTGCCTACAGCGTGAACCAACTTTTGTGTCGGTATGTGAACATTGAATCATAGCCCAAGACACACAAATGAACTGGTTGAAGCGGTAAGAGAGTTTTGCGGAGAAACCACATATGTCGTATCGTCACCGCGCTCAACATTTTGGCGTCAGTAGGATCGCAATGTGTCACGTTTTGAAGCATGATTTACAATTTCATGCAAACCTTAGACCAACCATCTACACGACCATACGAACAAACTCCACGATATACAGAATACAAGGTATGATATTTCTCAAATTCGCGTGACGTCACACATAGCAGGGCAACTTCACATTGAATTCAAATTGTATGGAGAAAATCTATACTTATTCACTTCAATGATTGCGCATATACTTTCTGTAGCATTAATTAAATGAAAAACGATGGTTAAGTATAAATAATAGAAATGATTTTTGTTACAACCAAATACTGCACAGACTGCCATTTTTTAATCAAACTTTTCACAAATTTCACAAAATTAGTCACAAATGTTTTCACAACACTGTTCAAATTGTTCGCGGCAAAACATATGTCATGATACGCATGACGTCACATGCAGCACAATTCAAAAAAATAAGTGACGGGAACATAATACCTTGTATTCTGTATATCGTGAACAAACCCTAACAATGTTATCGAATTCGAATTCGAATTGAATTCGAATATACCGCATACCCAGCACACAATGGACTCAACTATTGGCCTAAGTGAATCGCGACACCAGTCGTAAGGGCACTCTATTACCTACCTACCAAATATTCACATAAAATATGGCGCATCCTGTACACTTTTGCAATTTGGCTGTGGGTAACTAAAGATACCTGTTGATTAAGGTTCGGATTTCTTGAGCAAAACCAAAGAATCACTCACAAAATCCAGTACGAACTCGGTTAACGCAACCCTCGATTCGCGCAACTCCCCGATTTTCGCAACACTAAAGTCGAAGCACGTCTTGACTCTATAAGTGCAACTTTTTAAAAATGTTACCTCGATTAGTGCAACTTCTTGTTTTTTTTAATTCATCTGTTTCTGCGTGTATCTTCTGAAATCAATGGCTGGCTTCACGGAAACGTTAAGTTTTCTACAAATTGTGAGTATCCGACAGAAATTGAGAGCATTGAGAGTCCTCTCATTATCGAAAGTTAAAACAGAAGTTGCAGTTCCATCCTTCAACATACTTATGTCTACAATGGGCCGAAGAGAACAACATTCTAGTAGAAGACATTTTAACTCTACAAAAAACAAAAGCGAGAGAGAGCAGTTTTGAAAAATATTGAACCTCAAAAAATACAGTTTAAAATATCTAACTTCTTTAAAAAAAGCATAATATTTTTACTCTATGTACGAGTATCACATATATTAATTTTTGTATATGTTTCTAACCTTTCGTTTTCTTATTAAACAAAAATGTGTTCAACAGTAACGATTTCTTTTGGTTTCAATTATGTTGTTAACATTGTTGTTATCTCTAAAGAAATAAACAGTCTGAACTATGATTTTTTACTTAAACAAATATAACCCAGTAAGTGGAACAACCTCGACTATTGCAACTGCCTTAATTTCTATTAGTTGCGTAAATCGAGTTTGTACTGTATCTTTAAAAAAAATTGGTGAACTGTTGAAAATTCTGCAACTGCGTTTAAAAAGGATTTATTCTATACCACCTTCAATCGGATGCATTTAACTACCACCCTTCAACACTTTTGAATGCAAAGACCTGATTCATATCAAAACTGTGTTCATCGGAGTAACTCACCGCCCTTATCTGTGTCGTCATCACAAAGGACGTTTTCGCAAACGTTCAACTCGAGTGCTCTTATGCGAATTCCAACGAAAATTACGAACGAAAAAGAGTGTTATCTCCTGCATGGAGTTGCATTTATCGATTTTCCCCTTTCCACACCGGATTGGTTGCAATGCAGAGTGATATCGAAAAGTGCGCCAGAGGATGTGGGGTTTCTCTCCTTGGTTTTGTTACAACGTCCGCCTCATTGGCTTGCATCATTTTCCAGTAAATTTCAAGTCAAATCACCACTGAATCGATAGGGCACGGATTGATAGTGCAATTGGGGTTAGTCACCCCTTGGAAGAAAGCAGATGGGCTGCATTCTGTCTGCGGAAGGAGCTCTTGGGGAATTGAGGCTGTAATTGACTTGGTTTGGGGAGACATTGTCATTTACTTCGGGTTCAATTAATTCTAAGAGCAGTTCCCTTCGGAATGATGAGCAGAAAAATTGTTGGCGGCCATGTAGAAACTGTCAGGGATGTTACACGTCCATTTGATGTTTAAAAACGAGTTCATTCTTCATTCGTGTTGAGGTCTGAGACTGCCGGCCAGCTAATTATTCAGATTTAAGTTCGGATCGTGGAGCGATTCTCATTTGTCAACTTGAGCAGTTGAACACAGAACTGTCAACAGATTATGGCAATACGTCAAAATAATGTCAAAACTGAGAGTCAAAAGATGGAATTTAGCACTTTTCCAATGCAGTTCGAAACAAATTCCTGAATTGGCATCAGATTCGGTCAGAAATAGAGAATCTATCAAAAAAAACCCTTCAAGAAATCTCCGACTTTGTTTCAAGTTCGATGACAGCACCTGCCTCTACCTTTCCACTCTCGAAGACCAGTTTATTCCCTAGAATTCAATAGGAAACCGCATTCATTAGGAGGTCCCGTTCCACCGGAGTGCAGTGTCATACAAAAAAGAGAGAAGACGTTCAGTATCAAATTGACGAACTAAAGGACCGAGAAAGCATTACAAACATGTGCAGTTACCCAGCTTCTTAAAAGTACCTTTTTTTTATTACGAATACCTTTAAGTGCACTTCCTTTGAAAAATAACGAAAACAACTTACCGACACATCATCACTTGGATACATCAGCAATTCACGGTGTGGATCATTCTGTATAACGGTTTTGTTCTTTGCAATGAATCCCTCGAAGTCAATAGGTTCAACGACCATGGGCTTGTTCTAGAATTGAAATAAAGCACAAAATTTAGTTCATTCACTTCCGCTTGCTGAGAATTTTGAATCAAAAATAAAACAAATGAACAAGTCCCTGTCAAAATAAATAAATAAAAAACGCTCAGGCGGTGTGATAACATTTTAATTGTAAATCGAGTTCACAAACAGAACATTTTGCATTTTTAAAGTCAATTGATAGCCTTGGCGAAGATGATAACGACCCGGTTTGATAAGATTGTTCGAATGAATGCCGGAGCACTTGTTGGGAGATGGTATGAGTCATGGATTGGGAGAAAACGGAGTCCGAAGTTCAGCGAAATGGGATATGAAAAACTATGATGATGATGATACTGTATTGGATGATAGTTAAATGTGAGGTCGACTATTCGAAAAGTTGGAAGCAGACACTTACAGTGAGCGTCATCGACTAGCATACACCTAGTAGCCATTAGAACAGAAGTGAAGATGCGAGCATCTCATCCGACTAGAAAAATAATTTATACATGGTGGACCATCTAGTGGTTGTCTTTTTAAATCATAGGTTATTTTGACACTGACAGCTGTTTCCAGCTCGAAATCTTGACAGAAAGTCAGTATCATACCTCCGCGGAACGAAATGAGTCGCTTTACCCCTGAACAACGTCGGGAAAGATTGAAAACTTATTTCCAAAGAGAGTGCTGTATATGCAGAGGCTGTGGTAATGGCGAGAAACAAGAGTACACCCCTCACTGCATATGTTACTGTCTCAGCCCCTGTCATCTGGTTGCTGCAGAAACTTTGCCCAAGCTTACCATAGACTGTGTCGCCACCCAAAGGAGAAGAAGAACATAACATTTTAACGCATTAATAAGACGAAGACGTCAAGTAAATCATTCCAAGACCTGCTGTTCCATTTCATAAATTCCATTGATGTCAAACATTTCGTAACCCCCTGTGATATTTTGAAATTTGTAACTGTCACAATGACATGATCTCCATTCTCAATTGACGGCAATAGTATTTCATTAGCTGTCAACAATATTTCACACAACAATTCGAAGAAACATGCCCAACAAATAAATGACTTCGTCTGTTGACACACGCAGGGACGCAAATCCATCTAAACACCCCCCAAGCATATGGTGCGCATTAAAAACACCAATTTATGATAATTTTATTTATATCGACGAAAAAGAGCAACGCCGTCGATGGGCTTTCCCCACCACAAATTTCTCGAAGAACTTAATTAGGGGTTCCACGCCGCAGAAGCGGGTCAAGTAGCGAATATTTTTAGACAACAGCAGAGGAAAACAGCTCGTAAATTTCGTAAACCAAACCAGCCAATCACGCACATAAAACCCAAAGACGCTTTCCACATCCAATCATTTCTGTTTTCAATTTAATTATCCACCTAGATAGCACGACTCCGCACGCGGAATGCTCATGCATTTTCCACGGTGTCTCTAAACGTGTTCTTGACCATGAAAATCAACCAGCGTCTCCCACTCAAACGAACCATGAAGACGCATCATCGCTAGCGGCAAGGCCTAATTGGGCATTTAGCTGAACAAACATGCGTTAGACGCCATTACCGGCGACAGCGACAGATGCCGGATGAAGTTTGGTGTCTCGTTTGCGTGCTTGGATACCGCCCACTTTCACTCTTTCACGCGCTGATACGAGCGTGACTCTCAGAAGCACCCATGTAGCGTTAATCAAGGCTTTCTCGGTCGGATTTGAGGAAAATCGTATGTCGCCGGTCGACGGATGTGGAAGGCGGATGGCGGATGGCGGAGGGGCTTTTGTTGTGTGAATGCAGGTCAAGGTTTTATCTGCGCCCAGCGGCGAATGATACATCGAATTAGACCAAACATTTGGCCGTACATGGGAGTGGTGGAACCGCGCCAAAAAAGGGAAAACCAATAAATTCTAGTTAAGACTTGATTACTCCCGCGGTGTTGTGTGCCGGGACACACAAACGTGCCGCTTGTACTTTGGCACTAAACTGTGTTCGGCGGTGACTTAACTAATGCCACAGACGGCAGAGATGGCGACCGAATTAAACAGAGTGGATGTACGTAGGCTGTGTACTCGTGTATTTCCGTCCATTAGGGCGTCTCTGGAGATAAGAGCATGTGCAAGGACTGGCTGATATGAGCGCTTGTGAATCGGTTATCGGCAAAATGTAAATAACCAAGGGGATGTGTTCACGATGTGTTAAAGTTTCAGATGAAATGGGAACTAATTTTTATGTATGATCCAAGCTGAGAGAAATAATCCAAGTTACCCAGTATAAAGAAGTACATAGCTATCAACCTATTAAGACTGACTTGCGTGTTCTCTGAAACAGATTAGGTAGGGAATCTGTGATTTAATCAGATCAAAAATGCGACCATTGAGACGTCAACGTTGTCCGAAGAAAATGTTAAACTTGGTCGTAAAACTACTTAGTTTTAAGAGATTCTATCGCTGATTGATTCTATTGATAGATGGATGCCCACATTAACCAGTTTTTCGGGGTTTTCGGCGAAAAATGTATCCAGATTATCCACAAATCAATTTTATAAGGATGTTCAACTCTTATCCTCTTTTCCTTTCAAACATTTTTGACAGCTTGTTGTATTTGTAGCGTCTGTGTGGCATACATGTGAACTGCTCTGCACCGCTTTAAAGCAAAATTGTTCGTGAAATGAAGTTGGCAAATCAAGTACATTTATTTTTCGATAAATAAGAGCGACTGAATCACTGTAAGTTGAACATCTTTATACAAGGTGGTGCAAAATTAGTCATCCTATCGGAAGATGTTATAATTTTTGCAAATGGCGTCGTACGTCAAACATATTTGACATTTGTGAACTAGACAGCTGCCGTGTACAAATAGCACGCAACCACGCAATTGGGCATCACCAGATGGACCCTACAGCGAATTTTAGTGAAGACTTGCACATATTCCCTACAAAGTGCAAACAGTGAATCAGCTAATGCTCCCTAACTGTCAGTAGCGATAATTACTGTCAAGCCGTCCTTAATGTTCACAACGGAGAGGACGATTTTGTGTCGAAAATCATCATGAGCGACGATGCACATTTTCACTTAAGTGGAAATATTAACAAACAAAATCTTCGTTTCTGGGGCGCTGAAAAATCCGCGTGTGATGCACGAAGACCAATTACATCCACTGAAAGCCACTGTGTGGTGCGGCGTTCACGTGGTCACTGTTACTGGCGAACGCTACACGGATTTGAAGAAGACATGGATTTGGACGACCTCTGGTTCATGAAGGATGGCGCGCCATGCCACACAGCCCATGCAACAACCGTCATCCGAGGCAGCCTACAGCCCGAAACCATCAACAAGGTCTTCGAAAGTTGGGGTGACAGAATGCAAAATGTGGTACTGCGTAGCCATGCGAGGCAGCCAGTTGAACGGGAATGTTTGTTCTTACTAAAAAAAATTAATTTTGTTCATTTCATTTTTAAAAAGAAACTTGTATTTGGCGAATCGAATTATGTTCTTAAGAGAGATATCGCGCGAATAACAGCGATCAATACGGACCATTGGGCGAAGGGGGTACACTCAGCCAGATTGATCATCCCTTTTACACTAACTATGCGGCTGTCAGTCAATTGCTAGATCCAGACTCTGGGGACACTAGGAAAACATTTCCTGGAATCTCTCGACGAAACTCAAAGAAAACTATCAAGGAACTGATAATTTTCCTGAACTCCATGCATTTGTTTTACCCGTCGCGGTATTCACTTAAACCTGTGCACTTAGACCTGTGCTGGTCCATCGTGGAGGCATACGAGTTGCCATTAGATTAACCCTTTCATCCACTTTTGGTAAACCATTTGGAGCTTTCTATGAAAAGCAGTAGATTACTGATGAATACCTCACTAAAGTCGCAAGTGTTTCCAAAAAGAAGGCTCCTAAATTTGTGCGTCTTAGTCTTAGTTACGTGGTCGCCGTGGCGTAGTGGGTAGGTGCGTCGACTCCTACGCTCAAGGTCGTCGGTTCGAATCTCGAAAAAAACATCAAACATTTTTTTCACGGCTCCACCTCTTTCGAGTCACTGACAATGCTCAAAGAGTATAACTGTCTAGAAATAGCTTCTCAATCTCGCCGTTCGGAGTCGGCATTAAGCTGTAGGTCCCCTCCACTCGTGAGAGAACAATAGCACGCACAACACGAGTGGTTGCTGAGAAGTTAGGCCCAGGTCCACCTCGGACTGTAGCGCCGCCATTATTATTATTATTATTAAAGTTACGCTATAGCCAAGCATATGCAAAGGAAGTGCTGAACATTTTCCACTACCTTCTCACACAGAGAGCCTCTACAGAAGTTGTTAGACAAAACTCCAAGTTTTCTTGCATACTGACCTAGTAGAAAGTGTCCCTTAATGATACCCGTCATATTGCCAATTTTTTATCTATCAGAAGAGATCAAATTTTTAGATCGTTTGGGATCTCCTTGGCCGGGATTCGATCAGATTTGCCGGGAAAGCATTGTGGTGCAGTGTAGTCAAAGTTGTTTGGGCAGGAAATTTATGTCTTGTTATAGTTCAGAGTGTCCAAAGGGTACGCTGGACCACTGAGAAGAGGGGTTTTTGCTGCCATGCAGTTCTTGCTGCCATCTCCTTGCCAAGATTGAACCAATTTAAACCGTTGAAAACAACAACCTCAAGGATCGCAATAATATGAAAAAAAAACGTGAAAAACTTTTAACCCTGACATACAGCTCTGTGACCTATTTTTCGTTAGAGATCATGTCACTGGGAGCAATAAAGTGACACGCTTTGAGGGTGTTCTATTTTCTAAAAAGCTCAACAACCCAAAACCTATTTAAAATCTCTTGAATCTCCAGAAAACCCTTGATTCCTTGCCTGCGCAGCTTGTGAAACTGAAAGAAACTCTTGACCTCTTTCAAAAATATCCGCTCTTCATTCAAAACTGGTTCTTGAATGTTTCCTTCGATCGGCGCGATGACTCAGGTCAAGAATGTTCTTGTAAGATGCATCCGAGATAAACCACTGACCAATTTGTCGCCGACCGTCTCAACATACATCTCATTCTGCGAATCTGCAGAATTGCATTCAAATCCTAAGGTTAACAACCTCATGAACTGGTTTAATTAAATTTATGTACACGCGGTGGTACACGCTTCGGTCTCGAGGTAACGAACGACGGAGAACCGAAAGAACGCCAAGAAGATTCTGAAGAAAATTTAATTACGCAAGTATCCTCAATCTCAAGGGGATTTCGTCTCACTTCCTTGCACCGCTAGCAATCTCCTGCGATGTGCAAAAGGGTGCACACTTTGACGGCGAATAGCTCCAAAACAGAACAGCACCCTTGCACCCCCACAACATCTGGGAAAGAAACGAGAGCATGAGTTGTTCGCTCTACGCTGCAACAAAAGATGTCCCTCAACCATGAGAGAATATGAAAGAGGAAGAACGAGAGAGGATGGGGATGCCGAGATGAAAAGGACCATTCGTTCTCTGTTTCCGGCGTGTGAACTCAAAATCAACCTCACAAAGGAAGCTTCAGTGCAACTGATGAACAATTGAAGGCTGAGTGAATGTTTGAGGACACACGAGAACGATTCCAAATGAACTTGTGGATGCTTTAATTCCAGTCCGGGTGTTGTATAATCTCGTGACTCACGGCAGGGAAGTGGATGTCGTTTGTGCGATGTCCTTGACTACGGGAATGACTCATGCCGGTGGATTGCGAAGTAAGTTGAGATGATGTTGAGCTCTAATTTACTGGCGTGCAGTACAGTTGCGCTTGCTTCAGATTGACTTTCAAGCACGAGGACTTGGTATTTGTAAAAGGTGTTCGACTTTGAAAAAAAAAACTCATCTCTGGGAGTGAATCATCGTGCTCCTTTCGATTCAATGGTTTGGAATGTCAAACAGACAAGGCAAGGACAAACAAGAAAGGATGAGTTTGTCTCGGAACCACTCAAACTTAAGTTGATACAGAAAAGAAAAGAGTTAAACTTCTCGTCTAAGGATGAAATGAGGTGTACCCTCTGGGCCGCGGGACGAGGTTTCAGATAAAATGATTCACTTATGAAAACAAGCGATGGCAGTATACGAGATGACATTTAGCAATGTACATGGAGAGGATGTTCGTTAAGACCGACGGTTTAACAGGGACTGATAGTCTTGACTTCGATTTGACGTTCTTCCAAAACTAATGGCCTCTCGGCAAGGGCTCTGTCTTTAGATGGCTCGAGAAATTGAGAGTAAAGGCGAAAAACATTTAATTCGGAAAGTTTTCGGAGTCTCCAGTTAGCCAACGTCGAACACAGATGCCGACAAAATCTGGTTCTACCACCGGACAGTCGTTCAGGAGTAAGGAGAAATATCCTGCAACAAACGAATTCTGTGGTAAGGACTGTATTAAAAAGATAAGGCACACTTTAAAACTGTTTTTTCTGCGATTGACGTATTTTAAAAAGTACCGCTATGTGACAGACGTGTGGAAGAACAAAATTTCATATTTGTATTTATTTAAGTGTTAGTTATATTGTGTACGACTGGTGTACAGAAAGTGGTTTATCGTTTCGGAATTTGGAAACCATACTTTTAGAATTAAGTACTTCAAAAAAAATAATAATAATATCATAAGTATTGAGAACCATTGAGGTCATTTACTATAATATATTTCATATAGATAGCATTTTAAGTTTATTTAAGCAATATAATAATATAATAATATTGATTAAGTGGTTAAATAAACAAAACAAAAAAAAAAAAAAAAAAAAAAAGGAAACCATACTTTTAAAGTTCGGAATGAATTCGCTTTTAATGACCTTAAAAAACTTATTTTGGTGACCCGGAATTGGAGGTTTAAATATCAAAGCTCATTGAAAAGAACAAATCGTTGTCCATTCGCGATATGGCTTAAAAGCTGCGCACAACTATGGGCATGATTCAAAGACTAACAAAAGAAATAATTCAAAGACACAGGGTGGGCCATCTAGTGTTTTTTTAATCATAGGTTTTTTTTACACTGACAGCTGTTTCCCGCTCAAAGTCTTGACAGAAAGTCAGTATCATACCTCCGCAGAACGAAATGAGTCCCTTTACGCTTGACCAACGTTGGGAAATATTGAAAACATTTCCAAACTGAGTGCTGTGTAACCCAAATGGTGCGTTTTTGAAAATAAGTTTTGGCCGAAATGGAGCAACCACTGCGACTGCTGTACGCAAGTTTGTGCAATAAGTTCGCTAGTGGATAACACTCACGGTCCCCGTCGTCGTACGGTGTGTACAGATGAGAATGTGGCTGCTATGCTGTGGCCGAGAGTGTGAGACTCAATTCACGAACATCAACTCGTCATCAATCTCAACAGCTCAACATTTCACATTTCACGCACTAGCTTGAAGAGAATTCTGCACAAAGATCACGGATTATTCGCTTACAAGGTCCAATTGACTCAGTAATTGAAGGCGCGCGACCGGACTATCCGCCTCGTTATCGCTTCGCAGTTTGGGCCTTAGAGCAGCTTGAATTGAACAACGATTTTGGGCGAAGAATCATCTTTTCTGACGAGGCGAGGGACATTTTCATCTTAGTGGCTACGTTAACAAACAAACTTGCCGCATCTAGGGCTCGGAAAACCCAAACCCGCACGTTATTGTCGAGAAGTCAATCCACACGTTACGAAACCATGTTAACCAACTTCTTTTTTTACTGGATTTGGACAACCTCTGGTTCATGCAGGATGGCGCGCCATGCCACAGAGCCCATGCCCATGCCATAATCGATCTTTTGCGCACCAAACTTCCAAATCGCGTTATCAACTGTATTGGCGATGTCAATTGGCCGCCTCGGAGCTGCGATTGGACCCCTTTAGCAATCCCAAGCAATCCGTGAAGTACAGCCCGAAAACATCAACAAGGTCTTGGAAAATTGGGGTGACAGAATGCGCTACTGCGAAGACCTGCGAACCGAGGCAGCCGTTTGAACGTTGCATTTCATTGTTCTTGAAATGAAATAATTTTGTTCATATTATTGCATGAAACTTGTATTTGGCCCACCCTGTAAGTCAATGGTCAAAATTAGCGTCATTTTGTTCGGACTCTTTTGTAACTATGACAAAAGGTTTCAATGAATTGATGGAGTTCTTTGATGACAAAAGTCAGATGCCAGCAACGAAAAAGAAGCACTCGAATGAGAACTTGCGCCATAGACCCCACATCTGCACTTCTTTGTCCATTGAAACAGGTTATAATGTTCTATACCTCACGAACATACCCATTTCTAAATGTTACACAGCAAAGCAGTCACAAAAACTTGCGTCACAATTCTTAACGACTTTTCTCCAATTATCGCACTTGTACAAGTGGTTCTGTTTGACTGGTCTGCCCTCCTGGTCGCACACAATCCGTTCCTGAGTAACCAAGCGAGGCGTTTAAGCCGCTGTAAGAATGCGCCATTAATTGTCCGGAAAATTCAAGAAAAAGAAGAACACACACTTAAATGGAACAGAGCCACTCACACCTAATTGCATTATAATCGCATTAAGCCCCGACGACTAAGAACTGACCGGTGCCGGTGGGTTGTGTACAAAAGAGGGGATTGTAGACTCAGGCCATGAACATGGGAATCAATTCCACTTCCACTTCCACATATGGGCCGGTGGTTAGTGCTGAGCGCTCACGACAAAAACAAAATCCGTGTGAATCTATTTTAATTGGCTTACGGTTGTGCGTGTGTTCCCGGGGATGGATTAAGCAAAAGGTACTTGTACGTGATTATATTCGGTTTGCGTGCGATGGGGTTTGACAAGCTGAGGGCAGGTGGACAAGCGTTTTGTTCCGAAAGTGATGCCACATCTCTCGTTCATCAATCACAAGCGGATTATGGGATGCACTGCTAAGTGCTGGATTGTTTATTGTTCGTTTAAAGGGATTTCTTTTGCTTCCGATGACTCGGTGGAGACATTAAGTGGATGGATAGCTAATCTCTTTTGTTGCAAAATACTTTTTAGTTTTGTTGGATTAACTGATAGCGTTCGGTTTACGTAAAGAGAGAGGTGTGTTTCTTTTGAAATTTGAGGTTTGGACGTCATATTTGGAACGAGTCTGTATAAATCTGGACAGACACGCACCATCCAACTGAGGAATCTTAGTCCTGTCATCCATTCGTTTCTTCTGTTGAAAGCAATTAACCACCACCCATCACCAGTTTTCAATGCAAAGACCTGATTCACATCAAAACTGTGTTCATCGGAGTAACTCACCGCCCTTATCTGTGTCGTCATCACAAATGACGTTTTCGCAAACGTTCAACTCGAGTGCTCTTATGCGAATTCCAACGAAAATTACGAACGAAAAAGAGTGTTATCTCCTGCATGGAGTTGCATTTATCGATTTTCCCCTTTCCACACCAGATTGGTTGCAATGCAGAGTGATATCGAAAAGTGCGCCAGAGCATGTGGGGTTTCTCTCCTTGGTTTTGTTACAACGTCCGCCTCATTGGCTTGCATCATTTTCCAGTAAATTTCAAGTCAAATCACCACTGAATCGATAGGGCACGGATTGATAGTGCAATTGGGGTTAGTCACCCCTTGGAAGAAAGCAGATGGGCTGCATTCTGTCTGCGGAAGGAGCTCTTGGGGAATTGAGGCTGTAATTGACTTGGTTTGGGGAGACATTGTCATTTACTTCGATTAATTCTAAGAGCAGTTCCCTTCGGAATGATGAGCAGAAAAATTGTTGGCGGCCATTTAAAAACTGTCAGGGATGTTACACGTCCATTTGGTGGTTAAAAAAAGGTTCATTCTTCATTCGTGTTGAAGTCTGAGCTAATTATCCGGATTTAAAGTCCGGATCGTGGAGCGATTTTCATTTGTCAACTTGAGTAGTTGAACACAAGAACTGTCAACAGATTCCGGCAATACGTCAAAATAATGTCAAAACCGAGAGTCAAAAGATGGACATTAGTGCCTTTCCAAAGCAGTTCGAAACAAGTTCCCGAATTGGCATCAGATTCGGTCAGAAACAGAGAGTCTACCAAAAAAAACCCGTCAAGAAATCCCCAACTTTGCTTCAAGTTCGATGACAGCACTTGCCTCTACCTTTTCACTCTCGCACACAAAATTTATTCCATAAAATTCATTAGGGAAACCTAAAATTCAATTTCATTCATCCCGTCAAGTACTGCAATCAAGTTTTAATTACCAGAAGTATTTCCTTCCTTCCTTCCATTCCATTCCGTTCAATTCAGATTTACCATCATTGCGGTTGTCACTGCAGTGCACCAAAGCCAGATGCAATTGCATCTGGGAAATAAACAAATTCAACTTTTCATCCTCTTCCTTCCGTTTCCGACTGTAAATCCGATTTTACCTTTGGATTTGGTACACTCATCCCAGTGCCTAGTGCAATTACAACAGACTTTCAAGAGCTTCTCTCTCCCTCTCTGAATTGCAACTAATGAACCCCATTCATTCTGCGGCCAATGTCGTGAAATGAACAAAACAGAAGAACATTTTCCCAGACTCCATCTCGGCAAATGGCTCTGGAAATTATCTGGGTTAATTTTTATGACCAAAATTCAATTATGAACTCGCTGGAGAGTCTCGCTAGAGTGTTTCAGAGTTTTGCTGCCACTTGACATCTAACCATACACAACAGACACCCTTCCCAGGGACCGAATGGAAGTGGGAAATTCGGTGGAAGTAATTAATGTTCACAGCAGAGAAAAGGGCTGTTTGACAGAATGACGACATGACGCAGAGCGGTTGTAATTAAGAATTTCAACAGAATTTCTTAAAGATTTGACAATTGTAGCTATTTGTCAGAAGATAAGTTTGATTTGACTGATGTGCTGTCACTTTTGACAGATGACACATGAAGGGACTCTTTTGACAAATGATCGGGGGATCATCGGAACATTGTGATGTTTTTGCGAATTTGTCGTACTCTCAGCACACAGCTGGAGACCAAGTTCCCCAAGGAATACGAGAAGTTGCGCTCTAAGGGGCAACGCCAATGGTGAGGAATTTCCTTTGGTCGCTATGTTCCCTTGATAGCTTCAGGGACAGTGCTGCTACGTATTTCCTTTCCAAATTCCTGCTTTGGAAGAACATTAATTTGTCATAAAATCAGAATTGATGCATCAAAGGAGAGGGTGTTGTTCGAATCGGGTAGTTAATCCTACTGGGGGCAATTAAAAAAAGCATTTTGGTATGTTTTTGAAAAGCTTCTGAAAAGTATATTTTAAACGGGAGCTTCTGTTGATTAGTGTCATTCTAGATCCCAACACACAAAGGGCCACAAGGCTTGCTGTCAGGTCTAAAAGTGAAACCGTGAAACCTCGCAAAATTTAGTTACAGCTTACTATAAATTGAACAAAGAGGACGTACATATACAGGTTGGGCCATCCAGAGTTTTTTTTTAAATCATAGGTTATTTTGACACTGACAGCTGCTTCCCGCTCGAAATATTGACAGAAAGTCAGTATCATACCTCCGTGGAACGAAATGAGTCGCTTAAAAAACGTTGGGATATATTGAAAACTTATTTCCAAAGCAAGTGCTGAGCAGCTCAAACAGTGCGTTTTTTGAAAAGAAGTTTTGGCCGAAATGAAACACCCACCGCGACTGCTGTACGCAAGTTTGTGTAAAAATTTCGTGCGACTGGTATGCTAGTGGACAACACTCATGGTCCCCGTCGTCGTACGTTGCGCACAGATGGGAATGTGGCTGCTGCCGCCGAGAGTGCGAGATTCAATTCACGAATATCAACTCGCCATCGACGCTGTACGAAGTTCTTGTCCCATGTTCGTCAACCCTTTTGTGTGACGTTTCAATTCTTTAACCCTTTTTTGTTTACGCTCATTCATCCTTTGAGTCACTCACCGCTGCCCTAAGGCAACAATCGCAATCAGCCACATTCGCCACCCACCGACACACAGCCCCCAGGAGTTCGCAGATTCTCCCTCATCACGTGAATTGCATGTGACATGGACCGCCCACATGCTCAAGCTTCAATTGTCCGCTTGCCCTTTCGATTTCAAAATCAACCAAAGACGTCCACTTGCCCAAAATGAGGGTTCGATTCCAGTGAATCACGTCCAACGTATCACTTCCGCGCGCACAAATGCAAAGTGTTTATTCAAATTCAACACCCCAAGGGTCTTTTAATTACGCAACCCTTGTGCGCGAGGGCTCGCAACCCCTACTCCATCGCCATCAGCGTCCCCCCGCTGAGATTGAACCTGACACATTACGAAACTGAAGTCGTTACATGCGGGTTCAGGGCATACACTGCATTCCACACGCGAAGACTACGCGGATGCACAACTTCACTGAAGTTCATCGCGGAACGACGAAGGTGAAAGAGATACACTTTCAAGTTCAGAGAAAAAAAGTGGAAATCACAAGGCGGACAACCAACATCCCCCTTGGTCGGGCCTCAAGTGCAAAGCACAGACGGGTAATTCTGAGCGAGACAACTTGTCTGCGCGATGTCAGTTGGAGCGTTTTGTGTGAGCGCAACGAAGCCAGGCAATTTGAAATCCAACAAAAGGTTGGAGTTGGGGAATAAATTACATCGCTTCTTGGCGCAGAGGAAACATGAATTTGCGTGTATTTCGCACAATGGACTGCTTGGAGTGTTGTTCTTGCGAATTGAATGTGTGAATTCCATGCCAGACGACAGCCTTGGGAGGGAATTCTGCAAACGTGGCAAAAATGTTTGCATTTACTTTGAAAGGGCGCATCGCTGGTAAGGGATGGGAAATGGAAAAATGGACGAGGCGGAAGGATATACAACTCCATTGCTTAGGCGACTTTAAGGTGGAATGGGGGAAATTCATTTAAAGTTATTGCAACTCGTTGAAGCGTGTTTATTGGACAGAGTTTATTGCAATTAAGCGGCATTCAGCTCGGAAATGAGAAGGGACAGCTTTTAATGACGTCTGTATTCATAAATGTCATTTTGAGAGAAACTTACGGTGGATCACAGGCAACACGGGTGTCGTCGCTGTGCATCTGATCACAGACTTGAGTAGGCCTCTAATGGCGTTAGCAACTGTTTGGGTCGTAAATTGGAGTTTCAGCATAGGTTTTTTAAACTTGTGGTCGAGACACATGCAACTGAAAGGGAGACGATGTTGCAGAAGCATGAATATTGTTAATAGCGACTGGGGGCTCCCTTCATTCACTGTAGAAAAATGTACTGTCCTTGATCTTTGGTTCCGTTCGTGAACTGTACGCGCTGCATAGCGATGTCCGCTTGGTCAGCCGAAGGACATGTTGAACACCACAGTTTTCCCCCGGAAGCTCTTCACAACGAATCCGGAGTGGTAACGCGGCTGGGAATAACCATAGATACGATGGCACACGCAAGATGAGAGGAACGTCAACCAACTTTGAATGTGGCGATGCCTGTAGGCAACTATCAAGGGATTGCCCTGGCTAAAGATGCATGTTGGTTGAGCTCTAGTTCCATCCTTGACGAGTGCGCCTTTTAAAGAATGGCTAAAGGTAGTCCTAAAGGACGAATATGCTCGCCGAAATTGCTTATGCTCGCCGCATTTTCATCGTGTATGGGATGGTTCGCGAGCCGCTCGCTCCCCGTGTAGCGCCATGCTCGCGAGCATTTTTTTTTGCTGTGAACGTCACCGAGTGCATATCGCGAATTAAGCACAATGTCAACAGTCCGCCACGATTTTATCGAAGAATTGATCAGTTGCGCTTCCCTGTCACACATGTTGACGGTTTGAAGAAACAACACGAAATTAATTTTCGCTAAAGGTATTCGCCGGGTAGAGAATAACGCAAACGAGCAAGTTTGGCGAGCATGTTCGTCGTTTAGGGCTTCCGTCGACCAGGATTAAAACAGAATGAGGCTTCATTTTGTCAAACCAACCGTAATATCGACATGAACAAAGTTTTCGCTCAATAAAATGATACATCTTATCAAATAAGTCTGCAAAAAATCTGTTAAACGGGAGTTATTTCAGGTAATAGCTGCTAAATTGAAGCAATCGCATATGTACAGTGTACGCCACCTTTTATGTCGGCATGCCGTATTTGGCCGTATTCCAAGCGACGTGGGCGGTCTGTTGGCAATATTATTTGCTCAATAACATTCGACACCAAACGACGAAATGATGTTGTCAGACGGTGCTTGTTGGTCACAATATTTTCCACTACAACTGAACGAATTTTTTTTTTATACAGCGTCACTATTTCGTATCATTATTCCGGTGTAAAGCGAATCATGGTTAAAATTTTACTCAATTGACGTTTTAAAAACATGTCTGCTCGAGTGAATCGGTTAATAAATGTCAAAGTTACTCAATGCTTGGATACCGAAACAAACTTTGACGCACCTTGTAAAGGGTGGGCCAAATACAAGTTTCTTTTTAAAAATGCAATAAAATGAACAAAATTAAATTTTGCATTAACCAAAAGTCGTTCAGATCCTTCAATTTCGGTAAAAAAAAAATGTCAGTTAAAATGGCTCTGTAACGCCAACCTTTGACCGAAACGTTTGTTCCCAGCCAAATTTTCGAATAAAAATGGTCCAATGATGCCACCACTTCACAACCCGCACCAAACTGTCACTCTCCGTGGATGCATTGGCTTCTCGACAATAAAGTGTGGGTTTGAGTTTTCCGAGTCCCAGATGTGATAATTTTGTTTGTTAACGTAGTCGCCGAGATGAAAATGCGCCTCGCCTCGTCAGAAAAGATGATTTTTCGTCCAAAATCGTGGTCCAATTCAAGGTGCTCAAACCAAACTACGAAGCGATAACAATGCGGATGGTCGGGTAATTCGCCTCCGATTGCTGAGTCAATTGGACCTTGTAAGCGAATAATCCGAGATCGTGCAGAATTCTCCTCAGGCTAGTGCGTGAAATGTTAAGCTGCTCGAGCTGAGATCGATGGCGAGTTGATGTTCGTGAATTGAGTCTTACACTCTCGGCCACAGCAGTCACATTCTCATCTGTGCGCAACGTACGACAACGGGGACCATGAGTGTTGTCCACTATCATACCAGTCGCACGAAATTTTTGCACAAACTTGCGTACAGCAGTCGCGGTGGGTGTTTCATTCCGGCCAAAACTTATTTTCAAAAAACGCACTGTTTGGGCTGAACAGCACTTACTTTGGAAATAAGTTTTCAATAATTCCCAACGTTGTTCAAGCGTAAAGCGACTCATTTTGTTGGGCGGAGGTATGATACTGACTTTCTGCCAAGATTTCGAGCGGGAAGCAGCTGTCAGTGTCAAAATAACGTATGATTAAAAAAAAAACACCAAATGGATCACCCTGTAGTCATTACAAAGCAAGACAAACAAAAAGGTTTTACAGATCGCACAGATATCACGTCCGGTTGTTCATTTTTGGCCCATGGGCCTAGTTGAATACCAACAACCGTTTAGCAGTACGAATGGCGCCGTGAAATAAGACTAATTTTTAGTGAATGACCTGAAAATTTGGCATCACTTTCACTTTCAAAAAGCGAAAAAAATGGAAATTTAACGTTTGGTCTTATTCCACGGCACCTTTTGAATGGCTCTCCAAAGAAATTGAAAGGAATGAACAGAAGGAAAACAATGAAGAAAAACTTGTGCTACACTACCAACTCTGGTGCCGCAGTGGATCCCTTAACAAGGTCCTTTAAGCACCTCTTCAAATCACGCTCAATTCATTGCCTGTATGTCAAGGGTTCTCATTCACAGTTTTGAAAGCAACGTTCTTTTTAGGCATCTGCGACTTGACTTTTTTGTATTCATTTCAACCTCTTCTTAACCTGTATTGATACACACTCCCCTCTTTTCCCTGTCAAATAAAAAAAACTTCAAAGCCTCCATTGCTTGCTCTCAAACTAGGACAGTTCAAAAATCAGTCCGTGCCGCTGTCATGTCAAAAGCAAATACTACTTAAGCGCACATTTAGTTGCTTGCCATATATCTTCCCTGTCCTAATCAATTTCATTCCCTTCAGACCTTCCATTAAACCACTTCGCGACGCTATTCCAAAACAAGCCAAAGTGGTGCCAAGTTAACCTTTATTCACAGCTCACATGACACTGACAGTTACTTCCTCCTTAAACTGTTCAAACACTGTTCTGCATGGCATGTCAACACACAACTAACGGCAAAACTTGTCATAAGCGTAGCCAGATGACAACATTCAAACCCCCACCTTCGTGTGAGCCCTCGACTCCATCGCTCATTTACGTGTGTACATCTCGTAAATGCCCACAAATAGAATGACGTACATCATCGAAACAAACGAAACAACAACAACAGCAAAAATTGTATCAAGTGTCCATCAGTCAATTGGAGACATGAGAACGTGTGCCTTCACAGAGACATCAAATCAATAGCGATACCATAAGTGAAAGCCGCCCATCAAATGATATCACCCCGGAATGGCGTATCGATTGCTCGAGTGATGTAGGGCTTCTGGAATCAGTCAGCCTCAACTGTCACACGGATCCATGTCTGCAGAGACAGTTCCCCGTGAACTTGAGAGGAAATCACAATACTAATTCAACCTCGCGTCAAGCTGAAAAGAAAACGAAGAAAGCCCGCCCATAACAAAGGAGAACACAAAACAACAAACGAGCTGTCACAAGTTTGTCTCTGATTTGTTTTCGGCTGCTGTTGTCACAATCTAAGTCGGCGCACGAACGGTTCAAGTTGTTTCTCGTCGTCGTCGTCAGCGTGTGACACTGGTTGGGCCTTTTTTGCGGTCACTGTCAATGTGAGAGACGTTCGAGTGGAATGAATGAATGCGTGCAGTGCCGCAGAGAAGTGGTTTATGATAATGAGGATGGAATTGCTTAAATACCGTAAGATACGAGTGCTTATCGCCATCGAGCGATGGCTTGAATGGCAGATGGTGTGGATGGCAAGAAAGTAGATCATTGGATTAGGGATTGTTGCCCTTTTTTTTCTTTGTTTTGTTTTGGATTTCGAACACTGAATTGATGGTTGTTTTGGGGGGAATTAGATAATTTTCTGATGAATGCCGGTGACGAAGAGAAAGTAAGAGTTGTTGAACTAGTTCGGAAAGACTTGCAATTGTTAACAGACTTGTTGATTTATAGGTTTGTTTAGAAGGTTTTTTGTTTTGTTTTGCATTGTTGATTGGGAAGACTTGTGGAACATGTGCCGATGAGTTTTGGGAAATATTTTATGGATTGTGAAGTAACCAATTGGGGTCTGGAAAAGAGCTGGGGAAGTTATTGAAGTGAATGTCTTTCGAGTAAAGCTATAGTTCGGAAAGCAAGGTCAAACAATCATTGGATGTCATCAGAAATCAAGAGGAAATTAATGCTTTATGCTGCAACGCACTACATTATCGACTGATGCATGACGGGAACAGATGTGTTTTCACATCTTCACGTTTTTTCTCAATATTTTGGCTTTTTTCACTTATCAGAATCCGTGGGTTTTAAAGTTTTATATAATGGATGCCCAAAAGACTGGGAAGGCACATTTTTTATTAAAACCAAACACATTTGTTGTGGCTTCGTATTTCTGGCGTGGTGCTCCCAGTCTAAAAAGAACCTGGAGCTAAACCAACAATCCTCTTGAATTAGGCGGGTTTGCGTTTGCTTGCTCTCAACTTGCTTGTGTCACTTCAACCATGGGCACCCTCTGTTGCGTTATCCGACCCTGAGTGGAAGATTCTTGAAGTCGAAGCTTACTTTCTAGGAAATCACAGTCAAAACAAAAAACTGTATAGGCAATAAAACTCTCATGAAAAGCTCAAATCCAAAGGGTCATCCATAAGGTTACATTCTAGTGACAGACAAGACGGAGACTCATTGTGACACCATGTAGATCATGCTTTCCCTTCACATTAAGCTATTTGGAACACAAAAAAATACACTTAAGATAATTGACACTAACGTTCTTCAGTTTTTGCACGAGTTAGACGTGTCTTTGTGCGAAACAAGAAGACACTACACAAACGAAATGCGTGGAGAATTATTTCCTCTTCATGTCTACAAATAAGGCAGAAGTCGTTGGCCAGTAGATCTAAGCAGGAAGCCCTGGAACAGACCCAAAAAGTGCAAATCGACACACACCACTTAATGCATAGCTTTGACCAAATGTATTAGGCACACTTTAAGATATCTTTAAAAAGCAAAACAATTTATAACATGAGACGAAATAATAAAAATCGTTTACAACCTCAAATAGTGTCGCCGAAAGCCATAAAATTACTAATTACTTCCGATAAGTGATTTGGCAGCAAAGAAGATAAGGGTGCTTAATACATTTGGCCAAGACTGTATTTGTTGATTTCCAGGCCACATAGACAGCGTGCATAGGGACGAAATATACAGGGTTTGCCATCAAAATTTTTTTTTAAATCATAGGTTATTTTGACACTGATAGTTGTTCCTCGCTCGAAATCTTGACAAAAAGTCAGTATCATACCTCCGCGGAACGAAATGAGTCGCTTTACGCCTGAAAACGGTGGGAAATATTGAAAACTTATTTCCAAAGTAAGTGCTGTGTTGCCCAAACAGTGCGTTTTTTTTTAAAGAACTTTTGGCCGAAGTGAAACACCCACCGCAACTGCTGTACGCAAGTTTGTGCAAAAAGTTCGTGGGACTGGTATGCTAGTAGAAAACACTCATGGTCCCCGTTGTCGTACAGGACGCACAGATGAGAATGTGGCTGCTGTGGCCGAGAGTGTGGGACTCAATTCACGAACATCAACTCGCCATCGATCTCAGCTCAAACAGCTCAACATTTCACATTTCACGCACTAGCCTGAGGAGAATTCTGCACAAAGATTTGGGATTAGTCGCTTACAAGGTTCAATAGACTTGGCAATTGAAGGCGCGTGACCATCGACCATCTGCTTCGTTATCGCTTCGCATGTTGGTGTTTAGAGCAGCTTGAATTGGACAACGATTTTGGACGATTTTAAAAAATCATCTTTTCTGACGAGGCGAGGCGCATTTTCATCTCGGCGACTACATACAAAATTGCCCTGCCGCATCTGGGACTCGGAAAACCCGCACGTTATTGTCGAGAAGCCAATGCATCCACAGAGAGTGACAGCTTGGTACGAATTGTAGAGTGATGGCATCATTGGACCATTTTTCTTCGAAAATGAGGCTGGGAATAGCGTTTCAGTCAACGGTAGGCGTTACAGAGCCATGTTAACCGACTTTTTTTCTTGGACTTGGACGACCACCGGTTCCTGCAGGATGGCGTGCCATGCCACACAGCTCATGCCACAATCGATCTTTTGCGCACCAAATTCCCAAATCGTGTTATCAGCCGTCTTGGCGATGTCAAATGACCGCCTCGGAGCTGATATTTGACCCATTTGGACGTTTTTTGTGGGGAACAGAGAAGGACCGATGTCATGCCAACAATCCAGAAACGATTCAAGCACTAAAGGCCAATGTCATCCAAGCAATCCGTGAGCTACAGCTCGAAACCATCAAGAAGGTCTTGGAAAATGCGACGGGGTGACAGAATGCGCTAATGCGAAGCCAGCCGAAGCAGCCACTTGAATGACGTCATATTTCATAATTAATGGGAATGTTTGTTCTTACTTACTTACATGGAAATTTCATTTTATTGCATTTTTAAAAAGAAACTTGTACTTGGCCCACCCTGTACATTGGAAACATTTTGACGCCACTTCATTATTTGATCTCTCCCCTGATTGAGATTTTCCTTAAGGCTGTGTTAATGTCTAAGCAAGTTCGCGTCGCACAACGCGGTGCTTGGAAAAAAGGGTTAGCAGCTCAAGAAATATTTAGTTACGAACAAATGGCACAGAGACAAAAAATGGCAACCATAATACATGGAAAAAATCTAATTTTGTTCATTTTCTTACATTTTTAAAAAGAAACTTGTATTTGGCCCACCCTGTACATCTTGGAAAAAAAACCAGAGGGTTTAAAATCAATAGGCACCATTTTTTTATGGAATACATCGGCGCATACGACATCATTCATCGCAAAAAAATATCCGCCGAATTCGCTATAGAAGAGTGAAGAGTGATCCGATTATGTTGCGTCGCGCACAAAAAAAATAAGCGATGCACCATTAAAGTCCAGTCCTGGGACCTCCGAAACATTTGCAATGCGATCTTAATCATTTAACTCTACAAAGACCGTAGTATCAAAAATCCCATTCTCATCTTAAACCCACAGAACTAGATTCCCCTTTACTGATACGTGGCGTTTGGAGTTAACATTGTTCACTGCTCGACTGAGTCAGCAACTTCAGTCCATCGTAAAACATCAATTTGCTTAAAACTTTTCATACAGCGATTCGTGATCAGATTTTTATTTGATTTCCAATCTTCCTAATCTCGTTTGGATCCAGAACTATCCGGCTTTTAATAACTCGCTTGTCAATTGAAAATTTACGATGATGACTTTGTCTGGTGTTGGGCACGTGTCTGGGTCTGAAACTTGACGAACACGTGGAGCCAGCGCTGCTATAATTAAACGTTTCCATTGTTTAAACATGCCGTCTTCTGCATTCGGTCCCAGCCAAGTTTTAAGTGAACTTTCACAACACCAATCGACAGCTCAGTGAATTCGCTTTCTCATTTCAGTCCTAAGCTGCGATCGCTGCCTTCCGCAAGTGATTCATCATCATCTGTTCGCGCCGCCAACGGCTCACTCATCATAGTTTGTATCTATTTCCATTAGCGTTCAACTGCGAAAAATTTCACATCATTGTGCCGCGAAACTGCTACTGTCCCGCTTTGGGCGCATCACCACCGGCCGGCGATAGATCCCACTCGTACAGTCAAAAGCTGCTTCGTCTAACGACCAATTTCCTCTGCTTTGTGTGTCAATTTGTCTCTATTCCCTTATCTCTGGCTTCTGCGCTGACTATCGATTGAACTCTGGAACAAACGCCAGTCCATTGCAACGCTGGAACTCCCATGGCTCTTCCCGCCAACGGATGCGTGTGCCTCTCCCAAAAGGTCAATGAATTTGCACCCAATTCCACAGATCATTCCCCCGCGTCGCAAACGGCGAAAGTGAGTGAAATCCATCTGCGCGTAGATACAAAACCGCTAAACAAATGTCACCCAGCTCTGATCCACATACGGTGACTTTGGACAAATGTCAGCGTGGAAGGCATATTTAATTCGGTTTATTACTCAGTTTAACGTCGAAGTCAAGACCATTAAAACCACAAAGCCGTAGCTCATTGGGAGCGGGTTTGTTCAGATGCGCATTACGAAAGTAGAGAACGAGGTTACCGGCAACGTAGTGTCGTTGTACGCATTTCGTTCATCTCTAAATGTCACATTACACGTTGCTGGCTTGTCTCAGAGGGGATTTTCGATTAATTAGTCACTTTTCCCATCTAATTGCTGCACAGAAGTTGGTTTCGTGCTAATGTCACGGCAATAAAGTGATGACAAGTTATTATTGCTTGCCAGCGCCAAATTGTCAGCGAATGTCGGCTGACGGTAATTCAAACTTTAATTGGCCTTTAAAAACTCAGTCAAGCATAAGTGAGATGAATGATAAAAGTGCGGGAAGAGAATGAAAGAGCATATATTGCAAGCACGCTTCGCTTTAATGGAATTATATCACACAATCGGAAAGTTTCGAAGAAAACAAAATTATTATTTGCACAAAATGTATTGAATTAAAGGCAATTGTTGGGCCCACGACTGTGGATGGGATTTGTGGGGGGCTAATTGAATTAACATTGAACAACGCCGCAAAGGAGGAAGCAGATTTGAAGTAGATTCGCGGATTTTTTTCTTCTAAATCTCTTCTTTTTTTTTTATGTAGCGTGCGCAATTAATGGAAGTAGAAGTTGCTTAATGTGTTTCGTTGGCGTTTTGCAAAACACAAGGAAGGGGAACATGATGAGAATGGGAATTATGTGGATTCTTTTATTTCTGCATAGAATACTAAAAAGAGTTTTTTTATGAATGCCGGATAGAATTTCGTCGTAATTTGGTAGCACTTTGTGTGTTTCACAGTGACAGACAAAAGTTTGAGTAGTGGAAACAAATTTTGTTTCTCACTGTTGACCGGTGTTTAGTGAATTATGAAGCAAATTGAGATAGATAGGGTGTCCTACATTTTTTTGTGTAAAGAACTGAAAAGGATTCTGACTGACTTGTAAGAATAAAAAGGCACAATGAGAACAACCAACAAGAATATTTGTATCACTCAAATCGGTGCCGCGACATTGAGCCAAATTGGCATAATGACGCTTTTGATAGTGTCATTGGGCTAAATATTAACATTTGGCATAATGTCACTTCTACAAAGTGTCATAGGGCCAAATTTGGCATAATGTCGCAAACTAATTTGGTCCTATAACGCTTTTGAAAGCAATTTTACTATTGACTGCCCATTCCCTCCAAAGTGACATATTGGCAAATTGGCAGACGCTTTTGAAAGTGTCTTTAGGCCGAATTTTTCCATTTCGCACACTGTCACGGCACTACTCACACCTTTGAATGGACCACATGTTTAAAAAAAGTTTTTTTCGATTGTTTTTTTTTTGTAAATTTCGACAGGTTTTGTACGAGCGTTCAAATTTATTGACTTAATTTAAATATTCTTCGAAATTTTTGACATTGAATCACAATTCTTAACGCCATCGGTAAAAAACTTTGGTTAGAAAAAAGCTGTTTTCACAGACAAGCCTTGAACCAGAGCAGCTTTGGAAACGTGTGTCCAATCTCAAGGGATTGTTCGCTGTAAGTCCAGAGCCTAGCTTTTTGTAATAGCTGGGGACCATGTGACAGTTGGAGTGAATTTTCCTGAGTTAAGAAAGTAGCTCACAGAAAATTTCAATGCCAGTCAAGGTTTAGGACATGACAATGTGGTGTCATCACACTTGTTTAACATGATTTAAAAAAAGAACAGTCCGAAAGTCATTCAATAACCGAGGCACGATCTACGAAAAACGTTAATTCAGTACACGCGGATGAAATTAACGTGACTGGACGAACAACGAGATCTCATTAAAGCGTCGATGGCTATTGAAACGGAAGCGGTTAAAATGAGGCTGAGGAGAAGAAGGATGCGCACATCACTCATGAGGTGGTCAGAACACAAAAATGGCCACGATCACAAACACAGACTTGTTTCTGTGCCGATAGAAACCTTGAAAACCAAGATCTGAAAGCAAGCAATCAGCAGGGCTTGTGAGAGATGGAGAAATTTTAACACGTGCCTACATGCGAGACAAACTTGACCACAAATGGATCTTCGAAAAACCACAGCCATGACAGCCTTCTTCTTCTTCTTCTTCTTCTTAGGGCGCTACAGTCCGAGGTAGACCTGGGCCTCACTCAGCCTTAGCAGGAATATTGGGCAACCTAGTAGGAGTCCTCACAGGATATTGCGCAATGGGAAGACACGCCGCGAGACTGAGCCTGCCATACAACGACTTCTGCAGCAGATGTTTCGATATAGAAGGAGAGTAAACACCCTCGCACTTTCTCTGCAACTATCCTGCAATAACCTCCACAAGGAAAGAAACCTTAGGAACTTTCTACAAAAATGAACGAACAGACAGAGCAGTAAAAAAATGTCAAGAAAACCTGGATATTCATCGAGAAAACAAGATGGTTTCAAAAGTAGCGTATGGAAGCTGACTCAGTGGAATCAAAGTGGATCTTTTGGGTCTAAGTGAATCCTCCACCTGTGAGGGAAGCCACCTTACCAACCTACCTACCTAATCACAGACTTTATCTACATCAATTTTACACCAGCAGCTTCGAATAACAAGAGAACTGAAATCAGAAGCAAAAGCATTCTTGTCCATCAATTCTAGAGTGTAGAGGTTCTTCTTGTCGCTGAACGAAGCAAGGTCTAAATAGAGCAGGATGGGAAACTTCATTGAAAGCAGATTAAGAAGCAAGAGAAAGGCACTTCAAGAGAAGAATTCTACGTGTGATTTTAAGAATTATTCGAATTGATGGAGAATGGATCAGAAGACTTAACGCAGGGTTGTGCGTTGAGCAGCCACATCAAAGTAATCACAACTATGCGCGTCCGACGTGGATAATGACTAAGTCATGCAGAGCAGATCGACACCAAAGCTCTTGCGTCAGGAACCTTTGATCCTTTAAGTTACCATTTGCCGTTGGAATCAAATTAACGGGCGCCGTAGCCGTAGACTTTCACAGTCTAGGTTCGAATCCAAGTTCGGACAAACAATTTAAAAAAAAAAAAAAATTGTTCACGGCTCCACTTCTTTCGAGTCCCTGACAATGCTCAAAGAGTATGACCGTCTAGAAAAAGCTTCTCAATCTCGCCATTCGGAGTCGGCATTAAACTGTAGGTCCCCTCCACTCGTGAGAAAACAATAGCACGCACAAGACGAGTGGTTGCAGAGAACCTAGGCCCAGGTCCACCTCGGACTGTAGCGCCGCCATTATTATTATTATTATTATTATCAAATTAACGGCACTGGAGTAGGTTGCTACCTGGCAGTATAATATCTGAGTGCTCCAGTAGTGTTTCAAAAAAAAAACCTAGTTTAAAATGAATGCGAAGTACAGAAGACACTTACACGGGTCCATTGACGTCTTGGACACTGATACCATCGAAGAGAGCAAGAGATGTCGTCGAACATTTCTGAAGAATTCGAAACACGATCTCTACAAATTATTAAACATATTTTTTTCCCAGACGACTTACATATTCCATGCTTTCGGCGAAATTCAGCCCCGAGACATAACAATGCTATTAACCCCCAAAAAGCCAGACAATATCGTCTTCTGTTTCCTAACGATGGTTTTCACTTGTTGCCATGCCACTTAACTCCAACCTCACTCCGCCAAAGACAAAAGAATCCCACCTCTTCGACTCCCACGAAGGCACGATATGACAAGACAATCCTTGAAATTCTTCCACGCTTCGACGAGGTTTGACCTTCCCATTCATTCCTCTCGTACATGCGCATTTTTCCATCAAGAAATCAAATTGATGCTCGAGAATAAACTCATTTCGAACTTATTCGCCTCCACGAGATGATATCGATTCTATTTCTCATGTCCTTTTCCTGTTAATGAGAGAATACCATTTCCAGCGCTCGTGGGCACATCATCCCATTCCCACAGTCGTTAGTCTATCTGACTTGTGCTTATCTTTTACGACGTGTAGGCACATCATACTCGCTGTTCATTAAAACGTTCCTTCTCTTCTACGACGGGGCTTGGATTTCTTTTCCAATAAAATAAATCTCTCGGAGGCGGTAATAATCCTTAGAATTTCTGTTGCTTTTGGAAAATTGTTAAATTGCGACAAAAAGGTCTTAGACGATGGGAATGTCGTGAATGGATCCTTCTATTTCTGGCGGATTAGAATTGAATTTAAAAAAAAAAACACACAAATGGAGGAGTTGACTTCGGGTGGCTTTATTTTTATCACTGCACGTGTGTTAAGGCAGACTCCATGACTTCATTATGAGGTTGAGTGAGAGTCTGGACTTGGGAATTAACTTGAGAGAGTTATGTTGAATGATTTGTGAACACAGATTTTTTTGATGGCACGTCAAACGGGTTTGGCAGCATTGTGAATGTCACTCAATGCATTTTCGTTGGGAAATATTGAAAACTTATTTCCAAAGTGAGTGCCGTGTAGCCCAAACAGTGCGTTTTTTTAAAAGAAATTCTGGCCGAAATGAAGCACCCAAACTTGTGTTTGACCCACCCTTTACATTTTCGTTTATTGACACTTACAATGCTGCCAAATTCCTTTGACGTTGCATTGAAAAAATCTAGATTAATGAAATAATAAACCTACGGGTTTTGATAAGCTTTGATAATCTTTGGATAAACATTTTCTAACACAACAAAATGGCGATGTTTGTCAAAGAATATCCTGGCCTTATGACGTCAGCGAGATTTACGATTTGGAGAGGGTCGATGCTTGGATTTGTCTGCTGGGTTACATTCCGGTAAGAGGGTAGTGAAGAGAATGCTTAAGGGAAACCACATAAAACTAAAAATCACCCTCGAACTAGCTCCTTCTTTTTTTTGTCGGAGGTTTTTTGGAAGTCTACACTGGAGAGCACTCAGATTCAAAAACTGGTCCATTGTACTGTCAGGTAGCAACCTACTCCTTCTTCTTCTTCTTAGGGCGCTACAGTCCGAGGTGGACCTGGGCCTCACTCAACATGCCTCTCCAGCCAGCACGATCTTTCGCCAGCTGCCTTCAGTTTCGCACCTGTGTGCGCCACCTTGTACGTGGACGTCCTCTGTTGCGTTGTCCCACAGGGTCAGAGTCGAAGACTCTTCGGGCCTGAGCTATGTTGTCCATACGCTCTACATGGCCTAGACATCTTAGGCGTTGGATCCGTAGACGCCTGGATAGACTCATGTCGCTGTACAGCCCATACAGTTCGTGGTTGAACCTTCTCCTCCAAATGCCATCAACGCCAACAGGGCCAAAGATCGCGCGCAGAACTTTTCTCTCGAAAATATATTGTCCATGCAACCTACTCCGGTGCCGTTAATTTTATCCAAACGGCAAATGATGACTGGACCAGATTCGATTTCACTGGGATTCGAACCTCGGACTCCTTTAACTTGGGGGAGGCCCTTTACCAATTGCGCCATCCAGTCGTGTCCGAACTAGCTCATAGTTCAACATCATCTCTAAGTTTTGAGACGTAAAACAAAAGTTTAGTGAAACTGTGACATCGATCGTAACCCGCCGACAAAACTTAGCACAGGAGGACTATGTGTGGCGCACATGAGAGAGACCTCAAGCAACTTGGAACGCTGCGCTGGAGACATCTGACAAAAAGCAAAGCAAACTGATTGAAGGAGCATGATGATCGAGACCCATTTGCACCCCATGCCAAAACACCATCGGAAGAAAAAGACGAAAGGAAGTACAAAATGTTGACCTTGTGAAATACATAAGCAATGGAGCGATGGTAAACTAATAACCAGTCATTTTCAATCACATTATTAGACGATGCACTTGCAGGTGTCTTCGAAAACGAATACAATACAGAATGGACTGCAGCAATGAGTGCATGACTCCCACAGTCGATGAGCAAGTAGAACCAACATTTAAGCTATCATATCAAACCGATGAGCCTGTTATTATTCTCGAAATGTGCAACCCATCAATACGGTGGTCAGAAATCCGTGATATTTCAGTTGAAGCGTGCACGTAATGTAAGAAGGCAGCCTTGTGATTGAAATACCGACTAAGAATTGAGAAAAGAGGTACCCTGAGAAAGCACATTCTCGCACAGCTGTAGTTAAGTTAATAGATAAATTTGAACGTCTCGGACTGATTACAATAATAGAAATAAAAATAATAATGGCGGCGCTACAGTCCGAGGTAGACCTGGGCCTAGCTTCTCAACAACCACTCGTGTTGTGCGTGTTATTGTCCTCTCACGAGAGGAGGGGACCTACAGTTTAATGCCGACTCCGAACGACGAGATTGAGAAGCTTTTTTAGACATTTATACTCTTTGAGCTTTGTCAGTGACTCAAATGAGGTGGAGCCGTGAAAAAATGTTGGATGTTTTTTTTTCGAGATTCGAACCGACAACATCGAGTGTAGGAGTCGACGCACCTACCCACTACGCCACGGCGCCCACTGTGTCCCTTTTCCTGTCATACGCGGTCTTAAAATCGATGAAAAGGTGGTGGATATCGATTTGTTGTTCCTGGGTTTTTCCAAGATCTGCCGCAGTGTGCATATTTGGTTGATGGTGCATTTTCCTGGCCTAAAGCCACACTGGTATGGACCAACCAGGTTGTTGACGAATGGCTTTAAGCGTTCACACAACACGGCAGATAAGATCTTATAGGCAATGTTCTGAAGACTGATGCCTCTATAGTTGGCGCATTTTAGAGGATCTCCCTTTTTTAACATTCGCTTATGCCAATTATATTATGTGAGTGGGCGCCGTGGCCGTCTGGGTTCGTGCGTCAACCTATGCGCATTAGACTTTCACAGTCTAGGTTCGAAACCAAGTTAAGACAAACAATTTTTCAAAAAAAAAATTGTTCACGGCTCCACATCTTTCGAGTCACTGACAATACTCAAAGAGTATAACTGTCTAGAAAGAGCTTCCCAATCTCGCCGTTCGGAGTCGGCATTAAACTGAAGGTCCCCTCCACTCGTGAGAGAACAATAGCACGCACAACACGAGTGGTTGCTGAGAATCTAGGCCCAGGTCCACCTCGGACTGTAGCGCCGCCATTATTATTATTATCATGCCAATTACAGTTGGCCCTTTACTCGTAACACGGACAAATAAAAAATAACTTTGAAATCAAAATTCAAAATTCGAAACAAAAAACAAGAAAATTTGTTATTCTCATTTCAAAAACATCTACAGAATAAGAATCGAAATTTACCCTAGTCCCATCGCTGGCGGATGTGTATTTCACCTACAAAAAAGAGAATAGAAGAAAAACATTTTTTTTATACAGAACACAGTTTTGAATTTTCACATTTAAAAAAAGAATAAAATTCAAAACACCATCACTCACCACAACATCTAGATATGAAAGTCTTTCAAAAGTGGATAAGAGTATAAAAGAAACAGAAACTTTTAAAAAACGTATGTACACAAATATTTGAGAAAACGTGCAGGGAAAAGGAAAGAAATCACGTCAAATGTAAAGGGAAAACGAAAAATAAAAATATTTACACATGTTCCCCGTTTTTGACGTTTTCAAATTGTTTGCAAGCCTTCCTAACGACGCCCAATATCTTGGCAAATAAAATCAGCAGACACCTCTCCCGAGGCAGGCGGAGATGAAACAACAACCAAACACCTGCGGGCGGTGGAGTAAAATGTCATAAACATTTATTTACGCACACATACCCGCGCTGTGTGTGTTTAGTTACAGACGGGGAAAAAAAACGTCAACAAACGGCTCCCTACGCCAACAATTAAAATGAAAAATCTCAGACACGACGACGAGATGAAAAACATTCCGTCTTTCATCAGGGTAATGCGCCTCTGAATGAATGTTTAATTCATCTTGAGTGCGCCAACGTCGGCGAGGTCAGAGGTCATAGAGGAGCCATTTGAGGATTATTTGAAAAAAAGAAAACAAAATGAAAGGGAAATCCTTAGAAACAGTCGCATGGTGAAGGTTGTGTTCGCAGAGTGCTCAAAGTGATTTGCAAATGACGGCTTTTAGTTGATGTTCACAAATGAGAGACACAATCTATCTGAGGGGGTAAGTGAAATGGTCAAAGGTATGTTGGGGACATCAGTGCTTGCTGGAGATAGGCTCTTCATATAAGGGATGAAAGGATTAAGGGGTTTTCCTTTTGATGCTCTCGTCTTGTCTGGGCATGTTCAATTAGGATGAACTCCTGGAAATTATTAACGCTTAGATTAAGGTGAATTTATCTGTTTGATGTGATTCAATTTCGTAGAAATAACATGTGAAGAGGGAGACTTTCAGCTAACGACGTTGAAGGGAAGATGATGAAGGATCATGAGTTAAGATTGATAGTGCCTCCTGCCTGGTGGTGATAAATGTCTTAGACGAGAGAAAATTGGACAATAACAACAGTTTGTGCATCATTATATTCAACATTGAAACTACAGGGTGGGCCATCTAGTGGCTTTTTTTAAGCCATAGGTTATTTTTGACACTCACAGTTGTTTCCCGGTCGAAATCATGACAGAAAGTCAGTATCATACCTCCGCGGAACTGAGGAAATTAGTCGCTTTACGCTTGGACAATAATAATAATGGCGGCGCTGAGGTGAACCTGGGCCTAGCTTCTCAGCAACCACTCGTACATTCTCATCTGTGCGGTTTTTGCGAGGTTAACTTAATTTACAAATATTCATCTCTGACTCTGTGTACATTGTTACTGCAACTGAACTGCATCCGCTTTATCACCTTGTTGATGTTTATTTCAAAATGTTCCTGTAAAACGGATGACCTGTCAGAGCATGTCAAATCACTCTCGTAATGTTGATGATATTTTGCTAAACAATTCTTATCGCTGCCTATATAAGAACGCAATCGATTGAAGTCAAATCAGTCGTCATTTGAAACTGTGTTCGTTGTTCTGTCAAAATGAAAGTGATCGGAGTTCTTAAAGTCATCTTTGCAATTGGAATCAGTCAAGCAATTGCTCTTCTTCAAAGTTCTCCTCATAACCCGACATCATTTTCAGTAGGCAACTTTTCAATTCTTGAAAGAGAAATCAATAAATTTGATTTGATCAACAAAGTCCATAGTGATTTCGTAAAATCAACTTTTGAGATACTTCGTCGAGTTATGAATAATTTTCCAACACCCGAACGTGTTTTAATCAAAATCCGAAATAATCAAATTGAACTTAATAAATTTCTAGATCAGTTAACCGGCAAGGGATCGATGGAACAAGGTTTCGTTCAAGACTGCATGCAAGAAGCAGCTGAGGCTTACGAACACGCCTTTGCAAAATCCAAGACACTGATGAATCGGGCTGATCCAATCTTTTATGAATTAGTTGTTTTGGTTGGGACGTTGGAATATAAATTAAATAAGTGCGGGAATATTCCATCGGACGAATTTATGATGTTCTTTGAGTGTCACCATGACATTTGGGAGACAGTGTATCCAGGCCTAAGTGAAAAATCTGTGCTTCCAGTTGATGATTCAATTTATAGCACGATTGACGGGATTGCTCTAAAATGTGAATCAGATTATCAAGACAAACTTTATATAAAAGATATATAAACTCTCCCTACATTTTGAACATAAACTCATATTTGTTTGATTTAGACTGTGCGTAAAATTTATGTATTTTGAGAGTTAATGACATTTACAGTGTAAAACCAAATAATTTATAGAAAAGGAACAAGACCCCATTTCCCCATTTCACCATTTTGCAGCTGCCTAATTTGGTGAAGAGTTTTCGTCTTTGACGATGTCAAGAAAGTAAGTTATGTTAGGTTGGCGCGACTGAGAAGTTCTTCTCTTTCTTCTTCAGCTAGCGGTACAATCCGGGGTAGATCTGCAGCTCAGTCTCTCAGCCTCTCCATCCAACACGGTCTTGTGCTAACTGCTTGCAGCTGTGTACGCCCCCAGAGGCGTTATCTTCCTTTACTGCTTTGCCCCTTGAGGTTGGAGTCGGAGACTTTCCGGGCCGGAGCGTTGGTGTCCATTCACTCTACATAACCTAGCCATGTGAGACGGGAGCCTCGGACTCTTTTGACCAGATCCATATCGCTGTGCAGCCCGTAAAGTTTGTCGTCCAATCTCCTCCTTCAAACACCATCAGCGCATACGGGACCAAAGATAATGCGAGGGACCTTTTTCTTTCGAAGCGACCAAGAATCTTCTCGTCCGTTTTGGTTAGTCTCCACGCTTCTGCGCCATACAGCAGAACAAGGGATATATAGAGATAACATGGTTCTTCAAGAGAGGGCTTTAATTATCAATTGCTTTCTAAGAACAAAGACGCAGCGATAGGGAAGAGTAACCCTTCGTTTTATCTTCGCGGATGTGTCATTACTTGAAAAATTGAATTGTTAATGTGTCGAACTGGGCGCCGTGGCGAACTGGTACGCTCGAGGTCTCAGGTTCGAATCTCGAAAAAACATCCAACATTTTTTCACGGCTCCGCCTCATTTGAGTCACTGACAAAGCTCAAAGACTATAACTGTATAGAAAAAGCTTCTCAATCTCGTCGTTCGGAGTCGGCATTAAACTGAAGGTCCCCTCCACTAGGGAGAGAACAATAGCAAGCACAACACGAGTGTTTGCTGAGAATCTAGGCCCAGGTTCACCTCGGACTGTAGCGCCACCATTATTATTATTATTAGTGTGCCGAACTTAGCTTTGAGTTTGATGATGGATCATCTTGGGTCACCCTGTTTTGCTGGTTGTCCGCATACTAGCGTGATCGTCATTTTCCGCGAATTGCTAATGTGAGATGGTCAAGTTACTTGCAGGTACGTTGAAGCATCTTTGGACATGCATTTCACTTGCATGAGTTCAAGTTGACAGTTCAAATTGACAGCTAAACATGGCAGCTCAAATTCAGTTGCTAAAAAAAAGGCGTTGACAATGCTTTACCGTACAAATACCGCAAAATTCAAATTTTGTATGAGGTTTTGAAGACCTTTCATCCTTGCCGCAGAAAAAGTAGAGGACAAAGAGTGCTTTGGTTCCTGTGAAAGGGAAGTGTTCCGAATTTTATTTTGGTCCCATCCGTTAGTTGGTGTAGAACGACGCATTATTTGACCTCAACAGTCTCATTAATTGAATTCATCCCGGAAAGTCTTCGATTCCGACCACAAGGAGCAGTGCATTGAAGGAAGCAGCAGTCTCCGCTGTTGCGCACATTTGGAAGGAGCATTTTGTGTAAGTCCCAGCTCCGGGCGGCGAACTGTATTCCCACTTTAATATGAAACTTTTTTTGCTTCGCTCCTGTTTATGTCTCAATTCTATTCCCTAACCATTCACTTCAAAACGAAGATCTTAACAGAATGTTGTTCCTTTTTAGTGTCTTTCTTGAAGTCATGGAAAAAAAACAGATCTGTCCGGAAACTTGCAGTCGCTTTACTTTGTGCCAAAAATAAAAATCCATCGTCAACGTGAAATTGAAATCAGACTCCAATCGTTTGTCCATAAATTCATGCAGCTTCCTGACCGCTGATCTGGCTTGTGTTCTATTTTCTCGTTTTCATACAAACACTCTTAGTCGCAGATCTGTTTCCTGTGAAATTTGAAATACGCCAACAGGGCACATGGTTATTTATTGCCTTAAACTTCCACAGAAAGCAAATGCCACCACATGCCGTCGTAGGCGAAATGTGAAGACTTTTTCCTACGACTCCCACTCATGTATCGCATTTCGTGTCATCCTCTTGCCATTCTCCCTCAAGAATATCTCTCAATTGCTGGTTTCAAATAGAATTCCCCACCGGAAATGAAGACGACTTCATACTCCGCTGCCAAATGAGTCACCTCCTCGGCAAAAACAGTGCAAGTGTTTCACAAAAAAAATACCACCACAAGTGATTTTCCTTTCATTTCATTTCCTTCCACTGGAATAGTCTCTTTCACTTCCTCCCCCTAGCCGCACACATCATTTTCCTATAAACACCCATTCAAAGGCCAAGGTCACGTCACCCCACTCGCGCCGACGAGCCGCACAAACAAAAACACAACCGCCGCCGCCGCCGCCGCCGCAACGTTGCCTGACTGACACCCAATTATAAGTGGGTTCGTCTATGCGAACACGCCCCGTTCCTCTCAAGGATCCATAACCGGTCCCCGTCTTCCGAACGAAACCGAAGAAGCACGAAAACGTGATTCTTGTTTTCGTTTTTTTGCTTCTCTCGTGTGCACATTCGTGCGCTCCACTAAATGTGCAATTGAATGCAAAATTAAACCAAAAAAGGAAAGACCAAGATACGTGGGTACCAGCCAAAGGAGAACGAAGCGAGCATGTTGTTGTGGCGAGGTGATTCTATAAATAATCGCGCATACCTGCTAGTGGCAATTGACTGTGACCATGGCTGGGCTCTGTGGCGGTACCTGAATCTATCCTCATTTACATGGATCGCCATCGAGTCGGATTTACTGGAACACAATGTCAGAGCAGTGGTTTTATTGAGCCCGTGACCGCGTCGTGGTCTTGCCACGAGCAACAAGTGACGGAGAGTATGCGAGCAGCATACCGCCCCGAAGGCACAGTCGGGCAATCAACTTTGGCAGGCAGATGTGATGTGATGACACATTCAAAGACGTTGCTTAGCCGGGATTTGGGTTAGTCATGCTGTCGGTCGGCTAGGCCGGTTGTGAATCGAGACCATGGGAAATGGCCTGTTGAGTGGTTTGAGACAGTCGCGTGTCTTGGAAATTTGGGCCATTCATCGTCGATTTTGGGAAGTTATAGGCTGTTTATAGGGTTCAATTACATTTGGATGGTCTGTAAAGTATTCTCTTGAGATTATCTTGGATTTATTTTTAAGAATAATTGTTGGACTTTAATTGTAGTAACCGGTCTTAACCTATGACTCAAAGTAAGGAGCTTAATTGATGAACATGCTCCCAGCAACAGATTTTGACCGATTATTCGACGAAGAGAACACATTTGAAGAAGAACGACGGGGATTAGGAAGAACATCGCATGAAATGGCACTGCGGCATTTTAAGATTGTACAAGGTGGCGCAAAATTTATCATCCTATAGGAAGATGTTATAATTTTTGCAAATGGCGTCGTACTTCAATCATATTTGACATTTGTAAACTAGACAGCTGCAGTATACAGTCAAAATCGCTTATAACGACGTATCGGTTATAACGACGTGTCGGTTATAACGACGTGTCGGTTATAACGACAAAATTCTTAGGTCCCGCCTGAGCTCCATTATATGTAATTCAATAGCAAAAGAAATCGTTTATAACGACATATCGCTTAAAATGACTAAATTCGTCGGTCCCTTGAAGGTCGTTATAACCGATTTTGACTGTATAAACAGACGAGCAATAGACTCCACAAGAGCGTGAAACAATTGTGTTGATTTTTTGACCAATAATCGGTTGCTGGTGTTAGCACAACGTGAATTTCGACGTCGAATCCCTAATCGTGTCGCGCCGACTGGGTAAACATTCCGGCGCTTAGCTCAACTCGACTGGAGCCACAGGAGACCATGCAGGGCCTGAAAGCCACCGGACTGGTCGTTCGGCCGTGAATATCGCAGCTGTGGCTGCCGATGTCGCTGAGAACGAAGAAACATCAACCAGACGACGGGCCACGCTATTGGACATCACCAAACGGACCCTAAAGCGAATTTTAGTGAAAGATTTACACATGTTCCCATACAAAGTACAATAGTCATCATCATTGTTGATATTGAGGATTGCCTGACAATAATTCACACGCCACTGACGGTCAGGAGGCATTAATCCTCCTGATAAAATAATGCCTCCTGACCGTCAGTGGCGTGTGAGTTACTGTCAAGCCATCCTCAATCTCAACAACGTCGTCGTCGTGTCGAATATCATCATGAACGACGAGGCGCATTTCCACTTAAGTGGTAACGTCAATAAACAAAATCTTCGCTTCTGAAGCACTGAAAATCCTTGTGTGATGCACGAAGAGCCATTACGCCACTGTGTAGTACGGCGTTCACGTGGGAGGAGTGATTGGGCCGTATTTGTTTGACGACGCCATCGGCAATACGGTCACTGTTACTGGCGAACGCTACAGGGCCATGATAAACGACTTCTTACTCCCAGAATTGGATGAGCGGTGCTTGGTGAACACGTGTTTTCAACAAGACGGTGCAACCGTACACACAGCACGAGTCATAATGGTTATTGTGTAGGGTTCAATGTTTATGAAGGATTACAAATTTGAACGTGGATTTTTACTGCTAAATCGACCCTAAAGTCAGCTTTTACGACTTCCATTAAACTATCAATTTTAACATCTATTTAAGTCACCACTTAACGAACATCTTCGACAGATTTAAAGGTTCAGTGTATGATGCGCAAAGGCCAAGGACCAAGTTATCCGAGATATCTCCCCATTCGATGACCATGTCCATGACAATCCACCGACATTCCTTGCGCAACGCTACCCTTCATTTGGCTTCACTTTTTCAAATTGTGGTCACATAACATCTGCATCTGCATATCAGATGACCGCTCTGAATCCGGAATCGAAGGAAGTGGGTCATCAAAAAAGTCGTAAAGTCTTTGATTGGACGATAAACATTTTCATTAAATTGTTAGTGCTACTGCTTTGGCAAAGTCATCTTCGGCGTTGAACTATATCTAGGCAAATTGGATGCGAACTCAATCAAAATTTAAGATGATGCTAATCAACTGCGAGTCATTGAGGAATGGCCAATGCATCTGGATGTTGGCCGGGTGACAGCTGCTAATGGGCTGGTGCAGTGTTGCCAGAAAAATATTTTTTGAGAATGCCACCAATGCTAACAAAAATGCCATTTTAAGGCTCAGGGTGCCACAAACGAAAATATACAGAAAAAAAACTTTTGTTTATTTGGTTTGTACAAAAACCGCTGTAAGTTACTGTAATGTGGCTGGCCTGCTCTTACTCATAGTTCGAATTTCAAAGCAAACCAATTATGACAGATAACTGGGGTTTTTTTCTGAGCTGTGTTCGAGAATGGATGCGTTCAACGCTTTCGAGAGGTGCAGCGGATGATATATAAAAGTTTTCAAGGTTTTACCAGAATGCGATATTCAATCTTAAAGTGCCACAGTGCCATTTCAATGAAAAAGTGTCATAATAGCACGATGATGCCACATCGGGAAAATTGGGCTCGTGGTATGGTTGAAGTACAATTCTCAAAGCTTAACGACAACGGATGGTATATTTGTTCAAGGAAATCAGTCTCAAATATGAGTGAATGAGTGTTATTTGTCCCGGCTGGGCCTGTGCCAAAATCTAACACAATCTTTTACTAGCTGCCACCCGTTTTACACACCAAGATGATTAAGTTTCCCCTCCACTGTTTTGCACAACTCAAAGGTGGACGACCTCTGGTGCTTTGTCCGACATGCTCAAAGAAAGATTCTTCAAACAGGAGCTTAGTTGGCTGTGGCCTAGACACATAAAGCCTTATATCCGCACTCATCTGACCAGATTAAATGCCCGTCATGAACAGCTCTCGTAGTCCGATGTAGAAGCCTACAAGACAGCTTATTGCTTTGGTGCATTTGTCTGCTTGCACTTGTTGTTAAACCGGGGTTTCTCCCCTGTTGTCGTCGTAAAACCCAGTACATTAGTCCCGGACTCAATGATGGCTTTTTGACAACGTTTCTATTCTTCTTCTATTGCTTGTGCAGGCAGCGTCAAACTTTCAGACTCGATCGACAAAGTTTCTTGCAGTCTGTCTCGGTTGTATAAGGTGACCAGATAGGAATGATATTTCTTCCAAAATTTATGTTTCAGCAGATGTCAAAGTTGCTAATGACGTCTAGCTGTCAAAGTATTCAGTAAGGTTTGCCATTTCATCATGCATCATTTCACATTTGCAGGACTTGCGGTAAATATTATAAAAATATTATCGAAATTTCGGCTCAGTTGTAAATATGCAACGTGAATTTCTTTGTGTGGTCGGTCATCATCATGGCTTGAGTGTGTAGGCAATTTGTCGCACCGCGATAAAGTTTGAGCGTGAGTACACTGTTTTTGACCTTTAGCCACCAACCAGACTGCGATTGGAGGGAAATGAAGAAAAAATAGCCGCCGTAGAGGCCAGTGTTACAGAAGAACTAGAAATGTCGATTCGGCGCCGATCAGCTGAATTGGCCATCGCCAGAGAGTCAACCCGACATATTTTGCGGTTGGATTTGGGCCTACATCCGTAAAAGATTGTGCTGCCGCAAGAATTGAAGCCAGGTGACCACAGCCAATTACATGAGTTCGCTAATGAGCGCTGGAAATATTATTCGGAGATCCGGATTTTGGCCAAAAAAAAATCATCTTCTCGGACGAGGCCCTTTTTTTTTTTAGCTCAGCAGCTATGTCAACAAGCAAAATTGCCGTTATTGAAGCGATCATAATCCAAAAGTGTTCGACCAAGCATCATGCGTCCACAAAGATTGACTGTTCTGGTGCGGCTTACGGCAAGGCGGCATTATACGACCTTATTTCTTTCGAAATGAGGAAAAAGACACCGTTATCGTCAATGGTCTCAGGCATGGAGCGATGCTAACCGACTTTCTGGGGCCAGAAGTCGACAACATTGATACATCCGAGCTGTGTTTCCAACAGGACCGCCCTTCATGCCATACCAGTGAAACAACGCTGGAAGGTGAAGTTTTGAAGGAGAAATTTGACCACTGCATCATTTCAGGGGGAGCGTTCATCAGTTGGCTGCAGCGGTCATGCGACTTGACATCACTCCATTATTTTCTCTGGGGCTATCATCATCAAGTCCTTAGTTTCTGCTAACAAGCCAACCACTTTGGACGAGCTCGAGGCTAACATTTGAGGCGTTATTTCCGAAATAATGGCGCACATATTGAGCCGAGTCATCAAAAAATGTACCGACCGCTTGAAGCAATGGCAGCGATGCCAAGGTGGCCATTGTAACGTTCTAATCCATAAATAATGGTATGAATGTAGCTTCAAAATAAAGCCAGAATCAAGTGTGTATCTCACACCCTTGTTGTTTTATTTAAATTTCTTCTCCTATCGTTCTTATCCGGTCACCCTGTAGATTACTTTCATGTATATCTCACAAATCAGGAAATGACTTGAAAAGCAACAATCTCCTTCTAGTTCATTGTTCTTAAAAACACTAAAACGTACTCCTTCTCAAAAAAAAAAAAATTCCGCTCCAACTAATTGCAGGGAAAACTTGCGTCCCCATGAGCCCGCATGATTCAAACAATTTCCTGCAGTGCCTTCACGGTCCTGACTTCTCAGTCATCCACTAAAACCAAGAGTTCATCACTCAAACGCTTGCCTTCCTTCATCGCCGTGCATTCGCCTTCGCGTTTTCCAGGTCACACAAGTCATCTGCCAGCTAGCTAATTCGAAAATTACACCAAATTCCCGACTCAAAATAGAGTAACTTGGCCCACATACTCTCGACGTTAATTCGCCCCCGTGTTGTTGCGAATTACCCCATTCCGCATGCCAAAGCACATCTATTCTAAGCCATAATTTCATCTCTCAGTGACTTAAAAATAGACCCCCACCCGGCTGAGGACGATGAGGAACCGACTCCAGCGGTGCCAGCAAACACCGTTGTGCCCTGCCGTCGCCCACCCAGCCCCGCATGGATTGTAAACAAAGCACCAAATGCTGAGCAAACAGAGGAACGTTCAAATTTGAAAAGTTGCCAACTCCTGCCAGAACCTCATGCTTCACGAAGCTCTGTGTGCACCTCACCCCAGTGCAAGTCAAGAGGCCCACTTCAGCTCCGTGCCAGGCTTCTTTAGGGCATCGTGATGAACTTAGAAATTGCATTCTTCCGCTTCGCTTTTGAAACGCAAACAATGCTCAGACACGCCCGCACTCTAGCGGTACTTGCCCTTCGCCAATCTGAGGTGCCGTCACCCTCACATTCCACTGAACACACTCATCGCAGTCTCAATTGAGCAACGCGATGCCCAAATTACAGCCGTCTCGTCGTCCGCTTATGCATCCGAATTTTGGATTTCGAAAAAGAACCTTTCGCAACCACATAGCGGGGTCTCTGTTCCACGCACGTTCGCGTTGGGATAGGCAGCAGCATGGCGGGATGTGTTCACACATCGCGATTTCGATTTATTTATGTGAAATGATTTGTTTACATACATCCAAACGCCTGCGTAAGTGATTTAATTTGATTCTGTGAGATTCCGGGGAATCTATGCGCCGTGAGGGCGGTCAATATTTATTTTTGAGATGTCTGAATATCTGCTTAAGAGACGCAGGCAAGGGACTGCGCGGATACTTGTTGACTGTGATAAATGATAATGGATTGAACTGTGAAAACTTTGATTAGATTTTCGGGTGTGTTGCATACGCTGTCTTAGACTGTGTGGGTGGAGAGATTGATTGAGATGGTGAAGGAGGGAGCTGGCCTTGATTACATCTTTGGACAGTTCATAAATTTGAGTGCTTTCAAGGACTCGGACAGGAGAAGTGTTTAATGATATGAAAGGGCAATCGTGCAGAGTTGAGGAAGGTCGAAAAATTCGTGGATTTTATTGGATATACAGCCTTGGCCAAATGTATTAGGCACCCTTATCTGTTTGCCTTTGCTGCCAAATCACTTATCGGAAGTAATTAGCTTGAATTTTATGGTTTTCGGCGACACTATCTGAGGTTGTAAACGATTTTTATTTTTTCCTCTCATTTCGATGATTTTTTTTTTTGCTTTTTGAAGATATAACGAATCTTAAAGGGTGCCTAATACATTTGACCAAGGCCGTATATCAATGTTCCAGATTTATGATGTACACATTTTCGAAACTTCATTTTGAACTTCATTCCGTTTCGAACTTCATTTCGTTTAGAACTTCATTACGTCAATTTGTTGCGAGTTTATGAATTGCTGTTAATCGTGCTATGTACGCGTAGTTCACAGCCAAAAATTCAGTGAAAGTCATGAAAAAAGTAACACGATTCTTCGTTGATTTTGAGGTTAATTGAGTAGATTAAGGCAGCTGTCTCCCACAAAGACAGCCGCAGTCAATTCAAAAAAGGCCCACTGTGCAGGAGTTATGTCAGAATACATAAGGGATGACAGCTGAGTATATGAGGACCAGAGTAGACTACAAGTCCCCAACTTTTTAGAAACCCAGAGCATAGAAGACGAGAGCGGTTCGCGAGCTATACGAACTTAAAAGAAAGCAAGAACACTGGCTTCTCAGAGGGAAAAAGAAAGAGCACGAGAACCGAGCGAATGATGTTCTCGATGTCAAGTCCAACCAAGCTTAGGTTAGGTTAAGAGGTTGCTTGTGAATTCACCAGCACACTTAGACCATATTGTTCCATTGTGATACCCACAGTCAGACTACTACCACTGATCGACCGCTCCAGTGATAGTACCGTTTATTTGATCCCAACGGCAAATGGTGACTGGACCAGATCTGAAAAACCGGATAAAAGCGTAGTAATTTTGATTTCACTGGGACTCGAGCCTGGGACCCCTCTAACTTAGTGCAGGCACTTAACCAACTGCACTATTCAGTCGTTAAGTCCAACCAATGGATAAAACAACTAACCAAGAGGTGTAAACTTCGAACAGAGGCCTGTCGGAACAAGGGAGACGTAGTGTGCGACTCTACTACGTCTGTCGGAACAACGGAGACGTAGTATGCGACTCTACTACGTCTGTCGGAACAAGGGAGACGTAGTATGCGACTCTACTGCGTATTCCTTGTCCCGACAGGCCTCTGTCCGAAGTTTACTGATACTGAGAATCTAGAAAGATCACTTCTGTAGACTGGTAAACGGCAAAGAACATCGTTATCAGGCAGGATAGTTTCCACCCAACTCACGGACGATGATGGAAGAGAATTCTGTCCACCCAACCTATACGAAATTAAGATAGCGGGACTAAAGTCAAATAAAGCTGTTGTTAAGCAGAAATAAACCCTGTTGCTGCAGAAGAGCAGCTGATCTTCAGATTGCGGTGTCGTTTGCCATGGCGACATGGGTTGTACAAGAAGAAAAACAAAACGGGCGACATAATCGTAGATCAGAGCGTATTTATAGGCCAAACTATAATTCGAAGAAAATTAAGTCTTGAAGCGTTTAAATCATTGAAATGCAGGCTCTGCTTAGAATCTGATTACCGTTAGTATGTGCTAAAGAATATTCCAATCTACTCATTTCATGGCCAGCACAGCATTTGGGCTTGCCTTGCGGGACATTTGCATTTTGGATTACGAAGTTCAACTCACTCAAGAATTGAAACCAGCTTACCACGGAATGCCACCAAGATCGTGTAATTTGTCGTCGTTGGATTTCTTTTTTATGGAGCTAAGCAAAAGATCGCATTTATGAACACAATCCGCAAATTCTTGACACTTCGAAAAGGAATATTCGTGCCGTTTTGGCCGATTTAAGATCGAATTTTCATTTCGAACGAAATTAATATTCGTGCTCTGCATTTCGATAAAAGTTTTTGCATTGGTTCTTATTTTGGCTCCGTTTTCGTTGTTTCGGCAGACAAATGGTTGTTGTTTTGGGTTCTTTCTGGCTGTTTCGAAGTAAATTCAGTCCTAAACAAGACTTTAGTATACAAAAGGAATTTTCTTGAGAAAAAAAGAACCAATAGTTTGGAGTTGTTACATTTTTTTATTAAGAAAACAATTTTGTTGAATATGTTCATATTCGGATGACAGTTAGCTCCTTACAAATATGGATTCGCTTCCATAAAGTCATAAAGTCCAGAGAAATACCATTCCGCTTGGAATTTTTCTGTTTTCCCCAAAAAGACAAAACTGCAAACAGAAAATAAAAAATCTGAATAACTGACATATTTAATTCCAAATCACTGCACAACTGAGCAGTGAATTCAAGTCGAGTAAAACCGCGAGTATATCGAAACGTAGAGCAACAATATTCATGTTCGAACATTCAATCCACTTTCGAAATTTTCAGATTTCGAGTGAAATGAATCCTGTAGCATGGGTGAATATATTGAAATAAAACTTTCATCAAAATCTAAATCAAAAATGTGTTTTATTTAAATTTACATTCGAAACCACAAATTGGATGACCTTATACAAAGTCATTGTGGATGCAACAAAATTTGATTCAGAAAGCAGCGTCCAAGTCTGAAAAACAGCACCGCCAACTAAAAAAAAATAAGATTCATTTCGTCAAGAGGAGTTAGTCACTCTTCATAAAACAATCCATCAAAATAATTTTCAACATACTTTTGTTTTTAATTCAAAATCGATTTCACAATAAAACACGTTCGTCATTTTATTACTTTTTTAATACACCATAAAGGCATCGCTTACTTAACAAAATGTGGCACAGATTCATATTTGGAAGGCATATTTTCTATTTCTGACACAAAACGACGCCCCTAAGGCTGGCCCCCGACGATGTCTGTATCAAAAAGAGCAATGCCCACCCACCCACAGAGCGCCAGCTGAACCAAATTCAGACGATTGCAACAATTGATGTGACGAGACTGAGAAGGAAACAAAAACAAAATAAATAATTGAAACTAGTTATTTGTTGTAATTTAAGTGCGGTCGTGCGCCGGCTGACAATTAAAATGCTAATCGCGTACGGATAGGATTTAGTGCACATGGGCGTCGTTTGCATACAAAGTTGCCGCACTTTATTAGTGCCTATCAATGCTTTATTGACTTTGATCTTTTTTTTTTATTTGAAAATGGGTTAGATTTACTTGCTACTCACAGACAGTGACTATAAGGAAGGCAAAAAGGCCGTAAATTCGTTTATGACTTTTATTTGAAAGTGAAGGGGGTTTCGTTGTTGTTGTTGATGACTTTTTGGCAAATATTACACTTCATTTTTGATTCGGAAATAAAATTGGCTTAAGGATACACATGCTTCAATGGTCCTGAGATGAGTTTAAAGTTAAGCCCTTAAATTTGGGAAATGTGGAATATAAAGGTTGGATAAATGGTATTCAAGTTTTTTTTTCAATTTCCCCTCTCATTTACATTTATATACCGCTGAATTATACCCTCACACTCTTATGCCGATATACAATATGGGTCCATGTGGTGAATGCCACTTCGACCTGCCCGCTGATGAAGTTTTCGTAACATGCTATAGATGTGCACGAAAAATGAATTATGGATGTGGATCTTGAAAAACTTATGAGAAATGTCAGCAAAATGAGATTGCGAGCAGTGCTGCCAGGTCGTGCTAAATTTACCTTTTTGTGGGAATTTCCAACTCCCATTCCACGCATTTAAGATTTTATTCTCTGTCAAGTTTCCCCGGTAAAGTTTACGCTAAGGTGTTGGAGCCGCGTTCTAGAGTCATGGTCGAATCCGGGATGAAAGATGAACAGTGCGGCTTTCGTCCCGGCAGAAGTACAACCGACCAGATTTTCACTCTAAGAATGGTACTCGAAAAGCCTTGGGAGTATACCAATCCGATCTACAGTTCTGTTATAGATTTAGAAAAGGCATACGACCGAGTTCAGTCAAGGTAAACTCGGGGGCCTTGTTTTGTATCGCATTCGGATTCGGAAATCAAATTCGATACTCAAAACAATTCGAATTCTGTATCACTTTCCGATTAAGTTTGAATGCTGCCAACTTTAAATCAATAATTTCCGAAAATTAAACTGTCAAATCAAAAAATAATCATTGAAATGGAAGTCAGTTGCAAATAAGTTGAATTCAGTTCAGCGGTTTCTAGTTCTTAAAGATTGTTCAGAGCAGGGTGATTCTTCATTGTCTGCAACTGGCGACATTGCTAAGTTGACAGCCCGATGACAATTTCAAACGTGTAACTGTCGAAAAGTGTGGTTAATCACAGTTTCAAACGGTAACTGTCGAAAAGTGTGGTTAATCACATGTTCAAAAAGAAAGTTTGTAAGTGAATGCTAATAACAAGAACCTCTTTAAAAAACTGAAAAGGCAGAGGAAATTAATTATATTTAATTACATTTCGGCAACATTTTCGCTAGTCACTGCTACCTACGAATGCGACAGCGACTGATTGTACTTCACCAATAAGCGCAGGAGAAGAGAAACAGATGATAGATGATTCAAAATACGAAACCTTCAAAATTCCTTCATGGTCACCGGATTTGTTGCCGATTTTTCTGAATCACAAGAACATGAGGCAGCATCATGACGTCTTTGATAAATTGCGCAAAGACATTAAGCACAATTTAGTTTAATCCTCGGACCACCCAACACCAAACAGTTTGACCATAGCGGTTCAAGTGACCGTTTGGTAAACATGCTGCCATTTGAATTGAATTAAACAACGCAAAAACACAACAAGTATCTATGAGATCATAGTACCGAACTCATGAAATATTTCTGCTCGAACGCTTGCGCATCCATTGAAGAAATAATTATACCCTCCAGCTAAAGTAGAGTGGATATACAAAAATAGATCCCACTCTAGTTCACCACTCAATTTGTGATGTAAGTTCAAAAAGAAAGCCCGCTCTATCGAGATCGCGTATTTGTATCCATGAGAAATAACAACAAATAGCCAATGTACACACAAGAGTGGTGCCCGACTTTCGACGATAAGCACGCTAATGAGTATCATTTTTGCTATTTATCGCAACCCTCATTTGAAATGAAGCGCATTCATAGCTTTCGCTGATTGAATTAACACCTTTTGTCTTCACGACGAGGACAAACAGCTTTTTTGTCGCGAAAATTAATCGGTTTTTGTCGGTTAGAATTTGCCGATTAATATCAAATTTCGCGAGGGGGCAGCAAATCCGAAAAAATTAAGGAAATGATTGACTGCAAATTGAAAACCTTATCAGGTGTATTTCATAATCGTGAAGTGCTCTTCAAGATGTTTGTGCAGTGAGGACAACAAGATCTGCGAGAACCTTGAAGTTGAACCGGGAATTACCGTTTCAATATTTCATTTTTATGACAGATATTCATTCATTATGACAGATATTCATTCTTCAATGCGAGCAGGTTCACCAAAGTCGCATAAGCCAGAAGTAGAACAGCGCTAGACAGGCGAGCGTTGTGGTGCTTTTTTTGGCCAACAATTCGTGTACAATCAGGGCTTTGTGCGGCGACGCATTGAAATGCCAACTTCCTTGTACTCCGGTCAAACACGATGAAGGCTGTGTCACAATCTCTTCATAACACCGAAATATTATTTAGCATTCAGGGTCTGATCTTGTGGAACGTATTCCTTATGAATTGTCTTTGAAATCGAAGAAAACGGTGAGCATTTGCACTTCTTCTCTTTCGGTTCATCTGGTGACTTCTGTGGAATAATAACGACACTGCTAATCAATCCTGGATCAAACCTGCCTGATCGAAATATAGAAATGACTCTGGAGGAATGAAGCCGCTCAGGTGCTCACTGGAATAGAATTTTTTGTACTGGGACTGTGGCATTCGATTAGACTCCACAAAGGCTCCTGTGAACTCAATAACTTCAAGGACCTACGTCTAGATGACGTTTTGACAGCATTTAACTTGTGTTTGATGTACTATTTGCAGTCTTTTGTTATTTGGTATCACTTGTAATTCGAGAATGAATTTGACGTTTAATGAATAAGTCACAATTATCGTTCTGTCCCGTTTTTTGCGCTAACTTATTGGAAGCTGCCATTTGTCGCCGACTTGGGGAAGAAGGTTCTTCGGACAGGTGCAAATGCATGTAGCTGAATAGGCCGTACATGTAATTCGTGTTAGAACCTTCTCCCCTTAGCGGTATCAACGCAAAAGGGAACAAAATCCAGGGGCTAGTACTTTTTTGAATCCACCAGAGGTATAGTGGTATATTCTTTTGGTGAAGAAATCTATGCATCTGCGCCTTTACAAAGGAGGGGTACGATAAGGTAACTTGGACGTTTCTTTTGACAATTCATGCTCCTGCGTCATCAAGCAAAACAGAGACAGCGATAATGATCTAGTACAGATGCAACTTGGTCTTATGAGAGATCTATTACCATTCAACTGAAAGACACAACGATAGGTAAGGTCGACTCTGCACTTGATTCTGATGCTCATGTCGTTTGCTGTGTTTGAAAAAGAGTTAATTAAATTTTTCCCATGAAATTGTCACTGCTCGTTTAGATATTTCAACGAAGGCGCTTTTGGTGTGGTCTTAAACGTACGTAATCGAGAAGCAGGTAACCAGGTTAACGTACATAATCGAGAAAACCTACGTGATCAAGGCGCAGGTAACCAAGGATTAGATCTGAAGATCAATGGACAGGAGAACATTATGCGAAAATTTAAAGATCAGCTGTGACCTGAGATTATGAATTCCCCGTTAGAGTAGATTTCTTCTTCTCCTTAGCCTCAACCAACAAACCTCTCCAGATAACAGGGTCTCTCGCTTGCTGCGTCCAATTCTGCACTCCAAATTGGTTAAGATCCCTCTCCACTTGTGTGCGCCATCTATAAAGCGGACGTCCGTCCTCTGTTGCGACTCCAATTCGAAGACTCTTCGGGCCGGAGCTGTGTTGGCCCGAACCTCCGGGCCAAGATACGCTCCTCTGCGGTTTTGTTGCAGCGTCTTTTGGTATGCCTCGTCGGTTGCACTTTTTTTCTGCTCACAATCATACCACGGGTTTCTGGTCTGTGGTGTGAAGGAGCCTAAAGTGGTTTCGGCTATTTCTTGGATGGCTGAGCGGCAATGCATCCACAAACTGCTAATGTTTGTCTTTGCCGTAGGCATACAACTGAATCTCTCACTAAATTGCTCTTCGTAGGCTCCAGCGAACTCCGGTGTGCTCAGGCGTCAAAAACCGAAACTTAATTTTGTTGGTTGGAATAACTTTCTGACATTGGACAGTCGAGTTCTGATCCGTGCTGCAAATCAGTCAGGATCGACATGTTCTCCCTGTTCACACATCCAGGATATTTGATGGAAGTCCTCCATTGTTCTCTCTATATCCGTGTCCTTACCTTGGCTATAGCAAGGAAATGGTCTGAGTCGATGTTGGCTCCTTGGAACGTTCGGACATCGAGAATACTGGAGGTATGTCTGATGTCGATCGCAACATGACCAATCTGGTTGATGGTTGATCGGTCAGGGGATCGTCAGGTTGGGGTGTGGGCCTGTGTACTAGCTCCAGAGCACGTGGTCAATTCACTGCATCTGACACCATATTGCAAGAAGGCACACGAGTTAAATGTCGTCTAATAGGAATACTCCACTAATTGCATTTTTCCCATTTCTAAGCAAACTACCTCATCTGCCTTCCTACCAACTCACCGTCCTTGGTCTCACAAAAAAAAATTCATGCAGAGACTTCCTGAACGCCTGCACTTTATTCAATGTGTCTTTCAATTCCCCAATCCATCAGATAACTCGTCTCAGTTAATGTCAAAGAATTCATAAAAATCCGCCATTCAAAGTCCGTCAAAAAAAATATCGAAATAATCGACACACTGGCAGATAGATCTCTCAAAATAAAATGAAAGCAATTCAAAAACGCCCACCACCAACACTGACTGTGAAGCAAAAGCAAAAGCGAACAACAAAAATGCTCAAGATACTTTCGCAGCACCCTGGGTCACTCAATGAATGTGTAAATGCCGCAACGAGTGTCGCTGCCAAATTGCTTGGCAATCGCATGAAATATTGATTATCAGTTCGATGCTTGCTTCACGGACACTTTCACATGCAGCGAGCCTTGTGTGCAACCAGCCAGACAGTTATACGTCGTTATCTTTGTGCGAAATGCGCAGATCTGCAGTTCAGCCAGACAGCCTACTTTCGACCATACACATGACGGGATTACGTAAAATCCACACATCCACTAGCAGTCATTGGACATCTAATTTGCGACATCAGCAAAGACTCATCTGTTCCCAGACTTCAGATCCATTCAGCCGCGCGAAAATCTCTCTGTAGTTCCAAAGCAAAACATTGCCAACAGAAATAGAAAAAAGATACACACTAACATCGTGAATAAACAAAAATAGAAGAGAAAACCCACGTTTCCCAGGAACGAGTGCAAACTAAGGGACACCAACACCCACCCATATGCTAGGGATGCACACACCATGCACTGCACACCCACTGTGCCAGTGCAAGTGAACTCAAAAAAGGGCGTGTATCCCTTGCAGCACACAACACCAACCATCAAGGCATGCATCTACACGCAATTCAAGGGGATTATGCAAGGCGCGAGGGATTAACGACCGCGTCTTGAATTCCTAATCACTGAGCCAGGGTTTGCATGTGACAACATCTAGAAAGGAAGCAAACAAAAAGATAAGGCAAAGCATGCTTCAAAGGTGTGCATGGGGACAACAGACAAAAAAGGAAAAATAAAACAGCCTTCGACATACCAAAACCGCACTCTCCCGCACCACTTGCGAGACGGTCTCACGGAGCTGGGCAGCCATTCCCGGCTTGTTGAGGCCGCGGGTGAACTTCCTTTCGGTCATTTTGCGACTATAGACGTGGTGTTATCCCTTTTGGTTGTGTTATCCCTTCGTTCTTACGCTGCCACCGGCGCACACACGGCAATTTATCGCAGGCAATCACTACTGTTCGGACTTTTTTTTCCTCACATTTTCCCCAGCCGGGATTGAATCGCCGGTTGGATACAAAATATTTCTTTTTTTCTTAATATTTTTTTTTCCTTATTTCCTTTTCTCACTTATGGATTTTTTTTCTTCCTGCGAGATACAAAACCACTTCGCACGTCACCGCACTGCCGCCGTTTCACCGGTGGGATTCTTTTTTCTTTTCTTTTTTCAACCAATTGGCTGGCAATTTATTACCCGTCTCGTTCGATTGAATCACTAGAGATTTGTTGTAAACAAATGAAATTTGCAAAAACTCACTCAAACGCAACACAACATAGAAACAACTGATTGATATGGGGAGAGGTACAGAGGGATGATAGTTGTTTTTGTATCACGAAACCACATTACGTCCGCACGGAGAGAGAGAGGAATAACTTACTCAAATAACGCGTCGAACTAGACTGTCAAAATTATTGTTTGAAAAAATTCAACAACTGGAAATGTGTGTATGCCCAATGACGGATATCATCGCTTTCATGTGGGAATTGGCAGTCGAGTGATGCCAAATTTGAAGAGTTGTGACTGGAGGGAGTTCGGTGGTTGTAGAGATAGTTGATTGTCAAGATTCTGTGCGTGCTTTAAAGCCGAGTTGGTAAGAAGAAAACGTTGACAGATTACCTGATTAAGGACAACATTAAACTTGGCGATGGTTAGGAGGTTTTAGAAGTTTCTTAAAAACCAAATTCAGCTCTTTTACCATTCGATTGTGTTTGCTTCAGCAGAGGATATACCGGAATTGGAATAAGACAGAGGAGATTAGCATGGAATTCGCGCAAGAATTGTTTGCCCATTAAATTTTTTGAAAATATGGGTATGTTCAGAGAGAATTACTCGTTTATTTGACTTTAATATTTTATCTTTAGAAGTTCTTATAAGAAAAAAGAACAAGGTTTTTGTGTTCAAAGAGGAAATTGATGAACAAATGTTGGCAGACGCAACAAGAAAAAAGTGATAAGGCTTTGTGTGTTGAAGATAAGTCGGATGTGATTATGGATAAGTAAACACATGTTTTCCGTATCCTTATCGCGCATCCAAAAATAAAGTGAATTTGAGGAGTAACATTTTGACGAAAAGACAGGCACTCCTTAGGTCAGTCGAGACAGAGGGCGATTAATGGAATCGACACCTACTTGTTAAAGATATCAAAAGAGACTTCTAACAGTGATAAACAGAAAATTGAATAGAGGACGGAGGATATAAAATTGGGAGTTTAAAAAGAACCCAGCAAGGATAAGCCTATGTCACAACATAGTCCGAAACGCTTACATATTAACACACATTTTTTTAAAAGTCGTAACGTGATCCTATAAACACGTGGTCTCCCTCTGTTTGTGTTAAGATATGCATGCACATACATTCATCTCAAAACTGTTCATGATCATCAAAATCCATGATCTGGAAAGCCTTGTCGGGGCTTCAAAACGTTAAACCTTAAATTTATTATAGTTCATTTCGACAAGATAGAAAAATGGAACTGCTAGTTCACTTGAAGCTACAATAAGCCCCTGATGCCATTTTGATACTCCTGCTATGGTGTCTGGTTGTGAAGGTGAAGGTGAAGTCGAAGTTGAATGTGTGTCTCTAGATCTGTTGCTAGCTGTCTCAACTTTCTTACACAGAATTCATTGAGGTCCTCCTCAACTTGAGTGCGTCACCTTAACGTAGGCCCTGTTTTGCTACATTCTCCCACAGATTCCAAGTCAAAGATTCCGGCGTAGGAAGCTCAAATCTTTTTCCGAAGGCCAGCTAATGATACCAAAGAATCTAGATTTAGACAAGCTTTTCATAAGAAAGTCAACTTTTTTGGCAGCAGGCTTTAGAAAAGGCACAAGAACCTGGTTCTTCGAAATACTTACTTACTTAACAGGCCTACGACCCATGGAGGGTCTGAGCCTGAGATATCGCTGCCGTTGACCGTCCTGGGCATGCTGCTTCCAGTCATCAAGACTTGCTGTCTTACGCCCGCGATGAGTTGGTCTTTATATCGGAGGTTCGGTCTTCCTCTCCTTCTCGAACCAGGAGGCTGGGATTCAAAGACCCTCTTAGCTGGAGAGTTGTTGTCAATGCGCTCGATGTGACCGAGCCAGTGTAGTCGAAGGATTTTTGTCTTCCGGACTACATCCACAAGTACAGCTCATAGAGTTCGCGGTTTTGTCTTCTCCTCCATTCGCCTTGCTCGCGACGGGACCATATATCCGACGTAGAATTTTAATTTTTCTTTCCAGGGCACCAAGAATCAGCTCCGCAGTTTTGCTTAGTGTTCAGCTTTCGGCTCAATAGAGCAAGACTGGTAAAATGAGAGAGCATGATTTTGGTCCCTCGAATTAGGAGTTTTGAGTCCAGTTGTTTTGACAAACCAGAGTAGCATCGGTTGCCAAGAGCGGATCTTCATTGTGCGGTCGTTCGTGGAACTTTCATTTGGCCCGAGGTAGACAAACTCCTACACTACCTCAAAATTGTAGCTGTCAATTGTAATGTTTTGCCCCAGGTGATGTGCGGCGGATAGCTTCTTGCTCGACAGTATATACTTCGTCTTATCCTCATTGACCTGATACGCCTCTTCTTCAATCGCCGTCAAAGCTTCCATTACGGGGAGTGGGAACGCGCAACTATGCCGATGTCATCTGCGTATACCAACGATTGTAAAAGATGGTGTCATCCATGCTTTCAGCAGTCCGCCGCAATGTCTTCTCCAGTACCAAATTGAAGAAATCATACGACAGCATATGTTGAGATCGATCTTGGGACTTGGACGGCCCTCCATGCATCGCTGGCCTAAGAAGTTCAGTAATTTTGTCTGAAAACAGAATTTTGTTCTGTTTGAGCCTAAATCCAAAGCTACATGTAATGACATATTTTGTCTATCTTCAATCTTTAAAGCTATCATCTGCTTCTGGCGCTACAGTTCAGGGTGGACCTGGGCCTCAACCAACAATCCTTTTCAACAAACACGATATTTTGCCAGCTGTCTCCAATTCCCCACATCAAATTGGTTGATGTTCTCCACTTGTGTGCGCCACCTCAATCGTGAACGTCCTCTGTTGCATTGACCCACAGTAGTAGATGGTATTTGCTATTCCTGAGTATATGTCCTAAGTATTCCAGTTTTCGTTTTTTTATTGTAAACATTATCTCTTTTCTTTGGTTCACTCTTCTTAATATTTCTTAATTTGATACTCTGTCCATCCAAGAGACTCGTAGCTCAAAGAATATAAACGTCTAAAAAAAGGCTTCTCAACCTCGCCGTTCGGAGTCGACATTAAACGATAGGTCCCCTTCACTCGTAAGAGAACAATAGCACGCACAACACGAGTGATTGCTGAGAAGCTAGGCCCAGGTCCATCTCGGACTTTCATTCTAATAAGTTTAATTTTTCTAATTAAAAACCACTAGATTTGTCATCACTTACTAATGAATTTCTTTCAAAAATGTCTCATTACATGATGGCCATGCCCCACGTGAGATAGAACATGTCATTCTGACATTTCGATTCGTAAAAAGTGGAGAAGAGTTTTGTGAACAGCAAATAATTTCGCCTTTATTTTTTCCATCACAAAGAAAATGGCATCGATTTTACGTTCAGGAAAATTATTTCGTTATTTCGCAGCATTAACGCGAAATGTTGTTTTTCAATCAGTCCGCGAAACAGAAGGCAGTTTAGTACAGAATTCTCAATGCATTTGCAGTAGTCTTACGAGGTGAGTACATTCGAGAAACACCCCGGCCGAGAGCACTGAGGAGGTTACGTACGGTAGAAACGAGACCTCCCGGTTCTTACGCAACAAAACACATTATTTTGAAATTTCTTTAAAATCTTGAATAAAAGCTGATATATTTTGTTCAAATCTTACAGTTATTAGTTATTGGCTCTTATTCAGTGTTTAGTTCTTAAGGAAATGCAAGTTTTTCTAACCTCGAATATTTGTTTTTCAGTGGCTATGCAACTGCCGCCCCGAAGGCGGACGTGAACTTGGAGAAGCAGTTGAAACGTCTCGATCAAGATGTTCGTCGGACTGGTAGAATATCTCGCCGAGACATTGAGGATGTTCTCGAGGAAATACGACATCAGCGCTCAGCAACAAGTTCACAGTCATTGTTGGTCATTCGCTGCTGTGGAAATTTAGTTCCTGAAGAGTTGCCCGAAGTCCGAACAGCATTGGTACAAGAAATATGGAACACACTCAACTCGCTGAATGTTCCTATGGATATCTCTCATTATAACGCGTTGTTGAGGGTTTATTTGGAGAATGAACATCCATTTTCGCCAACCGAGTTCTTGGCTGAACTGGAGTCGAAGGCAATCGAACCGAATCGAGTGACGTACCAGAGACTGATATTGAGGTACTGTCAGCAGGGAGATATCGATGGAGCAACAAGAATCCTGGAATACATGCGTGAGAAGAATCTGCCAGTGAACGAAAGTGTGTTCAATGCACTTATTCTGGGACATTCACAGGTATGACACTGGTTTCATTTTTTTCCCCCATTTGAAGGTTAGAAAAGTTGCAAGCATGACTTCTCTGATCTTCATGATGGACATGACTAAGGGTGTGACTGAAAGTGCTTATACATTGCAGGCCAACGATATCGATTCAGCGAAATCCATTCTCTCTGTTATGAAGCAAGCTGGACTTGAACCAAGTGCCGACACATTCACTACGCTTCTGTGTTGCTATGCACGTCACGGTGATGTCGATGCCATTCTCAGAACCATTGACGAGTGCGAGAAGAATGAAATCTTCTTGTTGGATAAAGATTTGCTAGACGCGATCTACGGGCTGGCTGTAAACGGCCACGAAGCGAAAGTTGATCAAATTCTTGCAAAATTAAAAAAGTACACTGGGTTCAACCAGGAGGCAGTGAATGTCATTCTTCGACTTGTGAACAAGGGTCATGAAGACGTCGGATTGAAAGTACTCAGAGAAATGCCTCGTCCCACACGTCCAGATGGTCAACAAGTCGACGCTGGAATCTTTTTCATCCGTCAAATGGTCAAAGTTAACCGACCGATTGAAAATATCCTCAAGATATGCAAGCAACTGCAGGATGAAGGACTGAATCCAAAGGCCTTGTTAGTTGCCACCGAAGCTGGTCTGACTCATGGAACCAAGAACTCCGCTCTTCCCCTTCTGAAAGAACTGAAAAACGCAGGTCTACCTATTCGCCAACATTACTTCTGGCCGCTATTCTGCTCAGCCGAATCCAGTCAAATAGTTGACATCGTCCAACAAATGCAAAATGAATTCAGTGTCCAGCCCAATTCTGAGACAGTGCGCGAATATGTGATCCCTAAGATGAAGGAGAAGAACGTCGATCGCATGGTGACAATTCTAACGAATGCGGGAGTTTCAAGTGGAACTGTCGCCTCAGCGGCTGCATACAATGCGCTTATTAACGGAAAACTGAGCGATGTGGCGAAAATCGTTGAAACCTATCGTGCCTACTATTCTCCTGTTCTATTCCGTCAACCTCTGATTCTAGCCTTAAGCCAGAGCGAAGACTTTACGTCGTTCATCAAAGTTGTTCGTCAGATTCATGACAACATTGGAAAAGAGAACATCCTGAGCACAATCCAAGACACCCCTGCAGAGGAAGCATCAGAAGGAGGGGATGTAGAACAAAAGCCCACCGAAAGTGAAACCCCATCGGTGGAGCAAAAGTCGGTTGAAAACGGAACTCAAGCGAACTCGCCCCGAGCTGAATTCATTGGACAAGTTGCAACTGACGTTGCAAACTATTTCCGAAACAACCGCGGGGAAATGCTTGAGAAACTGCTTACGGGATTAGTTGCACAAGGTCTGACAATGACAAACGCAGCCGCGTCTAAAGTGCAAGACAGATTGGGTGCCGAAATGACCCCTCAAATCTCTGAGCTTCTAAGCAAACTTACGTCGGGCGAATTGGAACCCGTGCACCTAAACACTCCCTCGCTACGCAAGCGTACACTGGACAAACTAAACATTGACGAATTGGAAAGATTCATCGCAACCCAGGAGAGCAAGGGTGAGAACACGAACAACATCAAACGGCAGTTGATAAACACCTGCATCAAGTCGCGAAACCTGGAGAAGTCCGTTCAGGTATTTCAACGCCTCGAGGACGAGAAGTACCCTCTCACCAGCGGAAACTGGGCACAACTGATCGACTTGTACGCCCACCACGAGAGGTTGGACGAGGCCCTTAGGGTGTACGATAAGATAAAGTCCAAGGAGCCGGAATTTCTGTTGGACAACTTGAAGTCCATTCGCATGGCTGAGTTGCTGGTGAAGTCGGAGAAGTTTGACGAGGCACTAGCGTTCTTGGAGAAAAACAAGAAGACCTCATACCAGGAGGACGGAGATGCATCCTTCATCTACAACTCATCCTGTTGGAGATTGCTGAATCAATTGGCTGAAAGCGGAAGCGCCGATAAGGTTCAGAAGATGTTCGACACCCTGATCAACAACAACTACATCATGCCATCAAACATCTTGCTGGGACCCCTCATCAAGGTTCACCTGATAAAGGATGACGTGCAAAAAGCGATGGAAGCCTTTGAGACCATCAGTCAAACCTACAAAGTGACTCCGTGGAAAAACGAGCTCGCCTGCCGCCTCATTCAGAAGGAAGACGCAGCAAATCTGCAAAAGCTAACCGACCTCAGCACGAGCATTCATGGCGAAGTCAACAGCTTGTACGATTTGGTTTTGTCGTTTGTTGAGTGTGGACGCATACGTCAAGCTAGAAAGATCCTCGAGACCCCTGGGCTCCGAACACGACCAAAGCGTATCGACTTCGCCTGTGAACGGTACAGAAATGAGGGATTGGTGGAGCCTTTGGAAGGTTTGGTTGAGGCGACCAAAGACCTGCATCACATTGACAGGAACTCCATATACTACAACCTTCTCTTGAGCTACTGCAAGAATGACGATGCAGACAAGGCACTTGGACTGTGGACTAAGATGCAAGAAGATTCCATAACACCATCCGATGAATTCCTCGACAAATTGGCAAAATTCCTAAAGAGCAAGAATCTTGAAGTGCCATTTGTTGCGCCGTCCCTGCAGAAGGAAAAAGCTCCTGCTCCAGCCAAAGAAGCCAAACCATCGAAAGAAAGAAAACAAACAGCTGCACAAACACCCAAACAGCCACCTGCACCTAACCACCTAATCGAGCTCCGCGATGCTCTCAAAGCGGGTGATGTAGATCTAGCAATTTCACTGAAGGAAAAGCTTACCCCCGGTGAACAACCAAGCGCCATGGATATTTCACTTCTGATCGAGAATCTGACCCAAAAGCAGCGCTTAAACGAGGCCACCAAATATGTCTTCGAGATGCTGGAGAACAATAGGAAGCCAGTTCCAAAGGTGTTCAAATTCTATTTGAACAAAATCGCCGCAAGTGGAGACATTGAAACAATGGAACGCATCGGACAATTGCTGAGTAACGAACAAAAGAAAGTTGTATCCTACGACAATAGATACTGCCACGCCAATATTGTTGCGGGCAAATGCGAAGCGTATCTCAAGAGTTTAGGTGAAAATATTAAAAATGCAAAGACCGAAGAGGAAATAACCGCTGCAGCAAACAAATTCCCACGTGGAGGTTCATTGGGCATACTGGAGAATCATCCTGAGCTGCTGCCTCAATGTAAGTGTATATTAGTGAAGATTATTTTTTGCATTTCTATGTTGTAGGTTATTGATTTTAGGGGCCCTTTCGATGTCCATGATGAGAAGCTAGGCCTAAGCTCAGACTGTACCGCCGCCATTATTATTCATTCAGTTATGCTTATCAGTTAATCTCATTGCTCCTTTGTTCTCTTTCTCGTGGGATCTAGGTCTTGCCACTGAAATGTTTCGAGCCCTAGGAGCAGAATATTCAGCTTCTCGACGTAATGTCCATCATGATAGGCTATATAATCGAAGGGCATTGCCGGTTTCTATTTACAAATCCCTACCGTAATCCATTTTATGTCACCCTTTTGGGTATTTGACCAGTCTCGAATTTCTTTTTAGCGTAACAATCAGATTTTGCTCGCCTTCCTACATCTGAATTCGGTGTCATCATAGCTGAGTCTTCTAGGGTCGAGTTCATAAATGTAAAAAATTGTCATACATTTAAAATTTCATCAGTCAAAAATTCGTAAGATTTGCGTTCATAAATGCATTGTCTTTGAATGACAGCAGATGATAATTGCATTCATAAAATCAAAATGACAATCAAATTATGAATAATTTTGCAGTAGTTTTGTTTTGTTGCAGTATTGCACGAAGATAACGGTGGAAAATATGTGGAAGAGTCTGTCATTTCGTGCATTGCCCACTTATGTTGTATTTATGAACCCTTTTTTTCGCATGCTGAATTTGCAGCAGTGCCTCTGTTCATAAATTCATGAAAAAAATATTTTGTGCAACAAGTAGAAATTATTAACGCGCCCCTGTTCTGCATCTGCCTTAGGTGGCATTCACATGAGTTGAATAAGACAGGAATTTCAGAGGGAGATCATATGATTTTTCAAAAGGTTGGAAAAATACGGGTTGGATCGCCGAAAATATATCCCTTTTTAAATGTTTGGCAAAATCATACGCTCGCTCGCATAGACTTTATGGTATTAGGTATTCGATTTCGGAATGGCCTTTACACAATTTTTGATTGACATGGATTGGATGCGTCGAAAAATAGCCTTCTTCACCCGACAATTCACTTTCAAAGTGCTCGTTTACATGTTCAGTGGAATGAAAGATGCAAATCACACTCTTTTTCGTACACTCTTTCATTCCACTGAACATGTAAACCGGCACAAAGTGTATTCTTCTCCCAAAAAAGCGCGCCTGTTTTTATCCCTTATCGTTCCGTTTTCGACATTTTCCTCATTTTCGGGTGTTGCACACGCATAAAATTTTGCCGCCCGGAAGGATTGCCCAGTCGTTTTTAAGCACCCACTTGAACTTTGCAACAAGGATCACTTTAGGTATACTTTTCTCATACGGCTGTAGACAGAATCGCGTGTTCTAATTCCCGAAAGGCAAACGATAGTAAATTTGGGTCTCTACTCACATGTGTCTTGATTCGAAAAACTCTTGGTCCTTATCCTTTCTGAATTCTGTTCACGGCACCAATCCAATGTGATCATTAACTGAAACCAAAGTCGTTAAATTAACCTTCTTGCTCCTGTTTGCCCCGGGCGTCTCTTCGCCAACATCTGGGACTTCTTTGAAAGCTTAGTGAGGTTCCGATAAGCAATCTACTAGGATACATCCTATGCTTCAAATGGTTCCCCGGAAATGAACAATTGGATTGACCTAAGTCAATCCGTGTGGCAGCACAATGGATCACCACTGGTCTAAGTGCACACTCCAGCCACTTCAACCTAACCTAACCTAACCTAACCTTGCTTCTATACATTTTTTAATCATGACATTCTTTGGTCTTTTTTTTAGTCTGTGAGCTAGCCAAGGAGTTTGCTGACAAGAAAAACGTAGCCCCGATGAACGTTCTGTGGATGTACTACTCCATCACTGGCGACGAAGCCAATGCAAAGGAAATCTGGAGCAAACACCTCACCAATGAGCCACGTTTGATGTTCCAACGGATTCTACAAAAAGGACGTGAAAATAACGACGAAACACTCATTCAAAATCTAATCAGTCAATTGGCCTCGTCTAAAATAACCGAAGGAGCTATTGGCAATGCTTACAGTTGTCTGCTGGACATTCAATGCGCAAATGGAAACTTCGACAAGGGATTAGAGACACTAAATGCTGTCCTCAAGGTAAACCCCATAGAGAACATCAATCGGACAGCTTTAGTGCGGCTGCAAGCTGGTCTCGAAGCCAGTGGCAAGAAGTTCCCATACACCGTACCTCCTAAGAAGACTTCCAAACAAAATGAACCATTGACTAGTGACAGTGAAAGCAGTGATGACGATAAGAAACCGAAGAAAAACTAATGGGATTTCGCTAATCTAATTCGTGATGATTTCAGTTCTTCTGTTAAGTATTTTTAAACACGTAGTTGTAAATTGTTTAGGCGAGCCGTAATACATTTAACCAAAACATAGCTGTAAACATATTTCTTGTACTTGTACCAATTGTAATTGTTCGAGCGAATGCATTTGCAAGTTGATGAAATAATAATGTAGATCTTAAAATTAATAAGAATCACAAATGATCTTGTTTTTTTTGTTTTTGGTCATCCATGTGAACGTCTTAAGCTGTTATCGAGCGGTAGGGGATGTTTGCAGCGACTTGCTCGCACCATGTGCCGGAATCGATCAGAACGAGAACAAGCATCAACACTAAGTCTGGAATCAGTTGAAAACTGTAGAATGCTCAGAACGGGTGATTATAGGAAAAGCTATGCATATGCTCCAAATGAATGATGGTAGATGATAGGCTCTAGACCACTCCCGGAGAAGAACACTTTTCATTTATTTCTGTGTTTTCTTAGTCCAAAGAATAACACAAAACAAAAAAGGTAGAGAATGAGTAAATATATCTCACGATCTTAGTTAGCTAGACTCTCAGCTAGTTCTTCTCAGTGATCTTAGAGATAAGAGCAATGGGCCAGAGGATTTTCTGTAGAAGTTGAATATCTCGTTACGACTGAGATCTGGTGGACACGATGTTTCTCAAGAATATTTGAAGTGGAAGTGGTAAATATCAGAGAGGTCTACAAAACTCTTGTAGTGACTTCAAAACCTCTTATCGCAACTTTCGTCGACAATCAAGACGATCAGTGGCGCCAGATATAAAACAATTCACGCTGTGGGCGCCGTGGCGTAGTGGGTAGGTGCGTCGATTACTATGCTCGAGGTCTAAGTTCGAATCTCGAAAAAACACCTAACATTTTTTCACGTCTCCACTTCTTTCGAGTCTGTCTAAAGAAAGTTTCTCAAAACGCCGTTCGGAGTCGGCATCAAACTGCTGGTCCCCTCCACTCGTGAAGGGACAGTAGCACGCATAACACGAGTGGTTGGTGAGAAGCTAGGCCCACGTCCACCTCGGACTGTAGTGCCGCCATTATTATTTTTAATGCTGTTCATAAAAGCTTTGGAACTACTAAGATGTTAGTTCAGTGGTACTCTCATCTGGATAACTGATATGTACACCGCCACCATTACTTGCCTGACTCAGGATATGCGTTTAGACTTCTTTCCTTAAGAGAGCATAATTTCACTCAGAATGTCAGATTTTACTGACTTGGTGTTGGATTTGTTGGTTGCCGTGGTGTAGGGACTGAATGCAACAGCTGTTACTTTTATTCAATTCAATTCTTGAAAATGGAAGTTTGACTCCGAGCCATCACTTTTCCACCGGCATTGTTCGGAGTCGAAACAAAACTGTTTGTCCTTCCATTCATGTGAAATTATAAAATTTTTACAAAAATATTAATCAACAGTTACTTTTTGATTCAAACCTTATCAAAAAGTGTCTCAACGCAGAGACTATGCTCTTCAGTCGTAGTAACCTAGACCACGACGTTTCGAAACCCCAAAAATGTATGGGGAAACATCGAAGATTTGGAGAAATTCGATGAAACCTCGCGATTTCCTTGGGGGGAACATAGCATTACGGTGTAAATATTTATCCCAAAGCTAGCTTCATATCAAAAATCAACCGAATTGACTGATTTCTGGTCTCGTTTAAATTTTTGCATATCAACTAGCTTAATGTAAACCAGAAAAAAATTGATTTCTGAAACAAACAAAGCTAACAACCAAATGTCAATTGAAAAAAGTAAACGGATCATTGATAAACAAAGCAGAAATCAAATATTAAAATATTACAAATTAAAAAGCTGCTTGATTTATGAATCGAAGTAATAGTTAATTCTGTGGGCAAGTGGGTAAAATATATTATTTCGTTGAAGAGGTAACAGACGCTTCTATACGAAAGGCGTAAAGGTAGTGGATCAGAATTCATTTTTTTGCATCACCAACCACATCATTTGGTTATCATTTGAAGACCTTAATTTCCAAGTGAATAACATTTAGCTACATTTGATCCATGTTTACTTGCTTCGATAGCACAGCATTGGATTCGCTAAAAAATACTCGCACAAAAAAAAAAGAAAAACGGCATAAAATTCCAAAGTCTGCTGCCGCATTAAGTACTTTATTTATTCAGACAAAAAAGGGTTACAATTAGGACTAGAAAATGAAAGTGAGTAAAAAGTAGGTTTTAATAAATAATTCGATTCATTAACGCGCCTTCTTCGCCATGTGAGCTGAACTGCTCTCGCTACTGCCACCACCGAGAATCTTCTTTCGCTGTGTGAACATATGCCAATACATTCGAGGGAAGAGTGGAATGTACAACAGCATTACTATCCAAAGAAAGTAGAAATATGAAAATGTAACGTTCCATTTATTCGGCATTTCTATGTTCCAAATATTGTGCGTTCGTGCGTAGTCCTGCGCCCACCAAAAGCACAACAATTCTCCGACTACTCCTATTGGATAGAGGGCAATAAATGTGGTGTAACGCAACCAGACGAGAATGTGTGGGACTAGCTTCACAATATTCATCGCGTAATACCCGTATCGAATAATCTCTGTGATTGACCACGCTAGTAATACGATTGGCAAGCCAGGTGAGATCTTTCCTGTTGGAGTGGCCATCACAACACCGCAAACCACCATCATTCTGCTGAGTACTTGAAATGTGGTGATGACAGGATTGCTTTTAACCAGTCCCACTGCTGCGTTGAAAATTTCCATTGCAGCTGCATTTTGAAATATAATCACTGCTCTCAGTGCAGTGTAATCCCAAAGTGATATACTTTCTCTGAATGCTGGTTCAGTGATAAGGTAATAATACGCAAGTTGATACAGGATATAACTCCAACCTCCTACCTGGACCGTGTTGTAGGCCAAGAGATATGTTTTGGCGAGAAAACTTTGTTCATGCTTCGGTTGAGCGTCCTTAGCGTTTAGCGGCTGTGACATAATTAATGGTAAGTTAGTTAGTTTTACTTAAGATTGATTCTTTTTGCGTCTAAGCTCCGAAGTGGGCTTCTGCCCGAGGTCTGATTGGTATTTTGAATCAGTAATTTTCGTTCTAGCTCGGGGTATAGTTTCATGTATACATAAGGCAAAGTTTATTCCATTGATAAGCAAGTTCCCAAATTTGTAATGTTATCGGAGCAAAAATGAAATCCCGAATCTCTGAGTGTTTTCGTGCGAAAACATGGATGAGTTTAGACATCAGACATCAAATTCAGCAATGGGCCAGAGGTTTTCCTGTAGAAGTTGAGTACCTCGTTATGACAGATCTAGAGGACAGTAAACCACTTACTAGATAAGATGAGAGAACTTTTGGTGTATTGTTGGAGACTGATTTATTCAATTCAAACACTACACTACAATGAAGCAATTATTAACTTCAATCTCCCAGATGTACGTGCTTCATTGACATAACTTTAAAGTTGCAGACTTCAGTTCTGCAATTTGGTCCTCATTCCCTTCAATTCTGACGTCTCTACTATAAATAGCACATTGTGGGAGAAAGATAGGTTACCCGAGGTCAGCTTGCGGGAAAGTTCACTTATCGAGCGAATGAACATCATCTAAGGGAATCATCGAATATGATACTCTTGGTTAGAGGAGCCTCCAGTATAAAGACTTGGTGATCGTGGACCACTTGGTATTTATAACTGGAAGCAGTATGATCGGGACCGTTAGTAATGGAAGGTGGCATTTGCTCACTCTCAGAGGCTCTATAGGTTGATGACCTGAAAAATAGATAAGTATTGACCAACCGCCAAATTTAACGGTTGCTATTTAAAAATTGGAAGGGAACAACATTATTTTAAAACTCAATGTGTTTGATGATAAGTTTAAAATTCACTAGCCCTATATTCTTATCTAGATCATTATTCAATATATAGGTCTTGCCAACAATAATCGCATCACTGTTCTATTACATTACTTAACTTTTAAAATAATTTAAAAATAAATCTAAATTTAAATAAATTAAAATTTTAAAGAGTTCATATAATTCGTAGAGATCCTTTTATAATTCCTAATTCTGTCACACAAAAATTGTATTGAATTGTGCACCCTGTACAAAGAAATGAGAAATGAATTGGAGTGAACACGAGTAGATTTAGTGGAGCAGTTCAGTAAATAAAAAAATATTTTGCTCACCTCTAGCAGTGAACAGCTGATAATGCAGTGTCAGCTATCTTGACAAATGACATCTAGGTCCATTCACAATTAGTTGAATGGTGTGAAAACAGGGGTACGTTCAAATATAATTTTCAGTTTCTTTGAATTGAAAATTAATCGCCTTTATTTTTGCACCTTGTATCTTGAATCTGAAAAAATTAAATATTTTAGTAAATTACAGGCAGCTCCTCATACACTCAGAAATCATTTCAGCCAGCACCAATTCGATTAAATGGAGAAATTAGCGGTATTCTGAGAATGTCCTATTCATTTGTACAGTACTTACTCAATAGTCCTATGACCCATGGAGGGTCCGAGGCTGATATATCTCTGCCTTCCATCGATGATTTGGTCTTTATACCGAAGGTTCGGTCTTCCTCTCCTTCTCGAATCAGGAGAATCGGATTCCGAATTCGGTCATCGCTTCGAATAGTACCTTGCAATGAATGCTGTCGTATGCTGCTTTGGGGCATATGGAGCTGATATTCCAGTCGTCGGGCATGCTTTCGTCTTCCCAAATTCTACAAATGATCTGGTGCATGCTCTCTACCAGAACATTGCCACCAGCTTTGAGGAGCTCTGATGGTAAGCCATCTCTGTGCTCAATTTTGTGAGGTACCGTATATATTGAACGAAAGAAAGTCGCATAACTCCGAAAATTACCTTTAAATTATCCGCACACAAATGTATTCAAAGACAACTTTGTCTGTTAACTAATTATTTTTTTGTAAATTAAAAGTTCTCGGGGACCTCTTACTTACTTAACAGGCCTACGACCCATGGAGAGTCGGAGCCTGGGGTATTGCTGACTTCCATCGTTGACGGTCCTGGGCACGCTGCTTCCAGTCATCAAGACCAAGCAGTCTTGCGTCCGCGATGACTTGATCTTTGTACCAGAGGTTCGGTCCTCCTCTCCTTCGCGAACCAGGAGGCTCGGATTCAAAGACCTTCTTAGTTGGAGCGTTGTTGTCCATGCGCTTGATGTGGCCGAGCCGGTGACCTCTTAACACTTTGAAAAGAGGCTCAGGTGAATTTGAGAACCTTTATCTAGTCTTACTTTAGCTACAGTCTGTGTCAACAGGCATTGCAGTTGAATATTTGCAAAATAAAGTCGGCAACAATCTTTCCCCGGAGTTTTAAGCTTGATTCCAAAGTAAATTAAATCGCTTCACATTCATCGAATGTGCAAATCTGAAATTCTTTCGTGTTGTTATAATAAATAACGGTTCAAAAGATTTCCTTCTGATCCCACAATAGGTGATGGATTTTTCAGTTTCTCATTAAAACTTAGTTACTCTGTGTGCAATAAAATTCACGAATCTCTCTTAGTGACACACTTATGTTAATATTCTGCTTAGCATATGTGTTGAATGAAACTAAATACGTAATATATGATCAATATGTAAATTTTAAAATTTCTGTAGATACAAAATTTCACTCGATTTCCATTTTCTTAACCCGAGGCAATTCAGCAAATCCCAAGTCTATTGCATTCACCCAAAGTCATCAATCCGTGTTTACTTACTTTAACAACACATTAGCATTGCATTAAGCAAATTAACTTCATAAGTTCGCTGAGTGCACAGAAAACAAAATGAAACAGCGTAAACTTCTAGCGTCTACTCGCACCTTTTGTACACTTTATTTATACAAATTCATACAAAAAAAAAAAAAGAGAGAAAAGAAAAGACAGAAACGGAAAGAGCCAGTGGCGTGTTCTAAGTTTTAATGAATAATTCGAGTCATTAACGCACCTTCTTCGACTTGTCTTTAGCTGAACTGCTTCCGCTGCTGCCACCACCGAGAATCTTCTTCCGTTGTGCGAACATGTGCAAATACATTTGAGGGAAAAGTGGAATGTATAACAGCATAACTACCCAGAGAAAGTAGAAATATGAAAATGTAGCATTCCATTTGTTCGGCATCTCTGTGGTCCAAATTTTGTTCGTTCGAGCATAACTTTGAGCCCACCAAAAGCAGAGCAACTCTCCGGTTACTCCTATCGGATAGAGGGCAATAAACGTTGTATAACGTAGCCATACGACAATGTGTGGCACTAGCTTCACAATATTCAGCGCGTAATAGCCATATCGAATAATCTCTGTGACTGACCACGCGAGTAATGCGATTGGTAGGCCGGGTGACACCTTTCCAGTTGGAGTCGCCATTACAACACCACAAACCACCATCATTCTGCTGAGTACTTGGAATGTGGTAATGACTGGATTACTTTTAACCAGTCCCAATGCGGCATTGAAAATTTCCACTGCTGCTGCATTCTGGAATATGATCACTGCTAGCTTAGTGTAGTCCCAGAGTGTTATACTTTCTCTGAATGCTGGTCCAGCGATGAAGTAATAGTTCGCGAGTTGATATAGGATATAACTCCAACCTCCTACCTGGATCGAGTTGTAGGCGAAGAGGTATGCTTTGGTCAGAAAACTTTGCTCCTGCTTCGGCTTCGCTGTCTTTGATTGTGACATGGTTAATCCTGTTATTATTGTTTGTACTTAAAATTAGAATTAATCTCTTCGCGAAGTGAACTTTCACCTGTGGTCTGACTGTTATTGTGCGAGTTAAAAACTTTCACCAACCGCAGTCAACAAACAACTTATTTGTTGAAGATGAACGAACAACTGATAGTACGTTGTCAACTTGCTTGACAACTAAGTGACATGCCGCTCAATTCACAATAGTTTGAGTATATTGTGAATTTTCCGGGGACAAAAGAAATGAGCATGTTCAAGAGTACGAGTAAAAAAACATACATTTTAGATTTTAAAAATTTATAATTTTTGTGCTATGACCGAAAGAATAAGATCGCGAATACAAATTGCCGAAATGAAATTTCTTCGCGCTGTTGTGGGAATTACTCGCCGGGATTGGTTGAGAATTCAGATTTTGGCGGCAGTGCGCGAAGGAACTCAATGTTGAGTAGCTGCTTTTTCAAACGGAAAGGGTTCTACTTCGATGGTTTGGTCACGTCGCACGAATGTCCCTAACATCACGACTTTCGATTCGTGCCTTGAATGCGATTCCATCAGGTAAGCGACCGCTTGGCAGACCCAGGACGAGATGGTTTAATCAAATCCAAAAACTCACCTGGTTGCGCTTGGGCATAGCTCCTGAGGTTGTAGACGATTTTTATTTTTTACTCTCATTTCATTAATTTTATTTTGCTTTTGAAGATGTAACGATTCTTAAAGGGTGTCTAATACATTTGTTCAAGGCTGTATATTTCCAAATAGATCCATATTTATGTAGTTTGAAGTTCTATATCCCACCTGTGCACATATTATCTTCAATAATTCACATAATCCTTATCTTATCATAGATCACAGAAGACCACAAGTATATTGTAATTCATCAAAATTGTGTGATAGACATGGTAACTGTACGTTGTGTGATAACAAATTTAGGGCTAAACTATAACGTTGATAAGGGATTGCTGGTGCTTTTTCGTGTAAGGTAAACGTGTTTAAATAGAGAATCACATTTGTTTTTCTTAGAAATCATTTTTATTTGTGTGATGTCTTAGCGATTTCCTACAGTCAGTGCATCAAGTTTTATAGAGGGCGGGACAAAAACAAGTTTCTTTTTAAAAATGCAATAAAATGAACAAAATTAAATTTCTTTTACATGTATTATCGCTTTATTAGCAAAAAATGTCCCCATTAATTGTGAAATACAAGTTCGAATCTGGTCCAGTCACCATTTGCCGTTGGGATCAAATTAACGTCACTGGAGTAGGTTGCTACCTGGCAGTACAATGGACCAGTTCTGAGTCTGAGTGCTCCAGTAGAGTTTCAAAAATCCTCCGAAAGAAAAAAAAACTTCCTGTCCAGTATGCGTAAATATTTGGCGTGGTTTGAGAAGGTTAGAGGGAAACCGTTGATTTTTGGTGGTATGATTGTAGGATCAAATACCTCCTCAGGTTTTTCGAAAAGAGTACCAGTTCAGTCTTTGCCGGGTTTACACAAAGGCTGCTTTTTCTGGTCAGTTCGATAGCTCTTTTAGGGCGTTTTCCATTTGATCTCCTAGTACCTGGGGATATTTTCCACTGAACATTATGACGATGTCGTCCGCATAGGCGATGACCTTACATCCGCATAGCTCCAGTGAGAGTAAGAGTCTGTTAACTGTAACAAGTCACAGCTGCGGTGAGAATAGACCCCCTTGAGGGTAAGCGGATGTTACAAAATTCAGCTTGGATTTCCCTGTTGGTTAGCATAGAGTTTATCAAGTGGGTAATTTCTTCACGGATGTTTAGTCTGCTTAGATTAGGTTAGGTTAGGAGGGCTTAATGCTGTTGCCAGCAATTACCCCCAGAGGCCGTGGAGATCCATTGTGTATACCCTGTAAGGATTGCATGTTTTCCGAGAATTAGCGCAGGGTCAGCATGCAATTACCAAAATTACCCCGTTATAGTTAAAAATTTCCTTAGGTCAGGGATCTGTACCTTCGCCACATCGCTGAGCTCGTGAAAGAAACTTGCTTTCAAGTGAGTGAGGATATGAGGGATTTGATCTTGTTGATATCATATTTGGGCCATAAGCAGTGGGATATGACGCAGCCTGGGTGGCTTTGTCACTGTTCGTTTGCTAATGACACAGATACTTGCTCAATGAGAGTTTTGGCTGAGCTAATAGGAGGATGGATATTATTGTCAGTCGATTCTGCGCCTGAACTTGACCCTGTCCGTGCCAGTTCATCTGCCTTTTCGTTTCCTTCAATGAATGTCCAGGAACCCAGCACAGAAGGTTTTTGTGGCGGTTCAGGCTTTTAAGCTCTTTAATTCAGTCCTTGATGGATTTGGAGTTTACGAGATGGGAATTCAATGCCTTCAAGGCAACAACCTACTTTTACTGAAATTTCATGGTCTTCCCAAGGAAGAGCAGCAGGCGCTTCTGTGATAAGGAGTCTACATCATCAGCTCTCACCTCATCAGCACCGAATAACTTCCATCTGATCCGAGCAAAGGCGGGACAATGGCAGAGGAAGTGCTCTGCAGTGTCAACGTCTTCTTCATAGGCGTCGCAGAGCAATTCATCACTTAGGCCAAGCACACTTAGGTGTTTGGCGAATGCGTAGTGCCCCGTTAGTACGCCAATAAGTTTTCTGCAGTCTTTTCTGTTAAGAAATAACGAGAAGGCCGCGGATTTCTTACAGACGTTGGAGAGCATGCGCTTGGTCTGCCTACATCCTGGAGAGTCATGGCACCTGCGGTTGTGCTCTCGAGAAGTCCAACCATCGATGGAAGCCCTAACCAAAGATGCGTGCAGTCCCAGCGTGGGTTCAGGTCCTGAGAATGCCTCATCTGATCCTCGCCTAGCAAATTTATCAGCGATCTCATATCCCGTGATCCTGTGGTGCCCCGGGACACAGACAAGTCTTAGCGAATTTAAGATACCAATCAAATTCCGAGAAGACTTGCATTCCTGAACTATCCTGGAAGTGGTTAAAGGGTTCAGCAAGGCCTTAAGCTTGGCTGTCGCTACAGACACAAATACTTCGCCCCTTCCACCTATTCTTCACAATATATATAGGTTTCCGCTTGGAAAACCGATGCAAATTTACCTAACAAGGTGTGCAGTCTAAAGTTGAAGGCACCAGCACCAGATCCTTCATTGGTCTTGGAGCCGTCCGTGAAAATTCGACTACATTCCTGACCTGGCTCAGACTCTGGCCAGAGCAAGTCCTGAGTACAGGGAAAGTCGACTTTGTATGTTCGTCGCAGTTGGAGTACAGGTGTCCGTGCGTCAGACGGCATATCCATAAGACTGGGGTCAAAGGAAATGCGGTGCGCAAGGTCATCGAAACTCCAGTGCGAGTTTTACAAATAACCACTTCTTTTTAAACGGAAGATGACCCTGAGAGTGCACCCCACGATGTTGACATCTAGGGGGGAGATCAGTTTAGTTTAGTTTATTTATTCATTTATTCGGGATTCAGCGGGGCATCAAGAGCAGAGCCAGGCCATTGTTTATTCTAAGTGTCTCACAGAAGATTTCCTCTCCCGTACCGTCTGTTCTCTGTTTTCGATCCATCAGTGAAAATGGATGGGCCTTTGATGAAGTCAGGCTTTTCCCAATCCTGCCGTTCTGGGATAAAGATCGTGACGTTCTTGTCAAAGTCATACTCGGCTTTTTCGTAGTCTGTGGCAGTCCAGAGAGTCTGCTTAAAGCATGGCTGAATGTTAAAAACGAAAAAATGATCTGGTCATCGACACCGTGACTGATGACATTCCACAAAACCCATCAGTAAACCAATAGCCGAACGATGGTAGTAGCAGTAGCAACGTGGTGTCGCATTTATCGCACTTCAGCTTTTTTTTGAAAATAAAACTTGATTATGTTGACACGATCAACAGTTTTGATGGGACTTATCTTATCTCACCCAGTATTTGATAAATAGCAAATTACTGGAGAAAACTTTTGGGCAAACTAGTCTGGAGATTCTTATCGCCATTAGCTGTGAAGTTTCGTGTTTCTTTCCATCGGTGTCAAGTGAATACCTTGGACATGCCTTGTTGCTGGTTAGGCTCTGAAATGGTCTCACCCTATCGTTGTAATCTAGAGAATGAAATTAATTTTCGGGGAAAAAAGAAACAAACGTCTTCCTCGTGAGGTTTGCTGATATGTATCTTTGCAGATACGTGTATATTTCACTAAATACAAATATAAATTAGATTGCGTTCACAAACGCATCACATTTTCGCTTACAATTACCCTAGTACTCTAGATAAAACACAACATTCCCCTTCAACAGTAAACACATTATCGTTTGTTATCAACTGAAAGCGCCTTAATTATTCTGGCGGCGCAACATTTTTTTAATTATCCAACTGCGATGCAACTAGCAGCAGTGAATATGATTTATTTCCGTTCACAAGCATTCTGTTACGTTCTTTTGCTGACGAGTCTTTGGATGCACTTAAATTGCGTTGGGTCTAGGACTACGCAATTCGTATCCTTAACCTTAAAAGAACATACACCAGAGACGTTGACAACAGCATGTAGACGCTTAAGATTAAAACACTCATAAACGATCCCCGTCCGTCGGGGTTCAGGAACATGTTCACGCAACCAGTTAAGATATTCGCAACTAAAAAGAAGAGAAGCCCATTCCTGTTCGTCGCCTCCATGAGTGGTGGCATTTTACTTGCCTCCGAGTCAGACCACTCATAGAAAACATAGTCACAGAGGATTGTATAAAACAGGAACATAGTAAGCGCGATCGAAAATGTCCACGAAATGTATCCCAGATTACAAACCCGACGCGAAATTCCGGTCAAAGCGACGCATATGAGCAGCACTACCCAACTGATGACCACAGCTACAGTGAGCTTCTTAATCTTTTTCGAATATTCCGAGATCATAAGTTTCGATTCGGACAGCATTAGACGGGAAATGTACATGGCCAGCAAGTAGGTTCCAATAAATCCCGGAAGGGAGGATATTCCTTCACGATTCGCACGAAAGAGCGTCTCCCGATCCACCGTTGGATCCATAACAAAGTCTGCCAAGCCAAATTGTAACATACATTCGTGTGCTCCTGTGACGAATACTCCCAGCAACAGTACTTGAAGATTTGAAGAAGCCACAGCGCTGATGAGACCACCAAATAATTTCGTCAATCCAAGAGTAAAAAACGCATTCATGTGGGTTCCATACTCGGTGTCATCTTGATGGTAGTCTATCGCCTGCAAAACGATTGTACGTGCTAGCCCCAGCACCAACGCTGGCACAACAACTTTCAAATTTTTAACGAAATCCCTCCGCGTTTTCGCTGGCTTCGAGACAGCTCCCATACTGAAGACAAACAACCCAATCCCGGTGTCCATCAGACCCGCTCCATAGGTTCGACTTTTTCGCAATGACTTTGGGAACGATGAAAAGTCTATAGCCAAGATGCACACGGCTGTGATAATTCCGATAGTTGATCGCAGTAATGTTAGGGCTATTGGTTGATGACCTAAAGTCAGAACGCAATCCTGATCCACGAAGGGTGTCAACTTATTTCTCCAGAATATCCATAACGTTACGATCACTAGCACGCCAACAGTTCTCTCCACAAACGAATTGAATACGCTTACATTAAGAATTATCGGAATGACTATGATGACAAAGTCCAAGAGAAATCTCCATGCTCCACTTGAGATTTTAAGTTTTCGCGTCGCAACTATAACGAATGCTATCGAGAACAGAATCGGAACGATGGTGAAGAATATATGAAATATTAGAATTGCCGTTTCCACGGGTGTTGTTCCCGTGGTCATTGTGGGCTCTATACTGCATTGTCCGTATCTGAAGTCCCCCAATAGTGAGACATAGTTGAGCTTTGGGCAGGTGCCCCTTATATCAACAGAACACTCCATTATATCTCGGTTAACTTTGTTATCACCAATATATTATATTTGATAACACACAACTATAGATTGATTTTCCCTGTGTGGAATTTAGGTAGCCGGTAAACCGATAGCAAAGCCAAATGTATATCCAATAACCATTTCTGCTAAGAACTTCTGTGAGATCTGTCTAATATGACAACTTTCAAATTGGTCAGTCAGGCAGAGGATGCGTTCATAAATGAGTTTTGAGAAATCGTGTGGGTTTACATGTGTAGTGCGTAAACATTTTACTTTAGTTAAAAGAAAATTGATTGATTTTTTATACTTTTAATTCACATCTGCTGTCAAGACAGTATTCGGGACAGTTTTTCTAGTTTTTTCCAACTTACTGACAAAAGCAAAACACCACCTTTTTTCACTGTTATTCATTTATGTGTTTATTTAATAGTTTTCTTTTAACCGAAAGAATAAAACATTTTACAGTATATAATATAATTTGCAATAATTATTACGCTAAAAACACAACAAAAAATATAAAGAAAAATATCAGAACCCCGAATATTTTAATCATTAGCCAGCGATTCTTCGATACCGATTGGAAATACTTGAGAATCTCACCGTGTGCTGCTTCAATATTCAATTCCGCATCCTGTACATTTGTATCGATTCGTTCGACTATTTCCTCTTGCTCCTTAACCATATGCGCTAACTGTTGAAATATCCCACCTAATTCCACGATTGTACTCTCAATGTTATGCATCGTTTCGGCTCTTTGTTGGACGTAATTATCAGATTCATCATAGAGAACTAGCTGCTGTTGAGCTTGCATTTGATTTGAATGCCCCGATGGGCCAGCTAGAAGGGGACGATTCTCATCGGCAGACATGTCAATACTTATTTGATTCTCTTCACTCAAAAGCAGACTGCCTTGTTTAGCTGTTGCAGCCGACATTCTAGTTGTCATTGGTCCTTGACTGAACTGATCGCGACGTGTCTTTTGCTGTTTTAAATTCTCTGTACGAACTTCAAGGATCTGCTTGAAGTCTGTACTCATGCTGGCTAGTTTTGATTGCAATGCAAGTACCATATTTGAGGAATGTGATACCAAATGCTTTCCATTGGTTGTTCGGCGTTGATCTTTTGAAATCTCTTGAAGACGTGCGATTTGCTGATTGAGAGCGTTCAGATCGCCTTTAATGATGTATGTAAGTTCTTGGATTTCTTGAGGTCGGTCGTCGAAAAGGCTTTTCTTTTTGGCCACTGAAATGATAAAAAGGAAAACAGTTTTATTGATGGATGGGAGATGTTTCGAAAATTGATAACGTGCTAAGAATTGTGATGGAAAACCGTCACATGTCGATAGCGGTCAAAACGTTTGTCATTCTATGCGTCAGCATAGCGACCACGATAGACTTGTTTAAATGATACTCCCAAGGAGTTGATGCTTTTTTTGTCTCACACGACCTGTAGGGATTATTATCCAGCACCATAGGTCCAATCAATCGCGTGAAAGTGAGCACAACTCGGTTATGTGGAGAGCAATGACTTGTGACGGATATTGACTCCGCTTTAAAGTCGCGTGACAAGTCGATGAGCTAATCATTTGCTCCGCACCGCTTTGCATGTTTCATAACTCAATTAATTGCCCCCATCACACCGACCATAAAAATGAAAAGATATCAGTTTGGAAAAAAATAAATACTTACAAAGAGTTAATTTTTCCAGTTTCGCATAAGTGCTGGCAATGTTTTTGCCAACATATTTCGCCACCATCATGAACTCAGAATGACTCTGAATTTGTCGTGCCTTGCGTGGATCCTTAACATTCACCGCTCTCGATATATTTCGACTCTGTAGCGAGCGTATCGCATTTGCGAATTCGCCCGTTCGATCTCTGGCTGCCATCACGAGTATGTTCTCTTTGTCAAACGGATCGTCTAATTGCTCACCGGAATCGCTTTCCAATTGATTACCCTGTTGCTGATTGTTGTATGCTCCAAAATTCGTATAAGAATTACTCTCAGTGGTTATTGCTGCTGCAAGTGGTGTTTGAATTAATGCCCGTAGGGCATTACCAGAAGTTATCTGTATACGATTGGATAAATTGCGTAGATTCCACCCTTTGGAATATTTCTTATTGTCATCCGACTCTTGAAGCTGAGAATTGAGTTGCGAATCGACCAATATTGATGTGGGAACTGTTGTGGTTACTGTGCCGCTTAAACTTTCGTCCGCGTCAGTGAAAATTCCCGATTGTAAGCGACGTCTAGTTGGCATCTCATAATCCACAAACGATAATCAAATTTCTAATGTATTTCACCGAATTGGTCTATACATTCAAACGGAGTTTAGATTTTTGCTTCACACACTAAACGAAAGGCAGAGAAAGGACTTATTAGAATTTCACACAAGTGACTCAGAGTATGTCCTTGGGAAGTGTATACTTTAAATCACTAGCATTTGAGTTGTTTTATTTTGTATTCGACTGTAGATTGTGATGTGTGGGTAATTTTTTCGAGTACCCAACAAATCAATTTTTGATTATTTGTGGTGATACGGAGAAATTAAAAACAAAAAAATAAAAGAAAAACACCTTCCAGTACGGAGAACAGTGACATGACAGATGATACGTGTACTTGTCAATATTGACATTTGCAATTGAAAATATCAGCGCAAAAGGTTGGTGGCGCTGTAGTCGTTAGAAGTAAAATATGAATTTGCGCAAAAAATGGACTAGATTTGTGGAATGTTTAGTGATGAGACATTCAGGGAATAGTTGTGTATTTCTTTTTACGTACTCTATCGATGTTTTTTTTTTGCAGAATAATGATCACAAATCGGTCATGTATCACAAATATGTTCAATTTATAGCTGTTAATTCCCAGTTGTCTATAGATTCTACTCCGTCGATTGATTTTTCCTTTGAAGCAGTGCACCCAAACGTTCCGAATACAAGACAAAACAAATTCAGAGGAAAATAGGGTAAAAGTTCAACAACATCTTTACGTGACTGATGATAGCAAAATGACTCAAAGTTGTTCGATTTTTTACCCCCTGTAACTCCTAAAGTTTGTCTTTTCAAACAAACAACCAATTGCTCGATGAAATCGTCTCATTGTTCTGCTGGCTACAGAATGTTTTGTTGTAAACTTCGAACTACAAATCAGTCATATAGTGGCTGTTTACAAACGACAGGGAAATCCGACTGAGCAGGCAAGATTTTCTGCGTGTGGAACACGCGAATCGGTTCACTTGCATCGATTGTTTTGCGAACAATTGAGAAATGCGCTTTTTTAAATTCTAATTTCTCATGAATGACGGATAAAAAAATTTGTTGTTCAGGTGTAGCAGCAACGTTTGTATGTAGTACTATATGTATGCAGTGAAAAAAACATTAAAATTGCATTTAATTCGTCCCTGTGATCAATTTTACTAAAATGCCACGTAGCATGCGTGAGGTGTTACCCGATCAGCAATCACCAGAAAATGAGGAAAACATGCTGAAAACGGAACGAAAAGGGATGAAATTATACCTGCTTCACCCGAGAATCCGCTTTGAAAGTGGATTTTCGGTGTAAGATGGCCGATTTTCCGCGCATCCAACTTATCTCCCTCTGGCTTGTGAAAGTCGTATATTGTATCCCTCTCAATCCTGCCTTCTTCCCCTCATGTAATCAGGTACATAGAGATGCGTCACTTTCCACCCGGAAAACCTCTTAGCCCGTTCAAAAATTTGACAGTTAATAACGAATCGTTTCATATATTTGACAATTAATGGTGAATGCACGAATCTTTCCTCATTTTCACTCTCACTTATTTAGTTTCATCATTACCCCACGAAAATGGAGGCACATTCATGAATGGCTGCCACGGTAGCGTCACAATTTATTTGATTGATTTGTGGTTAGCACTAGAAATGACTGGAAGTGTTTGGCATTTACAAATAAAGTGAAGTTGGATGCAGTTGCATTAGAGTGAGTGGCAGACATCTTTGTGAAAGTTCGGGGAGTATTTTAAACGATTTCTGGTGATAATTTTTAATAGAATTTACTATTTCGTTTCACTCTCAATCAAAGCACACAGTAAATGCATTTTTGAGATTTTTCTGTTCAGGATACTAAAAATCTTTTCATCTCTAATGCTTTACGGACCAGTTTTTTATTAAAACTAAAAATTTAAGTAAACCCTTTTGGCAAGTAAATGTTGTAGATGGGGTTGCCCTTCTTTTTTCTACAAAAGCTGCTACATCCTGGGCTAGAGCTGTGTCTCAGCTAACATCGTTCTCCCTCTTGTCCGATTTGCAATTACGCACGTTCTGCTGGCTACGGACCTTTTCCAATTAAGCACGCCTTCGGAAGCGAAGTGTACCTTTAGAATGATGCCCCTTTGGGTTCAAATTATGAAATGATTCTTCGTCCAAACCAGTAACCGCCATTTTTACCACATGTCCTAGCCATCTGAGGCAGAGAAACTCAAATTAATCTGACGCGCTGTACAGTCCATATACTCTTTTTTGTCGGAGTATTTTTTGAAACTCTACTGAAGCAATCAGACTCAAAACTGGTCCATTGTATTGCCAGGTAGCAACCTACTCCAGTGCCGTTAATTTGATCCCAACGGCAAATGGTGACTGGACCAGATTCGATTTCACTGGGATTCGAAACTGGGACCCCTCTAACTTGGGGCAGGCACTTAACCAACTGCGCCATCCAGTCGTTCCATATACTTTGTAGTCCATATAAGTTATTAGACATTTAAGACATCGTAGCTTTAAGTCATTGTTCTCCTTAACCCAATTCCAATTGCATTTCTCACTTTTAGCATTTCCTGTACGTTCACCTCCAATACCACACTATCAGCACTTCCTCTCTACCCCAGAGCAACGCACTCATTTTTACACAGTCAACACTTCCTCTGTACCCCAGAACAACGCACTCACTTTTGTACTGTTAACATTTCCTCTGTACCCCAGCACGATCGCCCATAGTTGACATAAGCATATTATTGTTAAGGTAGGTTAAGATAATTTTAAAAGGGGGAAAAAAAGTTCAGTTTTCCAAGATCACCATAGGTGATAAGACATTGTTTAATTTATACTTAGTTCGCCATTGTGAGAGTCCGTGTCTTCAATGCATATGGGACCAAAAACACTACGAAGCGACCAAGACTTTCTACATTCACTTTTGATATCATCCAAGCTTCTGCGCCATAGTTCAAGACTGGGACGATTAAGGTCTTATACACAGAAAACTTGTGCCCTGCGACAAAGGGCCTTATTTTTCAATTGCCTTCCAAGCCCGAAAATAGGGTGGCAAGAGTAATCCTTCATTCTATTTCCGTTCCGTTCTATTTCGTTCTTGCAATTGAATTTGGATTAAATTAAAGTTGTAGCTGTCTATAGTAAAGTGTGTGGGAATGGTCCTTTTTCGTAGATAGCATATACTTACTATTCGCCTCATGAACTCAAGGTTCATCGTATCCGCTTCTTTCGCAGTGCTCGCAAACGTCACGTTGATGGCCTGTTCTGTTTATTCTGTTATGTTAAAGCGGGACACTGTCTCCTATATGAGTATTCCAAAAGACTCGATGTTCCAAAGACAATGTTCCAAAAGACTCGATGAATTCTGTAGAAGCCGATGAGAAGAAGAAGAAGAAGAAGAAGAAGAAGAAGAAGAAGAAGAAAGATGTTCAACACCTCATGACCGACTCTAGCATCACTCAGACGCTTATACTTGGGAGCTTACTTCTTTGACAACTTCGACCTGACTGGGGTATCCATCAGTATTTTATCGCGCTTCATACAAAGTTCCAACTGGTTCACCACAAATGGACAAGCGGTAACCCGCGTGGCAACATATTGCATCAACTCGGGTCGCAATACTATAGGGTGGACCATCTAGTGGTAGGATAAGGAAGTAGCGCCGCCATTATTATTATTATTATTAAGTTATTTGACACTGACAGCTGTTTCTCTCTCGAAATCTTGAAATCAGTCAGTATCATATTTCTGCAGAACGAAATGAGTCGCTTTACGCTTGAAGAACGTTGGGAAATATTGAAAACTTACTTCCAAAGTGAGTGCTGTGTAGGCCAAACAGTGCGTTTTTTGAAAAGAAGTTTTGGCCGAAATGAAGCACCCACCGCGACTGCTGTACGCAAGCAAATTAGTGCAAAAAGTTCGTGAGACTGGTATGCTAGTGGACAACAGTCATGGTCCCCGTCGTCGTACGGTGTGCATAGATGAGTATGTGGCTGCTGTGGCCTTCAATTTCAACAGCTCAACATTTCACGCACTAGCCTGAGGAGAATTCTGCACAAAGATCTCGGATTATTCGCTTGCAAGGTCCAATTGACTCAGCAACTGAAGGCGCGCGACCATCCGTTACGTTGTCGCTTTTTGAGCCTTAGAGCAGCTTGAATTGGACAACGATTTTGGGCGAAAAATCAACTTTTCTGATGAGGCGAGGCGCTTTTCGATCTCGGCGGATTCGTTAACAACCAAAATTTCCACATATGGGGTTCGCAAAAGAAAACCCGCACGTTATTGTCGAGAAGCCAATGCATCCACACCACGGAGAGTGACAGTTTGGTGCGGATTGTGGAGATGTGGCATCATTGGACCATTTTTCTTCGAAAATGAGGTTGGGAACAACGTTTCGGTCAACGGTGGGCGGGGCGTTACAGAGCATTGTTAACCAACTTTAACGATTTAAGCACTTAAGGCCAATATCATCTAAGCATTCGGTGAGCTACAGCCCGAAACCATCAACAAGGTCTTGGAAAATTGGGGTGACAGAATGCGCTACTGCGAAGCCAGCCGAGGTAGTCACTTGAATGAGGTTGTATTTCATAATTAATGGGAATGCTTGTTCTTACTAATAAAACCATAATACATGTAAAAAATTAAATTTTGTTCATTTTATTGCATTTTTAAAAAGAAACTTGTATTTGGCCCACTCTGTATTTGCCCATATAAGCCCAAAATCTGATTTGCTCAATTACAACGCGTATCATTTCACAAATGTGCATAAAAGGTGAACATAAATGCGGAGCGGTAAAACATTTGAGTTCCTGTGTAAAATCCAACCGGAAGTCAAACCACCAACGCAAGTGTTTCCTTGTTTTTAGTTCATTCAATTTCGGTGTTTTGTGATTTTTGAAACCGCAAATTACAAATTATGACCGGAGTGTCTTAGTCCCAAATCTAAATGACTAACAGCAGCCTTTCCCCATGGGAGATCGCCAAAAAAGGTTTCAGTCTGATTTTTATTTCCATAAAACCATTTCTACCCCACACTCGATTGCGACCCCAAATGACTCAATTCCCTCTGCGGTTTTCATTCATCATGTCCCAATGGAGGGTAATAAAAACTCCATTCAAGGCCAACCAAGCATGAGTCACGCCCAAGAACTCAATTTCAGGAAAAAAGAACCTAATTAGAGTAAGAAATGATTTTCACCAGAAAATCACAGAGATCAGGAAATCCTCTTGAGGCCCACAACTCCAAGTCTCCAACAAAAGATATCTGTCACACTCCATAGCGGGACGTGATCCATTTCGCAGCCGGCGGAGCTTGGCGGGGTTGCGCGGCTATAAATGACATCAATCGCCTTGAAAACAAGCGTGTCTGTACGCCGCGCAACCGCTCGGGGGCAACCAAAAGTCATTCGCTAATGTTTCCCCACACCGTATAGGGGTAATAAATCAGGACTATTGTTCGGTCAGCAAGTTCAAGATCAAGTTGATTGACTGACTTCCAAGACTCTGGAGACTGCGCGAGGTAGGCAATCACGGGAGATTGTCAGCAGTGTCTGGTGAGCCAATTAATTTAATCCCCAGCTTCGGTTTGTTGCCGCTCAGTTTTACTGCTCAGTGCTCACTTTCATTGGCCTTGTCAGCCCAGCCGCAGGAATGACACACGTTCTGCAAGAGAATAGGCTGGCAACAGCTCTTGCTGCTGTTACGGGTACCATTAAGTCGTTGGATTGGGGGCTTATTGTTCTGTTAACAATGTTGTTGGCGTTTTGTTTTGTTGAGTGGTCTACTTGCCAATCTAATTGGTAACGAGATTTTGGGAAACTTTAACAAGTTGACAGACGGATTGTTTGTGACAGATTTTGACAGTATGAGTGAAAGGAACTGATACACTGGCTTTTTCTTCTGAATGCCTTGGGCGGTACTGTCTGATGGAGTACATTAATTGATCATTAACGAACATAGCCTTGAATGAGGCAGTAAATTAATCAAAATTAGAAAGCATTTTATTTTCAATTCAATTCTGGGTAATTTTAGACTAGTGATACTCAGGATCAATACCGAATTCTTTCAACACAGCGTTGATGAAAAGTCTCTAAAGGATGTCCAAAAACTCACGCGAAATTTAAATTGTTCGCCATTCGTACAGTAAAGTGTTTCATTGAGCCTGGTCATTGACTCAAAAGAAAGTTTACACATAACACACTCATAGCCATAATGAACGTATGTGTGCATAGGTATCTGTCAGAATTTTTTCTCATGTTTTGTTTCATTCAATTGGAAAATGTCGTTCAATAATTGGGTAATTTGGAAACTCCCTGTACTTGTGTGTCTGTCAAATTCGCATATGCGCGGCGTGCTTCAGAGCTTAACGAAACATTTGTTTGATTTTGTGTCACTTGTTAAATTCGCGTGCTTAACGAAATGTTCCCAATAGTTCGTGAACTCCATTATAGCAGCTCTTATAGGGTTGTATGTATTCGCTCACCTACCCATGCGCATTTGACATTAGCTCATGTCTATTATAGTTGGGCCTTTAGTAATTTTCTGGTCGTCTAACTTCCAGTGTTGGTGATCAATAATTTCCGCCACGATTTAACGTCAAAAGTCTAAAGAGCTGACAATAATGTCTGTACGGAAACATTAATGAACTGAATCAACTGAACGAATACGTAAAAATGATACACATTCACAATAGTAACCGCTTCGTTAAGTTCGTTCACTTTTACCTACTTACGAAATGAATCGCTCTCTTTGCATGCAAATGACAGCTGACAGTTGAATTATCTTTGAGTTTCAATTACGAACATTTTGAGATTTGACGATTCTTCTGGTTACTTTTCGTTTGATTTTGACATAAGCTTAAGTTTTCATACGGCTATTACAGTTGACCCTTAAGGTCAAGTTGAAGTTCTGGAAAATTTATGGAAAACGATCATGGGAAATTTCGATAAAAGAGTTTTGGATTTGCCAACAAAGGCGCGGTGGACATTTAGCAGATTTGCTGTTTCATGCATAACCCTACACTGTATTTGTACGGAGGTTGAACGTTCAAATATTTATTCAATCTGGAGTGTAGCTCCGCACAGAAACTGAGATAGCAAAAGAAAAGAAATAACTGACAAAACTAAGAACAAAAAGCACCAAAGCGTCGAAAGGAACAGCACAAACAACATCACATCGTCAGATCACGCCGTCCCATCCGTTATCGCTAAACAAAGGGACGCTGGAAACGACAGGCAGGCGCTGTTATGCATGATGCCGTTCTCCTGTGGCTGTTCGCACAAGTCATGCGGTTATTATCTGTGTGGCTAAGCTCTCGTCGAATACATGGATGTTTTTGGCGATGTTCGCATGTTCCGCTCCAGGGATGTCGTCATCAGAGTACATAAATTCTATATAGTATTCTTTATGAATAAAAAAAAATCTTAACAATATTTAATTAAATCCCTCTGTCAAAAAGTTTGAGAAACTCGTATGCCTAAAACGCAATACTGCGTTGAAGCTACCGTCGAATGACGTTTAACTTCCAGCACAAGCTGCAATGGCACAGCCCGAACTACTGTGTGCTAACGATCTTTAATGTGTTTAAAAATGAGAGCATGTGAGCAACCTAATCTCCCGCAACGACGCACTCCCTCATGCAAATCTTTCATTATGTCAAAAGCACTTGCATGGGTTTTGACATTTTTCATACAAATTGAGAGTGATTTTGATTTGATTTGACTTTTCATTGTAAAATTTGAAATATAAAAACAGCTGATATATCTGGATTGTCATTCTTAAGTGTGAATGACTACCTACATAATGCAAAAACAGTAGTTCATTAAAACTGACGTGTTAGTCTAAAAATATATCTCACATGTTCGAATTAGATCCCGCACAGTTTTTAAAGTGTTTGTGAACACCACCCGATTGTCGAGTAACTTGCACAAAAGACTGTATATCGAAGACCACCGGAAATGATATTCAAATAAGCTTCCTCACGTGCTCAGATCCAAGCGATTATCGTTCACTGGAAGAGGATTACATGTCATAGAGCACGAGCTCGAGCATGACAAAGATAATACTTCCTCTTTGGATACAACCCACACACTCTGTTGCTGGTAATCAATTACCACGAGCAATTTGCAAACAAAAGTCAACCGATTCTGACGGCAAATTAATTACACTCGCCACCCGACCAAGTGGGAGTACCTGTCCAAGCTACACCCTTGTTTCCATACCCCAGCTCCTGACGAGAATGCTTGTACGGGCTTTGGCTGCCGCTTCAGGCTAAAAAACCCGAGATAAGCAAGTCGCGAAAGCCTCTGCGGACCAAGACGAAGAGGCGGAGGTTTATTATTTTGCGGTATATCGAAAGTGAATGGGATTTTCTTGGGCGTGGCAATAGCTGAGGTGCCAGTCATGTTTGTTTCATGGCTCGAGTCGCAAGTTCAAGATCTTCCTCTCCCTCCCTCTGTGACCAGCTCTGATCTAGGCAGTTCCGTGGCTCTGTCCGCTACAGATTTTTACTAGTAATTAGTCAACGCTGTTGGTTATGATTAATTTATGAGAGGGATTGTGTTCTGTCTTTCGAATTTTTAAAAAGGCAACAAGGGCCCTGAACGTATGTTTCGAAGTCATTAACTTTTATGAGTCCTTACAGGCGGTTGCATTAACTGGGATTTTAATTAACGGAGATATGCAGTTTGTTATCCGCTAGAACGTGGACGGGGTAATTAGTATTGATGCGGATGCAATTGAGATTATTCCAGTGACAGATAGCTGTACCCAGAGTCATAAATGACAATTCTTATCTCAGTTGCGGTTATAACTGATTTACTTCGATGGCGCTACACTCATGAGTTGCGGTGAGGTTTTCCTGTAAACTTTCCGACGGTTCAGAGAACAACTTTAATAAGCTTCTGTGGCGTGGCAAGTCGTTGCATGCGAAGCAATGAGTCGGTCAAACATTGATCTAGTCTAGTGGAAAGCTTACAATTTTGAAGCTGAGTATTGTACAATAAGCAAGAGTTTGTTTTGGAGTTTTTTTTAAGAAGGATTCTCCGGCAGGTTAGTTATGTACTCGAGGAAGGGGAATGAATGAAAAGGGTTAGACACAAACCCTACGAACTGGAAAGAGATGTTGGCATGGAACGAAAGGCAGATAATTTAGGATGAGAGTGCTTCCGATAAAAGGAGTCCCAGTCACCTGGTTCAAAAAGACAAGAAACTTCGATTCAAACAACGCAACCAGGGATGGGCAAGGTTCGACACGACCACAACAACAATGCTCTGAGAGAATAACTGTATCATGTGTCTATTATGTAAAGTTTTCCAAACTTCGTTGTTTGGAGTCGACATAAATCTGTGAGTTCTCTCGACCCGTGAGAGAACAATAGCACGTTCAACACGAGTAATTGCTGGATCTCCATCCCGAACTGTAGCGCCATCCGAAGAAGAAATTAGCATTTTCGGAGCCCACTTTCAGTACAATCTTTCGATTTCTCACGGAATCAATATAACAAGCATTTTGTATAACAACATTCGTCAGTTTAGACCATCGTCGACAAATGTATTTCTGTCGCGGTCGCTATTGACAGCAACGTACTTTCAAATTCCAAATCCAGCCTCGATCAGTGATCGCGCTAGACTTTTTATTTTCCCAGGAGTTGACTCATCCACATCTGAGTCAGTTCTTTAGAATTTGTTCAATGAGACTGTAAATAGATCAAATGCTCGATCAGTCGATTATGTTGACCATAAATTTCTCTTAAATCGAGAAGCGTTTGACGAACCGAATAGAAATTGTGTTGGTAAACTTGAGAAATTTTTACGCGAATTTAATAATTTTGTCACACACGAAAGAGCACAGATCTAGGAATCTGAGTTAAATTCTGAATCAGTGTTGCCATTGGCCATTTTACATGTTTGTAATAGAAACTATAGTCGAATAGAAACTAAATAACGAATCAAGAATCAAAGTGGACATGACATTGAAACATGCGCAGCTATTGTAAAAATTTTGACAATAAAACCATGGCGTGAGAGAACAAAAGCACTAAAAACACGTTGTTGTTTGATGTTTCCTTTGTGTGCATCTTTTTAAACGTGAATGTCCTTTGTTGCGTTGTCCCAAAGGCTCAGACTCGAAGTTTCTTTGGGCCGCGGTTAAGTTGTCCATGGCCTGGCCATCTTTGACGTTGGATCCGTAGACGCTTGGCTAGACTCATAACGCTGTACAGCCCCCATAGTCAATGATTGAACAATCTCCTCCATGGGCGACAAAATCAAATGCCTTTGAAGTATAAGTGAAAAGTGCAGATATAAATGTTGGTCCAACGAAAACGTTGATGATGATAATTGTAAATAAAACAAAAAGTTTTCAGAGAATTATCTTAATATTTTTTATTATGATAGAAGGATCTATGACAATTATGTGTGAAACAAAATATCGGCCGAATGCTCGCCATGGCTTCGGTGGCATACCTCTATCCGAAGGTCCATATTTTCAATGACTCTGAGACATAATTGAGGTTCAATGTCGTTAATGTGTCAAATTATGTCATCCCTTAGCTCTTGAATTGTTCTCGGCTTATTGACGTACACTCTTTCTTCTAAATATCCCCAAAGAAAGAAGTCCAACGGTGTCAAGTCACATGATCGTGGCGGTTAAATCGCCGCGACGTGAGATAACATGGCCATTGAATTTCTCGCGCAAAAGAGCCATTGTTTCGTTGGCTGTGTGGCAAGTGGCACCATCCTGTTGGAAGCAATTGTCGTCCAGGTTCATATTCTCAATTTCTGGCCATAAGAAGTCCGTTATCATCTCGCGATAGCGAACACCATTCACGGTAACTGCTTGGCCGACCTCATTTTCGAAGAAGTACGGCCTGATGACGCCGCCAGCACATAAACCGCACCAAACAGTCACTCTTTGTGGATGCGAGCATGCACAGTTGTTTTCAGATTTCCTACAGACCCGGTTTGCTGAAATTTGCGCATAATTGTGAACACATTTGGCCGATTATGCTGAGCAAAAAAAATCACGAAGTGCACGAAATGCATTTTGATTTGAACGCCCATTTTCGTAAAAGGCTTCAACAATCTTAACGCGCTGCTCAATTGTGTACCTCTCCATGGTTGAATATGTAAAACAGTGAAACAAAGAAATGTCAAATTAAGTTGGGCAAAAAAACTTGACGTTAAGGTGTGACTCACAATTAATATCGTGCATTATGGTTGGACCACCCTTTACAATTTTTAATGTTAAGATTGTAATAGAAAAACTGCAGCAATTTAAGAGAATGTTATCAGTAGAGTGTCCACCTCTTTGTACAAGATGACGTACTGGATGGCGCAGTTGGTTAAGTGCCTGCCCTAAGTTAGCGGGGCCCCAGGTTCGAATCCCAATGAAGGCAAAGTGAATACGCTTTTATCCGGTTTCTTAAATCTGATCCAATCACCATTTGCCATTGGGATCAAATTAACGGGACTGTCACTGGAGCCAACATGGTCTAAGTGTGCTGGTGAATTCACTAGCAGCCCCCTAACCTAACCACACCGTTGTTTTTTTTCAAATTTCTTTTCCTTCAACAGGCCAACAAAGAACCTACGTCCAACTTCGAACAGTGGTAACTATGGGCGACTGATGACTGATCCACATGTTGTTTCTTTTCAGGCTTCAAACTTCATTGGTTGCAGAAGACTGAAAGTCTGACCGTTTCTAAGTCGCGACCTTGAGTGTCGCTTAAGTGACTTCACAATTCTTAAGAATTCCTTTGTTATCTTCCGAAGCAATGAAAATGAAAGCCTACATCGCATCAAATTGTTTGTGAAACCAAAACAAAGAGGAAACGCACTTAACTGAAACCAAAATCGAGGCCACTACCGCTTGAGGAGAATGGAATTCTTTTCCACTTCTAGACTCAGCGAGGATCGAAAGCACATACGGCCAACCTTCGAAAGAGCAAATCATGCTTAATGAACTCACTGGCTTACGACACACGCTCAAATTCCAAGTCAAACTGTTTGGCTTGGCTTCAGAAAAAAAAAGAAACCATTTATTAGCCCCAAATGATAAATGTTTTCGTTTTCGATTGTTTAATGAATTAAATAATTCCTTGAGACTTAGTTTCATTCCGCAATGCAAGGTCGGGTACAAATTAATCTTCGAAAGACCATAAACGCCGATCCGCTGACCTCTTCTCCGGAATTTTATAACACCCATAAACGTTCAATTAGGTTAAAAGTTGCGCGGCCATTAAGCCGCGTCTTCGGCCCATCGGTATGCGGTGCGTCAGTAATTATCCGTTCGGAGGCGTTTGAGCCAACACATTTGGAAACACTAAATCGCGCGCCTAATGGGCAAACAATTGCATTGCCCAGGCAACCATTTGTTAGGTTTACTTTCTAAAAAAATGTGTCCCGCGACTGTCAACTGTCGAGAGTCAATTTGATCAAGATCGAGATCGTTAAAGTGTTTAATTGTGTGTCTGGTGAGTCGCAATTGAACAAACACCAAGCCCCCGGAGCACGGTAACGATCTGCTGGCCGAAGGAATGACTCGTTTAGCGGTCCAGTCGGAATTAATTAAAGCTGACAACTCAATGGTGGACAATGTCTGTGATTGTGTAATTTATTGAAATTGTCCTTTGGTGAGACTTTTCTCTCAGCTCCGCACTTCATAAATATGCGCCTTAATTATGGGCTTAGGTCTTAAGTGTCTATGCGGCAATTATAGACGTGGGCTTGGCAGAGTATTTGGATTAACTTTTGATTCATGTCTCGGGGAATGTGGGAGGGAATATATTACAGTCGTTTACTTATCTCTTCAGTCCAGAGTGTGATTGTCCCGCTGTGGGCGTGGCGGCTAAGAACACGTGTCTAAAGTTGGATGTGATGACGGAAAACGAAATTCCTGAAATGTGAACTTTGAACAAGGTGGGCAATTACGCGGAAATGTGGCACCAGTGCTTTTCTATCTTGTTAACTTCTTTGGCCGATTGTGTGAGTTGGAAACATTGTCAATTGCTGAGACTCTAGCAGTGTTGAGTCCGCCAATTAATGAAGGCTCGCCGTCAGATGACCCAGTCGTCAAATTTCTCCTCCACAACTTCTGCAGTTGCGTCGCTTGTATGACACGTAGCGCCATCTTGTTGGAACTACAGTTTAGCTATATCGATGTTGTCGAGCTCCGGTCATAGAAAGTCAGTTAAAATCTTTCTATACCTAAGACCATTGGCGGCAACAGTATCTCCCTCCACGTTTCAAAAGAAATTATGCTGCCCTGTCACTAACCAAACAGTCGATCTTCGTGGATGCATTGATGCTTCGTAGAACACCTGTGGATTGTGTTCGCTTCAATAGCGGCTATTTTGCTTGTTGACGTTTCCACTGAGCCAGAAATAAGTCTCCTCTTTTTTTTATCCAAAATCCGGATCTTCCGGCAGCATTTCAAGTGCCCAATTAGCGATCTCAATCGACGTTGTGAATGGTTGTCTGGCTTCAGTTCAAATCCAATCCAAATCCAACTCAAATCTAACCGGGTTGAGTCGCTGGCTTTGCCCAATTCAGCTGATCGACATTTCTGAGTATTCTTCAAACTGGCCGTTACGACGACTAAGTCTTCTTCATTTCGCACCAATCTCTGTCTGGTTGGTGGCTTAAGGTCCAAAAGAATGTACTCACATTCAAACTTTTCCACTAATTGCCCACTAAAGCCATAATGACTACCGACCTCACGACAAAATTTTCATTGCCTATAAATGAGCCGGAATTTCGATGAAATTTTTTTTAATAATTTCCACACTTTCGGCAGGCGTGAAACAATTCGTGATAGAATGGCAAGCCTTACTGAATATTTTGACAGCTAGATGTCATTGGTCGCTTTGACAGCTGCTGAAACATATCGTTCGGAAAAACTATCATTGCTATCCGGTCACCCTTTAGTTGGAAATGTAAGATTATAAGCTCTCTGTGGGTTACTCTTCGACCACAAATCAGCGTTTCATTTTCAAAAAAAATACTGTTGGCGATGGCGAAATGTCCCAAAACTCAGTTATTCAATTTCTTCTATTTCAGGCGAAGTGGACCTGGACATAACTTCTCCAGGAAGCATTCGTTTTACGCGTGCTATTGGTTCCTCACGAGTGGATGCGACTTACAGTTTTAGGCCGACTCCGACTAAAGGGTTACTAAAGGCAGTTTGAAACCTTAAGAGAACTGAAGCAACTTAACGAATACACAAAAATTGTACACCGTGACTATAATAACCGCTTCGCTCAGTTTCGTTAAGTTCGTTCAGTTTTGCCTACTTACGCAGGAGCGAAATTAATTGTCCTCTACGTACGCAAGTGTCAGTTGACAGCTGAATTCTTCTTAATTTTTTAAAAGAAAATATGGACACTGTGAAATTTGACGATGATTCTGGTTACTTTTCGTTTTGGTTATGACATTAGGTTAAGTTTTCGTGCGGATATTTTAGTGGGCCCTTAAGTTTAAAAATTGTACACTTATACTCTCTGAATCAGTAACCCGAGGTGATGTGTTGAAAATGAGAATGTCAGCGTGTCAGTCCTGACGCGGTGGCCACATACCCTCCTATTGTTAGTATTTTTTTCATGAATTCAGAAAGATACCCACAGTCTCTGACGAGAAAGTTGAAATTGTAGAAACAAGTTTGGAATTCTGTTGATCATTTTTAAGGGGCTACAGGTCTTTGAAGGGTATCGAATGGAATTTTTCGTGACAACCGCACCAAAGCAGACTTAAATAAAACTGAAGCAATGGTCGGGAGATTGTGTTAAGATTGGTTTTAAGTATCTAGCGGTGAGCTACCATAAAGACTGCAATTTGCATACAACTACGGTTTGTGTCTATTATCCTTATCTTTCCGTCTGTTTAGTCATCAACACGTTTAGCTGATTCTAGTTATTCGAGCAGTTCTCCTGCCAAGACAAGAATTACTTTCCTATAATTTGACACGAAAATATCTCACTCCTCTATGCAGTTCAATGATTTCACAAGAACCGATTTAGACATTACTGATGCCGAAATAATGAGACAAGATAGTACAAAACCTGTTGGAAACGATGTCTTTCGTTATCGCATCCGAGGGGTATCATAACCCAGTACTAACTTCAGACAGTTATATCTGTCAAACAAATTGTCAAATTGCAAAATGTCATTGCAAATTTTGTTCAGAAATTTTAGAAATTTGCTAACTAAATTATGGTCCTATGCGGCAGTTATTTGCCGTATTTTTCCTCACTTCCCACAACATTTTCTCTGCAAAATACAGCGACACTAAGGCGTACTGAAGATAATATTGCATACCTTCATGGGAGCGTGAAGAAGATGCAAGTTCATCGTTCGACGTACATAGTTCACAACAGCTTGTTGTTCGGCCATTCACATTATGGGCAGTTTAACGCCAAGATCTTGGTTTAAAGTCTTAGGATATCCAGCTCGTGCGAGAATTAAAGCCAAATGACAATCGTTTACGCCAAAATTTTGTTTAATGCGCCAAAAAACGACTGGCATTGGATCTGCTGTGTTATCAAAAATGTTTATTCAGCGATGAGGTTCATTTTTGGCACAATGGGTATGTCAATAAGCAAAATTGTTGCATTTGGAGCAAAGACAAACCACATGAGATTATCGAAACACCGTTACATCCCGAAAATTGAGTAGTTGGGGTGCGGTCTGTCGGCTGGTGGAGTTATCAGACTATATTTTTTTTTTTTAAATTAGCCCATTACCTTTTTATGATCGACGGTGTACGCTATAGAGTGATGGTTAATGATATATTCGTTCCACGGTTGAACAACAAGAACGTGGAACAGATTTGGATCCAGCAAAATGGCTCTACTTACAATACCTCAAACGATACGGTCTACAAAAACTCGATGAACTTATCAGTTCGGGTAATAGACCTGTAAACTGACCTCAAAGATCTTCTAATTCCTCGCCTTTTGATAATTTGCCTTGGGGAAGTCGCTGGTCTACGCTGACGAACCGTCGACAATTGACGCATTAAAAGTCAACATTATTCGTTTCACTGAGGACATGGGGCTACAAATGCTTGAAAAAAGAGTCGAAAACTTTGTCTCTTACGAGTATATATGGCATTCATCAAATAATAGAAAAACACCCGATTTAAGAAAAATCAGTGCCCATGACAGATGCTGACAATAGACATAAGCTTTTGAGACAAAATGTTTCTGAAAATATTCAGTACATTTTTACCAAAATTCTAAAAGAGTCATAACAAAAAATGGCGAAGGACGATGCGGAATATAAAGTAGAACCAAAAGAATAAAAACAAGATTGGTTCGCCAAGTACAAAGTTGACGTAAAGCACGATATTGTGAAGAACGAGGAAATTAAAGTGGTTGTGGAAGACATTTTTCCTACAAAAAGGAAAAGAAATATACAGTGGATCAACAAAGAACTCGGACACTTACCTTGGTTTGATACAAAACCACCATCATGTTATACCGTAGCTTTCAATTTTTTCAACTTTTCATTTGGTTTACGCCACGCGCAAGGTTGACCATGGGATATAAATAAACAAAATTTGCTCTCATCCGAAAATAAGACTTGATTCCAAAAGCAACAAAATCATAATTTTTCTGAATTCAACAAATTTTTCACTAGCAAAAACTAAGAAAGTAATTTTCTGAATTCTTTATTGGAAGGAGGAATGAGACAATAACAAATCCATCGAGATTTTTTTGAATCTCTCACTCATATGTGTTTGTACTTTTTTTGAGTAAATCCAATATTTGACCTTTCCGATCACATGTTGATCACGAGGACATGTGGGGTACAAGTCGCCTGTATCAACTTAGTCGACTAAAAGTTGGCTGAATTTTTTTTTTTAATTTATTTTCATCTCCTCGAACCTTCCGACCAATATTTCGTTCCATACGTTGTGCCATATATATTTCTGGTAAACATAATCAATCGATCGTAAACGATATTAGTCATTTTGTTGAATAATTTGAAAGAACTGGTTCAGTTCCCAACATCACAGTTTATGCGTGAATGGAACTTATTGATCTTCACTGGAAGACGAACATGGTCGTTAAAAAAATGAAGATATGTTTTTGCTGCGAAATGGCAAATGTTCACATTTTTTTATGTTCTCTTTCAACAAATGTTGATGACTTATAACCTATATGTTGTTCGACGATCGATTTAATTAGTGAAAAAGTTTTTGAGATTAATTCCGAAAAGTGATACTGCCCACAGGCCACAAAATCCATAGCATTAGCTGAAATCGAGTCAACGATAATTGTGCTAAATATAACCCACGTGGGCGCCGTGGCGTAGTGGGTAGGTGCGTCGACTCCTGCGCTCGAGGGTTCGAATCTCGAAAAAAAACACCTACTTTTTTTTCACGGCTCCACCTCTTTCGAGTCACTGACAATGCTCAAAAGAGTACAACTGTCTAGAAATAGCTTCTCAATCCTGCCGTTCGGAATCAACAGTTGGGGATTGTAGGTCCCCTAAACTCGTGAGAGAACAATAGCACGCACAACACGAGTGGTTGCTGAGAAGCTAGGCCCAGGTCCACCTCGGACTGTAGCGCCGCCATTATTATTATTATTAATCAGCACTAAGATGAACAGGAAACATTGTTCCCATTTTGTTCCACATTAAACTTCTGACAGTACGTTTAATAAACACCTTTAGTTTTATTTACGACAATTTGGGATGGACCATTGAACTTAAATTTTAAGATTTAACCAGATTTTACTATGTGGACCCTACAGTTTAATGCCGACCCCGCACGGCGAGATTAAGAAGCTTTTTCTTGAACGTTTGAGCTTTCGAAAGAGGATTAGCTGTGAAATTTGAAAATTGTTGTCTAGGCTGGGAATCGAAAGTCAATTGGTGAAGAAATTGGGCACAAAATGTGAACAAGTCCTTTGCCATTTTGTACAAGGTTAGGTTAGGTTAGGTTAGGGGGCTGCTAGTGAATTCACCACCACACTTAGACCATGTTGGTCCATTGTGATACCCACAGTCAAACTACTACCACTGATCGATCGCTCCAGTGATTGTGCCGTTAATTTGATTCCAACGGCAAATGGTGACTGGGCCAGATTTGAAAAACCGAATAAAAGCGTATTAACTTTGCTTTCATTGGGATTTGAACCTGGGACCCTTCTACCTTAGGGCAGGCACTTAACCAACTGCGCCATCCAGTCGTTATTTTCCAGAACTCAACGCAATTTTTCTAATAGTCTCGATAACAAGCTCTCATCAGAGCTTGGTTTCCTGATAGAACCGTCACTTAAGACAGGCAAACGTAAACTGGCTTAGACATATCGAGCGAATGGTGACCAAACTCCAGTCCAGAATCTCAACCACCTGGTTCTAGAAACAGTTTAAAGACCTGTGTCCAGCTTAGTCATGACAACTGAAGCTAGCACTGTCTAGAATGGAAGGCAGACGTTCGCATGATACCCTGTTAATGCTCTGTCGAAAAAGTTGCTTTCTAAAGTGGTATAGTGCTGCCAACCGGTTATGAAGTCGCTAGTTCAATCTGAGAATTTGAACTCCATGACATCAGCTCTTGAGTATAATTGACAACGCATCCAAAGCATGATTGTGATTACAATCTTTCTGAGCTTGTATCCCCATTTAAGTGCCAATGTCCTTACTCGAGAAAAGAAGACTAAAACCCTGCGAGGGGCTGAAACAAGTACGGTTCTGTGAGAAAAGACTTTGTTTGGGACGCTGGGGAACCATGGGATTTTAAGTTCTTCTTAAATTAAGAATATAAACTTGCATGGACGTGCGTCAAAAACCTGCTGAGTTCCCCAGACATGAGTCTCTGTGAATTTATCTTTCAGTGCTTTTAGAAGGCGCAATCCGAACGAGAGAGAACGTCCATGAAACCGATGGCGCACACAAGTGGAGAAGGACAACAGCCAAATTGGGGTGCGAAATTGGGGGCAGCTGGCTAAAGATCATGCCTGTTGGTTAGGACCCAGGTCCATCCCGGACTGAGAAGAAGAAGAATCCGAACGGGCAAATGATTTGAATACAAAATTATTTTTAAATTTTTTACTAAAAAGAATTTTGTGTACATCCATTAACACATCCCCGCCTTAGAACAGTCTGTCTAATACTTTTTTTTTTTTTTGGGGGGGACATTTTTTTGAAACTCCACTGGGGCACTCAGACTCAAAATTGGTCCATTGTACTGCCAGGTAGCAACTTACTCCAGTGCCGTTAATTTGATCTCAACGGCAAATGGTGACTGGACCAGATTCGATTTCACTGAGATTCGAACCTGGGACCCCTCTAACTTGGGGGGGGGGGGCACTTAACCAACTGCGCCATCCAATCGTTCTGTGTATGTTAGTGAGGTTATAAACCTTTTTGCTCTTCCTTGCCGACTGTTGGCCGCTTCGATTCGCTGACATTACTCAGAAAGTGTAAATGTCAAAAACAAAACTCCTAAACTTCTCCGCTTAGAGTCGGGACAAAACTATAGTTCCTCTCTAATCGTGAAAGACCAAGTGGCTGTCGAAGAAGATAGGCCTAAATCCACCACGGACTTTGGCGCCACCCACTAGAAGAAGACCTGACTGTTGTTGCAAGAGATCGTGTTGTCTCGTCTGTTGACACAGGATCCTAAGCATCTCCAAAGAAATAAGGAAGGTCTTTAAAATTCTGTTGCAATTGGTCACTTATATCCCCAAATGAGGGAAGATTCTGCTGTGGATATTTTCTGCAATCACGATAAAATTTGTGACCAAAACTTTTCCCACGTAAATCTTAGAAAACTTAAACCGCCACAAGGTGATAGCTTCCATCAAGTCCACCGAGCTCAGTTCAATTACGACGTTTCTTAATTTCGTGACGACGCTGGCGCCTTGACGAACTCTCAAGGCTTACACTTCTGCCAAATCGATCATCGGGAGTTAGTGTGTCTGCTGTCGCCAGCGTTAGTCACCACAGGTCGGTACTTAGGCCAATTGTATCGCTTGCCAGCAACGTAAAGCTCCTCATCGAATATTCTGTTGAGCCACCCCCATTGACTCTTTATGGTCACTTCCAGTGCGGAATACTGATTAACCCGTCCACTCGAATTCTGGTCCATTAGCGCGACCAATCGGAAACCATTTGTGGTGTGTTCGACACTTGGGTGGAAATAGAATTCAGAACTCAAACTTGGCATGCAAAGCGATCCCCTAGCCGAGTCAAGGTGACTTTTTAATTGGACTGCACACAAAGTAGTTCCAATGGCGTACTAAATCATAAATGAGCCAATTTCAGCGTGCTGCTGATGGTAACCTTCATAAACTCCTGCCTACGGTACGACCGCGCACTCGGCAACCATTCAGTTGTCCATGGCCAGTGTCATTACCCTGGATTGGACTTTGCTCCTCATCCCAATGGGTTCCTCTGTACCCAACGAGCCAATATTTACACAAAATCTGCTCCAGGCCTTGTCGGTGCTCATCTTCAGAGTGAGCGGATCCTCACTTTCCACTCGCAGTCGACTTAAGAACCTACACCTCGAGTGCCACTCGGAGAGCGAACCGCTGCAAATAAATAAACCGACTCGCTGTGTCAACAGCAAACTACATTCTTTTTCTTAGTCACAATCGTCCACATACGAGTGTAATTGAAACAATATTTCATAACTAAGCCAACTTCCCTTTCTATTTCGTTGAGCGTTTCATGGTTGACCACCCTCACGGGTGTGGTTCAGGTGTTTCGCCTTCGTCCATTATCATGCGGAATTCTTAAACAAAAACTAGAAAGAAAAAAAGAAACAGGAGGCAAGGCCAATAAACTCTAAACAAGGCATCCAACAATAGCTCAAGGAGAACTCACACACGTTCGCGTGCTTCAGTGATCTACTTGATGGCGTCTCACGGCGATCGAGAGGCAGTGAGATTGAATGAGATTGGCTTCCTCATGTCGGCACCGCGGATAGGTGCTGCGATCTCACTCTGAGCCCTTGTCCGGATGGATTGGTGGCTAAAGTACCCGCGGCGGCATTTCCTTTGAGGAGAACTATTTTGTCACTGCGCTGCCACGGCCCATTGGCTTTCACGACCGCCCAATCTAGGCAGTCTTCGACCCACTCAAGGCAAAAGCGATTTTACGCGTTGGTCAACTGACATCCGTCACGATCACAGGCATGCAAGCTTGCCTCGATGTATAGATGCAGACACATCGGCCTCGATCCGGACCTACATAAACTCACCACCACCACGCAACCAAAGCTCGTAGCTTGTTCCACTTATTTCAAGGAATCCACTGGAGGTTACGTGCACAACGGTAATTAATAAGTCTGCCAACGATTTGCATACTCTTGTAGGAAATGAGTGTGTCCAGCGGTGCTGTTTACACACCTGCGACACGTTAACATGAAGCTGGACTCGAATCTTTTGATTACCCCCCTCCATCGGTGACAATCGCTCGCGACTTGTTAGCAACGGAGACTGGTGTCTGCTCTGGAATGCGATCACAGTCGAAGAGACTCTGTTCCACGTGGGATTAGTCTACTCCGCGAACATATCCAACTCAGTGCACGTGCTGGCAGTGTTGACAAATACCGCGATGTCGGTATGGCAGTGCTGTCACATTGGTTCCACCCACCACCGTGTGTTGCAAAATTAATTTTTCGTTTGCAATACCGACTGATGATTAAATCATTCGAAGCGGCAGATAATCGTATGGAAATCGTATGTCTTGAGTCAGGAGGAAGTGCTCTGAATGTCGATGGAAATCATCGCGGCAGCGGCGAGCCGGAGCGAAGGGGCACGCTGAAGTGAAGGCTAAATCAGGAAGTCGGATGCCAGTAGATGTGAAAATTGATTGAAATTCAAATGGATTTGAGTCGAAGATTAGTTGCGAGTGATTTATGATAAACACCACGAGATGCGTCATTTGATGGGCTTTCAAATGGGTATTTAAAGCGGCACTCAAGCGTCTTGGAGTCTGTTTGTGGAATGTGTTCTCCTTCCTTGCATACCAAAGATGAGTTCACGATGTTTATTTCATGAGATCGATTTGGTCTTCGAATCGAAAACACCCGCGTCACCTTTGCGCACTTGTAACCCAGCCAGCCTGCAGGCTGAATCGAATGAATCTTGGATGCATCACAAACTAGTTCCGCGGATAGTAGGCGGAACATAATCGCCTTCGACTCACACGACAGTTTCGCGGAGCAAAACAGAACTGGTCTGCGAGAGATTCAGCGAAGATAGGCACAGTCTAGCTTCTGTTGTTAGCCTTGATGTCAATATAGATTTGCAAAGGCCCGACTAAAGTGTGTTTTGAGTCTAAAATAGCCATTCGGCGGGTGAAAATGATAGATTCCGAGGCCATTCGATTTGATCTGTAGTGTTTTCACTCGGTTTCTGGGAGTGTTTTGTTCCGCTAGAGACTAATGCGATGTCGTTTGAATTAATTGGATGAGGATTTAGGTGATTTTTGTGTGGCAAATAATTCGTCTCTGGTCATGGCGTGTCAGCAAAGAGTGCTGGTAAATCATTTCTGGTCAATTTTTGTATACAGGGTGGGCCAAATACAAGTTTCTTTTTAAAAATGCAATCGAATGAACAAAATTAGTTTTTTTCTATGTGTTATGGCTTTATTAGTAAGAACAAACATTCCCATTAATGATGAAATACAACCTCGTTTAAGCGGCTGCCGCGGCTGGCTTCGCAGTATGCGCATTCTGTCACCCCAATTTTTCAACACTTTGTTGATGGTTTCGGGCTATAGCTCACTCAGTAGGATTGCTTGGATGATATTGGCTTGGCCTTAAGAGCTTGAATCGTCTCCGAATTGTTGGCATAACTTCGGTCCTTCACGGTTCCCCATAAAAAAAAACGTCCAAAGGGGTCAAATCGTAGCTCGGAGGTGGCCAATTGACATCGCCAAGACGGCTGATAACACGATTTGGGAATTTGGTGGCATGGGCATGGGCTGTGTGACATGGCGCGCCATCCTGCATAAACCAGAGATCGTTCACATCCATGTCTTCAATTTCAGTAAAAAAAAAAAGAGTCGGTTATCGTGGCCCTGTAACGCCCACCGTTGATCGAAACGTTGTTCCCAGCCTCATTTTCGAAGAAAAATGTTCCAATGATGCCACCACTCCACAATTTGCACAAAACTGTCACTCTCCGTGGTCTGGATGCATTGGGGCTAGATTACTAGGGATAGAATTTTAGGGCTATAAATCTAGGGCTAGAATTTTCTTCTTCTTCTTCTTCTTAGGGCGCTACAGTCCGAGGTGGACCTGGGCCTCACTCAACTTGCCTCTCCAGCCAGCACGATCTTTCGTCAGCTGTCTCCAGTTTCGCACACCAAGCCTCTGCACCGTAAGGCAGGACTGGGATGATCAAGGTCTTATTCAAAGTAGTGACGTTCTGGCCAAGTCGTAGATGTTGTGCGTCCTTTCTCGATGACAGCATATACTTGGTTTTGCCCTCGTTTACCGCCAGACCCATTTTAGCCGCTTCCGTTTCAATGCCAGCAAACGCATCATTGACGGCTAGCTGTGTTCGCCCAATCATGTCAATGTCATCCGCGTAAGCTAGCAGTTGAACGGACTTTTGGAAGATCGTGCCTCTTGTATTGGCCAGTGAGTTTTGCACGATCTTCTGAAGAACGATGTTAAAGAAATCACATGACAGCGCGTCGCCTTGTCTAAAACCTTTTTTGACATTGAAGGTCTCGGTGAGTTCGTTACCGACCTTGATGGAGCAAGGCCTAGCAAGGGCTAGAATTCTGGGGCTACAAATCTAGGTCTGGTAATATATATAATAATTACTGTGTAGATTATAGAAAAATGTTTTCAAAGAAAAAAAAGGACATTAAGAGAACAATTTACTGTCTTCAAAAAAAACAAAAAAAACGGACACGATATCGAAAAAGAGGACTGCCCTCTAAAAGAGAGGACGGATGGTCACCGTAGTCATGGCAAATGAATCACAGTCTAGCTTAGCAAAATGGTGTCTCATTCAAAGAATTGCGGGCATCTACAGCATCTTCTTTTAATCACAGATCTTCCAAATTGAGGCTATCTAACAGAGGTCCCTCACTGTAAGGTTCCAAAATCAATTTTGCCAAAAAGCTACTTAACCAAGGATACAATGAGACTTGTAACTGAACAAAATTTTGTAGTAAATAAGTGAATGCCAGAAACCATTTCGTTTTCGAGCAATTAACCATGCTGCCACACAACTAATAGTCAAATGTCACAAACAGCTGTCAGCTGTCAAACAAAAACTGATTAACAAAGTGTTCGAAAATGAAACTTCTAAAAAAAGAAGCACCCTGTAAGTTTCTGGTAATCCAAGACTCTGGTAATTGCCTCTGTAGAGCTGCATGAACTTCATCAAATGAACTAATTCAATTAAGCAGTATTTTCACACAATCCCAAAGACCAACATTCCATGAGCTCATAGACAAAGAACTTCTGAGATACGCAACCTCGAAGAACACCAGCTCCAGTGGTCGGCGATCGATCTACACTAGCCCGCATTCCAAAACCCAAACAAAGAGTATGAATTTGACTAAGTGATCTCAACTGAGTTATCAAGGATGACATGTGAACCATAAATCTCTCAAAATCCCAACCATAACTGTCAGATTAGCCGTGGTATCATCAATCTTTGCCGCAAGGTTTCGTGGCAATTAAAAGCTCATTAAAAGTGCATCCTCTGTCATCTGATTAGCACAGCGCCCATCAATTACAGAGTCGAGCACGTCACCCCAGTTGACCCAAAATCTGATCTTTCTCTCCGCAATCATGCTCATCTGCGGCACGTTGCCCGTTGCGGTGCACATTCACGCCGACACGGCGCGCATTCGAATTACAAATTCACAACGGACGTGCCCATTAAAGATGTCCGACAACAATTAATTTATGTTTCACTTGTAACGGTCTGCTTTCGCCTTATGACTCCTCGAGTACATGTTTTGCCGGCGCGACGGCGGCGCGGCGGTGGCTCGCGCCTTCCATCTGGGCCACAGAGACATCGGTAATCGAAGTCGTCAGAGTGACTTTCGATTTCAGACCACGACCGGGGCCGATCTTCACGACTCCGACGGACGGATGGGTGTTGGCGTGGTGGCGGTGGTAACGCTGTCCACAGTGGGCTAGACAATCCCACTTCAGGTCCATTAGGGGACTCAAGACCGGGGACTCAAGAGTTACATTGTTCACCAAAGATTGCTTTTCTTTCTCCACCACGGCACGACGTGTTGCGTAAGTCGGCCAATGCACGTCTTCATTTCGGGTCGACCGCAAAAAATCATTTCTCCTCCATGGATCCGGAGACGAGACATCTCGCCGTGCACCTCGCCGGTCTGGAAAGGACGGTCGAGCCGCTCATGCAATCACTTCGACTTCGGTTCAATTGAAATGGCTGGCCATTGTTCCAAGTGTCGACATAATGACATTGTTCGCATACGTGCGATAGTTGGTCGTTGCGCGACAAGAGAGGCCCACATTACATGACGCGCTCCGCACTTGGGGTCTGGCCCCGATCGCATAATTCATTGATCACAAGCGCGGGCCTTTCAGTGGAGCGCCACGGATCGCTTGGGCGGATGATTGATGGAGATTCCAGCATCGGTTTCGCTAAAGGAGGTGAGGAAAGTTGGCGTTAATTTTGTCTGACGTTATTCTTTTGTTGACGGCTGCAATTAGAAGGAGGTAGTGGGTGTTGACGTTGCGACAGCGCCTTTGGGTGGTCGCTGTATCAATGAGTCTGCGTAACTCGGATGCATACATTCATTAAGAGATTTACTCCCGTCCAGAGGAAATAATTTGTTTGAGGAGAGAGATTGAGCAGTTTGACAGATTCAAAGAAAGGCTTCCGACAGAAAGAGGGATGCAATGTGGGCGGAACAAAGGCACCGTACTTAGGCCTTAAATGTTCGATTATTTAAACGTAACTACAGGGTCGGCCAAATACAAGTTTCTTTTTAAAAATGCAATGAAAGGAACAAAATTCAATTGATTCCATGTAATATAGCTTCATTAGTAAGAACAAAAATTCCCATTAATTATGAAATACAACGTCGTTCAAGTGGCTGCCTAGGTTGGCTTCGCAGTAGCGCATTCTGTTACCCCAATTTTCCAAGACTTTGTTGGTGGTTCCGGGCTGTAGCTCACGGATTGCTTTTATGATATTGGCCTTAAGTGCTTGAATCGTTTCCGGATTGTTGGCATAACATCAGTCCTTCACGGTTCCCCTACAAAAAAAAAACATCCAAAGGGGTCAACTCGAAGCTCCGAGGCGACCAATTGACACCGCCAAGACGGCTGATAGCATGATTGGAGAATTTGGTGCGCAAAAGATCGATTGTGGCATGGGCATGGGCTGTGTGGCATGGCGCGCCATCCTGCATGAACCAGAGTTCATCCAAATCTATGTCTTAAATTTCAGTAAAAAAAAAGTCAGTTAACATGGCTCTGTAACGCCCACCGTTGACCGAAATGTGTTCCCAGCCTCATATTCGAAGAAAAATGGTCCAATGATACCACCATTCCACAATCCGCACCAAACTATCACTCTCCGTGGTGCGGATGCATTGGCTTCTCGCCAATAACGTGCGGGTTTTCCGAGCTCCAGATGTGGTATGGCAATTTTGTTTGTTAACGTTGCCGCCGAGATGAAAATGCGCCTCGCCTCATCAGAAAAGATGATTTTTCTCCCAAAATTTGTTGTCCAATACAAGCTGCTCTAAGGCCCAAACTGCGAAGCGATAACGAAGCGGATGGTCGATGGTCGCGCGCCTTTAATTGCTGAGTCAATTGGACCTTGTAAGCGAATAATCCGAGATCTTTGTGCAGAATTCTCCTCAGGCTAGTGCGTGAAATGTTGAGATGCTGTTTAGATCGATGGCGAGTTGATGTTCCTGAATTTAGTCTCACACTCTCGGCCACAGTAGCCACATTCTCATCTGCGCGCACTGTAGGACGACGGGGATTATGAGTGTTGTCCACTAGCATACCAGTTTTACGAACTTTTTGAACAAACATGCGTACAGCATTCGCGCTGGCTGCTTCCTTTCTGGTAAAACGCACTGAAAACAAAACACTAGATGGCGTTGTCTGAATTCAAACCTTTTATGATCGAAAATACAGGTAGGTAAATTTGTCATCGCCAGTAGTCGATCATCCTCACGGTAAGTCTTTAATGGAATGGATATCAAGAGATTTGATTGCATCTTCTATCGATTGCATCGTTCCTACCTTAAACCTCAGAAACCGGTTCACACTTAAATGTCCAACAGGAAAGAAATAAAGGAGCGACAGGTGGTCAAGTGATTATGGCACTTTAGTCAGACTACTCGAAGATTGAGTGCAGTTTGGTACAGGCATCTTCTCAGAAGACCTATATTCGCTTTGAATTAGGGAGACAATGGAACCAAGCAGTTGGGTCTACCAACTTTCGCTTATTACGAGACACAACTTCTTGCAAGTATGCCTTGCAGCAACACATCTATTCAAATTCTCCATTTTGTTATATTCCTGACTGTCAATCGCTGAACAAAGCCATTCATCCGGTTAAAAGGAAAAAATTAACTGGGCAAGTGCGAATTACACGGATAAGGTTCACTCTCTCAGCCTAACGGTAAAAAAAAACTTAAGTTACGTGGTATTTGCGCTGTAGTCGCACATTTTGTGAGTGATCAAGGCTTATGACGCAACACTCATTTTTGCTAAACCACAGCACATAATTTAAAATTCCCACATATCTCGAAACGGGTGAAGTGAAGCCACCTTAACTTGCCGCCATGACCGGGAATGCGAAGATGACGACATACCACCAGACGCGTCCCAGAATTTTCCTACGTGAGCCCTCACACACCAGCAATCACTCAAAAGCCAATCGGTTGGCCAAGAATTTGTATTCAAGTGTCAACCGTGAGTCCTTGAAGTCGCAGTGTCCATGCCCCAAATCGCGACGCAACCACGAGTGCTTGACTCACTGACTCCCAATTGGCATTTCCTCTCTCGACTTGCACGCCCGACCTTCTGTTTCGACATTTTTTCCACCGACACACCGCGAGTGCATTTAATCTCTTTCAGATGCGACCTCAATAAATCCGAATTTGTCATGCGAGTTTCGCTGTCTGCCTTCCAGGGCACGACGCAATGGTGGAAGCAAAACAACAGCAGCTGGCCGGGCTGGACTGGCTCCACACCCAGAGTCCACGCTGAACATTTCCTAAAACAATTCAAGAATCAAGAGAGAAGTATCTGCTCGTTGACTGCATAAACAACTGCTCAGCGGTCCCTGTGGTCGCTTAGAAATCTGAATTGTAGAACGTCACTGCTGGAGGTGGCGGTGGCGGCGCCTAGGCCATGAGCTTGCCTGGATCGCCACGGACTGCGGAGTCAAAGGAAAAGTTGTTACAGTTGTTGACTGAGTCAGCGGACATTCCGATCGCGCGGGGGGCCTCCGCTAAATTAGCGCTCTGGCAGCGTCAACGCAGCCACCGCTTGTTGCGGTCGACTTAGTTTTCCTTGAGATCACGAAAGAGACATTAAAACACTTTTTAACTGATGCTGCTGCTGCCCGGTATCTTTTATGCATTTCTTTGAATTGTAATCCGAGATACTCGTACATTTGGGGCGCTGGCTCAGCGTGCTGCTCTGTATGGCGGGCAATTATTGCGCAAGACAATTTCGCACATTCGCGCACCGGCCAGCGGTGTGGTGGACCGTCTCGAGCGTGAAGCACTGTGGAGTGTGTTGTTCCATTGACACATGAATTGGTTTTGTCATTGAACGGGTTTTCGTTCTGATAATCCAATTTGCCTGGGCGTTTGGTAACAACAAACAAAAAAATGCGCGTCTATTGTACGCATTCGACGCGGCAGTGCCTTGGGTTTTTCCTGCCAATCGGTTTCGGATATTTTTATGAATATGTTTTGACGAAATCCTTAAGAGATCAGACGAGTTTTCATGAGGAGCGACTTGGGTAATTATGTAAATTTCTGCTAATGATGCTTCAGAGCATACATCCTTGTTGACGAGTTTATCAAGTTGGGCGAGATTAATGCTGTCATGGGCTCGTCAGGTGGGATTCGATGGCATAGCTCGGTCTGGTGAAAGCGAGATTTTCGTACTTGACATTCCTATCTTAGACTTGGCACTCTTGAGCTTTAATGAACTTTGTATTCAACTTGCAAGCTGCGTCCAATTGAGCAGCTTGAATTGAACAAAGATTTTGGGCGAAAAATTTTCTTTTCTGACGAGGCCAGGCGCATTTTCATCTCGGCGGCTACATTAACAAACAAAATTGCCGCATCTGGGGCTCGGAGAACCCAAACCCGCACGTTATTGTCGAGAAGCCAATGCATCCACACCACAGGGAGTGACAGTTTGCTGCAGATTGTGGAGTGGTGGCATCATTGGCCAATTTTTCTTCGAAAATGAGGCTGGGAACAACGTCTCGGTCAACGGTGGACGTTACAAAGCCATGTTAACCGACTTATTTTTAGCGGAAATTGAAGACATGTATTTGGACGAGCTCTGGTTCATGCAGGATGGCGCGCCATGCCACACAGTCCATGCCACAATCGATCTTTTGCGCACCAAATTCCTAAATCGTGTTATCAGCCGTCTTGGCGATGTCAATTGGCCCCATCGGAGCTGCGATTTGACCCCTTTGGACGTTTTTTTTTTTTTGTGTGGAACTGTAAAGGACCGATGTTATGACAACAATCCGGAAACGATTTAAGCACTTAAGGCCAATATCATCCAAACTATCCGTGAGCTCCAGCCCGAAGTCATCAACAAGGTCTTGGAAAATTGGGGTGACAGAATGCGCTACTGCGAAGCCAGCCGATGCGGCCACTTGAACGATGGTGCATTTCATAATGGGAATGTGTGTTCTTACTAATAAAGCCAGAATACATGGAAACAATTCAATTTTGTTCATTTAATTGCATTTTTAAGAAGGGACTTGTATTTGACCCTCCCTGTACTCACTTCTTGCTTTCGCCATGAAATAAGAGCAGGCCAAACGATCTCCTTTCAAAATGAAATTGAGTCGAAACACACGCGTTTGATCGAAAATCGATTCGTCGCTCACTGCGTAGGACAAAACAATAAAGTCGAAAGCTGTACACTTTAGGTAGTAGAGAAGTTAATCTTCCTCGTGGTGAACATGAACTCCTAAAGTTAGGTTAGGGGGCTGTTAGTGAATTCACCAGCACACTTAGACCAAGTTAGTCCATTGTGATACCCACAGTCAGACTGCTGCCACTGATCGACCGTTTCAGTGATAGTGCGGTAATTTGATCCCAACGGCAAATGGAGACTGGACCAGATTTTAAAAACCGGATAAAAGCGTTTTACCTTGCTTTCACTGGGATTCGAACCTGGGACCCCTCTAACTTAGGGCAGGCACTTTACCAACTGCGCCATCCAGTCGTCTCTAAACTCCTTAAATGACAGAAAAGTAGACAGCCGTTCTTGACAACCACTCCTACTTCAGTTTGTCGCAAGGATATACGGACGGTGGTGGGAGTTCTCACCGGACATTGTCCGACATGCACCCATGCCAGAAGGTTAGGTATCCCCTATAGCGACTATTGTGGAAGTTGCAGGGACTAGGAGGAAATAGAGTCCGTCCGCCACCTGCTATGCGGTTGTCCAGCCCTACGGGGAAGGTAACTGCTAACACTAGGCAGTAACTTTTTCGACGAGCTGGAGGATCTGGGAAAAATAGAGCTGAAGTACCTCCTGAGATATATACAACAATCTGGGTGGTTCTAATAAGCAGCAAAAGTGTAGGTCTCACGGGGTATTCTAGTACACCCCCCCACACATAGGGCACAATGGACCCAAGTGTTGGTCTCAGTGAGCCGCGACCCGGTCGCAAGGGCACCCTATCATCTACCTACCTACCTCAGTTTGTTTATTTCTGACAATCAAGCTCGAAGGATCAAAAAATGTTCTACAAATTCTTATCCTGCGAGAATACGTGGCCTTTTCTTTGGGTCAGAGCTTATTCTTGCTGCCTTCGAAAGAAAAATTCTACGTCAGATTTTAGGTCTTGTCCGCGAGGAAGGCGAATGGAGGGGAGGACATAACCCCGCAGTGTGCAGGGATCTGTGCCCACTCTGGAAGGCAAAGTTCTCTTCACTATATTTGCGCTGAGCCACTTTGAGCGCATGAAAACCAATGTACCAGCTAAGAGAGTCTTCGAATCTGAGCCTCCTGGTTCGAGAAGGAGAAGAAGTCCGAGTCCTCGGTGTAAAGACCAAGTGGTCCTGACAACAAGAAGCAGTGTTTATCGGGACAAGAGTGGAAGCCAGTACTGTACTGCCGGTATTGTCTGATAAAGACTTATATCGTCCTGGATTGGTAGCTGAATCAAACAAGTGTTTAAAGGTATTCTCTTCATACCATAGGTTTCTTTTATGTCAAACTGAAGTTTACTTTCCACAACCAAAGTCCAGTTAAATCGGTTTAAAGTTGTAACCTTACAACTTTCAGCTCCAAATGGTTCCCCAGCGAACCGGAGATCCGCTCAACTAAGTTCGGTGAATTTAAATTGTGTTCTGTTTTTCCTAGGCACTACTAAGGGCTACGTATCTAGATGTTCACACAGAACGTCATTATCGCCCAACTAATCACCGATGCCTACGAAAATCCCCTTGAAATGATTTGTAAAAAAAACCACACTATGCCCATTAAAGTAGGCAAATCCGATTCCCATTTGAATTATTCAACAGCCGAGACGGTCGCTACAATTCGCTGAGAAATCCCGAAAATGGTTACGACCGACATATGACTCGTCACCCCGACCACTCTCAACAGGATGAAGCCCGCGTCAAGACAGTCACACTTAACAACCGCCATCATAAATAATCATCCGCCCCTCGAGCTCACCGTTCTGTTCTGTGCACTGATTTGGTCTCGTGACTTGAAAGAATTGCTCGCTGTCAATCAGCCGCCTAACGTATGCGCTTTTCGCGCATACATTTTCACACGAAACCAATTCGATGCGAAAACAAAATGGAAAACTTCAAATTCCGGTAGGATTTTCCACGCCACAGGTGTGGCGGCGTCGTCGGCGTGGTTAAACCAGAGCGCTACCGTCAGCTCAAATGACAAATGTCACAATGGCCGCCAACTGTCACAAATGTCACACATATTCGATATGCAATTTTTGATTTATCGTCCAGCCGCAACCGGACGTTAATTCTCCGCCACCCAACCACGAGCGAGCATAATCAAGTGACAGTTCTGGTACTGGTTTTGTTTTGTCACGCATAAGTGGAGAGATAAATCTACAAAACAGGAAGGAACTGGCAACTGTCAAAATTGGACTGGTTGTCAAGTGGCGTAGATAATGGTGACACGCTGCATCACACGCTGTCCGCGATGAATGGCGACCAGTGCGCGTGGAAAAATTCGACTTCACTTGAAGCTCAATTGATGGCGGATTAGTGGCAGTTGCTGCTGCTGCTGTTCGTTCCCCTTAAGCCACTTAATAGGCAAAACCAATTAAAAAATGTGTAAAGCGATTAGACCCCCTGGCCGAGTATTATTCAAAACCAAAGCCGATTTGCGTGCAGATGGGGGAAAAAGAATGGCGCTGCGAGAGATTGGCGGGCCTGGGCAACACGTTTTTGTTGGTCTCGAAGCTTAGCTATGCGGCTGCGGGTAAATCAAGGCTACCGATCACCAGCCTCCAGTGTCTTGTTCATCGCAGCGATTAGGTGTGCGGCGGCGGCTGCTCGTTGGTCGTGTGAAATGTTCTCAATTCGGACGCAGAAGAAGCGATGTCTGGTTTGCCCTTTGGCCTTAATTGAGTCGTAATTAATCATTTGGTAGGCGCGCTTCCTATTTCGAAACTCGGCTCGAACAAAATACTTTCCGGCTTAGTCAGAGGACTGGAATTAGATTCGAATGTCGAGCGGCGCGCAATGAGTTGGCTGCTGAGCGGTTGGTAGCTGTTACCAATTTTTTGTGTGTTGGAATAACACTTGATGTAAGTGTTTGGCTAAGCTAATTATGAGCCGAGCTTTGCGTCATGGATTTGATTGATGTGACGTTAAGTGGGGGTATCATGCAACTTGAGTTGGTGGTCTTTGTGCCTCTGGAGAGGTGGCTCTACGATGGGGCGCTAAGTAGTTTTATTGTTTTCATTCTGCATGAGGAGGAGATTTCTGTCAAATGTGGTGTTTGAGTTTGAGTTTGAGTTTCCATATCTGGGGATTTTTTGAACAAAAACACAAGACTGTTCCGCTTGTCGTCTTCGGTTGTTTGTTCCTTGTTTTGTTACTGTCAGTGGTGAGGTCTAGTGTGATATTCTGTTTGTTTTTCTCATTTTCAAAAAGAACAGCTTCAAGAGATTGCACTAAATGGTCTTTGTTTTGGGATGGAAACTCAAAGATGATTAGTTTGAGTGGGCTGGGAATACAATTTTAAAGTTTTTCGGTCGAATTTGAGTTGACGAAGTTCTTAGGAGACAAAGAGTTGTTCTTTAGTTTGAATTGTGTTTAACACCAAGAACACGACTGGATGGCGCAGTTGGTTAAGTACCTGCCCCAAGAGGGGTTCCGAATCTGGTCCAGCCACAATTTGCTGTTGGGATTAAATTAACGGCACTGGTGTAGGCTGCTACCTGGCAGTACAATGGACTATTTTGAGTCTGAGTGCTCCAGTAGAGTTTCAAACAAATTCTCCGAAAAAAAAACATCAAGAATGTCTAGTACTTAATTTATTGATTAGCTTCATGACTATGGGTTCGATTCAAAGAAAAACATCTCTGATATTTTCACGACTCCACGTCTTTCGAATCACTGACAATGCTCAGAGAGTTTAACTGTGTAGAAAAAGCTTTGCAATCTTGCCGTTCGGAGTCGGCATTAAACTGTAGGTCCAGTCCACACGTGCGTGAGAAAATAATAGCAGGCACAACATGAGTGGAATAGTAGGAATCGACGCACCTACCCACTATGCCACGGTGCCCCACATATTTATGGATACAAATGGTAAAATAATAATTAAAAACTGAGGTTGCCTCACGTCGTCTCTTAGAACTTGCACATTCGTGATTTCAGGTGACTGTGCCTTGTTTTTTTGTGATAAACAATAAAAAAAATCGGATGCGACTCTTACCGATTACATCCGTTCACAATGCGAGTTCAATGAAAAGAACCTTAACATGATCACTCACTGACAGCTGTCAATGTGTATGCTTGAATACACTACAACGTGCATCAGCACATAGTATGCATACAGCACACGCTCATAGGCGCCTATGTATTTGTTGTTTTTTTTTTTTTCATAAGGACAAAATCTGATTTTGACATAGAAAGTCATAACTCAACCAATTTCGTGCAAACTTTAGATCAACCATCTACACGACTATGCGAACAAACCTCAAAATTTTCCAATTCGGTTTGACCGTTACTGAGTTATAATGTCACAATGACATAAAAAGTCATAACTCACGAACACGTCAACCAATTTTTTGCAAACTCTGGATAAACCATCTTAACGATCATACAAACAAACCTTAAAAACTGTATCGAATTCGGTTTGACCGTTAGTGAGTTATAAAGTTACAACGCACTTGCAACAATTTTTTATGTATATAAAAGTTTTTGCTCATATTTTTTTTTTATCAGCCTACGACCCCTGGAGGGCGTGAGTCTAAGCAATTGCTGCTTTCGGTCCCGAGCAGGCTGCCTTTAGTCATCACGATTGAGTTGCGTAGTTTTTATACCAGAGGTTCGTTCTACAAGGTGGTGCACACAAGTCGAGGGGGACTTCGGCCGGCTTGGTGTGCGAAACTGGAGACAGCTGGCGAAAAATCGTGCTGGCTGGAGAGGCATGTTGAGTGAGGCCCAGGTCCACCTCATACTGTAGCGCCCTAAGAAGAAGAAGAAGAACTCAACCGTTGGATCGAGTTGCAAATTGCTTCGAACAAATCACACCACAACGCATCTTGGCGAAATCCGGTGTTGGTTTCAAACGGTCCGGCAGTTCTGGAACCGTACTGTACGTTGCATCGCGTATTTTTTACCGTTGCGCTACACAACCGGATCTATCGAATAGTTCCTTGCGATAAAATCGATGAAGAGGTGGTGCACATCAGTTTGAAACTTGCTGGTCTTTTTCTTGATTTGGCGGAGTGGTCTATAGTCGATTTGTCGGGAAGGAAGCCGCACTGGTGCGTGCCGATTTAGACTTTAAACATTCAGACAGTATGCCCCTAGCTCGGTTGATGCGATCCACCAATCGTATGTGGATGATTTTTTTTTTGCAGACTCAAAACTGGTCCATTATACTGAAATTAAATAAATATCGAGCTTACAATAGTTCAATGGAGTTAACCCGATCTTCCTGATATTGTATTGGTCATAACTTAGCTCAAATAAGACCGCAGCCACATGGAGCTTAGGTCTGAGACTTACTTTTTGGAGATTATGCGTTGGGTAAGGGTAAGACCTTCCTTCAACAAACCCTCAAGCCATTGTGAGGCTGGAAGGTAGAAGGTTACCTCAAAAGGTGTAGGATCAATATTTTTAAACTAACACCCCTACACCAGCTTACCGAATTTCTGCTTCACTTCTCAAGCAAACAGCCTCTTCTCGTGACAAACAAAAAAACAATTTCCCATTCGTACTTCTCAACAGATCCCCTCCAAGTAGACTGCACCCAGTTCCCATTTATTTAACTCAATTTGATGTCGCTTAAGTCAAAAATGGAAACCTGTAAATGTCAACTACTTCGCCTGAACTTCGTCTTCAGTCCGATTGCATCTTCACGTCTCCAAGTGCAGTCGTCCATCCGTTCGAATTCACCTTTCGAATTGCAGTTGTATAATCTTTACTCGACACGAGGCCCCTCTTCGGGTGATCGGTCATTGCCTGCTTCGCACATACCCTCCGCCACTTGCTCGCCGAAGCCAGAAACAAAAAGATGCAGTCAAAAAAAACCTCATTCCCTTCACCAGGTCCAGCAGCCGCAGCGCTGTTGCCCACGTCAACAATTAATAACTCACAGCAGAGCGCGCCGACAATAACAAAACCCTCTCCGGCGGATTTCACACTTCCAACTCCCAGCCTCATTATCAACCGTTCTGCTCTACACAGTTACATCACCGCTGCTCCAGGCCTCCCAGCCTCAGCCACCGCGCAACCGATTCCGAATTGGAGTAGGGCATGATCTCCTGGGTTTAATTACCATCCGATGGCCCTGCTACTGTTGCTGGGTGTCGTGGGGATTGCCGCGACCGAATCGCGATACAGATGCACGCCGGAGATGGAGCACTGAGAGGCCGAGAAGAGAACTCGACTTCAGAACGTACATCCTTTACCGGTTGTGAATCATTTCACAACACAATCCACCGATGAGTTGTAGAAATCCCAATTCCGCTTTGAACTTTCGTCGTTCTTGGTACAGGTGGCGACGTCACCTGGCGTCTGTGGTTGCGGGGGAGACACAAGTGCCCAGTGGATGTCGGATGTGACGGCGAGATCTCGAGTCTTTTCAGAGCAACGCACTTGTCTGCTGTCGCTCCCAACTCATCTCACTTCATCGCTCAACTGGACCCTCAATCGGCGAGAAGCGGTTAATTGTTGTGCCGGACTTGTGGCGTCTGAAGTGGAATTTTCGGTCAATCTGTGTCGTCAGGCGGGTGACGCGTGTGTGACGCGAAAATGTATATTTAGTGTCCGAATAAACGCATTGGAATGCTTTTAGTCGGAAGGTTAGGCACTGTTTGCGCAGCACACGACATCGAAAGCTGTAAACGGAGTACTCTACGACGGACGTGGTGTTTGCGTCAGGGACGCAATTCACCATAATTCGGTTTATTAAGCTAAAGTCATGCATGAAGATGATCTGAATTGGGGTTTGTTTGGGTTATCCGCTTGGGCATGTCCGCAAAGTCACACAGACCGACATAAGTGTGATTTAATGACTGTTAGTGATCGCTCCATGAGAGTATTGACGTTGAAAGCATTGTAAATGAGGCGGGTTCCGCCCGTAAGTCAAGTGCTGACAAGGCAAACATTTGATACATAACTCCAGGGGAAGCCTGTCGGCGGAAAACCTGTAATTAGAAAATAAGACTCTGTCAGGGTTTGATTTAAAACCGCTAAATATGTTGGTGATTAGCAAGATTGTTGCATGAGTGCATAGAGCAACTGAATGGGGACTTGGAAACGGGTTGGCCTGCGGCTGGGCGTAACGAATCGCAAGTGTGGTGAGCGATACTTGAATGGGCGGTTATGGTCCCTATTTTCTGTAACTTATCTGTCTCACGAGATCTGAATCGTAACTCAATTCAAGTAAAATATTTCTAACACCTACATTTTTTTCACGGCTCCGTCAATGCTCGCCGTCAATGAGGCGTTTGTTGGCATTGAAACGGAATCAGCCAAAATGGGTTTGGCGGTAAATGAGGGCAAAACGAAGTACAAGGTGGCGCAAAATTAATCATCAAATTTTGTTTTTGAATGATTTTGAGTCATGGGAATCTTTATTTGGACTTTTACAATTTTTTCTGCTGAGCAGAAAAGATGATATCCGCCTGTGTCTGCTGCAAGTGTTGATACACATTCGAGCCCGTTTTATCACATTTTCCATGACATTCCACAATATTTCCGTTGACAACTGTTCGCATTTCTGTCGAATATTCCTTAAAGGTAGGCAGCGTTCAGAGCAAAAATGAGGTTTGCTCGCGAACATGGACCTACACGGCGAACATCAAAGCCAACGAACACGACACAATCGAAATTTTTCGCCAACAGCGAGCGGCTCGCGAACCAGCCCATACACGACGAAAATGCGGCGAGCACGAGCAAGTTAGGCGAGCAGGAGCAAGTTCGGCGAGCACGAGCAAGTTCGGCGAGCATGTTCGTCGTTTAGGGATGCCTTAAGGGCTGCGATTGTCTGAGGCTTGTTGGCATAAGTTGAACCGCCTTGTTGAAACCACATGTTTACCAAGCACCGCGCATCCAATTCCGGCAGTAAGAAGTCGTTTATCATGGCCTTGTAGCGTTTGCCAGTAACAGTGACCGTATTGCCGATGGCATCCTCCAAAAACTACGGCCCAATCACTCCTCCCGCGTGAACGCTGTACCACATAGTGGCTTTGAGAGGATGTAATGGCTCTTCGTGCATCACACGCAGATTTTTAGTGCTTAAGTGGAAATGCGCCTCGTCGCTCAGGATGATTTTCGACACAAAATCGTCCTTTGCGTTGTTGAGATTGAGGATGGCTTGACAGTAATTTACGTGACTGATGGTCAGGAGGCATTAACTGATGCACTGTTTGCACTTTGTATGGGAACTAGAGTCCAACCGAAGGCCAGTTTTTTGGCGGCTTCCGAAGCCGAAGCCGAATGTTCGGTCGGACTCTAATGCGAACATGTGTAAGTCTTTCACTAAAATTCGCTGTAGAGTCCGTCTGGTGATGCCCAATTGAGTGGCCCGTCGTCTGGTTGATGTTTCTTCGTTCTCAGTGACATTGGCAGCCACAGTCGTGATATTCTCGGCCGAACGACCAGTCCGGTGGCGACCAAGCCCTGCATTGTCTCCTGTGGTTCCATCTGTTCGAGCCGAGTAGCTAAGCGGGGGAATGTTGGCCCTGTTGGCGCAACGCGATTAGGAAATCGACGTCGAAATTCACGAAGCGCTAACACCACCGACCGATTATTGGTAAAAAAAATCGACATCGCTCTTGCGGAGTATAGCCCTTCATTGCTTGTCTGTTCGTACACTCTATCTGTCTAGTTCACAAATGTCAAATATGATTGACGTGCGGCGCCATTTGCTTTTTGCAATATGACATCTTTCGATAGGATGATTTATTTTGCTCCACCTTGTATATGCTGTCATCAGGACACACAAAATCGACGTCTCGGACAGAGCGTCACACTTGGCAACAAAAACTTAGAGGTAGTCAAGGACTTCGTCTACCTCGGCTCTGCAGTAAATACGGACAACATCATCAGTACCGAAATCAAAGTACTCTTGTGAAGTACCGTGCTAGCTGGAAAGGTTTGTTGATTGAGGTCCAGGTCCACCCCGGACTGTAGCGCCACATAAAGAAGAAGAAGAAGCCCACCATTGGAAAGAAGGCATGGAGAATTGCTATAAATTTTGCAAATTAAGGAGAGTGTTTGAATGGAATATGATTAAATTTAATTACTTAGGTTAGGTTAGGGGGCTGCTAGTGAATTCGCCCACAGTCAGATTTCAACCACTGATAGATCGCTCCAGTGATAGCGCCTTTAATTTGATCCCAACAGCAAATGGTGACTAGACCAGATTTGAAAAACTGGATAAAAGCTTATTAAATTTATTTTTACTGAGATTCGAACCTGGGACCCCTCTAACTTAGGGCAAGGACTTAACCAACTGTGCCATCCAGTCGTTGAACATATGATTATGTTCTTTTGGGATATCAAGCCTGTCTCGCAAAGTTACTAAAGATACTAAACAAACATTGTTGTCATCATTGCCCTTCAGCTGAATGAAACGTCTTCAAATTTGTTCGATCCAGATCACTTTTTATTGTCAAATTTTTCACATGCATTTGAATACATGCATACTAACATAATGTTAAACTTTTATGGATTTAGCTAAAAACTCCAACAATCTCGTCAAGAGACTGAGTGAAACCGTTTAGCGCGAGTGATATATTCAGTTTTATTCAGTTTTATTCTTTGAGTTCACCAAAGCGGTCCATACAACTTTTTGTTTGGCAACAAGGGAGAGAGACACTAAGTCTGGAGATCTAGTGTTACCTAACATTTGTGGTTGCACATGTGTTCGCAGAAATGTTTGCCTATGTAGATTTCGGCTTTTTATTTCTTTCAAAGAATTCAAATTCACCCGGAATGACTCAGAAAAATAAATTACAACGCACGTGGCCAGCACACGCGTTTTATTTTCATATCTCTTCATGGCATGCGCCTACGCGCAGCATTTTAATCGCCATTTTTAAATTAGGCATTTTTTTGAATTTTTATAGTCATTCATAAAGTGTGGCAGGAACTGTGATGACGGTGAATTATTTAACAGCATTTGGGGCTCAGAAAACCCGCATTTTTTGTCATGAAGCCAATGCATCCACACCACGGAGAGTGACAGTTTGGTGCGGTTTGTGGAGTGGTGGCATCATTGGACCATTTTTCTTCGAAAATGAGGCTGGGAACAACGTTTCTGTCAACGGCGGCGACGTTACAGAGTCATCTTAACCGTCTGTTTTGGTACTGAAATTAAAGACGGTGATTTGAACGACCTTTGGTTCTTGCAGGATGGCGCGCCATGCCGCATCGATCTCTTGCGCACCAAATTCCCAAATCGTTTTATCAATCATCTTTGCGATGTCAATTAGAAGCTTTGGAGCTGCGAGTGCGATTTGACCCCTTTAGACTTATTTTTGGGGGAGCCGTGAAGGACCGATGTTATGGCAAAAATCCGGCTACAACTCGAAACGATCAACAAGGTCTTGGAAAGTTGGGGTGACAGAATGCGCTACTGCGAAGGCAGCCGAGGGAGACACTTGAACGAAGTTGTATTTCATAATTAATAGGAATGTTTGTTCTTACTAATAAAGCCATAATACATGGGAAAAATTTACTTTTGCTCATTTTATTACATTTTTAAGAAGAAACTTGTATTTGGCCCACCCTTTGTAGCCTTTGTGCCTTTGTTGATCTCAATAAATTTACAAGTTGCTAACACTCACGTTAACAACTGTATGGCGCAGTTGGTTAAGTACCTGCCCTAAGCTAGAGGGGTCCCAGGTTCGAATCCCAGTGAAAGGAAGGTAATACGCTTTTATCCGGTTTTTAAAATCTGGTTCAGTCACGATTGAACGTTGGAATCAAATTAACGGCAACAAAATGCGCATCACTACGTATGTGATGCGACGTAACGATATTTTAATGTTGCGATGCAATACGATGCTTTAATTTTGTTGGCGTTTCGGAGCGGCTTATTATTTTGTGTTTTAATTGTTTCTTTTTTTTTGTAAAAATGTCAAAGAAATTGGGGACAATTTTTTAAATAATTTGGTAAAAAATATTGGCATTACAATGTTAGCTTACATCATTATATTTTAGACAACAAAAAGAGACAATTGAGTCGGAAAATAAAAGAAAAATCCATCGCATCACAATAATCTATGATGCGCTTGTTGCTTTTGTTTACGCAGCATTGCTTTCATGTTGCATTTTAGAACTTGATGCAAAGCATCATTGCCAAATGTTTGCAATTAAGAACGCTTGACGTTGCAGTACTGCGCTAATGTTGCGATTACGAACTCACCCACTATCACTGAAGCGGTTGATCAGTGGTAGCAGAAAATTTATTGAGAACTGTTTCTCAGATTACCACGGCGTCGATTAGTTAATAGATAAGTGTTCATAAAAAGTCCAAAAAGTTCCTTATTTTGTAAAATACAGGCTTTTTGGTACAAAAATTAACTGGCGGTGCCAAAAAGTCAAGGTTTTGGAAAGTGTACTTAGAACTGCAATAAAAATCTAAAAAAATATATACGAGTATGTCGTTCCTTTAATATCATTTTAAAAGATTTTAATGCAAAAAGACATATTTTTCTATTATTTCTAGTTGCCGTTTGGAAAGGGTTAATGGAAAATAATCTTTGTAGCTGTCTTTTCCTGCATCCCCAACTGTCACAAGATTTTCCATACCATCGGCTATAATTCATTTTATGTGGAAACTAAAAAACATTCAGAGTCTAAAACACATCTCTGTCGTTCATTTGCCAAAGTTTACTGTACATATTCGTAGTACACACGAGTATTCCTCTTCAAACCTTGTTCTGAACTCATGTGGAAAAGAAAGAAACACACACCACCTCTCATGACCCCTCTAAGCGTGTGTTTATCTTAAATCGCGTCCGCCTACAGCAATTCTGTCTTGAATTGAAGAACCGACGACAGAGAATAACCAACATCTTCTTCGACTCTGGTTGACATTCCTAAAAAACAAAACCCCCATGCAAACTATTCGAAAAATGTCTCCACCACATCGCTCGCTTTGATGTGCAAATTTTGAAATATGATCCGACATCGCCTCCTAGCCTCGCGATAATAATGCCAAACATATAATTTAAGAATGACTGCGGTATACACTTAGAAAAACACACACAACACTTAAACCAGTTGCGAAAATGTTTGTTTACTTTTCCGCAATTCTCGTCGGCTCGCCGTGCCTTCTCTCCTTCACCACCCTTCGAAAGCCACCACACATTGCTCAATCTCTCAAAACTCACCACGTCTCCACCACCACAGCCTCCCAAAATTGAACACACACTCGCATCGCAATCGATCGATTGAAAATTAAGCGAAAGGTGTAAAGTGTAAGCGCATTGTAACCATAATTAAACCGTCGCTCTCTCCTTCTCGCTCTTGTGCATACGCGGCACCACCACCACGACGGCCAACACACCCACAAGCACAGGCCCGAACCTTGGAGAGAGGAGAAGAAAAATTCAAAAATGAAAAAAAAAAAAAAAAAAAAACAGTCAATAAATTTAAGTTAACAATATTTTTTTCTGGTATTTGCATAATAGTTTTAACAGCAGCACCGTTCAGCTGATCAGTCTTGTTGAAATTGTTGACGTGAACGGACGGCAGCGGCGGCTTTATCGGCGGATTGTCCCACGAGTCTATTCAAGTGCCAGAAAGTGGTTGTCACATGCGCGAGTACGGCGTTTTTTTTTGTTTTCCAAAACTAATTTAACACTCCTGTTGAATTGAATCGGAAGTGGGCAGGACGAGCGTGCCTTACTTAAGCAGATCAAGTGTCAGCGGGCATCGCAGTAGCAGCGTGTGAATGTGAATCTGTTCGAAAATCGAACGCGAAAAGAAAAAAATTCCAGTTCGCTGCTCAACTCTTTTGTTTCGTCTCGTACACTGGCGAGCGTGAATCTAGTTTGTTCCCCGCGATTCGCTGTGCTCCTTCTCTTGTGACTTGCAGTTTGTTTTTGTATATTTTTCTTGGTCGACTAATTGAAAATGAGATAATATTTGTTTAATCAGTGAGAAAACGTGCGCAGTGCCATCGGAATATTTTGCGTGCTGGTGGCTCGAAAAATGTGGTGAGACGAGTGACGGAAACGTGTAACGTGTGCTTAGAATGGCTTTGGCAAACTTTTCACTGCCCTTTGGTGGTCTGCAGACGCAGGCTTGGGGCGCTACCGTTAGCCCCATACAGCAGGTGCAGCGCAATGCGAACACGAATAATCTGCTGTACGGTCCCGCCGGCCATCAGGAGTCGGACGATTCGCCTGCGAACTACTACAAAAACAATCCATACCTACCGCCACAGCCTTATCAGCAGTATAACAACAATCGTCGCAAGGGTGGCCAGGCGTACCTGCCACCATTACAGACGACGAATCGCGGCGTCCCACAGCAGGGGGGATACGATCAACGACAGCAGTTTAGTCAGAATCAACAAGGAGGCGCAAGGAGCTATCAGGCGTCAGTGGGATCTCAGCAGCAGCAGCAACAGCAACAGCAACCGCCATCGACTAGGACATACGGGGAGGGTAGCTACTCTCGTTTGCCTGGCGCACAGCCACAGCCGGCGGTGCAGGGCCCGGTGCGCTCGCAACCTCCACAACAACAGCAGTACTTCACTAGTTCATACAACACACAAACTCATACGTCATTTAGTGCAGGGGTGACTGCGTCCAGTCTGCAAGGCGCTGGAGGTGGCAACGTCTTCGGGACGGACAACAACGACAACCAAGCGCATACGGTCGAGGCTGCTGAACCACCGCCGGCGAACGTGCCTGCACCACCTATTCCCAGTGGAACCGGCAATGGAGGTGGCGGTGGTGGAGGTGGTGGTGGTCTCAGTGGCGGTAGCGGTGGAGGTGGCAGTAACGGTGGCGGTGGCGGTGGCGGTAATCCAAATGATCCTTATCCAGAACGTCCGCCAGGGTTCACCAGAGTCCAGGCGGGGTCGGGGTCTCGCACACAGGTACACGCGGTTCTAGACTACGATGTGGAAGAGGGCGAGGAAGGAGACTACTACGACGAGGAGGATAGCGGATCCCCTGTCAGCAAAAGTAAGTTATTTTCGAAAGCAAAAGAAATTTCGTGAATTTGTAAGTTTTTGCATCTTGTGGGGATGGAAATGGCAAGCAGATGATTTTCAAACTGTCACATCTGAGTGTTGTGAGGTCATGGAAAAGCTGCACCCCTCTTGGCGTCATTTCTTTCCCAAAAAATTCAATACATGACGTACCTGGATGCCGCCGAATTGTTTGCGTGAAAAGATATCCAATTAAACGATTTGCTTTGAAATTACCCTTTAATCGGCGAGTGATTTTCTGGAGTGTAACCGCAAGTAGTAGTCCCGAAACTGCTCATCCGAAAGGCTAACCGGTCTTAATGAAGCAAAATTGCTGTACCTGGCAGACAAAGTAAAAGTGAATGCTAAAGTTGTAGCTGCCTTTAATTACGTGATGAGCAGCTGTCTCTGAGAGATACGGATTGAAGATGTCGTCAAAAGATACGACAGGTCGGTCGTTGACCTCACAACGAACTGTTAGGATCGCTTTTTCGAACTAAGGACTGCTTTAGATGCCAAAATGTCACACATGAGGGATTGTTGCAAAGGGTTCGAATAAGTCTTAATGCAAATCGCACTTCCCCTCCTCACCTGCTTGAATTATGTGTCTCATTTAACGTTCAATAGATATCTTAAGCGGGCCGTATACCATGCAATCACTTAAAATTCATGTACGAACATGAGCTCTAAACTCGGGAACAAAATAAAACAAACATTTTCTAGCTGCGATCGTGGCTGATTTATTCAGATTTATTACCTATTTCATTAAGTGCTGAAGTTGTTGCGTTAAATGAGTGAATTAGAGTGCCACGCATGGAATCACTGATCCGTGTTTTATAGCAGGTTAGTGCTAGACATTGGCTTGACCTCTCAGAAAGATAATTTTTATGAATCATTTTGTTCCTAAGAATGCTCTACATGTGTCCTTGAGTCGTGAGCTTTAAGAAAATGTGTGATCCTTAGAAGCATATTTTATCATCATTGCTTCGGGTTTGCTTAATCAATGAATGAAGAGTGAGACAGTAGAGAAGAAATACTTGAAATGCCAAATACAAGTTTCTTCTTAGAAATGCAATAAAATGTACAAAAGTAAATTTTGAATTTGCGCGGGCGTGCCAATCTTGTACTGGAAATGATATTGCAGCGGGCAGGTATAACAGTTTCAGTGCAGCTAACAGGCTACGCTTTAGCATAGGCTCAGACCCTTTCCGGGCCACTGTCTTTATAGTGTCGCTGCCCGACTGGCTACTTGTACTGGGTGGGCCAAAACCAAGACAATTAACAAAATTAAATTTTTTCCAGTGTATTTGGGACTTTGTTCGTAAGAGCAAACATTCCCATTAATCATGAAATAGAACGTCGTTCAAGTGGCTGCCTCTCGGCTGGCTTCCCAGTAGCGCATTCTGTCAGCCCAATTTTCCAAGACCTTCTTGATGGTTTCGGGCTGTAGCTCACTCAGTAGGATTGCTTGGATGATATTGGCCTTAAGTGCTTGAATCGTTTCCGTATTGTTGGCATAACATCGGTCCTTCACGGTTCCCCACAAAACAAAAAGCCCAAAAGGGTAAAATTGCAGCTCCGAGGCGGCCAATTGACTTCGCGAAGACGACTGATAACACGATTTGGGAATTTGGTGCGCAAAAGATCGATTGTGGCATGGGCTGTGCGGCATGGCGCAACATCCTGCATGAACCAGAGCTCGTCCAAATCCCTGTCTTCAATTTCAGTAGAAAAAAGTCGGTTATCGTGGCTCTGTAACGCCCACCGTTGAATAAAACGTTGTTCCCAGGCTCATTTTCGAAGAAAAATTGGCCAATGATGCCTCCACTCCACAATCCGCACCAAACTCTCTCATGGATGCATTGGCTTCTCGACGTGCGAATAACGTGTGGTTTTAGGTTTTCCGAGCACTAGATGCAGTAATTTTGTTTGTTAACATAGCCGCCGAGATGAAAATGTGCCTCGCCTCGTCAGAAAAAATGATTTTTCAAAATTGTCCAAAATCGTTGTCCAATTAAAGATGCTCTAAGCCCCAAACTGCGAAGCCATAACGAAGCGAATGCTCGGTTCACACGCCTTCAATTGCTAAGTCAATTGGACCTTGTAAGCGTTTAATCTTAGATCTTTGTGCAGATTTCTCCTCAGGCTGGTGCGTGAAATGTTGAGCTGTTGAGATCGATGACGAGTTGATGTTCGTGAATTGAGTCTCACACTCCCGGCCACAGCAGCCGCATTCTCATCTGTGCGCACCGTGCGAAGTATTGTATTCTAAAAATACGAAATGTGTGGTGACAAAATTAAAAATATAGTGTATTTTTTTAAAGTATTTTAACAGAATGAATGGTGGGCGCCGTGGCGAAGTGGGTATGTGCGTCGACTCCTACGCTCGATGTTGTCGGTTCCCGAAAAGTCACCAAAACAATTTTTCAGGGCTTCACCTCTTTCGAGTCACTCACAATGCTCAAAGAGTACAACTGTCTAGATAAAGCTTCTCAATCTCGCCGTTCGGAGTCGGCATTAAACTTTAGGTCCCCTCCACTCGTGAGTGAACAATAGCACGCACAACACGAGTGGTTTCTGAAAAGCTAGGCTCAAGTCCACCTCGGACTGTAGCGCCGCCATTATTATTATTATTATAACAGAATGAATGCAACCAATAATGGACTAGTTTTGAGTCTGAGCGCTTCAGTAGTGTCTCAAGAAAATCCTCCGAAAAAAAAATATATATGGGCTTTACAGCTACATGGGTCTAGCCTGGCATCTACGAATCGAACGCCTAAGATGGCTAGGCCATGTTGAGCGTATGGACAACTTAGCTCCGGCCCGAAGTCTTTGACGCAGCCGGCTTGGTGTGCGAAATTGGAGACAGCTGGGACAACTGGATCGTGCTGTGTGGAGAGGCCCAGGTCCACCTCGGACTGAAGCGTCCCAAAAAGAAGAAGAAAAAGAAGAGGAACTTAGTTTCGGACTCACTTCTGATCTTGAACTTTTTTTAAACGTAATCTTTCATCCTTTATTGCATCTCAGTGCCGATGGGTGTAGGCACTGTAAAATTCGCGAACTAAACTATGGTTTTTGAAGTAAATTCGAAAAATTTTCGAGCAGTGCTCCCTCATGTCGGTGTCCATTGTAAAAGGACGAGACATACTGACAACAAGTCAACTGTCAACGGTCAAATTCGCTGTTTCTACGAAAAATTCTGCCAAGTTGTCTCTAAAAAAAACAACATTTACAAAAATATTTGCTTAGACGTTTTTCAGATTGACATTTACAACCACAAATCATTTCTCGAGATTCAGTTTCTTGGTGTCCACATTCAAGAAGCGAAAATTCGCTTACTGCCCTTAGGCCTTGTGTAAATTTTTGGCTAAATTTTGTCCACAGAATCATTTTTCACGAATCACGAATCAGAATCAGTGTCCAAAATTATCCTTTTGGATAACATTTAGCCACACTTTTACGAAACTGACACACGCCTTGGTTTCAAGGCTAATGAATGTTAATGTAGTTTTCGTGACTTTCTTTTTAATTTTGGTGTTCATAAAAAAACGCCAGTTTCTCAAGCTTCAGTTTGTGATTAAGAACTAGCCCAACATTCAGTTGGAACCTTACAGTGACTCCAAGCGTCACAAGCTCGCCGGCGTCATTAAAACTCCTCAAGTCATCTTGCGGTTGAAGTTACGGATCCCACAAACATTGCCTTCAATCAAATAGATGCTTTGAAAAATACGTAAACATCAGCGTAGCTGCCTTTCCAACAAGGTCCAACGCATCATAGGCATTTTAGCACATTCATTAAAAACATATCTGCCCCCTTTAGCCTTGATTATCGCCTGTCTTCTTTTGCGAAATTAATGAACGTTAATTCAATTTGCAAAGTATTTCGTCAAAAATTAGGCTCTGCGGTTTTAACGCCTGGTTACTAGCTGACGAAGATTTTTTCTCCAATTGGTCGTGACCTACATTTCAGCCGCGATATGTGAACATCCGCGCTTTGGGGGAAATTCCGTCCTCTCCTAAAGCAGCGCACCTCATGACGAATCCAATGAGTTCACAATTGAAGACGTGTTCGACGGAATACGGTTTATTTCAAAAATCTCCATGACAAGGTCAGCGCGGTGTCTGAAATGTCTTCTGGTCAAGATCATGCAGCGTCACAGAAGGCGACCGCAGCGCGATGGGTTGAATTTATGTAGTTTCCCACGTTGGATGTCGTAAAATCAGTTGTATCTCAGATGGCTTATCTCCCGAAACTAGACAGAATGACTGGCATTCACTTGTTGTGTGGAGGAAGCTTCACGTAGGGGCCATTTCGTTGTGGCGACCATAAAGTCAGTCCCAAATGCATTAGTGACGGTGTTCTGATGGCGATCACATAAAAACGGACAAGTGGTGCTATGACCTTTACGCGTCTGTTCGATTCCCATCGAATTAATGTTCAACACATTCATTGGGGCATTAACGAGGTATGAAAAGACGCATAAAAAGGCAGTTAAGAAATTCAAGTGGCACCAACATCCTGAATGGTTTTCTGATTCAACTTAAGCCTGGATTCTATTCGATTCGAGATGGTGGGGGGTTTTACATGAATTTAAACAGTCGAAGCTGGTTTTTATGATCAGACGTAGAATATTCGAAGTTCTTGAATTTTTGATGTGCATTCTGGGGAATTAGATCAGAGGCTAGTCTGATTGCTTTGAAGTAAATTTGTTGGAGGGATGAGTGTGGGTATGTCTGGGATTTCATCTAAATAATTTTGCGGAATTTTGTCCAGAGGCATCTTCTGTGATTTTGAATGAGTGCATGGGACGGAAGAAGAATGATCCAACTCGATTTGGAAGTAATTCGGTTTGACCCGGTTTATTAACTCGAGTTAACACACCTCTAGTGCGAACTTTTGTATAGAGAACAGAGCATGAGAAGCGCGAGATCGGTAGAAAGAGAGTTACTACTGCAGGAATGAGGTAAGGAAGATTTACCAAAGGGTGAAGTAAACTTGTCAGGGTTATAAAGTCCGAACCGAAGTCTGCAAGGACGATCAAGGGATGTAGAATCACAGTCGATGCTGAGGATATAGAAGAACCACTTCTGAAGACTTTATAACGGCGATGAAGAACCGAATTCCGCTGTCAGGCAGATTGAACCATTCAACTCGAATGAAAGGGACGATGTGGATCAACAATTCCGTTCCCCCGACCTGGATGAAGTGAAGATAACTATATTGAAACTGAAGTCCAACGCAGCTGCTGGACCTGAAGGCCTAGCGGCTGAGCGTTTCAAAGCAGCAGGCGATGACTTGGTAAGAAACATGCACCAACTCATCTGTAAAATATGGTCGGAAGAAAGCTTGCCCGATGAATAGAACCTCAGCATTGTTTGCCCGATCCACAAAAAAGGAGACGCTCTGAAATGCGACAACTATAGAGGCATCAGTCTTCTAAACATTGCCTATAAGAACCTATCCTATCCTATCTGAATGCTTAAAGCCCTTCGTCAACAATCTGCAAACAAACCAGTGTGGCTTTAAGTCAGAAAAATCCACCATCGACCAAATATTCACACTGCGGCAGATCTTGGAAAAAACCCAGGAACAACAAATCGATACCCACCACCTTTTCATAGATTTTAAGGCCGCGTATGACGGCATCTATAGAGACGAGCCATACAGAGCAATGTCTAGTTCTGGCATCCCTCCCTTAGTGAGTTAGGACAGACATGGATGTAGGATGGGACGCTGAACAGAACATCTATTACTCTACGAACTATGCGAACAGTACACACAGATCACGTAACACGACAGATAACCGTTACGGTCGGGTGACCCAACAGCGGACTATACAAAGACGATAATGCTACGCATTCGCACAATGTAACAAAACGGACGAACACACAAACAGACATGATGACGATGACACACAGTAAACAAGACAAACAGCAGATGAGGGAGTTTTCGCTTCTAAGTAGTTAAGCAGTTAGTCGAAAGTAGAACGCCGGAGTGTAGAGTCATTTTTATTGTTCGGCAGCCAACAGCTACCCGAATAATGCAGTACATTTGTTATTTAATAAACATTCAATATCCTACTTCGTGTTGTTTTTTAACGCGGTGATCGCCAAATCCCACATGGATACATCAAATTAAAGCTCCGAGGTCATACGCTTAAACATACAGCTTTGGCCAAATGTACAGGGCACCCTTACCTTTTTGTCTTTGCTGCCAAATCACTTATCGGAAGTTAGGTTAGGAGGGATTTATGCTGTTGCCAGCAATTACACCCAGAGGCCGTGGAGGTCCATTGTGTATACCCTGTAAGGATTGCATGTTTTCCGAGAATTAACGCAGGGTCAGCATGCAATTACCAAAACCACCCCGTTCTAGTAAGAAATTTCCTTAGGTCAGGGATCTGTACCTTCGCCACATCGCTGAGTTCGTGAAAGAAGAAACTGGTTTATTCATACCTAACTGGTAGACAGCAATCTGTAGTCGTTGGAGATCGGAGATCTCAGATGTTGCTTGTACCGGTGTACAGACCTTTGCGGTGTACTGGTGTACCGCAAGGGTCTATACTCGGGCCCGTTCTTTTTTCAATATATGTGAACGGGCTTCCTAATATAGTGCAACACTGCAAGGTTCATATGTACGCTGATGATGTGCAACTATTTATTCAATGCCCTACTAGTTCGATTGAATCAGCTACTCTTAAAATGAATGAAGACCTCTTCTTCATCCCTACAGCTCCTACAGAAATCGTTCGCCGGGGGGTTTAGTTTCTTAGCCATTGCATCTATTGTGTAGTGGCCAGTGAGAACCCTTGTTAAGATGCGTATGATTTTCTTATTGTTATGAGGGATTTGGATATGAGGGATTTGGTCTTGTTGATATCGTATGTGGGCTATAAGGAGTTAGATATGACGCAGCCTGGGTGGCTTTGCCACTGTTCGTTTGCTGCTCAATGAGTTTTTTGGCTGAGCTAATAGGATAGATAGTATTGTCAGCCGATTCAGCGCCTGAACTTGAACCTGTCCGTGCCAGTTCAACTGCTATTTCGTTTCCTTCAATGCTGGAGTGTCCAGAAACACAGCATAGGAGGATTTTGTGGCGGTTCAGGCTTTTAAACTCTTTAATGCAATCCTTGATGGATTTGGAGTTTACGAGATGGGAATTCAATGCCTTCAAGGCTGCTTGACTGTCCGAGCAGATGGTAATTTCCATGTCAGAAAGGAGCATTTGCTGTACAATCTGCGCAGCTTTCTGAAACACAAAGATTTCTGATTTATCGGAAGTAATCAGTTTGAATTTTATGTTTTTCGGCGACAGTATCTGAGATTGTAAACGATTTTTATTTTTTCCTCTCATTTCATTTCTTTTTTTTTTGCTTTTTAAATATATAAAGAATCTTAAAGGGTGCCTAATACATTTGGCCAAGGCTGTACTTATTTAATATAAGCATTAGCATAAAATGATTTATCAAATTTAAAAGACAAAAAAACCTGTAATCAAAAGTGAGTGTACATATGGTTATGCCGGTGATTGTAAGACATAACGGCTTTTATTAAGCATTTGTAGAAACATTTTGAGTGGCAGATACGAAAACTGAAAACATTGGTAACATAAATTTTGTTTCAATAAGACAATTCTTTTTAGAGGCATGTGTACACTTTCTTGAGGCACTTTGTTTACTGTTTTGTGATTACCGTTATGTTAATTAAAATATAGGGTATGATTTAAGATCTTTCATTTAAGGGCATCAATATCTGTTGTAGATCATACCGGTCAACTTCAATTCTTAGGACAAACTTGCAGCTAGTGATTGTTCACTCATTTTTGACGCTGACTGTATAAAATCTGGTTGGATAGTTGGAAAGTCTCTTTTACAATCTTATTTAATTTTTTATTTATCTTCTTATTTATTTAATTCATTTAATTTCGTTTTAAAACTCATCTTTACTGTTATTGTTCAACTGATCACTTTTTTGCGTTTGACTATGACTGACAGTGGACTGACTGCCCGCGTGTTCCCTCTGTTCTGTCTTTCATGTACATTGATCGTCCCTATCTCTACGTAAGTGAGTGTGTGTATGGGTGCGATCGTGTGATTCTGTCTGCCATTCAGTCGCCTGATCGCATTAATAATACGCTTGCACTTAGCAGCTTACTTTACTAATAACTTTGTTGACCTAAAACGAGGACTCATTAGCAATCTTCTTCGTTTCGTATAAACCTCTGATCGGTTACCCTAATGTGTGCAGTAGTCCTCTTCATTATTAAGGACCCATGTTGCTGTACAATGGGCCTTGGTGGTCTAAGTGCATCCCCCCAACCTAAGCCAGGTTCTAGTGCCTGACTGTAAATGATTTTACCCACACTTACATCAAGCTAGACCCATTGTGATATCACGGGGAATATTATTTCATTTAGACTGTCAATGCAGTCTCGTTTACACACCGTCAATGACTAAGATCAGTAAAATGAGTAGTACAACGAGAAATTCCCATGGATAGCTTCACAAAAGTTCTAATCATCACTCCATATGCGGCACTGGACACCTTCCAGCTGTCACACATAACTTTGAGCAGAGTAATCAATAGAATCTGCCTCTTGCATTTGTGATTACTAAGAACTAACATAAACTTTCACATTTCCTCTAGTCATGATATAAAGCATGATGCGTCACTGAAAATTGCGTCAGGCTTGCACAGGAGTATCTAAACCTCTGGAGAAAATGTGGACTTAATGATATTTTGCAGCGTTAATTTTCCAGACTTCAACAAGTCGAAGCACGTTGTCATTCATTCACCGACTCAACTGACAGCTAAACCAGCCAATTAAATAACTTCGTTGAATGTCGGCAACATACTGAGACAGCTCTTGTTAAAAGAGACACTGTTCCCTCAAGTGCACTACAGAAGTGATGACGAGATGAACGAACGAAAATCGATCCTCTCAACAGTAGCAGCCTATAAAACTACTTCCGAGCATGTTCACACGGCCCCTCAGTCGGACTGCGGATTCCAATCCATTTCTCCTTCCAGTGTCATTGTTGTCATTGTTTATGTCATAAAATTCTTCACCGATTAACTTGAAATTTCTTCGATCAATAAATTAGCATTTTTCGAATAAAGAGAGTACGAAATACGAAATTGATGCATGCAAATGGTGGAACATAACAAATTCCAAGAGGTAAGAATGTCCGCCCATTTGTTTGGGAGCACATTCCGAAATGTGCACGTGATCAGAGCCATAGTTTGCCCAAAGCCATGACATTATTTTCGATTCGATTGGAATTTTTTTGTAGTCGCGATGTTGTTAAATGCGAATTCCTTTGGCTTCACTTCATAAATGCCAAGACAAGACCAGAACATGTTTTAGAATTCTCCCCTCGAACGTATCAAAAGTCATTCACATCAGACAGCCATCGTATATACCTGTTCATCGTAAATCAAGACCGTGAGAAGTGAATTGTTTGAATGTACTCGTATGTGGAAAGTGTACACTCGTAATTTACGACAATCATTTTTCAATTTCATTTGATTCCGAGGGGGGCTGGAGTCAATTTGAATGAGCTGAGGAAAGTGAAGTGATTGTTAAGACATTCCTTCATGAGTGTTGTCCACAGAACTCATGGCTGCATGTTCGTCAGACCGTCTTTAGATTTGATGGCTCGATGTCTTGACGTGAGTCCTTGGATCGGATTCTGGCAGGTCGGGTTTGCGTTGATTTCTTGCTGTGGAAACAAAATTGAATGCAGTCAGACCACTTGGTCGGTAACATAGTTATTTACATTTTCTGTGGATGAAGGTTGGTTTTGAAGGTTGTGTAGGTTGTGTCCGTCGAATTTTCGGTCCCGTATGCGAGGAGGGTGAATGGAGGAGAAGATACAACCCGCGAACTCTACGAAGTGTAGCAAGATGTTGATGAAAACGACGACTACACTGGCTCGGCAACATCGAGCGAATGGACAGTAACGCTTCAGCAAAGAGGATCTGCGAATCACAGCCAACAGGAAGCAGCGTGCACGGGAGCGCAGGGCATGGAAGTCTGCCGTGCTTCAGGCAGAAATCCTCATCGACTCCCGATGAGTTAGAGTCGATGGCGAAGGATCGAGTAGCATTTCATTGTCAGTTACAGGTTCGGAGAACTGTCACTGACTCCAGAATGTTGGTGCGGATAATAATGAACATTTTGTCCGGAATTGAACTTAGACCTTCAGGTTAGGAGTCCCCGGACATGCACAACTGCCCAAGGGTGACGGCGCCAAAAGTTGTCCGGTGTAAATTGTGTCACGAGACCGCAGATTTCTGCTTGAAAGTAATGCAATATTCTGAAGTTCGACTGACTATTGTCCTTAAATGTCAAGGAAAGATCGTCATCAACGGGTGTTTGAGAGTGTGTCCTCTCACATTGGTCTCACTTTTCAACCAGCAACTTGACGAAATCCGCACTTGCTGAGTTCTCTTCCTCTTCCTATTACCATTCGTTTCCAAAACGTGTCACCAAAGTCCGTCTCAGCTGTCAGCCAGGCACCCCCATCGGCGAATGATCCTATCCCCATTTATTAATCGACACCCGAAGGTGTGTACTCGCGTCAAGTCAATTCAATTTATGTCACTTTCCCGAAATGAATCGTCTCCACTCTTCTGTCATCGTTGGTCAAGTGGAACACTAAAGCACTCACATACTAGACCCGATGTGTTAACGTGTGGCTAATTTAAACGCCAATTATGTATCTGTTTTGTTATAAGCCATTGTCAACGGCTACGCTTTTCCGTGTGCCATTAATTAATCCGGCCAGCAGGAGCATAATTTACTAAGACACCTCGCGTCTTGCGAAATCCACACCATCATTAATCAGCTTAATTTCAAATGTCAATGCCAAATTTATCTATGACTCGGCAAGAAACAATTTCTCAAGTCTTAGATACCGAGACGGCGCGCACATTTTGCTGTCTTATTTTTGTTTTCGAAAAACGATACCATTCTATTGCATTCTTGTGTTCTGCGTGGCTGATGGCTTGAGCACATTATTCAGAAATCATTAATCAACGTTGACACGGGCGAAAACGCGTACTTTTGAGTCCATCACGCGATCGCGACGGTGACGGCGTGTTATGCAAGAGGTTTCGTTCAATTTCTGACGATGACGTCGTCGATGGGCGTGTGCTTAGTCAAGCCATTGATCGATCTATTGGACCGTTGGTCCACATTTTTTCTTGTCTAGGTTTCGTGGAGAACCGTTTGTGAATGAGTTCGCAAAGGCTTGACGCGAATTAAGGCTGAAAAGCGTGCTGGCGTGTGGAGGAGTGGGCGACCTTCAAGGCGTTGGTTTTCAAAAACCTTTCTAATGCTCAAATTGATGGTGGTCGGCAAGAATGCAGTCGCGGTTACTTTCACTTCGATTTTGAGGACTGTTGAGTCCAATCGGAGGTAATAAATCGGATCAACGTCGAATCGTGCAATGCGCTGGGCATTAAGTTAGGATTTTTGAAATATAGTAGCCTTTGTCGGAAATCTGGTCGTAGGTGATGTCACTCAGGTGGTGCCACTCTTTAATGTGGTCATGGAACAGGAGAAAACCAAATTCTTTGGGAAATTGTTGTAAAAACGGCAACATTAACCAACGATTACACTTCATCAAAGATCGAGTTAAGCTATCAAGTCGAAAACGTATGTTTTTGAGTGAGTGAAGTGAGAGCTGGCGAAAGATCGTGCTGGCGAAAGATCAGGCTGGAGAGGCATGTTGAGTGAGGGCCAGGTCCACCTTGGACTGTACCGCCCTAAGAAGAAGAAGAAGAAGTTTATCGGGAGTGCCCTACGCAGAAGGGGATATCCAATTTCTTTTATCGTGGCTACATATGGACTGATCTAAATGCCGCGTGTTTTCAGATGAATTCGATATCCAAAGTGGAGAAAGACAAGGCTGCACCCTATCACCAGTTCTATTTCTTTTGCAATTAAGCGATGTGAATCAAGCGGGCATGTAGACAGGAAATGGACACACATTATGTACTCTGTAGACCCAGGTATAGTACCTGAGTTAAGCTGACAAATGTATGCCTACTATGCATATAGTCACCTTGTGCTTAGCAACTTCGGGACAGGTTACAACGACTCCTCCTGACAAAGTGGAATAATTGAGATTATTTAGGCAATGTCCAGTTCAATTCCGTCATGAGTCAGTACTTTCAAGGAATCAGCTGATAATTTTTGTTTTCTTAGCGATTAATTTCAGCCTGAACGCGACAATGTGTCCCTTCCTTTAACTTTAATGCCATTTCGCATATATAGGGTGACCAAATACAAGTTAAAAATGCTTTTTAAAAATGCAATAAAATGCGCAAAATCAATTCTTTTTCATGTATTATGGCTTCATTAGAAGGAAAACATTCCCATTAATTATGAAATGCAACGTCGTTCAAGGGGCTGCCTTGGCGTGCTTAGCAGTAGCGCATTCTGTCCCCCCAATTTTTTAACACCTTGTTGATGGTTTCGGGCTGCAGCTCACGGATTTCTTGGATGATATTGGCCTCAAGTGCTTGAATCGTTTCCGGATTGTTGGCATAACATCGGTCCTGCACGGTTCCACACCAAAAAAACACGTTCAAAGGAGTCACCTCGAAGCTCCGAGGCGGCCAATTGACATCGCCAAGACGGACGATAACACGATTTGGGAATTTGGTGCGCAAAAGATCGATTGTGGCATGGCCTGTGTTGCATGACGCGCCATTCTGCATGAAGCAGAGGCCGTCCAAATCCATATCTTCAAGTCCAGTAGAAAAAAAGTTGGTTAACATGGCTCTGCAACTCCCACCGTTGACCGAAACATTGTTCCCAGCCTCAATTTCGAAGAAAAATGGTCCAATGATGCCACCACTCCACAATCCGCACCAAACTGTCACTCTCTGTGGATGCATTGACTTCTCGACAATAACGTGTGAGTTTTCCGTTTTCCGAGCCCCAGATGCGACAATTTTGTATGTTAACGTAGCCGTAGCCGCCGAGATGATAATGTGCCTTGCCTCGTCAGAAAAGATGATTTTCCGCCCAAAGTCGTTGTCCAATTCAAGCTGCTCTAAGGCCCAAACTCAAACTGCGAAGCGATAACGAAGCGGATGGTCGGGTGTCGCGCTTTCAATTGCTGAGTCAATTGGACCTTGTAAGCGAATAATCCGAGATCTTTGTGCAGAATTCTCTCTCTCCTCAGGCAAGTGCGCGAAATGTTGAGCTGTTGGGGACGTTGGGACGATGTTGAACGGCGGGGACCATGACTGTTGTCCACTAGCATACCAGTCTCACGAACTTTTTGCACAAACTTGCGTGCAGTAGTCGCGGTGGGTGCTTTATTTCGGCCTAAACTTCTTTTCAAACCCGGCTCGAAGGACCATGAATTGAACACGAGTCGATAAATATTTACCCACACCATTTCGTTCGGTTTTCAAATCAAAAGGTGTTTTTATTTGCCTACTTTCAATAATTACAATTTGCAGGTGAACAGCCCGATTCACACTCATCGTCGCTGTCACCTTTTCAAACATGCAATTTGAGATGCGAGACGCGCATTCATCAAATAATTAAGTACATACAAGTAAATTGAGTGGCGAGAAGCACCCTCATTAAGTGTTCTTATATGTCTGTGTAGCAGACACCCTGTTTGGGCTACGCAGCACTCACTTTGGAAATTAGTTTTTAATATTTCCCGACGTTGTTTCGAGCGGGAAACAGTTGTCAGTGTCAAAATAACCTATGATTTAAATAAAACCATTAGATGGCTCACCCTGTAGCTTTAACATTGTTGTGCTTCATTCTTTGGATAGGATTCGAGGAGCATGATGTTTGAGATTTCGAATCTCGAATCTCGAAAAAAACGCTTAACATTTTTTCACGGCTTCACCATTTTCGAGTCACTGACAATGCATAAAGAGTATAACTGTCTAGAAAAAGCTTCTCAATCTCGCCGTTCGGAGTCGGCATTAAACTGTAGGTCCCTTTCACTCGTGAGAACAATAGCACGCACAACACGAGTGGTTGCTGAGAAGTTAGGCCCAGGTCCAGCTCGGACTGTAGCTCCGCCATTATTATTATTATTAGTTATAATCCAACCGCTTGATGATTTTACCTAAATCTCATTTAAAATGTATTCAGCTCTTAACGCTGTTAGAGGAGAGGGCGGTCCTTTTCGCCCAATCAAAGTTGAACACCTCCCTGACTTCCATGAAGTTATTCTCCTCACGATTTTACTACAGCAAAAGTCGAACCTCATGATAGAGGGGTCCCAGGTTCCAATCCCAGTGAAAGCAAAGTTAATATGCTTTTATCCGGTTTTCCAAATCTGTTTCAGTCTCCTATCACTGGAGCGGTCGACCAGTGTCTGACTGTGGGTACCATAATGGACTAACATGGTCTAAGTGTGCTGGTGAATTCACTACCAGCCCCCTAACCTAACCTAACCAATGGATGTCCAGTGCACTTCTCATACCGGACTGAAGCATTCAAACGCTTTTATGATCTGCGAATCGGGTGGGAAATGAATCTTGAAAGCAATCTTTTCACAACATCGCTTCATCTATGTTCTTCATCAGTTGTCGTGGTAGATCAATTTTGAATGTTGCTCTTCTTGATTATGGACCGACATCAAGTCAAACATCTTAATTAATCAAACTTTCCTATGCACGAGCTTCCAACTCAAGACTTTGGTGTTAATAAGCTCGGCCATAAAACGAAATGGTAACATTTAATTTTTTATTGAGCATCGAATTTCTTAGCAAAACCTTTCTCAACGACAACGGTTTGATATTCACAAAAGGCGCGTTAACTTGGGAATAACCCAAAAGTCGATCAAGTCGGACTCCATAAAACCGCAGACATCTTCAGTGATTCATGCCAGATCACTTGAAAGGGACATAACTGGCTGACCGTTCACGGATACGTTCATTATCTGATCTTTCACCTCGGCATGTCGCATTAAAATTCAGGCGCCAAAAATCCGCGACCATTTCCCATTCATGTCATTTCTGTCGTCTATCTGATGTGACATAACCCACATGATTAAGCGTAAAACGAGCTCTGTAAAAATAGAACCCCGGCACATCCCAATCATCGTCAGTCCCGCCTAATCGTACAACGCCCCTCTCAAGCCTGAAGCCAGGCTTGTCTCTGCGCGAAAACATAAAACTCACGCACACAAATGTCGACTACTATCGCCCGTCCCCCTCCCGCCTGGTGGCTTTTCCCCCCAAAGCACCAAAGCAAACCCCAGCGCTCATAAACTCGAAAACAAATATTTTAATTTATAGCTTCAGGTTCATCGTCAAGATACCCATCATGCGACTGACGCCAAAAGCCATTCACACTCTCGCACTAAAAGTTGCTAACCTCCTCCCATGGCGTATGCTGATTCAACCTTTCGTCGTCCGAACGCCGATCGCTGCTTCGTAGGTGAGTCTGATTAGAGCCCTTCGCGGGCTGTGCACCGCGTGCCGTGTGCTTTCCCGCTTTTGGATCCGACTCCGATCAACAACCACCGACCAGGGTCGCTCGACGCGGAGAGATGGCAAGGCCGTTTTGTAAATTAGGCCATCGACTTGGGCCCAGCTTAGGTCCAGCGCTTCGCTGCACCGTCTTCCATTCCAGATCGTGATAGCCGTGAGAAATACTAGTTTCCATTATCGACTCCGGGTTTCGGAAACATGTCAGCCACTGAGGTCTGCCCCGGCCCGCGAGTGGTTTCTCGGCTTTTATGCGTTTCGTTAATGAAGCTGTCTTGGAGACATCGCGCTGACCTTGGAACTGATTCACATTTCCCAGCGGTATGTGTGAACTATGAGCGGCGATACGCGCGCGCCATGGGCAAACGTCGTCGTCTTGCGAAAAAATCAATTAGCGACTTTGAATGAGACGCCCACTCGGTGATGACCAAACCGTTGTTTTGGTGGGCGCGCTGGCGATGGCCCGAAACGTGACCACTTCTCTGTGGCTTCTGCCACAAGAATCACCAAAACCGCTCACTGACGGAAGTGAAGTTTTCGGTCGTCTTTCGCGGAAGCGCTCAGATGCGCGCGCATTTTTGCTCCCATCCGGCCATGGGGTAAAAAGCCTCTCAAGTGGCTGTGACTGGCTGCGGCTGTGCCGTGGCCGTAGCCAAAGCTGCAACGTAGAATGAATGACAATTAGACGGAGGTGGGTTAATTTATTCTGAACAACTTTTTCGATGATTTCGCAGCGAAAACATAAAAAAGACGATAAAATATGCGGAAACTGTGTGTGGCTTGGTGTGCTTAGTGTGTGCCCGGTGTGCTCGGTGTAGCTCGGGGATGCTCCATCAGAGTTGTGTAGCCGTTGGCGTAGGAAATGGCAACAAAAAAAAATAAATACTCATCTTTTGACGGGGTGTTCATTGAGCAGAGCGGTTGTGTGAAAGTGCGCTGATGACATCAGGAATTCGCTTAGCCTTCGTCGCATCTCGGTGCGAACAATGACGTCTTGAGGGAGTTCCTATGAGTGGTGCCACTTGAGGTAACGCTTAAGCATCGCCTTACGCACTCGACTCCCGAAGAGGTCAGAGTTTGATTGGAAAGGTGTCGTTTGTTTGTTGAAATGCAAACTCAAGCTTGTCGTTGGGTTTTGACAATTTTCGGGGCGAACACCCTCTGCGGTCGTTTTCACGGTCAAGGTCTCCAAAGTTAATGGCAAGCCTTTCGCTAGCATTCTCGAAGTACGTGCCACAATGCGCATATTTTAATGGAGGTGAATAGGCAGTCGTAGCTAACTGTTTGCGCACTTGGCACAGTGCACTCGCAATTAGTTGGACGTGAAGGAACAGATGACTCAAAGTGGATATGGCATATGGAGCGAGCGGGGAATCGAAAATCTGGGTCAATTAGTCAATACCAGGGCGGCAGTATCTAATCTGATGGATAGGCTTGTTGGTGGATTTCATGGTTAACTTGATTTTAAATGAGCAAGCAATGCTGCCAAAGTATTGGCTGGGGGTTTGATGTTTTTTGTTAAAAGCTTTTCAATAAAATTATGGGGTCTAATGGACTTGGAATTGGACGAAATTCTTCTTGTGAATGGGAATTATTTCCACATTGTCGCTTACTAAATGGCGTAGTTAAGTTGACGGGCGCCTTTTCATTGATTTAGGAATTTAAGCCAAATCTTCTCTTCTTCAAATGAACTGCTGAGGTTGTTCAAGAGGTGTCGGAGCAGCTCCGTTTGATACAACCACTTTCACTTCAGCCAGATTGCTGAAAAGAATGGACTCAATAAAACTGATTGAGTCCCATACTTTTTACAATTAAAATGATCGTATAATTCTTAACAATTTGGATCATTTGCCTCAGTTTGTGCCGGATATTAACAAAGAGAGTGAAAAATAATTGCTTTGTCGTCAAGAGTCATGCATTATGTCATACGTCGATGGTGAATCCAATTTTATGTAATGCCCTGCACAGATACTCGTATAAGCATATAAGCATTTTTGTCAACATCTGCCCTAGGCCTATGCCATCAGATTTATGGCGTCATTCACAAATTCCAGCACAAATTCCAAATTGTCCATATTTCTATCCAAAACTAGCTTTGAAGTATACAACACAGGGTGGTCCATTTAGTGTTTTTTTAGATGATACGTTATTTTGACACTAACATCCGTTTCCCGCTCGAAATCTTGACAGAAAGTCAGTATCGTACCTCCGCGGAAGGAAATAAATCGCTTTACGCTCGAACAACGTTGGGAAATTTTAAAAACTTATTTCCAAAGTGTGTTGCCCAACAGTGCGTTTTTTGAAAACTAGTTTTGGCCGAAATGAAGCATTCACTGCGACTGCTGTACGCAAGTTTGTGCAAAAATTTCGTCAGACTGGTTGCTACTCCACAACACTCATGGTCCCCGTCCCCATTGTCCTACAGTGCGCAGAGATGAAAATGTGACTGCTGCGGCCGAGAGTGTGAGACTCAATTCACGAACATCAACTCGCCATCGATTTTAGCTCGAACAGTTCAACATTTCATGCACTAGCCTGAGGAGAGAGGGAATTCTGCACAAAGATCTCGGATACTTCGCTTACAAGGTCCAATTGACTCAGCAATTGAAAGCGCGACACCCGACCATCCGCTTCGTTATCGCTTCGCAGTTTGAGTTTGGGCCTTAGAGCAGCTTGAATTGGACAACGACTTTGGGCGGAAAATCATCTTTTCTGACGAGGCAAGGCACATTATCATCTCGGCGGCTACGGCTACGTTAACATACAAAATTGTCGCATCTGGGGCTCGGAAAACGGAAAACTCACACGTTATTGTCGAGAAGTCAATGCATCCACAGAGAGTGACAGTTTAGTGCGGATTGTGGAATGGTGGCACCATTGGACCATTTTTCTTCGAAAACGAGCCTGGGAACAACGGTTCGATCAACGGTGGGCCTTACAGAGCCATGTTAACCGGCTATTTTTTGCTGAAATTAAATACATGGATTTGGACGACCTCTGGTTCATGCAGGATGGCTCGCCAAATTCCCAAATCGAGTTATAAGACGTCTTGGTGATGTCAATTGGCCTCCTCGGAGTTGCGACGTCTTTTTTGTGAGGAACCTTGAAGGAGCGATGTTATGTCAACAATCCGCAAACGATTAAGGCCATAATTCATGGAAAAAATTTGATTTTGTTCATTTTATTGCATTTTTAGAAAGAAACTTGTATTTGTATTTATGCCTTTAATAATAATAATGGCGGCGCTACCGTCCGAGGTGGACCTGGGCCTGGCTTCTCAGCCAACCACTCGTGTTGTGCGTGCTATTGTTGTCTCACGAGTGGAAGGGACCTACAGTTTAATGCCGACTCTGAACGGCAAGTTTGAGAAACTTTTTCCAGACAGTTATACTCTTTGAGCATTGTCAGTGACTTGAAAGAGGTGGAGCCGTGAAAAAATGCTAGATGTTTGTTTTTCGAGATTGGAACCTTAGACCTCGAGCGTAGGAGTCGGCTCCCACTACGCCACGGCCCACCCTTTAGTTCTTTCTAAAAAGTTAAAAATGCACTCAAATATCTTTATTTTTTTTTTTAGATTTTAGTTAAAACGTGGACGATGCATTTTGCCTAGAACTTGTGACAAGTGATATAAGGCCAAACGAAATAAAGCCACATTTCAAGACTATTTCATTTCCAAAAGCCCAATAAGCCAAAATAAGCATTTACAAAAATGATAGCATATTCCAAAAGAGCGATGACTTTCGGGTCACCTCATAAGTTGCTCATAAAGTTGTTAGCTTCTGGCCTGAACCAGCACCACTTCTAATTTAATGAAACCCCTTGGCATTAGCTTAAACATTCTCTTCGAAACTTCTTAATAAAGTCATTTCAGATGATTAATGATTCCTTTCGACCTGGGAATTGATTCGTGATCTGACTTCCTTTGAAGATGCGATCAATTCATCAAGAAGGTCAATTAGCTTGGAGCTCTCAATTGGTTCTGATCGACATTTAGCCTAAGAACATTTAGCCTAAGTAATAAATGGTTGCTCATGTTGAACAATTTCTCATGAGTAAACTTATTTGTTGTCTTTTTCAAGACTGGGAACAGGCAAAACGCGTGTAGAAGATGTGTTCAAGAACTTCTTTGAGAAACGATTTTAATTTCAGTTCAAACCAAATGATAGTCACATTTATCGGCCAACTGGCCAACTATTGCAACTGCTTTACTGACATAATGTGAGCCTTCTGGGTGGAGCAAGGCTTTAACTTGACCAAGGCTTCACAATCTCATGAGCTCTCCTGACGATAAACGTACTTAACACTTAAATTTTAACGTGCTCTACATTATCCTACGCGACAACACATAGTGCACCACGGTTCCAAATTGTTTGTCTAAGTAGGTCGCGGCTGTACGTAGCGAGGGTTGCGTTGTGTGCACGGATCCAAATTGTTTGCCTACGTAAGCCCTGGCTGTACGGTACCCTAAGGGTACCCTGAACCTCCACATTTCCCTCGACTAGGCAGGCTTGGCTTGAAACAAACTTTGTTCACCATAAAACTTTGACTTCTCCTTGCCGCTTGAATAGAAGCCTTCACTCAACGCTTGTGACTCGTATTTTAATAAGCATCTTCTAGACCCGGCAGCAATAAATAGACGATTTAACAACTTTCCGGTTAAAGCGACTCATCTAATCTGAACTAAGCGACCGATGCAGTGTGTGTACGAGCTCTGATTTCCCAAGCCACTAATAGACGCACCCTAACGACCGCTCATTGGCACCGATGTCTCCAGTCCAGACAGCAGACAGTGAGAACTCGGCTGAGTCAAGACACGCCGTTTAACTGCCACCACCTGCCAGCAGCTCGTCTCAAACCTGCTTTACTTTATTCCCCTGTTAGGTCGGTAGAACAAATGAAATGCAATCACAGTAATCGCCAATAAAACAGCGCACTCAATTGGCCATAGATACGCACACTGTATCCAGCGAGATCTTGTTCGGCGATAGAAGTCGGCTCCCAATGGAGTCTCGGATAGAATCGCTTCGCCATGCAAATGCAAAACCCGCAGATCATGCTGATATTTCACCGCAAACACATAGGATAGATACTTTTTCTAGTTTATCTAACTACACCAATCGCGGCTGACATTTGCCGCGAAAAGCTGCGGACGGAATCGTCTGTCTTATGCTACCGCCGATGCCGTTGCTCATGGCGCGGCATAGACGGCTGCTTTGATTGGAATTTTAGAACGTCCAATCCGATGGATCGGGGTCTGTCTGCGGTGGGAGAAGTGGTGTACGCCAGTTGTAATGGGCAACTCATTAGTGGATGCCAATCGAATGAAGTCGTTGCTGTGATTAATTGAAGTCAATTGATGCGAAATCGTCGGCGCATATAATATCTAGAACGTGTTCCATAAGTGGCCCATTTGAAGTGGGCCCCCGGTGGAAGTCTTGTGAGTAATTGAAATCCGCTGAAATTGGCTGACATTTATGGTCGGCTATGCGAGGAATGTCACCGCACTCAGTGAAGTGAGAGCAGAGCGATTATATCGGAGTTGGCATGACCATAAGGATTAGTGTCTGATCGCTTTACTGCTTCATTATAAATTTTATATCTTTCTGCTGGATTTCTACTTGTCATGTCGGCGGTGGTTATTAGGTCATCGTTCAGTTCGACATTGACATTTACTCAAATTGTTTGAAGTCGAATGGTGCTTCGATTGTGGAGCGTCACCTTAGATGATGTAGATAAACGGGTTTTGTTTTTATTGCATTCTGGTCTAATTTGTCACTCCTTGAGTGACGAAAAAATACGATTTCATGCGAAGGATGTCTATTTAAGAGGCGGTGGGTGAAATGTGAGTAAAGTTGAGATTGCAGATAACACAAGAGAAGCACCTGATTTTTCGATCATGGGAAGGTACCCAGTAGACGATGATGGCATGAGCGACTTATTCCTTCAAAATTCAATAAAAGAGTCCATTGTTCCAGGAAAAAAGGAATTTCGAGAGAATTTCGAGAGATTTCGAGAGAATGTCGAGAGATTTCTCGAGAATGTCGAGAGATTTCGAGAGAATTTCGAAAGATTTTGAGAGAATTTCGAAGAATATAGGAACGACATATTACAATTTTAGGTCATCCAACAAGAGGTGTCATTTTAAAGGGAAGGAAAAATACTACATTTTCATGAAAAGTGTTCATGTTTTTATTCCGATCCAAGGCATACATCCTGAGGTTAGTAATGGAGTACAGTATCTCCCTCAGGCAAGCTTCGGAGGAATTTCAAGAATGGATGCACGTCTGGCATTATAATACGATATTCGGGTTCATCTAACAAGTGGTGTCAGTTTAAATCAAAGGAAAAACGCAACATTTTCATGAAAAGTGGCGACATTTTTTTTCTAATCTAGAGTATAAATACTGCCATTAGTAACGGTATATAAAGCATACCCGCCTCGGCTCTGCCCATAAACAGCTATTCATTTGATGAGATTATTACAGCGTTGTCTCGCAAATGCGATTACATTTCCTAATGAATAACTTTGATATTTTCTTTTGGCACATGAATCCTTGTTGGCGCCCACGCCCCGTACTTTGCCTTTCACATGGCTCTAAAGAAAAAACAGCCAAATGGTGTTATATCGCCCTATCGGAGCGGATTTCCATCCATTTCTTCAGAAAATTTGTCACACAATAGCTCAATTATTTCTCAAGTCGAGTGGGATGTAGTTTTGTTTTGCTTACATTTCATTTGCTGAATGAATGGCCTTGCTGACATATCTATGTCATCCAAGGCCATAGCCTCACGACTACATAGCGCAGTTAGTAAAGTGCCTGCCCCAAGTTAGAGGGGTCCCAAGTTCGAACCCCAGTAAAATCGATGGTCTAGTCACCATTCGACGTTGGGATCAAATTAACGGCACTCGAGTAGGTTGCTACCTGTCAGTACAATGGTCTCAGTTTTGAGTCTGAGTACTCCAGCAGTGTTACAAAAATCCTCCGACAAAAAAAAAAGCCATAGCCTCAGTTTCAGGCAAAAAAACAGCAGCCAATAAGTTCATGCAATCCTCTCTTTGAAATGGTCGCTTCAGCATCGTTTTGAACAAAAGAAAGTCTCAATGACAGAGCAAATCAAAAAACTGCACGCAATAAAGTGACATAAGGCCAAGTTTTAAAATTTGGTCTTATGTCGCTTGGCGTTATGTCATGGCACCGTACTGATCCCAACGGCGAATAGTGACTGAACCAGATTCGATTTCACTGGTATTCGAACCTGGGACCCCTCTAACTTGGGGCAAGCACTTAACCAACTGCGTCATCCAGTCGATTCTTGTAAGCGGATAATCCGAAATCTTTCTGCAGAATTCTGCTCACGCTAGTGCTAGTGCGTGATATGTTGAGCTGTTGAGATCGATGGCGAGTTGATGTTCGTGAATTGAGTCTCACACTCTCGGTCACACCCCACTCAGGCCATATTCTCATCTGTACGCACCGTACGACGATGGGGACCATGAGTGTCTACCAGTCTCAGGAACTTTTTGAACAAACTTGTGTGCAGCAGTGGCCGTAGGTGCTTCATTTCGGCCAAAACTTCTTTTCAAAAAACACACACACAGCTACACAGCACTCACTTTGGAAATAAGTTTTCAATATTTCCCAACATTGATCGAGCGTAAAGCGACTCATTTCCTTCCGCATTTCCTTCTGTCAAGATTTCGAGGGAGGAACAGCTGTCAGTGTAAAAATAACCTATGATTTAAAAAGAAACCACTAGACGGCCCATCCTGTATACATCGTCTCTATGTACGCTATCATATGCGGCCTCAAATTCGACGAATATGTGGTGTGTGTCCATCTGCGACTTTTCTAGGAGTTTGTGGACTTCCCTAGCCGGAAACCACATAGGTAAGGACCCATCAGATTGTTGATGCACCGTTCCAGGCGTTTTCACAAAACGGAATCGACAATTTTATACGAGTACTCGACGTGAATGAGATTGATCCCTGATAATTGGCGCAATCAAAGGGCTCTTCTGTCTTGTGGATTCTTGTCTAAATCTTAAATCCAACTCAGGCTCATATAAATGTCTCAAATATCGTCTTTCCTGTTCCCAAAAGAACAGCAGCAGTATAAATATCCCCTCCGTGCTTTGAATCGAGTAAGTCTTCAATTTAACACCGTTTTCCACCACACGAACCCCTCCCCCGTCGCCCTCTAACAATTTCCCACTGCAAAAAAACCACACACATGGTGTTTTGCTCGATCACCAGCCCAGGTCCATGCATCCGAATCGCATCAATCCGAGTCTCATTCAGTAATTAATTCAAAGCAATTCAACACGATTCAGCTGTCCGCCCCTCGGTCTTGTGAAACGTTGATGGATACCCTCCTCTGGAGGCTGAGACCTCCTCTAGGCCGCTAACGAGAGCTTCTGGCGTCTTGCGTCTACACATGCCAGGAAGGCAGTAGCCCATGCATCACCATCAATATTGAGTCATTGCATGCATCGTGTGTTGACACGACGTAGGCCGCCGCCGCCGAGCAACCATCATCATCATCTGCGGAGGCACAGCACCTCTCGCCATCCATCCACTCCACGGTGCGTCTGCCGCTTAGTGAGTTACTTATGCAAATGTGTGCATTACTTACTGCTCATGATAGACCCGTCAAGAGATGCCAGTGGAACTGCAGTCAGGTGGTGTGCAGATGTCGCAGTTGCCCAATCAGAGCACTCATGCGAATGCCAATTGAGTCCTGGCGTGCTCTCGATTCGGGTCTGGTTGTGATGCAACTGCACGTGTCCCAAATTCGGCGCAGGTTCACTTTTCCCTCGTGGACTGGATTGGTATCTGGTGCACGTCGGACCGTGTGGCAAGTGCGACGAGAGGGAAAGTGGGTGCGCTTTGCATAACACCCAAGCGGGACTGAACATTGACTTTCACTTTGAAGGAGACACGCACGCTAACAAGGTTCTTTTGCTTTTTCTTTACTTGCAGATGGAGATAAGAAATCAATGCCAACAGTGACACCGATTCAGGGACCAATATTTTTAAAGAACGGCACCGTTCCCGTCGTTCCGCTGTTCTCGTATCCTACCATAAACAACGGCAGCTTCGTCCAGATACCGGTAAGTCTTGAGTCATACGTATGTTAGTCACACTAATCTCGAACCGACCGACGTGCGGTGAATTCCTGAGGCACGGTCCTCCAAGAGTTCCATAGCTACACGTGTCGCATGATGGATTGACGTCTGATTGATTGATTGGCACGCTGGGAGGAGTGACGGCTTCTTCGACAATGTCACATGCCTCGAGTGCTTCAGACATCTGTGCATCTGCTCATAGAATTCTCTCGCCAGGTGTGGCTTGTTGCCGACACGAGCAAGAATCTTTATGCAAGCCTCGAAGCTGAGTTAATGGATTTTTGATTGGCGGTGATGAAAAATGCAAGATTATCATTTTGATCTTTGTCCGAGTCGCGTGGCTGGAAGCGGGGATTGTGCTTAGAACTTTAAGAGTGATATATCTAGTAGCTTGTGCGCTAGAAGTTCTAAGGTGCGTTGTGGAACGTATGGAAACTGATAGAGTCATCTCAATTCAAATCAAAGGCAAATAGTTACAGAGGTGTGAACATAACAAAAATAACGTCAAAATTTGAGACGATCACTGAGTTCCGATGAAGACCTTAGCGCTGTGGGACACAAGTCATGCAATCAAGTTGCTTTCGTAGCGGAGTAAGCGTAAATCTATCATTTCAGGGAAAAATTTATTGAGTCGCGAGCCAAGAGTCGAGAGCTATAAGACAAGATCTTTAGGCAGCCAAATGTCAAACCATAACCAGAAGCCAGTTGCCGTCAAATATTGAAACCATCAGGCAATGAGCCATGAACCATTAGCCATGAGCCACAAGCCATGAGCAGTGAGCCATGAGCCATGAGTTATGAGCCATGAGCCATGAGCCATGCGCCATAAGCCATGAGCCATGAGCCATGAGCCATGAGCCATGAGCCATGAGCCAAAAGCCATGAGCCATGAGCCATGAGCCATGAGCCATGAGCCATGAGCCATGAGCCATGAGCCATGAGCCATGAGCCATGAGCCATGAGCCATGAGCCATGAGCCATGAGCCATGAGCCATGAGCCATGAGCCATGAGCCATGAGCCATGAGCCATGAGCCATGAGCCATGAGCCATGAGCCATGAGCCATGAGCCATGAGCCATGAGCCATGAGCCATGAGTCATGAGCCATGAGCCATGGGCCATGGGCCATGAGCCTTAGTTTGAAGCCAAGGCTTGTGAATCAAGAGCTTAGAGGTAGGAACGAAGAGCAATATAGCCAAGTTTCAAATGCTAACAGCTGAGAACTAGAAACCAACAGAAACCAAAAGTGAGGATCCAAAAACTAGCAGCCAAAATCCAGGATTCAAAACTGTAGCGTCAAAGTACAAGATCCACGATCAAAGGTCGAAGATTCAAAATTCAAAATCCAGAGACCAAGAGTCAAGTACTCAGAGGTGTTATCGAAAAGAGTGGGAGACCATTTTGAAAACCAATTTAAGGCCTCGCTCAACATTGGCAGATAAACGTGAAGGGTTTGGATGACCACTCCGAGCTAGTCAAGAAGACAATGTTAAGAGGGATTCAAGGCAGTTCTGATCTTGGCTTAGAATTTTTGGGCACTTTTCTATATACGCCTATCCCCTTGTGTAAGCGTCTCAACTTCTGGTCGTTAAGCCCCAAATTTTATTTTGTGACGTGACGTATCAAGGAGGGGATGCTTTCGACTTATTTTTTTCGAACTCTGGTACAACCGTTAGGATGCTTATCCATCGCTCTCTGACTGGGCTGATTTGTCACTTTCTTTAACTAAAAATTACAAATGTTTCTTTAAGTTCGTTAAGTTCGTTAAGTACTTATTTCTTGCCTGAAAGAAAGTCGTTGGCATTCACTGGTGCACTTGTGGTTTCTTTAAGAGTTGTTAGGTACAAAATTGTACCCAGAAAAGAGCCTTCGTTAGGTTTCTTTTCAAGATGAATGTTTAAACTTGTGTCCGGATGTGCCCGCTTCATTGATTTCGGGCCTCCTATGCTAGAATTTGTAGAAATTCTTCTCCATTCTCAAGGTCTTCTCAGCCTCACCACCACTACGGCTAATTATGTGCCCGTATTAAGTTCCAAATTCTTGCCCTACTTCCTATGGAAGCTTTCAAAACTCCATCTTGAGGTCACTCTCATCATTAGTCTCTCCACAGCCTAGCTTTCAAGCAATTTCTGGTTCAATAGGCACCACCGATCGAATGCAGTAAGCAACGCACACCACATCCCCAGCCACATTCCTCCGACGTATTCACCTTCCACTCGTGTGCTCATAATCACCATTCACTGCACCTCCATCCACCGATTAGCCAAAGCCGAGCTTAGTCCAACGAACTAACCCCCGACCACGCGCCTTCAGTCAAGGAGAATCAGAAAAAAAAAAATAATTAATTTATCGTACGCAGTATACGTCCAGCCACAGTCTAATTGCAAGCACGTGTTCCGTATCTCATGGGTTCAAGAATTTGCGGAAGTGATACAACAATAAGAGAATTTGAGGAATGAATGGAGCTAGCAAAACAAAATTGAAAAAAAAGGCAGAAAGAAAAACAAGTCGCAAGACGGCAGTGGCGGCGGCAATCAAGGCGTTCGGCCATTGTGGGGACACACCACATGCGAGCCGCGAACAAATATTCTATTCAAAGCGGCACCCGAGTGATTAGTACACAGATCTTGAGTTCTCATTATGATATGTCATTTGAGTGCGAATTTGTGTATCAAGCGTTCAATTACGCAGCGAATTAGCGGAGGAATGCGATACTTGTCGGAAGGAATTGAGCGAACTGAACTGAAGTGATGTCTGCGAGCAGCAACCTTGCTGGTTGTGGAGACGAAGTTAGAGTGGCTGGCGTTTGTCAATTTGACAGATGAATAAATCTGGGTTTTGTTTGCCCAGATGTGCTTGGGAGGAGTATCGGAGGCATTTGAATATGACTTGACGTAAGAGATTTCCACGAATCTAATGATTTGCAGAATCGATGCTTTGTACATACAGGGTGGGCCAAATACATGTTTCTTTTTAAAAATGCAATAAAATTAACAAAATTAACTCAATTCCATGTATTATGACTTTATTAGTAACAACAAACATTATAAAATACAGGGTCATTCATTTCGTAGTTTCAAGTTGGTAGTCCTGGCATTTGACACATGGCAAGCTCAGCTGTCATTTTAAGTGTCATTATATTAGTTGAATGTATGCCATTTACAATAATGGATCGCTTAAAAATCGAACAACGCGTTAAAATTATTAAAGCTTACTACAAAAGTGGTGATTCAAACGTAGCCACTTTTCGCGCATTACGCGATGATTATTGTCGTCATAATCGACCGACGACGCAAGCAATCGGTAAAATTGTGAAGAAATTTGACAGAGTGGTAGCGTTATTAATGTCGTAAGGCCTGTGTATCCAGACAAAGTGACTGTTTGGTGGGCTCTATGGCCGAAAGGCGTCACAGGTCCACATTTCTTCGAAGATGCCAATGAGCCTATTTGGAGCGATATGATCGAATGATAACCATTTTTTTTTGGCCGCCGATTGAAGATCATGACTTGGACGATATGTGGTTCCAACAAGACAGGGTAACAAGCCACACTACACGACCAATTACGGCTTTATTGCGTGAGAAGTTTCCTGGTCGCGTAGTTTCACGTTTTCGACGTCATTTGGCCACAAAGATCATGCTATTTGACACCGAACTCTAGAAGTATTAAAAAACCAACATTACTCAAGTTACGGCGGAGATACCGCCCGAAATGTGCGAAAAAGTGATTAAGAAATACCTCAAAAGAATCGCATGCTGCGAATCTTCCCGAGGCGGCCATTTGAATGATATTGTTTTTCACACTTAATGGCAAAGTCCAAACTTTATTACGAACTAAAATTTTCATCAAAAATGTATCGCTGTGTGTGTTTTATTTAGCTTTACTTTCGAAATCGAAAATTGAATGATCCTTTATTATGTCGTACAAGTGAGTGGCTGCCTCGGCGTACTTCGCAGTAGCATTCTCTCACCCTAATTTTGAGAACAAATTGAGATGATATTGGTCTCGTTTCCGGAATCGTGTTAGCATAACATCGGTCCTTCACGGTTCCCCACAAATAAAAACTTCCAAAGGGGTCAAATCGCAGCTCCGAGGCGGGCAATTGACATCGGCAACACGGTTGATAACACGATTTGGGAATTTGGTGCGCAAAAGATCAATTGTGGCATGGGCTGTGTGGCATGGCGCGTCATCCTGCATGAACCATAGGTTGTCCAAATACATGCCTTTAATTTCAGTAAAAAAAAAGTCGATTCACACGGCTCTGTGACTTCCACCGTTGACCTAAACGCTGTTCCCAGCCTAATTTTCGAAGAAAAATGGTCCAATGATGCCACCACTTCACAATCCGCATCAAACTCTCACTCTCTGTGGTGTGGGTGCTCTGGCTTCTCGACACCAACGTGCGGGTTTGGGTTTTAAGAGCCCCAGATGCGCCAGGGGCAATTTTGTTTATTAACGTAGCCGCCGAGATGAAAATGCGCCTCGCCTCGTCAGAAAAGATGATTTTTCGCCCAAATGGTTGGGCTGCTCTAAGGCCCAAACTGCGAAGCGATAAGGAAGCAGATGGTCAGGTCGCGCGCCGAATTCTGAGTCAATTGGACCTTATAAGCGAATAATCAGAGGTCTTTGTGCAGAATTCTCTCTCTCCTCAGGCTAGTGCGTGAAATGTTGAGCTGTTCGAGCTGAGATCGATGGCGAGTTGATGTTCGTGAATTGAGTCTCACACTCTCGGCCACAGCAGCCACATTCTCATCAGTGCGCACCGTACGACGACGGGGACCATGAGTGTTGTCCACTAGCACACCAGTCTCACCAACTTTTTGCACAAACTTACGTACTGCAGTCGCGGTGGGTGCTTACTTTCGAGCAAAACTTCTTTTCAAAAAACGCACTGTTTGGGCTACACAGCACTCACTCTGGAAATTTCAAGTTTTCAATATTTCCCAACGTTGTTCAAGCGTAAAGCGACTCATTTCGTTCCGCGGAGGTATGCTTCTGACTTTCTGTCAAGATTTCGAGTGGAAAACAGCTGTCAGTATCAAAATAACCTATGATTTAAAAAAAAAAACACTAGATGTCCCACCCTGTAGATAAAGATAAGCCAGCAGATAAGTGTATAGTCTAACCTTGGTCCTCTTCTATTTCTTCAGAAGTGGATCTGGACATCTTCCAACATGCCTATGACCATTAGTAGCTCTCTGAAGTGGCCCACTCCATGATGCCAACCCACATCTGCTGCTGTCGCCTACTACAGTAGTCTTCTAAGTCACATTCGAAGATTAGACCACCTAAGCTCCAAAAATCAGCAAAACAAAGTCATATGCTCCGAAACAGTGCTTCGTTCTGAGCCGATATCTTGTCTTTTGTCAGTTTCTTTGTCGAACCGTGATTCCTAAGCCAGACTTGTCCCTTAGGGAGCTTAAGTCGAAGTTATCAACACAAAGCTGCTCCTGACTTCCTTCTTTCTTCGGAGAATTTTTGAAAAACTACTGAAGCACTCAGACTCTAAACTGGTTCATTGTACTGTCTGGTAGCAACCTTTTCCAGTGCCGTTTCGAACCTGGGACCCCTCTAACTTGGGGCAGGCACTTAACCAACTGCGCCATCCATCCCCCTTTACTTCCTTAACAGACATGTTGCGAGCTGAGCGTGTCTAGTAGACTAAAGGAGAACTCTTTGCTCAGATGCGTCTAAAATACATCGTCTAAGGATGCAACAGCCTTATATTTCATTTGCGCTCTTAGCCCATTTGCAGGCACATCTAATTAAAATTAAACCAAATTGGAACTATCTACCCTCCGCCTTACACTCAAAGACAGCACTTGACTTGACATGATTTATGACATAGAGTACTTAGTCGATGGCCTCAATTCGGCCAGTTAATTTGCACAGTCTCCAAAACATTGTGCAACCGCTTGAATTTGGAGCACAAACCGTTGCGGCGGCAGGCCAACTTTCGCCACTGACGCCGATGATTTATTTGTCTCACCTTTCATTTCATTGTTGTGCCGGATTGCCGACTGACCACATCCATTCTTCGAAACCATCACAAGCGTTGTCATAAAGGAACTTCATAAATCACCTTCACGGCCATCGGTAAGAGGCTGCTATGAAACTACATGAAAGAGCACTCCCATAGCGACCACCGAGCAAACGCGACTAAGCCGCGGTGGTTGCGGCAAAAAAAGCGGCACTTTATCCATCGCCAGTAGAGCGTGAACAACGGTACACTATCCCCGGCGGCTAACAAGACCATTAAACTGGACAATGCGCCACAAGAGCACATCACGTTATCGAATTAATTACCAGAGACTGCAGCCACTGCTCCCCACGAGTGCGCAAGCAGATCAAGCGGTCAATTTATTGCCGTCATTTGATTAAGCCGTAAGCCTGGTCCGAGGGGAACACGCCACCGATCTATATCCAATCGAGTTCGAAATAGATGATCGATTTTGCGGGCTTTGTGCGAGTTCCCAACGAATTCGCTGACCTTTACCGACCATAAGAGGCGTGAGTGGCTCTGTTCGAAGGCCAAGCAATCAAAGCGCAGTCAAGAGGTTCATACGCCATGGCGGTTATGGCAAAACTAAGGCGTTTTCTAGTTTAATAATCGCCTCTAGAGCCATTAAGCCGCGATGACAAGACGTCGATAATCGTAACACAAGTTTTGAGCCGCTGTCTGTGGAATACCAAATTAGGCCTTATCATGCTGGACACAGGCAAACACGCCTGACTCATCTTATCCTCGACCTTTCTCAAAGCGCCACGAGCAGGCGATTTAAATTCGCCCACTTGAAATGGATCGCCAATCCTGGCTGACTCAGACAGGAATTGCCCATCATTATGCGACCAATGATGGCCAACTCCTCGCGGTCTCCCGTACCGAATGTCGCATTTAAGCACCTCGCCAGCGACAACCCTCGTCAAACAAAGGAAGTTGCCTGACGGTCTTAAAAAACACTCTCTCTTACCGATTCCCGGCACGTTTACTATATTCGCCTTATTGCTAGCCAGCAGCGCAGAATACAGAAATGTCATGGAAATACCCTTTCATAATGTCAAGACAGAAGCCAACCCGAAGACAGATTGAATGATTGCAATAAATTTCGTCAGAGCTGCATCCATCTTTATTCAGGCGGAGTGTCATTGGGCGGCGGGCGACGAGTGATTCACTTATGACAAGCGTTGCGTCGTGGGCCATCGAAAGGAAGTGGAGTCGTTTTGACATTCAGAGTCGACACTCGCCATCCAACGGTGAGGGTGATCTCTCTCTCGCAAGATGTTGCCCAACATGACGTCTTACAAATTGTTATCGGTGTCATACGTCGCTGAACAATGCCAGCCGAGTGAAGTTATGTTCTTGTTCGCTGTCAGCTAGTGGATGTGTCCCGTGGCGGCGTCGCAGTCTAATGTCATTTGTGTAAGGCAATGACATTTGATTGCCAGGAATGTCACTTGGTTTCAATGCGGGAGATGCATTCATGTTGCCACCTGAGGTGGGAGACTCCTTTTATGGAGAACTGAAGTGTTGTGAGATGTGAAGCGTGACACGCTGGCTGATGTTTGAAATGTGTTTATCCACGTTTAGCGGTTGGAAGTCTGATCTTTCAAATTTGAGGTTTAATTCGATTGTGAACTGAGTTGTCAAGGGATTTGATGGTTTTGATCGCACTGAATTGGAATAATCTCTATTCCAGTGACTACTTCCGAAAATTAATGTGTTTTGACTCTTCTTCCACCATCCCGTCAAGTTACTCGATAATCATCAAATCCATCAATTGACGACGCCACACGCGTGCTGATTTGGACAACAAACGACTGAGCTGACAATTAAGTTGTATGGTGTACGGGGTACATAAATAAAAGCTTCTTCTGTGGTTTGAGCCAACGTTAGTCCATCAGAGACGCATAATAAAAACTGTTTTGTTGAATCTTGAGCTTGTCAACAAATGGTTCCCCTTAAAGATGAAGTTTATATCGACATGCAGCGAAATCGAAGAAAAACAACGCGCCTCGAATTGACTATATCCTAGATAAGCCTTAGGATCTGTGCCTGTGGGACAACGTACCAGAGGACGTCCACGTACAAGGGGGCGCACACAAGTCGAGGGGGATCTCGGGCAGCTTGGTGTGCGAAACTGGAGACAGCTGGCAAGAGATCGTGCTAGCTGGAGAGGCATGTTGGGTGAGGCCTAGGTCCACCTCGGATTGTAGCGCCCTAAGAAGACTGGAAATTCAATTTCTAAGTTCAGGCGCTCCACTTGTTTCAAAAATTAAACTTTTATTCAACCGTTTGACTAGAAGGGTGTTGAAGATATCAATGAACAACTGTGGCTCCTAAGGGTGGCTCAAACTCGTGCTGTGACATATTTGCAAATTTCGAGTATCCGGACAATTATTCGAGATGAATTCAAGCCGACGAAAATGTCTCATTTGTCCCCTCGTTTCCGTAAGGACGTTGTAAAAAAAAGTTAAAAATATGCGCGTGTTTGAATTCATGCAAGAAGACCTAAGCATCTGTGTACTGGTACAAGTACGTATAGGGTCGATCATGGTTTTTTTTTAAATCATAGGTAACACTGACAGCATCTTGACAGAAAGTCAGTATCATAACTCCGCGGAACGAAATGAGTCGCTTGACGCTTGAACAACTTTGCGAAATATCGCAAATCATTTCCAAAGTGGGTGTTGTGTAGCCCAAACAGTGCGTCTTTCAAAAGGAAGTTTTGTCGGAAATGAAGCACCCACCACGACTGCTGTACACAAGTTTGTGCAAAAAGTTCGTGGGACTCGTATGCTAGTGGACAACACTCATGGTCTCTGTCGTCGTACGGTGCGCGCAGATGAGAATGTGGCTGCTGTGGCCGAGAGTGTGAGACTCAATTCACGAACATCAACTCGCCATCGATCTCAGCTCGAACAGCTCAAAATTCCACGCACTAGCCTCAGGAGAGAGGGAATTCTGCACAAAGATCTCGGATTATTCGCTTACAAGGTCCAATTGACTTAGCAATTGAAGGCGCACAACCATCGACCATCCGCCCCGTTATCGCTTCGCAGCTTGGCCCTTGCCTAAAAGCAGCTTGAATTGGACAACAACTTTGGGCGAAAAATCATTTCTTCTGAAGAGGCGAGGCTCATTTTGATCTCGGCGGCCACGTTAACAAATAAAATTGCCGCATCTGGGTCTCAGAAAACCCGCACGTTATTCGCACGTCGAGAAGCGAATGCATCCACAGAGAGTAACAGTTTGGGGTGGATTGTGGAGTGGTGGCATCATTGGACCATTTTTCTTCGAAAATGAGGCTGTGAAGAACGTTTCGGTCAACGGTGGGCGTTACAGAGCCATGTTAACCGATTTTTGTTTACTGAAATTGAAAACATTGATTTGGACAACCTCTCGTCCATGCAGGATGACGCGCCATGCCACACAGCTTATGGCACAATCGATCTTTTGCGTACCAAATTCCCAAATCGTGTTATCAGTCATCTTGGCGAAGTTAATTGGCCGCCCCGGAGCTGCAATTTTACCCCTTTTTGTGGGGTAACTTTACTATTTTTGTGGGGAACCATGAAGGACCGATATTATGCCAACAATCCGGACACGATTCAAGCACTTAAGGCCAATATCATCCAAGCAATCAGTGAGCAACATCCCGAAACCATCAACAATGTCTTGGGGTGACAGAATGTGCTACTGCATTCTGAAGCCTGAAGCCAGCCGAAGCAGCGGCTTGAACGACTTTATATTTCATTATTAATGGGAATGTTTTTTCTTACTAGTGAAGCCATAATACGTGGAATTGTCCATTTTATTGCTTTTTTAAAAAGAAACTTGTATTTGGCCCACCCTGTATGTCCATATAGGCTCGACGATTCTTTGAGCAAAATATGTCAAAAAATAACTTTCTTTTGCTCTTTTGCTAACCTCACAAATCTTCGTGATGCCGCCATTATCTGGACTGGACTCGGGCCTAGCTTCTACAGCAACCAGTCGTGTTCTAGTTCTAAGTTCTCCCGCAATTGGAGGAGACCTACAGTTCTACGCCGATTCTTAGCGGCGAAGTTTGAGTCGTTTTTCTTGATAGTTTGAGTATGTGAGCATGTGACTCGAGATAGGTGGCGCCTTATTGATGAAAGCCTTATTAACGTATAACGTACCCCCTCTGATACTCGTTCATCGGCGATCTCATTTCCTGTGATCCCGTGGTGACCCGGGACCCAGACAAGTCTTAGCAAATTTAAACTGTCGAAGTTGAGATCTTGATTCATACCCGAAAGCATTTGTTTTTATATGATCCTTAAAAAGCTAAAACTTGTGTACGTCCACTTTTAATCAAGCTTTGGCTTTATCAAAGGCCTATCACTCTTGGGTCAATTCGGATGCAATGTTTCATTCTCCCTCTAAGTCGAATTTTCACAGGATATCAAAATTAGTTCGAGTTAGAGGGAGTTCGACTTAGAGGAAGTCGACTGTGTAATCCTTTTTTAGAAAGAGATTATTACTTTACTTACTCGTGCTTATGGTATGCATGTTTTCTTAGGCTATCAGCTCAACAAGAAGCAAGCTTATGTTAAGAAAATAACATTCTATGGTTCTGTCAGAACGAGCAAAAAGTTAAGCGATTCCCTCGAAAAAATTCGGATTCGGCGAATGACTTAGAATGAAATGCTGGTGTGAATTAATGCGTCCCAAGGGAAAAGGGAACTTTCCGAAAGCCCTTCCAAAAGTTACCACATCATTACCCCGAATGGACCAAGCCGCTCTTGCCACCCATTATGCCCAAACCTTAAAGGGGACTCACCGATTATGTCACCATCGCATGCCTTCAATTCTTCACCGAACAGGTGGAGGAACAAAAAAAAGAAAAGAAAAAACCTGTCACCATCTGTCAAAACAAATCGTGATGTCCAATCGCTAGATTATCTTCTCAAATATTTATCTGCCGCCGCTGACCCGAAACAAAACGAAAACGCGCAATAAAACTGTCAGAGTCCCATGCGAAAGGTTAAATATCACGCATCCCCACGGAGCTCCCTCACTTGGGCGACACGCTCCGACAGATGATAAGAAACGAAATTGAAAGTCTGACAGCGAACACGAAAGACAAACAACAAAGCGCACAAACAACCGCATGTGTGTCAATGTCAGTTTGTCACTGTTTCGATCTTTCGTCCAACCGGACGACTCGGTGTGGTGTTGCTCTGAAACGCGATGAGAACGAAATCTCGCGCCAAAAACCACACACACACACACGGAGGAAAAGAGAGCGAGAGAAAGAGATGCGGTTCCCTCTTCTCCTCTTATCAAATTTATCATCTCTTCTCTCGGTCTCCGCTTTGCACCTCATTTGTTTATCATTTGAGCCAAGCGTACCGGTTTTCCGCGGTCTTGACGTGTTGCAAGTTTACACAGACTGATTAGAGCCCACCGCGTCGCTCGGTTTGATGTTTCGAAAGATGGCCAATCAAGCCTCTATCTTGCGGTTCTTTTTTTTGCAGCCTCTGTCAGTCTGTCAGTCGATGGCGTGCGGAAATTGGAGATCCGAAGGTCGCCGGCACGTCCATAGCGCTGTGGCTATTGACCTTCGATCGGCTCGAGTGACATTTCCCCGGCGGCACGGTGGCGCGTACTACTGGTACGGTGAGGTACCGCGCCGCCGCGTCAAAACTGCTCTCCGCCAATTAAAACACATTATTTATAGGTGGTGTGTATCTTTTGGATTGAACTGCATTCCAAAAACTGGGAATTCTGGAGTGAGTCAGAGCCGGTGTCGGAGCGAGTCCTTGTGCGATGGGCGCGACACCGGCAGCGGTGGTGGCGTCGCGACACCGCAATGCGGACAGAGGCAAACCCGTTTCGTTTTACGGTTCTGGTGGGTGCTGTGTTCTAAAATTCCCGTTTCTTTCATTCATAACTCGGAAATGGCTGTTGGATTCGAATCGGGTTTTGATTTTCCGCTAATGGATTCGATCTCGCCCCCCCTGTCTCTTTCTCGCTCTCTCTCTCTGTTTCACTCTCTGCGCGGCAGGTTTTGTTGTCGTTTTTTTTTTCTGTTTGTTCTCTTCGCCGCACCATGCCAAACCAGTCCAAGAGCGAATTTATTGGCTCGGTTATTACGCGAGGACGCGACGGACGAGAGTATTGTAGGATGACAACATGGCAACGTAAACGTGTAGTTTTGGACGTGCTGTGCATTTAAAAAGTTTGACATGATTGAAGTTTTTATTATTTTAAGCGAATTTCGGTGATCATCTGGTTGGGTGGAGAAAGGTAATAGGATTAGTCGTCGTTCTGTCGCCGAATCGGGTTTTGGTTCTTTGCTCGGGGATTTAGTTTAGTTTTGGTAGGTCTTGCCATCGGTCGACCATTGGCTAGTCGAGGTTGTTTTGGTTTTTATTGAATTTTTTACTTTTGCTTTGAAATGAGATCAGTGCTTTTGGTGTCGAGCTGAATAGGAGCTACTATGCAAGTTATGCTGCAACCAAATATTCACGTGAGTATCTTGTGATCTAGACTTAAGACTGTAGTCCTGGAGTGTGAATTTTCGTGTGTCTTGTGGGGTTTTTTTGGGTGCCTTTGGCCATCTTCTACTGATCGTGTCATAAAATGTGATCTTGTCAAACATAAACGATTTCCCATTGCGTGATAAACCAAAAAATTGGCAAAAATCTATGGGCGATGTCAAATCAGGCCCTCAAACTAACTCGAGAACACCTCCGATTGACCTTGAGGAGGAGGACAACATAAAATTCACACCTCCCGAGCGGATATGATCCGTTTCCCCTAAACCAATCTGTTCTTTTCTACCGTAAGTTTTTTAGTCTAAGCCAGTCTAAGTCTCCTGTGCCGCAATTCCTGAGTGTGTGCCAAGCCGAAAGGCTCAAGCAAACGTCCAAAGCTACACACTGACCTTGTCATGCTTTGTTTGCGGAGTCGAGTGTTGTATAATAAACGACAACAGGTGTGCAGACTAAAATAACAATTGGAAGGCGTGTTCTGTCTGTTAGTTGGGTGAATCGAGTTGATGGCACAAACGCACGCTCTGTGAGCTGTTTAAACACGAGGACGTGATCGGAAATCTCAAATCGATTGAGTCTGATTCGGTAGAACATGAGCCACCTGGTTGGTGGAGTAGTAGCAGATTAAAGACTGAGTTTGTGAACGTAGGAGTTCTGGCCCATTTAACGGAAAGCTGACGTGTTTTAAGGTGTTTTCCTTGAAGAACTGGTGGCAGATGTGAATCAGGAGTAGATTCTGAATCAATAAATGGAGATAGTCACGGTATGTCACCACTTGTAGTTTCCTTTAGAACCTTGAAGGCTGTCGTAAGGCCTTCATCTTCGAGATAGTCCCGGTGTGTCACCACATGCAGTTTCCTTTAGCACTTTGAAGGCTGTCGTAAGACCTTCTTCTTCATTTTCTTATCCGAGGTGAACCTGTGCCTCAACCGACAAACCACGCCAGCTTACACGTGGCTAGCTGTCGCTAGCTGTCGCCAATTGCGCACGCTGAGTTGGTTAAAGTCTCTCTCCACTTGGGTGCGGCACCTTTCGTCTTTTTTTTCGGAGGATTTTTGAAACACTACTAGAGCACTCAGACCCAAAATTGGTCCATTGTACTGCCAGGTAGCAACCTACTCCAGTGCCGTTAATTTGATCCCAACGGCAAAATGGTGACTGGCCAGATTCGATTTCAGTGGGATTCGAACCTTGGACCCCTCTAACTTGGGGCAGGCACTTAACCAAGTGCGGCATCCAGTCCTTCACGGTTCCTCACAAAAAGAAACTCCAAACAGGTCATATCGCAGCTGCGAGGCGATCAACTAAAATCGGCAAGACGGCTGATATCACGATTTGGAAATTCGGTGCGCAAAAGATCGATTGTGGCATGGGTTGTGTAGCATGGTGCACCATCCTGCATGAACCAGAGGTCGTCCAAATCCATGTCTTCAATTTCAGCGAAAAAAGCGTCAGTTAACATGGCTCTGTAACGCCCACCGTTGACCGAAACGTTGTTCCCAGCCTTATTTCCGGAGAAAAATGGTCCAATGATGCCACCACTCCACAATCCACCCCAAACTGTCACTCTCTGTGGATGCATTGGCTTCTCGACGTTCCAATGACGTGCGGGTTTTCCGAGCCCCAGATGCGGTGCGGCAATTTTGTTTGTTAACGTAGCCGCTGAGATGAAAATGCGCCTCGCTTCGTCAAAAAAGATGGTTTTTCGCCCAAAATCGTTGTCCAATTCAAGGTGCTCTAAGGCCCAAACGAAGCGAGCGATATCAAAGCGAATGATCGCGCGCCTTCAATACCTGAGTCAATTGAACCTTGTAGGCGAATAATCAATCGCGAGTTGATGTTCGTGAATTCAGTCTCACACAGCAGCCACATTCTCATCTATGCGCACCGTACGACGACGGGGACCATGAGCATGAGTGTTGTCCACTAGCATACGAGTCTCACGAATTTTCTGCACAAACTTGCGTACAGCAGTCGCGGATTTCGGCCAAAACTTATTTTCAAAAAACGCACTGTTTGGGCTACTCAGCACTCACTTTGGAAATAAGTTTTCAATGTTTCCCAACATTGTCCCAAGCGTAAAGCAGCCCATTTCGTTCCGCGGAGGTATGATACTGACTTTCTGTCAAGATTTCGAGCGGGAAACAGCTGTCATTATCAAAATAACCTGTGATTTAAAAAAAACACTAGTGCCGTCCTTTTCTTGGTTGCAAACAATACATACTATGTGCCATATATTCCAAGTACCTAATTTCTTCCACCTGGCTCTTAGTTAACAACTTTTCTTTGAGTGAAACAATCAGCTAAACGTTCTTACAAAACGTACATGTATTTGGCACTTTTGCTGCGATTGTGGGGTGGTGCTACAGTCTGGGTGAACCAACAGCCTTTCCAGCTAACACCTTCTCTGGCTAGATGACTTCATTTTCATTGTTAAAGGTCTCCCGAATTTGTCGCGACTGGGCTTTAAAGGAACAGACCCTTCGCCGAAAATTCTTTAATTTGGAAGTGTGTTCTTAGACGTCAAGTCTGTAAGTGCCAGGGTAGCGGACCAATTTCTCTGAAAGTTCCAAAAGTCTGGAGGTTAAAACGCCAAAATTAGACCAAACATTTTCAATCGAAGTGGCCAAGTGACCCTAGGCGTTGAATTTTAAAAGAAACCCCCTCTTTGCTTGACGATTTCAATTTTATAAAATGCCTAGAGGAGGATGTAAGTTCTTGTTTTTTTCATGACCAACTCAACAGTCTTATGATTCACGAACTCTGATTTTTGTCCAATATTTCTCAAAGAATGGGCAAGAACTCGCTGGTCTATGTCTAAGAAGCGTACCTCCCCGTCTTAATGTTCGGCCATCTATTGAAATCTAGCAAAGTTAGTGCCTCTGACTGTTTCTGAAGGAATATACATATGACATCAGCTGCTTAAGAACTTGATCTCAAAAGAATGTTCGATATGGTCTTCTGAGAACTGCTGAGCCGGACTTGAAAGCAAAAATTTAATGAGTACTAGGTGCTAAGCTGCTAATGATTCTGCAGCGCTGTGTCGCACTTGTTATCATCTATGAGCTTAGGAATTCTCGCACAAATTTCGAGAACTGATCATTAAATTTATAGCAAAACGTGTCTTTGAAACGAATGGAGCATAAGAGTCTATGACTAAGGCGTTCAGAAATTCCACGAAAGAGGTATTCGCAAATGTGTTGGGATGCTGTTTTTCAGAATAAGATGACGGTATTATATCCTTACAAAAGTTCACAGTCCAGAGGAAATTAAAGAGAAATTACTTAATTTGGAACCAGATCGTGACATATCCTAAATCGATCTCTTTGTAAGCAGACCGATGAGACAAATCCAGGACTTGGTTAAAAATGTACCCTAAAATGTCGTGGATGCTGATTTACACCGTTAATTTCCATTTTTTCTCCAACTGAAAATTGCGTCGCCGTAGTTGAGAGTGCGACTGTAGACGTATGTAGGTGATCGAAAATTGGAAATATTCACAAGTATGTCCTTTACACCGCGTTTCAGTACCAACAAAATCATCAGATTGCTTAGGAATTATTCACTAATGCAGTGATGCCTCGTTGGGTGGGATTTTCGCATGATTCCAAAGCCTTCGCATTATTTGAAGCAAAATTTCATTTAGCTTCAAATTACATATTAACCCAGGCAGCTTTGCTGAAGATAACGATGAAGACATCCGAGTGCGTCTGTGCAGTTGGTACTAAATGTTAATGACACTTAATTGGCCACTTCCAGCGATTTCCAGTTTATCACCTCAAGGTCTGTTAAGTCATTTGTACAAAATCCATTTAGCCACTAATCGAACATCTGCCAGATGTACTCTTCCACTGATTCAGCCTCAAACTGGTATTCTTATCTTATCTTGACTCCACCGGCTGGCCAGTGGGCTTTAATTGCCTCACTCGTTGCGATATGGTCAAATGTTTGCTTTGCGACTGTGGTCAGCTGGTCACTTAATAGATGTGTAAAATTGGACATCTTTGGAAACGACCGCTTGGTTTATGCATGCTGCCCTATTCGATCTAATTGATTGATTGGGGAAGGACGAGTTGCACAAGGCGGTTGGTGACCCCGATTTCAGGTCGCATTCGGGTTGACTTCGGTTATCGATTGATAGTGTGTCGTGACGGATATGGTTTGGATTCGGTTTGAATATTTATTTTTGCGCTGGGCGTCGGTAATTTATGCCGGCTTGGATTCACCGGTAAATTACAGACGGCAGACGGTGAGTTGTCCCGGGACACAACGGAAGGGATCATGGTTGGGATTAAAAAATGATGAGAGAATTGGGAATTAAACTGTCAGGCAAGTAGGCCGACTCGTGACGCAGAATTGCAAAATGCACTCAGGGCACGAGGTAAAGACAGCATTAAGTGAACGTACACGGGTGTCGTGATGAGCTAATGACGGCAGAACAATGTTCTTTTAAATTCATTCTGACAGCGACAAGATGCATTCAACATCGAATTCGCGTGGAACAATCTTCTGTTCATAGTTTCGAAATAATCGCGAATGAAGTTTGTGTTGAAAGAATAATTAAATAGGAGCGATAGGATTTTCAACGATCAAGAACACGTTCTTTGTTCTGATTGAAATTTGCTTATGACTATGTGAAGATTGTTCAAGGATGTGGCAATCAACTGCTTCTTCTTCTTGTTAGGGCGCTACAGTCAGAGGTGGACCTGGGCCTCACTCAACATGCCTCTGCAGCCAGCCGATCTTTCGCCAGCTGGCTCCAGTTTCGTACATCAAGCCGGCCGAGGTCCCCCTCGACTAGTGTGCGCCACCTTCTACGTGGACGTACTCTGTTACGTTGTCTCACAGGCTCAGAGTCGAAGAAGTGGCAATCTACTAAAGATACTAATAGTCCCAGGGCTTCGCAAACACAAGTACTCGATTTCGGGAATGCCCCTACGTACTAACACACACCCTCCGCTCTTCTACCACTCTTCCGGCGGAACTGACAGTGGCCTCTTGAGAATTTCTTTCTGCTTCGGCCTGCCTTAGCTTGGACTGTCGCAATGTACGAGCATAGCTTACTCCAATTTTTTACAGAGCTCATCATGTAAGGGATCATGTTTTCGGGGCTTGTTAGATTCACCATTCGCCTATCGTGCACAAGGCGACTACAGGCAAAAACTGCCTGTTCTGCGACTTCCTCGTCGTTTGGATATTGTGGACACAACCGCTAACTATCGTGTCCAAATCTATACAGGTATTTTCGGTAACCCCCGTGTCCTGCCAGGAACTGCGAAAGCTGATAGTTACAGTCTCCTGCCGATCTCGATAATGGGAATGAGCCTATGCGTCCATCTTCCCTTTGAGGAGACGTCCCATCTGGCTTGTCACAATGCTATGGATGTGGCCCGTTCTTCTTCTTTTATGATTTAGGCTTGGTGCCGGTTCGAAGTTCATCTACGGTGCCCCTCTTGAGCTCGTCTTCTTCTTCTTTTTTGCTTTTGGCCTGGTGACGGTTCGAAGTTCGGTCCACCCTCATATCAATGGGAAGCCCTTCTGCTATGACGATCGCCGCATCATCAGAAATGGTCCTGAAACCGCTGATCGTCTTAATTGCGCTATAGACTGACGTAATCATCCGTTTTAGTCGTCCTACCGTGAGTCCTTCAGCTGTAATTGGAGCTGCGTACAGAAGGACCGAGCTGACTGCCCGTGAGAGCAGGATTCTGCGTGCATATCTAGGCCCGCCGTACACAGCACAACCCGTAGGTACTTCTCCTTGGACCTAATCGTCTGATTTCCAACTAAGAAGCTCGCGTAATCCACCTTCTTACGGCTGGTTGTGAACACAGCCTCCGTTTTGTGGGCTGCTACTTCCAGACCGCCGTTTTCAAGCTAATCTTTCAGTTTGGAGATTGCTGTATTCGTAGAGCAATCGCCACTTCCTCTAAAAGTTTCGCTACTGTGACAATAGGAGTGTCGTCGGCAAAGCCGATTATTCGTACTCGTTCTGCAAGCTCTAGTCGTAAGACGCCATCATACATTATGTTCTACAATAGTGGTCCGAGGACTGATCCTTGTGGAACTCTTGCCGTTAAACTGTTGTACTTCATGCCATCGTCGGTGTAGTTGAAGTAGTCCATGACTATCTTCATCAGAAAGGAGGGTATGCCCATGGCATACTGTTGATAACAGTCGCCATTCGTCCTCTACATGCTATGGAACAGTTGGAATTTGCTCAAACTCTTCGGATATGCGCCACAAGTAAAAACCTATATTTACCTGAGTCGTGGATAAGAGCGTAATTATACCTTGTCCCGAAGACGGAAAGGCACAGTCAGGAAAGTGCGAACGATTTCAGGCCATCCACATACAGCCATTTTAGCCGGAAAAGTCTCGTGTGTATTTTGGGATGTCACACAAATCGAACGTCACATAAATCGAACGTCACACAAATTGAACGTCACACAATTCGAACATCACACAAATCGATCGTCACACAAATCGATCGTCACACAAATCGAACGTCACACAAATCGAACGTCACACAAATCGAACGTCACACAAATCGAACGTCACACAATTCGAACGTCACACAAATCGAACGTCACACAAATCGAACGCCACACACATCGAACTTCACACAAATCGAACGTCACACAAATCGAACGTCACACAAATCGAACGTCTTGGGTTCAATCTAATTTGGTGCAAAGTGGAGAAGGTTGCGTTCCTTTGGTTGATGTTTTACTGAACAGCCCAAGAAGACGCAAGCTGTTGAAATTAGCCTCCTGCCTTTCTCTCCTTTCACGTCTGCACAATGGATCAACTGTGGTCTATGTGCACATCTTAGCCACTTCTGCCTTCTCTCCTTTCAGAGCTTTTTTCTGCAAGATTTGCTACACCGCAGCGTATTCTAGGGATTACAGAATATATCTTACAGCGCATTCTTTCAGAGGCTCCCAAGTTCAAGTTGGAAACCCTCTCTCGTGAGGAATTTTCAAAACAAAAAAAAATTCTCTTGAAAATTCCATGAAGGAGAATACCACAGTCTTTAAACAGCAGACCAGCCCAGATTGCGGCGCCAGGAAAACAAATAAACAGTAAAATGCTAACCAAGGCTCACATTATTCAGCAGATTAGACAAGGTCTGAGATAATCCACCCAAGGCCGGAATCAATGCGAATAACGCAACATTAACGCCACTCAGCATTCGCCATGACCGCTTTAAAATTCAAATCTGCCCCGTCCAGGCCTGCCACAGTTCTGCCGTGATTGATGCCTGACCAAATGTCAACAGGCGGCAGCTGGCCAAAGTCAAAGTGCTTTCGTGCATAAACCAGTTCCAGTTTGACTAATCGCTGCGCGAGACACTTTCGTCGAACCTCGCTGACTCAAGCCCTATTTTAGTCATCGGCATCATCATCACCGCCGGAGAACCTTTCACAAGCCTCTGCATACGTTCCATTTGACGGGGGGGGGGGGCTCATTAGTATACTTTGCTTCGAAACTCGTCTCGTATTCAAATCACACCAAGTTCGCCGGACTAATTTTCCATTTTCGTGTTTGACGCGCGTTTGCTTCTGCTCATGCGCACACAAGTGCAAGGGGGAAGTATCTGTTAGGCATAATTCAGTTTATACACGAGCACATAAAAATTTATGACCCCACCCGGTGGGTGAGCCGGACGAGGCGCGGAGCTTCTAGATGTTCTACGATCTCAGCACGTTGTTAACGAGCGACAACGGCATCGGAACAGCAGCAGCAGCGGTGGAACAACACCTCGAAGCAGCCGATTAAGGCGATACTCAGCCGCTTGATTGACGACTTTGGCAGGAAGACACGTTTAAGACCAGTAGCTGCTAATCGATGGAATCTGAGATTTCAATCACATCTTAAGTGTACGCACGTCCCGCGATAAAAACCGAAAGCAGCTGTGGCGCGGGGGGGACACGGATGGATGGCACCTGTTGACAAGTGAATTAAATCGTGCATATTTTTGGAAACGGAGCAGCAAAAAGTGAAAAAAAAAATCGAGTTGCATCGGCCGGGAATCGAACCCGGGCCGCCCGCGTGGCAGGCGAGCATTCTACCACTGAACCACCGATGCTTGATGTCAATCTACAGCCAAACGTCACTCACAACTCCCTCGAATAAGGAACCGACTGCATTGAGAGACAACCGAAGCGATCATGTCCCGTTGTCGTCTCCGAAGTGAAAGGTCGACGAACACTTAACGAGCAGAAGACGCGCATCGCACAGACAGCTGTCAGACGACATTCAGCAGTCGATTAGAAACAAAATATCGAGTGAAGAAACGTCTCTTTATCGGTGTGAGCACGTTTGGGGTACGATTATGCAATTATAGAGTTGTGGCGGCTCGCAGATGGTCATTAAATAAATTAATCAGCAGTTTTGTTCGCTTTTGTCTCGCCGGCGGCGGAGGTTTGCTTTGCAACAGCCATCGATTAGAAACAGTTGCTGGCCACCCGAGGAAGCGCTGAAGTTGACTAATGCCACCTTGGTGTGGCGTGGTGGGGTTTCTTAGAGAAATTAAGACACATCCATTGCATTTTGTGGAAGTCTTAAAAGCCTTGAAAGAAATGGGTGAACACATGCGTGGAGATGAGCAATACAATGCGTGCTTGATTGTTGCTACTAAGCTTGTGAACTCGTGCTGAATGGCTGAATGGGAGTACCAGTAGCAAAAGCGTTGGCGAGCCTTCTTTTTTTTTCGGTGCTGCTACAGTCTGGAGTTGGTTTGGGCCGCGCTCCTGCTAAGTTTACATAAATCTGCCAATCGGAATCCTGTAGCATTTCGGGTGCGCCACCTTAATCCCGGTGGTTCTCGGTAACGTTGTCCCACAAGTGAGGAGCGGAACGTTCTTCGGGCGGGGACTGTGTTGCCTGCATGCTGTTTAGAGGTTCTTGCTCCTTAAACTGTTTTGCTAAGAGATGCTTCTTAGATCTGCCTAGATCGTGCTCGAAAGTGTGAAACCCTATTTTCTGTCATCCTAAGGTTAGGTAAATGGGTGCCCTTATATAATAATAATAATGGCGACGCTACAGTCCGAGGTGGACCTGGGCCTAGCTTCTCAGCAACCACTCGTGTTGTGCATGCTATTGTTCTCTCACGAGTGGAGGGGACCTACAGTTTAATGCCGACTCCGAACGGCGAAATTGAGAAGCTTTTTCTAGACATTTGAGAAGCTTTTTCTAGACATTTGAGCATTGTCAATGACTCAAAAGGGGTGGAGCTGTGAAAAAATGTTTGATGTTTTTTTCGAGATTCGAACTGACGAAATGGGTGCCCTTGCTGACATAAAATTGTCAGCGGCTCACTTAGACCACCATGAGTCCATTGTGCCTCTGTCATCCTAAACTTCGTTTAACTACCCGTGAATCTACGGAGCAAATGCAGGTTTGCCCTGCAAAGGTTACTCTCTGTTTGAATTTCAAACCAATGCTGTTCTACAATCTGACAGGATCTGCAGAAACCATTGCAATATATGAGAGAAGTTTCTTAGCAATTTAGTCGGCCTGAGGTCAATCTTCATTACTACGCCCAAAACACCAACCGTTTTGCTTGTTCCTTCTTGATGAAGTTTCGTGATCGTCAACCAATATGACACTGCTGTTAGCCGTCTCCCGTTCCGCACACAAAGTTTGTTCCTCATAACTTCTGTGCGCCACTTAAATCTCGATCGTCATCTGTTACGTTGTCCCACAGGCTAGAAGGCTAACATTCTTCGGGCGCGAACTGTGGTGCCCGTATGGTCGACAGGGGCACGACTGGATGGCACAGTTGGTTAAGTGCCTGTCCCAAGTTAGAGGAGTCCCAGTTAATACGCTTTTATCCGGTTTTTCAAATCTGTTCCAGTCACCATTTGCCGTTGGGATCAAATGAACGGCACTATCACTGGAGCGGTGGATCAGTGGTAATAGTCTGACTGTGGGTTTCACAATGAACCAACATGATCTAAGTGTGCTGGTGAATTCACTAGCAGCCCCCTAACCAAACCTATGGTCGACATGGGGTAGCTCTGGATCAGTAAAAGCCCGTTCAGTTCATGGCTGAATCTTCTCCTGGAATCGCCATCATCGCAACCGACTCAATAAGCGAGATTTTCTTTTGAATTGACCAAGGCGATGACTGAACTCTTGATTTCGAGAAAATTATATCGACTGCGTCACACCAAAAAAGAGCACAAAGCTCTGGGCTGTCCGGTACAAGAAATTCCGAAGCAATGTTTAAAACATTTGTCGGATTTTCGGAAGAATTTGCGCGCATGTGTTAATCTTGTACTGGAAATGTTAGTGCGGCGGGTAGGTATGACAGTTTCAGTACAGCTACCAGACTACGTTTTAGCATAGACTCAGACCCTTCATGGGCCACTGTGTTTAAAGTGTAGCTATGCGACTAGCTACTTGTACAGGATGGGCCAAGTACAAGTTTCTTTTTAAAAATGCAATAAAATGAACAAAATTACATTTTTCCCATGTTTTATAGCTTTTTAGCAATAATAAACATTCCCATTAATCATTCTAATCAAAAGAATGTGGTTCAAGTGGCTGCATCGGCTGGCTTTGAAGTAGCGCACTCTGTCACCACGATTTCCAACCCCCTTTGTTGATGATTTCGGGTTGTAGCTCACGGATTACTTGGATGTTATTGATCTTAAGTGCTTGAATCGTTTCCGGATTGTTGGCATAACTTTGGTCCTTCACTGTTTCCCACAAAAAAACTCCAAAGGGGTCAAATCGCAGCTCTGATGGCTGATAACACGGTTTGGGAATTTGGTGCGCAAAAGATCGATTGTGGCACGGCACGCCATCCTGCATGAACTAGAGGTCATCCATATCCATGTCTTCAATTCCAGTAAAAAAAAAGTCAGTTAATATGACTCTGTAACGCCTCGCTCACTGTCGACCGAAACGTTGTTCCCAGCCTCATTTTCGAAGAAAAATGTTCCAATGATGCCACCACTCCACAATTCTCACCAAATTGTCACTCTCTGTGGATGCATTGGCTTCTCGACGTGTGAATAACGTGCGGGTTTTCCGAGCTCCAGATGCGGCAGGGGCAATTTTGTTTGTTAACGTAGCCGCCGAGATGAAAATACGCCTCGCCTCGTCAGAAAAGATGATTTTTCGCCCAAAATCGTTGTCCAATTCAAGCTGCTTAGAGCAGTGGCCCAAACTGCGAAGCAATAACTATGTGGATGGTCACGCGTCTTCAATTGCTCAGTCAATTGGACCTTATAAGCAAATATTCCGCGATTTTTGTGTAGAATTGTGCAGAAGTTGAGATCGATGGCGAGTTGATGTTCGTGAATTGAGTCTCACACTCTTGGCCACATCAGCCACATTCTCATCTGTGCGCCCGGTATGACGACGGGGACCATGAGTGTTGTCCACAAGCACACGAAATTTTTGTACAAACTTGCTTTCTGACTGACTTTCTGCCAAGATTTCGAGCGGGAAACAGCTGTCAGTGTCAAAATAACCTATGATTTAAAAAAAACACTAGATGGTCCACCCTGTATAGGATCGACCAACTTTTACTCATTTCTATGTCCCTACTTCTTCCTCATTTCACTCGGGAAGTTCACATCGCTTCGTCTGCTCTTAACTATCTCTAAAATTTTGTCGGGCGGAGACCTTGTTTCTTATTATTTGTGTCTGCTTATGTAAATACCCAAAGCTGCTTATGAAGATATGATCTCTTATTCGACTTGGATGTGCGATTTAATGGCATACATATTTAATGCTTTATCGTTGCATGACTCCGTAAGCCGCTCGATAATTTAACGATCATTATTCGTGGAAGCGGTTCATACTCCTCTTCAGAGATTCAAGATAAACACCAGGAAGCTGTGGCAGTTATTAGTTCTGAAACGATCGCGGCCTGTTTGGCATAAGGTCTCAGAATATTACAAGTGAGGGGGTCGAGACCGATATTAATCGTTTTTGGCGGAAACAAGCCTTCAAACAGGCGCATGGAGGTGACAAATTGGACGTGATTTAAAACGAAAGATAATCCTGAAAGTGTCAGAAGCGATGAGACAGGAAATGTAAAGCTAATTGACTGAACGCGAGACATTTCTTTGTCGCCCCTTGATGGTTGTTTGAAGGAAAGACTGGATAATGAATCTAAACAAACCTTTTAATGGAGAAATAGTCTACGATGTCTAAGAAAAATACCGTTTTTCTAGAGAAAATTAAAAGACAAGCGATTCTGATGAAGCCAGGTGACAGGGACTGACTTGACCACAAAGGTTTCAAACGCAACGAAGGGGCAAATTGACTTGCAAAGGGATATGCAAACCGTCATCAAAGGACACTGGCTCTTAGCTATTCACGTCAGTAGAATGGGAGCCTCTGCAGCAGAATAGAAGCCTCTGCAGTAGAATGGGAGCTTCTGCGGTGCGTCTCTCAGCCACCTTAAGGAGACAGTCTGAAAAATGGAGCATTTAAAATAAAAAAAGACGTAGGACTAATACTTCCGACCTCCGGCAATCGAAGAAATAAAACGAAGGAAGGAAAAAATTCCTAACAGGATCCTGGAGATTTTAGGATCGTCTACAGAAATAGGCTCTTTCCGAAGGTGAATCCTATCGGCTCCGCTGCAAGTTTGAAGAAACATCTAATCACGTACTCTGCTATTGTCCCACGTTGGCCAGAAAAATGGTACTCCACTTTGGAAGCTTATATGAAACTTGGGTCCTAAGGTAAATCTGAGGTTCATTAAGTGCTTTAACCTCCAATAGGGTAGCCAAGGGCTAGTGGTTTAGATCTGATTTGCCCATTTTTTTGCCTTTTACAATCCCATCAGCGACTTCTACTCTAATTCCCAAAGTGGTTATTTTAAGTTTATTGAGAGGACATCATAGCTTCGGCTTAAAATGTAAGTCGAACACAGTGAAAGGCGCTCAACCAAAACGCAAGCGACTCACTACATCTTCAGCCTCCACAAGCTCAGTAAATTAGTCAACCTCCAAGCATTTCTTTCAAACAGATTTAGTTCACTTGATTGGCTAAAATTTAAGACTCATTACCACAGAAGAGCCACTCACCGAGTGCGTTTTCCAATTCCCATGCAAGGCACTTTTCGAAAGTTCCCCAAAGTTGCACAAGCCACACAACCTTGGCGAGGTATGAGCCACCTTTGAGCTGCACTGTGCATCAATGCAGCGGAACCACTCAGCGAATGCACCCATAAATGCAAACGTTGCTTAACCCCAAACTGACAATCAATCATCGCGGTGAACTTCAAGAGCAGACCACATTAGAAAGGAGATCGCAAGCAACGGCTCGAGCTCTGGCTGCATCATTAACAGCATCAACACACCGCTCTCGAGTGTGGCCCGCTCGAGTGCAGAACAAACGCAATTCGCTGCAGATACCGCGGTGCCACAAGGAGAAAATTACATCTCCTACACTCGTACCCGTGGAAGTAGTTAATTTATTTGACAATCCAAAGCGTCATGAGTCACGACAACCGTAAGGCCCTCCGCAGCCTCTCGACATTGCCGAAAGCCAAACGCCACACGGGCACGGGTACATCCACTGCATTCGGAGTGTGTTTGACTTGAGAGTGCGAATGTTGGCAATGATTGCCACTTGGATGTATCTTTATTGGCAATGCGTGACGCTCGTTGAATAGTTTGTCTTGTTGCGAAAGCTGGATGGGGGAATGTTATAAAACATTTTGGAATTTTTATCAGCGAGACAGGAAATCCCCTCGGAGATCTGCATCCGTGCGCTTAGCTGCGAGACGGTGGCTGAATCCCAAGTGAGGGTGAGACGAGATCTAGTCCATGTGATGCTTAATGACTCAGGTCGGGGAAATTCTCTTGATGTTAATGAGTGATGTTTTATTGGTTTACATCAAGTGGCCTGAGGCCTGCGGCCGGCGAATTGCTATTCAGAGTGCATTTGAAACGATTGCCATCCGAATGCTCACTCAGATGGCGTCAGAGAGTCATTCGCAGATCGCATCTCGGCTACTGGCAGACTGAATTTTAAGAGGAGTAATTACTCTCAATCGGTCGCGATCTATAAGTCGTCTAAATTGGTATGTATCTCCAAAGGTTATCTGGCTGAGGTTAACTAGATCCACGACTTCATTCGCCCGAGACTGGAGGAGAGAGAGCTGTTTGTTGAAGCCGTGTCGCAAATTATGAACAGAGGTGACATTTGCAGTAATAGCTGTTGACGTATTGTCTGGAGATTCAATCAAACTTCAGTCGGTGGAGGAATTTTTCAAACAGATCATCAAAAAAATTTGCTGTGAGGTGAAAGCTGTTGCTTGGAAAAGTAATTCTTTGTTCCTTCTTTGGAGCTGCCCTCAGTTACAATGTACAGGGTGGGTCATCTAGTTGTATTTTTTAAATGATAGGTTATTTTGACACTGACAGCTTTTTCCCGCTCGAAATCTGGACAGAAAGTCAGCATCATACCTCCGCGGAACTGAAGAAATTGGTCGCTTTACGCTTGAACAACGTGGGGAATTTGAAAACTTATTTCCAAAGTGAGTGCTGTGTAGCCCAAACAGTGCGTTTTTTTAAAGAAGTTTTGGCCGAAATGAAGCACCCATCGCGACTGCTCTACGCAAGTTTGTGCAAACATTTCATGAGACTGGTGTGCTAGTGAACAACACGTCTGGTCTTCGTCGTCATACGGTGCACACAAATGAGGATGTGGATGCTGTGGCCGTGAGTGTGAGACTCAACTCGCCATCGATTTCAGCTCGAGCAGCTCAACATTTCACGCACTAGCCTGAGGAAAATTCTGCACACAGATCTCTGATTCTTCGCTTTCAAGCTCCAATTGACTCAGCAATTGAAGGCGCGCTACCATCGACCATCCGCTTCCTTATCGCTTCGCAGTTTGGAGCTTAGAACAACTTATATTGGACAACGATTTTGGGCGAAAAATCATCTTTTTCTGACGAAGCGAGGCGCATTTTCATCTCGGCGGTTACGGCTACTTTAACAAACAAAATTGCCGCATCTGGGAGCGGGGCTCGGAAAACCCGCACGTTATTGTCGAGAAGCCAATGCATCCGCACAAAGAGTGACAGTTTGGTGCGGATTGTGGAGTGGTGGCATCTTTGGACCATTTTTCTTCGAAAATGAGGCTGCGAACAATGTTTCGGTCAACGGTGGGCGTTACAGAGCCACGATAGTCGACTTTTTTTTAATGAAATTGAAGACATGGACTTCGACGACTTCTGGTTCATAAAGGATGACGCGTCATGCCACACAGCCCATGCCACAATCGATCTTTTGCGCACCAAATTCCCAAATCGTGTTTTCAGCCGTCTTGGCGATGTCAATTGGCCTCCTCGCAGCTGCGATTTGACCTGTTTGGAGTTTCTTTTTGTGGAGAACCGTGAAGGACCGATGTCATGTCAAGAATCCTGAAACGATTCAAGCACTTGAGGCCAATATCATTCAAGCTCTCCGTAACCAACAACCCGAAACCATCAACAAGGTCTTGGAAAATTGGGGTGACAGAATGTAGTACTGCGAAGCCAGTCGAAGCAGCCACTTAAACGACATTGTATTTTATATTAAAAATTTGTTCTTACTAATAAAGCCAGAATACATGGAAGAAATTAAGTTTTGTTCATTTTATTGCATTTTTAAAAAGAAACTTGTACTTGGCCCACTCTGAGAATCTTCCAATCTTCGCTTAGAAGACCACTTCACTATACGTGTGGTTGCTGTATAAGCTAGGCCTAAGTCCACTTCGGATGTAATAATAATAATAATGGCGGCGCTACAGTCCGAGGTGGACCTAGGCCAAACCACTCGTGTTGTGCGTGCTATTGTTCTCTCACGAGTGGAGGGGGCCTACAGTTTAATGCCGACTCCGAACGGCGAGATTGAGAAGCTTTTTCTAGACAATTGTACTCTTTGAGCATCGTCAGTGACTCGAAATAGGTGGAGCTGTGAAAAAAAAGCAGAAGAATTTTGCTTCAAACCAAGAGTAGTCTTGGATGTGGGTTAACAATCAGAGGCATCTTATTCCAGGGTAGCGCTACAGACTAAAGTTGATTTTGGATCTCAAAGAGTCTATTGTTGCACGCCGGTTGGGGTTCACTTGGTTGATGTCGCCTCTCAGGTTCGAAGCTGAAGATTCTTCTGACCGGAGCACTATAGTCCCCAGCTTTGTATCCGTAAACGCTGGACTTGAGTCATGTAATTGTACCGCCATAGTTACGAAGCAGCTTCAGACAGCTAGCTGCTTAGACAAAGAAAACTATTCTTCCTTTAGTTGCGAGCTGGCACCTTCGAACGAAGGATAGTACGTGCGATGGCATTATGTCGTTTGTAGCTTAACAAACGTGTGTCTCAAATGTTATCAACGTTTTGCTTTAGTCTCAAGAACTTTGTCTTCAATTCTTTCTTTGTCAAGACTCAAGGCCGTCGTGATTTACTCTTAAAGCGGCTGAGAAGTGCACTTAGACCAGAGTTGATCCATTGTGCCGTGACTTACTCTTACTCTGCAACAAAGTTGTCTTCCTACCCACGAAGCAATACTCAACATTTGTCTTCTGACATTTTCCGTGCAGAAATGAATGTCAGATCAGTATCTAATCCTCTTGCGCTACATTCTCTCCACTCCCTCGAAGCCATTCTCACAATCGTTCAGCTGTCAACTACTTCTGTCGCATCTGTCAGCTGAGCAAATACCCGATCAAGAGATATCGCTTGAAAGACGAAAACCAACAAAACTTTGAAAAACCCCGACCATCTTCCCACATCTGAAATGAAACAATTACACAGAATAACCGCACAAACACATCCGCAGATACTTAACAAACGCTTCTCTTTCATTGCAGATCTGGTGGACAGCGCTATCAGTCGCTCTGGGTCTGGACATACGAGGTGATGTAATCAAGGGAGTGCCATGTGTGAAGCGATACCATCAGCTCTTCTGTCCTACGGCAGGGAATAGTTATCCAATGTAAGTGAAAGTGTACCGCAATTGTAATTAATTCACCTTCTCAGATGGAGTGCGATACTTGTATCTAGCACACAGCACACAGCAGACCAAGATCGCGGTAATTAAGATTTCCTCACGTGAACTCCGCCAAACGAAGCGCGTTTCATTTTCATCAGGCGGCTACACTTGCCATCTTTGGACGGGCCATTGAGTCACTGGTCGAATTTGGTGAAGCTGACGCTATGGATTTGGCGAATTGTCGGCTCGTAAAGATGATGCCGCCCGATTGCCTTCAGGGTGGGTCTGGGGCGATGGAATCGCTCGAAACCCACACTCGGGATGGCCGAGTTCAGGTGGGCGTTCACTGGATTTTGGCTAATCAATTTCGATCGGTCTCATGGATCTGTTTGTGGGGGTATTTCGCTTTCAAACTAAATTTTCGCTAATTGATGGGGGAGATTGATATGCAAATGCGCCGACAGGCGAAATGGGGATGGGAACAGGAGTTTGGGGATCCACTTCCGTGATAATGAATTTATTGCTTTTTAATTGACACCATCAAGTCGGGATTTTGTGAGTTTCTTACAAATCATTCTTGAAACCAACTGGCGGCGGAAAAGGTTAATTTATTTTTGGAAAGAAAAAATGGCAAGTCACACACTGGATGGAAATGAAGGAATTTGTCACGAGAAATCGAAGGTCTTTGAATATGTTCTTCTAAGGAAGGTTTTTTGGAGCATTTTGCTAACTTTTCAAAGTAAGGACCTTTGGATTCTAGGTTGTCTAACGATTGGAGGGGATTTACAAATTTATGCCAACTTCGAACGGCTAAGTTTGAGAAGTTTTGATATGACGCTTATACCGTCGGACAGCAAGTCGAGAGAGATAGTGCCACAAAAAGTGAAGCTGAGGTATTGGTCCGTATTCGAATCATGGCCTTTCGGCATTAGAATCCACGCAGTTATCCATATCTATGCCACGATAACCACTATTTCATTCAAAATTGAACAGAGTGAACACAGAAAATATTGGGCACCGATCTCCATTGGTTACCACTTTCTTGAAAAATGTGACTAATTTGAAGACTACACAGTTCGTTATGGCTGCTTCAATTTATAGTCAAAACTCTAGCTGGGAATGAGAAACAACTGCACAAATGTAGTAAAAGATACCAAATTCGTGATCTGCTCAAACTTTTGCAGAAAGAGATGTTTTTTTTCGGAGGGTTTTTGAAGCTCAACTGGAGCACTCAGTCTCAAAACTCGTCCATTGTACTGACAGGTAGCAACCTACTCCAACGGCAAATGGTGACTGGATCAGATTCCATTTCACTGGGATTCAAACCTGGGACTCCTCTAACTTGGGGCAGGCACTTAACTAACTGCGCCATCCAGTCGTGCTAAGTGATGTTCACTGCTACCTACGATGTTTAGGTTTACTTTGAATACATTGGACTCCCTTTTGTGAAACCATTGACAGATGAACGCCCTCAGCCCGAGTTAACTTCCAGCCTTAAAGTTTCGGATCATGTTGCTTCCAATTTACTAAAACCATGCCGTTTTGTACAGGGCGGGCCAAACACAAGTTTCTTTTTAAAAATGCAATGAAAATGGCTGCCTCGGCTGGCTTCGCAGTAGTGCATTCTGTCACCCCAATTTTCCAAGACATTTTAGACTGCCTCCTTAAGGTGGCTGAGAGACGCACCGCAGAGTCTCCCATTTTGCTGCAGATGCTTCCATTCCATTCCAAAGGCTCGCATTCCACTGCAGAGGCTTGCATTCTACTGCAGAATCTCCCATTCTATTGCAGAGGCGCCCGTTCTACTAGGAGGCTCCCATTGTACGGCAGATGCTTCCATTCTACCGCTGAGGCTCCCATTCTACTAGGGCGCTCCCATTCTACTGCAAGGCTCGCACTGCAGAGGCTTGCATTCTACTGCAGATGCTTCCTTTCTACTTGGGGGCTCCCATTGTACTACAGATGCTCCCATTTCACTGCAGATGCTCCCATTCTGCTAGGAGGCTTTTGTACGGCAAATGCTTCAATTCTACCGCAGAGGCTCCCATTCTACCGCAAAGACCCGGATTCCACTGCATAAGCTTCTATTCTACTGCAGATGCTCCCATTATACTGCCGCGGTTCCCACTCTATTGGCGAGGCTCGCATTCTACTGACGTGATTAGATAAGAGCCGGTGTCCTTTGATGACGGTTTGCATATCCTTTTGCAAGTCAGTTTGCCCTTTCGTTGCGTTTGAAACCTTTGTGGTCAAGGACCACTTTGTCTTTGCCAACTGCATGCGGTTTTCGGAGATATCCCAGATGTAGAAGTCTAGAATTTGTAGAGCTATCTGGATGCAGTCGGCGTTTTGGTGTGCCTGCGTAGGCACTCTCTTATACAAGCTTCTGCAGCGTAAACCTTAGCCTTGAAGACATGACATTTATGACTGGACTTGAAACCAAATTTGATAGCTTATTGACATCGCCAAGACGGCTGATAACACGATTTGTGAATTTGGTGCGCAAGAGATCGATTGTAAAATGGGCATGGGCAGTGTGGCATGGCGCGCCATCCTGCATGAACCAGAGGTCCTCCAAATCCATGTCTTCAATTTCATTAAGAAAAAAGCCGGCTCACATAGCTCTGTAACGCCCATTGTTGACCGAAACGTTGTTCCCAGCCTCATTTTCGAAGAAAAATGGTCCAATGATGCCACCACTTCACAATCCGCACCAAACTGTCACTCGCTGTGAGTGCATTGGCTTCTCGACGTGCGAATAACGTGCGGGTTTTCCAAGCCGATGCTGCAATTTTGTTTGTTAACGTAGCCGCCGAGATGAAAATGCGCCTCGCTACGACAGAAAAGATGATTTTTCGTCAAAAATCGTTGTCCAATTCCAGTTGCTCTAAGGCCCAAACTACGAAGCGAGCGATAACAAGGCGGATGGTCGTATCGCGCGCCTTCAGTAGCTGAGTCAATCGGACCTAGTAAGCGAATAATCCGAGATCTTTCTCCAGAATTCTCCTCAGGCTAGTGCGTGAAATGTTGTCCTGTTGAAATCGATGGCAAGTTGATGTTCGTGAATTGAGTCTCACACTCTCGGTCACAGCAGTCACATTCTCCTCTGTGCGCACCGTACGACGACGGGAACCATGAGTGTTGTCCACTAGCATACCAGTCTCGCGAACTTTTTGCAAAAATTTGCATACACCAACTACGCCGTGGCGTAGTGGGTAGGTGGGTCGACTCCTACGCTGCTGAGAAGCTAGGGCCAGGTCCACTGCCACCATTATTATTTATGTACATTATTATGCGTCCACCAGTCGCTGTGGGTGCTTCTTTTTGGCGAAAACTTCTTTTCAAAAAACACACTGTTTGGGCCACACAGCACTAACATTGGAAATACGTTTTCAATGTTTCCCAAAGTTGTTCAAGCGTAAAGCGACTCATTTCGTTCCGCGGAGGTATGATATTGACTTTTTGTCAAAATTTCGAGCGGGAAACAGCTGTCAGTCTCCAAATAATCTATGATTAAAAAAAAATCCACCACATAGCCCACCCTGTAGTATACGGATCTTTGCTTTTATCTATTTCCCTGGATGTAGACGCTTGTTAGCGGCTGTTCTTCTTCTCCATTTGCACTCTATATAGTCAGGACCACCTGCCGCAGAATTATTCTTTCGAATGCACTAAGAATCAACTCCGTTGTCCAGCTTTGGGCTTCATATTGTAAGACTTGCAGGATTAGATTTGTAGAACATGATTATGATCCTTTGGAGCCAGGAGTTTTGACCCAGCTTCTTTTGACAAACCGAAATTGCAGCGATTCAACTTTGACTCAGCTTTGGATCTCCACTGCGTTGACGTTTGTTCCTCGCTAGGTACACCTCTAAACTACGAGTACGTCTTATAGCTGTCGATTTTGATGCTACCAAGTGGCAAAAAACGAAAGGTTGGAGGATATTGGTCAAGTTGTCAGTTTTACGAAACTTACTCAAGAGAGTCTATATCCTCGGTTTTGAAATCGATGACAAAAATTAATTACATCCGCATCGTATCTAATTTGTCTTGTTCTTGAAGTGGAACATAATGTTCTGTTTTCTCTCAGTTAGCCTAGAGTTGTTAAACGTCATAATTGAAGCCTAAATGTTTTCACTTCAGTCAGAGATGGTTTGTGTTTGCGGGAGATGTCTCCAGATGCGTCACATTCGAAGAAGAGGAGCACCTCTGAAATCCGTGGACTTCGGAAAGTTCAGAAGTTATTCCCATACTTCTCAAATCACTCCTCTGAGTTCTCGGCCCAAACGACGATTGCTATTCAATCAGAACATGAGTCAGATCGTAAACAATCGAATAAAATTCAATTCACATCCAATTGCCTGCAAAGCACGTTTGCGACGCACAAAGGGGGATTTTTCCGTTCGAAAGAAATTTGATTTACGAGTGTCGACATCATCTCCCCCATCAATTAACGGTGATTTCACTGCGAATCCATCAGATTTCGTATGAATCCCCTTCACGTTGTCAAATTACGATTTCGTTAGTCACCCTCCTCGGCACACAGCCGCCTTTAGTCATCCCGCAGATAGAACCTCGGACAATGCACTCCGAGGCACGAGCACACGAAGCGTCTCATCAAGAAGGTGCCATTTACGTCAGAGAATCCCCACCGGGCCGCGGTAATTAGTAAGCCATTCAGTAATTCGATGAGCAAGCCCTTCACAAGTCGCAGATGAATTCATTGAAACTTCCCGCGGTTTTCGGTCATTAGCCGAGTCACTCGACATCGTGCTCAGTGACTTCGGCGCCACTCCATGTTCTGAAGGTTCTTCACCCAGCCATTGACCCATTTACCCAGTGCCCAACTGAACTAGTCTCACGTTTATCCTTTCAGTGACAAAATCGAGCGATTTATTGATGACAACAAGGCACTCATGCGACGGATGTACGGCGACTTCGAGATGAACATGGACTCTGGGGGGCCGACGCAGCAGACGAAGCGGCGCAGACGATTCATCGATGAACCGGACTTGTTTATACCGCCGGGGGCATTCCCGGCGGTGCCAGAAGACATCGACAGCGATCATGAGCCCGACAAGGGTGAGACATACTTCGGCAAGTTACGTAAGAAACGACAGTCTTCGAACCGTGGCCCCAAGTTGCCATTCAACAGAGACAACAGTAACGCGGGTCAGAGCGGATCCTCAACTGGAAGGTTTGCCAAAACGCTAACTCAACTGAAATCATTTTACTTCAACTAATAGCTTTTCTCGTTTCAGACTGGATGCTTGCGAGTCGAAGATTGAGATCGTGACGCCGTACTGGGCCTCGAATTCGGCGGGAAAGATCCGTGCGATCGTCAACACGCAGCACTTTGAGCAGGCGATACATCAAGAAATTTGCTCGTGAGTATTGCTTTTCAGAGAATGATAGGTGCTCGGCTATTTGTCGCTACAGGGCCCTCAAGAGGGCTTGTGGCGTTTGGTCGACAGATTACGACGTCGTTTCATTCATCATAAACTTGAGATATTTATTTTTCTATCGGCCCGTTGAGTTGTTTATCGAGTATTAGCATTCGTAAAAATAACCTTCTGACGTAAATTTGTTTTTGGTGGTTTGTGACGTCAACTGAGCAGCGCGTTCCACGGCTTCGAATCCGAAATGGGTGACTTCAAATTCAAATAGATTCATTTTCATTTGCCGGCCGTGACGCATTCGTTCAGGGTTAAGTCTGTCAGTTATCGATGGGAGAGAACAAGGTTCACAGCGAGGCGAGAATTTGCTTAAATTTAAATGTCAAACCGTAGAGGCGATCGGTTCGGAATTTGCACTTTTTGCAAACAACATTTTTTTCAACTGATATGTTCACGATTTTGATGTTAGGCGGATGATGTTGAGTACTTTGATGCGATGGTACGCTTCTGGAAGGTTTAATCGTGCGTGTAGTCTTAGAAAAAGCGCATGGTGAGAGGAATGATAAGACGGGGATAGTTTTGGCACGAATCGAAAGGTCTCTGGTGGTTTTTATTTATCTCAGAGTCTCAGGGTCTTAGGGTCTCAGGATCTTACGCTCTCAGGGTCTTGGTAACAGAGATAAACTCGAAATTTTGTGACACTTGAATCCGAAGAAGGGCTAACCGAGGAACAAGGCGACGTACTCTCTCCCCTTTCCTCATCACGACACGTTTTTGTCAGGGGCAGGTCGACCACTACGAACCTCACACAATTTGTCTCTGGAGTACTACGTGCATTTAAGCATGGGAAAGAAATCGAAGTGATAGCTACTGACTTAAGTGAAGCATTTGATAAAATATCCCACGATATTACTTTATCCAAACAAACTGCCGCCGAGATGATAATGCGCCTCGTCAAAAAAGATGTTGTTAACGCCCAAAACCTTGTAAGCTAATAATCCGAGATCTTTGTGCAGAATTCTCCTCTCTCGTGAAATGTTGAGCTGTTCGAGCTGATATCGATGGCGAGTTTATGTTCGTGAATTGAGTCTCACACTATCCGCCACAGCACACTTAGGCCACATTCTCATCTGTGCGCACCGTACGACGACGGGAAGCATAAAAACTTATTTTCAAAAAACGCACTGTTTGGCTACATAGCACTCACTTTGGAAATAAGTTTCCAAAGTGTTCCAATATTTCCCAACGTTGTTCAAGCGTGAAGCGACCCCTTCCGTTCCGCGGTAGTATGATACAGATTTTCTGTCAAGATTTCGTTTGGGAAACAGCTGTCAGTGTCAAAATAACCTGTGATTAAAAAAAAAGCACTAGATGGCCTACCCTGTATAGTCCGACCATGAAAGAAAGTTCGGGAGCCTTTTTCTTGGAGGGTATATTCTCCGACCATTGTCAGAGAATGGAGAGAGGTGGTACCTTGAGAATGAAAACTCGGGTTTTAATCAGGATTCGAACCACCCGCCGCACTCTCTTCTCCAGTAGAAGAAATCACACGACAGCGCATCTCCTTGCCGAAATCCGGTGCAGGTTTCAAACGGCTCGGAAGTCCTCGAGCCGAACTGCACGGTGCATCGCGTATGCGTTAGCGTGGTGCGACAGAACTGGATCAGTTTTCCCGGGATCCCGAATTCGTCCATCGCTTCGAATAGTACCTTGCGATGAAAAGATGGTGCGTATCGAATTGAAAATTGCCGGTCTTCTCCTCAATTTTCCATAGTGTGAAAGTGTTGTCTATAGTCGATTTGTCGGGTCAGAAGCCGCACTGGTACATGCCGATTATTGCGGTGCAGAACGGCTTTAGACGTTCACACGTTCTGACGGACATTGGCAAGTTAGAAAAAAGGGCTCGTAGCAAAACCGTATGTATATGGGCCTCGAGCATCGGGGTAGCCAAAGCCACCAGAGAATTTTTATGTCAAAAAAAGTTTTAAGGCCGTTTTGCGAATATTTTAAAATCATACTTCAGACAGTGAACAAAACAAGCAATTTTTGGGCTTTGAAATCAAGTCTGAATGATGACATGATGATGACAATGATCACTTCAAAGTTTTTTAAAGTGCCTGGACTACTACCTCTCCTGGTCCTTTTCAATATGTTGCTTCTTAAACTTCGCTTTGGAATCCCTCAAGGATTCTTCAAGCCAAGAATAGTCTGGTTGGTTGACTATTAGTTCCTTGGTTTCGGATGCGTGTTTGAAGGACCGTTAGTAAACTATTTACCTCGTTCCATGTCAGTAGCCAATATTCGTAAAATTTCGTCTATCAAATTCGCACTTCACACCCTCATAGCTTGACCAAACATAGGTATTCCGTGGAGAATTATGCATAGTCCTTCCTTTTTCTACATAGTATTTGGGTTCTTCAACACAAGATTTGAATATTTCGATGATGTGGATGTTGTCCAGGAACGCCATATAGACACTTTTGGAAATTTCAAATTCCCTTCATTAAAACTATAACAAATTCTTTGCTTTATCTCTTCTTCTTTTCTCTTTTAGGAAAGCGCAAACACCAAGATGTGAAAAAGACTGCGGTTGTGAACAGAAATACAAGTGGCATCGTTTACTAGCCTATGATCCAGACAACGATTGTAAAGGTATCTTCATGGATTGGTTCTTGTTCCCTTCATGCTGTGTATGCAGATGTAATCCTTAAGTGAACTCCTTCACAAATTATCCTTAAAAATTTAGTTCATAGGTTAGGCAATTGATTTTCAGAAAAAACTAAAAAAATAAAAACAACAACATAAACTTCGACTAGCTGTAGAGATCATTTCTTACACAAACACGCACAAGAAGGCCAACAACAATATAATCCTTTTTTTGTTTTTTTCCCTCGATTTTTGTATGCCTCCATTGTCCTCTAGAGAGTAAGAGTTCTTCTGTAGATTTATACACAAAATGTATTCGAATAAACTTAAAGTCACAATCACTACTTCAGAACGAAAACCAAGCTAAAAAATAAAATGCGAGAAAAGTTGTAATTGTATATAAAAATAGATGTCTTGTTAAAATTTACTCATTAGTCTGTAAGTGATTTTTTCGTTGTAAGTTTTGAGAAATAAAAAAAAATTGTACCCAATGTTTAGAGAATTTTTATTTTTTATTTTTTATGAATTCTGAAAATGTGCACGGAAGTTGCGGCCATTTTTAGTTTAACTTATTCGAATAGTTTTGCAACTGGATGGCGTAGTTGATTAAGTACCTGCCCTAAGTTAGAGGGGTCCCAGGTTCGAACCCCCGTGAAAGCAAAGTTAATACGCTTTTATCTGATTTTTCAAATCTGGCCCAGTCACAATTTCCCGTTGGGATTAAATTAACGGCGCTATCACTGGAGCGGTGGATCAGTGGTAGTAGTCTGACTGTGGGTATCACATGGTCCATTGTGATGGTCTAAGTGTGCTGGTGAGTTTATCAGCAGCCCCCCAACCTAACCTAACCTACTCGATTAGTTGTTGTACCACCTCGTGAGGCGTAAGGATTCAATATTGTGCAACAGCGGGCTTGCTGCGACGTATTTCAGCTCACTTTTAATGCTCAGAGTTATATTATTAAAAAACGTGCGACCCATGAATAAACTCTCTCTATTCTATCTCAAACAATTTATGTTATGGATCCAACAGCTTACTCCGAACAGCAAAGTTAAGAAAACTCCGTGACCGTTATACTCTTGCACCATGCTGTCGAGTAAAAATCGATCGCCCATCACCTAGGTGGTGGCAAATCATCACGATCGACAGCTAACATTTTGAGAAAGTTAAGAAGCCTGTCTACCTCGGTGCAAGGCTGGGCGATAAGCAGGATATTTTGGTCCTGCCTGCTAGGAAGGCGAATGTGGGAGAAGACACAACAGCGAACCCAATCGAGGATGCGAGGTAACTTGGTCTTGATGACTGGAAGCAGCGTGTCCGTGATCATCCGCGATGGAAGGCGGTAATAGATCACACCTCCAGGGTTTTCAGTTTTCCTGATATGTAAGTACAGTCGACTCCCTCTAAGTCGAATTTCCCTCTAACTCGAATTTTTTCGCCATATTTATTTTGCCATTTCCCTCATTTTCCATACAAAAACCATCCTCTAAGTCGAACTACTTTTATATCCCGTGAAAATTCGACTTAGAGGGAGACGACTGTAAGTACATTCTTGGATCATTGCCTACAACCCGCGAAAGGTTGTTCAAGATTTTTGATCATCCAGTTGGCACTGGATTGGAGGTCTTTGTCTTGCTTATTCCTCACTCTTATTTAAAAAGAGAGTATTTAGCGAAGATAACGATGCCAACTGTGACGCTCTAGCCACGTTGTCAATTGAGTCGGTTCTTTCTTTCTTTCGAAAACAGCAAGACTGTATTTTGCACAGGCGGCAGATATCAGATATGCTCTGAATTAATTTATGTACCACCTCGGTGAGCATAAGCAAAGTAATTGGCGATAGCGACGAGAGTGGCGATAGCGACAAAACTGGCGATAGGGACGAAAGTGGCGATAGAAACGAAAGTGGCGAAATAGCTATAGCGACGTAAATGGGGATAATAAAGTAAGTGGAGATAGCAACAGAAGTGGCGAAAGCGAAGTAAGCGGCGATAACGAAGAATGTGTCGATGCCGAAGAAAGTGGCGATAGACATGAATGCAGCCATATCAAAGTAGGTGGCGATAGCGAGAAATTGAGCGATAGCGACAGCACTGGCAATAACGAGAACGTGGGGATAGCAATTGAAGTGACTATAGCAATGTAAGTGTTGATGGCGAAACATTTGTCGATAGCGAAGAAAATGGCGATAGGCAAGAAAGTAGCGAGAGCGTAGAAAGTGATGATAGTAAAGAATGTGATGATAGTCGGAAAGTGTAATTTTGAGACTGAAGTCTAATGAAGCGGTTGGAACAGATGGCATGTCTGTTGAAATCAATAATCGAGGTCTCTTTAGTATCGTGATCTTCTCTGCATGTGATTTGAAGATTGCGCAAAACTCACACGCCAACCCTAGAGGCATGATCTTCCAAAAGTCTGTTCAACTGCTAGATTACGCGTATGACGTTGACAGGATTGGTCAAACTTAGTGAGCTGTCAATACGGTGTTTGCTGGCGTTGAAACGAATGCGACAAAAATCTGTCTGTCGATAAACGAGGCCAAGAATATGCTGTCATCGAGAAAGGACGCATAACATCGAATGCTTGAACAGAACGTGACAATAGCCAGCTTTAACTACGAGGTGAAGGACTTTGTCTACCTTGGCTCCGCCGTAATCAGTACAAACAACTTAAGTGTCGAGATCAAACGTGGAATAACTTTTGCCAACCGCTGTTTCCTTGGGCTCAAGTACTTGCTGTCTTACTCTTTTTTAAGTGGCGCTACAGTCCGGAGAGAACCTGTGCCTTAACCAACTAGCCTCTTCAACCAGCATGAGGTGAGGTGAGCAATCGTGGCATCCTTTGTTGCGTTGTCCCACAGACTCCGAGACGAATACTGTGCCAAAGCTAAGAATAAAGCCTGGGCATATTTGCGTTGTCGTTTCCTGAAAAAGGAGAACAAATCAAAGCTCAAATCAAATGAGAACGTATCCCAAAAGTATGCAGCAAATTCTCATTCATTTTCCAACGTTCACCCGAGCTATGGTTTGTGTCCCTGATTAAAAATTCCAATCCCAATTGCTCTCAATCTGTTCCTCTCAAACTGTACCCACCACACCATACCCATTCGAATGTTGTTTCGCTTAGCGTCCGATTAGTTGCCAGAAAATAAAAACATCCCACAGATGCAATAGATCCGATGGCGTCTTTTGAATTGCAAGCGGTTCTTCCAACTCTCCATCCATGCTCCCCATTAGCCCAGTTGTGTCAACTGACTCCGGCTCTGACAGCCGCACTTTCCTGACACGTGAAGACGTGACGCAGTCAATTAGTGCGCTGATAGTTTCACTTCACACAGCCATCATGACATCAGAATGGTGGAGTTTTTTATCTCCACTCCGCATCTTCGCTCACCGCGATGAGCGCCACTAATTGGATTCGGTCAGATAGATTAATCGCGTACTGCTCCACTTGGATATCAGCTCACCTGCTGCATATGCAACAGCTAGGCGCTGCTGGGCGGCACCGAAGCTGCGGATTCGCGAGAGCTCCTTTGCTGTGCCGGGGCCCAGCGAGAGCGACAGTGATTACCATAAAAATAGTCCGAAACGCACTTCATCGAGCGCATTGAGTTTAATTACAGCGCCACGGAGGAGAAACGTGACGTGACCTGGTGTGCTGGACTGCGGCAATGTCGAGGTGATGATGATTATTCCGCTTTTTGGTCGTGTATCGTGCGGAGTCCGGCGATGATGTGACGAGCCAGACGCCACGAGCACGTTCTTTGAAATTGCAGGGGGATTGGGAGTTTGTTAACTTATTGCAGGGACGTCCTAGACCGTGGTGTGCTGGGGGTTTTCTTTTAATTTTCTTTCGAATTATGCGGTTGAGAATGTGCATGGAAGTGTTATGGGGGGTGGGACGAGGATGGGACTTGTTGGCTCTGGAATAAGGGCAAAATGGATATGATGCGTAGGCACGGTGACACTGTAAGAGGCCACAGACAGGACATTGGTGGAATTTCGTAACCAATGCTTATCCAGTTTGTTCAGGAAGAGTTGTGTTGTTGATGAAGGAACTTGATTATCAAAGTATTTGGCGTACATTTTTCGATTTCGTCTCTTTAAATATCAGCCGCTGTAGCGTCGAAAATTGGGACAAAACTCCTAAGCGAGAAGAAGGCCATTTCTTCAGCAAGGACAAGGGGGTCCGGAAGTCCCAGATATCGGTAGTTGAGGTTGTGAGCGTTGCCATTGGTCCTAAAATAGGCTTCATCTGCTGTCTCTTTTCTCAAACGACCGAAATCTGGACTCCGGAATATGTTGGAGTAGCTCTGGCTCCTGCTGATTGGAGCACTAGACGCCGCTATTGGAAAAAAGAGAAATAATGCCTGGATTTTACATTTTTGACAACAACTTCATTTGTATTCATTAAAAATTAGTTCAGACAAGAGAGTCTCTCACAAGTCCATTTGTGGCGCCGTACATATGCCAACAACTTATCACTGCTTTCTCATGATACAAATGAAACCCGCACATGGGAAACTCAAAATGAATGATGAGGCCTATTTCCATTTAAATGTATACATGCGTCACTAAACAAAATTATTCAGTTAAAGGCAGAAGCGAGTCCTTTACAAATTTGCATTTATTAAAATTGGGCAGTGTGGTGCGGCTGGTGGCCTGAAGGAAACATTGGCCTTTACTCTTTTAAAAACGAAGATGGTATTTCCTTCGACAATGTTTGCACAGATAATGTGACATTTGATTTTCTTACAAATCAACATCCGTGGGAGATTCATTCAAGTGATGGTGATGCTTTTTCGCCTCAAGAGTGAATCAATTTTACCGTCCTAATGTTGCTTACTAATCAACTTGAAATGCCAATTGAAAAGTATGAAATTGGAAAAACTCGTAAGGGGAGACCATTTCCACATAATCATGCCCTTTTTCATTTGTTTAAACGACTGAGCTAAACTTGCTGACTCAACGTAACCGGTTTACATACTCATATACTCGTACTTCCTTTGGGCATAGCATTTATTCTTTTTCTTTCTTAATCGAGAGCTACCTCTATTCCATTGTGCAGCAAGCTCAGATTCAAAGATTGGTACTGTGCTGTCTCTACCTATTTGTGTTATCAGCTCATTTTCAAAACGCTGAAGATGACGAATGCCCCGGAATCCCCGACAGCCAATGAAGACGTGGAAAAATTGAAAGAAATTGTTATGAACGATCATCGAATCACAATCAGAGAAGTCGCTGATGATGTTGGCATATTTATTGACTCATGTTGTGGCATTTTTTCGAATGTTTTGGGTATCAAAAGCGTCGCAGCAAAATGTATTCTAAAATTGTTGAATTTTGAGCAATTGGAATGAATGGAAGTTCCTCAAGTGTCACTAAATGAAGTCAAAGATGATGCAGAATTACTGAAACGTTTTGTAACGGGTGACGAAACATGGTTTTACGGATCAATCGTCCCAGTAGAGGCATTCTGGATCGCCAAGTCTGAAAAAGGCTCACATCGCTGAAGGAACTATGGCTATCCCAACGATCGAGCTTGAGAAGTGTTTCGAGGATTTGAAGAAGTGCTTAATATCTAATGGGGATTATTTTGAAGGCGACAACATTAATGTAGACGAATAAATAAATTTTTTTTTTCAAAAACACACCTCGTATGAAGTTTGTACAGGGTGGGCCGAAAGTCCCTTTCTTGAGTAAATCTGGAACAAGTTCTGAATGAAAAGATAAAAACTAATGAAATAAATTACAAATATGTAAGCTATTAATAATTGGCTGAACGCACCCGAGTTATCGCTCTCTCTGCCTCACTCAATTAAATGAATTGGACGATCGGGGATCGCAGCTAACTTCGGGCAGATCCTCAATCGTCCAATCCCTTTCCTTCAGGAAGCTGAAGCTGGTCGGACGACACAAAGAAAAGAAAACTTTGTCATTTGTCATGTTTTTTTTTGAATAAATAAATTAAGTTTAAAAATAAAAGATATTTTTTTGACATTTTTTCTATTATGTGTGGAAAATTACATCTGTTAAGTGGTCGCCATTGTGGCCACGGAAAAAGACCTCAGCCAACTGTGCGTGCGAAACTGGAGACAGTTAGCTAAAGATAGAGGTGGCTGGAAACGCTTGTTGGTTGAGGCCCAGGTCCACCCCGGACTGTAGCGCCACCTTAAGTAAGTAAGTAAGTGGCCGCCAATAGAATGCAGGCACTCGTGAACTCCTTTGATAGCACTTTCCATTACTTTTTGAAGTGTTGACGGCGTAATTTGCGCGATTTCTTCTCGAATGTTCAGTTTCAGCTCCTCTATAGTGTGTGGTTTGCTAATGTAAACCTTTTACTTCAGGAAAGCCCATAAAAAAAAGTCTAGAGCCGACAGATCAGGCGTAAACGGTGGCCATTGTGGGAATTTTTCGCGCAATAAGTTGATCGCCTTACGAGTGGTGCGAGTGTGTGTGCTCCGTCTTGCTGAAACTACATGTTGTCTGCTTGCGTGAGTGTATAAAAGTAGTCCTGCGAAGCATTGTTCTGTAGCGATGCACGCATAATTTTCAAAGAAATATGGGCCATAAATCCTACGCGAGGCTATTCCACACTAAACAGTAACACGAAGTGAGTGTAAGGGACGTTGATGGATATTTTTGGAATATTGTGTGCCCTAAAATCTGCAATTTTTAAAATTTCCTAAAAATTCCTGGTCATTTTCGACGATATTAAGGACAGTTCTGCAGTACTCGAAACGTTTTTCTGGATCACCAGGATTGATTTGTTGGACCAACTTGTAATCTTGTAAGGGAATAGGTAAAGATCTTTCCTCAAAATCCGACGAATCGTGCCACGCGATGTGCCTAACTGTGTTGAACGTCGTCGTGTCGATGTTCCAGGATCGGCTGCAACACTTTCATTAACGACTTGAATGTTTCGGTCGATCGTCCATAACGAGGTCTACCGATACGCCTCACGTCGCCTACTTTCCCATATTGCTCAAATTTGGCCATTATTGCACGAATAGTGGAATTGTTGGAGCACTTCGAACTCCATAAAATTGTACGTTGAGTGTAAATTATTGACCGACTGTTTTCCAAAAATAATTCGATCATTTGTGTACCCTGTGCGATCGTGTAGTGCTCCATGTCAAATCTCCACAGTCTTATGTCTGCAATAAAAAAGAATTACTTAAAAATATCTTTAACTTTTTGCCCAGCCTGTACTTGTGAGCACTGTCAAAGGTAAGTCTTCATTTACCGTTCCTTTCATACACATGAGGTGTGTTCCTGGGGTCATGCCATAGGGTTGAAGCTTTTTTCCATTTTCTCCGTTGTAACGAATCATGTTGATAACGGCAACTGGTTGCGATGCGACTTTCCTTGTGACATCAGCCGGTAAGTACAGTCTGATTTGCAAAAAAGGAAATATTTTCCTTGAAATAAGCTATTTATTCAAACACAGCTGCATATTAAGGTACTACGTATTAAGGACTCCATTTGGAACATATTTTGCAAATTGCATTCGCATCACTTTTACAAAATAACCCCAAATTGTATTTTTAGCTGAAATTTTTGATGTTCTTTCTATCTGAAACCAGTACAAATAAATTGCATGCTTTTATACAGGCCACTTAATAGTTTACCAACTTGCAAATGCAAAATCTTTTGATTTTAAACCTGTAAACAAGCGCACTTTCAAAATACAAACTATCCAACAATAACAAAACCAAAAACACATCGTTCCTTGCAACTTCTATTTTTACAGAAATCTGGCCGAAGCCGAATCTTTTGCCGAAGATGACATTTATAGCCGAAGGTGGCCGAAGTCGAAGCCGAAGCCGAATGTTCGGTCGGACTCTACTTGTACAGCATTAAAATAAAAATAATAAAAAAAAAAATAGAAACTGTTTCCGCCCGGGATCGAACCGGGGGCCTTCCGCGTGTTAGGCGGATGTGATAACCACTACACCACGGAAACACATATCAAAACTAAACCCACAAACCAACTGCTACTGTTTTCACCTCCAATTTGCCCCACCAGAAGGTTCAATCGTCTTTCTCTTACAACCAGGGTCATGAATATTTAAGAAACCAGTTTGCACATGAAAAGTGTACCACATGAAATGCCAAAAATTTAATTTCAATTTTCGCCACACACCCATGCAGCGAAACAGAAACTTTCATCGAGTAGAAAGCATTCGAATGAACAACTCTGTTTACTGCTTCCTCCGGCTGGGCCCTCCGTCTCGTGCCAGAGCCCTGTTCACACTCCCTTAAAGGAGTCGTTAAATTTCTCATATTTTTCATTCCTTCGGAGTTATTGCCCATCACGTGGGTTGAATTAAATTCCACTTTGAGGTCAATACCTCGAAAACAACACGCTCATTGTGGGTTCCTCCATAACCTGAATCCTTTCAAAATTACATCGATTACTCTCTAAACGAAGCATCAGCCATCACCCATCAGCCATTAGCCGTCAACCATCCGCGTCAGACACCTTTTGTGGGCAAGAACTACATCTGCTTGTCTGTGGCGCCGATATTTCATTCAACACACGATAGCGTCGTTCGGCCCTCGTCCCTAAAATTGCATTGTACTCGTGTCCTCTTGCTCACGCGTCACACTCGGGCACTTTGGGATCGCTTCCCTGCACCGGGATGATAAACGGATTGTCCTCGGCGATACCAATCAAAATTTTACACCGTCCCAAGTTTATTCGACTCTTCGAATTGATGGGCATTCATTTGGTGAATCCTCTGGACACACTATCTTGCCAGAGATACCCCTCATCCTGCACACGCTTGCAGTTTGTCCTCATCCCCGAGCGGTGGGGCTGTCGACGAGAGTGTCGTCGTGCCACGTCGTCATCGCGTCGTCTTCCACTTCATCGAAATCATCGATTAATCTGTTTGTTGGTGGTTCGGTGTCGGCTGCCAACAACAAGGAGTACGGTTTGCTGTTGTTATTGCCGACTGCCAATTTGCTGCTATCGTTCGCATTTATGACCGCGCTGCTCACTCTGTGCACGCTGCCCTTTAAGCCGCTAGACAAGTTATGACCGGTCATTAAATTTTATCGACGGACCATTAGATCGCTTACAATCCTTCCTCGTCGACGTGGAGAATAGGTATCTGCGACAGGCAGTTGGGCAGTGTCACATGTCCTGTCCGTTGGGTTGGCTGTCTTCTAGAGTCCTTGCGGCTGGAGCAGTCCAGGCACCTCTCCGCACTCGCGTAACATTGTGGTGAACGATTATGGACCAAAATGCATTCCTCCAGCTGTTGGACGGGTTAATTTATGATTTTCATTAACGGATACACGAGTTTTTCCATTTGTCGGATTGGCCGAACGATATTCTCACGTTGGCACGTCGTTGTGTGGCGCTTTATGTACGCATCTAGTGGCACTTGGTGTGCTAAGCAGGGTTCAATTAATTTCTCAAATCGAATTAAATTTTTTAATGGGAACATCAGGCAGGCACGTCCCGAGCGTGGTTAAAGCGATGAGTTTGTTGCGGAAGATGAGGCTGCACGCAACAGCTGAGCTTAATGTTGAGGTGTTTGGATGGAAGTGAATTTCCCTGTGGCTTATTTTTCATGGTTTTCAATAGATGTTTGATCTCTAAAAGAAGTCAGAGACTTATTCAACAATCAGGCAGCCGGTTCTGAAGCGTCTTATCCACCTCCACATCTTTGCCCTCGTCTTGGAAGAGTTTGTAAGCAGTTATGCTCCATCTTCTGAGAAAGCTTCTTTGGCTTTTGTCAATGTTTCTGCTCTTCCCAATTGGTTGTGTACACAAAACTTTATACCAACAGATACCCATCGGTCTGGTTCCCGAATTTGATTTGGTCAGATGTTTTTCAAGTGTTTCTGGTATTAACAGGCTCAGCATGTGATTTACGAACCGCCTGCATCAAAATATTCCTCCCTTTATAATCTTCTCCCTTTTTTGGACATAAAAGGATAAACGATGACCACATAATGGATGATGAGGTGAAGCAGTAATCCCAGTATAACGGTATTTCGGGCGCGGTGGCTGTATGGGTTTGTTCGTCGACCCATACGCACTAGACTTTCAAGTCTAGGTTCAAATCCAGCTCAGACAGCTCTAAAATATTGCTCACGGCTCCACCTCTTTCGAGTCACTGACAATGCTCAAAGAGTATATCTGTCTAGAAAAAGCGTCTCAATTTCACCGTTCGGAGACGGCATCATACTGTAGGTCCCCTCCGTTCGTGAGAGAACTATATCACGCACAATACGAGTGGTTGCTGAGAAGCTAGACCCAGGTCCACCTTGAACTGCAGCGCCGCCATTATTATTATTTTATATTATAACGGTATATCTTGATCTTATATCAATCTAACGTAAAGGGTGCGCCATCTAGTGATTTCTTTTTAAATCATATGTTATTTTGACACTGACAGCTGTTTTCCGCTAAAAATCTTGGCAGAGAGTCAGTCGACGAAATGAGTCGTTTCCTAGGTTGGGAAATATTAAAAACTCATTTCCAAAGTGAATGCTGTGTACCCCAAACAGTGCGTTTTTTGAAAATAAGTTTTGGCCGAAATGCAGCAACTAAAGGCGCGCGACCATCCGCTTCGTTACCGTTTCGCAGTTTGGGCCTTAGAGCACCTTGAATTGGACAACAATTTTCGACGAAAAATCAACTTTTCTGACAAGGCGAGGCGCATTTTCATCTCGGCGGCTACGTTAACAAACAAAATTGCCGTACCGCATCTGGGGTTCGAAAAACCCGCACGTTATTCTCACGTCGAGAAGCTAATGCATCCACAGAGAGTAACAGTTTGGTGCGGATTGTGGAGTGGCGGCATCATTGGACCATTTTTCCTTGAAAATGAGGCTGGGAACAACGTTTCGGTCAACGGTGAGCGTTAAAGAGCCACGATAACCGACACTTTTTTTAAAAAGAAATTGAAGACATGGATTTGGACGACCTCTGGTTCAAACAGGATGGAGCGCCATGCCACACAGCCCATGCAACAATCGATCTTTTGCGCACCAAATCGTGTTGACAACCGTCTTGGCGATATCGATGGGCCGCCTGAGAGTTGCGACTTGACTCTTTTTTCGTGGGGAAAAGTGGAGGACCGATGTTATGCCAACAATCCGGGAACGATTAAAGGGCTTAAGGCCAATATCATCAAAGCAATCCGTGAGCTACAGCCTGGAACCATCAACAAGGTCTTGGAAAATTGAAAATTGGGGTGATAGAATGCGGTACTGCGAAGCCAGCCGAGGCAGCCACTTGAACCACGTTATATTTCTTAATTAATGGGAATGTTTGTTCTAACTTATTTACTGACTTACTTAGCAGGCCTACGACCCATGGAGGCTCCGAGCCTGGGATATCGCAGCAAGACCAAGCTGTCTTACGTCCGCGATGACTTGGTCTTTGTACGGAAGGTTCGGTCTTCCTCTCCTTCTTGAACCAGGAGGCTCGGTTTCGAAGACCCTCTTATCTGGAGCGTTGTTGTCCATGCGCTCGATGTGGCCGAGCCAGTGCAGTCGACGGACTTTTGCCTTCCGGACTACATCCACATTCTGGTACAGCTCATAGAGTTCGCGGTTGTGTCTTCTCCTCAATTTTTCTTTCGAAGGCACCAAGAATCAGCTCTGCAGTTCTGCTTAGTGTCCAGCAGAATAAGAGTTTTGTAGAGCATGATTTTGGTCCCTCGAATCAGGAGTTTTGAGCCCAGTTGTTTTGACAAAGCGAAGTAGCATCGTTTGCAAAGGGCGATTCTACGTCGGATCTCCACTGTGATGTCGTTGGTGGAGTTCACGTTCGCAGCTTGGTGTCACGAACATGAATCTATTAAAAACGCACTTAAGACAAAGGCAATTACATTCGTCAGGACATTTTTTCAGAACAAAACTCAGGATTAAAATGCACAATGTATGTTGCTTGCATTGAAAAGGATGTGACGGAATAAAAGAAGCAGAAGATGACTGCACCCGAATAATAGAGAACGTGTCAACATACAAATGGCGGTTGACCAAAACTTCAACTACAAAACTTGGAAGTCTGGGACAATTTCGGTGACGACAACACCTACTGGATACAGAAGTGAGTGAGATGCTGGAGAAGAGAACGTAAACTGAAAATGATAACGCCTTTCAAATCGATTCTGTTAATGTACAGAGGAATGAGTCTTGAAATATGAGGAAAAACATTCAAGAAAGAAGAAGGGATGTAATACTTTCGAATGACATCAAATGCTTTTGGTGGAGAAAGCGTGTGATTGAATTGCTAATTCTAATCTTAGTCGATGGCACCTCCTCCACTTTTGTCAGAAATTGTTACCGTGGATGGACGTATTTTAATGAACGAACATCAGTGACTCACAAGAAAGTTAAATGCTGCATAAATTTCGAAATGATTATCCTCCACGTTTCATCAGGATTACTTTACTGATTGAAATTCACTGCCACGGATATTGGCTCTGGTCAACTACGCAGAAGCTGCCACTTACCAGCATGACCTTCAGAACCAGTCCCATCCAACGAATGTCCTTCCGTTTCAAAACGACGCACCTAAGACGGAAACTTTTTCCAGTCCAATCTTCTCAAGACTCTCATCACGTTGGCAATAAAATTTTAATTAAATTAAAACCAACACCCCATCCAGCCTCTCAAGAACAACAGTTCACTAAAAATGATTTGATGAATATCACAAACACTGTCCGACAATAGTGAGCTCACCCAAAAGGATATTCCGCCTCTCTCGCCACGATTATCATCCTAGACCGGCAGCGGCGTCCATTTGTCTGCACCATAAGCAACCCCGCTGCTCGGCGTGGACCACCACCAACCAGCAGAGCAGACCTTTCCCGGGAAGAGTGGAAGTGAAGCGTGCCTCTCAGCAGGACACTCATCAATCAGACAGCATGTCAGTAAACTTGGTGAACCACCGTCCACCGCCCAGGCCCGTCCGCCGCTTATGCTCGTCTCGGTCCTTCCCTTGGCACTTTAAAAAGTAATTCTTTTTTCTCTCGATTTTCTTTTTTTGGAATTCATGAGGAAGATTGAATAAAGGATGGTCACGTGTCGGGAGCATTGTTAATTTTCATCTCCACCGAGGGTGCGTCTGTGGACGGGGGACGGCAGCGGTGGCGGTGATGAGGATTTCCATTTTCAAAAACCAATTTGTTGGCGCGACTTTCGCATCGTCACTCGCAAGACAGTCGATTTGAATGTGTTTTCCTCAGTCGTTCTCAAATGTAATTGAAAACCCCGTCGAAGGATGTGCAAATATTACGAAAACTTGTGCATTATGCACGAGCTGAATGGGCCGATGGCTCGGGCAGGGGGGATGTGTGTCATCTTCTGCCCACGACTCGCTAAAATGCAATTAACACTAATTGCACATCTTTACCGGGAACGGAATGGAATCTCGGAAATGTTGCAACTTTGCGTTGGCTGTTCTTTTATTCTCAGTCGGGACGCGGCCGCGGGGTTTCCAGGAGCTTCAAGTGGGAGGTGGAAGTGGAGCTCCTTTCATCTGCGATGAGTGCCGCTAACAAGTTGTTATTTATTTTTGTAATTAATTTTTTTCCCATATTTCTGAACCCTTCGAGGGGGATTCGGCTGGAGAATGGCTGAGTGTGTTGGTGTTTCTTGTCAGTGGGTTCATTTACTTCAGATGAGGGGAGCCATAAATGCAATCACTTCATATGGAAGGTGATGGTGACGTTGGGGGTGGGTGCGTGCGGATGTGGATATGGGAGTGAAGTCAACTGAACTCAATCCCGGGTCGTTAACTTGTCAACGTGAATGCCGAAGGTTCTCTTGAAGTGTAGTTGTGACGGGGTTGAATAGAGAGAAATGGTAACTTCTTGGCAGGTACTTTGGCAGCTAGTTGTATTGAAACTCTTAAAGACGGGATAAAGAATTGAATGGGAATGCAAGACCCGAGATGTGTGGCTCAATTGCACTTCGTTCTGATTTCGACTTACATGCGTTTAGGTGAGGATTCGTTGAGACTTAGAGAAAACAATCGCAACTTTATGGGACTATTTTTACCTTCTTGTTAGAAAAGATCGTGCAAACTCTGGTGCCAACACTAGATATAGGACCACCAAAAGGTAGGCAATGTCTCTAGAATATGCGGACAAGTCGACAATGTGATTCTTCCTTCGGGACAGTGGCAGCTTTAATTAGTCTGGGGGTAAATGATGCGAAAAAGAAGAATAAGCAGCGATCAAAGAAGATTCACGCCATGAATGACTTGGCAATGTATCAAAAAAGACCAAGCACATAAAAGATTTATTTGACATTACATAAATACAGAGGGAATTCATGAATACATGAATACAGAGAGAGCCAAATACAAGTTTCTTTCTAAAAAATAATAAAATGAACAAAATCAAATTTTTGTCCATGTATTCTGGCTTTGTAAGTAAGAACAAACATTCCCATTAACTATGAAATACAAAGTCGTTCGAGTGGCTGCCTCGGCTGGTTTCGCATTAGCATATCCTGTCACCCCAATTTTCCAAGACCTTGTTGGTGGTTTCGGGCTGTAGCTCACGGATTGCTTGTATGATTGGCCTTAAGTGCTTGAATCGTTTCCGGATTTTTGGCATAACACCGGTCCATCACGGTTCCCCAAAAAAAAAACGACCAAAGGGGTCAAATCGCAGCTCCGAGGCGGCCAGTTGACATCGCCAAGACGGCTGATAACACGATTTGGGAATTTGGTGCGCAAAAGTTCGATTGTGGCATGGGCTGTGTGGAATGGTGGGCCATCCTGCATGAACCAGAGGTCGTCCAAATCCATGTCTTCCACTTCAGTAAAAAAAAAGGTCGATTAGCATGGCTCTGTAACTCCCACCGTTGTTCGAAACGTTGTTCCCAGCCTCATTTTCAAAGAAAAATGGTCCAATGATGCCACCAGTCCACAGTCCGCACCAAACTGTCACTCTCTGTGGTGTGGATGCATTGGCTTCTCGACAATAACCTGCGGGTTTGGGTTTTCCCAGCTCCAGATGCGGCAATTTTGTTTGTTAATGAAGAGAGACGAGATGAAAATGCGCCTCGTCTCGTCAGAAAAGATGATTTTTCGACCAAAATCGTTTTCAAATTCAAGCTGCTCTAAGGCCGAAACCACTAGCATACCAGTCTCATGCATTTTTTGCACAAACTTGCGTACTGCAGTCGCGATGGGTGCTTCATTTCGGCCAAAACTTCTTTTCAAAAAACGCACTGTTTGGGGTACACAGCACTCACTTTGGAAATAAGTTTTCAGTATTTCCCAAAGTTGCTCAATCGTAAAGCGACTCATTTCGTTCCGCGGAGATATAGTACTGACTTTCTGTCAAGATTTGGAGCGGGAGACAGCTGTCAGTGTCAAAATAACCTATGATTTAAGAACAAAACACTAGATGGCTTTTTGTGCGAAACTGGAGACAGCTGGCGAATGATAGTGCTGGCTGGAGAGGCATGTTGAGACGGACCCAGGTCCACGTCGGACTGTAGTGCCTTAAGAAGAAAGAAGACGAAGAAGAAGATGGCCCACCCTGTACTTTGCAAACTTCTCTCCCCTGTCATCTAAGCTGTTCTTTTGCTTGGATATGGATGTGAAGTTTGCACAAATAAAACTATTTTTCTATCTGCTTTAATTACAACGACTACTCTTATGAAATGTTCACTCGTATTCGTTTTTCTAAAACGAGTCATTTTTCACTCAACTCCTGATCGGAGTTAATTTATGTATATCTATGAGCATCGAAACTGAAACAATACCACTTCTCAATGACTACCTTCTAAAGACTGACAACGACAACACAATGAGACTCTTGGAACCTTAGAAACTGTCTCTGAAAATTGTAACTTCTTCGAATGTCAAATAAAAGAAAGAGCTTCTCTTTTTTTTAACATGAACTTTCTGTAATTACTTCTCGTCACGAAGTCGTCATGTGGTATTGACCGGGTTCGGTGCAAAGCCTTGGCCTTCCATTGCCTGGGTTCCCATTGAAAACCAGAAGTTGTTCCTTCCTTTCATGGACTGCCTTTTCAGGACGAAACATGTGAAAGGAGCCTCGGTTTCGTGTCCTCGACTCTACCGCCCGTCTCGACAGATCCATGAAAGAATTGGTTTATTCAATGTTCGCTTGACTGACTGTTACTTCGACATTGGAACCTTCACGGCACTCCCCTACGTACGTATCCTTGCACTCGTTTTGTGTTGGCCTCCCTATTTTATTAGTCTCTGATCCCTTAAGTCCCCAAACTCCGAGACACACTCATCCCTCGCCATTAATGTCCCAAAAAGAAGCTAAAGCCTTGCAAATCCTTTAACCAAAAATTGTATCCTCCTTAATGCCAAAAGCAATTTCATCCTTCCGCATCCGAGGGTTTATCCTTGCAACTCCACACTTCAGTAAGACAATGCAATTCGAACCCAACTCCCACCATTTGAGTGCAATTACGGTCTTCCGCCCGGCATCCACCCGACATCCCGGGATGTATTTCGATTCGAGAAAACCCTGGATCGCATTCATTCACTGAACGCCCTTTATCGTGAAGTAATCCCGTCGCATCGTGGCGCTCTGCTGCCAGCGGAAAGGACAAAATTAGGAACAACGTCTAGCAGAAGAAAAAACGAACCACAAGGAGGAAGGACAACAAAATTACGATGACAGGTTTTGAATTTGTGGATCACATTAGTGACGGAACGAGAGCGGGGGAGTCAAGGATACGGAAGGACCAAGTAGTCATAGAAAAATACCTCATCTGTGATTGTTTTCATGTGTTCATCGTGCTTCAGGTGCTCCAGCAGGATGTGAGAAGCATCACTTCAACGCGAGATAAGGTCATTAACATTTTACTAGGTCCTCCGACAACGGAGCATGCACCGCTAGGACTGGAGTTGGATGGAACAATGAATGATGATGAAAGGGACTGTGATGAGGGTCTGGTGCTTCTCAAAGGAGTCCGCCATTTGGAATCCGCTGACTCCTGCAAACGTACACGTATCCCTGCTGCCGGGGGTCGCCCCCATCTGCGCCAGTGGGTGAAATAGTCTGCAACTTTATTATTATTATTATTCCGTGCTCCGCTTGTCGCCTCTCAATTCGAAGGGAGCACCTGCGGAACGAGTGCGCTGGCGGTGTGGGTGTAGTGAGTGTCGTCCTGGTGACGAGTTCCAATGAATATGGCGTCAGCAGCGGCAGGCGACACATATGCAGAGTTATTGTCTTGTCTTGACAGCGATATTCGGGCCACTTTTTGTTATTAACCCTTCGCCGGTGCTGTGCGACCAGCACGTCGCACTTCAATAGGACGGACGTGGAGGATAAAAACGGAACAATGGATATGATTTGATGTGTAATTTACACAAAGAACGAGCGGTAATTATAAGCTTTTCGCAGAATCCTCTGCAGGATAAACACACTTGTGATGTAGGTGTTGCAGGCAGAAATACATCTTGAGCTGTTGTTGACATCTTTGGAAGTAGAGTGTGAGAGAGTGGAGCCCATAACTAGGCGCACGTGGGAAGGTGTGCTTATACTGTTTATGTGTGGAATGATGAAAATGACATTTCCTAACATAAACATTGACTGAGAGCAAGTATCTTCCTCAAATCAATACGTGACATTGAGTGGTGAATTAACCTGATTCTTTAGGTGTTTATAGAGCGTTAATTTTAACTTTATATAACTGTTCTTAGAACCAATTGACAATTGAGACTGGATTAGCAGTCAGTATGCTTTCCAATTTCTGTATAAACGCCGGAGCAGCGCTTACAAATTCTGCCAATTGACTTCATGACTCAGTTCGCCAAACTTACCGTGCGCTTCATTAGTTCAGCAGAGAAGTTCATTAGTTTTTATTGCTACGTCAATATACAAAATTAACAGATCAGGAGTAACGATGATCCACAAGCCTATCTGGAAAGGCTATCGTTTCACCCACAAAAATCATCCCTAGTTGTGCTTTAAAGGCTGCTGAAATCGTTGGACCATATTATTTTTAAAATGGAGTCGGTCAGAGTACTATGGGCAATGAGGACGGAAGACTGTTGATAACCATTCCCCTGACGATATACCATTTTGTACGCTTGTGTAGTTCACGAACGAGCTAGTTCAAAAAAGACCTCCAACAAGTGAACTAAGTGAACTAGTTCACAATGCCATTTTATTTCAGTTCATTTAGTTCAGTAGTTCAACAATTCAGAAAGAATAACTGAACTAAATCGAACTAAACTGAACAAAATTAAGTGCTTTGCTTGGTGTGTGTATGGACACTGTGCACTTCAGGGTTGGTTTTGTTTAACTACCGCGACACAAGCGCATCGAGTATCGTTGAGTTGCCGGTGGTGTGTGTGAAGAGAATCTTAAAAACGTATGACCAACCGGCTAAAATCGAACAAGACCCAATTTCCTGAGCAGTGAACTACATTGAACTAAATGAACTAGAAGAAGAACTAGTTCAATAAACAGGGTTAAACTAAACTGAGCGCTCTCTGGACTGAACTAAAATGACTACCATTTAATAATGGCAGACGTAACTTACTTATCAGGCCAACGACCTCTAGAGAGTCAGAGCCTGAGTAATTGGCACATCTTATCCTAATATCCTGACACTTCGTGATGGTAAAACAGACGATGGCAAACATTACTACATCCGAAATACCAAGTATACTATAAAAACGAACTTCATCTTCTGGAACGCATCGCCATCGACATCAAGATACGCAAACCACGAGAAGAATTCAAAAATTGAGCCCAAGGGCTACTTCACATATCAGCTTATTATTAAATAAGTCATTTATACAGGGTGGGCCATCTAGTGTTTTTTTTTTAAGTCACAAATTATTTTGACACTGACAGCTGTTTCCCGCTCATACCTCCTCTGTCAGTATCATACCTACGCGGAATGAAATGAGTCGCATTACACTTGAACAACTTTGGGAAATATTGAAAACTTATTTCCAAAGTGAGTGCTGTTTAGCCCAAATAGTGCGTTTTTGAAAAGATGTCTGTGTAAAAGCTTCGTGACACTGGTATGCTGGTGGATAACACTCATGGTCCCCGACGTCATACGGTGCGCACAGATGAGAATGTGGCTGCTGTGGCCGAGAGTGTGAGGCTCAATTCACGAACATCAACTCCCCATCGATCTTAAAAGCTCAACATTTCGTGCACTAGTCTGAGGAGAATTCTGCACAAAGATCTCGGATTATTCGCTTACAAAGTCCAATTGACTCAGCAATTGAAATCACGCGACCATCGACCATCCGCTTTGTTATCGCTTCTCAGTTTGGGCCTTAGAGCACCTTGAATTGGACAACGATTTTGGACGAAAAATCATCCTTTCTGACGAGGCGAGGCGCACTTACATCTCAGCGGCTACGTTAATAAACAAAATTGCTGCAACTGGGGTTCGGAAAACCCGCACGTCGAGATGCTAGTGCATCCACACCACAGAGAGTGTCAGTTTGGTGCGGATTGTGGAGTGGTGGCATCATTGGACCATTTTTCTTTGAAAATGAGGCTGAGAACAACGTTTTGGTCAACGGTGGGCAGGGCGAGAGCCATGTTAACCGACTTTTTTTGCTGAAATTGAAGACATGGACTTGGACGACCTCTGGGTCATGCAGGATGGTGCACCATGCCACACAATCCATGCTATATCCATAGAAGAGGATTCGACCAAAACTATATGGACTGTAAAGCGATACCAAGTTGGTTAAGTGTGCGCAAGTGTGCGCAAGTGGAAACAACTTACAAAGGATTGTGCTGGCTGGACACGCTCGTTAGTTAAAGCCCAGGTTCAGGCAGGACTGTGCCGCTTTAAGAAAAAGAAGATGGGTGGGTTACCCAATCTTCTGTCGAAAATATTCGTCTGCAGATTTCACCACAGGAGGCAAGAGTATGAATCCGAAGATAGAGGCTTAGTGCAGACGCTTGTGTCTACATGGCTCCCTTATCAACCGCTAACCCATGGTGGAACAACTAATTTATCAACTTAAGCACACTAGTAATCTGTTTTTTAAAAACAAGTAATTCCTGCTGCAGACCATGTAAGTCGACAAAAAGGTTACCCAAACCATCTTTACCCTCCAGTGCTTGTATTTGATGTTCGCAATTCACTGCAGAATGCAAATGTTCCTAGAAATCGATACATTTTCACGCATCAAGACTGTCTCGATTTAATTGAGTCCTTACCAAACGCTCCTCTCGCCGACCCTTACTCCAGTCGCACACAAAAGGAGTCCCATCTACGGCTACCCCTCGAGCAGAGCAATTATAGAAATCCGATTAAAAACATATCAATACCTTCCCCGCACACACGCCGCAGCCTATTAATCAGGGGATTCAAGTCGAGACATGCAAGTCACGGACTCGATAACACGTCCATAGTCGATTTGTACCATCGGCAGCCCATGCAATTGACATGTATCTGCAAGCAGCAGTCGCCGGCAGCAACTGATTCAGTTGTATCCATCACCGATTGTGTATCTTTTTGTCGTCACAGTCCCCATGCAGAAGCTGAAAAGGCGATTTGCAGCAATCATCGATGCGAATAAATCATCCTCATCGCCCGGTCCCGGTCCCGATCCCGGTCCTGGCCAGAGATGGTTTCCTTCTTCTTCGTCCACCTCACCGCTGGGGAGGACTTCTTTTTCGCTGATTAATGATTTCCTCATGGCTGACCATTAACTTGGAGTAAATTGCAGAACTCATTCCGACTTCGGTCCCAATACAGGTCAGCGGCAACGGGCACAACGATGCTGGTGGTTCCTTGTGTTGCAGCCCATTCAGTGGATCCAGTGCAGTCTCCAGTGGGCATTCTAATTAACCTCGTGTTCTATTGCAGCGGCATTTAATTTATGTGCGTTCCTCGTGGATAAGCCCCGTACGCACGTAAGCGTGCTCCGTCAATGGGCACACTCTTCTGCACTCGTCCCTGTGCTCGTTCCCGGATCTATGCAGCAACCTCTTCTGCTTTGTGCTGGAGATACTCGTCTCGTATTCAGGCAAATGGATTCTTTTTTGTGTTTCTTTATCGAGTCAGACCACTTGTGCTCCTTTGATGGATGGTGGTGGTGCCGCCCTTGTGTGCGTACGCACGTCTAAACAGAATTGAATTGTGCGCGCCGCAGTGAGGTGGGGATGAGGCGCGAGTATTCCTCCTTTGAATTGTGCAAATTTGCGCATTTTCGACGTAAGTCAGATATATGGAGTTTTTAATGTCTCTATCGGCGGGTGGGTTGAAAATACTGACATATGTCTACCGTCGGGGGGAGAGAAAATCAGCTCTATTTGAATGAATCGACCTGGAAGGGTGAAGTGAAGAGCTTTGCAATATTTGAGTTACTTCTCCTTTGTGAAGGTCGACTTTTTTCATGAATATTTGCTGATGGAATTAGAATCATATCTAAGGAGTTCAAGGGACTGAGACTCCCGGTGGATGGTGGATGGCGGGTGGAATTGATTTTTGGGATTCGAAATTGTGAACTGATGGGTGGCAGGGTTTTGGTGGAACTATCACTTTTATTACTTGAATACTTATTCAATTTGTTGTTAACATTCTTTAAATTATAAAGAGCTGTTAAGACTGTCAATGAATCAAACAACCCTACAAAACTCAAAAACACGTTTTATTTACAACTTACAACAACTTATTCAAATGACCCATTCATTTATCTGGGGTAGGCAGCCACTTAGGCCCACTTCTATTCATCACTCATTTATACTTCTTCTTCTTCTTTTTAGGGCGCTACAGTCCGAGGTGGACCTGGGCCTCATTCAACATGCCTCTCCAGCCAGCACGATCTTTCGCCAGCTGTCTCCTGTTTCGCACACTTAGCCGGCCGAGGTCCCCCTCGAATTGTGTGCGCTACCTTGTACGTGAACGTCCTCTGTTGTGTTGTCCCACAGGCTCAGAGTCGAAGACTCTTCGGGCCATACGTTCTACATGGTCCATACGCTGTACATGGTCTAGCCATCTTAGGCGTTGGATTCGTAGACACCTGGCTTGACTCATGTCGCTGTACAGCCCATATAGTTCTTGGTTGAACCTTCTCCTCTGAATGCCATCAACGCAAACAGGACCAAAGATCGCGCGCAGAACTTTTCTCTCGAAATGACCAAGAGACTGTTCATCCGTTTGGGATATTGTCAGCAGGACTGGGATGATCAAGGTCTTGTATAAAGTCAGCTTGGTCTTCCGAGAGAGGGATCTACTTCTCAATTGCCTTTTGAACTCGGTACTGACGTTGTTTGTACAGCTTACTGCGGAGCCAAGGTAGACGAAGTCCTTAACTACCTCAAAGTTATAGCTGCCTATGGTGACGTTCTGGCCAAGTCGTCGATATTGTGTGTCCTTTCTCGATGACAGCATATATGTACTTGGTTTTATCTTCGTTTAACGCCAGACCCATTTTAGCCGCTTCCGTTTCAATGCCAGCAAACGCATCATTGACGGCTGGCTGTATGCGCCCAATCACGTCAATGTCATCCGCGTAAGGTACCAGTTGAACGGACTTTTGGAAAATCGTGCCTCTTGTGTTGGCCAGTGAGTTTTGCACGATCTTCTCAAGAACGATGTTAAAGAAATCACATGACAGCGCGTCGCCTTGTCTAAAACCTTTTTTGACGTTGAAGGTCTCGGTGAGTTCGTTACCGACCTTGATGGAGCAGCGAGAGTTCTCCATCGTCATCCTGCTCAGTCTGACGAGTTTGGCAGGAATGTCAAAACTAGACATGACGCTGTATAGCTCGTCTCTATACACGCTGTCATATGCGGCCTTGAAATCGACAAATAGATGGTGTGTGTCGATCTGCATTTCTTGGGTCTTCTCCACGATCTGCCACAGTGTGGAAATTTGGTCGATGGTGGATTTCCCCGGCTTGACACCACACTGATAAGGACCTATCAGTTTGTTCACAAATGGTTTCGGGCGTTCACACAAAACGGCAGAGAAGATCTTGTAGGCGATGTTAAGGAGACTTATCCCTCGATAGTTGACGCAGTCAAAAGGGTCTCTTTTCTTGTGGATCGGGCAAACGATACTGAGATTCCGGGCATGCTTTCCTCCGACCATATCTTACAGATGAGCTGGTGCATGCGCCCTACCAGATCACCTCCAGCTGCTTAAAACATTTCGGCGGGCAGACTATCTGCACCAGCAGCTTTATTAGACTTCAGTCTCGATATCGCTATCTTGACTTCGTCTAGATCGGGGGGTGTTCTCTTCTATCATCGTCCGTTGTATTGAGTGGAACATTGAAACATTATTTTGTATGTATTATGGCTTTGTTAGTAAGGACAAACATTTCCATTAATTATGAAATACAACGTCGTTTAATTGGCTGCCTCGGGTGGGTTCGGCATTCTGTCATCAATATTTCCAAAGAGCTTGTTGATGGTTTCGGGCTGTAGCTCACGGATTGCTTGGATGATATTGGTTTGGCCTTAAGTGCTTGAATCGTTTCCGGATTGTTGGCATCGTTGTCCAATTTAAGCTGCTCCTAGTGCAAGGCCCAAACTGCGAAGCGATAACGAATCGGATGGTGGCGCCCTCCATTGCTAAGTCAATTGGAACTTGTAAGCGAATAATCCGAGATCTTTGTGCAGAATTGTCCTCAGGCTAGTGCGTGAAATGTTGAGCTGTTCGAGCTGAGATCGAGGGCGAGTTGATGTTCGTGAATAGAGTCTCACACTCTCGGCCACAGGAGCCACATTCTGACCTGTGCGCAAGGTACGACGGTGGGGACCATGAGTGTTGTCCACTAGCATACCAGTCTCATGAAATGTTTGCACAAACTTGCGTACAGCAGTCGCGATGGGTGCTTCATTTCGGCCAAAACTTCTTTTCAAAAAACGCACTGTTTGGGCTACACAGCACTCACTTTGGAAATAAGTTTTCAAATTCCCCACGTTGTTCAAGCGTAAAGCGACCAATTTCCTCAGTTCCGCGGAGGTATGATACTGACTTTCCGTCAAGATTTCGAGAGGGAAACAGCTGTCAGTGTCAAAATAACCTATGATTTAAAAAAACACTATATTACCCACCCTGTACTTCAAATTTCGACTAGAGAAAAGTTAAAATTCAGGGTCGACTTTTGACTTTTTTTCAATGAATTCGAAGAGTACTGAACCCACCGCTCTAAACTTTACACACTGGTGATTGGGGCAAGCAACATCTTTAAAGCGTAGACTTCATCCCCATCCCCAAACCGTCCATCATTCAATATTGATCTCGCACGACGGGATTAAAAGTCACTCGGAAATCATCAGGATCTGTTCACGCTGCCTGCAGATATCCGATTTCGCTTCGTAAACATTAAAGTTCATAAAAATGTTCAACAAATAAAAGAATTAATAACAGCAGCACGCCATTACATCCCGTCGCGTCGTCCTGTTCGGCAGGATTTAAGCTTGTTCCCCTATCGAAGGCGGAAATTTGTCGATATTACTTTTCCTCATGACTTCTCAGCAAGGTTCGTCCGAACTTCTGTCGTTCTATGTTGAATTATTCAAACACACACATGCACACACACACACACACAGACACACACGTGTACATCAGCAAGCATCTGTCAGAAAGGACGACGATATCACAAAATGAAAACGGAGCGAAATCAAAGTCAGAGCAAAAAAATCCCTTACATGTCCTCATTAAAAAGTAATATCCCCTTTTTTCGGGGCATGTAGGCGGACGTGGGGCGAGCGCCCGACTACAATACTCTCACATGAGCCAAAGCAAACAGGTTCTTCCGTAGCTTTGTGCTGGCATTCGTCCTTTTCAGGCATTGACTGATGGGACAAAGGCGCACAGAATAAAAACTGCAAAACGGAGCCGTTTATTTCGACTGTGTGTCGAGGGGGCGGGAGATGGAGGCAGAGAGGGGAGCCTGACGTAGGTGGGTAACCTCGCAGAAAATTTTGATCCCGTAAACTTGTTTTGCGAAAGTTTGCTGAAATGCCGGGAACGGTGCTTATGCGCCTGCGGTTCCTTTGTGACGACAGTAAAAGTATTTCGTCTCGGGAAGAAAAAATAAATAAATCCTTCAGCAGGTGGGGGAATTATGAAGAAGGAGTCCTCGCTAAGTGATGAGAACGCTGCGTTTCATTTAAAATCCAATTTGAAACGCTCAATATTGTCTCGCTTGATTAAAACACTCACCCCGCCAATTGGCGCGCACATGTCAAAGGATGTGTCTCGGGGGACGCTCTCACAGTTTAGTGGCTGGGATGTAATCTGGTAATGACAGCAGAACAAGGTTAAACGTTGATAGGCAAATGAGAGTCGTTTGGCCCAAGGACATTTGTGCCTCTAGATTTGTGCCTAAATAAATATCCTTCGTCTTGTTTGGTTTTTTGCGGTGCTCGAGGAGAGACGGTTCAAGGATAACACAAAAGCCGTATAAGTTTGCTTTACAGCTTAGATACGGAATTGTCTTGTTTACATGCCGGAGGCAATTTGGAGTTTTAACCCTTTTTCCGGTGGTACCACATGACATGACTTTTTGTCGGGTACGTGAATGCGGCCGAGGTTGTGCTGGGTAAACAGGCAGTCATTAGATTGTTTTCGTTTTGCTGAAATTGGTTGCCCTGAAGGTGGATGCGGTTCCGTGGAGTAGAGTTGGAAAATCCATATCGGGGAGCGGGGACTGGGGATGTTCTGATATTGCATTTGCATTGATTCCTGCGGATGTGGAGATAAAAGCAACTGACAAGGGCAATGGGAATTGCTTCCCCATGAGCTGTGTCGGGGACTGTGTCACTCAGCTTTCGATGCATTGACCGGAATTGGTCCAGAGGTTGTTGGAAAATGAAACACATTGTTGTGGCTTCAAGGGGGAAGTGCTTTCTGTAAAAATTGTTGTCTATTCTTTCGTTTTTCATGTTCAATTTTCAGCGATGCATAATTTAGGGTATTATAGCTCACCCAGAAAACTCAATTTTTCCATGAATGTGAGCATTTCCTTGGCAGCATTAAATGCGACTTCGGATGGTTCTGGATGTACCAGTCAAAAATGGAGTTGTCATCTGTTGGCTAGTCCATTGCTGTAAACGCAGTCTTCTCAGGATGTCTCTTTTGATAAATAACAATAAATTATACGTTCTGTAGATACGTTGACGTTTCGGTCAACGGTGGGGGTTACAGGGCCATGTTAACCGACTTTTTTTTGTGGAAATTTAAGACATGGATTTGGACGACCTCTGGTTCGTGCAGGATGACGCGCCATGCCACACAGCCCATGCGACAATCGATCTTTTGCACTTCAAATTCGTGATATCAGCCGTCTTGGCGATCTCAATTGGCCCCCTCGGAACTACGATCCGACCCCTTTGGAGTACTTTTTTGTGGGGAACCGTGAAGAATCGATGTTATGGCAACAATCCGGAAACGATTCAAGCACTTACGCCAATATCATCCAATCCGTGGGCTACAGCCCGAAACCATCAATACAAGGGGTGAAAGAATGCGGTACTGCAAAGCCAGCCGACGCAGCCACGACGTTGTGTTTTGTAATTAATGGAAATGTTTGTTTCTACTAATAAAGCCATAATACAAGGATAAAATTTAATTTCGTTCCTTTTATTGCAATTTTAAGAAGAATCTTCTGTTTGGCCCACCCTGTATATTCAACGTTGGTTGATTTGCAGTTTTTCTTGACATCCAATGCAGCATTTTGCTCTCCGAATATTCAAAGAGACGCAACCTTGTCACTGAAGATTGCCTGTTGCAATTTATAATCAGCGTCGTTGCATTTTGATAGACAATCAAGGCAATGTGGGGGCTGTTGACATTCTTACATACATTTTTGAGTCTGTGTTTTATGTGTCTTAAAATTGATTTCGATGCTGCAGGCACAGAAGACGATATCTATATTTTATTGATACTTCGACGAAGAGTATGTGGCATTGGCTTTTGGAATGAAAGCAGTATAACCTTCAGTGCTGTTTTAAGCAGATACTGAGCCATCCAAACTTTTGATATTCGAAACTTAGGTCTTGAAATAATTGAAGAAGAGCGTAGGCTACAAATGAATTAACGTCGTGTGTTCCAAATAAATGATTCGAAGGTGAATATGTCTATGAATTTCAATTGTATGTGCGTCAAGAATTCAAAGTTCGAATAAAATGACATGCAATTTGGTATCAGTTTCAAGCGAAATTCATCTGGAAAAAACAAATCAAGTTAGATGAAGGAGATGAGCCATATACACCACGATTAGAATGTGAAACTTGAATGACAATCATCTCTAAACAACTTTCAATTAGACCTTTGTTTGAATCCTTGAACTCTGTGAGTGTGACGGTAACGAGCGAGCGGATAAGTTGAGTAAGAGAGAGTCAGCACTAAGAAATTTTCTGGCGTAATCAGTCTGTATTCCGCTTGTAGTTGTAAGGGCAATTCACTCCGCCCCCTTCAGGACGTCCACGAAACCGATGGCGAAATACGGTCAATTTTACTTAAGATGCACTCCTAAACTTCATAAGATTAGGTCTACAATTTGCATTTGTCTGATTTCAATCGGCTCGACTAAACGATTCCCTGCTCCCTTCCACTGCTCATTATCGCCCCCTAACCAAACGAGCAGAAAGCTCCGTTGGAGTCAATTGATTAGGCATCATTGAAACAGCAACTCCCATTGATTGGGGAAAACAATCATTTTGCAGAGCTCCACTAGGACTTCGCTTTGTCCCCTGCATGACGAATCACTCCATGATTACATGCCCCAACGTCATCGGACCCTGATTGCACACATTAAACCCGTGTCCTTTTGAATCCCATCTGCAGTTTTCATTCAATCAATGCCCCATTCAAATCCAAACCCACACTTAAAGTCCATTCCGCTGGAACTATCCCCCAGCGCTCATTGCCAATCGATGCCATTTCATTGCTCAACTGGCCTACAAATAGGCAAAATATTCGCTTTTGCTCGCAGGGGGCAAATGCATGTCCAGTTGTCATTAGGAAAAAAGGCCCGAAACTATCAACCGGCCTGCCGACTGTACTCAAATGGGCTGTTTCGTCCCAGCGATTGCCTATCAATTGACAGAAATTGCTCGCCAGAGAGAAGACATCCGGCCATGAAGAGGATGTATAAAAGTGGGAGGCAACCCTCCACGTATGATGAACGATGTAGAAATGATGGCGGTGCTAAAAAGAGTTGTAAACCGTATCTGGGACAACGGAAATAGGAGACTCCTCCCGTCATTATCCACCCCTTCTGCTGCTCAGCTGTAAATGGGAAAGAATTTCTTGTTAGGTCGTCATTCAGGACGATTTATGGCAATTTCCTCTTGAGCACACGACGTCGCCATCAACTTCATCGCAAGCGGGCGTAATCCTTCAGCTTTGACAATATGACCCCGTCTCGCCATTAACCAGCCTCGCCACCAGCTCATTGGGTTTACATAAGTCCCTGCAATCCTTGTGCGATTTATTATGAAGTTTACGGCCTGGGAACGCAATGTCGTTTAACCGCACGAGTGAGAGGCCTTGGAATGCTTTCTCATTTCACTCACCTAATTGCTGCCATCCGAACCTCAACCGAATCATTTTCATAACTCAACGCATCACTCTTTTTCGCCCGATTCGCTAAGTGACCCAAAGCGGATTCACGGACTCGCGGATTCGCGGATTGTGCGGATCATGTAATCAAGACACAACTACTTTCCATGTGCGCCTCGCGCGCTCGTTGTTCCACGCGATATGTGGTATGTAAACTGCAACTTGTTCACACAGTTTTAATTGAGATGCTAAACGACGATAGCACCTGAGTCTGCCTGCTTGGATGAGTAGGTCCAGCTGACTTGGCTCACCATGTTAGTCGTTCGTATCTTGTGAAATTGCGAACGTAATTAGATGGTTGGTAATAATTTGTATTTATGCTGAAGGCTCGCTTCTATGAATAGATGCGAGCAGATAGATAGTTACGGTTCAAGCGAAGTTGTGAGGCAAGGAGTTGGCCTTGATGAAATGGAGTAGTCACCGACTAGATGGAGAATGCAACACAAAGAGAGGGACTGATTGCACTCCCTGTGCAATCGCGGATTTTGTCTTGGTTGTAATGCACCTGCCGAGCGACGAGAGAGGGAGGTCGTTGGGTGAACTGAGTCGAAGTAAGTTTATGAGGGGTGTCTTCATAAGAAGATTGGAAGAGTTAATGTCACATGACTCTATCATTTAACTTGACAAACTGTAGTATTGCCCTTTTCGCTGACGATACTTGCATTTATACATCATATGTAATTGGTTTCAACGTTGAAACTAATCTACAATCTGCTTTAAATGCAATCGAAATATACTGTATTAACTGGAAAATTAAAATGAATGCTTCTAAGACACAAGCTATCTTTTTTACTCGTAAAAGAAAAGCTTGTTTACTTCCTAGCAACAGACTTATTGTCAATGGAATTCCGGTTGAATGGAAACCGAATGTAAAATATCTTGGTATTTATTTAGATACGCGTTTAACATTTAGTCTTCATGTGCAAGAAACAATTAAGAAGGTTAACACAACTATACGAATACTATATCCATTTATTTGTAGAAATTCAAAACTCAATGTTTCGAACAAACTACTAATTTTCAAAGCTATTTTTCAAGCCATTATATATTATGGCTCTCCGGTCTGGGGTAAATGTGCAAACAGTCACTTACGTAAGCTTCAGATAGCTCAGAATAAATTGCTTAAGATGATTCTGGATTTCCCATGGTTTTTCCCAACAAAAGAACTACATGAAATAGCCAACATTGAAATGGTAGCACAAAGGATTGAAAAAATTCTGTACAAGTACAATATTTCGTGTTTATCTTCCGACAATGTCTACATTTCTAATTTGGCATTGTAATTTGTGTGTATTTATCATATTTATTCATTTATTTTCTCTGTATTTACTTATATATCTACTCATTTGTGTATATATAGCTATAAATCTATTTGTATACTCATTTATTACTATTTCTTTATTTGTTTATTTATTTTTTATTCATGTATTTATTTATTTATATATTTATTTAATTAATTATTTATTTATTTATTTATTTATATATTTATTTATTTACTTATTTATTTATTTATCTATTTAGGTATTTATTTATTTATTTATTTAATTATTTATTTATTTATTTATTTATTTATTTATTTACCTATTTATTTATTTATTTCTATAGCTACACAAATCGCTTCAATACCATTTAATAATAGCACCAAAGTTTCATTACTGAGTTTTCGCAACTAGTTCTCTCTTCCCTCTCACCTTATATGTATTACTCTTTCTTTTTCTTTTTTTTGTTTTAATGAAGGTTTTTAGTGGCTTTTCCTTCTAAATTTAAAAATCATGTGATATTATTTTAACCAATTGTATTTATATTATAGTAGTAAGGTACTTTTACCATATCTCTGTAAAACAATAATTTAAAATTGTATCTATTGTACACTTTATGCCACAATAAATGAAATGAAATGAAATGACTCTATCATTTTCGACAGGAATTGCAGCAGTCTCAGGAAGACCATACTCGCATAAAGTCTGTGTTCATGGTTAGGTGAAGTCGCAGATCGAGCAAGATTTTCAAAGACTTCTCCAAAGGGGACTCGCAAGATCGTTATCTTTTAGTCTTGACCTAAAAGTTCCGGTGATGTATTTTGCACAATTTATTAGTGCAGATCCTTTTATGCAATTATTGGAAATGAATGAGTCAATGAACGGTAACGAACTTCAACCAAAAACTAACACGATCACTTGTCAGTTACTTTCTGCGTAGTTTGCTGAGATCTGATTTACCATAACCTTTGGAATGATTGTACCCTGTTGCGTTGTCGTACTGGATCGAATATACATTTTCAGTCCACCCTTAAGCGGTGTGTCCCTAGACACCTTCCTAAACCCACTGTTGATCAAAATTTTCCCTCGATATCCGTCTAACCAAAGTAGGATCAGGAAGACATGATCACCAGAAAATCACAAGCGATTTTATTGGATTTTTGAATGGTCCATGCCTTTGTAATGTCGGCAGACACAGATTTTTAAAAACATCACCCTTCTCCTATAATCTCCACCATCGAAATCCTTGAATAGAATATTAGAGGTCTTCAAAATTCCATTGGCAGCTTCAAGCTTCAGTAAAAGGAGTGTTTGAGGATCAAGATCAGTTGGTAGTAACGCGGAATGTCAGCTGACACGTCTGTGGATTCGCGTGCAAGGATTAACGTTTTTTTTTTCGGATGATTTTTGAAACACTACTGGAGCACTTAGACTCAAAACTGGTCCATTGTGCTGCCAGGTACCAACCTACTAAAGTGCCGTTAATTTGGTCCCAACGGCAAATGGTGAGCAACAAAACTGCAACGTACAGAAATGGACAACAATTTGGCGAACCGGGCGAAATGAAGCCAAATCAGTTCATATAAACCTTACGTATAAGACTGCGGCCACGAAATGAGAGATGAGCGATTGAGCGATTGAGCGACGAGCGATTGAGCCACGAGTCTGGGCTATTGTACACTTTATGCCACAATAAATGAAATGAAATGAAATGACTCTATCATTTTCGACAGGAATTGCAGCAGTCTCAGGAAGACCATACTCGCATAAAGTCTGTGTTCATGGTTAGGTGAAGTCGCAGATCGAGCAAGATTTTCAAAGACTTCTCCAAAGGGGACTCGCAAGATCGTTATCTTTTAGTCTTGACCTAAAAGTTCCGGTGATGTATTTTGCACAATTTATTAGTGCAGATCCTTTTATGCAATTATTGGAAATGAATGAGTCAATGAACGGTAACGAACTTCAACCAAAAACTAACACGATCACTTGTCAGTTACTTTCTGCGTAGTTTGCTGAGATCTGATTTACCATAACCTTTGGAATGATTGTACCCTGTTGCGTTGTCGTACTGGATCGAATATACATTTTCAGTCCACCCTTAAGCGGTGTGTCCCTAGACACCTTCCTAAACCCACTGTTGATCAAAATTTTCCCTCGATATCCGTCTAACCAAAGTAGGATCAGGAAGACATGATCACCAGAAAATCACAAGCGATTTTATTGGATTTTTGAATGGTCCATGCCTTTGTAATGTCGGCAGACACAGATTTTTAAAAACATCACCCTTCTCCTATAATCTCCACCATCGAAATCCTTGAATAGAATATTAGAGGTCTTCAAAATTCCATTGGCAGCTTCAAGCTTCAGTAAAAGGAGTGTTTGAGGATCAAGATCAGTTGGTAGTAACGCGGAATGTCAGCTGACACGTCTGTGGATTCGCGTGCAAGGATTAACGTTTTTTTTTTCGGATGATTTTTGAAACACTACTGGAGCACTTAGACTCAAAACTGGTCCATTGTGCTGCCAGGTACCAACCTACTAAAGTGCCGTTAATTTGGTCCCAACGGCAAATGGTGAGCAACAAAACTGCAACGTACAGAAATGGACAACAATTTGGCGAACCGGGCGAAATGAAGCCAAATCAGTTCATATAAACCTTACGTATAAGACTGCGGCCACGAAATGAGAGATGAGCGATTGAGCGATTGAGCGACGAGCGATTGAGCCACGAGTCTGGGCTATTGTACACTTTATGCCACAATAAATGAAATGAAATGAAATGACTCTATCATTTTCGACAGGAATTGCAGCAGTCTCAGGAAGACCATACTCGCATAAAGTCTGTGTTCATGGTTAGGTGAAGTCGCAGATCGAGCAAGATTTTCAAAGACTTCTCCAAAGGGGACTCGCAAGATCGTTATCTTTTAGTCTTGACCTAAAAGTTCCGGTGATGTATTTTGCACAATTTATTAGTGCAGATCCTTTTATGCAATTATTGGAAATGAATGAGTCAATGAACGGTAACGAACTTCAACCAAAAACTAACACGATCACTTGTCAGTTACTTTCTGCGTAGTTTGCTGAGATCTGATTTACCATAACCTTTGGAATGATTGTACCCTGTTGCGTTGTCGTACTGGATCGAATATACATTTTCAGTCCACCCTTAAGCGGTGTGTCCCTAGACACCTTCCTAAACCCACTGTTGATCAAAATTTTCCCTCGATATCCGTCTAACCAAAGTAGGATCAGGAAGACATGATCACCAGAAAATCACAAGCGATTTTATTGGATTTTTGAATGGTCCATGCCTTTGTAATGTCGGCAGACACAGATTTTTAAAAACATCACCCTTCTCCTATAATCTCCACCATCGAAATCCTTGAATAGAATATTAGAGGTCTTCAAAATTCCATTGGCAGCTTCAAGCTTCAGTAAAAGGAGTGTTTGAGGATCAAGATCAGTTGGTAGTAACGCGGAATGTCAGCTGACACGTCTGTGGATTCGCGTGCAAGGATTAACGTTTTTTTTTTCGGATGATTTTTGAAACACTACTGGAGCACTTAGACTCAAAACTGGTCCATTGTGCTGCCAGGTACCAACCTACTAAAGTGCCGTTAATTTGGTCCCAACGGCAAATGGTGAGCAACAAAACTGCAACGTACAGAAATGGACAACAATTTGGCGAACCGGGCGAAATGAAGCCAAATCAGTTTATATAAACCTTACGTATAAGACTGCGGCCACGAAATGAGAGATGAGCGATTGAGCGATTGAGCGACGAGCGATTGAGCCACGAGTCTGGGCGATGGGTGGCCATTTACTGAGCGTCATCGCTGAGCGATTAGTTGCGAAAATGTAATTTTGAAGTTCACTTCATCCTAGTCTGTTAGTTGAAAGTCGCGTTAATATGAATAATCCTCTGGCTGTCGCAGATTCCCTTCAATTGGATCTGGAACAACTGTCTGCTTTCCGAAGCCCATCATTTAAAAAAAAACAATTACAAATTTGTCCAACTTCATTCCGCTGCTTTTTGGTAACATTTTTAAGGTTCCGTCTACAAAAACGGAACCTTTATAATTTCGGTGTGTCCGTCCGTCCGTCGTGTCTGTCACACTTTTTTATCTTCGAAGTTTATGAAGATATCGGCATGAAATTTTGGAATTAGGTACTTCAGACCTAGATGTCATTGCCTATGCAGCGATTTTAAAAAGTGGGGCCATTTGGGGGTAGCTCCAGTACAGGTAAAGTTGACATTAATTTTGAAAAATGATCGCACCCCATCGAAATATATATCAATCTTTAGATCTTTCGAAATGAGGTGGAGGTTTCTCTCAACACTTTTTTATCCAAGTACCGTTTGGAAAATATGGAGCTCCAAGGTTTTTTGAAATGCGTCCCTCCAGCCATTTCTAAACCAAAGTGTTTAAAAATCTGAAAAAATCACAAAAACTTGGCTTCATTGATTACTTTCATTTAAAACCCTAATGGTTTTGGAGATATTGGCCAAAAACGGTCAATCATCGACATGCGAATTTTGAAGATCTGAAAACGCAGTTTTGAAGACATCAGTGTAAGCATTAAGAAATGATTAAGATTTGCAAATAATGAATCTATTTTCAATTTAGTTTTACGAAAAACTGCAGTTTCCGGTTTAAGACCTTTTTGCCTAACGTCAAAGATTTGTAAAATTTGTGAAAATGAAAGCGTACCCGACGATTGAATTATCAGCTTCATACGTACAATTAATTCATTAAATTTTCAATTAATTTAGTATTTAAATTGAACTTATGCCAACTGTTTTACACAGTCAGTGAAGACAATTATTTGTATATATATATATATATGTAATTATATTGAAACTTGCAATTGTTTTTTCGTGCACCAATTAGAGGTTACATTTATAAATCTACGCAAAGTACACAATTTTTTATACGATTTCAAAAATTATTTATTTTTTGTAAACTAAAAATACAGACTTTTCAGAAAATATATAGGATGTTATGCCTTTGAAGAGAAGCATTAATAAATTTGAAGAAATTGCTAGGTTTCACTTCTACTTCCAAAGAAAATTAAGAACAAATAATTCATTGACGAATTTTGATATGAAGGGTCTCTTCGAAATTTTCGTGTATGCATATATCACGCTTAATACCACCCTACGGAGTTATGTGACATGGCGTGATGATACGTAATATGTGATATTATATGACGTGATATGAGGTAACGTGACGTGATATGACGTGATATGACGTGATATGGCGACATGACATGACGTGGCGTGACGTGAGGGTGACGTGAGTTTAACGTGAGGTGACGTGAGTTTAACGTGAGGTGGCGTGAGGTGACGTGAGGGTGATGTGACGTGACGTGAGTTTAACGTGAGGTGACGTGAGTGTAACGTGAGGTGACGTGAGGGTGATGTGACGTGAGGGTGATGTGAGTGCAACTTGAGGTGACGTGAGTTTAACGTGAGGTGGCGTGAGGGTAACGTGAGGTGACGTGAGGGTGATGTGACGTGGCGTGAGGGTGATGTGACGTGACGTGAGGTGACGTGAGTTTAACGTGAGGTGACGTGAGGGTGATGTGAGGTGACGTGAGGGTGACGTGAGGTGGCGTGAGTTTAACGTGAGGTGACGTGAGGGTGATGTGAGGTGACATGAGGGTGACGTGAGGTGACGTGAGTTTGACGTGAGGTGACGTGAGTGTGACGTGAGCTTACGTGGGGGTGACGTGAGGTGACGTGAAGTGATGTCACGTAACTTCGCATCACGTCATCTCATTTCATGTCGCATTACGTCACGTCACTCTATGCCATTTCACGTCTTTCGACGCCACGTCATATCACGTGGGGTGGAGTTAAGCGTGATATATGCATACACGAAAATTTCGAAGAGACCCTCCATATCAAAATTCGTCATGAATTATTTGTTCTTAATTTTCTTTGGAAGTAGAAGTGAAACCTAGCAATTTCTTCAAATTTATTAATGCTTCTCTTCAAAGGCATAACATCCTATATATTTTCTGAAAAGTCTGTATTTTTAGTTTACAAAAAATAAATGATTTTTGAAATTGTATAAAAAAGTAAGCACTTTGCGTAGATTTGTAAATGTAACCTCTAATTGGTACGCGACAAAAAAATTGCTACGTTGACGTTGACCAATGACAATTCCATGCTGTGGTCGACGATGTGATTTCTTTAACATCGTTCTTGAGAAGATCGTGCAAAACTAACGGGCCAACACAAGAGGCACGATCTTCCAAAAGTTTATTCAACTGCTAACCTACGTGGATGACATCGACGTGATTGGGCGAACACAGCCAGCCGTCAATGATGCGTTTGCTGGCATTGAAACGGAAGCGGCTAAAATGGGTCTGGCGTTAAACGAGGGCAAAACCAAATATATGCTGTCATCGAGAAAGGACGCACAACATCAACGACTTGGCCAGAACGTCAGCATAGGCAGCGAACACTTTGAGGTAGTTAAGGACTTCGTCTACCTTGGCTCCGCAGTAAACAGTATAAACAACATCAGTCACGATATCAAACGCTGAATAACTCGTGCCCACCGCTGTTTTTTTTGGCTCAAAAGGCAATTGAGTAGTAGAGCCCTCTCTCGGAAGACTAAGCTGATTCTATACAAGACCGTGATCATCCCAGTCTTGCTGTACGGCGCAGAGGCATGGACAATATCCCAAGCGGATGAACAGTCTCTTAGTCTTTTCGAGAGAAAAGTTCTGCGCGCGATCTTTGGTCCTGTTTGCGTTGATGGTATTTAGACGAGAAGGTTCAACCACGAACTATATGGGCTGTACAGCGACATGAGTCTAGCCAGGCGTCTACGGATCCAACGCCTATGATGGCTAGGCCATGTATAGCGTATGGACAACTTAGCTCCGGCCCGAAGAGTCTTCGACTCTGAGCCTGTGGGACAACGCAACAGAGGACGCCCACGAACAAGGTGGCACACACAAGTCGAGGGGAACCTCGGTCGGCTTGGTGTGCAAAACTGGAGACAGCTGGCGAAAGATCGTGCTGGCTGGAGAGGCATGTTTAGTGACGCCCAGGCCCCCCTCGGACTGTAGCGCCCCAAGAAGAAGAAGAAGAAGAAGATCGACGACTCAAAACGATGATGAGTGTTACCTCTCACATTCCATTCATTTCAACCCCTAAATGCCAAACAGCAATGTATACACCGCAGGCATGAGCAGTGATTGGATATGATGGAAGGGATTTTCTGTCTAAGATACATTTTTTTGAGGTATAGGATGGCTGTTTGTTTGGTTGTATGCACGAATGTAGTAATGAATGTTTGATTTGGGTTCAAGTTAGAAGAAAATTTGATTCAAATAACTTGAATTCTTCGCCCGATATTCAAAAATGCTTCCATCAACAAATACTTATGCGACGGAACCTTCGCCGTGCGAGTACAACTCGCATTTGCCCAGTTTATTATTTTTATAATCATTGTGGCTGTCCTTCCATACAACTGGGTGGTTTTGCACAGCTGAAATCAAACTTTCTACGTTTAGTTTCTCTATGTTCTTATTTCGTCGCTCAGCGATCGACTAAAAAATTAAAACAGACTGTTGCCGAGCGACGTCTGTCGCTTAAAAAAATCGCAAATCGCTCCGTGCTTACGTGGATACCTCCGTATAATTTCATATGTTTTATTTTGTTTGCGTCGCTCTATCGCTCGTCGCTCATTGCGTGGCCGCAGCCTAAGAACGTGAATAATTGACTCGTTTTTATAAATAGTGTCCAAATACCTCGGGGTGACTGTCGACGTTACTGGAACAGTATAGAAACTTTTCGAAGATTTTCACCTACCCTCGCAAAAAAAAGTAGAGTTCGAGAGTATAGTTCTTGATGACATCTTCTACTGCATCAAAGCGGGCACCTCCAAAATATACAATATTTTCGCCCGTATCAAAAAAAGTACAAAAAAAAACAAACAAAAAAAAATGTAACTGTTTCCGCCCGGGATCGAACCGGGGGCCTTCCGCGTGTTAGGCGGATGTGATAACCACTACACCACGGAAACACATATCTAACGGTATTTCCAACAGCCACTAAGCAAACATTCACCTCATTGCCACGCTGATTTATAGTTTCAAAGCGATTGTATCGGTCAAACAGGTTAATCCACTGGAAAATCAAGCTCACGCCAGCGTGCCCCAAGAGTCAGCGTCGATTCATTATTCGGTTTGTGTGTGCGCCTGCCACTGACAATGATCACGTGTCACTGACAGAATCACTCACGTCAGCGGAAAAGTAATTTCGACTGCAATCCGGAGCACACCACTCGATCGTCTGGAAGAAAATTGATCCCCCAGCCATGCCCAAGTGTCGCTTGTGGCCAAACAAAACCTAAATCTCGCTCCACAACCGCACACAAAACATTCTACACGACAGCCAACATAATATTTTCCAAATAATTTATTGCATAATCATTCCCCCAATTGACATGTTCACCGATCAGCCGCCGCGCCGTCGAGATCACCGATCGGGCGACCACTTACTGCAGACTTCTCTGAACCATTTGAACCATTTTGGGAGCCAGTCGCCGCAGAGCGGTCGGCGACGACAACGCCGACAGTTTTGCATTCGCATGTGAATACAATCCAATTAATGTAATTCCCAGCGATTGTTAAAAATCGATCCGCAAGAGCTGTTCGCTGGCTCTGCACAGTCGCAACGATCAATCGCGAACGGTTTTGTGTAATTCGCAAGAGGGTTGGGATACATTTTCAATTCGAGACCCTAGTCGCCGTTGACCACTTAGGGATTAGACTTCGACTTCAATGAAAACCGTTTCTTGATCCTTAAGCACGATCGGATAAAGCCTACGATCGGCTGGACTGGAGTCGCGGTCTGCGGTTGAATTCGCTGGATCAGCGTATCTATCATGAGCGGTTCTATGACAGGCTGCCGCCGGCGTCAGACAATTAAGCGCAATTGATCGCGCAGATGTTGGTCGTTGATCGGCCGTTCACTTTCGATCGGTGAGAGATGATGACCACTGCGTCTGGAGCCGTTCTCCCTCGACACACACACGGCTCCCCTTAATGTCTTCTTCGAAGCCGACTGGCGTGACAAAGAATTTCAAGTGACTACGTTCCAATCTACTTATGCATTCAGTGTACTCCAGTAATCCATAAAAACTGCATTCACCGTTGAGCGGAGCCCGAGAGCCGCAGCCAGAGCCAAATAAGTATAAATTGTCTCGATGAGTGATGGTGGTGTGGTTTTTCGGGAAGACATGACCGAGGGCCTACCGAAAGGATTATGCGGTGCATTTGATGCACGCTTATGCGTTACCCTGCGTGTTTGCTATACAAATTTACAGCATTTCGGGGAAGACCGCTGCACCCGCCCCCAGTGCCGCCAGAGTCACCAGTGCCCCGAGTGAATCGGGGAGACGTGGAACGGTTGTGAAATGACGAGAACATGAATTTCGTTTTATGGGAATCTTGCAACCTGCAGCAGACGATGAGAATTTTTTTATTTTTTCCTTGGAGAGGTGATGATCGTGAGAGGGCGATCTTCATCGGGTGTCGTTGACCCAATTAACGGGGGATTTTCATTGATGCAAGCTTACGTTTGGCGTTTGTCGTAAATTTTTGGCGAACGTATGCGAGGATTGTGTATCGCGGATTGGTGAAAGTACAATCTGCTCCGATCTGTACGCAGAAAGATCTGGAAATCGAGGTTGAAGCTCGTAAAAGTGAGGTTTGTATGTGGATTGGGGATACTTTGTCTTGGGAATATCTGGAAATTCAACTCATCTGTTGCATACTGAAGCCCAATAGAGTTGAGGGTGGGCCAAGTACAAGTTCCTTTTTAAAAATGCAATAAAATGAAAAACATTAAATTTTTTCCTTGTATTATGGCTTTATTAGTAAGAACTAACATTCCCATTGATTATGAAATACAACGTCGTTCAAGTGAGTGACTCCCTAGGCTGGCTTCGCAGGAGCGCATTCTGCCATCCTAATTTCCAAAAACCTTGTTGATGGTTTCGGGCTGTGTCTCACGAATTGCTTGGATGATATTGGCCTTAAGTGCTTGAATCGTTTCCGATTTGTTGCCATAACATCAGACTTTCACGGTTCCCCACAAAAAAAAATTTCAAAGGGGTCATATCGCAGCTCCGAGGCGGCCAATTGACATCGCCAAGACGGCTGACAACACGATTTGGGAATCTAGTGCTAAAAAGATCGATTGTGGCATAGACTGTGTGGCATGGCGCGCAATTCTGCATGTAAAAAAACGTGGCTCTATAACGCCCACCGTTGACCGAAACGTTGTTCCGAGCTTCATTTTCGAAGAAAAATGGTCCAAAGATGGTACCACTCCACAATCCTCACCAAACTGTCACTCTCCGTGGATGCATTGGTTTCTCAACAATAACATGCGGGTAACGTCCGAGCCCCAGATGCGGCAATTTAGTTTGTTAACATAGCCGCCGAGATGGTAATGCGCCTCGCCTCGTCAGAGAAGATGATTTTTCGCCCAAAATTGTTGTCCAGTTCAAGCTGCTTAGAGCAGCGGACCAAACTGCGAAGAGATAACGAGGCTGGTCGGGTGGGACGCTTTCAATTGTTGAGTCAATTGGACTTTGTAAGCGAATAATCCGAGATCTTTGTGCAGAATTCTCCTCAGGATAGTGCGTGAAATGTTGAGCTGTTCGAGCTGAGATCGATGGCGAGTTGATGTTCGTGAATTGAGTTTCACACTCTCGGCCACAGCAGCCACATTCTCATCTGTGCATCTGTGTGTCTCATCGACGGGGAGCATGAGTGTTGTCCACTAGCATACCACTCTCACGAACTTTTTGTACAAACTTGCGTACAGCAGTCGCGGTGGGTTCTTCATTTCGGCCGAAACTTTCACGTCACCGTTATGTTTACCTTAGATCATGTTGTAATAAGGTGGTGGCATGCTATTAGCATTCATGTATTTTAACGCCTTTCTGCAAAAACGATTTGTCAAGAATATCTTACCGCCCAAAATCAATTTGTTATGTGAATTCCACTGAATGTCTTGGCCCCACCACCAACTACGGTCTCTCAGCTTATTCTGCTGTAATGAATCGTAACCCAACCCGACTCCACGAATCTGTTTCCCCAGCTCCGCTGGCACTGCTGATCAAATTTACTTCCAATTCAAATTGCTACCCATTCCTTAGCGCCACGACTCTGATTGATGAGATGACCGCTCTACTTCGATGCTGAATAGAGTTCTCAACTGTTGATCGGATTCCCATTACGCGGTGGCTCCTCGTTGCCGCCAAACCATCAATCTTCAAGAAAATTCCAAGCAAATTCCAACGGAAAACTTAGCTAGAATCACAGCACATCAGCCTTGAAATACGATCCACACAAATGCATCGCCATTCAAAGATTTTAATTTATTACGGAACACACTCATTAAAATCCGCGCTCCCCCTCGGGTGCAATTAACCCTGCCCTCGATGGCGAGGCTATTCCCTGTCATAAAAAAATTCCGTTTGAATTTGTTTCGAGTGTCTGATGCATGCATCTGTATCTCTTTTGTATGAGCTACAATTACCATAGATACATTTCCACTTCAGATTGCACAAACTGTGGCACCGCGCAGCACAGTTCTTGTGGGTATCCGATTCGATAGGCGACCGCCTTTAATTGCCGGCGGATGTGTGTGTCTTTTCACAGTCCACAATTTGCGCTGAAACATCGATGACATCTAAGCGGTCGACTGTGACGGGCTTGCCTTGTCCCGGGGGTTTTTCCCGAAAATGTTCACACTTGAGGATTCCTCCTAATGACATGACACCACACCCCAGATGTGTCAGGCGGCCGCCTTTGATATACGACGTGAACTCGTAATCTAAACATACCCCCGAGGTGGTCCCTTCCTTTCCGTGCCCTGCATTCGACCGTAAACGAGATTCGAATGGGATGCCGATTGTCTGAGTCTCGGTGTGTGAGTGCCAGGACATGGGACGAAGGACGAGGCGGCGCTGCAGAGTCGTTGTCGGATAAATGCGAGAATATATTCATGGTCGTAGGCAACACACTTCTGACAGATTTTATTGATCTATAAATCGACTCCTTAGATCCACCCGCATACATTAATGGGGTCATGTCCTGGCGCTGAAATATTGCCAGGACTCGTAATCTTATGCAATCCTCGGTCGATTGTCGTCATCATTGTCAACTCGGGGTTGGCCTGTGAATGAATTTGCATCCAACAATGTGTCCTGACCACATTCGTACGTCGATTTCTTTCGATATTTTGATTTGCATTCCAGTGTGGATGGCGATGTCGAGTATCCTGTTAATATTCCGGTTATCGGTTTGGATTATCTTCGGAATCCCATCTGCCTGAGTTCTCGGGTTGCTGTGTCAGAAGGGAACTTCATAAAATTTCTTAATCGCTTTTGGATCTCTTGCTGTGGACCATCTTTGCCACTCGACCATCTGCTGTTGTGTTACATGGGGATTCGGTTGAGAGTGTTGTAATGCCAGGCGTACAGTGTGTGAGGCAGGAAATATTCTGAATGGCGGTCGAGCTGAGTTTAGATGACGGTGTCACTCTTGTGATTACCCGGCTGAGTTTGTTGGACGTAGGAATTCTGGTTTCCTATTTTTATACCATCTTCATGCAGCCAAAAAGTTAGAAAAAGAATGCAAAGAGGATGCCTTGCGAATGTTGAACAGCCTGTTTGGAAAGAAAGGACAGAGGAGAGAGAAGGAACAACAAAGAGAATGAAAAAAAGGGTAAAAGGTCTTGCCTTTACTATCGACGGAGACCGGCAGCGAGTTCGCAAATCCGTCTTAAAGCTAAGCGAACCTAATGAGACTTAATGACTATTAAGCGGCAGCTTGAAGATAAAGAATCATAAAGAACACGAAAGTGCTCATTGCTGTTGGCACAAGTTCGCATTCCTGCTCACCGACATGAAGCTACATATGTCCGCTGACTGCCAGGTTTATAAGGTACTTTTCCGCTTCTTAAATATTTGCAAAAAATGCAGCAAAACGGTGTCCTATGTTCCTTAACGGCGAGTCTTAAGGGAAGTATTTCAACTATTTCTGTAAAGATTTCATTCTGATTCTGGGAGAATGTCCAATCGCCTAACCGTTTCATTCTTCCTTCATATGAGGGCGTCGCATCAGTGGCTTACCGCAGCTGTGATCCTCTAACTTGGAAAATCTACCGACGTGTTCCTTCACGTTCCCTTCTCTGTTCCCGACCATGAACGAGATTCGAATGAGATTCCTCTATTTTCAAGTTAAGCTGCCGTTAACTGAGCCCCAAATTCGTGTACACATTTCTTCTCGACTGAAGACCGTGAGCCGTCTCATTCCGGTTGGAGGCCACGGTAAATTTGGGCCTGCTACGAGTAGACTCTGCAGCCAGTAATATGTTATGCCGGATGTCTCAAGTTTCGCACTCCAATGGGACCTCAAAACACCCCATTCAATTTGCCATCGTCATTGTCGGGTAAGCCCCGAAAGCCCTCTAGACCGCTATAGGCTTTGGCTTTAAAAATGCCCGACTTGACGTAGCTCCAGAGAAAATAATCGAGTGGTGTCAAGTCGCATGTTCGCGGGGTTCAAATAATGAACGCTCACCGAGAGATAACCCACTTGCCAAAATGTCCTCTTTTCCTTCAACACTTCTAGTGTTGCTTCGCTTGTATGGCATGTAGCGCCATCTTGTTGGAACTACAGCTCAGATATATCGATGTTGTCGAGCTCTAGTCACAGAAAGTTGGTCAACATTGCTCTATACTTAAGACTGTAAACGGTTACGGTGCTTCCTTCCTTCCTTTTTTTCGGCGTATTTTTGAAACACTACTATAGCATTCAGACGCAAAACTGCTCCATTGTACTGCCAGGTAGCAACCTACTCCAGTGCCGTTAATTTGATCCCAACGGCAAATGGTGACTGGACCAGATTCGATTTCACTGGGATTCGAACCTGGGACCCCTCGAACTAGGGGCAGGCACTTAACAACAGTCGTATCAGCCTGTCTAGGTGACAGAATGTAATATATTCAGGGTCTCAGGGTCTATGGGTTTCTGCATGACAGTGCCAGCGTCAGGGTCTCAGCGTCTCAGTGTCTCAGAGTTTCAGGGTCTCAGGGTCTTAGGGTCTCAGGGTATTTGGGTCTTAGGGTTTCAGGGTCTCAGGGTCTTAGGGTCTTAGAGTCTCAGGATCTGAAGGTATTTGAGTCTTAGGGACACAATGTCTCAGGTTCTCAGGGTCTCAGGGTCTAAGGGTCTCAGTGTCACAGTGCCTCAGGGTCTCAGCGTCTCAGGATCTCAGAGTCTCAGAGTCTCAGGGTCTCAGGGCCTTAGAATCTTAGGGTCTCAGGGTCTCAGGGTCTCAGGGTCTCAGGATATCAGGGTATCGGTCTCAGAGTCTCAGGGTCTCAAGGTCTCAGAGTCTCAGGGTCTTAGGGTCTCAGGGTTTCAGGATATCAGGGTCTCGGTCTCAGCGTCTCACGGTATTTTGGTCTTAGAGTCTCATGGTCTCAGGGTCTTAGAGTCTCAGGGTCACAGGGTCTCAGAAATATTATTTCGTTTTACTTTAATTCAACACCAAAACCATTTTAGCCGCTTCCATTTCAATGCCTCATTGTTGACTCACTGCGTTCGGCCAATCACGTCAATGTCGTCCGCTTACATTGTAAGTTTACTTACTAAGCTGGATCACCTCCGTATCAATTTCTGTGTTTGCCTCATAGAAGGCTAGCTGTATTCTTCCGATCGCAAGCAGGTAAACTTCCCAAATCTCGCACAAGCAGACTGTCAAACTGTTACCACCATTTGCACGCAATACTGTGTCAATGTTCAATAAATCCACAATCATGTACAAGTGCCATCACCCCCGTCGAGAATGAACCAGAAAACACTGAGAACAGATTCTTTTGTTGCTTAAAATTCCTCTGTCGAGCATGTTGTGGCCACATAAAAGGATTTAATTGCCCATTCGGGAGTAAAGGAATGACTCGAGATGAAATGCAGATTACCCAGCATTACAGCACATCTGTCGGCACATCAGAAAGTACCTCTCGTCCGCATAAACATTCGCACAGTAATTCGCTTGTGAATTGCTCCATTTTTGCGTCTGCATGCGGGTCCTTGAGCAGGAATAAAAAAAGAAACGACCGACCAGTCTCCTTCAGTCGCGCACACAATGTACTCAACCAATCATCCCCCTGGACGCAAATGGGATACGTAAGTGTTTCAAATTGAACTGCAACGAATCATTTGTTGTTATTGTTTGGAAAATTGAATTTGCTCTGGGCACGTGGCGCCGTTCCGTCAATTTATCTTCAGCGGTTAGCGTGTCCGCATTTGGGCGGACTTGTGCAAAAAGCAAATATTAGTCAATAGATACACTCGTGGTCGTGAGGGTATCCAAACAAGCCGCCGCGTCCCTAATGAACTGGATATGGTGGTGATTTTGAGAGAAATTCGACGTTTGCATGGTTGAAGGATGACTCCTGATGCACAAAGGGACATCATCTGCAGGCTGGCCTAAGATGCTTGGAGATGAATGGAATGATTGACGGTACGCAGCGTTCAGTTGACTGCAAAGTAAACAATTGGGAGTAACGAGGGTTGTCAATCGATTAGATAAGGGACTGTCTTTTCTTTCTTTTGTCGTAGCAGGCTTTTGTGAAATGGTCTTTAGACGCACGCTGTTAAGTCTGTGTTCGAGGTTGTAGCTGCTTTTCTGGTGCAATCGTTCGCGCTTGACGGTCGAGGAATGTGAAACTGCAACGTCAATTTGAAAACTGCGTCGAAAAACTAGCTCTTTTCTATAAACACAATAAGAGGTTAAAAACATTTTTTTGAAGGGGTTCCGATGTATAATCGTTGTCAGCATAGTGCCAAAACACACATTTTTCGAGTGCAGGTTAAAATGGCTTGATAGTGCACTTAGCCTTTTGCTGGTCCATTGTGCTGCTACGCGAGTTGCCTATAGGTTAACCCGATTGTCCACTTGTGGTAGACTATTTGGTGCTTTCTGTTAGGGTGGTATAGACTGCTAAAGGATACCTCACTAAGGTCGTAAGTGTTATCGAAAAATAAGGTTCGCAAGTGTGCGCGTTTAAGCGACGCCACAGCTGGACATGTGCAGAGAAGGTGTAGCACATTTTCTACTTCTTCCTCATCCCGAAAGCTTCTACAGAAGTCATTTGATGCAACTCCAAGTCTTCTTGCATACTCATCTAGTGCACAGTGCCCTATGATGACAATTTTTGATCCGTCTAGAGTTATCAGATTTTTAGATCGTTTGGTATCTAGATTAGGCCAGATCATTCTTGAGGTGTGCACTTCACCGATTATTGGTTAGATGAGTTGCAACATCTCGTAACAACAACCAGACATTGTAAACATCGTCTTATAGTGACAATGAGGCTACATGATCGGCAAGCTTTGCAATTGTCTGGGATGTTTCAATGGCCTGCAACACAGCCTCGGCGAATGTTAGTATTCGGTCATCTTGCCAAGCGGGCGCTTGATAGCATTTTTAAGTTTATAGAGACTAACTCCAGGCCTTTAATGGCTGCCTGCAAAAAGGTGAGGCACTTACTTGTATTTGGTTAAAAAATAACTTTCGAAGAAGCGAACATGTTTATGGGTTAACTTTGTGCTTCTCTATACCCATATCTGTTGGTATGCATCTGATAAGTCTTACATTCAATGCGAACTAGACTAGTTGAGGAATGGTCAATATTGATTGGTGACCGTTAGATTCAACTCTTGGTAGCTGGTCACTGATTCGACATGTGTTTCCGTGGTGTAGTGGTTATCACATCCGCCTAACACGCGGAAGGCCCCCGGTTCGATCCCGGGCGGAAACATTCAATTACTTTTATTGTTTTGGACTTTTGGGCCCTGTTTGGCCCTTTGCAACTTTATGATGTGAAAATATGCCAAGTCGAGGTACAATTGCTGATTAAATTCGTGAGTTTGAATTGGCAATGGTGTAGTATTTCAATAAGTGGGCAGTATTTTGTTTTTTGTTTTTATTGTAAAACATTTTTTTATTATTATTATATTATTATATTATTATTAAATTAAATTTAAACATTTTTGTTAATTTTACATCCGGTTGTTTTTTATTATCATGAGTCACCTTCTGAACTTAGGAGCGTAGGAGACTGTAAAGTTGACACGAGAAACTTCTATTGGAAGGTATGAACCGAGTGCTAATGTTTTGAAGGCAAGTTTAGATGAAAGCCGTGTGAAGTTCAAAATATATGTTAAAACATTACAAAATCGATTTTGAAATCTTCTGAAAGTTAAGGAAAGGATTACGTGCAATCGTTGGTACAGTCACTTTTTAATTTATTATTGATGCTCATCGCAATTAACTTTTTGATGTACTGCTGAGGTTATGCTGCTATGCTAAAATGCAACATTTAGTGGTCTTAGAATATGACTGGCATGTCTCTTTATGTACAATACTTTGGCATAAATGCGGACTTTTGTAGATCCAGGGTTCTGGGCTTTCAATTCTGATCACGAAACTGGGAAATTACATATTCACCAATTGAATTATTTATTGAGTTTTAGGGATGTGGCGCCGTCTTATTGCAAAGATCTTATGCTCTACTTATTTGACAGAACTTTCTATTTGTATCGGTCTAGACCATTGTGAAAGATGCTTTGTGCACAAAAAGTGTCAAGACTTATTTAGATTTTTGCACCATTATGTACTGTTGCACAATACATTGGAGAGTTTTGTACTAAAAGTGTTATCAATATCATTCCACAGCTACCATATTTGCCTGATTTAGCACCTTGTGACTTCTGTGTATTCAGCAAATCCCAAAGACTTCTCCGAGGACATCGTTTTGACTGAATTGGAAAGATAAAGATACTGAAGGCGGATCCGAAAGAGGACTTTTAAGGCTGCTTCAAGGATTAGAACAAATGGATTACAGTCGAGGAGGATTCAATTAAATCACATTTTTATAGAGTGCGTTTCACATATAGGTATATAATATATAAAAAAAATGAGGAATAATACTCTTGATAATTATTTAAACAAATTTATTTTCCAAAAACGTTATAATTTACATTTTATTTCTTAATTATGCAGAAAAAACTCAAATTTTATTGTTTTATATTTATAGCCCACCACCATCATCATCATTGCCTTATTCAGTGACCCGCATGTTCCACTAAAGGGGTCGCGGGGGCAACACATGCACGAGAGATCTTCAGGCCAATCGATCCTCCCGAATCGACTTTAACTCATCAAGAGCTATGCCTAAACGCAACCAGGCGAGTTTTTAGACCTGGTCCAACCATCTCGTCCTGGGTCCGCCAAGCAGGCGACTGCTTGATGGAATCGAATGCAAGGCACGCCTCGGAAGTCGTGATGATGAGGACATTCGTGCTACGTGACCATCGTGACCAAACCATCGAAGTACAACCCTTTCTGTACGAAGAAGCTACTGCCCAACGTTGAGTTCCTAGCGCACCACTTAATTTCCAAATTAAATTCAATAAAAAACGGAAACTGATAATTAACTTGGCGAGGATATAACAAAAACAGCCTTTTTTTATCGATGGAATTAAGTTTATTTAAATCTTTGCCTCAATTGTCAGCCACTGCTCTCTGAAAGCTCGCTTAAGCTACTGATGCATATATCTTTGCGTCCACGTAACTTCTCCTCACCATGATTCGCCAAAGGTTTGCGATGGGATTTAGTCTGTAGAGCAAGCTGTTCAGTTCATTAAATTAAGAGAATCTAGCCTCAGACTCAGGCCCAATCAGTGGCCATATTATTCTTGACGGATTTCAGCTTATCAATCTCGTGACGGTCTAAAAGTCACGGAGCGCGATTCATCTTCGATTGGCAAAGATTAGGATTGAATAGATCTCCAGCCTGTGGTTTTCGACACTCTAGTTTGAACTAGCGTTGCTAATTTCGTGCAATTTCATTGAATTGCTCACGGCTTTACCAACTGTCCGATCTTCTCGGGCACTGAGCAATCTTTTTCTTATCGATCGCTTCACAGTACAATTATTGTGTAGATCGATAATCCGCTGAATTAAATTTGTCTCGAAATTTTGTTAATTTATGACCGGAAGCACTTCACAAGTACATTTCCTTTCTCTTTGAATGCTTGATGCAATTTTATTGAAATTTTAAGCTCAAATTGAAATGTGGGTTCTAATTGGAGCACTGTCTAAGAGTATATTTCACTTGTTGTCATGCGGCAAAAATCTCTGAATTGCCGAACATCTTCAATTTGAAGTTCTTTTGGAAGTTTAGACCCTGCATCAAAATATCGAAGGCCTATCCATGGTTTAACACAGTCTTATTGTTTACGATCGAAACGTCAGGGCGTTTACCAGTAGGGAATTTTTCAACACACAAAATACATACATCAAAACTCCTCCAATATCTGCACTAAACCAACTTCCGTTTGAATATCTGAAACACTGGGAAAAACACCCTGGTTCTCAAAACTTTCCAAAAAAAAACAACACATTCTTACATCAGAGTGCCTGCCCTGTTACATTGACTAAGAGTCAATTGATTGGCCAAATTCATCCTCAGGCATTTGGGCCAGGCAACGCCAGCCAAATAATTTCTAACAACGAATAGCATTCCCGAGGCAGTCATCCGCATAACCACCCACGAAACTTCAAATCTCAAGACCGTGTCATCGTCGTCGGTCGTAAAAATTCCAAACTCCAAAATCGCATGCCTTTTTCTTCGTTCATTTATTTTCTCTTAACGGCCGCAACTGTGTTGTGTGTGTGTTTTGTTGCAAAAGATAAATATTACAGCCAATCACGAAAGTAGTAGATACGCAGTGATATGGCATAATCCGCCGCCGCCGTCAGATATTTTTGATTCCATCATAAACTTATGATGACACCCCGCAACCAGTCGGGGAAGTATCCATTAAACCGTCGATTGCGGTCATTAAACCGAAATCGCACACCACACGACCTGGCCGAGAGCTAACCGAACCGAAGTGGAAAGGTCGCGAACCGCCACCGAAGTCTGACTTTTGACTTATTGAAGCGATTCCCTGCAAATCACCGAAAATAATTTAATGAATCCAAGTGGCGGAGTTTTACGGCCCAGAAAACTTAATGAGTCCCATAAACCGGGCGAGTATCTCCCTCTCCGCGCGTTGCCTCGGTTCCACTTTCTCAATATTGACTGATGAGTAATCGGAGACAGACACCGCGCAAACAAAGCACACAAAGCAAACTAGTTCAATCCGTCGGATAGATAAGGTATCTGTGCCCGGGTAGAGTTCCCCAAAACAGTGTCCTCAATAGGTCAGAGGCAGCGCGGCGACGGCGGCGGTGCCGAAGAATGGTCTTGGGTGACAGATGACACGTCCATTTTGAAGGGCCTGACTTTGTAATCGACTACACACACCCGACACTCGTGTCCACCTGCGCTTTTATCGTCAGCGCGACGTAGTGGGAGAGGAGAGAACGAGGTAAACAATAATTAAGATACATATCTCCTGGATACACGTCCGCCTTATGGTGTGCGTCGCCGAGCGGCTGGTCAACACTTGGTGATCCCCGATGTAAGACTTTCAGTCGATGACTGTGATACGGTGATTACCTCGTGCATTAAATACGAATTCGTTATGTGGCGGAGTCGAAGACGACGACGACGACGACAACGGTGGAACCGTCGATACTCGAGGCGGTCACCAAACCTGTCCGGCAGATAAAATCAAAGGCGATGCGCGCACGCGGTCCGGTGAGCTAGGGTGGGGTGGTGGTTATTCGAGATCGATTGCGTGATATCAATATTGAATTTAATGAGCCAGATAATAAGGCACTGGGTTAGTTCCAGAGACCTGGAACTGGGTGACTCGTTTTTCCAGTTCTCGGCCAAACAGGCCCACTCGACTGTGGAATGTGCGACGCAAATTTAACTGCGAAAAGATGCAAATTTCATGCGGCGTACTCGTATATCTTACAGGCTTTTCGTTGATGGAATGCATCCGAGCGGTCTTTTGGAATGTTTGAGGTTCATTTGAATGTGATCCATTTGATATGCGAGCTGGTTTGCAGGTGAAGCGGTGAAAAACAGGTGAAGTGTTGGGTAAGTGTTTCCGTGGTGTAGTGGTTATCACATCCGCCTAACACGCGGAAGGCCCCCGGTTCGATCCCGGGCGGAAACATTGAATGAATATTTTTTGATTCCATTTTCAGCTTTTTTAAGATTGAATGGGAGGAGTTGATGCCAATTTTTGGCACATAACTTCTTTAAATTTCATTAGTTTAATCATCAAACATTTTGACAGCGTCTGTCAATTCAAGGCGTCAACAAAGCATGTGTCTGTTTCAAGCAACAAAAATTGTGAGAGATATCATTGAAGAGGTTTCAGAGGTGATTTTGAACAAGAACTCCCTGAAGTCGAGAGAATCTAGTCATCATTGTATGGAAGGGAGACCTGTACATTTTTAAAAAGAAACTCTTTGAGGATTTTCAAAAATCATTACCAGTCAAGGGTGCTAAACACGTAAGATTGTTATGAAGTCCGTCGCTTCTGTAAAAATATTTGCAGACAGAAGCATAGCTTCTCCAAAATGCACTTCTTTAGAACATTCTAGGCTTTATTTTGCTGTCAAATAAACGAACGAATTAGAGTTCTGGTCTTCTGGTCATGCATTGCTGGACAGCCAAATAAGGGAGTAGATGAATTCCAGTAGTCTTATGACTCTATTGTGTCAACCAGTGACGAAACTTAATCGAACATTGCCTAAGGAATCTCCATAACAAAGTCGGCTTTTGGGACGGTGCATAAAAATTGTCGTCATCAATTTCGGAATTCCATCCAGAACGGGATCGTGCAGGGTCATGTCATCGTTACAAAATCTACCAGACACTACCAAACCAAACACGGTTCTAAGAGCAGGAAAAACGCTCTGAATGATTTTTGTTGCAGTTTCAACACTCACTCCCTTTCGAAACTCGTACAGCATTACATGATGGATGTGTAACTTTTCGTTCTCCATATTATTTGACTTAGATCAATGGAGTCCAGTGATGCCAGGACCTATCCATTGGTATCGACAAGTCCATAAAAGAAACAATGGTTGCGCCATACCGCAAATTCTCCGCCACTTATGAAGATCGGGCACTAATTTTTGCAATGATCCAATATTTGCAATAAAATTCGTCAGCACAAATCGACAAAAGACCAGTTTTCCAAATTAAACATCGCGCAAAATAAAGGACCGCTGTAGTCGCTCAGGGGTTAAGGTTGCGGACGTCTACGTCTTTACGGTAGGACTTGGGGTCTCTCCCTAAAAATTATACATTCGTTGTTTACAATGATGGCAAGACCCATTATCACATATGCGGCCATCGTCTGGTGGCCAAAAACCAACAGTCATCGGCAAACAAGGGTTGTCTGTCTTGGCATAACAGAGTCCATGCACACCTGCCCCACAACAGCTCTCGAAGCTATAGTCGGGCTGACACCTTTGTCCATTTTCGTTAGGAAGATACCTGCCAGTTATGCCATTAAACTGCACCTAGAATATCAGTTCAAACCAGGAGACCTAGTGGGTCACCTTAGGATTCTCAACTCAATCCCTAATAGAGACATGCTTTGTACAATGCCGGACAGAATTGTTTCGGCAAGTTATTTGATGTTGAATTATTGGACCGTAAAGACTGGTGCAATGGTGTTCCAACACAAGACCCCAGGAGTATAGTTGTTACACAGATGGATCAAAAATGAATTCTGGAGTCGGAGCTGGTGTCTATGGACCCAACATTGGGATCTCTGTACTTATGAGGTCTAGTTTCACTGTGTTTCAAGCCTAAATTCATGCCATTAAGATCTGCGCTAGACGTAATCTTGGTAAAGGTACCAAGGGCGCAATTATACAAATCTTTTCAGATAGCCAGGCAGCACTTAAGGCTTTATAGTCCAGCTAAATAGACTCCAAAGCCGTCAAATGTTGCCACTTTGCTCTGGTAACGAATCCGCAGACGAACTCGCTAGAGCGGGTTCAGGTACTGCGTTCATAGGTCCTGAACCGTACTGCAGTGACAATTGGACAACGGCTGCAGCGCTGATTAACGAATTAACGCAACTTCGCCTGGATTTTTGGACCAATGGGTCAGGTCTCAGGCAATCCAAGCGATTAATTGGACCCTATTTCTATAAGGAAATCCTTAGCTTAGATAAGAAGAGCATAAGAAAGCTATTGACCTTCTTACTGACCACTGCGGCTTGAATTACAAAATGAACTTGTGTCAAAATAAGGAATGGATGTTTTGTCTTGAAGAAGACAAACATCCGAGCACATTTTATGTGAATGATATGTATTCTCTATAGGGAAATACTGACTTAAAAAAAAAAACTCAACTACAAAAGGTATACTATTATTCATAAGGGAAGTGGTAAATCCTTTGGATTAACTCCAATCCGTCGATACAATGGATCTTTTTAGGTCGCAGTGTCACTGCCTTTACGGCAGGGTTGTACAAAAGGAAAAAAAATTGTTGCAGAATAGCATAAGAGGGTAATAAAAAGTTTTAGAGGACACGCACATAGACCAGGAAAGATCCATTGTGCTGCCATGAGGATGTTCAATGAGTTTATACTCTTATCCACTGATTCCGAAAAAGTCTCTACCACACGGTTTTTAAATAAGGACAGAACCATTTGGAATTCAAATAAGCCACAGAATAATTGAGGAATCGTCGTAATTGAGACATGTATACTAGGCATAGTAAAGATGCTTAATTTAAGTAAAAGATTCGATCTCGCAATGATCAATTTTTTGGAGGTAATTTTCAACATCTCTTCCACACATATGCATCAGCCGGAGCGTCGTCAATTTTGCGTTCGCTTTTATTCTGAGCTCCTGTACCGTTGTTGGGTTGTTTGGATAAACAAATAACTTAACGAAATCTAAAAAAGAAGATAAATCCCATGGCCTTAAGTCGCACGAGCGAATGAGCCCTTCGGATCGATCATTTTTTGAGATTACATGATTATTTAATTTCCCCTCCAATACACCAGTTACAATATTTAACCAGCTGTGTGGCATTTGGCTCCATCTATCACAAATGTCAAGTCTATTAAATTTTTGGGCACAAAAAAGTCTCCCAACACGTTATGAAAGCAAACTCCAATGAGCCTAACGTGGAGATGTCTTCCATCGATAAAAAACTACGGTCCAATCACACCAAACGGCATGAAATCTACACCACGCGGCCACTTTTTGTGAATGTAATGAAGTCTCTTGAAGCAGGTAAAGATTCGTTGACAAAGTTCTGATTGTCTATTTAAAAGACGATTTTGCGATGAAATTCGGAATTTTTATCAACATTTTGCAGAGTCCAATCGGCGCGTCGAATAATTCAAGGGCTTCACGTTCCTGAGTTATTTTGATCTTGAAAGGGCGTGGGCCAAGATTTTTATGAAAAATTCACTATCAAATTCTGTCGAGCATTCTGACAGCATTTTCTAAAACTCTTTGTTTTGTACATAAACAGTAACTCTCCGGAATTCCAGACCGGATGTATAAACGCACAGCCGATTAATCGAAGGATTAGGCGCTTTCTCTTCTGCTGTTAAACCATCATGGCGCACCTTAGCTCATCGCTTATCCAAATGCTGGGTGCATCCCATACCACGTCTAACGAATTGCCTCGTATTCAATCCAATCACACTGTCTGCCGCAACATCTGTGTCATCCTCTCATTAGATCTCCAAATCCGTGACTAAGTGGATTCAATCAAAATATTCTCATCCATTGTATCCGAAATTTCGAATCGCACCTAATTTCCTTCACAAAACAAAATCTATCCATCCACTCTGTCCGCCAAATTATCCAAACACACCTCACGAGTCCACACATGCATACACGCTGCAGTCGGCCCTTCCTCCAGACACCGTGCGAGAGTAAATAATGCGTTCGATTACGAACTGGAAACGATCCCATTTATAAGATCGATACGATTATCGCGGTGTCTTCCCTCGCGCACACAATCCGCGAGATAATTTACAGCCACACCACAGAGTCCAGCAGGTTCCGCGGCCTAGGCCTCAATCTCCCCGAAGAAATCTCAATACCTCGGCTTGGCGATAAATTATCGGGCCTCTCCTGAATCGATCGTTAGATGTGATCGGGTGTGGGTTGCGGGCACACATACGTGACCTATGCGATCCCGCGATAGCTTTGCGCGTTTTTCACAATCGAACGGCAATTTATCGACACCGTCGTCGGGGATGGACTCCTATAATTGGATGCCCCCTGGATGCGGACTTGTCCCCGAGGCCCGATCGCGGCAGATGTCGTAAATTCCGATTCGAGAGGCATTTAGTGGACCATAACTCTGCCCGATATCCACTGCAAGACTGGCTTCTGCCGCTAAGCCGATCTTCATAAAAGGCCCTGACAAGCCTACAAGACGTACGAAGTCCCTTGAACAAACACCGACCGGGAATGTTTGGGGTTCGGGAGTGAAAAGGCAGTCGGCGTCGAACAGTACGCGTACATTCGGGAGCAATTTGTACTCCGTCTCTAAATCAAATGAGATAACCCCTCAAGAAATAATGTCCTCAGACATGTAATGGGTCCGAGGATAAGGCGCAACTCGTATTTGCTGCTCCCAGTCGCTCGCAATCGCTCGCAATCGCTTTCAATTCATTTTCCATTCCGCCAACGGACGACAGTTGCTATAGCCACTGGTTTGGCTACCGATTCCGAGATACGACCGACGACTGTTGCTGCTGCCGTTTGCTCCCGGAGAACTTCCCCGACGTTGTGGCCTCATTAGGGATTCCGTTTGCGTTTTCGGGATAAACCATCGAAGGAATCTATTTGTGGACTTGCACAGATACATCCACGGACGTGTGCTCTGTCAGAGAAAATCTCAGTTGTTGTGGCTCTTATCCTTGGCTGGTGCAGAATGGAATGTGAGCACACACACGCTCCCACTCCGCCTGCGAGCGGATGAGGGAGTGGAGCGGTTTACGACTGTGGCCCGGCTGAATGAGCGTAAGGATGTGAGTTCATGGGGAGCTCGTGTGGCAGACTTATGCTGCAATTAATTGATTGCACATTAATTTATGGAAACCGAAACGTTCCTGCAGATAGAGCGAACGACGCTGTCGGACGGTTCGAGTCGAAATGTCAACGCAATTAACATTTCAATGAGGCCAAGATAAGACGGCTAATGAATGCTGCTTGGAAGGATTCAGGACGCACTGCTGGATTTATGCTTGTTGATTATGTGGGGTAACTAATCGTTTCGGCATCGAGGAGGGCGGTATCGGGGCATGTCATTCGGGTCGTGGTGGAGAGCGCATTTATATTTGACTATGACTTAACGACTTCTTACTCGTGGGACTCGTGGGGATGTTTTATAGCCTTCTCCCTTGTTCTTGAACTAAATTCCATTACGATCGTCGATAGATGATAACAGAGCGGAAAAATCCACTTGAATGAGGGAAAAGTCTTGAGAGGTTTGGATTTTATCAGTCTGGGAAAAAGGGAACGCTGGATTGCTTGTGTATTCTTGACCTCATTCGGGAAGTTTATCCACCATGTGGTCGCTTGAGTCATCGCTAATTGTTGCAGTTGATCCAAATCAGATGCTGCTGCTTGTTTACTGCTTCAGCTCCAATTCAATGGTTTAATTGTCCTCCTTAATGTTTTGTTTTGTTTGATAGCCTTAAGACTTATGCCACTTAAAGTTGTATTCAAAATTATCTCTGAGCGCGCATATTTTGATTTTTAAACTGCAGGCTATACCCACATTGAACAAACATTTTTTAATGTTAACAAATATCTTAAGAGTTTCGAGAGTAGACTAAAATGTTCAATTTTGACTATATTACTCGTTGAACAATTTAGACTGAGGCTTATGAGATGGATAAGTGTACAACTTTACTAAGCTTAACGTACATACGTCCTTTGTAGACAATGATCCGTAAGTAAAGTTGTTAACAGTCGAATTTTTGTCGACTCAACAAGGAGCCCAGATTTTTTCTTGGCCGAGTGGTTTGGCATGAACAAAAGTACTTGTTTCTTTTGTGTCTTTGGTTGAGCCCCAGTATGAAATACTTGATGTTCGTTTTCAATCCTTCGAACTTCCTTTAGCGATGAATATTGGTATGTCGCAGAGTATTGCCGGTCCTCTCAATTGGGTGTCAGACCGATTCAAAAATTCTTGTTTTTGTAGCAACTGCAAACAATTTCGTGGATTTGAGTTCGCTTGAGTTTAGAGACACCAAGACCGCTCTGTTGCGGGAGAGAATGCGAATAACGTTGGGTTGGCAAAATTTTTGTAAGCACGGAAACACAGCGTCGACTTTCGCATGAAATGTTTTTCATTCTCATTTACTATGACAGCTTTGAACGGACTATTAAGTTACTATTACGCTACTGAGCTCCAAGTGAGCCACATATAAGTATCTTTTTAAAAATGCAATACAATTATAAAAAATTATTTTTTCCATGCATTATGGCTTTATTCGTCAGAACGTGGGCGCCGTGGCGTAATGGGAAGCTGCGTCGACTCCTACGCTCGATGTTCTCGGTTCGATTCCCGAAAAAAAAACACCAACAAAATCTTTCACGGCTCCACCCCTTTCGAGTCACTGACAATGCTCAAAAATATAGCTGTCTAGAAAAAGCTTCAATCTCGCCGTTCGGAGTCGGCATTAAATTGTAGGTCCCCTCCACTCGTAAGAGAACAATGGCACGCACAACACGAATGGTTGTTGAGAAGCTAGGCCCAGGTCCACTTCGAACTGTAGCGCCGTCATTATTATTATTATTTGTAAGAACAAACTTTCCCATTATTTAAGAAATATAACGTCGTTCAAGTGGCTGCCTCTGCTGGCTTCGCAGTAGCGCATTCCGTCACCCCAATTTTCCAAGACGTTCTTGATGGTTTTAGGCTACAGTTCACGGATTTCTTGGATGATATTGGCCTTAAGCGGATTGCTGGCATAACATCGCTCCTTCACGGTTCCTCACAAAAACAAAACGTCCAAAGGGGTTAAATCGCAGCTTCGAGGCGGCCAATTGACATCACCAAGACGGCTGATAACCGATTTGGGAATTTGGTGCGCAAAAGATCGATTGAGGCATGGGCTGTGTGGCATGGCGCGCCATCCTGCATGAACCAGAGGTCGTCCAAATCCATGTCTTCAATTTCAGTAAAAAATAAACTGGGCAAGTGCGAGTTGAACTCTCACGGGGCAGGCTCCGTCGCATAATATTGATGGATGATTTCTGAATATCAAATGACGTTTCCAAACTATTTCTGTTGAATTTTTTTTAACTTCAACCCAAATCCACTATTCATTACTACATTCATACATCCAAACAAACAAGTATCCACCCATACATAAACCTACATCTCTATCCAACTTTATCCAACACAGAAGATCCCTTCCATCCATACCCAATCAGTGTTCATGCCTGCTGTGCATGTGTATACTGCTGTTAGGCATTTATGGGGTTGAGATATATCTAAGAGATAACACTCAACAACGCATAGAGTGGTCGAACACAGCATGAAATTATGTGTGAAAATGAAAATTGTTCTCATTTTAAATCTTAGATATCTCAATATTTCAACATAAATCGATATTTTGAAATTTACCATTTCTTAATGCTTACGCTGAGGTCTTCGAAACTGCGTTTTCAGATCTTCAAAATTCGCATGTCGATGGTTGACCATTTTTGGCCAATATGTCGAAAACTATTAAGGCCAGAATGCTTGAAGTTATGAAGCCAATGAAGCCAAGTTTTTGTGATTTTTTTCAGATTTTTAAACACTTTTGTTTAGAAACGGCAGGGGGGGAAGTATTAAAAAAAACTTTGGAGCTCCATATTTTCCAAACGGTACTTTGGATTGAAAACTGTTGAAGCAAACCTCTACCTCATTTCAAAAGATCTGTGGATTGATATATACGATATATACGTATCTCTATGGGGTGCGACAATGCTTAAAAATCAATGGCAACTTCACCTGTACTGGAGCCACCCCCAAGTGGTTTTTAAATTTGGGTGCATGGGCAATGAGATCTAGGCCTGAAGTACGTAATTCCAAAACTTCGGAGAAAAAAAAGTGTGACAGACACGACGGACGGACGGACGGGTGGACGAACTGTCGGACGGACACACCGAAATTATAAAGGTTCCGTTTTTGTAGACGGAACCTTAAAAAAGTCGTTCAACATGGCTCTGTAACGCCCTCCGTTCACCAAAACTTTGTTCCCCTCCTCATTTTCGAAGAAGAATTGTTCAATGATGCCACCACTCCACAATTCGCAGCAAACTGTCACTCTATGTGGTGTGGATGCACTGGCTTCTCTACAATAACGTGCGGGTTTGGGTTTTGCGAGCCCAAAAGATGATTTGTCGCCCAAAATCATTGTCCAATTCAAGCTGCTTAGAGCAGCGGACCAAACTGCGAAGCGATAACGAAGCGGATGGTCGCGCGCCTTCAATTGCTGAGTCCGAGATCTTTGTGAAAGATTCTCCTCAGGCTAGTGGGTGAAATGTTGAGCTGTTGAGCTCGATGGCGAGTTGATGTTCGTGAACTGAGTCTCACACTCTCGGCCACAGCAGCCGCATTCTCATCTGTTCGCACCGTACGACGACGATGACCATAGTGTTGTCCACTAGCATATCAGTCTCATGAACTTTTTGCACAAACTTGCGTACAGCAGTCGCGGTGGTTGCTTCATTTCAGCCAAAACTTCTTTGCAAAAAACGCTCTGTTTCGGCTACACAGCATTCACTTTGGAAATAAGCTTTCAATATTTCCCAACGTTGTTCAAGCGTAAAACGTCTCATTTCGTTCCGCGGAGGTATGACACTGATATTCAAGATTTCGAGCGGGAAACAGCAAAATAACCTATGATATGAAAAAAACACTGGATGACTCACCCTGTATTTGGTTTAATGATTATAACTATGCTAAAATTATATTTGAAATAAAAAATAAAATACGAAATTACTTTTCAGCTAAACTTGTACGAAAAGAGTTTTGTTCTTCATTTTTAAAGGATTTTTTAACCACTTAACAAAATGCAACTAAAAAATGTCCGATTTTTTTATGTGTCCTCTGTATTATATTGGAACAATTTACCAAATATATGTTCGTACTTGTAGAAACGCTGACTACTTTCAAAGCCAACAGACTGCCGTGGAAAATCAGGGTATTCAAAGCAACAATATGCTGATCGGAGAACTTGTCACAAAAAAAAATCAGAACTCACATAAAATTCTAAGGTGGGATATACATATACATTTTCGATGCAAGCCAAGCCGTCACCAACAATCGCACTTGAGGCACTTAATACTCAAGACGCTAAGAGAGCCTATAACAAGTTGATATCGCTGTAAACAAATGAGTGATTTTATCTGATTCCATTTCCTACTTTGTGTTCTGTTGTCTTTCAAAATTTTATAAAATTAATCTAGTCACCCTCCAGCAACACCTGATAATACAGCTGTGATAACGATGACTTATGTTGTCATATGGCCATGTAGGACTTTCTTATACTCTGTTGGAATGAGTTTTCTGAACGAAGGTCAACCATTTGGTTTCTCCCCTTTTCTAACGACTTTCCTTCCATTTGCCCACTGCAATCTAAAGTCCGATCTGAACCATTACGACGGTATACCATTTCCCACACAAGTTTACTGGCGTTTCCTCCGGTCGAAGGAATACTGACTTCTTGGCCTTTCTTCGCAATTAACACAAACCTGAAGTCGTTAACTCACTTCTATTGACGATTCATTTCTCATGTCTCAGACCGAATCAATGACAACTCTCACTGATTGGCCATAAAAGGCGCCAACTGTTCCAGCGAACTGGGATCTCGATCTGAATATCGAGCAGTAATTTAGAAATAATGGCCCCAACCTGACCTGTGAGCCAGCGAACAGACCCCAATCATAAGTTTCCGTGGTGTAGTGGTTATCACATCCGCCTAACACGCGGAAGGCCCCCGGTTCGATCCCGGGCGGAAACAATTCATTTTTATTGCACTTTTATTTAAATTCCTCTCGTACGCATCCTCGATGCAGTTCATAGATAACTGAAGGCAAACTGAAGATTCACTTTTCACATGAACCATCATTCACCTCGAACAAGCTCCAAAGTCCGCATCGGAATGCGTCTGGCCACCCGGCAGACATCGTAACTCATCTCAGCGACACAACGCATCGCCGTCGTGTCAAACGCTAATGCAGTCCTCACAGAACCCTGCAGACCACTCACCCTATCGGAATTTATTAATTTCCCCTCTTTAATTGCCATACGATGTGATAAGGGCGCGCAGCCTGCAGTGGGACATAAAAATTAATTGCCTTCGAGAGACTTCATAAATTTGACGGCGAACAGACATTACAACTGTCGTGGGATAAATTATGCCGTCCCAGGGAGTGGGGGCGAAAGGATGATCACGAGGATCAGGCGCGAGCAAAAATAATTTACCTGTTTCCGCCCGGGATCGAACCGGGGGCCTTCCGCGTGTTAGGCGGATGTGATAACCACTACACCACGGAAACACATATCAGAGCGATTTCGCTTGCAGACCAAACTCGATTGATCCATAAATACGAGTACGGCACCTGTGGCGATCTGCCAGTGGACGTGTGTGCGTGCGTTGGCTTGCGACCCAACGCAAACGGCCTTGAGCGCTATTTTCGTCTCGAGTGGAGATAGCGCGAAGCAATCGGCACCACAAATCCGACAAACGCCGAAAGATAGTGCGAAAGAAAATACGAAAAAGAGAAAATCAAAGTCGCCTGAGGTCGCCGATTTATGCCACAGATACACTCTGCCGTCTGGTGGTGGCGCTCTTCGCTTTTTATGCTCCAGCGAGTGCCGGTTCGCGGGGAGTAAAGTTCACAAGAGGAGTGTTGGAATGTGTACTTGTGACGGTAAACAGAAGCAGAGGCGGATGCGAGGACTTCTGGAGACGTTCCCAGGATTGTTTGTCATCTGAAAGCAGAGGGAGGGGGAGATGGCTGAGTTGGGCAATGAATTTGCGTGGATGGTGTCAATGTTTTCGCAGGAAATAAGACTTGTGAATGGAACTAGTTTTGACACATGTCATCGGGCGAATTGCCGCCTCTGGCTGGGTGAGAGAAAGTGTCTTCTTGAGTGATTTAGTGTTTTGCTTCGCGAATAATTTATTTGAGTTGGTAATGAGTACGTGAATGGACTTCAGTGAAGACGGGTGCGCGACTTGTTGAACAAGGGACAGTCAAGGTTGCCAAATGATTACGTTGTTTCGCTGAATGATCCACCGGCTGGAAAGTGGGCAAAGTTGTGATCATCATCATAGTGGTGTGGGGGTAAAGAGTTCCAGAGCCTTGAGGTGTGGTGGAAATGTATGAACAATTGAACAGGGTGGTCAACAGAAGGTTACACCTTTTGGCAAGCTGAAGAAGTCACTGCAACGGATGATGTCCACGGCATGTGGTGTCGCATATCAATGTTTGACATTCAGTTAAAGTTTAAGGACAGGGAATTGTTACCTAGCCTTGCAAATTACTTCAATTGGACACTGGATGAAGATAGAGTATCACAAAGAGGCGACTACTCGTACTGAAATGGTCACCCGCAAGGCTGCATTTACGGACCTTTTCTTTTTACTTTGGAAGGACTACGGATGCTGTTTTAAATAGTTCCCACTTATTGTGGAAAGGGTACGCGTAATCTCATAGAAAAGGATTCATTGATTTGTCCTCCTTACTTGGCGAGAGAGTTTGTAAATATTTTTATTTTTAGGGTCTAAACGTTTTATGGAGTAAATCTTTATTTTCCCTTTTCTGTCACGTCTACGATTTTAGTCAGACTTCAATGTTGCACTCACCCGCTTAAGACAATATTGCTACGACAACCATTGGTGCGATGAATTGAATGCGGAACAAGAGACTGAGGTAGGGACAAGACAGGATAGAGTAATAAGGTTGCACAATACCCTTTCAAAAGATTGCTTTCAATATTGGTGCATTCCGGTCTGTTTTAGGTAGGGAAGGGACAGGTATGAAATACTTCATATGCTATAACTATTTTAGAGGTTCATACATCGAGGATGCCTAAAGGTAACCCTAAACGACGAACAGGCTGGCCGAACTTGCTCGTTTGGGTTATCCCCTACACGGAGAACATTAATTTCGTGTTGTTTCTTCAAACCGTCAAAATGTGTGGTAGGAAAGCGCAAGTGGTCAATTCCTCGATAAAATAGTGGCTGACTGTTGACATTGTGGTTAATCCACGATATGCACTCGTCGACGTTCACAGAAAAAATGAGGTTTGCTCACGAATATGGCCCTACACAACGAAAATGCGGCGAGCAGGAGCAAGTTCGTCGTTTAGGGCTACCTTAAGATAGGGTTGAAATTGTAATGAATATAAAAAAAAACGACCAAAGGAGTCAAATAGCAGCTCCGAGGCTGCCTGTTGACATCGCCAAGACGGCTGATAACACGATTTGGGAATTTGTTGCGCAAAAGGATCGATTGTGGCATGGGTTGTGCGGCATGACGCACCATCTTGCATGAACCAGAGGCCGTGCAAATCCATGTATTCAATTTGAGTAAAAATAGGTAGGTTGACATGGCTCTGCAACTCCCATCGTTGACCGAACCATCGTTCCCAGCCTCATTTTCGAAGAAAAATGGTCCAATGATGCGACCACTCCACAATCCGCTCCATACTGTCACTCTCTGTGGTGTGGATGCATTGGCTTCTCAACAACAACGTGCGAGTTTTCTGAGCCCCAGATGCCGCAATTTTGTTTGTTAACTTAGCCGCCGAGATGAAAATGCGCCTCGTCAGAAAAGAATTTTGTTAACGCACAAAATCGTTGTCCAATTGAAGCTGCTGCCCAAACTGCGAAGAGAGCGATAACAAGGCGGATGGTAGGGTCGCTCGCCTTCAATTGCTGAGTTGGACCTTGTAAGCGAATAATCCGAGATATTTGTGCAGAATTCTTCTCAGGCTAGGGCAGTGCGTAAGATGTTGAGCTGTTGAGATCGATGGCGGGTTGATGTTGGTGAATTGAGTCTCACACTCTCGGCCACAGCCGCCACATTCTCATCTGTGCTCACCCACCGTACGACGACGGGGACCATGAGTGTTGTCCACTAGCATATCAGTCTCAAGAACTTCATTTCGGCCGAAACTTCTTTTCAAAAAACGCATTGTTTGGGTTACACAGCACTCACCTTGGAAATACATACGTTTTCAATATTTCCCAAAGTTGTTCAAGCGTAAAGCGCTTCATTTCGTTCTGCGGAGGTATGATACAGACTTTCTGTCAAAATTTCGAGCAGGAAACAGCTGTATGTGTCAAAATAACCTATGATTTGAAAATAAACCACTAGATGGCCCACCTTGTATATTTGCTACTATAAAATCGAGTGACTGCTTTTTTGATCGTCTATCGTCGTGAATGTGAACTGTCGATGGCGAATGGATTGTAGGGCTTGTGGAGTGATGGAGAACGGTAGCCATGATGGTCTTGATGTCGATTATCCTCTTGATCTTTAAACGATCGATGATTGAATTGATTTTCAATATTCCACCAGGAACTGTATGGACTGTACAACGACACGAGTCTAGCCAGGCGTCAACGGAACCACAGTCTAAAGTGGCTGTCCTATATAGAGCGCATGGACAACGTAGCTCCGGCCTAAACAATTTTCAACTCTGAGCCTATAGGGCAACGCAGTAGAATACGTTCATTATTGAGGTGCTCAACTGCATGCTCTGAACCGACTTGATGCTCGAAACTGCAGACAGATAGCAAAGGCTGGTGCTGGCTGGATAGGCTTGTTTTGCTTGTAAACCCGGTCCACCAGGGACTGAAGTGTCATTAAAAGAAAAAGAAAAATGAGTTTTAAATTGTGCAGAAGTATCTAGTACAATCATTTCGAAAATAAGTTTTCAATGTTTCCCAACGTTGTTCAAGCGTAGAGCGACTCATTTCGTTCTGCGGAGGTATGATACTTACTTTCTGGCAAGATTTCGAGCGGGAAACGCCACGGGTATGCCTAAACTGGTTTAAAATTCGCATAAGAAAGGTCGTCATTCAACAATGATTCATTGATTCATTTGAAAATCTGTTTGTAGAAAGAAGAGATCTTAGGTCTTACGAGCAATTGTACAAATTTTATCCATTGCACCCTGCAGTTTAAGTATGAACCATCAGTAAGCCGGGGGTCATGCTTGTTTATTCGCAGAAGTTACACTTTTCCAGCTCGGAGTCAATAAATTTGTAAACATTTCACCCAGTGAGGGTTTCGGCTTAAATATTCGAACCTTGAAGACAACTTAAACTGAGTAACATCGATGAAGGATTTTTTTTTCAAATTCCAAGGAATACAATCTGGTACCTAAAACAGATGTACAACCATCTTATGAGTCACCCCACCGCATTAAGATGCATTAAATCTTCTTAAACGGGAATTTTTTAAACCCTTCGTGAAGTTTAAGTGCAATGACGTGACCAATCGGTTGAGCAAACGGATGTAACAAGTTATATTTTCGCAATTCTTACCCAATCGGGATCCCAATAAAATCCGCGACGTAGGCCCTTGAATTCTTAAGCCAAGTTGAAGTTAATTGCTTTGCGATCTCAGTGCGAGTCATAAAATTCCCCATCAAACGCGAATAAAACCGAAGGATGCTTCATACTGATTTAATTGGAGCCATAATAATCGAGGATTTATGCGAATCCGGTCCCCGCATCGCAGATGAACTGCATCACAGCATCGCCCTCGAATGGTTTTTATTGCCTTCTCGGCACTTAATTACGATAAGCTCTCACGAGTCAAAAACTATCGTTTGTCTGAGCCCAGCAAATCCCCTGAGCCTTAGTCAACTTTAACTGGCTTGGAGCTGAACTCCATCGATTGATTCTCCTCGGCGGAAGTTCAGATGTGCCATGAATATACATTAGCCTGTGCTCGTCGCTCGTCCTGCTCAACGAGGGCAGAAGCCATTAGTGGCATCCTTGGGAATGATATGCCATGCGGACAACTCACAGATGTATTGATTACACCCACTCCCCCGCAGAGTTGGCTACGACTGCTCGGTAACCCTTAGATGTTACGTATGATATTATTGGCGTCGCCATCATTACCATTCGTAGCCATGGAGGGCGACACAATTGAAGCAAAAATCAATTCCGGCGACATTGACATTGCGGGTCATGGAATTTCAAAGCGGAATGTGGTGGAGAATCAAATGGGATGTAAGTTGCCGCGTGGAAGGATACACCACGGCTTTTGAGAGGGGCGGGGGAAGTTGAAAACAAAAGTTTTTCAAGTCTTTTGAGTGGGTTTTTTTTTTAACGAACTAATTGCGGTCACATTTGATGACGAGGAAACCGTATTTATTTGGACAATGGGAAAAGGGAAATTCAATTAAAAATGTTTGCGATTGTGAATGAGTTCGGAGATGCTTGTTGAAGAAGGTCCTTCATGGGGTAAGATATTTCCGGGCTTGCGGTTGAAGTCGTGGTTATGGGGTAAAGCACAAACTTTAAAAGGGATCCTCTACCGTTCCCGTTCCCGTCAGAGACTGTCAAAAACCAAGCATCAGCCACTGATGTCCTTCTTCAAAAAACTGATAAAAGTGCAGATGATACTAATGAACTCGCCATACTAACGAAAGAACTCAGTTATGGAAAAAAATCAGCGTCAGTGTTGTAACAAAAATGTTATAAAACGAGGTGAATATGGCTCCTCAAAATGATAAAGGTTATCTGAGCACACATGTGTATATTGAATGAAACACCGAAAACTGGAGCGCAAAGAATCGACCAAGACTTAACGTAACAAGTGGTCTAGTGAATTGCTGCTTGCCCTTTTAGCAAGTTCTAAAATACTGAACAAAACACATGAAAAGTCATTAATTAGCCATTTTGAGGTTCCATCTACGAAAACGGAACCTTTATATTATATTTCGGTGTATCCGTCCGTTCATCTGTCTATCACACTTTTTATCTTCTATATTTATAAATTAAAAAAATTGTTGCAAGGGGGTTGTGACTTTATAACTCATGAACGGTCAAACCGTATTCAATAAAATGCTTAGGGTTTGTTCGTATGATCGTGTATATGGTTTATCTAAAGTCCGCACGAAATTGGTTGACGCGTTCGTGAGTTATGACTTTTTATGTCAACGTCTGATTTTGTCCTTATAAAACAACAACAAATAGGTAGGGGCCTATGAGCGTATGCTGTATGTATCCTGTGTACTGATGTCATACACACGGCACATACACGTAGTAGAACATACACGCATTCACATTGACAGCTGCCAGTGAGTGATCATGTCAAAGATCTTTTTCATCGAACTCGCATTGTGAACGGATGTAATTGGTAAGAGTAGCATTTGATTTGATTTTTTTGTTGCTTATTGAACAAAATGAGTTTTGTCGCGTAAATCTGTTTCTTTTTCCAAACTTGCAGCTAAACATCACCAAACAATTAGCTTAATTTTTTTTATCGTTTAAACACAAACGTGTTGTTTGTGGGCGCCGAGGCGTAGTGGGTAGTGCGTCGGCTCGTACGGTAGAGGTCTAAGGTTCGAATCGAAATTTTGTTCGAAATTTTGACACTATTATCACCGATCGATCAGGAATCGGTCATGGGCTTTAGGAAAAAAAGAAATTCGCATCTCTCAGCAAACATTCGACGGAGAATTATGAAATTTTGCACACATGTCAAGAAAACCGGGAAAAATTAGATCCCCTGGAAAAGGAAGGGGATACGTCCACTAGAGAGGGCGTAGCGAAGCACTCTGGATACTCTAGTGTATATTCACATTTTAAACCCTTGGGTGGTTGCCCCGAATTTATTAAAGAAATCATTTTAATTCCTTACATCTCTTTTCCTCGAGAATCTAAGTAGCCCAAGGAGGTCATCATTCGTCCACCCAAGTCCCCCACATAACTCTCAGACAGAATCCCCCCCCACTTCGTTATTAATCTCTTGGCGATGAGAAAAACAATCTTTATTGTTTGCCGTGTCAATAGACCTATGCCTGGTCGAAAAACAGACCATGTTATCGCCATTTCCACCGAAAGCCAAAATTCATAAAAAGTTGACTGTCGTCAAACTAGCCGAAGGATATAACATTTCCCTATTCTGTGACATTTACGCCGCAACGATTCCCTTTGACATTTCGGCACTGATGTCTTTGGAAACTCTACCCATCCACCCCAGACGCCGCCATAAATATCTTGCCAACGTGTTTTTCAATATTCCAACCACGCACTATGAACCATAACTGCTCACTTCCCCACGTTGTACCCTTCCTCCTAACGGTTTTTATTTGGGCTTCCTTTGGATTTATTTTGAGGAACATCCTGCGACAATGTGCAGTTGTGCTTCTTCATTATGAACGGAATTAAAACAAATGTCCGTACGCCTTTCGGGTGGAAAAAAATGAAACAAATACATTTCCCTTAACATCACACTTTTTTTGCGCAGGAAGCTGTCCTTGCGTTGCACTCGTTGTCACACAGAATCTAAGATAAATGTGAGAGCTTATGTGTTTAAGGACACACTCATGCTCTGTGACCAGTCAGACATTGGGACGACGTAATGACCGGAGTCGGGACACTCTGTGGGTTAGGTCTCAGAGCAAAAGCCCTCCGGTGGGCGAACAAAGAAATCAAATATAGAGGACGGCCGAGAAATGAGATTTAACACTTGACGTTGATGAGGTTGGATTCACAATCGTGATGAGGACATATAGGAGTTTGTCCACGACTGCAGGACGTACTTGTGAAGGAAAGAGATTTGTGCTGCCTCTGGCAATATTTCTAATTTCATTTAGTGGTTGGGGGCGTAGTGTTTTTCTATTCCAAACGACATCGATTTCTGTCATTCTTTGTTAGTTTTGATGAAGGTCCTTGCCTCAAAGGAGGAGGCCACAAGGAGCATCAGAAACTTGAATAAGATTTGGTGATGTGATTTCCCTTTTATCTTTGGCACATGTGCTTGCCGTATTCATTTTCGCAGACGCTCTTTAGGATTTCACTGCTTTAAGATTAACGTGAAGTATTTTTTTTTCGGAGTATTTTTGAAACAGTACACTGGAGCACTCAGACTCAAAACTGGTCCATTGTACTGCCAGGTAGGAACCTACTTCAGCGCCGTTAATTTGATCCCAACGGCAAATGGTGACTGGATCAGATCCGATTTCACTGGGACTCGAACCTGGGATCCCTCTAACTTGGGGCAGGCACTTAACTAACTGCGCCATCCAGTCGTAATATCCCATACATACAAACGAACATTTAGAGATACAAATGGTGAAATAATATTTAAAATTGAGGTTGGCTTACGTCGTCTCTTAGAACTTGCACATTCGTGACTTCAGGTGACAGTGTGTCGTCTACTTTTGCTTAGGCATGAGGAATATGAAGCACTGAATAAAGACATAGGTTGCATAGCTTGAATTCTTATAAAACAAAAACGTAAAGACACTCTTGAGAACCTCCTCTTCATGCCTGCAAAGTTTTATCGAAATCGGTCCAGCCGTTTCGTAGATTAGCCCGAACAATCAGACAGACACTACGATTTTGCTAACAAAGATTTGCATACACACTATATTAAACATCATTGCCTCAATCATTCAATTATTCGTATACCAAAAACAACAAAACAACAACATTTACCGTTAGGCGCGCATGTGCGTTTGTGTTTAATAATAATAATGGCGGCACTATAGTCCGAGGTGGACCTGGGCCTAGCTTCTCAGCAACTACTGGTGTTGTGCGTGCTATTGTTCTCTCACGAGGACCCACATTTTAACCGATTCCGAACGGCGAGATTGAGAAGCTTTTCCGATACAGTTATACTCTTTGAGCATTGTCATTGACTCGAAAGAGGTGGAGCCGTGAAAAAATGTTTGATGTTTTTTTCGAGATTCGAACCTTATCTACCCAATACGCCACGGCTGCGCCCAGCTTCCAAAAGTTAGTATCCATTAGAAAATTAAAAAATTATCGCAAAATCATGGTTTGTTTAGTGACTTCTCAAAACTCAAAAGATCTAAAATTATCCTACCTCGATGACACAAATAAAATCCTTGGCTCCAGCAGTCTTGTTGATCCCGAATATCCCCATTGACTTACATATTTCCGAAACCTGACACTTGGGGGATATTCAGAACCCTTCACAGAAACTAGGGGTTACTTCCCTACATACATTCCTACGAATGCTATTTGCGGCTTCAGTAATAGCCGCTCTCATGGAGATTTATGTGTTCTCGGCCATCGGCGCTGGGATGTTATGACGACGAAGACCTTTTCGTTTATGGCCCGGTACATAAAATTAAATGCTCCTGTCACTTTTGGAGTGAGATCTCTAGGACAGTCGAACAATAACATCGAACAGCCACTTCACCGCTAAGTAACATCCTTTCTTCGCCGAACAAATAATTCAATTAACCGAAAGTATAGCCTACCCTCCCATACCTAGATCACAACTTAATCCCTCCCCAGCAACACAACGCCAGCGACTATCCCTCCCATCACCTTCGGAGAGTCAGAGTTGGCGAACTTTCAGGACCCTCTTGTCGCTTACATAACAAAACTAGCGAAATACCCTTCGAGGTCAACTTTACTAATCTCGATGGTCCCGGACAATCGGCGCTTTCATTCACAAGAACATCCATTACCACCAGCGTCAATGGACGGAGCCAAGTCAACACAAAATCCGATTCCTCCATTCGCTGCGAAAGGTTACAATAACGTCATCCCTGGCGCTAGGGGGTTCTGTGATGTCATCGTTCGTACGGTTATGAATCACCCCGAAATGCGGCGAACTATTCACAATGGAACTCCTCGAACTATTGTCAGGGTGTCCTGATTATGCTCCCATCCATGACAACTATCATTCGCCTACACACGCACGCCCCACTCGAGAGGGGACGGGATTTTCTTCAATGACCGTCCACCAGCGACGATAAATCGGCGAACGAAAGGATGAACGAGAAAACAAAACAAAAAAGGACCTCCAAAATGTACGAGGCAATAACAAACCTCAAACGTAATAAACATCAGCGCCAGCATCCACCATCGAGCAAGTACACTAGTAAGCCCGTCACGCGCATGCCTCCCGAAGGTCCTCCTCTTCTTCCTTCCCCCGGCGGGGACACACTGTTTGGGATGGAATTTTCACTTTCATCGCTCGTCCGTGGAACGAAAGTGTATAAATACCACAGCGCCTCAGGATACCGAATTAGATCAGTAGTGCGAATTCTAGTGCCAAAATCTCTTCACCAGCGACAGCAGCAGAAGCAGAAGCAGCAGCATTCGCCCAGCACCAGTGACCAGTGACCAGAGAAGGATTCGTTTGCATTTTGGATTAACACTCCGCCGAAGCCACAACGTAAGTGAATCTGAGTTTGCCAGTATGTCAGTTGGCCAGTGAGTGAAAAGTGAACAAAACTATTAAACGTCTTTGTCGACCGAGTGTCTGTCCAGTGGACCGTCGCTGCAGTAGCGCTTCCTCTGGTCCGATTGGCATGTCAATTAATTCACGGGTGGTTTGTCTTGTTTTGTGCAGAGGGGCAGGGGGAGCGCATGTTAACGCGTGTAAAGTGTGTGCAATCGTGTGGAAAGACCGACTGACTGCAGTCCAGCAGTCACTCTCTGGACACTGCCAGTGCATTGAGGTGACATAAGAGGGGGTTCTCATCTGTGGAGAGTTTGTCAGATAATTTAAACACAAACTGACAAGAAAACACTTGGCACACTGCACTTCAGAGTGCTTGTGGAGATGCTCTTAGCAGTCGGTCGGACGTTGAGGGCGACTTGAGCGAGAGAATGGGCGCCAGACCGGGTTGTAAGTTGTCTTGTCAAGAGATTGTTCTGCCTTGACTTTCTGTGTCACGATTTTCTCACTTCTGATGGAAATTGATGCAAATTTGTGTGGAATGCATTAATTAGGTGTTTTCCATGTTTATGCTTGTCAGCATCGCGAATGTGTTGATGGAGTGATCTTAAATATCGCCCACTGATGCCCTCGAGCTTGGAGAGCAATTCTCCTTCAGGGCTGCAAAGCTAATAATTTGAACGGACCGATTGAGTCGTTAAAAATGTACTTCATGTCACCTCGGTACCTTGGACATTGAAATACCCCTTTTATGTGTAACTGTCTAGAAAAAGCTTCTCAATCTTGCCGATCGGAGTTGGCACTATAGGTCCCTTCCACTCTTGAGCGAACAATAGGACGGACAACACGACTAATTGCTGAGAAGCTAGACCCAGATCCACCACGGAATTTGTAGCGAATTTATTCGAATTTTGAATAAAAATGCATTTTTGTGCCCAAAATTCTTTCACAGGAACCTCGGTTATGGTTCAAAATACATAAGAGAGCGGTCGTAAGCAACACGTTCTTGCGCTGAATAGTACATTTTAGGCACCTAAAGCTGATGACAATAAACCCTTAAGTACATACCAAGGGGGAAAGTCAAAACGTCTTTGTTAATTCTTTTGCCAAAATCTTCCACAGAAAAGCAGAGACTTTGATTGTTGCCTTAATTTATATACCCTAAATTTGGGCAAACCTTGACTTGTGCTTTTTTTTTAATTAGGGCGATTTTCGTTTGACGGTAGCCTTTCCATTCCATCACATGACTTTCATTGGATGAATAATTTATTAAGTACAACTCTTTTTTTGGCTCTTAAGGATTATTACTTCATTTTTGTACCAATTTGATAAGAAGAACTAAAATTTCGAAGTTTTTAAGTTGGTATACATAGGAATAGCTGTTAATTTGAGTCACTATCGGAGTATGGTATAACTTGACAGGGAAGCCCTGAATATTTCAGTAATTCTCGACGTTTATTCACTATCGATGGGAGAATTGGGTCTCAAAGTCAAAAATGCACTTTTTTGTAAGGAAAGCCTGAGTCGTGTCAAATGACAGACTAGTCACATTCTGTTTGAGGAAATTGAAACTGAAAATTCATAAATTCTATGATATATCATTCTAAGCCAATCTTCGCGTTCACAAATTGGGAGTATATTCTTCTTCTTTTTGTGGCCATTGTAGCTCATGAGTCCCTTTCACATCACCCTGTTTAGCGGGTTCAGTGTCCTCACCATAATGGAAAGACCTTAGTTTTGTACTGATTCAGAACGGCAAGACTTAATAATTTTATGTTGACTCCATCAGACTGAACCTGGGATCGAGTGCGGATGATTTGTCATACTTACTCAATAAGCTACAGCTTCCATGTTATGAGCAGTTATAAAATAGAAAACTCGTTTCGTACTAAGGATAAAAGTACATTTTATAGTACATTTAAAATTTTTTCTTACCTAATTTATAATTTTTAATTATAATTTTATATTAAAAATTAACTTTAATTATAAATTAGGTTTTATAAATAACTAAATAAATACAATATTTGTCAAATTTATACGACGCTGTAATTGGAAAACAAATTTATTGAAATTATGGTACAAATGGTCGGAGTAAAGTGATTGAATTACAGCTTTACTTGGCACTTCTAAAATTGTATGATTAAGGTTTCATATAGACCCAGCATTTTCCTTTCAAAAGAGAGAATATTTTAAACCATTACCTTATTTCTGAGATCGGTCATGAAAAACTAAAGTCACACGTTGAATTCAATTCATTTTGCACAAATGTCAAATCTATTGTACTGAACTTTTGTATTCTTCAATTCTTTCTTAAAATGTGGTCATTATGGTTATTATATACTGTGTAAAACAGCTCTCGAAGTTATCAGTTTAAAGTTTTCTTTTTGCTTTAATGTTGGCAATTTATAATTTACAAGATTAAACCGGCTATTCAATCAAATTCAACTGAAATTCTAGAAGCCTTTTACACACAAAAAAACACAAGGTTCAAATCTTCCGTTAAAATCAATCAAAATTGATGACCCTATGTCAATTTTCTGAGCTTAAAAAAAACAAATTGAAAACATAAACTTGTTTTGTGAGGAAATCAAATTTTTTTACCAAATTCAATATTTAGCTTTAAATTTTTTCAAAAATATGAGATTCATAATATCAAATGAACATCTAGATATCAGACTTTCTTGAAATACATTTTTTAAGCAGTAGATATCCCGAGTAGAACTTAGACGAATTTTTTGGCTATTTATTAGTTAACTACGCCTATGATACACTTATTCGCTTCTAGCCGAAGGTGTAAAATAGTTTGTCTTAAACTTATGTCAATTTGCAGTTCAGCTTTCGAAGCCAGGCAGGGTTACAAATCAGTCCACTACATGAGAAAAACGATGCAAAGATATTAGCTTAATTGTAATATAGTTAAAAAAATATACTAAAGTTAAAAGATGTGAAAAAAATTCTCAGTTTTGTATTAAAAACATGTAAACATGAGATTTTATACTAAATAAGTGTAATTTTTCAGTTGAAATATTGAAAAGGTGATAAAAGGAGAAAAAACCGTAATTAATAAAAAAATTTAATTTTTTCCATGTATTACGGCTTTATTAGTAAGAACAAACATTCCCATTAATTATGAAATACAACGTCACATCGTTCAATTGGCTGCCTATGCTGGCTTCGCAGTAGCGCATTCTGTCACCCCAATTTTTCAAGACCCTGTTGATGGTTTCGATCTCACTCAATAGGTTTGCTTGGATTGTATTGGCCTTCAGTGCTTGTATTATTTCCGAATTGTTGGCATAACATCGGACCTTCACGGTTCCCCACAAAAAAAAACTCCAAAGAGGTCAAATCGCAGCTCCGAGGCAGACAATTGACATTGCCAAGACGGCTGATAACACGATTTGGGAATTTGATGCGCAAAAGATGGATTGTGGCATAGGCACCATCCTTCGTGAACCGGAGGTTGTCCACATCCATGTCTTCGATTTCAGTAAGAAAATAGTCGGTTAACATGGCTCTGCAATGCTCACCGTTGACCGAAACGTTGTTCCCAGCCTCATTTTCGGAGAAAAATGGTCCAATGATGCCACCACTCCACAATCCACACCAAACTCTCACTCTCTGTGGATGCATTGGCTTCTCGACGTGCGAATGACGTGCGGGTTTTCCGAGCCTCAGATGCGGCAATTTGGTTTTTAACGTAGTCACCGAGATCAAAATGCGCCTCGCCTTGTCATAAGAGATGATTTTTCGCCAAAATCGTTGTCCAATTCAAGCTGCTCTAAGTCCCAAACTGCGGAGCTGTAAGCGGATGGTCGGGTCGCGCGCCTTCAATTGCTGAGTCAATTGGACCTTGTAAGCGAATAATCCGAGATCTTCGTGCAGAATTCTCCTCAGGCTAGTGCTTGAAAAGTTGAGCCGTTCGAGCTGAGATTGATGGCGAGTTGATGTTCGTGAATTAAGTCTCAAACTCTCTGCCACAGCACGCTCAGACCACATTCTCATCTGTGCGCATCGTACGACGACGGGGACGGGACCATGAGTGTTGTCCACTAGCACACCAGGCTCACGAACTTTTTGCACAAACTTGCGTACGGCAGTCGTTGTGGGTGCTTCATTTCGGCCAAAACTTATTTTCACAAAACGCACTGTTTGGGCTACACAGCACTCACTTTGGAAATATCATAAGTTTTCAGTATTTCCCAATCAAGCGCAACTCATTTCGTTCCGCTGAGGTATGATTTTCTATCAAGATTTCGAGCGGGAGTTGTCAGTGTCAGTGAGTGAGTGCAGAATGGACCTCTCTCGGTTTAAGTGCATCCCCCTTTGGTAGAGACAGTTTAGATTCATGGCAGTTGAGACTACTGTAACCTGTACTCAAAGTGTCTGTGGTGCTGCAATGAGCTCTAAGTCAGCAGTTATTATTTTGGGTTACATCAACCTTTGGTCTACGATAAACGTAGCTTCTTGCTGAGTTAAATACATAACCATTTTGTTTTTTGACTTCTCCATAATTAACCTAGAAACTCGTTGATAAAACCTTTACTTTTTTACATTTCTTAAAACAAAATATCTGCTCTCCAAAAATGTTATCACATCTGCTAGAATAAGTCTTCTAATTTAGGTCCTCCTTGAGTGAAACACTTCTGGGTTTTCCGCTTTATGTGTGGTATAAGATAGCTTCAATTCCGTCTGTTTTAAAATCTCATCAAATATCAATAAGTTAGTTAGTTGGCCATCCCTCATTTTCTCTGCACTGCGTCATGGTCATAAGAACCCCCTGAGGCCTTAAACAATTTACAAAGTAAGTCTTTGAATTCATGTGAACTTTCCATGCCAAGGGACTGGAAGTTTCTTATACCAAACGTGCGGCTTTTTTGAAACTCACTCGGTGACCTTTTCAAAAAATCATGTCATAAAACTCTGCTTACAAGATAAATTTCTCCTTTTATACTTTCAGGTTTGACAATAAATCCAGACCACCACCCTCAAGGATTCCCTCGTAAACTTCTTAGGAAACATACTTTCACATCAATCAAACCGAGCTCAGAGTCCACACACTCATCCGCCAACAAAGCGCACATCTCCCAGCCAACCAACCAAGCAACCAACAGAATGTCGTCCTCGATGTTGAAGTTCAGTTTTGTTGCTCTCTTCGTTGCCCTCTACTTGACAGTACAATGTGAAGGTCGGTATTTGCCAACAAGGGCACATGGAGATGAATTGGACAAGTTGAGGGAATTAATGCTACAGGTGAGTGAACTCCTTCTTCAATTCTGAATAATTTCTGCAAAATCCCTGTGAAACATCCCTGTCACAGCGACGGAAGGGGCGGACGCGTGCTTATGTGTGCCAAAACGATATCCATTATGTGGGACAATATTTGTAAAGAGGCTCCATAAAAACGCAGTAAACTGGGCGATGGAGGGCAATTCATTTGGATCGGCTTATGGGCTGGGGCGAGGGTTGCGAGTGCCTCGTCAGGACGTGACCGTATTATGAATTGTGTTACTACGGGACGAGATTTGATGCCTGGAAACTTTTCCACGGGGGTGTTCGTAAAAACTTGTCAGTTGCGAGTTATTTGTTTGCACTCGCAGGGATGTTTTATTTTACGACTTGAATGACCTATCCCAGGACGATGTTTGTAGACGTGATGGGTTTCTGTTTATATGGGTCCCATATTTTTAGATTTTTGCGATTTATAATCTTACAGTGTCAAAGTTATAGTTTGTTTGTTTTTTCTTTCGGAGTTGAGTGGCTTGGAAAGGGGGTTACGACGGCAATATGAGGACGAGAAGGGGAGTATATTTTGATGGAAAATTAAGTGAAAAGTTTGCACATATGTTTCGGTTTATGTGCGGCAACTTCTACTAAAAATGACGAGAAAACATGCTAGTTGAAGAGAAAATTTGTTCTTTTTTGGCCAAAGACCACAAAAAAAGTAAATCTTTTGGAATTTTTTTTATGATTTATAGGACGCACTCCTTTTTGGCTTCACTTGCAGATACATTCAGATTAACATTTTTGTGCTGCTTAATATTTAGACTTGAATTCATTTTAATTGAGTTTCGTGAGTAACTTGCTCTTGTATAGATCATTGGAGTCTCGAGGAATTGGGTGGAAGCCTGAATTAAATTCCATATAAAAATTGAGATACCAAATTGGGCAGTAAAGAGAAATATCCCAGCCAATTGTGTTTTTTGTGTTATATTTTTGGAACGAATGGAAGGAATTTACCACAAACTTCAATTGGGCAGCCTGGGTACACTGTTGGATTTGGAGTAGGTGTAAGGTGAGGTGGGTGCAAATTCCTTTATATCCTTGATTCGCATGGCTTGAAAGAAGCGTTGCGTACTCCCAAAATCGCATATACTCTTAATCCCCAGCCAGAAGGATTGTAGGAAGCAGCACCCATATACAATCGATACAAGCCGAATTCGTCAACTTCAAAAATAAAACACAAAAATCAATATTGACAATTTCTTAAAATCAAAAAGTGTTGAATGCGTAAAAAATATAGTTAAAGACTCACTTATATGAACCCTCAGTTACATTTTTTTTACTGGAATTCAATTATATGAACTGATGTTCTAATAAATGACTGCGCCCAGTTACGATCGTCATATACGAGTAAATGCATTTCTGTTGAAATTTTGTACAAGTACTAAAATAACTGTTATTTTGTGAGGATAGAATTCTTTTACGTTACCTTTTGCTTAATTTGCATATGCACGTGAAAGATTAAGAAAAACTGTCCAAACAAAAAATTTAGCTTTTTCAACCGAGTTTAACTCATAAAATTTTAAATAAATTATTTTAAGTTTGGGGCATTAAATGGATTAAATAAATATGCTCTTTATATACACTTTAATTTCATTTTTTGACTGTGAAAAAATAGTATCTTATTCTATGCATGGTTCCAATATACGAACTTTTCGGTTATATGAACTGGCCCAACAATCATTAGTTCAGATATGTAAGTGAGACTTCACTGTATTTCGAAAAATTAAATTTCTTACTTAACACAGAAATCTACAATAAATATTCTTAAGCAATTCCCTAGTTTTTAACAACTATTGCCTGACTTAAGCATCTTGGGGCGACTATGTATATTCCACTATTTATACAATGTGAAATTTAAGACATTTTCTGCTAACCCAAAGTCTGATTATATAATTTATTAGCACACATGTTTTCAGTGTTTGGCCCTATTTCCATTTGGAAAACGAAATAATGCCAAATTTTTAATTTGCGAATATTTGGCATTATTTCCATTCCTTATTTTTAGGCAGCGAATCAAAAGCAATTGAATTTTAGTTATTATTATTATTTTTTTTTTATTTTGGTCTTATTTCCCTTCAGCGAAACTAAATCGTCGTGGCTTGATCTAAACAATTAAAAGCAGCGGCGCCAGCACCGTCAAGCGCGGAATAACCATTTTGGCTCAGTTCCAAACGTTTAAAGTTCTACATACAGTGGATCAATAAAGAACTCGGATACTTACTTTCTTAATTTTTGATAGTACCTAATAAATTTGTTCAACTCGCAAAAACCTATAAAAACTTTAATTCTTTTCCTTTTGGAATAAAGTCTTATTCTTCGATGAAAGAGTTGAAGAAATGTAAGGCCACGGTATAACAGTGGTTCTGTACCAATGTAAGTTTGCGAGTTCTGTATTGATCCACTGTACGGCAATGTTTTTGCATATAAATATAATTAGCAAGTCTCGAAGACATTTCCTTTAGATCAGTGTACTGGCTGTTTGCTGTTTCTTAGGTCATTACTCATATCAGTAACTTCTCAACTAAGTAACATAATCTTTAGACGTTCGTTCCTGTAGTAGTAGTAAAATGTACTAATGTAGTAAAAATCATTAAGCACTTCATATTTTTAAATTTAAATAAAACAAAGTGTGTGTAGGATGTCATCGACATATTGTATTTGTTTGGCCTATTAATGACATTATGTATGGAATATAACATCATTCAATTGTCCGCCGCAGCTTCTCTGAATGGCGCGCATCCGAAATATAAAATTTTCCATAAGTCTGGCGCATAAATCAGGCTGAATTTGTTCGATGGCATGGGTTATGTTAGCTTTGGGGGCGGCTGTGGTTTGAGGCTTATTAGACTTCAGAAAACCCTACAAGAAAAAGTCTAACGGGGTCGAATCGCACGATCTCGGTGGCCAATTCGCATCACCTACACGTGAGATGACCATGCCGCATTTCCAATGTGGAGTGAACTGTGTGGCACGTAGCGCCGTCTTGTTGAAACCACATGTCGTCGGTGTCTATATCATCCAATTCAGGCCAAAAGAAGTTTGTAATAAGTGACTTATAGCGCTCGCCGTTGACGGCTATGGCCTGGCCAAGGTCGCGTCGTTCTCAAAGAAGTATGGACCGATGACGTCGCCAGCCCAAAATCCACACAAAACAGTGATTTTTTCAGTATTTCGGCATTGGGCGCTCTTGGATCTGATGTGAATTGGTATCGTCCCGTATTCGACAGAAATGGGCCTCATCGGTGGACATCATTTTTCGATGAAAATTAGGTTCAGTTTCCAAATGTTCCAGATTCCATTCAGCGAATACACGTCGTTTTCTATGTTTGTTTACCTTCAGTTTCTAAACCAGTTGAATTTTATAGGGCTGCAGGCCCAAGTCACGAAGGAAAATTCACCAAATTGTGGCCTACGAATGGCCAAGTTCTTGTGAGCAACCCGAAATCGACTGTCTCGGATTCTCCTACACATTCTCACGGACAGCGGCTCTCACCATGTTTTCAACAGATCTTGCGTTTCGTCGAAGTACAGATTGGTTTATCGTTTACTAAAGTTGTGGACTCAAATTTATTGACCATACTGCAAATAATGGCCACTATTGAAAGTTCGAAAGCCCCTAATGGAAGACCCCTTACATTACATGTGACCTGAAAAATTGACGTATTTAACTAAAATGTGAGCTCAAGTGCTGATCAGTCTGCAGTGTATTGTATTTTCTGTCGTAACAAAAATCTAATGACTGAGCCTTTACATAGACCTGTGTTGTGTTTTTATGTTTTATTTGTTACTTTGTCGATGATAATGGACCCAACTGTTGGTCTCAGTGAGCCGCGACCCAGTCGCAAAAGCACCCTACCTACCTACCCTTCCTACCTACCCTTCCTACTGTGTCGATCCAAACATCGGTACAAGTCGAAATTTTCAGCTAAGTCACGCCTCACTAAAAGGTGCGCTTATGAAACAATATCCTCTTCTTATTACTTTTTCCAAAGTCATTGTTTAAAGCTTCATTAAGTGTACAAATTGTCTGGCTTGGTCTAAGTGCTTCCCTCTTTCATGGATGACAGCCACTATAAGCCTCCCTAAGCGTCGTTCAATCTGACAAAACTTCGAGGACTAAGCTCAATTTTATGAACAATATGTAATAGAAGTCGTTAAAAATAAATTAAGTAAAGCGAAAAGCTTTTTGATAAAAAAAAATTACACACAGTTCGCATGGCTTTATGGATAAGTGGACATTGACAATCTGTGATAACCATAGACCACAAAACTCCTAAGATCAGCTAGTGTCTGACTCGGATACGTGCCCTCTGAATGTCGGACAGATGAGGAAAGGCCGATGTCTTCAAGAGCGCTTGCACCAATTATCTCTGAACGCTATAGTCGAACGCTGCTGAGATATTCAACTTCGCCTGACATTTGAGTTAACAAATGTTTACTTTTTACGATGCCAATGTCAACTTTTAACCTCTGGCTGAAGTCCAAGTCATTTCGTCTTGATTGAACACACATCTCCTTCAAACCCTCTTCCTTAACATCACCCACGAAAATTTATTCGATCAGACGTCCTTCCTTCTTCTCCATTTGGGTATTCTTTTGTGTCTCCCATCCGTTTCCTTAGGAATAAATCTCAAGTACGACGAATCTTGATTCCGGACTCGGCGTAATTAGCAATAAAATATTATGGGTCATTACCCACCCTCACGAAGCCAACCCACCACGAAATGATAACAACTGCGAATGAGGAGCGAAACTCAGCGCTCGTCGCCGTCGAAAACTTTCAAGTCACTCTCTTTCGCATTAGCCACGTCCGAATGCATTGACCTGGATTGGAGCCAAGAAAAAACTTTAAGCGAAGCGTGAGAGTCTCCAGCGTTTCCTTCGGTCCTTCTTGCCCCCCTTCCATCTCATCTCATTTGCCTTAGCAGAGCGTTATATCACTCATCGTCGTCGTTGCAGAGTCAAGACAAGTGCGCTGCACAATGGTGCATTAAAATGGTCTTGATGGTTGGCCATCAATTTTCTTTGAATGCAGCTGGGCCAGAGCTCTGCAGAGGATGATGTAGCAGTGGTCAGCAGAGGCAGCCAGCAGCTGTGTTAGCAGTCACCATATTCGGTTACTTACTCTCGAGAGGATGATGATGCTCACCGCAATTTGTTGTTTCTTGATAGTGAAAGGTCGTTTCATTTTCTTCGTGTTTGTTGTCTCCCCTTTCTTGTTCGCTTTGAAGAGTTCTACGTTTCCTACATTTCAAATCCAAGGTGAAACGCGAAAAATAAAAACACAAACGGAGAAGCTGTGCTGTGTGAACATTTTAAAGGTTTCATCTAAAACATTTGAGATAAAAGTGGAACAGACACATTTTGAGGAGTATAAGGAGACGTAGTATAACTTATACCACGAGTACAACACGCACTTTCCCAGTTTATTCCATAATGATTTTGGTGTCCACTCCAAGTGGAACCTATACATCAAGCGTCTTGTATGAAATATGAGTAAGTGATTTTTTATAATTTTCGTGGTCCAATGACTATCTCAATAGCAACGTTGGCTTTGGATAAGATCGATAATAATGCGGGTGGGTAACTTATCTGGTAAAGTTTTAAAAAAAAACCGAAATCATCGAGTAATACTGGAATCACTGCTGACGACCCCAGAAAGCCAGAGAAAAAGTGAAGAAGAGATTCTGCTATTTTCATCCAGAAGTGTAGAGCTAACCAAGTAGCGAAATAAATAGGCTAAGCGTTCGACTGTGTATTTTAGTTTCTTGGTTTTATTCGAGGTCGAACCATGAAACAGACAGTTCCCTTCCCTCGAATAATACGCTCATTTTTTTACAAAAAATCTTCAAATAATTTCTCTAATTGTATTTGTTCGGCAAAATGCCACGTAAATATAAAACAACGACTGGTTAGAGCAGTTGGTTAAGTGCCTGCCCCAAGTTAGAGGGGTCCCAGGTTCGAATCCTAGTGAAATCGCATCTGGTCCAGTCACCATTTGCCGTTGGGATCAAATTAATGGCACTGGAGTAGGTTGCTACCTGGCAGTACAATGAACCAGTTTTGAGTCTGCGTGCTCCAGTAGCGTTTCAATATTCCTCTGAAAAAAAAAGTACGAGATGGAGGAATTTTTTCTCAGAAAACGTTTGCTTATTTCTTTCTTGTTTGTTGCCTATAGTTCACTAGTATTAAATAACCGGTATTTGGGCGCCGTGGCGTAGTGGGTAGGTGCGTCGACTCCTACGTTCGATGTTCTCGTTTCGGTTCCAGAAAAAAACACCGAACATTTTTTCACGGCTCCACCTCTTTCGAGTCACTGACAATGCTCAAAGAGTATAGCTGTCTAGAAAAAGCTTCTCAGTCACACCGTTCGGAGTCGGCATTAAACTGTAGGTCCCCTCCACTCGTGAGAGAACAATAGCAAGCACAACACGAGTGGTTGCTGAGAAGCTAGGCCCAGGTCCACCTCGGACTGTAGCGCCGCCATTATTATCATTATTATTATTAGAAATGGGTCCAGGTGAATCTTCGACTCTGAGCCTGTGGAACAACGTAGCAGAGGACGTACACGATTCAAGTGATGCTCACAAAATGAGAACGACTTTAACTAACTTTGTGTGCGCTATTGGACACAAATAGAAATATGCAGTGCTAGCTGGAGTGAACCCAGGACTGTAGCTCTAGATCAACGTATAATGACTCACCTTAACTCGTTACTAAGAAATATTAAAAAGGAGATCATTTTCAATCAACTATTTGTAAAGAAGAGAGAACAATACACATTTTAAACTCATTTAGATGAACGCAGGGTTCCACTCTTACCCAGATGCTATCCATCCAGGAATCCCAGGTCATGTTTATAGAGCGACTTAGATTTGTTTCCTCTTCATGTTCACTGCTTCCGAAGATATTCACTGTGCCGTCAATGGGCTAATGGTACAATCTGATGTCGTGACGTCAACGGGATAAATTCATTTAGCCAAATGGCCGCACTTACTTGAGATATGCCTATCAACTACCACCTTCTGCAACGCAAGACGACCCAGTCTCCTGCTTTCGTTAAACCAGAAGAGTTAAATCTCCCATTCATTCGTGTTCAAATGCTGATGACTGACTTAATGACGTTAGACAACGAGTGAATGTGTGTCTTGACAGGAGTTTACCACGACGAATGTGCCAAGACAATGATGAGAACTTCCCTCTATCTCAGTATTCACTCCAAATCAAAGCCTCACGCACCCTATTTCACGAGCCGTAGGCGGTTTTATGAATCGCATTCGCGTGGTGAAGCAAACAAACAACAAACTGTCTCCCTGCGACAAGTTACCCGTGTAACCTGTGCTCTATCGCAATTATGTATCTCAAGTCTACCCGAACGTAGGTACTCCTCGGAACAGCCTGACGTTGATGGTCCATCACTCCAGGCATGCACACACTCTCCAACTGAACAGTTTCCAAATACCGCCTCCCTCGACCGCCGCCCCATTCGACTCCACGATCCAAGCCTGACTCAACGATCCACTCACTGCGGCACGCAATCTCAGTTCGATCTTCGCATCCACGAGTATTGCTGTGTTTCAATTTTCGGTTTTAATTGAATCCAAAGAGTCGGTATCATCATCACCGCAACGGCCGCGTAATGCTCGTGTAATTAATACACTTTTTGAACTTGAACCGCTTCTCTGGCGTCTTCGCTTGGCCTGGCAATGTTTTGATTTTGAAACCCTCCTCCTGAAGATGTGATCCACAGCCCGCGGGCGTCACACACGGACACACGAATTACCGCCGTACGGCGAAACGCCTTGACTATTGAAAAGTGTTACAAAAACGCTGAAAAACCCCCTCCCCAAGCCGAGGGGCTCGAGTGATGCTCTTGATGCGCTGTATTTTTAGGCCAAACAATGGGCCTAACCTTGTTCAACAGCACAATTACTGTTATCGTTTTTATTTAACCTTATCAGATTCGAGAGCCGTGCAGGAGAATGTCTGTCTGGCTGTCTGCTGTCTCCCCGTTTCGGGCGAAAAGATGAGCGCCTCCACAGGCGTCTGAATGCCGATTTAATTGGTTATGGAACGGAGCTTATAACTCAATTAAACGTGAAAACAGCCTTAAGAGGCTTATTTGAACGAGTAACGATTATATCTTCATTTTCGGATTTGTTTGCGGAGATGTGGGCCAATGTTAATGTTTGCCAATCGGGCGGGCGGGCTAGACTTTCGAACAATTGCATAAAAATGCAAGACAATGGAATATAGACCAGTCGGGCCTGAATGCCATGCGGGCAGTGTGTGGTGTCTGTTGCAAGGTGAGCGATTATGAACGCTGAAGCTGAAGAGGAAATGAATGGGGTTGGCATCAAAAGAAGCACTTGTCATGTACTTTTGTCAGTTTTCTTTGAACCTTTGCCACAGAAAAGGGCTTAGGACGGGTGGGATTGCGGTTGATGTGAGGCTAATTGAATGATTGTCTGTGGGTTTTCCCAGTGGTGACACCACTGGCACTTGAATCGGGCCTATCGAGTGCTTAAAGAATGTTTCGTTGCATCACATCGTCTGCTTTAAGTCGCTTCCCACGTGGGCCTGTGGACTGTCATGCTTTGGCACTGAGCCCATTTCTTTGTGATTCCTCTTTGCCTTCGTTCTTTTGGTTAATTAGTGTTACATTAGTGTAACATGTCCTTTTCATTAGGCTAATGGAGGAAGTGCAAGTGAATGGCTCGCTGCCAAGAAGTCGATGGCGGGGATACATACGTCGCTGGTGAAGTTACATCCCCAGAACTTAAGGCAACTCGTTAATCTAACAAGGGAAAGTGTCTTTATTGGCGTTTCGTCTGCTAAATATCTCTTAATTGGTAATTTGCTGATGTCCTTGGGCTGCCAGCTGGAAATGTATCATTATTTCCTTCACGGTTTGTGGCTGACTGGGCTTATGCTCTAATGAATTAAATTCAATGATTTATGCACATCTATGGCATGAGTCGTATATTTTGCCATTAATTACTCAAAGGAACCTCCATTTGAAGGTACACCACGGGGTTATTTCAAGTGCGTCAGAATAATATCAGCCGATGAATGACTCCAAGACTCCAGGAACACACTATTTTCTCAAGATGAACATTTAATGGTATAGCTCACGTAAAGTTGAGATGGGATTACATTCCATTGAAACCGAATATCTCTATGGTATGGTATGGGACACGCCTGATAGTTGTCGCAAGATATCGAAGTTGGCAACACCTTAACGATATTAAAAAGTATCGCCATTATCGCCATTACGTGCATAGTAATTAGCGTTAAAAAAATGTGAGCGGATGGCCCTTAACGGGATTTTAAAACTCCTCTCGTTTGTTTCAAAAGCGCCTTTAGAGATGAGCCTCTTAAAGCTTCTGAAAATATAGCACGGCTTATAGAATAAGTAAATTACTTTTCTCTTAAGCCCTAGGGCCCAACTATAATAGACATGAGGGCGCATGAGCTAATATGACATTTTAACGAAATGTTTCGTCATGCTTACACAAAACACATGCATAGCCATAATGAACACATGCGCGCATGGCCATCTGTCAGAATTTCTTCCCGTGTTTTGTTTCATTCAATTGTAAAATGTCATTCAAAAATAACTTAATCTCAATTCGAACATTAAAACAAATTAATCTTTTGTTTATAATGGTATAAGGCGTGCCTCTTACCATATAGACAAGGGTTCTTTTATTAGATTTTCTGTGTTGCTGTGTGCCATCTGTCGAATTCGCATATGCACGGTGCGATTCAGAGCGCACTAGCTCATGCTTAACGAAACATTTGTTTGCTTGTGTGCCACTTGTTGTATTCGCACATGCTTAACGAAATGTTTCGAATTGTTCGTGAGCTCCATTATATTCGCGTGCATTCGCTCACTCACTCATGCGAGTCTGACAGTAGCTCATGTGCGCTCATGTCTATTATAGTTGGGCCTTCAGCCTCACTTTGCGACTAATGGCCCAACTATAACAGCAATTCGAAAACTTAAATTTATGTCGAAAGCAAACAAAAGTAACCAGAAGCATCGTTCAATTTCAAAGTGTCCAAAATTACAAATAGGAATTTATTTAGAATGCTGCTGTTAACTGAATACGTAGAGAGCGATTCATTTCGCTCCTGCGTTAGGAGGCAAAAACGAATGAACGAAGCAGTTACTATGGTCACAATAGTGCGACGGTCGAAAATGCCTTCGTCCTCTGAGTCAGGAATTAATCGACTGCCTCGAGTTTTTTTCTCCATCCATGGCTGGATCTTCGTTATAAGATTTGTGGTTCAGCACCCACCCAGTTTGAAAAGTGTCTGTCATTGACCTAATTTTTCTGGTGAACCTCTTTGCACTCATTGGCTTGAAGCATAATGAGCGTTACAATTACCATTATGGCTCAGAAATCATCCGGTATGCCAATGAAACGTTCAAATCGGTTTGTCTTTACTTTTGGTACATCAGGTTTTTAAAGGACTCCGTCCATACTTCCACTCCCTACAAGACGATCAGTTAATATAATAATAATGGGGGCACTACCTAGCTTCTCAGCAACTACTGGTGTTATGCGTGCTATTGTTGGGGGACCTACAGTTTGATGCCGACTCCGAACGGCGATTTTGAGAAGCTTTTTCTAGACAGTTGTACTCTTTGAGCATTGTCAGTGACTCGAAAGAGGGAGCCGTGAACAAATGTTTCGTTCGACGTACGAACCCACACGGCCACGGCGCCCACAAGAGGATCAGTTGGAGCCACTATAATATCAGCCTTCGCTCAGTGACTCCAGGACCGTCTATTTACGCTGGTCATTAGTCTGCTCAGTTTCGACGACACCTAATCGTGTAGTCATTGTGTGTGATGCGAGTGAGTCACCGCAAACTAATTAAGGTATCCACAGTCTTAAACACCTTTAGTCTCGCCACTTTCGTCGGCATTCCTTTTTCTTTCCTTCTCTGCACCTTGACCGGTTATTTGGTTACACAACGTTTCTACTCCAAGGTCTGCTCTAACGCATCGATCACTGCTTCTGCGGGTTTACTACAGAAAACGAGTTCTAAGTACACACCAGTGAATAACTCTCCGGCGTGCTTCATTTATTATATCAAAGGTAAAGCTAATGGCCTTGTTTATGTATACTCGTACAAATAACGACTGGCTTCAACTAGTTTCCAATAGCTTCTGAAATCTCGGTGATTCTTTGCTTCTTGATCTTGAAAGAATCCATAATCAGACTCAAATTCTTGTCAATAGAACACACAACTTTTGTGCTTTCTTCGTTTTCTTACCATGAATCTTGTCTGATTGGGTATCCGCATCCGAAGTGAATCGTAAGCTTCTGTTTGATATGTTCAGTATCACGAAAGACTCTAGTCCAGAATAGTCTCCCCAAATTTGAGAAACTGTCGTCTAACCAACTTCTGGAGTTTCCGAAAGACATTGCCTCAAGCTCTGTTACCCTCTATGACTCTGACCGAAGACGATCGCACTCATTAGGCCTTTCCATTCCAGCCAACAGAAATCGGCAGCAACTTCCAACAACTCTCATAATTGAGAGATTGATTTTCATTTGATTAATGGTCTCCCCTGATTGCTGGATAAATGCCTGCTCCCTTGATTGGCTAAATGGGTATTTCCTTTCAAGCGACTTAATTGAACTTGTACTACAAACATTTTTGCAACCATCCCAATCCACCACCGGTGAGAGCATTCATTTACCACCGCCCAGCATGACCTTAAGACCTTTCCGCCGTCAGCATTTCCAACCCGATCGTAGCTTCCTGGAGTAGTAGCCGCCCGCCACAGCGCCAGCTCCAATCGGTTGTCAAGTGGTGCAACAGCCGTAGCCCCTCACTCTCTCTTACATCATTTCGAATGCACGTAATTCGATTATTAGCTCCAAAGCAAGCAAAACAATCACAACACAACAGCGAGTAGGTGCCTCGCTTGTCGTTGGCCAACGCGCGCCAACGCGGCAACGCGGGTATCTTCTGCGGTCCATTTTGCGTAATTATACCCCACGGAATGCGATTTTCACTCAAAATTAACTGAAATTAAGTGAAATTAAACGAACCTGCCCGCGACAAGACAAAAGCCCGCATCATCATCAGTCGCGCAGTTCACATTCGTAATTCGAAAATCCCCGCCGTTTGGTAACACCTTCACAATGCCCGAGTCACATTAGCTGCGACTGCGCGCCTCTGTCAAGGTTCAGTTGTATCTCGAACTAATTACCAAAGAAAACACGATTTTGACGTTTTCGCAAACGGCCCTCAAATGAGCTTTCGTGGGATTTTCACAGGGGATTGCGGGTAATTAATTCACTTCAGACGATAATGAGTTCAATCTACTTTCAGATACTCGAGTCCAGCAACGAGGACCGCCCAGAGACATCAGTGGACCGCTTGCAGCAGCAGATTGGCAGCCCCCTCCGGGCTTGGGGCAAGCAGGGTCCCTCGGCCTTGGACCTCGGCGACGACAAGCTCTTGGCCGCGTCGGGACGGGCAAAGTTCGGACGGTACTTCTAAGCGCAACGACGACGTGCCAACCCAGCATTTGATGTCTCCTCCCTGAGTTCCCTGTTCGTGCTAATCTCATCGATGTCTACTAGTCAGAAATGTGAAATTGATAATAATATTGATACCGTTGTTCCTATTTTACTTATGTGTACATAAATGAAAAAATAAATCTCTTCAATACATTGACAGCAGACAGACTCTCTCTCCCGCGTCGGGGGTGGTGTCCTTAATTGAATCTGCGATGAGGTTGTTGACTTGGCAACTGACAGTTGGTGGGGGGTGGGGGGTTAATGGAAGTTCGGCGAAATTTGAGTTGGTCCTCTGGTTCGAAGGGCGCCTGTATCGGATGGCCCATTGGAGGAGATGACAGCTTCTCAAAGAAAGTGACGTCTGCTGCGGCAGCCAAGGGGAACAGCCACACGTGTGAAAGGGTAATGAAGGTCTTAATGAGCACAGATACGGTGCTGATTTATCTTGAGCAATGCGCCTATCGGACAATTAGTGCGAATGACAGTGATTGCATGCCCGCTGGAGGAGCTGACTGGCGTTTGTGTCGGCGTCAGTTGTGTCGCGGCAACAAAGTTGTGGCAGTGGACTGCAATGTTGGCGAATGTTGGAGGTTTGGAGAAAGGAAGGAGAATAAGGGAGAAGTTGGAAGACAGTCACCGTCTGCTGATGGTGTTTTAGTGAAAGTCGTGGGGACTCTTGTGATGAGCCTCGTTTCGGAGGTTCTCTTTGCAATTGCTGGTGATTAACACAGTTACGTGTAAATCCAGTCAGTTGCGCTCAACAGATTTGAGTGTTCGCTGATGAGCCTCGATGACGTTGAAATGATGTCGCGGTACCGGAAAAAGAGATTCGGAGAAACTTGGCATTGCTGAGAACTGAAGAAAATACGAGTACACTTCATTCAGGTCACCCAACATTTGATACAATCGACGGAACAGAAGAAGTTCAAGTTGGGTAATGATGAAATGTCGTGCATTCAGTTATCAAGATATTTACAATCTCATTGTCATTATCCTGTTGAGGATAACGCAGCAGAATCGTCTGTGTGTGAACAAGAAGGGAATAACTAAACGAAGCCTATCAAATCACTTCATTTAACAGAGAGATGGATTCACAGCGAAAATTCTTTGAAAACTTAACTGTTTTAGTTTAAAATGACGGGGATGCACTCCTTTTAGTGAAGTAGAAAACATGTCTCGGTTCACTTTAAAGCAATCGAGTCTATACAAGAGTGCAGCAGAAAGCCCTTCCGCAGTTAAAGATTTTAAATTGCATTTTAATAAACAAAAGTAATACACTGGATCTAATCAGAATAAGAGCTCTTTAACGTAGTCTGATGTCATGCTTAACAAACAGGTTGCACCTCATTTGCATTCACTGCTCTCCTCGAAATATTTTATGTAAAACTGTTTATCATAAAAACGAGGAAGCGTCACAGTTGTTGAAATATTTATTCAGGAGCTGAATTAAAATCTGTTCACTATGAGCATATGTGTGTCCGTCGAAAGAGTGTCGAGAGATGTGCATGGACAAGGAGATTGGAATACATCAGCATTTATGCAAACCAATAAGTTAAATACAGGACACATGCCCCAGATTCAAGATGTTTTAAAATAATAACATCTTTTAAGACCGATCCTACTTCAAAAATACTGATGAATTAATATAATTCGTTGACAGTAAGGAGAGTGGAGATAATGATTGCTTGAATATTTTTTTCTGGAAGAACTAGATCAGATCGAATTCTGAATTTTATTTTCCAGGTCTTATTTGCAGGATGATAATGGATCGCAGCTTTACCATGAAAAGGTTTTAGGCAATGGTGTCATTTGTTTTTTTTTCTTCAACACCATTTTGAGAAAATAGTGCAAAACTCACAGTTTAACACTAGAGACACGATATTTCAAGATTCCGTACAGTTGCTAGCATACGCGGAAGATATTGACGTGATTGGTTAAACACAGCGAGCCGTCAATGATGCGTTTGCTGGCATTGAAACGGAAGCTGCTAAAATGGGTCTGGCGGTAAACGAGGGCAAAACCAAGTATATGCTGTCATCGAGAAAGGACGCACAACATCGACGACTTGGCCAACTTCACCATAGGCAGCTATAACTTTGAGGTAGTTAGGGACCTCGTCTACCTCGCTCCGCAGTAAATAGTACAAACAACATCAGTACTGAAATCAAACGTAGAATAACTCTTGCCCACCGCTGTTTTTTGGGCTCAAAAGGCAATTGAGTAGTAGATCCCTCTCTCGGAAGACCAAGCTGACTCTATACAAGTCATTGATCATACCAGTCCTGCTGTACGGCGCATGAACAATATCCCAGGCGGATGAACAGTGTCTTGGTCTTTTCGAGAGAAAAGTTCTGCGCGCGATCTTTGGTCCTGTTTGCTTTGATGGCATTTGGAGGAGAAGGTTCAACCACGAACTGTATGGGCTGTACAGGGACATGAGTTTAGCCAGGCGTCTACGAATCCAACGCCTATGATGGCTAGACCATGTATAGCGTATGGACAACTTAGCTCCGGCCCCCTTTGCGATGGTGGAGAAGGTTCAACTGGCTGTACGGGTTGTACAGCGACATGAGTCTATCCAGGTGTTTACGGAAGAATGTTCGACTCTGAGACTGTTGCGCAATGCAACAAAGGGCGTCCACGACTGAAGTGGCACACACATGTGGAGAAGGACCTCAACTAACGTGGTGTTTGCAACTGGGCACAGATAGTGGAATTTCGGTCTGTTTGCCCCGGGCTGTAGAGCTATAGGAAATAGAAGCAGAATTCGCAAAACAGAGCCGCAGTTATGCGAAAACTCCATAAAATTATAAAAAAAACTGTTAGCGGATAATAATAATAATACAATAATGGCAGCGCTACAGTCCGAGGTAGACCTGGGCCTAGCTTCTCAGGAACTACTCGTATTGTGCGTGCTATTTTTCTCTCACGAGCGGAGGAGACCTACAGTTTAAAGCCGACTCTGAACGGCGGGATTGAGAAGCTTTTTCTAGACAGTTATACTCTTTGAGCATTGTCAGTGACTCGAAAGTGGTTGAGCCGTGAACAATTTTTTTGTCTTAACTTGTATTCGAACCTAGACTGCGAAATTCAAGTGCGTATGGGTCGACGCACAAACCCACACGGCCACGGCGTCCACACATATCCACTGTTAGCGGATATTTGGGCTAAATATCCTCAATTGAAGAACACAAAATCAAGCTCTACAAAACTCTAACCCCACCAGTTCTGCTACGTAAATAGGAAAGGTCGACGAGAAGTATCCTCGAAAGGACAATTTTACATAGGATACTTGTTCCTGTCTGTTTGTGTGGCGTGTCGTTGTGGGTTTGTGCTTCGACCCCTACGCACTAAACTCTTCAGTCTAGGTTCAAAAACAAAACCAAGCTACAAATTTAAAAAAAAATGTACACCCCTCCACTTCTTTGGCGTCACAGACATTGCTCAAACAGTATAACTGTCTAGAAAAAGCTTCTCAATCTCGCCGTTCGGAGCCGGCATAAAACTTTGTTTGCTTTTGTTTCGTTTTCGGGTAATTTTGGTGAGTGAAATAGGTAAGCACACACTCGTTTACACGGTTGAAAGATATTTCACATATCCCTCCTTAACATTTTGGAGAGGTCGCGGAAGTCTGTTAAATCAGTCAAACCCCAAGCAAACGCAAGGATTCAAAATGAAGTGTCGGAGGAAAATTTCGTGCCAAAATACTTTATCTCTAAGTATTAAAATTTTGAATACAGACACATTGTCCAATTTGACACATTTAAAGGACGATCCATAATTTTTTAGGACTAAACGGTGGTCTAACCATAATGCACGATGTTAATTGTGAGTCACGCCTTAACGTCAAGTTGTTTTGCTCAACTTAATTTGACATTTCGTTTTTTCAGTGTTTGACAAATTCAACTATGGGGAGGTACACAATTGAGCAGCGCGTTAAGATTGTTGAAGCCTTTTACGAAATTAAGAGTCCAAATCAAAAATTTTTTCACTCAATTGGAACTTGTAACTCTTCTCCTTCAAGAAATGTTTTGAACATTCGTTTATGTTCTGCAGTTTCCTCGCCTACCAAGCCGACTGTTGTGCTCTTTTCACACACCACGTAGTCACGTCCGTATGCAAGCGATCAGTTGACACCATCTCTGCCCTTGTATAACTGACTCCCCACCATCATCGCTAGAGCCCTAAAGCCCTCAATGTGAAACGTGACTCCTTTCTGTCACAAATTGCTCTCTAGTCCATCACTCAACGGCCTCTTGTTGCCTCCAACGCTGACAAATGACTTCGCCCAGCGATTAAATTTTCAACTCCGACTTGTCCTCACTCAATCCCCCAATCAATCATCCCATCACAAATTACTATTCATCACGATTCCAAACATTCGACCTTCCGCCGTCTACCACATACTTCTCGTCCCCAGCAGCTGGGCCGTCCCGTCTCGCACTTAATCGATTTCCAAACCATCGCTCATCAATGGGTTCCTTTCTCTATTGAGTAACCTCCCCCCCGAACAGAGTTACAGAACCCATCTCGAGCACGAACTCAGCTCACCTGTCAATTACAAGCAAACAGAACCCAAATGTAACCGTGTCCCCCGCGAAAACAGCAAAACTTTCATCTTCATCTCAACTGCGCGCAAGCGCACCGCGCGCCATTCATCTCAAGTGTACGGTTTCCTGTTCGTGAATTTCTCACACATGAGTGCCCCCCGAAAACGCAGGCTGCCGCGGCTGAGTCTTCACTTTTACCCACAAATGTCCTCTTCTGCCCGAATGCAGCACAGCAGCGGCGGTTACAACAAGATCATTATAACACACATCTCGGTCCCGCTGGCCCGGTTATATCAGAAATCCAAATCGATGGATGTAACATCTGAAGAGACCAAGAAGATGTCCAACCGAAAAAAGAGGCTCCCAAGCGGATCTCCCCATTAAAAGCGAAAACTGTAGCATCCGCGCCGAGAAGGCACTTGTGCTGATGGCACTGCTGCTGCCGCTGTGCGCGAACCACCTGAGAAAACAATGACGTACGCGTGTACGCAGATGATGATGCTAACAACGACAGCGACCAAGACGACCACTACCATCGCGGCGATGATGGAGTTGAAGGTAATTTTGTTGCTCTTGTTACTGTCTTGCGCCGTGACAGTACCGCCGGTGGTAAACTCGGTGATGATGATGGTACGATGTGCATTGGTCTATGCGAACGATGCCGCCACCTCCGCCACCGCCGCCGCCGCCGCCAGCGTCAACGTCACCATGGATCGCAGATACCGGCTATAAAAGAAACTGCCAAAGTGTTCAACCGTACAGAAAGACGTTCCGCGTTCAACAGTGAATTACCAGCACGCTCCGCTAGCAGATAATTACAACTCTTTTCAAAATGAAACGATACTCAGTGGTACGGTGTAAACGGTCAACAGTCAACAGTGCCAGTGGCTGTGTGTGTTCAAGGATACAAAGTCTAATAATCTCGTCCTCAATCCGCAGGTCCTCATCGTAGTCATGTTCGGCATGGTTCATGGATACCCCGAACCGCCAGCACCAAATCAATTCAGTGCAGGAGCACAGAGCAGCTATGCGGCAGCGGCTCCCTCGGCTCCTAGCTACGGTGGTCCAGTGCCTCAGTATGGACCTCCACCACAGCCACCAGTCATTCACAAGCACGTCTACGTGCACGTTCCACCACCAGAGCCAGAGTATCCCGAGGCAAGGTGAGTACCCACTTCAGACTGTTTCTCTTTTTTCCGTTTTCGTTCTCAACCTCTTCCCGTGGCTTGGTCACATCCGTTGGATCCGTCGCATCTGATGACGCTGACTGATGATGAAAAGTGAAAATCCCGTGGGATATGACAGGAAAAGTGCTCTCAATCATCTCATCCGCAGTGTCTGATGAAATTGAAAGTGAATTGAAGAACATCCATGCGATATAGTGTTACTGTGAGCTGATGTCCGTCTGTGTGTGTGTGCTCCTGTGTGTGAGAGTGATGAAAGTTAGTGGTCTGCAAAGTTTGGTAATCACAAGTGAAGAGTTTTGTAATGAATTGATGTGCAAAAATATTTATGCAGATACATACAGATACGAGGGCCTCTGACTTCGATACAGCTAGACTCAATGAGCATGAAAGTACTTTAAATTTGCATGGTTGCTCAACTGGGAAAACATAAATGGACTTGCTGGGTAGGGTAGGCGTGCAGGCAAGTCTCAAGTGACAAGACGGCAGTGAAGGTGAAACGATCTCCTGTGTGCGGAGGTTGTTGGACGTCTTCAGGAAGAGGAGCTAAGTAGGCCAAGTGAAGTGTGGTAACACGTCAGCTTACGTCAGCGTCTCCTTAATGAGCCCTATAAGCTGTGACGGCAGCTGATTAAGTGATTAATTTAATTTGCTTCGGTTTTTGAATCTCGTTCGCTCGCAGGCAACTGGTGCCTAATAGGGTGTGGCGTGTTGACGTGAGTAACCAAAGAGTTGCTTTGTTGAATGCTCAGAGGTGGTTCACCACTTTGTCCTGAAATGCCATAAGCCTTAAGTCATTTGGATGTGCTTCTAATCGAAGTGGAACTTGTTGGCAAGAGATTTCAAGAGATTTTTCATTTGGTCAACTTTTTGATCATTCTGATCTCACTCTGAAAGGAGTCCAAAATATCGGCAAGTCATGTGTTCTGAGAGTAGCTTTGGCGCTTCTGTCCTTCTCCGTAACTCCCAGCGGTACAAAGAAGAGAACGTTGTTTTATGATAAAGACACAAAATGCCTTTCAAAATATTTTCCAAGGGTTTTACCACCAAATAATTGTTCAAAAGAAAAAGTAAACTTTTCAGGACAAATCAAAATCTTCAAATTTCGACGCTCACGCCATGTCCCATGCTGTCCAAAATCTCGTTCAATTCCAAGCCCTTTCTGAATAAACTTCACGAAAACATGTCACAGACTAATATTCCTTTCAAAATTTGATCAGATTTTGGCCGAAAATGTTGAATGCTCGAAATTTTGACATACAGCCCCAAAAGCATATGCATCTCAAGAATTGCACGTTCATGTAATACAACCTTTACCCAAAAGAATTCATCAGTTTCCCAGTGAATAAAGTTCCAAAAACTGGCCTAAATTGTTGCGCAATAGGTTTTGTAAATTTCGATCATCAAAAATGGTTCAAAGTTTTCTTTGAATACCGAAATGAATAAGCAGGAGACACTTTTTTGACAAAATCGTATCCAAAGTGCATTGGAACACAATTCCACAAGAGGCCTTAATTGTTGTAGCTCTTTCCGATTAACTCCGAAACACGGCTTCTTCAAGAAAGTCAAAATAAGTAAAAAAAATCGTATCCAAATTTCATTGCACCACAATTCCAAAAGAGGCCTAAATTGTTGAAGCTCTTTCCGATTAAATTCGAAACACGATTTCCTCAAAAAGGCCCTAATTTCATATGTGCACTGGAAATAATCGAGGAGTTGCACATTTCGTATCAAAATTTGGTCAAAATTTTATGGTCGAAAATGTAGGAGAACCCTTATTCAAAAAAGCCTCAATTTCCTGTACACATTCGAAAAAATTAAGGAATTGTACGTTTTGTATCAAAAATTGGTCAGATTTTTTGGTCAAAATTGTTGCACAACTCTCCAGACCATTCCCTCCAACTCTCAGCTTAATTTGAACCAGTACTTCAGTCTAAATACAAAAATGGACCAGAAAAATCCTCATCCACTGGGAAGCACAATTGTCCCAAATTTGTCCATCATTTTGCAGTCTTCTTCTGGCACTTTGGACTGATTTCCCTTCCTTAAAAGTGTCAAACCTTTCCTCAACCACCACCAGCGATCGATTGCATAAATCCATGCACCAAGCATTTTTCATATCCAACGATCAAATTCCGACAGTCGTCAAACATTCATCAAAACATTCAGTTTATGACTTTAAATGACATTTCTGGCAATCATTCAAACCTCAGAATGCCCAACAAAACAACTGCCCTTCCCTTTGGCAACCGTCCAACTTCCGCGATATCAAACGGATCGTCAACATTGTAAAGACCAATCCCAATTCCTCAGCAAGCACTTCCATTACCCACTTGCTCACAGCACCTCCGCAGCTGTCACTTTCGAAAGCAAACAGTTGCCAAGCACACGTACCAACACACAACCTTGCGCCCACTAATTGCCTTTAATTACAATTCCGTTCAATTGATTCCGCTACAAATCGACAATCAATCGGATTACATCGATTTTGGCACGACCAAGTCTGGGCAATCCGTCAGAGTGATTCATTGAATTCAATCGGTTGCAATGACACTCGCCCACTCGCCGAGTGATTGATCGTCACTCAAAATCGGACCAGGCGCAGATACTGAAAGTATCTTCCCCGATCGTTAGAGCGCCCTTCACTACAACCTGCTGCCACTGGCTACAAATCGCTGTCAATGTATCCCATCACCTTTCCACGCGGAAGAGATTCGCTAAGCACCCGTCGGTTGTAAAAATTCAAATTTGATAGCTTGAAACAAAGACGAGCGCGGCTGCCAGAGCGTCATCGTTCCAGGAAGTATATCACATGCACATCCCGTGAAATTGCCTGGTGCCCCGCCCCACTTCTTTCGAGGCGGCCAATTGCTGAGAAAGTAAAAGTAACTAAACAACAAGTGCACTAATCTCCGCTCCGGTCTCGATTCGCTGCGAAAGTCAAACACAGAGTGACTCGCGAACCAGATGAAGAAGCGACACGGGGCACCCAGGTGTGACTAAAACTTACCTAAGTGGCATAATTAGAGGGTCTCGTGTGCCGCGGTCTTCCCCTTGCACTGCTGTAACGTGTCAGAAGTGATTTGTTACGCAAGCGTTGTCGCATCACCCACTTCCGACTTGTCAAGAGATGGAATAACAACCGCGTCGTTTGTTTTGTCTTGTGTCGTTGCAGAAAGCCAGTCGTAGTCCCACCACCACAGAAGCATTACAAGATTGTGTTCATCAAGGCCCCATCACCACCAGCGCCAAAGGCCCCAATAATTCCACCCCTGCAACAGAATGAAGAGAAGACCCTCGTCTATGTGCTGGTCAAGAAGCCAGAGGAGCAACCCGACATTATCATCCCAACTCCGGCTCCAACTCAGCCCAGCAAACCAGAGGTTTACTTCATTCGTTACAAGACTCAGGTAAGATCTGCTGCTCATTCTCTGGTTTTCTAATCTGACGGTGGCATTGCACGATTTGCAGAAGGAAGAGACTGGACCATATCCAAACAGCATAGCTCCAGCTCCATCCGGTGAATACGGTGCCCCACAACAGCCACAGCCAGCGACTCCAAGCACAGCTTACGGAGCTCCCCACTGATTGATCTTCTGACTACGGAACTCAGAGATTCGAGAGTCGAATTCAGAGACTTTGCTGTTTTGATGTTGTTTTTGTTGTAATTACGAGTAGAAATCGTTTTTGATTTGTAGTCCTTTCTGTTTTGTGTCCGTTTACTTTTTATTTTTGTTTTGTTTCTTTTTGTCTATTTTGTATGCGCTCAGCTGAAGAATGTAAAAATGTTTTTTTTATACAAAAGATTTTGAAAAAAAAAAAATACGTTTTTTTCTTTCATTTTGAAATTTGGAGTGGAATCCCTGACTAAAATCGCTCAAGATACCATACGAGTCTGTGACCTTTCACCCATGTTTTGTGCAGCTTGGGTTCTAAGCCCATTTGGACGATAAAATGATCCAGAGTTCAATAAAGGAGTCATCCTTAAATTGCCTCATATCAGCTATCAACGCTCAATGGTCGTGATCGTCTTTCAAAGCCGATAAGCCCCTATTTTTTATGCTGTCGGAGTTTTTTGTGACAGTACACTGGAGCACTCAGACTCAAAAACTGGTCCATCGTAATACCAGGCAGCAACCTACTTTTAATAGAATTTCATGGTCATCTAAAGGAAGACCAGCATGGCGCTTCTGTGATGAGGATCATCAGCTCTTACCTCATCAGCACCGAATAACTGTCTGATCCGAGCAAAGGCGGGACAATGGCAGAGGAAGTACCCTGCAGTGTCATCGTCTTCTCCACAGGCGTCGTAGGCCAAGCACACTTAGGTGTTTGGCGAAGGTGTAGTGCTCCGTTAGAACGCCGGTAAGTTTTCTGCAATCTTTTCTGTTGCGAGACAACAAGAAAGCCGCGGATTTCTTACAGACGTTGGGAAGCAAGCGTTTGATCTGTCTACATCCTGGAGAGTCATGCGACCTGCGGTTGTGCTCTCGAGAAGTCCAACCACCGATGGAAGCCCTAACCAAGGATGCAGGCAGTCCTAACGTAGGTTGAGGCCCTGAGAATGCCTCATCTGATCCTAGCCGGCTAAAAAAAGACTCTCTAAACTTAACTGTACGTCCGAAGGCAGTGTGAACTGATGAGCATTCCTGACGAAACGAGAATTGCGGGTGAAATCATGGAGGGGAGGAATGCAATTGGCTAGCTCATTTGAGCATTGTTTGTTAAAATAGCGAGAAAACAATGACAAGGATGAGACATTACGGCGATGTTCGAGCGAGCCTATCGACTTCACGAAATTGCTGTCTTCTATAAGTTTTAACGCTCGCTGTTGTATTCTATCAATTAGGTGCAGAGTGGTCTTGGGAGCACCAGACCAGATATGAGCGTTATACTCAAGCTTGGGGCGAATGAAGGCCTTGTAAATTGAAGCTAAATCAGAGGGAGTGAGGTATTTTTTACATCGTTTTAGGAAACCTAGACATTTCGCAGCATTTTTGGCGATCTCGAATATGTGATCATTCCAACTAAGTGTTGAGTTGATACACATACCGAGGATGGAAAGTTTTTCGGTTTCTCGATGCAAGTGCTATTCAGGGATAATGGCTGATTGTGGGGGGGTGAATACACATTTCTTTTTAAAAATGCAATAAAATGAACAAAATTAAATTTTTTAAATGTGTTATGGCTTTATTACTAAGAACAAATATTACCATTAATTACGAAGTCCAAAGGGATCAAATGACAGCTCCGAGGCGGCCAACTGACATTGCCAAGACCGCTGATAACACTTTTTGGGAATTTGGTGCGCAAAAGATCGATTGTGGCATGGGCTGTCTGGCATGGCGCGTCATCCTGCGTGAACCAGAGGTCATCCAAATCCATGTCTTCAATTTCAGTCAGTAACAAAAAGTCGGTTAACATGGCTCTGTAAAGCCCTCCGTTGACCGAATCGTTGCTCCCAGCCTCGTTTTAAAAAAAAAATGGTCCAATGACGCCACCACTTCACAAACTGTACCAAACTTTCACCCTCTGTGGATGCATTGGCCTCTCAGCCCCAGATGCTGCAATTTTGTTTGTTAAAATGCGCCTCGTCAGAAAAGATGATTTTCGCCCACAATCATTATTCAATTCAAGCTGAATGCTAAGGCCCAAACTGCGAAGCGAGCGATTACGAAGCGGATGGTCGGGTAGCTCGCCTTCGATTGCTGAGCCAAATGGACCTTGTAAGCGAATAATCCGAGATCTTTGTGCAGAATTCTCCTCTGGCTAGTGAGTGAAATGTTGAGCTGTTGAGATCGATGGCGAGTTGATGTTCGTGAATTGAATCTCACACTCTCGGCCACAGCAGCCACATTCTCATCTGAGCGCACCGTACGACGAAGGGTACCATGAATGTTGTCCACTAGCATACCAGTCTCATGAACTTTTTGCACAAACTTGCGTACAGCAGTCACGGTGGGTGAGTCATTTCGGCCAAAACTTCTTCTCAAAAAACTCACTGTTTGGGCTACACAGTACTCACTTTGGAAATAAGTTCTTAATATTTCGCAACATTGTTCAAGCGGAAAGCGACTGATTTCGTTCCGCGGTGGTATGGTACTGACTTTTGGTCAAAATTTCGAGCGGAAATCAGCTATCGGTGTCAAAATAACCTGTGATTTAAAAAAACACTAGTTGGCCCACCCTGTATTTAAATGAAGGGAGACCCGTTTGACCAACTAGAAAGCAATATGTTTTCCAAACATCGTGAACAAGATCATCGTTGTCCTTTATTTGAACGTCTAAAAACTTTTGTCAACAATAGTTCAAGGGAGTTTACCAAAAATCAAATCTTTTGCAAAAGATCACTTGCATCACACCCGCCGATTTCAGGGCCCCGTATGTATGTCAGCGTCAGATGCAGACTATTTAGCACTTTAAGGTCATGCCTTCAGCTCTATGACTTATTGCCGAAAGGATTTCTGTTCAGGCTCTGCTATTGGCTGACGAAAAGTCATCTTGACTTGGTATTCCTTGTGTTCATCTGCTCCTATATGCCACAACTCCAGTCACCAATGCTCCGACTGTTAATTTCCATGTCGCCACAGAAATCCTTTGTAACTGGTCATGTAAAGTTAACTAAGGCCCAGAAGTCTGTGTCCTCAGACACTTCATCTCCGTAAACAGCCGTCTCCATCTCGGTTATGAATATTAAGCAATCCATTCCCACTCACCCTCTGGCCCTCAGCAAGCTTGAATTTCCCACAAAAGAACGACCTCTTTGGCAGCAACAAGCAATTTTCGGAACCATTCGCTTAACTCCCTGACTAAGACTAATGGCTGTCAACAAAAATGTCAGCAGAGCATCAGGCAGGGATTTCCATAAATAATCTGTCAATGATTTATGGCAGCCCGAATGGGGGTATGTAAGGCCAGTCAGCCAGCCAGCCGACACGACTACCGTCTCCTTTCCCAGAGATTCGTTTCACAAAATCGCATCTCCTTGTGGCGCGGTGCTGCCAGCGCCAAGCGCTAGACGCGCAAGCACATGAATTATGAAAATTTTCTGTGAACACAGGACAGGACGCCTGTCGGATATCCTGCAACTTAACCACCCTCAGACTGGGGGGTGGTGTGCACGCCGGCTCTACTGATACCGGTCGTGTGTGCATATTTCAGGAATCGAAAGTCCTTCGTAATTATAATTTCATTAAGGATTCTTTCTGTGATGTGTGTGTGTGTTTGAGAGGGAGAGAGAGAGAACTAGGAGGAGTTTCTGAATTCGAGAGGGTGCTAATGGATTTTTCCTTTGTACTCTCCCGATGGAAGATGCACAAAAAAGGAATAATTAAACTTAATTGTTGCTGAAGAGTGTTCGAGTGGGGATGCAGGATGCAGAGCAGCGGCGCCGGCATCGGTGGTGTTGCCGTAATGCAATTGGTAATTTATTTATTTCCGAAACACTCTTTTCTCTCTGCTTGTCAAAAGGCAAAGGCGTTGAGGATGTGTCGTGAATGGGGGCCTGGTAATAACTGAAAATTAAATCATTAAGCTTCAAGACTGCAGAAAATGCGTGATTGAATGGTTTCTTGCGTTTTTCTTTGTCGCCAAGCTTTTATCGAGCAAGTAAGTGCTTGTGGCCACTTTCGAACTTTGTGACACTGTCATGGAAAATCTTTTGCTCAAAAATGTTTTCGAAAGAACGAACTTCGATCGAAATGTCATCGGGAGGAGGTGCTCCACGGCTGTGCACAGAAGTTGTACGTGATGAGTCGACTGAGAGACAAATGCATGTCTTATACAGTTAGCGTCACAAGTGAGTGAACATTCAGTCATCTGCTCAAAATGTATTCACAAAATTAATATTCACTGGAATGAGGTAGAACAGACATGGATATATCAAATTAAAGCTCAAAAGTCATATTTTGAAATATGGTAAATTATATTTAATATACACTCAGTCACAAAAGTAAGTATACACCGTAAAAAATAACGAATCTTGACCGAATCATCAACTAGAAAGCGAAACTGCATAAACTTTAGGTAACATGTTATACATATTTATTTTACTATTTTTATGCTCTTTTCAAAAAACAAACAATAAAAAGAATGGAACTAACAATAACAAAAATATTAAGAAACAAAGTAAGATACTGATAAAATTGCATGTTACAAAAAGAGAGATTTATCGCAAATTACTCAAATTTATTCGTAGTTGGATATCCTTAAGCAGTAATAACTGCCTTTATTCTCGATCCCATGGAGGTAACAAGCTTTTGAGTTACTTCCAGACTTATTTTTTTCCCATTCGTCCTGTATAATAGCCTTAAGCTCGAATTTGGACCTAATGTCATGGTTTAGGATTTGACGATCGAGATAATCCCACAAATGCTAGATAATATTTAAATCCTGTGATTGAGGTGGTGTTTTGAGCTGTTTTCGCACATTGTACAGCAAGCATTCCTTCACAACCAGGGAAGTGTGCTTTGGGTCATTGTCTTGTTGGAATATAAATGAACCCTTCAAGCCTAATTTCTGCAAGCTATGGTGGAGATTGTTTTTCAGTATACTGAGTTAATCGTATCGATTCATTGTCTACTCAATAAATACTAAAATGCCAACACCAGATGCCGCCAAACCATTACTAACCCGCCATCATGCTTCACCGTACCAGCCATGTGCTTTGGATCTTACTGTGTATTCGGTTTTCGCCAAACCTTATGGCGTCCATCGGAACCGTGAATGTGAAATTTACTCTCGTCCGAGAATATCTTTTTGAATTTTGGCGAATTCAACTCGTTTTTGGTCAAAAACGCAGTAAGATCCATGTTCTATTTAAATTTGAAGATAGGAAGAGCTTAATGAATGGCCCTTTGCAATGAAAAGTTGAGGTGACAAGACCCAACATTGTCGAAGTTTAAAAAAAAATGCGTAAATGAAATTTTAAATCAAGGAATAAATTGGAGCAAGGCCTATAGAACATCCTGACAAGAACAATTTTGTTTAGTATCAAATAAAGCATGAGACAGCAATGACAAGTCAACGAAAGTCTGTCCTGAAACTGGAGCAACAAACCAATTTGGAAAAAATCAATCGTTCATACGTGTGCTGTGCGTGTGCTTCTTCGTGCACCATCTGCTCAGGCTTTACTTACGTTCTTTAAGTAATGATCTGTTTAGAAAGGCCATTCATCGATACTCTGCCATCATTTTCTCACTAGAAATTAACCTCCTCTCTTGCGAACACCCTGTCTTCGAAGCACATATATACGCAAAGAACCAGCAGGCCTTCAGTCGAAACTGGAGATGTTGCTCGAGCAGCTTCCACCACTTCAAAAGCAGAAAAAAGCGGTTCCAAAAAGCAATGATTTCGATTAAAGAGGAATGCAGGGCTCTACTTAGCATCATTTTCTCGTCATTAACCCAATGGATGTCAATGACTTGTTAAGAAACGATATCAAATTTTACGATCGTTAATTTAAACAAGTGCTCTTTGTCTTTGTACAGCACCAGAGGATCGTGTTGGAATGAAAGTATCTCAAAAAAATACCCCAACACAATGTCCCCCGAAGAAGTAGATCGTAATTGTGTTAATTTGAGTGTCAAAGAGCAAACCAATCCTGCAACAATTTAAAGAAACCTCGACAAAAAACAGCCCATAAAATTAGAGTTAAAAGGGATTTTCCAGCGCAGTCATGAGTGGAAGATTTCACTCGACGAAGCATCTTCCCAATCTCAAAAAATGTCTCTTCGCCTCCTTCGTTTATAGCCGCATAAGTGTTTCTGTGATTCTCTACACTCTCAACACGAGGCCATCAAAGCGCGCTTTAAAAACATCGCACAACCACTTACTTTCGATTTGATTGCGCTGGTAAACACCTCACATTGCAGCAGGCTCTCCCGCGGCAACAAGACCAACTTCGGTTGTCCCATAAAATAAAATTTTACTGCGCCCCAGTCCAGCAAGACCTTGCGAAACATTCAATTTGCTCATCGATTGCCCACTCGTCCGGCCACCAATCCAACCGAGGTATCCGAAGGAAACAGCTTTTCAACAGCCACGTAGCCGCGTGGTTATGAGCCGCCATCACCGCCTCTGGAACCAATTATGACGGTGATGACTTACAAATTTCCCACAGCCCAACATGCGGGATAGTTTCATATCCAATTTGTTCTTGGCAACAATTACAAGCCAATAAAATGATATGCGTTCCGCAGACATGATATCCATCATCATAATCATCATCAACAGCAGCAGCGGCGGAGGCAACAGCAACACCAGTTGCAACAGGCCACAACCCGCTCCAGATTAATTGAATTCATATTCGTAACCCCTATCCTTCCGCGAGCAAGATGATTCAATAATCCTCCCGAGCAGCCTTCCCTGCCGCGACGTCGATGATGGAAGATGCCAGAAACAAAGACATATGTGCTGAGGGATTGAATCGCTCAATTAGCATCTCAAGCGAGTACCATTAGACCCCCCGAATGGGACGCGTCTGCAGAGGCAGACCCGCATTCAGATAAATTATGAATTTTGTTGATCTCCTTGTCTGCGGATTTCTGACACACAGACGTCACCCATGGCATGGAGTCGCGGCGCGGCAGCTTCCAGAACCACACGCGAGATTCGCATCAATTAGGCGAGAGACGTTGGCACGATTAAGGCCAATCCGCGCTGTAAACGCGGCTCCCTGGTGCCGTGACAACAAAAATTACTCGCTCATAACTTCTTGACATGCGGAGAGTGAGAGGGAGACAGAGGCGAGGGGAGAAAAGGTCTTAATCCAACAGGACAGGATCGCGAATGGCGTGTGCGCCGGCTCAGATTTATGGCCTGCCTCAGGGAAGCCATCAATTTCTAACGAATTTCCCCTCTAATGGAGTTAGACGGGGCTGGTCAATAAAAATTAAAAATTCAACACTTTAATCGGCGAGATTCATGATCCGCAGCGAACGTGCGTAGCACAGAGTTCGATCGGAGTCGTGGATGCAGTTCGCAGCAGTCTCCGAACAAAAGAGGAATTCCTAATTAGACGTCTGCATGCAAATCAGCTCTGGTGGGTATCTGTGGCTGGTGAGCTGGCGGAGGACCTCACAGGGTGTGCGAAAGCTGAAGATAGATTTATGGGACGCAGTCGAGTGGCTGGGGAATGCATTTGTGTTGCGGTTCAACAGAGATCGCGGCGAAGAACTCAAGGCAATGGAGAGTGTTGTTGTTGTGTCTGGGTCATGGAAGTGACCTCAGTTAAAGTGGTTGCATGAAGATCTGTCTGAGATGTAAGCACTTTGTCATAAGTTAATGCAGCAGACAAGCATGGGTATGTAAAATGAGGCTTTGGTGGTCCAAGGAAATGAATGGAAAACGAGGAAAATGAGACAAGAGCGGATTTTTAAAGACAAAAGTTAAGTGATCGGTTAAAAACTTTGCTTGGTTGAGAATGCAAAACAAAATGTAACATCCATTGAGCTGGGAGTTGGTTATCATTTTGCCACAATAAGTTCGGACAATCTCTAAATTTGTTCATATGTGACGCACGAAAAAAGATGTATTTTCTGAATATTCCAAGTCGAATGACAGCCTAAGGTATGGAGCTAGGTTAGGTGGTCGATTTCCATATAGAAGTCCATCAGTTAGACCAGGAAAGGTCACGTGGAAACCAATTGAAGCCTTTAATAAAGCAAAAGAGGCTTCTAATGGGTACCTGACTGAAGTCGTAGCTGTTGCTGAAAAACTTAGTTCTAAGGTGATGGTACCTAAGTGATGCCAGAGCCGTACGTAAAACTTGAAACTTGAAAGCCACAAAAATCGTTAGAGAAAAGACCTAGCCTTTGGACAGGTGATTCTACATGGCAGTGCCCTGTGCTGACATCGCGGGGGTGATTTTTGATATATTCAAGCAAACAGTTACCACGGTTACTAACTGGCAGTACAATGGACCAGTTTTGAGTCTGAGTGCTTCAGTGTAAGTTTTCAAAAATTCTGCGAAAAAAAAAATTACTTAGCTCGTGTGTAACAGACACAAACTTGTGTTTTGCAGTAAAAATGGGAAGACTAACCTTCAGCCTCCCCTCTTCTTTGCACAACTTTGCTTTGTACAACTCACAAGTCTCACTGAGTCATCAAAGAAGTGAACACAAGGCACCGCTCATCAAAAAGCAGATGCAATCCGGACGTTAATAACAACCTTCACCGTTTCTAATCACCACAGGCCTGGCTTCCTCAAAAGCGTTTAACTGCATCAACAATTTCCTGATTCTATTTGATTTTCCCACCACCACAACTAACGCATCCCTGAGTTTTCTTTTTATTTTAATTACAACAACGCCACGCTCTGAAGAGCAACTGCGTACGCAGCTGCTCTTTGATGAACACAACCAGCAATTACGGATGCACGTCATCTCCAGCGAGTGTCATAACAATCAGAATTCCTTCGAGTGCAGGTCTCCAGCGAATCCCTTTGTCTTGCCACAAGTGATTTCCCAGTATTTTCAGAAATTATGCGATGACACACATCGGCGCGACAACAAAACGCAAGACACACTCGTTCACCGCAGTAAACAGTGCGAATACCCCCGGCAAGGCACGTCAGATTCAAGGGGTGGCAGCAGTAACCAGGAATCGCAATTAAGCTGTCATTGGTGTTTATTCACTTTGATTCGCATCTGATTTGTCTTCGAAAGGCGTAAACAATGCAACAAGGAAGGGCGGTACACCCAGCCGCCTTCCCTTGGATCGATTCTAAGAGGGAAGACAAGAAAAAACGTCCCAGACACAGGGGGGATGGGCTGTTTTGCTCTCAAATTGGTTGAGACAGAGACCACATTGGTCCCATCAAGATACGAACCCATTTGTCTTGGCCCCTATCGGATTCGAAACCCACACCGCACTCGATGTGATCCTTTGTGGTTTGCCTGGCAAGGCTGGCTTCCATTGCGTCAAAATTTCCATCTCACACGAAAGTGAGGACACTCTTGTTTCCAAAAATTTGCACACTCCCTCCCCCGGCCACCGGAGGCTCGGGTGATGATGAGTCCTTTAGAAAATGAAACTACCATTAGACTGCGGCGGGCTCTTCCATTTACACCAGGTCACAGTGCACACACCTTTCGTGTGGCGACGACGCTCATTGAGTGGTTAAGTAAGTTTGCCCACTGGGGATGCACAAGTGTCCTGGTATATGACACAACACCAACAAGGTGGGGAGTGTATGAGTGTGTGAGTGTGGCTTTCTCTCAAAGGAGATTGTTGCTCTCAACATCAACACTTGATCCCCAGCGCACTCATGTAAAATGTTGAAACCGTGACAGCAGACGGTATGGAATAAAAAGGACGAACCAGGTTTCAGGGTATCTTGGGGATTAGGGGCGAATGACACGTTTCGCACTCGCCGCACTACAAACGACTAAATGGGGGGGTTGAGAGTGTGTGACGCTTTCACTTCCTACCCCAGTGCGAAGCGCTGCTCTTGACGACGATGACAACGGGACGACAACGAAGCGAACGACGACAGCGAACAGCATGGCACTGACGTTGGTGACGATGGTGAAGATTTACATAATGCACACGAGTATGTACCGTGCACACAGGGATCCTTATGCAGCATATCGCATGAATTTCGCCTCTTTAGTCCTTCGACAAGGCATCACACCTGGGTCGGGGGCACATCCCTTTGGATACATTCTATCAGAATTCATATCCGTGATTACTGACAAATGCATGCTACATCATTGTCCTTTTGAATTTAATCGACCTCCCAGACAGGAGATGAGGAGATCATTTGCAGCAACTCTCACGGATGCGAACCATTCTGTCTGGGATTTAATGATTCCAATTTGCAATCGAATGAAACCCTGTCGACAGGAGTCGAAGATGTTTCATTTAAGTTCGCCTCCGAGCACATGTGGTAAATGGATATAAATGAGTCCTTGTCAGTTTGCAGTTGGCCGTCACCCCTGCGGGAAATCCGAGCATAATTGAGCACAGGGTATCTCGGGTTCTGATAAACGATTTGTTGATACAAGAGCTATTGAGTTACCGCTCATGCTAGTGCTTTGATTTGATAAGGATTACCGTCGAAGGGGATTACCCTCTTCCGTCAACTCTGGCGGGGTGTAGCATCTGTCGCTTGTTAATTTGTTTACGAACACAATCGGAAGGGGTTGACGCAGTGGAAGCAGTTGGGCGTTGCTTGACAAAATACGCGTGAAATCCGAAAGCAAAGCGGAAGGAAGTGATTGTTTGCTGTCTTTGTGGATGAATAGGATTGTAAGCTGATCCCCTCAGGTGGTCTCTCCAAGACCATTGGGCGACGGACCACTTCAGGGTGTCCTTTGCAGCTTCTATCATCTCAAACTCAAACTGTCATCGCAAACTCAGAGCCGCTGTTCGTGAGATTTTCCCATTGTTTCTGCGAAAACTCCTTATGATTCGCTAAAGCCTCGCTTAAAGCCTTCAGCAACGAACACATCTGTGAGACCAACTCAGTCTTGTAACGCGGAAACATTACCATCCATCCACCAGTGCACTCCATTCGGACAAGTTTTTCCACATCCAACCACTTGAATGACTTAAACGTATTTGCGAGAACTGCACGAGCAGCTCAAGCCCCCTAATGCAGTGTTGATTGTGAAGGTGTTTCCTCAGTTATCGCCATTATGCACATCAGCACCTCGACTGGATGGGAAAGCAAACCCTCGTGCAACAATAGCTCTTTAAGTGCAAAAAGGACTACACCCGAGAGAAGAAAAGACCAAGAGGAAGCAAGCTCACACCTCTGTGAAGTATTTATTCCATTTTCGGTTGACATAGTTTACTTTAGCTCAAGTGCTGACTTATTGCATTCATCCCGTCACCCACTCCGCAGAGAAAGTGTGAAGCCGGAGCACTCTGGCTGCTGAAAGGAATCACCTATGCGGTGTGGAGAAACCCATTTTTGATGGTGCATTCAATTGGATTTACTTGCACTTATCAGGTTAGTGAACCTCACGACTTCAGTCGAGCGATAATTGCATTGGCTTCCCTTCCATTCGTTAAATCCATCCCGGCAATGGGGTTCAAATGCACACCTCCCCGGTTATGTGCATCAATTGCAACATTCAGCGTTTGCGGCGCGAGGAAGCGCCCCTCCAGCGAAAATTCCAATTTGCCATGGTATCTTGAGTAATTACATGTAAGTACCATTTAAGTCCACTCCGGGCGTGCACTGTGGTACTGTGCGGCATCCTGGCAGGGAAGCGCATCCACCGCAGCAGCGCGGACGGAATGCCAGCATTCCGCTGGGAGAACATGAGCCAGATGCATGTTTAGCGGATACATGCTCATCGTAATGACGCACAAGTCTAATCCCTCGGCTTTGAGAGAATGCTAAAAGCCATCGCGCGTTGTAAACTCCGGAAAGACGAACACCACGGCGGGGACGATCTGGCGCGGTTGTGCTGGGATATCTGCGCACTTATTCAAATTAAATTATGAAATATGAAACGGGAGCTCGTTTTACATGCAAGTGTGTGTGTGTGTGCTGTGATAGGCGACGGTGGATTTGACGAGGAGCTCCGCGTCTTTGTAGGTTTATCGATTTTCAAACGGAGAACTGTAGCACATTTGCGGTAGGTGCAGCCAGTGGCGCCGCAAAAGGGGTGGATGTGCTGTGGGTTGTAAATTTGGTGTCAGCTTGAACTATGATGATATGATCTGCTGAGTGTTTTATTCGACGACTTTAACATTCAAATAAGGTCTAAACGTCTGAACGGAAATTGATCACTTGAAGACGATTCCATTCAAACGCCCGACGACGTTCTTACTTACTTACTTAGCAGGCCTACGACCCATGGAGGGTCTGAGCCTGAGCTATCGCTGCCTTCCATCGTTGACGGTCCTGGGCACGCTGCTTCCAGTCATCAAGACCAAGCTGTCCTACGTCCGCGATGACTTGGTCTTTGTACCGGAAGTTCGGTCTTCCTCTCCTTCTCGAACCAGGAGGCTCGGATTCGAAGACCCTCTTAGTTGGAGCGTTGTTGTCCATGCGCTCCATGTGGCCGAGCCAGTGCAGTCGACGGATTTTTGCCTTCCGGGCTAAATCTTCATCTTGATACAGCTCATAGAGTTCGCCTCCATTCGCCTTCCTCGCAGACGGGACCATATATCCGACGTAGAATTTTTCTTTCGAAGGTACCAAGAATCAGCTCCGCAATTCTGCTTAGTGTCCAGCTTTCGGCTCCGTATAACAGGACTGGCAGACATAGCTGCTACACTAAAAATGGGCCTCGTCCAATAAATCGATTTTTTGGCCAAAATTCGGATCTCCGACCAACAATTCCAGCGCCTAATTATCGAACTCACGGCGTTGTCTATGGTCCTTCAGCTTCAATTCTTGCGTCAGCACGATCTTATACGGATATATGTCCAAATTCAATCGCAAAATCAGCCGGATTAACTCTCTGGCGGTTTCCAATTAATGGCTGAAACACAATAGTGCGTCAGCGGAGGCGTTGTCTTTCAACGCACACAATTCAATGGCCATGCATACAATATTGCGTCGACCTACGTAAGTGAAAAATAAGAGAGTTGAGAGGATCGTAATAAAACGTAAAACGTAATCCCAATGCACGTCCTTATCGAACAATTGACATTTGAGACACGAAAACAGCTGACTAAAATTATTTTAACGACAAAACTAATTTGAAATCCATGTATGCTTGGAAGCATGAATACGCCAAATTAGCAACAAGAAGCACTTTTTTAATTTTTTTAAACTTTCTTAGCATTTTTCGCAATTAATTTCTTTACACAATTGTTTGACCAGAATATTTTTTGATTTGACATTTCAGAAATGAATACAGCTGAGGGAATGTTTTTCATTTGGTATTTGAGAGAGAAAGGGAACAGCTGATTAACGCAGTGCATCAACGCTCTCCCTCCGTAACATGAAGTCGGCTTGCGCAACGCACTATTGTGTTTCAGCCATGAGTTGATAGGCGACGAAGTGACACTTCTGGTTTTTTTTTCGATACTGGCCGCTGCAGCGCGTCGGCTATGTTATTTTCCATTTCGCTCATATTTTCATCCGTCTGATGGCTTAAAGTCCAAATGAATGTACGCTCTAACTTTTCCACTATGCCACGGATTGCCTGCACACTGAAGCCATGATGACCTCGTGACAAAATTCGCGTTACGTATTTACAATTGAGCCGGAATTTCGATAATGTTTTCCAATAATTTCACTTTCGGCCAGCATAAAACGATGCGTTCATCACTCAAACCTTACTGAGCATTTTGACAGCTGGATGCTATTGGCAACTTTGACAGCTGCTGAAACATGAAAATTGAAAAAAAACACCATTCCAATTGGTCACGCTTTAATTAAAATTCTGACGACTAAGCTTTAGTTCGGTTTTAACTGTTACTGTGGTATTCTGATGTCCATTCCTGCAAGAATTAAGCACGATTCAAGCACGATCCCTTCCTTCAGTTCGAAAGAGTTTTATTGGTTGGCTAAGTAAAAACCAATGTTCCAAGCTCAATCCAGTTCCCTCACTCCACTGATTGTCGCCACTGTACAACTCTACAATTTTTTACATTCCTGCCGTCATGTAAGTTCAATGCATCCCTGAGTGGTGAGCGGAATTGAACGGATCCTCGTACACCCAGTGATGCATTTGCATTGCAGGTGAAAATTACAATAACACACGAGTTCGATGTGCAAATCCCAGGCAGAGCACCAACGCCACTCTGTCTCTTCCGTGAATTGGTTAAATTAACAGCGCCACACTCGAACGCAAACGAGAATCCAAATCCCAGCCCATTCTTTGTTTTCCAGTTTCCGTTTCAGCAGAACGGAGGAGTGCGGCAGCACCCCGCGTGTTTTGGCTTTCCCCCTGCATGATGTAGTTCGAATAGAAATTTTGTTTTGCAACTCTTCCATTGAAATGCGTTTTTGTTCGCGCGGCAAAGAGCTGAAGGACGGAACAGCTGAATGGCTGAATTAATAAATAATTAAGTTTCTGCGAAACTTTTCCTTGAAAAGACAAGTTTCCTGCGGCCCCCGCCGCTGTCGCCGGGACACAGATCACCGGGTTTGGAAAGTTATCTATATTCTCGTGAAAAATTGGTTTAAGTTTGTTTTGTATGCAATTTCGTTTGAGGTTATGTTGGAGGTTATCTGGACGTGAATACCTCCCGCAGGACATTCGGGGAAGAAACCCTCTCTTGACTGTCGCACAACAATGTTGCGGCGGAGACTCGTTCACTGTGCTGCCGCCGAGGCGTCTCCTTGCCCTCTGGTCAGTTGAACGGTCGGTCGGTTGGTCGGTTGGTCGGTTGGTCGGTTGGAGAAAGTTGGCTCCAATGGACCGATACCATCGGATTATGCGACTAAAACGGAACCTATCTCAGACAATAGAAACGACCTTAGGGCCTCTTGCTCATAACAGTAAATTCTGTATAACCCAACGATGACATCCGGCAGAGGGGCAGGAGGTGATCCGTTCTGTGACTTGTGTACACAGGCACAGAGCGCGCATGATGTCCTTACGGCTGATTTAGTTGAATAGTTGTGCTCGCTTGTAGTCATGGTGGGCAGTGATATTGAAATGACATCCGATTCCCATGAATAAACACGTGCAAGTGTGTGCAGCTTTTTGAGGGGGAGTGAACACTGGTTGGGGGTGAAGTTCAAGTGGGTGGCGCGATGCTGCCGGGTTGGCCTGGGGAATGTGACGCAGTTGGTTGTATTTGCATTGTGTAATGTTAAAGGGCAGCGAATTGTTGGCGAAGTAATCTATCAACAAGCCACCGCACTTTGTTGACAATTAAAAATACGGGATGCAGTGTTGCCGTTGTGGTACTCAATTTAAGGTACTTTAAGTTGGTGTGGTAAGTTGATATAATTAAAGGAGTTTTATAAAGGCACTTGAAAAATGAAATGTATCAAAAGTTTGTCTTAGGTTCTATTAGAAAAAGGTGATAGAACAACAAACATCTAGCGAAGGACCGTGCAGGCTGAACAAACTTGTTGGTTGAGGCCCCGGTCTACCCCGGAATGTAGCGCCACTTGAAGAAGAAGACCTATAGACGGAGCAGATGCAAATGGTGTAAGCATTGTGCAAATTTTTGAAATAACTGAAACAGTTATTCACAATTTTACGGTATCTCATAGAAAGAGTTGAAGAATCTAAGCAGAGATTTGGAATGAACATGTTTTTGATAATTGATACAATGAAGAAAGGTATTCAAAAAATTAAAAAAGATCACATTGCTCAAATGTAAGATGTTCACTCATCTGCAACATAATTTGGACTGTTGGTCAGAAAGATTGTCTGAAAAGCCCCCGTTTCCCAGAATGAAGATATGCAATTCATTACATTACACTCATGTGAATCTGTTTGAAAATGTCAAAAAACGTTTAAAACCTCCAAGACCTCCAATACAAATGCGGTTGACCCTTCAAATTATTTTTGATGAAATTTACTTTGAATCTGAGCCGCAACAGAGGATGTCCACATACAAGGTGGCGCACACAAGTCGAGGGCGAAAATGGAGACAGCTGGCGATCATTGGCCTAAGCAAATTTGTTGCATTTGGTATAAGGAAAATCAGAAGGTAAAAGTCCGTAAAAATATCATACATTGTTTAGTCCAATATTCTCATCACCGTGCTTCTTAACAAATGAAGAAAATCAAATCTCTCCGTCATGGCTCCCGGTGCAGAGCCATGATCAACTTTTTTTTTAGTCCAAAAGTCCGCGAACCTTGTCTGCAGAAAAATAGATTTCAACTGAGTATTGCCACTTGCAAATATGTCAGAATATGATCGATGAGGGCATTATCTCGAGAAATAGGCATGTAGTCCAGTCGTTTGATTTTAGCTAACTAAGAAAAAGGATCAACTTCTTTCCTGTTGAAGCGATCAACTGTTTCGTTTCTACTCCTTGCACAATGTTCATAGCTATTCTTCGCCTTGAATCACGTACCTTTGATGCTCCTGTGGTCAAACCAATTTCGCTTAGCCAAGATTCCAGTCTTCCTAGTATTTTTATCAGTCATCATAGCTCATCCTACCACTCTAAAGTTACTCCAAGTTAGGCACCACCACTTCAGTCTTAAATGTCATGAATGGTCTATTCTAAGGTGTTAAAGGCGCGTTGTAGAAATTTGACATTTGACAAGAAATTAACAAATGAGGGTTTCTTCTAGGCAGAGTATAACCGAGCTCTAAGAATGATACTTAAAAAACTTATCAAACGTTCTTTCACCTGTGTATATATGTTTGGAAAAGACTTACAACTGAAACCATGGAGGAAAATCCTTAACCAATCCACAGGAGTACGGGGTTGATAGCCATTCGATTTCTATATATAAACTATAGCAGCTGTACTCAGATTAGCGGTGTTAAATCAAAGTCTTTCAACGTAAGCATTTGACTTCGACATGGATGCGTCTTTTCAACCCTCCTTTTCATTGTATGTTTAAACAGGTTGTTGTATTGTTATGCATTAAGAGACTGGCCACCTTCTTTTTCTGGATGATGTGATTATCCTTGCAATCTTTGAGATGGAACTCAAAAGCTTTATCGATAGGTTTGTAGAGGTGTGTATTAATTCCGAAATAAATGATAAATGGAGCATACATACTCTTTAAGGTATACAAGGATGTGGTTGCATCCTGGAAGTCAAAAATCCACCGACTAAATTGACAAAGTCACATAGATCAAATTAATTTCAATGCCCTGATTAAGGGAATCTTTGAATCCCATCCTTCGAGAAAGAGAGGAAGAACTGATGTCCCGCAACTTGATCTTTAATACTAGAAACAGCGTGCCCCGATTTGTCAAGAACGGAAGCCAATCTTAGGTCAGGCTTAGCCATGCCTAAAAAGTAAGAAGAAGGTTCACTCGAACAAAAATCTAAGTTTACGGTATAAGTACCTCAGGATTTTTTCGCGGTTGAGGAAAGAAAGGAACGTTTCCGAGTATTCTGTTAAGATTTTCCAAGCTTAACAGTTTGGTGGATCAAATGGAAAGTTCTAACTTGAGAACAGGGCCAAGTTATAGATTTTTAATTCAGAATTTGTTCCATCTCTCACTCTGTGAAATGGGCTTCCACCGTTCTATTGTGAGAGTTACTAGTAATGGGGTAAGAAGCATAATGGAACGAGAGGGCTCTAACGCTATTTCCTCAAACGGACAGAGCTATTCATTGATGGTTTGGGTGTGCAGTACGGATGTCCCCATCAAATCTCTAAAACTTGACTTAAATGCGATACCATCAGATAAGCGGCTGCTTGGTATGTTTAGGATTATCTGTTTGGACCAAGTACAACAACTTTTCTGGACTCACTTCGGCATCTGATAGGATCAAGAAGCTGTTGGGCACCTTCAAACTTAACCCTTCAGTGCCCTCACATTGACTATCCGTGCATGCAAATTATGATGACGAGTATAAAAATTAGCGAAGAAAGTGTACAGCATTCCTCTATTAATCTTGAAACGTTCGTTACCAATCAGCAAGAGTAGCAAATTTTCTTCAGTTCCTAATTTACTTTGAAGCCACTTTCGTTCGATCAAGCGATTGATCAATCTCATTTTTTATGCTGATGATGTTTGAAAACAGATGGTTCTGATCATTTCGTAATCAACCTAAATCTCACGCTATCTACGATATCCTTAGCTGCAAACTGAAGTCCAAACAGTAAAAGCCAACATTCTTTTCATATCAAATCATCTACTGACGCTTCAGCCCGCCTTAATAAATATTTCAATCGTCTTGTATTCATCGTTTCTTTTTCTTATTCTGATGGCACTACAGTCCAGGGTGCACCTGGATCCTTAGCCAGTTTCCTCCAATTACACAAGCACGTTTTCATCGCTACATTGCAGTTAATACTTTCCCATCCTCACCGCAACACTTTTCAAATGAAAAGTAATTCAGCAGCGACGTGCCCTCCAGCTTTGCACCAACCTCCATTGGATGTGTTGATCTATCATTCAGTGCTATCCGATAGCAAAGTTCACCCCTTTCTTCGATTAAGTACCCCTCCCCCCAGTCCAAATACGCCGTAAGTCCTTTTCTTTTGTGTGCGGGCCCTGTCGAATGCAGTCCACCGAACAAAGGCCCATCCTTTGATGACTTCTCGATATCGCCGCTGCTGTCATCGGAAGTTTTTGTTATTCAAATAGAAGCCCACACCCCCCACATCAGCCCCACATCATATTTTATTTGATGTCGAGCATAAAGGATTGTGGCGGCGCCACCCGGACAGTGACTGCATCACAGCCCCCACATTCATCATTCATTCGAAATGTCAATTGCATATCGCGTTCGATTACACTGGTCCTCGCTGTGTTTGCTTGGATTGTGTTTTTTTCGGGGCCGGGGGCTGCATTACAGCCGAATCTCACAGGAGCCCGGTGACGGTGTAACGAGACAGCACCCACTCGGTTATCGATTGCATGCCCCACTTGGCACGGGATCGCATGATTTAATGGCGAATTGATACATCACCTTAACCGGTGAATGAGATTTGTCTCCGCTGATAACGCGCAGGAAAGCGACTGGCATGGGAATCATGCTGGCTGCCATCGGCGATGCCTTGTTTGGCGAGGTGACGACAGGCACACATAGCGCGACGTGCAACATTCGCCAGCGGCCGGCCACGCTGTCCACGGTGTCGTGGCCAAATCGGGAGAATTTAATTTAGCGCTCGAAGTGCAAATGCAAACTCGATTCCCGCGTTACGCACGGTAATTGAAAGTGGACGATGGAACCGCGTTGTCGCCAGGGGGCCATCACTCGCCAGTGCTTCCACGACGCCGGCAGCCGGTTGTAATTTAGATTTTCCCCTAGACTTTCGCAGAGATGCCATCTTGCTTTTTGCCCTCGCACCAAGAGCACATATGCAGCACCTAGCACCGGCCGGCCCTAGGTTAGGAAAAGTTCTTATCGAACGGCGGGCGGGGGGTGCGCCGCACTCCTCATTTGACCGCAATTTATATTCTGGTGACCGGCCATCGCCGTTTATGGGCCCCCCCGCATTGAAAGGGAGCAACGGTGGGTAAATAGCCCGAAACTATGGTAAACTGTTATCTTTCGCACGGAGTACGAGTTCTCGAACTCGTATCGAGACGCTGCCGCCGTCGACGTCGAGGTTACATGGAGGAGTGCTGCACACTCTGGTCGCTTCGGCCCATTTGTGGTGGCAATGTGTGCACTAAGTGCGATGGGATGTTGGGCTTCCAGGTGAGTGGGTTGTGTACATCTTTGGTTCTCTTGTTCCGCTCATTCTCATTGTTTGGCTCAAGTCTCTTGGGCTATTTTAAGAACCATCCTTCCATCGATGTTGCGGTTTATTTGTGGATATGGGAAAGTAGGACACCAGACGGCTGTGGTGTGGACCAGATAATCTTTGCCTTTGCGACGAGAGAATGCGACCTGAAATGTGTTTATTAGATTGGATAGCAGGAAAGTGTGAAATAAATTTAATTGAGTGCTTGCTTGGAAATCGAAGGGATGGGGTTTCGCCTTGAACGCGCGACATCTGGTTTGTATTCTGGTGGAAAAAATCCTGTGGAAATAGTTCTGGCGTGTGAATGGAGCCAAGTACGTTTCACGTATAGTTTATTAGGCCAATCCAGAACTTTGTCAGCTGAGTTTGCTGAGAAGAATCTAAGACTTCCACATGTAGGCCAGGGTTATTCGGCCTTCTAAAGTACAGGGAGACCAGATAAGAAGGATGGGAAAAGAAATTTAAATAAAAAATCAAAGGTGTGGAATATAAAATTGTTCCTGGCTTCATTTTGGAGCTACAATCATGCCACCCTATTGGAAGACCTTTTATAACGTCAATGATATGAATGATTGTGATAGTCTGACGTCGCTCTCTTCAGCTTTAATTAAATTGATTATCTAGGCGTGGTCTTAAAATTGCATTGAAAATCAGTCTAGCGTCGATTATACTTTGCGTCTGCAGTTGACCTACAATGGGAAAGACAAACACTTTCAGCTGACTAAAGGTTATCTCTCCTGCGCTTCTGCATGCACGCTGGAGAGTGGCCCGACCAGGAAACATAAAAAGAGTGAAATCATTCGCTTTTTCCCACGGAAGCAAAAACCGCACGTACTCTCCCGCGTTCGCATTCCAATTTCCCTCTGAATTGTTGTAAACACGTTCCATTCACCCATCACAAAGGTGGGTCTTGAGAAAAGGGTTAAATGCAAAGAACCAGAGTGTCATTCAAGTCAATTGATTACTCAACTCGCTCCGAACGAAGCTCTTCCCACACACAGGTACCTCAAGCGCTGCACGCACGTCTAGAGTGCACTCATAAGTGCTCCACATTTGTTGCGATCTGCCGAGCACAAAGCGACTGCCACTCACTCCCGTCTGAGATCACCAGAAATTCGCAGAGTTAATGATCAGAAACCCCCATTGTTCGCGAGGAGTAGTTAATTAAGATCCACCACTGGTGTCTAATTAGCCATGCCACTGAGCCACTCGCGGCTCAAGCAGACCATCAAAATCATTCACTTCATTGGACCGCCGGCTTCTCCGGCCCCCCACACTCCGAGTTAACCACCGGAAGTGCAAACATGTATCAAGTCAATAATTCTGGAAAGACTCAACTTAATCCTCATCAAACTGGATGCGTCTGCCATGCATCGATGGTCGTGCAAATAATCAAGCAGCCCGCCATCGAGGCTTGCACTCGTATCTGTGTCTGCCTGTCGGTCGGTGGCGCATCATTATTAATTTCTGTTTCACCAGCCGCGGTATCACTCTTGTTTTCCTTTGCTCCATGATTCATAAAATCACCCTCACACCCTGGCCAATTGCACTTGCATGCAACCCGCCGCCGGTGCAGAGAGGACGAGACGACTAAGCGCATCTGGCCAAGTGGCAGATTGGAGCCTGCCAACAACGATCATCAGCAGACGAGTGTAGCGCCGTGCCGTCGTCATTTCCATCCTTGTGGTGTATTTTTTTCTGTTTCTCCTCCATGCACAGATACACGGATACAAGTGCATTAGCCGCAGTTGCAGTGCGCGGTAGCAGGCAATAATTACTCCGCGAAATCTAATTTCGTTCCACTAGACTTTGCGTTACTGGAATTAAATCCACAACTTAGGATAAGGAAGCTGAATTCTAATTACATCTTCAATTCGCCATGCTCTGCGTCCTCGGCGGGGTGCGAGCGGTGGATGGCGGATGGCGGCACAGCGTGCAGACCATGCCTCCGAGGCAGGAGTTTCGAAACAAGTGAACTACTAAAAAGCGGTCAGCAGGAGCGATGGGAAGGTGGAAATTTTTCTTTTTGTTTTCCACTAAATTGCAACTCACTCAGTCATTAAACAGTCCCCCCTCCCTCTTCCGCTCTGACACTGAAAGCCAGGTCCTCTGGAACGGGCGGGAGCTCAGTGGCAGAGGTAGACCCAGTGCTCTTCGGGGGATAACAATGAAAAGTGCGGAAGTATTGTTGGATTGCTCTTGCTGTGTCGTGAAGTACCATAAATTAGCGTTCATAAGTTTTGTGGAACAAGGTCTGCTACGGATAGTTGCAGTCTTGTTGTGCGCTCGCACAGTTGCTTGTGGTATTGTGTTTGGAGGTTGCACTGATTTGAGGGCAGGAACCGGTTGCCTATTAACTTATTCGTTTGACGAAACAGTGCTCGCAGTGGAGTTGGGCTTGTGTTTGAAAGGTCCTTTGTTTCGGGGGATGAATGTCGTTAATAATTAAATTCATCAGCAGGTTGGGGCTTTTGATTCGAAAATCCACCGGGAAAGGGTGCGAGGGTGTTGTAGGTTCGTTTGACGATCGTGTACTTGTGAGTGCACTTTCGAGCGAGTCTTTCCATTTAGGTAGGTAGGTAGGTAAGTGGGTAGACGGGCGTAAGCCACGCCTCACTTAGGTCCTTGAGGACCCATTGTGACGCCCAATTGGGGATTGGTGTCTTCTTATAACCCTTGCCGTACTCATGATCATCTCATCTCAAGCGCAGGTCGCGAGATTGACTGATTCTCAGAGCACTTTTAGCGGCGATTGCCTGCATATAAAGGTCAAGCGGTAGCATGTGTAGGATCGTTTCCAGTCCAGCTGTTGGGGTAGAGCTGATTGCTCCAGTAACTCCCATACACGCAAGTCTCTGTATTTTTATCAATGCCTTAAGTTTAATGGCTTTCAATGCTGCCTGCTACCAGACTACGTTGCCATACGTAAGGGTGGGTCTGACAATAGGGGTGTACATCCATGGGATGGTCTTGTGGTTGGGTTCCCATTTTTTACAGACAATTTTGACGCAGATATAAAAGTCGCTTGAAGTTTGGTCCCCATTTTTTATGGACAATTTTGGCGCAGATATAAAAGGCGCATGTAGCTTTTTTGACTAGACTAGTAGACTTCTCCAAACAAGGCTAAGAACTCAAAACCCTCCACCAATTCTTTTCACAAAAAATGGGAAATAACCAGAAAGTGATGCATGCGGTAAATGGATTGTTTCTTGGACCTTGTGGCAGGTAACACCATATTGTAGAAGACACAAGTCCATACCCTCTGCAATGATCGGAATGGCGAGCTCACTTAACTGACGGACTTTCAAGGAAGGAGAGTCCGACGGTGCTTCTTGCCCAAAATCTATACCAATCAATGACACATTGTGGATACGTTAGTTTCTCAGTATTCATTCCTGGATTTTCTGAACAATTTCGACGACTAACAAAGCCATCAGGACGAAAATGATCCGCTTCGGTGAAGATGATTTTGTTTGGAATGCTGTTGCCAATTTTTTAATTCAAATTCTAATCTTAAGTGAACTTTAGAACAATTTTCATTCATTCCTTTCCTTTTAGAATTTTGATCAGCCTCAGCTCGATTTTCAGCCGTTGCAAGCCTTAATCGACAGTAGTTTTTAACTTAATGGCTCAGAATAAACAATTCACTATTCTGATGAGTTGGTCTTTGCAGAGTGCTTTGGGATGACAGTGAATGGATCACATTTGCATGTGACGTAGGCTTCATTTATGATCTGTCAATGTTAACACTTCGGTCAAAGCTTACATTTTTCTAATGGTGAATGGTCGGATATATGGTCCTGTTTGCCAGATAAGTGAATGGAAGAGAAGAAGATCTCAAAATAAAATGTGGAGGTACATAGTCCGGAAGTAAAAAATCCGTCGACAATGCTCCAGCCCAGAGTGTCTTCCAATCCGAGCCTACTTGTTCGAGAAGCTTGGTCTAGACAACTGGAAGCAGCACGCCAGCTCAAAGGACGAATAAAAGATCGATGAGAGGCACTATCTGCCACACCTTCAGCATGATCTGGCCTAAACAAGATCCCAAATCATCAAAAAAAAAATCTGATTTCTCTCGACAAATTAAAAATCAGCTTCATGGTGTGTGCCATCCCTGGACACTGCCCCATTGTCCAACTTGTTAGAGGACTCTAAGTCTTGGCAAACAATTTCTGCGGAATCTTTAATTAAGGAAGGGAACGAGAGAATATTCCACACCTTCTTTGTTTTTCTTCTTTTTTTTGTTTTGAACAAGTGGATTGACCATGAAACTCCATCTCCATTCATGAAAGTAGAAAAGAACGCGCAAAACGAATGATTGTCGAAAAAAACTAGTAGCACGGCCTAAGATAAAGAAGAAGAAAAAACTTGGGTTAGCAGATAAAGAACGAAGACCCTCTAAACTGTGCCAACAACAGATGGCTCAGTCTCCTAAATATCACATATCAGATGTTCTCTGCTGTCTTATGTAAGCGTTTGAAGCCCTACGCGAGCAGTTAGATCAGTGCAGGCTTGAGCTAGCGAAGTCTACCATCGACTAGATATTCACATTGCGACAGATCTTGAAAAAGACACGTTTAATATTTTCAAACAAATCTTTTTTTCCGAGTCGAAATGTGACTCCCTTCGACTGTGTCTGCACTCAACCGTATCTTTTTTTTAAAGAATCATAAGTTCATGAGTCCATTAGTCCACAAGTGGATTCCGAATACAATTTTCCAACAAACCCTGATGGAAGTGAATTATTTCTCAATCGCACCGCCCTTGTATTGTCTACATTGGAATGCTGCGACGTATAGAAATAAGACAGAACCCCTTTTTTTCTCTCTCCTTCAAGAAGTGACCTCGACTTGGCTCACATCAGAAAGCTACAAACTGACAATCACCTTCATTGCCTTCAGAAAGTAATACGATTCCACTCCAGAGACTTGTCTCTTCGATTAACTAAATAAAACCATGTGACGTAAAGTACACAACTCACGGATTGTTTACAAAAATCACAGAGAAAAAAACACACGTTCGGAAAGTAAATCTACTTCAATGGGCCCCAAAGACCAGAAGCCCATGAAGGGACCCATAAAATCCAACAACCTCGCCCTCCCTTCGCGCCGTTCGCAGCGAACACGCACTCTTCCTGTAAATTAAAAGCCTCTTTCCCCCGGATCGGTACTCATTAAAGTAGTTTTCCAGTTCATAACTTACCCGAAGATCGGTAAATGTTTTCCTCCAGCCTCGTGTATATTTATCTTTTCATCTTTTCTTATTTTAACCTCTCGCGCGCACACGGTGTGGGGGAGAGCATGAAGTATCTTCATCTTCAAACGATCACGATCAACAACGGAGCACCAACAACAACCAGCCAGAACTTGACTCACTAATAACCTCTGGCACAGCATAGCGCATCCACATGCATTGGAAGCGATCCGTCGGGCGGAGGACTGTGCTGTGCTCGCCCCCATTCCGCCTTTCAATCTAAACAAAACGCAATTTATGGATGCGTGTAATTGCATAACGAACTCCAGTCTCGCGGAGTCCGCCGCCGATGAGTGGTCGCCGTCGTGAAAGACAAGATGACGAGCTGTTGGACAGAGAAAAATACCACCATTTGTCCAGAAGAGGAGCTATCTGCCACGACTTCGGCCCGACCACGACTCTGGCCGCAGCCAATCAATTATGTTCCAGCCACCACGCCGAATATTAATGAGCAACAATCACTTAATTAGATTTGGGCTTCTGGGCTGGGGACGGCTCCCAAAATAAACACCCAGGCCCACTCGCGCCTCCAGCTGCGGCTCGTTGCGGTGCGAAGCTCAATTGCATCCAGGTATTCGGGTCAACGCAGTTCGAGGCGAACTTTCATCGCCGCATTTCGGCGGACTCTGTTTACACTCGCCCGGATGATATTGATGTTTTCCTGCGGCTCTCCGTTGCTCAGGCCGGTGAGTGCTGGCGCGTGTGTTGGCCTATGGTAATCAGGGTTTGGACGGCATTAGGGCGTTCTCACGTTTATCTCGGTCGGATCAATTATCTGATGAGTAAACAGACGGCATCTCTGGGATGACACTCTTAATTTGTGCGGGAAAGTGATTCCGGCGATTAGGCCGGCTAAGGTATGCGGAGGGATTAACGAAAATAGATTTAGATGTCTGAGTGGTTATCGGTGAATGCCACCTCATTTTGGGCACTTTCTATGCACTCGCTTCCCCTGGGGTGGGGCTGGGCGCGAGTGACTGTTGATTCCGAGTGACAAAAGCAAGCTCGGAGCCAATCAAGCCGAAAGGTTGTTGGTTTTTATTGGATACGCCACTTTACGAATTAGCCGGGGATAGCCTGTCAGATGGGGCAATCTGCATTTTGCCGCCGTTAAGTAGACATCGATTGATGAGGTGTTGTGAAAGGGAAAACTTTCTGTTTTCCGTTAGGAGTGGGGATTGTAGTCGATGACAGTCGACTAATCTGGGGGCAAATGAGGTTGTTTATGGGTAAGTGGATGGGGTTCATTGAATTGTTAAGATGGGGCTAGTCCTAAGAGATTTAGTTTAATGACCGGCAGATCATGGTTTCGGGTTGAGGCCCGTCTAGTTGAAGAGGAGCGTGCAACGAATAGCATGCTATTTAGATTTCTGGCGAAGATAACCGTTTTGGTATGAAGCCAATCCACATTTTGACAGTCAACTCAACTCATTCAAGTTGAGCAGATTCTCGCGTCGTTACATCGGATGAATTTGGAAATGGATCTTTCTCTAAGGATCTTAATGGATCTAGGATCTCTTGTGGTAGACAGCCACCAGTTCACTGTGTGAAGACTACGAATCATTCTTTTATGGCAAGGCAGCAAAACACAAGACACTAAAGAACTGTGTTGGAAGTTCATGTTCTTATTCAGTGAAATATTGTTGCACCACGTGTTGGAATATACAGAGTCGGCCATCTAGTGTTTTTTTTAAAACATAGGTTATTTTGACAGTGACAGCCGTTTCCCGCTCGAAATCTTGACAGAAAGTCAGTATCATACTTCCGCGGAACGAAATGAGTCGCCTCTACGCTTGAACAACGTTGGCAAATATTGAAAACTTATTTCCAAAGTGAGTTCTGTGTAGTCTAGCACTAGACTGAGGTGCGTTTTTTGAAAAGAAGTTTTGACCGAAATGAAGCACCCACCGCGACTACTGTACACAAGTTTGTGCAAAAAATTCTTGAGACTGGTATGCTAGTGGACAACACTCATGGTCCCCGTCGTCGTCGTCGTCGTAGGGGGCGCACAGATGAGAATGTGGCTGCTGTGGCCGAGTGTGTGAGACTCAATTCAGGAACATCAACTCCCCATCGATCTCGACATTTCACGCACTAGCCTGAGGAGAGTTCTGCACAAAGGCCTCAGATTATTGGCTTACAAGGTCCAATTGACTCAGCAATTGAAGGGGTACGACCATCGACCAGCCGCTTCGTTATAGCTTCTCAGTTTGGGCCTTAAAGCAGCTCGAATTGGACAAAGATTTTGGGCTAAAAATCACCTTTTCTGACGAGCCACATTTTCATCTCAGCGGCTATGTTAACAAACAACATAATTGCCGCATCTAGCGGGAGGCTCGGAAAACCCGCACGTTATTGTCGAAAAGCCAATGCATCCACAAAGAGTGTCAGTTTGGTGCGGATTGGCATCACTGGACCATTTTTCATCGAAAATGAGGTTGGGAACAACGTTTCGGTCAACGGTGGATGTTACAGAGTCATGTTAACCGACTTTTTTTTTAAACTGAAATTGAAGACATGGATTTGGACGACTTCTGGTTCTTGCAGGATGCCGCGCCATGCCACAATTATTCTTTTGCGCACCAAATCGTGTTATCAGCCGTGTCGGCGATGTCAATTGGCCGCCTCGGAGCTGCGATTTGACCCCCTTTGGAGTTTTTTTGTGGGAACCGAGAAGGACCGATGTTATACCAACTATCTCGAAAACGATTCAAGCACCTAAGGCCTATATCATCCAAGCAAGTACATCCAAGTGAGCTACAGTCCGAAACCATCAACCATCAAGGTCTTGGAAAATTTAGGTTACAAAATACATCCCCAAAATTCGCTACTGGGAAGCCAGCCGAAGCAGTCACTTGAACGACGGTGTATTTTATAATTAATGGGAATGTTTGTTCTTAAAAAAAACTGAATTTTGTTCATGCATTTTTAAAGAGAAACTTGTACAACGGAACTTATTTTTACGGACACCCCTCTATAAGGGACACCCCTCTATAATGGACACCCCTCTATAAGGGACACCCCTCTTTACGGACAATTCCTCATGGTCTCGGCATGAGAATAGGGCTATTCGTGTATTTTGACCCCTTTACAACGGACCCCCTCTATATCGGACACGGAAATGAATTTCAACGCATATCGAGCAGTTGTACCCCTAATAACGGACATACGAAGCAAAAATGAAGATGGAAGAGACAAAAAATATTGTATGTAGGCATGCATTCCCTTGCTCTACATGCTTACTAATCCATATTTACACGTGTGAGAACACCCAGTCCTTGTAGAGACGAACGCACTCTGTTTATACAAACGTATTCAGTGTTCTACAATACATCACAAAATGCCGAAACGGTTAGAAACAGTGAATGTGAGTAATCGACTCGTATGTGTTTTTTAACTATGTATGTACTATGTGTGCTAAGTTGTTCAGTTTATTCATAAAATGTTGGTGCACGTTTTTCCAAAAGAAGTGAATAAGTAGAGTATGCATATATTATTTATAAATTTAAAGATATAAGTGCAAAAGTATACATATATGTCATATGTGAAATGTAATACGTACGTATAATAAATTTAAGTTATTTTTTCAAAATTTGAAAATGTACTTCCCATAAAATGTTACCTGCCTAGAACGGACACCCCTACATAACGGACGCTCCTACACAACGGACAATCTTGATGGTTCCGCGGATGTCCGCTTTAGAGAAGTTTCACTGTATTTGCCCCACATGTATAAGTGATTGCAAGACGTTAGTCATACTCTCTGAGCATTATAAGTTACTCGAGAGAGGTGGTAATGTGAAAATGAAAGCTGGTGTTTCTGGGATCGAAACAAACTTCAGCGTAGAAGTCACCACTCTATCCAGGCAGCTAAAAGTCGGTTTTGATCTTGTGAAAAAGTATTCATGTCTCCCATAATCCTTCAAAAAATGTCCCTATCCCCTTTTCTTTTGCGCCATGGCCAGGTACCATGGATCCACTAAGTCATGCGACTATAGAGTGAACAATTGAAAAGAGCAACAGAGGATGACACAATTACGCAAGTAAATGGGAACATCATCCAAATGGGCGTTCGGGACTTTGGACAGCAAGCAAGAGATCCTTCTAACTGAGGACTAAAGTATGCGACAGAATTGTGGTCAAGAAAAACAAAATTGTTTTCAATTTCAATCTAATTCACAAACAAAAAATAACTCAAACTACTTGCACTTAAGCCAATCTCTTCCAAGATTACAGCGGATTTATTCAATTCAATTTCCTCAAAAAGAGTTGTAATGATTGTGTGGTGGCAAACCTTGTACAAATTTTACGAACGAAATAAATATCTATAAAAAAAAAGTTGTGATGACATTTCACCCTCGTCCATATAAGCATCCTCGCCTTTCAAAAAAGCCAGAAAAAATTATTATTGAAAGCCAGTGAAGTAGTGAGGGTGAGAATCACATTTCTCCAACTTTTTAGAATACCACAAACTCGTGTAATTTATCGAAGACAGACGGTAATCGGAACTGTCATCACAGCATTAACGGGTTGGGAATTTAACTTTCATATTTGAGAGTATTTAAATTTTAATCGTTCATCAGAGACCTTATCGCTCATAAAGTCAAAAGTCGTCATATGTGAGGGTAAGTGCATGCGACTTCCACCTTCACCCAAACATCATCGCAACTTCACCCAACACTGCGTGCGAGTTCGCTCAATATTCGACGCAAATTCATCGAACATGTCTGATGACCAAGCATTTCTCCCGAATGAACAAATTCACTCACTCTCTCTTTGATTTTTCAATGAATTTCAGTGAACCAAGAGCGCGCCACGATGAACCTGCGAACCGAAGTGAACTGAAAAATCAGCTGTGCTTTGTTATTGTTTACATCTCGACTGAACGCCACTGCCGGCATGGGTGGACGTATCTTTTCATCGCTTTGGTTGGCTTTAATGTGCGAACATTTTAATTGCGGATTTTTATGACCAGATTTATATTTTAAGAAAGTGTTGCTTGATTTAATACTTTTAACGACTTAACACGTGTTTCGGTGTTATGGGTGGACAGATACGTGAAAGGGTGAATACGAAGGAGGAAATACAAAATTTGGCGGAACGTCGAAATCTGATTACTATTTAGAGGTTTTTTTCTTTCTCTCTGAAGTGATGTTTTTTTAGGAAATGATGCAGGCACTGCAATTTGAGGGAACATTGTTTTATATTGTTTTTGTATTTAATAAAATTTAGTCTAAGTGAAATATTGTAAGTACTATTCTGTCTTCACCTGACATGCATACCAAGATTTTTGTAGGAAGCAGTATATATTTCAGCTCAACATTATTCAAATCGTTTAGGTCGTCAAAGAAGCTTTTGCCCAATAGCTGCAAACTCTTTTACAATAGAGGTGGGCAATCGCAGATCTGATGGGGAACAAGTTATATTACTTCTTCGTCAATACAGCCTGATGCCTGAACGCATAGTGTGAGTGCCTATTGTACAGTGTCCGGCAAGGGCTTACATCACAATGTGTACATCCTTATCATTGATGATCATTAAAAATTATCTCTTTTTTTCAGCGCCGGCCTTGGGGTCGCCGATTGTTATAGATTTAACCATATTTTTTTTCTCATTCTCCAGGCCTTCATTTCTTAACGTGTTCCTTAGAAAGCTCAGCGGTGTATTTACAAAGGATACAGCTAGAAACTTTTCCATCTCTGAGCCTACTTTGCTGATCGAACTACCACTTTCAAATGAATTCCCTAAGCTGCCAGAGTCTTCCCCCAATTCTTGAGTCAAACATTACGTAATTTTCCAAACCTTCTGTTGACGAAAATCTTAACTCTTTGTGTGCTATGTACGTGTGTAGGCAAACGTCACGTAGATTTTTTGTAATGGTTAAAAAAAGTCTTCTGTTACATATTCTTAGTGTATTTTAATCGTCACAAATACGAACTCAAAGCAAATGTTATTACAATTATAATTGCGCCGAAAAAAATCCCCACAAATAACTAACGATACAAATGGCATTCGAACCAATAAGTCAGTGCTTCCAAGACAATTATGTTTCTATGTAGTTTCCTCTACAAAAAGAAAACGCTTCATCAATTCGTTTGAGTAAAAGAAAGTAAACAATTTTTTTGATAACCAAGTTCACTGGTGTGCATCAAATTCTAGACCCAAGTCAACGTTCAATCAGCTCTATCAATCTACTTTCACTTTCTTCAAAACACTCTTTAAGTCTAAAATTAATGACAGAGTCTTGATGGAGTGGCTCGATTTGGTGATTAAAAAACAAAACTGACAGTGATGTCAGTTATGCCTAATAGACAGCGGTGTTCAACGAAAATAATATAGAGTCCCTGGCCATATTATTAGATGCACTATAGATTTTGTGCCAAAATGCGACTGTAAGTAGTCTGTACTTGTTTACACTCTGTTACCAATACATTGACATTATACATGTAAAATAGTGGCCGCCGTGCCTAATAAAAACCGGGCGAGATTGTTCATTGTAACGAGCGTGGGCTTCTTGGAGCAAATTTAATCAAAATCTGTATGTTTTGAAGTACAATTCATCAAAAGTAGAATATAATTACAATTTTTCATTGAAATAACTACAAGCCAATATTTTAAAAAAATAATATTTTGTTTAAAAAAAAAACAACTAACCTGTAAAAATACGTAAAACGCAACAAAAGTAATACATTCCTTATACAACCAACACGCATTTTGTATTTGCTTCAAACAACTTCAAACTGTGTACCATCTACATAACATAACTAATCGTGCAAGATTCTCACATAACACGATGAGTTGAACAAACGGTATAAAGTTTAGTATGTTCACTATATTGGATTGTTCACTATATCGATGTTCACTATATCGAGCGCCCACTGTAATTATAAAAATTCAGCAGTGGGCTTAATAATATGGCCAGGGACTGTACATGCTTCGAAAAGCCAAAGATTAAATTTCTGTGCCAATAGACTAATTTTTTTGCAGTAATAGTTCTTAATCCTCAACAATACTACCTGTAGCGATTTAGCAGGCGTACGCAGCAAAGAAAGGAATCTGCTGCATCAAAAGACTGGAGTGGTTCTTGAGCTCTGTGAATAAAAGGAAGGAAGGATAGGATTCTGGCTTTTTAGAAAGAAAAGAAAAAGCACAGAAAGCATGCGATCGAGGAGATGGAGAGGTGCTATGGCAGAGGATAAAACTACTATCCAATGAACATAAAAGATAAGTCGACTGGATACCGCAGTTGATTAAGTGTCTGCCCCAAGTTAGAGGGATCCCAGGTTCGAATCCCAGTGAAATCGAATTTGGTCCAGTCACCATTTGCCATTGGGATCAAATTAACGGCACTGGAGTAGGTTGCTACCTGGCAGTACAATGGACCAGTTTTGGGTCTGAATGCTCCAGTGTAACTTCAATAACTCCGAAAAGAAAAATCATAAAAGGTGGACCGATTTTCCGTTACGAGAGCGGACAACTTGTAGTGGAGTCGATATTGAATATGGAAGAATAATTTCTGCAGGCTGTTAAACGGAAGACACCAATTCCGCTGTCAGGCAGAGTGTTCCACTCAACTTGGACTATAATAAACGATAACACCGTCACCCCGGTCTAGACGAGGTCAAGACAGCACTATTCTGACTGAAATCTTTAACTGAACTTTTTTAAACGCTGGAGATTATCTGCGCATGCACCAGCTCATCTGTAAGATATGGTCGGAGGAGAGCATACCCGGTGAGTGGAATCTAAGTATCGGTTGAGCGATCCACAAGAAAGGAGATCCCAACAATCTGATAGCAAATCGAAGTATGTACACATATGCTTTTATATTTTGTGAGGCCCAGATCCACCTCGGACTGTAGCGCCCTAAGAAGAAGAAGAAGAAGATACGCTTTTATCCATAATGGGAGCACAACATTGATGACCTAGCAAGATCGTCATAATGGGCATCCATAACTTCGAGGTAGTGAAGGACTTTGTCTACTTCGGGTCCGCGGTAAACAGTACAAGCAACATCTGTACCGAGATCAAACGCAGAGTAACTCTTGCCACTTACTGTGTCTTTGGGTTCAAAAGGCAATTGAGAAATAGCACCCTCTCTCGAAGGACTCTTGCTCTATGGTTCAGAGGCATGGACAATATCGAAAGCGGATGAAGAAGCCCGTAGTCTTTTGAGATAAAAGTTCTGAGTGCGATCTTTGGTCCTGTTTGTTTTAAGGCAGATTGGAGGAGAAGACTCAGCCACGAACTGTGTGAGCCGTAGAGCGACTAAGATGGCTAGGCCATGTAGGGCCCACTGACTGCTGGCCCAAAAAATCTTCGACTCCGAGCCTGTAAGACAACGCAAAAGAGAACGTCCGCAAGTGGTGACAGCAAGCAAAAGATTGTGCTAGCTGAAGAGCCTTGGAAACCAATGCTCCGACCCGGAAAGTCTTCGAATCCACCCCTGAGGGACGGCGCCTTAGAGGAAGACCGAGACTCAGGTGGCGCACGCAAGTGGAAAGGGACCTCAACCAATTGTTCGTGCGAAACTGGAGGCAGCTATCTAAAGATCGAGCTGTCTGGAGACGCTTGTTGGTTGAGGCCCAGGTCCACCCCCGACTGTAGCGCCAATTAAGTAAGCTGGAGAGGCTTGTTGTTGGCAACTAGGTCCACTCCGGACTGTACGCCCGCAAGAAGAAGAGTAAGTTCATACGATTCCAAAGATGTTTGCTGTCATCTGAAAGGAAAATCCCACTACCACTACCATTTCCGAAGTGACCATGTTTGTATATATTATTCTACACGCATTTAGAGGCATTTTACTCTAAGGATTGAAACAGCCAATCCTAAGAGATTCCTCATGTTCCCCTCTGATTTGATCCTACCCGTCGAAATATATGCTTCTAGTCATACACTGCGCCACATTTCTGTCGGCTCACTCTCGTAGGAAAGAGAATTCCATCACCCGAACATCTTACAGAACTGACAATTGGAAAGTAAACAGTGGGCAAATAACTTATGATTCCATCTCCTCCAGTCACCATTCACTACATCCGCCGAAGTCTCTATACCTAATCAAACGATCAGCACATTTCTTTGCTGCAGCCACCTTTCCGTCCCTTAAAAAATTCATCATCATCTTGACAGGTTCGGTCTCCTCGGCAAATTCCCTTCGGTGCCATACGCATCATTATCCCATCAGTCTCCTGAGCCCATCCCACGTCATTAAAACTTTCGAAACGCCAAATCAATTAATGACTTCTTTTCCATTTCGAACAAAGAGAACACAAAAAAACTCAAAAATCACTAGTTCCCATTAATGACGAAAAACAACAGAAATCCCGATCCCCCGGAGCCCTGCAATCACATAAAACGTCGAGAGAGAGCTCCTAATTGATACGCAATCCCCACTCGAGACGCAATTACCATCAATTAGATACTCCTTCGGACGGACACTTCACAGAACGCTCTTCATTCCAGAGGGCGAGGGTCCATTTTCCCAAATTTAGTGTGCGCACAGAAACCCTTTCAAGTGCCCTAATGTGCAATCGAGCCGCCCGCCTCGGCCGTATCATGCGCAACACTTTGCATCCGCACCGTACACTCAATCTATGAGTTTTCTAAGTCTAACGCCGCACAGAGCACATGTTCGAACCTGACGAACCTGTGCGTGGCTTGGCGCCAAAACCCAACCGACCCACGCAAAATGAACCCGGCCCTGTATGAATGAACCAAGCGACAGCACACAAGTGTATCTGTAAGATACACCACCAAACAGCACACACGCGTACGCAACGAAGGAAATGTGCATCGACCGCCTTGCCATGGTGGCCTGGCCGGTAGACTTTTCAGTTTCCTCCACACGTCTGTCAGTTCTTCGTCAAGCGTTGTAAATTCAGTTCTTCGTGAACCTCCCGATGGAAGAGTCGATCCGAGTCTCGAGGAAATTCCGTTTCGTTTTCAAACCGAGTGAGGGTTACGTTCTTGTGCCGCGGTCGTTTGACTAACCCAACCATTGTCGTGTCGTGTGCTCGCTTGTTCTCGTGTAGAACGCAGAGATACCACAAGAATATCGTATCGCTCCCACCCTCTGCAGATGGTGGTGGTTCTTTGATTGCGCGTCGCTGCGTTGATTGTTGGAATTTTCATTTCATAATTTTTTTTTATATCTCATCGACTGCGTCGTGTCTAGAAGGTCTGTCTCGAGATAAGGATATTAAAAAACCGATTGCGCGGCGCGTGAAGGTATGCGAGAGCTGCAGTCCATCGCTGAGGACGAGTCCCTTCTCCGGGCAGCGCTGTGGGGGCGGCTTCTGTTCAATTATTACGGGTTTTATTAATATTTCTTCATTTTTTTCCTTTTCTTTAATTTCCGCGCGAAGTGTTGATAAATATTTAACGAGCCGTCTAACAAACGATCGGTTGTGACTCGATGGGGTTTTGAATGGAAAGCGCAAGTGAGTACATGTGAGTTGTGATTAATCGAAGGCGCGGGGGTGCGATTTAAAGCTGTTAATGGAATTGAAGTACACGAGTGTATGCCCGTTTTCAAATCAGTGCCGGACACTTCGGGACAGCGACTGAGTGGTTATTGTTTTGTTTTATTGCGCACGTACGAGGGGACGCAGCTCCTTTGGATTACGACTTGTAATTGTTTCGAGGATTTCATTGCTGAACATGGATTACCAATTTTAATCAGCTTGTGGAAGGTAAGTGTATTGAGTGACCTCTTCTCTCCCACACATCACACGAGTGAATGCGGTGATGGCGATTAAATGAGAGGCGCTGGGGTTGTGTGGGAATACGGTCTCAAGGGAGTGCTCTTCTTGGGAGAGCGACATAAAACAGGCCAGGGGTTGATTTATTGCTTGCACTGAATACGTAAACTTTGGATCTTCAAGGATTTGAGTCCTTTCTTGTGTGGTTTTCGGAACGACACGAATGGGTGCGGGAGGTATGCCCTTTGAACTGTTTGAAACTGAGTTCCTCTCACTTGATGGCAACTAAATTGAAATTTTCGACTCCGCGCCCAACGCAATAAAGGACGCCCACGAAACGGAAGGCGCACACAAGTGGAGAAGGACCTCAGCCAACTTGGCGGACGTAATTGGAGGCAGCTACGTCCTTCCGTTTCCGCGATTTTCAAAGTCAAAGTATGCGCCTTGGCAAAAATACACCTGCTAAGATTCCTGAGCGCCAAGTCTTTCAGAAAATATGTCAACTAAAAAGAAGAAGAACGCAAATTCTTAGTAGTCAGACCTTGCCAAAAATGTTTGGTTTTCCGTCAAACTCCTACCTATTCTTGGCTATAAGTCGCATTTGTTGCAGCTAGGGCCATGAATTTGGACTTAAAAGTTGCGCAATTCGGTCGTACAAGTTTGGAGTGAAGGTTGATCAAAACCAAAATTGCCGTCCGACGCACCGTTTTCGAGATATGGCGCTTTTTCCAAAAACGAACTGTATTTTCGTGTCAAATGGAGAGGCTTGTTCTTCATTTCATTCGAATTCATTCTTCAAATTCGAAAATACAGTTTCGTCCGACCCGCAAACCAGTGAAAATCTGTTCGCGGACTTCTCCAGTCAGCCGTATGCCGACTATTCCACTGACGTCGATCTTTATTATGAACAACTGCGCCCAAACTTCACTAGTTTCTATTAACATCACCGTCCCCATCGTTAAAGAGAAGTTAAATAAACTAAAGGACGATTATACTCCTGGTCCCGATGGGTTACCAGCAATAGTTCTCAAAAAATGCGCAAAACTCTTGGCCCATCCTCTGACATCTCTCTTCCTTATGTCCACCTCGCAAGGATCCTTCCCACTGCTTTGGAAGAATTCATTCATTGTTCCTATACATAAGAAAGGCTCAAGAAATGAGCCTATAGCCCTATAGTCAAACTTTCCTGCATTCCTAAAGTTTTCATTTTACATTTATGATTTAATGTATTTCCATTGCAAATTTTTGTTTTCTTCTTCACAACACGGTTTTCTAAAGGGCAAGTCGACCACGACGAACCTCACGCAATTTTTCTCTGAAGCATTACGCGCATTTGAACATGAGAAAGAAGTCGATGCTATAGCTACCGACTTCAGTAAAGCATTTGATAAAATATCACACGATATTATTTTGTTCAAACTAACCGCTCTAGGTTTCCCACCAAGTCTCGTCAAATGGATAAAGTCTTATTTATAAGCTCTACAGTTCGAGGTGGACCTGGGCCTAACTTCTCAGCAACCACTCGTGTTGTGCGTGCTATTGTTCTCTCACGAGCGGATGGGACCTACAGTTTAATGCCGACTCCGAACGGCGAGATTGAGAAGCTTTTTCTAGACAGTTACACTCTTTGAGTATTGTCAGTGACTCGAAAGAGGTTGAGCCGTGAAAAAATGTTTGATGTTCTTTTTTTCGAGATTAGAACCGACGACCTCGAACGTAGGAGTTGACGCACCTACCCACTACGCCACGGCGCTAGTCTTATTTGGAAGGAAGAAAATATGAAGTTTTTGTTAGATCTTTTGTATCCAAGCCTTTTAACGTCACATCAGAGGTTCCACAGGGTAGCCACCTGGGTCCTTTAATTTTCGTCCTTACTACGAATGATGTTGTCTACATCATAGAGAACTCTCAACTTTCTGTTTACGCCGATGTTATGAAAATCTTTAATTACATCCCTCCGACTCGAAAACCCTTCAACGTGATCTCAATAGATTCTCTGTTTGGTGTAAGAAGAACTTTCTCCAGTTGAATGTCAGCAAATGTCAATCTATTGCATTCTCCCGAAAACATCTGCAACCGGCTAGAAATGACTTCCTATGCAATGAATTAATTCCTTCCGTCTGTTCTCTGCGTGACCTCGGTGTAATCTGCGATCGGAAGCTTAACTTCCGTTCCCATATCGACAACATAATTAACAGAGCTAACTTTGCACTAGGCTTTGTTAAACGTTGGTCGAAAGAACTTCAAACCCCTATGTCACTAAATCTCTGTATGTCACCTTCGTTAGACCTATCCTTGAATATGCCAGTCCAGTCTGGTCCCCCTACAATCTTGTTCACATCCAACTTATAGAAGCTGTTCAGCGCGGATTCTTACGTTTTGCCCTTCGCGATTTCAACTTCTTCTTCTTCTTCTTCTTAGGGCGCTACAGTCCGAGGTGGACCTGGGCCTCACTCATCATGCCTCTCCAGTCAGCACGATCTTTCGCCAGCTGTCTCCAGTTTCGCACACCAAGCCGGCCGAGGTCCCCCTCGACTTGTGTGGGCCACCTTGTAGTTGGACGTCCTCTGTTGCATTGTCCCACAGGCTCAGAGTCGAAGATTTGCGATTTCAACTGGACTGGCAGAATTAATTTGCCCCCTTATTCGGAACGCCTAAAACTTATACGTCACGAGTCTCTTGAAAGCCGTCGTGAAACTGCAGACTTACTCTTCCTCCACCAACTACTTACTGGTCACACAGATTGTCCCCAGCTACTCGAACTCGTCTCCTTCAGCACCAATTCCCACTACCTAAGGTCTACTTTTCTATTCCGCGTTAGTTCACACCGTACTAATTATGGCTTAAACTCCCCTGTTTCCAGAATGTTACTTTTAGCTAAAATCGCTAATCGCTCATTCGACTTCCACCTCTCAAAATCATCGCTCCGAAATAGTCTTAAGACTCGCTCTTCTTCCTTCTAAGTTAAGTTTTAGTTCTTAAGTTTAGTTTATTAGGTTAGATTGTCTAAGTACGCTTGTATTAAGCTGAAATAAATAAATAAATAAATTGTAGCCCAGGTCTGTAGCGGACTGTAGCGCCATCAGAAGAAGGAGAAATGAAGTTTTCACCAATAAATTTAGCATCCCCTCAAGCTCAAGGCAGAAATTGTGTATCTCTATGGATTTTCTCATTTTCAAAGCATTTTTGTCTCCCGATCACGGGATGGCCCGTAAGATCCTCCCAAAAATCGAATTCAATTCAAAGTCGCAACGAAGATTAATTTTTCCAATCAATCCCCCAGAAATGATCATAGTCTCAGTTCCAATTCTCACCTAAACTCCAAAAAGCCCATGAAAAGCAACAGAAACAGAGGTGATCGACATCGCTGCACGAAATTCGGTGAAGTGAAAAGATCTTTTTTGCATTTCAATGAATCGATGTTGTGATGAGGTCATTACCACGAGTTCGTGAGTGGAATTCACTGTTTATGTTGATTTTGAAAAGGTTTCAATTACTACGAGACATTTTTGTGGTCTTCTCATTTCTTTATGAAAGAAGATCAATGAGCTGTGTGTTGTCGTGCAAAATCGTCACATTTTATCGTCTTCACTGCGAAGTGATCATGAAGTCACAAGAATGATGTCCGTCCTTTCCCATATCACAGACGAGACAGGGGATTTTTTTATTGCCACAACTGAGCGTTCAAGCGGAAAGACATCCGACAGCCTCTCATGCTGATGAATGAACACATGTCTGTCATGTCGTCGAAAAACATATATTTTGACGCATTAAACTAAAGATAGGTATACAAAGATGATGAGGTCTTGAAACTGTTCGAGTTATGAAAATAAAAACTGTTTTTGTAGAAAGTTGTCTGTCTGTTTTGTCTCTTTCAACAGATGGTGTACTTTGAAGCCTTATTTCCAACTAACATCAGATGAATTGACAACATCTTTGGAGGATATGATCGGTGAATGCTTGTTTTTGGAAGAAAATGCCATACGTCTCAGAGTCTAGCCGCTATTTCTTTCGGCAACCATCCACATGTTGCCAATCCAGACCTTTTTTTAATATTTTGGTAGACTCAAGCTCAGTGTTTTTTTTTTCACATCATCTGGACTGAAATATCATAGGTCCGTAATGGCTTAGTGAAACGACTTTTCCGTTTAGAATGAGGCAGAAGAGATAGGCAATGGGTTACAAGACCTATGTCCTATCAGCGACTATGCTGACACATTTATTCCAGTAGCGTTGGTGATCTTTAGCTTTACGAACTAAAATCACCTTTAATCAAAAACAGGATATTATGGATAAAAGAAGAATTTTTAATCTGAACGGATAGGATATCCACCTTAAAATACTTACAATTAATTTCTGTAGTTCTCCTTTTAACCGAGAATAAGGAGAAGTGATACGAGCATTGCAGTCAGTCAACCCCGGTGTTTCTTAACGATTTGACGATAATCTTAGGGCTTTAAAATGTTACAGCCACAAACTTTTTTTAAGCGTCAAAATATGTGATGGGCAATGGAATACATGAATCGAATTTACTATTAAATTCGTTGTACAAAATTGGGGCTAAGAGAGCAAAAGGGGTGTAACAGCATTTAAGAAAACGAAAGTTGTGAATTTAACTCTTAAAATGTTGATCAAATTCATTCGATTCTGAGCATTCTTGGCAAAAGGAGGCGTTGTTTAAAAAATCGGAAAATTAAAAAATCAAAAATCAAAAAAAAGGAAAAAAAAATTAAAAAATATCCGACTTCAAGAATTTTCGCAAAAGGAAACGAAAAGACAAATTGAATGATAATGGATGAGGAGCTGTCGCTCATTCCGAGTGACAACTCGGAAAATAGCAGCGAGGAAAATTTAAAAAAGAAAAGAAGAAAAATTCTGAAGACGCAGCCGAAGAGGCTACAGCAGAGACGATCAATGCTGCCGGACAATTCCGCCAAAAAAAATGATGGAGAAGAAGCTGCATACAGCAGCAGGGGAAACCTGTACGTGGAACTGGCTTCTTCCGAGGCAGCAGATCAGACCGAAGACGAAGAGGAGTTGGCCAAGAAAATGAGGGAGAAGGATGAGCTGGAGGAGTTTATAAAAGCCCTCCAGCTAAAGCTTGAAAAAAGAAAACAACAGAAGTTGCCACAAACTCAACAACAACCACAACAACAGCAACTCAAGATGCAGCAGCAACCCAAGCAGCAGCAGCAACCCAAGCAGCAGCAGCAACCCCAGCAGCAGCAGCAACAACCCCAGCAGCAGCAACAACCCAAGCAGCAGCGGCAGCAACAACAACAACAGCAGCAGCAACAAAAGAAGGAGAAGACGGTCAAATTGCCTCCTATTAACATTACAGGAATGGACGCCGAAGATACGATCCAGGTATGTAAGTTGGCCATAAGGGACAAGTTTTATATAAAAAATAAGGGCTTTCGCAGGCAGGCCATCCACTGCTCATCAGTGGATGGCTTCAAGCTTGTGAAGGAGAAGATGGCGTCAGCTGGGGCTGACTTTTACTCTTATACTCCCAGGGGAGAAAAGACTCAATCCGTTCTTCTCAAGGGATTGAGAGTCTCTGCTGAGCCGGAGGACGTAATGAAGTCGTTGCGACAAGCGAACGTCGACGACGTAAAATTTTTGGGAGTGAAGCGCTTTTCCACTATCCGATCCAGGATGGAACCGGTTCGTTTGCTTCCCATATTTCTAGTGCAAGTGACACCAGAGAGTAGGCTTGAGAGTCTGAGGAGCATTAAGTTCCTTGACTTTCAGGCCGTCTCTTGGGAGAGGTTGAGGAAGAGCAAGCAGATGCTTCTCTGTGCAAGATGCCAGAGATTCGGGCACGCTGCTGGAAACTGCAACATGCCGACTCGTTGCAGTAAATGCGCAGAGGGGCATCTGTCTGCGCAGTGTCCTCTAGGTGACGGAAAGGTCGAGGACAGATCTCGCCTGAAGTGCATCCATTGCGGTGCCAATGGACATCCTTCCAGCTATCGGGGTTGTCCGAAGGTAAAGGAATTAGCTAAAAGCGAAATGCAAAAAAAATCAAAAGTGGCAAATTCAAGGCCGATGCCGAGAATTCTTGCCACTCCTGTTACGCCGGTTGTCTCCTACGCCCAGATGGCGTCTGGTAGACGACAGGCACAACAGACAGCGCCAAAGGTAGCCCAGGCTACAGTAGAAGCTCCAAATGTGGGTTTCGCGGAGCTGTTGTCAATGATGGCCTCAATGCAGGCCCAAATGGCACAGTTCCAAAAAGACCTTGCGCGGATGGACCAAGTCCTTTCGTCGAGACCCGCTGGGTCAAGTGCGTATCCAATATAATGGATACGCCGGCTGCTGGAGACCTTTCGATCCTGGCGGTGAATGCGAATTCACTCGTCAGGATCGAAAGGAGGTTGACTTTACTCAACTTGTTGGAGACCCATAAGCCTGACGTGTTGATGGTTAGCGAAACTAAGCTAAACCGGAAGCACATTCTCAGGTACAAAGATTATAATGTTATTCGAAGGGACCGCCCCCACTCCACACAAGGGGGTGGGGTCGCTCTATTCATTAAAAAAGGTGTACGCCACAAAATCGTGTATTGCGGTGAATTGCGAACTTTCGGTGTACTGGAAGCGTGTATTGCGTGCATTTCTCTCCAAGGTGGAAGGAAATTGTACGTGGTCGCGGTCTATGCGCCAGACGCACCTCGGGCCACAGGTTTCATATCGGAGCTCGAGACTCTCTTTAGAAAACTTCGTCTTTGCTTGGAAGAGAACTATTTTATCATAGCCGGCGATTTGAACGCGAAGCATGAGGAATGGGGTAATTCTGTGCCAAATCAAAGGGGAAACTCCCTCCTTGATTGGTGGACGCAGCACTCTATTGAGTTTAAGCTGAATTTGCTTGCAACCGATAGACCATCGTTTCCCAGAAGTTGGTCTTATTTGGATCTGATGCTGATTGACAGACGACTAACGTTACGCGATGTGGAAAATGACACAAGGAACTGCTTAACAACGGTGGAGTACGACAGTGATCACTGTGGACTTGCCGCTGTTATTCAGTTCCCGAACGAGCTGGTCGAACTGGAGCAATTCGTGGAGACGTACCCTTACAATTATCGTAAGGCTCGTTGGCCGCGTTTCTCTAGGGCCTTATCCAGAGAACTACGTTCGAGTGACATCACTCCACCCACAAACAGAAATCTGACGAACGAAGAGGTTGACAGGTACCTCAAACAAGTGGACAATACAATAAAACGTACCATGGACACGACGCTTCCGAAAGTAGCACCAACCACAGATGGCGACATCTATCGGAACGCTACTATCGACGCACTGCACGTGAACAAAAGCAGACTGCTGTCGCGACTTAAGACACTTTACAGACGCTTTACGGACAGAGACGACCAGGAACTAAGGTCGCTCAAGTCGCAGATCAAAAACCTCCAAAAGTTAATTCGGATGAACTACAGAATTGCAGTCAATTCGTATTGGGGAGACAGGATTCGGGCTGTTCGTTCCAATGGTCCTGGTATGTTTCCCCAAATCAACCGAATTTTCCGAAGGAGGGATCACAATGACTTGGAGGCTATTCGACTTGACAGAACGACTGACAACGCGAACCTACTGACGTCAGTTGGCATAGATCCAGATGGGGCCATACTAGATAATGACTTCTTGATTGTTGAGGATCCTCAGGAGAAGGTTGAAGCAATAGGAGCAGTTTTTCAGGAAGTGTACACGGTCAACGAGTCTCGTTGTCCTAACCACGACTTGGAGAACAGAGCCTTGCTTAACCATTTCTATCTTCGAAATGAAATACAACAATGGCGTTCTGAGAATCGTGGTTTCACCAGGTTCAATGACGAAAATATGGCAAATAATGCCGTCGCCTATGGTGGATCCGATTCCATTCTCATTTCGAGGGAGAATCTCAAGGGCATCTTCAACAGTCTTAAGAACAAAAAGTCAACGGGAATAGATGGGATACCGAATATTGTGCTGCGTCATCTCCCCGATGAGGCGGTAGAGATATACACAATCCTATTCAACAATGCACTGAGTAATGCATATTATCCAGCGCATTGGAAGACGGCGGTAGTGAAACCCCTCCCAAAAGGGGACAAAGATTCCTCTCTTCCGAAAAATCTTCGGTCGATTAGTCTCCTTCCATGCATAAGCAAGGTTTTCGAGAAGATTGTCAATAGAGTTCTGATACAGTGGGCTGAGGACAGAAAAATAATACCGAATAACCAATTTGGATTTAGGGCGGGGCATGATACTGTACATGCCGCGTCAAAATTGGTGTCGGACATTCAATGGAATAAAGCAAAAACCCAGTGCACCGGGGCCTGCCTCGTTGACTTGGAAAAGGCATTCGACACCGTATGGTTAGAAGGTCTCTTCCTTAAGTTGACGAGGATGGGTATAAGCAAGTCACTGCTTTACACGATTTATGACATGATAACAGGTAGAAGTTTTGTTGTTAAAAGTGGCAACATGACTTCTACCAAAGTTTTCCAAATAAAAAATGGGCTTCAGCAGGGTGCAGTTAACTCACCAATCCTCTTCACTATTTACACCAGTGAACTGATTGGCTCCATGCAGAACTTAATTGCATACGCCGATGACTTGGTGGCGTACAGGACAGCGCAGAAGGTTGAGATTATCAACATTCTCCTGCAACGTGACTTCGATAAAATTCAACGATTTTGCGACGACTGGAAGTTGAAAATCAACTACCAGAAGTGTGAAACCATCCTTTTCCGAACTCCGTTATACAAGGCCTCAAGGGACACGAAAAAAAACTGGCGCAAGTTCGGCATAGTTAACCCGCAAGGGGAGCCGTTAGCAGTGAAAAGTGTAGTAAGGTACCTGGGCATTTGGCTGGATCAGTATCTATATTTCGACAGACATATAGCTACTGCTCTGACGAAAGCCAGAAAAGCCTTTGCTGTGGCAAGAGGGTTGTTTTATAGCAGCCAACTTGATACCAGGGTGAAGGTAATCTGCTACATGGCCCTCATCCGGCCAGTCATGGCGTACGGTTGTCCAGTGTGGTTTAACGTGAGTCCTTCCCAGATGGAAAAGATGAGGATGTTCGAGAGGCAGTGTCTCCGGGCATGTCTCAAGAAATACAGAACCCCAGAATCTGAGTACAAGAAATTCTATTCCAACGAGTTCTTGTATAACGAAGCAAACGTGAACAGGGTGGATAATTTTATTATTAAGCTGATTCGAAGGCACGTTGCACGAGCTATGACCTCGGAAAATGAGCTGATATTTGGAGCCTACTACCCCAATGAAGCATATCATGAGAACGCTCGCCGAAGTGGATTCATTCCACCGGAAGCGTTCTTGTTCCTTGACCGGATTGGCTTAATCCAGAATGCAGAGGGATGTCCATTGATCTACCACGTGGTGCGAAGGACGGTGGATAGGCGACTCCTCTACGAGAGCGATGTCGCAAGCGTTAGTCCGGGTGATCTCCGGTTCAGCAGATCTATCTCTTTTCGCGACAGAGCGGAGTGTGACAAAGTTCCTGGATTCTACTGGTGGTTGCAGCCCCATCAAACGTCCCAGCTGTCGCCAGCTTAATCAGCTAACTGTTGGTCGCTTATGGCCAACTTACATTTAGGTTAGGGAATTAGACTAGGGTAAATTTAAAAAAAAAAATATAAAAAATCCAAAAAAAAAAAAAAAAAAAAATGTTAGATAGTTTAGTTTAGTTTAGGTTAGCTTAAGTTAGGTAAGCTAATTTTAAGTTAGGTTAAGAACATAAATAAAAAAAATTGTTTAGATTACTAAGTTTTTATTTAAGTTTTTCTTAGTATAAGTATTCTTTTAATATTATCAAAATATATAAAATTACAAAAGAAGCCGAAAGGCAAAATAAATTAAAAATTCCTAGATTAACTTAGAGTGCCCGCATAGGGCCAGTAAGATAGTATAAGAAACCATTTATCATATCTAGTTTAAGTATTTTTGCCTAGAACATAAGATTTTTAAAGATAAAAATAAAAAAATGCATTTAAAACAAACAAACAAACATGTTGATCAAATTATCTTTTCTATAAAATATTATTTTTAAGCAACAAGTGACCGTTTTTAGGTTATATAAAAGAATTAAATCGAAAAAAAACGATAAAAGGAGGTCGCCAAAAATGCTGCGAAATGTCTAGATTTCCTAAAACGATGCAAGAAATACTTCACCCCCTCTAATTTGGCTTCAATTTACAAGACCTACATCCGCCCCAAACTTGAGTATAACGCTCATATCTGGTCTGGTGCTCCCAAGACCTCTCTGCATCTGCTAGATAGAATACAACAGCGAGCGATAAAATTTATAGGAGACAGTAATACCGCGAAGTCCATAGACTCGCTCGAACATCGCCGTAATGTCTCATCCTTATCACTGTTTTATCGCTATTTCAACCAACGGTACTCAAGTGAGCTAGCCAATTGCATTCCATCCCTCCATGAATTCACCCGCAAAACTCGTCTCGCCAGGAATGCTTATCAGTTCACCTTTTTTTTTTCTTTTTTTTTCTCGGAGGATTTTTGGAAACACTACTGGAGCACTCAGACTCAAAACTGGTCCATTGTACTGCCAGGTGGCAACCTACTCCACTGCCGTTAATTTGATCCCAACGGCAAATGGTAGATCAGACTCGATTTCACCAGGATTCGAACCTGGGACCCCTCTCTCTAACTTGGGGCAGGCACTTAAGCCAAGTTCGACTGGATGGCGAGTCGAACTTGGCTTACAAGTTATAACAAAAAATAACAATCCTCTGTCACAGAAAGTAACGAAACCGTCACGTTCTGATTTGTTTTTACCCAAATTGACCAGGACATGCTGAGAAATACACCGCAGAATGCAAAACTATTCATCCCTTCAGTCAAATTACATATCCCCACCACAGACATCCTCCGTGTTATTGCTTCCGTCACGAAAATTTTCGTGACGCTGTGCAATTTCTTGTATATTTTACGTATTTTTTTTCGCTTACGCCACACTAACCATCATCGGTCTCGAATATCAGATCCCATTCAGAATTTGAATTTCACCAACAAACGTGTCTCCGCACAAGTAACTTGAAATAAAACCTGGAAAAAAAAATCCACTCAATTTTAATAAACACCCACGCAGCCGATACGGAACAACAGACAAACAACGAGAGAAAAAAAGCGAAATTAATAAATCATTCCGTGAGCACATATTGACAGTGATTCGCTTTGAAGACATTCAAATCAACGCATACGCGTATCTCATGCGTGATATTTGCCAGATACACAGAACACACTGTGCTGTGTATTTAATTTGCCGGCATTCACCGGAGGGCTTTCGAATTTCCCACAAATGCGTAAATTAAAATCAAATTCCAGCCCCTAAAACCTTTTTTCGAAAGTGGATACAATCACTGTTAACCACTGTTGCGGTGGGGGTGGTGATGGTGGTGGAGGCGGTGGGGGTTAATGTGGGCTGGTGGCTGCGTTGGTGGTGTGGTATAAAATCAGGTGTCCTTTTAGGAGAACACAAATCCTGTTTTCCCATTTCGCAGCCGGAAGTATCAGCATCGGTTAACTGAAACGTTACTTCTCCGAAGGTGGCATGCACTTAATAGGATACAATAAAAAGGACTGAATTTAGTATCAATAAAAGGAAACCCCTAGTCGTAATTTGGCGAGGCGGATGAGGAGGGGGAGGCAGCCTAAAACAATCGGATGAAATCAAAATCAACTCAACTGTAACCGAACCTTTTATGACGAAGTAACGTTCAATCGGTTCGAGATATGAATGGATGCGAATAAATTGCGAACACATTTCCTTCCTGCCTCACGGAAGTGGGTGACTCTTTTCAATTTGGTCATGAAGGACTGCTTTTGAGGGATGTCGCTGATGTGCACACATGCGTTGTCACCCGATTTTTACGAGCCACCAGCCATCAACAAGGGCCATCCTCTCTCGTTTTCGTGAAACTCATCTGACTTTGAACGGTGCCATTGGGCGGCTGCGGATGTCATCGCTGCTCCGGTGTGCATCCTGACCCAGATGCGTGTGTCCTGTCTGGCTGTGACCTTTTCTAACAATTTCCAGATTGCCTGCAGTCCCAATCATGGTTGAGTTTCATTTGTCTCTGCAACAACGGATGCCTTACTTTTGAGTCATTTTACCTCCCCAACCGTCAATCGGGTCCCGTTCTGTTTGGTCAGAAATGAAATTCCGTCCGCCGAGGGCTGGTATCCAATTTGCCTCTCCCTTTCAGACATCCTTTTGTGTCTAGTTTTTCGGTTTGACTTATGGATTGTCTTATGTGTGCGTCCTTGCGTCCACCCCACTTCGGGATTAATTTATGATTTTTGTCTTGTGAGCAATTACCGCGGTGAATCACCCTTAAATGGATTTTAAGTTTTGGTCCTTTTCCAGGAAGATGATTGTTGCTTTTTCTAGGAAAAATCAGTCATCAGTCTGCGACGCCACCAGTGGACGAGATGAGGGGATGAAATACACAGAAGCGTAGGTACATCTCAACTTTTGGGTTGCTTGACTGTTGCCACCCTTGTTTTTGGATCCCTTGCCGTTCTCTCGTCTCGTCAAATGGAACTTCCGCTTAAAGTTTTTTTCTGGATTTCCAAATTTCTCGGTTGAAAATGAGAACTTTCCTGACTCACAGTTGCCGCTTTGTTGGAGCCCAATTCCGTAAAGCCAAAAGTTGGGGCAATTTCAAATGAATCCGAAGTCCATCCGTGAGTTTTTGTGGTGCTTTGGGCGACGAGCTGTGGCTGTGAATTTTAAACGAATTCAGTTGACCTTGTCGTGAAGTTTTACGATTGTTGACCATTCTGGGAGTCATGAATTTTTACGAATTGCGATGGACTCTGATGGTTGGGCATTTTCACCTCAGAGCCATGTGCACGTGGATGTCAATTCCAGATGACCTAAGAGTCGTAAACTTTTACGAAAATACACCAAGTCATGGCCGTGAATTTTTTATGCGTTAGGACGAGAATGTAATTATCTGCTGCAGAACCTGATGACTGAGGACATTTTGCGGTCCTATTCCCATGAGAAATGTGCCGAGACAATATATTGCCTGATTACTTTATTCGCGTAACTTGATTTTCAGGGATAATTAGTTTGACCACAGACCGTCGTTCGTTTTCTTACTGCCTTCGATGATGACTGAGTTGCAGAGGGCTTCAGAGTTGGGATCAAATGGCGAGGAACTGACACATAAATTCATGGGCGTTGAGTATTGGTCAATGGCACAGACGTCATCACTCGACTTTCTACCGCATTGACTTTGGGTAGCAGAAAAACAATTGTTTTGGGGTTGGTTTAGATATTTTTTCAGAACTTTCCATGACTTCGCAAAATGGTAACAAATTGTGTAGTCTTTGTTCACTTTTAGGGCCACCAGAAGGAATGCTTGATTCCTTTATACCCCTTGACATACAAAAACATAAAGAAAAATTACTAGAAACCATAAAGAAAATGTCTACAAATTTGCTGATCTTGTAAATCAAAAAACTAGAGCAAAAACTAAATCCTTAAGGTAGACCTAAACGACGAATATGCTCGCCAAACTTGCTCGTTTGCGTTAAGCTAGCCCTAAACGACGAACATGCTCGCCGAACTTGCTCGTTTGCGTTATCCCCTACACGGCGACCACATTTGGCGAACATATTAATTTCGTGCTGTTTCTTCAAATCGTCAACATGTGTGATAGGGAAGCGCAAATGGTAAATTCCTCGATAAAATCGTGGCTGAGTGTTCACAGCAAAAATCAGGTTTGCTCGCGAACATGGCCCTACACGGCGAACATTGTTGTAATTGAAACAGGCAATAGTGCTTGCACTTTTTTTTTCGGCTTATTTTTGAAACACTGCTGGAGCACTCAGACTCAAAACTGAGTCCATTGTACTGCCAGGTAGCAACCTACTCCAGTGCCGTTAATTTGATTCCAACGGCAAATGTTGACTGGACCAGATTCGATTTCACTGGGAATCGAAGTTTGAACGTCATGTTAAACTTCAATTCATTTGAAAAATTCCAAAAATTAGACTCAAAAGTCAAAAGTTTTCCCTTTGACAACAGTCAGACGTTACAGAATTTCCAAAACTGTAGGTTAGCATGGAGGAGGATTTTTTCTGGTTTCTGGTTAGATTTAAGGACGTAAGGACGTGGATCAAAGTCCCGACACAAAACTTTTCAAATTGATGTCTACGAATTGACTGCTGTATTCTCGGGCAGATTTGCAGATCTTGTACGGTAATTCGCTGATTGTTCACTAAAACGGTCGACTCGCATTTGGTCACAAGCCGTTGAGTAGTCGGCTGGAAAAACGATTCGTTTGTTTCAATCCCTTAAATTCTCAAGCGATACGTCATACTTCAGGTTTCATAAAGATCAAGCCAATGCTTGTTATCCATTTGTAAACGATTTTTCTTTATCTCTTTGTTAACATTTCAAGATTACGATGATGGAAGACAACTTGGAGATTATCAAGACTCAGTATATTTGATAACTTATTAAAATTGGGTCATCCAACTGGTTTTTTGTGACCATTTACCAAATTATGTCCGAGGGCGGTTCAATAAATCTGTGACTGTGCACTCGTGCGCTTTTTTTTTGGACAAATTTGGTTAATTTTTTCTGCGGCGGCGCTGAATAGTGTTACATAATGTTCACCGTTTTTGTTTTAACCTTTTGAAGTTAATCAGTGTGAATGTCACATACTTATTGATCCCCCTGGTATAGGAAATAGATGTCTGATGGTTTGCTTATATTATTCGACTACGTTTTTAACTACATGAAATATATCTCGAAAGGAATGCAGGGCAGACCATGACGCTAGATTTAGTGATGACGCCTCTTGGATAATATTAAACATAATAATAAGTTTTTAAGAAAAACGATGTTGCGCAGACTTTTTTTTATAAAAAACTACACTTTGCATATTTTTTTATAATGAATTAAAAAATAATTTCTGCTAAAAAGTATGCGGCCTCTAACACAAACTTTTCGATATTATGGTATTACAATTCTATGTTGTGTACTGTTTGTCGAAAAGAAAATGTAATTGCCAATAAGAGTGTTATAGTACATGGATAAAGGTGTGGGAATATCACAGAGGAAATCATTCAGGTACGGTACAGAATAATTGTTGAACTAATAACTATTTATGCTTCAGAGCTATGTTGGCACTGACGGACATTTACTAAAAAGATTTAGATACGGTTCAAAGTCTAGCACGTCTTGATATTATTGGCGCGATACAAACGATGCAAAGTATTTAAAGGACTGTGCCTATTTGACTAATTTACAAAAAAACAGCGGCCAAAACCGAAAATGCAGACTGCCTGCAAAGCAAAGATCAACCTCGGTCTTGATTAGAGCGGAACAAGAGGAATGGTTGAACACTTGATCAACAAATTCACAATGCCGGCCAACCTTGGGAAGATGTAGACAGAAAGAAAGAAATTCTAAACATACCGCGAGCAATGAGTGATGTCGTTATCCTAAGATCATAGGAAATGTCATCTTAAGACTACAAAGTCTCTTGAAGATGACGCTTGTAAACTATGTCTGGAGGATGGCTGGATGGCGCAGTTGGTTAAGTGGCTGCTCCAAGTTAGAGGGTTCCAGGTTCGAATCCCAGTGAAATCGAATTTGGTCCAGTCACCATTTGCCGTTGGGGTCAAATTAACGGCACTGGAGTAGGTTGCTACCTGGCAGTACAATGAACCACTTTTGAGTCTGAGTATTCCAGTAGTGTCTCAAAAATCTTTAAAAAAAAGTGTCTGGAGGTCGATGAGAGGTAATAGCCGTCAGAGGAAAAGAAATTCTGTTGCTTGGCTAGATCCACTTTAAATAGATGCTGAAGAACCGTCTAGAAAACCGACTAAGATGAGTCGTGGAAGACGGATGAAATGGGACCCAAGGGAGTTGTCTGATTCGATATACCTTGAGTCCTGTTATATAAAGACTCACCCTGACACGTTGTCATTTCAAACTGCAACTCCTTTTCAAAGCTCCCCTTCAAACGAAGTTGCCTCCACTTTGTATCAATGTTTTCAACTTATCCCTCATAATTCCAAAACTTTTCATAACCAGCAACGAACATAGCTAGGTCACGTAGAGACTATGGATATCACACCTCCCAACCGAATAATTTTCGATTAAGACCGCGTAGCAGAGGACGAACTGAAGTGGCACAAGCAAATTGAATGGGATCTAAATAGACTTTCGAGATGTTTGGATGGTTAAAGTTGAGGGCCAGAATTACCACAGCCTGCTGGACCATAAATAAGGATCTGTAGTGAATATAGCTTAGAAAATAAATAAATTCCTTTCCGCTCTTCTAAGACCTGAATCCATTAAGGAATCCGATCTCAAGGTTCTTACCTACTGTTTTGACAAATATACTTGCATAAGAGTCAAGTGTTCGAATTCAAGTCAAACGTATGCCAGAATCCAAGGAAAGAATGCTGTTGACCTAATTTTTGTTTGAAAATCAGTTTTTTGGCCATTTGACATATCGAATCTGTATTGCATAAGTACCTTAAAAAATCCTCATGTACAACCTCTGCTTGAAAGATGTCTTACAGAGTTTTCAAAACTTACGAAGTTTACAACTTCCAGTAGAGAGTGTGGTTTATTCTAGGCCAAGTTTAGCTTTTTTCCCCCACTTCACACCTTTCACCTTTTCCCTTGTCGCTGAAAGAATTTGACAAGTTTGACAAATACCAAACGATTTTACAATGCCACACCCGATTTTTACCAAAAGCCAACTTCAAACAGTCTCCAAAACGGAAATGATCACCATCCGAAGCGGATCCTATTGAACTGAAATCTTTCACTTTACAACCACTTGGAACCATAAAACGCAGACACTTCCCCCACACAACTGCCTACCACATCTGAAACGACCATAAATCCACTTGCATCCAGCGTCAACACATTCCGCTGCTAAACGTTTATGCCCAATCTGTCAGATATGACGCCGCCGCTCTCATTCACATCCAAACTACCGTTCACATGTCGGACACAAATCAATTTCCATGAAAAGACCTGCAAGCCATAAGATCACACCGCCATTGACACATTTTATGTCAGATCACAGCCATAAACTAGCCGCCAATCATCCGCAGCTCTGGGACTTCAACTCTTCCATCTCGCGTCCGGCGGCGGTGCGCGATCGTTCCCTCCTTGTCTCTAATTGTTCGGGTTCTGAAAGATTATTTACAAATCCATCGAAAAGGGGATCTTTTGATGCCGCGATCTGCATTTACCGTTCCAAAACTGACACCACATACCGATTCCCTCAGCGGTCCAGCGGCCAAACAGCCAATTTGTACCGACCACAGCATGCCCATTAAATTTAATATGCGCGTCCATTATTATCCGGACCTTAATGCGAATGCCCCCACTCCCGGGCATGGCCCATTCGGCTGGAGTGCCGGCCCGCGTCCAAGTGAACGTGATCGGTCCCATATGAACCAAAAGGCGATTTCGAATGTGGATTTGGGATCCGGATCGTTAGTCTGCCCATATGACAACGTAATCGCCGCTCTGTGTCGGTCAGCCGGACAAGAAGACACCAAACCGCGACCGCAGACCTCCGGTAGAGAAGGAGAGGAAATGTGACAGCGGTAGCCCGCTAATCACTTCGGTCTTCGGTATGTGACTACCCAACACACGCCGCCATTAATATTCATCGAGCATTTCTTTTTTTGTTTGTACTTAATTAATTTCCCCGCTTCGCTGCTGTGGAATATTAATCAAAATCAAATAGAAAACGGTGATTAGCGCGATCGCTATCGGGACACGCTGCACCCTGTAGGGCATGGACTGTGCCGCGGAGGACGAGGAGTTGCACTGACCCCGGACCAATAAATCTCCTAGATGTGATAAAGATGGTGTGAGGAGCATGCTGTTGTGTTGGGATCGGGGCCACCATTTAGCTCGCCGAATGAATACGTTTTGGCACGAGCTCTGACTCCTGACACAAGGCCGAACATAAAAAATTGCTTGTAGATGCAGACAGAGGAAGATGAGATAAATTAAAAGACTAAGTGGAGAGGCAGGCAAACAATGTGCTTTGTCTGTTGAGGATAGTCTGTCGAACAAGGAGGGAGATGGTAATTCAATTTTAAGTCGATAATTTGAAAGTCATTCTGGGTAGGGTGACCAGATCCATGAGCATGAAAAAGAGGACACCTTCAACAGTCTCAAATAAAATTGAAGACTCACATCTGTTTACATAAAAAAAGCACACACGAATACGGTAAACAAACGGTGTACTTACTTTTAAACAGAAACAAATAGGTATGATATGAGCTGTCAAATGAGCGGGTGTGTTCGGACGCCTGTCAAAAAAAAAAACTCAAAATATGGCGTTGTATTCAGAATCTAAAATCAGGTTTAAATTGGGCAATTTACGAAAAGCTCTAAGATTAGTGAACTCTGTTTAGCATTTGGTTTGTACAGGGTGGGCCATCTAGTGGTTGTTTTTTAAATCATACGTTATTTTGACACTGACAGCTGTTTCCCGCTCGAAATCTTGACAGAAAGTCAGTATCACCTCCGCGGAACGAAATGAGTCGCTTTACGCTTAAACAACGTTGGGAAATATTGAAAACTTATTTCCGAAGTGAGTGCTGTGTAGCTCAAACAGTGTGTTTTTTGAAAAGAAGTTGTGGCCGAAATGAAGCACCCACCTCGACTACTGTACACAAGTTTGTGCAAAAAATTCTTGAGACTGGTATGCTAGTGGACAACACTCATGGTCCGCGTCTTCGTGCGGTGCGATCAGGCGAGAATGTGGCTGCTGTGTGCTGTGGCTGAGAGTGTAAGACTCAATTCCCGAACATCAACTCGCCATCGATCTCAACAGCTCAACATTTCATGCACTAGCCTAAGGAGAATTTTGCACAAAGATCTCGGATGATTCGCTTACAAGGTCCAATTGACTCACCAATTGCTGCAGCGCTTCGTCATCGCTTCGCAGTTTGGGCCTTAGAGCAGCTTGAGTTGTACAACGATTTTAAGCGAAAAATCATCTTTTCTGACGAGGCGAGGCACATTTTTATCTCGGCGGCTACGTAAACAAACAAAATTGCCTTGTCTGGGGCTCGGATAACCCCGCACGTTATTGTCGATATCGAGAAGCCAATGCATCCACAGAGAGTGACAGTTTGGTGCGGATTGTGGAGTGGTGGCATCTTTGAATCATTTTTCTTCGAAAATGAGGCTGGGAACAACGTTTTGGTCAACGGTGGGCGTTACAGAGCCATGTTAACTGACTTGGTTTTTACTGGAATTGAGACATAGATTTGCACGACCTCTTGTTCTTGCAGGATGGCGCGCCATGCCAAACTGCCCATGTCCATGCCACAATCGATCTTTTGCCGTCTTGGTGATGTCAATTGGCCGCCTCTGAGCTGCGGGGACCGTCAAGGACCGATGTTATGCCAACAATTTGGAAACGATTCAAGCACTTAAGGCCAATATCATCCAAGCAATCCGTGAGCTACAGCCCGAAACCATCAACAAGGTTTTGGAAAATTGGGATGACAGAATGCGCTACTGCGAAGCCAGCCGAAGCAGCCACTTGAACGACGTTGTATTCCATAATTAATGGGGATGTTTGTTCTTACTAATTAAGCCATAAAACATGGAAGAAATTTAGTTTTGTTCATTTTATTGCATTTTTAAAAAAGAAACTTGTATTTGGCCCGCCCTGTGCTGCTCGTAGAGTTCGCGTTTGTGTTTTCTGCTCCATTCGCCTTCCTCGCAGACAGGACCCTACATCCGAGGCAGAATTTTTCCTTAACCAACCACCAAGAATGGGCGCCGTAGCGTAGTGGGTAGATGCGTCGACTCCTACGCTCGATGTTGTCGGTTCGAGTCCCGAAAAACACCAAACATTTTTCCACGATTTTCACCTCTTTTGAGTCACTGACAATGCTCAAAGAGTATAATTGTCTAGAAAAGAGTTTCTCAATCTCGCCGTTCGGAGTCGGCATTAAACTGTAGGTCCCCTTCACTCGTGAGAAAACAATAGCACGCACAACACGAGTGGTTGCTGAGAAGCTAGGCCCAGGTCCACCTCGGACTGTAGCGCCGCCATTATTATTATTATTATTAAGTCGCGATGAAAACAAGTTTTTCAAAGACGTGGATGCAGTCCAGAAGGGACACTGACGAGTGTCTATCTGTCTTATCGTCTCGTGGATTCAGAGATTGCAGGAAATATCACAGATGCTAGGCGGATTAGCCTCTACCAACATGTCGTGCGCAATTGAAAACGGATAGCTAAGGATTGTGCTAGCTGGAGAAACTTCTTGGTTGAGGATAAGGCCCACCGCGGATTGTGGTGTTTACTTGTTTACTCAGACTCAAAACTTGTCCATTGTACTGCCAGGAAGCGACCTACTCCAGTGCCGTTAATTTTATCCCAACGGCAAATGGTGACTAGGCTGGATTCGATTTCACTGGGATTAGAACCTGGAACCCCTCGAACTTGGGGCAGGCACTTAACCAACTGCGCCATCCAGTCGTTTTAAGAAGATGGCTTAGTCTGAACAACCAGAAGAAACTATGATCATGGTCTTCAAGGCAGCTCAGGTTCAGGCAGACCGTTCACGGGTGTTTGATCTACCCATCTGTGATGTCGCAGTTTAAGACGGTCCGCTGTTCGAAAGGAAACGACTGAATATTGCGCAGAGTTTCGGAAAGAAGCAAACGCCTTCTTTGAAGAATGGCGGCGATAGACGGCTTGTGTCGTATTGGATGCATTGGATGCCGCGTCGACTGATAACTAACTCGTTACAGAATAGTAACAAACAATGAATGCTATTGAAGAAATTCAAAAGCAAAAAATTACGTTAGCTGCTGCAAAAGGACTGAAATAGAGCAGAGTTGCGAAAGTAGTCAGTTCAACTCAATCCCCTTCCAATCTCCTGACCGTCTTAACCACTTTTTTACGAACCATTCAGTTGAGAACATAGATGACTTCAGAACCTGTTTAAAACCACCAGAAGAACCCACAAAAACATAGACTCCAGTGTAGACCAGTGGGCACCATCACAGAACACACTTTAGCTTGACTCTCTGTCTACACACTTGTCAAACAGGCTATAAAACAAGGATTCACGACCGCTCAAGATCGTGGTTCATTCTTTTCTCTTCTGCGTGCATTCACAATAAAATCCAGGAATTTATCTCGAAAAATACCACCATCCGATGGCTTCGCACTCGCGAATCGCCTCACAGTCACAGAGTCATCGTCGTCGTTGTCGTTCATTCCAGAGTGGAATCCTTGTGCGCGCCACGCCGTTGAATTATGTTAATGATGCGATGAGAGATTCTGCAGATTCCCACTTCGCCGGCCCTGGGCTCACCTCAATGAAAACGAAACGTGTGCGCGGGACATGAATCTGAACTACATAAATTAGTGCACAATCAATTAGCCGCGACATGGGTCTAGACCTCTCCACGGCTCGGCCAGCGCTGTGTGACTTTTGCGGCTGGTGTGCCTTGTAAAGCCGCATCACGTGAACGTGTGTTGGGTCTCATCTTCAGCTGCTTCTGTTCCCGTTTCCTACGATTGTGATAACCCTGCCAAGGAGAAGATGCTTACTGTCGTCGCTGCTCGCCTGACCGAACGTCGACAATGGGATTTCTCTAAATCCCTGTGAGATTGGTGTTCTGTATAAGGGCACAGAACACACATGGCCAACCGATAGCGATGCCCGCCTGCTCTCCTCGTACTCCACTGGAGCCCTTAGTCGGGTGGAACCGTCCCGGGGTACCATGTGTTTCGTGTTAAGTGTGCTCCAACATAACTTTTCAATTCGAGGTTTCTCCTCTTTTTTTTGCTGCACTTCTTCGTCCCCATCTGAGGAGCCAGCATCGCTTCCGCCGACACTGCCGGCGGGAAGATGGACAATGCTACTGCAATTGTGCTGCTGTTGCCTGCCGATGCCGGTGCCGCCGCCGCTGCTGGTATATTCTTCTGCTGAATCGGCACTCGACCGAAAAATGCAGTGCACGGCTGTCTAATGGAACCGTGGAGGAGCCGAGGAGGACCCCTTCTGGAATAATTCGAAATTTATTTGATCAGAGTTTTGTGTTTGAATTTTATTTGTGAGACTTTCTTTTTTTGCTCGTTTCCGTTTCTGTCGGGGAAAATCGGAGCATTTTCTCGTTTCCCTTTGAAGTGTATCTGCACGCATTGTAAAGTGTGCGGGAGGAGTCGATCCTTCTCTTTGTTTCGCATCCATTGAGATACAGATACTTTATGCACCCTTAAGAGGCGATGATTTGAAGAGTGCTGTTCAAGATGTGGTCGTGTGACGGAAGGGGGATGTGGGGAATTTGCATTTAAATTGACTGAAATGAATCCCTGGTTGAAGTGGTACAGATACTCTCAGGCAAAATTGAGTTAAATCGAGGGGAAAATTATTGGGACGGCATGTGTAGTCAAAGGATTTAAAATGCACACTCAGTAATGGTTTTTAAATGTCAAAGTGATTCACAGAAGACGGAAAGGATTTCCATGCACTGTCGCCCTTCGGGCCATTTCGAATATTTGCATATTTATGCGGCTACTTCTTCTTGCAGTTATGAGCTTCGTTGTTGGGTTTCTTTGCTGGTTTATTCATGGATGGTCCATTGGCGGCAGACGGAGGAGTGACACTTACCTTTTTGGGGGATATTCCGAGGATGGTCCTTCGACGGACTCAGGTAGTTCGGACAACTGAGAGGGGTGTACCTTGACGATGATGTGCTCATGTCTGTTTTGGATGATGGAGGTGAGAGGCTAATTTGAAGTATTTCTGAAAAGACCCCATTGCATTTGGCGAACACTGTGGATTCAGACTTGATTTATTGTCATTATTTTGAGTGGCGACAGTGGTTTCTGTCTTCATTAGAATCCAATCCAATTTGCCCTCTCCCTCTGCCATTTTTCAGCATGAAATATCCTTCATGCATTCATCTCACTCCCTTTTGCCAGTGGAAGACATCAGATATTCAACAGATTTTAACGTAACTTAGCTGAGGTTACTTTTTGTATTTTTGCCAAAATCCGGATCTTTGGATTTTTATTTCCGGAGTATTTTCAAACAATTTCGAGATGACACTGGTGGGAGCTGGATAAAAAAACAGCTGTCTGGAGAGGCCCAGGTCCATCCTTGATTATAGCTCCTATCACAGAAGAAGAGTAGCTCTCAACTCAAAAAACAATGTACAGCGGGACTAAAGTGGAAGCACACTTCCTCAAATCCAGTAAATGGACCGCAGAAAAATATAAACAGAGTGACCAGATAGTAATAGTCTAGCCAGGCGTCTACGGATCCAACGCCTAAGGTGGCTAGGCCATGTAGAACGTATGGACAACCGTATGGACAACCGGCCCGAAGAGTCTTCGACTCTGAGCCTGCGGGACAACGCAACAGAGGACGTCCACGAACAAGGTGGCGCACACAAGTCGAGGGGGACCTCGGCCGGCTTGGTATGCGAAACTGGACAGCTAGCGAAAGATCGTGCTGGCTGGAGAGGCATGTTGGATGAGGCCCAAGTCCACCTCGGACTGTAGCGCTCTAAGAAGAAGAAGAAGAAGGCATGAATGTAGCTTCGAAATAAATTCAGAATCATTTTTGTATCTCACTCCGTTGTTATTTTATTTAAATTTCCTTTCCTTTCGTTCTTATCTGGTCACTCCATGAAGTGTGCTGACTCATTGGTCGACGGTGGACAGTGGAAGGTCAACCTTTTTAAATCTCTGGCGCCGCTTGCAGCATGCGGCTTGTTAGCAGCTACGTACCCCTCAAACCGTCAGTCAACAATACGACAATATGCAATTATAACCAGCTCCTTTGCTGGTCTGCCTTCGAATCCGATATGCATCTGCGCAGAAACTACTACTTGCCTTGGGTTAAAAGTTTGACTTAAGCGCAACGATCACAGACCCCCTTAAGCCACATCAGACGGTATCTTAGCACAAAACTGATAATGTACACATGTGGGTGCCAGCCAACCCCACTGAAGTGCCTCCAATCCGCTATCTCACACCGGAATCAACGTCCCCAATCCCGACTAATCTCTCGATTCGAAACCACCCCCTCAGGTGTTCAAAATCTCAAAACAAGTGCCACACTATCTAAACGTCAATTCAAATCAAGCATAATCGTTCTCAGTGGATTCCAAAAAAGGACACCAAAGCAATTACCTCTCGCAGTCGACAACATTCTTGCCACGGGCAAAGCCATTTCGAACTGAAGGCACGACATTAGTCACCGTGATTTACATTTCGCTCTATTATTTGCCCGACCTTATTATTAAGTCTCGCTGTATAGCGGCCGTAGATAGATAGATACGAACGTTCTGTGCGAAATTCGTAGAATTCGTGATTCGCAGAAGGAACCGAAGGACGGGGAGGACAGACATTGAGGCAAAGTCGAAATGAGATGCGTGCCTTTTGCGGTCGGCGACTGTTGAAATTCAATTCACAACTCTTTGCTGGATTTTCGTATTTCATTAATGCGTGGCATTACATTATCTATGAGGTGTAGTAAATCTTTTTTGTGGTAAGCTGACATTGACGTCAGTCAGTAGATTCATAGGAAATCATCGAGCAGACGTTTGATGGCATTCTTTCGCGATGGGATGGTGAGCGACTGAAGTAGCGTGGCACTTGAGTTGGATGGCAGTTTGTAACTGCTTTCTGTCACATTATTAGAGGCGAAGGCTTTGAAGGTTAATGGGCTTTTCACAGTGAATTTGGGTCTAATGGGCTTAATTTGCAGGAGCTCAGATGATTTGTTGGTGCCTAACCAGTGTTCGAGGGGAAATTATTCAGTTCGCATTCAAATGCTTTTGAGAAGGGTTTTGAGAACGCCGGTCTTTTGCGGTATAGAGCTGCTTACGACTTAAGGCAACCCCACAAGAAAAAGTCTAACAGGGTTAATTCCACGTTCTTGTGACCAGTTCATTACGCCTCTGACTGAAATAACCTTCAAATCGCTTGTGCAGAATATCCATTGTGGCATGATGCATGGTGGACCTTGAGTAAATTTGCATCGTCCCAAATCCGACAATTTTGGTTGTTAACCTTCTCGTTTATCCAGAAAAGTGTCCTTTCGCTGAAGATGCTTTCTGGCTGTAATCGGAGTCCGTTCCACACTTCTGCAAAACCCGATCAGCGAACACACGGCATTGTTTATAGTCGTTTTTCTTCAGTTCTTCGGTTATTCTGATTTTGTACGGAGTTAGGCCCAAATCCGGATCCAAAATTTGCTAAGTTGATGTTTTGCGAATGGCTGAGTCCTTTTGCGCAGCGCGGAGCTCGGATTCTTCTGCGCGCTCTTAAGAACAGCGGAATTGTTTTCTACAGATTTAGCACTTCGCTGACGTACGGATTGCCTAATTTTTCATTGAACCGGTCACAGTCAGACTACTACCACAGTTCGACCGCTCTGGTGATAGTGCCGTTGATTTGATCCCAACGGAAAATTGTGACTGGACCAGATTTGAAAAACCGGATAAAAACGTATTAACTTTGCTTTCACTGGGATTCGAACTAGCTTAGGGCAAGCACTTAACCAACTGCGCCATCCAGTCATTTTAAGCAATCCTACTTCGCACGTTTTTTGAAGAGAAGATCAGAAGTATTGTAAATTAGGCTTAAAATTTTGAAGGCGGGCATACAATCTTTTAAGTTTCTTCTTACTCCCATGACACACAAGTCAGCGGTGGATTTGGGCCCCAGTCAGCAAGTCCCTTGATGTAGCACAACCCTTCACAAGCTGTCTGAACCAAGTTGGTTGAGGTTCACTTGTGTGCCCCACCCCAACAGCGCGTGGGGGGTGGCAATCACGTCAATGTCATCCGCGTAAGCTAGCAGTTGAACAGACTTTTGGAAGATCGTGCCTCTTGTGTTGCCTAGCCACTCCTCTCTCTGAAATTCCAACTCATACGCCACGGGGTCTCCGCGGTGGTACCTCCTAGAATTATTCTATCACGCACCGTACTTTGCAACTAATACAGCATGTTCGAGCATGTCGCCATTAGAGATACAGATCGCAATAAAGCGACGTCTAGCAGTGGAATCACATCTTTCACCTCATCTAGCCACCGACAGCAGCTCTCGGCCTTTAGTCCCGCACTTGGTATTCAAGTACCAACTGCAGAGGGCCAGACCGTACATCAAGGCGTTCACTTAAAATTCCATCTCTCCCCCCAAGCACGACTAACATATGTCTCCTCCTTACTATCGTCTCGTTGCGATGAACATTATGTCAACAAGACGCAAATCAATTACACCAGACTCACTCACTCACCACGCAGTCCACTTGTGATTCCCAGCCATCTGTGCTCATAGCATTCCCATCAAACCGCCCCGTTTGACATTAAAGGCCGCAATAAAATCAAAACCAAAACAAAGTACAAGCAGTTCCCAATAAAATACCACGACCAGCCGAGCGCTGGAAATTAAATAACGCCAGCACTTTGTGCAAACAAATACATGTCCACAGCGGCTGTGATTAGAATTCTTAATGCACGCGTCCAACTCAAGGAGCAGATGCTCCTCAGATCTTATCACCTCGTTCCTCAAGCTGCGCCGCGGAGCCGCCGAAACCGACACGAACCACTCACCATGTGTCACAAACTACCAGCTCACTACTCCCCCTCTGGCCAGAGAGACATTGAACTCGCCCGGCTCTCGCATGCTTTGAATTTGAAATTCGCACGTCGTCCCGCGAAAGGGACAGAGGGGGGAGGAGAGGCTCGAAATTAACCGAAATCTCCGGGCCAGACCTTGGGAGATCCCCCACGTCCACCCAGTCCACGAAGGAGCGCAGCGAGTTTGCGAAAAACAAAACCCAGAGCCCTTGGCGAGATTTTCTTTTTCGTCGCTCTCCAGTCCTGCTGCAATCATAAAGGGATATTAAATTAAATTTCGCTCTGTTCTGCCGTAAAGGGCGAACAGGATTCTTCTTCACCGTCACCATCGCGGCTGCCACCCACATGCCGCGCTGTGTAGGTACACGAAAAAAGCAGTTCGTGAAAACAATTTCCCGAAAATTGAAACTGCCAAAAGCTGCGGATATTCGGGACGTTCCCAGCCACCCGCACCCGACCACCGTGCACCCCCTCAGCTGGCGCAATTACACGATTTCTACATCTGCAATTGCTCCACACGGAGATACACAGATACACAACGACTTTGTGTTGTTCTTCGGTTGGAGTGGGGGGCGGACGGGCAAAGGAAAACATCAAAGAGGCGCGCCTCCAGAAACCACAACACAAAGTAAATAATTTCAAATGCAGAAGACGAACAGCGAAGTAGTACGGAGGACACGTATCTGTTCCGCATACACAGGCGCACACACGACGACGACGACGTATCGCACCGCACCGCACCGAAGCAGCACGCACTAATTGACTCGAGCCCAACCAGCCATCGGTCGTATGGAGGAGCACGCAGTCGACTGCGTGGTGATTTTCCCAAAAAGTCTGTACCTACAAGTCCCAAATTGACTCTGGTTTTGGTTTCCTGGCACACGTGCGATTTGTTTACAGCCCCACCAACGCGCCCAACCATCATCATCAGCAGTAGCAGCAGCAGCAGCAGCATCAGCGAGCGTGTATCTTACAGATGTTCCGGTGATGTGGTCTTGTATCTATTCTTGGAATCGCAATGCAATTGCCGGTTGTGTAGCTTGTCTATGATCCTAATTCAAATGAATGACTCGTGGAACACCCGTGCGGAGTTGTCAGTGGACTCCACGTCGCCGTCGTCGTCGTCGTCATCGTCATCGGCCATCAGGCGAAAGCTCGGCATAGCTGGTGGGAGGGGAACAAGACTCTGAATCTGAATCTAAATCCAAGGTAATGGATGGCCATTTGTTGTCGTAATCCCGTGTGATACGATTTCAAAGACAAATCACAACAAACATTCCGGCCAACTGGGACACGCAGTTGGGACAGGGACGATGATGGAATACCTCAACCGCTCGCGTCCGCATCTCCCCCCCCCTGTCAGCAGCAACTTCAACTTCAACACACGTCTAATCCGTGAGATGGAAAAGGGTGACTTCTGTTTGTTGTTCCTAAGCTGTGCTGTGCGTCTCAGATGGAGTCTTCCTGATTTTCCACGGGAGATGCTCCTTCCGACATTTCCTGACTAAATGATTGACGAGGAGAGTTGCGACTACTGAGCGCGGGCCTGACAACCGCACCGCGCGGCTGTTGCTGCCACGACCGTGCTACGTTTTGTTCATATCAACGTGCTCATGAACTATCTGTATCTGTAACCATTGTGTAGAGGGCGGGGGACACCCGATAAGGCTGAATGTTTGGAATTTTTTCCCGCTACGCTCTTCCTGTGTTCCGGAACTGCTGTGGGGGGCTGATGCGAGGGTGACGGCAGCGTGTACACATTAAACAATTTTTATAGTTCGATAATAAGACAAATTGAAACGATTTGTTGTTTAGATAAGGGGGCGCAGAGCTTGTAGCTGGTCGTGTCTGCTCGCTGTTCCGCTGTCACATTCTGAGGTACTTGTGTCGCAACCGCCGAGGTGATAGGTATTTTAATGTAATTGAAAAAAAACGGGGAATTTTCCTTTTTTCCATAAGTGGGCAATAAAAGTAATTAGTTTATGACAGGAAGCGTGTGCGCGGAAGAGGGGGTGATGGTACGTGTTGTTGTGGGTCCCCGTGGCCTATATTTGGTCTGGTGGGAGAGGTCATTCAACTGAGTTGTCAGTCGAAATGTTGTGGTCACGTTGATGGGTGTCCCTGGGGAGGGATGAATGGGAATTGTAAACATATCCACCCAAGCGTTCGTGTTGTGACCTTGAGAAATTCATTACGAATTCTTATGTTTCGAGGGACGACTGGATGGCGCAGATGGTTAAATGCCTGCCCCAAGTTAGGGGCGTCCCGGGTTCGAATCCCACCGAAACCGAATCTGGTCCAGTCACCATTTGCCGTTGGAATCAAATTAACGGCACTGGAGTAGGTTGCTGCCTGGCAGTACAATGGACCAGTTTTGAGTCTGAGTGCTCCAGTGTAGTTTCTCCGAAAAAAAATCATTGCAGCGTCCGATCAGTGGTAGTAGTCTGACTCCGGGTATCACAATGGACCACCATGTTGGTCCATCCATTCACTAGCAGCCCCCTAACCTAATCTATATTTCGAGGAGTTTAGGAGGAACTGTCAGACACTTTGCCGTTGAGTCCCACAGAAAATCTCAGAAAGCTGTGCTAAGACGCTGCGTTAAGGCGCTGTAAAGAGGCACTTTCCTGAGGCGTTATGCTGAGACACTGTCCTAAGGCGCTGTGCTGTGGTGCTGTGCTGAAGTGCTGTCCTGAGGCTATAAGCTGAGGCTTTACGACATCTCCAAAAATGTGTGTTTTTTAACGAGTGTGTGCAACCGATGCAGTGAAACTAGAAGCCTAAAAGGCTCTATTGCCTTAAAGGACGAGATGCCTATGTTGGTAAATTCTTTTGCCACATAAGTCGGGTCGACTTCACAAACAGAAAGACACAGACCATCAGAAGCTAGCGATTGATGAGATGGAGTGGTGCTGTGTAGAGTCAGACCGAAGGCCAGTTTTTCGGCCGAAGCCGAACTTCGGCTTTTTGATCACCTTCGGCCGAAGCTGAAGCCGAAGCCGAATGTTCGGTCGGACTCTAGTGCTATGGCAGGAATGATGTAAAGCGTTTTCCAATAGGGACTTCCGAAGCCGGCCGAGGTCCCCCTCGACTTGTGTGCACCTCCTTGTACGTGGACGTCCTCCGTTGCGTTGTCTCACAGGCTCAGAGTCGAAGATTCTTCGGGCCGGAGCTAAGTTGTCCATGCGCTCTACATGGCCTAGCCATCTTAGGCGTTGGATCCGTAGACGCCTGGCTAGACTCATGTCGCTGTACAGCCCATACAGTTCGTGGCTAAACGTTCTCCTCCAAATGCCATCAACGCAAACAGGACCAAAGACCGCGCGAAGAAATGTTCTCTCGAAAAGGCCAAGAGACTGTTCATCCGCTTGAGATATTGTCCATGCCTCTGCGCCGTACAGCAGGACTAGGATGATCAAGGTTTTGTGTAGAGACAACTTGGACCTCCGAGAGAGGGCTCTACTACTCAATTGCCTTTTCAGCACAAAAAAAACAGCGGTTGGCGAGAGTAATTCTGCGCTTGATCTCGGTACTCATGTGGTCTGTACTATTTACCGCGGAGCCGAGGTAGAAGAAGTCCTTAACTACCTCAAAGTTATAGCTGCGAAGTGTGACGTTCTGGCCAAGTCGTCGATGTTGTGCGTCCTTTCTCGATGACAGCATATACTTCGTTTTGCCTTCGTTTACCGCCAGACCCATTTTAGCCGCTTCCATTCCAATGCTCGCTGTGTTCGCCCAATCACGTCAATGTCATCCGCGTAGGCTAACAGTTGAACAGACTTTTGGAAGATCGTGCCTCTTGTGTGGGCCAGTGAGCTTTGCACGATCTTCTCAAGCACGATGTTAAAGAAGTCACGTGACAGCGCGCCGCCTTGTCTAAAACCTTTTTTAGCATAGAAGGTCTCGGTGAGTTCGTTGCCGACCTCGATGGAACAGCGAGTGTTCTCCATCGTCATCCTGCTCAGTCTGACGAGTTTGGCAGGAATGTCAAAACTAGACATGACGCTGTATAGCTCGTCTCTATGCAAGCTGTCATACGCGGTCTTGAAGTCAACAAACAGGTGGTGTGTGTCGATCTGCATTTCTTGGGTCTTCTCCACGATCTGCCACAGTGTGGAAATTTGGTCGATGGTGGATTTCCCCGGCCTGACACCACACTGATAGGGACCTATCAGTTTGGGGACGAAAGGTTTCAGGCGTTCACACAGAATGGCAGAGAAGATCTTATAGGCGATGTTAAGGAGACTTATCCCTCGACAGTTGGCGCAGTCAAAGGGGTTTCCTTTCTTGTGGATCGGGCAAACGATACTGAGATTCCACTCATCGGGCATGCTTTCCTCCGACCATATCTTACAGATGAGCTGGTGCATGCGCCCTCCCAGATCATCTCCGGCTGCTTTAAACATTTTAGCGGGCAGACTATCTGCACCAGCAGCTTTGTTAGACTTCAGTCTCGATGTCGCTATCTTGACTTCGTCCAGATCGGGGAGACGGTAACCTCTTTTATCATCGTCCGTTGTGTTGAGTGGAACATTCGAGTGAACTTCATCGCTCTAAATAATGGCACACTCTACTTTTGATCTCTCTGTCTACAATCACGTCCAAATCATTTTGGGAATTTATGTTCGAACTGCTGGAAAACATTCATCAAATTTTGGGAAAGAAATTGTCTATCTTCTGTCAGAAGCTCAAATTGAAACTGCCCGATCTTCAAACAATGGCTTATATAAATGTTTACACGAAAGAGCACAGACGCCGCCCACAAATCTCCTTCACTTTCCCGCAGTCGTCGCATGAATCATCTGCCAGACAACTCTCTCCACCATCAATCATCGTCGACCAAAGAAACAAAACGCAGAACTCCACAAGTCAACATTCGTCTGACATCTTCTTCCATAATCCCTCGATGTCACTCGTAAACTCTGCCCTTCTTCATCAAACTGTCACACCGTGACTCTGCTCCGTCCCAAAGAGCATAATCCACCCCGGGCACCATCAGCCTCACCGAAGCATTTCGAAACGCATCCCAGAGTGACACATGCACCGATCATTTATTAACATCATCCCACCAAACGATGATCAGAAAAACAAATCTGGCCCCGACCGACGACGTCAGGCAATATGACGCTAAACAGCGTTCCTGGAAATCAAATGTAGGCCACGGGCTCTTGCATCCGTTTAACCCCACACCAGTGTTCCACGAACCCATAAATCTCGTCCGGATTTGCTCGTACGAGTGGAATAGGAGAGAACTATGAATAGTCCCGGCGATCTGGTGCGCCAACTTGTGTGTAGACCAATTAAAAGGCCGACTGTTTACGGCGGAGTTCATAAATCACGCGAAGCCATCCTCATCTATCCGCTGGTGTTATGATGAGGTTCCCTTCAAACTTTTCTCATCGCATCCAGAGCCAGATGCCAAATAGTCCACCGATTGGTGCCATTCCGCACTTCATATGTATCCACGACTCCATCAGTGGCGGGCTTTGTGCTGGTGCAGTGCGTACGGCTGCGGAAGCAACTTTATGTCCCCGCAACTGTTCTAAATCATCCTGCGGACGATGAGTGCCACTCCCTGGTTCCTGTGAGTTGTCTCAAGGAGGTGCGTCATTAAAATTCCCATCTGCTTGCAGTTCATTTCGAATTTATGAGACGCTCAATTGACGGAATGAATGGGCAGTACTTACACATGACGTTGACCTTTGGCATTGTCCCCAGAACGCTTCGCTCCCCATCCTTGAGGCGTCCCCAAGTGCAACTGTATCTCGTTTTCTTCTCGTGTTTACACACTCGAGGAAAGCGATGTAAATACCTTTACATCGCGCATGCAGCGGAGTGGAATTTGTTTGGTCTTGACTCAAACTCCGGGTCTCTGGGATTGTGTGTGACAGGATGACTGGGTAATTAACTCTGTAACTCAGGCACGAGGGGTCTGTGCTGAGGGCACTTGTTCTCACAAAAGTGTATACGTGTGTGTATGCCAGGAGGGGATCTACGTATCCGTCGAGGGTGAGGGTGCTTTAAAGTGGTACGACATTTCAGAAAAATTTTCAATTTGTTTCATTTTATTGCCATCGTGTCGGGGTGTCGGAGTGTCAGAGTGTCGGGGAGCCATGAGCGCGAAGGGACTGGTGCGCGTGAGGACATGCTGCAGGGATGAGTGATTAATGAGGATTGCTAATTGAATTGCGACAAAGGAATGCGGCCTTTATGGATGCATGGGTGACAAATGTAAATGAAACTGATATCTGTGTGAAGTTGGGTCGTCGTCGACCGGGTTAGCCGGGGTTGCTGGGCTGAAATCTAGACAATAAATCATCAGGTAAACGCTGGGAATGTTAAAGTGTCGTAAAATGTGACACAATTGGATCTGACATCTGACAACAGTTTAATTAGAAACGTGGATGGGTACAGGTAATAAAATTGTTTATATTCAATTAAACCCGACGACATCTTGAGCGGCATTTGAAAGGAATTCAAAGGATTTTCGGTTTTACAGCGTCAGCGTTTAATGACTCCACCTAAATCGACGTAAAAAATGTGGCAGATTAAACGTGTTACGTCTGTTAACAAGGGCTTAGGGGATTTGGGTTCACATGAGTGTCCTTTCCCCTGGGCTTTGGCTAGGGTGTGTAGATGGAAGAACCCCTTTGGGAATAAGCACCCGCTTTCGCCTGTTTTAATGAGGTCATGAAGGATATTCGCGATGTCGGGTAAGAGAATAGGGAACGGCTCCATCGTGAGTTTACGAGCTCAAAAAGGGATGGAAGTCTGGGATCTCATTCTCCGATGAAATTCATTTCATTTGACATGACAGACTATATTCACATCTGGTCACAGTTGATATTTTCCCCCCTTTCATGACGAGAGTTAAAGAGTCATGACAGAACTCCACGACTGGTCCCTAGCCAGCAATCCATGGTAAACTTCTTCCATTTCGCTCATCACAGTCGTGGGCTCGCGGCGCGTATTGCGTTCAGATTTTTGCACGTTTAAACTCTTTCATTGAGCATTCAAATCACGATGTCTCCCCGCCAGTCCTGAGGTACATTTGCATTCTTGTTAATGTCTGTGAAGCGACCACAAGTGTATACCAGGGAATGGGCTGTTTGTTGTTCGATTCTGTTTTTGTCGCAAAGTGTGACCAGCTCACTCTATTATTTTTTCACTGAATTCTAATTGATGCATTAGCTCGTAAGTTCCTGGCACGTTTTTATTGTCGTCCAGTTTGGGCAGGGAATGGCATGAAATAAAAGCATCTGCCCAAAAATTCCCGTCGTGTCCGTTCCATAAAATTCTGGTTAAAGGTGTGAACAGCGTTCGTACATGTTTCGAAGCTCTGCTCCTGGTTATGGGAGTTCATGGAGGTGACTTGGTGCTGTGTTTTGAGCAAATTGTTGATCTCAACGTCACTTTTTTTCTTTTAAGTGTTTTTTTAAATTGAATTCAAAGTTTTGTAGACATTTTTGTTCAGAAGTTGGATTTTAATTATGCAGTCAGGTTTAAGTGCTGTCAATTTTCTTACGTCCATCTACCACCTACGCTTCAACCTGCTCTGGCTGACACAATCCCTTTGGATTTGTCTGGACTGGTGGAAACCTACTAGGCCGTTGACCTTCAGCTTCAAGCGTAAAAGCGAGAAAAACGTAGCCCACGGTTCGTTACAAAAATTATTGACATAAGAGCTCGACTGAAATGTAGTAACTTAAACAAAGTACAAGATCTGGAAGGCATGTACTAGTGCCAAAACAAAACCTAGCACCGAAAAAGGTCAAAATCTAATTTAGAACAGTTAATTTTTCTTTACTAAAATTTCGAGAATATAACGCATTTTAAAATATTAATAATAATTTTAATTAAATTAATTTGGCTTGGTTTGTGAAAGAGATGAATTTGCACACATTCCCAAATCACTACTTTAACAATTTACGTTGGAATTCGTCTTATTCATTTAAAAAGCCTCTCGATGCCATCGTTCAAATGTCCGCCGCTGCTTCTCTGGGTGGCGTCCTGTCAACGCAATTCATATTGCTCTTGATTGCCTGAATTGTATGTAGTACCTTATAAAACAGCTCGGTATCCAGTCGCAGTGCAGGCACCGTGGGCAAGTGCGCAAGTGTGTCGGCGCCTAAGCTCGAAGTCTGGGTTGGATTCGCAAAAAAACACCTTTGATATTTTCACGGCTCCATCCTTTCGAGTCACTGACAATGCTCAACGAGTATAACTGTCTAAAAAAAACAAAACCAAGTGGTGTTCCATCAACACAACACCTGCTGACACTGCGCCGGTCGTCATCTTTGCCACACGACTGAACCAGTTTGAGAGAGACATTCTGACGGTGAGGCCAATCTACGGCACTAACCAAGGCAATCTACTTATAGCATAGAAAACCTGTTGATTTAAGGCATTTCCACTTGAACGTTCTACTTTTATAAAGATCTAAGGAATTAATTTGCAACTTTGTCTTTACTTGTTCATTTTCTTGTATGGATTAAAAGAATCTTCAAGCTGAATTGTTGATGTCCAAGCATTCCAGCTTTGCCTTTGAAATGACGAGGCTTAACCATATTACCAACTGTTTTTTAAACTCATAAGAACAGCAGGAAGATGTACACATAGGCAACAAGCCCCAAAGAAACAGATTAAGTCCAGGGCTACCATATGGGTGGTGTGGAGTGGATACAGTGAAACTTCTCTATAGCGGACTACCGCGGGACAATCAAGATTGTCCGTTATGTAGGGGTGTCCGTTGTAGGGAGGTAACGTATGTTATTTATGGGAATTAAATTTTCAAATATTGAAAAAAAATAAGTTAAATTTATTATGTGATTATGACATATACTTTTGCACTTACATCTGTACATTTTTATAAATAATATGTGCATACTCTACTTATTCACTTCTTTTAGAAAAACGTGCACCAAAACTTAACGAATAAACTGAACAGGGTAGCATACAAATACATACATAGTTCCAAAACACGTACGAGTCGATTACTCACATTAACTGTTTCCAACGGTTTCGGGATTTTGTGATATATTGTAGGGACAGAATACGTTTGTATAAACGGAGTGCGTTCGACTCTACAAAGACTGGGTGTTCTCACACGTGTAAATATGTATTAGTATGCATTAAGAGCAAGGCAATGTATGCCTACATACAATATTTTCTGTCTCTTCCATCTCCCATCTTTTTGCTTCGTATGTCCGTTAACCGCTTGGCAGACCTAGGATGAGATGGTAGGACCAAGTCTAAACACTCGCCTGGTTGCGCTTGGGCATAGCTCCTGATGAGTTAGAGTCGATGGCGGAGGATCGAGTGGCCTGGAGATCTCTCGTGCATGCATTGCCCCCGCGACCCCTTTAGTGGAACATGCGGGTCATTGAAAATGAGATGAGATGAGATGTCCGTTAACACAACTTCGTATGTCCGGGCACAACTGCTCAATATGTGTTGAAATTCATGTCCGTGTCCGGTATAGAGGGGGTCCGTTGTAAAGGAGTCAAAATACACGAATAGCTTTATACTCATTCCGGGACCATGAGGAATTGTCCATAAAGAGGGATGTCCCTTATAGAGGGGTGTCCGTAAAGAGAACGTTTCACTGTCTTTGTCTTGCTAGTAACGATAGTAATGAAAGGACAGAGGAATCGCGGAAAAGGCAGATTGTCTAACGCTCTTAAACAAAGTGACTAGCTTTGAGTTTCGCACGGACAGTAAAAACAAAATTCAATTCGAGTTCGTAGTTGCGTACGAGTCGGTCGCTTTTTGTGAGATGATTTCAAATTTAATTTATTTTATTTAGAGGGAGGAGTTTCACAAATCCAGACAATGCCACTGCGGAGGTTTTCATGGCAAAATTAAAATCATTCTTCGATTTGACACAACTCTGCGATCAACAATGACCGAGAGCAAAAGCAGCTGATCTTCGAAACAGGCACCACGCAAGGGATCAAAGGAGAGCTCCTTTTGTCAACCATTGATCTGGGTACTCACAGCTGGTAAGGAATCCTTTGTTTGGGAGCAAAGGATGCATTTCTTACGATGCGCTTCGGCAAACTTACAAGGGAGAATGATGATAAAACGACGCACAATACCTTCTGCATCGTGATGGTGATCGACAAGAGCATTTCGTTGATATGATCAAGACAGGGTCCTGTCCAGAGTCTGTCCAACAATGCGTGGTTTCACCGTATTCACTGCAAAGTTGATTGCGCTTTGATACATTGTGCCAAACTGCTACAGTCAACCTTAGGAACACTATCAGATTGTAACGCCAAACTGCAATACAAGTGCCTCTAGCACCTGCCTCCATCAGAATTCTGTGCTCAGCCCTGAAACTCGAAAACATTTCCCACACACCGCAAAATACATTTCCAATTCCCTCAAAAACAGCCTGATTCATGATCAAATAAACCGATCCAACAAAACGACAACGCCTCCATTTCTAGTTCGAAATTCTTTCCCATGCCATCACATGCCCAACGGACACATTTGCTTGTCCTCACGCCTACACTTCCTTCTTTCTCACGTCCTTCCGTCGTCGCCCAGTGTCTGCATGATCTAATTTCAAAACCCATCGGCGCGTATCTAACGCGTTACTTACGTAAGCAGTCTCCCATTTCCCCCGGCATGTCATAAGTCCGGTCTCAATGCTCACATATTTCAATTTTAATTACCCATCTGATTATCATCGTCGTTGGACCTTCAAAAATGTGACCGTAATCCCTGCTCAAGGGCACTCCAGACACTCTGAAACAGCAATTATGTTAATCTCCGAATTCCCAACTGCATTCCATTACAGCGACAAAGGACAATCCGGTCGGACAAGGCTTGAGAAGACAATCCCCGCCGCAGTCGAAGACCCAACAAAATCGCTGTCTCATCAAAACACCGCAAGTCGCGTTGAGCCGCCGAAAGGCGACGCTGACACAAAAGCCCTCTAATTGCGTTCAGGCACACAGTCGCTGTGGTACGAAGTCCGGCACCAGACAATAATCCGATAATTTGATAGCGCGTCAATTACGAGCACACATCCGCACACACACACACGACCGAGGCGACTCTTATCATTTCGCTGGAGTGCGGTGCACTAGTTTCCTGGGCAACGAGAGCGCGTTTCAAGCGAAGGGCGACCACCACACAGTCGCTGCAGCCACCCAGGAGTGACCTGACGGGGATCGCTCCTCACTCGACAAGAGCGTGAAACGAAAGACCCCTCAAAAGTGTCAGATAGTGATGTCATGTGATCTTCCTGAGCCCGGCGCGCTGCTGGCCCTTCACCAGGGCGCATTTCGAAGATCTGGGAAATCGGATACTGGAGATGTAAATTTGACAGCCAAGTGACAGAAGACAGAGTCTCAAAGACGCGGCGAGAAGGGGTGTGCTGGTGGCTGTGTAGCGCTTAGCCGATGCATGATTGATGCTTACGATTATGATTATGTGCGTGGGCCATGCCGACAATGGGCTCCACACATGATTGGTCCTCTCCGCACACAAATCGACACGAGATTATCGTTGTACTCGTACATTGACTTGACGTGGCATCGGGGTTAATTAAGAACTCTTTTTGGGCAGTTCAACGAACTGGCGAGCACATTTTTAAGTGGCCCTCGCAATGGATGGGGTGGATGCGGCGAATTTTTGAATTATTCCAACGAACGGGCGTGCATGTTTCCACTTGACTAAATCACCACTCCTCTGAAGTAGACTTCCGCAATTGCATTCATGTGCCCTTGGCGTATTCGCATTCGCGAAAAAGCATACAGTGGTGCTGGAAAGAATGCGAACGTCAGTGATGTGTGAAAATTGGAGATAATCACTCGGTGGAAATTTAACGTGCGATTGACTTTGGGGGGAAGCCAAGTCAAAAATTAATTTTTTTTAAAAATTGCTATGGAAATTATCTCAATTGTCGCAAAGAGCTTTGCGTGGGCAAAGTAAAGATAAATATTACTTCAATTGGAAAACAAATGAACTGTATCTCTCTTTTGATGACATCGCGATGGGAATTAGGTTCATAATCAGTCGCGTCAGATACGCAAAAATTTAATTTATTCCTCATCTGAGTGTGAAATATTTTTTAGGTTATGTTTAGGCTAGGTTTGAACGGCTGCCATAGACTCACATGAACCAATGAGGGTCTAAAAAGTCACTGCAAATTGTCTGAAGATATGTGATTAGCTAGAAATGTTTGGGTTGCTTGATTACTACTGTCCTAGTAACTAGAGTATCCAGCGTGCTTTGCTATACTCTCTCTGGTGAGCGTGTCCCCTTATTTTTCCAAGGGGATCTAATTTTTCCCGGTGTTCTTTACATGTGTACAAAATTGCATAACTCTCCATCGAATATTTGCTGAGAGATGCGAGTTTCTGTTTTTCCTACAGCCTACGACCGATTCCTGATCGATCGGGGCTAATAGTGTCAACAATTGCATAAGGATCGGTGCAATTGTTTAGAAATGTATCCTATACATACAGACGAACGTTCAATGTTATATGTATAGATACAAATGGTAAAATAATAATTAAAATTTTACATCGCCTCTTAGAACATCGCCTCTGTGTCGTCTACTTTCGTTTAGGCATGATAAATATGAAACTCTGAATAATGACATAGATTGCATAGCTCGAATTCTTATAAACCAAAAACAAGACAAGACACCCGTGAAAATCTCCTTTTCATGCCTGCAAAGTATCATTGAAATCGGTTCAGCTGTTTCGGAGATTAGCCCGAACAATCAGGCAGACAAACATTAAGGAATAACCAGAACGCGGCAATACTCGTTTTATTCGAGAAGCAACAACAACATTCAAATGCGACTCTTACCGATAACATCCGTTCACAATGCAAGTTCGATGAAAAAGAACCGTAACATGATCTCTCACTGACAGCTGTCAATCTGTATGGGTGTATGCGCTATAACGCATATTTGCCGAGTGTATGACATACAGCACACGCTTATAGGCGCTTATGTATTTCTAGTTGTTTTTTTTATATAAGGACAAAATCAGATGTCATAACTCACGAACCCGTCGACAAACTTTTGATAAACCATCTACACGACCATACGAACAAACCCTAAACATTTTATCGAATTCGGCACTTGCAACACTTTTTTATATATCGCAGTTGATGAAGCTTCTTCTTCTTCTTAGGGCGCTACAGTCCGAGGTGACCTGGGCCTCACTCAACATACCTCTCCAGCTAGCACGCAAAACATGCCTCTCCAGCCGGCCGAGGTCCCCCACGACTTGTGTGCGTCACCTTGTTCGTGGACGTCCTCTGTTGCGTTGTCCCACAGGCTCACAGTGGAAGAAGCTATGTACATTATTATTTTGACCAAATTTTGTATGAAAAATGATAAGGGTACCTGCCAGACCCTGATGATTTTTAAAATGTTGTTCAACAACGAAAACGTTGTTTCTTTCGTATAGCTTTTTTCCGATTTTAATCATCCTGAACTCTCAGCTGTCACGCTATCCTCTTTCTTTTCGTTGGCAACACATCTCACAAATGGCGCAAAATTCAGATCTTCCGTGAATTTAGGGACCTCCTTTATTTGGTTTCCACGAGTATTCTCAAAAAAACCGACGGAGCCTCGAAGTTAGATTTAACCACTGTCGATATAGTGCCCGCGGTACAGAGTCCTACAGTTTAATCCCGACTCCGAACGGCGAGATTGAGAAGCTTTTTGTAGACAGTTATACTCTTTGAGCATTGTCAGTGAATCGAAAGAAGTGGAGCCGTGTTATTTCTGGAATCGAACAGCTGCTTGGCTTTTCTAAAAAACGACTGGATGGCGTTTCAACCGCAAGACTCCTCAATGCCCTTGAGCTGGGAGGCTGCGTATGCCCTTTTCTTCTTACGCAGGATCTCTTTTCCCTCCCTTCTTCTGTTTCGGTATTCTTCCCTTGCTGCTCTTGTTTTGCGTTGCAGCGTTAGCAAGCGAGTCATTTTTGCCAACGAAAATAAAAAAGATAGCGTGACAGCTGACAGTTCAGGACGATTAAAAATGAAGAGCTATACCAAAGACACGCTACCAAGGGCTCTTTGTTGGTGGTGGTTGGAAGTCTATTGTGGTTTCGGCTACCTCTTTGATGACGTCGCGGTATTGGTTCCATACATTGTTGACGTTTATGGATGCTAAATGCACATGGGAGAGTCTCTAACTCAGGCGCTCTCTGTAGGCTCCGTCTACTCCAGTCGTGCTAAGACGTGGAATTTATTTTTTTCCTCTCATCGTTAGTGTCGATTAATCAAAGGAGTCTAACACAAGGAAATCAATCTTATGATCTTAAATCCAAACCTCATAAATCAGTTGAAATTTGAACGACTTCATATAAAAGTTAATTAAACTTTCGACTGTCATCACAGCGTTGGCACCGATTCCCGCCTAAGGATATCCAACTCCAAGCCCAAATAAGCTCGTGTATAAAACTTATATGTCTTCATAAGTTTTCAGGTTCCAACAAAGCCACACAACTCGTCTTAAAACTCTAACGACTTTAAATCATACACAGCCCCCTATCTCAGTGTGAACCGCATAATCCCCTGGGACACATACTCCCACAATCCGAGTGAAGTCTAGATATAAACTTGAGATGCCGAACTATAAGATTTGTCTCCTACTTGTACGAGGATACTACGGTTCACACACATACGGTTTTTAATGTCCCACAAGCAGATATAATAAAGTGCCCTGATACGGCAATAAAGAAGAGAATCTTAGCCGAACACCAACCAAAGACATCATAAGGAGCCAGAGCCAGCGCCAATTAAGCGGTGGATTTATGAGTAGTGTTAATTAAACCGGCTCATAAAGCGTTTCTTCCACCACCCACTGTGCAAACAATAAAGTTTTAGACAACTTCATTTAAGGGTTGCACCCACCACCAGTCGGCAGTCACTAGTCGCCACCCACCCCCTGGGAGGGGAGGTAATTTTCAAATCCCTGCGTTCACACATCAACACATCTGAACAATGCACAATTATGAATTGTCCTCGAAAGCCGTTCCAGCCCGGTCGGTGGAGTGATGGGATGATAACTGCGGATTAAGTGAGAGTGAGACCCCGAACAGGCAACACAATGTCACCCCGTCAGAAATACAAATCACCCTCAACACAGGCGACGAGCGCTGCGCCAAAGCGAGCACGTTCGAAATTAATATTTAAGAACGAGCGCATTTTGACAGATCAATTTGAAAGCAGTTGCCGTGTTGGGCTAACCCTCTAATTCTCACCCCCATCCCCTCCTCCTGACTGGAGACGCACGACGACGGTTTTAATTTGCGCGTCGACGTCTGAGTGCATCCGCTTAGCCACGACGAGCGAAAGAGTGTGGTGGTGGGGAGGGGGCAGAATGAAAAGCAATTTCACGATTAATTTCGCAGGCACAATCCGGGCGATTGTCGAATGGAGGTTGCTTAGTGGAGCACAATCGCCGGCACCGCACACAATCACGTATGCGTCGATGTGGATGGGCGGCATCCACACCGGATGCCGGCAGGACAGGACTTTATGTGGATTTCCTGCCGAAATCGGTATCCTTTTGGCAAATATTCTTTTTTTTTTCAAGATTGAATTGTGTTTTGGGGACGAACGATGGCGTGTGTCCTGCTGGGAGGTTATTTGAACTTTTGATAAGGAATCACGAACGATGAGGCGATTGCTGTTGTATTTGCTGAGTGATTTCTTTCTCGTCCCCGGGGATTTTCGGATTGTAAAAGGATTTAGTTCCTCCAGCTTCTGTTTGCGACTTTTTTGAATTCTCCTCTTTCCCTTTTATTTGCCTCGTCGGCCGAAGGAGGCCGAGTGTTATAAAGGGACACGTCACAATGGAATGCGTAGGCGGTGGTGGTCGTCGGTCATCGGTCAGTTGATTGTTTGTTTTTGACTTTTCAGTGGGGGCTGTGCGAAAGCTTGCAGATGACAGAGAGAAGGGCTCAGAATTCTTAAGTTGAACGTGGCTGGACGGCATGGAAAAGGGTTCAAAGGGAAAAACTTTTCCAATATGACAGGGTACACACTTGTGTGCACGGGCAAGAGGATATATGGTCAGCAATGAAATGGAATTTGTATGTTAATTTTACATGCGTTCTCCTACGAGGGAGTAAGATGTTCTCAAGTCAAACTAAGAAAGGATGTGTTGGTCGTTGGAGCATAGGTTTGAAGCATCAAAGAATCAATATCGAATATGAAAAGTTTGACTAAGCACTCACGAAATGCTTGTGCGGGTGGAGGGGGAGTACACCTGGAGTCTCCTGTCTCTGGCGAACCGTCGCTCATGGTGTGGCCTCGAACGTCTGCGTTGAAGGTTTTTAGTATGAATGGGCGATGAGACATTTTTTTCAGTCAAAAGGATGTGGTGCTTAACTGATTGAAGTGACATTGAGACTGTCTAGACTTTGAAATGTTGTGAAATCATCGTTCAATTTTCTGTTTTTATCCCTCGTGAATAAGTCATTAAGAATAAATTATAAAATTTCATCGCTGATATTGTTCACTTTGTATCGGAACACAAAACTGTGTCCCTCAGGGCATTAGAGAGCTAATCTCAACCCAAAAGTATAAGAGTTTCAAGAATTTCTTCAGCTGGTAATGCTCTCATTTATCCCTAATTTGCTCGTGGTACACAAACCATGTAACAGAGCTATAATTGCTCTTTCATTCGCAACACACCCAAGGTCGTGAAGCTATAAATGGATCAATTCAAATTCTGATTCTAGGAAACTTCAAATAATCTTTGAATTTACATCCGAAAATATGCTTCACATTCCACGTAGCGAAAGTTAATACGAGCGTTATTCTTCGTGCCAGTGTTTGTGGTTTCAGGGTATCAATTTTCATCGCGTGTTTCGCGGTTTTTTGAAAGAATATCTTATTACTCCCGAAAATATGAACAACCATCACCTACAGGGCAAAAACTTTGTGGCATTTAACGGTAGCAAGCAGTATCAAATTTTGAATTTCAAGCCGGATTTTTCTTATCAATAATTTTTTTTTTATTATTTAGTAATGTTATTTTATTTTTTCACATTTTGTTATATCCTGTTTGCATATTTTTCTAAAGAAAACTTGTTCGTGGTTCCTGGTAAGATTTATTAGATTTAATTTATGCCACTGTAGAGGGTATGGACAACTTACCTCCGACCCGAAGAGTCTTCGACTCTAAGCACGCGATCTTTGGTCCTGTTTACGTTGATGGCATTTGGAGGAGAACGTTCAACCACGAACTATATGGGCTGCACAGCGATATGAGTCTAGCCAGGCGTCTACGGATCCAACGCCTAAGTTAGCTCCGTCTGGAAGAGTCTTTGACTCTGAGCCTGTGGGACAACGCAACAGAGGACGTCCACTTACAAGGTGGCGCACACAAGTCGAGGGGGACCTCGGCCGGCTTGGTGTACGAAACTTGAGACAGCTGGCGAGAGATCGTGTTGGCTGGAAAGGCATGTTGAGTGAGGCCCAGGTCCACCTCGGACTGTAGAGCCCTAAGAAGAAGAAGAAGAATTTATGGCACTACCCACCCTGTAGTGGGCCAAATACAAGTTTCTTTTTAAAAATCCAATAAAATGAACAAAATTATTTTTTTTCCCATGTACCACAGCTTTATTAGTAAAAAAATTCCCATTAATTATGGAATACATCGTCGTTCAAGTGGCTGCCTCGGCTAGCTTCGCAGCAGCGCATTATGTCACCGCAATTTTCCAAGACATCTTTCGGGCTGTATCTCACGTATTGCTTGGATCATATTGGCCTTAAGTGCTTGAATTATTTCCGGATTGTCATCGCTCCTTCACGGTTTCCCTACAAAAAATAAAAGAAGTCCAAAGGGCTCCCATCGCAGCTCCGAGGTGGCCAATTGACATCGTCAAGACCGCTTAAAACCTCGATTTGTGAATTTGGTGCGCATAAGATCGATTGTGGCATGGGCTGTGTGGCATGGCACGCCATCCTGCATGAACCAGAGGTCGTTCAAGTGAATGTCTTTTCTTTTTTTTTGCTCGTTCGTATCTAAGCCATAATGCTTTAGTAGTCTCCCAAATAGGTAGGGCACGCCATCTACTTACGAGACTATTTCAAGAATCCTATTGTCCACCTTTTTCCTCAACTCTGAGAATGGCGGTTTGATTCCATGAATTACTTGCGACAGTTCGGTCTCTGATCCTTTTCTGGCGAGTTCATCTGCCACGTTACTGCCGGCAATGTCCTCGTGTTCAGGGACCCAGTACAAATTAATCGAGTGCTGTGAGCCAAGAGCCTTCATTTCTTCGCGACAGCATGCAACCAGCTTCGACTTGATTTCCGTTGCGGATATTGATTTCATGGCCGATTGACTTTCAATAAGAATGGTAATATCAGCTGATGGTGTTGCCATCATTCATTGACCGCCAGGACCACCGCTTTAAAAAACACTGCCGTAGTCAGGGAGTCTGATTGAGGAGTGAAAGTTTAGCTCGTCAGAGAAAATGCCCGCGCCTGTGCCTGCTTCCATCTTTGACCCATCTACACCGATGGCCCCTTGGAGCATTCAGACTCAAAACTGGTCCATTGTACTGCCAGGTAGCAACCTACTCCAGTGCCGTTAATTTGATCCCAACGGCAAATGGTGACTGGACCAGATTCGATTTCACTGGGATTCGAACCTGGGACTCCTCTAACTTGGGGCAGGCACTTAACCAACTGCGCCATCCAGTCGTGTTTGTGGTCGTATTGCTGATGGGTTAATTAGATACACACTCCTCTCTGGTGGGGAATTGACAGTTGAATGGTCTCTCAAAGTCGAGGAATGGGAGTCTACAGTCCCTCTCCGCTTCTGATACTGCATGTCTGTCTAGAATGCTTGATTGACTGATTCTCAGAGCACTTTTATCGGGCGATGCCTGCATATAAAGATCTAATGAAAGCATGTGTAGGATGGTTTCCAAGCCAGCTGTTGGGATGCCTGACCCCCATACACGCAAGTCTTTGTCTTCAGATTAATGGCTTTCTACGCTGCCTGCCATCAGGCTACGCTGTCATGCGTAAGGATGGGTCTGACAATAGGGACACACATCCAAAGGATAGTCTTAGGGTTTGATCCCCATTTTCTACCGAAAAATTTGGTGCAGATGCAAAGAGCGCATGTTACCTTTTTTACCCTTTCATTGACGGAGGCAGTAAGTCTTTAAACTTCCTGCAAACACACCAATTTAATTTTTCCCCAAATATGTCCCCGTCAACCCCTACCAGAGAATAGTAGACGAGTCATCATTTTTTTCTCATCCCATTCGAGCGCCAGTGTGGTTTGCCAGTCATCACTTTTCACAAACCGTCCACTACTCAGCCTACATTGACACCACAGAGTGCTGCTGCCACCACTCGCAATGTTACACGTGTGCAGTCCATATCCTAGACATCCCCTCGAGCAGCGATCATCCTTCACTCAGTGAATCTGGACCACCATCAAAGCCCCAATGTTTCGTCACACAATTGGCTCCCTTGTGGATAAACAATTCGCAATTACAAGTAATAAAATCCCTTTTGGCGATTGTCCCCAATTTGCAATTCAAAACACAGACGACTCCGCATGTCTGGTACTCCGATCCAATGAATATGAGTAATTTGTTTTGGCTGCAATAAGCGGTGTACTCTTGTCCTGAGGGTCGTCGGCTCTGGTGTCCCACCGCAATGCAGGCCCTTCCAACGCCACTCCGCCGCCGCTCAAATGGGGACAAGAACTGCGCTAAAAATAGGGAAACCGAGTGAATGGCAGAGTGGTAGAGGCGGTGGCAGCGCCAGAGAAACCGATAAGAAGTCGACCGCTTCTCGACTCCGCCAGCACGGTGATCCTGTCTGGCATTGTATTGTACAACAAACCGGTGATTAATTTCAGATGACTTCGAAGGCGACTTGCCGGTTGTCATGAAGGCGCCTCTCTCGTTCGCAGATGCACCAGCGAATCCACAGCCATTCAGTGGATGCTCCTGTTGCTGATCATCTCCACTCGGTGGCTGCATGCAAAACGATACCGAGCTTGATTTCAAAAGATTTATTGATTGTTATTACATTTTGAACAGTCGTCATCGATTAAGGCTATTAAGACGACATCCACCCCCCTCCGCGTCGGTCCACAGTGCTCAATGGGGGACAAAACGATCTTCACGTTGGGTGCGTGAGCGAGGCCCTGGGATGGATGGATGTCATGTGGGAATCGACGATCGATGACTCTATACGTTTTCCTATTCCCTCTTTTTTTTGCCTGAGATGTCGTAACGGTGGCTGGTGGATCGCATTCGAAATTAATCAAGACAGATGAAAGGAGATCACTTCTGACGTTCGGGGAACGTTCAACCGCGAGAAGAGACCGGCAGTGAGGCAGCTAATTGGATCTAATAAATTTGTTTGACAAATGAGCGAAACACATTCGTTGGATACACTTTACTCGGTTCTGGAGTGAGATTGATGACGGGATTCTTGAGGCGACGGAGGCGGATACAAATTGATTTTTAATTGAGATATTGATTGGAATGTTGATTGGAAATTTAAGGAAACTCAAAGGATTGCTGCTGAAATGTCGTACGGAATTAACTTGGGCCTGGAACCAACTAATGCCCTTTGATCGTAGGCCCACGTGATTGTCTAAAAATATATTCGAAATTTTGTTCGTTATACAGAAGCAGAGTGTTGTGCGTGCACGTCAAACGCGACGCGAGTGGGTGACCTACAATTTTATGCTGACTCCGAATGACAAAGTTTGAGAAACTTTTTCTTGACAGTCCAAATACAATTTTCTTTTCAAAAATGCAACAAAATGAACAAAATTCAATTCGATTCCAGGCTTACTTAGCAGGCCTACGACCCATGGAGAGTCTGAGCCTGAGATATCGCTGCCGTCCATCGTTGACGGTCCTGGGCACGCTGCTTCCAGTCATCAAGATCAAGCTGTCTTATATCCGCGATGACTTGGTCTTTCTACCGGGGGTTCCTCTCCTTCTCAAGCCAGGAGGCTCGGATTCGCAGACCCCCTTAGCTAGAGCGTTGTAGCATCGGTTGCCAAGGGCGATTCTATGTCGTCTATCTCCACTGTGATGTCTTTCTTTGAGCTCACGCCCCGAGGTAGTCAAACTCTTTCAAAAACTAAATCACGCGACAGCGCATCTCCTTGCCGAAATCCGGAGCAGGTTTCAAACGGCTCGGAAGTAATCGAGCCAAACTGCACGGTGCATCGCGTATGTGTTAGCGTGGTGCAACCGGATCAGTTTTTCCGGGATCCCGAATTCGCCCATCGCTTCGAATAGTTCCGTGCGATGAATGCTGTCGTATGCGGCTTTAAAATCGACGAAAAGATGGTGCGTATCGATTTGAAACTCGCTGGTCTTCTCCAGGATTTGCCTTAGTGTGAAGATCTGGTCTATAGTCGATTTGCCGGGCCGGAAGCCGCAGTGGTACGTGCCGATTAGTGCGGTGCAAAACGGCTTTAGACGTTCACACAGTACGCTGGACAGGATCTTTTAGGCGACGTTAAGCAGGGATATACCTCTATAGCTGTTGCAAGAGGTAGGATCGCCTTTTTTGTGGATGGGGCATATGGAGCTGATATTCCAGTCGTCGGGCATGCTTTCGTTATTATGGATAGAGACAATCGCTAGAGTAGTCTAAAATGAAAATATTGACCAGTAGAGATTGCAAGTGATCTCACACATTTGCTGAGCAACGGCTGTGAGAAAACTCGATCCAATCAAAACGTCTCGCTTCCAAAGTGCGGAGTCCTCAGAGAGCTTCATCCTTCTTTCCTTCCACTTACCGAGCTTCGAGTCAGCAGATGAGTTCATGTCTCTCCTTGAATAAATATCAAACGTTAAATGTCACTGCTTCAACCCCGACTCAACTCAAGAGGTCTCAACGATCAACACTCGCCCTTGCCCCCTCATCGTTTCATCGCTCATTAATTCAATTGACCAATTTGAGGCAAAAATTAGGGGAACGCAATCCCACTCTTCAGTGCAAATTAAAACCCACTCCCACGTCAGGCAGGCGCTCCACTTGACATTCTTCCCTCCAACGGACTCATTTGTTTCGTCATCTGGCGAGCGACGTTGACTGCAGAAAAAGAAGACGGCAAAAGAACTTGTCAATTGTTTCCTTCTCAGTTGCCGTTCGTCCTTCACTCGCCACTCACACAATTCCTTATCGTACTCCAGGGAGCAGCAAAATTGTTTTCAATTTATCATTACTTCAATCTCCTCCACCACAATGGCCACCCGTCCATTTAATGATGAGTCAAATGCCACTTCCTTACAAATACTCAGCGGGCTGGTGTCTGTCAGGATTAACTGGGAAACTTTAACTTTGTGCCGTCCTCAGCGCCCTGGTGCTGGGATAACAATTACAAATGGAAAAGTCACGCTAATGATGGTGCTACCGAAACTCGAACGGAAGCCCTGCCGTAGTGCGCTCCTTCTAATGAGCCAAAAGGAATCTCGAGCCAAGAGCACTCTCCGTGCGGCGTCATCGCAGCTCCGACTTCTGTGAAAGAACGGATTTCTTTTTTCCCCCAACGACTTTTGTTGTAGAATTTAATTTGCTTAATAGCATCCGTAGCGCGCTGGATTGAGACAGATGGGGGTGACGCAGCGCCCCATCATCATCGTCATCATCGCCAGTGCGCGTGGAGACGATGTTTTAAGCACTATTTGGCATGATTCGTGCGGTGGCACCCGCGTCACCCACGGGCATGATGAATTACGCTGACTGGATGCGCGCACACAAACACCCTCCACCTGGCCGTGTTGCCCGTATAGACGAGCCCTGCGTGGCGATGCACGTTACGTCCTCCAGAGTGCATCACAGAGAGCAGCATAAATTATCCGGCATCGGATCCGACTGACTTTGGAGCACGGTCTGAGAAGGCTTCGGGTGTCTAGCGCCGTGATTTGGAGCGACGCGCTTCCTTGGCACTATTTGATGCGTGCAACGAATGCAAAGCGAACTGTGCGAGATGCACCGTCGCAAGTGCTAAGTGTGGGGCCTGTATCTGTAGCATCTGCTGCAGAGATTAAGTGCGATACAATGAAGTTTATTGCGATCGCAGATGTGGAAAAAGTTGAGATACTTTTCCTTGCTCTTGTTCCGTTGTTCGTTGAGTTCACTCCCAGTCGGAGAAGTTTACGATGCGGTGGGAGGCGGGGGCACATCCCGCATCCATCGGTCACTGTTGGATGTAAATTGTTTTGTTTGAGTTTTTCAATTAAAGTGTATCATGAGCGGCCCGGAATGCAGAGGAGGTGTGGAGGGAGTTCCGCTCCTAAGTCGAACGGACATCCGGCGTGACGTATTCCCATTCTGCCGGCGGGGTGGACGGCGGGAGGGGCTGATGAGTTTCGAAGTAGTTTTGTGCGCTTTGGATTAGGGAAGGAATTATTTTCGAAACGACAGACGGGAATGGAGAGAATGGCAATTGTATCTGCTGTGACTTAGTGAATCGATGCATGACAGGGTCTAATTGAAATTAAAATATTCTCAGTTCATTCGGTCGAGAGGATGGGGCGAGCGATGGACAGGGCGACCGCATTAATCGAGTGGAAGGTCAAGATGGCTCTTGATTTGATGACTCTCGATGGGATTAAAGATGGAACCACTGGAGGGTGTCGGTGAAAGGGGAATTCGACATCGAGTGGTATTTTAGGAAAGTCAAGGAAATCCTTGAGCAATTGCACTGAAAAAGTGGCGCCTTGAAAGGGAATTATACACTTTTTTTCTCCAAAAATCGTTGGCTTAAGTGACAGATGGAGGAGAGGCGTATGTGGAAGTGCAAGGCAGCGAAGCATGTCGCAAGTGGGATTTGACAAGTTTTCAGTGGACGTGGAGGAAAGTTATTTGGTGATGGTTTTGAAGTTCGAAAATATGTATATGCGTGTCCATAAAGCGATGGAATTGAGGTATAATCGGACCTCAAGTGTTGTTTTCGGTATTGACCTTGAAGATCCTGTGATCCCTAAGCGGGCCGGTGTTTGAATCTTCCTCAAGCAAAAGCGATGATATTTCTAGTTCTTACTACCGCAACGTAAGTTAGAAGGGGTTGTGTATAGCCATGGTACTAGACCTGGTTTAAAACCCCGATTATTTCCAAATGCCCGCTTGCATGTGTTGAAATATACGTATTTTTCTTAGTTGCTTCCTTCCAGTTTAAATAAGAATCAAGTGCGATGCCAAGACTATCGGTAATCTTCCAGAGCTTGAGTTCAGCCATATTTTTATTTCACGTGCGAACTGTGGAATATTCCTGCTTTCTGTTTTCTTTGGGGTGACTTTCAAACCTCGAATTGCAGTCCATTTTTTGTTACCGAGACGCTCATTTAACGACGAGAAATTTTCCCATACACTATATTGGGTATGCCATCTGTACATGCGGCTACTTCAACCGCGTACGCGGCTATTTCATCCGCGTAAGCGGCTACTTCCTCCGCGTTTGCGGCTACTTCCTCCGCGTAAGCGGCTATTTCATCCGCGAAAGCGGTTACTTCATCCGCGTAAGCGGCTATTTCCTCCGCGAATGCAGTTACTTCATCCGCGTAAGCGTCTGTTTCATCCGCGTAAGCGACTACTTCCTCCGCTAAAGCGGTTACTTCATCCGCGTAAGAGGCTGTTTCACCCGCATAAGCGGCTATTTTATCCGCGTAAGCGCCTGCTGTAACAGTATCTCTTTCGATTTCGTCAACCACTAGTTTGCATAAGAGTGGAGAGAGCACTTCGTCTTGTGGTGTCCCTCATTTCACCTTGTTCGTGCAGCAAAGGTCACCTAGAAATGATTTGACCAGACGCGATCCACTCGCAGAGTCCTGCATCGACTCCTGCTTTGTAAAGGCTTGCATGGATTGCATTGACAACACTGTTGTCCTTCTATATCGAGAATCGCACTCAAGGTGTCCTCTTAATGATGCAGAGATTTTTCGACTGTGGAGCCTACCTTGTGCAAATCTCTGTCCTGACTGGCCTACCCTTGAAGAAAAATGGCATTAATTGCCTTTTAGAAAAGCATAAAAATTACTTATTACTCCCGTTCTTTCAAATTTTTGTCGCCTTTATTGATACACCAAATGAGAGGTTTACTTACAGGCACCCCATCGGATTTACCAACGTGGTATTGTAAAAGAGCAGTGAATTCTAAAGTACGCCATCCCCGAACTGAGTGTCACATATTTCCTCTCCCAAATGACCTCCCATTCGAGTTCATTAGAACAAATCCGTTCGGAATTAGTCCGCCTTTCACCTTTGACACAGCCTTTCACCGCCAAGAGGACAACGAGCTCGAAGCGTGTATCGATTCCATTTGCTTTCAACCAACGGACGATCCAATTAGTGCCTTGTCTCCTTAACCTCAAATCGTCGGAATCACCGCCGTCAGTCGTGGCGATTAAATGAAAGCATCTGCCAGCGAATGGAGCTTTTCAATTCCAGGTCGTTGGCGCCTGCAAATTAGTCTCGGAACTAACAATCAAGTGTAACAAGCCCCCAAATCACCGCTAAATTGGTTTAGTTAGTCCTCTGCGGCCACGCCAGAATGTGTCCGTGCCCCAAATGACAGACAGCCGTCAGCACACGCAACGCAACTCTGGACACAATGAGTAGATGCACTTATTTTATTCCCCATCACCGGGTCCCGTCAAATGTCCTTTCAAAGCAGTCCGACGATAACAATCAACGAGCGGTGGACGCAAAGCAAAACAAAAAAACCGAAACACTAGACAACTGGTGAATCGCATGTAAAGCTGCGCACCCACCGGGCGAGCTCGATGACAGACATGCACTCGTCGAGGATGTGTCACACAAGCAGGAGAGCAAAATAAGTGCAACAGAATTGAAATTAAACCGTAGCACTCAAGTGCAGCCAACAAAATCAACAAAAGGACTCAGCATTTGTTATATTAGAGTCGATGCAATCCGACACTGGCACGGAGCCTAGCGCTCATCATCTGCCGTCGTTATACGACGCCGCCGTGCAAGTGCATTCACCACCGCATGACTATCTGGGGGTGCTCATAGTCAAAGGACGACGGGAAGGGACCCGACGACGAGAATGCATTCCTGTTGTTGTTGGTGCCGCTGCTGCTGGTGCTGGCGTGCATTCTAAACTAGAAATCGGAATGGGCGCCTCTGATGGAAAACGAAATTGTCGACTTCCTTCTGCAATTGTCCTCGAGTTGATAAACGACAGTCTGTGGGGGTATAATTTGCTTTTTCCCATTCGCATTCATCATTTCTTTCATGATGTTTGCGATGTTTGCGCACATATCCTTTGACAGTCCTGAAGATGAGTTCTGTTTGTTGTGCTGTGCTCGCCGCTTGGGTCAGTTGCCCTCTGTGGGGATAACAGTCTTGTTTGCGTTCAGATAAAATATGAATTTCAATGTTGTCGAGTGTATTTTTGATAAGAATCTTCTGACTTCTCTCATTTCAGGACATGAAGAGCTCATAAAATGCCGGAGAACAAACCAAAGTCCAATCGAATACCCCGGCGACGACCGTCGAATTTGAATTTGAAGGTGGTACGTGTGGAGCCTGTGGAGGATAGGTGAGTTTTTCAAACTGTATACGGAGCCATCTTGCGGGAAATAATTTTTCTAGGAATGTACTTTAGTTAGGGTAACAATTTAGCGTAGACACATGAACCGATTGGGTATGACTTGGTTGGAGGTGTGTGACTGGGATACATTTCTAGTGAGGATAAGATCCATTGGTGGGTTCAAAGTTTGGAAGAGTGTGAACGGAGCCACGAACCTTTGAGGGAGATAGTGTGGACAAAGCAGTGAATTTTGTAAATTCACACTTGACGGGATATTTGTGGTTTTAAAATTGAATTGTGTCTGATATAGAAAAAGGAGCCGTGGAACTGGGAATTGGAGCAGACAACCCTTCTCTTGTGGAGGTATTAAAATGTTGATGCGATTTAGAAAGAGGAAGAAAAAAAGGTTAAACGTTTATTGAGGGAAATCTTCTCTTTTTTGGACGGCGTTGTGGTGAATCTGGGCTTTAACCAAAGGCCACTCCAGATAGCCGTCGCCAGTTTCAATTTGGTTGAGGTCATCCTCAAATTGTGCGTGCTATCATAATCGTGATCGTCCTTTACTGTGTCATACCAACGACCTGGAGTCATGTTTCGTTTGCTGTATGGCGTGTAGTGCCATCCTTCTGGAACACCATCTCTTCCACAATCATGCTGTTCAATCAGGAAACTAAACTATTATTTATTATGGTCCAATAGCGAATAACGTTAACCGTTTCCCGCTAATTAGCTTAATTTTTGTAAAAATTTGGTCCGCTGACTCCACCAGCCCACAGGCCGTAGTAAACTGTAAATTTTCCAGGAGGTAATGAAGGCTTGAGAACCTAATGTGGATTATCTTCGTTAAAAATGAGACGACTTTGCTAAAAGTAGCCCTAAACGACGAACATGCTCGCCGAACTTGCTCGTTTGCGTCATCCCCTACACGGCGAACACATTTTGTGTTGTTCCTTCAAACAGTCAACATGTGTGATAGGGAAGCACAAGTGGTGAATTCCTCGATAAAATCGTGACTGGCTGTTGACATTGTGCTTAATCCGCGATATGCACTCGGCGACGTTGACAGCAGAAATTAGGTTTGCTCGCGAACATGGACCTACACGGCGAACATCAAAGCCAACGAACACGACAAAATCGAAATTTTTCGCCAACAGCAAGCGGCTCGCGAACCAGCCCATACACGAAGAAAATGCGGCGAGCACGAGTAAGTTCGGAGAGCATGTTAACCTTATCGCTGAACATTTTTGAATTTTTTTAGTGAATTTTTCGACAAAACAGCGATAATGCCAGTTCACCGAAATTTTGACGTAAACGATGGTCTTTCGTCTTCAATTCCAGCACGAGCTGAATCTTGTAAGCCCTTAAGTCAAGACCATTGACAAAGACCAAGTTGTGAACGATGTCGAATCGATAGATGTGGATCTTCTTCAAGAGTCTCCCGAAAGGATGGACTATTCTCTTCAGTACTCTTCTTATGCGTCTCGTTCTCACCGCATATTGCAAAGAAAATGTTGTGCAAAAACGGTCAATAATACGGCGAATAGTAGTCTAAAATAGTCGTTTATATCAAGTGTTATATGGTCATCATATCTGCTTCCAGTTGTCCAGACCAAGTTGTCATGTATCCGCGATCACTTGATCTATATGCCGGATGTTCGGTCTTCTTTCCTTCTCGAACCTGGAGGCTGGGATTCGAAGATCCTCTTAGCTGGAGCATAGTTGTCCATACGCTCGATGGGGCCGAGTCGACGGTTCTTCTTCCAGCACTCGGCTCCATATAACAATACTGGTAGAATAATTATCTTGCAGATATGATCAGCTTGGATCTACACGGCTATGATTAGGCCCCCTTCTCTCCTATGCATCGGTCGTTTGGTGGAATAAACTTTCGCGTAAATACGTAACTGTTGCTTTCACCAAGTTTCAAAGAACGGTCTGTCTCGGCTGCATGGGGGCCTTCCCCAGTACACCTGGCTTTGCTCTTGATGCACTGCTGAATCTCCCCCTAGATATCCACATCATGGGGTGTACTCTCAGGGAAATCTTCCATTTAAAAAGAAGTGGTTTTTGGTACAATTCGCTGACCTTGCGTATCGCATTTCCTTTGACCCCAGTATTATGGATATGCTGTCTGACGCATGGACACCTGTACTCCAGCTGCGACGAACATACAAAGTCGACATTCCCTGCACACAGAACTGGCTCTGGCCAGAATCTGAGCCAGGAAAGGAATGTAATCGAATCTTCACGGACGGCTTCAAGACCAATGAAGGATCTGGTGCTGGCGGCTTCGTGGAGGGCGACAACTTTAGACTGCATACCTCGTTAGGTAAATTTGCGTCGGTTTTCCAAGCGGAAACCTATGCGATCCTAATGGCAACGAACTATATTATGAAGAATAGGTGGAAGGGGCGAAGTAATTGCGTCTGTAGCGACAGCCAAGCTGTGCTTAAGGCCTTGCTGAAGTCTTTAACCACTTCCAGGATAGTTCAGGAATGCAAGTCTTCTCTGAATTTGGTCGGTAGCTTAAATTCGCTGAGACTTGTCTGGGTCCCGAGGCACCACGGGATCACAGGAAATGAGATCGCCGATGAACTTGCTAGGCGAGGATCAGATGAGGCATTCTCAGGACCTGAACCTAAGCTGGGACTGCCTGCGTCTTTGGTTAGGGCTTGCATCGATGGTTGGACTTCTCGAGAGCACAACCGCAGGTGGCATGACTCACCAGGATGTAGACAGACCAAGCCCATGCTCCACAACGTCTGTAAGAAATCTGCGGCTTTCTTGTTATCTCGCACCAGAAAAGATTGCAGACAACTCACCGGCGTACTAACGGGGCACTACACCTTCGCCAAACACCTAAATGTGTTTGGCCTCTGCGACGTGGAAAATACGACGACTCTGCAAAGCACTGCATCAGCTACTGTCCCGCCTTTGCTCGGTTCAGTTGGCAGTTTTACGACGCTGATGAGGTGCGAGCTGATGATGTAGGCTCATCATAGAAGCTCCTGCTGGTCTTCCTTCAAAAGACCATGACATTTCAGCAAAAGTAGGTTGCTGCCTTGTAGTACAATGGACCAGTCAAGAGTTTTGACCATAGATGTTTCGACAAACTCTTTACCTACCTCGAAATTATAACAGTCCTGTCGGTTGTACATATTGACCAAAGTGGAGTTCTACGGACCGATTTGCTTAGGTCCCGCCTGAGCTCCAATATATGTAATCCAATAGCATTATAAGTCGTTTACAACGGCATATCGCTTACAACGACCGAATTCGTCAGTCCCTTGAAGGTCGTTATAACCGATTTTGACTGTAGTTCCATTTGACATCCAAGTAAACTATTCAAAATGTGACTCTTCCCTAACCTCTAAAGACGAAAAAAAAGAGCAAAACTAAATATTTTCTATAAAAATCTCAATCTGACGCGTTTTTGACAAATATCTTTGGTGACCCTGAAACTAAGGACGTCAATAGCCTCCACCGACTCTCTACATTTTGGAGGACAGGGACACAGATGGAGCTTCTCCGATCCAAACCTCAGTTCAGTGTCCCTCGCTCGATATCAGCACCATCTATGGGCCTTTGAAAAACCACACTCGTTAGATATCTTTCATCAATCTGACAAATCACTCATAAATCTCATCAACGCAATCATTTCCCGAACAGTTGCACAACCTGCTTCTGATTATGGCCAGCCCCCTTTGGTGGGCGTGATTCCAGACCAACGCTTCTGTGGCGACATCAAAAAGTATAAATTCACGACGACCACGTCGGTGTCGTTCCTTAGAGAAATCCTATGCTTAACCTTGTCTTTATTACGATGACGATGGCGATGACTATTCCGTCAGTTTATTGCCGCCTTTGATGTCGTCCTTCACGCGCTCCGAAATATTGGCGCGCATCTCTCGATTGCACAACTCCCACCTCGGCCGGCACTCGGTCTTCCACACGCTCCGCCCTATTTATAGGCGCACTTTATTCGTAATAAATTTCCTTGCCATTAAATAATAAGCATTGAAAAATTTTAAGGGCCTGCTAAGCGGACATCGGAATGGTTCCGTTCTTCGAGAAAAGTATTCAATTTTTATGGTTATGCATTCGGATCAAAAAAACGTATTCAAGCTCCGGTGCCTCGGGGAGGGGAGGCAGAAAGGCCAGTAGCTGGCAGAACGGATCCATAAATTAATTAACCTCTTGACAAATTTATGCAATCAACTGGGAAGGCACTTAAACATCGCCAGGATTGCATCATAAACGAGTCCCTTTAGTCGGCGCTGAATATTGCAAAGTTCGCTCGGCTTTAATGTCCAATAAAACCGGCCGATAGCGCACTCAAGAATTAATACGTCCGCCCACCTCCTCCACCAGCAGCTCTTGTCGCTCAGGCTGAAGACAAAAAACAAAATACACCGCATTTCTATTTTATTCGAGATACATTTGTAAAGTTCTAATGCACGTTTTTTATGATTACCCCACGTCTTCTTCTCTCGTCTCTTTCAGGGGCAGCGATGATTCCTCTCAATCGGCAGCACCCGTTTTTGTAAGTATCTAAAAATAGACGCGTGAGATACAGAGTATCGCTCGCGGTCATGGGGATGATGCAGGTTCGAGCGGAGCGCAAACAGATTCACAGGCGATGAATTCAATTTTCGTCAGCAATTAGCAGCTCGTTGCGTTGTCATAACTCGCATGCACCAGATACAACCATGACTGGAGGATGCGCACACACACGCTCTGTGGTGCACCACCGACCGGATGCGCCATTAAAAACGGAGTGTGTGGGGTTGGATTACATTAAATGCGACCAAGACGCATCAAGCTGTCGATTGTAAATCTCTTCCAGCGTGAATCCGAAGAATTTGAGTGCGAACCAAACCCATGGCCATGGCCCGGTCGCTCTGTCTCTCGTCTCCGATTTATGTCACATTCATTTGACTGTTTATCTGTCTCTCATTCTAGGCATCCGTGCACCGACCACGGCACACAGGCAGCTCGGCAATTAAACGAGACGGATTACAACTGCATCATCATCACCAACATCATCCGCCGCACAGACAGCAGGCATCATCATCGCCATCATCTTCCGGAGTCCGCATCCATCATTCGGCCAACCCACCGTTGACAATGGCATCGGCAGCAGCCGGACCGGCAACATCATCGGGAGCGGTACAGCCACCGGGCACAACATTCCGTGCGAGCCATTCGAATAGTTTGGCCTTTGATTTGGCTCCGGGTGGACCTCCGAACACCGGCCCGACAGACAATGCCGGCAGATCAAAAACGAGATGTTGGTACGACAGGGCCGCACCGCCGCCACCTGCCCCGGGCGGTGGCACAGCCAGCACCGGCAACAACAATACGGGCGGCATAATGACTGGTGGAAAGCAATCAATTGCGGTGCCAATTCCGCAGCCCTTTCGACCTCCACCACCTGGCGTTCAGCATCCACACCAGTATCAGCACCAGCATCAGCACCAGCTCCAGCATCAGTACCAGCAGCAGCACCGAGCAATCCCAGTCGCATACTCGACCGGCAGTGGGGTGCAACTCCAACAGCATCACCCGCAGGAGGCTGCATACGCTGGCGATGCCGCCCCAATTGGTGGTGTCACTGGGGGTGGCGGCAGTCGCATTCCAATGGGACAACAGAATTTTAATCAAATTTCCAAAACTGCCACCAATTTGCTGAACGACATCTACGAGAAGCACTTGTTGAATCAGACGACGTTCGACATGCGTTCCGCAGGACCGAACGGCCACCATTACGCCCCATCCTCCGAGAGCGACTTTCATTTGAATAATTTGCCGCCGCCCGGTAAGCATCAGCTTGCACATCCGAACCAGAGCCATCAGAGTCAGCAGCACCAACAACAGCAGTATCACCACCATCAGCAGTCATCATCATTCATCAGGGAGTCCTCGACGAGCACTGGTGGCACTTCAAAGCCCACGAAGGGGTTGCATTTTTTAAAGATTCCACCGCCGCCCCCACAGATGGTCTCAACGACTGCACCCCATTTGCACTTTCATTTTCCCGGAGGGTTTGTCGAGCCCATGTGCGACAAGGCGGCCGTGCTCCATCATCAGCAGCGGCAGCAGCTCCAGCATCAGCACGTCTACGAAACAATACCAGAGCGACCGCAAATCAACACCACCCCGGCTGCGACAGCATCGAGCGGAAACAACAATTCCTCCACCGCCACAACCACCACCGCCGCCGCCACCGGTGTCACACCCAACGGACACCAGTCGTCAAACCGAAATCTAAGACGACGCGCTCCTGGAAGGGGCTCACAAAAATCCAACCCAAATCCAACTCCATCGACGACAGCGTCAGCCGGAAGCAAAAAATCATCATCTGCCCTCCCGGTAGCGTCGTCCTCCAACAATGACGTCGGCGGGCACAAACAACAAAGTGGCGGCAACAACAATCCGTCAAATCAGAGGAAACACATGTCAGCCGGAGTCGGCGGCGGGATTGGGTACGAGGAGCATTACTTCCAGCAGCAACAGCAACAGCAACAGCAGCAGGAAGAGTTTCATTACCGGAACCAAGCGCCACCACCGCCACCGCCAAAAAATCCACCACCACCACCGCCCCCGGTCTCCAGTCTTCCTCCAGCTGGGACACATCAACGGACCAGAGCCGACGGCGAGCATAATCAAAGGCACAGCCAGCACATTCAAGGCCAACAGCATCAGCAGTCGATTGCGAACCCCAAATCGGCGACAGTCGCCTCAAATGCGTCGGCCGGCTGTTGTGGTGGCACATCGGAGGATCACAGCGTCCGTGAGGTTCCCCTGGGCAGTGCGGCAATGCATTCGAGTTTCGTCGAGGACAATCTGCGGGAGGCCGGCCTCTTGGACAAACCGCCAGCGAAGGGGATGGGCAGTGCGCTGCCAATTGTTTTCGAAGAGGACGTCGGAATCGTAGCAACCGGGGATTTACCAAACGCCGCCACCAGCGCCGGACTGGATGAGGGAATTGCGAAGTACCCCTACAGGAACAGCAAAATTGATCTAATGATGGAAACGGCGCAGGCCATGGCTGCTGCTGCATACTATGCAAGGTGAGTCCTTTTGAACTTTGTTTGGGCAGTGTCCCGCGGGGGGTTTGGGCATTAAGCGTCCGATTGTGGCCGGAGATGTGATTAAGTGATATCCGTGAAGTGTACATCACTGACGGTTTTTATGGAGTCGGTAAGCTGTTCGACTAGGTGTCAGAGGTCCAAGAGGAAACCTTTGAAATTGAGATTTAAAGAGGCCTTGTGAAGGAAAGTCGCGAAATTGAACATGACTAGAGTTCTGAAAAGCTGTGAGGGTTAAGCACAATTTTAAAAGTTGAAAATGAAGGGTTTTCGAGGTTTCTGTGCTAAAATCTTTTAAGGTTTGCTTTGGTCCCTGGCTAACCACGACATTTGAATGGATACAGAAACAGAGTCGTTCCTGTTCACCTTGCAATCACAGTCCACACAGGATCACTTTTGTTGTCTACACTAAAGTCTGGCACTACACTCTTACATCGACTGCGAAAATGATAGTCTGGCAGCACTGGTACTGACTTGAAAGTCGTGAAGTGTGAATTGCTTTGCGTTTTTTAAAACTGACTTTAATGCCTCGTTTGATGGCAATTTCTACCATTCCACCACAAACGCTGTTCAAATAATGCACATTTTTTGGTTTGGAGTCTGTACAACCGTTGATTCCGTTGATCGGAAGACGCTTTGAGGCTTTATAAGAGTGGGCCAAATTCAAGTTTCCTTTTAAAAATGCAATAAAATGAACAAAATTAAATTATTTCCATATATTTTGGCTTTATTAGTAAGAACAAATATTCCCATTAATTATGAAATACAACGTCGGTCAAATGGCTGCCTCGACTGGCTTCGCAGTAGCGCATTCTGTCACCCCAATTTGATGGTTTCGGACTGTACGTCACTCAGTAGGATTGCTTGGATGATATATGTCTTAAGTGCTTGAATCGTTTCCGGATTGTTGGCATAACATCGGTTTTTCATGGTTCCCTACAAAAAATTGTCCAAAGGGGTCAAATCGCAGCTTCGAGGCAGCCAATTGTCATCGCCAAGACGGCTGATAACACGATTTGGAAATTTGGTGCGCAAACGATCGATTGTGGCATGGGCTGTATGGCACGGCGCTCCATCTTGCAGAGGTCCAAATCAGAGGTCGTCCAAATCCATGTCTTCAATTTCAATAAAAAAAAGTCGGTTAACATGGCTCTGTAACGTTAACCGTTGACCGAAACGTTTTTCCCAGCCTCATTTTCGAAGAAAAATGGTCTAATGATGCCACCACTCCACAATCCGCACCAAACTGTCACTCTCTGTGGATTCATTGGCTCGACAAAAACGTGCGGGTGTTGGTTTTCTGAGCGGCAATTTTGTTTGTTAACTTAGCCGCCGAGATGAAAATGCGCCTCGCCTCGTCAGAAAAGATGATCAGCTGCTCCAAGACCCAAGCTGCGAAGCGATAACGAAGCGGATAGTCGCGCGCCTTCAATTGCTGAGTCTATTGGACCTTGTAAAGGAATAATCCGAGATTTTTGTGCAGAATTCTCCTCAGGCTAGTGCGTGAAATGTTGAGCTGTTCGGGCTGATATCGATGGCGAGTTGATGTTAGTGAATTGAGTCTCACACTCTCGGCCACATTCTCATCTGTGCGCATCGTACGACGACAAGGCCTATGAGTGTTTTCCACTAGCATATCAGTCTCACGAACTTTTTCCACAGACTTGCGTACAGCAGTCGCATTTGAGCATTAAATGCAATTGAGTAATAGAGCCCTCGCTGGAAAGACCAAGATGATTTTGTATAAGACTATTTTGACGGACCACCAGCGTAGGAGTCGAAACACTTATCCACAAAGTCAAGATGCCAAATGCGGCGCTTGGACCAAGTTTCTACAGCAGCCACTCTTGCTGTACGTGAACTTGTGGTCGGCGAGTCGGCAAGGCTGCCAAATGTGGCCCTATTGTCAGGCCTAGTTTTTACAGCAGCGACTTGTGCTCGACGAGTCGACGAAGACGAAAGTTGGTTTGTCGGGGATCGAACCATAGACCTTCAGCGTAGGAATCGACATAGCGTCGCCAAGGCACGGCCATGTAGAGCACATTACCAACTTAGCTACGGCCCGAATGATCTTCGATTCTCAACCAGTGGGACTATGCACAGAGGACGTCTACGTCCTAAGTTAGGTTAGGTTGGGGTGACTGCCCATGTCTGTAAGGACATAAGATCACTTATACATTTAAGTCCTTATTGGATCCTTTGTGTTGTCACTGTCCAGCGTTAATTCATCACTATGGCTTCTACAGTATTCATTGCAGTGGGCTCCCATTCTTCGTGCATATGAACCGAGAAAGCAATGTCCAGTTTTATACCCTACGTTTTAGGTGTCGCACGCAAGTGGAAAGCGACCTCAACCAACATGACGTCCGCAATTGGAGACAGCTAGCTATGGACCACGGTCCGGTGATTCAAGAGGCAACAACAATTTCTTGAAAGACATCCTTGACATTATTCGCGAAATGCAGTAGACGTACAGTAGACTCACGAAAACGCGAACAATTAAAAACCACATTAGCTTCACGTTAGCGAGAGAGTTCACGTTTTCGAGGATAGAATTTTAACAAAAGAAGGGGATTGTCCCGTGGTAGAAATGAATTTAAAAACGTTTTTCACTTCACAAATTAAAAATAACTAGTCTTTTTAAATATTGTTTTTTTATTTTTAATAAAAATTTGTTACATATGTGCATATAATGGAAAGAATAACGAAGAACAGACCAAGACGACACGAATCTTGTACAAAGAAAGACAAACTCCAAATTTAAATGCAGCTTGTTCGGATTTTACTGTGAACTTTGTACGAAAATTGTTGTTCACGTTTTGGAGTGTTTATGATTTGTTCACGTTTTAGAGATGTCAATGTAAGAAAACATCTGTTCACGTTATGTGGTGTTCACGCTAACGCGAGTCTACTGTACTCAAAAATCAGGTTCTTGAAACGCTCTTCTTTTCCATCATAATTGTATGAACTAAAAACTGTACCATTTCTTAAGTGAGATTAATTCAAATTTCTACACCCTACCGTATCCAAAACAAACACTCTTCATGACAGCAATCCTATCTGACACATTAAAGGGGAAGACATCTTAAATTTCATCGAAATCTCGTTGCTTATTCAAAACAACTCAAAATGCACACTTTCCCAGAGGACATCCTCAGCATCATGATTGGATTTCGTCTCGATTACGTTTCATCGAAAGGCCATGTGTCAATTGTGGAAACATTTTGAGCAACTCGCCTGCAGTCCTAGTTAAGTCATTTCTTGAGTGCACTCACAAGACAAATAGTTTCTCTGTCAGGAGGTTCATTCAATCGAATTTGCTGCTTCATAAAATCCCATGAATCGTTGCTCAGGCAGGTATCCATAAGCTTCTGCCGACAACGCCCACAACTTAAAGCCAAAAACCACACCGAGTGCATGAGAACTTTCCCAGACTATGTCGTCCCCCCCTGCTTCGACTCCTGCTCCGTGAGAAGACCCTCAAGGGATTTTTGCAATAATCTCATCCATAATTGAACCAATGAACCAATTTGAAGTTTCCGCTTTAATTTTCCACTTGAAGCGATGGGCGGAACATTATTGTTTCACCGCCCCACCCACTTCACATCTGCCCTCGCCGCCATCGACTACAGTACGCGTGGTTGCTAATTAATTTTACCCACCGCACGAATCACCCATCGAGGCAACCGCGACCATCTAACTAACCAACCAACCAACCAACCGACCGACCGACCTGCAGAACGCGCCGACAATAACGAATACTCGTAAGTAGCGTAACGTAAAAATTTATCCAAAAAGTTGTTATAATTGCTGTTAACAGAAACTTTTTCCAATCAACCGAACTTTTGTCCCCCTCTCACGTTTTGATGGGTGGCCGAGGAGGAGATGGGAGGTGGGTGTCGGGTGTCGGGTGGTGAATTCTCATTAGAAAGTAGGGATCATGTCTTCCTGACCCGCATTAACTTTGGAGTAGAGTTCGGTCCTCGTCACTGCTTTGAACGTCAGGCGCTGATGGTATCATAAAATCAAGAGAGAATCCTTCATCCCTTAGCCACTAATTGACTTCCAATTTCCAACCGTCGTCGTCGTCCTCCGGAGAAGGCAGGGACTGGGCAACGTCGAAAAGGACGAAAGAAAGTCGAACGATGACGCAAAAGTTTATTCATCGAACGCCGGAGTTGGTCACGACTGTATCCCTCATCTATTCAGGACACGGATAAACAAATTGGTTCTCATTTGGTTTGACAGTCCGAATCGGGTGAATCGATGCTGCTGTGTGGTGCTGCTGCCTGGATCCTTGTCGTTGGCAAATTCAGATTGATTTCCATGTGGCGGGCAGAGATTTGAGGAAATCGTTCAGGAGGTGTGCCCCATCCTCCATCGTCGTCCTCGATGATAGAAATTCCGTTGCAATTTGAATTTAAATGGGCGAAGAAGCAAAACAAAAAGGGATGTTGCCTTTCGTTAAATCCTTGCTGCCGCTTGAATGATGAATGAATTGCAGAAGGGTGAGCCGGGGGAACACCGAATAAATTGTGTACGACCATTAGTCCTGGGCGTGCCTTGATTTTTTGAACACCTCTGCTGTGGAAGAATCGGCAGTTCGCTGACACGGTCCTGGAGTGGGACGTCTTTATATTTATGACGCTTATTCCGCCACATTCCACACACGTCCAATTAGTCACACCGCCAGCCGTTCCGGATTAATCAGACGCAACACTCCACGCCTTCACAACCTTGTCAGCACATCTTCACGCACCGCCCGCCGAAGCGCCTTCAACTAAATTTAAATTAATAAATTGTGTGCCGGAATGACGGCGCGATGACGTTGGATAGACAACGCCGGCGAGGGGCAGACGAGCAGGATGACAATACGGCTGGCTGTTTGGACACGCTCGTTGGAGCTGACAGTGACTGTGCTTTGCCGTAATTTGTCACCTGTTAAATCATCCCTGGAAAAGCAATTAGACACGTACCACTTGCATGATGAGTGGGTCTGCTCACTTGAAGGGTGCTGCCCGGGGGAGTGATGCTGTGGAAACGAATGGATCCTTCCGTTGTGAATGGGTAAACGAACGGGAGAACGGTTTTTTAAATGTTTTTTTGGGGGAAACAAGTTTAGATTGTAAACACTTGAGTTTGTTGTTCTTGAAGTTTCTTTGATGACGACCGTCAGAGGGGTGAAATGGAATTCAAATTATGGCACACAATTGAAGGCTGGCGTCGTGGGGAGATTCCATTTGTTAAGCAATTAAAATATTTTCGAGGCTCTCTTGAGGAATTGGAAATCAGAAGCAGCAACGTATTCAAGGCGGGTCTTTCATACTTGAGAAAGGCCTTTTGGATACACACTCAAGAGCAACTTTCTAAGGTGAATTTTTTCGGTTGGGAGAAGAGAACGTAGGCCTTTTGACGTTTGAGTTTCTTGAGATATTTGCTGCAGACTTTATTCTTAAAGGAATTTTGACTAAATTTTATAGAGAAGGTTCGGTTAATCTTATTAAGAAAGATCGTTCTATCGCATGAAACCAAAACAAAGATCGGCTTTGTTAGGAGTCACGGGTGCTCTAAGGACAACACCGACAGGGGCGCTCGAGGTCCTACTCTATCTTACCCCTCTTGACATCTTCTGCAGCAGGAGAGCGTCTTCAACCGCAGTGAGATTTAGGGAAGTAAAGATGTGGGTAGAGAAACCATATGTGCACGCGTCCATCCTCTCAAAATGGACAGCAACACAGAGGTACACAACGTAGGATTACCTGCCACCAATCCTAACCACCATAAAGAAGTTCTCTACCCGAATTCCGGACAGGAGAGGTTGGGAAGTGCTTTCAGTGGCGAAAAGATCTCCCTATACACTGATGGTTTGAAAACAGGTGCAGGAACGGGGGTAGGGGGCATCTGCGAGCTCTTCGAGAGATCCCTGAACCTAAGCGATAAAAGTAGCGTTCTCCAAGCGGAGGTGGTAGCGATTAATGAGGCGGCACTTATGCTTAAAGTACTTAGTTTAACGGGAAAAACAATTACTATATATTCCGACAGCCAAGCGGCAATATGAGCCATAGCCTCGGATATTATAAAGTCGAAAATTGTCAGATAAGCATCAGTCGCAAGGTTATTCGAGTGGTGGTAGGAGTCCTTACCGGACATTGTCCTAATGGGCACCCATGAAAGGAGGCTAGGTACCCCCCACACCGACTATTGTAGAAGCTGTAGGGACGAGGACGAAATAGAGTCTGTGCGCTACCGGCTCTGCGAATGTCCAGCTCTACGGGGAAGGAGACTGCCAACACTAGGGAGTAACTTCTTCGACAAATAAAAAAGAGCTGAAGCGGCTTCTGAGATGCATACAACAACAACTGGGTGGTTCTAATCAGCAGTGGTTATGTAGGTCTCATGGGATATATCCCATACCCAGGGCACAATGGACGCAAACTGTTGGTCTAAGTAAGCCGCGACACTAGTCGCAAGGGCACCCTTTTACCTAACTACCTATCATCGCTTGAAACCTTTTGCACGAGTCACTTTAAACTGAGACGAATAATACTTTTTTTAATGACACTTACCTTTCATAACGTGACTTGGCTTATGTTTCGTAACCTCAACTTTCGCATGTTCCCGACCTTCGAACAGCTAGAGTTTCTCAAAATCATTCTGCAGGGTCAGACAAGTTTGAGAGAAATGCCAAGACTGGACAAGACGCTATATGATTCGTCCTTATGCAAGCTATCTTATGTTTCCTGAAGAGCAGCAATTTACTCAAAAATCAACCAAAAGTTAAAAGATTATGACAGACTTCTTTTACCCGCAGCTGCAAAAGTTAGAATAAATGATCTGTTTAGGAACCAACGTTCGTTGATGGCAATTGGAGGAATTCTGGCTAAGCGCATATGGATCCAACGACTTAGACTTGGCCATGTAAATAATGTGGGCAACTTATTTTCCGCCACAGGAATCTTCGAGTTTGAGCCTGTGAGAGATAGCAACAAAGCAGCGCGTATAAATGGAGAAGACTCTTAATTAATCCGTAGACTCCTGGCTAGACTCATGTTGATGTATGTATTTCCCATACAGTTTGTGGTTCAATCTTCCTTCCAATCCCCATTAACGCAAACATGACCAAAGACTGCACTCAGAAATTTTCTCTCGAAAAACCCAATACATTCTTCATCCGCTTTGGATATTATACATGCCTCTTCGCCGTGGAGCAATACTGGGATGATCAGAGTTTTATACAAAGTCAGCTTGAGACAAAGCTCTACTTCTCAATTGTCTTTTGAGCCCAAAAACAGCTTGGTCTCATTATTGGTGTTGTTTGTACTGTTCATAGCGGAGTTGAGGTAGACGAAGTCCTAAACCACGAAATTATAGCTGTCCATTGTGACGTTCTGGCTAAGTCGGCGATGTTATCGATGTTTCTGGTTGACGCCATATCTATTAAAACTTTTGGCATGTTTGATAGAAACTGAGAAAAACTGACAGATGCCTTTCCGTCTCAACGTTGATCGTCTTGCAGATCTTTTCTGGTGCACATTCAGCTGCCTCAAAAGTCTTTGGCACTTGTTGCCAGCGTTTCCTCCTTTCAAAATAATTCAAATTACATGTCAACTTCTTCTTCTGATAGGGGGCCTCAGACAATGTCAGTCCCTCTTGCTGCACTTCATGAGGAGAGATTTCCTTATTGCAGTGCATACAACAGCAGTAATAAGGAAAAGTTTAACGGCCTTTTAGATTTCGCCAAATCCTTACTCTGTTGCAAAGATGCTTCCTCGAAACACAAATTGATCTGTTCCACTAAGTAGCAAAGTTCCAGAAGTGTCCACCAATCCATTTCATGCTCTTCTGCATAAGCATTAACGGGTAATGCATAACTTTACAGGAAGTAAACTTTCCTCGGAATCACATGCGATTCTAAGCAAACATTTGCCTGTAACTTCAGTTATCCCTTTTGAGTTCACTTGAGCACACACCGTGAATGAAAAGCCCCACAGGCAACCTCTAATGGTGTCTGGTACTCAGAACAAACTCATCGCAAGCCCACCCCCTCGAATGTATCGAATGTCCCAATTAACTTCTCAAGTGGTTCTTCATTCCCGCATCAGAGCAAGTGAATCCAGTAATTTGCAATGCCTTCCATTCACTCGTCTTCGAACTTCAAATGCACTGTACACAGCGCGGGCTGGATGACAGCCTTCGGCAAACTCACCCACCTCTCATCCGTCGAAGGAAACACTCACAACTTTGATGGCACTCACGCGATTCCTTCCAGAGATTGCACCACCCACCCAACCAACACCGTTCACCCAACCACAAGAAAGTAATGGAAATCGATCCTGGTCCTCTCGATATCTTGACATCCTTTCGTGCCTCCTAGCCACAGCGCGGCATTAAAACCTTCTGCAAACGCACTTCGACGCATTTCAATAAGTGGTGACTCCCCCATCCCCCGCAATAATCTCTCATCCGTCGCACCCTTAAGTGGTTTTGTTTATGTTTGCAGTGTGAGCCATAAAACCGAACTTTAATTTCCGCTCCGCAAGGCGTTCTCTCCACTCCACTCCACTCCACTCCACTCCACTCCACTCCACTAATGTGAGCATGACACAACAGTTGTTGTTCTGGCGAAATTGCAACACGACACTTTATGGCCGTGTGCACACGTCCAACAGCCGATGTAGTCGTCGTCGTTGTTGTTGTCATCGGGGGACATCTGTTTCCAAAACGAGTCCTGCTTATCAGTAATCGTCTCCCGGAAGCAATGACGATCACGGTGACGATGACGATGACACTGAGCGGTCTATTTAAAACCCGGTCTCCCCGCATGCTCTCCCCAGGAGCAGAGCAACAAAAAGGGCTAAGCATGAAATTTTACGACCACCGGATGCCCAAATGCAAGTGTGCTGGGTTCTGTTGGACAATCGAAAAACTTTCTACGAAAAGCCTTTAATAATTAAACGGTCTTTAAAATTTTACGATAATGAGCGCCATTACAGGGTTTCGTGGGGCTGCGGTGCGGTTGGATTTAATTACCAAGGAGGTGCCTAAGCCTACCCGCCGCCGCCGCCACCCGGTGGCGGGTGTGTCCTCGCTTAGGAATTCCTGTCACACCGAAACCTTGACAGCGGTAATCTCTGTCAGGAAACTTCTCACCGATGGATCTCCCTGATGGCTTGCACCACCCACCCACAGACAGACAGCGCACCGCCACCCCACACAAACGAAAATAAATGAACGACACAAAGACGGTCCATAAATCCATCTCGTAATCTCGTGTTGTTTTTGTTTGCGTTTCGAAAACAACGAAAACTAGTCCCGCTTGTTGTCAAACATCCCTCAGCGTGGTGTGGGGGTAAAAAACAAACAGAATGACACGGAAAACACTTTTCAAGGCTGATGATCCGGTACACCGTCATCCACTCCGCTCGAGAGAGAGATGAACGAGAGCCACTTATGACACGATTTGTATTTTTGGACACACGGTATCACTCCCCTGATGCTGCGCTTGGCTCTTGCGTGGAACGGATTTATAGGCGGACAGATGTTTCCCATCCCAACTCTCGCACGCAGTCATAACTTCTTCGGTTTTCCAAAGCCGAATTATGCCGTTTTAGATGTTTCTTAATCGAACGGACACGGACCTGGGGTGAGCGCCGAAGACACGGTGCGCCCCTGACAGGCAAGAGCCACTTTACACACTCGCCCGTCTCTCGGGGTCGTAAATTAAGATTTTTCCATTTTTGAAATTCATTTTTCGGGGAAATAGATTCGAACGCCCGTGCAATTGAGTTATGGGAATGAATTTGCCTTAAATGAATTTGTTTGAGGGAACTGAATGCGCACTCGGAACAGATATGGGCCCCTTAATGGCACTATCATGCGCTGATTTATAGGGCAATGTGTTTAAGTGATATGTTGGCCGCATGACAGCCAGAGGTAATGCACTTTTGTTTTATTGCGAGAAACGCATCGTCTCGCAATGATGAAGGCTTATGCGCTACGATTTCGGATTCGAACCCGGACGTATCGGCTGATGAAAGGTGCGGTCGTGTAAACTTTAAGATCAGGCAGTTTGTTGAACTTTGATGTCGTAATTCTGGATTTTATTTCGGGCTAAATTTTGATATTGCGGGGGAATTTATTTTTGAATGCGACTTAATTAATAATCATTCCTGGGTTTTCTAAAAATATATGAATGGCACTTAGAGCATTGAATAGCTTTAAGCTCAATGCTTTTGGATTTTACTGAAAAATTCGTTCTTCAGGACGGAACCAAGTGAGGCAAACCGTGACTTTATTTAGCATTTAAGCCGCAGATTGGCCGACAGTCTACCCTGTGTCTGTGTAGGTCTCACGGGGTACACCCCCCCACACATAGGGCACAATGGACCCAACTGTTGGTCTCAGTGAGCCCCGACCTGGTCGTAAGGGCACCCTATGACCTACCTACCTACCTACCCTGTGTCACATAAACTGAACAAGATTCCGTCGCAAAAATAATTTTTGATAGAAGCATTTCTCAACACTCAACGACTTAATTGGAGAAGATGGATATCCCGAGGCTACCCCGACGCCTAACAGCAAATGGGGACTTGAAGAAGAAGAAAAGATTGATTTTATGCAACGAATTCAAATAATTTCAATGCGATTTTCTTCTAATTTGAACCCTATTCATTACAAAATACCGTCGACTCCCTCTAAGTCGAACTCCCTCTAAGTGGAATTTCCCTCTAACTCGAATTTATTCGCCATATTTATTTTGGCATTACCCTCATTTGAGTGGGCGCCGTGGCGTAGTGGGTAGGTGCGTCGACTCCTACGCTCGAGGTCGTCGGTTCGAATCTCGAAAAAAAACATCAAACATTTTTTCACGGTTCAACCTCTTTCGAGTCACTGACAATACTCAAAAAGTATAACTGTCTAGAAAAAGCTTCTCAATCTCTCCGTTCGGAGTCAGCATTAAACTGTAGGTCTCCTCCGCTCGTGACAGAACAATAGCACGCACAACACGAGTGGTTGCTGAGAAGCTAGGCCCAGGTCCACCTCGGACTGTAGCGCCGCCATTATTTATTATATTATTACCCTCATTTTTCGTACAAAAACCATCCTCTAAGTCGAACTCCCTCTAACTCGAACTAATTTTGATATCCCGTGAAAATTCGACTTTGAGGGAGTCGACTATATAAACATACAACAAACATCCGTACATACATAAACATACGCATGTCTCTATCCAAGTGTATCTACCGCAAGAAAAAATGTCCATTATACCCAATCACTGCTCATTCCTGTTGTGTGTATATTATAGTTCGGCTTTAGAGATTGAAATGACTGTACAAGATCCACTGAGACTCGTGTTGAGTTGTTGATCCAAGTAAGGAATTTATGTGCGAAATGGAAAATGTTTAGTCTTTAACTAGAGTATTCAGAGTGCTTCGCTACAGCCGCGCTAAACCATCTACACGACCATACGAACAAACCATAAAAATTTTACCAAATTTTGTTTGACGCTTCGTGAGTTATACTCACTTGCAACAATTTTTTATATACAGTGCCTCACAAAAGTCTTCCGAATTATGTTTTTTTCTTAGATTTTAGTATTGTTAAACAAAAAATAATTATTATAATTATAAAAATCAGTTTCCATTCGACAGTTATTCTCTGTTAACAAAAAATCAGAAAAATGAATGCATGTTTTCTGTCTACAACAACAACAAAAAGCAACAAAGCCAACCAGGAAAAAACATAATTCCGAATACTTTTGTGAGGCTTTATCATTTCTTAGTGCTTTCAATCAAATGTACAAAGCTGCGTTTTCAAATTTTCAAAACTCTCATGTCGATGTGTTATCGTTTCTGGCCAATATCTCCCAAATTAGAGGACCAGAAAACCCTAATTTTAAATGAAAGTATGCTTTGAAGCCAATTTTTTGCAATTTTCTTTTTAGGTTTTTAAACATTTTGCTTAAGAAATGGGAGCGAGAGGGGGCAGAATTCCGCCTCTGTTGTAAATACGCGACGTGAATTTCGTCGTGGGGTCAGTCGTCATCATGGAATTAGGTGAATTAATTGGGAATTGGGTATCGCCAGAGAGTTAACCCGCCTTATTTTGCGATTGGATGTGGTCATTCATTGAAGACTTATGCTAGACAAAACCGTGAGTTTCCTAATTGGGTACTGGAAATGTTGGGTCCGGATGTTGATCAAAAATTAATCTTCACGGAAGAGGTCAATTTTTGGCTCATTACGAGTAGGTATGTCAATGAGTAAAATTGCCGTTACTGCCGTGGTCTGCCAAGCATCAATGCACTCACAAAGATTGAGTGTTTTGTGCGGTTTATGGCACGGCTGCATCATCGGACCATTTTTCTTTTGAAATGAGGAAGGAGACAACGTTACCTTTAATGGTCTCACGTATGGAGCAATCTTAACCGACCTTCTATGGCTAAAGCTCGACAAATTCGATATATCCGAGCTATGGTTTCAAGACAGCGCTACATGCGGCGCAACACTTGAAGATGTGAAGAAGAAGGAGAAATTTAGCGACTGGGCATTCAGAGACTAAATACTATCACCGCTTGAATGACGTGCTGACGGTGTAGACCTGAACATTTTGCATTGCCATGGTCTTGGTTTTAGAAAGAATGGCTTCCTCGACTTGAGAGGGAAAATGTTGAGTATTCAAACGACTTAAAACGTCAATGGTGGCCTTTTGAATGGATAGCTTGTTCCGGAAATGGAAGTTTATGCAGGTTGCAAAGCCCTATTTTCTGTAAATGACAACTTTGTCGAGAGATTCCTGAAAATTCTTGCAAAATCCTATCACAGAATGTTTTTAGACCGTTAGTTTATTGGACGAGCACCTGTTTCTAGGACGGAGGACTAAAGGAAGACCGATGTTCTAAAAACCCAATCTAGGTACGTAGCTCTTCTGTTTTGACGGCTTTTTCCTTCATTGGTCGTTTGTCAAAGATGCAGTAGTAAGTTTTTCTCTAACGTTATCCTTAAAAAAATACAAACAAGAAGCGTTTCAATGATTTGTAGCAATTATGAGACTGAATAAAGGAAACAAATTTGTTTTGCTTTCATCGGCATTTATTTCTAGGCCGTTTATGAACTCCTTAATGCAGCATCAAATCTCTGATCTTCTCTTTGCCATTTTTACGAAAATTGGAAGACTATATCTTTATGTTTTTGAACTGGTCCCGAAACATATTCAGAGCTTTCCAAAGAAATGACACACGTTCCATGATAAAATTGTAAATTTCAATGATTACCTTGAATTGAAGCTTACCTGAATTGAATCGTCTTCACATCGGATTACATCGATCAATGTCAAGGTCGCCGTCAACAGCTCCACGCATCCAAAGACTTGGAGATTATGCCTCAAACGCCCGAAACCGATTTTAGTGTCTTCCATTGCACACAGTCACATGTGGTGTTCCTAGAAGTAAGTGTTTTTGGATATCAAAGACACACATTCGGGATGACTCTCAACATTCATGAGGTAATTCTTGTCGCGTGTATTTGATATTGCTTCGTTATTGTTGACACATTTTGTCCTTGTATCGGAGCAATATCAGTTCGGAACGTGCCTATCCGAGGAGTCACGACAATCTCAGCAAACACATGTACAAATGAATCTATTCGTTTGAATGACACTGGCACCACTGGCATATAGACAACGTGTTTGATGAACGCTTTCGAGGACATGTTCAATGTGTATCAAGGGCGAGGTGTTGTACTCACGCTGAGCGACAAAAAGACAACGGAGATCCTTTTATAAATATTACAAATGGTGATGCGTGCTGTTTGATTTGGATTTGTGCGTGAATGTGTGACCTTTCGCAAGAAGAGGCGATAAAAGTTACGGGACTCATCGTGTAATGTGTTGGAAATTTGAGAGTTCGATGCTATGCTAGACTTTTGTGCTATTCAACGAAATGACCGTCGATAGGGACTCTGACTATACGGCTGTAGCACAGAAGGATAACCGAAGTAGGATCCAAAAACAGACAGACCACCAATGCGCGATTTTAAAGTTTACTACGACTACGACTACGACTACGACTACGACTACGACTACGACTACGACTACGACTACGACTACGACTACGACTACGACTACGACTACGACTACGACTACGACTACGACTACGACTACGACTACGACTACGACTACGACTACGACTACGACTACGACTACGACTACGACTACGACTACGACTACGACTACGACTACGACTACGACTACGACAACGACTACGACTACGACTACGACTACGACTACGACTACGACTACGACTACGACTACGACTACGACTACGACTACGACTACGACTACGACTACGACTACGACTACGACTACGACTACGACTACGACTACGACTACGACTACGACAACGACTACGACTACGACTACGACTACGACTACGACTACGACTACGACTACGACTACAACTTCGACTAAGACTCCAGGCCTCCACCTTTGAAAAATATTTCACTCCCAGAACACCGTTGATAGAGAATCCACTCCCATCGTGCAGCATCATCTCATCGAACTACAAACGGATTTCAGCAGCACCATCTAGGTCAAAGGGATCCCTTCCACTTCGTCTCTTTGTCTCACACGTTCGACAGCAAATGCGCCCAAAAACACTCATCCATCAAACACAAACCCACTCTATAGGCTCTCAAGGAAATAAAAGCCTTCGTTGCTGCATTACCGTTGCATGAGTTGTGTCTCAGCGTTACTGTATCACATTCCCATTCGAAAGTTACTCCCCAACAAATGAATGGCTGTGCACGGTGCAGGACCGTGTGCCTAGTTGCCAAGTGTGAACATGCTCTCCTTTTGGCGTGCATCATTGCTCCCTCCGAGTGTGCTTCGCCGGAACACTCCCTCAGTGCTCAATCTCTTAAGTTATGGGCATCAGCCACGTACATCCCCTGTCATTGAACGGTTCCGTTCCGTTTGCTGTTACTGCTCTTCACTCCACTCGTAGAGCAGTCTTCCTTTTTATTATTTCGCTGCGATTCCCTCTGCCAGGCAATGACATTTCTTCATCTCGTTGAGGGGCGCCCACTCCCCCGCTCGGCAGGATGCGAAGTTGTTCCATAACTCATTCCGTGTTAAACACTTGCTGCCGTCTTCGTCGTTGTTGCATGGAAAAAGTGGAGAAGCAGAAAAAAAATAAATTGTGACAACTTAATAAGTGGAACAGATTTCACTTTTTCTTCCCCACTCAGGCACGGCAGCCAACCCCCACTCACGAGATGGGTTGTGCCCGAGTGCGGGTGTGTGTGCGCCTGCCTGCCGGTGGGTGGATGGAGGTTTTCTTTTCTTAAATGGCTAAGGAGTCTTACCGGGATGAAATAAATCTTTTTTTTCTCTGGTAGTTTCTCTGCCGTCGCCCCGTTTTCGGGGGTGCGCCGTGAGATTTTGTATCAGAATTCCATTAAAGATAAAGGTTGGCTTAAGTGTTGGTGTGTTGGTGCAGCGGGTGAGTGAGTGAGTGAGGGGGTGGATGTGATGGGTCTTTTTGTTATTCGATTGTGATAAGCGGCACACGTGACAAATCGAAACATTTGGTGTTCCAGATGAGACGTGAGAGGGTGACAATTACCACCCTCAGATGCGACACATGTGGATGTCGTAAATTTGTTGAACGCTACAAGCATTCACACACACACACACGTGGGTTCGAAAAACTTTGCCCTCACTCCTTTTGGTTGAAGTTAATTCCCGATCGAATTATTTGATGACAAGGACGAGTAAAGAAAAAATTATTTAACGAGATAAACTTACGAGACGGGCAAAGGGACGACTTACAGTTGACTCCGAAAGGCCTTGGAATTGAAAAGTGGTATTTTCAAAAATGTATTTGATGTGGTTGTGAGAGGAAGTTGCACAAATGTCAGGAGGAATAGATCTGCATGCACCCATGGTCGATGGCTCATTTCATTGAATCTGCTCAAACATCACTTAAGGGTCACTTTGGTTTCAGCTTTTAAATGAAACTTTTCAGATCACTGAAGAATATGTGGTTTCCAAAAACTGATTTTTGAGCGCCATTGTCTTCATGCCTGAATCTTGACTGCATCGCAATTAAAAAACAAGGGTACATCATGTTAAAGTCCGCCGTACTTCCGTCTCGAGTAAAACAGAAAGGTATTGCTTTGCTTTGGATTTTGACCAAAGAGCGGGAATAGAGACAATAGATTTCGCTAGATCACGCAGTTAACAACGATTTTCTGTTGTTTCAAGTTAAAGTGGCGCTCCTAGTTAAGGGAGTGGACTACTGAAACAACGTCTCATGTTGAGTTCATGACGAGCGAGTGCATGACACTCAGTTCTAGCAAGTCACTGACAGTACTTCAAGAATTTCCCAAACTTTCAGGTTCAAAGTCGTCATAGGCTATGTGTGAGAAAAAAAAAACAAAACAAATGGCAAGCATAGTTGCTGAAGAAGTGAAAAACTATTATCTGCAGGATAATGATTCCACAATGTGTTCGAGACGGCCTCCTGTGTTCGGTATTTCTAATGATCTTGTAACTGTCCAACTTAGGCTGGTTGTATGAAATGGTACGACTCATGCGTTGAATGGGATTTGCATACTAAAGAATTAATGTCTTGATACTTCGGATTACATATTGCCAATTGTTGCAGCTAAGTTGGCTGGACCACGGTGACGGTGAGTAGGACGGTGGCACGCTTGCAGTTGCACGGCTTAGCTCGTCGGACGGGGCGGTTCTTGTCCTCCTGCTCGTACACCACCAGTTGCAAACAAAAAAATATCGTGCCTAAAGCTAGCTAAGAGAAGATAGAAGAAGGTGAAAGGATAGAGAAAGAAGAAAGCCTAATACCCTAACAGACCACGGACGGACAAATAAAAGATAGAAAAGAGAAGAGAAAGAAGAGACAGGAAAGTGTAAAAAAGGTGTTCAAGGTCTATGCCTTTACCACCAAAAGAGACCGGAAGGGAGCTCGCGGCGCTAAGCTGACTAACCTAGAATAATCCTAATCTAACTTACCTAACTTAAAACTACACCTAAACTAAACCCAATCTACCTTAAAACTACCTAGCTTAGCCTAACACGAAAGAACACCGTTCCAGTGTCGTTTGGCAATGCAGGTTCGTCAAGAACCCGGGGGTGCCTGTTGTTGTTGGCACAAGTCCGCCTGCTTACCCCTCATGACATGACCTTCGCTATCTGCCTTGGCGGTATGTATTTCGCAATAATTTGTTTAGTTGGTTGTTCTTACAAGTCTTTTCCTTTCGCTTCTACTCAAAATACCCCTTCCTAAAATTCAATAGTATGATGGATTAGGCATCCTTTCAAACAAAACCCTCGTCTTCGGAGTAAAAAAATTGCACGAACCTCTGTACTGAGCAGTTCTGGTCGAAATGAAGCACCCACTGCGACTGCTCTACGCAAGTCTCTGCAAAAGTTCGTGAGACTGGTATGCTAGTGGACAACATTCATGGTTCCCGTCGTCGTACGGTGCGCACAGATGAGAATGTGGCTGCTGTGGCCGAGAGTGTGAGACTCAATTCTCGAACATCAACTTGCCATCGATCTCTGCTCGAACAGCTCAACATTTCACGCACTAGTCTGAGGAGAATCCCGCACAAAGATCTCGGATTATTCGCTTACAAAGTCCAATTGACTCAGCAACTGAAGTCGCACGACCAACCGCTTCGTTATTGCTTCGCAGTTTGGGCCTTAGAGCAGCTTAAATTGGACAACAATTTTGGGCGAAAAATCATCTTTTCTGACGAGGTGAGGCGCATTTTCATCTCGGCGTCTACGTTATTAAACCAAATTATAATAATAATAATGGCGGCGCTACAGTCCGAGGTGGACCTGGGCCTAGCTTCTCAGCAACCACTCGTGTTGTGCGTGCTATTGTTCTCTCACGAGCGGAGGGGACCTACAGTTTAATGCCGACTCCGAACGGCGAGATTGAGAAGCTTTTTTCTAGACAGTTATACTCTTTGAGCATTGTCAGTGACTCGAAAGTGGTTGGCTTGCTGACGTCCTCTGTTGCGTTGTCCCACAGGTTCAGAGTCGATTTCCACCTCCCGTCGCACAAAAAAAAAGACCAAATAGTCGAGTGGTGTCAAGTCGCATGATAGCGGCGGTCAATCGATGAACATTCGCCCTGAGATGACCCGCTCGCCAAATTTAACTTCAAAACTTCGAGTATGGCTTGTATGGCATGTGTCGCCGTCTTGTTGCAACCACAGCTCGGATATGTGAATGTTGTTGAGCTCTGGCCACAGAAATTGGGGCAACATAGCTGTATACCTGAGACCAATGACGGCAATGGTGTCTTCTTCCTCATTTCGAAAGAAATAAGGTCCGATTATGCGGAAAACCCCACTCAGGAGTCAATCATTGTGGATGCATTGACGGTTGGTCGAAGACTTATGGATTGTGTTCGATCCAAAAAGACAAATTTTGCATTTTGACATAGTCGCTGAGCCAAAAAAAGGCCTTGTCCGAAACGATTTTTTGGTCAAAATCCGGATCTCCGGCCAACAGCGCTTAATTAGCGAACTCCCGACGTAGTCTATGGTCGTCCGTCTTCAATTCTTGCATCAGCACGTCAGTCTTATACGGATGTAGGCCCTCTCTGGCGATCTGCAATTCACCTGATCGCCGCCGAATCGATTTTTCTGGACCTTCTTTGATACTGACCGCTACGACGGCTATGTTTTCTTCATTTCGCACCAATCTCTGCCTGATTGGTAGATAAAGATCTATCAGGGTGTACTCATGCTTACATTTGTTCACGGTGCAACGAATTGCCTGCACACTGAAGCCATGATGACGGCCGACCTCACGATGAAACTCACTTTTCCGTTGCGTATTTAAAATGGAGCCGTATGTTCGGCAAGCTTGAAATGACGCATGACGAAATGGCAAACCTTTCTGAATATTTTGATAGCTGGATGTCGTTGGTTGGCTTGACACCTGTTGGAACATGGTAACTGGAAAAACTATCATTGGTGTCTGTTCACCCTGTAGCTGCTTCAACTTAGTGAATTGAATACCAACAGAAGGACGAAACCAAGGAAACCCCCAGGACCAACTCAGCATCTGTCTTACGACAGCAGTGATATCTGCAAACAAATTCATTCTCCCATGCAACTCCTTGAAACACTCCTTAAAGCCCAACGACTCATATGATTTGCGGTGGAAGAGAGGATGTGGAGAACAAAAAAGAAACGGGAACAAAAGCCCCCACTTGGAGAAATTTGTTGAACTTTCGAGAGTGGATGTGGCCAATAAAACTGTCTCCCACTCGAAGAGGCCAAAAAGTTAACTTCCACTCGACTAACTTCCATAACAGCATCGCCACCACAGCCAGCAACAACAGCAATCATCCACCACCAACTTCAGCCAGGACACAACCTATGTACCTACTCGATATGCAATAAAATTACGTTTGACTGCATTCTGTTCGATTCGATTACACAGTCACCCATGTCACAGTGGCATCGACTGGCACAACGACTGCGACTCCGAACTGCCTTTGAAGCGACCCTTTCCGGGTCATTTAGCAATACTCCTCGCGCAGCTTTAACCCGGTGGTTGAAGTGGGGAGGGGGGGGGGGGGAATTCAGCTAGGTTCTGCACCACGAGCAAGGAGGCCGGCTCACACTGGGAAAAGTGTTGTTTATGACATGTTCATTATTTTCGTAGTTCCGGGATGAAACTTTCCCATTACCCTGGCTGGCGGGACAAATTGGTCGATTGGTGATAGATAGACCGGGCCAGGAACTCGAACTCGTTGTCGCTGTGCTATCTGCTATCAGCACGGTCGTTGCTGTAAGCCTCTCAGTTGCCCTCGGATCATCATAATATGGATTCGGTCGCCCGCACGGGGAGATGATCTGGCAACATTCCGGGGTGACGAGCATAACGACATCGTGGCAATGTGTGCCATTCATCTCCACCAAGCCATTAGCACATATTAGATGATGAGACGACAGCACGACACAGTTGGGCGCGATGATGAAGGTGATGACGATGATGACGACGATGATGATGGAATACCTCTTTCTTTTTCTTCACACTTTTTCACTCGACAGATTCGGGTGGCTCGTGTGTTCCGCCCTGTCGATGCTTTTATTCCACACCACAGCGTGGCTGTGTCAGCGACTGTGCCGAAGGGAGCAAAGTGGCTGGGGAAGGATCACTCTTTCGGCGGGGGGGGAGAGGGAAGGTTCGTACATTTTGACGGGTTGTCACACATGAATGTTCTTGTTTCCGTATCGCCCTTCTTCGGTCTCAGGCGTGGCTGGCGTGGCAGCGTGTTGGTACAATTACTGAAGCGTATGATTGACATTCAAGGGAAGTGTTGCTCTCGGATTGAAGTGCGCCTTGGAAATGATAATTATTTTCCCATCCACACCGGCACCGGCGCAGGGGATGAGGTCTGGGTGGAGGCAACAAATCCAATCGAATTAGCGTAGATAAGTCGAGCCTGATGCAGTTGCGGTGAGGGGGTGGTGGATCTTAAAGGATGTGCTCTGTAGTTTTATGGATTTAATGGGAGTTGAATTTTGAAGGGGACATTAAAGGTGTGTGAAGGGACATTGACTTTGAAAGATTGACGGGCGGCGACAGATGTGAGCGCGGGGAATATGGTAGGGAAGTTTTTAGACAGGATTTGCTGGGTTTTGATGTTGAAGAAATGTTTGAAAACTGCCCAGATTGGGTAAATAGGAAACGACAAGAAGTTAAAGTAACTACAAGCGGCAATCAATTTTTGGACCAACGCTTTCCAAAGAAAACTAATCACTGAGGGAGCATCAAGGAAATTTCGACTTACCAACAGTTACAAGAGCCTTCTTAGAGTAGAAACTTGGTTGTCCGATGGTCTGGAGGACATCTTACACAGTTTTGCTATCGATTTGTCTAACGAACTTTTTGCACAAACTTGCGTACAGCAGTCACGGTGGGTGCTTCATTTCGGATCGATTGTGGCATGGCATGGTGCGCCATCCTGCATGAACCAGTCGTCCAAATCCATGTCTTCAATTTTAGTAAAAAAAAAAAAGTCGGTTAACATGGCTCTGTAACGCCCACAGTTGACCGAAGCGTCGTTTCCGGCCTCATTTTCGAAGAAATATGGTCCAGTGGTGCCACCACTCCACAATCCGCACCAAACTGTCACTCGCTGCGGATGCATCGGTTTCTCGACAATAACGTGCAGGTTTGGGCTTTCTGATCCCCAGATGCGGCAATTTTGTTTGTTAACGTAGCTGGAGCCGCCGAGATGAAAATGCGTCTCGCCTCGTCAGAAAAGGTGATTTTTCGCCCAAAATCGTTGTCCAATTCAAGCTGCTCCAAATTCAAGGCCCAAACTACGAAGCGATAACGAAGCGGATGGTTAGGTCGCGCGCCTTCCATTGCTGAGTCAATTGGACCTCTTTGTGAAGAATTCCGCTCAAGCTAGTGCGTGAAATGTTGAGCTGTTGAGATCGTTGGCGAGTTGATGTTCGTTAATTGAGTCTTACACTCCCGGCCACAGCAGCCACATTCTCATCTGTGCACACCGTACGACATCGGGGACTATGAGTGTTGTCCACCAGCGTACCAGTCTTACGAACTTCTTGCTCAAACTTGCGTACGGCAGTCGCGGTGGGTGCTTCATTTCGACTGCAACTTCTTTCAAAAACGCACTGTTTGGGCTACACAGCGCTCACTTTGGAAATAAGTTTTCAATATTTGCTAACCTTGTTCAAGCGTAAAGCGACTCATTTCGTTCCGCGGAGGTATGATACGGACTTTCTGTCAAGATTTCGAGCGGGATTTTAAAAAAAACACTAGATGGTCCACCCTGTATATAAGGCAATGAAAAAATCCAACTCTCAACATTCATCACTGAAATCAGCTTCAAAAGAAAGAGTCCATTTTATATATCCCATCGGTATTGTTTTATATTTTCCTATCGTAATTTTCTGGTCACCCTGTACAAATCACACGTGAAATCAACTGCTAAAAGTTCGGGCTTTTTATTTTTTTTTTCGGAGTTTTTTTTTTCAGACTCAAAACTGGTCCATTGTACTGCCAGGTAGCAACCTAATCCAGTGCCGTTAATTTGATCCCAACGGCAAGTGGTGACTGAACCAGATTCGATTTCACTGAGATTCGAACCTGGGACCCCTCGAACTTAGAGCAGGCACTTAACCAACTGCGCCATTCAGTCGTTCGGGCTTACAGGAGTCCGTAAAAAAAATCAAGGCACAAGGATAAGTGTCTCCCTTCAATGATCGCTTTCACTTTAAACTTGAAGCATCGGATTAGAACGTCTCTGCTAAAGTCACGACAACTCACAGAATCTCCTTCTATTTGATTTGTGTTCCTCCGCCTGTACCCTTGGCCAAATCGCTGATCCCTGATCGAGCTGATATCAGCCTGGAATCAAATGCGTTTCGTTATCAAAATCCCATTCAGCTTCATTCAAGCACCTGTCCCTCGCTGTCAATGCCGTCTTGTGTAAATTAGCCTCGACAAGAAAGGATTACTTAAACGTCAGCGCAGCCATGGATGACGCAACCAGCCCCTCCAACAAAGACCAGGAGCGACCACGAATGCACTTCGAAAAAGTTGCTTATCCCCGCTTCATCGCTAAAGGAAACGTTGGACATGTGTCCCAAACCACCTCCCACGAGGGGATGCTTCCAACGTGGTACTTCCAACTCTCTCTCTCTCTCCAACTTCTTCATCAGTGCAATCAAACTATCTGAAACATTGATTTCCGACCCCTTCCCAAATCCGTGTGAGTCACAAATCCCCTACAAACCAGAGGGGATGGATACTTTTCCCGGTTAAGTGGTTCCCTGTTGCTTTCATGTTCCAAACTCCACTTTTATGTCCCGTTCAATTCAATCCGCCACACCCTTCGACACGATACGCGTCTGTCCACCCCCGAGGCACGGAGCAGCACATCCTCTCGCCTCGGATGTGACGATGTGCAGTGAAAATTGCCACACACCATCGGAAGTAATGACACGTTTCACGGCATCGGTCTCGGTCCTGGTTTCGCCTCAGCTCCTTGCCACGCGTGTGTGTGCCTCGGATTCTATTTTCGATTTCGGATTTCCACTCGCCAGCCCAAAATGATGCAATTAGTGATATTGGTCCAAGGGGGACACTTTTAGTTTTACTGCGCCGATCCGATGCCGGGGTGGTTGGTTGGATGCTTGTTTTATCGTCTGTGCGAGCAGCATTCCTGGAATGTGTGGGCCGAACGATTGGGGACGGTTAACCTGTCGCAGTCGTTGGCAATTTATTTCCGTCGAGGAATCTCGAATGATTTGTTTTGATGGCTTGCCCGTGGAGGTGGCGGAGTGGGATATTTTTAGAGCGGCACTTCGGATCAGCACCTCCGGGAGCAGGTGTCTGTGTGCATGTATCTCTCCCTGGCCAGTTGAGTCATATGTCACCGAGATATTTCTAATATTCTTGCGGTCCAACGGGCGCATGTTGTGAGGGGAATTCTTGAGATTCTTTTAAGTCTGTGGCGGGGATAATCTTTCTTGCGCTTCATGAATTGTGTCAGATGTCTAGGAGCTTTATCTTGTTAATCTGGAGTTGACATATGTTTTTGGCTTTAAAATGCTCTGATGAGTTAGAGTCGATGGTAGAGGATCGAGTGGCCAACAGTTCTCTCGTGCATGCATTGCCCCCGCGACACCTTTAGTGAAACATGTAAATGAAACTGAAAATGGGATGACATGAGATGAGATGGACTAAGCGGTCGCAGGAGCGATTGTTGGGGTGTTGTTCTTTCGAGCTCATGTCATAAGTCATCATTTATGTTAACTCTGTTGTTGCTTCCTTAGATATAACGATTAAAGATGATGTCGACTGGATGACGCAGTTGGCTACGTGCCTGCACCAAGTTAGAGAGGTCCTAGGTTCGAATCCCAGTGAAATCGAATCTGGTCCAGTCACCATTTGCCGTTGGGATCAAATTAACGGCACCGGAGTAGGTTGCTACCTGGCAGTGCAATGGACCAGTTTTGAGTCTGAGTGCTCCAGTAGAGTTTTAAAAATACTCGAAAAAAAAAAAATTATGTCAGACATCAAAGTGGCGCCCATCAGAGAGCACTCGTTCAACAGTAGTAAAGGGTATTTCATTAAGCGCTTCCTATCTTTATATTTAAATAAAACAAAGTGTGTGTGAGGTATCATCGAAATTTATTATGTGTTTGAAAGGATTATCGATGCCATTATCTCTGAAATATAACATCGTTCAAATGCTGCCGCGGTTTCTATGGGTGGCGCACACGCGAAATGTCAAATTTTCCATGACACTGGCGCATAAATCAGGCTGAATTTGAACGATGTCATGGGTTATGTTGGCTTTTAGGGCCGCTGTGGTTTATGGCTTAATCGTATTGACCTGCGACTTCAGAAAATCTCACAAGAAAAAGTCTAACGGGGTTAAATCGCACGATCTCGGTGATCAGTTCATCTCCACGTGAGATGACCATGCCCTCGAATTTTTCAACCCTCGTGCAGAATTTCCAATGCGGCGTGAGCTGTGTGGCTCCTAGCGCAGCCATCCTGTTGAAACAAAAGAAGTTATTAATCATCGATCTATAGCGTTCGCCGTTGACGGTGATGGCTTAGTCAACGTCGTTCCCAAAGAAATATGGACCGATGAGGCAGCCAGCCCAAAATTCACACCGAACAGTGATTTCCTCGGGATGCATTGGATGCTCTTCGATCTCATGCGGATTGGTATCGTCCCAAATTCGAGAATTTTATTTGTTGACGTACCCATTCTTCCAGAAATGAGCCTCATCGCTGAAGATGATTTTTCGATGAACATTATGGTCAGTTTCCAACTTCTCTAGAGCCCATTCAGCAGACACAAGTCGTTGTCTATGGTCTGGTCGTTTACATTCAGCTCCTGGGTTAGCTGAATTTTGTACGGGTGCAGGCCCAAGTCACGGCGTAGAATTCGCCAAGTTGTGATCTGCGAAATGCCGAGCTCTCGTGAGCGACGCGAAATCGACTGCTTCGGATTCTCCTGCACACTCTCACGGACAGCGGCGATGTTTTTGGCATGTTTTCTGCATTTCGTTGTCATACGGGTGTTGGTCTACCGTTTACAGAACGAGTGGACTCAAATTTATCCACCACACTACGAATATTCCTCTCGGTAAGACGATTATGGCGACCGTAAAATGGGCGAAGCGAGCGGTGCCTTGCCCGAACAGATAAACAATTTTACCATTTGCACATGTTGTTGATCGCTATGTCCATTGACTGTGATTTGGCAAAACAATCTAAATAAATGACAGCCAATTTGGGAGCCGTAAACTGTCAACAACTGTCAAAGTTCCAATCCCTTTATAACCCAGACGGATCAAAAACGGACGAGAGAGGTGGCATCTTATCCAAAGAATTTAATATAAGTCTCTCTTTTTGACTGACTTGATATTTGTATATTCACGGCTAGTCAGGGTTGATGAAACCACGTGTCACATCTTCAGCATGATCTGGCCAAAATTAAATCCAAAAGCTCCGAAAGCGTGATCTCAAAAACAAATTGATACAATGGTTATCACAGGACACACTGACTCATAGTTGTGCATGCCAAAAAACTTGGTCTAGTGACTTTTGCAGAAGGCGTCTGAACGAGAAGGTGAAGGAGGATGTTCTTCACCTATCCTTCACCCTCTATCTAGTTGTTCGGCTCTGTCTTCTCTGAAACCCCCGAACTTAGGGCTTAAGCAAGCTACATACTAATCGTCGTTTCAGAGAAAGTTCCAGTAGGGTCCCATAGAGTGAATGAGGGGATCACTGGAGCAAGCAGACTCAATACTGGTCCATTGTACTGCCAGGTAGCAACCTACTCCAGTGCCGTTAATTTGATCCCAACGACAAAGGGTGACTGGACCAGATTCGATTTCACTGGAATTCGAACCTGGGACCCCTCGATCTTGGGGCAGGCACTTAACCAACTGCGCCAACAAATCGTCGTCACCTGAACTTGCTGATCCATGTAACTAGCTCTTTGTCAGTGCATGGGTGACAGTCTCACGTGGGTGACTTCTTCTTCTTCTTAGGGCGCTACAATCAGAGGTGGACCTGGGCCTCACTCAACATGCCTCTCCAGCCAGCACGATCTTTCGCCAGCTGTCTCCAGTTTCGCACACCAAGCCGTCGACTTGTGTGCGCCACTTTGTACGTGGACGTCCTCTGTTGCGTTGTCCCACAGGCTCAGAGTCGAATACTACAACCAAACTACCTTACAGCTAAATCCACAGTTGGATACTTAGCAAGTTATTAGCACAGAACAGCAGAAAACGCTGTAGATGAAGTTAAAAGTATTCCGAACGGGAAAAAAGTTTGGCTTATCTTTCTGGCGCCTCTCTCTGTCCAAGATCCATTTATTTTAGCTTATCCTTAGAGGAGCAGATAATAACTTCTGATGGTAACATATCCAGTGGTCATGGCCTGCAAGAAACGTCTCCCCCTGAGAATCTGTAAATGGCACCATAAACAGCTCCGTTCTCTTCTCCATTGACATCTTCCAGCCACACTCACTCACATCAACTCCAACCGCTTCGCATTGAATATAAACTCAATAACCTCGTTTTTTGGTCCCGCCAACTCCACTAGTTGGCCATTACCCGAGCGAAAAGTAAACAACCCTCAAGAAGACGAGATATCCGGCACAGGCATTCGGAAAATTGCAAATTCCCAGCATTCCCCACAACCGCATCCACACTAAATGCCACTATCGAGTCCAAATTCTTAACAATACGTGTGTGGCTTTTCACCGAACCGAAGCCATTTGAACATTCCACTGCAGGAGCCCAGTGCATCCCGCCCCACACTGTTTACGAGAGAACTCAGTGTCCGTCAGGCACAAGCCGAACCGATGACGGATCCAGTCACTGAATAGCTAAAAATTGTTGCTGAACACCACCACGCAGCCATATGGTCGCAGCCCCAGCCATTCAACCCCAAATGCACACGACCATCCGACCATCCGTCTGCCTGTCTACTTATCTGTCAGTTGGGGGTGTCTATTTCAGAGGGTCACACAAGAAGCGGCGGGCTGTAGTACCCACTTCAATTCACATCAATCAATTTGCCCCGAGATGGTGCTGCCCGGAGCGGGGGGCGGGTGGGGTAAACAAAATGTAAACAGATCACAACACAGAGAAAGAGCTCCCTTCCCGGCGCAGAGTTGTTTGTCCCGGGTGCTCTCCTTGTTGGTTGAATGGCTTCGCATTGACATACACATGTAACGCCTCCAGATACACTCTCGTGACCATCATCTGGATGGATCCTGGACGGGCACAACAAACACTGGGACGCTGTGAGAAACTGACGAATGTCTTCGGGGCGTTAATTGGCGTGAAAGATTCGAATACGGATTTGGATTCGGGAAAACATAAACAAATTGGAACGACGCGACGAATGGACACAGAGATCGGGAACGGGATGGAGGACGATGATGAATGTCAGTTTGTGGGTACCGCTGTCGCTCTGTGGGTGATTGTGTCAATCGCTGATTATCGGGCTTGGGTGAAGACAGAAAAATTGATATCCCCGACGATGATTGTTTGCTTGACAGATATGGAGACTGAACATGGCCAGGGGATTACTGGATGTCTGTGGGAGTTCTCAGTTCTGTTTGCATTTCATTTGTTGTGTGTGCTGTGGCGGAATTCTGTTGACATTGACTCTAATTACGGGCATTAGGGGGAGATAAGAACGCAATTAGCAGTACCAAAGCACCGGCGGAGTCGGTGGGCGGATGTGTCACGAATTAAGTGCGCAATTATCGGGTATTTGTGCCCGAGGACACTGGATTAGGTGAGGACATGGCCTCCTTCTGGTGTTCTGAGAACGCTGCAATGAGTAGCTTATGCCTAAAATCGAAGGTCTTCAAGAGACAAATTTCTCAGACAGAATTGCAGGACATTTCTGCACCATAAAGCATGTACAGTAATTGGATTTGTCCTTCAGTGGCTTCTGTTTTCTACTGAAGGCTGGAATGGCGGTTTCGAAACGCCCTTGGTTATATGGAGAATCTGAATTTATGGCTTGAGTATCCTCCATTTGGAAGGATAAAGATGATCGGCGTGGATAATCCTCCATACTTACTTACTTAATATGGCGCTACAGTCCGAGGTGGACCTGGGCCTCAACCAACAAGCGTCTCCAGCTAGCTCGATCTTTAGCTACATAGCTGCCTCCAGTTTCGCACGCACAGTTGGTTGAGGTCCTTTTCCACTTGCGTGCGCGTCAGCTCCGGCAGCTTTGTTGGAGTTTCAGTTTCGATATATGCAGCTATCTTCACTTCATCCAGGTCCGGGGGACGGAATTGTTGATCTACATCATCCCTTTCATTCAAGTTGAATGGTTCAATCTGCCTGACAGCGGAATTCGGTCCTTCATCACCGTTATACAGTTTGCAGAAGTGGTTCTTCCACCTTCTTTAAACCTGCTCGGCTCTTGCGTTCTTAAGACGCTTGCACTTGGGAGCCTACATTTTTCAAAAACTAAACTGAACTTCTTCACATTTGACGATATGTACCCAAACGAGTGCGCGTCGCAACGCAAACTTCACACTGAGCTGCAAAAAAAAAAAAAAAACAGAAGCTGCCAACAAAAAAACTGAATAAACGGCCCAGAGATAGATTTTTATGACAACAAGGTCTACTACACGTCGCCTTGTCTAAAACCTTTTTTGCCATTAAAGGTCTCGCTGAGTTCGTTACCGACCTTGATGGAGCACCGAGAGTTCTCCATCGTCATCCTCCATAACCTGACGACTGACTAGACAAGGCGTCGAGTCAATTTGACATACAGCTTCCTCGTGGCGCCCCGTGGATAGCCTCTATATGAATCGCACAGAGGTGAACTGATGTTTGCAGCGACCCGCTCCTCCAGGTTCGTGGTTGTGCGTGAGGTTAACTTCCTAACCACGCAAAAGACTATCCCGATTCCATAGACAGCCTTATATACGGACGGATTCACAGAAAAGCATAACGACTTTTGGTTCTGCACAACTTCACTTGATGTTTGCAATTGGCGACAGCTAGCAAAAGATAGTGCTAGCTGGTGAGCTTTGTTGGTTGAGGCCCTAGTACACCTTGGACTGTAGCGCCACAAGAAGAAGAAGAAGAAGAAGAGACTAGACACGGCACAGTATAGCTCGTCTATTTGCTCGATGTCATGAGCGACGAATAGGATCTGTCGTAGTGTGAATATCTTTTGTGGACTTTCCTTCCCATGAATTTCCGAAAAACGGACAAGGCGATAATAATACTCCAAGCATTGCAGTTCATCAGATCGGCTTTGGTGTCTTACCAACAAATCCGTCCTTTCAGGCCTATGTCCACGGAAGTTGAATTCTAGAACAGTAAGGAGCCCACTGCTGCGTTAGGAAGTTTACATAACGTCGGACGAATGCAAGTCAGTCAAACGAGTTCGTTACAACTCCAATAAATTTCGATCTGGCTTCAGGCTTAGAGGGAATAATGTTCATATCATTTGTTTGTGGGGCAGGTTAGGTTAGGTAGATGGGTGCCCTTGCTGACATGAAGAACATGTCACGGCTCACTTAGATCACTATGAGTTCATTGTGCCCAAAAAGTTTAAAACCGTGGAAAGCCTAAAACTTCGATGTATCAACAGCTAAGTTAAAACCAGCCAGATATAGATATGTATCTCATAAGTTTAGGTTAGGTCAGGTTAGGAGGGTTTTATGCTGTTGCCAGCAATTACACCCAGAGGCCGTGAAGGTCCATTGTGTATGCCCTGTAAGGATTGCATGCTTCCGAGAAATAACGCATGCAATTACCAAAACCACCCCGTTCTAGTTAGAAATTTCCTTAGGTCAGGGATCTGTACCTTCACCACGTCGCTGAGCTCGTGAAAGAACATTGCTTTCAAGTGAGTGAGCCGTCGTTCTTGTAGAGCAGGGCAATGGCAAAGGAGATGCTCCACTGATCCAATTTCTTCTTCATTCCTACAGCTCCTACAGAAATCGTTCGCCGGGAGGTTTACTCTCTTAGCCATTGCACCTATCGCGCAATGGCTAGTGAGAACACCTATTAAGATGCGTATGATTTTCTTACTGTTGGATATGGATACATCTCAGGAGTTTGCTTAGCTCGATTTTTCCTAGATCATCCAGCTCCGAGAAGAAGAAACTTCCTAGGGTTTCCTTCCTCCTAACGGCTAGTGCAGGACAATCACACAGTAGGTGACGAGTAGATTCTATTTTTTTTTTCGTCTCTACAACTTCTACAAAAGTCGTTATGGGGTATTCCCAGCCGTGCCCTGTCACGACCCCAACGGCTGTTCGTTTATCCCTTCGACTTAGTTTAATGAGATCGGTAGATCTCCTCTTCGACTCTTAGCCTGTGGGACAACGCAACAGAGGACGTCCACGTACAAGGTGGCGCACACAAGTCGAGGGGGACCTCAGCCGGCTTGGTGTGCGAAACTGGAGACAATTGGCGAAAGATCGTGCTGGCTAGAGAGGCATGTTGAGTGAGGCCCAGGTCCACCTCGGACTGTAGCGCCCTAAGAAGAAGAAGATGTCCTCCTGTCGTAGACTGGCCATAACGATTTAGCTGTAGCGCATGTAACCCAAGCCTGACCAGCTCATTCGCCTTTTCATTACCGGAAATTCCCATGTGGCCGGGCACCCAACAGAGGGTCACCTTATTGGCTACTGAAATATCGTCCACTCTTTTTGTGCACATTTTTATGAGCTTGGATCTTATCGATTTTGACTGTAACGCTTTAATGGCTGCTTGACTATCTGATTACTTGTCCTCAAAAATATTTTCCTCAACAATCATATTCGCAGCTTGTTTTAATTGCTGCAACTTCCGCCTGAAAAACACTACAACTATCCTCAAGTCTGTAGGACCGATTTGTATTTTGAGACTTACAGTAGACCCCAGCACCAGTACCAACATTCATCTTGGATCCGTCGGTATAGATGGCGTCGGTTCTTTTTCGGCGCAGACTTTTCCCATATCCCATTCTTCCCTGATAGAGAATCTCCGCTCACAGTTAAAAAGAGGTATGATATAGTCCGTTTCCATCCGGAGTCTCCATATATTCCATTTGTCCAGAATTGAGGCATGACCAAAAGGCTTGGCTTTCCATAGGCCAGATTCCCTTAGTCTTATTGCAGGCTTAGCTGCCAAGGTGCTGCAGTGGATATCAAGCGGAAGAAGATTCAGTAGTGCTTCCAGAGCTGCTGCTGGTGTTGATCTCATCGATCCTGTCACCGCCAGACAGCTTGCCCTTTGAATTTTTGTCATATTTCCAAGGTGCTATTTCTTTTCCAGTGCTTTCCAACAGACAATTGAACCAGAGGTCAAGATGGGTCTTAACACAGCGGTGTATATCAAATATATCCACTTTAGGCTTAAAACCCCAGGTCTTCCCGAAAGCTCGCCTGCATGCATATTTTTTTTTTCGGAGGATTTTTTAAGCTCTGCTGGATCACTCAGGCAGAGACCCTTCACGGGTCGGGAGCCCGCTATGTACGTAAGTAAGTACTGTAGCACTCAGACTCAAAACTGGTCCATTGTACTGCCAGGTAGCAACCTACGCCAGTGTCGTTAATTTGATCCCAACGGCAAATGGTGACTGGACTAGATTCGATTTCACTGGGATTCGAACCTGGGACCCCTCTAACTGGCACTTAACCAACTGTGCCATCCAGTCGTGCATGCATATAATGCCACGTAGGCCTTCTTGATTCGATTGTCTATGTTTGGAGTCCAGTATTACGTCGAGATATTTTGCAGTTTCCTTAGGAATTAAGTCAACTCCATTCACACGCGGGTAATTGTACTCTGGTATCGACCTTTTCCTTGTGAAAAGCACTAATTCGGTTTTGGCTGGATTGATGTCCAGAGCCCTACCTCTGACCCATTCACTCACTAGAAGAAGCGCGTAATTGAGTCGTTCGTTCACTACAGGAAGGTATTTTCCGGATACCAGAATAGCGACATCGTCGGCATAGGCCACCACGTTGAAGCCATTGCTTTCTAATATTTTGACCATCTCATCCACTACTAAGAGCCACAAGAGTGGCGATAGGACTCCGCCCTGGGGTGTACCCCGCTTGACTGTCATTCTGCCCTTTGAGTCTCCTAGAGTAGAGAGTACGCGCATAAGCGTACTAAGCATTTGTTCAATCCACCTATTCCCGAATCTGTTTGGGTCCTGTGTAGACTTTCACATATTGCTTCAGTGCTTACATTGTTAAGCGCCCCTTCAATGTCAAGAAAGGCACTTAATGTGAATTCCTTGAATTGAAGAGAATTCTCTATCGTAGATGCTACTTTGTGATGAGCAGTATCTACCCTTTATGAGATCTTGATAAATAGTTATCCCCGATTTCAATCATCGGAGTCTGCGAAATCAGCTACGAGTCACATCATCCTCCTTCTCTCAATGGCTGTACCTTCATCCTCTTTCACGCCACACTCAAAAGACTAATTAATTACCATCCAAGGACAACACACATCATTGCAACCACTCCAACCACTCATCCCCCCACAACACCGACAGATACAATCGCCGTCTAATGATAAATCACAAATTAAATAATCCTCTCTTGTCCTGTTCTCGGCTCCGATTGAAATCTACACTAAACCAACAAATGGTGAGCACACACTCACACACCGCCGCCGCCACGTCACACCCCGTGTGGAACAAACAAAAAAACACTCAATTGAAACCTCTGTTCGTTCATCACCGTTATTGACCTATCCACACACACAAATTGGCCTAATTTGACTTTTCTAACTGTCCGTATCGAAATGATAATCACAAGGGATCATCGCACATTACAATGCCCCAGACCCGGGCCGGAGCCACCCCTCGGCAAAGTCAGCGACTGACTGCTGCTCAGGCTGTATCAACACCACCCACCGCCCACCATTCAACCACCGCCACTGCCATTATCGTTCATTGAAAGCACCGGAAATACCGCACTCACCCTCTCGCCACGTCCGTTCCCTGTGATCACAAAAACCAAAGAAAAATTCATTCACCCTCGAATTATTTACCGTCTTCCTGTGAGGAGGACTGCTGCCCTTTTTTTTTGTTGCTGTTCCATGCACACTCTCTGCAGCGCTTTAAGTAAACAAATATCACCGCCACCGCCACCGCCACCCCTGGTGCCGGGGTTCAGTGAATGGCGGTGGTGGCACTGGATCGTCCTTGACGGAGAGCCCTTAACGCTAGTATCACTCGATTAAAAGGGAATCGCTTTATGCAGTTTGGTTGAGGAAAAGTCAAACCGTGCTGGTCCGCCGTGAGTGAGGGGGTGGAGTGGTGAAATGTTCATTTGGCTGAAAGTAAGGGACATTCACTAAACACCCCCTTTGTCCCGCACACCCCCTGAGCACAACTCTTTTGATGTAAGCACATCGCCGAAAATATTTCAATCAAGGACTCTCGCCCCTCCAAACGACTTGTGCGGTGTTTAAGTCCTGAGTTTAGCTTGCAGGGGGCCTGGAGTCTGGTTTCTTTGAATCTAACGGTTTTGTTGTTTTTTTTCTTCTGAAATTTGAACCGGAACTGTTGAGGACATGGGAGGATACCACGTCTGGAGAGCACGTGATTTTGTGTTCTCTAAAAATCGAGAAAAATGAAAATCATTCCATCGGACATGTTCGGAGCGGGCGTTTGATGTTCGTTGGGACATATCCTTGTTGGGGAAAAGGCACCGAACGTGTGCTGTGGGACATTTTTTGGGAATTGGGGATGTTTTTCGCTCGCATTCCAGGGTAAACAACGCATTTAAACTGTTATTTTATTTACCTTTCATTTCAGGTAAGGACTAAAAGTGATTATGAGGATTGATGGTGGAGTGAGTAAGTGCTAATAAAATTCAATATTGAAATAGGGATACTCGGTGGTAGTTATGGGAGGAGACTTGGTAAGTGCATTGCCCTAATTAGAAGTGTGCTGTTGCCTGTTGTCGGAAAAACGGAGTGAAATGGAGTCCGATGAAGTTTTTGAATTAATGTTTTTTTTTCGGTTGGCAGTTCGTGACAATGTTGGAGAGGATTGTTGGTTGATGATCTATTCTTTCTGTTGATTAGCTATGCACTGTCTAGGCTGGAAAGGCGGTAATATATTGATTTGACGTAGAGTTGTGTAAGCTAATGGTTTCAGTTCCTGGTTGGTCATTGATTAAGTACTATCGGTTGCGTCGAAGAAGCGGACTCAATGTACATAGCCTACGAGCTGCGTAATAGGGCTCATACACGACACAGACACGTCGCTGCAAGCCTATAGTAGCTTATAGCAACCATAAGTGTGTGCAAACATCCCTTCGCCACACACAGTGCAGACAATCTGCACAGACATTAGTTTGTACTACCGTTTCGTCGTAGTCGTCGGGTCGGAAAAATTACAAACACTGCTTGTGCCGCAATAATCATTGCTTTGGCAATTATTTGGCATTCGGGTCAATTTCTTAAAATATTTGCACCATTTTATTATAGGCATCACTCTGCTGGATACCTGTCCATACGGGGATAGAAGGCAATGAAATTACGGACTCCTTAGCAATAAAAGGAGAATCAGAACCCTTCATAGGCTCTGAGCCATTCTGCGCCGTAGGAGACAATATCCTCATAAAGGATTCAGGGAACTAGAGAGAAGGAATCGGACAGAAAACTGGAACACAGCTCATGGCATGAAGCAGGTCAAGAAACTCCTAGGGCAGTACAACCGAAAGAGATTCGGAGCATGCATCAGAATGAGCAAGAACAACCTTCGTATCCTAACAAGCTTTCTTAGCAGGACACTGTAAACTCAGGGAGCATCTAAGGAAACAAGGGTTATCTGAAGAAGGTCTCTGCAAATGTTGTGGGGAATTTTATGAAATTCCAGAACATATACTGGGATTTTGTGAAGCACTAGTCCACAGAAGAAAAAGATGTCTGAGCAAGTACCTACTATCAGAAGAAGAAATGCAATCACTAGAACCATCTGTCATTCTCAGATTCCCGAAGGAAACTGGCTTAGAGAGAATACTCCAGAACAGATTTCTTCACCTATGCACAATAGGAGACCATTACCCTCAATACAACTCTGAAAAGAGCTGTATTTGAGGCGAACTCGTAATTGTGCTAAGGTATTGAAAGGGGGCACAATAGATCTTGAAGGTCGCGGTGCAATAAATTCTCAACCATAATAATAAAATAATCAGAGGCATCGGATTTTTAAACCACTGAAGCACTTTTTGCATACCACAAAACCGGCAAACTTTTATAAATATCCAGAAATTCTATCCAAAATTGTCTATCTGTACTTTTATTCATGTTTCTGACACGAATTTTTCCACTGGTCTGTGCAAAATGCAATATACACTACACAGACACGTCGCTGCAGACCATGTAAAATTCAAAAATTTTTGAATTCACGCAAACGGTCGCTGCAAACATGCGACATGAATACACAAGACACAGACAACAACAAAATGTATAGGTCTGCAGCGACGTGTCTGTATCGTGTATGGGCCCTATATGGATGTAGACATAATATCGAAGGTACAAGTCTGCGGACTATGCTGGCTCAGCCATGTTGAGTACTTGAACAGCAATGCATCTGAGTTTCCTGGTTCGAGATGACCGGATCTTCGGTATAATGCATAAAATATCGCTGCGACAACATAACTTGATGTTGGCAACTGGAAAAAGTGCATGTGGCGACATAAAGAATGGAAGGCAGCCTTAGCTCAGGGTACTCTTCATCTAGGTATGGCATTCATCATCAAACGCATCATTGACGACTCGCTGTGTTCGACCAATCACGTCAATGTCACCCGCGTAAGCTAGCAGTTGGCCAGTGAGTTTTGCACGATCTTCTTAAGAACGATGCTAAAGAAGTCACATGACAGTGCGTCGCCTTGTCTAAAAAGATTACATTACATCCACAAAAAGTGACCATGTGGTGTGGATTTTATACCGGAGATGTGGACCTTATTTTTTCGTCGATAAAAATGATCGCCATGTTGCGGTGAGTGAAGTTTGCTATTGTGCCACATTGGAATACTACTCTTGGCCAGAATTGGAATGAGCACCTTGCTCATACGAATCAGCGCCATTGGATTTCTCTTAATGGGGTTAAGACACAAAGTCGTCGGTTTATGTCAAAAAGCCAACAGAATTTTAGGAGATCAGGAATAATAACGAACGCAGCATTGGTAGAGTTTCGACCGATATGTGTGGAATAGGGGTGGAAAATCGACTTCAAAGAGGCGGTCATAGCAAAGGTGCTCTCGATGGTCCTATGAACGAGATTGAATTTCATGCTTAAAATTAACTTTTGCACTATCCCTTGAACACGGGGTCCCAGGTTCGAATCCCAGTGAAATCGAATCTGGTCCAGTCGCCATTTGCCGTTGGGATCAAATTAACGGCACTGAAGTAGGTTGCTATCTGGCAGTACAATGGACCAGTTTTGAGTTAGAGTGCTCCTGTAGTGTTTCAAAAATCATCCGAAAAAAAAAGAAATCCCTTGAACACATTATAGCCCGATATCTCAAATATGACAACGCAATAGAAGGCAACTTGGCTTAAGATGGCACACAAAAGTTAAAGTGCCCTTTAACAAACTTGGCTTGCGAAACTAGGAATCATGTTAGCTGAAAACCCGTTTTGGTTAAGATACAAGTTCATTCAGTTAAGCAAAAAAGAAGGAGACTAATTAAGCCTCTGTACATCTAAAAACCTTCACAAAATCTCAAAGAACTTACAAGGCCTTCCAATTTTCTGCGTCCTACAGAAATCTCCTACAAATCTCTGCAACAGATTTATTCATTTAATGACTCCAACCGAAACAAGGCCAGTATTATCTTCTCATGAGGATCAACAACCGCTCACTCCTGTCCATCCACTTCAAACTTTACATCAAATCAACACCAGTCCCTAAGTCAATCAGAATATTATGTCTTCATCCCCGTAATTCCATGTAATTCCTTTAAGTTTAATTCCCAATCCATTGCCGAACCGGCCCTCTCAAAACCACCAGCCCCCTGATGACGTTGCATTGACAAACGAAATTTCCCAGTATTTAGCGTTCCCGTTTCGACGCAACACCTCCCAATTCAACTACAACACTGCACCTCATACAGCAATTCACTCCCCTTGGAAGCAAAAATAACATCCCCCAAATACCCGTTAACCACCCTCAACACACAGCAAGTTGGTCGCGTGGCATTGCCCATGCGTTCCAACTCAAACAAACCCATGCGCTCCCGCATCCATCGTCATCGCCGTCTTCCATGTCGTCCACGTCCACGTCGTCGTCGTCGTCGTCGTCATCACCCAGTCAGTTTTCATTCAGAAAATCCACATGCACAGAGCAAGCCTCAGTAGTAATCGAACGTCGGCCGTGTGAAGAACGTTCTCGGTCGTGTTTCGTCGAGTGCGGTATTTTGGTTCCCCCCCCGAAAGAAAAGAAAGAAAAAAATACTGTTTGTGCCTCACTCAAAGTTGAGGAGAGGCCCCAAACGGAACTCACCCGAAAAAAGTGTGAACAAGCAGCCCCTCGAAGGAAGCAAAACGAAAAAAAAATCATATTTCGCGCAGGATTCACATCCTTTTATGGGAATACAAAGTTTTAACATTTACCTCGACGCGGAAGGAATTCATGTGAATGGAGAAAAGGTGCTGCCAACCCCCCCTTGGTCCAACAAGAGTGTTAATGATGATATTTATTTCCTCCCCCCCCCTATCCCCTACCCACTCCCCCTCTCACTTCACATCCTTGCCATGCACACACGGTTTCCATTCGAATCACGTTGCCGATGGGAAAACAGACGAAATAATTAATTTCGTTCTTATTCTTTCCCCCGTGTGCAGGATAACCACCACGGATCTGCCACGAGAGAGTGGGGGGTGTCCGTTTGTGTTGTTGGACAAACACGCCCATGTTTTTATTGCACAGTTAAACTTTTTCGCGTTTTGTGGTTAATTTTTATGGGTCGCACTGTGTACTGAGCTTGCTGGGTGCAGCCTTGGCAGGTCCTTCCACTCTTGCTGTGGATTGTTTCCGTCTTTTCCTGCGGCACTTTGTTTTTGTTTATGAGAGTGGGTGGATTTTCTGACTCCCCCCCAACCCCCCCCCCCCCATATATCACCCTTCTGTCCTTTTCATTTTGATTGTGCTGATGATGTCCTGGAAGTGAAGTGTCCTCCATTCAAATTACTCTCCGTTTCTATTTTATTTGGCTCTTCCTTTTGTTCGGGTGTAGTTGGGGTTTTTTACTTTTCCCTCCCTCCACCATCCGCGTGTGTGTGTGTGTGGCAATTAAAAATGCAATAAAGGAGACGGTGGGTGGAGGCGCGGCAGCAGCAGCCCACACAAGGATCGCTTAATTATGCCGACATTGTCCGTGAGTGTGTCCGGTTTTGTGTGCCGTGTCGGAGGATGTCCTTCGAGAAGTGCAACAGAGAATACGGATTAACGGAATTGCAGTGTACGATAACATATGGTGTGAATATTTTATGAGTGGCCCCCTCAGCACCGTGTCGTCCTTTATCGTGAAACATATTGTAAGAGCTGCTCCGGCTCTGTGTCTTACTTGCGGGGCGCCCACACCCAGGATGTGTCGCATCGAGGATTATTTACGTGAAAACAATTTTAATTTCATTGCCCGAAGAAACGAAGAGCAACAAAAGTGCCTGCGTGTGTGTGCATGTAAACGGATTATCCTTGTGATCGAGTGTGCTGCAGACAAGGAGTTGTTTGCGGCTAGGAAAAAAAATTGAAAAATGAAGAAAAAAAGTGAAACAATTTCAGTTTCAGTTTGGGAGAGGATGGAGCAAAAAAGTCCTAAAATTACAAGGATCTGATCCTTTCCGCATTGTTCTTGTGTATTCTGTGCTGTGATTGTATTCAGTGTGTTTTTGTGTTTCCACCAGCTCGGGAGGAGAAGGAGGGTGAGAGGTCACATACGACAAAGGATAACAGGTTTGAGACGAAGAAGTATCCTCTAATTAGATGATGTACACAGCCTTGTATCGTGTGTGAAAGGACATTACGAACACAATGGGGATTTGAGATTATTTTTTTCGTTTTTGTCACAGTTGCCTCCTGGGGCACACAGATGTGCGATTCCCTGGGACAGTTTCGGGTTCTGTAACAGTTATTGAATTCGGCGTCATAAAGGATAGGGAGGACCGGATGGGGTGGGGTCGGGCCGGATTGGTGTTTGATGAAGCGTTTAATTGGGATGATTATTGAGGGACGTGTTATTGTTGGGCTGCGCAAAAAACGAGACGAACACAACAGCAGTCGGCCGGAATTGATGTCCATTGAAATGAGCGACTGTGGATGAGTTGTAATGGATGGCGGACGATAAACAGTTGGTGACATGTATTTTTGAACAGGATATTCGAGTGTATTATTATGTCAGGACATGGTTTATGGAATTTAACTAATTAAGCTTAAGCTTGTTTGGATTGGCATTTTGTTCGATTGAAATGGGAGTGGGGGGACTGGAGTCGCGGGTGTGAATGTCATACATCAGGCCGAGTGTTTTTTTTGGCAAATTAACACATGAATTTCAGCTCACATTGCATCACTTATTGAAAATCTGAACGTTTTCCTTGGCACGACTCAGATTTATTGGTCTCAATGATCGTGCGGAAGAGACTGTGGATCAACTCCATCTACTTCGTCTTGGCATTCCTTCCGGATTCCACTCCAAATCCCATTCGCCTCTTATTCCTTCGATCCAGTACGGAGTCCGGATGAGTAAGGAGATTAAAATTTCTCTGAAATCCTTCTGAGGAATCGACGTAATAGAGGCGAACTCCTTGATGGGTGGCAGTGAGATCATAATTTCAGTCCTTTAACCCATGAACTTTGTTTAAACTTCTTGGAGTAGCAAAATATGTCAAGTTGTCCATTTGTGCATCTCCATTCATAACAGTTTCCAAATTTTTCTGCGGCGCTACAGTCCGGGATAGATCTGGGCCTCGACCAACAAACCTCTTCAGCCAGCACAATCTCCGATACTAAAGTCCATTAGTATCGGAGTGTCTATTGCCACCAAAAAGACATGATTTTGTGTGAAAGCTTCTCGGACAAACTTTTGATCCAAAAACTACACAATGAGTGGCTAAGGAGCAAGTTTACGTCTCAAGCTCAATGAACTGATTCCTTGAACAGTTTTGACAAATGCCTACTTTTTTTTCTGGTCAGGTTGGTATCTTGAGTACTCTTTACAGGCACAGAGGCTGGGTACAAGGATAATAGCTTATCGCTGAGTGCTTACAGTGTGACAACAAGCACCGCTTTTTTTTAATGAACTTGACTTGACTCATTTATGTGTAAGAACTGACTCCAAAGTAAACTGTGTCAAGAAGCAGGGAAAGGAGCAGACTTTTTCCAAAATATTCAGGCCCAATCTAGTCCAGCCTGAGACGGGCTTCTTGTGTCCAACATTTGTGAAGAGGAAACTGGACGGGTTTTCGCTTGGTGGCTTGGAGAATTAGATATAATTTCGAGGAAATCTGACTTTTTCATTGAGTGAGGAAAGTAGTTTTGTGAAATGCTTCGTATTCAACCAATCCGTGTCTAGTTGTCACTGCCAAATACCATGCAGTAGTTTATTTGGGCTATTGTGTGGTTTTTAGCAGACGACATTTTATCAGTCAAAATGATTAAAAAAACATTGCTTATCTCGCTGAATTAAGGGTACAATTTGTTAGGTGGCACCAAATCGGCTTATAGCCGCGCCTCTCTCAAACCGACAAATTGTGAACATTTCTTCTTTTGAAGACATGGAAACGTATTATGGTCAAGGACAACACAGTCGATCCTCTTGCTTCTAGTAAACGGGTAACAAAACATTCTCCCTTCTGTACATGAAAGAATTTCGAAAGATGTCGAACCAGACCGCTGCTTATTGGTCCATTTTTCTTCATTTTCCACGCTCTCGAAGTGTCTCAAAAAAGGTGGTTCTGTCAAATTGAAAGTTGACGAGTTGACCCGGCTTCGAACTATGGACCACCGATGCCGAAATGTAATAATAATGGCGGCGCTACAGCCCGAGGTGGACTTGGGCTTAGCTTTTCAGCAACCGCTCGTTAGAGTCCGACCGATCAGTCGGCTTCGGCTAAAAATATCACTTTCGGCAAAACATTGGGCTTCGGTCAAATGAGACCGAAGATTTTGCCGAACCCGAATGTTGAATTTTCCGTTTTCTATAAAAATATAATTACGGTATTTTCCGTACTTTTCTTTGCAGGATATATGTATGAACAAGTCGCACCGTGTTTGTTTGATTTGCTAGTGTGTCAATAGTAGTAGAAGTGAAGTTGCAAGGAACGACATGTTTTTTGTTTTGTTATTGTCGAATATTTTTTATTTTGAAAGTGCGATTGTTTACTGCTTTAAAATCAACAGATCTTGCTTTGGCAAGTTGGTAAACTATTAAGTAGTCTGAAGGTATTAAAGCATGCAATTTATTTGTATTGGTTTGAGGTAGAAAGAACATAAAAAAGCAGCTAAAAATCCAATTTAGAGCCATTCCAGTAAAAAAAAAAATGAGCAAAGCCAATATGTTCCAAATCGTTGTCACTTGTTAGTTCGCTACCACAAAAACAAACAATAATTTTGTAGATTCCTTAGTATTTGGGAATGCCATCATATTCGGCTTCGGCCGAAGGTGACCAATAAGCCGAAGTTCTGCTTTGGCTTCTGCTTCGTCCGAAAAACTGACCTTCGGACTCTACCGCCGGTGTTGTGCGTGCTATTGTTCTCTCACGAGTGGAGGAGACCTACAGTTTAATGCCGACTCCGAACGGCGAGTTTGGGAGAAGCTTTTTCTAGACAGTTATACTCTTTGTTGACTGTTTTGGGATTTGAACCTAGACTGAAAGTCTTTTGCGTAAAGGTCGTCGCCTGGATGGCGCAGTTGGTTAAGTGTCTGCCCCAAGTTAGAGGGGTCCCAGGTTCCAATGCTAGTGATATCGAGCCTGTTCCAGTCACCATTTGCCGTTGGGATCAAATTAACGAGACGGTAGTGGGTTGCTACCTGACAGTAGAATGGACCAGTTTTGAGTCTGAATCCTCCAGTGTAGCGTTTCCAAAAACCACAAAAAAAACACCCGCATTCCGAGGCTCTATCCACCTTAAACAACGAGTGCAGTACCAAAGAAAATAAAAGATCTTAAAAATATCTTTGAATTCATCAAAATTATGAAGAAATTAGTAATCAACTCGAAAAAATTGCTAGTTTTTTAGTCAAAAGTTTTTTTTTCCAGTTGAAGTCAATCCTTTTGTTTCGAAATTTTTTGGGAATCTGATCAAAAAATGTAGCTGGTGAATTGGAAATACGGTTAATATTGAAAACTTAATGAGTGAAACTGAATTAATGTCGTCCATCGTATCAGGCTACGATGTACATTTAAAAAATCTTCCGAATGCTTTCAAGATTGTTTTCTTGCCATCATTGTCCGGTCATGTATTTTTCAAAATTATGTTGGAAATACTCGTATATTACAACACGTCGCTCACTAATAAACAGCTGTCAGAATACAAGTCAGCTATCACCTGAAATAAAGACATGTGTGTGCTTCGATTTTGTTATGTGTATTACAAGTTGTAAAGTGTACGTTTATCATTCTGATAAAATTTAAAATTTTTTTAATGTAATTTATTATGTCCATGTCAGGCCGGAGCCAGTCCTGTTTCCAAACCTCTTTTTGCCACTACTGACATGACCTGAACTGAGAGTCTGTCTTTGACTTAATAAGGGGATTTTATTTTCATTATTTCTGTTTTTTAGTTTGTTTTTTTTAAAACTTAACTCATTTCAAGCAAATGATTGTGGTTAAAAATGTTAAATTTGTTAAAATTGTTTGTTAAAAGCCTGTATATTATTTGTTTTGTCATAAATCATTTCGCTTCTTCGCACTAAAATATAAACGTTGAATTAAACTTTATCGTTACTTCATAAAAAGCTTTCACAGTGTTGACTTTCAAGGCTTAACATTCCGAAACCCACATTGTTTTTATTTTTTCATTATGGCATTTGATTCTATTCAGAATTGGTTTATTTCAAAAATGTCAAGTTTCTTCATTTTGGCCCTGAAAGCAGACTAAAGTCTTGTAACTGAATCCTGCGCAGTACATGCCAACCTGTTGCTCACTGCTCGGAAGTATACAGTTTAAAAAGTACTTTGGTCTTGACCTTAAATTATGTAGTTTTGCACTCCATTACCAAAATCAATTTATATTCCATCAATTTTTTTTTTCGAAACAAAAAATGGTCTCATTTTCCCACGCATAAGACCTTGTTGCTCAAGTATTGAAAAATTCTTTTGAAAATAAAAAAGGTCTTTGCTTTAAAATGTCAAATGTTCTGTGCTCGCCTTCCACACAACATTTTCTAAACAATTGTTTCCAGAATGTCTGCCAACTGACCATTCAGAAAATCCCCTAAACCTCTCACACCGCACAATCAACACAAATTCGACCGAAATAATCATCCTTTGACCAGAAAACAAAAGGATCCTCCGCTCGTTTGAATTGATTGGCAGCCGTCCAAATCCGTTTCTTCTGAACAGACCGAGGAATCATTTCATCGGCATCGCTGAAGTTTTTCTTTTTATTCCATAAATGCGGTCAACCTAAGTTGGCTCTGCAGAAGGCCGTTCGAAGATTGCTCTTTTTATGAGTTTCGTTTTTGGAATCATAAAAGTTTGTGAAGCATTTTATTTATGGGATGCAGAGTGTGTGGCCTAGAGAAGAGAGAAGGGCGAGAGAAAGAGAGAGAGAGGGTGCTTGCTGGGATTAATTTGAGTATCTATTTCCTCTTGGCACTGGTTCACAGATGCATTTTTAGGTCAACTTTTGCTTTGTGATTTTGGGGGAGGGTGTGAATGCTTTTAATTTCTAATGGGACCACATCGACGGCTGCGAGTGGTCTTGTTCATGGCCATTTCTTTTAACACCTCCCTTTGATAAGTGGAAAAGCGATTTAGATTAAAAATTTGGACTGAAAACTTTTGATTTCGAATCGAATGAGCGTGTGTTCATGGACGTGTTAGAAAAGCGAGCACTTTGTAATAGAACTTTAAGGTGATTGAGTGCAACAAATAATAAATATTTTACGAACGATGTTATTGCGTCGAAAGGTCTTTGTGTGTAAGGACTTTACAATCCAGTGACTGTGATGAGTCTACGGAGTCTTGATGATCAAAAATACTTTAAAACATCTCCTTTTTCTTGTACTGATAGGATCCCGTTAGATGTGTTAGGATTAATTTAGTTTCCTTATAATCCAGGATAACATTTAAATTTAAATTAACTTAAACGAGATTAAATAACATTCAATATTCAAGCAGGCAGTTAATATTTAAAATAAAGCGTTTATGAAGAAAAATGTATGTTCCGAGATCATTACTCCATTCCTTCAGCTCTCGGAATTAGAATAACAGTCTGATAAGAATTCATATAGTCGTTTTCATGCCACTTTTGTTTCTTTAGCTCAAGTTTTGAGAGCAATTTCTAAGCAAATTTAAAATGGGTTTATCACTAAGGGGATGTTGATTAGATATTTAAAATATTTTTAATTTTTTATTGGACCCTTAAGTTTTATTGCATTTAATAGTAATATTAATGGAGGCGCTACAGTCCGAGGCGGACCTGGGCCAAACTTCTCAGCAACCATTCGTGTTGTGCGCGCTATTGTTCTCCCACTAGTGGAGGGGACCTACAGTTTAATGCCGACTCCGAACGGCGAGTTTGAGAAGCTTTTTCTAGACAGTTATGCTCTTTGAACATTGTCAGTGACTCGAAAGGAGTGGAGCCGTGAAAAAAATTTCAGAATTTTTTCATTAATCGAACCGAGAACAGCGTAGAAGTCGACGCACCTACCCACTACGCTATGGCGCCCACTATTATTGCATTTATTCACCTCTAATTCATAGAAATGTAACAAGTTTTCAATCATCCAATTTTGTTTTTGAACAACTTTTTTACTAACTAAAAAAAATGATTTTGAATAATGGAAATCTTTATTTGGACCTTTACAATTTGTCTGCTAAGTGGAAAAGATGATATCCGCCAAGTGGCTGCCACCAGTGTTGATACACATTTGTGCCCGTTTTATCGCATTTTTCATGTCTTTCCAGTGATTTCCGGTGATAACTGTTCGCATTCCTGTCGAATATTCTTCTTAATGGCTGCGATTGTTTGAGGCTTGTTGGCATAAACCCGCGGCTTTAAGAAGCCCCACAGAATGAAGTCCGGGTTGATTAAATCGGGCGATCTTGCTGGTCATGTCAAATCGCTAAAACGGGAGACTACGCGACCAAGAAACGCTTCCTTCACAACATCCATAGTGGCTCGTATTGTGTGTGCGGTCTTGTTTAAACCACATGTTCACCAAACACCGCTCATCTAATTCCGCCAGTAAGAAGTCGCTTATCATGGCCCGTCGTATGGTTGATGTTTCTTTGTTCTCAGCGACATCGGCAGCCACAGTCACGATATTCTCAGCCGAACGACCAGTCCGGTGGCTGCCATGCCCTGCATGGTCTCCTGTAGTTCCAGTCTCATTAAAATGTTCTTCTTCTGCAAAAAAAGTAATTTGAAAGTATCCTTTAATTGTTACCTTGCAATGTGGTCTATGTGGTCTATGTGGTACGTAATTTAATCTTAAAATTGTAGTCCTTTCCAATATAAGGTTTAGTTCAGTGTTAAAGCAATTCTTGGAGTCCAATGCACGGTTAAGCCGCGATGAGAAAGATTGGGCTCTACTTAGGAACTGTTTTACACAATCTTCCTGTTCCTTTATGAATTCTTAAAGTTCATCTTCCCATTCATTGACATTTCCCCTGAGAGATCTAACACTACGTTCTTTAAAGATTTTAGCTGATTCAATTCTTTGACGGGAGATAATTTTCATTGTGCGGCCTCTAGTAGCTTCTTCTAAAAGCAATTGTTTGTGGAGGTTTTGAAGAAAGTTTTAAAATATGTTAGACTGTTACATATTTTTCAAAGTATTTATATATTTGTATAAAATTTTGGTTTGTGTAGCAGAGGCAACACTCCAAACGTGAAACGTTATCGATTCGTTGATTGCAAACATAACGTCTCTACATAAGGTTCAGTCTAATACAACTAGACTACTGATTTTTTGTACATTTGTTTGTGGCTGCATCTCGAAATTTGACGCGATGAGGCGACCCACGTTAACTACAATTTTTTAGCTTTTTTTTTTACGGCGTTTTTCTTTATGTTCCGAAGGTTGCAATCGCAATATCATTTACAAACTATAATTATTTTTGCTCGAGGTGCCCATGGTTAAAGGTTTTACCCAAAAAATTACCAAACCTACAGTACCAAATAATATTAATAATGGTGGCGCTACAGTCCCAGGTGTGTTGTGCGCGCTACATATTGTTCTCTCACAAGTGGAGGTTTCGTGGTATCAAAGTCGGCATTGGAATTGTAAAACTCCTCATGGTACTTCGAACAGAAATTATAGACATAGGTACTTATAATAATAATGGCGGCGCTACAGTCCGAGATGGACCTGGGCCTAGCTTCTCAGCAACCACTCGTGTTGTGCGTGCTATTGTTCTCTCACGAGAGGATGGGACCTAAAGTTTAATGCCGACTCCGAACGGCGAGATTGAGAAGCTTTTTTCTAGACAGTTATACTCTTTGAGCATTGTCAGTGACTCGAAAGAGGTGGAGCCGTGAAAAAATGTTTGATGTTTTTTTTCGAGATTCGAACTGACGACCTCGAGCGTAAGAGTCGACGCACCTACCCACTACGCCACGGCGCCCAGTAAGCATCATGCTTACTAATTCCAAAAATTTCAGATCCAAAAGTAAAATAGGTCGCTAGGGTGCAAAAAACACGCAGTACGCCATCTTAACTGAGTTCATCATCATAAGTGAAGTGCAAGACCCGTTCTTACATAAAATGATTTATGTAGTGCACAAGTCTACAACACTATAATCTTGTGTCGATTGTGGTCACGATCCGCCAGTTTTTCAAGCAAAACAAAACAACAAAACAAGAAATCCATCCCACTAAATTCATTAACAACTGCCTCAATTTGATTGTAATTCACTTTACGGATCATTTGTCGCACAAAAGTTTTACAAAAAGTGATGGGATTACAAAAATGTCTCATGTGTGTCAGCTTCAAAAACCACATTGTTCACTAATATCTGTGCTAACTGAAGCTGACAATCCCCACTCACATATTAACCATTCTGCGATGGGAACTGTCACCCATTTACCACATTAAGGCACTGAAAACCCTCTGTCACTACATATTTATGGTTAAGCCATTAAAAAAATGATGAATACGCCCATTCGCAGCTTTAAAAATCCAACTTTTAAATCAAAACCTCCTGGTATGAAACATAGTTTCCATCAAATTACCCCGAACTATGCGTGTCCTCATAACCAATTCAGAAGCCCACTCGCTGGCAGACAATATGCGCCAAAATAGATACTAAATTGTGTTATCCCTAAGGCTCTATTCAGAGTCGGAATGACAAATGAGATCACAGCAACGGAGTCGTGTAACCCTCGCCCAAACATTATTTCATTTCACAAATATTTCCATCCATGTTCTCTGCATCGTCTAGCGCTCCGTGTCCATCCATCCACACTCTCTCTATTCAAAAGCCAAACGTATCTGTGTATCTTTGTATCCAACCACATTGCCAACGCCAATACTTGCACCCAACCGTAAAGTGGCGCCCATAAATTTTAATTTCACATTCCGTGCATGTTCTAGTTCTCGGCTCTCCGTCGACTGTTTCATCTTTTTTTTCGTACAATTATTGCGTTTAATTAGGAATTTTAATGACACTCGATGGTGTCACGGGTGCCAGCTACTGACTGACATTTTCGCAGATACACATGCACGCCCTGTGCTCGTTTCGGTTCTCGAACTTGAAGACATCTGCAGCGCCCCAAGTGACGGGCGGAGAATCGGAAAAGACAAAAAAAGCGGTTCAGGGTCAATGGAGTGCGACCTTCAAGAAGCCATGAGAGGAAAAAAACGAAACCAAACGCTTGGAAATAAGTAATCAAACCGAAACCGCACAGCACCCCGCGTTGAGAAAACTGAGAAAGGTACGAGAGTACATCGCACATAAATAAACAATTGTTTCCGCTTCAACCCCTGCATTCAATTGACCCAATTTCCGTTTCACTTATTCTCGTTCTCTGCCGTCTTTGGGCATAATTTTCTTTTTTACCCGCTCGGCTCTCTGGGTGCTCCTTGTGCACCGCAACTCAATGAACTTGGCATGTAAATTGATTTGATTAGGCCGCTCGGAGGGTCCCGAAAACGCTTTCGGGACATCAAAAGTATACGAACAACAGGAATTAACTGCGAGAAGACATTTTTCTTTCTGGCTGCAACCCTTCGGGTTGTGGGTGTTGTGAGTTTCGCAAGGATGTACAGTCCTTCGTGGTGGCGGAAGAGCGTATTGATTTGGAGCTCAGAAGAGAGTATTTATGCGAGAAATGGACTGACATTGAGTTAATCAATAATTGAGTTCTCAATCGATGATATTCTGGGTCTGGTAATCATTTATTTTCTTTTAACGCTGGGAATTCGAGGACATTTAAGAATCGGAAATATAGGAAACAAGAATTCGTCCTTTGCTTGTGTTGCTTCACTTTGATGAGAGTTATGTGTCGCGGTAATTATTTAGCCAAGATATGCAAAGACTTTCATACCGGAAGTATTATTAGTAAGAACAAAAATTCAAATTAATTTTGCAGTACAACACCGTTCAATTGGCTGCCTCGGCTGGCTTCGCAGTAGTGCATTCTGTCACCCAAATTTTCCAAGACTTTGTTGTTGGTTTCAGGCTGTAGCTCACTTGGGTGCAGTTGCTTGGGTGATCCTGGCCTTAAGTGCTTGAATCATTTCCAGATTGTTGGCAAAACGTCGATCCTTCACGTTTCCTCACAAAACAAAAGTCCAAAGGTGTCAAATTGCAGCTCCGAGGTGGCCAATTGACATCGCTAAGACGCCTGATAACACGATTCGGCAATTTGGTGCGCAAAAGATCGTTTGTGCCATGGGCTGTATGGCATGGTGCGCCATTCTGCATGAACCAGAGGTCGTTCAAGTCCATGTCTTCAATTTCAGTAAAAAAAAACGTCGGTTAACATGGCTCTGTGACGCCCACCGTTGACTGAAACGTTGAGGCTGCGACCTAATTTTCGAAAAAAATGGTCCAATGATGCCACCACTCTACAATCCGCACCAAAGTGTCACTCCCTGTGGTGTGGATGCATTGGCTTCTCGACAAGAACGTGCGGGTTAGGGTTTTCCGAGCACCGAACGTAGCCGCCAAGATGAAAATCTGCCTCGTCAGAGAAGATGATTCTTCGCCCAAAATTGTTGTCTAATTCAAGCTGCTCTAAAACAATGCCCGAAATGCGAAGCGATAACGAAGCAGATGGTCGCGCGCCTTCAATTGCTGAGTTAATTGGATCTTGTGAGCGAATAATCCGAGATCTTTGTGCAGAGTTCAGAATTCAGAATGCGGAAGCCCTGTCTTGGCTCAAGAACAACATGATATCCAAGAAGGACATTACCATCTGTTCAGACAGCCAGGCAGCAATTAAATCCCTGAATTCGGTCACTTTCCTCTCTAAGACCTCCCTAAATTGCCGCCTATCCCTTAAAGAGATGGCTGAGCATTTTAATATTCCCCTCATGTGGGTGCCGGGACACAGTGTCGGCAGGAGCGGTACGATCTCCACAAACCTTTCTAGTGGATATCCTCCGCCTATGCCATTCGCTACAGCTAAACTTCTTTCAAAGAATTATACAATACTTTTTTCAAAACACTAACCTAATAGTACGTTTACACCGCACCCGTATATACGTACTATAAGATGGTCAGATGGCACTACGTGCCTCATCACAAAGCAAATTTGGCCTAAACTTGATCTAAAACGTTCACTCTATCTTCTTAGAGTGAACAGGTCATCCCTAAGGACTCTCATTGGCGTTATCACAGGACACTGTGCCATAGGCACTCACGCCTCAAGAATGGAACTCCCTCACAATGATTTCTGCAGAAGCTGCAGAGAGGAAGAAGAAGAGGAAAGCATAACGCATCTCCTCTGCACTTGTAGCGCTCTCTCCTCTCGCCGGAAGAAACATCTTGAAGCCTACTTCTTCAAAAACTTGGGCGAATTGCACAACGTCGGCATTCATCAACTAAAGAGCTTCGTTGAAAGCACCAAATGATTTCTTTGGATAGGTGACATCAGATCCGCGTGGTATCACAATGAGCCTAAATTGGCCTAAGTGTGACTTCTTTTTGCAGTCAGCCACTTCAACATAACCTTGTGCAGAATTCTCCTCAGGCTAGTGCGTGAAATGTTGAGCTGTTGAGATCGATGGCGAGTTGATGTTCGTGAATTGAGTCTCACACTCTCGGCCAGAGCAGTCACATTCTGTCACGACGGGGTCACGATGAGTGTTGTCCACTAGCATACCAGTCTCATGAACCTTTTGCACAAACCTGCGTACAACAAAGCGACTGGATGGCGCAGTTGGATAAGTGCTTGCCCCAGGTTAGAGGGGTCCCAGGTTCGAATACTAGTGAAATCGAATCTGGTTCAGTCACCAATTGCCGTTGGGATCAAATTAGCGGCGGTGCTTCATTTCGCCCAAAATTATATTGATTGTAGATTATTATTTCATTCATATAACTGGTTTGTGCGTATGCCATCCTCTAAACCCAATTCTGTAAGACATTCTCAATTAAGTGACGTCCATATTTTTGCGGGTAATCGGAACAAAAGTCAATTGGCGTCAAATCCCAACTCCGTTGCGGCTTTCACGAACAAATTCACGTGCCTTTTGCTAGTTTAGAAAGTTCAACTTTTCCTCAAACAAAGAATCATATCTCCGTCTTCAATCTGATCAGCCTTGAGCAAAGAAGCACGTACACCCTTAAGTGGCTATTATTTTCAACTTAAATCCGATCGTGATGAAGGCATTATTCATTTCATAAAAATACCCAATCAATCAAGTTCCTGCACGATTTTATCATTAATTTATATTCGACGCATTCATCAAGACTAAAGAGGTGTGCTCACCGAAATCAAAATTGACAATTTTATTTATTGCCCATTTAAAGATGTTCGCACAATGGCTTGAAGCAAAATCAGCAACAAGTTATTGATTTTGATTTTTTGAATGGAATTATGGCATAGAAGTTTAAGTTTCAATGGAACTTTAAAGCTTCTGGTGTCTGTGAAGGATTGCAGACGGTCTACGGAAGGTTAAGCTAGTCTAGTCATTTAATCAATTTTAAAAACACTCCCACTCTATTTTTTAAAACTCTCCCACTCTAGTATCTTTTCTTTTCTATTTTTCATAAGGAGCAATTTCTTTGTTGCCATAAATCCAATCTATCAGTTACTGTGTAGTTGCAACAGCAACCTTTGTCTAATACCATCTTCCAATACGCATCACTATTTGAACTCCTACTCAGCTGTTACTCCAAGATCTTACAATGTATTGCCGCTTGATATAAGATGAAGCCGGAATTTTGCCTTTTAGTATAGAAAAAAAAAAAACTTCAGTCTAAATGGAATAAACTTCTAAATATAAAATAATTTGTTTATACAGCTAAATGATATGATCTTTTTGCGTCACCTATTTAACAGCGCCCACTCGTGAGAGAACAATAGCACACACAACACGAGTGGTTGCTGAGAAGCTAGGCCCAGGTCCACCTCGGGCTGTAGCACCGCCATTATTATTTTTATATTTATTATTATTATTGCTTAACAGCGTTCAATCAAACAATGTTATAATTGTTAGCTGATTATTTGTCTATGTTCTCTATGCATTCGACACCAATTTCATACAAAACTACAGAATATATTCTTCATATTTAAAACTTAATGAATAATAATTCATATATTATTTTAAGAGAATATACAAATCTTGCAAACAAACAAATCTTGTACAAAAATGTTATGTACATAAAATCAAGATTTGAAAAAATGAATGCAATAAAATGAAAATACATACAAAAATTTTTAAAGTTCGATGGTCGCAGATGAATTTATCAGATGATATTTAACTAAACTTTGAGCCCGGCTTGCTTATTTACCTACTCGATATACAATTTTTTTTAAATCCAATAACAAGGCATTTACCGTTCGATTGTAATGGAATATTTTTTTTCTAATTATTTTTAATTTTAAAAGAATCATCCGCGCCATCTGAAGTCAGTGTCATTCATTCAAGTCAGATCAAGAAGGCAGCAGTTGCTTCGGTGGCGTTAAATGGGATGGTGTCATACGTCTGGTGGCTCGACTTATCTCATCGGACGCCTCTTTTCCCACTTGTACACGACCTTGCAGTCAAAATTGAAAAAGAAGACGTCCAAAATTGAATTGGTATGCACAAGTAAATCAAAACAGACAGAGCAGAAGCCAGAAGGTCAAAGAAAAAAGACATTTCCAAAGAAATCAATCGGTTTTTCACCAGAATTCTAACTTTAGATGTTTAAAAGAAATAAAAATTACTCAGGATAGTCCTTTGCGTGGTGGAATTCCCGGGTTACACCTTTATTAACTTTGAATTGTGATTATTAAGTGCTGGCAACTAGAGGCTTGTTCTTTATTCTAGCTGTGCAACAGCTAACAAGTACATTCAGCCTCCATCTAGGTAAATGTTTGCCGCCTGCCCTCAATTTCTTAAGCCACTCTTAAGCCCCATCCTTAAGTTCTGTGCTCTGCCAAAGTCGTCAATTTCCCTTTGCATTGTCCTACAGGCTCAGAGTCAAAAAATCTCGCCGCATCTATGCAATCAAAAGCTGTAAATGGCACCCAGGTGTCTCACTACGGTCATGTGTTATAGTTGTACAGTCCAAAGGACGTTTATTTGGCACCAGCATTCTTCTTTGAGAAAATTGGCTGAATGACCATCGAATGTTCCTCTAAAATTCTACACAGAGAGATCAAAACAGGAGTCGGGAGTATATTCCAGTGACCTCCCTAGGCGTCTGTCGGACGCCTCCCCGTACAGTCACACTTTCCTCAAAGACCGCTCAAAGCATCCGACTGGACGAAATGCTAAAGCACTTCATCTGGGTGCCGGGACCTAGTGACTTTTTTTTCGGACGGTTTTTGAAACACTACTGGAGCACTCAGACTCAAAATTGGTCCATTGTACTGCCAGGTAGCGACCTACTACAGTGCCGTTAATTTGATCCCAACGGCAAATGGTGACTGGACCAGATTCGATTTCATTGGGATTCGAACCTGGGACCCCCCTAACTTGGGGCAGGCACTTAACCAACTGCTCCACCCAGTCGGGATAGGCAATAGTAACCAGCAAAGTTATTCAAGAACCAAATTTTGGTACTGTTCGAAATTCTGCTGCTTCAAAAATGTGTTCTGCTTCCCAAAGAAATTGAATCAAGTCCAGGCCACAAGGTCTTTTTTATGAGTCAAGTAATTGACTGCTCTGCTTGAGGCGTCCCTCTTAAGTTCAAATTTTAGATCGTACTTTGAGAAGCGCTTCATCTTCCTTTTGTTTACATCTTCCTTTACTGTTTTTGCAAAATTGTTCATTGAGAAAGACCATATAGGGCACCTATAAGTACGCCAAAATTTGGATGTCCTGACCAAGGGTCGAACACTTGAGGTCCCTCAACACCACTTTCACCAGACACCAGCGCAAGTCTACAGAAATTCAAGAACAACTTAAGATTCATTCCCTGATGCCTAAACTCAGTCCAGCAGCCACGCCACACAAAAACTCCTCATAATTGACACAAAATTTCATTCCACGAAGGACTTGAAGGCAGATTTAAAATATTGATATCCTTGTTACTGCCGGCATCCACTGAATTATGCACTCTCAAGGTACTTCCTAAGTTGTTTACTCTCCCACTAAAAGGGACCTCTTCCCCTCGCCCCCTCTGGGTGCGTCGCCTTAGACAGAATATCTAATGCAACATTAGTTGCCTTGGCCAAATAAATTTCCAAATAGGCTACCCATGTCCTTTCACCGTTAACTAAGTCCGAAAAGAAACGACCGAAGTGTGCTTGTATGTTATCCCCCGTATTAAAGTTCCCTTCAAGATTAGATCCTCGAAGGAAGGCACCGAGAGGCTGGGCATAAAAGGAGGAAGAAAAAAACTTAAATGAAATATAAATTTGAAAAGCAACTGCGGATTGAGGGTACGCAATGAGAGTCATTCTCCATCCCACAAGCATCATCATCAGCAACATCATCATCATTGCCATCGCAACCGATAAGATCTTTCCATTTCAGCAAAGAAGTCCCTTTTCATACGGCTTAAGCGGTCTGCCCGCCTCACCGCCTCACCGCCTCACCGCCTCACAGCCTCCACTCCACGGGGGACTGTGCTCTCCGAGGAGTGAAAGTGGGTCAAAGTTTGCACAATTCACCTGAACCCCCTTGCCACAGCAGTAATACCCGCTCCCCTTCTCTGTGCACACTGACAACATCCTTGCCATAAAAACTTCTTTTCATTGGGGTATTAGTATTTTTATTCTGTCTTCCTTTTCACATGTCCTTTATCCTGGCCGATCGATTAGAAAAAAGAAAATAATCCTGATAACAACAATGAAAATTCCTTCGTCTTAATGAAGGTGGTAGGACTCACCCCATCGCCCCCACGACCGGCACACCGATACATACACCAATGTGGGGGAGAGGGGAGGTGTGTATCCTGGTATCCTTAGACCCATTATCCGGGAATTCCTTTTGCCATTTCCCTTTCAAATCTAAATACAATCAAAGTGATTACCCAGTTGTATGCGCGTGACATATAGTATCCTGTGCTCGTAAATTGCACAAAAGGACGACGACGACGACGACGCCGGGGGGTGGAGCGGTCGACAAAAAGCACGAAAACAAAAGAAGAAGAAAAAAACTCCCAGCCTTTTTCTCTTGCACTCAATAGTCGTCATAGCTAAAAATATCGCTCCAAAAGGGGGTCCCCTTGAAACAGGATCTCCCCCTCACATACACACACACACACACATACCCAATCAGGGTCACGCGAAACATAATAACAGCGGCGGCGGCGGCGGCAGTAGCAGCAGTTCTGAGAAGGAACCATGGATTTATTTACTTTTTTTGTGCTGCTTGGCAGGAGGAAAGGGAAAGGGATATCTAAATTAGGGGATAAGGACTCCAATGAATTTAACATTTTCTGGAAGCAGACAACGTTGGTTTTTCTTACTCCTGTTCCTTTTTTTTTTTTGTCCTCCAGAAGGGTTTGATTGGGAGCATACTGCGCTCAATTAAAAATTTGAAGCTGTCCTGCGGGTGGGAAAAAGGGATGATTTCATTTTCCGGCAAGACACTGCAATTAAGTTCATTTTGAGGCTTTTTTCTGGTTGAAGGAAACTCGATAAGGCACGTTTTGGATGTAATTTTACTGTGGCTGTAATTTCTGTTAAATATTTGAAAAAAAAAGGAAACCGCTACTGAAAGTATACATGTCAAGGAATGAGCCTGTCTTTAAGGTCATTATCAACATTGTATCAGCCGTCAGACAACCTAAAGTTAATTTGCTGAAGGACAGCTTTTCGGGATGATGTCTGACACTGAGAGCCTTCTTCGTAGCGAGCGCCATAAAAAAAACATGACGGATCTACTTTACAAACAGTTTTTTCTCAGCTCAAAAGCTAATTGAGTAACAAGGTCCCCTGCCAAGAAAAAGTCAGTTTTATGTAAAAACCCCTGTATAAAAGAGAGTGCTCCAACTACAGGGGCATATCTCTTTTAAGTCTCACTGCTAAAGTCTACGCTAAGGTGTTGGAGGCGCGTTCTAGAGCTATGGTCGAATCCAGAATGGGAGGTGAACAGTGCGGTTTTCGTCCCTGCAAAAGTACAACCGACCAGCTTTTCACTCTAAGAATGGTACTCGAGAAGGCTTGGGAGTACGCCAAGCCGATCTACAGTTGCTTTGTAAATTTAGAAAAGGCATACGACCGAGTTGCTCGAGATAAACTCTGGAGTGTTCTGCAGAAGTTAGGCCCAAGTCCACCTCGGACTGTAGCGCCGCCATTATTATTATTATTCTTCAGGAATATGGGATTGATGGTTCTCTGTTAAGGGGCATTCAATCTCTATACACAAACTGTAGCAGCTGTGTCCGGGTTAACGGTAGTAAATCAACACCTTTCACCGTGGGCGTTGGACTTCGCCAAGGGTGCGTTTTGTCCCCTCTCCTTTTCATCACATATAAGGACTGGATGTTGCAGCGCAGTCGAGACGAAGAATGTTTTACATTGCGTGGTATCATAATGGGCCACTTCAACATAACCTTGTGCAGAATTCTCCTCAGGCTAGAGCGTGAAATGCTGAGCTGTTGAGATCGATGGCGAGTTGATGTTCGTGAATCGAGTCTCACACTCTCGGCCACAGCAGCCGCATTCTCATCAGTGCGCACCGTACGACGACGGGGAGCTGTTGTTGTCCACTAGCATACCAGTCTCACGAACTTTTTGCACAAACTTGCGTACAGCAGTCGCAGTCGCGAAATGAGGCACCCAGCCTCATTTCGGCCAAAATTTATTTTCAAAAAGCGCACTGCTTGAGCTACACAGCACTCACTTTTGAATATTTTCCAACGTTGTTCAAGCGTTAAGTGACTCATTTCGTTTCGCGGAGGTATGATACTGACTTTCTGTCAAGATTTCGAGCGGGAAACAGCTGGCAGTGTCAAAATAACCGATGATTTAAAAAAGAACCACTAGATGGCCCACCCTGTACATGACAAACAAAAATCATGCAATATGTGGTATCCTGAAGCTATCTATGCTTGTAAATACGGACCAATAACATGCTCGAAGCTTATCAATTTTCCAGACCCGTTTTCGACTTTTCTCACGATTGATTAATTTCCCACATGACAGCTGATAAACCGCCTAACATCTGTTTGAAAAACTGCTCAACCCAATTAGAGGATCAACGAGCACTCGAACTAATCAGAGGCAACACATGTCGCCGCCGATATTCAAAACCGCCTCTTAAACTAATTGAATATTGACATTTCGAAAATTGTCAAGTTGTCCACTTAGTTCCCATCTAATTGACCCCACTGACCTATGCGCGGCACTCCACAGTGAACCAATCAATATTAAAACTAACCCAAGCCCCTTCGCCCTCGTCGCCATCAATTTGTATCAATTAATTTAATTTATCCAATCGAGTGTTTTGAAAGCAATATCCTTCAACTCGGCCGCCAGCAGAACAACCGAAACACCAATAACCAAATCATTCATTTTAATTGAAAACCCCAACCGAACACAAGCGCCGCGTCAACCGACGAGATGCCGACGGATGCTCTTCACTGGAGAGGGGACATTTGGTCTTAACGACCACTTGAACAGAAACACTTCTTCGTCCTCCGCCGCCACCACCACTCTATATTTCATTCAAATATTAAAAATCGAACGCAAACAAAAAGCGAAAAGGGACCAAGGGGCAAAAAAAACTTGTTAAGTGACCAAATAGAAAAAAAATGAAAAACAGAAGCCAGCCACAGCTACAGAAACAACGGAAGAGAAAAGTGTCAGTGGGTGAAAAATGACCGATACCATAAAATTAAATGAATTTTTCCAACCACCCCTCACGAGGGCACTCCGGCGAGGGAGGGAAAGACAAACAAAACTCAAAGTAAATGAAAAATTGTTAAAATGAACAGAAAAACACACCCCCGCACAGCACTCCACTGGCGAACGGGTTGAGCGATGTTTAGTTACACTTCCCCCCAGAAGGGACACACGAACAACGTTTTCCCAGTCCTCCTCCCGCCTCATCCTCATCCTTACTCCGGATTGTATTGAGTTATTTGTAATCACAAAATGACGAAACAGAAATCCTTTCAAAGACGAGCGAGGGACATCGCTCCGCTGAGCGCGGCTGTCAGGGCAGAATTGAAAGTCATATTTCAGCCATTTCCAGACAACCCGAAAAACGAGCTGGGATATTTTTGACATTTTGCGCAGCGTTCCACTTTAATTCCGACTCATCTTCAATTATCCTTGATTTGATTATTTTTTTTTCGTCCCTCCTCCGTGCTTCTGTTAGCCATCGTTCGCCGCCGTGCCGAATTGACGAGGGTTGTCATCCTGGTAGGCTTTTGAATGCTACGCCCAGACAGACAGACAGGCGCAGGTAGAGTGACATGGAACTTGCCCTCGCTTGGGGACGGGGAGGACGAATACACCGCCATGGGGGTTAGGTAAATAGAATTTCTCGAAGGCAATTGGGGAACGTAATTTCATTTTGAGATGATGGCGGGAGGCTGCTGAAGGAAAGTACGTGTGTTTGTGTTTCGGCATCTAGTTCTTGTGTGAGTTGGTCTTTGGTCCTTAAATGCCTCTTGCGGCCGGTATTTAAAGAAGTTACATCGAAAACGTGTTCCGAAGCGTCAGGCTCTCGGCTGATTAAAGGTTTATTCTCAATTCCTGTGAAGATGTCAGTTGGATGGGGGATATGAACGACGTATTATCACCGGGATTTGAAGACGTCCTTGGGGTTGATTTTGTTGTACATTTTCGGAAAACTGTTAGCAGAGTGTGTTTAGGAAGTCTGTTTCATTCAAATTTTATGTCATGTGGCTTGTTAGTTGACTCTTGTCATGAGAATGTGCGGTCATGTGTTTCTGTTCAATGCCAAGGGTGTGACTGTTCTATGGACTAGAAGAAAACGCTCCTCTTTCTGCCCCTTCCTGGAATCTGTGCGTTGTCCTTTTGATTTCAACAACTTTACCAGAGTTTGGAAAGTATGCGCAACAATTCATTGCAGAGAACAAATTTCTGTTCTGCTCTATGGCGCGGAGACATGGACAATCTCAAAAGCAGATGAAGAAGCCTTTGATCTCTTCGTTGATGGCATTTGGAGAAGGCTGTACAGCGACATGAGTCTAATCACCCGCCTTAGATGACCACAAAGCAGATGGCACACACAAGTGGAGAAAGAACTCACCAAACTTGCTGTGTAGAGTTATTTTTTACGACCCTGCTGAGATTTCTGTGCCCTACAGACTTAGCTCACATCGTAACTAAGTGCGCAAAGTCGTTTGACTCGATTTACAGACCGAAGACATCCTGTTTTCGGCGACAATTTGAATTCGTTATATTCGGCGCCGTGGCGTAGTGGGTATGTGCGTCGACTCCTACGCTCAAGGTCGTCGGTTTGAATCTCGAAAAAACATCAAACATTTTTTCACGGCTCCACCTCTTTCGAGTGACTGACAATGCTCAAAGAGAGCGACTGGATGGCGCAGTTGGTTAAGTGCCTGCCCCAAGTTAGAGGGGTCCCAGGTTCGAATCCCAGTGAAATCGAATCTGGTCCAGTCACCATTTGCGGTTGGGATCAAATGAACGGCACTGCAGTAGGTCTAGAAAAAGCTTTTCAATCTCGCCGTTCGGAGTCGGCATTAAACTGTAGGTCCCCTCCACTCGTGAGAGAACAATAGCACGCACAACATGAGTGGTTGCTGAGAAGCTTGGCCCAGGTCCACCTCGGACTGTAGCGCCGCCGTTATTATTTTTATTATTATTCTTATATTCTCCACGGAACATCTAACCTAACGTGAAGAAGATGTTGCATGGCTATTTTATGGCATCATCTAATACTCAGCCGAGTTAGTACAGTTATAATATAAAGGTAGTCAAAGATAACTTGATTATTCCAGGGCTACCCTACTCTTCAGAGGTAAGGACACTTCCCAATCGCTTGCCAGGTTTGTCAGCTACTTCAAAAATTGTATCGTCTATCACGCAATAGAAAATCCATTTTGTCCTACTTCTTACTTGATTATTTGTGAATGTGTTTATTTATAACATCTGTCCGAAAACAGTGGTCGACTTAGTGTCTTGGTAAGTGCAACGATTTCTACTCTCAACGTCTAGGTTCGATTCTCAAAACAATTACACTATCTCTTACGAGTCACTTCTTTCGAGTCACCTCTCTCGAGTCACCTCTCTCGAGTCAGCTCTTTCGAGTCATCTCTCTCGAGTCATTGCCAATCTTTAGAGACTATGATTCTCAATAAGAATTTCTTAAACTTCTCCGTTTGGAGGTGGGATGCAACTGCAGGTCGCCTCCATTCATGAGGGAACAATAGCATGCACAACACAAGACTGAGCCACTAAATGTAGCAACGGACTGAGGGTCTAAATATTTTTAGCAACCTGAACAAATTGCGAACCAAGAGAGGACTCTAATATTGGATAACAGGCTCTCTAAACTGAATAGAGTCTAACAGTACGGTTACACCGCACCTAAATTCAACATTTCAGCAAACAAATTTCGAAATCCAATTTTGTGTTCCCACTGCAACTTCAGCATTTCAAATGACATCTAGCGTCAGAATTCATTACTGATATTTTTTCCTGATTGGAAATCAGAAGTGGTTCAACCATTTAGCTTGTTATAGTAATTTAAAGATGATTTTAAGTGCTAATTCGGACATATTAAATATATTGCTGACTCAATATATAGAGGTATGGAGTTCGTGTTGAAATTTATGTCCACTCGAAGCTTTCAACTAATGAGAAAACATCTGTTTTTGGTTTATGTTAGCGGGTTGAAATGTCATTGTATGACGTGCTGAATTTGTAAAGAGAATTATTCGATTTGACGAACTTACAAATGCAGCGACGAAATTCAGAATTTTGCTGGAATGTTGCATTCCAGAATGCAAGAAATGTATGGCGAAATGCAATGTATTTGGGCTGAAATGTAGAAACTAGCCGCAATGTTGAATTTGGGTGCGGTGTAAACGTACTATAAAATGATCTGAAATCACATAAGCGTGTTCGATTTCAAATTCACAATCATTTTTCGTTGGATTTTCATCCCTCTTAGGTGAGGTTAGGTCCTAGTGGCAGAATGTGCAGGGTCCTATAAAATGTATGTCGGTATTTAAACATTGAACAACTTTGACATTTATCAAACGATTGACTTGAGTAGAAATGTTTTCTATTCAGAACAATTTTAACCATGAACCATGAAAATATTCGTTCAGTTGTCGTCGACAATATCGTGGCCATCAAACATCGTCTGACAACACTATTCGTTGTTTGTTCCCGAATTTTTCTTAGCACGGGAGATCGTCGACATTTGCGTCGCATATTGCCACGAAGCGCATTGCCCATCTTCAAAGAACTCGTTCTAATTATAAAAACTATTTTCGCTCCTAACCGTCCAAATCACGAAATTAAACACCTGTCTATTTATTATCAGAACGTTCGAGGTTTACGCACTAAGTCTTCTTCCGTGTTTCTTAATTCTCAAAAACTACCTTATGATGTCTTCGCCCTTACTGAAACTAATCTCTCTTCTTCCTTTAACAGCAATGAGTTCTTTACCTCTAATTTTAATGTTCTCCGGAACGATGGCGTAGAAAAAGAAGATAATTCTAACGGGCGCGGCGTTCTCTTGGCCATCCACAACTAATACGATTCATCAGTTTTTAAAACCTCTCACACTGCTAATTTCGAATTTATTTGTGCTAAAATTTCCATTCTCAAACGTAACCTTTATCTGTTTTGCTGCTACATTCGCCCTTCTCAGCCAATCCGAAGTTATCAGCTTGCTATTGATGCCATAGACTCTCTTTTTGACGTCATAGATACCAACGATGATGTTATAATATTAGGTGACTTTAACCTACCTCATCTTCAATGGGTACAATCTGATGATGAATCATATTTTGTCGCGACCAATGTTACCACTGAATTGGAATCAGTCTTTTTAGATTGCATTTCCAATTCCGGTTTATATCAAATAAGTGGTATAACTAACTGCCTTAGTGGGCAACTTGATCTCATTTTCTCATCCAACACAGAAAATTGCGTTGTCGTTGAAAGTGATCACCTACTGTCTACTTTAGACCGGTATCACCCACCCCTATTTCTTTCTTTTTCTTACGGCGACTTAATTCAGAAAAATCATACACCAACCTCATATAGTTTAAATTTTCGAAAAGCGGACTTTGACAAACTTAATAGCTTGCTCAGTTACGCCAACTTTAATAATACTCATCTTAACGTTGAAACTGCTCTTTCGTCCTTTTACTCTATAATTTTTGATTGCATTCTAAAATCAGTCCCTTATAAGACCACCAGAACCTCTACTTCCTCCCCACCTTGGTATAACAAACACCTACGCTCGCTTCGCAACAAGAGAAACAAACTCTGGGAAACCTATTTAAAATCTCGGTCTGGTTTTGACTACTCCATATACCAGCGATTGCATTTACAATTTGCTGACCAAAATGAACGTCTTTACCAAGAGTACATCAACCGAATGCAATCTAATCTCATTACAGATCCCAAGAGCTTTTATCATTTCATTAATACCAAACGGAAATGTGATAACTATCCTACAACTCTTAAATTCGAAGATACAGTTTCGTCAGACCCGCAAACTATTGCAAACCTGTTCGCGGACTTCTTCAGTCAGTCGTACTCCGACGATTCCACTGACGTTGATGTTGATTATTTCTCCTACATGAACAACTACGCCCAAACTTCACTAGTTTCCATCAACATCACCGTTCCCATCGTTGAAGAGAAATTAAATAACCTAAAGGACGATTATTCTCCTGGTCCCGATGGGTTACCGGCAATAGTTCTCAAAAAATGCGCAAAACTCTTGGCCCAACCTCTGACGTCCCTCTTCCTTATGTCCACCTCGCAAGGATCCTTCCCACCGTCTTGGAAGAATTCATTCATTGTTCCTATACACAAGAAAGGCTCAAAAAATGAGATAAATAACTATCGCCCTATAGCCAAACTTTCTTGCATTCCTAAAGTTTTTGAAAGCATCGTTTATGATTTAATGTATTTCCATTGCAAATCTTTGTTTTCTTCTTCACAACACGGTTTTCTCAAGGGCAGGTCGACCACGACGAATCTCACGCAATTTGTCTCTGAAGCACTACGCGCATTTGAACATGGGAAAGAAGTCGACGTGATAGCTACCGACTTCAGCAAAGCATTTGATAAAATATCACACGATATTATTTTGTTCAAATTAAACGCTCTAGGTTTCCCACCAAGTCTCGTCAAATGGGTAAATTCGTATTTGGAAGGAAGAAAATATGAAGTTTTATTTAGATCTGTTGTCTCCAAGTCCTTTAACGCTACATCAGGTGTTCCGCAGGGTAGCCACCTGGGTCCTTTAATTTTCGTCCTTACTACGAATGATGTTGTCTACATCATCAAGAACTCTCAACTTTCTGTTTACGCCGATGATATGAAAATCTTTAATTGCATCTCTTCTCCCTCCGACTCTAAACCCCTTCAACGTGATCTCAATAGATTCTCTGTTTGGTGTAAGAAAAACTTTCTCCAGTTGAATGTCAGCAAATGTCAATCTATTACATTCTCCCGAAAACGACTGCAACCGGCTAGAAATTACTTCCTATGCAATGAATTAATTCCTTCCGTCTGTTCTCTGCGTGATCTCGGTGTAATCTGCGATCGGGAGCTTAACTTCCGTTCCCATATCGACAACATAATTAATAGAGCCAACTCTGCACTAGGCTTTGTTAAACGTTGGTCAAAAGAATTTTCAAACCCCTATGTCACTAAGTCTCTGTATGTCACCTTCGTTAGACCTATCCTTGAATATGCCAGTCCGGTCTGGTCCCCCTACTATCTTGTTCACATCCAACGTATAGAAGCCGTCCAACGCAGATTCTTACGTTTTGCCCTTCGCGATTTCAACTGGGCTGACAGAATTAACTTGCCCCCTTATTCGGAATGCCTAAAACTTATACGTCTCGAATCTCTTGAAAAGCGTCGCGAAATTGCAGACTTACTTTTCCTCCACCAACTACTTACTGGTCACACAGATTGCCCCCAGCTACTTGAACTCGTCTCCTTTAGCACCAATTCCCACTACCTAAGATCTAGTTTTCTATTCCGCGTTAGATCACACCGTACTAATTATGGCTTAAACTCCCCTATCTCCAGAATGTTACGTTTTGCTAACATCGCTAATCGCTCATTCGACTTCCACCTATCAAAATCATCTCTCCGAAATGATCTTAAGACTCGCCATTCTTCCCCCTAAGTTATGTTTTAGTTCTTAAGTTTAGTTTATTAAGTTAGATTAAGTTTATTAAATTAGATTAAGTTCGCTTGTATTAAGCAGAAATAAATACAGATACACCGTCATTCATCAACGCCCAAGACGTTCCAATGAATTAGTTGAAGAGGTAAGAGAGTGTGTTGCCACATGTGTTGTATCGTATATTTTGGCATCAGTGAAACCACTTTGTGGCGAATTTTGAAGGATGATTTGCATTGGTTTACATATAAAGTGCATTTGACCCAAAGAATATTGGCGACAGAGCGTCCACGTCGCTGGGAATACGACCAAACAGTCACATATCAAGATAATAGATGGCGCACCTTATGCAGTCACACTTAGGGCATGCTAGCTTCATTGTTATATCACGCCGATCGGATGTTATCCTACGCATCAATTTCGAGCTTTTGATGAAGCGGTTAATCGATGCTAAGGTATTCATCTCACTCAATTTGTTAAAATAGTCAAGTAAAGTGGATGTTGGGGCGCTGTGGCCGTGTGGGTTCGTGCGTAGTAGACTTTCACAGTCTAGGTTCGATTAAAAGTTCTGACAAACAATATTTAAAAAAAAAAAAATTGTTCACGGCTCCACCTCTTTCGAGTCACTGACAATGCTCAAAAAGTATAACTGTATAGAAAAAGCTTCTCAATCTCGCCGTTCGGAGTCGGCATTAAACTGTAGGTCCCCTCCACTCGTGAGAGAACAATAGCACGCACAACATGAGTGGTTGCTGAGAAGCTTGGCCCAGGTCCACATCGGACTGTAGCGCCGCCATTATTATCATTATTAAGTGGATGTTCCTTTTGGCGGAGAGGGCATTTTATGTACAGAGAATAGAAGTTATTACTTCCTTCTAGTTCTCATCTCTGCAGCTCCACATACATAAGTTGTTGTAAGAGAGCTCCATTGTATTCCAGAGTCCTTTTATGACGCCGATTAGTGTCCTAAATACTGCTGGTCATCTTTCTTGATTTTCTCCAAACAATCTGCAACAAAAATGTTTTCAAACATGTTCCGCAATGCTGCAGGGATATCTGCTCTGATCACTTATAGGCTTCTTAGAATATCGAAACAGACAACCGTGTTGAGTTCATTTTGTCTCGTTTCACGATTCATCTTAGTCAAGAAGACTCTCTGGACTTCTCCATAATTATTCTCTGATTCATCTTGTTAGTATTAACATCTGCTTGATGGAGATTTGGTTTACCGATTGAATTTCAACTCGGGTGTGACGTAAAATCTCTTTTCTTCTGCTGATCAATACCGGGCATTGACACAGTGGCTTAAATATGCACTGAGACCAGAGTAGGTCCAGTGCGCTGCACTAACACAGTAAGTGCGCTGCAGTTTCTTTTTCAGGCACAGTCTGCACACATTATCATCAACAAATCCAAGCTACTTCAGTTGTTACTTCCCTCATCGGGATATTTGTATGATAATTTTTGCTCGTCGGCACCTATGCACTGTTGATCACCTTTCTCTTTATTATTCTGCAATGTCCCATTTTTTGAAAAAATATTCGCTGATATAATTTTTATTCAATCAAAACTAGATCCCTTTCCAACCGCTTGACATGACTAATTCCCTGTAATTCAATCTTTCAGCGACTGTCCCTTATCTCACCCGCGTGACATATGCACATTTTTAAACCCCTCTTGTGACAGTGGACATCAGCCCACTTCAACCCCCTTAGAGTGATTCATTTTCAATTAAGCCTTATCACATTTGTGGCAAGTCATGTCTGTGCCCCTCCGTCAGGACCGCAACTCATAAGCCTCCACCTCTCAGTGAATGATTCATAATATCCCATTTACCGCAGGACTGCACGATTACCACATTTTACAACTCTTAATCTGCTTTCGGATAGAAGTCCTTATTTTTCTCATTTTTTTTCTGAACAAAATTAATTCAATTCGATGGCTGGCCATAAATTTCATGTTAGTTTATTCGACTGTGAAATTTATTCAAAATCATGATGAGATAACGATTTTCGCCCCAGGGGGTTTGTGCCAACCCCCCGCGAATAAAATCAAATTAAAATAAAAACAAATAAAAATAAATTCACATTTAATTCGAATTTTATTTTTATTTACCCTTAGAGCCATAAAATGCAATTTTTTGTTTGCTTTCATTTTTGATCGTCGAACTAACGCCGCATGAAAGGGGTTCTGCTTGGAAGGGCTTGTGACTCAAAATCGCCCACCCCCACTCGCGATGTCGACAGTAATTCCTTTATGCCGCCGTTAATGTTGTAAACTATCAAATTAAAAAAAACTTCGCTTCTCCCCCTTCCAGTGATGTGTTTTGTGGCAAAAAATGTAAAAATTCCGAGTGAAGGCACGAAGAGCTATCCACGGCGCTCCTTCAACTCCCGCCGCTGCTCGGCCGCGCGGGGGTGTTTGTGTTTTTTTTTAATCAGAGCAAACGTGTGAGGATATTAAATTACAATTACAAAGTGCATATTACACATTAAGCCCATTAAAATCATTTTAAATTAATGCGAACAATCCCCTGCACGCCCTCCTGTGTGTGCGGTTGGTTTTCCGGGTGCTACAGCGCCGGGATTCTGGAGTAAGTTGTGGCGCTCCCATACGCTGTTGTACTTACAATTAAAGTTGCATAGGGTGCGTCGGTCGTCGGTGGGTGTGAGTCCTCTCTTCGCGTCCTGCTTTTGTTTTCATTTGCCTGCGCCTCCATCTGACATATTTATGCTCTCTGAGCGTGTAAAATGCGAATTAAAATTCCTTTCAAGTTGAGTTCGCCGTCGTTGTTGTGTTTGTTTGCGTTTTTTTTGCATTTTCCACTCATTGCGCTGCATCGGGGAGCTGCAGGATCGTAATTTGTATTATTATCCTTCGGGCGGTGGCGGTAGGTAGTTGGAATGTCGGTGGGATGTGTTTTTGTTATTGTTGCTTGCTTTCTTTTTTTTGTTTTAATTTTTTCTGATTTGTTTTCGTTTTGGTTTTTCATCGAGGGTAAGTCCTTAATTGTTGTGAAAGAGGACTGCACTGGTTGGCAGTTTGCAGTGAGATAGTAATTTGTTTTTAATTCCGAACAAAAAACAGAAAAAAAGCATGAGAGATCAGAGAGAAAACGAGATGCGAGAGAGAGAATCAAGGAAAACATTTGATTGGAATTTTAAGTCTGCGCTGCGGTCTGGTAAATTGTGTCAGCAGGATTATGCATTAAAGGATCTGCTGGCGGGATTATGTCAGCGGAGTCAGTGAGTTCATTTTGTTGCGTAACAATATTGATTGTTGAACTACATGCGTGTAACTCTTTTGTTGACTTGAACTCAGTCTGTTAATGGTTCATGTGAGGAAATTCCTTTGCGTTTGTTTTCTGCCTAGAAATATGTTGATAAAGGGTCTTTAGGTCGGTCTTTAATTTAAAAAGTGAGCATATTTTCGATTCAAAAGGGTTGAGTCACGGGAACGCTTGAGTGGCTTCTTTTATTCAAATCTTCAGTATGGTCTTTATTGTCGGCTTTTGGCATTTTGTGCCTTCATACGTAAAGCGACATAAAGGGTAGTTCATTAAGCGCTTCCTATCTTTAAGTTCAAATAAAACAAAACGTTTTTGACATATCACCGACATTTTCTATTCGTTTGAATGGCCTATTAATGCCATTATGTATGGAATATAACATCATTTAAATATCTGCCGCGGCTTCTCTTCTACAAAATGTAAAATTTTCCATGACTATGTCACATAAATCAGGCTGAATTAGACCGATGGCATGTGTTATGTTGGCTTTGAGGGCCGCTGTGGTTTGTGGCTCATTCGAATAGACCTTCGAAAGTCTAATGGGGTCAAATCGCACGATCCCGGTGGCCAGTTCACATCACCTCCACCACAGATGACCATGCCCTCGAATCGCTCGTGCTCAATTTCCAATGGGACTTGAGCCGTGCGGGACGTAGCGCCGTCCTTTTGAAACCACATGTCGTTGGTGTCCATATCATCCAATTCTGGCCAAAAGAAGTTGGTAATCATCGACCAATAACGTTTGCCCTTGTCGGTGGTGCACTGGTCAACGCCGTTCTCATATAAATATGGACCGATGACCGCTCCCATCCCAATATCCACACCAAACAGTGATTTTTTCAGAATGCATTGGACGCTCCGCTCTTGGATCTCATATGGGTTCGTATCGTCCCAAATTCGACAAAATTTTGTTTGTTGATATTCATCCAGAAATGTGCCTCATTATTGTAGACGATTTTTCAATGAAAATTTGGTTGTTTCCAACTGCTCCAGGACCCATTCAGGGAACACACATCGTTATCTATGGTCGTTTACTTTCAAGTCCTGAGTCAGTTGAATTTTGTACACCCATTTTGGTAAAACAATTTTATCATTTGCAGGTGTTGTTGAACGCTATATCCATCCATGGTGATTTGGCAAAACAGACTGAATAAATGACACCCAATTTGACAGATGTAGGTTCGACAATATAGCCGCTATCAACTGTTAAATTTCGGAAGTCCCTATTAGATGACCCTTTACAAGAGAAATACAAACTTAACAATAATGCACATAAGTAAAAGATGAAAATATTGAAAATTAAAGACATTCTGTATCTGTAAAGAAATAATAAAATATAACTGAATGCCATTTCAAAGTGATTTTATAACAAAAATATATACAGTTTTGGGTGAGGTAACCCAACAAGCATAAAATGGACAACAATAAATATTTCAAGCGGTTGTGTGGATGACTATGAACATCGTCGCAGTGCTTCCGGATGACGTGAAATTCCTGCAAAACCTAACGAATGGTAATCTTTCGTTATTTCATGAGGACTCCAGAAAGATCGTCACTCCAAGACAAGTTCAAAAAATGTTCTTTATTATTTCTTCGATAATACTTCTTCTTTCTTTGGGGCGTCTTGAAATGTGGATTTGCGTCTGCTTTTTATAGCAACCACTTGTGTTCGGAGATCCCGAATCTTGGGAATAGAAGCCGACTAACACACTACTAACATTTTTGATAACAACTGTTCTACTTGCATAAAAGCTAAATGGGCTACTTCAAATTGGGGTAAAGTATCCTTGGCGATCATCGATCTAATTAGCTTTAATGGCCAATCGAGGTCACATCCTGTTTTTTAAGGTTGCGCCTACAAAAACGGAACCTTTATAATTTCAGTGTGTCCGTCCGCCCGTCCGTCCGTCGTGTCTGTCACACTTTTTTAACTCTGAAGTTTATAAAGATATCGGCATGAAATTTTGGAATTAGGTACTTCAGGACTAGATGTCATTGGCCATGCACCCAAATTTAAAAAGTGGGACCATTTGGGGGTGGCTCCAGTACATTTGAAGTTGCCATTAATTCTGAAAAATTGTCGCACCCCATCGACTTATATATCAATCGACAGATCTTTTGAAATGAGGTAGAGGTTTGCTTCAAAAGTTTTTGATCCAAAGCACCGTTTGGAAAATATGGAGCTCCAAATTTTTTTTAATGCGTCCCCCCTAGAGTCCCACCGAACATTCGGCTTCGGCTACGGCCACCTTCGGCTATAAATATCACCTTCGGCAAAACATTCGGCTTCGGCCAAATGAGGCCGAAGATTTTGCCGAAGCCGAATGTTGATATTTCTGTTTTCTGTAAAAATATAAGTTACGGTGTGTTTTTTGTTTTATTATTGTCGAATATTTTGTATTTTGAAAGTAGCTTGTTTACAGCTTTAAAATCAAAAGATTTTGCATTTGTAAGTTGGTAAACTATTAAGTGGTCTGTATTAAAGCATGCAGTTTATTCGTACTGGTTTCAGAGAGAAAGAAAACCTAAAATGGGGCTATTTCGTAAAAACGATGCGAATGCAACTTGCAAAATATGTTCCAAATAGAGTCCGAGCGAACTTTCGGCTTCGGCTTCGGCCCGAAAACTGGCCTTCGGTCGGACTCTAGTCCCTCCCTGTCGTGTCTAAACCAAAGTGTTTAAAAATCTGAATAAATTACAAAAAATCGGTCTCATTGAGTACTTCCATTTAAAAAAATTTCAAGCATTCTGGCTAATTTTAAGGACCTGAAAATGCCGTTTTTATCCAGTGTTTCAACACCTCGAAAGTAAATAAAAAGGATGAACAAACATTATTTCTCACAAAACAACAAATTATTCTCATGTTTTCCTAATGAAAATGCATAGATATTCCGTGAGTTGAGGGCGCAAAAATAACCAAATTGATATAACCCTAACACATGTGTATCTTGGGTTGTTTTCCAAAAAATGCTCTATTTTTGCCAACAACAAAAAAACACTGTCATCTCGTCATCTGTTCTTCTTCTTCTTCTTAGGGCGCTACAGTCCAAGGTGAACCTGAGCCTCACTCAACATGCCTCTCCAGCCAGCACGATCTTTCGCCAGCTGTTTCCAGTTTCGTACACCAAGCCGGCCGAGGTTTCCTCGACTTGTGTGCGCCACCTTGTTCGTGGACGTCCTCTGTTGCGTTGTCCCACAGGCTCAGAGTTGAAGACTCTTCGGGCCGGAGCTAAGTTGTCCATACGCTCTACATGGCCTAGCCATCTTAGGCGTATGGGCGTCAGCCCATACAGTTCGTGGTTGAATCTTCTCAAACAGGACCAAAGATCGCGCTCAGAACTTTTCGCTCGAAAAGACCAAGAGACTCTTCATCCGCTTGAGATATTGTCCATGCCTCTGCGCCGTACAGCAAGACTGGGATGATCAAGGTCTTATTGTTCTTAACAAATGTTAATAATATTCTTTTATCAACTTACTTAGCAGTCTTACTTCTTGACGTAGTCTTCTTCTTTTCGATGTTCCGGTACAATTCGGACCTGAGCTTTTTCTGCTGACTGCCTCTGTAGTCATTTAACAACAAAAATATACCCATTGCTGCATGGATGTTTTATATTAACTAATTATCAGTTAAAATATACAAAAAAACTAAAATTTTTAGGGAAACAGAAAATTCGCGAGTACACTGCAGTTATAATGCGATAAAATAAATCGATGAATAAAAATCTTTTTATGTTGTAAATTGCTGATTGTGGGAGAAAAATTAACGAATAATTTGCATCTAATCGCCACTTTTTCAGAAATTGTATGGTACCCATTCATCTGATTTCTGCCTTTGAAATATGAAGTCGTTAAATGGTTAAGCAATTGACTACATCTTCAATCAAATAAATGGTGACTCATCAGAAACTCCGAGTTTATTACTTCCCATCATGCAATCATTTGTATGCTCTTCAAATGACTTCTCCTTTTTCAACAACTGGGTCTTCTCAGTTGTCCTAGTTCTACTTAATCTCTTAAAATGTATGAGTGTCTACCCCTGCACCATGCTTCTCTCTTGCTTTCGAGTGTAATCACTCTTTTTTCTCCAGGCTCATCGTAATCTCATTGACTTCAGTTGGATTTTTCATTTACCCTCCTAATTTCGTTGCATAATCACAAAATCTTTGCAAATCTGTTGCAGACGAGGGTCTGTTAGATCTTTTAGTGTATTCAACTCAGTCTCCAGTTACTGCTCATTACTATCAAATGGATAAGTGCACTGCACACCAGTGCCTTCAACAAAAATTCATCACCACCCACCGAACGAAACGAAACATAATATCGAAGTGCATTGACACCCAACTTCCCGGTCGTTATTCAAAACAAAAACCAAAACAAACCTTCACCGAAAAACTCCTTAATGCAAGTCCAAAAAACTCCAGCACTTCATTCAGACAGTCCCCTGCACCCACCAGGCGCGCAACTGAATCGCTCCATATGCCCATCTGGGGCATAAATAACATCACACAGTGTCACACGAAGTGTATGCCTTGCCCGGCAGCAGTGCAGCGATGTAGGTCGGTATGTAGAAGGACGCAAGAAAACACCGTCCCACCGCCCGGGAATGTGCATTATGCATGCAAAAAGGATATGCGACAATGGTAGCGTATAAGCAGGCACCGCTCGAAGGGAGTACATTTCTCGTGACATAACAAGGATATCACATCGGTTTGGTGGCTTTTGTCGCAAGACACTTAGCCGACACTGCTCCTAAGAGCAATATCACAAACGGCGGGAGGGGGGGGCGATGGCAGGTTAAGTAAAACTTGAAGAGTTTCCTGCGTCGCCTCCTTTGAGCTCGTCCATCACTTTTAATAGAGAAAAGGATTAAAAATCACTTTGAAAAGTTCCCGGCAAAGGTATCGTAACGTAAATCCGTTTTTTATTGCACCCAAACCGCTGGCATGTCCTTCGCTGAATGGGCTCCATTCAAGGATATAAAGTGGGTGGTGGCACTTCATCATTTTCTGCTTTTCCTTCGCTCTTTCTCGAAGGTGTCTGCTGACAGGGGAGTGGGTGGAAGTTGGTGATAGAGCGTTCGCCAAGGTATCCTGCTCCTGGACCTAGCCCAATTAATTTTCTGTAGATTTTTTCCTCTGCTCTCCAGGAGGCCTAGCTGATAAATTTTGTGAGTTGTATCTTGTGTGGGCGAGGCGACTGGGAAGATAGCGAGGCATGCACGACTGCGGAGAAGAACTCGTGCACGGCCCGACGAGGCCGAGGTTTTACCCTCACCGTCAGCAGAACTATGACTCCTTTGTCTGGCCGCAGGACAAAAACAAACCGGGATTGCAGCGGAAGAAGTCCAAAATAGATAGAATCAATGAGGGATGGTAGACGGTGCGGGGAAAAACGAGGAAACTTCCTTCCTCGACGAACTGCGTGATTGTAGAGTCTCCGCTCGTGATCCTCGAACTATCGCAAGACCTTCTCAGCCTTCCCGCCGCCTCCCATCGTCATCCACTGATTCCGCAGGAGTCGTTAAGAAAATTGAGATTAAGAACACAACGCAGTCTGGGTCTGACCGAGGGTAGCAGCGACGACACAGCCACCCAGGCTCTCGTTGAGGAAGTATTTTGATTAAGTTCACTATCCCCGCACGTAGCTGGAGCATAATTCTCGTTCTCCTTTGTGAGGGCATGGACTGAAGATGCGACGGCAACGATGGGAACGACGATGACAAAAAAAGACACACATTCGCATTTTTGTTGTCATATCCTTTGCTGCCGTCTCGCGCTGAGATTTACGTGATTTTCCTTAATGCACGGACTATCTGCGAGCCCCGGCACTCACAAACAGTTTAAAGACTTAAAGGGGACCCTGCCAGGCAGTGTCCGTTTGGTCGGCGTTGGAGGGTGTGGCGCACGGCGTGGGCTGGTCTTCGATTTACATATTGAAGAATGAAAATTTGCCAATGGAATTCTGATGAGCGATAGTCCCCGGAGGGGATGACTGACTGACTGAGGGATGGTGGGAGGGAGCGAGCGAGGGGGGAATTTTAAATTAAAACATTCCTACTGGCATCCTTTGACAAAATTATTTCTGCTGCTGCTGCTGTTGCCCTGAAGGATCCTCAATATTGCGGGTGAAATAATGTTGGGAATAATGAAATCTATGACATCTGTGTATACATAGGCGACCTTTTTTTCGCCTCCCTTAGGTCGATATGGAGGAGACAGTGGGTGTGTGTGTGTGCGTGGGTGTATGGGAGAGACAACTTCATTTATCCTGAACCTGACCTGAATTCTCGATGTGTCTCCACTGAAGATTCGCAGTGGAAATGAAGAAAAGATTCTCACTTTCCCAGTGGACAGAGGAGAGATATTTGTTCACATATTTCTCGGGGATAAGTCTCCTTTGGTGCGGGTTTGACATTTTTTTGACAGGTTTCGAGTTGGAAAAGAAATTAACAGAATTTTATTGCTGACCCAAAATTGTTGAGATGTATTTTAAGTTTATTGGCCTTTGCGATTTATATCCGACGGATACTTGGCAGGGTTGTGTGGACGATGGATACTTGGGATGGTTTCGTTATCGAGCGGTTTTAGGTGGACTTAAGGGAGAGGTTGAGCATGGGAAAAAGGTTTTTGATGATAGACTTCAGACTTTTCGGTTTTTAGTCAGTTTTTTGGTATCATCAAAAAGCTGGGTACATTTCCGATAGCGGACTGGTATTGGTAAGGAAAAATATCACCTGTTTATGACGTAAAACTCAAGTTATTTATGATAATAATCATAATAATGGCGGCGCAACAGTCCTTATGTGAACCTGGGCCTAGCTTCTCAGCAACCATTCGTATTGCGCATGCTATTGTTCTTTCATGAGTTTAAGGCCGACTCTGAACGGCGATCTGTATGATTTATCAATGTCAAAACGTCAATCAAAGTTTTAATTTTTATCATGGCCTAGACACGTTTGGAAATTATTAAATATTGCTACCGAAACTCTGAGAAACGGTTGTCGCCCTTACTCCAATTTTCAGTCGTAATGACGGTATAAATTTGAGTCAACATCTTCACTTTGAAAGTTCAAAGTATAACGCACTGTTCGAGGTACCCAAAATATCGTAGGTACAAAAATTAACAGATAATGGAAATATCTCAGTCCACATTGTGGCGAGTTTTAGATCTTAGCCGTAGTCCTTGCAAGTTCAAATTAAATCAAAACTCCTCTCAGTCTGTGGGAGCGCCGAAACTTCTCCAATTATGGCTGAAACACAACAGTGCGTTGCGCTAGCCGACTTCATGTTACGGAGGGTGTGCGTTGACGCACTGCGTTAATCAGCTGTTTTCTCTCTCTCAAATACCAAATAAAAAATATTCCGTCAGCTGTTTTAATTTTTGAAATGTCAAATCAAAAAATATTCCGGTCGAACAATTGAACGTTCAAGAAATTAATTGCGGAAAATGAATGCCAAGAAAGTTAAAAAATTAAAAAAAGTGCTTCTTGTTGCTAATTTGGCGTATTCATGCTTCCAAGTATACACGGATTTCAAATTAGTTTTGTCGTTAAAATAATTTTAGTCAGCTGTTTTCATGTCTCAAATGTCAGTTGCCTCAAAATATTCTCAATTTGGGAAACATTTATCAACGTGCGTTGGGATTACGTTTTACGTTTTATTACGATCCTCTCATCTCTCTCATTTTTCACTTACCTAAGTCGACGCAGTATTTCGAGCATGTCCATTGAACTGTGTGCGTTAAAAGACAACGTTGACGCTGACGCACTGTTGTGTTTCAGCCATTAGGCTTTGCAAAACTTTCAAAAAAATCTTGGATTTCTTCGAAAAATCATCTACAGCGATGAGACATTTTTTTGGCTTTGTACACAGCAACACAGCCACAGGTGCTTCAAGTTTCTCCATTGCATCCCTGTGATATTTATTTTATTATTGGACCCAATGGAGTTCACTGTTGTGCCATGTAGGAATACTACAGGCCCTGGCCATATTATTAGACGCACTATAGATTTTATGCGAAAATGCGACTGAAAGAAGACTGTACTGTACTTTGACATTATGCAGATTAATACAGTGGACCCTCGATAAAGCAAACAGTGATATAGTGAACAATCCAATATAGTGAACACACAAAATTTTATATAGGCTATTCTAAATAAAATCTCTCTATATAATCTGATCTCATCTTCAGTGACCCGCATGTTCCGCTAAAGGAGTCACGGGGGTAACGCACGCACGAGAGATCTCCAGGCTACTCGATCCTCCGCCATCGACTCTAACTCATCAGGAGTTATGCGCTTGTGCTTGGTCCAACCATCTCGTCCTGGATCTGCCAAGCGGTCGGCTACCTGATGGAATCGCATTCAATGTCGTAATATTGGGGACATTCGTGCCACTTGACTAAACCATCGAAGTACAGCCCTTTCCGTTCGAAGAAGCAGCTGCTCATGCACTGCCGTGTTTCTCACCCTGTCCCAGCGAGTATTTCCCACAACATCACGAAGAAATCTCATCTCTGCAGCGAACTTACTTTCTGTAACGTTAAAAGTTAAAAATATTGCGTATAATCTAATAATTATAAAAATTCTACATTGCGCATAATAATATGGCCAGGGACGGTACTTTTTGCCAGAATTTGATGGACCCACATCAGTGATGTGGTGGATGGTGGTATACAACTACAACTACTATGTGCTATATAACTGGTCGAAAAAAATTATCTATTCGGGTAGAAGTTTGATCATCGTGTAATCTCAAGAAATAATAAAATAAAACGACTGACTGGCGCAGTTGGTTAGGTCCCTGCCCCAAGTTAGAGGGGTCCCAGGTTCGAATCACAAGGGAAATCAAATCTGGTCCAGTCACCATTTGCCGTTGGGATCAAATTAACGGTACTGGAGTGGGTTGCTACCTGGAAGTACAATGGACCAGTTTTGAGTCTGAGTTCTCCAGTAAGTGCTTCAAAAATACCCCGACAAAATAAAAAATCTTAAAAAATGGTCCGGTCGAATGGTTACCTCGGTATTGCGATTTAAGGCCGTTGGATCTCTTTTTATGAGGTTACGATAAGTCATTGGTTTATGGCAACAAGATAACAACGTTAGACGAGATAAGGAGCAGTATAGAGCCCGAAATTGACGAGTGGTGGGAAATTGGTTCTAAAAAAATCCGAGATGGACTTGAGAATCAATCAGCAAGCCTCTCCAGTTAGCACGATCTTCCACTAATTGTCTCAAATTATGCACACCGATTTGGTTAATGTTCTTCTTCACTTACGCGAGTTATAAAATCAAAGACTAATTGTTTTCTTTAATTTACTATTTACTTTATTATTCTGATTTACTTTACGACTTACACTCCCGGCTACACTTCTAAGACTGCGAGAAGATCAAATATGCACACTTGTCCAAAATCACCGCAGTCATCAGTTTCTTGCTTCCGTTCTTACCTTCGGCATTATCGCTGACGTTGCGAACGGAAGTTCGGTCATGACCTTTTGGTCTGTTCAAAATATTTTTGATGACCATCGGTTTTCCGGCACAGGCATTCGATTACATATAACTCACGCGTCACCTCAGATGCTCTGTTGCGTTGTCTCACATACTCAGAGTCGAAGACACTTTGGGTCGAAGTTATTCACGCACAACAGTTTGCACAGTTCGTAGTTGAATGTTCTCGTCCAACCAAACTCAACGTACAACAGAACCAGACATCGTCTCTTGAAAAAACCAAGAACAGATTTAACCGATTTGTTCATGCCTATGCGGAGTAGAGAAGGACTGGTATAATTAAGCTGTTGAATACAACTTAGTCAACTTTTCAACAAAGAATCAGAGATTGGCAAGAATTATTTTACGTTTAATCTTAGTACTCATGGCATTCGTACAACCTCGAAAGTATATCGTCCTATGCAGATACGTTGTGGCCAACTCGTCAATGGTGTGTCTTGAAGACAGCATAAGCTTTTTTTGCTCTTAATAATATAAAATAATAATGGCGGCGCTACAATTCGAGGCGGACCTGGGCCAAACTTCTCAGAAGCCACACGTGTTGTGCGTGCTATTGTTCTCGCACGAGTGGAGGGGACCTACAGTTTAATACCGACTCCGAACGGCGAGATTGAGAAGCTTTTTCGAGACAGTTATACTCCTTGAGCATTTTCAGTGACTCGAAAGCCGTGAAAAAAATTTTAGGTGATTTTTCGAGAATCGAACCGACAACATCGAGCGTAGGAGTCGTCCAAAGGTCCATCTAATGTAGTCTTAATTATCAAGATATTATTATCTATTTAGACTATAACGCTATAGGAGTTCCATTCTTAAATTCTAGAAAACTAAATCCCATCCATATATACGTTAAGAAAGACACCAGCCTCCTAATGTTCTCATTTAGTTTTAAATGTTGTTTACTGTGAAGGGCTGTTCTTCTTCTTCTTCTTAGGGCGCTACAGTCCGAGGTGGGCCTGGGCCTCACTCAACATGCCTCTCCAGCCAGCACGATCTTTCACCAGCTGTCTCCAGTTTCGCACACCAAGCCGGCCGAGGTCCCCCTCGACTTATGTGCGTTGTTTAGACAATCGAAATATAAGAATGTAAAAAGTCAAGCCGCTATTATGGCTCAGTTTTGTTCAGTTCAGTCGAGTCGGCTTGCATAAACTTCAAGCTAGTCAGGCTAAGGGGCTATCGAGACATTCCAGGCAACTTGTCAGGCATCTCTCAACGCTGCCTTTTTGAGTAAAACTCTTTAAGAAGTTGCAAGTCAAAAGACGAATGAATGGCACCATATGTCATACCTGAAGAATAACCTGGCCAAAATTAAAGACACTCCAAACATTTGATCCCTCTCAAGAAGTCAAAAATTGACACTATTAGGCAGGATACTGCCTTGTATGCCAAGAGACATGTTCTATTCTTAAATATTCTTCTGCTGAAGCTGTTTATACGAGGAGATGGTGTTGCTCTACTTCTCTGTGAACTCAGTGTATAAGGGGATTGAACACTCGATAATGAACCAATGGGAATTTTAACTAAGAACGACGGCCACCATGACATCTTAACTTGATGCATTCGAAAATTGATTTCAGACCCTAACAAACAGCTTTACAAAGACTGGAGAAGTCGCGTCTAACTCTGGCTTCTGACAATCAACAACATTATCCGCATATTAGCAGCCATTCCCCTAGAATTTGAAATTAGGGATCTCGGCGGGGAATATGTCTGTTCTCAAGAAAACTGATCAAATCATTTAAGGCTTTACAGGCCTTAAGATTAAGCGGAACTTCTGCTTATTATCATTTCGCATCTACCAATCTAGGCAATTCTCAACGACGCATCAATTCCTCGAGAAAATAATGAACTCTCAGAGAAATCCACGCCCGATCTCCCCTCTCAAATGATGCAGCTAGACAAACAATCCCAGACACCACCTCTTTTCTCCGATCCCATCTCAGAGGACTTGCCATCAGGATTGTCAAAGCATTCCGTCCCCACCCCCAAGTGCCTGCATATCAATCTGTCGGCTGGCACTTACGGAGACACCCTCCACAGCACAGAACGTATCATTACATTACCATGTGTCACATGTCAAGGATAACACACTCGCAGCAAAGTGAAAATCATAAATCAAATAACAACCAGAGCCCCGCATGGAAGTGCTGGTGTAGCCTCGAGGGCATTCCCCACAAAGAGCCCCGCACACCCGCCCATCGAAGAGCAATCCCGACTGAGCTCTGTCTTACGAAACAAATCCACTTCTGATAAAAAGACTCGATAAGGCCAAGTACGTATGCATGCACCTCTCGGGGGAAACCAGTCTCAGACTTGCTCGGCAAAGAGATCCTCATTTCGATTGTGGCACGCCATCGCCGCTTAAGTTATGGCTGTACGTGGGGAAGCCCCCTTCGGGACATCATCAACAAAATGCGTGAGTGTTTAAGTAAAATGCTTTTGTGCCTCCCCGCCACCCCATTCCGACGAATCACAGGGAAGGCGGACAAGCACATCTCATTATCTCATTAAAATATCAACTTTTACTTTGTCAAGTCCTGCCTGGGCCACCGCCGCGCCGCCGAAGCACCTTCAGCGATTCCTGGTGCGACATTTGCGCCGGTGAAAAATGGTCTTCCTGGAAACTTTGCCACCTGCAAGGACAACTTTTTACATTACTCACCAGCCGGAGAGCGGAGAGAAGGACACACGAAAAAAGCAAACTTTTGCGGCAGTTAAGTGCCTTCTAATTTTTGCCGAGCAGGTCCTTGTACAGGTGAAACTTATTACCGCTCACCTTGAGTTGACATTTAATCTTGACTTGTCGCAGCCTGAGCACCGGCACAGACTAGGCAGACAGGAGAGCAACAACGGGACCAAAAGCAAAAAAATGGATCATACCCTCTGGCTATTCGTTATACCCACCGCCCTACACTCGCACACATCCACACAGTCAGCCCGCAACGAGGATATATGCGTGTACTCCCATCGCGCCTCGTGCTGAATCGATGCACACTGAAGGAATTTGAAATGAGTTCGCCCCCTAGGCTCAATCAGTTTAAGGGATGATGATGATATGAAATTTTGTTGTAGGAGTCCTGCGGCAGTGTTTCCCTTTTTTCGCCCGTTCATCTCTTCCTTTTTGTTTCCCCGCGTGGGTGGTGTTTGATTTTTTTCTTCTCCGTGCCGCCGTCATACTTTCTCCTTTTAAACTCGATTGAAAAGTTTCAAGAGAACGTGATCTGAGCCCAGAGATACGTGATTAGGCCTCTCGATGTTGTTGATGCTCGAGGGCGAGCCGAACGTATGTCCTGGGCGAGGAAAAAAAAAAAAAGAAAAGAGTCCCCTTCGAGGGAGTAAAGAGGTTGTCAACCTCTTTGCGCACTTGAACTTCTCCTTCCGCATTGGGTGTGTCGGCATGCTTGTGGAGAGTAGGAGACTCACGATGGAAGACATCACATCCCAGCCATCGCCAGTAGCGAGTCCTTTTCAAGGAAGGGAATAAATTGCTTTTGCTCTTCATGTGCAAGAGCACAAAAGACAAACACTGTCGGGCTCGATAATATCGATAATAACAACACGGGCGAGAGGCGTCCTCCTCACCCCATTCGGCCGGTGGCGGCGGCAGCCACGTAGAACGCCCGAGACGCCAACACAGACCGAGGACGAGGACGAGAACTCGATAAACTAATAACCACACAACACACAAACAGCGATGGAGGGGTGGGAAGTGCGGCTGAGTGCAGCAACGTGGTGCGTTTGACGTCACAGGATGTGTGGACGCGCTCAAGAACGATGGAGACCTATTAGCCTGCACACAAGAGCAAGGGAGAAAGTGAAAAGTCGGGGGGATTACTTTTATCCCCGAAGCTGTGCTTCCTGTTTTGCCTGAACGGGCGTTGTTTTGTGCGGAGACCGAAGACGGCTACGCCCGTCGGAAAAGAAAGTTGCTTCCAGTCTGATGCCTCCAGAAATACTCGGGAAACACACAAAAAAATGAAAAACACGAGCACTTGAGAGAGAGAGGCACGATTGGTTGGGAGGCAAAAAATACGCAGGATCCTTGTAGACTTTTAATGAAGCTGAAACTCAATTTATTATCCATGGGAATCGAGATCTAAATTGCATTATTGCGGTTAGCCGGGGTGGGATTTGATTAACTCGAGAGGGTGTCTGGGATGAATTATATATTTTTTTATGAAGTGCTGGCGTAAACAGGCAGACGACTGCGGACCGTTTTACTAGCAAATATGGCTAATGATGGTCGCCAGTGAAGTGGAGAAGTGAAATTATTGGCTGTAGGGAATCTACAATGTGGCGACCTTCGACGGAGGAGATTTTAAGGAGCTTCGAGTCGCGTTATGAGCAACAGCCATCTGGGTGATGGGTCACGGTCAAGGAGTTAAGTTGGCTTAAAGGCAATACTAGTTGTAAGCGATTGAGGAATTAAACCTGGACTTTTATTTTTCTTTTCAAAAACGGAGACGAAGGGTTCAAAGGATCAAAATTCAAAACTTTAAGAAAACAACATTATTCGAGATTTTGGATGTCTTTCTGAAACAGCGTCAACCAGTTGATTAAGCCGACTTTCGACTGAGATCGCACTTAATGATCAGTTCTCAAATTTAAGACTTGGCCACCTCCAAGTTTACCACCTGCAGTGCAAACGTTTTTGACCAAGTTAAGCAGCTGGCTATCTTCTAAGTTTGTCTCATTTTTGAATTAATTTAAAAATGTTATATTTTTTACGTTTATGTTACTTTATGAAACCGCTAAGAATAGTCTTTTTTTTATTCCTTATCGTAATTCTTTTTTTTAAATTTATAATAATAAATCCACGTGAAACCTTCCAGCCAATGCACCAAAAACTAAAAATATTGCAACATTCTGTTGGAAATGGTGAAAGACATGTTCGTTATTGTACTGCGTTGACTCTTACGCTCGAGGTCTAAGGTTCGAATATAAAAAAAACGTGCAACATTTTTTTCACGGCTCCCCCTCTTTCGAGTCACTGACGATGCTCAAAGAGTATAACTGTCTAGAAAAAGCTTCTCAATCTCGCCGTTCGGCGTCGGCATTAAACTGTCCACTCGTGAGAGGACAATAGCACGCACAGCACGAGTGGTTGTTGAGAAGCTAGGCCCAGGTCCACCTCAGGCTGTAGCGCCGCCATTATTATTATTATTAGATGGACGTTTTTGCAATTATTACAAAATATCTACACCAATTGTTTCAAAGGCATTACCCCATTCATCAGAAGATCTTGAGGCATTCTGTTGCGCTCAGAAGCCAACTAGCAGGTCAGACACCTCTACAAGTACCTGCACTAAAGTTTTATCAGGAAAACTCTACACTCTTTCCCTACTTCCCTGAACAATGTACCGTATAAGTGATGATTCTTGAAGACTCCCACGTGCTGCAATCGCCTTCATGCAGAATAGGTATTCCTCGAAGTCCTCACCTACTCTCTGTCGCTTTAACCACAGTGCGTCGTGAATATCGGCTTCTTCATCTATGGATGGGAATGTGCGACACAGAAAAAGTCGTCTAGCGACTCCCAAGTCAGACTAGAGTTCTACAGCTTGGCCGCTCCTGTCAATCGTGAGGTGACCGCCATCAACACTAAACGCTCGTCCAAATTATATATCTGCTGGATATTCTTCACCTTACGTGTCTAAGCAGTGGATGATAAACCTGCGAGATTCCTCGGGTTAAACTCTGGAATCATATCGGTCACGTTACGCACACTATAGCGGCCGCGCACATTCTCTCGCTCAATGGTATTTTGTGACAAATCACCTGCAGTTGCCGTTCGCGCCAGAGTGTTATTGATTTGTTCTTGTAGTGTTTGAAGTTCTACCCGGAGTGCCAGTACCTCAGATCCAACCCGTTTACTTTCTTGCTCCACCGTAGCATCTACTGCGCCCCTATTCCGTATCTCTCTGAGCAATGCCTCTGCTCCAATCTGCGTGCTACTCTGCAATCCCATAACACCTGACAACCCCATAACACTACCAGTTCGCCCCAGCAGCATCAGGAGACCTTGAGGCGTTCTGTTGCCTTCAGAAGCCAACTAGAAGGCCTGACTCCTCTACAAGTACACTAAAGTCTTATCAGGAAACCTCTACACTCTTTCCCTTCTTTTTTCGATTTACAATCTCCAACGACAGCGAATGCCTTTGCGTCCGATTCAAAGGCTTGTTCCCAAATTCTTAAATCAGGCATTGTTACCAGCACCTTCTTGTTTAAGCAATAACCTGGAATTTGTGATTTAGTTAATGAAATACGGTCCATAGGTGGCACGCAGTCAAGCACGTTTCATAGCTCAAACCCCATAAACCGAGTCCTTCCAGTGAACCAAAGGAGTCATTTCAGAAAATAGATGAAATAAAAGACGACCCTTTCAGGAATTTTAAACCCGCCCACCTCGGTCTCAAAAATGCCCCGGCCTATGATAACTTCCAATCCCCCAATATCCTGAATTCCTTTCCTCCTTTCTGGGGCAAAGAAAGCAAGCCTGCTTAAGTTCACCCTTCATTGTGAGGAGCAAAGCCCCTGGGATCATTTCTTGACAATTGAACCCTCAGGTGGTCATCAATCTATACAGAGCAACATGTCCCCTGGTTACCGGCCAACAATAGGCGTCCATCCACCTGCCTACGGCATTCCTCATGCGTGAAATAAAGTCCCTTTTATGATTAATTTTGTCAAACTGCAATTCTGGCACGTAGTCCAGTTCCCGTTGACGACCGAGCGGACGGGCGGGGGCATCTAAAGGGCTGTTAAACTCCTAGTTATCCATATCCTTGGGTGACAAATGGAACGAAAGTGAAAAAACTAAATTAGCTCCCCTTGGACGTTGCAGACAGACGAGGAGATTTCTTGGCTTCTCTCGTGCTCGTTCCAGCAATTCCCACGTGATAAGTCTGTGTACAGTCTAAAAGCTCACACACACATCCCTTTCTAACCTCATTCGGCTCGTGTGTGTGTGTCGTGCTGGGGCTCGTCCGTCTTCAAAGGGAGGCAGGCCATGAGCATGAGCAAAAAACCGAAAACAATAATGATTCCCGGCGACAACAGCAGTGTCGTCTTGGTCGTCGCTCGGAATGTGTCACACACAAGCTGACACATGTGCATATGTGTCCTTTGAAGAACTCGCTCCGAGGCATCACCTCCCCCCGGGCGGTCGCGCATCAACGACACAGGTAACAAATGATCCGTGGAAGGCAAGCTAAGGGGAGAGATATGCCAGGATATTCACGAAATTAGAGAAAAGTCTTCGCTCGTTGTGTCCTGATGACTGTCACATTCATGTCATAATTCATTCTCAGGACGCTGCTAAAAGCAAACAAAGACGGAGGTGGAACGAAAGTGAAAGCGCGCGTCGTTTTATGTCTCGGGCGGGGGATATATGTCAAAATTGGTTCAGCTTCAGTTGGTCAGATGGCTGGGGCACTGCGATGATATCCTTTGTGTACATTGTGTTGTGACAAATGTATCCTGGTGGAAAATTTAACTCCGACATGCGACATAAGAGACACACGTCATCCGTTAAGGTTACACTCAGTGTGCTTTGTTGCCGTTCCGTTTCTTTCGCTTCACCCATCGGCGGGGTAATCAACAGTGATGTCCTGTGCGGCGGCGATGGTGGTGTCCTTGGGTCTTGTCTTGCTCTTAGGAGGGAATATTAAATTGCACTGTTTGTCAGTCTCAGCTCGAGGATCCCTGTGTGGATGAGGCTGGTGGCGGAACTAATTTGATAAAAATGCTGTCTCCAGTGGGCTTCCACCGACTCAACCGACCGCCTCTGACGATTACTTCCCGCTCAAGGACAGATACTAGAATTTGTTTGTTTCCCTGCAAGGACTCTATCCGCTATCTGGTGGTGGTGGTATCCTTTTGGGAATAACGTCTTCAACGAACCGAAGGAGGAAAATATGAAAATTTAATTATTTCCACAGACAAAGGACGACAAGTTGACATTTCCCTCCATTCTTCCCTCCTCCGTCGGCGTTCACATCTGCGAAGGTCCTTCTGACAGATCGGTGTGAGCTGCGGTCGCCACCCCCGCGATGGTGTGTGCATTATGCGGTGTCATAACGCCGTTCAAGTCATTACCTGCCGCGACAGTGGCGCATCTAATGTGTGACATTCCTGGCCGCCCTCGTGTCCCTGAGACGCACAACGTCACGAACATCCTTTCATGAAAACATGCCACGCACACCCACACAATGCGGAGTCAGATTTAATTTCCTTTCTTAATTTCTTTTGTCGGTTTGCTTTTATTATTTTTTTCCTCCTCGGCTCCCTAGATTTTGCACTTTATGGCGAGGCGACGTTTAATGTTGCCAAAGTGCGCGATGATTTTTACGAGCTATCTCTCTCTCTCTCTGGGTGGTGGGTGGGGGTTGGTTTTATTGGTAGGGTTGCCATCGTAAACCATTTAGCTAATGAGATTTTTTTTAATGGTCGACGAAGATCCGGTCGGGTTCGCGATAGCCTTGACTTCTCCCTTGCAGTCTGGACGCGCCTCACCACCCGGTGCTGCCGGCCGGATGGCTGTCACAAAACGCGCACAAAGTGTCGGAGTGTCACATCGAAATTGCGGGTCATAAATTTTGTAACGATGCTCTTATTACAATCTTCACTCGCGCACGCTCGCACACAGGACCAGAGTGCCCGCCTGCCCGTCAGCCCGGCTGCGTGCCTGCGTGCGTGCGTGCGTTGCAGTCGAGCATGCGAAGGATTCCCTTTTCGGTTTTATGATGCGATTTTAAGGATTTCATTTGTTCGGTATTGTGCACGATTATGTACACGCAGTTTAATGAGGTATTTAGTCATTAACGTCGGGTTATTTTGAGGGAAGAAATATTTTCGAGGGAATTTATGGGGATTCCATGGAATCTCATCCATTAAGTGGCTCAAATGGGGTTTTCCTTCGGTGGGTGGGTCAGTGTTGTGTTTTGGGAGGGCAACAAAGTTGCTTCACAGGGGAACGTCATTCCGTTGATGTGTTGGAAAACAATAAAACCCTGCGCTCAATAATGACATTGAATCGAAGACTGTTCGCCGGATCTGCTGTTCAGATCGATGGCATCAACGAAAACGCATAAAACACCTGGACCTTGGGCTGTAAAATGTGTGTTAATCGAGGGGATGAGGGTTGAACACTGAATGCGACAAAGACACGGACAGTACTTAAAGAGTACTTGAAACATGAGAGACATTAAACTAAACTGAAACGACAACTGCTTCGCATCAGTCTCTGCGTGGCATCTTAAGTGTCGTTGAGTTTTCAGCTTTAGCTCGTTTTTATGGTTTAAACTACTGGCTGATGTGTCTGTCGTTCGCTAAAGTAGTGTTCAGTGACTTGTGGATTCAAGGAGCAGTGGCGTCTTTTATTGCTTTGGGTTATCTAGTTTATGGATAATGTTGCATGTCGTGAAGGGGTCAATGGCTCAATTTGTATTCAGCAGTTGATAAATTAAATTGATTCAGTGCAGCAGAAGTGTAAAAAGGGGTGGAAAACATAACCAATCAAAACAATCGCAACTTTTTGGAGTGTAGGAGGGAGGGTTGAGTGGTGATATGTGGCTGAAAAAATAGAAAATTCAACCTTAAAATATGAGGGCTCAGTCAACAGAACGTATTACTTATGAAGGGCCATTTGAAGGGCCTCGACAGTGAGCACTCATGTTGTGCGTGATATTTTTCTCTCACCGGCGGAAAGACTTACAATTTTATGTTGATTTCGAACGACGGAATGAAGTGGGAAATGTGCCACAGAATCGAACCGTTTGTGCAAAGGAATAGACGGACTTATCCACAACCACAATTCAAAAGAGTTCATGCCTAATTAGACCCTACGCAAAAGTACTTTTACATCTTAAGTCGTTCTTTAATACATCAATCAAAGTTTTGTAAAAATAAAGAAATAATTCTTTCCGAACCCAGTCGTCGTGCGTTGTACGAAAATGTCTCCTTTGAACGGAAACTAAACATTTTAAGAGGAAGTATATATAATAATAATAATAATAATAATAATAATAATAATAATAATAATGGCGGCGCTACAGTCCGAGGTGGACCTGGGCCTAGCTTCTCAGCAACCACTCGTGTTGTACGTGCTATTGTTCTCTCACGAGTGGAGGGAACCTACAGTTTAATGCCGGCTCCGAACGGCGAGATTGAGAAGCTTTTTCTAGACAGTTATACTCTTTGAGCGTTGTCAGTGACTCGAAAGCCGTGAACAAATTTTTAGGTGTTTTTTTGGGAATCGAACCGAGAACATAGAGCGTAGGAATCGACGCACCTACCAACTACGCCACGGGGCCCACGTTAAAATATAGGATTATTTTTATGTTCCAGTTTAAAGATTGGGTATTATCACTTGTTATTTATCTACTACGCCTACCGTCCATTGCGCTCGATTCCCGCAGATGTGCCTTAATTTTCCTCAACTTTGCCCCAACTGTCTTACATCCCTCTCCGCTGTTCTGCGCCACGATTTCTTTGGACTGCCAAGTCTTCTGTCATCCTGTGGTAAAGAAGTGAATTGCAAAACTTGATTAAGCAAGTAACTGACACCCTTTCGTAATGTGTGATGAATTGACTAAAGTTGCATATTGATTTCTGGTCCATTCTGTGATAAAGATGCGAGCTTGGGCCAGAAAAAAGTTGCATATTGATAAACGCTTGTTTTCTTGTGAGTGATAGTCACCCACCAATTGATGCATCCACATTTCAGCACACATTCAATACTGGCGTAGAACAGTTTCAACTTGATGTTCAGGCTAATTGCATTGCTACGCCGAAGCGATCCTGAAAATGAACTTAGCTTTGACGATTCATTTTGTTTGGTTCCGCCACGAGCACGAAGCACGAAGTAGTGCTTCCACGTCGAATTCATCTACTGTTTCAACTGGTTATTCAGTAACGCATATCTAAGCTCTTAAGGTCTTTCCATGGTCGGTTATTATTTATCTTCAGCTCGACGATAGTTGCCTTTAATCCAATTTTTTGTTTTTATTTATTTATTTATTTATTCATTACTATTGCATGCTACCACAATAAGACAGGTTCTTTTAATTATGTGGCAGATTTAACGTACAATTTTTAAAATATGAAGAAGTATAGATATATGTATATTTGAAAGCAAAAATATAGAAAAAATTGAGAATATATAAGAGCACATAAGAGTATATAATGAAAGAAACTTTTAAGAAAGAACGAAAATTAGAATATAAAGTTTGTGCTGTAGGAGTGACGAGAGGAGAAATCAATTACAGTGAAGCCTCACTTATTTGAACTAATGATTGTTGAACAAGCTCGTATAACCGAAATAATAGTATATCGGAACCATGAATAGTATAAAATATTTTTTTACGGTTAAAAAATGAAATTAAAGTACATATATATTTGATCCAGTTAATGCACAAAACTCAAAATAGTTTATTTGAAATTTTTTGAGTTTAACTCAGTTGAAAAATTTAAATTTTTTTGTTTGGAAAGTAAGACTTTCACGTGCAAATGCAAATGAATCAAAGAAAACTGTTTTAACTTGTAAAAAAAATTCAACAGAAATTCAATTATATGACGATCGTAAGTGCGTCATATAAGAGCATCAGTTTTTAGAGCATCAGTTCATATATAACAAAGACAAAAATTTGGCGGTTCATATGTTTATTGAAATAATTCATATAACTGAGGGTTCATATAAGTGAGACTTCACTGTATTATTATCCGACAAAATTGGATTTCAATTCTTTTCCAAATCCGATGCTGCCCTCTTAGATATAGCGAGAGGGGTTCCACAGGCGCAGATAGCGATAAAAAATGTCTTTAAGATGTCAATCAAGCAAATCTTGATAAAACTACTACTGGAATAAATTCTGTGAAACTAGCTGTGATGTTGATACTTTACCGTTAACATAAAAAAAAAGACTTGAAACTAATTCTTTTTAAAATTATGAACACCTACGAAGTAAAGTGTGTTCTTATTATTTTGTGCAGCGCTGTATGTATATTCAGCACACTGTCCAATAATTATTCAAAATGTGTTTATATGGTCGACGCAGTAAATTCCATTAGGAAAACCTGCTTGAACATCATCGAGTCTGTTCTTGTGGTGCTGTTTTATTTGCTACAGAATAATTTTTTGCTATTATTTTAGCGGCAGCATTATCATAAGCCTTAGCCCGAATGTCGCCTCTTGCTTGTTTTCTCATCCTTAGAGTCGGAGAAATTTTAAACCGTTGAGTTAAAAAAAACTGTTTTTTTAAACCTTTTCAAATTCCGATTAAAGAAAATATTAAAAGAAAGTTCTTGGGAACAACTTGGATTATGTTCGAAAATATTCTCAGATGTTCACCACACAGAATGGTGATTATGGAATCAGCTTTTGGACTTCACTTAAATGTTAATTCTCATAAATTCTTCTTACATTGCTTAGTCTATGCACTGTACACATATACAGTCCCTGGCCATATTATTATACGCACATTTTTCAATATTCTTGACTTTAAACGTTACAGAAACTAAGATCGCTGCCGAAATGAGATTTCTTAGTGATGTTGTGGGAATAATTCGCCGAGATAGGGTGAGAATCACGGCAGTGCGCGAGGAACTCAATGTTGGGCAGCTGCTTCTTCGTACGGAAAGGGCTGTACTTCGATGGTTTGGTCACGTGGCACGAATATCCCCATCATCACGACCTCCGGGGCGTGCTTGAATGCGATTCCATTAGGTAGGCGACCGCTTGGCAGACCCAGGACGAGATGGTTGGACCAGGTCCAAAAACTCGCCTGGTTGCGCTTGGGCATAGCTCCTGATGAGTTAGAGTCGATGGCGGAGGATCGAGTGGCCTGGAGATCTCTCGTACACGCATTGCTCCCGCGACGCTTTAGTGGAACATGCTGGTCACTGAAAATGATGATGATGATAAATTCCAATCCAATCTTTACAAACAGCCTTTTAAAGTAGACTTTTTGTCGATAAATTCACATAAGGCCATGCAGACGTCATGGAATTAAAATTAAATTAAGAAAAAAAAAATAATTGATGGGATATGGCGAACAGTCGCTCCAAAAGCTTGCTTACGATTATTTCTTTCAGCTTTGTGCAATTAGGAAGAAACTAAAAATACACAACATATTTTTCAATCATTATTTCTAGTTTTTAATTACGCGGGTTTGTCTTGAAGACATTTAATTAATTTACTCAGTTTTTGTGTAAAATAATTTTCTTAGTAATTAATTGAAAAATATAGTTAGTAACTTCTGTTACGTTAGACCGGAAGGCACTAGTTTTAAGATCAAGATTATTTTTGATTGGCCGCAGTAAGTTAGAATTGTAAGCTCTAGTTTCATATTCGTAAGCTAGTTTAAGTATTTTTATTTCTCTAGCATGTAGAAATATTCCAGAAAAAAATTAAAAAAAACAAAAAAAACATTTTAAGGACTAGCACTTCCTCACAAACCGGTCCACTGATATTTTTAGACTTATTTCTGTGTCACGAGTACATACGAATGAATCACAACTTTGGTGGCCCTGAAGGCGAAAACGAGAAGTGGAAGATTAAATACCAAACGTCATCTGAAGTCATGGAAAATCATGGGGAAGTAGCTTGAACGTACATCAGCTCGGACGGCGCCAGTTTGATTCAAATAAAGCATTTTTGTGATTCAATGAAAGGAAATAAAAATAAACCTTGTCAAGTATTTCAGTTCTTTTATTTCCACTTATATCCCGAAGGTGGTAGTGACTTTTGCTTCATCTTGTCAAACACATCCCTGCATCTTTGAAAAGATATGAATTTTTTAAAAGCACATCGCTGCACTTTCTATAAGCCGAATTTGGAGTTTGCAGGAGTCGGCACTTTAAGTAACAATTGCAAAGTTCAATCAAAGGAGCATACAAAATCGAGTGTCCGATTAAAGACCTGACAGTGCTGAGTCCTGTAAATTCCATGGTTCTGCCTTTAGAAACTTTAGTGATGTGCCTCGATTCGTCTACCCCACAAGTTCATGCGAAGATGTTTCTAAGGCGTCGTGGGAGCCAATAATATATTTTGTCTCCGTCTCCCATCTATAAACCCCACAAGTGCTTCATTTTATCTGCCCATGTAACCTCGACGTCCCTCTTTCCTTGCTTTCCTAATTGAAACCTATTTGTCAGCTTAATTGTCAACTTTGCGTCATACTTACACAGAGTCTCCTTTTCTCTTCTCATTACAGAGCAGCACAAAAACTCGCCCAAGGTGGTGGCTCCTCAAGAAGCCGTTCCACCGATATGGCAAACGCATCGCGAAACGGAGGCTTCTGCGGAGCCCTACAACGCGCCCCACCGCCCTTGCCACCCGGCTTAGCTAGACGCCTGGCGAACAAAGAGAACTATGGTATTGGCAAGGTAAGTCGCCACCCAATAAGAAATCATATCCTCGTGTGTCCTGTCAACAGAGAAATACCAGGATTTGTTTTATGACTCCACTCCGGATGGCTTGCGTGTGCAGTGCGCTACCGCGAGCGTCGCTAGCGACCCCAAAGCGGAAGCGGACTGCATTTGTGCATTAGGCTGACATATGAGTTGACATGCACACCCCGGGGAATCGCAGCCATAAATCAAATTAATTTCTCTTTTCCCATTCCGATGAACCCGTCCGCAGGTCAAAGTCATGTTGCGTGTGTCGGACAGTCACATGGACGAAGAACATCCTCATTTCATGGCTGTGGATAAGAAGAAACGACAGGTCACCCTCACGGATCCGAGTGCGGCGACAACGGTGGCCGCATCTACCTCACAGGAGCGCGGACCAATGGTGGCCGCTCCCAAGATGTTCGCCTTCGATAGTCTCTTCACAGCAGAGGATCAACAGGTGAGTCGGCATCAGAAGACACTCCCGTGCAGTTTTAAATTAACTCGTCTTCCTTTCCCCCTCCGCCCCGCACTATCTTCCGACGCCCAATCGCAGTCTGATATATGTGCTTCGGCGTTATCCGAAGTAATCCCTGCTGTCCTGGAGGGCTCCGATGGATGTCTGCTTACAATTGGCTACCCCAGCTCAGGTAAGCATTTATCAGGCGAGGACGAACGGAGAACACTGCTAACAAGCGAACGGTTCGGTTGTCTTTTCCTGCAGGACAATCCCGGACCATGTTGGGCGGAATTCAATCATCGGGCGAATTAGGCGCCATACCATGTGCCATCTCGTGGCTCTACAAGGGCATCAACGAACGGAGACAAAAGTCCGGAGCCCGGTTCTCGGTGCGAGTGAGTGCGCTGGGAGTGAGCGCAACCAAACCCGATTCCAGTTCGAAGGATTTATTAGCCGCCCATGCGACAGGTAAGAAAAACAGGAACAGGACAACTGTGTGTGGGCCAGTCGGTGAGTTGGGCCAGCCTCGATTGACCCCCGAGCGGGGATGAAGAAAGCGGAACTTATTTCCAGCAAACAACGGTACAAATTAATTCCACTTGAGGCGGATATTTATGGCTTCCGTCATTCGATACAGCAACACCCTAGTTGCACTGACGACTCCTTTTGTCTCTTCACCCTGCGGGGGTGGGGACTTTTTTCTCCTCCCCTTCACCCCCAGATCGGACTTGTCACGGGACAACTGAAAATCTATGTGAAGTGGATTGGCTGGGTGTGCTAGGGGTTACGACCAACCGACGACTACGACTGTGGCGCATAGAGAGAGGGTATCTTGTCGCAGTAATTGCGTGATAATTAATTAAAGCCTGACTAGTTAACTGACTGACTGGCTGAATGAGTGACGTTTTTTCGGAGTCGTTTGGGGTGGATACAGATTGTCTATCTCCCCGAAGCAGGTGGTGAGTGCCGGTTCGGGTGGATTGAGTGACAGGCAGACAGACAACTAGACATTTGCCGTGTGGATTAAGGTTAACAAGTTGACTGCTGGCGGAGGTAATCGGACGGAGATCCGCCGGGACCATGACAATGAAGTCGAGAACGGAATTTGTTAAAATAATGTTAATTGAAGTGGATGGACTTTTTTGGGATTAAAAATTTAGCGGAATGTATCTCGGAGAGTTGGACGTTTTGTTGTGATGCGCTTAAGTGAGGATTATTTTTGAAGCTTCGCGTGGGAATGGGCGGGGAGAAGAAAAAATTGTTTTTAGGAGATACGCTTTTTACGTACTTACATATTCAGCCGGTTAATGGGAAGACTTGAAATAGCTTGTCTTATTTTGACTCCCGGAGAGGTGGAGTTCAGACATTTTTCGTCTGGTAAAAGTTTAACTAAAATGGTGATGGAAACGTGACGGATCTAGAATTTTCTATATCCGGGATGAAAGGTTGTTGTAGCAGAATTAAGTAAGCACTAAAGTAGGGTCCAGAGCTGGACATAAAGAGCCGACTTCACTTCGATTTAAAGTTCAATTGATTATTTAAAATGCCGTTTCGGTTTGTTTAACACGTTGAGGCCACGGATTTTTTTTAATGACAATGCGAATACCCTCTGGTTTCACGCGGCACAGCAAGCCCAAATTCGTGTAAAATCAAAGTGGTCTCATGCGGCACTCAACGTGTTAACCAAAGACTGGCAACATTTGAATGTGATTTTTTTCTAAAGATGTGTAGTAGAATAATACCAAATGAGAGAAATAAGCACAAAGAGAGACTAGTAGACACACATACATATATCACAGAGAGAGAGGATTGCCGGTTAGGTCAGACTAGGCTAAGTTAATATTAAGCACAGTTTGTGAACAGAAGTGAAGGCGATCAGTCATATATATAATAAAATAGTAAAAAGTAAAAAACTAAATAAAAACGGTGTGTTCATTAAGCAGGCTCACTAAAGATGAGAACTAAGTAAGTCTACCGAAAGCGTCTTAAGGCCTTTGTGGCTGAAACACAACAGTGCGTTGCGCTAGCCGACTTCATGTTACGGAGGGTGTGCGTTGACGCACTGCGTTAATCAGCTGTTCCCTCTCTTTCTCAAATACCAGATCAAAAATATTGCGTCAGCTGTTTTCACTTCTGAAATGTCAAATCAAAAAATATTCCGGTCGAACAATTGAACGTTAAAGAAATTAATTGCGGAAAATGAATGCCAAGAGAGTTAAAAAAAATTAAAAAAGTGCTTCTTGTTGCTAATTTGGCGTATTCATGCTTCCAAGTATACACGGATTTCAAATTAGTTTTGTCGTTAAAATAATTTTAGTCAGCTGTTTTCATGTCTCAAATGTCAGTTGCCACAAAATGTTCTCAATCTGGGAAGCACTTCTCAATTTCGCTCTCACAGCGCATCCCGCATGTTAAAAAATGACGTGCGTTGGGACTACGTTTTACGTTTTATTACGATCCTCTCATTTCTCTCATTTTTCACAGGTCGACGCAGTATTTCGTGCATGTCTATTGAATTGTGTGCGTTGAAAGACAACGCTGACGCTGACGCACTGTTGCGTTTCAGCCATTATTGTTCACGTTCGATAGTTTCTGAAGGCAGTATGAACTTATCTTGACTATAGTCTGGTACACAAGATACTTTAGACGATAAATTTAATAATAATAATAATAATGGCGGCGCTACAGTCCGAGGTGGACCTGGGCCTAGCTTCTCAGCAACCACTCGTGTTGTGCGTGCTATTGTTCTCTCACGAGTGGAGGGGACCTACAGTTTAATGCCGACTCCGAACGGCGATTTTGAGAAGCTTTTCCTAGACAGTAATACTCTTTGAGCATTGTCAATGACTCGAAAGAGGTGGAGCCGTGAAAAAATGTTTGATGATTTTTTCGAGATTCGAACCGACGACCTCGAGCGTAGGAGTCGACGCACCTACCCACTACGCCACGGCGCCCACAGAGATAAATTTACGATAAATTTACTCCGAATTAATCTCAACTCGTGACAGAACAATAGCACGCAAAATACGAGTGGTTACTGAGAAGCTAGGCCCAGGTCCACCTCGGACTTTAGCGCCGCCATTATTATTATTATTAATCCTTACTGTCATTCCATTACACCTGTAAACGGTGTTTCATTAAGCGCTTCATGTATTTAAATTTAAATAAAACCAAGCGTGTGCGAAATATCATTGTTTGAAAGGTCTATTGATGCCATTATGTATGTTCAAATGTTCGCCGCAGCTTCTCTAGCCGCAGCTTCTCTGGCCGCAGCTTCTCTCGCTGCAGCTCCTCTGGCCGCAGTTTCTCTGGCCGCAGCTTCTCTGGCCAAATTGCCACTTTCGTGCAGACTGTTGCTACGAGGGGTAACAATTCAAATGAATAACAGCGGATGGGTGAAATGCATAACGTGACATACCAACGGAATGGTTAGGGATAAGCTAGATACCAAATGACCCAAAAATTGAATCTCGTTTGCTTACTTACTTACTTATCAGCCCTGTGTCAGTGGAGGGACTGGGCCTGAGCTATAGTTATATGCTTGATGATTCCGAGCACGCTGCTTCCAGTTGTCTAAACCAAGCTGCCTTGCGTCCGCGATGACTTCGTCTTTAAAACGAAGGTTCGATCTCGCTCTCCTTCTCGAACCTGGAGGCTCGGATTCGAAGACCCTCTTGGCTGGAGCATAGTTGTCCATACGCTTGATGTAGCCGAGCCAATGTAGTTGACGGATTTTTGCCTTCCGGATTACGTTCATATACAGCCTTGGCCAAATGTATTAGTCACCTTTTTCGTTTTGTCTTCGCTGCCAAATCACTTATCGGAAGTAATTAGTTGTAATTTTTTGGTTTTCGGAGACACTATCTGAGGTTGTAAACGATTTTTATTTTTTCCTCTCATTTCATTATTTTTTTTTGCTTTTTGAAGATATAACGAATCTTAAAGGGCGCGTAATAGATAGATCAGCATGGCTGTTATTCAGAAAAGAGATAACATCATTTACATTTGGCCAAGGCTGTAAAGTTCGCATTATGAATTCTCCTCCATTTATCTTCCTCGCAGATATTACCATATATCCGACGCAAACTTTTTCTTTCAAAGGAACCAAGAATCAGCTTTGCCGTTCTGCTTGTTGTCCAGCACTCTTTTTTTGATGAACCAAAAACCAGCAGTACGAAACACAGGACACTGTCTTCTAGGTGCGCACGCCAGAAGACTTTGATTTGTTTGAAACTGCTTCTGTAGAAGCTGTCTAGACGATGAAAAAGTTGAAAATGTCCTACACCTCCTCTGTACATTCCCGGCTTTAGCGCTATTCGGACGCATTCATTTGGAAGTTTACTTACTGCGACCTCATCGAGGTATATGTGGTCGCCGTGGCCGTGTGGGTTCCTGCGTCGACCCATCCGCATTAGACTTTCACAGTCTAGGTTCGATTCCAAATTCAGACAAACAATTTTCAAAAAAAAAAACTTGTTCACGGCTCCACCTCTTTCGAGTCACTGACAATGCTCAAAGAATGTAAATGTTTAGGAAAAGCTTCTCAATCTCGCCGTTCGGAGTCGTCATTAAACAGTAGGTCCCCTCCACTCGTGAGAGAACAGTAGCACGCACAACAGGTTGCTGAGAAGCTGGGCCCAGTCTCACCTCGGACTGTAGCGCCGCCATTATTATTTTTTATAATCTAAAGCTTATTGGAGTAATGTTTTACAGCTGTAAAACTAAGCTTCTGTTCAGTTGTTGTCCATCATAAATTCGCCTAAAAACTCCATTCATGCCTCCATCTTCTTCGAAAAGTAAGAAACTCTTTACCAATCACTACTTTCTTTGGTATAACGGTATCCCCAATCGAACGTCAGTAAAGCTGCACGAAAATTGAAACAATGCAAGCACAGGCCCCCTCCACTTCCGCATTCAGGCAGTAAATTTCTTTGCATATTTCAAAGTTGCCACAAGCGCCACTCCCCCAAAGCGCACGTTCAAATGCACAAAAAAAAAATAAAAACGAGCGCACATAAATAAAATTCTTCATTTACGACCGGCAATTCTTTGATTGCAATTATCCTCCTCACAAAAAATGCAATTCCTGTTGAAAGAAATTGCAATTTTTATTGCGAACCGCTATTCGAAAGCTTTCAGCTCCTAAATCATAAAAATCGTCATAAAATTTTTAATGAATTTCCACCCGACTTATCAATAAAAGCAGTCAGCCCCATTCGGTGCAGTTTACTGTCAGAAGCGCGATAGAACAATGAAATATCGTCTCATGCAGTTGTGCAGTGCTGCAGTCCTTAATCAACTTAGCCACGTTAACCCATGTGCAAACACTTGTAATTGTTTCCGCACGCTACCTGATTACCAGCCCCGAGCGGGGTCAGTGTGTTGCAGTTGCAGTTGCGGCCGGCTGCAACCGCCGCCGGAGGAGAAATTAAATTGCGACCATTCAATGACCATCACCCCACTTTGATTGTAATTTTCCAGAATCGGACGACTCTCCCGGCGTGTACTTGCGTGATGACTTCCTCGGCGGACCGACTGAGCTGCGAGCACCCACCGCCGAACGGGCCGCCCTGTTCCTAGACGCAGCCCTCGCTGGACGGCCCCAGGGCGGTCTGGAACCAGCAATGATATTCACGTTGCATGTCTATCAGTACAGCTTGTCGCGGAAGGGCGGAGGTAAGTGTATACGGACACCGTTAAGTGTTGGAGTCCATTGAGGGGGCGCCTACCAATTAGCATGATTGATCACATGGAAAACCGTTCTTTTTGTTGTTTTTGTGTGTGTATGCTCGACCCCATCAGTGGCGGGAGGTCGAAGTCGCTTGCATCTAATCGATTTAGGTGGTTGTGCGAATCGCAATGGCGGCCTACCCCTGTCCGGCATCGGCAACATCCTACTGGCGATACTGAGTGGCCAACGTCATCCACCGAACAAGGATCATCCCTTGACGCCACTGCTAAAAGACTGCCTTGCACCGCTAACATGCCATGTCGCCATTATGGCACATGTCTCCCATACACAGGTGAGTTCATTAGCAAGGCATTCACTTTCCCCATCACACCACACTCGAAGGGCATTCATTAATTTGACGCTTTGTGTCGCCTTCGTGTTTGTATTCTTGCAGCCGCACTCAGATGCACTAACGACAATCCAATTAGCCTCAAGGATACACAGGATGCGGAGACGGAAACATCGTTTCCCAATTTCATCGGATAAAGCGCTCGGCGTTAATGCAGGTATAAATCAGAGAAACGTCCAAGTATTTGCCCAAACCCGCGCTGCCCCGGCAGTGAGTTGGAATCGTTCCAAAACGCTGGTCATCCCGGGGTCGTGTGTATGGGTGATAGTCGAGCATTTGTGCCTAACTCAGACAGCGAGAGTCATTCCCTGGTTCTAACTTAATTCCTCTCTCTCTCTCTCTCCCTCTCTATCTCTTCTCTTTCTTATTTACAATGAACGTGCAATTTTAGGCCATCAATCTGCCGGCTCATCTGAGGGACCCGATCCATCAAGTTCTGATTTATCGGCCGATACGGTCATTTATATGGGACCGTGTGACGATGCTACGGACGGCGAACATCCCCCCGTGTATTTGCCATCGCTGAGTAGTGGTGACAATCGGTGTGCCATGAATAAGGTGCTGAAGGGCAGTGCTGCTGAGAAGCCAACTGGAGCGACATCCACGTCCAAAATACCAGCGAAAAAGGGAGGATCTCAGAAACGTAAGTGTGTCTATTGAATGAATAGAAATGAATGGTTGAGAACAGTGATGTGAAAAAGTTTTGTGTCGTTTGAGGAAATGTTTGTTTTTTTGTAGAATCCTTTGAAAATATTCAAGGTCCCCCAATGTCTGAAGTTAAAGTGGATAAAGAAATATTTGTGAATCGATTGCTTTTAAATGTTTGTTGTTGCCTGCATGGTTCCTTACTAACGGAAACTCGCCATTCGTGCAATTCGATCAGTGTTTAGATGTCCCCAGGCCCAACGAATGAAGTTGGCCACGCATACAATTGGCAACGTTCAGGAACCTTTTTAATTTCCTCTAAAAATGTGTTTTTTTTGAGGATAGAAAAAATAAATGGACCACTAAATCGCGCTCATGCTCCTTCTGATGTCTACAAGCTTCAATTTGTCCCAGCATTTTCGACCATCTTCTTCTTCTGATGGCGCTTCAGTCCGGGGTGGACTTATGCCTCAACCAACAAGCCTCTTCAACTGGGATCATCTTTAGCCAGCTGCCTCCAATTACGCACGCCAAGTTGGCTGACGTCGTACTCCACTTGTGTGCGCCATCGGTTTCGAATTTTTGTCCAGATCAGAATAAAATTACGAGCAATCACTGCAACCCCACGCTTCCGTGCGAAAATAAATCATCACTCCCCGACTGGACTCATCCTGATGTCCTTTAATTGCCGGCTTGATTTTCCTCAAGTTATCTTGCACCTGGCTTGTCGGAGAGTATTCAGTGACCAAAATTTGCGTCCGTCAAAATGTGTACTAAAAAATTTTAAAACTTTATACGAACACTTTTAGTCCCACTGTTTCATTTAGCAATTTGTCCCTGTTTTAAGAGGAGAATATTTCGTGACCAAAATTTGTGTCTGTCAAAATGTGTAGGTACTAAAAAATTTTAAAACTTTGTACGAAAACTTTCCGCCACACTGTAACATTAAGCAATTTATCCTTGGTTTGCCGGAGAATATTTTGTGACCATAATTTGTGTCTGTCAAAATGTGAACTAAAAAAATTAAAACTGGGTACGAACAATTTTCAGCCCCACTCTTACATTTAGCAATCTATCCCTATTTTGCCGGCTAATATTTTGTGACCAAAATTTGTGTCCGTCAAAATGTGAACTAAAAAATTTAAAACTGGGTACGAACACTTTTCAGCCCCACTGTTACATTTAGCAATTTATCCCTATTTTGCCGGCTAACATTTTGTGACCAAAATTTGTGTCTGTCAAAATTTGTACTAACAAATAAAACTTTGTACGAACACTCTTCAGCACCACTGTTACATTTAGCAACTTGTCCCTGTTTTACGCGGAGAATATTTTGTGACCAAAATTTTTGTCCATCAAAATAAGTTCTAAACACCCGCGACTTAAAAATCTCCGTCCGAAAACTTTTACGCCCCACTGTTGCATTAGGGAAATTTCAATAAATCACCATTCTTACAGCACAAAGTCCTGTGGTAGCCAATCGAACGGACAGCCTGAAACGCAACCACGTCTCCAGTTCCAGTCCAACGCCCCCAAATGCATCCACAGCAGCGACCGCCACAGCTGCTGGCGACCAAACCACAATACCCGCTCAGTTCTTCTCACCAGTCCATAGTCTGAAAACCATACCCCACTCGGCGTCGTCACCGAAAATCGTTGCCGGCACCCTGCGACACACCGGACTGAGTAAGGGCTCCAATGTACCATCGCCCAAAGGATCACCCCTGCGACGACCAGCAGCCGGCAATGCCAGTTCAATTCCTGCCGCCGTCAATCCAGACAGTCCGTTGAGACAAATCACCGAGGAGCAGTGGATTGATGGACCTCGCGTGTCCCGGGCCAAAGTGGCCGAGGCTAGACATCTAATGCGAGAGATTAACCATGTCAAGCAGTGCGAGACTTGGGTGGATGGACCGAAGTCACAGTCGGCCCGGTCACTGACCGCAGGCAATTTGCCATCCACCCCGACGCAGACGATAGGCTATGGCTTCATGGACTCGCACAAAAAGACCATGATCCGTCAGTGGGTGGAGAATCAATCATCGCAGGTCTTCCAGTCGTCGGCCGCCTCGTCGCCCACACACCAGGGCCAGCAGCAGATGCAGCTGCAGCAGCAGCAGCAGCACCTGCGGAATCTGACATATCACTTGGCACAGTTCAAGCAGAAGTCCGAGGATGACCAGCACTCGCTGGAGAGCAACATGGAGATGGTGAACCCCATCGGGCCAGGACTGACGACTGCGATTAGCACGACGAACGCGTCGGCGCCAGCCGAGATCTGCGGCGTCCGCAGCGGTGTCTGCGGCGGCAGCAGTGCCAAATCACACTTTCACAACCAGCATAGAGATGAGACTGACTTACATTCGGAGAGATCGGTGAGATCGTACGGCCACATGGACAACCACAGTGGCGGGCTCGACGAAGAGGACCAGGACAGTGGCCCGTCGGAGGTGCCGCCAGCGCTGCCGCTGATTGAGCCGCTCGGCTCGAGGGAGATCTCGCACGAGAGTCTGCATAGGATAATTTCAAGGCACGTGTCCAGGGAGAGCCTGCTCCTGCAGCAGCAGCACCACCACCAACAGCACCAGCACCAGCAGATGCAGCCGCAGCACATGATGCACCAGCAGCACAGCTACGGGATGTCCGACTGCGGACTGCAGGTGACGGAGGAGGAGATCGCCAGGACCATGGGAGGGTAAGTGTCCACAGACTGAGTCTGAGTGGAGATTTTGAGACAAGTCGCTCTTTTTCTGTAGGGAACATCCCCTCGCAGCTCTGAGTCATTGCGACATGTCGGTCGTGTCCAGTTTTCATGCAGGCGGAGATGCGTTCAGCGATTGTGCGATGGGTGAACGAACGAGGTAAGCCTTTGACTGTTCATCTGCTGGTCAGTGTTGGGGGAATGTCATGCTAACGGACCGACTGTCTCTGTTTGTTTCGATTTCAGGAACCAATTTGATCAACTAGCGCGTCTTCGGGAGATTTTCACATCTCAACTGGCAATGGCCGAGGTGACTCCTGTCTTCCGGGTTGGCTGCGACGTGGGCAGCGTGTACAGTGAGCCAGCCTATCGATTCAACACCGGTCCTGGAAGTGTTTGCAGTGAACCACCTTATCGGCCGCCAAGTCCAAGGTAAGTTGCTCTTTTCTTATGATTTAGACACACTAAAGGGGTTACGAACACCCTTAAGTCTCCGAAATCAAGACTCAGCACGGCCCGAGGGAAAATGGAAAGAGGAGGGTCCCGGAGATTCAAAGACTCAGCAGTTTTTGAAGGGCCTTGAGTTTCAATTTCAAGCAGATATTGGTTCAAAACACTTCACACCCACACACGGCAGTACACGATAAACTCAATGTTGGGCAGCTGCTTCTTCGAATGGAAAGGCCTGTACTCCGATGGTTTGGTCACGTGAAGTGGTCCCATCATCACGACTTCCGAGGGGTGCCTTGAATGCGATTCCATCAGACTGGCCTTGGAAGAGATGGTTGGACCAAGTCCAAACACTCGCCTGGGCATAGCTGCTGATAAGTTAGAGTTGATGGCGGAGGATCGAGTGGCCTGGAGATCTCTTGTGCATGCATTGCCCACGCGACCCCCTTTAGTGGAACATGCGCCTCACTGAAGATGAAACTAACACTTCATCTCCGCTCCTGTGCATGGTTTACTTTGATGAAAAGTAGGCGTTGTTGCTAGCGACATCTTGTTTTCACTCAAATGAACCAAACATTCGTTCCTCTGCAACAAGATGGCGCCACAATACTTCCCCACAAAAAACTAATTTTTCAGCGTTTCGAAGAAAGATGTGGAAAACTTAGCACATCCTATGTCTGCAAGAGGCTTCCCTGTCCATATTTGATCTGCGCGAACTTAAGCTCCCTCAAGACCCATCACGTCATGTACTACACCCACACCCGTTTCTTTTTTTCAATTCCAGACAACCCTCCCGCAGTCCAAGTCAGTGTTCCCTGCCCAGCCTGAATGGCATCATGCAAATAGCCGGAATGGAACAATACGCATCCCTACGACATCCTGACGGTGCATCCGATCCAAATATTCCAAAGGCTGAAAAATCCTTCATCGAAATGGACGAAATGACGGAAGCCGATGAGAAATCCGCTCTACTTTCGAAACGACCCTCAATGGAACACGACCACATCACAGCCCTGCCCATCACCGCACAAAGCCAACTACCCCTGCTCCCACTCAATACATCATCCGAGGCCTACGACAGCGGTCATGATTCCTCCACACCGCGCACCTCCAAGCACTCGGGCATCTCGCGTCGCGCTGAAAGCGGATATCACAGTGTAGCCACCGTCAGGGATAGTGATGAATCTAGTTTTACCTCCGGCCTCTCCAAGGAGCACAATCGCATTGTGGTTAAGAAAAAACGTCAGGACAAGTCGCTCTGCAACTGGCTGATGAATCCATTCACCTGCACGTATCCGGAGACCGAAGGTGAGATCAGTGATTTCTGAACGCGAGGCATCCAGGTGTTGTTACTGTGAAAACCACCCACCAAAACAAACAAAACACACTTACTATAGACATATTTTCCATTATCCTTAAAAAGGATACACGAATGTACTTGTGAATATTAAAAAAAGAAAAAAAAAACGAAACGAAGGAGAAGTTGCAGAAAAACACAAACAAGACGAAGCGAGGAAGAGAGCAGAATATAAACAAACAAATGGTGCGCTTTGTTATTGTCTTATGCTATATATTTACACACATAATATATCGTGCTATTCATACGAAAAAAAAAACCAAGAAAACAAATACAAACAACAGCAGCTATGCAGCGTTATGTGCTTTTCTTTTGTTTAAACAATACTCCCTTGTGTTGTGCGCTTTAAGGTGTCCTTTTCAGTTACTCGGAGAGATAAAACGGAAGATGAAAGCGCTTGAACTAAAGGTAGGACTTCGTTCCTGTTTCACTGCATTTTTTCTTTTGACTTTTGTTCAATTGGATTTTTGAGTTTTAGATGGTTTTTGTGCATCTCATCAGAAATAGTTTTCCACTCGTCTCTCTTTCTTCTTTGACGAGACGCTCTGGAGGGTACCTTGTCGACTGAAGGACTTTGACTGAAAGTGGTCATGCTGTTGTCTTTTGAATTCAGCGGAGCGTGAAGAGTCATTACACTCAGAGGAGTTGGTGATTTGAAAAAAGAGTTGGTTGGAAAACTGTGAAAGGAATTTTGGGTTCAGTGAAAATTTGACTTCGAGATTCCTTTTTTCTGAGGGCGACAAATTACTCGAAGGACTTCATTGTCTTGTGGTCAAGCAAACAAAACTCTTTGGTTACTGGCCAAAGAAAATGTTGTTGAACCCATTTCCCCACGATCACGAAACACCACGTTTTCTGAGTTAGAGTTAGAGTTTAATACCGACTCCGAACGGTTGCTTGACCACAAGACAATGAATGTCCTTCGAGTAATTTTTCGTCCTCAGAAAAAAAAGACCTGACTTATGGATGAAATATTATGTCAGCGAAAATACAGCCAGATATGAGCTTTGCTGCAAAAAAATTATCTCCACCGTGGCGCCTTATTTTAAGTTGCAAATTGTAACTCTTGACCACAGCGAGCCTATGTTGGTCTAAATGAGACTCCTAACCTGAAGTGGGCCAGATGAACTTAATTCATGGCTTAAAATGGCTGACTCCAGGTTTTGTCTAATCCATCGTAGCCTATCTCATACGTCCCGCTGCCACTTGTATGATTTCGCTACACGATTCAATAGTCTCTTCGACATGGAAACATCCACGAAATCAATCCATTCACAGTGTTTTGGCACAACAGCAAAACAATTATTTTCCATTCTTCTTCTTTTTTCCATAACATGGCGATATAGTCCGAGGTGAACCTGCGTATCAACTAATGAACCTCTCCAGCACTATCTAGATGCACTTGCACTTGCTAGATGTCTCCAGTTTCCCACTCAATGTTGCTTGGGGTCCTTCTCCAATTATGTGTGCAACCTCAATCGTTTTCCTTTGCTTTGTCCCACTGGCTCAGAGCCGAAGACTTCCCGGGCCAAGGCTTAGTTGTTCATGTCCTTTACGTGGGCTAACCACCTTTTTTTGTACAAGCGTCGCACGCACAGTTGGTTGAGATCCCTTTCCACTTGCGTGCGCCACCTGAGTGGCGATCTTCCTCTACCGTCCCTCGGGGGTGGATTCGAAGACTTCTTGGGACGGAGCATTGGTTTCCATTCGCTCTATATAACCTAGCCATCTCAATCGTTGGATCTTCACCCTTCTGGCTAAGTCGATGTCGCTGAACAGCTCGTGCTGCACGTTTTTATATCTCCTCCTCCACTCACCTTCTATGCAGATGGGACCGAAAATCACCCGAAGAATTTTGCTCTTAAAGCAACCAAGAGATTTTTTTGACAAAGTCCATGCTTCTGCGCCATATAGCAGGACTGGGACGATTAAGGTCGTGTACAGAGTTACCTCGTTTGTTCGAGAGAAGGCTTTGTTTATCAATTGCTTTCTTAGCCCAAAGAAGCAGCGATTAGCAAGAGTTATTCTTCATTTGATTTCCGCGCTGGTGTCATTGTCTGAGTTGATAGCGGTTCCTAGGTAGACAAAGTCTTTGACTACCTCAAAGTTATATCTGTCTGCTGTGACGTTCTGTCCGAGACGTCGGTGTTGGGTGTCCTTTCTGGTTGACAGCATATACTTGGGCTTGTCTGGCCGTTAAACCCATCTTCGCGGCCTCCGTCGCAATACTCACAAAAGTGCCATTGACATCACGCCGTGTTCTTCCGATTATGTCAATATCGTCGGCATATGCGAGCAGTTGGACGGACTTCTAAAAGATTGTGCCTCTGGTGTTGGCGTGCGAGTTTTGCACAATTCTTTCAAGAATGATGTTGAAGCAGTCGCATGACAGCGCGTCGCCTTGTCTGAATCCTTTTTTGACATTGAACGTCTCGGTGACTTCGTTACCGACCTTGATGGAGCAGCGTGCATTCTCCATCGTCATCCTACACAAACGGACGAGTTTGGTAGGGATGCCAAAACTAGACATTGCTCTGTACAGCTCGTCTCTATAGATGCTGTCATACGCAGCCTTAAAATCGATGAAAAAGTGGTGGGTATCGATTTGTTGTTCCTGGGTTTTTCCAAGATTTGCCGCAGTATTTGGTCGATGGTGGATTTTCCTGGACTAAAGCCACACTGGTATGGACCGACCAGGTTGTTGACGAATGGCTTTAGGCGTTCACACAACACGCAGATAGGATCTTGTATGTAATGTTCAGAAGACTGATGCCTCTTTAGTTTGCGCAGTTTAGAGGGTCTCCTTTTTTGTGCTACACGGCCGACAGCATGGTAAATAATTTCTAGAAAAAAAAAATTAAGGTACTTGCAACGAACCCCAAAATTCTGACACATCAAGCACACTTACCACTTTAAATTTTTTAATAAAATTTATTAATAAAAATTAATAAAATCTATTAATAAAATTTATCGTTCTGGCACAGATGTTCACTCGAGAACATCTTATTTCCGACTGAGCGAAATTCAGACATTTCATGTTGAACAACCCAATACAATCCCGTTTTCCCTTGGCGGTATATATGCACATATTTTGCCATTCCCTCGTTGATCTCAAGATAATATGATATAAATCGGCTTGCTCCTTTGTCACCGAATTCTTGGAAAAGCTCGAAGACATCAATGTCACCAGTATCGTCCAACAGCAACATTGATTTAAGGGTGCCTGTCGTATTGACATCGCACTCCCGCATAGTTTGAAGAAATTGAAATCCGATTCAGATTCCGAAGAATTTCAAAGAATCGATTTTTTTTTACATCAAGTGTTTTCCAGCATCGTTGAGTGTAGCTCCTGACAATGAATACGCTTCTCCCATAACCGACTCAAAAGTAAATACAAAACTAAGGTGCTTCATTCCCCCAACAAATTTGAGTCAAAAATTCAAACATCGTCCAAGGAAGACTTCCAGAGCAATCTCATTACAAAGATACATATTTAGTTCATTTTCACAAAACCTTACATAAATCTCTTTAAAACTTATGACTTCTGAATGATCTTTAGTGAGCAGCGAATGAAACGAAATGAAAAGCAAAAAAAAAATAGAAAAAAAAAATCATAAGAACGAAACTAAAACGAATTATAAGCAACCCCTTGTTGAAACGGAATGATTTATAGAAAATAAAACTATTAACGTTAATTATTTTAGCTAAAGTATGTATAAAACCCTAAAAATATCGCGCTACTATAGCAGCTAATTAAATAATTCAATTTAAATGCATAGGTGTTTGATAACAGAAAAAAAAAAAACAAAAAGCAAAAAAAAAAAATAAAATAAATTTCGTTGCCAGTTTTGCCTATTACTATGTTATTATTAAATATTTGAAATATATATATATATTATATTAACTAATAAATAAAATTTATTAAAAAAAAAAACAAAAACAAACAGTAAAGTAAAACAAAAACAGTTTAACTATTCAAAATGCTTAGGTATAAAAATTATTAATTTAATTTTTTCCAAATAAATTTGCTAAGTACATATATATATAGAAATATGAATGTGTTACCTGGTAGAGAAAGCAGAGAGAAGAAAAAGCAAAAATCTACAAAAAAATACACAAAATAAGACTCAAAGCGAGAAGAAAAATTGCATTTATCTGAGGAAATGTATGTTTTTTTTTAAATCCATAAGCGGGAGTGAAAAGCCCTTCGAAAAACGCAAAGAAATGTATGGAACACGAACAATGAACGATGAAGTGTAAGAAGCCAACTTATTTTTTAGGTAGGACAACTATATGTATTTATTTCATGTGTAAATGACAGCACGGACTTTTACTATAATATACACATACACAGTAGTTTTTTATACGAGCTCCATGGGTATTTATATGTTTTCTTTTCTTTATTTAATTTTCGATTTAATTTGTTAGTTTTAGTTTTAATTTTGTGAAGAAAAAAAACAAAATAAAGACAATGTCTCACTCCGCATAGAAGCATCGAATTATTGGAAAAAGTAAAGGAAAATAAAAGTTTATTTTTTAGCGTTGAGGTAAATGCAAAATGCATGGTAAATATTTTTAACCAAACGAAAACCAAAACCCAACTATTATTATCCATATTGTCATGAAAGTATAATAATTGTAAAATTGTATATTATAAACATGGAAGAGAGAAACTTTTAATAAAAAAAACAAAACAAATCAAGAGAGAGCAAATTAAAACTCATTTTTTTAAAAATAACCAATCGAAATTTGTGTTTTTACTTTTTTTTTTCGATTTTCAGGTAGATTTGGGGATCACTATTTTTTTTTCAGTGGATCAGCAAATGTGTGCCAATGGATACTTACAAAGAAAGTGAAAAATGTAATCATCGTTGGCAAGAAAATCGTTAAAAATCGAATTTTTGTATCTAAATAACTCGACGTTGTCTTCTGAGGAGAGTATAAGCAGGATACATCGGTCAAATTTAGAATTTCCTTAACTTGTTGGAGGCGCTGGTAAATATAGAAGACACCTTAACTATCTGTACGTTTTGGGAAGAAAATGTTTGCACCTCTTGCTTTAAATAATTTTCGAAAATCTGAAACCCTAGGTCTGAAAGTATTTAAGTTTGAGCTCAACTTTAATTTGTCTATTTTAACAAGAATGTTAAATCTAATAAAGCTCTTGATCTTAAGTTAATATTGCATTCTGGGGTGAGTATGACCCCACCGCTTGGGATTTGATTTTAGTTATGAGCACTACCTAAAGCAGGAAATCCTTTGACATAGTAGTAGTCATCTCAAAGGCCTTATGCGGAATGAATCTGCACAAAGATCTCGGATTATTCGCCTATAAGATCGAATTGACTTAGCAATTTATTTATTTATTTATTTATTTATTTAATTTAATAATCTACAAACTACTTATGTGTTAACAGATTATGAAGTGTACAATTCTTATTATAAATGTGCAATTTTAATAATTCATTTCGTTAAATAAAAGAATGAATATTTAAGTTATAAAAAGGTTTAATAATATACTTCTAAAGTGTATTCTGGAATGCGACAGATCCAAGTGTTGTGCGTGTTCGTTGAAGACTCGAATTATTCTTGTTAATGGATCGTTCTTCTCGTACTCTGTATTGTGATGTCTTTCAGATAAAATATCCCAAGTACGAAATGGTCTAGGGGGCATATGAAACTGAATTCATAAGAGATGAGAACAATTTATATGACTACGAAGAATGTCCCTAACGAACACAACATCATTAATGGAACGTCTAGTTGCTAAGGATTTTAATCCAAGCAAGAGACACCGTGCCTTGTAATAAGGGTGAAAATTCCAACGCATTTTAAAAAAATATGTATTTGGTAAACGGTTTTTGAACTTTTTCAATGCATTCAGAAAAATTTATAAGAGCAGGGTTCCAAACAAAAACAGCATATTCAAGGAAGGGTCGAACGAGGGAGATATACAGAGATAATAGCGCAAATGGATCGGTAAATCCCTTCGTGTTAGGCTTGAAGGCACCCGACCATCGTCCATCCGCTTCGTTATCGCTTCGCAGTTTGGGCCTTATAATAATAATAATGGCGGCGTTACAGTAGTACGAGGTGGACCTCGGCCTAGCCTCTCAGCAACCACTCGTGTTGTGCGTGCTATTGTTCTTTCACTAGTGGAGCGGACCTATAGTTTATTACCGATTCCGAACGGCGAGATTGAGCAGCTTTTTCTAGACAGTTATACTCTTTGAGCATTGTCAGTGACTCGAAAGAGGTGGAGCCGTGAACAATTTTTTTTTTGGAAAAATTGTTTGTCAGAACTTGGAGTCGAACCTAGACTGTGAAAGTCTAATGCGCATGGATCGACGCACGAACCCACGCGGCCACTGCGCCCACGGCTTTAGAGCAGCAGCTTTAGGTGCGGATTGTGGAGTAGTGGGATTATTAAACCATTTCTTTTCGAAAATGAGGCTGGGAACAACGTTTCGGTCAACGGTGGGCGTTACAGAGCCCTGTTAACCGATTTTTTTTTTTACTGTAATTGAAGACATGGATTTGGATGACCTCGGGATCATGCAAGAAGGCGCGTCATGCCACACAGCGTATGCCATAGTCTATCTTTTACGCACGAAATTCCCAAATCGTGTAATCAGCTTTCTTGGCGACGTCAATTGGCCGCTTCGGAGCTGCGATTTGACCTCTTTGGACTTTTTTTTGTAGCTGAGGCAGCCACTTGAACGACATTGTATTCCATAATTAATGGGAATGTTTGTTCTTACTAAAAAAGTCATAACACATGGAATTGTAACTCAATTTTGTTCATTTTATTGCATTTTTAAAAGGAAACTTGTACTTGGCCCATCCTGTAGTCGTGTTTCCGGCATGAAATGAGAATAATATCTGTACGAAAATTCTGGATCGCAAAATGTAACGATGGAACAACTTGTCATAGAATCAGGAGAGTGCATAGTTTTCAGTGAATTTCAGCAAACATGGGACTCTACTTAAGAAGATGAAGAAAAATGTTGGCAGTAAATTGGAACACAATACGACATAAGATTAGAGTCCGACCGAAGGTCAGTTTTTCGGCCGAAGCCGAACTTCGGTTTTTTGATTACCTTCGGCCGAACCCGAATGTTCGGTCAGTCTCTATTTGGAACACATTTTGCAAGTTGCTTTCGTAACATTTTTGCGAAATAAGCCCAAATTTAATTTTTAGCTGTCATTTTTGATGCTTTTTCTACTACAAATAAATAAAAGTACAAATAAATTGCGTGAAAGAAAACAGAAAATTCAACATTCGGCTTCGGCAAAATTTTCGGTCTCATGTGGCCGAATGTTTTGCCGAAGGTGTTATTTTAAGCCGAAGCTGGCTGAACATGAAGCCGAAGCCGAATGTTCGGTCGGACTCTAAATAAGGATGAGGAAAATCACGCAGAAATTCCCATTGACAATAATGAAATAGTAATACCGCTCATTGCTGTCAGTATTAATTGAGTAACATAACAAAGGTTCAAAAGTATTGCTTCGATTCCGACCTTAGAGGACAATGCAACAGAGGACGTCAACGATTGAGGTTGGGATCACAAGTGTGGGAGGACCTCCACGAACTTGCTGTGTGGGAGACAACTAGCAAAAGATCGTATTTTCTGAAGAGATTTGTTTGGCTGAGGCCCAGTTCCTGCCCGGACTGTAGCGCGATATGGCGAAGAAGATAAAGCAAAAGGAGGACAACACTCTGTACAAAGTATGCTCTGTGGTGTGCTGCCGCAACATTACAGAGTTTATTTCTCACTCATTTTTGTTTTTTTCGGAGGATTTTTTGGTACGCTACTGGAGCATTCAGACTCAGAACTGATTCATTGGCAGGCACTTAACCAACTGTGCCATCGCCAACGAAAATGTTCGTGACGCTGTGAAATTTTTTCGATTTATTACATCCTTTAATTTCGCTTAATAATAATAATGGCGGCGCTACAGTCCAAGGTGGACCTGGGCCTAGTTTCTCAGCAACCACTCGTGTTGTGCGTGCTATTGTTCTCTCACGAGTGGAGGGGACCTACAGTTTAATGCCGACTCCGAACGGCGATTTTGAGAAGCTTTTTCTAGACAGTTATATTTTTATTTTCGCTTACACCACACTAAACATTGTCGGTCTCGAATATCTGACCCCATTCAGAATTTGAATTTCACCAACAAACGTGTCTCTGCACAAGTAACTTAACCCCTCTAGCTTGGGGCAGACACTTAACGAACTGCGTCATCCAGTCGTATTTTCTCACGCATAGTCCAGAAAGAGATTGTGGATTCGGAAAACCAGAGTCATCACCTTCAACTTTCTACTTCCCTTGCTCCCACTTGGACAAGATCAGACCAAGTGACATAAGATGTTACGTTAAATTTGCTTCTGGTAGTCTGCACCACATGAGGTAGTTCATGAAAGAAAATTGTCATCAATACAAGCCCTTTAAGTCCCCTTTAAGACCCTTTAAATAAATATTCCTTAAAACCCCAAAGATGCTTGAACAAAAATCTCAATCGTGAAACGCAATTTACTTAATTCACGGTGTGCTCAAAGCCTAAATCTTAATCTTCTCCATCCCAGCTCCGAAGGCACACAAAAAAAAAGGAGAACCATGCAAATAAGGCCAAAGTCTCGCTTAAACCTTGTTTCACCAGAAAACACGCCATAAACGAAATTAATATCCTTCACAGCACCATCCACCAGTCGTGCCCGATCCTTTGAAAGTCTGACACATATTCTCGCTCTTCCACGACAGGTAATCTCATTAAGCACACACAAGCGAATGTGTGCCACCCACTAATGACACCGGGCTCCAAAGAAATGAGAGGCGCCTCCTAAAGTTCAAAATCCAGTTCGAAAATTGCTTTAACATCTTAAACAGATGGATTGTTGGAGTCGCGGAAGGGACGCACGCGATCCAAGTGCGAACCGAATCCTCCCCACGGAGGAAGCGCGGCATCGCTGAACAAGGCTACTCTCTGCCGTCTCCCTCGGTCGCGTCCGTCTCGTCGGCTGCCGCGTCGCTCTCAGTTTCTTGCAATTATTTAATGCCCCCAAAGGATTCCCGTTCGGTTTCCACCCCCTGGACCGGTCTCATTATGATAATTTCCACAGGACTCCACTCGGATGCAGATTCTGACTCGGCGTCGGACTGTTGCGAGTGAGTGGTGAATGCGTTGGGGAAAGTCCTCGATGGCCGCCGCCGCCGACGGAGGAAGTTTTCCGAAATGCAATATCTTCAAGGAGCAGAGGACACTCCGCCGCGCTGCTGGGGAGGTTTAAGAAAGGATAAACAGAGATGCGAATTAAAATTCATGGAAAAAGAAATTAAAAAACTTTCGAAATTTATTTTCTTCAGTTTATTACTCACCTGAGGATTGCCTGCGAGCATGGGGGAGGCGCGCAGGACTGTGATTTATCCTCCAGGATGACGTCCTTTGTGTTTAATTGCCTAACGGAGATGTACTTAAATAATTCAGCTAATCAAGTTGGAAATGGTATTTTCGCCTGCACTCAGGTGGCTCGGTGGTCCCTTTAAGGACATCCAAAGCAGGCACTGAACTTGGGCACAAAATCCAATTTCCACGGTTGTCTGCCTACAATCGAACGCCAATTAAAGTTGTCATAAATTTATTTGTTTCGGACAACGCACAGGGTGGTCGCTGCCGTCGATACGCTGCCGAAGGATAAGGGGACGATTCGCCGCCGTTGCTGCCGACGACTTAAATTATCGTCCTGTCAGATACATAATTAACACTTGCGGCATTTTGCATTATTATCAACCGTGCAGACACAACAACCGAGGGGTCCTCCGTGTTGTAGTTGGCCCTATCTCCGCCCGGGCAGAGAGCGGTGTGCACAGGACGACAAAACAAATTGTCCTAGACCGATTGGCACTCCGGTGGGTGGTGTATCGGCCGTGGGGTGGCTGAGCAAACGTTTAATTTATGGCACTCCAGGGATCATCTTTTATGAATCAAATCCCTGAATTGCACGTGAATGTGATAAATTTTCAGCGGCAGGAGTCACAGAAATGATTTGTCTTCCATGCACTTCGCAAATTTTAAGGACATGCTGCACACGTCCTCATCGGTGCGACACTGTGGATGTGCGAGCAACAAACTCCAATGCAATCGGGGGTGTTTGCGGGCGCGTGTGTACGGCGGACGAGGGCTCTTCGGCTGCAATTAATTAACTCAACTCGAGTGGGGTCGACTTGGTTTATGGGTTAATTCAAAGTTTTCTATTTAAGTTGATTTCTCATTTGATGTGGCGCTCCTCGAGTGGGGATTAAGAACTTTGAAGGAGCTGCATTTTATTGGGGTCAAATCGAGGGGGGCGTATCACTCCGATGGACTGCAAAGAGATGTGTTGTTGTTGTTTTTTTATGATTTCAAGGACTTTGATGGAGAGTGAGCACTATTAGCGACTGTTGGGGCTGATTAATCGAAGCCTCGGGCTAATTAATTTTTGATGGTTTCCAAGTGGTTTCGGGAGGAGGGGGAGGGTGGAGTTTTTAAGCATCCTCTTGACATAAATTCTGCTTTGAGAACAAAAAGGAACTCTCGTTGGTGTGCTGGTGATTTGAAAAGGAACAACATCTGGACCACTATCAATGAAGTGGCCATCTTGTCGGGCTTCATTGCAGCTCGCTGCAATTACTTAGAACTGTGCAAAAGGGGGGAGTATGATTTCAATTCGAAAACTAGTCATTCAACTGGCCACAAAAGCGCCGAAAATTGTGAGAGAATTTATTTCTTTCAGTGTGAAGTGTAAGAGGGGTTTTTGTTTCCCATAATTTTTGGCTCCTAATGAAGCCCGGAAAGTCTTTGAATCCATCCCCGAGGGACGACGCAGTAGAGGAAGACCGCGACTCAGGTGGCGCACGCAAGAGGAAAGGGACCTCAACCAACTGTGCGTGCGAAACTGAAGGCAGCTAGCTAAAGATCGAGCTGGCTGGAGACGCTTGTTGGTTGAGGCCCAGGTCCAACCCGGACTGTGGCGCCACCTTAAATGAAGCTAATAATATGCTTCTGGAAATGTAGTCATCCCCCTTCAGCTGGCAGTAAAAACTTGCTTGAGTGGATAACACTGTGCTTGTAAAAGGTCCCTCATTAAGCGTTTCCTACCTTTAAATTTAAATAAAACAAAGCGTGTGTGACATATCATCGATATTTTTTCTTCGTTTGAAAGGCCTCTGAAATGCCATTATGTATGGAATATAATAATTATAATAATAATGGCGGCACTACAGTCCGAGAGGACCTCTGCCTAGCTTCTCAGCAACCACTCGTGCTGTGCGTGCTGTTGTTGTCTCACGAATGGAGGGGACCTACAGTTAATGCCGACTCCGAACGGGGAGATTGAGAAGCTTTTTCTAGACAGTTATACTCTTTGAGCATTGTCAGTGACTCGAAAGAGGGGGAGCAGTGAAAAAAATGGTTGGTGTTTTTTTTCGAGATTCGAACCTTAAACCCCGAGCGTAGGAGTCGACGCACCTACCCACTACGCCACGGCGCCCACATGTATGGAATATAACGTCATGCAAATGTCCGCTGCGGCTTCTCTGGGTGGCACGCATCCGAAATGCCTAATCTCGCGCATAAATCCGGCTGAATTTGACCGATGGTCTGGGCAATGTTGGCTTTGAGGGTCGCTGTGGTTTGTGGTTTATTCGCATAGACCTGTGACTTCAACGTCAAATCACACGATCTCGGTGCCCAGTTCACATCCCCTCCACGTGAGATGACCATGCCCTCGAATCGCTCGTGCAGAATTTCCAATGTGGCGTGAGCTGTGTGGCATGTAGCACCGCCGTCTTTTATGATTTTTTATGTCAACATCTGATTTTGTCCATATAAGAAAAGCAACAACAAATACGTAGGCGCCTATGAGCGTGTGCTGTATGTATATTGTGTGCTGATGCAAATACACTTTGTAGCGCATACACGCATACACCTTGACAGCCGTCAGTGAGTTATTATGTTATTTTTCATCGATCTCGCATTGTGACCGGATGTAATCGGTAAGAGTCGCATTCGATTTTTTGGTTTATTGAACGAAAAGAATATAGACAGTTATTCTAAATCTGTTTTTTTTTCAAACTTTTTTCATTTTTATTATTTTATTTTATTTATTTTTATTATTTTATTTTATTTATTTATTTCTTTTATTGTTGTATCTTTTAAACACAAAAGTACATGTTTACATTTTATTCGCGCTTGTTGGTAAGTGTTGTTGTTTTAGGAATCCGAATAATTGAATAATTGAGGCAATAATGTTGAATATAGTGAGTACGTAAATCTATGTTAATAAAATCGTAGCGTCTGTCTGTTTAATTGTTCGGACTAATCTCCGAAATGGCTGAACCAATTTCAATGAAACTTTGCAGGCATGAAGAGGAGGTTGTCAACAGTGAGTTGGGCTCTTTTACGCGTTTTTGGTTTATAAGAACTCGAGATATGTAACCTATGTCATTATTCAGAGATTTATACTCATCATACCTAAGCGAGAGTAGACGAAACACAGTCACCTGAAGTCACGTATGTGCGAGTTCTAAGAGACGACGTGAGCCAACCTCAATTTTTAATTATTATTTATCTTTCTATCTATAAATATAACATTGAAGGTTCGTTTGAAAGTATGGGATACATTTCTAAACAACTGCACCGATCCTTATGAAATTTTTGACACTTTTAGCACCGATCGATCAAGAATCAGCCATGGGCTACTGGAAAACAGAAATTCGCATCTCTCGGCAAACATTCGATGGAGAATTATGAAATTTTCCACACATGTAAAGAACACCGGGAAAAATTAGATTCCCTGGAAAAAGAATGGGACCAGAAAGGGCGTAGCGCAGCACGCTGTATACTGTAATTATTTATAAAACGTATCTATGAAATCTCAAAAAAAACCTTTTACAGCTTGTCAGAATTGATCTCAGTCATCATCTGGTACCGTATGAAAAAAACACCAGCAAGGCCGCATCTCTTTACCACCCCCAAACTCACATGAATTCCCCATAAGTATTCCTCAAGTAAATCCGACCAAAAAACGAATAAAACTCCGTGATTGAAAGTGCCAAGCCAATTACCCCGCAGCTTCCGTTCACTCGTCATTCCCAATTCAACTGAATGCAGTCAAATTAAAAAGATAAGGCCAGCACTTCTGTGCCGACGCTTAATTAACACCAGCCTCGTCATTGATTTCACATCAAATCAGCCATCTAGCCCATCTAGCCGAACACTTCGTTAAAAAAACTCGTAAAAAGCCACCTGTAAAAAATTCCCCGCCGACTGGAGAAGGTCCTGGCATCCCAGGTATTCCATTCCATTCAATCACCTTATCGAGCGAAACGTCAGCACATTCGAATCGCGTTCGCATAAAAATCGCATAAACTGCTCGCCTGCTCGCGCAGTGGGATTACGCGTTCAGTTTTAGGTGCCCCACCACACTTCCTTCGCTCGAGCAGCGAACAGCGAATGTGCGTTAAACAGTTTACGATCCGAAAGTGTGTTCTCGCTATTGTCTGCCCGGGGAGACGCCGTCAAGGAGCAAACAATCAGGACACGGCCTACGGCGGTCTCTCGCAGTATTTACGATTCCAAGTGAAAGTTTCGATTTCCCTTTGTGTTGCGAGCGATGTGGCACAGCGCGCCGCCGGCTCTCCTCCCTCCTCCCGCCTCTCCATCTCAGTGTAATCGAGGACCGAGATCCTTAAATCCTGATAAGGAATTTCGTCAACTTGAACGATATACGAGTAGACTCGTGCAATTTTTGGTAAATCGTAAAAACGGGACACTCCACAGCACGTCAATTTCAGCCGACGAGCCCATGTCTAAGTAGCTGCGCGTCGCTGCCGGCGACCGTGGCTGTGGCGGAGCACCCCAGGGGCACCCCCCGGTATATGCCCGCCCAGAGAGCGAGCCCCGGCCGGGAGAGACTGAGAAGTTTTATGCTTTTATAATGATTGCGCGAATGCCTCGCTCGCTCGATTTTCCATAATAATGAGGTTTATTCTGTGCCTCCTCCCCGGAGGAATGGAAGTGTCAAACTTCCAATGAAGATGCCATAAAATTCACTCCTCTGGCAGTCTCATTATTTCGTCGTCCTTTCTCGTTTCGGGACTTGTTTCTCGGATATTTTTCCATCGACTTTCTGATGGTAATTCCTCATCAGAAATTTTTCGCTCATAAAATTTGCATACCATTTGCTTTTCTCGAACAGGAGCACACGAAAAAAAAGACTGCCATCCGTCTCGCAGGCGCGTCGGTGGATGGGGAGGGGGTGTGAGATGAAAATTGACGTAACTTACTTGAGAATTTGACTGACTTATGCTCGTCTCTGGTGAGGATTTCTCTTGATACATTACATGCGAAGGCGTCGCGTTCGGATTTGCTTCACTACGAGTATGTGCGGATGGGGATGGGGGTTTTGGTGTGCTGGCGGCTTGTTTGTATCTTTTTATCTGCTGGTAGCGAGAATTTTTGTGATGGAATTTTAGATTAAGTTACGTTTTGTGAATATTTGAGGTGACTGCAGAGCGAAGATGGGGACGAATTCGTGACAGATTGTCAGTTTTGTATTCGTCAGGTGGCCCCAGTAGATACTAGGTGGGTTCATTAAATTCAAATACGCGTACTCGAGATGAGTAATCGTTGAGAATGAAAATTCCCGTCTACCAGATGAGGTTTACTTCATTAAAAGTTTACTTTGAGACGATTTTGATATCATTGAGGTGTTGCTGGTGGGATGCTCTATGCGGAGCTTGTTTTTGGAAGGATGTCGCAATTGGTACATGCCGCAGATTGGAATCTTAAGGGAACAGATTTCACTGATGACTGTTGAGAGTTTGTTTTTTTTCCCCTTGTCTTAGATATTCTTAGAGCGAATGTGAGGAGGTTTTGTTGGCATTTCAGTTGACGCGCAGTTAACCCAGTCACCGTGTACGTCTTCAAAGACCCAAATTCTGCCGTTTCAAGTATAATTCTGGGTCTCATTAGGAAATTGGTACCGGCCAGCTTAGCGGTTAGACTGAATACACCTCATTTGTGGTCCGACTACCGTGTCGGGCACTCTACCATCCCAGATAACTTTAAAGGCCTTCCTCAAAACACCGACCTCCTTCTTCTTCTTCTTCTTAGGGCGCTACATTCCGAGGTGGACCTAGGCCTCACTCAACATGCCTCTCCAGCCAGCACGATCTCTCGTCAGCTGTCTCCAGTTTCACACACCAAGCCGGCCGAAGTCCCCCTCGACTTGTGTGCGCCACCTTGTTCGTGGACGTTCTCTGTTGCGTTGTCCCACAGGCTCAGAGTTGAAGACTGTTCGGGCCGGAGTTAATTTGTCCATACGCTCTACATGGCCTAGCCATCTTAGGCGTTGGATCCGTAGACGCCTGGCTTGACTCATGTCGCTGTACAGCCCATACAGTTCGTGGTTGAACCTTCTCCTTCAAATGCCATCAACGCAAACAGGACCAAAGATCGCGCGCAGAACTTTTCTCTCGAAAAGACCAAGAAACTGTTCATCCGCTTGGGATATTGTCCATGCCTCTGCGCCGTACAGCAGATCAAGGATAGGGCTCTACTACTCAATTGCCTTTTGAGCCCAAAAAAGGAGCGGTTGGCAAGAGTTATTCTGCGCTTGATCTCGGTACTGATGTTGTTTGTACTGTTTACTGCGGAGCCAATGTAGACGAAGTCCGTAACTACCTCAAAGTTATAGCTGCCTATGGTGACGTTCTGGCCAAGTCGTCGATGTTGTGCGTCCTTTCGCGATGACAGCATATACTTGGTTTTGCCCTCGTTTACCGCCAGACCCATTTTAGCCGCTTCCGTTTCAATGCCAGCAAACGCATCATTGACGGCTCGCTGTGTTCTGACACCGACCTCCTCTTCCGCTAATTTAGAGTAGAGCAACAAGGTTTCTAAATAAGGATGACTTCTGCAAAAGTTGGAGAGACGAGAACGGGAATAAGGAGACTGTAACACACCTCCTGTGCACATTTAGTGCTCTCTCGATCCATAGAGAACTTCATTTGGCGGCAAGTTGAATATCATCAGCATCAGTCGGCTTAAGCGCTTCGTAGCCCCTAGTGGTCGAATGAGTGGGGAATATCCAATCGGCATAGTCTCACAACGGCCTATGCTGGCCTAAGTGTGACTGCTGTCTGCAGTCAGATTATCCACTCGTTCCTTATTCAAAATCCAAAGTAGCGTCGTTTGACAACGACTGGATAGCGCAGTTGGTTAGGTGCCTGCCCCAAGTTCGAGGGGTCCCAGGTTCGAATCCCAGCGAAATCGAATCTAGTCCAGTCACCACTTGCTGTTGGGATCAATTTAACAGCACTGGAGTAGGTTGGTACCTGGCGGTACAATGGACCAGTTTTGAGTCTGAATGTTTCAAAAATTCACCGAAAAAAAAGTTTGTTTGACAACAGCGAATGATCAATATTCAACCAAGAATGACACAGAATGCCTTTTCTAATCTGGGCAAGCACTTAAACTGCCTTGAAGACCCTATTTTCTACCAAACCTGTCACAGCTCATCGACAAAATGTGTCCATTTCGCATCGATTGCCTCAATTTTCTAATGCACCTTGAGCTTCGCCATTTTTTCCAGGTCACCGACATGCAGATCCCACACGCGTTTGTTTCAAATCAAGAAAACCTTTTGTCGATTCACCGCCCGAACACAATGATTTCCAAGAACGCGTCGTAACCTGACCACGTCCACAGGGAAACCATACGAATGCCAGCGCCCAGAGACCTTCTCCCGACACTGGTGTCAAAACACATGTTTTCACGCATCGCCAATACGCTTCGTCATCCGATTATCCCCCATCAGTCCGAGGTAATTCAATTCCGACTCGATTAACTTCTAATTAGTCTGACATGAGTTTCGATTGTTGTCGTTCAACCGAAAATGGTTTATTGGTCACTTGACCCCGGGATCAGATTGGATTACAACAAACTCGGCACCCGAACCGCCCGAACTCTGATTCACAAGTTGAAGGTCTTCCCGTGACAGGAGTTCATCAGGCATGCGTCACAGGGCTCTGTTGTTTGCGACCAATCGACCGCTTTGTGTCCCTTCCTTCTTTTATCTTAAATCCTCATTACACCCTGCTGGTGGTCATTAACGGCATTTAAAATTATCCCCATAACTCATATGACATTTTGTTGGCCACGTTCACCCGAGTGGGAGACCCCATTTAATGTATGCCAGCACGCCACTCAGGTCTCGAGACTGTTGTCGGATGGCCGACACCTTGAATTCGGGCGAAACTTCATGTTTGTGGCGGCGGCAGCGGTTCTCGCCGGCAGACATGCAAAAGGTCGCTCGGCCTGGAATAATTACACGGCGACTTTTCCAAGGATCCCCAAGCTCCATTCTAATTACGAACCATGTGTGCCGGGCGCGAGCGTGAGTGGGCGCCATTACCCTTGTTTTCGTCTTGCAGCTTATATGCCCCCCATTACGGGGTCGTAACTTCTGCCGCTTATACGAGACAATTGTGATAATATTTGTATGGCGGCTTAAACACCCGCAATAACGATTATGTCGAGGACTGGTGTTCGGCTGAGTGTCCTCTTGTTCGCCCGGCGGAAGGCGCAAGTTCAACGACAAATCCTTATCAGCAAACACGACGAATATAGTGGTTTGGTGTTGTGGAATTTGGGGCAGTCGGGTCGAATGACTGGCAATGGGTGTTCGAGACGCTTGACCCGGCCGGAATGGTCTTGGTGTCGTCTGGATTAGGACAAGGTCACGAGTATTTGCAATTAATTATATCTCTCTCTTGTTGTGGCAAGTGAAGAGAATGGCAGGATTGTCTGTGGTTGTTTGGTGAAGTGGGTGGTGGCCGACGGGAATGCGGAATATGCCTGGGATGTGGATCTGGGAAAAGGGACAATATCTGCGGATAAGAGCGTGTAAAACTAAGGAATTCTAATCAATTGAGTCATAAACATTTAGAAACTTGCCTCAGTGGCTTTAGAGATTGCCTATGGTTCTATGAACGTCTTTAGGTAAATGTTACTATAAGAATGTTTTTGTGCTAGGACTCCTGTGGTGTCATTTAAAAAGCCTGTCCTTTCAGAAAAATAAAGGTATCAAAATGTTTTGTCGTTGATTGTGTTTCTTGGTGGACACTGTGTTCCGATGAGGATTTCCCAGTTGTTAATGTTGCAGCAATTATCGTCTTACGACGATAGGTTCGGTCTCCCTCTCATTCCTTGCCTTAGGACTATGTCTACATACTTATACAGCTCGTAGATTTCGTGGTTGTGTCTTCTCCTCCATTCGCTTTCCTTACAGAAAGGACCAAATATCCGAAGTAGAATTTTTCTTTCAAATACACTGAGAATCTGCTCTTCTTGTCGTCCAACTTTCGTCTCCATAAAACACATCTGGCCAGACAAGGATTTTGTAATGGACGTGCGGTTGCCCAGGGCGATTCTGCGTCGGCGATCCTCTAAGATGTTGTTTGTAGAGTTCACGTTTCTGCGAGATAGAGAAACTCCTTAACTACAATATATTAATATATTCAAAGTTGTAGTTGCCGATTGTGACGTTGATAAATTTTGCTATATACACTTTCGTAGCTGTCGCCACTTTCTATACTATCGTCACTTTCTGTGCTATCGCCACTTTCGAAGCTATCGGCTGTCGAAGCTATGTCTATAGCATAGTACGAAGTCTCGTGACGCATGGCTGATGAACTTCTGTCACGGGAAGACCTTCAACTTGTGAATCATCGCCACTTTCTTTGCTATTCCCACTTTCGTCGCAGTCACCGCTTCCCTTGCTACATCCACTTTCTTCGCTATCGCCACTTTCGTCGCTATCGCCACTTTCGTCGCTATCGCCACTTTCGTCGCTATCGCCACTTTCGTCGCTATCGCCAATTTCGTCGCTATCGCCACTTTCGTCGCTATCGCCACTTTCATCGCCAATTTCGTCGCTATCGCCACTTTCGTCGCTATCGCCACTTTCGTCGCTATCGCCACTTTCGTCGCTATCGCCACTTTCGTCGCTGTCGCCACTTTCGTCGCTATCGCCTCTTTCGTCGCTATCGCCACTTTCGTCGCTGTCGCCACTTTCGTCGCTATCGCCACTTTCGTCGCTATAGCCACTTTCTTCGCTATCGCCACTTGCTTTGCAATCGCCACTTTGCTTTAAGCATCACGCCAAAAATGAGTTTTGTTCGAAGATGTTTTTTCCATGAAATTTAAGATTTTCTTCAAATTTTTGTGGAGCCCAAACTGAAAGTTGTTGTTGCCTCCAATGATCAAGGAGCTTGAATTTTTGAGTAAATTTGAACTTCTGAGGGTTCAGGTCAAGATCTTTAGGCAAAAGTCGCCACAAAGTGGACTGAGAGATTCCCAATTCCATTAAAGGGCTTGGGCTCGATTAATTTGGCTATTTTGAGCAGAAACACTTGCGGCTGTAATATGTTCGGTACTTCGGTACGTCTCACTGTCCTAAAGCATTAAATACTTTCCATAAGAGCAACAACAAATTTTGGCGCTAGAGTCCGTGGAGGACTTGGGCTTAACTTCAACAGTAAGTACTCGAGTCGTGCATGCTATCGTTCTTTCACGAATGGAGGGGACCTACAGTTTAAATCCGAATTCGAAACGCTGCATATGCACCTCCACTGTTTGCACATCGAGAATTAAAGTGAGGAACTTCAACCGTTTCTATGCAACGACTTTTGCATTTTTTTTTACTTTTCTTCTCTCCTGGTCATCATCGCATGTGTACAGGAGGGGGATTCACTCGAAACTGCCAAATGTATCCTCTTACACCTTTCACAGAGTTCATGACTCCATCAATACTCAATCGATTTTCTACGACATTTCATGACTCTTGATTTTCTACATCGGTGTAATAGGTATACCTGTACAATGGGACTGGTCTAGAAGCTGCAGTATCTGCCGCTATCCTGGTTGGGAAGTAGATATAGAAATTTGAGGAGTTTCGTGGTTGGGTAAAATTTGGTGCTCATATGCAAATCAATCCATTGCCCTTGTATCACATCACCTGATTAGAGAGTTTTGAAAGTAATCGGATCGACATCTCGGGGTTCACATATCTGCGGAGCATATCTCGCCATCTGTAGATACGTATGGAATAACCCACTTTGGCGTGTGGACACTGAGCGATCACCTTGCTCTGTGCATAGCTAAGGGGCTTTTCAATAAGGACTTCCGAAATTTGACAGTTGACAGCGGCTATATTGTTCAAACTGTATCTGTCAAATTGGCTGTCATTTATTCAGTCTGTTTTGGCTCTGTTCAGGCATCGTTCCGCACGCTTCGCCTATTTTACGGTCGCCACAATTGTCCTACCGTGAGGACTATTCGCAAGGTGGTGCGTCGTGACCTGGACCTGGGCGCTTTTAAAATTCAACTGACACAGGAGCTGAATGTAAGCAACGAGACCATAGACAACGACGTGTGTCTGCTGAATGGGTTCTGGAGCAGTTAGAAACTGACCCAAAGAAAATCATCTTCAGCGATAAGTCCCATTTCTGGATAAATGGGTACGTCAACAAACAAAATTTGTCGAATTTGGGACGATACCAATCCACATGAGATCCAAGAGCGTCCAATGCCGAAATCCCGAAAAAATCACTATTTATTGTGGATTTATGGCTGGCGGCGTCATCGGTCCCTATTTTTTTTTTTAAAGAATGACGTTGGCCAGGCCATCATCCTCAACGGCGAGCGCAATGGGTCGATGATTCACAACTTCTTTTGGCCTGAAATGGATGATATGGACACCAACGGCATGTGGTTTCAACAGGACAGCGGCGCTACGTGTCACACAGCTCAGGCCACATTGGAAATTCTGCACGAGCGATTCGAAGGCATGGTCATCTCACGTGGAGATGATGTGAACTGGCCACCGAGATCGTGCGATTTGATCCCCCAAGACTTCTTCTTGTGGGGTTTTCTGATGTCACAGGTCTATGCGAATGAACTACAGTCAAAATCGCTTACATCGACATCGTTTATAACGACGTATCGGTTATAACAACAAAATCCAATAGAATAATAAATCGTTTACAACGACCAAATTCATCTGTCCCTTGAAGGTCTTTGTAACCGATTTTGACTGTACAAACCACGGCGGCCCGCAAACCCAACATCGGTCAAATTGAGCCTGATTTATGCGCCAGGGTCATGGAAAATTTGGCATTTCGGATGCGTGGCACCCAGAGAAGCCGCAGCGGACATTTGAATGATGCTATATTCCATACAGGTGGGCGCCGTGGCGTAGTGGGTAGGTGCGTTGACTCCTACGCTCTAGGTATAAGGTTCGAATCTCGAAAAAAAAATATCAAACATTTTTTTTTCATGGCTCCACCTCTTTCGAGTCACGGACAATGCTCAAAGGGAGCGACAGGATGGCGCAGTTGGTTAAGTGCCTGCCCCAAGTTCGAGGGGTCCCAGGTTCGAATCCCAGTGCAATCGAATCTGGTCCAGTCACCATTTGCCGTTGGGATCAAATTAACGGCACTGGCGTAGGTTGCTACCTGGCAGTACAATGGACTCAGTTTTGAGTCTAAGTGTTTCAGGGTAGGGCTTCGAAAAACCGCAAAAAAAAAGGGTCGACGCACATACCAACAACGTCACTACGACCACATTCCGAGGCTCTATCCACCTCAAAGTCGGATATTTTATTTGAGTCCCCATGCTTTATTTTGGACCAGTTTTGAGTCTGAGTGCTCCAGTAGAGATTCAAAGACACTTCGACAAAAAAAAATTCTCAAAAAGTGTAACTGCCTAGAAAAAGCTTTTCAATCTCGCCGTTCGGAGTCGGCATTGAACTGAAGGTCCCCTCCACTCGTGAGAAAACAGTAGCACGGACAACACGAATGGTTGCTGAGAAGCTAGGCCCAGGTCCACCTCGGACTATATTATTATTAATATTATATTCTATACATAATGGCATTGATAGGCCTGAAAAATATCGATGATATGTTCGACGTATTTTGTTTTATTTAAATTTGAAGATAGGAAGCGCTTAATGGAATACCTTTTATACAGGGTACAGTACAGGGTGCATTACTTTGACGCCATAGTACCTGCTGACGACAACGTTAAGAAGAAACTCACGGGTGGCTGATCAAAATAAATCATCATTCCACAACATTCTTTCAAAATTCTTTGTGGACTTTAATCATGACTTTCACGAAATAAGCACTGCCTGCTGCTGCAAAGGGCATTGGTCCAGGCACACTCACAAATGGATCTGAAGAAGGAAAACTTTTGATTCGCAACCGCGTTTCGAAGGGAAGTCTTTTGAAGATTTTTCTTTAACACTACGGACCACAATTGGTCTATGTGAGGCTCAGTCACCACCCCAAACCTTTGAAGATTTGGGAGATGTCTTATTCATGAAGTGTACCCAAGGCGAAAGGTTTTCCGAGAAGTAGTAGGCCCCCTTGCGGCAGCTACCTTACTTACACGAGCAGAGATGATTCTGATGGGATAATTAACTGTGGCAGATATAATGGCTGGAAAAATGTATATTGGAGCCGAAGTTGGCAATCACAATCCATGTCGATGAGGGGATTTAAGGAGAAGACTACTCGCAATTCTCTGACTGACTTGTCGCCCATACTGTCACAGAGTCTTACGAAATAAATTTTAAAATCATTTCCCTGTCCATGCGGATTGGTGATATCGGCGTGCACACATTCACCCCCCGCCCCCCTCCCGCAGAAGCAACTGAAAGGAATTATTTTTAGTGCACCGTGCGCCAAAGCCAAAGAACGACGAACCTGCTGACGTTTGCCTTTTGAGGCTGCTGCTTTATTTTTTTGGATTTTTCAATTACATTTTAAATCCGCCCTGAAAAGGATTTCTGCTTCCGAAAATAACAACACAACCACATGACCTTTGTTGTGCTTGTGCAGCACCGCCCATTCCACCGCCGGTGCCCCCATGAGGACTGTCAACAAGGTCTCCTTTTCAATTGCGGATTACTGTGGCCTTAAGTATTTGAATAGGTTTCCGGGACAAAACAAAACGTTACCATGAATCCCGGCGCACACACAGGAGCAGCAAGCAAAAAAAACTGGAGAAAAGATTAAAACAAACCAGGATCTCTGTCAGGTCCGCTGGGAGAAATTCGACAATCGACGGGAGAGCCAACATCGAACTCTAATCCTGTGTGTGTCTGGCCTTTGTGTGGTATCGCGGTTCGGTTTGCGGTTGACTTCGTCTTTTGTCTATCCCCTCGAAATGAAAGTCAATTTCTGGATGCAAGCGGCTTCCCATCTCGCAGCCGTTGCCGTCGCTGGTCTGCCGAATCTGATGAGTTTTTCTGCTCCGGATGTCTGCCATTTAGTCCCGAAATTTCGGTTTGAATTTCAATTTCGCAGTGGGGGCGCAGTTGAGGATACTCGTCCTCGTCCCGCGCCCAACGGACGGGTAGTTTGACAAGAGTACACTCCATTTGACGCTGGAACTCTGGCAAGCATCTGGCGTGGTCGTGGTCGTGGTCGTGGTCATGTGGGGAATTTCATTTCGCCGGAGATGGCTCAAGCAATGGGGTCATGTGTCGATTGGAGTCGTGATTAAAAAGGAAACTGGTCGATATTGCGAAAGGACATGGTTATGACGACACAGCGTCTGTATCGGTTCAGCAGTCATCAGCCGAGTGATCCGCATTCGAAGCCTCCCCCGCCCCAAGGGAGTCGCTTTTTCGCATGAATTATGTGTCTCATGACTGATGTGTGCATGATAGGTGTATCCCGTAATAACATCCCCCACCCCCACTTCTTCAGATGCTCCAGGAAACAAGCTTGTAAGCATCCGTTGTTGAGGTTTGGAACTTCTGTTCTCGGGCGCTTATTTGAAATTCCACACGGGTCGTCGGGACAATAAAAATCGGTGTGTCTCAGGATACCCAGAAAGTGTGGTGGGGGGTGGGGGGTATGCAAAAATATTTTCACTCGCCGACATTTTGTATTCAGGGGCCGTGCGTTTTTTTCCGTTTATTTCTCTCGCCTGGCATCCTTTTAAAGCGGAGACGGGGTGTGCATTGTTCCAGATGTGACGCCCGTCTCGACTGGAGTCGCTTTCCCCGACCCGCACGCTGTCAGGAACGAAATCATACGGAGCACGGTCCTTTCTTATCCTTGGCAAATGTCATTTATTAAAAAATGAAAGGAGAACGAGTCAAGTGGGGAGGATGAAAGGACAAAACGAGAGGATTCTTCTCGTTTTCCAGCGCGCACCCGCGTCGGATGGCACATTCCCTCACGTGTCCTGCGACACTCTGAATCATGTGATAAGCGACGCTGCCGAGCAAAACCGAATTTCGTGGAGTTATAGTTACAACATGCAGCCGCACATGCTACCCGGCATCCTCGCATCCCACTCGACTTTTTTACGCGATTACAATGGATGTACGTTGAAGTATCAATTGTTGGCGGTGGGGTGGGGGTGGTTGTGCGGTTGACTTCTTGCGGCTCGAGATGTGTAGTTTCTCGATTGCGCTCCCACATCCACGACGCGCAACGCTTGTTCGTTTTCTCTTCATTTGCTTCGCTGGCACCAAGTGTGTTGCTTTGTTGCTTAATGCAAAGCGATTGAAAACGTGACATTTGTAGCTCATACTGATGAGTTTCTTCATCTTCAATTTGCTTTCGAAGCTTGTGAATGCCTGAGTGGCGGTGGGTGTGAGTGCGGGCGTGGATGCGGGTGAGGTTTGCGAATGTGGGGTACGTGCCGCTCGAGTTATGGGTTTCAATTGTGAAAAATGTTCAATTTCATGGAGCGGTTTTGATTGGAATTTTATTCCGCGCACTGAGCAGGATGGGAGGTTTCGCTCAAAAGCCAGGCAGTTGGAGAGAATTCATTGCTCACTTTTGAATTCATTGAATATGAGTGGGGGCGGTTGAATGTGTACAGGGAGAGTGGGATTCAAGGAATTGAACACTCAGAGGGAGACATTTTTCCATCGGTTCCCATGTTACGAACAGAATCGATTACTCTATATTGAAATCAAGGAAAGTTGGAGTACCACAGGGAAGTTTTCTTGGCCCTATTCTATATCTTTTTTTATTGGTTGCTTTTTTGGACGATTTCTAGGTTAGATAGGTTAGAGGGCTGTTAGTGAATTCACCAGCACACTTAGACCATGTTGGTCCATTGTGATACCCACAGTCAGACTTCTACCACTGATCGACCGCTCCAGTGATAATGATATAATAATGGTGGCGCTACAATCCAAGGTGGACTTGGGCCTAGCTTCTCAGCTAGTGCCGCATCAGTGATAGCGCCCTTAATTTGACCCCAACGGCAAATGGTGGCTGGATCAGATTTGAAAAACCGGATAAAAGCGTACTAACTTTGCTTTCACTGGTATTCGATCCTGGAACCCCTCTGACTTAGGGCAGGCACTTAACCAACTGAGCCATCCAGTCGCTTTGACGCAGTACTAACTTCAGACAATTATATCCGTCAAATAAATTGTCAGATTGCAAACTTCCAACGTCAGTAGTCTTTACAGTTTTTTTTGTGATACTTCAACACAGTTCCTGAATGTTTTCAAAATTATAGTTCTGGGCGCTAAACTTGAAGCCATACCCAAAATAATGAACCATCTGAGATCGCTATTTGCCTCATTGTTGACTGTTGACATTTTCTTTGAAACATGCGGTGGCACCGAGACGCATAAGAAGAATGAATAGCTTCTGCAGCAACCGCGAACAGGTGAACCAATGTATGTCCAGGGGTTTAAACAACGACCCGGTCTTTCAGGTTCGAGGGTTGTGCGTGGACATGGATTTGGACGACCTCTGGTTCATGCAGGATGGCGCGCCATGCCACACAGTCAATGCCCATGCCACAATCGATCCTTTACGCACCAAGTTCCCAAATCGTGTTGTCAGCCGTCTTGGCGATGTCACTTGGCCGCCTCGGAGTTGCGATTTGACCCCTTTGGACTTTTTTTTGTGGGAAATCGTGAAGGACCGATGTAATGCCAACAATCCGGAAACGATTCAAGCACTTAAGACCAATATCATCCAAGCAATCCCTGATCTACAGCCAAAAACCATCAACAAGGTCTTGGAAAATTTAGTTGACAGAATGCGCTACTGTGAAGCCAGCCGAGGCAGCCACTTGAGCAACGTTGTATTTCATAATTAATGGGAATGATTGTTCTTACTAAAAAAAAGCCATAATACATTGAAAAAATTTAATTTTGTTAATTTTATTACATTTTTAAAAATTAACTTGTATTTGGTCCACCCTGCATTATGGTGATTTTTTTCAAAGAGTGAGCCTAATCTTTTCCCACTCTCCAACGACTCCGAACAGCTATTTTGAGAAGCTTTTTCTAGACAGAGTCGTGAAAAAAGTGTCACATTTTTTTTTCGAGATTCGAACCTTAGACCTCGACCGTAGGAGTCGACGCACCTACCCACTACGCCACGGCACCAACACGAACTATTAACAATCAGCCATTATCCACGAATAAAGCTTGTATCGTTAAAATCGAAGGTCTTTCCATTCTTGGTAAGTGTATTAATGCAACATTTAGTTGAAACGATCACTTATTTTAGGTCGCCAAAAACCCTACGAAATAATTAAGCTTCCTTAAAGGATGAAGGAAATATTTCAACGCTTCTAATTTGGCTTCAATTTATAAAGCCTACATCCGCTCCAAACTTGTTTATAACGCTCATATCTGGGCTGCTGCTTCCAAGACCACACTGCACCTAGTTTAGGTTAGGTTAGAGGGCTGCTAGTGAATTCATCAGTATATCCACAGTCAGAGTAGTACCACTGATCGACCGCTCCAGTGATAGTGCCGCTATTTAAAAAAAGGATGTCCGTAGAACTGCTGGCAAATACGGACGACATAAAAAATTCAACCACAACCTGTACAGGGCTGACTCCAGCCAAGCGTCTATGGATTCAATGCCTAAGATGGCTAGATCATGTAGACAGCATGAACAGCATTTCTCCTGCCCGGACTTAGCTCCGGCCCGAAGAGTCTTCGACTCTGAGCCGACAGAGGACGTCCAAGCAGAAGGTGGCACAATTCGAGGAGGACCTCGGCCGGCTTGGTGTGCTAAACTGGAGACAGCTGGCGAAAGATCGTGCTGGCTGGAGAGGGTCTAGATCCAGGTCCACCTCGGACTGTAGCGCCCTAAGTAGAAGAAGAAGAAGTAAAATTATTTTGTCACGGGGAGGTTTTCCAAACCCCTTGCATTCATTAACTAGTGCACGTCCTTCTTGTGTAAAATCAGAGCTCGTTTTCCTCAATGAAACTTTCTTCAACTGCAGTGAACCATAATCAAAGTCACAGAGCATGTCGAATGATTAATCACGGTTACCTGAGAAAGCACCTTCCAGCGAAAGACATCCGCAAGAACCACTTAACAAGATTTGTTGTCCGCACCTTCCACTGTCACCTCGCACGTTCCCTGAAAGTGAAAAGTTTCCCGTGAACTCACTTTCATCGAATTTAGTTTTTATGACAGAACAGCGATTTTGTCACAAATTGAGTTCAACCACTTGTCCCGGCCCAGCTTTGGGCGCCCGAAAACACAAGATCAACCCTAAGTGAGCCCAAACTTAAATTGCATCTCGAAACAATTTATTTCCACATCCCCCACCGCCAACGCAGGACAGCCAGCGTGAACATAAAGCACTCTTGGCGAAACTTTCGAGCGAAACTCCTTAAATCTACCAGACCGCCAGTCGAGTACCTCAACTCCCCCCAATCGCGCTTCTTAACCAAGGATAATCTCCCTCGAATCGCATGAACTTCACTCTTGGAAAAGTTTTAAGTAACTAAATGAAAACCACGTCTTAAATAATTCAAGTTCGGCGATGTGCTTATTTATCCCGATTGCAAGACGGGCAGCGGCAAAAGTTTTGTCTTCTGGAGCGGTTCCAAGAACGGGCAGCCAGAAACCCGTACTTTGGCCGTGGTTGACTCTGAGTGCGTGGAACAATATTTCACGGTCTGAGGCCTGAGAGGCGAGAGACTGAATCTGGGATTTATTTCGGCATGCGGTTGGGCACCCATGCACCCACCGCTCAAAGACAGACACAAGGCGAATGCAGTCCCCGTTCCACGAGAGGACACTCGTCTGCTAATTCAATAAATATGTCAGTTTCTCAAACTATTGCTGCGGGGCGCACTGGTCGAGAGATGGATACTGTTCGCTCGACCACCTAAAACGTCTGCGGACCCATCGTGCCATAACAATGCCATTACTCAAGCTCCTTGCGGACCTGACTGACTGCCGGCCTGCCTCTCGCATTTATTCCTCTTCATTGCACTTTCACGAGTTAAATTCCTTTTGGCTGTGCTCTGTTTCGCTGCTCCGTTGTCCCGTCAAAAATAATTCCCCAATAGTCCCCCAAGGGAGCGACGTATCACAGACGATGCGGTCTCGTGGGGGTGGTGGCACACCCCTCGTTACACACACACACACACTGCACTCCGGCAGGGGTTTCAAAATATTTGCATATGAAAATAAATTTCTGTCGATCGATTTCCAGAGGGGGTGCGGGCGTGGGACTACCCGTATGAGCCGTCCTAGCGCGGCGCTTGGCATATGGCAAACATCGTCGAGGAATTCTCCGGGACAATATACGGTTGAAGTTAACAATGTGAACGAGGAGGAGAATTGTTTTGTTACGAGCAGAATGCAAAAGGATTTATGGTCATGTCCCGTGGGAGATACACCTCTTAGATTGCATGTGTGTACACAGGCGGGTGTGCAAGAAAGTCGGCGAGTTAAGTTCTGCGCTGGGATACCAGTTGGTTGCCAGGGGGCATTTGGGTTTGAATGAAGTCATTTGAAAAGCGCATGATGGTGAACAAAACCGTGCAACAATTGATGGTTTCATGGTGCCTTGGAAATCATTTATTTTCCTAAACGCTTTGCGGTGTTTTTGCTTCTATTTGGAGGGGGGGACGTTGTTGTAACCATGTGCGTTTACGACAAAGCTTAGAAAATTTTTGGTTAAAGGAGTAGGTATCTTTCAATAAACCAATTGCCTCACACAATTTTTCATCAACTTCTCGAGAGTTTGAAGCCGTATTAATGAAGTGATCGATGTCGGCGTCAAGGCTGAATGAGTTTTTGACTTGCCCGCACCAATGATTAAAATACCATTTGGAAAAATATTCGAGCATCGAGTAAAATCGCACAGTGTTGAGGACAAGCCCACGGGTCACCTCCTGGGAATAATACTCGTCAAATACACTTCCGTCGATTAGCCGATATCTTCACGGAAAAATATTGCGTACAATCTAGCAATTATAAAATTTCTACAGTGCGTCTCATAATATGGCCAGAGACTGTAGATAACCGCGATTATCTCTACGGGAATAACTTTTCTACCAGCATTCCCTTTAGATCTGACTAGAAGTCTAATATTCAGACGCTGGACGATCATCTGCGTTTCTTCACGGATGAGGGAGTAGGGTTAGGTATCTACTCTAAGGATCTCAACTTTAATATATCCCTTAATTTTCTGGAACATTGTAGCGTATTCCAGGCTGAGACAATGCCTATAAAAGAAGCCTTGTCTTAGCTTAATTCAACGTTTCAACGCATTGCAATGTAACCTAAGACACTCTGGACAACCATCTCTTCAGGTATGCAAAGTTTCATTGAAATCTATCCAACCGTTTCGGAGATTATCCCGAACAGACAGACACTACGATTTCATTAAAATAGATTACTATAGTATCGTACACGTATTCGGAAAACGGAAATTGGCATTTTTCATCTGCATAGCAACTGAACGCAATCCACATTCGGAAATTAAAAGTGATGCCAACTCTTTTATGCAAATTTGTAATTTTTTTTATTCCGAAAGATGATGTCAAAATCGTTATCGCCTGTGAATTTCCACTCGTTTGTTATCGGATTGTGTCTGCCAGACAAATGATTGAGATTATGATTTTATTTCATTGTTTTATGCAAAAATGATGAAACATGTGAGTCGCTATGAGAAATTCTTTTAATAATTTGTTTGTTGAGTATTCAATTATTCAAATGCGAATGCGAATGCACTCAAATACTGCACAATATGAATCTTTAGTTTGGTTTCATCTCCTTTAAGCGACTGGATGGCACAGTTGGTTAAGTGCCTGCCCCAAGAACGAGGGGTCCCAGGTTCGAATCCCAGTGAAATTGAATCTACACTTTCTGCGAGGTGGACTTACTGCTCATGCGAGGTGGGCAATAAGTACACTTTCTGCGAGGTGGCCTTGATGCCAATGCGAGGTGGGCAATAAGTACACTTTCTGCGAGGTGGGCAATAAGTACACTTTCTGCGAGGTGGCCTTAATGCTCATGCGAGGTGGGCAATTAGTACACTTTCTGCGAGGTAGACTTACTACCCATGCGAGGTGGGCAATAAGTACACTTTCTGCGAGGTGGCCTTGATGCCCACGCGAAGTGGGCAATAAGTACACTTTCTGCGAGGTGGCCTTGATGCCAATGCGAGGTGGGCAATAAGTACACTTTCTGCGAGGTGGGCAATAAGTACACTTTCTGCGAGGTGGACTTACTGCTCATGCGAGGTGGGCAATAAGTACACTTTCTGCGAGGTAGACTTACTACCCATGCGAGGTGGGCAATAAGTACACTTTCTGCGAGGTAGACTTACTACCCATGCGAGGTGGGCAATAAGTACACTTTCTCCGAGGTGGCCTTGAAGGCCATGCGGGGTGGGCAATAAGTACACTTTCTGCGAGGTGGCCTTGATGCCAATGCGAGGTGGGCAATAAGTACACTTTCTGCGAGGTGGACTTACTGCTCATGCGAGGTGGGCAATAAGTACACTTTCTGCGAGGTGGACTTACTGCTCATGCGAGGTGGGCAATAAGTACACTTTCTGCGAGGTGGACTTACTGCTCATGCGAGGTGGACTTACTGCTCATGCGAGGTGGGCAATAAGTACACTTTCTGCGAGGTGGACTTACTGCTCATGCGAGGTGGGCAATAAGTACACTTTCTGCGAGGTGGACTTACTGCTCATGCGAGGTGGGCAATAAGTACACTTTCTGCGAGGTGGCCTTGATGCCAATGCGAGGTGGGCAATAAGTACACTTTCTGCGAGGTGGACTTACTGCTCATGCGAGGTGGGCAATAAGTACACTTTCTGCGAGGTGGACTTACTGCTCATGCGAGGTGGGCAATAAGTACACTTTCTGCGAGGTGGCCTTGATGCCCATGCGAGGTGGGCAATAAGTACACTTTCTGCGAGGTGGGCAATAAGTACACTTTCTGCGAGGTGGCCTTGATGCCAATGCGAGGTGGGCAATAAGTACACTTTCTGCGAGGTGGACTTACTGCTCATGCGAGGTGGGCAATAAGTACACTTTCTGCGAGGTGGACTTACTGCTCATGCGAGGTGGGCAATAAGTACACTTTCTGCGAGGTGGCCTTGATGCCAATGCGAGGTGGGCAATAAGTACACTTTCTGCGAGGTGGGCAATAAGTACACTTTCTGCGAGGTGGACTTACTGCTCATGCGAGGTGGGCAATAAGTACACTTTCTGCGAGGTGGCCTTGATGCCCATGCTAGGTGGGCAATAAGTACACTTTCTGCGAGGTGGACTTACTGCTCATGCGAGGTGGGCAATAAGTACACTTTCTGCGAGGTGGACTTACTGCTCATGCGAGGTGGACAATAAGTACACCTTCTGCGAGGTGGACTTACTGCTCATGCGAGGTGGGTAATAAGTACACTTTCTGCGAGGTGGACTTACTGCTCATGCGAGGTGGGCAATAAGTACACTTTCTGCGAGGTGGACTTACTGCTCATGCGAGGTGGGCAATAAGTACACCTTCTGCGAGGTGGCCTTGATGCCCACGCGAAGTGGGCAATAAGTACACTTTCTGCGAGGTGGACTTACTGCTCATGCGAGGTGGGCAATAAGTACACTTTCTGCGAGGTAGACTTACTACCCATGCGAGGTGGGCAATAAGTACACCTTCTGCGAGGTGGGCTTACGGTTCATGCGAGGTGGGCAATAAGTACACTTTCTGCGAGGTGGACTTACTGCTCATGCGAGGTGGGCAATAAGTACACTTTCTGCGAGGTGGACTTACTGCTCATGCGAGGTGGGCAATAAGTACACTTTCTGCGAGGTGGCCTTGATGCCCATGCGATGTGGGTAATAAGTACACTTTCTGCGAGGTGGCCTTAACGCTGGTGCGAGGTGGGCAATAAGTACACTTTCTGCGAGGTGGCCTTGATGATATTATCTACGCCGTGAGATTTATTTACGTTCATCTTATCTAGGATGTTTCGTATTTCGGCTTCTGACACCTATCCAAGGAACATTGATTGAGTTGCACTTCTTTCTCTGCCTTTATATGTTTTTTTTTGTTGCATTTATGTGTAAAAGATTTTCGCGATCCTGAATTAGGCTATCGCATCGAATAGTTTCTTGCGATGAATGCTGTCGTATAATAATAATTATAATAATAATTTAATGATGGCGGCGCTATAGTCCGAGGTGGACCTGGGCCTAGCTTCTCAGCAACCACTCGTGTAGTGCGTGCTATTGTTCAGTCACGAGCGGAGGAGATCTACAACTCCGAACGGCGGGGTGAGAAACTATTTCTAGACAGTTATACTCTTTGAGCATTGTGAGTGACTCGAAAGAGGTGGAGCTGTGAAAAAATGTTTTGATGTTTTTTTCGAGATTCGAACCGACGATCTCGAGCGTAGGAGTCGACGCACCTACCCACTACGCCACGGCGCCCACAATGCTGTTGTATGCGGCTTTGAAATCAATGAAGATGCGGTACGTATCGATTTGAAACTTGCTGGTCCTTTCCGCGATTTGGCGAAGTGTGAAAATTTGGTAATTTTTGTATTTTGCCCGACCGGAACCACGCACAGTTCCATGCCGATTAGTGCGGTGCACAACGGCATTAGATGCTCCCATAATACGCTGAAGAGGACCTTGTACGCGATATTCATATACTTGTTGCATGAGTTAGGATCGCTTATTTTTGTGGATGGGGCATATGGAGCTCAATCGTCGGGCATGCTTTTATCTTCCCAAATTCTACAGATGATCTGGTACATGTTCCCAACCAGAAGATCCCCGTCAGCCTTCAAGAGCTGCGTTCCCAAGAAATCTGAGCCTGCTGCTTTTTATTTAGTTCTTACATTTAACAAGGGAATAATGTTTTTACTGTTTTCTTATCTCCACACTTTGCCTTCTGTGTACTCTAGTCAATTAACAAAATGGATCGTTAACGATTGAGTTTAAGTAGTAATTTCGAAGCTTTAAAATTACAGTCTTTTGAAAGAAACCATTTCAAACAAATGAAAAAATCGCCTGGTTTTCCTAGTGCAGCTAGTGTCATGTGTGCATTGGAAATTAGCTGAGGACGAACGACCATAATTGACTTGCCAATAGCCTACGGCAAATCTTTTATAAGTTGTCCACACACCCAACAGATGATTCAATTTTCGCACTCTCCTCGTTTAAACTTTGATTGTAGTACTCAACGTTTCAACCACATTACTTTGAATAAAAGAAAGCATTTGTCTAACGTCGCACTATATCTTCACACCCCATTGCACGACCCCCCACTGAATCAACAGCTACGACCCTTTCAACATCCAATTACGCCCCCACACACACACACAAAACGACCAATCCATTCAACAGTCTATTCGAACAGAAGAGGAAACATTTCGTCACCCCTAATAAATGTTTGTCCCGACAATAACTCATTTCCCGTTAAACCATAATCATGTAATCATCCCGACAAAAAAGAAACCACCAACTCCAACAATCTCGTATGAATAATTCAAGAGTGCCAAGTCCGCGTAGACGCCAGACTCCGCCCGGCATGCGTTTGCCTGCGATAGCCGTGGTTCTTATTTTTCATCATCATCTGTCGTGCATACATTTTTACATTAGGCCACACCCCCGTCCCTGGGAAAAAGCAAGAAGAAGATCCCTTTTTTTGACACTTAATCCATAATAATGTCTTCCGAGCGTGGTGGCACCCTTTTTGCCATTATCCTTGTCGGGCCGATAAACATGAATTTTCATTCTGTGCGAAGGGCATATTTTCGACAACAGTCAATGCGGCGATTATCATTACGATTATGATGTGTCTAACGGCGGAAAAGGATATCGCCCCCTTAGTTTGCCTGCCTACGCGCCCCGCGCAGGATGTGTGGACGATGGGGATTGTGAGGGTGGCTCAGCAGCATTCGCTCTGTCTTGCAAATGAATTTTTAAACTCTCCCCGAGTCGTTCGGGAAACTTTTCAGCCTCGCCGAGTGCTTGCTACCGAAGTCGGAAGATCGGAAGAGGAAAGAGAAATGGAAAAGTTTTCCAATAAATTTTTCAAGAATTTCCTGTGTGAAAATCTTGGCGAGTCCTTGTTTACAGCTTGTCGAAAAAAGTGTTTCTAATTTTTTCCACCCCCCCTCCCCCCAGCCCGAGTATTGCCGATTCCTGTGGCGGGTACCTGCGACTGATAAATTGCACTTAATTAATTTTGCAGAGGAGAGGAGGAGCGCACAGAAAGGACTAGAAATCAAGATTCTTTTGCGATTTTCTTTTCTCCGCCAGGATACCCCCGGTATTTGTCTGCTGCACTTGCGTCCTTTGTGCGGTTTGGGTGGGGGCGGTGATTATTATCTGCCGAGCAGTTTCCCGAGTCTCACTGAATAGAGCTTCGGTGTCCTGATATCCTTGCAGCCAGCTGGGTGCAGTTATTGGTGTTTTATGTGTGCACTGTGGGCATAAATCAGTGGTTTTGTATGCTTGCAAGTTTTTTATGCGGCCCATGTTGCCGCGAAGACTGCAAACTATTTGTATCCTTCAGCAGAAGTTGACTGCGAGTCCTGCGCTGCCAACGTCGTCGTCGTCGTCGTCGGTGGGATGTTTATCGACTCAGCGGTTGATTGTTATTACGTGGCGAATGCGATTTCGAAGAAGAAGAATCTGGATCCCTGGCGCAATGCAATCTTGACAAGAGATCATATCTGTGGTGGCTTCGACTCGTGGAAACTCCTGCAGGAAATTACCATAATAAAATCCGCTTAACATTTTCCACTTAACCAAACTCTCATCGCTGTCACCGCGCCAACCTCAGACAAATAACCAATTGTGTGCAATCAGGACACACAAAGTAACCGAGGAGCATCGCTGCGCTCGAATTTTTACTTGACTCCCGGAGTTTGGGGCACTCCGCTGGAAGTTAGAACAAAAAAGCGATGATAACCAAGGCGACGACGACGCCTTTGCAAATCCAACGTCATTCATCGAAGATGAAAGGAGGGGGAGGGCGACGAGTGGAGATGGAGATGGCAGGATGAAGCGGAAAAATGGAGTGGAATCCAAAGGATATTGTCGCATTACCAGGCAATAAAAACGAATTCGCAAATCCTCGATTTACATTTTAAAGGATATGCGACGGCAGTGACGGTGGCTGTGGTGGTGGCGTGGCGGCTATGTAAGGGATGAGATGATGCGCAGCGTAATGGTGGCAATCTCATTCGAGAATCTGTTGTCGTTGGCAGACGGTACAGTTCTTTCGGCGGCTGCCGATAATGTGTGTGGGCTCTGAGGGGGACCATGGGAAACAAAAGGACGATTGAAATGACTCGTTACTGTGTGCGGTGTGGCAAACGGGGTGACAGGAGTCCTCAGCCGGCGTCGACTGAGATTTTCATGGTGATTCTTTTTCTTTTGGTTCTGAATTTAAATCCGAGTTTAGCTCGCTTGTCGGATGTTCCGCGCACATTTGCGGTGGCGACGCAGTGGTGAAATTGGCAGAAGTTTTGATGTCACATTTATAAGGAGGGACATAAATTGCTTTCTGTTCACAAGGATATACTGGAATTTATTCAATACTCTGTGGAGAGGACCCACGGCAAGCGGAGTAGACTGGCAGGACTATGAATGCGTTAGTTTCAGTCGGAATCCTTGTTAACTTTGAATAAGAGACAGAGGGACTCACTGTCTCTCAAGGTAGATTGAGGAGAAAGGTTTATTTTGCCTAACGACTGATGACAGACAGGAGGTCACTGACGACGACTGATTGGTTACAAATCTTGAGTGAAGATCGAAGACTGAAGAGTGAAGACTGAAGACTGCAGACTGAAGACTGAAGACTGAAGACTGAAGACTGAAGACGGAAGACTGAAGACTGATGGCTGAAGACTGAAGACTGAAGACTGAAGACTGAAGACTGTAGACTGAAGACTGAAGACTGAAGACGGAAGACTGAAGACTGAAGACTGAAAACTGGCGGCTGAAGACTGAAGACTGAAGACTGAAGACTGATGGCTGAAGACTGAAGACTGAAGACGGAAGACTGAAGACTGATGGCTGAAGACTGAAGACTGAAGACGGAAGACTGAAGACTGAAGACTGCAGACTGAATACTGAAGGCTGAAGACTGAAGACTGAAGACTGAAGACTGAAGACTGAAGACTGAAGACTGAAGACTGAAGACTGAAGACTGAAGACTGAAGACTGAAGACGGAAGACTGAAGACTGAAGGCTGAAGACTGAAGACTGAAGACGGAAGACTGAAGACTGAAGACTGCAGACTGAATACTGAAGGCTGAAGACTGAAGACTGAAGACGGAAGACTGAAGACTGAAGACTGCAGACTGAATACTGAAGGCTGAAGACTGAAGACTGAAGACTGAAGACTGAAGACTGAAGACTGAAGACTGAAGACTGAAGACTGAAGACTGAAGACTGAAGACTGAAGACTGAAGACTGAAAACTGGCGGCTGAAGACTGAAGACTGAAGACTGAAGACTGAAGACTGAAGACTGATGGCAGAAGACTGAAGACTGAAGACGGAAGACTGAAGACTGATGGCTGAAGACTGAAGACTGAAGACTGAAGACTGAAGACTGAAGACTGAAGACTGGGGACTGAAGACTGAAGACTGAGGACTGAAGACTGAAGACTGAGGACTGAAGAGTGAAGAGTGAAGAGTGAAAAAGTGAAGACTGAAGACTGAAGAGTGAAGACTGAAGACTGAAGGCTGAAGACTGAAGACTGAAGACTGTAGATTGAAGACTGAAGACTGAAGTCTGAAGACTGAAGACGGAAGACTGTAGACTCAAGACTGAAGACTGAAGACTGAAGACTGAAGACTGAAGACTGTAGATTGAAGACTGAAGACTGAAGTCTGAAGACTGAAGACGGAAGACTTTAGACTGAAGACTGAAGACTGAAGACTGAAGACTGAAGACTGAGGACTGAAGACTGAAAACTGCAGACTGAAGACTGAGGACTGAAGACTGAAGACTGAAGACTGAAGACTGAAGACTGAAAACTGAAGACTGAAGACTGAAGACTGAAGACGGAAGACTGAAGACTGAAAACTGGCGGCTGAAGACTGAAGACTGAAGACTGAAGGCTGAAGACTGAAGGCTGAAGACTGGAGACTTAAGACTGAAGGAATACTGAAAATTGCCTTAAGACTTAAAAAATTCAAATTTATGAATCATAACACCGACCCCATATATTCCAGAAAAAGAGAGCTGGGAGAAAAAATGTATAATCAAGAGAAATTAAATTTTTCCGTCATCCATCTCCAGGTTTTGGTAATTTAAGAAACTGAACTCGTGCCATAAAGCCAACAGCCTACCACGCGCGACATTCCCCAGCACGTGATGGAACTTTCAATTCTGACATTTCATTTAAATGACAAACCAGCCCCACCCACACATACATACGCTCCTGTGGGAACTGTCCCAGCTCTCTCCCAGCCAGCAACGGCAGCGCCAACAACAACAACAGAAAAAAGAGCTGAATTGAAAAATTCCCAATGATTCCCCATAGATATGGATACCTGCCTCGAAATTGGGTGGCACTGGGCTCTGCTCCTGCGTATGGATTTAGAAATATTCTCCCGGAACTACGTGAACGACTCAATGCGGAACAACAACAGCGACTCCAAGGCTCACGGATACCCGCTCGGAATATGTGATGAGCCCCTAGCCCGGCAAAAAAAGAACAAAAAATACACAGAAATACATTTATTTAGTTATTCGCCGAGTGGGCGGCGGCTGGGGCGGCGCACTACGGACGTGGGGTGGTGTGTCCCATCCCATTTCGGGACACACGCTCCGGGGATACGTGAGCGGGAGGGGAAGTGCTCATATGTCGAAATTATAATGAATGAGTTTTATTATTTCGCTCGATATTGCGTCGTCGAGGCGAACTGCAGCGTTGTTGGGTGGGCCACCGCTGCTGGTGGATGGGGGGGGGATGGATTTAAATTCGCTCCGAAGGAGATAGGCCGGAAAATAATCCTGAAATGAATAACGGTGCCGGCAGGGAGAATTTATTGAGAGGATTATGCCGAGGTAGCGCAATTCGAAGGTGATGCATCATTTTTTTATGAAGCGAACGTTGACCGTGAGTGGAGAGTGGGAGCGGAGAGAGGAGGACCTAGAAAGGTATTCGAGTGAAAATGGGTGCTATACCCCTGGGTGTAACCATTAATAAGGAGGTTGTGTGTGCATTAGATGGGTCATTGTGCTCGGAATGCACTTTTAAGGGGTGCCAACAAGTTGAGGTCAGTTGGCAGGCTCAGTTGGTGTTTGATTTGACTGCCGACAGAGATGCAGTTGCTGGTGTTTGTTTGTGCTTATCTTTTGTTATCTTAAAGCTGATTCTTAAAGGCAACGAAGGCCTTGGTGGCAGCAGTTTTGTTGTTGAATCGAACGTTTTTTACAGAACCCGGCGCAGGTTCTACCCTTTGCTTTTCTGCTTTGGTTTCATAGAAGGATTAAGAATGAAGTTATGAATAAGAATGTAGCTAACATTCTTAGGTTTGGCACCTTTTCAGCATATGAAGCGTCTTCACGACCCAGGGGAATATCTTTAGGGCGACTAGATAAGAACGATGGGAAAAAACCATCAAAATAATACAACAATGGTGTGTGATATAAAATTGATTCTGACTTTATTTTGAAGCTACATTCATGCCATTTTATATAAAGGAGCACATCACTCAATTGACTGCCTCGGTTTCGCTAACAGTGCTTCAAGCCGTCGGTGCAATTTTGGATGATTCGGACTTATATGTGCAGCGGTATTCCGACAATAGCGCTTCGAATGTTGTCCTCGATCTCGCCCAAAGTGGTTCGCTTGTTAGGGTACGAGTAGACTAAAAACTTGACGCAGGACGGTTGATAAACGCTCGACGTGAGATGCAAAATTTCTCCTTCACACCGCGACTTCTTGTTGAAACCACACCTCGGATATATAGATGTTGTCGAGTACTTGCCACAACAAATTGGTTAACATCGATCTATACCAGTTTTCAGTCATCAGTCGTCAGTCTTCAGTCTTCAGTCTTCAGTTTTCAGCCTTCGGTGTTCAGTCTTCAGTCTTCAGTCTTCAGTCTTCAGTCCTTAGTCTTCAGACTTTTTTTGAGATCTCTGTGAAAGCGACCAAAACTCGTTTGCGGCGGGCGCTTGAACGGCAGCAATATTTTCAGCACTTCGACCAACCCGTTATGTCGCTGGCACGGAAACATCCACCAGCTACAGTGCAGACTCAAATTTGTTCACTAGACTATGAATTGCGACTGGATGGCGCAGTTGGTTAAGTGCCTGCCCCAAGTTAGAGGGGTCCTAGGTTCGAATGGCAGTGAAATCGAATTTGGTCCAGTCACCATTTGCCGTTGGAATCAAATTAACGGCACTGGAGTAGGTTGCTACCTGGCAGTAAAATGGACCAGTTTTGAGTCTGACTGTTTCAGGGTAGAGTTTCGAAAAACAGCAAAAAAAAGGGTCGACGCACATACCCCCAACGACACTACACCCAGATTCCGAGGCTCTATCCACCTTAAAGTCGGATATTATATTTGAGGCCCCATGCTATATTTTGGACCAGTTTTGACCAGTCTGAGTGCTCCAGTAGCGTTTCAAAAATTCTCCGAAAAATAGAAAAACCGACTCGACAAATAGACTCTATCAAGTGTTCGTACTCAAAAAATCTTGAAAAATACTAGCGAGGTCCAGCGCAATATCCAATTCCATCCTTAAAATCTCTCTCTTGTCAGAGGTTCTTAAACACTACTCTGGAGCACTCCGACTAAAAAACTAGTCCATTGTGCTACCAGCCAGCAACCTACTTTCGCTGGAATTTCTTTGTCTTCCGGAAGAAGACCAGCAGGTGCTTCTCATCAGGAGCCTACATCTCGGTTCTCACCTCATCAGCACCAAATATCTGGGACCTGTTGCGAGCAACAGTCTTCTTCTCCACAGTCATCGCAGAGGGTTTCATCGCTTATACCAAGCAAGTGTTTGGTGAAGGTTTAGTGGCCCATTAGTAAGCCGATAAGTCGCCTGCTCTCTTATCTGTGAAGAGATAACAAGAATGGCGCGGATTTCTTGCGGACATTACATTAATACATTAGTACATTAGGACATTAGTAGCCCTAAACGACGAACATGCTGGCCAAACTTGCTCGTGCTCGCTGCATTTCTGTCGTGTATGGGCACCGTGGTGTAGTGGGCTCGGCTCCACCTCTTTCGAGTCACTGATAATGCTCAAAGAGTATAACTGTCTAGAAAAAGCTTCTCAAAAACGCCGTTCGGAGTCAGCAGTAAACAGTAGGTCTCCTCCACTCGTGAGAGAACAATAGCACGCACAACACGAGTGGTTGCTGAGAAGCTATCGATTATCCCCTATCACACATGTTGACGGTTTGAAGAAACAATACGAAATAAATGTTCGCCAAATATGTTCGCCGTGTAGGGGATAACGCAAATGAGCAAGTTCGGCGAGCATGTTCGTCGTTTAAGGTTACCTTTAGGGAGTATGCGCTTGGTCTGTCTACATCCTGAAGAGCCATGCCACCTCCGATTGTGCTCTCGAGAGGTCCAACCACATCGATGGTCCTAAGATAAGCCCTAAGCAAGGATACAGGCAGTTCCAGCGCAGATTCAGGTCCTGAGAGAACCTCCTTTGATCTTTGCCTAAGAAGTTCATCGGCGATCTCATTTCCTGTGATCCCGTGGTGGCCCAGGACCCAGACAAGTCTTAGCGAATTTAGACCAACAATCAAATTCAGAGAAGACTTGCGTTCCTGAACTATCCTGGAAATTGTTAAATGGTTGAGCAAGATCTGAAAGGTATGTACAGGGTTTTGCAATCGGGACTTAACAACTTTGAGCTTTCACTGTGAATGCACCATTAAACCAATGACCAAACTGCCAGTGTCAAAACATTCAAGAAGATAACATTTTTATCGTGATGAAATTACAAGCAATTCAAATTTATTACAAAAATTCAGAGTCTGTGAAGGCAACTTTAAGAGCGTTAGCACAAATTTTTGTTGGTACTTCTCGCCCCAGTAGACAAGCAATTCATTTTTTTTTTTCGGAGGATGTTTTTTTGAAACACTGCACTCAGACTCAAAACTGGTCCATTTTACTGCCAGGTAGCAACCTGTTCCAGTGCCGTTAATTTGATCCCAACGCCAAATGGTGACTGGACCAGTCACCGATTTCTCTGGGATTCGAACCTGGGACCCCTCTAACTTGGGGCAGACACTTAACCAACTGCGCCATTCAGTCGTCTCAGTTAGGAGCGGTCCGAATGCCTAAATACGTTCACACATTTCTTTCGATAGGATCTTGCCATCTCCGCTAGGCAGGGACAAAACAAATTTTCGGCTGTTTGGGAGCCCTTTTCTGCGCATTGGCCTTATTTTCTCGTTTCCTCGCTCACTTAAAGCGCTTGTTCCCCTTCTCCAATCTAATAGGGGGGGAGAGGGGAACTCCAATCGATTACTCTGCCCAAACTTGCACTGAATCAACTTTAAATCCGTCGACTGAATCCATTAAAAAAATCAATCGAATGCCCGCAAGTTGTCAGTCCTAAGTGACTCGGCGAAATGAAGGCATTTCGCTTTGTCACGTTTCAATTACCAGCTCCACTGCCAGCAAGACATTTTCCAAATGCTCCGTCCCCACCCCCATCCACCGTCAGGAGCATTCCAAGTTTAATGAACTCCATACCCACCTCAGAGGAACTGTCACAACTCACGCCAAACACACACACACACACCCCCTCCCCAGACAAATGACGCATTCATGAATCGACAGAAAGCCCACCGTGTCGGAAGAAGCCGACAAAAAATGTCGACATAAAATGTCGAATCTCGGAACGATTTGCCCATTCAAAGTGTCAAACAGTCCCGACCGAAATAGAGAAACATCCTGTAAACACTTCGTGAAGCAAATGCGACGTAAATTGCCAATTTGAAATGGCTTTATGACATATTAAGGACAATAACCCCCAAAAGCGTAATCCTCCCAGTGAGAAGCTGTCCCTTCCGTACGCGCCAGTCGTAAATGGGATCAGGAAGCAGAGACTCCCCCCTCCACCCTGAACAGAAAACGGAACAAAAAAGCGCAAAGAAACATATAGAAGACCAAAATGAACGTTCTGTTTAGTTCTGTTCTGTTTTTTCGTCGGTCCTTCGGCCCCCATTTTCATTTTCGGGGAAAAGGACCAAATCACAGTTTAAGCACTGCTATGGGGGTTTGCGTAAAACTTTCTCAATTATTCCAGGATATTTATAGTGTGTATCCTTTGCGTTCACACCCCGGATGCGAACGTGACTCTGGGACAGCTGGATATTTCTTCGAGAGATTTTCTCAAATATTCCAAATACTGTCGCAGGATTCGAAAAATCGTCATAAAATGTTTACACGAGCATCATTTGCCCCGCAGGGCTTTCGGTTGGACTGTGGGATGGGATGGTGGGGTGGTGGGTTAGTTATTGCATTATCCCGTGCAGACAGAGCCCGTGTGAGGAGGGGGAGTGCTTCGGGCATCGCCAGTGGCCAGTGGCCAATGGCCACTCCCCGAAGGGTCGCATTGGTCATATTCGGGAATTTTATCTTCATTATCCTGAGTGTGTCCGATAGAAAAGTCGTGTCACAAGAATGGGTTTACAACTTGCGTAATTAGAGAAGACACATTCCGACTTCCTTCCTGCGAATGCGACAGAAACTTCCACCATCCAGTGCGGAGACTGCTTAATAGCCTCAAGCAGTTGTACAGCAACCACTGTGTCACCTCGGCGAACACATGTACCAGTGTATCGCTGGTAACACGTTAAAGCCATTACACTGGAGTGGTGTGTGGAGTGGGGGGGGAGAGGATGGGGGATGAACATAAGGACGTCTTGTCAGTCTTGTAGCAGACCGTAACTTACAACCCTTTCTCGGGATTGTGTGAATGAGTGTGCGAACGAATGTGTGAGGTGCGGTTCTGTAGATTTTTGCTCGGTTGTCCTGGAATGTCACACTCACACTGTTCCCCGTTCACCTTCAAGGATATCTTTCACTGCGGCGGGGTTGGTGTTCAACAAAATCATGAGGTGGCAGTGGAAAGTGAGCTCGGTCTTGGTGGCGTTGTGATGTAAATTGCTTTTTGAGCAGACACTAAGCGAGTATGCAAATCCCCGTCCCACGTGTCACGAGCAGACACACAGGGATACGTGTACCCGTCGTAAAAGGATTGTGCGGTGTGTGTTAAATTAAAATTTATTATTCCTTTAATTATGCTTTATGCCTTATCAGAGAATGCGAAATCTGGATAAATGATCTTAATTAACATCGCTGACGATCTTTGAGGTGTGCTCTTGTGGCTCGCTTGATGTGTAGTCACTCGGCGTAGTCCCCGTCCTCCTCCGGATACACAATATATTTGTGCGCCTCGCCTTTTTCGGGTATCGGGTATCGATTGTGTGGACTATCGAATTCGGATCAAAAGGCAATTTGCATACGAAATTGCGCAGATTATTCGTTCGTTTTTTCCTTGAACATCGAAGGGGGAAGGGGGTGTTGGGCCGCGTCGACGAAGGACCATTTATGGACTTTACTTGTTGGGCGAGAGTTTTGTGGGGCTGACTTTTTGAAGCATGAAGGGTGGATTGTAGAGTTTAAAGTGGATTACTTTGGTATAAATTTAATGCTGGGACATTTTGTGGGTTGTTTGACACGAGTGATGCAAAGTGGCTTAGTGGCTGAGAGGGTCCTTCTTGTGACAAGATGTGAAGCTATTAAGTGTGAGTGGATTTCAAGGATTCAGTCATCATGCGTCGGACCACTAGAGAGCTATCAAACTTGTGGTTCGAGAGATTGCTTCATAAAGAAGAGTTGCAATTCACAAGGATTGAAGGAGTTTTCAACAAAAGTTTGCTCTGAGGATGTGTGAATGGAGAGAAGTACATGTGGCGTTGTTTGTTTGCACTTTATAAAGTCACATTTAGAGTGAAGGAGGAGGTTCGGGGGAGGGTGTTTTGTTAGACAATCACTTGGTTTTCAACTTGGATTACTGACTGAGATTTGATCGTACGCCTGCTACCACCTAAACAACGTGGGGAGAAATTCAATGCAGAGTGTGCCAGTAATCTATCTTATAGCAGTCAGAATCCCGTTTAGGGAATTAGGGCGGTAAACTAGAAAATTTAAACGCAAAAATGTTATTTTTATCAGTATCGTCTAGTGCCTCACAAAAATGAGATATCCCAACAGATATAAGTCGTAGGTACTGTCATTTTTGTCAATTGTCTGATATTTCTGTTCAATTTTGTTAAAAAAAATCCTTTTGAATGGATTTTTCACAGAAAAACACTCTTTTTTTATTTCATTTTTATTAAGACTTAATTTAACCTTACTTGCTAGACAAAAATGACTAAAACTAGCTTACCTAACTTATTGTGAACTATCTGACTTAATTATGTCTTTCGACTTATCCTACAATTATTACTAAGACAAAGAACAATTAATACTAAGAAAATCTGTTTAAAAAAAAAACTTAGTGAAAGAACATTACACAGAAAAACACCCTCACGGCAATTAAACTTATTTCGAAAACAGGACTTCATTCGACATTGAGTTCAGTATTGCAATTAATTTGGGTCACAAAATTGACAACCTGCATTATAAATTTTGGACGCTTTGGAATTATTTCGCTTCATAAATCGAAATAAGACCAATTTGACGGTTTTTCGATTTTTAGCCCGAAAAAGTTTCCTTTAAAATTCGGTCCTATTTCCATTTCAAAAGTGAAATGACACCAAATTGGGAAATAGCAGTAGTCACTGATTTCGAAGGTCCAGCAAGGAGGCTGAATTACTCCTTGTGAGGGCATAATTTTGTGCAGTCTTAACGCTGAAATCATCATCAGCTCTTATTTTTCCAAAAATAATTTGGATTCGGATTTCAGTCAATAGTCGAACTCACTTGCCAGTGATATTTGATTATTTCTATGAAATATTAACGACATTATTTAAAATAAATTTGGGGAAAATCGAGATCTCGTATAACTGTCTAAAAAATGCTTCTTAATCTCGCCGTTCGGAGTCGGAATTAAACTGTAGGTCCCCTCCGCTCGTGACAGAACAATAGCACGCACAACACGAGTGGTTGCTGATAAACTAGGCCCAGGTCCCCCTTGGACTACAGTGCCTCCATTATTATTATTATTATATAAACCTTGTATGCAATTGGAGCCATCTAGGGAAGAACTTTGTAGCGCCAGATTGTAGCGCCATTTAAAGAAAAAGACCATTGATCGATGAAGAACAGACTTGCACTTATTCAGACTTGTCGTTTACGGTGGCGTCAGAGAACTATGAAATGAAATTCCGTTGGTCATAAGTTTAATGAGCTGAGGAGAAGACAACATATAAGGTGTCGAGCAAAATTCGATACGTCGCCCACCATCTGGAACAAAAAATCTCAAATGACAGCAACCATTTTGAGGCAGTTAAGGAGTTTGTCTACCTTGGGGTAAACGTGAACTTACATTTTAGTGGCACCTGCTCTTACTTCTGATTGGCGAAAAAACTTGGGGCTTGCTTAACAAAGCCTGTCTTGAGATATGGGGCCAAAACCAGGTCTGCGGAGATGACATTTAGTGAATTAAAAAAAATCTCTGTAGAATATTTGGTCCTGTATGCGAGGAAGGCGAATGGAGATGACATAACCGCAAACCCCATGAATTGCAAAAAAATGTCGATATAGTCCACCACCAATACTCCAGAGGAAGAATACCGAACTTCCGCGCTGTGTGGAAGAATGTACAGGGTGGGCCATCTAGTGGTTCTTTTTTAAATCACAGGTTATTTTGACACAATCTTGACAGAAAGTCAGTATCATACCTCCACGGAACGAAATGAGTCGCTTTACGCTGGAACAACGTTGGGAAATATTGAAAACTTATTGCCAAAGTCAGTGCTCTGTACCCCAAACAGTTTGAGTTTTTTGAAAATAAGTTTCAACCGAAATGAAGCACCCACCGCGACTGCTGTACGCAAGTTTGTGCAAAAATTTCGTGAAAATGGAATGCTGGTGGACAACATTCATGCCCCTCGTCATCTTACGGTGCGCACAGATGAGAAAGTGGCTGCTGTGGCCGAGAGTGTGAGACTCAATTCATAAACATCAGCTCGCCATCGATCTCAACAGCGCAACATTCTACCCTGAGCGTAATTCTGCATAAAGGTCTCGGATCATTCGCTTAGGTCCAATTGACTCAACAATTGAAGGAGCGCGACCATCGACCATCCGCTTCGTTATCGCCTCACAGTTTGGGCCTTAGAGCAGCTTGGACAACGATTTTAGGCGAAAAATCATCTTTTCTGACGAGGCGAGGCACATTTTCATCTCGGCGGCTTCGTTAACAAACAAAATTGCCGCACGCCATGTGGGGCTCGGAATACCCACACATTATGGTCGAGAAGCCAATACATCCACAGAGAGTGACAGTTTGGTGCGGATTGTGGAGTGGTGGCATCATTGGACCACTTTTCTTCGAAAATGAGGCATTGAACAACGTTTCGGTCAACGGTGAGCGTTACAGAGCCATGTTAACCGACTTTTTTTTTACTGAAATTGAAGACATGGGTTTGGACGGCCTCTGGTTGATGCAGGAAGGCGCGCCATGCCACACAGGCCATGCCACAATCCATCTTTTGCGCACCAAATTCCCAAATTGTGTTATCAGCCCTTTTGGCGATGTCAATTGGCCGCCTCGGAGCTGCGATTTGACTCCTTTGAAGTTTTTTTTATTGCGGAAAGCCGTGAAAGACCGATGTTATGACTACAATCCGGAATCGACTCAAGCTTTTAGGGCCAATATCTACAGCTACTACTACCAATAGCTACAGCCCGAAACCATCAACGAGGTCTTGGAAAATTGAGGTGCCAGAATACTACTGATATACTTCGAAGCCAGCCGAGGCGGCCACATGAACGAAGTTATATTTTATAATTGAGGCTTGTTCTTACTAATATGGCTGTAATACATGGAAAAAATTCAATTTTGTTAATTTTATTGCATTGCACCCTACACACTGAAAGGATTCCTCTATAAAGGTAGCTTGTAGAGGTGGACGGTCAGTCGATGTTTTAAGTAAGGGCCTATTCGGTAACCCGTATTGTTGCGATGCATCATCACCACCTCCACTTGTATAGAGGACACACTGGAAGACGATGAACAGGAAAGTATATAAACACAAAGCTTTCAAACACTCAAATGCGCACCTGATATCATGCTCTGTCTGCTCGATTTAAATCACTTCCCTGTATCCTTCCGCTGGGCGATGATGTGGTGATATCCTTGAGACCATTATCGCGTCTTGTCGTGACCAGAATACACCGACGCATCCCAAGTGCATCCATTTATTCTCTTAGATCTTTAAGTCCACTTAATCCATTCCGCGAACAAATCAAATTTGTTTTTAAAATCAATCTCCACTCCTCACGCTCCAAGTCGCAACTCATGTCTAGACCCTCTCCCCCTCTCTGACAGATCTCCAAACAGATATTTTTTGAAAAATGTTTCCTTCCGCAGCACGTTACCACCCACACGCCTGGCACTTTCCTTTTTTTCACTTTTTCACCCCTCCCAAGCCCAACACCACACGGCCAAGTGCACACACAAAGAACTTCAAGCGCCGAGCGCACAAATCGAAAACTCAAAACAGCATCGCTCGGAGAAAATATCTTTGACGCTGACAAATGGTAAATTTTTCAAATCCAAGGATTCACTTTCTTTTCCTTCCTTTCATTTCGTTTGGTTTCATTTCATCGTCCTCAGACGCTCCTGTATCTGATGCTGCTGTATTATGGTCCTGAATTGATTGAATTCCACTTGTGCACACAACGTGACGTGATGTTGCAGTTAAGCTTCCTTAAACAGACCGAACCCCGGAGTACGGAGATCCTCTGCATTGGCAATGACGTGTCCTGACACACAACAAAAGGAACAGAGGCACCTACTGCAACGACTGGTGTAATGATTGTACATTCAATTCGAAAACAATTTCCTTAGAGAATCCGATTCGGAGAAGGAAGCAGCAAACGGGATGCAGTCAAGTTTTTTCTGTAACTCACACTTTTCACTTTCACAGGACACACGTGATGGATTCATCGAGCGGCGGTGGCGTGTGCGTGACTGGATCGAATGTGAAAAATTACAGTCGCTTCTGGAATGCCACTCAATTCATGTGGAATAATTTTCCCATTACGCGTATCCTTTAAGTCCTTTTTTTCTCTGTGGATCCTCGTTCTTGTCTTTCGGCTGGGGCTGCTGCTGGCGCACCAAAAATTAATATTAACGAACCGCCTCCGCTGGTGGTTGCATACTAATTAGTCATTGGATCCTTGGCGTCCTTGTCATCAGCTCCTGCTTCATCCCCTTCCACCGCACTCCGTTGACCTATAAAAATGGATGGTAAACTCCACTAATTAGTATCGTAACCTCCTGTTCTTCGGCGGGTGGCGGTCCCGTACGTCAACGGAGGCACGTCCTCATCAGCAGCGTCGTTGTTTTCATGTGGTGTCCTGCTCCGTGCACACCGTCCCGAACAATGATAATAATTCGCGCAAGCATCTTGCCGGCGTTGGCCTTAATTGCTCACGTAAGGCGGGCGAGAGATGCCTTCGTAATAATTCTCATCTTCGCACGAAAACTACGAGACGCGGGGGGGGGAAATTAATAATTTTTCCTTGAGGCCAGCGACGGCCTTGTCCCGTCGAGGGTGTGTGCAGACCGGGCCGCGGCGATGTCTTCATTTTGACTTAGTGGCATGGTTTCCTTCGTGTCTTCGGTTCGGGTTTTTTTTGGTTTTTTCCTGACGCCCTTCCCGTGTCATTTTCCCAATCGCCTCAGCCTCTAATTGCTCCTTCCGTGTGCCTTTTGTGTGCTGCTTGCATTTATTTGGCGTGTCCTGCAGAAGAGAAGTGCTTTGTCAAGCATCCCCGACCTGAATACAAATTTTCAATTAATCGTCCTGAAGACTGTGCTCCTTCGGCAGGCACACAGGTAAAAATTAGTTTCGTATGCACAAGCTGCCCGCCGTGGGCGGGAGTGTGGTGGGCGGGGAGGGAATCATCATAAAATTGATCGCAGGCAACTTTAAATGTCCCACATCCTCGAAGATGACGCCGCCGCTGCACGAGTGGCATGGCAAGCGGAGAAAAAAAAGGACACAACTTTAGGGTTTTTAAATTGAATATCCTTAGCATCCTTCCACTTGGCGGTGGGGGTGCGGGTCCGAGCTGATAAAAGATTTATGAAAGAATAAAAAATAAATGGAAGGGATAATAACTTGAGTTGGGATTGGGATTTTTTACTGGGCGGGTGGAGGGGCTGGGATTACGTAAACATAATTTGGACTGAATTGAGTTTCCGTTTTTTTTTGTTTTGTGTTGTTGCTCGGTTTTGAGAGGATAACGAAAGGATATGCATGTGAGGAGAGGGGGGGAGAGCGAGCAGATTACATTGTATTCGGATGCGGGATTTCGGTTTTATCTCTCCCCGCTGGAGGGAATGTGGACCATATGATTTTTATGTCAGCTTATGTGGGCTTTGGGGATTGTTTCATTATTGTTTTGGCTCCTTTGTTGTTGTTTTCAAGGAGTTCTAGTTCTTTTTTAAATGAATTTTTTTTTGCAGATGAAAGGGAAAGCAATTGGTCTGGATGAGATGTGGTGCGGGGTGGAGGTGGGATCGATTGAGATGAATGTGGTTGCGCTGGAAATGAAAATCGAAATAAACCGAGTTAGTGATGATAAGTTGGTCGGGGTTAGGGTTGGGGTTGGAGTTGGGGTTGGAGTTGGGGTTTATTAGCGGGTAATAAACTGCAAGGCAATCAGCTTGCGTGGTCATAATAAAACTCGACGATGAGAGAAGCAGCTAAAATATTATGACAGTCATAAAGTTGTGATGAGGAAATGGTACTCAGGGAGATTACTTTGGTTTAAGTAACGACCAAATGAGAAGTCCTTCCAAGTTTGTCCTCGCAGGAATGGCAGATGTATGGCCTAGAGTATTTGGGGATTGCTTTTCTTGCATTGAATGGCTGTGACTGTGGCCGCAATAACGACAGAAATGATCGTTAAATAGTCAAGAGCCATCACGTGGGTGCTTCCATGAATGAAAGGGAATGAGGTTTTATTTTGCTTCATTGACCTTGACGTTGTTTCTCATTAATCCTTTGTCTGCTAAAGTTCTCTACATATACAGGATGCCTGCTCTAAGTTAGAGGGGTCCCAGGTTCGAATCGCAGTGAAAGCAAAGTTAATACGCTTTTATCCGCTTTTTCAAATCCAGTCCAATCACCATTTGCCGTTGGGATCAAATTAACGGCACCATCACTGGATCGATCAATCAGTGGTAGTAGACTGACTGCGGGTATCACAATGGACCAACATGGTCTAAGTGTGCTGGTGGATTCAATAGCAGCCCCCTAACCTAACCTAACCTGACCTTGGATCGAAAAACTGAAACTGATCGGGTCGACTGACTGTGAGTTAATTCTGGTCCTTGCAAGTATCACCGGCTCAGAAGAAAGCGAAAAAAAATTCGCGAGCTCTTGCAGTCGATCATATAGAACACTTTAGTTTTACGGGCCGTGGATGCCGTGGCGTAGTGGGTAGGTGCGTCGACTCCTACGCTCGATGTTCTCGGTTCGAATCCCGAAAAAACACCTAACATTTTTTCACGGCTCCACCTCTTTTGAGTCACTGACAATGTTCAAAGAGTATAACTGTCTAAAAAAAGCTTCTCAATCTCGCCGTTCGGAGTCGGCATTAAACATAGGTCCCCTCCACTCGTGAGAGAATAATTGCACGGACAACACGAGTGTTTGCTGAGAAACTAGGCCGAGGTCCACCTCGGACTGTAGCGGCGCCATTACTATAGAAGAATGAAGATCAAAATAAGAAGTTCCAAAATTGAAAGAAGTCTTCACACCAGATGCTTGAATTACATTTCAACAGAAAAAGGCGTGACCAATTCAACCTATTTTGTCATGAAAAGGAGAGCTTTAGTGAGCTGTGTCGACGGCAAGCGTAGAAAATGGGCAGATCTTTAAACTTCGCAATAAGTTACTGTCTACAAAACGAACGGACAGTTGACCTTATTGGTGACGAAGTGCTCTAAGATCGCGCACATTGTCCATGTAAGATCGGCAGACAGATTTCTCTCATTTCATTCTTTTGTTCAGACCATCAGCCCCATTCATGGGATCAAACAAGATCAAACTGAAACAGCAAATCAGCTCCGAAAACCGACAACAAATTTCCAAATTTTTGGCCGTTGACTCAGTGACAATTTTTGGCACCCCCTCTTTAGAATGTTTTGTCCTGTCTACGAGGAAGTATAATGGAGGAGAACCGTGAACTTTTTGAGCTGTACAAAGATGCGGGCAAAGTCTTTTTCTTCTTAGGGAGCTACAGTCCGAGGTGGACCTGGGCCTCACTCAACATGCCTCTCCAGCCAGCACGATCTCTAGTCAGCTGTCTTCAGTTTCGCACACCAAACCGGCGGAGGTCCCCCTCGACTTGTGTGCGCCACTTTGTTCGTGGACGTCCTCTGTTGCGTTGTCCCACAGGCTCAGAGTCGAAGACTCTTCGGGACGGAGCTAAGTTGTTCATATCGTAGACGCATGGCTCGACTCATGTCGATGTTCAGCCGATACAGTTCGGGGTTGAACCTTCTCCTCCAAATGCCATCAACGTAAACAGGACCAAAGATCGGGTGCAGAATTTTTCTCTCGAAGAGACCAGAGACTGTTCATCCGCTTGGGATATTGTCCATGCCTCTGCGCCGTAAAGCAGGACTGGGTTGATCAAGGTCTTGTATGGAGTCAGCTTAGTCTTCCGAGAGAGGGCTCTATTACTCAATTGCCTTTTGAGCAAAAAAAAGCAAAATCCGAAAGGCTAAAATTCGCAGACTAAACTGGATCGGCCCGAAACTGGAGACAGCTGACAAGAGATCATGCTGACTGGAGAGGCATGTTAGGTGAGGCCCAGGTCCACCTAAGACTGCAGCGCCCTATGAAGAAGGAGAAAAAACTGCATCGATCACATCGACGGAATGAACTGCAATATTCCAGCTAGGTACGAGTATGTAGGTGATAGGGTGCCCTTGCGACCGGAGCGCGGCTTACTGAGACCAACAGTTGGGTCCATTGTGCCCTATGTGTGGATGGTGTACCCGGTGAGACCCAAACTTTTGCTGCTTATTAGAACCACCCAGATTGTTGTATATATCTCAGAAGGTGCTTTAGCTCTATTTTTTCCGGATCCTCCAGCTCGTCGAAGAAGTTATTGCCTAGTGTTAGCAGTCTCCTTCCCCGTAGGACTGGATCGCATAGCAAGTGGCGGACGGACTCTATTTTCTCCAACTTCTACAATAGTCGCTATGGGAGATACCTAACCTTTTGGCATGGGTGCCTATCGAACAATGTCCGATGAGAACTTCCACCATCGCCCGTATATCCTTGCGACTTATATAATCATTGATATTGATTTCCATCTGTTCAACATCGGATTTCGAAGCGTTAATACGCGAACCATGCACAAGCGACAAGCGATGACACAAGCGTCTGCACCTAGCCTCTATTAACGAACTCCTACCCTAACCTCCTCGTGGTGAAATCCGGGAGCCGAGTACCCTCGATGGGGTAACCAACCCTCGTGGGACGTCTGGGCGGCTGCAAACGAGAGAGTGGGGAGTGTGAGTCTACCAGGGCTCATCACTCTTTTTAGGATGGCGGCGGAGAAGCTGGTCAACTGATTGGCCAACGGCGGCATCCACAACTCCAGTCAGCAGGAGCTACCTGGTTTCCATGGTAAGGTCGGGACCCTAGAATAGAAATGGCGGCGGATAAGCCCTTCTTTTAGGCAGCCGATGAACTCGCGGAGGCCCTAGACTGCTATAAAGAAGACGTTACCGCAATCCAGGAAGTGCGATAGGATGTGCCGGGCAAAAAGAGGATGGAAAACTGCGATATGGAAACTGGAGACAGCTGGCGAAAGATCGTGCTGGCTGGTGAGGCATGTTGAGTGAGGCCCAGGTCCATCTCGGACTGTAGCGAAGAAGAAGAAGAAGAAGAAGAACATCATCGGCCATAGGTGTCTCGTCTTTGTCCCAATGTCCAGATTCAGCCATCGCGCATTTGCTCTTTCTAAGACTTCGTCTTTTATTTTCTTAATTAGGAAACATAACGGCTAGGTAGTGGTAGAGATTTATCTAACTCTGAGCCCACACGTTCGCTCTCTCGTTTCCTTGAATTCCTGTGCGTCCCGATACCCAGCAGAGAGTCACCGCGTTTACCGTAGAGATTTCGTTGACGTTCTGTCTGCATAGCTTGACTAGTTTCGACTTAACAATATCCGACGATATGGCTCTTATAGCCACTTGGCTGTCGGAGTGTACAGCTAAGATGTAGATGAAGTCTTTAAACCTCCTGGTTCGAGAAGGAGAGGAATACCGAACCTCCGGTATATAGATCAAGGACGGCGGACACAAGACAACTTGATGACTGAAAGCAGAGTGCCCGGGACAGTCAGCATTAATAATATAATAATAATAATAATAATGGCGGCGCTACAATCCGAGATGGACCTGGGCCTAGCTTCTCAGCAACCACTCGTGTTGTGCGTGCTATTGTTCTCTCACGAGCGAAGGGGACCTACAGTTTAATGCCGACTCCGAACGGCGAGATTGAGAAGCTTTTTCTAGACAGTTATACTCTTTGAACATTGTCAGTGACTCGAAAGAGGTGGAGCCGTGAACAATTATTTTTTTTGAAAAATTGTTTGTCAGAACTTGGATTCGAACCTAGTCTGTGAAAGTCTAATGCGCATGGGTCGACGCACGAACCCACGCGGCCACGGCGCCCACGGACAGTCAGCATTGGAAGGATCCAATTGTGCAGGCTCAGGGCCGTCAGATGTCGTTTGCCTCAAAAGTAAGTAAAACTCTATAGAATAATGGTCATAAGACCATTTCTGCGTTGCTCTACGTATTTGGACTGCAACTTTCGTAGATCGGCAAGTTCATTCGTACATTCGAAACTTCTGCAGAATTTATTCTATTCAAGTGATTCCGGAAAGGCCGGGACAATATCCCTCCCGTGAAACAGATTTCCTTGCCATGACATCGGACCACGGTTCAATTGCTGGCAACGACACGATAAGCAAGCCTCTCATTTCTAGGAACCATCACTAATTGAATACGAAATCACCGACTGAGAAAAATAATTAAAATAAATCGCTCCACTGCCGAATTGTTTTTCCCGACAAAGACCGAGAGCCACTAAAATCCGTCACGAATGAAAATCATATTAACACCATGCACCAACAGTTGTTCCTTGTTTCCACACACACACGCCCACCCCAGCGCACAGAATGAATCCGAAATGAAAGGACAAGCAAGCCTCCTTCATCGTCGGCGACTAAATGAAGCAATGTGTGTGCATGTCAGCTTATTAGAAGGAAAGGATTCTCTTGTTTTCCTCCCCCATTCCCGTCGAGTTGCCACATACCACAACGGCCACGACCGGCAGAGATATCCTTCGAAAGGGAAAACAATTTTTATGGTATTAATAATGCAGCAAGTCACGTCCTAAGCATCGCGCCACGTCCACCTCTCTGCCTTCTTCGCCCACTCACCAGGGTGCTTATAAAATAAAACTGCTTCATGAAATCCTTTCTGCATGGTTGGCTTGTTAGTTTCGTATCCTAGATGATAGACCACCATTGCGGTATAATATCCTTACACAATGTCTCCCATTATTATGACACACATATGCTCCTGCTGCTGGTGCTGCTGCTGTTGCTGTTGCCGCTGCATGCACGCCACTACCCACACGTGGGTGTGTGTGCGCCCTTGTTGTGTGTACACACTCGTGAATGGAATAAGAAATTTCCTACACAATCCACCAGCCACCACGGCCAACTCTCAACAAGGATATAAGTTTGCCATTAATTTTACAAAGTATCACCCCGAACGTGTGAATTTGCCAAAGGCTTCGCTTTTTTCGGTCTCCCAGCAACGCCAGCCCCAGCCCCAGCCTCAGTGAGGTGAAGGTCCTTCGACCAGACAGTAATGTTAATTGCACGCAATTTAATTAGTTGCAGAGGTCTGTGCACCCGGCATTCCGGGCTGACTTTCATATCCTCTGCCGAAAAATTGATTTACAATATTTTAATCCCCCGGCCGGGGTCGACAAGAAAAGCAGCCGAGGAGCAGGTGGGGTGCACAAGACGAGAGAGAGACCTCCCTTCTGAAAGCTGTCTTCTTCCCGCTCCTCCGCCGCCACCGCTGCCGGCTGCCGGATGCGCCCAGACTCATATATTACGTCCAACGAAATGGAAAAGCTCGAGCTGACATTTATGTATTCAATTAATTTAGTTGCAAATATCTTTCAGTGTGCCTGTGATAGCCGGTCGTCGTCGTCGTACGCCGCCGTACGCCCGGGAGAAGCACCAAGGGAGCGCGATAGGGACACACTGCCACTGGCCACCGGCACCTACCGGATCGGCACTCCTGGGGCCTTCTCTGAATGGTTTATGTGGCCTGTGTACGAATGCAGAAAAACATAATTTTAACATATTGTCACCCCAGGACAGTTGGAGGGATCTCTGGTCTGTCCTTTGGTGGGTTCGGGGGATGAGGGTGCCCCACTGTTGGTGAAGTTCGTGCTGTCCTTCCGGGTTGCATCACGGGATCGCTTTGATATTCAAAATTTTGTTGTTCCTTCCTTTCTGCCCTGTTTGCCTCTTTCTGTTGGCATTTTTGTTTCGAAAACCACCTCCCTGGCGGGGGGTAGAGATCGGCATTCATGTGTAATTTGTGTGGCAGTTGTTTGTTGCGATTGCTTGTGGCCGGACATGGCTCTGGAATTACCATATGCGGATGTTCCGGTGGTCGCAGTGAGTAAACACACGAATTCTCGCCACTGACTCTATTTCAGATGAAATTTATTTGGAATACAAATATTTGGATAGTTTGGAGAGTTCTGTCGGATGGAGTGGAATGTAATTAGTGAGCGTGGCATTTGAGTGGAATTGTTTCGCCCGAAAACACTACGTGTGGACGGTTTGTGGGTTGATTTTCGAAATGACAGTGTTAACTAATTGGTATTGTCTTGAATTCAATTGAGAGTGGAGATTCGAACGGATGGAGGAGGGGGTGTTTATGGTTGTCTACGGTCCGGTGGCCCACATTCGATTATTCGTGCAGAAAACTGAGTTGAATAAACATCAGCAGCTGAGGACCTTTAAATCAACAGAGATGAACTGTATGTTGAACGTACTCTTTTCATAACAATCCGTTGGGACTAAAACATCAGGGCCAATTTCAAAGGAATCAACTTTCATGAGTCGGGAAGCTTGAAGAGAGTGACCCGAGTGTTGCACCGTTTCAGACATTCATGTTGCAGAACATTTGGTTTTCAATGCATCATTGGTTCCCTGGGTACTAGATTTTTTGTTATGTCTCGGATATTAGCCAGATAGAGTGCGAGAAACTTCAAGAATTTTCATAGGTTAATCGCCAAGCTATTACAAGTATTTTTTTATATACAACAAATTAAAATAAAGGGCGACCAGACATCAGTGACAGTTTTTACAATGCTTGTGTTTCAGCAGCTATTGCAGTTACCAATGACATCTATAATAATAATAATGGTGGCGCTACAGTCCGAGGTGGACTTTTTTTTCGAGACTCGAACCGACGTCCTCGATTGTAGGAGTCGACGCACTTACCCACTACGCCGCGGCGCCCACCAATGACATCTAGCTATCAGAATATTCAGAAAAGTTTGCCATTTCATCATGCATCGTTTCACGCTTGCCAAACGTGCGAAAATTATTAAAAAATATTTTCATGGTTCCGTCTCAGTTGAAAGTACTCAACGTGAATTTTGTCGTAAGGTCGGTCATCATCATGACTCAATGTCCAGGCAATTCGTCGTACGGTGGAAAAGTTTGAGTGTGAGTACTTGGACCTTTTTACAACCGACCAAGACCAAGACATATTTTGATTGATGCGAAATGAAGAAAACAGAGCTGGCCAGTATCGAAAAAGACCGATCAGCTGGATTCTGGACAGCGTTCTTCTTCTTCTTCTTAGGGCGCTATAGTCCGAGGTGGACTTGGGCCTCACTCAGCATGCCTCTCCAGCCAGCACCATCCCTCGCCAGCTGTCTCCAGTTTCGCACACCAAGCCGGCCGAGGTCCCCCTCGACTTGTGTGCGCCACCTTGTACGTGGACGTCCTCTGTTGCATTGTCCCACAGGCTCAAAGTCGAAGACTCTTCGGGCCGGAGCTAAGTTGTCCATACGCTCTACATGGCCTAGCCATCTTAGGCGTTGAATCCGACTCATGTCGCTGTACAGCCCATACAGTTCGTGGTTGAATCTTCTCCTCCAAATGCCATCAACGCAAACAGGACCAAAGATCGCGCGAAGACACTGTTCATCCCCTTGGGATATTGTCCATGCCTCTGCGCCGTAATGCAAGACTGGGATGATCAAGGTCTTATACAGAGTCAACTTGGTCTTCCGAGAGAGGACTCTACTACTCAATTGCCTTTTGAGCCCATAAAAACAGCGGTTGGCAAGAGTTATTCTGCGCTTGATCTCGGTACTGATGTTATTTGTACTGTTTACCGCGGAGTCAAGGTAGACGAAGTCCTTTACTACCTCAAAGTTATAGCTGCCTATGGTGACGTTCTGGCCAAGTCGTCGATGTTGTGCGTCCTTTCTCGATGACAGCATATACTTTGTTTTGCCCTCGTTTACCGCCAGACCCATTTTAGCCGCTTCCGTTTCAATGTCAACAGACGCATCATTGACGGCTCAATGTCATCCGCGTAAGCTAGCAGTTGAACGGACTTTTAGAAGATCGTGCCTCTTGTGTTGGCCAGTGAGTTTTGCACGATCTTCTCAAGAACGATGTCTAAAACTTTTTTTGACATTGAAGGTCTCGGTGAGTTCGTTACCGACCTTGATGGAGCAGCGAGAGTTCTCCACCATCATCCTGCTCAGTCTGACGAGCTTGGCAGGAATGTCAGAACTAGACATGGCGTTATATAGCTCGTCTCTATGCACGCTGTCATATGCGGCCTTAAATTCGACAAATAGGTGATGTGTGTCGATCTGCATTTCTTAGGTCTTCTCCAGGATCTGCCGCAGTGTGAAGATTTGATCGATGGTGGACTTCCCGGGCCTGACACTGATAGGGACCTATCAGTTTGTTCACAAATGGTTTCAGGCGTTCACAAAAAACGGCAGAGAAGATCTTGTAGGCGATGTTAAGGAGACTTATCCCTCGATAGTTGGCGCAATCAAAGGGGTCTCCTTTCTTGTAGATCGGGCAAACGATACTGAGATTCCACTCAGCGGGCATGCTTTCCTCCGACCATATCTTCAAGATGAGCTAGTACATGGGCCCTACCAGATCATCTCCAGCTGCTTTAAACATTTCTGCGGGCAGACTATCTGCACCAGCAGCTTTATTAGACTTCAGTCTCGATATCGCCATCTTGACATCGTCTAGATCAGGGGGACGGTATTCTCTTCTATCATCGTCCGTTGTGTTGAGTGGAACATTCTGTCTGACAGCGGTATTTGTGTCCTCATCGCCGTTCAACAGTCTGCAGAAATTACTTTTCCAAATTCTCAGTATCGACTGCGAACCTAGTATTAGTTATCCATTTTCGTCCCGGCAGCCTTCTGTCCGAACTTTATACCCGTTCGAGAAAAGTTTTACCCTTTGGTAAAACTTTCGGACATCATTCCTGCCATAAAACCTCTCCATCTCCTCGATCGCGCGCTTCTCGTGCTCTTTCTTTTTCTTTCCGGTTCTCTTCCCTTCTTCTCTGTTCGTAGAGCTCACGAACAGCTATCGTAGTTCGATACAGCGTTGCCCGGTAGGCTTTTTGCTTTGCTGCATGTGCCTGCCTGCACTCGTTGTCAAACCAGGGGTTTTTTCTTGTTGGCGTTTTAAAACCCAGCACATCAGTAGCGGCTTCTCTGATGGCTTTTTGACAACGTTTCCATTCTTCGTCTATTGTTAGTGCAGGCGACGTCGAACTTTCGGAGAGTTTCAGGGAGACTCGATCGGCAAAGCGTTGCCAGATTTTTTTTCGGGCTAAGTGGGATTTCGAAACCTTTTGATTAAAAAAGCGAGATTCTTACGTCGAAAGCGGGACATAAAAAAACATAAGTCGTCGGTAGTTTTTTTTATTACTTATCCTTTTATTTGAGTTTCAAATTAAGTTGAAAATGATGATGGGCATCGAAAAATTTGTGTTTCTGTGTGCAGATGCACGCTTTCGGTGGTCAGATGTTGCAACGCAAAGGATTTCTCTGATCTTCATGCGGTATAAGAGTTCTACGTCCTTTCTCGGTAATATTGCTGCGGCTTTAATGTGAAATGTTTACTGTTTCAGTTCGGTGATTCGCAGCCCCTTATCATTTGAGTGCTATGCGCTATGTCCTCCCTAAGCATAACCAACAATGCCCTCAGTGACTGATGTAATTTTTGTGGGAATTGCGTTTCTGATCCACAACAGTGATTAAGCAAGATACAATGGTACACTGTAGGATGGCGATAAGGTATTCCGGCAGCTCGATCAAGCCCATAAGAGCAGCTTGTTGTATGAGTTCCAAGTCTGCCCAGGCTTGTTGCGCCACTCAAGGAGAACAAATGTCCATCATTCCTCCCAGCACTCAAAATAGGTAAAACAAAGAAATAATCTCCAATTTTGTCCAGGATTCGGTTGCGTTACTTTTCAAGCACGTACATGCATCTCTCCCCCATTGGTCTCGGAGACACCACCAGTAATAAACTGCGGCTTAAGCCGCAGACCCTCCAACTAATTGATGCACATCCAGGGCTAAGATATCCAGGTGTGTGATTAGGCATGTCTGCCATGGGAACACCTTCCACTAGCTGCTCTTATCATCACGTTCCTCGTGACACAGTTCTCTCCTTACATCAACACACACACACTCCCTTCGACTAGGTTTTCTCCCACCCCTCCCCCAAGCAGCACATTTTGGGTTCATTAATCTCCTCTCATGCAACAACACCCTCGAAACCAATTAGCCCCCGACTGCCTCCCCATCTGCTCTTCGGCTAGAAACCAAATCAAAACCCGGCCTGTCTTCAAAAGGCAACTCAAATAAACACCACATTATGATAAATAATCCCCAAAGGAACAACCCGGCCCACCCGCGCATCACGTGGCCCAAATTTTCCGCGAAATTTATGAATGAAACTCATACCATTACCGCTGTCAGTTGTCAGCGAGCCAAGGACTGCTCCCGGGGAGACAGACAGGAAGGGTGCGAAGGGATGCTTTTCAATAAAGCAGTCATAAGTTTGACAGGAACTCTTAAAATTTGACAATTCACCGGGTGGAAACGGAGCAGGACGCACGCCAAATGAGACCGCCAAGCACACACACACACTCACGCATGCACCATCCGCACACACACTCGTGCACCCGCTGAAAACCCACAATGTTTGATTGATTAAAAATGAGCATGCTAGTAGCACGTAAGGACACCAAGGATATTCAACCCCACGCAGGCGGTTGCCGCCAGAGCCGCTTTGTTTGTTTGTTTCCGTAATTAGGGTGAAGGTTTTTAGGTAAATTAATATCCACGCAGAGGTTCGACTTGCCGTTGTCTGGGGCGGTCCGCCCATCCATGTCATGTGGATGAGTCGTTATGATATTTTGACAGACAGGTTGTCGTTGCTTCCTTGCAGTGGGTGGGAGTTTTTCTACGCGTTTTTTTTGTTTTGTTTTTTGGGAATCATAAATTGATATGTCAAGACACATGCCGTGGTTTCTAGGTGGAGGCGGCAGCGGCGGTGGCGGTTGTGGGGAGGCACTCAGGCAGTCAGTCATTCGTGGAGGGCAAGAGGCGGAATGACGTTTCGCAAACGAACTTGAGCCTAATTGCATAAGGGGGTGGTTATGTGGTTGTTTTGTGCTGTAATCGCGATGAAAGCAAAACGAGAAAATGATATGTGTTCGTATGAGGCACCGCAAGGTGGATTCATAGTACCTATTAGATTCTTCATAATAGGTACAGAGATTTAGCGAGTGTCGATATTAGTAGTCCTTATGAAGGGTTGAAGAAATTAACGTTCACTGTGCTAAGAAACAACAGGTTTTTCTGAAGTATTTCGTCACAAAATTCACACTCACTCCAAATAATTACCGCTATTTTCGTTGATTTGTTTGAGAATTACTTCACAACGGAATATTTATGTTTTTTGCATTTAATGCATAAGCTTTTTCTAGACAGTTATACTCTTTGAGCATTGTCAGTGACTCGAAAGAGGTGGAGCCGTGAAAAAATGTTTAATGTTTTTTTCGAGATTCGAACCGACGACCTCGAGCGTAGGAGTCGACGCACCTATCCACTACGCCACGGCGCCCACAGTCTATACACGACGAAAATGCAGCGAGCACGAGCAAGTTCGGCGAGCATGTTCGTCGTTTAGGTCTACCTTAAGGTATGATCACCTGTCCAGTCTCGTGCTAACCATAAGTGGCGCCTTCTTCTTCTGTAGACCACACTTCAATACAAAGTGGAGCTGGGGCTTAACCAACAAGATTAACCAGCCAGTGCGCGACGTCGTGACAGCTGCCTCTTTTTGCGAAGGACAAGTTAGTAGAGATCACCGTCGACTTGTGTAGGGCATCTGAATCTTGGCAATCCTCTGTCCCATCATTGAACAGACTCGCACATTCTTCGGTTCTTAACCTAAAATGAGCTCAACTCTATATGGCCTGGCCACCAAAGACAGTGAATCCGTCAAAAGCTTTTTTTCAAAAGGCTTTCGATCTAATAAGCCAAAAATGAGTCATGTTATTTGTGCACAACGTAAGGGAGCTGGGTTTTCAAGTTTTCAAGGCCCACGTCAAGAGGCATAAGGGAGCCGCCAAATTGAGGCCCCTCGATTTCGCTAAACGTCATGGCTACATCCGAGGAGTAGTCAAAGAAATCATTCACGATCCTGGTCGTGGTGCTCCATTGGCGGTCGTACATTTCCGTCACCCCTACCGCTACAAGATTCGCAAGGAGATGTCCATTGCTCCAGAGGGTATGCACACTGGACAATTTGTGTACTGCGGACGTAAAACCCACCCTTCAAATTTGCAACGTGATGCCACTCTCTCAAATGCCTGAGGGTACAATCATCTGCAACTTGCATAACCTATGGTGACTGTGCGACAGTCGCGAGATTGACTGATTCTGAGAGCACTTTTCGCGGCTGTTGCCTACATATATAGGTCAAGTGGTAGCATGTGTAGGATCACTTCCAGTCCAGCTGTTGGGGTAGAGCTGATTGTTCCAGTAACTCCCATACACGCAAGTCTCTGTATTTTTGTCAGTGCCTTAAGATTAATGGCTTTCAATGCTGCCTGCCACCAGACTACGCAGCCATACGTAAGGATGGGTCTGACAATAGCGGTGTACATCCATAGGATGGTCTTGGGCTTTGGTCCCCATTTTTTCCGGCAATTTTGGCGCAGATATAAAAAGCGCATGTAGCTTTTTTGACCCTTTCAATGACATTGAGTTTCCAATTTAGTTTTTTGCCAAGAATGATACAAGGATGACAAGAGAAATAATTGTGAAGAATTTGTGGACCTTCTCGAAGGCCATAGGGTGGTTCGGAAAGCTGAAATTTAGTCCGCCGTGGCGAAGAGGGTAAAAAACACACATCATTTCATTTCGAGATGACACTTACTCAAGTTCATCTGTAGACAATTCTTTGAGTTCTATCAGCTCAATCTCCAGCCGGGCTTCAGGAAAATATCCAAGGACAACTAAGTCGTCTCCTCGAAACTTAGGAACGGCCTGAACAATGAATTCCAGTGACTTACTGGAACAGACAAGACTCCAGCTCCTACCCCGTTAAAGCAACTGTCAGACAAAACAAATTTAAAATACCCATCCAACCCCACTGACACACAAACCCCTCTCACCGACGGAGTTGAAGTTGAAATTTCTTGACATTTCGGCAATCTGTCGTGGAATTGTCAGACTTCGCTGTTTCAACTTGAAAGACTTCCACGGCACAAATAAATTATGCCCGTGCCAACTTTGTCATCTGCCGCCCACCACCCAGAGAGAGCGCCATTCTGTGCAACAGTAAACCCCCCCCCCATAGGCACACTCGAGCGCCTGTGCTCTAAACAAAAATTAAAAACCGTTCATAAATTACCGTCACATAAACGAATTTCACCCAAAGGGCTGTCGGTTTTTTGCGACAGCCTACCTCCTGCGAAGATTAAAAGCGACAGCCATACATCCTTTCGCCGGAAGAACACGGTTTTCGTCACACAAAAAAAAAACAGGAAAACATATCGCTTGTAGGCTCCTTCGACTTTTTATGGCGAATTTAATTCGCCAACGTCATTCGGCACGCCACCATTGCCGCTGTCGGTGTCGCTGCCATTGCTTCTCAAGCTCAAAATGAAAACTGTGACAATTTACACAGAGCGCCTCCTGTAGCCATTCGGGAAGGATCATAAAACACTCGAGCAGAGCACCCCGGAGTATGCTGTACTCGTACACTGTGCATGTACAGCAGCGGTTTGGATCGGGCGCACTGGGGAGTGCGTACACCCCACGAGAGCATGACGCTCCTCATGGGCTGCCATAAATTATTAACAAGTGCGCCAGCCGTTGTGTGAGTTACTTTTATGCTTAATGATCCATCTGGCACTTAATCCAGGATAATAATTTTTTTCCTCTGTTCCTTTATCGTCAAGTGCACTACCGCAGGATTCCTTGCCGCCTTCGCACGGCCTCCTGAAGTTAATATAGGCGCACAGAGTTCGTCTGTGCGTTTGCCTCTTCTTTTTCGTGAAGTGGCAATAACCGAGGGGAATGGGGGAGAAAATTGACGGCGGCCTGATGGAAGGATAATGGGTTGAATTGAATTACGCACGTGCTTCTGTGATGGTGTGAATTATGTGGCGGCCCCCTGCAGCCGTTCGCCGTCAGATGTGCGCCAATTGAAGGTTTTTCTGTTTCACTTTTACGATTCGGGGAATGACGAAGCTGCAATAAAACCGTTTTATTGGCCAATGGTTTTTGCGGTTTGCCCTCGGACGGGGCCAAGTTTGAAGTTTAAGTGGGCCCAGGGTTCAGGGACTCAGTGCGGTGCTTTCGGAATAAGTGAGCACTTCGAAGGTAATCAAGATGATGATGAGTGCACCTTTTGATTGCGGCCCTCTGGAATTGAGGGTCTGTACCGCGAAGTGGATACGGCGGTAATTTACGTCTTCAATCAGCGGCTGCAGTGAAAAATGAGATTCGCTCGTTTCATCGCTCGTCTTACGACTGTGCTTGGAACTTTTCAAATGGGCACTCAATTTGCTTTTGATTTCTCATCTCTTTTTTGTTTGGCAATCAATATGAACGGCAATGGCCCTGGGATGATTTAAGGCCTTTGAGAGCAGTCTTGGACGGACCGTTAATTTTGGTAAAAGGTGTTGCGGACTTAAAGTTTGTTTGTAACGGTTGCTTGGAAGGGGAATGGTTGAGTTTTGAGAGATTTTTGTATCCCATTCCGCTGACGATGCTGCTTTGTTTAGAGTCGAATGTTGGACGCCATTTCATGTCGAACATGTGATGTGACTGCATGCCTCTGGACTAAAAATGCAAATTGATTTTTTCGAACGCGTTGTTATCTCAATCTCCTACTTTACTGGTGAAGAAGCAATTGGTCTTCTCGGAAGCAAGACTCTTGATCTTTTGGTCTTGGTTTGACGATAGGAGGAGACTATCTAACCAGGAACTGTATGGGTTGCACAGCGACAAGGGTCTAGCTACGCGTTTTCGGATCCAACACATTTCAAAGCTCGGTTATGTAAACCGTATGGACAAATTAACCCTGGCTCAATGAATCTTCGCGCCTTTGTGACAATTTAACAGGGCACAAATGCGCTTAATACGTTGCGTATAAACTTTGCGGGCGCCGTGGCCATGTGGGCTTGTGCATCGACCCATACGCACTAGACTTTCTAGGTTCAAGTTCAAGTCCCAGTTCAGACAAAAAAATTGTTCGCGGCTTCACCTCTTTCGAGTCACTGACAATGCTCAAAGAGTATAACTGTCTAGAAAAAGCTTCTCAATCTCTCCAAATTCAACATTTTCCGGATATGATTTGGTATCATGTTTCGGCTCCTTGAATGCCACTTAAGTTCAAAACAACTTTATCTGAACAACGCTTCTCAACCGGATCAAACCACAATTCCAATGCGAAATCATGCAAGATAACAGTCAATCAGCAAAGTTTGCCAATTCCTCTCAGTCTTCGATGAATGCGAACGCCTCATCCACCTGCCACCAAAAACTAACACAGACTCTGTAGCCCCTAATCCCGTGTGTGAAATCGAACACCCTCACGACGATGATTTCTTATCGAACAACCAAAACAAAAACCCTACTACCCCACATAGTCGCGGAGACCCCAGTTCGCAGCCCTCCACCAGTAATCGCTTAATTCCTCCGACAGACAACACGCCTTCACACAAATCCAGTCTCCATCCAGAGGGCGGGCTAAATGCCCCGCCGCCGCCGTCGAAAATTAATCCGAAAACACCGACACTAAAATTCAAAACGTCCCGGAAGTTAGAAGTACACCCGCCCGGTCTGCCCCACCACGCACCGCACATTCCACCGACAACCGTCGTTCGGCTCATGCAACATACATGAGGTTAGCCCCACCGACAAGCTACACGGCTCCGCAGACGAGCAGAGCGCCGCCGCCGCCGCCCCCCAGAAGCAACGACGAACAAGCGAACGAACTGAACTACCTTTACGATTGATTTTGTCGGATCATTTAATTTGCAAACAAATTTCACCGGCAGACAGACGAACACACATCCACCGCCCCATGGCCCGAGGACGTGGTGGTACATCGCCCACGCCCACGCCAGCCCCAGCCCCGGCGCCCACGATCCACCGAAACAAATTGAAACGAAACCGATGTATGCAGCAGGAAATCCTAGTGCAAATCGCCCTTTTAAAATATTTAATTGCATTGCATGTAGCAGAATTCAAGTGCAAGGATCTCCGGGTGATGGGTGCGGATGGGGTGGGGTGGAATTAAATCGACCATTGTTAGGGAATTTTTAAGTGCACAGTTTAACATGGGCTTTAAGCCTTTTCGGTTTCGGTCTGTTGTTGTGTCGACTGGCATCCGTGTGTTTGCATGGGCGGAGGGGCGCAAAAAGTAGCAACAAGAGGAATTAAACACAATAACAGGAAACACCAACAACAGCAGAGGCACCACCATCCACGAGGATGCCCCGAAGAAGGATGAAAGAAAGTGGGAGGATGCGTTCGGTGGGAGGCTGGAGTGCTGGAGTGCTGGAGTGGTGTGCTCGCAACATATCCCCAAGGATTGTCGTATTCCATTAGATAGAAAGCCTGCAAGGGTTTCTGGGGAATCCTGGTTTTTCCTTTTTCCTTTTTCCCCCATCCCCCAACCCAACCACCGGCTGGCTGGCCCTTGCTCAACGAAAATAATCGAAGCTGAGATGCTTAGAAGAGTGAGTCCTGGTGGTCCTTGATGACGGCGTGGTGGTGGCGCCGCGGCTGTGAGGGGGTGAGCAATATTTCAAAAATATATTTCGAAGGATATTTTCGGTTTCTTTTTTCCTCTGTCTGTTTTGCTTGTTGGCCTCGGCGAGAGTGTGATTCGTTTGAAGTGAAGCACGGCGGTGGGTAAATAAATTTTGCACGTAGATGCCACTGCCGGGGCGGTACGAGTGTAACTGTGTGGCTGTACAGGGTCTGTCGAGGTTTGGCAGGTGTCAATATAATTTTCGAGTTGATTGATTTTTACTTTGTTTCCGCTGCCGAGCCGGAGGGGGACTGGGGTGGCTGCCATTTCTCGTTTTTCTCTCCCGTGTTGGGTCTCTTCCTTTGCTGTGTCGGATTGGATCTGGCCTTGCGGGGCCCCGGTTTTTTGATATTAATCTATTGATTTTGGTTTGACTGCGGGTTTGAGGCAAATGGAAATGTGTGCGCGGATAAAGGAACTCACAAGTATCCTGCGAGGGTGGTGTTTATTTATATTTCAAATGATTTTTTGATGGTGGAGCAATGAATGTGCTCGAATATGGATCTGAATACTCAGCGCTGAGCCTCTCTGACACGATTAGCTTCCTTCCAAATCGATTTGGTGGTGAATAGACTTTTGGGCCATACATCCTTTGCCTACAACCTACAATGTTGCAGATTATTGTGGTGGATGTGACTTCAATCGTCTATAGCTTATCCATGACTTTGCATGCGGCTTTGAAGCGCATTATGTCTGATAGGGAGTTAGGCCGTATTTAAGGCCTAAGCTATGAAAGTGACTTGATAAATATTCAACTGCCTCTTCGGTCTAGTTGCTTTCCTGTCCTTTTGTTTCTCTGGAAGCTTAGTGAATTCCTTCCAAAGTGGCCGATGCTTCGGAACGCTGCTCTGATCGATGTCTCTCAGAACGCCTTGATTTGTTGACTGAATAGCAAGGAAACTATTGGAATTTAATCCTAAAATCTACACTCCTTCATCGTCCGCAATCACCCTTCTCGAACATAATTATTTCTCAAGCTCACTTGCAGATACCCAAGACGACTCCTTCAAAATTCCTAATATGCCCGACTCCTTAAGAACCACTCCCCCATCCCCCTCTCCATTCATCTCGAAATCCTCTTTAAAACGAAAGACCTTTGCACGAAGTCTCAAGTCATCTCCAACCCCTTTCAGTACCTTTCGGCATACGTTCCTCGCACTAATCCCCACTAACAAATATGTAACTCAAAGGTTACAGAGTTTACGGATACTCCAAACTCTCATATTAAATTTCTGTAATTGATATAAATCCCAATCTGCACACATACACATAACCCCCATGAGAGCTGGAGGCTATACCCGGTGGTAATCATTTGTGAAAGATACTGCCGGAAAGCGCCAAGAATCACAGAGGTGTCTATCAAAAATTCATCTGCGTCTGCTGTGCCGTCGTTTTGCTTTGACTAAGGAGTCTCTTGGATGTGTTGGATGCGAGTGGAATTCATGCGTCGTCTAGGATGTATTAAGGACCACCCCGAGGGTCCTGAGCTCGGTCGGGTGGTTTGCCAAGGTGTCGTTTATTAAAGTTTGGAAAGTAAATAATAATAATAAATGAAAGGAGATGGTTTGTGTGTGTGTGTATGTGTGTGTGGTGTGGTTTAATTATGTGGAAGATAGTTTTTTTCTTTTTTAATTAAGTGTGAGGATGACTGGATGGCGCAGTTGGTTAAATGCCTGCTCCAAGTTAGAGGGGTCCCAGGTTCGAATCCCAGTGAAATCGAATCTGGTCCAGTCACCGTTTGTTGTTGTGATCAAATTAACGGCACTGGAGTAGGATGCTACCTGGCAGTACAATGGACCAGTTCTGAGTCTGAGTGCTCCAGTAGAGCTTCAAAAATCCTCCGACAAAAAAAAAGTGTGAGATCATTCATTTTAACTGGGGATGCACTTGAGTCTGTTTCAAAGGATGTGCAGGGTTTGTCGCTGGATATTGGTGGGGGAAATAAGAAAATTTGTTGAACAGGGCGACACCTTTTTGATCAGACGTCGAAGAAGTTAGTAAATTTGCATCAGTCACCACGTGAACTCCTAAGTCCACACCACCAACGCACATAACACCACCTCATCCTCATCGTAACCCAAAAACCCTCCTCAAAAAGAGTTAAGATTGGCAGAACTTGATTCTCGAAAATTCCAAGAAACTGCTGCCTCAATTTACATCTGTCGAGGACTTCCAATTCGAAACCAGAAATTCTACCCTCTCCCCGGCTGCCGGCGCACACAGTACATAACAATTCCCGATTCAATAGCCCACCATATCACCGCTGAATTATTCAGCAAGACAATACTGCCGAACAAAGATTACACAGAATGTAATCTGAATTCTTTGTCATTCTTGTCCTTGCTCCAAAATGATCAAGAATTCATTCATCCAAGCCCGCGCCGCCGCCTCGGCGTGCTCATCTCATCCATTTCCCTTATCGCAATTGAAAATTACCGCCATCGCTGTTGTCTCCGGTTGCTGTTTCCTCCCGCTCCCGCTGCGAGTGCGAGGGGAAATGGAAATGATGTCCTTTTATTTTCGGGGAAATGCCTAAAATCATTTAAACAAAAGGACTTGTCCCCCGAAAAACATCGCACAGCCCACAACCGACACGGCAACCCTCAGTCTGTCGGTGACAAGAATTCCTTTCGCCAATGTCGACTACGACGCAGCAGAAGTTGGAATGTGTATGCCACAGCAGAACGCCTGAAGCGTCGCTACAGCAGTGAGATCCTGTTGTGTAACCAACACCACCGCTTGGAGTTGTCGCGACGTGTCGTGCGTTAATGGAATTCCGTGTAACGCGGTCGTACCAAAGGTTGGAAAGTCGTGTTAAACCGGCAGATTTCCTCGTGTAAATCGCGAACATCCTCCGGAGCAGTGGCGACGCCGAGGGATGGGACAACATCGCACAGAGTGACTCAGTAAATTTCGTTTTTCCCCTACATTTTCATACACCACACCAGTACTCATCCCGTTTGGGGAACTATTAAGTTAATTAAAAATCGCAGCCCCGGTGAAAGTCTGCCAGCCGCATCCCTCATCTCCCCGCCCGCCCCCCACCGGCATCAGTCGCGAAGAGTCAAGAGCAGCCACCCCATCCAGACAATTTATTGCCCATCCACAGTCGCTCCGAGGGCCTGAGCCTGTAATGATCCTGTAATTGCCATCCGATTAAAGTGAGACATCTGAGATAGTTCCCCCCTTCCCCCCCCCAAGCTTCTGATGGGGGGAAAACACTTTCACAAACTTGATTTCGGGTGAAAATTCGATTTCGAAAACCGATGGCGAAAAATTGGAAAACTTCATCGACCACCACGGGGGCTGGTTGAGCAGGGAGGGGTGGTGGCAAATAAAACTTCAGAGATTGTTCTCCGGTTAATGCCATTGTGTTCCATTTAGGCCCAGATGTTCGAACACCGGAACTTGACTGGAATAACAAATCTCTCAGAGATCTCTGTAAAGTTCGGCACAGCCCCAGCACGCACTGGGATAAACCCGATGACGATTATGTCTATGATGCGGAATTCTCCCTGGATGTGGATGTGTGCTGCTGCTGCTGCTGGTGATGATGATGATGGCGATAAGGTAATGTAGGTGCCAATAAAAGCCGCCCTAATACCACCACCGGAGCAGGCACACATTCCGACTGGTTTTGCCAATTCCACCCCGTCTTTGGCTTTTTTACAATCGCAAAGCCTCTCCGCATCATTATCATCATCCCGGACCATTCCGCCCGCCCCATTCCAGGATAAATAGGTTTTCGTGATAAGAAAACATTATTGCCATCCACGCTGCAGTTCGGAGGTCTGGGGGACGAGGCGGCTTCGATGGCTTGGTGGTGTTAGGCGGGTTCACAGTCAGTCACTCAGTCAGTGGTGGGTTCGGCTCCCCGCGGTGGAATGATAAATGGTTGCACGGAAAATTGGCAAGGTAGCCTTCGCCTAGAGATTGAGTTCCTGGCACACACATGCCCTCGTGCGTGTGCGATGTTGGTGGTACCGAATTTCGATGTATTACCAAAGAAACACCTTAGACCTCTCATGTACGCCCCTCCAAATGCCTGTGCGCCGCCAGAGTTCCCCCCTCCGAACGAAAAGAAAACTTCGGCAACAGGATAAACTTAGTTAGGACGAGAGTTGGCTTTATTGTCAAGTTAATCCCATTGAAGTTGATTTGTTGCGAATATAAATTATTTATTTTCGGTTTGGCTCTTTTTTCGTCTTCGTCCTGGGGAAGGACGTCTCTGTGGCTTCTGCGGCGGCGAGAGGGAGCCTATTTAGAATTCCAGGACATTTCCTTATTACCTTTCGTTTGAACTTTTCGTTGAATTTTCCTTCCCCCCCTTCCACGGGAGCAAAAGGTGTTTAGGGATTCTTTTTGAGCAAATGGATGTATTTCTGTTTGGGACTGGGTTTGCGGGTTCGGGTTGCGGTGCAGGCCCAAAGTTTGATGGAGAAGTTTTCATCAGATTTGAGACTTAATTTGTCTGAACGAGACAATGAAGGACGAATGAGGTCATAAAATTTAGATTTTTTTTTTTGAGAGGGACGAAGTTGCATACAAATGAGGTCGGATTTTGTTCCAGTGGAGAGGCGCGGCTCTTTTGGGATTTTGGGTCTGTTTTCTGAGATGGAGTCTGAAGTAAATTAACACTTCTTGTCTTTTGCGTTGAATGAGCTTCAAATTTCAGGCTATTCTCGCATTGATTTGTAAGGAGTGCTTCGAGAGATGGGATCATTATGAACCATTGATCCTGACTTTTGACGGTTTAAAACAATGGGGAAAGTAAATTTCTTGGCAGTAATTTACAGTGATTAGCAACTGAGAAGATTGTAAGGAAAAGCTTGGTTCTGACTCGAGCTCAAAGACGAAAACTGCTTAAAATGTTTAGTGATGCGAAATTAAAGTGTGGCGCGATCTCTCGTGCGCAAACTTTTTGTTTAACGGCTCTACTTGGTTGAGGCCCCCTCACGTTTGTATGTGCTACATCAATCTTAGTCGTCCTCTATTGGATTGTCCCACAGCCTCGAAGTCGGGTCGGAGCTTAGTTGTCCGCTCCACATGGCATAGCCTCTTTTGGCTCTGGATCGCTAGATGCCCAACTAGATTCATGCAACTGCTATTCGTGATTGAATCAGGAATTGTTCTTAGAACTTTCCCCTTGTATAATCCAAGACAATCTTCATCTTTCACTTCTTCTTCTTCTTCTTTTTTCGGAGGATTTTTGAGATACTGCTGGAGCACTCAGACTCAAAACTTGTCGAATGTACTGCCAGGTAGCAACCTACTCCAGTTCCGTTAATCTGATTCCAACGGCAAAAGGTGACTGGACCAGATTCCATCTCACTGTGATTCGAACCTGGGACCCCTTGAACTTGGGGCAGGCACTTAACCAACTGCGCCATCCAGTCGTATCTTCTTCTTCTTAGGGCGCTACTTAGGGCCTCACCCAACAAGCCTCTTCAGCCAGCACGATTTCTCGCCAGCTGTCTCCAGTTTCGCACACCAAGCCGGTCGAGGTCCCCCTCGACTTGTGTGCGCCACCATGTACGTGGACGTCCTCTGTTGCGTTGTTCCACAGGCTCAGGCTCTCCATCTCTTGGCCTTTTCGAAAGAAAAGTTCTGCGCGTGGTCTTTGGTCCTGTTTGGGTTGAGGGCATTTGGAGGAGACGGTTCAACCACGAACTATATGGGCTGTACAGCGAAATGAGTCCAGCCAGGCGTCTACGGATCCAACGCCTAAGATGGCTAGGCCATGTAGAGTGTGTGGACAACTTAGCTCCGGCCCGAAGAGTCTTTAACTCTGAGCCTGTGGGACAATGCAACAGAGGACATCCACGTACAAGGTGGCGCACACAAGTCGAGGGGGACCTCGGCCGGCTTGGTGTGCGAAACTGGAGACAGCTGGCGAGGGATGGTGCTGGCTGGAGAGGCATGTTGGGTGAGGCCCAGGTCCACCTCGGACTGTAGCGCCCTAAGAAGAAGAAGAAGAACCCGAACGCAGCTGCTACAGTTTGCGTATAGAGACTGAATGGCCCTCAACAAAGACCAATCAGTCCCATACTCCCCTGCAGAACACTCTAGAGTTTACATCGAGGAACTCGGACGTATGCCTTTTCCAAATCTACAAAACAAATTTTGATCAGTTCGGCGTACTCCCTAGCCTTCTGAACTACCATTATTGGAGTGAAAAGCTGGTCGGTAGTACTTCTGCAATCACCCTAAGCCACCTTAATGACACAAGAGAGTCATATAACTCCCTCTTTATCTGGACGAATTTCATCCACACCGGCGGATTTGTGAACTTTTAGCGATTGGCGAGGCAACACATTCAAGAAATAATCCGTCTCCCCTTGAAGCGACTTCCATCGAATTTACTTTCTCGATAACGACCACATGAAAATCGGGAGTGAGCCCTTAGAGATGAACACCATAAAGCAATCAAAGACGCATCCATAAGTTCCTCGAATCGCTCGAAGTGCACCAACGTTCAGACAAAGAAATTCAATTCGAGGAACTACAAGTCCACCGATTTTACATCGAATTCTCATATTCCTCGCCAAGCATGACAATATTACAAGGGAACTGCAAACCTTCCCCTCAAGATGACTTGCCCCATCGGCGGAGCTCCAACAGAGACACACCCGTATCCCAAAATCCCAGTCTCCCCCCGACCCTCAACTCAACAGAGCTCAATAAAGGATGTTTTTAAAAGCATTTTTATGTTTTAAAAACAAATATCGAATCGAATTTCAGAACCGGAAAGTGCTACCACGTTACTTAATGCCTACCACTCTCTCTCTCGCATTCGACAGATCCCCAAGATAACGAACATCATCCCTCGCCCACTGCCGATGCCTATTTTTAAAGCCCACAAGGAGAATCGTGTTTTCCTTCGTCCTTCCGGACGGAGACAGCCGCCTGATGGGGAGGGAAGCTCTCTGATAAAGAAAGGAAAATATTTTCACGAGAACTTCAAGCACTGTTCCGTGGCACATGTGGCCGTTCCCACGCCGTTTCTTCGGGGGGCTTTAAGCAAAACTTTACCCATCCACTTAGCCCGTAGAGACACACAGATATCCCTTTTCTAACACACCGCCACCCTCGGCTCTGAGCAGAGCGAAATTGACAATCGCATTTTAATTAATTTCCATGTGTCTGCCTCCATCGATTCGAGCGTCGCCCTTTTGAAAACTGTTGCCCGCAGGACGTGGCGTGACGGGCTCGTTCTAATTATGACAACCGCGAACCGTTGAATGAGTGATACCAGACCCAGTGCCGGCGAAGGTTAATTATTTAAATGCAAATGAATACGAGTGACATTGAAAGACAGTTATGCGGCGGATAAATGTCAATCGCATCAATGACAGCGATAATGAGAATTACTTTTGTTTGCTCAGCGGTTGGCTGGGGCGGTCGGCCGTGCGTCCGACTCACAGCGGCACCCGATGAAAGCGGCCGGCGCGTTGATAATTTGAGTAAATATGTTTGCTCGGTGGTTATTAATTGACAGCAGGCGGAGTGGAATGTCAAACAGTTTGATTACAATTTAGCAAATCAAGTGGAGGACTCCATTTGACGTGAGGGCACTGTTGTGTGAAGTGCCGTAATTGATATGTTGCCGCTTGTAAGTGGATAACAATGCATTAGGTGATGACACGCCTTATTGCAGGGCAACAGTGACACTTGTGACAGGTGGCATTGAAGTGATCGTTTGGTCAGGTGGAGATTGTGGTTCACTGACTGTCTTTGTTAAGCAAAATGATACGTAGGTCGGTAGTTTTTGAGAGGAATGTGAATGTGGACTTTGATTTTGAACGGATTCAGATAAAGGCATCAAATTTAGCCGTCACGAGATGCTTTTTTTTTTTGAAAATAACGGTAAAGGTTAACTTTGTGGGATGAAATGAAAGTTGTAGTGGCTACAAAACATCATCAGTTGTCTTTGAAATACGAACTTAAAGGCCTGAAATTCGACTTCCAGACGATTGACGCAAAAAGGAACAAGGACTCTGAAGTGCAATGAAAACAATGATTCAACAGTTTCTTTGTTTCAATTTATTGTTTGCTTATATTTCTACACGTATCCATTTCATCTAGCGGTCTCAATGTTTGCTTAACTCTTTCCTTTGGTCACTCATCCAGTGGTCAGTATTCCAATTATCCCAGGGCTGCGCAGTAAGAAGAGTTCAGTTTGCAAAGTTTCCATTTTTGGAAAGTTGAAGCCAATCCCAAGAATGACTGAGTTTGCTGCACAACGAACAAGGTGAATACCATTACTAAGAGGAAATTGAACCAGGAAATCATGTTTTTGCTTGATTTGATTGATTTCTGACTTGAAACTTGAAGCTGAAATGTTTTGATATCGACTGGGAGTTTGTTCACGTATTTATACTCGTTTTCAAGAACCGAAATGTTCGAACAGCATGAATGCTGCAGCTGTCAGTGTTGTCAAAGCGTTTGTTTAAACAATTTTGGGTGTAACACCATCAATGTCAGTGGTTAGGGCAAGGTTCCAGAAGCAACGGCATACCCTTGAGTTGTTTGTTCAGTTGATGAACTGACATTGCATGACAAGGTCATCCAGGTGCAAGAGTGTTGTCTGCCTACGATAAGCATGCGACCGTGCTTGTTGTTGTAAACTAGTTCAAAAATTCACAAATTCATACTTCATGTGGTCTGAAAACTTTCTTTTGGAAGTTTGGAAGTCATTAAAAATTTCCTGATCCATATCCTGTTCCCAAAGGGTGTGGAAATGTTAATCAAGAAAAACACTGATACAGTCTCTGTTTTAGCGTTACGAAGGTAATTTCATGCGAATTGTGTTGGGAACCAGAGACTGACTTCTTTTCCACAATTTAACCAGTGATCTTCATTTACAACTGTGTCATATAAGAAAGTATTTAAACAAATTACAAAACACTCAAAAGGACACACTTTGCTGAAGGATCCAGAAATTTGTCATTTATAAAATGTAGGCCATTTTGTTGAGTTGTACCGAATAGTGATTTGGCCGGATACCGGATACCGAATATTCGGCCTGCAGCTAGGCCGGATAGGCGAATATTCGGCGGCCGCATAACTGCCCAAATTAAAAGTATAATAGTTTGGTGGTCTGATACTCACATCAGACCGGTACAAGTAAAACCAACTTAAACCTGTTTTTTTCGTTCTCCTCCACAAGATATTCTTACTTTCTACACAGCAAAGGTTTTGGGACATTTTTGAAGAGGTTGCGGTAGACAAGTAAGATTGAGTTTTCTGCCAAAAAAAAATACCGCCAACGAGCTTGACTTATATCTCAAAACAGTTTATTTTGAATGGAATAGTGACCCTTGGGCTTGGTGGTCAGTAAATGGAAGACAGTACCCAATTTTGCCCAAATTTGCCAAAACTTATTTTTCATCTTCATGCAGCAGTGTATACAGTGAGAGACTCTGCAGTGAGATTGAAGCATGCATCGTTTACGAAAACAAACGTAATAAATTATTACCCCTGAATGCAGAAAAACTTATTTTCATTCACCATAATTTGGCTTTAGTAATATTAAATTGTTTTTTTTATTTTGTTGTTTTTTACTGAAAAACGACTAACCGGTATTCGGGCGGATATCAAAAGACTATTCGGCTCTGGCCGGATATTATAAAAAAAGCCGGATAGGCCGGATACCGAATACTTTCCGGATATCCGTCACACCTCTAATTTTAACGGACCTTATTGGAGATCAAGCAGTCGAGTTCGCAATACCCCTCAACAAGCTGCAGGGATAGTTACAAGTGCGAAATTCTTATCAACTTTCTGTGGATAAAAAAAATTCATTTTACAAAATGATCATTGAATAGAATTAGGATTTAGCTTTCTTCAGTACAAATGACACAATTTTTCAGTTTAGCGGCATCAGAGTGGTATGAGGAGACCACCGACATATCTTCCTACAAGCAGTACTCACAAACAATACTTATAATACCAAGAGAATAAGTGACATTTTTAGGCAACATCGGCTGCCATAGAATGAAAGGTTTCAAAAAAGTGGTTTGAAAAATCGATTCATGATGTGAATTTATCGACCGCATCGATATGCATTGACAATAAAAAAGTGGCGGCGTGCACAGCGGACACTAAATTTGTAGACCAGTCGCACACTTCACTTTACAATTCACAAAGAACTAGACTTTAAACCACAAGGCGTAGATTATACTCTCCCTCAGCTTCACTTCTTCTAAAGATTTTCCACCAGGACTCTCCCTTGGGGAATTGACACTCTTCTAATATTGTCCACAGACGGATTAAAAATTGATTAAGGAGTGGGACTGGAACTGGGAGTTTATTCCAGTACCCAAAGTTTAGGTTGAAATAACGGCTATAAAGGAGGTACTATGAGTTAAGCACAGTTCGTCATTTATCAGGAATTTGATAATTTGTCAGCCAGACCGCAAACAAATCCCTCGATACGATCGCCTTTTGCTCAGAACAACTCTAAGCCAATTCTTCAAAATTCACCTCATGTAGGTGCCCGATCGTAGTCACATTTCGGGAAATTGAGAAGCAGTCAACAACTAAGCTTGCCAAGTGTTCTTTAAATGTTTGACCGTATATTGATGAAGAGCAACCAACATGCAAACTACTACAATCAAACTCTCAATATAGTCCCGCGCTTCAGATTCCAACAACGACAGGCGCAAAAATAACTACGTTATTTTTTATCAAACAAACCTGGACTTCCCTAAATCATAAACCCTCACTCTGCTCGATTACAATGAGAAGATCAGAAGTAAGAGCTCTGCATCTTTGGATGGCATGCCTCTAGACAAGATTTTCGTGCCATCTCTGTCATAGGTGTGAAGAGGATGAGGATTCCAGTTGTAGATCACATATTAAACTGAAGTATGAAATTCGATCTCGTTCATATAACCATAGCGGTCACATTTGCAGTGATCGATTCTTTGGTCCATCTCTCCTCGACACATATCGGCCGGAACGATGGCGTTCAATATTCGCGATCAATATTGTTCCCTAGCTGCGGAAACGTTGTAGGCTTGTTATCAAACCAACGACTTAACCTAATCTCATGTAAAGAATTTCACAGGCGTTAAATCGCAGGTGGCCATTCGACAAGAAAATTTCCATGATCCTTCAATAGACCAATTGTTTGACCAGATATGTGGCAAAAGACGCACATAACCTATGGGGACCTAGTCTGGTGGACTGTAAGCAACACAAAAAGCTACATGAACATACTTAACAAAGTACAAAGATTAGTCCCTATTTGTACGACGGGAGCCGAATGCTGTTATCAACGAGCACGAGATTACCTTTTTCACTGACGGCTCAAAAATGGACATAGGTGTCTATCTAATGGATCCGGTGTCTATTCGGACACCCTACACAAACAGGGATCATTTAGACTTCCTAACATGTCTGGTGTCTCCCAAACAGAAATTCTGGCGATTGAGAAGGCAGCCAAATGCATACAAGAAACCGTCACCCCACCATCGGATATCACCTTTTTTGTAGACAACCAGGCCGCATTGAAGTCAATAGGGTCCTGTACAATGAAATCAAAGGCTGTTCTGCGGTCACCGATTTATGCGTTGTACCGGATCATAAACGACATACAAAAAGACGCCAACAGGTCTTGGCTTGTAAGAAACGATTGTCACTCGACAAGATCAAAGTGACCATCGGTAAAGCAAAGAAGCTCCCGGCGTTGGAACGGAACTCCATCCGCGTGGTTGCCGAAGTAGTCACAGGAAAAATGGAATGCGGAGTCCAGCGATCTCTGCAGGAGCTGTGATGAGGATGATACCGAAACGATCCGACATCTGCTGTGCCACTGCCCAGCTCTTCAGAACCGGCTCATAGCTTCGCAGGGCCAAAGATTCTTCACTGAGACTGCGAACTTACCGAACGCAGACTTGCTGGATCTTCTAAGATTTATAAAGTGCACGGGATGGTTTCATCCATCACGTGATAGGATAGGTTTACGATTTTGTGTATCACAAAAATTGAAGGGATTTACAATGGGCCTCTGGGCCTCCGAGTGGAAGCGACGTCTCTATTATCCCCTTCTTCAACCTAACCTGAGTCATCTGCTAAAAATAACATACTTATTTTAGCGAGGAGCTCATTACACCATTAAAATCATCTCTTCAGTCGACTAAATATTCCTCACTGCGGTGGAATTTTTTTAAAAAATAATTATTTCTCGAGCCTACTCAGGGATTGTCACTGTCATCACAGCACTCTCTCTCAGAAGTTGGCTTACAATTCCATGTGTCACTCCACCTCCCACAACATCTCAGTCTATAATTACACTTTTCGGGAGCATGATATGAAGTTGATACCATCGCAACAATCGTCATATCTGCTTCCCAATCCACTTCACACAGCCACACTTCCCACAATTAGTCAAGAACAATTCAAATTCCCTTTTCTTGTTATCCAAACCCAAACCCGAGGTATGACATTTTGATGGAGCACACCACGTTCACTCGGCATCCTCGAACATCGCCTGCAGGCGTCATCGCAGAACCCGTCTGTAATAGCCCTTAAAAGCGGTACGTCACTCAAGCCCTCTCCCATCTCGGCTGTAATTCCATTTGGCAATAATTTACCGCTCGTTTCATAACTCAACTGTCAAACACCGGGAGCTCTCAAGAATTCTTATCGCTTCCTTCATCACATGCACACCCCATCCGGCGCGGGATGACATGTGCTTATCTCTCCCATCCACCCCTCCCGCCCCAACTGCCGCCACTCAACAGGATTAACTTAATGTCTTGACAGTCAGTTCCACCGCAGGATCGCAAACACCACCTCGGCCCCGCGGAGGACGAAGTTAAACAAACCCAACTCGCGAATTAGACAACAAGAAAGCACTTAAACGCAAACTTTTTAAAAGGATTACACATTAAGCACTCCAGCCACGAGTTCTTGCCGATGCGCCTGCAAGCAGCAGCAGGCGAGTGGGTGGGGAACTCGAACGCGGGCTGGAGGGCACTTCCGCAAATGAAATTAAATCTCAAGCAAATCGTAATTAATCCCTGTAATGGCTTCGGAAATATGCTCTCCTTTGACAGGACCTCACATGTGTACACATGACGACGTCGACTTTATTATCCATAAACGCTTTAACTGCTTCGACAACCGGGTCCGAGTCGAATCAACCTCATGAACCGGCGCCAGCAGCGACGTCAGAGTGGAATTGGCCAAATCAAAAGAATATCCTCCGTGCTCGGCAGCCGAAGGGAGTAAATTATTTCGTCGTTAACCCCGCCCGACCGAATCGACGTACACACACAATCGAAGGAAAACATGAAAATTATGTATTTTGCGGCATTAGCACGTGACTTTCGGAGGGCCGGCGATGTGACCGGGCTGTGACCGCAGCCGTCTCTGTGCGGTGCGGACCAGCATCCCGGTTCGTTTTTAATGAGCAAACTTTCAATCCGGGAGCCTAATAAAAGTGATCCCATGTCCCTGACCCCAGGGGGAGACTTTAATTTGCGGCAATCATCGGATACGCTCGCTCTCGTTAAAATAATGAAAACTCTGGAAAAACTCCGGATCCCTCACGTCGGCCCCCTCTCCACTCGCCGCCTTACCGCCCCACCGAGGCGACCTGCGTCAGGGTAAGCAGGTTAAATTGAAACTTTACTAGCGAGGACCATTCAGCATTCTCGTCAGGACGATAAATTTGACAAGGGGACGAATGGTAAACATGTGTCAGACGAATCATTTATAACCCTCGCAAGATATGTCACTTTGCGGGGACGTGTGTACCCTTTTTGAGTGATGGGGTGGCTGGGCCTTTTTGTGTGGCCCAGATTTAATTTACTCCAAGTCAGCCGTGTGACACGGATACGAGGGCATGACGGGAAGTTAACGATCCGATAAATTTGAGATTTTGATTTGAAACCGGGGGCTCTGGGCTTGTTGAAGAGGATTCTCAACTCTGACAAGTGGGTTAGGCGGGATATTGGTCGAAAATTGAATAAGGCTGAGTCCTTGAAAGGTTGAGTCTGAGTCAGACTCGATGGAGGTGGACAATTTGCAAGCGTGTGACGGGGGGAATGTCTGCGAAGGCCTACGACGAGTGATAACCTCGAGTATCTGAGAGACGGTTTTGGTTGCAATGAGAAAAGGGGGTACCCTACTTTTTTTTTTAATTTAGGGCCGGGGGCACATGGTTTGTTGCCATTCAGTGCCAGGGGCACATAGTTTGTTGCCATTCAGGGCGAGGGGAAAGAGGAACTGAAAGAGAAAGTTCGTAAATTTCTAGTGGTAATCGAGAGGAAGCTTGGTTTTAGTCCACCTTAGACTGTAGCGGTCACTTCTTCGGATTTTTACTTGACATCATACTCAGAAGACCATCTGTCTCACGAATCCAGTCAAGCTTTAGCAGACGACTGACCGAGAAACGTGAACAAGCGGCTGAAGCGGCTTAAAATGAAACGAAGAAAGGTTAAGCCTAACCAAAACATATTCGAGTCGCTAATTAGCGTGAGGAAGCAATTAAGTTGAGCCATCTGGCGTAGGAAAAGATCACACTGATTGAGATCATAAAACAAAGATGATTCTGCTCTCAAAGTAAAACCAATGTCCATGGCAATTTGTGGAGGAGATTGCTAACAAACTTTTTTTAGTTATGCAGTCTATACAACCTTAGGCGGTAAGTGGACCTGGGCCTAGCTTCTAATAAACATAGATTTACATACATACTATATTGAGCATCAATGCCTCAATCACTCAATTATTCGTATACCAAAAAACAACAACACTTACCGGCAAGCGCGAATAAAATGTGAACATGTACGTTTGTTTTTAAACGATCAAAAAATTAAGCTAATTGTTTGATGATGTTTAGCTGCAAGTTTAAAAAAAACAATAAATATATAAAAATAAACAATAAACGAACAAAACAAAACAAAAAAAATCAATTGCGTCTCTTACCGTCTCCGAGTTCGATGAAAACGAAGCTTAACATGATCACTCACCGACTGTCAATGTGTATGCGTGTATGCGCTACAACGTGTATTTGTCATGTGTATGACATCAGCACATAGTATACATACAGCACACGCTCATAGGCGTCTACGTAATTAGTGTCTTTTTTTTATAAAGACAAAATCAGATTTTGACATAAAAAGTCATAACTCACGAACTCTTCGATCAATTTCATGCAAATATTGGACAAACCATCTGCACGACCATACGAACAAACCCTAAAAATTGTATCGAATTCAGTTTGGCCGTTCGTGAGTTATGAAGGGACAACGCACTTAGAACAATTTTTTATAAATAAAGATGGCATGAATGAAATAAAGATGGCTTCAAAATAAAGCCAGAACCAATTTTATATCTTACACTGTTGTTGTTTTATTTAAATTTCTTTTCTTATCGTTCTTATGGTCACTCTGTATTTTTCACTCACAAAAAGAAATGGATTTCTGGAATAGCGTAAATTTAACATTCACGGTTCTGATGGACGCCATAAAGTTTGGCGAAAACAGAATACGCAGTTAGATCCGAAGAACATGGCTGGTACGGTGGAAGCATGGTGGCGGATCAGTAATGGTTTGGGGGTGTATGGCTGCATCTGGTGTTGGCGATTTAGTATTTATTGAGACGACAATGAATCGGTACGATTACCTCAATATACTGAAAAACAATCTTCCCCAGATCATGCAGAGGTTAGGCTTGGAGGGTTAATTTCTATTCCAACAAGACAATCACCCAAACCACACTTCCCTGGTTGTGAAGGAATGGTTGCTGTACAATGTGCGAAAATAGCTCAAAACACCACCACAATCACCGGATTTAAATGTCATCGAGCATTTATGAGATCATCTCGATCGTCAAATCCGAAAGCATGACATTAGAACCAAATCCGAGCTTAAGGCTATATACAGCACGAATGGGAAAAATAAGTAACTCAAAAGCTTATTGTCTCCATGGGATCGAAAAAAAAGGCATTTATTAGTGCTAAAGGATATCCAACTAAGAATAAATTTGAGTAATTTGCGATAAATCTCTCTTTATTATTATTGTGTACTTACTTTTGTGAGAAATTTTAACTGTACCTTATTTTGTTTTTGAATATTTTTGTTATTGTTAGTCCCATTTTTTTTATTGTTTGTTTTTTAAAAAGAGCATAAATATAGCAAAATAAATATGTATAACATGTTGCCTAAAGTTTATGCAGTTTGGCTTTCTAGTTAATGATTCGGTAAGGATTCGTTATTTTTTACGGTGCATACTTACTTTTGTGACTGTGTGTATGTCTTCATCATCTAAAGCAAGTACCCAAAGCCTTGGAACTTTCAAGAATTTCGCTCTACATGGCAACTGTTCCAACAAACCGCTTCAGTTTCAAGTGCAACAGAACCCTCACGAACTGCGGCTACAAAAGTGAATTAAGTGCCCCAAACCCCACCGAGTGTGAATATCCCCTCCGGAGCACCGTCAAAAGTAGGAGCAATTGCATCTAAATTATTAATGCATGTCTGCCCACATATCAGCAACATCGCCGTGTATCCAGCGAATCCATCGCAACGGTATGTGACAACAATCGCTTAATCATTCATATCACGTTTTGTTCAACCCCAGCAACGGAACACGGTCTGTCGCTGCCGCCACTGCAGTGTATCATGAATTATTTCCGCCTGTGAATTCGGCGAATTAACACCCTTCAGTCGAAAGGGGGCCGCCGCTCAAATGACCGCCGATGGCGGGGCAATTAATTTATTCAAACGCGTATTATCGACGGAGCCGAGGCGGTACACCTGAGGACCTGATCCGACCACGAAATGTAAATAAATTTCGCGAGTAATTTATTCGCCGGCACTCATTTGCACGTGTAGCCCTGAAGTGGACAGAATCAACAGTCGCAGACGAGCCGAGTTGCTGATGCATGGAGTGTGCCTTTGAGGTCCAAGTTCCTGTGTGAAGAGCTGATGTTGATTCACACACTGAGAGTCTGTTTGTGGGAATTCATTTTTGAATGGAGGGACACATGTGAGAAACTCTTGACGTGATTGTGTGCTGTTACGCGGCATTTTTTTGGATTGGTTTTAACTTAAATCTGGTCTTTTGCATAAGATGGCCTGTTTTCAACCATTAGCAAGTTTCTTTTAAGAAAGAACAAAATTTGACGAAACTTGAAGCATTTTTCGCTATAGTTGTCAAATGGATTCTTAAGACTCTATCCCATTGAAAGGAGGAAGGAAATACTATAATCTCGAGAGTCTTTGAGTGACATTGAGAGGAGCAAATGTGCGAGACAACTCAAACTTCGAAAACTTATTTCAACTGACAAATGACAGGAGTAACATCAGGGTACAGTAGAATTATGAATACCATTCTGATGTAAGTCCTTGTCCTTGGAGCATTGAAGTCGATCGTAGTTCTAAACTTTGCTCTATTAACTCAACCTGCCTTGAAAATTATGTCAACGGCCTCAACACATGGCGCACAGTTCCTTTAGGTTTTTGACTATAGAAAGTGCACATCAAAATAACGTGGCGTTACAGTCCGAAAACTAAGGCCTAACTTCTACAGCAACCACTCGTGTAGTGCGTGCTATTGTTCTGTCACGAATAAATAAATAAATAAATAAACTAACGAACCTTTAATGTTATATTTTTAGAAACAAATTGTTAAATAATAATTAAAAATTGAGGTTGGCTCACGTCGTCTCTTAGAACTTGTACATCGTCTACTTTCGCTTAGGCATGATGAATATGAAACTCTGAAAAATTACATAGGTTGCATAGCTCGAGTCCTTATAAACCAAAAACGCATAAGAAATCCCAAGACACTCTACACAACCTCCTCTTCATGTCTGCAAAGTTTCATCGAAATCGGTCCAGCCGTTTCGGAGATTAGCCCGAACAATCAGGCAGACACCACGATTCTTTTATCATAGATTTGCATACACACTATATTAAGCATCATTGCCTCAGTTATTAAATTATTCGCATACCAAAAACAACAACACTTACCGGCAAGCGCGAATAAAATGTGAACATGTACGCATGTGTTTAAACGATAAAAAATTAAGCTGGTTGTTTGATGATGTTAAGCTGCTTTAGTTTGAAAAAAACAACGGATTTACGCGGCAAAACTCTTTTTGTCAAATGCGAACGCTTACCGATTACATCCGTTCACAATGTGAGTTCCTTAACATGATCACTTGACAGCTGTCAATGTGTATGCGTGTAGGCGCTACAACTTGTATTTACCGTCTGTATGACATCAGTACACATCAGTATACATACAGCACACGCTCAGATGCGCCTACATATTTATTGTTGTTTTTTATAAGGACAAAATCCGATGTTGAATTAACATACGAACGCGTCAACCAATTTCGTGCAAACTTTAGATAAACCATCTACACGATCATATGAACAAACCCTAAAAATTGTATCGAATTCGGTGTGACCGTCCGTAAGTTATAACATTACAAGGCACTTTCAACAATTTGTTTATATAGATAGAAGAATAGTGAGCGCCGTGGCGTAGTGGGTAGGTGCGTCGACTCCTACGCTCGAGGTCGTCAGTTCGAATCTCGAAAAAAACATCAAACATTTTTTCACGGCTCCACCTCTTTCGAGTCACTGACAATGCTCAAAGAGTATAACTGTCTAGAAAAAAGCTTCTCAATCTCGCCGTTCGGAGTCGGCAATAAACTGTAGGTCCCCTCCGCTCGTGAGAGAACAATAGCCCGCACAACACCAGTGGTTGCTGAGAAGCTAGGCCCAGGTCCACCTCGGACTGTAGCGCCGCCATTATTATATTATTATTATTATTATTATTATATAGAAGAATAATATAAGGACCCCTTCGATATTAATGAAATTCAGCGAACAATTTATACCTTCTTCGTTGGCAACAACATCCTGGGGACCATTTCTGAAGAAACGGGCAACGACGATGTCACGACGGACGTCATCTTTGTTTTTACAAATTCAATCTGTTGTTTACAAGAGTCGAAAAGATTCGTTTTTTACAAAAACGACTGGATGGCGCAGTTGGTTAAGTGCCTGTCCCAAGTTCGACGGGTCTCAGGTTCGAATCCCAGTGAAATCGAATCTGGTCCAGTCACCATTTGCCGTTGGTATCAAATTAACGGCACTGGAGTAGGTTGCTACCGACAGTACAATGAACCAGTTTTGAATCTGAGTGCTCCAGTAGAGTTTAAAAATTCATCCGAAAAAAAAGGTTCTTTACACTCACAAGTGCTCATGCCATCTCTGAGTGTTTCATTCTTTCTCCTGCTTCATATTTCTTTCGCCTCAGGCTGTCCTTTTAGTTAACCTATCCCGCCCTCGACTCACCTTTAAATTCAAAGTTCACAAATCTCTTTAAAGTGTCTCTTACCGGCTTATGAACTTTCAAATGCCTCACGGCAATTAACAGCATCTTTGACACATTTCAGCCCACAACCACTGCCCCATTAATCACCAGAGATAGGCGCAAGCCACCCACAGGACAATTGTTAATTGCATAACAAACGAAATAATCATCACTCCAGGGATCGAGTAAGTCCACTCATTACACCGATAATCACTGCACTTGACGTTTGTCACCCAGTTGCATGTTCTGTCCTTGCACAGTCATCCAGAGGACTCAACCCTAATTAAGCAAGTCCCCAGCATGTGTCCTTCAATGCAGTCTTCATCTTGCTCTCTCTCTTCCTCTCTCGGGCAGGAAACACAGACTCGATTTCATAAATTCGATGATAATTAATCGAAATCACATTAACCCCAATTGATATCCGCACATGCACACACTGCCGCCGCATCCGGTGGAGAGCGTTGAGTTCATTATCCCCCCAGCTGGATTTACATAAGACGGCCCATACATCATGTATGCATCTCATCGCCAACAGGAAGAACAGCATCGCATCGCTCGGGCAACTTATTTCAATTTGCTTACGGAATTCCATTATGGAAATTAACGCATCGTTAACCATTTGACGGGATAATACCAACACACTGCCACTGGCTCCGCACCCATGGCCAGCGCCAGGGGGCCAGCACTCACAGGGCCGGAGGTTGACATGTTACCCCACCACCGACCGGTGGCGGCTTCCATTCGTCGTGTGTCGGAGAAGAATGATGGATCTGTTCGTTCCTTCCACACAAGCCCACACTCACAGGATGGACAAGGTCCTGCAGCTTCAGTCCTTATTACGTTTGCGCCCGTCGCCGCCACTGCACACAGGCCAGAACACACTCCCCGGTCTAGCACCATCCTTTAATGAATATAAATGGTAGTTTGTTAGTTGATTTGAAAGGATAACAAGCGGTAAAGTGCTTATGTATTCCCCTCCCTAGCAGTGGTCCTCGCCTAAGCCAGCCGAAGGGTGCTGGGCGCTTGATGTTAATATGTTTTGGATTGGCCAGCCTGCCGGCCGGAACCACTTGGTCGCTCAAGGAACGCCACGACGAGCTCAGGATGTGCAAGGAGACAGGACAGAGAAAAGGAGAGAGAGAGATAAAACTTTTTTCCCAGGATAATGGGATTCTGGGTGAGATTTAATAAAAACGAATGAGTGTCGTGATTTATGATTGATTTTGCCACAGGACTGCGTAGGAGGGAATTAGTTTTGCGCTTCCCCGGGCGAGATGATGAATGTCCCTGTCAATAGTTGTGTAGTGCCGGCAACCAGAGGATGACAGAACCAAACCACTTGTGACACGAATGGAATCCACAAGCACATGCTTGAGTGATGGTTTGCAGCGCAAATCCCGACAACAAATTGACTGCAAAGGACAACTGGCAGCGACTGCAGAGCGCCTCACAGAAGGACTGTCGGAAGGGAAAAAATGAAAAAGAAAATCATATTTATTACGTTCTGTTTCGACAAATTCCACGGGATCCCCGTTATTGTTTTCGAAATGAAATCGAGGATTTATACGTTCCTCACGTCGGCGTTGGCGACCACGAAAAACAAGAAAAATGCGGAGATGTCGCGTCGCAGTCCTGCTAACTTTCACTGCTGCTGCAGCTGCAGCGCACGAAGCAATAAAATGCCGACAGTTCGCTCCTTAGTTCATGTCTCCTTGCCCCGGTGTGGTGGGAGACGTCGTTACGACGACGGTTACTTCAAACTCTTCCACTTCAGGGGAAGGAATCGTGATTTATTAGCATCGAATGTCAAGGACTCTTCACTGCGCGCGAGTTGTAGTGAAATGGAAAATAATTACACCGTCGTCGTCGCTGCAAGTCGGCGGTATGAAGCTAGAGGCACAAACTTGTCTTCGTGTTGTGAACGGTGAGAGGGATTTAAAGTTTTTTTTTGTTCTGTTTTTACAGGTGAAGCTGAACTTTTGGAGATGTTAGCTGACATTTTAACGACAAGGGCTGTTGAGAATTACAGGCAATAAAGTCCAAGTGGTCCTTCTCACTGGAAGGGGTCGAACAATTTAACTGAGAGTGATGAAGTAGAGAGAAAGAAGGTGTGTAGAGAGTTTTAGTGGTATAAACCATTTAAAGCATCTAAAGGGCGGACCAAATACAAGTTTCTTTTTAAGAATGCAATAAAATGAACAAAATTAGTTTTTTTCCATGTATTATGGCTTTTTTGTCTAAAAGGTGTCACTATCCGCTTTTCCGATGAAGCTAAATATCTGGGTGTCATTCTAAATAGGAAGCTTCTGTGGGAAAAACACATCACATCACTGTCAGTTTTCTGGCAGTGTAAGGGAATTTTCGGCAAATCATGGGGTCTATCACCAAAAAGATCCGTTTGGATCTACACGGCTATGATTAGGCCCCTTCTCTCCTATGCATCGGTCGTTTGTTGGAATAAGCTTTTGCGTAAATACGTAACTGCTGCTTTCACCAAGCTTCAAAGAACGGTCTGTCTCGGCTGCATAAGGGCCTTCCCTAGTACGCCTGGCTCTGCTCTTGATGCTCTGCTGAATCTCCCCCGCCTAGATATCCACATCATGGGGTGGACTCTCAAGGCCATCTTCCGTTTAAAAGAAGTGGTTTTTGATACAACTCGCACTGGAGTCTCGATGACCTTGCGCACCGCATTTCCTTTGACCCCAGTCTTATGGATATGCCGACTGACGCACAGACACCTGTACTCCAGCAGCGACGAACATACAAAATCGACTTTATCTGCACTCAGGACTGGCTCTGGCCAGAATCTAAACCAGGAAAAGAATGTAGTCGAAACTTCACGGACGGCTCCAAGATCAATGAAGGATCTGGTGCTGGTGCCTTCGTGGAGAGCGACAACTTTAGACTGTTTTCCAAGCGGAAACCTATGCGATCCTAATGGCTACGAGCTATAGTGTGAAGAATAGGTGGAAGGGGCGAAGTACTTGTGTCTGTAGCGACAGCCAAGCTGAGCTTAAGGCCTTGCTGAACCCTTTAACCACTTCCAGGACAGTTCAAGAATGCAAGTCTTCTCTGATTTTAATCGGTAGCTTGAATTCGATAAGACTTTTCTGGGTTCCGGGGCACCACGGCATCACGGGAAATGAGATCGCTGATGAACTTGCTAGGCGAGGATCAGATGAGGTATTGTCAGGACCTGAACATACGCTGGGACTGCCTGCGTCCTTGGTTAGGGCTTGCATCGATGGTTGAACTTCTCGAGAGCACAACCGCAGGTGGCATGACTCTCCAGGATGTAGACAGACCAAGCGCATGCTCCCCAACGTCTGTAAGAAATCCGCGGCTTTCTTGTTATCTCTTAACAGAAAAGATTGCAGACAACTTGCCGGCGTACTAACGGGGCACTACACCTTCGCTAAACACCTAAGTGTGCTTGGCCTAAGCGATGAAACCGTTTGCGACGCCTGTGGGGAAGACGATGACACTGCAGTGCACTTCCTCTGCCATTGTCCCGCCTTTTCTCGGATCAGGTGGCAGTTATCCGGTGCTGATGAGGTGAGAGCTGATGATGTAGGCTAGTCATCACAAGAGCGCCTGCTGGTCTTCCTTCGGAAGACCATGAAATTTCAGCAAAAGTAGGTTGCTGCCTGGTACCAAGGCAGTCTGGGCGGGCTGGATTTAATAAATTTTTTTATGAGGGCACAAGGATTTGGTCTGTATCAGCAGTCAGTAAGAACTGAGAGTACAGACTAAAGATACTGATCGCTTTCAACTTGACGGGATAGCTGTGATGATCCCAATTAGCACTTTAGTTTGCACAAAAATTCGATCCAAATAAATTTGACTCGCGGCATTGAAGACCACCTAAGAACTTCTCTTTTAAAAATTACCACGAGGCTGGCAAAAGCATCGACTAAGTCAGAAATTAAGACGGGGTCACCAGCAGTAGGAACCCATCAGTCATTGGCCGTAGTAAGAGCTTGACTGGTTTGCATTTTCTGCCCACTTGTCCGTCTTTTAATGGAGTTGTCCACAAGCATCATTGAAATCGTGTGTCTAAGAAGTTTTCAAATGTAGTCATCTGTTAACTCTACAGAAGTTTTCCGAAGTCTAGTTCATCTCCTTCTCTTTGTGGTGCTACAGAAGTGGACCTGGGTCATAATCAACAAGCCCTTCAGCCAGCACGACCTTTGCTTTCAATTGCGCACACCAAGATGGTTGAGGTATTTTTTAAATTCTGTGCACCACGTCAACCGGAGAATTCTTCTGTTGCATAGTCCCACAGGCTCGTAGTTGTGGACTTCTTCGACTGAAGCTAAGTTGCCCATCCACTGTACATGGCCTAGCCGTTTAAGGAGTTAGATCTGTAGACGCCGGGCTAGACTCATGTTGCTGTACAGCCCAAGTCAACTATGATTGCAATTTTTGGCCTATGTCCAGTAGAGTGCCTCTGCGCCTTGTGGTAGGTTCCTTGGAGAATAAGATTCCATTAAATCGTAACAAAAGCAACCACAATTAAGACATAAAAGCCTCTTTTCCCCGCCCGCCACCAGAAATCTCTTCATTTCTCAGACACACACCCGCTATCAGTTTCCAATCGCAATTCACAATTCAGTCGCCTTTAATTCAAAATCGATTCTGGGTCGTTTACCTACTTAAGGACATCCTAAATCACACTCCCCCACTCGACTCCTGAATAGCCTTCGAATTCCGACGTCATTATCACGTCTTCCCACTAATTAACAGCCATAATTTAGATGTCATTTCCTCTTCGAAACCCATTTAAAGCCGCCATTCAGCCGTCCACCCACCCACCCCCGTGCCTGTTTGTCACTGCGAGAACTGCTTATGGACATGCCAAGGCGTTATCTTAATCAGAGTTCAATAAAACCCTCGGAAGCGGCATTCAATGCAAATCTCTGAATCCAATCACAATCCATGCCGACGAGCGCCCATTGTGTGTGCGGACGCGGCGCGGCGCGGCGCTCGCTAAATATGAAATCCACAGCAAACAAAAGAGGTCCTCTGATACCCTCGCTAACTGCCTCTAATGATCCTTTAAATTAAGTTTATGCCTCCTTCAGTGCCATTGACGCCTAATTTAATACAAGTCGACATGCAAACTTCTCGTCAGAGCGCCGGAATGGCAACCCTGCTCTTGACCACCGCCAGCTTCGTCACGTCACGTGACCATGTCCCATTTGGAAAATCCTTTTGTTGTGGCTTTCACCGTGTGATGTGTCTTTTGTTGTTCGCAGGCCTCAGATGGCCGCACGGAAAAGGGTTAACAACGCGACCAATGAAATGCGGCTAAGGGAAGAAAGTAATTTGCCGAATTTCCGACTCGGTGACGCAAACACACACACACTCGCGGGAGATCTGACAGCTTGTGCACATGCATCGCCACCGCCAAGTTCGGCGCGCCCGGCCCCGAAACCGTCACGGCAGCACACCCCTCTTGTGGAAACTTTTTTAATTATAACGGTTTTAAATGGTCAAAGACGAGCTGGAGTTGGATATCCCTTTTTTCTCTCTCTCTCGTCCAACCCTGGTGTAATTGTTGTTGTTGTTGTTGATAAAACAAAGGGAAAAACTTTTTCATTTGTTGTTCCCGCTCTGGTGTCCTGATCGACAGAACAGGGCGCCGGGAGGAGCAGGAGAAGAAGCAAATGAATCCGCCCTCGTTAGGGTGACTTCCTGACTTCCGGCATTCGATTTGCTTCGTGGCAAGCACCTCCCGCCCTACCGTCGCGTCGTCCAGCAGCAGCACAGTCACTGGGGAGCGCTCCCGGTTTCTGTGTATCTATTTGGAGCAGGTCAGTTGGGGGATCCCTTAAGGATTTAATTATTTACACAAAACGCATGGATAGAGCGCGGCGGCATACACACTCGCATGCTCGGTGTATCCCTGCAGGAGCGGGGATGAAATATTTTCATTTCACTTTTATTTACTGGGATTAAATATTTAACGAGGGTCAGCTGAAGAGGCGCACTGGGGAGTCGTCCCAAGAAGAAGACTCTGCGGCACTATGTCCTCTAAGAGCGAGCACCGACCGAAGGGAAGACGAGCAGAAAGGATAAGTGGGTGCAATTCACTCGGAATTGAATAAATTAAAAGCCGGGCGCGCACTTAATTAGGTTGCGGCAATAATATCATAATTAATTTAAATGTCTTTTGGTGTCTGTCGACGCGCGTTCGCACGGAGCCCGGGACGGCGCGGCTGGAGTGGGCACTTAAAGGAGATGTCGGCCGGGTGATATCCTCGAGATGTAATCAGTTTGAGAGTTATTTTATTATTACTTCCCTTTGTGCGGTTGAGTGGAGTTCTTGAGACACTAATTGCTGGAGGGTAACTTTTTTTCTTTCTCCTGTTCTTAAGGATCCGGATAAGGGATGGGAGGGCGCGAGATTAAGGAGTCTTAAAGGGGCGACAGTTGTGATGAAGAAATTAAGGATAACTGCATCTGATTGAGTTTATTACTGGAATTTATTGGTTTGTATGCTGTGAAGGAGATTTTGTCGCTGCAGCTGAACCGTAGCCAAGGTTCTAAACTTTGACGATGTCCAATTTTGGAGCAGTTTTTGATGTAAGGCTTTTTGCATCGGTAAAACTCTTAAATGTAACCAAACTCTGTTTTGGATAGAAACCTGAGTTTTCTGTGCGTTGAAGGTGTTTGGTAAGAACAAACGAATGAATGGTGAGGAACCTACACTTTCTCAACGTGGGTTGGGTCAAAACCATTAAGTTCTTTAATACGAGTAGGTACCGTCAGCTGACGAACACATTGAGATAATTCCAGAAGATGATAATGAGGATGTATATTTCTTTAATATGGTACACGACGATGATGTAGTAGAAGCAATACTATCGATAAAGTCAAATGCTACTGGCCTGGGCGGCTTAAGCCTTCAATTTGTTAAATTATTATTGCCGTGTATATAAAAATACATTACGCTTATTTATAACTGCGCTTCAACTACTTCTACCTTCCCGTCTGAGTGAAAAAAAGTAAAGATAGTCCCCATCCCTAAGAGCAGGTCAAGAAATGCTGTAGAATATAGACACATAGCTATCATTCAAAGGTCTTTGAGAAGTTGATATTAATCCAGGTGCGCCATCACCTATCATTGAACTTCTTAGCAACAACCAAACTGGCTTTCGTCCGAAAAGAAGTTGTAGTACAGCTCTATTATTTGTGGTTGATGAGATCCGAGAGGCACTAGGTGAAAGTCAACCAACATTGTTGACATTGCTAAGCTTCTCAAAAGCGTTTGACACAGTCAATCACTCAATTTTGTGTAACAAACTCTAATGTGACTTAATGTTTTCTCCTCCATCGACAAAATGCATGTAATCGTACCTCGGTGGAAGGCAACAGTGTGTGAATACTGGTGAAAGATCATCAGGCTTTCTTAACGTACAAAGTGGGGTCCATTCTTGGTCCTACATTGTTTTCCATGCATGTCAATGACTGTAAACACTGCAAAATCCACATGTATGCTGACGATTCCCAACTTCTCTTAAGCTCTCCACTGAGTAAGATTAATAATGCGATAGACTTGCTGAATGATGACCTTTCTAGGGTGTATATTTGGTCATTAAAACATTATCTGCATCTAAATCCCACTAAGTCAAATGTGCTTGTTATATACCGTGGAGCCTTCGACCTCACTGGTCTCCGGTGTTCTACTAAATCAACAGCCTATAGAATTTGTCGATTCTGCTAAGAATCTTGGCGTGATATTTAACCGCACTCTTTCGGTTCGATTCCCGAAAAATTATCTAAAATTTTTTCACGGCTCCACCTCTTTCGAGTGCTCTCCGTCGCTAGGTCCCCTCCGCTCGTGAAAAAACTGTAGCACGAACAACACGAGTGATTGCTCAGAAGCTAGGCCCAGATCCACCTCGGACTGTAACGCCGCCATTATTATTATTATTATATCAATGCAACAGTCGCCAAGGTTTATAGTGGACTACGTAAAATTAATTTGCTCTTAGCGAAAACACTTCTACTGCTGATTTTATTATATGTGTGTGCGGTCTTTTGTACACCGTATTACAAAAGTATGAAGAAACTCAATGTGGCTTATAATGGTATTGCTAGGTACATCTTCAATCTCAGGAAGAGAGAGGTTTTTTTGTGTCGTTTTTCTCATATCAAATTACCGGCTGCACTTTGAATAGTTTAGTAAAATTTAGAGTGCTCTGCTTTCTTAACAATCTAATACAAACTCGGCAGTCTGAATATCTTTACAATAAGCTACAATTCTTACAATCCCGCAGATCACTAATGATTGTAAAACCGAGATACTCCTTCCTCGTTTCGGAACGTCAATTTTTTGTCCAAGTCGTTTTTTCATTTTTGGCCCTTGAATTTAATTAATATTGCTAATAACTTCCAATTTAATTGTAATAGTTAAAACTCTGTACATACGAATGAATAAATATGAAATAAATAAATATGAAAATATGAAATGAAATATATGCTATTTCCCTTTTTGACAGGAAGATAAATTAGCTGCTCTTTTTACAGAGCCGCCAATAATCTGCATTTATCTGCATCTGCACAGCTTGGCTGTTGCTATAGACGCAAATACTTCGCCCCTTCCACCTATTCTTCACAATATAGCTCGTAGACATTAGGATCGCATAGGTTTCCACTTGGAAATCCGACTCAAATTTACCTAAAGAGGTGTGCAGTCTAAAGTTGTCGCTCTCCACGAAGGCACTATCACTAGATCCTTCATTGGCCTTGGAGCCGTTCGTGAAGATTTAACTACATTCCTTTCCTGGCTCAGCTTCTAGCCAGAGCCAGTCCTGAGTGCAGGGAAAGTCGACTTTGTATGTTCGTCGTAGCTGGAGTACAGAGGTCCGTGCGTCAGACGGCATATCCATAAGACTGGGGTCAAAGGAATTGCGGTGCGCAAGGTCATCGAAACTCCAGTGCGAGCTGTACCAATAACCACTTCTTTTTAAACGGAAGATGGCCTTGAAAGTGCACCCCATGATATGGACATCTAGGGGGGGAGATTCAGCAGGGCATCAAGAGCAGAGCCGGGCGTATAAGGTAAGGCCCCCATGCAGCCGAGACAGACCGTTCTTTGAATATTGGTGAAAGCAGAAGTTACGTATTTACGCGAAAGCTTATTCCAACAAACGAACGATGCATAGGAGAGAGGGGCCTAATCATAGCCGTGTAGATCCAAATGAATCTTTTTGGTGATAGACCCCAGGATTTGCCGCAAATTCCCTTACACTGCCAGAAACCTGACAGTGCCGTCGCAATTTTCGTTTCAATGTGTTTTTTCCACAGAAGCTTCCTATCTAGAATGACATCCAGATATTTAGCTTCATCGGAAAAGCGGATAGTGACACCTTTTAGTACTAGATGAGTCAAACCAGCCAATTTTCTCATCCTCGTAAAGAGGACAACCTCGGTTTTAAGAGGGTTGACTGAAACCCATTTCTAGTACACCAATCGTCGATCACGTCTAGAGCTGCCTGCGCTTTTGAACACACATCCGCTAGGCATGATCCTACAGACAGAACAACTACATCATCCGCATAGGCCTGATCGTAGATGTTGGAACTGTTGAGAGCATCCAGCAGAGAGTCAACCAGCATGCACCATGGCAGAGGAGGCAAGACGCTACCCTGCGGGCAAACTGGCCACAATCCGCGTCCGCAAAAATAGTTCTATTGATTATTAGCATTGCTTTAATCCAAAGCACTAATGATTCATCTACACCCTGTTCTCTGGCCGAGTTGCACATGCCATCAAAAGTCGCATTGTCAAAGGCACCCTCTATATCAATGAAAATGCCCAGCGCGTACTCTTTCCTGTCGAGTGCACATTCAATCCTGCCAACGAGATTTTGAAGTGCAGTCTCGTAAGATTTTCCGCGCTAATAGGCATGTTGCATCTGAGACAGAGGATGAATTCGCAAATCGGTTTTGCGCACATGAAGCTCAACCAGCATTCCATGATGTTAGACTGATTGGTCTAAAGTTCTTGGCATGTGAGTAGTCCCCCTTACCGATCTTTGGTATGAAGGCTACCCTAACTGTACGCCAAGGGGTCGGGATATAGGCCATTGCCAGACTGGCTGCTGGAAAATTCTTTTCAAAACCGGCAGCAACTGGTCTATACTCTTTTGCAACAAAGCTGCATATATTCCATCGGTACCCGGCAACTTGAAACCACGCGACTGCGTATTTGAAAGCTTCATCTGTCACCACGAGCAATGAAACAAACCAGCATCGGCGTGTCACATTACCAGAGTTTGCTTAAGGCTTAATATGGCACAGACGTGATTCCAGGAAAAGAGCAGCCGTATGCTAATTTTAGGGAAATGTCTTGTCTGGAACTGCCATTTAGTGCAATCCATGTTCACAGAAGGGCACAAAAACGAACAAGAGGACATCCTCCTCCCGTCCAACCGGCTTTCCAACGCATAAAGTCTTATCGAAAATGTCCAACTCTTCACTGACACCAGCTTAACTTTAACAGTCTCTCGCCCCCTTTATCAGTCTTATCGACGTCCACAATTGTGGTCTATTCAGTTGACTTTATGTCCCATGGCGTGCTTCGGTGAGTGCCCCAGTTTCGGTGATGACCTGTACTCAAGAGAATTCATACGACTTCCCATTCGAAGACCGTCATTCCGGCCAATCCTTGGCCTATTTATTGCGCCTCAAATTCCAACAAAAACTCTCGTAAAATCTGACCAAAATTGAAAGTCTCCTATCCCAGCCCAGAATACACAACACAACAAAGTACGGGCACTTTGCCTCACCGTTAAACAACAACTGTCAGTCCTAATTCAACTGACACCACTCTCGTGTATTTAGCTTCGCCCATAAACTTAATGTCCCGCCATAATGCTAGGACACGTCAAACGTCAAACGCCAAACGCAACACTAAACGCCACAGCAGTGGAGCTGCTACAAATTATCCTTCAGTCAGATACCAAGGAATTTAATGTCCCGCCCGCCACCAGACTTTACGATACCAAGAGGTAACAATTTTCAGCAAAAAAAATGAACAAAAAATGCCTGACACAGGTTCACCTCGAGTGTGTGTACGTGTTCGTAAATCATTATCATCAGTCTCGGTCTTGGGACATTTCCGAGGCCAAACCCCATTACCCGGTACCCTAGTTTATGATCCCGAATATCTCGGTACCGAAAAGCCCTCGAACCCATTATCATCGGTGGCGTATGAGTAATATCCCCTCGCATTCACGTTCTCTCGTTTCATCAATTTTACGAGCAATCCTTCATACAAAACATTTTTGTGTAGCATAACAGCAAATCCTCCCCGTAATGTCGTAAATGTCACGTAAATACGATCCAGGTGAATCCCACTAAAAGTCAGTCAGCCCCGCACACACACTCACGCACGGCGGTCGTAAAGAGTTTTGTCGGTCGCCCTCCGGGCAATCGGGTGCCAGCCGAGCAGGAGCAGGGGCAGCTAACCGGTCCTCTACCTGCTGCGAGTGGCATCTTCTTCTCGTAAACCGTTCGAGGTCTGGTTAAATTTTCAACCCCCACCGCACCCGCACCCGCACCCGGCCTCACATCGTAAAACCCCGATAAGAAGGGTTCGCAACGACACTCCAGAGTACAATGTCACGGTGGCAGTGCTGTCCTGATGGGGGTGGTGGCCATAAAATTCAGAATCTCATAAGAATCCTCTGCCATGTGTAGCACAGGACCAACCACTTCAAAGTAAACATCATCCCCTATCCCCCCGGGCAGCTGCACCGGGTGAGAGCCAACCACCTGTGGTGTGGCGACGCTGGTGGATCCTGCTCACAACCAGATAGACGTCGTAAGGAGCAATAGTTGTTCACGTAGAGGACATAAAAATCTTAAAATTCATTGTTATATTGGCCCCACGATGATGATGATGATGACGACCCGGCTGGCGGGGGGATGATAGTGATGCTCGTGCGGTGGCATACGGTCCCTTCCTGGGTGGGCGGTGACGGTGAACCGAACGCGACGGGACTCAACTGAAATACGACTGCCGCGCGGCGGTTATCTTCATGGCCCTTTGTTTCGGTCTCCGTGGGAGGGAGAGAGGGAGGTCCTGACAGGAGCTCATTCGATCCCTTGGTGTACTAGATTTTTATTTTTTCGGTTTTATTGCTCCTTAACTGATGTTGCCGATTGTGAGCGACGACGACGTGGGTGGGGGGTTCTCGAGCCCAGCCAGGATATCTCATTAGTGGAATGCGGTCGTAAGGGAAGAGGAATTTAATTTAAACACAGAGAGACGGAGAATTCCTAAGCACAACTGCAACATGGAATATTTGACAGGATCCCCCCGTCTGAGTGCAGGTATCCTGTTCTCAGCTGCCTTTGAGGCATCATTCCTTGCGAATAACTTCCACTCGGAGCCACCCCGGGGGATGGGGGCTGCGAATGAAAAGCCGAGCCGGGTGAAAGAAAGAATTAAATAAATGAAAATGTAATGCAAGCACGGACGGGAATGCGGTGAGAGCTACTTCAGCGGAGTTGGACGACGGAGGGTGTTGCATTTACATGAAGCTCGTTGCATTCTCCTTTGGCGGGTCGGATTTACAATTATCTGCAAAAATTTTTCTTTTTTTTTTGCCAACTTTCGGTAAACTCTGAGCTTGACTCTATTCATGAGTGGAAAACTGCTAGATTTGGGTTAGTCTGTAATGATGATGGAGTCGCATTGAATATTGTGGTCAAGTGGAAATGTGCAGGGATGCAGGAAATTGATGGTCCTTAACTGCTAAAAGTTTCTTGACCCAGTCTGACCTCATTGATGGCGGGGAAGTATGATACGGCATCGTTGCTTTTCAAAACCGCGGGATGGTTTTCGAGTAAAATGCTGGAAGTTATTCAGTCGGGGACAGGTTATGACTTCTCAGTCTTCGACTTGGGAGGAGCATTCATCGCTGCTCATCGGTTTCATCAACCACTTCCTCAAATCCTTTCGATGAAGTAGCCCTTTCATTGAACGTAGGGTCAAAAACCTGCTTGAGTTTAACAAACTGGTCAATTTTGTAAGCCCCTATTCACCATGTAACACTCAATCTGTTCGTTCAGAATAGAAAAGATTCAGTGGTTGAATCTAAGAGAAACCCACTTTACCTAAGTTGGCACACTTTACTTCTTTTTGTGTTGCTTTCGTTGATGAGCAGTCGCCATTTATCCTTCTTGGACACCATATTTCGCCGGTTAATGCTCTTTCATTTGACTACGCGAATATTCATTTCGAAGCAATATTCATACGGCTGCTCTGGTATTTCTAGGGTTCTCTCGGTTTGTCGAACAAAATCTTGGTCGTCTCCCAACTGAACGAAGTCCTACGAGCTGCTTACAAGCAGATCGCCAGGCAGGAGTCAGTTACCAAACCATCATGGTGGCTAACGAGGTTTGCTGGTTAATACTTTGGCCTATCCGAAACTGTATCGTCATATTACAGCTCTTGCACATGAGTGGTATTACGGTTCCTAACTTGAATGATGGTTGAAGAAGATTTTGGTCGTTTCGAGAGAAAAGTTCTGCATTCAATTGCGTTAACGAAATTTGGAAAAGAAGATTCAACCGCAAATTGAATGGGCTGTACATCGTCCAGGCATCTACGGATTCAGCGGCATTAGAAGAAGAAGTAGGTAACAGGAATCACTCTTTATATTCTTCTCTCTAAAGGGAAAGGCTCAGTATAGTAAGCCAAAAATGCGCTTTGAGATGAAAATGGTGACCTCTGTATCTTTCTTAACGACACGTGGAGGGACTAAGCTTGAATTAGTTTCTATACATCAGTTTCTACAGTCCGAGGTGGACCTGGGCCTCACTCAACATGCCTCTCCAGCCAGCACGATATTTCGCCAGCTGTCTCCAGTTTCACACACCAAGCCGGCCGAGGTCCCCCTCGACTTGCGTGCGCCACCTTGTACGTGGACGTCCTCTGTTGCGTTGTCCCACAGCCTCAGAATCGAAGACTCTTCGGGATGGAGCTAAGTTGTCCATACGCTCTACATGGCCTAGCCATCTTAGGCGTTGGATCCGTAGACGCCTGGCTCGACTCATTTCGTTGTACAGCCCATATAGTTAGTGGTTGAACCTTCTCCTCCAAATGCCATCAATGCAAACAGGACCAAAGATCGCGCGCAGAACTTTTCTCTCGAAAAGGCCAAGAGATGGAGAGGTGTTATGGTAGGAATGATGTCTCGAAACATACATTTGAAAACATACACCAGCCTGAAACAATCTCCTGATGATTGGATGGCGCCATCCTTTATCTGGTTGATATATGCGAATATATGACAAGAACGTGGACAAGGCAAGAATACTACGCTTGCTTCGCAACCGACCTGGTTAACGAAGGCAGCTCGATTACGAGGTTGACCTAGAACAGGAAGTACGATCAAATTTTGCGAGGGCATGCAGAATGATCGGTTGAGGCAGTCTTTAGCACACCCCAGTAGAAAGGGGTTGTTTTTCACTTGTTAAGTCCGCGAATCTAACAGTTTGTCCACGGCCACAGCACTTGTCTATTGTTGTGTATCGAAAAAAAGGTGCTTTGTCATGAGTTAATGCTTATTCCAGAGCATTTCGTTGTTACATTATGCTACATCAAAAATTTGAATAGAATCCGTAAAAGGGCCCGTCCACTGTTGGACCCTCATTGACTTCTGCAGTCTCGTTTCTTTTCTAGATTCCACTCCCGAGTCCCACTCTTTGATCTCCCTCGCTGGATGAGCAGATTAAAACTTACGACATCTCCCCGTCCAAAACTATTCCGTTCGCATTCTTCCAGCACACGTTTATGCACTCGAGGAGGACAGAGGCGAAAATTCCCCAGTAGACGGCACAACAAATAGTGAATCCTTGCTGTCACTCAAAATCCCCAAAGGCTGCACACAGATAGATTCAATATTAGCTTTTTCACTTATGTGTGCATCCCACCCCCGGACGAGGGTTTTGCGTGATTTTTGTGTCAGCTCGACACACCCTCAAAAAACTCGCAGCACATGAGGTGAGACGACGCTGCATTGCCACAGTCAAGGCGAGTGGGATTGACTGAACTTTTGTCGACTGACTTCTGTGACAAGAAATGTCGCTTAACTGTTAATTAATTATTTGCCAACCCAGCCATCGTCAGGCGATGACGGCGAGGGTGGGACTGCCGAGAGCCCTTCGCTCGTCTCTCTCCGCCAGGAATGATATGCAGCATGGCAGGGAAGTTTTCAAACTTAAAGCTGCTTCCAGCCCCCAGCCACCAGGTCGGGCGATGGGCTGGGCAGAGGGGGATGGCAGGCGGCTCTGCATTTAGATTCCATCTCCTGATCCAATTCGATCCGTTTTCTTTTGCCCTTTTCGGGCTTTTTCCACTCGAACTCCATTTGGGTGTCTCGGACGTGATGCGCATCCCGAACGAGTCCTGTGATTAGGCGTCTTCAGGGGTGACTGGTTCTTGTCGACTGTTTGTGTATGTTTTGTGCTCGGGCTTTAAGTTGACAAAGGAATTCGGTTCCAGTTCTCTCTTTTGCTGGTTTCTTTTATCCCCTCGTTTCATCTGTCGCAGCATGTTTGCTCTTGAGGAGCAAAATGCCGTCTACACATGTGGAAAATGTCGAAAAAAAGTTAGCAGGAGTCCTTCCGTTCGGTTCGCCTTCGATATGGGATAACGACTCAGCTCAACTCAATACACAACACAATCCCTCTTCATTAGGAGGCTCCGTGTTTGTCTTGCTTCCTAATGAGTTTGAAGTTCGGATCGGTTTCTGTGCCCGGAATTAGCTGCGCGGGGATTGGGGATTGGGGCTTGTCATTAGAGTTTGGCCCATTATATCATCGTTCACTGAGCAGGGAATCAAGAAACCATAAAATTTTGGCCAACCAACGTGAATGCACACACCACCTGCAGGCATAGTAAAGCAAACGCTCGCCCCACCGCCACCGCCACCGCCATCATCGACTGCACAGGTAGTGGGCGGCGTTATGCGCTGGAGCTGGCTGGCTGGCTGGCTCCAACGATAAATAATAAGGTCACAGGTGTTGCGTTTATTAAAGCCATAAACCATGGCGATGGTAACTAACTCTTGAGGTTCCCCGCCCGAACGCCCGCCCCGGGTGTAGGAGGCGACTATCCTCCCTCGCTCATGGAGTGCACATTGGGTGTTTATTAGACGAGTCTGACGGAGGGCTTCCGTGAGCAGTCGCCGGGATTTATGACTTTTTGATAATGCTCAGGGATTATGTGTGATTATGTTTTATTGCCCTTAAGTGGCGTAAACACTTAGAAAATAATAGGACATGCTTAAGCAATTGTGTGTGCTGCGAGTGGCTGGAGGTGCTTGGTGTGCTAGGGATGTCCTGACGCCACGAAAGAGCTCAGTTAAGGAGGCTTTTCCTGGGAATTCACTCTGGGTAAGCACCGGAGGGCGTTGGAAATGGAAGATTGCACGACATATGGTGGCCATTAGGCACGCAGTCTTTCGATATCAGCCCGTCGTAATTGACGTGAAAGTGTTGCCAAATGTTTTTGATGTCACCCATCGCCGGGGGAAGGAAGTGTCTTTTATGATGACAAGTGATCTAGGCTGTGGCAAGTCTTTGTGAACGTCTCATGTCAGACTTTTGAAGGACATTTTGCGTGCAATTTGTGGTCGTTCTTGGCTTCGAGGTTGGGAATGAACTGATGCTAGGTTTTTTCAGATCACGGGGCGGGTATTGTGGAATGGAATCTTTGGGAGCTTTGATAATGACGGGGATTTTAATCGGAAAAAAGAAATGTGCTACATTTTCTCTTAAATAAATTTATTCATGTGGACGAAGTCAATAATCGGAGCGATAGACACCTTGGCGTGGTGCGGGGGCTAAAGCCGACCCGCAAGCCTGTTAAAGTGGTGACTCTGCCTGGAACCGGTGCAAACCAACAGCTCCGGACAGAGATGCTCCCATGAGTAGGAGGGGGTGAGCGGCGAACTAAGTCTTTCATCCCCCTAATAAAGGGTCACATGCGACCCGTGCCCATTGGATGTTTAGCAGCCAGGGGATAATACTCCCTGTGTTTTAACGAAGCCTCTCCAATACCGGGTCACCTTGGGGAGTAACGATGGCCTTATAGCTCTACTGCGAGGCCCTGGCGCGGCTGACTATCCTTCCCTCGGCTACTCTTGGGAACCAAATTAGTCCTAAAAAGGAAACCAAAAAAAAGGCGAGAGCTGCGGATAGTAACCGTGGTTGATGCAGCAACCCGTGTTGTGCATGAGGTTAACAAAATTCGAACTACAACGAAACCTAAGGTTAGCCGCGGTAGTAGTGAAGGGTCGATGCAACGACGAAGGCCTCTTTACAGATGAGCTCGCCACTGAAGACATGATCTTTCCACGCCGAGTTGCCTCTTACTGATAGAGACAAGGGCTTAGCGGGCTGGAGCATTGTGGTCCATTCGCATTACATGTTCTTGCGATATAATCGAATTCGTCTGCCTAGGTCTCTAGAAGCACTGAGAAAATCTTGTATAGGAATAATGTGGGCGGCGTGGCGTAGTGGGTAGGTGCGCCGACTCCTACGCTTGAAGTCGTCGGTTCGAATCTCGAAAAAAACACCAAACATTTTTTCACGAATCCACCTCTTTCGAGTCACTGACAATGCTCAAAGAGTATAACTGTCTAGAAAAAAAGCTTCTCAATCTCGCCGTTCGGAGTCGGCATTAAACTGTAGGTCCCCTCCACTCGTGAGAGAACAATATCACGCACAAGAGGAGTGGTTGCTGAGAAGCTAGGCCCAGGTCCACCTCGGACTGTAGCGCCGCCATTATTATTATATTAACTGAGGCAGAAGATTGCATTACTGCATTCATACTGTTCTCATACAAATCGAGTACTACTGCCCTAGTTGGAGTTCGAGTTCGATTCATGAAATCATCATGGTGGCACATGTTCTACTCGCTCCTATTGCTCTCGCTGTTCGATTTTTCCAATATTTGCCTAGCTTATTTAGTGTACGGTCTATTATCTTGTGTGACGTATGAAACGATGTTCAAACCAATTAAGTGTAAACAGTAGTATTCGAGTAAGATCCGACTCGGTTTGACTGGTTGCAAAAATATTCACAATCTATTTTGAATTCTCTTTCGGTTTCGTTTTAGTTTCTGATTTCTTATATTTCGTATGAAACCCGGTTTATAACTCGGTTTGCTTACATTCCAACTCGACTTAACTCAGTTTGAAAAACTTTCAATTTGGCACATCACCAGTTCGCACTTGTGTCTTTTCCTCCATTCGCCATCTTCGCAGACAGGATCAAATATCCGACGTCGAATTTTTCTTTCGAAGCAACCAAGAATCTGCTCTCCAGTCCTGCTTTCGGCTCTTGAAAACCGCTCCTTAATTTCTTCTTCTACGGGTCGTGTTGTAAGTGTTACAAGAGGGCCCTTCAATTTGATGTCGTCTCGGAATGACAAATTTTGTCGAGTGTTGTATGACGTTGGTAATCGTAAAGCACTGCTAATGACTCGGTAGAAGTGATGCTGCAAAGTGCAAATTGGTGCTTGCCACTGCTAGTATTCGAGCATGAAGTGTTGGTCTATTAGTCGATGCATTGAGCCATAATCGTCCGTATTTTTCTGCTTTCAAAAGGACTTATGCTTAAGAGAAGATTTGTTATTTCGCATCGATACTTAGAAGCCAACGGACGTTACGAATGCAGGTTTCGGTATCATGACTGACAGATTAGACAGAACCTATTGAAAAGGCGTTCCTCGTCTATAAAGGCGTTTCATGACGGTGCCGATTTAAACACCAACAGTCTAATGTTATGGCTCATTTTCATTGACCAGAGACTCAAGATCATTCTTCAAAAAAGTCCAGCGGTATGCCATCGTATGACCATGACAATCAGTAGAAACAACTGTTTCTCGAGATAGTTTAGGTTAGGGGGCTGCTAGTGAATTCATCAGCACATTTAAACCATTTTGGTCCATTGTGAATTCCACAGTCAGACTACTACCACTGAACGACCACTCCAGTGATAGTGCCGTTAATGGTGACTGGACCAGATTTGAAAAACCGAATAAAAGCGTATTAACTTTGTTTTCACTGGGATTTGAACCTGGGACCCCTCTAACTTAGGGCAGGCACTTAACCAACTGCGCCATTCAGTCGTATTGGCCTAAAAAGTAAGTACGTAAGTATCCAGGGCTTATGCGACTGGTTAAGTGCCTACCCCAAGTTAGAGGGGTCCCAGGTTCGAATCCCAGCGAAATCGAATTTGGTCCAGTCACCATTTGCCGTTGGGATCAAATTAACGGCGCTGAAGTAGGTTGCTACCTGGCAGTACAATGGACCAGTTTTGAGTTTGCCGTTTGCAGTTTTGATCAATGCCCTTCAAGGTGCCATTTAATGGCAGTTAATATGTCCATGAACTTAAAACACCTCACTCTCCACTTCAATCCTAACTGGGACATTCGAACAAAGGTTCCCTGACAAATTGATACCATTCAGCGTCAACTCGCATCAACCCCCAAATCCAGGCAATCTCTGACAAATAAATGCTTCCGCCATTCGATTGAGACAACCTTAACGAATGTTCCCAACACGTCCCCACTCCTACTCTCCATCCATGATTCCAAACCCCTCAATCGGTTTGTCAACCCTCTCACCCCTCACTTCGCTCATTTTCACTTTAACAAGTGTCCAAATGTCTATCGCCCAATATGCCAACAGTTTATCTCCCCATTTAGAGATAATCGTCTCGTAACCGGCCCTAATGACAGTATCCTTCCTGGGCCCGTCTTCGAGCAACAAGGACCATAATTCCCTGCTCGAGAGCATGAAGAAAAATGTCGTCCTTCCTCCTGATATATTCACAACCAAATGAACTGTCACCTAATCCTGAATAGATAGTTGCCAATTAATCGCCTCAGAACAAGGACATCCTCGTCGGTTGAGCAGACAGTGTCCCTCTGGCACACACACGCATGCAGAACGCCGCCCGGGATTCAAATTTACTTACAAGGATCATCGTTTTCATTCGAAAAACGTTATCGGTCCAGTTGCACTGACATTCAGTCTTTTTTTTGTGCTGGAAGGCCTCCTGGCCACCTCTCTCTCTGGGCAGCGTCGCTCCTGACAGTGTGCAGACGATGATATCTGATTGAATTCGATGCCGCTGCAGGCGTGAGGATTCGACAGGACAATGCCTAATCCCGTATGTCAAGTGCCTAACGACGCGTTAAATTTGAAATGATGCCCCGGGAGAGGTCCTTCGTCTTTCAGTTCACTTTTTGATATGAAAATCCCTTGCTGAGCGATTGTCGAGGCGGCGACATTTAATCGAAGGATAACCGGTGGTGGTCGTATTTTTAAGCACCCCGCCCCCCGTGTGCGTGCGAGTGTGTGGGAGGGAGATCGAATGGGGAACCGCAAAGCCAAAGAGGGAACCTAAATACATCGGATATGGCTTGTGCTTCTGGGGAAGTTTCGAGCGCTCTCTGCTGCAGGATTACTTAAGGATTAGAGCAGCTAATTATTGAAATAGTGGTCGTATTGTAACCGTCTGGTGCGTCTCTGTCGTAATTCGTGGATGCCTTTGCTGGATTTTAATCTCTTCTCCAGCCGCAGTTTCCATGTTCCTTTGTTTGCCGCCCGTTTTCGGGGAGTGAATCGGTTGGGTTGGGCGCGGTGTGTGTCTGTGTTGGATTCTCGTTCTCGCCGGGTACGGAGTTTCGGGTTCCATAATCCTTTTGTAATTACCGCGCTGGGTGGGGAGAGTGGCAAACGTATCTGCGACTGGAAAACGTATTAAATTCGAGATAAATGAATGAAAATTCGTTAAAACTTGCGCTTGTTGTCTGCGGTAGGCGATTTGGTTTGATTTTCGCGGAAAGAAGATAGATTACACGATTTCCGTTAATGACCGGGAAAAGTAGGAGCCAAGGCTTAATTAGGTTTTAATCGTTTAAGGATATTCGTATTGGATTTTGGTTTTCCTTTTGTTGGCTTTAAGTTATCGATTTGTGCTGACATTTGGGGATGATGATGTGGGAGGGGCTTCATTTACTTAGTTGGAGACGACACAGGATTGAAATGTGTAAAAGGGAATACATTTTCATATCTAGTAGCATTTAATCTCTTTGACGACAAGGAGGGAATAACTCTCCACTGGTACGTTTCGTCCTGTGGAATATGACAGCTTCCCTGCAGATTACTTCATCATTGTTGGATAATCGAGAAATGGCTTTAACAGATTATAATGACCCTTCTTAGACCGAAGGCTTGTTTCCCTTTCTTCCTGTTGTAAACCACCTCAATGAAGGACTAAAAACGCAACTAAGTTAGTAGTAAATTCAAGGTTTGAAACTTTTTTTTCAAAATTGTCCGGTTTTTGTAAAGTTTGGGAATTTGAAGAAATTATGAAAATCACCGCATAATGTAGAGCAGAAACTTTCAAGTGGATGGATGGATAATAATAATAATAATAATAATAATAATAATAATAATAATAATAATAATAATAATAATGGCGGCGCTACAGTCCACGGTGGACCTGGACCTAGCTCTCAGCAACCACTCGTGTTGTGCGTGCTATTGTTCTCTCACTAGTGAAAGGGACCTATAGTTTAATGCCGACGGTGAGACAGAGAAGCTTTTTCTAGACAGTTATACTCATTGAGCATTGTCAGTGACTCGAAAGAGGTGGAGCCGTGAAAAAATGTTTGGTGTTTTTTCGAGAATCGAACCGAGAACTTCGAGCGTAGGAATCGACGCACCTACCCACTACGCCACCGTGCCCACCTATGGATGGATGGCGGTAATATAAAAAGTCTAAACAGGTCGAAATGCTTGGGTTGGGTTGTCCTTCAGCGTGTACAGGGAGCGCCATCTAGTATTTTTTTTTTAAATCATCGGTTATTTTTGACACTGACAGCTGTTTCCCCGAAATCTTGACAGAAAGTCAATATCACACCTCCGCGGAACGAAATGAGTCGCTTTACGCTTGAACAACGCTGGGCAATATTGAAAACTTACTTCCAAAGTGAGTGCTGTGTAACCCAATCAGTGCGTTTTTAAAAGAAGTGCGTTTTTGAACGAAATGAAGCACCCACCGCCTGTGCGACTGCTGTACGCAAGTTTGTGCGAAAAGTTCGTGAGACTGGTATGCTAGTGGATAACACTCATGCCCCTCGTCGTCGTACGGCGCGCACAGATGAGAATGTGACTGCTGTGGCCGAGGGTGTTAGACTGATTTCACGAACATCAACTCGCCATCGATCTCAACAGCTCAACATTTTACGCACTAGCATGAGGAGAATGCTGCACAAAGATCTCGGATTATTCGCTCACAAGGTTCAATTGAAGCGGCAATTGAAGTCGCGCGACCATCGACAATCCGCTTCGTTATCGCTTCGCAGTTTGGGCCAAAGAGCGGCTTGAAAAATCATGTTTCCTAACGAGGTGCATTTTCATCTCGGCGGTGTTGTTAACAAACAAAATTTCCGCACCGTATATAGGGAAACCCGAACGTTATTGTCGAGAAACCAATGCATCCAAAGAGAGTGACAGTTTGGTGCAGATTGTGGAGTGGTGGCATCATTGGACCATTTTTCTTCGAAAAAGAGGCTGGGAACAACGTTTCGGTCAACGGTGGGCGTTACAGAGCGATGTTAACCGACTTTTTTTTACTGAAATTTGAAGACGTGGAGTTGGACAACCTCTGGTTCATGCAGGAAGGCGCGCCATGCGACACAGCCCATGTCACAATTGATCTTTTGCGCACCAAAATCCCAAATCGTGTTATCAGTCGTCTTGACGATATCAATTGGCCGCCTCGGAGCTGCGATTTGACCCCTTTGGACTTTGATTTGTGGGAAACCGTGAAGGAGCGATATTATGCCATCAATCCGGAAACGATCCAAGCACTTAAGGCCAATATCATGCCAAGGTATTGGAAAATTGTAAATTGGGGTGACACAATGCGCTACTGCGAAACCAGCTGAGGCAGCCACTTGAACGATCTTGTACTTCATAATTAATGGGAATATTTGTTCTTACTAATAAAGCCATAGTATATGGAAAGAATTTAATTTTTTTTCATTTTATTGCATTTTGAAAAAGAAACTTGTATTTGGCACACCCTGTAATTTCTGTCCTCGAATTCGATCTTCTGAAAGCTTGCGAACACCTGAATGATTAGAGTCAAATGTTTGCGTCTTGGACGTATTTTCGATTTGGCCGCCGTCACGATCGTGGTGTACCGTCGTCTACCTCGCTGAATGTTAATTAATCGATCCAGAATGCAACAAGTTTCATTTTCACGCAGCACCTCTCACGAGTATATGACAATTTTTTTTTTTCGGATTATTTTTGAAGCACTTCTGGAGCACTCAGACTCAAAACTGGTCCATTGTACTGCCAGCCACCTACTTCTGTGCCGTTAATTTGATCCCAATGGCAAATGGTGGTGACTGGACCAGATTCGATTTTGCTGGAATTCGAACCTGGGACCCCTCTAACTTGGGGCACTTAACCAACTGCGCCGTCCAGTCGTGTGTCACTGACAATACTCAGAGAGTATAACCGTCAAGAAAGAGTCTACAAACTACGCCATATGGAGTTGAGATAGAACTGTAGGTCCTCCTCACATTTGAGCGAACATTAGCACCCAATGGTTGCTGAAGAAGCCACCCCAAAGTTCACCAGGGACTGTAGAGCTGTCATTTGACATCAGACATGACCTTTATTCAAAAACCAAAATCAGCTTTAAGGACTTTTTCTGCTGAATTCTAATTGAATCCCGATTTAAGTTCGTTGCTCGCTATCCAGCTAAATGATGAATATCCACTGGGACTGTCCTAATCCCCTATTCGCGTATATTTCCGAATAACCACGGCGTTTCCGGCACACACGACCGTTCTATTGACTCTAAAAACTGTCCCCCGGGGGGTTTGAAAAATGATTAAGTGTCAATTGCGAGTGCTGTGCTGCAAAGTCCTTCCGCATCTCTCTGATGGCATTCACACATTTTTCGTCGCCGCCAATGGCAGTCGGGACTGCCACAAAAACCCACTTAACAACACGTCCTCCGCGTGCATGCATGAATACCGAATGCCGCATGAATATTCAAAAAATATCAAATGAATAGAAAAATAATAACAAATCAACCGACGAGCACATTCGATAAATAATTAACCACCCGCCCAACTCGGCCGGATGCAGTGGGACGCGGCAGACGAATGTGAGTGAATTAAAACCGACCACCGCAACACATCGGATGCGATCAGGAAGATTGCGAAAGGATATTAACACTCTCGGCCATTCCCCATCCGAGCACCGAGACGAGGACAATCAGAATTGACCAGAATTGTGGGTCATTAACTGATGACCGACCACGTCGATGATGCAAAGCACACACTGAACGATGCGTCCGAGTGGCAATAAGCGGATGCTTTAACGACGCTCTTGGGTGTGTCCTTTACGACTTCACTGGACTTCTCGGTGCTTTCTCCATTCGCCAGTGGTTCTCCTAATTAGAACTGACCCGGCTTACACCGCATCCGCCAGGACAAGAGGACGTGGCGAAATACTCATAAAAAGCACGAGAAAAAAAAACCTTGTTTGCCTGTGTGTCCTTTATTGCAGCGAGAGTATGTGTCGAGCGGGGATTTATGAGCCCTTACTTAGTGGGCGTGAGCGTGGGCGTGGGGGGCTTGCCTGCTCAATCGGAATTAATATTAATTTACCAGACGGTAACTATCCGTAGCCGAGGCCGGGCCAGACGAATATATTGTCAACTGGTGACTTAAAATCGATTAAACTAGCAGAGTCCTGTTTTTTGTTCTTCTCTTTTTTGCAGCGTATCCTTTGCTCCGTTTGCATCGTAAATTTGAATTTGATTAATATGAGCCATTTTCGAGAAGAATTTTACCTTTCATTCGATGGAAATGCGGCATGCGGAGCCGTTTCAGACCGGCAGAGGCTTGGGGATGGATGGAGGCTCGATGGCAGATGGATTTTCACATCGAAAGGGGTAGGGTTTCGGCGTTAATAGCACGAAATACGAGCGAACATGCCGGTGTTCCAGGGAAATTTATTTGAAAATCCTTCTCGCGAAAACTGCATGGAGGATGGTGGGGACTTACCGGCGGCTTAATTGCCATTCATTGCGATTCGATGAAAATGTACTTCTCTGAGTTTTTCACTATGCAAGTGAAATGAGAGTGGGATGAGGAGTCATTCGAAGTTTTTGAAAACGGATTTGTTTGAGAAATTTGGAGCTGAGCTGTTACTCAGACGGTTCAGGGTAGAGAATGCGAAATGTAAATGCAGTAGCAAAACTGTGGCGTTGGGTGGTTTTGAATTCTTCATAAGTAGCGATTATCTAGTTTCTAAGACGAGAAACTTTTTGCACCGTCTAATGATAGTTACCTTTTCAGTTCCCTATTCACGTTCGGGGTATATATCGGGAATTCATCATTCGTGTCTAATCAAAAATTTATGCAATTGTGTTTAAGTCACCCTTCCTCTTTTGATATATCTCTATATTTGATATAACCTTTCACAGACTGCCTCAGAGGCTGTCTCCTGCTTCTCAATCAAATGCAACTGCCTATAACTGTCTCCAATTAGTAACTTTCGAAACCCCACGAAGACTAACTGGACAAAGTGTTATGATATTCTTCAAAACTAGGCAACGAAGTCATTGCAGAACTAAATCCGCCAGCTGGCATTGATGATTTAGTGGAGAAAATCAGTAAAGTTATGAACTTTGGCTTCTTAACAGCGTGCCCTGCACCGTGGCTGAATTTTATCTTCAACAGCTGTTTGAAACTCCGCTTTACGCCAAGGCTATGCAGAGGTTGATCGATCTGCATAAAAGGGAAGCTTTCATCTGCAATTCCATATTCCAACATGTGTGTCGCAAGTTTTTCTCAACAGAAGCTGTGAGCACCAGTGAAAAATCCTTTGAAAACAAAGAATAAACAGTGGTTACTTTTGATACAGAGGGATCCCTCAGCAGTGTCAACCTTGAAGCGATAAACGACGTCCTAAGTAGTACTTACTTACTTAGCAGGCTTACGACCCATGGAGGGTCTCAGCCTGATATATCGCTGCCTTCGATCGTTGACGGTCCTGGGCACGCTGCTTCCAGTCATTAAGACCAAGCTGTCTTACGTCCGCGATGACTTGGTCTTTGTACCGGAGGTTCGGTCTTCCTCTCCTTCTCGAACCAGGAGAAGACCCTTTTAGCTGGAGCGTTGTTATCCATGCGATCGATGTGGCCGAACCAGTGCAGTCGACGGATTTTTGCCTTCCAGACTACATCCACATCCTGGTACAGCTCATAGAGTTCGCGGTTTGTCTTCTCCTCCATTCGCCTTCCTCGCAGACAGGACCGTATATCCGACGTAGAATTTTTCTTTCGAAGGCACCAAGAATCAGCTCTGCAGTTCTGCTTCGTGTCCAGCTTTCGCCTCCATATAGCAGGACTGGCAGAATAAGAGTTTTATAGAGCATGATTTTGGTCCTTCGAGTCAGGAGTTTTGAGCTCAGTTGTTTTGGCAAGCCGAAGAGCATCGGTTGTCAAGGGCGATTTTACGTCGGACCTCCACTGTGATGTCGACTCCCATTCCTCGACTTCGAGAGACCCTTCAATTGGCAATACCCCACCAGAAAGGAGTGGGCGACCAATGAACCCATCAACAATACGACCATAAAGGTATACACCCATGGGTTAAAGATGGAAGCAGGCACAGGCGCGGGCATTTTCTCCGATGAGCTAAACTTGCACTGCTCAATCAGACTCCCTGATTATGGTAGTGTGTTTCAAGCGCAGGTCCTGGCAGTCAAAGAAGCGGCCAAAACGATATCAATGATGGTAATACCACCAGCTAATATTACCATTCTTATTGACAGTCCGGCGGCCATGAAAGCTATATCCGCAATAGAAGTCAAGTCGAAGCTAGTCGCAAGCTGTCGCGAAGATCTAAAGGCTCTTGGCTCACAGCACTCGATCAATCTGTGCTGGGTCCCAGAACATAGGGACATAGCTGGCAATGAGATAGCTAATGAACTTGCCAGAACATTGTCAGTGACCGACGCGTCACAAGCAATTCATGGAATCAAACCGCCCCTCTCAGAGCTGAGGAAAAAGGTGGATATAAAGATCATTGAAATGGCAAACAGTAAATGGCGCAGTCTGTCTACATTTGTGTGACTACTAAAGCATTATGGCCCAGAAAATAATAATAATAATAATGGCTACAGTCCGAGGTGGACCTGAGCCTAGCTTCTCAGCAACCACTCGTGTTGTGCGTGCTATTGTTCCTTAACGAGTGGAGGGGACCTACAGTTTAATGCCGACTCAGAACGGCGAGATGGAGAAGCTTTTTCTAGACAGTTATACTCTTTGAGCATTGTCAGTGACTCGAAAGTAGTGGATCCGTGAAAAAATGTTTGATGTTTTTTTTTTCGAGATTCGAACCGGGAACATAGAGCGAAGGAATCGACGCACCTACACACTACGCCACGGCACCCACTTATGGCCCAGATACGATCGAGCAATAACCGACAAAATCCTTCAGTGCGACAAAGAGTTGCTAACGATGGTGGTTGGGGCTCTCACTGGCCATAATCATCTTAGAAACCACGCCATGAAAATGGGGCTCTCCTGCGGTGATGAGGAGGAACGAGAGGATACTCCTCACTACCACTGTCTCTGCCTAGTCTTTGTCAGTTGCGTCATAGAACACTGGGAGAATTTTTCTTCCAAAAGTTACATGAAATTTCAAATAAACCTCTAACATCTCTCTGCAGGTTCATAAGGAAATCGGGATGGCTTTGGCACACCGAGGGACTATGAGTACAGCAAGGGTTATAAGGTGACACCAATCCCCAATTGAAAATCACAATGGGTCCTCAAGGGTCTAAGTGAGGCGTGGGTTACGCCCGTCTACCCACTTACTAGGACACCACTGCCCTTTGAGAAGAGTGTTCGGAGGAACATCAAGGAGGTGTACTCTCTCATCTTCTTTGACTACCGGTGGAACTTGCCTTGGATGCAGGCCAATAGCTTATGCAGACAACATAGCTCTAGTCGTAACAGGGAAATTTCTTCACACCATTAGGATCGTAATGAGAAAATCGCTGAATAAGCCAGCAAAATGGAAAGGCGGAGCTGGTCTTGACGCAAATTCATCTAAAACAGATTTCGTACTGATAACTAGGAGATACAAAATACCTCCAAGAAGTTCACCAAAGCTAACGAATAAGGAACTTTACCGGAAACGCTAAGGCGTATAAAAGGGTGATAAGAACGAAAGGAAATTAAATTCAATTTAAAACATCAACGCTAAGAGATATAAAACTGATTCTGGCTTATTTTGAAGCTATATTCATGTACATCATTCAATTGTACGCCTCGCTTTCGCAGGTAGTGCTTCAGGCGAACTGTCCATTTATTTATGACGCGGTCCAATATGAGCGGCATTATTCCGACATTAGTGTCTCAAATGTTTACCTCAAGCTCGTCCAAAACGGTTGAATTTGGCTTGTTAGCATAGACTAGAAACTTGACGTAGTCCCAGAGAAAATAATCGAGTGGTGTCAAGTCGCAAGACTGCGGCGCCAATTGATGAAAGCTCGACCTAAGATCCTGACCCAGACGCCAAATTTCTCCTTCTCCTTCTCCTTCACAATTTCGAGCGCTGCGTCGCTTGTGTGGCATATGGCGCCATCTTTTTGGAACCACAGCTCGGATATATGGATGTTGTAGAGTTCTGGCCATCGATTTCCCATCGCTCCATACCAGAGACCATTGACTATAAGGGTGCCTTCTTCCTCAGGTGCGATGATACCGCCATCGATTTCACGAGGAGATTCACGTTACGTATTTACAACTGAGCCGGAAATTAGTTAATGTTTTTTTTTTTAAATTTCGTATGTTCGGTGAGCGTAAAGTGATGCGTGATGAAATGGCAAACTATGCAGCTGCAAAATTAAACCAATGGCGATCTTCTGACAAAAATCCACAGAAACCCCGCGCTGACACACTCTCCCTTCTTGAGTGTGACTTAACCTGTGCCTACCCCCACTCTCAGACTTTCCAAGACCATTACCCGCTTGGACTTTAAATCCCCTCATTCTCGGCCGATGACAAGGAATGGGGTCATTTCGATTCGATCAAGAATCAGATTATAGTCCGTCTTGTGCCTTAAGATATTCCAAAGTTCCAAACAAACGATACAGCACAAGGGTCGCCTCAGAGAATTAATGGCTTGGAAATTTGTTTGAACACTCTGACCCCTTTTTTTGCTGTCACCACACTGCCGGCACTCCAAGTGTGATGGACTACCAATCCGCCCGACCACCCTAAATCATCCAAAGCCGCTTCCCCCATGCACGTGGGTGTATGTGTGTGAGTACTCCCTTCCTTAATCATCTCTTATGTGAGTCTATCTGAGTCAATTTATCAACCGATATGCGACGGATCGAAGGGTCTGCAGGGCAAGGGGTTGTGTTGCAAATAAACACACGAAAAGCCAACGCTCCATCTGAGCATATGTGACACCACCGAACAGCAACCGAACAACAGCGGCAGCAACAACAACAGAGGACAGGATACCGAAGGACATAAAAGAAGACGACTGTAAATTTATATCGTGTGCTTGTTGTTTTTCGCCCAACAGTCGTCTACAATCGAGTGGAGTAGTCCTTCAGGATACCAATTTGCTAAGCAAATAGAATTTTTCCAGCTGCGCATATGGTTAGGGGACGAGCGACATAATAAAAATTTAAATTCGCCCCATCAAATTTTCGACGAACAATCCGGGGGGCGTCAGCAGCGCCACTGGCTGAGGGTGATTGTGTGTATTGAGCTGCCTCGTCCTGTCGATAAAGTGCCGAACGAACTTCATATTTGACAAACGAGACGGCGGTGTGGGTGTCATCCATCCGTTCGCCGGAAGATTTACATGCGCTTCGACGGGGCGATGGGTCTGATTCAGTGGATGGAGGGGCTGGGTTGTTTTTATCTCCTAAATTACAAAAATTCTGATTGAATCGCAAATGTTCCCTTTTTTCCCGAGAGCGCCCTCCCCGGTATTTCGTTATATTAAAAATGTGCTCGGAATAATAATTCGCTGGTAATTGCTTTTAAATTAGGTCGATGGGACATGGAAATCAGATTAAGGTACGAGCACTGCCCCCTCACCTGGGCTCGAGTTCGAGTGCGAGTTCGAGTTGAAGAATTATTCACTGAAAAACGAGAGAGACACAGAAAAAAGAGGAAAAGGAAGCCCTCGGGCCGAGCTCTTCATTAGAGGGATAAACGAAATGTCAGCCAGCGCTGAGAGGGAGAGAGTGAGAGACGGGCCTTCATATCGAGATCCTGACTATGTTCTTGCCTCCTGACACACAAATAATGCAGAGAATTCGGTGGAGGACTAGGGAATTAATTTTTAATAGGATTTCAATGAACAGGAAGTAGATGCTCTTACATTTTGCAATCAATGGCATGATGTACTTGCCTTTCAGTTCGATCGATTGGTCTCGCAATCCCTGGACCGGCTGGTGGGAGGGAATGGCGGTTGAAGTGGTTCGTGGGGCGGCGGCGAAGTGGCATTGGGGAAGGCCGATGAGAAAATCCTCTTCAGTGGATGATTATTTATTCAACTTAACTACCTTCAGTGGATTCTTGTTGTTTTCTTTGCTCCTTATTCCGTGGGCGCTCGGGTGGTTGGGATTGCTTTTTATGCCTCTCGAGGTGCTTAAGCGTGATCTAGTTAAGAACAGATGATTGTTAAGTTTAAATGAGAAATGATGGCTCCTGTCTTTGCTTGGTATGGAAATATGTCGTTTTAAGTAGAAGTCTTCAGGCCAATTGAATGCTCATGTAAATAGCCTGGGACTTCAGGTGAACGGATGAAACTTTGAATTCATTAAACATCCGACTTCATTATGCGAAAGTTGGCTTGAGTGAGTTTTTAATTTTGAGTAGAACGTCATGCACGCGTTGATTACTATCAAATATCAGTGTTGAAACAAGGACCGCAATGGCCACATTTTTGGATTCTAAAGTAATGAACGTAAGAATTTTAAACTTCAATTATTTATTTTAAAAATCATGACAAATGACAAAGTTTTCTTTTTCTTGCGTCGTCCGACCAGCTTCAGCGTCCGTGAGAAAAGAAGGAATCAAAAGAAAGACACTGGACGATTGAGGATCTGCCCGAAGTTGGCTGCGATCCCCGATCGTCCAGTTTCATTTAATTGAGTGAGACACAGAGGGCGCTCACTCGGAGGGGTTCAGCCAATTACTAATAGCTTACAGAATCTTTATACCGTTTAATTTGGTGAAAGTGAAATTAGGCTAAATGAAATAAGGTCAATTGAAATGAGGCGAAAGTTGTGTACTATTAAACTTTCAGAAACGAAATAAGAATTAATTCTGAATTAGTTTAGTTTTTTTCCACTTCGGAAAAATAAATAAAGCAAATTTCGCATTTTTTCAATACAAAGACTTAGCCCTTGTCAAAATATGAAATAACATTAAACTGAGAAGTAAAGGGACATAATGCATTCAATCAGTCGTGTTGTAAAAACAAACACAAACTATAATTAAGGAACAAAATTTGTACGACAAAAAGTGGGATATGTACAGAGAGGGCCAAATACAAGTTTCTTTTTAAAAATGCAATAAAATTAACAAAATTTATTTTATTTTTTCCATATATTATGGCCTTATTAGTAAGAACAAACATTCCCACTAATTATGAAATACAACCTCGTTCAAGTGGCTGCCTCGGCTGGTTTGGCAGTAGCGCATTCTGTCACTCAAATTCTCCAAGACCTTGTTGATAGTTTCGGGCTGTAGCTCACGGTGGGCTTGGATAATATTGGCCTTAAGTGCTTGAATCGTTTCCGGAAGGACATCGATCCTTTACGGTTCCCCACAAAAAAAATGTCCAATAGGGTCAAATCGCAGCTCCGAGGCGGCCAATTGACATCGGCAATACGGCGGCTAAAACGATTTGGGAATTTGGTGCACAAAAGTTCGATTGTGGCATGAATGCGCCCCGTCAGAAAAGATGTATTTTCGCCCAAAATTGTCCAATTAAATTTTTTTTGCCCTAAGGCCCAAACTGCGAAGCGATAACGAAGCGGATGGTCGGGTAGCGCGCGAATAATCCGAGATCTTAGTGCAGAATTCTCCTCAGGCTCAGGCTAGTGCGTGAAATGTTGAGCTGTTCGAGCTGAGATTGATGTCGAGTTGATGCTCGTAAATTGAGTCCCACACTCTCGGCCACAGCAGCTACATTCTCATCTGTGCGCACTGTACGATGACGGGGACCATGAATGTTGTCCACTAGCACACCAGTCTCACGAAGTTTTTGCACAAACTTGTGTACAGCAATCGCGGTGAGGGTGCTTCATTTCGGCCAAAACTTCTTTTCAAAAAACGCACTGTTTGGACTACACAGCACTCACTTTGGAAATAAGTTTTCAATATTTCTCAACGTTTTTCAAGCGTAAAGCGACTCATTTCGTTCCGCGGAGGTATGATACTGACTTTCTGTCAAGATTTCGAGCGGGAAACAGCTGTCAGTGTCAAAATAACTTATGATTTAAAAAAAAACACTAGATGGCGCTCCTGTACTCATCTTATCTAATTATTTTTCATGCCCTTCTCCCACCTGATATGTTATGACAAAAGCAACGCTTGAACGCGATTTTTCAGAAGACGCAGCTTCTCTACCGGAGCAAACTCTGCTCTGACCCTGTTCAGAAACATACTGGTCTTGAACGAGAGGCTTTTTCAGAAATGGTGCCCAATACAGACAGCGACCTGTGTTGCTCTGGAGTTGTTGTTTGTTTCTTCCTTGAAGGCGTACTGGGCAGTTCGCTTACCCAAGAGTTTGTTGAAGTTTTCTTGAAGGTATTAATCTAAAAACTAAAATCCAACGATGATCTCAGGGATAATTCCTTTCTTGGAGATTTATCAGTCACAGAGAACGACTGGATGGCGCAGTTGGTTAAGTATCTGCCCCAAGTTAGAGGGGTCGCAGGTTCGAATCCCAGTGAAAGCGAAGTTAATACGCTTTTATCCAATTTTTCTAATCTGGTCACAGAGACGACTGGATGGCGCAGTTGGTTAAGTATCTGCCCCAAGTTAGAGGGGTCGCAGGTTCGAATCCCAGTGAAAGCGAAGTTAATACGCTTTTATCCAGTTTTTCAAATCTGGTCCAGTCAACGATCAAATTAACGGAACTATCACTGAAACGACTCGATGGCGTAGTTGGTTAGTTGCCTGCCCCAAGTTAGAGGGGTCCCAGGTTCGAATCCCAGTGAAATCGAATCTGGTCCAGTCACCATTTGCGGTTGGGATCAAATTAATGGCACTGGAGTAGGTTGCCACCTGGCAGTACAATGGACCAGTTTTGAGTCTGAGTGCTCCAGTAGTGTTTCAAAAATCCTCCGAAAAAAAAAAATGGTCACAGGATTCCAGCAGGCATGGCCATCAACTGTAGCCTTATTGAATTCTTCTTTTGCTTCTTATAGCGCTACAGTCTGGGTTGCACTTGCGATCCTGTCTTTGGTTGCGTCAGTTAGGACTCAAAGACTAACCTTTACAACATGATCTCTGCTAGATACCAACTTAAGCTTAAGTTTGTTCTGAAATCTGCATGTATCACCCAATTATTCGACTTGATACTGACATGTCCGCAAATTTCGTCCATAAAGATGAATGTTCACAGGAGTGGACTAGCCTGCGCCATCAACTTTAGCTTTATTGAGTAATTTTTCTTTGTCTAGCCTTACAGTCCGGGATGGTCCTAGGTCTCTCCAGCTATCTCCGATTCCGCACACCAAGTTGGTTGAAGTCCTTCTCCACTAGTGCATCACCTCATGTAACAGAGGACGTTCACAATTGACGTTGCCTTGTTGAATTACGCACAGAAGATTGTGGTTACATTCCATTTGCCTTTAACAAGAATCGCATGATGCTTGGTTAACTCAAATTTCATGGCATTTGGTTGCCAATAGGAAAGACATTTCAGACTAAATGCAGAGTCATAATGGATGCCTTCGAAAAATGAGCACAAGGATAAGAAAGTTTCAAACAGAAGGACCATCTTGACACCACATTCTGATCTCGAGCCTGTGTGCATGTCTTTTCCTTCCAAGAGCTTGTTGAAAGCTTCGATACTCCAACGTACCTTGTCAGCAGACAATACATCCTGCAATCATCTCTTAATGAGGCTCTGGCGCGACGACGGTTAAATAACACAAGACTCTATGCATCCCCAATGCGGTCCACAGGTCTGAAAAGACTATAATCCCCTTTCGCTCAACTACGCCGCTGTCTCATTAGTCCAATTCTACTTGAATTTCATGACATCCAAACCTTTCGCCAGCCTTCGTTCCGCTCCACCATCACCACCAACTGGCTTATGTCACCCAGATCCATTCCCGCCGTCGGTGCCAGTGTCTACCAGTTGCCAGATTAAACGAATCTTCATTAACCCACTCAAGGAGAGGCTTGTTAATTTTGTTAACTCTCATTTACATGGCGCATCAGGCATCCCCGCCCCGCCTGCCATCCCCTCAGGTAGCAGTCAGCCACATCATGTACTCTCCCAGCTCCAGCGTTGTAACCAACGAGCCACGACGTAAAGGGATATGTTAATATTACAAGTTAATTGCAAAGTCTCCACTTCAAAAAGCCCTTCTCCCCACAGATACACACAGCCACCCCTCGTCGCGTGGAACCTATTCAGTCAGAGCACACGGTGGATATCATTAGCGATAACGTTTCCCTTTTTGGCATACGCTCCGAGTCCTGACGACGGCGACGACGACGACGGTGGGTTTTACAAAGGGGAACACAATGCCAACGTCCCCCGCTTCGCGCCCGCAACATTACATCCTCATCATCAGCATCCAGCCTCATCCATCTTACCGTCCGCTCACCCCCTTCAGGCACCACCCAGTCCGGGTGCCGATGTGAATGGATCCTTGTGCTGGGCGCCTCGCAGAGCGCGCAAACTTTAATGAAAATGTTTTTCAGGTGAGTTTACCAACCTTAATTTGCAATCCCGTTGTAGCGGTGTTTTTCTTTCTGCTGGAGCTCTCCCTTAAAGCGTTGACTTATCGACCGCCCGCCCTTCGCCACACAGACACACCAGAGCGCAGGGATGAAGAGGGTCTCTCATCCACTCTAAGACAAATCAGTGCTCCTATTAAAGGTAATTAACAGAACACAGTTTCTGGTGTTGGGACTAGGGATTCCTGGCGATGACGACGACAAGGACGAGAAGAAAAACTGGAGGATATGAGATTTATGGTGCTGCATGGAGTGTACGGGGGGAGGTAAATGATTCGAGGAAACGTTCTTTGGTGATGGATGTGTTCGGGGTTTGGGAGCGAACCGACCATGAGGGGGAAGCTTTACTCTATTTGGAGTTGTTTGGGGTTTTCTTTGAGCACACAACAGTTATGAGCGAGAGGGTATTGAAAAGTTTTCAGCAAATAATTGAACAGCGCTGCAATTTGCCACGGATATGGTTGTTTGGTGAAATTTGAGGGCAGATTCTGTGGGTTTGAGGGATGAGTGGTGGGATGGAGTGGCTGGGTTTTAAATCTTCTTGAGTGATTTGGCAGGAAAGTGACTTGGTATTTTGAAGTTTGATGCGGAATTAGTTTTCGTTCAGGAAGAGCAGGTGCACATGAGCGTTTTTTTAATGATGCGGCACTGCTTGTGCGCTCTAGAGTACTCAGAACTACATTGAGTAGATTTCTTTTTTTGAAACACTACTGGAGCACTCAGACTCAAAACTGATCCATTGTACTGCCAGGTAGGAACCTACTCCAGTGCCGTCTATTTGATCCCAACGGCAAATGGTGACTGTACCAGATTGGATTTCACTGGGATTCGAACCCCCTTTGAACTTGGGGCAGGCACTTAACCAACTGCGCTATCCAGTCGTTAAAGTTCTTGCGGTGCCGCTCGTCGTACTCAAACCGTAAATCCCCGAGGAAACTTTGCCACGCGTACTTTTTAAGCCGCAAGTCCTCGCAGACAATTTGCCGCGCGTCCTATTTAAGCAACAAATACCCGCCACAACTCTGCTGCGCAGCATGTTTTCGATCGGTCTAGAGTACATTGTTTTACATTGAGCGGTGTGGGTGACGCCATACGTTTAAAAAGCAATTCTGTGCACCGGCTCTAAGGTTTCAGTGCGATCTCATTGTTTGAAGAACTGAATCTTCAGTCAAGTCTAAAACTGAGTTTCAATTAGCAGAGACCTCTTGCCAACACGATCTATTGCCAGCCGAATCCAGTCCTAAACGCCAAGTTGGTTGAGGTTTTCTCCACTCGTGTGCGCCATTTTAGCAGTTGTCGTCATCTGTAGTGAGTTTACCACAGGTTAGATTCTTAGGGCCGATATTTTTTTGGTCGTTTTCTCCAGACCTGTGCGCTGTTTTAGAAGCGGTCGTCGTCTGTTGCGGTGAACGGCAGGTTACCATCTTAGGACCGGTATTTTCTTGTTCGCTTTCTCCACTCGTGTACGCCATTTTAGTAGTGGTCGTCATCTGTTGCGTTGTACCACAGGTAGCGTTCTAAGGGCCGGTACATTGTTGTTCGCTTTTTCCACGAGCGCCACAGGTTACATACTTAGGACCGCTCTTTGTTGTTAATTTGCTCCACTCGTCTGTGCCACCTTAGGGCCGGTACTTTTTTGTGCGTACATTCTACTTCTGATGTAATACATTCCTCTTCTCGTTCTCTAAGAGTGACTCCTGCCAAATGAATTTTTAAAATGGACCTCTCTGCCCTTCAGTTGCCTTGAATTGTTCCAAGCGTCGTCATTGTTCGCCCCCCCGTCAAGCCACCCACCTGGGAATTGATTTTAAAGTCTTTCATTCCATTTTTCAAACCAATCATTTGTCTCTTACAATTTGGAAAAGAAAAAAAATCAAAACTCAAAGAAACTTCTCTGCTCCCAGCGGGACGATTTAAATTGTCTCCCCCCCTGCAAGACAACGCAACAAATTCAAATTCATGTCCCACGGACACACGCACAGGCGAACTTTCACTTGTCACACCTTCCTCGCTTTATTCAGATGTTAAAAGTCCTTTCAGCAGCACCCCACAAAGCAAAAGAAACGAGGGAAAAAAGACTGAAATCCGAATTAGAGGGGCGACAGATTTTGAATTTATTACCCCACTTGCCGCTCGGTGTTTGGCTGACGTTCCTCACAGTCCTTCGCAGGATTCCGCCGTCACTGTTTCCATTTTATTTCCCTCGGTAAACCACCCTTAAATCGAGTGGAACGTATTTTGGTTGGAAAATTATTATTTATTGGCTTCTCCACGCTAGCCGGCCGGGTGAAGAAATTTCCACGAAACACTTTAGTCCTGCCACAGCGGAGTCAAATCAGCGTCAGGCGCCTTCTCGTGTCGTCGTGGAGTTTAACAAATGTGTGTGATCAACTTCGAGGCAGGAGCCATAAATCTCGGGTCTAATTGATTTATAAGCGGTTTTCGATTCGATTGGTCATCGCAGCGGTGACTGGGTTGGTTGGTGGTGATGACAGCGCTGGTCGACGGTTTCTTGTGATGCCATGGTGGATCCTTGTAATTGGTTGTCGTCCAGGAAAACCGATGTGCGATGGGTTTAACGCCAAAGCACTTAAGTGAACGTTTATTTGAAGATTTATGCTGGTGCCGCAGTGGCGATTGTTTGTGGCCGATGAGTAACCATCGACGTTGGGTTGATTAGAAATTCAGTCACCAATCGGGTGACAATGTGGTGAGTCATCTGCAGTGAAGGGAGAAGTCATTCAACTGAAAATAGGACAGGAAGTGATTGGATGCATGCAAGGGAATCTGCCGTCAAGGATCACTGAGCACATGTTAAAGACTGTGATAAAAAATAGTCCGGCAAGCAATTAACAAAGCAAAGGCCTGAAAGCAATGACCTCAGCAATGGCGATGGATGGATCTGGACGTTGTTGTTCGAGTTACTAAGTTTGTCATGTAGGCTATCGTGATCATCAAATGGTTTGTAACACTTTCAGGAGTAAAGGGAATTTGAGGAATTTTGAGGGATTTGAAGAAATTATGAAAATCCCCGAATAACGTGGAGCAGCAACTCTCAAGTGGATGGATGGATGGGGGTTAAAATGTCGAAACTGGTCGAAATGCTAGGGTTGGGTTGTCCTTCAGCGTGTGCAGGGTGGGCCATCTAGTGGTTCTTTTTTTAAATCATAGGTTATTTTGATAGTGACAACTGTTTCCCGCTCGAAATCTTGACAGAACAAAATTTATGCTTGAACAACGTTGGGGAATATTGAAAACTTATTTCCAAAGTGAGTGCTGAGTAGCCCAAACAGTGCGTTTTTTGAAAAGAAGTTTCGGCCGAAATGAAGCACCCACAGCGAATGCTGTACTCAAGTTTGTGCAGAAAGATCGTGAGACTGGTTGCTAGTGGACAACACTCATAGTCCCCGTCGTCGTACGGTGCGCACAGATGAGAATGTGGCTGCTGTGACCGAGTGTGAGACTCAATTCACGAACATCAACTCGCCACCGATCTCGGCTTGCACAGCTCAGCGTTTCCGCACTGAGGAGAATTCTGCACAAAGATCTCGGATTATTCGCTTACAAGATCCAATTGACTCAGCAATTGAAGGCGCACGACCCGACCATCCGCCTCGTTATCGCTTCGCTGTTTGGGCCTTAGAGCTTAGAGCAGCTTGAATTGAACAACGATTTTGGGCGAAAAATCATCTTTTCTGATGTGGCGAGGTGCATTTTCACCTCGGCGGCTACGTTAACAAACAAAATTGCCGCACCGCATCTGGGGCTCGGAAAACCCAAACCCGCACGTTATTGTCGAGAAGCCAATGCATCCACACCACAGGGACTGACGGTTTGGTGCGGATTGTGGAGTGGTAGTATCATTGGACCATTTGTCTTCGAATATGAGGCTGGGAACAGCGTTTTGGTCAACGGTGGGCGTTACAGAGCCATGTTGACCTAAATTTTTTTGCTGAAATTGAAGAGATGGATTTGGACGACCTCTGGTTCATGCAGGATGGCGCGCCATGCCACACAGCTCATGCCACAATCGATCTTTTGCGCACCAAATTCCCAAATCGTGTTATCAATCGTCTTGACGAAGTCAATTGGCCGTCTCGCAGCTGCGATTTGGCCCCCTTGGACGTTTTATTTGTGGGAAACCGTGAGGGACCGATGATATGGCAACAATCCGGAAACGATTTAAGCACTTAAACCATCATCAAGGTCTTGGAAAATTGGTGTGAGAGAATGGGGTACTGCGAAGCCAGCCAAGGCAGCCGCTTGAACGGCGTTATATTTCGATTAATGGGAATATTATGGCTCAGTATTAAAGCCGTAAAGTATGGTCAAAATGTAATTTTGTTCATTTTATTGCATTTTTAAAAAGAAACTCGTATTTGGCTCACCCTGTATATCGATATGAACTTAACGCCTTAATTGGCTGGGTCACGTTGAGCGCATGGAGAACTTAGATCCGGCCCAAAGAATCTTTAACTCTAAACCTGTGGGTTAACGCAACTGAGGACGTCCATGTCTAAAGCGGCGCACACAAGTTTAGAGAGACCTTAACCAACTTGATGTGTGAAGTTGGAGACAGCTAGCGAAGAATCACCCTGGACTGTAGCTCTGTACAGAGAAAAAAGAAGAAGGCTAATAAGCAAAAAAAAATTACGACTAGATGGCGCAGTTGGTTTAGTGCCTGCCCGGTTTTTCAAATCTGGTCCAGTCACCATTTGCAGTTGGGATCAAATTAACGGCACTATCACTGGAGCGGTTGATCAGTGGTAGTAGTCTGACTGTGGGTATCATAATGGACCAACAAGGTCTAAGTGTCCCCCCCTTATGTGTCTCGGTAATCGTGTTATGCTGAGGAATGGTCTGATCGAATGGCCAGTTAGCTCATTCGATTTAACACCTACGTTGGGTGTCTTTTTATGGGGTTACGGTAGAGCGTTGGCTTATAACAACAAGCCAACAACGTTAGAGGAGCTCAGGAACAATATCGAATGCGGAATTGCCAACGTTCTGGTCGATATGTGCGGAAGGGTGTTGAAAATTTGGTTCCAAAGAATCGATACACGTACTTTAGGTGGTCATACATTTTTTTTTATATTTTGCGCGCAAAAGGACTACGAATACCCTTAAGTGTCCGGAATCAATCACAGCACGGGCCGAAGGTATAGAGGCAGAAAGGAAGAGGAGGTAACTGTGTACATTGGTCCTAAATGCTGCATGTTGGAATTCCATCCTTAAATTTACGAGCTGTACATCTTCTGGAATACATTTCAGTACGGTATCTACATTATTTTGTGCTTTATTTAAATACAAAACTCTGCAGGAAAGGAACTGCAGCCAGATAAAGAAAAAAAAAAAAAAACATATGCTCAGCTACGGAGCATTCGTATTCGTTGAGTGACTTGAATTCAATTGCATGGTGTAACGCAGGGTCTTTTGATACAGCAATGCCAGAGATTTCTACAAGAACTGGACCTTTTCTTGGTACGTATTCCCTTTCACGAGAAACATCCATAAAAACGGAGCAGAAAGTCATTCATTTCAAAGACATCCGAAGCACCAGCCAAGAAGTACAATGTTTCTAACCACACAATACGACATAAGCAGAACCGAAATCCAAGCCACTTTAAAGCGTTTTGTAGGAGCCTAGCAAGCATAAATCGTTACAGCCACCCTCCTTTGTAAACACTTACAAAGAGCTTAAATCCGCGCTCAGTCAATGCTCAAGGGGCCCGAAGTGAGGTCCCCGCCAGGAACGCATGAAAACAAAAATCCGTTTGCACGCTAAATTACCAAAATGAGCTTAACCATAATCCAGCAGTGTTCCAAATACCACCGGGATCTCATTATTAACAGAAGATTCCCCTGCCGAGTAACACATAGGAGCCATCAGTGATATATCATCCTTCCTTTGTTGCAGCTCCGTCCTCTGAATTATCACATCATCTGCTCTGCCGAAATCAGGAGCGGAGCAGGGCGGCGGCACTCGAAACAAAAGCGTACAAATCTATTTTAAGTGGAATAAGCCGCTTACACTGCTATCCTGTGCTTCGACTTAAACACAATTTAAGCATAAATGATGACGTAGTGGTGGCAAGGACATTCTTTTGGTTCCACTCTCGCCGAGGGTTTTTCCCGATGCTCAAATTCATAAACAAAGGCCAGACACTTGCGCCACCCACGCTGGCGCCCCCCACTTAACTTATGAGAGAAAGTATACCGCAAACTGCTGCTTGCACTTAATCCCCATTAATCTTGCTTCCGCATCCCCGCATCCTTGTGTGTGCGGAATGTGAGTCGAGAAAATTGCAAGGAAACATGTTAATCCTTGATAACATTCCCAGGAACTCCTCCCCCGCCCGCGCATAGGCCATGCCAAGAGAGACAAAATCCTAACAATCTCATAACTCACTCAACAGTCGGCGGAGGATGTGCTGATAGGGGGCGTCCCGCTCCGGGCTCACTTGTTGGGTTGTCAATTTAATCTGCGACACACTGTCGAGCTGTCAATAATTTTTCGCCTCCGCCTCCCCCTCCGCTCGATCCCTGCACGGGTTCGGTTCAACGTTTCGGCGAAAATAGAATCAATTTTCCATTTTATTTGATTTTCATGGAAAACACTTTCGGTTTAGTCGTGTGTTTTTGTGTCCCCACTCCACTTGCACGGAACTCACTCACATGAAAATTGTGTGCAATTTTAAATCCCCCTACCCCCGGCGAATGGTATAATCGACTTGACACGGTATCGGCAGATAGAGTGGTAGCAGTGTGTGGCACATCCCCCGCGGAACGGCTCTGTAAATGCGTTCGTGGAAAACGTCGAAGCAAATCAGATTTTTTATTGCAATTTCGTGGAGAATTTCATGGCTCGAGGGGAGCGATGTCGATTGCTCTCGGCTGGGGGTGGTGCAAAATGCAAATTTATTTCCAAGGAGTTAGTCTAGCTCCGGCTGGGAGTATGACGTCGTATATTGACGGCTTTGGACCGGAACTCGTATCGGGAAGACACAATTAGCTGATGAAGATTGAGGTTATTGGGTTTTTGGAAAGGCTTCCGTTCTTAAATCAGTTTATGCTGCTCTTGGCTTGGGGCAATGCCTTGAATTTTGACAGTGGAATCTTTGAGAGAGTCAATTATTGGAATCTTGCGAAGAAGGTGAACTGATTTGAAGGAGAGTTCTACGTCGATTAAGCTTCGAATTTCGTCGAAAGGCTGACTTTACATCGAAACGGGGGTTATGGCAGAAATGGGCCTGTATTTACGTTAGCAGCTGCGTCTGGGACTTATAGTAGGGGATCCTTTCGCCTTTGGTGGTGAGACGCCGAATAGGTTAGGCTTTATAGGCGTGAAGCTGCACCAGATTAGGACCAAGAGATTCGAACTGCTTGTAAAAAGTCTATTTTTCGTCGGAAACCGCCAAGTTCTATGCATGAATCTCAGAACGTTCCCAACTCAATTTTCTACAGATCTCCAAAAGCAAAACTTCTTGATATTCTGTCAAATTCTGCTCAGTTTTTGCAATCTCCTTCTCCTTAAAGCTGGGCAATTGGAAAACAGATGGCAAACAATTACTGACTGATTCTTCCTCATCTCTGATGATTGGATAGCACAATTGGTTAAGTGCCTGCCCTAACTTGCAGGGGTCCCAGGTTCGAATCCCAGTAAAAGCAAAGTAGTTATCCGGTTTTTCAAATCTGGTCCAGTCACCACTTGCCGTTGGGATCAAATTAACGGCACTATCACTGAAGCGAGTGGATGATGCAGTTGATTAAGTGCCTGTCCCAAGTTAAAGGGGTTCGAGGTTCGAATCGCTGTGAAATCGAATCTGGTCCAGTCACCATTTGCCGATGGGATCAAATTGGTGGTACTAGAGTAGGTTGCTACCTAACAGTACAATGGACCAGTTTTGAGTCTGAATGCTCCAGTGTATTGTTTCAAAAACCCTCTGAAAAAAAAAAACAGATCTGCACGTGGATTAAGCGAGGCAGAAACTTTGATAAGAGAACAAGAGACAGCCTCCTCAAAAAGCAGTTCTCGGGTTGAATAGTAAATGAGTCCGAAGATGTGGTTAGTACGAAGACGAGAAGGTTGATACTCTCTGAATAAGCAAATCTGAATATTATCATAATAACAATGGCGGCGAGTCCGAGGTGGACCAGGGCCTTCTCAGCAACCACTCTTGCTGTGCGTGCTATTGTTCTCTCACGAGTGAAGGGGACCTACAGATTATTGTCGACTCCGAACGGAGAACCTATTTCTAGACAGTTATACTCTTTGATCATTGTCAGTGACTCGAAAGAGGTGGAGCCGCAAACAATTTTATTTTTGAAAAATTGTTGTTTTTGCTGGGACTTGAACCTAGACTGTGAAAGTCATATGCGTTTAGTTTTTCATGTGTTTTTATTGCTCAATTCATATCTATCTAACTTACTGACCTAACGCGAGTACTCTAAGCTAATCTAATATGAAAGAATTTGCATTTCGGCCTACGCTATTAGTATTTTATAATTTATGTTGCATTTCTATTTTTTTTTCTTTTCTTGTCCAAGAAAATTTAAAAAACTTGGACTTTTTGTTTTTAGTTTATCCTTATCCTAACTAAACCTTAACTAAAACTTACAATCTATTTAATCTACTTAAAACAACTTAAACTATGTCCGTAACACAATACGGATACGTGCACCAGGGCGCATATGGTATTTATATGCTTAACATACATATTTTAAACGCCGTGATGCATATTTTTTTGGATTTTTTTTTTTATTTAAAATTTTTTTTTTTTGATTTTTGGTTTTATGGTGTTTTTTTTTTCTTCTTATGCTGCCTAAAACTAATTTATTCTATGCAAGTTGGCCACTTGAAGTCAGCTATCAAGTCATTGATAGCGGCGAAGGCTTATTGTGTTGTGACTACCAATAAAAATATCGTTGTTTGGCAGACTCTGCCCTGTCCCAGGCTGAGATCGCCACACTGAACCGAAGAAGATCCTCGTGGCTGCGAGCGACGTCCGGCTCGTATTGGAGTCGCCTACCCACCGTTCGGCGTGCGACATGGAAGATGATAGGACATCCTTCTGTATCCTTTATCAGGCCTTTTTCGTCCAAATAAAGGAAAGCTTCGGGCGGAATAAGGCCGTTAAGGCGCACCTTCTCATGGTACATTATGTTAGGGTAGTAAGCCCCAAAGATCAGACAGTTGGTGGAAGTCATAGCTTGTGCAATGTGACTCCGAATCAACTTAAAAATAAAATTATCTATCCTAATCAGGTTTGCGCCGTTGTAAAAGACCTCGTTGGGATAGAATTTCTTGTACTCGGGTGTGCGACACAACCGGAGGTAGGTCCGAAGACACTGCCTCTCGAACACCCTAATCTTTTCCATCTGGGAAGGACTCAAGTTGAACCACTCTGGACAACCATACACCGTGATTGGCCGGATAAGGGCCTCCTCTCCGTATCAATTCAGGGATATTTCACAAGCAATGAATGAATTTGATCGGAACAAATTGCCAAACTTTTTTCCTCTGAAATGTTGGCAACCTTGAAAATGCCACGACGAGAAAGAATCCTGGCAAGTGTTTATCCTTAATCCTTCAACTACTTAATTTCGATTCATTTCAACTTGACGTCAGCAAAGTTTTCCCCCAAAAAACATTTAGCGCGAGCTTGCCGCTTTAACAGAATTGAAGTTTCGCGGTATTCAACACTCTTACTCTCGTCTCCTCTTCGGACTTTTAATTAAGAAGAACACCAAAAAAAACAACAAACACAAAAATTCAACAACCACCAACTGGACATGGGAAGCCGGTTGTTAATTAGTCTTGCAAGTGCACACCCACCAAAGGAGCAATGAAAGGAAATCCAAAAGGACCTCAACAAATCTCATTAAAAATCATAATTACGTGTCCTACAACAAAAATTGACTTCATCCAAAGGATCTGCCACACTGCTGGTTAGTGTACCGTTGAGAAGAACGACTTCCGGGTCTCCTCTCCTGAGGGACGTACGAATAACGACGAAAAAAAAAACTCCATAAACCCTTCCTTGCGATTCACACACAAAAAAAAACTAAGGGTGTGTTCGTACTTCTCTTTGTTGTTGTTGCTGTTCGTTTCCCTGTGCCCATTCCTTGACGAGCTATCCAGGTCAACCGGCGGATCGTAGGCGCTGGGTATTCATCATTTTCTGTGACGTTGGGGTGTCATGATTTCTGTCATATTGGACCGAGCTGGTGCCACATAACGGAGGAGAGTGAAAGCCTGTGTAGCACTTGGTTTAATTGCAAAATTAACCACCAGAGGGGCTTAGGTTTGTTTTGTGTAATTAATTTTCATAACCGTTCTGGGCGGGGTGCTCCTATCCCTTACGAGGGTGGAAATGGAAGGGAAAAACTGTTGCATGGTCTGGTTTTGTTATTTGGGATGAAAAGGGTTTCTATGTTAACGTGGTGAGTTATTGCTTTGCAAGCGTGTCACACCCGCATGTGTGTCAGTGAAGTAGGAGTCGTTAGTTTGGGCAAAAAACTTGACAAACACATATATCGCATGAGGGGATCAGAGTTGTGGTCCTCTGAATGTTTTGAAGGGAAGGGCTCCCTTTTTTTGGTTGGGGAACTTCAGAAGGGTGATTGTTTTCAAACGAATTTCTAGAAAGTGCAGCCTAGCTTTCCACAGGACATGGCAACGCGCAACTCTCCCGTGTTGTGACTGAGCTGCGGTCTTGGTTTTTGTTAAAAATGGTCTTTGAAAGAAGCCAATTGGAGCTTCAGTCTTTTGCTAACCCAGTTTTCAGGATGAAAACATTTTAAAACCCTTTTTTGCTCGAGAAGGTCTTTCTTCGTTCAGAAGTCAACTGAGCATTTAAAGAGAGAGATGCGCCTTTAAGTGGCAGAGTTCCATAAGGATTGCCAAAAGGGTTAGAAGGGGACCTCACTTTTCCACTCTAAAAAGCAAAGTGGACGCATTGATGTCAACTTTTCAACAGTACTGGAGTTATCTCCACCATATTCAATCGCTTGCTGGAACTGTTTGCATGAAAGATAAAAAGCAGAATTTGCTTTTAGTTTTGACAGTTTCTTGACATTTATGTTCAAAATGAATAGGAAGAGAAAACCTTGCGTTTTCCCAGAAGTTATTTAGAAAGGTTACCTTGCGTGATTTTTCGTGGTTCTAATGGAATGCATGACTGTGGATAAATTTTATATCACATGTACTCTATATGACGAGAAAGTTAACAACAAATTAACGCATTGTGGTGGTTCAGTCTGGTTCTGGAATAGAGAGTGCGGCGGGCACGTGTAGACACATGACACGAAGGCAACTTCTTCTACAAATCGGATCAGCTGCTGGGTATGCACATATAATTGCGCGTTCCCAGCGAGCCGTAGTAGAAGCGGCGATTGGAGAACAGGCGAAACAGGCTGATATTACAGTAAATGAGAAGAGGAAAAAGTACAGGCTGGATCAAATACAAGTTTCTTTTTAAAAATGCAATAAAATTAACAAAATTAAATTTCTTCCATGTATTATGGCTTTATTAGTAGAAAAGAATATTTCCATTAATTATGAAATACAACGCCGTTCCAGCGGCTCCTTCGGCTAGCTTCGCAGTAGCGCATTCAGTCACCCCAATTTTCCAAGACCTTGTTGATGTTTTCGGGCGGTAGCTCACGAATTGCTTGGATGATATTGGCCCCAAGTGATTGAATCGTTTCCGGATTGTTGCCATAGCATTAGTCCCTACAAAAAAAAAGTCCAAAGGGGGTCAAACGCAGCTCCGAGGCGGCCAATTGACATCGCCAAGACGGTTGATAACACGATCTGGGAATTAGGTGCGCTAAATATCGATTGTGGCATGGGCTGTGTGTGCAGGAAGGCGTGCCACTGCATGGACCAGAGGTCGTCTAAGTTAATGTCTTCAATTTCAGTAAAAAAAAAAGTCAGTTAACATGGATCTATAACGCCCACCGTTGACTGAAACGTTGTTCCCAGCCTCATTTCGAAGAAAAATGGTCCAATGATGCCACCACTCCACAATTCGAACCAAACAGTCATTCTTTGTGGATGCATTGACTTCTCGACAATAACGTGCATATTTTCCGAACCCCAGATGCGTTGCGGCAATTTTGTTTGTTAACGTAGCCGCGGAAATGAAAATGCGCCTCGTCTCGTCAGAAAAGATGATTTTCGCCCAAAATGGTTGTCCAATTCAAGCTGTTCTAAGGTCCAAACTGCGAAGCGATAACGAAGCGGATGGCCAGGTAGAGCGCCTTCAATTGCTGAGTCAATTGGACCTTGTACGCGAATAATCCGAGATCTTTGTGCAGAATTCTCCTCAGGCTAGTGCCTGAAATGTTGAGCTGTTGAGATCGATGGCGAGTTAATATTCATGAATTTAGTATCACACTCTCGGCCACCGTCACAGCAGCCACATTCCCATCTGTGCTCACCGTACGACGACGGGGACGGGGACCATGAGTGTTGTCCACTAGCATACCAATCTCACAAGTTTGCGTACAGCAATCGCGGTGAAAGTGCTTTATTTCGGCCAAAACTTCTTTTCAAAAACGCTCTGTTTGGGCTACACAGCACTCACTTTGGAAATAAGTTTTCAATATTTCAAAACGTTGTTCAGACATAAAGTGACTCATCCGGGGACTGACTTTCTATCAAGATTTCCGGCGGGAAACAGTTGTCAGTATCAAAATACCCTATGATTTAAAACAAAACCACTAGATGGCCCTCCCTGTACAATAGTGTGGCCTGTTCAGTGCCATTTGTAAGTCCCCCTGGCTTGACTTGCCTTGCTTGACTTGCACTTTTTGCGATTGAATCTCCCAACCGCTATCAACAGAAAACAAGACCAAAGATCGCACCCAAATTATTCTATCGAAAAGACCATGTCTTTTTCCTCCGCTTTATATGTTGTCCGTGCCTCTGCGCCGTAAGGCGGAGTGGGATGATGAGGGTCCTGTACAAAGTCAAATCGCGACATTACTACAAGTTGTTCATTACAGTCCCGGCAGGCTTCTTCTCTGTTCGTACAAATCACAAGCAACTCTTATACTTCGATGCAGCGTTGCCTTGTAGGCTTCTTGCTTTGCTGCATGTGCCTGCCTGCACTCGTTGTCAAACCAGGGGTTTTTCCTTGTTGGCGTTTTAAAACCCAGCACATCAGTAGCGGCTTCTCTGATGACTCTTTGACAACGTTTCCATTCTTCGTCTATTGTTTGTGCAGGCGAGGTCGAACTTTCGGAGAGTTTCAGGGAGACTCGACCGGCAAAGTTCCTGGCAGTCTGTTGCGATTGTAGCTTTTTGACGTCACACCGTGGTTGTCTTCCTCGACTCCGTTGTTCCGTTGATATCCATGTCCTTACCTTGACTTCAACATGGAAATGGTCCAAGTCGATGTTGGCGCCTCAGAACGTTCGGATATCAAGAATATTAGAGAAGTGTCTGACGTCGATCGCAACGTGATCAATCTGGTTGACGGTTGAATGATCAGGAGATCGTCAGGTCCCTTTAGAGATTTTCAGGTTTGGGAACCGTGTGATAGCTACAGAGAGGTTTCGCTCCGTGACGCCTGCCCCCGTTTTCGGACATGATGATCGTATAGGCTGTGTTTATCGATGACTCTAGCAAAGATGTCTTTTTTTGTCACCTCTTGCTCTCTTGTTTGTCAATACGATCTTGGTGTCGTAGCTGGGGCATTGATCGTATGTTCTTTCTAGGAGATCATAGAGGTCGTCCTTGTGCTATGGGGGGCGTGTGCGCAAATCAGGCTGATTTTTCCAAATGTAGCCTTGTTATGAGGCACTTGCTTGCATGCTTGAAGCTAAAGACTTTTTGCCTCAGTCTGCCGCGATCAACAAATCTACATCTGAATAAGCGCTCCCTTCGCTCTCTGGAGCAATCGTCGTAATAGATGACCCAAACTCTATTGATCTTGAATTCTTCCATCAATTGAAACACATTTAAGGTAGCCCTAAACGACGAACATGCTCGCCAAACTTGCTCGTGCTCGCCGCATTTTTGTCGTGTATGGGCTGGTTCGCGAGCCGCTCGCTGTTGGCGAAAAATTTCGATTTTGTCGTGTTCGTTGACTTTGATGTTCGCCGTGTAGGGCCATATTCGCGAGCGAACCTCATTTATGCTGTGAACGTCGCCCAGCGCATATCGCGGATTAAGCACAATGTCACCAGTCAGCCACGATTTTATCTAGGAATTCGACACTTGCGCTTGTCTATCGAAAATGAATGTTCGCCAAATGTGTTCGCCGTGTAGGGGATAAGGCAAACGAGCAAGTTCGGCGAACATGTTCGTCGTTCAGGGCTACCTTTAGCGAAAGCCAATTGTGACTGTCTACCAGTCTCCTTCTTTCCCCATGCAAACCCAAACCTGCTCAAAAAATAAAACCCAAGATACGATCAAAACCAAAGACCCAAACAAATGTTCGCATCAAAACTCCAGAGGATGTCACATCAGCAACCACACGTGTGGGTTTCCTGAAATCACTTGAAAAACCTTTAAATAGGTTCTGCGAACTCCAGCCGCCCAGCTGCTGAGCATCCACTTAACCAGTCAAACCAGCCACTTCAGCTGGCACTCAACATTAAAAATTCAGTCTCCAAGCTTACAATCCCGCACAGGAACCACTTCACTTCCCTACACTCTTGCACTTCCCAACGATATGTTTCGAAATTTATTTAACTGGAAACCAAATGAGTGGTTGTACCCAAATCAAAATATTCAAACCGACCTCCGGCCGTCTGCAGTCCCCCACATACTCGTATGCACACTGGCAGTCGCTGTAAGCCAGGTACCATCCGAACGAACGTATCTACCGACATGAGGATTTATACAGAAAAAAATATAAATCAGCAGACAATGATTTTGCTGAAAGGCAATTTTCAGCTTCCACTTCGGGTTCGATTCCTCGCGACGACCCTCCCCCACCCACCCCCGTCCGCGCACACAGATGTCACTGAGGGTTACAAATATTTCATCCCTTTGTGACATGGAAAAGCCATTATCACAGAGCCTCACTCGACTGAAAAACCTTTCTCCGCAATTCTCGACTTTCCGTGAGGACGGTTGGGGGCTGCATATGCATATGCCAGCCTGTGATACCACGAGATCAGACGGAGATAGCCTCTCGGACGCGAGCGCGGTCACCGGATTTATATTCGTCCCCTCGCCGGCTCTGCTGCTGCGGCAAGTTTCATTTTAAGGATGCACTCAGTTCGAACGTATCATTTTTTTCCTCGGCTCCATTTCCATATCCCCCCGCTCGGGGAAACCCCAAAACAATACAACAGAAAAACGGGAAATTGGGGATTTACTTCTGATATCGGGGAATTATTTAAGGACATTTTAAGTGCTTCTTTTGATTGACAAACGACGTCCGCCGCTGCCGGGTTGCTTCTGGCTAATCCGCCCCCGCCCCCCAGGACAATCTGTTAAAGTTTCAAGTCCCCACTCCGGCCAATCGATAACTGCTAAGTACAAATTTATTCGAAATCGATACCGTTGCCGTTTCCTTTCGATTTTGTTATCCTGTCTTGGATTCAGGACTTTGTTTTTCTTCTCTCCTTTGTCCCGCAGAGACAACAGATCCTTCTGTCGACTGGAAAATGTTTGCAAGACTCCCTCTGAATTATTCATAGACGTCGACGCGTTCACGGGGTTCGATGCTGGCGGAGGTGATTGTGGTGGTTGGTGATAATGTTAGTGGTTCTCTGGTGGAAAAAATCGTAATTTAAACACTTATCACTAAGAGATAACGGTTCCATGAATGTTCTGACAGTCATAGTTGTCCTTGTCGCCTATTGTAAGGTTGACGGTTGGTCGGGGGTAGAGCAAAACAAAAATCCCGAGTAGACATTTGCAAGTTAAGAACATTTCGAAGATCCAATTCGGATCAAACGATGAGAAGAGAGAGAGAGTGAGAGTGTGTGGGTGTGTGTGGGCGAATGGAGAGCGGTATCAGTTTATTGAAATCTAGGACGTTATGTCGAGATGAAGTCGATGCAGAATTTTAAGCGAAAGGTAAAGTTACGCAGGCACTGGGGAGGAAGACGGTGTATGCGAGAATGTGTGCTTTCGAGGAATGGGTTGAAATTTATCGTTATCGTCGCTGTGGGTTGAATACTGAAAGGATGGATTTGAGAAACCTTTAAAGAAGGACATCATTTAAGACATCCATGCTGACATTTGCTGATTGAATGGGAGTCAGAACGTGCGTGAGCGAACAGGAGTATCGAGTCACCTTTTTTTTTTTCGGAGGATTTTTGAAACTCTCCTGGACTCCAAACTGGTCCATTATACTGCCAGGTAGCAACCTACTCCAGTGCCGTTAATGTGATCCCAACGGCAAGTGGTGACTGGACCAGATTCGATTTCACTGGGATTCGAACCTGGGACCCCTCGAACTTGGGGCAGGCACCTAACCAACTGCGCCATACAGTCGCTCTCGAGTCATCATATTTTGTCTGAAGGGAGAAGAACTCAGAATTCAGGGTATGGGAGTCCTGCAAAATCTTCGGTCGATTAGTCTCCTTCTATGCATAAGCAAAGTTTTCGAGAAGATTGTCAATAGAGTTCAGTGGGCGGAGGACAGAAAAATAATACCGAACAATCAATTTGGATTTAGGAGCATAATAATACATGCTCGCCAAACTTGCTCGTGCTCGCCGCATTTTCGTCTTGTATGGGCTGGTTCGCGAGCCGCTCGCTGTTGGCGAAAAATTTCGATTTTGTCGTGTTCGTTGGCTTTGATGTTCGTGTTCCGTGTAGGGCGAACCTCATTTTTGCTGTAACCGTCGCCGCGGTTGAAGCACAATTTCAACAGTCAGCCACGATTTTATCGAGGAATTCGACACCAGCACTTACCTATCACACATGTTGACGGTTTGTGGAAACAACACGAAATTAATTTTCGCCAAATGTGTTCACCGTGTAGGGGATAACGTAAACGAGCAAGTTCGGCGAGCATGTTCGTCGTTTAGGGCTACCTTTAGAAACCAAACTCAAGTGTACTCGGAACCGAAACACCGGCGGAAATAAAAGTACAGCAAAATCAGCTAAGCAATTGGAACAAACTGGGGATTCACATCTAAGTCGTGATTGCAACAAACTGGAAACTCACATCAATTGTGACGTATTTCAGAGAGGCCTTTGAGGACTTTGTCTACAAAAATTGATCCGAAATTTTTCAAAATTTACCTTCAACAAGTTCAAAACGACGTATAAGTGATGCCGCTCGATTTTAGCCTTTCAACGGACAGAAGAACCGAAAGACTCCTCAGAGGCCAACGACTTCCATTAAACTCTCAAAAACGTTCCCCTGTGAAATAAGTAAACGCTCCCACTGCTGGCCGACAGCAATAAATCAGCACCAACAATTCACTTCGTCAGTCATTAACCTCCGGGGCACGTACCTCCTCAGGCCACCCTCCGTCGCAAAAAAAAAGTATTTCAATGTTTTTGGTAAATTTTTCATCAGCTTGTCACTTGTCCTCTGGGAGCGGGTGAAAACAACGAAACAAGCCCCGGCCACCCCTAGGATCTCTGTCAAAACTCGACCAAGTCAAAAGCGGGCAGAGCCTCGCTTAATTTATGACATCTCATAATGGAGGTTCATTACACACCGCGTCCATTCGCGGGCATCCCCTTCGGCGAAAATGAGCACGGCTCCAACCTCCCGACTGATTAATTACGCCGTTGATGCGAACTGCCATTGAACGCTGCCGTAATGCGAAGTCGCGCGACGACAAACGACGTCGGGGACGTTCATGCAAACGTCAGCGGAAGTTGGTTATTTGAAATTTTTTTTTGCCCTCCTTCCGTCTCCACTCTGCTGGCTTTGGAAATCGTTTCCGCAAGCATGTAATTGGGGAGAATGACAAATTGCGCAATCGATGTGCTGCGTCCAGGACTTCGAGTCGTGCCATTACAAAATTGAAGCGCGCCCTTCTGTGGAGTTTTTTCTCTCCCGGCGAGATTGGATTGCAATTATCCTGTTGTGAGTGTGCTCTCAGCGGAGGAGGAAAGTCGTAAACTCTCATCTCTCTGTTTGCAATCAGAAATGTAACCTCTTTACAGGATTACCTGTCTGAGAGTCTGTGGGGCGGGTGGAGGGGCGTCCTGTCAATTCCCACATCGTGCCGATGTCACAGCCACGGATGGGAGATACCTTTTTGTGTACACTCAATCTGATAAAAGTGTTTGCCATCGAAAATAAACAGAAACATAAACAAAACATTCATAATCCTTGTGAGATGTTTGTCCTTACATAGCGCACCGAGGCAGGGAAGGAAGGAAGGAAAGTTGGAAGAGGTTTTCCAGGACGGCAGCGTACGTGCCAATGTCTCCCCTGTCTTTGGAACTTGAAAATCTTCCAGAAGAACAACTTCATACGAACTTTTGAGGCCTTTTTTCGGGAGTCTTGTTTGTCTTGAGCATGTAATGCGGAGAGCTCACATGTGCGAGTGGGGAAGGTGAGAAGGGCTGCTCTCATGTTATCCACTGTCATGACACGAGGCCCTTGGCTACTTGGAATGTTTTTTTTTTGTAAATGCTTCAGTTGTTCATTTTGTCAATTTGCTTTGTGGAATTAGGAGGAAAGTTTAAGTTTAGAGTACTTAAGGGAGGATATTTCTCGACTTCTCAACGTGACGGTCTTTTGTGGGCTATTCAAGTCACCACATGTCATATTTAAATTATCTTTTGTTTGCCGTTATCCCTTGCGTCAGATAAAGTTGGAAGGCGTGCCAGTGTTGGGTACGGGACTTGTTGTGCAACATTGTTGCGCTATACTGAAAAAGGAGTAAAAGCTCTTGAAAATCGAAAACAAATTGAAGTTTAAACATCTTTTTTCAAACGCCTAATCGTCACGCTCTGACTGAGGACCGTGACCTTCAAATGAAAGCGAAGATTCAAAGCTGTGCACACGATTTATGGAGTCTTTTAAGAATCTAAGCGAAAGCCTTGACTGTGTTGACCAATTGACATCGCCAAGACGATGTAACACGATTTGGGAATTTGGTGCGCAAAAGATCGATTGTGGCATAGGCTGTGAGGCATGGCGTGTCTTCCTGCATGAACCAGAGGTCGTCTAAATCCATGTCTTTAATTTCAGTAAAAAAAAACGGTGAACATGGCTCTGCGACGACCACCGTTGACCGAAACGTTGTTCCCAGCCTCGTTTTCGAAGAAAGATGGCACTCTCTGTGGGTGCATTGGCTTCTCGACTATAAAGTGCGGGTTTTCTTTTGCGAGCCCCATGTGCGGCAATTTTGTTTGTTAACATAGCCGCCGAGATGAAAATGGACCTCGCCTCGTCAGAAAAGACAATTTTCCGCCCAAAATCGTTGTCCAATTCAAGCTGGACAGACATTGGCACACAAATTAAGGTAGACTACGGTGGCGGCCGTGGCGTAGTGGGTAAGTGTGTCGACTCCTACGCTCGATGTTCTCGGTTCGATTCCCGTCACCTAAAAATTTGTTCATGGCTCCACCTCTTTCGAGTCACTGACAATGCTCAAAGAGTATAACTGTCCAGAAACAGCTTCTCAATCCCGCCGTTCGAAGGCATTAAACTGTAGTTCCCCTCCACTCGTGAGAGAACAATTGCACGCACGACAAGAGTGGTTGCTGAGAAGCTAGGCCCAGGTCCACCTCGGACTGTTGTAGCGCCGCCATTATTATTACTATTACGATGGGCTGGGCACTAAGCCCGTATGGAAGACGACTAGATGGCCCAGTTGGTTAAGTGCCTGCCCCAAGTTAGAGGGGTCCCAGGTTCGAATCCCAGTGAAATCGAATCTGGTCCCGTCACCATTTGCTGTTGGGATCAAATTAACGGCACTGGGTTAGGTGGCTACCTGGCACTACAATGGACCAGTTTTGAGTCTGAGTGGTCCTGGAGAGTTTCAAAAATCCTCCGTAAAAAGCCCGTATGGGCGAAGAAAAGCAAGCATGGAAGACCCTTTGTAGTAGATTTTCTAGTGAAGAGCAGAGACATTGCTTCTCAAGTGAATTGAGGGGTCCATCGTGTTTAAGAAGATTTCCAAAAACAGTTCCGACACACGGAACATCGTGGGCCCTTGGTGGATTTGAATTTGTGATGGTGAACACAACTAAAGCATTTAACCACTACTGTGGAAAGGACTTCGAAGTCCTTACTTGTACTGTCAACAACTTCTCCAGACATTCAACTCAATCGAAAAAAGAAAACAAACTTCTTCGCATCTTGCCATACCCTGAAATCGCATCGAAGCGATATAAAGTCACCCCTCTTATCAAATTAAGTGCGTTCAATAATTCACGGTAACTTTTCCAATTTCAGTTGTTCACGTTAAGCTTCCAGAACCGCAAAACCGATCCAAGAGCGAAGAAAAAACTTTTTGTTTCCACCCCCAAACCCAGCCACCGTCATAAATGCAAAACTCCTCTGAAAGGTGCTTACCAAAGTTACAGTCACGCAGCCAAAGAGTGGCTTGCCTCTAATTCAAGAGCGTTCCTTCACCCACCCAAGGACCTTCGGCAGAGGAAAACAAACTGCAACAGCGAAATGCAAAATCAAATGTACAACCAACGCAAGAAAAACTGAAATTGTGGATACTTTTAATAAAGTTACTGGCGAGGACCCTCCTGTCTCCTTTTTTTTCGAGGAAGGAAGTGCAGACAATTTGCCGCTGGAAGGAGCGAAAAAAGTTGTTCTTTCATTCTGCCAAGCATCTGGATGCTATCTCGACCACGACGACGTGACGGTAAAGATAGTTTTTCAAGAGAAAAGCGGTTTTGCTTATGTATTTCGATTTTTTTTGTGGAACTCTTTGACAGCTTAATTGGGAATATCGTTTCGGGAAATTGGATGATGCACAGAGGGAGAGTCAGAGTCAGAAGTGGAGTCAGAAGTGGAGGTCTTAATTGATTTGAAATAAAACATCTTGACTTTCGGGTGGTGTTCATATGGGACGGACTCCATTCGAAATCAATAAGAAGAGAAGGTTGTAATGCATACTAATGAACAACGGGGAGTCTGCGACTTCTTAACATTCGTGAGTCTTCTTTTTCTTCTTGTTGCGCTACAATCCGGTGTAGACGTGATCCGCAACCAATAAGTCTCTTAAAGGTAGCCCTAAACGACGAACATGCTTGTCGAACTTGCTCGTGCTCGCCGCATTTCCGTCGTGTATGGGCTGGTTCGCGAGCCGCTCGCTGTTGGCGAAAAATTTCGGATTTGTTTTGATGATCGCCGTGTAGGGCCATGTTCGTGAGGAAACCTCATTTTTGCTGTGAACGTCGCCGAGTGCATATCGCGGTTGAAGCACAATGTCAACAGTTAGCCACGATTTCATCGAGAAATTCACCACTTGCGCTTCCCCATCACACATGTTGACGTTTCGAAGAAACAACACGAAATGAATGTTCGCCAAATGTGTTCGCCGTGTAGGGGATAACGCAAACGAGCAAGTTCGGCGAGCATGTTCGTCGTCGGCTACCTTTAGCTAGCATCACCGTTCGCCAGCTGTCTTCAAACGTGGCACACCAAGTTGATGGGGGTCCCTCTTCAGCAAGTTGATGGGAATCCCTCTCCACTTGTATGCTCCAATTTAAGGCGGACGTTGCATAGTCCCATAGACTCAGGGTCAAATATTCCTTGGCCCGGAGCAGAGTTGTTCAAGAGCTTTTCATTGCCTAGCCGCCTTAACGTAGACGCGTGGACGCCATATCTCTGCATAGTTCGTGGTTGAATCTTCTCCTCCAATTGCCATCAATGCAAACAGGACAAGCATGTTGCTTTCTGTTATTTAAACCAACTCTTCGTGCATCCGCGAGGGAATTCAATCTTCCTCTTCTCTCTGAACAAATTACCAATCGCAACAAAATGGTGATGCCTGTTATATAAATAGTTACCACACTTGCAGGACACACTATATCTTTGTACATATATAATAACTATTTTGTTCTCTTTCCAATACTGTCTTTTTATGTACTCTCTTCTTATTGTATACTAAAATAAATCAAGCTTGAACTCAAACTTGAACGTGTAACAATGCCCTTTACCCTTTTTTGACTTAAAATCGACATCGCATCATGTTGCGAGCACACATAATGTGCAAACTCCAGACGCTACTTTGCAACACGTCACATTCCCAACGTCTCCTTAAAAATGCCCACATTAAGATACAACCAAGCAAGTTATTGAAAGTCTTGAGATCTTCATTGCTTCATCCTTTTACGAGCTTGTATCTCTTTTCTCTTCAGCCGCCGCCGTGCCGATTTATCACTCTCAATTGACTGCCGACTACAAACACGGAGGAGCACTGATGTACCCGAAGTTTGTGGCCTCGAAGTTCCTTCTCTACACCACCCGTCGTCCTTTCCATCGATTGCCTTAACAATAAACACATTACCGACCTTCAAGCGTGACGTACACCATCTTCACAAGCCCACACAACCCACACAACCCCATTCCCGTCAAACGGTCGATGAAAAATAGAAACAAGAACAAAAGTTTGACAAAGTGTACATAATACATCACTTCGTCCTTAGCTAATGCCGCTCAATCACGAAATCACATTTATCTGCGCCCGGGCAAGTGCCAAGCTCGAAAGTTCATCCAGAGTCTACTGCAGTCACCGATGGCGGGAGGACGGGCGCCCCCTGCCAAGGCAATGGGTGAACACGAAATACCTTGAGAGGGTTGGAAACTATCCCAAACCAAACTTGCAGGACCGTCAAGGAAGAAACTGAAGCAAAGAACGAACAAAAAAATATAAACAGGGATTCCAATGAAAGGAAAAACTTTTCATTTTCCCTCGGGGAAAACACAACAAAATAATTTGTTGTAGTCCTTCTCCGTTTCCGTCTCCCTCAGGGCGAGTTCGGCTTTGGAGACCTCCGTCCCTGTGTCTGTGTGTGTGTGTGTGTGGTAGGCCCATCGCAGTCGCACCCTTTCGAGGAAAAATTCCTTCTCCTCCCGAGGCTTAAGGTGGCTTTGATTAATTGAAAGACCAGCCAGTGAGCCACTATTCCACTCAAGAAAATTGCACTAAAGTTGAACGGAACAATCGATGGAGTTCCACATACGCCCCAGTGTGTGGCCCACAAAAAGCCGACACGGGGAGTCCTTGCCTCTGGCGGGGGATCTAAAACAAAATGAAATTCCATTTCATTCAATTTGATGAGAGATGTTGTATAAAACTTCATGAAGTTGCCATAAACCATGGCATACACCATCTTCCCACTCCCTGCCACCCCCCCGGACCACGGCCCACTCCGCACAGTCACGCCCGCTCCTTAAGAGGATATATAATGCACGTGCACTCACTCGTACCGGGATTTTACGACTTTGCAAAGGGAATCTGCTGCTGGTGGTGTCGGGTGCGCTGGGGTGCTCTTGGCTGCTCTGGGCTGCTCAGGGGTCCTTCGCGAATCTCGACTAGTCGTGGTGTGGCACTGATTTCCATTTTATTAGATCCGCAGATTTATTCCTGGAAGCCAGAGTCGGGTGAGAGGTTTTATAGGCGCTTTTTGGGAGTTTAACGGTAAATCATAAAATCGAGAAAAGAGGTCCTTTTCTGTGCGGCAAGCGAATCCGCCGCCGCCGCCGCCGTCACAAAGCAATGGTGTGGGCTTGAGGGAGGGTATTTCCGGGCGAAAGAACGTTTTTTTACGATCCCAACCAAGAGACGAGTCATCCTTGTGCTCCGCAGGCACCCGGGATATTGGCCTAAAAATTTGCTGATAAATTTCTGATGAGAGGGCACGGGCGGAAGAAGGATTTCTTGGCGAGCTTTTATGATGATTTCCATCAGAATGAAACCGGCTAAAGGGTTGGCATATTGCTTTTAATGGCGAATTAAGGATTACAATCTTGAGGAATTGGCTTGTTGCATCCCACCAGCGGGTGGGGGGGATAAAGCTGGTCACTGTCGGCGGCTGGAAATAATAGCTTTGTCAATAATCGGGGATAAACCGGTGGGAGGGCTCGTAAAATTTTACGAGGTTTTAGGGATTCGAAGCACTAATGCGTAGGGATTCCCTGTGGGCATCCATTTCTGCAGATAGTCGTCATTCCAGTCCGAGGTTATGAATTGGAGCGGACCTGGGACAAGTGGTCATGAAATATGAGATCTCAATTTTACTGCAACTTGTTATCTATTTCGGAAACTTGTCTTCAAGTTACGTGCAGATTTTATGGATTTTTTTTTGTTCTCGGTAACATTTTCGAATATGGCTGCCGTGGCGTTGGTAAGTGCGTCGACTGTTTTGCTGAAGGTCCTGGACACCACAACTTTCATTTTCATGGGACCACCTCTCTCGAGTGTAACTGTCAAGAAAAGCTTCCCAGTGGGATCTCATAGGCGACATTGAACAGAGATATATGTACATACGTCTCAAGTTTTGGATGTGACAGAATCGCCCTTTTTGTGGATGGAGCATATGGAGCTGATATTCCAGTTCGCCGGGCATGCTTTCATCTTCCCAAAGTCTACAGATGATCTGATGCATGCTCTCTACCAACACATCGCCCCCAGCCTTGAGAATCAATGACGACAAATCTTTTCTCTCTGCTTCGGCCTGCCGTAGTTTAACTTGCACTTTCGCGCTGTACGAGGTTAACTCATTCCAATTATCTAGTGGATCAGGTTTTCGGGGCTTCGTTCGTGCCTCCCCGTTTTTCTATCCAACGCAAAGGGACTACATTTAAAAACAACGTTACTCTGTGTGGAACATTGTGAACACAGTAGAGAACTATCATTTCTACACCTGCGCAGGGTATGGTCCCAATCAACATTCTCGCCAAAGAGATGCACAGGATCTACCTAAAGCGAACGCCAAATCACGCGTAGACTAGCTCAAGATGCCTGAAGAAGGAAGAAAGGGCAACGTCTATGGCACTGTGGCAAGCCAGATGAGACACCACAACCAAAGGCAGATGAACCCATAAATTGATCCCCGCGAAAGAAGCCTGGACATTGAGAACTCACAGGAACTGCAACAACCACCTTACGCAGTTCTTGTCGAGCCATGGAGGTTACCGGAAATACCTCTACAGATTTGGTCACGACAGCTCACCCTCCTGTCCAGAATGTCCGGGCGAAGAGGAAGACGCAGAGCACGCAATATTCCATTGCAGACGGTTTACCGCGGGGAGAACAAATTTGCCAACTCCTAGTTAGCCATATGATAGATTCAACTGACAAATGGCTGGAGATTTGCTCCTTTTTAACGAGCGTCCAGAACGAGCTAAGAAGGCTCGAAAGAGTAAGGAAATCCGAATTGGCCAATATGAAGCACATAGTGTGATATGCTAACCAGCCCCGCGAAGTAATACCTAATGGCAGTTCTGTGGGGAGCGGGGTTGAAGTGTGCAGGGTGTGGGTTAGTGCGTAGGCGTATTCCCGAAATCGAGTACTCGGGTTTTCGAATCGTGCATGCTGGTATCCCGGGCTATCAGTATCTTTTGTAGACTGCCATATCCATGGACGCATCAGAAAAAAAAAAAAAAACAACTGCGCAGATACTTCCGATACCCGCCGTTTCCAGACAGAAACTGCGAAAGGTGTAATTACCACCAGTCTCCTCCCGGTTTTGATGTCCAAGTCTCGATAGGGAATGAGTTTATGCGTCCACCCTCCCTTTGTGGAGATGACCCATCTGATTTGCCACATTGTTAGATGCTGCCCGTTCCTCTGCTTTTATAAGCTTGGCCTGCTGCCGGTTAAGAGGTTCGCCTGCGGCACACACTCCTGAGTTCGTCAGGCAGAATGTCAATGGGCTACATATCTGCTTTGGCGAATGCTGCATCATCTGAGATGGTCTTGAATCCGCTGATAGACCTTATTGCGAGAAGACTGCAGACTGATGTCATCATCCGTTTCAGTTATCCTACCGTGTGCGCTCCAGGACTGAAGTGACTACTCATGAGAGTAGGATTCTGTGTTCATATCCGGGCTCACCTATGAAAAGGAGCATTCGAGAGGTCGCTCCTTGCGTCAGTGATGCCTTCTCACTAGCATACATTATGTGTTCTAATGGATAGCCTCTCAACAATCAACACTTAGGGACTTCATGCATACAGGTCCACCATACAGGTCATTCCACCATTCTAGACAACCTCGAGTTTCTACCGCACGACACCGACCTGCTACTGCCTCACCTCGTCTTTGAAAAAAACTTCTCTACCAGCATACCCTCTAGGTCAGACTGGAAGTCTGATACTCAGACGCTGGACGGTCCTCTGTGTACTTTCACAGATGGATCGAAGACGGACGAGGAAGTAGGATTAGGTGTCTACTCCAAGGATCTCAATTTTAGTATATCCCTTCACCTTCCAGAATACTGTAGCGTATTCCAGGCTGAGACGATGGCAATAAAAAAAGCCCTGTCTTGGCTCAAGAACAGCGTGATATCCAAGAAGGACTTCACCATCTGTTCAGACAGCCAGGCAGCAATCAAATCCCTGAACTCGGTCACTTTCCTCTGTACGACCTCCACAAATTGCAGCCTATCTCTTTACGAGACGGCTGAGCATTTTAATATTCACCTCATGTGGGTGCCGTGATACAGTGACATTTCAGGGAATTGTATAGCCGACGATCTCGGCAGGAGCGGTACGATCTCCACCAACGTCTCTAGTGGAGATCCTCCGCCTAAGCCATTCACTACAGCTAATCTTCTTTTAAAGAATCATACTATTAAAAACATCAACTCAAGCTACGTGCCTCATCACAAAGCAAATCTGGCCTAAACTTGATCTAAAACGTTCACTCTATCTTCTCAGAATGAACAGGTCATCCCTAAGGACTCTTATTGGCGTTATCACAGGACACTGTGCCATTGGCACTCACGCTTCAAGAATGGGACTCCCTCACAATGATTTCCACAGAACCTGCAGAGGCGAAAAAGAAGAGGAAAGAATAAAGCATCTCCTCTGCACTTGTAGCGCTCTCTCCTCTCGCAGGAAGAAACACCTTGAAGCCTACGTCTTCAACGACTTAAGCGAATTGCACAACGTCGGCATTCATCAACTAAAGAGCTTCGTTGAAAGCACCAAATGTTTTTTTGGATAGGTGACATCAGATCCGCGTGGTATCACAATGGGCTTAAATTGGCCTAAGTGTTACTGCTATCTACATTTCGTGTCGTCGAGGCTGTGCCTTCCATTTATAATAATAATAATAGTGGCGGCGCTACAGTCCGAGGTGGACCTGGTCCTAGCTTCTCAGCAACCACTCGTGTTGTGCGTACTATTGTTCTCTCACGAGTGGGGGGGACCACAAGTTTAATGCCGACTCCGAACGGCGAGATTGAGAAGCTTTTTCTAGACAGGTATACTCTTTAAGCATTGTCTCTTGAAGAACTTAGACTGTGAAAGTCTAATGCGCATGGGTCGACGCACGAATCCACGCGGCCACGGCGCCCACTTCCGATTACTCCGCCAAAAATTAGCGGCTTGGCATTGAGATCCGGAAGTACAATCCTTACATCGTGGGTTGTTGTCTTGAAAGTACGTTGTCCTAAAAATGACACTAAGTTCTCAACAAAAAACTCCGACCTATTGGTTGGTAGCCTTAACCAGATTATGATTGCCACGTCGAGCACTTCCAAGGATCTATCCGCCCAAACCTTACAATCAGTTCAGTTTCGTGTATTGACGAAAACTTTATGGTTATCCAACATATCTTTTTAGTAAAGAAAGTTTCAAATGTTCACGTTCGTTCAAGCCAACGACAAGCCGTACACAAAAAGTACAAAATGGACGATCAACAACAATCTTGAAACAAACTCAACAAACCAAAAGACTACCCAAGTCCTCGATCCAATGTCCAGGTTTTGGTAACTTCCAACTAATCCCCGATACAACTCTGTCCACACAAGCACACAACACATCCACTTCCCGTCCTCAGTCTCAAATCAATTTATTCCGCCCAATTAAACTCCTGAATCCTGTTTTCACTTTCCACCTCGAAACTCCTTAAGCACAGCATTTAATTTTTCTTTTCAAAGTCTAAGCCCCTCCGCTTAAGTCAAGGACTTAACAACTCTGTTGTCTCCAGTAAGCTGGAGAATCCTCCAAATGTGGCCACAGACACACCTGTTCCCACCGCGTCGAGCGGAAAAAAGGCACAATCGTCCCATTGTCTGTCTCCGGCAAGGATCTACCGAGCGACAGTGGAATACACACACGAAAGGACTAATTACATATGCAAATTGTTTTTTGATCTCCATTGATACCACAAAGCGGTTAAACATTTGAATGTTCCCAAAGTACACACACACACTCGCCTGCCGGTGGCGGAGAAAAAGGGTCAGAAAGGATGTTCACAGCACAAAGGCGGAAGCGAGTCCTTCACCCGACGTGTGTGTGCTGGGAGTGGGAGTGCGGGCGGACTGAATGGGGATATACTCGTAAATGTCCTTTGTTTGCGGTTAGCCTTGAAAATGTTAATTCAAAAGCGAATGTAACCGGGAGGAGGGGTGAAAGTAGTCATTTTGTATTTTGCTCTTGTCCTCGTTCAACCAGGTGGAAGGACAATTCCTTTTCAGATTAGCAAACATCTTTTCCTCCAGCAGGCATTTGGGGCATGCCTCGGCCGGGGGATCTGGAGCGGAGTGTTCGGATTCCAGCTCCGAAGAAAGGACGCATATTTAATGGCAAACTGTAATCGAGATGCCAGCGATCAACAGATGAGAACCATCAGAATGGATGAGACACAATGGAAATTCTAGGTCGGCCCCCGGCACAGCCCCGATTCAATTGAAGTGCAAGTCAGCGTGAGATTGAGATCCAACAGGAAATTCAGAACGAAATGACGACAATGATTGGGTGTGTGTACACGGACCGGGATTGACATGACTTCTTACTCTCAAGGATTCCAGGGAATGCCACATGGCCCTCCCAAGGAAGGCTATGCACCATGTTCGAGAAACAATCCCAGAAGGGATTAAATTTTGATCAGCAACCACCTCCTGCTGGATGTCCTTGTTCGCATTTGTCCGGGGGAGCGACCCTCCCCACCCCCTCTCAACCGTCGGCCGTCGCTGTGGTCAGACATGTTTCGTTTCGATTTTCTGCCTTGTCAATTTCTCAACGCTTCCGATTCAATTAGGGACATAAATTATTCGATGGATCAATAAGTTACACAGACCACTCAAGGCTGCAGTGTCTGCAAAAGGATCCAACCCCGCGCCGCCTCACCACCGGGGCTACTCCTGCATATGCATGCAGTTAAAATAATATTAAAATATTCTGTGTAAACTGCTTCGTCCTTGGACGGGCACACAGTGACATCCCTGGGGAGCGAGTGGTGTATTCCTTGCATCATCAAATAATTCCCGTTATTCATTTGTACCGTTAGGATGCCCACACACGTATGATTTATGCTCTCGACAACAGGTGGTGAATTTCAATAATATTAATGCGTATCCTTTTGAATGACGGGACGCCGTCTAAGCGTCCAACTTCGGTCCAGGTGCGCACGTCCCATTGTATTCATTCATCTCTGCAACCCGGTGCGGTGGTGGTGGTGAAGGATGATCTCGGTTGGTTAGCCAACGTGCACAGGATGAGGCTCTTCTGCAGACATCATGAATCCTGGAATTATTATTGTATCCTACGCCGTTTCAATTTCGAATTCACCAATTCCCCTTCGTTTGGGATGTAAATTTTCAAGTCAAAGGAGCCACCATCCGCCGTCGAGGGGTTGAGGCTGTGCATGGGGGTTGTTTGTTGAATTTCATAGTTGATTCCTTCAGGATTAGGTTGTGTGATGGAATCCTTGTTTTTCTCTGTATCTTAGTCCTTATTGTGGGATGGAGGATGAAGGGGGCTACACATATCAGGTGAGCAACGGGAATGTGCTGTGAAATTGCTGCCTCTGATATCCTTGTTGTAAGCAGTGAGGGGGGCGGGTGTTGCCGAGTAGAAATGAGGGTGCATGATGATGCATGGTTTTGCATTAAGAGAGATTGTGACATGAATTTTAAAATATCACACGGACGGGGGATGGGAGGTGTCCTTAGATGTACATTTGGGGCTACGTAATTTTTGGGGAAAATATGTCAATGATTTGGAAGATTTTTTTTCTCTTTAAAGGGTGAAAAGCAGTATCTTTGAAGAGGTCATTCCCGTCTTCTGTTGGATGAACATTTCAAATTTTTGGACGATTCAGCGGACATTTCTTAAAGGATATTGACAAGAACAACTTGAAGACAGGAAGTCTCTCACTGATTCTTTGTTTGGATTCAATAGGCAACTTAACAAAAAGCCATCAATTGCACAGGGTGTGCCATTTTTTATGTCGGTATGTGAATATTGAACAACTTAAAAAAAAAAAAAAAAGGACAAAAAAATACAGAATCAATCAATTGGTCGCCTCTATTGACAACAGCAGAATATGCCCCTTTTACTGCGTTTTCCATCACTATTTCGAGTATCTCAGGCAAAGCTAAAGCATTTATTTCTCCACGAATGTTTGCCTTAAGCTCGTCAATGGTCCAAGCCTTCCTGGCGTACGCTCTGCTTTTAAATAATCCCACAAAAAGAGGTCTGGAGGGGTCAAATCTAGAGATCTGCTTACCCAGTCAATGTCACCGTTTTTGACAGCACACGTCCAGGAGACTTTTGTTGCAGGAACTACTTTGTTTGATGGTTGTATTACGCATCGTCTTGCTGAAACCAGTAAACGTCCTCTTTCACACATTTGTGGGCAGACATAAGCCAACATCCACCGATGTCGATTCTTATCGACTGTTTGTCCTTCTCTGAAGAAAAATTACCCAATGATGGTTTTTTGTGCAAACGCCGTCTCAAAAAGTCGCTTATTGGTCATGCAATGCCGTTTAATGGATTTCATGTGGATTCTGCGTTCCCCAAATGCGGCAATTTTGCTTGTCAACAGTGCCAGAGAATGTGAAATGTGCCTCGTCGATCACTAAAATTTGCTTTCAAAAATCATTCAAGCGACTATTTGCCCGTATTCCAAGCGACATGGACGGACTGTCGGCAAAATTCTTTGAGTCCATTGCATTTAATGCGAAAACAAATGCAAATAATCCTTCAAAATTCTACGCAAAGTAGTTCCACCGACGCCAAAATGCTGACGATACGACACCTGTGGGCAGTGCTGACAAAATTCGACAACAAACGACGAACAGTGTTGTCAGGCTGTGCCTGTTGGACACGATATTTTCGACAACAACTGAACGACTATTTTCAATCAACAGTGGCACCATTTCGGCGTGTTCTTTCAGTGTGAAGCGATTCATAGATATGTTTCAGAGATATGTCTACTCAACCGGTTGATAAATGTCAAAGATATTTAATATTTACATACCAAGAAAAATGTTGATGCACCCTGTATAAAATACTCTCAAAGATTTCCCTCTCTCTGTCTCTTCGACTGCCTGACAACTATAGTGCATTCCTGGCAGAAGTGAAAGCTATCCAGAGATGGATGGAATTAGACACTTGTAGGACATCGGGGCAACTATGGCCATTACTAAGTCCAAAAACAACAAGAACACTCCTAAAAACAAACAGGAGGAAAATTTGCAGTGTAGTCTGGCAGATTATCGATCACAGCCTGATAGGCGTACACGCAAGAAGGATGGGAGCCCCTGCAACGACTTCTGTAGAAGATGTAAAGACGAGAAAGAAGTTGAAACAGCACTACACTGACTCGTCACCTGTCCAGCCTTTGCAAGAGCAAAAAAAGAACCCTAGGCAAATATTCATTTAGCGGACTTTTACTCGATGGCCGATTTTCATGAAATTTTCAGTACTGTTTTGTATTCTGTTACGAAAAAAAATTAGTTCTGCAGTCAAAATTCCGTCAAGTACCAAAGTCGGCCGCCAGTAAAAATGAAAAAAATCCCAAATAACTGATTTTTTTTTTATGAAAAAATAATTTAGTTTAGTAAAATATTTTTTTATTAATATTAATTTAAATATTTATTTATTTAAATTTAAATATTTTTATTCAATTGGTTTACAGTTGCGTTGTTTGGTAAAGTTCTTTAGCCTTACGCCGTCTTAAAAACCTCCACCTGTATGGTGTTCTCATTTCTTTGAGTTCGATCATCTTCGAGTGCTCCTCCCTTTCATCAGTTTTCCCAGGATCAACGAGGGCATCAAAGAAGACATCATCGCAAACTGATTCCACTTGAAACAATGTCTGATCCACCTCTATCTCAACTGCCTGCTGATGACTTCCCAACCGGCTGACAATCACTTCCGGTTCATTCAAAATGTAGTGCAAATTTGAAAGAACAAACGTTTTTCTTTTTGCCAGACTGACTTTGAAATCTGTATCACTGTACTCCTGTTTAGCTTTGGTAAATACTTCGTGTGCCTTTTCCACAATTTTTGTATGGTACTTTTGAAGTCTATGGAGTCTGTGCACTTGATCGGTGAGGGTGATGATTGATTCTGTTCCAGCTTCATCCGTTTGGTATTTGATGATGTAAATCTTTCCTTCACTCTCCTTGTTCTGCTCTTTCGGTTCGACAAGGATTTCGAAGTATACTCCGTAGCAAATGGCCTCCATCTCTATTAAGTGAGTGCTCAGGGGGTTAAATCGTGGTGCTACACGGCGATCGTTACGAATAATCCTTGAATACACCATTTTTTTCGTTGTTCGTAAGGTGTTCCACTTTTTTTGCGAATATGGCCGAGACTGTATTGGACGTCCTTTTATCAGGGTGTATTTATCGAATCTCTCATTGAAATATGAGAGAGGTAGATCGAAAAGTAATTAGTGATCCAAGCCAGAAATTTACTAATGACTTCAAACGCAAATGTGACGGATTAACTCTTCCAAAGGATCAAGTCACAACTTTACAACTTTTTAGAAGGACTTGACCCATTAGGGGTTCATTTAGCTGTCATTTAGTTAATTTTTTCCAACAATTTTTATGAGCGTTAAGTTGATTTAATTACGTTTTAGAGCAACGAAATTTATTTTTATTTCCTCCGGTATGGGATGTTCAAACGAAGGCAGGTAGACAGGGTCCTGATGAGAAATAGTATATCGTTTTGCCGTTATACCGTATCACATATTTTTCCCAAGCTATCCCAAGCTATTCATAAACCTGCAAAGATCAGAAAGAAATAAGATCTACAGAGGAAGTCCCTTATAGCGACTAATCAATTATAACGACCATTGTTAAATCATTTTGGCTTATTTATATTATACCCTACTCTACCCTCGAATATAATGCGTCGTATATAGCGTGTAAGATAGAACGATCAAATAAAAAAAAAATAAATCATCTTAATCGTTGCTTATAATGACGAATTAAGGGAAAATGAAAGAAAACACAAACCTTTCTGTTAATTTTTGATTTTGGCATTAAGTTTAGTGGCGGCAATACCTCCATTTATTGCGCTTAATACAAGCTTAAACAATCTAAACTTTAAAACTAATACTTAATCTAAGGCAGGGCTAACTTAAAAGCTAAGACGAGGGAAAAGAGCGGGTTTGGAGAGAGTGGCGCAGAAAAGTTTTACTTAAATGAAAGTCAAAAATCTCTTCCATAGCATTAGCCAGGCGTAAAATTCTGGACATAGGCGAATTTAAACCATAATTAGTTCGATGTTGTTGAATATGGAAGAGCTCCCTCTTCCATGGACCATGGACCTTAGGTTATGGGGATTGGCGTTGAAGGATACCTGTTGAAAAAGCGCGGGACAGATATGAGTTGGTGAAGGAAAATAACATCGGCGAGCTTACGACGGTTTTCCAGGGACAGCAGGCGAATAAGTTTCAGACGTTCTGAATATGGGGGCAAGTTGTACCTATCAGTCCAGGCAAAATTGCGAAGGGCGAAACGTAAGAACCTGCGCTGGATAGCTTCGATACGTCGAATATGAACAAGAATGGGTCTAACGTAAGTGGTGTAAAGTGATTTGGTGGCATAGGGGTTTGAAAATTCTTTAGACCATCGCTTGACGAAACCAAGCGCAGAATTGGCTTTGCTTATTATATAGTCTATGTGGGATCGAAAGTTGAGTTGCCGATCACAGACTATGCCTAAATCACGCAGGGACGGAGTTGAGGGGACAAGTTCGTTGCAAAGGAAGTAATTTCTATTCATATGAGGTGGACGTTTCCGAGAGTATGTAATTGCTTGGCACTTGCTAACATTAAGTAGAAGAAAGTTTTTTTCTGACACCAAACAGAAAACCTATTAAGATCGTCCAGAAGAGAGCGAGAATCCATGGGAGACTTTATGTACGTGTAGATAGTCATATCGTCGGCATAAACAGAGAGATGAGAGTCAATGATAATATGGTCCACATCGTTGGCAGTAAGGACAAAAATTAGTGGGCCTAAATGACTGCCTTGTGGGACACCTGAAGTTGCTTTAACGGGCTTGGAAGTAAAAGATCTAAATAAGACCTCATATACCCTACCTTCCAGATAAGAATTGATCCATTTAATGAAAGTAGGTGGGAAACCAAGTGCCTTCAGTTTAAAAATTATGAGTTGGTGCGAGATTTTATCGAATGCTTTGCTGAAGTCGGTGGCAACCACATCGATTTCAATGCCCTTCTCGAAAGCGCGTAACGCTTTAGAGACAAATTCTGCAGGATTGGTGGTTGTTGATTTGCCTTTGAGAAAGCCATGTTGGGAAGGGGTATGACTGACAATTTGTAACGTCACCGACCACAACAGCTCTCGCAGCTATTGTCGGGCTGACACACACACGTGCAATTGTTCTCCCACAAGTGGAGGGGACCTACAGTTTAATGCCGACTCCGAACGGCGAGATTGAGAAGCTAGCTTCTCAGCAACCACTCGTGTTGTGCGTGCTATTGTTCTCTCACGAGTGGAGGTTACCTACAGCTTAATGCCGACTCCGAACGGCAATTTTGAGAAGCTCTTTCATTGCCAGTGAATCGAAAGAGGTGCAGCAGTGAAGGAATGTTAGGTGTTTTTTTCGAGATTCGGACGTTAGACCTCGAGCGTAGGAGTCGATGCACCTACCCAATACTCCACGCAGCCCAGTGGTTATAGACCCGACGTAATAATATTTCAACAAATAGAAAGTCGACCTTTTGTCTTGGAATAGATCGCCTGAATTATCAATGTAGGGAACAAACAAATCGCGCCAAGTCCTGCAACATCTACAAACAACCAAAAGAGTCATAAACCAATAAAACCTTAAGCCACAATAAAAAAAAGTGTAAGCAGTAAAGAATGAAAGCAATAAAATCATAAAAATTTACAATTTATTCCTAATCATTACGCAATTCATGGAAACTAATTACTTTGACTTTTTCGTACCTGCATTGACAATATAAATTGGTCCGCTGATCGTATTGGCAATTCATTCTGAAGTGAACACTCAAGTTGTCGATTTATCATCTCTGCTAGAACATCCTGTCGTCAAGATCTTATATATCATTGAAAATTCTTAAACACTTGTTACTTGTTTTAACGCTTGCTCGCTCGTAAACAATTATTTCGATTCTCGAAATTCGATCTACTTGTCCACCATTTCATCAGACAAGAGAGCCTTTGAAGGACCAAATCATATTCAACCTCGGCAGCATCCACAGAAAAACCACCTGGGCTGAACTATCAAACAACCGAAGTGAAGTGAGAGAGTTCAAATTGGGCCGCACATTTTATCCGAAAAACTCGACTGCATTTCATACGTTAATTTATTATTTCCAGTCAGCACGTATGAACGCCACAAAGAAACCCAACGACGAGTTCGGCTTGTACAATCAGATCACAGCCAACGTGTCGAACTTGGAGAGCTTCGGAGTGGCCCAAACGGTGTTCAAGGGGAACCACCATGTGTGCACAAAGGAATGTTTGAATATTATCGACAAAAAGATGGAGGAAGTAACCATGGAGGCGCTGACTCAGAACATTCAAGTCAAGAAGACTCGGTTTGAGAGGACGAATGAAACAGCTGTACCAACTCCGAAATTGTCAAATCTCTCGAGGACGATTTCTCGGAAGACCAGAATTTCCACGGGAATTCAGAAGAAGCTCAAAGCCCCGCAGATGCTGCAACTGAACAACATTCTGCCGAAACAAGAAAGCTCCCAAATTGTACGAAGTCAACAGAAAATTAGGCAAGAGCTCCTACAGCAGATGCAGAAGGCCAAAGATTACACGGGAATTTGGAATATGCTCAGAGACCTGCAATTGAACAACAATCAGCTGAATCAAGAGAAGCGCCAAATTGTACAAAGTCAAGAGAGAATTAAGCAACACCTCCGGCAGCAATTGGAGCAGAGGAAACTTCAACAATCAATGGCCAAGAAACTACCACGTCGTAAGCAAAACTTCACTGCAACGATGCCCCGCAGGGAGAGCTATTATATCCACGTAGCTAGTGCACTAGAAGATCAGTCGGCGTCGGAGAAGGTGATCGGTTCCGAAGAGGCACCTGAATGCGGAATCGTTGGCGAAGAACCTATGGATTTAAGTTCTGACTCAATCAATGACACTGAGTCAAGTTCAGAATCGGATTCAAGTTCAGAATCGGATTCAAGTTCTGAATCAGATTCCGATTCTGGATCAGATTCCAGTTCGGAATCGGATTTAAACAGCAGTGAAAGTGACTCGGATTCGGATGACGACGAGGAAGACTTGGAACAGCAATATTATGACTCCCTTCCTGGAGAATTCATCGACACCCATCTCTTAGTATCCGGATCAGATTCATCAGACGATGATGATCTATGAACATCTATCCACCTTCACCACCTCCATCAAATTCAGCCTTTGTCGTTAAAAACCTACAAAAGAATGACGCACATTCTATTCTTAAGAAAATTTATGAAAACTCCATGTAATAAAAAAGAAAACCTAGATTATTAATAAAATAATATTCATTTTTTGGTAAAAAAAAAATTATTTAGCTGTATTCATAAGCAGTCGTTAAAGATCCTCCCTTTCTTCTCCAATTTTTTGTTTGACGTCAGAAATATTCACTTTGACATAACTTGCCATCAAATTTTTACCTAACGGTCGCTTATACGACCACTCTAGACCTAAATTAGAAATGTTGAAATACGGACTCAGTATATATGCAACTTTGGCTGGCGCCACAGTCCCGGGAGGACCTGGGCCTCAGCCAACATGCCTCGCCATCTAGCACGGTCTTCTGCTATTTGCTTCCAGATACGCACGTTCTGCTGATTGGGGTCCCTTTCCAGCTGCATACGCCACCGGAGGCGTAGTCTTCCTTTACCTTTACCGTAGCGTTGTTCCTCGGGATTGGAGTCGAAGACTTTTCGGGCCGGAGCATTGGTGTCCTCGGCGGGGCTATCCACCTTGTCGTGGTGCCGAGGCTTAAGTAGGTCCGATGATAGGACGAATCACCTTATCTCATTTTCAATGACCCGCATGTTCCACTAAAGGGGTCGCGGTTGCAATGCATGCACGAGAGATCTCCAGGCCACTCGATCCTCCGCCATCGACTCTAACTCATCAGGAGCTATGCCCAAGCGCAACCAGGCGAGTGTTTGGACTTGGTTCAACCATCTCATCCTAGGTCTGCCAAGCGTTCGCCTACCTGATGGAATCGCATTCAAGGCACGCCTCGGAAGATGGGGACATTCGTGCCACGTGACCAAACCACCGAAGTACAGCCCTTTCCGTTCGAAGAAGCAGCTGCCCAACATTGAGTTCCTCGCGCACTGTCGTGTTTCTCACCCTATCCCGGCGAGTAATTCCCAGAACAGCACAAAGAAATCTCATCTCGGCAGCTTTTATTCGCGATCTTATGCTTTCGGTCATTACCCAAATTTCATGTTTCAAAATTGACCCAGCCTGGCCAATCCTACAGGAATAATGCTTATTCCTCCCATCACTCGTGAAGAAAACCTTTCTGCTCCTAAAAGACACACTCAAACTAATCTACTTTCAATTGTTCGGCAAGCAGTACGTCAAGCCATATTTCTAGGGATTCCCCAATCTCAAAGCGGTATCCAATCTCCTCTATCTCAAGCTAAAGGGTATAGCGAGCCCCAAGACCAATGCCCAAAAGTCGCTTGTAACACTTGAAACTTCAAGGAATTTCAAGAATTCCTCTCTTCCCTCTGAACTTCATTTTCAAATAGATCAGCACTCGAAAGCTGTGCTCAGTCTCTGACCAGATTCCAGAGCGTCGTTCAACAAATATTTCACAGACTTCGCCACCCTCCATCCCCATAACTCCCATTTCCGGGATGGTAGCGTTTCTTGCAAAAATGCAAAGTTTGTGAAAGGTCCATTTGGACCATTCTGCACAAAGAAACTTAACTCAATGACACTTGTAGACACTTCTGCGAAGCCCGTTCCCTTTATTTACTGCCACAAGTTTCTCATTCCGTGCAATATCTCACCCATTCTTACGGCCAACGACTCTCCGAATTTCGCATTAAAGTCATCCTTGGTCCTTTGGCCTCCTCCTGAATAATTAAAACGTAAACTGCTCGACGAAAGAAAACCATCAACATTAAGTTGATTTATACTTTATGTGCGTTCAGCGCGCGAAAATTCTTTAATTTCCCTCAATAAACAAGCCGGCTCGGTGGCTGGCTTTTATTCATTACCCCAAGGACTTAATAAATTTTCAACATCCGACAGAGTCTGCCATACTTTTCCAATTACCCTCCTTAAATACCCCCGACGTAGTAGTGCGTAAATAAGACGCGAATAGAACTGCGTTAATTGTTCTGTACGCGAGATCCTTGTGTGTGCAGCTGAACAGTGACGGCGCCTGAATTGGACACACTCACAAGGGTATCGTCCGACAAATGGGTCTCGGCATTGGTAATACCATCACTTTCGTTCCTCCGAGGGGTATTCATTTCGTCACTATCATCGTCATCATCGTCATCGTTGTCATCATTATCAGGCCAAACATTCGTACGGATGGTCTGCAAGTTCTTGGAGACCAAAGGGTCCCATGGATACGTTTCTGTTGTTTTTAATTCATTTCCTTCCTTGTTCATTGCTTCAGTGGGTAGAGTGTGGGTTGCAAGAAAAGACACGTTCGACTTTTCAAACTCTGGTCTCTTTTTTGACTTAACAACTCAGTACTGATCAACTTTGGGCTTAATTGAGACGAAAAAGAAGGTAAGCTTTTCCAGACGAGGTCGTCCACCTTAAGTTTGTTCCACGAACTTGGAGTGGAAGAGCTATGACTTCCACAGTTTTGTGCGTGGACTCTTACGCTGGAGGTCCATGGTTCGATCCCGGACTCAACAACTTCAATTTTTTCATGGAACCACCTATCGAATCACTAAAGGTAGCCATGCTCGCCGAACTTGCTCGTGCTCGCCGCATTTCCGTCGTGTATGGGCTGGTTCGCGAGCCGCTCGCTGTTGGCGAAAAATTTCGATTTTGTCATGTTCGTTGGCTTTGATGTTCGCTTAGGGTCATGTTCGCGAGCAAACCTCACTTTTGCAGTGAACGTCGCCCAGCGCATATCGCGGATTAAGCACAATGTCAACAGTCAGCCACGATTTTATCGAGGAATTCAACACTTCCGCTTGCCTATCACACATGTTGACGGTTTGAAGAAACAACACGAAATAAATGTTCGCCAAATGTGTTCGCCGTGTAGGGGATAACGCAAACGAGCAAGTTCGGCTACTACTGTTGGTCTCCTCCATTCGTAAGAGAACGTTTTTCGAGACGTGGTCGTCCCCTTTTAACACTTTTAGTCTTTTAGTCCACTAACTAGAAGTCGATCACCACGCTAAATCTGTGAGCACCATAGGGTAGCGCAGGGGCCATGCTAATCTTCTCTATATCGTTCCAATTTTAGTATATGTTTTGCCAAAGCAAGAACAACACCATAGAGTAGTCGGTAAGTCTGTCGACTCCTACGCCAAAGGTCCATGGTTCAATCCCGGAGCACTACCTCTCTCCAGTCATTGACAATGCTTAGAGAGCGAGACTGTCAAGAAATGCTTTTCAGAACTTTGCCGTTTTAAGTCCGAAAAAAAGCTGTATGTCCCCTCAATTCGTAAGAGAACGTTCTCCAGACGTGGTCGTCCAGTTTAAGCTTAATTCACGGACTAGAAGTCGAAAACGGAGCTAGAGTTGTGCAAATAGGATAATGGGTAAGTTTGTCGACTCCTGCGCTAAAGCTCCATGGTTCAATCCCGGATCCATTTTTTCACGGAACCACCTCTCTCGAGTCTCTGACAGTGCTCAGAGAGCATAACTTTAAGAAAAGCTTCTCAAGGTTAACCTTTTGGAGTCGGCACAAAACTGTGGGTCTCCTCCGCTCGTCACAGAACTCGTGAGAGAACGTATCTCGAGACGTGATCATCCCCTTTTAGCACTTTTAGTCTTTTAGTCCACTGAATAGAAGTCGATGATCAGGCAAGAACTGCGAGCACCATAGGGTAGTGGGTATGTATGCCGATTCCTACGCAGAAGGTCCATGGTTCGATCTCGGACCTAACAACCTCCATTTTTTCACTGAACCACCTCTCTCGAGTCTCTGACAGTGCTCAGAGAGTATAACTTTAAGAAAAGCTTCTCAAACTTAAAGGTTTGTAGTCGGCTCAAAACTGTAGGTCCCCTACATACGAGAGAGAAAAACAGCACTCACAACACGAGTCTTTGGTCCAGAAGCTAGGCCCAAGTCCACCCCGGATCTTAGCGCCTTTCGAAGAAAAAGTGAAGAAGCGCTGTGTTTCCTATGACCTAGTTTTGCCAACGGTGGCTATCGCAATGATTTTCGAAACTCTGCAAAATTTTCGTCAGGAAGCTACCAACGCTATACGACTGGATGGTGCAGTTAGTAAAGTGCCTACCCCAAGTTAGAGGGGTCCCAGCTTCGAATCCCAGTCAAAGCAAAGTTAATACGCTTCTATCCGGTTTTTCGGTTCTGATCCAGTCATCAGTTGGCATTGGGTTCAAATCAACAGCACTGGAGTGGCGCTGTGGTCGTGTGGGTTCGTGCGTCGACCCATGCGCATTAGAAACAATTTTTCAAACAAAAAAAATTGTTCACGGCTCCACCTCTTTCGAGTCACTGACAATGATCAAAGAGTATAACTGTCTAGAAAAAGCTTCTCAATCTCGCCGTTCGGAGTCGGCATTAAACTGTAGGTCCCCTCCACTCGTGAGAGAACAATAGTACGTACAACACGAGTGGTTGCTGAGAAGCTAGGCCCAAAATGGTCTAAGCGTGCTATGGAATTCTAACCTAACCTATCCTAACCTTCCGTCAGGAAGCTAGTGATTGAAGTGCTTTGATAACTGAGCAGCATCTTGCTTATCCTATCAACTCTATGAAGACTAACTCTCGCCTAGTCTTGCTAAATATCCTTCTAACCACAAATTCACCCATGGGACCACCTCGAATTGCTGTCCACCATCGCCCGCCATCCGCAAAAATCCCGTCAATCTTCTTGCAGCTGCCACTGTCCGTCCATCCGGAAGCAACAATATCTCACAAAGTGGTGTAGCAGCTTATGCCACACTCGAAGGGTGGCAATGACAATAAATGGTGGACCTGTTTCCTTCCTTCGTTGGTCCTCCTTTTGTGTCTACATTATGCTCATTTCATAGCCGCGCTGCGCTAAGAAACCATCTCGAGCAGAAAATTACTTCAAAGCTTTATGATGCGGAAATATTATGAAAAGTCATGCTTTGTCTAAGGCCCCTAAGAGGGGAACACGCCGAACCAACCAGTCACGAGAATGCCGCCGCTGTACCGCATGCACGCCGGGCTGAGTGTCGAAGTCGCTACATTCGGAGGAATTTTTAGTGCTTTCTCAGCCGTAACCGCAGTTATTTTTTTTTTTGTTTCACAGCCATTCCATTCTGAACGTCCTTTCGCTCATTCAACAAACTGCGGGAAGAAATATTTTTGCCGGCGGTTAAGGAACTAAGGAACCTGTCGGGAAGCGGAAAGCTTCCCATTCAACAGCGAACATTATTTACATATACCTATGGGGGCTGTGCTGTCCCGCAGATGGGGTGGGGGCTGGCGCGGCGCAAACACTCTGGTGGCGTTCGGTTTTATATTTTCTCTTTTTTAAACAAATGGACTATTTTATTATGGTGTGGTCGTAAATTTAAACAGGAGCGATGAATTTCCGCTTACGGATCCGGGAGCACTTTCTGCGTTTGGTGCTCCATAAAGTGTACAGTTGAAGTCCTGCGAAATGATTTCTTCCGCTTTTCCTTTCTGCCTCTTTTTCTCCCTTGTCGACGGTGGGGGGTTGGTTGTAAAGTTGAAGTTTGATTATTCGTCGTTTAGGGGTTGCCGCTCGCTCGCTGGAACTTATGAGGAGTGTGTGTGTGTGTGCGTTCGGAGAGAAAATCAATAAGTAGGTCAGGATGGATGATGGATTTATTTCCGGCGCGCGTTGAAGGGATTTCGCTCGCAGAGAAGAGCCAGGATTTGATTTCTTTTGAGAATTTTGTGGTGCTGGAGTGTATTTGATTCGTGATTGCTTTGCTTGTTAATGACATGGAATCTTCGCGATGAATTAGACGATGGCCATGTGTTCTGAACGAGGGAAAATCATTTTATTTATTCACAGCTGCGCTTTAAGGATTTAATTGGAAGGGAGGGAGATCCTGAAGGATTCTACAAATTTCAGACTGATGTTTCCATTGGTGGATGGACTCGACAGGATTCTGAGAAGAACATGGTTCAATATTGATCTGATGCCTTTACTCTTCTTCAGAATGGAGTCTGAAGAATGCGTATGCGTAGACGACATAATTGAGGATCCCAAAAAGAACTGTGCACGAGGAGGTACCTGTGCACATTGGTCTTGAATGTCTGCGGATTGTAGTGAGTGGGAAATAGTGGGCTGGAAAGAGCATTCCATATTCGTATGGTGCGACTAAAAAATTACTTTCTAAACTTAACTGTACGTCTGAAAGCAGGCTTAAGGGTGAACTGATGAGCATTCCTGGCAGTCTACAATCGCAACAGACTGCCAGGAACTTTGCCGATCGAGTCTCTCTGAAACTCTCCGAAAGTTCGACGCCGCCTGCACTAACAATAGACGAAGAATGGAAACGTTGTCAAAGAGCCATCAGAGAAGCCGCTACTGATGTGCTAAGTTTCAAAACACCACCTAGGAAAAACCCCTGTTTTGACAACGAGTGCAGGCAGGCACATGCAGCAAAGCAAGAAGCCTACCAGGCAACGCTGCATCGAACTACGAGAGCTGTTCGTGAGCTCTACGAACAGAGAAGAAGGGAAGAGAACCATCTTCTTAGGAAGAAAAAGAAAGTGCACGAGAAGCGCGCGATCGAGGAGATGGAGAGGTTTTATGGCAGGAATGATGTCCGAAAGTTTTACCAAAGGGTAAAACTTTTCTCGAACGGGTATAAACACAAGAAAGGAGACCCCTTTGATTGCGCCAACTATCGAGGGATAAGTCTCCTTAACATCGCCTTCCATCGCTTCTCTGCCCTTTTGTGTGAATACCTAAAACCTTTCGTCAACAATCTGATAGATCCCTGTCAGTGTGGTTTCAGTCCGGGGAAGTCCACCATCGATCAAATCTTCACACTGCGGCAGATCCTGGAGAAGACCCAAGAAATGCAGATTGACACACACCATCTATTTGTCGATTTCAAGGCCGCATATGACAGCGTGCATAGAGACGAGCTATACAGCGCCATGTCTAGTTTTGACATTCCTGCTAAACTCGTCAGAATGAGCTGGATGACGATGGAGAACTCTCGCTGCTCCATCAAGGCCAGTAACGAACTCACGGAGACCTTCAATGTCAAAAAATGTTTTAGACAAGGCGACGCGCTGTCATGTGACTTTTTTAACATCGTTCTTGAGAAGATCGTACAAAACTCACTGGCCAACACAAGAGGCACGATCTTCCAAAAGTCCGTTCAACTGCTAGCTTACGCGGATGACATTGACGTGATTGGGCGAACACAGCAAGCCGTCAATGATGCGTTTGCTGGCATTGAAACGGAAGCGGCTGAAATATGTTTGGCGGTAAATGAGAACAAAACGAAGTATAGGCTGTCATCGAGGAACGACGCACAACATCGACGACTTGGCTAGAACATTACCATAGGCAGGTATCTACCTTATTTCCGCAGTAAACAGTACAAACAACATCAGTACCGAGATCAAGCGCAGAATAACTCTTGCCAACCGCTGTTTTTTGGGCTCAAAAGGCAATTAAGTTGTGGAGCCCTCTTTTGGAAGACCAAGCTGACTCTATAGTCGAGGAAGACCAAGTTGACTTTGTATAAGACTTTGATCATCCCAGTCCTGCTTTACGGCGCAGAGGCATGGACAATATCCCAAGCGGATGAACAGTCTCTTGGTCTTTTCGAGAGAAAAGTTCTGTGAGCGATCTTTGGTCCTGTTTGCGTTGATGGCATTTGGAGGAGAAGGTTCAACCACGAACTGTATGGGCTGTAGAGCGACATGAGTCTAGCCAGGCGTCTACGGATCCAACGCCTAAGATGGCTGGGTCATGTAGAGCGTATGGACAACTTAGCTCCGGCCCGAAGATTCTACAACTCTGAGCCTGTGAAACAATGCAACAGAGGACGTCCATGTACAAGGTGGCGCACATAAGTCGGGGGGACCTCGGCCGTGTTTTGCACGTGTTTTTGAACTCTAAGTCCATCCGTGGCTGAGCCGCACATAGTACAATTTTGGTCCACAGTTTTACCACTTACAGAGTTAACCTTAGTGTTGACCTAATAGCCTTTATAGAGACAGAAGGATTTTGAGGTTATTGCAAATTTGTTGAGAAGATGTGGTTTCACGGAAGCCATATCGTTTAGCGATTTGAAAAAAAGCTATCCTAACGTGTTTTGTCTAGTTTTGGCGAGAAAGTCTTCCAGTCTTTCACTGACCGCTGAATCTTTACAGTTTCTACACATGTCGGTAGAGACTAGGCCCAGTTTGAGAGCATGGTAGCTCAACAGACAGTGACCTGGACCGATACCAACCAGTGTGCTGCAGTGCATTTTGAGTAACGAGATTAAGTGTTCGGTTTTGCGAATGTCGCAGTCTGCCCAGAAGATTTTAGTTATAAGGCAGGTCTTGCTCCTGTTCCATATACTGCAAGCCACTTTATATGAGTCGGTATCAATTTTGGCGAAAAACAGCCGAACTAGCGCTCCAATGGTGATTGATTCTGTAGGGATTATGACTCCTTGCTTGCAAAGTGTAAACTCCGCGTAATTTAATTTGCATGAGAAAAGAGTTTGACTCGACTTGGACCCAACTTGTCTTAAGTTTATTTGCCTGCATTTACAGTTTGCCACTAGAACCTGACCTAGAACCAACCTATCAGAAAGTTTTCTAAATAACAGTTACGTTGCCTTTGTCACTACTGTTTAGCTAACAAACACTGAAGCATTAATCTGCTGTTCTCATTTCATTTCTGATATCTGCATTCAATTCTCAATTCGCTCCAGTTGATTGCTGTTATCATCTAATACTAATCATCTAATACCAGCCTCCTGCCAACAGCCAGACTTCGCCAAGGTATCGGATTCATTGAACCGCCTCCTGCCAGCAAGAGTGACTGAATTGCAATGTAAATCTTTGCCCAACTTCAACTGCATTACCGCAGTACTAATTAAATCCGTAATTGAATATTGATTACAGTGATTGCCGCCCATTGTAATTGAATTTCAAAACCCAATCTTCCGGCGTCTGCCCCAGAAATGCCTCTCCTCACTGGCTCCCTCACTCCAAGAGACCGACAAACGAAACGTAACCCTACCCCAGCACTCGGTGGATATGAAATCATTATCTGTTCGATTGGTTGGAATCGGGAACCGTGCAACAGTCGAATTATTGAGTGTAGCATGCTAATGTTACTTATCTACACCGAGCCACCCAACCGTCGGCGAATAAGGACTCCCAAATGGATCCTTATAAATTGACAACGTTCGATGCGATTATACGACAACGATGACGATGCCATCATCATCTTCTGGATGTTTTAACATTCGAAGTCACTTATTGTTCGGAAATGGAAGCCTTTTTTTCTCGGTGGTGGGTCCTTTGCTCGCAGGGGATTCGCTGAGTCTGAAGTCAAGTGGATAAGGTGTTCGAATTCAAATTGACTTTCACGCCTCATCGCATTCCATTATTTTGTGATTGGATTTACCCTGAATTGCGGAAAATTGGATGCATATACGGACGGGACTTTGGAGACGGTAAGCATGTGGTCACGTAGTCGAAATGCTCTTCGAGGTGAAGAAATATGCAGTAACACGGAAATTGGTTGCGATGGCAAGCAGTTTGATTGAGGAAAAAAGAGAAGTCCTTTGCTGTCCATCGCGAGGGAAACGAGAGTGTGGAGAGTTAAGCCGTGAACATTTCGTGAACCAAATCAGTCGTAGTTTGGGTGAAGTTCCGTGACTGGGAAAAATGTGTTTCCGAGGAGTTTCTTGTCATCATTACTCGTGCATTTCCAAAGAGAAGCTCTGATGTTCAGCAATCAAATTTTCAGAAGTTCATGACCAATCGTCAAACGATACTTCTTCTCTCTTCAATCAATCATCCGAATCAGTCGGACTGTAAATAATTTAATTCACACGTTACCGGGGATATCTTTGACTATCTGCAAGATGGAAGGGTGTAGGGAAGTGCAGCACGGCACGCCTCTTTCGAGTCACTGACAAGACTCAAAGAGTATAACTGTCTAAAAAAGGCTTCTGAAACTTGGTACCCTCTACTCGTGAGAGAAGAATAACGCGGACAGCACTAGTGCTTTCTGTAAAAGCTAGGCCCAAGCCTACCTCGGGCTGTAGTGGTTCTTCTTTTTCTTCTTCTTCGTGGCCCACATTCCGGGATGACACACCCACAAACTAGAACGATGATTTGCTATCTGTTGCCAAGAGCTTCGGGCCGGAGCTAAGTTGTCTATACGCTCTACATGGCCTAGCCATCTTCTGATAAGGACCTATCAGTCTGGTGACGAAACGTTTCAGGCGTTCACACAAAAGGGCAGAGAAGATCTTATAGGCGATGTTAAGGAGACCTATCCCTCGATAGTTGGCGCAGCCAAGGGGATCTCCTTTCTTGTGGATCGGGCTTTCCTCCGACAATATCTTACAGATGAGCTGGTGCATGCACCCTACGAGATCATCTCCAGCTGCTTTGAACATTTCAGCGAGTCAACTAACAGCGCCTCGCAATCACCATTAACTAAGATGTTGCAATGATCAGGCAGGCTCCTGAAAATGTGAATATTGAGGGCACTTGAGTGGCTTTTGCAACGACTATATCTGCGCTCAATGGATGAAGAAGCTCCTAGTCTTTCGAGAGAAAAGTTCTGCGTGCGATCTTTGGTTTTGTTTGCGTTGATGGTAATTGAAGAAGAAGATTCAACCATGAACTGTATGGGCTGTACAGAGACATAGTCTAGCCAGGCATCTACGGATCCAACGCCCAAGATGGCTAGGCCATGTAGAGCATATGGACAACTTGTTTCCAGCCCGAAGAGTCTCTGACTATAAACCAGTGGGATAACGCGACCGAGGATGTCCACGATGACGACATCTAGCAAACATTCGTTCTCTAAGATGCTTGGGTCAAATGAAGTGGTAATCACTGAAACAAAACCCTATTTTGAAGGCCTTGAAAAAAAAATTAAACTAAAGGGTGGTCCAACGAAAACCCACTATGATAATTGTAAATAAAACAAAAAGTTTTCACAGAATTATCCTAATATTTTTTATTATGATAGAAGGATCTATGACAATTATGTGAGAAACAAAATATCGGCCAATTGCTCGCCACGGCTTCGGTGGCATACCTCTATCCGATGGTCCATATTTTCAATGGCTCTGAGACATAATTGAGGTTCAATGTCGTTAATGCGCCAAATTATCTCATCCTTTAGCTCTTGAATTGTTCTTGGCTTATTGACGTACACTTTTTCTAGCTAGCCAATTGCATTCCTCCCCTTCATGAATTCACCCGCAATACTCGTCTCGCCAGGAATGCTCATCAGTTCACCCTTAAGCCTGCTTTCGGACGTACAGTTAAGTTTAGAGAGTCGTTTTTTAGCCGCACCACACGAATATGGAATGCTCTTCCTGCGCAATCTTTCCCACTCACTACAATCCGCAGACATTTAAGACCAATGTGCACAGGTACCTTCTTTCCCTTTCTCCCTCTATACCTTCGGCAATGCTGTGTCTTGATTCCGGACACTTAAGGGTATTCGTAACCCCTTTTGCGCTCGCAAATAAAAAAAAAAAAAAAATATCCCCAAAGAAAGAAGTCCAACGGTGTCAAATCCAATTAACATCGCCACAACGTGAGTTAACACGGCCATTGAATTTCTCGTGCAAAAGAGCCATTGTTTGGTTGGCTGTGTGACAAGTGGCACCATCCTGTTGGAAGTATATGCCGTCCAGGTCCATATCCTCAATTTCTGGCCACAAGAAGTACGTTATCATCTCGCGATAGCGAACACCATTCACGGTAACTGCTTGGCTGACCTTATTTTCGAAGAAATACATAAAATGATGCCGCCAGCCCATAAACCGCACCAAACAGTCACTCTTTGTGGATGCATCAGCTTTTCAACAATCTCTCGTGGATTCTCATTTGCCCAAATGCGGTAATTCTGCTTGTTAACGAATTCACTGAGGTGAAAGTGTGCCTCGTCGCTGAAGATGATTTTCTTTGTAAAGTCACCATTCACTTCTGTCTGTTCAACCAACCATTCGACGTATTGACGACTCTTGAAATGGTCAGTAGGCTTCAGCTCTTGAATTAATTTAACCTTGTAAGCGTGTAAATTCAAATCTTTATTCAAAATTCACATTAGTGATGTTCTTGAGATGTTCAATTGTTGGGCACGACGACGAGTCGACTTTGACGGCTCTTCTGCCACACTATCGCGAACAACAGCAATGTTTTCCGCAGAACGAACTGGGCGAACATGCACAGATGTTTTCACATTTCCTACAAACCCAGTTTGCTGAAATTTGCGCACAATTCTACCGATTGTGGACACATTTGGTCGATTATGCTGACCAAAAAAATTACGAAGTGCACGAAATGCATTTTGATTTGAATGCCCATTTTCGTAAAAGGCTTCAACAATCTTAGCGCGCTGCTCAGTTGTGTACCTCTCCATGGTTGAATTTGTCAAACACTGAAACAAAGAAATGTCAAATTAAGTTGTGCACAAAAACTACGGTAAGATGTGACTCACAATTAACATCGTGGATTATAGTTGAACCACCCTTTATCACTGACTTATCAAACAGTCCTAACCTAGATCAATTTCGCGTTCAGATTGACACCACACCACGCACCGCACCACGCACCGCACCACCACTTAGAGAGGCTCTACAGTCAATTCGCATCAAAGACAACTGTCAAAATCTAACGAAATTTTACTGACCAACTTCCCATCTACCCCCATGGCTTCTTTACATTCCCCAAGCAGACTCCTTCCCGAGAACTCATCACTAATCTGAAATTAACGAAATTCACTTTGTCGTGTCGACGATTTACATGCTATTTCAGCACCTCCTCACCCAGGCAATCCACTTCGAAACCATACCTCCCGTCATCACCACGGAATCTGCTGAGTCTCATTTATTATTCCATTCAAATTCAGGAGCAGAGTTGGAGACACAAAGATAACCATTGCACTACACATTTAACACTTTATCTGTGGCAATAAGCTCGCAAGGACAAATACGAAAATTCCGGCATCATCATTGCGTTTCGCATTCGAGTGATCCATCCTCCGCCTCCGCCCACGCCCCCAGAGGTAGACATGCAAATGCAGAGATCCTTGAAATAACATCTCGTAAGCTGCAACTACTCGTAGCTATTGCAAAACTTTACAATCCTAGTGAGAAATGCATGGAGTCCTTCATAAATCCAAGTCTCCTAGGTGTGTCATTCCATCGTCGACTGCGCGCTCACTCCACCGGAGCCCGGTGCTCTCCTGTTTATTAAAACTATCAAAACCAAGCAATCCTCATTTCATTTTCATATCCTCACAGAGGCATCTGGCGTCGAACGAGCTCTGCAAATCCAGGACGCACCGACGACAGAGGAGAGTCCTAGGCATAACAACTTGTTGACGACACAGACGTCTCTAGTCCTCGTTCTCGTTCTCGTTCTCGACATCCTCGTCGTTGTTGTTCCCTTCTAAACAAGTTAACGTAATAAAACTATTAAGCCCTTCGTGGCAATCGCTAGTGCTCGGAGTGAAGTAACTCTAGTAGCAGCGCCTGGCAAGTGCAGCTTCTCGCCTCATTGAGAAACTCCACGTCTTCCTGCAGTGGGTCTTGTGCCACTTGGGCGAGACAGGATTATAATCAGCAAATGAAGACGAAATGAAATAACTTTTCCAGGACAGTGGCTCGGATAGAGGTATTGCCTCCGTTGCTTCCCCTCTGTGAGGACACTCAACGACGTATGAACTCATTTTCTAATTTGCGAAACTTTGAGCGTTACACTTACAATGTTGAAGGATACAGTGTAGGGAAAAAGACCAAGACCGACTGGGAAAATACTTCTTCGACTGTGGGCGGGCTGTATCTGTGAAATTGGGCCGAATCAGGAGGACGTTGGCACTTTTTGACCGCTGGGACTGGGGCGAGGCTGAATGAAAGGATTTTTCCATGTGAACTTTGGGAAACTTTGGCTGACAGATATGACCAACTTGCTCTTGAGGAGAATTTCGAAGTTGGAGTTGGAGAGTTACTCTTGGAGAGATTATGTGCCAAATTTGAATGGATCGACGAAAACTTTAGCTAACGGTTCTTTAGACTGTTATGTGTCAAATTTGAAGCTAATATTTGAGTGGTTCGTCGAAAGCTTTAGCTAAAGGTTCTTTAGACTGTTACGAGACTCACGAGACAACTATTACAGAGACTGTTAACCTCTATCTTTTCGAGAGAGAGTAAGAGTAAGACAGAGCGAAAAAAGCAAAAATCTTTGATAAATTGGAAAATGCATTTTATTAGTTTGAAATAACAAGAGGTACAGGGTGACGCACACAAGTCGAGGGGGACCTCGGCCGGCTTACTGTGACAAACTGGAGACAGCTGGCGAAAGATCGTGCTGGCTGGAGAGGCATGTTGAGTGAGGCCCAGGTCCACCTCAGACTGTAGCGCTCTAAGAAGAAGAAGAAATAACAAGACGGTTTATTTTTTCATTATATGTGGCTATGAATAGAATGAGGGTCATCTTTTTGTAGATTTTTAACGACAAAAGCTGCATTTTCATGTGTTCTTCTTAAACTAATTTTATGGTGTAGCAATGGTGGATTTGAATAGGGGTTCATAGTTGATCGTTGACTTCACTCATCGTCTGATGAATCCGATTCAGATAGTTGGAGGTCAAAATGTATATCGACAAATTGTCCAGTTGTTTCGGAATTAAAATGTTTCGAACTCATTGCTTTATCCTCTTTGCCGTCATCCGAATCCGAGTCACTGCTTGAATCCGAACCGGAGTTTGAATCCAATTCGGAACTTGAATCTGATCCAGAACTAGAATCCGATCCAGAACTTGAACCCGATCCTGAACTTGAATCTGAGCCAGAACTTAAATCCATAGGTTCTCCACAAACGTTTCCCAAATCACGTGCCTTTTCGGAACTAATCACTGTCTTTGACGCCGACTGATCTTCTAATGCACTAGCTAAGCTTCTATGGTTCGACTTGCGGGGAACAATTTCAGTGAAATTTTGGTTATGATCTGGCAGTTGCTTGGCTTTTGACTGGCGATGTTGTTTCTGCTTCTGTTGCTGCTGCAGTGGGTCTTGCTTAACTTGCTCTTGACTTCGTACAATTTGGGTCTCTGCTTTTGGCTGATTGTTGTTAAATTGTGAAGATTGTTGTGGCACCTTTGGTGGTCTACCCTTCTTTCGAATTCCCGTGAAAACTTTGGTCTTCCGAGACATCGTTTTCGAGAGAACTGCCAAATTCGGAGTCGGTACAGCTGTTCCATTCGTTCTCTCCCACCGAGTCTTCTTGACTTGGATGTTCTGAGTCAGCCTCTCCAAGGTTATTTCCCCCGTCTTTTTGTCGATAACAAGCACACATTCCTTTGTGTACTCCTTGTGGTTCCCCTTGAACACAGTCTGGCCAAAACCGGAGCTCCCCAAGTTTGGCACGTTGATTGTGACTTGATTGTACAAGCCGAACTCAACATCAGCCTTTTTGGTGACGTCCACACTTGCTGGCTTGAAGTCATATTTCAACGTATGAAATGCAGTCCTTGTGTTTCTTGGATTAAATGTACGGCCCAATTTTAATTCTCTAACTTCACTTCCGATGTTTAGTCGCTCGGCCAGAGTTGTCTTCTTCGAGGTCATCATCAAAGAGTTTGGTTGGTTTTCCAGTCTGCTGATAATACTGGTGTAGGATGTAATTTGTTCCTTCAAAGTTTGCTCTTGTCCGACCAAATGATGGACAAGTCGATCAAAGATTAATTCTTTAGGAGCGACTTATTGATATTCACTGGTTAACAATAATTTTCAAAGATGTTTCGAACCACGTTAAAGAATTTTCTATGAACAATGAGATCTTGACGAGAGAATGGTCCAGCGGAGCTAATAATTTGACAGCTTGTGTGTTCGCTTCAGAATAAGTTACCAATGCGATCAGTGGAACAATTTATATCGTCAATGGAAACGTATGGAAACCTCAAAGTAATTAGCTTCCACGAATTGCGTATTGAGTAGGCCTAAATTTACATTTTTTACGACTTTATTTTTGTTGCAATTTTGACTGTTTAGGGTAAGGGTTTTTATTGGTTTATGGCTTTTTTTGTTCCATTTGCGGATGCTGCAGCTCTTAATAATGATCTTGGGATTTTGTTTAATGTCCACGTTGTTAATCCAGGGCAACTCGAGAAGAAGTAGTTATCCTCACCATATAAACGTAAGTACTGCAAGTTCGAACACGTCCATAAGAATGATTTATCAACACCGCCAAAAAAGTAATTTCCGGAGATGTCGATAAAGGAGTGCGGTTGGGTGTTCTCGTCAATGTTTAATGGCCAATCTTTTTAATGGCTATCCCAGATTGTTGTCTTTCCATAACTTATTATCTGTTGAGTTGTTTATAGAAATGTTACGAATTTACCATTTCGGCTTTTGTGTTTATGGTTCACTTCTTTGGTGCTTTAAATTTTTGAGCCCAAGAGATTGTGGTCCGCTTCAAAAACTCAAATCCATTACGTTTTAGCGGTATATCACAGATATCAGCTTTTTCGTTCGTGTTTTGGCCCTCGATTCTTGGGAAACTTATTCAAGGTTGTCTAAGTTTCAGCTGCAGACTTTGAAATCAAAAATGTTTAAACTTAAGTTCGCACGATGCAAATGACCAAAATCTTGACTGAAACACATCGGTAACTGAAACACCAGGAAAAATGACAAAATTTGCAAAATTAACAACAGTGAAGGCTACAAAATTAAGCATTAAAAAAGATTGTTGAGTCTCCTCAATTCCTGACCTTAAACCAAATGAATGATGCCCTGACATTCGATCGGATAATGATTGATCGGATATCCGAGTATCCGTAATAGGTAGTTGTGTAGTGTCGGATAGTGTCAAGTACTTACGCGTTCCAAAACAATGTGGAATATTTGTTCGGATACCCGGATACCAGAAATTTGCGGATATGTCATAGAACGACAAGCTAATGTCCCTTGATTGAAATTAGAAGTGCGTAAATGTTAAGTTTTTTTTGCAAGGGTATGTGAAAATCTCTATGGGGACCGTTCCCTCATAACGAAAGGGATTTTTACCCAGTAAAAACACCTCCCTTCAAATATAATATATTTATACATTTCATAATTTAGAGAGATTTGGCAGGTGGCTCTCCACTGAAAGTTTCTACTTACACTGCAAATACGCGCGACTTGATTTCACGTGCTAGATCAAGGGGTTTAGTCCTTTGAAGACGGCGGAAAACATTGCTTCCATTAAGAATCGGAACAACAGGGTTAATGTGCCCCTAGACGGCGATTGTGCTTACGAGCAAAAGTCTTAATTTCATCTTGGACTGTTGTAATTTTAGGATCTCTGTTGTGCGTTGACGATTATTCTTAGAACTTTGTTTTGGAAAGTCTATAGTATTTTTCTATTACTTGGTTTGACACAACCCCAGAGTTGTACACCGTACGTCCAGACAGGTTTTAGCACTTGCTTATAAATAAGCAATTTGTTGTCAATACTTAGCTTTGAATGATATCCAATTAGCCAGTACATATGTATCTCTTTATCTCTTTTCTAGCTTTTCACGTTTCTTTTTTACGTGCTTCTACCACTTGAGTTTAACGTCGAGAGTCATTCCGTGGTATTTCGCTTCATTCCCGAAAGGTATTTGAACACCATTTACGAAAACGAGCAGGTTGTTTATACTCCTGTAAGTAAAGTTTATGTGAACGTATTTCGCTTCATTAAGCGTTAAACGCCAAACTTTTGTCCATTCGCAAACCCGATTAAAAATGTTAAGTGACCACTTGCGTTGTCCTTCTTTTTTCTTTAGGTAAGTAGCTAGAAGTTTCTGAAAAAGGAAATTAGACCTGACTTGGTCCATCGTGCTGCCACATGGATTGATCATGCGTCAATCCACTTGCCCACTTGTAGCAAATCCATTTGAAGCATTAAATACAGCTTAGTCTGTGTCTCAATGAAGAAATTTGACAAATGCTGTCAAAGAAGTATGCCCGCAAAAAATGTCCTCGAAGCATCGCTAAACCCGCGCAGGTACAAAGCAAATGTGGAATGTTCTTAATTTCTCCAATCCTTCTAACATGTTCCCCCATGTCCAGTGATGACACCCACCATGATATCGATTTTTGGTCTGTAAAGGGAGATCAGCTTCTTAAATAGTTTGGGATCTAGCATTGGGCAGATTAATCTGGAGGTGTGACACGTTGTGTTTCACATCCATGTATTATTCGTTTTTTTTGAATTGTGTCCTCTCGTTGCATAGGTATTCCTATATCGTTGGTGGCAGGATGCCTGCAAATTCATCAGCATTGCAGTCAGTTGTAATGCCTCCGTTACCTGGTACCCAACATAGGCGAATATAAACCTTTCAAAGCTACAGATAAACGGCCGTGGTGCCCGTGGTCTATTGGGTAGGTGCGTCGACTCCTACACTCGAGGTCTAAGGTTCGAATCTCGAAAAACATCTAACATTTTTTCACGGCTCCATCTCTGTCGAGCCACTGACAATGCTCAAAGAGCATAACTGTCTACAAGAAAAGAAAAGAAGAAAAGCTTCTCAAATCGTCGTTCGGAGTCGGCATTAAACTTTAGATCCCCTCTACTCGTGGGATAACAATAGCACGCACAACACGAGTGGTTGCCCAGGTCCACCTCGGACTGTAGCGCCGTCATTATTAGAGAAGACGCCACTACCAACTCAACTTTCGTCTTTGATTCATCCGTGAAAAGATGTAAGGATCCCTCAAAGGGTATGGGGTTTCTAGTCCAGAAGCTTCAGTAAGGGGCAAAGGTAACGAAGTTCCTGTCGTCGGGGAAGTATTCAGATGTGGCATGGTTGAGATTTCCTGGTGGGAAATTTTCACCCAAATAGGACAAAGGGTAAATGGTGCCTATCTCTTTAAGTGGTGCGTAGGAGATATAGACATCAGCCAACAGGTTTCTCGCAATCTTTTTGAAAATTGTCTGCTGTACACCAAATCAGATGGGACCCATAGGTCGGACTGACCTATTTCATACTTTTTCACTTAATTTGGACTTGATCAATATTCTTCATTGCATAGCCCCATTCGCCTACTTCTTGACTTCTTCTTCTTCAGCTGATGTTACCGTCCGCGCTGACCTGGGTCTCAGTCAATATTCCTCTACATCCACTACGAGCTTGTACTACTTCCTTCTACCTAGGCACTTTCAGCTGAGGTCCCTTTCCGACATGGTGTTCCCTTACCGCAATGTCCCTCGAGTCGAAGACTTTTCAGGCCGAAGCGTTGGTGTTCATTCGTTCTACATGACCTTGCCATCCAAGACGAGAGACTCCAAATCCTTTGATCAGGTTTACGTCCTTATGCAGCCCGTCCTCTCCTCTCCTTCTCCAAACATCATCACTGCATACGGGACCAAAGATAATCCGAAGGACTGTCCCCTTGACACGACAAAGAATCTCCTCCTGGTCCGCTTCGGTTAGTGGACAAGCTTCTGAGTCAGACAGCAGGACTGGGACTATCAAGGTCTTGGTTCTTACAGAGGGCTTTATTCCTTAACTCCTTTATTCCTTTTAGCCCAAGGACGCAAGAGACGCATGAGTAATCCTTCGTTTAATCTCCGCGGTGGTGTAATTGTTTGAGTTTACTTCGGAGCCTAGGCAGATAGTCTTTCATTTCTTTAGTGTAATAGCTGTCTATAGCCACGTTATTAACTTCTTGGGCTAAATACCGGAGGTTTGGTCTTCCTGATTTTCTTCTAGATACGGTCGTTCTTGTTTCAAGGTTAAGATCACCATCAAAAACAACAAAACATCTCTATTAACAGTCCTCGCAAATGCGATCCTTGCGAAAGGCCCTAGCCTATGTACATACAAATGGCTTTCGGTAAATGAAATTTCATTGTCCTAGCTTGCGTGGAGCCTAATCCCGCTCCCAACTCCCTGCCGGTGAAATTAAATTCGCACACTTCCAGAAATAGTTTGCCTCATGGGCACGAGAATTTGAACAAACTAAAGACACTCCCCCAACCTGCGTCTTCGTTAATTTACAAGATCAACTGTCATAATTCCCTCGGCAACCTTATCTCATACCGGGAAACAATGTAAATGTACCCAATCAGAGTTACTACCCACAACTAAAGACGCACAACAGTCGACTTCATCGCAATAAAGAGATCCTAGGAAATAATAATGAATACCAGGCTGTTGCTGCACACGGAGAGAGGCTCGTATACATCAAAAGTTATACTAATGAGCAACAGTACACACCTAATTACTCCCTTTTCCAGGACGCAGGCACACGCACAGTCGACGACTCCTTGTGGCACAAAATTAATGTCGAGCCAGGGTCTGCAGTAGAATAATTACACTCCGACATATTAATTTCAAACTGCAATAGTTCACCGACTGCCGGCTGAACTGGTGGCCTTTAAGGACAGGGAAGACGATTTTATTACCTGACTTTAAGTGCGAGAGGAATAAGTCCTTTATCTTTATGATGAAATCTGCCCACAGATTGGCCGCGTCGTCTTTTCCTTGCTTGCGACTTCTGCCGTACCAACGCGCACACAATGCGAGGCCACTGATTAAATGCGCGGATAATGGAATGGAACTTTTCATGGTATTGCCGGTGAAGTTAATTTCTTTTATTCGTCAGGAAAATACCCTTATCGGGTGTGTCATAAATTTAAAACGGAATTTAAACCAAAATATGCTTGAAATTGCCCGTCGGAGACGTCCATTGCAACAGACTTTGTGGCAACCAGAGGTGGGAGAGAAATTTCCTCGACTCGAGATGAATATGAAGCAATGGTGGTGGTGTCCTTGTGCACTAAAGATCTGCTTTTTGGTCTTAGGGAAAGCTGGAAGTGGTCATATTTCTCCCTTTCTGTAGTGCGTTCGTGGGGTTCCCTATCCTATTTGCTCAAGCTTATACTTTTTTTTCGGAGTGTTTTTGAAGCACTACTGGAGCACTCAGACTCAAAACTAGTCAATCGTACTGCCAGGTAGCAACCTACTCCAGTGCCGTTAATTTGATCTCAGATCAGATCTGATCTGAAAAACCGGATAAAAGCGTATTCACTTTGCTTTCACAGGAATTCTGGGAATCTGGGACCCCTCTAACTTAGGGCAGGCACCTAACCAACTGTGCCATCCAATCAACTTGCTTGCACGTTGATAGATAAAATCTGTCAACAAAACCTAAGCGCTATTTCAATATCTCTAAATTTCCCTCCCACCACTGGAACCACTAATTGCAGTTTTTGTTGAAGGCAAGCCACAAAGCTGCATTCATTAGTTTACGATTATGGATTTTTAAAACATCCCCACAATCACCTAATCCACCGCGAATTAATGGCCAGCATGTACGCATAAAATGGCTCTTAATTCTAAAATCAAAAAAAAAGTTGAACAAACAGCCCACAACAACAGCAACAAAAAAATCTGCAGAAAATTTAATCAAACACCGAATACAGTTCAAATGTAAATAGAATTTCGCCCCAAAAAATGCGTCTAACCGCATTGTTTGCCGCTGCTTCATTAATTACTTGTGGGAGCAGCGGCGATTGTGATTTTGTGATATCACTCAGGTGGGGACGAGGATGAGTTTAGAGGGCAGCAGCAGGTGCCACTGCCACTGCCACGACTGCAGGATCGATAGCAAATGCGCCCACATGGTGGCAAATGTTATCCATTTGCATTACAAAACTGTGAGAGTTTCTCGCTGCATTCGTACGCATCCTGTTCGGACATTTTGCACCATAGTACTGTGGCAACGATATCGTTTGTTTATTTGACCAGAAATCTAGCCTTAATGGGTTTTTGGCCGACCACACAATCAATTTCTATCCCGGGTAGATGTACATTGCATTGAAGTGAATAATCTTCATGGTTCACAGGCTGGGGTGGCAATAATGATAAGGGGAGATTATGTGTGCTTAGATATGTGATCTGTGGGCTGGGGAGAACTTTCATTTTTGTGCAGTGTTCTTGTCAGCCATATACGCACAAATGTATGTGCCTTTGCCTGCATTTTACGAACGGATGAACCTCTTTTGGGATACATGACGTAGGATATTGTCTTTTATTTTACGATTTGTTCAGGAATATGTAAGCGTTCAGCAGCAATGGCGGTGGATGCTGCGTAGATGAAGAAAGAGGCTGAACAGAAAGCACAATTTTTGAGTAGAAAATCAACATTGGGGACAAAAAAGGACCAGTTAGCTGTCAAAAATGAACTTAATTACTAAACCATCTTTAATGTACCAGTGAAACGAATCAGATTTAAATTAAATTTTCCTGTGGTTCATGTCCAACTATAAAATTCAGATTTGAGTCACAAACAATCAAACTCGTCTTTTTGTGACAGTGTTCACAAATCTGTTCTACGTTAAAGGCAGATGCTTCACTTCGCTGCTGCAGTTCTTCACTGTTATTTTTCACAATACCAAACAGTTTTTGAACAGGATATACACAGTCTATCCTATTTCCGATGAGACAGGTAAAATTAACGCCATCTCTGATTCAGCGAGTGGAAGGGGCCTAGAATTTCATGCCGAGTGGCGACGCTTGAGAAACTTTTCTCGGCAGTTATACTCTCTGAGCATTATCAGTGACATTATCAGAGAGGTGGTCCCGTGGAAATGAAAGCGGCTGTGTTCGGAATCGAACCACGAACGCTGAAAGTCAGACAATTCTAAAATAAGTAGAATTTAAAGGGTGACCTGCTAGCCACGAAATCGCGATCGTCCTTTTTGGCTTCGTTTACATCTCTAGCTGTAAGTTGAATCAACAACGATCTTATTATTTCGTAAGTCGCTTCTCCAACGTATGACAGAAAAATGGCTCTCCTTGCAACATCATTGGTTATACCATTGGCCTCGAAATATAACTTCATTCGTGCTCTATAATTATTCCACGCCATGGTTGGCGTTTCCCGGATGCTTGAGTAGCTCCATTATTCACGTTTGCGACCACGCTCTCATTCAGTTCCATGTTTCTGTTTTTTACTCGTCGTCAAAATGTCAAAATTAGGATGTAATGGGATTTTTACTTCAAATTATTTATTGAGAACTTCACTAGTTTCATTGCCATCAAGCCATCCAAACGTTCTTCTTCCCTCTTCTTTTTCTCAATACCCGTCAAAAATGACAGTTCATATTCCTTAATAACCTATACGATTCCATTTTATACCAACTTCTACCGGGTGTGAGGGAAGTTATCACAATTTCTTCATTTGTTATGTTTCAGCAGCTGTCAAAGTTACCAATGATATTCAGCTGTCAAAATATTCAGTAAGGTATGCTTTTTTATCATGCATCATTTCACACTTGCCGAATATCCGGAAATCATTAAAAAAAACCGATGGAAATTTCTTGCCAGTTGTCAAAACGCACCACGATTTTCGTTTTGAAGTCGGTCATCATCATGGTTTCAGTGTGTAGGAAATTCGGCGGACCGTAGAAAAATTTGAGCGTAAGTACACTCTTTCTGACCTTAGGCCACCAACCGGACAGAGATTTATGCGAAATAAAGAAATCACAGCTGTCGTAGCAGCCAGTCACGAAGAAGGAGAATGGAATATCGATTCGGCGCCGTTCGGTTGAATTGGGCATCGCCAGAGAGTCCACCCGGATTACTCTGCGGTTGAATTTCGACCTACATCTGTATAAGATTGTAACGCAAGAATTAAAGCCGGGCAACCATAGACAACGCCGTGGGTTTGCTTGGGTCGTTGGGAGTTGGAAAATGTCGCCGGAGATCCGGATCATGGCCAAAAAAATCATATTCCTGAACGAAGTGCGTTTTGGCTTAACGGTTATGTCAACAAACAAAGTTTCCGTTATTGTAGTGTAGGAGGGCCAACAAAACAAAAAACAACTCTTCACTCTGCATATAATACTGCTTTATTGAGTGCCGCAATATGTGTTACACGATCTTAAATAGGTGAGGTAAGCAGGAGAATCGCGCGATCAGGATTGAAATACTTTAGGTCCAAATTAACGGTGGCTTATTTATTTGAGAGAAATATCGAAAACATGTACACAGGGTGTATATATGTAAATTAAGACCAGGCTTACAGTAAGTAACACATTTTTTGAAATCGCCTACAGTAGCGAACACAATCCACAAATGTTCGACCAAGCATCAATGCATCCACAAAGATTGACTGTTTGGTGCGGTTTATGGCACGGCGGCATTTTTGGACCTTATTTCTTTCGAAATGAGGATTGAGACGCCGTTACTGACAATTGTCTCAGGTATACAGCGATCAATATATCTGAGTTGTGGTTCCAAAAAGACAGCGCGACGATACATATCATGCAAGTGACATAACGCTCGATTCGAAGTTGTGAAGGAGAAAGTAGCCGCCGTGATCGTGAGACTTGATAACATTCGATTATTTCCTCTAGAGCAACGTAAAGTCTACGTAAACAAGCCAACCATTTTGGACGAGCTCAAGACCAACATTCGAGAAGCTTTTGTTGGAAAAACGACAACAACAAAACGTCAGCAAAGAAAGTCATTTGAATGATGTGCTATTCCATGCGAAATGGCATGAATGTAGCCTTAAACTAAAGCTGTTGTTGTTTTATTTTAAATTGCTTTTCCTATCGTTCTTATTTGGTAAAAGGTCCTTAACCGATTTTCGGACAGATAATTTAAAAAAAGCAAATCTACCCCAGAAGCCCCACATAGGTTAGAAGTGCCTAAAGTGTGCACTTAGACCAGTATTGATCCATTGTGCTGATATCCCACAAGACGTTGCAAACACTTCATTTTGGGCAAAAAGACAGAGATTCTGATTAAACTGAAAAAAATAAACCGAAAAATATAGAGCGGAGCCCTCAAATCGCTTTTTCTCTTACACAAAATTCTGAGTGGACCACATTTTTTCAAATGAAAAATAGTTCAAAGTTTATTTGATTGAAATTTAAAATTTTTATTTAAATTATAATATATTAATTAATTAATAAATTTTAAATATAATTTTTAATAATTTAAAGTTCTGTTGTTTTATAAAGTTCTCCAGGCCTAAGCCGCTTTAAAAACCTCCGCATGTAAGGTGTTCTCATTTCTTTGAGTTCAATCATCTTCGAGTTCTCCTCCTTTCCTTGAGCTTTCTTAGGATCACCGAGGGCATCGAAGAACTCATCATCACAGACTGACTTCACTTCAATCGATGTGTGATTCGACTCAACCTTTTTTCCGTGACTTTCCAACCGCTTGATAATTACTTCTGGTTCAGTCAAAATGTAGTGCAGATTTGAAAAAACAAACTTTCTTCTTTTGACAAGACTGACTTTGAAATTTGTACCGTTATACTCCTGTTTAGCTTTAGCGAATAATTCGTGTGCCTTTTCCAACATATTTGTGTAGTACTTTTGAAGCTTGTGAAGCCTGTGCACTTGTTCGTTGAGGGTGACAATTGATTCTCTTGCAGCTTCATCCGTTAGGTATTTGATGATGTAAACTTTTCCTTCACTCTCCTCGTTCTGTTCCTTTGGCTCGACTAGAATCTCGAAATAAACTCCGTAGCAAATAGCCTCCATCTCCTTTAAATGATTGCTCAGGAGGTTGTACTGCGATGCTGGAGGACAATCGTTAGAAATAGAATTTGAATTCACCATTTTCTTCAGTTGATTTGTTCTTCTTTTGAATATAAGCGTGACTGAGGTAAACATCCTTTTGTTGTCGCTATTTATTCAGATACTGACAGACATTAAGAACACAAAGCAATTACCCCTGACGGAAATTGTTTATTGCTTTCCAAGTAAACAGTTGTAAATATTATAATCTTTTCGGAATGCAGATGCAGCGATTCAACTTGAGGGCTTAAGTCATAAATTTTACAAGTTCCTTGAAGAGCTTGTAAAACGTTAATTCCAAGTAATTGTTTGCAAAGGTATATGTCAAATAATTGTTTGCAAAGGGAAAAAATGTTTGCAATTTCAGCTGAAATATGAAAATTTTTTTCATTAATTTTCATTGCATTGCTTTTTTTAATACATTTTTTTCATAATTTGATTGACAAGTTTATTCTTAGCATTGATCCAATTAGGTACTCTATATCGTAGTAGTTCGGTATATTTTTCCACTCTTTTAAGCTTGCTCTAATTAGTGCGTTTTTGATGTAGGAGAACTTTTTGCCACCTTCTTTTTTTAAAAATGCCTACAAATTTTCGATTGGGTTCATATCGAGGCTTTGCGCAGACATGCCGAGCACTTTGCAGCAATGGTATGACTTGTGCTTTGGGTAATTAACTTGGTACAACTTGTATTGCAGCTTTTGAGGGTTTTGCGGATTAATAAACCTGAAACTTGCTGCGCTTCTAGTCAGCTCATTTTGGAGTATGTCCAAGTAATATTTCTTGGTCATTATTTCTGCGAAAATCGTCACCTCTGCGACACCCTTGGATGAAATACATCCCCATACCATGCCTGACAGTTTACCAAACTTAGTGTGGGGATAATATTTTTAGCGCGCAGTGCTGTGTTTAGTTGCCACCACACCGTTTGAGGCCCATCATTGTGATGTAACATAATTTTTGTCTCATCACAAAAAATTACGCCTTCCAGAACTCTGCCGGCTGTGCGGTGTGATGCAGTGCAAAGTCAGCCTTTTATGCAAATTTATCCCTGAGAGTAACGGCTTCTTACGGGCAATTTTTGACGAGTATTTCTTTTTGTGCATTATTTGCCGAATAGACTCATGGGACACCTGCTTGCTGCAATTAGTTTCTACTACCGTGGCCAATTGCCTTAAGCTGACTTGGGACTTTTTAATCACAGCTCTGAGGATTTTTAACTCATCTCTTCGTGACAGCTTGGTCTGCCTCCAGAATTTCCCAACTCTAATCGATTTCCTTTTTCTGTCCGATTTATATTGTTGTACACCGTCCTCAATTTAACTGACAACATTTTGGCTATTTCTTTAGGAGATTTTGCGTCATAATAGTTGAAATAAACCAACCCTATTGTTTTATTATCAGTTCGGTTTCGAGGCATTTTTAAATAGCTTACTACTCGGCAAACGTTCTACAAATGATAGATAAATAGCTACTAATTACACAATGAAAGGGAAATTCATTATTGTGCTGGAGATTAGTACCGTATCATCGGAAAACAGTTTATTTTCGTTTCCTTTTATGCTATGTTTGCATTTTAAAAACAATTAATTGACAGATCAAAATATGAATATGTTTGTTATTTTTTTTTTAATTGTGGTATTTTTTTTTTGTTGTAGCTGCTAAGAATAAACTTGTCAATCAAATTATGAAAGAATATATAAAAAAAGCAATGCAATTTTTCATTAATTTTCACATTGAGCTAAGATTGCAAACATTTTTTCCTTTTCCAAACAATTATTTGACATACTGTAATTCGAAGTTGAAATCATATTCGTACTTTAGTCAGACGCTGTAGTAAACGCATCGGTAGCGAGCTCTCTTCAAGTACAAACAATTATAAATTGCAAATTACTTCTTTAGGTATTTGGTTGTTATAATAAGTGAAACCATAGAATTGTAGACAAATTCGGATTCTGCTTTTTTCACTTTCAAAAAAAGCAGGCAAATACTGGCCAAAGGCTATTCAACATGATGTCACCGAGTGGGAATGTTTCGATTAACAACAACCCCAAGACTGACATTTGTTGTATGACGTAAATTGTGAATCATTTAAGGCGTCAATATTCTACACGAAACAATCTCTTCGAAAAAAAATTTTCAGAATGGATTGCAAATTGAATTGAAATCTGGGAATTCCTTTCCTCTTTTCGTCCAAAAATGTGCTTAACATTGAAGCACATCCTTAAAGCAAGGCAAAATGTATCTCTACACATTCTGCTTTAATTGATTCCTCATCAAGAAGCACACATTTAGTGTCGCTATCCTTTTAAACGCATCTCTATTATAAAGATGCGAACATCCTACATCACGTCCTAACTCAACATGTTCAAACATCAAGATGTAAAACTACCAAAAGAAACACAGTCAATTACTTATCCTAACTTTAATACGCCTATTAATCTGTACAATAATCATTAATATAAAAGAAACAAGCAATACATCATCAGTCAATGGCGTCAAATAAACGTAAGCTAAAAATAACTCATGTCCTGCAGTCGATCTAAATGAGAACATCGTTGGTCGTGTTGATAGCAATTGGTGGCAAATATATAGCTCGAATTTGACTCCTTAATCTAGCAATTTCCACATCCTCACGTTATGATTGACACAATATGATTTGGGATAGGAAAGTTGAATTTGTTTTGTTTGTTTTAGAAATGTCATTAAAACTTATACTTTACGAAGTGAGCGCCATCATGCGGTGGGAAAGAATTTTATAACGAACTCGTTCAGTGAGATATTCACATTTTTGTTTGTCTTTTACGTCAAATTTGCAATTTATGGTGGAAAATGAAAATCAATTTGTCTTAAAAATTATACAGTTACAAAGAAGCGCAAAGAGATCATAACTGAATTGTGAGCTAAACTATTTTAACAACTTTATCGACTTCTAAAATGGAGCAATGGGGAGATACTCCCAACCAGAAATCAATGTCTCTCCAAAGTGCACAACGAAAGCAGTGTATCGAAGTATGGTGAAACTGACTGAGGTACAAATAAAAACAAAATATAGATGTATGCATCTGTGAGTTTGATGGACTACTGGAAACTTCACTTTTTGCCTTCGGTGAAACATCTGTGGTCAAGAAGGTATTTGCTGAGGTATTCTTAAACAATAACAATGTTTTGTTGGCATCAAGTTAAATTCATTTCACAGCTGGAAATATCTACACAAGAATTCAATTGAATGGCAATGGTGCACACTTGGATGAGGTGGTGTCGCATCTGTGCTCATGAGAATGTCGACAGCTCTGAAATCGGTTCAGGTTCACAGGCTACACCACATCTATTCGAAAGCCTCAATAAATTTTTAAGTAAAAAAGTGAGGAAACACTCTCTGACCTAGTGATCAACAAAATAACATTTTGTTTACAGATTTCCTGCGAAGATAATCTGCCGCATAATGTCTGCACTCCCTGCGAACAACAGATAACATCGATAGTTTCCTTCATCGAGCATGCATCAAATGTACAGGCGATGTTCTTAGAGCTTGCTGATAATGCTGACGATGTCAATGTGAATGCAATCAGGTCGAGATTCCTGAAAGCATCTGACGAAGTCGATCAAAAGAATTCAAAAGAAAATATCGTTCAGCCCTTAGCTGAGCAATTGATCGATGATATGAAACCCATTCTCGGTGACTGTATGAATCCAATCAAAATTAAAGAAGAACTTGAGTTCGACGACGATGAGTGGGCGAATGAAAGAGAGGCCGATGGAGCCGAAGACAACAAAAGTAAGAACAGTTCAGATTCGGAAGAAAGTTCAAAGGAAGACTCTGATAAGGAACGTGCACCGTATTTCTGTTCTGAATGTTGTATGTTCTACACACAATTTCACTCCTATCGAAATCACATGCAACTCAAGCATAACAGAGCTCTTTCCCCGCTTCGATTACCATGTTCGATATGTAACGAGACACACACAACGTTGACACAACTAAAACGCCACATGGCTAAGCACGTCCATCAAGAGCGGAACACTTGCCCGCATTGTGGTGAGATATTTCTCAGATCACGTCTACTGCGGGATCACATTCAAAAAGCGCATAAAATATTGAAGCGCTACATTTGCGAGCAATGCGGGAAAAGTTGCCGAAACGCGTTAACACTCGAGGAGCATGAGCTCACTCACAAAGGGATAATTTATCACTGCTGCACATGTGATAAAACTTTTCGAACAAAATACACTTTAAGGGTGAATCAACTCGAACACAGGTCGTTTTCCTTTAACAAACGTTTTGTTTTCATTCTAGATCCACGAAGACACGCACAGCAACAGTTACGTGTGCCAAGTTTGCGGTCTTCAGCTGAACACAAAGCGCACACTTTACATGCATAGGCTTGTGCATTCGGACCAAAAGACCCATAAGTGCAATTACTGCGGCAAAGAGTACAAGCGGGCCAAAACCCTAAAGGCCCACCTCATTTGCCACACAGATCTGATGCCTTACAAGTGCAATTTTTGTGGGAGGTACTTCAAAAATGGTTCGAACTGTCGAACGCATATAAAGAATTCGCACCCCGATGAGCTGGCTGTTGCTGAGGCGAATGGATCAAAGACAACCACATCTAATATTCCCACATTAAAACAGCTGAGGATTGTGTAAGTTTGATCGGCAGAAGATAAGTTTTTAGACATCTCATGTTCTTTCTCTATTATCTCTGATGTATTACAGAACCTCCATAAAGGTTGAGGACACAACGTTCAGTGATCATCGAGCGAGTGATGAAGGGAACAGTAATGAAGCATAGCTTAGACATGATACGAGAGCATGACAAAAATTATACTTAAGTGGCGCATTCCAAGAAGACAGAATCGAATATTTAATATGACACGAATCTCACGTTTTTTTAAAAGTCAAAAGTGACTGCCACATTTATTTATAAAAATAAAAATCAAAAGAAATTAATGACTCTTCTCGTGTGAAGCTGCATAAGTGCCTTGGAAACTTTTCCACAGGTCCTAATGGTGTACGGATGTTTCATTGTGAAGAGATAATCCGGTGACAGGTTTTCCTCCGTGGAAGTATTCGAAGAGTGGTCATCAGCGATTCACTGACAGTCAAGGTGAATCTCGCAAACGTGCAAAGTGAATATTTACCTATACTGGAAATTTTACTTTTCCGGTCTGAATTCAAGCAAAGTGAATCATGGAACCTGACTGATTGCTTGGATGATTTCCTTCCGTCTTCCTTCTAATTTTGCTATGAAGACTGATAAATGTGGAGCAAAGTTTTGTGAGGATACAACGTCTGTTAAGGCTCATTCACTCTGCATCACGATGAAGACAAAAGCAGAATGAGAGATGCTGCTCTCGTGTGCAAATGAGGGCGTCTCTGGGAGGATCTTAATTAGACACGGTCTAACTGGAATCTGATTTTGTGACAAGGATATAGCTAGGTAAACTGAAATGGCTAATGACCGAGAAAATAAGATCGCGAATACAAGCTGCCGAGATGAGATTGAGATTTCTTCGTGCTGTTGTGGCAATTACTCGCCGGGATAGGGCGAGAAACACGGCAGTGCGCAAGGAACTCAATGTTGCGCAGCTGCTTCTTCGTACGGAAAGAGCTGGACTTCGATGATTTGGTCAAGTGACACGAATGTCCCCATCATCACGACTTCCGAGGCGTGCCTTGAATGCAATTCCATCAGGTAGGCGACCGCTTGACAGACCCAGGACGAGATGGTTGGACCATGTGCAAACACTCGCCTGATTGCGCTTCAGCATAGCTCCTGATGAGTTAGACTCGATGGCGCAAGATCGAGGGCCTGAAGATCTCTCGTGCATGCATTGCCCCGCGACCCCTTTAGTGGAACATACGGGTCACTGAAGACAAAATGAGATGAGAAACTGAAATGGTTCAACATACAAATCGCACGACCGCATAAAAGCCGACACGGAAAAGTGTTTTATTCATGGTTCTTAGTTGTAGGTGCGATTAGGGCAATCGATTTATCCACGAATTAACAATGACTTTCTGCAGATAGGCTCACGAAATATCCCTAATTCGGGAAACTAGTAGCTACTAAGGCGACGGTTAGGTTTAGAGATTAAAAGTGATGGAGTAAGACTAACAGCAAAGGACATACATAATCCACAGCACGATGATCTCTACCTCTTATATCACACCCTTCGAGGACTTCGAACTTACTTACAAAATCGTTTAGCCAGAAAGAGAGGTCTGGACAAAGTACTTAAGTCAGGTTAGGTTGGGTTAGGGGGCTGCTAGTGACCTTATCTGAACTCTTAGACTATGTTCATCCATTGTGATACCGACCGCTCCAATGATAGCGCCGTTAATTTGATCCCAACGACAAATAGTGACTGGACCAGATTTGAAAAACAGGATAAAAGCGTATTAATTTTGCTTTCACTAGGATTCGAACCTGGTACCCCTCTTACTTAGGGCAGGCACTTAACCAACTGCGCCGTCCAGTCTTCCATAATTGGGCAAGCACTTAGTCAGAATCCTTTCTGCCAATCTAGAAACCTACATGGGTGGCTCCATCACGGGCGAAGGCACATGACTAGCAGTTTTCACAAAATCGCCGAAGAATTCCTGTCTCCTCGACTGCCTACTCATTGCAGTGTATGCCAGGCAGAAGTTGAAGCTATCCAAGAGGTTGCCGACTTGTCAATGAGTCCGATTTTTCGCTATAAACATGAACAGTGAGGCGACCTTTAGCTCTCTGGACTCACCGTTAATTAAATCTGTGCAATTTTTGTGCATGGCTGTGCTGTGGAATTCATGTCCTAGCAGATGAATTTTTCAAATGACACAGAAAAGTCATTCCCCGACTGACTGCTTCAATTGCAAGTCCACGCACCTGAACCGATCTTCCAATTCACGGCTTTAATCGTGTGAAGCAGTGCTTCGATTGAAGCAGTCCCAGTCAAGCACAGGGATTTCTTATCTACGCTCTTATCAATGATTGTTTACAAGATACATTTTCCGAATACCTGCTGTCACCGAGCTTTCAATAGCAAATGAGGTGAATTTCTAGGTTCTAGGCTTCGCCTACATTTTAGATTTCTTGTGTGTTTCCTGATCATGGCAAACAAGTTTTAGGTCGTTACCTAAGGTACTAACGTCTAGACAGACTGTTCTAAGGGCATTGGCTGAGGTTCTTCTCTACTTGTATGCGCCATCGGTTTCATGGACGTTTTCTCTCGTTCGGATTGTGCCTTCTAAAAGCACTAAAAGACAGAAAACATTAGGATATCAAGAAGTAGGAGTTTTTAACGAGTCAAAAACTTTGTGGAAAGAACGGCTTGGCTTGGTAGATGAAGTAGAAAATACCGATTCTACTCCTAAACTTTGCGTCTTTAGCGATCCTAAAGGCCCAACTAAAAGATCCCGCTTCACCTGAATTGCACTTAACGGCCAAATATAAAGGCCATATGGAAACTTAAGAGAACTGAAGTAAGCAAACGAATACACAAAAATGATAAAATGCGACCATAGCAAGACTTTAGTAAGTTCGGTCACTTTTGCCTACGCTCTCTACGCACGCAAATGTCAGTTGACAGCTGATTTCTCTCTAAATTTCTATAAGCAATTATGGACACTTTGAAATTTTACGATCTTTCTAGTTACTTTTCGTTTGGTTTTGACATAAGCTTAAGTCTTTGAAAGGCTATTACAGTTATCCTTTTAAAAGTCGTACGAAATTGTAAGCTTATGTTAAAAGTAAACGAAAGGTTACAACTGAGCGAAGTGGTTATTGTAGTCACACTGTATCATTTCCCTCGATTGTTTCAGTTCTCTTTTTTACACGACTGGATGGCGCAGTTTGTTAAGTTAGGTCGATCAGCGATCGTTTTGGCCCAGGTCGTCGTCTTCGTAAAGTATTTCGTTAAATCTGGAACTTTCTCCTAAAACTCTCTATACATCAGAATAAAAAAACAACAACCTGTCAATCGATCCTGACATTTTTTTTTTGATTTTATAACCAATCTGATCCTAACCCCACCTTGCCTACACACCTGTGGTGAATTAAAGTTCATCTGCGTGCGTGTGTGTTGATTACTATACAATTGGAATGACAGCTCATATGGGAATGAGACATTTCCAGTAAGAAAGTTGATATCTCTTTCTTTTCGATTTCTGGGCACAATTTTTTTACCCTCCTCTGAAACAAACTTATTTCTTTTTATTTTTTGATTATTCGCTGCAAAGTTCTCACCTTTTTACTTGATCAATAAAGAAAAACCAACGCAATTAACGGCAAATTGATCCCCGAAGACTCGATTTGCTAACGATGTTTTTGTATTGATGTCAACCAGCCGCACTAATTGACGACCAAAGGAAGAGCAGCATTTGTGTCTTGTCATATATGTACAGTGCGGTGGCAGGGCAGAGAGTGATTTTGCGAAAAATATTCATCAAAAGTTTCAGAAATCGACAAACAACAATTCCCGCAGCTCCCCTTCAAGTCAATGAGTTCGTGTTTTACGGGTAAAATGAAAATCGGAATTCTGTTCTAATTGGTGTCTTTTTTTTGTTTGTTTTGCTTCCATTGTCTGTAGGAAAATAATCAAAAACCCTTCAGAAAGGGTCACCGCCCCGTAGTAGCTATAATTGCAAGAGAGTGAGAGTAAGTTCGTAACCACATTCGTTTCAATATGGATGCCATTGAAGGACTGTCCAATGAGCAAACCGATAAGGTTCTGCAATTCCAAGATATAACTGGCATAGATGACATGAATGTGTGCAGAGATATTCTTATACGGCATCAATGGGATTTGGAGGTCAGTTCTAGTAGGAAACATTTACTTACATTTTGGTTATAATTGGTTTGGTTGCAGGTTGCATTCCAAGAACAAATGAATATCCGTGAAGGTCGACCGTCCATGTATGTTGCTTCAACAGAGCTGCGTGCTCCACATGTGGTCAACGACCGCTTCCTGCAGCAAGTGTTCTCGGCAAATATGCCCGGTGGGAGAACAGGAAGCGGACCACCAATTCCTAGTAGTTTCACTGGAATCCTTGGATACGTGATAAACTTTGTGTTCCAATACTGCTATTCGACGCTGTCGTCGATTGTTAGTACATTGCTCAGTCTAGTGCAGAGCGATGAGAGAAGTACGTCTCGCCACAACTAGAAACCGTAGTTTTTCTTACCAAAATCCCTTTTTTTTTTAGTTGTTACAGACCCGCTTGGCGATGTTATGCGATTCATACAATCATACAACGAAAAGTATCCCATGCATCCAGTCTTCTATCAAGGCACGTATGCACAGGCGCTTAACGATGCAAAAAATGAGTTGCGGTTTCTGCTTGTCTACCTGCACAAGGACATCCCAAAGAATGCAGACGTACATTCGTTCTGTAGTCAGACACTTTCCGATCAGAGTGTTATCGATTATATAAACCGTAATGTGTTGCTCTGGGGCTGTGATGTATCATCACCACAGGGGTATCGAGTTTCACACTCGGTGCACGCCCGAATATATCCAATGATGGTGTTGATCGGACTTCGAGCGAATAAAATGATTATTATGGGACGTTTCGAGGGTGATTGCACACCGGAGGAGTTAGTGAGACGATTGCAAACAGTGATTTCCAGCAATGATGTGTGGCTCAGTCAAGCGCGGGCTGATCGCTTGGAACGTAGTTTTACGCAATCACTGCGTCAACAGCAGGATGAGGCATACGAACAGAGTTTAAGGGCTGATGAGGAGAAAGAAAGACGACGACAGGAGGAGCTGGAGAAAATACGTAAAGCACAAGAGGCTGAGGAGAATGCACGTAAAGCCGAAGTACAACGGAAGGAGGTTAGTAGACACACCTAAAATTTTATGTAATCCATTATAGGCGTTGCTGAGAAGCTGGACCTAAGTCCACCTCGGACTGCAGCGCCACCATTATTATTATTGTGTGCTCACTGTGGACGTACAGGGTAAATGTGTCGACTCCTACGCTGAAAGTCTGAGTGCGATTCCGGAAAAACGTTCATATTTTCGCAGCTCCATCTCTCTTAAGTCGCTGACAAGTTCAAGGAGTCTGTCTAGAAAAAGTTTCTCAAGCTTATCCGTTCGGAGTCGTCATAGGTTTTTCCTTGGATTAGGTTAGGTTAGGTACAGGTGGCCCATGATAGCAGTATCACATAGACCTATTGTGGTACCACGCGGATTCTATCCATCAAACCATTTGGTGCTTGCTATGAAACGTTTAAGCAAAGGAGATGTGTTACAGTTTCCTCTTCTTCCGTAATCAGGAAAGCTGAGCTTGATGTCAAAGCCAAGTTAGCGGTTTTTGACGCAGCATTTGTTCCAACTCTGAAATTTGGGTAATGACCGAAGGAACAACATCGCGGCCGAGGCGAGATTTCTTCGTGCTGTTGTGGAAATTACTCGCCGGGATAAGGTTAGAAACGCGGTAGTGCGCTAGGAATTCAATGTTGGGCAGCTGCTTTTCAAAAGAAACGAGCTGGACTTCGATGTTCATGACTTCCGAGGCGTGCCTTGAATGCGATTCCATAAGGAAGGCGACCGCTTGGCAGACCCAGGACGAGATGATTGGACCAAGTCCAAAAACTCGCCTGGTTGCAGTTGGGCATGGCTTCTGTCTAAGGGAATCTATGGCGAAGGATCGAGTGGCCTGGAGATCTCGCCTATGTGCATTATGGCCTTAAGTAGAATATGCGGGCCAAGGAAAATTAATGAAAAAAAATTAATTCCTTTTCTTCGTCTCTGCCGCTTCTGCAGAAGCAGTTGTGGGGAAGTCCCAATCTTGAGGCGTCGTGTGAGGTCCCATCTACTCGTGAGAAAACTATAGCACGCCCAACACGAGTGGTGTCTATAGAAGCTGGGCTTATTCCAGATTGTAGCGCCAAAACATTACTACAAGTTCGCTCTTTTCGACTTTTAATTTTTCACAACGCATACTGATGAGCTACAGAATAGCCTGAAGCGTAACGAGTAAATATCGTTAAATATCAAGTACACTCTCAAAACCCTACATAACCCTATGAACCCGCAGCCAACATTGTATTCATTTGAAATTGATAAAAACGTCTAATCTAGTGCCTCAGAAGCTTTTAGTTTGAAGCTGCGCATTACTTACGGACAAAGCAAAACGGAATTTTTTCTGTTATCTGGAGCAATAACATTCCGTAGTTCCGTTTGCAAAACCTTTGTTGTGCGCGATAAGAATATCACGATTAGAGAAAGCCTTTGAAAACCGATTCGTTCAAAAATATTGTCGATATGGTAAATTTGTGCAAGAATGCAGGCAGGCGAAGTTTACCCCCTGATATGTAATAGCAAGGAAACGGCTTGAAAGTAGAATTCTTGTACAATTGGTCCGAATCCTCTGATGTCTATAGTCTGATTTGACAAATTATTGATTCGATGACCTTAACCCATCGGTCTATCCGGAGTCTGTTCCCTGCTTTGTTAGGTATGTCACCTTTTCATCGGCCTCGAACCCTACGTGTCCCTTTGCTCGAGTAAGCGTAGCATTATCACTGGATGCGCACAAATTTAGTTTCAGTTCTCTAAAACCAATGATCTATTAATGTTTGCTTGCTTCATACGTCTGACCACTGTCTGATTGTTCAGTGAGATAAAAAAAAAATTTTCGCCGCTGCTTGACGCTCAATTCAATGGTCTAATGCGGCAATGCGATCATCTAAGGTCAACTGAGACTTGTTTTCTGGAATTGATCCATTGTCAATCCGACATTAGTCTACCGGTCTATCCACTGCGGCAGTAGGGATAGGTTCCGCAAAAGCTGCCGCTGCAGCGGAACCAGAGGCCCCTAAGAAGGCCCCGGAAAAGAAACCGGCACCAGCAGCCGGTGCAGCAACCAGAAGCTTCCAGCCAGGAAGCCGAAAACTGCTGTCAAGAAGCCAACAACTGCTGCCAAGAAGCCGTGTTCTACCGCCAAAATAGCTGCTTCAATCAAGAAGGGTTATGGGAGATAAGGGTACCGGTAAGCCAAAGACCAAAGATGCCAAGACCAAGAAGTTTGCCAGAAGGTCACATTCGATTGTGACAAAATTGGCTGCCAAGGCTAGGGCAAAGGCTTTGAAGACAAAGAAGCAACAGCCAGATCTTTAGGTTCAGAAGGATACAGCCAAGGTTAAGGCTGTTGCGATGCAGAAGGCCAAGAAAGTTCAAACTAAGGTGATTAAGGGAGTTTTTGGATCCAAGAAGGTACGCACCAGCGTACAGGCTCAATACCATCCAAATGCCCCGCAATCCAAAGTACCCAAGGAAGTCATCGCCCACCAGGAATCGCATGGATGCCTACAACATCATTAAGTATCCACTGAGAACTGAGGCTTCAAACATCAAGCCTCTCAAGTTGCCACGATCTTTAGCCAGCTGCCTCCAATTACGCATGCCAAGTTAGATGATGTCCTTCTCCACCTATGTGCGCCATAGGTTTCGTGGACGTCCGCTATTGCGTTATCCCAATGGGGCAGACTTTACGGGCTGGAGCAGAGTTGTCCGCGGCTCTACATGGTCTAGGCATCCTAAATGTTGAATCCGTAGACGCCTAACTAGCCCCATGTCGCTGTAGAGTCCATATAGTTCGTAATTGAATCTTTTTCTTTGACTGCCATCAATGCAAACAGGACCATAGATTGAACGCAGAACTTTTCTCTCAGAAAGACCAAGAGGTTTTTCATCAGTTCTTGAGATTGTCCATGTCTCCGCGTCATAGAGCAGGAGAGGTATGATCCAGGTGCTATATAAAGTCAGCCTGGTCCTTCTCTACTACTCAATTGGCTCTTTAGCTCAAAGGAACAACGATAAGCAGGAACAATTTTGCGTTCAATTTCGGTACTGATGGTATTCGTACTGTTTACCTGGGAGCCGAGATGGACGAAGCCCTTGGCTACCTCAAAAGTCATCGCAACATAACCTATCACGTCCGTATCCCTTTTTCGAATCAACTGTCGTTCGTCCTCATTCTGCCTCATTCTTTCTCCCGTCATCGCAACTTAACCTATTACGTCTGTACGCTTTTTCATTTTATCAACTGTCATTCGTCCTCATACCTAACTTAACATAACCTAACTTAATTAAATAACTTATTTTCTCTTACAGGAAATAGCAAAGCAGAAAATCGATTTAGCCGATCGAGTGCCTTCTGAACCCCCACCAAACTCTCCAGATGCAGTATGCGTTGTCTTCAAACTACCAAATGGAACACGTATTGAGCGTCGTTTCTTAAGTTCAAATTGCTTACTGGTAAGATGCCCCCAAGCCCTCCTCCTCCACACACTTCCATCTCATTTGTGTTCTTGTCATTTTCAGGATCTCTATAACTATCTATTCTGTCATCCATCGTCACCAGATGAATTTGAAATCACCACGAATTTCCCAAAACGAGTTCTGTACGCAAAAGACACGGTTGACAACTCAAAGACTCTTAGCGAAGTTGGTCTCAAGAACCGAGAGGTTCTCTTTGTGAACGACTTGGATGCGTAAAAACCCAAAAATTAAAGAAAAGGAATAAAATAAAACGATGAACTAAAAAAAAAATAAAACTTCAAACGTCCCATCACATGAACGTTTCCTATAAAAGTCAACTAGATACTTTGTTTTTCCCCCACGCACACCCATATCCTATTCTCGAAATGAGACACGAGACAATGTGGAATATCGTTATTTGTCATCATCTTCGTTAAGTTTTGAATAATGCCTTAGTAACTTACACTTTGTAAGCACACACACACACACAAACACCACACACGCATTTACTGACTAAGCGGCAGTGAGAGTCTTGACTCAATTGAAATCAAAAATCCATTCCCCTAGCAAAGACTAAGCGACTGCAGTCGTTTACATCCAAACGTGTGCGTAATTCACTATTTTAATTGTTTCTTCTCTTACCATCACGTTTACACCACTAACTACATGCAGTTAACGGGAGCGGAGAAAGATAATCCTCATACAATGTTTGTTCCGTTATTCGGTTTAGTGAAAGATGATCAAAGAAAAAGGAAAAACTAATTTTACTGAAACTAATTATGTAAAAATCTGAATTATTTAATTTTTGATTTTTTTAAGAAAACAAAAAATGGTAAAGAAATTTAAAAAAAAAATTAATAAAAAATGAAGGAAATTCATTAAAAAATTTTACAATTTCGTTTTTACTACGGTTCGAGGCGACCAATCGCAGCCAAAGTGGTTTCAATTATCAAAGGTATTGACCGCCAACGACATTGGATAAGCAATTTATTAGGTTGTACCACATGAAATGTAATATTTTTCATTATTTTTTCATTTAGTCCTCAATTATAAGCTGCCGAGTGAATATCTGTAGAACACAGTGATTTTTTTTTATAGGATACAGTGGATTGTGTGTTTGATGTGTGCGACTTTTAGGGTCCGTTGCAAGTACAGTAATTTTTTTCCAGACATTTTTATACCATGCTCTTGACGGTTCAAATTCGTACTCTTATCCTTTACGAGTTCAAACTGTGTCTCTGGCAGCCAAAAACATAATTGAAGCATTTGACAATATAGCAGTGAACGAACGCACCATTCGGCATTGGTTTGGTAAGTTCCGTTCGGGAGATCTAAGCCTCGAAAACGAATCGCGTGGGAAACTAGAAACGGTAATTGACGATGCCATTTTACGAGAAACGGTGAATGCCGACCCAACAAAAACTGTGCGGAGCATTGCACACAACATGGGATTATCCCCCTTGACAATAAGTCGACACCTATCTCAAATAGGAACATTTTCTACCAAAAAATCCGACATTTCATGTAGTACAACCTAATAAAATCGCACCCGAGTCCACAGAAGTTCGCACCTCTGTGACAGGAATGAATGTATTTTGAAGGAAGACATTACTGAACACTGCAGTATGTAACCAAGCAGTGCATTTAGGCATTGCCCACAACGATTACTTTAGAAATTGAAGGGGCGAGCAGGAAATAGAATCTGTTCGTCAGCTGCTCTGCAATTCCCCCCATTCTTATGACATGAGAATGCAGCTATTAGGTAAAAACATGACGAGCTTGAAGATTGGTATAAAATTGAGCTGAACAAGACTCTCGATGGAAGTCATCCTTAAGCGCCTTGTATTCCCCTGAGTTCGTTTATTGAAGGCTACACATCGTTTTCAACTAGAAACTACGTCATTTCTACCTATTATGTGCTTAATATTGATATCTGAAGCAATTTAGAAGACGGACGACAGGTATTGATTGTAAGAGGGATGGAAGACGTGCATTGTTAAGGGTTCCGTATCAGAATGATACCAGCGGAACAAAAATGGCTTCACTTTATTGTCTGTCTGTCGTAACGGTTTCTTTAATTTTTGTGTATAAATATATTATAAGGGGGCGCCGCCGTGGCGTAGTGGAAAGGTACGTCGACTTATACGCTCGAAGTCTAAGGTTCGAATCACAAAAAAACACCTAACTTTTTTTTCACAGCTCCACCTCTTTCAATTCACTGACAATAAGCGCCAGCATCTGTTTAATAAAGATTTAATCCATCGATGGAAAATCCACCCAGTAATAAACTAGAATCTTTTTCTTTTTGCTGGCCAGTACTGGACACTGGCACAGTATGTGTGCCATAGCTTCTTCCTTCTCCGGGCATGGAGAAGGTTTCTCGCAACCTCCCAGCTCAAGGATATTGAAGGGACAAACACTAATCAGAAGATGATAACAACAAAAACAAGTTCGTCGTTACCTAGTTGGCAAGCAAGAATGTGTACTTTCTTTAGCATTCCGTAAAGTGGGTAAAAAGTGCGCGTAGACCAGTTGGTCCACTGTGCCGTACCCTTCATCTTCTGACACATTTTAAGCAATTCGAATCGCAAGCGAACTATAAATGGACAAAAGCACATGAAAAGAAATAACTCAGATCTGGGTTTTCAATAAATTGTAGGCAGTTCGTTCCTTTTTATTTAATTTTAAATTTTGTCTTTAGGTCTTAATAAACAAAAGTATTCCTTTCTCCGTTGTTCTCAGCTCCCGCTCCTCAATTTAACTTCCCTCTGTGTTGTGTTTTTGATTTATCTTGTTATAAGTTCTTAATATATTCTTTATTTTATTTATTGCTGAACTGAACAGTTGGTTTTTGTTGTTGTTTTGTGGTGACTTGTGAGCGATTTTATTTTTTATTCTTTTTGCGACGAGAAAAACATAGATCACCATACTTTTTAGGCCTCCAATTCAAGGGCGACACCGATCTTGTGACCGCCGGCATTGAAGTTCTTGCCATCGATCAATGCGGAAAGGGTGAGTGTGATACCATCACGGAGCTTTTGCTGATAGCCCAAGCCGACTTGGCTAGAATTGTTGACCTTGGCACGAACGGCAGCGTCTTTGTCCAATTGGTACTTGGCACCGATGCCAAATTTGGTGGCGTTTGAGCCTGATGTCCACGACAATTGCACACCGCAGTCCAATTTATCGGAGCACCTCTGGAACACTGAGCCGCTGAATTCTTGGCCGTCATTGCTAAAGCGAGAGAACGAATGGTTAAGAAGATGTGAAAAGAGGGGGGAGAAAACATGTTTACTACTTACACAGCTGTATGGAGGACAAAGTCATCGGTTGTGTAGCCCAATGCAAAGTTGTTGGTGGTAACCTTCGACTTCTGGGTATCAAAGGCGGTTTGGTAACCAGCCAACCATCCTTGGTAGCCAAAAACGGCAGCAGCATTGACCAATGGACCAGCCAAATCCACATTGACATCGGAATCGACCTTCACGTTCTCCTGGCCATAGGCGACCTTGAATTTTCCGTTCTTGTTTCTGAAAACAGAAGAGAAAACCTACGAATAAGACTCTATCCACTAAAGTTGCTGTTGAATTGTAATCTTACCCAGATTGTGGAGCGAAGGTACCCTCAAAAGAGAGTTTCAAACCTTTCGCCAATTGATCTTGCAGAGCAACTTCGGTGAACAAGGTGTTATCTGTGTTCCATTTCTCAGTCAAAGTGAGACCATAGTCGCTGACCTTGTACTTGGTTTCGAGAGCACCGAAAACCTTTCCAGAATCCTGGTTTGACTGGCCAGATGTGTTGAATTCAATGCCGGATGCAGTCTTGGTCTTGCAGTCCAATTTCCACAAGCCAAAATGATAGCCCTTTCCGAAGATGTCACGGGCTTGTTTGCCAAGATCTGAGTATGATGGAGGAGCCATCTAGAATCAATCAAAAATAAATCTCCCATTAAACCATGAAACGTTCGCACAAGTTTATTGATGTATGACAAGGAGATGGATAAAAACACCTACGCACTAAGCTAAATTCGATAATAACGGTAGCTAAATATATGTAAGTTTATATTTGATTACAAAAAGAAGTCAAAAATTAAAATGAAAGTAGTTGAACAAAAATTAAAAGACACTTATAAATGAAACACGAACCAGTGGTTTGGCTCGAAGTTCCGCCCGTTTCCGCTCATACTCGGGATCGGGGTCTGGTGTTATGTGGTGCCAGATTATTTTGTACAAAGTGACCATGTTCTACGTGTCATTGTTTGGGGAATTTCGCAGACAATTGTTACAAATAGAAGGAAGCATGCGGTAGAAAATATACACTTTAAATACATTTTACAACTTCGAATTTGTAAGACTGTTCCTACAAACTATTGATGTCAAGGCATGGGTGGATCTTATGCAAAGAAAGGAAAGGTTCATGCGATGGTAAATGAATACTCAAAAATAAAGATTTTAGTTCAAGTTTGAAATGCACTACATTCCTTTGCGACAGAATGTCATTGGCACACGGAGTCATGCTCGTCGCCTTTGCTCTTTGAGGTAACAATCGGCGATTTAGTCTTTCTTCGATTCTACTGCATAGACGGGACCTACGAGTATGTATACGTACTCAGAAAGTGGGTGATTCAGTAGCGAGCAGTTGGCAAAGTGGAACCTGAACTGTTAGTAATATCGAGACTAACGTTCAACAAAGCTGTTGGGGCAGGCAGCTATGCTATGCTGAAATCTTTTAGGCAGCTGGAGATGATCTTGTTGGGCGCATGCACCAGCTCATCGGTAAGATATGGTAAGAGAAAGGCAGCCCCGATCGTTAGTGTTTGCGCGAACCACAAGAAAGAAGACGCATTGGAGTGCTACAACTATGGAGTGATTAGCCCATTGCGTATAAGATTTTTTCTGCCATTTTGTGTGAACACCTGAAGCGAAAAATCGCGCTAGCTGGAGAGGCATGTTGGTTGAGGTCCAGGTCTACCCCGGATTGAAGCGCCATAGAAAGAAGAAGAATGATGAACTGTGATGTAAGAGACAACACTTTTCGAATTCCAAGACAAAGCAGCAATCAGAATGCCTGGTCAATGCACTCTACATGTTTAAGTATCTCGAGGTCATCTTCACGAGTGATGGGAGGAATAATGCTGAGCTTTCCCGTAGGATTGGTCAAGCTGGATCAATTTTGAAACAGATTGGTCGATCTGTAAGCAGAAAGGCCGTACTTGGTTCCAAAGCCAAGTTAGCGATTTTTAACGCAGTATTTGTTTCAACTCTAACCTATAGTCATGAAATTTGGGTAATGACCGAAGAATAAGATCGCGAATACAAGCTGCCGAGATAGCCGGTAATGGCTAAGAAACACAGCAGTGCGCGAGGAACTCAATGTTGAGCAGCTGCTTCTTCAAACGGAAAGGGCTAGACTTCGATGGATTGGTCACCAGCCAAGAACTCCGAAAATAAATTTCACAGGCGAACATTTTCATCGCAAAGTATTGAGTGATAATCAGTTAAGCTTACTGTTCTTTAGTTCACACGAGATAATTTGAAATATGGAACTGAAGCCTATGACCGTCACATGGCATTAATGATCTCGTTGTGGGTAACGTGAAATGAAAGTGTTTTGTTTCCGAATTTGGAAACTTGCGCATAGAAATCAAATATCAGGACCTGGCATTAACAGAATTATATATTTCCGGCCATAATAGGTGGCGAAGATGGGAAGGAACCCAAATGAACATTCGGTTAGTATCCAATCATATGAAAGTGTTCCGCGACGAAAATAATTCTCAGTTGTGTCAAAGGTAAAGTTCAATTTTGGTAACCATTTTGCTAAAGACTTCTGATGCAATTTGTTAAAGCACTCGACTGGCGTAGTGTCAAAGTTTATTAAATGACTGATGAGTGCATCAGTGGTAGGAATAGACAATACCAGGGCACTTTATGTCACGATTTCATCCCTCGCAAGTCAAATGAATCCCTAAGACTGGAGGTTCATCCCGTTCAGAATTGGCGTACGAAGTATGAGAAAAATGGGTACACACAAGTGGAATGTTTTGGTGAAGATCATCAAGTGCTATTTGTTAAGCTTTCCAATTACATACACACGCAATAAGAACTAAAATCTTCCAGTCTGTCCAAGAAATTGGAATTTGCTCATTTCTATACTTTATTGCGGTTGATTAGTTTTTATCGCATTTGTATTTAGAGGATGAGTATGCATAAATACACATGAATCCAGACAACTAAATTGTTTAGTGACCATGCACTCGTATGGGCTCACTTTAATGTTCGTTTTGATGTCGAAAACTTCGTCTTTAGCGCTTTTATTGCGCAGAATCACGCCGTAAATGCTATAAAACGGAATCTCGATACAGCATCATTTAACTATTTGCTCTTGAAACGATGAGGCAGTCGTTGTTAAACAAAAATGAATGTGATTAGCATTGCAATCAAGTAAAGTTCAGTTGAATTCAGGTAGAACGGAATTTGGTAAGAAGCAATCACTCACGAACACGCCCCTGTAATTGAGCAAACATTTGCTTTTTTCCTTTCAATTAAATTTGATCCCAAAAATTTGCGGTGATGTTAGGTAGTTCGACGCCTACATCTAGGGGCCTACTTTTTCGATAACTTATGTGAACTTAGTGCGGTTCCCATTAATAATCTACTACGCTTCATTATAGGCTCCAAATGGTTTCCCACAAATACTTTATTGGATTGACCTCAGTCAAACCATGTGGCGGCACAATGGATCAACTCTGGTCTCTGGAACATCTTAGCCACTTCATACCTAGGTAGTTTAGGTTAGAGGTGGTTATAGTGTGCACTTAGACCAGGATTGATCCATTATGTTGCCGGTGATGTTACTTTAGCGGCCTTCGCACGAGCTATTCTCTAATTTACTCTCTTCTAATCGTGTGGAAGAAAGAAACAGATAAAATTGGAAATGGAGCCAACCGCAAAAAAGAATCAACCGATATGTTCGTAAAATCAACCGATTATAAATGCATAGATACGAAACGTATTCATGTCAAATAGGAACGAAATAACATGAAATATTTCCCAATTACACATTAATCTGTACAAGATACTTAACTGGAAATTTACATAACCGGCCATTTTTGCAAGAATGAGGTTAAAAAATGGCGTGATTGGAAATAATTTATGCCTGTCGTTCTGGTTAATTTGAGCTGCTTACCAACTTCTGAAACGAAATTGATCACAGAAATGTGGGGAAACATACAAATCTGTTGCATCTTTCTAACCCATCTTATTCATTTATTAGAGCAGTTAATAGTCGCTACTCTTTTCTTCTCTCCGTTCCTCTTTTGTAGTTCATAAAACTCAAACAGGTTGTTGATGGGAATTTGATAAACTGAATCTCTCTTTTGAGAATGACTAATCATCAAATCAGTTCACTTCAATTTCAAGTGCTTTTCACAAGCTCTCTATTTACTTGGTAACAAGCATACGTTAACCAGAACCCTTGTGATGTTGCATCATCGTTCTCCACGAAAGCTCTGTGTTTGTTTTATTAAATCATAAAAGTTTCCCAGGATGAACTCTGTCATAAGACAGTTACGTCATCATTCGGTTTTTTAACAAAACAAACTTTTTATGTAACAAAGTCATAAACAACTCTAAGCCAATAACAAATTGTGAGAGATGTCATAAAGACATCATATGAGAATACGTGCATGCCCTTGCGAAAAAGAAAATCATAGAATCTCGTTTAAGACTAAGTGATTACACAGACAGACCAAGGCACATCACATCTAGCACCCCGACGAACTGGCAAATTGTTATATTTTTAAACTCCCAACAGATAAACCCCGCACACATCGCTGCTAACGACGCATGAGACATCCATAAAAAACACGTCAAGCCAATTGTATTTTCCTTTCCTGTTTGCGCCAGTGCGACAATGCGAAAGAGTACAACTTTTCGCTTTATTAATTGAAAATAGACACAGATACTGAGTAGTCATTAGATTTCATTTGGGCTTACATGAACGTGATCAGAAATGCGATTGACGATCGTTGCGCGCCATCAAACGCGATTTGTGGTGAATGACCTGTTAAGTGTGTGATCGTCACATGCGAGTGCATTTATCATCGTAGGCCTTGACCATCATTAACGATGAGAGTGCAGATTTGTCTTTCAATTTCACTTTCTCACACGATTGCGTACATGCGGTGTACACACATGTTTATGCAAGAAAACGATAGCAAATGAAATTCGCATGCATTACCAGATAGTGACAGTACGCGGCTGAGATCGATAAAAACAAACAGTGTGTTTGCTTGAGATATATTTTTAGATAAAACCATTCGACGAATTCGTATATGCAGAGGCAGTGTTAATTGGCTGATAGTATTGACCATTCTGTGATAAGATTGTGGCTATCATTTGTACATGGGGTGTATAAATTAATTAAATATGTTATTGAATTATGGAGCTTTCCCGATACATTGCGGGGGTACTCGAATATGTTCAGAATACACGGTCAACAATAAAAATCACGGTAAGGACGGGATAGGCTGGACTTATCACGTTGTAAGGTAAACATAACCACAAACTTCTTTTTTTCTCTTCTTAGTCATTTTATGGATTTACACTTTGTTATTTGTTTTTTTGGGAAGATTACGTAATCAGCTGGATTCTAATTATAAATTTTAAGGTTTAAGGCTCTATATCAAAAAACACCAATAAAGCGTTTAATATTCAGTCATGTTTTTAAAGGGCACATACACAGGTTCACAAATCGAGTGAAGTCAGCAGTCTCTTTCATCGTCAACAAAAGTTTTAAAAACAGGCTATTTTATTAACATCAAAATAAAATTCATAATTTAATTTTTAAAAATGTGCCATTAGCAGGCACGAATTTTGTTGTTCAATTAGAAGTATATGTTACAACGTAAAAGGCAGGAATGTCGGAGAAACGCTCATGTGCAGCAGTTTTTGTTGCTCCAATTCTCTGCCATTCTGTTTTGCGGTTACATCATGCTCTTATACATATCAGTTCTTTACAGGTAGTTTTCGACGAGAGGAGGAGACCAAATGCTGCAAAAAATTGCCAGATATTCATTTGCAAGTGCCAATGTCGATATGCTTCAACCGAAAATCCACTTTCAAAGTTCCATATCGTTTCATTTTTGGCATATTTCCGAACTGCCCGATTCTGGTGATTGTTAGATGACTTAAGGGCCAACCATAATGGTTGCACAAAAAATTAAGCTTATGTCATAACCAAACGAAAAGCGGCCAGAAGCATCGTCCAATTTCAAAGTATCGGTAATTACTTAAAGAAACTAAAGGAGAATTCAGCTGTCAACTGGCATTTACATACGTAGAGAGCAATTTATTTTGCTCGTGCGCAAGCAGGCAAAAGTGACCGAACTTACCGAAAGGCGAATTTAATTGGGTCATCGTTTACGACTACAAAATGTATTATTTTCTTTTTTCTAACGATAATAAGGTGAGAAAGGTTAAGTGAGTTAAGGTTAGAAGTGAGGTAAGGTAACATCTCGTAAAAGTTTCTCTCAACTGTATTTATCTTAATGATCATACTAAGATTCTATAGCAAATTCCTTCTTGTGCGTGATTAACTACGCCGTGGAATGGAGTAACTGCATGAAGTGTTGCTGTATCACAAATTTGAAGTTCTTCAGTTGCAGAAAGCGAGCTGATGCAGTAATTAAATACTGGACAAAGTTTTTCAGTCTCATGCAGCACAGATAGATATGTTACCGCAAAATAATTCAAATTAATAGAATTGATCTTTTGCCATGGCGACGGTGAGTAGGGCAGCGACACGCTTGCGGTTGCACGGCTTAGCGTCGAACGAGGCGATTCTTGTCATCCCACACGCACACCACCCAGTTGCAAGCAGAAAAACATTGTGCCTATAGATAGCTAAGGGAGAATAAAAAAAAGGTGAAAATATAGAGAGAAGAAAGCATAATACCCAGACAGACCACGGACGGAAAACTTAACGATAGGACAGAGAAGAAAAAGAAGAGTCAAGAAAGAGCAAAATAAAGATGTTCAAGGTCTATGTCTTTACCATCAAAAGAGACCGGAAGGGAGCTTGCGGAGTTAAGCTGGCTAACATAAATTAAACCTAAGCTACCCTACCTAACTTAAAACGAATACATAAAATAAGTCTAACCTACTGTAAAACTATCTAGCTTAGCCCTAACACGAAACTACACCCTTCCAGTATCAGTTTTTAAAAGTATACGAATTCTTAAAAGCTGTAGCATTCAAAACAAGTTGTTCTTGACAGATTTGCTGAGGCAATGTATGATATCATCCAGGACGAGAAGAAAAATTGAAGGTTAAAATGCAGCTACAGCAGCCAAAAAATAAATCTAAACAAAGTATGCATCGCTGGCACACCTGTCGGAATATTTCAAAGCAAATGTTCACACAGTTGTCTCCTAGTCTGACTATTTGAACACTCATCTGCGTAACGACAGAAGGGTTCAGCACCCTGCTGAATTCGTGAATAAAATGTTCGCTTCTATTTCATGTCATCTAAAATTATTAGCAGTCACGAATTGACTTCAATAAGATAGAGGAGTCTTTTTTCTAACAGTCTAATAGAAAGAGGTATTTAAATAATGCGATAAACTACTACAGTCGTGCAGACAATTGCATTAACTTTTAAGCTGCTTCTGTTTCTAAAAGCTAAGACTCAATGCTTGATGGTCACATAAACTGTATTTGTTTTCCAATGGAGAAATTGGCCCAGCAGTCAGAGTCAGAGCAGTAAAGGTGGGAGATATCCAGGTCACATAAACTAAAGCATAAATTTGTCAAGCCAGATGAAGATGAAGTTGGTCCAAAGGAGGACCACCGTTATTGACAAAATAAGACACAAAAAATTTGCTAATTTAATGTCATACAAAGCAATAGAAACATATCCCAAAACACAAGAAAATTCTCGTGAATGCACATATGCTAGATTTTTAATAAAACATTAGCAAGCCTGCATCACTTTCAATTAAAAAAAAGATTTCTACTGAAATAAAACCTTTCTACAACAAATTTATTCCTTGGCAGCCTTTCTGCGAAGAAACATGTATACAAGTCCACATAGTGCATCACTTTTTGCGATTCATCTGCTCAAAGCAGTGACGACTGAAATCATCTTCCTATTGTTTGTTTTCCTGTTAGCAGTTGAGATCTAATAAATTTGTACTTAGGATTATCGCGAATATTTAAATTTTTTTTGCACAAAACATATCGATTTTTGTCACGTAGGCTAATTCTCCACTTCCTCTTCCTATACGATATGACATCAAGATTCACTTCTGCAAACATTCGATACAAAGTCACTATTGCATAACTCAATACCAATATTACAAAGATCCAACATGTATGATACTGCTCGGTGTGTCAGAATATGAAGCACCCCCTCTGCTTGTTAGTTAAATAATACCTTAAGAGCAAATTCATTTAAACAAAAAGATCCTGAAATATCTCTGACCAGGTTTGCATTTAAATATAAACAATGTTCACTGTTAAACAAAGATCTTTGTCTAGGTCTTTGGCAAAAATTACGAAATTTATCTAACCTTACATAAGCACCACTTTCACCACCCACCCTTTTAAAGCGAAAAACTGCGCATTCCCCAGCACAAACAACCCACGTGCAGCAAGCACTTGACGTCGTTCACTGCATTCAACATAAATGTCGCTTAATAATTCCCGAAATCACTTTCGTGTGAAGAGAACAATTTCCCCGAACCAGGAAATAAGGAAATACTCGGAAAATTCATTGACCCTTCATGAATGAATCCTAGACAAGGTTGCGTCCGTTTCGCCCCCAAAATGAAATGATACAACTACTTGCATACCACAACGATGAGAATATTTAAATTCGGCCAGGGCAACGCCAGGCCCCATCATCCATACACACCTCTTTTTGCTGTATTGATCTGGTGACGTCATCAAGACAAATCACTATCGTTCGATACAACTTCTTGTTGTAAATAAAGCAAACATATCAGCCGCACGCAAGCATCATGAGACTCCTCATCGTCGAGCAAGCTCGCAGAACGAACGAAAGAAAAGAAAAAAACGCTTTAAATACGTGTTCTAGAACATTTTTACGGTGTGTGCGTCTCCATGTGACCGCAACCTCATGCAGAGCGCTACAATTGGACACCCCTCTCGCTATTTGCCAGTGCCAGTGCCCGAGCGCTAGCTAAACTAGAAATCGAGTTGACTCAAGTCGAGTGGAGGCCCCACTATTACGTAACACCACGTCAAATGTGACTTGGAGAATATTATTTCGCAATTTTTATTCTTATCACGAATCCAGGGAAAAAAAAGCCGGCAAACACGATAAAGCTTAGATAGTACGGATGCAATTTGGGTTAATATCGCCCGATTGCTGAATGAGGAAATTGATTTTTCGATTTTTCCTCCAAGGAAGTCACATTCTGAGATTTTCTTTTTGCATTTCTCTAACTTGACATTTGTTCTAATTCGAAATCACGGCAAATATGAATTCTGAGAAGACTCAAATTAAACGCAACAAATTATAATGGTTTTTTCAAATAAAATTTACTTACTTTTTTTGATTATATTCTTGACTAAGTTGAACTTCTAAAGGAACACGAAAATGTTATTCAAGCAAACACCGACAGTGAAATTACGACTTTCCACCGAAATTGCAAGAAACTACTCTTCGACCGACGACGGCGACAGCGATGAAAAAGATAGCAGCTATGAAGTGGAGAATTTGTTCAATGCAATTTGTGATGGTATCTCCCTCTGACACATGTGGTAGTTGGGGATTTGATGGTTGGAGACGTACGCACAAAAAATGGCAGCGTGAACTGTATTGCCGATGATATTTAAATTGCATACAACTTCATAGTAGTTTTGTTAATGCCTAAAAGTATACATTAAATGATGGGATATACAGTCTACTGACTATCTGACGGTCATATTGCGATTACATGACAGAAAAATTGAATTAGAAACTGTTCCTGATTCTAATGTGTCAAGTCCCTAATTGAATTCGAAATCATTTCCTGTAGAGTATAAAACGAAACACAATAAATATGCCCATTGGTTAATTCGGACGTAGAACTGTTCGAATTGTGTGTTATATGTAGTTGACGGTTCGTGGAATAGGTTTTGGCTTAAGGACGATAAATTTACTTTTTCCACCATTAAGCTTAAGACAGGACTTGTCGTACGAAGTTTAAAAAGAGTTAGGGTCATATTGAATATCTGATATCTTGTCTTACTGGAGTAGATTTTGCGTTAACAATTTGCATGTCGTTCCGCAAAAAAACGAATCTAAACGGCCATTCACGTGAGGCGCGAACTGCGAACTCGAGTTTTTCGAAATAACTATGTTTCAGGAAATATCAGCAAAGTTGTACACTTTTTGGTATACCAGAATGTGTGTTTTGGATTATCAATTTTTTTCATAAAGTAAAAACTCAAAAAATATTGTTTAAATTAGAAAATTATTGATTTCGTTTTTTTTTCTGCGAATTTGACAATCTGTTCGCGAATTGTCAAACTCACGATACCCACTGAGCCGTTTGCGATCCACAAATCCACGAATAAAAAATTCGCGAAATTTCTGGGCACGAACATTTGAAAATCTTAGTTTCACATTGACAATTCGCGGCTACGGGCATTTTCCATGTGACTGAAGTGTCAAAATTCGCGAATTTCGTAGTTCGCAGTTCGCAGTTCGCCGCTCATGTGAATAACCTTTAAGTCTTTTATAATTATACCAACATCATATATTGCTTAGACGAAATTCAGGAGACAATGCGCCTTGTGGAGTTCACGGAGGGGAGATTAAAAGAGAGTAATATTTTAAAACCCTGCCGACAACCGTGTTCAATCGATTCCCAGGATACCATGCGTATTCAGCTATGAGCCTTGCCAGAATCCTGTAAGAATGGAATTAGAATGAACAAGATTCTGAGCTTACCTTCATAAAAAAATAACCTTTTCCAGACCAATGTGCTTTTCGGACAGTTTTTTTTGACTGCTGTAACTTCTTACAGTAGAGATGAGAAGTAACTAACTCTCTGATCATATATGATCACCAAACACAAACTCTTCTTTGCTGTCAATACAGACTTTACATCCAATAACAACGGCTCGCCATTCTTTGTCTAGGATTGTTCGCGATTTCTTTAGAAATGGTTCAATTTCATTGCGTTTCAATAATCAGAGCAGATCTTCCCTGCATTTTCTTTTTTAATCATTCACGAGGCTTGGTGTACATTTAGTGGTGTGCAAAATGACAGGTGTATGTAGATCCGAATGAATTGTATAACACAAATAAAAGGCCAACCATAATGGTCGTACGGAAGCTTAAGAAAACTAAAGTACCAGACCGATTACACAAAAATAATACATTGTGATTATAATAATCGCTTCTCTCAGTTTCGTTAAGTTCGTTCATTTTTGTCTACTTACGCGAGAGCAAAATGAATCTCTCTCTGCGTATGCAAATGTCAGTTGCCAACTGAATTCTCTAAAGTTTCTAGAATCAATTATGGATACTTGCATATTGGACGATGCTTGTGGTTACTTCTTCGTTTGATTGTGACATAAGCTTAATTTTTGTACGGCCGTTTCGGTTGGACCTTATGACTCTTTCCTAAATGAACTGCGCACAAACTGCTTGCCACCGTCTGCTCCCAATATATTGAGCTTTGACTTATAAGACTATAAAATATTTCGCCATTTTACAGCCGGGTAATTTAAGTGTTCTTCGGTAAAGAGTTTTCGTCTTTGACGATGTCAAAAACTTAAGTTAATTTAGGTCGGTGGGGCTGAGGAGTTAGCTACGGAAAATTTAGCGGAAAATTTAGTCGGCAGTTAATAAGGATTTTTCTTATTTTTGACGTTTGTACACCCAGGCTCAGGTATTTTTTATTTGTGTCGATGTAGTAAATGGCTCGTTTTTAGCAAACCTCTCAGTTTGGCGATTGGCGTTAGATGCCATTTTACGTGAGCTGTCTCGCATTTCTTCGGCTTTGTGTCAGTTTAAGACATTGGTTACCATGTTTTGGTAGCATCCAACTGTTTCCACAACAAATTTGTACGCTTTTCTTTTTTCGCTCATTTTATTGATGATTTTTTTACCACTTCCGTACAATGCGCTTTGCAACCAATTTTAATATCACTTATGTCTATCTATTATTGGACAAACGAACTAAATTAACTTCTGTCTTATCAAAACATTCACCTTTTTTCATTGCGATCCAACACAGTTTAATGACAATTTCATAGAACGCACCTATTTTTTTTACACTTAAACATAGCATGATGGCTTTATAAAGGGAGCGGATAACCTAAAAGCGGTTGTTTTATAAAACATAACGGACAGATGTACAATTCGCGGTAGTGCATTTCGAACATTTGTTTGCAACTTTTCTTTGCTAGTTTTCAAAAAAAACTTCAGTTGTAAAATAAGGGCGTCTCACCTATTTTTTGTACCCGACTGTAGCTCAAAAGCAGTTCTCAAATCAATGCCTTATTCCATAGCTTGGTTCGATTTGCGTTGTCCTACATTTTCAACAACAGTTTCTTGTGTAAATGGAAGATCATAACGAACTTCATCTTTTCGCCAGAACGAAAGATGGCGAACCACTTCCTCTTTGCAGATCCTAATCAGGTTCCGTTTCTGTAAATAGAATTATTTTTTTTAAATATCCACGCTACCCTCAGCGACTTTTATCATAATTTTCATAACCTCCACCACTCCATCGTTCAGACTAAGATTCGGATTGAACAAACCGAATACGTGTTGAATTCGAAGTTTACTTCCTCAATAAGTCATTCTAACTGCTCTTAAAACAAAAACTCCAGCCTCAGATAATGCAGTGCACAAGTTGCACGCTTATCGATAAAAAGGGAACCATGCTCGCTATCGATCACACTAACTCACCCGAAGACACATAGTCTCCTTCATCTTTCAGATCGTTTTAAATTTAGACCAAAACCGTTTGTCGTCACACAAAAAGTCTCTACCACAAGATACAAAATTCAACACACACCCAGGCACTCTCGCTCTCGCTCTGTCAACTATCGGCAGTTGTGTATCGGTGAAGAGCGAATGACTATTTTTCAATTAGTCACCATCACCAAGTGAGTCCTATCGCGATCGTGAGTAGTTTTCCTCAGTCACAAATCACCGGAATGACGCAAATTATGGATAAAGTTCACGTGGAAGTAGATTCTCAGTTCGGTCGAGTTATAGTTCTTTCGGACGATGTCAAATCTGGTGATGTGGTAGTGGATGAGCTTCCGTTTGCGTACGGGCCCAAACATAACAGTGCTATAGTTTGTCTAGGCTGCTTTCGGTATCTGCACTTCGACGAAGATGGCGACTCGTTGGATCGTTGCGAAAAATGCGATTGGCCACTGTGTGGCGCATGCATAGACTCTGCGGACCATCAACCGGAGTGTGACATCTTCCATAAGGCCAATGTTAAGTTTGCTGGGAACGTAGGCTCCGATGGCATATGCACACAGCTAGATTGCATAACACCTTTAAGGTTAGTTAACGTTCGATGAATAGCTATTTTTGTGTTGTTTTCTTTCTTCGTTTCGTCATTTGATTTTATTTTGGGATTCTTGGTGGTACACTGTTGCGTCGGTTCTCAGTAAACCAAGCCAATGCATAAACAAAATATGCCCTTGTGTGAAACACACTTGGATGTGTTCCTTTGGAACAAGAGCTGTCTACTTTCATTCAAAGAACACAGTCGCGAACTTTGTGTTGTCCTCTATAATTAAACTAAAAGAAAGCAGGTGTCTGGGGTAGATGGAATTCCGTTTCGTTCAAAGGTTGCACGAGGCGAATGTGCAAAAAATGAAATGAATGTTTCGTTATATTTTCGAAATTGTCTCGGATGTACGTATAAGAGTTCATATTTTCCTTGACATTGACTCTGTGCTGCTGTTTTGAATATCACAAGAAAGTCACGCTACCTCAAACGAATACACCTTGTTGAGGAACTTTACCGTGAAACATTTGTTTGGTTGGTGGGATTAGATTCATCCTGTGGTAGAAATCTTATTTGATGACTTCCATAATTCATGTTCTGGAAATTGCCGCTTTTAGTTAGTTATGAGAGAGGCGATACCAGATCTGTTCAATGCGACATAATTATATTCAATATACCAATATTGTGCATTTTTTAAAACATGATTCCATTGGTCGAAGACGTATAAAAAATAAGGAGAAGATATCGCAGATCAATTGGCGAACAGAATTCCGTTTCTTGTTAATGGCTGCAACTTTTACAGTAGTCGCTGTGGACGATGCCTAAACGCAATATGTGCGTACCTATTACACAATATCCTGCAAGAACTCCCAACACAATGTGTCGGAGCGTCGGAGTATATTGTTTTCTATAAGTTAAAGTATTGCAGGAACTGTTTCGTTTATTACTGCCATTTCCACTTGAAAAGTGCTGGCTTGGTCCCAGGGATATTTTTCCTTCTCTTCTTTTCCTTTTCCTTTTCCTCTCACTGCTATCTGGTCTAGCTACTCGTTAAAAAATTCGGATAGAGAACATTCTCAGTAGGGCCAGGGTTAGCGGCAAATAGTCCGTCATCAAAAAAAATTAACTTAACATCTTCTCTTAAACTCCTTGAATACTCTTTAGCTATGATGAATAGAACTATACAAAATGGAAATAAATCCAGAGTGGAGATTAATAAAAAGTCCTTAAATGTACTTAAGACCAAATCAAAATTCCATAAATGTACTTAAGTATTATAAGCAATGTAAACAGTGCCAGTCAGAAGGGTAGACAAATTAGAATGTCTACAAATCTAGTCGAGCCTAACTGAAACCCGAGTCAACACACATAAAAACGGATAGGGATACTTTTGGCATAGTCCTGTTGAAAAGGCTGCCGAAAATGAGCTCCTAGTTGGTGAGCCTCTGTCAAGAAATAATCCCGAGATTTTGGCGTAGCCAAACCCGAATATAACCAGTAGGTGCCATGACATAACGCCAAGCGACATAAGGACAAATTTTAAAACTCGGCCTTATGTCGCTTTATCAAAGTAACATAAGACCAAATTTTTGCTTTGGCCTTACAAAACTTGCTAACAAAACTGACCAGAAGAATCTTTGAGCAAAATTCCGTGAGTTAAGGCAATAGAGACCGATTTTTTGTAAGGTACTCGTAGGTACAAACAAGCAGTTTGCAGACAGCTAGACAAAAATGCAATATTCAATTTCAAATAAAGCAAAAACTATGAAAGTAAATTATTGTAACGAGTTGGGATCTCAAAGCACGCTTCTGCTATTGTAACTTTAGTATCAATGACGATTGTATTAGAAATATTATTACGAAAGATATCTAAAGTTGACACACGAGGTAGAGTCAATCTTCTTCTTTTTTGCATGGCACTGCAAGTGGACCTAGGCATCAACCAACTAACCTCTTCAGGAATCACAATCTTTTGCAATGTGTAATTACGGACAATTACTTTTTTGAAGTCCTTTCACACTTGTGTGCTCAACCTCAATCGTGGACTTTATTGCAAAGTAGTTCCACAAGCTCAGAGTTGAAGTTTCATAGGGCAGCCCACCAGGTCCATCTTGCTGTATATCTCGTACAATTCGTGGTTGAATCAATTTTTCCCTTCAATCGCCATCAACGCAAATAGAAACTAAGATCTCACGCAGAACATAATTAGTCAGACGATAAAATTTTGATAAGAAATGTTTCCTACATATTGCGATTTTTCAATTCACAAATGATAGTGTCGAAGGCTATGGGATCTAAAATATTCAATCTTCAACAATAAACCGGCTCAAAAGCACCGCTCACGTTATGTATTCAAGTGGTGTCTCAAAAAAAGCTTACAAACATAAGATGCTAAAAAAATTTAACTGATGTTATCATAATTAGAGTCCGACCAAAGGCCAGTTTTTCGGCCGAACTTCGGCTTTTTGATCGGATTCGGCCGAAGACGAAGCCGAAGCCGAATATGATGGTATTACGAAATACCAAGAAATCAAGAAAATTATTGTTTTTTTTTTGGTAGCAAATTAACAAGTGACAACGTTTTGGAATGTTGCTTTCGCATCATTTTTTACTGAAATAGACCCAAATTGGATTTTTAGCTATTTTTTTATGTTCTTTCTACCTGAAACCAGTTCAAATATATTGCATCCTTATATACAGACCACTTAATAGTTAAGAGCTGTAAGCAATTGCACTGTAAACAAAATATCCGACAATACCAAAACAAAACGGTGTATTCCTGGCAACTTCACTTCTACTACTATTGACACACTAGCTAATTTCGCAAAACCAAACAAACACGCGACTTGTTCATGTATCCAGCAAAGAAAAGTACGGAAAATACCTTAATTCTATTTTTACGAAAAACAGAAAATTCAACATTTGGCTTCGGCAAAATCTTCGGTCTCATTTGGCCGAAGCCGAACGTTTTGCCGAAGGTGATATTTTAAGCCGAAGGTGGCCGAAGCCGAAGCCGAATGTTCGGTCGGACTCTAATCATAATGAATATAATGGTGGAGCTTCAGACCGAGGTGAACTATAGCACTCTATAGCAAATAACTGATGTTAATTACAAAGCAAATATCACTAAATTACGAGTATTACACTTCACAAGGCCTTTTCATTTTAATTTCAATTTCAAACTTGATGCGGTCGTATCTCCTTTCAAATATTTAAAATCTAAACACCCGCAGTCAGTTTAGTCGTATAAATAGCCTCGCCGCATGATCAGCCTTAGTACCGGTATTCTATCAGACACCGAATGGAAATGAGCTTTATTATCAGTCACCATAACGAATGGTATAATTCTTACTTAAGAGATACTAAATGTCTTAAGAGCGACCAATTGAACCAGCAAGTGCTCTCAATGCACCCCATCTAGTCACCTCAAATGCTGAACAAGACCCAGATGAAATGATACACGAAAGGGTGATGGATGGATGCCTGTATCCACCAAGCCAAAGCTACATTTGAACATTTTAAGAATGTATTTCGAGAATCTACGCACCGTCTACCCACTGCCAAGAAATCTGTGTATACGAGCATGACAAGAAGAAGCAAACCAGATCATCTTAATAGATTGTGTCAAAATTTCCCTACAACCGTCAGACGGTTGATATCGAGGTAGCCAATCGGTCGCGCTATGTCGGTGCTCAGAAATCTCACTGCAGTCAAGCAGAATCCGGTGCTGGGACGGTATCTGATCACCAGCGAATCGGTTTCAAATTCGAACGTACTCATAGAAGAGCTACCATTTGCGTATGGTCCCAAACTCAGTTCGTCTGTGGTGTGTTTAGAGTGCTTTGTTCCGGTGTGTTGTACCTCGGATGGACCAAGGTGCCCAGAGTGCAAGTGGCCGCTGTGCGATGACTGCTCCTTGAATGTCACAGACGGTGCTCATCGGCTGGAGTGTGAAATATTTCGTGCGGCCAAAGTGAAGTTCTTTTCAATGGACAATGAGGATGATGATATCAACGGTTGTCTGCAATTGGATTGCATTACTCCCTTGAGGTATGAAATAGACTCGTGTCTTCGATATGATAAATTGCCCCTTCACAAGTGCAGCAAGAACAGCTGCAGACGAAGTGTTAGTGTGCTTGAATTATTCTAAATTGTTTGCAGTGAAGGGCGGTTACATGAAAGACGGGCCACGGAAAATTCACTTGCTAGCTTGTGCTTATTTTTATTTGAGCATTCATCTCCTAATGGGTTTGTCTTCATGAATGCCGCCAACTGAAGCGAAGTTCTATGAGCCTTCATGCATCACACTGTCAGACAAATTCGAGTGCTATTCATTTCGTTTGTCTAGCATGTCAGTCGGCTTGCGGTGGACAAGTGCTTGTGCATAACAATATATGTATTAGACAAATAGGTGGTTATAAATATTTGCTGCACATAAAAACATGTACTTAGTTGCAAATACGCCCCAAGTAAGAGAGGTGACATGAGGAGCGAGGGGACATTTTCACAGCCCCTCAAAATGTCCCCGAATCTCTTCTTATTTTAGAACAAGATTTCTGGGTTGCAACAGCATCTTCCTGCTATGCATTCAATACAATAGATTTTTGTTATTATGTCTGGTTCTCAACTTTGACAGCCTTAAATTGCCGTGTGTCATGAATGCCATGCAGTCATATTCATCGGTTCACGAAACTGCGTACTTACTACTTTAGCATCTCTAGCCTAAAAACTAAAGGTCATCAATCGTTAAAAAAGTCTACCATTTGGTACTGCTACAAGTACAGTGCGTTCCACTTCAATGAGGTCACTATTTTGCAATCGTTTTTCGTGTTAATTCTATTTTTTTTTTTCAAAAATAAAGCCATCAAATTAAAAAACAATAAAAATAATTGAATTATTAAAATTATGTGTAAAATTGCTTTGAAGATTGTTTGAAAAGTAGAAAAGGAAAGGAAATGAAAGAAATTTTACATTTTTCGGTTTAAATTTTCATGTTTTTGACCATAGTACAACAACGGTCACTGCAGAATTACAGTAGACGCTCGATATAATAAACTAATAAAAACCGGACCTGTTCACTGGAGCGAGATTGTTCATTGTAACGAGCGTGGGCTGCTTGAAACAAATTTCATCAAAATGCGTATGCTTTGAAGTACAATTCATCAAAAATAGAATATAATTACAATTTTTCTTTGCAATAACAAAGAAACAAGCCAATATTTATAAAAAAGAATACAGTCGACTCCCTCTAAGTCGAATTTTCACGGGATATCAAAATTAGTTCGAGTTAGAAGGTGTTCGACTTAGAAGATGGTTTTTGTATGGAAAATGAGGGGAATGCCAAAATAAATATGGCGAAAAAATTCGAGTTAGAGGGAGTTCGACTTAGAGCGAGTCGACTGTATTTTCTTTTTAACAAAAACAATTCACCCATAAAAAACGTGAAACGCAACAAAAATAATACAATCCTTTTACAAGCAACATGCACTTTGATATTTGCTTCAAACAAACCCAAACTGTGTAATTATAATAATAATGGCGTCGCTACAGTCCGAGGTGGACCTGGGCCTAGCTTCTCAGCAACCACTCGTGTTGTGCGTGCTATTGTTCTGTCACGAGCGGAAGGCACCTACAGTTTAATGCCGACTCCGAACGGCGAGATTGAGAAGCTTTTTCTAGACAGTTATACTCTGAGCATTGTCAGTGACTCGAAAGAGGTTCTTTTGCTAGTTGTCGCCAATTGTCGCCACAGTCTGAGACTCTTCGGGCCGAAGCTAAGTTGTCCATGCGCTCAACATGGCCTAGCCATCTTAGGCGTTGGATCCGTAAATGCCTGCCTAGGTTCATGTTGCTGTACAGCCCATATAGTTCGTCGTTGAACCTTCTTCTCCAAATGCCATCAAGGCAAAAAGGACCAAAGATCGCGCGCAGAACTTTTCTCTCTAAGAGACCAAGAGACTGTTCATCCGCTGGGGATATTGTCCATGCCTCTGCGCCGTAAAGCAGGACTGGGATGGTCAAGGTCTTGTATAGAGTCAGCTTGGTCTTCTGAGAGAGGGCTCTACTACTCAATTGCCTGTTGAGCCCAAAAACACAATCTTTTGCAATCTCAAATTACGGTAACTTACTTTGTTGAGGTCGTTTCACACTTGTGTGTGCAACCCCACTCGTGGACGGCTTTTGCAGAGTAGTTTCACAAGCTCGGAGTTGAAGTTTCATAGGGCAGCCCACCAGGTCCATCTCGCTGTATAGCTCGTACAATTTGTGGTTGAATCAATCATTCCTTTCAATCGTCATCAACGCAAACAGAGACAAAGATCACACGATCTTTTCCTTCGAAAAGATCAAGAGCTTCTTCATCCGCTTTCGATATTGTCTGTGCCTTTGTGTCGTAAAGCAGGACTATGATAATGACGGCATTTACTTCCTTTTGCCTCCGTTTACCGGTAGACCCATTTTAGCCGCTTCCGTTTCAATGCCAACTCTCATTGACTTGCTGAGGTCGACCAATCATGTCAATGTCATCCGCGTATGCTAGCATTTATACGTACTTCTGGAAGATCGTGCCGCTAGTGTTAACCAGTGAGTTTTTCACAATCTTCTCAAGATATATGTTCGTTAAGGTAGCCTTAAACGACGACCATGCTCGCCGAACTTGCTCATGCTCAACGCATTTTCGTCGTATATGGGCTGGTACGCGAGCAGCTCGCTGTTGGCGAAAAATTTCGATTTTATCGTATTTGTTGGCTTTGATGTTCGCCGTTTAAGACCATGTTCGCGAGCAAACCTCATTTTAGCTGTGAATGTCGCATAGTGTATATCGCGGATTAAGCACAGTGTCAACCTTCAGCCACGATTTTATGGAGAAAGTCACCACTTGCGCTTCCCTATCACCTATGTTGACGGTTTGAAGAAACAACACGAAGTGAATGTTCGCCAAATGTGTTCATCGTGTAGGGGCAAGTTCGGCGAGCATGTTCGTTGTTTAGGGCTACCTTTACTGAGCTTGATGGAGCTTGATGTTCGTTACTGAACTTGATGGAGAAGCGAAGTTTTTCCACCGTCATCCTAACAAGCTTAACAGGAATGTCAAAACTAGGCATGGCACTGTATAGCTCGTCTCTATGCACGCCGTCATATCATATTAGCCTGGTGATGTGTGTAGGGACCCAAACATCGATGTTTTGCAAACATAAAAAATGGGGTGTAATGAGCTAGAGATGCGCTATACAATGTAACTATGTTAAGTTTAACATCTTACTTCGAACCTACAAGTGTATACCCTGGGCGTCGAATAACCCTCAAGAAACTGGGTATCCAAGTCCTATGGAACTGTGGTTCGTTAGCTAATCGACATGTATGGGCTGAATGCGTAAATATCTGTGTCAACAGCCAAACTAAACTCGAGAACCCCAATCCCGAACCGTGGGATCCACCAACGTCACTTTAGGTTTTCTGTTGGCCCGACAAGCCACAAAGTCAAAATCCAATCATCAATGAAACGGAAGACAGAAAGTTTTTGGGTTGAAACTGACTGACTGACTAGTATATTTTGTTGTTTAGGTACAGTACGTCGAAAATATAGCCAACAATTTGTGTGATGGAGAAGATAAAAAAAAACATCGGAAAACCATCGATGTATCGTTGTTAATACCGATGTTTTTTAACACCGATTTTTTTTCGTGGAACCATCGATGTTTTTAAAAACGATGTTGCATCCCTAGATGTGTGTCAATTTGCATTTCTTAAGTCTTTTTCAGGATCTGCTGTAGTGTGAAGATTTGGTCGATGGTAGACTTCCGTGTTGTTAAACCACACTGATAAAAACCTATCAGACTGTTAGCGAATGGTTTCGGTTGCAGACGTTTACACAAAGCCCCAAAAGCTTTGTTAGACATTGGTTTCGATATTGCTAACTTGAATTCGTCTGGGGAAATGAAACTCTCGTCTCTCTCTCTCTCACTCTCTCTGATGGGTTTTGACAACGTTTCCATTCTTCGTCTATTGTTAGTGCAGGCGACGTCGAACTTTCAGAAAATTTCAGGGAGACTCGATCGGCAAAGTTCCTGACAGTCTGTTGCGTTTGTAGCTTTTCGACGTCAAACCGTGGTTGTATTCCTCGACTCCGTTGTTCTCTCGATATCCATGTCCTTACCTTGGCTACAACAAGGAAATGATGCGAGTCGATGTTAGCTCATCTAAACGCTCGGATATCAAGAATACTGAAGGAATGTCTGACGTCGATCGCAACGTGATCAATCTGGTTGACAGTGGAATGATCAGGGGACCGCCATTATGGATGTTGAGGTGTGAGGTAACAAAGTCCACCAGCCTGAGTCCGTTTTCGGACGTGGTGTCGTGCAGGCTGTGTTTACCGATGACTCTAGCAAAGATGTCCTCTTTACCCAGCTTAGCGTAAAAATCTCTTGGTGTCGTAACTGGGGCATTGATCGTATGTTCTTTCTAGAAGATCATAGAAGTCATCCTTGCTATCGTCATCTTTGTCCTCCGTTGGGGGTTGGGCGCAGATTAGGCTGATGTTGCCGAATTTAGCCTTGATGTGGATTGTTATGAGGCGCTCGCTTATGTACTTAAAGCTTAAGACTTTTTGCCTAAGTCCGCCTCGAACAACAAATCCACATCCAAATAAGCGCTGCCTTCGTTCTCTGTAGCAATCGCCGTAGTAGATATCGGAGTTCTGCACCCTCTTTTTGCCCAGCCCATCCCACCCCACCTCCTGAATTGCGGTAATGTCTATTTTATAGCATTATAGGACCCCCGCAAGTTCATCGGCTGCACGTGGTCTGTTAAGGGTCCTCAAGTTCTACGTACAGAACCGAAAGTAGTTGTTCTTTTTTTGCTAGTGTTTGCTGGTGTCGTCAACAATAAATCTATACGTATCCGAAGCATGTTGTTGTTACTGATATCGAATTTTTACGTGGTGAGGAGGTTAACCCCACGCACAACCATCAAACCTGGAGGACCGGGTCCTCATTTAAACCCCTGGACAGAGGGGTCGCTGCATACATTTGCTCACCCTTAAACGGTTGCTATAAAGGCTATCCAGAGGGCGCCACGACTTTATTGATAATAATAATAATGGCGGCGCTACAGTCCAAGGTGGACCTGGGCCAAACTTCTTAGCAACAACGTGTTGTGCGTGCTATTGTTCTCCCACGAGTGGAGGGAATCTACAGTTTAATGCCGACTCCGAACGGCGAGATTGAAAAGCTATTTCTAGACAGTTATACTCTTTGAGCATTGTCAATGACTCGAAAGACGTGGAGCCGTGAAAAATGTTCGGTGTTTTTTCGGGAAACGAACCGACAACATCGAGCGTAGGCGTCGACGCACTTACCCACTACGCCACGGCGCCCAGGGCTTTATTAAACATTTTAAAACTACAATTATTAAAAAAAAACTACAATCATACATGCATCTATTTCAGAGTACTTCTCAGTAAAGAAAACGATCCAGAACGCTGGGAAAGAGAAGTGGCACCCATGGAATATCATGATCAGTCACGACGCGAACAGACCGATGTGTGGAACGCTGACCTGATCAACATAGCCAAGTACCTAAGAGGCCCGTGCAAATTGGATCGATTTTCAGAAGACCTTATCATGCGAGTTGTGGGCATTCTTGAAGTGAATGCTTTCGAGGGTCGTACAGTCCAAGGCTTCCCATTCCGGTGTTTATATCCCACCACTGGAATCCTCGCTCACAATTGTGTGCCCAACACAGCACGAAGTATTTACCCAAGTGAAGGTTATAGGTGAGTCGCAAATTGTCGCTGAAATTTGGTTCCTGATTCATCTTGGATCTTTATATTTCAGAATTCGCTTAAGGGCTATGACAAATCTTCGCGCTGGTCAGCAACTTCATCATTCATACACATATACTCTGGACGGGACTGCTGCTCGCCAGGAGCACATCAAAGCTGGGAAATATTTCACTTGCAAATGTGATAGATGCTCAGATCCAACAGAACTCGGTACATTCTTCAGCTCACTCAAGTGCACAAAGTGCGAATTGGGATTCGTCTCGACAACAGATCCGTTTGGTAAGCAACATATCAAAACTGAAAACTGCAACAATCATTAAGACTGATTTTCGTTCTCGTTCAGATCCCTTGGCTGATTGGAGGTGCAATCATTGCCGCCATCAAACACCAGCTGATGTCATTCAGAAGAGTGTATCGGCCATGCAGGCAGAGGTAGCTGATATTCAGGCGCTGGACATGGGTCCCGAGCGGTTGCAAGAGTGCGAAAATTTGCTCAGAAAATATCGACCGATTCTCCATCCTTCGCACTTCATTCAAACAAGTCTCCGACAAAGTCTCATTGAAATGTACGGAAGGGTACGTGGCTACGAGATGGTCGAGCTGCCGGACATTTTGCTCGAACGGAAGGAAGAACTCTGCCGGCAGGTTCTGGGAGTTCTGCATGTCTTCGAACCAGGATTGAGCAGAGCCAGAGCGATGTTGCTGTACGAACTGCATGTGCCACTGGTATTGTTGGCAAAAAGTGGTTTCATTGCAGGCGTTCTTAATGGTGCCAATCTCAAGGAGAGAATTCAAGAAGCTGTCAATATTCTCGACGAATGTGTGAGCATACTGAAGTATGAAGATCCTTCGTCGCAAGAAGGAATGCTGGGCAAAATAGCGAACAAAGCATTGGAACAACTTAGATTAAGTTTGGAAGGGATGTAACCTCTTAGAGATTGATGTTGCGAGGTACTCGGAAACAGGGTATTCAGTGGTGTAATAGATGATTTTTTAAACGAAAAAAAGAAAATGTTCGACTGTTTAAAACTTGTATTATCTTCTTTCTTTAGTTTTTGGGAATTTGTTTAGATTTACTTAAGAAGCGATAGTGCTGTTTTTTGGACTCAAAATAGAGTCCTCCTTCGAAAGATTAAGCAGACTTTATATAAGACATTGATCATCGCAGTCGTGCTTTACGGCGCAGAGGCATGGACAACATCGAAAACGGGTGAAGAAGCTCTTGGCCTTTTCGAGATAAAAGCTCTGCGTGCGATCTTTGCTCCTGTTTCCGTTGATGACATTTGGAGGAGAAGGTTCAACCACGAACTATATGGGCTTTACAGCGGCATGAGTCTAGCCATCCAATGTCTACAGATCCAACGCGTAAGATGGCTAGGTCATGTAAAATAATTAGGTCCAACATGGAGAATCTTCCACTCCGAACCAGTGGGACAACGCAACAGAGGACATCTGACGTGATGCACCCAAATGGAGAGGAGACGTCAAGTAACTTTGCTTGCGCACTTGGCGACAGCTAGCAGAAGATCGTGCTAGCTGGAGAGGTGTTGGTTGAGTTGAGGTTGAGGCCCAGGTACACCCCGAACTGTAGCGCCACAATAAAAAAGGAAGTAGCGTTTGCAGCTGACCTAAGCTTCAACTTACAAGATCCTTCACAGCTAGACTGATCTTTCGTTACCTGTCTTCAGGATCACACCTAGTTTGCTGAGTACCTCTCCCACTTTCCGCACTTTGTCAGCTGCACCCACCAATTGGGAATGCAAATTGAACGATATGAATAAAATGAACACAAATTGACCGCTCTGATCAACGGCTCTCTCAAGATGTCACGATGTCTGCTGCTTCTCCTGCTGTAAACAGTCTTCAACTCACACTCGGTTTCAACCTAACCTACATTACTCAAGCAAATTGAAAAACTCAAGTTTAAAATACAGTAGAATCCGTTTAGTACGACTTGGCTTATAACGGCCAACCGCTTATTGCGACGCAGATACATGTTAGGTTTGCATATAAATTGCTATGAACGCATTTCAGTTCGTTTTGTGCGTCGTCCGGTTAGTATGACCTAGGTAGGTAGGTAGGTATGGTGGCTTCCAACGTACATTGGACTCACTTTGACCCATAGGGCCCATTGTGTTGCCACATTCGGCTTCCTGCCGCTCATTTCTTGAAGTAGTTCGATTTTTGAATGAATATCCATAATTTCTTGACGTCTTTTTCAGATATATCAGTTAGTGAGGTTAGATTATATTCTCCCAAGGTTTTCTTCCTTATGGAGGCTAAGGCTGGACAGTTGCATAGTAGGTGTGAGGGGGATTCCTCTTCCTCTTCATCCATGCATCTACTACAGTAGTCGTTATATGGTAACTCTAGTCTTGCGGCGTGTCTACCCATAGCGCAGTGTCCTGTGAGGACATTTACTAGGTTCGTTTTGTGCGTCATCCAGTTAGTACGACATAATGTCGCCGGTCCCTTGACCGTCGCAATATCCGGACTCGACTGCAGTTGCATACTGGACTCCATCGAAAATCAACTGCATGGTTTCACTTTAAAGAACACTTTATTTACATTTACGTTTTTTGTACACATGATCTTAACCTAGAAAAATTTAGAAAAAAACCTACACAATAACGAGGTCAGCTTTAATTAGTGCCCATGCAGCATTTTATCTCGGGAAGTTCATTGCAACTGGATTGTAGCCCATCATCTGGCTGAATGCCATCATTGGATTAAATCCTGGAGCATTGAACGAACCTGCAAATGGAAGGTTGTTGGGATACGATTGGCCGAAATGTTGTCCGAAAGGTTGTTGCTGCTGAGCTGTTGGTGGGGTCTCTGTTTCGCGGGTAATAGATTTAGTGCGTTTCTTGCGCTTCTTGGTGGATGAAGCAGCCAATGAACTTGAATCTGAATCATCATCAGAACATCTTTGAGAGTTCTTTCGTGACTTCTTTCGACTTTGTTTGGACTCTGATTTGTTTCGTTTTCTGTTTGTTTTGGAGTTCTCGATGTCTTTTCGAGAAACCTCAACATTTGGAGTGGGTTCTGGACAGTGAACGGGGTTTTCACATGGAGGATATTGATACTTAGTATCAGTAAACATGTCACCATATTGAGACATACAAAACTGCATGAATTGCATGAACATTATGAATGGATTGGGTGGCTTGGGTAAGCTTTTAACGCCATTGGTGTACGTCTCTCCGCAATTCTTGCAAACCATTTGGCAAAGATACGATGAATGGCTGCATTTCCTGCATTTCATTTGACACGCGTCCGCAGAATGGCCCTGTAGGTGATACAAGAGTTAGACAGAGCAACAAAAGATTCAAGGTGTACATGCTTACCGATTTGTTACACACCATGCACACTGTGGCATCATCACTGTCTGCATTGTCGACAAGATTTTCACTGTTATTCATTTTACCTAAACAAACAACGTCGTCTTCTGATTTCTTTTCCTTTTTAGGCTTTATGTCTCCACCCCTCATGGGATGTGGCATTTGAGGTTCCTCGTCCTCACTCGAACTAGAACTGGAAGAATCCGATGAGGAGGATTCTTGGGGTGCAGGAGGGATTGTTTTCCGAGGGGTAGGTGTGGGTTTGTTGACTATCTCCTTTTTCTCAGTACGAGACGCATCCATTTGTTCCTTCTTAATTTTTATGTTGGGAACAGGATTTGATACTTCATTACTTTTTGCCTTTTTACTCTGTGTGTCTTCCTTTTCAGAGGCGCTTTCGTTACTGGAAGGTGGATCGGGCTTACCTTTTGGTGGTTTACTCTTTTGTTTGGTCACCGGGGTGTGATCGGGTTTTTCTGTCTTCAATTTCAAGCGAATTGGCTCGTTATTCTGTGCTTGTTCCTCCAATGGGGTAACTGATTCCGCGTGCTTAGAATTGTTTTCCTGTTCGTCTTGGCGATTTTCTATTTGCATATCTTTGGCGGGTTGAAAAGGATTTTCGTTTGGCCTTTGATTGTGCACCCAAGTATTATGATTATTGTATTTTCGTGAATTAAAATTATGATGTTGGTCATGTTTGTATCCTCTAGAAGACATTGAACTAGTGCCGGTAAACTTACGAAAGCCTCCTCCATTGTTATCGTCTCGATCCCGGCCGTAATTTGGCCGATCGTCTCCACCATAATATTCATTTCGGTCGCCATGGTCTCGATTTTGCTTCCCCTTCCTATTTCCATTGAATTTGTTATCCCGCCGATAGGTAAATCCATCGCCACCTTTGCCTCGACCACGACCCCTAGTCATCGTTAAAGATTTTTATAAATTTTTTAATTCCAGTTGGTGTCCGCTTACCAACTGTCAAAATAAATAAATATTTCAACTGTCAAAATGCACGTGCTAGAACGGGAATGTCAACACGAGGGCTTACACTTTTGTACTTGCAACTGAATTGTGGAATTTAATTTTCATGAAATTCATGTATGTGGATTTATACATAGAAAATTAACTTAAAAAATTAGATTATTTTCTAAAGAAATGTTGACCATTCATTGAATATTACATTTTTTAACAGAGTTCGACCAACATCCTGTTTTTTGTGCATAACAATTATGAAAATGTTCATATGTATTCAATCATAAAAAGTGGCATCACTGATATTTGACATAATTTATTATCGAACAGAGCTGTCATTTAAAATTATCCTTTAAATATTAATACAAATCAAAATTTATAAACACGAGACACACGATCTCCTAAGAATATGAATAACAAGAATAAAAACAACCCCTTTCGTTCGCAAAGCAAATTTTCTTCGTTTCCTACAGAAAGTGAGAAGAAAACCGCAGAATGGGGCAAAGTGAAATTCAATCCTGTAGCGAAATTGGCCGCCGAAGAATCTGCTACTCCATGGTCGCAATTCAAAACAGAAATAATTCAAAAACATAAGGACGATGCTCGGCAAACTCAAAGTGATCCTGCAAATTCGAATGTTAAAAAGTTCAACCAAGTGCGTGAGGAGAACTACAGACGAAATTTAATTGAAAGTAAAAAGGCAGAACCAACAAAATGGGAAGACTTCTCCGAAGATCCGGAAAGTGAAGTGCCCTCAAAAAAGTTTAAACACAAACCAAAGCCAAATGGAAAGTTTCAGCAAATCCCTAGTAAAATCAAAGATTTTGATTCATTGAACAAAAGTAATTTCGATTCAAAGCAGCTGACTGCAGATCAAAATAATTTTCTCAAGAAAGTGATAACGATTGGAACGTTGAGGCAGAAGGGATCATTTAAGCAAGCTGTGGAAAACCTAAAACTTCACGGTGTGCAAAAGAAATCTTTTAAAAAACGAAAATAAAGTTGTTAGCGAATTTTTGTGTTTTATTTACTATTTTAGTTTGTTTTGATTTCAACTCCTTGTGGAGATGTTTAGTGGTTCTAGTGTTCATTGTGCTCGTGGATCTTTTTCTACATTGATTAACTGGCGAGTTTCCAGTTTGGGGAAAGTGTTTGCTTAATCATGGGCTGCATCTCTGCGACTTGGTAGATGAGGGTACGAACTAATTCATGGAACTGACTCTTCGTGAAATACCCACTCCACAGAAACTACCAATCACGTCACGCAGCCTTCTAGTAAGATGTCGTTAAACGAAGAGCGGAATAAGGGTGATAAAGTACTGATATTGCTTGATTGTTCAAGCGATCGGTTAATCCTGATCTTTGTTGTGCCTTTCTTTCCCCTTTTGGCGGGAAAGCTATACTGACTAAAGACCTCTTCAAAGCCAAATGCCGCCACATTTCTTGTGCGTTCCATTGACGGATCTTTCAGGACAAAGATGCCATCGTTTCATCATAGCTATTATCATTAAAAACCAGAATATAAGTAAAGTGTTTATTATATTAAATTAAAAACGAATATCTCAAGAACAGTATTATTAACGTAAAAGTTGTAACATTCAGCGATTACATAAATACCCTTAACAACTAAATGCATGGAGGTTTATGAAAATGAAGACGAAAGTTAGTAGAGCAAGAGTTATTTAACGCCCAACGCCTGGTTGCGTTTCATCATGTTTTCCTTCACCCAAGGATGCGTCATCACTTGCACCAGTGTTATCCGGGACGTGCTCTTTCGAAGAAGCTGAACGAAACAACCATAAATGAAAAGAAAAGTCCTGATATGTGACGCCTCGTTACTCACCCTTGAAATAAGATCCTTTGCTCCTGAAGTCATGTGCTTAGGATAGTTTATCTCCAGTCGGCGAATTTTCTCATACGTCATTTGAGTATTGCTGGATTCGAATGGTGGATTCCCAACAAGGAATTCATAGCAAAGAATTCCAAGGCACCACTGATCTACGGAGTCATCGTAATTAGTACCATCAACCATTTCTGGCGGAAGGTAGTCAAGTGTACCGCACATTGTCCGTCGCCTGAAATCAATTCAAAACTAAAAATCTATGCGACGATTAAGATGTGTGAATGTTTACTTATTGGACATTGTGTGCGCAGACCATCCAAAGTCGGCCAACTTAACGTTGTCATCCGAGGTCAGAAGAATGTTTTCCGGTTTCAGATCCCTATGGATCACGTTGTTCATGTGGCAGTAGTGCAACGCATCTGCTACTTGATAAGTATACTTGGCCGAACGAAGTTCGTCAAAGCGATGGTATGGTGCATTTCGAAGATGTTTGTAGAGTTCACCCTCAGAAGCGATTTCAAGTGCCAAATAGATTTTTGTTTCATCATGGAACCACGTAAGAAGCCGCAAGATGTTGGGATGCCTAACAAAATTCACCAAAGGATAAGTTATTCTGTCCAATAACCACACGATCTTACTTGAGACGAGACTGAATTTCTATCTCCCGCAGAACCTGTCTTTGCACACCACCATTCTGAAGTTCAGACTTGAACATCACTTTCATTGCAACCATGTACTGACTGTGACGTTCGCGAGCAATGTACACACGACCAAATTTACCACGACCCAGTGGAGTTCCTAACTCAAAATCTTCTGTGGACCAATCGTAACTAAATCAAGAAAGGAGCCTTATGAAAAAGGAGGTGATGCTTGAATGAATGTTGTACTTACGGCCGTCCATAGGCTGGATGGGACATCATTTTCATTGACATCTCCAGGATACGATCTTGGTGTTGTGTCGGTACTTCCCCTATAAGTCCTGGGAGTTGATCTCTGCTTGGAGGTTTCTTCTTCATCTTTTGTGAATTCATACTGGTTTACAATTAATTTAAGTCTATTTCCTTTTTTGGAGATAATGCAATTTTTGTGCTATGCTTCCGTTGAATAATGCCGCCAGTTTGATTTTTAAAATGAAAGCAAATGTCAGATTTAAAAAGTGATGCCAAGTTGAATGGAAGTTGGAAAAATCTGGTACTTTTAAGTTTTGACAACTAGTACGAAATTTGAATTCGTTCAACTTTGAAACAGTCAGTTGTATACTCATTTCCAAATAATCTGGTCTTAATTCAGAGCACTTTTAGGTTTTGCCTGTTAGTTGAAGTCCTTTACCATTTCACGACTTCTCTTTATCGCTTTGAATAAACTTTATGGTCTAAATCTTATGATTATCCGCTTGGAGTTATGTAGAGTTTATGTTAGGTTAGGTTAGGTTCTAGTTGCAGACTGTTGTTATACAGGCATTACGTTCGTTAAGATACCAGGTAAATTATGCTCGGAGCTTACAAAGAAGCTAATAGATGCTGATGTTGTTCAGCTCCTTAGATTGTTGAACAAATACGTTCCCAAATACTTGACTGTGAAGTGAGGCCGAAATTGAACGAACTCAACGAAATAAAATCAAATTACTCCAATCAAATAGTTAAAGATTTCAATCTCTTTTTATTAATTCTTATATTTCGAAAGAATCTTATCAAAAATCCAACAATAAAGCTTAACAGTAAGTCCACGTACGTATGCGTTTGTTCGCTTCATTGGCAAAGCCACTCAGCACAAACCCATCTAAGAATGGTATCACTTGAGGAAGAACAGCGATTTCATCGCGTCTAGCTGAAGAAGTAGACTGAATTCAACACGTTCTTCAAATTGAAACTGCCCTTTTCAGGCAGCTGTTTCAGCATCCTATTTAAGTTTTTCTTCGCAATGTCCTCTGCGGTGCCACTGCTTTCTATGTCCCTGGAAATGGTACTCGTGGGTCAAGGAATATTCAAAATTCAAATCTAGTTAACTTACTTTTCGCTAAAACTAAACTTCTCCTGAAGGAATTTAGACAAGTCTTCAAGAATTGGCTGCGAGTGCAAGGCGACGAATTGTTCACGGCAAATCTAAACGGAAATCACTGATTAGCAGACGGCTCCTGCCGAGATTGGAAGACAAATTACCTTATTCATATCGGGCACTGTGCAGGCATGTGTCCAGAAGCAATCGTGTACTGAAACAAATGTCAGCCCACGTCGTTCGCAGTTCAAGGAAGTCAGCATCATGTGACTAGAGTCCAACGAATGGATAAAATTAGGCGGGAAGGCGTTTTTCTGTTTCATAACATTCGGTCGCTCGTACATATCCAGCGACATGTTCGGCGAGATTTTGTTCCCCTTGTGGACGTTCTTGTATTCTATGCGGTTGTAGTGCTGAACAACGGGTAGCCCCAAGGGGGTGACCCACTCAACGTTCTGATTGCAAACTCCAGAAATAAGTCGTGAGCACTCTGTGAACCAGTCTTGAATCTCCTTGGTGGACGTAAACATTTCCCTTAGACTTTCGAACGTTTTTGCAGTAAGATAGCTTGACGCCGGCCAAACCCATTCGTTGGGGAACTCATCGATGTCCTTCAGTTGGCGGGCGATTTGAAGGCGGGCACCATATCGAGTTACGCCATAGACCGTAGTCATGACTGTTTGCTTGATGACCTTACGTCGAACGAATCCGTCTAATACTTGTGCCACATGGAGACCATTGTCTGAGTCAGTTTTCCGCATTTTTTCCACCAGCGCCGCCACGGCACTGTACACATCTTGGGGTATCGGTGAAGGAGCCAAATTCACACTGATTGCTCCCGACTTGTCACGACCCAACGCGGCATAGTGCTGCAAACCGTTGCATGACCCATCTTGATGGATTGGAAAGCGGCTCATATATTCTAAAAAAATTTGTAGGTTAGGTTTCAAATCGAGTTCAAGGATCGAAGACAACTCACTTGCTGGGTCAGGACACCTCGAGACCTTAGCTATTTCCATGCAACAGGACAGAGTCTGCCATGGCTCATCGGATTTTGTCCACCACATGCGTCCTGTCAGTGGATTATCCGCTGAATCCAGAATCTCGTCCATAATCTCTTCGGCATACAGCAATCTTTCGCGTACAGAAACTCTCTTCTTCTGTCCCGTCAAATTTATGCAGTGCAGCTTCAGCCAACTGAATCCGTCCTCGCCCATGGGACGTGCTTGGTCAAAAATAAGCATCGAGCGGGCTAGATCTGATCCGAGGTGGTTCAAGTGTGGCGGCAACGGGTAAACTCTACCGCGGAAGTCCATATTGTGTGGCAACCAAAATACTTTGTCTCGATACTGCAACGGGATGCCAATGGAAATTATTCCACTTCAAGCAAATTGCTGGAGGAACTTACATGATTCGCCAGCGATAACCTGTAGAGTGTGTCACACCACAGACTGTACATTTCTGCTTGTTTTCGCCGATGGAGCATTTTCTCTTTGTACAGCTTCGCTCTTTCGGCGTTCGAGAGTCCGGCATCTTGATCTGGAATTTTGGGCAGGGAAGGAAGTGCACTTGGCGGCCGTGGAACGTCCAACTTCGTGTCACCTCCTCTTTGGAAAACATCAATTATGACATCGAGGATCTAAATTAAATCGATTGGTATGGCAAACGGGGTTTGGAATGCGTATGAATTGGGCTTACATCCGTGTTCACTCGCCAAGGAATACTGGCTAATTGATTGAGGGAGTCTAACGCTGGATAGAGGTCCTGGGGATTTGCGTCACTTATTCGTTGCCACTGTTGGATGGCCTATGTTCACAAAATCCAACTGGTTAGAGGTTGAATCAATTTTTCACGTTCAGATCATAGTTTACCTGATGGGGGAGTCGGATGAGTTCGGACTTGTTGAGCAGATAGCCTCCATTGTGTGGCGTACTCCACGGTTGAGGGGGGCACAGCATGGGGACGAGATTTGAATCGAATGTCAGTGTTTGTTGACGTGAGGCGCGGAGGAGTCTAAACAAAAGAGATTTAATTAGATCTACGAACGAAATTGGGTGATAATTGGAATGATTTGTGTTTCACGTTTTCTCTCCAGAGTGGGACAATGAACTCGAAAGTTGTACAATGAGATAAGACACGGAAATGACTTCTCACTCACACCAAACTGTTAATTGATTGTCATGACGAAAAAGGTGTGTTCTGGTGCGTGTGTCAAGTCGCATTTTGAAATTTGCATGCGAATGGTGAAATTTCTTCTGTCAAATTGAACTGTCACATCTTTGATCGATTGGTGGACAGAGTGCAAACCGAAGCAACTGAGTCCTTCCGCATTCCGGAGGCATAGCTCTGGCCTCTGAATCAACTTCATCCTAGTGTCGACGTCGGCGGTGTCGTCATGTGGACATGGACACACACCGAGGTCACAATGCCACCATCAACCAATTTTTTATTCAAAAACCCGACTAAATTCCTACCTTGCTAGCACAGGATGTGGTTTAACCTCCTCCTTCATCAATCTCCCCTGATTCCTGAACAGTGTGTAGAACGCGGGCATCAGATTTGTCTGTTTACTCTTCCCCTTTGACCTCAGAACGTACGAATCGATCTTTATGTCCCTCATCAGAATGTTGTAAAGGAAACGCCCAACACCAGCCAACACATTCTTTGGCCACATTGAGTCAATGATATCCATACTAGGTCCATTTGCACGGTTTTCGTGCACCAATCGTTGCCACAGTTGACGAGGATTGTCATTGGTTAAGCCCTCCTCCCATTTCTCGCAGTAGCTTCCGTAGATTTCGCCCACTTTCTCCAGGACTCCATTGCGTTTCTTTTGCTCGATGTGGTACCTAAATTATGTCGTTCGTTGACGTTTACTGAACTTCATGGAATTGAGTTGAATTGAGCTCACCTTTGTTGCACTTTAAGTCCAAGATTTTTGTACAATTGACCAACTGTTGGACTGTAGCTTTCAGATCCCTCGGCAATCATTCGTATTTCCTTCAGGAGAATGTCAACGTACTGTCCGCCGTCCAAGATCTTCAGATATGTGTAGTAGGTCATGTTGCCCTGCGGATTGAAGCGTATTTGAGCGCGGAGAGTGTTTAGATCCCTATTGATCGCCTCGCTGATCTGCACCCGCCACGTGCTGTACAGTTCTTCCATTTTTTGACGCTGAAAACAGAAAATACACATTCAATCCCACATCTCTGCAGATCATTTGATAATGATAATGGCGGGGCTACAGTCCGAGGAGGACTTGGGCCTAGTTTCTCAGCAACCATTCGTGTTGTGCGTTCTCTCACGAGTGGAGGAAACCTACAGTTCAATGCCGACTCCGAACGGTGAGATTGAGAAGCTCTTTTTAGCCAGTTATACTCTTTGAACATTGTCAGTGACTCAAAAGAGGTGGAACCGTGAAAAAATGTTTGATGTTTTTTTTTCGAGATTCGAACCTAGACTTCGACCGAAGGAGTCGATACACCTACCAACTACGCCACGGCGCCCACCATTTACTTACACAAAATTCAGCGTTGGCAAACTCTTTGGTCTTCTCAATACTCTGTATGGTCACGTAGCCGTTCAGTTCGATTTTCAACTGTTCCCTGGCCATCTGCTGAAGTTGATCCTTTGTAAAGCCTCCCTTCGACGACATCATGGGACTTCTACTTCCGTCTCCCTCCACCTGAGCCTCAGAAGCTTCCTCATTCAAATGATTCAGCAGAACGTTGTTGTAGTTCAAATCGGGCGGAGTGTACTCTGGTGTAAAGTCGGGATAAATGCGACGAATTGCGTCCAAGGCAATTTCCTTTTGATCGAATTGGAATTTACTCTTATCCATCACATCATTAACCGATATCCCCTAGAGCAAAAAAAAATGGTCACCTGACGTTCAATTGAAAGTCGCAAGGAGTCTTACCTGCTTCTGAGCCATGGTGATATATTTGCGAATCCTACGAAGGTTACTGTCGGACGCTTCAACTCGCCCAAGGCACTCGAATATGGCTGCAAAAGTTTGCTCATTGAAGGCAGTTCCGTCATCCTCGAGCACGGCAAACACCTCCCTGAACCTGTCGAAGCTTCCCTTCTCGGCATAGCCATGCAGGATGATGTTGTAGAGATCTATGGGGAATTTCGCAACCGACTTGTGCTTTTTCGCCCTTTGCCGGTACGATAGGATGGTGTTGAGTCCCCGATTCACCATTCCAGAGCTAACACAAGCGGTCAAGTAGGAATTGAGATTGATGACAAGAGCTCGCTCTCGGGCCAAGCGCTCCTGGTCCTCGTTCACGTGGTATTTCGATTTGAAGCGTGATTGCTTGGCTGTTGCTTCCACCGCCGACGATTTCTTTCGTCTCTGGCGTTGTTCGATTTCGGGCAGGACAAAGGGTTCTATGGGCTCGGCAACGTCAGCCACATCCGGTATTGAAGCCTCCAACTTGTCATCTGGAAAACTGAACAGAAAACTTGACACTCGATTTGAGAATTCATTGAATGTGTGACTCACTTGAATGCCATCAGTTCTTCAGACTCATGTTCTCCGTGCTCCATGGCCTCGATGATGTCACGAAAGTTGTTGTAGCTGGTGATGATCTTTCTGATGTCTTCGGGGTTCTCCAAGATCTGCTTCGAGTGCTTGACGCAGAATATGAGAGGTTTCTCATTGAATGCTTCCGGCTCTATGATCGAGTTGTCCAGAATTTCCATATTGATCTTCTGATACTCTATAGGCTGCTGTGATAGGGTGCCTTGTTGGGAAGACGTTAAATTGTGTGAGGAGCTAGCCGCTGAACTCGTACTGAATGCAGCTGCAGCACTACTTGTCTTGGCTATTTGAACACTTTCAGCCAAGGCTGACTTCTCCGCCTTTGCTCGTTTACTCAAGATTTGCTGCTGCGTCTTCGTGATGAATTCTTGCAACTTCTTCGCCTTTAATCTTTTGATTTTCGCCCTGCGTTCCATTGACTTGCAATTCGTCACTAAAAATTGAGAAAGTTTAGGCAGAGGCTCAAGAATTGGTTGGTGTTTCTTACCTTCTAATAGTTCAACATATTTGGCAAATTTTGGTTTCAATTTTCTCTTGGCTTTTGCCGGTAAGTCGGGATTAGTTGAACTTATTGTCGATTGTTGACGAACTGGTGGTCGTTGAAGTGCTTGTTTCACTAAATCAAACTTATTGTCAGTACACCATGTGGATTTAAAAATTGTTTTACTCACATTTGCAAGGCGCTTGTGGGGTTGTCTTATCAGTAATTTTTGGTTGTAGTATGCGTTGCGCAGCCGAACGTTCCCAATTGGGAGCACACTGTCCAACCATAAGCCGCACATTTTGCAATGTTGTGTTTTTAACTGACAGTAGCCGGTACATTATGATGAATTACACACATGCAAATGATAAATTACATTTAAATTGTAAAGTTAATTTAGTTTTAAACTATTTGAATTTATTGAGATAATCTTGCATAATAGCACGCAATTTCACTCATTTCTGGGTGGACTAGGCAAACGACAGATGAGAAAAAGAACCAAAACAGTCAAATTGACGTTTCTAGAAAATCACATGGAGATAAAAATAATTGTGAAAGTAGATGTGCTTTATAGGTGTGGTGCATTCACAATGGAATTATTAAGAGAAAAAATATTTTAATTTATGTGTTATACGTTTTAAACTCACGGACAGTTTGGAAAATTTCACTTGAAGATTTAAACGCACTATATGAAGTTAAAAACCTCAATCATCAATACTCGTACAAATTAAAACAATATTCACACCTATTTCGAAGATTTACCAAGTTCTTTATACCATAAATTGCTTTGAATCATCGGATCTCTTTTCTACAGAATCCAATTTGATAACACTCAGTAAAAGCAGCATACGCACTAACAGAGATTCTAATTATCGGAACCTGGTATCCTGTTTGACTCATTCTCGCTTCTCCTTTGATGACAGAAATCAAACCGCCCGAAATGTTACATTTCATTGAATATGCTCTTGATATCTTGTTAAATTCGTTTCGCTTAGCTAAAGTTTTCTTAGAATCTTTATCAATCCAACGCGTAATGAAACGAATAATTGAAATACAACGCCAACATAAATAGAGCAGTCACTTGTCCAAGAGGTCTTCACATAAGTACACATAAATACTTCGCTTCAACTCGGTCGCATTCTAAATCAAAGTAAATCCTTTAAAATATCTAAATAGTTAGAACTGTTCGGTTATCGTGTCATCTTTGAATACATCGTGTCCAATTACACCAAAAAAAAAATCGTAAAGTAAGTGTCATGTTAAAATTCCATAAGTCACATAGCGAGGGCGTTGAAATACCAAATGTCACAAAGCAATTCTAACTGCAATCTCTGCCTGTTGTCAAATGCACGCATTCATGTGCATCTAGGTAGGCATCCCTCCAAAGGATCGTTTTTTCTTTTTGGAGCGAGAGAACACACGCATTCCCAAACAAATGTGTGCATTTACCCACCCATCAGCGTATGATACCCCAGAAGTTGACTAATTCAGTTGCATTGAGAGTTGATGCCAATGAATTTCTATTTCTGGACGAGAAGAACCCGCGGAGTTTTCCCACATTGCTCTCGTTTCGTGCGATCAGTTCGCTTAGAAGCACATTCGACATTCGTCAGTCGCTCATTCATTCGCTTGCTGTGAGCTGTAGTGGTCATCTTTATCTTCTCATTTCTAAGATCGTACCACTACCATCGTCTTCTGTGTCGCTGAGCGCAGATCCAGAGAAGTGGGATCTCGTCATTTAAAGTTGAACCTCTGCTTGGTACGGTCAGAGGCATTGGTTCTGCGGTTGAATCGTTTGAACCTGATCCATGTGTGAGTGATTGGCCCTTGCGGACATTAACAGTGTTTTTTTGCTAAAAAAAAGTGTTTCAGTTTGTGTCCTTTAAAGGAACCAAGTGACAGTTGAATTAAGAAAACAAAGTTGAAAATTTCCACTGGAATAAGCACACATTTCAAGGAAAAGGTACGTATGAGTGACGATCATTCCAGCTTGGAATCCATACACACCCGGTCTTCGTTCAAACCTAATCGTATATTTCTTTTTTTTTTGCGGCAAGTTTGCAATTTAAACTTTCGACCTAAAAAAACGATGTACACTGATAAGATGGGGGAACTTATCAACGAATACAACAGACAAAATTGTAACAAGACAAAAAAAATGATGTGCTCGTAGTCGAGGAGCATGTGTTGCGGCGTACGTCAGATACAAGTCCTTGCCGCTAATGCGTTTATAATTGTGCACTTAAAACATCTTTAATATCAATTTATTAAAGATTCAGCTTTGGTGCATTGAACTGGTAGAAGGAGATTTTGATGGAGGGTAATTGTTTGACAACAAGAGACGCAGATCGATTCGCGCATCTGACAATTTTTTATCTGTTTTCAACTGTTGTCTCGGACTGGTGTCATCAATAGGTTATTGAATTCGAACTGAATCTCATACAGTTTCAATGTACAAAATTAATTGTGTGGTATGATTAATTTACACACATGTACACATCAAGGCGCATGGATTATCTGCCGGCAGTCGTTGATACTTTTGCTGGGATTAAGATTTAAATTCAAGGCCTTCGGGCAAGGAATCATTTCAAGCAACTGCATATTTCGAACTCAGAGAAGCAGTGATTCAAAGGAAGGATTTATATCGATGGGAGTTTCTCTCCATTTCACGGCGTTATTGCTTTTCCTAAAGTTCTACACATTTAATTGAGAGATGACCGCAGTTTAAAGTTTCAGATTTGACGGTATTTTTTGTATCATGAGTTTTGTGCGAAAAAAATCGGTATATCTGCGAAATCTTGTGGGTTGCACTGGTGGGCGCCATGGCGTAGTGGGTAGGTGCGTCGACTCCTATGCTCGATGTTGTCGGTTCGATTCCCGAACAAACATCAAACATTTTTTCACGGCTCCACTTTTTTCAAGTTGCTGACAATGCTCAAAGAGTATAACTGTCTAGAAAAAGCTTCTCAATCTCGCCGTCCGGAGTCGGCATTAAACTGTAGGTCCCCTTCACTCGCGAAGGAACAATAGCACGCATAATACGAGTGGTTGCTGAGAAGCTAGGCCCAGGTCCACCTCGGACTGTAGCGCCGCCATTATTATTATTATTATTATTAGACTCAATATTAATCTTAGGTTAGGTTAGGTTTTGGTGGGGGAGTGTGATGGTTAAAGCATCTCTTCCACTCAAAGGCCATGGGCCCATTGTGAATCCCTTCAATTGCGGAGTACATGATCTAAAAACCTATCCTGTCACGTGATGGCTGAAACCACCACGTACTCTTTATAAATTTTAGAAGATCCGATGTATCTGCGTTCGCTATGTCTGCAGTCTCTGTGAAGAATCTTTGGTCCAGCGAAGCTAGGCGCCGATTCTGGAGAGCTGGGTAGTGGCAAAGAAGATGTTGGATCGTCTCGGTCTCTTCTTCATCGCCATAGCTCCTGCAGAGATCGCTGGATTCCGCATTCCATTTCCAGAGCATTGTTCCGATGGGGCAGTGTCCTGTGATCACTTCGACGAGCATACGTATCGAGTTACGGTCCAAAGCCAGAAGCTTCTTCGTTTTGAAGTAGTTAAGCTTTGGCCACGTTGATCTTGTCATGTGACAATTATTTCTTGTGAGCCACCCCGAGTCGGCCTCTTTTTGTATTGTTTCACTTATGATCCGGTACAATGCACTGATCGGTGGTCGTAGTGACGTGTCCCATTTTCGACCCTTGTCTGGCCAGTTCGTCCGCTCTCTCCTTCCCAGCAATTGAGCTGTGGCCCGGGACCCAGCAGAGTTTGACCTTGTGGTGACTGATGGACCTCAGTGAGTCACGGCAATTCATAACAGCCTTTGATCTCGTTGTACAGAATCCTATTGATAATAATATAATAATAATAATAATGGCGGCGCTACAGTCCGAGGTGGACCTGGGCCTAGCTTCTCAGCATCCTATTGATACTAATCTTAATAATCTGCTTAAATCTTAAATATTTTAAGTTGCAAATACTATTTCATCACAAGTTCAAAAAACATTCTCGATCCTCAATATTTTTCACATTTCATATTTTTTATTATGATTATTGTGGCAGAAGAAAATTTCAGACGAATGAAGTGAGTCGCGAGAGACTGGTATCATTCACAGGGAGTTGGAGTGAAGATAAACACTCGATTCGCCACTGGTAAAAAAGGCAAAACCTGTATAACAGATTTAGTAAACATCACAATTACTAAACATCCATTTTGGTTTTAAAAAAAAAAATGTATAAAACATTCGCTTCGACTTCTGCCTTAATGTCGGAATGATAAACACGAATTTGCTGGATTTGTGGCCTTGAAGTAAGAACGGGAATCAGTCACCACTTTACTATAGTATTCAGCTTGTCGAGTTTAGATGATTTGACCTATTAATAGTTAGCACATTCACAGCTTTGTTGATAAGCAAACGCCCTTCGATTTTTTTTGCAATCCATGGCTCATTTCTGCTAAAATATCTGTGAACAGAGTTTACTGATGTCATGCGGCGTCAATAGAGTGACGTAAGTAACAGAAGTCGTGATTTGTCATTTCTTAATCAGTAAAACTATAAGCTTTTGTTCATTAGAACTGAAAAAAAATTTTTTTCTTAACGGTGTCTTGAAGCTCCATGCACGCTTGAAGGTTGAGATTATAGTGGCTGTCTCGGTCAAAAAAGTCCATTGTGCAGAAGGAATAAATGATTCTCAATATTATTCGGCAGACAGTAGAAGAGATCCAAGATTTTTAAAGATACGCTGCAGTCGCTTTGGTCCAGACAGTGCTGCCAGTTTGTGGTAAATTTACCTTTTCGTGGAAAATTCCAAATCCTATTTCACACATTTGGTAAAAAGGTATTTTTATATAAAAAGGGTAAATTTCACTTCAAACAAATATCATTCCGTTTCTTTGTGTTCTTTAATAAATCTATGGTTGGAATACTCTGAGTTGGAGGGATGGCTGAAATCTGTGCCTCAAAAAAGCGAGCTGCAGAGCTAAGAAGCAGAAATTGCCTAAAAGATACAACAATGAAATAAGGTGAAATAAATTTGACAGTTTTCTTCGCGGAGAATAGTGCAACAATTAACTTGACAGATCAGTCGGTTTCCCTTAAAAACAATATTTGAAAATTCCGAATTTGAGAAAAAATGGAACCTCACCATAGCTCACATTTTTTGGAAGTGGTAAATTTCCAGTGAGATGGTAATTTTGCCTCTCCAGTGTGATAAATTTTACTTATAAACACTGGCAGCACTGGGTCCAGTAGTTATGGCTTCTATATTCATGCCATGAATAGCTAATTGTTCTGAACAGAAACACGCACAAGAATTGTTGCAGAAGATTCTGCAGGAGATTCATATCATATTTCTTAGATTCAAGATCAAATTGTACAAGACCTTGACAGTCCCAGTCTACGTTCTACGGCACAGACGCTTGACCAATATCGGAAGCGCATGATTAAGGCCTTGGTTATTTCGAGAGAAAAGCTCTCTGTCCTTTTTTTTCGGAGTGTTTTTGAAACTCTACTGGAGCACTCTGACTCAAAAACTGGTCCATTGTACTACCAGGCAGCAACCTACTTTTGCTGAAATTTCATGGTCTTCCGAAGACAAGCAGGCGCTTCTGTGATGAGGAGTCTACATCATCAGCTCTCACCTCATCAGCACCGAATAACTGCCACCTGATCCGAGCAAAGGCAGGACAATGGCAGAGGAAGTGCTCTGCAGTGTCATTGTCTTCTCCACAGGCGTCGCAGAGGGTTTCGTCACTTAGGCCAAGCACACTTAGGTGTTTGGCGAAGGTGTAGTGCCCCGTTAGTACGCCAATAAGTTGTCTGCAGTCTTTTCTGTTAAGAGATAACAAGAAAGCCGCGGATTTTTTACTAATTAAAAGTGTACGTTTGTTCCAAGGGATGCAGCATTCCCCAAACATCGTGGTTCCATTCTGACTCACAGGACATTATATTTCTTGGCGAACGCAATAAATCCAAAATGTCTAGACCAAATGTTATTTCACTTAGTCACCATTTGCGGAACTATTTCTGAGACGCACTTTTGCTTTGCCGTTAATGACGCATAACGAACAGAGCCCCAAATACAAAAAATGCGATTTCTCGTAAATGGCTCGGAGATTAAGATTTTTCAGATGAGACCTCAGTTGCTCATGTGCTCTACATGGCCTACGTACCTTAGGCGTTGAATCCGTAGATGCCGGAACCGACTTATGTTCCTGTACAGCTCGACGCATAACGAACGGAGCCCCAAATACAAAAAATGCATTTTCTCGCAAAAGTCTTTTACATTTATTTGTTTTGCTTATTCTTCCAATCAGAAACCGTTCACACATGACGTCTGTATCTCTTCCAACTTCATCTTTTAACGAAATAAATTATTTAAGTACAAATGTCAAAGTCTCTACGAAACGTGCGGTACTACATGGTTTGGGATCGACTAAACGACCCAAAACTGAACAACTTCCACTGACTTGTCAATGCTCAGTAAAGAAAGCACAGACTTCAAATTCGCCGGTGAATGGGATGCAAAACATTGAATTCCGCGAATGATAACGTCATCCTGAGATTATCACCTACAACATCACTCCTCCGTCGTTGTGCTTCATTCAGTGCCGCCTGGGGTCAATTCGTTCGAGATTAATTATTATCTAGCAGTGTATTCTGGCGCTGATTGGTTCTAACTTGTTTTGTTTATTCTTTGTCGTTTTTATGATTTCCTTTGAACATACCCGGTGTGCCAGGGAAGCGGTATTTTTTTGACATTTTAATCACTGCCATTCGTTCACTCTTTTGTTTGGTAAAAATTTCACACGTCTATGCACTCAAACCCATTCGGCCTCATGCATTCCTGCCTCAACTGCACGCTTAAGATGTTTCTCACAGTTAGCTTCTGAATCCATTTACCGTTCCGTCAATAAAAATGCATGAGATAGTTTGAATAGAATTCAATTAAGGCAGCCAACAGGAAGCGATAGTTCGAAACTGAATAATGCACTCAACGACCATAAAATGTTTCCCAAAACCGCGGAAAATCTAGTTCATGCTCTTGTCAAGGCGCCAACATCTTTATTGCACTGTTGAAAGGAGGATCATACAAAGCAATTTATACGCTTCGGTTGCATCTGTGTTTTGTTTATGATAACGCGGTCGATTGGCGGATCTCTTGGTCCGGACAAAAGGAGATCCTCTCTAACTTGGATTGTTTGAAATAAAAGTCAAATTGAGTCAATGAAATTTTGGTAATAAAGTAGCGTTTGTTGTTCTGTTCCGTTCGAGTGTATTTCTTGATCTGAATTTTTTAACGGTTCTGCTGGTGCATGGAGGAATGCAAAATCGATTCAAGTAAATAATTGTTTTGCGTTTTCGAAAACGTTGCTGGGAGAATATATTTTAAATATTTACCCGAAGAACGGTGAGTTGTGTACACTGGAATGGATTTTATGGGCGCGATCTTTTATTTTTACGTGAGGAATCTGAAAATTGGCAGTGCACTTGGTGATTTAAAATTTATTGATCTTCTGAATTTCAAAATCGATGCCGTGTCTTTTGTTCACATCTATCTGCAGGTCGTGCGTGTGCTTTTGAGTTTATTTATTTTATGAATTTATATTTGATTTTAAGGTCAGTTGAGTTTCGACAGGCCAGCACCTGGGGTTTTGAATTGTTCTGAAGTTTATCTCGCGAATCGTCGTTCACTAATTAATGACTGCGAGAGAAATATGTAGGCCCGTGCATTGGGTTGAGGTAGACCTTCCATAGACTGCTCTTGAAGTAAAGAGATAGATAGCTCAAAGCTTTTTGATGCCATGATGCGTTTGTTTAAGTTAAGTAATTTAGAGGAGTTTCCAAAATAAATAAAATTGATGTAATTCAGAATATTTCAAAATGACGTTACAAGAATAAGCTCTTTTCAATCAGCTTTTGGGGTTGTCTGTCCGAAAGTGTCTCTTTTCTTTTTTTAAATGTTTCGGATACTTATTCAGTTTAACATTCGATCGGATAAGAACATTATTCGGATATTCGGGTATCGGAATAGTTCGATCAGAGAAAGTTGGCAACCGGGAAGTTGGGGCAATGTCGATAAAGAAATAGAGAAGTCTATAGCTATACCATATACAAATACGGAGCTAAGTTTTCTAGAAATGAAATTAAAAGATAAAGCCTTAGAAAAAGCTAATAAACAATGACTGAATCTAGACACTGTGTTGGTTGATGTCCAGGACCACCCCGGACTGTAGCACCATCAGAAGAAGAAGAATCTAGACATTGAGTCAACGATCAAAATTCAATGGTGCGGGTCCTTGTCGGACACTATGCGCCTTGGCATTCCCAACAACGTCTATTGTAGACACTGCAAGGACAAAAAAGAAATGAAATCTGTTCTCCAACTAGTCTGCAGTTGCTCAGTTCTGATGGGAAGGAAATTGAGGCCACTGGGCAAAAACTTGTTTGAAAGAACTGGGTACGACTAAGCCGAAAAGTCTCCTGAGATTCAAATAAATCCTCAACTGCAGAATTCTGTTTCAAGGTGATGACTTCTTTCGATGGACTCAAATTGTTAGTCTGATGTAAGCTGTTTAGGCGTCAATGACTTTTGGAAAAAAAATCATGGAGTTTGCGAATTGTAAAGCGGTGAAGTTTGTCTAACTTTATAAATTCGCTTAAAGTATTGACTTAAGGAAACTTAAGCTTATGTCAGAACCGAACAAAAGGCTAATTTCAAAGAGACCATAATTGCTCTTGAGAATTTACACTAAATTCCACTGTAAGAACTAAAAAGTGGAAGATTTAAAAAAACGAATATTTTCAATTCGACGCCAGCTGTCATACGTACGTAGGGAGCGATTTGCACATAAGTAGACAAAAGTGATGGAACTTACCGAAACTGAACGAAGCAGCTGTTATGATCACAGCATATTATAAGGAAGGTAATGTGTGCTTCTTTGCCCGATCCACAAAAAATGAGACCCTCTAAACTGCGCCAACTATAGAGGCATCAGTCTTCTGAACATTGTATACAACATCTTAGCTACCGTGTTGTGTGAACGCCTAAAGCCATTCGTCAACAACCTGGTCGGTCCATACCAGTGTGGCTTTAGGCCAGGAAAATCCAAAATCGATCAAATATTCACACTGCGGCAGATCTTGGAAAAAACCCAGGAACAGCAAATCGATACCCACCACCTTTTCATCGATTTTAAGGCCGCGTATGATAGCATCTATAAAGACGAGCTATATGGAGCAATGTCTAGGTTTGGCATACCTACCAAACTCGTCCGTTTGTGTAGGATGACGATGGAGAATGCACGCTGCTCCATCAAGGTCGGTAAAGACCTAACCGAGACCTTTGATGTCAAAAAAGGACTCAGACAAGGCGACGCGCTGTCATGCGATTTCTTCAACATCATACTTGAAAGAATTGTGCAAAACTCATACGCCAACACCAGAGGCACAATCTTTCAGAAGTCCGTCCAACTACTCGCATATGCCGACGATATTGACATAATCGGAAGAACACCGAGTGACGTACATATATGGCACTTTTGTGAGTATTGCGACGGAGGCCACGAAGATGGGTTTAACGGTAAATGAGGGCAAGACCAAGTATATGCTGTCAACCAGAAAGGACACCCAACACCGACGTCTCGGACAGTACTTCACAGCAGACAGATATAAGTTTGAGGTAGTCAAGGACTTTGTCTACCTAGGTACCGCTACTAAATCAGAAAATGACACCAGCACTGAAATCAAACGAAGAATAACTCTTGCCAATCGCTGCTTCTTTGGGCTAAGAAGCAATTGATAAACAAAGCCCTCTCTCGAACAACCAAAGTAACGCTGTACAAGACCCTAATCGTCCCAGTCCTGCTATATGGCGCAGAAGCATGGACTTTGTCAAAAGCGGATGAGGTTGCTCTTGGTTGCTTCGAGAGGAAAATTCTTCGGGTGATTTTCGGTCCCGTCTGCATAGAGAGTGAGTATAGGAGAAGATACAACAACGAACTGTACGAGTTGTTCAGCGACATTGACTTAGCCAGAAGAAGATCCAACGATTGAGATGGCTAGGTCATATAGAGCGATTGGAAACCAATGCTCCGGCCCGGAAAGTCTTCGAAAACACCCCCGAGGGACGGCGCAGTAGAGGAAGACCGCGACTAAGGTGGCTCACGCAAGTGGAAAGGGACCTCAACCATCTGTGCGTGCGAAACTCGAGGCAGCTAGCTAAAGATCGAGCTGGCTGGATGTGTTGGCTTGTTGGTTGAGGCCCAGGTCCACCCCGGACTGTAGCGCCACCTTAAGTAAGTAAGTAAGTAATGTGTGCTTGACTGCCTTGTCCAAGCAATGCGTGTCGACAAGACAACGTAATGAAAATTGTTGATGCATTTTTTATACATTCCTTTCGTTCTTTAAAATCTGCCCACATATAAGGTTTTTTTTCGCATGGTTTTTGAAACTACTGGAGCACTCAGACTCAAAACTGGTCCATTGTACTGCCAGGTAGCAACCTACTTCAGTGCCGTTAATTTGATCCCAACGGCAAATGGTGACTGGACTAGATTCGATTTCACTGGGATTCGAACCTGGGGCCCCTAGCTTGGGGCAGGCACTTAACCAACAGTGCCATCCAGTCGTATACATAAAAGGTTGATGTTAGAAGAAAATTCAACAGAATAAGTTTGAGTTCGTTGCATGATATTCAAAAATGCTTCTATAAAAACTGATTTATACGGAGGCTTGGCCGCGCAAATAAGTACTGTCAATTTCACAGACGTTGTGACTCAAAGTGTGACTCAAATGTATAGCCGTGACATTAAAAACAGTGCCCGCAGTACGTGAAATGAAACTTCAAATACAATGTTTTTTCTTTCGTTTATTTTTTTGAACTACAAACTAGAGCAATTGTTATTTATATCCTGCTAAGCAATTGGGGAGATAAATAGCTACAGAAGTGTCTTACTCTAAATTCACTTTTGTTGACTGAACGCTCGGAATGGGAGAAGAAAATACAAACTATTAAAAAATGTTTCCAACGCTCTTCTTTAAATTCTAAACCACAAATTAATTAATGTAAACTTGTATGTTTAACTTACAGCGGCTCATTTCCTCTAAAATTCTCTTACTACTATATTTGCCGACAACATTTCACACAGACTTCCTTATTTGCAAAATAATTTGTACATATGCTATACATACGTTACAAATACAACAAGCTGTCAAAAAATGTCAGAGAAAAATAAGTTAGGAGTTTTACATCTTATATTACCTATTTCTGTCTTTAACACTCTTCTGTCCAAATGGTTTGAATCCTCTCGCTAATTTTTGACATTTATGAAGTGAATATGGAGATTAGAAGTTGAATCTGCTCTGGAGCTGCATACAATTGATTCTCTGGGTTAAATTTTGACAGATGAATCTACAGAAGCACAGAAAAAAGCAACATTTTACCCACCTTTGTGGAAACGTCAAAAACTAACCAGAGACACACGACCTAAAAATTTGATTCGGAAGAATCAAAACAAAAAATGATGTCCAAAATTAATCTTTCTAAGAAAGTTTTATTTTTCTTTCACTAAACACAACAATTTAGAATGATTAATTTTGCTGGCGTTGCTAGATGAACTGTGAACTTGAGCAATACACAACCTTCGTTTGTTTACGTCTGCAAATAGCACGATATTTTATCAGCAGCATACTATGTTCGCATTCCTGCTCTTTATTTTAAATTTGAGTGATATCACCTTCCGCCAATTTAACTATTACAACAGATGTACATAAGTAATCTAATAATGTGTACATTCATTCGTATTTGAAGTCAATTATAGCGCTCAATGATAAGGATTTGACACGGGGTTAAGGTGATGTTGTAACAAATATAACACCGACTGGCTGAATGCAATTATTACATCAACATTAACACCGGAAGTGCATTTGTATTATATCAAAGTTATGGTATTTGTTTTGCAGCTTTGTAGCTCAGAGAACGCGATAAATTGTCTTCAGGCCTACGCTTCAACTTTAACCAAACATTTTGCAGAAGTTTAAATATCGAGTCTTCGTATAAGGACTTCATAACATTTTTTTTTCAAATAAAATGCAAATCATTTGAGATATCTCGAAAATTTTTGTATTATTGGTACAATCAAAACATATGTGTATGGAATATGACGTTCATATGCTTACCACGGGCACGTTTACGGCGGTCGATTCGTTGAACCGAATTTTCGACGACTCGGATACACGCTTTAACGAAAGTGGCCGCTATCTCTCGTTCAATATTTGCTCTGAGCTTCTATAAAAACAACGACTTGTTAGCATAACCCAATGATTTAACGTAGTCTAGAGGTTGCAAATCAAAACTCCTGACTCGAAGGACCAAAATCATGCTCTACAAAACTCTTATTCTGTCAGTCCTGTTGTTTGGAGCCGAAAGCTGGACTCTAAGCAGAACTACGGAGCTGATTGTTGATGCCTTCGAAAGACAAATTCTACGTCGGATATATGGGCCCGTCTGCGAGGAAGGCGAATGGAGGAGAAGACACAACCGCGAACTCTATGAGCTGTACCAGGAAGTTGATGTAGTCCGGAAGGCAAAAATCCGTCGACTGCACTGGGTCAGCCACATCGAGCGCATGGAAAACAATGCTCCAGCTAAGAGGGTCTTCGAATCCGAGCCTCCTGGTTCGAGAAGGAGAGGAAGATCGAACTTCCGGTACAAAGACAGCCTTCCAAAGATGGAAGGCAGCAACAGCTCAGGCTCGGACCCTACATGGGGCGTAGGCCTGTTAAGTAAGTAGGGGTTGTAAATCACATGATCTAGGCTGTCAATCGACAGGACCATTCCTCAATATAACACGTTCATTGAATTGAATCGATTGTTACACCGCCTGTGTGGCTTGTCGAATCGTCATTAATGTCTAGTTCATGCAATAGTCTAAAGAAATAACGTCGCAATATGCCACCTCAATTGACTGTAACATAACGGTAGTTTTTATCAACAAAAAAACAGCCCAATGGCATTACCGGCATGAAAATCACACCATACAGTTACATTTTGTTTATGAAGTGTTTTTTTAACAACATGAGGTTTTTCGCCTGACCAATAACATACCTCGGCCGGCTTGGTGTGCGAAACTGGAGACAACTGGCGAAAGATCGTGATGGCTGGAGAGGCATGTTGAGTGAGGCCCAGGTCCACCTCGGACTGTAGCGCCCTAAGAAGAAGAAGAATAAAATACATACAGTCGAAGCTCGATATAGCGAACTAAAAAAACCGGGCCTGTTCACTGCATCGGGATTGTTAATTGTAACGAGCGTGGACTGCTTGGAGCAAGTTTCATCTTTCTTGAGAACGACATGAAATCGATTGTTTTGTTTCTCATTTGCTACGGATGGTTGAAGTTCAACAATATTCTCATCACATCGACGAACGCGTTGTTTAACTGGCACGGGAACATCTAGTAGAGAAAATTTAAACTCAAATTTGTTCACGAGACTATGAATTGGTTGTCTACTGGCATGCCGTCAAGTAGACAAAATTGGTATCCGACATTCAATGGAACAAAGCAAAAACCCAGTGCACCGGGGCCTGCCTCGTTGACTTGGAAAAGGCATTCGACATCGTATGGTTAGAAGGCCTCATCCTTAAGTTGACGAGGATGGGTATAAGCAAGTCGCTGCTTTACACGATTTATGACATGGTAACAGTTAGAAGTTTTGTTGTTAAAAGTGGCAACATGATTTCTACCAAAGTTTTTCACATAAAAAATGGGCTCCAGCAGGGTGCAGTTAACTCACCAATCCTCTTTACTATTTTCACCAGTGAACTGATTGGCTCCATGCAGCACTTGATCGCATATGCCGATGACTTGGTGGCATACAGGACAGCGCCGAAGGTTGAGAACATCAACATCCATCGAAAATTGATGCTAAAGTTGTTGACTCTTGACTCTTAAAGTTCCCGTCACCGACTCGGAATTTTGGTAATAACGGTAACGTTCTTTGTTCGCTAACTTCACCATAAAGAAAATGTTACTGAATTTTTTGACATTGGAAGGCGAATCTTGTAAATGGAACACATGCGTAGGAATTTTCAAGTTTTACCGTTACGTGGGTCATAAATGCTGTTGCTTACATATGTCAACAACACCTTGACTTGTTCGATTTCAACACAAAGCTTAGGCGCAATGCCATGAGCTCGATTTGGGTGGTGTTCCAGAGATTCGATTCACACGCTATGACTTTCAATCCGTCTACCTGCTAGCGAAAACCAAATTGCGAGGTGTTTCCTGAAAGTTTAATGGAAATATGTCAAAAAAACAATTGGCCAACCGGTTTAAAAATAAATTATTACGAGGCGTAACTGGTTAAGTGGATTCCCGCTTACGACTGTATGGTAGTCCAGTCCTCATACATCAAAAGAAGACATTTTATGAACACATCTCCTCCTTTCCATATTAATAGCTAAGAAACTATTTCTGTCTATCTGTTTATCTGCCAAGTTCAAAAGTCTCTAAATGGTTTCATCATTCAACCACAAAGAGCGCCGCTGCCCCGTTTTCTTCGCGAAGCATAATTCCATCAAAGGAATCCTTTGATTAAAGGGTCGTTCATGGACACAGCTACTGCGTCTACTGCGAGGGCAATTTAAATCAAGACAATTATCTTACATTGCGTAGTTGAAGCTCAGACATTTAAACTCATTTTCTGTTTTCTGTTTTTTTTTTGCAGCCTGCCGCAGACAGCACCACACATCATTATCTCAACTAGACCCCGTAGTCACACCGCCACCACACAAGACTGAATCTCTTGATCAATTGCATGATAATTCGTACAGCGCCCCACCATGAGGAAATCAATTGGAATTCTACTCGTTACACTAATTGGATTCGGATTAATAGACCTGGCTCCGGCCAAAGACATCATGTAAGTAAAGGCAGCCACTATCTTGCACGCACTTTTCTCGGCCATCGCATGGATCATATCCATCGATGACACAATTCTCAGCGTAAAACGAGCCCATGCGAACCCCAGACCAGTTGATAAGCCCAATTGAATGGCAAATGCGCTAGATATCGCCTCCAGATCCAGACGGCTGGGTGTGGTAATTAAAAATAATTTCTATCGCGCGATCGTTTGTGGTCCACAGAAGAAAAAAAAAGAAACCACAAGTGCAGCACTTTCGTGGGTTATTTTAGAACAGCACTTGCGTTATCGGCGATGGAAACAGTATCCCTCAAGTGAAGGGTGCATTGACATTTCGCCGGAGTCCCCCATGCCGGCCCAAAATAACGTCAAAAGACAAATTCCCATAAAGCATACAATTTGGAACAACATAAATATTGTTTTTCCCAGCAAAGTGATAAATATCCGAGTGGAAGGAGCGTATGTACTCGAACGGATGAACAAGATGGATTGCTCTGCGTCTGGTTACGCTTGTGCGTGTGCACATGTTGCTTGGTAATTTGTTTGTTTTGTATCTCGTATCCAAATTTAAGGTTGGATACGAGTATTTATGGCTGAATCACTCGGTCCCTATGCGCGGCGCATCTATTTCTGATAAGCAACGCGGCGGCAAAGCGGCCGGCAAGACTGACAGGGTCAGACTTCGAATGCATCTGAAAAGTGAAGTAGCTTGTGGAAATAAACAAATCCATTCGGGAGCCTAATTAATGAGAGTGCAAAGGCTCAGCACAGCTGGCTCTGCTTTATTAATGATTGTTTTGATCTTCATTGTTTCACTGGGAGCGCATGCAGTCGCGGTCTAGGCGTGATGAATGGAATGCTTTGTGGGCGCATCGGTTACTAGCCGATTTCGAAAGGTCAGGAGACATGATTGAGGGCTTTTCCTACTTTGAGCTTTGCATTTATTTATACAATCGCCTTAATCATTTGTCATAATCCGCTCGTGACATCAGGAAAGACACAAATTTGCGTAAGAACTCTAGATAGATTGCCCGTGCAGCTGTGTCCGATTGTAAAACCTCCACGGTGACATAATTTCCCATTTTCCGGAATTAAATTTCTGCAATGTGGGTGGTCGCCGTGGGGTGTGGGTAAGTGCGTCGGGTCCTATGCCGTAGGTCTATGGTGCGATCCCGGACACAACAACTTTCATTTTCACGGCACCTCCTCTCTTGAGTGACTGACATTGATCGGTGATTGTAGCTGTTAAGGAAAGCGGGTCAAATTGCACATTTTGGAATCAGTAGAAAACTGCAGGTCTCTTCCACAACACGTGTGGTTGCTGTAGAAAATATGCCCAAGCCCAGCCCAGACCGTCGCCACTCAAAGAAGATGAATATTGGTCTTTTACAAGGGGAGCTAAAGTTGGGTTGATCAGGTAAACTTAGTGTTACACAATTTTTGAGCGCAAAAAGTTCACCAAAAAGTTGTTCACAATTTTAAGTGCAGCAGGTGCAGCAGTGGGCGCCGTGGCGTAGTGGGTAGGTGCGTCGACTCCTACGCTCGAGGTCGTCGGTTCGAATCTCGAAAAAAAAACATCAAACATTTTTTCACGGCTCCACCTCTTTCAGAGTCGCTGGCAATGCTCAAAGAATATAACTGTCTAAAAAGAGCTTCTCAATCTCGCCGTTCGGAGTTGGCATCAAACTCTTCGTCCCCTCCACTCGTGAGAGAACAATAGCACCCACGAGTGGTTGCTGAGAAGCTAGGTGCAGAGTCCACCTCGGACTGTGGCGCCGCCATTATTATTATTATTATTATTCATGTCCATCCCAAGAACTCGAAGTATGTCAAGTGGTCCCGTAGAGAATTGAGGATCACCATAACGTGGAGGTGTGGAGAAAGTTCCAGTCGGAATGTACTGTCACTAAAGCAGGTTCAGTTTTGTAGAGTAGAACAGCGGCGGAATGTTAACCTAACTTTTGACCCCTCACTCGTACACCCCCTGGTTGCATCAAAATCTCGTACCTTTAGCTAGCTAATAGAGACAGAAAGTGGTGAAAGGATCGAAGGAGAAAGAGCCCGATTAGTTATCATGCCGGACGAACAGCTAAAAAAGCTAAGATAGAAAAGGCTAAGAAAATAAAAAGAAAATGTGCTCAAGTTCTTTGACTTTACTTTCAAGAAGACACCAGACCCCTTCTGGCTCGCAGTTTAAGCCACTAAACCTAATCTAATCATAAACTAAACCTTACCTGAACCTAACCTAAACCTAACCTAAACCTTACCTGAACCTAACCTAAATCTAACCCAAACCTAATCTAAACCCAACCTAAACCTAACCTTAATCTAACCTAAACCTAACCATAACCTAACTTAACATAAGAGTACCCAGCTATATACTAACCTCGATTGAGAAGCAAGGTTTATCAAGAACCCGAGGATGTTAAGTCTTGTTGGCTAAAACTCCGCCTGCTCATCTTCTTACCAATCGACATGACCATTGGTATCTAATAATAATAATAATGACGCCGCTAGAGTCCGTGATGAACCTGGGCCTAGTTTCTCAGCAACCACTCGTGCTGTGCGTTCTTTCAGAAGTGGACGGGACCGACTCCGAACGGCGAGATTGAGAAGCTTTTTCTAGTTTAAACTTTAATTATTTATTTTAAAAATGTGTAAATAGACAAAGCTTTTTTTTCTGTTGGTGTTCTTGTCGTCCGCCTATTAATTAATTAAAAGAAAGGCTGGACGATTGAGGATCTGCCCGAAGTTAGCTGCGATCCTCGATCGTCGAGTTCATTTAATTGAGTGAGACACAGAGGGCGCTCACACGGGTGCATTTAGCCAATTACTAATAGCTTACACTAGATAGTTGTACTCTTTGAGCATTGTCAGTGGCTTAAAAGAGTTGGGGCCGTGATCAATTTTTTTTTTAAAGTTGTTTGTCTGAACTGGGATTGGGTCGACACACAAGCCAATACGACCACGGCGCTATATCCCTAGGGAAAATATTGTGGTTTAGTTCGCAAGAAACCATTCTAGGAGAAGGTAAGCAGCAGACTGTTTGGAACGTCACCCTGCGATTAGTGCTGTTAATCAACTCTTACATTCCAAATACAACCTTCATCAGTCCTAATCCAAATGAAAGGGTGACTAGGATTTTAGATACTCTCTCAAAACCTAGTGTCCACATCTTTTGAAGAATCGTTTTTTTTTTTTGAACCATTAACTGTTGACCAAGGCAGCAACTGACATTTAAGCTTTTCCACGCGCCTCGTTCTCTCTTTTCTTAAGCCTATGACCAGGCAAATAACCTTCAACACTTAGAGAAAGACAGGAAAAAAATTAGATGTATAGAGGCTCAGATCAGTTCCTTGAAGTCCGGATTGTGCATCTAGACGGTACGTCTCGGTAACATCTGTTGGTGCCATTGTGACAAGTCGATATTAACACGAGACACTAGAAATATCTTGCTAAATGAAGAGGTTTCTCGGTTACGGACACTACAACTGTAGAGGCACGAGAAAGAAAGAAAAAAAGAAATTGAAAACCAGGGTTTATTGACATCTTATTCAGCGATCCCTTAAGATTATACTCCCTTTTTTTGACGTAATCAAATATTCTGCCATTCGTTCTTTCAGGAATGATCACCTGCTTTCCCTCGTCCGATCGTACAATCAGTTGGAAAACAAACTGGAACGCCATGAGTACAGAGAGAGGGCTTTGGGTGAGATAATCAAAAAGGCTCTTCAATCACTGCAAATGGGTCAACGATCCATGGAACCGATGAAAGGAATATTCAGCCGTTTAGACGAACGTGTTAGCCAGATCGAAACACTGCTCATGTCTGTAAGTTTCTCACATTCTTTCGACTTCCCCACCCAATCACACGTTTGTTTTCGGTTCATTTCAGCAAGAACAGAAGTATAGTCTTCAAGCGGAGAAGATTGAAGAGATAATAAAGCTCATCAAGTGGATGAATGAAAACAACAGGAACGTACCCACCATCCCGGTGGTCGTTGAGGCTCCGGAAAATCTTGAGATGCTCAAGGAAGTGCGAAGCCTATCGGCGAATGTGGCAAAACTCATCGACATGTCAGCAAAGCTCATAGAAAAAACTGAAAAAATGTCTCAAAAGGGCCCCGAAACAGAGGCGCTGATGAGCAAAATGGAGAGCACGTTGGTCAAACTCTACACTCCTCCAGTGACCACCACACCCGCTCCAATTATTATCGACAATTCTGAGTTCGAAAACAAGGTGATGACCTCGTTCGAGTCCATCGCAGCAAACATCAAAGCTCTGAAGACAGCCACTCCACCACCACCGGTGCAATGTGCTTCTGGACTGATTGAATCGGACAAGGAGTTCATTCAAGCACTCACCAATGAAACCCTCACTGCTCTGCAAGGTCTTAAGGTGGACGCTTTGGGTGCATCCGACAAAGGTAAGTGCACGGTCAGATAAACCAAACGACTTAACTTCTATTTCTCCTTTTCGCTCAAGCTCTGTCCAAGATATCATCTCAAATCGGTGAGTCCAGGGAGAGGATTGAGGACAAGTTAAGCAAGATGCGGGCAGATCTGAACGAAACCGTTGAGTTGCTGGGCAAATTCCAAACCGACGTTAACTCAAGCTACAACAATTTGAACGACGGTCTGGCCACCTTCAACAAAATCGTCCTCTCCAACTCCGACGAGATAGTCAACACTCAGCGGAAAATTGAATTCGCCACGCACCAGATAAGCCAAAAGGTCTCCGACATCGTTGTGTTCCAAAACTTGGAGCTAAGCCAGGCTCTAATGAAGAGATTCGACGATGTGGACGAAACCATTGGAAACAATCACATGGAAGCCCTGCAAAACATCAGCGCGACGATGGAGTCAGAGATAAGCAACGTTTGGCGCCAAATCGAGATAATGCACAGCGAGATAACGGAGAGCAAGAACGCACTGAACAAACTGAACGGCGAGACGGAGATCTACGTCAACGGCACTTTCAGCACAATGGACGGCATGGAGGCCAAGGTTTCTCAAATCACCAGCCGCATGATGGAGGTCGACTCGAACTTGAACTACCTCCTCGGACGGCTGTCGCTCATCACGCAGGAGTTCAATCAAATCAAAATCGGCCTAGGAGACGCCTTGAATCAAATTCGTGGCAGTTTCAAGGAAATACGGGACCAGGTCAATCCAGGACCTGGACCGCACAATATCCCCCCAAATGGCTATGATTTGGATCACAATTTGCTGTCGAAGTGAAGTGCGTCTCGAGGCGACCTAGCCTATAGGCGCGATGGCAGTTATAAACGAAATACTCAGAGCTAGAGAGTGTTTAGGCATTGTAGTGTTAGTAGTACCACTAGAGGAGCAGGTTTGAGTTTTTATTTTTTAAGTTCTCTTTGCATTCGCTTGTAAGAAAAGTATCTTGATGTGTGCCATACTTCAGAATATATTATTTTATTATGTTTATTTTTGTAGAATTATTTAAACACAACTGTAATAAACGGAGCCGCTTGAAAGCAAAGTGATTGAATTCGAAAATAGTTCACGGTGTTTAAATTTTATTCTTAGGGGGAAAGTATTTCACCAAATCTATCTGTGATATATTTGCTTCCGAGGCTAAGCTGGGATGCGTTCGTATGGTGTTAGGTATTTAGGGCCAACCATAATGGTCGTAAAGAAACTGAAGCAACCAAGTGAATACAGAAAAACAATACACTGTGATCGATTCGCTCAGTTTCGTTATGTTAAGCCGAGTGTCACCGCTGAATCAGTCGTGACCCAGGGTGAGTTCGTAATCGCAACATTAACGCAGTACTGCAACGTCAAGCATTTTTAATTGCAAACATTTGACAATGATGCTTTGCATCACGTTCTAAAATTCAACATTTTGTTGACGTTTACGAACTCTGCCCCATTTAGACCCAGAATGGATCTACTGAGATTCGTTAAGTTCGTTCACTTACGCGGGGCCGAAATGAATCGTTCCCTAAGTATGCAAATGTCAATTCATGGCTGAATTCTCCTTAAGTTCCTGAAGCATCTAGTTATGTTTCATTTGTTTTTGACGAAGCTTTGAAGTCATTGTAGGTGATTAACGGTAGGTTTTCAAGGGTGTAACCATAATGAAAGTTTCTTTAAACCGTCCTTCAAAACCAAACGAAAAGATTCTTAAAGTTTAAGGCGAAAAGTAGCCATACAAACTCTAGCCCCAAAGCAGATTATGTAGTTTTCTGTTTTCTACCTTAACTGCATATGCTTAATGTACCGCTCTGTGCTACTATTGTATTACAGTGTAACCTTTCTTAGGCGGGCAGGGATTGTGATGACATTTTTGTCCGCCTGAAGGAGGTGTGCTTCCAAGGGATTATAAAATGTATGCATGAGAGGTGGATTGAAGGGGTTGAAGACTTGATTTGGCCCATTGTGCCACCACTGACCGCCTGTCTGACCATTTGAAGATTGCTATGAAGCGCAGTGAACACTTGGACGATAAACAGGATGGCAAAGTTCATTTTTGGTGTCTTCCAAAGGAAAATTCTACGTCGGATTTTTGGTTCTATCTGCGAGGAATCGAGGAGAAGACACAACCACGAGCTCTTCGAGCTGCACAAGGATGTGGACATCCGACATCCGATCCCTGCGACACCTTAGCGTGGTGCGAGGGCTTAAGCCGATCCGCAAGCCTGCTGGTTCGAAGGAGAGGAAGACCGAACCGCCGGTGAAAAACCAAGTGATCACAGACACTAGACAGCTTGGTCTTGATGACTGGAGGCAGCAAAGAAAGGCGGCAATTGCTAAGGGCTTATCCCCTCCAGAAGTAGTTGGCCTAATAAGAAAGTAAGCCGTAGATTACTAAAGGACATCTCACTTAGGTTGCAAATGTTGTAGAAGAAGTAGCCCACAAAACTCCAAGTCGTCTCCAAACGTGCTCCTTTAGATAGCGTCCCGCGTTGACACCTGTCATAATGCTAACTCTGATTTGTCAAGAGAAATCATATTTTGAGATCGTCTCGAATTTGGCTTAGGCGAGATCATTTTAAGTAGGAAATACACGATACAATGGTTGTACCAACGGTTGGACAGGATGTGTTTCTACATAATCGACACAGATATTGTATGGTAGCATGCTTTTTTGTGTACAACCGCTGTCGCATTCAACAGGTTTAAGGTTAAAAAATTTCGAATCAATTTCCTCGAAAAATGACTAAATAAAATGCCAGGTTGTACGTAAATTGTACGCAGATTGTATAAAGTGTGTGCTGCATACAACAGTTGGGTCGAAATCAGCGAATGGCACGTCAGTTATACCATTATATCGTGTAGTTAACGCCAGCTAGAAGTGGTAATGGGGGTGTATGTGATAGTTAAATTGCTTCTCATGGGACACTTTCATTGACTGAGTTTAAAGTAGCTGCAATTGAAATGATAACGCAGACATTCGGCCAAAGAATTCGCCGACTTCTGGCTTAACTGTTCCCTGGTTTCAGTAAGGGGGTAACTGCAATGGTTCTCATTGTTCTGTTTGCAGTTTTTTAATTTGAACTCTCCCTCATGTTCGAAATACAGTGGATTCTGGTTTATTGCAACATCGCTTTATCGGTACAGCCGCTTAACTGGGAAAAAAAAATGTTGCCCACTGTGTCCCAATTAAGCGGAATTGACTGTATATGTAAATGGCTGGCTGACTGTCATTCTTCTTCACATGGCGCTATAATCCGGATTGGAACCTGGACCTCAACAAACAAGTGCCTCCAGCCAACAAGATTCCCTGCCAGTTGCCTCGCACACGAAATTAGGTTTTTCTCCACTTTTGTGCCAGACGGTCCTAATCGTTGTGAATCAACAGTTTGGCCCCTAACATTTGGCACTCATTCAGGTGATTTAAGCACTTTAAACTCAAAGGCATCAGTACATATTTTTACTTTGACTAGGGTGTCAATTCGTGCAAAACTCACTGGCCAACACAAGAGGCACGATGTTCCAAAAGTATGTTCAATTGCTAGTTTACGCGGATGACATTGACGTGATCGGGCTAACACAACGAGCCGTCAATGATGCGTTTGCTGGCATTGAAATGGGTCTGGCTAAAATGGGTCTGGCGGTAAATGAGGGCAAAACCAAGTATATGCTGTCATCGAGAAAGAACGGACAACATCGACGACTTGGCCAGAACGTCACCATAGACAGCTATAACTTTGAGGTAGTTAAAGATTTTTTAGAAACAGATTCTTCAATTGCGTTTTAGGTTACTTAAGTATGTACTGGATCTAGTTTATCGACACCCACTCCTCGTGCCCAAATAAATGCAAAAGACTTGGACGTTTAAGGAAAAAGGAAAAAAAAATTGTGTAATATTTGACTACCCTGAGTCGCAAGCATCAGACTCTTACAACTTTTATTTACAATACATGTTCTTATCATTGAACCAGCTGCCGACACATTCAGTCGGACAACGCCTTTAAATACACCACAGACGCATATCAATATGTCGCAGACAGAATTTCACTCTCAACCCCGCCCCAATATGCAAGGACTACATATCATTTCAAATAATTAATTTCCTTTACTTATCAAATAATTTACAAATCACTTTAGAATATTGCTATGCACAGTCGATACACTAATTCCGAAGACATTATCGTCCAAACCTCTGCTCGCACTTGGAAAATTTGTACAGCACGTTTGCGAAGGCGCCAACATTAAAATAACTACCAGTCTTGATCAAATGAAATTCCGTAAAGCCGGTGTTCCAGGGCAGTAAGCCATAGGTACACATAAAACTGTTGAAAATAATCGCACACTCGGGGTCGGGCAGGTGATTTAATTTTTTGTGCAAAGCTTCGGTGATCTTTTTCGTCAAGCAGGGCCGGTCCTTCAGTGCTTCTTGCACTTCGGCAGTGTTTCTAGACACAAATAGTTCTCGGCAGACGTCAGCTATCATTGGCTTCCCGTCTTTACTGCTAAACAACACAACCTGAAAGAACAAAAACTCCCAATCAGCCGCACTGATAACTAAATGCATGAGTCAACCTACCTCAATTGTCTTCTCCATTCCATTTCTGTAGGTGAGTTGTGCGGAGTTCTTTTTGTCCGCCGGCATTGACCAGAGGAAGTGACCGTTTTGCATTTTCTTACTTGACACAAACTTTGGCACTTGCACCTTCTCCAGGGTAAATTGGCCCCGTGTGTCATAAAAGCTGATGTAATCGATGTCCATGATAAGAGCGTACACAGCAATTTTGGAAAGTGTCTCAGGACTTGTGTCGTCATCGTGCCCAACAATGATACACAAGTGCTTTGGCACCTTATCTAAATCGTGTTTAGACGATTCCAAGTACTCGATATCATACGAAGTCGAACGGTTGCGTGCCAAGTCATATGACTTCGCACAGAATGTCTTCAATTTACAAAAGCACCAGTTGAGTATATCATAGCAAGAGCTAATTATCTTGAGAAATATCCAAATAGACTCGTGCAGACTGCTGGACATGATTATTTTGATTCAATTTAGTGGATTTTAAGAAAACTTTTAAGTTTTTGGTAAGTTTACTGTTTCACATAACCTATGTGCAGTGATGAAGGAAACACTGAGGAATTGAGTGGGTGTGTTGTTTCTGAACTGATACTGCACTTGTTTGATAGATGTACACTCTCACACTTAACTGTTTGTTTTAGGCTGCATTTATTAAATTAAAAAAATTCTGTTATTACAGGTGTGTAATGTGTATATCCAACAACCCACTAACTGTGTAATGTCACCGCAAGTCAACTGTCAAATTTATGTTGATTCGGGATGCGTTCATCAGAGGAAACTTTGTATGGCTGAGTTCGGAAATACGATTGATGTAATGGTTTGTGTATTGGGTTGTTATGAGATTTGCTGCCTACTTGCTTAAAAAAACTATATGCGTTATTTCAGCAGAAAAAATTTTAAAAGAAAAATAAATTATACCAAACCAGAGGTTTATCCTATAGAAAAGCGTGAGGGTGTGTCCACGAAGACTCACTTACTGCAAAAAGTAGTACCAGAGCTCTTAATTGTATTTTTTAGCCTCCATGGTTTAGGAAGAGATTCCGTCAAATCTTAATCCGCGATATGCACTCGGCGACGTTCACAGCTAAAATGCGGTTTGCTCGCTAACATGGCCCTACGCTGTGAACATCAAACCCAACTAACACGGCAAAATCGAAATTTTTCTAGCCCATACACGACGAAAATGCGGCGAGTACGAGCATGTTCGTCGTTTAGGGCTACCTTTACACACCACTAGTTACCAAGGCTTTTAGAAGAATCCTTTTAGTTAGTAGTACTAAGTACAGGGTGACCAAATCAGAACGATAGGAAAAGAAATTTATATAAAACAACAACGGCGTGAGATAGAACATTTATTCTGTCTTTATTTTGAAGCAACATTCAATCCATTATGTATGCAATAACACATCATTTAAATGGACGCCTCGGCTTCGCTGGCAGTGCTGCAAGAGAAATTTGGAGCACCCAAAATTACTCCTACTTCGTTGGGATGAATCTTCAGGCGGTTTGTTCTCTAGAATTCAAATTTAAATCCTCTTTCCAGGATCTGATAGACTTTCTCCTCTGTAAAGAACTTTAAATCAACGTAAAGATCCATTTCAGGATATTTTTGTCGTTCTTGTCGCAAAGAAGACCAAGGAGGAAGGACAAACGAAAGCCTTGACTTACTTACTGAACATTAGATCGCAACGAACCAGGGATCCACAGACAGTATGACAAAAGACTTAAGGCCTCTTTCCACTTTTTCTTTTTAGTTAGTTAGTTAGTTTAGTTTCTTTTTAGTCGGTGTCGCCTACTGTTGCATCTTTCCACGGGTCGCCTTGACAACTCCTCAGATGGAAGCTCTGTTCAAAAACTTAGGTAAAGGGTGACCAGATAAGAACGATAGTAAAAGAAATTTAAATAAACTTAGATGGTGTGAAATATAAAATTGAATCTGGCTTTATTTTGAAGCTACATTCATGTGAAATCCCATTATTCAAATGGCCGCCTCGGCTTTGCTGGCAGTCTTTCAAGCGATTGTTCTAATTTTCAACGACGCGGTTCAATATGTGCGTTGCGGATCTCGAATGCTGGCCTTGAGCTCGTCCAAAGCGGTTGGCTTGTTACCGTAGACTGAAGACTTGACCTAGACCCGAGGAAAATAATCAAGTGGTGTCAAGTTGCATTATCGCGCTGGCCAATGATGAACGACCGCCGTGAGATGACCTAGTCATCAAATTTCTTCTTCTTGACAACTTCGAGCGTGTCGTCATTTGTTAAAGATGTTCTTGTTAGAATCACAGCTCGGATTTATCAATGTTGTCGAGCTCTGATTACAAAAAGTCAGTTAACATCGCTCTATTTCTGTACCATTGACGATAACGGTATATCCTTTCTCATTTCAAAAGAAACAAGGTCCGATGATTCCGCCATGCCGCATCAAATAGGCAATTTTTGTGGATGCATCGGTGCTTGGTCGAACAATTGTGAATTGTGTTCACTCCAATAACGGCAAATTTGCTTGTAGACACAGCCACTGATCCAGCAATGGAGAAGTTGATTTCGGCCAAAATCCGGATCTCCGATCAAAATTTTCAGCGCTCAGTTAGCGAACATACGGCGTTGTCTATGGTCGCCATCATCCGGCTTCAATTTTTGCGTCAGCACCATCTTATACGGATGTAGGCTCAAATTCGGTTACAAAATAAACTTTGCCGATGCCAAATTCAGCTGAACAGCGCCGAATCGACATTTCTGGGTCTTCTTCGATACTGGCCTCTACGACAGATGTGTTTTCTTCATTTTGCACCAATCTCTGCCCGGTTGGTGGTTTAAGATCCAAAAGAGTGTAGTCACGCTCAAACTTTTCCGCTGTGCGACGAGTTAGCTGCACACTGAAGAAATGATGACGACCAACTTCACACGAAATTCACGTCGCGTATTTGTTATATTTCAACATTCTCACTAACTAAAGAAAACTGTGGCAAATCGTTCTTGTTTACGTATCCTTACATTTCTCACTGTTCTTTTTGACAGTTTAACATTTCCATCGGTGCGAAGATATGCGTTGCTTTTTTTAAGAAGTCGAAATTTAAATGCGATACAACTCCTTATATGAAAGAAAGACGTGCGATTCTTGCATAATTCAAAGAAAAAACTCACTATTCCATTTTTGCCAAATCTCACAAACCATAGTTTAAAGTGTTTGACAGATTTTTGTCTAGTCCAGACAGAAACAAAGATGTCAAAAAAATCCTCTATGCAATCCAAGTGCTTCCTCGGCTCAATGTCACTGACTTTACGAACACCCCTCGTACTTACTTGTCTCATTGACAGCCCGGGACAGAACTGTTTCCTTTATGTGCTGCAGAAACAATCCAAAACAAGTGTTCACTTCGGTGAATTAGAAGAAATCAAATAAAAAACAAATTTAACTGATTTTGATTTTTTTTATTTCTATAATTATTTTTGTTCTTGCATCTACTATTTGTTTTCACATTATTTATAATAATTTCTTCCTTACATGTTTGTCTCAATCCATTTTCAATAATTATATTAATATAATTAATTATAAATAAAAACGAACAACTTATACAAACAAAAAACATTATTTTCCTCTCGTTTTCTTCTTTTTCATTTCCGAAGAAATATGTGTACTTCTCCTACAGCTCTCCGCACTAAAAATAATTCTGTACAAATGTTTTTTTTTTTTTAATTTTTTTTATTTTTCTTTTAAAATAAAAACAAACAAATAAATTTTTTGTCTCTCTACAATTATCTTATAATTGTTAAGCAACTGGAAAAAATCAGTTGAAGAATTACAATTCGTCCTTAAACATTTTCTCTGTTTTTCTCTATTTCTCGTGTCGCTAAACAAACTTTTGAATGAAAATGGAAAAACAAGAAAAAATGATAATAAATTGTTTGTCACACTTTTCTGTTTATCTTTTGTTTTTGCTTTTGTTTTGTCGGTAATATTAATTATATATAATATTTTTAATATGTACCTGACAATATATATGTATATATACATATATGTATATATAGATTTGTTTTTGTTTTACTTTATATATAATATAAACGTTTGTTTGTTTTTTTTATAATGAAATATTTTTTGTATTTTGTTTTTCGATATTTTCCCCTCTCTTTCTCTCTTTCTATGTATATATATATAATCGTTTTGTTTCTTCTACTTTAAGAACTATTAACGACAAATGTATTTAAATATGTTGATTTATTCATTTTTGCTTTGAAAAAAGGAAAGAAAACTATTTTTCTGTTTGGTTTTATATCTTTGAGAAGACGAACATTTTCTTTTTTTTTCTTTTATTTTTCTTTTAATTTATTTTGTATTTCTGTTTGGGTGTGTGTACTTGCGCATATATACAGTGTTGGACAAAACATATTGGAATGATTGCTGGTCAGTTAGATTTTCGCTTAAGTTCATTGAATCAATTTAACGGTGTGTTAGTTGAATAAAGGAAAATTTTATGATTTCAAAGAGAACGAGTTCTAATGTTGGGCAAATGACATCCAGCTTGACTGTAATACCCAAATTTTTCTGTAGAATACACGTAAATCAAGTCAAGTCGGAATAGCGCGGTCGGTCGTTGACATTTCACAGACCGTAATATCGTAAGTCCGAGCAGAAGGTTTGGAGTAGAGCTACTCTCTACTCACTTTTTTTATTCATTTCTGTTTTCACTTTTGGCGGGCAAAGGCAATTATTTGTGTAAGCAAATCATTTTTTGTAGGGATTTTATCTATACTAATTACATTAGCTTCGAGAAATATATTTTACTTGTCAAACGCGCGAGTTCTATTTCGATTTGGAAAACAGAGTGCTCGTGCTTTGACATAAGATTCTCGTAAATTCGATAAAATGCGTACCAATCCCTGTCAAAGTCCGAGCGACCGAACGCGCTGCTGCGACTTGGCCTTAACCGTTGAAATATTGAAGGTTCTATGAAGGCAAATCGAGAATCATGTCATGCATTAATTGACAAGAAGTAGAAGCAATCTCCTACAAACAGAAACTGAGAATAGTTGAAAGGAAAATATATAGACGATCAGTCAATATTTGTAAACAGAAGATATCACATAAACCCACGTGACAGTTTCCCTACCTCCTCCTAAATACAACTTTTACTTTCTTGTTGAGGTGTTCCTTCAAACAAACAGACCATAGTTATGTTCTACCCCGCAGCAATGTGGATAGTAAGACATAGCAAGAAGTTACAGTACTAGATTACGACAATACGAGTGTGACGTTTTAGTGAGCATACCAATTTAGGTAAATGTCAAGTATTTTCCAAATGATAGACAATGACAGCGGTATCACGAGGAGCTGAAAAGAGAGCTTAATTAACTGGCCGTGTGAAATCGAAAGCACCAAGCCAAAGACCGGGCTAAATGGAGAGGCGAGAGGAGGGAGATTTTACATACATCTCGGGCAATGGCGTCACTCAAAAAAGAATGAGATGAAGTTTTAAAACAGGAAGATGCACTGTCATTTGACTTCTTCAATTTGGTTGGCTAGTCTTCTACAATGACATAGACATTGTCGAGTGTTCACAGAGGGCTGCGGTGAAAGCATTCACTTCGATTGAGGAATAAGCAAAACAAACAAGACAAGATGAAATGTATGATGTAGAGCTAAAATCGATCCATCGCCGCTGCAATTTTGAGGTATGTAATTAAGGAGTTTGTCTAATAATAGTAATAATAATGGCGGCGCTATAGTCCGAGGTGGACCTGGGCATAGCTTGTTTGTCTACAACGGGAAAAACATGAACTCCACAGGCGACATCTTGGTACAAATCCGCCGTAAAATCGCCCTTGGCAACCTTGGCTACTTAGGTTTGTCGAAACAACTTGGTTCAAAACTTCTGGCTCGAAGGACCAAAAATCTTGCACCTCAAAACCCTTATCCTCCCAGTCTTGTTATGAAAGTTGGACGATAAGCAGAACCGCGAACTGATTCTCAGTGCCTTCCAAAGAAAAATTCTGCGTTATATATTTCGTCCAGAGTATAGGAAGACACAACTGCGATCCTTACAAGCTGTACAGGGATGTGGACATGTGGTCAGACAAAAGTGGGTCTGCCACATCGAGCGAATGAAAATATCAGTACCGCTTGTTCAAAAAGAAAAAGCTTAAGTCGATTCTTCAGATATTTTGAAACAAACATTCAGAACGCTGTAGAGGTGTGTCCTTTCATTTGCTTAAAGAAAAGAAATCCTAGACATAGCCATCATTATGGACGTAAGACTCTCTAAGTACCCAAAAAAACCACCAAGTGTTGGCTAAAAATCTTAACAGTTGGATGCTGTCCTCTTCGATATATTAAATAACCACAAAAAGTCTACTATAAGGTATTTGTTTTTCTGTTCCATGTTCTATTACACAAACATACCCGATTGATCCGTGCAGATATGCAAAAAGAAACAAATGTGCAGTAAATTTTGACATTTCATATTTTCATTTGCCATGGATGTGGAAAGGGGTAATAAATTAAAGAAAATAACTACTTTGCTATTGCTTTTGAAATCAAATCTACTCATTTTTGTTTTTGCAGTCGACTTCAGTCACTTTCATGAATCGTCAAATCTCAAAATTGCAATAATTTGTATCTTGCTGGTATGTCTTGAAGGTATGTTTGATATTACTCAGTGTCGCCATTTCTTGAATGTGTGACATTTGATGATGATGATGTTCGTGAGGTGCATGAAAAAAACATGCGTTGATTGAATTTCTGACAGAAGTTTATACGAACTTTCGTAACTATTTATCTATAATGTTGTTATTTTATTAATTTCCCGCAGTTCGATCTAACGATCTGTCAAACAAAAGGTATTTTGTATTGTATGTCTTTTTTAGTGGATGCTTCTCAATACAAAAGATAAGGTAATTGAGTAAAAGTAGTCATTGATCTGTTGAATATGTTAAATAAGGAAAGTGATCATTTCTAGAATTTACAACTCTCAAGAGCTAGATGCTAAAAAATCAATTAGAAAAAGAATCGGAAGCAAAAACAGCAGTAATCAATGGCACAAAAGCAATGCCATAACGGTGGTTGGTATATTTTACGTTTTCATGAGCATTTAAGGTGTCACACTTCTTTTTGGAATGAACTCAAGCGAAACAATAACCGTCCAATATGTCATATTTTTTATTCACGAATTTCGAACGATAGATCTCTTAAAAAGGATTTTCTCTCTAGTTTTGAATTGAAAAGATTGATTTTTGTGTTATTTCGATAGTTCCTTAAGAAGACGCAAAAATTCTCAAACAATGTGTGTGATGTTTGTGTGTACGGTGTGTTTGTTGAGATGTAGGTGATGTTGGTAGGTGATTCGTGTGATGTGTGAGGGTGTACATTTCTTTTTTTGTTTAAATTTTGTTTCAATTTATTTTATACTGATTAAATATCCTTTTTTGTTTGTTTTTACTTTTCACTTTATAGGTAATTAATTTTATATTTTAGAAATATCTTATGTCTTTGTTTTTTGTCCTTTTTTTGTTTTTTTGTTTGTTTTTTTCTTTTTCATTTTTCTTGCAGAACGATTTATAAGAAAACAAATTTTAAAAAAAGAAAACAAGTAATCATTTCTGTTTGTTTTTGTTTTTCTCTTTTGTTTTTAAAGCTAAAGGCGATTTTTTTTCTGTTACTTTGTTTAAACTTAATTTTATTTATATTGTTGTGATTTCTTAAATAAAAAAAGTTGGTTATAAAAGCCGTCACTTTGTGACATATATCTCAAACGAAGTTTAATTTGTATCTTGTTTTTTTTTGTTTTTCTCTTTCTCTTGTTTTTACTCCTTTTAATGTATGTATATATAATTGAAGATATTTAAAACGTGAGTGTTAATAATTGTATGTATGTATATATAGTATATCTTAAGCTGGGTTTGTTTGTTTTTGTTTAGATAAATTTACAAATGTTTATTCTACACTTTAAGTTTTAAACTTAACCACTCCGTTGGCGTGGTGTCTTAAGTAATTAAATTAGAAACTAAAATGAAAGATTTGATCTTTTACCTCAAAATCGTTTAGATATCCGTATTTACAACTTACACACAACTTAGGCGCGAATTAATTGAATTAACAAAAAAATCAAAACAGTTTTTCTTTTTATTTTCATCTTTTCTGGTGGGTTATTATTTTAGAAAAAAAAAAAACATATTCTGCATCTTGCTAAATGTAAATCGGCTTCTTTCTCTCACATTTAGAAATTTTAAGCCTCAAATCCTCTTAACTTACTCTGTCTACATTTCCGTTTTATGCTGTGTATGTCTTTCCGTTATCTGCAAGCAAGACTTAACAAACATTTTAACTTAAATTTAAAATAAAAATCATCTTAAGATTCAGTATTTTTTTAAAGCTTTGGTTTCATTGTAAAAAAAATTTTCATTAACTTATGTCTAACATATAAATCAATTAACAAGATGCAATGAGAAAAATAAAAATTTAAACCTGGGGTCTAAACGAAGCAACGATTATTTATGAAAAAGAAATTCATTTCAACAAAAGAGCTACAGACATTGGCACATGTTTTTTTTGTTTTTATATTTCCTCCTTATTTAATTTGTTAAACAATTGATTTAAGTCTTATTAATACTCCTTTTGAAAAACAAAGGAAATTAAGAATTGGAGAATATATTGTACTGACTTTTAACATTTTTTGTTTTGTTTTTTTTTCCTTTTATTTTTTTTCCACGTAAATTGTTGTCTCGTATATTTTAATAAATTTTATTTAGTTTATATTTGTTATACATATATATATATCTTGTTTTGTTTTTGTATTTTTTTTTTGTTTTAATATGAAAGCCAAAATCCCTGAGGTGGTCAAAAATTTTGAAAAATTTGGGAAATAAATATTTTTTTCTTTTCTTTTCTTTTTTTCTATGTTTTCTATGTTTTTTTATAATTTTTAACTTTTGAATTATGCCTTAGCTTGGTCAATTGTTTGTTTGTTACAAAAAGAAGATACATTTTGAAATTGACAATAGACATGTTTAAAAAACTTGTACACGAGAAACCGATGGTTAGTTGGATTTAATTAAGTTTAAATAAGGAAACGTTGGTGAATATATTTCAAGGTCATGCAAAGTATAAGTCATGGATCTAACTGGCTGAAATAGCTCTTCTTTTGATGGCGCTACAGTCCACGGTGGACCTGGCCTAGCTGAAATAGATGCTTGCTTACAAAAATTGACATGAATGCTCATTCATGGCTCACTGGGGTCTGTTCAAAAACTGTGCGAATGTGCTCACTGTGATACTTAATGTGGTTTTTCTGAAACGAAGTCATAAAAGCAAATTTTAACTCGGAATGGGTGATGAAAATAATTTAGCAATGTTCTGTCACTGTTTGAACGACTAGCGAGTTTCAACGCATCACATTTTCATCGATTTCCAAGCTGCATACGACAGCATTCATCGCATGGCACTGTTCGACAAGATGGGCGAATTTGGGATCTCGGGAAAATCAATCTGGTGGTCACGTTTTTTTTTTTTTTCGGTTGCTTTTTGAGACGCTTCTGAAGCACTCAGACTCAAAACTGGTCCATTGTACTGACAGGTAGCAACCTACGCCAGTGCTGTTAATTTGATCCCAACCGCAAATGGTGATTGGACCAGATTCGGTTTCACTGGGATTCGAACCTGGGACCCCTCGAACTTGGGGCAGGCACTTAACCAACTGCGCCATGCGACGGTATCACGTTACGCTGAATAATACACAATGCGCCGTGCAGTACAGTTCCAAAATTTCTGGACCTTTTTGAAACCAGCACCAGATTTCGGCTAGGAGATGCGCTGTCTTGTGATTTCTTTAATCTAGGACATCCCTTGATGGCTGGATGCTGTGGTAATAGGGTAGACACTGACTGGCGTCAACCTGGCGATGCCCAGTGTTGTAGCTGTTACTATTCATCAATTGTGCTTATTTTACCTCCTAGAGGTAGCCATCGGATACTGGTTGATGTCCATCCGGACGCAACTTGCTAAACCAATAGGCGCGAGTATTGAACAAGGGAAAATAGCAGCACTACACTACAAAAACGACAGTGGATGAACTCTCTCGATGGGGTCAAAGCTTCAAATGGAAGCACCACTTTACTCGGGTTACTTCGACCTATTTGAAGCTCAGGCCAGTAAAGATTTCCAAGAATACCTCAGGTTCTTGGAATAGAGACGGTGGCGGATGAACCCTTGATGGGCCAACGGCAACGCTCACATCCCCGAAGTGGGTTGCTGACATCGGTTATTCTCAACCGGCCCCTCGTCCTTGGGTTTTCAGATCAAGGAACTGGTCCTCCAGGTTGGGAGTTGTGCCGTCGGGGTAACTTCCCTACCACATAAAAAAACTTAGTAATGAGACAGATCTCAGGCAGAGACCCTTCACGGGTCGGGAGTAGCACTGGAGAAGATAATGCGTCAGGTAGGTGTAAACACAGAAGCTGATGGGCTATGTCGCGAGTTTACAGCGAGCCGTTGTAGAAGCATTAGCGACGGTTGAAGAACAGGGAATCTGGTCTGAAGGTTATTGAGAAGAAGAAGTATGTATATACTGTCCAGCAAAAATTGATCCCTCACCCATCATATCGGACAAAGGTAGTAGTTCGGGAGTTTGTATATTTCGGGGCAAACGTGAACTTCACAAACGACATCTTGGTGGAGATCTGACATAGAATCGACCTTGGCAACCGCTGTTACTTCGGTTTGTCGAAACAAGAGTGGTCAAAACTTCTGGCTCGAAGGACCAAAAACTTTCTCTTCAAAACCTTAATCGTCTCAGTTTTGCTACGTGAAGCCGAAAGCTGGACTGCAGAGCTGATTCTTGGTGTTCTTGGTGAGAAAAAAAAATTTTACGTCGGAAAGCTGATCTAGTCTGCAAGGTAGGCGAATGAAGGACTCTTCGAATCCGAGCCTCCTAGTTCGAGGAGAGGAAGACCGGATCTTTGGTACACAGACCAAGTGATCACGGACGCAACACAACTTTTGCTTGATGACAGGACCATGGATGGAAGGCGGCAATTGCTCAGACTCAGACCCTCCAGGGGTCGCTGGCAAGTAGCTCTCGATGGTGGAATAACTGTCAACAAGTTTCTCATGTTGGTAAGCTGGCAGTCAGCAAGTACATCTTCTTAGCTGTCAGCAAGTATCTATTGTCAGCAAGTACCCTTGCAATTAGGCTAGTTTTCAGCACGAACCTCTTGCTAGTAGGCTAGCTGTCAGCAAGTATCAATTGTGAACACATAATCTGACTGCTGGGCTGAATGGCTGAAAAGTTGACTGAACATGAAGAAGACGCGTGTTTTCATAAACGTCAGACTAACAAAAGACTGGGTTATCCATGTTCATTAATGCAGATTTTCTGTCGGACTAACTTAGATCTATTACAGTACCTCTTTTCATAAACGTCAATCTGTCATCGTATCGTGCAGTCATTATTTTTGTGACTGCAAAAAGGGCGCGATTGGAAGAAAACATTTTTTTTGACAATTGTACTAAAGCAGGCCTGCAAGAATTCTGCAGTGAGTGTGTTCAGAAACGCATGAGAAAAGAAATGCGATTGTACTAGAGCAGATTTCCGACTTCTATGAAAACATCCGACCATCTATTCGCAAATTGATTACATTCATTGACTTAAGCTCCCGTGGGTTAACAACAGTTTCACTTGAATCTTGCGTCAAAAACTGAATTTTCTGTCAAAACTGATTGGAAAGCATTGACTTCTAAATTAAAGACAAAAAGAATATCCATTCATGTGTCATGGCGGATCAAAAAAGAAATATTTTGCATGCTTTGTTTTATAGAAAAGTTTACAATAATCTGTCTTGCCTCAAATTGTTCTTGAGAACAGTGTACCGAGGTCAATTGAACAAATATTTTGTATTCGACTACAAAAAATGGACGTAGGTCTTGAAATTCGTTGGAATACAAGTCTAAAATACCGTTACATAGAAAATACAGATAGATATAACTTTGAGAGAAAAAACAAAAACGTATTTTAAGTGTATGTACAATCGACCAAACTGTGTTTGTATTTTATGTACAGTAAGTTTTAAATAAGTGTTATATTTTACATGTCATTTAAAGGCCTATAATAACTCGTAACGAAGAGTTCTATGTTTATTTATGTACATTCAACGAAAAAAGTGGACAGTTTGGTGAGGAAGAGACGGTTGTGATACGGGTTTATGCTTGACCAAAGAACGGTTGTATTTACGAATTGAAAGAAGCGACATGAAAGCTGAGAAATGTGTTTATATTTATAGATAATCCTTGAAAGCGTAAGATAAAGCGGATATTTCGGTTTTTCAATGCAGAAGACATTGAAATCATCGCAAGGACACAAGCGATGCCAAAAACGAGTTTAGCCAAGGCGACGCAGAAAGTACTTCTTGCTGTCATGCAAATTTTTTAATATTTTCCCCGAAAAGATCATGCTTAACTCAAACGTCAACATCAGAGGCATTATCTTCCACAAATCTGTGCCACTGCTTGCATATGCCGATGACATTGATATCTTTGGAAGGCGCTGCTGGTGCTTAGAGGAGGAGACTAACCGACAAACTTTGCAGCGACATCGACCTGGTCAAAACGAATCTCTCGCCTCGAATGGCTAGTTCAGCCATTCCATTCGATTCCAAACCCCGAAGGACAACACCCTAAAGGAAGACCAGGTGTACCAGTTTGGAAAGCACCTCAGTTAGCTGAACGTTCTTAACTGGAGGCACCTACCATAAGACCGTGGTGGTTGAAGAAGCATATTGACTGAGGCTCAGATACACCCCAGACTGTAGCGCCAGCCGAAGAAGAAGAAAAAGAATGCAGAAGATGCTGCTGAAAACAAATAAAAAGTGTTCGAGACACTTTCAGAGTTGAAGAACGATTTTCTTACATTCTGGCCCTTCAGATTTTGTCACATTGAGAGAGTTGAGGGTAAGTCATCTTCTTTTTGCAGATGACTTAGTCATCCTCACATCCTCCCAGATGGAAATCCAGCGCGCGTAAGATAGATTTGAGGTCGTATGTACTGATGCTATCCCAGCTATCCCAGAAGGTTAAGATGGATAAATCCGAGGTTGTGTTTATTTTCAGAACGCCTGTCCACTGCGCTCTACATGTTAGTGGAGTTTCTGTTGGAGAAGCTGCTTCTTCAAACAGAGAGGGCGATACTTCGATGGCTTGGTCATGTGACATGAATGTCCCTATCAGGTAGGCGAACGCTTGGCCAGGAACAGGACGAAATGGTTGGACCAAGTCCAAAAACTCGACTGGTTGCGCTTGGGCATAGCCTCTGATGAGTTGGAGTCGATGGCGGAGGATCGAGTGGCCTATAGATCTTGCGGGAGCGCATTGCCCCGCGATCCGTTTGCGTACGTAGAAAGCGATTTATTTCGCTCTCAAGTTAGTAGACAAAAGTGAACGAATTTAACGAAACTGAGTAAAGGGGCTACTACGGTCCACTTCGCTCCCAAAGTGAACCAAATTAACGAAGTTGAGCGAGTGCGTTACCATGCTCCATTTCACTCCCCCGTCAGTGTGTAAAAGTGAACGAACTTAACGAAGCTGACCAAGGGGGTTATTATGATACATTTCGCTTTTACGATTATACATTTTTCTTCTAAAGGGTCTACTACGGTCCATATCGCTCCCACGTCAGAAGGCAAAAGTGAACGGATTTAAAGAAGCTGAGCGAGCGGGTTACCATGGTCCATTTCTTTCCCGCGTCAGTAAGCAAAAGTGAACGAACTTAACGAAACTGAGCAAAGGGGCTACTACGGCCTATTTCGCTCCAAGGTCAGAAGTCAAAAGTGAACGGTCTTAACGAAGCTGAGCGAGCGAGTTACCATGGTTCAGTTCACTCCCGCGTCAGTAGGCAAAAGTGAACGAACTTATCAAAACTGAGCGGAGATGTGTATTGTTTTTGTGTATTCGCCCAGTTGCTACAGTTCTCTTAAGTTACCTTACGGCCATTATTTAAGACCCTTTAATCTCCACATTAGATCCCTAAGTAAAGGTTTAACATGGAGAAATGTGCTCGTTCTGAAAATGGTGTAGGAAAGAGTGTTCTAAGCTGCCATTTGTTCCATAAACGTAACTAAAGCCCAATTTTGATACTTATATGATTATATGATTTTGAAGTTTCGCGGAAGAAGGTATTTCTCAAAAATGCCTGATGTCCCAAGTCTTGGACATTTTCGTTTTTTGTAAGCTAATAATACTAATGGCGGCGCTACAGTCCGATGTGGACTTGGGCCTAGCTTCTCAGCACCCACACGTGTTGTGCGTGCTATTGTTCTTTCACGAGTGAAGGTGATTTAATTAAGTTTAATGCCGACTCCGAACGGCAAGATTGAGAATTTTTTTCTAGACGTAAGCTAATAAGACGTGGTATTCAAAAATCACTCTTTTTGCTACAAGAAGACAAATATTTATTAATTTTTGTTGAGATCACGAAGATTCTCCTCGCATTCTCGGTTGGAACCGACGGGATTCACACTTCAAAGGCCAGGCGAGGATATTCATCTTAATCGACAGTGAGTCAAAAACAGATGTTTCAAGAATTGATCTTTCGTATCCCACTTACAAAAGGCCACACTTCCTTGGCTATCCTTTGACCCGATTCGATCTAATCCAATCTGATCTACGCTCACATAAAATAACCGTTTCAAATGTCCTCAAATGAGATAAATAAAAGATGCTAGAACTGCATTTCAGATGCAAAATGCAACTAAATCACTTACATAACCTCAAACTCCTCACAAACCGTCTCACTCAACGAACTGTCCACCAAACTGTTGCTCCTATTCTACTCACTTTTTTTTGTTTAATTCACTTTCTCGCATGCTAAAGCAACAAACTCTACGTGTACGTTATTTTATCCGAGAAAAAAAAAACACAAAGAAAAAAAATGGCTTAGTGTGTACCGTAATATTAAGACTTTTCATTTTATATTGTTTAACAAACAATTAACTGCTCCTATATATACAACTTATACATACTATATGTTTATGTACTTTAAATAGCTTTTTGTTTTTTGTTTTGCTCTCTTTTGTTTAAAAGATTTTTTTTTTGTTTTTTGTTTTGTTTAATACTTATTTTTAAGAAAACTAAAATAATTTAATGTCCTATATGTAAATCTCACAGTTGACTATCTTCAAGTTGTTTTACGTGTGTTTTTGTTGTTGTTTTGTTGTTTGTTTACTGTTGATTTTTAAAATCTAAGCAACGTCTAATGATACCAAGTGGGGATGAGAGAAGACTACTACGACGACGACGACGACGAAGGCGATGACAACGCGGGTGGGGGGGAACGGGTGGCGGGTGGCGGGTGGCGGGCGAACTCGTGTGAGTTCCTAGATGTGTCTTGATTAATTAATCAATCAGTTGGCTTATGTTTGTGTGTTTAACATATACTTTCAGATTTAACGGCTATTTCTCCATTTTGTCCGCCGGGGCTATTCCCGGAGCTTGCTGTGCGGCGGCGGTGGTGGTGGTGGTTGACGATGATGTCGACGATGAGGATGATGACGATGACGATGACGACGAGGATGAGGACGACGAGGATGATGTGGGCGACGGCACCGAAAGCTTGGCGGTCTTCTGTGGCTCGTCCATCGTAACGTCTTCGCCAGAATCAACTGGGGATGTCGATGTTGGAGCTGTCGTCGTGGTGTTGGCAGATGGTGGCGAATTGGGCTTAGGTGGCACTTCACCATTCGTTGTATTTACTGAATTTGCATTTGGCATTTGTTTGGATTCACTCTTGCTTTCTGCGGCAACAGATGATTGGGGCTGTGTTGCGGGTTCGTCGCCGTTGGAGCTGCCAATGTTTTGATTCAACACAACGACCGTCTCTTCGGGACTGCGACGCGATGACTTCTTCAGGGGCACCTTGATCTTTTCGTTTTCGACTTTAGTCGGCTGCTGTGACTCCGGCTGATATGCTGACGCCGTTCGTTCCGCTGATGGGGGTGTCGTTGATGACGATGTCTCCTGCTGGCTGTCGATCTTGGCAATCACACTGCCGCTGTTGTTGCTGCCGCTGGTGCTGCTGTTGCTGCAACTGCTGTTGACTTTCTGGTGTGCGATTGTCGGCGAGAGCAGAGCCACCTGCTGGCGAAAATGTTGCACTTCTTGCTGCAGATCACAGATTTGTAGGTCTCGCTTGCGCAGCTCCTCTATAAGCTGAATCTTGTCAAGGCGTATCTGGTGGTTGTCGTGTATCAGCTTCTGCAGCAGCTGCAGGATCTTCTCTCGATCGTTGGGTCGGGTGTCTTTGAGAGCGTCTGTGGCTAGTTCCCATGGCGCTAGCATATTGCTCTGACTGTCCGGCTCGCCGTTCAAACTGTCGTCGTCGGTGTCCGTTGACAGTTCGAATTCTGAATTGCCAATAATACCCCCCGTTCCGCCACCGTTGAGGTGTGGATGATGCTTGACTAAGACCCCGGTTGGCGGGGTCCGAACACCGCCACCGGTAACCAGGTTGACAGCGGCAGCCACTGCTGCTCCCGTCGCTTGCGCCGACAACGAATTGGAAGACAATGATGCGGAAGATTGCGATGGCGATTGCTGTTGCTGGTTTATTTGGTGTTGCCTCTTATTATTATATTGCTCATGATTGGCAGCTGATGGCGGTAGTGGCGGTGTTGGTGAACGAACGATGTTCGATTGATTAATTAGATTCTTACTTATGCGAATACGACTCGGTACACATAGACCGTTATTGTTGTCGGCAGTTGTTAGTATCTTAGCGTGATGATTGACTGTGGCGATTATTGGTTGCGATTGATGGGAGTGATGCGGGCTCTGCTGATGATGCTGATGGAGTCGATGTTGCTGATGCGCATGATGCGGATGGAGACTTTGCTGCAGCTGCAGATGCTGCAAGTGCTGTTGGATAATATTTGGTGATAGATTACTTAGCGGGCCATTGCTATTTGGGATGGGCGATGTCGATGAAGTGATCTCATTCGATCCGGAGAACTCTTCGGGACTTATGGCGTGCGGCGGGGTGTGATGAAGATGCCGTGAATGAAGTTGCGCAGATGATTGGGGTGGTGGTGGTGGTGAATGCATCGAATGACGTCGATTGTTGAGGTTGCTAGTATTGCTTTTGTTGCTTAGTGGCGACGGAGATGACATACGCATCTCTTCGGGCGATTGTGCTAAATCATCAGGCGATGTTGGCCGCTCTTGTTTGATGTGCAGCTCGGCTTCACACAAATTTGTTATGGCGGCATGTTGCGTTTGTTGTCTATCAATTTCTCGATCTCGATCACGTTCGCGTTGCTCCTTCTCCCTTTCTTTTGATAGAATACTTTTTCGAGGCGCCAGCGCCACATTGGGCTGATAAGTACGTTCGAATCGTTCGCTCTCTGTATTGCGCACGACACGTTCGGGATTCTGTAACACCGGTGGTTCTTGACTTAAATATGGCAAGGGTGCTACCGGATTGTATGCCAACGGTAGATACGCCTTCGACCATGGTCGAAACGCTGAAATTTGACCGCGCTGCTGCTGTTGCTGTTGCTGCTGCTGATGGGCACAATGGTAGATGAGTGCTTGATGGTATCGATACTCGTTGAGTTGATATGCTGACGTTTCATCAAGACTTTTGACTTTTTTCGAAGGAATGTCTATGGGTTCACGCTTGCATGATTGTTCAACCATTATCGTCTCCTCTGGCTCAGCCTGAAATGAAAAGAAGCAAAAAAAAAATGCTTGTTATTGCGTGGTTTGGATGTTTTTTATAAGAAAGTCAGAAACTGCAGCCTACGATGCATACCAATATGCGCTGCAAATTTACTATAGACCAACTTTTCAAACTCGTCAGACGGTGCTTGTTAGCAACTATTTTTTCGACGACAACTGAACGAATATTTTTAATGTACGGCGTCATTATTCTGGCACGTTGTTTCGGTGTGAAGCAATTCTTGCTTAAAATTGACTGAGATTGTACTAAAATTTACTAAAAGTGTACTAAAATTGCACCAAAATCGCACTAAAAATGTACTAATCGTGTACTGAAATCATACCGAGTGTACTAAATCTGTGCTAAAATATTACCAAAATTGTGTTAAAAGTGTACTAAAATTGAACTAAAACTTTACTAAAATTATATTTTTCGAGGTGGACCTGGGCCTCACTCAACATGCCTCTCCAGCCAGCACGATATTTCGCCAGGTGTCTCCAGTTTCGCACACCAAGCCGGCCGAGGTCCCCCTCGACTTGCGTGCGCCACCTTGTACGTGGACGTCCTCTGTTGCGTTGTCCCACAGGCTCAGAGTCGAAAACTCTTCGGGCCGGAGCTAAGGTGTCTATACGCTCTACAAAATGTCTAGCCATCTTAGGCGTTGGATCCGTAGACGCCTGGTTAGACTCATGTCGCTGTACAGCCCATACAGTTCGTGGTTGAACCTTCTCCTCCAAATGCCATCAACGCAAGCAGGACCACAGATCGCGCGCAGAACTTTTCTCTCGAAAAAACTAAAATTATATTGACGTTAAGAAAAATGTCTGTCAATCGATTGACACATGTCAAAGTTATTCAATGTTTACATATCGACGCAAAAGATGGCGTCCCTGTAAAATTTGCGTTCTAAATAAAAAGGCAAGAAGTCTACAAAGCGAAGTTCGACCACGGTGGCTAGGTTTTTGAGAGATGTTTCTGCCTGTTTTGCGATAAAAGCAATTACCTATTTGTCGATGATTTCCTTATTCTAATTCCGCGTGGTATGCACCCTTCTGAGAAATGTAGAAGTGCGCAGCGAGGAGACCATGCGTAGTTAAATTCCTTTGCAATGAGCAATAACTCAAGATACCCTAAGTGAATTTCTTGGATCAGTCATGGTTGTTGCTTTACATTCGTACACATCCTCCCGCCGAGTTAGCGGCGAAATTTTACGATACCGACAAAGATCTCCGCTTCGGTGACCAGAACTAACAAGCCATTGCAGTAAGACAGACACCGCCTGCACCGCTCCACGAATGCGCCGAGCTTTGCGATGGCGCCTTTGATCTTCTTGACATGCAGAGTCTGAGAAGTGTACGCACTAAAACCCCAACAGAGAGTTATCCATCTGCGTGAATACAGCAAATTAAGACAACACCCAGAGAAGCTGCCTAAGCCCCGAATAATATGTGTATCTCTCGCCAAGCGTACGTTGATTGCATTCTGTTTTGCTTGCAAAATCTGAGACGACGTCGAAAGAGGCTAATAATAATGATTCTGTGCATCTCCGGCTCCTCGGCTCTGGTAATTTGCATTCGCTCTCATAAGCCACTTACTCGCGATTAATTATATTCGCGCATGGGTATGAGTGTAATGCACGATAATGACTGCCGTTCATAGCCTGTTTGCCAGTCAGCCGGTGTCAGGGGTCTGGCCATTTAGCTAAATATTGTTCCACTTCCAAGTGGATTTTTAATTAACGCATAAAATATATACACATCGCGCGAGTGTTGAGTTAATTTTTTGAAATTCGCAGAAACAAAGGAGCACACAATGGCGAGCAGGAGGGCCTGTGTGCATGGCTGTTTGGTCGGCTCCTGGTGCCCGCTTGTGGAAATTGAAAAGTTTCTCTTATTCTATACGGTTCACGTCTCATTTGATTTCAATTGTAGACCGGGTTTGCTTCTATTTTGTTTTATTCTCTGCACTTCGCGTACACTTCGCGTACATATTTTCAACGCATTGTTTTGTTTTTTTAAAGTTTGTATTTTTCAGCGAGATGAATGAAAGGCAGCCACCGAGAGGGTGTGCGGTAGGCTCGTTTGCGCGTTTGTCCACCAGAGGGGCGCGGAGAGCTTTGAATTGATTGCGATTAAATATTTAAATAAAGATTTTTCGCCATGAAACGATGATTGGGTTTACTTAAGATTGCAATGGTTTGCAGTGCGTGAGGTCAGAAGCCAGATAACGCGCGGACACGGAATCTGGAATATTGTTGTTATTGTTTGTGCACTGCGATTGGAAGCGTGATTATTTTTTTTTCAATTTCAAAATAAGAACTCTGCGCAGATTATAATCGAGAAAATCATATTCCATCCGTTCCTTGGGTCATCGCATTCACGTCGCTTCGACTGAATGATTGGAGCTAATAGGAGCAAATGATGGATCGGGAACGCAATGTTTGTGGGTCTAGGCTCTTTAGGGTGGTGTGCCCTGTGCATTCGATATCTGAATTCATTTGTGAGGAGAGGGAAAGTTCACTTATTTCAGTTGCAGCGTTTGTTTTTATAATTTGCGCGCGTAAAAGTGGTTACGGGTATCCTTTAGTATCCAGAGTCAAGACCCAGCATGGGACGAAGGACTAGGGGGAGAGCCATTGGTCTAAAATGCCTGCGGTTTATAGTGAGTGTGAAATATTGGTTTGGGAAGAGTATTCCGTGTGGTGCGGCTAAAAACGACTCTCTAAATTGAACGGTACAGGGAGGGCCATCTAGAGGTTGTTTTTTAAATCATAGATTATTTTGACACTGACAGCTGTTTCCCGCTCGAAATTTTGACAGAAAGTCAGTATCGTACCTCCGCGAAATGAAATGAATCGCTTTACGCTTGAACAACGTTGGGAAATATTGAAAACTTATTTCCGAAGTGAGTGCTGTGTAGCTCAAACAATGCGTTTTTTGGAAAGAAGTTTTGGTCAAAATGAAGCACCCACCGCTGAATGCAAGTTTGTGCAAAAAGTTCGTGAGACTGGTATCCTAGTGGACAACTTTCATGGTTCCCGTCGTCGTACGGTGCCCCCAGATGAGAATGTGGCTGCGATGGCCAAGAGGGTGAGACTCAATTCACGAACATCAACTTGACATCGATCTCAACAAGCTCACCTTTCACGCATTAGCCTGAGGAGAATTCTGCACAAAGATCTCGGATTATTCGCTTACAAGGTCCAATTGACTCAGCAATTGAAGGTGCGCGACCATCCGCTTCGTTATCACTTCGCAGTTGGGGCCCTAGAGCAGCTTAAATTGGACAATGATTTTGGCCGAAAAATCATCTTTTTTGAAGAGGCATTTTCATCTCGGCGGCTACGTTAACAAACAAAATTGCCGCATCTGGGGCTCAGAAAACCCGCACGTTATTGTCGAGAAGTCAATGCACCCACAGAGAGTGACAGTTTGGTGCGGATTGTGGAGTGGTGGCATCATTGGACCATTTTTCTTCGTAAATGAGGGTGGGAACAACGTTTCGGTCAACGGTGGGCGTTACAGAGTCATGCTAACCGACTTTTTTTTTTACTGAAATTGAAAACATGGATTTGGACGACCTCTGGTTTATGCAGGATAACGCGCCATCTCACACAGCCCATGCCACAATCGATCTTTTGCACACCAAATTGCCAAATCGTGTTATCAGCCGTCTTGGCGAAGTCAGTTAACTGCCTCGGAGCTGCGATTTGACCCCTTTGGACTTTTTTTGTGGGGAACCGTAAAGGATCGATGTTATGCCAATAATCCGGAAACGATTCAAGCACTTAAGGCCTATATTATCCAAGCAATCCGTGAGCTGCAGCCCAAAACCATCAACAAAGTTTTGGAAAGTTGGGGTGACAGAATTCGCTACTTCGACGCCATGTTGTTCATTTTATAGCATTTTTAAAAAGAAACTTGTATTTGGCCCAACCTGTATTTGCCCTGAGCCGAAGTTAGTACCAAACTTTTAACGCCCTCTGGTCTGTCCAAATGATTAAAGCTTCATTAAAAATTATCTTTAAGAACACCCCTCAGCTTCGAATTCATCAAATTTATTTATTTTTTAACAGAAAACCAGCAAATTCATAACCAACATGCCCGCAGTGTTTAATTTAAGCGAAATAGGCAAATTTCTTGGTCGATTTAAATAAGAATTTGATGTTTCCCCTTCAAGATTTTCTAGAATTTCCCTAGATTTTCCCAAAATTGTCTCTCGAAAGTGCCCACTTAGGCAAAAACTAGCTGCAACAACTCTAGACCATGACAAGTAAACCAACGAATTCTGTCGCCGCGTCCATAAAGTCCCGCACAAGACCGGTAATAAAATCCAGTAAAATACCAAAAACGGAGAAAATTTATTTAAATTGTCCCTTTTATTTATCGGGATATCACATGACCATTCCAAGACATGCCATAATCTTAAAATTTAATGTGTCCAATAAATGTTCCCGGCAACGACCGAAATTGTCGTCCTCGTTGTTGTCGTCGACGTCGTCGTGGTCGTTGTCGTCTGCATCGTCGCGACAGCATCAACACAGAGCAGCAGCCAAAGCAGATGCTGTCTAAGGCTGTACCACACGATATGGATTTGCACTTCTAACAGCCGAAGGTTGCTTGCATTTCGTTGCCAAAACAGGTTAAGAATCGCTCAACACCAATTATTGAAGCGAAGATGTAGTCACCGGCCCAGACTAGTGCATGATCCTCTGACTGCATCCAGACGGTCGCGGTTTTTGTTGTTGTTGTTGTGGTGGCGGCGAAGACAACGACGATGATGATGACCATGACGACAACAACGACGACGACGACCACAACGGTAACCAAGACGACGACGACGACGACAACAGGGAATGACTGCGCAGGAGCAGCAGCGACAAGTATCCTTCCGCATTGCCCGCCATTAGCTGGGATTTTATGAGCTACACCAAGAGGATGGATGATGGTATGGCGCAGGCGCAACGCGACCATGTGACGACGACGCCAAAAGAAACCCAAATTGAATTTTTATACAGCATTAGAATTAATATTAAATGAAATCAATTTTTATGCGAAGCCTGTGATATCTAATCAAACTAATAACCCCTCAGAGTCACCTCGTGTGTTGCGATTAACAACTGGGACAGCGGCCGACGACGACGTCAACGCAGAGATTGTGTGAGTGCGAGCGTCTTGTAGGGACCAGTGGACCAGAAAGCAGACCAGGCGAATCCAACGCTAGTCCTGTCATCTCCTGTTGGATACCATTTAAATATATAGGCAACGACAATCGCCAAGTCGTTGGACCATTAAAGTTGAAGCGCAAGCCAAGAGATTCTTTTCGCGGCGTTCTCTTCGTTGGATGAAGCTCATGCTCATGACTAGACCCAGAGATGCTCTGTGCTCTGTGCTCAGTGATCAATGCCATACGGTCATGGATCGTAGTCATTATTGTAATCATCATCTGTGTGCATATATCGCGATTCTCTCTCCACTCCACCTCGAGCCGCCATTCTCCACCTCTCTTCACAGTCATGGTCCAAGTCATAGTCATTCCTTGTCTAGTTTTATCGCGCGGTGCGGTTTTCTTATGCGGTTCGTCATTAGTCAACCGATGTACACCATAGATACGAACACAATCCTCTTCCGACTCCATTCTCCCTCTCCTCCGCCATCGTCACCGTCGTCTTCATTTTGCGCCGTTTGCGGCTTTCGCTTAGAAAGATTTCGTCTCAGAATTCTCTGAGCTCTCTCGTAGATAAATGTCAGAGATAAAATATTGAATTGGTCGGTAAGTCGAAAAGGACGGGGTAACCAAGAGGAAGCGGCGGGGCACGCCAACAAATGCCATGTCTTCAAAATGATGATATTGTTTGCGAACACACTGCTGGTGCCAGTGGAGAGAATTCACGTTCGTCTGCTGATCGTTGATGACAGACGTGTGTGTTGTAGAAAAAAAATGGATACCAAGGTGCCAAGTGTACTCAAATACATTTCCTTGATCAATCTCAACATAATATGATCTTTTCATCGTATCACAGCCGATGACTGCGGCTGAGTGTAAATGTCAATCAATACGAAAAACCGTGAACAAATTACCTTTGACAGATGTCAACGAACGTTAAATGAGTTTATTATCGGCAGTTGACGCTGACAGAGTTGAATATGCATGAGGGCAAGAAAATGAGTGCTAATTGGAGTTCGATAAGCGACTGACAGAGAGAGCGAGACGGAGAGGGAGAGAATGAAAAGTGCACACTTGTTTTTAAGGTGACAGATGAAGTTCGTTTTAAACTGACATTTATTCTAATTCCAACGGTGGGGAAAAACCTACAACGGATTTGCAAATTCAATCGCGAATTAATGTGCACACATGATTGACCTCATTTGTGAACGCCGCCAAACTGACACATCAATCGATTTCGAAAAAGTTATGGTTCGAAATAAAATTCAATTAAGCACTTCAAAGAAAACAATTTGGCATCACTTACACACTCGCAAGCAGTCATCACTTCACATTTGACATGTTTATCGTTGCAACGGTACCCTTTAACAGCATTTTCTTACACCTACACTTTTCCATCAAACAGTTTTTATCTCATAACGGGAGAGGAAAAAAATATGTTCCCCATAAACCGTAAAAAGGGGTGTGTCAATTTTTGCTTACATTGTTGCCCTTTCCCCTCGCCAGACCTTGCCAGAGCTGTTGTTGCCACTGGTGCTGACGTGCGTTGCACAGGTCATTGGACGCCATCTGAACGATGGTTTCAATGTCGTCACTGTAGCTGCTGCTGCTGCTGTTGTTGTGCTGTCAATGGTGGCAGTGGCATGTGATTTGTCACACTCCAATGAGCGCAGCAGCAAGTACCACTCTGGTGTATGAAGTGAGTGAGAGGTGTGGTGCTTTCAGTTTGGTGTTGACTTAAAGTTTGAGGAGAATATGTAACGGGGATGAGATTATAACGTTTGGCAGCATCAAAATGTAAGTTAACCAAAAGGAGTTCACTCCCTCTCCTTCTGTCGCTTGCGACGACTGCGAAGGTGCACTGGGTGAGGATGCGTGTAATGGATTTTTAACTGCGGGTCCTACTTGGTAACTGCGAGCATACGTGTGCGCAGATTTTATGATCGTTCTTTTTATGATTATAACTTTTAATAGCATGATCGGTTGTGGTAGAGTTACGTGAGGCAGGTTCCGAGGGCTAAGGGCTTAAAGTGGACGTTGGCAACTCGTTTCTGTGAGCACATGAATATTCACTTTGACAGCTGCGCTTTTGGTAAGGGAAACTATGCATTCTGACAGGTTGACTGTCAATTTTGACAGACTGACTGACAATTTTGAAGGATTGAGTGTCAATTTTGACAGATTGACTGTCAATTTTGACAGAAATGCAGTTTATTGCTCTGATTGAAATACGGGCACTGCATGGTTAAACCAAGAATAAACGAATTTTATAATGGCTCATTAAGAATTTGAAGTAAGCGGGTGACAGAGCTATTGTAAGTTTTGACAGATTGACTGTCATATTGAGTGCCAATTAGGACAGACTGAGTGTCAATGTCAACAGGTTGCCAATATTTTTGAAGGCTTGAATGTCAATTTTACTGATTGCCTGTCAATTTTAAAGGATTAAGAGTCAATTTTGACAGATTTTGAAAAATTTGGTGTAAATTTTGACAGAAATGTAGTTCCTTCCTCCGAATAAAATGCAGTGTCCAATGGTTGAACCAACAATGAACGAATTTAAGAATAAGAACAAATGGCTCATTAAGAATTTGAAGTAAGCGGGTGACAGAGTTGCTATGAGTTTTGACAGTTTGGCTGTCAATTTTGACAGAAATTGAGTCCCTTGCTCTGAAACATAAATGCAGTGCTCAATTGTTGATCCAATAATGAATAAAGCTGAGAATGAGAACGACTGACTCTTTAAGAATTCGAACTAAATGGTGACAGAATTACTGTCAAAATTGACAGTAATGCTCAACTGATGAATCAGCAAAGAACTTAAGGCTGATTCAGTTGGTTCAAATTTCAATTGGCAGTCAACTCGATTTGAGAATAATAAATAACAGAAGCAGCGCCATCTTATTGTCAAATAATAAATTAAAGAACAAACGGCGGCAGGGAAAAAATGTATAATAATAATAATAATAATGGCGGCGCTACAGTCCGAGGTGGACCTGGGCCTAGCTTCTCAGCAACCACTCGTGTTGTGCGTGCTATTGTTCTGTCACGTGCGGAGGGGACCTACAGTTTAATGCCGACTCCGAACGGCGAGATTGAGAAGCTTTTTCTAGACAGTTATACTCTTTGAGCATTGTCAGTGACTCGAAAGAGGTGGAGCCGTGAAAAAATGTTTGATGATTTTTTCGAGATTCGAGCCGACGACTTCGAGCGTAGGAGTCGACGCACCTACCCACTACGCCACGGCGCCCCGGAAAAAATGTATCCTTTTATGCGCCTCACACACGCCGATGGCATGGATGTCAATGGATGCGTACTTAATTTGAATAGTTTACTTGGCATTCATCCACTCTCAGTAGTTACTAATGCTCCGTCAACTGTCAGTTTACTGAGTGACCTATCCAGGGGTGACGGTTGTGTTCAATAAGTTTCTTGTCTTTGTGTCAATGTTTGAATGACATCTGCACTGGAGACTAGCTGTCATTTTAGACAGAAATGGAGCCTTTAACTCTGAATTATAAAAGCAGTGTTCGGTAGTTGAACTAACAATGAAGAATTTCAACTAAAGGGTGATTGAATTGGAAGTGTCAATTTCAGGTCAGACATATGGAGTGAATTTTCTGCTAAACTGCAGACATTCCGAAATCAGAGCTATGGTGAGAGCCTAAAAATTACTACAATCAGCTACAACAGGGTTTAGAAATTATAACAATGCGTTTGTATCACGGTACAGGGTGTTTGCATATTCCTTACAACTGACAGATGTCAATGTGGATCAAAGTTAAACTAAAATGTCTACAATCAACTATCAATCATCTCGGGGTAAGAAATGATCACAATGCGTTTGAATTACGGTAAAGAATGTTTTCATGTCCCTAACAAGTGACAGCTGTCAATGTAAATCAAATTTAAGCTAAAATTACTACGTTCAGCTACAACTCGGTGCTAGACATGATCACTATGCGTTTTTATCATATCTCGATGTTAGAACTGATCAATGTGCGTTTTAATCACGGTACAGGGTGTTTACGCATAGCGAACAACTGACGGATGTCAATTTGAATTAAACTAAAGCCATCTCAGTTCGTCACTCATCAACACTTCTTTGCAATTCGATCACTGTCACCATCGAGATTCCACTTCTTCTTTAACCGTACACCTCGATTGGGTAATTTACATTTTACCACTCAAATCAATCATGAAAGACTTTCAGACAAGTCTGACAGCCAGAACATCTTCTCTACGCAACCACTAATTGCAACCATTCATTACCCACCAGTCACGGGCGAAATGTCAAAACAAATTAATTCTCTCCTCGCGCATACCACCAAAACCTTCTTGCTACCTTATTCTCAAAACACTCTCATCCACATCTAGAGCCGCTCGGGAATAAGAAGAATCTATAATTAATGACATTCACTTGCACTCTGCTAATAATTCAGTTTAAGACAGATCTGCTACCACATAACTTCAGCGGTAATCCATTAATTTAACACACAGTCTACAAATGTCACTCCCGAGAGTAACCTATAAATTACTTCCAGATTCTTCTCTACTCGTCACCGCTACAACTCTGACAAGTCATCTGTCAAATGAAACGCAATGTTCTCTGTCTTCCGTTGTTTTTGTTTTTCTTCAAATCGGTTGCGTGTGTGCACGGAAAGCCCCCATCTCGACCGGTTGGCGCACGGAATGTCATCGTGTGCACTGCGTTAAATTTAATTAGTGAAAAACTTCAGGTTTAGCACTCAAGTCCGATCATCGCCATGACACTCTTTACAATCCTTAATGCCAGCACATTATGATAATGATCCGCCGAGATCGTTTACAACCGCAAAATATCCATAAATCCAGCCACCTCTTCACCTGACAACCGAATGCAATCCATCAGAGTGTGCTGAATCAGAACCGTCAAATGCATTAAACGTCAAAGCACTAGAGGTTAGGCTATAAAGCTTCTTCTCTGCATTGGCTATTGTGTGCGGTTGGCTCTGGCAGGTCGAGGTGATTTGATATCGTAAACGAAGTACAAAACCTGATGCCTTCTTGCTTGATCTCACTCAGCGTGGCTGCGTGTGTGCTTGCTGAGCAAAAGAAGGTCTACGGTCTATATAGCTACTAGCTGTCAGTGGCAGTCGCTGGTGTAATCTGTAATCATGTTCGCTGCGTGCTTGCGAGCCAGACAGAGATGGAATGTGTGAGGTGCAATTCAACGCGCCAATTTTAGAGCCTCTTCAAATAAACAGCTACAGCTGGCTGGGTGAGAGAATTCGCTAGCGGGCTCCTGTTGCACGGTTAACGCTGCCGCATTATGATGATGCTGATATTTCACCCGCGAGGAGTAATTCAATCTAGTTGTCTTCGTTAGACAAAGCGGTTGCCTATCATCTAATTGAATCGCATTCTCATGCACTGCACTAGTCAGTCGACTGAACATCGCCACCCTGCCTCTCTCTCTCTCTCTCTCTCTCTCGCACTCACTTCAGTGGGTTACGTGAATTTTTGACATTTCTAGGTCGTCATAGCAGTGATATGTGGCTACTGGGTAATGAAGATTTTGTATATTGACAAATCTCCAGTTGCGGCTGGAGACGGCCATACCAACGAACAACTGACGATGACGACGCGATGGTGGCGTTTCATATTAAATTTCCAATGATGGATACCTAATGTTGAAAGATGAGACAGCACTCAATTAGATCAGCTTGCTACTGTCTGTTCGACACTTGTCAAAGGCAGACATTGTTATGGTGTTACATTATCAAGCATTCTTTTCTGTCATCGGATTGAGTGCAGCGTTGGTGACGGTGTTGAATGAGATGTATCAACGTGTGAATGCGGTGCGGACAGTGTGCTGCAATTTGTTTGACAGCACTTTGAGTAACTAATCATCTGTCAGTGGCTTGCTGTCATTTTGATTAGTTGATTTTTGTGAGAATTGAGATCGCTGTTTGTTTACTGCGGCCTTGTTGAGTGTAGATGCATTTGACAGATGAGGTTAGGAGGTTGGGATTGATGACATTTCTGAATGGGAGGGGATTTTTTTTCGGACGTTTTGCGGTTTTCAGCAAAACGTTTTTATGACACTTACAGAAAAGTGAGAACGATGTTTATTAGAAATTATTTGACAGTTAAGATACAAGCTTTTTTTCTCTCCTAAAAAATTCCGAATTCATTTCAGAAATGAGGGAGAAAAAAGTGGCAACACTGTACTTTAAGTAGTGATCTTTTTAGTAGGTATTCTCTGACACTCAGTTCCTTACCCTTTAAAGTTTTAGCCTTTCTTCAGAACAGAATGTCACAGGCCCACAGATGAAGTGTTTTCCAGAAAAAAAGTGGCAACACTGTTCAGCAAGCACCTCTTATTTTGGCAAGACATTCCCTGACACTTAGTTCCTTAACCTTTAAAGTCCTTTCTTCTGAACGGAAGGTCACACTGTCTGTAGACGAAGTATTTTGCAGAAAAGACGTGGCAACACTCGTCTTTAAACTGCCATCTCCCCAAAAGTGAAGAGAAAGAAAGGAAACACAGAGTTCATCAAATTCAAAGTTAAAAGAAAGGGAATAGAGGTCGAATTTCTACAAAATTCCGCATTAATTTCAGAAAAAAGTGGCTGCACTGTTCTGTAAGCACTTCCTCTTTTTAGCAATACATTCTCTGTTCCTTAACCTTTGAAGTTTATCCTTACTTCAGAACAGAATGTCACAGGCACACAGATGAAGTCTTTTCCAGAAAAAAAATTGGCAACACTGTTCTGCAAGTACCCTTCATTTTCGCAAGATAGTCCCTGGCACTTAGTTCCTTAACCTTTAAAGTTTATTCTTACTTCTGAGCAGAATATCACAATGCACACAGATGAAGTCTTTTGCGGAAAAAAGTAAGTAGTAACACTCGTCTTTAAGCTGTCATCTCCCCAAAAGTTTGTGAAGAGAAGGAAAGGAAGCACAGAGTTCATCAAATTCAAAGTTAAATGGAAGGGAATAGAAGTTGAGTTTCTTCAAAATTCCGCATAATTTTAAGAAATGATTGAGAAAAGAGTGGCAGCACTGTTCTGTAAGCACCTCTATTTTTAACAAGCATTCTGTCATAATCATTTCCCTAACTTTTAAAATTTTACCCTTTTCTTCCAAACAGAAGGTCTCAATGCCTACAGATAAAGTCTTTTGCAAAAAGAAAAGTGGCAACCACCTTTGGCAGCACAGTTCTGTAAGTACCTCTCTTTTTAGCAAGGCATTCTCCGACACGCAGTTCCTTAATCTTTAAAGTTTTACCCTTTCTTCTGAACAGAAGGTCATAATGCCAACAAATGAAGTCTTTCGCAGAAAAAAAGTGGCAACACTCGTTGGCAGCACTCTTCTGTAAGCACACATCTTTCTAGCAAGGCCTTCCCTCCCACTCTGATCCTGAACCTTCAAATTTGCATCCTTTCTTCCGAACAGAAGGTCACAATGCCTACAGATGAACTCTTTTGAAAAAAAAATGGCAACCCTCGTTGGCAGCACTGTTCCGTAGGTACCCCTCATTTTAAGCAGGCATTCTCTCACACTCAGTTCCTTAACCTTTAAAGTTTCACCTTTTCTTCCGAACAGAAGGTCACAATGCCAACAAATGCAGTCTTTCGCAGGAAAAAAATTGGCAACACTCGTTTTTTTAAGCTGCTCCCCAAAAGTTAGTGAAGAGAAAGAACGGAAACACAGAGTTCACAAAAATTCAAAGTTAAGAGAAAGGGAATACAGGGCAAATAAAAATTAAACTGCCAGCTGAAAAAAAGAAAAACCAAAAAGAATGAAAAAACAAAAGAATTCCTTAACTCGATCAATGTGTACGCGCGCTCCTCCTTATTCCCAACTCTTCTGCAGCCGCATTAATGCGCCAGTGGCAGGCAGGTCTCACTTGCACACATCGTTTCGTGCTTAATTTAACGTAATTAATCCTTTTGTGTATATTTTGTGTTGTCATCGTCATCGTCGTCGTCGTCGTCGTCGTCGTCGTCGTCGTTGTCGTCAACCGAACATACTCACACCCACACATAGACAACACACTCTAGATTGGTAAGTCACATTCGTCCTTCCTGATGTCATTGAACTACAACAAGGGTACAATTTTCCGCTAGAGTCCTTCTGCACTCATTCACCTCCTCCCTTCACATTTTCTCACATCTTAGTCTCATTCTCATCCTAGCCAAACGTTGACGTTGTGTCGTTGCCATCCTGGAAAATGTTCCCTGCACCCCACGAGCGGGTGGTGAAGGGAGCGAAAGCGAAAAAAAGGACATTGAGTGGGAATCGTGCATATGAATAAAACCGAACCGAACCGATCCGAAGGCGGAGGAATGGATGGATGGATGGATGGATTGGACTATCCCGGCTGAGGCTGAGGAGGACTACTTGGGAAATACATTTTTATAAAGTATTTGTTCTTTCATTTAGATGCTCATAAATTCTTAAAGTCCTTCCCGAGCAGCTGGGGCCGCATGCACACAAATGTCAGGCCATCGAGGCATGTGATTTCTCGGTGGTGGACTGTGGTCGCGCAGTGAAACTCTGGGGGCGGCGGGAACTTTGGACTTTTCGGATAGGAACCGAGTCGTAGCCTGGTTTGTTGACCCTTCAAATAGAACATGCAGCGACGTCCACATGCAGGACGAGGAGGAGGTGGAGCGCTGAATTGTTGGACAGACGAGGAGTACGCATTAGGAGAAAAATCACAGCCGAACGGATGAGGACACTTGAAGGCATTTAAGTTCATACTCACATCGAGTACGTAGTTTGTTATGAACTGCATTCGGTCTTGGATGGGTTTTGGTTTCATGATCCTTGATTGGGGCAGTCCCTGACGAGGGTTTTCTACGACCGTAATCACCCCACTTGACTGTCATTCATTTTTAGGAGAGGTTTTATGTAAAATTAAATGAAGCCACTTTTGAACTTGTGCCCCTGAAGTGGCACATACACTGGTTCGTCTGCTCCTGAGTACTGATCATCCGCAAAGATTTATCAGAGATGAACCACGAAAATAAGGGGTGGTCAAGGTTTGAAAATCCTGAAAAGGACCCCTTGCTACTGGCTCCTATCTATTCAACCTTTCTCTTCTCTTGGTGGTTGAAAAGATAGAAAAGTCAAAAAATCTGCATCAAATGCGGCGAGGGTCCAGACTTTTTTAATTTTCGTGGTCGAAAATGGTCTGGATTCGTAAAAATTTTTACTCAAGGCATTTTTTGGGTGCTTTTCTCAGAAAGAACTTGCCTCTGGACTTTCGTCACGAATGTAACCTGGATGACAGAATAAGAGACTCAGAAAATGTCTTTCTTCTTTGAGTCGTGCCAGACGAATGTATGTGGGACGACTCTGCGCCTGTGGGACAACGCAACAGAGGACGTCCACGTACAAGTTGGCGCACACAAGTCAAGGGGAATCTCGCCCGGCTTGGCGTGCGAGACTGGAGACAGCTGGCGAAAGATCGTGCTGGCTAGAGAGGCATGTTGGGTGAGGCCCAGGTCCACCTCGAACTGTAGCGCCCTAAGAAGGAGAAGAAGAGGAAGAAGAAGACGAATGTATGGCGCAGTTGAAACTGAACGAACTTAACGAAACTCAATGAACCACTCAAAACTGAGCGAAGCGGTTACTATGGTCACATTGTATAATTTTTGTGTATTCGCTTGATTACTTCAGTTCTATTAAGTTTCTCGACGGCCATTATGGTTGGTCCTTTATGCCCACCACATCCATGGAGACCTGCCTGCCAAGCAACTAAATTATAAAATTCATTGGCTGTTATGTCTTGCGACGACTGGATGGTGCAGTTGATTAAGTGCCTGCCCGAAGTTAGAGGAGCCCCAGGCTCGAATCCCAGTGAAAGCAAAGTTTCCATCGATGGCTAGACTCTCGGGAGCACAACCGAGGGGTGCATGACTCTCCAGGATGTAGACAGACCAAGCGCATGCCTCTGTACCGTCTTTGCTCAGATCATGTGGTAGTTATTCAGTGCTGATCAGGTGAGAGCTGATGATGTACAGGCTGGGCCATCTAATGGTTTCTTTTTAAATCATAGATTATTTTGAAACTGAAAGCTGTTTACCGCTCGAATCTTGACAGAAAGACACTATCATACCTCCGCAGAACGAAATGATCCCCTTTACGCTTGAACAACGTTGGGAAATATTGAAAACTGATTTCCGAAGTGAGTGCTTTGTAGCCCAAAAGTGCGTTTTTTAAAAAGAAGTTTTGCCCAAAATTAAGCATCCACCGCGACTGCTGGACGCAAGTTTGTACAAAAAGTTCGTGAGACTGGTTTGCTAGTGGACATCACTCATGGTCCCCGGCGTCGTACGGTGCGCACAGATGAGAATATGGCCGAGAGGGAGAGACTCAATTCACGAACACCAACTCGTCATCGATCTCAACAGCTCAAAACTTCACGCACTGGCTTGTGGAGAATTCTGCACAAAGATCTCGGATTATTCGCTTACAAGGTCCAATTGACTCAGCAATTGAAGGCGCGCGACCATCCACTTCGGTATCGCTTCGCAGTTTGGGCCTTAGAGCAGCTTGAATTGGACAATGATTTTGGCCGAAAAATCACCTTTTCTGACGAGGCGCTTTTTCATCTCGGCGGCTACGTTAACAGACAAAATTGCCGCATCTGGGGCTCGGAAAACTCGCACGTTGTTGTCGAGAAGCCAATGCATCCACAGAGAGTGATAGTTCGGCGCGGATTGTGGAGTGGTGCCATCATTGGACCATTTTTCTTTGAAAATGAGGCTGCAAACAACGTTTCGGTCAACGGTGGGCGTTACAGAGCCGTGTTAACTGACTTTTTTTTTTACTGCAATTGAAGACATGGATTTGGACGACCTCTTGTTCATGCAGGATGACGCGCCGTGCTACACAGCCCATGCCACGATCGATCTTTTGCGCACCAAATTCCCAAATCGTGTTATCAGCCGTCTTGGCGATGTCAATTTGGCCGCCTCAGAGCTGTGATTTGACCCCTTTGGACTTTTTTTTGTGAGGAACAGTGAAGGACCGATATTATGCCAACAAACTGGAAACGATTCAATCACTTAAGTCCAATATCATCCAAACAATCCGTGAGCTACAGCCCGAAACCATCAACAAGGTGTTGGAAAATTGGGGTGACAGAAGGCGCTACTGCGAAGTCAGCCGAGGCAGCCACTTAAACGACGTTGTATTTCATAACTAATGGGAATGTCTGGTCTTACTAAAGAAGCCATAATACATGGAACAAATTCGGTTTTGTTGCATTTTATTGCATTTCTAAAAAGAAACTTGTATTTGGCCCACCGCTTTTTGACTTTATAGAGCTTTAAAGCTCACCGTTTGAAATGGACAAACTTACTCCCAATTATTGGCTGAAGAGTTCTGAACCGATTCCCTGCCTGCATTCATCCCACACAAACAATCCTCTTCAAAAGTATCCCGAAAGGCAAAGTTGAATGAACGCTTGTAAAAGTTGTTTTCCCGCCATTATCTTAAACAAGATAATCTCTGAAGGTCCTGCACTTAGAACTTCCTCGGCAATTTCGCTGAACGTCCCGATTAAGGCAGATCATCTCACTCGTTGTTGGGCCCGTCTATTTGCCTTCTGCAAGAACTCCCTTTCTCTCATCGTCATTATCGCAGTCCCACCCCATTCCACCCGACGAATCTCCCCCGAAATGCCATGAAAAGTCCTTCCTCACCAAGTTCTTCTTAATTAATAAGTCAAATATTTTTTTTTCCTCCGTCACTGACTGTACCCGTTCGTGGCCTCTTGCCGCCTCACAGAAAAGGAGCCAAAAAGGAGAAGTAGTCGTCAATGGTTGGAATGGCTGGAGCACCATAATCCTGATAAGAACGATATCCTTGGAGTCATAATGTGCCAGTGGAAGTAGATACATTCCCATTCATTGCTCAATGGTGCTAACGAACTTTGATGAAGTCATGACGCTGAAATTGAATTCGACAGGGTGTGTGTTCGTCGGGGGGTGTTGACGGTGGTTATGGTTCCCCCGGAGACATGAGATGAGCTAAGCATTGGCAGTCTTATGTACCACCCCCATGCTCCCGACTAATGATCGGGAGTCGAAAGGATATGTGAAAAAAGAGAACCAACAAAAAAGTATTTCAAATGGAGATTCATATCTCCAGAGGGAGGGACGGTGCTCCCAATCGAATGTCACTTTTTGGGTCAACGACCACGGTGCCAGCCACCCTCGGCGAAACACTAGAGCGTTGCAAGGCAATGTCCTTTGTCTGTGCAAACGAAGGGGTAATCCAAAGAGGATATCGTTGTGTCTTTCATAATGATTCCTCGAAAGAGTCAATTACACTTTTGACATTCAAACAAAGCCGAAGGACTTATTGAACACAACCGCCACTGACACTTGACGGCACATTAGTCACCACCGAGAGTGGATTGATGCCAAGCAGACTCTATCGACATCAATGCCGTCGGCACGGGTGAGCCGCATCAAAGGATTCATGCATACATTTTGTTCCCTGCTGCCGTTTGCTCTCTAATTTATTATTTGACAATAAGATGGCGCCGCTGCTGTAATTTATTATTCTCAGATCGAACAGACTGCCGGCTGACATTTGGGTGTCACATTTGATTATAAATTTAATCCGCACACACGCGGATAACCCTTGTGCAGATGTAATTTATTTTGTGGTGTGTGCGTGCGGGATGGTTATGGGATATGCTCGAATTAAGATTCAGACTCTTGCGGCTCCTCGGTGATGTGAAGTGAGTTGTGTTTTGCTGTCAGCCGACGGAAGACTGGTGTCGCCAATGTCGGATGACATTCTGATAAATGTTTTCGGCGGTTTTTGGTCGCCACCATGACCCATCGATCAGACGCTGTGGACGGTGGCATTGGTTTTGGTTTTAATTTAATCGCGAGCATGTTCGCAAAGTGGTCATGTGTCAGAATATTTTTTTGTGAGTGCGTGAATTTTGAAGGAAGTTGTAATGGGAAGCATATTTAAACAGTCTTGTGGGGGAATTCTGTTCAGCAAATTGTTGTTGGGAGTATTTGAAGTTGAGATCCATTCTATTTCCTCGTCTCCAATAAATGAAATGTCAGTTGAAGCGCAATTTTTACGCTAAGTTTTGAGCTTTAAGGGAATTGGCTGTTAAAAACGAGAGCGACAAACAAAAGACAAGGACAAGGAACTGTTCGTCTTATAGAATTGCTCACGCTTCCGAAATTCCCAAATTCGAAATTCGAAATTCAATATTCTAAATGCTGTATTCGAAATTCAAAATTCTAAATATCGAAATTCGAAATAGTCTTCGAAAGAGAGGACTGAAAACTAAAAAAGACTCATCATCATCATTTTCAGTGATCCGCATGTTCCACTAAAGGGGTCGCGGGGGCAACGCCCGCATGTAAGATCTCCAGGCCACTCGATCCTCCGTCATCGACTCTAAGTCATCAGGAGCTATGCCTAGGCGATTTCATGCACTTGGTTCAACCATCTCGTCCTGGGTCTGCCAAGCGGTCATCAAGCGGAATTGCATTCAAGGCACGCCTCGGAAGTCGTGATGATGGGGGACAATCGTGCCACGTGACCAAACCACCGGAGTACAGCCCTTTCCGTTCACTGCGGATGGTACCAATCTTATTGACAGCCAGGTGGTCATATCAGGCAATATTTGCAAAGAAAATAAAGTCCAGACTTGTCGCATGTTGTCGCGAAGAGATTGAGGCTTAGCACTTGATAAATTTATGCCTAGTCCCATGGCGTAGGGACATATCCGGCAAAGAGGCAACTGATGAACCTTTAAAATGATACGAAGTGGGGGGGGACAATCAACCGAAATAAACCTCCGCTTTTCGACGTAAAAAGGGAAGTAGAAGAAAAAATCTATAAGTTGGCAAACAGTAGATAATACTCCTAGGCCACCAGTACTAAGCCTAAGCCACTAGTATGTAGGCGTATTCCCGAAATCGAGAGGAAGCAGCTGCCCAACGTTGAGATCCTCGCGCACTGCTGTGTTTGTCACCCTACCCCGGCGAGTAATTCCCACAACAGCACGAAGAAATCTCATCTCGGCAGCTTGTATTCGCGATCTTATTCTTTCGGTCATTACCCAAATTCCATGAGAGGGTTGGAAGACATACTGCGCTTAAAACCGCTAACTTGGCTTTGACACCAAGCTCGGCCTTCCTGATAACAGACCGACCAAGCTTTTTCAAAATTGACCAATCCTACAGGAAAGCTCAGCATGATTCCTCCCATCACTCGTGAAGATGACCCCGAGAAACTTAAACTTCTCCACCTGTTTCAATGGGACTCCACTAACTATCATGAACAGGTCATCCCCAAGGACTCTCATTGGCGTTATCCCAGGACACTGTGCCATTGGCACTAACGCCTCAAGAATGGGACTCCTTCATAATGATTTCTGCAGATGCTGCAGAGACGAAGAAGAAGAGGCAAGCATATGCATCTCCTCTGCACTTGTAGCGCTCTCTCCTCTCACAGGATGAAACACCTTGGAGCCTACTTCTTCAACGACTTGAGCGAATTGCACAACGTCGTCATTAATCAATTAAAGAGTTTCGTTGAAAGCACCAAATGGTTTTTCGGATAGATAACATCAGATCCGCGTGGTATTACAATGGGCCTAAATTGGCCTAAGTGTGACTGCTATATACAGTCAGCCACTTCAACCTAACCTAACATGTAGAGTGCATTGAACAGGAGTTCTGGAAAACTTCGGATTTGTCCACGTTAACCTTCATCCAAGCATAAGCACATACGGCCACAAACCTATCTAGCGCGCGCTGACTCCGAACGGCGATTTTGAGAAACTTTTTCTAGACAGTTATACTCTTTGAGCATTGTCAGTGACTCGAAAGGGGTGGAGCCGTGAAAAAATGTTACGTGTTTTTTTCTGGAATCAAACCGAGACCATCGAGCGTAGGAGTCGACGCACTCGGTCGTATGCCTTTTCCAAATCTACAAAACAACTGTAGATTGGTTAGGCGTACCCCCAAGCCTTCTCAAGAACCATTCTTAGAGTGAAAAGCTGGTCGGTTGCACCATCCTGGATTCGACCATAGCTCTAGAACGCGCCTCCAACACCTTAGCGTAGGTTTTACCAGGGAGACTTGAAAAAGATATGCCCCTGTAGTTGGAGCACTCTTTTTTGTCCCCCTTTTTGAAGAGAGGGACAATCAGCCCAGTCTGCCAATCACCACCAGGTGTCTCACCGCGTTCCCGAAACACGAGAGACACGAGAGAGCCATAAAACTTCCTCTTTACCCATAGCTTTAGGCATTTCTGGCCGGATTTCATCCACACCGGCGGAAGAAAGACTGACAGCAAATAAGATGACATTTCGTTTTTTTCACGGTCAATACAGTAGCGCAGAACTTACCGCGTTGTAAACTCTATTCCTTAGGGAAGTGCGAAAGGAAAACAAACGAAAAATGTATCAACTGGGTAAAAAAGTAAAACCCTTTGCGCTTGTTTGCATACAACAACTTTATCGGGTTCCCAACCACAAATGACCAAAACGTGCCACAGGGAGTTGTACCCAAAAAACTATTTTAATTTGCAAACACTCCGCTAGCAGCACCACAAAATCCAACCCATTTCCACTCCAGACTGACACTCCCCATGCACCACGGAGAGTGAGAGACCACAGAAGCGTTCCAGTTCCGTCTTCTTCTGATTATACCCTCGCCTCATGATGGGTTAGAGGACCGCCCAAACTAATTACACGCCAAAGGACGACGCCAGATATCCATTAGATCCACCACCGAAGACATTCCGACCGCCCAGAGAAAGAGCATCCCATCCCCCGCCATCCACAGCCCCACCCGGCCTCATCCTCTGACACAGGCAGAGATAGATGTTTACAGATGCTGTGCTAGGATAAATTGCACGAATTCAAATAACCAATTTTAATAGCGGATATCCACAATTAAAAATGACACAGACCTCTGCGAGAAAGATGCAGCCTCGACCGGTCGGTGGTGTGGTGTGGTGTGGTGTGGCACAGATGTAATTACCACGCAACGCAATGGAATGGTGGTGGAGCACTCCGCATGCGGCTGTGGGCCGCACATGCATTCCCGCAGTGAAATTGACAACTGCAACACCTTTCGATTGGCTACGTCCACGACGAGGGGCGAAAACTCCTCCGAGATGGGAAGAGAACGGCGCAACCGGCGACCAGCATCTTCCGAGCAATGGTCAGTTGGGTTGCACTAATAACGAACTGGCATTCATTACAGGCCTGTCGTGTCCCCCTCCCCGTGCGAGTGCCGTGGCTATTCATCTGCATTTCCATCAGTCGTCCATCTACGACCATCATCTAGTCATGCTGCCTTGAATCGCTCATCTTGATATCATCGTCGTCGTCCGTCTCCGCTCATAAACCCGAACCACCCAACTGGGTTACGGACAAAAAAGAAAGCCCAGAGACGACGATGGCGAGTGTGCCGAGGATCCTCTCCAGCCACGATGCAGATTTGTTTTTCCTCATTTTTATCATCGGATCACATCATAATACACATTTCCATCCACCTGCCGGGTGCCGGTGGACGTCGACGTCGACGACGCACGACGCGCTGGCGAGAGAACCAGATTCAAATTCAAATGGCGACACACGGCATCCACGGAGACGGACACTCCGCCAGCATCTGGGCGCACACGTCCGCAGAGCTCTGCCGTCAGAATTGTTGCACTCTCATAGGCAAAGGAGACCACAGCGACTGTTCTGACTTTGACTGACACAGATCAATCTCTGGAGAGGCGGGCGGACGGAGGGGGGGAGTAATTTATTATTTACTAGCTAAAAGTCGAAATTGCATGTAATACCAGATGAGGGCTGGAGGGACGCCCGATGATGAGATGCTGCACCTGAGGTTTTGCGCACTCGAAACGAGGCTAATAGGGAGATGGATGCTGTGCAGAGAGGTCTTCAGCGTAAGTGTACGATTGGAATCACCACGCAGGTGGTTCGTTGATTGCGGACCTGTGTGCCTGGCCACATGCACATGTGACGTCTGAGGCATTTCCGGAGAGATGGATTTCCCAGAGAGAGAGAGAGAGACCTTTTGTCTTGCACTTGGGTTTTGTTGCAATCAAGGAATTTCCAAGCACAAAGGAGCACGACAGACGACTCCTGGACAAAGGCTGCATTCGCCTTTGTCTGGGCGCCAGCTCGGAGTGAGTGAGAAAGTCAAATTGTTGTCTCTGGTACAGAGAATTGCTTTATCAAGGAGTCATCCCACATTTGGGGTGTCTTTAAAGGACCTACTTTGTTCCTTGACGGAACAATTGAGAGTATTCTCCTGGAAGTCGGTCAGGAGGTCTCAGTGAGGAACAATTTGTGAAGTGATCTGACTTCGATTGTCTTCCGAGAACTGATTGGAAGTGAATGGTCCCTTAAATGTCAGGGATTTTCTGTTCATTAATTTCTGACAATCACACTTTGACATGCAGGACAACAGTCAAGAGCCTTGAATTGATTAAAACACGTTTTCATCTGCTTCATCTTAATGGACTGTCTGGGGTGAACGTGTCTTTGGGAAGGAACACCGAAACTCTGATGTAGAGATATGCTGATTTCAGACGCCAGGCACTTTGGTCTTGATGAATGGGAGCAGCGTGCTCGGGAACTTCACCCACGGAAGGCGGAGTGTGCTCAAACTCACCTACAACTTATGTAGGTAAGTGAGACAGAATATTTATGCTCAAAGGCGACAATCACCAGAATAACTTGTTTTCCAACAGACTTTTGTCCCATGCTTCAAACTAGACGAAGTTCGGGAACAAGTTTCATTATAGGGCCTAAATGGGGCATTGACGTGATTGGTCGAACACAGCGAGTCGTCAGTGAGTCTGCTCGCTTGCTGATATCGAAGGTAATGCGGCTAATATACCAAGTCTGTCCCATTTTCGGTCCGGTGGTTGAAAGAAAGAAGGCTATATTCCGGCCCTCGGGTACCAGACATGCTTCGAAGAATGGAAATGCTACGAAATTTGCTGTTCGTAAAGGAGAAAAGATGTGTCTAGAATAGATAATTAAACCTGAAACCATTGACGATAACAGTCCCCTGCCCCGTTTCGAAAGCAATAAGGTCCGATAATGCCATCATGCGGAAAATCGCACCAAACAGTCAATCTTTGTGGACATATTGATGATTGGTCGAACGCTCGCAGATTGTGTTCACTCAGGTAACGGTAATTTTGCTTGTTGGCGAAAATGTTCCTCGCTGAGAAAAAATGGCACTCGACCGAGATGATTTTCTAGCCAAAATCCGGTTATCCAGTCAACATTTCTCACGGCGTTGTCTGCGGACATCCGGCTTCAATTCTTGCGCCAGCATAATCTTAGGCCAAAATAATAATAATAATAATGGCGGCGCTATAGTCCGAGGTGGACCTTCTCAGCAACCACTCGTATTGTACGTACTATTATTCTCTCACGAGAGGAGGGGACCTACAGTTTAATGCCGAGTCCGAACGGCGATTTTGGGAAGCTTTTTCTAGACAGTTATACTCTTTGAGCATTGTTAGTGACTCGAAAGAGGTGGAGTCGTGAAAAAATGTTTGATGTTCTTTTCTGTAATCGAACCGACGACCTCGAGCGTAGGAGTCGACGCGCATACCCACTACGCCACGGCACCCACCATTTAGGCCAAAATCCAACCGCAAAATAAGCAGCGTTGACTTCCTGACGGTGCCCAATTCAGCTGATCGGCGCCGAATTGACGTTTCTGGGTTTTCTTCTATACAGGCCGCTAAGGCGGCTATGTTTTCTTCATTTCACACCAATCTCTGTCTGTTTGGTGGTTTAAGGTCCAAACGGGTGTACTCGTGCTTAAACTTTTTTACACAACGCGACAAATTGCCTGTACATTTGATGACTATCGACCTCGCGACTAAATTCACTTTCACGCGTATTTAAAACTCAGCCGGAATTGCAATATTTTCAAAAAAAATTCCGTACGAATCTATGCGTGATGAAATGGCAAACCTTAATGAATGTTTTGACAGCTGTCATGTTTGACAGATATCATTTGCAACTTTGACAGCTGCTGAAACAAAACAATTGGAAAAGCTTTCATTGCTATCTACTCACCCTGTAGATCACTGTCATACTAGTTTTCTCAAGGAACTGAGGTAGGAAAACACTTCTCCTTTGTGTTTTAAAAACGAAGTACTACCGATGCAATCGAGGATGTGTTCAAAAAAATCGTTCCTGTCATTTGAAATTCAGTTTGTTACAGACTATGAAGGAAGCTTGACCAAAACTAGGTATAGACAACGGAAAAGAAACGGAAAAGAAAACAAAACGACGGCTAGCAAGATCATGATATCAAGGGAGAGAGTTCACGAAAGACGCATTTCGCATTTAATTTGCGCAAAAAGACTACGATTTCAAGGCGATTGGCATTGACGGCATTTGAGGATGTACGAATATTGTAACAGAATCAATGTTAGATCTCCCAAATTACAGAATTGGATAAGGGTTTTGAAGCGAAGTTTGGTTAAAATGCCGTCAATTCAAATTGGCCCGATGAGACCTCAAATAAGTTTGTCTACTTTCAGGAGATGATACAAAATCAAAAAGAACAACAACTGAAATGAGCTCAACCTTCAATCCCTGGAACCGAATGCAGATCTTCTTCGAAACCTTCTCCGGCTTATACCCTCCAACGACACGTGCCATGTAATTTGCAACCATCACGGTGTCCGAGCAAAGCGCCTTCCAAGTATTCAAATGATTCTGCGGAATTATTTTTCGAATTAAATCAAACAAAATCCAAGAATACCTTCCCAACCCCCTTTCAGCCCTTCGGACCCAAGGCAGCTTCCGACTAATGAGTGACACAACTCATTACCCGCTCATTGCGTGTCCATTCGATGTAATGTAACCGTGCTACCAATTCCACTCTTTCATGGAATTCCAATCCCCTCCTTGGAATCGACGTGCGGCTCGGCTCTTCCTCGTCCAGGCACACGTTCGATTGCCACCTTCTCGGAATGGCCGTCACTTCAAAGGAAACTCGGTTCACTTTTACGAGATGTAACGCTACCCGACGTGCCGCGCACTTTTTCTTCGGCAACTCCTCCTCCCATTCCCCTCGTTTCAAGAGCAAATAGCTTTATTAGAGGAAGACTCGTCTCCGAAAGACACAAACAAAACTTATCTTGATTAGTTTCGCCATCAGTCAAATCCAGAGACACAGAACTAGATTCCTTTCCCGCTGCTGAACAAATGAGAACTGACGCCCCGGGACAAAGCAATTCCGTTCCGGACTCCTCCAGTGGGCTGCAATTAGAAGTGGAAAGCGCCTGCAACTGTTCGTTTCTGGAATCTGGCAGTCGTCCGTTGAAATGGATTCTGTCGGTTCGGCTGAACCCTCATCCGAGAGGTGTCCATCGCCCAGTTCACACCGTCGCACGCACGGCAGTAGCGCTCTAGTCGCCTGTAATTTGCAGCGCCCTCAGACGGCAAGGGGACCGGCAGCGGGGGAACGTGCCCTGCTTTGGTGGTAATTATTTTGTTCCCGAATAAATAACAAATGACCGAGCGAGGATAACGACAACAGCACAACGGAACGAACAAACGATGGAGCGATGGCACGATGAAATAATCATCAGCGAGCCCTCCATCCGGAGCACGCTGCGTCTGCTGTTTCTGCCTCCGCCGCTGCCTCTAATGGGCTGACATAATTACACACCGCATCTCTCGCCGCCGTCGATGGAGCTGTGCGAGGCTGCGGCTACTGTCGGTTCCGCTTTCGTTTCGTTTCCATGTAAAGCAGGGGATCTGTGAATGGGCGACGGGGAGAGCCCAACAATGCACAAACTAATCACTGTAGGCGCCCTCTAAAATCAGGGACCGCCCCGTTGTTCCGCCGTGTGTCCTCTCGCAATCGCTCCCCCCCCGAGATGCAATTCAATTGCCCAACGGCGCGGCGCGCAACTGGAGTGGACATAAAAATCGCTTCATCATTCGCGAAATAATAATTAGATGCTTTTCGCTGAGTCGTTAATCTCCAGCACTCCGCACTACGCTCAGATACATACGCCAGCCGGGCGAAGACGAATTGTGCGCTCGTAAAACCGCCTGTTACATCTGCAGAGGGTTATAATATTCTAATGATCCAGCGGTACACTGGAGCAGTGTGCCCCAAGGCAACCAATTACCAGTCCACTCGCCGGTTGCTCTGGTTTTTCGCCCGTTCCATGCGACGACGGTGGACGGAAGCCGAGTCGTCTATCCTTCGCTGGGGCATCCATTTGAACAGAGCACACACACCATAAACTGGGTGGTGGAGTCGAAAAAGGCCTCGAGTGAGGCGCTTAGAACTGGGTGCCGTTCCTATTTCCTGTGCGCGCGTCCACCCAGACGCTGACTGCAAGGTGTGACCGGCTCCGTCATCAGCTGGACGACTGCCCCGGCCGTGAGTGCGCATATTTGTTTAATTTGATTTACTCGAGAGAACAATGGTAACATGTCGGCTTAGAGCCTAAAGCCGGGAGTGGCGGTGCCAAAAGGTGTACGCTTTATGCTAATGATCGGCTTGTTAGTCGTTAAATCACTACACCGAAGCATTTTGCAACGCTTCTGAGGGATGTTGGCTGGGCAAATGACACGCACGTTTCTGGGCGTAAGTGGTGGTACTTATCTCTCAGCAGCAGCTTTGATGGGTCTTAGTCCTCGAAGACGGTTGGACAGGAAAATGTAAAGACTGAACTTGAAATGGGATGATCTGTTCTTTTAGGGTCATAGCAGCTAGCTCACAAGGTCGACAATGAATTGTTACCGTTGTTTTGATGGACTCGGGAACGTGAAATCAATTTTGACCTGAGCCTAGCTACTCAGCAACCACTCGTGTTGTGCGTGATATTGTTCTCGCACGAGTGGAGGGGACCTACGGTTTAATGCCGACTCTGAACGGCGATTTTGAGAAGCTTTTTCTAGGCAGTTATAATCTTTGTGCATTGTCAGTGACTCAAAAGAGGTGGAGCCGTGAAAAAATTTCAGGTGTTTTTTCGAGATTCGACGCACCTACCCACTACGCCACGGCGCTCAATGTCGTCCAATTAAAGAAAAAAAAATGGGACGTGTTCAAGTGTTATACTTGCAAGAATAATTTGACAGGCGCAGGGGGTGTGTTCAGTGATAAACAACTTTCAAGCTTCTTGAAGTGGCCATCTTAAAAGCGGCCTACTCCGAATACGATGCTTTTAGAGTTGGTACAAACAGGGTTCATGATAGATAAGTATAGTCTAAGAAATATAACGGATGTTCCGGGTGTACTGTTAAGATTGATATAAAAGAATTCAAATTTTGGGCAACGAAGTTCTCTTTATAGGAAAGAATAATGCTATCACAGCTCTATAGGAAACCTCTAGGAGCACATAAAAGAGCCCATACAAGACTAGCAGTCTTCCCGTCTTATTCCATGTGAAGCTCGTAAGAAAATATTTAACAGTAAATTCCAAGCAACTCACTCCCTATCCAAACACAACGCAAACAATACTCAAATGGCGAACCAAGGTGAATACAAAATCGTTGTCATCTATCAAATTGACAGTCTCAACAATTCGAAAAACTAACTAACTAGCCCCCTGTACTCGAACAGGGGGCAACAACATTTGTTTTTGATTCAAAATCCGCCACAAAATCCAACAACCTTCGTCTCATTGCTGACATTTCTCCTCAAATGAATCAAATTGCACAAATCCCCGCACAAAGCACTGAACGCTACCACATGTCACCCAGAGTGACTTCTGTCACCTCGCAACTGTCAAAGAGGACGCTGAATTCATTGTTGCTTCAAAATAAATCACTTTTGCACTTCAAACAGATAAAAAGGCTTCTGCGTGTCTATCTGACATAAAAATCCAAAACAAAATTTGACACTTCCTATTTGTCAACAATCCCATGAGTGCGTTCAGCAAGAAGCCCTACAAAGTATCCCATGACACTGCGAATGAGTGAAGCTAATTATTAGAGCGCAATTAAAGAAGACTGAGGGTTGGATTAGTCTCCCATCCTCGGAAATTCCCCGTAATATCACTCGCCGTCAAACAAAACCCCAACTAACCTCTCGTATATCAAAGAGCAATCAATCAAATCAAGGGTTTCTAAAGCAAAAAAAAAAAAGTAAGGAAGGCGCAAGGCTCACAGCGCATGTCATATTCTTTGTGTCGGGGTTCACCTTCCTGCCACTCTGTCGGAGATTGCATACATCAAAGGGCAAGACACAGAAACATCAAAGTGAAGCTTTAGCTCGCCGTAATCCTTCATTTACCCCAAGAAGACGCCTTTGTTTCGCTCTTTTCAGCGAGGTTTTGCATAAGCCCCTTCTCAGAAGCCCTAAGGAAACCCGTTTTTATCCCGCTCTCTCCCTTGAAACAAAGACGTTTCAGTATTTGTTCCTCTCACATGGCCATCGCTGCCGTAAGACTCTGCATGTGGCTGGATCGCCCCCAAAGGATTTTCCTCGCTTTATCCCGACTGCTGCTGCTACTACTTTCCAGGTACAATGGATGTGTATGTGGTCAGTAACCCCATTTAGGGACGGGGGGTGCCTGACGCTGTAGAAAAATGAAGGAAAACGAGAAAAATCCGACGACAGGGGATAAAGGACAAATGCCAGAGCACACAACAGCAGCTCACAGTTTATTTGAAGTGGGTACTTTTGAAAATTACTCGTCTCTGAGAAATGAAATATCCCAAAGGACATGGCCCCTTTTAGCACAGCGACTGTCGCTGCAACTCGATTTTTCTTCTCGATTTTTTTTCTCGGTCGAGCCGGAGGAAGACCGGGACGGGGTGGAGAGCAGCCAGCGACCAACTTTGCTCTTCAATCAGCTTCCCTTTTTTTTTCTTTCCATGTCGTCATCCTTGAAGGACTCGGTGTCGTTGTTGAAGGCGAGCGCAAACAAGGAAACCATTATGCGTGCACTTATGCAACATCAAGTTGGACTTTGTACTTGATCCTGCATGCGCTCGGAAATTTAGAATTGAATATCCTGGATACAAATATCATAACTCTCCAGTCAGCAGGACGCAGGGGAGAGCGAGAGAAGTCCACTCTTGAGCCGATGAATGGACGTCTTGTTGAACTTGAGCGAATGTGCAGTCGATTGTGAGGGGGCATGTCATGCACAGGCATTTTACTTGCTCACAGTTGGTCATTGTTCAACTTTGTGGACAAAGAACAACCGGAAACAGGACACCGATGCAAATTCAATCAAATAGTATTTTTGAATCAAAGCCAAATGTTGTTGCTAGACGACTGGATGGCGCAGTTGGTTAAGTGCCTGCCCCAAGTTAGAGGGGTCCCAGTCAAATCGAATCTGGTCCAGTCACCATTTGCCGTTGGGATCAAATTAACGGCACTGGAGTAGGTTGTTACGTGGAGTAGGTTGACAATAGCGGTATTCCACATTTTTGACTGACGAATATCACACTCAAACGTCGTCTGAATCCATTCAACTCGGTAAAGTTTGGTTCAAAACGAGTAGAGATGGGACATGTCCTCCCCTAGAGAAGTATCTTTTTAACCCAAAAACCCCCTTTTGGATGTGTTCAATAAGTATTTTCAAACTTCCTTACTCCACGCCCCGAAATGCGTCCTATCTGCATGAACTTCAACGAAAACCAGGTTACCCCACGAATCTCTGGATGTGGCCACAGCAGTGCCATTCACTCGTCGAAGCCACCTCGGGCCAAGTGCCTCAAACAAAACCCAGAAAGTGCCTTCAATTTCATTGCAGTAACATCTCCTCCAATTCATTGACCACTAACCGACAAAACATTAATTCCATTTGACATCTCCGAGTTCACTGACTGCAACCGAAGCACCGCCATCGCCACCACCAGCACCACCAGCAGGTACTAGTGTAATCCAATTTATTTCAGTCGCCTCCCTTCGTCCTTTCCCAAAACCACTCCAGCGCGTGTGTGTGTAAACATTCACCTGAAAAAAAAAGCAGCGAACTCCTATGACCCTTGAAAGTTTCCTGAAACTTGTCCTTCTCGTCCACAATGGCGCAGGAATCCTATGCGTTTATGCGCCCGGCTCTCGTTCGTTTCGTCATGTCCGTCCGCCCGTCCTCCGGCACGGTTCCTTTGTTCCATACTCGAATGAACGATGACGCGGATATCGAAAATATAGAATTACATAACGTCTTTTATCCTTTCGGCCGTGCTCGGCGAGCGTGTGTAAATAATTTGCTTGTGTGCGGCGAGTGTGTGCGGAGGATCCACTGAAAGGGAAAAGACAAAAATGCCGCCGTCACTCGGTGTGTACCTAGTCGATGAACCCAAACTTGTTCCAGCCGAACAGTGAAAAGGGTTGTGTCCTCTCAACCCAACCGTCCGTCCGCCATCTTGTTGTTGTGGGTTTTGTGTGTTTTTTTTTTTCCGTCGTTTATCCTTTTCCGAGGGCCAGCGGATGGTGATGCAGAGCGGGTTATTTCACGGGTTATTGCTCGAAAGCGAAGTGGATGGACACGACACGACAGTCGGTTGCGGCGGTTGCGCGACCATTAAAATGCACATCGATGGGCTGTCGGGATTTTTCGGCACAAACATCTCTCTCGCGCCAAAAGAGGAGGCCACTGACCTCCTCCGGGCTTGGAATTTGTTGTGTTCTTCGCATGGACTTCGATTTGCACAGGAAATGGTCCACGGAATGGGAATTCATTCGCGTTTCCGGTCTGGGAAAGCGATGGGGTGTGGTGGTACACTTTTGGGAATCTGCGCGGAGATTTCTGTTTACATTTTCGCGAAGGAATCGTGAATTTCTTTGCCGATCTCTGTGAAGGTTGTATGTGCGTGTGTATCGCACAGACGTAAACATTCTCGAGGCATGTGGTGATTTCGTTGATTCAAGGTGGAGAAGCAGTGGCCTGCGTCGGAGCTGGAAGCGCCTCGGCGAAAGTTTACGTAATGCTGTCTGGGTTATGTAAAAGTGCGAGATCTTGTGAGTTGCCGGTGTGTGTATGACGACATCGATGAGGGGAGTGTGTGGAGTCATGAGACTGCTCTAGATCTCACATTCGCAGCAACAAGAGGAGTGGCATGGTGAATGAGTCGATTTTTGCTGGTACTCGCCTCTAGGTGGGGTACAGATGGAAAGTCCGATCGTGTCCTACTAGAACTAGACTAAGGACTCGACGTAACCCGAGAGAAGTCGAATCATCGCGGCGGCCAATTGATGAACACTCGCCTTGTGATGACCCAGTCTTCAAATTTCTCCTTTTCCTTTACAACTTCGTGTGTTGCGTGACTTGTATGGCATGCCCCGTCTTGTTGGAAGCAGAACTGGGATATGTCGATGTTGTCGAACGTTGGCCACAGAAAGACAGATGACATCGCTCTATACCTGGGACCACTGACGGTAACTATGCCTTTTTCCTCATTTCGAAAGAAATAAGGTCCGATAATGCCGCCCTGCCTCCTTCCTCATTTCGAAAGAAATAAGGTCTGATAATGCCGCCTTGCCTTAAACCACACCAAACAGTCAATCTTTGTGGATGCATTGATGCTTGATATCTTGGCATTTGGTTGGATCAGTATCTGTATTGTGATAAGCACGCAGCTACTGCTTTGACGAAAGCTAAGAAAGCCTTTGCTGCGGCAAGTAGGTTGTTTTACAGCAGCCAACTTGATACCAGAGTGAAGGTAATCTGCTACATGGCCCTTATCCGGCCAATCATGGTGTATGGTTGTCCAGTGTGGTTCAACTTGAGTCCTTCCCAGATGGAAAAGATGAGGGTGTTCGAGAGACAGTGTCTTCGGGCCTGCCTCCGGTTGTATCGCCTACCCGAATCCGTCTTTTATAACGAGGCAAACCTGATCAGGATAGATAATTTTATTATTAAGTTGATTCGGGGTCACATTGCACGAGCTATGACTTCTACCAACAGTCTGATCTTTGGGGCTTACTACCCCAATATAATGTATCATGAGAGGGTGCGCCTTAACGGCTTCATTCCGCCCGAAGCTTTCCTTTATTTGGACGAAAAAGGCCTGATACAGGATACGGAAGGATGTCCTATCATCTTCCATGTCGTACGCCGAACAGTGGACAGGCGACTCCAATACGAGCCGGACGTCGCTTTCAGCCACGAGGAAATGCTTCGGTTCAGTAGGGCGATCTCCGCCCGAGATAGGGCACTGTCCGCCAAAGAACGTCACTTTTACTGGTGGTTACACCAAAACCAGCCCCCGCCGCCGCTCACGTCTCAAAACGATTGACCCGTTAGCTGACCTTTGTGACCAGCTTACATAGTTCTTAAGGTAGTTTTAATTAGAATAAGGAAAATATATATAGAAAAAACACAAATGTGCATCACGGCGCATAAAATATATATGTCAAGCATATAAATGCCGTATACGCTCTGGTGCACTCTATGCATATTGTGTTACGGACATAGCTTAAGTAGTTTTAAGTTTTAGCTTAGGTTTAATTTAGTTTCGGTTAAGGTAGAATAGGAAAATAGAAACACAAACAAAGGCGACCAATTTTTTTGAAAATTTTCTTGGGCAAGTAAAGAAAAAATAATAAAATAAATAAATAAATAATTTAAATAATTAATAGGATAGGCCGAAAGGCAATAGTATAATGGATTGGGTATAGATTAGCTTAGAGTACCCGTTTGGGGTCAGTAAGTTAGATTTAAGAATTATAGTTCAGTTAGTTAAGCTAGTTTTAAGTATTTTTGTCTAGGATGTAAGAACCATGAATATGTATAAAATATGAATAAAAATGCAAAAAAAAAAAAATGTATGCTTGGTCGAACACTTGTAGATTGTGTTCGCTCAAGTAACGGTAATTTTGCTTGGTGGCCAAAACTGGGCCTCGACCGAGAAGATAATTTTTTTCTCAAAATCCGGACAACATTTCCTGCGCTCAATTAGTGAACTCACGGCGTTGTCTATGCTCGTTCGAATTCAATTCTCGCGTCAGCACGGATGTAGGCCCAAGTCCAAATTCCACAGAATAAGACAGGTTGAGTCCCTAGCTATTCCGCGCCGAATCCACATTTTTGGGTCTTCTTCGATACTAGCCGCCACGACGGCTATGTCTTCTTCATTTCGCGCCAATCTTTGTTTGATTGGTGTTTTTTGGGGTGTTTGTGAGAGTGCTCAAATTTTTGCTCGGTGCTAAGAATTGCCTGCGCACTGAAACCATGATGGCGACCGATGTCAGGACGAAATTTACGTTGCGTATTTACAACTGAGCCGAAAATTCGATAATATTTTTGAATAATTTCCGTACATTCGGCAAACGTGAAACGATGCATGATAAAATGGCATACTTTACTGAATATTCTGACAGCTAGATGTCATTGGTAACTTTGACAGGTGCTGAAACATGACAATTGGAAAAACTATCATTGCTATCTGGTCACTCTTTAAGTGGAGTGATGTCTGAGACTGAGAGATCGTTTTAGAAGCTTCTTTTGTTTTCATAGTTGACTCTCGAGTCAGTCGTGGACTTTGCAAACAGCAACTCTCATCATCCAGCACGATATCTTGACAGTAGTCTCCAATGAGCCACGTCATTTTGTGTCACATCCTCTTCGCCTCTGGAAGTGGCTTATGGGATGTGTGATCGGCAGATGATCCTTTTTTTTCGGAGGATTTTTGAGACCCTACTGGAGCGCTCAGACTCAAAACTGGTCCATTGTACTGCCAGGTAGCAACCTACTCCAGTGCCGTTAATTTGATCCCAACGGCAAATGGTGACTAGACCAGATTCGATTTCACTGGAATTCGAACCTGTGACCCCTCTATCTTGGGGCAGGCACTTAACCAACTGCGCCATCCAGTCGTTGATGATCCTTCGTCGTGCAATAAACATTTGTTGAGTAAAGCGAAGTAAATTCTGAGGGAACATAGTGTTCCACGTGCTCTATGACGGATAACTACAGCAGCGAAGCAAAACAAAGCCCTCTCCTGATCTGCCCTCTGTCTGTTCTATTCCCAAGGACATCGCCATAAGAACTCAACGCAGCATTTCCCCCCATTTCCCATTTCCTTTGTGGGATTTACCCCATTCCATGCATCACTGTCTCTGGTGCAACTCGTAAGACACAAGAAACAACTTCATCTAGCGCTCTTAACCCATTCCCACGTGATGGACGCAAACACTCCACACCAAATCCCCAGCACAATCCACGTAAGTGCCTCTCGATGCCCTCGACAACATCGTGTGTGGTCTACCTCCGCTGTCGCGGCCAGGCAGCCAGGCGCCCGCCTTGAATGCAAACGACCCGTACCACCGATATTGGCTTATAAAACACCCAATCATTAGCCGCATCATTCGTCGTCGTTATCGTCGTGTCGCTCACCTTTTTCTCCTTCACTCGGTGATTTACTATTTTATCGTTCCACACCTCACCGCGTGTAACGACGTCTTCCCCCGCCTTCCCCCCACCCCCCACACACACATCCGCACCAGCCATCGACGGCAGCAGTGTCAGCAGCGGCAGCATCACCTTCGCAGCAGTCTACTTGCCCCATATAGCAGCGAGAGTCATAAATAATCGCTAGCCTCTCACCCGATCTGCCCCGGCTCTCTGTTCCCCCATGCACCAGGCGATGACTGTGAAACTGTAGAACCAGACAGTCTGTCTATGGGGTCATCTTGGAATGGTGCTCTTTTAATCACCTGCACCACCACCACCACCACCACCATCGCCGTCGCCGCCAACTGTACGAACGTCTCCAGTGCTGTGCGCTGCTCGGACACGAAAAGCGCATTCGAATGGGCGACGGGACACCCTTGTGCTCCACAGTAGGCGGCGGCGCTGTGCGGTGTTCCCAGCTTTCACCGGCTCCTCTCCGAGCCCGTGACGAAGAGAGATGCTGGCGCAACGATATACCCCTTTGGGTTCAGTTCCTGCAGACACACATCTGCGGGTGCCTCTTGCCTGCATTTGGGTACACAACGTGCGCATTAGTGCTGACACGTCTATATGTCTGCGTCAGCGATGGGGCCTGGACGAGCGGCGGAAGAGGGGGGGACTATAAATAAGACCGCCATCCATTTGGAAATTACTTCGGTCCTCCGTAAGCGCTTCGCCAACGCGGCGGCGGTCGGGGGAGTCGTGGGAGACATCATTCCGCCCGCTGATGGTGTGTGTGTGCGTCTTGCACTCAAACTGGTCGATTGGAGCTTGGCGAGCTTGAAGCCGCCGAGGCGCACAGCCAAAGTGAAGACTAATGTCCTCCACATGTCCCACGCAATAAACGCGAATGGCTAATGCGTCGCAGCGAACAATTGCGGCACTTAAGCGGCTGAATTAGAACCGAAACTATTTTCGGTTTATGGGTTATCGACGCGGCCTTTTTTATTTCTCGAGAATTATGACATTTTTACGCGATGTGGGGGTGAGTTTTATGTCTCAACAAATTTGGGACACACCAAGCATGCGGTGACAAACAGGACGACGCGCCGTGGCGAAGCACGACACCAAAGAGTTTTCGTAACAACGGCACCGGCAACGGCAACGATGGCGGCGACAGGGCGTACACGGAGTCTAGTGAAAACGTTCGACTTCAAAGTGAGTGAGTGAAAGGTGTCATGGTAAATGTATGGAGGTTGAAGACAAAAATAAGTCTCAAGGCATTGGATGAGTCAGCCACGAGCAGCGGGGAGGGAGGAAGTTCCATTTTTGGGCGACAGATGGTGGAGAGTCTAATCGAATCGGTTGACGTAAACTTTGCTCCGTTTAAAGTGGTTTGGGTTTTATTTTCATCGAAAAATGAGAATGTGCAGTTATTCAAGCGAAAAAAGGGATCACGATGGAAGGGGGTGTTCGCAGACTATGTTATTTCACAAATGTTGACGTCTTCGAAAGACTGTCAGTGAAAAAATTACTTCCATTTGGATTTGGGTGGTTTGGTGCGATTTGCACTCAGCAATCTTCGAATTTCGAACATACTTTTTACCGTCCTTCGGTAGAAATAGTTAAAAGTCAAGAATTTTGACATCTTGACAAGACTGTCACGAAATATGTCACTTCCAGTGGATTTGGGTCGTTTGGTGAGATTTGCACTCAACAAACTTCGAAATTCGAACGTACTTTTTACCGTTCCTCGGTAAAAAATAGTAAAGTGTCAAATATCTGACGACATGTGGTCTGTCAGTGTGACACAGGATGGTTTCGATTTTATTTTATCAACAGTTGTAGACATTTTGAAAATTCTGTTACAGAATACGATTAGGGCGATGTTCACAAACTTTGTGACGTTCCAGAATTTTTGACGTCTTGACAAAACTGTCACGGAATATATGACTTCCAGTGAATTTGGATGGTTTTCTACTCAGCAAACTACGAACTGTCAACAAACTTTGTACCGTTCTGCGTTCGAAATAGTTTAAATGTCAAATATCTGACATTTCATATGATCTGTCACATTATGCAGTTTTGTCAGTTTAATTTTATCGACAATTAAGGTGATTTCGAAAATTTTGTTATGGAAAAAAATTGAAGGCGATGTTCACAAGCTTTGTGTCATGTCAGAAATGTTGAAGTATCTGCAGAACTGTCACTGTCACAAAACTGTTTAATTATATCGACAAATAAGTTGATTTCGAAAATTCTGTTACGGAAGACTAAAGGCGATGTTCACAAACTTTGTGTTATGCCAGACATTTTTAAGTGTCTGCAGAACTGTCAGTTTGCTACCGTTTTTCTGCAGAACTGTCTTTGCTGAAGTTTTCCAGATTCAGAACTCAAGTTCTAAACAAAGTTCGAACTTTTAACACATTTGGCGTTATTTCAAGCTGCGACGTGAGAAATGTCAGCAATATGACCAGCTGTCATTTTGAGCTAAACTTTTAATCGCTTTAATTTGTAATTGTTTGAGTGAGGCCCATGTCCACCTCGGACTGTAGCGCCCTAAGAAGAAGAAGAAGAATTTGTAATTGTGAGTGTCTCGAGTGCAATTAAAATGCTCTTGCAGACTTGCAAATTTATGTTAACTTCTTAAGAAGACTGTGTTCACAAAACTTGTGTCAGAAATGTTGACATCTTTGCACAACTGTCAGAAAATAACTGATTTGTGAGGTATGTTGTGGTGTGCTAGGCGAAAAATTGTAGATTACAACAGAAAATGAGACTTTCCAGAATAAACTAGACGCTCTTTCAAATTGTGAAAGGAAAACGTCAATAATGGGACATTTTATGTGTCATTTTAATGCAATGCCGTAAGATATGTGGACGTCACCGAAAGACTGTCAGGAAATAGCTGACTTCCATAGAATTTGAGAGGTTTGATGGCACTTGCAATCAGCAAACTTCGAACTGCCAACAAACTTTGTCCAGTTGTCAGCTGTCATATTGTTGAAGCTACATCTGTCAAATTGGTTGTCATTTATTCAGTCTTTTTTGCCAAATCACTATGGACGGACATAGCGTTGAACAACACGTGCAATTGCTTTTTCCCTGTCGAGGACCCTGTATTGCCTACTGTTTTTCCCAAGGATATGCGAACATGCCCCTTTGCTTATGCTGACAATTGAACCAACTTCTGTCAGATTCTCCTTGAAACTTGTTCAAAAATTCGGATGAAAGTTGATATTTTATTTTTAATTCTTCTTCAATTTCAAAAGAATACTGAAACCGTTTAAAATCCTTATGAAACGTCCTGTTTCCGGCGTCGCCATTCAATCCAATCAGACATTTGTGACATTTGCAATAACCCGGCAATACTTTCTGAAGTTTTTACCTTCAAATCGACGAGAATGATGATAGGCCTCGATTTGAAATCATTCAGCACCACAAACCTATTCTCCGCGTTCTGATGAGTCTCTGAGGGATAAAAACCGTGAAGTCACAACAAAGCCTTCGTTGCACCTCAATCAAAGAAGACAACTTCATGGTCAAAGATAATCAATTCGTCATCGGTCGCCCATTCATGGCAGCTAATTGACTGTCGATGCGTTGTTGTGTTTATCGTTTCATGTATCTCGCTGCAATTCCATCCATAATTGTTAATTAAACTCAAACAGAGATAATTACAAACGTGGGTTGCCGTTTGCCGTCACCGCCGCGACAACGAGGCTAAAATTTTCTTGTAGAACACAATCGCGAACATCTAACGAGCTAACGACTGTGTGCCACTGTAAAGCAAACTAGGCCCACCCACACCCGAATGGCTCCACCATCTACACACAAAATTCAAACACATTTTTGGCTATCGCCAATTTATCAGCTGCGCTGCCACACGCAACAGCCAGCGACAAATATCGTCTCGAGTGCATTAACCTTGAAAGAGATTGCGATTTTCGCCTGTGGGCTGTGTTCGCGAGTACGCACCGCACGATGGTGGCGGCGGCGGCGTCGCCTAGAGGCGAATTCGATTTGCAATTTATCGCATAATTGTTGCACTCCATTCGCGGCTGTGTGGAATGGCTTGTAATTACGCTCATTAGAGTCATGTATGCCGAAGCGATCGTGTCAAAGTGGGACGGGGAGACCCCATTGGAAGCCTATGACATACTTTTGTGATGTTTGGGCGTCTCTCTGGGCGGGTGGTGAACTCTGGCAACAAGGAGATAATGATAGGGTTAAGTGAGCGCTAATAATTGTCTAATGATGGCTCAGTCTCTTGTTGCCTAAAGGTGATCGCTGAGATCTCGCCGAGATCGACACTAATTATGTTTTAAGTGACAAGTGGGCTTTTGCAATTTATGGCCTTATTTGACAGTTGTGCGCTTGGCTTGTGTGGTGGTGGGAGCCAAAAGGTGGAATGCCAGCTTGGGTGGAGAAGTAAGTTTTGTGTTGAGACAATTGGCGCCTATTCTTAAGACTGTTTTGATCGAAGGAGAAGGCGTTCTTTGAGATCATGTGGAATTCAGGGAATTTGAAAGAAAATCAAGTCTAGATTTGACATTTTGACGTTTTCCTTTGGATATTGACAGCTTCTTCTTGGTATGAGACAGAGTTTTGTTTCATGTCACGGCGCGTCATCTATTATCCCGCGATTGGTTAGTTTGACATTTCTTTGTTTGACGTTTACTTTTAACGTCAAACTTGCAGTCATCTGTTACTTCGGGGCCAGTTCAGTTTTGACAGATGTCACTCGACATTTTTTTAACTTCTTTTTACCCACCCCATGATAACCACTGACAAATTGTTTATTTGACAAGTAGTCTCTCATAGTTTTTGAAACTTTTAACGTCAAACTCACAACCATCGGTCTACAATTACGGGCAATTATGGTTGATGTGACTATCTTGAAAACAGAATTTGTGTTCTAAAGCTTGCCTCAGATTACAAAAAACTCATAACCTGATTTTGCTAAATTTAGGTTTTTGACATATTTTGACAGCTCATTTGTTTATGTATTTTGCCTTAAATATCCCCGCCCACGTAGGTAAGCTTTCTGCGTTGCAAATTGTGACTGTTCTACACTTCAATTGTAAGCAAGCGTCACCAATTTTATAGAGATTTTGTAATTTTTCATATTTTGACACTTTGCTGTTTGACATAACGATCGCCATTTTTGACGAACATCATCGAGTTCGTTAAAAATTTGACATTCATTGTGATTTACCAATTCTCTGTGTGTTGCATTGAAAGACTGCACAGAAGCATTTACGAAACAATTGAGAACTTTGAAGTTACTTCGGGGTCGGTTCAGTTTTGACAGATGTCACTTGACATTCATTTAACTTCTGTTTACTCTGTTATAAGCAATTCCGTGGTTACCACTGACAACTTACGCTTGGCAAGGAGTTTCTAATTTTCCACTTGACATTTATTCGCTTAAAAATCACTTTTGTGGTTTGACAGACCTCATTTCAAATAAAAACGTTCACGAATATTAGGCAATTCGCTCATCGACCATGTTTTAACACTTATCCATTTCACGTTAGTCGCTTCATTTATTCGCTTACAAATAGTTTTGAGTGAAGTGGTTTGACAGCTGTCACTTCAAAAAACAATTTCAAAAAATCGCTTGGAATTAGCACATCGGACATGTTGTGACAGTTATCTTTTTGACGTAAGTCGTTTCATTTATTTGCTTAAAATAGTTTCGACTAAAGCCCTTTGATTTTTGTGGCTTGACAGCTGTCACTTCAAATAAAAACGTCCATGAAACGTTAGCAATTCCCAAATCGGCCACATTTTGACAGTTGTCTATTTGACATAAGTCGCTTCATTTATTCGCTGAAAAATAGTTTTAACTGAAGGACTTTGAGTATTGTGATTTGACAGCTGTTAAACGAAAACATCCACGAATAATAAGCAATTCGTTCATCTGTCATATTTTGATAATTGTCTATGTGACGTTAGTCGCTTAAAAACAGTTTTGAGTGAAATGCTTTGACTTATGTCGTTTGACAGCTGTCACTTCAAACGAAAACGTCCACGAATCGCTAGAAATTCGCACATCGGCCATATTTTGACAATTGTCTATTCGACGTTAGTCGCTTCCTACTGCAGTCCTCAAGTCCCTGAACACTACAATTCGCCTCATCCACTTAGAGTCAGTCATTTAAGCCTACAAATGCGTCAAACGATTTTACAGATTTGTTCAAAATTCATGTAAAAACGTTCAACTTGAAGGCGTGAAAAAAAACTTCTTTTTGACAGCTCTTCACCCTCAGCTGAATGCAATTACCACCAACTTCAGGCGAATTGAAAATTCTGTCATCGTGAACTCAACTTTCCACATGCAACTCACAAAAGACTTCACGTCTTCTTGCGAAATCCTTCGCGACCGACTTTTACCCGTTCACTGAGGTGCAAACTTCACTTAGCCAACAGCACACACTTGAACTGTTTTGCTTTTTCTCCTCTCATTCCTGCCCGGGTACGTGCACAATCAAACATGATGCCTCCACCTCCGGGAGGACCCAACAAAGGCTGCAGAAAATATAAAAAAAAAATAAAACAAAACACACCACAAACGCGGAAGAACTACATCCCAACCATCCATTACCACAAAAGACGTCGAGAAACCCAAGACCAGAGTGACTGTGTGTCGTGCCCACAGCGATGCGATTGCACACTCACGTCGCGTAGACGTTTCATCGTGTGTACCGTCGTCGGGGACTGAGAGGGAGAAGTAAATGCGCGCGAAAAGTTCGCGTATATTCCCGAAACAAACATTCTCCATCCCGAAAATCCTCAACCGCACCGCAAGCAGCGTCAGCAACCAGACCAGTGTGGAGGGAGGGCGACTGCTCTCGGTGGCGTGCTGACGAGTTTGTATTGTTGACGCTATGTCGTCGACAATGACGTGCGGGAGATGCTCTTAAGGGACGCAAGGAACCGCACAAATCTCAAGCAAAAAAACTGGAAACCGAAGCCAAGGCAAACAAGACTAGCCCGTCGCCTCCATGCGGGAGGGACAGCAAAAAACAAGAAAAAAACTGGTCCTACTCCCGCTGGTGGGTGACAGGGTGAAGATCATCACCGAAAGGACCGCGCAAAAAGAGCACAAAAACAACGCCAAACGAAACTTCAGAAATCAAGGAAGCCCACCGAAATGGCAAGGTAAACATCGGTGCCATCGGCTGCGGCAGAGACGGCGGCGTTGGGCGCGTAGAAGGTCATCGCTCTTAGTCAGCACTACACCTCCTCCTCTCCCGAGGAGGCACTTTTTCTTGTGCCTCTTGTGCCTTCGGTCTCGATGCTTCGTTTTGTATTTTTGTTGCTCACTTTCTTGTCGCTTTTGTTTGGTCGTTTTCCAGTTTGTAGAGCATGCGCGCGCGCGGTATGATCTTTGGTGTGGTCTCCCCGACAACGACTACGCCATCGACGATGATGTGACGTTGCTCCGTCTCCCCCTCCGCTCTGCCATTGCCAACCCACTCACTGAAGACATGAGCAAAAAACAGACAAAAAGCAGAAGTCCTCAACTAGATGGAGCTGTTGTTGAGTCATTATTATGCCACTTAGGCCAGCAGCTACCGCACAACGCGCGCTACGGCAGCAGCACCTACAGGAGCACCGCAAAGATTGCGATCTCTCCCCGGCCAGCGGAACATAAAAATACAATTTAGAACCACAAAACAGACGGTGAATGACGATGAAAAAACGAGAAAAAAAAGAGAAAACCCAAATAAATCCTTCACATAGCCATACATTGTTGCAAGCGGTTTTTTGATTTATTAATTACTGCTGCATCGTCGTTTTGCTGCGCTGCTTTTTGTCCCATCGCACTCCGCTCGCTGGCTGTCCTTGTTTTAATTTACGATCGCCAGACGAGGGAGCCAAGCGCTCCTCCGTGCAACAATAAATATCCGCAAAGGCACTAGCCAAAGTGCACAATATCATCGCACCTCCCCCCGCTGATTGCGCAGGAGGGTGGCCACGATGCACGACACAAGGAGACGAAACAAAAGTTCGTCTTCGAGACTCACTCCGCATGTGAGACGATATGCGAGTGGATGTGGGAGGTCGATGCTTATCGTTAAATTTTCCCATTTTCACGACGGAAATCGCAGCGAGAGTGCGATGTTTTTTGCTCGTTTTTTGATCTTGGCATTCGCGCGAGAGTGGTGACACCTGTTGGCTGACATTTGGAATGTACATCGCAGATGTCAGGAATTAATTTTTGTCAAATGTCACACGATTCTTTTGATGATCTTGTGAATTTGGGACGCGAGGAGGATAGCAAAGAGACTGATGACTCATCGCAAAAATCTAGCGGCATATTTTGCTGGTGATGAGTTTTTTTTTTTTTGTGAATTGCTTGAGCTGACAATCATGCGGTTTAGTTGTTTCTTAATGAACATTTTTGACAAGGAAAAGCGTTCGGTTTTTGGTTACGAAGGCGAGTGGGAAATTGACTGCTGGCAATGCTGCTTGATCAGATTTTCGATCAACATTCGATTCCAATTCTGAGTCTTGAAGTGACAGCTGTCAAACCGCAAAAGTCAGAGCGCTTCACTCGAATCTATTTTTAAGCGAATAAGTGAAATAGACAACCGCCAAAACATGGCCGATGTGCGAATTTCTAGCGATTCGTGGACGTTTTCGTTTGAAGTGACAGCTGTCAAGCGATAAAAGTCAAAGGATTTCACTTAAAACTGTTCTTAAGAGAATAAATGAAGCTACTAACGTCATATAGACAATTGTCAAAACGTGGACGATGAACGAATTGCTTATTATTCGTGGACGTTTTTATTTGAAGTGACAGCTGTGAAGCCACAAAAGTCAAAGCATTTTACTCAAAACTATTTTTAAGCTACTTAAAGAGACTTATGCCAAATAGACAACTGTCAAAAAACATAGCCTATGTTCGTATAGCTAACGATTCGTGGACGTTTGAAGTGACAGCTGTCAAACCGCAAAAGTCAGAGCGCTTCACTCGAATCTATTTTTAAGCGGATAAGTGAAATAGGCAACTGTCAAAACATGGCAAATGTGCCAATTGCCTAATATTCGTGGACGTTCTGATTTGAAGTGACAGCTGTCAAACCACAAGTCAGAGCGCTGCACTCGAAACTATTCTTCAGCGAATAAATGAAGCGACGAACGTCAAAGGGACAACTGTCAAAACGTGGCTGATGTGGGAATTGCTAACGTTTCGTGGACGTTTTTATTTGAAGTGACAGCTGTCAAACCACAAAAGTCACTCAAAGTTGAATAAATGTCAACTGGTAAATTAGAAAACAGGCGACACCAGCCCAGAGGACAAGCGCAGAAATACCCTTGGCAGCCGCTGTCTCTTTGGGCTCCAGAGACAACTGAGGAGCAGAGCTCTGCTTGTTCGAAATTCAAAAAAGCTGCTCTCTCCGCCTTAGAATTTTTTGAATTCCCCGTGTGGTATGTCTTTTGAAATTGCCACCGAGTCCCAACCTCACTTTCATGTCAACCAAACCACCACCACATGCAATCTAAAGCCATACTCACATCAATCAGATTGTTCTGACAGCTGTGCTCCATCTCCAGGTTTATTTCCAACTCGAACACCTACTCACAGTTCCGGTTTGTGACAGTCTGAGTCTCTCCAATCACTGACAAACTGGAATTTCCTCCTCACTTAATGACCAGCACACGCTTGCACGCTCATAAACAACTCGACTGTCATAAATCTGTCAGTTGCGAGCTCCTTGTTCTTTTTGTCTGCTTCAAGATACAGCAACCAGTCGAGAAGGAAACTTTATAAAACCCCCATCCAAGGTCAGCCAAAAATGCTGCACACATCTGTAGGGGTTTTTTCCCCGCTTTTTGTTCTCAATTAAAAACGAGAAGAAAAAAAGATGCATCTGACATTTGTTTGTCAAAGACAAACAGCATCGCACAGCTGTGTCGATAACCCACGGCCACTTTACCAGTTTCGAGCGGTCCTCCTTTGCCCTCTATCCGCATGATAAATGCAGTGATTCACAATTTATGCCGAATGTCACCCCGAAAAAAGTGTCAATATTTCGAATGCACCGCAACTGGTTCGTTCTGTCTGTCAAACTGATCGAAAGTCGCCAAACCGGTTCGCAATCAAAAAACCAGCAGCACGCACACAATTTTTTCCTTTTCTTTTGCTGGACAAACACCACCAAATGTCAATCGTGTTCTCAACTGAGCGCACAAAACGGGCGACAAAAAAGTGCGCAAAATGTCGCCAGTAACTGTCAAAAGTGACCATAAATTACACTCAACTATGACAATCTGCATATTTAAGAGACCGATGTGAAGGTAGATCCACTTGCAAATGCGCAGGACTGAGTCCTTTTGTGCAGGAGTCGAGAGTAATAAAAAAAAAATTATTTACGATCACCATGAAGCGATGTGTACGATCACGCTTCTGTGGCCTGTGCGGCATGGCAACGCTTCGGCAAAACGAATTATTCAACGTCACACTTTATACGCATTCGTTCATATTTTCAGCCATAAATTTTGAAGACCCCAGCATTTAGTGAAAATAGAACAAAAACAGTCGACTGAGGGAACTACGAGTTAAGTCGAAGCGAACAGGAGACGGTGCGCACGACTGGTGGTGGTGGACGTGGCCTTTGTATCCGGTTTTGGAATTAAATTGCGCCTGTGGAAAGGAATTAGTCGCGTTGGTGACAGCGAATCGAAACTTGTTTCTGTCGCGTGACTGACAGTTGTCAGTGGATTTGGCGTGCGAGGATCGAATTTAGTTTGTGTGTCTTGTCTGTGCTTGAGTTCGCATTCAGGCGGAGGAAGTGCACACTTTTTGTTCCAATTTGACGAATGTTCATGCATACTAAGTGGGCCATCTAGTGGTTTCTTTTTTAATCACATGTTATTTTGACACTGACAGCTGTTTCCCGCTCGAAATCTTGACAGAAAGTTAGTATCATACTTCCGCGGAGCGAAATAAGTCGATTTACGCCTGAACAACGTTGGGAAATATTGAAAACTTATTTCCAAAGTGACTGCTGTGTGGCCCAAAAAGTGCGTTTTTTGAAAAGAAGTCTTGCCCAAAATGAGGCGACTGTTGTACGCAAGTTTGTGCAAAAAGTTCGTGAGACTGGTATGCAAGTGGACAACACTCATGCTCCACGTTGTCGTACAGTGCGCACAGATGAGAATGTGGCTGCTGTAACCGAGAGGGTGAGACTCAATTCAGGAACATCAACTCGCCATCGACATCGATCTCAACAGCTCAACATTTCAGGCACTAGTCTGAGGAGAATTCTGCACAAAGATCTTTGATTCTTCGCTTACTAGGTCCAATTGACTCAGCAATAGAAGGCGCGCCACAATCTGCTTCGTTATCGCAGTTTGGGCCTTGAATTGGACAACGATTTTGGGCGAAAAATCATGTTTTTTGACGAGGCGAGGCGCATTTTCATCTCGGTAACGGCGGCTACGTTAACAAACAAAATTATCGCATCTGGGACTCGGAAAACCCGCACTTTATTGTCGAGAAGCCAATGCATCCACAGAGAGTGACTGTTTGGTGCGGATTGTGGAGTGGTGGCATCATGGGACCATTTGTTTTCGAAAATGAGGCTGGGAACAACGTTTCGGTCAACGATGGGTGTTACAGAGCCATGTTAACCAACTGTTTTTTCACTGAAATTGAAGACATGGATTTGCACAAAATCTGGTTCATACAGGATGGCGCGCCATGCCACACAGCCCATGCCACAATCGATCTTTTGCGCACCAAATTCCCAAATCGTGTTATCAAGCGTCTTGGCGACGTCAGTTGGCCGTCTCGGAGCTGCGATTTAAACCCCTTGGACTTTTTTTTATGGGGAATTGTGAAGAACCGATGTTATGCCAACAATCTGGAAACATTCAAGCACTTAAGGCCAATATCGTCCAAGCAATCCGTAAGGTATAGCCCAAACCCATCAACAAGGTCTTGGGAAATTGGGGTGACAGAATGCGAAGCCGGCCGAGGCAGCCACTTGAACGACGTTGTATTTAATAATTAATGGGAATGTTTGTTCTTACTAATAAATACATAATACATGGGAAATATTTGATTTTTTTTTCATTTTATTGCATTTTTAAAAAGAAACTTGTATTTGGCCCACCCTGTACACCTCATTTGGAATATATTCTTGGACGCCCAAATGAGTGAAGGACGACATCTGTACTAGAGGCTGAACAAGTGAGCTGTCAAAAGCCTGGATTTTCGTTGAAAATATGACCAAGCTGGACTTCTGATAGGTGCAATGCAATTTATCTTGTGTTTGAGGGTTTTTGATAGCTGTTGTGGACATCTAGCTAGATGTGAGATGCTAGATGTGTTCATGCTAGCTAACTGTCAGATGTCCACAAAAACTTCTGTTGCTAGCTGTCAGAAGTCTCTGTGGAGATATAAGGGTTTTTCTTGCTGTCAGAAGGCTTCGTGCAGACATCTGACAGCTGGCAAAAACCCTTTAAATCTTCGCGGACATCCGATAGCCGGCAAAAACCCAAGTCGTTGTGGACATCTGACTGGCTGTCAGAAAACCTTAAAACCCTTAAATGTAATAATGGCGGCGGTACAATCCGAGGTGGACCTGGGCCTAACTTCTCAGCAACCACTCGTATTGTGCGTGCTATTGTTCTCTCACGAGTGGAGGGGGCAGTTTAATGCTTACTCCGAACGGCGAGATTGAGAAGCTTTTTCTAGACAGTTATACTCTTTGAGCATTGTCAAAGACTCGAAAGAGGTGGAACCATAAACAAGTTTTTTTTTGAAAAATTGTTTGTCTGAACTTGGATTCGAAACTAGACTGTAAAAGTCTAATGCGCATCGGTCGACGCACGAACCCACACGGCCACGGCGCCCACAGCCTTCTTTAACATCCCTAAAAACCTCTTGGGGGCAAACATTCATAGTCTGCTAGCCTTCGTAAGTTCCACAAAGTGGTTTTAAAAATTAAGCAAGTCTGAGTGAACACGCACTCCTTTTCACCCCCTTACACAAATTAGGTATCCCATAGGATGTGGTGTCAAATCGGCGCTTTCAAGGCGCTAATTGAGTGCGACAAACAAGATCCGTTTCCACCTACCTACCTACCTGACATTTAAATAAAGGGCCATTCATTAAGCGCTTCTTATCTTTAAATTTATATAAAATAAGGTGTGCGTGAGATATCATCGACATTTTTAAGTTCGTTTGAAAGGCTTATCGATGCCATTATGTATGGAATGTAATATCGTTCAAATATCTGCCGTGGTTTTCTGGGTGGCGCGCATCCGATATGTCCATTTTTCAACATCCAATTTGACAGATGTAGCTTCCGCAATATGGACGCTATCAACTGTCAATGTTCGGAAGGCCCTCTTGGAAGACCCTTTATAATCGTCATATGGAAGCCTAAGGGAACTAAAGCAACCGACTGAATTTAGAAAAATAGAACACTGTGACCATAGTAACCCTTTCGGTCAGTTTCGTTAAGTTCATTAAATTTTGTAAAGTTCGTTCAGTTTTGTTAAATTCGTCCAATTTTGCCTATTTACGCGAGAGCGAAATTAATCCTTTTGGTCAGTTTCGTTAAGTTCGTTCAGTTTCGTTAAGTTCGTTAAATTCGTCCAATTTTGCCTATTTATGCGAGAGCGAAATGAAACCTTTTGGTCAGTTTCGTTAAGTTCGTTAAGTTTTGTTAAGTTCGTTCAGTTTCTATAAATTCGGCCAATTTTGCTTGGCGAGAGCGGAATGAATCGTTCTCTACGCATGAAAATGTCAGTTGACAGCTGAATTCTCTATAAATTTCCACAAGCAATTGTGGACACTTTGAAGTTTAATGACGCTTCTGGTTACTTTTCGTTTGCTTTTGACATACGCTTGAGTTTTCGAACGATTATTATAGTTGTGAAAATTAGAAAGTGTGTATGTATGTGTGAAAAATATCTCTTTTCCTTTGAAGACCACTCCCAAAATTCCCCTTGAATTCCAGAGCAATACCGTCATCCACAAAACAGAATTTTCGTTTTTCGGTAAATCCCTACGACAGATGTCTTCCAAGACGCACATTAATTACACCGCCGATCGTTTCGACAAAAAAACAAGCGTCAGTTCCCAAGTGTAACCCCTGTGGGACCTTCATGGAATGCGCCCTTTTCCCAAGAACCAAAACGTCTCTCCAGGCCCCAAAAGCCACATGGAGGCCGAAAGACAAAAACAAACTTCAAACTTCTTGGAAAATCCTCAAAGTAAATCATTCCAAAAACGGCACAACGCATAAATTGGGCGGAAATACTTGGTCCATAATCTCTGCTGTGCCACACTTGAGAAAAAAAGATCTTAAACGCTAATTGATAGCTTTTTCGGTCGAGGGGCTGTGCGGCGCTGCGATGGCCCCAAAAATTCGATGAGTTTTTACTAGGAAACGCATAAAAATCTCAAAATCATCCGCAACGGCAATAAAAATTAATAACAATCATCCAAAGCATCCGCGCACGTCCCCCCTTCACAGTCGCGCGCCGTATCCACACGCACTAATTGTTTACACGGTCCGTCGACCGCGAACGACGACGACGACGGCAAATAGTGGCGCGGTCCGAGCTCTGTGATCCCCGAAATGTATCCCACATTCACGTTCGATCAAACGCGATCTGGTTTTATAGGCGTTTGGTGTCTCCGCTGAGATGGTGCGTCGCCGTGGGGCGGTGTACCTGCGTACCTACCACGTCGTTCGCCGTCCACCGAGTCGTGGAATTTTCGATTAACCCCGCGAACTCAAGCTTGTCGAGAGGGGCTTTGCTATTTATAGATTCGCATTAGAAGCGAAACACGCACGCACATCCTTGGTCGGAGCCTTACGCAGGTACCCATGCACGTCCAGCGTCCGCATTTCTCGCAGAGTTCTTGTCCATTTTCGGGGTTTTGCGAGACGCGCACAAGTAGATTCCGATTCCTGGAAGAGCACAAACTCAAATTCGGGCGATTAGATGGGAGCACTCGTAGAGATGAGGAAGATCCCACAAACTCTGTGCGCTTCCTAGAAGAGCCCAGCGAGCACAACACACAAAAACAGGCCACCAGCAAGCAAAACAAAAAAAAACAGCATCACCGGCTCCACAACAGCACACACAAGACAAGCGACTACGACGCTGGAACGAGGATGTTTTGATTCTCTTGCCGTTGTGAATGGACTCGGGGCTGGGTTTGGGGTTCGTTTTTGTTCAGCTTGGCTTGTCGTCATCGTCGTCGACGTGGTCGTTGTTGTCGACGCTTTGAAATCGGAGATTTTGATAAACAAAATTCCATTCACATAGAATCTGGAGCGGATTAGGAGGCGGCAACGATGCCAACGACAACGATGATGATGATGATGTTGAAGGTTGGCGGTGACGCTGGTGGTGGTGGTGGCTTTCTGTAGGAGACGGGCTCTGGGAAGGTGTTTTTTTTTCGTACGGGTGATGGCAAAGACCTTGAAAGTTGTTTTGACGGTTGACGCTTTGTTTTGGATTTCTATCGCATCTCAAGTTGATTGTGTTCGTTTCTCGGTAAACGATGGTGAAGGTTGAGGCCAGTTGTTCACAATAAATAGGCAAATGTACACCTTCACTCTCTCTCGGAGAGGGTTCGTGTAAATGGAAACGAAGGATATCCCTCCGGGCACTTAAATGGGCAATCATTGAAGTATCGTCGTGTGATCTATTGTGGGAACTGAATTCCCTTCACTAAATGAGAAGCAGGACTTCTGCTAATGAGGTTTTTATTTTTCTGGTATCCCAGGTGTTTGTGAGGGCTACGATTCACAGCCAACAGCTCATGACCTTGGACGCATTTAGCGTGTGCTCGTTAGCGGTATAGGCCCTCGGAAGCACATGGAGTGTGTAAACTTTGAGGATCATTTACGAAATTGACGACGTACAATCTAAGTTGAAAATCATGCAGTTTCTGGACCAACTTTGTGTTCCCATTCAGTGCACGAGGGGATTGATCTTTGAGCGCCTTAGGGTATGCAACAGAATTGGTATTCCGAGACAGAAGGTCGTCCAACAATTGAGCAAAAAATGTGTTTTTACGAATCGCTTACCTCCCCAAAATGCGACAGTCGTTCATTCAGTCAGCCATCTGGCGTGATTCAATTGGAGATAACAGTCAGCAAATGCACTCATTCTCAGGCATGATTCAATTGGAGGTTACAATTTCATTTCGATGTAAAATGTATTCACTTTCAGTTAACTCACAATTTCTTGATATCCATATATGACGTTGAGACAAATAAAATGTGTAAATCTGTTTGGATAAGAATCCAGAATCATTCTCTGGCGGGATTCAGTTGGATGTTATCATACAATCAGTCTGGTATGATTCAATTGGAGGTTTCAATTTCATTTCGATGTAAAATGTGTTTACTCGCTGTTAACTGACAACTTCTTAATATCACTACATTCCTGACGTTGAGACAATTAAAATGTGTAACTCAGTTTGGATAAGAATACAGAGTCATTCTCTGGGAGGCTTCAATTGGATGGTATCGTACAATCAGTCTGGCATGATTCAATTGGAGGTTACAATTTCATTTCCATCTAAAATATGTTTACTCGCTGTTAACTGACAACTTTTTAGCATCACTGTATTCGTGACGTTGAGACAATTAAAATGTGTAAATCAGTTTGGACGAAAATCCAGAGTCATTCTCTGGCGTGATTCATTTGGATGTTACTGAACACTCAGTCTTGCGTGATTCAAATGGAGGTTACCTTTTCATTTCCATCTAAAATATGTTAACTCGCTGATAACTGACAACTTTTTGGTATCACTATATTCGTGACGTTAAGACAATAAAAATGTGTAAATCAGTTTGGACAAGAATCCAGAGTCATTCTCTGGGAGGATTCAATTGGATGGTATCGTACAATCAGTCTGGCATGATTCAATTGGAGGTTACAATTTCATTTCCATATAAAATATGTTTACTCGCTGTTAACTGACAAGTTTTTGGTATCACTATATTCGTGACATTGAGACAATAAAAAAATTTGAACAATTTTGGAGAACCATCACTTTTGACAGCTTATTTGAATCTCTGAAGTCGAAGATGTTTGGTTGGACGCTGCTTGCAATAGAACTCTATTGTGATGTGACAAGGCACATGGTCTAACTTAAAGCTAACTTCGGGCATTAAGCCACTCTACACCTCGATGCAAACAACTTTGGGGATCAAATTGCATTTCTGAAGTGACATATGGCTTCCGCAGAAGTCTGCCCCCTTCCACTGCTGCAACATAAAACCGAAAAAAATGCTCATGAATTCAGATCCACGACAAATCGTCTCGACGGATTAACAGTTATTACGCTTGCAATGTCCTTCACATCGACAAAATCATTAAATAATCCCCGTCAATGGGGCACAAAAAAAGCAGAACAGAGACGGCGGTGGCGACGACGTCGTCTTCATGTTACAAAAATAAATTTCCACTTAACTGCATTCAGCGGAGGTTAATTGAAATATTTAATTTTACGAGCATTTCAAATCCTTTTCACGTTTAATTCCGCTCCTTTGTCCTCGCGATCGCCAATTTATCGGTTCTCAATCAAACGCAGCCTAGCCCGGCCCAGCCCCCAAAGGCTAATTAAATTGTTTATGATTCGGATATAAAATATTCTTTAATTGAAAATTTTTGCGAGCCACCAGAGCTTCTGTGCACGTGAAGTGGACACACCGGCACCGCGGTGGACACGGCTGCAGTGTGGCGACGACGATGCTGGCCGGCCGATGATGGGGCCAGGAAATGAATCGCATTCGGGAATATTCATAAAATGAGATATTCCATCTGCGGAGATGTGTCAGCGAGGGGCGGGCCGGACTGGAATGGATTGGGCACATGCACTGGCTGGGGCCGCCAGCTGACTGCATCTTGATAAGTTCAATTAGAAAACGAACAGCAGGGAGGACATGGAGGAAGAGTGCAGAAAATTCGCTTGATGTGTATCTAAGCGCACACCTAGTCGGAGGACTGAGCGGCGGCGGTCGCTGGCGGCGACGATGCCGAGAGAGGCGCAAGCTAATTAAATAAATTCGCAGTTTAAGTCCATTTTGACATCTGCGATGGTTTCACGCAGAGATTATTGATGAAAGATGCACCATTGACTAGCGGTATTCATACTTACACGAGTCCGAGGGGTAATTAAGGAAAATGCATGCCAGAGAAGTGGTGGAACGTACCTGAAAATGAAGAGAAGAGAATGACATTAGATGGGGTATGTGCTAGGGAGTGAGTTATTCAGGTTTAACAATGAATTTAACGGTACATTTTGACAGCTGTCATTGATTTCTCAGTTGGGTGCTGGTAAATTGAAAACGTGAGAGAGAGAGAGAGAGAGAGACTGGGTAATGAGTTGAAGATTTGAAGGTTGGGTAAGTCAAAGTGTGACAGGCGGTTTTGACACATACCAATGACAGTTGTGGGTTGACAGATCTGATGGGGATAAGGCCATTGCTTGGGATGGCAGATGGATTGGATGGAGTTCGAAACATCGTGTAGGTTTGCAGACTCAGATTTCTTTGATTGACAACATTTTTATTTTTTGACACTAGAGGGCGTGGATTGCCTTAAAGGCCCTACATGCAATTAGCGACATATTTTCTTTTGTCGGAGGTTTTTGTAACTCTACACTGGAGCACTCAGACTCAAAAACTGGTCCATTGTACTACCAGGCAGCAATTTACTTTTGCTGAAATTCCATGGCCTTCCGAAGGAAGGGTTAGTTTTCGACTGCTCCAGGGCCCATGCAGCGGACTCACGTCGTTGTCGTCGCAAGGCAGATATGTAAAAAAACAAGGAGCCTCTATAAAGTTTCAGTCTAGACAAAGGTCCTCTCATTCCCAGCTTTCCGTGAACGCAGAGAGATGGCGTATCGATTTTTGAACCTTCTGGGAAGTAATATTATAATAATGGCGGCACTACAGTCAGAGGGGGACCTGGGCCTAGCTTCTCAGCAACCACTCGTGTTGTGCGTGCTATTGTTCTCTCACGAGCGGAGGGGACCTAAAGTTTAATGCCGACTCCGAACGGTGAGATTGAGAAGCTTTTTGTAGACAGTTATACTCTTTGAGCATTGTCAGTGACTCGAATGAGGTGGAGCCGTGAAAAAATGGCAGGTGTTTTTTTCGGGAATCGAACCGACAACATCGAGCTTAGGAGTCTTACCCACTACGCCACGGCACCCACCTTTCTGGGAAGTGCCTTCTTGTAAAAAAAAACATTAACTGGTCCCTTAAGGCCCTTTTCTAATACAATCTAGCCAGCCTGGGGTTTTAGACAAAGATGACGCTTGTTGACGCGAAGTTTTCTCAGAGCTGACTGGTATTGTTTAGCCACTAAAGAGGAGGAAATTTCTGGCTTTAGGAAATTTAAAGTTTTGCGTGAATACTAAGCAATCAAGCATAATCCGGTGAACGAAGAGATCTAGACAATAGCAGCTGTTCAGAGAAGAAACATTCCACAATTCCATGGTCCATCTTCAAATACTCTCTGTATGGGTAGTCCCTCTCCTGTTAGAAATTTCAAAGAATGCTGAAGGTGGTAGCCTCGGGAACAGTGTTGCCACTTTTTGTTTAAAAATTATAAATCTGACTTCTGTTAGCAAAACCAAGACAATTTTGAGCAGTTTCTAATGAAAAGAGGCCACCTAACGAACACATCCGCTCAGACAAACCTTTCAAATGTCACTCTCCCCCCTCAAATGTCACTCGAAACATCAAAAAACTTCACAAACATTTGATGCCAAACCGAAACCACCTCCACCGCGACTTCACTTTCTCCAAATCACTCACTTACCGTTAAATTGAAAGAACTCCATTAAAATCTAAAATTGAGACAGACCCAGTCTCAAATGAACTCTATGCAGCGTCTAAATTTAAATCCTCAACGCGAACTCATCGACCAGAACAATCAGTCATTTTCACTACGAAAATAAAAACTTCCGCATTTTCCATTCGCAGAAATGTAAACATCGCGCAAATCATGTTTACGCTACATGCGTGCCCGCTCCGCAGATATCTTCGCATAGGAGCCACTCTACGCTCTAAGCATGATCCTCCATCCTCACATAGTCCTCGTGCCTTCCGAAGCCGAAAATGCTTTATGTGCGTGCGCGGGAAAAATGAACGAAGAAAACATAGAATTCCAGGTTAATGACATTCTATGAGCGTTTTGTGCGATCAGGAGACCGAAGGCGCGAGGGACAGGGAGACACAGAGAGAGAGAGAGGGAGGGAGAGAGTGCTTCTGGCCCAAACCAAAGTATGCTCGGTCCCCGGACACATGATTTATTGTGAGGAGATCTTTAAACGCGCTCATATCTTTTTGGCAGGCATGCGGCGCGACATGGCGCACGGGCACGGGCACGTTCGTATGTTTGGATAACTCGGCTGCCTGGCTGCTGGCAGTTGCTCCTTTCTTGGACCGATGATGGCTCTCTAGTGCTCCTGGATGTTGCGCTGCCAGTCAGCCACTCTTGTTGTTGTTGATTATCGCACGATGACGATGATCAATGATCTATTAACGGAGAGGATGACACAGAACAACGACCAGCACCAGAACGATGCCATGTGGCAGTCGCAAATATTCAAGTGCCCACTCCGACCACACCTCCGCCTCCTCCACGCCGCCGCGTGTTTTCATGTCAAAAAAATTTACGAAATTGTAATTGCTTGAGAATTGTGTGTATTTCTGGGATGAATTTGGAAGCGAACGCTCATCAGTTGGCGGCCGCGACTGGGGCCTGCGGCAAGGTGGCCAATGTTGGCAAACTAATTGCGCATTCTGCCGCGCAGTGACAAGCCGGCAAGACTGTGTACGAACTGTCATGATAATCAATTAGGAGAGGGAATGTGAGCGTGAAAAATTCACCCGAGGAATTTTCACTTTTGATCAGTCACGATAGATGGATGGGGCGCGTTGGACGCGCGCCAACCCGGTAATAACTTCCTTCTGTTCGAAAAGGATCATTACTTGCCTTGGAACCGCGCTGAGCACGTTCACCTAGGCGCAGTTGACCGATAAGCATCGCGGTTCGTGACAAACCAATCAGCCCGACACACTGGAGCGGAGCACGCTGCAACAATGTGTCTTGGCAAATTATTCATCAATTAAAAGCCAAGTCAATTTGTGCGGCTTTCGTGTATGGCTCGAGGGCAAACGTCGACGCGGTGACGTCTCAGCACACAGCGCAGCCCTGAGCCAGTTTCGGTTCCAAAAAGCTCTCGGAGTCTCGCTTCAATGGCCATGCCTCACCACAAGTCGGTGTCTGTCTATGCAACTATCCGTCGATACTGCACTTAATTTTGCCGCTTGGAAGCTTCTACTGGAAGCCAGCGCGCCAATTAAAGTTGCGCTAGAGATATTTTTACGCCTTGTTGCCACTGCACCTAGTACAATGTATCTGGGCGACCGGGCAACAACAAACAAAAAAGCGGAACGGAAGTTGTACAAGGTTCCTACGACGACGCTTTCGATTAACCTGACTGCCAACTGACAGTTGACACAGTGACTGGGTGTCTCTTTGGGTATTTGTGTCTTTGTATCTTGGTGTCGCCGTGTCTGTGTGGCGAGCGTTTGACAGAAGGGAACTACACATTTACCAGAGGTCAGTGCGCTTTGGCGATGTGTTCACAACTCAGAGGCAATGATGAATGACTTAAGCGTTCATCCATCACGATCAAGCGTGGCAGCCAGCAGAAGACAGGAGGGGGGCGGAGGGGAAGCAGCGACAAGCGGAACAGCAACGACATGGTGTCTTCTTGTGTGTGTACGCTACGGTATGCTTCTGGCGGTTGACAAGCAGATGTTTACAGGCGATGACTTCCAGTTGCGGCGCGCAGCGAGGAGGATGTGTGATGATGTCAGTTCATCTGACAGACTTTTCTAACAAAGTGTCGTTCAACGCTGCTGTGAGTCTGGTGGGGATGTGTGCGCTGTCAGTTTGACAGATGACAGAAGAGAATAAACTCTTCTATTGGATGACGGTCGTTTGAAACGCTGATGTGAAAAAGAGTGACAATGGACACGAGGGAAATACTTGACAAGGTTTTTTTGTGAAGCTCTTTCCAGGTTTCCAGTGGTTACTGGAAGTGACAATGACGGCGTCTTGGAAATGACATGTTTACATGTTTTTACGGTCGTCAATAAGCACGTCGATTTTCGACTTGTTGCCCTTGATCGCGTGTGGCTGCTGTAGGAGCTACGCAAAACTACACCCTTGACCGTAGCGCCAGGAGAAAAGAAGTCGAGTTGCTGCCCTGAAGAGCCCTCAAAGTATGCAGCAAAATATCCAAAACGTCACCTAAAGCACAGGCGACAATTCTGTTCCAAATGACGGTTCCCAAGTTCCTAGCCTTCGGAGGGGCTGTAAAAGAGATCCCGTTCTGGCTCTCAGAACCGTAGCGCCAGGAGAAAATAAGTTGAGTTGCTGCCCTGAAAGTATGCAGCAAAATATGCAAAACCTCACCCAAAAATCAATGCTGTCCCAAATGACGGTTCCGAGATTTCTAACCTTCGGAGGAGGTGCAGAAGAGCAGCTGTTCTGGCCTTCAGAACTGTAGCGCCAGGGGAAAAGAAGTTGAGTTGCTGCCCTGAAAGTATGCAGCAAGATATTCAAAACGTCAAAAAGACAATTCTGTTCCAGGTGACAGTTTCTAAGTTTCTTTTCTTTAAAGCTGCTGTCGAAGAGCCCCTGTTTTGGCCTTGAAACTTACACGATTATTTCCATTTGAGGTCTCTTCTTCGTTTGAAAATATGAGGTAACCAGTACAAGCGCCCCCTACCGACAATTTCATGCGATTAATCTTGATAAAAGCGACAAGGGGAACAGCAACGTCATGGTGGCTAAGACGTGTTCTCTTGGTAACGAGTAGTTGCTGAACTCCACTTATAACCGTAGAGCCAAAAAAAAAAGTTGAATTGCTGCTCTGAAAGTATGCAGCAAAATATGCAAAACTTCACCCAAAAAATCAATGCTGTTCCAAATAAGGGTTCCTAAGCTTCTAGCCTTCAGAGGAGCTGTACAAGAGCGCCTGTTCTAGCTTTCAAACCTGCTCTTAACGCCAATTCAAGCGCCCCCTATCGAAAATTTTACGCGATTGAGCTTGATTCAAATTTGAAGCCGCTTAAAACGTCGAGTCGATTAGAGTTTTAAAACTTTGTTCGCATTGGGCGTGGCAAAGTATCAGCAAATGCGAAAAACTTGACGAACAAAGTTGGTAACCCTGCGGCACACTATCTTCCAGGCCCAAAAATCGACGGAAAAACTAAAAAAAAAATAAATAAACACAAAGCCAGCTGCACAGTTAATCCAGGCAAACCATAAAGTCTTCTGTTGGAACAATAAGCCACCAATCTTCCAAGTCCTTCACAAGTCACGTCCCAAAAAAAAAACAGAAACAGTCGTAAAAACGGTCGAAAATGACACAAAGAAACAGAATCTCCGCCCGTCTAATTAGTGGGAGCCACTGTGTACACTTACAGCAGCCACCACACAGCCACCGACGACGTCGCAGCGACCGCAGTTGACAATCATCAAACGGACCGTGTGTGTACTGCACAGCCGGGCCATGCTGCAGAGGAGGCAATAAAATGTCCACCAATAATAAATAAAAGCCCCCAGAGAGAGAGGGCGGCAAACGGTCCTCAATAAACAAAACATAAAAACTCAAAAGATACATGGATATGCTTTAAATTGTATCTAAGAGATATACGAAACGAATGTGTGTCGGCGGTAGCGGTGGCGGTGGCGCGGTCGGCTGCTGTTGCCACCGCCAACGCGTGTATTTGCATGCTGCGCAATTAGCCGACTTCAATCAGTTAAGCCAGCGGCCAGCAAGACAGAGAGAGAGCGAGAGCAGACACTCAGTCCAGCAGGAGCCGCTAGCAGCCACCGCAAGCATCACCGAGACACAGACTTGTGTGCATTCGAAGCTCGGACAAAAGTTCTGTGCTGTGACACAAAGGCAGCCGTTAATTCCCGGCAGCGTCGGGTCCGCGAACGTGTGAGACCGGAATCGGAGGGAGTGTGTGTGATTTTTGGACTCGAAATTGCCTGACTTTTGTTTCTGCCCGATGGTGGCGGTACAGATGATGATGATGATGATGTGAGCCTTGGGATTTCTTGTCATTGTGGCGGAATGTTTATTGGCACAGTCCCGCGGCCTGGCATGGTCGTGGTCTAGCCAGCGGCGTCGCTTTGAACTAGATCAACGAGCGGTGTCCGCCGCTCTGGGGTGTGTGCGAAGTTGCAAAAGGGTTTGGCTTTGGCTGTGATGAAGTGTCGGGAATTGATGGATTCAAGGCAGATTGAGTCGGTATTCGCCGGATGGAGACATTCTGGTGGAAAAAAAAGTGTCATGCGAGGTCTAACGGGGGTAAATGAAATTGAATTGGAGTAGCAGTTCCAATGTCGGCACAGGAAAGAAATCATTCATCAGGCGGTGAGTCATGGATTGCCTCGAAATGGATGGCATTCGGTGGAATGTCTGCGACAGGATTTTGAACTGAATGACAAATTTAGTAACGCTGAGTGACGGCTTACTGTTGCTTGGAATGACTGGAAAGACTTCCAGTGGAATTGTGTACAATTTTGGGGATCTGGAAAAACTTGCAGTGGAATTATGCCAAATTTTGGAGATCTGGAAAAACTGCTTACTGTTGCTTGGAATGACTGGAAGTCTTCCAGTCGAATTGTGTCAAATTTTAAAGACCAAAGGGTGACAGCTGTCAATGGAAACTCAAAAAAGCTCGTGGAAGGCTTCCAGAATTTCCAGAAATTCTTCCATTGGATGAAATGTTTGGCCTGACGAAGTGTCAGTGGTCAATAAAATTCTAAAAAGTTTGTGGAAGGATCAGAACTTATTCCATTGGACAAAATGTCTGCTCCGATATTCAGCGGAGAAGTGACAGACTGCGGCAGTTGTCTATGAAAATGCGAAAAAAGTCGTCGAGGAGTCAACGAATTTAGAACAGGGGGTGCTTAAAGACTGCCGTTTCCAGATAATTCTCCATGCGATGTCTGGTCAGACATTCAGCAGGAAAGTGACAAAACGGTGGAAGTTGTCAATGAAAATTCGTGGAAAGTCGTGGAAGTGTCGGAGACTAGGGAACGGAAGACTTTAAAGGCGACGGTTCCCAGATATTCCCCTATTTGATGACATGTCTGGACAGCCATTCAGCGGGGAAGCGATCATTCTTGCGACCGTCAGTCCAAAGGCCAAAATGTTTAGTGGACGCGTCGGGAAATTAATGAAAGAGGCCTCAGGGGAAGAAAGCAATCAAGCAGACTTTAAATTGACAAGCGCTAGATGCGAAAGACATTTCTACAGAACTTCAGTCACATCCGGGCGCATGGAAAGGGCTCTGAGGCATTAAACGTCACCCGACGTCTGCAGGAAGACACGTCAATTGACGCTGAATGAACAAAGGGGAATGAACAATCCAGGGCGCCATCTTAACGCCCAGAATGTAGGGCGAAGGGCTAACGATAGAAAATGTCTGTACACCTCATGAAATTCGCAAAAACTCTCCACTTCGTCGAATGAATCCATTCGCTGAATAGCTGACATCTCTAAATTGTCAGTCTAACAACGCCCCCCTCCACGTGACATTTCCCCCATCACTTCGTCCAATTCCAACTCCCAGCCAACGACTCTGACACCTTTTCCATCACAAAAATGCCACAAGTCCCCTATGCGCCAGTGCTACGAGTAGGTGCCCATTCACCGCCGAAAACTCATTTGAAAGTCAATTACCCATCGACGGCCGGCTGTTGTCACCATCGCCGACAAGGCTAATTAAATTGTGCTCAGCCTCTGCCTCTGCCTCGGTGACTTTGGCCCAGCCGTTGCGGCCCAGGTCTCTCAGCCCTCAATCGATCGAATGAATAAAAAACTATAAAACTACTTGTAATGCGGTGGGCGGGGTACCGCTCGGTTTGATGTGGCCCGCGCGCATTGTCATGTTTCATAACGTGATTTCTGGCTCGTCGTTCCCCCAATTCTCAGCGTTCTTTTTGTTCCCCGAAGAGAGCCTATAAAATGTAATTAAATTAGAAATGAAATTTTACAAGCCGCGTGCTATAAAAACTCAGCAGTTATCATCCGCTCGCCCCACTGGCCCACCGCCCATCGTTCTGACACGGAGTCAATTGGCTGCTTGGATGACACTTTTTTTTTTTTTTTTATTGTTGTGTCTGTTGTGGTGTCGCGTCGTTTGATGAGATGTCACGCAAATATTTGAGCCGAAGACGAAGTGGAGTTGTTAAAAATTTTATCGCCACGGTCTGAGGATGATGTGAGGTTGGTCATGCATGGATCGAGGCAACATTTTGGTTTTTTTTTGGGTTAATTCTCTGAGCGATGCAGTGGCCGTGATGTGTGAGCCAAGGCGGAGTTTATTGACTGCGAATGGGGCTTTTTCAAACCGCTCTTGAGTGGGACTTGAAAACACATGTTTTGAACAACATTTTTGAGATTCCCCAGGAGCTGTTAGAACGGAAGTTAAGTGAGGCGGGTGAGAGAGGAAGCTGGCAAGTTAACATTATGGCACTAGTTTCCCATGCATAGACCAGAACTATGTTTCAGGAACTATTCCTTCTATGATTTTGGTGACATTTCTCGTCGGAGAACTTCTGAGGGAAATACAAACAAACCTCCAGATCCCAGATATCAAAGTGGAGACGCTCTCCACACCTCACACCTCGTCCCATCATCAGTTTTTCAAACTTCTTCTCGATCGAGAAGTTCATCGCTGGCAATCTCCATTCGCCCGAGACCTCAACCCTAAAAGCCACGTCATTTGTCAACTGTCATTCGATTCATCTCCGCGCACCTTTGCGTTTGTGGTCTTGGAAGTTTACACGTCCATCCGGCCGTGGTAACAAGGCGCAACCACCATCGCTTGTCGTTTGTTTGCCATCGCGCTTCTCTCGTTTATCGATTGTCGTCAGTCGTCAGTTCCGCAGCACATGCAATCCTCTTCAAAGCCTTCCGCTCAACACAAAATCAACCACATCGCCCCGTACCCGTTTTCTCGCCGCCTCACCCCTTCGTGGGAAACTATTTTCAATTTCCTCCTCTGATGCGTGTGCGGACGACAGCAAGAGGAAGCGCTAACAGAAACCTAAGGCAAACAACAGAAAAAGCGAAAAAAAAACCTCGCAACAAATTACGAACCAAATCCACCCCAATACGCGCGAGCCGACCGACCGACGGCGGCGGCGGCGGCATACATACTTGGCTCGGATATCAAATGTCAAGCAGCGGTGGCATGCCAGCGGCAGTGGCTGCAGCCTGCAGCAATCGCCGGGAGAGAATCCCCACGATGACATTGCACTCGGCGATGAAAAGAGCGGCTCCAAACAAGACACCCGCTGTCACTCGGCGCAAATAACTTCCTCACTCGTCTACGTTCGGTTCCCGTCGTCGTGTCGGTGGGTATGTGCCTCTGTGCCGTCTATCCTCGGCCCATTCGACCGCCCGTCTTCTTGCGTTTCACATGCTAAACAGTTTCATTTATTTTCATTTACAGTTTCTCCTTCGAGCGTCTGCCCTGCCGCGGTGTAATTCAATGACGTTATTTAGCCGCCGCCATTACCAATTTCCTTTGTTGTTGTCGTCCCCATCCCACAGCGCCGCCTGCCCCTCATGTTGCGGTCTTGGCGAAAAGGAAATAGAATGCGCGCTGCACCGAGCCGCTATCCGCCTTTGAACGCGCTGCCTCGCACACAAACCGCACTCACACGGAATTGCATAATTCCTCCGCTCGTACCTGACGGACGCCCCGGCCGAGGAGGGGGCGGCTACGGCTCTTTTATGGATTCCCCCGGCTTTGACTATCCGATGCCGGCCGGCGGGGCGTGTGTGTGTGTGTGTGCGCGCTGGGCATGTGGGCTCTGGGCGGCTGTTGTGACCTTATTACTGTCAACACCTTCTGCGGCATCAAGGGATTCCTTTTGAGCCGAGACCCGATCCCCCACCCGGCTGATTATTTCGGTCATGCCAGTGATTTGTACACAGCCCGAGAGCGAGACACCTGCTCTGTGACGTGTGCGTGCGTGTGTGTGGGCAGTCTTGTTTACCCTTTCACGGATCGTCGACAAAGCGCTCGAATTCTTGGGGTAGCAGCGGTGGCGGGTTTGATGCGCCCGTTTTTGTCAACGGCCCGTGCACGGCTTATGCTTCTGAGTTATTGCGCGCCTAAGTGTCTGCCGCGAACAGGGCGCGGGTGGGGTGGGGGGTGCCGGTGCATCGAACATTACGGTATTTAGGTGATCGCTTGGACACCTTTTATGGATCGATTTGCTTAAGAAGGATGAGCTCCGGGCGGGTGTGTGTTTCAATTTGGTGCAGTCGCAAGAATTATGTGCTTTCAGAGGCGCACACACACTCGCCGCCACGTGCACCGACTGGGAGGTACTCGGATTAAGTTTTATGAGTTCTTTCGGATATCACGTAGGGAAATGCTTAAGTCTATGGCCGATAAAAATCATGACATTATTCGGAATGCCTGTCTTTCACTCCGCAGGTATCTCTGGAGACGTTCTAGCGGTGTGTGGGCCGCTCAGAATAGAGACATCACTGGATGGGGGTTTCGTGGACGGTTAAGACATCTGTGGGGCGTCTGATGTGACACTCATTGAAGAGTTTTGTGAACTGTGCTTTGGGTTTTCAAGAACTGGGCCTTAATTCGGATTGAACACGAAAAAAAATTCATTATTTGGCCAGATAGTGCGTGTGCCCTTAAGAGGGGATCAGGGTCTGTTCGTTTACTGCACTCACTCACTTTAGAGGAGATTGGGGTTTGTTCGTTTATTGCACTCACCACCGACGTGTCGTCTTTTACAGATTCTGGGCATAACGGTTTCAGTCAGTTCTAGACTTTGTTGGTTTTTTAAGCGCTTTACGAAGACTCTTGACATGTTCCAGCAAAAACAAGTGTTCCGCGTTCATCTGTTTTCACTCGAAAGAAAAGAAAATATATCCAATCTTAGACTGACTTCAGAGACTTCAGAGGTCGGTAACGAACTCACCGAGACCGTCAATGTCAAAAAAGGTTTTAGACAAGGGGACGCGCTGTCATGTGACTTCTTTAACATCGTTCTTGAGAAGATCGTGCAAAACTCACCGGCCAACACAAGAGGCACGATCTTCGATCTTCCAAAGGTAGCTAAGGACTTCGTCTACCTTGGCTCCGCCGTAAACAATTCAAACAACATCAGTACCGAGATCAAACGCAGAATAACTCTTGCCAACCGCTGTTTTTTGGGGCTCAAAAGGCAATTGAGTAGACCAAGCTGACTCTATACAAGACCTTGATCATCCCAGTCCTGCTGTACGGCGCAGAGGCATGGACAATATCCCAAGCGGATGAACAGTCTCTTGGTCTTTTCGAGAGGAAAGTTCTGCGCGCTATCTTTGGTCCTGTTTGTTTGATGGCATTTGGAGGAAAATGTTCATCCACGAACTATATGGACTGTACAGCGACAAGAGTCTAGGCAGGCGTCTACGGATCCAATGCCTAAGATGGCTAGGCCATGTAGAGCGTATGGGCAACTTAGCTCCGGCCCGAAAAGTCTTCGACTCTGAGCCTGTGGGACAACGCAACAGAGGACGTCCACGAACAAGGTGGCACGCACAAGTCGAGCCTCGGCCGGCTTTGTGTGGGAAATTGGAGACAACTGACGGAAGATCGTGCTGGCTAGAGAGGCATGTTGAGTGAGCCCCAGGTCCACCTTGGACTGTAGCGCCCTAAGAAAAAGAAGAAGAAGAAGATTCGAATCCTAGTGATCAAATTAACGCCACTATCACTGGAGCGGTAGTAGTGGGCGCCGTGGCGTAGTGGGTAGGTGCGTCGACTCCTACGCTCGAGGTCGTCAGTTCGAATCTCGAAAAAAACATCAAACATTTTTTCACGGCTCCACCTCTTTCGAGTTACTAACAATGCTTAAAGAGTATAACTGTCTAGAAAAAAGCTTCTCAATCTCGCCGTTCGGAGTCGGCATTAAACTGTAGGTCCCCTCCGCTCGTGAGAGAACAATAACACGCACAACACGAGTGGTTGCTGAGAAGCTAGGCCCAGGTCCACCTCGGACTGTAGCGCCGCCATTATTATTATTATTATTATTATCACTGGATCGGTCGATCAGTCTGACTGTGGGTATCACAATGGACTAACATGGTCTAAGTGTGCTGATGAATTCACTAGCACCCCCTTAACCTAACCTAACCTTAGAGTTGGGTCAAACTCCAAGGACTTCACCAGCTCTTGAAGGTCTGAAGATACACAATAATTAAAGAAGCAAAACTGATCCTGCGTTCCTTCGAAAAGAAGGTTCTACGCCGGGAGCATATCATAAAGCGCTACCCTGTTAAAGCCAACAAGTGCCCTTAAGTTCATGTCTAGTAACTTAATGAAAGAAAAAACCGTTAATGATGACTCAATGCCGGGTGCCATTTACGATCAAATTTTGATTTTTTTCAAATCTCCAGAAATACAGTTGAAACCGAGTGACCGAGTGCAAAACTTCTACCAAACAGCTAACTTTGGAGGTACATCTATAACAGATAGTTCAACTTCTGTGTGCCACCAAAGATATAAAAAAATTACATTGCCTGCCTATTTGTGCGGAAGAAGATGACAAAACCGTGAACTCGAAGAAATGTACAACGACTTGAATGCAGCCCAAAAGGCAAAAATCAATTGACGACTAAACTTCCGCGGCCATGTTAAGCGTATTACAAGAAAGAATAGAGCCAAAAAGGTCTTCGAATCGCGGCTCATTCAAGAAGAGGAATTATGAACTCCGGTGCGGACACCAAGTTATTGGGGATGTAAAGACGCTTGCAGAGTGACCAGAGCATTAAAAATGTAGAGCAGCCATAGCAGCCAAGACTTTCCAAAGACCGTTGACCCAACAAATAAGACGAGATATGATCTTACAGTGACGTTAAAAAGTTGTCTCTAACGGCGTTAAGGGTAGATGTTTTGACCGCAACTAGGCTGGATCTTAAAAAATTGGGCTGACGTTAAATAAGGTTCAAATTTTGGCCTATTTTTGTTTGAGAACGAAATAAGACCAAACTTTTGAAACTTGGCTTTATTTCATTTGGCCTTATTTCACGTCACCCCAATTTTTTAATATCCAGCCTAGTTCCGGTCAAAACATCTGTCCTTAACGCCGTTAGAGACGAAGTTTTTTAAGTTTTTTATCATATCTCGTCTTCTTTGTTGGGTCAACGGTCTTTGGAGAGTCTTGGCTGCTCTACAGTCTTAGTTTTTGGCTTTTTGGGCTAAGCCTCTTTACATCTCCAATAGCTTGGTATTCGCACCGGAGTTCGTAATTCCCCTTGAATGAGCCGCGATTCGAAGACCTTTTTGGCTCTATTCTTCTTCTTTTTCTGAAATTAGTTTTGAGGACGGATCAAAAATTTGTTTCGAGTTCCATTTAAAAGTTACGGCCTTGGTTTTTTGAACAGAAGTCCGAAATTTAACGTCTTCTGCTTTCTGCAGTCTAACTGACTGACTTTAATAAATTGAGGATTACTGGCGCTACAGTTAGAAGTAGAGTCAGGCCTAGTTTATTCAGGAACTAACCGTGTTTTGCCTGTTATTGTTCTCTTAAGAATGAGGGGGCCCTACAGTCTTTGAAGTCCTCAACCATCATCCCCAGTTCCTACTGCAAACCCGATGCCCCATTCCTAGCAAAATCTCAAAACAAAGTCGCCTACAAGGTCAACGATTTCTGCTGAACTGTAAAAGACACACGAGTTCATAACCCCCATGCACTCATACTCAACAGAGATCTCAAAAGATCCCATGCTCTTTGGCTTTTATATCTCAGATTTCGCATTAATGACGATCGTAAATTAGAAAGACGATACCTCAAGAGCATCATCAGCCATCCGCCAGCGAGCATCAAGCAACAAAATTGCATTCAAATTAAACTGCACCAGTCGAGCGGGAATGCCAAGCGAATCATAAAACCACAAAATACAGAGAAAAAAAAACCCCAACCCCACCCCGTGTGCAATCGGTTTTCCAATTAACAATTTTCCCTGTGATACATCTTCATTAAGTGACGGAGTGGCGGAAAGCATCTCGGCTTAAGAAAGAAGCCGAACCGCAGAGATAATCACTTTTCTTCATTTTATCTGTGCCTGCACCTCGGTGAAGGACTTGACGCCGTTCATTGTCTATGATTGGCCTCCCTCTGGGTGCCGAGACAATCTGTTTCTGGAACTCCATGCACACACATGAACCAATGATATGGTGGTGGGTAATGATTTTCACTGGCTTCTAGGCTTTGTCCTCAAGGTGGGAAGAGGAAGAAACAGGGAATTAATCAGAAGCGCCGTACAGTGGGGCATCGGTGGAGATATGACGATCAAAATTGAATCGATTGTTGAAGAACTGGTGGCAAGTTCAGTGGAGTGAGCAGGTGGCTGAAGAAAATCATGTGGCGATCATGAGAAGAGATCGATAGTTGACGACGACCATGAGCAGTAGCAGATCGATAGTTGGCGGTCATTGTGCGAGACGTATAGGGACGACCAACAGACTGGGAATACCGCAGGAGACTCAAATGACTCCTTCAAAAAACCGTCTTCAAATTAGGCTTCAAAAACAAGTATCCGATGGAAAGGACGAAGAAAATCGAGACCGACGAAGATCGAAACCGAAGAAGATCGGGACTGAATAAGATCGAGACCGAGGAAGATCGAGATCGACGAAGACGATCGAGACCGACGGGGATCGAGACCGACGGGGATCGAGACCAAAGAAGAACGGGACTGACCAAGATCAAGACTTACCGAAGGAGATCAATGCCGAAGAAGGTCGAGACCGAAGAAGATCGACCATTGCAACGAGGATCGATCGTTAACTTGAAACTTCTTTGGTTCTTGACATCGAGGCAGTGTCAGTGGCGCAACGAAATAAAGGGGATCACGATCAATGTGGCGCAGATAAATTGGACGAAACCTAAAGCAATTTCCTGTGCCAGCTTCAACTAAAGAGCTTCAACTAAAGAGAACACGATTAATTTTTGGTTAAGATTTTGAACAGAATTTTCACCTGATCGCAGCAACAAAACTGATGATCGCCTAGAAAAAGGCAAAATTTGAAAGCCTTCTACTTCTAGTCTCGATCGGTGGTCTTGTTCTAGAAGAGGTCTTGTTCTAGAAGAGAACAGTCCCTCAGTGGGTTTGTCAAGGCCTCATACGAAGAATACCCCATCCTTCAAGTTTTTGCCAAGATCAGTGTTCTGACACTGATCTCCCCTCGGCACAGAGTTCATAAGCGAGTAGAAATCGATGCATTTTTGTCTATCTGGGGACTACCCGACTTCAATGCAGTAAAAAGATAACAGACCTCCTCTTGAGCTTGTAGGAATATTTTTCTGAGCACACAATCCAGAACAATGCGTCCCACTGTACCACGTACACCACCCATCACATTCCCGACCGCAATTATCATTCTATTTACGCTGGATTGGCGCACGATAATCGCAACCCACAGGACAGCAGCGAGGCGCGGTTCTTCGAACGTTGCTGACGCCGCCGCGCCGCCACTGCCTCGACACCCTGTGGCACAATGCACTTTTCTCAAAACCACTCCTAATGTACGACATTAAAGGTGTTTCGCTGGTGTCTTCCCTTCAGTGGTTTTATGCTTTTGAAATCAAATTGTACCCTAGTGACGATGATGACGCCTCAACGCACACACACCGAGACCTCACTGCCGTTGCTTCCAGCCGTTTGAGGGCAGTCTCCTCCCGTCTGCCCTTCTGGTCGCAATGCCAGCAGTGGTGGCATGTCGCGCGGTTATGCGTTTGTTATTCGTGCGGCACTTAACTTCATTAGACGACGACGTCGGTCGATGGAAACTGAGATCAGTGACGGTGGCGGCTCCAGCAGCAGACCTACGCCTCCCTCCATTGCAACTGAAGAGATTACCCGCATCTTGATTAGATACCACCATCTCAAGGATACAGCTGCTGCTGCGTCACGAGATGTGAAAGCAGGGGAGATGGAGGGACAGATGACGCAGCAGGAGGGGGTAGGAAGTGTCAGTGGTTCCGTGACTTCCGTTTGGTGTCTTCACAAACATCTCAGGCAGTCAACTTATTATTGCAATCTATGTTAGAATGTTGTTGTTGTGGTTGCCATTTACCTCACGTTCACGTTCCACCGGGGTATCTGGTGTCCGTGTGTGTGCGTCGTCTTTGCTCCTCTGCGGCTGGGCATGGGGGAGCTTGATGACGATTGGTATTCGCGGCAAGTGACGACGTAATTCGAAGCAATGTTAATTGGGGATAAGTCAATTAGTTGGCGTGATAACATGGAACTTATTAAAGTTTCTTTTTCTTTTTCTCCGTTTTATTTTTTGCCTTGACACGTTACTCAGTGACAGGACCTTCAGTTGACGTTCCGTGGGTAAGAAGATTGTTGCGTCTTCTTTCGTTTGAATTGCAGAGAGACTGGAAGTGTGGAATGATGACTATTCACCAAGAGGGATATTCCTAGAGCAAGTCATGAGTCGAGTCAAGAGCTAGGTTAAGACTGGCAGGAAGATCATGTTTGGTGACTGACAGCTGTCAATGGCTCAAAATTTGCGAATGATCGTCCGATGCCTTCATCACGCCAAGTACATCCTCGTATCGTAGCTCTCATTAGACGACAATTTACCGCCTTCCAACGGCTTTCAATGACCGACAGGAGGACTGTTTTTATCGACAGACTGGCAGGAGGACCATGTTTGCTGACTGACAGCTGTCAATGGCTCAAAATTTGCAAATGATCGTTAGACGCCTTCATCGCGTCAAGCACAACCTCGTATTCTCGCTCTCACTAGACGACAATTTACCGCCTTCCAACGGCTTTCATTGGCCGACAGGAGGAACGTGTTTGCCGACTGACAGCTGTCACTGGCTCAAAGTAAGATCGATAGTTGGCGGTCATTCCGTGATGCCCTCATCAGATATAGGGACGACCAACTGACTGGGGATACCACAGGAAACTCAACTTCACAAAACCGTCTTCAAGCTAAACTTCAAGAACAACTATCCAATGGATACGTGATCTCGATCATTAAGCAAACATCAAGATCGGGCCATGTTGAGTTGCAGTTTCGTTTACTCTTGTATTTATGGCCAACATTTAACAGCCGAAATGTAGAGGCCGAGTGAAGACATTCGATTATTTTGTTTTCCGATTTGATCAGTGATCTTGTCTTGAAAGATCAGAGCTTGTGAAGGTGATAAGAACTTGAAAAGATTTTGTCAAGAAACGTGAAGAACGAGGATGTAAGACCTCATCTGCTGCTAAATACGAAGCGAAGCCCTTGTGGTCATTAAAGATCAAGAAGTCACCGATCTTACTGATCGCGTCACAAATTCGAGGAGCCGCGATCGCTCTACATGCATGGTTTTGGGAGTTTCTTTTATAAAAAGGACTCAACTGGCACCTGTTCAGTGGGTAGTTTCTGCGCCACGATTGAAGATCATTTCAAGCAGTTGCCTCGGGTCACAACAAGAGAAAGACGAATGAATGAAGTTGGTCAAGATCAGTAACATAAATTGCATCAAGATGTCGGTAGAAAAGCGATTCAAAAAAGGTTGGGCGGCAACTGTCAAAGTGAGCGAATGAGGGAGCCTAAATAACCGAGTCCCAGTCGAGTGATCATGGCTGAAGGAAAACCTGATCAAGACGCATTGATTGCATCGATTTAGTTTACGATTCAGGGCAAAATTCGTGATCAAATGTTCCTACAACCATGATCAGTCATCTGGAACTCAGCTAAGGACTCCAGATAAGCTCAAGACTGTTGGGTCATTTTTTTTTGGCAAGATCAGTGATCGATTCGAGGAAAGAAACGTCGAAATGGAACTCAAGACGCAAGATCAGTGATCACTTCGGTAAAAGAAACATCGAGTGGAACTCAAGACACTTTTCTAAAGACTTATACGTTCGGCTAGATGAAATTGAAAAAAATTAACTGATCGTGCCGTAAGATCAGTCATCCTATTGAGCGATCAAACGATCTTAACAAGACAAAGAGTCAAGAATGGCGAAGCTAAGTCCAAACTTTGACTTCTCAGAGGTGAGCGGCTAAGCTCAAGACTACTGGAACATTCTTTTAGCAAGATCAGTGATCGCTTCGGGGAAAGAAACGTCGAAATGGAACTCGAGACAAATTTCGTTCGGTCGCATCGTATTAGTATAGGACTTAGGTCTCAATACTAAGCTTAGGTCTTGATCAAGTTTTCCTACAGCCATGATCAGTCGTCTAGAAGTCAGCGAAGGAGAGCGGCTAAGCTCAAGACTGTTGGGACATTCTTTTGACAAGATCCTTGATGACTTTGGCAAAGAAACATTGAAATGGAACTCAAGACGCAAGATCAGTGATCACTACGGGGAAAGAAACATCGAAATGGAACTCAAGAGAAATTTCTGAAGACTTCTGCGGTCGGTTAGATGAACGTGAATAAAAATTAACTGATCGTGTCAAGCCGATCTGTCAACGAAAACCAAGTGGATTCTTTGTACCGGGAGCCGTTTTTGAATCGAAATTAATTTAAAGATCTGCCTTCCTGGGGAGCGATCAGACGATCATTAGCAAGAGAACTTGATCTAAATTAGGGTCACGTAAGAATAGAGAAACTAGGCCCACATTTCGACGTCCTGAAGGCAAGTTGCCAAACTCAAGACTGAGGACATTTTTGGAACATTTTCGCAAGCTCAGTTATCGCTTCAGGGAAGGAAGGAACTAAAAGACAAATTAATTAAAACGTCTACGATCGGATAAATGAAATCGAAAAAAATTAATTGATCGTGGCAGACCTATTTGCGAAACAAAGCTAAGCGGAAGCTGTACCGGAAGTCCATTTTAAATAGAAATTGATTTTCGGGAAGATCAGTCTTTCTGGTGAGTTTGTAAAAATTGATCGCCTCCTTCGACCAATTTAGCGGTCAGACAGATTTGTCGAGTAGTTACGACAAGAACATATTCGAACCCTCGGCCTCACTAGATAACAATTTGTCGCTTTCTAGCGGATTCCAACGGTGTTTACCGACAGACAGCTGTCACTGGCTCAAAATTTGCAAGTGATCTTTCGACGCCCTCAACAGCTGCTGAGTTCAGACAGATTTGTCGAGTAGTAACGCCAAGCACATGTTTGTGGCCTCAACTCAGTAAATGTCAATTTATCGCCTTCCAACGGTTTTTATTGGGCCGTGGCCGTGTGGGTTTGTGCGTCGACCCATGTGCATTAGACTTTCACAGTCTAGGTTCAAAACCAAGTCCAGACAAGCAATTTTTCCAAAAAAAACTTGTTCGCGGCTCTACCTCTTTCGAGTCACTGACAATGCTCAAAGAGAATAACTGTCTAGAAAAAGCTTCTCAATCTCGCCGTTCGGAGTCGGCATTAAACTGTAGGTCCCTTCCACTCGTGAGAGAACAATAGCACACTCAACACGAATGGTTGCTGAGAAGCAAGGCCCAGGTCCACCTCGGACTGTACCGCCGCCATTATTAACGGAGGCCCGTGTTTACCGGCTGAAAAATGTCAAAGGCTCAAAATTTGTTATTAACTTTTCGATGCCTGTCAATTCAGCCAGATGCGTCGAGAAGTAACACGTCAAGTGAGAACAGATTTGTGCCGTCGCCCTCAGTAAACGACAAGGTCTCAGTTACACGACATTCAGGTCCCTCCCCTCTTGTGAGCGCAAGAGTATTCGTGGACGTCCTCTCTGGTTTTATCTGTCCCACTGGTTCAGAATCGTAGATCGGTCTTGGGCATGAATTGATGGGCGAAAGGTGCCTGCAACCTTCAAAGATCATCTTTCCCGTCACTTTCCTGATTTTCTTTGATTTAAGAGACCGTTAGTTCGCTAAGCACTCAATTCCATCAAAATGAGTTGCAATACCGTTCCAAGTCCATCAACACCACCACCAATCAGTCCAACTCGATGGATAACCAAGTCCCCTCGCTCCGAGAGTAACCTCCACAATCACTCCAAAATTCCCATCAACCACCTCTGATTACCTTTCACTGCGGCCGAACGAAATAAAGCAATTTAAGTCCCCTGCGGCGCTGATCAGCCCTGAAACAAGCGAACCATTTTCCAATCATCCATCAAAACCCAGATGTCTATTCTGTCCAAGCTCAGCGATTGCTCTATTACCGGCTCGGACCGCGTCTGAGTTATGAAGAAAAAGAAGTGCCACAGGACTCCCAACTCGGCCCACTGTTCTTTATGCGAAATTACAGCCCCAGACAGAGGCCATCGCCTTAGCATTGAAATAAACTGCTGCAAATCGAACGAATCGAATGATAATGCGGCAGCGACAAAGACGAATGCCGTCCACTGCCCGCTCCGCCTGAGGACTGTCTCTCCCTCTCTCTCTCTCTCTCCTGCCCCCAAACGACAACCAACCGAAACCCTCGAAGGGATCATTTGTATCTATTCACAGAGAGAACCTGACACAACGACTTCCTTTTGTTTCGACGTCCCCCGATGCTTGGTCCCATCGGCCGGCCATGCTCGCCATCGTTGTCCATTATTACACTTATCTGCCCGAGATGCACAGATCTGGGGCCCAGCTGCTGTACCTGGTGGTGGTGCCGTGCTCCAGTTCAGTTCTCCACCCCGCACGCTCTGTAATTATCGTTATTATTGTATAGACGCGGTTCAATAGTGGAATAATGCCACCGGCCTCTCAAAGGAGGTTATTATGATGTTGGCCGCTTAAATCTGTAAGAATCCATCACGGACTCGGTCGGCCAGTGTGCTGTGCGCGCTAACAACACAGTGGCAAGTGAATGGCGGCGCAGAAATAGATTTATATGCCCAGATAGAGCCGCAACAAGGAAGTGAATTCATTTCGAATCGAGGAAGAGCAAGAGCGGACGACCGGCTAGCCCCGGCTAATGGGCACTTAGTTGCCCTAGCCGCCCCAGAGACAGAGTCCGGCTATAAGTGTAATCATTAGCTCTGTAATGCAATAATAAAGTGAAGTGGTCGTTTGTCTTGATTTCGCCCGTCTTGACGTACGTTTCACGTTCGACGTTCAAGTGCTCGGTTGTAACTGGACGCAGGTGTTGCGCCGCTTCGGTGGCAGTCCTACTTGAAGGGGAGCTCTTGTTGAGTAGCAAGTTGATGGGCATTGTTATTAAGTGATAAGGACTGGAATGACCTCTCAAGCGATACAACGACGGGGAGACTGTTTACTTTGGAAAGTTTTCACTGACGTCAAGATATTGAAACACAAATTTTGCAGTTAAGTGCAGAATAGCTTACGTGTAACTGGTGTGGGTGACCGTGGTGAACGTACCTGAAACGAGAGAACAGAAGGGGGGTTGTTAGAAAATACTTGCACCAGACGGTGGGTAAACGGAAGATTAAAGTGGCATGAGTGGACGTGGTGACATTAGGGTTACACGTGCTTCGTTAAGTTGCGATTCGAAATGCTTAGCGTTGCAGATAGGGCTGGGGCTTTGAGGAATAGGTGGACGTAGGTTGTTGTAACAAGAGTTTGAGGGTACACTTTGGAAGAAGGGCGGGCGACAATTTGAGTTCCGTTAGGTTAAGGTGACAGATTGCAGGTTAGCAGTCACACTTAGGCCAACATAGATCCGTTGGGATACCCCGCGGATAGAGTTTCTCCAATCCACTAAACCATCTGCTGCTTGCTATAAAGCTCTTGAGTTGACTTAAATTAACGTTATTCAGGTCGCGAAAGTTAAAGCCGTCGATCAAGTGACGAGACTGCTGATACTCATCTCGGCTGCGCCCTCTAATAATAATAATAATAATAATAATGGCGGCGCTACAGTCAGAGGTGGACCTGGGTCTAGCTTCTCAGCAATCACTCATCTTGTGCGTGCTATTGTCCTCTCACGAGTGGAGGGGACCTACAGTTTAATGCCGACGCCGAACGACGATTTTGAGAAGCTTTTTCTATACAGTTATACTCGTTGAGCAATGTCAGTGACTCGAAAGAGGTGGAGTCGTTAAGAAATGTTAGCTGTTTTTCGGGATTCGAACCTTAGACCTCAAGCTAGGAGCCGACGCACCTACCCACTACACGATGGCGTCCACAAAAAATTGCTGCATCTGGGGCTCGGAAATCCCGCGCGCTATTGTCGAGAAGTCAATGCATCCACAGAGAGTGACAGTTTGGTGCGGATTGTGGAGTGGTGGCATCTTTGGACCATTTTTCTTCGAAAATGAAGCTGGGAACAGCATTTCGGTTCAACGTAATTTTGTTCATTTCATTCCATTTTTAAAAAAGAAACTTGTATTTGGCCCATTCTTTAGTCCAGGAGTCCGGAGCTCAGTTCGGGGTTATCCTGGGCCTTAACCAACAGCCTCTCCAGCTACCAGGACAATCTTTCGCTAAAAGTCCCCAGTTGCGTACGCCAAGTTGGTTAAGGTCCCCAAGCAATTGAGTGTTCCACTTTTAGATGTGGACGTCCCTTGCTGCCTTATACCACTGGTTCAGCATCAAAAATAGGCCATAAAGGCGTCGATATGTCCATGAGTGAAATGTAGTCGCATTGTAGTTGTGCAAGCTACATAAGCTCGTTGGTCAGGGGATCCATCTCAGTCTTCACCGGCGTCTATGCACAAGAACCGCTTCTGCATTAGAAATTGACTGTATTCTGCTTGATGAATCACAGCCTCTACCCACAGCACACGCCCACGCAATAGGACAGAAGTATCCCATCCGCAACGCAAGTCAATTCAAAGAACTACCGTCTTCATCAAAGTTCAGTCAAGACTTGAGTAAGGATTTTCTTTTCCTTCGTGATGAAAGGTTCGACATTTTGTGGCTTCTCAGGAAATTCATCAGACTTCCAGTCAAAAGGACCTTTTCTTTCGGTCGCTCCTTAGCCGCCACACGTGGACCACAACTCCAGGAACCTGACGAAATGGAATCCCTATCAACCAACTCAAGAGGTAAACCAAAAAAAAAGAAGAAAGTCCTTCAAAGAACAGTTGGTTCTTCCTCCAGCAGGCATCCAGGACGAAATAAATTCGCTCCGTCCTTTGTCTCTCGTATGCTCGCCTTCATTTTAATGCATGTCCTTCGTATGTTATCCCACTTGAAAAAAAAAAGTTAATGGAGGACCACAGGACCAGCATTACCACCCACCCACGGCAAGGACGAGAGTAAATACCTCCCGCCTCCCATCCGTCGAAGATAGATACGATATGTAACAGCATACACGCGCGGACACAATGAGGACGAAAATAAAGAACAAGCACAGAAAAAGCCAAAAAAAAGGAGGAAGAAAAAAACTGACAAAGTCCTCCGCTGTAAAGAGGGATGGCAGTCGAAGATAGCGCACAGAAGCCTTTTTATGTCCTAATTTGGTAGGGACACACCACCACCACCACGGTCGTCGTCCTTTGTTGCTCACCAGGGGACGGTTTGCGAGGGAGACTTCTAAGTGCTAACAAAGTCCACACAAACGGGTTCGAGGATAAAAATTTACGACCCTGCCGGAGGTGGTAGTTGATGACCGGGTGGGGGCACAGAGGAGGTGAAAGAGCTGGAGGGAGGGGAAAAAATCAATAAATCACCAGTCCAAACGGACCCTGTCGATGACATTCTGTTTTGTGCACTGCGGGTGTCAATTAAAAGGAAGCAACACAAAAAAAAATCCCAGAATGTAGTCGTCCTTTGGAAGGACAATCAGGCAATCGGTGACTTTCGTTGACTGCCGGCATGGAGCAGAGAAGAAAAACATCCCCCGCCCGGGGGTCGTGCTCTAATGAAATTGCAAAACCCTCGCTGAATGCCGATGAGGAGCATGTGCTCCGGAACAGCTGATGTTCATCGAACCAAATGCTCACCAAGGCGCACGAGGAGTGGCCAAAACCTATTCAGGACCCAGAATGTTTGATATCTCCCACAGAAGGACTATCAGTCGTTGCTGGGCGAGGGGGGCCGCTGTGCCTGCTGGTTGTGGCGCGTTATCTTCGAAACAACGACGGCAACGGAAACAGTGACACGTGCCGCAACTTTTCAGTGAGTAGGTGTCAATCAAAACGTTTCAACGATTTCAACTTTCGCCTCGTCGTTTCTGCCGTCGCTCGTTACGCAGTCAGTCAGGAGCTGTCTGATGAATTTTTAACAAGCATCCGGGAGGGCGAGGCAGGGCGCACACAAGGATCATGACATTTTGTCATGCGGGAGACGCACAGAGATACAAACAACTCGGGCAGGCGATGTTGTTTGGCTTGAAGATTAGACGGAGAGTGGATGTGATTAGAGCACAGGGCGGGTGGCGTGGCGCAGGGCTGACGATGAGGATTTCTCATTTCCTGCGGCATGACGGGGATGGAGGGCTGGCGTAGGAGCTGAGGATATCTGTGTCGCTGAGGATATTTGCCCAGACTTATGTTGGAGACAGTTTCTTCATTTTTGGCGACATCTTGCATGACGTTGCAGGAAAGATTGATGATGCATGTGATTACCCTGATGACGTTTTGCGTGACGTTATGCACGCTGAATTGTGGATTAGTTCAATGGTTTGATGCGCCGAATGGGCAGTTGCATGAGAAACATTTTGGCTATGGAACACTTCTTTTTCTTCTTCTTAGGGCGCTACAGTCCGAGGTGGACCTGGGCCTGACTCAAAGTGCCTCTCCAGCCAGCACGATCTTTCGCCAGCTGTCTCCAGTTTCGCACACCAAGCCGGCCGAGATGCCCCTCGACTTGTGTGCGCCACCTTGTTCGTGGACGTCCTCTGTTGCGTTGTCCCACAGACTCAGAGTCGAAGAAGCGACTTGACACCACTCGATTATTTTGTCTGGGGCTGAGTCAAGTACTTAATCTACACAAGCAAACCAAACATTCCGGGGACAACATTCGAGACGCCATTGCCGGAATAATCCCGGAATGAGTCCACAAAAATTGGACCGACCGTTTGAAGCACTGCTAGCGGAGTCGAGGCGACCTTCTGAATGATTCTTCTCTGCTAATTCGTACGATGGCATGAATGCAGCTTCAAAATAAAGCCAGAATCATCTTCATATCTCACACCGTTGGTGTTTTATTTAAATTTCTTTTCCTATCGTTCTTATCTTGTCACCATCTGCCTTGCTGATTTAAATTTTAAATTTAAAAAAATTAAATTAAATTTAAAAATGAAATTAAATTTAAAAAATTAAATTAAATTAAATTAAAAAATTAATTTAAATTTAATTTTTTTAATTTAATTTAATTTTTCAAATTTAATTCAATTTTAAATAATTTTAAAATTTCTAAAACGGCGGGGTCAAGTGAATGACGTCGTTTCGATTCTCTTCATCTTCGGGTGGCATTATAGTTCGCGTTGGACTTGGGCATACCGCCTACAACAGCCACTCGTGTTGTGCACTCGTATCGTTCTCTCGCGAGTAAAGGGAACTTACGTCGACTAACGAGGATTTAGAGACTTTTCATGAGATTTTGAGACTTCATGAGATTTATGCTCTCTGTGAGCATTTTGAGAGGCGGTTCTGTGAAAATTAAAGTTGATGTACCCGGAATCGAACCACAGACTACCCAATCGCGGCTTCCGTTGGCTCGTATACTTCGAATCTTCTCGCTTTCATGAGTTTTTTTGGGAGGATCTTTGCTGTTCGTGTGAATTTGCTGCTTGAGTTGAATAAAATTTTAACTGAAAAGTTTGCACATAAAGAACTAAACAATGCCCTCAAGTGGACCCTGAAACTGTGCTTCATTTGACATGTTTCAAGAGTGGACTAATGTCCTTACTAGGTCTGATTCCAGGAGAAATCTAACACGAGGGGTCGAACTGTAGCACCTTGAGCAACAAAATCTTTAATTTGGTAGACGCAGCAGTTTGCGCTTTAGTTGATCTACAACGCCCAGTGGGATCCTTGTCATACGCGTTGAAATGTGTAACTCGTCGTGAGAACATTTTCAAACTGGCGACACCTTGAACCCTCGCTGCTTCAACTCAAGTTCGTCTCGAACTGTAGCGCCATTCAAGAAGAAGCTGAATGGGCATCAAGGAGCAATCACAATCGGCAACTAATAGTAATAATAATAATGGCGGCGCTACAGTCCGAGGTGGACCTGGGCCTAGCTTCTCAGCAACAATCGGCAACTAGGGCCCATTAAAAATGAGTCAAAGTGGAGAAATGGCAAAACCCGTGGGCAACGTCACTGCAAAAAGCATTGAGCCCTTGTCGTTAGGTTAGGTTAGGTATATGGGTGCCCTTGGTGACATAAAAATGTCAGCGGCTCACATGTAATTAAGAAGAGTGACAGGAGGACATTAACACACTTTCCAACTGAACTGCTTGTCAAGCAGGTCGGACCGTCTGAATCAAGAAGACTCAAGCCTTCTGCAATGTCAACGCTTTGCGAGAAGAAACCTGCTTAAGCATTGCCTGCTCTGAAGAAATATTCTCATCGAATAGCAAAAGGAAGGATGCTCACAACCCAAGAGCCTCGCAAGGCACCCGATTGAAGACTTAATGACAGTTAGCGTCAAAAGCGTCACTTTCGAATGCCGCAAAGAAACAAACTTTGAAACTATTGCCAAGAAAATCCTTCTCATTCCCACCCTTCTCCAGCTTAGAGCCACCATCCAGAGAGGCAACCACTTAGCTCGTGACACAATTAAATTCTTAACGGATTATCCGAGCCACCGAAAACCGTCTAAAGAGCAATTTGATGTGACTTTTTGCAAGTTTTCCTGATGAAAGTAGACTCACTCAAACCCCCTGTGGGATTTGCCATTTCCCAATCCGCTTTCCCGCCCCAGCAACCAAAGCATTTCATTGAAGCGCAATGAACGCTGATGGAATCGACTCAGCGAAACGGATTTGATTGAGGATCAGTCAGTCAACTATCAAATGAACAAGCAGAAGTATAATTTAGAGCACTTCACGTGTCAACGTAGCGTGCATTCATCGCCAACTTCGGCTGCAAAGTCAGCCCACACTCGCGCCAGAGTTCGGAATTTATTGTCTGAAACCATGCCAACTTCGTACAGCGCCACCCAAGCGTCGCAATTATTCGTGAGTCCTTGAAGGCTCCCCCCACCCCAGACCTGCACACGGCCAACTTCCCTGGCATCGCAAATTCAGGAAACTCAAGTCAGACACAACGATTCCAAGCATATGCTCGTTGCTGCCAGCCACCGCACCGCACCGCACCTACACCCTCCTTCTGGCCCGAAAATTATGGAAAATTATGCACAATGAAGCACTGCGATCTTAATCTCAACCGTCTTTCCGACATCATCCCGCCACCACCGTCGTCGTCGTCGTCGCCGCCGCCATGGCAGGATGTAAAAATCGATACCCGACGACGCTATTATTCATCCGGCAAGCGCGAGGCGCACGAGGCCGAAGAAAACAGAAACGGAGACTCAGCCACCCACCGGCACATACACAACGCTCCAAAAAAAAGGGACGAAACAAATTGAAGCAAGACAAGTCTCGTCCTTTTTCACTTTCTTCTGTGCTTCTGCTGAGTCTTCGCCCGTTTTTTTTTTTTGTTGTTTCCTCTTCGACAAGGATCCTACTCAAATGTCGTCGGCAGAATGGGTGTCATAATGCCGGTGGGGAGAAGGAGAGACTGCTCCAAAATAACAACATCCTCCCCACTCATAGGCCCCGACTGCCACCACCACCACCCGGAGGGAGCAGTGAACAAGGACGACATCGATGCGATGATGACGAGATGACGGGGATGAAGTTTCACAAAATTTACGCCTCGATGGCGGGGTGGTACCCTGGCTTTTTCGGTGGCCTGACGGGAATTACATTCGCAAAAGCAAAGCACACGCGGGTGTATGTGCATCAGGATAAGAGAAGAAACCGAAGGCAACGGCAGTAGTAGAGGCACTCGAGCGAGGACAACGTTGCAAAAGAAAAACGCAAAATCATACGAAACAAACGAACAGTGCAGGAGTAGAATAAAGGACGAAATAAAATTCCTCCTTTGGGGCGTAAATAAAAAGTGCTTATGCCAACAAAGACTGCAAAGAGGACGGCGAAGAGGCGAAGAGCCTAGTAAATTACGACGAGGGATGCACAGAAGACGAAGGCGGAAAAAATGAAAAACGTGGAATCAAAAGGAAACCAACGTATACCCGAGTGTGCAGGGTTCCCTAGGCGGTCCATTGTTTCAGGCCTACAACTTGACTGGCAGTCTTCCCCGTCAATGTGGGAGATACCTCATTTTCCACTTTTTTCATCCCGTTGAAATCTCAGAGGTGAAAAGAGGCGAAGTATTTGCTATGCAAATTTTGTTTTCAACGGTTTTTTATAAAAAAAAAAGTTTGGTCTCCTCTGTTGGCTACTGTCCGTTGGGGGCTGGGACTGATGGGAGTCCAGTCTTTGAGGAAGTTAGACGCATATTGATGGAGTGGAGGAACTTACTGGAGTTTTCCTGTGATTGAGTGACAGTTGGGCAACACTCAATAGATGGCGCTGGAACCACAAAAGCGAAAAACGCTCTAATTAATGGTATTTTGATTGCAAAAATTAGACGACGGCTAACTATTTGGGTCTGAAACAGCCTCAAAGTTGATGGACATAAGGTGCATCTCTCTGAGAAGGGGGAGTGTGTCCAGCAGACTGTTCGGATTTGAATTTGTAGGTATGAAGCGTCAAAAATGGCACAACGGTAAAGCTTTGTAACACGATGGCTGGAATTTTTCCCTCTAACTATCTTTGGTTAGACTTTACGTCTTAAGTACGAGCGGCAGACTGCCGATTGCAGTCTTACTTGGGTCAGCTTAGGCCCATTGTGATGCCATAAGGGCCCAATTATCTTCCACTCATTGAACCATTCTGAGCTCCCATTATCCATTTGATGTTGAAATATTGGATCGTGGGCGCCGTGGCGTAGTGGGTAGGTGCGTCGACTCCTACGCTCGAGGTCGTCAGTTCGAATCTCGAAAAAAACATCAAACATTTTTTCACGGCTCCACCTCTTTCGAGTCACTGACAATGCTCAAAGAGTATTACTGTTTAGAAAAAATGCTTCTCAATCTCGCCGTTCGAAGTCGACATTAAACTGTAGGTTCCCTCCACTCGTGAGAGAACAATAGCACGCACAACACGAGTGGTTGCTGAGCAGCTAGACCCAGGTCCACCTCGGACTGTAGCGCCGCAATTATTATTATTATTATTGAAGACTGGTCCACTGGTGTTCCAACACTAGACCCCAGAAGTCAAGAATGGTACACAGATGGATCGAAAATGGATTCTGGAGTTGGAGCTGGAGTCTTTGGACCCTAAACAAGGATCTCTGTACCTATGGGGTCGGGTCCTACTTTTTTTCAAGCTGAAATCCACGCCATTGAGATCTGCTGCATATACAATCTCCTTAAGGGTATCAAGGGCGCAAAAATACAAATCTTTTGGGATAGCCAGGCAGCACTTAAGACTTTACCGTCCAACCAAATAGACTCCAAAACCATCAAATGTGGCCCCGATTCACTGCAATCCCTCGCCAAAGACAACAAAGTGAGACTTGACTGGGTTACTGGACACAAAGGGATGGCAGGTGACGAATCTGCAGATGAACTCGCTAGGGCTGGTTCGGAAACTGCGTTCACAGGGCCTGAACCGTACTGTAGCGTCAATTGGGCAACAGCTACAACGCTGATTAACGAATGCTTGAAATACCACGTTAACAAAATTAACCTGTACCAGGATAAGGAATGTAGGCTATGCTCTGAAAAGATGATATCGTGCCCGTGCGACTTCTTCAACATCATACTTGAAAGAATTGTGCAAAACTCGCACGCCAACACCAGAGGCACAATCTTTCAGAAGTCCGTCCAACTACTCGCATATGCCGACGATATTGACATCGACACCAGTCTGATGTCAATGGCACTTCTGTGAGTATAGCGGCGATGATCAGATGATTTACCAACGGCGGCACCCAGAACTCCAGTCAGCAGAAGTTATTTCGGGTAAATCGTGCGATCATGTGGTAGTTCAAAAGAGCGAATAAAGGCAAACTCGCAACCAAGGATAGAACCAAAAAAATCAAGTAAATTTTTTCGAATACAAACGCTAAGCTTGGTAAAGCGAACATCTTTGCTAGAGTCATCGGTCAACACAGAATGTTGTACAGGCAGGCACGTCTGAAAATGAACCCAGGCTGGTGGACTTTGTTACGGGGCTAGTGTCTGTAGCTAAAACGCGGTTCCCACATCTTAGCATCCAAAGGGATCTGGAGATCTGAGTGAAGAAAGACATTAACCAACTTGGCGTGCATAGTTGGCAACAGCAAGCCGTCCGTTTGTGTAGGATGACGGTGGAGAATGCACGCTGCTCCATCAAGGTCGATAAAGACCTAACCGAGACCCTTGATGTCAAAAAAGGATTCAGACAAGGCGACGCGCTGTGTGTCAAATGTCAAATGTTCTCACGAGAGTTTTTGGTATCGAGGTTTCGCTTAGCTCAAGGTAGCCCTAAACGACGAACATGATCGCCGAACTTGCTCGTTTGGCGAACCGATTTCGTGTTGTTTCTTTAAACCGTCAGCATGTATGATAGGGAAGCGCAAGTGGTGAATTCCTCGATAAAATCGTGGCTGACTGTTGACATTGTGCTTAATCCGCGATATGCACTCGGCGACTTACTTACTTACTTAAGGTGGCGCTACAGTCCGGGGTGGACCTGGGCCTCAACCAACAAGCGTCTCCAGCCAGCTCGATCGTTAGCTAAGTGCCTTCAGTTTCTCACGCACAGTTGGTTGAGGTCCCTTTCCACTAGCATACGCCACCTGAGTCGCGGTCTCGGCACTCGGCGACGTTCACAGCAAAAATGAGGTTTGCTCGCGCACGTGGCCCTACACAGCGAACATGGCCCTACACCGCGAACATCAAAGCCAACGAACACGACAAAATCGACATTTTTCGTCAACAGCGAGCGGCTCGCGAACCAGCCCACCCGTACACGACGAAAATGCGGCGAGCATGAGCAAGTTCGGCGAGGACGAGCAAGTTCGGCGAGCACGAGCAAGTTCGGCGAGAACGAGCAAGTTCGGCGAGCACGAGCAAGTTTGGCCAGTACGAGCAAGTTCGGCGAGCACGAGCAAGTTCGGCGAGCACGAGCAAGTTCGGCGAGCACGAGCAATTTCGGCGAGCACGAGCAAGTTCGGCGAGCACGAGCAAGTTCGGCGAGCACGAGCAAGTTCGGCGAGCACGAGCAAGTTCAGCGAGCACGAGCAAGTTCGGCGAGAACGAGCAAGTTCGGCGAGAACGAGCAAGTTCGGCGAGCACGAGCAAGTTCAGCGAGCACGAGCAAGTTCGGCGAGAACGAGCAAGTTCGGCGAGAACGAGCAAGTTCGGCGAGCACGAGCAAGTTCGGCGAGAACGAGCAAGTTCGGCGAGAACGAGCAAGTTCGGCGAGCACGAGCAAGTTCGGCGAGCACGAGCAAGTTCGGCGAGCACGAGCATGTTCGTCGTTTAGGGCTACCTTAAGGCAAACGTCTCTAAGTGCAATGTCCCTCTCAACCCTGATCTTTTTGCTAAAGAAAGCTCCAGAAGTTCCATTTGTTTAGTCGTGCAGTACCCACAAGCGGCTACCAGTCACTTCAAAGCACAAACATTGCACGTCACCCAATCGATAACCGCTCGAAAAAATCCTTCATCCATAAAAAGAACACATCACACGAACACATCCCTAGGAAACAAAACCCGACCGCAGCTGATACTCTGACAGCAACCAACCTCAAGTTTGCGTCAAAACGCCACCGCCCGCCCATCCCTGCGTCTAACCTTCAACGAAATTGAATGTTGAAGCAGACATTTGGACACCTGTCATGTCACAACCATAACCTTCAGTCCATCTGTCATTTTCCCGTGACCTTTCTCTCCTTGCTCTAAATAATTAATCCCAACGAGGCACTGAAAGTGCCCCATCCAATTGCAGACGCAGGTGTCAAAAAACTGACAGTCACTCCAGCAATTTCCACTTAGACAATCGAAATTCGAAACGAACGGTGGATCCTTCTTCAATTTGTCCATCTGGCATCTGGATTTCACCATTTTCCACGAACCCATCGGCGCCCGTGTGCTCGACACTTTAAATTCAAAATCTCACCGCCACCACCGTCGTCAGATTTGAACGTTAAATCTGCGAAAATCCCCGTCTTAACTCCCATTTCTTTCGGTTGGCATCCTTCGCCGAGCGTAATCCCGTCACCAGTGCTCGGCTCGGTAGTTGGGACCAGTGGCGGCAATCTAAACTGCTCACCAAACCATCTTAATCACTGAAATTTGAATAATATTCCCAAAACGAGGACAGCCGTACACACAGCAGCGCATCAATCCGCCACACACACACAAGGACACCCCTCCTCCGATGCCAAAAACCACTCAACGCCAGTTCGCTCCCCGAACTCTGGCAAATTCATTCTCAAAAATGCACGAGTAGTCGTCCTCGGGGAAAGTTTTCGGGGCTGAATTAACTGTGCGTACGTGAGTGTGTGTCTGCGAGTGGGTGCGGTTGAACGGGGGGCGGTGCTCCAGATCGGGGGAGGAGGGGATACAGACATGGAATCCTTAACTTTTGCTTCCACGTGTCTTCGATCGAAACTCAAAAACTTACACAGCCACACACAGGCACACACAACAGCCAAGGACTCCCGCAGAGAGGGAGAATCGAAGCCCAGAAGCAGAGACAACCCTCAACGTATTATAATGGTCTGGCACGTTTTAACCATTTTCTTCTTCTTGTTCCGTTTTTGTGCTGATGATGCTCCTCTGCCATGATTCGTCCTCAAACCCACCGCCCCCCCCGCAGTCTGAGGCGTTTTACATTTCGGGAATCGACTTGTACTACGACTACAGCGTTACACAACTGCTGCCGGAAGGCGGAATTGCGGGGAGGGGGGTGGAGGGTGGACTGCTTGGTAGTAGCGTGTGTCGTCATAATCGTTGCCCGAATACCGACAAACTTCCAATCTGAAGGAGTCACCAGTGGCACTACGGTTCCGTTTATCGTCCTTTTTTCCCCCCTGGATGAGGGGATGCCGGAAACTGGCGCGGATGAGCGGGGGAGTACAACGATTTTCGTTTAGTTCTATCTGTGCCTGTGTATCCCTCGCAGGACGATGTGAGAGACACACACACACACACGTACGCATGAAAATGATGACGGCGACGACGACGACGATGAACATTACAACCCCCCGTCGACCTCGTCGTCGCCATACTCCTAGTCGTTGTCGTTTTCGATGTTGCTCTCCATGGGGGGGTAAAAGGGCGTCCGGGCAACCATCGACGGGTGGCTGTGCCGTGCAGGGGGGGAGGGGGTGGTGTAAGGTCCTTGGGTGTTTTTGTGTGTGATTTGTGCGAAAGGTTCATTACGAAAACAGGATCCACTCAAACTCTTATCGCAGACATTTGCCATTAAATGGGGTGGCGGTGGGTGGAAAAAAAAAAAAAAGCCGCTCTGGTATGGCAGGCCTTGCGCCCTCCGCCTGCGCGCCATAAACTTTCAAAATTTATGTTCGTCTGTGGCAAATGGTCTACGGGGCGGAGATGGAAAGTAATTGAGTTGGTCCTGGCGGTGATGGTTGACGGGTAATGGGTGGCGATGGTATGCTCTGTGGGGTTGGTTGGCAATAACGTCAACACAGACACAGACCACCCAACCAAACAGAAAAAAAGGACGAAAATTCCGTCAAAAGGGAACAACGGAAAAAAAGAAGAGGAGATTACTGAATCCCAGACAACGGCGTCGTCGTCGGGACGATATCTTTTATGTACACAATTATCCTTGCCAGTGCCTTTCTCTCTCTCTCTCTCTCGGCGGCTCCCCTTGGGCTGAAGCCTCCTCACCCCTCCGGCCAACACACAGACACACGCTTGGAAGCTCGGCAAGCATATCGCGTTACGTATCGCTGTATACATCTGCCACTAGAGTTGAAGGACGAATATTTCGTGTGTATCCTTGTGCAGGCTGTAAGTTTTCCTTTTTTTTTTTGCTTGTTCTCTGGTGTGTGTTCATGCCGAGAGAGTGGTTGTGTTGGTCTCTCTCATTTTTTTGTGAATTGGTTTCACGTTGTTGTGCTGTGCCGTGCTGGGGGAAGGGAGGATAATAAAAATAAGGATGCAGAAGTGTAGTAGTCGTCGTCGTCGACGACGACGTCGGGGATGTCGATGACGATAAAACCGGCGGGTGTAGGTAGGTGGCGATGGCGAACAAAAAACACGAGAAAAAAAACGAGAATACCTCAGCTTTAGGCCGTTTTTTTTGTATTCTCGTGTCACTGTGTGCGTGTGTTCGCCGGTTGGTTCGGCTTTCTAGCGCGGGCACATCGCGCGAGATGAAAACGAAAAGAGATTTGTTTGATTTTTTTCTGCCCTCTTTTCCCATCACAATCGCCATCGCTATCGCCGTCATCGCCGATCGCAGTCACTGCTGGCATAGTCTTTTTTTTATCTCGTTTTATGGCCGTGCCTTCCCCACCTTGGTACTTGATTATGCCTCTGTTTCGCCCGGCACCCCATATTTTTTTTGTCTGTTTGAATTCCGATACCGCTTCTTTGGTTTCCATGCGGCCAGTCGGCGTGGGGGTTGTTTCATTGCAGCGCAAGGGGGTTGTGGGTTTTTCTGGTGAAGGATACTTGCTCATCGATGTGAAAGGTGAAAGTTTATTTCGTGTATCCGATTCGAATTGGGATTCAATTCCGATGCAATTTGGGATTTTATGTGGTGGTTGCTGCGGGTGAAAAGTGGCTTGTGAATTTCGAACTGGAAAATTGCCTTTGATCGAGTGTGGGGGTGGCGAAAATTGGTTTCGACTTGACTGGTGAGATGGAGTCGAGGGAGACTGAGGGGAGGTCAACTTTAAATTAAACGGAAAGCAGCTTTGCTTTGACACCTACCGCAACTTTTGAAGATCGTGAAAATGGTTCGAGGCAATGACTTCTGTTTTGGTTTGTGCCTCGACTTATGTCTGAGGTTCGACCCCAAGAACACAAATACAGTCGACTCCCTCTAAGTCGAATTTTCACGGGATATCAAAATTAGTTCAACGTAGAGGATGGTTTTTTGTATGGAAAATTGAGGGGAATGCCAAAATAAATATGGCGAAAAAATTCGAGTTAGAGGAAAATTCGACTTAGAGGGAGTCGACTGTAATTTGCTTTGATTTTTAACGCCAAGTCTAGTGGAAATGCGACTGGATGGCGCAGTTGGTTAAGAGCCTGCCCCAAGTTAGAGAGGACGTCCCAGGTTCGAATCCCAGTGAAATCGAATCTGGTCCAGTCACCAATTTGCCGTGGGGTCAAATTAACGGCACTGGAAAGACGACTGGATGGCGCAGTTGGTTAAGTGCCTGCCCCAACTTAGAGGGGTCCCAGGTTCGAGTCCCAGTGAAATCAAATCTGGTCCAGTCACCATTTGCCGTTGCCGCCACCATTTAGGTTGCTACCTGGCAGTACAATGGACCAGTTTTGAGTCTGAGTGCTCCAGTAGAGCTTCGAAAATCGTCCGAAAAAAAAGTCTTATGGAAAAGAATGAACGTAATATTCGTGCGTGATGTTTGCATTTTCACGGACAGCCATCAAAGCCCTGAAACTAGCGCCTTAAAGCTCTAAATCTGTAACAAACTGTCACTCATCTTTAGAAAAGATGGCCGAACAGTTTAACATTCGCTTGTGTTGGGTACCCGCCCACAGAGACATCCCAGACAACTGCAAAGTGGACGAAAATTCATTAAGAGCTTCCTTTTCTAAATTTAAATAAAATTAAGTGTGTGTGAGATATCATAGACATTTTTTATTTGCTTGAAAGGCCTATCGATGCCATTATGTATGGAACACAACATCGTTCAAATGTCTGCTGCGGCTTCCCTAGAGGGCGCGCGTCCGAAATGGCCAATTTCCCATGGCTCTGGCGCATCAATCAGGATGAATTTGACCGGGGGCATGGATTATCTTGGCTTTAAGGGCCGCGGTGGTTAGTAGCTCATTCGCATAGACCTGCGACTTCAGAAAACCCCACAAGAAAAAGCCTAACGGGGTCAAATCACACGGTCTCAGTGGCCAGTTCACATCACCTCTACGTGAGATGACCATATCCTCAAGTCGCTCTCGTGCAGAATTTCCAATGTGGTGTGAGCTGTGCGGCACGTAGCGTTGTCCTGTTAAAACTACACGTCGTTGATGTCCATATCATCTAATTCAGGCCAAAAGAAGCTGGTAATCATCGACCTATAGCGATCGTTGTTGACGGTGATGGCCTGAGCAACGTCGATCTCAAAGGAATATTAACCGAAATCCACACCAAACAGTGATTTTCTTCGTGATGCACATGACGATTTTGGATCTCATTTGGATTTGTGCCGTCTCAAATTCAAAAATTATTCTTGTTGACGTACCCATTCATCCAGAAATGGGCCTCATCGCTGAAGATGATTTTTCGATGAAAACTAGGGTTAGTTTCCAACTGCTCCGGAGCCCATTCAGCGAACACACGTCGTTGTCTATGCTTTGGTCATTTTAACTCCAGTTTCTAGGTCAGTTGAATTTAGTACGGGTACAGGCCCAGTAACGACGCAAAATTTGCCAAGTTGTGGTCCGCAAATGGCTAAGTTCTTCTGAGCGACGCGAAATAGACTGCCTCGGATTCTCCCGCACACTCTCTGAGATGTTTTCGACGTCGTCGACGTACGGGTGTTGGTTTATCGTTCACTGAACCAGTGGACACAAATTTATCCACCACACTGCGAATAGTCCTCTCGGTAGGACGATTATGGCGACCGTAAAATGGGCGAAGCGCGCGGAATGTTGCCCGTACAGAGCACCCACTTCAATAAAACAATTTCATCATTTGAACGTGTTGTTGAACCCTGTGCTCGTCCATGGTGATTTAGCAAAACAAACTGATATAAATGACAGCCAATTTGACAGATGTAGCTTCAACAATATGGCTGCTATCAACTATCAAAGTTCGGAAGTCCCTATTGGAAGATCCTTTAGTTGTTGCATGAGATATAGATGGTAACCGGCTAAAATATGTCCGCAGTTCGCAACTTCAAAAATACTGACAATTTTAAGAGAAAAGTTCTACGTGCATTTTTTGAGATCCTTAGATTAATGAACCTGTATGAACCCTTGTATGGCAACCAATCCCTTCTTTCAAAATGAAAGTAGTTGTGTCCGGGATTAAACCATAAACCTTCAGGGTTGCAGTTCAGACGAACGCCATGGCGTCCACACGACTTTCCAACTTGGCCCGTCAATTTTCAGGAATCATTGCTGGCATCTCATCAGGCGATGAGCAGTCACAACGATGCTCTGTGCGTACAAATCTTCCCTTCTAGACAAACTTTGGTTCAATGTTGAGTACATCATCTGAAATATTTGCTCGTTTATTTTAGCCAATTCATCTGAAACAAATTCACTCCTCGAGGGTAACTTAGGTAGTAAATGGGCTCAGTAAGCTGAGTAAGAAGTGGCAAAAAATGTCAATCCTTCAAATTGTTACATGTTTACGAAAGAAACAGAGCATATGATTATTTCGCGCACTTCGCACACTTGACAGTTCGCAGATTTGTTCTCATTTCATTTCTTCACTTTCACCAAAAGTCAGCAAATAAATTGAACTAAAAAGCACTGGTCCAAGTATCCCCTCCTGTGGAACTCCATGAAAACAGGAAGAAATGAGATCTAAAAACAACCCTTTCTTCGACTATTTACGAACGAGTAGATTTAGCTTTCTTCAAATCACAGCTTTTGTGTTAAACCCTTGGATTTGATTTCCTTAACAAGCCCCACCTCCTTGTGCTCAGTTCAAATTCCACAGCCCCAGTCGCAAAAAAAAAAAAAAATACCCCCACCCCAATCACAACATTGCCTGTGACACAGGCCAACAAACATGTGATTTGAAATCTCAAAAACCCCCATCAACCCTCCCACGTGTCGACCTTCGGCTGAGAATAACAAAACTGTCACCAGCGTATGGCGCTCCTGTCAATCGGTTTACAAATCACTTCGGCGCTGATTCATAAGATAAACATCGTCATTGTCGCCGCCCATTGTCTAGCTTCGGGCCGCCAATTATTTCACAAACATTAACCACAAAACTCGTAACTTTCTGTGCGCACCCATCCCCAGCCCCATCGGGCATCGACCATCACCCACTCCCGGCCCGGCTTAAGCCATGCAAAGGAAAAGCGCTTTCCTCATGCGATTCTGTAGTTTGTCAACACAAATAGCCATCGCTGTCGTTGTCATTGACGCTGTCGCCAATGGAAAATCCCGATTAGTACTGCTCTCCTCCGCGCCCGCACCCAGTTGGCCTCGTTTTCATGTCTAACGGCATAGCAGTCCTCTCCCACCCGCCGCCGCCGCCGTGTCCTGCTCAGGCGGCTGGTGGTGGCAATTCACTCTGAGTGGGTTATAAAACCGTACCCCAGCCCAACGTTCGAAGGACACTCGCTGCGAAGTGCGGGGGTGGCGCGCACAAGCGAACGTGTGCACATTAGTGAAGGATTTCCGTCTGCCGCTCATCAAAATTCAGGAAGACCTGAAGCAGGCCAAAGGAACGACGGTCTGCGTACCAAATGGGTTGCCATTTGTTGTAACCTTTCTTCGCCTCTCTTTCGAGATCATTTCAAGACCGTATCGGAAATGCAGGCACTTGCCGGCGTTGCGGGAGCAACGGTGAACCGGGCGAGGTAATGATGATGATGATGATGGCTGACTGGCTGACTGGGTCTGTTTTTCTTTGTCCCTTCTCGAGTCCTTTGCAAATAAATTTTCTGCTCCTGCAGACAGTCGAATGGGTGTATGCCGCCACCGCTCTCCCCTCCGCCCCAAAGGGAAGGACAAAACAAATTGGAGCACAATATCCATCCACGTCCACACACACACACACACACACAGCGGCTCCCTGGCACGACCGTTAAAGTTGCGTGCACAAATCGAAAGTAGAGTAAAACTGAAAGTACTTGGACTGTATTCAATTTGCCGCCCCTCCTGCCACACCGGTCGGCCGGCCAGAAATAAGTTAGAAGCGAGGAGACAATGCATTTCACACTCTGTCAACGTTGCCGTTGCGAGCGAAATATGATTTAAGGCACAGAACGTGACATCGTTTTTGGACACTTCTCAAATGGCCACCGCGAGAGAGTGGGGCTCCGCAGGGTTGGGGTGCGGCACCATCGCTGCTGCCAAGAAAACAAATGACACTCGCCGAGAGTTTCCTCCAGTCGCACCGTGTGACGGAATCACCAGAACGCTAATTGAAATTGTTGGTCCGGAAGATTTATAGAACCGGCCGGGGCTGCCAACAATTTGAGAGATGACAGGAAAACGTGGTGCTTTTTTTTCCTCTCATTTTCTCGTTTCTCCGAACTGCTTGTGGTTAGTCATGGTCATCATTGAGGGGGATTGCGACATTTCGCGAAAAACAACTCGCATCGGGTTGGTTTGCCATTTTTGGCAATCTCCTCTGAGGTTGAATCATGCGGTTTTTTGAATGAAATTCTATGAGAAAATATAGAATGCGTCTTCATGGCCAGGTCGGAGGGGGTTTCATTTTTTGAATGTCAAATTTGGGGCATACACTTTTTCGGAGCATCTTTGAGGAGTTTTGAACGATGTGGGCAAGTCAAACTTGACGTTTAGGATGTTTCACGCCAGAAATTGACCAGAAGTGAGGTTACGTCTACATTCAGTTGATTAAGGACCTAGAGGAGGAACATATCTGCTTAAGCATGGATGACGACTTTAGTCAGATGACAAGGTTTTTGTGGAATGATTTGAAGAGGCACAGTAATCGGTCAAAAATGTTGCGACATTTTTGGTCAAAAAATCTTTGCGAGTGACATTTAGGACAATTCTTCATGGATTTTCGTAGTTCAAGCTGCTCTGTCAAAAGTTTCCTCGACATCTGATCTTAAGAAATTATAAATTTTGACTAGTTCATGAATTTTTGGTCAACGTACAAAATTTTGACCAATTTTTGCGACTTTCCTCACCGGACAAGACTAGGCCAGAAAGGTGAATTGTTGAACTAAATTTTGTCTAAAATTTGGTGATAACTTTGAAGACGGGTGTTCACTTGGTTCACGAGAGGCGCCTAGTTGATGTAGAAAAAGTCAAAAATTGCGAGTCTAAATTCAGAAGTCCAGTCCAAACCCAGAAAAAATGCAGTCAGACCAAATTTTTTTCTGCTGTTTTTCTGTTTATGACATCATTCACACGAAATTCGTACTTATTCCAAATCTGACGCATCGGACGCTTAGATTGTTCTGCCTCATGGTTGATATGTAAAGGGTCTTCCAATAGGGACTTCCGAACTTTGACAGTTGAAAGTGGCCATATTGTTGAAGCTACATCTGTCAAATTGGCTGTCATTTATTCAGTCCGTTTTGCCAAATCACCATAGACGAGCACAGGGTTCAACATGTGCTTGGTGATTTGGCAAAACAGACTTAATAAATTACAACCAATTTGACAAATGTAGCTTCAACAATATGGCCGCCATCAACTGTCAAAGTTCGTGCGAATGATAAAATTGTTTTATCAAAATGGGTGTTCTGTTCGGGCAAAGTTTAGCGTGCTTCCCCCATTTTACGGTCGCCGTAACCGTTCTACTGAGGGGACGATTCGCGGTGTGGTGGATAAATTTGAGTCCACTGGTTCAGTGAACGATAAACCAACACCCGTTTAGGGCTGTCTTAAGACAAGATATACACTCCTCATGGCTTGCCAAATTGGGCGTAGCTACAAATTTCTTAGGGCCTGTGTGACATCGCCACTTCGCGACCTCACAGTCTTTGAACGGTTGTTTAGGACTGAGAAGAATTTGACAACAGAAGCCAGTTGTGACGGATTCGTGCTTAAGTCTAATTTTAGTTTAAAGCCTAGAAAAATTACTGAAAAAATCTGAAGGTTCACCCAAAATTCATCATTGAAACGCCGCAAATTCTCCAGCAAGATTTGGAGAAACTCTAAGAAATATCGACTCTGAACTGGATTCGTGGAAGAAACCGAAGGCGACACAAATGTCTTGTCCCTAAACCGCCCCAGGTCGTTAGAGAGAACTACCACATCAGCCCTAAATCCCGCACATAGTTGTCCCTGAAACTTGCGCCCATTTCATAGACAGTTTCGCATTCGATGTGAACTCCTCTGACTTGCGGCATGCGACACGCTTCTTCCCACTCACGCTCTTCCCCAAACCCGGTCGTTGCTCCGCCCGGAACCCTGAAATTGTCACCCAAAAACTGCTTCAAAGGCCTAACCTCTAGGGGACACACGGAAATTCCTGGAATTCCTGCACAAAAGATGTGCTATCAAACCCAATCTTCCGCCAAAGTCAGTTTTCTCAGAACCTCAGGCCTCGCAGTTCATTGGACTCCGAAATGAGGTCCCATCAAGACGCCATTAGTCACCTCATTTGTATCCAGCACTTCTCGGAACCAAACCCACGTAGTATCCTTCTTCTTCGACGTCCCAGAGCCAAATGGCGGCGTGAGCGGGACAATTAAAATTCCTCCGATCGAAATGAAGCAATTAAGTGAATAAATGCAACCTAAAGAGGGGAACCACACACCAAAACACAGCAGAAGCGGGCTCAAGAAAAAATGGAATCCATTACAGGTACACACTCATCACCGTGCACACCACAGGGCCATCATCATCATTCAGAGATCCCGGAGAGTGCCGAACCGGAGGAGGAGCAGCGAGCCAGGGCTTCGAGGAGCGCAGACCGAGGGCAATTAAATCCTTATTGCGGCGATAATTTATTACTCCCGCCCCGCGCTACTTGGCCAAATGAGGACAAATTACTTACTCACCTGTGCATTAGCAAATTACAAATGCATTAGCCTACAACACGGCGCACACACATGCCACCATCGCGCGCCAGGATGGAGCGGGAATGAGCCCGCGAACGACGTGCGAACAGGATCCTCTTACCTGAAACGATACAAAGTTGAGGGAGAATACGTTAGAAACTCTGACGACTAACCGCTCTCCGCGCACAAACATCATAAATAGTCAAAATGTGAACCCTTTTCCGACACGTGTACGCCACCCACGCCCGCCCAGCAACCGGCGGCAGTGCCGCAGCCAGCTCCAGCGCCACCGAAGTGGCACAACACGTCAAAGCAGAGCCAAAGTAATAAAGCCAAAGCAAACCCCAAACTCAAAGATGAGGAATGTGGCCCCGTGTCGGTGGTGGCGGGGGACGCCAAAAACTCCTAATACAGTGATAAGGCTCTCCGAAAAACAACCCAAATCCCCCAGGGGCCAGCACACACTGCAGAGGACAACGACGAAATAGCTGCAGAGGGGATTATAACCCTGCGATAATGGGCTTTGCGAGTAGACTACGGCGCACAGGCAGGCGACGCTCGGTGTGTGTCACCCGGCCACCCCGCGCCACCCCGCGCCACCTGCCGCTGCTCCGCATGTACGTGTAGACCGCCCCACACCCGCCATCGAAAAGGAAAAAAAACCCCAACCAACTCACACCAGCATCATCATCATCATCCTCAGGAACATGTCCCAAATTAACACTGTAAGGAGGTTTTAGGTCGTTTCAGAAACGTGTCTGACATTTGGACGACCCCACAAACCCCCACTGCGCCCACCGCGCACACACACACACACACAGGGAATATCGATCGGTCTGACTGCCTATCTGGTTCGACCGACTGACTGAATCGGAAGAAAGGACACGTTTCGGGTTGGGTTCGTCCTCTTTGGCTGACAGAGAGACGACCTCAAAATTTATTATTTCTGACGTGAGGGTGTATTGAGTGTCTAGAAGGGAAACGCCTGTGTGTGAGTGTGACATTGGTGTGGAAAAGTGGAGATGGAAGCATGGCCAGTGTTGCCAAGAGTGAAAAGTTTTCCTCTTTTGTGTGGGAAAGGGATTTTCACGGAACAAGGAAAAAGTTTGCAAGAAGTTACTTTCGGTTGATTCATGATGACTAAGCAGCAGTTGGCCTTTATGAAGATGGAGAGTCACATGACCGTTTGCCTTTCTTTTTGAAGTCGACTGACGAGGCAAGTTGACTGAGAAAGTTTCGAGGCAGCAGATGATGTCGTGAGTGATGTCATGTGAGTCGACATTTGCTTAAGGACTCATGAGTCAATCGAGAATTTTTCTCAATTTTTTTTTTATGAAGAGTGGGTTTTGGGGAACAGGAGGGGGGACCAATGGACTCAAACTGTTGGCCGAAGTGATCCGCGACATAAGGGCACCCCTCAACCTGACTTGCGGACAAATGAAATTCACGAGCAAAATCCACCCTTAGTCCATTTATTTTGGTGCTGTGAAATAAGGCCATATGAATTAAAGCCAAAATTTAAAAAATTTGATAGTACAGTCAAAATCACTTATAACGACATCGGTTATAACGGCAAAATTCTTAGATCCCGCCTGAGTTCCATTATATGTAATCCAATAGCAAAATTCGTCAGTCCCTTGAAAGTCGTTATAACCGATTTTGACTGTATTTCATTTTCAAAACTGAAATAAGTCCGAATTCCCTGTTTTGCTTCAGAAAACGCCAAATTGGTCAATTTGGCATTCTTTTGATTTGAGGACGTGAAATTTGGTCTCATTTCCGTATCAACATTGAAATAACACCGAATATTTTGTACATATTTTTGAAGCGAGTAGGATTTACCAGAAAACTTCAATTTTGGAACACAATTTTTGTAACAAACCGTGGAATATGTATGGGGAGTATGGTGCCCCACCGCAATCCACTGCCTGGGGTCACGGTTGGATTCCGGGAAAGATGTGAAGTTTTGCAGATGCGGATTTCTTCAAATCCCGGTTTTGTATACATAATTCAACCTTGCCACCTATTCCAAATCCAAGAGTGAGTCCAGACAGAAATTCGGTCTTATTTCATTTGGCCTTATTTCACATCACCATTTATTTTAGTAATTTAAAGATTGCCGCTTGCAAGACTTAAGTTGAATCCCCGGAAATGGAAAGGAAATGGAAAAACTTTAAGGCCTATATCACTGCACCATCTTACGGAAGTTACAGGAGACAAGCTCAACAGTATCCACTTTAATAATTTCTTTTTTTAAATTTAAGTTCCATCTCGAGTAATTGTAGCCCCCCTACAATTTAATCTCTTACGAGCATTTTCTAATGACGTGGGTGGAGTCGTGAAAATATGAAAGGCATTTTTCGAAATTCTAGCCTAGATTTTGAGTCGTACTGACCCACTACGCCACTTAAGTTAGGTTAGGTTAGGAGGGCTTTATGCTATTGCCGGCAATTACACCCATTGGACGTGGAGACCCATTGTGTATGACTGTACCACTTACTCGTAGCTACTTCTTATTTTTATTTTAAGCCCGTGCCCTTGGCTGTGGTGTCTCTCTCCTGCTGTTCAGGGGTAAGAGACGTATGAACGTCGCTGCTCAAAATCGATTAGAGAATCCCTCAACAGCACGCAAGAGAGCATGTTTCAAGAATAAGTCAAAAACTCTTCATCGAGGGAATTACTGACAATCCGACCTAACTCTTGAAGGATCCTGAACCGTCGAGGCCTCTAAAATATGTGATAAAGCGGTCGCTATAATCTTCATTTTGATGCGTTTGGCATTTGGGGGTAATCTTAAAGGCTGTTAAGACTTAATTTTCTTGCAGTTGAATGTCCATGAGCACAAGTTTTTTGTTTGTATCTTGTTCTTGAATTTAAGCCTAGACTTGAAAGTCTAGTGCCTTGGGGTCCACCGCCACGGTGGCGCATACCCACAAAGATGATGGCGCTACATTCTGAAGTCGACTTGGGCCTAGCTTCTTCAGCAACTCATGTATCCGATGTTCTCATCTCATCTCATTTTCAGTGACCCGCAAGTTCCACTAAAGGGGTCGCGGGGGTAACGCACCCACGAGAGATCTTCAGACCACTCGATCCTCCGCCATCGACTCTAACTCATCAGGAGCTATGCCCAAGCGCAACCAGGCGAGTGCTTGGACTTGGTCCAACCATCTCGTCCTGGGTCTGCCAAGCGGTCGCCTACCTGATGGAATCGCATTCATGGCACGCCTCGGAAGTCGTGATGATGGGGACATTCGTGCCACGTGACCAAACCAACGAATGCTATGATGTTATGAAATTTAAATATCGTCGGAAAGTTTTTTCGTTATTAAAAGTCTATCCTTCGACCCTTGTTAACCAACAGTCACGATTGGCGCTGTGGAGTAGTGGGCGTCGAGACCGATTCCGGACACACTAACCTTTATTTCCACGGCACCATCTCTCTCAAGTTTTGTCAGTAACTGCTTAAAGAGGTTAACTGTCAATAAAAACTTCGGAGTCGGCATTAAGCTCTTCACTCGTGAGAGAAGCATATTACACGAGTGATTGCTAGTGAAGCAAGGCTTAAGTCCACATGAGGCTGTAGCACCACTCACAAAAAAAGAAAACGTAATAACCGCCATTAGATCCTGGTCTGGGGTGATGTCTTCAATCATCGCTCTCCTGGGAGACCTTGCAAGTGTCGAATTCAATGCAATCTTTCCATCGTTGCATCGAACTTTGTTGACATGCCTTTCTCGATTTGTTTACCTTGAAATGTCGAAAAATCTCCTTCTTCTTCTTCTTCTTCTTAGGGCGCTACAGTCCGAGATGGACCTGGGCCTCACTCACCATGCCTCTCCAGCCAACACGATCTTTTGCCAGCTGTCTCCAGTTTCGCACACTAAGCCGGTCGAGGTCCCCCTCGACTTGCGTGGTGGCGTTTGTGACGTTTACTCTCCTCAGCCGCTGTAAATTGCAAAATAACCAAGTGCAAGCTAAGACAGTAACAGAGATGAAGGATTCTTCTGAAGCCTATTTTAAGGCCTCGACTCAGTTCTAAACTGTGACACTGTGACACTCTGATGATACTGACTTGCTGAAGCTAGGAATCGTCTTATATCTTTAAAAGACCTATTTTCCATTTTCCTATTCAATTTCAAAATGCTGCCTAATCTGACTTTTCTCACGAGGATGACTGACACGAGTTGTCCTAATGCCGACTGAGATCAGATGATGAATGCACTTTTGAATTAGATTTTCGAATTTCAATCGATAAGGGAATTGGCTTCACTTTCGTGTAATACTCTATACACCGTCTGGCACCCAAGGTTGTCAATTCGGACCGTAAATCCTTGAATTCTGAGTTTTTTTTTTATAATTTGCGCAAAAGGGGTTACGAATATCCATAAGTGTCCAGAATCAAGACACAGCACGGGCCGAAGGTATAGAGGGAGATGGTGCTATAGACCGGAATGGATCTGGGTCTCAACCAACAAGACTATCTTTAGCCAGATGCCTGCAATTACGCACGCCAAGTGTTGTCCATGCGCCCCACATGGCCTAGCCATCTGAATCCAGGATTTGAGCTTGAAAAAGAATGTGGAATCCCAACACTCAATGTTATGGAAGCCTTTCCAAACCAATGGCTCCATCTTTCTCTCCGAACTGCTCAATAATTGGACTGGATGTCAAGTCAGTCGGAAGTGTTGGACCCAATTTGATGAAAGTTAAAAGTTTTAGAAGTAATTCTTTTTTTTTCGGAGGATTTTTGAAACGCTATTTGAGCACTCAGACTCAAAACTGGTCCATTGTACTGCTAGGTAGTAACCTACTCCAGTGCCGTTAATTTGATCCCAACGACAAATAGTGACTAGGCCAGATTCGATTTCACTGGAATTCGAACCTGGGACCCCTCGAACTTTGGGCAGGCACTTAACCAACTGCCAACCAATAACTTACTTATCAGGCAGGCAAATATTCTCAAAAAAAACTCTGCACAAACTCAGCTTGAGAATGTCAAAATGAGACAGATTAACCAATCACTAGGCACTTCTTGACTCAGGGAGAGGAAGTTGGATAAATTCATGCACACCACGTCCCTCAGACTAGCACTCCCCGTGGCAATGATTAGGCACTTCCATTAACGCCAACGAATTTTGAAATTAATTTAGAAGACTAAAAGGATTAATGTGTAACGTACACGTGGACCGGTGTAAGACACAACGGCCACCATCCACTTCGATGCTCGAAACTTTTCACATTAAATTGATTAACCTCTCCCTCTCTCGCGCTCAGTAATCCTGGCAACTCTGCACCTGCTCCACATTTTCAACTTTTCACTCTTCAACACAACATCCCCCCCCCCCCTCCCCTTTTGCCACACAAACCCAAGGGTGTATAAATATTTCAGCAAAAAAACAAGAAACCGGAGTCCAAAACAACAACAAAACAAACCGCTGAACGGAAAATGGGTCGTCGCAGCACAGGACGGATGGACTACACCAAGTCGTCGCGTGTGGTAGCGGATGTAAGGATGGGCGTGAGTGTATGTGTGTGTGTGTGTGATGAACGACGTAAAGTAAAACAGAACAAAAAAAGAATGGAGAGGATAAGGAAGAAGAAGAAGAGCATAAACCAACCACCACCACCACCAGTGCACAGCTGGTGCCAGCAAAACAGTAGCACATCCGACATTGTCTGTATACCATGGCGTACACAAAACATCCCTCAAACCCGGTCGTCGTCACTTTGCCGCCGCCGACGCTGTCGTCGCTGTTGCCCAACCACCCCCCGCCTGACTTTTACATAACTGCTGGTATGGGGGGAGACAAGGCTGACAGGAAGGCACAGCTTTAATAAGTTTTTGCCGTCGTCGTTGTCGTGCTCGAAAAATCACCCCTCAGGCGCGTCCTCCACCGGCATCATCATGCGACACCACACGCAACCCCGCACACAGTCACACTTGCGTGTACATACGCAGCGAGTATATAGACCCGTCAGCCGCCATATGCCACCCCGAGAGCCCAAACCTGCATCAACATTGTTTCCCATGGCGTGGGGCGCGGTATTACTGCGAAATTCGCAATCGCCAACCAACAACAACACCCGCACTGGGTTAGGGCGGCTTTTGTTATTGTCGTTGATCGATGGCGGTCACGCAAACTGCTGACTCTCTCTCTCTCTCTCCGTCTCTTTCTCTTGCTCCACATCCGAATGTATTACATTAGAGCGTCTGCGGACTACTTCACACAGATACACACACCACCCCCCGGGGTGTCGAACGACTGCCTGTGTGCGTCTGTGCTCCATGCGTCGACTGGCGCGGAGTGGTGTGGGAGCGAGAGAGAGAGAGAGAGGGAGCGAGCGAGCTGTCGGACTGTTATAATGGAATTTATGCTCCGTCATCCGTCGGGCTCGGGAGGGAGGGTCGGTCTGCGGGTGGTAGACCGTCGGACGGACACCTTTTCCGTTATATGGGTTGGCATTTTCGAGGCGAACTTTAATTTCATTGTCTGCAATTTTAACGAGACACACACACACACACACAGGCACATACCCACACACACATCCCCATCCACCCACAGCTGGGGGTTGAGGAAGGAAGGACTAGAGACTGTGTGGCAGTGTGGCGCGGTACAGTAGGTCGTGCCACATGCAGACAGAAGTGATTTTCGTCGGAATTTCACATGAGCACTTGGAAATTGAACCCCACCGCATCCATCCCCACCCCCACCCCATCGCCATCGTTCCGAGCATGCATCTGAAATTCGCTCTAATTGAAGTGTAAAGTTTGTCAAATTATAATTCATTAAATATTCAAAAGTAAAATGTTGACACATGGGAGACAGGTGGGCGCGCACACACCGCCGCCTGATGAAGGCGCCGAGGCTTGTCGACCCTTAGCCGACCGACCCCCACTCGTCTATTAAAGACCCGACAGCACAGCGACGGGCAAAAAAACGCCTAAAAAGGCAAACCGGAATAAAATGTTTGATTGAGTTGCTTAAATATTTACGTAATACCTTTGACACGGGGTGGGCGGGAACGGGGGATCGGGAATGGGTACGGCAACGGAGACGAGGGGGCGTTTTTGCGAATGACTTGCAGGGTGTTACTTTAATTTGTATGAAGTTTGCACAGCAACATGTTGCTAAGGGCGATGCTAACGATTGAAGTCTTGTCGAACGCTGGCATAAAGTGGTGTCTTGTTGAGGAATGATGGGGAATGGGTAAATATTTGAACGCTGCAGGATGGAATTTGTGAGACTTTCCATCAGAATTCTGCTGACAACAGGCATATCCGTTGGGTATTAGCAAATTCTCATTTGCTGACCTTTAGCCGAGGCATATAGTTGCTCTGTTGAGTGAGACAGTTGAGAGATAAGTACTTTCTTTCAATGAAAATCAATTCCTTCGGCTTTTAGAGAATTTCAGAGGAGTCTCGAAGAAGAACTTCTGATGTGTGAATGTAATCATTTGGAAAACGGGCGTTTATGAGGTACATCTCTTGATTGAACTCATCTTTTGGCTTCTGAAAGGATGTCCTGGATTGGATGTCTACTAAATTGAGTGCCTTAAGGATGCGCGGTACAGTAGGTCGTGCCACAGAAGTGATTTTCCATCAGCTCTCAGGACCTATTCATTACTTACCCACACAAGACCAAGGAAGAAACAGAAGCAAATGTTGACTGAGCAGACGTCATCCAGAAAACAGAAAACATCCTTGACTTTGCTTTTCCAAAAATGACGTCGGAAGAAATAGGTTGTAACCCATCTGGTGACCCTTGTCTTGTTTCGAAAAACAATGGATGCCGGATCTTAAACTTCCAGGAACTAAAGGGTCAACTATAACAGCCGTACGAAAACGTAAGCTTATGTCAAAACCATACGAAAAGTAAGCAGAGGCGTTATTAAGTTTTAACCTGTCCACAATTACCTTAGATTCATTCCGCTACCGCGTAAGTGGGCAAAATTTGACGAATTTAACGAAACTGAAAGAACTTAACGAATCTGTACGAACTTATTAAAGCTGTACTAGCTTCACGAAATTGAACAATTTCGACGAAACTAAACGAACTTAACGAAACTGAACGAACTTAAGGAAGCTGGACTAGCCTTACGAAACTGAACAAATTTGATGAAACTAAACGAACTAAACGAAACTTAACGAAACTGAAGTAGCTTTACGAAACTGAACAAGTTTGACGAAACTAAACGAACTAAACGAAATTGAACGAGCTTAGCAAAACTGAACGAACTTAACCAAAACGAACGAAGCGGTTTGTATAGTCACAGGGTAAACGTTATCTTATGTCAAAACCAAACGAAAAGTGAGCAGAAGCGTCGTTAAGTTTCAAACTGTTGCTTTATGGAAGCAACTGACATTTGCATAGAGTGATTTCTTTCAGTCTAGCGTAAAAAGGCGAAACGTAAACGAACTTACTGAAGCTGACCGAACTTAATCAAACTAAACGAACTTAACGAAACTGAACTAGTTTTACCAAACTGAACAAATTTGACAAAACCAAACGAAACTGAACGAATTTAACAAAACTGAACGAACTTAACGAAAACGAACGAAGTGTCAGTCACAATTTACAGTTTTTGTATATTCGCTAGGTTGCTTCTGTTCTCATGTGACTCTTAAGGCATTCGTAGACTCAGTAAATGTAGTCTGTCTTCCCTTTACCAAACGAACTTAACGATGCTGAACGAACTTAACGAAATTGAAGGAACCTAACGAATCTGAACAAATATAACGAAACTTAACGAACTTAACGAAACTTAACGAAACTGAACGAATCGGTTTGTACAATCACAGCGTATCATTTTTGTATATTCGCTCGGTTGCTTCACTTTCCGTACGGCCAAATATAATGACTCTTAAGGCATCCGTAGACACTGACTGACTTGCTCAACCAGAAATTACGTCAGAAAATTAAAATATCACACAATGGCGAGCTCTTCACAAAGGTTCACTTCACAAAGGTAATCTCTCTTTGGAAATTTAGAGGATCACTGCTCGTCGACATTGGCTCGTTGAAAATTTGGTCTAGAGATGTTTTGCTTCAACTCTTCCTTCCACTTATCCCACTTTTTCACGACAGCAAAGACTTCCTTCATTCCTCTCAAATCACCAGCTTCATGCAACTAACGAGATTGAGAATTTTTTTATTCCCTCACAACTCATGTCTGCTTCAAGTCGAAGTCAATTTCAATGGGCCTGCTGAATATCCTGAATTCCAATTCATCCATTACCCGCCAACCATTTTCAGATACAAAAGTATCTATATCACGCAACTCTGGGTACTTTTTCAATTTATCTCCTACCGGGTAGCAAACATCTTATCAACACCACATCGAATCGCCGCCACATTACGCTGGATGGAAGTTCATCAGCATGATACCGAAAACTCATTAACCCCCAGCGCGTCCCGTTGATACCCATCCACCACTGGGCTGGTCGCCGTTCGTGGCCATGCCGCGGCTAGACGTGAACGCGCTCGCGCCTCCGCCATCGCACACACCCAAATTGGCCGGCAGTAGACGCTAATGAATGCAATTTTCAACCTCATCGAATCGGCCGGCCATGACGGCTCCTCGGTAGCTGCTGTGACTTGTTGTCGATAAAATTCTTATCCTTGTCGTGTGAAGGAGGGGAGGGGGAGGAGGAGAAATTACATTTATAACATCCATTCAACTACCGGCCTGTCAGGGGCTCCTCCACCCCCATTGCCATGTCATCCGCGCCACCGCGTCCGCCGTCAACATCGCCATCATCAGCAACCGTCGTCGTCGGTTGTCCGTATCTAATGGCAATCTTGCGAAAAATCCAATTTCGATTCTATTGACCGGCGTGATGGAGAACTTCTCTCGCGACGAACGTGGAGTAGGAAGTAGGCAGATAATCCACCTTCAATCTTTTCATTAACATATCTCAACGCGACCGCCACCACTCCCCGTTCATCGTCATCGCCTCGCCGACTTCGACGTCCGACTACAGACATGGACAACAACGACAACACGACGCACGCTACTCAGCCTGACGAGCAAGATGATGGGATGGGTCCGCCGCGAAGGGGAACCAGACCGGAGAGTCAGAGATGATGAACCACTGCCAGTTGATGGTGGTGATGCTGATGACGACGATGATGTCCGTGGTGCCGGCGATGATGGTGATGCTGATCGCAGAAGGCGGAGTAAATGAGAGAAAATAGCTTAACTCCATGCAACAGGAAACAAGGAAAAAGGAAAAAACTGACGGAAAATTGTAATTTAGTACATGATCGACAGTCAAGTGCATTAGAGGAGGTTCCAGCGCACTTTAGATGCGGAGCAGGTCTCCTCCGCCTGAAATCTCCATCTGGCTGGCGGACTCGCGAGAGGAGGCCGAGTCTGTGGCGTGGCCGAGGACGAGGTGTATGCATCCTTTCAAAGCGAAGCACATCAAGTTGATTACACGGAAGAAAATTGCAATTTTCTATTCCATCGCGCGTCACCATCAGCATCAGCGTGACGCGGTCGTCGCTCCGCATCGCCGTCCGCCAGCATGACGACCACGCGGGAGACGCGTTCGCGCACAGCCCGTACAATATCTTATTTATCTGACCGCAAGCTAATCAAATAGCAAACAAAATGTGTCCAATGGAGGGCGACTCCGTGCAGTGTGCAGTACCAAAACCCGGCCCGAACCTGAATTGATTTCGGCCATAAACTGTGATAAATGCCTCCCGATAAACGGTGTCTGGATAGCTCTTGTGCAGCCGCCAGCGATACTTTGTTCGGATGGAAATCAATGGCAGCGTAATGACGACATTGACTGTGTGGCAGCCCGACTAAGGCTGCGCCTCGGTACCGACCGCAGACCTGTAAAGTCACGGAAGTCTGAACTTGAGGCTGCGATTGGATCTTTATTGTATTCGGTGTTCGGGCTAGTCGCTGAGGCTGTCGGCTGCCGGTTCGCATTGGCCGAGACAAACAATGGAGGCTCGGGGAATAAACTCCCCTTTTTGTTTGGCGTCGGAATGGATTGTGGCCTCTGGGTGTTGGAGTGATCGGTATTTGTTTTGATACATTACGAGGGGAATTCTAACAGATACTTGACTTGATCTTAATTTGCTTCAGTCCGCATGTATGAAGCGTTGGACGGTTTATCATCGAGGATCAGCGGGTCGCATGCCAAGCCTCGGGGATCAGGAGCGGGTGGTGGATTTGAAATCGTTTGCTGAAAGACTCTCTGCAAAGACTGTCAAGACTGTCGGTGCCGGGCTGATGATCAAGATTTCAAGATCAACCCACGATCACCTTCATTAGACGATCATTTTAGGATTCTTTGAGCCAAAATTGATTGGCAGTGTGTCTGATTAGAGAACATTCTCAGGTGGGGTTTGAGTTAGCTGCGTGATTTTTCATTTTTGAAGATCAGTTGAGGATCGTCCATTTACCACGATCCTTCAGAGACTTTGTCTTTGGAAGCAAATCATCTTTCGACTTCATTTCCCAATTTCGCTTTTTCCGATCGAAGAGTTTATCTTTGCAGCCTCATATGTAACTGATCTGGCAACGATCAGATTCGCTATTAACCTTGGTTCACCCACTCGTGCACACCATGTCCTGCCTTTGCCACCACTTTGCATGGCCTAAATTGTAGGTGATGTGGACAACAGTATTCATGTGATATCGGCAAGGAACATCGCCTCGATCCTCGAGACTGGTATTCACTTCCAGGATCACCTACAACTTAGGCGAGACAAAGTGTTAGGTAGGACACGGCGTGCGCGATCATCTTGCAAGATCAGTTGATCAATGGAACCCTTACGATCACGATCCAGCTGATTATTTCCAAGGATATTTTGATACAAACGACAGTCTTTTTCTTTATATGACGCTAGAGTGTTGAGAACTAGACGACTGGATGGCGCAGTTCGTTAAGTGCCTGCCCTAAGTTAGAGAGGTCCCAGGTTGGAATCTCAATGAAATCGAATCTGGTCCAGTCACCATTTGCCGTTTCGATCAGTGATAGTAGTCTGACTTTGGATATCACAGTGGACTAGCATGGTATAAGTGTGCTGGGCTCCTAGCAGGGCTGCTAGCGAATTCGGCAGCACACTTAGACCATGCTGGTCCACCGTGATACCTAACCTAGGACCCAACCAACATAACTCTCCAGTCGGCGCGATCCCTGGCAACAAACCACTGTGAGACTTGTCGGACACTCGAAAAATGACGTAAAGTCTACAAAGTTTGTCGCTCCTTTGAAATCTGTTTCAAGATCACTTCGGGGATCATGCTTGGCTCTACAGTCTTTTAAGATTCGATTCTAAGCTGTTCTAGAGAAAAGTCTGCGATCAGAACTCATGATCAATTAACGATCATCGATGACTTAAGGACGATCGACAGTGATCGTGGTCGTAAATTCCACATTTGGAAGAATTATGGCCCACGATGTCGCCACTGTTTTCAACTGGACACATTTATCTTGGAAATCTGCAACAAGATCAGTCGAAGATCAAGGCATTTTCACGAAACTTCCAGATGGTTGTTGAATCACCGATGAAACGAAGGCGGTCAATGAGGCTCGGAAATTTGGGTAATGACCGAAAGAATAAGATCGCGAATATTAGCTGCCGAGATGAGGTTTCTACGTGCTGTTGTGGGAATTACTGGCCGGGATAGGGTGAGAAACACGGCAGTGCGTGAGGAACTCAATGTTGAGCAGCTGCTTCTTCGAACGGAAAGGACTGTACTTCGATGGTTTGTTCAGGTGTCACGAATGTCCCCATCATCACGACTTCCGAGGCGTGCCCTGAATGTGACTCCATCAGGTAGGCAGACTCAGGACGAGATGGTTGGACCAAGTCCAATAACTCGGCTGATTGCACTTGGGCATAGCTCCTTATGAGTTAGAGTTGATGGTGGAGGATCGAGTGGCCTGGAGATCTATCGTGCATGCATTTTTCAGTAATCAAGCCTGGCGTTATTTGCTGTCCACTAAAAAGTGAATTCCTTGAAAATTAAGCGGGTTCTGCTGCGTCTTGTATTTTAGTATGTAATTTCCGATGGAATCTGTCCACGAAGCACCATCAAGTCGGTGTCTAAGAGGTTCAGCAGAGATGCCCCCACAAGATCATTGTGAGACGACTCTACAAGATCAGGATGAGACGGTAACACAAGATCAGTGATCAGCCCTTATTGAAAGTTGAGTATTGACATTGGATATGAGTTAATGGCAGCTTGAGATTTATTCGATGATTGAAGAATAAAATAGAGGGATAAATATTGAACTGACAGCGACTGTTCTTTTGGGAAGAGCCTGTGACATGATCACTTGCCCGATCTTCTCAAAAACCAAAAAGCGGTACTTAATCTTAAGTTTGGACGTGGATCTTTGAAAAGAATGCATCAAAGAATCCTTCGATTGGTTAAGAGAACTACTGAATGTAACTTCGGTCCAGCCTTGCAAGATCAGTGATCAGGGGAGGGTTATGAAAACCCCTTGCTCGTTGAGTGATCGTCGATAGGATAAAACAAACAAATGATCTTTACCTCTGAAGTCTTCGAAAAAGAAACTGCGATCAGTCACTCCGATCGTCCGCTGATCTTTCAGTTTTCACCCACCGATCGCCGAAAAAAGGAAGACACCGTTCAGCCTGAAAATTAAGCTTTCAGTCAAGTTCACTGATTCCTTATCCCATCTCGGAGCATTCAGCTATCCCGCCCTTATCCCATCTCGAAACATCCAGCCATTCCTCCCAAAAGATCACCCCCAACAGACCTCGTCCAAACTGAAAACCCCTCCCAGTGGACGTCAAGAAATCAGATGAACACATGAACTCCTCCCTCGGCACAATCCATGTAATCACTCAATTAATTCACAAAATTTAGTTTGTATCTCATTTTCAATTTAAACAAGATACTCCGAGTGCGAGATGAAAGGTGCGAGGTGCGAGATGCGAGGTGACGGTGGCTGGAGTGTGTGGTCTCGGTGCCGGTGGCGGTGCCGGTGTCGGTGGCGATGGCTGGTGTCGGTTATCGTCATCATCTCACAATCAAAACATCACAAGACCATCACCGGTCCTCCACCCACCCACCCACCTTCACCCCCAACTGACATCACATGCAATTTGCTAAATTTATTTTACAACAACAACATCAAAATGTATGCCAAACCTAACAAGCCGTTCGGTGCCTTGGTCTTGTTGTTCCTACACACGCTCATCGCACAGACGTTGCTGTCCTCCTCCTCGACGTCGTCGTCGTCGTCGTCAACGTTACAGAGCAACACCTCAGAATAATTTTAATCAAACACAAGTTGCCGCCACCACACCGACCCTCCACCGACTCCCCCATCTATCGGTGTATCAAAAAATTGCATGCGGTCTGGTCTGCTCCGGTTGTGTGCATAACTTAAGCAACCCCCCAGTGCCCATGCCCAAAGCGAGCGATATGTGGGCCACCACTGTCGCCGGACAGACGTCGATGGTCGACGCGCCGGTAATGCGGACGACGTCATGACGGTGGCGATGGTGGTGCAGCCAGACAATGTTCGATGCAATAAATTCGTAGACACTATCAATTTTCCCATGACCAGTCTCGAATGGGACTGTGCACTACCGCACCGCTGCACCCCCACGTCCCATCCATCAAGCGCGCGCAGCAGCATCTATCGATTGCAGGGTGAATTTATTCCCACATCCATCCAGCAGTGGGGCCAGTAAATCATCGTTCAACCCCAATTCGGTTCGCAAGGGGTGCCAAAAAGATTACACGTCGAGGACATCGATTTCCATAGTCAAGGCAAGTGCTGGGGACGTTCGGGGCTGCCTGTGCAGAACCGGGTGCAAACGACTGGAAGGGGTAATAAAAAATTGCATTCTCTCACCAGTCCACCCCTAAGAGTTCACATCCATCAAGAGGGTGGACAGAGGGACGACGACGACGACGACGATGGCCCACCCGCTTCGAGTTGACCTGATTTTTTTGAAGGTCGTTTGTGGGGACGAACGGAAAACTATTCTGCTTTCGTGCTCTGCATTCCCGGCTAGTGTTGGGTTGGGCTCGTTGCTCGGTTCGACTCTCGTGTACGTGTTGCGCTGGTGATGGTTGCCCCCACACACACTTACAGTGAATGAGGGTTGTTTGTGTGTGTCTGCCTCCAGGGGGTTGAAGTTGAGGGAGCCGGCCGGCCCACCCACACTCGCACTCGAATTGGATACGTGTCTAGCAACAATACCCCGGTTCCTAACTGATGGCAGTCTCGAGGTATTGTATTTCATCCGTTGTCTAGAGTGTACAGACAGCAGCGGCAGCAGTGGCGCACAGCAACACACGGCAGGACACACATTTTCGTGTGGCGAGGGAGGGAGGGTTGATGTGGGCTGGTGACAATGGCTTGAGTGGAATTCTTTGAAATCTCCTACAGCGAGGGGATGAAACCCATCGTCATCAGCCTAATGCATTCGCCGAAGGAGGGGTGGTGGGCTGTGGGCTGTGGAACACATTACCCAGCTGCGTCGGGGGTACACACACACACAGCCAGGCGCATGGATGAATGGCATTTTATTTAGAACAATGTGAAATGTCAAATGACGAGTTGCCAGGTCGACACGAGGGGGTGTTCTCTGCCGGAACAGATACACCACATCTTGGTGGTTTCTCCCTTTAAGTCTTCACAGACGTCATTGGTGGACAGATGCAGATACAGACCCGAAATTTGACGTCCATCTTCTGCTCCGTGACAAGGCGGGGAGGGAGGGGGGAGTGGGTCGCACAATTGAAACCGAAATGGACTGTGAACTGAACAATGCCAGAGAGAGAGTGTCCTCCGCCTCGTGTTTCCTGGTGTTGGTGGTGGATTTAAATTCAATACACGCCCCGAGAGTAATTGTCTGTCGTTAGAAGGACACCACAGCCCTTGCCGAGTGTGCGTCTGTGTCTGTGCACAAGTGCCGAGTGACAATCCCATTGAAATGTCGCTGCCATGGAAGGCGAAGGCAAGAAAAACCCACCGAACGGGGGGATGGGCTGTGGCGATTTAATGAAGCTTATTGGCCGGGCGGGGAAAAATCATTTTCAATACAATTTCCAAGAACGGCGAGGCATCGCCTTGTGAGAATCTCTTTTTCGTCTCCTCGGGCTTTTTCTTGGACTGCATTTGTCAGGATGCCCGACAGCGATTTATAAGTCGGAAATCCCCTCGAAAGCGGATTAAAATTAATAAATCTCGCAACAAAATTGTGGCTCAGTTGTGGGGCGGGCTTGCAGGCGATGCAGGGACGCTGACGAGCGGATACTTTGACAGTGCATATTAAATGTGTCATTTGTCAGAATGTCAAATTGGGGTGGGGGGCGGCGTGATGAATTACACGGAATGGCTTAGCTGTGCGAAGAGGGGGTGTGCTCTTGATCCGTCTCTGGTCAAATGGAGTTAAATAATTTTGAAATTATTCATGAATTTCTTTGACAGTCAACGGGGGGGGGGGCGAGTGTGTTGTGATGTGATGGGGAAGAAGGGGAGGACTCAATTGAGGAGGCGAAGAGAGACTGTTTTGTTAAGTGGGTTCTTTTGAAGGCCGAAAGCTGTCGTTTGTTTGGAAAACGGAGATCAAAAGTCAGTTCATAAGTAGTTCTGATTGAAAAATAAAATTTTCTTAAAGTAGGAGTCAGTGATGGGAGGCGGCAATGGCGCAGACAGGCCCTTCAGGAGTCGTTGATAAGGAAGTAAGAAGAAAGTGAAGCAGTTGGATGGCAAAGGACGTGTCATATGCGTGGAAAAAAGGACAGGTCGCTCGACTTGAATGATCGGGGTCGGAAAGAGACCCTCAGTTCCGTCCTTCTTTGTCGAGGACTTGCTTCCTTCAGACTTACAGTTTTGAGTCGACTTCGAATGGCGAGCTTTTAGAGACTTTACATGAGATTTATGCTCTCTGTGAGCATTTTGAAAGTCGATTCTATAAAAATTAAAGTTGGTGACCCCGGAATCGAACCACGGACACAATCGCGCCTTCGGTTGGCTAGTATACTTCAAATCTTCTCGCTTTCATGAGTTTTTTTGGTAGGGTCTCTTTTTTTTCGAATGAAACACTACACTGGAGTCAGGTGGCAACCTACTCCAGTGCCGTTAATTTCATCCCAGCGGCAAATGGTGACTGGATCAGATTCGATATCACTGTGATTCCAACCTTGGACCCCTCGAACTTGGGGCAGGCACTTAACCAACTGCGCCATCCAGTCGTTGGTTACTTGCTTCTGGTTCCTTTTCGTCTGGGTTTGGCATCACCTTAAGTATATACAGTCAAAATCGGTTATAACGACCTTCAAGGGACTAACGAACTTGGTCGTTGTAAGCGATATGTCCTTATAACCGATGTCGTCATAAGCGATTTTGACTGTAGTTATAGTTGGGCCTTAATTCGTTGAATTTCTTGATTTACGAGCCATGTCGGTAGCGACATTGCGGGTACCCGAAGAAAGGGTGAGAAATGATGAGGGGACCCGGGTAGCACTTGAAAATACGGTTAATCCGGTACCCGGGTAAGAGGTCTAATGTGTACCTTATGGCTCCGCCTGGGTCCTTGTCGCTTAAAAAATTAGCAAAAAGTTGTGTTCCTTCCCCGCCATAAATCTCGTCTTTCTTTCAACACCTTTGCCCAAAACAATGAGAAACTTCAGTGCTTCATGGGGGATGTGTCTCTTGATGTCCTCCTATGCGTCTTTGGAATTCCTCATCGCTCCTTGCGAAGCATACTTTAATTGCTGCGAAAGAATGATGAACCCAGCAGCACTCGGACTCACACCCCTTTGCTAGTTTCGAACTCTGCATCACTTTCGTCCGATGAAGTGCCCTGCTAATTGAACTCACATTGACCCCGTCCCCCTTTCACACTCCACCCCCTCCCCATCCACCGAGGAAAAAACAAATAACTTTCGACAGCGCACACCTCTTCACATTTCGTTCCAGATGAGAGCCCAACTCCAGCGGCAGCCTCACAATGAGCTCCGCTCCGAATCACACTCCCTTATCCATCGCGCGCGCACTTCACAAATGAGCGTGAAAACAACATCAGCGCCGAACTAAAAAGCAAAACCACTCTCGCAGCACATTCGCACTCGAAAGCACTCGAATCGAAATCGATTTCCAGTTCCTAAATTGGCCCTACACACTGGTCTTCATGAAATAGGCCCATTTTGGCCGAGGCGGTGCAGGGGGCTGTGCGCTCGGCGAACGACCGACGCACACTTGTTCCACTTGACGGAAACATTACAGCGTCAGAGTAGCCGCAACTTATACAGCCAATTAGAGACTCCCCAGCCACTCCACAGTGGCCGGTGCCTGGGCAGATGCATGGGCCTCCGCCCGCTTCGGCTCTTGGACACTTTAAATTCGTCCGCATCCGGCACCCGAAAAAACGACCAGAGCTGCCCGAAAAGGGCCAACACATTCCCGAATGGAGCCTCAATGAAACCACTCGAGCGCTCACTCTGACCCATTCGCTGTAAATATGTGGAGCGGTCCGTGGGTGATGGGTGGGTGGGTGCGGAATGGACGGATGGCCCAAAGGGCGTCCTCATCGAGCGAATGTCTCCGACAGTGTTTACGCTTTGGCATGTACTCACTCGTACATGTGGGCCACGAGCCTGCCTGCCTCCCCCGCTGGCAGCCATCATCATGCTCCCACAGTAACTGAACGACACTCCCCCCGCCCGCACCTAATGACGAGGACAGGCAGCACACAGAGTTGATCCTCGAAATGGCTGCCAGGCAGTGCTCGGCTGCCGGTGGGCGAGTTCGTGAGTGTGTTTGCGTTGCCTTTGTGCCTCCCAAGTGACTGTAGGGACTGTCAAGTGCAGGCCAGGATGGCAGTGGAGTGAGTGAGTGAGTAATGTGCTTAGCGTGTGGAACTGGCCAAAAAAAGAATCGACAAAAAGAAAAAAAACCCACACACAAATGGAAGACAGACATCGTCGTAACCGTCGCTGTCGTTGGCGTTGTCGTCGTCGTCTTAGGTCTGATGGCAGTCAGGGACTTTTGGGTTGGGTTTCACTGGGTTTTACGATGTTTCAGGGCCTAATCCCTGGACACGTGTGCGTACTTTTTCGTTTTGTTTTCCATCACCGTACCGGTTCCCCCCTACCTTTCAGTCGTCCTCGTTCTCGTCCTGATTGTGTGCTGCTTGTGTGTGTCCTTCACACAGAGCTCACAAAGGGACGACACAGGGCGTCGTCGTTCGATTCTCGTTTGAGTGTGTCCTTCGGAGAGGAGCTCTGCTCATGCATTATGTATTACATAGGCGGGGGGTCGGAGCTCAGTCGGTAGTGACTGAAAGTTTCTCCTCGAGCATGTGAGAGGTGAGGTTGCTTGCTTTGCACTGAAAGGTAAGAACTTGCCACTTGGGGGGTTGGATCTCGAGGAGGGATGAAGTGATTTCGGGTTTCCCTGGGAGTCGTTCTTTTGCTCACCCAGACTGCTCGAGATCTCTGCTCGTTTGCTCGTGCGGTGAATGCGTCCTTCGGGTGAAGTGGTTCTGATGGATTCCACGATGGATGGGAGACTTTGAGATTCGATTCGGTTGTCTTTGTGTCTCTGTCCTCGCTCGCTGTTGATGGTTTCTGTAGAAAGTGTTTTCAAGAAGATTTGCTGGTGCTGGGGATGTGGTTGAAACTAAATTTTGCTCATTCTGCCTTCAAAGCGAACTGCTGTCAATGGAGGTGGTGAAAGGCTGTAAAGACTTAGGTCTGGGATAAACTAAAACGAGATACTCATTAGGGGTTAGGGTATTAACTGAACAGGGGAACACACTTGCGTGCGAACAGACTAGAGAAATTTGTTTCACGCTTGTGTAGGTTGACACCTTTCGTAACGTACACTTTGACGGAGTCGAGTGCTAATCCTCGTCCTTCGGCTTTTCTGAATCAAATTTGGATCAAATTGTTCAAAAATTTGAGTTTTTTTTTGTGGGTGAAATGTCAAATGTGGAGAATTGTTGAAGCAAATACTTACTTCCTCGACAACTCTCGAAACTCTGGGCGCACTATGCTTCAGTTTAGGCTACCTTCCTAATCTGATTAGATGAAGGACAAGTTGCTCCTTTCCCCGTTTTTAGCCCAAATTTGTGACTGAAACAGATCCACTGACATGAAATCCGTCGACATTCCCCACCCAACTAAGTCCTCCACAAGCAACACCACTTGAAATGGTGTCTCTCTGAAATGCTCTCCATCTTCCTGCTTCAAAAAATCCATCCCGCGACATTCATGCGAGAAGAATGACAGAGGTGACACATCATTGCATTCCAGTGATTCCACAGGAAATCCTCAAGGAAATGCGTTATTCCTCGAAGAATGTCCAACCCACTGGGTGCAAGTCATGGATCATAGACGAGCGTACGGTCTCCGAATTCATGGAATCGACGATAAAAATTCCCATTCATCGCTTTAAATAGGCTATCCCTCCTTCTCCGCGGGGGAAGACGATGTCTTGTGGCTCTGACTGACTGTCAATCGAGAGTGACTTTCGCTTTCCGTCGAGGGATTACATTCCATCACGCATGGATTCTGATTAAAATAGCAACTTGGCCCCCTGCTCGGAGGACAGCACCCCAGAGGCGGGGCCAGGCGTGAATGTGGCCAGGATTATGTTTCATGGAAAGTGACAAGGGGCTTAGGGTCAGGAGTGAGTGTGTGTGGGATGGGTCGGATGTGTGAATGCAACGTGAGCGGATCCTGGTCCATTGAAGAGGGTCCGTGATGACCGCAAGCAAGTCCGTCGTAGACTCAATTAAGCTTTTGATTGATCAAGTTATGAATTTAACCTGACTCGGGGGACTATTGGGTTGTCAATTGTGATGAAATGTCCAGTTTGTAGATTTTGGGCAGCAGGGGAATTCCATGAGTGAGGTGTCCCACTCAAGAAGAGAAGGACTTTAAGCTACTGGAGAGGCTTGCTGCTTGAGGCCCAGGTTCATACAACAGCGGCTTACGAAGAAGAAGTTTTGAGACACACAAAAGTTACCCGTTTTGGTTACAAGGCTAAAGGAGAACGTGTAACCTTGGCTTAGGCTTTCACGCAGTTTATCATGAAGCTCCTTGTCGGCTGTTTTTTACTTCACTCGTTGACGTCAAGAGCTCACACCTTTCTAAGATGGACAGTGCTTACATATCAAAGTCCGATTACTTCTTCTTCTTCTTAGGGCGCTACAGCCCAAGGTGGACCTGGGCCTCACTCAACATGCCTCTCCAGCCAGCACGATCTCTCGCCAGCTGTCTCCAGTTTCGCACACCAAGCCGGCCGAGGTCCCCCTCGACTTGTGTGCGCCACCTTGTTCGTGGACGTCCTCTGTTGCGTTGTCCCACAGGCTCGGAGTCGATTAGTCCGATTACACTAAAAAAATTGGGTCTGCATCTGTGGTCGCAACAAAGACTCAAAACAGACGACTGGATGGCGCAGTTGGTTAAGTGCCTGCTCCAAGTTAGAAGTGTCCCAATTTCGAATCCCAGTGAAATCGAATATGCTCCAGTCACCATTTGCCGTTGGGATAAAATTAACGGCACTCGAGTAGGCTGCTACCTGGCAGTACAGTGGACCAGTTTTGAGTCTGAGTGCTCCAGTAGTTTCAAAATTCCTCCGAAAAAAAAGACTCAAAAGAAAGACGCCTCGTATTGATTCGAAGGACATACCCCGTCCCCAAATAAAACTTCTCAAACTCCTTTCATGTATTGTGCAATTTCTATCACGGGCGGATTGGCACAGCGGGCATATGAGTTAACTTTTCGACGCGTAAATCAACACCGATGGCTCAAAGTTGAACTACGGAGCCCATGAGAATCCCTGAACACCTCAAAGACCTCCAGACAATACCAACATTTGCCAACCTATTGTTAGCTGCCTCCAATTGCGCAAATCGAGCTTATTGAGTCCCTTCTCAAATTGCATGCGCCACCTCAATCGTGGACGTGCTCTGTTGCGTCGGGTCAGAGTCGAAGATTTATCGGGCCGAGGCTGGTTCTAGGTTGCCCACTTATTTTAAGCATCGGATCCTTAGACCTCTGGCTAGATTCATGTCGCTGTACTCCAATCGAAATTCCGCCCTCGTTTACCACCAGACCCATTTTAGCCTCTTCCGTTTCAAATCCAACAAACGCCTCATTGACGCCTCGCTGTGCTCGAGTAACCACGTCAAAGTCATACGCGTATGGTAGCACTTATATGGACCTTTGGTAGATCGTATTCTAAGAACCAACTATAATGAACGTCTGAAAACTTAAGACTCAGGCAACCCAACGAATACACAAAAATGACAGTGACTTTATGAACCGATTCGTTCGGTTTCGTTAAGTTCGTTAAGTTTCGTTAAGTTCGTTAACTTTGGCTAACCTACGCAGGAGCGATATGAATCGCTCTCTGTAGTTGTCAGTTAACAGCTGAACCGCTTGGTTCAGTTTCGTTAAGTACGTTAACTTAGCCAGAAGCTAAATGAATTGTTCTCTTATTCAAATGTCAGTTGACAGTTGAACTCTTCTAAGGTTTCTACAAGCAAATGTGGACACTTTAAAATTTGACGACGTTTCTGAACTCTTTTTTTTTTTGACAGCAGAAGATTTTTCTTCTGACAGTCCTGACAGACAAATAACTCCTTCAGAAACTCGTACGACTCTTCCCATCTACATCCCCCTTTCCACGATTTTCAATCATGGAACGATGTGAGAAACCGCATGCTCCTACCAACTGTCAATGAAACTTCAAAAAACTCACTTGACATCTGTCAAAGTTCTCAAATAAAACTAAGTTTCGACCTTATCCAAGGTGTCTTGCCGTAAAGTCTTCAAAAAACGATTGAAAACAGTTGCGATATGAAATTCTCCCTGGCATCTGAAGCTGTCAAAATGTAAACATTTAATATTTTGCTGAAAACTTCAAGCAGCAGCACTTTAACTCAAACAGAGTTCCTGTTTTTTTTTTTGCATGTGAAACCTGGCAACGTTCCATGCCTTTGTGGTGGCATTTAGGAACAACTTCCAAAGCCAATGACCTTTCCCCAAACTCCCAGTAAAAATCCATGATTTTCAAACTTCTATCCCATTGTTCGTTTCGTTCCGTAACCAAAAACAACAAAAAACAGCAAAAAAAACATCAGAAACTCCACGGACATGGCTAGAGTTTTGGAGTACACTTCAATCCCGTCCAGGATTTCGGTGTCTATTCCTCAACTTTCTTCCTCTTCTCTCAGCCTCTTGTCAGGGAAATTCAAATGAAAATCCGTTTTGTTTTTTCTCAATTACCTGCGCCAGCAGATATCCTCCCCGTACATAAATAAATTTACACAGCCCACGATGTGGAGTGCACAGAATTTTTTGTGTTTTTTTTGTTTACAACGCTTGTGTAATCACCCTCAAATGCTTACCGTTAATTCCATTTAATTCGAAAATTCGGAACTCTTTTGATTTTTTTTTTTTGAAAAAAAAACTTTTGATTGCATTCGAAAAAGGACGAGAGGAGGGTGGGGTGGGTCTCCTCCACCACCCCTTCGGATACTTGGGATAAGGGTGGCACAATGAAAGGGATTTGCCACGTGAATGTCGGAGCCCGCATTAATGGACTTGTTAGTCGGTTTCAGGCCCCCTTCACCATCCAAAATTGAATGCCGGCCAGGACACAGCGAAAGGATAATTGTAGTTTGTTTTGCTTTTCGCTCTCCTTCGGAAATTTGCAAACAAAAAAGAATGCCATTGGACGGGGAGGGACGCGGTGAAATGCTCTTCACATGCTCAACTGACTCGGTGGCGACGGGGGCGCTTGCGGTGGATGGCGAATATTTTCATTACTCAGGGAAAACAAGAAAAAAAAGCGAGTGTGTGTGTCCTAGAAATTCCGACGAGAAGCAGCACGAAAATCCCCTGGGTCCCACCGACAGATACAAATCCAAGTACGGACTCGAGCTACGAGTTCAGATGATGATGAGGACGCTGATGCTGATGATATAGCCCGAGAGCTCCGCTGTACTCTGCTCGGCTCTCACCCCTCCCTAAGGGCGAAACTGTTGTGTTGAGATGAAAATGCTGCTGAAACAAAAGAAAACTATTCTGTTTTCTGTTTTCCTTTCTTTTTTTTTTGCACCACCCATCGAGGGGATACTTGAAATAAAAGCGCCGTCGACGACGACCGGGACTGGTGGGAGAGAGAAATGATTGCCGACAACAACAATCCGCTGTGCAGCCCTGAGCCTCCTCCTCACATGATGCGAGAGTGCACGGGGGAGAAACAGCATAAAAATTGGCACGCTAAGAGGTCGGAAGCGTATTGTGTGTGCGATGATATTCCCTCATCCATTCTGTTCAATGCAGACACATGCACGGCTCCCGACGTTGACGTCGACGTCGACGCTGCTATTCCTCCTCGTTGTGCTGCGCTGCATCTCATCACCGGCTTCAGCGCCAGCGTCGTCATAACTAGCTTCGTCGTCATCATCATCATCGCCCTCGTCGTCGTGGTGATTGTAGTTGTTAGTCGTCGCCGTTGTCGTTGTCGTTGCCGTCGTCTGCATAAACGTTGCCATCTGACCTAGTTCTGCTATTCTGCACTGGAAAAGTTGATTGAAAAAAGGTGGCAAAACAAAAAACGGCTGCAGTTTCATGCACTAAACGCCAGAGAGGGAGACGCGCCCCTGCCTCAATCATCCTTTGCCACACACACACCCCACCGAGATCTGATGAATGCACTTCTGCTCTGTATCTATGCACAGTCATCTGGCTCTCTAGTTCAGGCTCTGCTCTGTGTTTAGTCCTTGTCGGGCGCTTTAATATTTTTGTAATTAAAAAACAGAACAGCCACTGCAATGCGGTCATGGAGACGGTGCGCAGGCACGCGAGCTCGGTTCGGAAGCGATGTGAAGATGACTGCGAGACAGGGTGAGAGATTGGATGAAAGGAAGGCTTGTATTAGAAAAGTAAATCTGAGCCAACCAGCGGAGTCTCTTGTTCTCCGTCAGGGCTAGAGGAGATCCCTTCACTTCCGAGTGTCGCCTCGTGCGCTCCCCTCGTGCGTCGTAATCTGTTAGACTGGGTCCTGGGTGCCAGGCGCTTTGTTCTGCCGTCCATTGTTTCGTTTTAGACAGATTTTGAGAGTGGAACTGTGGTCTTCCTTCTTTTTTTTGTTGTTGTCCTCTCAGTGACATGGAAGGGAAGAGATTACCCCCTTGCTCGTTGTGACTCGTCAGGAAGTATCATCTCGGCTGAGGTGGGGGCTGCGGGGAGGAGTGTGCCAGCACAAAGGATGTCTGAGCTAGAGATGAGGGTGTTGTTCTTTAACATGACATTGTTCATTCAGAAGGTTCAGATGGATTGTTTTAAACAACAACTGGGACTGCTTGTTGGAGGCTGATTAGTCTAGTTTACGGATGAAAGTTAATTTAGAGGAAAACATTTTTGAGGGCAGTCGCAGTTAACTGGGGAATGTTGAGGTTGCTGCTGCTGGTGGATTTAAGATTTAGTTTAGGGCTGAGTTTGAAATTGTTTGTTGCGTTTGCGTAGTGGTCTCTCAATTTGCGGATCGAACTGATATTCAGTAACTCAGACTCGTTTGTGACGATGAAGAACTCTCGCTGCTCCATCGAGGGCGGTAACGAACTCATCGAGACCAGTGTAAAAACAGGTTTAAACAAGACGACGCGCTGTCATCTAACATCTTCAACATCATTCTTGAGAAGACGGTGCCAAATTCACTGGCCATCACTAGATAATGAATTATAATAGCCGTACGAAAACTTCAGCTTATGCGAAAAGCAAACGAGAAGTAACCAAAAGCATCCGTCAAATTTCAAAATGTCCACGATTGCCTATAGGAATTTAAGAAGAATTCAGCTGTCTACTGACATTTGCATATGTAGAAAGCGATTCAAGCGTAAGTACGCAAAAATTAACAAACGTAACGAAACTTAACGAACTTAACGAAGCTGAAGGAACTCAGCGAAACTGAAGGAACTTATCAAAATTGAATAAACTTACCGAGACTGAGCGGACTTATCGAAAATGAACGAACTTAACGAAACTTAACGAAACGTTTAGTACAATCATAGCGTATCATTTCTGTCTATTCGCTCTGTTGCTTCAGTTCTCTAAGTTTCCGTACGGTCACTAAAGGGTCCCTTAGAACACGATCTTCCGAAAGTCAGTATAAATGGTAGCATGCTCGGATGAAGCGTTTGCTGGCATTAAAACGGAGGCGGCTAAAATGGATCTGGCGGTAAATGAGGGCAAAAGGAAGTATATGCTGTCTTCGAGAAAGTATGGACAACACGGACGACGTCCAACGACCCATGGAATGACTGAGCCAAAGGTATTGCCGGCTTCTAATTTTGACGGGACGCTGCTTCCCGACATCAAGACCTAGTTGTCTTATATTCGTGATCACTTGGCTCTTATATATGATGTTCGGCCTTCCTCTACTTCTCGAACCAGAAGCATTGAATTCAAAGACTCTATTAAGCGGAGAATTGGCGTTCATGTACTCGTTGTAGCCGAACCACTTTAGTCGACGAATCTTTGCTTTCTTTCATATCTTCAAAGAATTCATAAAATTTAAAGTTATGTCCTCTTCTACACTCGTCTTCTAGCTGAAAGGAACAAATATCCGTGTGATCCTTGGTTCTGTTGATGACTATTGGAGGAGGAGTTTCTATCACGAACTATTCAGAAACTGATAGAGAATTCTGCTGTCTACTGACAATTGCATAGTGATTCCCCGTAAGTAGCCAAAAGTTAACGAACTTAACGAAACTCAACGAATTTAACGAAACTGAACGAACTTAACGAAACTGACGGAACTCAACGAAACTGGTCGGGCATACAGAGATTGAACGAACTTACTGAAACTGAACGAACTTAACCAAACTGAACGAACCGTTTTGTACAGTCACTGCGTATCATCTGTTGCTACAGTTTTTTTGAAGTTTCCGTACGGTCACTATAATTGGCCCGATCTTCCAAATGTCTGTATACTGTATATGGTCTGTACAGGGATATCAGTCTGGTCTGACTTAACGTAGAAGGCTGTGCTGAGTGAGGCGTGTGGACAACTTAGCTCTGTCTTGAAGAATCTTTGACTCCGTGCCTGTGGGACAATGTCCACGATTGAGGTGGCACACACAAGTCGAGAAGGATCTCAACCAACGTGTTGTGCCTAACTGCAGACAGGTAGCAAAGGATCGTGCTGATTGTACAGGCTTGTGGTCAAAGTTAACCCGGATTGGGCCAGAAGTGTGTCCTTTTAACAAATCAGCGAAAATCGGTGAAATCTCTTGAACACGAACGAGACTCGTTGTTTAAGCAAGAAAGCCAACAAATATCCGTTTCTGTGTTCACGAGTGATCGTCTAATCGCTTGTCAATCGGTCATAACGTCAATCGTGTTGACGCACAAACGAGAAGTTATTCTTCACGTGCCTTCGAGTGAAGTTCGTTAACTAAATTCCCATGAATTATCATGCCCTCAACTGAACCGAATCGGCAGGCGCTCATACATTCGCCAGAAGTTATCCGTTAGCCAATTCTCCACCAACCCGGCGAAAGAAAGTCCCAAAGTTCTTCGAAAACACGCGTTAAGTGGCTCGTCCATCCACACCTCTCACACACTGGCAATCATTGACCCGAATCTAGCAGAAATATTGGTATAGGTCTCTCCTTATTTTCGCAAAGCTCTTAACCCACTTCGGGCAGTTCGGCCGCCACCACAAGAAAAAAAGGAAAACAACTCCTTCCACAAAGTCCTTCACAAACGCACAGCATGACTCTCGAGACGCGCTGTATGACATTTATACTTTATGTCTTCATTTTTGGTACGCTTCCCGTGCCAGAAAGCCATTAGCCGGGTCGAACTCTTCACACCCCCAACCACCCACCCGCCGCCGCTGATGGGTGCCGACTTGGTTGCTGTGCTCTCCCCCTTGTTCCCCGCGGGAGTGATTCGTATAATTACGAAGAAACGAACACACGGATGGGAAGGGGGAGTAGCCCACACCCACAGCGGCTACACCCTCTCCTTCGGTTTCATGCACACTCACACATGCACACGGGCACAAGCACATCGGATACGTGCCACACAAGAGCGTGGTTCCACCGAATCGTGTTGCTGTAGGTTTTCATTTTCATTTTCGTTTTCCTCGTCTATTATTAATAACCACCCCATGAGTCCGCCCAGTTGGCGCGGCCGGAGAATGACGCGAGTGTACTCCAGCAACGTTTCGTTGTCTGCAACATGAAATATGCATGACTCTAGGACGCGCACCCTTTTCCATTTCATCATTTCGTTCCGTGCGGTGCCTGAGTCACCTCGTCCACGCCTTCGAGGCGGCAGCAACGTCGGCGAGGCATGAGACCGAAGGGGTGGAGGGATAAGAACTTCTCTTCCTTGCCACGACGACGACGACAACGACGAGAGGACGGAAACCGTCTTGGAATCCCTTTGATTGATGCAAATGCTATGCGGAAGGAATGCCAGCGGTATTGAGGGATGGTGGCTTCGGGAACATAGATGTCGCTTGAGTGACGGCAGCGCTGTGGTCGACGGAATGAATGTAATCAAATAAATTCCCCCATAACAGCCACGCACCAACTACTCCACTTGAGAGACACACAAACGCCTGCCCACACGCCCAAGGAGGCAAAGTTCGAAACGTCCTTGATGGGTCGTTAGCAGCGCGCACACACAAACAGCACACTAAACTGAGACTTAAGGAGACGGAGACCGAAGCCTTGTGCGTTCGGCCGCTGGTGGCCCAAATTAGTTTTAGGACAACGACAACGACGACAACGACCGACGACAAGGACGATGAAGACCGTCGACGACGACGGCGGCGCCCGGAGAAGGGGGCGGTGAATAATTTTGCCGTCGTAAATTTTAGGAAACGAAATTGGATTGTGATTCTGTTCTTGCGCTGGTACTCATCTGTTCTTTTTTTTGGGGCAGTGTTCTCGGGCGCCTGCTGGCTGACACTTTGACGGATTTATTTATTTTTATTTTTAATTTGGCTTCGGACACGAAACAAGGGGCGAGGTTGTGTTTGCTGGACGACCTTCTGCTGGATTTGAGACGAATTTAATTTCGGCGAATTTCCCGTCAATTTGCAGGCGTCGTCGGTGATGAACGACAAGCGTACGATCAACTTTGGAACTGAAATATTCAAATGGGAGGGGGGACAGAGACTGTGCGCGGTGGACGTCATCAAGTGATTAGGTGGCAAATCGAGATAATTGCGATTTTGTCTACGGTTGAGTGCAGTTCACACTCGAAAAATTGTCTTAATCCCCTTCGCACACCCCATCTACGCCCCACTGCACCGTTCGCAAACCATTTATCTTCAATCGGACGGAAATTATTCCCCAAAGACTTGTGAATTTGCAATTCCGCTCGGTCGACGAACAAGCATCCAATCATCCGAAGGCAGCACTCTGTCTCGTGGGAGCTGTTGACATCAGTCACTCTGGCGAATACGTAACTTTCTTTTGGGTTTTTCTCTTCTTTTTTTAATTTTTTGCTTCACAAAACGCATTTTGCAGCGTTTCCCCCTCATCAGAGAGATGGAAATTACACAATCCAAACGATTCGGCGATTATCTGCGGATTTTTTGTTCGCTCATCTTCCATGGAAGATGGACAGAGCGGATGAGAAGATGCGAATTTGAATATTAGGACAAAATCGTTGAGTGAAAACGGTTCGGGTTATCTCTGCAAAACCGCAGCCATAACATTATGCAACGAATTCAAATTGAAATTTGGATTAAGTTGATTCATTTTTTTTGACATTATGGAAGATGTCATTTACTTACGAGGTCCGGACATACTTAAAGGCTGGGATTAGAATGTGGTCTTACCTGGAAAGAGAGAAGAAAGAGAACTTTAAGAGATATGATTTTTAATGATGTAATGTCATGCTTAGTCTCCTACAGACGTTCAAAGAAAATTAAAAGAATGTTTGGTTCATATATGAGTCAAAACTTAATGAACACAAGTTAAGGAACCTGTCAAACAGAGGGATGTATCACTCAATGTGAGGAAACCGTTTGTAACTATGATAACGTCCTATTTCAAGAACACAATTTTATATTTAAATAAAACATAAAACGTAAGTAAGCAATAGTTAACGAACTTAACGAAACTGAACGAATTTATCGAAACTGAACGAACTTATCGAAACTGGACGAACTTATCAAAATTGAACGAACTTATCGAAACTGAACGAATTTATCGAAACTGAACGAACTTATCGAAACTGAACGAACTTATCGAAACTGAACGAACTTATCGAAACTGAACGAAATTATCAAAACTGAACGAACTTATCAAAACTTAACGAACTTATCGAAACTGAACGAACTTATCGAAACTGAACGAACTTATCAAAACTGAACGAACTTATCAAAACTGAACGAACTTATCGAAACTGAACTAACTTATCGAAACTCAACGAACTTATCGAAACTGAACGAACTTATCGAAACTGAACAAATTTATCGAAACTGAACAAACCCTATAAAACAGTCACAGCGTATCAATTTTCGTATTCGCTCAGTAGATTCAGTTCTCACACAGAATCAATGGGAAAACGGCTAAAATGCTGCCAATAACGCATATTTTGCTTAGTGCCAAAGAGCAAAAAAATTACCTTTACCGCTGAACATTTTTCCATAAAATTCAGGATTTTGTTCAAACTTTTGCTGAGCCCAATTGGAGGCGTTTTGGGACTTCAGTAAGAGGCTTCAATTCATGAGTAAATGTGGCCTTGTAAGGGTGTCGCCGTTGTACGACGGCGACTTCGGAAGATGTGGGAGGTTCCGGGGATGATGCCATTGACCCGATTAACTACTTATTAGTACAATTTAGTAAACGGATAAGTATCCCCCGTTTTCGCGAACCCTAACGTCGCATCAGCTCCCGCTCAGATATAATAAGAGGGGTAACGTTAATGGCGGAGGATTGGAGGTTTCCCTTTACCTCTTTTTGCGGATGGGGTTGGGTGGACAAGACAAGTAGGCTTTTTTTGTAGCGCGCAATTTGCACCCGACAAACCCAAGATCTATATGCAAAATTAGCCACATTGTGAACAGAAAGATTTCCAACTCTTGTGAATGGCGTGGAATCGAATTTGGATCATTTTGAACTGACGCACTCACGGCTGCGATATTTTCGGTAGTTCGGCTGACACACAGGCATGGCATTGGCACGGGAACACTCAATATATTTGTCATTATTCACTGTAGCTGGCAGAACCTGGTAGTAAATGACTTCGTCTACGTTGGCTCCGCGGTAAACAGTACAAACAACATCAGTACCGAGGTCAAACGCAGAATAACTCTTGCCAACCGCTGTTTTTATGGGCTCAAAAGGCAATTGAGTAGTAGAGCCCTCTCTCGGAAGACCAAGTTGACTTTGTATAAGACCTTGATCATCCCAGTCCTGCTTTACGGCGCAGAGGCATGGACAATATCCCAAGCGGATGAATAGTCCCTTGGTCTTTTCGAGAGAAAAGTTCTGCATTTGATGGCATTTGGAGGAGAAGATTCAACCACGAACTGAATGGGCTGTACAGCGACATGAGTCTAGCCAGGCGTCTACGGATCCAACGCCTAAGATGGCTAGGCCATGTAGAGCGTATGGACAACTTAGCTTCGGCCCGAAGAGTCTTCGACTCTGAACCTGTGGGACAACGCAACAGACGCAACGGACTTTTTCCATGAAATGAAAGAAACGGAATGAGATTTCCTTAATTTAAAGTCTGAGATACTTAAGACTGTTTTAAGTTTTTGTTTCTAGCTTCGAACATCATGTCGACAGATAAGAAACGGGAACAGCTGACTTGTACCCACAGCATCAGATGTTCTCTTTTCGTATCATCCCATGTTTTCATTCTCTCTTTTTTAAGCTAGCTTATAACACGAGATATGACTAAAAGGGATGGCTTAAAAAGAGCTCACCTAAGCAAGCAGCAACCTAAGACCCTGGCTGAAAGTCAGATAGTACACCTGACAAGCAATCGAACAGCGGATTTCATATAGTAATTCTCAAACGAATGGATGTATCTCTTTACGCACGCATAAGGGGTTACGAGTACCCAAAGAGTTCGGAAACAGGACACAGCTCGGTCTTGCATATTGGATTAGAAGTAACAGACAGATAGGAGATCAATTATAAAAATGAGAAAAAGAGATGGAGACAAAATAGAGCCTTGGGGAACACCAGCATTTATTTGGTGAACATCAGACTTGGATCCAACTTGAACAACTTGAATTGTATCGATAATTTCTAAACCATAGAAGAACAGATTCATCGATACCATAAGCACGCTTTTTCGAGAAAAAAGCTTGATGGCAAACTTAGAAATATCAAGCGCAACGATCTTACTTTCACCTAAATTGTGTAAAGATTCACTTTCGGTGAGTTATGCCAGTGAACTTTAATTTAATGTGACTGAGCAAGATCAAGATTTTTTACACAAAAGTGTGGGAAATAACTGCCGCATTTACGTGTTCCCAAAGACAGAATAAATTTCAGATCTACATCTGCTTGGATGGCGTTCCAAACAGGGTTATTGGTCCTGATCAAGACGTCAAAGAGACTCGCTCTCTTACAGTCTAAGCGACCTCCAGTTTCGCATGCCAAATTTGCTAAGGCCACCCTCTGTTAAATTGTCCGATTGATTCGGATAGTATTCATTACGACCCTCACTTTGAGACGCATGTAGCATGTCATGCGAAAAAATAACAGAAAGCTGGTGACAAGAACACTTTTTCCTCCTTCTTTGGATGGCGCTACAGTTGGAGGTGGGAGACCACTTGGACCTAACATTTTATACTGCCTCTGAATGGCTAAGTTTGAGAAGCTTTTTAGTGTCATCTTGTCTTTCGCCCAGACTTCGCCTTGAGTGCTTAGCCACTCGTGGTTAGTCTCACTCACTCCTACACCAACTTTAAAGCAAAATTTGCAAGAAATTCCTCATTACTGGCGTATGAAATGAATAATCTCTCACCAAATCACCCCCAACCTACGTAGACACGTCATGCAACATGGCTCATTCCAACAAAAACCGTTATAGAAACTCAAACCCAATGAGCTCTCTCGCAAACCACAAAATGCGACCCCAGCAGAGGCCAACCATCACCAGTGTTTCGCTAAAAATACCCCCATTCAGCCGCCAATAACTCCACTGTCACGTTATAAATTACCGCTATAAACCAAATTTAATTTGTACCCATTTGCGTGAGTCCTGACACGTTTGGGCCGTCCCCGGCGTCTGGATTATCCCCGCCCATACATCATCGGCTCGACTAGACGTGTTCACGCACCATGCTCACACTTCAATTGTGAGCCTAAGCGCGGCGCGCCAAATAGTAGCCACTGTTCCGCATCGAATGCCGAATGCGTTCGCGGCATTATTCGCTTCAGTTTCAAATAAATTGTGCCCTGATTTATTTTTATTTCACCCAAAAGCCGTGGTTCCTTTCCTCATCCCGTTCTGGTATCATTTCATTTGATTCACGCGCCTCACGTTACCACTTTTGCGTCGCATCGCAACCCACCGCCATCCACCGGCACTGTGCCACCGTGCGCTTCGAGTGCAATTTTATGCACGATTTAAAATTGTATGCAGAGAACCTTTGCAACATAAATTTCATCGAAAACTAAATGCATCCCACGGACCCCTTCATATGTGCATCCTAGCAGCAGCAGCAGCAGCACCGCCCAGTCGACAGCAGCCATCCGCCATCAGGCATCAAATGCAACTCCATCGGGACGCATCCCTTTCGAGGGAAAATGAGCATAAATTCTGTGGAGCGAAAAATAGAAAATAAATGGTCGGGGGGCCTCTCGCGCGGATTTTCATTAAATTTAGTGGATTTTCCGGGTATCGAGTGAGTGAGTGCGCGGATTTAAGTGGCGTACCAAGCCGTGGCGAATTTTTATAAATAACCTCCCCCCGTGCCGAGCGGTCGGTGCGCGCCAGCAGAACCGCGACACAAATATTTCAGCAACGAGCCGAGAGATCATTTGAATATTTTCACAACTAAACGACTTTTATTGACAAATTAATTGCAGCCATTAACATTTCAAAGCAACTCGTTCGCTGGCTGCTGCTGCGCGGCGGCGGCGGATTGTGTCGCCACCGCGGAGATTGGTCGGTCGCTCTGTCGGCTGTCGGTTGGTGTCGGTACTGCGCGGCGCGACAAGGACCCACGGACTCTGTTCGAAAATCAGAGGATTATGTCATTACCCTTCGTGGCAGGTGATGACCACTGAGATGGATTCGCCGTCGAAACACAATCGCAGCGTTGTCATTCCGACACCGATGCAGACGCGCAGACACACCAGACAGATTCAGGCCTGATTTATGATTCCACATATTTTTTCCTAAATCCGTTTCGCCGTCTCTTTGTGGGATACAGTTTTTTCGTTAATTTATTTCGTGTGACGGAGTGAATTTATTTTTTTGCTTATTTTGCATCGAGAAGACTTATTTGACACTTCCGGCTGAGCGACGGTGCGGACGGGAGTTCTGAAAGTTCACACGACCTTCGCGCGAATTTGAAGCGTTCGCTTGTGGGACTTCTTGTTTTCGTGGACGGAGTGATTCGATGCTTGATCTCTTGTGGAAACGATTAACGTCGGACAAGTTAATGATGCGGGGAAAATGTTCGATTCTGCCTCGATGCCAATGATGTGCTCTTGAATCAAAATATTTGATCAGTTTTTGCGTCTCGTTGAAATAGTCTCTGTCTGACTTCTGGGAAGGAAAAAAACTTTTGTCGGTTTTTTCGTTGAATTTTTTAAACGCAGTCAGACTCAAAACTTTTCCATTGTACTGCCAGGTCGCATCCTACTCCAGTGCCGTTAATTTGATCCCAAGGGGAAATGGCGACTGGACCAGATTCAATTTCACTGGGATTCGAACCTGGGACCCCTCTAACTTGGGGCAGGCACATAACGAACTGCGCCATCCAGTCGTTTATGTTTTTGGTTACGTAGGCAAATTGTGGATGGGCCCTGATTGCAGTTTTAACATCTGCAGTCTCAAAATTCAAGTGATTTCATTGATTTTAGTTCCTGTGTTACAGTCGTAAAAATGTGCATAAAAAGACTGAACGATATTTCAGCAGCCATTAAGGTGACCCTCTGGGTGCCCGGCCACATGGGAATTTCCGTTAATGAAAAGGCGGATGAGCTGGCCAGGGTTGGAAGGGGAGGGAGCTAATAAACGGTGGTGTCGATTAGACACATGCGCTACAGCAAAAGAGCTAAGCAAACTTCTGAGATACATATCTTTATTTGGGTGGTTTAATTTAGCTGTTGATACATCGGAGTTTTGGGTTTTCCACGGTTTTTAAAATTTGTTTGGGCACAGTGGACTCATAGTAGCTTAAGTGAGCCGTTGACATGTTTAATGCCGACTCCGAACGGCGAGATTGAGAAGCTTTTTCTAGACAGTTATACTCTTTGGGCATTGTCAGTAACTCGAAAGAGCTGTTGACACCCATCTACCTAACCTAACCTAGTCCCTGTGTCAGAAAGTTGATAAATTCCGAAATTTTGGGAAAAAATCTAAGTCAAAAAAGCTTGAAGATTGAAATTTGTTTTTTGGCGCGATCTCTTCTGGACGGATAACAAAAGTCTGCAAAGTATCGTTTTAAGGAGGGTTTTCGAAATTCCAACCGATTTTTCTTTTGCCAAAAATGTACAGCATCACTGAAGAAGAAAAGTGTCAAAATCTGCAGAACAGTGAGGAGCGACTGTGGCAAAGTCTGGTTGTGGCACGGGACTTACGAGGCATATTTTTTGTGGAGCTATGCAAGAATTCAGAATTTACATGTTTATTTGCGCTCTAAAATGTTAACATGCCGTTCGAAATTCTGATCAAGAAATTTCTCAGCTCTACATAAGATTTTCCGAATTTCTATCATATTCATCATCAAGCCCTTCAACTCCCACTTCTGCTCGTGCAGTCGTGATTACTTAAATTGAGTTGTGGTAATTTTGTACCTCAGCACAAACTTTTTGGACTTATTTGACCAAATTTCGAGGAAAAATGTACGAAAGAATCAAATAAATAACGCTTCTTCTGACACGACTGTGATCATAGCCTTTGCAGCCTCCGACTAAAATGCAGTCGCCTTGCTCTAAGTTGAACTAATTTTGATATCCCGAGAAAATTCGACTTAGAGGGAGGCGACTGTATTGCAATTTCTTAGGTTCAGTGACTAAGTTTTGACTTCTTGATTGGATTTCTGATACGACCTGTGTGAGTGATACCGTTTAGAAATTTCGACTTAATTTTTTGAAGACTTTTCTTAGCTTTGCTGACGAATGTTTGACTTCACGACTGGATCACGGAGAATTGGAACATCATAAGAAACTCAATTTTGACCATTTGAATAATTTTGTCTTTGCGAACCAAAAATAACACGAATTTAAAAGAATGCGCCATCTCCCGCTGTTGTCCCTCGTCCAAAGCTGACCTCAGCAACCACCGGAAAACCGCACAAAACCTCACCGACCGATGTCCAATCTCGATGACAATCGCCTCGAATGCCTCACAATCTCTGATACTTTGGGTGTCCATACGAGTATTTGGCGACACAAAACATAAAAAAAAAACACACTTCCATGGCAATGCCCCCTAAGTCGGACGCCACCTAGTTAACCGATCTGCCTCTCGTCTAGCGGATGTATACCTGGCTCTGATAAACCACCAAGCGACAGACAGCCTTCATTAGCACTCAGAACTCCGTCGCCAGACAATACGAATCCGATAAGCATCTCTCCCTCTTCCCATTGCTTACATAACCCCAAACTCCACTCCCAAACACGCACACAAGCGCAGGCATACCACGGTAGCCATAAAAATTCGCATCAAACATAAAACATCGCCCCCTCTGCGGTTGCGCTCCCTCGGTCCGGTCAACTGTCATTTCATAATCATCTCTCTCTACACCGTCAGAGGGCCAGTCTTCGTTCGACTGGGTCATTAGCCCGAACTCGTAATTCGCACGCCGCAGCGTTACAAGCGCAGATGTTTGGCAAAAGTTTAAGGTCACTCACAGCGCGCTCCACATTGGACTGCTGGAACCACCACCACCACACGCTCATCTCATGTTTGGCGTGTATTTCCCGTGGCCCGCTCTTGGACTTGGCTTAATTAAACAAAAACCCCGGGCGAGGGGTGCAGGCAATAAAAGACGCCTGTCGCAAGCAGAAAATGAAAATCAAAGTGAGGAAAGTGAGCGGAGGGACGCCTGCGAAGACTCATGGTGGCGATTTGTTTTGCGTGAGTTGGCCATTTCTAAGCGCACTTGGCTCTGGGTTGTCGGTTGGTGCGCCGTGACAGCACAAAAATAGGGAGAGTGTCATGTTCAGGTTGCGTCCTCGTCTTGTCCCCCCTGCACCTTGTTTCGTACCGAGCCCTCGCGGGCGCGCGCGTTTGTGTGTGTGTGCGTGTTCGTCTGAAAAGCAAAAGCGATTAATGCGAATCCGGCACTTTATTTACGCATATCTGGCAGCCAGCGAAACATGACCGGAAATTTCGAAAGGCGCGACAAACCATCGTGCCGCTGTGTGTGTGGATCCATGAGATAGGGGAACGTCTAGGCTCGGATTGCGCGCAGACTAGCCACACACACATCAGTGCGATGACGCGAGGCGATTATGACGACGACGACGACGACCCAAACGAATGTTTGAGATACAAAAACCAACTCCCAGGGGTATCCATGCGGGAATGCGGAGAGAAAAAGGCAAGCTTGTCGCTGCTGATGGGCTGTTGAACACGAGAGAAGGCGTTGGATCGCAGAGCGGGACTTGGATCAAAAATGTTCGTGTGTCAGAAATGATTGATCTGTTCGAAGATTTGCGGGCCGAAAGAACTGACTCTCTCGTCGGTTGGGAAGTGTCGCCAGCGGCGGCCTTCTTCAGGCGAACTGAACCCATGCCTGGCGGCTGTTGCGAGTGAAAGTTCATTCACGGCATCGACCCAAGCGAACAGACATGGGAACCCTTCCCAGTTGACACATCGGAGGTCCTCAGTCCCCCTCGAGCTCCATCCCGAGTCCTCCCTTCGTTCAAGTATCGATTTTGGGGTGGTTCACAACAATCCACGTGCGTGCTTTCAATTATTTTTATCCTTGTCACGTCCCACTTCCCCCCTGGCGGTCAGGTCAACGACTGCCATTGAAACTTTCTGACAGCACTCTCCAGTGTTCGATAAATGAACTCCTCTGCAGGCACTTTAAGCACTGCCATGGGTTTTTGAGTGCCTTTTCCTGGACAGAGCGCTTCCGTTCTGTGGATCAAATGAAAGTCGTTCTGCCACTAAATGCGGATTATCGTGGCACGTGTAGAGCGTCCCCGACCCTCGTCGACTGCAGTACATGCGTGTGTATCCGTTCCAGGAATTGTGCTTTTGTTACGCACGCAGGTTTCCCTTTCAAACCCAATGCCTGCTGCTGCCTAGACCTGTGCCGCTGGAGCGATGTTCCACCTCAACCCAGACAGGAATTGACTGGAGCCCCACACGAACCGCTGGTGTTAGAACGACGACACGGGGAGACAATGACTCCTCTCGAGACAAACGATTACTTATGATTTTCATTATTCCGAATGACACCGTATCGTCGTCGTCGTCGTCGTCGTCGTCGTGCTGTGCGGTTGGCTTCGTACCTCTAGATACTTTTGTTTCTTTGCAATCTCTCATTCGCGCTGTTCGTTCGTTCGTTCGCTTGGAGCGGGGTGACGCAACGGCAGGCACACACCAGCATTCGTCGCGGGTCCTCGGTTGTGAAGAATTTGTCTTATTCATGCGTTACGTTTGCGAATCCCGTATCCGTCGTCTGTCGCATGTACGAGCACATACGTATCTTGTCCGTCCAACGTTCTGCGCACGCTAATAAGATATGCGATGGAATTTTTGCATATTTTTGAGATTTTCTGTTTTCTCGCTATTTGCTGGGATTTGTCACACGATTTATGAGGCGACCGCTTGGGTGCATGGAGGGGCTGATGCTGCCGCTGCTGCTGCTCATTAGAATTTTAAATTCTCCAACCGAAGGCCAGCTCGTGGAGGTTTCCCCGCTAGAAGAGGAGCAGTCTGTGTTTGGGGAGGAAAAGCATTGACTTGGACGGTCTTGAATGAAATGTGCAAATTTTTGATTTTTTTTTTTGCGGCTATCACGATGCGGAACTGGGCGTCAAGGTGAAGGGTGTATCCTTGGAGTGCTGGCATCTGTGACTGGCTAAGGGATCTGCATTGAAAATTTAATGGAAATCAGGGGTGAATGGAGCCCTTAACTGATGCATGCGTCAAGGACGGCAGCAGCAGGCAGTCAGTTGTCGGATTTGAGTCCGATGACTTCAAGAAATCGAACAGTCCTTGGAATTTGTGATGAAATGTTGTATGATTCGTTGATATTTGCCATCCCTACACTCTGGCTGTTTACGGCGAAGGAAATTTAACCAAATTTGTGTTCTGGTCTAGGTTAGGGTAGAGGCCGTTTATGTTAACGAGACATTAACGATCGCTTATCCGATCCACAACGAAGTTGAACGAACTTAACGAAATCGAGATTTAACAAAACCGAGACTGAATGAATTTATTGAAATTGAACGAACTTAACGAAATTGAATGAACTTAACGAAACCGAGACTGAACGAATTTATCGAAATTGAACGAACTTGACGAAACTGAACGAACTTAACGAGACTGAACGAACTTAACGAAACTGAACGAACTTATCGAAACTGAATGACGCGATTGGTACAGTCACAGCGTATCATTAATTAACAAACTGAGTGTCAGCCAAAAAAGTCTGACTTCGAGCGCTTGGGACGACGCAGCAAAGAGTGTCCACGATTGAGATGATGCAGATGGATCTCAATCATTTCGACCAGATTATCACTACAGTTCTGCACCGATTATTATCCGAGTCTGACATAGATGGAAAACAGACTAGGGGACAACATCGTTTTATGCAGGGCATAAAATTGAAAGCGAATCCAAATTAAATTGAAATTCAATTCGAGACAGCTTTCAAGGTCTATTACTTCAGATCCAGCAGCACAGTTGACCTAAAGTAGGCTAAGTGCCACCAAATTTAGATTCAAGCCCAGATTAGCTGTAACCAAACAGAGCCAAAAGGAACATATTGCGACTTGTTGAATGGCCAATCCATCGTTACGTTATTAAAACAACTCAGCTTTTCAGTGACTGTATCAAATTAATCCAATTTTTTTGATTTTGAGAATATTCATGGAATCGTTTTAAGAATCCGGTTTATGGATTGGATTTGAATTGAAAAGTGGTCACTGACAGAGCCTGAGATGGTTTAGCTTTAATCAAAATTGTATAAAAACTCCATTATTAATTAGAGCGATTTGGGTTGAGTTGATTATCAAGCGTTGGGCGCCAATTTTTGCATAAAATACCATTTCAGACAGAAACCGCAAGCCATTAGTCAAATTTTGATCGGCACTAATTGAAGAAAGCCTGAATCGATATCCAAGGAGCTTTTGAGCGTGATTCCGATGGCTTAGGCAAATAAATCAAAATACGATGTGTACAGCGGGATTTTGAGATAGAGACTATTTAAGGCCTAAAGTGTGACAATCTCTGTTCGATAAATCGACAAGTTAGTGAATTTGATATAAAATGGCGCTCGGATAAAGGATTTTTTGGTGCTGAAGACAGACTTAAAAAATAGTATGGAGACTCGGCTCTCTTGCACTGAATGGTGCTCAAGTAGTTAACCGAATTTCGTTGCGGTTGTACGAGCACAAAAGATGCTGATCGCCCAGGAACTTTAAAAAAACATCACAATGGAAGAAACTGTCAACAAAATCAACGATATTGTTTTGGACGATGGACGGATCATGGTTCGTCTGATGCATGATTCGGCATGGTGCAAACTTCAACTGACCCAGGTAAACGACCGTTCGTTCGATTTCGATAAATTCGTTCAGTCTCGGTCTCGGTTTTGTTAAGTCTCAGTTTCGTTACGTCCGTTCAAATTCAATAAATTCGTTTGGTCTCGGTTTTGATAAGTCTCGATTTCGTTAAGTTCGTTCAATTTCGTTAAGGTAAACGACCATAGACAACGACGTGTGTTCGTTGAATGGGCTCTGGAGCAGTCGGTAACTGACCCTAATTTTCATCGAAAAATCATTTTCTTCGATGCGGCCTATTTCTGGATGAATGGGTACGTCAACCAACGAAATTGTCGAATTTGGGACGATACCAATCCACATGAGATCCAAGAGCGTCCAGTGCATCCCGAAAAAATTACTGTTTGGTGTGGATTTTGGACTCAGTACAAATATTTTTGAGAACGACGTTGGACAGGCCATCACCGTCAACGGCGAGGTCGATGATTACCAACTTCTTTTGCCCTGAATTGGATGATATGGACACCAATGACATGTGGTTTAAACAGAACGACGCTACCTGCCACACAGCTCACGCCACGTTGGAAATTCTGCACGAGGGCGATGCGAGGACATGGTCATCTCACGTGGAGATGATGTGAACTGGCCATCAAGATCGTGCGATTTGACTCCGTTAGACTATTTCTTGTGGGGTTTTCTGACATTTGGCGGACATTTGAACGATACTATCGTCATCTTTATCCTCCGTTGGGACGTGGGTGCAGATTAGGCTGATGTTGCTGAATTTAGACGTGATGCGGAGGCGCTCGCTTATTTCCCTAAAGCTTAAGATTTTTTTCCCAAGTCTGCCTCAAACAACAAATCCACATCCAAATAATCTCTGCCTTCGCTCTCTGTAACAATCGCCGTAGTAGATATCGCAGTCTTTCATCCTCTTTTCGCCCGGCCCATTAAACGTACTTCCTGGATTGCGGTAACGTCTGCTTTATAGCAGTCTAGGACCTCCTATAGCAGTCTAATGCCTCCTATAGCAGTCTAATGCCTCCTATAGCAGTCTAGGGCCTCCGCGAGTTCATCGGCTGCACTCGGTCTGTTCAGGGACCTCACATTCCATTTGACCTAGGAGAAGGGGTCATCCGCCACCATCTCTATTTCAGGGTCCCGAACTTTTTTTTTCTTCGTATGTTTTTTGAAACTCTACACTGGAGCACTCACACTCAAATCTGGTCCATTAATTTTATCCCAACGGCAAATGGTGACTGGACCAGATTTGACTTCAGTGGGATTCGAACCTGGGATCCCTCTAACTTGGTTCAGGCACTCAACAAACTGCGCCAACAACCACACCTGTTAAGCGTGCTTGTGCTTTTCCTCTCACGAGTGAAGAATTTCAATCAAAAACAGTCAAAATTGGTCCTTCGAGCCGCATCAGAGCCGACGCACAATCGCCCGCCTTCTCTCCCTCTGCGAAATGTCAAGAGTAGCAAGCGTCGTCAAAAATTTTGCAATCATGTCAAATGAATTCCTGCCGCACAACTGCATCCCAAAAAGAGTAAGTGCCCGCCTTAGTCGGTTCACACACAAGCGCATGCACCTGGAACACTTTTTGAAAATATCAAAGGAACTGCATTATCCTCAACGGCTCCTTGTGTGTGTGTGCTGGCAGCTTTTTTTTGTAGTTCTCCCTCAGAGAGGACTCTTTTATTTTGCCCTGAATACCAGAGCAGGACTATACAAGGCACGCGCGCGTGCTGGCGCAGCTCAACTCTTGAAGCACACACACACACCGACACACCGAATGGAATTCTTTGACATATTCTGATATTCTGGCGGTGCATGCTTAAAATGCACGGCTGTTGACGGTGTGCAAACCAAAGCGAGCGACGAAAAGGACCCGAGCAATACCTGAGAGCTTAACTCAAAAGATTTCCCTATCCGCGCAGTCAATGCCTGTAATATCGAGTCAAAAGGAGATGCAGGAAAAAAAAGGATAACGACGGCGACCATGGCGATGATGGGAGCGGGAAAAAAAGCAGCAAAACCCGACGATTGTATGATGCTTACATGGCACTTGTACAAAAAGCGACACCGCCGCATACACGGTGACTCACAATGTGTCCTAGTTTAAGGCTGAATTATTTATGTAGTTCAGCGTCAGCGTCAGCACCACCCACCGCCCCGCCGGAGTGCAGTGGCAGAGAAAAAACACACACACACACGCACACACAACAGCAACAAACAAATGTGTGTCCTGGTGCTCTAGTTTCCCCCCTTTTTCCATTTTTTTCCCCCGTCCTGCTGGCTGCAATTTCTTTGGATCCTTTCTGGGACACACATCCACCACCCACCCACCCGCAGCAGCAGTTGGAGTGAGGACCCGGAGAGATCTGAGGAAACCATTTTAATGGGTTCACAGAGCATATACACACACCACAGCACGGCGATGCGATGCGATAGTTGGAGCAGCAGCCGCTGCAGCGTCAGAACCACCAGAAGGACCAAAGTAGAGAGCAAAAAAAAGTGGAAATTCAGGAAAAAAGGACGATGGCGGATTATTTGAGTGTGCGACTGTGTGCAGTGGAATCCGCCAGAGATGAATTGCAGCCGGCGGTGGTTAATGGTGGGATAGAGTTACCAACGCAACCGCTATCACCACTGCTCCTGACGGCGGCCAGCACCGGCAGCCGAAGCAGCAGCAGCCGAAGCAGCAGCGGCGGCGGCGGCGGTGGTGTCGGTGGCGGCACAGAGGCGATCACAGTTGGAATGTTGTGTCCTACATTCGTACCAGAGAGTGCAGGATATCAAACGCGACGTGCAAATAGAGTAGAGGGAGCAAAACGAAAAACGAAACAAAACCAAGGGAAGAAAACTAGAACAGAATTGATTCATGTGCGCCGAGGATTCCCCATCCCTCCCCACCGTGGGCACACTCGTACATATCTCAGGATGAACCGAACGGGAGTGTCCGCTTGCGGTTACACAGAGTCGGTGCCCTACATTAGGTGTGCGCCATGCCCTGCGATTGAACGAGAGACAGAGAACGAGACAGAGACCGAGAGAGAGAGAGGAAGGGAGAAGGATGAAGACAGGAAGACAATTTCAACGGAAGTACGGTTACTAGTTCGGGAGATCCGCAACAATAATAGTGGATGGTTGCGTCCCAGGGCGGGGATTTTATGCTTCTTCTTCTTCTTCGGCTTCTCGTAATAATTCCTTTCTTGATTAGAGGGGCGGCCTGGGAGGATATGTCTCCCCTGGGCGAGAGAAGTGGTTGCCCGTCTGTTCGGTTAACTGACAGTTGACAGTGTGAAATGCTGTCTAGTGGCATATATTGTCTTGGGTGATCGTCTCCGTGTGAGGGTGGAGGGGGAAAACATGCGGTGGGTGGTGGTCGACTGAAAGGATGTAAAGACACCGTCGTCTTTGGGTTCGGAGGACGATGAATCATTGGCATGGGATGTCCTTCCGCTAGGACAAGGGGGAAGTTTAGTGGTATTGAGGGAAGATTAGATGGTTTTGGTGGGAATTGTCACTCGAAAAAAAAGGAGGACCACAGGAGAGTCATATGGTACCCAGTATTTTTTTTTTACGAAAGAATGTTTTTTTTAGATCCTGGGAACACGGAGAACTGATTCTTTTCGTAAGTTTACAGACCAGGTAACTTTTGGGTCTTTCGGGCGTACAAAATCAGGAATTCTTGACATTTATGAATTTCTGACAGAGTTTTTGGCATCAACCAAAAAGAGTTGAACTCGGCAAATTCTGTACAGACACATTTTTAGAACATAAAGATCACGAAGTCATAGATTACGACACATTACAACTTTACGACACATTACGACATACGACACAGCAACACAAACTGAATCAATCGAAATTTGTACATTTTCGACTTTTGCAAGTTCATATTTTGTTCAGAAAATTCTAGGTCTTCAGACTACAATTTGGAGCAGCCAATTCCAAATTTTCGACACTGAGCCTGTGGGACAACGCAACAGAGGACGTCCACGTACAAGGTGGCGCACACAAGTCGAGGGGGACCTCGCCCGACTTGGTGTACGAAACTGGAGACAGGAGAGAGAAAGCTGGAGAGGCAAGTTGAGTGAGGCCCAGGTCCACCTCGGACTATAGCGCCCTAAGAAGAAGAAGAAGAAATTCAAATTTTCCAAACTCAAATTTACTCCTACACCGTTAAAGGGGATTTTCAAGGCTTTTGGCAGCGTCTGTAAGACTCCCTGCTCTGAGGCGTAATTTAGATCAATGCGAAGAGAGAGAGAAGAGAAGAGAGGTAACTCAGGGCAGTCATCCCGCAAACAGACCGAGGAGGAAGGATAAACTTCCTCCCTGAAGATTAACTCGCAACGAACCAGAGGTCCACAGACAGTATTACAAACTTAAGGCCTCGTTTCACTTTTCGTTTCATTAATCGGTGGCGCCTTTTGTTGCACCTTTCCACGGGGTCAACTTGCACAACTTCTCAGTTCGCTCATAAACTTAGACATAGGGTGACCAGATAAGAACGATAGGAAAAGAAATTTAGACAAAACACCAACGGTGAGAGATATAAAATTGATTCCGGCTTTATTTTGAAGCTCCATTCATGCCATTATCTGTGGAATCATCCATCATTCATGGCCTCGGCTTCACTGGCCTGGCCCTTCAAGCTTTCGGTCTAATTTTCAACGACTTGGTCCAATATGTGCGGTGCCGTGTTATTTACGCATTAGGGCCTCGAATACGGTCCTCGAGCTCGTCCAAAGTGGTTGGCTTGTTAGGGTAGACTAATGACTTGATGTAACCCCAGAGAAAATAATCAAATGATCCCAAGTCGCATGATCTCGGCGGACATTTGAAGAACGCTCGCCGTGAGATGACTCAGTGGCCAAAATTCTCCTTCTCCTTCACAACACACCACTCGCATCGCTTGTATGTCATGTAGACCCGTCTTCTTGGAACCACTGCTCGGACATATCGATGCTGTCAGGCTCTGGCCACAGAAAGTCGGTCAACACCGCTCTATACCTGAGACCATTGAAGGTGACGGTGTCTTCCTCCTCATTTCAAAAGAAATAAGGTCCGATGACGCCGCCATGCCATAAACCGCACATAAACAGTAAATCTTTGTGGATGCACTTATGCCTGGTCGACCATCTGTGAATTGTGTTCGCTCCGATAACGGGAATTTTGCTTGTTGTTATGGCCGCTGAGCCAAAATGTAATCTCCTCCGAGAAGATGATTTTTTGCCCAAAAACCCGGATCTCTGGCCGACGTTTCCAGTGCCCAATTAGCGAACTCATGGCGGTGTCCATAATCGTCCGGCATCAATTATGGTGTCAGCACAATCTTATTCGAATGTAGGCCCAATTCGAACCACAAAATGAGGTGGACCTGGGCCTAGCTTCTCAGCAACTACTCGTGTTACGCGTGCTATTGTTCTAGGCTAGAAGAAAATATCACATTCTTCCCGAATTCGGGAAATTCATCCGAAATAGCGAAAAAAACTTGAAACCTCATCCGTACCTTGCGCAGCACGTGGAACAATGTCTGTTGTCAATTCGTGATGTTTTTTTGCGATGATGTCACCAGTTCAAAGAGTTGTTCCAACATTTATTACACCGGACTTTTCATTTCATTTAATCCGGATAAAAGGAAATTTTTAGTATTTCTTCGTTATAAAATCGAAAACGATTGTAACTGGGTCTGAGAACAGAATATGATGGGTCGTCATAAAATGTTTTGAGTTTCTCCTGTGGCTACTCCTTTTAGGAGTAAGGACTGCTCCATTGGGGCATTCGCTTTAAGACCCAAGATGCATTGTCTTAGAAGAACGTCTGTTTTATTAAAGGTTTTCTTGATGAACGGGCATCTCAAAAAAGCATCAGTTGAGGTTGAACAGGATTCCCTTCAAGGACGCTTGCAAAGCAAACTATGCATCAACTACTGGCATTTGAAGACGCCCCAATGTGTGACAATGTTTCGACTTCCAAAGAAGCCAACGATGCAACCATCACTGACACATTTCCTGCCTTGTGTTGTCTCACAACAGTCGTTTTGAAACACATTTACTATCTCCTTTTGATGGCCCAAATCATTTGCATTCTGTGGTCCATTAGATCCCCGTCTGACCCTTTGTTCAGCTCTCATTCTTTCAGACAACAATCAGATTGAATCCTTAGCCGATTCCCTTGCTTTGCGAGTCTCTCGGTCATTCTCCATAATCCTCCATGTAAACATGAATGTTTTGCTTGGGAAAAATCAAAACTCAGCACATCCTTGTGATGCCTTGCAATCACCGGCTCTCCTCTCTCAAGTGAGCCCAATTTGTAGGCACACCCTCGACCAGTTTGCGTTTGTGTTGCAGCCTGCTCCGAAAGAAATCATTTCGAATCCTTTCATCAAGTCCATCAATGGCTTTTCATTCAGATCTGGAACGTCTCCACAAAAACCCTAAAACTCGGGCCTCTGTGGTCCCGCCCTCCCTCTCACTCTGCGACTATCGTAACCGAGATAAAAAAGATACAACCCAACACGGAATTCTCGCATCCAATTTAGACTCTCGACTGCAGCCGAGAAAAGAACTGACAAAGAATGCCCCCGATTGGGGGCGGGGGGTTGAAGAAGTTGTATCTGAAGAATTGATTCAAAGGACAGCACACCCCGCCGCCGTCGGTCGGGCCGGTCAACCGTTGGGGTTGATTCAGTGAGCCCCACTGACTCTCGTGGTCGTCGCCTAATAAAAATCTTTTTGATCAATTGCGCGCGCCTTTCTTTGTGCATCCGTGGCGGGAGAGAGGGAGGGCGGGCGGGAAGGCGGGTTAGTAAACAAATTAGAAACACTTTGATATCGAGTGTTGGTGGCGGTCCACTGCGGACAGGAGGGGAGTATTTAATTAGACATCTCTGACGGACGCAGCAACCGTTCGCGGCGAGGGGTGGCTGGGGGATGTAATTATGTGGACTCCCCGCAGATGGATCGCTGATTGGAAACAGAGAACCGCACAGATACGAGCATGTGTGTGTGTATTCTAATATTTTCCATCTCACATTCGATGGCCTAGTTCAGATTACTTACGCGGCGCGGCCTTTATGTGGCACGTCACCCTTTTCGGAGTGGCATTTGAGGCACTGCTGGTGGTGGTGGGATATTGCACTCGGTATTGAGACTTCACCTACATTCGAGCCGCAATGATGACGGTGATGGATGGGCTCCGAGGGGGTTGAGTCCCCATATAAGGCACCTCTAAAAAGCACTGACATCCGAGTGCCTCGGTCGACAGAGTTTTAGATGCATTACGTACGACGTTCTGGGCGGCAATATATGCAGATACTGCGGGCTGAACTGGAGCCTGAAGCTGGACGAGGGCCCAGAGTGCCGGCATTAATGCACTGCTTCGTGCGCCGTGTCCTTTTGTGTGTCGGCTTTTGTTTCCACGATTGTTTCTCTGGGCGCACACAACTCTGTTGCATTTGAAATGCGTTTTTATTTTTGCTCGCTTGCAATTGACACTAAAGTGATTGGGCGTTTGGTGGCGGCTTGGGTGTGGTGGCACACGCAGAGTGTGTCAATAATTTTGATTCTACGTACAAGGCATGCACGCCGAAGGGGGGGAGGTATGCCATTACAAATGATTGCTAACTGAAGGACGAGAGGTTTGGTGCAGATTGTTTGTCGGATCGGAAGGCGGTGGGGAGTGGTCGGGTGGTCCATTCAGTGGCACTGAAGTGAAATCCATCGCGAAATGCGTTGCGTGATGGATTCGAAAGAGTTGTGTCAGCAAAATGGATCCCAATCCATTCATTGATTGGGTTTGATTTAATTGGAGTGCTTTGCAATGTCACCTAACGCTTTATCTGACAGTTCAATTCTTCGCGTCCTCGTTCTGTGATCATTTTGAGGTTTGCTGTGGTTCTTCAGTCTTCATCAGGGGCACCCTTTTTCAAGTCTTGTCTGGAATTAGAAGTTCTCTGTGAGAAATTAATTGAACCCTTTCGGACCTTAAGCCACCAACCACACAGAGATTGGTGTGAAATGAAAGAAACATAGCCGCCGTAGTGGCCAGTATTATGGAAGAACCTGAAATGTCGCCGATCATCGGAATTGGGCGTCGTTAGAGTTTATTTTGTGACTGGATTTGAGCCTACATCCGTATAAGGCAAAAATTGAAGCCGAACGATTATAGACAGTGCCGTGAGTTCACTGATTGGGCGCTGGAAATGTTGGCTGGAGATCCGGATTTTGGACAAAAAATAATTTTCTTAGACAAGGGCCATTTTTGGTTCAGCGGCTATGTCAGCAAATCAAGCAAGCCCTTATTGGAGCGAACACAGTTCACGAGTGTTCGACCAAGCATCTATGTGTCTACAAAGGTTTTGGTGCGGTTTATGGCATGGCGGCATCAGCGGGCCTTATTTCTTTCGAAATGAGAAAGGAGACACCATTGCCGTCAATGGTCGTTGTTAACCGACTTTCTTTGACCCTAGCTCGACAACATCGATATATCCGAGCTGTGGTTCTAAGAAGGCGGCGCGGCGTATACAAGTGACTGCATAGGTCGAAGTTGTGAAGGAGGCATTTGACGACTGGGCTAGGATCTCACGGCGAGTTTTCATAAATTGGCCATCACGATCGTGCAACTGGATACCACTCAATTTATTTACTCTGGGGCTGCATCAAGTCCTTAGTTTACGCTAACAACCCAACCCCTTTGAACGAGCTCGAAGCCAGCATTGGAGATGTATTTGCCGGAATAACGCTGCACATTTTGGACCGAGTCATTAATAATTGGACTTACCGCTTGAAGCACTGAGGCGGCCGTATCAATGATGTGCTATACCGTAAAAAAATAGCATGAACGCAGCTTCAAAATAAAACCAGAATCAATTCTATATCTCGCACCGTCGTTGTTTTATTTAAATTTCTTTTCCTATCGTTCTTATCTGGTCAACCAGAATATTTTCATCCGGATTAAAAAAATTATGGATCTCTTGATATCCAAACTAATGGACAGCCAAAATCACCCGAAACAGAGCACTTATCATGACAATCATGATAATGACACCAGAAATGGTTTCATGGCTTTGCAGAAAAGTAATAGTCCGGATTACGAAAAATATAAGACTGGTACGGAAGATGTCACCACGATAGGAAACATATAATTCGGAAGAGAACCATATAGGGAAATGCATGATTGCTGTCCGAATTAAAAAAATCGTGGATTTGTGGTTATCCGAACTAATGGTGATCCGGACTTGGAGTAATGTCCGAATTGGTTTCTTGTAGTCTGAATTTGATTAAGAGGCATGAAGAAGGCTGCTAAAAGATAACGGGCGTAGTACATTTTGACCGAACAACGGAGTTATCATCTCAGCAGGGAAAGACCAACAAATGTAGGCCAGACGTCACGATGCGATGATCTGGCATCTGGACTAGCTTGTCTTGTCTAGCCTACTATCAAATCACTTCAAATTACTTAAACCAACGTTGAAGTACGCCGTTGCATCAACATCTACTCGCGAAGTCTAATGTTCCAAAAAAAATGTGGGATTTGGTTGAGCCAAAAACCGGAAAGTGGCGGTGAACTCCGACACTTATTATTCATTGGGACTCCTGTACCCACTGTAACTTTTCTTGGATGAGTACCATGGCGCACTACAAACGTTTTGGATGCTATATGATCGGCTTAACAAGAAGTCTGACAAGTCCCCAATTGTGTTGACAAGGGTCACGAACAATCGGTGTTAAGACCAAGCTTAAGCTACCGATCAAACTGCATGTGAGGGTTACAACGCATATCTTAATGACTGGACATTTGTGGTTCTTTTGATGTTCTCTCAATGACTTGAGCGACTCCTTTAAGTCTAAACTAGCGCCAAAAAGATTTGTCCACGTATTTCGATGACACTGACCACATTCAACGAAAGCCATAGTCCATCGGCTTGCAACTCCAAAAATACTGAATACAACTCAGGCAACAGTCAACAAAACCGCGCCTCTAACTACCGCAATCCCCATGGGCGCCACAAACAGGACGAAACTTCTCCACACCCCATCATCTTTCAGTGCCACAAGAGGCCGCTTTGACACGTGATGAGTACAAGCACTTCATCCGCAAACATTCATTAGGCCCCCCAGCTACTCGCCGTCTACACATGGTCATGGCACATCGGAGTACGGCTCTTAATCAACCGACATGACCTCTATTCCATCAGATACCAAGTGTGCACACACATTGCATGCCATTTGTAATCAGCGAAACCAGAAGAGGAATTCCAAGCGACTGATGAGATAATAACCCCTCGGATTCAGTCGAACTATCCGCTAATTGATTGTGTCCAAGTGAAGACCAGACTCTCGACTTGGCGCAGTCGCGACAAATACAGCGGAAGTGAAGCGACAAATTAAAAGGTCACAACGCAAGTTCTAGTCTTCAATGAGGGAATTGCTCCTTTTTCTTCACTTTCGTCGAGGCGGCACCATCGTGGTGGCTTCAGCTGGTCGTTCCTTATCGGGGAGAGTCAGTCTTCTTTTTCATCCGACGCAAGACAAGAGACAGCGACAGTGATGGCTCATTGGGTGGTTGTGCTGACAAGATGTGGAGCAGAGTAGAGAGTGACAGGAGTCGAGAATGGAATTGTGGTGACGGGGAAACCACCACGAAGGAGAAGTTTATGTGATCGTGTTTGGGATCCAAGGTGAACCGGCAGAGTGGAAAGGAGGGGAAATGAGACGAATGGACAGGTGCTGGGGGACACATGAGTGACTGCTGCAACTAGGGGGACTGTTCCTTTAGTTCGTGAGACCGTTTTGGCGCCCATCTTTGAGGAGACACAAAAAACTCTAGCAAATCCTTATCAGGAAGCAATCTTCGGAAGTTTATGCAAATTTCCTGTTACTTCCTTTCTCTCTACAAGTGCGTCTTTTTCCGATCAGTTCTTCACTTTTGAGTTCAGTAACGGAACGGGATGGAACGGATCGGAACATATTTTGAAGACTGTCCGACGTGCGCTTGGAAATTTCCCATCGTTTCCCTTGTCCGGAATGGATTCTACAAGGGCGTCCCTTTCTAATCACTTCATATTTGAGTTAAAATCGGAACGGAATGGAACGAAACGGAACATATTTTGAATTAAACGTCAAGCGGGCGTCGGGAAACTTACCGTCACTTCCCTTGTTCGGAATGGGTTCAATAAGAGCGTCTTTTTCTGATCAGTTCTTCATTTTTGAGTTCAAAAACGGAACGAAACGGAACATATTTCGAATGAAAAGTCAAGCGGGCGTTGGGAAACTTCCCGTCACTTCTCTTGTCTGGAATGGGTACCAAAACAGCGTCCATTTCTGACCAGTTCCTCATTTTTGAATCCAAAACGGAGCGAAATGGAACGCAAACCATTTTGGAGAATGCCTGATCTTAAGTTTTGCCAGAGGGAATGAAACGTCGAGCGTGGATGGATTCTACAAGAGAGTCCATTTCTAATCAATTCTTCATTTTTGAGTTAAAAAACGGAATGGAATGGAACGAAACGGAATGGAATGGAACGGAACGAAACATATTTCGAAGACTGCCTGATCTTAAGTTTTGCCAGAGGGATTAACACGTCAAGTGTGCGCTGGGAGATCAGCATTTTTGAGGATTGAACAGGAGAGGGGACTAACTTGTTCCAAAAAATAGGCGGTCAGGAGGACTGATGGCAGACGATGGCAGGTTACTGTCCTACTCCAAGCCCTGCTGGAAGTTTGAAACTGCATTTGGACGCAACAGTCGCCTTCCGAATTCTCCCAAAAACCTCACCTCAAATTCCATCCAATTCACGTACGTTCCAAAAATTCCTCCACCAACGCACCGAAGAATTTCGAATAAAACTCCATTCCAAGAGCAACGCTGATGATTTATCGCAAAGCTCCACTGTTTAGGGTGCGGCACGTGCGCCCGGACCCCCATCCAACCACACATCACGTTGCGCGTTCACGTACCGCCGTTGCTGCGTTCAATCTCTACGCCGCCCTGCACTGTAATCAGACAACCGACATCAGCATTATCGGCCCGAACGCACATTAATTCGTAGATGATGGCCAGTTTTTGACACCTGCTACTGGGCACCGTGTGATCTGCGTACACAATGAGCCAAACCCCGACCAACGCATACCGGTGCCACTGAACTGGTCATAAGTTATGGCCTGCACTGTCAAATGGGAAACGGCTTTTCGGGAAGGAGATTACAATCTCCGGAGCACAGTTGCAGTCATAACCGCGAAATTCAAGTCACGACTGACAAGCGAGACGTGTTCTAGACACACTATTCGACCCGTTTCCCCCTCTCCGTCCGCCCTCACGACGCAGTTATCGAGAAGAGCTCTTGAGAGAGCTTCCCATTGTCATGGGAAGGAAATGGCAACAACTTCCCATGTACCCAGACGTGACTTCAAAGAACCCATCTCTCACCCCCCCGCGTCGCGGTCTCCGCGAAGGCACCGCTCGCGCCGTTTAACTCCCGATTCGACCGGCCTCTCGAATTGAAGATATGATTGATTCTGTGGAAGAGCACCGAGACACGGCACAGCTCGGGTCATCGATCCGTTGAAGAGGTGTTCACGCACCAGCAACGGGGGCCCGTTCAAAAGGTTTTCGTTTTTAAAATTCAGTCGAGTGCGTGTAATTGTATTGCAAATAGACAAACTGTCAGACATCGCGTTTGACAGTTTTTTTTTTTTCTCCTCTCTCTCTCGGCTGTCTGTTTGGACTTCCATTTGGCTTAGACGCGTCCCACTTCAGTTTGCTGGCTGGCTGCTTGTCGACAAGTGACGATGATGACGGAGAGGAGGAGACGGTGCCAGAGAAGTGAAACGAGGATGAGGACGGATGATGACGACAAGAGGAGCAGCACTGGCGTACACTGATTGTTATGCACGAAATGTTTCGAGTGGGAAATGCGGAATCATGTGTGCTACAGTGAAGCAGCCCCGCTCTGCCGCTCGTCTCATTCACAACTCGCCGGCTACTGGTTTTGGTTTTGGTTTTCATCATCATCGTCGTCGTCGACGTTGTCATTCCGTCGGTTTTTCTCTTTTTTTTTCGGGCCCTGCACGATCCACGGCCTGGTGCTGATGGCCAGCTTGAAGAGGTAAGTAGCGAGCGACGAGTGGCCCCGCTTAACGACCGCCTTATTGCATGTAATTACTGCAAATGGTATTGTTTGCCCTTTGCTCACGTGTGTACGTGTGTGTGCGCGCGCGAGAGAGGGGGTGCGTTATGCGCGACGCATTCTCAAGTTATTCAAATTAATTGTGAAGTAGCTGCGCGCTAGGAGAGAACAGTAGCAGCGGTGGTCGTAACAGCATGTGGCGTGGCTTTGCCGAGACTCAAACTCCGACTCTCCGCCCTCCCCACGGGCTGGCGGTTGTGAATTATACATGGAGGGAGAGACGAGTCTCTTGAACAGTTGACAGCTCAACCCGGAGATTGGGTGACAGTTCCTGTGAAAAGGATCGAAAGAGAGACGCACAGACAAACGCACGGCGAATGGTGCGCGCACACAGCGAGAGGGTGTCCAAGGCGTTGTGTGGCAGCATATTTGCATGGGCTAAGTGGAAAAATGTAATTCCAACCGTGGCACGGTAGGTTCAGGTTTCCAGGAACTGACTACAAGGATACTCATTACAAGTCGACCTGCACACGGGGATGGTGTTTGGACGGTGAAGCTGAGGTGGGGGTGAGGTGGGGAAGCGGGGCGACTGTAACGAGTCTAGATGGAGGTAGACGCTGAGCTGTCATTTCGATCGAATCGATGTGGGTGCCACCGGGCCAAGGCTTGAGAACTGTTCTTGGAAATCGGAGAGACTCGACGGAGTTGGTAAAGCCTACAGAATGTGACAGACGGACAGAAGTCAAGGCGCAAGGTGGTGCACTTCTTGATGGTACAGCAATTCAGCAATCGACTGTCAACTAAATGTACACGCTGCTTGGTCCAAACTGGCGAAGATCTCACTCCAACCAAGTCAGAGTTTTCTATACCGACGTCCGTAACGGCTTTTGAATCGATGAAGACTTGCGAGTGAAGCAGGGGACATGATGAGCAGATTGCTGGACCTAATTCTTCTTCTTCTTAGGGCGCTACAGTCCGAGGTGGACCTGGGCCTCACTCAACATGCCTCTCCACCCAGCACGATCTTTCGCCAGCTGTCTTCAAATTTCAAAGAGTCCACAATTGCTTATAAAAACTTAAGGAGAATTCAACTGTCAACTGACATTTGCATACGTAGAGAATGATCCATTCTGCTTCCGCATAAGTAGGCAGAATTTAACGAACTTAACGAACCTGAACGAACTTAATGAAACTGGCCGAACTTAACGAAACTGAACGAACTTAACTAACCTGAACGAACTTAACGAAACTGAACGAACTTAACGAAACTGAAAGAACTTAACGAAACTGAACGAACTTAACGAAACGGAACCAGCTTAACGAAACTGAACGAACTTAACGAAACTGAACCGGCTTAAAGAAACTGAACGAACTTACCGCAATTTAACGAACTTAACGGAACTGAACAAACCTACGAAGCTGAAGGAATTTAACGAAAATGAACGATTAGTTTCACACACCAAGCCGTCCGAGGTCCCCCTCGACTTGTGTGCTCCATCTTATACGTAGACGTCCTCTGTTACATTGCCCCACAGGCTCAGAGTCGAAAACTCTTCGTGCCGGAGCTAAGTTGTCCATACGCTCTACATGGCATAGCCGTCTTAGGCGTTGGATCCGTAGTCGCCTGGCTAGACTCATGTCGCTGTACAGTCCATATTTTTTGCGGATGATTTTTGAAGCTCTTCTGAAGCACTCAGACTCAAAACTGGTCCATTGTACTGCCAGGTAGCAACCTACTCCAGTGCCGTTAATTTGATCCCAACGGCAAATGGTGACCGGGCCAGATTCGATTTCACTGGGATTCGAACCTGAGACCCTTCTTCTAACCGACTTATTTTTTACTGAAATAGAAGACATCGATTTGAGCGACCTCTGGTTCATACAGGATGAGGCGCCATGCCAAACAGTCAATGTCACAATCGATGCGCAAAACGCACTAAATTCCCAAATCGTGTTATCAACCGTCTTGGCGATGTCGATTGGCCGCGTAGGAGCTGCGATTTGACCTCTTTGGACGTTTCTTTTATGGGGAACCGTGAAGGTCCGATGTTATGCCAACAATCCGGAAACGATTCAAACACTAAACGCCAATACCACGACGTTCACAACAAAAATGAGGCTTGCTCGCGAACATGGCCCTACACGGCGAACATGAAAGCCAACGAACACGAAATTTTTCGCCAACAGCGAGCGGCGAGCACGAGCAAGTTCGGCGAGCATGTTCGTCGTTTAGGGCTACCTTAAGAAAGGAGTCAGCAACTAATTTGAACACACGGTCCTTCAAAATACACCGCTTTCTGAGCACATCCCTGATCGATGATCTGTCACAAAGCACAACCATTCCGACGCCAAAGCTTATCTGCCAGATCCATTCAGTCACTCTAATCGGTTTCGCCCAACACCTTATCTAAGCCTCGATCTCGCCAATAGACGTGGACTTCCCCATGAGTCGAGCAAACCTTCGTCCGCCAGATTTCATTCAGACGCGACCACAAAAACTACACACATCCTCTCCCTCCCCTTTCCTGTCATCTCCAACAAACATGCTGGGCCCACCCATGACGCCGCAAACTCGATCCCCATCACTTCTTACTTCTTCCGCTTGGCGCAACTCTGCCCTGAGCTTGTTATTGCTGAATTTATTCAGAGTTGCCAAATAGAGGCCTTGAAATGTTATCGCACCTAACCGATAAACCAATGAGCACGGGCATGTATGCGTTGCGTACGTACATCGCTCAGCGTCTGTGGAGAATGAATAAAAGAACGTCAAACGAAGGAACGAAATGAAAGCGGGGGCAGCGCGGGGAGCGAAAGAACAGAAAGAAAAAAAAACGAACGAAATTATAAAAGTTCACGTCTAGCCATGGGGCCTGTGCTGGTTGGTGGCGTACAAAACGACACCACCTACCGTCACCTACATACGAGCGGAATGTACTCGTATCTCTGCTCTCGTCAAGCTTAGCAAGAGCTCTGCTCGCTAGCGTGTATGCGATACACTGCCGCGGCGACTAGTGTCTGTGATGAGTGAGAGCAAACAAAGGAAACTATCTGTCCGTCGATCTAAATAGTCCGAGGGGTGCCAGCAGCAACAACAACAACGACGACGACGACTGATGATGAGTGCTGGTGGCAGGCGAGATTGGTCAGCGCGGGTGTGGTGACAATCACAAATGTGGCCGTGGTCATTTGCAAAAAAACGAAACACGGCAAAACACAACCATCGTGTCGTCTAGTTGGCTCCGATAAATTAGTTTTGAAATGTTTTCGTCAGAGTTTCGTGCTGATTTTTTCGTCTCGACTCACTCTGTCACTGAAATTGAATTACAGATACACAGCACACACACACACACACGCTCGCAGCGACTGGGCGCATAAATGACGGTGGATGCGGTGACAGCGTCAACGGTGGCGGTGGTGCTGATTAGGCTTGCTTTTTGGAATAAATACATATTTTGTACGAATTTTATCGCTCCTCTGGCGTTGCCAGTTTAAGAATGGAACTGCCCTCGCCGCCGCTCCCACTTATTTGTGCACAGATACGAATTTTGCTCCCTTCCTTTTTGTTTTGTTAGCTATTCAGCAACCTTGCCAAAATCAAGTGGACGTCAACAGCACGTCACATCGTGAAGTGTGCGGTTTTCATTTATAGCAGCGACACCCTGTTGTTGTTGGAAAGTCCATTTTCACGCATGGCGAACGACAGTCAGAAGGGGAGGGAGGAGCGGCATGAAAATGGATTTGTTTTCGTGTGAATTTATCGCATGGCTGCGAGCGAAGTCGGTGCGACGAATTCATTGATAAGCGAAAAAAACAGCCAAACACACTGAGCACAGGATTGAACTTTGGAATGTCAATATTTTGACAAAGAAATAGTGGTTTACAGACACCCGCTACACGTCAACTACCTGCCGCCGAGGCAGGGGACTGACGTGGGATTTACGAAAAACAGACACAACGCATGACGACCACGGTGCGGAGCATAAAAACTCTTATCGAGCATCTGCACGTTCCTGGCACATGATTCAGCGGCGATTTGCGCATGATCGTCTTTCTCGGTGGCTTAGAAATTGAAGAGCGCTACTTTACGACTCTCTTATCGATTTGTTTTAAGTGTCAAGACACTTGTTTTTGGGTGATATCAATTAGCCTTTCGGTCGAGTCAGACGATTGTGGAAATATTCCACAAACGTGCGACGACGCTTGGCGAAAATTCCGACCGATCAAGGCTGAAGATCGCTATCAAAATGGGCCATCGGTGATCGGAGGGGCACTTCAAGCGTGCGATATGAGATTATGCTGCGACGTTGTTCAGTGAAAACAGTCCGATCAGAACTTCTCCGTTATTCATCGATCGTCGATGGAAATGAGGTTGGAATCGATGGCGGAGAAGTGATCGTGCGGTCGATCGCGACGATAATCGTCAGGAGATGACCGGTTCGAGGATGGCCTTTCGGCGTCGCGAAAGACTGCGCGATCACCAGGAGATGATCGGTTCGAGGATGGCCTTTCGTCGTCGCGAGGGACAGCGCGATCACCAGGAGATGGCCGGTTCGAGGATGGCCTTTCGTCGTCGCGAGCGACAGCGCGATTACCAGGAGATGATCGGTTCGAGGATGGCCTTCCGTCGTCGCGAGCAACTGTACGATCACCAGGAGATGATTGGTTCGAGGATGGCCTTTCGTCGTCGCGAGCGACTGTACGATCACCAGGAAATAATCGGTTCGAGGACGGACTTTCAGTTTGTCGCAGTTTTCAGAGTTAGGTGTTAATGACGTGTTTCAGAACGGATCATACAGCTTTTCGATCAAAGGACGTCGACAAGTTCTTAAGTTCTCTAAAAGTTTGTTGGTTGAAGATCGAAGTTCATCCCAAACTTAACTGTAACACCGCCTAAGAAGAAGCGATATGTTTCGCAGTCCGTAAAACTCTGATTTTTTCCAATCTCCATTCGCAACAAAAACGGACTAGTTCGTCCTTTTTTGTCATCCCTGTCATGCTAAAGTCTCAACGACTAAGGGTCCCAATGTGACATCGAGGAGATCAGAAAAAGTCTTTGAGTTCGAACCAAAAACGTTCAGAATGTCCAAAAGATCTATCATGTCCAATCATTAAAAAGGCCAGCTTCAAACAAAATCACCATCAAAGTGCCCGAGTCACCAATCCAATCACCAAAACTTTCGTGATACCGATCTTGTCGAGACTATCTCAACTGATCGATCGCAAATGTCGCCTAAAAACATCCGCTTGGCTAGTCATTGCGATTAGGGGCGGTGTGCTTCGTCTCGATTGAAGTTTTTATGGTATTTTGGGACACACGTGCACCTTATTGTTTACGTACGTGGCTGTAGAAGTTCAGCATTCACAAGATCAGTTCGTAATCGCGATCGTGAGACTGACTGATTTTTGTTTCTTTCCTATCAGAGTCAATTACCGTGACACGTTTTAAGGCAATTTTAAGATTGCCTAGATTTTTGAATTCTTAGGGAAATTCAAAATTGATCGTGGGAAATATTTGATTAGTCAGAAGTGCTTCCTTAGCACGATCGGGGGAAATTTCTTAACAATTCAATCGGGAGAATCTTTGGAGACCAGAGATATATGAGAGCTTCTTTGAACACTCCTTTAAAATTCATTCTGGAAAAAGCCTGGAATATCCGTGCTTGGAAAGGCCTCAGAGCTGGGCTTTTTTTGAAACACTACTGGAGCACCAGATAGCAACCTACTCCGGTGCCTTTAATTTAATCCCAACCGCAAATGGTGACTGGGCCAGATACGATTTCACTGGAATTAGAACCTGGGACCCTTCTAACTTGGGGCAGGCACTTAACCAACTGCGCCATCCAGTCGTTTGAGACTTAGGCAAGATTAAGTACGATGGAGACATTTATTGAAGGCAAGCTCATAGACTAGAGGCCAGCGATTAAGTTCAGATGGGAATCCTCTTAAGGCTTTTTACTCGTACCTCAGAAATAGAAATACTCGAGGAAGTTTCGACGCTTCAACCAGTTCAGTGGGACGTCTTGGGCGTTGATGCACGGCATGTTGACGACCTCCTAATGTCCCGTGCTTAACAAAAATCCAGACTAAGCGACGCATAGTGTTGTCAGACGATGCCTGTGGCCACGATATTTTCGAAGACAACTGAACGACTGATTTCAATGAACAGTTTCACTATTTTAGGGCGTTGTTTCGGTGTACTAAAAGTGTACTAAAATTGTACTTATTTCGTTATGTCGGTGTGAAGCTATTCGTGTGTAGTTATACTGACTGAAATTGTACTAAGTGTACTAAAATTGTTCTAAATGAGTACTAAAATGTTACTAAATTGTACTAAAGGTGTAATAAAATTGTATTGACTTTTCAAAAAAAATGTCTGTCAATTGGTTGACACATATCAAAGTTATTCAATGTTTACATGTCGATCAAAATATGGCGCACCGTGTAATATTGGTGTTTTAAATAAAAAGCCAAAAACACAACAAAACCCAGTTCGACTACGGCTGAGAAATGTTGTCAGTGATTCCCAGGAAGTGATGCTGTGAAAATTAAAGTTGATGTGTTAGCTCTGGAGTGGAACCTGGGATTTTCTGCGTAGAAACAATGCCAGAGCATAGGAAGAGAAGTGTTTTACTGCATCGTCGAAAGTGATACTTCAAACAATAATCACTGAATCAGGAACCCTTGGGTGTTGATGCACGGCATATCGACGATTGCAATGTACAGCGTCACTATTTCGGCGCATTGTTACGTTGTGAAGCATTTTGTCGTTAAAATTTTACTGACTAAAGAAGTGTAAAAAGAAGAAAAGTGTACTAAAATCGTACTCGGTGTACTAAAATTGTTTTAAGTATGTACTAAAACGACACTAATATTGTGCTGACGTTTCAAAAAAAAAGTCTGTTGTTTGGTTAACACGGTTCATACGGCATAAAACGTACTTTGTGTACTAAAATTGTTCTAAATATGTACTAAAATTGTACTAAAACGATACTAATATTGTATTGAATTTTCAAAAAAAAAAGTCTGCTTATCGGTTAACAAACATCAAAGTTGTTCATGCGGCCGCTTAGTTTCTGAGAGATGTAGTCTGTGATTCCCAGGAAGTGATGATGTGAAAATGAAAGTTGATGTGTTAGCTTCGGACTGGAACCTGGAATTTCCTGCATGGCACTCGATGCATTTACCCACTCAACCAAGACGATCACACATAAATGCCAACGTGCATAGGAACAGATGTGTGATTTGCTCAATCGTCGTGATGCTTCAGACAGTAACCACAGAATCTGGGAACCCAAGGAACTCAACAAAGTCTGTGGCCTACAAATGCGAAGACCACCGACGCGTGTGTCTTCAACATACATTTTGCGGATGTTTTGGTCTCCAAGGAGAAAAGGAATGCAAACTAATAAAGATTTTCTAGTTTTAGTCCCTTTTGGATCGGAAAAAAAGGTATCATGTCCTTTTCATGGATCCATTGAAGGTTCCTGAAGCATCCAAGTTTATGAAAGGCAAAGGATTCCTGTCACATCAGTATTTACGCGCAATCAAAGACCACTCACGATTCAGATTCCTTTCGAACTCATTTTCGTAGCCTTAAGAGACACCAGCATCTGCGATGAAATTGGATTCATATCGACAGCAGTTCAACCCTCAAATCATGTTGAGACGTCTAGAAACTGAAAGTGCCTGATGCAACATTCTGCGCTCAGTTTCCAAAGCCAAGTCTTCAAAAGCGACTGAAAATCCATCCGCACTTGTCCCCACCTCAAAGCATTCCCATCACCTGCCACCTAGAAAGCCCCCAAGTGGTGAACTTCGCGCCATGCACGTGATGTGACCCTCCCAGAGAGCTGCCACAACCTGTTCCCATTTCACTCGGAATGAGCTCATATTTCCAGGAAATGACGTGTGTCTTCATCCCCATAGTGGGGCCAATTAAGCAACTAGACACAAAACAAACAAAGTCCCCTTCCCCCTCTCTTTCCAGAGAGAGTCTGTCAAATTTTCCCAGCCACCCACGATTCGCAACTAGGGCCGTGAAATGTAGGTCCCACCCTAGTTCGTGTTGCTGAGCTTTTTCGCAAGCAATTGTTGCAAGGTCAGTTTATTTTTGTTGATTGTTTGCTTTGTGCTCTCCGTAAACATAATCACCCGACCAGCAGCTCCCCCACCGGCACACACATCCATCCCCAGGACAGAATAGTTTTCGCCCGGCCATCAGCGTCGTCAGCAACATCATTGTCTGCGGCTATGTCTCCATTGGATGGGTCGGCCCCTCCCACCCTCTCTCGCCTGTCAGATGATGACAATCTTTTTTGTTTGATCCCCTCCCCTCCCCACCCCACACACGCACTTGTTCTATTTATTCCGTCTGCTCTGGCTGTTGGGGAGAGCGCTGCTTGTTCCCACTTCGATTTGTGACAGTCCCCTCCAAGGCTGTGCTGCTCGCCAACCGACTTTGGCGTCATCGTTGCGGTCACATGCGGGGGACGGCACGGTGGTGGACGCAAAACTTTGTATTTTATGTTGACTCTAATGGATGTGTCTCGAGAGCAATAAAACAAAACAAAAAACACACTCCACCTAAGAATAGACAAAAGGAAATAAAAGAGAGCAGAAAAAAAAAGTTTTAGTATCCGTAAATCACGATCTATTTAAGGACACGCCGAAAAGCCACCGAAAACGCGCCTCAAACTGCGCCGGGGTTGCCGCAGTGCCCTCGTAAATTATTTTCACACCGTGATTGATGAATTGCACTCCGGCGGGCGTCAATAGAACAGAAAAACTGTGAACCCACTGTGCTCCGAGTTAGAATTCAATTTACATACATGGCCTACGGATTTGATGTCATAAATCACGTACGCGGGACGGGTGGGGCGGCGCTGCGTTGCCCCGTCGTCGTACACGGTGTTGCGCAACCCGCCGATATCCATTTCAGCACGACACATTAAGTAACGTAACGTGAAAGTGTTATTAATAAACTAATAGGCGGAATTTCATTTGCACGCTGCGACAGATGCAGAAGTGCACTGTCAGCTGTGTGTGTGTGCTGCTGGGCTGATCGCCGGGAGGGTGGCTTCGGACAGTCAGGCGAGTGTGGTGAACCATTGTTTACACATTTTTTTGCGCTGATTTCGAGCGATTTAACTGTCATTGCCTGGGATTCATCAAATTGAGTGTGATGGCGCCTATTGACCTTCTGGCAACACGGTGTTTATGTCAGTTTTGGAATTAAATTAACACTGGCTAGCTGACACTTGGCGCCGCTTTCAGAGAGACGACTAATGATCGAGATGCGCTCAACTGTCACTCACATGAAATTGGCTGCATTTTCATTCTGAACTCAAGTCTTGTATCACATTTTGTTGAAAGTGTTCAAAAACTTGTCGCAGTTGAAAATGAATAACGCGTCATAGTCGCGGATGCCAAATTCAGTTCGGTCTGAATAGCAGTCATGTTGGACCTCTTTTACAATATTTTCTCCCAGGAGAAAGACTGACTTCGGGCGACAAGAACAATGCCGTGAACTTCAGTTAAACACCTCCGATACTCCGACGACAATTTTTTTTTCTGAGGATTTTTGAAACCCTTTTGGAGCACTCGGACTCAAAACAGTTCCATTGTACTGCCAGGTAGCATCCTACTCCAGTGCCGTTAATTTGATCCCAGCGGCAAATGGTAACTGGACCAGATTCGATTTCACTGGGATTCGAACCTGGGACCTCTCTAACTTGGGGCAGGCACTTAACCAACTGCGCCATCCAGTCGTGTGAGAGGGGTGTTGCTCGAGAAAGTTTGTGCTGACAGTCAGTGTTTCAGAGAGATGGTGTTCCAGAGATGTGGTCCCCTAGAGCGGTGATTCTCAAGAGATGTGATCCTCGAGCGATGTGTAGCTCGAGGAAGTTTTAGCTCGAGAGAGGCGGTGCTTGAAGTGATTATGCTCAGGATAGGCCATGCTGCTTGAAGGATGTGTTGCTTAGGAGAGATGATGCTCGAAAATGCTGGTGCTCGGGAGAGGTGTTTATCAACGAACCTCCGGTGTACAAATTGACGCATCTACTCCTTATGCCAGAGCGACTGACTGCTCAGCGATTGCCCAGCTCCGATGCCAAGGAGACTGCAGTTGTTAGACAAAAACTTCTCTGACTTGCTGGAAGATCTGAATAAGAATGAGCTGAAAAGTCTCCTGAGATTCATACGTACTTAACCAACTGCGCCATCAAGTCCAACACCGTGGACAATAGAGGACAATCAAATCAGCGCTCAGAGGTGTGTTCGAAAATGTGACACAAGCACCGCAGCTCGTCCTTGTTTTAGAATATTCGCCTCGATTGCTGGGGGATGGTCAAGAAATTTATGTTCTCGAACAGACTGTCAACAGCACGCTTGAAATTCCCCTGAAACATGTTTGAAGGATGAAGCAGAGCCAAATTGAAAACCTTGATGAAGTCAAGTTTGAGACAAACTCCGATGACACAGACGAATTGCGTCTAGTCTTATTTGACTTTTTCCCGAAGTAAATTTACACTTTCCCTAATGACAGTAAACTAATGCGACGAGATGTCAAAACTTACTGCACGCCTGTTTCGTTGTGCATTTCCGTATGCAGCAATGCATGCAGTATTGCAGAAATGCATGCAGTATTGCTAAGCTTTAGTTGTATAAGATGCATAGCTCTGGCTTGAAGAATACAATATAACAGAGGACGTCTACGACGTCATGACACGCTTATAATTTGGGAAGGGACTGATTTTTTCACAGAGTTAAGTGGAAAGCAACTGAATGTCAAGGCGAACACTGATGCGTCAAAGATGATGCAAGGCACAAACGCAGCAATTTTCTTCGAAGCTGTACACATTCTTTCCTCAATCAAGGGAAGTGTTTTTCAAGCGAAGGTCCATTGCGGATGTTCTCATCATTTCATTTTCAGTGACCCGCATGTTACACTAAAGCGGTCGCGGGGGCAATGCATGCATGCACGTGAGATCTCCAGGCGTCTAGATCCTCCGCCATCGACTCTAACTCATCAGGACCTATGCCCAAGCCCAACCAGACGACTTTTTGGACTTGGTCCAACCATCTCGTCCTGGACTTGCCAAGCGGTCGTCTACCTGATGGAATCGCATGCAAGGCACGCCTCGGAAGTCGTGATGATAGGGACATTCGTGCCACGTGACCAAACCACCGAAGTACAGCCCTTTCCGTTCACTGCGGATGTTACCAATCTTATTGACAGTCAGGCGGTCGTAAAAGCAAAATTTGCAAAGAAAATAAAGTCTAGACTGATCGCATGTTGTCGCGAAGAGATTAAGGGCTAGCACTCGATAAATTTATGTCGGCGGCGCAGGGACATACCCGGCAATGAGACAACTGATGAAAATGATAGGTTGGATAAGTTGGGATGAGCCCAAGCAATCAACCGAAAGGTGCGTCGACTCCTACGCTCGATGTTCTCGGTTCGATTCCAGAAAAAACACCTAACATTTTTTCACGGTTCCACCATTTCGAGTCACTGACAATGCTCAAAGAGTATAACTGTCTTGAAAAAGGCAATTCTCAATGCCGCCGTTCAGAGTCGGCATTAAACTGTAGATCCCCTCCACTCGTGAGAGAACAATAGCACGCACAACACAAGTGGTTGCTGAGAAGCTAGGCCCAGGTCGACCTCGGACTGTAGCGCCGCCATTATTATCATTATTATTATTCCGACGTAAAAAGGGAAGTAGAAGACAAAATCTATGAGTTGGCAAACAGTAGATGATACTCCTAAGCCACCAGTACTAAGCCTAAGCCACTAGTACGTAGGCGTATTCCGAAATCGAGTACTCAGGTTTTCGAATCGTGCATGCTGTTAGCCCGGGCTATCAGTATGTTTTGAAGATTGCCACATCCTTGGACGAATCCAAAAAAAAAAAAAAAAAAAAAACTTCTAAGCCACCATTGAAGTCCTTTACCTCCTCACCCTCTACGGCTTAAGAACGACAGTGCTTCAATCAGCAATCTCATGCATTGCGATACGAAGTTGTTAACAATAGTAGTAGAAGCACTTCTTCTTCTTCCTATATCTTAGAATCCGGTGTCAGATTCACAACAAACCTCTCCCGCTAGCACGATCTTTTGGTAGCTGTCTCCAGTCGCTCACCGCAGTCGAAGTCAAAATCGAATTCGAAATATATTTTTAAATTCTCTCCAAATTTCCAGGAGTCAGAAATTGATGCTAAAAAACGCTTCCTACGATTTCAGAACAAACTTACGGCGTTCCTCATGATTTCGCGAAGCAGTCAGCCGTATGAATACAGAATATTAGGCCCTTAACCGAAACTGAATTTCTCTCCAACTTGGCAACGACTCGTCGACCTTCCAGTGCTTTCAGAACTGAATCTTGTGTTCTCTTCGTCTCCTCTTTCTAAAAACACACGACTGAACTGCTTCGAATCTTTTGGCGCTGTCCCCTTTCAGATGAGTATGACACGGCATCTGCCACTGTCTTAAAGTTAAAATGCCTTCGAAAAAATCCCTTGGAATCATCTCGAAAAAAATATAAATTTCACATCGAACTCACTCTGATTCAGTCCAAACCTTGAGTTGATCACCAAGCACTCACCTGAAACGACAAGAAGAAAAACCCAAAAAACAATTCACATTAATACGCCACTTCATCGTCCACTCGGGGTTATTTTTAATTCAAAATGCATCATTCGATCAAAAATAAATTTCAAAAAATAGATCCACTCCCCGCGACACCACGCCGCGCCGCACTGCTGGCACGGACGTGGCTCCGCGGCCGCCCTACACGCCAGATTCCCACTCCACTGACAAGTGCATTCATTTCAATCATGCCGTACACGTACCCAACCGATGCTGGTCCCTAATAATATTCGAGTCATCTGGCCCTGGTAGGTGACGGGCAAAAAAAGATCATGCACGGCCCCGGCAGAAGGGATGCCATGCAGCACTGCGCCCGCCCTCCTGGCCCTCCCCCATCGCGCGCTGAATCAGTGCCTAAATTTATTGCAAGACTCGAAAGCGTTTTTTGAATGATCGCAATTAGCTCTGGCCCGAACCCTGTGCTGGCAACATGTGCGCCAAAACGACTGAAAAAACCCAAGAACGCGACGGAAAACTCACTTATGGCCGTGGAATTCGGAATTCAGAATTCAGGAGGCACCCAGCGATAGATAACACATGCACGCAGCACCGAGCCTGCTGCCGCCGCCGCCACCACCAGGCGCGGCGTAATTACATTTGACAAGCCAATGTTGCTATTTTGATTTGTTGCAGAGGACCAGCGGTGGTGGTGGCGACGACGTTGCAGGCTCTCCCTCTCGGGTGTACAATCGCATTTCGCAGTCGCTGGTGTTTTGTTGTCGCCAAAAGGAGCCGTCTGCGTCGACCGGCTCGCGCAATCCAATCCAGTCCAGGCAGGGTGTATCCGCGTTTATTTGACTCTTTGACGTTCGGGTTCTTTTTTTTCCCCATCGGGTTCGGGGCGAAATGTCTTTTAGCGCGACCACAAGTGACAGCGCATTAATAATTGAGCATGAAGCAGCGCGCGCAACGTTCGCCCGCTTGTCAAGGATTTATGATGCACTTAAGGTTTTTACGAGTATGTTTCTTTTTTTTCGTTTGGGGGACAGTTTAGAGCTCTCCTGGGGACGGGGTTTCAGTTGAGTAAGCCCATAGCGTTCGGTAACGACGCGGACTAGGAAAGTCCACGCAGGCGACTAATTAAGGAAGGTGTTGGGAAGTACGTAACTACTGGTTGGGCGATTTGTTCAAATTATGTTACAGGCGACAGTACCTGTGGGGAATTGACATTTTGTTGCATTTGTTCGGCACGTCAGTCAGACGGAGCTGGCGCAGATGTGGGCGATTCAATTGGAGGTTACAAATTCAATTTGAGTCTGCGGGGATTTTTTCAAAGACGAGCGCAAGATTTTGTGCGACGTTTTTGTAGGGGACGGACTGACATTTTTTTTTTATCAATCGAGAGAGGCATTGCTCTAGAAGGGTATTGAACTAGAGAGGTGGTGCAAGAGAGGATTTGCAAGAGAGGAGGTTCAAGAGAGGTGATAGACGGGAGAGGTGGTGTTCGAGAGAGATGATATTTGAGAAAGATGTTAATTGAGAGAGGTGTTGCACGAGAGAGGTGATGCTCGAGAGAGGTGATGCTCAAAAGAGGTGATACTTGAGAGAGGTGATACACGACAGAGACGTGGTGCACGAGAGAAGTGATGCTCGAGAAAATTGGTGCACGAGAGAGGTGTAGATCGAGAGAGGTAATGCTCGAGAGAGGTGACTTGAGAGAGGTGATACTCGAGAAATGTGTTGCTTAAAAGAGGTGGTGCACGAGAGAGGTGCTTCCCGAGAGAGGTGGTGTTCGACAGATGTGTCGCTCGAAAGAGATGACGCTCGAGAGAGGTGATGATCAAGAGAGGTGGTGCTCGAGAGAAGTAGTATTGAAGAGAGGTGGTGTTCCCCGGTAGTGTTCCAGAGAGGTGGTGCTCTAAAGCGATAATTTTCGGGAAATGTGATAATCGAGAGAGGAGGTGCTTGAAAAAGGGCTGAACGAGAGAGGTGGTGTACGAGAGAGGTGATTTTTTTTCTTTTTCTTTTCGGAGTATTTTTGAAAAACTACTGGAGCACTCAGACTCAAAACTGGTCCATTGTACTGCCAGGTAGCAACCTACTCCAGTGGCGTTAATTTGATCCCAACGGCAAATGGTGACAGGACCAAATTCGATTTCACTGGGATTCGAACCTGGGACCCCTCTAACTTGGGGCAAGCACTTAACCAAGTGCACCATCCAGTCGTGTGAGAGAGGTGTTGCTTGAGAGTGTTTGTGTTCGAGAGAGTTTGTGTTCAAGAGAGGTGGCATTCCAGAGAGGTGTTGTTCCAGAGAGGTTGTGTTCGAGAGATGTGGTGCCCTAGAGCGGTGATTCTCGAGAGATGTGACCCCCGAGCGATGTGTAGCACAAGGAAGGTGCAGCTCGAGAGAGGTGGTGCTTGAAAGTGATGCTGTTCAGGAACAACCATGCTGCTTGGCAGAGATGGCGCTCGAGAATAGTGGTGTTCGGGAGAGATGTTTATCCACGGACCTTCGGTCTACTCCTTATGCCATGACTGCTCAGCTTACCCAGCTCCGATGCCAAGGAGACTGCACTTGTTAGACAAAAACTTGTCTGACTTGCTGGAAGATCTGAATAAGTTTGAGCCGAAGCCTCCTGAGATGCATACGTAAGTTTGAATGGAAACGAAAGAGAACAGGTCTCACAGTCGTAGTCTTCTCCTTCTTCAAAGGCAGACCAAAGACAAATTGTTGGTCTACGTGAGCCTCGACTGTATGCCTATGAAATGCGATGACCACCAGCCTTCAACTCTTCCCTCACTTCATCGTGAAGGTTTATTCAGCTTGAAGGACTATTCTCCAGCATTCTCAAACCATCTTTTTCCTCCCCGCCCAAGGAACGACTGTCTTAGCAGATTTTTTTTTTTTGCTCACTGTTCTTCCCCCAGCACACAACTGTCATTATTTACAAGCGCTTACGCAACAAACAAACAAGGGTTGCAGTGCATTACTTCAAACAAGCGCCCTTCTGTGTGTGTGCACCGATGAACGTCACTAAAGTTCTAATGCCTGAGGGCTTGCCACTCAGTGACTGTTTCTACCTCAATTCACTCCCATGGCACAGCTGCCACGCGCTGAAGTTCAATTGTCGAGGAATCATTAGCATCTCGCATGAGCATGCAGCACTGAATGCGTTCGCTTCACCTCGCACGTCTCGTGTTTTGTCCCGGGCTTGGATTTCATCATTTTCCATCGTTATTTGCAATTAAAATGCATGCACACAGCTCAACGGCTATCGTTGATATTTGATCGAAGAACAAATAAGAAAAAATAAATGAAAAAAAAAAGGAGATACTCCTGCTAATCGGAGGCAAAGAATGCCGATGCCGGAACCATAGACAAGTGAAAGATGCAAATGTCATGATTGTGCGAGCGATGGGAGTGATTCAGAAGATACGGGCAGATGGATGGTGGTTTACTTGGGGACTACTGGGGAATCGGGGGTAAATGGGCAGCAGAGGGACAGAGGTTGGGTGGTCAATGACCGGAAGAAACTGCTTCTGTGATGAGTTCGAAGGGAATTCGGAGAAAAATGTGCTCTGAAGATGTTTCAAAGAGGCTCTTTGAGCTTTTCGTGGCGTCTATCGGGTGGGGAATGATTCGTCATCAATAGAGCTACAGAGAGACTTTTTGGTCTGTCAATGAATGCTTGAGTCAAATTGGGGACTATAACCAAAAACGAGGCACCAGTTCGGAGTCGTGGTAGGGCATCTTGTGTTTAAAGAACCATCCTAACACAGTTTGAAAGGCTTTAACGCCTAATGTGCTATAGTCTTACTTGATTCGTCCAAAACGTTCGTTCCTCCTTCATCTGGCTCATCCCAGATTTGCCAGCATCGAAGAAGACCCAGAAATGTCGATTCGGTGCCGATCAGCTGAACTGGGCATCGCCAGAGTCAACCCGGCTTATTTTGTGCTTCGATTTGGGCCCACATCCGTATAAGATGTTGTTGACGCAAGAACTGAAGCCGGACGATTATAGAGACCGCAGTAAGTTCTCTAATTGGGCGGTGGAAATGTTGGTCGGCGATCCGGATTTTGGGCAAAAAATCATCTTCTCGGACGAGGCCAATTTTTAACTCAGCAGCTTTTTTTTCGGAGATTTTGAAGCACTGCATCGGAACACTCAGACTCAAAACTGGTCCATTGTACTGCCAGGTAGCAACCTACTCCAATGCCGTTAAGTTGATCCCAATGGCAAATGGTGACCGGACCAGATTCACTAGGATTCGAACCTGGGACCCTTCTAACTTAGGACAGGCACTTAACCAACCGCGCCATCCAGTCGTTGATCCACATGCTCGAAGTCGAAAATTTAATAGACATTCACAAGGACAAAAATGTATGCTTTTCTATCAGCATTTGCCTAACTCGGAGGCTAAAGTGAAGTGACAACAATGTCTGCTTTAAAAACTACGCCTTATCAAGCAGCCTGCGCCTTGCCTTAATCCAACTTCTCATCTCTGATTCCTAGAACCATCACGTTAGTCCACAGTCACTATGGTAAGCTGCATCGCTCGTCTTTCAACGCAACCACTCGCTGCAGTCGTAGCGAATCGAAGTACACACGAGTGACTTCCACAATCGAGTCTTTCCTCGTCGAATAAACCGCATCTGTGATCCCCGCGGAGTGGTCTTCACATGACCAATTGCATTAATTTGTACTTCCATTCTCCGGAGGCGCGTAAAATTCAAATCAGTCTCGTCCGATGCTAGATTTGCAAAGTCAGTGTCCCGAATTAGTCATCATTGTCCGCGTAACGAGCGACACAGCGCCAAGAGACGGCCTCAGCACCGCTCCAAGGTCTGCACCTATTCTCTTGCGATTGCAACAAAGTGTGTCGAGACTTGCAAAGCGGATTTGTCACGCTTAGGGAAGTATGACAGCGCAACGAGTGACGGTGAATGTGTCTGCCGCTAGACTGGGCTACCAACGTGAACACTTCAATCTCGTCCATCTTCGGGATGAACCTAATGAATTGCATTCTCCCCATTCGAGGAGGGGAATTAATTAAGCGCAACATGTGTCTGCAACAATGTACTCGAGACCACTCCGATGAAAGATCTATGCACACGGAGAGTGCTGGCAGGACTTAATGAACCGAAACGCCATCACTCCAACTTGGTCAAGACAGGAATGTGCGCCGCACTTCATTAGCACGGGTACCTACTCTGCTAATTTGCCGCTAACTGCGGACGGTGACTTTTGGCTTGACGTCAAGAGCTGACTAATGATGCCACGATCCACTCGCTGCAATAGGCCCAACAGACTCCAATGATTATTTGACAGACACTGTCCCCGAGCCACGGCCTTCTGGGGCATGAAATGAAACACCACGGCCCACATCCACCGGAGTGGAGAGGAGAAGTGCTGATGGGTTCAGAGGTGGTCGCCAACGGTCGACGAGGTGGATGGAACACGGAACAGGAAGCAGGGAGCAGGGAGCAAGGAGGTATGCAAATTTAAATTAACAACAAGGGCGCTGAACTTTGTGCGGTTTTTTGTAGTAAAAATTTCGCGCGAAAATGAGAGAAAAAAAAACGTGGAATACAAATACAACGCCGACAACATGAATTTTTATTATCTCCCTCTCCTCTCTGCTTGTTCCCTTGTGCTCTTGTGTTGGATCACAAACACCACCACCACCAGCACACACCATCCAGCATCCAGCAGAAGAACACGGCCGAAGTGATGAAATGTTTACCAAGGATACGGATATCTCTGAGACCCGAGCATAGAGTCGGTGGCGAGGAACTGGAAAAAAAAAGATGCAAAAACAAAAAAAAAATACGAATCTTGATCATTGTTTCCATCAAGATGTCATCTGCCAGATTAAATTGTTGTGGCAAAGCGAAAATGAAAAAAACCTGAAACAAAAAAATGTCTTTTTTGCTCTTAACCTCCGGTTGGGGGGAGAGGAGGCAAATGGCGGGCGAGCGAGATAGGAATCTGTTGTCATGGCGATGCAGTGGGGCGGCAATTTTGTTTTCTTCTCTGAAATGTATCTCATTAGATGCTGGCTTAGCTTTAAAGTGTGGAAGCGAAAAAATGAAAAAAAAAATAAATTCTCCATTTTTGGGATGGAATGGAGTGTGTTGCGAAAGAAAGGTTACGGTGGAGGAATTTGAATAAAATTCCTATTTAATTGATCGGAGATGCTTTGGGGAGGAGGTCTTGTTGCCATCGAGGGGGAATCTGGGATGAGACGGATGCGAGTAAGACCGCAGGAAGGTTTAGGAAGAATCAAATGAAACCGAAGTGCATGTAGGCTATGTGAACACTTATGTTTGTGAAGTGAATTTAGTAACGTCGTCCTTGAGAATGGCTTCCAAAGCATTTAGAGCGATACTCTCCGCACTCCACGGTTCTTAATTTCCGCTCGAGTGCTTTGTTTCACTCGATATTTGTTCCACCGCTCTAGTGCGTGGATACCATTGCGAATGTACGAGTAGACTGCTGAAGTGAGAAACCTCCCTGCTATTGGAAGAGTTACACGGCGTGAGGCTTGAATGCACAGTTATTCCTTGTCATCTGACCCAAAATGTGGGCCGTTTAGTCAGCAAAACTGATAGGATCCTTCTTTTTAAACTTTCATTCAGAGACGTGTGTGCAATCAGAACTGAGCACAAATAATGGTCGTCGTCAAATGATTCATAAATCATGTTCTATCAAAAGTCTAGTACTCCAGCAGGTATACAACTGGTATATGGGCTTCCAATCATCTTTGCGGCATCTTTGAAAAAAATAAAAACGTAGAATTTTGCCTAAAGATCATAGAATGTCCAAAGAGTACCCTATATCTAAAAAAAAAAAAATGGAAGTATGAAGGAGCCAGTTTCTTATCGTGTGACATACTCTAACGAGTTTTCTCTTTTCTTGCTATACCACACCCATCATTCAGAAAAAAACCATAGAATTTTGGTTTGTCCAAAATGTAGCCCGATGCCTTCTTAATTTTTGATATATTCAAAGCAGCCGTGTCAATTTGCGAAGACCACCTTTAAAAATAAAAACATAGAATTTTGCCTAAAGATCATAGAATGTCCAAAGCGTATCTCATATTTAAAAAAAAAGGAAAAAAAATGGAAATATGAAGGAGCCACTTTTTTATCGTATGACATACTCTTACTATACCATGCCCATCATTCAGAAAAAACATAGAATTTTGGTTTAGCCCGATACCTTCAAAAGGTTCTTGTTTGATATATTCAAAAGAGCCGTGCCAATTTTTTTAACTATGCGAAGACCACCTTTAAAAAAAAAAACATCGAATTTTGCTCATAGATCATAGAATATCAAAAATGTACCCCTATACTTAAAAAAAAAACGGAAATGAGAAGAAAATGTCGTCTTCAAGGAAAAACACTTATATACGCTTGAAATACAAGGGAAGCATACCAGCTCAAGATGAAATAAATTTGCCTTTTCCGAACAGAAAGAAGTTTGGCCAGAGGGCGGTGGGTTGCCGTGACTTCTGTCTTCGTCGACGGATTCATCGCTGTTTCACTGACAGGCTGTACAATTTGGGGCCAAGTTTCTCTGATTGCACACGAAGTCTGATGATGATGACTGATGCTGATGCCATTTCTCATTTCTACAGATTCACATACAAAGGCTTCAAGTACAAAATAGTTTTGTGAGTAGGCGATATCCGATGCTCGTGGGATCACAGTAGGCCTATACTGGTCTAAATGTTCTCTTTCATTCATTATTTACCTTGATTTTGAAAGTATGATAAGATTCTATGACGTATAGGCAAAATTCTATGTTTTTATAAACGATGGAGCTAATTGGATGGGGATGGGATATTGGATGGGATATTCACAATAGGGAACTAGCACCTTTCTTCTTATTTCTCTTATTTTTTTGAAAGTATAGAGATACATTTTGAACATTCTATCACCTGTAGGCAAAATTCTATTACTTTTTTCTGAAAGATACGCTTCGTAAAGTTGAAACAATGGATTGTGTGTATACGCACAATAAGAAATTAACTCATTCATTCTTATTTACCTTGATGTTGAAAGAATGATGAGATTCTATGATGTATAGGCAAAATTCTATGTTTCTATAAACGATGGGGTTTATTTGTTTAAATCAATGGAAGTCAAAGTGCCAGTGGTATACTACTAAATTAAGCTGAAAGATGTTCCCCATTGATGAGCATATCGTGAAATAAGTACTTCCGGGCTTTCAGCTTTTCAGAACAGCCCACATAGTTTCCAGCTGAGGTGACTATCCGGTTTATGTATAAAACCTGCTGTAAGACCAGAGTTTTGATGGAAATTGACGTACGAATCTTTTGACAACGATCATTGTCTGATCAGCTTAGGTCTAATTATACAAAAGTCTCTGAATTAAAGCTCAAAAAGAAGATTGCAGGAAGTTTGAGCGGTTAAACGGTCCACAGTTTGGGTCACTTGACGAAGAATGTCTTTTTCCTACGTTCGAAGAAGACAAGGCCCAAAGGACTCTAAGCCTGTTCAAGAGGTATATTTATTTCTTTGGATTTTAATTGCATTCGAGGAGATTTTAGCGCAGATTATTTTTTTTTATCTTGACAGCATCTGCTGTGGAGTTCAGATGGGGATGTTCGTCGAGACGAGTTTCAAAAATTTTACAGAATTTGAATTCCGACCTTGACAGCATAATCATTTGGGGTAAACATAATAGAGTGGAATTCAATGCTTCCAAAACTCAATGCTCTATTGAACTTGGAGGGGGATGTTCGTCGAGAAGCGTTCCGAAATTGGACGGATGCAAAGACTTTGCTGCTCTTGAGGGGATGTTCGTCAAGAAGAGTCAAAAACTTTGAAATATGCAAAGGCGTTAATAATAACAATGGCGGGGCTACAGTCCGAGGTGGGCCTGGGCCTAGCTTCTCAGCAACCACTCGTGTTGTGCGTGCTATTGTTCTGTCACGAGCGGAGGGGACCTACAGTTTAATGCCGACCGCGAACGGCGAAATTGAGAAAATTTTTCTAGACAGTTATGCTCTTTGAGCATTGTCAGTGACTCGAAAGAGGTGGAGCCGTGAAAAAAAAGTTAGGTGTTTTTTCGGGAATCGAACCGAGAACCATGCAAAGACATTGTTGTTCTTAAATTTAGAGGGGGCATGTTCATCGAGAAGAGTTCAAAAGATTTGACAGATCCAAAGGTTTTGCAGTTCTCGGAGGACACACTCGGTTAAAAACGAAGATTCCACCGATCAGTGATAGATCAGACTCTAGGGAAAGGTGTTCTCATTTCTGGATGATGGTTGTAACCGATGTATACCAGTGGACATTTATTCACAAATTAAGCAATCCTAATTTGAGAGTCTGTCCATATCCGATATCGGGTGTTGTGTCGTGGATTCTACGACAATCATATGGGACTCGCCAGAATTCTAACTTCTCAATGATTCCCTACTTCTTACTTAGGGACTTCATCCACAAAAAAGATCCACCCACATTCCCTCCATATTTCCGTTTCTCCTCTGTCGTATTGTCACTAGAGTCCGACCGAACATTCGGCTTCGGCTTCGGCCGAAGATGATGAAAAAGCCGAAGTTCGGCTTGGGCTTCGGCCGAAAAACTGGCCTTCGGTCGGACTCTAATTGTCACTCTGGAGGAAAAATCCGTTCAACAGCCTCATCATGACAGATCCACCGAATTGCAACCTCTAAATGGATGACCCTTTCTCTGCCGGGTGTGTTCAAAAAGTAACTTCTAAAATTTCTGAAAAATGTCAAAAAATCAATGAAAAGTTGGTGCCTATACGGGCCCTTATGAAATCAGTCTATTCCTCATCTAGCTTCTTAAGACATTTTGCAAAACAGCGATGATCTTGATGATCTTGAGTTCCAAAATAGAATGCCTGCTCTGAAACACTGCACAGGCCAGTGATGCCTTCAAGCAAAGTCCTGTTCCTTCTCCAGTTCATGCATTTCGATGAACGCCGAATTCACTTTAAATTCAAAAATCGAACAGTTCTCATTCGAAGTGAATCACTTTTGTGAAGGAAGAGATATTCACTTCTTCTCGACCTGCCCCCTTTTCTTTTCCCGCCAGGAGGGCATTTCTTTTATTTGTTTTTCCCTGACAAACTCTCCACTGCCGCCCCTGTGAACACTGACAGACACTGAATTCAAGTGGGATTAATACAAGACCGTCCATTTGTCAGATCACCACTAGACAGACGGTGTATACAGGCAGAAACAAACAGAAGCCACACAGTTCCGATGGGGAGCCGGACAGAACCAGTTCAGAGGGCAAACTCTGGAGACCGAAATGAAAGAAGAACAAAAACGAACAGAGAAATGGTATCGAATTGACGACGACAACGATGGCGATGGCGATGAGCGACGACCGCGTCGACGAGATTGATCGAGGGACGGGGAGAATCACGTCTGTCCACATGGGCCTGGTCAAACAGCCGTTGGCTGTGACCACGATGCTCCGGCGCACATGTCTGTGTGTGTGTGTGTAGGCTGATTGCTTAAATTAAATAGTGACGACTTCATAAATGTGCACAATTTATGCAAATTACCAGCCATTTGCTGTTTGCGAGCAGCAGCGCGAGCATGCACTGCAGTGCGGTCTTTTGTGGCTCTGGCCGCGGCGGTGGCGATGATGATGATGATGGCGATGACGACGATGGTGGTGGTGGTGGTGGTTCTGCGTCCTGATGCATACACTTGGATAAGCGACAACAGCCAGAGGAGGAGGGGGACCACTTGCATCGCCGTGCGTTGTTCTGTTGACGATTGGGAGCGTCCATCGACTTGATATTCTTTTCGTCTTTGCGCTCAAACCATCCCGGAGTATCTGCACAGTTCTGGGGTATTTCATGGATTCCCTTGTTGTTTTGGTGTTTGCTTCGTTTTTTTTCCTCTCACAAATTAGTGGGTGTGGGGGTGATTTGCGTAATTTGAAAGCAGAACACAACATCGTTGCGAAACGACGACAACGCCGCTGAAGCACATGTCGGGAGAGGTTGCCGGATCGGCGCGGGCGTGCTTAAATGAGGATTTATGTTGCCTCCGTGGGGTCGAAGCTCAGTGGAGAGGGGAGATGGGAGAGGGGAAAATAAAATCAAATGAAAATATTAAAGAATTTAATTCTCGTGTTATGAGCATGCATGATTTGGTCTAAAGTGGATGAGGACGACGTGCGGGAGGTTAATAAGCGAATGACCGTCGCTGTAATTTGATTTTCAATTTGTCTTGTGGTGGGGTGGGTCGTAAAATTGACGGAAGACAATGCAGAGAAGGGGCAGTTGACAAAAGACTGAGTGGTCGCAAGAATGTGTCCCCAGGTGGTCCGGGCGGATTGAAAGTCAAATGGAATCGTTTTGTCGTTTTTGGAAAGGTGACCCTTGCAGGCAGTATAAAATCGCTACGAATAGTTCAGCCTTTAGCAGGCGAAGAAAAAAAAAACCAATGAGGTGTAGGTGATAGGGTGCCCTTGTGACTGGGTTGCGGCTCACTGAGACCAACAGTTCGGTACACTGTGCCCTATGAGGTGTATGGGAACGCTTTCTCTAAATTCATATCAACTGAAGACAGAGTGGCTCTAAAACGAATAAGTGTGACGTTGCATTCCCAGAATAATATACATAACTATAATGAACGTGCGGAATCTTAAAAGAACTTAAGCAACCGAGCGAGTAGACAAAAATGATACACTGTGACCAAGTAGACACTTCCTTCAGGTTCGTTAATTTTGTTAAATTTCGTTAAGTTCGTTCAGTTTCCTTAAGTTTGTTCAGTTTCGGTAAATTAGTTCAGTTTCGTTAAGTTTGTTCAGTTTTGGTATATTAGTTCAGTTTCGTTAAGTTCGTTCAGTTTTGGTAAATTAGTTCAGTTTCGTTAAGTTCTTTCAGTTTTGGTAAATTACTTCAGTTTCGTTAAGTTTTGTTAAGTTCGTTTAGTTTCGTCAAGTTCGTTCAGTGTCGTTAAGTTCGAAATCAATCGCTGTCTATGCATGCAAATGTCAGTTTACAGCTAAATTCTCCTTAAGTTATGGGAAATTTGAAATTTGACGATGTTTCTGGTTACTTTTTGTTTACATTTGACGTAAGCTTTCGTGCAGCTATAATAGTCGGGCCTTAAGTTAGCTTAAACGATTACAGGAATGAACGAGGTAAATATTGCGCGTATCCCTGGTACGTGATGGATCGCAAGGTCTGTGGCCATCTCGGAACAAAAAACGAATTTGTCATAAACGGAATTTTGACAGGGACAGCTTTGTATTTGATAAAAACACAAAACAATTGAAATTGTCGAGCTAAAATTTATTCCATTTGAAGTGCACAGGTTCAGTTTGAGTTTGAGACGCAATTCGATTTCGTTCATGTGACCACCATGAGCGCCTTTGCGCTTTTGTCCACCACACTGTCTACAAATATCGGTTGGAACTCGCAATTTCGCGTTCATTTTATATTGTCTCTGAGATCATTTAAAGTTGTTGGTTTTCTAAAATGGACCAATCAGATAACGTACCCCTGTAACAAAAAACACAACGGCCCAATGTCGCACTGAAGGGGTTTGTCGGGCTTCGGCCGATCATATCCCGGCCATAGTGTTCGAATAGTCTCACTCTGTCTGACTGTAGCAAGTGCTGGGCAGACACAAATGAAGTGTTTCTAGGTCTCCCTTTCGCGCGCATCATTACAAATGTGGTACTAAGCTTTATGAGGATCGTATAAACGGGCAGCACGATCCCCCATCGGTCAGTGCACCTTACTAACCGCTGTTCAGTGTAAGGGCTCTTTTGTTCTTCTTATAAAGGGCGTTTCATTAAAGCCAGACCTAAACGAAGAACATGCTCGGCGAACTTTCTCGTGCTCGCCGCGGATCCAAAATGTCCAATGTTCCATGACTCTGGCGCGTAAGTCAGAATGAATTTGACCGAGGGTATGGGTTATGTTGGCTTTAAGGGCCGGTGTGGCTTGTGGCTTATTCGCATAGACCTGCGACTTCAGAAAAACCCACAAGAAAAAGTCTAACGCGATCAAATCACACGATCTCAGTGGCCAGTTCACATCACCACCACGTAACATGACCATGTCCTCGAATCGCCCTCGTGCAAAATTTCCAATGTGGGGTGAGCTGTGTGGCAGGTAGCGCCGTCCTGTTGAAACCATATGTCGTTGGTGTCCATATCATCAAATTCAGGCCAAAAGAAGTTGATAATTATCGACCTATAGCACTCGTCGTTGACGGTGATGGCCTGACCAACGTCGTTCTCAAAGGAATATGGACCGAAATCTACACCAAACAGTGATTTTTTCGGTGTGCTTTGGACGATCTTGGATCTCATCTGGATTGGAATCGTCCCAAATTTGACATTTTTGTTTGTTGACCTTTCATCCAGAAATGGGCCTCATAGCTGAAGATAATTTTTCGATGAAAATTAGAGTCAGTTTCCGACTGCTCCAGAGTCCATTCAGCGAACACACGTCGTTGTCTATGGTCTGGTCGTTTACCTTCAGCTCCTGGGTCAGTTGAATTTTGTATGGGTCCAGGGCCAAGTCACGACGCAAAATTCGCCAAGTTGTGGTCTGCGAAAAGTCGAGTTCTTGAGGGCGACGCGAAATTAACTGCCTCGGATTTCCCTGCTCCGAATTCTCGTGATGAAGGAGACACAGACAGCGACGACGACGATGTTTTTGCCAGATCTTACGTTTTGTGGTTTATCGTTTACTGAACCAGTGGACTCAAATTTATCCACCACACTGAGAATAGTCCCCTCGGTAGGACGACTATGGCGTGGCGACCGTATAAAGGGCGAAGCGCGCGGAACACCCCGCACCCATTTCTGAACGGAACGACGCCTTCAGCCTGCCTGAAGGTTGACTCCCAGTCTTCGGCTTTTTTTTTCGGAGGTTTTTTGATTTTCTGCTGGAGCACTCAGATTCAAAACTGGTGCACTGTACTGTCAGGTAGCTACCTACTCCAGCGCCGTTAATTTGGACTGGACCAGATTCGATTTCACTGGGATTCGAACCTGGGACCTCTCTAACTTTGGGGCAGACAATCAACCAACTGCGCCATCCAGTCGTCTGTCTTCGGCTATCTCATCACCGAGTATGCTGCGTCCTGGAACCCTATGAGCTTTCCAGCTAATCCGGCTAGCTCACTGCGGCATCATTTGACTTGGCTGCGGAGACTGAGGCAAAAGCCTAACTGACAGCTTGGCTGTCAACAGGCATAAATATGGTCTGCAATGATCTTGTGTTCGGATGTGATCTAATTTGACGAAAGACGAGGATTTCCGCTCAAAAACTTTAAATAAATTGTCTGAGATGACAATTGAACTTAATTCAGGAAACACCAGAAAAATTGTGAGCAAAACCGATGGTCGCCTCTAAGACCCTACACCATCAGGGAATACTCTTCAGTTTCAAGAGCTTGCCTCTAGTCAGTTTAAGGTCGACGTTCAACTCTGGATCTCCCGAAAAAGGTGCACCACCGTGACGATGAAAGTCACTGCTCTCAGAGCTGAGATTGATTTGACATAGCCCTTTGAATTAAATTTCAACTGACTCTCCCGACTGGATGTGAAGTAGAATCCTCTGATCATTAGTAAAATGAACCCCTTGCAACTGAATTGAGCGTCCAAAAATAAACATCAAATGAAGCCACTCCTCGTACAAATTTCAAACAAATTTTGTTGCACAATCCATGAAAGATCTCATTACACGAGATCAGGCAAAGTATGTCCTCCTCGTTGCCATTCACGTCCTCTTCGGAGAGCAAGCAAAAAAGGTGTGGCACTGCGGCCATTCACTATCTATTCACTGGACAAGGCCTCACATCGTTTTATCATCAACATCAGAACCAATTAGCTGCAACAACAATCATATTTCCCGCACGGAACACGCATTCTCATTGAAGTTGACACCACACCGGGCCGCGCTGAAATTAGCCTCAGCTGGCAGGAAGATCTGCTCCGAACTGCACGTTCCCCCCAAACGCTGCCAACAGACACCGCAACTTTGTTGCAGATGGACATGTACATGACGGAGGTAGTAGCAGAGCGCTACGTGATCAAACGGCTGCGACCGGACAGGCGACGTCGACGGCGGCGACGACGACGACGACCACGACGAGGAACACAGAGTTCTCCTGTGTAACATGTTACACGTCGCGTTATGTTAATCGTACATCATGTCCCGTCTAATAGGCGTAAAGTAAGGCGACGCGTCACAGACTCCGCTGTGCAAAAAGAGGCCAACAAAAAGCGTTGCTCCTTCGCCCACAATGTTGCCGAGGCAATGCAGCGGAAGGGGACTACGGTGTAGCCAAGTGGATGCGACGCACTCAAGCACATTCGGGAAAGTACGCGTCTGACACGAAATGTTCTTCCTGTTGACCTGATTGTCGCTGCACCCTGCTTTCTTTAGCCCTCCCTCCCTCCCTCCCATCGCCAGCACCGATGCCAATGACCAGGCTCTGTCGATGGATTGAATTGTCACTCGGTGACAGCGACAGAGTCACAACACGATGTAGCCCAGCAGCGCGTACCACAACATGTTGCCAGCAAGCGTTCGCCGCGGCAAATCTCTTACGAATATCAATCCGCCAGAGCGTGTGTATCTGAATGAACAAACGATCCGTCCTCCAATCCATCCATCGCATCGGCAAAAGACAAAATGCAAGAAAACGCCACAAAAAAAAAAGCACAATTCGAGGAGCGGTTCCATATGTATCGCCGCGATGTATCTACACACCGGCATGCATACAGGCAGCGGAGAGTAATTGAATCTACGGAAAATTGATAACTCACGATTGGGGATTCAGGGCACGACATTGAAGAGAGGAGCACCGCAGCCCGGTCGGCCGCCACCCGCGCTCGCACCCAGCCGCGACCAGTATTTGATTGATCTGCCATCCATGCCGGAGCGGCAGCGGAGAATTGGCAATGACAACAAATGTCTTGGCTGTGATGAAACATTCTTGGAATGGCCTTGTGTGCATATTGAAGAGCATCGCGCGCTTGTGAGGACGGTGGCTGGTGTTGGTCTTGCCAGCGAGCGAGCGAACGAAAAACCAGTTTTTCGTTTCGTCAGTTGTTTTCTTTGCTTTTTGCCCAAGATTCTGGGTCTGGCATGCAAATGCGCCTTGCCTAGCCGTGTCTTGAGACGCGAAATTGTCGGCCACGGTTGGATGGATCGAAGAGATTAGATGCAAGCATGCATGCATGTGTGTACGTCGTTTGTTAGACGCTCAAGCCTCGTCTCTCGCGGTGCCTGAGCATGGGTGTGGTGAACTCCCAAGACAGCGGGCTCGAAAGGGGCTCCTGTGGTCTGTTATTATTCATAATTCATTACTAAATGATGCATTTTAGGCGAAGCCTATTGTTCGGGACGGGATTTGCGGTCATGATTCGGGGATTTGAATCAATGAATCTCAGAGCTAACGAGGGACTCGAGTGGGCGGCGGAGACTGACTCGGAATTAATGGATTGTGAACTGATTGTGCGGTGTGCTGTGAGTTTAAGCGGAACACCGACGACGTCGCTGACTGACCGCCTGGGTGGAGTGACTGGTCTCAGGTGTGAATTATGTCAGATTTGCTTTAACTGATTGAATTGATTTGATGCATTTTTCATCGCGGACATGGATTCCTTCAGCCGAATGGAGTTCTCAGCCGAGAAAGTGCGACTTCCCGGTGGAGGATGATGCCAAAAAGGACGGCGGTCTCGATTAAGTGGCAGCTTGCAGCTTAGAGCGGGACAAGATGAACTGATGACTAAGTGGAGTGGGACTTTGTAACCACTTAGTTGGTAGGAAGGCGATTGATTAACACGTGCTTTAATTGCGTCTTGACGGATATCATCTCGAGTTTATCTTGCGATCGAGGGTTGATTCCCTAGTCGGTGTTTTTCACGAAAGAACTGTGAAACCCTGAGTTGCCCGTGTAAGTGGTCATTCATCTTCAGAGACTACATTGAAGCAACTTGTTTCGCCTCAAATTAAAGAGAAAGGACCAACTGACATGACATGACCCACGAGGACTTCCAGTTTGTCAGTAAGTTCAAGGTGTTTCTAAGACATTGTAGCGTACTTAGCAATCGGTTGCCAAGGGCGATTCTACGTCGGATCTCCATATCGATGTCGTTCGTGGAGTTCACGTTTGCCCGAGGTAGACAAACTCCTTCCTCCTTAAGGTGACGCTACAGTCCGGGGTGGACCTGGGCCTCAACCAACAAGCATCTCCAGACAGCTCCATCTTTATCTAGCTGCCTCCAGTTTCGCACGCACAGTTGGTTGAGGTCCCTTTCCATTTGCGTGCGCCACCGGTCTTCCTCTACTGCGCCGTCCCTCGGGGGTGGATTCGAAGACTTTCCTGGCCGGAGCATTAGTTTCCATTCGCTCTATATGACCTAGCCATCTCACTCGTTGGATCTTCACCCTTCTGGCTAATTCAATGTCGCTGAACAGCTCGTACAGTTCGTTGTTATATCGTCTCCTCCACTCACCCTCTATGCAGACGGGACCGAAAATCACTCGAAGAATTTTCCTCTCAAAGCAGCCAAGAGCAACCTCATCCGCTTTTGACAAAGTCCATGCTTCTGCGCCATATAGCAAGTCTGGGACGATTAAGGTATAGCTCGTCTCTATAGATGCTGTCATACGCGGCCTTAAAATTGATGAAAAGGTGGTGGGTATCGATTTGCTGTTCCTGATTTTTTTCAAGATCTGCCGCAGTGCGAATATTTGGTCGATGGTAGATTTTCCTGACTTAAAGCCATACTGGTATGGACCGACCAGGTTGTTGACGAATGCCTTTAGGCGTTCACACAACACGGCAGATAAGATCTTGTATGCAATGTTCAGAAGACTGATGCCTCTATAGTTGGCGCATTTTAGAGGGTCTCCCTTTTTGTGGATCGGGCAAACAATACTGAGGTTCCATTCATCGGGCATACTTTCTTCCGACCATATTTTACAGATGAGTTGGTGCATGCTCCTTACCAAGTCATCGCCTGCTGCTTTGAAAAGCTCAGCCGTTAGACCGTCAGCTCCAGCAGCTTTGTTGGACCTTAGTTTCGATATAGCTATCTTCACTTCATCCAGGTCGGGGGGACGGAATTGTTGATCTACATCGTCCCTTTCATTCGGGTTGAATGGTTCAGTCTGCCTGACAGCGGAATTCTGTTCTTCATTGCCGTTATACAGTCTGCAGAAGTGGTTCTTCCATATCCTCAGCATCGACTGTGGTTCTACTACGATGTTCCCTTGATCGTCCTTGCAGGCTTCGGTTCGGGTTCTATAACCCTGACTGGTTAACTTTACCCTTTGGTAAAACTTCCTTACCTCATTCCTGCTGGTTGCTCTCTATTCTACCGATCGCGCGCTTCTCATGCTCCTTCTTTTTCCTCCTGAGAAGCCGGTGTTCATCTCTCCTTTTCTGCTCGTAGGGCTCACGAGCAGCTCTTGTCCTCTTGTCCTAAAAACTGGACACAGCACAAAAATAAGAAGAAAATGATTCAATCAACCCCATTCCCATTCAAGCATCGGCGAGGCATCTCACAGAAAGTCAAATAATTCATAAGAAACCCCCTGAACAAACCTTTCTTTTCGTCCACAATTCATCATCATAAATTCGTCCAATTACCTGAAAGAAAAAAACAAAACATTCTCATTAAATGCGAAAACAAATTGTTTCAAGAAAAACAAATTACAAGTGAATTACGAACGATTTTTTTCTCCCGAAACACATGTCACCCCCTAAATAACCGCCTATCCGAGGCGCACACCCCCACCGAGCTGCAGAGATGCGAATGAATAAAATTCTAATTATTACTTCCCCGGCAAAACAAACACGGCGAGCGGAGGGGGGACCATTAAAATGAATTGCAATCATTGTCGGGGCGAGATCACACACAGGAAAATGCAATTGCAGGCAATTTATTCTTAGACCAAAATATCGGACGGCAGGTGTACTCGTACTCCACCCTCTCTCGCTCGCCGAGTGGGGGATGGCATCTTTTATTCTTCGTGTTCGTTTATTGTTTGCTGCTTTTTTTTCGTGAGAGTTTCATCGTTAGTCACTTGCGACAGTGAATTATGCCTCTGGGCGAGGTGTAACCGCAAGCGAAGAAGAACACTCATTTCTGGATGCAACGACGCCTAAGCCAGAGCCGAAGCCGAAGCCAGGCGACCGACGGCAGCAACGACGACGTATCAGGTTCGAAATTTATGCATGCAAAGCCCATAACTCATATTGATTTATATTTATTATAGTTGCAAAGATATTTATTGTGCCAAAACCGAGATGCGCAAAATTAATACAACAACGCAGCGATAATTGCTGTTATTCTTGCATCGCCGCTCTTTTCGGGTGCACTTTGTCCACGTTTCATCGGGAGAAGTGCAAGAAAATCGACGCGCACACAACAATGTCGAGGGGGAATGCATAGAAGCTCTTGGCCACGGGCAGAGACTATAAATATTGAAAATCTCGAGAGTATTTGCATTCGAATGGCGATGACGAATGCCATTTGGCATCGGGATGATGTGCCTTGTAATGGCCCGTGCTGCGATGGCGGTGATTTCTCATTAGGAACCCCGAGTGAACTAATGCGTTGGTGTGAATGGATTCAAATTCACTTGGGTTCGGTGAAAGAGTGAGTTTGAATTGATTCGAAAAGGGTCTCCTTTGAAGGCTTCATTTGCGGTGGAAATTGTGTGGCGCTTATGGGTGAAATTCTTCGCTCTACGGTCACGATTTGCTTGATCATCAAAAACTAAGGAACCCCTACTTGCTTTCAAAAAATAAGGAAGAACCAGAAAGAAGAGCCACATAGGCAAGTGGCTGACAATTCCTTGAAACGCAGGCCTGAATGGTCAGATGAAGACCAGTAACCAAACAACTTGATGTAACTTTTTGAGAGTGCAAGGACGGTGTAGCGTGGGCGCCGTGGCGTAGTGGGTAGGTGCGTCGACTTCTATGCTCGATGATCTCGGTTCGATTCCCGAAAAAACGCATAACATTTTTTCACGGCTCCACCTCTTTCGAGTCACTGACAAAGAGTATAACTGTCCAGAAAATGCTTCTCAATCTCGCCGTTCGGAGTCGGCATTAAACTGTAGGTCCCGTCTACTCGTGAGAGAACAATAGCATGCACAACACGAGTGGTTGCAGAGAAGCTAGGTACAGGTCCACCTCGGACTGTAGCGCCGACATTATTTATTTATAATTTTTAAAGTCTTCCTCCTTTAAGACTGATAACTGGGTACATTTGGGATAACAAAGAAAACAATTGTGCAATTTGTCGGTCGAATGCAGACCAACAATTTGATTATCTCGAAGCACTCGGACCGAATTGAAACGACATGCAGAGGAAGAAGAAGGAAAAGCAGAAGTACAACTGCTGCTTCAAATCGAAACATAAACGCATGTAGCTTTTCAACGCAAATCTCCAGCATTCACTGCCCTCCCCCATTTCACATCCCACTCAAAGAACGAAAACATCAGATCATTAAGCCCGATGGCACTTGGGCCCACCCAATTCAAAAGACGCCACATCGCTGATAACCTAACATCCCTGGATTAGGCGTCAGCACCTCAAACAAAGTCTGTTGACATTTGTGCGCACATGACTGTCATGGAAATAGAGCACAAAAACAAAAGCAAAGCACAATAATCCATCTTATCAGCCGAGACCGACGTTTTTTTTCAAGGTCCGACGACACTACGATTTCTTTTTTTGGGACGCACACTCAGACCATGTGCATGCTGTTATCGTGGCGTGTGCTAATTTCTGCTCTCGCTTCGAACGGCCGAGATTGGGTTATGCGCTGGAGCAAAACATGTGGACACCAGCACTCTGACAGGACGTGCATTACTTGTCAAACTGGTTCGTTCATGTGTCAACTTCGGTTCAGCTTCTCCTCCCCTCGACCACAACCCCCAGCACGGCACATTCTCTCGGCATCTCTCCGCTGTATCGTCGCGGTTGTTATGCACTGAATTCAGACGATTCCAAAAATGCTTTCAACGTTATCCTTCAAAACTTTTTTCCTCCACAAAAAAAAGAAGCATTCCAGAGAGAGAGAGGGAAAATCCCTAAGAAAGCCAGATGACAAGGAGGGGGATGCCAGCAGGAAAAAAAATCTCAGTGAATATGTCTCCTTGATGGCAGCAAAAAAAAATCCCCTGAATACCGCAGGGGGGTATGTGTGTTGGGAGAAGCAAATAACCCTTTTGTACCTTAGGGCCTCCTTTGTGTGTGCTTCCCTTCGTTCTTTCTCTCGTTCCACGGTTCATAATTTTTTCTGCTTCTCGCGCGCTCACAGTGCCATCTCTGGTGCCTAACTCACTAGCAAAAATCAATTACAGAAGGAAGCGAGTCGTGGGGGAGGACAGCAGGACACGAATATCTCGTCATCATGCGCAACTACTTCTTGGGCTATCACACTACCCGGCAGCAGTGGCGACGACAGCACCGACGACAGCACCGACGACAGCACCGACGACAACGACAACGACGACGACGACGATGATGATGATCATCGTGATGACGATGACGACAGATTGTCGTTGGAGGAGACACCACCGCCGGCTGAGATGGAGTGGGCTGCCGAGCAGAGCGTGAAGGGGGGAGGATAAAAATCCTTTTGTTATGCATTGCTTCGCTGCCGCCATCATCTTCGTCGTCCTTCAATGTGGGCTTCTTCTTTTTTTGTATTCTCAGCGCTCTCCTCTTTTGTTTTTCGCTCTCCCTCTCCTTTCAGAGATTTTTTTTTGTTCGTTGCTGCCTGTCGGGGCTGTTCTCGATTTGAAATTATTCATATCCACCCCCCTCCGTCCTCGTTGCCACCCTCAGTCGTCGCTGTCTATGGGAGGCTTCGAGATTCGTTTCGTTGGCTCGGGTTTTGTTTCCTCGTTTGCATTCAACACCCCGATGCATTGTCGAGGGTTATGCTTGTCCCCATTCAGCGCTTCGAATTTATCATCATCAGCTTCAGCCTCAACAGCAGCAGCAGCAGCATCAACGACGCAGGCATCATCATCATCATCATCATCATCATCATCATCATCATCATCATCATCATCATCATAATCATCATCATCATCATCGTCGTAGTCGTCGTCGCCGTTGTCAACTGGTGCAGCCAAGCAATGACGCGTCCCTTCCACTTTCTCTTGCTTCAGTTGTGCATCTTGCATCCTTTTACTTGATTGTAATTACTCCCCGTGCGTATGAAGGTCCTCTGGCGAAGGGATGTGAGTGTTTTTCTGTTCGGTTGGCTTAGTTCCGTCACTCAATCCGCAGAGTTGAAGAATTTTTCTTATGGATTTTGGAGGGAAATTTAACACAATTTTGACGCGAACGAGCTGTACTTCGTTGGTTTGTTCACGTGGCACGAATGTCCCCATCATCACGACTTCCGAGGCGTGCCTTGAATGCGATTCCATCAGGTAGGCGACCGCTTGGCAGACCTAGGATGAGATGGTTGGACCAAGTCCAAACACTCGCCTGGTTCCGCTTGGGCATAGCTCCTGATGACTTAGAGTCGATGACGGAGGATGGAGTGGCCTGGAGATCTCTCGTGTGTGCATTGTCCCCGCGATCCCTTTAGTGGAACATGCGGGTCACTGAAGATGGGATGAGATGAGATGAGATGAGACGAGCTTTTCTTGGTTTTTGAAGACATGGCGGCTGAAGGAGGGAGATTTTTTGAAACACTTCTGGAGCACTTAGACTTAAACCTACTCCAGAGCCGTTAATTTAAAAATGGTGACTGAACCAGATTCGATTTCACTGGGATTCGAACCCGGGACCCCTCTAACTTGGCCCAGGCACTTAACCCGCTGCGCCATCCAGTCGTATAAGGAGGGAGGGTTTGGTTGCTCGTAAGGTAGGGAGAGATGGTCAAATTTCCTTCTTTGAGACGTGTAAAGGACGCACAGAGGCCCAGGTCCACCCCAGACTCCACCGCCACAAGAAGAAGAAGAAAAGGAATTAATACACTGGGGTATATTCCCATGGACTTGTATGACAAGCCAGACTAAGTCCCAAGGATCCAAGCTTGGATTAGGGACCACAGCAACTACAAATTTTAGCGAAACCTGGCATTAAATTGAATTTTTCCACCTCCTCATTACTTGTGAACAACTCGATTTGCCAAGGAAAGGGATTAAGCGATTGACGAAATGACGAAAGCCCGATTTAGGAAACAAAAGAGTTCTGAAAGGGAGTCTTTGACTCCTCCCCAGTGGACAACGCAAAAGAGGACGTCCACGAAACTGACGACGTATGTACATGTGGAGAAGGACCTCAGCCAACTTGGTGTTGGCACCTGGCTAAAGATCGTGCCAGCTCCAGAGACTTGTTGATTGATGCCCAGATCCAGTCCGGACTGTAGCGCCATCAGAAGAAGTTCGTAGTGCTTATAGACAACTTAGCTTCGGCCGAGGAGTCCTTGACTCTGAGCCTGTGGGACAACGCAACAGAGGACGTCCTTGTACAAGATGCAGCACACAAGTCGAGGGGGACCTCGACCAGCTTGGTGTGCGAAACTAATCGTTAGTTTTCTTTAAATTCCTTCAGTTTCGGTAGGTTCATTCAGTTTCGTTAAGTGGTGGTAAGTTCGTTCAGTTAGTTCAGTTTCGTTAAATTCGTTCAGTTTCGTTAAGTTGGTTTAGTTTCGTCAAGTTGGTTCAGTTTCATTAAGTTCGTTCAGTTTCATTAAGTTCGTTCAGTTTCGTTAAGTTCGTTCAGTTTCGTTAAGTTCGTTAAGGTTCGTTAAATTCGTTAAATTTTGCCTACTTACGCGGGAGCGAAACGGATCATTCTCTACGTATGCAAATGTCACTTGACAGCTGAATTCTCCTTAAGTTTCTATAAGCAATTGTGGACATTTTTGAAATTTGACGACCCTTCTAGTTACTTTTCGTTTATTTTTGGCATAAGCTTAAGTTCTCGCATATGTAGCATATCTGATCATCTCAAGAATGATGAAAAAGTTGAAAAAGTCACATGATAGCGCGTCGCCTTCTCTGAAACCTTTTTTGACATTGAAGCTCTCTGTGAATTCTTTACCGATCCTGATGCCGCAGGGTATTCCACCGTCACCCTACTTAGTCTAGATTGTGCGGAATTCTTGTCTATCATCGCCAATATTGGATGGATTATTCTGAATGTTCTCCAATCGTCGTTAAGGCCTAATTCTTGACCAGCTGAGAACTCGCGTGTCATCGGAGTGTCAAAGTAGTAAAAATGGTGACACCTCTCACTGACGCACTGTCGATCCCTCCATCAGATTAAAGAAGCTAGACAACAGCTCTTAGAGTGACGGGATCCAGTGCAAGCTCCGTCCTAGACCCAACTTTCAAGCCGCATCGCGGATTTTTGAACCTTTTCCGGTACATTCGGACCAGTTTTCCGAGGATCCCGGACTAGACTTTGACTCGTGGCTCTGAGATCAACATAACTTGTCTAAAATACCATCGTCAGCAAGCGCGTTAGCTTCAAAATATCAAAGCTACTTCCCAACAGAAAAGGATTCCAAAAACTCCAGAGACGAAATTTCCCTGAATGACTTCTTCAGCCAGTGTCAGGAGTTGATTGTCGGAAGCCAAGGAGGTCCCGTCATCCCCATTCGATCGGCTGAAAGCTTCCAAAATCAACTCCAGACCACTTTTCCTGGCGCCTGTATTCTTTCCCTGATCCGATTGAGATTTCGAGGAAATTCACATGACTTTCGAAGGTGAAAACAGTGACCACAGACTCGTGGTGTAAACACATCTCATTCGGATGCCGAACAGATAACTCATGGGCGTGCATATGACACACACTCGGGTTTTCCCAGAAGATACCACCAATTGTTCGTCCCCGTCCAGCGCACTGACACTCCCAGCACCAGAGGCCACAGCTCCGCCGCATGCCGCTTACATAAATCTTCAACAAACGAAATTCCACAAGAGCTTATTAAAACGAATCTGTTACCGACAACAACCTTGTATCTTCCGAGCCGCTTTTGAATACATCTTCGATTTCATCTCTCGCAGCAGGCGACACGCAGTGTTTGAAAATCTTTTTCGAACACCGTCTACGCTGTTCCCCCGCCACGATTTTGAGAATAGCTATAAAATTCTGCTGGTCGTTGTTTCGTCGAGCGAGCAACTCTGAATGGAACACGCTGGTGTTTGCAAAATAACCGACTGAGAGAGCGAGCAGGGTTAGTACACGCCGCCAGACGCAAGACACGGGCGACAAACAACGCCAACGATGCGGACAAAAAGAACGAACGATGTGTTCTCAAGAGTTGTGTACTGACGACGAAAATATTTTCAAAAACAAAAAATACACTGTATCCGTACAAGAGGGCATATCATATTGATAATTTGTCGAGGGGGCTAATAATAAGTGGGCTTATTTTAAGAGACGGCCCGCCAGAGTGCGAGGCGTGCTACGCGGTGGATCGTCTTATATGGCCGTTGCCAGTGGTCACGCATGTAGTGTGGGAATCTGTATTTTCAGAGAGCGGGAGATAAACCGTTTGAGGAGGAGACAATTCCAAGAAGTGCTTCCTCTTCTTGGGACAACATGTTGTGATTTTTTTGTTCGAGAAGCGTAGGCGTGGGCGGCGACTTACGTTGGATGGGAACAAAAAAATTGCTGCCTTCGTAGCGAATTCCGATCAAATTAGTGCTTCAAGTGAATGCATGAGGGTGCGGTGGGCGGTGGGCGATGGGCGGTGAGTGGTTGATAGGCTTTCGAAAGGGATTTCAACTGAAGCGGTACTTTGACGTGAATGTTGATTCTGTTCGGGGAAAGTGTGGGATGGATCCAGGCGACGGTGGGCGAGGATGACCAAGGACTGTTTTGCTTGAAGTTCAAAACAGGCTTTGAAGGAGACGGCTGCCTGTGTTGGGGCCTAATTGGGCGCACAAAGAGCGCAAGCCACAGAAGGTCTCGGAAGCGTGGTCAAAGAAGTTCTGGGTTATTGATGGCAGTTGTTTGGGTTTAGGAAGACGAAATTATGTTCGAATGGCGGGTTTACCGAGTATGAGGGTCTTCGATTTTCGGGGCATGTGACAGGATAGAGTTCTGTGCCAAATTTGGGACTGCCGAGCAGGTTCACACCTGAAAAGTGTATTCGGAGGTGTGCATTTTCAAAAAAAATCTGTTAGATGCCAACTCCCTCAAAGAAAGCTCTGATTGCAACACTTTGGTTAACTCTATGGACCAAGCTGGTCTTCGTAAGGCTCAGCCACCACATCCTTACCCAACCTAGATGACAAACCACACCAGCTTTAGCCCAAAACAACAAAGATCATGTCAGGTCGGACAGGCAATACAGCGACGTCCTTAGACACCAGATCCTCGATGCCATCGTAAACGGAGCGGATCCAGTAGGAGGAGTGGGAGAAATTCGGGACTAAACTAGCCCCCGATCCATTTTGTATCTTAAGGGAGCAACCAGGACCCACTCCTACATGGAAAGACGGTGGATAGTTCCAGAGTCATGTCAAGCTGCTAGCTTGTCTAGACCAAAGACTCAGTCCTTCTAAGGGCAGGCCTTCTCGAGGTAGAAGAAGTGTTACCAAGAGCACGGCTCGAGGTCTTGTCTTTAGAGCCTCTAAGGGCAGCCATTCTCTTTCAGCTTTGCCTATTTACCAAGGAGCGAAAACGAATCGCTCAGTTTCGTTAAGTTCGTTAACTTGTTCCTACTTACGCGGGAGCGAAATTAATCACTAAAGGTCAGTTGACAGTAGACAACTCTTTAAGGTTCATATTCCAAGACTTTCTTAAGGGGCAACTAAAAGGGCCGTAACGAAACTTAAGATAACTGAAGCTATCGGGCGAATACATAAGAATGATACACTGTGACCATAGTAACCGCTTTGTTCAGTTTCATTAAGTTCGTTCAGTTTCGTTAAGTTCGCTCAGTTTCATTAGGTTCGTTCAGTTTCGTTAAGTTCGCTTCATTTCGGTAAATTAGTTCAGTTTCGTTAAGTTCTTTTAGTTTCGTTAAGTTCGTTCAGTTTCGCTAATTTCGTTCAGTTTCATTAATTTCGTTCAGTTTCATTAAGTTCGTTCAGTTTCGTTAAGTTCGTTCAGTTACGTTAGTTTCGTTCAGTTTCGTTGATTTATTTCAGCTTCACTAAGTTCGTTCAGTTTCGTTAAGTTCGTTCAGTTTCTTTAAGTTCTTTCAGTTACGTTAGTTTCGTTCAGTTTCGTTGATTTACTTCAGCTTCATTAAGTTCGTTCAGTTTCGTTAAGTTCGTTCAGTTTCGTTAGGTTCGTTCAGATTCGTTAAGTTGGTTCAGTTTAGCTGATTTCTTTCAGTTTCATTAAGTTCGTTCAGTTTCGTTAAGTTCGTTCAGTTTTCCTAACCTAAGCGGGAACGATATGAATCGCTCTCTACGGGTGCAAATGACAGTTGACAGTGGAATTCCTAAGCTTCTATAAGCAATTGTTGATATTTTGAAATTTAACGATGATTTATGTTATTTTTCCTTTGCTTTTGACATAAACTTAAGTTTTCGAACTGCTATTATAGTTGGCCCTTTATTTGAAGATTTGCTGTTCATTCAACCGACGTGGCTGAGCCTATGAGTACTCTGACCCGCAGAAGCAGTTCCCCAATTATACCGCTCGTATACACCGGCTCAAAATCTGTAGGTCTGTAGGTCCAGACGTGACTGAACTATAGGACTCATAACACGAGTGGTTGCTAAAGAAAATAGGCCGCCCAAGACCACCATGGACTGCAGCGCCATCCCCAAGCTAAGCTGGCTGCTCTCTATCATTCCGTAGGCTTCACTTAGACCAGAAGGTCCATTGTGTTGAGTGCCAAACAAAAAAGTAAGCCCTTAACAGAGGGTTATAGACATCTTATGGCAATAGTTTCCTAAGTTATAAGTTCTTGTTTTGAAGATCAGTCTTCTTTTCATTTTTTATATGGCGCTTAACACAATGGACCTTCTGGTCTCACTAAATCCTACCGAATCATGGAAAGAAGTCACCTTATTCAAGTGACATAAAGACCGGCCTTAAGCGAAGGTTGAGTTCATCTCCTTAGCCACTTGGCGGACTATAGCTCTTAGTAGCAGCCTAACTTTTTACAGCAAACGAAAGCCAGTTTTCTAGAAGCAGCCTGTGCTATTACTCAGGAGTCTTTTTGAAAGAAATTCAAGTCCAATACCAGAGTCGAGACCAAGTCTGGGACCTGACGAGGCGTACCATTGTCCTCAACTGCAACAAAAAAGTACAGGCCCTACTAGTCAATCTCATGGCACTCGTGGCTCTCTCTGAAAATGGCTTTAAATGATAAAGAGATCGGCCTGAATCAGTTGTTGAGTCGATCCCCTTAGCCACTTAGCAGACAATAGCTCGTGATACCAGTCCAAACTTTTGTGAAATTCACCAAAATCTAAAGCCAGTTAGATTGCCACTTGCCATTGTACAGAAACAGACTCTACATCAATGTTGCACCGTCACTCAGCAGTCTGTTGAGTCGGAGCCTAGTACCAGAGTCCAGACCAAGTCTGGGACCTGATGAGGCGTACAATTGTTCTAAACTTAAAAAAAAAATACAGGCCCTTGTAGTCAATATCACGGCACTCATGGCACTTTCCGAAAGTGGCCTAAAATGATATAAAGGCCGACCTGAATCAGTGGTTGAGGTCATCGCCTTAGCCACTTGGCAGACAATTGCTCGTGATAGCAGTCCAAACCTTAAGTTGACCAAAAACTAAAACCACTCAGGTGGCCCTTGCCATTGCCCAGAAAGAGACTCTTCATCTATGCTCCACCATCATGTCAGTGTTCTATTGAAAAAAAGTTAAAGTTCAGTACAATAGTTTAGACCAAGCCTAAGACCCAGACGAGGCATAAATTCACCTTCACTTTTTAAGCCTGCTTCGACAAGTTTCCAAAGAAAAAAGTACAGGCCCTAGTAATCAACCTCTTGGCACTCATGGCACTTTCTGGAAATGGCCTAAAATGACATAAAGGCCGGTCTGAATCAGTGGTTCAATTCATCGCTTTAGCCACTTGGCAATAGCTTTTGGTAGCAGTCCAAAATTTTCTGAAATTGAGCAAAAAATAAACCAGTTAATTGTACGGAAGACAGACTTTCTCAATGTTCCACCGTCATTCAGTAGACTGTTTAGTTGGAGTCCAGACCAAGTCTGGTCACAGACGGAATATATTGCATTTGAATAAACTGACGAAGAAGAAAAAAGCAAAACAACAACTGTGCGATGTCTGCCTGCAGATACGTGCGACAAGCTCTCTCCCTCCTCCTCCTCCTTCTCGGTCTCCTCCGCTTCAACATCAATTTCGCGCCCTCTCAAGCTCGCAAAATGAATCCGACTCCGGCGGCAGTGATGATGATGAAAATGCATTCACGCATTCGTGACCTAGAAAAGTGTTCACATTTTTTCTCTGAATCTTCTCACTCTCCTTCTCTCCCTCACGTGCACGTCCTCCTCTGAGGGGGGAGCAAAAAAGGTCATTGCAGTTGTTGATCCATCCAGCAGCAGTGGCCGATTCAATTTCATCCCATTCACCGTGCATTCATCATCGTTGGCGTCGTCATCACCATCATCGCCTCCATCGATGGCTGGGTACTTATGGATTGATGGATCTATCATTTAGCTGCTGCTAGCCATTCAGGCAACCGCAGTCGATCAAGGACCAGTTATGAATTTCCCATTGATCCCGCCTGACAGCGGGCAGGAGGACTGCCGGATTGGAACAACCGCATTTTCTGGTTGGTTTCGATTTGCCAATTTCGTTAAGTAGCCTCACCTTTCCGGGCGAGTAGGGGACAACTCCGTCTACGGCAGCAGGAGCGGGAAAAGTCAATTACTCCGTGAAGTATCTGGTGCAATTATGTCATTATGATGGCTCTTGCGAGTGTATGCAATCGTGTTTCCGCCATTTTCCTCCTCCTCCTTGCTTCGTCGAGCCATGACCTTAAAAGTGCGATTCATCTTGTGAGAGAGTGGCTCTTGTGCAATGCTGCTGCTGCATGACATAACGCCAGGAGTGGACGTTTAAAAATTAATTTGTTATTGTTTTTTTCGTTTCTTGCGGTGGCCGATGGATGGCTGAATGTTGTTGTGCTGGATATGGTCTTTCGTTCCGTGCGATAGGGTCGGTCTGACGGGCGTTCCATTGAGGACTTGTGAGGTGCTTAGAAAGTGCAATTCTGATGTCTCTGCGATGGCAGCTGGCTGTGATGACTTCATATGGAGTGGGGGACTGTGGACGAAAGTGATGACAAGGTCGAGTGGCTGTTATGCTGTTCAAGTGCGACGGATGTAGTTTCAAATGAGTGCTGCTGAGGGCTGCCAATGGAAGTGACTTGGAGAGGGGTGATTTTTTTTTTACAATTTATGAAGAAAGAGGATTCAATTTCAGTCAAAATGGTACAAAATGTAGAAAGGGGAGGCAAGAAAGCTGGGAAGACAGTCTGAGAGAAGGAATTTTATGCTTCGAATCTCCTCACAAGAAGGCGACCACAAAGATCTCTGGAAAGTCTGAGCTTAAGGCTGCCGCCTTGCCTTCCACCGCTGACAGTTCTGTGAACTCAGTTGTCTTGCACTTCGTCTTTATCCCGGAGGTTCAGTCTTCCTCTTCTTCTCGAGCCAGGAGGCTTGCATTCGAAGACTCTCCTAAAGGTCAACTATAATGACTGTACGAAAACTAGAGAGAACTGGAACAACCGACCTAGTACACCGTGACCATGAGAGAGCGAAATGAAACGCTGTCTGTGGCCATAATAACCGCTTCACTAAATTTCGTTAAGTTTTGTCAACTTACGTGAAAGCAAAACCGCTTCAGCCAGTTTCGTTAAGTTCGTTAACTTTCCCCGGGAGAGAAATGAATCGATATCTAAGTATGCAAAAGTCAGTTGACAGTATAGTGCTCCGTAACCCTTTAGTACCTGTTGAGTGTTCCACTCAATCTTCGCATATCCCTTCCTGATGGACACATCTGACCCAGTACCCCCCAGCGCCCCCCAACGACCAATTTTGAAGGTTTTTTGCTAAAAATGTGCTAAATGTAACTCATTTGAACAGATCAACACAAAATTATTGATGTACATAAGTTCACTGACTGCATTCCGGGTGGAAAGGGTTAAAGCTCGCATTCGAAGACTCTCGTAAGCGGCAACTACCATGGCCGTACAGAAACTTAAGATAACTGAAGCAATCGGGCGAATAGACAAAAATCAAACACAGTGACCATAGTAACCGCTCTTGATCACTTTCGGTATGTTGTTCGGTTTCGTTAAGTTCGTTCAGTTTTTCCAACTTACGCGGGAACGATATGAATCGCTCTCTACGTGTACAAATGGCAGTTAACAGTGGAATTCCTAAGTTTCTATAAGCAGTTGATGATATTTTGAATTTTGACGAAGCTTTTGGTTACATTTCGTTTGCTCTTGACATAAGCTTAAGTTTTCGAATGGCTATTATTGTCGGCCCTTTAGTCGGAGCATTGGTGTTCGTGGCCGGGACTGTTTAGTCTGCGGATTTTTGCCTTCCGGACTATGTACACATCCTTGTAAAGTTCGTAAAGTTCGCGGTTGTGTCTTCTACTCCATTCGCCTTCCTCGCAGACAGGGCCAAATATCCGACGTTGAATTTTTTCTTCGAAAGCATTAACACGTTGAGTGCCACATGAGACCACTTTGGTCTCACACGAATTTGGACTTGCTGTGCCGCGTGAGACCAGAGTGTATTCGAAGTGTCAATAAAAAAAAATCCGTGGCCTGTGGGGAAAGTTTTTCGGATTGTATGGTGGCACTCAACGTGTTAAGGACCAACTCTGCAGCCCCGCTTATCATCCATGAACTTTAAAAATTTCAAATTGAGAAGAAGAAGAAAGGGAACGCATTTCGTCAAGTGATTTTTCTTCGGTTAGCGCTGCAATCCTGAGGGGATTTGGACCTTGACATACGTTTCCAAGCATGTACCCCAAAACGTCGTCGAACACATTCAAGGCAACTTTAAGGCGACTCAACCACGAGGGTTATTATGGTCGAATCGATTTACTTTCTCGTACAACGAGCGACTGATACTGAGGATCCACTCATCGGAGATCCTGTTTTCTCCCTCGGAGAGTCTGTGAGTCGAGAGAGGTGGTGTCGTGAAAAGAAAAGAGCGAGTGATACTGAGGATCCACTCATCGGAGCTCCTCTTTTCTCTCTCGGAGAGTCAGTGTATCGAGAGAGGTGGTGTCGTGAAAAGGAAAGAGCGAGTGATACTGAGGGTCCACTCATCGGAGCTCCTCTTTTCTCCCTGGGCGAGTCAGTGAGTCGAGAGAGGTGGTGTCGTGAAAATGGAAAGTCATCGGAGATGCTTTTTTCCGCCAGACATAATCTCGGACCACTCGAGTCGACTCGGGAGAGGTAGGGTTGTGAAAATGAAATTTCACGTTGCTCCGAAATCGAATCTGAATCTTTCTGCGTAGGAGTCAACGCGTGTACCAACTACGACACGGTGACCACTCGATGAGTGGGTAAACAGTTCATCTCAAGCTACTTGCAGTATCGGCCTGCCTCGTCTATTGTTACTTTAAGCAGTTAGAGTCGATGGCCGGGAGATGCTGTTCATCTGCGTTGACTTGCCGCCGTGTTTGACTCCGGTTACACCATCGTTCAAATGAAGTAGGCGTCCAACTTGATAGCGGAATTTTGTCATTTGTCAAATTGAATGTGCGTTCAAATGGCGATTGAAGTGGCAGAATGTAGATTAGCAGTCTCGCTTAGGTTGGGTTAGGTAGATGGGTGCCCTTGCTGATATAAAAACATGTCAACGGGTCACTTAGACCACTATAAGTCCATTGTGCAGTCTCACTCAGCCCAACACATGTCCACAGGTCACAATCGAGTACAATCGCTTGAAATATTATCTTAAGTAAAGAAATTGTACGCACGGTCCTTCCACAACCGACAGTTTATTTGGATGAACCTCCTCGCGGAAGACAACTTCAATGAACACGCTGTTGCCATCAAAACGGCTGTCCTGTTGACGAGACTCTCCTGGAATGCAAGACAAAATCGAGGAAAGTTAAGTGAGTTCATAGCGAACCCACTCCCTTCCCGGTCCTCAAGCACATTCGTATTCGCACTTCAGCCCCAGAACTTCGCCCTTGAGTTAGATTTGCTCATACAGAGGAGTACAGTTGCTGCCTAAATGAACCGCACTCCACAGATAATACCTCTCAAAATGACCTCACTTCTTCTCGCCCTTCCCATCGTGGTGCATTATGTGTATTTTTAAACAAGGACATCGTCTGCAGACGTGCACAACACACTCCTCAATGCAGTTCACACTGGTGAATAAAAGCAGCAGCTCCCTAAAAAAAGATTCCCGAATAAAAACGAGCAAAACCACTTTTCTCCGTGTACTCACAACACCCCATTCTCTCACAACCCCATGTCGAATTGTAACTCTTGGACGCTGAATAAAATTAGAAATTCAAAAACTAATTTTGTTTTTCAGCATTTTTTGTGTGTGTTCTCTCCTTTTCATCCCCCACTGTGGTGCTGTCGAGTGCGAAGTGGGGAGTCATCCTAGAGCCAATCTTTCTCAGAGACAAACAAGCACACTGATGATGATGATGAGAAGGTGAATTCTGCTTTTTTTTTTATTAATAATTTTTATGGCATAGAATTTATAAAATTTTAATTTTTAAATTTGAACATATTTTGTGGTGTTTTTGTTGTTTCGCTCGGACGGGAGGACTTTTATGTGAGTTCAACTTTGTCTCCTGATCTCATAATTCTCGTCTCGCCGCTGGTTGCGATTTGGATTTTTGATTTATCATGTGCACAGGGTTGCGAGGCGAAAGTATGCGAGAGTATTTTGTGACATGGTGTCGCTGTGGAATTTTTAGTGAGTAAGTTGTGGGCACTGGTGGGCGGAGGCAAAACAAATATGTTTATCCGTTTCATTCTTTATAAGACAAGAGATTTCAATCTTTCCCTGATGGATGCGGAGACACTAATGAACACGGCACATCGGAATGGAATACATAATTCAAAAGCGAAATGGATGTGGTGTATTTTTCTTTTTATATATTTTTTTTTGTTAAATTCTGATTTCTTGTAAATTTTTTTTGAATATTTTCAATGGGGTTTGTTGGGGTTTTCAATTGAATTCTTTGGAGGACAAAGATGGAAATCTGTGCAAAAGAGAGGAGGTCTTTATGATTTACAGGAGAATTGGGACGCGAACTTGGGCGGCTTCATGGCAAGGGATGGTGTAGTACGTGTTTCTCAATTTCAATGGCTGTTCTCCTTCGTCTTTGGCTGGTGCTAGAGTTCAGGATAGACTTGGGCCTAGCTTCTACAGCTACTACTTGCGTTGTGCGTGCTATTGCTCTCTCACGAGCGGAGGGGACCTACACTTTAATGCCGAATGCGAACGACGAGATTGAGAAGCTTTTTCTAGACAGTTATACTCTTTGAGCATTGTCAGTGACTCGAAAGAGGTGGAGCCGTGAAAAAATGTTTGATGTTTTTTTCGAAATTCGAACCGACGACCTCGAGCGTAGGAGTCGACCTACCCACTACGCCACGGCGCCCATTCAGTTGATCACCACCACTAATTTTTGGACGTTCTGGTCAACACCATCATTTGAAAAAGCAAATACATGTCGAATCTTTCGACAGGTTATTAAAACAGCCCCTGTCTTGTCGTCCGCTAGTTCAAGGTCGGAAGATTTCAGCCAATTTTTGATCCTGGAGATTGCTTCGTTTGAGGCGGTTTTCACTTCGTGGGTATGCTTGGCCACCGTCAATATCGCAATGTCGTCGGCAAAGCCGATTATCTTGACTCCATGTGGCAGCGTTAGTCTCAGTACTCCGTCGTACATTAGGTTCCAAAGAAGGGTCCAAGAACTGAACCCTGTGGAACGCCTACTGAGATGTCGTAGTATTTAATACCATCGTCAGTCTGGTACTTGTGTTTTCTATTGGTGAAATAGCTGACGATTATCCTCCTCAAGTAAGACTGGATGGCGCAGTTGGTTAAGTGCCTGCCCCAAGTTCGAATCCCAGTGAAATCGAATCTGATCCAGTCACCATTTGCCGTTGGGATAAAATTAACGGCACTGGAGTAAGTTGCTACCTGGCAGTACAATGGACCAGTTTTGAGTCTGAGTTCTCCAGGAGTGTTTCAAAAATTCTCCGTAAAAAAAAAATCCTTCTCAAGTACTGCGGTGTGCTCATCCTATTTAATGCTCTCATGATGCAGGACCAATTTGCCGAGTTAAACGCGTTTTTGATGTCCAGCGTAACTACGGCGCAGTATTCTTTTGTGCCGCCCTTCCATCTAGAATCCACTATGGCTTCGCTTGCTGTATCCACAACCTCCTTGATGGCGTCGATATTAGAGCGCGATTTCCTAAAGCCGTCCTGATGGTAGGACAGGGCTCCTCGCTCCTCAATCACGCCGATTAGCCTGCCATATATGATACTCTCCACGATCTTCCCCGTGGTGTCCAGCAGGCAAACTGCCCCCACAGACTAGAGCAGGTCTTTGCCATAAAGTAAACGTGAGTTGGTCACTGGAAAAGCTGCCACCACTCAAGAGCCAAACATCACTAGACAAGGTCCAAAAACTGACGCGAAATGATTGATTTTTGATGATGATTTTTGCAGAGATTGTTAAGATGAAGAAGATATTGGGTATATAACTCAATTCGTGCGGTTTTTTTTTTTTTTTTCAAAATTTGAACGTTTATTTAAGAAAAACATGTAATAGTACATACAAGACTTTTTTCCCATTGCCAGAAACAATTTGTGGATCCCATCCAAAAAGAACTGCGCCTGCTTGGTAGCCAAGAATGAATCAAGCCAATTTTTGATATTCTGCTCTGATGTGAACCTGAAATACGGTCGACCAGAACAAATGGTAGTCAGAAGGGGCAAGGTCTGGGCTATAAGGCGGGTGGGGTTAAACTTCCCATTCACTGTTTTCCAAATAGTTCTTAACCGGAATAGCAACGTGGGGCCGAGCGTTGTCATGATGAAAAATTATTGCCTAGTGTCTAGTCGCATATTCCGAGCGTTTTTCGACTACTGCTCTCTTCAAACGGATTAATTGTGTTCGGTAGCGTTGTCCATTGATGGTTTCACTCGGTTTTAGCAGCTCATAATATAGCACACTCTTCTGATCCCACCAGATACAGAGCATTACCTTCGCGCCATGGATATTCGTCTTTGCCGTTGATTTGTCTGGTTGGCCGGGTTTCACATATGATTTTTTGCGCTTGGGGTTGTCGTAATGTATCCATTTTTCATCACCAGTAACAATCCGATGCAAAAATTACTTCCTTTTGTGGCGTTCCAGCAGCATTTCGGACATGCAAAACCGCCTTTCGACATCTCTCGGCTTGAGTTCATATGGAACCCAATTTCCTTGCTTTTGAATATATCCAGCTGCTTTTAAACGTTTTGAAATGGCTACTTGAGTGACACCCAATGATTCTGCGAGCTCTTCTTGTGTTTGGCAACAATCTTCATAGATTAATGCTTCCAGTTCTTCATCTTTAAACTTTTTTGGCTGCCCAGGACGTTCATCGTCTTCCAAGCCAAAATCACCACTTTTAAATCGTGCAAACCAATTTTGGCACGTTCGCTCAGCTAGCGCATGTTCACCATAAACTTCCACCAAAATACGATGACTTTCGGCATCAGTTTTCTTCATATTAAGGTAATGAAGAAGAACTCCCCGCAAAAACACTTTTTCAGGCACAAAGCTCGACATACTTGTGTGAAAAAAAGTTATTGTTGTTTACGCTTCAAATGAATGACATATACTGAAATGACGTACAATGACAGGAGCTTTCCAACGCATGTTCCAATGGAATAATCACAATGGAATAATACAAGTTACGCCATCTCTTAGCAAACCGCACGAATTAAGTTATAGACCCAATAAACAACATAACTAATCGTGCAAGATTTTCGCACAACACGATGAGTAGAACAAACGGTATAAAATGTTGCATGTTCACTATATTGGATTGTTTACTATATCGATGTTCACTATATCGAGCGTCCACTGTATTTGTTCAATTTTGGGGACAGAGGCTTAGTCCAAAGGAAGTACACAATTGGGCGGTACAAGAAACAAGAAGCTTCAAACCTAAATTATTAATGACTTGTAGAAGAAAAAAAAATCAATCAAATTGAACCAACATTTTGCAGCTTTTGTTCGCATTTTGGTGCGTGTGTTGTTGCGAGAAAACACACTCTGATTCGGTTCATTGTGAAATCACAATCAATCAAGACATTCGTGTTCTATCCCGAACTTCTTGCGCGGATTTCAGAAAATCCTTTCTTATGTATTCCAAAGAAGTCACTTACAGCACCAAAACGTACCGAAGCACATTTAAAACCTGACTACAGAGAGTAAGATCACTCAAATTGATGCGTATTGCTGAAGTTAATCTAGGATTCAATGTGAAATCTTAAATTTGTTCATAAGATGTACACTCTTTAAGAGAAAAAAACGTGTTTTTTATGGTTTCCAATTTTTTTTAACTCAAAAGTTCATGGCTTTGTTTACGAATAATGGCGTGCACTTGAAGAACTTCCAAGAGAACAAGTTCAACGACTCACGAAAGCGTATTCATTCTAAGGTGAAAGCACTCAAAGGCAAGGCAATGTTGCGTGACACTTTAAGGTCTTCCCAGAATTAAGCAATTAAAGATGTTTTTCTTCAAAATCGAAGGATTCTTCAAATACGTCAACTCTTTGTCGAAAACGGTGGAAACGGGAATTATGAAAATTGTTGTGTTTAGGAAACTGAATCTAGACTTAAGTTCACTAATTCTCGGTAAATGATGATGACTTAGTCACGCTATACATGCTGGATGCAAAGATCGTTTATCCATGCGGACAGGAATATGAATTCATTCAAACTTATGAACTTATTGACAAAAAAAAAGGACATTCTGTTAAGTCAGAAGGAATCAACGAATGTAACGACTTGAGGCGGTTTTCCCAAATCTTCTTGGGGGAATCTTTCGAAATTCTAGTCTTGTGGACTCAAAAAGCAGACATCAGCTAACCATACACGATTCTTCTACTGAACCGTGATGTTCTTAAACTTCAAATAAGTCGGTTGTTATAACATCTGTAATTAACAAAATTTTATTAACCTTTGAAAGCAAGACAAAATCCATCGGAAAAGTTTCAAATCCCTCCTCTTGAACCGCTTTAAGAGTTCAAAAACCCAATCGAAGCTGATTCAATCCATTCCCTCAATCCCGCACCCAGAGGAGGACCTTCCCTCCCGAATCGCTTTGGGAGTGCAATATGTGCAATCCCATCTTGAGATTTCGCAGTCCTTGACGACTCATTAAATGTATCCTCAATTCCTCAAAGGATCCTGCTGAGTTTGATCATCAACTGCAACAACAAATTTCACACTCGAACTGCCATTTCAGACGTTAAGTCCCCTAATCCTTGCATATCACAAAGTGAACACAGGACCACCCACAGAGCCAGGCGACGACGGGCCGAGAAAGTGGGGGCGGCTAGGGAGGGTTGTCACTGAATCGAATCATTAATGTGGTCATTCATCCCTGTTCGAAGAGCGTTTCTCACCCAAGGACAGCGAGGAAAGGACTTTGTCATCGAGCAAATAAGGAGCGAACGACACTGCGGGAGAGAGAGGCCAACAGAATGTGTGTATTTATGAGTTTGTCCTTTATTCATGGGTTGTTAGCTTTTCGCTATAAACATTTTCTCTTTGCTCTCGGTCTCTTTGTGTTACCCTCTGTCGGTCGAACGCAGTCCTAAGGACGACACAAGGCTACGCAGAGAGAGAGTGAGTGTGAAAACGATTCAAAGGAATACACCGAAAACGACAGGGGAGAGCGAGCAACAACAAAAAAAAAATGGAAAAACAACACCAAAAGCTCATCATAAAAGAATTTATCCGTTTGTTTCTTCGTCGTCGTCTTCTTCTTCTTCCTTTCCCCATCATTTTCAGTGCAGAACGCTGGCTGACAACGACATGCGACGGCGGCAGTAGCTAGGGCGGAAAAGAGTCTTTAACCTTTCAAGGATTTCCCGCTCCGAAATAGCTCCAATTGCTTGCTTTCGCGCTGCTGTCCTCTTTCTCATTCCGCTCCACCGGCACTAAATTGCAGCACTGGCAAAAGTTGTCGCAACATTTTATGTCCTGCCCGACTCGCACACACACACAGGGACACACGCGCGCTCCTTGACTCTATCCGCACCACATCCCTGTGCTCGTGGCTTTACTCTTGTCGCAGCCGCTGCACATGTTCTGTGGAGTGTATCCTCACTCAATCCCTGTTGTTGTTCCCCCCTCCCCCCCTCTCTCGGTTTCGTGTCCTCAGAGTTTACTGATCTCATATTCCGATGACGACTTTTTAAATTAAAGCGCGCGGCATGTACAGCGCACACCGTCATCGGGTGGTGCAGGCTAAATAAAAGCGCAGGAACACAGAAACGGGAGGGAAACCACTTTTTTCCTCGAAAAAAAAAACGCAAAAAACACACTCCCTTTTGCCCTGAAGGTTGACAAAGCGCGTGTGTGTGTGTGGGGGAACTGGCGCGGAGGGCCGAGAGTATTGTCCGCATTAAATATCGAGGATAGGGAGGGTAATTCCTGTCGCATTCCGACGGAGATGCTTATGTCACACCGGTGTACACATCCCAGTGCACATTATGTGATTATAACGACGTACGACTGAGCGAGTGTACGCAGCGTCAGGATGTGAGTGGTGTGACGACGCATCGCGGCAAGGGAGTCTCCTGACTACCGCCTCCCAACTCGCGTGATCCTTTCCTGTCGCCGCATCCTTCCTGTGATTTAAATTGGAAAAGCGAAAGGTGTAAATATTACCCACCATCTCTCGTCCTCGTCCTCTGCCTCATCATCATCCAGGTGTTTGCTGCTGGGAATACTGGTGATATCCTGTTTTGCTGTGCGTGTTGTGCGGCCCATTCCCCTTGGTCCTTTTTGGATTAAAGACTGCTGCAAAAGTGCGTCGCTCGTTTCCCGCTCACTGCTGCATACAATTTTAATGCGCTTCGCTTGACGGCCGCTAATGGGGGATAAATGTGCGTACGAAGTCCTCCATCCCCCCTTTAAGCCCTCTCCCCCCACTCCAGCCGTCCTTGTCGATGGAAGTAAAAGGATTAGGGCTTCCTTTAGCTTATCTTAATTTAAGCAACACCATTTAGCGATAAGAGAAAATAACTTATTCAGACTGGAACGCAGTTCTGTGGGGGGGGGGATCGGAAAAAAATAAAGCACACCATCGCATCCAGTGACGCAGCATCTGACCACCGTTGTCTGCACTAATGCGTCGTGGTCGACCGCAGGCAACTGGGGAGTGTTTGTGGTTGCGGACGCCATTTGGAGATGAAGCTGAACGTGTCCTCATTAGACAGCGGTGCCGACCACAGCGTCGTGCACACGGCTTCAGGCAGAGATAGGGATGTTTAATCACTGTGGGGGTGACGTTCATCTTAAAGGGAGATGTCAACTTCTTAAAGAGATAAAGGCCGAGAGTGGGATCGAAGAAGACTGTCGTTTTTATGGCAGGACTAATGGAAGTGCATGTAATTAAGGATCTTTTGAAAAAAAAAGACTTTCAAGACAATGATGACTGAAGTTGAGAAAACTCCTGGTAACTTTGCAAAACTTCATCCCCCGGACTTCAGTTTGAAAAAACGAACTTTTCATTCAGGATAAGGCAAACCCTCTGTTATTCCAGGATTCATTTAAAAGCCTAAAGGAGAGACGTGAAAGTGAGTTGTCAATGAATCGATTTCTAAGCCCGAACAATCTTTGCTGCTCTTTTGATGATAGGATTGGAAATACAGTCGCATCCCTTTAATCGTCGAATTTGCACGGGATATCAAAATTAGTTCAAGTTAGAGAGAGTTCGACTTAGAGGGAGGTGACTGTGGAAACCTGTTTGAAGTTCGTCGAGTAACATTTCAGCCGTTTTTGGATCAATTGGATCAAAACTCTCTCAAAACCCTCGCTGCTCCATCAAGGTCGGCAACGAACTCACCGAGACCCTCAAAACCAAAAAAGGTTTCAAACAAGGCGACGCGCTGTCAAATTAATTTTTCAACATCATTCTTGAGATGATCAGATATACTAGCTATGCGAGAACTTAAGCTGATGTTAAAAAGAAACGAAAAGTAACTAGAACCATCGTCAAATTTCAAAATGTCTACAATCACAATCGGAGAATTGAGCTGTCAAATGACATTTGCATACGTGAAGAATGATCCATTTCGCTACTGCGTATGTAGGCAACATTTAACGAACTTAACGAAACTGAACGAACATAACGAAACTGAACTAAGTTAACGAACCTGAACGAACTTAACGAAACTGATCGAGCTTACCGCAACTTAACGAAACTGGACGAACGTAACGAAACTGAATGAACTTAACGAGACTGAGCCAACTTAATGAAACTGAACGAACTTAACAAAACTGATCGAATTTACCGCATCTTAATGAACCTGAAGGAACTTAACGAAACTGAACGAACTGAACGAACTTAACGAAACTTAACGAACTTAACGAAACCAAACGAACTTAATGGAACTGAACGAACTTGACGAAACTGAACCTACTTAAGGAAACTGAACGAACTGAACGAACTTAACGAAACTGAACGAACCTAACGAAACTGAACGAACTTATCGAGACTGATCGAACTTACCGCATCTTAACGAACCTGAAGGAACTTAACGAAACTGAACGAACTTAATGAAACTGAACGAACTTGACGAAACTGAACCAACTTAAGGAAACTGAACGAACTTAACGAACCTACGGAGCTGAAGGAATTTAACGAAAATGAACGATTAGTACAGTCACAGCGTATAATTTTTCTGTATTCGTTCAGCTAGTTCAGTTCTCTTAAGTTTCCGTACGGTCGTTACAGTTGCGCCCTTAGCACACAAACTTTCAAAAATTACGTACAACAATTAGCAAATGCAGATGGCGTTGGCATGATTAGACGAACACAACGAGCTGAGAGATGAGACGTTTGCCGGCATTAAAACGCAAGCGGCTAAAATGGGTCTGGCGGTAAACGAGGGCAAAACCAAGTATATGCTGTCATAGAGAAAGGACGCACAACATTGACGACTTGTCCAGAACGTCACCATAGACAGCTGTAGCTTTGAGGTAGCTAAGGACTTCGTCTACCTCGGCTCCGCGGTAAACAGTACAAACAACATCAGTACCGAGATCAAATGCAGAATAACTCTGAAGTGACAGCGCGAAGTCGTATTTGAGACACTAAGCTCCAAAAGGGCAACGTACCGCTCCAACTCCAACAGTGTCATCAAATTTAATCAGATTTGACAGATGTCAGCTCACTGCTCTCGCAAGATATTCATTATCAACTATTTCCCAGCACTCTCCGTCTCCCTCCCTCCAAACCTTCGACAGATCTTCGACCCCAATTAGTCACCAAGTGAAAGTATTGCCACACACATCGCTGACACAAGCCTCAAAGCAACTTATCTAAGAGAACCCCAATTACCTCGTCTCGCAATAGTTCACTCCAGTCGTAGTCCCATTAGGGGATTCGACCCCCAAAAACAGAAACAACTGCCAGCACTTTCTCTCATTACACAACCTCCGTCAGAGATTCGCCGAAGATAACCCCAGCCGCAGCCTCAGTCCACCAGTCGCAGTCCCCCAGCAGTCTCACTTTCAAGCGAACAGCAGAGAGACAAAAAGTATCGAGGTCAAAGGTTAATTTTCCCATCATCGTGCACCTAAAAGATCGCCGATCTCGATCCCAACACCTTCTCTGCCAAGAGTGACACTTCACACCGCCGCTGAAGCAGCATCCCCCCTCCTTCCGCGCCGCACTCATGCGAGACGTCAAACTCCACTCAACTTAACTCATGTGTCGTGTCATGTCGATATTTCTGCGATGCGACGCGACACGACACGAATACGAAATATAATTTATTCCGTCAAACTAATAAAAATCTTCAAATGAAAACGCCGCGCGGACAGCCATCATCATCAAATGTCACCTCAACCTCGCGTCACGTGACGGCGCGGCGCGGCGCGCGGAGGGATCAATTTTACTGCAAATATGGCGGGAAACCTCTGTCGCGTAACACAACGCTGCAAAGTCTGCCATCATCGTTGTCGTCATTGCGGCTAAGTTCAGTTCGGCGCGGCCCCGCCCGAAAGTCCACTCGCTGGATGGGCAAATCTTTTTTTACGACTTTCTGCGAACCTTCACGCCGCCGAATGGGCTGCGTTCGGCGTCTTCATCGCCGGCTTGACGAATGAGTGACGGTGAGTTGTCAGCAGCTTCTCAGAGGTGCCCGTCGAAGACCGCCGAGGTGTGAAAAGGGGTGCGTTCCAAAGGTACTCCGCGCGATCAAGACAACGACGAGCCGACTTTCTGCTGCTGCTGCTGCTGCTGATGATGATGATGATGATGATGGTGGCGGTGGCGATGACTAAGATGATGATGGCAACGATGGCAGCGATGGCGTTGAAGTGTTATCCCCGAGTAGGCATGCCTTATATTTATTACGTTTGAAATTTGATTTGCGAATGACACGCAAGGTTCACACAGTCACGATAGCCAGCGTAAGGGAGCCGCTGCCGCACAGCCATTACCGGCCCACAAAAGAGATGATTTGTATGCGGAGCGAGTGAGGGAATGCAACCTGCCAACTCTATCTTCGGCTGTCTATCTGTACGCCCGCGAAACCATCTCCCGTGGGTTTGACACGAGGCAGTTGATGGCAAGTCACTTTGTCGTCACAAGTGCAAATACATAGAGCGCGGCGTGTGTGCGCGGCGGGTATTGCGCTCAACCACGCGATATTAGCCATCCCATCGCGTGTGATAGCCCGAACGAACAGCAACGGCCACCAAAACGCTGTGCGCTGTGTGTCAGGCGGTGTTGGCGTGTTCTGTTGTTTCGTTCGATTGTTGGCGTAGTTTTAAGCGATGTGCAAATATTTGTAAGTTTTGCTGCAATCAAGTGTGAGCAGACTTTGAATTTTGTTGCTTTTTTTCTGATTTTCTTCAGCGTCTTCCCGCCCAATGTGGACGCAGTCGTCGCAATGCAGTTCCAAGACACTTGCAGTCGATTTGCATACGAAAATGGGTGGACGGTGCCTTTGAGGCACCAAATAAGGAGTGGAAATTATATTGGAAAAGCGGGAAAGCCGCCATCAATTGGCGCAGATGGGCAGCGGCAAAGCGTTGACCGACATTACTGCGTATTTCGAAAACATTTTCAAACGGAAAGTGTCACATGTGTCTGCGATTGATGGAAAAAGTGCAGAAGAATTAAGGGGAATCTGTTGAAATGTCACTGGGGGGTGGTGAAATACCGGGATTTTGACGTTTTTTTTTGAAGAAGCGTCAGCACGAATAATACTGTCAATGATTTAAGTTGATCACAAAGTTCTTTGAATGAATCTTCTTCGGAAATTTCTCGAAACTCAAGAGGATCTGGGGAACTTGTCAATGTCTATGTCACTGATGTCAAAGAATCGAGGGGAGTTTTGACGTTTTGATTCAGCGATTTGACGTTTTAAGGACCAACCATAATGGCCGTACAGTAAATTAAGAGCACTGAAGCAATCAAGTGAATACACAAAAATGATACGCTGTGACTATATTAATCGCATCGTTCATTTTCACTCAATTCGTTCAGTTTCGATAACCTCGTTCAGTTTCGTTAAGTTTGTTAAGTTTCGTTAAGCTCGTTCAGTTTCGTTAAGTTAGTTCAGTTTCATTAAGTTCGTTCAGTCTCATTGAGTTCGTTCAATTTCGTTAAATTAGTTCAGTTTCGTTAAGTTCGTTAAGTTCTTTCAGTTTCGTTAAGTTAGTTCAGTTTCGTTAAGTTAGTTCAGTCAAGTTGAGTTCGTTCAATTTCGTTAAGTTTGTTCAATTTCGATAAGTTCATTCACTTTGCCTACTCACGCGGGAGTATTAATCGCATCGCTCATTTTCAGTAAAGTTCGTTAAGTTTCGTTAAGGTCGTTCAGTTTCGATAAGTTCGTTCACTTTTGCCTACTCACGCGGAAGCGAAATGAATCGCTCTCTACGTATGCAAATGTCAGTTGACAGCTGTTTCTCTTTAAGTTCCCATAAACAATTGTTAACCCTTTGAAACTGGACTATGCTTCTGGTTACTTTTCGTTTGTTTATAACATAAGCTTAATTTTTTGTACGGCCATTATGGTTGGCCCTTTAGTTGTAGTGTCAAAAAGGGGCATGTTCAATGATCCGGATGCCACTGAACATAAAGGTTATTTTAGACCACTCCAGGCGCAGCGTTCGGAACAGTTATTTTGTTTTGATTCAGGGATCTGACATTTTACTCGTTGTCAGAAAGGGGTATGTTTAATGATCCGAATGACACTTAACCCAAAAGGATATTCTAACGCCTGTCAGCAAATGGAAGAGGGGTCCGAATCTCTAGAATTTATCAAACTGTCAGCTGCACAATCAGAAAATGGCGTAATCAATGACATATCTCACGTGGTATTGACAGATCATCATACAGAAAAAAAAATCAGCCTTGCAAGCTTGCGTTTTGACATCTGCTACTCACATTTTCTTAAGAAGCGTCAAAAGACGCCTGAAATAGACTCCTTCAAAGAATTCAGAGTGTTTTTGAAGCTGTCACTATTTGCTGTCAAAACAATGTGTTCACAAAACGTCAGAAAAATGCAGACTCGATTATAGAAGTCACGTTACTTTTGGCCTGAAATCATGAGGACATAACTGATTCGGACGTAGGCTGTCAAACAAAGATGTTTGACGTAGACCTCGACTGTCATTTCGTGAAATTGAATTTTTGAAAGTAGCAGAAGATTTCACAGAATCTAGTGAATTTCTGAATCTGTCACTTTTTGCTGTAGAAAACATTCACATTTGAGCGGGTAGACGCCATATTTATATTGGAAATAACTACATTAACACGTCGAAAGACAAATTTTAAGGGAAAATATGTGTAACTTAGAGCGCCCGTATAGGGCCAGTAAGTTAGGATAAAATAATTAATTTAGTTAAGCTAGTTTTAAGCGTTTTTTGTCTAGCAAGTAAGAGTAATGGGAAAAAAAAAAAATAAAAAAATAAAATGCATAAAAAAAAAAAAAAAAAAAACGCCATATTTATAATAATAATAACGGCGGCGCTACAATCCGAGGTGGACCTGGGCCTAGCTTCTCAGCAACGCCATATTTAGTATTCAAAATTATTGCTTTATGGGATTCTTGATGAAATCATAAGGGTCTCTGAATCTATTACATTTTTGTTGCAGAAAATATTTACATATGAACGAGTAGACGTCGTTTTGAATACTCTCAACGACCGCTTTATGGGATTCTTGATAAAATTGAAGGAATTCCATTTAGAGAGGAGAAATTCATGAAACAGAAAGACAGCCACCTGCAGAGGATTGGAGTGTACATTTTTAAGTATCCATCTACTACTTATGTGCATGAGCAAAAAAGGAAGATTCAAATGCCAAATTTCTCAAGATTTTTGACTGAAATTCCCAAGAAGATTTTAGCCGTTGTTAATAGCGAACGTTCAGTGTAGACATTTAAAACAGCAGTCGAGAGAGGTCATAATGAATGAAAAAGTCTTGAAGAATCTATGAACACACCCCGACAAACGCTGTCACTCAGAAGATTGAGTGCATTCAAAGAAAGTTTAAGTTTCCTTGGGGTTTTAGGCAGAAATGTAATAGAAGCTTTTGACGAGATTCGACAAATTCATGAAACTGTCAACGAACAAAGATCTGTCACCGCCTTCTGTCTCATAGACTTCAAGGCGCCATTTCAAAATAAAAATGAATACCGTCACAGCTAACTAGACATATTTGGTTCCCCCGCTTCGCCGTCGCTTGATAAATTTGTTTTCGACTTCCCCTTTGTCATCATCTGCCAAAAGGGGTGACTGTTCAAACTTCCCCTACGAAAACTTGAAACACTTCGTTTCCATCAAAACACACAACTCTTCCGTGCAATTTCCAAAGATCTCAGACACATAAATCAGCCGCACGTCTCTATTTCCAGTCACCCTAGCCCTCATCGATTTGCATACACAAAAAAAAATCGCTAATGTATCTATTTATGCAATTTGCATTAGCGTCTGAAGAGTCTCTGCCGTCTTGACGTCTGTGAATGGTTTACTGTCTGACAGTTAACACCTGCCAGTTGTTTACATTATTCCAGAGATCTCCCCTGCTGCGAGTTCTTGTGCACATCCCTGTTTTATGTTTCGCTATCGTCTGTCAAATGATCTATTTTTCAGTTGTCACTCTGCGGCGAATGGGCCCGCAGGTGGAGTATGATATTCACTTTCCGCAGCCAAATGCTCGTCTAAACGTGAAATAATTTGCAAACTACAGTGCTCCTCGTGTCATGTTTCATCGGGAGAGGCAAACTTAATTAATTAGCAACTGCTGCATTTGCACGCTTTCGGTTGGCGTTAGTTCGGGGAGTCGAGATGTGATGAGTCCTCTTTTTTTTATGGAATAATTTTTTTTTATTTTTGCACGATTTTCGAATAATTTCTGCTGAAGTTTTGCTCTGACATTGGTGCTGTCATGACATGTGCCATTGTACACGAACGCTTTTGTTTTGTTTGAGTTTTTTCTCTTTTTCAGGGAACTGTCAAATTTGAAGTTGACAACTGAACAGATTTTAAACACATGCTCTCTGGGAATGAATTGTCGTGTAAAATGTCAGCAGGGTTTGCTGAATTTCAGTTTTTTTTTGTTTATTTTAATTTTGCTTGCTCTGCTGGACCAAGTGAACATACCCCTTTTGACATTTGTCATGTTCTGTAAAAGCAGATGGTGTTGGAAGGCGAGATGTAGTTATTGAATATCACGCGCGGTACGAATACTCCTCATAGAGTCAACAGGAAGTGAAATACAAAGGAAATTGTACGTAATTGGAGGGTGATTCAAACAAGTTCTCGTAGAACTGGGTTAGGAATGTGACAGTCGTAGAAATATGGAGTTTACTAAAATCTGTCTTGGACGACATTCACGAGAAGAAATAAAATTACGATTCCTCAAATTCAATAGATTCGTCAAATTCCAGATTCCTGTTGACTTATCTTTAATCAGATCTCACATAAATCGTAGACTTCAGAATTGTGCCGTGAAATTGTGCCAAATGGAAAAATTTGGGATAATGACGCTTTTGAAAGAAACGAAAATCCAAGGGCAATACGCCAGCATCAGTTACACTGTTTGGTTCGGTCTTATGGCCGGTAAAGTCCTCGGCCCATTTTTCGAGAATGAGGATGAAACGCCGGAGTCCGAGATGAACTTGGGTCTTGGTCTATGAACTTGGTCTATTCTCAGCTTCGGAGCTTCTTACAGAACAATAATCGACAAATTTTTCTGCCAATGGTGGAGCAGCATCGTAATTCCAATAACATTGGACGACTGCACTTACTCCTAGGCGAACTATGGGTCTGCTGTTAGAAATTGATAGTTCTTATTTGGCCCACCCTGTATTATCGACCTTATATGTTGGATTTTTTCTAAAAGTGAAGTGGAACAAAGATTGTGTAGCGCTGTAGAACGAAAATCTGATGATCTTAGGCGTCTAAGGTTATATTTAAGCATCAAGGCTGTGGTAAGTTTCACCTTCTGCTTCAACTACCCTATCTAAACTGAGAGGGTATCACCACTTTTTGATATCATTGGACCGGAAAAAATGTCTTGCAACATGTCCTGTAACACGAGCTGTGTGCGCTGCAGTGTCCTGTTGGGACTACATGTTCTTTAGGTTCAATTCATCAATTTTGGACACAAGAAAGTTCTCCAAGTTCCGATAGTGGTCACCAATAACTCTCAGAGCATTGCCCCCAAGATCCTCAAAGAAATATGGCACAATGATCCCGCCAGCGCAATACTCGACAACGCTGTAGTGATCTTTGGTGTATCAACTGAGGGTTTTGGGTGCCACAGTAACGACTACTCCGTCGATTATATTAAAAATTCAGTCAAGTCAATCAAGTCAGTCAAGTCATTCAAGTCAGTCAAGTCAGTCGCCTTATTTACTAGCTGTTCGAAAATAAATTGTTATCCACAACAACAATCTACGACTGTCAAATGCCAACTGACAAATGTCATTTAAACCAAAATGGCGGCCAATCAAAATCGACCTAGAACATCAAAAAGCACCCAGTATATGAACAAACCTCTAAAAGAGCTGCTTTAATTAATTGATGCAGGAACTGACAGCACAATTGACGTGAGTCTACCCTAACCAAGCCTACTTGACGCTGTCCAGCTCTATAGCGCGGAGACATGGATAATCGCAAATGACGAACCCCACGCGGTCTTTTCGGGGGAAAAGTTCTGCATTCAATCGTTTGCCCTGTTTGCATTGATAGCATTGGGAGAAGATTCAACCACGAACTGTATGGCCTGTACAGAGACATGAGTCTAGACAGGCCTCTACAGATTCAACGCCGAAGATGACAAGGCCATGTACAGCGCACGGACAACACTGCTCCATCCCAAGAATCTTCGACTCTGAGATCGTGGGGGAATGCCATAGAGGATGCCTACGAAACCGATGGCGCGCATAAAAGTTAAGAAGGGCCTCAGTCAACTTGGCGTGGGTAATTTGAGGCAGCAGTCTAAAAACTGCTAGAGGAAGACCGCGACTCAGGTGGCGCACGCAAGTGGAAAGGGACCTCAACCAACTGTGCGTGCGAAACTGGAGGCAGCTAGCTAAAGATCGAGCTGGCTGGAGACGCTTGTTGGTTGAGGCCCAGGTCCATCCCGAACTGCAGCGCCAACAAAAGTTGGGGAAGGAGTTCACCCTAAGGCAATACGACCGGTATTACCCATGTTCGACCACGAAGAACCTCACGCAATTTGTCTCTGAAGCACTATGCGCATTTGAACATGGGAAAGGAGTCGATGTGATAGCTACCGACTTCAGTAAAGCATTTGATAAAATATCACACGATATTATTTTGTTCAAACTAACCGCTCTAGGTTTCCCACCAAGTCTCGTGAACTGGATAAATTCTTATTTTGAAGGATGAAAATATGAAGTTTTGTTTAGATCTTTTGTCTCCAAGCCTTTTAACGCCACATCAGGTCTTCCACAGGGTAGCCACCTGGGTCCTTTAATTTTCGTCCTTACTACGAATGATGTTGTCTACATCATCAAGAACTCTCAACTCTCTGTTTTCGCCTGCGCCTCTTCTCCCTCCAACTCTAAACCGTTTCAACGTGATCTCAGTAAATTCTCTGTTTGGTGTAAGAAGAACTTTCTCCAGTTGGATGTCAGCATTTGTCAATCTATTACATTCTCCCGAAAAGGACTGCAACCGGCTAGAGATTACTTCCTATGCAATGAATTAATTGCTTCCGTCTGTTCTCTGCGTAACCTCGGTGTAATCTGTGATCCGGAGCTTAACTTCCGTTCCAATATCGATAACATAATTAATAGAGCTAACTCTGCACTAGGCTTTGTTAAACATTGGTCAAAAGAATTTTCAAGCCCCTATGTCACCAAATCTCTGTATGTCACCTTCGTTAGACCTATTCTTGAATATGCCAGTCCGGTCTGGTCTCCCTACTATTTTGTTCACATCCAACGTATAGAAGCCGTCCAGCGCAGATTGTTACGTTATGCTGTTCGCGATTTCAACTGGGCTGACAGAATTAATTTGCCCCCATATTCGTAACGCCTAAAACTTATACGTCTCGAATCTCTTGAAAACCGTCGTGAAACTGCAGACTTACTCTTCCTCCACCAACTACTTACTGGTCACACAAATTGCCCCCAGCTACTCGAACTCGTCTCCTTTAGCACCAATTCCCACTACCTAAGGTCTACTTTTCTATTCCGCGTAAGTTCACGCCGCACTAATTATGGCTTAAACCCCCTTGTCTCGAGAATGTTAAGTTTAGCTAACATCGCAAATCGCTCATTCGACTGCCACCTCTCAAAATCATCCATTCGAAATAGTCTTAAGATTCACTCGCTTCTTCCCCCTAAGTTAAGTTTTAGTTCTTAAGTTTAGTTTATTAAGTTAGATTGTATTAAGCAGAAATAAATAAACAACTGCCCAAATCCATGACGCAGCCAAGATCAGCTGAAGGACGTCTGTCTTTAGCTGCTAATTGATCGTGACTCATCACGCAAAGAGTCGCACGCCGTCTTTTATAGGGTTTCCTCTGAAAACGGAATGACTTCACAGAAACAAAACCGTAAAGTGAATAAATGAATCAAAAACTTATGGTTTTGGGTCAGAAACATAAAAAAGCAGACGTTCTAAAAGCCCCTTGATTGCTCATCCAGAGTCTCTGTTCCCTGATGTCCATCGCTTGACCCGTCTCAAAATTTCAAAACAAACAAATCTTCTTGTCGGAATAGCCCACCAGACCATAGTCTCACCGAGAAACATTCGGCCTCCCACTTAAATCGTAAAACATAAAAGAAGCCAACAAAAAAGCACATGAGTCTAAACACTAAACAAAAACAAAAACGAAAAAATAACAGAGAATCAAATAAAAGCGAAAGCACTCATTAATCGCCGAAGTCCAGCGTTAAGTGATTAACAAAGAATAACAAGCGAATAAATTCAAGACCGCCGGCGACCTTTACATTATTTTGTCAGAATCAAAAGAATAACGCACCGCAGCACTAATGATAAATATCTGTCAACGCAACTGCTAATATTTAGTCAAACGGAATTTGTCATTTTCGCCGCCCAGCACCCAGACGGACAGCACGGGTGGCGGCGAGCAGATGGGGGTGGAAAAACCAACCCAGACAAGCACACACTCGGAGACCAGGGGATCGAACAATAAATTCTCAGATATTCAAGATCCAATGTCCGCCCCGGAGTGCACATAAATTTTCTTGTTTTCCTTCGCCACACATGACCGCAGCCGAGATGCGTCCCCTCCAGAGGACGAGTGGATGGGGATGCCTAGAGATTTTTTACTTAAATCACCGTCGCAAACCAGCCGAATGGAAATTAAGTCAAAAGAAATGAAATATTTTATCAGTTCTGCGGGCGAAAATGAAGGAAAAAACGAAAAACAAGTGAAATCATTTCTCTTATCGGGCACGAGGCACGGCGTTATCGACGCAAGAATCACTGACAGACGGTGGACTTTGACAGATGAAGCGGATTTATCGACTCGATTGGGTGTTACTGTAACAGAGTTTCGCATGCATGATGGGTGGTGGTGGTTGGTGGGTTGGGTGGAAGTGTGTTAGATTCATTGATGCGGTGTCACTGTGAGTGACAATGTCATCTGACTTTTGACAGTTTGGTGAATAAAATTAAACAACATTGTCACTGTGCTGCTGACATGGAAAATAAACACGGATGTGGGTCTAAAAAAAAAAAAAATAATTCCTTACAAGAACGACTTTGATTGACGTTCAAAATGTCATCTGTCAGTCTGACAGTTGACGTTTCTCAAGGAAGATAGTCTTGTCATAATTTGACTTGGACAATTTTTTGTGAATTGTGTAAGGTAGTGGCACTCAAATCTTTTGAAGGCATTGAACTTTGACAACAAAAAATGTTTAAATGTCATGAAAGGGCGTTCATCTGTGTCAATGAGGGTATGTTCACAAAGTCAACTCAGTCAGAAGTGACAGTTCGATGCACCAAAGACTTTGTTTGTTTATCGAAATGTTCCTCGACGAAAAAGCTGTGCAATTTAAGATCAGAATGAGCAGGTCAAGCCATATGATAGAAAAAAATGAAATGACAGGTCGATACAAGTGACAGAAGACGAGTTTGTTCGCCTTGCGTCCAGATGTCAACAAAATTCTTGACTTTTCGCATTTCGCTACCGAATATCGCTCGTCCTCCTTATCGATATTTTCGAAGCCTCCTATGAGTTTACCAACCTTGAGGGAAAATTTTATCGTTTAGAGGGATGCCAGACAACTTGGGACTGAAAGTAGCGTACCCGGGACCGTCAGCCATGAACAGCGGCAATTGCCCAGCCTCAGACCCCCTAGGCGTCGCAGGCCTAACCAGTAAGTAAGTTAGAGTGCTGCCGGGAGACAGTAACCACTGCCACTCTGGTTTCTCAAGCAGATTGCCTCAAAACGTTTACCACAAAGGGCCAAAGTATTAGTCTTTGAAACCCCGATGTTACAAGTTTTTGACGTCAAGTCTTGAAAGATCGAGTAGAAACGCAGATTTTGGACAGAAAGACGATTTGTCGTTCGGTCGCTTGGTCGAACGGTCTGTCGGTCTGTTGGTCGGACGGTCGTTCGGGTGGTTGGTCGGATAGTCGATTGGTCGGATGGTCGATTGGTCGGATGGACGGTTGGTTGGCCGGACGGACTGTCGGTTGGCCGGACGGACTGTCGGTTGGCCGCAAGGACTGTCGGTTGGCCGGACGGACTGTCGGTTGGCCGGACGGACGGTCGATTGGCCGGACGGTCGGTTGGTCGGACGGACGGTCGATTGGCCGGACGGTCGGTCGATTGGCCGGACGGTCGGTTGGTCGGACGGACGGTCGATTGGCCGGACGGTCGGTTGGTCGGACGGACGGTCGATTGGCCGGACGGTCGGTTGGTCGGACGGACGGTCGATTGGCCGGTCAGATTGACGGTCAGTTCATGTGACCTGGATGTACGCCAAAAAGCTAAGAAACGTAGAGTACATTGACTCAAAAACATCCCGGAATAATTTGATGAAGACTAGAGAATTGTTGACCCCCCGACAGCACCTTAAATGACTAAAACAGACCAGCCCCTTTCCGAAGACCTGTCCCCATTCGCAGTGAAAACACCTGACTCTGAATAGAAATCAATGGAAGAGTCCATTGAATCAGCCTACATCGCCCTAGTGCCCCACAAATCACGCACTTCTCTCCCACCCCCTCGCCTTACATACGCCCCATCCTCGTAGCCACAGCAACTGCAGATGAGTAATGCCTGCAACCGAGGCTCAGCCGTCATTTCCCTGATCAATGCACAGCCAATTTATGATCAAAATAATTCAACGCCAATCATAATCCCCTGAGTCCATGCCTAAGCTTAGGCGCAATCCGAAATTTTTCGCAGCACTGCGTTAGATTTTTAAGCCAAAAATCTCCACCACCCTCCGCCCATTGAATCCATCTCATTAGCATTTGCTGAATGCTCGCCTCGTATGCATAATCCCTTGGAAAAGCTAATTTTCATTAGGGGCCGGCAAATTGGACCCTGAACCTCACCCAACCCTAGTCGTCGCTACAATCGCATTCAACTGCTTACTGCCCAAATACGAGCTTAGCGAGCGAGGCAGTGCACGGTGACTAGCGGTCGCCTCATTAGGGAAACAGACTTCCCCCTCAATGCGAAGGGAGGTTGGTGCTGGTGTGCTGGCACACAATACATGCACCAACGAAAAACTGATTTATATTCCACAGCAGTACGAGCAGAGAAAGAGTGAGGCACAGAGATAGAAATTGAGAGAGAGGGAGGTGATGACCAAGACCCTCCACCTCGTCCGCCCAACGAGCCGGTCGATGTCTCATGAATTTATCATACCGTCCAGCCGACGACGTCGTCGGTCGGTTTGTTCAGTCTCGGCCTCAGTCAGGTCGCGTTGCATTGTTGTTGGCGTTCAGTTTTCAGTTTTAGTTGAATTTGTCCCCATTAACCTTGAAATAGAAAGTGGAACAAAACACCACCACACACGGTATTCGTGTGTTCGGCGTCTCTGGGGGTCAGATTCGAGGTGCACCGAAGCTATCCTACTTCCTCCCCCTTAGCAGATGTTCGGTGATGGGTATGCGGAATGGAGGGATGAGGGGCACTTGGGGAACAGTTTTTTTTCCCTTTCAGCTGAATTATGTGATGTGTACTTGGATGTTTTGAGATTTGGAGGGAGAGCGGCGACTTGGCGACTGGAAATAGACGTGCTTTAGACGACTTTTCGGATTAGGAGAGAAGTTTCACTTGCGATTTGAGATTGTTTATGTGATCTTTGACAGGTGCAGTTGGCGTTGCTTTGCAACCTTGGGGTCAGTTGATTCAATTTATTCTTGGCAAAGATAAGGAGAAGGTGTCACTTTTGTTGAAAGAGCACGCCTACGGGCGAACAAGAAAACAATGCAGAAGGACGGACGTCCTTTGTGCCATCTGCAATCACTCCTGGAATTGCAATCTGAAATGAAAACGGAGTTTCATTAATTTCAATGGGGTTCCACAGGGTTCCATCTTTTGACTTCTATAACTCTTTTAAATTGTATCCAATGATCTGAGAAGGGATAGAGCCGTTTACAACGTCAAAAATTACTTGGTCTAAATGACAGATGTGATGAATACGTTCAGAAGTACACGTCGTTATTTAGGATGCCACAAAAATTTGACAGAAAACGTCAAAATCTGAAGGGGAAATAGAGAACGACTCGCATCGTTCCAAGCATCAGAAGAAAAACGTAAATTGACAGTTATTGATGACACTTTCCGATCGACATCTGTCAGTTTACAAAAAAGTCACGCAATGTTATCTGTCACACCCTGCCCAACCCAATGACAATTGTTAACGAAGTCTTTTGTTGCCTTGTCAAAACAAATGCCCCAAGACAAAAGAGACTTTCCCCCCACGAAATGATACAAAATCTTCAAATTCCGACAAAACAATTTTTTGACATTTCTTTATTCTGATCAATTTCAACTTACCACGTCTCATTCAAAACGCACATTCTCATGGCACTCACCTGAAACGAAAAGAAAATCATGTTTAGATCAACAATTTCCAGTAAACGCATGCACAATGCTCAATTTTCAGTAAACTTGTCAAACTTGCATTTCTGACAGTTCAGCGAAAATCCCTCGAACAGTGTGACACGGAAAAAAAAATTCTTCATATTTTCGCAAAGTCGGAAAGAAAGACAAAACTTTTTTTTTTATCGACAAGTGCGTATGTAGAACGCATAGGAAATTGGAAGACGTGCCTACGACCAGGCATACGTGACCGAAAAACAGCAAACGTTTGAGACAATTTATTTCGCAAAAAAAAAGAAAGAAACAGAGTCTACCAAAAATATGCGTGACATCGGCTATAATTCATAATAATCACAATCAGACAGATGCAAGTGAAAAATTGTTTATAGTAAATCAGACACCCGACATAAGATACTTAAAAGAAACACAAACACACGCGAATTTTTAAAGAAAAGAAAACACCCACTTGCCGACGTCAAGGCTGACAGAGGAGATGGGTAATCAATGACATCTGATTTGTCATTCAAACAAAGCACATCTGTCACATATCGGTGACAGGAAGCAATGAACTAAAATTTTGTTGCTTTTTTTTATTGGGATCTGCATAAATTTGAACGACACACCATAGATGGCGGGTGGAGATGAATGTGATTTGTCAAAGTTGCATAAAGTAATCGAAGGAACGCTTAAATGTCAGTGGGCGACCGAATATAAACTTACGGAAGTGATTACAAGCGGGAGTGATGAGGTAAGTCTTCTAAAATGACTGACAATTGGGAAGGGGAACATGTGACAGTTGCAAGGAAGATGGTGTTGGGGGACTGAACGCACTCAGTGAACAAAGTTGAGGGTGATGAGGTGAAAAAGTGACAGTTGTCATAAATAGCGGCGACGAAAGAAATCTTAAGTCCAAAATGGAGGATTAATTCATGGTTTCAGTTTGGAAAATGTCAAATTTGGGGACATTTGGGGCTTAGATTGAAACCCCTTTTCCACCAAAAAAAACTCGATAAACTGACATATCCCAGTACACCAGTTTTCGCGACAGAATATTCCGAGTTAAGTGAATGTAACAGTTGCAAGCAAAACCGTGTTGGTGGTCTGAAGGCACTCAGTGAACACAGTTGAGGGTGACGAGATGAAAAAGTGGCAGCTGTCATAAATTGCACCGAGGAAAGAGACCACAAATCCAAAGTGAAGGCTTAATGCATGATTTCAGCTTAAAAAAGTCAAACCACTCGATGAACACAGCCGCGACTTCTCAATTTTGTGACTTTTGGGGTTCAGACTCAAACCACCTTTCCATCAGTACACAAAAATTCGTTCAACTGACATATCCCAGAACAAGTCTATCTCCTTTTTGCCTCAGTTCCTGTGACAGAACGTTTCGAGTTAAGTGAATGTCACTCTCCAAGGTTCCCCGTCTCCCTCATTTCATGTCAAAGATCCTAATCAGACACCAATGCCCCGCGGGAGGGATGGAGTAAAACAAAATTTCCAACTGGTCACCACCTTTCACTATCGTCGCACATCATCATCCCACAAACAATTCTCCTCTCGAAGTGTTCGCTTTCGAACTGCAATCTAACGCTGATACGCCTTACATCGCACAAGCCACCAGCTACCATCCACCATCCACCAGCCAAAGCCCATTGAAGCTCCTCCAGATCTGAGTGCATTAAGGAATTTCATGGATGAGTAACGATAATAAATGTTGAACATGCAAACAAGTAGGCAAACACAGAACAGGGTACATCGCATGCGACCGGAGACAAAAAAAAAACAACTACACCCAGACCCACATCCCTGGACACAAGCAGGGCGCGTCCGAAGCGTTGTCGTCGCCATCGTCTTCGAGTGGTCGACATGCGCGACGCCCAGGCTCCCCGTAAAACAGTGTCCAACGGTACAGAGAATAAACAAGATGCACTTTAAGATACTCTCCTAAATCCAGTGCATATGTTTATAGCACGTCCGTTTCCGTTTCGTGTCTCGCCCCAATAGGTGATCATAAACAAAGCAGAACAAAAAAAAAAGAACAGTGTACCTCATCGGTGCACGGGGTGGCCGAGATGGATGCTGTTTTTAAGCGGGGCGGACGTGCACCAGCAGACACACACACACAGAGATGCAGACAGACAGTCGCTCCGGCGAAGACGGGCAAAAGTCTTCCTTTGGCACCTACAAGACTTCTCGACATGTTAACATGTTGAGGGAAATAAATGTTAACATACAGCCGGACAGGTGTGTGGCTAGTTGTAGCCGACTGCATCGAGTACCGCCGCCGACCATGAGTGTGCCGTGACGTGTGTGGATGTGCATAGAAGGTTGAAGACCTTCCACTCTTCTTGTTCCTGTTCCTACTCTTCTCGTGTGCCCAGGTGGAGAGGGACAGAGTATCGTAAACTCCTGGACTCTGGCGGTCGAAGAATAGGTCTTGCATCGGACCTCGGTCTGGACGTTGTGTACTTGTGCACCGTCAGAGGGAAGAGATTGAAGAAGGAGTTTAATGATTAATGAAACATAACAGTTGTAAAGTGGAATTGGACGAGGGAAAGACAAAGTGAAAGGGTTGGGCCATGACGGTCATGGTGTGCCGCAAGGGTGTGTGGTAGGAGTGATCTTTGCTCCAGCGAATTTTCTATTTCATTTTGTGCCTGCTGACATTTTAAAGGGAACTGTAGTGATCCACTGTTTGAATATGGGGAAAGTTAAAGAAAAAAAAAGTAGGGGGCCCACGAGGGAGTTCTGAAGAACCTCTTGGACTTATGTGTTTCGTGTCGATTCTATCTGCCCCACTTAAAAGACAAGACTCTGGAGAACGAGATTCTAGCCACGCTTTATTGCCTGAGGGTTGGGCCATGACGATCATGGAATGCCACAAGAGGGTGTAGTAGGACTGATCTTTGTTCTCGCGAATTTTCTATTTCATTTTGTGAACTGAAATAAATGCTGCTGACATTTTTTGAGATAACTTCGGTGAACTTGTTGAATTTAAGGGGAGGTAAAGAAAGAAAAAAGTAGGGGACCCCCGAGGGAATCCTGAGGAACCTTTTGGGTTCATGTAGCTTGTGTAGATTCTGCAAGTTAAGTGTCTAGCCACTCATTTGCCTGAGGGTTGGACCATGACGACCATGGAGTGCCGCAAGGGTGTGGGGTAGGAGTGATCTTCGTTACCGCAAGTTTTCTATTGCATTTTGTCAACTGAATTAAGGGCTCAGAGCAGCTGTTGACTTTTTTAAGAGAAGTTCTGTGATCGACTGGTAGAATTTAAAGGATTCAAAGGAAAAATAAGTAGAGGCCTCACTAGAGAATCGTGAGGAACTTCTTGGACTCATGTGTTTCGTTTGGATTCCACTTCTCTGACCAACTTGAAAGACAAGACTTTGGACTAACAGATTCTAGCCACGCTTGATGAGCCTGAGGTTTCACGGATGGTTGAATTTCACGGATTATTGAGTTCTTTAGTAGCAGTAGCTCCTACAAGGCCTCTGTGGACCGTCTTAAGCAGTCATTGGAGAAACACGCACTGCTGTTCTGAGCCGAAGAGTGAAACCTTTGAATTTGAGGAATTTAAAGAAAGAAAAAAAGTAGAGGCCCCACTAGAGAATCCTGAGGAACCTCTTGGACTCATGTGTTTCACGTGAATTCCACGTCTCTGACCAACTTGAAGGAGAAGACTCTGAAGAAATAGATTCTAGCCAGACTTGCGGTTGTCTGAGGTTCATGGATGTTTGAATTCTGCAGAAAATCGTTGGTAGTTCAAAACTAGCAGTAATCCCCACAGGATTTTTGCAGAACTTCTTAAGCAGTCATTGAAACAAAGCGTGCCGCTGTTCTCAACCAAAGCGGCAGACCTTTTGTGTCACTGTGGGAGCATGTTCACTGATTTTCGAGCAAAATTTGCTGTGAGCGTGAGTTTTGATAGGAGCCGCAGTTGTTTCTGTGACTGTACGTGATTCTCTGTGACAGAAGTCATAGTTCTCTCATCTCAAAGAATATAAAGCGCCCGTCTGGTGGCACAAAACACGGTGAGTTGCTAAAGATCTCTTGCCAAAGGACTTGTTCTCTAAGAAGTCCTAAATCGAAACGTTCATCTTCAAATATTTAATCGAGGACACCTGCTCATCCTTTTAAAGTTTCCTCAAGCATGTGCGCCCTCACCCCTTCCCAAGCACACTGAACTTTGCGAACACAGCCAAACTAATCAGTGTCTTCCCATCAACCTCTACTGTCACCGCAACATTCTGACATAATGTCATACTCGTACCTCCAACAAATCCATTGTTGTCCCCTATCCGACGCCTCAACCCACATCTCTGATGTAACATGAACTCAAACAACTCACGAATCTGTCACCATCCACGAGCTGTCACACCTCATCCCTCACACGTCAAAATCCAACTGATTACCAAGAATGAATGATTTGCATGAACTACAGACTCCCGGATTCCATTGTTTACAATCTCCCGTGTCGCATATCTAGCACGTGCGCTACGCTACAAACCACAAAACTTCATCAGAACACAGAATTCACATGAACTCGCTCGGTCCCCGTCCGCAAGTTCGATTTGGCATTACCGATTAATTTTAAATTTATTCACAACGTCATCGCAACCTTCTCTTCCTGCTCGCCGTGCGGCATGGCAACTGTCAGGTTGCAGTGTGTGTGTGTGTGTGCGCGCTCAACATCCTCAAGCGGGGACCCAGACGCAAGCATCAATGCGAAACGAACGCGCAGAGCAACATTTTAGCCCCCAATCAAGTTCAGCTGCATAGTGCGGAATTCCTATTCAGCTAATTATAGTGTACACCATACAAGTTCCTTAACGTTCGTCGCTTACACTCGCTGGGCGTGTGTTCTATTTTTGGGGGGGCATGTCCGTCGAACAGCTGGGAATATTATAAACAATTTTTTTCTTCATATACCCCGTGATTCGAAAATAGATTAATGGCGATTAAGATTCGCGTTCGAAAATGAATATTAATTCCCTCGTCTGTGCAATCGGAAATGAATGCCGTTATCAGTGTTGTGTGGAACGAGGTTGACAGTTTGTCAACTGTCACACTGATACCACGAGTGTTGACGAATGAAAACAGACATTCTATTGGAGTTTGTTGTGGAAAACAACAATAGGGAGATGAATTGCGTCAGCGATACAGTTGAAGGCGATCTATTCGAACAATCGATTGGTCATTGGGCAAGGGGAAACGTAGAGTTTGACGTTTACGGTGCATTATCTTTGCTGAAGGTGTTTCCGAGGCGATAAAGAGGTTCAATTTGACTTCCATTTGATGTAGTTCGTCAAACTTGAGGCGAGATTTTTGGATTGAATGTACAGGGTGTTTTTTTTTTGCGATATGAAGTTTTCAACTACATAAAGTAATGTCCACTAATATATTACATATTTGCTTCTTAAGACAGAAAGTTTTATGATTTCACGGTTTAAAAATGAAGAACGTAAACGACGCTGGAAGAACTTTTAAACTAATTTTTTGGAATCTCCAGCGCTTTCAATTGGTTTCAACATTCTGACTAGCATCATTTTCGAATAAATATATTGACAATGATTCAACCAGCTCACAGGACAACCACTTGCTTGGTTAAGTGAAAGTGACAAATCTTTTGATGAGATGGACAGTTTAAAACAGTTTTAAGAGAACAAAAACAAGGTTTTTGGAAATCTATTCCTGGTAAAATGTCAAACCAGCTGTCAATTGTCAATTTAGTTTCCACCGGAAATCGTATGTCAAATGCAAAAAAAAAAAAATTAAAAACACCCTGCACAAATCATCTGTCAAAGCGATTGTCACTTGAAAGCTTGTTGCAGATTCAAAAGCTAGCAGATTTGTGGGAAAACACTATAAAACCAGTATAAAATCAAGATCTAGATGCAGTGGGCGCCGTGGCGTAGTGGGTAGGTGCGTCGACTCCTACGCTCGACGTTGTCGGTTCGATTCCCGAAAAAACACCTAACTTTTTTTTTCACGGCTCCACCTCTTTCGAGTCACTGACAATGCTCAAAGAGTATAACTGTCTAGAAAAAGCTTCTCAATCTCGTCGTTCGGAGTCGGTATTGAACTGTAGGTCCCCTCCACTCGTGAGAGAACAATAGCACGCACAACACGAGTGGTTGCAGAGAAGCTAGGCCCAGGTCCACCTCGGACTGTAGCGCCGCCATTATTATTATTATTATTAGATCCAGTGCGATGAGATTTAATTCTTCTTCTCCTAGCTAGCGACCACTCGTGTTGTGCGTGCTGTTGTTCTCTCACGAGTGGAGGGCCTACAGTTTAATGCCGACTTCGAACGGCGAGATTGAGAAGCTTTTTATAGACAGCCATACTCTTATAGCATTGTCAGTGAGTCGGAAAAAAAATGTTTGATGTTTTTTTTGGGAATCGAACCGACAACATGGAGCGTAGGAGTCGACGCACCTACCCACTACGCCACGGCGCCCACTTCGAATCTCTTCCGGTTATATTGCCCTAGGAGTCTCTTGGCCTGCTTCATTCCTCGAGCGTTATTCCAGGTTTCTATCCGATTCCTTCTTTCCAGTTCCCTGAATTCTTCTCCTACAGCGCAGAATGCTTCAGGGTCTATGAAAGGTTCTGATGCTCCTTTTCTTTCCAGTATATGTTCTGGAATTTATTTGCCCATGGATTCGAAGTATTTTGTCCTGGGTCCAAAAACTCCTGCTCCAGTTCCTTCATCAGTTCTTGATCCGTCTGTATACCATTTTACCGTGTTGCTGCTCAGTCTGTGGACCATGAATTCATTGATCCAGTCTCTTTTGGTGCTGAGCTTGCTGGTAAATTTCTTTTGGAAATTGAATTTCCTAATCACGTCATCCATCGGAATGGCCAAGAGTGGTAGCTTTTTGACTAGTGCGTCGAATTGCCTCGATGTAATGCAACTGTCTTTACCTATCCCTTCTTTTGCCATTCTCATGATTGTTTTGTTTGCACACTCTGATACAAAGGAGTCAGCTCCAGTAGCACCTCCATGGCCGCAGTTGGGCAAGTTCTCATGGCTCCTGTAATACAGAGGCATGCCAACCTTTGAACTTTGCTGAGTGTCTCCCTCGCGCTGATCAGATTGGTTCTCTTGGTCCATGCTATTGCAACATAGGTTATTGTGGGTCGAAGAATAGAGATGTACATCCATCTTAGAATACTTGGACTGCATCCCTAGGATTTGCCCGCCAAGCTTCGACAAATCATCAGAGCTGCTCTTAAGGTTAGAAGCAACATTTTGGAGGACGGTCTTGTTCCCAAATTTGCTAATGATTTGACTTCCCTTATTAACCAATAGATGGCTCTGACACGGATGCTTTTAAGGTTAGGAACAAACCCGCTCCCCCTAGGGAAAGTCCACTGTACTCCCAAATTTAGTGATGATTTGACTTCCTGATTAAAATTTCACTATTGGCTGAACTATGCGTAGGCATCTTCGTATTTCCCCAGCTCTTTTCACTTTCCAACTCCATTGTCCGCCTTCAAAACGATCAGGTGTCACAATCATCTAAACAATTGCGCAATCCCTCCTCGCACGGGGTCACAGTCTGCCAATTCTTCGCAACATTTCTGCAGTCTCTCCTCACTCTTGCCACACCGAGACCAAGATACAAATCTCACTCGAAAAACACAAACATTTATTCAAAAGACGAGACGAGACGCAGAAAAAAAATCATCTTCCTTTCAACACACTTGTCATAACTTCCACTTCCGAACAAGGACAAAGCCGAACAACACGCTCACATCAAGAGTGAAACCAGTTGCCACAAATCTAACCCAGACAATGTCTTCTCGACCACCACATCTCTCATCATTCAGCAGACCCAAAAAAAAAACACAAACAACGCGTGCGCGCGCTCGTCGGCGCAATCAACAGCGCAGAGTGTTGCTCAACATTCTCGATGCCGTTGCAAAAGCAGACGAAAACTCGCGAATCTCACATGAGACCCCGCGATCCTCGTTTCCGAAGACCCACTCGAAATAAAGTTCAATTCGTTTCCACTAAAGTGCAACATAAATTTTCATGCGAGAGTAGCCCCCAAGCTCGACCGCCGACAACAACAAAGACAACGACGACGACGAGGGCACAAAGGCACAGCCACACTTTTTCCAACTCTTTCATGCATGTGCCACAATGTAGCGTTTCGGCTCGGTTGGATTGTTTTATGAACCAGACCAAAAGTGTAAGCCGGACCGACTGTCCTTGGCTTACACTCTGCGCGAGCCGTCGGGGGCTTTGTCAGTCCCGACGTGGTGGAGGTAAGGTTATGGCGCAATCTGCCCATGTATGCTGCGTATCTATGAATGCGCGACCATATTCGCGTCTCTGTTAAACTTGAAGCTCATGGTGTGGAGAGCACCAGCCGTCGTCGTTCCTCAATGGTTCACATTTCGAAGTTATTACCTCAAATGCTGCACAGTTGTACTCTCGTGCATGTACCACATACATGCGGAGCACAGTCCCACCGCTCGGTCTTGGTGTCGTTTTGGGTTTTGTTTTGCTTCTTTTTTTGTTTCTCGAACACGAGCAGTGGTTGTAATTTTTATTGCCTTCCTTTGGAGAGCCGTCGTCGTCGTCGTCGACGGCCAAGAGACGATGATCAACAAGAGTCGAAGTCGGTTTTTGTTTTTTTTGTGCCGTTTTCTGGTTTATTTAACTTTGGCTCATGATAATGATGTCAATTGGCTGCATTGTGTTTCCTTTTTCTCGGTCTCGGCTTTGCGGTGAGCAATTTCGATCGGAATTCAAGATATTGCATTGTTTATGGGTCTCGGTTTTCTGATTCGACACGTAGTCGCCTGCCTGCATATGACTGTGTGGTGGATACACCTTTATTAGTGGCCCGCAGCGATACAAGCGCAACAGCAGCTCGAGCTAAACGCTGCTCTTGATCGTGATCGCCGTCACTAGCCTCACTCACAAATCGAAGTGAGACGGGGAGAAAACAAAAAAAAAAAAACAACACCACTGACAGGCTATTGTTTATTGACAAGATCTCCCATTCCAGAGACATGACAGTGGAAAGCGAAACACACCACACCACAGCTGTCAAGGGGGGGGAGAACATCAAACAGACCCCAACGTTTTGACTAATCGCCAGTGACAGACGGTTACACAATCCGAGGGCAATGGGTCACTCGGAAATCGTGTAATTCAAGGATTTCGATGAAAGCAAAAACACACCACACTCGTTATTCTGATCTGACAGATCTGTCATTTAACTCAACACAGATACCACGCATCGAAAGTGTCTCCCCGTGTCATTAAGGGTCCGCTTTAAATCGTTCAAAAAAACCCTTTTGTCCTCGCACAATCTCCGAGATAAGCTATCAAGCTGACATTTATTGAATAACGGTACAAGGGAGAGAGAGAAAAAAAGCTGTACATTGATTTACACCCATTCGCACACATTCCACACACAACACCCTCGCAGCAGGGAACAAGGAAAAGCAATTAATTTCCCGATATCACGAGGGGAAATTCGCAAAATGTCAACGCATGCTGTCAAAACCAAGACGCCAAGGCTGTTCGTTTGACGTCACCACCGGCACCAATCGGTAGACATCTGCATTCCTAATCAACTTCAACTAATAAACAGTCCGCTAGTCGTCTGTGACAGATCAGAAACGAATTCCAATGACAGTCCACCACTCAATCTGTCAAATCTTTCGTGCAAATCTTAGGTTTATGTTACACTAAATTTGAGTTTTTTTTCTTTTTATATTCCAGACAATCGATGACACGTTTTCGATTAGAATCAATTGCACTTAAATGGGTTGGATTTTCTATCGCACCCCCATGGACTTCCATGTGCACGGGGTTTGGGTCGGTAAGATTTTCCACTGGACGCTTTCATAACCACATAAATGTCACAAATGACATTACACTCGTATGCGACTGTTTTTCTTTTTTTTTTATTGATCACAATTGATGCACGAGTTTGGGCTTATCTTTTGAAAAGCCCGTCAAAAGTCTCCTACTGTCACCTCAGATAAATCACAAATCCGAAAAACTTCTAAGATTAACGATCCGTTAATGATGCGCATGTAAGACGTTAAAGTTTTTACGAGGCACGAATGTGTTTCGGAATTTTAAAATGAAATTGAAGTTCTGTCGTCGGGGCTTGTTGTGCTGAATGTGTTGACGTCTGGGGATATTTGATGTATTTGTCTTTTTTTTTTCTTTTTTTTTTTTTGTGGTTAGCGTTTATTTTGACAGTTGTGTGGTTAGAGCCGTTAAGTTGGGAAGCAATTTCGTAGACGAATTAACTAGAAACGTGCTGTATGACGATTTTGTTTGCATTCATCAAGTTGAGTGATCTTAGAAATTAATTTAAGGGTAACAACAGTCTGACAGTCGCTACTGAATTGAATGAGTTTGAGTTTTATTGCGATGAGTGTGTTCAGTGATGTTTGTTTTCTTACGTAACGGGGATGAATGTTTCTTCGGTAATGTCTCACTTGTCACATTTGGGCAAATTTCGAAATGAATGGAATTGGTCTCATTTGGCTTAATTTGAGTCAAAATTTCGAAGTTTTCGAAGGAAAACTTTGCGATGGCACATACAGTGGTGTACAAAAAAAATACGAACAGGGAAGAAGGGGATTTTACTTTAAGTGATGAAAACGGCTGTCCGCTGCTAAAGTCCCTGAAGTACTAGAAAACATTTTGCCACACCAGCTGTCATGTTGATACTTTACCGTTAATTAAAAAAATTGAATAAAACTTAAAACTTTTGTAGTTTTTGGAGCAAAAAATTGAGAAAATAGGGTGTTCTTATTATTTTGCACAGCACTGTACAGGTCTATCAAAATCAGAGCTTTTTTCAGATTTTTTTTTGTACTCTACACTGGATCACTCAGACTTGAAACTGGTCCATTGTACTGCCAGATAGCAACCTACTCTAGTGCCGTTAATTTGATCCTAACGGCAAATGGTGACTGGACCAGATTCGATTTCACTGGGATTCGAACCTGGGACCCCTCTAACTTGGGGCAGGCACTTAACCAACTACGCCATCCAGTCGCTAAGAACTTAATTTCGAAAACTAAGTCGAAAATAAACAGAGATAGCTTTCAGATGAGGACAGTTTTAGGATGAAATAGCTGAGTCTGATGACTTTCAAGAATAATTTTGCAAAACGTCACTCATCTTTGTGAAAATCCTTTCAAAAGTTAGATCAACCATAGAACAGTGGTTAAGGTTATGGATTTCGTAGACAGTGTGACTTGTAAACTAGCTGATAAGTGTGCTAACGTGAATCCTCTCACTAAGGTCCTCCAACCTCTGTCTGACTCATTTCAAGGTCAGTGACGAATCCGTGCTGAATCCAAGGAACCAACTAAACAAGTAAGTTTCATTCTTTCACATCATTCGACGTTGCTATTTGACTTCGAAGTTTAAGTCGCTGTCAAAAATTGACACGTCTAAACAGTGCCACGCCCCTTGTTTCTTCCTTAATCCTAATCTACGATATAACCCACACTCATTCCCTTCCCCTCCACATTCCTTCGACAAGTGGTAGACAAAACAAATCACTTGCAGTCTTAACCTGTCACAACTGTCAGAATAAAACACAATTCAGAACCCCTTCCACACAAAACCGCAAAACGTTTCAATTCCAACGTCACCACCCACCACATCATTAGTTATATTTAACCACTGACAAATCCCAAAGCGAAATCACTAGTCTAGTGTCAATCGACCCATTTACCTTCTGCCGTCTCCTTGAACCAAAAAAAAGCGAAAAACTTCCAAACAAACAGACCCATTTCGGTTGACAAGTAGCTCACGCACACCAAACACACACTCACTGGGCGGTTGTATTATTGCCGACACGTGCGACAATATTCGTGAATGCCTTATTATGACTTGTCACGCAACGGGCATTATCACTTCGGCGCTGAACTGCGTCATTTTGGAAAAATGTGAAATGCCCTCAAACGGCTCCTCCTGACAGGATCGTCCCCCGCAATTGTCAAACGTCAAAATGTCGTTGGCAACTGGGTAAAGTGACTGTTCTCTTCGTGCGCTTTCAGGTCGTAACCCAATTTAACCCCGCGGCAGCGCACATATCCACATCCTCAGCGCATTCCGGTCGGTCTTTCACGCTGCGGAATGGCTAATTGGATATCCTTTTGCATACGAATGCGGGGGAAGATCTAAATGTGCTGAAATGCAACAAAGGAGCAATGACATCTCGGGGCATCCTTCCGCCCCGCTCTCGCACCAACGCAACGACGGTGTGAATCTAATTTAACAGGATACGGGGAAAAAATCGCTTCAAGCACCACCACACTCCATGTGAGAGCGCATCGTTCGAGTGAGCAGCTCCTGCAGTCAGACACAATGACTGCCATGCCACCAAAGTGAACTGAACCCATTCTAATGCGCAGCGGATGGCGACGGGTGTGGGGGAAACCCGTCAAAGAACAATTGCTGCACATTGGAAGATGCAGCAGGGGAGAACTGACTCAAACATCGGTGTGGGATGACAGGTTCAACTTCTTTGTTCTCGCAGCCCGAGAACCCCCCGCCTTTCCTCTCACCATCGACGATGACATCGCCGCCACACCGTTCAATGACACTTTCACTCCGCGTCCAAGTCACAAAAAAGGGATTGCCACTGCAGCAGTCGCGATACCCATCTGTGAATGTGTGGAGAGCTGGCTGCCGTTCAAGTGACTGGCTAATGCATGTCCCCCGCTCCATCTCCGTCCAAATTGTGAGCATAATTTGAAGTTCTCTATCTTCTCCACGTTTTTGCGTCATCTCTTGAGCGGAACGAGGACTTTATGAGATGGCATTTCGTTCGGTTGGTAATCTTTATGGCCCTCAGCTCCCCGTTGTCCCGCATTCAGAGATGTGGGGGAATACTTTATGTGACCATTGCACCTCGTTGGGACGAGATTAGTTTTATCACAACTGATTCAGCATATCGATCGAGGGGGCGGTGGACCGCCCCCGATTCATTAGATATGCGCCGACCGTGGGTGTGGGAGGGAAACCAGTTGTCGGGGAATGAGAGAGATTTATGGAATATTTTGATATTGACTGGGCTCTGATTTATATTTATTGAGATTTAATCTAGTTTTTGAGTCGGAGTGTGCACATATCAAAGAGTGACAGTGCAAGGCGACAAGTGCTTAAGTGTGTCACGACGGACTGGGTGCATCTGGCAGTGGGCTTTGCCTAATGGGCGATGTGGGTGTGAAAGAACTGTTGTGAGTGCTGTGGGGGAAGGAATGGCACGTGTTGGAATTTGTGGTGCTGACAGGTGACACGTCATTTTGGGTTAATTCACGTGATTTCAAAACAGACGCCTCGTATTTTTTTTTGGAAGCTGTTAGAGAATTTATGAATAGACAATGACTTTCACGAACTGGATTGGGATGGATGACAAGGTTAAATTTCTTTAGAAGAGCTGTTGAATTTTGTATCGGTAGTCGATACTGACGTGAACAGCGTAGAATCGTCAGGGAGATCGCAATAAAAAGCGCAAGTGGTGAATTCCACGATAGAATCGTGGCTGACTGTTGACATTGTGCTTAATCCGCGATATGCACTCGGCGAGACGTTCACAGCAAAAATGAGGTTTGCTCTCGAATATGGCCCTACACGGCGAACATCAAAGCCAACAAACACGACAAAATCGAAATTTTTCGCCAACAGCGAGTAGCTCGCGAACCAGCGCATAAACGACGGAAAGACGGCGAGCACGAGCAAGTTCGGTGAGCTTGTTCGCCGTTTAGGGCTACCTTTAGCAGCTCTTTGGCGACGACAACAAATATTCCCCTAGGACTGGTTTCTCCATTGCACGATCAGTCGCAGTTGCGTGAATAGAAATGGGAGGGAAACCATTGTCCTCTCTTTATGTAGACATGACCTTCGCATGTATGTTCCAACATGTCCTTAGCAAACAGCTCTTAAGCGTCCTCAATGATAAAGATCTGTGGTGAACTAATCCTCTGTTTGCTTGTTGGATCTACTTAAGCTCCTTTCAGAGGATCTGAGGCAATTTTTCCACAACGAACACATGTGTTAATGGTTTCAGAATGGCTTCCAATTGCGTTCTTTTCTATCACCTTTGTCAAACAGAATCCTTAAATCAATGTATTGAAAATATACCACATTTGCGCAGAAGTGGATGGCGCAGTTGGTTAGGTGCCTGTGCCAAGTTAGAGGAGTCCCAGGTTCGAATCTGGTCCAGTCACCATTTGTCGTTGGGATCAAATTAACGGCACTAGAGTGGGTTGCTACCTGGCAGTACAATGGACCAGTTTTGAGTCTGAGTGCTCCAGTGTAGTGTTTCAAAAACACCGAGAAAAAAAAGTTCCTAAGGTAGCCCTAAACGACGAACATGTTCGAACTTGGGACAGGAACTTAACCAACTGCGCCATCCAGTCGTATTGTGCCCCACTTTAGTCGAGGACGTCCTCTGTGGCGTTGTCCCACAGGCTCAGAATCGAAGAAGAAGTCAACTATAGCGGTATAGTTTTAATGTAGTTGACAAGTTTTAATTCTTCTGGCAAATAATTAATTGTGAGCCTTAAGCCTCTTCATCCTAACTTTCGTGTCAAGAAACAGGGTTTTGGTTCGATTTCAATACATTTTTAAAGTACATTCTGCCTTGACTGGTCGCTTTTGTCAATTTAGTTATTCTGTTTTGGGTGCCGGATTCAATAAATGGAAACTTTACGATTCGTTAGGATTCGTCGTTAAGTTCGATTTTTTTTCTTTTTTTTTCGGGGGATTTTTGAAGCTCTACTGGAGCACTCAGACTCAAAACTGGTCCATTGTACTGCCAGGTAGGAACCTACTCTAGTGCCGTTAATTTGATCCCAACGGCAAATGTAGACTGGACAATATTCGATTTCACTGGGAGTCGAACCTGGGACCCCTCTAACTTGGGGTAGGTACTTAACCAACTGCGCTATCCAGTCGTCTTCGTTGGAGTATGCTTTACGCTTTCAAATCGAATGCCAAAAATGGATTTATTCTTTTTTTCTAAAGTAAAATAAAGTAGAGTGGGCGCCGTGGCGTGGCCGTAGCATGCCCCCATACATATTCTATGTTTTGTTATAGAAATACTGCGTCAAGCCTTTTTCATCTGTGCGAAAAATATAACCCACACAGTAACACTTACGGCGTAATTTCCAATTACGTCTAAATTTGGTGTTATTTCACGCTTGACATGGAAATAAGAGCAAATTTTGTTTTCGCCTTCAAATCCAACGCCAAATTTGATTTATTTCCTTTTCTAAAGTGGAATGAAGTCATACTTGAATGTACGACTTATTTCGCTGTTGAAAACGAAATAACACCAAATTCTTCGATTTTTGGCTTTATTTCATTTGGCCTTATTTCATGTCACTCCTAATTACAATCGACCGTTGAGCGTATTTTTTTGTATTCTATTACTTAAAAGGAATATTTCGACGTAATGTCTGTAAATCTACTACATTTTCTGTCTTACCAAAGAGGCTTCTGTCAAAAAACCCGTTTTCCAATGATCCTTTCCTTAAATCAATAATTTTTGACACAAGATTTTACACAAAAAAAACTTTTCCAATCCAATTCTCGCCTCAAGGCCTGCCGTCAATTTACTTCTTTTAATGTGTCAATTATAAAAAATGGTGGAGTGACAATGAAGTGACAGCACAAAGTGGTCACTTAAGAAATGTCATCAACTTTATGACATTTAACCGAATTTTATCAGCCTTTCACAAGTGATCTTAGAACGGTTTTTCAAACTCAAAAGCACATCGCCGCAGCATTAAATTGACACATGCGTGCCTCAAATTCCAGCAGCACACCCATCCAGTCGTGGACTCATTATAAACAAACAAATAAAATATCAATTAAGATCGTGTACCACCGGGGGACACAGCCGCTAACGACCAATCTTAAAATTAGTTTATACCATTTTTTTATTTTTATCATAATTAGCGGTCCATAGGAAAATCACAGCCATGTGACATTCTCGCAGAAGTCGACATGACGCCATCTCCCGAGAAGCCTTATAGAAATAAATTCCCCGTCAAAATAAACATGACAGAATCCTGCTCGTCTGCGCGGAATGTAATTAATTTATATCAAATGCAAACAAACTGTTTAGCATGTCAGCCACACGGTGTAAGACTGCGCGGATTAGGAGCCCAGCCAGCAGGCAAGTGTCAACGCTGTTCACACCGCAAGACACTTTAATGTGACAGCATTATGACACTTCATTAAATGTCAACCGGATTGGAATGTCAAACGAATTGAATGACCCGAGCGATCATTTCAAATCAAATCTGACACATGTCATCGAAATTGATTAGAGGCTATAATAATTAGACAGAATTTTAATTTGTTTTGCGAACGACATAAGCACATGTCTCGGAGCGGTCTGAGACTGGGTCTCGCGCGGTGTTTAGACCTTTCGGGAACCAGTTTAGACCAGATTTGCCTTTTCGCTGGGCTTAATTAATTAAACCAACACCCAAACAAATCGTGTGCATGCAATTAAGAGTGTGGAAAATATTCCAGCGAACAACACCAGCCACACGGGAGTGATTACAAAACGTGCAGAATGCCACCACGAACACTGGCAGCAGTGGCAGCGGCAACAGAAACGTCGGCAAAGGAATAAAAAATCACCATGAAAACAAAGATGGATTGGCAACAACGACACTGCGGCTGCAGGCTTCAAGGTCTTACCAGGTGAGATATTTTTTTTTCTGTTGTCTTTCCCATTTTCCTCTCCAGCAACACCTTTAGGTATGACTGATTACACCCACGGTAGGAATGATATAAACGAGGGGGGTGTGTCCGTAAGTTGACTAAGGATTGTGTAATTTAACGTTCTCCAAAAAAGAGCACAACAAGAGCGAAAAGCAGAAAAAACAGCACAAACCATAGAGAGTCAACAGTCAGGTCTGACAATTAGAACCTGATTAATTAATTCAGTTAGCCAGCGGCAGCCGGGCAAGTGTAAGAAGAGGTTTTTATGAATGGGCATAGCTCAGGGCGGTTGAGATTTTGTTATTTCTTCCCCCCCCCCCCTTCTCTCTCTCTCTCGGACACTCTGTCTGTGGTTCTCGCGCCTTGAGTTTACATATTTTCTGGTGGTGTGGTGCTCCTCTCGCGGGTTTGAGGTTATTTTTGGCCGCAATAATAAAATACGACATTTGTCTATCACGATTTTTTTTTCTTTCGTTTCGTATTCTTTTTTTCGAAGAATGCCAAACGAGCTTTTTAGTGTTATAAAACGATAAAACGTCGAAATGGTAATCGTGTCTTTTTTTTTGCTCTCTCTCTTCAGACGATGTGCTTTTTTTATTTATTTATAAATTCACTGGAATTTGTTTTGGTTTAGGTTAGTGTCGGTTGGCTTTTTTTGCTTTTTTGCACAGCCAAAGGGGCATTGGAATTGTTTACACGTAATTGTGCCGAAAGATTTTGGATCGATCGATCGGAGATTGAAAGCAAAAACAGGATAGAACGAAAGAGAAAACAAAATAAGAATTTAACGGAAATGTGAAGAAAGTATCTCTATCTTGGGGGGCAGGCACCACTTTGGGCCTGATTGAGAATTCAGATTCAGAATTTAAAAAACAAACACACCTTTGAAGGTTGGGTGGTGGCGGTTTGACAATTTTTGGACATCGGCCAGGGATGTTAAACGAATGAATTTTTTTTTGTATATTCGCTGTGCGATGATGACACTGAAGCGCTACAACGGATGTCGAATAAAAAAGTGATTGCCTCCTTAAATGTGGGCAACAATGACATCATCGACGTCTCTAGACATCCCAAAAACGTAAGTTATATGTCAATTGAAGAATGGACGCGACAGTGGACAATAAAAACTTGTTTTGCTTTATGTTGACGATGATGTATCAATTTGTTTAGGATAGACTTGCTCAAAAGACTCTGTCAACATCTATGACATAAAATTAATGTTCATCTATCAGAGAGAAAACTTGAAAGGATGCGTATTTGATGAAAATTTTCGTTTATCAACCGACACCAGATTGGTCAAAAATGTTTCCCACTCGGTGAGGGAGTGCAAAATGCTGCGGCCAGAAATACACAAAATTGAGGAAGAAAAACTGTGAACGATCAGATAAATCAGAAAAACCTTGGGTGAATCAAAATATGCCAATAATCATACACTGTTGCGACTTTTTGTATACCGCAGACCTAAGAAGATGATCTACCCAACTGTGAAAAGAATGACAGAAAGTCGTAGCGAATTAGGATAATGGATCTTTTTTGGTTTAAGTGAATCTCTCCAACGAGACTACTACTTACCGCCCTTCTAGATCACACAAAATTTAAAGCATAACCTTAAGGGCGTCCCGACAACGCTGCCACTACTTGCTGCCCTTCTATGTCACGCGAAAATTCAGGCACAACCTTGACAACCCAATTTTCGTGGGTTTGCAAGTGTGTCGATTCCGACATCTTCCTTATTTCACAGCTTCCCCTCTCTCAACTTACTGACAATGCTCAGTATAGTATAAGTGTGAAGAAAATTTCGGATTCGGCATAAAAGTGTAGACTCGTAAGTGTACGCAAAACAAGAGTGGTTGTTTGAGAACCTAGGCCCAAGTCCACTCCGGACTTTATCGCCACCCCATAACTTTAATTTTTATCTGTCAAAAAAAAAAGCTCGAAAAATGTCCGCAATCTGAATTTAATGAATAAGTCTACAAATGCTTCAAAAATTCTATGAACCATTAAACCACCAAACATAATGTAACACTAATTTTCATCCGTCAAAATTTGATCGGAAAAGTTTCAAAAACTGATAGAAAGAGTATATGCCAAAAGATGGGCGACATAAAGAAGAAAAAGAAGACAACTTGCGGTTAAGAAGACCTTCTGAAATATACCCTACAGTGAACACCCAAAAAAATTTTTGAGCAAAGGACTTTGCTGAAAAATTCAACAAATGTATTAAAATTTAAATTAAACATCAATCCAACAGTGCTCCCAAATGTAGAAGAATTTGATCAGAAAAAATATCAAAAATCAAAAAATGTCTGCACTCTCTCCTCAATGCAAAAAGTCAGCAAATGCATACAAAATTCAATGGACCATTGAATCCTAATCTACCAACACCAGCAAATGCAATAGAACCTTAAGTATCATGTGACCAGAATTTGTTAAAAAAAAATGTCAAAGATTACAAAACGTGTTCAATGGATAAATCAGAAAATCCATCACAATTTCAAGGGACCACTGAACTCTAATCAATTAAAAAGAACTGGCATACGGTGGGGTATTCTACGAAATTTTTAAACTGATCCAAATGCCGTAAAATCGGAACCATAGCTCTAGCATTATTCGAAAAGATATGAAGACTTCGACTTCGTGGGCGCCGTGACCGTGTGGGTTCGTGCGTCGACCTATGCGCATTAGACTACAGTCTAGGTTCGAATCCAAGTTCAGACAAACAATTTTTCAAAAACAAAATTGTTCGCGGCTCCACCTCTTTCGAGTCACTGACAAAGAGTATAACTGTCTAGAAAAAAGCTTTTCAATCTCGCCGTTCGGAGTCGGCATTAAACTGAAGGTCCCCTCCACTCGAGAGAACAATAGCACGCACAACACGAGTGATTGTTGAGAAGCTAAGCCCAGGTCCACCTCGGACTGTAGCGCCGCCATTATTATTATTATGAAGACTTCGATCAGTAGAATATTCCACAAGATTCCCCCTCTCGTACGTTTGCCTTTAAAGAGAGTGCACTGAACTTTCCGTTCTTTCAATGACGTTGAAGATTCCAGGCCCTGGTTTGGTAAAAGTCAGTAAATTTCGAAAGTTCAGTTTTTGGAAGTCGTCCGGGCCAACGGTAGGCACAGTGACTTACTATTTGTTGGCACATAGAGGCCCATTAGGTTTCGTCGTCCCCGCAAAAGACGACATGGCGCCCACGTTCCGATGAAAAAGTTTTCAAGCTGTTTTTTTTTTTTTTTTTTTCGAGTTTTTTTGAGAAATTGAAATTTTGAGAAACACACCGAGCTGAGTAGGTTGCGAGGTCTACCGAAACCACCAACGTGAGTGTCATTTTCATAAGAAACTAAAATACATTCCCAAACGCATATATCACCGTTATACTCGTATATGAAATAGTTTTTTTTTTTGTGTAGATGGAAGTGATTTTTTTGGGTTTGGGTCTTCTTAACCGCAAGTTGTCTTCTTTTCCTTCTTTATGTCGCCTATCTTTTGGCATATACTCTTCCTATCATGGTTCACGGTAAAGTTAGGATCTCAAACATTTTTGAAAAATGTAAACTTTGCTTCATTAAATACCCAATTTTGTTTAATACTTAATTTTGTTCAATACTTAATTTTGCTTAATACATTTTTTAAATAATTAATGTATGACCATGAGTTCATTCATCAATGAAACACTAGCCTTAGAGTTTTTTTTTATTGAAATCTAGTACAATTTTTCTCTTTTCTTTGTCATTTTTTGAATGAACTTTCATAATCTTCTGTAGAACTGTAGAACAATCCGATTGTTTCATTGTGCAGTTGCATTCAAAATATTAACAAAAACTTCTACAAGATTTGACTTATGAACACAGCTCGCAAAAGCTCTAGTTCGATAAGGAGCAAGATCTGCACGGTGCATCGTATGAGTCTTTGGTGTTTTAAGACATTTGACGTTAACGGTTCCAGCAAGATCGGGTATTAACGGAGAATTAAGGCCAATAATCTGTTTAATTTAAGTGCATCCACGATTCTTTTCGAACGAAATGGCTACAGCTAATCTAACACAACCTTGTTTGGACACAAAAGACCTTTGAATGGAGGAACTGTAAATGTTGTCACGGCTCCTTCGACGTTAGAAAGGCTCTGGTGGGTTAATGCGTTTATCAAGAAGAGACCACTCGTGAAGTCAAAGAAGTTTTGAGCAATGCAAAGTTCTTTAGAAAGTGAGACTCTGGCAGAGATTCAACCAACGAGTTTGGAATGCTTCAAAATGAGACCTTGGCAAAGATTTAACACATAAATCTGGAATTGTTCAAAATTCTCTTTCTGAGGAAACTTCCAATTTGCCAGTAGATTCGGCGGATCATGCAGAGAATTGCAAGATTTATCCTGGTTTTGCCTTCACCTTTTTTCTGCAACAATTGGAAATGAATAATTTTCATAAGGATAATTATTCATTTCATAGGATAATTATTCATTTCCAACGCAGCCACCAAAATTTTTTATGAGATTCAGAAGATTCTGCAGCAAATATTCTACCACAAGTATGTTCTAAGTTTTTCTAAGAGATTCAGAAGATCCTACAGCAAATCTTGTACCACAGGAATGTTCTCAAACCCCAAAACATTCTCAAGTTTCTCAAAGAAACCCCCGAAATCACCTCCCTCACCATAAATGCATAAGATCCTCTGGACAACCTTGACATTTCACTTCTCACTCAATTGTCTCCCATATCTCTCTCTCTCTTATCGCATACACATCCCAACTTATTCAGATTCCTCAAACTTCTGATTCAACGGTAAAAAGGGCCAACAACTATTCCAACGTCAAATTTACACTCGTATAAAGTTTATGACACAAATAAAACTTTGATTTATGATGACCATAACGTGTTAGTTTTATGAATTAGTTTCCTTTTGATGTTCTCAAGACCAGACAACGACAACATTGGCAACACCTCTGCAGAGAAAAAAAACAAGAGTTTATGAGGAGTTTTGAGATCTTAATCTTTCTTGTTATGACGGCACTTTCAAAAGCAAGTTGCAAGACAATAAATGAAAACATGGAAAAAAACAACAAAAAGAACAAAAATGTTGTTGCTGTTGTGGGCTTAACCAAGTCGCGAAATCGTAGAGACGACTAAGTGTTTTGCGTCCTTTGAAGTGCACGAGGCGTGATTTATGTCAAACATTTATGACAGAGGCAAGTAAATGGGGCTAATCCTATGTCTTAATTTTCTGACAAGACACGTAAGACTGTGTCGTTCTAAATTTGTAGTCAAGAAGGAGTGGACGCAACGATCGTGTATAAAAGATGTGTTCGTTTGGAAGAAAAAATGGCTTTCTTAAGGCCTCGCAACATAGAGTCCATTGTCAAAGTTGGCAGAAAACCAAAGGTGTTTTGCATGTTGTCTTCGACCTGTGAAAGCTCGCATTGTCATAATGGAGAATGATCGGTGGTCCACGATTACTTCTTCTAAATTTTTCTTTAAGGAATTACTTCTTCAAAGAGATCTGACAAAAAAATTGTGGTATAGCACTCCAAATTTAAGATTCGACGATACTCGCGATACTCGCTGTTGTATTCTATCAAATAGGTGCAGAGAGATCTTAGGAGCACCAGACCAGATATGAGCGTTGTACTCAAACTTGGGGCGAATGAATGCCTTATAAATTGAAGCCAAATCAGAGGGGGTCAAGTATTTCTTGCATTGGTTTAGGAAACCTAGACATTTCGCAGCATTTTTGACGACCTCGAATATGTGATCATTCCAACTAAGTGTCGAGTTGACATACCGAGGATGGAAAGTTTTCCGGTTTCTTCGATGAAAGTGCCATTCAGGGATAATGGCTGACTATTTTGGGATCGCTTAAGTGACAGTAGACAGCATTGAGTTTTGGAAGCATTAAATTCCACTCTATCGTTTTTATCCCAATTAAATATGCTGTCAATGTCGGAATTTAATGTGCTTAACATACGCTGCCGCTCCAATTCTACGGCCGAAGGATAGGGCCGTGAGTCTTAGAACGAATATGAAAAGCTGAGAGTACTGTCATCAGCGAAGGAGTGGATTGGATTAGAAGTAGCAGACAGGAGATCATTTATAAAAACGAGGAAAAGAGTCGGAGACAAAACAGAGCCTTGGGGAACACCAGCATTAATTTGGTGAATATCAGACTTGAACCCATTCAAAACAACTTGAATTGAACGGTTCGAAAAGTAATTTCTAATCCGTAGAAGAAGAGACTCATCGATACCATAAGCACACATTTTCGACAAAAGAGCTTGATGCCAAACTCTGTCAAATGCCTTAGAAATATCAAGCGCAACGATCTTGCTTTCTCCTGAATTGTGCAAGGATTGGTTCCACTTTTCGGTGAGATATGCCATCAAATCACCAGTGGATCTGTTGCTGGGGAAAACCGACGGTACTGTCGGTCATTAAGAAGCTTCCGCGATTCAAGATATTTCATAAGCCGACGGTTTATCAGCGTTTCCATGACCTTGGAAAGAAGGGACGTAGTGTTATGGGTCGGTGGCAGGAGGGTGACGAAGATTTGCCCTTTTTAGGGACAGGTTGGACAAATGCTGTTTTCCATCCACTCGGAAAGAGACCAGAAGAATAGGACAGATGAAAAAGCTTACGCAGTGGTTTTGCCAGCGCAGAAGAACACCTCTTTAGAAGTATCGGGGGTATACCATCCGGGCCAGCGGATTTATGCACGTTGAGATCTTTAAGTACTCTTGCAACTATACGAGTGCGAAAATGGATTTGTCCCAAGGTGCAATTGACGCTCTCAAGTAAAGGCGGAGGCAGTTCGTTCAACTGCTAGCTTACGAGGATGACATTGACGTGATTGGGCGATGGGCGAACACAGCGAGCCGTGAATGATGCGTTTGCTGGCATTGAAACGGAATCGGCTAAAATGGGTCTGGCGGCAAACGAGGGCAAAACCAAGTACATGCTGCCGACTTGGCCAGAACGTCATCATAGGCAGGTATAACTTGGAGGTAGTTAAGGACTTCGTCTACCTCGGCTCCGCGGTAAACAGTACAAACAACATCAGTACCGAAATCAAACACAGAATAACTCTTGCCAACCGCTGGTTTTTGGGCTCAAAAGGCAATTGAGTAGTAGAGCCCTCTCTCGGAAGACCAAGTTGACTTTGTATAAGGCCTTGATTATCCCAGTCCTGCTTTACGGCGCAGAGGCATGGACAATATCCCAAGCGAATGAAGAGTCTCTTGGTCTTTTCGAGAGAAAAGATCTGCGCGCAGATCTTTTGTCCTGTTTGCGTTAATTGCATTTGGAGGAGAAGATTCAACCACGAACTGTATGGGCTGTACAGCGACATGAGTCTAGCCAGACGTCTACGGATCCAACGCCTAAGATGGCTAGGCCATGTAGAGCGGATGGACAACTTAGCTCCGGCCCGAAGAGTCTTCGACTCTGAGCCTGTGGGACAACCCAACAGAGGACGTCCACGAACAAGGTAGCGCAATCAAGTCGAGGGGGACCTCGGCCGGCTTGGTGTGCGAAACTGGAGACAGCTGGCGAAAGATCGTGCTGACTGGAGAGGCATGTTGAGTGAGGCCCAGTTCCACCTCGAACTGTAGCGCCCTAAGAAGAAGTACAGGCGGAGACAAGGTCGAATTTGGCAGCGTTGAGCTGGCCGAGAAATGTGCAGCAAGCAGATTGGCCTTGTCTAAAGAGCTGCCAGCTGGAATGTCATTGCAAATGAGCGTGGGAATTGAAGATGAGGCTGATTTACTTATATTTTTAACAAATGACCAAACGTTTTTGCTACCCTTGGGACATTGTAGCAATTTTTGCCTCAACTTTTGGTCATAGGAGAATTTCACACGTCTTATTAGTGCAGTGCAGTCATTTCAGGCCCGTTTAAACTTTTTCCGGTATTCCTCGATAGTGTTGGCTTTGAAAGCCCGGAAACTCAACTCCCTCAACCTGATGGCCTCTTTGCACCTCGAGTCATACCACGCATTTGCTTTGGGTTTGATACTCTTCACTCTGTGAGGAATGAAGGATCTCATACCCAGCAGAATGATGTTCCTGATCGTATCAGCAGCGGCATCCACGTCACGGTCGAGGTCGGTGACCAGTTGAAACTCCTAAAGAAGTCGTTAAGGCCGCTCCAATTGGCTTTCTCGTATAGCCAAGCTGTTCTTTTGGGAATTTGTTCTCTAACTGTGTGGAGCGAATACGAGAAATTAGTTGATAAGAGACAGTGGTCAGACGAGCCTAGAGGCGACAATATGTCAATAGAATGTCAACAGAATATTTATCAGGATGAGAGGTGAGAAACAGGTCCAGGAATGCGGAATGATCTGCAATGTCAGGTATTTGTGTAGGCTCATTCACAAGTTGGGTCAGATTATTTACCTCAGCGAAGATCTCAAAACAATAGAACCCATAAATAAAATAATAATATAAAATCCATTTCCCATTCTTGTCCCAACTTGACCCCAAAACTCAATGAACCGATATGCACTCGCTTGCAGTTCCATGTGACTCAGAGTGCATTGCTGCATTTCAAGGTTGCATCTGGGACCGACTCAGACTCAAGCGTTACTTTCAGAAAGTGATCAGCCAGTCACGAGCTGATAAACTGGTTCAACAACTTAACACCCACTTGCAAAGCTCCTTTAATTGTTCAACTTCCTGAATTGAAGTCACTCTCATGCTGCGGCTCGATGCAAGTTTAAATTTAAAAAAGATCCATACGAAAACAATCCCCAGTTTGACAGATTAAATGAAAGGTGATCCTGTCTGACATTCTGTCAAAACGCAAAACTAATGCCAGTCTGCCAAGTCAAATGAAAGGTGGTTCCGGGAAAGAAAGACAGTCTTCAAAGATCACGTCTGAAGGACTTTCGTTAGCAGGTAGCGTGCCCAAAATTGATGTTAATTAAATTAATTAATTTAATAATCAAAGTCTTTATCACATTTATTCAAATTTTTCCCAAGCAATCAGCGAGAAAAACAAAAAACAATTAAGTCACAACCGATCATTTGAAAAAATAAAAAAAGGAATTTAATAACCGCGCGTGTGACTGTGGACGCACCAGTGACCTTTGAAAGAAACAATTCAGCTCTTTCGCCTCTGCATGCATAATGCATTTCTGGCTGGTCCAACAGCCAACAGCCAGACTCCATCGCCGCCAAGCCCGATCCCAAGCGTCAATCTCAATAATGCAAATTTGACATAAGAAATCACCGCGTGGAGCTGTCAAATTAAGCAAAACCACAAAATCCTCAGACAGTTTTCATAAAATTAACTAAAAAATAAAACCCACTCAAAAGAGGCAATGCCATAAATTTGACATGAAACTTTCCGTTTTGCGATTTCGATGACATTTAAAATGTCAAACTAATGACCCATTCCCCCCTCTCCGGTTCCATTTCATTTCTGATCTGTCAAAGTTCGCAAATGAAGCGCAATGACAACTACACATGTGTGTACATCCCCCTCAATGACAGCAAAGCAAACAAAAACCACTGAATGAAAGAATGTCAAACGAAAGAAGAAGAAAACAAAAAATAACCGATCATCTCCTCCACCTGGTCTCGCACAAGCTCCGCTCCTTCAGCGCGTTCAATTAAAATTACTAATAGCGACTAGACACAACCTGTTAAAGTGGAATTTCAATAATAATACAAACACTATCATTCAGTCAGTGCTCGCTCGCCCCAGACCAGAAGCTCATACGTCAGAGACTGCTGAGCACGCAAAAAAAAAACAAAAAAAAATGGAAAGAAAAAAAACAACCAAAGCTCGTCAATTTTTACTCCGGCAGCTGAAGTATCGAATCGACCTAGTGTGCACGGCTAGAGCTTCCCAGAGCGGGCGCGCACAAGGGTGAGAGCCATCATCATATTAGGTCTGATAATATCCGAGCGGCGACGCTGCGGTGCGGAGCAAAGGCACGCCGGGACGGCTGGGGTACACAGTAACTCTTGGCGCAGTTAATGTTAAGAAGCGGAGCGAGCGAGAGAACGCGAAGAAGAAACACAAAACTGAATAGTTTCAAAGTGGATGGTGGATGGTGGATGGTGTATGTTGAGGAGGCGCTGTTTGATGGTGGTGGTGATGGTTTTGCGGAGTAATGGTATGGTAGCGACGACAGGCAACGGGGCGGTGTTCGTTTCACTCGCAGAGCAAGCGAGCGAGCGAGCGAGTGTTGGGGATGGAGGGAAGTAACGTCAGCCAGATACAGAAGCAGACTGTGTGTGTCAGGGCTGGCTGGCTAGACATGGGTTCACCTTTTGGGGTCATTAGATATCGAGTGTGTGTGTTGTGCTGGTCGCGGGGCGCTCTGAGGTAAATCCCCGTCTGTCCCATGACTGTGAATTTTTGCCACTCCACTCTTGCTGCAATTGGTTGCTTAATTTGTTGTTTATTTTACACATTTCTCCGTCCAAATTGATTTAATTACAATAAATCAATCGGACAAGTTCAGAGAGAGAGACAGGAGAGACAGACAGAGGGAGAGAGTCACTGGGTAAATTTTGTCTGAATTTGAAAAATGTAACGAGACTTTACGTAAGTCCGAGACGATGTTCTCGCACTCACATATGCAAACTTACAGAGATAGCGACGCGAGTGTGAACGGGCGCCTTATCGTAAAGTTCAAAGACTTATTGTTTTCCCTCAAAGCTAATTAATCGCACGAGATTACGAGTTTGTTGCTTGAAAGCTGCGAGACGCTTGTTTTTTTGGAAATTTTTTATCAGTCCCGATTGTTGTTTGGGTTTTTTTACGACTTTTTTTTTTAGCACGTAGTAACTTAAGCGGTTGATGGCGATATTTATTTGGGGGCACTTTCGGAAGCGGAGAAAGATTTGAACGCACGTGATGGAGGATTGAGTGATTTCATAGGGATTTTTCAAGGTCAGTTGGGAGAGGTGGACATTGACAGTGAAACGGATGTGAACATCGGAGTCCTGTGTGATAAACTTCTGCCATCGACCCACAATCGAGTGAACATGTTCGCTGTCTCTTTTTAGAAGAACTGTGTCAAATGGTGTCAACTGAGACGTCAATTGTTGAAAGTTCTAGAACTTCGGGCAAAATGAGAGGAAAAAAGTGACATAATTAGATAACATAAAACTTCGACAAAGTTTGAAAAGCTTTCCTTGTCAGTTGTCCCACTCTGAGCATTTTTAGTGACTCGAGAGAGGTGGTGCAATGAAATTGAGAGTTGGTGTATTAGCAAATCTCTGGAGTTGTATCAGCAAATCTCTCGAGTTGGTGTATCGAGAGAGGTGGTGCCATGAAAATGAGAGTTGGTGTATCAGCAATTCTCTCGAGTTGGTGTATCAGCAACTCTCATTTTCATGGCACCACCTCTCTCGAGTCACTAAAAATGCTCAGAGTGGGACATCTGACAAGGAAAGCTTTTCCAACTTTGTCGAAGTTTTATGTTATTTAATTATGATCGAACAGGAGACTTTCAGCACCGCTGCCTAAACCAACAAGATTTTTCCTTTATTCGAAACTACAACCAAATAAAAGGAGATTCACCCATTAGGCGTCTTTTAAAAAATAGGTGCAAATATTTCCAAATGCTTGACTTTTATTATCGCGAATCAGAATAAGTACCGATTCTAGGGTCTTATAGCCGATAAGTCGACGCAATCTGAGATGGGCGGGCTGAGGACAAGATTTGAATCTACAAACGTGCGTAAGAACAAAGCACCATTAAAAGAGATACGACGCATACATTATTTGCGACGTCCGCTAAGAGTGATAACTGAAGAAATTGCGCTCAAAATAAACCTAAAGTAAATATATTTAAGAATCCACATAAAATTAAAAAATGTATTGCAAGAGATAATTTTGAATCGAATGATCACTGATTTATCGACGGAGGTACGGAGAAATTAATAAAATCACATGCACTGACCTCGAAGTAGATCCATTGTGACCGCTTCAGTGATCATCATTTTCTTCTTCTTCTTAGGGCGCTACAGTCCGAGGTGGACCTGGGCCTCATTCAACATGCCTCTCCAGCCAGTACGATCTTTCGCCAGCTGTCTCCAATTTCGCACACCAAGCCGCCCGAGGTCCCCCTCGACTTGTGTGCGCCACCTTGTACGTGGACGTCCTCTGTTGCGTTGTCCCACAGGCTCAGGGTCGAAGACTCTTCGGGCTGGAGCTAAGTTGTCCATACGCTCTACATGGCCTAGCCATCTTAGGCGTTGGATCCGCAGACGCCTGACCAGACTCATGTCGCTGTACAGCCCATACAGTTAGTAGTTGAATCTTCTCTTCCAAATGCCATCAACGCACACAGGATCAAAGATCGCGCGCAGATCTTTTCTCTCGAAAAGACCAAGACACTGTTCATCCGCTTGGGATATTGTCCATGCCTCTGCGCCGTAAAGCAGGACTGGGATGATCAAGGTCTTGTATAGAGTCAGCTTGGTCCGAGAGTGGGCTCTATTATTCAATTGCCTTTTGAGCCCATAAAAACAGCGGTTGGCAAGAGTTATTCTGCGTTTGATCTCGGTACTGATGTTGTTTGATCATCATCATCATCAACATTTTCAGTGACCCGCATGTTCCACTAAAGGGGTCGCGAGGGCAACGCAAGCACGCGAGATCTCCACGGCACTCGATCCTCCGCCATCGACTCTAACTTATCAGAAGCTATGCGCGAGCGCAACCAGGCGAGTGTTTGGACTTGGTCCAACCATCTCGTCCTGAGTCTGCCAAGCGGTCGCCTACCTGATGAAATTGCATTCAAGGCACGCCTCGGAGGTCATGATGATGAGGACATTCGTGCCACGTGACCAAACCATCGAAGTACAGCCCTTTCCAATCTTTTCGACAGTCAGGCGGTCATAATGGCAATATTTGCAAAGAAAATAACGTCCAGACTTGTCGCACGTTGTCACGAAGAGATTAAGGCTTGGCACTCGATAAATTTATGCCGAGTCCCATGGCGTAGGGACATATCCGGCAAAGAGGCAACTGATGAACCTTTAAAATGATACGAAGTGGGGTCATCCGAAGCAATCAACCGAAATAAACCTCCGCTTTCCGACGTAAAAAGGAAGTCGAAGAAAAAATCTATAAGTTGGCAAACAGTAGATGATACTCCTAAGCCACCAGTACTAAGCCTAAGTCACTAGTACGTAGGCGTATTCCCGAAATCGAGAAGAAACAGCTGCCCAACATTGAGCTCCTCGCGCACTGCCGTGTTTCTCACCCTATCCTGGCGAGTAATTCCCACAACAGCACGAAGAAATCTCATCTCGGCAGCTTCTATTCTTTCAGTCATTACCCAAATTTCATGACCAGATGAGAGTTGGCAAAAATAATGCGTTAAAAACCGCTAAGTTGGCTTTGACACCAAGCTCGGCCTTCCTGATTACAGACCGACCAAGCTGTTTCAAAATAGACCAATCCTACAGGAAAGCTCTGCATTATTCCTCCCGTCACTTATGAAGAAGACCCCGAGATACTTAAACTTCTTCACCTGTTTCAATGAGACTCCACTAACATGTAGAGTGCATTGAACAGGCGTTCTGGAAGTAACCATAACCTCGGATTCGTCCACGTTAACCCTCCTCCCAGCATCAGCACATACTCCCACAAGTCCATCTTTGGATTTGACTCCTTCGATGATGTTGAATTTCCTTCCTCTGAGCCGGCGAATAGTTTGCCAGAACTCCTTTTTCGCAGATCGACAGCCTTGGCCAAATGTATTAGGCACTCTTTAAGATTCGTTATATCTTCAAAAAGCAAACAAATTAATGAAATGAGAGGAAAAAATAAAAATCGTTTACCTCAGATAGTGTCACCGAAAACCATAAAATTCAAACTAATTACTTTCGATAAGTGGTGTACCAGCAAAGACAAAAAGATAAGGGTGCCTAATACATTTGGCCAATTTGCAAGTTCTTCGCGTGTACCGATCATGAAGGCATTCTAAAATGAATTATGTACTGATGTCTATCCACGCTAGATGAACAAGACTAAGAGCCTAAAGGCATCACCAAAATCTTGGAAATCAAACGAGAAAAGGCAAAGATCTGTATCATTTTTTGAACTGAATGCAAGGTAGAGCGCTTTAAGTTGACTCCTAAGTGGGCATAGAATCTCAACGAATATTCTCTCAGGGGTATTTTTAAATTTGGAATGTTGAGTTAAGAAGTCGTTTAAGAGTGACACAATCCATTCAAAGGCAAGGCACTTTTACTGCGTTGACAGTCATCATTAAAAAGGGGATATAAAGGGAACCAGCGACATCTTTCAACGTAACCAAGACCCAGTAGACTCAAGACCATACCCTCCATGAGCTGTCTAGCCTGAGAAGTAAATAAAACTTCTATTAGTTGTCATTAACCAGAATTCATCGGAGATTAAGGGAACATCGAAAGGGGGTGCGCCACATCAAGGAACAATTCTGGTATCTCTGGAAAATTAAATGAACGATGAATGAAGATGAAGACTACTTTCAACCAAATCTTTTGAGGTTATTCAGGTTTGCAAGAAAATTGGCTTTCATAAGTCGGGCCACTTGACAAATCAGAGATACCTCAAAATTAATTTTCCTGGTTTCAGAAGGATCAAATCGTTATGTAATTTCGGGTTCAAAATATAACACAATTGTCTCCTGTCTGTTGAGGGGATGACTTCATAATTCAATAATCCAAACAGTGCCACCGCGCCACCAGGAAGAGACGATATTCAGGTTTCTTTACATCTGCAGTCCTTTCGATGTCTGGGTTCAAATGCAGACAAACTCAGTCCAATTTGGATGTCAAGCGATTGCACAGAACATTACGTCACAAACCGTCACCGAAAATGTCCTCCACAGATAAAACGCAAAAATGGGATGTATGACAAGGCAGAGGGCAAATATATCACCTTTTCTGTCATGAATGTGTGGACTGCGTAACCATAAACGTGTCGCAGCCCTACTCACCGACATCAGTGACTGTCTAGCGTTTGCAACACTGATGGCAGATGGAGTGTCTTATTTTCGAATGTGTCATCGTTTTGATTGAGATCACAGTTTTGTTCTTCGATTTTGTTTCGGAGATTCGCTTTTTGTGCCGGAAGTTCGGTCTTCCTCTCATTCTCGAACCAAGAGGCTCGGATTCGAAGGCACTCTTGCCTGGAGCATTGCTGTTTCATTTGCTCTATGCGGCCGAACGGTGCCGTGAAATAACGCCGAATTTTGGATTTCGGTCGACTTTAGTAACGTGAAATAAGACCGAAAATGGAAATTTGGAAATCGGCTTTATTTCACTTGGCGTTATTTCACGGCATCCGACCGAACCAGTTTAGTCTACGGATTTCTGCCTTCCGAACTATTTTCGCATCTTTCTACAGCTCGTCCGTATGTCTTGTCCACCTTTCTGCTTCCTCGCTGACAGGACCGAATATACTATGCAGAATTTATCATTCAAAGGCATCAACAATCAGTTTTCATCGTTCAATTGTCGTTAAAAACAACTGGATAGCGCAGTTGGCTAAGTGCCTGCCCTAAGCTATAGGGGTTCCAGGTTCGAATCCCAGTGAAAGCAAAGTTAATACGCTTTTATCCAGTTTTTCAAATCTGGTCCAGTCACCATTTACCGTTGGGGCCAAATTAACGGTACTATCACTGAAGCGGTCGATCAGTGGTAGTAGTCTGACTATGGGTATCACAATGGACCAACATGGTCTAAGTGTGCTGGTGAATTCACTAGCAGCCCCCTAACCTAACCTAACCTTCGGTTGTCGTTGTGTGTCCATCCGTACATCCGAGGCAACTTGCTCTTCCCCAACACTTTCGTTTTTTTACGTTGGCAGGTTTTTTGACTAGAACGGGGTGGTTTTGGTAATTGCATGCTGACCCTGCGTTAATTCTCGGAAAGCATGCAATCCTTACAGAGCATACACAATGGCCACGGCCTCTGGGTGTGATTGCTGGCAACAGCATAAAGCCCTCCTAAACTAACATAACCTATCCTACGTTAGCGGGTCTGTACGCCAGTCTGTTCAGGATAAAGTTAAATTCTGCCTAGGACGCTGCATACATTAGTTTTTGTAGAGGCTATCCGGGGACTCCGCGTGGAGACTGTATGTCAACTTGATCGTTGCGTGCATCTCAAAGCAATCAACAACTTTGCCTAGGACTTTCAAAAATGTCCCACAGGTTTTGGTCGTCATCAAGCGCCTCTTACCGGATTGGACATGATGTCATCGTCGAACATCGGTCTTATTCGGTAGCAAAGTAAAATCGTGCTCTCCGTTGTTGAGATTGAGGATGGCTTGACAGTAATTCACACGCGACTGACGATCAGGTGGCATTAACTGATGCACTGTTTGCACTTTACGAGTATGTGGGACCATATGTAAGTCTTTCACTAAAATTGGCTGTAGGGTCCGCCTAGTGATGCCCAATTTCGTGGCCCGCCGTCTGAGTGATATTTCTTCGCTCTCAGCGACATCAGCAGCCACAGCCCCGATATTCTCAGCCGAATGACCAGTCCGGTGGCCTTCATGGTGTCCTGTGGTTCCAGTCTGTTCGAGTCGAGTAGCTAAGCCCAGTTGGCACGACACGATTAGGAAATCGACGTCAAAATTCACGCTGCGCTAACACTACTGACCTCAAATACTCAAATACCAACCAACCAATACCACTGACCATTGATACTCAAAACTGAGCCTTTTTTAGGTTAGAAAACATCATTTCCCTCCATATTCACTGTACAATTGAAGGTTGCTTTGGCTTATTTCTTTTTCTTTTTTCTGTTTGGCTTTCGTGCAGCTTAGATCTGGGCCCTAACTAGTTTTCAGTTTAGCCCACTAAGTGGGTTGAGGTTCTTCATAAATTGTGTGCGCCATTTGAACTGTGGGCGTCTTTTGTTCCGTTGTCCCACAGGGTGAAAGTCATAGGCCCCTTGGCCGGAGTTATTCAGACACTCTACAGGGCCTATTCGTCTGGCTTCACAGACGGATAGACTCACGTCACGTCGTTCGTCATAAATTGTGTGTGCCATATGAACTGTGGACGTCTTTTGTTCCGTTGTCCCACAGGGTTGAAATCATAGACCCTTCGACCTGAGTTATCCAGACACTCTACACGGGCTATTCGTCTGGTTTCGTAGACGCCTAGACTCACGTCGCTGTACAGTCCGTATGGTTCGGAGTTCAATCTTCCCCTACAGTCGTCTCTCCTCAACCAGGACCAAAGATCACACGCAAAACTTTTCTCTCGTGACCACCAGGTTCTCTTAATCCGTTTCCCATGTTTCTGATCCGCGGAATTTGATATGATTAAGATCTTGCACAAAGGCAACTTGGTTTTTAGTGCTTTTGAGCCTAAAGAAGTGGCGATTGGCTTGTAGCTGCCTACGAGAACTGAGGCTTTCTGCCCAAATCGCCGATGTATTGCCTCTCCTCTCGAAGATATCATATACTTCGTTTGCGTTCAGACCCTTGTCTTATTCATCGCTTATTGGTCGATGAGAAGGGCGCAATTAGACAGTCACTCTTTTTGTGAAAACAGAAAGAAATTTGTAAACCAGTCTGCAGTTTCATTGCAAAAAACCCCGCTCGGCGGATTGCCAAATCTCCCAAATCGATAGACCCAATTTCAATCGACTGCACATACGACTCTATGCGTCAGCACTGGACTTTTGGAGAATAATATTTACTTTCTCACTTTTTACCAGACACATGCCAAAAGTTCACACTGTTTACCCACTGGCCCTCCGCCGCCGAAAGCGCCAGCTGCTCTTATCTCCAAGCAAACGTCAGATATCTCTCTCTCCTATCGCCCGCTGTTGTTGGCTCCAAATTGGTTTCGAAACCCGCCCGCAGGTACGAGTATGTGGGCAAAGTTGTGTGTTATCTTTCAATTAGATACCGGGGAAAGAGAAAAAGAAGCGGCGGAGAATTGAAAATCCAATCAAGTTCAAGTCGCTGCGAAAAACCTACGGCCATTCCTGTCAATCACCGATCCATCGGGCTTGGTCTGGGCTCCACCGTGCAATTAGCATACTCGCCCAGTAACATTATAGCGCAAATTGGCCAGGGCGCTCGGCACCGACGGACCGCACATTTTTTTGCGTCACTTGACTCACATGACTTCTGTCCCCTTGTCTTTCTGATGAAATTCGACACACAGTCCGCACTACAGTCAGTGCCGCCGAGTTTGCTCCAAGCCTCATTTTGTTTTATTTTTAATTTCACTTTTTTTTCTTCGTGATGAGTGTGTGTGTGTGTTCGAAAATCGATTTTGTTTCTTTTCCAAATCTGACATGTGCGCTGCTGGTTGTCGTGGCGGGTGTAGGCCCATGGAGCGCGGCGAGAAACAGCTTCATGACTTCCGAACTCTGATCGTGCTCGTTATGCAACATTAACACTCAATTTGTTGATGAATTTCATTTCGCTCTCCTTCGCTCTTGTGGTTGGTCTTCTGTTCTTTTGATTTATTCATGTTTGTTTCTTTGATTTCTTGTTGTTGTTGTTGGAGAAGTAGACGGGTTTCGGAATGAAGTAGGCGCGATATGAAGAATCATGAATGGGCTTGAGGTGTAGGGTAAATGTGCCATTTGTTGGCAGTTCAATGGACTCTGTCACGTTTGGTTTTTATTATGCATTCAATAACGTGCCGAAAAATGGTTATTAGTTGGTGATTATATGAGGCCTGGCGGACATAGTAACTGCTTTGGAGTCACGTGGAATCGAGATTGTGAGTGACAATGAATGACAGCCCGTTTTTTGAAGCCTTTTCCAATTTGAATTTGAGGGAGGAAAACGGTGGAAAACAACGTCGTTTAACTGATGATTGTGAGCAAAGGTAAAATATGCTATAGTGCCTGCCAGGCTTATATTCAGCAAATATTCGTAAATCGACCATAATTATGCTAATTACACATCCGGTACACTTAACGTTTTTTTTTTTTTTTAATGAAAGTGCCAACACTCAAAGCACAGATCTGTAACTTTATGTAGTCATCTTTGCGCAAAAGAAAGTTAAGCGGTGAAGGCTCATCTTGAATTCAGTGACACAAACCGAACTTAGGCTTTCTTCTTCTTCTTCTTCTTAGGGCGCTAAAGTCCGAGGTGGACCTGGTCCTCACTCAACATGCCTCTCCAGTCAGCACGATCCCTCGCCAGCTGTCACCAGTTTCGCATACCAAGCCGGCCGAGGTCCCCCTCGACTTGTGTGCGCCACCTTATACGTGGACGTCCTCTGTTGCGTTGTCCCACAGGCTCAGAGTCGTAGGCTCTTCGGACTGGAGCTAAGTTATCCATGCGCTCTACATGGCCTAGCCATCTTAGGCGTTGGATCCGTAGACGCTTGGCTAGACTCATGTCGCTGTAGAGCCCATACAGTTCCTGGTTGAACCTTCTCCTCCAAATGCCATCAATGCAAACAGGACCAAAGATCGCCCGCAGAACTTTTTTCTCGAAAAGACCAAGAGACTGTTCATTCGCTTGAGATATTGTCTATGCCTCTGCGCCGTAAAGCAGGACTGGGATGATCAAGGTCTTATGCAGAGTCAACTTGGTCTTCCGAGAGAGGGCTCTACTACTCAATTGCGTTTTGAGCCCAAAAAAAAAACGGTTGGCAATAGTTATTCTGCGTTTGATCTCGGTACTGATGTTGTTTGTACTTTTTACCGCGGAACCAAGGTAGACGAAGTCCTTAACTACCTCAACTACCAGCTGACAAGTGTGACGTTCTGACCGTGGATAGACATCAGTACATAATTGGCCGAGCTTGGTGTCAAAGCCAACTTAGCGGTTTTTAACGCAGTATTTGTTCCAACTCTCACCTATGGTCATGAAATTTGGGTAATGACCGAAAGAATAAGATCGCGAATACATGCAGCCGAGATGAGATTTCTTCGTGCTGTTGTGGGAGTTACTCGCCAGGATAGGGTGAGAAATTCGGCAGTGTGATGTTTCTTCAAACCTCGAATTCCTCGATAAAATCGTGGCTGACTGTTGACATTGTGCTTAATCCGCGATATGCACACCTCGACGTTCACAGCAAAAATGAAGTTTGCTGGCGAACGTGGCCCTACACGGTGAAAATCAAAGCCAACAATCACAACGAAAATGCGGCGAGCACGAATAATACGAGATATCGAAAGGAAATGTTGACAAAGCCGAAGATTATCTCCGTCTTAGATCAATCGTGGAAGAGGGACAAAAAATGCGGCAGTATGCCAACTTTGATTCAATGTTGAAAACGCTGACAAGCGCACACTTTTCAGTCGCTGAACGCTTACAGAATGAAGCTGAATACAACAAAAGAACTAAAAAAAAGTATTTCCGAAAAACTCAAGTGATATTCTGGTACATTTTTCGAAGGAATAGATTGGAGTTTTTCTCAGTTAACCAGTATTTGTTTTCAGTTTGCGACATTTGTGAGAAACTCACATGACTCAACAAAAAAATCCGAATGATTCCTTTTTGGCTACCAGACCGAGAAAACGATAAATAAACAGTATAGCAATAAATGGGTATAAAACAACGATGGTTGAGAACAGACTTTAATTTATCCAACAATTTCTTTGTTAAGTAACACCTCAGCTAATCAATGGTTTAACTGTACTAACGGTACACAAATCAACTTTAGAATCAAAATTTAACAAGAACACTAGACGACAACATTTTTGACAAAGGACAAGTAAAATTTCAATCAAAATTTATGGAAGATTTATAAATTTAAAGGAAAAAACAAACAAACACCTTGATTGCAAGAAACTTTGCAGAAGACGGTCTTCATGGCGAGGAATTTACTAGGCAATAAGGTCTGAATTTATTTGAAGATTTGCTTTTCAATACACGAATTTGACCTAAGATTTCAGTTAAGCTTGAGTCAAAGAATAAATCATCGCTGTCATTTGGCAGTTGATTTACATAGTTCCTGAGGAAAAATTCTACTACTTTTTTCAGAGAGAAGACATGTAGATGACGTATCTTCTTTCTGAACATTTTGTGAAATAATGAAACTGTTCAGAGTGCCTTTTTTTCGGAGGACTTCTTGAAACACTGCTGGAGCACTCAAACTCAAAACTGGTTCATTCGATTTCACTGGGATTCGAACATGGGACCCCTCTAACTTAGGGCAGGCACTTAACCATCTACGCCATACAGTCGTGTCAGAGTGCCTTGCAAACTTTTGTTAAGCGTGTTCAAGTTACAAAGACTAACCTAAAACAACAAAAAGTGACTTAACCAGAAAACAAAAACACCCACAAAATGTACCCAAATGTGTCACAAATAATGTAAGGGATGCTTACATCTCCAACTACATATTGACTAAACTCAAAATCAACTGACTAATCCTCATCTCCATTCTGTTCAGTTTCATTTAAGAAAAAAAACCTGCTAGTCAACTATTTCTTATAGTAAACAAGTAATTATTTTAGTTTGTTCGCAAAAGTCAAACAGTCAATCTGTCAAACGTCATCCGACCGATTAACAGATCCTCTGAAGTAATTAATTTAAATCTTCACCCCTCTGACATTTAAAAACTTAACGATCATCACTTTAATTCACATTCAAGGCGGGCCTTTTGTTCAATTATGTGGTTTGAGAAAAGAGCCATCATTCAATTCTGTCAAAATAAAATTCTCACTTCTAAGCTGTCAGAATGAGTTAAGTTTTGAGCTTCTGCGGAAGTTCAATCATAAGCAAGTTTCAAATGCATTTGATGTGAGCAGATGAAAAACCATACTTTTTTTTAAGTAAATGACATTTGACTTTGGATTGCTTAGGCGACCCTTGGTGTAAAAAAGTTAACTTTCGGCCTATCTGTCATTGATTGTGAAATAGAATGAATTTCGTGAATAAGTGAATAACTGACATTTGAACTGTTTTCCGCCACTCTTCTCCAACACCGAAAGAGATGTTCGTTTAGTTCGCTGCTATTCAATTGATAACGTCAAAATGAAAACCGTCACTCCACCGACAGATGACCTCACTCAAGTTGATTTAATCTGTCTTAAGTTTTATTGCTACCATTAAATTAGAACAGCAATTAAGCGATTGAGCATTATCGGTGAGAAGCCTCTAATTCATTGAACGATTTGTTAATTGCCTGCATCAATACTAAGGCTTTTAAAACAATTAAATGTCAAAACAGGTGTCTGGCACATGTGTCTGTCAGTTTTTGACTAAATTACATTTTATTTTGTTTTTATTTTCTTGTCACATTGAGTATGCGTCTACATCGACAAATTTTGTTGACATATCATGTCATAATAACTGTTATCTCATTCCTGTCAAAAAGAGTGATGCAATAACGTGATGTAATAGAAGTTCCGAAGTGAAGGCTACCCTTAGATGACATCAAACGAGGGAAAACGTCAAACGATTGTCAGTGCAGTGACATGCAATTTTGCTAGCCGAACATTTTCGTGGCACCGAAAAATACCTGAGGCTTAAGTGGAAAAATATGAAAGGAAAAAATTATCTTCATAATTTATTTTTGCACATCAAGTGGGTGGTCCTGATAACGATAAAAGAAAAAATTTATAACATCGTCTGTTCCAACCCGAAAATAGTGTCTGATAAGATAATTTGGAACAAGTATGAGTTTGTCAACGCAGATAATGGGACACAATGCGAAAAAGGAAAGGACACGCGCTGTCAAACTGATATAGACACGAAAACACAGCCGAGAAGACATTTTCCCACGCGAAATTTGTGCGTCTTACAAATCGATTTGTTTTGATTTGTCAGAAGCAGCAGCGGCGGCGGTGGGAAGAAAAGAAATATTAATTTTAGAAAAAGATGATAATAATGCGAAACGACGGCAGACAACTTATGCAAATGAAGATGGAATTTGGAACTTAATTAATTATGTTATTCCCAGAAATAGAAAGTGGACCCAGATTGCGAACTTGAATCAATTTGCGTGAAGGTGTAAACTTAAAAATATAAACAAACAGATTCACATTACAGCCGAGGTTGAGGCGGATGCTCCTTCGGATTAAAACCCTCAGTATTTTTTGAAGCACCCACGTGGGCACTTGTTTCTTGGAGGTTATCAATGATTCACCTGACAGCATTTTATCGGCTTATGACAAGGATTCAAGGATTATTTGCTAATTGTCCTCTCTAGAAACTCCCCCAGTTTTGGACTGTTCGATTTGTTGTTTTTCACAGATGTCAGAGTAGTCTATTCTTTAGAAGATCTTAATCACTGTAATGTAATGGTTAAAGTGCGTCGGTTGTTACTCCTAATGACATGTTTGTAAGAAATTGTAAAAAGAGATGGAAGGGCTTTTATTTTGATGTACGCTCAAAAACTGTGCTTGCCTGTCAGAGAAAGTTGGACCTTTTGTGTGAAAACATGCAAAACACGAAGAGTTTCTGAGGAATCACGTCAAAAATACTTCATCAGGGAATGTAGGGCATTTTGTGTGAGAAAAAGGACAATACGGGCACTTTCTTAGGATGCGAGTCAAAAATCACTTTGTGGGTCGTTCGATTTATAATTATCATAAGACCGATTGCACACTTGAAACATCAATCTTTGAACTTGAGCCAAAAGCCGATAGAAAAGGCTGCTGTGAGCAGTGAGCAGTCAGCTGTCAAAGTTAATTGAAAGCTAGATCGTCACCAGCATTAAAAGACACAAGTTTGATGTGAAAACAAAGGGTGACCAGATAGCAATGATGGTTTTTATAATTGTTATGTTTCTGTGGGGGCCGTGGCCGTGTGGGTTCGTGCGTCGACCCATGCGCATTAGACTTTCACAGTCTAGGTTCGAATCCAAATTCAGACAAACATTTCAAAAAAACAAAAAAAAATTGGTCGCGGCTCCACCTCTTTCGAGTCACAATGACTGTCTAGAAAAAAGCTTCTCTTAGGTCCCCTCCAATCATGAGAGAACAATAGCACGCACAACACGAGTGGTTGCTGAGAAGCTAGGCCCAGGTCCACCTCGGACTGTAGCGCCGCCATTATTACTATTAGTATGTTTCAGCAGCTGTCAAATGACATCCATCTGTCAAAATATTCATTAAGATTTGCAATTTCATCCTGCATCGCTTCATGCTTGCCGAACGTGCGGAAATTATGAAAAATTATCATCGAAATTCTGGCTCAGTTGTAAATACGCAACGTGAATTTCGTCATAAAGTCGTTCATGATCATGGATGGCTTCAGTTTGCAGGCAATTCGTCGCGCCGTGAAAAACTTTGAGCGTGAGGACAGACTTTTAGACCAAACAGAAATTGGTGCGAAATAAAGAAGACATAGGCGCGATAGAAGAACACACAGAAATATCGATTTGGCGTCGATCAGCTGAATTTGGCGTCGTACATACCTTATTTTACGATTGGATGTTGTCCTACATTCGACCTAAGACTTGAAGTGAACCCCGTGAATTTGCTAATTAAGCTCTGGAAATGTCGGCAGAAGATCCGAATTTCGGCAAAAAATCATATTCTCGGACGAGGCCCATTTTTATCTCACCGTCTATGTCAACAAGCAAAATTTTCTTTATCAGAACAAACACAATTCACAAATGTCCGACCAGGAATCAATGCATCCACAAAGGTTGACTGCTTGAAGCACCGCCAGCGAAACGGAGGAGGTCGTTTAAACGACTTTCTTTTCTCTACATAATGACATGGATGTAGCCTAAAAATAATGGTCACCTTGTACTTCAGAAAAGCTAAAGAAAGGCGAACTAGTCTACTCGTTCAGTTCTTGAAATACAGGTACAGTACGAACTTGGTTAACGCAACCCTCGATTTGCGCAACTCCTCGATTTTTGCAACACTAAAGTCGTAGCACGTCTTGACTCTATAAGTGCAACTTTTTAAAAATGTTACCTCGATTAGTGCAACTTCTTGTATTTATTTATCTGTTTCTGCGTGTATCTTCTGAAATCAATGACTGGCTTCACAGAAACGTTGAGTTTTCTACAAATTGTGAGTATCCGACAGAAATTGAGAGCAAAAATGAAAGTGAAGGTAATATATTAATTTTTGTATATGTTTCTAACCTTTCGTTTTCTTATTAAACAAAGATGTGTTCAACAATAACGATTTCTTTTGGTTTCAATTATGTTTTTTTTTATAACATTGTTGTTATCTCTAAAGGAATAAACAGACTGAACTATGATTTTTTACTTAAAAAAGTATAACCCAGTAAGTGCAACAATCTCGGTTATTGCAACTCCCTTAATTTTTGTTAGTTGCGTAAATCGAGTTTGTACTGTATTTGTCTACCATAAATAAGGACGGCTTATGGTTATCCTCTTCAGTCCCCGACGAGAAGGATTAACTCATTTGAGCGTCAACTGAATCTTGTTATAATAATAATAATATAATAATAATGGTGGCGCTACAGTTCGAGGTGGACCTGGGCCTAGCTTCTCAGCAACCACTCGTGTTGTGCGTGCTATTGTTCTGCCACGAGTGGAGGGGACCTACAGTTTAATGCCGACTCCGAACGGCGAGATTGAGAAGCTTTTTCTAGACAGTTATACTCTTTGAGCATTGTCAGTGACTCGAAAGAGGTGGAGCCGTGAAAAAATGTTTGATGTTTTTTTCGAAATTCGAACCGACGACCTCGAGCGTAAGAGTCGACGCACCTACCCACTACGCCACGGCGCCCACTGAATTCTTGTTACAGTATAGTTCGGATATAAGAAAGTCCAAAAATCCCAAAAATTTCTTTCTTATATCCGTTTTGTCTTTTATGCAATAAACGGATATAAGAAAAATGAATGCTTATATCCGAAGAACTGATATAAGAAAGAAATGTTCTTATAGGAAAACTAAAAAAGTTTGTTTTTACAAAACAAATTACACGTATTCGCGGTTTTTTCTTGTTACAAACGTCAACTTGACATTGATTGTTACTGTTATTTGCACGGGGGAGTTCAAAATCTTCTTGCGTACACTCATGCTCAAAAATTTCTTATAAACGTTCTTATTTCAATATATCTATCAAATTCGGTGTTAGGAAAAAGTTTCTTTTATCCGTATTTTTCTTATAAGCGTTTTTCTTGTAAACGTTATTTTTTGTATGAAGTTGTATGAAGGCGTGTACGGTGTATTTGCTAGTATTTCTTATAAGCGATTTTTTCTTATATACGACTTTCTTATAACCGATATGTACTATATGAAGAGTTTTTCAAGGCAAGACAACTTTGAACATTCGCTGTGAGTGCACCCTTAAGCCGAGGCCCAAACTATCAATGTTTTGTTAACATTCACGAACGAAGAACGTCAACAATTAAAATTTATTGCCAAAATTCCGAGATGGTTACGGCAACTTTAGGATCGTTAACGTCAATTTTTGGTCGTAATGATGGTCCCAGTAGACAAGCAATTCATAATCTAGTGAATAAATTTGAGTCTAATGTTCCCGTGTCGATGGGACAACGGGATGGCGGAAGTGGCGAGAATATTGCTCGTTCTTTCGTCGCAAACGTACAAAATCGATAGAACGCAGTCAAACGGAGTAGAACCTCTCTCAACATGAAGTTAGCTCAAGAACTAAATCCACTCGATCATATGAAGCGACGTACGTTCTCGGATTGGGTTCTAAAAGTGTTTGGAAGAAAATGTCCAATTTCATCGCAAAATCATTGTCAGTGATGAAGTGCATTTTTGGCTAAACAACTTTCTCAACAAACAGAATATGCGTTATTGGTTAGAGCAAAATCCTCATGAGCTTTAAGAAAAACCCCTTCATCCAAAAAAAAAGTAGTTTTCATGCTGGTGGTGTCAATGGACAGTTTTTTTTTTCCGTTGATGGAAATGACCGTCAGGTTGCAGCCAATAGGGATCGCTACAGAGACATGTTGCAGCGTTATTTCGTCAATTGTATGAACATTCATGATTTAGTTTCAACCAGTCGGTGCCAAAAGCCACACAGTAGGTGTAAAAATCGACTTCTCGAAAGTTCAATTCGATGAAGGTGTTATATCGAGAAATGGTGTGATATAACACCTCTGGACACTTTTTTATGAGTCTACGGTAAATCATCGGCCTACGCCATTATGTCGGCGTCGATAAAGGAACTCAGAGCGAATATTCAACGAAAGATAGCGGCCATTTCCGTCGAAATGTGCAGCCCAGTCGACGAAAAATTGGGTTCAACTATTCGACCGCTGCAAACGTGCCCGTGGTGGACATATGAACGACGTTGAATTCCACTCGCAAATGCTTTGATTGAACTTCAAATTAAGAATACACTCGAGATATCTCAAACGGTATGCGCGTTATTTAAAAAAACAATCAAGTCCCCACTGGAAAACCTGATATAAGTTTGAGTGTCGTATGAACACATCGTTTTACTGCGTGCCAATAGTCAGCGAATACGCATAAAACCAAATTTAAACTAAATAACTCAATAACAACAAATTAATTAAAAGCAATTTCACCATCATCGCAATCGCATTTTCAACTTGCGCCCCAAACAGCCGATAAACGTTCTCAAAATCAACGTTCTAACACCAACCCAACCACTACCGCACATCGACAGCATTCTCCATCAATAACTGTACCCTGTCACAACGACCACCACTCAACCCCACTTCAACTTCAACATCTTACTGCCTACCGTAATCATTTGCCAACCGAGACGCACTCATCCATTCACTCTCTTGACACGAGAGAACGAACTGGTGCAACTAGAGTGCGCCTAGTAGGTCAATGTCCTATGCATTCACGCAGGGAATTCCCTTTAGCAATTCCCTCAAATTGTTTACTGTGATTTCCCTGCTTTTCCCAAACGCTAACGAGACCAACATAAATCATTCAACCACATATCCAGCTGACAACAGCAGCCGTGCCGATACACAACAATCACAATCACAATCACCCCTAATCCCAGACGTACACAGAATGACAACCCAACCCAGTCATTGGGATAACGAGACAAAAGAACAAGTTGAGCAACACTTATCCCCGAAAAAAAAAAAATCACACAAAAGCGCATAGCACCACAGTGACAGTCGTGCATGTGTGCGAGAGGGGATTCTTTCAAGATCCTGTAGCACATGTGCGTACGTATTCCCATCAGCGCAGAAGGATCAAATGAAACGCACAATACGCTGAATAAATAAAAAGGACGAACAAATTGTATGCGCGGTGAAAAACCACTGGCGAGAGGGAAAATCCTGGAGGCGCACGTTTTTGTCAGGTAACACAACAAATAAACCGCAGAGATAGGTTCAACGAACCCACCCGCCATATCCCGTTGCATTGTGCGTAAGTGGAAGGGTGTGTCGGAGAAAGTTAGATAACAAAAGGGACGACAGGGATGCAATTTGCTGATAAAGAGGAACAATTGGGTCGTCAGATTTTGTGATCAGTTGGTCTAATTTGATCCGTCGTAAGAGGAAAATCGATCAGATTTCGTAGAATGATCAATTACCTCCAGATCCTCAGTCTAATGCGATCTTGGACGGTGTTTACATGATTGGAAGAAGGCAGGAGTGTCGGAGGGAGTGTTTGACTTTCCAAAACGTTGGATGGACCGAAAATACATCTCTTTCCAACTGATCGGAAAATCATGCACTCCTGCCTTCTTCCACTTCCAATGACTGCAGAACACTCGCCAGCATGTGATCAGAATCTCTACAGGCTCACCTTGAGACCCAAAGAGATGTCGAGAGCACATCTTTCGTCACGGGATGTGTCCACTTGCAATAATATTTCCCTTGGACATTGTCCAACACAGAAAGATGCGAAACAACACAGAATTTCATTCCAATTCCAACGATTAATGCCAAATAATTGCCCCAGTTATGTTTTCACGCCTGAGGTGATCGCTGGGATCTAGATTCTATCGCAGTTCCTTAAATCTACGGTCCGTCGCCGATCTGAATTCAAAGAACATGAACATTCACAATGAGGGCTTACCTTTCTTTTCAAATAACTCAAATCCCGCTGCGCCTTGCGAGTCTCCTTCCTTTCCAGATCCTTGAGCTCGTCCAGAATTTTCGTGTACTTTTCGCGATTCTCAACGTCCGATGCAACATGTAGGTAATCATGCCAGTTCCTCGAATCGAAACCCCAATGGCATGTGCGATTCTCCTGATGTCGATGCACGTGTCCAACGAATTTTTGCGGTGAAAACCATCCCTTACACTCAATGCACATAATACAAGCCGGCTTCATGTACGAATACAATTCCGGTGTGCATATGCCCTCGCACTTGCCAAAGCATCGATGATAGACCTTAAATGAAATAGCACCCTTAGGAATGTCATCAATCGCATACTGATGTCGATCGGCAGTTCTCGGCAATAGTGCCGCACACAAACGCTCCGCATCGGTGCGTGTTATCAAGCCGCTCGCCTTTACATCGGATGGTAGAATTTTGGCCGCCTTAAATTCCATTAACTGATCGGGCGTGCATTGCGAGCAAAATATACCGAGCTCATCAAAAATTCGATTTATCTGATCGAGTGTAAATTCGGCTAGCACATTGTTTAGAAATTGTGGCAGACAGAGACGTAGCTCCCCACCTAACGAGAAACATCCAATTATCTTTCCCTCTAGACGGGTCTCATACAATTCTCCGCGTCCTGTATCGGCTGCCGTTAGGATTGGCTGCGGTAACTCCGGCGGTGGTGGCGGCTGAACTATAAGCGTTGGCGATTCATTAACATCCAATGGTTCCGGTGAGCTAAGTATCTCCTTTTTGATGATTGTTGTTGGACTAACCGCACCGGCTGCGGCGGCGGCCACTAATGATTGTCCAGGACCCTGAAGACTTTTTGTCGCACTACTTTGGTACGTTTTCAGTACGGTGCGAATGTTTTGTGTTACGTATTCCGTCATTTTCTTTTTTTCTAATTTAATTTTTTTGTTTTCGTTTGTGTTGTACTTTTATAAAAATAGATTAGATTAGAGATGCGTGTTTCTTTTTGTTGCTTGACAAAAAAAACTTGTTTTGCTGACCAAATGTTTGGCTTTACATTTCGATGCGATCGGTTCGTTTCTTCCTTAAGGCGACTAGTCAAAGGCTCGATATGACATTACCCGAAACGCGACGCGTTTGTTTTGCTGTTCCTCCTGTTCTCTTTCACTTACCGTCGGAATGACAACGACGGCGCAACGACAGCGATGCTGAAGATGATGATGTTGATGAGCAGCAACGAGGACGCGTACACGAAAACGAGAAGAGGAATTTTGCTGATAAAAAAAACCCGACTAAGCAAAAAACGACGACGACGACAAACTTCGTCTGTTCACACACAGCGCGAAAAAGTTCATCAAGCCAGAAGAAAATAAATACAACCAACAAAACGCAAAAAAAAAAAATAACAACCAAAAAAAAATCAACGAAGTATATTTATTTATTTTTAGAGCACACACGTTCTTTTTTTTTTTTTTTTTTGGTTATCCCTCTCACTCTGGCCGGTGCTTCTGAGAATACACTTCTTTCTTTTCGTTATTTTCTTTCTTCACTTTATTTTCGTTTTATTGGGACTCTTTTTGCTTTATTTTGCACTTCTTATTTTTTTGGCAGGAATTGGAAGAGAATTCCTTCCTTTTTTTGCTTTACACAATTTTCGTTGCGTTGAATTGGTAACACTTTGTATCAGCATCGTATGCTCCACACAATCCTGCTGCAACTGCTGGACGTCGTCGTGGACATCCGAGAATTCTATTGAAAGGCCTGCACCAGTGCATATCCATTGCAAGCGGGGGGAGTTAATTCCTTATTCGTTTTCTTTTATTTTGTCACACTGAACTCACATGGAACATATCACACACACACACACGCAGCGCACAGATCTATGCAATCATAAATCGCAAGGGGTAGGTTGTGGCGACGATGTTGATGGGTGATTTTTGGGGGGAGCACAGACACACTTTTATTATTTCTTTCAACTTGCTCCTTGTGGCGGAAGATGCACTTCTTTCGGGGCGCTTTTGTTTGACTCTTCACTTCACTTCCCGTCACGTATCGTGTATTCCTTGCAGAAAATCGAAGCCCGAACACACCGGGCGATCGCAGATGGGGGGGAGTGCGAAGTTTAACAGCTCGAACGTCTGGCGGGCTGCTCTTGCTGTGTAGCTGCTGCTCCTGCTAAGCACACCGACGACGACGACGACAACGACGATGGAGGCGACAATTCCGACGATGACAACGTTTAACCCCACACCGGGTGGAGGTTGTCTGTAAGGCGCCGCGTTCTACTACTGTGCGCCAATGAATGATGCTGTCGAGATGATGCTCCCGCGTTCAGGTGGTGAGCTTTTTTTTGTATTTTTTCTTTTGCTTCTCTGATTTTTGCTATTTTCACTTATTTTTTGCACACACCACAAAAAAAGAAATAAGACAGAAATTATTACATAAAATTTTTGCTTCTTCGCCGTCGATTTTTCGTGTGATTCTCTCTGATTTTCACTTGGAAAAATTATTATTTTTACACGACAGTGAGACGACGACAGACAGGCGACTAATTCACGAAGGCTGTACGTTTGGGGAGCAGGCGAAAACACATCGGCGGAGGATTCTAATTGGAGATGAAGAGAACACACACAAAAAAAAAACAAAAAAAAATATAAACCTCAACGAGCAACGAAAGAACGGAAGGAAAGACGAACAACACTGGAGAGAGAGGTGAACTTATTTATTTTTATTTTTTTATTCTTCACTTATAATTTATTATTATTTGTCGTGTATTCTTGTGTTTCTTTGTTTATTTTTATGTATTTCTTGCGATTTCTTTTCTTTCTTCTTTTTACGCGACGACCGATGCGACCACAACGACGACGACTGCGGCGACGACGACAACGACGGCGACGACGGCAACGGCAACGGAGAACATTTCGTTCCTCTCTGTGATATTACCAAAACATGTCTATTCCTATTGCATGAGCTGAGTTCAGCTGAGCATGAGAATCTCGTTTGAACATCGCAAACTGTCGCTTTTGCTAAAAATGCCACGAGAGAGCGAGAGCGTGTGCGTGTGTGCTGTTGGTTTCCGACACGCCCGCGTGTGTATGGGTGAGGTGAGAGGGTGATGGCTGCATTGCTCCGCACGAGACGACAGAGAGAATCGGTTCTAAGTGGAAATGAGACAATTGGATTATTGCAGCTCTCTGCCGGCGGCTGTGTGTGCGTGCATGTTCTCGGAAAGAAATGAGCGCCACTCTTTGTGTAGAAATGCAATGGGATAGGACTGCGCTTGGGTGTGTGCGTGTGTGTCGTGAGCAGAGTTGGCGGCGGCGAGAAAGTCATCCGTCCGATGGTGGTGGTGGCGGCGATGACTGCTGGCTGAAACAAGCATGGCCGGCGTTTCGCATTGCACGTGTGTATGTGAATGGGTAAAGTGGCAGAATGGGTTTCGGGGTGTTTGACTGTGTGTGCGCGTTGTGTTTGGCCATAGCATGCCATGCCATGCCGTGTGCGAGCGGCGACGGCATTGGACTTTTTTTTTGCTGCTCCGCTGCTGTCGGTCGCTTTGTCAGATTTTTGTCGTTTGTTTTTTGTTTTGCATTTTCTTATTTGCAAAAAAGACGAGAGAGACAGTGTGAGAGAGAAGGAAATCTGCATTGTTGCCGGGTTTAGTTGATGTCAATGGGGGTTGTGTTCGATGAGTGGACGCTTTCTGATTGGAAATTTTAAGCGTGAATCAGATTTATTTGTTTGACCTAAGCTTTGGCTGATGGATGTATTCTATTTTTGAATGTTTCTAGGAATTTTTTTTTAGGAATCTTTTGGTTAAAATGTATAAAAATGATCCAGTGCCTAAGTATAAAACTTGAGATATGTGTAAGGCGAAGGTATTTGAATCGGGCTGTCTTAACTCCTACCGGACACTTGCGAAAAATATAGAGAGAAATAACATTAGCGCAGCAGTTTCAAAACAGCTTTTGTTGAATGGTAAGTTAAGTTTTACAGGCTTGTAAACCTCAAACAGATACTTACTTAGGTGGAGCTACAGTTCGTAGTGAACCTGGGCCTCAATTAACAAGCCTCACCAACTAGCACGGTCCTTAACTACCTGCTTTCAGTTGCGCACTCCAAACCGGTTGAGACTAGGACTCTTGATTTTACCCGGGTAATACCCAATTCTGCATTTTACAGGGTACCCGGGTAATCAGTGAAAGAAGAAAAAGTACCGGGTACCCAAAGTGATGGCGGGTATCCAATAACTTACGGGTACCCAAAATTATGGTTCCTGGGTAATACCTGAAAATGCGGGAATTTTCCCGGGTTCCCGGGTATTAAGAGCTCTAGTTGAGACCCCGTTCAACTTGTGCGCCGCACTTACGGCGAGGTATCCCTATACCACCGCGTCGCTCTTGGTTCTGCGGGCCGTTCAACTTGTGCGCGGCACTTAAGGCGAGTTCTTTCGCTACCGCCCCATCCCTTTGGGTTAGATTCGAAGACTCTGCGGGCCGGAGCAATGGTGTCCATTCGCTCTACATATATACTCAGCCATTTTAAACGCCTGATACGCAGTTTTTTGACTATGTCGATGTCGCTGTACAACTCGTACAGTTCGTCGTTGAATCTCCTTCCCCAAAGTCCGTCAAACGGGACCGTATATTTTACGAAGAATTTCTCTCCCGAAACGACCGAGGATATCCTCATCCGCTTTTGATAAAGTCCATGCTTCAGTGCCATAAAGCAGGACTTGGATGATCGAGGTCTTATATAGAATCTCCTTATCCTTGTTCGGGATAGGGCCTTACTACTCAATTGCCTTCTCAGTTCAAGGAAAAAGTGACTGGCAAGAGTTACTGTTCGTTTTATTTCTGACGAGGTGTTGTTGTCAAAGTTATAGCAGAGCCAAGATAGACAAAGTGCCTTACTACCTCGAAGTTATAGCTGTCGATTGTTTCGTCGTTTTATTCAATTTGTCGATGTTTTCCCTTCTTATTTTTGCTTGGTTTTGCCGTCATTTACTGCTAAACTCATTTTAACTACTTCCATTTTGATACTAGACAACGCACCAGTGACAGCTCGTTGTGTTCGTATCGTCGGCGTACGCCAGTAGTTGCACAGACTTTTGAAAGATTGTGCGTTCGAGTTTCATTCAATTCGTTCAAATATGATGTTAAGGGAATCACATGACAGCGCGGCACCTTGTCCGAATCCTCTTTAGACATCAAGGACCTCAGACTAATAAAAGTCCAAAAATATTTGCTGTTGACTTAGCCATCTATTGTTTTACTTTTGTTCTTGTCGTGCTGACAATTTCGACAATTAACAAAACCATTAAATTGAAAATGAGCCTCGCAGCTAAACGTTATTTCGCTTGCTGCTGTTGAATTAGCAACGAAAACTTTGTGTAGCCCTCCATTTTCTATAAACCTTTACTGTCATGATACAAGATTGCAAGTCATGTTTGACAGCTCGTAAAATCGAACTGTGACGTGACATGGAAGTATTTTTGCAACGAAAAAGAAAACGAATAGAATACCAATCTTATACATTGAGAAATATTGAAAACTTCTTTTCAAAGTGAATGCTACGAGTATGTAGCCCAAACAGTGCGTTTTTTGAATATAAGTTTTGGCCGAAATGAAGCACCCACCGCGACTGCTGTACGCAAGTTTGTGCAAAAAGTTCATGACCACTAATGGTTCCTGTCGTTGTACGCTGCGCACAGATGAGAATGTGGCTGCTGTGGCCGAGAGTGTTATACTCAATTCACGAACATCTACTCGCCATCGATCTCAACAGCTCAACATTTCACGCACTAGCCTGAGAAGAATTCTGCACAAAGATCTCGGATTATTCACTTACAAGGTCCTTCAATTGCTGAGTCATTGAAGGCGCGCGACCATCCGCTTCGTTATCGCTTTGCAGTTTGGGCCAGCAGCTTGAATTGGACAACGATTTTGGGCGAAAAATCTTCTTTTCTGACGAATCTTCTTTTCATCTCGGCGGCTACGTTAACTAACAAAATTGGAAAACCCGCACGTTAGCGTCGAGATGCCAATGCATCCACAGAGAGTAACAACTTGGTGCGGATTGTGGAGTGGTGGCATCATTGGACCATTTGTCTTCGAAAATGGGGCTGGGAACAACGTTTCGGTCAACGGTGAGCTTTACAGAACCATGTTAACCGACTTTTGTTTTTACTGAAATTGAAGACATGGATTTGAACGACCTGTGGTCCCAAAACTTCCTTGCTTTTCCATGTTCAATGTCGGCTTCTTGAGTGCCTTCGCACTTCGATTGTAAGATGCAATCCTTCCGACTACTGTCCCTCTTAAGCTTCTTCTGATTCTGTATCATATACAGAATCCAAAACAATGTAATCTCCTCTTAAATAAATATTAAATGAATAAAAAATACTTTTTCGTATCTTCCCTATCCCATTTTATTGGTTCGTCAAACACACAATAACCTCCTGCCAATTTAGCTTGCTTCAAAATGTCAGAATAAATGTTTTAAATTTCACTCTAAAAATTTAAAATGTATTTATGAACAACCCCATTGAACGAACTCATTCACTCTCAATCTGTAAGTGCCAATGACAACCTTATCCAACTTCACGTTTAAACAAATGACAGCTGACGGGTGAGAAAGTTTTTTCAAATAAAAAACTAGTTCAAGTTTGGCGCGCTTATCTCCGTCTATTGTCTATTTTCCCAATTTCCTTTCCATCGTCACCCTCATCGTTGTTCCACGTACCAATTTCAGGTGCAAGTGGAAAATCATAGAAAACTCATCTCAAATCACAGTAAATTAAAAGTTATCACTCATAAAATGGATCTCAACGATGCCGTTCTCACATGTGCGGTGAATATTCAGTGGACCAACGCCGTTGGCGTTACAGGACGAAAATTGGTCTATCGCTCGGCCACCCTACGACTAGTTCGCAACGATCTCCGGGAAATTTTCATCGAGGTATCAACAGACAAAACGAAGCCCATCAAGTTCAAGCTGAAGGATATTATGGTTCACAAGAAGTTCATGAGCGAGGGCAAGGCGACGTTCAACTTCAAGGCGGAAAACTGTGCTATGTACTTGTCCAATGCTCCACCTGGCACTCTGATGAATTTCTTACGGACAGTTTTTGTGAAGATGCATGGATCTACGAATGAGAATCTGGACGAGGCGGCCATGCAGAAGAAACTGCGAGCACATCTTATGTCTGGACAACCGAGTAATTTCGAGGAGGTGAGTCCTGTGACTACAGCCGAGATGGTGTTGGCAAGAAAGGCGGCAGGGATCTCTAAGGGTTCTGTCACCACACCATCACCGAAGGCTGTTAAGAGACGAAGGGCGGATGAAGCACCACGAGCGGGGGAGAGCTCATTGCCGGCAGCTAAGAAACTCTACCAATCGTCTCCGTTGACCGAGGAGAATCTCAAACTCTGCCAGGAGCAGATTGACGTCCTGCAAGCCTGTATCGCTGGCAAGAGTGTCTTCTTCACTGGGTCAGCTGGAACCGGGAAGAGTTTTCTCTTGAGGAAGATTATATCCGCTTTGCCGCCTGATGGGACTGTGGCCACAGCTTCAACGGGTGTTGCTGCTTGTCTCATTGGTAAGGAATTGTTTTGAACACAGACTCAAGAGCCTGGTTGAACTCTTGTGTACTCGTAGGTGGTGTAACCTTGCACGCATTTGCGGGAATTGGTGGAGGTGATTCGAGCATGCAGCGGTGCATTGAGATGGCCTCGCGATCTGCGTCGGCACAAAACTGGCGAAAGTGCAAAAGACTGATTATTGACGAGATATCAATGGTGGATGGGGCGTTCTTTGAGGTGAGTAATATGTCCAGCGTTGAACGCTATCGATTTCTTTGTCTGATTCCCGGCGAAAAAACTGCACCCTGCGGTGTAATTTGCTCGCAGTTTTGTTGACATCAATTCGCTGGCCTCTGAGTCAGCGTTGTTTGTCTGTTTTCGTGGCAGTCGACTGTATTTTTATCGTTTCTCTTCACAGAAAATTGAAACAGTTGCCAGGCATGTACGAAAGAATGACAGGCCCTTCGGTGGAATCCAACTAATCCTGTGCGGAGACTTTCTTCAGCTTCCCCCAGTCGTCAAGCGTGACGACTACAACAATCCGCAGGCGAATGCACAGCGCTTCTGTTTCCAGTCCAGTGTCTGGGAGAAGTGTGTCACACTCGTCTACGAATTGAAAGAGGTCCATCGCCAGAGTGACCCGGAGTTCGTGAAAATCCTCAATCATCTACGAATCGGGCACGTGAACGAGGAGATCGAGAAACGTCTGATGACCACTTCCAAGCAAAAGATTGAGAAAAATGGAATTTTAGCCACCCAACTGTGTTCACACACCAACGATGCAAACTCCATCAACGAGTCCAAGTTGGAGGGCCTCGAGGGCGAGAAGGTGCTCTTCAAGGCCGAGGACAGTGACCTAGGCATGACCAAGCAGCTAGACAATCAGCTCCAAGCACCATCCCAGCTGTACTTGAAGATCAATGCGCAGGTGATGTTGCTGAAGAACATAAACATCTCTGCCGGCCTGGTGAACGGAGCTCGGGGAGTCGTCGTGCGCATCGAGAAGGGAGTTCCCGTTGTGCGTTTCAAGAACAACACCGAATACACATGCAAGCATGAGAAGTGGTCGATTAAGACCCCAACTGGTGGCATTGTGTCGCGCAGACAAGTCCCACTGAAGCTGGCGTGGGCGTTCTCCATTCACAAGTCACAAGGTCTCACCCTGGACTGTGTGGAGATGTCTCTGTCGAAGGTATTCGAAGCTGGTCAAGCTTATGTGGCACTGAGTCGTGCAAAGAGTCTGGACAGTGTGCGGATCCTGGACTTCAATGCGAAGCAGGTCTGGGCGAACCCACAGGTCTTGCAGTTTTACAAATTGTTCCGAAGACGTCTGCACGATACGACCATGATTCCGCTTGGGAATAAGAACACGAAGGAGCGCAAGGAGAATGGTACCAACAGCGCCCTGAGCAAGCTGAAAAAGAGTCTCATGAGCAAGCCGTTGGTGTCGATTAGCTAATGGCCGTAGATGGTTTTAGGTAAATTGAATGACTTCCATTCCGCAGCCGAGTAGATTTAAGTGACGAAAGAGAGTAGAGAGAGAGAGAGAGATATATTTTATTTTTGCACCGCAAGACTAATTGTAATTTACATAGTAAACAATTGGGAATAAAGCTAAATATTTCACCGTGAGTTTTTGGTTTCATTTTGTTGGGAAATGGTGGGGTTTGGCAGGGGAAATGTGGCTTTAGAAAGGGATGACACGAAATAAAGTGCAACTATGGTCGCCATTTGACTGATTTTTGGAAGGGTTGATAATTTAAAGGTCAGCTAGAGTGCGAAACCTTGGATCAACGATGAATTGTACAAATAACATGCGTACCGAGATCAAACGCAGAATGACTTGCCTACCGCCGTTTTTTTGGGCTCAAAAGGCAATTGAGTAGTAGAGCCCTCTCTCCGCAGACCAAGTTGACTTTGTATATGACCTTGATCATCCCAGTCCTGCTTTACGGCGCAGAGGCATGAACAATATCCCAAGCGGATGAACAGTGTCTTGGTCTTGGTCGAGAGAAAAGTTCTGGGCGCGATCTTTGGTCCTGTTTGCGTTGATGGCATTTGGAGAAGGTTCAGCCACGAATAATATTGGCTGTACAGCGACATGAGTCCAGCCGGGCACCTACGGATCCAACCCCTAAGATGGCTAGGCCATGTAGAGCGTATACACAACTTAGCTCCAGGCCGAAGAGTCTTCGACTCTAAACCTGTGGGACCACGCAGCGGAGAACGTTCACGTACACGGTGGCGCTTACAAGTCGAGGGGGACCTCGGCTTCACTGTGTGGGATAAAGTTACCAATCCAATGGTGCAGCCTCAACAAAGCTGTCAACTACAACCTTCTTAACCGTGTGCAAAGATAGGCAAGTATTTGCATCAGTGCTTCAGTTAACGGCACTGAACATAGTTCTCAGTTCTCTACCTTTATCTACTCTATTTGCTTGGAAGACAGTTAGCAGGTAGCTACTGCGGTTAGACTTAATACACTTCATCTGTGGAACAACTACCACATCGGTCACACTAATTTGGAGTTCCTTCCCCACGATACCTTGTGGTAAAGGTGTCTAATCAGAATGAGCAGGCCTTCTCTCAAGACTCTCAGTGCCATCAGAGGGCACTGCTATTCGCACACACGGCTCTAGATTGGGTATCCCTCACAATGACTTTTGTTGAATTTGCAGAGACCAGGAAAAGGAGGAGACTGTAACACATCTCCACCGCACGTGTAACGCCTTCTCCAACTGTAGGAAAATTTACCACCGAGCCTACTTCTTTAATGACCTATATGAGCTGAACAACGTCGGCATTAGTCAACTCTAAGTATTCATAGCACGCACCAATTGGTTCAATGGGTAGCAGACACCCGATCCCTGTGGTACCACAATGGGCCGATATTGGACTCAGCCACTGCAATCTAACCTAACCTAACCTAGCGTGCGTAATTGGAAGCAGGTGGCTAAGGACTGTGCCAGCTGGAGAAGATTGTTGGTTGAAGTCCAGGTCCATCCCGGATGTCCATCGCTAACCATCACAAAAGGAAACCAAAACTGAGTAAGGCAATTGTTGGTTGAAATCCAGGTTCATCACGGATTGTAGCGTCAGCAACAGAAGACGAAGAAGAGAGTTTAAGCAAAGAAAAAGACGTCAATTCAAATTCGATTCTAGTTGCGTGCTTCACCTTTTATGGGACCTTTTATTCACCTGTCATCTTCAAATGTTCTTTGGACCAGAGTTGTGATGCTCATTCACTTGGCATGACTTAATGCTTTTTGGCGGTTAATCCGCAGTTCTCTGGGGTCTCATCACGTAACTTTTCAGACGGCTATCGTTCCAGACGATTGACTGGATCTGTGTTGATAACGAAAACAGATCATCACTGCAATTTTGGTCCCAACTCCGTTCAAAGTACGGCGCTATCGACAGCAAACAGACGAGTTTGATCTTCTTAGAAGAAATATTGACAACACTCAATCCACGGAAATTTGGATCTTGTTCTTCTTGTGACGCTACAGTCCGTAGTGGACCTGGTAGTGAACCTCAACTAACAACCTCCCCCAGCTAGTAAGTTTTTTTGCCAGCTGGCGCCGATCCCGCACGCCAATTTGGTTGAGATAGGTAGTTAGACCTTAATCTATATCCATCTGTCCCAAACAAAGATCTTTACTACTCTTATCCGCATGAGAACTTCGCTTGAAAAATCATGAACATTCCCGCACAAGCACATTCCTCAGAAACTATGAACTATATAGTCGGAGTAAGAAACCCTTTACCTCACGCTAAAAAGAAAAACAAATTCCACTCCAGAGCATAAGAGTAAATCATTTGCTAGGTCTTATTAGATATCGTTATTCGCCCCTAACAGACCACATACTATCTACAGATCATTTGTATTAGTTCACTTGGAAGTCTCCACTCCATCCTAGTGTTCATCTTCCGATTTCATGCCGCTGCCGACGGGACCATGACGACGTTCCCAGATCAATCGATGTTTCTGTTTCATGTAACATGACTTCGCGTTACCATATGCTCCCAAGTCACCATCTGAAACCAAAAAAATACTTCAAACCGGATCGCTGGAATCAACAACTACTCACATTTGATAAACCAGTTCTCAGCGGCTTTTTCATATGTATCCAGAAGTGGCCTACACTTTACCATATGATCAGGCGACTCGTACAGCACACAATCTTCAAAGCGTTGACGAAGGATGTTAACGATTTCGTTTTCAACCATACGATCGCGACGGAATTGCTGATCGGCTTCGAATCGGCAGACTGCATCGTCAGTATAGCACTCATCGATGGTAGGGACCCTGCGGAATTGCTGGTGGTACCATGGGTAGTTTTTCTGATTCGGTTCGACGACATTTTCTGTTGATGAAAGAGATGCGAGATTGGTAAACAACTGCTGCTAGAGGTTATGTTATGTAATTAGAATGGTTTTGTGGATTTTCAAGTGCAACTAACAAATGAAAAAGCGTGAAAACGCTTTTGTTGCATAAAGAGATGATAACTATTTGATTTTGGATGATATCCTTACCTCTAAACCAGGTGACAGGTCCTTCTACCATGCTGGACACTGAATTGGCAAAAGCCTGCATCGGGCTCCGAGCTTCCGGCATTTTGAACGATTTTTGCTGGGGATGAGAAGTTTGTTAGACGTTTGTCTTATTACATAAACTTTCAGTCTATAGCGAACCTGGAAATCCTAATTTCTTGAAAAAGAAAAACCGATTACGTCCTGAAAACTAACTAAATTAGACAGACGATGGCAGACAGCAAAATTTTTTCGTTATGTCAAAACTGACAGCTGTTCTGTGTTAGGATAAAAATGTACTAGATGAAATTTTTAAAGGGTGAATCAGTAATAAAATGTTGTGTTTTCTTGTGGAATTTTTGCACGAATATTGTTTAAAATTTAATAGAGCAAGAAGGATTGTCTTAGGACAATTATAAAACTATGTATATGCCGTATGTGCTGATGCTGGGATGAGGGTTAACGTGGACAAATACGAGGTTATGGTTATTTCCAGAACCTCTGTTCAATGCACTCTACATGTTAGTGGAGTCCCATTGAAACAGGTGGAGAAGTTCAAGTATATCGGGGTCTTCTTCACTAGTGATGGGAGGAATAATGCTGACCTTTCCTGTAGGATTGGTCAAGCTGGCTCAATTTTGAAACAGCTTGGTCGATCTGTAATCAGGAAGGCCGAGCTTGGTGTCAAAGCCAAGTTAGCGGTTTTTAACGCAGTATTTGTTCCAACTCTCACCTATGGTCATGAAATTTGGGTAATGACCGAAAGAATAAGATCGCGAATACAAGCTGCCGAGATGAGATTTCTTCGTGCTGTTGTGGGAATTACTCGCCGGGATAGGGTGAGAAACACGACAGTGCGCGGGGAACTCAATGTTGGGCAGCTGCTTCTTCGAACGGAAAGGGCTGTACTTCGTTGGTTTGGTCACGTGGCACGAATGTCCCCATCATCACGACTTCCGAGGCGTGCCTTGAATGCGATTCCATCAGGTAGGCGACCGCTTGGTAGACCTAGGATGAGATGGTTGGACCAAGTCCAAACACTCGCCTGGTTGCGCTTGAGCATAGCTCCTGATGAGTTAGAGTCGATGGCGGAGGATCGAGTGGCCTGGAGATCTCTCCTGCATGCATTGCCCCCGCGACCCCTTTAGTGGAACATGCGGGTCATTGAAAATGAGATGAGAGATGAGATGAGTATATGCCCTTTTTAAAATATTTAGAAAAATAAACCGGTTAAAGAATTTTTTTAAAACCTAAACGGCATCATGTTTTAGGTTTAAAAATACAACTCTAGTTTTTTTTGTTTACAACGATATTTTTGTTATTTCATTGGATTATGGTGGATGTCGATGTTTTCCATTTTTCATCAAAATGGAAACCATTCGTTTTTTCTGAGATCCTAGGAGGACCTTAATAAAGTTGAAATATTCATAATACGTTAGCTTCTAAAAGAGGGGTGATAGAAAACGACGCACACCAAACTTTATATTCATGAGACAATGGACGCAAACTATAACATGGACTTCCTCTGTTGCGCTGTCCCACAAGCTCAAAATCGAAGGGACTTTGACAGTTCCAAAGAGTTAATCTAGTTAGATCCCAAAAGAACCAAGGATTCCTTAAAACTTAACAAATCAGATCAACTATACTACTAGCAATTATCGGATATTTTTTAAGCGAAAACTCTCCAGACTTTGCACGATTCTACAGCTGGCATTACAATTCGCTGAGCCTCAAGGCCCTTTTTCCTTTGTGTGCATCGCCTCATCGCGGGTGTTTCCTGTTTTGTTATCCAACTGTCTCAGAGTGGGCGTTCTTCGGGCCGGGGAAACATTTTTTAAGTAAACCGTAGACGCCTGGCTGGATTCATCTCATGTCGCTGTACAGCACGTGTAGTTCGTGATGGAATCTTCTCCTCCAATCGATATCAACGCAAACAGGGCCAACCTTCACACGCAGAACTTTTCTTCCGAAGCAACGGTTGTTCACTTTCGTTATTGCTCATGCCTCTGCGTCGCAGAGCAGGACACAATAATCGAGGCCTTGTCAGCTTGGCCTTTCGTGAGAGGGTCGTATGCCTTTTCCAAGTCTACAAAACAACTGTAGATCGGTTTGGCATACTCCTAAGCCCTCTCGCGTACCATTCTTAGACTGGAAAGCTGGTGGGTTGTAATTCTGCCGGGACGAAAGCCGCATTGTTCATCCCCCATTCTGGATTCTAGCATAGCTCTAGAACGCGTCTCCGACACCTTTTTTTTTTTTTTTCTTTTGGAGAATTTTTAGAAACACTACTGGAGCACTCAGACTCAAAACTGGTCCATTGTACTGCCAGGTAGCAACCTACTCCAGTGCCGTTAATTTGATCCCAACGGCAAATGGTGACTGGACCGATTTCGGAATCGAACCTGGGACCCCTCGAACTTGGGTCAGGCACTTAACCAACTGCGCCATCCAGTCGTCCGACACCTTAGCCTAGACTTTACCGGAGAGTCTTAAGAGATATGCCTCTGTACATGGAACACTCTCTTTTGTCCCCCTTTTTGAAAAGAGGGGCAGTCACCCCAGTTGGCCAATCGCCAGGTAAAGATTAGTTAAGGACTTCGTCTACCTTGGCTCCGCAGTAAACAGTACAAACAATATCAGTACCGAGATCAAAGGCTATTGAGTAATAGAGCCCTCTCTCGGAAGACCAAGTTGACTCTATACAAGACCTTGATCATCCCAGTCCTGCTGTACGGCGCAGAGGCATGAACAATATCCCAAGCGGATGAACAATCTCTTGGCCTTTTCGAAAAGCTCTGCGCGCGATCTTTGCATTTGGAGGAGAAAGTTCAAACACGAACTGTATGGACTGTACAGCGAGATGAAACTAACCAGGCGTCTACGGATCCAACGCCTAAAATGGCTAGGCTATGTAGAGCGTATGGATAACTTAGCTCCGGCACGAAGTCTTCGACTCTGAACCTGTGGGACAACGCAACAGAAGATGTCCACGTACACGGTGGCGCACACAAGTCGAGGGGGACCTCGTCGGGCTTGGTGTGCGAAACTGGAGACAGCTGGCGAGAGATCGTGCTGGCTGGAGAGGCATGTTGGGTGAGGCCTAGGTCCACCTCGGACTGTAGCGCCCTAAGAAGAAGACGTTTCACCGTGTTCTCAAGCCACCTTAATGACATAAGAGGGCCATAAAACTCCCTCTTTACCATTGACCTAAGCATTTCTGACCGGTTATTCATTCACACCGGCGGATTTGCCAACTTTTAGCGATTCAATTGCCAAAACGACTTCCTCCATCGTTGGACTATTGCCCGCCCCACTCAAGACTGCAAATCTGACACCCTTAGTGCCCTGTTCGGGATTGAGCAGCTCCGAAAACTGCTCGCTCCATCTGCGCAAGAGGTCCACCTCATTGGAAAACAACACACCATCTTTGAATTTGACTCCTTTGATGATCTTGAATTCGATTCCTCTGAGTCCACGAATGGTTTGCAAGATCGATGTTCTTTTCTCACCACCAGCCGCCACTTCAAGCCGCTTCACTTCACTGATCAGTCGACAGTTCAGCCCCTCTCAACACACGAACGTCACAATCGTCCGTTTTGTTTTGAGCTGAAATTCGATGGGCCTCAGCAAGGAACAACGAACGATCATTGACGAATCCTTGAATCATTCGATATCGAAGTGTTGCAATGTCTCAGATAAAAAGGCAATTCGAATGTTACATTTCCAACATTCACCCAATCACCACCGACATCACTGCTTATCGCAACCAACAGAACATGATTGATCAATACATTGCGAAGTGAAACATAAGTAGACAGAGCATTTATCAGAAAAAAACTGTAACGCAATACACCTGTCTTGACTCCACATAACCCCAGACAGTGAAATAACTTTTCGATAACAGTCGCCTCGCCTGATACGCCCAAGGACGCAACCGATTCACACCCAATCAGCAGGTCGCGACAAACGGCTTCTCAATGAAAAACAATTCACTTTAATTTTATAAATATATGCGAATATATATTTTTTATTGTTGTTTTTTTTCATATATCTCTATTCTCAACATAATGACATTTTTATTCCTCGGTATCACAATACATTTTTTCTTGTTGGTGTTTAATGCTATAATGTTGTAGTTTAAATTTCCTCAAGCGTATTTCTATACAAAAAAATCATAAAAAAACAATGTTCTCATTTAAAATTTACAATTCCAATTTTGACTGATTAGAGCTTAATTTGAAGGCAAAATTTAGACGAGCTTTAGGGAACAAATGTCAACTAATCGATTTAACGTAAAAACAAAAAACAAAAAAAATAATAAAATTAATTTCCGAGAGGGGCGTTGCTTTAGATTGTTTTGTTTGCAAAATAACTCAACTTGAGATCGTCTAATTTAAAGTTTACTTTCAACAAGGCGCCCGGACTCTCTCACGCACATGGGTTTTCTTTTTGTCAGATTTTTCACTTTCTGATCAGTCAATATGACTGAAATTATAATACAAAAATATCGTTTAATTTTTAAATGGTCGCTTAAATATACTATGTAGGCAAATGACTATTCAAAAGAAAATCAGAAAATCGAGCAAGCTTTCGAGGGCTTTCTCCCAACTCTCCACTCTAAACTCTACAATTCTTTTTTTTCGACTTAAAGACTAAAAAGAAATAACTATCGACTGATTGGTTTTCCTTATATACAACATTTTAGTGGCATTTTTTGTGGTTTTTTTTTTCTTGAAAGGGATGCGTTTGGTGAAAGCTTTGCGGATGGACTGAGCTTTCGGGTGGCATCCCCCTCCCTGAATTGCATGGATTGCTCTTAAAATATCTGTAAGATAGGTCACTCTCACTTGCTTTGCACTTGTGGTCTGGTTGGTTGGCATTGTTGTTGTTGTTGCACACTCACACACATTCACTATAAATGTTCTTTCGTCGTATTTCTTTTGTGTTTTGTTTTGTTTTTTGGTGGTGGCGGCTTACAGCTCCAACTGGAACTGCTCCTGGTGGTCTTCGATTTTCATTGAAACCTTACTTATCGGCTCTGGGGCAGGTACACACTTGCGGAATGGGGTTTTTGGTGTACCACGCAATAGACACGTTGGAATATTGTTTGGTGGGGTCTGGCTCATTGGTGAATTTCTTAGGTTCTTCATGAAGCTGCGTTCATAGATCAGTTTGGTACCTGGAAAAAATTACAAAAAATGCGGAGTTAGTTTTGAATGCAAAGAAAGGGAGGGGAGAGCAAGCAAATACTTTAAATTTGACAAACAAATGGTTTTTAGACTTTGCTCAGTTGGAAGAGGCAGAGAATGTGGTGATAAGGAGACAAGTTCACTGTAAGTCAATGCAAAGCAAGGACACTTTGAACTTGACATCACGTCCATTTGGCAGAGGCAAGGAAAGTGGTCAGTAGGAGACGAGTCCAATGTAAAGCAAGGATACTTGAAACTTAACGCTTCGGTCAGTTGGCAGAGGGAGAGAGTAGTCAGTAGGAGACGAGTTCAGTGCAATTGAAGAGTTCAATGCAAAGCAAGGACACTTGGAACTTGACACCACGTGCATTTGGCAGAGGCAGGGAAAATTGTCAGTAGAAGACGAGTTCAATGCAAAGTAAGGATCCTTGGAAGTTAACTCTTCGTTCAGTTGACAGTCAGAGAAAGTGGTCGTAAGGAGGGAAGTTCAGTGAAAATCAAGTGTTAAATGCAAAGCAAGGACACTTGGTATTGACGCTTCGCTCAGTTGGCAGTGGCAGAGAGTGGTCAGTAAGAGACGAGTTCATTGCAATTGAAGTGTTCGTGGCGGAAATAGTGGTCATAAGGAGACAAGTTCAGTGTAAATCAAGCAAAGCAAGGATACTTGGAACTTGACACTTCGCTCAGTTGGCAAAGACAGAGAAAGTGGCCATTAGAAGACGAGTTCAGCGTAATAATCAGACTCAAAACTGGTCCATTGTACTGCCAGGTAGCAACCCACTCCAGTGCCGTTATTGGGATTCGAACCTGGGACCCCTCGAACTTGAGGCAGGCACTTAACCAAATACGCCATCCAGTCGTGTCGTCGAAGAAGTTACTGCCTAGTGTTAGCAGTCTCCTTCCCCGTAGAGCTGGATAATCGCAGAGCAGGCGGCAGACAGACTCTATTTCCTCCTAGTCACTGCAACTTCTAAATCCACTGGCGTTACTCGCCTAAGTTTCGAAATTATCTCGATTTTTTCTATGACAATTTTTCACAGGCAGTTTTCATTTCCGTCTCACTTTTTCACACAGAGAGCAGATGCACAAAATTGCTAGCAACTCATCTGCACGTACTCGTCATCCACAAGTAAATGGAGCCTTGACTGCATTCGAAACGAATTTGGTTTAGCAGACTATTTTCAAAAATTAATCGTTCTCGTCGTCTTATTTGTCAACAGATTTCGAGTTGTTGCCTTCGAATTTCCACGAATTAAAGGGACCTTTGGGTTGTATTCGAAAAGAATTTGGCTTAGCAGATTATTTTCAAAAATGAATTGAGTGCATCGTGGCAATGTAAACAACCAATTCCGTCTTACATTCGAATTACCATTTCTCCCCCTCATCTGCTGCTCTATGCAAACGAAAAGAATCTCATTCACTTCACATCAACACAGTTCCCTCGCATTTGCTGCGCAGTTTCTGTGAAAGCGCATGTCGATATCATGCACAGATTCGATTTAATCGCTTCAAAAAAAAAGAAACTATAACACAATTCATGCCGACAGCGACGATTTGCATATTTAATGGCTTCAATCTGTGTCTCAGTCAGAGAGTCTGAGAGTTTGATTTGTTTGAATGAAATCATGAATTATTTAAAGACCACGTTCACGATTGCAACGATTTCTTTTGTGCAACAAATTGAGTGGCAAATCGTCTATTTTTGGGCTGCAGGGGGAAAAGAAAACATTCTTTTGCAGGTATTCCTAGCCAACGTGTTGTCAAAACAACAACCAAAGTCAGTTCATGACGTTCAAATGACATAATCACTTGTTCGTGGTGGGAAATGGACCAAAATTTATCGAGGGGATGAATTCCCTTCGAAGAAAATGCTAAAAACTTGAGTAGATGTTGACAAACAACTTTGTGGATGGTATGTGGAATGTAAGTGGATTTTGGTCTGTTGCTGCACTTTGTTTTGAATGCAACGAAAATCACTTTCTGCAGGAGCAATTTCGTCGAAGGAAATGTCAAGTTCTTGGTCTGAGCTTAAAGTTCTGCACTTTGTTCGGTGATTTGAAACTTACCTCCAGGTGTTGTTGAGTACAAGGTACCACCAGGTGTTGATGAGTACACATCTGGCATTTGATTTGGATCCGAAATCAGAACCTTCTTTGTAACAGGAATAGCATGAGAGTAGGCCTGTCTGGCAGTTGGTGATGCTGACATGATTGATGTTTTTGTTGGGTTTTTTGTGTCTAAGAGATTTTGTTTTTTAAGCGTATTACTTTGTCTTCTTTCTCACACTTTCGAATACCGAAACGCGAATACTTTTTTTTTCTTATATACTTTCGTATCTATGAGATACTTTGATGCAAAAATATTAAATTTCACTTTGAACGTAGCAAAAATCGATTCAATTTGAATTCAGTTTTGTTTTCAGACAGAAAAACTGAAACGAAGATTCACAATGATTTCTTGTTTGGAATTCGAAAAAAAAAACAAAAGAAATTTTGTTTCGAGAGTTTTGCAGCACAGTACACAGTACGGATACGTGTCCTTTTTACTTGTTTTTCTTTTTATTGAACAACAATTTCTCTCCGCGACTTCTCCGTATGAAGGATTCGGTCTTAACAAAGTTTTTGATTTTCTTTCACTTTTTCTCCTTCCCTTCCTCACAGTGACTCACTCGGGTCTGAACTGAAATGTTTTACCCGCTGGTCGGCTGGTTTTATATACGAGAAATACGCCGGTGATAACTGCGCAATGCGCAAGCGTTTTAGAATTTTTAATGAGAATCCAAACGACGATGGATGTTGCGGGTTGTGTTCGGCGGGTATATACAAAACAAAACTCATAGATACACCACACAACTTTGGCATGTGTGTGTGTTGAATGAATAACCAGAACATAACAGAGAACATATCTATGAGTGAATGGATCTCGCTCACTCTCTTTTGGCTTTGTGAATGCACGCGTGTGTGTGTGTGTGTGTGTTTGTGTTTTGTGGGGGGTTATGTAGTCTTTTTGTTTGAATTGTCTGTAAGGGGAACAAAAAATTGTGTTGTTTGTTTGTGTATCAAAAGGTGGAAGAAAAAAAACTTTGAGCTTAAAGATACTTTTCTGCTTCTCTGGCGTTCTGCGTTTGTTTTTTCGCGTATCCACATATCTACTGGTGGCGTATAGCTTGTGGTCTAGCGGTATAGAGTGCTGCGATAGTGGAATATTAAAGTTTATTGGCACAAACAAAATAAAGTAAACAGCCTTTACATACAGGAGTAGCATGTATGAATCTGGTGCTCGGCTCGGGGGGCTCGGAGGGAAGATTAGAAATTCTCGATGCGTGTGATGGACGATGATGATGGTGATGACGGTCACGACGATGACAGGCCCGTGGCACTGCAGAAGTTCTATGTAAATCGAGAATTTCTGTTTTGGTTTATGTTTAGCTTTCCTTTTTATCTGCGCACTGCTCTCGTGAGATTTCATCATCTTAATTATTTCATTTATCCACTTAATGCTGTAAACAGTGGAAAATCTCACAAAAAAAGCGACCATTTTGCATAAGAGTCCATGACGAGTGTTGATGTTTTGTTTATTTATAATTAGTCAAAGATATTCAATGCAAAACAACTTCAAACGAACAGTGATTTCGTGGAAATTTTCTTTTTTACCGGCTTCTTTCCTTTTTGGCTGTAGGTACGATTTGTTTTTGTTTTGATACATGCATGAGTATGTGATGGATATGTTGCTTCATCCGTTGTTTACCCCTTTCGCGTACATACAACCGGCTTATGGTTGTGAACACATGAGCGACTTTTGGGATATTCTTTGCGGGCACATAAGCTGTTGTTGTTTTCTTGGGGTTCATGTTGCAAGGTGATCCAATTGTGAAGACAAACACCGACCGAGCAGTTACCGAAAAACAAAAAGTTCCCCACATTCTGTGAACCTCCCATGGGTCCACTTAAAAAGAAAAACACAATTAAATGGTCAAAACATTTCTTCAATGATGACCCCACCTCATGGAAGATTTCCATGGCAATGCCCAATCGGAGGGGTCCACGCGTTCCGCCGTTTAGAAGGAACCTTGAAATATTGAGGTCAGTTCGCCAAGATGTGTATTCGGATGGAGTCTAAAAATAAGAGACAACAAAATAGAAAAAAAAAAGAGCATAACTCGTCCGATAGAAAGGTACACACTTTTCGTTGGGGAATAAAAGAAAAGATATTTTTGGTTTTTTTTTCAGTTTTGCTACGCGTGTTGGTTTTTCGAAACCATGTGGAGCATATTTGTTTCCTCATGGAAACGTGTATTTGGATGTTTTTTGTTTTTTTCAGCTGATTAAAAATTGTGCTCCCACTTTGCAGGGATGTTGGAAAACATGTTTGTCATTGAAAAATGTGCATGCACAAGGGCGTGTGTTTTTATGTTTTGTTGTGTTCCTTTTTAGGGGTACAGTCAACTGACAGCTTAACTGCTTCGATAAAGTGAAAAAGATCGGTAAATTGAAATAAGAAATTGTATACGGGTAAACTGGTTTCGGTTTTTTACCCGAACTTCCGCAACTGAAAGAAATTGTCTGCAATTATGATGTTGCTGTTAAGTGGAGTTGACTGTACACCGCTTCACCCATAAAAAATACGCAATCCTTCCCCATGTATCAACTATAGCGGTGCTCAACGTCGCCTTCAATGCCTCGAATAGATGTACAGCATGCATTGATGCATGCAGGAACCCATAACGAAACGACGTACAGTAAAATTTAGCACGCACAACATGGTGGTTGGTTAAGAAGCTAGGCCCAGGTCCACCTCGGACTGTAGCGCCGTCATTATTATTATTATTATTAATATAATAAACAATATAATGTAATAGATCCCTTCAGGTTGTGGTACTGTTTCCCATGCCGGCATGGGTTGTACAAGAGGAAACAAATAGTTCGCTGTGTTTGTGAAAAGTGACAATTGATTTCTGGAAACAAATTCTTTTTGCCAAGGGTGTGGAAAGGCGTGATAAATTATAGAAAATAAATATTTGCTCAATTTCCTTTTGAACTTAATTAATTTCTCTTAAATTTTTGTTTTCGCTGTCGACTTCCATTTGTAAACTCTCACTTATTTGAAGCGTCAAATGGCAAAATTGTACCAAATTTTACAATTCTTGGTATTCTACTACAAATGACTAGTATCAAAATTAGACGACTGGATGCCACAGTTAGTTAAGTACCTGCCCTAATCTAGAGGGGTTCAGATTCGAATCCCAGTGAAAGGAAAGTTAATACGCTTATCCGGTTATCTGACTTAGATTATCCGGCTATCCGGATAAGCCTGATTATTTTCGAATCTGGTCCAGTCAACACTTGCCGTTGGTATCAAATTAACGGCTCTATCACTGAAGCTGTCGATCAGTGGTAGTAGTCTGACTATGGGTATCACAATGGACCAACATGATCTAAGTGTGATGCTGAATTCACTAGCAGCCCCCTAACCTAACCTAATCGTCAAAATTAGAAATGGACTTGCATCAATGCATGGCCGTGCAGTAATCACATGTATCCACTTAAATATAAAGCCATACTCTATAACTTTACTGCACGCATTTTGATGCACGTCTATTTGAAGCACAAGATCGTATCGTATCGTGTGAACGTCTAAAGCTTTTTACACCGCTCTTATCGGCTGACACCAGTGCTGCTTTCGGCCCGGAACATCAATTATAGACCAAATTTTTACACTCCGCCAAGCCCCGGAGAAGACCAACGAGTTAAAAATCGATACGCACCACCTCTTCATAGATTTTAAAGACGCATACGACAGCATTCACCCCACGGAACTTTTCGATGCGATGCCCAAATTCAGGCTCTCGGAAAAATTGATCCCCTTACACCGCGTCACGCTAGAAAATAGGCGATGCACTGTGCAGTACGGTTCTAGGATTTCCGAACCGTTTAAAGCTAGCTCCAAATTTCGGCAAGGAAACGCGCTGTCGTGTGACTTCTTCATTCTGGTAATGGAGAAAATGATGCAGCGGGCAGATGTAAACGCGAAAGGGATAGTGCCTTGTACAAATCCGTCCAACCGCTAGGTTACACAGATCGGTATCGACATTATCATGTATTCCCAGCGTGCCGTAATAGAAGCTTTCACGGCGATTGAAGAAAAGGCAAAACAAATGAGGAGAAGACAAACTGTATTCTGATCGATTCGCAAAAACCGATCTGTCACTCATCCATCTTGGACAAAATGTCACAATCGATAGCTGCAATTCTGAGGTAGTGAAGGAGTTTGTCTGCTCAGGTTCAGATCCTCTAAGGACTAGTGCAGGACAATCACCCAGTAGGTGACGAATAGATTCTATTTCTTCTTCTACAGCTTCTACAAAAGTCGTTATGGGATATTTCCAGCCGTGCTGCGTGATTTCCTTCGTTTGTTAAAACTGACAGCAATGACAGCAACGTTTTCCGAGTAAACAACGCACTCTCTCATGCAGCATGTTAAAAGATCCGCGTGCGTTTTGACATTTCCCATACAAATTAACAAAACAGGATACATAGAACAAGTCTAACAACTCTAGATCCTTAAAAAAAGTTTGCACACGCCCCAATTAATACGGACATGAAAGGGTTAAGAGTTTTTTTTGCATGTTTTGACATTTAATTGTAAAATTTGAGGAATGAAAAGGACTGATGAATGTGGAGTATGTCTGAAGGACTGCAAAGACGGTAGCAGCAAGGCATTATTGAGTTTCTCGCATTAAAGACCCTATCATTTAAATTGATAAATATCAAATAGCACAGTCATCACAGCCGTGAGTTGGATTCCATCATCAATTTGAGCGTTCATGTTCCCCCGCATGATGCACGAGGCAGGTATCTTTGAGTGCATCAACTACACATTTCTCAACATTTCCCTGTCGTGTTTCTTTCTACGTAGTTAATGTGATTGTTTTCGTGCTGAAATATTTCAAATTAAAACTTTTTATTCATCGGAAAGCAGTTACAGATGCAGATGCAGATATGCAAGTGCGACTTAGGTGACTGTTTAGTTATTTGCGTCGTGACTCACTTAAAAACTGCGACGAAAGTTGACAAGGTGTAAACTGGGTGTGTGGATGGGAAGGAAGAGCCAAGGCAATGTCTTGTTTATTTTTGTTTTCCTTGTTATGGTCGCCTTTGAGGAAACGGTGTGCATAGGGTTTCAACTCAACCGGTTTCTTTACAAATTGAAATCAGATGAAGCAGTGGAAGCCCATTCAGGGCCATCAGCAGCTTGGAGAGAGATGAGTCTGTTGAGCTGATTGGTGGTGTTTGCTCGTGACAATCTCCATTCAATGACTCATGGGAGTATGAACAGGGGGCGATCTTAAGGTCTCGATGTCTTGATCGTAGCATGTGATGCAATTATGACTGATCGTTTCAAAGGTGAAAGCTTAAGCCTACTCTTGATGGATTTTATTTGGGACTTGATCAGTTGTTTAATCTTTTCCTCTTCTTCTTCTTAGGGCGCTACAGTCCGAGGTAGACCTGGGCCTCGCTGTTTAATCTGTTAAGAGATTAATGAAACAAATTTTGAAGCGAGCTAGCTAAGATTTGTGAAGTAAATGTTAGAAAGGGTTTTTTTGACAGCGATCAAGAGGAACAAAAATAGCGCTTAGAGATTTCACTATGGAACACAAATTAGACGTTCGTTGGGTGGATTGAAAGAGAAATAACTGAAAGGTGAGCACTTAAATAAAACTATTGGCCGTGACCGAAGTGATGAACTTTTCAAGCCGTTAAAGATGAAATACAAAAGCCCTTGGGGCAAGTGTTTACCATTAACTTGACTATTCTAAATGGAGATTGATACAATCTCCAGATTCAGTAAACAATGAAGCAAAATAAATTCAAGAAGAGAAACAGTCAATCATTCGCCTTGCCCATTGTAATGAGCCACGATAACGTGTTTATGATGTCACCCGGGGTGACTTCACCGGAGAAGGATTTCCCACTGGGCATGTAAATCGAATGCCTTTTTAATGTAATGCGAATGAACATATAAAACTGCTGTGTGAATGGCGAACTTTGTTGAAGTGAACTTTAAGTTTGAAAAAGTTTCGGCTTAAGAACTGTGTTCCGTTGGCAAACAGTCGACGTTTGTGGTAAGAAAAAATTGGTAATTTATGAGTTTTATTTTAGAGTGATTTTGTTGCAAGATGGCTGATGGCAGGGCGGAATGTTAGGTTGTGGTTAGTATTTTCACCAAAGGGCTTCTTCCTGCAATATTTCGCGTAGGATAGTAGGACTCTTATCAAGAACAGCGAAGGGAGCTGAGTCGCATTAGCCTAAAGGGCCAACTATAACAATCGTACGGAAATTTAAGAGAACTGAAGGAATACACAAAAACAATTCGCAGTGACAATAGAACTTCGGCGGGGCTATCCACCTTGTCGTGGTGCCGAGGCTTAAGTAGGTCCGATGAAAGGACGACTTAGGTCTAAATTGAGGTTCGAAAACTAAGAAATAGTAAACCCGATTTCAATGTTAGTAAACCGTGCCCAAGAATGCAAGATTGGGGGTCAAACCAACCGTTAACGAGCTCCCTCAGACGCCATGACGAGGGTCTGTTGTATCCAGCCTTACCCGGGTATGGCGGCGCTGCTCGGGCGGGCCTATATTTTTCCGGCCTTACTCGTTGGACCAACATCGAAAAACAAAAATGGAACATACAAACACTATAACAAGCAAAACACAAACAACACAACAACAGAATAAGCACGAGGATACACTAACCTCATCCTCACAGGGCTCTTTCGAGACAGAGGCACTGCTTGCGGAAAATCTCGATGCGCTTCTGATGCACGAAGCCTCAACGGCTAACATAATAGAGGAGGAAGTCTCTATGGAACTGGAAGAGCAACTACTTGCAGAACTCAAACATAGAGAGAGTATCCTGGAGGTGCCACCGCGAAGGAAAAGGATTTTTGAGGATTTCCTCAAAGCGCGGCACTTACGTGACATTTTGACAGCTAAGGAGCGCTCGCATCTCACTGAGAAGAAGAGGGAATTCCCTAGCTTGGTCGTCATAAAGGATGAATCGACTAGACCTAAACCTGCTTGTCCAAAAGGGTTTAGCAAGGATGCCAACTACAAGGGTCCTAGCGGTTTGGCTAAGCATTGAAAGAAGGTAGGGAGCGACACTAGCACAAAGAAGGAAGCTGCCAACAGGCCGGGTCCTAGCGGAGTGAAGCACCCAGGTAGAGCAAAGGTGTACGGGAAAGCTCTAGCTGGTAAGAGGAACAGGTCCGTTGAGGACGCCTCGAACGACCCTAAAAGGCAAAAAACCGAAAAAAAAACTTCACAGGGAAATTTGGAAAGCCGGGGGCATCGAAGGCAATCCCGGGAAGGTAGACCCGAAGGTATCTTATAGCGAGATGTCTCAAAATCCGTTGCAGTTAGCTGTAGTAGATTTCGGGAAATCTTATCGGCAGTATTCCTTCGAATGTGGCATAAACGTAGAGGCAGCACCAGCCAAAGCAACCTTTGACCACATTCGCAAGAATGCCGGCCAGAACGCTCCAAGATATGGAAAGGTCAGGTGGCATAAAGGAGTTCTAATTCTGGACTGCAAGGACCAATGGTCAAATGAGTTCGCTAAGACGGCGTTTAGTGGATTACAGATCTAGGAGGGAGCCGCACTAAAAGTTGTCCCCCTAGAGAAGATCTGCAAAGCACCGAAGGCGAGACTCTGCATTCCAGACTTGGGACTCGAAAAGTTCCCCGTCGTGGGATAGGGTGTCACCTCTTATTCGTCTCTGATTCGATCCCGAGCGCAACAATTTTCATTTTCACGGTACCACGTCTCTCGAGTAATAGAAAATGTTCGGAGAGTATATTTAAATTTCAAGAAAATCTTTGCTATTCGTCGCCATAAAACTGTTCTGTGGATGGGACATCATCATCATCGGTACTACAACCTGGCCTTCTTCAACAAGTCTCTCCACCGATCTCGATCGCGAGGCAATGTCCTCCAGCTTCAAGCGCCCTGGTCTCCGCTATCCTTCCAGGTGAAGAAGGGGATCTCCCGCCTTCATCTTCTTCTGATGGGGCTAAAGTCGCATGTTCGTCGTTTAGGGCTACCTTCAAGCAGCAACAAGCGAGCTGCAGTCTTACTAGCACCGAGAGCCTACCTGGTATGTAACAAATTTAAGCTGTATTCGGTGCACTCGTTTAAAGAGAGTGCTTGGGTTGTGTCGATGAATTTGGTGAACCCTTTATTCCCTCCAAAACCCAGAGGAATACATCATTCAGCTAATTCCCTGCAATCCGTCGAAATTAAAAGTGATTTCAACTTTGAATTCCATCATTGAACCATCCACCAACTCTCCCTTGCTCTCTCTCTCTCTTCTCATGTCAACGATTGATCTAACGCCCATGAAAAAAAACTTTCGGAAAAGCTCTCCTACTGGAATCGACTATCGAGTTCGTTCACCTGCGACTTTATCGGGCAACAACTTGTTTACAGATTCGATTTGGAAGGCCACCTAATTCGGCGGTGGGACTTGAGTTTTAGAAAAATCGAATATTTTAGGAGTTCCTGAAATTTTGTGTGGCATACAAATTAGATTTTCCCCGGAATTTCCCAAGAGATATCCACACCAACCGGTATTACATCGAAAACAAAAATCGTTACGTGCCCACAGTCTGGTGAACACAAGAGAGAACGTTCCTAACGGCACGTACAACGCCGCGGACACACTTTATCTCTTTCCCTCCTCTGGGTGGTGTATGGGACGGATGGGTGTGTTGCTTCTGTTCTGTATCTTCTTGAGACTTTTCCTTGGAAACAGGTAGAACGTTGTAATGCCCTACCTTTCATTTTCCCCGTCGTCCTTTTTTCCCGAATGAATGGTGCGGATGAGGGCAACGACCTCGAGAGCAACACCACGCCATCTCAGAATTCATTCACCGCGGTGGGTAAATTCCGAATGCAGGTCAGTGGAGAATAAAAATCTGACCTAGATTCTACGCCCAGCCCACGAGGGTTCCGGGCCTGGTGAGTGAGTGTGCGTGGGGCTTTTGAGAAAGTCGAAAGTCCTTAGTCCCCATGTTTGTCGTCACGTACGCATCTCTCTCGATTTTTTGGCTTCAAAACAAGTCATCTGTTGAATAGAGAACAAGTGGACGGATGAATGTGTGTCTGTGCACGGACGGATGCAAGTAAATCTTCTTGTGATTAATCGCTCGACAAAACTTGTGCAACAAGGGGGAAGACACAGATGTGGTCTTATGCGTGGTGGCAGGGCAGCGCAGGGAGAAGAACGTCTTTTGCAACCAAGCGGGAGACAATGCACTCTGGCCGATTGTATCAACTGCGTAGTAGCCCGCAAGAGGAGGGCATCTCTGCAGATACTCTGTCCGCTGAGCGCTTCTGTGTGTGTGTGAATTAAGGGTGAATTACATGATTCAGGAGTTTATGTTTTATTTTCGAATCACGGTTGTCAGAGTGAGATGGATTCTTGATTTCGTTCGTGAGGACGCTCAATAAGTGCCTCATGCACATGGCCCGGGATTATGTGCGTTTCGTCGACATAGAACCTGATGAGCGATGAGTGACTCTTTCTAGATATTGCGTCATAGTTTTGGCTTGGATTTCAACGGCACACCGATTCGATGACAACGCATTTGGCTTCGATTAGTTTCGATAACATTTTGGGTGAGATTGGGTAAATCTCTGACGGAAATAGAGAACGCCTGTCACGTGACCATGGGAGGGTCAATTCAAGGTTTTCTAAATGAATCTCGAACTGTGTGGAAATAGATTTGTTTTAGGATTTATGCCGGAGGTCGGGGATGTATTTGTTTTTATTTCTAATGCCTCTTCGAATATTAGAATTAAGATTATTTGGTGCTTGTCCAGGTACATCTTGCCATTTCTACAAAATTTTGTTTTTATGGCGAAAACATACTCCGTACGGAACTGAATGTTTCTTAGTGTAGATTTGTAAACCGTTTGGCAGGAAAGCGTAGAGGTGGTGAGGAGACTACACTGGAGCACTCAGACTGAAAACTGGTCCGTTGTATTGCCAAGTAGCAACCTACTCCAATGCCGTTAATTTACGGACCAGATTCGATTTCACCGGGATTCGAACCTGGGACCCCTCTAACTTGGGACAGGCACTTAACCAACTACGCCATCCAGTCGTCTCTCCAGTGCCAAAATTAGTCCATTGTACTGCCAGGTAGCAACCTACTAAAGTGTCGTTAATTTGATTCCAACGGCAAATGGCGACTGGACCAGTTTCGATTTCACTGGGATTCGAACCTGGGACCCCTCGAACTTGAAGCAGGCACTTAACCAACTGCGCCATCCAGTCGTGTACCGAGGAGAGGAGACAGGTTAGGTTCTAGTCGCCGGCTGCAATGAAAACAACTTTACTTAGACCAATTTTTGATACTAGATTTCTCTGTAAGTATCTCGTGATTGGCGTATGTAATAAAAATCTCGTCGCGGAATAATAGTAGGTAGGTGAGATGGTGCCCTTGCGACTAGTGTCGCGGGTCACTTAGACCAGCAGTTGGGTTCATTGTGCTCTGTCGTGGAATAAAACGCCTCAGCTCTAGAAGACGCAAATAGCTCTACGCCAGCCTACTAAAATGACACAAAAAGTTTTGCATAATCAAAGTGTAATCCAATGGTTTCGTTAAATTTTCGTTAAGTGGTACCATTGCAAGATGGAATTATTTTAATTGAACTGAACTTCAATCAGAACGAGTGAACAAATCATTGACAGATTGTTAAATTTCTAGGAAAACGTCCTCGGATGAACATAAATTCGACAAAAATTAGACAGCGACGGCAATTGTGAACATTAACCGCTGTACGAAAACGTAAACTTATGTCTAAAGCAAGCGAAAAATAACCAGAAGCATCGTCAAATTTTAAAGCACCTATAATTGCTTACAGAAACTTAGCGAGCAATCAGCTGTCAACTAACATTTGCATACATAGAGAGCTATTCATTTCGCTCCCGCTTTTGTTGGCAAAAGTTAACGAACTTGACGAAACTGAGTAAAGCAATTATTACAGTCAGTGTGTATCATTTTTTTTGTTGAGGCCCAGATCCACCTCGGACTGTAGCGCCCTAAGAAGAAGAAGTGTATCATTTTTGGGTTCGTTTTTGCTTCTGTTCTCTGTAAGTTTTCAAGTACGGCCGATATAGTTGGCCCTTTAGTTTGAAAGGTGCACATTTAATTTTGCATTCGTTCGAGTACTCATTTGTTTAAAAAAATCAGAAAATAATTCGCATTAAAAAATGTAGAAAAATAAAGAACAATTTGTTGCGGTAAATAAAAGAAAGCTTCAACATTTTTCGGAAACTTCCTACAATTTGTGGAAAAGAAACCTTATCAGTATTCACAGCAAAGAAATGTTTCACTCGTTTTTATATCACAGATAAGCGAAACCTAAGAAGCTGATGCAATTTTTGAAAGTAAATCGAGAACGTCTGGTATATCAGTAAATGGTGCGAAGCGGAGCACTGCCACAAAATTGACTCATTTATAAAAAAAAAACCTTAGTAAGCAAATGAAGCTCGATGTATGGGTTGTTCAGGAACTGAGCGTGGAAAAACATTAGGGACAGCTGAGGTATTAGCAAAACGTTGCTGAAACGCTATGAGGTTGTGGTTAGGCTAGATTCTAGTGGCATGGAAATTTATGTCATTCGCAAAAATTGTGCCTGCAAACTCAATTGAATATCCTCATTAAAAGACCTTGTAGACCTCGATTGGGACCTTAAGCAATCATTTCAGTTCTTCAACTGGCAACCACTGACTCGTTATCGCATTTCCCTGAACTTTCGAATATGGTCATCGATTTAGGTCGCAAAAACATTTTGCTTAAACGAGGTCTAGGGATATTGACCAGCAAAACATTGAATTTTGAAGAGGTCAGCTCGGCCATCAAAAAGCTGAAGAACAACAAAGCCGCCGGCTCTGATGGCCTCCCAGCGGAACTTTTTAAACATGGTGGTGATGTTTTGGTAGGGTGCATGCACCAAATCATCAACCAAGTATGGGTGGATGAAGCCATGCCCGATGACTGGACTATCAGCTCTGTATGCCCCATCTTCAAGAAAGGCGATCCTATGTCTTGCAAGAACTACCGGGGCATAGCCCTGCTGAATGTCGCATACAAGATTCTATCCAAAGTACTGTGTGAACGTCTGAAACCTTTCGGCAACACACTAATCGGCACGTACCACGAGTCTGAGAGACTGAGACCCTGATACCGTGAGACCCTGAGACGCAAAAACCCTGAGACCCTGAGACGCAGAGACCCTGAGACCCTGAAACCCCTGAGACCCCGAGACAAAGGAACCCTGAAACCCTTGAGACCCTGAGACAAAGGGATGCCGAAACCCCTGAGATCCTGTGACCACGAAACCCCAAAGCCCTGCTGAGACCCTGAGACCATCAGATCCTGAGACGCTGAGACACTGAAACTCTGAAACCGTGAGACGCTGAGACTTCAGACCCTGAGACCATGAGACCCTAAGACGCAGAGACGCTGAGACCCTGAAACCCCTGAGACCCCCAGACAAAAGACCCTGAGCCCCTGGGACCCTGAGACAAAGGGATCCTGAAACCCCTGAGACCCTGAGACCCTCAGAACCTGATACCGTGAGACCCTGAGACGCAGAAACCCTGAGACACTGAGACGCAAGGACCCTGAGACCCTGAAACCCCTGAGACCCCGAGACAAAGGGATCCCGAAACCCCTGAGATCCTGTTACCATGAGAACCCAAAGCCCTGACATGCTGAGACCTTGAGATCATGAGACGCTGAGACCCTGAGACCCTGAGACCATCAGATCCTGAGACGCTGAGACTCTGAAATGCTGAGTCCCCAAAGTCCTGTGAGCCTGAGACCCTGAGACGCAAGGACCCTGAGACCCTGAAACCCCTGAGACCCCGAGACAAAGGGATCCCGAAACCCCTGAGATCCTGTGACCATGAGACCCCAAAGCCCTGACATGCTGAGACCTTGAGATCATGAGACGCTGAGACCCTGAAACCCTGAGCCCCTGAGACTCTGAGACCCCGAAACCCTGAGACCTTGAAACCATGAGACCCTGAGACCTCGAAACCCTGAGACTCTGAGATCCTGAAACCATGAGATCCCGAAACCCTGAGACCCTGAAATCCTGAGACGCTGAGACCCTGAGACCCTGAGATCCTGAGATCCTGAGTCCATGAGTCCCTGAGACCATGAGAACCTAAGACCCTGTGACCCCGAAACCCTGAGATTCTGTGACGCTGAGACGCTGAGACACTGAAACTCTGAGACCGTGAGACGCTGAGACTTCAGACCCTGAGACCATGAGACCCTAAGACCCTGAGATCCTGGGACCTTCCACTAAAACGTTTCAGTTTTCTTCAAATGGATTCATTCAGATTGCCTAAAAAGGATTACTAGTCTTTAATGACTTCACTCGAACCAAAGTCATCTTACCTAAGCACTCTGAGTGGATATTTAGTTCTCTCAATTTCCGCCGATCCTAGTTCTACGTGCTGCTACCTGCATCTACTTCCCATTGACGTCCATCGAGCACGTCAAACGACCATTAAGCCGTCCCAAATCCGTTCTCAAGCCACATGTTGCTCTCTATCACTGTATCTCTCCGAATGTAAACACAGCGACCATTCAGTTAAGGACTCGCAAATCACCATTTTATTGCATTCCGCTACGTGACTCGTCCCGACACATGTCCCCAATGTTCGTCAGACAATGCCTTTACGTCAGGCACATACGTCAGTTGGTGAACCACTTACTTCGGTGGACGACACTTGCCCAGGCACGTCCGCAGCCTCTACAGTCCAGATTTTCGCGCTCCGGCCGAGATCACCCGCCAGATAGCGTGCTTCTAGAACTCACCTCCATGCCCGTGCATACAAATCGGATTAATATCGCCCCCAAATCGCACATGAATCCCCTGATTATGTCGAATATTAATTCATCCATTCGATGCCCGGCCATTTGGTATGCACGGAGGTGCCTTGCGTTGCGAGTCGTCCGAATGGCTTTATATTCCCTTATGCAGACTTAATGAGAGCCTACATGCTTCCTGAGTATTTAAATTATTGTCACATGCATGTGGGAGCACACACCCCTTGTTTGGACGGAATAACAATGCGCGCCGTAAGCCAGAGCAGCAACAACAAAGACTCATCGCAGCCTATGCACGTTCGGCTACTTATCAAGCCATACATTTGCCTCTCTGTGTGACCAGCAAGACAAAACGCTTCTGGTCGCCCGGCTAAGGGTTACATAAACTCGTTCATGCTGCTGTGCCAGAGGTCTCGAAACGCGGCTGTAAATATTTACATCATTTGCAGTCCGCGCTGAAAACAACAAGAATGGCGCGCTATGCCTCCGCCGCCAGCCAGAAGACGCCCTCTGCGGTGTATCTAAGCTCGTAAAGCTCACTCGCGGACAGATGGAATTTTGTTTACAGTCGTTCCCAACTGTGTCACGTTGATTGGACATGGGCTCTATCTCTGATTGGGTCCTCAGATACTTCGTATCCAGGAAATACAGTCTGGTCCGATTGACTCAAGAAAACAATAAAGAAAAGCCAGTAAACAGTAAACAAGATACGGGACGGGGGGCACCTGCATGCGGACTATTTCTAAACGGGACCGTGACTAATTGGTGGCGGACTGAGCGCGCGCCACTATCAGCAAGGCCACAGATATTCACGATTGTGAGTGTATCTTTTATCTCTGATTGGCAATCTGCACTCGGATTGAGTCGGCCGCAGAGACAACGGCCGATGAGTCAGTCAATTAATTGTGTGTCTTCTGACAAGTGTGCCCCCGCCAGTGCTCTGCTCAGTCATCCCGTTCTGTTTGTTGGCAGGTCTGTTTGTCGTGCAGCCCTCTGGCATTCGCACTCACCTGAGTAAAGCCTGGAATTCCGCCGATAGCAATCGTGTGTTTGAGAATTTTCAAACAATGAGTAACGAGATCGGCTGTTGTCTGCCAATGTGTTCCGTTTTCATTGATATTTTTCTGTTTTCCCCTTTTTCCAGATCAGAGGTGTGCGATAGGAGGCAATTAGCGACGTTCAGTTGCAGATATGTCTTTTCAGGAAATTAGACAAACATGTTTGCAGGTGATTTCGGTGATTGTGGGCGAGTGATTCATTCGGTTGGCTGATAAGTTAGTTTTTTTTGTTTTTGTTGCTCGACAGACTGGTAAAAACCCTCTGCTTGTGCGAATTAAATATAATCAGGTGAAGGTTATTAAATATTCTAGAAGATTGGAGAACGATTGGTGTTCTTTGTGAATCCGGCGGAAACAGAAGCCAACTATAGCACTGAGTCATGGTGACTTCGAACGACATTTGATTTAGGTTTGAATTGCCAACAAATCTTGAGAATTCAATTTCAATGAAGCTCCATTCGATTTTTGTGCATAGTTCTTTGTCTGAGCGGTCTTTTAACCAGGTTCAGAAAGGATCCAGGAAGAGATCCAGATGGATATTGCCTTCATACAGGCATGCCTAGAAGGTTATTGTTTAGCTGTCAAATAAGGATGAAACTCTCTATAATCCATCAAGATATCGAGTTCATGCAGATCTTCAAGGTAAATAAGGAATTTAGTCAGCAGAAGTGGTTTATTGAACGCGTTCATGTGGAAGACGAAAGCATCATTTGTCCTTATTCCGTGCATTCACTTTGAAGTCATCATTCTACATTTCAGACTCTATTGTCAGACTAATGCCACACAATTTCGACCGAGTTATCAAAAAAATTAGTCCGATCGCTTGAAGCACTGCCAATGAATGATGTGTCATTTGAATGATGTGCTACTCCGTACATAACGGCATGAATGTAACTTCAAAATAAAGCCAGAATCAATTTTACATCCCATCCTTAAGTTCTTAAAATCAAATTTCTTTTCCTGTCGTTCTTATCTGGTCAACGTGTATTTAAAGCCAGAGATCACCAGTAGGAGGTGATACAAGCACTTCCACAAGAACTTGAGTATTGCGCTACTAGCAAAGTTCATTTGTTGAGCAATCAGCAGTTTCCCGATCAGTTATAATCCATGCACCTCAGTTGTCTCGAAGTCTAACGGTGCTTTCCGGGCCATTGCTCAATGCAATATATTTTTGGTCAGTATTATATCGGAAGAAACGAAAAGGCGTCCGAAAAAGAAATTTTTACTTGATTCGTGTCTACATTCATGGCTGAATAACAATCAGTAATGAATCAAAAGGAGACCATTATCGTCACCGATAGGCTTTAAAATGGAGTATATGCACGATGATCAAGATTTGGCATCACTGCAAGAGAGGCTATGATCGTGAAAAATGAGCTGTCAATAATCTGGAATTGGACTAATAACCGAATACCTTTTTGTACTTCTTTTCACTCGTGCAGTTACTCAGTGTCTTCCCTTCATATAGCACGGCTGGTGATAAGCGCTGATCATACGCGATGATGATGAATAATTAAATTTTATCTTAATTCGAAATTATTAATATTCGTGAAATATTATTTTGAATACACGTTTTTTATGAAACAAACGAGTTAAGTCAGGATTGTACGGTTGACGATTTCCGTTACGTTATTTACGCCTTTTTAAGGTCCAATTGACATTAATCGTGTAAAGACATAATATTTATGCGTCAATCTACAACATTTTGGCAGACTGACCGATTGTCCCCAATTTCTGTCAATCCAAATTTACTCGACTACATCAATTGTGTATGCGAATCGTTCTGAAAAACCAACGTTAATTGAGAACTCAATTCTTGTTTTTTGTTAGAAAATTCATTTCAGCAAAAATGACAACAACTGTCAACCAATGATGATCTGGCATAAAGAGTCAATCGTGTAAATGGTTCGAATGTACGGTTGGCAGCTTTAATTGACATTTAGGTTGAAGTTGTAAAGATGTCAATCAGTCAAGAGCAATGTCTTCGATGAATAATCTGCATTTGAGGATTTCACGATTCACGATTTCCCATTCACGATTTCCCATTCAATTAGTCGGAGGTTAAAACTTTATAATAAGACTTTATTCAATCCGTCTTAATCGTCTTAATAAGTAAGTCTTAATAAATAAGTCTTAATAACTGTTCTTTTAGCATTAACCTCAATATGAAAAAAGCACCTAAAATTAGTCAGGACTAAGCACGGACGCCTTAACGACTGGATGGCGCAGTTGATTAAGTGCTTAAAGTTAGGTTCGAATCCCAGTAAAAGCAAAGTTTATACGCTTTTATCCGGTTTTTCAAATATGTTTCAGTCACCATTTACCGTTGGGATCAAATTAACGGTCGATCAATGGTAGTAGTCTGATCGCGGGTATCACAATGCACCAACATGGTCTAAGTGTGCTGGTTAATTCACTAGCAGCCCCCTAACCTAACCTAAGCACGGACGCCTGTACTCCAGCTGCGACGAACATACAAAGTCGACTTTCCCTGCACTCAGGACTGGCTCTGGCCAGAATGAGAGCCAGTAAAGGAATGTAGTCGAATCTTCACGGACGGCTCCAAGACCAATGAAAGATCTGGAGCTGGTGCCTTCATGGAGAGCGACAACTTTAGACTGCACACCTCGTTAGGTAAATATGCGTCGGTTTTCCAAGCGGAAACTTATGCGATCCTAATGGCTACCAACTATATTGTGAAGAATAGGTGGAAGGGGCGAAGTATTTGCGTCTGTAGCGACAGCCAAGCTGCGCTTAAGGCCTTGCTCAACCCTTTAACCACTTCCAGGTTAGTTTAGGAATACAAGTCTTCTCTGAATTTGATCGGTAGCTTAAATTCGATAAGACTTGTCTGGGTCCCGGGGCAACACGGGATCACAGGAAATGAAATAGCCGATGAACTTGCTAGGCCAGGATCAGATGAGGCACTCTCAGGAACTGAACAACCGCTGGGACTGCCTGTGTCCTTCCATCGATGGGTGGACTTCTTAAGAGCACAACCGCAGGTGGCATGACTCTCCAAGATGTAGACAGACCAAGCGCATGCTCCCCAAAGTCTGTAAGAAATCCGCGGCTTTCTTGTTATCTCTTAAAAGAAAAGATTGCAGACAACTCACCGGCACATACACTACACCTTCGCCAAACACCTAAGTGTGCTTGGCCTAAGCGACGAAACCCTCTGCGACGCCTGTGGAGAAGACGATGACACTGCAGAGCACCTCCTCTGCCATTGTCCCGTCTTTGCTCGGATCAGGTGGCAGTTATTCGGTACTGATGAGGTGAGAGCTGATGATGTAGACTCTTCATCACAGAAGCGCCTGCTGGTCTTCCTTCGAAAGACCATGAAATTTCAGCAAAATTAGGTTGCTGCGTGGTAGAACAATGGACCAGTTTTTGAGTCTGAGTGCTCCAGTGTAGTGTTACAAAGACCTCCGACAAAAAAAAAAGCAGAAGAAATTTCGACCCTGAATTGGTTTCAAAACTCATCTTGAGGCTTTTGACATAATCACCGACAAGAAGTGATTTTTCAAAAGTAGTGAAATGTCTTACGAACACATCCCTACAAAAGTAGATGAACTTTGTCAGCTATAGAGACTATCAAACTCGTATCTAAAAATACAATCGTTTTCAAAAATGCGACAGAATTACAAGTATGCCTCGCTGTAAGGGTTTCTGACATTGGTGATAAAAGAGCTGAAGAAATAACGAACACAACTCTGTGTTTCATTTCCAAACTGTCCCCAAACTGTCTGTTTCCACAAAACTTGTTGTCGTTTCCTTACTTTGCAAACAGACTCAGCTCACAAAGACCTCAGAAAACAGACCAAATGTTAAAGAGCTTGCTCTCTTTAGAATTATTTCGAATAATTAACTTTCAGACGAAAATATGTCATTTCCATACAATCAACAATGGCCCCAAATGGACACAAATGAACGCCATTAATTCGACATCTTATGCCCCACACGCCAAAACAAAGCAATTTGACTCGTTTCTTGTTCCCCTTCTCGAGTTCACATTTCCACGAAGAGGAAAAGAAAACATAAAACAAATGTCACAACAAGAACAAAATCATATCTTCCCCACAAGAGAGATAACAAAACTTATGGAGGCCATCGGAGGAAGAACACAAAAAATGAAAAAAAAAAAAAAAAAAAAGAAAAAACAACCACCAGCAATTGAACCCAACTCTCGTCACGTATACCCGCTCAGCGTCCAACGGATTGGGTTCCGCACGCTGCTGCGGGATGTTCCAATACCCTCCCCTAATGCCTCCCACAACGGAGCGCAGACACTAGAAACGACGACAACGACGACTATTGTGCCCGAATCTAGGTCAAACTAAATTAGAAAAAGCCTCGCCTGCCCCTTTGCAACGCGGCGGGCCATGTGTGCGTCAATTAAAACATATGTAGATCCACTCTCTGTGTCTCAGCATTCGATGCGCAGTTATGAATTCATCTCTATCCACCCGCCGCCGCCGTCGTAATTTGTTTGTTTACAGTGGCTACCCTTGGCGTCCGACTAGAAAGTGCATCGTATGCTGGCTCAAAAGTGCAACGTAGTCGACACGTCGTTGGCATTCGTGTCTAAATTTATCGAACGTCCCCCACGGCCGGCAAAAAGGGAGCGGGCAAGTGATAACAACAGACGCTCGGCGAGCACGATCCCACGATAAGACTCGTTGCAGGCACGACCCGCAGACGGTTGGCACTGGGGGACGGTGTGGGGCACAAACACGCCATGCTTAGGGATGTACACGACCAGTTTGAGAGCGCGGCAGAGGGACCTGTTTATGCGGTTTACGTGACGTTCTATCGGGTTGCGAAAAAAAACCGACGACGCAGCAGACGCTCGCCAGGCGATCTGGTTACACAAAGTTGTTATTTTTATCCGCGCCCGTCCGCCAGCCCGCCCGCGCCCTCTCCACGGTCAGAGGCGAGCTCTGCAGAACAGTTATACTGGTGGCGGGCTTGTACAAGTTTAATTAATCGAGCGGCCTAATTGCGATCAATTCCCTCAATGACCACCGACCGGGCGAGCGATTTGTTTACCAGTTCGCCAGCAGACTGGCCTCATGGGCAGACGGCCCCGCCAGTGGAGGCAGGGTCAGTTGGAATGTCGTTTGTTTGTTTCGATTGAGACTGAGTAAACATCGACATGGTCGTTTCACACAATTAAGCGGTTGTTTACATTGGATCATGTGACACCGTGGATGCTGCCTTAAGAAAGGGGGCGTGTTTACCAGAAAACCGATTGTTTCTTGGTCACCTTCGGCTGACGTAGCATGTTGTCCGGAGGAGGTGTGTATCTGTGTGCGATTACGTGCCTTCGAACATGATGGGTGATGAACTTTCAGCGGGTTTTGTTGTGAAATTAGTCAGGTGAGGTGGGAGTGAGATAAGTGGTGGACTTTGCGTCGAATCTAGAGGGTTACTCACAATGACACTGGGTCAAGATAAGATCGATGGAAATTACTCATGAAATGTGTGAAAAAGACTTTGACTGCGGTTAGATTGCTGAAATGTAGGTCAAGGTTTGACGTCAGCGGTGAGGGTAGTGCTGAAGAGAGGGAGATGAAGATAAAGTCTGAGCAGAAGTTATTAATTTTCGGAGTGACTATCGGATTCTAGGGGAAAATCCTTCTGAACAGACCTTTTTGATCTAGGGTCGAGAGGATGGAGGGAAGGATGTCTTGAACAGGATGACACAGCTCTTCCGGTTGCTTGTTTATGAAAAAAACCTACTCCTTATGGAATGTCCACTGATGATGCAGTGCAAGTTAGAGTTCCTGCGGGCAGCATGAGCCTCGAAGTGGTGTATTTCATTTTTCATCAAATTTGTTTCAAATAACTGTAGTTTTCCACTACACCACACGAGGTGACATTTAAGTCCTCAGTTTTTCATTTGGATCCAATAAATTTTCATCGAAATTTAATCGATTGCGTTTACCAGGAATTCTCTAAATTTTCTTATTTCTTTAAACCAGTTTTGAGGAAGTCTGTCGAGAGGATTGCCGTAAGCCGAGTAGTTGGCACACTGGGCTTTGGAACTACTCAAATTTTTCTGCTCCCTCATTTGATATTGTAGTCTTAAGGGCCACCTATAATGATCGTGCGGTAACTAAAGCATCTGAGGAAATAAACAAAAACAATACGCTATGACCATAGTAATCGTTTCGTTCAGTTTCATTAAGTTCGTTCAGTTTAGTTAAGTTCGCTCAGTTTCGTTAACTGCGTTCAGTTTCATTAAGTATATTCAGTTTCGTTAACTTCATTCAGTTTCGATAAGTTCGTTCAGTTTAGTTAAGTTCGCTCAGTTTCGTTAACTGCGTTCAGTTTTGGTTGAACTGGCTCTTAAGGCTTGAATATGGAAACCTAGCGTTGTTTTCTTAAAGTTTCTGTACAAATATGTACCAGATCTAGATTTCCTTCCAAATATTTTGAATAACCATTTCCTTATGTCGCACTCTAAGTTGCCGACTTTCACTCGTTCTTCTTCATTTCTGGCTTTTTCTGCTTTTAGCCAGTCAGCTATTGGCGTCAACTATCCTATGATAGCTAGAGGGTAATTTATTTATGAAAAACATGACTAATTTTGTGTTTACGATGAATAAAAAAAATAAATAAAATTATTTGCTCGTTCATTCAAAGGACGAGTTATAGCAATAAAAGAGAACCATATCCGATGAGGCACTCCGATGAAATGAAGATAATTCTGGTTTCTTAACTTTGTCGCATCTTTTGGGCCATTTCATGAGCTCGTTAATTTTTCGATTAAAAAGACTCTTGTAGGCTTAAGTGCTGTGAGTATGTCACTCAGGTTTCTGGCTTTGAACTCGTTTATTTAAAAAGAAATAATTTTGATAGAAAGCATGGATTATTGTTAAATTTTAAATTAATTCATAAGGTGTACACTATCCTTTCAATTAAACATTCGTTTGCTCCATGAGCAATTTGTGTAAACGTGGTTTGGTTTCGTTGAAGCAGTGCTTAATTTGTTCCTTTAAGGCATGGTTGTTAGTGGACTTTCTGGCTTAATCTTTATTTTCTTCTTAGGACGCTACAGTCCGAGATGGACCTGGGTCTCACCCAACATGCCTCTCCAGCCAGCACGATCTCTTGCCAGTTTCGCACACCAAGCCGGCCGAGGTCCGCCTCGACTTGTGTGCTCCATCTTGTATGTGGACGTCCTCTGTTACGTTGTCCTACAGGCTCAGAGCCAAAAACTCTTCGGGCCGGAGCTGTGTCGTCCATACGCTCTACATGGCTAAGCCATCTTGGACGTTGGCTTAATCTTAGACTTCATAAAACTCAAAGAAAGAAGGCTTTCAATTGTATGCTTTGGGCGGCCAATTTCAATAATCAAAACGGGAACTTACATTACTAAGGAGTAGCTCAGGCACTGGATTTCAAAGCTTAGATAAGCAAGTCATGCAGAAATGTTTTACGTGCGATCTTTTTTGCTGCTTGATGGTGATTGGAAAAAAAGACTAATTTCTACGGGTTGTACAGCGACATGAGTCTAACCAAGCATCTGCGGATCCAACGTCTAAGATGTCTAGGCCATGCAGAGCGCTTAGCTCGATCTAGAAGAAACTTGGGTTCTGAGCCTGTGGGACAAGGACAACAGAGGACGTCTGCGATTAATGTGGACCATACAAGTGGAGAAGGATCTCATCCAAATTTATGTGCGTAATTGGAGACATACAACGAAAGATCGTGCTAGCTGGAGAATCTAGTTGGCTTAGTCGCAGATTCAACACGGACTGTAGCGCAACAACAAGAAGAAGAAGATTAATTTTCTTGGGCTGTGTGGCATGTGACAGTCTTGTTCAAATCTCCTTTCGTCCAATTTCAGCCCGAAAACCTTGATTATTATTTGTACCATCAACTGTTATTCCCTGAACTGCATTTTCAAAGGAAAGGCGAATAGTCGCATGATGCCAAAAATCGACTTCAAACAAATACTAGATTAGGTTAGGGCGCTGCTAGTGAATTCACAAGCACACTTAGACCATGTTGTTCAATTGTGATACCCACAGTCCGACTACTAACACTGATCGACCGCTCCAATGATAGTACCGTTAATTTGATCCCAACGACAAATGGTGACTGGACCAGATTCGACTCCACTGGGATTCGAACCTGGGACCTCTCGAACTTGGGGCAGGCACTTAGCCAACTGCGCCATCCAGTCATATTGTGCCCCACCTTAGTCGAGGACGTCCTCTGTTGCGCTTTCCCACAGGTTCAGAATCGAAGAGGAAGTCTTCTATAGCGGTATAGTCTTAATGTAGTTGACACTTTTCAATTCTTCTGGCAAATAATTGATTGTAAGCCTCTTCATCCTAACTTTCGACTTAAGAAACAGAGTTTTGATTCAATTCAGTGAATTTTCAAAGTACACTCTGCTTTGACTGGTCCCTTTTGTCAGCTTAGTTATTCTGTTTTGGGTGTCGGATTCAATAAATGGAAACTTTACGAATCGTTAAGATTCGTCGTTAAGTTAGATTACTCCATAGAAACTTTGTAATTTGACTTTAAAACACTCTCTACAGTTCCGAATTCTGAACCTAACAAGTTAAGGTAGTCCTAAACGACGAACATGCTCGCCGAACTTGCTCGTGCTCGCCGCATTTTCGTCGTTTATGGGCTGGTTCGCGAGCCGCTCGCTGTTGGCGAAAAATTTCGATTTTGTCGTGTTCGTTGGCTTTGATGTTCGCCGTGTAGGGCCATGTTCGCAAGCAAACCTTATTTTTACTGTGAACGTCGCCGAGTGCATATCGCGGATTAAGCACAATATCACGGTTTTATCGATGAATTCACCACTTGCGCTTCCCTATCACACATGTTGACGGTTTGAAGACACAACACGAAATGAATGTTCGCCAAATGTGTTGGCCGTGGAGGGGATAACGCAAACGCGCAAGTTCGGCGAGCATGTTCATCGTTTAGGGCTAACTTTAACACAAGTCCGAATGTCGACCTAAATCCTTTACTCCTCCATCTTCTTCTTCTTCTTCTTAGGGCGCTACAGTCCGAGGTGGACCTGGGCCTCACTCAACATGCCTCGCCAGCCAGCACGATCTTTCGCCAGCTGTCTCCAGTTTCGCACACCAAGCCGGCCGAGGTCCCCCTCGATTTGTGTGCGCCACCTTGTACGTGGACGTCCTCTGTTGCGTTGTCCCACAGGCTCAGAGTCGAAGCGCCCCAAATGATTCCTGGTCGTCCTTAGAGATTCCCAGATACAGTGAGCCAGTTAAGCAGTCAGCTCTGCCTACAGAAATTCAACTGATAGGCTACCTGTGGTATGTGCATTTTATAAGCGAGCTCAGTGCAGTCTTAACATTTTGTTTATCCTTATCAATGCCAGGTTTTTCCATCTCTCCAACCAAGATGTTGACGTGATTCAACATCACGTGCCCCCGTTTCGACAAACAAAGGCATCTGTTTTCCCTCGAAAATCCTCCTTATCTAGAAGCAGACTTAAAGCCCACAACTTTTATCGTCAACTCCGACTCGAATTCGACCCACTCGGGGGACGGGCAGCGCTATCGGAAAGCCTTTAAGTGCGCACACTTTGTAGCTTGCCCCCATAAGCACATATTTGTCCGCCGATAAGCCAGAAAGACGAAAACAAAACATAACCTCGCACTAAACCCGAACTGAATTTCTAAATTTAAGTGAAAAATGAAATTCACTTGAGCACGCACATACGATTTGCGGCGAAAGGAAGCCATAAGTCGGCCTCAGCGTGGCATGCCTGCACCGCACTAGTTGTTTACACGAAGTGTAATCTTATCTGCCGACGAGTGCTTGTTCTAGACAAACAAGAAGCTCGGTATAATCGATAGCATTGTTCCTGGCGGTGGAAGGGCGGCCCTACGAAGTGTCTGCTCCGGTCTGACGGGCGTATTTGGTTACCTCAGAGAGAGCCACGGAACCACCGCAACCACGTGTTGCGAATTTCGGTTTGCTCTGGTTTAGGGTAGGTCTGTGTGTGCCGGCACGGCGAGTCCGATTCGAAGTGTTTTTGAGGAAAACAATTTTCTTTGGCACAACACTGCATTCGTTTCGCAGTTCGTTCGACTTGGGACGGGTACGACGCAATACGCTTACGGCTTTGGCGGGCGCCGAGGGGGTAGAAGGTTTATCTTGAAGCGAGAGTAAGGTGCTGTGTGTGTGGGGAAAATGATGCAATATCTGGGCTCGCTTACATCGTCGCCCCGTTCGCGGTTTCGTCTCGCGCGTTCGGGGACTGATTAGATACTTTGGCACGTACATACGTTTTGTTTTGTTTTTGGATATTTTTACGTTTTTGTTCTCGAAAATACTTAGCATTCAAAATAAAGAAATCGAAATCGGCGCTGTCGGTGTGAGTGTGCTGCGGGGGTATTTGCAATGATAATTATTCGGTTGCGGGCATGAGCGACACAGGAACGCTTAATCCTAATTGATTGAGTTTCGCGAAATTGGAATTCTTGTCTTGGGTGCACACACATGGTTGTGGCGTGGTCATTTGCATGCGAATGAGTGCGCAGCCATTCAGAACTTTCCAGCTGCGCTTGCTGGTTTGGTTTGATTGATTGCACAGCGGGGTAGTTTCGCGTCGGATGTTTTGCTGATGCGTCGCAACACAAAGGGAGCTTGGGGTGTGTTCAATTGAGAACTGACATTTACAAGCCACTGTCAAGTTCATGGTCATCGTCGTTATGATGTATGCATTCGAAGTACAGTAGAATATCGAAAACATGAACGGTTCTACAATAACATGAACAGTTCGAGAAGAAGAACGATTTTTTTCTCGTCTTTCTTCCAAGCGACAGTCTACTGTAAAGCAGTTTCTTAAGAAAAACGTCTACAAAATGCAATTTTTTAACCTCTTATGAGCAGTTCTTTAAAATTTTTGATGTTTGTTGTTTTTTTTTTTAAATAAAATGAATTGTTATTTTGACATATGCAATGTTTTCATGGATGGGTACACACCGATTCTTTAACTAAATTTCGACGCATGGAAGAACGAACAATTCGAAAAGATAAACCGGACCTTTTTTACATCTGTTCATATTTTTTATATTTTACTGTACTTAAGTTTGGCGAGTAGTTGCACTGCAACTTAAGGTTGAAGTTGATTATTAATTACAATATATACAATGTCGAAATATAGATACTGATCCAACCAAATGCCTAGGCACCTTACTACACTTTTCACTGCTATCGGTTCCCCCTGCGGGCCAACTATGCCGAACTTGCGCCAGTTTCTTTTCGTGTCCCTTGAGGCCTTGTATAACGAAGTTCGGGAAAAGATGGTTTCACACTTCTGGTAGTTGATTTTCAACTTCCAGTCGTCGCAAAATCGCTGAATTTTCTCGAAGTCACGTTGCAGGAGGATGTTGATGACCTCAACCTTCGGCGCTGTCCTGTACGCCACCAAGTCGTCGGCGTATGCGATCAAGTGCTGCATGAAGCCAATTAGTTCGCTAGTGAAAATAGCGAAGAGGATTGGTGAGTTAACTGCACCCTGATGGAGCCCATTTTTTATTTGGAAAACATTGGTGGAAGTCATTTTCCCACTTTTAACAACAACTTCTACGTGTTACCATGTCATAAATCGTGTAAAGCAGTGACTTGCTTATACCCATCCTCGTCAACTTAGGGACGAGGCCTTATAACCATACGGTGTCAAATGCCTTTTCCAAGTCAACAAGGCAGGCCCGGTGCACTGGGTTTTTGCTTTGTTCCATTGAATGTCGGACACCAATTTTGACGCGGCGTGTACAGTATCATGCCTCGCCCTAAATCCAAATTGGTTGTTCGGTATTATTTTTCTGTCCTCAGCCCACTGTGTCAGAGCTCTATTGACGATTTTTTCGAAGACTTTGCTTATGCATGGAAGGAGACTAATCGACCGAAGATTTTTCGGAAGAGAGGAATCTTTGTCCCTTTTGGGGAGGGATTACCGCTGTCTTCCAGTGCGCTGAATAATATGCATTACTCAGCCAATGCGCTGAATAGGATTGTGTATATCTCTACCGCCTCATCGGGCAGATGACGCAGCACAATATTCGGTATAGCATCTATATATTGAGATTCTCCCTCGAAATGAGGATGGAATCGGATCCACCTAGGCGACGGCATTATTTGCCATATTTTCGTCATTGAACCTGGTAAAACTAGGATTCTCAGAACGCCATCGTTGCATTTCATTTCGAAGATAGAAATGGTTAAGCAAGGCTCTGTTCTCCAAGTCGTGGTTAGGACAACGAGACTCGTTGACCGTGTACACTTCCTGAAAAACTGCTCCTATTGCTTCAATCTTCTCTTGAGGATCCTCAACAAAGAAGTCATTGTCGAGAACGGCTCCATCCGGATCTATGCCAACTGACGTCAGTAGGTTTGCGTTGTCAGTCGTTCTGTCAAGTCGAATAGCCTCCAAGACGTTGTGATCCCTCCTTCGAAAAATTCGGATACCAGGACCGTTGGAACGAACGGCCCGAATCCTGTCTCCCCAATACGAATTGACTGCAATTCGGTAGTTCATTCGAATTAACTTCTGGTGGTTTTTGATCTGCGACTTGAGCGATCTTAGTTCCAGGTCGTCTCGGTCCGTAGATTTATTTGGATTATTTCCGGAACAATGGGCATCTTGCAAGTCAACATGCGCCTCTCGAGTTTTAAATTGTGTTGCGTTTTCCCACAGACTCAAAGGCGAAAATTCATCAAAATTTTCGGCAGCTAGCTAAACTCGAGTTGCGGATTGACAGATTGTCTTAATAATAATAATAATGGCGGCGCTACAGTCCGAGGTGGAACTGGGCCTAGCTTCTCAGCAACCACTCGTGTTGTGCGTGCTATTGTTCTCTTACGAGCGGAGGGGACCTACAGTTTAATGCCGACTCCGAACGGCGAGATTGAGAAGCTTTTTTCTAGACAGTTATACTCTTTGAGCATTGTCAGTGACTCGAAAGAGGTGGAGCCGTGAAAAAATGTTTGATGTTTTTTTCGAGATTCGAACTGACGACCTCGAGCTTAGGAGTCGACGCACCTACCCACTACGCCACGGCGCCCAGATTGTCTTACGCTCCTTTAAAATCCGACCAAAAAAGTTGAGGTCGACTTAATTTTTTTGCGCCATCTTATTCTTAGTGGTCACCTGTTGCGTTGTTCTACAAGCAAAAGGCACAACTGTAATGACCATAAGCACAAATTGAAAGTATTCGCTCACACAAAAAGAAATGCACGGTGACTATAGTAACCACTTTGTTCAGTTTCGTTAAGTTCGTTTAGTGTTGTCAAATTACGCGGGAGCGAGATGAATCACTCTCTTCGTGTGCGTCAATTGACAGCCGATATTTCCTCAAGTTTCTATAAGCAATTATGGACAGTTTGAAATTTGACGATGCTTCTGGTTACTTTTCGTTTGCTTTTCACGTAATCGTAATTTTTCGTACGCCTAACATAGTTGGCCATTAAGAGTTGAGGACACTTCCAGCAAGAACTGCGCCACCCCGAGCGCTGTATCGTCCTGTCACTTTAAGCTCTGGATTCGTAGATCCATGTCAAGACTCATGTCGCTTTACAACTTTCACATTGTCTACGGGAAACTTATCCCCAATTGGCATCACAACAGTCTGGTTCGAAGGGTCGAACGCAAAACCTTGTCTTTCGAAACAACAAAGAACTTCGTCAGATTTCAATTTGGCCATGACAAAGACGCTTGTCTATACAGTCAAATTGGCCAGAGAGAGTGCAAGAGTGGTTCTTCATTTGATACCTGCGTCAATGTTGCCGTGCCTTTTTCTTGAAGAATCGTTGTACCAACTCCAATCGGATCTCATTAATGAACCAAGTCCATTAGGCATTGAAGTCTTAAGCCCTTATTCAAAGCTACGCGTACCTTAGCAATTTTTGTCTTGGCAAAATCCAAGGCAGATGATCATTCCGCATTAAACCGAATCCAGCATTGAACTCAATTCACACCGCAAACCAGGAAAGATCGAAATAAACACAAATTAATCTGTGTCGCCTGTAGACAGTTGAACCAGAAAAAAGTTGACACATCAGACATTGGCCGCGACGGTGATCGGAACACTTACACACAATAGGTTATCGGCGAGACCTTTGCGACAACAAATGTCGACGATGGCAGCAGCGGCGGCTGCGGTGGTGGCGGGAACATCGATGGCGGTGGCCGAGTGTGCAGCTTGTGGAAGGAACGCTCTCCCCCCGGGGGCTTACTTCGCAGTTGAAAACGAGTAATTTTTCTTTCAACGTCAGCCCCGTCGTTTGCTCCATGATAAGGGCCCAGCAAACTGGTGAGGCGCTCGCTTTTGCGTCTTAACTTCAGCAAGAGTTATGCTAACATTGACACATGGCAGATATAGATATGATTGGAGCGACGCCGACTTCTCGAAAACAAGGTAATCAGCTGGAAACGAGGCACCCGCACCGGCTTAAGTCGGTTCTCACTGACATTCGGTGGGAGATTAGGTTTATGGGCGCTCAAAAGGAGTGAACACCATATCGGGGCGGCTATTTTTGGAACGCCTTGAAATCAGCTGAAGCGTAGCAATTTCGAATCCATGCGATAACAGTGTTTATGAGGCGAATTATGCGATGAGATTAGAGTCGTGTTTAGAATTTCCAAAATAGGGAGAGATTTATTGGGGAAGTCTAGTGATTTGAAATTTATTGCGAGAATTAGCTACTTTTGTTGAAGGTTATTCCTTTGTTTGAGAGATTTAATGCAGATTCGATGGTGAGAAGGGCAAGGCTGCTTGTGCATCAGCGATGGCAGTCAGACTTACTTCTTGGAGAGGCTTGTAAGTCAAGCTCCAGGTCAGCCAGTGTTCCTTCCTAAGAAAAAGTGAGGTATACTTGTATTTGAATAACAGATGAGGTTGATAGAAGAGTTTAATGTGGACAAGGACCTCAAGGTCGAGGCCCAGGTCCATTCCGGACTGTAGCGTCATCAGAAGAGGAAGAAGAATAATCTCAAGAAGCTTTAAGATTGAACTCTTTACGGAAATCTTCTGTTCGGACGGTTGCTATTTCCTCAGTACTTCAACTCTGCGTTGGAATAGGCGAGCTGAAAAACTCCTCGGATTGGGAAGAAGGGCCCTGGGCCTGGCCACTCGAGATTGTAATGTCATCTCAAAAAATTGAGTCCTTCGGAAGAAGATGAAGATGAACCAACGCTCTGCTTGTGTCCCGAAATGTTGTAGACTCAAATTCAAAATGCAGACCATTGCTGCTAAGGACAATTTTTTGAAGTGACCATGCCCTTCGCAGGAATTCAATTCACGGTTCTAATTTGCTTTTCGGATACGCTGATCCTTTACTGCCAACAGCGCCACCTATCCGTTAATAATATAATAATAATGGCGGCGCTACAGTCCGAGGTGGATCTGGGCCTAGCTTCTCAGCAAACACTCGTGTTGTGCGTGCTATTGTTCTCTCACGAGTGGAGGGGACCTACAGTTTAATGCCGACTCCGAACGGCAAAATAGAGAAGCTCTTTCTAGACAGTCATACTCTTTGAGCATTGTCACTGACTCGAAAGGGGTAGAGCCGTGAAAAAATGTTTGGTGTTTTTTTTCGAGATTCGAACCGACGACCTCGAGCGTAGGAGTTGACACACCTACCCACTACGCCACGGTGCCACGGTACCTGTCCGTTGATGGCATAATAACTTGCCGATGGAATATGAGGATCCCTTAGCCTTCAGATGACAGCTTCCACTTTGGTTTTCGTTGCGGAAACATACGCAAGTTCAGACAAAACGTCGATCGATGAATCGATTTTTTTCAAGGGAAATAAGTATGAACTCAAACTCAACTCTCTCCGCACACAAATGAACCCTAAATTGCTCAAAAATTGACTGCAAACGATGGCGTGTGTTCAAATTTCTCTGGAATCCTTCACATCGACATCAACAACCCGGCATTCCTCGAAAACGCCTCAAATCGTGTCATTTGCCAGCAAAGCACGTCTGCTGCATTGGCTTCACGCTGAACATCAAAACACTTGAAGACGGTGTTACCTTGAAAACTGTCTTGCATATGCCCGAGACGAGCGAACGTGATCTTGGGTGTCCCGAAGATCAAAGGTTGAGCGACTCCCCAAAAAAAATTGATATGCAAACCCACAGCCCATACGTTATCAGTGTTTTTTCAGTTTTTTTCTGAATATTTTAAATAAAAAAAAAACACAAAAATTAAAGTTCATTGAATGATGCAATTTTGACAAGTGATTAAGGCATTCTCCCGTATCCGTGTCGCGTCTCCACTTGTCAAGGTAGGCGGCGGTTAATCTAGCATTTGTGCGCCCCGGTGTCATCTTGTCAAATCATGACACTTTATGGGTTTATTGCATCATTGCCGGCAAGGAAGAGTCTTTGAATTAATTCGAGATTGGAATACTAGTTTGGAGGCATAGATTAGGAGGTGATTACACTTGACACAGACACGCCAGTGAATGGTGTTTTCACTTCGAAAGTCGATTCACGTGGCATTTGAAGATGGAATGTTTGTCCGATCTATTGACGGCAGTTTGTTGGGGTTTGTGAAGTGATAATTGTAGAAATGGGTTGTTTACAATGGGACTAGGATAGTTAGGCGTTAATCGCGTCAAAGAGGTTGCGGTTGAAGCATTTACTTATCTTGACGTTGTTCTATACGTCAGAGGCATAGGCGCTCGTGCGGAGTAAATTATAGACTCTTCATGGGCTTGTCAGTTAATTTGGTATTCGAAAAATTTTAATCGTGTTAAGTTGTATATTTCATGCCATTTTACATTTATGGGATTTATAAGTCAAATGGCAAAAGTGAAATTTGTTGGGGGACAGGTTCAGTAGTCTAGTCTTTGGACAGACTTAAGAAATTCACTTGAAGGTACTAGTTAAGGGCCAACTATTATATGACCGTACGGACACTTAAGCTAATGTCAGAACTGAACAAAATGAAGCATCGTCAAATTTCAAATTGCTTTTGAAAACATATGCAGAATTCAGTTGTCATTCAACACCAATTGTCATTTACGTATTGAACGAACTTATCCAAACTGAACGAAGCTGTTATTATGTTTACATTGTATCAAACTGTGCATTTCTCACTTCTGTATAAGTTTTCTTAAGTTGCTGTAAGGTCGTTATGGCTGGTCTTTTACTCTTGAGGAATAGCTTTTGGAAATGTCCTTTTGTAATTTGGAATATCCGTCCATCGTCACGATATCTAACTTGCAAGTGATGCTTAGAATGGTCAAATAGAAAAAAAATTGTATTTGTCGAAGAGGATTAATTATTGGACTGAAGTCCACTGGACTTTGTTACGGGGCGAAACCTCTCTGTAGCTAGCACACGGTTCCCACACCTCAACATCCATAAAGGGACCTGGCGGTCCCCTGATCATTAAACCGCCAACCAGATTGATCACGTTGCGATCGACGTCAGACACTCCTACAGTATTCTTGATGTCCGAACGTTCCGAGGCGCCAACATTGACTCGGACCATTTCCTTGTTGTAGCCAAGGTAAGGACACGGATATCGAGAGAACAACGGAGACGAGGAAGACAACAACGGTTTGACGTCGAAAAACTACAATCGCAACAGACTGCCAGGAACTTTGACGATCGAGTCTCCCTGAAACTTTCCGAAAGTTCGACGTCGCCCGCACCAACAATAGACGAAGAATGGAAACGTTGTCAAAGAGCCATCAGAGAAGCCGCTACTGATGTGCTGGGTTTTAAAACATCACCTAGGAAAAACCCCTGGTTTGACAACGAGTGCAGGCAGGCACATGCAGCAAAGCAAGAAGCCTACAAGGCAACGCTGCTTCGAAAAAAATATATTACTATTTTTCGTAAAAATATTGCACTTTTATATTGATTTAAAGTAACACTTCTTGTTGGATGATCCTATGTAACCGACTTAAAAATCTAACGACTGGCTGCTGAAGAGGCTAGGCCATAGTTCTCCATAGTCGCCAGATTTTGTATCACGTGCCTTATTAGAAAAAAAATAGCTCCAACACAAAAAAGGCGAACGGATACATAAAAACGTAAATGCTCAAAAATAATGGGTATCATGTACCTACTCATAAAAACAACACGATGGCGCAGTTGGTTAAGTGCCTGCCCCAAGTTCGAGGGGTCCCAGGTTCGAATCCCAGTGAAATCGAATCTGGTCCAGTCACCATTTGCCGTTGGGAGTAGGTGGAGTAGGTTACTACCTGGCAGTACAATGGACCAGTTTTGAGTTTGAGTTCACTTTTGCTTTCTCACTCCGAGCGCAAATTTGACAGTTCAATATCTGATTTAACTTTCCGACAATCAAAGCCGGTGATTGAGTTGACAGATGGTGGTGTTTGCGAAAGTATGGGCAAATTATTAATTTGAAGTAACTGAAGCTAAATTTCCGTCAAGTTCTGATACTAGATTCCGATTGCCTTCGCCTATTATTGGCGGGCCCAAGGATTTGGGAAGAAATTATGTGTACTGACATTTTGATTACGTTTTTGAATTTTTTTTACAACAGGTTTGTCACTGACTTGAATTCTTTCAAGTTGAATGCAGTTGATTTTTAGGAGGTTTTACCCAACTGTGACGATTAATTCATAATTTCGTAAGACCAATTGCCCGCCACGAATAAATCCCAGATACACAACCTCATACCAAAGGCATTTTCCAAAAATTAGTTAAATCAAAAAAATAAAGAAACGCCATAAACGCGAATTGAAAACATCTGCTTTAGGAGTTATTTCACCTTTTGTTTACCATTTCAATTCGCAACAGAGTCTCGTTCGTATCTCCCCTATCAGCACGTTCAAAAATAGAAGCGCCTTTCATCAAAAAAAAAAAAAATTGAAAAGAAACTTACATCAGGCGATCGACTTTCAAAAACAAAACACTTCTCTCGATTATCTCTGAGTGAAAGCAAACATCTAATTTTTTGTTTTCATATTCTCGACAAAACGAGCGAAAAAACCGAACAACCAATTAAGCCAATTGACCTCAAGCACACATTTCATCAGTCCATCCGATCCAAGCTCAGACCTAAACGCACGTCATTACCATTCGTCTGTCGCGATAAATATTTAAATTCACAGCCCGCTCCGAGCTCCACGTAGGCACAGCCGGTTCATCTGTGTTCATGTGATACTCGACTCGACTGTTTTCTTTCCCATTTACCCCTTAAAAAATATATATTTCGGCCTTCAGGCCTCACCTTATCAATGTGCAGAAACAAAACCAAATAACAAACACCCATCACACGTTTTCTGCGGCCTTGTAGGCCAATTAAACTCTGTGAACCCACCCTTCTGGCTTTCTTCGGCGCTCGGCGCGGCACTCGCACTATACCCACACAGAGGCAGACAACAGCCCCCTTTTAGTGGGGCTTTTATCGTCGAAATGCGAAAACAAGACGGGAAAAAAATGAGGAAATAAATACCACCAAGGTTATCGCACTTGCGAATTTCCAGAGCGAATTTCGCCCGCAATGACATTTCAGACGTCACCATGTGTCACCAGCGAGCACCACGAGCATGGCGAGAGCATGAAACTGATAGCACGATGGTTTCTTATGTTTTCCTTTCGAGTTTAATTTTGCTCTCTTTTATGAATTCTATCGTGTGACCTAGTTTCGGAGGAGGGAATTAATTTCATCGTGGAATCTGTTTGTAAACAGTGCTCGTGCTGTCAGTTTAACAGCACACACGCCGAGATACGATTACCAGACGCACTGGACTAGGTGCGAACGCGATCATCTGCACATAGGAAGCCCGCTCAAGGTTCATAGGTATTCCACGAGCAGCCTTGATCTAATTAATCCGAAATGAAATCCTTTATTTTTGTGAAAACAAAAACTCGCGGTTGACAGTGACACAGACGTCAGCCGACTCTGTGGGTGGGGGCGAGCGTGAGTGAGGCATTCGCCGGTTTATTGTCGAAATGCCGGAAAAGAGGAGCAACAATTTTATCTGCTGTTGGTGTTGTTTTTGTGTTTCCTCGGTCCCTGCTGTCATCTTTGTTGTGTGCTGTGCGACTGAAAAGCTGACTACGTGACTGCTGAAAGGGAGGCATCATTCGATGTTGTGAAACTCATCGATTCGCGTAAACATTTCGCTTCAGCAGACGTCTTTATCCAACGATGACGAGTGACGGGCGCCGATTTCAAGTTCATGTAAGCGAGTTGAGGGAACTCGCAAGGGCAGCATTAATCTTACGAGTGGAATGACTATCTTTGTGGCATCTAGAACTTTTTTGTTGGACCTTCGGAGTCTGAACAAAAGGAGAATACTTAATGATATTGTGAGGAATCAAGGGTAGACAGTTTATTGTGGGTTTTATGCGAGGAGTGACCTTCTCTGAAGATAGACTTTAGTCCCCTAAAGTCTGGTTGTCGGTAATGAAAAACGTAATGGAACTTCGTTCAGTTTTTGTTTGACAATCACTGACCGTCCGTGTAAATCGGAAACAAAGGGATCAATGATTTGTGCGCAAAATAAGCTTTTTCTGTTCAATTATCGAAGAATTTCAAATGATTGTCAGATAGTAATGATTGGGCTGTCGTTGGATTCAGATCGGTTCCATTCTTTTCGTTACAGACGCTATATCAAGCAAGGCGCTTATTGAAAATGATTATTGTGTCATCCAACAAGAGGTGTTATTTTAAATCGACAAGAAAACGCAAGATTTTTACGAAAAGTGGAGTTATTTTTATTCTAGTCTCAAGCAGAATCTCTGAGGTTAATAATGGTACTGCCAAATGTTTGACTTGATTATGCCTATAAATATTAACTCGTTTGACGAAGGTTTTCGTCAAGTTTTCGCATAATTGTCGAATAAAAGCTCTAAAGATTTGTTTCACTTATTGAATCTTTGGTGGATCGTCGGCGCAGACTTTGCCTTTAACAAAGTCCAAAGGAGAAATTGAAATCCAGTAAAATGGAGGATTTTGTCGGTCAAATGAAGTTTTCATTTCGAAAAATCATTCGTCCACGAAAATTGTCACTCAGTGGAGCCATTGTTTCACCAGCTGTGTGACATATCTTCCCGCTGCCAATAAACGTCCACGTCCAAGACATCAAATACAAGCAAAAATAAAAACAGTCAGTCAACATTATTCGAGGACTCATTCCATTCACTGAAGCAGTCGCACAGCATAAATTTTGTAAAAATGTCACCTAATGACAGTGCTGTCAAAATGCCGTCCTAAACTGTCGTTGTGCGAGCTATTTCTCTTGAGTTTTCGGAGCACCAAATGATACAGATTTGCTTGTTAGCGTTCCCTGACAAATGGAACTTAGCCTCATTTCTCGGAACATTTTTGTGCTAAAAATCATGATCCTGTTCAATCATTTTCAGTGAAAGCACGGCTCTGTTCATAGCCTGATGGTTTCAATTTCTGTCTCTTCTGGACTCTTTAAGCATGTAGGCCAATTAATACAAAATGCGTTAAAAAATGATTGTGGATGAGTCCAATTTCTAGGATTGTCTCAAAATGGACACACCTAGGTTTTCATTCACAGTCTTAGCTGGGGCGGCGATATTTTCAGCTGACCTTACCGAAAAAAACATGAATTAGAGTCCTGTTTAAATTTATCGAATAAACTCCCAAAAGCTGAGCAAGAAGGTTTTTGATGATGACAAAAAGCAGTACGAATTTTTCGGAATGTTTCCCCGATATTTTCGGAAATTTTCGGAGTGAATTTTTACTGTTTCAACACACTAAGTGATTATGTATTGGTCTATATGTAAAAATCTCCTAGTCTTTGCTTATCAGACGTCATCTCGATGACAGTTCAATGTCAACAGTTAAAGAATGACGTGCAATCTAAAGTGACACCTCTTATTGGACTATCGTGATATCGTCAGAAATATACGAGGGGAAAAAATAAAAACGAAATTGGTGGCTGCTCTGTTGCGATGCGTCGAGTCAAACCGGAGCGGAACCGACTGAGAGATCAGACGATCGCGACTTTTCCACCCATCGAGTTAAATCGGAACATAATCGATTGGACGATTGAAAATCAGCCACAACAGATGACTCATTTGCCGACACTTGTTGTTGTACCTTCTAGCTCAGTAGATTAATGTCTTCGAAATCCTTTCCAATCAATACCCCCTGCCAACCTCGCCAATCTCCAAGGCCATTTGTGTAAAAATGTTGTTTTCAAAATTGAAAACATTATCGTTCAAGTTCACTCTTTGTTTTCGATTGATCCTTTCGATAGCCGAAGTCAATCAATCGTTTCCAATTAAACAAAACTTCGATTAAACAGGTTCTTCTGAATGTAAACAACCGACAACCTTCAAAACATTTGAGCCAAGCAAAAAAACCACTCAAAGATAAGCGAAAGCCGAATGCAAATTGTCGAGTTTTCGTGGAAATGAGCTTGACACTTTGTGAAGGTGTTTCCCCACCAAATACCGGGTGTGATAAATCGATTGGATCGATTTCTGTTGATGGCCAAGATCGGCGATAACGACTCAAGCGGAAATCGATCCGTCTCAGGGGCTTTCAGAATTTCAATTTGGGTTTTAATTAGGTTCGTTCGGGTTAGGAGTGAAGCTCATTTCAGCATGAGCAAGAGGTGAAAAGTCATGATTTTGAGATTAAATTAAACACCTGCGTGGATAAAGAACGGCGCCAAATGGTAGTAAAACTCGCCGGGGGAACTTGGAAGTACCACTCCGTATCCAGTCGATGATCGCAGAGATTCTGCTGTAATGCGGGACTGGTTTGTTGCGAGGAGAGGAGTTCATCCACTCATTTATTGGTAAAGGCGATCACTATTAGACTAGGGGAAGTATTGTAGAAGAACGTCAACTTTCTTTGGTAGTTCATAGAAATTTCTGACGTGGATTATGAAATCACATAGACATTAAAGTTTGACCAGCAATGCTACTGGCTAATGTGCTTGAATTTTAACCGAAGGCATTTATTTCCTCAACGGTCAATGGATGATTCATAAAATAAATAAAAAAAAATAAGAATAAAAAGCCCTAAACCCATTCCCAGATACACGGTGGCGGTTTCTCTGACGAACTCAATATCGGTATCTCATTTCGTCTCCCTGATCACTGTAACGTGTTTCCGGAGGAGATTATGACAATTATCGAAGCATTTATATTGTCAGATTCGACTTTGTCTCCGCCTGTACTTGAGAGCGTCAATGGGACAAATCCATTTTCGCACTCGTACAGTTGCAAGAGTACTTAAAGATCTCAACGTGCATAAATCCGCTGGCCCGGATGGTATACCCCCGATACTTCTGAAGAGGTGTTCTTCTGTGCTGGCAAAACCACAGCGTAAGCTTTTTCATCTGTTCTATTTTTCTGGTCTCTTTCCGAGTGGATGGAAAGCAGCATTTGTCCAACCTGTCCCTAAAAAGGGCAAATCTTCGTCACCCTCCTCCTACCGACCCATAGCACTAACGTCCCTTCTTTCCAAGGTCATGGAAACGCTGATAAACCGTCAGCTTATGAAATGTCTTGAATCGCGGAAGCTTCTTAATGACCGGCAGTATGGTTTCCGCAGCAACAGGTCCACTGGTGATTTGATGGCATATCTCACCGAAAAGTGGAACCAATCCTTGCACAATTCAGGAGAAAGCAAGATCGTTGCGCTTGATATTTCTAGGGCATTTAACAGAGTTTGGCATCAAGCTCTTTTGTCGAAAATGCGTGCTTATGGTATCGATGAGTCTCTTCTTCTATGGATTAGAAATTACCTTTCGAACCGTTCAATTCAATCAATTTCATTTTCATTCATCAATTTTGGATGGGTTCAATTCTGATGTTCACCAAATTAATGCTGGTGTTCCCCAAGGCTCTGTTTTGTCTCCGACAGTCTTCCTAATTTTTATAAATGCTCTTCTGTCTGCTACTTCTAATCCAATCCACTCCTTCGCTGATGACAGTACTCTCAGCTTTTCATATTCGTTCCAAGACTCACGTCCCTGTCCTTCGGCCGTAGAATTGGAGCAGCAGCGTATGTTAAGCACATTAAATTCCGACCTTGACAGCACATTTAATTGGGGTAAAAACAATAGAGTGGAATTGAATGCTTCCAAAACTCAATACTGTCCACTGTCACGCGATCCCAAAATAATCAGCCATTATCTCTAAATGGGATAACTTGCATCGAAGAAACCGAAAAGCTTTCCATCCTCGGTATGTGTATCAACTCAACACTTAGTTGGAATGATCACATATTCGAGGTCGCCAAAAATGCTGCGAAATGTCTAGGTTTGCTACAACGATGCAAGAAATACTTCACCCCCTCTGATTTGGCTTCTATTTATAAGGCCTTCATTTGCCCCAAGTTTAAGTACAGCGCTCATATCTCGTCTGGACCTCTCTGCACCTCCTAGATAGAATACAACAGCGAGCTATAAAACTTATAATAATAATAATGATGGCGGCGCTACAGTCCGAGGTGGACCTGGGCCTAGCTTCTCAGCAACCACTCGTGTTGTGCGTGCTATTGTTCTCTCACGAGTGTAGGGGACCTACAGTTTAATGCCGACTCCGAACGGCGAGATTGAGAAGCTTTTTCTAGACAGTTATACTCTTTGGTGTTTTTTCGAGATTCGAACCTTACATCTCGAGCGTAGAAGTCGACGCACCTATCCACTACTCCACGGCGCCCTCAAAAATTTAAAAGCCAATATTATTTTTCCTTAAATTTTTATTCAATCAAAATCGGATCCGTTGGCAACTTTCTAATGGCAAATATTCAAATTTGCACTTCTAGTGCCGACTTTTTGAGGCAATAAAATCTTTAAAGGCTTTTATGACCTCTGCTCGAGTTTGGAAAACCTTTTGCGGCAAAAAGGAATCCAGATTGCGAAAAAGATGGTAATCCTTTGGGGAAATATCAGGAGAGTACTGCGGATGCAGAAGAATTTCAAACTGCAACAGTTTTTGCACTGTATCGGATAGTCTAAGGTGAACATAATCTAGGTCTCAGGGCATAGGAGTACTCAATTATGAGAAAGCCGGCAAACTGGACCACATCACATTTCTGAAATATAATAATAATAATGGCGGCGCTACAGTCCGAAGTGGACCTGGGCCTAGCTTCTCAGCAACCACTCGTGTTGTGCGCGCTATTGTTCTCTCACGAGTGGAAGGGACCTACAGTTTAATGCCGACTCCGAACGGCGAGATTGAGAAGCTTTTTTCTAGACAGTTATACTCTTTGAGCATTGTCAGTGACTCGAAAGAGGTGGGGCCGTGAACAATTTCTTTTTTGAAAAAACTGTTTGTCTGGACTTGGAATCGAACCTAGACTGCGAAAGTCTAATGCGCATGGGTCGACGCACGAACCCACACGGCCACGGCGCCCACATTTCTGAAAGGCCAGCCTTAAATGGGATCGGCAACATCCAACACATGGTCAGCTTATAACAAAGTATGTAAGTTAAAGCGAGCTTATAAAGTAAGTAAGACGACTGAATGGCGCAGTTGGCTAAGTGTCTGCTCCAAGTTCGAGTGGTCCCAGGTTCGAATCCGAGTGAAATCGAATCTGGTCCAGTCACCATTTGACGTTGGGATCAAATTAGCGGCACTGGAGTAGGCTGGCAGTACAATGGACCAGTTTTTGAGGCTGGGTGCTTCAGTATAGAGTTTCAAAAAAAAAACCACCGACAAAAAACAAAAAAATTTAAGGATGAATGATCTTTTAAAGAGAACCCGTACAGATATCGCCAGAATAACAGCGTACAGCACGGGACACAGGTCCGCCGCCGGATTATGTATTCTATTAAATGCTCACTGCCGCAGTTGTAACGATGCAGCAGAAAGAAAAATAAAACGGCACTCCCCAGCCTTTACGAGAATATGGCTTAAAATGTATTTCGTCACAATACATATTAACCCATTTATGCCCGAGTTAATTTATTTTACTACTTTTCTTGTTGCGTTAACGCAACAGTGGGCATAATTGGGTTAACGTTGGAACAAAGAACCAATCTCTTACATAACAAATCCATAAAATACTTGCTGCCCATTTTAATTTTGCCAACTGAATATGGCTATGTAAACAGAAGATCACCCCAAATGGTTCCCAACGATCTTCGATCTTTAAGCACATCAGTACACTCATCCACCGTGGGCAGTTGACATTCATCCAGTGCGCCACGTCATGCCACCTCCTCCACAACCACTCCAGTGAAACACGAATTCAAAAATGCCACAGCAGATCACACGATCCCGTCTGCCAACATGTTGCAGGCGTATCAAGTCAGCCTTCAATCGGCCCCTCCACCCAACACAAGACCTGCGGATCAATAAAATCGCTTCGTCCGACCGCGAAATGCCATAAAAGAGAACGGTTCCATCTGAACCAATTAATCGCCGAACTGGTCGATAAAACAAAAATATCTAAACTTGGCTAGGCGCACACCAGTAAACAATCAAGCCAACAAATATTTTGTTTTTCGCGAAGCCCACATGATCCGTGGCAGGACATTGACCGCGTCCTCAGTCGGAACAAAGAACGGCCGCGTAATCAGCGGCTAGAGCCACAACAGAAAACAAATAAATAATCGCATAGCGTCCGAGCACAATTTTAGAATCCACCGAAGCGCAAAAGGAACGCATACACACGCACGCACGTACGCGTGGATACGGCGAGGCTGTATGCATAATCTGATAATTCTGAGGCGTAGAAGCGCCAATCGCACACATGGATCCCGGAGTCCCCCGCATCGGGCTTGTTTACATGACCAGCTCCGGTCATAAGTTCTAGCCACACATCCCCATACACACGGCCATCTTGTGGGACCTAAAATTCGCGCCTGGTCCAAAGCTATTCCGCTGCAGATACTCGTCTTATCTCATTTGCATTTGTCAGCCTTTGCCTTGCGGAGGAAACGAGTTCCTCGGACCGAATCTAAAATTTAAATGCCCGCGGGCGCATGGGGACTGCGACCGCTGGTGCGGAAAGAGTCCAAATGTCAGCGCCATATGGAGGTATCTGTCGAAATTTGTATCTCATTATGGCGGCTAAATAATGGCCATTTGTGTGTGGTTGCGGTTGACCCGTATTTAGCGAATTTCTGGAACCGGTTTTCGCGCGTCTCCCGCCCGTGTTTACAAACAAACCCAGTCAGCCATTGGACACGCAGGCACCCGTCCACACACACACACATGTGGGCAGACACATGTCAGACGGCGGCGTTGACATTAGCATTTATGAAGCCATTGTAATCGCCAACACGTGGAGGTGCAGATTGTTAATTAATCCAATTTGCGCGGCGGCATTCCGGAGGCTGCGAGGGTTTCACTTTAACGACCGAATTGAGATTCCATTTTTTAGCCGCGATTAGTGACAACGCTTAGGCATCTTTAGCGGCTACCTCACTTCAGATACGTCGTGCTCGATGGCAGCAATTAATTTTAGTGTTTGCCGCTTCAGATACGCCGAGTGGAATCCGAGACCACATTTTTGACAGGCAAACACAGACGGCAATTGAGAGTGTTCACGATTGCGAAAGCAATTAGTGATGTATTGAAGATTTTTTAGGTGCGGCACGAGCGAGTGAGAGCCTGGTACTGGTCTGAAGATGTAAGGATTGGCCCAGGAGGTGAGGCTGGATTGGAATCTTGACTGAGAGCGAGGCATAGTCACTCGACGTGGTGGTGATCAGAAGTGGTTTGCTTTTTTTTTTTGCACGCTCGACTGGAGGTGGACTTATTATTGCGACGTACGATGTGATCATGTCGTCGTGTGCACGGCATAGGCGGACAGATGTGTCGGGTATCCGCCGCGATTCAAGAGAGCTTTGTGCAAGTTGCGTGGTACCCCTTGGTTGGGCGAAAATTCCTCCGAGCTTGTGTCAGTCAGATACGGGTTAGCAGATTGCATCAGGCTTATTTTAAGGTTTTGTGGAACAGATTGCATTTCAAAGATCTGACGGTTTGAAGCAAATCAGCTCTAAGGCGTTGGTGGGGCCTAAGCGTACAGCTGGTCTGTGTGGGCAGGTGTTCGATTGCAGTTAGGAATTTCAGTGTTAGAGGTCGCATGGCAAATTGGGCACCAAGTGGGTTTTGCATTTGTTTTTATTAGCAAAGCTGCAGATCTGCGATCGATTGGGTTCAGCCTATTTTCCTGCCAGTGTGCCTATTTTGAGTTTGAGGAATCCGATTTCAAATCAATTCCTACGTTATCTTGCTGTTACTGACATTCACATGGCAATTTAACCAATGCCAATAAATTTGAAGGCATTTCAGTCGGCAGATCCTGGAGAAGACCCAAGAAATGCAGATCGACACACACCATCTATTTGTCGATTTCAAGCTCGCATATGACAGCGTGCATAGAGACGAGCTATATAACGCCATGTCTAGTTTTAACATTCCTGCCAAATTCGTCAGACTGAGCTGGATGACGATGGAGAACTCTCACTGCCCCATCGAGGTCGGTAACGAACTCACCGAGACCTTCAATGTCAAAAAAGGTTTTAGACAAGGCGACGACGCGCTGTCATGCGATTTCTTTAACATCGTTCTTGAGAAGATCGTGCAAAACTCACTGGCCAACACAAGAGGCCCGATCTTTCAAAAGTCCGTTCAACTGCTGGCTTACGCGGATGACATTGACGTGATTGGGCGAATACAGCGAGCCGTCAATGATGCGTTTGCTGGCATTGAAACGGAAGCGGCTAAAATGGGTCTGGCGGTAAACGAGGGCAAAAGTAAGTATATGCTGTCATTGAGAAAGGACGCACAACATCGATGACTTGGCCAGAACGCTGCCTATGCTATAACTTTGAGGTAGTTAAGGACTTCGTCTACCTCGGCTCCGCGGTAAACAGCACAAACAACATCAGTACCGAGATCAAACGCAGAATAACTCTTGCCAACCGCTGTTTTTTTAGGCTCAAAAGGCAATTGAGTAGTAGAGCCCTCTCTCGGAAGTCCAAGCTGACTGTATACAGGACCTTGATCATCCCAGTTCTGGTGTACGGCGCAGAGGCATGGACGATATCCCAAGCGGATGAAGAGTCTCGTGGTCTTTTCGAGAGAAAAGTTCTGCGCGCGATCTTTGGTCCTGTTTGCGTTGAAGGAGAAGGTTCAACCACAAACTGTATGGACTGTACAGTGACATGAGTCTAGCCAGGCGTCTACGGATCCAACGCCTAAGAGGGCTGGGCCATGTAGAGCGTATGGACAACTTAGCTCCGGCCCGAATAGTCTTCGACTCTGAGCCTGTGGGACAACGTAGCAGAGGACGTCCACGTACAAGGTGGCGCACACAAATCGAGGGAGACCTCGGCCGGCTTGGTGTGCGAAACTGGAGACAGCTGGCGAAAGATCGTGCTGGCTGGAGAGCCATGTTGGGGTCCACCTCGGACTGTGGCGCCCTAAGAAGAAGAAGAAGAAAAAGAAGGGGGTTCCGAAGTATAGGTATGACAAACCTGACACCTGTCTTTGACACCTGCCTATGCATTTAAAAACAAACAAATGATGCGTTTGATTTTTGAAATTCTACGCTTCAGCACTTAATTAGGCGAGTTATCTATTCAATTTGCAAACCGAACGTCTACTATCGCACTTTTGAATGGCCCGACATTCGCCAAATGACTTTGTTTTCATCGAATTCCATCCTTAATGACATCGATTGTCCATAAAAGACGTTTATGACTTCAAAATCTTGACTTCAAATCGCACCACTTTTCGTAGAATTCAGTTTTCAATTTTTGCGTTCAAAACAAATCCAATATCCGCCCTCATTGGCAGTCACGTAAACTCTTTTTCTCTCGAATTTGGTCTGTTCTAGATTCTTCACCGTAACGCCATGAAAATAGGTATTGCCTCACCTCGATTGAAGTGATTTGAATTTCTGAAAGATAAATACAAATGTCTCTCGCTTATTTAGCAAAACAAATTACGATTCATTTGCGCCGGTTGATGTGTGCCCCCTCGAATATCCACCGGCTAGCCGTTCACTTTACCGTCCATAGTCACTAAGTTCAAGGTCGCCTCAGTCGGCCGACACACCCCCTTTTTTGGACAACAGTCGACTGATCGAAATCAAAAGTCCACACGTACCAGTCGGGTTAGTCAGTTACGTGATCTAGCTTAAACTTTGAGCTCGGGGCCTTAATGAATTCAGCTAACCAGTATCGGTATCTGGTGGTATTATTCCATCAATTAACGGAAAATTCGGGAATTTCATATTCCGGCAACTGGTTTTTGTGCGGGGACTTCGAAGTCCGTGTGCGGCTTTCATCTCAACATGTCAGCTGTTATCTGCCGGGTGATTGATACGCTGAGCCGGACGAGATGGCATTGAGTGGATAACGCCTGCCGGTGGGTGACACATTCTTTATCGATTGGCCCACTTAGCTGGAGGACAGATGTATGTTTGTACGGGTATTCGGTGTCAGATAAGCCCATCGAATCAATTAGACGTGATTGCTGCCCTGTGGACTGAAGCGGGACTACGTGAGTTCTATTTTTCGAGAATTGATCTCATTGCAGATTGAGGCGAATTTATAGTTCCCTTGACCGAATTCGCTTGAAGCGATTCGCAATCTGACCAGCTCTGACTTCCGCGTGTGACATTAATGGTAGATGCCAAGGCTGAAGGGATCCGGTTTTCGTACCAGACTCAGCCCTCATTCATATTTATGTCAATCTGGTGACGCACACCCTTACAAAATGTTTCCTATGCTGATTTCGTTCTGAAAAACTTGAAAGATACCATCAATTCATCGTTCCGGTCCGGAATTGCGTCTCCAACTTCCCTAAAATGTAAAATAGCTTCTCATCTACAGATTTTTAAGATTTTCAAGAGATGTTTACATTTTGAAAACACTTTTGTGAACAAGTCCGCTAGTATCTTAACGGATAGGGCAGCTTATCTGAATTAAAGTGATTTTTTTGTTGCACGTGTCATAAAGTTAGAGTTTGTTTTGTCGGCGTGTGCCTTCAAAGACTGTCGTCCTTAACCAGGATTAAGGGTAAACTGATGAGCATTCCAAGCAGATACGTTCTTTAAGGGGAGGAGTTTAATTGGTTATTTCAGCAAGAATGTGAGTTTTGCAACGAATATAAAAACCTGATATCGCCGTCATCAGCGAAAGCGTGAATTGAATAAGAAGTGGCAGACAGGAAATCATTTGTGACAATGTAAAAAAGTGTCGATGTTAAAACACAGCCTTGGGAAACGCCAGCGTTTATTTGACTAATCCCAGACTTGAGACCGTCCAAAACAACTTGGATTGAATGGCTTGAAAAAGTCTCTTTTTTGGCCAAACTCTGTCAAATAATTTTTAATCATTTTTTAATGATTTGGTTGAGGTCTACGAGATTCCATTTTCAGATATTCAATATTCGCGTGTCGATATTATACCGTTTTTTGGCCAATATCTCGAAAACTATTTGGACCAGAATGCTCGAAAGTTTTAAATGAAAGTACTCATTAAGGCTAAATTTTTGTGATTTTTTTCAGATGTTTAAGCACTTTGGTTTGCTTTTGGTTGGCCGGGGAGAAGCATTAAAACTGACTTTGGAGGTCCATATTTTTTAAACGGCACTTTAGATAAAAAAGCGTTGAAGCAACCTCAACCTTATTTCAAAAGATCTATCGATTGATATATCACTCGATGGGTTACGTTACTGTTTCAAAATCCATGGCAACCCTCAAATGGGAGCCACCCCCAAATGGCCCAACTTTTTAAATTTGCATGAAAAATTTCTAGGCCTAAAGTACCTGATTCCAAAATTGCATGCCGATATCTTTATAAATGTGGGACATAAAAAAATGTGACAGACAGACGGACGGACCAACGGCCACACCGAAATTATAAAGATACCGTTTTTGTAGACGGAAAAAGTGAACGAACTTGACGAAACTGAGCGAAGCGGTAACCATAGTCCCAGTGTATCATTTTTGTGTATTCACTCGGCTCATTTAAGTTTCCGAGGTGGATCTGGGCCTAGCGTCTCAGCGTCTCTCCACGCGTGCTGTGCGTGCTATTGTTCTCTCACGAGTGGAGGGGATCTACAGTTTTATGGCGACTCCAAACGGCGAGATTAAAAAGCTTTTTCTAGACAGTTACTCGAGGTGAAGCCGTGAAAATTTCAAAGGCGTTTTTTCGGGAATCGAACCCAGACTTCGAGGGTAGGAGTCGACGCAGTTACTCATTACGCCACGGCCCCCTGCAACCCTGATAGATGTGCTAGAAATAAATCCGCCGTCATAGCTTTCTTAAGCTTTCTTAAGCCCCACAAACATCACTAAGTTTATTTTCACTCTTGAAGCTCATGTTGTCTGTTTGATGATGCTGCCAGACGGAGATACGAACAGTTTTTCAGAGCCCCGCCAATGCACGCAACAGAGATATAGAAAACGATTAAAAATAAAGGTAGCCCTAAACGACGAACATGCTTGCCGAACTTGTGCTCGTGCTCGCCGCATTTTCGTCGTGTATGGGCTGGTTCGCGAGTCGCTCGCTGTTGGCGAAAAATTTCGCTTTTTTGTCGTGTTCATTGGCTTCGATGTTCGCCGTGTAGGGCCATGTTCGCGAGCAAACCTCATTTTTGCTGTGACGTCGCCGAGTGCATATCGCGGATTGACACAATTTCAACATTCAGCCACGATTATATCGAGGTGGTAATTCACCACTTACGCTTCCCTATCACACATTTTGACGGTTAGAAGACAAAACACGAAAAGAATGTTCGCCGTGTAGGGTATAACGCAAGCGAGCAAGTTCGGCCAGCATGTTCGTCGTTTAGGGCTATCATAAACCTCACTTAATAGGTGAAATATTTGTCTCCTCAAAATGCCCTGACATTTTAACAGTCACTTGTCATGTCAGACAAACAAATCCCATCAAGGTTTACCGCGGTCACATCTTCAAACAATACACTACTTGCTAACCACCAACTAGCCTCAAAACATTATTGCCTCCATTTCGCAATATTTTCCCACACCCATAACGTGACCCACAGAATCCCATAAATTCAACGTTTACAGAGTAAACATTCCCACAGATGTCATCGCTAGAATTCCGTGTACAGTCGCCTCACACGTCCTCCCAAACCGAACTGCGCAACAGCCAAGAGGCAAGAAGCGACGATGCGTGTAGACCACACCCTGCAAGCCATTGCTAAGTTGAAAGTAAATCTTTCAAGTCTTCTTCTCGTGTGCGCTGCCAGCTGTCATTAGAATTAAACGAGTACATGTCTTAGCCAGCAGGCAGCAATAAATAGACTCGCGCCAGCACTTTGTCCAGCTCAAAATAGACTAGTTGTATTTTCGGCAGTAATTAAGTTTTTCTACGCATTGACCTTGCTGTCCGTAAAGTCCTCACACGTCAAACTGTCAGCACGTCAAAAAGACAAAACGTCAAAGTGAAGACCACCGAACATTTGCATTGAGTGTCCATTCGAGTGTTTCATCACACGGACTATTTGCTCTGCAACTTTGAATCATTTCGATGAACACCCCCAATGGTGACAGCTGACAGCGGAGTTGACATTTGACAGACGCAATAACTGGCCACAGTTCGGAGCACACGTGCTCTTGGCAGTCGATTGTGCACCATATTCGGTTGAGGATATTTTTGGAAAATAATCTAGTTTCACACCTTTTGACTCATCGACGTCAATATGACATCCCCGCTAATGGGGCATGGTTAGCGGGCTGGGAATGCGATTAGAGTCAATTATAGACTCGGTCCACACATTTACAACGCGATAACGTTGAATGTAAACAGGGCGACCGTCTGGGTTTGCGTAAGCCACAACAAGTCCATAAATGAGTTAAGTTATGACACTTGGCAGAGGTGCAGGGGTGCGTTCGCGAAGCGATTTGCTATAATTGATTTTGACACATTGTTGCAGAGCCGATACGATCGCCACTGGCAGCGTGCTTATTTAATTGCGTTCTTCGGTTCGAACGAATATTGATTCTTGGCGAATTTGAAAGTGTTGGACAGCTGAGACTTAGACCAGATCAATCAATCATTTTTTTTTGGAGCACTTAAGTCTTGAGTGGTGGAGTAATGGGTTCGGGATTTTGATGCGGAGTTCTTATGTAACCGGTATATGCGTGGAAGAACTTGTTTTGGATTTTGTTGGTTTGTTGATTTTGCCGAAGCATGCTCAATCTGCATCTTCATGCACGTAGGCGGGACATTATGGTGGACATACGCTTGGTGCAGAGAACAGTTCGGAGTGCGAACTCTGCAGCTGTTCGCATTGAGGACGATTGGAGGAGGACAATACTGAATTTACGAACTCGGACTGTGTAGAGCTGTGAGTCTAGACATGTGGACAACCCAGTTTCGGCCTGAAGAATTTTCGACTGACACTTCGTGACAACGCAACAGAGGACGTCCTCGATTCAGGCGGCGCACACGATTGAAGGGACCCCCTTAAGGTAGCCCTAAACGACGAACGTGCTCGCCGAACTTGCTCGTACTCGCCGAACTTGCTTGTGCTCGCCGAACTTGCTCGTGCTCTCCGAACTTGCTCGTGCTCGCCGAACTTGCTCGTGCTCGCCGAACTTGCTCGTGCTCGCCGAACTTGCTCGTGCTCTCCGAACTTGCTCGTGCTCGCCGAATTTGCTCGTGCTCGCCGAACTTGCTCGTGCTCGCCGAACTTGCTCGTGCTCGCCGAACTTGCTCGTGCTCTCCGAACTTGCTCGTGCTCGCCGAACTTGCTCGTGCTCGCCGAACTTGTTTGTTCTCTCCGAACTTGCTCGTGCTCGTCGAACTTGCTCGTGCTCCCGAACTTGCTCGTGCTCGTCGAACTTGCTCGTGCTCGCCGAACTTGCTCGTGCTCGCCGAACTTGCTCGTGCTCGCCGAACTTGCTCGTGCTCGCCGAATTTGCTCGTGCTCGCCGAACTTGCTCGTGCTCGCCGAACTTGCTCATGCTCGTCGAACTTGCTCGTGCTCGCCGAATTTGCTCGTGCTCGCCGAACTTGCTCGTGCTCGCCGAACTTGCACGTGCTCGCCGCATTGGGTGGGCTGGTTCGCTGTTGGCGAAGATGTCGATTTTGTCGTGGTCGTTGGCTTTGATGTTCGCCGTGTAGAACCATGTTCGCGAACAAACCTCATTTTTGCTGTGAACGTCACCGAGTCCGCGGATTAAGCATAATGTCAGCCACGATTTTATCGAGGAATTCACCACTTGCGCTTCCCTATCACACATGTTAACGGTTTGAAGAAACAACACGAACAGAATGTTCGTCAAATGTGTCCGCCGTGTAGGTGATAACGCATGTTCGTCGTTTAGGTCTGCCTTAAACCAACAGTTTTCCACCATAAATGAATGCCACAAGCTTCTTGACGAACTATTTGACACAGTTCCCCTAAGAAATGTTGCTACACCTTTAAAAACACATTTCGGCACCCAAAGAGAACATTTTTATTTCATCATGCGTGGGAACACTAATTTTCCGTTCACATACTTCCACGCAGTCCCAGAATGAAACACATAAACTTTTTGCGTCGCGATTCTTCTCTGCACGCAACGCCTCGTTTCGTGCCCGTCACACCGGCCACGCAGCACGTGGAGTTCCAGTTGGCTTAATGTGCGATCGGCAATTGTCACGTTTCACTTCAGTGTTGTAGATTCATTCAATGAGATGCTTGCTCGAAATCATAAACATGTCAAAATAAATCAAACAGACAAGCTAATCATCGAATCGCCCATGAGCCCGAGGCGAAAGTGGCTCCCCTCCGACACGAGCGAACATAAAATCATAAATATCCTGGGGTTGCCAACTATGTATCTGCCGGAACCTTGTTGAACTGTGAACATATTGAATCTAACGGGCTGTCACGGAATCCAAGTCCGCACAATGAGGCTAAATGTTGCGTCACGATGTTTAAATGTGTGTCAGCGACGCACGGCAGCGGATCGGAGCGTCAGTTAGCACGACTGTCGGTCATGACTTGACGATGATGGGAAAAATTATGTTTTCCTCGTCGCATCTATTCCTAGCACTCGCGTCGAGCATATATTCAGATCGAGATGAGTGCTTTGCTGGTCGCGTATTTTCAGACGCTCGGACACGCTTGCTAGCGGCAAAAATACTCGTACGTCGAATGTAACCCCATGTTGACGATGGACACCCACGCGTTTGACGGAAATGCGCGTGCTGTTCGACAATTAAGTTCCCATATTTATTTTAATTTAATTTTAAATTGCACGTGGATGAGCAGCAAGGTGGAGCGAAGATGAAACTTTGACGTCAAGCCAGAGCTGGCAGTCTCTGCGTGCAGTGGGAAATTCCTTTATTATCCGAAATTTATACAGAGCATGTGACGGGATCTTTGTGGTGAAAAAGACATTCTGAAAACTGAAATGAATGAAATTGCTGATTGACATGAAAAAGTATACATATACGTGAAGAGGTGCAAATTTTCATCCAAGACGAACCGACTTTGTTCTAAATGTTCGGATGTGTTCGTGCAGTGATTCATTCAGTGTTTCTGGCTAAACATCAATGCGGTCAAAAGAAGTACGAATAGATCGCCTAAACGATCACAAGGTTCAAATTTTGAGCTATTTTTCGAGGACATTTGCAGACTAGCCAGAAGTCACATCAGAAGGTGTCTGACTAAGTAACTGGTCAATCACCAGTTGTTGAGTTTTCTGATCAAGCGTCAAAATATTCACGCCGAGCTATTCTGGCCAAGCGTCAGAAAATTCAGCGAAATGTGTGTTGCTCTGCTCTCATTCGACATTTCTGCCATATCACTACTTGTCACAACTTAATCGCTATTAACGACCGACCCCACTGTATAATAAAAAAACCAATCAGCACGGCTTTGACATTGCATCGGATCTGACAGCTTTTGTAATAGATTTTCAATATGAATGCATACCTGGGGTTCATGGACAAATTTTCTACTTGGGAATCTACTTGGGAGTGCTTGAGAAAATTAGTGCTCCCACGCATGATGATACAGTACTGGTGTGATTGTCTGCTCTTTATAATTATTACTCCAAACCCGAGGAGGAAGTGAGTTGTCGTGCCCTTTCTACTGAACTAAATATTTGTCTCATCTTTGGTCTTTTTGGTCATTGATCCGCCGTTTTTGTGGAGATTATGGGAATTTGTGGGACACTGGCCTAGCTGAGGTGAAATGCTACACCCGTCATGTACACAACAATCAGATGGCCACTATATCCAGTCACAATTTGCCGTTGGGATCAAATTAACGGCACTGGAGTAGGTTGCTACCTGGCAATACACTGGACCAGTTTTGAGACTGAGTGCTCCAGTCTCCCCGAAAAAAATTCTCTATCTACCAGTACTAAGATGCTGTTCATGTACAGGGTGGGCCAAATGCAAGTTTCTTTTTAAAAATTTAATAAAATGAACAAAATTAAATTTGTTTCCCTCTTTCTTGGCTTTATTAGTGAAAACAAACATTCCCATTAATTATGAAATACAACGTCGTTTTAGTGGTTGCCTCGGCTGACTTAGCAGTCGCGCATTCTGTCACTCTAATTTTCCAAGACCTTGTTTATGGTTTCGGACTGCAGCTCACGGATTGCTTGGATGATATTGGCCTTAAGTACTTGACTCGTTTCGGGATTGTTGGCATAACATAGGTCCTTCACGGTTCCCCACAAAAAAAAAAGTCCAAAGGGGTCAAATCACAGCTCCGAGGCGACCAATTGACATCACCAAGACGGCTAATAACACGATTTGGGAATTTGGTGCGCAAAAGATCGATTGTGGCATGGACTGTGTGGCATGGCGCGCCGTCCTGCATGAACCAGAGGTCGTCCAAATCCATGTCTTCAATTTCAGTAAAAAAAAAGTCAGTTAACATGGCTCTGTAACGCCTATCGTTGACCGAAACGTTGTTCCCAGCCTCATTTTCGAAGAAAAATGGTCCAATGATCCCACCACTCCACAATCCGCACCAAACTGTCACTCTCTGTGGATGCATTGGCTTCTCGACAATAACGTGCGGGTTTTCCGAGCCTCAGATCCGCATCTGTAATTTTGTTTGTTATCGTAGCCGCCTAGATGAAAATGCGCCTCGTCAGAAAAGATGATTTTCACCCAAAATTATTTTCCAATTCAAGCTGCTCTAAGGCCCAAACTGCGAAGCAATAATGAAGCGGATGGAGGTCGGTGGCGCCTTCAATTGCTGAGTCAATTGGACCTTGTAAGCGAATAATCCGAGATCTTTGTACAGAATTCTCCTCAGGCTAGTGCGTGAAGTGTCGAGCTGTTGAGATCGATGGGGAGTTGATGTTTGTGAATTGAGTCTCACACTATCGGCCACAGCAGCCACATTCTCATCTGTGCCCACTGTACAACCACGGGGACCATAAGTGATGTCCACTCAGTCCACCAGTCGCACAAACTTCTGTACAGCAGTCACGGTGGGAACTTCATTTCGGCCAAAATTTATTTTCAAAAGACGCACTGTTTGGGCTACACAGCACTCACTTTGGAAATAAATTTTCAATATCTCCCAACGTTGTTCAAGCGTAAAGCTACTCATTTCGTTCCGCGGAGGTATGATACTGACTTTCTGTAAAGATTTTGAGCGGAAAACAGCTGTCAGTGTCAAAATAACCTGTGATTTAAAAAAAAAGCACTAGATGGGCCACCCTGTATAACAGTCTAGAAAAAGCTTCTCAATCTCGACGTTCTGAGTCGGCATTAAACTGTAGGTCCCCTCCACTCGTGAGAGAGCAATAGTATGCACAATCCGAATGGTTGCTGAGAAACTCGGTCCAGGTCCACCTCGGACTGTAAAGGCACTATTATTATTATTGCTATTATTAGGACACCCTTTCTGTGAAGCTCTCTGCGCCTTGTCTCTGATTCGCGTGAAAAAGTTTCGTAGACATAAAATGTGTGTTTTGAATCGAATTATAGACCTTCAGAGTAGGAATCGACATTCTTACCTACTACACTACGACGGCTGCCTTTTCCAGACAGCAGAACCATTTCCAGACAGCAAGAACCACGTAAATATAGACGTTAAAATTCTAGTACCTGAAAGACAACACTGCGTTGGTGCTTCCGTTTTTGCATTTCCTAGTTAGTCCTTCAGGCATACTTTGAAACGACAAAACAAAATTTATCAGCTGTTTTAATTTCTCAAACTTTACAAAGAAATGTCAAAACACAAAAACAACCTACGAATTTGTGTGGGAAGTGTCAGAAAGCACGTAAATGTTTCAACATGTTGAGAGAGTGCGTTGTTACAGGAGATAACGTAACTGTCACTTTTTTAACAAACGAGATCCCTAGCACGACACATTCTTTCGTTAAACGTCACTCAACGCTAGCACCAACGCAGTATTGTGTTCCAGGCATAAAGCCAATGTAGTCTAATAAAACCAAATAAATATGTCACTTCTCCCATGCTTGACAGTTCTGTTTTGAAATTCCTGGATTTTAATCTAGGCTATTGCGCATTTTGCAAACACGAACACGCTTCCCAACATTGGCTAATCTCAAAATCACTTAACAATTTAATCCTAAAAATAAGCATTTATGATGTTGTTTTCATTCGTTGACATTCGAAGCTGAAAAATGCAAAGTGAATGCACTGTCATCTCATCCGTCACACATTCGACTTATCTCAACAACATCGTGACACATCGTCTTTCTTGTTACTCACCTTCTTGCTGACCCTTGAGTGAAACCGATGTCAGAAGTTTTATTATCCGCAATAACAAAGACATTAAGCACTTTTATTGAAGAGAAAAATGACACCCAGCAATGATTTTGAGGCGATCTACTACGTAAGCATAGCCTTGTAAAAATAATAAATAATGCTGAGGGTGTCGGTTTAACGAACGTTTTAACGATGTGTTTTATAGCTGAGCAATACATAACGAACACAGCCGGTCTGCTGAATTCAAATGTCAAGCCATAAAGTATGTTTGTGGGCCTTTAGGTTGGTCATCTCGCAGATTTTGAATGCAGATTACAAGTTTATTGCACAAAAGCTGCACTGACTGATGAACGAATGCGAACGGGTGTGAGCTGTCAAAGACTGACAACTGGCATTTAACATAAAAACTATTAGTTGCTCATTCCGGTTATGACAGTACTTCAAATGTTCTGTAGACATAATTCATGTGGCGCCGAAGGTATTTGTGAGTGGCGATTGAAGGTTGAGGCTTCTGATTGTTGCTTAAGGTAGCCCTAAACGTCGAAATTGCTCGTTTGCGTTATCCCATACACGGCGAAGACATTTGGCGAACATTCATCTCGTGTTGTTTCTTCAAACCGTCAACATTTGTGATAGGGAAGCGCAAGTGGTGAATTCCTCGATAAAATCGTGGCTGACTGTTGACATTGTGCTTAATCCGCGATATGCACTCGCTGACGTTCACAGCAAAAATGAGGTTTGCTCGCGAACATGGCCCTATACGGCGAACATCAAAGCCAACGAACACGACAAAATCGAAATTTATCGCCAACAGCGAGTGGCTCCCGAACCAGCCCATGCACGACGAAAATGCGGTGAGCACGAACAAGTTCGGCGAGCATGTTCGTCGTTTAGGGCTACCTTTATACTGGGTCTGCCTGAAGAGCAAGACCGTTATTTAGATGAAAATGTGTAGCAGATGTCAAAAAATGCTTCGAAGGAGTAAGTGGGGCCAATCTGTTTGTGCAGTTGAACACAGTCGCCCTACTGTCTTCAGCCAAATATTCGTACAATTCCTTCTTCTCGTTAAATAAAACCGTTATTCAAATAACTTTTTTTTCTCGGGTGTTTGAAATACTACACTGGAGCACTCAGACTCAAAACTGGTCCATTGTACTGCAGTGCCGTTAATTGATCCCAACGGCAAATGGTGACTGGACCAGATTCGATTTCACTGGGATTCGAACCTCGGACCCCTCTAACTTGGGGCAGGCACTTAACCAACTGCGCCATCCAGTCGTCTCTCCAGTGCCGTAAATTTCATCCCAACGGCAAATGGTGACTGGACCAGATTCGATTTCACTGGGATTCGAACCTCGGACCCCTCTAACTTGCGGCAGGCACTTAACCTACTGCGCCATCCAGTCGTCTCTCCAGTGCCGTTAATTTGAGCCCACGGCAAATGGTGACTGGACCAGATTCGATTTCACTGGGATTCGAACCTGGGACCCCTCTAACTTGGGGCAGGCACTTAACCAACTGCGCCATCCAGTCGTCTCTCCAGTGCCGTTAATTTGAGCCCACGGCAAATGGTGACTGAACCAGATTCGATTTCACTGGGATTCGAACCTGGGGCCCCTCTAACTTGGGGCAGGCACTTAACTAACTGCGCCACCCAGTCGTCTTATCCAAATAACTTAGTCAATTATTGTGAATGTCAATTTTCGCATCGAATCTTGGTACCTTCACATATCTAGCGCACTGCAGTAAGACGGGCTTTATTCGCTTTCGTGAATGGATCACTCACTCCTGCCACCCATAGCGCTCAAATCCTTTGTCGTTGTCGCTACATTCCACATTTCCATTCATTCCTCATTTCACGTGCAACAAGCCAATGCCGCATGTGCTTTGCCACTAACTTGTCGCAGATTGTCATTCATCGCCTCCGCTCGGACTATCTTCAGTTCGCCTTCAACTATTCCCCGAAATCCCACAAATAAGCGCGTAGTCATCTTCTGAAAACGAAGTCATGACCCAGTTGAATTTCACAACACCCACACTGTACCACGCATCACCTGTTCTTCTTGCAAACAATAAGCGTATCATGGCTTTTGGCTGTCAAGTTAAAAAATTGGACCGCATTCAAGAGACGCCCAGCATGTGTCGATGTGCAAATATTCGCTCATTGTCTAAATCTAAATCTATCGTGAAACTTAGATCTTTGTCAAGCACAATGGGCGGGGGAAAAGTTTTCTGACTCACTTAAGACAATGACAACTTTGCAGACAGGTTGACGTGTGCTAGAACGAGGTTAGGTAACCAGTTCTTTGGAATTCGCATCTGGCTGATGGGAATTTTTGCGAATTTTCGGAAAAACCCCACCCACTTGACAGACGGAGCAGCTGTTTCGTTAAATTCCAGTTCATTGTTTACCAGCGACCCGTCAGACACTGCCACTGGAAGTAATCTAGGGAAAATGATGTGATTATCGAAGTACGTGGAAGTGCAGGCCGGTGACAAACGTAAAGAGTATTTGATTTCCTGTTGACAGGTTAGCCACTCGTAGGTTTTTTGTTTTTCAATTAAACACGTTCGTGTGTGTGTTGCTTTGACGTAGGAATGCTTTAAACAAATATTTTCGTGTAGTGGACTTGGGAAATTGGTGTTTTGACGGAAGCGAATTTGAGAACATTTCTCTTTTCGATAAACAACTTTAGATCGTCATCAGATGATCGCTGGCAGAACTGACGTGTGTAAATGCTCGAGTGATAAGCAGAAAATGTGGAGATTAGATTCGCTGAATGGCGTGACAGATAGCCATGATTTTGTCAGACACAAATTAGTGTTTTGGTGAGTTTTTGAATTAAACATTTAAGATTAGATTGGATGAGAAAGGTTAGTAGTTATCAACGAATTGAGCTTTTCTTGAGGGAAAGTTCTAGATCTTTGAGTGCGTCATTTATTCCATAGCAAATTGCTAATCATGCAAATTTTAAAAATTAAGTAATCTGGAAGTGGGTTATACAGTCGGCTAATGGAATGACTTAAGGGAACAGCTGCTGGCTTATTTATCAGGCTGAAAGCCGGAACCTGAACAAGCGTCTGCTTTTTTCCATTACGATCAGCGATTATAAGATCATCTGACTTGGATACGAAGACGCTCTTAGCTGCGTCGCTTATGTCGACATGGCCGAAGCAGTCTTGCCCATTTTGTAACTCATCAATTTTCGACACATACACCAAGACTTTGGACTACAGCAGATCCTCGAAAAGGCCCAAGAAATTCAGACCGAGATTCATCACCTATTTGTCGAGTTTAAGGCCACTGACGATAGCGTGCATAAAGACGTGCTATACAGGGCGCCGCCGTGGCGTAGTGGGTAGGTGCGTTGACTCCTACGTTTGAGGTCGTCGGTTCGAATCTCGAAAAATGCTCAAAGAGTATAACTGTCTAGAAAAAGCTTCTCAATTTCGCCGTTCGGTGTCGGCATTAAACTGTAGGTCCCCTCCGCTCGTGACAGAACAATAGCACACACAACACGAGTGGTTGCTGAAAAAGTAGGCCCATATCCACCACGGACTGTAGCGCCGCCATTATTATTATTATTATTATACAGGATCATATCTAGTTTTGACATTCCTGTCAAACTCATCAGATTGCGGAGGATGATGATAGAGAACTCTCGCTGGTCCAACAAGGTTGGTAAGGAAATCACCGGAACCTTGAAGGTTTCAAAGGTTTTACACAAGGCTGCGCTATCATGTGACTTTGGAAAGATCGGAAGATCGTGCAAAAATTACTGGCCAACACTAGAGGCTCGGTCTTCCAGAACTCCGTAGTCCGTGTTCTTTTTTATTGTCGGAGGTTTTTGTAACACTACACTGGAGCACTCAGACTCAAAAACTGGTCCATTGTACTACCAGGCAGCAGCCTACTTTTGCTGAAATTTCATGGTCTTCATGGTGCTTCTGTGATGAGGAGCCTACATCGTCAGCTCTCACCTCATTTGCACTGAATAACTGCCACCTGAACCGAGCAAAGGCGAAAATGCTCTGCAGTGTCATCATCTTCTTCACAGGTGTCGCAGAGGGTTTCATCGCACACTTGGCCACTTGGTGCTCGGCGAAGGTGTAGTGCACCGTTAGTACGCCGGTGAGTTGTCTGCAATCTTTTCTGTTAAGAAATAACAAGAAAGCCGCGGATTTCTTACAGACGTTGGGGAACATGCGCTTGGTCTGCCTACAACCTGGAGAGTCATACCACCTGTGGTTGTGCTCTCTGAAAGCTCAAACATCGATGCAAGCCCTAACCAAGGACGCAGGCAGTCCCACCGTAGGTTCAGGTCCTGAGAATGCTTCATCTGATCCTCGCCTAGCAAGTTCATCGGCGATCTTATTTCCTGTGATCCCATGGTGCCCCGGGATATGTTCGTCGCAGCTGGAGTACAGGTGTCCGTGCGTCAGACGGCATATCCATAAGACTAGGGTCAAAGGAAATGCGATGCGCAAGGTCATCGAAACTCCAGTGCGAGTTGTATCACAAACCTCTTCTTTTTAAATGGAAGATGCCCTTGAGAGTACACCCCATGAAGTGGATATCTAGGGGAAGGCGATTCAGCAGTGCATAAAGAGCAGAGCCAGGCGTACTAGAATGAAGAACTTGATTTGTCCATTCCTCGCCGTTTGCAGCAATAGGGATTGTGTTACCTTATAATAATAATAATAATGGCGGCGCTACAGTCCGAGGTGGACCTGGGCCTAGCTTCTCAGCAACCACTCGTGTTGTGCGTGCTATTGTTCTGTCACGAGTGGAGGGGACCTTAACTTGTTAGCTCCATCTCATATCTCATGTATCTTTACTTCTTCTTCGTATGCTGCCACAGTCCTGAATGGAACTGGTCCTCAACCAACAATCTTTTCTAGCCAGCAGGATACTACGCTAGCTTTCCCAGTTTCCCACCAAGTTAGCTGAGTTCCTTCTAAGGTACCATAGTCGTAGATGACCTCTGTTACATTGTACTCCAGCCTCAGAGTCGAAGATTCTATGGGCCCGAGCAACTTCATGTGCCCTACATACCGTACCCATCTTATGCGCTGGATCTGTAGACGCCTGGCCTGACTTATGTCGTTGTACCACCCATACAATTCGTGGTTGATAGTTCTCCTCCAATCGCCATTGACGCCTTCCACATTTTGGCAGGACCAAAGATCGTACGCAGAACTTTTCTCTCGAAAAGACAAAAAGCTTTTTTCATTCACTTTGGGAACTATTCATGTCTCGGCAACAAAAAGCACGACTGGGATGGTCTGATCTTATGCAGAGTCAACGTGGTCTTTTACTCAATTCTGTCCCAAGCGCACAGGAAAAATTAAAGGCCTTAACTAGTTCGTTACAGACCTTGATGGAGCAGTGAGAGTTCTTCGTCGTCAAAATTAGACATAGTGCCACGTAGCTCCTCTGTATGGACTCTGTCATACGCGGCCTCAAAGTTGACGAAAAGTGCTGGGTCTCGATCTACATTTCTTAAGTCTCTCCCAAGATCTGGCGCAGTGCGAAAAACTGGTCTATTTTGGACTTCCCTGGCCACAGCTGCTAAGATCAACTTAACATTCCACGATTAGTGTGAATTTACTCCAAGAGCAAGAGCTTTCTGCTTAGTTGTGCAGTGATCAAAATTTTATCACTGCCATTGGTTCTGGGACATCTTCCGATTTTTCCAGAAGGTTGGATAAAGCTCACAATTAATTTGCATGAATATCGGTTCAATTTTGACAGGTCAAGTCACTAAAGACTTCCTATCGTCTACCCAGAGCAAGAAACAAAAACTACCAAAGTCTTAAAAATACAATTCTCCAACACTCATCTTCTTCCCAACTTTGTGGACAGTCGAATAACAAGACGAGCCTCTTCCCACTCACTAAGTATAAATCAACTTTTCAAAAACAGAACGCAACTTTCAGTGTTCAGCTGTGGGGAAGTTCAGCAGTCACCGTCACAAGCAGAGCGCAAATCGAACGAACTTCCAACGGCTTTGAACTTCACGAAACGCTTTCACACCAACACCACACCAGGCACGGGCAGACCTACACACAAAGTGTTTCGAAATTGCTCAGCTCCCGCCCTGCCGGCGGAGGCCTGTGAGTTTTGCTGAGCACCCAAGTTCCCCGATGCAGCATGGACAACAAAAAATACAAGTTCGACTGAGCTGTCAAATGCGAACCAAAGCCAACGGACGACACACGGCGGCAGCGGTGTGTTGCCTTCATCCGCTTCTTTATCGGTGGTGTTTCGTTTGTTCTCTGTTCCACACCTGAATGGGATCCGAATCTTGCTGTCGCCCTTACAAGCCCACACTCGTGGCATTCGCCGTCTCCGTCAAGCCAATTCAACAATCGCCGGCATTCGTTTCGCAAAAGCGCGGGTGAATCGTCGTGGCACGGCGGATGACAGCAGCCAGCCTGCTGACGACACTGCGCGCCTGGTGGGGATTACAATAATTCTACACTGAAGTCGTGTTTCCCTTTAAAATTTATTTTTTCCGTGTCAGCGCAACGGCGGACGATAAAGTCGAACTTGTCTGGGGAACTTTTTTATGGTTTTTTTCTTCTGACCGACTGGCGCTTCGGTGATTTTGTTTTTTTTTTTCGCAGGCAGTGGCGGGTCGGTTACTGCGAAATAAGTGCAATAAAGGTGGTGGCACGAACGGCATGAACCTTCTTTCGTTTTGTTTTATGGTAATTGACACCTGAACGTCAGAGAGTTGAGGAAGGTGGGCGGCTGACAGATGTCACAATTTAGCGCCTTGGACGGCGGTTGATTGGTGTTAATTGATTTATGGATTCACGCTTATTTGACCCAATGGAACCTGAGGTTGATTGAGTTAAGTGAAAGGACAGGCACGAGACACGAAGCACAGTTTTTTTGTTAGTTAACGATATTCTTGACAATTAAGCGCACGTTTGCATGATAATTGTTGATAATTCCTGGGGAATCTAGTGCAATGAAGAACTGATGACATGGTGTATTTTGTTTCTTTTGGACTATTCTGAATTGAAATCGTCCTTGTCTTGAGAACATTTTCTCTCATCGTGGCTGTGGAATGTTCAGAAATGTTTCTTTGGAAGACTGCTAACAACTTCTACTTTCTCTCCGGGGGTATACAGAAATCTTGCCTGACGGAAGAACATTCTCATCTTCTCTTGAGAGCAAAACCACAGCAGACAGAGGAGACCTTTAGGTGCTAACGTGATACGTTCCAAAGGGTCTTCCAATAGGGATTTTCGAGCTTTGACAGTTGATAGCGGCCATATTGATGAAGCTACATCTGTCAAATTGCCTGACATTTATTCAGTTTGCTTTGCCAAATCACGGACGGACAAAGCGTTCAGCAACACGTGCAATGAACCAGTTTTTGAGTCTGAGTGCTCCAGTGAGTGTGACAAAAACCTACGACAATAAAAAAAAAAAACACGTGCAAATGATAAAATTGTTTTATGAAAATGGGTGTTCTGTTAGGGCAACGTTCCACGCGCTTCACCCATTTTACGGTCGCCACGCCATAATCGTCCTACCGAGAGGACTATTCGCGGTGTGGTGGATAAATTTGGGTCCCCTGGTCCAGTAAACGATAAACCAACATCCGTACGTCGCCGAAACGCAGGATCTGCCGAAAACTTCCCACAGCCACTGTCCGTGAGAGTAATAATAATAATAATATCAATGGCGGCGCTACAGTCCGAGGTGGACCTGGGCCTAGCTTCTCAGCAACCACCCGTATTGTTTTCTCACGAGTGAAGGAGACCTACAGTTTAATGCCGACTTCGAACGGCGATTTTGAGAAGCTTTTTCTAGACAGTTATACTCTTTGAGCATTGTCAGTGACTCGAAAGAGGTGGAGCCGCGAACAATTCTGTTTTTGAAATATTGTTGCTTTTGCTGGGATTTGAACCTAGACTGCGTGAAAGTCAAGTGCGTATGGGTCGACGCACAAACCCACACGACCACGGCGCCGTTAGTGTGCAGGAGAATCTGAGGGACTCGATTTCGCGTCGCTTACAAGAACTCGGCCTTTCGTAGACCACAACTTGGCGAAGTTTGCGTCGTAACTTAAACCAGCACTCGTACAAAATTCAACTGACCCAGGAGTTGAAGGTAAACGTCGAGCATAGACAACGACGTGTGTTCGCTGAATGGGTTCTGGAGCTGGAAACTGATACTAATTTTCACCAAAAAATCATCTTCAGCGACGAGGCCCAACGGGTACGCCAACAAGCAAGATTTTCGAATACGGGACGACACAAATCCACAGGCGATCCAAGAGCGTCCAATGCATCCCGAAAAAATCAATGTTTGTTGTGGATTTTGGGCTGGTGGCGTCATTGGTCCCTATTTTTTTTAAGAATGATTTTAATGATGGCCAGGCCATCACCATCAATGGCGAGTGCAATGGGTTATTATCAACTTCTTTTGGCCGGAATTAGATGATATGGACACCAACGGCAAGTGGTTTCAACAGGACAGCGGCTCTACGTGACACACAGCTCACGCCACATTGGAAATTCTGCACGAGCGATTCGAGCGTATGGTCATTGCACGTAGAGGTGATGTGAATTGGCCACCGAGATCGTGCGATTTGACCCCGTTAGACTGTGTCTTGCGGAATTTCCAGAAGTCGCAGTCCACAAAACACAGCGACCCTTAAAACCTACATAAGCCTAGCCATCGGTCAAATTCAGCCAGATCTATGCGCCAGAGTAAAAAATCTTACTCTAAGTCGCGGCTGTAGACTAGGATTGTGTAGTTCAACGAACGAATTAGTTCAAAAAAGAGCCCCAACAAGTGAACTAAGTGAACTAGTTTACAATTTCGCTTTATTTTAGTTCATTTAGTTCAGGTGTTCAACAAATTCAGGCATACCTCACTCTGCATACATGTAATTCAGTAAGAATAACTCAACTAAATCGAACTAAACTGAACTAAATTGAGTGCTTTGCTTTAAATAACTGAACTAAATAGAACTAAATTGGGTGCTTATAATAATAATGGCGGCGCTACAAGGTGGACTTGGGTGGACCTGGGCCTAGATTCTCAGCAACCACTCGTGTTGTGCGTGCTATTGTTCTCCCACAGTGGAGGGGACCTACAGTTTAATGCCAACTCCGAACGGCGAGATTGACAAGCTTTTTCGACTCAGTGACTCGAAAGAGGTGGAGCCGTGAAAAAAATGTTAGGTGTTTTTTTTTCCTGGAATCGAACCGAGAACATTGATCGCAGGAGTCGACGCACCTACTCACTACGCCACGGCGCCCACCCAAATTGGGAGCTTTGCTTTGTGCATATCAGGGTTGTTTTTGTTTATCTACCGCAGCACAAGCACATCGAGAATCGTTCCCTTGCCGGTGTGGTATGTGAGGGGAATTTTAAAAATGTGTGTACATATGTACATATGCGACGTTAATATGACGATCAACCGGCGAAAATCGCATAAGACTCAATTTCCTTAGCAGTGAACTACAATGAACTAAATGAACTAGAAGAACGAACTAGTTCAATAAACAGATTTGACAGAATTGAGAATTGAGCGTTCACTGGACTGAACCAAAATGCACAAGCCTACTGTAGACCACCCGCACATTGGCTCACGGAAGGTCAGAGCCTGAGCGGAAGCTGCCTTTCATTTTTGACAGTCCCTGATACGTTACTTCCAGTCATCAATACAAAGTTTGTACGTTTCAATTTATTGTTTGCTTTCATTTGTATATTTATTTAACGGTTTCAATATTTATTCTACTCCTTCATTTCATCCAGTTGCTGTCAGTTTTTCAATTATCCAAGAGCTGCGCAGTAAGACGAGTTCAGTTTGCAAAGTTTCCATTTTTGGAAAGTCGAAGCCAGTCCCAGGAATGACTGCGTTTGTTGCACAACGAACAAGGTGAATACCAGGACCAGGAGGAAATTGAACAAGGAAATCATGTCTTCACTTGATTGGATTGATTTCTAATGTCAATCGGAAATGTTTTGATATCGACTGAGAGTTTGTTCACGTATTTATACTCGTTTTCAAGAATCGATCTGCGTGGATGCTGCAGCTGTTGCTGTTGTAAAAGCGCTTGTTTAAACAAATTTGGGTGTAACACCACCAATGTCAATGGTTACTTCAAGATTTCGGAAGCAATGGTATTCCATATGGTTTTGTTTATTCAGTTGATGCATATGTGCGAACTGACATTGCATGAGAAGGTCATGCAGGTGGAAGAATGTTGTAAACTAATTCGAAAATTCACAAATTCATGCATCGTTCAGCGGATGAAAGACTTGAGACACAGACTTAGTATTGTTAAGTCTTTTTTTTATATCGTTAAAATTTCTGTTGTTCGCAGAAAGTCTAGTAGTGCTAAAAAGCAAGAAAAGAGTCAAAAGAAGGGAGCTTCGATACGTAAAATTAAATGAAACTGAGAATTAAATCAGACTCACCCTTTTCCTCGATTTACACGGTAACCTTCATCAATAATTAAATAGCAGTACGGGAAATTGACAGAGATTTCGAAAGAATATCAAAATGAGTATTATTGGTAGCAGTGGTTTCTAAGAACGTCGGATCTCCACTAAGATGTCACTTGTGGTGTTAACGTTTGCACTGTGGTAGAGAAATTCCTTTATTACCTTGTTGCTGTGGATTGTTACATTGTACATCATATAGTCTGTTTTCTTCCCATTTACCTTAAGATCAGATAATGCCCATGACTTTCAATCGCTACGAAAGCTTCTGCAGTGCGATGTCAATGTCATTTTGTATTGTCCAGCACCTGGATCGACTTATAATAGATAGTGCCTTCCACGTTGTCCGCCGAGTTCCATTAATACTCTTGTGTAACATTTTAATGTAATATTTTCATTCTTAGGTTCTTAGGCGATTACTCTTGACCACAAGGAGTGCAAATGTAGACGTTCCATAAATATTCTTTTTTTTTTTGTTAAAAATTTACCTTTACTTCGGTGTGAACATGTGATATTGGTGGCTCTTAGAAGGCGAAAAGCGAACAGAACGAATTTTTTTGACATTTAAGACGATCTGTCAAACAGATAGCGCGCGCATTCGGATTTTGCTTCGCTTCGAGTTTTCCTTTCCAGTTATACTCTTTGAGCATTGTCAGTGACTCGAAAGAGGTGAAGCCGTGAAAAAATGTTTTAATGTTTTTTTCGAGATTCGAAACGACGACGTCGAGCGTTGGAGTCGACGCACCTACGCCACGGCGCCCAATTCAATCTTACACTTATTTTTCCAATAGCTGAGGTCGTATACCGGCAATAATCCGTTCAGTTTTGAATTCCAATCTCTGTTTTATCACTATACAGAGACTCGCGTGGTTACATATCTCCACAGAAAATAGTCCAGGTGTTTGATATAACATGATCTTAATTCGCTGCCCCATTTCGCACTCATCAAAGCTCGCCATTTATATGACATGTGGTGGCATCTTTTTGAAACGAGTACGTTGAGGTAGTTCATTCGGGGAACAAAAACTCAGTGAACATTGATCTGTAGCCGTTTCCATTGAACGTAACGATCTGGTCGGTCTGTATTTGGTCAAGGGTTCGATCAGCCCATAAAGCGAACCACCAAACAGTGACTTTTTCTGGGGGTAACGACGGTAAAGACAACCGAGACCTTTGATGTCAAAAAAGGATTGAGGCAAGACGACGCGCTGTCATGCGACTTCTTCAACATCATCCTTGAAAGAATTGTGCAAAACTCGTACGCCAACATGAGAGGCACAATCTTTCAGAAGTCCGTCCAACTAGTTGCATATGCCGACGATATTGATATAATCGGAAGAACACAGCGTGATGTCAATGATACCTTTGTGAGTATTGCGACGGAGGCCGCGAAGATGGGTTTAACAGTAAATGAGAGCAAGACCAAGTATATGCTGTCAACCAGAAAGGACACCCAACACCGACGTCTCGGACAGAACGTCACAGCAGACATATAACTTTGAGGTAGTCAAAGACTTTGTCTACCTAGGAACCGCTATCAATTCAGACAATGACACCAGCACTGAAATCAAACGAAGAATATCTCTTGCTAATCGCTGCTTCTTTGGGCTAAGAAAGCAATTGATAAACAAAGCCCTCTCTCGAACAACCAAGGTAACCCTGTACAAGACCTTAATCGTCCCAGTCCTGCTATATGGCGCAGAAGCCTCGACTTTGTCAAAAGCGGATGAGGTTGCTTTTGGCTAGTTTAGGAAAAAAATTCTTCATGTCCTTTCTGCATAGAGGGTGAGTGGACGAGACGATATAACAACGAACTGTACGTGCTGTTCAGCGACACAGACTTGGCCAGAAGGGTGAAGATCCAACGATTGAGATGGCTAGGTCCTGTAGAGCGAATGGAAACCAATGCTCCGGCCCGGAAAGACGCTTGTTGGTTGAGGCCCAGGTCCACCCCGGACTGTAGCTCCACATTAATCAAGTAATATATGCGATCAATTTATTTATTTTTTGTTATAGAGGCAGTTAGTTGTCCGCTAACTAAGCGCGCTTGACAAAATGACATAAAATGTAAACTAATGTCTCTCCCTCAGTCATTGATCGCTCCCTTTCTCGCTGCAGCTGTCATCCCCGTGGGCGAATTGACGTCACAGTTGAAAACAAAGCGACATTATTCAGTAACGTGATTTTTAATACAATTCCGCTGTGATTTGCAAACAAAACAAAACAGCAATGACAAGGTTACACACGCTTTGTATTTTATTTCTTTTAGAATTCATCGTAAGTAGGCTTCGCACGCAACAAACAATGACTAACCAATATTTCCGGGGGGGTCTGGCATTGCCGTTATACCAATTTGAAGTAGAAATGGTCGGAATTGTGTGAAGTTATCACTTGAGACGAACTCGAAACGAGGTATGTTCGACCAATCAAAACACACATCCCTTCATGTCTTCTTAAAGTTCCTTGAACTTTTCTGAAATCACTGGTTAAGTGTTGCTTTAAACCACCTTTGGAAAGAGGGCGTTCCGAAGGTCCTTAGATCCAACAAATGCAGTAAAGGTAGCCCTAAACGACGAACATGATCGTATTCCTGCTTAAAGAAACCCTTTACATATTTATCAGCCAAGATTCATGGTAATCGTCTGCTGAATTGATTCTGGACAATGCTGGTCCAAATATGCGATTGTCAACAGAAGGACTTTATCATTGACAAGTCAAGAAATCCTCCCCACGAGTTGATGGGTTCTTTGAGAAACTGTCAAATTTCTGCACGGAAAAAATCGTCATAATTTTTGTTCGACAGAAATAGTCAGACAACAATTCATTGTACCTCCAGCAGACTGAGTGAACTAAAGGAAGGCACCTTCAACAGTTAAACTGAGTTGATAGCAAACTATTGACTCCCCTGTCAACATGGCGTATTTAATTTCACGCTTTGTTCTCCTCATCCATTTCAAAGTAATCCAAACTTGAAGCATGCAAAGCACGTCCAATTTCAAGCACATATTCCAACACACTCACTGGTTGATACACCCTCCCCGCACTGCACGAATGCAAGTCAATACACCGTCCCCACGACACCACCTCCGCCACGTCAGCAGGCGAGCCTTTCCCTAAAAAAAAAGAATAAAGCGCTTCATATGCATATGCGCCATCGATTAAGCTGGCGAGACGACAACAACTACTTCACTTCGTGCTGTCCTACGCCAACGCTTCGCTTGCACCGCACTCCCAGTTCCCCGTCGTCATCCTCACCGTCGACGAGTTTGGAAATGATTCTTTACAAAATAGTCTAGCTACTAAAACCCATCAGATTTTTTGGCTCCTAGTACAAAAAAGTTCGATTACAGCTTCGGCTTCAGCTTCGGCTAAAGTTGCCCATTACCAGTCCACGGCCCCCGCCCCGAACCCTGCTTCCGACGTTGTCATCCCTAAAATTATGTATATTCCGTAGTTTAATACTTTTAAGCACACAAGCCCATAATGTAGATACTCTCCACACTAAACACGGCGAATCTGGCTGCGGCGGCAGCGCCGTAGGTCTGGGGAGAAATGCGCTTTTGTAAGTTTTAATTTTTGTTTTCAACTTTTCAAGCGAAAAGCGGAACACAAAGCGTTAACAACTGCTTTGTCTCCCTTCCTAGCCCTCCACCGCTCCCACTCCCACACAGTCGTCGCGTCGTATCGGTCATCCCGTTCAGCTGACTGATGCTGGGACGTGTCAGTCTGGTGCTTTTGCTTTGATCCCAAAATGCAGAGCAATTCGAAATGCGCCCGTGTGTGCCCCGATGCCTGTCCACCTTCACCGATGGTCACTGATGGTGCTTGTGCTGAGTGTGTGATTATGCTTTCAAGCGTTTTATTATTTTTTTTTTCCTGTTCACAAAAAGCGCACCGTGTTCTAGGTGGAAGACTAGAACAGCTTGTGACCGTTGCCAGCCGCGATGAGGAAGTTTCTACAAAAGCCAAGTCGGCCAGAATCTGTGAGCGGGAACTTTAACGAAGCTCTCTGCTTTGGATGGAAGTCATGTGACTGGTGCTTGTTAGTTTAGTCACTAGGGTAAAGTTGCCTCGGTGCGGACTTTGTTGGATGAGCCAAAGTTCTGATAGGAAACTGCGGCGGATATTCTCTTCTCTCCTGCTCTTCATTCCTGAAGTTGTGTGATTTGAGACCCTCAGCTTAAAGTCGAGGTAAATAGCGAAGTTCAGGGAGGATTTATTGTGCTTTCAATTGGATAAGTGTTCTAAAGTTGTTTCTTGATAAGAATAAGGAAAGCACAAACAAATGCGATTGAGAGAGGGTCTCAAGCTCGACTTTTAATGTTGATAGTTGGCTAAACACGTGCTTATATATGAATTCGATTCAAAAGTGTTAGGCCCTCAGTCAGATGGTGAACTCAACTCTCTGAGGTTCGTCAAGCTCATGCTGTCGTATCAAAAGAAGGATGCAAAACATGAGACGAAACTAAAATGTTTTAGTGTAAGATCGTTTCAGAAGCTCTTTTAGAAACTTCTGCGGTTTCTTTGTGAGATTACAAGGAGACAACTTGGACAACAGGTGGTGGCTTGTAATTAGTAACGCCATAAGGTGAAGCTTTGCTTGCCAAAGACACGTTTAGAACATAAACTTTTAAATTTTTATCAGAAATTGAATAATGAGTGGTATCTGCTTTGAATACACTCTCAAAACACTTTGCTTTGGACACACTCATACACTTCGATGCGGTGTTTTGTGTTACACGACTTGTTCAACGATGGCCACAATCCGATCACTAAGACCACTTATTGATGTAATCTCCCTTAAATTTCTAAACTAATTTTTGTTGAAGTAAAATTATTACTCCGACCATAGGCTATGTTCGTTTAGCACTACAGTTTTAATTTTAGTTGGACTCGGTCAATTAACTTTTGCAGTATCTAGAAAAACATACAGTCAAAATCGCTTATAACGACATCGGTTATAACGACAAAATTCTTAGGTCCCACCTGAGCTCCATTGTATGTAATCCAATAGCATAAGAAATCGTTTATAACGAAATACCGCTTATAACGCCCAAATTCGTCGTTCCCTTGAAGGTCGTTATAACCGATTTTCACTACACTTAAAAATAATTGATCCTTTGGGCCTTTATCTCATCGCTTATAACATTCTTTCCTGCTTATTGGCGTAAACTTTGCTTTTGACCAAAGACAGAAGTTCAATTTCGTTAAATCGGCAGTGAATTTATACCACAGTTCAGCGCGAGAATGCGTATCAGGAACTTCTCTTGCAATAAAGTTATTGTTGCATTGCCTGTGTGGAATGTCTTTAGCTAACCGCACAATGAATACATTTCACCCAATTTAGACTTTGTGGGCGCCATTGCGTAGTGGGCAAGAAGTTTGGGTTCAATACCTTAGGTTAGGTTACGACGACTGGATGGCGCAGTTGGTTAAGTGCCAGCCCTAAATTAGAGGGGTCCCAAGTTCGAATCCCAGTGAAATCAAATCTGGTCCAGTCACCATTTGCCGTTGGGATCAAATTAACGGCACTGGAGTAGATTGCTACCTGTCACTACAATGGACCAGTTTTGAGTGTGATTGCTCCAGTGGTGCTTCAAAAACACTCCGAAAAAAAAGAAAACATGGTCTAAATTTGCTGGTGAATTTCACTAGCAGTCCCCTAACCTAACCTAAACTAACACCTTTGATTTTTTCACGGGTCCATCTCTTTCGAGTCACTGACAAGTCAAGTCACTCACTCAGAGAGTATAATTGTCGAGAAAAAGCTTCTCAAACTCGTTGTTCGGAGTCGGCATTAAACTGGAGGTCCCCTCAACTTATGAGAAAACAATAGCACGTACAACACGAATGTTTGCTGAGAAGCTAGGCCTAGGTCCACTCGGACTGTAGCGCCGCCATTATTATTTTTATTATTATTATTAAGGAGTTTGTCTACATCGGGGCAAATGTGAACTCAACGAAGGACATCATAGTGGAGATCCGACGTAGAATCGCCGTTGGCAACAGGTTCTACTTCGGTTTGTCAAAACAACTGGGCTCAAAACTCCTGACTCGAAGGACTAAAATCATGCTCTACAAAACTCTTGTTTTACCAGTCCTGCTGTATGGAGCCGAAAGCTGGACACTAAGCAAAATTGCAGAGCTGATTCTTGGTGCCCTCGAAATAAAAATTCTTCGTCGGATATACGGTCCCGTCTGAGAGGAAGGCAAATGAAGGAGAAGACACAACTGCAATTTTGACAACTTATCTTAACGTGATACCCGTGTAAGACTTCAAATCTTAAAAAAAAATCGAAAAATCTACTATGTAAACGATGTCAGTGATTTTATTGACAATCTTTATTTAACAGCTTTGCTGAGGCGATACGTGACCTCAATCTGTGTAGGAACATGTGACAAAAAATACTAAAGATGGAAACAAACGCAAATTGTTTACACATTTTTTTAACTTATTTCTTTTTAATTAATTCTTCAAAATCTGATCAAATATTGTAGGTTTGGAAACATTTCACTGCACAGTTTGTCATTTTATATAGTAATCAATAACCAAAAGCAATCATATATTTAGACAAATTTTATAAATTTTCATCTTTTTTTTTTATTTTTTCACCCAAAAATTATATTGCGGCAAAAAGTGTAAAATTAACCAGAGTGAGGTCATAAGTTCACAGGCGGCGAATTTTGGCAAGTTGTCAAGCACACCTTACGCCATGGCTTAGCCTACATTAAAAAATGTAATTAAATATGTAGATTTTGCTTATTTTCTGAACAGAGTAGAGAAGTTTTGACAGAAATTCAAACACAATCACTTTGCAACTGAGTCCGAATCTAAAATTTTTCTGCTGGCAATAAACTCGCTTTAACCCCAATAAAATATAGAAAGATTTCGTATATGCACCTTCACTGTTCACTTTTAAATAATAATTTTCGAGGACAAGAAGGCAGAGTTATGGAAAGGAAAACATAAACGGGGGCTAGCAGAGATGTGCATATGAGCTGGTGCTATTATTACCATAATTATTTAGATTAAGAAGTTGTCTGCATACTCTTTACATGTTATATTACACTGTAAATAAATTATGGATAATTAAAATATTTCATTTTATTCTTCTCTTAATTCTTTGGGTGTTAAGTCCGTAGTGTATGTCAACTATTACTATCTCGCTGTCTCCAGTTTCAATCTCCTACTTAGTTGAGGTCCCTTTAGAGTTGCGTGCAACACGCTGGTCGTGTTTATTTCCGTTCTCAGTGTTCCACAGAGTCGTACATGAAAATTCCTTGGCCCATACCTATGCTCTAGCTGTCTTGGAAGCTAGGCGCTGACTAAACTGATATCACTGCACAGGCCCTACAGTTTGTGATTCTCGACTAATAACCATCAGCGCAAACTCTACTAAAGATCGCACGCACAAAGTTTCTCTCGGCCTCATCTTCCTCTTCTTCTTCTCCAGATCATTGGACCAATGGGTCAGGTCTCAGGCAATCTAAGTGATTAATCAGGAAAATGTTTAGTCTAAATAAGGAGAGCATAAGAAAACTAACGAGCTTTCTTACTGGCCACTGCGAAAAAATTTCGATTTTTCGTTAAGAATCGCGACACTGTGCTGCGGCTTGAATTACAAAATGAACTTGTGACAGAACAAGGAATGTAGGTTTTATCTTGAAGAAGACGAAACATCCGAGCACATTTTATGTGAATGTCCGGCACTACACTGGTTAAGGAAACGTATTCTCCATTGGGAAATACTCACTTCAGTTGAATTGAAAAACTCCACTACAAAAGATGTACTATCTTTCATAAGGGAAGTAGTAAGTCTTTTGGATTAACTCCAACCCGTCGATACAATAGATCTTGTTAGGTAGCAGTGTCGCTGCCTTTACGGCAGGGTTGTACAAGAGGAAACAAAAAATCGGATTTTGTTCACGTTTCTGCGCAGTAAAGCATTACTGAAATGAACAGTATCAGGATCAATGAAATAGATATTGGCTACGCAGAATGCGCTTAATATACGTTCGTTATGCGTTGGCAAAGTGCTTTTCCATTTCGAAGCTATAGCTGCCTATTGTATCATTCTAGCCGAATCACCGATGGTGTGCATTCACTTAAGCACCCTTCATTCATCGCTTCTGTTTCATCACCGAACACCTACTTGACTGCTCACTTTGTTCGACAAAGCACATATTTGCATATGAACCACATTTGTTAGGGCCTTTGTAATCGTCCATCCGTCATCGAACTGTGTTCGCTCAGAGGATGTTCAACACGTAAAATCTACTCCTCGATCGCTCAGATCTGTATCGAAGTCATCGTCACTTTTAAGCAAACACTAGTCTACTGTTTAATCCCTTAAAACATCTCAACGAAGGAGCAATCTCAGCGCCCATATTTGCATTTCCATTAGGGCCCCATCAACTTGAACTTGTTATGCCACTTCTTCACATTCAGTGTCCTCACTAAAAGGTCAGATAAAGAAAAGAAACATTGCCCATAAAACTTGGCAGAATGACTTTGAATATCTTCTCAGTTGTTATGTAAATAACCTCATTGTTGCGAGAAGAGCTCTTTGGTCTTTATAGCTGCACACAGTCCAACCATAAATTATTCTCCGCCGCGCGTCTTCACGGGCTGCACGAGTTTTTCTGACATCCCATGCCCATGCCTCAACTGGCGACTATTTGAATCAATTGAACGAGGTCCGTGCATCCAGCCATCTCTTTCTGCAGCACAAGTAGTTTTGCCGCAAGTCTTCTCGACTGCTGCAAGAAACATTAACCACCGAAGACTTGTGCGGGCGCTTTGTTCGCCCAGTAATTCCAGCACGACACACATGTTCACAAATGTTTTCCCATAAAATCTACAAAAACAGGGATTAACAAACCCAAGTGCCGATGAGTAGGGGTCTCTCCTCTTCTCCATTCAACTCCATTCCACGCAGAAGATTTTTCTCCAAACACACAACCATCTGTGGAGCGGATCCATTGTTTGGGGACTCGTTGTTCCCTAAAATTTTGTGTTGCAACTTTTTAAACAAAATGGACCGCTCGCTAACTAAAACAGTTACCAGGTCAACAGGAATCCTAGCAACAGCAGAAGACCGAGCATCCGCAGCAGCAGGCCCACGCTCTTGTCGCATCATCCCTGCTTGCCTTTGTGTTCCAACAAAGAGAACGAAACAAGTAACCACAACGAGAGCGCGCACAATCGGAATTCCGTTCCATTGGGCTCTTCCATTCGTGAAATAACTGAAAATGACCAACGCGCCAAAGCAATCGTTGCTCCCGGTCGGTGGCTTTTTCCAATCCAATGGTACTTGGAAGGGCTGTCGCCGGCCTATGGGCTCCTGGTTGGAAATTCACATTTTGCACTATTTACGGCGTCTCCGTACGATATTGGGGAACGATTCGGTCTAATCAGAGAGCGGAGTGTGTGTTCATTGTGAGCATGTCATGTGCGGGAAGACCAGAGGCGCAGTCATATCCCATCCCATACCTCATGACCGGCCAAGTGTGTGCAGCGATGGTTCTCGGTCTGTTCTCTCGCCAGTGAATGATGTACAGTGGTTCAGGGTGGAACTGCTTAAATGAGTACCAAGTACGGGGGAATTTGGAAGCATTTCTTTTTCGCCAATTGACTGGGTATTTATTTATAGGTCAGTACATGTGAGTGCATTTACGTGGGGGGACATGTCTACAAAATGTTAGGCATGGCGTCTCTGGTGGCCGAGTCTTCGAAACTGGTCTTTCTTCGCATGATGTGAGTCATAGACTCTTAGCTGATTCGATGTTTTTCATTTATTCGACGATTGCGTTTATCCAGGATGGGAGGGATGTCCATTGATCTACCAAGTGGTGCGAAGGACAGTGGATAGGCGACTCCTCTACGAAGGCGATGTCGCAAGAGTTAGACCGGATGATCTCCGGTTCAGTAGATCCATCTCTTTTCGCGTCAGAACGGAGTGTAAAAAGGTTCGCGTTTCTACTGGTGGTTGCAGCCCCATCAAACGTCCCAGCTGTCGTCAGCTTAATCACCTAACTGTTGGTCCCTTACGGTCAGCTTACATTTAGGTAAGGACATTAGACTAGGATTAAGAAAAAAAATTTAGAAATAAAAAAAAATACAAAATGTAAAAGCAAAAAAAAAAATAAAATAAGAAATCCAAAAAATGTTTAGTTTAGTTTAGGTCAGTTTAGGCTATTTTAAGAGCGCCGTGGCGTAGTGCGTCGACTCCTAAGCTCGATGTTCTCGGTTCGATTCCCGAAAAATCACCTAAAATTTTTTCACGGCTCCACCTCTTTCGAGTTGCTGATAATGCTCAAAGAGTATAGCTGTTTAGAAAAAGCTTCTCAATTTCGCCGTTCGGAGTCGGCAATAAACTGTAGGTCTCCTCCACTCGTGAGAGAACAATAGTACGCACAACACGAGTGGTTGCTGAGAAGCTAGCCCCAGGTGCATCTCGGACTGTAGCGCCGCCATTATTATTATTACACAATTGAGCAGCACGTTAAGATTGTTGAAGCCTTTTACGAAAATGGGCGTTCAAATCAAAATGCATTTGGTGCACTTCGTGATTTTTTTGGTCAGCATAATGTGAAATGAATCCTTTTCATCAACTTCAATCAGCGGAGCTGCTTGAAACCGATCTAAGAGATAACACTCATCAACGTATAGAGGGGTTGAACACAGCATGAAATTTATGTGTGAAAATGAAAATATTTATCATTTTAAACCTTCGATATCTCAAAATTTCCACATAAATCGATATTTTGATATTTATCATTTCTTAATGCCTACACTGAGGTCTTTAAAACTGCGTTCTCAGATCTTCAAAATTCGCATGCCGGTGACTGACCGTTTTTGGCCAATATCTGGAAAACTATTAGGGTCAGAATGCTTGATATTATTTAAAATAAAAGTACTCAATGAAGCCAAGTTTTTGTGATTCTTTTCAGATTTTTAAACACTTTGGTTTAGAAATGGCATAGGGGACGCATTAGAAAAAAACTTTGCAGCTCCATATTTTTCAAACAGAACTTTGGATCAAAAACTGTTGAAGCAAACCTCTACCTCATTTCAAAAGATCTATCGATGGATATATCATTCGTGGGGGTGCAACAATGCTTCCAAATCAATGGCAACTTCACCTGTACGGGAATAACCCCATGATTACATACATGGTATACAAATCCAAAATTTCATGTCGATATCTTCGTTAACTTCGAAAATAAAAAGTGACATTTTGCACGAAGTAAAAAAAAAAAAATTATACCAAAACCTTTTTTATAGAATTCTGAATAAAGATGCCAAAGACATCAGTGCTCTATCGCTTACCATTTAAGAGTCTATTAAGGTCAAACAAACAAAAACAGAATAACCGCTGTTTTTATGGGCTCAAAAGGCAATTGAGTAGTAGAGCCCTCTCTCGGAAGACCAAGCTGACTTTATATAAGACCTTGATCATCCCAGTCCTGCTGTACGGCGCAGAGGCATGGACAATATCCCAAGCGGATGAACAGTCTCTTGGTCTGGGCCTAGCTTCTCACCAACCACTCGTGTTGTGCGTGCTATTTTTCTCTCACGAGTGGGGGGGAACTACAGTTTAATGCCGACTCCGAACGGCGAGATTGGGAAGCTATTTCTAAACAGTTATACTCTTTGAGCATTGTCAGTTACTCGAAAGAGGTGGGGCCATGAAAAAAGAAAGTTATGTAGGTGTTTTTTTTCGAGACTCGAACCTTAAAACTACCCACTACTCCAGCGAAAAGTCTAGAACAGAATCGCTGTAAATCAGAGAAGAGAGATTGTTGTCAGCGATAGCGAACTAAAGACATTTTTTTTAAATTTACGTTTATTGACAGTCAAGATTTGCATGCCTCTCCAAACAAAATGTACCTAGGTAACCCAGATTTTATTCTGCAGCCTTCAAAGTGTGGCATTCATATACTTATGACAGAAATGGACTAAATATCGTTGCCCCAAGAAGTTAATCTTTACACTGCTGATGCATACTGCATGCAAAGTAGGATATGACTCAGTTACGCATTTCATCACCGAATATGCAACATGTAACATAAGATCCCGACTATGCGCTTCACCCATGAATACTCATCAACACAAACATTTGATATATTTGACATCCTCTGACTCACTGTCCATCAACCTCATCCCACTTTCCAGGAATTCCCACAGAACCTCGCGCTCTTCTCAAAAACAAGCCCCACCACCACATCGGCCCCAAAGCGCGAAGCGAACTCTAAAAGCGTGCGTTGTACCCATCCGCTGGTGCCAGAGATGAACTGAGGCGCACTTGGGTTTCCAGCGTCATAGAAGTTCATACTCGGTAGCTGGCTGTTCTAGTGAAGCACTTCCATACGTTCTTTACTGATAAAATAAAATACAGCCGTCCAGCAGCTAGCTACACATCTACGGTGTTCTCTCCACGAAGCGATATACTCGAACTTGTACTGTTTCTTATCACCAGACCGTGAGTGCACACACCAGAGCAGCGGTGTGGCGTACCGACGGTGAGGCGGACGTAGCCCCCTCGACGAGCAGTCCCTGCCGGGCAAGGGAGAGCGAAAGAGAGATCGAAGCAGAACAAGAGCATGTGTGCGGCAGCGACGTACTCTGTGTAAACGGAACGTGCGCCCGCCAATTTCAATGCCAAACGATTTTCAAAGTCAATGTCGGCGCCTGTCGTGCTGGTCTCCTGTTAGGAAATTTCACTAAAAATTGTTTGCACTCTCACGAGTGTAGAAATTTGAAGAAAGTTTTTTGATCCTCTTCGGAGAATTGAACGCCGCGTGCCAGAGACAACGGACGGTGTCCTCGCAGGGAAGGACCACTTCTCACGGCCGCTGGCGGGCCCTCTAAAGTGTCACTGCAGTTGGCGCCAGTCTAACACTAATGCCTAAGCCCATTCCCAAGTGGGGGAGACTAGTGGGCATTAGAAGCAGCCGCAGCTGCTTAGCAGTTCTGGTCGCCCAGGTAGGGCTCTGTGACTTCCCCATGTTAAGTTGACGCAGATTTTCATCCCCTGTTCCACGCCTATGCGGTAACCGAAAGTCTCCATCGCTCTCGCCACTCCCCCTGTGCCATATGACTGCCCCACAACCAGCAGCAACTGCAACGCAACGACCTGCCCAACCGCTTCTCTTCCACTCTCTCACTCACTCCGTTTCTCTGAGCTCGAACGACAGTGGCGGCGTCGGCGCTGCAGATTCTGCTGCGTCCCTGGTACAATTAAGCAAGCGGAATATAATAATAATAAATAATAATTTTATTCGAGAGCGGCGTTATTATTATTATTTATTTTTGCTTGCGAGACTTGTGAGAGTCTCTTAGGCGCAGTTACTTTTGCTCGTAAGGGAGCCAAGGCGGGCATTCCCTTTACGCTTTAAGATGGGGACAGGAAACCGTAGGTATTCGGTAATCGATGGCTGCACGGAGCGCGGAAGTTTGTTGACTCGAAGAGTTACGACAATGGCTTGGTGGTGCAACGACCGCGTGGAATGGGAATGCGAAGAGACTCGAATGCTGAATGCAAACAGGTTTCATGGGTGTGTACCTACGGTGTGTTTGAGGATGTTTCGAAGCGGATCTAGGGGTTTTATGACTCTACTTTAAGCATTGTCTACTCATCTTCAGTTGTGCCGCAACATGTGGCAGATTACATAGTGTAGCGTTGGATCCCGAACTTCAACTGTGACAGCAAAAAGTTTTCGCACAAACTCAAAAGTGTGCCTAAGAAAGTTGTGAGTGTTTACTAATTTAATTTGTGCAAAAACAACAGCTTTCACCAACAATAAAAAAAGTTAACCAAATTTCCCAAAGTACCACAGGGCACTTATTCTGAACCTCAGATGTTGTTTTTTTTACCGTTAACGATGTCGACTTTATTGTTATTGCAAGCACTCTTCAGTGAAACTCTCAAGTCAGTCATCTTAACTCGTACCTTCAACCGATTTCCTTCCTCTTCTTTTTGTGTAGCCAACAGTCCAGATCAAACTTGGGTCTCAACCAAGAAGACTCTCCAGCTAAATGGTGACTTCGGTTTTGTTCCAATATAAAATGGCTGTGATCCCTCTCAACTTGCCTGGCCTATCTTTATTGTGGTCTTCTTCACCGTTCCCCCAATGATTTGAAGGCGGGATTGTCTATACACATATTCTCTTAGTTCAGAGACGACTAACAGCCTCGGATACGGACGGATCTACTGTGGACAATTCTAACAAACGAATAAAGGACAACGACTTTCGGTTTTGCACGTGGAAGTTGAGACCCCTTTAGAGACAACGTGCAACCGCTGAACTCATAGAGGCCCTAGACTGATATAAAGCAAGGCGTTACTGAAAGGGCGGTGAGGTGGGCCCTGCAAAAAGATTGTGAAAAACTGCAACATCTGTTACGACTGCAGAGAGCGAAGGCATCGCTTATTCGGATGCGGATCTGTTGTTCGAGGCAGACTTTGGCAAAAAGTCTTAAGCTTCAAGTATGTAAGCGAACGCCTCTAACTAATCCGCATCAAGGCCAAATTCGAGAACACAGGATGACTTCCATGATCTCCTAGAAAAAACATACGATCAATGTCCCAGCAGTACTTTTTAAAAGATTTTAGAAATTTTTTTTCGGAGGTTTTTTGAAGCTCTACTGGAGCGCTCAGTCTCAAAATTGGTCCATTGTGCTGTCAGGTAGCAATCTACTCCCGTGCCGTTAATTTGATCCCAACGGCAAATGGTGACTGGACCAGATTCAATTTCACTGGGATTCGAACCTGAGGCATACTTGAAGCAAATCACCTAAAAAATTTTTCACGGCTCCACCTCTTTCATGTCACTGACAATACTCAAAGAGTATAACTGTATAGAAAAAGTTTCTCAAAATCGCCGGAGTCGGCATTAAACTGTAGGTTCCCTCAACTCGTGAGACAACAATGTCACGCACAACACGAGTGGTTGCTGAGAAGCTAGGCTGAGGTCCATCTAGGACTGTAGTGTCGCCATTATTATTATTATTACTTAACAAACTGCGTCATCCAGTCGTTTTAACCCTTACCACTGAAAACGGATTCTTCTTCTTCTTCTTAGGGCGCTACAGTCCGAGGTGGACCTGGGCCTCACTCAACATGCCTCTACAGCCAGCACGATCTTTCGCTAGCTGTCTCCAGTTTCGCACACCAAGCCGGCCGAGGTCCCCTCGACTTGTGTGCGCCACCTTGTTCGTGGACGTCCTCTGTTGAAGACTCTTCGGGCCGGAGCGAATTTGTCCATATGCTCTTCATGGCCTAGCCATCTTAAACGTTGGATCCGTAGACGCTTGGCTAGACTCATGTCGCTGTACAGCCCATATAGTTCGAGGTTCAACCTTCTCCTCCAAAAGCCATCAACGCAAACAGGACCAAAGATCGCGCGCAGAACTTTTTTCTCGAAAAGACCAAGACACTGTTCATCCGCTTGGGATATTGTCCATGCCTCTGCGCTGTACAGCAGGACTCGGATGATCAAGGTCTTATATAGAGTCAGCTTGGTCTTCCGAGAGGGGGCTCTACTACTCAATTGCCTTTTGAGCCCAAAAAAACAGCAGTTGGCAGGAGTTATTCTGCGTTTGATCTTGGTGCTGATGTGGAGCCAAGGAAGACGAAGTCCTTGACTACCTCAAAGTTGTAACTGCCTATGGTGACGTTCTGGCCAAGTCATCGATGTTGTGCGTCCTTTCTCGATGGCAGCATATACTTGGTTTTACCCTCGTTTACCGCCAGACCCATTTTAGCTGCTTCCGTTTCAATGCCAGCAAACACATCATTGACGGCTTGCTGTGTTCAAATCACGTCAATATCATCCGCGTAAGCTAGCAGTTGAACAGACTTTTGGAAGATCGTGCCTCTTGTGTTGGCCAGTGAGTTTTGCACGATCTTCTCAAGAACGATGTTAAAGAAATCACATGACAGCGCGTCGCCTTGTCTAAAACCTTTTTTGACATGGAAGGTCCCGGTGAGTTCGTTACCGACATTGATGGAGCAGCGAGAGTTCTCCATCGTCATCCTGCTCAGTCTGCCGAGTTTGGCAGGAATGTCAAAACTAGGCATGGCGCTGTATAGCTCGTCTCTATACACGCTGTCATATGCGGCCTTGAAATCGACAAATAGGTGGTGTGTGTCGATCTGCATTTCCTGGGTCTTCTCCAGGATTCACTGGTGGATTTTCCACGGGACGGAAACTTTGTGTATCCAGCTGGCGGTTTTAGAAAAACATACATAAAGGGACCTAGTAGTCCCCTAATCAATCAACTGGCAATTAAATTGAAGTCATTACGGTCGGCCTCAGACACTCTTTCAGTATTCTTGAGGAGCCAACATAGACTCGGATCATAGCCAAGGTAAGAACATGGTTACCGAGAGAACGACGGAGTCAAGGAAGAACACCACTAGTTGACAATCGCAACAAGCTGTCAGGAACTCTGGTCTTCCTAAAATTCTCTAAAAACTCGACGCTGCCTTCACACAAAAAGCCATCAAAGAAGCCGTTACTAATGTGCTGGGTTTTGCGACAACACCAAGAGAAAAAACCCCGGTTTTGACAACGAGGCAGGCCAATGTAACAGAGCCCACAAGGCAACGCTGAATGAAACTACGAGAGCTATTCGTGAGCTCTGTGAACAAAAAAGAAGGAAAAAGACCGGACTTCTCAATGTTGCTCTTAATCTGGACGATGATTCGATTCGGGAGTATTCCGCTCCACCGATTTAGGCGAGATCAAGACAGCTGTATCTAGACTTAACTATTACAAATGGCTGCTGGAGCAAATGGTCTGTTGAAATCAGCAGCAGGGGATGGGTGGGCTCGCTCATGCACTAGCTCATCTACAATATATGGTCGGAGGAGAGTATGCCCGGTGAGTGGAATCACGGTACTGTTTGGCCGCTCCATAAGAAAGGGAAACTCTTTGCCGTGCGAATGATCGAGGGATCAGTCTTCCTAACATCGTATACAAGATCTTCTTTGCTTTACAGAGCAAAGGCATACACAACATCCACGGCGGATAAAGAAATTCTTTGTCGTTTCGAAACGAAAATTCTGCGTACGATTCTACCAGAAACTGTACGGGACTTATAGCGAGAGACTCAGATTCACCCCGATCTGTAGCGGCATACAGAGAAAAAGAAGATGTATTGGAACTTGCAAGAAATCACCCGTAACAAAACTTCTCAAAAAGCCTTTACTTTATTTTCACAAGAGAGCCCTTGACTTACACATCATTTTCCGCCAATTCTTCCCTAGGAAGAAATCGATTCTTCGAATCACTTCAAACATGTTGAGAACAACTCCAATAGAAAATGTGGGGGTAATGGGTAGCCTTGAAATAGAACCCAAAGATGCCGTCGGCTTTTACATCGAATCCACACAACAAAATAAAAATTTCATGTGGGCATCCATAAGCACAAACGTACTGCACATTTGACGCGACATTTTTCTTTTTATAGAAAACCCCCCAAATATGACAACCCCGGCGCTGATACCATTGAACTGCTGGCCCATCAGAACGATCAAGAGCACCAAACGATGCTTATGCTCCAAAAGCAGCTGACAGAGGACTCCAAACGACAGGAGCAAATTAATGCGATGTACGTCTGGGATATTCAAAAGATGTTAATGGAGTTACGTCAAGGATTCATCAGAACGAATGCGTTCCTTAAAATGTGCGATGACAAGAAACAGCAAGCAAAGCGAGTAGTCAAGAGTGAACAGAAACATCAAGAGGAGCTAAGGGAGGCCAACGCTAAGTGCACGAGGGATATCAAGGTGTTGAAAGAGTTTAAAGGCAACCTGTTGCACGTGGTCAAAGAGCTAGAGCCGTACGAGAGGGTTATGCAGCAAGTTGTTACCGAGAACAAACACCGCTTTACTTCGGTCAAGGACTGTATGGCCCGATGCGATGCCTTAAGTATGATTTAGTCCATCCCTTCGGAAGGCAGGCACTAAAACTCATTTATTTCAGTTCTGACAAATGTGGAGATTGGCAAAATGACGAAAGAAAAACTAGAACTGATCCAAATCCGGCAGAAATCAATGATAAAATTGTGTCGCGAAGCAGCCTCAAAAGTCTTGAAGTATATGAACGAGCTCTCGGCACTGAAGAGGGACTACGAGAAGGCATCCGTTGACTGTCTCAAGTGGCAGAAGGTGTTGACCAGAGTCAAAGATTGCATTGATGAGAACCAGTTTGTTCGGAGGAGGATGACGGAAGGAATAAATGCCATGTTTTGCTTGCTCTGCCAACGCAGAGGTAATTTTTTCTTGAAATCCGACGGATGAATGGTGGTAGGTAAGTTTGCATTTTGCACGTTGCAGGAATGGACGTCCAGGAGTCGGAGGTGATCACGCAGTTGGATTTCATACGAGATGAAGTGCGTATTTTGCAAAAAGTCTTAGAATTGTGCAGGGCGAAAGAAAGTCGCTGTTAGCCCATCAGATAGTTCTGGGCTGCAGTTTTTATACATAATTTAATTTTTTTATTTTATATTTGTATGAATTTATTTTACATGTAGGGGTCGTAGAATATACATCTAGTGCATTGTTCTCTATTATTCAATAAAAATAGCACTTAATTTAAATTTTGTTTAAAAATTATGTTTAAAAAACAAGAGCAGTCTCCAGTTACGGACGCTAAGTTGGTTAAGGTCCTTTTTCCGCTTTTGTGCTTCATCTTAAATGTAGATGTCCTCTGTTGCCTTGTGCTACAGACTCAAGAGTCGAAAATTCGTCGGGCAGGAACTAATTTTCCATGCGCTCCACATGGTCTTAGGCGTTGGATCCGCAGACGTCTGACTAGACTCATGTTGCTCAGCAGCCTGTATAGTACGTCCAATCGCCATCAACTCAAACAGGACCAAAGAATAAACGCAGAACTTTTCTTTCAAAAAACCATCATCTTTCTCATCCGTTTTCGATACTGTCCATGTCTCTGTTCACTGCGGACCCGAGGAAGACGAGACGTGTATGAGACGATCCGGCTATCGTCGTTTTACCCTCATTTACCTGCCTCTAGTGTATTTTGCAGGATCTTCTCAGAAAACGTGTTGAAAAAGTCACTTCAAAACGCGAGGTCTAGAAACATTTTTGACGCTAAAGGTCTCAGTGAAGTTTTTACCGACCTTAATGAAACAGCGAGAGCCTTCCATGTTCATCATACACAACCTGACAGGAATGCCTTAAAAAATGGCGCTTGACAAGTAGATGCTGTGTGTCGATCTGTGTTTTTTTGGTTTTTTTGGATCTTTTCAGAACCAGCCAACCACACTGATGCGGGCCTAATAGATTGGTGGCGAAATGTTTCATGCGTTTACACAGAATGGTAGAAAAGATTTTATACGCGAAGTAAAGAAGACTGATACCTCAAAAATTGAGGCAGTCAAAGCGAGTGATTACATGAGCGGAAGAAGGCAGGATTGAGGGAGATACAATATACGATTTTCGCAAGCGTGTGGGAGATGGGCTGGGTGCGCCGAAAATCGGCCTTCTTCCACCAAAAATCCACTTTCAAAGTGGATTCTCGGGCGAAGCAAGTATATTTACATCCCTTTCCGTTCCGTTTTCAACATGCTTTCCTCATTTTTTGGTGATCGCTGATAGAGTAACATCTCACGCATGCTGCGAGGCATGTTAGGATAATTGATCACAGGGACGATTTAAATGCAATTTTAATTTTTTTTGTTGCATAGATATAGTACTACATGCAAACATTGCTGATGAACCTTAAAAAATTGTTTTTTATCCGTCATTCATGAGAAATTAGAATTTCAAAAAGCGCATTACTCAATTCTCTGCTGAACGTTGCTGGGTGAAAACATGATGCAAATGAAACGATTCGCGTGTTCCACACGCAAAAAATCTTGCCTGCCCAGTCCGATTTCCCAGTCGTTTGTAAACAGCCACAAATGGATCTTCTTTTCTGTGAATCGGGCAAACGGTACTGAGATTCCACTCATCGGGCATCCTTCCCACCAACCAATCTCGTCTATCAACGTCCAAGTTAAGTGGTATGTTATGCCTAACATCGGTATTTGGGTCCTCATCGCCGATAAACAATGTGACAAAGTCCACGTGATAAAGCCCGCCAGCAGTCCGCCTTCGAAAGAAGTCTTTACTGATGACTAAAGCAGAGTCCTATTTACCCCGTTTAAATCTCTTAGAACGATCTCGGTGACTTTGATCGTATGTTCATTGTAGGAGATCATAGAAGTCATCCTTGTCTTTTATCGAGGCGTGTACGCAAATCGGGCTGATGTTCCGGAATTTAGTCTCGATGCGGATTGTTTTGAAGCGCTCGTTTACATACTTGAAGCTTAATACTTTTTGCCTAAAACAACAAATCCTTATCCAAATAAGCGTGGCCTTTTGTACTTCGTCGCAATCGCTGTAATAGATGTCGCAGTTTTTATCCTCTTACTTACTTATTTTCTAAGAAACAGAAAAACAGAAGAAAACAGAAATCATTTGGCATCAATACTTGGTGCCAAATGAGGATATCACAAATGACGCCTTCAAATAACAAACTAAGAACGCTGCAATATCACACCTTATGACGTCTACCCACTCAGTTTTCTAGCCATTCTGATATCCCACATCCTTCAATTCGTCCCAATTGTCGAGAAAAACGTTTCGAATAACTTTGTAATCACTAAATCCATTTCGTCAAAACTTACCGAAACTTAGCGATTACTATGGTCTCTTGTTGTTGTGTATTCGCTCAGTTGCTTGAGTTCTTCTAAAGCATTTAACTGTTTTCCGCTGAAATTCACCGCCGGCTTGCTCTCAGTTAAATTGTGGTCTTAATGAACACAGCTCAATTGCAATTGATTTGTGTGAACTTAACGAACGTTCAATGAGGCAATTATAATGGCGCTGTTGTATCAATGCCTTTCCCCCATTTTTGAGGTTCCGTTTACAAAAACGGAACCTTTATAATTTCGGCCCGTCCGTCCGTCTTGTCTATCACACTTCTTTATCTCCGAAGTTTATAAAGATATCGGGATGAAATTTTGGAATTAGGTACTTCAGGCCTAGATGTCGTTGCCCGCGCACCCAAATTTAAAAAGTGGGACCATTTGGGAGTAACTCCAGTGCAGGTGAAGTTGTCATTAATTTTGAAACATTTTCGCACCTCATCGAGTTATTTATCAATCGACAGATCTTTTGAAATGAGGTCGAGGTTTTCTTCAACAGTTTTTGATCCGAAGTTCAATTTGAAAAATATGGAGCTCCAAATTTCTTTCTAATGCGTCTGCCATTTCTAAACCAAAGTGTTTCTGTAAAATCTGGAAAAATAACAAAAACTTGGCTTCATTGAGTACTTGCATTTAAAATAATTTCAAAGCATTCTGGCTCTAATAGTTTTCGAGATATTAGCCAAAAACGGTCAACCATCGACATGCGAATTTTGAAGATCTGAGAACGCAGTTTTGACGACCTCGGCGTAAGCATTAAGAATCGATTTATGTTGAAATGTTTTCTTTGGATGTATGAATGTAGTAATGAATAGTTGATTTGGATTGAAGTTAAAAGAAAATTCAACTGAAATAGTTTGGAAACGTCGTTTGGTATTTAGAAATTATCCATCAATACATCAATATTATGCGACTGAACCTTCCCCGTGCGAGTTCAACTCGCACTTACCCAGTTTATTTCATATACTCGTACACCAAGCTTAAAAAAATTAGTCCAGCAATCACCGTGATGTATTTGTGGAAAACGGATTATGTGGAAGGTTTGAAGCTTTTATGTTCGTGTGCTACACTGTTTTCCGATATTTCAGTTACGGCTCACCGTCCATGTATGCAGTGCGTGCTAAGGTTAGGGACTAATTAAGCTCCATTTACGAAGATCCCATTTGACCTGTGGTGACATCCGCTACAGGGACAACTGCCAACATTCTGGTAGAAATTGGAGTTGCTCAGTGTCAAAAACAATAAAAAAAAGTTGCCACCACCTTTTGAAAACATATTCAATCAATTTTATTTAAGGTATTTTTATTTTATTTAAACTACAGGGTGGGCTATCTAGTGTTTTTTTTAAATCATAGGTTATTTTGAAACAGACAGCTATTTTCCGCTCGAAATCTTGACAAAAAGTCCTCCGCGGAGCGAAATGATTCGCTTTACGTTTGAACAACGTTGGGAAATATTGGAAACTTATTTTCAAAGTGAGTGCTTTGTAGTCGTGCAGGAGTGTAGTTTACATATGTATCTGCTGGATAAATGAAATGCAAGTCACTGCATGACGTTTTCGCGCTTCTTCGTCCCCTGACACGCTTGAATTACTTTCTGGAGAACCTCCATCTCGTCCTTGATAAAATCCAGCTGTTCCTCGATGTCGGTATTCTTAAAATCAACTGAAATGCCTGAAAAACGAAAAAAAAAATTATTCGAAAATCCGATTCAGTTTGGGTTCGGTCATCCAACGTCTCACCTCTGCGCCGACAGAGAAGACGATACATTTCGTTGATCCCCTCAATCATTCTCTTCTTGTTCAGCTGTGTCTCGCTTATGTAATCCTTTGTCTTCACCAGTGTCTTCTCCCACTTGAGGCAGTCAGAGCGCGCCTTCTCGTAGTCCCTCTGTAGGGCGGTTAGATTGGTCATGTATCCCAGAATTGTTTGCGACGCCTCACTTGACAGCTTAATCATCTCCGCGCGTTGCGTTTCGATTGTTTCGAGTTTCTCCTTTTGCAATTTCTCGATCTCAGCGTGAGCCAGCTCTGAAATGAACAATTCGTTGAGGGAGAATGAAGTTGATCAAACCACGACTCACTTATAGCGTCACATCTGTCCATGCAGTCCTGGATCGAGGTGAACTCCCCCGAGTCTTGAACTACTTTTTGCACCATCTTCTCGTATGGTTCGAGGTCCTTTACCACGTCCAACAGGACGTCTCGATACTCCGTCAAAGCTGCAATATCTTTTTTGTACTTAGCCAGGATCTTTTCCAACTCCTCTTGCTTTTTCTGTTTGGCCTCGATGGTTTTTTTGGTTTGATTCTTCTTGTCGTCGCAGGTCTTGAGAAACTCGTTCACCTCAATTAACTGCTGTCGCAGATCAGATTGCTCCTTGTAGAGCTGCTTCACGCGCGTCTTATTGATCTCCTTCTGGCGTCTGGACTGTTCGATCAGCTCCGTTTGCTGCTTATACACCGCCTCATTCTCGCGAGTGTTTTGAAAAACCAACAAGTCGATGTTGTCACATCCGACACTGTCATAGTTTGGTGGCTTCCTGCGGGGGAATTGAGTTCAGGAGAGGTCTTGGAGGATGTGTTTGAGTAGACTTACAAGTAGAATTGGTTCTGCCGCTTTGATTCAAGATACAAGTCGGCAGCTTCTTCTGGCGGTATATCAAGGTTGCCTATGACATCAATGGTTTCTGTCGGCTTAGACCTGCTCATTTCTATTTTTTAGATGAAATTGACTGAATTTGAGAGAAGAATTCACTTGTGAGGCGGGGGACACAAATTAACTGTGACGCCAATGAAGGAATGGTTAAAATATCGATCAAACACGAGGTGAGCATAGCGACAAGTGGTTGCGAAAGAATTTTGTTTGTTGGGCTGTTCTCTATCCTGTCCTCTATTGACTCGTATTTTCTATTCCCTGTCCAATCTAAACGAGCCAACTGTCCGAATCCCCTCAATATCTTGAAGTCTAGCGACTTAATTAGAAACGGTTGTGGTTAAATTAAATTAAGTACAAACGAATTAACTACCGACTTCACAAATTTGAAGTCGGTTGCTTTGTTCTTTGACGACGACGTTACGAACACACCCCCAAGTACCTTTCGTTTTCATTGTTCGCTGCTCACCTAAATCCCAAGCAAAATTATCAAATATGCTTCCCACTGGTGCTTGCCCATTCAAGTCCCAAACCCCTTGAAGTTTTTCTCCATCCTCCCAAGGGTTACATCTTTCCGATTGCCCGTCAGCTGATAAAAGACTGCTTTGCTCTGTACACAAAGCATACGTCACACATCACTTTGTTGTCATACAGACTCTCTTGCTTTCGCTTTGCACGGCCTTCTCTTTCGCTCCACGTCACTCTTGTGCACATACACACGCGCATAATTGCACGAGTGAATACAAAACCAACAAACGGTTTACCGTCTCTGTTGAAGCAGAGTCGATAACTGCGCGCTGTTCGCGTTCATTTCTCGATCGCCTTCTGTTTCTCATGGCAACCTAGTAACTTAACATCGAAAGACGCAAACTCTGGAAAATAAAAAACCGATGGAAGTCGGTTGCTCTTCAGGTCGAGACTCTTTGCTTCTTGTTCTTCGGCTCTGGTGGTTGCCAGCAGCAGTCGTCATTCGTCGCTCGATATGGAATTAAAAATACACACACGCACACAGATGTGCTCTTTCTCACCTTTTGAATTCATTTCGGAAATTGCTTGTTTACGGTACAAGTGGAAAGGCGGTTTGACGGACGGGCATTTAGAGAAAACACATTTTCGCTTGAGTGACTGGCGAGATGTGTTTGGCTGTACTCGCATGTCGTCAAGGCATTCGATGAAGGAGGGCTGGTGTTTTGGTTAAGATACAAGTCTCTCACTTCGCCGTTCTTCGGTTCGAATCCCGGTATCAGTGGTTGTTGGTTTTTGGTTTAATTTTCGACTTGATGGGGAACAGTGCGTTGTTATTTTACTTACCCAGCAAATTGTTAGCTTTTTTGGAACCAAACTGGTGCCTGGTGCAATAAAAGAAAGCACAAAATGAAGCAAACTGTTAATTTAATGCGAATCAATTCGGAAAGTCGCTGCTAGCGTCGTTTTTTTGGCACAAACTTGGTAAAAATGGTAACTAATAGAAGTGACGCTTTGTAAGAGATACCAATAAGTGTGAATCGAATGATTTCTACTTTAAACCAGGCGGCTAAACGCGGAAATACGTCGTATTCATACGTCCACGGATGGTTGATCGACAGTTCATACGAAGGGTTGGATATACAGCCTCTGTCAAATGTATTAGGCATCCTCATCTTTTTGTCTTTGCTGCTAAATCACTCATCGGAAGTAATTAGTTTGAATTTTATGGTTTTCGGCGACACTATCTAAGGTTGTAAACGATTTCATTTGTTTCCTCTCATTTCATTAATTTGATTGCTTTTTGAAGATGTAAAGAATCTTAAAGGGTGCCTAATACAGTGGTGTTCACATAAATAGCACACCTTTACTCAAATATTTATTTGTTTGCAATACACACTGTACTCAACAGGTGCATAGGAGTAAAGCCATAATATCGGAAGGAAGTACCTTTATGAATATGAAAACATACGGCAAAGAAGATCCCGTAAGTATTTCTTTATTTTGCGATCGTGCGAATTGGTGATCATTGCAAATTGTGTGTTCATATAAATAGCACATATTTGGTTTCTCATTAAAAATGCTTTGTTCCAGTGATTTCAATGATGTTGTTATACATATTTTTAATAATAAAGACAATTAGTTTCATTTTGAAAAAAATAGTAGGATTTGAGATGGGCAGAGGAAAGCACTGCAGAGAAGAAAGAGGGGCTATAATTGGCACCATGATATAGGACGGAAATACCATTTTAGGTGTGGCAAGGACATAAAGTTGTCCAGGAAGCTTATACGAAATGTAGTGAAGGTCATACGATGCACTCAATCTGCCTCAAATCCCTTTAGGAAAAACAGAATGAGAATAACCTCAGAAGCGAGTGAAAGGATTATCCACTGAATCAGCGGCAGTTACACTTTCTTAATCTTTCCGGAGATAATTCAATAGTTCGCTGACCTATACGATGTCCAAATATAAGATGTAACTGTGCGTCGCCGCCACATTGAATTCCAACTGAATGGAAGGATCACCAGAAAAAAGCCTCTTGTCTTCCAAAGAAACCGAAGGAAAAGATTTATCTTTGCAAACGCCCACGAGAACAAATCTTTGTCCTTTTGGGAAAAAAATATCTTGTGGAGCAATGAAAGTGAGTTCAATAGGTTTGGATCAAATGGAAAAAAGTGTGTGAGGAGGCCAGCGGATCAAGAGTACAATCCCAGGTACACCAATAAGACCGTCAAACATGGCGGTGGCAGCATAATGATGTGGTTGTCGATGTCATGGCAGGGCGTGGAGGGGACCTACTGTTTACTTTGAGCATTGTCAGTGACTCGAAAGAGGTGGTGCTGTGAAAAAATATTTAGGTGTTTTTTCTGGAATCGAACCGAGAACATCGAGCGTAGGAGTCGACGCACCTACCCACTACGCCACGGCGCCCACGATGGACCGACATTATTATAAGCTAATCCTGGAGAACCAAATGGAGCCATATACTAACGACTCGATGCCTCTATGATGGACTTTTATGCATGATAATGATCCAAAGCATACTTCGCGTATAGTGAAGAATTGACTTTCCGTGCTTGATTAGATGGTTCAAAGTCCCGATCTGAATCCTTTCGAAAACCTTTGGAATGATATTGACTCGCTTGTTAAGGACTCCAATCTAAAAATTTTGGAAGAACTTTGGCAAACCATAATGTCAGCTTAGGAAACTATTCCTCCCCAAAGATGTAAGCGCTTAGCGTCATAAGGAACAATGGTTATCCCTCCAAATATTAACAAACGTTTTAGTTTTGTGTTAGTTTTTCGAGCTATTTATTAATTTTTATAAACATTTCGTTGACTGTGCTATTTACAGTGCCTCAAACTAGGATCCAGGAAAAAACATAATTCCGAATATTTTTGTGAGGTATTGCATATGAACAACAACTTTTTTACGTTTTTCCTTATTTTGAATTCTTATTTTTACGTAATTTGAACTAATTTTGTGTTTTGTTTATAAAGTGTTCAAACGATTATCTGTTATAAAAAAAATCAGATTATCATTTCGAAGTTTTGGCGCACCATAATGTACGAGAATTTAAGGGTGTGCTATTTATGTGAACACCACTGTAAACTTATGTTAAATATTATTTACCATATTTCAAAGTATTACTTTTGAGCTTTAATTTGATATACCCATGCCTGTTCTACCTCAGTACGGAGAATATTAATTTAGTGGGTAAATCTTCAGCGGATGACTGAATGTTCACTCACTTTCGACGCTGACTGTAGGTCTGCAGTGACGAGTCTGTGTCGTGTATGAGCCCTAAGACAAGTCAAAAATGTCGAAATAAAGGCGACATAGAAAGTAGAGAGCCTACATATCAAGCACTCACAGCAAAAGGATAGCTTTGTCAAGTCAAAAATCAACTCAATTGTCATGTGTCTGATAAAAATCACCTAAAACGAATTGTTTGGTCAGAGATTAAGAGGGGGGTGTTGATAAACTAAATTGTCACACAGTGTGTATCGATGAACACAGATTCAGGTGAAACAAGAATGAGTTAAAGACGAGACAAGACAAGAAAGCACTTGGGGACGATTTAAAGAATCGTAATAAGTGTACGAAGGTAAAGGATAGAAAGAGTTGCTGAGTTCGTAAACGTCAACAAAATGCGCATCACGTAAGCATCACTGCCAATATGATGCGACGCAATGATTTTTTAATGTTGGGATGCATCACGATGCTTTAATTTTGTTGGCGTTTCGGAACGGCTTATTGTTTTGTGTTTCAATTGTTTCTTTTTTTTGTAAAAATGTCAAAGAAATTGGGGACAATTTTTTTAAATAATTTGGTTGAAAATGTTGGCATTACAATGCCAGCACACTTCAATATATTAAGGACAAGAAAAAGAGACAATTGAGTCGGAAAATGAGAAAAAAATCCATCGCATCACAATAATGTATGATGCGCTGGTTGCTTTTGTTTGCGCATCGTTGCTTCATTTTGGATTTTAGAACGTGATGCAAAGATTCATTGCCAAATGTTTGCAATTAAGAACGCTTGACGTTACAGTACTGCGCTAATGTTGCGATTACGATGTTTCATTTCTGATGTTAAGCTTCAAGTTGCTTTGAATCAAAATGTTCCTCCATCTCGTTTTTCTTAGAATTAAAGAGCGGCACTTTATCCCTTCCCAAACACCTGTCTAAAGTTCTTCATTTTCTACTTGTTGACGCTTAATGTTTGCTGGGCGCCTGTCAGTTTGACAGGTGAGCTCAGAGAAACCATTTAAGAAGATGAACACTCTTCCTGAGTTTTCAAATCAAATGTTTGACTAGTGCTGGCGTTTAACCAGAGTTTCTTCTCAAAAGCGTCTTCAAGACCTAATTATTCCCCTTCCCATAAGAATTCCTCTCACTTAACACAGAACGTGTCTTCCTCTTCATTTGAAACCCCAACACAGTTCCTCTGAAGCCATTCAAACAGACTTTATCAGTCATTCTTTGCATCTCTCTTTACTTGACACCAAAAGAAAAGAAAAGAAAACGAAATAAATCAGTAGCATCCAGTCAATCACACGTCCCATCGCCAGTCACATCGGCACCTACTTCCTCGCTCCTCAATTGATGCGCTCCCAGCCGCCACAGTTCATTGGATCCCTCCACTTAGCATACTTCAATAAAATCAAAGTACTCGCATGCAAACGATAAAAAAGAACAATCCGCTTAACATAAAATTAATTCTCACTGGCACCACTGCATAAGTTTTTGCAGTCTCCCTTTACCAAGTACGGGGCTTCCAGCACCGGGCGCAGAGCTCCCCCATCGGTCTTCGCGCCAACAAAATATTTTCGTGACTCCCGTGAGTGGGGGGGGAGAGTTAGGGTTCCATTCACCAATTGGGCGACGTGCTGCTTCCTTTCAACGCTGACAGCCTTGTAGTATATTAGTAAACCAATATGGAGAGTGACTACGCGACGGGGGCGTGTTTCGCATTCAGCAGCCACTGCCAATGGGAAGTGGAATGTCTCCAAAAAGGGCTCCTCTTTCTCCCTGCCTTCGTCCAGGCGCAGATCTATTTTGGAGAAGGAGTCGCTCGGTGACAGACACTTTTTACTGGCTTATCGATTTTTCGTACAGAAGGGCGTCACGTGTCACACCACGTCTAACGCAAAGACCCCGGCAAAGATGGGGTGACTTATGTGCCACCCCTTAAACGGTTTTGCTTCGAAATTCAATGGTCAACATAGAGAAATGTGGAACAAGTTCTCATGAATCCACAACACCACGAGCGGTCTCTCTAGCGGCTTCTAATGCACATGCAGCCCGCCCCACTCCACTGGGAGTGTGAGTGTGTGCCAAGTTTTCTGCAACTAGAAGATACATGTGTCTAACGAAACATCGGCTGCATGTGTGTGCGGTGCGGATCTATGATGCAATCTAACAGCTCGGCTGGCGCGCGACTTCTCTTGCAACGGCTGGCTGGCTGGCGGTGAGTGGAGGAAAATTCAGCAAGCGTTTCGGAAAACTCCGACAAGCCGTAGCCAGCTGCATCTATTAGCAACAAAATTTCACAGATAACACTTTTCTCAGCCCCGAATTGGAGGTGCACTTTCATGCACTTACTGCCGGCGTTCGGGGAAAAAACTCACAAGAGCCCCACATGATTTTTCTTCCTCAACATTTGGTACCAGTCGCCCAGACGCGGCTGCAAGTGCACCGCGTCGCATGTGCATCTGGAGACGGTACTGCGACTGCAGCGGTTCGATTTGCGCGCCAAAAGTGCATCCAATACACAGCGGGTACGAGTGTATCTACAAGTAAGTACGAGTACATCGGTTCGAGTATTGACGATCTGCAATTGCAGCGCGAGAAGCTATTCGTGTTTGGTGTGGCTGTGACTGTGGCTGTGGCTGTTGCTGTGGCGCGTCATACGGATTACAACGCGACCGATGACAGCGGGGATGTGCATGGCGGTTGGGGGAGACACTCGAAGATTTCGTGCGATTCTCGGATGCGAAAAGTGTTGCAAAATCTCTGAGCTCCTTGTCCCGATGTAACTGAAACATGCAGTGCGAGTGCACCCCAGTGCCTCTTTGTGGTTACATTGTGGCTCGTGTTGGTCGCGTCGCGACTACAGAGCGGTTCATGATACCACCATTGCGCTGTTCAATTGAATTTTGTTTGTTTGACGCTGTTTGCTGTTGTCTTCTTCTCCTCCTCTCGGCGGAAGACTGGAGAAGTGTGATGTGAGCGAGTGGAGGTGGGAGCCCCCACTCCGCAGTAATTGACGTATTAGACGAGGACTTGTTGTAACTTCCATGTGCTGTGCTGTGCTGCACGTTCCTTCTCGCCTCCGCAACGGTGGTGGTGGCGGTGGCGGTGGCTCATCGGATGTCGAAAAGAACGTCGCCCAGTACAAACGCGACTCGATGTGGGGAAACGTGGCTGGCACTAAGTAACAAAGTGTACTGAGTGGTATCAGGCGAACAGAGCTTGTAGCCGGCGAGCTTTACACTCAGTACACACTGCTGCCGGGGAGCAAGTACTTGGCCGTGTGTACTCGCTCGTACTTGCAGTGTGGGCTTGTCGCCCGGGTTGGAGTGTATAGCCACGTATTACATGGTAATTTACTTTGTCCGCCCTCAGCCACCACTCCCCTTTGCTCCTGGGATTACACGGTTGCAGTGCGATGGACTAGACTTTTCTTTGTCACAGCGAGTTGGGTGGTGATGGTGGTGGTGTTGCAAAAGCAGGCGAATGGGTGGATGTATTGAAATGCTCCGCTGGTAGTGGGGGGGCTGATAATACATTTTCCAGCGGCACACTGCAGTTAGTAGAGTAGTTGCATTGGACTTGAAAAGATGTCACCGCTTCGATGGGCTTGTGTGGGTTTTATTTTTGTCTTCGGTTAGAGGGGGAGGGGGTTTGTCTGAGTCGGGAAAATTTAAATTCGAAATCGATTGAAAGCGAAGGTCGCGTTGGCATTGCATGGGCTGAACTTTTTTGTTTGGCGAGCAGCGAGGACGCGGAATGAGGCTGCGAGAGTTCATGTGGATATTTTGTTTCACAACAATTGTGTGTTAGTTTCAAGGCAAGTTCAAGGGAAATGTCTACAAGTTGCAGAAAGAAAAACAAGTTGAATGTTAAAGGGTTAAGGGCTCAGACTTCTGTCACAAGCAAGAATGCTCCTTTCGTTCAGATTTTATGGAAACAGAGGTGACATTCATTGCAAACGAAAGGTAGGCACTCTCGCTTTTCATCTGGAAAATGATGATATCCTAGACATATTTCAGTCAAAGAAAATGTGATCCAAATTCTGACACCCTACAACTCACTTCTTTTTAAGAAGACAGAGGATTATGTTGGAATCCTGTTGTCAATGTGAAAACGGGGATAAATGGATAACACGAAATAATCATGAACTTCACGGGGGGTAGGGTAAATTACACCCGTAAGTTGAGTTAAGCACGTCGTGAGTTGTAATTTTCTTAAGCGAAAACATGTGCAAAATATGGCATGTGACCGCTGTTGTCACTAAGAAGATGGAAACCTTCAAACACTTAGGCTGCATATCATCTACAGGAGAATCAGCCTTGACTTCAGAATAAAATGAAGCAAGCAAGCAACAGCGGATGGGTCACAGCCTATGGTAGGAGGGGAATTCTATTACAAAATGTACTTTGAAATGATGTACACTTATCGGGCACTAACGTCTGTTAGAAGGTGAGTAGATAGTCGGTAAAAATATCGCTTGATACTTGAAAGGGAAGGAAGCTAGAAGACAAGACGGCTGAGAAGCTGTACAATTACTCGCACCTGATGGTTAGCTGGAAATATTGGCATTACGATTTGGATACTCGCAGAGTTGATTGAAGAACATTCAGAATAAGGATAAATGCAGATTGCAGATGGACTAGTTCGTCGTAGGCGCCGTGGTGTAGTGGGTAGGTGCGTCGACTCCTACCCTCGAGGTTTAAGGTTCGAATCTCGAAAAAACAGCAAACATTTTTTCACGGCTTTACCTCTTTCGAGTCACTGACAATGCTCAAAGAGTATAATTGTCTAGAAAAAACCTCTCAAAATCGCCGTTCGGATTTCCGCGGTAAGCTGTAGCTCCTCTCAACTCGGGCAGGAACAATAGCACGCACAACACGAGTGTTTGCTGAGAAGCTTGGCCCAGGTCCACCTCGGACTGTAGCGCCGCCATTATTATTATTATTATTATTAGATGAACTAGTTCAAGAAAATACGAGTTTCATACGACCGATAAGGAAATTAAGTTTAAATGTAATCAAGGCATTATTTGGATATACTTTTCTATTACAAGTGGGGAGGACGTACAATTGTATGCCGATTTCAAAGCTTTTATTGACAATAATACTGTCTGAGCATTGTCAGTGGTTGGAGAGAGGTGGTGCCGTGGAAACGAAACTTATTGTAATTCTTAGTGAGAAAGAATTTTCACACTGCGGCAGATCTTGGAGAAGACCCAAGAAATGCAAATCGACACACACCACCTATTTGTCGATTTCAAGGCCGCATATGACAGCGTGCATTACAGCGAGCTTTACAGTGCCATGTCTAGTTTTGACATTCCTGCCAAAATCGTCAGACTGAGCAGGATGACGATGGAGAACTCTCGCTGCTCCATCAAGGTCGGTAACGAACTCACCGAGACCTTCAATGTCAAAAAAGGTTTTAGACAAGTTGGCGCGCTGTCATGTGACTTCTTTAACATCTTGAGAAGATCTTGCAAAACTCACTGGCCAACACAAGAGGCACGATCTTCCAAAGTCCGTTCAACTGTTAGCTTACGCAGATGACATAGACGTGATTGGGCGAACACAGCTAGCCGTCAATGATGCGTTTGCTGCCATTGAAACGGAATCGGCAAAAATGGGTCTGGCGGTAAACTAGGGGAAAACGAAGTGTATGCTGTCATCGAGAAAGGACGCACAACATCGACGACTTGGCTAAAACGTCACCATAGGCAGCTATAACTTTGAGTTAGTTAAGGACTTCGTCTTCCTTGGCTCCGCGGTAAACAGTACAAACAACATAAGTACCGAAATCAAAGGCAAAATAACTCTCGCCAACCGCTGTTTTTTTTTGGCTCAAAAGGCAATTGAATAGTAGAGCCCTCTCTCAGAAGATCAAGCTTGATAAGACCTTGATCATCCCAGTCCTGCTGTACGGCGCAGAGGCACGGACAATATCCCAAGTGGATGAACAGTCTCTTGGTCTTTTCGAGAGAATAGTTCTGCGCGCGATCTTTGGTCCTGTTTGCGTTGATGGCATTTGGAGGAGAAGGTTCAACCACGAACAGCGACATGAGTGTAGCCAGGCGTCTACGGATCCAACACCTAAGATGGCTAGGCCATGTAGAGCGTATGGACAACTTAACTCCGGCCCGAAGAGTCTTCGACTCTGAGCCTGTGGGACAACGCAAAAGAGGAAGTTCACGCGCAAGGTGGCGCACACAAGTCGAGGGGACCTCCGCCGGCTTGGTGTGCGAAACTGGAGACAGCTGGCGAAAGATCGTGCTTGCTGGAGAAGCATGTTGAGTGAGGCCCAAGTCCACCTCGGTCCACCTCGGACTGTAGCGCCCTAAGAAGGAAAAAAAGAATTATGGAGATGGAGTGTCAATATCCAGCTTCTACAGCAAAAGCTCATCATGCTCTGCATCCTACTGTTTTCTCTCAACTGGGGGTCAGTTTTTTCAGTTTTATTTCGACTCCAAATGACAATGTTTTGGAATCTATTCGGGAGAGGTATAATCTTCTATCGCGGGAGAAGGTGTCATGAACGTAAAGAAGATATATGTGTGGCCCGTTGTCAGTTCATTTTTCTCTTGCATATTAATCGCTTCCTCACATGTCACTTCGTCACAATCCCACATAATCTGTCTATAACTTCAGTCAAAGACTTCAAAGCAGTCCATGCTAATTTGCTGTAACACCCAACGCATAAACTAAGTCCACCCAGAACTTCAGAAAGACTTTGCCAGCATCACTGATTGGATAAGGGTGAGTTCGTAATCGCAACATTAGCGCAGTACTGCAATGTAAAATATATTGAAATATGCTGGCTTTGTAAATATCAACATTTTTAACCAAATTATTTTAAAAATTGTCCCCAATTTCTTTGACATTTAAAAAAAAAAAAATAAAAAATTGAAACACAAAATAATAAACCGTTCCGAAACGCCAACAAAATTAAAGCATCGTGATACATCGCAACATCAAAGAATCGTTGCGTCGCATCACATAGGCAGTGATGCTTACGTGATGCGCATTTTGTTGACGTTTACGAACTCAGCCTAACTTCAATTTTTTGTTAGTTCGTTTATTTAATTTAAATAAAATCGTACATATATGTACATATACATGGGGTGTGATATTAGTTTTCATAAAATATTTCTTAGACTACCTTAAATATATTGCGTCTTGTAGGTTTTGTGCAAGTTTTTCATTTCTAGAATATAAATAAGTTTACTTAATAATAATAATAACAATGGCGGCGCTACAGTCCGAGGTGGACCTGGGCCTAGCTTCTCGTTTACATAGATAACTCAAAATACAATCGTTACAGATTTCGCTAAAAATTCATAATTTACCTAAGGTTAAGCTTTGATAAGGTATAAGTACAATTGAATACCCTCAATAGGACTCTTAAATATTTAATAATTTAGTTTTTGTATTCACAAAGTCAAAGAAGGGATAGATTTTGTAGTCGTTCGTTTTCAATATTGGCAACAAAGATAACTATTTTTCAAATAAAAAATATTATTGAATACTACGGTAAGATCGTAGCGATTTATTCTCCCCCAGGAATCATAAACTTTATAACCTAATGCTGCATTCCCTGGTTGATCTGAGTTCAGTTTTAAAAGTCATGTTGTTCTTTTTTATGTCATAATAATAATAGTAACAATGACGGTGCAACAGTCCCAGGTGTAGCTGGGTCTAGCTTCTCAGCTTCTCTCTTTTTTATGTCAAGGGTCTTTTAATAGGGGCGCTCAACATTTGTTTAAAAATCATTATGAATGTTATAACGTTGAAGAACATGTGCAAATCATAAAAATTGTATTTTCAGAATCAACTGCCCTGTTGTTTCGATTGTTTCACGTTTCTTGATCGATGATAAGCATCTTCTTGTGACCTAACCTGGATTTTCAAACATGAACGCGTAAATGAATGCATTATCTGTTGCCACCGGACTGGTATCTCGAATATATTTTTATGACGGTTCGATCGCAACACATAATCTATGACGGTGCACATTTATGCCGGCTTATCTATGTGTAATTTGAGATAAGCCATTTTCAGAAAGAAACAATTTTTAGAGTCTTAGGCTGCGGCCACGTAATGAGCGACGAACGATAGAGCGACGAGTCTGAGCGATGGGGGGCCATTTACTGAGCGACATCGCTGAGCGATTAGTTGCGAAAATGTAATTTCCAAGTTCATATGAATAATCCTCTGGCTGTCGCAGATTCCCTTCAGTTGGATCTTTGGTCTGCTTTTCGAAAAAAAAAAACATTTACAAATGTATCTAACTTCATTCCACCGCTTTTTATTTTGACATTTTTATTTTTATAATCCTTGTGGCTGTCCTTCCAAAGAAGTGGGCGGTTTGAACAGCTGAGAGCAAACTTTCTACGTTTAGTTTCTCTATGTTCTTATTCGCTTAGCGATCGACTAAAAAATTAAAACAGATTTGGTTGCCGAGTGACGTCGCTCTGTCGCTTAAAAAAACGCTACTATGCGAATTTTACTTGTGATATCCTAAAATGTTTCAATTTTGTGTGGAAGAAGAAAACACCTTTTTAATGGCTGTGGAAACTATTGTTCTTCGAAAGCTCACAGCGGAGTACATTTGGAAGAAAGTTCCTTGTGGACGGTTTTGATTTACGTATTTTGAGTTATTTAGAAAATTAAGAGAAATAAGAATTATTTTTGGCACATTGTGATCAAGTGGAAACAAGATTTTTAAACATAGACAGAAAAAGATTCCGCTATGCACGAGAATAACTCCATCAGCAGTAGGTGTGTTAAACATGATGTAACAGCTGAACAACAGGTCGATGCTATAACGTTTTAGATTAGGCCATTTTTTGCCTAAAAGTTTTGAAAACATAGAAATTAAACATTGAAATTGCTTTGTGCAAACTATTGTGTATGTACAGCCTTGGGCAAATGTATTAGGCATCCTTATTTTTGTCTTTGGTGCCAAGTCACTTATCGGAAGTAATTAGTTTGAATTTTATGGTTTTTGGCGACACTATATTTTTTTATGTTTTCCTCTCCTTTCATTAATTTTTTTGCTTTTTAAAGATATAACGAATCTTAAAGGGTACCTAATTCATTTGGGCAAGGCATCTGTCTGGAAGTATGCCTCTAACAGGAAATAAAAAACTTGCGACTAATTTTCGTTTTTAACTATGAATTTTAAATAGTCCTTTCAACGTGTGTTGAAGAAGTCGGCAACGCTGTTAAAATGTTGGTCTTTCCGAGAGAAAAGTTCTGCGTGCGATCTTCGGTTCTGCTTGCATTGGAGGAGAAAATTCCAACACGAACTATACTGGCTGTACTGTGGCATGAGTCCAGCCAGGCGCCTACGGATTCAATGCCAAAAATGGCCATGTAGAGTGCACGGAAAATTCAGCTTCGGCCCAAAGAATCTTCGACTTTGAGCCTGTGGGACAACGCAACGTTGGACGTCTACGTCTAAGGTGGGACACACAAATGGGGAGGGACCTCAACCAGCTTGGTGTGTGCAGCTGGAGTTATAAATTTAAAGAGGCTTGTTGGTTGAGGCCCAGGTCCACCCTTAACGCCCTTAGAAGAAGGAACAAAACAGTGCAATGGAAGTTTTTAAAACAGTACGGAAAAATATCTGACGGACCGAGGAAAGCATGACGCGGAACAGTGAAGAATGGAACGTTGAAGTTTGGAAAAACACCAAGCTATGGAGATCTGGGCCACATTGCTAGAAAGTAAAGACTAAAGGGCCAACTATAATGGTCGTACAAAAATGTAAGCTTATGTAAATATTAAACGAGAAGAATCGTCTTTAAATTGCAAAATGTTCATAATTTCTTCTAGAAACTTAAGGAGATGTCAGCTGTTAACTAACATCTGCATACGTAGAAAGCGATTCACTTCCCTCCTGTTTAAGTGGGCAAAATTGAACGAACTTAACGAAATTAAACGAACTTAACGAAACTTAACGAACTTAAAGAAACTGAACGAACTTAACGAAACTGAATGAACTTAACGAAATTGAACTAACTTAACGAAACTGAACGAACTTAACGAAACTGAACGAAGCGGTTTCTATAGTCACAGGGTACAATTTTTCTATATTCGCACGGCTACTTCAGTTGTCTTAAGTTTCTGTGCGGCCATTAAGTTGGTCCTTTATTTGAGGCCCTAGAACAAAGAGGACATAATAATGATAATGCGCTTATCTACAAACTACTTGCAAAGATCGTTCTTATAAGAGTCCCATTGAATGGATTTTCACTGTACTTCATGTATAATTTGTGGTTGATCTCGCTACAGTATACAATTCAATATCTAAAAGAAACAGAAAAATTTGAACTAATCTAACGTCCGGTCAGCAACAAAAGAGCTGCATAAACGCACACTTATATAATTAAGTACCTTATTTTTCTGATTTAAATAAATCTATAATTAACAACAATATTTATTTAGCTAACACTTAACGCCTAGTGATATGCATGCGATATGTTCGTACAAGCAGTTGTTCATTTGAGTAGACTGATTCATTAATTATGTATATTATCACAGTTAGAGAATCCATTTGATATGCATGGGTTTGATATGTTTTTGTTTTCGAATTACCTTTAACTACGTCTGGGCGAGGGGCAGTGAGGAGACAAGCGCCGCCTCAATTTGATGCAGGGACGGCGTCTTGTCTCGTTCACTGCCACGCAACCACTCTAAAAAAAAGTTCGATTAGGTCATCGATTTAAAATTCATTTAGTCTGGCGGACGTGCAGGCGTCCTTAAAGTTCGTCGCGTTCAGCGGGGCGAAGTAGTCCTCGTGAAGGAACCGAATGATGTTTTCGATTGGACAGAGGTCGGCCTTGTTGCCGCGGCTGTCTCTGGTGACGCGTAAGCTCTTGCCGCCTTCGCAGAAGTCAATCTGCTGGGTGACATCCTTGCCGTTGTACAGCATCCGGAAGTAGTAGTCCGTGTTCTTCTCGCTCTTGTACACCTCGACAGTGAGCCGGGTGGCGTAGGGAATCGATGTGGTCTCTGTTTGAATACCCAAAGCCGCGGTGAGGTATTGCAACGTCCAGTCGTGGCCCGAGTAGAGAACGAACTTGGTGCGGTCGCCGGAGATCATCTTCAGCATGTAGCTCACTATGTGGCGGATCATTCCGTAGGCACGCAACAGCCCTATTTGCTTGTACAGCGCGTGGTTCACCTCCTTAGACGACTGCCAGTTGGTGTAGGACATCAAGGCGGCGATGTGGCTCGGTTCGATGCAGCCTTCTGGTTGGCCACCTTGGCTTGTCTCCTCACTCACCACGGACGTCGGGGTGTCGATCAAGTTGGCCGCGGTGTCGTCCTGGTCGATGTTGATGACGTCGTTGAGGTCCATGGTCGTCGGTTCGGTTGTGACGGTCTTTGATGCGTTCAAAGCGGACTTCCTGCATGGCAGCGGTGCGTCGTGGCACAGGACTGTGAGGACTGCATCGACCACCTCATTGGGGTTGTTCACTCCGTTTGGCGTATTCTGGAGTAGAGTTGATCCGATCCACTGGACAACAGCAGCCACGGCGGGGTGTTGGGTGAGATGGTTAGAGTTTATCCAGTTGAGCTTCCTTCGAAACGCTTCGGCTTGTGGACATGCGCAGTCGGAAAAGCAAAACGCCATGCTGTGGGATTCGCGAACGTTTAACCCGAGCCACTTTTCCGGCGGCAGGAATGGGAAGAGGAGAGCCATGGCCGATTGGAATGTCCGGCGGTAGCGTGTCGTGTAGAGGATGACCTCGTCTGAGTTGAGGAGCGAATGCGGCGTTGAGATGACGTAGGACTTCGTTTGTTGGGGCTTCAGAAGCAGCCCCAGCGGATGGGCGTAGATTTGATGCAGAATTTCACCGACGTGCAGCAGTTGGGTGATGCCCCTGGAAGCAGATTAAAATAATTTAAATGCTATGGTCTTAAGCAGAAGTTATTACGTTTGACTAATAATGTAACGAGGTCAAGAAATAGTACTTTTTTTTATTTTTTATTGCATATCGATGTGGACCAAAGGCTACAGAAGAGACTTAAGAAATAATACGAATAAAAACTAGATATAACCGATTGTTTTAATAATAATAATAGGACTAGGGCCTAGCTTCTCAGCAACCACTCGTGTTGTGCGTGCTATTGTTCTCTCACGAGTGGAGGGGACCTACAGTTTAATGCCGACTCCGAACGGCGAGATTGAGAAGCTTTTTCTAGACATTTATACTCCTTGAGCATTGTCGACGACTCGAAAGAGGTGGAGCCGTGAAAAAATGTTTGGTGTTTTTTTTGGAATCGAACCGAGAACATCGAGCGTAGGAGTCGACGCACCTACCCACTAAACACTCCTTAAGCTTCTACTTAATTCATACAAGGGTGCAACTACATCACACTCGTTTGGGCGCCAAATTTTGACAACTATTTTCACAACCACTTATCACCTTCGAAAACGTGTTTGTACCGTCTTGTAAAACTCTTGCGTCCCAATAATTTATCGCTGGAAATTTACTTACACTCCTAACACATTAAATTTGACTTAAAAAATAGTCCTTGAAAATCTAACATTGACTCAAATGTCCTTCCAAACCATGTCCCCACAAGACGCCGCTTTAAGGTGCGTATGCTCTTGAAAAGCTGACTTTCATAATTTTCACTCGCACATTCCAGTGCAGTCCCTGCCCAAGTGGAAATAATTTACACATCACAGCCTCGTCAAGTACACGGGTCTCGTTGCAATTTCGCGCAACACCTACTCCAGCCTCTTCACAAGAGCAAACTTATTTATCCCAACCTGCAGCATATCCGCAGGCGACAACACAACATTAATTAAAAATTAGCGCCTGAAAGCCCATAATATATTCTCCGTTAAAACCGTTAACACGCCATGCACCCAAGTGCTGTAAGTTGCTGAAAGCCTTTGCCAAGCACACCATCTGCAGTCGTCACTTTTTCACTCTTTGTTTAATTAACGCAGCAAAAGTGGGACACAAATTCAACAAATGACATTTAACCTTGAGCCGTAGTTTGTCCAGAAGTTGGATTCGCAAAAAAAACACGATTCACTGTATCACCGCCTCTCACCGCCCCCAATGACGTCGCTGTGTGCTGTTCCACTTAAGCTATGGCTATTTGCATTCATCTTTTCTGCTGGGAAAACAAAGCTTCAAGCTGCATGGTGCACGGTTCACGGGGGTGGCACGCTGCAAGCCTGCACTCCCCGCACCTGTCATGTGTCCATGACTCCCGCAGTGGTAAATAAACAAATAACCCCCAACCCCAGCCCACTGCCGAGCGACCGCTCGCCGCCCCAATAACCTATTTACGTGACAGAACTTTAATCAACTGAAAGCTCTCTCTCTCCGTCTTGCATCTCTCGAGGGGAGATGAGGCCGCTGAAATCTGAAAAGAATTCCGATTCAGGAACAGCTCGCAGATATCCTCTTCGACACGTCTTCTCGGACACAAAGAAACTGATCTGAAGAGCGGGTAGGTACTCACTTGTAGGTCAGTTGCCCAAGGAGGCAGGACTTCTCAGTGGCTGGCAGCAGGGCGAATCCATGGAATGGCCCCAATTTGTTCCAGTACATGTGATTGGCTCCGGAGGGGGTGCCCGACGAGTTGTAGAGGAACGACCGATATCTGAAAGTGGGCACTTTACACTAGAGTCCCGACAGCCGAGGGATGTTCTTACCTGTGCAGGAGGCTGTCTCCCTGAGCACTACAGTCGATGGATGATACCCCTCTCACGTGAGACATCGGTCCCCGGTCTCCGTGTCTTATGACCAGCAAGACGCCCTGCAGTTTCCAACCCTCCAGAATGCCCCCGTCGTCCTTCCGAACCAGACCGTCTATGGGCGTGCAGCGCTGTTTATACTTGCGAAACTTGGACGCTTCCTCCTCCTCCAGCGACGTCATGTAGATCCGTTTCCCGTTCAGAAACCCCAGTGTACTGATGGTGTTTGTGTTCCCGATGTACTTGTACATCCCTTCGAGGAGAATGCATTCAATCAATTTATCCTGGGCACAATCGCCAGACACTCGAACTCACCTGCTATGAGGAGGAATATCCAAACACTCAGAATCATGTAGCAGTAGAGGGTACGGTGTTGGGTGGAGAATCGAATCAATTCCTTGAGGAGCATGCTGGAGCTGTGGCTAAATGAGAACTATTTCGATGGGATAACTGAAAAATACACAAGCTTCGAGAGGGAAACGAAAATTTTGACGTTTTTTGTCTAAATTTTGTACTGCCGCGCTGGCCAACTGAGACTCTGGGTGATGTTTTGCACAATGTGAGGGTTGGAAAACTGTTCTGTGTACAAACAGAACAGCTGCAAGCTACCCCCAAATGTCAAAGTTTGCTTCTGTGGTGTGGAGACTGCGCGTGTTGCCAGGGGATGAACAGGGTGCTTACGTTGTTGGCAAGTGAAAGTTTTTCTTTTGTTTGGTAGAGAATTACAATAACTGTGCAGCTACTTTTAAAACTTATTTAGCAATCCAATAGTTTGAAATGGAATACAGTTTTAGCTTAGAACATTTTTTTAACGACTGTTTTAAAAAACTCTTTGGGCAAGTTCAACTCTCGGGTCATAGACAATGGTTTGGGGAAGCTTGTCCTACGTTTAGGGGATGACGGTTTTCTATTCCCTTTCCTGTTATGGAACCCTGAACTCATGTTCCAAGGAGGAACACTCAAAGTTCAAACTTACATAATAGCTCGCTTGCAATTTGTTTTCAAAATCTGCTTTATCGATAAAGCCCCTCGTAAATATCCGAAATGGAATAAAGTTCGGACAAAAATGTGGCTGTGTTTAGCTCCAAAAAGGAGAATCTTAAAATCTTTGAACGAGAGTGCATCAGTCATAAATTCTTCTCGCTTAATAATAATAATAATATTGTGCACTATAATCCGGGGTAGACTTGGGCCCAGCTTCTATTTTAACTACTTATGTTGTGGGTGCTATTGTTCTCTCAGGGGAGCTAGAGTTTAATGCCGACTCCGAACGACAATGCTTGAGAAGCTTTTTCTTGACAGTTATATTCCTTAAACATTTTCAGTGAGGTAGAGCCGTGAAAATATGAAAGCTTTTTTTCGGGAATCGAACCTAGACTTTGAATGTAGGAGTCGATGCATTTACCCATTAAACCGACCTTTTTCAAAGCAAGGACAAAATCATGAATATTTCTCGAATGAGAAACGCAATTATTCACTTTTAGAATAATATTCACTTTCACAAAAACTATAAGGGACTCGAACAGCCATTCGAACTTCAGTGGCAACAGAAAACGAGAAAAAGGATCACTGTTGCTGCTAAAATATACATAAATTTGTTAGGTTAGATGTAGTCAAGTTAAACCAATTGTGGTACCTTGCGGATCAAACTTACTCCTAGTACTGTGTAACACCCCTTTGCCGAAAACACTTTAGTCTACTTGCGGTCTCAGTAGCCTTGAAATTGTACATCTGAAGTAGTAGGCGAGTAATGAGTACAAAAGGGAGCACAGAAAGCAAATTAAAATGAGTTACAAGCAAACTACGAAAAACGATGACACCTTACCTTTTTGGAAAATAAAGCAAGCAGTAAAGAATATCCCAACGCTGTTGTTTCTATTCTTCTATTTGGGTTCTTCGTCAGAAGTGGGATAAAGTTCTAACGCTGTGATAAATTTAAAAAAAAAATCGAAGTACAAGTCAACGACCGAGTGTGCTGTTCTGACCGAAAATTAATAGCGATCCAAGAAAGGCAAGAATGAGTGTAGCCGAAAAAGAAATCGCCAAGTTCAGTGCGTATACGAGAGACGAGCTTCGTGATGAGCTGAAGAAACGTGGATTAAAAGGGGCAAAAGAAAAGTCCCAATTGCTACACAAGCTGTTGGTTTATGAAGTATTAGTTAAGGAGCAGGAACCAGGTGAGACCAGTGCGAGCGAAGCTGAAGAGGACACGGGATCGGACGATGATGAGCAAAATGAAGTAGAGAAGCTAAGGCAGAAGATCCAGTCCATGAAGGCAGTGCTGGAAATCATCAAGTCACAGAAGGGGGATGAAAAGAGAAAAGGCCTAAACCAAGAGCAGCAAGGTGTGTAGAGGAAAAAATGTTCAAATAGTGCCCGTTATCTGGCTCTAGCTCTAGTGTGGGGCAGTGTCAAATTTTTATTTTCTTCTGCATTACATTGCAATACGTATTGTGAGGGATGCGCTCATTAGAAGATCATTCGCCCATGTTAAGTGTATAATGGCGGTACTACAGTCCGAGGTAGACCTGGGCCTAGCTTCTCAGCAACCACTCGTGCTGTGTTTACGAGTGTTCCCCCACGAGTGGAGGGGACCTACAGTTTAATGCCGACTCCGAACGGCGAGATTGAGAAGCTTTTTCTAGACAGTTTTCTTGTCAGTGATTCGAAAGAGGTGGAGCCGTGAAAAAATGTTTGGTGTTTTTTTCGAGATTCGAACCTTAGACCTCGAGCATATGAGTCGTCTTTACGCAGAAGAAAACATGATCAAAAAACACAAATAAGCATTCCATTAACAACGAAATTTTACTTTATTCAAAAAGGGTCGGGCTCGTAACAAAGCATAAGACAACTTCCTCAGACAAGGACGCGCACCACCCAATTCTGAAAAAAAGCTATATACAAACCTTTCCAACCAGCACGATCTTTCCGCTAACTGTTCAGTTTTGCAAACCAAGTTGGTTGATGTCGCTCCCATTTGCATGCACGCGGTTCCACAGGTTCTTCTTCTGTCATAGCCGTGAGGTGAATGGATGCCAGCCTGGTCAGTTCTTCAACCTTTCCATTAAGTGCTATTTCCTGGAATCCAAATCATTAACATAAAACTGTTCTGCTGATGAGGCTTGCTCATTGCGGTGATCTGAGTCTATTTGTACTTTTCGCTACAATGTATGTACGTCCGAAAAGATGCAGCATTACAGTCACAGCGTCTGACGCCATTCGTTGTTTTGTATTTTTCTCCGAGGGTCGGCCACAAAACTAAGGGCTGCCTGTGTGAAGCTTTGTAGAGTTTTATTGTCTTGCATGTTGTCTTCCCATCGGGATGCAGTAGTCAATTTATTTGTTGCTTCGGGAATTTCCCGGGATGTGGACCCGGACCCTGGCACTTAAATAAAGTCAAACATGAAGAGCTTCCTCTTCGCTTTGTTGCAACAGTCTTTGACAAAAAAATTGATTAATCAAAGGATTTGATTGGAGCCTCTTCCTCATCACAGTCTTGGCTTGAGTTTTGTTTCGGTTTTTCTCGTTAATAGTTGCTAAGAGGTATAGCGAGAGGTAAGTAGCACTGGTACCCGTTTGAATTGTTGTTAGGATGCCGAGGGATTGTGCACATTTTTAGCTCATTGGGCCTACCTTTGTCTGACTCTCAGTACAAATGAAGATATCTTTGTTAGACACCACATTGTGTGCCTAGCCTTGACAGTGTCTCCCTCAGTCACTATTATTTTCACCTGTTATATGCTGCCAATGTTTAGGCAGGCGTCTAGAGATTTATAGATTGTAACAAACTCCCAGCCCAACTCCGGACACTGTTTATGATTTGTTAGTGAAAAAATTACATGACCTTCCGACGCCGGAGGACTAGTTACGCAATGATTTCCGATTTGGATTCAAAGCCTTTTCTTTAAAGTGGCCATAAGGGAGAGTAGTTTGTTTCCTGCGGGAGTACTTTTGGATAAATGCAGAAAGTGATCTGTCTAGTTCTTCTTCCGACCTTGCAAATAGTTAAAGAAAGAGAATAAGTATGTGGTGGTTGCAGAGAAGGACTCAACGATGGTAAAGAGCGTAATCCTACAGAACCGAAGAGTTTTAGACTTCGCACCTGTGGGACAACGCGATGTTCTCTAAAACAATGGCGTACACTAGTGGAAAAGGACCTCAAAATACTTGCCGTGCGTAATTGAAGACAGTTGGGAAAGATCGTGCATGCTGGAGAGGCTTGGTTGGTTGAAAATCATGTCCAGCCCATGCAGTAGCACCATCAGAAGAAGAAGAAGAACAGAATCAGAAGCTCTCTATTGACACTGGCGCATAACAAAACACTCCTAATATTACTAGTGAAGAAACCAGGTAAGCCGTGACTGATGCCAATGGTGAATTGTTGAGTTAACAAAACGGTTAGTCCTCCATCATTCCAAACCTGCTCGGAAGGAGACATTCTTTTCCGAGATAACGGAAGTCACTGAAGATAAAATTTTGTCAATTTGCAGACTACAAGTGCATACACCATTCTTAAGACCCGGGACATATGGACGCTCTTAAGCCAATGCCCTGGCAATTAACCAATTAACGACAATGTACTCAAGAACGCAAATTCAATAGTTTGCGTATTTAAAAATCAATTCCACGCTCAAATAACCAAGTTTCTGCAATTTTGATTAAAACTACTTTATCGACTTTGAACTCACAACAGATGTCGCCCAAATCACTAAGTACTTCCATGTGCTCTTCACTTTATTTTCATTTTCCCTCTTGCATCACTTCGCAACCACCTTTCATCGACTCTCTTCAACTCACATATGTTTCTCAACAGTCTGCTTCATACAGACATTCCGCTACAAAAGTGTCCGTTCGATTTAGTTTGACTAAACATTTCCCCGTGTCGATTACATATCTTTCTCTTCGTGTACTGTTGCGCCTGTTGTCGTCGCTGTTCCGTTCGCGTTCGCGGCCTCCTTCAAATTTGTAGCGTTCAGTGTTGCTCTCCCCGAAACAGATTCAAAAAAGATATCACGAAATAAAGAGGCATCCGCAAAACAAAAGCCCCACGACGCGTTGCTTCTCTTCGTCTAGCTGACAGCCAGCACCTCTTCCCATGTCTGTGTTCGCAAAATAAGTTCTCCCCTCAGCTTGTTCGCACGCCGTTTTTGAGAGTACCACCCCGTTGTGTACAAATCGCTCACAAATTCGGAATTAATTAGTGATAAAGTGTAATTGAGATAATCAGACCCCAATCAAAGTGAGTGTTCAAATAGTTTTAAAACAAAACCATCAAAATCCATTGAATACCCTCGCCTTATCGCTCGAGCAATTGCCTCACCAACTCGGCGTTCGGCAGACTCGGAAAAAAAAACTTGAATCTACAATCCAGTCGAAGGCCATTTGCTGCTGCTAACTGCCGTCCCCTCGTCCCCCCACTCCCCCGCAGACTGATGTATCAGTTGTGTGGCTACAGTCGGTCCTCGTTGTTTAACCTGTTTTTTATTTGATTAGGAGGTGTATTATTTGAAATAAAAATTAAAAACCGTCGAATTTGCATTGAATTAGCGAGAGATTCTCCTAATTGCACCTCCCCGTGCCTGTCAAAAATTCTCGCAGTCGTTCCTTCTGACATTCCCTCCATGCCCTCGGTCTTGGTGATTAAAAATAAAAACATTTGAGCCAAAGAATCTTAGGTAATCTGTGGATATTTTGCGCACTTCGAATTCTCACAATTTGTTGTCTGAGTCTACAGCACTTTTCGGTTTCGCGGCTAATTGATTGTTTTCGCCATTCCAGTTGTGGGATGGACGTGTACTGCACGAAGGAATATGCCGGCTTATTAGAAATTCACCGAGTACCGAGTGAGTGAAAATCCAGTTGGGTTTTCGTAAGTGGAACGTGCACTGCATGGTGCGCCTGGGAGTGCTGGATGTGCGATTGGTGCAATGAGATTGACTTTGGAAAGTCGATAAAAACTGGTTAACCTGGTTGAGCCTAAACGAGGTCAAGTGAACCGGAACAAGTGTGAAGTGTTAGCTATTGCATTCACATTCATCTCGGAGAGAATTTCATGTCTCTAGGAGAATAAATTTGGATTCTAGTTTCCCGGGCATTTGATGTGAGAACGAGACGTTGATGAATGTGTTTGAACACCTTGTGGTACATCACCGCAGCTCAACATGAGGTATCACGTTCCTCTTCGAAATATTTTCATGTTACAACAGGTGCTATCGACTGCACCTGACGATTAAGATCAGTTCACGGATGCACACATTATGCATGGCAGAGTGAACGATTATTTTTGTCTCATGTCTCATGCTTCACCCGAAAAGTTCATAGTCTCAAATATAAACAACGAATTCCCAATTCAATCTGCGATTTTGTTGTGCTTGTGGTGTCGTAGGTATACAAAAAATACCACCCACGCACTGTATGAGTCCATTGTGTCCAACTTCGTCGAATGTCATTTGATGCATCCAGAGATTGGGGGTCATTTTGACTAAGATTTAATAGAAATTGAAACCTCTACTTACTGTAGACTATCTCCTACGATGTTTGAGGGATTGTGATGTTTAGAGAGATTTGCTGCTAAGATTCTCGACAGTTCCCTGGAAGTAGGGCCTATTCAATGTTCTTTTCAGCAAATAGAACAGCCTAAAGCACAGGCATACATATCTATGTTTTCTGGAGCCTCTTCCTCATCACAGTCTTGGCTTGAGTTTTGTTTCGGTTTTTCTCGTTAATAGTTGCTAAGAGGTATAGCGAGAGGTAAGGAGCACTGGTACCCGTTTGAATCGTTGTTAGGATGCCGAGGGATTGTGCACATTTTTAGCTCATTGGGCCTACCTTTGTCTAGATTCATTGCTTCCTGAGGGACGATCAGTATAACCTTTTCACTGAAGATAGAAACGAGTTGTGGAAGACCTCGGCCTTAACGTACAGTCAACTTCGATTGTTAAAGCATTACTGTGTTTGTTGGTAAAGTGATTTTTTGGCTAGTGAGCGGGTCAGCCAATTCTTCAATGGGTTTTGCTGTTAGGTTTGAGCAACCTGTTACCTTTGTTTTTTGAGGCTATATGCCATTTTTGCTTGCTTGATTCTGGTTTGACCATTTTCTCCAGTCTAGACAAGTTACTTGTCATTTATTTAGGTTCTTGTCCTGCCGGCAGATATTCTTTGTACTGCAAGAAGAACTTACGAGTACTACAACTATAAAGTGAATCTTCATTACGAGAAGTTTCGGCGTCAAATGCTCACTTAACCACAGGCATTTTTGACTTGGGGGTAGAACTACTTTATGATCTGATTACCTTGGCTGACACAGCAAACACAAAGCAGTGTTAAAGTCGGATGGTTGCGAAGTGTAATAGAAAGATTTCTTGTTCGGGGCAGACTTAAGCGCAAATTCTGGACAAAAATACAAACAATCGATTCAGAAACAATCCCAGTCAGGACTATATTCAGAAACCTCAGCCTGATTTGCCTTCACCCTACGGAGGACAAGGATAATAACAGCAAGAATGATCTCTACGATCTCCTAGAAATAACATACGATCAATGTCCTAGCTATGTCAAGAAGATTTGTTTATGTAATTGACTAGGAGGACATCTTTGATAGAGGCACAAAAGACTTCCCAGAAGAGACTCGAGCTGGTTAACTTTGTCGCGGCGCGGAACGTCTATATATCCAGCACGCGGTTCTCACATCTTAACATCCACAAAGGGACCTGATCAATGAAATTTCAACCAGATTGAACACATTGCGAATAACGTCATACATTCCTTCAGCATCTCTGGCGTCCGCATTTTCCGAGGAGCCAACATTGACTTTGATCATTTCTTACTGTAGACAAGCAAAGATCATGGTTATTGAAGGAACAACTAAGTCAAAGAAGGATGACTGGATGGCGCAGTTGGTTAAGTGCCTGCCCCAAGTTAGAAGGGCCCAGGTTCGAATCCCAGTGAAATCGAATCTGGTCCAGTCACCATTTGCCGTTGGGATGAAATTAACGGCACTGGAGTATGTTGCTACCTGGAAGTACAATGGACGAGTTTTGAGTCTGAGTGCTCCAGTAGTGTTTCAAAAATACTCCGGAAAATAAGCAGTCGAAGAAGAACAACACGGCTTGAAGTCGGAAGCTACAGTCGCAACAGATCAGCAGAAACATTGCGATCGAGTATCCCTGAAAATGTCTGTTCAACGTCACTTGTACAAAAAGCAGAAGAATCAGAAAACCGTTGTCAAAAAACCAAACAGAAAAGTCTCTACTGATGTTCTGGGCTGCGTGACACCACAAAAAAAAACCCTGGTTTGACCACGAGTGCAGGCAGTCACATGCAACAAAGCGAGAAGACTGCATCGAAAAAGAGAGCTGCTCGTTAGCTCTACTCAGCCGGCATCTCAGAAAGGAACGAAAGAGCACGAGAATTGCGACCCGAGAATTTGGAGGAGTACAATCGCAAAAATGATTTTAACCTGAGGTTGAAGCTGTTATGAAATGTAACAAAAGCCTATCGAGAGGAGAATGGGTAATTTGTATTAGAGTCGCTATGAGAATTTGCAAAAACCTTTCATCCAGACTGTTAAACGGCGATAAAGACACAAAGCCCGCCGCCAGCCAGAATGACCCACTCAATCTGGACGATAACAGACAGAAGAGATCAAGATAGCAATATTGAGACTGAAGTTGAACTGATGGGGCAGACGGTCTGTCTGCTGAAATCTCTGAAACTGCTGGAAATGTTCCACAAGAAAGGAGACCCATTTGACTGCGGCAACTATCGCGGGATAAGTCTCCTTAACATCGCTTATAAGATTTTCTCTGTTGTTTTGCTTGATCGCTCGAAATGGTTCCTCTTAATCAGTAGTTTAAGCCACATCTTCACACTACGCCAGACTCTGAAAAAGGCAAAAGAAATGCAAATCTAAACACACCGTCTATTCATCGCTTTCAAGGCCCCGTATAACAGCATGAATAGAAATACGGCGCCATTTTTAGTTTTGACGTTTCTGCCAAACTCGTAAGATTGTGCAGGATGACGATGGAGAATTCTCCATTACAGAGTTCGAAGACGAACTCAGGCTTTCAATGACAGAAAAGATTTAAGGCAAGGCGATACGCCATCATGTGCCTTTTCCGGAATCATTCTTGAGATGATCGGTTAAGACTCAAAGCCCAGGTTCGAATCCCGGTGGAAGCAAAATTAAGACGGTTTTTTCGGATTTTTCAAATCTGGTCCAGTCACCATTTGCTGTTGGGATCAAATTAGCGGCACTATCACTGCAGCAGTCGACCAGTGGAAGACGTCTGACTGTGGGTATCACAATGGACTAACGTGATCTAAGTGTGCTGGTGAATTCACTAGCAGACCCCTAACCTAACCAAAGCCTAACACTTTTGCCAGTCGCTGCCTTTTGGGCTTAAAAGACAAAGTTTGAGGCCCATGTGCATCCTGGACTGTAGCGCATTACAAAGAAAAAAAGGATAAGTTCCGTGCCGTTGTTAACTCAATAGGATTAGCTATTCACCAAATAATTTAAATAAATTATCATTACATTGCCTACAATGAACTTTTTTCAACTTCGACACCCTCAATTAGGCTGCTCATTTCGCTTATCCAGCTATTTGTCATTCACAATTCCACGTAAAATGAGACACTTGCTAATCAGACCATACCTTCGATATGCTTCACTAAACATGATTACCAATTTAATCAGACTTCCAAATTTCAGGTTTTTTCCACTAGATATACCTTAACTGTTTTTGCGTTTCCGTATAATTTTATCGTTGTCTTAAAGGGGAACTTTCAAAATTTTAATGGTGTAGTAGATGACTGAGCCTGTGGGACAACACAACCGAGGACGTCCACGTACAAGGTGGCAAACACAAATCTAGCGCAGTGGCGCTGTCTTTCCCTAACTAAGCTTCACAGCCGTTCACGTTCACGTTGTCAAACCCATTTTTGCTGTCTCAACCTTGAATATGATGAATTTCCTCGTTCAAACGTCCAACTGAAACCGGCACCCATCCGGTGATAGACAAATGAATTACTTCGCATTGCCACCAACAAGAATATACCCCAATCTACGGGAACAAAGTTGAATACTATTTTTCCTTTATCTGCACGCGGTTCATGAGAACGCCCAGCGATAAGAGACCGGTTACAGCTTATCTCCGGAATGATTGTTGCGATTGCCGAGCATTAAAACTCAATTTGCCACATTTTTTATTTATTTTGATGTCTCATTTATTATTTCGCCTGATGTGCGAAGCGTGGTGAGATTCCATTCACTTGAATCATCTGCCGGCCGCTTCCAGTAGCTATCGATTGGGTTTTATTGATAGTAAATGGCATGAAATACAACCCGTCAGCATGCTATTATGTGTGCCTTTCATTGGGCAGAGCTGTGTTTATGGTTTTCGAAAACAATTTAATTTCCTTCTCCTGGATACGCAACAGTTAGGATGTTTGACGTATTCGCCTGGCCCCCGGCCAATGTCTTCAATATTTATATTAATCTGGAATCAGTGACAATGAAAATAGAAATGGCGAGGAATCACGATTCATGCGGCGGACCACGGACGTAGTGGCGTGTAGTTAGTTGCCAATGGACTCACATGGTTATGTGTCACTTAAGTCAAGAACGATCAAGCATATTCTAAAAATATGAATGCTCTGAAGAGAGAATAGTTTCTGAGGGGTTAATCCCACAGCTAGTTGACCTTGAGTGAGAGGGCCACCGCGCTACAAGTGTATTCGTCTGAATAGACCGGTGCCTTGACTGTGTCAAAAGGGAATTTGCACTTAGACACTTTTAAGTGTTCGTCACTGTAAATACATTTCGCCTTGTGTCCTTGTATCGGTTCTGAGATGAAGGTTGTGTTTATGTGAGAGAATTTAATGCTACCGGAAGAATTTAAGTGTCATGGGAATTTGATTGATGCTGAAGATATTTTTGATAATCTGAACGAGGAAAGAGGAGCGATGTGCTTCAATAGACCCGATGTCTACAAAAATTAATAATGGAGCACATAAACAAGATAAATCTAGCTGACCTGCGGGGGTTTGAACACTGGAAGCAGCTCAAAATCCAAATATTTTTTCGAACAACTCAAGGATCATGTTACCCTAAATTATGTTTGTTCCAAATCTCTTTGCCAAATTAATTTTTAAAAATAGAGGCGAGTCTCTGACTTAATTATTCGATAGGCAACAAAAATTGGTTGTGGAAAAGTTTTCGGAACCGGTAAACATGAAGCTATACAGGCGAACTTGAAAGCAAACTATAATAGCCGTTCGAAAACTTAAGGGCCAGTCATAATGACCGTACAAAAAATTTAGCTTATGTCATAACCGAATGAAAAGTAACCAGAAGCATCGTCCAATTCCAAAGTGTCTATAATTGCTTATGGAAACTTAAGGAGAATTCACCCGTCAACTGACATTTGTATACGTAGAAAGCGACACATTTCGCTCGCGTGTAAGTAGGCGAAAGTAATCGAACTTAACGAAACTGAGCGAAGCGTATACTATGGTCGCATTGTATCATTTTTGTATATTCGCTTGATTGCTTCAGTTCTCTTAAGTTTTTGTACGACCATTATGACTGGCCCTTTAATCTTATGTCAAAAGCAAACGAAAAGTAACCAGAAGCATCGTCAAATCTAAGAGTATCCATAATTCCTTGTAGAAATGCGAATTCAACTGTCAACTAACATCCATAGAGAGTGATTTATATCGCTCTCGCGTTAGTAGACAGAAGTGAACGAAATTAACGAAACTGAGCGAAGCGGTTACCACTCGTGTTGTGCTTGTTATTGTCCTCTCAAGAGTGGACCTAAAACTTAATGCCGACTCCGAACGGCGAAGTTTGAGAAGATTTTCTTGAAAGTTGTAATCATTGCCATTGTCAGTGACTTGAGATTGGTGATTGGTGCTGTAAAAACGAAAGTTGATGTGTGATCAAACCATGGACCTTCAGCGGAGTCGACGCACTTACTATCAATGCAGTGTGGAAAATAGATTTTTCTATCAGTGAATGAATTTTGACTGTTACTTAGTTCAGAAGCCATTGTTGCTTGTTCTTATTTTGGTAACTTTTCCTCCTCACGAACATTTCTCCCCAGAAACTGGGGAATTTCCTGAATTCCCAAACCATTCAAAAAGTCCTTCATTAATCTTTCTTCGGCACATCGTGGATATTTATCGGTCTTTGCCTCAGCGACGAACGAACAATTCTCTTTAACTAATCCCAAGTGTCCTTGTTCCACCTCAAATGAATTTGCGCCGCTCCTCTTTACGGTGGCCTTCTCCTCTAACTGGCTATAAGTGCATTCCGCAACTTGATGTATATTTTATGTATAAAGGGCGCACGTAAAAGAGTTTATTACTGCCCTTTAAATGTCCCAAGAAAAAACTTGGGTAGATAAGCTTGTTGGAGAATGGAACATCCTTAATTCGCTACAACTACCTTTGACGTAAAGTAACGGCTTGGTTCTTAATTTATTCTCATATGGAGTGAACGGTAGACTCAAAATTATAAGGACTTATCGATTCAAGACGAGGGAGTAGGATTAGGTGTCTACTCCAAGGATCTTGGCTCAAGAAGAACGTGATATCCAAGAAGGACATCACCATCTGTTCAGACAGCCAGGCAGCAATCAAATCCCTGAACTCGGTCACTTTTCTCTCTAAGACCTCCCTAATTTGCCGCCTATCTCTTAACGAGATGGCTGAGCATTTTAATATTCACCTCATGTGGGTGCCGGGATATAATGACATTCCAGGGAATTGTGAAGTCGATGATCTCGCCAGGAGCGGTAAAATCTCCACAAACCTCCCTAGTGGAGATCCTCCGCCTATGCCATTCGCTACAGCTAAACTTCTATTAAAGAAAATACTATTAAAAACACCAACTCAAGATGATCAGATGGCACTACGTGCCTCATCACAAAGCAAATTTGGCCTAAACTTGATCCAAAACGTTCACTCTATCTTCTTAGAATGAACAGGTCATCCCTAAGGACTCTCATTGGCGTTATCACAGGACACTCTGCCATTGGCACTAACGCCTCAAGAATGGGACTCCCTCATAATGATTTCTGCAGAAGCTGCAGAGACGAAGAAGAAGAGGAAAGCATAATGCATCTCCTCTGTACTTGTAGCGCTCTCTCCTCTCGAAGGATGAAACACCTTGGAGCCTACTTCTTCGACGACTTGAGCGAATTGCACAACGTCGGCATTAATCAATTAAAGAGCTTTGTTCAAAGCACTAAATGGTTTTTCGGATAGGTAACATCAATTCCGCGTGGTATCACAATGGGCCTAAATTGGCCTAAGTGTGACTGCTATCTACAGTCAGCCACTTCAACCTAACCTCAATCTTACCAATCGATTCGTCCTACAATAACCACTTTAATTTTTAGTGCATCATCTCTCTAGACTCACTCACATCTAGGCCGCCCAGATGTCGCCTTTTAAGAGGACATGTCCTCTTTTTGTCTCATAAAAAAATGTCTATTTTTTTTGGAAAAATATGCAATTTGTCCTCTTTTTAAGGAAACAAGCAGATTATATTTCGGATTGTTGTCTGATGGTGGATCTGTGGCAAGTGGCGGTGGCATGTACGTTTCTCAAAAAAAAAAAAAAATCATAAACAGAAACAACACGTTCACCCTGTGCAACTTTCTAGTTTCACTTATTCCGTCTTGTTCAACTCTCTCTGTTATGTTTTAACTGTCAAGTAATTATCGTCTTCTTGTTTTGAACGTTGTTATGTTTTAACTGCCTTTTCTTAAATTTATGACTAGTGTAATTTAAAATCACTAATTCCCTCGTCAAACAGACCTAACATCGCCATTTTCATGCATTTTCTACAGCACAGAGCCCCTACAACACACAAGCGTGACTATATTTGCATATTTTGCGCTATGCTTTATGATAACATTAAATTTTGTTGACAATAGACAACAGTAATAAAGCCTTTTTAAGGACGTGCTCCAACAAAGTTCTCACTGGAATAACCACATTTCTTAGATACCCAAACAACGACCACAAACTCAAACAATAAATGTTGCGCGACCAAAAGAGGAAGAGTACGTTGACACAAGACTTAACGAAAAGCAGTTGTCAAACAAGAATTCAAAATGTGCATTTTTGTTGCCAAAGGGGGGGCCGAAGAATTAAATATTCCAAAAACCTTCAATAAATTAACTTTTCTTTCAACTCCTTAAACGGTTTCATTGTTTAAAATGTCACGCATAGCCGATCTGCAATTGACAACGTTGAATATTAGTGACAGCGTCACCGTTTTCCAACTATTTGACATCAGATGGAAAACTGAAAAATGCTCTTGGGGAATACCTCTCAAAGGCCAATTGAACTTGGACAAGAATTGATGCGATTTTTTAAGTAGTATAATATGAACCATTGCCACTATTTCGTCTGAACACACCTACTCATTTGACAGCTCATTTCATACCTATTTTTTCCTGTTTAAAAGTAAATACACCGTTTTTTTATTTGAGACTGTTGAAGGTGTCCTCTTTTGCATGGATCATGGATCTGTTCACCCTAGTCATGACACTCTCCATACCGCTGAGTTCGATTATCAGTTTCCGACGTCCATCGTTCTTGCGGCTCAAAAAGAAATATTTGCCCACAAATTTCTGAAAATTCATCTGTTTGCTTGTCCTTTGCCCCTAAACCCCCACTTAGATGATATAACTGCATGCAAAAAATAAACAGTAAGTTCTGCTGATTCAAACAGTGCACGTGAACATCTCGTACAAATGTTGATCGTAAAATAGAAGCAGTTGGCACAATGCCTTTGTACATCGATGAAATGACATCATTCACGAACTTATTAGATCACAATTCTCACTGACCAGAGCACCAAGAAGCAAACACTTTCAACGGAGATGAACAAACTTAAGAATCTTTATTCAATTCAGAGGTATTAGGATGACATCACTTGGATATCGCTAGCATGCGACCTGCCAACATTTCATCTGCTTTAGTCTTACAAAAGAATCACTTTTGGCTTTAAAAGAATTTCTGTAACATTTCAAAGATTTCGGGATTGGTTTTTGACAGAAACACAGAACATAATTTAATTTGTTTTCTTGTAACAATTGTATTCCCTGTGGGAATTTGAAAAAGATCAGAATTCAAAAAGTTTAGTGGTTTTCAGTAAAAACTGAACCCTCCGGTCTTTGAAGTACGACATCAAATAGCTGAAAATAGGAGTTTTTTTTTTTTTAGAAAAAAATTGTGTCTTATTTGGACTGATAGATCTCTCTCGTTTTTAACGATCTTTATGTTCAGTACTGTTTGCCGAACCAAGATAAAAGCACTTTTATCCAGAGAAGGATTCAGATATTACTTGATTTCTTTTAAGGCAAATTTCGCCGTCTTGTCGTCGTCTTGCTGACAAATGTACCGCATACAGCTCACGTACCGAAAAGCCGCTGTAATGCAAGAAACACAATACTCCGTTTATTCTACCGTTTATGCGTTGCATGGGTCCTTCGGGCATTTTTTTTTTATCGGCTGTCTTCACTTCTCAAATGTTACTGTTTAATATCGGAACACAACCACAGTGTCGAACGGAAAGTGTCAAAACGGATGCAAATGTTTCAACGTGTTGAAAGGCTTTAAAGCTATTCAATCGACCAACGATAAAAATAGCAGATATTGATCTACAGCGTTTACTATTAAACGAAAAGATATGAGGCACCTTATCTTTGAAAAAAAAAATGGGACAATGATTCCCCCATCCAATAAAGCACACCAAATAGTGACGTGCTGTGGGTTTATCGGTGTAAACTGTGGATTTTCTTCTTTTTTTCGGAGGATTTTTGAAACACTACTACACCATTGTACTGCCAGGTAGCAACTTACTCCAGTGCCGTTCATTTGATCCCAACGGAAAATGGTGGCTGGACCAGATTTGATTTCACTGGGATTCGAACCTGGGATCCCTCGAACTTGGGGCAGGCACTTAACCCACTGCGCCATCCAGTCGTCTGTGGATTTTCTTTACTCCAGGGTTAAATCTTCTTCTCCAAATGCCATTAACGCAAACGAGTTGAACCAAAGGTTGGTTGATGATGACTTTCAAAGTAAATTCGCTCGAATTGCCAAAATTGCACTTGCACTAGTCTATTTATGGTGAAATGGCAAAGGATGGAGACACTTAATTAATTGTCTATTATCAACTGTCACTACGAACAGTGCTGTCAAATTGAAAACTCATCCTCTAAAAGAAACAGAATTTAGAAAACCCACTTCACCTCAGCTCAGGTTTTTGGGCGCAAAGGCAGAATTGTGTTCAACTTATGCTATCGTATTGTGTGTAAACATTTCAACCGCGGGCTGTACAAACCGTACAGTCTAGTCAGACATCTACAAATACGATCCACAAAATGTGTACGACATGTAGCGCATGTAAATAACATTGGTCCTATTTCAGAAATACTAAACTCGCTTTCAGTAGGACAACAGACGAGTGGCAAAGAATGATTAGGACAAAGTTGAAGTTGGCTCATAATTAAATAGGAACCTTGGCGTTTGGATATACATAGCTAGCGGGAAGTGCTTTATTATCTGAGGCCCACTGCAGTCACACAAGAAAAACAAATTTCTGTAACAGCAAAACGATGCGAGCAACCAATGTTATTTTACTTCGTTCCTGATAGCGGCTGCATTCGATTGAAGATTATTCAGTTTTCGGTGAAAATCAGAACTGGATAAAGTACAGCAGATCTACTTCTTCATAACCACTTGATCCTGGGTTCAACTGAGAATGAGATGAAAGCATACTCTGCTTGAGTTCAGACTTTCTCTCGAATGAACACTTCTTTTGAAGTGAAATTGAGGAGTCAAGTTCATACATTCTATTGCTTTTTGTTTTGTGGTTTCTTTATGTGTAATATTCCCTGTTGGATCTTGATCTGGGTTTCTTTTTGGTTGACATTGATAAACTGGTTTCATTTTTATTGCCGTGACTTTAAAAGCATTCCTACACAATCTTAACAATCGGTGCGCTCGTTAATTTATATCCCTACTTGAATCTAAATAAACAAATCAATTTCAGTTTTGATCATAAATGCATAGTAACTCTGGAGAATATTCTTCCTGATTGAATTATTAATATATTCTGTCGTTTTCGATTTTGTTCATAGGTTATCAAATAATGAATATCGGATTGGGTCTTTGATCCAAGATGTTCATTTCGAAGCGCATAGGTTTTCCAGATGTTCAATCATTTCGGGAATTTTGTGCCGCTGGTGATGGTTTAAGGTAGCCTTAAACGACGAACATGCTCGCCGAAATTGCTCGTGCTCGCCGCATTTTCGTCGTATATAGACGGGTTCGCGAGCCGTTTAGGGCTACCTTTAGTGAGGTGCTTCCCCTCTACCGTTAATTCTTACTAAGAACATATTTGTTTTATTACAAAAATAGCTCATACTGCAATTTGAAAATCCGAACGCGTTTAAATCAATCTTGATCTTTCGCAGTGATTCCCGTGATGTACAGTCAGCGTCAGAAATGAGTAAACAGTCATTAGCTGAAAGGTATTCCTCTAAATTAAAATTGACTGGAATGGTCTACGTCTGACATTGATGCCTCAAAAAAAAGCTCTGAAGTCATACTTCAGAATAAGCTATATTTCATTTAAAATAACAGTAAACATAAAGAAGTTTATTTAGTTCAAACGAAAATAGGGGCTAAAAGCAGCCGTCAAAAGTGAGTGACAGTATCTTATTGAGAAAAAAATTTTACTTTGTATGTTTTTACCGCTTTTTCAGTTACCGTATATGGCGGTTTAAATTTTCATACAAATGTTTAACAGAATCGAGCCTTTATGTCTTACAGTCACTGACACAACCATATATGCACTCACTTTTCAATGCTGTTTTTAGCACTTCTCTCTTTGAAATTCAATTAATTGTTTTAGATATACACTTATATTAACTATTTCAAAATATGACTTTTGAGCTTTAATTTGATATATCCATGTCTGTTCTACCTCATTCCGGTGAATATTAATTTAGTGGATAAACCTTCAGCAGATGACTGAATGTTCACTCACTTTTGACGCTGACTGTATGTAGATGCATACCGCTCTCCCTCTCTCTCTATCTCTCTCTTTCTCTCTCTCTCTCTCTCTCTCTCTATCTTTTTCTTTCTCCTTTTTCTTTATTTCCTGAGTGGAAAAAAACAAGCATTTACTTCGTGGCACCATCTCTCCCAAGACTCGAAGAAATCTCCAACAGTAGGACTATCATGTGATTTTCGCAAAATCACCGTTCGGGGTCAGTTTACAACAATAAATCCATCACCCGATTCCTTTAAGAACAGAATGTTAGAAACTCCAAGGGAAGCATCTACAATAGTTGCAGGGATCTTCTGCTGTAAGAGAGGTCGTAACCATGCTCAGCATTTTGTTCATTCTCCCTCTTCTATTCACAACAACAGATCTTCAATTCTGTTCTACTAACAACAACAAATTTTCATCATCCCGCAAATCGAATCTCCCTACACAAAATGAAAAGCAAAACATCACAGCCTCGGGGGATTGTTATCAAATATCCAGGGCGACACTCTTGCGGTCGCACGATTAAAGATTACACCAAAAATAGAAAACTATAAAATTAATGAAAAAAATACGTATTTTCAAAACTTATCTCAGGCAACTTGTGTTCCCATGCTGGAAAATGGGTTCAAAGTCCTAACCAATGAATGGATGACTCTTCATCCGAAATGGCAGACGTTGCAAAATATTAGGAAACGATCGAGATGCAAGACTTCAAAAAGTGACGCCACCTGCGTTGATAAGATTTTTGTGACACAAATTAAAGCGGTCTTGATATCTGTGAGTGCGAGTATCTTTATCAGCTAAAAGCACGACTGAATGAAATGCGGCGCAAATGGAGTTTCCGAGTCAGTGAAAGTTGAGGAAATTAAAACCTCTTATCTTGCATACGGGTGGTTTTTTGGACGGTAACGTTATGTCCAGAGCATGGTGAGATAGCAGTTTTTGATATTCTAGTACGCTGTGTGATGAATGAATTGAGAAGAGCAAATTTCCATTTGAAAAAAAATTAAATTACAGTATTCAATGAAAGGGTGGCCTGAAATAAGAGCATATTTCAATTATAACGTACATAGCAAGATTTACTGCGTCATTTTCATGATGATGGATGCATCGGCTTTTCCCACAGTTTGCTGAAATTTGCGCACAATTCTATCGATTGTGGACACATTTGGTCGATTAATTATAATAATAATAATGGCGGCGCTACAGTCCGAAGTGGACCTGGGCCTAGCTTCTCCGTAACCACTCGTTGTATGGGCTATTGTTCTCTCACGAGCGGAGGGGACCTACAGTTTAATGCCGACTCCGAACGGCGAGGTTGAGAAGCTTTTTCTAGACAGTTATACTCTTTAAGCATTGTCAGTGACTCGAAAGAGGTGGAGCCGTGAAAAAATGTTTGATGTTTCTTTCGAGGTTCGAACCGACGACTTCTAACGTAGGAGTTGACGCACCTACCTACTACTCCACGGCGCCCACATTTGGTCGATTATGCTGACCAAAAAAATCACAAAGTGCACGAAATGCATTTTGATTTGAACACCCATTTTCGTAACGCGCTGCTCAATTGTGTACCTCTCCATGGTTGAATTTGTCAAACACTGAAACAAAGAAATGTCAAATTAAGTTGGGCAAAAAAACTTGATGTTAAGGTGTGACTCACAATTAACATCGTGCATTATGGTTGGACCCCATTTTCGTAAAACGCTTCAACAATCTTAACGCGCTGCTCAATTGTGTATCTCTCCATGGTTGAATTTGTCAAACACAAAGAAACAAAGAAATGTCAAAGTAAGTTGGGCAAAAAAACTAGACGTTGAAGTGTGACTCACAATTAACATCGTGCATCATGGTTGGACCACCCTTTATAAAATTATTCTTCGTGACGTAACTGGAACTCAATCATTTTGCCAGCATCGGGCTTAGCGCATCAAGTTCGTAATGATCCCCTTGGAGTAATGTGCATTACTTTTGTCTGAGAGTTGGTTTGTTTTCACTACACTTTGCCATTTTTTCATGAAACGCATGCAAATTGTTTGAATTTACTTAAACATTCATGGCTCTGTTCGTTAAACTTTCCAGGAGCCAGTATTCAACGCCGAGGCGCAGTTCTGATTGAATACCTACGCCAATAGACAAAATTGCTGGTTCTTGAGTGAAGAAAATTCACAATCTTTTACGGAGACATCGTTAAACCCGCAAAAACTCACTGTTTGGTGTGCGTTATGATCTAATGGAGTCATTGGCCCGTACTTCCTCAAAGATGAGACCAGCCAGACCGTGACGGTCAATGGAGAGCGATATAGTTCAATGGTCGCTGATTTTTTTCGTTCCTCGGTTGAATAGTGTTAACGTGGAAGTGCTCAAGTTTCAATAAGACGGCGTTATATGCCGGACAATGCGCGACGCTATCAATTTATTGAACAAGGACTTGAGCGCATCATCTCGCGAAATGGGTCAATGAATTGTCATAGGCTCAGAAACGATGACTCTTTTGGAACAACGAAGCCTCGTTGTTCATAGGCTCTGCATGGCCTTGTCATCTTAAAGGCCGATTATTACAGCCGCAAGAAAACTTAAGCTTAGTTCATGGTTGAACCTTCTCCTCCAAATGCTATCAACGCAAACGGGACCAAAGATCGCGCGCAGAACTTTTCTCTTGAAAAGACCAAGAGACTCTTCATCAGCTTGGGATATTGATCATGCCTCTGCGCCGTAAAGCAGGACTGGGGTAATCAAGGTCTTATACAAAGTCAAATTGGTCTTCCGAGAGAGGGCTCTATTACTCAATTGCCTTTTGAGCCCAAGAAACAGCGGTTGGCAAGAGTTAGTCTGCGTTTGATCTCGGTACTGATGTTGTTTGTACAACAACCGCGGAGCCAAGGTAGACGAAGTTCTTAACTACCTCAAAGTTATAGCTGCCTATGGTGACATGACGTCAACGTTGTGCGTCCTTTCTCGATGGTAGCATACACTTCGTTTTTCCTTCGTTTACCGTCATTTTAGCCGCTTCCGTTTCAATGCCAGCAAACACATCATTGACGGCTCGCTGTGTTCGCCCAATCACGTCAATGTCATCCGCGGAAGCTAGCAGTTGAACGGACTTTTGAAGGATCGTGCCTCTTGTGTTGGCCGGTGAATTTTGCACGATCTTCTCAAGAACGATGTTAAAGAAATCACATGACAGCACGTCGCCTTGTCTAAAACCTTTTTTGACATTGAAGGTCTCGGTGAGTTCGTTACCGACCTTAATGGAGCAGCGAGAGTTTTCCATCGTCATCCTGCTCAGTCTGACGAGTTTGGCAGGAATGTCAAAACTAGACATGGCGCTGTATAGCTCGTCTCTATGCACGCTGTCATATGCGTCTTTGGTGGTGTGTGTCGATCTGCATTTCTTGGGTCTTCTCCAGGATCTGCTGCAGTGTGAAGATTTGATCGATGGTGTACTTCCCTGGCCTGTAATCAAACTGATAGGGACCTATCAGATTGGTGATGAAAGGTTTCAGACGTTCACACAGAATGACAGAAAAGATCTTCTAGGCGATGTGAAGAAGACTTATCCCTCGATAGTTGGCGCAGTCAAAGGGCCCTCCTTATTTGTGGATCGGACAAACGATACTGAGATTCCACTAATCGGGCATGCTTTCCTCCGACCATATCTTACAGATGAGCTGGTGCATGCGCTCTACCAGATCATCTCCAACTGCTTTAAACATTTCAGCAGGCAGACTATCTGCAACAGCAGCTTTGTTAGACTTTTCAGTCTCGATATCGCTATTTTGACTTCGTCTAGATCGAGGGGACGGTATTCTCGTCTATCATCGTCCGTTGTGTTGTGTGAAAGGATTCCTTTTCAATACCAGCAAATACAAGCATTGCCTTTCGTTGGCTGCACAACCTTGTGGTGAATCTGTTGCGGTCTTTGAGTGAAAAGCGAAAATTCTTAAACTCACTTCTGACCTTCCTATTGATTGTCAAGATATGACACTGTTTTGTTCAACCTTCTGAACAGAAGTACAGAAGTACACGTCGATTTGATGCTTTTCAACCTGTCTTCACCTTTGAGATTTGCTTATTTTTACCACACCCTTCGTTTGTGGAAAGACCTTTGGAATCATACCTCTAGTTCGATAACAATTCGAAAATGAACTGCACTTAAAAATTTCCCCATCACTGTCTGATCAACCATGTAAACCCTCCTATCAGTCATATCTCTCTTGTGCATCAGCACACATTCAAACGGCAGTTCTCCGTAACCTATTATTGATATTTATAACCTCGCCGTCCACCGACATAAATAATTACTTCTCGTGATTTGAATATTCCCCAGTAATGCACACTTTGCCCAGTTACCCAGTGTAGGTTTACACTGAGCAGTGCTCACATGTGCAACCTGGTGAAACTCACTCGCTTCGAGTACATCTCTCACTTCATCGCTTCGTGAAATTCAAACAAAAAACGAATGCACTTCATCGAACGTACGTACACGAAACTAAGACTAACTACCGCATGTCAACGTCTCAAGAAATTATGTCATCTGTCTAAATTTAGTCCGCTTTGAGCTTGCTTACTTGCAAGCGAGCAAGCAACTTGGCATCGACGGCGGCGGCGGTGAGCTGCGCGGTGCTTGTGCGGGTCGATTGAATTTCGTCGGGCTTTGTAATTCGCAACCGTACTCGTACTTTGCCTTCTGCACAACACTCCGCCGCGAACTTCTTGCTCGCGTTCGGGATTGTGGCACAGTTCCCCAATTAATTGGCGTTTTGTTTACTTTATTTTTATCTTGGCTCTGCCTGTCTCTGTTGTGAAAGGAGGTGAGAAAACTCAAATTAAACGAGAAATGAACGTCATTTTTGGTTTTTGTCATTCAATGTCAGTCGCGGCTGTCTTGTTGAGGTTAGGCGTGAGGCGTTGCGGTGTGAGGAACTTTGGCGAAGGTCAATTTGTCGAGAGTCCATTGATTCGGGGTGACGTCACCGAGGAATTCTTATGCAGAAGTTTATAAATTTGTTGCACGTCTCGTTGGGACTAGAAAAGTGTTCATGGGAATACCGGCATTTAGCGGAGTAATCGAAGCTACACGCTAGAGTGCTTGCACTCAATCTAATTCAAGCGCGTTGAATGGCTAAATTAATGTTGGTCATTATTTCAATTAACTGCCAACAGAGTCGTGAAATATGTCTATTGTGACATGCATGAGATTGTTAAATTTGAAAAGATCTGCGATGACAGGAATATACTTCAAGTGCATTGAGATTGCTTATTAAGATTTCAGCTCTTGTAATTTATAAAATGAACACACAAATTCTGTTTAATCGTGAAATGTTGTCTAGAGCCTCGGCGGATACTAAAAAGAATTGGCAAAAGTCTCAGTTGTTAGACAACGCGGCAACCATAAATACCTTGAGGTCTGACTGGATCAGTATCAATATTTTAACAAACACATAGATGCGGCCTAACAAAGGGACTGTTTTACTACAGCCAACTCGATGCGTGCTTAAAGGTAGCCTGCTTAATGATCCTCGTTCGGTCAATGCTCCCCCATGGATGACTCGTGTGGTTCAACGTGGGAGCAAGCTTGATGGAAAAAATGCAGTGCCTTAAGAGGACTTGTCTCAGGGCTTGCCTTCACCATTACATAACATCAGAGTCCCAGTACAAAAAATTTAGTTTCAATAAGGTTTTATACAACAGGGAAGATAAGAGTGAATAACTTGCTGGTTAAGATGATCCAGGGTCACGCTGCCGGAGCGATGAACACGGGGGTCTTAGTTGCTTTATTTTAATAATAATAACTGCCGTTCCCTTAAACCGAAGGAATTTACTTATAAAATTAAGATTAGATTACAGTTCCTGCAAAGGGCCAGTAGGTTAGAATTCCAAACCCCGGTTAAGTTTGTTAAGCTAGTTATTGCATTTTTCCTGTCCAGCAGGTAAATATATTCTTTCCAAAGTAAAAAAATAACTTTCTGAATGAATAACGAAGTCATTGAGTAGCTGGTAGAACTGACACCAAAACGAATAAAAGATTTTAATCGATCCTACCAAAACTTGTTTCTTAAAAGTACAAAACTGGATGCATTGAAGTTATATCCAGCAACGGTTGCTTTCTTTGACATCTCATGTGTTAAGTACTAAAACGAGAAAACAATTTTGAAAATTTCATTCAAATTGCTTGTCAGTCTATTTTATTCACAAAAAACCACACAATTTCAAATTTTATATCCAGTTTTGATTGCCACTGTATCGTTAGTCTGGCCTTAACTTCCGAACTGTTGTCTTCGAAGTGATCATTCGAAATTAAAATTTGAATGAAATTTAAATTAAAGAAATCCAATGTGGTCTTTCACCAGGTAAGATAATTAAAATGGAATGCGCTCTCACTCACGATAAAGGCGTCTTTAAGTTCTTGAATATAACAGTGTTGTCATGTAGCATAAGGACGAGCCTTATCCAAGACAGATCATGTTTTTTTGTCGATTGGATAACGATTTTTTTGGTAAAACAGTGCTACCATTTGTATATTTGGATCTTTTCCAGGATTTATAAGAAAATCTAGTCTATCAATAAAAAAAGCCAATAAACAAGATCCCTACAAACTGCCAAACACAATTTATTATAGAATGACAGCGGATGATACATCATGAACTAATTTGGAATAAATTATACCTTCGATAATGCCTCAAACCCAGCACACATCAGCAAAGCAGTGAAACCAAAATATCTGAACAAGTTTTGAATTATTCAAAGGTTCCCAAATAGGAATACGTGATGTATGACGAACAACGCAACGTCAAACACATATTTACAGCCAAGCCAAGAGTTTGTCAAATGTCATGGTAACCACTTTGGAATTGGTGCTTGCCGTGGGTGTTGTGGTTGTGCATGTTTCCTTGGGGGTTAGGTTAGGTTTTGGAAGGGGATCGTGATGGTTAAAGTACACGATCTAAAAACCTATCCTCACGTCACGTGGTGGCTGAAACCACCCCGTACTCTTTATAAATTTTAGAAGAACCGATATACTCGTATCTGGGTTCGCTAAGTCCGCAGTCTCTATGAAGAATCTTTGGCCCAGCGAAGCTAGGCGGCAATTCTGGAGGGCTGGGCAGTGGCAAAGCAGATGTTGGATCGTCTCGGTCTCTTCCTCATCTCCGCAACTCCGGCAGAGATCGCTGAATTCCGCATTCCATTTCCTTAGCATTGTTCCGATGGGGCAGTGTCCTGCGATCACTCCGACGAGCATACGGATCGAGTTACGGTCCAAAACCAGAAGCTTCTTCGTTCTGCCGTAGATAAGCTTTGGCTACGTTGATCTTGTCGCGTGACAATCATTTCTTGTGAGCCACGCCGAGTCAGCCTCTTTTTGTATTGCTTCACTTATGATCCGGTACAATGCACTAATCGGTGGTCGTAGTGACGTGTCCGCTTCGCTGATGTCCATTTCAGACCGTTAACTGGCCAGTTCCTCCGCTCTCTCGTTCCCAGCAATCGAGCTCGGGACCCAGCAGAGTTTGACCATGTGGTGGCTGATGGACTTTAGTGAGTCGCGGCAATTCATAACAGCCTTTGATCTCGTTGTACATAATCATATTGACTTCAGTGCAGCCTGGCTGTGATGGTGATACCCGATGGTGGGATATCGGTTACCTGTATGTGTTTAGCTGCTTTCTCTATTACCAGGATCTCTGCTTGGAAGACACTGCACAAGTCAGGGAGTCTAAATGATTCCTCTTTAGGCAAGGTCTCCGAGTAGAATCCGGCCCCAGTACTTGTGTCCATTTTTGGTCCGTCAGTGAAAAGGGTAATCTCGTGGTCGTTTATAACGGCATTCGATAACCACTTGTCTCTGTCGGGGAATAGAATTGGTATCTTGAGGGAGAAGTCATTCTTTGGGGGTTACGCTAATTTACTTTAATTAGTAAAAATTCAAAAAAATAATTGTTGAATTTGAAAATTTGATATCAGTTGATCATGAAAATTTGACAGTATTTGACAAGCCAATAAACGAACACACCCGCGTCTTATGAACAAGTTTCATTCGGCCCTTTATCCACAAATCGCATCAACGAGCAAGGCATACGTACTACAAGTGAAATTGATTATCATCAAATTTACAGTTGCTCATTACGTAATGACACTGATCTTGAGAATCACATACAATGTATCAAAAGTTTTATCGAACCTTTAGACCATGCGATCATTCAAACCAAAATAGTTCCATTCTATCATTTCGCCGACATGTACCATTCACTTCACTTCGCTCTTCTCTTTTTCGCGTGCTTCCACCTCAAGTTCGCTTGTGTGAGACTGTGGAGCACACTAAACAAAGCGAATGGTGGAAACAGACAAACGAGCGATAACAGTTGAAATGCGGTGGGGGAAATTTTCAAAAACGATTGTTGGTTCAGTAAAGCTTTTGTTAGTGTCACATTCTTATCGATATATACGATACGTATAAGCTTGGGGGTTTTGTTCGTTGAGTTTGCCGGCAACCAGCTGATAGATCGACTACTAGAGTTGCTTAGAAAACAACCATCTGGACGCCTTGAACTGTGTGCGACTGAGAAAATGAACAAAGAGCAATGATATCGATTTTTGTTGCTCTCACAATTCCCTGACAGCTGATTCCGTTCCTTGTGTGTACATAATTATTCTTCTTTTTCATGTTTTGCTTTTTTTTTTACCTTCTGTTGTGTTTTATTGATTCGTTATTGCTTTATTTATGGGGGCACTTGGACGGGGGCTTAGCCGCTTTGGGGAGGCAATGAAATGATATGACCTTGACGGTGTTTCGTTCATGAATGAATAAACTATTTCGAGAAGAGTATTTACGTGAATTTAGGGAAAAAACCACATGCTTTGAGAAGTATTCAACAAATGAATGTCAGAACTACGTGTGCCATAAGTCGCATGGGGAAAAATTAGAAATTTTAAACACATCACGGAGGATGACGTGAGACTCCGAATTTGAACCTACCTGGTGTGTATCAATTGTGGCGACGTTTTAGAAATCTGACTGCATCGATCAAATTTATTTAGCTTCAATAAAGACAACTTTTTCTTTTGAATAAGACAATCACCTTAAGTCATTGGAAGGCTTTGCTTGCAAACGCACGTAAATATCACGAGGACAGTCGAAATAGTTGGAATACGGAGATTTTTGAAGATATTTTCGTTGTTTATTCGTCAAATATGCGTCGTTGAGAAAGTGTGAAATAAATAACTGGCCTTGAAGTCGATTGTAACATTTTCGGCTACATATTTAAGATTGTATGGGCCGAAGATCAAGTTGATGAAGATTCGATTGACTGCTGATTGTAATTGACTGCTTATGTTGATGTAATCAGACCTTTGGTGCATTTGTTGGTGTATAACCGCCACCATTCAACAAAATGGCTGCCTAAAATGTTCTTCCGTGTCTTAAGTTCTTAGTATCTTAAAATGAAGGAACTAAATAATAATAATAATAATGGCTGTGCTACAGTCCGAGGTGGACCTGGGCCTAGCTTCTCAGCAACCACTCGTGTTGTGCGTGCTATTGTTATCTCACGAGTGGAGGGGATCTACAGTTTAATGCCGATTCTGAACAGCGATTTTGGGAAACTTTTTGTAGACAGTTATACTCTTTGAGCATTGTCAGTGACTCGAAAGAGGTAGAGCCCTGAAAAATTGTTAAATGATTTTTTCGAGATTCGAACCTTAGACCTCGAGCGTAGGAGTCGATGCACCTACCCACTACGCCACGGTGCCACTGAATATGATCATTAAATATTTAAGATGTCCAATCTAAAATTTATTTACAGGCTCTAGATTATAGATAGATATTATATATAAGGATAGTGGTTGGCAGAGTAGGTAGCTTCTGAAATGTCTTTGAAATACCAAATTAGCACTGAGCCGCCGAACTCGTGTACCCGATGGTAGAAATGTGCCAAAAAGTACTTCTTCTTCTTCTTCTTCTTAGGGCGCTACAGTCCGAGGTGAACCTGGGCCTCACTCAACATACCTCTCCAGCCAGCACGATCTTTCGTCAGCTGTCTCCAGTTTCGCACACCAAGCCGTCCGACGTCCCCCTCGACTTGTGTGCGCCACCTTGTTCGTGGACATCCTCTGTTGCGTTGTGCCACAGACTCAGAGTCGAAGCCAAAAAGTACTGGACAGTAGCAAAGTAAATAAATAAATAAATAAATAAATAAAGTGGATGGGAGTTTCTCTCACAAGACTATCGTTGCAGGTACGCAGAATGTGTTGTGGGGGATGCAAAGCTTCGCTGCATACGTTCCGATCAACCACTCACCAGATGATAGCAGCTGTCGCTTTTGAGATGTTTTCTTTAGATCTGTTGACTGTATGAAATCTGTTTGCTGTAATCTTTCTAGTTCACCAGTCTTTGCCATCTGAGACTGATTAGGTGTAGAAAAATTTGATAGATATTGTCGTTAGCGGTATATGGACGGGTGTCGCCAAAGAATTTTTAATGGTCATTGTAGTCAGCTCATGCGCTTCTTCATTGTCGTAGAAACTACCGTGTATGTGGATCTGCAACAACTGGAATTGGAAACAAAGCTGTTTTAGAACTGACTAGCCATCTTCTTTTTGCAGATGACTTAGTCATCTTTGCCAGGTAGCAACCTACTCCAGTGCCGTTAATTTGATCCCAACGGCAAATGGTGACTGGAATAGATTCGATTTCACTGGGATTCGAACCTGGGACCCCTCTAACTTGGGACAGGCGCTTAACCAACTGCGCCAGTCCAGATAGGTTTGTGGCCGTATGTGCTGATGCTAGGATGAAGGTCAACGTGAGTCCGAGTTTATGGTTACTTCCAGAATGCCTGTTCAATGCACTCTACATGTTAGTGGAGTCCCGTTGAAACAGGTGGAGAAGTTTAAGTATCTCGGGGTCTTCGAGTGATGGAAGGACCAATGCTGATCTTTCCTGTAAAATTGGTCAAGCTGGGTCAATTTTGAAACAGCTTGGTCGATCTGTAATCAGGAAGGCCGAGCTTGGTATCAAAGCCAAGTTAGCGGTTTTTAACGCAGTATTTGTTCCAACTCGGTTCGGTAGATGATCCTTAGTCGCGCAGCAAACATCTGCTGTTTAAAGCGATACTGAGAGTTAACACTTACCGATAACAAAAAAAAAGCTCACCTATGGTCATAAAATTTGGGTAATGACCGAAAGAATAAGATCGCGAATACATGCTGCCGAGATGAGATTTCTTCGTGCTGTTGTGGGAATTACTTGCCGGGATAGGGTGAGAAACGTGGCAGTACGCAAGAAACTCAACGTTGGAATGAAAGGACTGTACTTCGATGGTTTGGTCACCACGACTTCCGAGACGTGCTTTTAATGCGATTCCTTTAGGTAGGCGACCGCTTGGCAGACTCAGGACGAGATGGTTGGAGCCAGTCCAAAAACTCGCCTGGTTGCGCCTGGGCATAGCTCCTGACGAGTTAGAGTCGATGGCGGAGGATCGAGTGGCCTGGAGATCTTTCGTGCATGCATTGCCTCCGCGACTCCTTAACCCATTCGACCCCAAGGTTGCCTGAGAGCAATTTCTGTTGCCTTACGTTAGCCGTAAACGTTCCTTTTGTTTTTGCCTATTGATTCTTAATGATAACAGTAGTTTTATGTGTCTACTCGAAATGTGAGCAAAAAGAAACACATTTGAAGATCATTTAGCGAAGTTATTTGCAATAGACTGCACGCGCGTAGTAGAAAATATTTTTGTGAAATTTCGAAGAGTTACTAAAGTGAGTGATTTACTCATATATTAATAAATGAAATAAAACAAATAGATCAAAACTAAAAAAAAGTTTCTATCTACAGGAAAAAAGTTGGGGTCGAATGGGTTAAGTGGAACATGCGGGCCACTGCAAATGATGATGATGATGATGATGATGATGATGATAGCATCGTTTCACCAGTATGGAAGAAATCGTTAATAACTTAATGGCCTTAACAGTCGCTTGACTGTCTGTACAGACTGCATTATTGCGATCTTTTGTGGTTGTTTTAGCAAGAAAGGGGAAGTCTCTTTGTATCGCGACAACTTCCGCCAGAAAAACACAAGCTTATTCTGGTAGGCCAATAGATCTTGACACTTGTAAAAAATGCATGCGCTAGCTTTTTCACTGTGGCATCTGTATAAATTATCGCGTAATAGTTTCTAATTACCCTACAGTGTCCCCATTGCTCTCTTGTCTGAAATCGGCTGAGAACCTGTTGTCGAATTTTGGCGTAATTGCACTTTTATCGATCGGAAACGGAAACTATTATCGGAATTGGAAACGCAATCGAATTAGGTGATATCGATTGCAATATCTATAGATTACAAATAACGATTTTATTTGGAATCATGGGTACAGTAAATTAATGAAAAAGGTTAGTTATAAAAATCAATATATGAACATTAACACAGCTCACTGATACACTTCTATGTTAACGATAATAATAATAGTTATGGCGGCGCTACAGTCCGAGGTGGACCTGGGCCTAGCTTCTCAGCAACCACTCGTGTTGTGCGTGCTATTGTTCCCCCACGAGTGGAGGGGACCTACAGTTTAATGGCGACTCCGAACGGTGAGATTGAGAAGCTTTTTGTAGACAGTTATACTCTTTGAGCATTCTCAGTGACTCGAAACAGGTGGAGCCGTGAAAAAATGTTTGGTGTTTTTTCGGGAATCGAGCCGACAACATCGAGCGTAGGAGTCGACACACCTACCCACTACGCCACGGCGCCCACATTTATGAGTATTTAGCAGATATTTCATTTAGGATAATTTCTTTGGAGCGCCAACAACAAATCAGTAATTTCGAATTCCGGGCAAGAGTGTTTGGGTAGAGCAGTAGTGAGTGAGCAAAAACTCTCCCTATACACTGACGGCTCAAAGACAGGCGTTGGTCCAGGAACAGGGTTCTTTTCTGACTTCTTTGAAATATCTCTAGATACAAGTGATGATTGCATAGTCTTTCAAGAAGTAACGGCAATGAAAGAAGCTGCTGTATTGTTAGGTAGGTAGGTGATAGGGTGCCCTTGCGACCGGGTCGCGGCTCACTGAGACCAACAGTATTGTGCTGTATTGTTAAAAGACCTAAATTCGACAGAGCAATTATAACAATATACGCGTACTCCGATAACCAAGCGGCAGTTAGAGCCATAGCGTCAGATATTGTGACATGGAAAATAATCAAGTTATGTGGACTGTGACTGTAATCAAACACAGTGGCACTACGCTGGGTACCCGGTCAGGAATCCAAGGAAATGAAAGAGCGGAAGGAGAACTCAAAGATTGACAAATCTCTAGCACAGACTTATGTTAGCACGCCGCTAAGGTTTCTAAACAAGAACTTAAGAGATGAAGCTCTGGAGAAAGCAAGGGAACGAAAGCTGAATGACATTGGGTCAACGATGAGAGCCCAATGGGCGGCGTTCAACAAAAAAGAGATCATTATTAATGATTAATCGTAGGCGCAATGATATAGAGATTGTGGTGGGGTTGCTTACTGTACACTGTCCACGCTGTGCGTGTAGGCATCCCCCACAGCAACTACTGCAGGGACAAAAAAGAAATAAAATCTGGTTGCCATCTGCTTTTCAATGCACATCTCAAATGGGGAGGAAGTTGAGACCCAGGTCTATCCTAACATACAAAGAAGGAGAGGAATGGATGGGAGATTGCAGTTTCTGAGCAAAAACATAAATGAGCCGGAAGGTCTGAATAAAATTGAGTTGAAACATCTCTTGAGATACAAACAAAAAAGTAGGCGGTTTTAGTAGACAGTGGAAGGTGTAGGTCTTATGGTGGGAGTACATCTCATCCACAGGGCACAATGGACACAAACTGTTGTCCTACATGAGCCGCGACTGTAAAACACATCGTGATTAACCCTGACCCCTGATTTTTGAGTACATCACGTAAACTCTATCTGCTTATTGCGCACTCTGCATTTCTCGATTGTTTTAGAAGTTTAACGTGAACATTGTTTGCGTGCTAGAAATAACTACGAACATTGACAACGATGAACAATAAAATGAAATGAGTCCCGCTTTAACTTTGGATAAGAGCATTGTTGCTGTGTAGGGTTAGATGCATGGTTGGAGTAGATAAATGTCGGGAATAGGCGGTTTGCTCTCATGTTTTAAAAATAACTTTTAGTTCTTCTTCGGCTTATCACTCGATAGGGGCTATTCAACTTTACACTCTTGTTATGCCATCAGCTAGAGGGTAGATTAGCGGATACTGATTACGATTGCGTATTGGTGCTGATATGAGATAATTCCCATAGCTCAAGTGTTGCAGTTCATTCACTTGATGTGACACGTTTCCCTTTATCGGTTGTTGAAAACGTGGCCACCATCAGTCGGTGTTTATACATTTCCCAACCTGCTGGTTGAGGATTCTATGGCTCCAAACACGTCTTCGACGAAGTTCTCACTTTTTGCAAAACATAAACATTTTAAATTTCAATCTCTCCACAATGTTTTCAACAATCCTTTTCCATTCTCTTTTCAGTTTCAAAATTATAAACGTATTTTTTGTACGTAGTTTAGAAAGCATACAACAAAATGTTACGCAGTGCTGCTAACCCCGCTCTCAAGCTGATCCTAGGCCTAGGCCTCTGCACCATTGGAGGCGCCATGTTATATGTTTACTTTAAGAATCGTGACGAAGAGGAAGACCAACTCGAAGTTCTAAAAAAATCGAAAACGTCCAATGCAAAGGCGATACCCGCACAAAAGACAGTCACAATCCAAATGACCATTTCCAACGAGTACATCCCACTTGTTGTCGGCCGCGGAGGATCCAATATCAACGGAATCGAGGAGAAGACAGCCACCACAATTCGATTCAGGTAAACACATCAATTGAGTCTCGCTTATTTTTAAATTATTGAAGTGCGGATATACGTTTTCAGGGACAAGGATGATATAAGCAAAGTCTGCGAGATTCGTGGCTATTCCAACGCAGTGAAGGAAGCCAAACAAATGATACTCAAAGAAATCGAACGCTCGCCAATTGTGAAAGAGGAAATATTCGTGCCGCAGAGTGTTTGCGGTAAAATCATCGGCCGGTGCGGTGAGGCAATGCAGGAGATTTGTCGTCAGTCACTGGCAAAGGTGTCGGTTGACTCCGGCGGCAGAAGTAGTGGCACCAACAAACGTCGCATTGTCATCACAGGCAATCGCAGTCAGGTGAATATCGCACGGAAATTAATCGAAGACAAGATCCAGGAGGATGAGGAGCTGAAGAAGTCAATGGAAGAGGTTGAATTAACACGCGAGCCGCGTCGTAGTCCAACGAACAGCATGTCATCCAGTATTTACTCGTCACAAACCTCTCTGAACTCACACATGCTATCGCCACGGGAAAAACTCTGCTCCAGTGAGTACGAGAAGCCAATGGAAGTGTACGTTTCGGCAATTGCAACACCAGCCAAATTTTGGGTGCAATTAATCGGTCCACAGTCAAAGAAACTCGATGATCTCGTCAAGCAAATGACAGAGTACTACAACGTTGCCGAAAATCGGGAGTTTCATCATATTTCTGAGCCGTATCTTGGCCAAATCGTTGCGGCCGTATTCAAGTACGACGGTAAATGGTACCGTGCTGAGATTGTTGGTATTCTGCCAAACGAATACAATCCCAACGAGGTGGTCTTGGACTTATACTTTGTGGACTATGGTGATAGTGAGTATGTGGCCCCGCATGAAGTGTTCGAACTGCGCACGGATTTCCTTACCCTAAGGTAGGTGTATGCCATTCGTTTCGCTGTTTGTTTAGTTTAACTCTATTTTTAGATTCCAAGCAATTGAATGCTTCTTGGCGAATGTGAAATCAACAACAATGAACGATCCAGATACGTGGGATCCACAATCGGTTGCTAGATTTGAAGAATTGACACAAGGTGAGAATTGGCGTAATCGACTTCACTTTGATGTAGAAATAAAGTGAAGTGGGTTCTTACTTTTCTTATCCCTGGAGGGTGTGAGCCTGAGCTATTGCCGCCTTCCATCACTGAGCATGATGCTTTCGGTCATCAAAACCAAGATGCGTCCGCGATCGGTTTATCTTTATACCTGAGGTTCGGTCTTCTTTTCCTTCTCGAACCAGGCGGCTCGGGCTCGAAGGGCACGTGTCGAAGTTTCGGTCTTTCCTCTCTTTCTCAATACAGTAGATTCCGACTCGAAGGATACAATGCCGCGATCACTTGGTCCTCATAACGAAGGTTCGGTTTTTCTCTCCTCGAACCGGGAGGCTCGGACTCCAAGGGCACGATGACTCCAGTCATCAAGACCAAGTTGTTTTGCGTCCGCGATCACTTGGTCTTTCTATCGGAAGTTCGGTCTTCCACTCCCTCTCCACTCAGGAGGATCGAAATAGGAGGATGAAATGCCACCAGTCATCAAGACCAAGTTGTATTGGGTCCGCGATCACTTGTTTTTTTTTTATACCGGGGACTCTGTCTTTCTTTCTTTCTCGAACCAGGAGGCTCGGCCTCGAAGGACACGATGCCGGAGTTTCGGCCTTTCCTCTCTTTCTCAATACAGTAGGTTCCGATTCGAAGGATACGATACCGCGATCACTTAGTCTTCATAACGAAGGTTCGTTCTTTCTATCCTAGGGTGTTCGGGCTCGAAGGACACGATGACTCCAGTCATCAAGACCAAGTTTTCTTGCGTCTGAGATCTTTATACTGAAGGTTTGGTCTCCCTCTTCTAGACGCAGAAGGCTAGAACTCGAAGGGCACGAAGCCTCCAGTCATCAAAACCAATTTGTTTTGCATCCGCGATCACTTGGTCTTTATACCGGGGGCTCTGTCTTCCTTTCTATCTCGAACCAGGAGGCTCGGACTTGAAGACGCTCTTAGACGCACCATTGGTGTTCATTCGCTCGATCTGCACGAACCAGTCATCGGATTTTTGCCTTCCGGACTATGTCCACATACTTGCACAGCTCGTAGAGCTCACGGTTGTGTCTTCTCCTCCATTCGCTTTCCTTGCAGACATGACTATATACCCGACGCAGAATTCGAAAGCACCAAGAATCAACTGTGCAGTCCTGCTTATCGTCCAGCTTTGGCTCCATATGCAGGGTGACCAGATAAGATTTGGCTTCTGGCTTTATTTTGAAGCTAAATTCGTGCCATGAATGATTTCGTAGAATCCTTCAAATGGCCGCCTCTATTTCGCCGGCAGTGCATCAGGCAGTCTGTCCAATTTTTGATGTCTCGGTCCAATATGTGCGGCGTTATTCCGGTAATAGCGTATCGAATGATGGTTCTTGAGCTCGTCCAAAGTGGTTGGCTTGTTAGCGTAGACTAAGGACTTCACAACTTTGAGCATTGCGACGCTTGTATGGCGTGTGACGCCTTGTTGAAATAACAGATATTGTCGAGCTCTGACAACAGAAAATCAGTTGAAATCGCTCTATACCTAAGACCATTGACGGTCACGGTGTCTCGTTCCTCATTTCGAAAGAAATAAGTTCCGACGATGTCATACCAAAGCCCAGGTCCATCCCGAATTGTAGAGCGTTCAGAAGAAAATGGCGCCATGCCATAAACCGCACTAAACAATCAATTTATGCGGATGCATTTTTGTTTTCGGTAGCAACCTACTCCAGTGCCGTTAATTTGATCCCAACGGCAAATGGTGACTAAACCAGATTCGATTTCACTGGGATTCGAACCTGAGACCCCTCTAACTTGGGGCAGGCACTTAACCAACTGTGCCATCCAGTCGTGCTATAAACCGCACCAAAAAATCAATCTTTGTGGATGCATTGATGCTTGGTCGAACACTTGTGGATTGTGTTCGCTTCAAGAACAGCAATTTTGCCTGTTGACATAGTCTTTGAGACAAAAACAGGACTTCGTCCAAGAAGGTGATTTTCTGGCCACAATCTGGATCCACGGTCAAAGTTTTCAGCGCCCAATCAGCGAACTCACAACTGCGAACGAAGCGATTCTTGGTCGCTTCGAGAGAAAAATCCTTCGAATTATATTCGGTCCGGTTTGCGCAGAAGGAATTTGGAGGAGAAGATTGAACGACGAACTCTACGAACTGTACAGCGACATCGACTTAGTCAAACGAAGTGGATTGTCTCGCCTCAGGTGGTTAGGTCATATAGAGCGAATGGACATCAGCGCTCCGGCTTGGAAAGTCTTCGAGTCCAACCCCTCCGATGGTGTGCCGAGCTGGAAAGGGACCTCAATCAGCTGGGTGTTCGAAACTACATGCGGCTACCCAAAGACCGTTCTAGTTGGAGAGCCCCAGTAGTGCCCGCTAAAGAAGAAGATGCGTTCAAGTTCTAGATGAAGAAAGAGGTCACAATAGACCTATTATGGTCGCAATGTATGTGACATAAGAGTTTTGACTCAAGTTGTTCAAGTGAAGGGATTCCAAGAGTTAATTGGTTGTCTCAAATTGGGCGCCAAAAATGTTACGTACGCTGGTGATCCTAAAGTACCGCCCTACCAAACTGTTCAGCTGGGTTGGGTCTCCAAAGACTGGCAACAAAAAAATCTCAACAAAATCGAAAAATTCCCAACAATCTTTCGGGTATTTTTTTCAAAACTTGAGTGGTTGCTGGACAACCTTTCACAGCAGTTCCTCGACATTATAACGACACAGTGTCTTCCTAACAATGATCTTTGAAAGTTTATCTTTAAGAATTAATTGCACACTTAACCTACGGCAAAAACGACTGGATGGCGCAGGTTAAGTGCCTGCCCCAAGTTCGAGGGGTCCCAGGTTCGAATCCCAGTGAAATCGAATCTAGTCCAGTCACCATTTTCCGTTGGGATCAAATTAACGACACTGGACTAGGTTGCTACCTGGCAGTACAATGGACCAGTTTTGAGTCTGAGTGCTCCAGTAGCATTTCAAAAATCCTCTGAAAAAAATACCTACGGCAGTGACTGTTTTGTGTTGCAGTCCTGACGTTGAAAATTGAATTTATGACAGCAGATTTAACAGATTTCTTCAATATATTAGCGAGCTAACTCCAATTTTCTAAAACGTGTTTCTCCTCATCTCGTTCCAGTTGCCAATTGGAAGAAGTTGATCTCTAAGGTGGTTACATACAAAGAACGTCCCAAATCCGGAAATTTCACAAAACGCGAAGGATCTCCAGTGCCCGGTGTTGAACTTTATGATCTCTCTGACGGTACGTAATTTGCCTTCATCATGTGAGATTGACAACTGAAATATTTGCTTTTTTTCCCTTCAAGGTGTTGAAGTCAATATTGGTAGTGTACTTATAACAAATGGCTTTGCATTGCCCGAAAATGGAAATCATGTTCTACGACTTGGTGGCGGTGATTCTCCCATGTTTCAATCAGTGTCCAGCCCAAGGACAATTTCCTACGAAAGTATTCCGAACCACAACGAAGAGGTACCAAATAAAAACGCCCCCTACACAAATGGCAGCAATTTACAATTGCACAGCCCAGATCATACCAGCGCATTCATAAATCCGAAGCAACAAGAACCATCGGCAAAAGATTACTACAACGGCAACTACACCACTGGCAGTGAAATCAACTTAACCGATCAAAGCAGACTGGACAACGCGAACGGACAGTGGAAGAATCTTTTAAGTTAGACCTAAGAACCAGTGTAGAGATAGAGACATATTGTTTTATCTTTGAAATTATTTGTGCTTTGTTTTGTTTTAACCAGAAAAACAAAATGCCATCACTTATAAGTTGACTAGGTTTAGCTTTTGTAAATAGACGCTTTAGGTTTGCATCAGTGCTCACATTTGTGCAGCGGGCTCGTGCCACGTGGTCGAGTTAAAACTTTTTTTTTATTTATATATTTTAATTTACGTATATAATGATATATATATTTCCTAAACTATGTATGTCTACCGAGGGGTAAACGAAAGAGTTATTCGTTGTATAGAATCTTGGAATATTTTGATAAAATCTGTAGCCAGGAGGTCCTTGTGTGTGGGGAAGTTGTTTTCCACGAGTGCAGAGACTTCTTTGACTTCACTTACAAAACACAAAATAACTGTTTGTTTTATTTTTTCTTATCATGTAACTGTGGTTTCCACAGAATGTGACAGAAAAGTTGTCCTTAAAGACGTCAAACAATGAAAGAAAATGTTGATTATCCATGTTGTCTGGTCATGGTTCTTCTCTGAAATAATGCAAATGAGCCGAATAGGTTAAGTTAGGTAAAGCAGCGCCGTAAAGCAGGACTGGGATGATCAAGGTCGTATACAAAGTCAACTTGGTCTTCCGAGAGAGGGGTCTACTACTCAATTGCCTTTTGAGCCCAAAAAAACAGCGGTTGGCAAGAGTTATTCTGCATTTGATCTCGGTACTGATGTTGTTTGTACTGTTTACCGCGGAGCTAAGGTAGACGAAGTCCTTAACTACCTCAAAGTCATAGCTGCCTATGGTTACGTTCTGGCCAAGTCGTCGATGTTGTGCGTCCTTTCTCGATGACAGCATACACTTCGTTTTGGCCTCGTTTACCGCCAGACCCATTTTAGCCGCTTCGTATTCAATGCTGTGTTCGCCCAATCACGTCAATGTCATCCGCATAAGCAAGCAAGTTGAACGGACTTTTGGAAGATCGTGCCTCTTGTGTTGGCCAGTGAGTTTTGCACGATCTTCTCAAGAACGATGTTAAAGAAGTCACATGACAGCGCGTCGCCTTGTCTAAAACCTTTTTTGACATTGAAGGTCTCGGCGAGTTCATTACCGACCTTGATGGAACAGCGAGAGTTCTCCATCGTCATCCTGCTCAGTCTGACGAGTTTGGCAGGAATGTCAAAACTAGACATGGCGCTATATAGCTCGTCTCTATGCACGCTGTCATATGCGAGCTTGAAATCGACAAATAGGTGGTGTGTGTCAATCTGCATTTCTTGGGTCTTCTCCAGTTCAAATTGGAGCATGCTCTTTTAAAAGGCGTTTAGCTGTAGAGAACGGCATGGGCAGTAGTTCTCCGCAGGGCAAAAGTGATGAGGTCGTTTCGAGTTCATCGGCCTCGCAATTCCCTGGAATGTCACTGTGTCCCGGTACACACACGAGGTGAATATTAAAACGCTCAACAATTTCGTCAGGAATTTGGATTTAGTTCAAGGAGGTCTAGATTGTGTCCGAATTCAGGGATTTAATCACGGAGCCGGAAGGATGTGAGACATCAAAGTGTCATTGAGCAAGAAACTAGCCGAGAGAAAATAAAACAAAATTCTCAAAGCAGTGATTAGTTGCCAAGGACTCCAAAGAATTTAGCATTCACCTTCGGAGGTTTGCTTTCAAAAATATGACACAGGTGGTGGAAAACAGATTTCAGGTTTTCATTAGCCAAATTTGATACACTCTTTGATACACAATAGCGTTAGCAACTATTAATGTCCTCTCCGGGTTGCAACGTTTATTCACTTCTTCTTAGCCGAGTAATGAGTGATTCGAGAGGACAGGGTTTCCCTTTTTCCACACGTTGCTGAAGGCAAGTTCGGAAATTCGTGAAACTTTGTTGACAAACTCTTTTCCATGCGCTTTAGCTCTTGCATGAGGTTGCAATAGAGCTCCCCAATTTCGTCAGCAAAACGACACATGCTGACTTCTGTGTGTTTCATCATATTTTTTCCACAAGCTTCATGATGAACCGCTGTGCTTTGAACTTCTTTGTATGACTGATATCTGACCATTCCAATAGAGAAAACCGATTTTACAAATTTTGCATTCTTGCCCCATTATGTAGGCTAACAATTTCAGACATCGTGCGATTAATGAATGATCTGTTCCAACAAACGGTATATTTTCAGGCGAACTTCGTCATATGGATGCATTTACTTTCATAAAGATGCAAAATGTGCTTCATAATTGAGCGCACAGTTTAGAATATCATTCACAGTTCGTCTGTAAATTAAAAGCAAACTGATTTTAATGAATTGACAGAAATACCTTAATTTATTGAGATGAAGACACGAATGGAACCAGTGAATATTTTAAGTATTTACAAGTAAATAATCCTTCACCCCATGATTATCACATCCGCTTTTTTTCCCCCCTTTATCACATTTCGAACTTCTGTCTGAGAAATTTTCTTCTTAATCCTCCATACATAGGACGTGGTATCTTTAATTACTATATTCGTGTGGGACATTTTTATAATAAGTTTTGAAAATGATATAAACTACATATCCATGCAGACGCGTGTTAGATTTATGTACGTTGTCCACAGGTTTTCTGAGGATAATTCTAAGGAGCAAAAAAAAAACAACGGTATTGTATTGGTCGAGACTCGAGAGTGATTTTACATCTCAAACTCTTCAATCGAGATAACGATAAGATCAAAGAGGAAAGGGATGCCACACCTCCGGTATAAAGTCCACGTCATAAGAAATGCAAGGCTTGGTCTAGTCTAACAGCACTTCGAAGGAGTAACATCAGATGAACTACAGACATCACACTTTTAGACGAGATTGATTGGGTTTAGACCAGATTAAAGAATTTGATCTTCCAAAAAATTAAAAATATGTACTATGGATGGCGCCAAACGTTAACTAACAAATGTAATATCAGTAATATCTTATCCAACATCGATGTGATTGTCGATCGACGAACGACAATAATCGATTGTTGATTTCTGTTTTTGGTATTATGAAAATCGATTTCTATCGACTTTTCTCGATATCCCGATCGAGCATATTCGTGAAAAATTCCCTGATCGACACTTGTCATTTTTTTCAAATTCAAATTTGCCACAGTTCTATCTAAGGGTGTGGCGGATATCCGGCAAGTATTCGGTATCCGGCCTATCCGGCCGGAATAGTCTTTTGATATCCGGCCGAATATCGGATAGTCGTTTTTTCAGTAAAAAACAACGAAATAAAAAAACAATTTAATATTGGAAGTTTGCTAAAGCTAAATTATGGTGAATGAAAATTAGTTTTTTTGCATTCAGGAGTAATAATTTATTACATTTGTTTTCGTATACGATGCATGCTTCAGAAAAGAGTCTCACTGTATACACTGCTACATGGAGATGAAAAATAAGTTTTGACAAATTTGAGCAAAATTGGGTACTGTCTTCCATTTACTGACCACCAAGCCCAAGGGTCACTATTCCGTTCAAAATAAACTGTTTTGAAATATAAGTCAAGCTCGTTGGCAGTATTATTTTGACAGAAAACTCAATCTGACTTGCCTTCCGCAACCTCTTCAAAAATGTCCCAAAAACTTTGCTGTGTAAAAAGTAAGAATATCTTGTGGTGGAGAAGGAAAAAACATGATTAAGTTGGTTTTACTTGTACCGATCTGATTTGAGTATCAGACCACGAAACTATTATACTTTTAATTTTGGCAGATATCCGGCCGCCGAATATTCGGCTATCCGGCCTAGCTGCAGGCCGAATATTCGGTATCCAGTATCCGGCCAAATCACTATTTGTACAACTCTAATAAAATTCACACAAAAATAAAAACTTGGTTCATTTGCTGTGAAAATTGATACGAGTACATTCGCATGTTTTCTTTCCATATTCTCTATAATAATAATAATAATAATAATGGCGGCGCTACAGTCCGAGGTTGACCTGGGCCTAGCTTCTCAGCAACCACTCGTGTTGTGCGTGCTATTGTTCTCTCACGAGCGGAGGGGACCTACAGTTTAATGTCGACTCCGAACGGCGAGATTGAGAAGCTTTTTTCTAGACAGTTATACTCTTTGAGCATTGTCAGTGACTCGAAAGAGGTGGAGCCGTGAAAAAATGTTTGATGTTTTTTTTCGAGGTTCGAACAGACGACCTCGAGCATAGGAGTCGACGCACCTACCCACTACGCCACGGCGCCCACGCCAAATCTATTCTGAGTTAAAGTCAGATTTGTGTGCGAGTAAATCAGACTAAAATACGACAATAAAACGACGAATTGACTGTACCGTAATGACAGATAAAGACAGGAGACATACGTGTTAGGTTAGATTGAAATGGCTGACTGCACATTGCAGGCCAACTTAGGCCCATTGTGATCCACTCGGATCTGATGTCACATATCCAAAAAACCATTTGGTGCTTTCTACGAAGCTCTTTAGTTGATGAATGCCGACGTTGTGCAATTCGCTCAAGTCGTTGAAGAAGTAGGCTCCAAGGTGTTTTTTCCTCCGAGAGGAGCGAGTGCTACAAGTACAGAGGAGATGCGTTATGCTCTTCTTGTTCCTCTCTGCAGCTTCTGCAGAAATCATTGTGAGGGAGTCCCATTCTTGAGGCGTGAGTGCCAATGGCACGGTGCCATGACATAACGCCAAGCGACATAAGGCCAAATTTTAAAACTTGGCCTTATGTCGCTTTATCAAAGTGACATAAGACCAAATTTTTGCTTTGGCCTTATGTCACTTTCACAAAGCGACATAAGGCCAATTGGCTTTATGTTATGCAACCCCCCTGCTTGGCCACAGATAAGATTTGGGGTACCGACTTGATGTTTATAGATATTATTATTTGGTGTTATGTCTCAAAAAAATGTGGCGTTATGTCGCTTTGTCGAGCGACATAAGACCAAATTCTTAAATTTGGCTTTATGTCACTTTGAGAAAGAGACATAAGACCAAATGCTAAAATTTGGCCTTATGTTGCTTGGCGTTATGCCCGGGCCCCCAATGGCACAGTGTCCTATGATAACGCCAATGAGTGTCCTTAGGGATGACCTGTTCATTCTAAGAAGATAGAGTAAATGTTTTGGATCAAGTTTAGGCCACATTTGCTTTGTGATGAGGCACGTAGTGCCATATAACCATCTTGACTTAGTGTGTTGCCATACACACAACTTCTGCCAAAAATTGAGTTCGAATCGTCTCGAAAAATTCGACCTTTAAGGAACGAAATGCGACTGTAGTCGAATTCGACTGTCGAATACGACCTGCATAATTGGGGCGAATTTTTGATTGTTTCTTATGTAGCTAAATAATAACAACAATTGCGGCGCTACAGTTCGATACGGACTTGGGTCTAGCTTCTCAATAACGCAGTTAACACAGCTGCACTGTAGCGACTGGGAATTACAAACTGTTTCTGATATCCCATACAAAATCACAAAAACTAAAGAAACCAACAAAATGAAAGGACAGTGGTTCTTATGAGCGAATTCCATGTATAAGCACGTATGTACGAATACTTGGAAACTGGAAGAGAGAAACGAACATAGGTTAAGTTAGGGGGCTGTTAGTGAATTCACCAGTACACTTAGACCATGTTAGTCCATTGTGATACCCACAGTCAGACTACTACCACTGATCGACCGCTCCAGTGATAGCGCTGTTAATTTGATCCCGACGGCAAATGGTGATTGGACCAAATTTGAAAATTGGACAATTGGATAAAAGCGTATAATTTAGCTTTCACTGGAATTCGAACCTGGGACCCCTCTAACTTAAGGCAGATATTTAACCAACTGCTCTATCCAGTCGTCTGAAACGAACATAAGTACACAAAATCCCAATAGAGTAGTTTCTTTTAATGGAAAAACCACCATAAATGCAAGTTGACTAGGTTTCCAAAAACACCCTTCAAGTTCACGCCCAACAAAGGATTACCAAGGATTGACTAGCTGTTTAGAATACCAAAGCTTGCAAATGTATTCATCGTATTCATCTGCTCAATGAATGATGAGGACCACTGAGGTAAAAAGGAAACGAAACTTTTCTTTTACTATGTGTTTATTCGGTTTTTGTTTTTTTTTTTGTTTGTTTGTATGAAATAAGAAAATAAAAACTGACAGAATTGAATACGTATTTTTGACTTTAACGAGTAAAATACACGTTTATATGCATATCCCCGACAAACGGGGCACAAATCATATGTAGACTAAACATAAATGACTCTAAATTTGTTATCGAAAAAGGACTTAATGTAGATATCGTATTTTAACAAGGATATTAGAAAAAAAAAAACGATCTTTAACCAAAGAAACAACTGTTTTCTTTTCTGTTTTGTTACTTATCACTTTATTTGAATGGGGAAAAAATAAGTGCATTTATGATTTGACTCAATACCAGCATGGGTTTTGTTTTTTTAAGAAAACAACAAATGTAAAAATATCCTAAGCAAAACCGTGGTTTTGCTGAGTTGAATAGAGAACTTATCAGAAGTGTTTCTTTAAAAAAAAGAAGAGCAGTTTTAGATTTATATTTATCCTTTCTTTGTTTTGTTTTGTTTTCTGTTTCCGCTTTCATCTTTGTGTAAAGTCTGTGTTTTTTTTTTGTTTAATTTTGACGAAGTCTATACATGACATCGCGTACGCTTTCATTTTACTCTTACTTGCCAATGCTTCATTTTATTTTCTTGCTGATTGGCGTTCTAGTTTCTTTTTGTTTGCAAAAAAAACTCCTTAAATATCGATTTATTCATTTTATTTTTCTTCAAAGATTTTTCAAGTCTACTTAATTGTATATAGTCCTAATCGTAGCAAATTAAATTATTTATTTTTTTAGTTTGTTTTTGTTTTTTTTTTTTTTTCACTTAAAAAAGCAATCAAATCAGCGAACTTAAGCAAAAGAAAATGTGTGTTGAATCAACGACAATGTAACCAACTGACTGACTGACTAACGAGTCTTAAACTTCATCGAAAACGTATAAAAAAGTTTTTTTTTTTTCATTAGTATATATATTTTTTTTTTCACAGAATTTTTTTTATTCTTTTTTTTTCAAAATGCATGTTACGTTATAAGGAAACTTAAGATGATCACTTTTAAAAATTTAAGAACACACCAAGGTTGAAGAAATGGTCTTTATTTCGATCGCATTTGAGATACGCAGCAGAGAAAGGAAATGCTGTGGCGTATGGCACTAGACCCTTTTTTTTAGATTTTCTACATGGATTGCATTACATCCTTTTTGGGGAACGAGCTCACGCAGTGTCTTGTTGTTCTAGAAAGGTGCCCGTGAATGATTCTAAGTGGACCAGCCATTTAAAATTTCAACGAAGCATTCTATTGTGACTTTTGCGCGTTGCCGTTTGAGTATCTAATTCAAAGCCAATGGAAAGCAAACAATTTGTTTTTTTCGAACCGAACGAGGAATTTGCGAATAAAAGCAAAGGATAGGAATGTGTTTCGAGCTTTTTGGATTTAGATACACCTATTCCGTTGATCTATATGTTTCTGTTCTTTTCTATTTAATCTGCTAAGTTGTCTGAAGGCGAATATGTCATGCATTCACATGATTTGCTACACCGCCGTCGTGCTAATTCAACTACGAATATTCGCTGACTGGTACATCTCACTCTTCAGTCAGCACTGCTTACCCGCACAATCCGTAGCAACATTAATCACTTTTGTGACTATGATTCCGTTGCTGTTTCCCGAAATTCTATGTCCATTCACCTATGCGCAATAGGAGTCCATTGCCCCCAATACAACTCTGAAAAGAACTGTATTTGAGGGGAACTCGTAATTGTGCTAAGGTACTGAAGGGGGCACAATAGATCTTAAAGGTCGCGGTGCAATATACCCTCAACCATAATAATGCCCATTCAAAATCGTAAGTTTTTACGACGCTCTTCGAAATCAAGTTGTGTAGCATTCACTTTCGCGTCACATCCGCACATTCTCCCGAACAGAATAGGCATACCATCAACTCCAAAAAAACGAAAACACCATCATCAATGTGGGGGGGAAGGGAAAGTAAAAATTCGAAATCAAAAGAAGGACTTGCGAAAATAAATAAAAACTATTTAATACTTAAGTTTTGTTATTTTTTTTTTAATTTTCCTCTTTTATTTTTAATAGCAATAAAATATTTTTTTTTTCTTCTGCTTTTTTTGTTTTTCTTTTAAATCATTATTTTTAATAATAAATTGTTGTTTCCAGTTGTTTTTGTTGTTGGTTTTTTTTCTCTTACTCAATTTTAGCTTCAGAATTGTTGTGTTTTGTTTTTGTTGTTCTTTTAATAAACTTTATTTTGTTTTTGTTTTTCTGCAATATAATTCAGTTTTTTTTTTGTTGTAATAATTGTTGTTTTGTTTTCTTTTTTATTTTAATATTATTATTACATAATTATGTACTATTAGTTTTTATAATTAATAATAATAACTGTACTCTTCTTGTTGTTCTCTTGATTTTTTTCTTGTTGTTGATTTTATTATATTGTTTTATTAATTCTCTTAAAGGAAATAGTCGGGAGTTCTTCGTGTAACATGCGGTTCTCCACGTCTTGGTGCTGGGTCGAATTGTAGGCTGAAATGATACAAAGAAATAGAGGAGTTTGTGATTAATCGTTCATAGTTAAGCAATTGTACAAATATCGACTAAAGGAAGAGGAGGGTTTAGTAAATATTTTCCATCAAAGGTTCCAATTCGCAAAATTCATTGTGCGTGGGCTATGCGAACAGGAACGAGGGAAAAAGACTCGGCTCCTTAGGAAGAATTCAAAAAGAGGACGAGAAACGAGCGAACGAGGAAATGGAGATGTTATATTACAGGATCTTTGTACAAGACCTTGATCATCCCAATCCTGCTTTACGGCGCAGAGGCATGGATCATATCCCAAGCGGATGAACAGTGTCTTGGTCTTTTCAAGAGAAAAGTTCTGCGCGCGATTTTCGGTAATGCTTGCGTTGATGGCATTTGGAGGAGAAGGTTCAACCACGAACTATATGGGGTGTACAGCGACATGAGAATAGCCAGGCGTCTACGGATCCAACGCCTAAGATGGATAGGCCATGTAGAGCGTATGGACAACTTAGGCCCGGCCTTGAGAGTCTTGAATTCAGAACCTGTGGGACAACGCAACAGAGGACGTCCACGTACAAGGTGGCGCACACAAGTTGAGAGGGACCTCGGCCGGCTTGGTGTGCAAAACAGGAGACAGCTGGCGAGAGATCTTGCTAGCTGGAGAGGCATGTTGGGTGAGGCCCAGGTCCACCTCGGACTGTAGCGCCCCAAGAAGAAAAAGAAGATGAAGAATATCACATGAGCAATGTCCGAAAGTTTGACCGTGGGGTGAAAACTTTTCTAGAATGGATATAAAGTTCGGGCAGAAGCCTGACGAGACGAAGATGGTTCTTCTTTTTTAATGGCAGTCGTCGATGAGAATTTCTATTTCTTCAGACCGTTAAACGGCAATGAAGACACTAATATTGCTGTCAGGCAAAATATTACACTCAACATAGTCGATGATAGACAAGAATTCTGGTTTGAATTTGGTTTCAGGCCAGGGAAGTGCGCCATCGACCAAATCTTCACACTACGACAGATCACTACGAAGACTCAAGAAATGCAGATCGACACTCACCATCTATTCGTCGATTGCAAGGTAGAATTCGACAGCGTGCATAAAGACGACTTGTGTCTAGTTTTGACATTCCTGCCAAACTCGTCAGATAGAGCAGGATGACGATGGAGAACTCTCGCTGCTTCACCAAAATCAAGGTGGGTAACGAGCTCACCGAGACCTCCAATGTCAAAAAAGGTTTTAGACAAGACAACGCGATGTCATTTGAATTTTTCAACATAATTTTTGAGAAGATCGCGTATTGACCAGCCCTAGAGGCACGATCTTCCTAAAGATGGTAGCTCACGTGGATGATATTGACGTTATAAATCGAACACAGCGAGCCGTCAATGAAACGTTTGTTAGTATTGAAACGGACGCGGCTAAAATGGGTCTGGTGGTAAACGGACGCCTAAATGGCGCAGTTGGTTAAGTGCCTGCCCTAAGATAGAGGGGTCCAAGGTTCGAATCCCAGTGAAAGCGAAGTTTATACGCTTTTATCCGGTTTTTCAAATCTGGTCTAGTCAACATTTACCGTTTGGATCAAATTAACAGCACTATCACTGGAACAGTCGATCAGTGGTAGTAGTCTGACTGTGGGTAACCCAATGGACCAACGTGATCGAAGTGTGCTGGTGAATTCACTAGGAGCCCGCTAATCTAACCTAATCTAAGCGGGTACAAACCGAAGTGTATGCTGTCATGCAAAATATTGACAAACTTGGCTCCAACGTCGTCTGCCTCGACTCTACGATAAACCGTACGAACATCAGTACGGAGATCAACGCAGAATAACTCTTGTGAGTTGATAACAGAGCCATCTGTCGAAGAACCAAGCTGACTTTGAGTAAGATATTGATCATCCCAATCATGCTTTACGGCGCAGAAAGGCATGGCAATTCAAAGCGGATGAAGGTCTTTGTCTTTTCGAGAGAAAATTGCGATCTTTGACGCCATTTGCGTTGATGTCGATTGGAGAATAAGATTTCTTTTGACGTTTGACGAAGAAGGAACAACGTTTCATTCACGGGAGATGCAGTTTCTCCACTTGAAAGAGCATTTTTGACCACCTCCAGGTTTCTTGCGTCCATCTGGGTTTCCTGCCTTATCTGCAATTGATGCTGTCTATCGGGGAAAAGCGCCACGAACTTTTTCCCAAGTCCAATATTTTGATGATCATCACACAGTTCTACTCCACATACAGCACATATTTGAGTACACAAGTGTGCTCTGTATAAGCACCTTAACTGAAATTTTTCAACAGTGATGAGATAATAAATCTTTATTGTCCAATAATCAACAAACCAATCACTAGACTAGTCATCTCTGTAGATAACATCAGTCCCAAATAAAAATTCGCGAATGGTTTTGCTAAATAGGTTAGCATTTAAAGTTTAACAAATCACGAGCCATTCAACCGACAAGGAAGATCGTAATCGAACAAATCTGACTTTATGAAGATAGGTGTGAACACAAATAAATCAAACCCAATGTTTGTTGAACGATTAAATAGGAAACTTAATCTCTGTTTGTCAAGCTTAGAGAGTATTTGCATTTTGTGGTTTTGAAATGAAGATATTAAGGTAGTACTTCGCGCTGTCCGAATCCGAGTCAAAGGCGGAGATAATAACCTCTTCTAGAGTGCTACACACAAGTGGGAAGGAACATAAACTAACATCGACAATGGTTTGTTGGTTAAGTCTAAATACGAAGAGTGAAGAGTGATTTGGGCGTATACTTGATTAGACTAATACCCCCCGCTGTAAAAATATAATTAAGTGTTGTTTTTGGTTACGTTTCCGAGCTAAGATAGATTCACACGATTGGGTATAACTTCCTAAATTAAAATGGAAAATTATGTGAACAGTTTTCATTGAGGAAGTAACAAAATTGTATACTGAGAAACTGAAAAAAAATCTCAGATTGTTAAGATTATTAACGGTATTGTTGATGAAATAATCAAAGATCATAATTTCCTAACGTGCAGCAAGAGCAAGTATCCGATTCGAGGAGAGTCAGCCATGAGATGCAACGGAATGTACGAAAAGATATTCATATACTACTCGATCAGTCTTATATCTGCAACCTGGGCTTGAATTGTAGCTTTCGCAACATTTGCAGTAGGTGCCGTGACGTATTTGGTAGTATGAGCGTCAAATCCTATGCAGTAGACCTTCAGCCTAGGTTCAATTCCCACCGCAAATATAATTTTCTAATTAACTGCTCCACCTCTTTCCAGTCACTGACAATGTTTAAAGAGTATAACCGTCTAGTAAAAGCTTCTCAATCTTCCTCCTCTCCACTCCTGAGAGAACAATAGCATGCGCAACACGAGTGGTTCTGTTAAAACTAGACTACCACGGACTGTAGCGTCACCATTATTTTTTATTACACGTGCAGAGATTGCGTTCAGTACACATATATGCAACATTTGCTTCGTATTGAATAATATTAATCAACTGGCACAAAGGAATTCTTGTCACTCTTTATATTTAGAAGGTTGAAAGTGTATCGGCACTCTATGAACCTATGTAGCCTTACAATCTTTGGTTTTTCCGAAGTGTTTTATTCGATTAAATATTGGATTTTAAATTAAATCAATTCACTTCAAACTTTTGTCATACGCAAATGTTTACTGCATTCATTGCAATATTTTTTTTTAATCATTTGCACGAATGCTAAGAAAACCAAGAAATGTATTCATCCCCTCTTATGAATCTCCTCTTCCTTTCTCCCTCCTCTATACCTTCGGCACGTGCTACGTCTTGATTCCAGATACTTAAGGGTATTCGTAAGCCCTATTGCGCGTACAAGTTATAAAAAAAAACATAAATATTAAATCTGATGAGTTGGATGTTGACTCCTACGCACTAAATTTTCAGTCTATGTACAAATTCCACGACTCCACCTCTTTCGGGTCACTGACCATGCTCAAAGAGTATATTTGTCTAGAATAAGTTTCTCCGCCGAGAATTTAACTTTTTCGTTATGATAATTTGCACGGAAATACTCCAAGAAATTTGGGCTATTTCCGTATTCCAGGACTAACCAATATAGAAAGTCTTATAAAGGGTTTTCCAATCGGGCTTGACAACTTTGAATTTTCACTGTGAACGCACCCTTAAACCAATGGTCAAACTGTCAGTGTCCAAACATTTAGTAAAAACAAGTTTTTCATCATGGCCACGAAGAGCGTTTAAAAAAATACAAATTTAAAATTTATCACCAAAATTCCGAGTCAATGACGGCAACTTTAATAGCGTTAACGCCAATTTTTGGGCGCCATGGCGTAGTGGATAGGTGCATCGACCCCTACGCTCGAGGTCGTCTATGGTCCGAATCTCGGAAAAACACCTAACATTTTTTCACCGCTCTACCTCTTTCGAGTCACTGACAATGCTCAAAGAGTATAACTGTCTATAAAAAGCTTCTCAAAATCCCCGTTCGGAGTCGGCATTAAACTGCAGGTCCCCTCCACACGAGTGGTTGCTGAGAAGCTAGGCGCAAGTCCACAGCGGAGTGTAGCGCCGCCATTATTATTATAACGCTAAATTTTGGTCAGTAGACAAGCAATTCATAGTCTAGTGAACAAATTGCGCTGCTGGTTGTTTCCGGGCCAGTGAAACAACGGGTTGATCGAAGTGCCGAGAATGTTGCTCAATTGTCGCAAAGGAACCAAAATATTGTAGTTGATTTCATGGCATTCTCAAGAATTGGGCATCGCTAAGACCACGCTATGGTGAATTTTGCGAAAGGCTCTTGGCTCGCACCCTTATAAGATGAAGTCAACTCAAGAACTTAAGCCACTCGATCATATGAAGCAACCCAAGTTCTCGGAAGGACGATAATAAATTTCATCGCAAAATCATCCTCAGTGATGCATTTTTGGCTAAACGGCTTCGTCAACAGACAGAATATGCGTTATCTTCATGGGCTTCAAAAAACACCACTTCATCCACAAAAAATAACTTTATGGGGTGGTTTTCCTGCAGATGGTGTCATTGGGCCGTTGTGTTTTTCGTTGATGAAAACCGTCACGTTACAGTCAATGGAGATCACTACAGAGATATGTTGCAGGCTGATTTCTTTGGTCAATTGAATGGACTAGACATTAATGATGTGTGGCCACACGGCGGGTGTAACAACCGATTTATCAAAAACTCAATTCAATTAAGGTATTATATCAAGAAACAGTCCTGTCGACTGGCTGCATAGATCGAGTGTTTTAACACCTCTATACCTTTTTTTTATGAGACTACGTTAAATCATTGGTGTACCAATAAGCCGGCGTCGTGAAGCTCAGAGCCAATATTGAACGAGAGACAGAGGCCGTTTCAATCGGAAATTTGGTGTAACGAATCAACCGCTCCAAACGTGCCCGAGGTTGACATATGAACGACGTCGAATTCCATACATAAATGTTTTGATTGTACTTCAAATCAATAACGAAATTGTCGAGGTATCTCCAGTGGTTTGCGTTTTTTTAAAAAACAAAAGGTTGTCAAGTCATTATTGAAAAATTCGACATTGGTTGCTAGAAAACTAGAGTCAAGTTCACATCGGACTGTGACCAGAAGGAGTTGCATACTAGGGAGCCTTTCAGTTTCTTGTTATAACAATACTCCAAAGAATTTCGTGATATTTCCTAATTTTTACAATCATTTCCGAAACAATCCGTAACGGAAAGAGGCCTTATACTTCAAAGTGAACAACCCTCGATAGACGTTATTTATTCATGTGCTTTATATAATGTACATGAAAATAATAGAAAAACTAATTGAATCCACACAAAGGTATGAGTTCGTTAAAATATTTGCTGTGACAAGTGGGAGTTGTGACAACTGTGAGTTGCGACAAGTGAGAGTGGTGACAAATGTACAATTCCAAACTAATTGCAGTGTCGCGTGACAAAGTTACATATTTGAAAGGTTGTCGACTGCATGAGGTCAAAGTATAAGCGCTGCAAATTTTGTCTGAAAGTCAAAGGGAAACGTAGATTTATGTTTGAATTCTTTACTTATTTTATGAAATCAAGACGTTTTAGGCTTTTTAATGGGATTCATATTCATTTTTTCCTTGTCAACAATGAAATATAGAACGTAAACACAACGAGAGCACTTGCAAATCGTGTCACTAGGTCTTACCATCAAAACACCTCAGATAAAGGCATCAGCTTCTTCAACAATAGGATTAATGATGTGATTGAGAAGAAACGTGGTATGCTTCGTTGGCACCTTACATCTCAAGTACCTTGTTGTTGCGTACTTATTGAAGTGATGGCTGCGAATGTGTTGACGACAATGACAAAGACTGAACATGTTCTTTGTAGAACGTTCCTGTTCAGAGTCTATAACAACTGGTTCGTGATAACTCTACTCTTCACATTCTTTTTGAGTGAAACGTGAATAAAAAGGAATCCTATTTGCTGAGGACGCCGTGTGGGTTTGTGCGTTAAACTGTAGGTCCCCTCCACTCGTGAGAAAACAATAGCACGCACAACCTGAGAAACTAGAATCAAGTTCTCATCGGACTTGCACTCTAGTCTTGACCTTCAATCGGTCGTTGTTACTACACAAACCAAAAAGACAAAGGTCCAACCGCAGTGCAACTACATTTAATAAATTAATTAACACCCCCGACGTCACACTTAAGTGTCAATACCAATTTTACCAATTATACCAATTCGAACTGCGCCTCTCTATAAATAACATTCGCGCCTCTGCATGTGGAAATTGGAAATTTATGTGTGAGTCCCACATTTGTTTGATTAACAATTCATCGCACCGCTGGCGACCGAGACATTTTATCCAGGCCATGAATATAAGCTTCCGTGGCAGCGATTGCAACCACTGGCATGTAGCTACATTTCCTGTTTATCGAATGCCGCAGACTTATTCAAATCAGCTCGCAACTTTGCAAATTAGGTAAATTCTATCAAGATAAGATATCGCCACTCTCTCTCTCTCTCTCTCTGTTAACTTGCCGATGGTAAATCCCTTCGTTGCCCAGATAAATACTTAACAAATTTGATTTGATACGATATTAGCTTCGATTTAATGCGCAATTTCGAATTTCTCCTGAATTTGATTCTCCTCATAACTCAATCAGTGAGAGAAACATTCTAAATTTGGATCGCTAATCACTTCATCGAAGTCATTCAAGCGTTGAGCGAAAGGTCGTCAACTGTTTGAGGGATTTGGCAATATCCGGCAACCGATTGTACACGAAATGAATGTGGTTCGTTGGAGTTCTTCGAGCGGAAATTAAAGTTATTCTTTCCTCTTTTGGGAAACACTCGTTTTTGGATGTAAACAATTTGTGTAGGAACCACAAGAAATTATGTACTTCAACCATTGAATGTGGAAAAATGCTGAATGTACACCGGATACTGGACTGTAAGCACAAGCATTCAACGCTTATTGAGGCGCCGTAGAGATTTTCTCTGAAGAATGCCGATTTTTTATCGCTGTTTTATCGAGTCTTATTCTCTCATAGAGCTGCACTTCGATATTTGATGTCTTCCGTCGACATTTCCTCAAGTGGACCATCATTTCTTTTCATGGGAAATTGGAAAACCTCCTTCAATCTTTCATCGCGTTAATAAAATGTCTAGAGTTTTAATACTTACAATGAAAATTTAAGTGAATCGTCTAATTCCATTAGAGCCGCTTGATTACCGCAACGATAACAATAATTTGGCGCTGAGAAGATTGTGACAACGTTACGATCGTGACACCAATTATAACCCTCCATCACCAACTGATGGGCACGTGAGACCAATGTTAGACCATTTGTGTTGTTAAATGTTTCCGAAATGTCCTGCAATCAGAATACAATTAAAATTTTGATCTGACATAAATTTGCGTGTTTTGTTACTTACTTGACCAAATGTGTATCCAGCACCACGTGGTGAAATACCCCAGCCACCCCTGTCATCTGGATCAGACCAGAGTAGATCACACATTGGACCTTCGTGTGGTACCTCTTGCAGCCGATCTAACGCGCGGATGTGATCCAAACTATCAATTGATGGACTCAAACCGCCATGCAAGCAGAATATTTGTCCATCAACCAATGCAGTCAATGGTAGGTAATCAAACAAATCAGTGAAATATTTCCATACATTGGCGTTGCCGTATTTACGCAGACACTCATCGTAGAATCCATAGACTTGGGTAATTTGTCGCGACTCATGATTACCACGTAGAATTGTGATTCTCTCACGATAGCGTACCTTCAGCGCAACCAATAGCGTTACAGTTTCCACCGAATAGTAGCCACGATCGACATAATCACCCATAAACAGATAATTTGTATCGGGTGATTTGCCGCCTATCCGAAAGAGCTCCATCAGATCATGGAATTGCCCATGCACATCCCCGCATACTGTGACAGGGCATTTGACCTCTTGGACATTTGACTCCTTCGAGAGAATTTCCTTTGCCTGCAAATAAAAGAAAGAAACAAGAGATTAGTTTATCTTGTCGCAAATGATGTCTAACAGATGGAATGCATGCGCGCAATATTTTGTCAACAAGAGTAGAGGAAAAATACAAGATCACATCAAGAAACTAGGTCAAAAGTTGTATTCAGCGAGAGTGCCGGAAATAAGAACTCGTTCAAAATCAAGTGTCTTGATTGTCACGCTGTTTACTTTGGGAATCTCAAGAACACAAAGAATAATAAAAAAATTTTGTGGATGCTTTCAAGTACTTTCATCTAAAGACGATTCTGCTTAATTGCGTTGTTTTGATGTTTTGGATAATTATACATTTTAGTTACCATCTTCACATGTGCACAATTGAACACACTAGTGACGATTAATGTGCATGTTTAGAAACAATTCCTGATACCCATATAATTGAGATACAGTTAAAACTCTTTTATCCGGAACTCCAATAACCGACAACCTCGAATATCCGGCTTTCTTTAAGCAACTGTTTTGTTAATACCTGTTATCCGGAGAAAACTCTAATATCCGGAACATACAGATCTTACAAAAATTTAATTAAAGTAATAACCTGCTCTAATAATGATTCTTTATTCTGTTTTGTTTAAATCTCTAATAACTGGGAAAATCGATTATCCGCTGTTGGTCCCGGGTATTCCGGATAAGAGTCTTCTTTCTTCTTTCTTTACGGCGAGGTTATGGTCCGGAATAAAAGGATCACAACCCTCGCACTTTACTGCATCCCTACTGGTCCGCCTGTGGCGATTCCGGATAAAATTAAATTTCCAAAATGTCCTTCAATAAAAGGAGTAGGAGATTGAGATAATTCGTTTGCTAAATAAATTTCATTCCTCCCTGACAGTTTGCTTTCTGTCAAGTTTCCTTCACTCCGCAATTACACAATGCACAGATTTTTGGTCCATACTTTTCCCATCAACGTCTAAAATCATCGATGATTTAGTCAAAAAATTCCCTAAGCCTAATTTGTCATCCATCAATTAAATCTCCAAATTGTTTTAAAATGCTTTCTTTATCTCCGTTTATTCTTCTCACAGCCAATGGAATACCTAACATTATCCCAAACCATTGTAAGTTCATAGTTAACTAGAATATCAATGCTTTCCCTTCGTTCTACTTCAAATCTGGCGGTTAAGTGAACATGACTATGCAGCCTTCACATGCTCCCTACAAACTTATATGATTTACAGTCAAAATCGGTTATAACGACCTTAAAGGGACTGACGAATTTGGTCGTTGTAAACGATTTATTATGCTATTGGATTACATATAATGGAGCTTAGGCGGGACCTGAGAATTTTGTCGTTATAACCGATACATCATTATAACCGATGTCGTTGTAAGCGATTTTGACTGTATTGACTATGTTCACTTAAATTCAAACTTAAACGAAACATTATTCGAAAAAAAAATTGTTCACGGTTTTACCTGTTTCACTGAAAAAAAAGCTTCTCAATCTCGCTGTTGGGAGTCGGTTTTAAATTATAAGTCCCCTCGACTCGTGAGAGAACAATAGCACGCACAACACGAGTGGTTGGCTGAGAAACTAGGTCCAAGTCCACCTCGGATTGTAGCGCCGTCATTATTATTCAAATGTCCTCATTTTTTTTCATTATTATTCCACATATTTTCATAACCTCAACACGTAACCTTCAGACTGTCCCTTTAGTCAACCCTAAATCTAAAATTCATTGAATAAAGATGTAGCGTTATTTTAAGCATAACACAACACACAAAATTCTTCCTCCGCTCACTTCGTTCCTCATCAGTCAAAATAACTGTTCCCAATAGAAAATGCGACCAACCCTCCCTTCTGTTCATCGCCGAATACAGACTCATAAATGTCAACTAACAATAATCGCACCTCGGTAGGACCTCATTGGTTACAATATCGCCCCAACTGGTAGACGGCCTTCAGTCAAATCAAATAGACTTAAGAACCTCAAATATTGTAAACTTTATGAACTTAATTCAGTGTAAACAAAATAGGCAAATGACTAATTACTCATAAATGTCAATAAACGACGTTTTCTTTCGTTGCCCAATAAAGTCGATTAATCGATCTGAAAAAACATCGTCTCATTTTACCAAAAGCTGTGTTCACACTTTACAACAAGTCAAACGACTTTGACGGTCCTTTTTTATCCATATTCGCTTATTTCTTTACCCTTTTCTCTCATTTTCATCGATTTTCAATCATATTGACACTTCAAAATTTCTGTTATATATTAAATCTGTCAAACATGTAATACAGTATGAAGCACAGTGTGAGAGTGACTAAAAACATCTATGTACATAAAACAGTTATAACAACCGTTATAACGTCTTACGTCTACACACGTGTGAAAGAATTCAGCATAAAACTTTTTTTTTTCTTTTCCAGAGATTTCAAAAACCGTTATCGTCACTGAGTGTAGAGAATCTCAAGCGATCGTCTATTTTTTATCACAAATGTCATTCATTGTCGAAATGAGAAATTATTGAAAATTATCGGTGACTGCCCTAAAACTCAAAAACTTTTCCATCGGAATCCTTAGCCGGACGAACAGTGAATCATCAAGAGACAGAAAAATGGAATAAGTGGCGCCACGCTGTCCTTTTGTCGGTGTTTACAACACCCAGTTTAGTTTAATCTGTGTATTATCTTATCTTATCTTCAAATGTCTTCGCCCGTTAAAGAGTCATTCAGAGACGATGTAAGAAATGTGTACTTTGTAAACAAATACAAATACCTTGAGATTTATGAAGTATACCCGTAATTTATTCAAGATTCAAGAACAACGAATTATACAACTTCAACGCATGCAGAAATGAAAATAAATCGCGGATAAACAATGTGAATCGAACACACTTATTTGACGCTCGAAAAAACATAACGCAGAAACAGCGTTTAAATTTAACGCAAAAGGCAGGCAATGGAAATAACCTATGACAAAAGTTTTTAACCAAGCAAATTTTAAAAGAATAAACATATTTTGTAAATGAGCAATGAGAGCTCTCCCTATTCCAGCTAACAAGTGTGGACAAAAAGCAGAAAAAATTGTTGTAAAATTACCCGTTTTTTTGACGTTAAAGCTAGTTTGTGGTAAATTTACCTTTTCGTGGGAAATTCCAAATCCCATTCAACACATTTGGTAAAAAGGTATTTTCATCCAAAAATGGGTAAACTTCTTCGGAAACAAATATCCTTCCGTTTGTTTGTATACTCTAACAAATTTATGATTGAAATACCCTGAGTTCAAGGGATGGCTGAAACCTGTGCCACAAAAAAAGCAAGCAGCAGAGCTAAGGAGCAGAAATAATAAAGCCCGGTAGAGGAAACAAACATTAAAAAAATACAAATGTAGTCCAACACCTTCTCTAGTATCAACATAGCTCACATTTTTGGAAGTGGTAAATTTTGAGCGATACGGTAAATTTTCTTCTCCAGTGTGGTAAATCTTGCTTAAAAATACTGGCAGCACTGTGTTAAAGATAGTGAAGTGAGTTGAGTGACAAACCATCTAAAAGTCTAATACTATGACTTCATCAAAAATAAATTCGGGATTTGCTAAATTTACCTAAATGTTCACTTAATCGCTATACAGTTTGACGTTCCTAAATACAGTAAAACCTGGCAAGTTCCCCACTCCTACAACATGGACATCTGTGGAGTTGGGTTGAATATTTCTGAACGAAGAAAATTTCTTACAAAATATTTTAAGAATGCCTGTATGTTTCATATATGTTGGAAACCTGCCTATTTTAGAATATGCACGAAAATTTCCCTATTGCAAGCAATGCTAACCAATAAATTTCGACGCACATATGTACCATATTTGCAGCACAGCAATTCCAGCGAGTAGCAGTACATCACGAAAATATGTTTCAAAAACTGTATCTCGCCATTGCATAAGACGATGATTACATGAGCAAGAAGGTAAGAGTATCAGAGATATAATGTATGATTTTCACAAGTGAGATGGAGATGTGTTGGATGTGCCGAAAAGCGGCCCTATGTGACATGCTTTCATCCGTTATCGTTCAGTTCGATATATTGTCCTCATTTATGGGTGTTTCACTCGCAGAAAATCTTGCCTGTCCAGGCAGACTGCCCAGTCCACTAAATAAAATAAAATAAATCCACTAAAAAAAACAAACACCCTTACAAATTCATCACCTGCCTAACTTGATCAGAAACACGGGTGGCCAACTTAAAAAGGTTTCACTGTATCATCTAAATCCAAGATCTGAAATAAATTTTGCCCAACTCCTCATGCGACGAAACAAATCAAACAAAACTTTTCTATGCCACCAAAAATAATGTTAGTGTTCCGGTAAAGAAGTTCGAATTCTGTCAAATTTTTAATTTCAAAATTTAACTGAATACTTTGGCAAGTATTGCTTAATTTTTTTTTTGCTAAAAGGGCCGTGTGTCAATTACTTTAAAATCTTGTCCCTTAGGTTAATTTTTGATGAATAAAATTTTAACTTTTTGGTGTGTGAAGATCTGAACTAATTTGAAATAAATCGTATTGTCATAATTTTAGTGAAGTATCTGGATCTTCTTCGGCTTTTTTTTGGTCCATGGATCTAAAATTAAACAAATAACTATTCGAATTTTCATTATCCCATCTATCATTGTCACACTTTTACAGTTACATTCATCTGTCAAAAGGTAAGCCAAAGGATACATTTTCTGAAGCTCCAGAGCAGATTACATTTTTAATTCCATATTCACCTCATGTGGTAAGTAGCGCCAATTATTATTATTATTATTAAATCTGTGGCCACAAACCATAACCGCTTAACTCGAGTTAGGACAAAAATAAATTATAAGTACCATTATGTTCAGCATGTTTTAATCTACTTTCAGTAAATTTTTCATGTCTGTATCTTTATTTAAACAGAAGTTATTCCAAAAAACCTAGGAGCCTAAGTACTACTAGTAGTACCACCTCTCCTGAAAAAGTATAAAAACCGTCTTAGGCGGCTATGACTTGTGACCAGATATATTCACCTCATAAATGTCAAAAATGGTTACATGTTAAGGTTGCTGCTACACGGTCTCGTAAATTTGCTTAAAGTTCAATCTCAAAACATGGTGCAAAATAAATTGTAAGTCTCGGTGGAAGAGGCATCTAAATACCGGATTTATTAATTGGTGGAGACATTCGAGATTTTACCATTAAACAAATTTGCTCAAACGCCATTTGGAAATGATATCATCTTTACAGTAGAGAGCGGCCTATATGTCTCATGAACAAGGAACTACTGGAAACAAGATTTAATTCCGTGAAACATGATTCACATTTTTCAATGACGATCGAAATGTGAACAGTACACTGAACAAATAAAAATAAAGTTTTATGATTGACTGAGATTTCTCTTTGAAAACTAGATCCTAATGTTTGGTGAGCGTGATATATTCATAATATAATAATAATAATAATAAAAATGGCGGCGTTACAATCCGAGATGGACCTGGGCCTGGCTTCTCATCGTGAAATATTCGCAATAATTTATTCAACACTTTAGATTCCCTTCGGTTAATTTTTTCATAACCATGAGATCACATCTTGAATTGTTTGGGAACATACCCATTTATTCCCACTACACTGCATGACCGACCTTAAAGATTTATAGAAAAACCCTCCACCTTAATTGACAAAGTTTCTTATCACTCTACGTTTGGGTAATAATTTCAGTTAATGCCACTTACCTAATGATGCAAGTGGCCTGACCAATTGAAATCGCAATATTTATTTAAACCGAATCGCCTCCATCAAATTAAAAATATGTATGAGTGTGCTCCGATATCGATTCGGCATTCAATTTTTTACGAGTGCTGTATAAACACGAGACTGCTGTATCATTATATCCTCTGAATTCATTCAGACATCGACGAAGTTAGTTCCACCCCACAGCAGATTCAATTACTGCACTGAATGAATAGTTTACAGTTTCTATTCCCTTGGAATTACATAAATATTTACCCATCTGTGTATACATGTACGGGGGATTGAAGTATTCCCTGATCCACCCACAAAACTTGCGTGTGTATACATAGTTCGACAAAGTTTCTAGTTTCTTACGGACTTTTTCATCATTGATGGGTGCATTTCGAAGCAAATAACTATGATAACAATAACAAATCCCCAACCGTGCTGCATTCCCATCCATTCTGGGCTTACTGCAAACTATTTTTAGAAGCATTCAGCACCCAGCCATACCATGGTCGTCGGTGAAGTTGACAATGGGACCAAATGGGAAAAGTGGAAGTCGCCACCACACCGCCCCAACCATGTTTGTGTGCTTTGCATAAACTATTTTAATTTGGATGCCCGAGATTCATGGCGAATTTTGCAATCATTCGAAACGGGGAGCACTTCCTTGTTGCGCGCTGCATCAGTAGGCAGTGCATGTGACCTCGTTTGAATTTAGTCATCAAAATCTATCCGAAAAGACGAACAAAAAAGAAGCATGGCATGACTTATGGACTGATACTAATTTGATGTCATTTGCGATGACGAAATGAAAGATAAAAAAGAATCAACAAAAGAAAAATCGCAACATTTGACAGCAGCGATGGTGAGGGGAGAAATGAGCAAAAGAAAAAGCGAAGAAAATATTTAGAAAGTAGTTTTGCTGTAATGACAAGTCATCACGCAAAGGAAAAGAGCGAGTGAATTTTGTGAAGCTTCACAAATTCATATGATACCCACCAAGCAGCAGCAGACACAGCTGCTGCAATGGAAGAGTGACCCGGGAGGGTATCGTGGAAAACAAAAAAAAAAAAAAAAGCAAACAAACCAAATCAACGATAACGAAAGTTTTATTGCGGATTTTCCTCTTTGCCTATCTAACCCACCACTCCACGAAGCACAAGCAAGTACTGCCGAGCTCCGGATGGATGTGAACGCGCCTAAAGTCATTCACCTGTGATTTATTAATGCTTTCGTTGAAGCTGTGGTTCGTTTTCAACGGCGGTTTGTCGTGTTCTCGAGAACGAAGTCTGATGTCGTTCTCGCTATCTTTGCTTATTCAACACGATTTACTGCAAACAGTCATCCCCCTGATAGTGTGGTAATGCCACATTTTATTATCTTTCAAGTTAATTCTGAATTTATTATCAACTGCGTATTTTTTCCCCTTTTTTGCTGTTAATTTCATGCCCCCAGAGTGCAATTGCATAACGCAAAAGTTATGATTCACACTCTACTCCATTTCAGTAACTGCTGTCTAGTGGGGATGGTGGTGGGGAGGGGGTCAGTTTCTGGGACTTAAGTTTCTGTCGAGATGTTGTGTTTTTTTTAATGAAGCCCTGAAGTTGGGAAAAGCACGTTTCTTGAGAATGAGGTTATTTTTGAGTTTTTCCTCTGGCAACAATTAAAAACACGGGGAGATCATCATTTTCTTTCTTGTTTCTTTGGTTTTGTGCAATGTTTTTACACGTTGACTGTATAATTACAAGTCGGTGGGAGAGGGAAGCAGAAGAAAAGTCTCTCCCTCTCTATGCTAATGCCTGCGAGTGGTTGCATCTTAAGCGGGTGCACCGCAACTGCTTTGGCATGAGTTACACGTCTCTATTTTGGTTAACTTTCTTTTGCAAATACAAAAAGAGTTAAAATTATGCATTCGGTTGTGTTTGAATTTGAAAGGTTTTTTTTCTTCAAAAATGGAGATATGGTAATAGGAGATTTTTTGCTCTGAAATTTGTTAAGATTTTTGGCCTCGTAATCACGCATAAGTCAATCTTCACTTTTACGAATTTACATCTTCTGATTCGTTGTATGTTGCTCCAGTCCGCGGTGGAACTGAGCCTCAGTATGTAAGCATCTCCACGCCAATTAAGTTAAGGTCCTTCCACACTTGTATGCGCTACCTCAATCTTGGGCTTCCTCTGTTCCGTTGTCCCACCGATTCAAAGTCGAAAAATGTACAATTTCACTTAATCTGATACAATAGGTTTTATGTTATACAGGGTGGCCATCTTCGGTAAACAATGAACAACTTTGACATTTATCAACCGATTGACTTGGTTAGACATATTTCTGAAACGTCAATTCACTCCAATATTCCTCAAGTATCGCTTCACACAAAAAACCCATCGAAATAGAGACGCTGTATATTGAAAATGTTTTTTCAATTTTGATAACTCAACATGCATATTTTCGGGAATATCGTGGCCAACAACAGCACTGTTTGACAACCACTGGTGTCGAACTTTGTTGAGCACGGGACAGTGGAAAATCGTCGACAACCCGAGAGGTTCCAATGAACTGATTGAAGTGGTAAGAGAGACTGTTGCCGAGAACCATCATGTATCGTATCGTCACCGCGCTCAACATTTAGGCGTGAGTGGAAACAACTTCTGGCGACGAATTATCGAGATTTCGATTTAACGAGGTTGAAAACATAAAAAAAAACGAATTAGCGGGCCTTGTGAACTAAGAATAAAGAAACTAGTAATATCATAGAACAAAACGGTGTGTAAGGCGACATAGAGGCAACAAAATGATTGCAACAAGTTAATGCTGGTGTTCCCCAAGGCTCTGTTTTGTCTCCGACTCTCTTTCTCATTTTTATAAATGATCTCCCGTCTGCTACTTCTAATCCAATCCACTCCTTCCCTGATGACAGTACTCTGAGCTTTTCATACTCGTTCCAATACTCACGACCCTATCCTTCGGCCGTAGAATTGGAGCGGCACATTAAATTCCGACCTTGACAGCTTATTTAATTGGGGTAAAAACAATAGAGTGGAATTTAATGCTTCCAAAACTGTCTACTGCCACTTAAGCGATCCCAAAATAATCAGCCATTATCCCTGAATGGCACTTGCATCGAAGAAACCGAAAAACTTTCCATCTTCGGTATGTGTATCAACTCAACACCTAGTTGGAATGATCACATCCGTCTCAAACTTGAGTATAACGCTCATATCTGATCTGGTGCTCCCAAGACCTCTCTGCACCTGCTAGATAGAATACAACAGTGAGCGATAAAACTTATAGGAGACAGTAATATCGCGAAGTCGATAGACTCGCTCGAACATCGCCTTAATGTCTCATCCTTATCACTGTTTTATCGCTATTTTAACAAACGATGCTCAAGTGAGCTAGCCAATTGCATTCCTCCCCTTCATGAATTCACCCGCAATACTCGTCCCGCAAGGAATGCTCATCAGTTCACCCTCAAGCCTGTTTTCGGACGTACAGTTAAGTTTAGAGAGTCGTTTTTTAGCCGCGCCATACGAATATGGAATGCTCTTCCCAGCCCAATATTTCCCACTCACTACAATTCGCAGACATTTAAAACCAATGTGCATAGGTACCTCTTCTCCCTTTCTCCCTCTATACCTTCGGCCGGTGCTGTGTCTTGATTCCGGACACTTAAGGGTCGTCGTAACCCCTTTTGCACGCGCAAATTATGAAAAAAAAAAATGCCGACCTAAAGAATAAAGGCTACGTGAAGCCTCTCAAATGGTTTGAAAATTTAAAATTCTTCGGAAAAAGCACGTGAAAGCCTTTACATTGTAATAGATTATTTTATTTTGTATTTAAGGTTGTTCGGCGTGAGCAGATCTGGCAGCACCGCGACAAGGGTGCGTTCCAATTCTATTTTATCGATCCGCGCGCCTTTTCGGCATGTCAGGTTTGCTCTCGTTCTGTCATTTTAGAGATGTTATCATGGACACAGGTCCAATCATTGTGAAACTAAATACAGTCGATTCCCTCTAAGTTGAATTTTTTCGCCATATTTGTTTTGGCATTACCCTCATTTTCCATACAAAAACCATCCTCTAAGTCGAACTCCCTCTAACTTGAACTAATTTTGATATCCCGTGAAAATTTGACCTAGAGGGAGTCGACTGTATATTGTAAATAAATTAAATTATGAACATCACTACAACATTTTGTGTCAATTTCCATTTGCAAAATTAATTGTTCCCAACTATCTCCGAACATGTGGTTTGATCACACATTCAAAAAAGTGATCTTTGGTCGCCCTCTTAGTCAATCGCACACTATCAGCACATCACAAAACGGCAGATCTAACTAATTTCCCAACGCACGAGATAAAGTCCAAGGTCACTCGCAATCGACCCCATACACTGCATACACAACTGACGAATGTTTGAGGAGCTTTTAACTATTAGCAACGTCTGTGCATGTATGTGCTCAACTGATTCCCACCGAGGTTACGATGATTATTCATGTTTGCTTTCTGTCAGTCTGTGTTAAGTGTGATCGTTTTGGCTGATCTTACGCTCTTTGGCATAGAACCGCTGCAACAATTGGCGCCAAGATTAAGAAAGTCTGACTGAGTGGTTCTTTGTCCCACAAATTATAGCTTTCTGTTAATTGGGCAGGTCTTTGTGTCTTGGCAACAGCAGCACATTAGTTATAATGAAACTGATATTCAAAACTGATCCGCTGAATAACAATTTAAACAAATATTGACCTTAAAAAGATATAATGAATTGGTCACGAGTTATAAATGCTCGCTTGCAAATGTAGAGAATAAATATTATATTTTTCAAGTTCTGGCGGGTTTTCTCTTGGTTTATGCACCTTCCAAAACAGGTTTTAGTGAACGAGGTTCAGATGACAACTTCACATCTGTAGCAGAAGTGTTTTAGATGTCGTCCATAATTACACTCTTTTACACCAATTTGACGAGATATTATTTTGTTTACAGACTGAATTTGTGCAGAATAAATATGTACTCTACGGGAAAGCTGAAAATGAAACAAATAAATATGAATAATTATCCAGGGAATTCGTGACCGCCGACGCGTACTGGGGACGTTGACTCCTACACCGACGGTTCATGATTCGATTCCGGAGAGAAAACCTTGAAATTCGATTCCAGAGATACAACCTTCAACATCAAAGGCACCACCTTTCTCGAGTCACTAACCATTCTTAGAGAGTATAACTGTCAAGAAAAACCTCTCAAACTGGAATCAGCATAGAACTCCCCTTTACTTGTGAGAAAACAAGTACGCACAACACGAGTGATTGTTACAGAAGCAAGGACGACACAGTCAACCACAAACAGTAGTTTTGTTAGCTGTCTCGGAATTCGCTCACCAATTACAGTGAGGTCCTTTTCACCTTGTGTGCGTCACATCAATCGCTCTCTGTGGGAACTGTCTATTCCTGTTGGAGATTAAGACCACTCAGATTTAAGTTTCAACTCCTGATGTATAGGAGAACCTTAAATTTATACAATTCTTCAAGATTTTTTTTTATGGAGGATTTTTCTGAAACTCTACTGGAGCACTCAGACTCAAAACTGGTCCATTGTACTCACAGGTAGCAACCTACTCCAGTGCAGTTAATTCGATCCCAACGGCAAATGGTGACTGGACCAGATTCGATTTTACTTGTATTCGAACCTGAGACCCCTCTAACTTGGGGCAGGCACTTAACCAATTACGCCATCCAGCCGCTATCTTCAAGATAGTCAAGAAATTTGTTTGCATTGCGTGTGCTACCTCCTTCTCATTAGAGTTGCTCAATCGCAAAACTGGTGCTAATAACCGGCAATAGTTGCAACAATTTTTAAGGCTAGTAGACACCGAGAGTTGCATTACAAGAATGTTAAGATCTTTTAAAATAGCGTAAAACAACAAGTAAAGGTGTATAGGAGGTGATTGAACGAACATAACGAATTTGCAACGAAAAACTCAACGAATGTAGTCTTCAATCGCATCTTAGCCATTGTAAGAAAGTTTTGACTAAAATTACCACGACTCGGGGTTACTTCAACCGGAAACAGGGACGCGAAAAACGAGTGTTGACTTATTCTTGTTAATTGTAAAATTAATAAAAAAAAAATGCTGTTCAGTTTGGATCAACAAGTTCAAGATTTGAGCTCTTCCGATGGTTCCAGAAGCAAAATTCTCAGCCTTGTGTGAAATGCAATTTAAAAAAAAAGAGTTACTATGTTGAGCACCTTCCAGTTCCAATCTATGAAACCATCACTAGAAATTATTAAAGCAAATTTTTTTGCCTTAGACCTAGTGGCTACAATAACTTCAAATTTACGCATAATTGTTCTCTCATGAGTGGAGGAATGGTACAGTTTTATGCCTATTCCCAACGACGAAGTTTGAGAAGCTGTTCTTGACGCAAATCTTCATTGAGCATTGTCAGTGACTCGAGAGAGTGATATCGCGAAATTGCTGTGTCAGGGATTGAACCATGAACCATAAGCCTAACCATTCCTTAGGTAACTTAACGACATGTAGACATAAAGGTAGTGCTAGAGATTTATCTAACTCTGAGCCCTCCTTCGCTAACACGTCCGCTCTCTCGTTTTCTTGAACTCCTGTGTGTCCCGTTACTCTGCAGAGTCTCGGTGTTTACACTGGAGATTTCGTTGACGTTCTGTCTGCATAGCTTGACTAGTTTCGAATTTACAATATCAGACGCTATGGCTCTTATAGCCGCTTGGCTGTCGGAGTATATGGTTATCGTTTTTTCAGTCAAACTAAGCCCTTTAAGCGTAAGTGCCGCCTTATTTATTGCAACCACTTCTGCTTCGAAAACGCTACATTCGTCGCAAAGGCTTAGGGATCTTTCAAAGAGATCGCAGAAGACCCCTGCCCACGTTTCTGCACCTGTTTTCGAGCCATCAGTATATACAGAGATCTCTTCGCCGCCATTTGCTGATAGCTCTTCCCAAACTCTCCTGTCTGGAATTCGGGTATTTATTATTATTGGTGGCAGATAATCCGACGTTTTGTACTTATATGATGCTGTCCATTTTGATAGGATGAACGTGTGCCCATATAGGTCCACCCCGGACTGTAGCGCCAGAAGAAGAAAGAAGAAACATTGAAGCTGATCAAGGCGTTCTTAAGGCGGATTTCACACGCGCAATTCCTGCGCGTTTCTAAGAAAAATTGGAAAAATAAACGCAACTGCAAAAGAGAATAATCGATAGTTGAAGCAACTGACATGCTCGTGTAAAACCAGCTTGAGGAATAATAATAATTGTGGCGCTACAGTCCGAGGTGGACGTGGAATAAGGAATACATTTCATTCAGCAAATCGATTGTCGATTTAATCCATGACGACGATGAGTTGTTATGAGTACAATTCCCGTGCTATTCGTAACTCTCCAAAGGCTTCGCCAAGAACTATCTCATTTAATTTCTCCCTTCTTTTCAGTCACTATCGCCTACTTTAGTCATAATTCAACCTCCGCAGCAACTTTCAACTATATCTCGAGTTACTTGAATATCTCGTGAAGAAAGTGCAGTCATCAACACTCCGTATCAAATAACTCGAGTTGTTTTCAAGTCTGAATGAATTCCTCTATCCCACGACACTTCACAGTGTAACCCGATGTCGTTTTGCAAGTGTATTACACAATCTCGAGAGCCCTTCGCCGTAAAGTATCGCGTTGTTGAGTCGGTGCTAATCCTTGCTTCATTTCAAATACTCTTCAAACCGTACCAAAGGCACATTTGGTATCGTTTACATTTCCAAGCAAACCCCATTCACGTCTCGAGGCCTTCTTTGTATCGTTTGTGGAATATTTCACACTCGACTGATATGTTTGTTTTCCACTCAAAGAACCCAGCCAGCCCCGAGTGCGAGCACACACATGTTTTCACGGATGGATCAAAAGGCAGAAGCGCAGTGCAGTAGAAATACAGAAGAGGTGGGAAAAAAGAAACATCTACAACATGGCGTTGCGTGACCTCAAATAGTTACTGTACTTCTGTCGGATCAGTATTTGCAATAAAATCACTTCCAGCACACTCAGATTTGTCGCGCTGTCCATCGCAGTTGAGCTCCTCTGCCTGCGGGCAGAGGAAATGGAAAACGTTTCAATTATCGTTAAAACTATGCTAATGAGGTCACATTTATGAAGACGGGGGGAACCCGCGTCAACTTGTGCAAATTAATCACAATTTGCTCTCATTGAGGAAAGCTGTGCAAAGCGTCCACACACATGTATCGCGAAAGCAGCCAATGAATTCATTTATGATAATTTTCTCTCTCTCTAGTCGCTCTGCACGGCGCGCGGTGGCCATTTCAAAGCGAAACTGGCTGTTTAAGCAGTTTTTTTGTATTTTGAAAAGAAAACCCCAATCTGCCGTGTGTCCGCAATATGTAGATGTGTAGGAGGTGGAGAGGTGGTGTTCTCCTCTCATCTTATTTTCTTTTCTTTTTTCTCGGCTCATTGAAAGTCGGAAGTTGGTAAGACGCAAAGTAAGAGACCAGCGATAGACTTGAGGCATGTATTTCGTATGCACGCCACGGCTGAGGGGGCGGCCGCGAGGGCAGTGTCAGACAAACGATTTAATTTTGCATGTGGTATTGAAAACGAAATAAACCCCCGACGAGTCCAGTGCACGGAGCTAGGTGGTGGATGTGTGCAAAGTTCTTTACACCGGATCGATATTCTGCGATTTTGCGAGAACACGGAGGCGCATGAGTTGACTTATAATTTATCGAACACAGATAGACTCGAGATTTAGTTATTGCGCCCACAGGGTTGACGGGTTGACGGCGGGAGGAGGGGGAGAATTCGTAAAATTTATGTCAAAATATGTCGATTTGCACTGTCAAACTGTGGGCTGGACTAGAAGTGCTGCTGCTGCTGGTGACTATAGGCGGCAGAATTTCCATATCACGAATGTAGACTGCGAAAGGAATTGGATACATTGGACTGAGTGTGCTTGCGACAGCAGTTCTGCTGGAGGAGAGAGAGACCATGCGACATAAATAGAAAGGCGCGTGTTGTTATAGTTTCGTCGTGGGAAGGTCGTTTAAAGTTGGTTGACATGGATTTTTCTCGTCGTTGTGTGACGGGGGCAGCAGTGAGGGAGGGAAAAAGGCCCAACTGTCTGGAACGGATGTGGTAATTGTTTCTTATATCTATTAGTTTATGAGCATGTTTTTGCGCAAACGATTGGGTCATGAAGTCATAATTCTAGGGTTTGATTGGGGGTTTATTTGGTTTCGAAAACGAAAGACATGAATAAGCCGGCAAATGGTATTTCCTGTGAAGGGCGAATGGTTAGTGAAATACGTCTGTAAATAGAGAAACCAAGAGCCAATTCAATTGAGTTCACGAGAATAACAAACAAGAAAAGTCTGAAGTCAATAAAAACAAAGCACTTGGCAGGACATGAGAGATTGTATGAGACGATAGATCTTAATCCAATTAAGTGACAATGGAAAAGATGGAGAACAGATGTAATTACTTGAACTGTGAGGGCAATCGCCGTTTTGGCGACCTTTAAGTGTCATTCGCATGAACAGCGACTAGCAACTATGATTTTTCAGAAATTTGCACTTTTTTATAAATACAGTGGACGCTTGATACAGTGAACTAATAAAAACCGAGCCTATTCACTGCAGCAAGATTGTGCATTGTAACGAGCGTGGACTGCTTACAGCAAATTTCATCAAAATGCACATGTTTTGAAGTACAATTTATCAAAAATTGAATATAATTAATATTTTTCTTTGCAATTACTAAACAAGCCAATATTTATAAAAAAGAATATTTTATTTTTAGCAAAAACAATTCATCCGTAGAAAAATGTAAAACGCAACAAAATAATACATAATACAAGAAAGAAAAAAAAAACATAGGTTCACTATAATAACGCGATTTTTTTTTGTTCACTATTTAGAATAGCCTGTATAAAATGTTATGTGTTCACTATATCGGATTGTTTACTATATCGAGCGTTTACTGTATCAACAAAAGATGCGCGCTAAATAGTTCATTTTTTTTTTATCGACGAAAATTTGTTAGTAATCAAAATTAACTATTTTAAATTTTTCTCTGAGATTCAAACATTCTATTTGCGACTTGGCAAACTGAGATCGCCATCCACAAAGTGCGGTCGCAGTACTCACATTTGAGAGAAAATTAATCGCAGATTTGCTACCTGCGAAAAAAAATCAAATGTCTACACATTGCAAGTTGCCACTTCAAAATTCCCAAAGAATCGCCTTGAGTAAATGCCCTCTTACCGTTTTTCTTTGCCTTCGCCGAAACAAACTTGCAGATCTCTATCAAATTACCTCCGCAAGGCACCGAATAATCTTCAATCAGTTCTTATCGATTGTATACTTTGCGATAAAAAATCAAACAGATATAGGAGAAAGCAACCACTAAATGAAAGTCGTTCACAGAGAAGATAAGGATTTTAAGAGTTGTCAAAAAAAATCATGTGATAAGAGCTATCAATTATCCTAAGTGCATTTACTCAAAACATTATTTAACACAAAAATAACACAAATTGAGACACATGCGTGGCAATGTTTCCTTCGCGGAATCATATTTTCAATGCTCAGTCGTCACTGAGCCACTAAGTCTAGCAGAACTTCATTTTAGAGCTTATTTGCCATAATTTCCTTTTTTTCTAACACGTTTAATACCGATTTGCAAAAGTTTTACGAAAAACTGCAGTTTCCGACTTTTTGCATAACGTCAAAGATTTATGCATAAATTTAATTTCAAAGAAGCCTTAACACATTTTTCTGAGTACATCTGTAACATTTACAAAAACTCAACTCAAACAGCTCATCAAAATTAAATGACTGAAGTCATCCTTTCACCATTACCTACTGAACACATCTATTTCATGTTGATTTTTGCATGACATTTAATATTTATGCAACACTGCTGTCACATAACGGGCGACATCGAAAATTGTGTTAGAATAAATAAAAAAATGCAAGAAAGACAGGATAATTTCAAATTCAACCACGTTGGACTGTTTTGTGTTCATACAGCAACGACAACAAAAGATCGACACCTACCACCATCCTACCTTTGCATACAATAAGGACCGCGATTTTCAATGTAGACATTTAATACCCAATCAAGGACAAATGTCTATGACATAAGGAAATTTTGTGTCGGAAAATTTCACAAATTCTTCAGATAATCAACAATGTACTTGACGCAAACAAAAAATGTGTAATCTCATCTTATCGTTCAATCTCTCAAAAAAGCGATTGAATGCATGTATGTTCGTTCATAAAAGTAAACAGAACTCAATCAAGTGGTTGAGTGAATCCGAATCGAGGGTTTAAAACAATCTAATTAATAAAACGCATAACAACTCTTTCTAATCGATGCTCCACTGGGCTAAAGAAGCAATTGAATAGTGGACCCGTCTCTCGAATAGTGGACCCAAGTTCGCTTTGTAAAGGTTTTTCAGCAGGGAACACTTGCCATGGGAAAAGAAAAACCAAAATTTAATTTGATTGAAATATAAACACACCCTTAAACTTTTTTTTATGATCTGTCAATGTCAAAACGTCAGTCAAGGTTTATATTTTTAGCGTGGCGAAGTTCACGAACGAGCAGCGTTTGAAAACTATGTATGTAACTTTTCTACTAAAATTGTGAGTTGTTTGCAGGGTTGCTTAATGTCACACTTTTTGGCTTTTATACACTATACCGTATAAAATGTATAAAAGTGTATAAAAGTGAAAAAAAAGTATCTAAAGTGTATACAATTTTACAAGTACCTAAAATAAGTGCCTATTCTCTGTACATTTCTTTGACTTTTATACATTTTTTTCAGTTTTATACCTATTCCTTGCTTTTATACACTTTTATACACCAGCAATATTTTTCAGATGTATAATACACATTTTTATACACGTAAAAAAGTGTGTATAATACACCAACTGTTATACGTCTACAACCCTGGTTGTATGTCGCAAGTTTAAGATGGCTTCCCAAATTTATTCATTGTATGACGTGCTGAATGGTGCTGAATTTATAAAGAGGACTGTTCGATTTGACGAACTTACAAATGCAGCGACGAAATTCTGCATTTCGCTGGAATGCAGGAAATGTATGGCGAAATGCAATGTATTTGGGCTGAAATGCAGAGACTAGCCGAAATGTTGAATTTGGGTGCGGTGTAAACGTACTATAAGACAGCTACGTGCAAGCTTGCTTTCAAATGTTCTGATAGATGCAGCAGCACTACACATTTTCTAAAGTTTCAGTTTTTTTTTATTTTTTCTCGCTGCGCGACACAAAAAAACAAATGTTCACTTTCAATTTGTCTGTCTAAATGTTTCAAAGCACCCTGTGTGTAATGGACCACTTTATTGGTTCATGTTTCACAGGTCCCGTTTGAAAACAAATTGCGGCCATTTTGAGTGTTAATTACGATTTGTGGATGAACGAGACAATAAAATAAATATAATTAATACCGTTATCTCGATGTCATTTGACTCAAATTTGTCTTGTACTAACTTTTATGGCTATATTAACTATTCTTGTCTTTTTCGATGCTTTCGTTAGCCACAGGAGAATGGCGACGTACTGTATATAGGGTTATGTCATTTTAATTTTTTTTTTAATTTATTGGTTTAAGTTGGCAACACACAACTTCGGGACATCGTTCATTTTCTGAACGAGTTTTCTTTTCGCTACAACGCGCTGTAAGTCAAACAAAAGTCAAGGTCATATTTTATGTTCTGATTGTATTTATTTTGGTTCTGAACAGTAAACAGGGTTTTGTCGACAATTCACTGTAAAGTTTTCGAAGCTTGCCCTCAAGAGAACCTGTTAATTCCACCGCTTCATAATAAATTACTAATGTAACCAATTCCAGAACGTCTACATTATGTACATGCATTTGAAATTAACAGAGCACATTTTCGGTACCCCTTTAGTCCTTCGAGATCAATTAGAAAATGAATATTTAAAAATTGCCTCTGTCCCAAAAACGTTGCGTTCTTGGATGAAATTTGGAACTCAAACAAGAATTCCACTCAAAGGCTATAATCAAGCTTTAGCAATCGACGAACCACCTTCCAGAAGACATTAAATTTCCATCAGCATTCATTCATTCATCAACCAATGCCTACGTAAGCAAACACTGTTTGTTCCAACCGGGGAACGATGTGTGTAGGCTTCTCTCTCTAGGCTGATTTCAATTAAACTTTGAATTTTTGGTGTGGGCATGAAGAAAGCTTCGTCACATAAAAGCTACCGTCACCACGCTCAGATTGAAGCAATTTAAAGTGAATGACATTTCCAATTGATGACCAATTGTCGCGTACTTTGCTTCAATCGATAATTGCAATGACTGTAATTTAACAACCGTCATCGAGCTGACATCACATGCTTCCACTTTCCCTGCTTTCGCTTACGAGTGTCATCTTCGCTATGAGATCGTTCCCTCTCATAACGCAGGCACTGATACCTTTTCGATTTGTATCTCATGTAAACAGCAGATTAAAAAAAAAACGAAATACCAATCCTAATGGAATTGAGAGCACACCCACCTACGCTCCATTCACTGAACAACATCAAAATCAGCGATGATACGTTGTTTTCTTCGGTTTTTGCGAGGGTTGTTTTGGTTTAGAGATTGTGGACTTTGCCGGGGGGTTGTGCACGTATCATGTATAGTCCACCCTTATGGATGTTGTTTTGCTATCAGAAAGCAGGGGGAAAAGAAAACAGTCCCCACCGCTATGCTCTGGCATGCAATGTGAAGCTGCTCTGAATTATAACCATCCACACACACAGACGAGAGTAAATGACTCTTGTTTGCTTTTTTAACTCAATTGGCGGTTTCATTTGTGTGCTTATGTGCATATGTTGGTGTACATAGATGTATCTGCTGTGAGGTGGCCACCACATCAGGGCCTATTGTCATTGATTTGTTCATTTAGACGTCTTTGAGGACAGATTTCTGTTTTCTATGCGTTTGGCTGTCGTTCAACTCTAATTGACATCCCATCAATGATTCGACAACGGACGCGGGTTACATATTTACAGAACGACTTTTTATGTGCTCATATTCAGATTTGCGATCGCACGTGTAATTCTGTGATCTTTAATCTGCTCCCATCAACAGCATTGTACGCCAGTGAATCATTGTGAGAACTCTCTTGCTAGCAATGAATTCTTTTCACGTTCAAGGTCTCCAATGCGCCATTCTTTCAGTTGACTTAATTAATTTATTGCGATTACAATTTGTTTTTGTGCCTCAGTCACGAAATATACGCATGACCTTCCATCATTCACCGAAAATACACGCTTTTCATCCGCCTCTGGTGACAGCATGTCTAGCGTGAGACGTAGCATGCATTTAACTATGACGCCTCTAAATGTAACCGCTAGATTTACTTGAACTTTCCTCAGATGAGAATCGTTTCAAGGGTTTACTCGAATGACTCATAGTCCAAGCAGTGAGTCACACTAGGCATCTACAACATCTACGGATTAAGACAGACAGCATCAGCGTCTGATTTGATTTCTGAGAAACGATTAAAACAGATAGATGTCAGGGTTGAAAACACCGGTTCCTAAAACATGCTAAACACTGTTAATCGGGGGTTTCTCTGTGGCGAGATATTGTCTGTGTGTGGGGAACGGATTTTCTAAGGAGAACTGCAGTCTTGTTATTCTCTATGAACTAGGTGTGTCTGGTTTTGTAAATTAACAAATTTATTGATTAAAATCACGATTTTTTGGCGTGAAAACTTGTTAGTCAAACTCGGCAAAAGTGTTTGCAACCATTTGACCAGCAAGCATGACAGATCAATTTAAATAAAGGTCAAGGTCTTATCGTTTCGTTTATATCTTCTTTTACAACGACGCAACATCATTTTCAGACTTCAAAATAAAAACAAACACAAAAAACCGGGTTTCATTTTATTATGGTTTTATTGCTCTGACTTGAGCGAACGCGGAATGCAACAAACGTGATGAACGACTGAAATTTCAGAATGAGGAGCCTTAGTGTTTGTTTAGCTAATTTTGTAGTACAGATCAGATTAAACGAAACGCGTAAAGTATGCATGAATTATGATATCATTATGCATCTATGTACGAGTATGTACGTTTGGTTGGTAGATATTTGCCGATTGCTCGAATTAAGATTTTGAGACTACGTCGCAGTGCCTTGAGAAGATGAAGACAATAATGACTGAAACAAAATAGTGCTGTTGTTCCCTCTCTCTCAAATACCAAATAAAAAATATTCCGTCAGCTGTTTTCATGTCTCAAATGTCAGTTGATATCCAAAATAAAAAAATATCCAACATGTTGAGTAATGACGTACGTTGGGATTACGTTTTATTACGATCCTCTCATCCCTCTCATTTTTCATTTACGTAAGTTGACACAGTATTTCGTGCATATCCATTGAATTGTGTGCGTTGAAAGACAACGCTGACGCACTATTGTGTTTCAGCCATAATTCACAAACAAGGCATATCCTAACTCGGGAGATGATTAAGTTAATTTTAAAAAATTAAAAAGTAACAAAAGCAGTTCTGAAATGTCGATGCAAAATGAATCATCACTTAAGAATTCATGTCAATTTTGTAAGCTTGCAGGGTTTTTAATGATCCAAAAACGTATAAGTTTCGTTAAAAACAAAACATTTCTTGTTGATATTAAAGCTATTATATTTTCAGACGATTGACAAATTTTACATCAGCACATCTGTCGGTGAAAAAAAATTATCCGAAATATTTTACAATCGTGTAAGCTTACAAATTTGGTTGACAATATTTACAGAAATCCGCCGTCAAACCGCCACCTAATCTTTTGTTTAAGCACGCTGACGTTTGTGTGGTAATTCATTATTTTTCCTGCTTTCTAATACGTACGTGTCTAAAACAATCCCAAGGGCATATTTTTGTTCCGTTTCCATTAATTTTTTTTATTATTTCACATTTCTCAACAAATACATAACTCAGTGCAGAATGAAAAAAAAACAATTTTCACTTTTTCTGACAACGCCTGTCAACGGATCCGCCAATTTTTTGTAAACAAACATCTGCCAAGCGTGTGAAGTGCCAATTTTCAATCTGGCAGCATTGTCAGACAAATATTTCCAAGACAACCATCTGACAATGTCATAGTCTGGGACAAAATCTGGCAACCGTGTGTACTGAATGATAAGGTAGTTCGCTATTGGCAGCTCCATTGTTAAAACGTGTATAGACCTGACAATTTTGTCAGATTTGTCAAAAGCCTAAACACAGCCTAACTCTCTAGTTCGAAATTTTTCAAAATTAATGTGACGAGTACGTTGTGGACGATGCCAGGTTTTAATCTCTCCAGGTGCAGTGGAGTTTGTTGAACATCTAGCGCCATTTTCTGCAATATCCCTGCACCCCAACTAAATGTTGAACTGAACTAAATTTCTTATAAATGTTTTTCTTATATACGTATGCATAATTCAGTACTGGGCGCCGCCGTGGCGTTGTGGATATACGAGTCGACTCCCAACGCAACAAACTTCAAGTCCCAGAACAAGCAACAATTCGTGAGAGAACAATAGCACACGCAACACGAGTGGTTGCTGAGAAACTAGGGTCAAGTCTAACTCGGACTCTAACACCGTCGTTAATATTATTACAGTGCGACCTCAATAAAAGCAACTAATAGAAATTTGGGCAGTTGCTTTTATTGAGTTTATTGCAGTAATCGAGTCAAGAAACTGTAGGTGCCAAAAATGAGACAAAAAGTTGAACACTTTAGAACAGTAAAAAAAAACGTGTCCGGTAAGCTGAGAAATGTTTGACTCTCGTAAAATTTGCAGAGTTAAAATGTTACTCAGCGAAGCATAATTTTCTTGGGGATTTTGCAACTGAATTTTCGTCATCACTTTCGATTCCTTCTGCAAGTCAGTTCCATATTGGTTTCATTTTCGACAATCCAATCGTTTATGTGCTCGGAACAGTCAATAGCTCTTGAAACAAATCATTATTTCGCGGTCTTTCAGGATTTGCTCTATTATGAAAATATACAAATAGCGAACGAAATAAAAGTACATGAAGCAATAGTCGCTTTTATCGTGTCACTTTTTTTGAGGAGTTGGAATGACTGAGTCAACAATGGTAAGATTTAAGGCGTTGCTTTTTTCGAGGAGTTGCAAGCATCGAGTGTTGCTTTTATTGAGGTCGCACTGTATTATAATCCAGTACAAACTTCTGACAGCTATATCTGTCAATTAAATTTTAACCTTCCAAACTGTCAGTGTCATTTTCATTCAGTTGCCTTTGCAGTTTTATCGTGATGATAAACAAAACTCACAGCGTGGCCAAATTTTAAAGATTTGGTTCCAAAATGTTGTTTGTGGGTCCAAAATCAACTGACATTGGATTCATTTATCGAAAAATTATATTCTTCATTTCATGTTACGGAGGGAGTGCGATGACGCACTGCGTTTATCAGCTGTTCCCTCTCTATCTCTTAAATGAAGTACATTGAATCAGCTGTTTCTATTTCTCAAATGTCAGTTGACACAGAAAACCTGGAAAAAACAAAAAGTTCTCAATTTGGAAGAAAAACTCTCAATTTAGAAGAAAATTTCTCAACTTCCATCTCACAGCGCACACCTCTGGCAAAATTTTTTTCGACATGTTCGATAATGACGTGCGATGGATTACGTTTTACGTTTCCTCTCATCTCTCTCATTTATCACTAACGCAGGTCGACGCAATATTTTGTGCATGGCCAATGAATTGTGTGCGTTGAAAGACAACGTCAGCGCAAACGCACTATTGTGTTTCAGCCATTATGCTGACAATCCAACAACAATGGACGCATTGAAAGCCGATATTCGTTTTATTAAAGACTTACCGCCAACAAATGCTTGAAAATGTGGTCGAAATTTTTGTTTCTCAAATGACATTTATTAAATCCAGCCGCGGCGGGCATATGCTTAGTTCTGCTTAAAAACTAATTGGAGAATGTATTCCCTCGATTGAACACAAATAAATGACAGTTTACTAAAAAATCATGTGCTTTGTTTAACGTTAGCTTGAAAAAACACCCGGTACTTTGAGAGCAATGCAGCCAAGGAAAAAGGAAATAAAAAAGTAACCTCAACTGGTTTTTGACACTCGAAGAGGAAGACTCCAATCAAATCAACTTAATTTCGTCGGGTTTCGATTAACAAATTTTAATTAATAATTTCTTACTCATTTCTGATAAAATACTGAACACATAATTTATGGATTTTAGTTACCTGAAAAAAAAGAAACAAAATAAAAACGTTAGAATCTGCATAATAAAGTTGGAATGGTTTTTGTATTCTAAATTCATACTTTCAAATTGAACAAAATACATTTCAACTCTCACAGACAGTTCCTTGTCCGTTTAGAAAAATACATTTAATTGATTGCAATAGATATTTTCAAACACATTCAAATCTTTCAAACAGTTAGTGGCAAGATTTTCTGCGTATGGAACACGCGAATAGGTTCATTTACATCATGTTTTCGTCCAGTTCTGCCGTGAATTGGGTACTGCGTTTTTTTTAATTCTAATTTCTCATGAATGACGGATAAAAAAATGTTTAAGGTTCATCAGCAATGTTTAAATATAGTACTATATCTATGCAGTAAAAAAAACATTAAAATTGAAAGTAGTGCTAATTACAAGAGCGAAAGAAGGCAGGATTGATGAGGGAGATGGGTTGGATGCGCCAAAAATCGGCTTCTTCCACCGAAAATCCGGCATATTTTCATTCTATTTCGTTCCGTTTTCGACATGTTTTCCGCGATCGCTCACGCATGCTGCGTAGCATTTTAGAAAAAAATTGATTACAGGGACAATTTAAATGCAATTTTAATGTTTTTTTCACTGCATACAGACATGCAAACGTTGCTGCTGCACCTAAACAAAAATTATTTTTATCCGCCATTAATGAAAAATACGAATTTTAAAGAAAGCATTACTCAATTCCCGGTAGAACATTATTGAGTGAAAACATGATGCAATTGATCCGATTCGGGTGTTCCACATACAGAAAAACTTGCTTGTCCAGGCTTGACGCCCAGTCGTTTGTAAACAGCCACTTAGTATTTATATTTGTGTATCTTGTTTCACGATAGTTTTTCTTTTTCCTAATATCCGTAAAGATACGAGAATTTTTTGTTTATGTTGTGCTATTTATTCTCTTCATTCATCTCGCATGCACACTTAATGAAAAAAATGGGCGGAGTAAGTAACCTTAAGCTGTGTTTTCTTTAGGGAATCGAAGATAAGATACCAAAATATAAATGACAGCTTTATCAGAGCACAAAAAAAAAAAATTCCTCAGAAATGTAAAAGAAACACGTTCAGAGGGCAAACAGACAGTTGATTGTTTAGGACGAACAACAAGGTTGCGATTATCCCTTAAAAAAAAAAACGTTTCGGAATAACTAATTCCGGAATTATGTGGAAATGGAATCGCGTGGGATAGAATGAGCGGAATAATTTAACACGTCATAAGCATTCGTGATTTAAGAACGAAGAGGGGAATTCTTAGGAATTTCAACAAATTTGTGGACGATTCTAACGAACGTCAGTAATTTCTTATGCTGAACATGTGAAAAGCATATTTTTCAAATGAGCATTTGGTAATCAAAAATGCTGAGCAATTCATCTTAGTCAGGAGGAGCCCACACAAAAAATCGTTTGAATTACACGTGATATAGGGTGGGTGGAAGGATGCGTGCTGATATTCTTTAGGGTTACCATATGACCTTTAAAGACAATATTTTACAAAGCGCCCACCCGGATATCAAACTTGAGCCTGGAAGACGCTCCCACATCAAGCAAAACCATTTAAGCAAACAAGAGAACGAGGCATTTAAAAAACGATGAAAGAAAATAAGTACTACGGGTTGTTTGTAGCAAACTCTCGAATAACTTAAAGTGTACAGCCTTGGCCAAATGTAATAACAAAACAGCTTATCCGTAAAACACAACCAAAATAATACATTCCATACACAAGCACCACGCTATTTTGTTTGTTCACCATATTGGATTGTTCACTATATCGAGCGTCCACTGTAATTGCTGTCGTTTCAACGGATATAGACACACAAAGAATGGTTCTTACCAATGAGAGAGAGAGAGAGGGAACAGCTAATTAACGCAGCGCGTCAACGCACTCCCTCCGTAACATGAAGTCGGCTGGCGCAACGCACTATTGTGTTTCAGCCATTAACCTTCCAACAGCCGAAGGACTAAAAACTGTATTCTTAGAGAAGCATCAGCCTTAATAGTATCCGATACCGTTAAAAGCTTAAAACTGTATTAGTCAGTCAGTAAAATCTTTCCGTCAAGCGTTTTATTGGTCTAGCAACAATTAAATCGCTTGATGTCATAAGAAAGTCGTAATCCGATCTGAATATAGATAAATATTTGAGAGCAATAACATCCAGAACGTAGTTCGAAAAAGTTGTGTAACTGCGGATGACTTTTTTACACAATCCATTTTTATAACCTGCAACTGATTCTCCTTCTATTCCAAGTTTTTCATCGAACGTGACAAACCTTAAACGGTGACATACATTCGATTCCATACGTTTCTATGCGTCATGTGTCAAATGGATAGGTAAGTGGAACTGAAAAGCTATGTCTCTTTTATCAATCGAGTGACGCACGCCAGAGAAATGACGATAGAAATTCCTGAATGCCGTAAGCTTCAAGAATTTCTGTGCATTTATCACTGACAGCTGACAGGCAAGTGGTGAGAGAATCTTAAATGTGCTACCTACACCCAAAAACAGAATTTCATACAAAAATAAATTATTTATTAAGATCATTCATCCATTGCCACATGGATGAGTCGCTTAATATGTACATCTCTCTAGACAAAAGGGTAGCTGCGGCGGACAAAACAATTCAGCCATAGAGAGACTCAGCGGATAAGTTACAAATAATGAATGAATTCCTGTGTGTGCAGCATCAGCACACAGTGCAATTCATTTACGTGTGACATTTGCATTCACTCACTGGTCACAGAGCGTTATTGTTTGAGCTCGTTAATGGCCGACTTCCTCTCTCACTCGGGGAATAGAAAAATTGCCAAACAAAAGTCTCTATGACAGTCATACGGGCACGTTCACAAGGTCACACAGAGCAATTACAAAATGAGCCTGATAAAGAAAAAAGTTCAAACGTGCTGTATACAATCTCTTATATTGAGATTGATCTTCAATGTGTTTCTGTGGGTATTTTTAAAAGATTGGCAAAAGAATTCATGTTGTCTGAGGTTAGGTAGACCCGATTTAGATACAAATTTGACACCAATACCAACGGGAGACCTCGCCAGCGCAATCAAACACAGAAGTCGTTTGGTGTAAATTTAACTCTCATGCACTTGTCGATGTCTGTTCGGGATGGCATTGTGGTTTTGCGGTCTTTCGGCAAAGATGACGGGCTTTCTGTCCCAACTATAGACATTTTCTGAACTTGATTTGATGCTATTATCGTCACTTTCGCAAATAGAACGAATTGTTTTAGAATTTTCCGATTAAGTGAGTAATTTGGCAACAGATTTAGATTGTGTCAATAAATTTTAAAGGCGTTGGGACATTTTCAATATGGGCTGATCAATTTCGATGATGGCAGTCAGTAATATGGTAAAAAAATACTGTTTAACTGCCTTCTAATCGATTGGGTTCAGCAAGAGGAGAAAACAAAATGCCAACCGCAAGCATTGCAGCAAAGTTTATCCAAGCTGAAAAAAGAAATATGATACAGCGACGTGATAGAGAGATGAGGGAGACATTTTATACACCAAAGAATGAGTCGATAAATCAGCTTCAGGGAGTCTCCTTGACGAGATTCAAAGGGCAGGCCATTTGGAATAAGATAAGAGATTAGATTTGATTATCTATTCTGTATCCCAAGAGTTATACCTCATAAATGAGAAATGAGTGCTGATTTAGTTTAATTGATGTTTTCTCCTTTAAAAATACTGAAATTCAGAAAAATGAACTATTACAGTACCTAAAGCCATAAAATAAGATCAGATAAACGGTAAAGGGGAATGAACTAAGCCCTGAACAAAGATGCGGTCAAAATTGAAACCAGTTTCGTATTGTGGAAATATCGCATTAAACCTTAATCACCGTGTTAAACACCAAAGGGATTTAAGTGTAGAACCTGGTGGAATTCCTTAGAATGCTGGTGAATATTTGCAACGAATGATGAGTTCTCAACTTGCCAACAAAGATAGAGATTTCAAACTAAGAATATGAGATTCACCAAAATTCCAACGATATTCACTCGAATAAAACGAATTTCCAGTACTAATCAGAATTAATGTGGCGGCCGTGGCGTAGTGGGTAGGTGCGTCGACTCCTACACTCGATGTTCTCGGTTCGATTCCCGAAAAATCACCTAAAAATTTTTTCACGGCTTCACCTCTTTCCTTTCCTTTTCCTCTTGCCATGGCCTCCTCAGCCATGTCCTCGGACATGGCAGAATGGTTCAAGGCCTATGAAGGGTTCTGATGCTCCTTTCCTTGCCAGGGAGTCGGTCATTTGATTGAATTTTACCCCTTTATGGTCAGATATCCAGCAAAGTTTTACTCTGTTTCTCCTATTCAGCTCTTTAAGCTTCTGTAGGCATTCCCACACGAGCTTAGATTGAATGGAGTAGGAGTCTAGTGCCATTATATGACAGCTTGACTATCTGACACGGTTGGTATAGTTAAATTAAATTTGGACGTCTATGGTATAAATTTCTGCTTAAAAGATGCTGGTGCGTTTGCCCATGGGTTTGAAGTATTTTGTCCCAGGTCCAAATACCCCTGCCACAGTTCCCTCATCAGTTCTTAATCCGTCTGTATACCATTTTACCGTGTTGCTACTCAGTTTGTGGACCAAGGTTTCATTGCTCCAGTCCCTTTTGGTGCTGAGCTTACTGGTGAATTTATTTTGGAAATCGAATTTCCTTATCATGTCATCCTTCGGAATGCCCAGGAGTGGCAGCTTTTTGACTACTACATCGAATTGCCTCGATGTAATGCAGTTTTCTTTCCTTTCCCTTCTTTTGCCATTCTCATGATTGTTTTGTTTGCACATTCTGCAACCACTTAATGCAGGAGAATCAGCTCCAATAGCATTTTTATGGTCGCAGTTTAGACTTGGCGATCTGTCTAGTCGACGTATGTAGCTTTTTATTTCGTGAACAACTGTGATCTGACAGCCACCAGTTTTCAAACACGGGTACCCTATACTCCATTCTCCATATTAAACAAACTACTGACCATTATCTTAGAAGAAAAACCAAGAAAATCCCTGTTTGTCAACAAGTTAAAATTGTTTTTAAGTTTTTCTAAGTGGAACTGTAAATAAGTCATTGCTGACACAAGGAATTAATCACCAATGCGTTGAACATTTGAGTGACTTTCTCATAACTGTATGAATGCCATAAAATGCTGGATTTTCCAAAGAGATGAGATAAATCAATGACTTTTTGCGCCACGATAACTACAGTTCTGAGTTCCCGTTTTCATTCATACTCATCGGCAATAACTCGATCTTTGGAGTTTTACAAGATTTCGAGCAGTGCCTTATTAAAAATGAATCAGCGTGTGGTTATGATTCAAAAATGTCTCTTTGTTCATACAGGCTGTCTTAAAGTTTTGAGTGAGGAAATCATGGGCTTTCCGCTTTGAAAAAAAAATAGATAAAGTGTCTCTACCAAAAAATAAATCCGAGTATAAAACTCGGATTAAGGTGTCTCCACCGAGATTCAAGATTAATTTTTCATAAAGTCTTGTGTTCTTTGGCGTCTTTCAGGTTTTGCTGTTACATTTTTACAAGTAAAGACATAAACACAAATTTTGTAGTAAAAAAATGAAGAAATACTCAAAAGAAAAGTAAAGTTTTAAATTTATTGGAAACTTTTTGACAGATTTTAAATTTTTCTTTGTCAGCACATAAAAATTACGTTTGTTGACATCGAAAAAAGGTTTGTTTGATTTGGGTATCATGATTATTTATTTTTTATTTAGGATTTAGGGGACGTTTGTGAAGGGCAAATAGCATGATAAATGCTAGGGATTTAGTGAATTCTTAGGTGGCTTTAGACGAGTCCCGGACTTGTTTTTTGGCACAGGGTGCTTTCAAAAGTGCAGTCAACAACAAAATGTTGGCGTTTCCTTCTCATAACCAGTTTTGTCACTCCCCCTTTACAAAAAGTGGTAGATCAAGCCAAAAAAAAAGTGATAGATCCAGATTTTCCGTGGTAGAATTTAATCAAGTGTAATGAGACAAAATAAAGACAATTATAAACTCAAAAATAAGTAATTGGTAATAAAAAGTACACAATAAATACTTAGTGTACCATAGCCGTCAAATGTTGCCACGATGCTCTGCAATCTCTTGCCTAATACAACAAAGTGAAACTTGGCTGGGTCTCTAGACACAAGTGGATTGCAGGTAACGGATCCGCAGACGAACACGATAGAGCGGGTACAGGTACTGCGTTCATAGACCCTGAACCGTACTGCAGTGTTAATTGAACAACGGCTACAGTGCTGATTAACGAATGGGAAAACAAACTTCGCCTAGATCTCAAAGTCTCAAACAATCCAAGTGATTAACCAGACCCTATTCCTATAAGGAAATTTTTAGTTTCGATAAGGAGAGCATAAGCTAACGAGCTTTCTTACTGGCCATACACTGCTCATAACGTAGTCAGCAACTGAATATTGAAACAGTAGGTTGAGTGAAGCTTCTAAGAACAAGAGCCAGAGCAGCCCTAAAATAAATTTCAGAATAGAAGCCTACCGCATTTGTGTGAAGATTTGAAAGTATGTAGGTCTGATTGCACCGGTTTTAACGTATGAATATTTGAAGAGTCATTTGCGTAACAAGTTCAGGATCTGTTCAGCCACCTGAATTATGGAAAAAGCGATAGTAATAAATCTATGTACTCGTGTATGCGCTCTAACAACCTACAAAGAATTTCATAAGAAATTAACGAAACCAGAGAAACGTGGAGATTATGGCTCATGTCTGACAGGCGTAGACTTGTTTCTGGGAACCAGCAGACGTATTTTCAACGTCCAAGAAAAAAACATTCTGGAGAGATATTTGGAAATACATGCATTCTGCGAATTTCGATCCAAACACATCTCATGCCTAGCCGCAATTTCTGGATGTTTACGTCTTTCCATACGATTGAGTACATTATTTTAAGGATAGCAATCCACAGAATTACAAGAATCACATATTCCTTGACGACACACATGTGGATTTATTTTTACTTCAACACGCATTTGCGTGAACGTTGACTACGTCGTGCTTCCTTCTAGTTTAACCTCACATAAAGTACCGTCAGATTACGTCCTTGTAACCATGTTTTGGAATTGATCAAAATCATCGCGGATCTCATACCCAGTGAATTACGTAAACCCCTGCGAATGAGAGAGAGAACAGTTCCTTAATAGTCATCATTAAAAAAATATTTTTAAAATAATCGTTCCGCTGCTGGTTCGAATGTTCTCTTGTCATGTCTCTGCTGTTTTTTTTTGTTTCTTCCAAAAATAGCTCCACCCCGCGTAGGTTAGAGCTAACCGTTAGAACAAATTAAAGAATATCGCCTCTGCTGCCGCTATCTGAGGCTATTTTTAAGTTCTCTTTCCTTTATTTTTTAACGCAAACAAACATCGGATTGGTTTGTTTCTGTTCATTCTTCACTCGTGTTGTACACAACGCAAAGCGTAGCCTTTCGTTTCTTGCGTGAGGAGTGAACAAAAAAAAATGTTTAAACAATCAAATTGCGGATTGAGGGGTTCTGACGCACTTTTGTAGACTTGTATTTATTTTAGAGTCTAATTGAATTAAGCGATAAGATAAAAGAAACATTTTTACAGTCTTGGACGGTCGGATGTGCGATATTCATTCTGAACGCAGTAATGAATTGTGTGTCAATGATTAAATGATTAATGCTGAATGATCTGAGGTAACCTGAAGGACATGCAATCTGTGAGAGCTTATCAAACACACTCCCCTAGACTGAGTAATCGCCTTTTTCTGACTGCAATCACCTTGAGAGAGTGGGGGACATTCACGCACACGAGACATTCTCAATGACTAACTGAAACTTTTCTTTTTTGCGACTGGGTGATAGGGACAAAATTGATTAAGTATATCTTATCTGAAACTGCCCTGTAGTGGTTCTGATATTGTCGTTCAATCTTATCGCCGGGAACGTGTGACACGGACGTGGAATCGACAAAAATATTTATGGGGGGGGACATTGTTTCTGTTTGGGGACGTATAGTTTTGCATTTTTTGTTACATAAATGTGTAGAATGGAAATACAGGGGAAATGAGTTTGTTTTTGTTGGCTGTGGACTCAAACAAGGTCGAAGCTTCTAATAGGAAGGCGTAGTGTTATCAATTTGCTAATACAAAAGCCAATTGATAAATTATTTATTTACAAAGTGCAAAAAACAAACTTTATCTGAACAGAAAAGTATTTATTAAAAGGAAGTGTCGGATTTAATGCTTTGCAATAAAATTTTAAGGGAAGACTTGTATTTGACATAAATAAAACAAATTTTCATTAAACTTTCGGGTTCATGCAGAGATTTTTTAAGAGCGTCAACAAGTACAGTGAAGTTGCCAACCTTGCAGCATCCCATAATTCTCCTGTATTATTAAGATTCTGGTTCAGTCTTTGGGGAAAATAGGGCTTGCTCGGCGTGACGTTTTAATAACGTTCTTTAATATAGCATTTCAGTCTGATCATTGCTTTTATCCCCATCTCGCTTGATATTAGTATTATGTTGTACCACATTAAATTTCGGATTTTTCACTTAGCCTTCAATTAGGAGCTGTCGAGTGAACATCTGTAGAACAGTAATTTTTTTTATAGGATACAGTGGTATGTGCGTTATTTTTTTCTAGGAATTTTGCGATGACATTCCAACTGTCAGCTCTTTAGACAGGGCCAATCTGCTTGCTGCGCATTTCGTGGCCAGCTCAACGCTGCCAGATTCGACCTTGTCTCCGTCTGTACTTGAGAGTGTCAATTGTACCATGTGACAAATCCATTTTCGCACTCGTACAGTTGCAAGAGTACTTAAAGATCTCAACGTGCATAAATCCGCTGGCCCGGATGGTATACCCCCCATACTTTTGAAGATTTATTCTTCTGCGCTGGCAAAACCACTGTCCAACCACTGTCCTACTCTTCTGGTCTCTTTTCGAGCGGATGAAAAACAGCATTTGTCCAGCCTGTCCCTAAAAAGGGAAAATCTTCGTCACCCTTCTCCTACCGACCCATAGCATTAACTTCCCTTCTTTCCAAGGTCATGGAAACGCTGATAAACCGTCAGCTTATAAGATATCTTGAATCGCGGAAGTTTCTTAATGACCGGCAGTACGGTTTCCGCAGCAACAGGTCCACTGGTGATTTGATGGCAGATCTCACCGAAAAGTGGAATCAATCCTTGCACAATGCAGGAGAAAGCAAGATCGTTGCGCTTGATATTTCAAAGGCATTTGACAAAGTTTGGCATCAAGCTCTTTTGTCGAAAATGCGTACTTATGGCATCGCTGAGTCTCTTCTTCTATGGATTAGAATGGATTGTTTTCGATGGGTTCAAGTCTGATATTCACCAAATTAATGCTGTTGTTCCCTAAGGCTCTGTTTTGTCTCCGACTCTCTTCCTCATTTTTTTCAATGATCTCCTGTCTGCTACTTCTAATCTAATCCACTCCTTCCCTGATGACAGCACTCTGAACTTTTCATATTCGTTCCAAGACTCAAGACCCTATCCTTCGGCCGTAGAATTGGAGCGGCACATTAAATTCCGACCTTGACAGCATATTTAATTGGGGTAAAAACAATAGAGTGGAATTTTATGCTTCCAAAACTGTCTACTGTCACTTAAGCACTCAAAATAATCGGCCATTATCCCTGAATGGCACTTGTATCGAAGAAACCGAAAAACTTTCCAACCTCGGTATGTGTATCAACTCAACACTTAGTTGGAATGATTACATATTCGAGGTCGCCAAAAATGCTACGAAATGTCTAGGTTTCCTAAAACGATGCAAGAAATACTTCACCCCCCTCCGATTTGGCTTCAATTTATAAGGCCTTCATTCGCCCAAGCTTGAGTATAACGCTCATATCTGGTCTGGTGCTCCTAAGACCTCCCTGCACCTACTTGATAGAATACAACAGCGAGCGATAAAACTTATAGGAGACAGTAATATCTCAAAGTCAATAGACTCGCTCGAACATCGCCGTAATGTCTCGTCCTTGTCATTGTTTACTGGGACATAATACGTCTCTGGCAGCCAACAACATAATGACGCATTTGAGAATATAGCGGTGAACGAACGCACCATTCAGCATTGATTTGGTAAGTTCGATTCGGCAGATCTAAGCCTCCAACAGGAAACGGTAATTGACGACACCATTTTACGAGAAACTGTGGGTGCAGACCCAACAAAAATGGTGCGGAGCATTGCACACAACATGGAAGTATCCCCCATGACAATAAGTCGACACCTATCTAAAATAGGAACATTTTTTTTTTTTTTTACAAAAAAATCCGACATTTCATGTGGTTGTGCTTTTAACCTTAAACAGATTCGTGTATTTTTAAAAAAAAAAAAAAAAAAAAAAAAGGGGACTGCTTTTAAAATCCTAATTTGTCTGACAAGCAGAGAAGAACTGTTTATTTGTAATATAGTCCAAATAGCTGTAAAAGGGAATAAGAGAGGCAACCTGAGACATTCCATGATCGTGGAAGTGTCGGTAATGCAGTAGCAATACATTTGTAGAAAGCCATTGCTTTTCAAAGTTGTCAATTTCTTATGTTTCTTGTGCTGAATTATTGTCTCCACTTTCATTTAATCCCGCTTGCAATTGATACGGATAACTCAAATTTCTGGCCGTGCGTCACAGGCTACTTTCCTCATCTTTGGCTGACGGTCTGTATTCCCGTATTGTTATCGCACTCATTTCCACAACCAGCTGTCAGCAAATGCACTTAAATGTCTGTCAATCATATCTGTCGTTTCTTTGCCTTTGAAATGTTGAAAAGATGATGAGTGTTATGTGTTTGATTTTATGCTTGCGCACTTTGGTTTGAATAGATTCGCTGATTTTGACCCAAAAAGTGAAACGCAAAGTCAATCTTTTAACACTTTCTTCAGTTTTTATATCATATTCAGCACTTTATTTGATATTACGCAAAATTTAAACACACAAAATGGTAGTTTACATAAGTTTTCGTTCTCTTTGGTTTCACGAAACACTGCCCACTTTGACGTCAAAGTTTCCTCCTCAAATGACCACGTATCTCTTGTTCCAGATTCACCCCAAAAGCCAGGCAAGCACTGTGTAATGCTTACAAAATTTGTCAGTGTAACAGTAAAAAAAAAAACGCTGAAAAGTCAAAAAGATCGCCCACGAGCAAATGCACAGTTTAGACATAAATAGAAACAACTTAAGATAATTACTACTTTCACTACGAAAGTGGAAGACATTCCATCGCAGAGCCACCACCGCCGTTGGCTTTACCCTTTGCTCTTCGGACTACTGGATCATACGCAAATGGGCTACTCGAGTCATTGAGTTCATCCGTACAAAATATGCAATTAGCTTAAGTACTTCTATTCATTTTAGAAGGTAAAATGTCCTGCCGTAGCCCTTTAGAGTGGTTTTCTGTGTTTTTATCCTACGGCAAGAGTCGCCTTTAAATTGGAATTCAACACGAATCTCTGCACTGCCATTTGTCAGAACCAAACTGCGCATTAATATTCATTTCTTGAACGACTTTGAGAGAAGCCCATAGATTCTGCAAAAAAAGCAACCAACAAAAAACAAAAACGAACAAGAAAATCAATTAGATACGAGTATGCTATACGCAGATTCTGAAGCCAGCACCATCGGAGATGCGAAACGTAGAAAGCCAGTAAAACGTTAACCAAACGCAGAGGAGCAAAGGAATTGTAAGACGACACACAAAATTAGGTTATATGTTAAAAAGCATACAAATGTACACATATAACCCCACAAAAGACCATAGAGAGATAGAGATAGAACGAGAGAAACAGACGAGGGAAACAAAAATGTGTATAATGGCTAAGGCGTAACTGAAATAATAAGCTAAATACCCCGACCGCATTCGGATGCCTTTTGGTAGAGCTGTTACTCTTGTTTTTATGAGGATTCCTCCAGCGACCTTGAATGCTGTCATTTTACACCTTCATTAATGCGCACAAGAATAAAAACAAAATGTTGGCTTCCATTATCTGCTTCAGAGCCTCCACCGGTTCGGGATGATACTTTGTGTGTTGGTTGTGGGCGGTTGGATGAGTGTGGGGAAGCACAGGAAACCACCACACGAATTTTCTTCTGTTTTTCCCCTCCATCTCCAACTCCCTCACATTTGAGAGGTATTTTCTTAGCGTTTGATTCGATTTTAAGTGGAGATTATTAATCGAAAACTTGTTTTTCACCGCACTGTTTGAGGTTAATGAAAGATGTACGAGAATTGCGCTGTGAGATGAAAATAAGCTGGCATCGTTTGTTGTTGAATGGGGGTGCGGTCTGTTATATATCATGCATTTCCGACAAGCCGCTGTACAAGTTCTGTTTATTTTGATGAACTTCCCAGACAATCATGTGAACAATATTGGACAAAGACGAAAAACTAGAACACTTGAGACAGCTGGAAACTCACAAAAAAAAAACGGGTCGTCCCCTATGAAATGAATCATTCAACTTTTCTTTCTCCTCTTCCTGGTGTTCTGTTTAGCAGAAATGAGTTTATGAACTCAAACAGAAGTCTTTGAAGTTGACAAGTGGGAGTGGTCGTTTGTCAAACACAATAAATATGTCATAACTGTGAGCAAGTGTGAAGTTTTCCATTTTCATTTCAACTTGAAAATTAATAAATTTTCTTCGAGATGAAGTTGAAAAACTGTGTGCTGTCAGTTTTAGAAGAGTTTCTACGTGAAGAATTGCATTAAATCATAATTTGGTTGACAGGTGAATTTCACATTGACAGGCGGTGTTCATCAATAACAAAGGAAATGGACACATTGTCATACTCAAAGAGTGTGTTCAGAATTGTTTTTAAAAATTGGAGATTGAAGTTTTGTAACATAAAAATTCTTTGAGAGATGATAGCTGTCAGAAACATAGCCGAACTTATCCAAAAAATAAAATACAGTCGCCTCCCTCTAAGTCGAACTAATTTTGATATCCCGTGAAAATTCGACTTAGAGGGAGTCGACTGTAATTTCTTTTACACCTCACGTTATTCATAACCTCTAACAAATTCATGTTTATATTTCTAAAGTCTTAACTTTATTTTTTTTCAGTTTCAGACTGTTTCTTTCTTTTTAGGTTGAACTACAGGGTGGTTTAGGCTTTAGCGTCCAACAATAACATTCACAGCTGTCACCAGCGCCAGAAGCTGCGGTGGGTTCTATGTTGCGGTCGTTTTCTACTCCATATTCTGACATTAAACTTTGAAATTGGAAAACTCATTCTCTCCTATTCAGACGTAATGAGTGCCTGAAAGCTATTGTAACTGTCACACTTAGCATATCTGTGCTTTTGAGATATCCAATTTCAACGATTTTCAACTCGTTTCTCCGAATCACTGACACTAAATAACTTAGATTTTAAATATTTTGCCTTGAAATAGAATCCCAATGTTTAGTCAAACCAAGCCATATTCTGAACACCGCCTTCTTTCCCTTCCGAAATATGTAGTGCCATTCAACAAGAGGCGTCATTTTAAATTTCGCGTCACTGATGAACTGTCAAAATTAGACTACCATTGTTATAACTTTTGAAATATGAATCATCAGACATTCCCACAGTATGTTGAAATAGTGAAAATTCATCACAAAAATAGTGAAAATGTGTCGAAAACGTTTCCCAAAGTTCTGAGTGGTTTTGGTCTTCGTCAAACGTCCTCTCGCACAGCGAATTTGTATGTCTCGGCCTGATATGAATGCTTCATCTCTTGTGCCTGAAACACAATACTGCGTTGGTGCTACCGTCGAGTGGCGTTCAATTTTCAACACAAGTAATGTAATAGCACAGTCTGAAATATTGTGTTGTGCTACCGATCTTAGATTTGTTGAAAAATGGGAGTAATGAGAGCAACGTAATCTATCAAGCTGTCGCGACTGAGTGTGAATGATATTCGACGATCACTGGAATCGGGCCCTTCCGCAATCATTTTGCACTGAAAATTTCAAAAACATCTTGACATATGTACACACAAGATAGTCAAGTTGACACAAGAATTGAAGCCAGCAGACAACACCCAACGTCGTTCATTCGTTGATTAAATACTGGAATTAATGAATAAGATTATGATTTTTTTAACACAAAATTGTTCAGTAATGAGACTTATTTCTGTCTGGGTATGTTAACAAATAAAACTGTCACATCTGGGGATCCGAAAACACAAGACAAACAACTTCTTCATCCATACCGAGCGACAGTTTGATGCAGTTTTTAAATTGGCGGTGTCAGTGGTCCGTACCTTTTAGAAAATTATGCTAGTGCAGTCGTTTTGGTGAATAGATGGTGTTATCAAACTATGCTGGTTGACGCTTTCTTTTTTCGTCTGAAATTGATGCCGTGGAAGATGTTTATTTTCAGACGGACTGTGACACATGTTGCTAAGATGACTGGATGGCGCAGTTGGTTAAGTGCTTGCCCTAAGTTAGAGGGGTCCTAGGTTCGAATCCCAGTGAAAGCAAAGTTAATACGCTTTTATCCGGTTTTTCAAATCTGGTCCAGTCACCATTTGCCGTTGGGATCAATCACTGGAGCGGTCGAACAGTGGTAGTAGTCTGACTGTGGGTATCAAAAAGTACCAACATGGTCTAAGTGTGCTGGTGAGTTCACTAGCAGCCCCCTAACCTAACCTGTGACACATGTTACACAGCTCCAGCAGCTCTAGCTCAATCTTCTTCTCTGGATGGTGGATAAGTTCATGGTGTGCTGTATTGCTGCTCTCTATCTCTCTCTTTCACGAGCAGGGGAACTGGCTTTATGCCCACTTTTGGACAAACTTTTCTTGACAGTTATACTGTTATACTGAGCGTTGCCGGTGATTCGACAAAGATGGTACCACGAAAATGGAAGCTATTGTGTTCGGACTCGAACTATGAACCTTCAGCAAAGGAGTCGACGCACGCACGGGGAATATTTGGCAAATGATGTACCATTTTATTAACTCCAGAACTGATACTTTAGATTAATATAAAAAAAAGTATAGTAGAATCTCGAAAACCATGAACAGTTCGGAAAAATGAATGACTTTTTCCCCCATACATTTTGAAAAGATGAACGATGCCTGTTTTATATCTGTTCATCTTTTCGAAATTCTACTGTGCCTCCACTTTTCATAAGAATGTTGCGTATTTCTTTTGATTTAAAAGTACACCTTTTTGTGGATGAACGTTGATGTTGAAAAAATTAGTCTTTATGTTGCTCTAATTCGAGATGCCAACATCATAACGCAGTGGATATTGGCTTGGTTTGAACTTTTTAGTTCTTGCCAACATCGACAAAAACGAAAAAAACTTTCTTGATAAGCATACACGTTTGTCCATGTGCTTATGCGTGAAGTCTGTAAAACTTGGCATCATTTTGTTTTATTGCTACTTCATGATGCACATCTCCATGAATTATTGGAATTACAAAGCATTTCAATCTCGCGTGACCACCAAGTTCAAGAAGCAAATCATTTGTTGCTCCTCTCCCGGAAACAAACGCATGTGGCCATTGAATTAATTTACATTTTACAAACTTTCCTGGTCGCAGCTGGTAATTCACTTCATTTGTTTTCCGATTCATTAAAATTCGATACCAAATCACGTGATTCACAGCAAGATGGCAGAAAATGAATAACCTCCTTAAGTGGTTACACCAACTGGAGGAGTTTCACCAAACAACAAACGACAAAGAAGCAAACAAAATATCAACTTCTGTTCGAAAGAATATCGACCTCTTCTTCCAAACGAGGATGAATAATATTTATATCGAAAGAATATGGCGACTGGGTTAAATTTACGCAATATGTACGAACGATTGGTCCTTGCGAACATGCTCCACCCGAGTGTAATCAATAAACGTCACATATGTTTATGTTCTTGACATCTGTCATCCGAATGGAAGAGATACCTTCGTCAAAACACAGATAAGGTGACAGTCTCACGTTTCTGATGTCATCATTGCATCAGTTGTTAAAAGTCCATTTGGTTCGTGTTCGCAAATGATGTACGCGCTTAAATCCGTAGCAAATTTTTCGTGACATTTCCTCGAAATTTATATCGATCAATTGTTTGTTGTTTATCTGAAAGACAGAAAAATAAAAATCTCTCCTCAATTTGCCATGTCATCTGGTGTGGCGAAGAAGACCGAATGTATGCGAAGCCCCACTCACATAAATGCTATTGAATAAACTACACACGTGCCGGCGAATTCACAGCGGCGAATGGGCGAGAAAAGAAGCCAAACCAAAGGGTTAATGAACAATCAAATCAAAATGATACAAAAAAAAAAAGAATCATTCGAGAAACTAGTTTTATTCTCCAAATGGGGGACGACAAAAGCTTGTTTGGCAAGATTTCCGTACAGTAAATTTGTGCGGATTTGTCTCCGTCCAGTAGCGCTAATAATGAGCAGAAGGAAAGATCAATAAAGCGTGTAACTGAGAGAGACAGAATGACAGGGGGAACTTTATCTGTCATACCGTGGAGAAAGACAAACTTGAATGTCACCGAATTTAATGCGGTCGACTCTTGGTCTTGCTCTGTCAGGGTAATCGTATCGATTCAAACGCCGGTACGCCGGAGATTTTCAATTTGAATGATACATTACGCAAATGAATAAATATAGAAATTAGAAGAAGAAAAATAATAATCTTCACGTGGAGGCAAGCGAGAAATACCGTCATTTCAAGGCGAATTCAAGCATAATTTTGCAGAAATTATTATTTTCAATGGGAAGCAATTATTCGGTTTTCCGTTGGGGATTGATACTCTCCTTTTTTACTCTTTTTTCTGTGTTCTTCACGTCTTTTCTTTCCGGACACGACATAGTCTCAATAGATGAGACATAAGACAGAGAGAGAGAGAGGAGAGATATTCAAATTTCGCACCGAAAAGCGAAGTGAGTGGAACATAAACCCTCGCTCGCTGTCATTATTTTCTTCTCCACCACTCTCGAAGTATTTTAAACGAAATTCAATCCAAAAGAAAAATAGAGAAGGAAAAAAATGCCGAGGAAGAGCGAAGGCGACCACCGTATACTCGTGTATTTTATGTCGTAAAAATTGAATGTCTGTTTTTATATTTTTTTTGCCAAAAAGAAAAGTTGCTTTGTAATGGGATAAAACATCAAAAGCACACATTGCTCACATGGCTCACATGGGCGTCTTTCGAGAATAAAAGGGGACGAACACTGAACAGAAACAAACGACATGCATAGCGTAAATAAAAATACATTTCGTCAAGAGCTGTCTGCGAAGAAGTAATGTCGCAATCAAAGAGTTCATCTTACCCATAAGGACATAATTGCATTATTCATCCGATCTGGTCTGAAGAACAGCTATTTTCAGAGCAGCACTGGGGTGCTGTGGTAGCGGTTTCTCCACACTTTAGAAATGATTGTGGTCACTAAATGGATTTCCACTTTGCGAAAGAAATTTTAATTTCATGGGAATATCAATTTGAATGCAACCCTAACAGAATTGAGCTGAAACCGATGAGTAGGCAGCAGGCAGCAAGTGGAAAATTGTTACTTAACACTGGATCGGGTCAGCAAATCAGGTTGGTTAAGTGTAATTAGCATTTAATTGCTTTATTGGCCGGAGGTTCAAAGTACGACCAGAGGAATGAATCACCACACTAAGTGGTGTTCAATTTGAGACAGTACAGGAACAGAATGGAAACGGAGTATAGGTAAACTATCTCATCAACTTATGGAGTCTTAAGACACAGGTTCAGGGGCCAAGTAAGAACAATGGAGCTTTTGCTGTACCCTTGTGACGGGAAGGTGGTGATAAGTTTTTTTTTTTTCTTCTTCAAATCCATGACCATCTGGTGGTTTCTTTTTAAATTATTATTATTTTGAAACTGACAGCTCTTTGAAAGAACAGCTGTCTCCAATTTCGCACATCAAAATTGGTTGAGCTGCCTCTTGCCAATTTAGACGTTGACGTGAGTTTGCGTTATTCCATAAACCAAGAGTCGAAGATTTGGTTTACACTTAGGAAATATTGCAAAGTAACTTTCAAAGTGGATGCTCTGTTACCAAAAGAATGCTTATTTTGAAAAGAAATTCCGGTCGAAATAATGTGCCAACCACAGCTGGTGTACGCAAGTTTGGAAAGAAAGTTCGTGAGACTGGTTTGTTGATTGACAACTGAACATACGCAACTGAAGCGCTCTGAATATCTCTGCAAATAAACATAGGTCGCACTAGCCGCGAAGAATTTTGCATTAAGATCTCGAATTGTTCGCATGCATAGTCCAATTGACCCAGGAATTAAAGCCAAACGAGCTCATGCTCGTTTCTCTGCGTGGGCTTTAGAACAGCTCGAAATTGACGACCATTTTGCTGCAAAATGTATCTTTTCCCATGAGACGCATTTCCATCATCGGCGTAGTTGTCGTATTTGGAGATCGGAATATCTATTCGGTGTCAAAGAGAAGCCAATGCATGATGAACGTGCGGCAGTTTAGTGTAGTTTTTGGAGTGATGGGAATTTTGCTCCATTTTTGTTCCAAGACGACAATGAAAGAAAAGTAACGGTCAATGGAGAGCGCTATCGAGGCAAAATAGTCATTTTTATGGCCAGAAATTGAAGACTTGGACTTGGGCAAGCTATGCTAGCAGAAAGATGACACCAAGTTCAATAATCGCGCACTCAGTTGTCATTTGACCGTTACGGGGCTGTGATTTGACGCGGTAGCGCTTTGTTTGTGGGATAGATTGATGCTATGCGAATAATCCAGAGACAATTCAGGCAGTCAGGAATAATTTTGATCGATTCGTGAAGTAAAGGCCGAAACCATCAAACCATTGAAAAAGTGTGTTGACAGAAAACCCTACTGCCAAGCCAGCCAGGACAATCACTTAAATGAAATAATGTTCCATAATAAATCGGAAGCTTTACTCCTTTCAAAAAAGCAACAATCATTAAAAAATATTGACCGGTTTCTTTTAAATTTTTTTTTTTAAAAAGAAACCAATAGATGACACCTCGCTTTACACAGTTTCGTTAAGTTCGTTAACTTTTGCTTTCTTACGAAGAATCGCTCTCTACGAATGCAACTGACAGTTGACATGCTTACGTTTCTATAAGCAAATATAGACACTGAAACTGAAGAATGCTTCATGTTACTTTTATTTGCTTTTGACAGTAGTTAAAGTTTTCGTACAGCTATCATAATTGGCCTTATTGACTTTGGGGCAGAGAGAATTTCACACGAGGGGTGTCAATAATGGACAATTGGGATTGATTTTTGTTTATGTCAGCGGGTTGAAATGTCATTGTATGACGTGCTGAATATGTAAAGAGGATTGTTCGATTTGACGAACTTACAAATGCAGCGACGAAATTCAGAATTTCGCTGGAGTGTTGCATTCCAGAATGCAAGAAATGTATGGCGAAATGCAATGTATTTGGGCTGAAATGCAGAAACTAGCCGAAATGTTGAATATGGGTGCGGTGTAAACGGACTTCTTAAGCACAGGGAGTCGTAGTTGTACGCTGTCCTGGCAAAAATTAGTTTACATTTAAACGCATAAGCGTGCATATAATGAATGCTTTGAGTTGGGCAAATTCTGACATTCACGAAACAAGATTGACAACTTTACACTACATACGACTAAGACTGCTACAGCAGAAGCATTGAATGAGTTCACAAACGCATCACTGCGTGATCTATGCGGGATTACCCCTGCATCACATTCACAACGCAAATATTGGCATCACTCTTAAACGTCAAGCATTCATTTCGCGAACCAGATGCGCAAACTTCAAACAAATGAGCAACATGAAATAAGTTGCTTTGTTGATTGAAGTTGATCAAGTGTTTCGGCATCGTTTCGTGTTTGACGTTTCTGAACCCCGTCATTGTGTTCCAGCAAATAGGCTGCACTCAACCAATCTTTTCACCTAGCCGATGTTCTCATCTACTCGTGTGAACACATCGTTTTTCATTTTTCTCTGCTGCTTTGTGGCACATATTCAGATTCCGAGACTCTCCGGAGCGGAATTATGAGGTGCAGTCACTCTACATGACAGGCATCTTATTTGTTGCACCCAAACACGGCTGTTCAGCGTTCATTCAAAAGGCCAAAGATTATACACACTAATTGGGTTTCGAAACGATCAATGGCTTCATTGTCCCCATTCGAAGAGGTCATGCTTTGGTGTCAGAACGTAAAGCGATCAGTCTTACAAAGTTTACGAAAGAGGACACCACTTCTCATAGTGCAAAAGAATCTGTGATGAGTATGATTACTTCTGCGTTGATGTTGTTAATTGAATTTTAATGAATATTCTGACAGAAACATGCGACGTTCAATCTGAACGAATCCGGAGACGAGAACCAAAATTGGATTTACCTCTTTTGTCTATTCGGTATATGCACATTTGTAGTTCACATGCAGATTTACATATGTTCATAAAAGTAAAGACTTGTCAACTAAGAAGATTGAATAAGAAAGGAATCTTAGACAGCAGAACACTACTTGTGTTAGTTTTGACCATATTTAGTATTTTGAAAGAAAATGTGTCACCAATTGAACAGAGCCCAGCATCTAGGGCAGCCAACTTAAACAACTGCGACTGAAATGTCTATATTTAAGAAAGAAAGAAATCTACTACGTTTTTATTATTGTTTATTATTTATTATTGACTGGTGGATGGTGGGTATGTTTGAATGAAATGTGAATGGTGGGTATGTTTTTTTGATTAAATCTGAAGAAACGAGACAATATTCTGACAAGAGTAAGTAGAGTTAAACGTCTAGACACCTTGAAATAAGAAACTCCACTGTTAATTGCGAATAGCAATGGTTTCATGTAGTTAGTCCAACAACACGGGGCTGTTCGATAAGCCAGCATCAGTGTCACTGACTTATCGAGATGGTGCAAGATGGTGCTCGGATTGCGCAGATAATTTTTTCGACATTTTTGTTTGTTTCGGGGCATAGACAAAAATCAAATAGATCCGTCAAACACTAAACTTTTTATAGTGATCGAAGGAACTTTGGTTTGTGACATTTGGACAATTTCGTGTTTTAAAAAAGCAATACTTTTTGGACAGTAAAACCATTAAAGGAACTAAAGACAGACTTAAAGAATGTTAGCTGGGTCTCGTATGGAATGGTGGACAAGTGGTCATTGAATTTCGTGGCGGTCGTACAAGCACAAAAGATGTTTAGAGCTGAGGACGTCCAAATTACGTCAGAAGGCAAGAAATGGTCACTTAGATCCACGTTATTGTGTTGGACGATCGCCGGGTTAATGTTTGTGACCTAAGATTGTAACAATTTTAAATGATACCGTTATTCGAATTATCCATGACCATCTGGGCATGAGAAAAATGATCGACAGGGTGTGTGCCACGTCTGTTGACCACAAAAGGATTCCGGTGAAGTTTGCGAAACAACATTTCGAAGACTTCAAGAGCAATTCGAGTAAATTTTTACGGTGTTTCGTAAGAGTTGATAAATCCTGGATACACCCCTTCACACTAAAAATATAAGAACAGTCAAGACTGTTGACTGGTGCAGAGGAGTGTTTGAAAAAATGCGAAAGTGTCTATTTTGCAGAGCTTCAACAATAATAATAATGGCGGCGCTACAGTCCGAGGTGAACCTGGGCCAAGCTTCTCAGCAACCACTCGTGTTGTGCGTGCTATTGTTCTCTCACGAGTGGAGGGGACCTACAGTTTAATACCGACTCCGAAAGGCGATTTTGAAAAGCTTTTTCGAGACAGTTACTCTTTGAGCATTGTCAGTGACTCGAAAGGGGTGGAGCCGTTTGGTGTTTTTTTTTTTCGAGATTCGATCCTTAGACCTCGAGCGTAGGAGTCGACGTACTTACCCACTACGCCACGGCGCCCGCAGCAGAACCTTAGAAATCATATTTTTTAGAAGGGTGATACACAAAAGTGTATCACGCTGAAAGAAAAATGAATTCAATTTTGGAAAAATAAATACTATTTCATTTCAAAGTCACTGATTTATCGAACACCCCCCTCGTTTGAAATGCACTGTAACCTCATTCTTCATTGATAGGAATTCATATCTTCGTGACTCATTCGACATTGCTAAAACAAAAAATGATATAATTTCTCATTTTCTTTTCCGGCGAATTGACACGGTTCGTTGTACCGTTTCGAATCTTTCGTCGCGCTGTGATTCATAGCATAAATCAATTTATTTCATCTCAAGAGACATTTTCCCTCGGCAGCATCATCAAATTAAATCATTAGGCATGTACATAAATTACAGCCATTAATTGTTCTATAGCAGAACGGTTTTCTATTGCGGAAATGACGCGGAGTTTCGCCTCGGCGTGAACTAATTTCTTAACATAAACATTGCCCTCAAAACACCTCAAAAGATGCCCAGTTTTCTGAAAAGTGTGTGTTGTGGAACATTCCCCGAGGTCAAAACGACGCTTTTAAATCTCATGAATGCACTGCAGGAGACTCATACGAATGACATATAGGATTCGTGTCAACGGGCTATTCAGCAGCAATCTGTGTAGCATGATTCCGACTTCTTTCTTTTGCCTATCCTGCGTCTTAATCCTCCACCATCATCATCGTCATCATCGCCATAGCTGCTGTCGTTGTCTGCATTTATTCTCCAGCATAAATAATTTTAATTGGCCGTAGAGTTTTCGTTTCTCATGCCTCTTCAACAAACTCCTTTCGAACAAGAGGGCTAACTTGAATGTCCGTTGAAAAAGAGAAGAGAAGGATTGAAAACTATCCAGAAAACCTGTTTCGAAACAAAGGCTCGCTTTCAGGCAGAAGGAACAGCACTCGGACACGGGGAGACAAAAAACGAAGGACAAGAAATTGAGATTCTGAGGCAGGTACTCTACTCTTTGTGTATGTTCCTTCTTCTCGTGCACTCTCAGGTATACGTGCATATAGGGTTTCTCACTTGAAGATCTTGTTTCCAGTGAATGCTCGCTCCACTGGTCCTCTCCTTTGCCACAGGATGGCCATAGGAGCGATACAAATGGTGGGAATTTATTTTTTTTTCTCCAACGGAAATGACTCTGGTTTCCATAGAAACTGCAGTGGAAAATAAAAACCATTGGACTAAGATGAGTTGAATGGTCATCCAACATATTGCTGCGGCAGAAGCATACTGCCGCGTCCCCACTCATTGTTTGCACAAATGGAGAGGAGTGAATCCAAAAATAGAATATGACGAGCTTATCTTTGTCCGCTCCTAGTCGGATGGGTTGTGATGTTTACAAGCCTACCGGCGCGGCGGCTGGCGATTATCAACGGCGAAATGAATTGGATTAACTCGATGAATGGAAGAAGCGGTTGTAAACGAAACATGAGTCTATTTTTAAAACTCATAACTTTCGCAAATTGAAAAGGAAAATAACTATCCAAAGCATTTATGGTTTCGAAAACATTTAAATGCCTATGGGTACTGCTTAATTTTGGACTCATCGCAAACACAAGGTACGCCACCCACCACCTACCACGAAAAAAACAAATTGCGTTTTTCCTTTTTAATTGAAGTAATAAATTTTGGTATGTATTTGTTTTTGAATCTATTGAGTCAAGAGGACGTAAGAAATTGCGCACACGGCAAGTCATTGATTAATGGCGAAATTTATTTCGTCTGGGAGCGCTCTCCGGCAGGAGTGTGGTCATTGATTAATTGGCGAAATATGGAGACGAAGGTCACGATTCCATGGAAAACCACTTTCATGTGTTGCTGGGAATGGAAGAGAGCAGCCAGTTATTATGTCTAAGGGTGCATAGGGAAGAGGTTTCATGAAAAGAAGATAATATGAAGGGGCTTCCATGTTGGGAATCATTCCCATACATCGTGAGGTTATTTTTTTTTTCAATAAAAATAAAAGAAGCTGGGGCCTTATTTTGTATTGCTATAGTATCGGAAATCTATTCGAAAATCGGAAATTGGTATTTTGTACCTCTATAGCAAATACACACAATCCGCATTCGAAAATTAAAAGTCATGCCAACTGATTTACGGAAATTTGGTATTTTGTATTCCGAAAACGGATGTCAAAACTGTCCTCACTTACGGATTTTCATTCGATAACAATTTTGCTATCGGATTGTGTGTGCTAAAGTTGTTTTAATTAATTTATTTTATTTTTTCACGCAAAATAGAAACATATTAAGACATTAATATTAAATTTGAGCAGTTATTGTCCAAATATGCAGGTCTTGCCAAAGGATTTCTTCAATCTGCAATTGCAAGCCAGAAATCCAATCAACTTTGGCATCGGCCCAGCGATGCGGAATATAAACGCCGAGGGAGGTTCAAGTAAATACGTGCAGCTCATGCCACTGGAAGATAAGTGATATTAGAGATATTACATCTCACTTTTGCAATAAGTGGCACTCCAAAAGAACCATCGTTTTGATTATCACCCGCCCAACCACATAAATCATTGAAATATACTGGCGAATCGAGAATTTCAACTTAGCATTGTGAGACAATGAAGAATCATCCTGCTCTGAACCATCTTCAAACAAAAAACAACAACTAAACGATATGTTACACTGTGAAAGAATTAAATTGAATTAAATTTATTTGCAACTGGCTTCCATTTGAATGATTATTTTCTGATTTGACAGTTTCATTTTCGGAAATTATTGATAAAAATTTGGCAGCATTCAAACCCAATCCGAAAGTGATACAAAATACGAATTGATTTGAGTATCGGATTTGATTTCCGAATCCAAATCCGAATCCGAAAGTGATACAAAATAAGGCCCCTTGTCTTTAAAGAGCAACTCAGCTGGAAAATTAAAAACAAAGACGACTTTAAGCACATTTTTCAAGCGAAACAAGACTTTCGAATACATATGAATCCAAGAATGTGGCTACGACAGTTTGTGAAACACGATTGTGTTAATTTTTTAGCAACAAATTGTTTTGTTCGTCCTTAAATTCTCACACAAATGGAAGGACCTTTAGCATATTTCGAAGTTAAGTTTTCTATTTTTATACTAGCGGAGCATTGCGAGTTTATGATGGTGTCACGAAATATTTAGTTCCGAGTTGTCAAATCGAACAACACATTACACAATAGTGACTACTGTAACTTGGTGACCATCTAAAAAAAAAAAAAAAAGACACAATGAACATTATTACGGGGACTGTTCGATAAGTCAGTGACTTCGATGCAAGATGGCGATCGGACTCCATTTTTTTGACATCCATATTTCTTTCTGGACATAGACAAAAAAAACAAATAGATCTGTCAAATCTAAGTATTTACAGCGATCAAAAGCAGAAAAAGTGAGTTTCGTGTTTTAATAAAGCACTACTTTTTGCGCGGTAAAACCATTTAAGAAACTGTAGGTAGGTAGGTATAAGTGGCTATGGTGTACTCTTAGACCAGATTTGATCCATTGTGCAGCGACATGGTTTGACTGAGGTCAAGCCAATAGAGTAATAGCGGGAAACCATTTGGAGCCTGTAATGTTAACAATGGCTGTGAAGTAGCGAACTTGGCAAGCTCATCCGCTTTGCAGTTGCCCGGAATGTCTCTATGGCCTGGTACCCAACACAGGCGAATATTAAACTGATCGGCCATATTGTCTAAAGATGAGCGACAGTCGATTACAGCTTTAGAGTCTATAGAGACTAATTCCAGGGCCCTGATGGCTGCCTGGCTGTCCGTGAAAATGCAAATATCACGCGCGAATATTACATTCCATTTGAGCCAGGGCAGAGATTGACTAATCGCTATTATCTCCGCCTAAAACACGCTACAATGATCGGGTAAGCGAAAGGAGAGACTTATATTTAATTCATTAGATAAAACGCCACTGCCAACCCATTCCTGAGTCTTTGGTCCGTCCGTAAAGAAGTATAGGTAGACAGATTTAAAAAATATTATGGAGATTTCCGCGGCCTCGCAGGGAATTGTGCACAAGTGGTTCACTGAATTTCGTTGCGATCGTAGGATGCAGAGCCCCCAGGACGTATAAATGACATCACACCGGAAGTAATGGCCTAAAAATCTACGATATTGCGTTAGACGATTGTCGATTCAGGATTCGTGAGATAGTTAAGATTTTAGCAATTTCAAATCATACCGTCATTCCAATTCTGCATGACCATTTGGGCATGAAAAATTATCGGCCGTGTTTGCGATGAAAAATCCAAAAACGAATAGGGAATGGTGGGCATTTTGCATATTTCGATAGCGAAGTTTGTAAAGCCAACTTTTTCAATTTTTTCACGGAATATCGTAAGTTTGGCGTGGCGAAAAGTGAAGTACACACCCACGGCACTACGGTGATCACTGAAATTGAGTGATCAAACACAATGAACATAAAGGTACTTTTGAAAAGGTTTCAATGAGAATTGCTCGAACTATGTTTGAAAAGAATGACTTTAGACCCGTTTTCATGACATTGCAATATCCTTCACGGAAAATTGGGCATGAGAAAACTATCGGTGTGAAGGGTGCCGCGTTTGCTCACAGTGGAGCAAGTTCAGTTCGTCGTAGTCTTTTAGTTGAAAGTTGCGTTCATATGAATAATCCTCTGGCTGTCGCAGATACCCTTCAGTTCGATCTGGAATAACATGAAAAAAGTCCTGGTGGAAAGCGACTCACGTCAAAACAAGTCAGTCATCGCCACAGCAAAGGCCTATTTTTGCAGAATCCCAAATTATATTTCTTGGATAGTTTGAAAAAGTTCGCTAGACTAAATTTATCAAACTGAAAGGAGACTGCCAACTAGGAGATATCTCATAGGTTGCTTACTTGCAAAGGACGAGTTGTTTTTCTTCGCTCTTTAGACCGAAATCGTAACAAATTCCCTGGCAGTCAACGTGTTTAAAAAAAAAGGAGAAATATAGTCAAAATCGCTTATAACGACATATCATTTATAACGACCAAATTCTTAGGTCCCGCCTGAGCTCTATTATATGTAATCCAATAGCATAAGAAATCGTTTATAACAACATATCGCTCACAACGACTAAATTCGTCAGTCCCTTGAAGGTCGTTATAACTGACTGTACGTATTCTAGGCTAACACAGGTATTTATCGTACAAGACTCGTAGAAGATCCGCCTGACACAGTAATGGGTATATCTATATATCCACTAGAACCTAACCTAACATTCGCACATTCTTCATGGAAAATTGGAGGATTTGTTCATATAAACGCTGCATATGAACGGTCAAGAAACTAAATAATTGTAAATGCAGGTAGGTTAGATCTGTAGTTTTTCCTGCCACAATAACATAACCCAACTTTTTGCATTCTTTATGGAATGCTCTGCAGCTTAAGAACTAGAGCGCCTGCTGGGAGCTTAAATGTAAACAATCACAGGAAAATTAGATCAGTAATTGAACTAGTTTTTGTTCATTTAACGACGTAATCTTTCTGAGAGGTTACGGTCACGACAAAATCTGCTTTTGAGGTAACCTCTTGAATCTTATGATGACTTTCTTAGAATTTCGGCAAGACAATAAAGTAAACACAAGCATATTTTCCTATCGGGGAACCACAAACTATCGCCGCACAAAACCAAACAAAAAATGTCTGCAGTTCGACTGCGATTTTCGGATTTGTTTCCAAGAATATTTCGAGCCATGAATGTGGTTTGTTTAAAGAAACAAAATATGAATAACGGCATTGCAGCATGAATGCGTCTCTTGCAAATTATGGAGGAGATTCAATTTCGATAAGAAGAAAAGGAAAATGTCATTCGCCGGCAATTGTAGTAGAAGTAGGAATTTTATTGGGATTTTTTTCAATTACAATTCTGACAATGCTTTTACCATTGAATGCACTTAAAAATTTAAATTATTTTTTTACCTTTTTTACTTCACAAAAAAAAAACTATAATTAGTGAACAAGTGCACGAACCAATTATGCGTCAACTCAACAAAACCGTACTGCCAATTCTAATTTGTTATGATTTTGACAGCAAGTCATTTATTTGCTGCATGTTAAAAAACAGGGCAGGTTAAATTATTGCACTTAAAGCTGGCACGTCGTACAGTCAGTCCAAAGATTGATTTCAAAACGATGTAGTGAATGTTTTTCTACGCGACATTATATAGCCACTTTGTGTCCTCTTTCTACTCAAAAATCAGGCTCACACACTTGGGGGCACATACTTGTGCAATGAACCAGATGCCATTATTGAGTTTTCCCAAAAACAACAGATGGAAATACGCATAATTGCGTGTTTATTTTAATTTTTCATCTTTCCTGTGACATCTTACATAAGATAAGTGTTGAAATAAGAAAATACTAAATTGAAAGCAAATTTTTATCTTTACGATGCACAGCCCCAGCCAAAAACAATAAAAAGAGCCCCAATCCAAAATGGCAGACATGTTTTGGTTGACTCCACCACACCATTCCTCTAACGTGCCGTTTCAGCTTAAAAGACTCATCGGACCCGACCAGGGGTCTGAGAGAAAACAAGAACAAAAAAAAAATGTCATCCCCCGAATTCGCATTCAACAAATAACAATAAAAAAAGAGGACGTTAGAAAAATTTACTTTTAATTCCTTACGTCATGACGGCTGTGAATTAGTGGCCAAAAAAATGCCTACAATAGACATTTTCACTCAAAAACCAGTCCTCACCCTTGGGCGGAGGAAAACGAACCCAATACACGCACCCAAGAGCGAGAGGAATTAGACGAGCGAGTGGAAATTCCGATGGCGAACAAACCAACGAAAGACCGGGGAAGACCCACCAAACATCGTTTTTCGAGTGAACGAACCAACGCGAACGTTGGTGGAAAATTTTTTCAAATCTCCTGCGATGGTGGAAAAACCATCCGAAGAAGAACCAAGGCGAGGAGGAATGGATAAAAGAAATAAAAAAAAAACAAAGTTTCTGTCTCCTCTAGGCTGAGTGGATTCTCCACTATTTTCACTCGTTTTTTCGCAATTAATCATCAAACACCAAGTCTGAGTCTGAGGAGCACACCACCGCCAGCCAACCAAGTGTGATTCATTCTCCCAATTGGACAGAGCGAGAGGAATATAAAAACAATCCCTTAACCCTCTTTCCGGTGAACAGAGAGGTTTTTCCATCAATTTCATCCAGAAACTTCAACGAAAAAAAAAAAAAAAAAACTGACTGCACAATACGAATTGATGCAAAATACTGCACTTTGCACTCTGATGCAGCTCATACATTCCAGCTAATTGGGCGGCCAGTTGGGGATGGTGGGACTTACCTTATCGCACAGGGTCTTCACTTGTGTCTCTGTCAACTGATTACACTCGTTCAGCTGCTCAATCCATTGATCCAGGTCTTTTGTGGTCGCTTTATCCTCCATGGTGGTAGAAGAAAAAGTCTCGTCGATCTTTGTCGATTCAATTTTGACGGATTTTTTTTAACCGGTACAAGCGAGAAAAAAAAAGAAGGAAAATATGTAATTCCTCTTCAAAAAACACACGAAAACACGTCTCGATTTCTCGTTTTCTATCCCTTCTTTCCGACTAAACACTCCTCCGGCGATACAGAACGAAGGAAATGGAGGATGAACCCTCTTTCGCTGTCTCACTCGATCCACACACACGAAAAAAAAAGAATAACTCAAAAAAAAACTGCGAATTGCAATGAAAAACGAACTTCCTCTCAACGAATTTCACACAAAGTTGCAAATTAATCTCCAAAAATGTTGCCAAAAAACTAAATTAAATGAACACACAAATGTGGCGGCGGAAATTCAAAATCAAGGAGTTTCCTTTCGAATGATTTTCGGGAATCTTTTCTCGCACTTCACGCACCGAGTGGATCTTTTTCCGTTCTGCTTTTACTTCTGCTGCTGTAGACTTGTGTTTCGAGGGAAAAATGGGCGATCGTTGTCGTCTTTTTTGTCTGATTTGCTGCTTCTTTTCGTTTTCGATTGATTTTAATTTGATTGAGAAAGAGACGGAGCGACCGAAGGGGAGAGCGAACGGCGCAACACGAAATACGGAAAATTATTTAAAAAAAAAAGAGAAGAGAAAAAAAATTATGATAAATTTTCGCTTTCGGATTTGACTGAAGGAATTGGTGTGTAAATCGGTACTTGCTGAGGTGTTTTTTTTTCTTATTTGTGGTTAGGGCGGATGTAGAAATGTTTATTTTGTTGTTGTTTTTGTTAGGAGTTTTCGTAGAATTTTCTTAATTTGTATCGATGGTAGTGTCTTTGTTGGAAAAAACTATAGAGCGAAATACGGATAAGCGAATTGTTTGAACTTCAGCAAGCACACTTGTACAAAATGGCCGATGAATTTTATTAGCCGAAGAATGATGAATGTGACGTCATGTTTAAGTGGCGTTGCCTGTGAAAAGTTTCGTTGAGTTGTTGCGACATCTGGTTGATTGGATATGACAACTGCGAAAGCGATGTGCGATCGCATGTGGATGTAGAGTGGTGTTCAGTAAGAGGACATGAGTGATTCGGATTAAAATACTTTCGGAGCGGATAAAAGTTTATTAAATATTTTTGACTAAATCTCAAGATTAAAAATATAAACGTTTCTCAGTTAACGGGAAAACAAAAATGGAAATTACAAAAAAACAGTTTTAAAGGTTAACTTTTTCATTCTTCATACGATATCCATATCCAATACAAAATGGATGACATTTGACAGTTAGCAGTAAAGGCCGAAAGCGACTGGATGGCGCAGTTGGTTAAGTGCCTGCCCCAAGTAAGAGGGGTCCCAGGTTCAAATCCCAGTGAAATCGAATCTGGTTCAGTCACCATTTGCCGTTGGGATCAAATTAACGGCACTGGAATAGGTTGGAGTAGGTTGCTGGCAGTACAATAGACCTGTTTTGAGTCTGAGTGCTGTAGAGCAGCGTTTCAAAAATGCTTCGAAAAAAAAGGACAGGCCGGCACCAAGGTTGTACATTGTATGACGTACACTCCCGATCTCCTGGCAAGCATTGCTCCATTTTCTAGCTTATCCTGGTAATGTTTAGGGTATTATCCCGCTTTGTAAACATGCAAACTGCCAAACGTATTAAGACGGCGTTTGCATCAGTGGAAGAAGGTAAATATGTCGAAGAGAAAGAGTATGATTTTGCAAATAGTTGGAAAGGGATTTATTTTCGGCGATATAACCTTTTGAGAAATCTCACGATCTCTCTCCAGCATTTCTGCCTTCTCCCGATCAGGAAATCATAGTGTAGCAAGCGATTCAACACCTTGTGTCAATTGCGCCAAGAATGTTGTCAAATAATATCCGCAGCATAATTTTTGACACTTATTATGTGACATGACGTCAAAATTAATATCCACAGAGCAAATTGTTGATCTAATGTGGCAACGTCAAAATTATATTTTGGGTAAAATTGAGTTATACTTTAAACGCACCTGACGCACAACCTAAGTGTTAACAAATCTTGGACTTTTTCCCATACATCATACAATTTTTAATTTGTCAAAATGTCGTTAAAAAACACAAATAATCATAATTTTTCTAAAAGAATGAGCAAAATATTTTTTTAAGAGGATTTTCTGTAAGTTATGTTTTTAGAAAATGTAATCTCTCCCTTACATGCTCACTGCCATCTACCTTTCAACATCTGTCACATAAAACAAATCGAAATCGAAACACGAACAACCACCAACTTCGCGGTAATGCAGACTTTTTTTCTTTTTTTCCTTCTTTTTCCGAAACCTTCCTCGTAGGTTGACGCGTGTCGATTGCGCTCCAATAAATTTTTGAAATAAATTATGTCTGAAACATTGCAATTGCGTGGTACCCTTTTGGGACACAATGGCTGGGTTACCCAAATTGCCACCAACCCCAAGGATCCCGACACAATCATCTCAGCTTCTCGCGGTAAGTTTCCCTCAAGAAGTTTCGTCATTTTCTGTGGTTAGGACGAACTTGGAATCCTTAATTATCAAGGGAATCCTTAATGATTACTGACCTAAACAAGGATAAATCTCATCACCTTCTCTCCATCAACAGACAAGACTTTGATCGTGTGGAAATTGACCCGTGACGAGGACAACAATTACGGTTTCCCACAGAAACGTTTGTATGGACACTCGCACTTCATCAGTGACGTTGTCCTCTCATCTGACGGCAACTACGCTCTATCTGGCTCATGGGACAAGACACTCCGTCTCTGGGATTTGGCCGCTGGCAAGACAACTCGTCGCTTTGAAGACCACACCAAGGTGAAAGATTTTCTACTTATTTGAGTTGCTTAGGGCTTAGACTAGGGAACTAGCTAAGTGGTACCCAGTAGGGAGATCAGGTTTAGGATGAGGCAAAGGCCATAAAGGCCAATTCACTGAAAATGGGTACCACATTTTATTGCGCCTATGCGAGGCAGAAGATTTTAAGTGGAGTCACACGTTCAACACGATTTATTGAGTAGACATCTCTTGAGACCATGTTGAAATGTAGCCCAGAGTTGTAAGTTTCTTTATGCATACATACTTTTTGACTTTCCCTCGTGGAGTTGCCTGAACAGTGTAACTAATTGATTTTCTTTTAATTTCGCAGGATGTCCTCTCAGTTGCATTCTCAGCTGATAACCGTCAAATCGTTTCCGGTTCCCGGGACAAGACCATCAAGTTGTGGAACACCTTGGCCGAGTGCAAGTACACCATCCAAGAAGATGGACACACCGACTGGGTGTCGTGCGTGCGTTTCTCACCAAACCACTCAAATCCAATCATCGTGTCATGCGGCTGGGATCGCACCGTCAAGGTCTGGAATCTGGCAAATTGCAAGTTGAAGAACAACCACCACGGTCACAGCGGCTACTTGAACACCGTCACCGTATCGCCCGATGGTTCCCTCTGCACCTCCGGAGGCAAGGACGCCAAGGCTCTCTTGTGGGATCTCAATGACGGCAAGAACCTGTACACCCTCGAGCACAACGACATCATCAACGCTTTGTGCTTCTCGCCCAACCGCTACTGGTTGTGCGTCGCCTACGGCCCATCAATCAAGATCTGGGATCTTGCATGCAAGAAGACAGTCGAGGAGCTCCGCCCAGAGGTCGTTTCACAGACATCCAAGGCCGATCAGCCACAGTGCCTGTCGCTGGCCTGGTCCACCGATGGTCAAACCCTCTTCGCCGGCTACTCCGACAACACCATCCGTGTCTGGCAAGTGTCGGTCTCCGCTCACTAAAGCGCGGCGGCAATGTTTGCCACACAAGATTACCTTGAAAACTTTTTTACTGTATTGAGCAGTTTGTTTATCATATAAACAAATAAAAACAAGCGAAAGTTATATGACTTAGTTTTAATTTTGTAGTTCTAGATGAAATTAGTGAAATAAACGCATAGTATTCCAAAACATTTGTCTGTGAGGCTTGTATCTTGGATGAGGTTATCGCAGAGGCTTTTCAGTCGAGCATTATGCAACAGTGCGACCTTTCGTCTTTTTGGCGGGAATAGTGTGCCTCCAAGATGGCTGATGTAATGAAGGAGATTTTGGACAAATGCAAGGAAGACAAATGAAGATTGGATTTACTGTTATGTAGCATAAATGCTGAATTTCTCTTTCCACTTACATTCCTTGTGTATCCATTCGCTTTGAAGTGCATGCAGGAGACATTTATTCACCGTCCATATGATCCATATGAAAATGTTTCAATCTCGGCATCAATCAGTTAAACAACATTTTTGAGGAAGATATTTCAAATATGTTTCATAGAGTTAGTTGAATAAGAATACAATTGGATTAGAGATGCGTGCCAATTGTGCCGAGGGATGAGTACATTTAGACCCGATTTCGACCGATTGCCTGATGGTTTTCAGCCTGACGTGACAACTGGATTTCTCCAAAACTGCGGTACAAAAAATATAAAATTGCTGATTCTTTCAGAGAACTCGAACAGGCCTCATGAGCCCTAGTCCACTCTTCACCACCTTCCAGGAGGTTAATAATTTTGAGGTGGTACCTACAATTTCTATGGCCTGCTGATGACGACTACTAATGTTATAAGTTCTGTGCGTCATGTACAAAATGTTTCTCTTTGTGAAAAGCTGTTTGACTCCTTTGTCGTCATTTCATATTTTTCGTATTTAATAAATCAACAAAATATGCCAGTATTTATCGGGCTCAATTCTGCGACCGCCTTTCTGTCCTTGGCTGATAATATCCACAGCTATTTATATTCAAGAAACATACACATGCTCTTCCGTGATGCTAATGGCTTAGTCCGGCGGCACTCTTTCCTTGATGCAGTTCTGACTTCTGTAGGTAAAGCGGAATATTACGCTACTTCTTCATAGTTTGATTAGTTTGCAGGGTCAAAGCCTAATCCTGCTGCTGTCAGAAGTAAGTCTTGCAACTCATCCCTGAAATTTTCATAATTTCCATAATTCTTTCAACTACTTCTTTTCTTCTTCTTCTGCTCCTTCTTCTTCTTCTTTTTCTCCTTCTTCTTCTTGGACATCTTTTATTTCATTGTACCACAGCCTCAGAGTCGATGATTCTTGATGCCGGAGCTAAATTGTTCATGCGCTCTACATGACCTGCCCATGTAAGTTGTTGAATCCGTAGTGGCCTGGATAGACTCACGTCGCTATACAGGCCGTGCAGTTTGTGGTTGAATCTTCTCCTTGAACCGCCATCAACGCAAACAGAACCAACGACCTTCTTTTTTTGTGGCACTACAGTCCAGCTTGTACCTGGCGCCCAACCAACGAACGTCTTCAGTTTTACATACCTAGTTAGTTGAGGTCCCTCTACACTTGTATGGTCCACCTCAATTATGGACGTCCTCTCTTGCTTTGTTGCATAGGCTCGTCAAAAATCATCAGGCCAGAGCAAAGTTGTACATGCGCTATGCATGGCAGCTAACTTTAGTTTTCAATCCGTAAACGCCTAGACTCATCTACAGCCCATATAGTTCGTTGTTAAATCTTCTTCTTTAATCGCATTAACACAAACAGGAACAACTCTCCTCTCAAAGAGACCACGGGGTCATTCATTCTTTAAGGCTATGTAGAGGAGGACTTGGATGATCAAGATCTTGCACAAAGTAAGCTTATTCCTTCATGGGAGGGCTCTATTACTCCTGTTTTTCGAAGAAGTAGCAATTGGTAAGAGCTATTTTGCATTTGATCACGGTACTTATTTTATTCGTACTGTTTACCGCGGAGTCGAGGTAGACGAAGTCCTTCAACACTTCGAAGTTATAGTTGCCCATGGTGACGTTAAGGTCAAGCCATCGATGCTGTATATACTTTTTTGAAGACAGCATATACTTCGTTTTACTCTCGTTTACCGCCATACCCATTTTAGTAGCTTCCTTTTAAATGCCTGAAAACACTTCATTGACGGTTCGCTGTGTCAATGTATGAATGCCATCTCCCTTTCAGACCTTCAATGTCAAGAAGGTCTCGTTAAGTTCGTTACCGACCTAGATGGAGGATCGATAGTTTTCCATCATCATCGTGCCAGAACTCGCCTTATAGCTTGTCTTTATGCACGCTGTCTTGAAAACGACGAATAGGTGTTGGGTGTCGATCTGCATTTGTTAAGTCTTTTCCAAGATCTGCCAATTTGCAAACCCCTGGTATATTGTGGACTTCCCTGGTCTGAAAACACACTCATAAGAACCTATCAGATTGTTGACGTGTTGTTTTAGAAATTCGCACGGCAGAGAAGATCTTATACGCGATGTTAAGAAGACTGATCCCACCATTACTGGCGCAGGCAAAGGGATCAGAGAAATGAAAGCGAGACTCCACTCATCGGGCGTGCTTTCCTACGACCATGTCTTACAGATGAGCTTGTACATCACCTCCTGCTGCTTAACAGATTTCAGCAAGACAGGTCTCTTCCCCAGCAGCTTTGTTAGACTGCAGTCTTATCCGTCCACAATATCAAAACAATTTCATACAAAAATTAGTCGTGTAGTAATTGTTTCACTTCAGAGTAACTTTTCTATTATGATCATCTTCTCCCTTTCCTGATAGCGCTGATGTTCTTCGGATGTGCTAAAAAGTTACAGGAGTAAACTGCTTGACGTAAATAACGATCACTCAATCTGACAAGATTCAACATTCATTCTGATCCAGTGAACCAGAGAAAAGATGAACAACCCCTCGACCCCATTGGCACTTCAAACATAACCTCAGCATAACGAAAGAAAACACGTGCGCATTGATGTTGTTTTTTTTATAGAATTATATTACTATTTCGTTTCTTTTCTCACTGAATGACAAAGATGTGTCTCGACACAACATATGCATGGTTGTTGCTTGTTCTTTTTTTCAATTACTTTTCTACAATTTATTTCTAAACATTTCGCTTCGTGCATCGAAGCCGGTAACCCATTGCAAGGCGCTTATTTTCACTTTCAAATAATTTAGTTCTTATCAAACAAATAGTACGCGTAATAAAACAGTGTTTAAATTCTAGTTCGAGTTAAATCAATAAATTATTTAGTTGTTTTTGGTTTTTGTATTATTTTGAGCTTGGAGCATTCTTATTCGACGACGTCGCGGATAGCGGTGAGTTTCCATTGCTTCCTCTGGACGATGCTGCAGCTGGTGACATGGAATTGCTATGTGACGCAGAGACGGGTTGCGCTGCATTTGCGGCGATCCGATAGACTCCATTTCGAAATACAATTATTAAGACTGTTATGTTATCTACAGAGCCGCGGTAGTAGGATTGCATGGCTAAGCTCTTTGCCCCGTAATCGGCTTCGTGGATGTGCTCCTTGATGAAGGCGACCGCCTCTTCGTTTGAGAATGTATCCCAGAGGCCGTCCGAGGCAAGGATTAAAAATGTTGGTCTACAAAATTGAAAAGCAAGTATTAATGGATGAATATTGACCAACGGGGACGGGGTCTACTCACTTGTGGTCGGTTAATTCGAATGTTAGTATGTCTGGATTTGCTATGACTAGATTTTTGTCTTTTAACGGGTAATCACCCAGCGCACGTGATGTGGCCAAGATGCCAGCAACGCGCCATACACCTCTGAATGCAATGAAACCACCAGCGTCGTGTATTCGTTTTCTCTCGCGAACCTGAAATCACAAGAGTCAGTCCAATTTTGCAAGAGCTCCTCAAGCAGAGTGAGATCTGACCTGTTGTGGTTTATGATCGAAGGACAAGGGGATCGCCACTCCTCTCGAATCGCACATGACCCCTCTTGAATCGCCCACATTGGCTACGATTAGTCTGGTCCCTTGGATAATAGCAATGAGTGCGGTTGTTCCAGCGATGTTTGTCTGTAAGAAGAAAATTGATTAGAAGGGCTGGGCATTGATGTGAACACTCGTGGATCGGTTACCGTTTTCTTTGCTGCCTCTACTAGTTTGTAGTCTGCTGCCAGTACTTCGTCTGTGATCATCTTGCCAAAATTTATTTTTCCGTGTTCTATGTAGCATTTGGCGTCAAAACTGGTTGGAGCTTGCTTGCTTCCGTCTTTGGAATTGTTGCTGATGTTGAACAAATTGTCTTTGCCCAGTGGTCGTATGAGGGAGTTGAGTTTGGACGTGAAGACGTCTGGTTCGCGGTGCGGTGTGGTCTGTTTTGGGGATGTGCAGTCATCTGTAGTACTAATGAAAGAAAAGCATTGAATTGTGATTAGAAGAGGAACTTCGGTTGAGAGGTTATGTAAGGAAGAGAATGTGTAACCACATTGAAGAGCTGGTCAACTAAGCGATAATTGTAATTCTGGTATGACATGTCTAATAAGTGTTTTTGTGGTTGTCTTGCAATATGGAAAGTTGGGTGACCGGGTAATGATGTCATTAGCTGTGCATCCATTGTTTTTTCACGATCTTGAAATACTTCTCTTGGTGGAATTTTCAGTAGGGGAGGGTGTGGGCACAAAAGGAAGTTAAAGACAGCCCTAAATTTACGAAATGCCAGCAACGATATCTGTAAATGCTTAGGTCAAGTTGACATACAGCAACACCGCGGCGGCGCCGTCTGCATAGCCTCTGAAGCAACAGTTGAGAGATGGTTCTGAACTAACAAGTAGCGAACATCCTAAGCAAAAGTATGTGCCTCTGCCCTATCCAGTCTGACGGTTGTGTAGAAAAGTAGATTGCTATGAAGGACCAAATTCCTTCGGATGCACGGAGGGGCACCCAAAGCACGAAGAAGGAAGACGCTTTGCGAGTGTACTCCTGGAATATCGAAAAACTATACACTCCCAGAGTAACTCATCAATATACGACTGGATGGCGCAGTTGGTTAAGTGCCTCCAAGCTAGAGGGGTCTCAGGTTCGAATCCCAGTGAAATCGAAGTCACCATTTGCCGTTGGGATCAAATTAATGACACTGGAGTAGGTTGCTACCTGGCAGTAACAACGGACCAGTATTGAGTCTGAGTGCTCCAGTGCAGCGTTTCAAAAATTCTCAAAAAAAAAAAAAAAACTCATCAATAGGATCCTTACGGAGTACAAGGTGGACAATACTGCGATCCAGGAAGTATGCTGAATAGAACGATAGGAAAAAAAGAGAGCGACATTTTTTGGAGTTGTCACAAAAGTTTGCACATATTGGGCTGCGGATTTGTCGGGAGAAAGTGGCAAAGTCAAAGGTCTTAGACTTTAATCTAATAAACGACCGCCTGTCTGTGATCCGTATTTAAGGAAGATTCCACACATCAGCCTCATATGTGCACACGCCCTTGCCCACGAGGTTGAAGATTCCATCAAAGAGGATTTCTATGACCCATCGGACAGTGCCTACTGATCTTGACTGAGTACGATGTAAATATTTTTCAATACCAAAATCGGTAAGAACAGCTTCGGCGGAGTGATCGGAAAGCACTGTTTTCACAACGCGACAGTAAATAACGGCTTTCAACTCACGGACCACGCGACAGCACGTAATATGGTAGTAAGCAGCACGAGTGGAAGACAATGGACCAGTTTTTGGGTCTGAGTGCTTCAGTGTAGTGCTACAAAAACCTCCAACAATAAAAAAAAAAAAAAAAAAAGCAGCACGAGATTTCGTCGCAAAATAATCGTTAAGACGAACCCCGGATAGTAGAACCTCAAGAAAATCACGCTTGAGCTCCTCGACGCAAGTTATTCGTCAAATATCCTGGAATGTGTAAACATTCCGAGGAGCAATGTCTGAATTTTGTTAATTCTTAATTGCACCACGATTCAGAGCCCGATTATACAATGTCAGAAAGCACAGAAAACACAGCACAGAAAGGAGTTTTGAAATTGGAAGCCTGAGCACACCGGAAATTGTCCGAACTTACGGAGAGCAACCATGCGAGTGACTATGGTATGCCCACGTCACAAACACCGATAAAATGTAGTTGCATTGCCGTTCAAGGCGTGCTGGCTGGAGAGACATGTTGAGTGAGGCCCAGGTCCACCTCGGACTGTAGCGCCTTAAGAAGGAGAATAAGAAGTTGAAGAAGATCCAAATCTATCAATTTTACGCATACTAGGCATACTATGCAGTATTATGCTTTTGGTTTTGCATCTACACCAGTATAAAGATTAACTTACTGAAAAATTTAAACCAGCTGACCACGAAATGCGTAGAACATACGAGTATATCGATTGGATGCTTGAAAACCAGCATTCGAAAATGAGGAAGGCATAAGCGTCACCTTCGATTTTCATCTTCTTCTTCTTCTTAGAGCGCTACAGTCCAAGGTGGACCTGGGCCTCACTCAACTTGCCTCTCCAGCCAGCACGATCTTTCGCCAGCTGTCTCCAGTTTCGCACACCAAGCCGGCCGAGGTCCCCCTCGACTTGTGTGCGCCACCTTGAACGTGAATGTCCTCTGTTGCGTTGTCCCACAGGCTCAGAGTCGAAGACCCTTCGGGCCGGAGCTAAGTTGTCCATACGCTCTACATGGCCTAGCCATCTTAGGCGTTGGATCCGTAGACGCCTGGCTGGACTCATGTCGCTATACTGCCCATACAGTTCGTGGTTGAACCTTCTCGTTCAAATGCCATCAATGCAAACAGGACCAAGGATCGCGCGCAGAACTTTTCTCTCGAAAAGACCAAGAGACTGTTCATCCGTTTGGGATATTGTCCATGCCTCTGTGCCGTACAGCAGGACTGGAATGATCAAGCTCTTGTATAGAGTCAGCTAGGTCTTTCGAGAATGGGGTCTACTACTCAATTGCCTTTTGAGCCCATAAAACAGCGGTTGGCAAGAGTTATTCTGCGTTTGATCTCGGTACTAATGTTGTTTGAACTGTTTACCGCGGAGCCGAGGTAGACGAAGTCCTTCACTACCTCAAAGTTATAGCTGCCTATGCTGACGTTCTGGACAAGTCGTCGATGTTGTCAAGTATATATTATTCGTCAAGTTGTTGTCGAGTTATTGCTTTTGACGAATATTCGTCAAAAAATGGACGTTCAACACAGAAAATTATCGAATTGGACCGCCTTGAATGTCATTTGAAGGATATATTTCGGAAATACAGCCCTTTCCGTTCGAAGAAGCAGCTGCCCAACATTGAGTTCCTCGCGCACTGTCGTGTGTGCCAGGGCGCCATTCTGAGCCAGGCCTGAATGGTGGCAGTATACGAGCCGGGATGGTGGCCGGCTTGTCGCGCTCGGCAGCGACCCCACTACGGGGGTGGGAGGGGGATTACGCCATGCACTAACCAGTGTGTGCGGGGATTCAAAGGTAACGGACAACGGCATACGAATTTCATCAAAATCTAAATCATAACTGTGTTTTATTTAAATTTACTTTCGGAAGCACAAGTTGGACGAGCCTGTACATTCCAGTTTTGAACAAACTTAAAAACACTGATAAACCGTATCTCGAACCCCAAAAGATTAGTCAACTAATGACGCATCTGCGTAGGGTTTTGTTAAACAAAATAAGTACATCAGTCAATTGTCTTACGTCAATTGCAGCTGCCGAATTAGGATTTCCGGGTGCACACAATCATGAGCAAATACGCTCCACTGTGACATTGATTCCACGGACTCAGACTGATGGAATCATCGCATTCTACTTGTCGTTTATCAATCTAATGCATCAACACCTCATTGTTTGTTTTTCCTCGGAACAATTCCACGGTAAATATTTTGCTCGGATGACGTAGTTGTGCGTTTTCCAAATTTAATATATCACCGTGCCAACAAAACCGAAAGGAAAATACACTCCAAATCTGCCCTTACTCTCACGTCCCTGTGCCCATGTCTCGACACAATCTCAGCGGTCGTTTTAATTTTCATTTCAATTTGGACAGTGGCCAACTGACGAATTCGTTGGGCGCGTAGTGTGTCCATTAGATACACGCCGCCATCGATTGGAGGCGCACAAAGGCGGCCCCTCTCGAAAATAATAAACAATTGAAAATAGAAAATAGAAAAATTGAAAACAAAAAAATTGCTCAGATAAATCTCTTCTATTCTTATCAAACGGTGCATGGTCGCTGTTTGGAGATTTCGGCACGATTTATGCGCGCCGAAATTAGTCTCGAAAATATTTGGCCCCTGTGCCCACATGGTGGCTGACGATGACGGTGGCTTTGGCAAGGTCATTGTGCGGGGCAGCTGGGGGTGTGTGCTCAGATATTTTCTATTTTGGATACTCTGCCGTAAGAAAAACAAACAAATAGTACTACTGTCGCCAGCTAGAGCTACGAACCTGTGAGATTTACGAAGACTATCTCTTCGGCGCACCGTTGCCGCTGTGGCCGCGTTGTTCTCTTTGTTGCTTTCATCTTTCCGACTGGATTTCCTCTTCAGGTAGGGGCTGTTATCGTAGTCACTCGTGTTTCCGTCAACACCCAGGTGGTCCCCACCGTCTCCTGCTCCGGCTGTCTCCCCTTTCAGGATTGCCGCTGTTTCAATGATCTTGTGATACAAATTCTTAACTAGGATATCTTTGGCAAAGTCGGCGGCAAACTCCCCACCGTGCCCGTCGAAGACGGCGAAGAATGAAATGCCTGTGTTGTTGTTGACGTTCTCCTCGATGATGAATCTGCAAGTAGAGAGAGAATGAAAGAAAAGTGAAATGAGTACAACGGGAGGCGAAGTTGAAAACGAAATTTAATTCAATTAAGTGAAATGGAGAAGTGGTGTACGGTGTTGTGAGTAGCGAGCAGCGACGAGACTGCGGGTATGTACAAGGAAGTGGAGCGATGGGGGCTTGTGAACTGGTACACGATACGTATTCGTGGCGACCCTTGGGTCAGTTGATGTGTCTGATTTGTTTCGTGATGATAAGCGTTCCAAACAATGCCACACTGAGTGGTGGTAGCAATGTGCGGGACTAATTCAATTTGCGACCGAATTTCACGCGCCGGTAGGAATTGATGATTAAGCACAGATAAATCGAATATTTTTCAATTGAATGTGTGGATTTGACAATATTTTTTTAGGACGGACATAATGATTCGGGGAGTTAATGGGATTGTGGGGTGGATTTTGCGCAGGTTTTGCGTGAAGGAACAATTAGTTAATTGATTTGAGGAATGACCGGTTTTGGTGGCCTACGAGAAGTAGTGCATCAGTGTGTTGACTCCTACATTGGATCAACACAACAATATTTATTTTAACGGGAGGGATTAATTTCTTTAACACCGCTTATAAGAACATTTCTGCTGTCATGTGTGAACGCCTGTAACCGTAAAGAATCTGATTTTCTTATCTATCTGAAAAACTCGTCAGTTTGAGAACGATAATTCTAGAGAATTCTTGTTGCTCCATGAAGGTCAGTAACGAACTCGCCGAGACTTTCAAAGTTAAACAAGGTTTTAGGAGACGCGCGGCTTTGTGATTCTTTAGAATATCATGCAAAAGTTACTGGTCCACACCAGTCCGTACAACTGCTAGCATATACGGATGAAAGGCGTTTGCTGGTATTGAAACGGAGGCGGCTAAAATGGTTTTGGTGGTAAAAACTCCAGAAACGAAGTATACACTATCTTTGAGAAAGGACGCACAGCATCGACGACTTGGTCAGAATGTCAGAATGGGCATAACTTCGAGATGGTCAAGTAACGAAGTCCTTCCTCATCTTCGTGGAAACGATTGCGAACAACATCTGTACCAAGATAAAACCCAGAAAAACTCTTGCCAATTGCTGCTTCTTTGAGCTCAAGAGGAAATTAAGTAACCGAACCCTTTCTTGAAAGATTAAGTTCATTTGACATAAAACATTGGTTATCCCAGACATATGTACAATATCGAAACTAAGAGAAGAAGTTGTTGTTGTTTTCGAGAGAAAGGTTCTGAGTACAATCTTTGATCCTGTTTGCGCTAATGCGTTGCGTTTACGGATCTAATGCCTAAGGTGGCTATCACATGGACAACTTAGCTAGGGCCCGATAATCTTTGACTCCGAGACTATGGAACAACAGAACAGAGAACGTCCAGAACTGAGGTGGCGCACGCAAGTGAAGACCAATTATGTGTGTAAAACTGGAGACAGCTAACAAAATATGCCCGAATACAACCTTATTAGTAAAAGTGTATCATATATTATTGCAATTTATGACCAATTTATTCGGAAGGCAAGGTTTTCATGAATTGTAATTGTATTTTCCTTAAATCCAACGTAAGGTCATTTGTTTATTCCTGGAAAGACCCGTCGATTATTGTTCATAAGCTACCTTATGAATCCAATAGGAATTGCGAACAATTTAATATATGACGAGAGTTAAAGAGAAATACGACAGTTAAGGAGAAATATGTATATTACAGGGCATCTATCAAAGTTGACTGGAATGTTATTTTGCTAACGCTTAATGAGATTAAGTAGTAAGTAACGTAGGGCAGAATGGTTGTACGTTATATGTACGTTATATTATAGGGCATCTATCAAAGTTGACTGGAATGTTATTTTGCTAACGCTTAATGAGATTAAGTAGTAAGTAACGTAGGGCAGAATGGCTGTATGTAAATGTAATTCTCTATGGTAATCACTTTCAGCCAAATGATGGGAATACTTTTTATGAGGTACTTGAGGTACAAAGTTCGTATTTCATTTATCTGTTTAGGGTAGTGTCAAGTGACCAAGGGTTAAGAGGGAAATAAACCACTGAGCACGTCGATATACCGCCCCGCTACACTGACTGGTAAATCATGTGGTAAGGTGATTGTAAAGTTTGTTGGAGTCCAGCTCGCTACAGGGTATACAAAAAAAATATCGATGAAAAATCATTTCTAAGAAATCAATGCTAAGTACACTCTTTTGAACCTTAAGCCACCAACTAGACAGAGGTTGGTCACCCAGTATCGAACAAAACCCAGAAATATGGATTTGGCGCCGATCAGCTCAAGTGGATATCACGAGAGAGCCAACCCGGTTAATTCGCGGTTGTATTTCGGGCTAGATCCGTAAAAGATTGTTCAAGAATTGACGCCGGACGACCATAAACAACGCCGTGAGTTTGCTAGTTGGGCCCCGGAAATCTTGGCCGGAGATCCGAATTTTGTCCAAAAAATCGTCTACGAGGTCAATTGCCGGCTCATCTGCTTTGTCTACAAGCAAAATTACCGCTATTGGAATCCACAAGAAAGGAGACCCCTTTGACTGCGCCAACTATCGAGGGATAAGTCTCCTTAACATCGTCTATAAGATCTTCTCTGCCGTTCCGTGTGAACGCCTGAAACCATTCGTGAACAAACTGATAGGTCCTTATCAGTGTGGTTTCAGGACCGGGAAGTCCACCCTCGATCAAATTTTCACACTGCGGCAGATCCTGGAGAAGACCCAAGAAATGCAGATCGACACACGCCATCTATGTGTCGATTTCAAGGCCGCATATGACAGCGTGTATAGAGACGAGCTATACAGCGCCATGTCTAGTTTTGACATTCCTGCTAAACTCGTCAGACTGAGCAGGATGACGATGGAGAACTCTCGCTGCTCCATTAAGGTCGGTGACGAACTCACCGAGACTCTTCAATATCAAAAAAGGTTTTAGACAAGGCGACGCGCTGTCATATGACTTCTTTAACATCGTTCTTGAGAAGATCATGCAAAACTCACTGGCCAACACAAGAGGCACGATCTTCCAAAAGTCCGTTCAACTGCTAGCTTACGCGGATGACATTGACGTGATTGGGCGAACACAGCGAGCCGTCAATGATGCGTTTGCTGGCATTGAAACAGAAGCGGCTAAAATGGGTCTGGCGGTAAACGAGGGCAAAACCAAGTATATGCTGTCATCGAGAAAGGACGCACAACATCGACGACTTGGCCAGAACGTCACCATAGGCAGCTATAACTTTGAGGTAGTTAAGGACTTCGTCTACCTTGGCTCTGCGGTAAACAGTACAAACAACATCAGTACCGAGGTCAAACGCAGAATAACTCTTGCCAACCGCTGTTTTTATGAGCTCAAAAGGCAATTGAGTAGTAGAGCCCTCTCTCGGAAGACCAAGTTGACTTTGTATAAGACCTTGATCATCCCAGTCCTGCTGCGCAGAGGCATGGACAATATCCCAAGCGGATGAACAGTCTCTTCGTCTTTTCGAGAGAAAAGTTCTGCGCGCGATCTTTGGTCCTATTTGCGTTGATGGCATTTGGAAGAGAAGGTTCAACCACGAACTGTATGGGCTGTACAGCGACATGAGTCTAGCCAGGTGTCTACGGATCCAACGCCTAAGATGGCTAGGCGTATGGACAACTTAGCTCCGGCCCGAAGAGTGTTCGACTCTGAGCCTGTGGGACAACGCAATAGAGGACGTCCACGTACAAGGTGGCGCACACAAGTCGAGGGGGACCTCGGCCGGCTTGGTGTGCGAAACTGGAGACAGCTGGCGAAAGATCGTGCTGGCTGGAGAGGCATGTTGAGTGAGGCCCAGGTCCACCTCGGACTGTAGCGCCCTAAGAAGAAGAAGAGGAGTGAACACAATCCGCAAGTGTTTGACCATCATCAATGTACCAATGTTTTTAAGCCGTTAAAACCGAAGTTTTAACTGACTGTTGCGTAGACCTGGCAACACTTTACTCAATTTTTACTTGATAAGAGCTCCTTGAGAAAGTTAAAATGTGTCTTTTTTTGACACAAACTGCTGAAGTAACTAAATCATAACCAACTCCTCGTTCTAAGCTCTTTCCGTTGATGGTCACACGCCAGAAAACTTACCCCGTCACGTTCGTCACACTTTGACAACTCATCCCCACACTACCTTCTTAGAAAAATTAGATTGTAACTCGCGTGATTTGATTTCCCCGTGCAGACGTGTCAGTGCGAATTCTTACTCGCGTACGTGCACTGCAAAAATTATAACGATTATCATTTTGATTTTATTACGTATTCGCCCCCCAGTCCAGCGAGACGTCAAACAAATTGTGAGAGAGAATCGCTTCCCACAGTGCAACAGCGATTAAAATCTCAATTTATAACCGATTCTTCACGTTCTCAATGAAAATTAAATTTTAATCGAAATCAACAGCGTATTTCGAGTGTTTTAGACCGACCTTCACTCAATCAAACCATCGCCGACGTCAGGGGAGGTTCATCGAAGTCGATCTACGACGGTCTAGGTTTCAGATTGTGCCATTGGGGGTGAACTGAAATAAAAAGAGCTCTTTATGTTCGTTACAGCAGACACACACCGTTACATCAACCGCCATTCACTGCAGTCGTCACAAATTTTCGATTTCGTTTTCGTTTTCCTTGTTAACTGAAACGTAAGGCGAATCATTAAAACCGAATCAATTATTTAAAGCGACCACAAAGACCGAGATGAAAGACCTGAATGCAATGAGAGCAAGGAATCTGTAACCATTTGCGTTGACAGTTGCTAAATGGGGAAATGAAAAGGAGTGTGCGACAGCCAGCAGTGTAACCTCGTTAGGTGGGAGGCTTTGATTTCCCCTGTGCTTAAAGCAATCCTCCTCTGGTCGAACGTGCGACATATAAATTTTATGAAACTTTATTATTCACTGGAAAATACACTGTGCTATTTTTTGCTGCTTTGTTGTTGGATTTTTAAGAAATGAGATCAAGAAAAACGATTTCCACACAACTCTGTGGCCGTGAAATTGCGTGACTCGTGCAGAGAGAGAGAAATGCGGCCAAGGAAAGGGGATGTTTTGTCGTATAGCGTAGACGCAGTCTTTCGGAGAACTCTTTTAATACAATCAGCTGGTGCTTCCACTCTCGAGCCGTCGTAAAGATTTGATAGCTCTGCGGAAAGAAAGAAGGAGTTCGATGATTTCATTTTAAAAAGGCAGTAAATCATTGTTTTGTCATAAATGGTGGCCTTTTGTGAGTGCCACTTCGGGATAATAACTTTTTAGAACGGATGGGGAGGTTTCGATTGTGACAGGTGTGTTGTGGAATCATTGTCTGTTCGTTTGCTGGTGGAATTCTTCGACACTTTGAAGTAGATATATACAAATTTAGCATATTTTTAGGCGACATTCTACATCGAACACAAGAAATTTGACAGCTAAAGGACTTTTCTGGACAAGTTGACAAAGCAAGATGAATCATGTTCATTGGACCAAGTTGTCGCCAAAGAGAAAAAATTGAAAGCAATAAAATAAATTAGGTTAGACAGACAAAGTGGATGACAAGAAGGATGCATACTGTCACCACAATTTTTTAGTGGTGCAGCTTTGACGGAAGAACATTTTGGATTTCGATGGACTTAAATACCTTGATTATGCTAACGATTTTTGTCTGCTTCCACATCGGATAATGGACCTTCACTTGATGGCTCACAATCTAGAAGCTGAGGCAAACAAAGTGGGACTCAAAATAAATACAACAAAAACTAAACATTGCCGTGCAGGAGGTTGAGAAAGTTTACAACTTTCTTTATTTAAGAAGTATGGTCTCGGCCAATCGCGGTGGCTGGATGTGTGCAGCAGAATCGGGAAAGCTTAATTTGCGTTCGGAATGCTATCCACGATCTGGAAAAGCACGCTTGAGAACCAAGCTGCGACTGTTCCGCTCCAACGTGGAATCGGTACCGCTTTCCGGATGCAGTATACCTGGAAAGTAAACGCCATTACAACACGAAAGCTGCAATCGTTCGGAAACAAATGTTTAAGAAAAATCCTTAGGATTTCTTAGCCGAACCGTATCTTCAACGAACAGCTATACATGAGAACGGACCAAAAACCTATACACATTTGGCTTTAGATTGGACACACCCTACGGCGCGAAGACAATTCCATTGCGAAGCACGCCAGAACTCCGAAAGAGATGGCGCGCAGGCGTGGTTGACGTTCTATGCTCAAGGCTCAAGGCCACGCATTGTTTGGACGGCCTTTAGAAGGTCCTGGAGTCCAAAGGAAAGGGGAAAATGAAAACGTAGGTCTGCCCGTATCGGATTGGAAACCCTTTACAAAATATCACTGATCCTTTCTCTAGATTTCTAGATTGATAAAGGAGTTCAGGGAGCTTGATGGAACAGAAACACTTATTAATTCGCGTAGGAATAGATTGCAGAAAGGCCGTAGTTCCGTAGGTACAAGTGGCTAACAACCGCGGTTCACAACTAGACCACCAAAATGTGAGTCCATTGTCCCCTTAAGGATGGGATGAAAGTGAGTAAGCAGCTGATGACACACTAAATCACTGCATTACGTAATTTTATACTGTGATATTCATGTGTCGATCATTGTTGCGACTATCATGATACGTATTCATTTTTGGTTAGAATATCTTATCTTCAGTCGACAACCACAATCACTTTCGACAATTTGAGTACTTCTCGGGTATCAAAAGAAATCTGAGAATTCCAATCGCTTAGACAATGTTGGTATCTAATCTTAATTTTAATTATCTAAATGCAACGAGCATTTTTGCCGGCGTCTACTTATCTTTATTTCATCATAAGTATACATTTTTAAACAACACCATTGCATCATAGACAAATTTGTTTATTGAACTCGAGTACTGAACAATTATAAAATCCTCACAAATTCATTGAATTCGGCGGCTGTGAGTGGCTAAGTTCGTCGGCTTCTAAGCCGAGGCTGTGGATTAAATCCGATAAAAATAAAAACTTTCATTTTTACACACCACTTCTCTCAAATCACTGACAATCCACATAGAATTTGCTGTTATGTAAGCCTTCTCAAACTTAAAGGCCAACAGTTGTACGAAAACTTATGGGCCAATCATAATGGCCGAAAAGAAACTTAAGACAACTGAAGCAATCAAGCGAATACACAAAAATGATACAGTGTGACCATAGTAACTGCTTCGATTAGTTTCGTTAACTTCGTTCAGTTTTGCCTACTTGCGTGGAGGCGAAATGAATCGCTCTCTACGTATGCAAATGTCAGTTGATAGCTGAATACACCTTTAGTCTTTATAAACAATTATGCATACTCTGTAATTTGATGATGCTTCTGGTGAATCTGACGATGATAACCAGGTCTATTCCGGACTATAGCGCCATACAAAGATGAAGAAGGAGCTAAAAGTTGTGCTCGGTAGGTAGAGACTTTCTTCGAATAAAGAGGCGATTGTATACATTTTGCAGGCAACGTTGTCGAGTACTATTCAAAGTGATTAAAGGAATAGAAGCATCACTAGGAAAACAGGTAGACTTAGAAGGAAACTATGTTAAAAAATAAAAGTAAATTTGATGAAAACCTGTCTTGTATTTTTGTTAGGAAACCTCAGATCAACCTGGTATATTGTGGATACTATCAAATTGGTTGAACTTACAAGACCACCTTACTGCATATCATTGTCATTGTTATGCTTGAAAAAGATGTGCATTAAAATGTGTGCAGTAAAATGAAAGAATTACATGGCTTTTTTATGTAAGTGGAAACATGTGTTTACTGCACGCCCATGCATCTTGTAGTAGATCAGCAAGATAGTACAATTTTGGGACAATTTTGAAATTTGACACACAATATTTAGAAATTTCACTTTACATTTGAAAAGTAATAAGAAAATAGTTATTTTCTTACATTTATTACGTCTTTTTCACATCCATGCCAATAAGAATTTGTTTCCTGAAATCAATTGTCTCTTTTCATGACAGTAAACGAATGCGACGGAATGTCAAAATTTACTGCATATCTGTTCCGTTGTGCATTTCTGCACGCATCAATGCATGTTGGTGCACACCTGTTCTAGGTACCTTCATCTAACGTAGTAACGGTGGCGTATTTCCTCCCCTTTTAAAATTCATATGGTCATAAAATCTACTTTTCAAAGAAATTATTCACAAAGAATTGTCTCCTTGTCGCCTGGTGAATGCGGAATTATGTTTTTATGAGACTAGCATGTTATAGGCACAATTATGAATATTAATCCAAACGATGCTTTAAACAAATTACGACCTTTGGCAACTTTTTTGAACACAAATTTTTCAATTCGCCCATACAGTGCATGAGAACAAAATTCTTCATTGAATCTGTATAACTTCGTTTAGGATCAATTACATCATCCCTCTTCTGTGTAGTCTCCACCCAGTTGCCGGATTTCCATCGGGGTTTTCGCGAATATTAAATCCTCCTATCGCCACCTTAGTGTGAACAGTCCCGTCGAAATAATAACAAAACCCACCAGTTCAATGGCTTTTAAGAAACTGTGCTAAATTCCACGAAACAGGAATGAATTATTCTCTTCGAGGGAAATGATTAACATTCTCATGTCTGATTAATTGTTTTCCAAGCTCCGTATTCAATTCCCATCTTTATCTGGCTCATCTGACAACTTTGATTATCCGATGTCTGCGAAAAATGTGCCAACATTTCTGACGCACAACCTCCCCTGTCTGGAGCCATTAGGGAAAAATTCGAAATAAAAACAAACATCACCTAATTTCAAGTCAAAAAGTTTGTGTATTCAACAATTCATATTCAAATTGAATTCTATTGACTAGGAATCCAATCGTCTGCTGTTCGCTGTTCAGACAAAATAGAGCTTGACACGCCAGGCAAATATTTTCGAAAACATTTTAGACACAACGTCACCCCGCCGACGTTTGAAAATGTGATGTGCAAAGCCAAAGAATTCATTTCGTGAGATGAGACTTGTCGTTCATTTCGGCACACACACTCATACACCTCTCGTCAGTCGTCACCAGAAGGATGCACCATCGACTTTTTGAACATCTAACACTGTTCTGAGTAATTAATGCACTTAATGATGCAATCCTCCCAAAAATAGATGCACAAATGTGACGAGCAATAGAGATGCGAGACACAAAGTGCCGAACAGGTTTGTCTGAAGTTCAATTGTTCAATTTTTGATTGTGCCTCTGATCGGTTGGCGTGCATCTGGCCTTGATCTTTGGACTTTATTGCCGTAATGTTAAAGTTGAGATTTAATTATTGGTTTTTTTGTGATTACTTCATTTTGAACAAAAGGGAAACTGTGGATGTTTTGCTAATTGAATGGCTTTACGCTTGAGTTGTCTGCTTTGTTAATGACAATGGGGGTTCATCTTTTTTTTTTTTGGGTAACAACTTTTCTAAGGATATAGATAAGTAATAACTAACTTGAGTGCAAAGATATTTTTTATACAGTGTCAACATGACACTTTAACGATCAAGGGTTTGGCAGCACCTGTTCAAATAAGAGCTGTCGAATAATGTGGGTTTGACAGCACCTGTTCGAATAAGAGCTGTCAAATAATGTGCTATAAAAATGAATCAATTTCTTTAAAACATCATTGTCTGGTGGCTGATGAATTGATGGTATTTTAGAACTAGGGCGGTATTTACATTTAATTGAGCTGCTTTAACCTAAAAAACCACTTGAAACTTTTTTCTGAAAATGGGCTGTGGCGTACGTATAAGAATGACTGACATAATTTTTCGCCAGAGTATTTCTGGCGATCACTAATGGATTTTGCTTTTGTTGTGTGAAACTTTTTTGAGTGATTTAATAAGAAAACTGAATCATAGCTAGGTCACAAGCTGCTGTCCCGGCTTGTGTAGACTTTTCTTTACATTCTGTATACCATTGTTGGGGAAAGGGACCTCTACTACGCCTATGCACCATCGTTTTCCCAACTTTGGTGGTGTGGCGCCATTTTTTTGGACCACTAGCCCTTCTGTCATTCTGTTTTAAAGGGGTGCATTCCATATCGTGGTTAGCAGAGTATCTATCGTCATTTGCTAATGTTTCACAAAACCACTGCTAATTTCATGGCCTATGATGCTGCCTGTTGATTTCAGGCACGTGCTGTGATAGAGGTTTTCGTTAGAGATACCATTGTGCAGACTGACCAGACGTCCTGTTTTAAGAGGACATGTCCTCTTTTTGCCTCATAAAAAAATGTCCGGTATCTTTTTGGAAAAATATGCAATCTGTTCTCTTTCTTGGTTTTCTCAGTCAATTACATTTTTCGACATCACAAAACTACAACAAAACTTTCAACACTAATTTAGAAATTGTCTGCATCTTTCTGGTGCGAACACGACCTAAAATATATTTGTACCTAAACTTATTCACTTCTGAACACAACACCATCTTCTGTGTTTGTTTAACAGTCGTCTGAGCACACCCACTCATTTGACAGCTCATTTCATGCCTATTTTTTCTTGTTTAAAAGTAAATACACCGTTTGTTTACCGTATTCCTGTGTGCTTTTCTAATGTTAAAAGAAGTGAGTCTTCAATTTTTATTTGAGACTGTTCAAGGTATCCTCTTTTTCATGCCCATGAATCTGGTCACCCTAATTGTGCCACATAATCCGCGAAACATATTTCGTATGCCCCCTATTGACGAACGCTTGTAGCTTTCTTGTCATGGTAGGTAGGTAGGCTCTATTTTATTCAGATCCTCCAGCTCGTCGAAGAAGTTACTGCCTAGTGTTAGCAGTCTCCTTTCCCGTAGGGCTGGACAATCGCATAGCAGGTGGCGGATGGACTCTATTTCCTCCTCGTCCCTGCAACAACTTCTATAGTAGTCGCTATGAGGGATACCTAACCTACTGGCATGGGTACCTACCGGACAATGCCCGGTGAGAACTCCCACCACTGTCCGTACATCCTTGCGACTTATGCTAATCATTGATAATGATTTCTTCCTGTTCAACACCGACCATAGAGGTCTCGACGTTGACCCAATATCCAGATTCAGCCATCGCTCATTTGGTCTTTGTAAAGCTTCATCCTCTATTTCTTTCCTTAGGAAACTTAACGGCGTGTAGACATAAGGTAGTGCTAGAGATTTATCTAACTCTGAGCCCTCCTTCGGTAACACGTCCGCTCTCTCGTTTCCTTGAAATCCTGTGTGTCCCGGTATACAGCAGAGAGTCACCATGTTTAGACAGGAGATTTCGTTGACGTTCTGTCTGCATAGCTTGACTAGTTTCGACTTTACAATATCCTACGCTATGGCTCTTATAGCCGCTTGGCTGTCGGAGTATATGGTTATCGTTTTTTCAGTCAAACTAAGCTCTTTAAGCGTAAGTGCCGCCTCATTTATTGCTACCAATTCTGCTTGGAAAACGCTACATTCGTCGCTTAGGTTTAGGGATCTGTCAAAGAGATCGCAGAAGACCCCTGCCCCCGTTCGTGCACCTGTTTTTGAGCCAGGGAGATATCTTCGCCGCCATTTGCTGATAGCTCTTCCCAACCTCTCCTGTCCGGAATTCGGATAGAGAACTTCCTCGTGGTAGTCAGGGGAAGGGACGCTTGTAGCTTTCTTGTCATAGTAGAGGTCACTCTCCATGTGCTACTTCCACATAGCAACACAGATTTGACCTAGTGGCAGAACAGATTTAGCTTGATGTCCAAGCTAATTGCATTGCTACGGCAAATATTAAACAGGATGCCAAACGCGGATCGAGCCAAAGTGATATTTTTTGCAATGTCCATTTCGGTACCGCCATCTGTTGGAAAAGTACCTCCAAGACACTGAAATTCCTCTACTCTTTCAACTGATAGCCGAGCAGTACATATCTGAGGCGTTGAGGTCGTTTCAAGGGTAACGATTTTGGTTCTCGTGGCATTTATCTTCAGGCCGACGATGTTTACTTTCCTTTGCACCTTAGATGACATTTTGAGGAAGTCCATTATTTTGTGCGAAAGGAGACAATAACGGCAGCATAGCCCAGAGTAAGAGTCTTGGCCGTAAGAGTAAATCAAAGTCCTCTATTTTCTGTTGACAGGGGTGCTATCACCATAAGAAACAAATTGGGTGATAGAATACAGCCTTGTCTTACTCCATTTTGTATGTCGAAAATGTATGTGATAGTTCTATGTAGAGAATGGTATTTTGATCCTCCGTATATAGCCTTGATAATAGCATGTAGTTTAACCGGAATTCACCTCCTTCTTAGGTGTTCTTACCAAATGAACTCTCTGTTCATACTATCGAATATCTATCCAAGCTTGTTTTGTTGGAGCCCTACGTAGCATACAAAGAAGAATGGATCTTAACTGGTTTTAAGCACCTTGACTCTGATGAGGTTGAAGTTCTTATTTCAGTTTTTTTGGCAACACAGAGTTGACATATTTCACTTCGTTGAAAAACTCAACCGAATACAGCGCCATTATACTGCTATCCAGTGAGCCTTACTCGTATTTTAAAAGTTGCGCAACAGTTTAACTACAAAGGAAAGAAGATTATTCTCGAATGGATACTTTGGTTTTCCTTCCTTAATTTTCAAAAGAATGACTGTAATTTAAGTAGATTAAGAAATGCAACACAAAGTGAATGGCGAAATGTTCGCTTCGACGTCACTTAATAAACACTTAAACACAAAAAAGAAACACCACGTTTACTATCGTGTCTGAACACTGCCAATTAGCATTGTGTACCAACGGTGAATGGCTGTTGTTACAAGTATCAGAGCACGTAGGTAAAACTTTGGCGTATTAAATTCCTTTGAGATATTATGGAACACGTATGTGTACCCCTGTGTGGTAACTTTGACTGAAAATTAAAAAATATATCGGCTGCATATTTTTCACAATAATTGAGGGTTTTCGATTTAATTATTTATTTCGAGAATTTTTACAAATTAAGATAAATAAAAAAAGATTCTCAATTAAAAGCCACATTTTTTAAACGTTTTCGTTTAAGATTTCCTTTTTAATGCAAACAGAGGATCGATCCTCTAAATGTCATTGTGTCAGATGATTCAATTGAAATCTAATGCAATTTAGCTGCTCTTTACTAAGTGTTAGCACATTAATTTAAATTCCTGCTAATGACGTGATGCTCTTTGGCATCCTTCCCAGAATCGATGACGACTCAATAGCGAGTAAAAGAAGATTGACGAACGTTTAGGACTAAGATTCGTGTCATTCAACTGCGACTATTTTCAGATGTTTGTTTACCCGTTGAGACAGAGACGAGATAGTGTTCAGTTTGATCTGTAATGGGTTGGCAAATATACTTAATGATATCGTAAATCAAACTGTCTGCTTGAGTACAATGTGAAGGATTTGTAAATATTTGGTAAATAGGAACAAATGAGAAGGCTGAAATGATAAGTTTAGTTGTAGAAGACAAACAACGGTTCCTTTAAGAAGCATAGACGTGATCGCCGTGATGAAACGTCAAAGGGCCGTACGAAAACTTAAGAGAACTGAAACAAACGAGCGAATACCCAAAAAATGATACACTGTGACTAGAGTAACCGCGTTGTTCAGTTTCGTCAAGTTCGTTCACTTTCGTTAAGTTCGATCACTTTCGTTAGGTTAGGTTAGGGAACTGCCACTGAATTCACCAGCACACTTAGACAATGGTGGTCCATTGTGATACCCATAGTCAGACTGCTACCACTGATCGACCGCTCCAGTGATAATTCCGTTAATTTGATCCCAACGGCAAATGGTAACTGAACCAGATTTGAAAAAACCGGATAAAAGCGTATTAACTTTACTTTCACATGAATGAGACCCCTCTAACTTAGGGTAGGCACTTAACCAACTGCGCCATCCAGTCTTCAGTTTCGTTAAGTTAAGTTAAGTTCAATTGCTAGGAAATCGCTTTAGCAGTTTAAGTGCAAATTTCAGCGCGAAAATCAAAAAGCCAGTTCCAGTTCAAAAACCCAAATACAAAACATGAAAGCGCGCCGTTAGTCCTTACAACATCTGTCCACACTTCTCTGATTTTTACAACATTCCACGGCTGTCAATAATAAAATTACGTCTTTGAAATTTAATATTTATTTAAGAGCTAGTCCTCCAATCTCAACCAGATGGACAGGGAAAACAAAAGAACTTTCCCCGTTTCTATTTCCAATCTATTCTGGGACTTCTGACAGAGCCCGAGTATTTTCTAATTTCATCCGAAGTCCACATTGGAAATTCCCATAATCCGGCTTCGCAGTGATCTCCTAGTCGCGACAAAAAGTCCCCGCCTCCGCATTCTAACGACGGGATAAATTTATATTTTATATCATCCAAGATACATTTATTGCGTTACGTCCAAGAGTTTGCCAGCAAATAAAACCTGTCAAATAAAGCGAAAATAATAAAATCAAAATATTTTCGAAAGCAGCCGCTTGAAAGACCACGGACTTTTCCAAATTTTTTTCAACCACCATCTTGCTTGTTGTTTTCGGTCTGAAAATAGAACTGCACCACGCCCACAAGTTGGGTGACAATAGGAGTTGACTCGCCGAACACATTCGCACTCGAGTCTCTATCTTATCGGCCGCGACCAGGACGCCATGTTAATTCATCCGAATTTGTCACATTTTTGGGCAGGATTCAGCTTGAAACCTTACCACCTACTGATTTTGATTTCAGGGCATAGCCGGACGAAAATAAATCTCGCAGCATTCCATATTCTGTGGGCACGCTGTCATCCATTTGTCACGGCGGTCTAAATTTAACCGAGACTTGAGTTTGACAGAGGGTGGTCAGGCGGCAGCCTACTCCCGCTGTGGTAACCAAAGACATACGCTTTTCACTTTTGTTTTCGTGACCGTCGTTCGTTCATATGCTGGGTACACAAGGATACACCCAGAGTGGAATATGGAACACAGCTGTCTCGAAAACATTTTCGAGTGGCCCGCACCGGACACGACGTGCGGAATTGGTTGACAGGAAAGTGATACACAATTTGTTGATGTTGATGTTTTCGTTTGCCTCATTGCGCATTAAATTTGTGTGTGTTTTCTTTTTTCCTTTTTTACCCGAAGGGGGGGAAATGTTGAAACAAAAATTAAAATAAATACGACGAATATTGCGAAGTGCTTGAGATGTCACGGTTGGTCACGTATTGTTATACGCGCGTTCGGCAGGCGACATCCAGCAGCCCCCGTCTGCACCATAAATAATATTCAAAATAAAATAGACGAGTTGTACATTTTTTCAGTGAAATTAAATGATTTACGCCCCTCCAAACGCACGAAGAATGAGCCTGTTCTCCACGGCGCTATGCTGGTCGGCTGGTGGAACAGCGAGCAAATTTGTTGTTGATTTCCACATCACATGTTTTTTTTCGATATTATTTATGAATTTTATATTTTTAATTTGCTAAGAGGACAATATAATAAAAAAATTCTTCAATTCGGTTATCGTGTCTTTCATCGGATGCCGTAAAAGTGTTTATGTAAGACGTGCCAAGACAAGGTCGTACGACCACGTTCTCGTGCGGGAAACACAGTCACCAGCGAGGAATAAAAGAAAACTAATTTTCCGAACATTCAAAATGATAAAGATTAACTGAGGATGTTGGGCTATAATTCGCAAATTATCTCAGCTCTGGCAGAATATTCGAAGAGAATGGTCGGGGAAACATCGTATGCCCTTGAAAATTACGATCTGGCCATTGTCTGGATTTATGAAATTGAATGTATTTTATGAAGGAAATACGTTTTTTAAATTTAGATGACGCATGAACTTGAAATTGGTGGTGATATTTGTAATAGAACAATGAAAAGACCAGCAAATGCAACTGGAAGTAGAAAACCTAATGGGATCAACTGGTTATATAAAATTAGGTTTCCCCAGCCCATTGCTTGTGTGTTAGGTGGCGGTTCCATAAGAAACCCAATTATTCATCTAATGTGCGTTTTATTTCTATCAATCCTGATTCCAAATTAAACTACCAATTATAATATCCGTACGGAAACTTCAAAGAACTGAAGCATCCGAACGAATACACAAAAACATGGTAACCGCTTCGTTCAGTTTCGTTAAGTTCGTTTACTTTTGCTAACTTTCACAGGAGCATGAATGAATCGCTCTGTACGTATGCTAGCAACAGTTGACAGCTGAATTCTCGTTAAGTTTCTATAAGCAATTATGGACACTTTGAGATTTGACAATGTTTCTGGTTATTTTTCGTTTACTTTTGACATAAGCTTAAGTTTTCGTGCGACTATAATGCGTTACAGTCCGAGGTGGACCTGGGCCTAGCTTCTCAGCATCCACTCGTGTTGTGCGTGCTATTGTTCTCTCACGAGCCAGGCTATATTTGTGGTACTATCCTCTCAAAGTAGATAGTACCACAAATGTCATCATCATCATAATTTTCAGTGAGCCGCATGTTCCACTAAAGAGGTCGCGGGGGCAATGCATGCACGAGAGATCTCCAGGCCACTCGATCCTACGCCATCGACTCTAACGTATCCGGAGCTATGCCCAAGCGCAACCAGGCGAGTTTTTGGAGCTGGTCCAACCATTTCGTCCTGGGTCTGCCAAGCGGTCGCCTACCTGATGGGATCGCATTCAAGACACGCCTTGAAAGTCGTGATGGTGGGGACATTCATGCCACGTGACCAAACCATCGAAGTACAGCCATTTCCGTGCGAAGAAGCAGCTGCCCAACGTTGAGTTCATCGCTCACTGCCGTGTTTCTCACCCTATCCCACAAAAACAAGAAGTAATCTCATCTCGGCAGCTTGTATTCGCGATCTTATTCTTTCGGTCACTACCCACATTTCATGACCATAGGTGAGAGTTGGAACAAATACTGCGTGAAAAATCGCTAACTTGGCTTTGACACCAAGCTCGGCCTTCCTGATTACAGATCAACCAAGCTGTTTCAAAATCGACCCAACTTGACAAATCCTACAGGAAAGCTCAGCATTATTCCTCCAATCACTCGTGAAGAAGACTGCGAATTACTTAAACTTCTCCACCTGTTTCAATGGGATTCCACTAACATGTAGAGTGCATTGAACAGGGGTTCTGGAAATAACCATAACCTCGGATTTGTCCACGTTAACCTTCATCCCAGCATCAGCACATACGTCCAAAAACCTATTCAGCGCGCGCTGGAATGCCACAAATGTATGATAGAAAACGTCAGACTACCTGCCACCAACTCTGGCCACGACAAGGATGTCCTCTATCCGAGATCCCGACGGGAGTGATGAAGCAGTAGTGGGTGAGCAAAAATCTCTATACACCGAGAGACGGCTAAAAAAACAGGCATAAGTAGGTAGGTATTTTTTGTGACCTCTTTGAAAGATCCCTAGAACTAGGTGACATTTCGTTTTCTAAAACGAAATAAAGCCAAATTGGGGTTTTGATGACATAACACCAAATTTTTTTTGTTTGGCGTTATTTCATTTGGCCTTATTTGACATCAGCTCTATGATCTCGTCCAGAAATAATAGAAATGGGGCGTCTAGTTTTCTGGCTCCATCAGATAATAAAGAAAGAAAAGTTTCCCTTGCTGATACGTGGTTAAAGCTGAGGGAGAACGTGCTGCTTTATCTGATTGCGTGCTCCTCTATCGACCAGTGTACCGTAATAATCGCTGTTACTCTTACGATATCTATATGAGGTATTATTAAAAGATCATGCTGGCTTCCAAGATTTATAACAATTACTTAAACGCGAGCATTTTCGTCTAGACTATTGAATTTTAAATAGCGGCGGCGGGTGTAAGCACGGAAGGCATTATCTTTTACAAATTTACGTGGTTACGTAGATGACATCAACATTGTTGCGTGTTCCCAACGTGCGGTTGACGAAGCTTTCACGGCGATTGAAGAACAGGTTAATGAGAAAAAAATATATAAATACTGTCGACCAAAATCGATTCTTCGTTCAACAAAGCGTCATAACAGACAGATATTTTGAGATACGTAGTTGAAGAGTTTGTCTTCATTGAGGTAAACTCCATAGACGATTTGTTAGTGCTTCTTAGTGCAGATCTGATCCATAATCGAACTTTGCAACCGCTGTTGCTTCGGTTTGTGTCTAGGACGAAGGCAAATTGAGCAAAAGGCATAACCCTTAATTCTACAAACTGTCCGGATATAGGCTCGGCCACTCCGAGCAAATGAACATCAATGCTCCAGATAAGTCTTCGAACACGAGCCTTTTTTTCGGGAGATTTTTGAAACGCTACAGGAGCACTCAGGCTCAAAACTGGTCCATTGTACTGCCAGGTAGCAACCTACTCCAGTGCCGTTAATTTGATCCCAACGACAAATCATGACTGGACCAGATTCGATTTCACTGGGATTCGAACCTGAGACTCCTCTAACTTGGCGCAGGCACTTAACCAATTGCGCCATCCAGTCGATTTAACACGAGCCTCTTACTTTGAAAAGAAATGAAGACTGAGACTCCGGTACAAATCAATTCTGGACATTTTCTGTGTCGAAAATTATTCATGTTCAAGCCACCTTGGGCTTTCGACCCATAGGCGACTGTGTAGATTCGTGTCTCTGTACAGCCTGTTGAATAGATTGATCCTTCGTGGGAGGGCTCTATTACTCAATTGCCTCTTGAGCTCAGACGATTCGTTCTGACCAATCATTATAAATAGTGGAGACCAAGTTGGTTCGGTATAAGACCTCTGAATCATGTGCACTGTCGAAATGGGAATGAAGAAGCGCTTACTTAGTTGATTCGAGACTATCGTTCGGCCCGCAATTCTTGCTCCAATTTGTGAAGTGAGGCGAAGTTGATATAACCCTGAATTCTACAGAATGTTTAGTGACAGCTCAGTTGGAACGACAGCTTTTAAACTCCCAATCAGCATCTCCAAGCTATCAAACGGCCTCATATGAGATTAAGAGTAATGCTTTAAATTCGTAAACCCACACGACCAAAGCAACACCCACCACATCCGGAGAGCATCTGCTTTTGATGATACCCAGACGCACGCAATTGCTTTGAATTCAGCAAATGTCCATCCACTTCTTGTTTGATTGATATCCACCAAATGCCTCTCACAGATGGACCGTAAAAATATGCTTTCAACTCCTTTCTGCAAAAACTAAGGAAACTATTTCGACTTCCTGTGAAAATATATTCCCACTTAATTCGCTAATGTCCCATTTCACCTCCCTCGGCATCTGCCGCCATCCCCTCAATTGAAATTATACGATCGAGATACATTTGAAAAGACAAACTCATAAATAACCGCGTACACAAATTGGACTCTCAAAAAAAACCGACCACCTAACATTGTCAAGAAATAAAAATGTTGTCACGTTCCTGTTCGAGAATGATAAACATTCGAATGTTTTATTGAGACGTCGAAACAAAATAATTCCCATGTCACAGCGGCAATTAAAAAATTAACAAATTATCAACAAAACAGAAAAAAAACAAATAAAGATACCATTTTTTTTGTAGTCAAAGTTGGTGACTGGAAAAAGTGCAAGTGACCCGTCATGCCTTTTGGGCCAAATTAAAGTGTGAACGTCGTTAGTTTTGGAGGGAAATGCCTCTTTAACTAATCGCCAACGACTGGATGGCGCAGTTGGTTAAGTGCCTGCCCCAAGTTAGATTTGAGTCTGAGTGCTCCAATAGTGTTCAAAACTACTCGCGCAAAACACAAAAAAAAAATTTAAAAAAATGAACGATTCCAATTTATTTGCTGGATTTTAATTTCACAAAAAAATTACAGTTTTAAAAGATTGTCAGGCCGCTACCACCAAAAAAATCCTTCGAAGAAAAAAAAATCGTCAGCAGACTTGTGAAATTAAAAGTTGCGACTGTGTCCACTTGGTGTGTGTGTTTACCTTTTCCTACAGACTCTCCGTCTGCGAACTGATTGAAGCCATCGGGTTTTCGCAGACGCATCGGTCCCAAGTAAACATTCAAGATCACAAGGCGAGTGTGAACGGGATGAATCACATTCTGGAAGCGGAAAAAATAGTTTGGAGGAAGTTCGCGGAATCCACACGTCGAATAGAATTGTGCACACTTTGATCATTGGACTTGATAATTGTCGGTCTGTTATAGAGCGGTAGTTATAAAGCGATCGAATTTTCGGTTTAAACATAAGTTTCAAACATAAGTCGGTTTCGTTTGATTGAACGGAATTGACTCGATTTCTCCCATTAATAGCCAATAGTGAGGTTTGAGAGTTAAATTCAAATTCGACTCAAGCGGTCATTTTTTTACAGTCCGAGTTGAACTTGGGCCTAGCTTTTCAGCAACCACTCGTGTTGTGCGTGCTATTGTTCTCACACGAGTGGAGGGAACCTAGAGTTTAATGCCGACTCTGAACGGCGATTTTTTTGAGAAGCTTTTTCTAGACATTTATACTCTTTGAGCATTGTCAAATTTTTGTTGTTTTTTCGAAATTCGATCCTTAGACCTCAAGCGTAGGAGTCGACGCACCTACCCACTACGCCCACGATCATTAAGAAATGAGTATCTGAACCCTCTGAAACCTTAAACGGCGACAATCAACGCATTCCATTCATTTATTTTAAATATACTTCCGGAAACTACCAAAATGACTCATTTTCCAAATTCGACAAAAAACAACGTTTTTTTTAGTTCAGTCACTAAAACAAGCACTATGTTTTTTTTGTTTAATTGCAGACTACAAACTTCAGTTCATGCTTCCTTCAATGCACCACAGGAGTGCCACAAGTCATAAATTGTTAATGTCATGGTCCCTGCCATGAGGACATTTCTTTCACTGAGGGGTGGTGTGAAGTATTGATTTTTAAGGGGATTTGCTTTTCCACCTACTTAAGTAATGGCAGGTCAGACTTGAATGTTTACGTGTGTCAGGGGATGTAAGCCCTGGTCAGGGGCTCTTCAATTAAGAGCATAAACAACAGAATCGATTTGTCCCTAAATGAAACCACATTATGTACGGGTCACAGTTGTCTGTGTGTCGTGGCAAGTGTCATTTAACGCTAATCTGGTCCTTAACAAGTACAATAATGAAGTGCTCGGAATTGACCTGGTCCTCTGTAGATAATTTTCTGGGTATGCAAACTGAGATGATTAGAAGGACTGGCTGGTGGGATGATGAGTATGCTTATTGATTTCTGATGACTGCGCTTGTGAGGATGGGATAAACTTTTGTTTGTCTAGATGTCGGGTGTTTGATTACCAATTTTGATGCGTCGAAGAATGCTATTTACGATAATTGTTTAAATAATACACATCATTTTTTGCTGGCACTTTGGCAGATAAATTAAAAAAGTTGGTAACAATCCAAAGCTAACAAGAAAATAGATTACACAAAATTCCTAAAGAAACAAGAGGAATCAACACAAGTCACTGAATCTGAAATAACAGTTTTCCATCCGATCTAAGGGAAGCAAAATCCACAACGCAGCGGCGCGTTCGCATGCTCGTCCTTTGACAGTTTACGAAGGAAACACGTGTCTGCATCAGTTTAGTTGCAGTCAGCAGAGCAGTCCGAACTTAAAGTTATGACCAGAGCTACTCTCTACTATTTCCAGCATTTGGACAGTTGCATGCAATAAAATAAGACATTAGAACGTTTAATAATAATAATAGTAATAATGCCGGCGCTACGTTTTGCGTGCTATTGTTCTCTCGCGAATGGAGCTTTTTTTTAGACAGTTTTACTCTTTGAGCATTGTCAGGGACTCGAAAGAGGTGGTGTCGTGAAAAAATGTTAGATGTTGTTTTCGAGATTCGAACCTGAGACCTCGAGCGTATATATTTATTTAGCGTATGGAATTGCATATTGCATTGTTTCGTTATTGCACGTATAAAGTTATTCTTATGGGCTTATATTAACATTAACATAGAACACACAATTTCTAACATATTTTTACAATTATAAAATAGCTAAGCTATATCACAACATCATTTTCGTAACCAGTCTATCACATTTATGTTGTTGTTAGTATCCGCAAAATCTTGGATATCACCAGGGTAAGAGCGCTTATAACATTCCGCAACAATATGGTGGATGGTTTGTCGTTGGACCCCGCAGTCGCAAGCTGGAGAACTGATGTTTCCCCATCGGAACAAAGAGTTTGCACATTTTCCATGACTTGTTCGGATTCTGTTAAGAGTCGACCAGAGGTTGCGAGGCAGATCAAACTCAAAGAGTTAGAGAGATGGGTTCGAGACGGAGATAGTGTCAGATTGCATAGACGATGCCTATTCCGATATTCAGGCAGAGTTTGTGTTGAATGCATCATTTGCCAGTTCATCAGCGAGCTTTAAGGTTGGGTGGCGAGATTTTAGTCTTTGCTGGTGTGACCGGAGACTAGCAATGTCCTCGTGGATGGGGAGTTCGGCGCTAATCAGTATTTTGTTGCGCTCCCTTAAAAGGGTGTTTAGGCGACGCAAATGCGGTGGAGCAATGTTGCTCAGCACAGGAACGCATCGTGTTGGTGTTGACCTTATAGTGCCGGATATGAGTCGCATGATGTTGTTCAGTTGTACATCCACCTTCTGAACACTATTCTGGGCACTATTCAGCCACACTGGAGCGCAGTATTCCGCTGTGGAGTATACAAGAGCAAGTGCTGCAGTACGAAGCGTTGATGCACATGAACCCCAGGTCGATCCAGTTAATTTTTGTAGGATGTTATTACGCGTTTTGAGTTTGCCAGCCACGTTCGTCAAGTGTTGCTTGTAGGTGAGGGATCTGTCCAGTGTTACGCCTACATATTTTGGGTTTTGGCTATGGTTAAATGCAGTGTTGTAAAACCGTTAAGTCTGAAGTTTGCAATTTGGTTTGTTAGATGAAAACAGCAGCTTTCCGTTTTAGCCATACTGGGGCACAGTCTCCATTGTCGAAAGTATATGCTGAGTCGCTCAAGGTCTACAGTCAAAGTCCTCTCTGTGTTCGTTATGTCCCTATCCTGCGTAGCTATTGCCAGGTCATCAGCGTACCCAAATTTCCTCGATAAATCGTATATTCACTTCGATTAGAACGCTGCCAAAAATCTCCAAAATCTGACTTTATAGTACCTATCCACCAAAATTTCAGTAATTTTTCAATAGAAGAACACTACGGCTTTTAATTGACAAGTACAATCCGTGATCTATGCCAAAATGACAACGTGCTACAAGATCACGTGACCAGTTGTAAGCTGCGATTGCCGACTCTGTCTCAGTAGTTAGCACATGACATGCACCGCAAAACAATGCAATGAACACCACAAGACGCATCAGATCACTCAGCTCAGCGACATTGATTAATTTTATAAGATTGAAATTTATAAAATGACGTTAACTCATCAAAACGAGAACATGACGGTCCCAAAGCAAAGCACACACAAGTCTATTGCGATTCAAGTCTCCGTACAGTTCACGGTTGCCCGCCCATCATTTGGACTGCAACGTTATGGATACGCAACTATAACCCCTCAGATACACCGCAAAATGATGTATCTTTCTCTAGTCTAATTACTTTGTTCACTCGCTCACGCTGCCACCCGCAGCCGGTCGCGGTGATGGGGTACTAATCAAAATAGTTTTGCGACGTGACGCAACCAGGCGTGCATGTGACCAGGCTCTGGCGGCGAAATAAATGTGATTTGCTTCAAGACTTGCTGTAATAAATGACACTGTGCGGTGTGCCAGCATCGGCCCGGTGGCGTATGAGTAACAATAAGTCGCGTATAAATAGAAACCTGTGACCAGAAAAAGTTCTCTGGTGGGACCTGAGGAGCCGGCAAATTCCTTGAGGTTCACACCAAGAGACAATGGATGGACGTAAATATGGGAACCGGCCTGGGCTCGGTGAGATTCTATTCTTGACTGTCTTGCATCAGTCGGCTGTTGAGATGAGGCCAACGAATTGTAAGTGCGAGCATGCCCGCAGAAGTGCGTTGAGCACTTTAGGGTGTGAGCAGAGATTTTGGCAGATCATGTGTTGCTTGCACGCGATGAGCGACGAGGTGTGTGGTTGAAGCACACGAATATGTGATGACAGAAATAGAAACGTACCCTCGCCGAATTCTTGCCACGCGACTGAGCGAGAAGGCGCAGAGATTCTTGATGCAGGCAATATTTGAGCAGAAATCCGAGATAGGATCAATGTGCTTTAAGAAGATCTAAGGAGGAGATGTGTGAACGACTGTAATCCTCAGTGAATTTTGCGTCACTGAGGCTGAGATTGGAACGAATGGATCCGGAGGCAAAATACAAAAAAAACCCCTCCCCTTTTAACAGATATTCATATCTTTTTGCAAAGGATAGAGCCTCACAACTCTCAGAATTTCAAAAAAAAAATCCCCATCAACTCACGAAAAATTAAATCAATTGAATGCCGCAGGGAACTAATTAAAAGTTGCCAACCGAAAATTGTCAGTGGCAGTGGAGCATGCTTTACGACAATGCATTTTGAAAAATTAATATCACCGCCGACAAGTGCCGCAAGGAGATTAACCAAAATTGAAAATCAAACACTTCAAAAGCATTTTCATGTCCCAATAAATCGGAACGGGAGGATGTGATGTGGGAGCGATTAGTGGAAACAAAAGCAACGTAACTTTGTTTTCGCTTGTTCATTGTTTGCGGGTAACGATGCGGAATATTTGTAATCAAGTTCAAGCGGGTGCTGGGAGGATGTTGCATCATACCCTGGCTTAGATTAACTCACTCCCGCTAGATCTTGCGATAGCGTTGTCGTAATCAAAACGAGTGTGGTATCAATTAGTTTTTAGGTTTTTCTGAAGCAGAAAATGATGAAACGTTGATAAATGTGTAAATACCTGTCAGAAGGGGATGAAATCATTTGAGAAATGGGCTTGGATATGACTGTGGGAGACTGTATAGATAGCTTCATGGATTGGTGGCGATTGGAGGAGGTGGTTCAACAGTGATAATCTATTGATCCAGCATCTAATGTAGACAGATCATTTAGAGCGTATGCCATGTAGAACTTACGCGTGCAAAAGTCCCTTAAGTGTCCGAAGTCAAGGGCAACCAAGGGTATAGAGTAAAAAAGGAAGCGGAGGTACCGAAGGGCATTCGTTTTAAATGTCTATGTGCTGTAGGGAATGAGACAAATTTGGGCTGGAAATCTGGCCTTAAAAATGTTCGACTCTAGGGACAAAGAGATGACCACGACCATGATTGAGGTAGGATATCCAAATTAAGGGGGTTTCAACCAACTAGATGGATGAGAATGACAGAAACTTAACGAGATTGTGCTTGTGATTGTGAGTCTTTTGGGTGAGACGGAAGCAGATTCTCACAACAGTCCAAATTAAAAATTTTGGAGAAAGCGGTGGACTGCAAAGGGTTAGAACTACTCTCTAAAATGTCGAAACGATTCACTCGGTCGGGAAGGATTTCGAAAATCCAAGACAAGTAGTAGCTGTGTTATTTTTTTCGGGAAAACCGAAGATATTGAAGTAGAATTTCCATGTAAGACGCGTACAACGACCTACTGCATATCGCCATAATATAATCGCAGCACGAATTCCACAAGGAGCAGTCCTCGGATCACTATTTTGAAACATAATGTATGACGGTGTTCTGCGATGAATCCTTCTCGAAGAAGTGCATGTCATTAGTTTTGCTGACAACATCGATGTTCTCACAGTTGCCAAGTGCATCGAAGAAGTGGAGTCTGTTACAAATGCGGCAGTTATTGAAATATCTTGGAGTTTTACTTAATAACCAGCATTCATTTAAAATAAATGTTATGAACGTCAGCAAGAAGACATTGTTAATGCAAAGACTAGTTTCTCGAATGTTTGCGGCCATCGGTGGGCCTGAATATGAGCGCAGATTCCTACTAATACGTGTAGACAGTTTGATCCTTTTATACTCTGCTCCGACTTGGGCGATTGCACTTGCGGTAGGAGAAAACAAAAGGACGTTGCCATCAGCGTAGGGATTCTGTGAGATAAGGCCAATCAGGGGTTTCAGGACAATCTCAGACGATGCTGCATGTGTTCTAGATAGAATGGTGCCAATTGACATCTTGACAGGCGAAATGAGGCGAATGTTCCATAGGCAAATCTCTGATCGGGAGCAGCCCAAATAAATGAAAGAAGAAAGAATGGCAATACATCAATACCCTTGTGGCAGGCTTGATGAAACAACTCCACAAAAAGAGAATGCACACATAAGCTTATTCCCGATATCATGACTTGGACATGGAGGCTGATGGAAAAACTATAGCTACCACCCTGTCCGGTCATGGCGACTTTCGAAAGAATCCATACAAATGTGGACACTTTAGTTCACCATTCTGTCCGGAGTGTCAAAAAGTGGAAAAAAGCAGAACAAATAGTCTGTCACTGTTGTCGCTTCGCGGAAGATAGGCAGAGAGTAAACCTGATTTACTTCATGACAACGTCGGATAGGAGGTGAACTGAGATTTGCTTGTATATCCCAGGAGTACAAGTAAAACTTGGGAGAACAGAAAGACCGAGAAGGGCTCAAGAGGCTACCGCTCTGAATAGAGCATCATTACAGCCGTCGGCAGACACACGGGGAAAGTGGTTGATGAATGCAGCGGTGTGGGTTAATCTTCTGTAGGTTCAATAAGTTGGAATTTTGGGCTGGCTGTGTCATTAGACCATTTTTTCCGAAAATGATTCTGGTGCCATCGCTCAGTGAATTGTGTTACCGAACGACAATATCCCAAGCGGATGAACAGTATCTTGGTCCTTTCGAGAGAAAAGTTCTGCGCACGATCTTTGGTCCTGTTTGCGTTGATGGCTTTTGGAGGAGAAGGTTCAACCACGAACTGTATGGGCTGTACAGCGACATGAGTCTAGCCAGGCGTCTACGGATTCAACGGCTAAGATGGCTAGGCCATGTAGAGCATATGGACAACTTAGCTCCGGCCCGAAAAGTCTTCGACTCTCAGCCTGTGGGACAACGCAGCAAAGGGCTTCCACGTATAAGGTGGCGCACACAAGTCGAGGGGGACCTCGGGCGGCTTGGTGTTCGAAATTGTGCTCAAAAATTGGGACAGAAAACACTTTCCATTTTTACCAGGACATTCACACTATGCATAAGTCTTTGCTAGTGCAAACGTGGTTATTATACAACTGTCCCAAAGTGGTGGAAACACCTCACAGTCCAGATATTTACCCGATCGAACACTTATGGGAGTATCTGGACAAACAAATTAATTCGAATAACAAAACACGGACCAAAAGCCAATTATGTCATATGAAATTGAATGTTCCTATATTTCTGTTCTTTCTATCTTTTTTTTTATATTATTGTAATTATGCATTTTTTTTATTTTTTTTTTCTTTATTAAGAAGTAATTAAAAAATATTTAAATTTGTTTGACTTCCAAGCCTTTCATTTAAATCAAGTTCATTATTCAAAATTGCAATCGTGTGAAACTGAATGTTCCTGACTGGATATGTTATGTGCACAATCGTCTAATAACTGTAACATACGATGTTCCCGTTTATGAATGCAATTTCTTTGAATTACCAAAAACAAATGGAGCAGTAAAGTCACACAATTTCTAAATAAGATGTATTTACCATATGAATAACCAATCACCGAAACCTTTTTTTGATCCATTCCTGGCGCTAGCTCTCAATGGCGTTCGAAAAAAAAACAAGAACTTGTTGATTGCATGCACATAACAAATTCAAAGAACGATTACTTATGAAAAATGTATGAATAATTATACTCATTCATTCCTTCTTGTGGGTGACTTTATGTGCATGCATGTGAACATGCTCCATATTTCGAAATGAGTTCAAACGCACTTCAGTGTGTGAGGCTCATTCCCTTTCAGAAATGCGGGGGAATCCCTTCAGCTTTACGCCAATCATGTTTGGAAGCGAACTACAATAAATGGCATCATTAATGTGCTTAAGGTCGTCTGAATATAATTGTCTTAATGTGTCATTGAGATTGTAGTAAGAACTGGTGATAAGTGTTGACCAGATGTAAAACACGAGAGTCACTTATGTGCAATGCAAGCAACTTCTCTTCAGCTTAAGTTTTCTTGTTGAAAAGCAGATTGGCTTTACTATTCAGTTTCTCCTTGTGGATTGATGATGGCTAAGGAGCACATGGAAAAAGATTGTGTTTTGTGAATACCTGATTGACTGCTCTGTGGAAATTTGTTTCCCTTTTTTGACTTGAGTTGAACTTCTTTTGACTTTTTTAGGGTTCCGTTCATCAAAACATTTTTGGTGGGTCCGTTTGTTTGTCTGTCACACTTTTTTCCTCATTTACACTGCGCTCGTGTAGAACTTCGCTAAGTTTGTAATTTATTTTACGAGCTATCGCCATAAGCTAGTCATTTAAGTCTCTAATGATCGCATGTGGGAATATCCAATTTTCATCACCGACTTGACTTCCTACGCGTCTATTCAACTTCCAGATTCCAATAGCAGATTCCGTGAGCCAAAAATATTGTCATTTCCACAAAAAACCCAGTTCACATTCGAGAATCGCTGTTTCTGTCATGTAACTATTAACCAAAATCAAGGGGGTGAGCCAAAGGTTGTTGTTCTCTTTCCTTGGAGGCTGTCGCAATCAGAACTGTCAAAATATGTACCTCGAAATATGTAAGCAAAAAAAAAAGACAAACCAGTTCTATAGCTTCCACATACGAGTGGAGGAATTTAACGTGGGTGTTGTCGCCACAAGCATGGCCAAGAATATGCTGAAAATAAAGTTTGTGCAGTGCAATGGCCTATTTTCGGAACTGGGCTAGACAGGGGGGGGTCTATGGCTGATATTACTGAATTTTGAAATAAGATTGGAATTTCGTTGGCATCGAGGTTGAAAGTAATAAAACTGAAGTATACTTTAAGATGTGTTGGTATATGCATAAATCTGGAGTGTGTCAGAATTTTGGAAGCGTGGTTTGTTGTAAACATTCATTCATTTGCATGGATAGTAAATCGTTGAGATTAACGTTTCGGTCAAAAACAACCACTCAACTGGAAGCTACTTTAGGTTAGGTTAGGTTAGAAGGCTGCTAGTGAATTCACCAGCACACTTAGATCATGTTGGTCCATTGTGATACCCACAGTCAGACTACTACCACGACCACTCCAGTGATAGTGGACACCAGTCGGTACATTCAGGTGTTATTAAGCTTTGTTATTAATCTTTGGCTCTTAGCACAATGAATTCAACTAGGATCTAAGTGGGTCACGGCTAGCCTTTGCTGTGCTAGTCACACAAAACTAAGCTAACCTAAGCATCCGCTCGTGATATTTGCATTCTTACAAACAGCTAGGCTATCATCAAAGCTTTTAGTGTCTATAAATTCACAAATAGGACCAAGTTACCATATGTGTTTAGATAAGATGGCCGAAGAGTTTAAAATCAACTAGCTCTATTTACCAAAGCATGTAAAACTTGAAATTATGTCCGTTTTCGAATTTTTCATTCCAGGCATTCCAGCCAATTGTAAAGTGGACGACCTTACCAGTCTTGGAACCTACTCCTTTAACTACTACTTCTTAGCTATGTGTAATTTAAAGTCGCAACTTAGATGGCAGATAACTGATGGGCGAAAAGCACCACGCGCCCAAGTTCCAAAAATGATCTGACCTAAGCAAAATCTGAACTAAGCGATCCAAAAAGCTGACCTCCCTTGTTAGGTCAATGATTCGCATCTTGGTAAATGTCATTATAGCATCTTAGGCTAACATGCAGGCGTTAAGGCAAATAACTTCTGCAGAACCGGTCTATATGAATAGAGGAAGCGCAGAACACTCAACACCTCCGTACCTCCACCCCTCCGATGTTCATGGGAATATGGAGCGTTTGTTCTTTAATTCCCTTTCCACTGATGTTGACGAAGGTTTACTCACGATATGTATGGGCAGCACAACGTCAACCATTTATGGATTCAGGTCCGGCGTCGGTTAGCGACTGGGAATGACAGATTCGATCTAGGCAGTAGATGAACTACAGTGTCTTAGATGTACATCAATGAACGGGCATTTTAACAAAGTTTCCTTTCTATTAATCACTTGGTGAGGCTGCCGACTTGAGGATGTTATTTCGTGTCAGAATGATGAACGCTCCCTGTCGACTAAGCAGAGAACCCAAAAATCCAATGCGTATTTGCTCATTGAAAACTCTCATAAATAGAAACCATGCAAAATTTAAAGGAATACACTCGGCTTCAATATGAAAACGTGAATTCGAGAAATAATTAAAATTCCGTGGCGTCGTATTCATATTCGCCACCGGTGTGGTGCATTCCAAATTTGTCTCCTCTTCATTGCCGATGCACAATGAATCTCTCGGCAGCATCAATCTTCATGCAGTGACTGGTCTCTTGAGGTGATTGACGACATTTCTCTCCTCAAGAAGCGACGGCCATTCCACACAACAAAGGATGTAATTGACTTTCTGTTCAAAACAATCATTTGTTCTGTGATTTTTTTCAACAACAATCACATCAATTGTCCGATCCGAATTACCATTGTCTTCGGCCTCACCCTCTTTGTTCTAGAATTGAGTGTTGAAGCAATTCGGAGAGTACTTCCTCTGCATTCTTGCCTTGCTATTGTCCACAAAAATGCAAAAATTGCAGAAAATTGCTCATTGCCCTAATTCATGTAGTATTTTATCCATTTTCACTTGACAGTCACTGTACTCAGATAAACAGGAACTGCTTCCAGTGAATTCTGTCACATTCTATCACATCTTCTCTAGACCATTGAAACTCACTCACTGCATAGGTCAATGGAAACACGTGCAAACAAGCGTACATCTATTCATCTGTCGTCTGCGATGACTCGACAGAGATTTACATTTCAAATTCTCAGCCTTTTCATCCCGTTGTCAGCGATGAAATATTCAGCCGCCCATGTGAAAAGTTGGCGTGTCACCCACATGGGTGGCGATAAGGAAATTTCCAGAAAGAGTTCAATGCAGCACACCAAGTGAATGAACAGCTTATTGCGTCGTTCCTAGACCCAATTGGATGAGGATTCCTCCACTTTTTCTCTAAAAATAGACCAGTCCCAACGGCACCGTGTGTCGACTGTATTTTAATATAATAAACTTCCCCCTCCCAATGCAAGTGCATCGATTTTTCTTCCCCACCATGCCCAGTGGAAACCCTGCAGTGCTTATACTAGTCGCATTCGTGAGTGTTTGTAACTTACTGGCTAGGTTTAAGTTGGTGACTTACCTGTCTTCCATGCGAGGTCTACGTCCAAGTATCGCAAATGCAGAGCTCTGCTGCTGTGTCTCCTCCCAGAATTGATGATCATTTGAGCCAGCGCCAGCCATCATTTTCATACGGTTGGCCTTTTGGCGACCAAGTGTCGCCTGCAGCCGTCCAAGCAGTCCACGACCCCAGACGTCAACAGCTTGCAAATAAACAAGAAATATGAATAGGACAATGCCGCAGAATATCACTTCCGGACGAAGGACATATAGACGACATAGTTTCCATACGTAGGCCAGTGGAGAGTTGATAGAGGACAGGCCAACGGCAAATTTCGATAGAATCTTCATGTGGGACACGTAAGTTTGGTAAAAGACTTTGTCCTCAAGCTCGTCATCCATTAAGGAGTTCTAACAAGGAATTGTCACCGAATCGACACCCACTGATCAATCAGAGAACAAAATTTAACCGGCTTTCGAATGCAGTTGCACAGACAGCTCACGCGAAAGAATCACACAACGCGCGACGTTTTTAATATTCTTTATTTTATTTTCACTTCAAAATATTTATTCTGCTTTAAAAATAGACTAACATGAACGAAGAATTTCCTAAAATACTACAAATTTCAAAACTCTTTACTGGGGGGATGATATATGTATGAATTTATTGAAAGACTGACAAATTTCAATCGGGGAAGATTTGATTCAAAAAAACAATCGAAGGTGTTTTGTTTTATTCAAGCAACTCGCGTTCTTCACTGAATTCTTTCTGTTTTGTTTTTTACTCAGTTAATAATTTTCATTTGTGGAAATTGAGAAAATTCTGTTCACGAAAATACACTTGTTGACAATCGGAGAATTCGCCGTCGACTAAAGCACGAACAAATGGGGAGACACTCGGCGAAATCTGCTTAGCGGAATATCTTTGAAATGTCATCGGTACAGTGTTCAGTGGTGAGTGGGAAATTCCCCACTTGCAAACTGTCAAATGTGGTTGTTGGTTGAGGCGAATTTGGATATGTGTAGGAAATTATCTTTCTGTTAGGAAAAAGTATAGCAGTTTGTTTTGTTGCAAAGTTTGAAAAAGGTCTGTTCAAGATTACGCATTAATTAATGATCGACCTTCTGAAAACTGTTGGAAAATAGATCCATGCTTGGCATAACAAGACCATTTTATTTGTCGTCTAAATTAAATGTGTGACATTTCGAATCTATTTGGGGTGGATTTTATTTTTAAAAACATTCGCGCGTGATGTGACGAAATACTTTTTAGTTGCGTAGCACAATCCAGTGGGCAGCAGAAATTTGTTTTCTTGAATACCCGCCCATTTTCTCGAAAAAAAAAATACATAAATTCGCTGACGTAAGTGGGATGATGGAAAGAAAATGTTGATACATTTAACTTTAAACAATATCTTATATGTTTTGAAAACCCGAGAAAAGTGGATGTGTTCTCTTATGTCACGTAGTCAAATTATTACGTTTGTTTGACAGATGAAAGTCGTCAGCAAGAAAATAGTAAAGATTGTCTAAAGACGGTGAGAATGGAAATGTGAAAATAAAGGGCCCTAATAGTCGTACGAAAATGTAAGCTTATGCCAAAATTAAACGAAAAATAACCAGAAGTATCCATACTTGCTTATAGAAACAGGAGAATTCACTTGTCAACTGACATTTGCATAAGTAGAGGGCGATTCATATGGTTCCCGCGTAAGTAAGCAAAAGTGAACATAGGGGGCTTCCCTAGTACGCCTGGCTCTGCTCTTGATGTACTGCTGAATCTCCTCCCTAGATATCCACATCATGGGGTGTAGTCTCAAGGCCATCTTCCGTTTAAAAATAAGTGGTTTTTACTACTGGAGTTTCGATGATCTTGCCCATCGCATTTGCTTTGATCCCAGTCTCATGGATATGCCGTCTGGCGCACGGACACCTGTACTCAAGCTGCGACGAACATACAAAGTCGACTTTCCCTGCACTCAGGACTGGCTCTGGCCAGAATATGAGCCAGAAAAGGAATGTACTCGAATCTTCACGGACGGCTCCAAGACCAATGAAGGATCTGGTGCTGGTGCTTTCGTGGAGGGCGACAACTTTAGACTGCACACCTCGTTACGCAAATTTGCGTCGGTTTTCCAATCGGAAACCTATGCGATCCTAATGGCTACGGGCTATATTGTGAAGAATAGGTGGAAGGGGCGAAGTATTTGCGTCAGTAGCGACATCCAAGCTGTGCTTAAGGCCTTGCTCAACCCTTTAACCACTCCCAGGATAGTTCTGGAATGCAAGTCTTCTCTGAATTTGATCGGTAGGTTAAATTCGCTAAGACTTGTCTGGGTCCTGGAGCACCACGGGATCACAGGAAATGAGATCGCCGATGAATTTGCTAGGCGAGGATCAGATGAGGTATTCATAGGACCTGAACCTGCGCTAGGACTACCTGCGTCCTTGGTTAGGGCTTGCATCGATGGTTGGACTCCTCGAGAGCACAACCGCAGGTGGCATGACTCTCCAGGATGTAGACGGACCAAGTGTATGCTCCCCAACGTCTGTAAGAAATCCACGGCTTTCTTGTTATCTCTTAAGAGAAAAGATTGCAGTCAATTTACCGGCGTTCTAATGGGCCACTAAACCTTCGCCAAACAGAAGTAAGCGACAGAAGTGGAGAAGACGATGACACTGCAGAGCACTTCCTTAACCACTGTCCCATCTTTGTTCGTATCAGGTGTGGCAGTTATTCGGTGCTAATGAGGTGAGAGCTGATGCTGTAGGCTCCTCTATGAAATTTCAGCAAAAGTAGGTTGCTGCCTGGTAGTAAATTGGATCAGTTTTTGAGTCTGAGTGCTCCAGTGTAATTTTACAAAAACCTCCGACAATAAAAAAAAAGCAAAGTGAACGAACTTAACGAAATTTCGCGAAGTAGTTACTATAGTTACAGTGTATCATTTTTGAGTATTCGCTCGGCTTTCATTCACTCATGGTAAGACTATTTTAGACAAAAAATTTACATCCTCAAAAAAGAAAGAGCACATGCAACTGATTCGTGGATTTGTGAAGATCGGGGTCTAGAGACATTTACTACATGGCCTTATGCCATTAATACAAACATGGTCCACGAATGGATCGAAGTCCGAAAGTGGAGAAGGAACAGACATTGTGGGATCTACAGCCTTGGCCAAATGTATTAGGCACACTTATCTTTTTGTCTTCGCTTCCAAATCACTTATCGGAAAGAATTAGTTTGAATTTTATGGTTTTCGGCGACCTTATCTGAGGTTGTAAACGATTTTCATTTTTTTCCTCTCATTTCATTAAATTGTTTGCTTTTTAAAGATATAACAATTTTTTAAGGGTACCTAATATATTTGGCCAAGGCTGTAGATGTCATATGCACATTCTTCACCCCAGGGAATCCACATCGGGACTTGGGTCTGTATCTGTAGAATGGAAGGAAAACAGCCATAGACAACGCATAGGGTTGATTTTCGATTTCGATACGAGTAAGTATCGATACTTTTGATTCGATACTCCATGGGTATCGATATTCTGTTGCAAGTACTGTAATTAGTACTGATATCAGTACTGACCTGGTATCGAATCAACTCTAACAACGCAGTGTGTTGGATGACTGAGTTCTGGAGCAGATGGAAGCAGACCCCGATCGATCGGAGAAAAAAGATCATGTTCAGCGATGAAGCTCATTATTGGGTAAACGAGTACGTCAATAAGGAAAATTGCTGCATTTGGGATTATGCCAATTCTCACGAGTGGTAAGTCATCCACGAAGAGTCAGTTTGGTGTGGATTGTAAGCCGGCAGGATCATCAGTCCGTACTCCGTACGACGACAGCATTGCCATCACCATCAACCGATCGACGGTAACCAATTTCTTTTGCCCCAAATTGGATGATAGGGATGTGAACGACATTGGGTCCCAGCTGGACGGTGCTGTGTGCTACACAGCTGATGCGATAGTGGGTATTATGTATGAGGGATTTGAGGGCACGGTGATCTCACTCAGAGACGACGTGAACTGGACACCGAGATTATGTATCGACCCCGAGAGGCTTTTTGTTGAGATGTTTTCTCAAATTCTAGGTCTATGGCAATAAGCCGTCAGAGTCAAAGAAGAATGGATCTCTCGGATAAGTACGGCACAATGAAGTCACAGGGCCATTTTATCGACGTCATATTCCACACATAGTGGGCGTCGTGGCGTAGTGGGTAGGTGCGTCGTCTCCTACGCTCGATGTTGTCGGTTCGATTCCCGAAAAAAACACCAAACATTTTTTTCACTGCTCCACCTCTTTCGAGTCACTGAAAATACCCAAAGAGTATAACTGTCTAGAAAAAGCTTCTCAATCTCGCCGTTCGGAATCGGCATTAAACTGTAGGTCACCTCCACTCGTGATAGAACAATAGCACGCACAACACGAGTGGTTACTGTGAAGTTAGGCCCAGGTCCACCTCGGACTGTTGCGCCGCCATTATTATTATTATTATTATATTCCACACATAATGTCAATGTGACTCACACACAACTTGAACTATTTAATTTTAACTGCCTCCCGTCTTCATTGGCAAATAATGAAATTAACTAATGACTATAAGACTGACAATAAAGATGATGGATGTCCACTGCAGGATTCTATAGTTTGGCAGCACTTCAAAACGAAGCAATGAGCAATGGTTAGGGCCACCTGCTTACTTTAATTTCGTTGAATGAACGATGTCACTAGTTCGTTTGTTGTGTATCAGGAGATTGCTCGTTGGTTTATGTTGTTGTTCCCTCAAATACAGACCATCGCATTCGCACTATTGACAGAGGGCCATCAAAAACATCGCACCACGTCACTTTACACATTTGAACTTGAATAAAACAATTACACCAGACTACGCTAAAGTTTATCCAGACAGACTCGATGCCGCACCGACTAAAGGTTTGTTTTTCACACTCACTTGTGAATTTTTTAAGTTGATAAGGTGAAGAGACTTTAATTGAATTCAATAAAGCAAATTTTTATTTACATTTCGAATCGATAAGGAACACTAATGGAGCTTTAGAAAACGTTTCCCCTTCCCCTCCACACACCAGCACAGGAGCACTTTCAGCGGCTGTTGTTTTCAAAGTGCACCACAGCGCCTTCTCCTCTGCCAGACCCCATTCTATGTCAGGGCATGACCAACGACCGATCCTCTTTCAACTCTCGCACCAGGTGACAGGCGAATATTTCAAATCCTCCCTTCTTCCTGTCGGCGTTTTCGCCGTTTCTTTTCGCTTTCGCCGTAGCTCTTCTGTCATTCTCAAACTTTTTTGTCAACTGGCCAAAAAATGAGTATAAATACATCGAAACAACCGCAAGAAGGAAGGGAGGCGCAAGCCTAAGAAGCTTTATACAGAGAAATTAATTATGACCAAAAAAATCAACAAACTGCTTAACCTTGGGCCGCTTGTGAAGAGCCCTGCATCTGATCGCGACGCAAATGTGTCGCAAAAGCTTCTTCCGGATTTGATAAACGCTTCGCTAGCGACATGCATACGTTACGTACCTCCATTGAATGACAGCGAACGCTTTATGGACCGCTTCATGTTCCCGTGAACGTGTCTTTTGGACTCGGTGTGTTCAAAGCTTCAGAGGGTGCAGAGTTTTCTCATAATTTTCCGCCGTCCGTTGGAAATAGCACAATCGCCACACGAGTTCTTTCGATTCGGACGCGCACTCCCACTCAATGAATCACTGGAATTTTTTTTAGATATTGTGTCTTGTCGAAATTTATATCACTCAGGAATTCGATTCGCATTTGGGCCTTGAACTCACTCGCACAGCGCAATGGTTACCATCTAGATAGCTTACTACTTGAACTAGAATGTTTTGACATTTTCCGAAAGACGCGCACAAAGCGGAGAGGAAAGAAAAACAGAGACAACTACGGACGCAGGCGGCCGCTTGCAGGCGCACAGAGCACAGCTAAGGGTTGACGATGATGATGGGGTCGGTCGTCGTGCGGGTCCCCTTGCCGCGAGCGCGGGAATTGCAATTAAAGCAAGCAGCACTTACGGTGTAGAACCGAAAAGTTCGCGGCACTGACTAGGGGAATGCACAAACTATCTAGCTAGCCGCCTGCACGAGCGAGCGAACGGTGAGTCGCGGCGAATTTATCTCTGGTTCTCGTTCGCTTTCGCAAATAACCGAGCGTACCAACGTATTCACAAATAGATATGTAAATCGAAACGGAAGGCAATACGCGCGGGACGGGGTGTGTTTGCTTTTGTTTCAAATTTTTTGCTGCTCGCAATTAGAAAGAATAAGAAATTAAGTTTGCACTATTAGATAAAAACAAATACAGCACGAGAGGCGGGTATGAGCGGGGAAGCCGCACGACTGTGCAGACCGTTCGACGAGGCACAAACTGCGGTCTGGGGCGTATGAACGCGATCTGAACGGCGTGAAGACGGTGGGCTCGTTGGCCAGTCAGTGTGGGGGCATACGCCGTCGAATGGCCAGTTTGTAGTTTGATACTCGGAGCTCAGCTGTCATGACGTTCGCACCTTGGGCGGCGACCGTACAGGTGCCCACGCTCAGGACCGTGGCTTGGGGTGGATTTTCCAATGCGCTTGCCGCCCTGGAGAATGGGGTGGCGGTCCTATTTTTGGATTACAGTTCAGCCTGTTTGATTGCTAATGCAATTAGGGTTGCGATTCACTGGCGGTTGCTGTGGTCGCGATGTTGATCGACTGCTCTTAGTCACCTGTGCAGTGTGCGGTGGTGGAATGTTCGTGGCCTAGATAATGTTGAAGTTTAAGGCCATGCGGGGCGTGCACTTTGTTGCACAATTTATGAGGTAATTTGTAAACTAATAGGTGAATGGGTTTGGCTGGATGTTTGGTATTTTGTGCAAAAGCGAAGCATTAGTCAGTGTTTTGTAAATCGACGAGGATGATTGCAGACTTGGCAGACTTGCAACGCACAGCTCTTCTTCCGACTTTCTGTTTGGGGTCGTCTTAATCTTTGTCTTGGCTAATCAACGGATTGCTGTGGGTAGTAGCGTCATGAAATGTGGATGCAAGCAAATTCCTACAAAGTTCTGATTCAACAAACTTTCCTAACGAAACAATTGCAATAGCATTCGTCAACTTTTGACCATAAATTGGGCAACGTCTATTATTGTAAATTGAAATAAATGTTTGAGTTTTTGATGAATAACTACTTGTCGCATTCTTGTTCATTCAGACACGCAGTAACACACTCAGTATCGTGACTTTGCGGTAAGTTGTCGCTGAGACAATATAAAGAGACACTCTTTATTCTGCACCTCAAATTAAGTCCAAGCAGGACGAGCTACGATTTCAATTGCTGGTATCGTTGTCAGTTAATGTTTCTCCTTTTGGGTGTGATTCAATCAGTCCCTGAGCCGAAGTTGTCATCCATTCGATTTCTGATAGTGTATCAGTGTATAGGCAATTTGTCGCACCGTGGAAAAGACATGTTGGCCGATGATACGGACCCGAATTTTGGCCAAAAAATCATCTTCTCGAACGAGGCAAATTTCAACAAGCAGAATTTCCGTAATTTGATCGAACACAATCCCCAAGTGCTCCACCAAGCATAAATGCATCCGCAAAAATTGGCTGTTAAATGCGGTTTATGGCAGGGCGGCATCATTGGACATTATTTCTTTCGAAATAAGGAAGGGGACACTGTTACCGTCAAGTAAAGAACGATATAAACCGACTTTGTGTGACTAAAGCTCGATGACTCTAAACCAGTGGGACAACGCAACATAGGACGTCCACTCCTAAGATGGCGCACCCAAGTGGAGAGCAACCTCAACCAACTTTGTGTGCGCAATTGGCGACAGCTAGTAAAAGATTATGCTGGAGAGGCTTCTTGGTTGAGGCCCAGATCCACCCTGGACTGTAGCGCCAAAAGAAAAAAAAAAAGAAGTTCCAACAAGACGGCGCTACATGCCATACAAGCGACGCAACGCTCTAAGTTGTGAAGGATTAATTTGGCGACTGCTTCATCTCATGACGATCGTTCACCAATTGGTCCCTGCGATCACGCGACTTGACGCCACACGATTATTTTTTCTGGGGTTACATCAAGTCCTTAGTCTACGCTAGCAAGCCTATCACTTTGGACGAGCTTGAGGCCAATATTCGAGACCCTATAGCTGGAACAATGCCGCCATTTTGAACAGAGACATCGGAAATTGGACCAAATTGGAAATTGTTCTTATATACATAAGTTTGTTGGATGACCCCGAGTTAATACAAAATGAAAAAGAATTTATAACAACTCTGATTTTATTGGATTAATTCATTTGAAAAAGAAAATGACATGAGGGTCGTGAATTACACCTGTGGCGACGTCGCTCAACAACTCCTGACGAAAGTACTGTAGCGTCCTCATGCAGCGACTTCGATCAACGGAAGTAAGGTATCCTGTATGTGGAGTATCCTGTATCCAGGCCACCAACAGTCAAGATCGCTGCAAAATGCAACGGATTCGTTGGCAGTCGCGTTCCTCTTTTCACCCAGTGTAGTTTACTTCCATTGGGCATCTGTTATCTATCCATTGTATTTCATCATAACATAGTACACATAAACAATAGTTATTTTCTTGTTAATCTATCTCAAATAAATCAGTTGATAATTTCAACCTAATATCCAAACCGTGTGTTTAATTAACCTGACGTAGCTTAACATCTTAGGAAAAATTACAGTTGACTTGAGCTTGAACTTTGCTGAAGTTAGCTCTTGTTAAACATGATGGGCATGTTCATTCGGTAACACATACATGAATTAACTTTTTGCACTGATTTCTAAGGCCGGAGTGGCAGATTTGGCGAACGTACCGTGCTTGTACAGCACTATAAGTGGCTTTGATCTAATCTCCGACATAAATTTAGATCTTATACCTTTATCAATCTGGTTTTCCAAACACAGGGTGAACATTAGCTCAAAGATTAAAATAATTATCATTTTATAATTATCGAATTAGCAGCTGACTTTTACGCGTGGGAGTGTCAGACAAGAAAGACTCGGTTGCTCTACAGTCTCTACTTTATTTTCGGTTTAGAATTGTGGCTAGGTCTTGTACCCAGACAGGAATGCATAAAATCGTTGATGCGTGTCCCTACGGCCTCAATGTACAAGCCTCGAAGATAAAAATGAACTTGAGGATAAATAAATTTGCATTTTGCGACGTTGTTCTACCTGGAAAGACTCAGGGTTGCTAATGTTGCTCTTTCATTTACTTTTAACCCTATCTCCCTCGACTTTTTCCGCTCATTTAATCAGCCATCATGACAGCACGTTCTCTGCCAGATAGGGGCAGCGCTTTGCAAGTCGAAGCTGGTTATTTCGAATAGCTACATCCTAAGGGCACATCTAAGGCCACAGATGTTTGGAAGCACCCGAGAATTATAAGTGAGACGCTTATCTATGTTTCCAGTGATTTATAAAAGGTTTCTAATCAAAGTCAATGTTCCCAAAAACCTGAAAACCACACCGCGATGGACACGATCAAGAGTTCACAAGCCCTGATTGTATCTGAATCCGGTTCTCCTACAAATCCCGCACCCAGCAGACTCACTCGACGCAACTGATTCATACCGAATTCACAGGCGATAAGATAAGGCATGACTGAGTAGTTTTTTTTCCAAACAACTAAATTCGCACAATCTCTAGTTCAGTAGTGCTTCGGCAACGGAGGATTACGGGCGCGAAAAATCTATTTTCGAGCAAATTTAATTATGAAAAAAAAATACCTCGTGTAGACCTCCCTGCAGGGCTTTGCTGATACGGTCTTACAGACGATTTGCAAAACAATCTTTGATCTTGGAGTTTAACGACCATCTGTCCTTCCATTCAAACCTGAATATGTGCCTCACTGAAACTGTCACGGAGCTGGCAATTCACGTCCCGATGGACCGTTATCACCCACTGCAAGGGCATGGTTCAAAGCAAACGCATTTGAAAGATGAATGAAATTCTTCCATGCCCCTCATGTGATCTATTTCCAGCACTCTTATCGTCGCAAACACAAATGAATTGGCATGCCTGCAAATCGAACACGTACTCTTTGTTGATAGCGAATCTCCTCGCACAGGCGTTCGAAGATAATCCAGCTTAGTTCAGTTGCTTTTGAGCTGTTGCTTGAGACGAACCAGAGCGCAGTCGCAATGATCGATCTTAAGAGTCCACAGACTGGTCAGACGCTTAGTTTGGACGAATTCTGGCTGAGAGATCATTGCAGATGTGACCAGTGCTACAACACAGAAACCAAACAGAGAAAGTTCAATCTGCTGGACCTAAGCGACGACGTGCACCTCCTGAAGATAGGAAGCAGTGACGATGGACAGAGCATTCTTGTGAAATGTGAGTTTGAAAAGAGATTACTTTCATCATTTTTTTGATTGAGTTCTTCCACAGGGAGTGACGGGCACAATTCAGAGTACACGTTTGAGTTCCTCCACAGCGCCCAGCTGGAGACCTACCTGAAGGCGAAGGACGCATCTGCAAAGATTCCGTGGAACACTAAAGCCATTCTGGGCAGTAAATACGCCAAGATCAAATTGTCAGACTTGGTCTCGCGAGATGGCGAAGTGGGGAATGCGGTCAGAAGTCTGTGGTGCTACGGAGTGGCGTTCATTGAAGACGTTCCTCCCAACACCGCAATGACCGAAATGGCAGTGAGGAGAATTTTCCCAGTGATGAAGACTTTCTTTGGAGAGATGTACACATTCACCGATTCCCAGGACCACGCCGATACTGCGTACTCAAAGGTGTACATCGGATCTCACACAGACAACACGTATTTTTGCGACGCCGCTGGTCTGCAGGCCTTGCACTGCATCCATCACGACGGCTCTGGCGGCGAGAACTTCCTTGTTGATGGTCTGAAAGTTGCTTTGGAGCTCAAAAAGACCAATCCCCGGGCATACGATGTCCTTACGAGAGTTCTCGTGCCAGCTGAGTACATTGAAGAAGGACAGTACCATGTCCACTACGGACCAGTGATTCGAACAAATCCCGTGACTGGGGAGGTCATTCAGCTGCGGCTGAACATCTATGACCGTGCTGCGCTGAATACCTTACCGCAGTCGGAAATGAAAGACTTCTATGACAGCTTCAAGGCATTTTTGCGTCTGGTGGAAGCGCCAGAGAATCAATGGACTTTGAAGCTGAAACCTGGGACGGTGATGATTTTTGACAATTGGAGAGTTTTCCATGCGCGTCACGCATACACTGGACTTCGCAAAATGACGGGGTGCTACATTCAACGGACTGACTTTCTTAGCAAAGCTAGACTGCTGGGAATTATTGATTGAGCATTGGTCAGCTTCAGATTGTGAAGCTGAATGGATTTTTTTTTTTATAATTAAATAACCACTTAACAAATAAAGAATCATATTCTTGGGATTTTTAGAAATAACCTCTTTCGCATTCCAAAATTGATTACTTTTTGAGGAATATAGAATTCTGACAGATCGTAAGCAGGAACAAATTTCCATAGAATCTTTCAATTCGGTCGTGATTTAAAACGATATTATCTATTAGAAAATAAATGCTTTTAACTACAGTAAATGTTTTAATGTTGAAAGCATGTACCAAAGTCTGGATTTAAGTGGTTGTCAAGTGATTATAAGAGACAGTTCAAGTATAATAGTGCTTTGAAAAATGTGAAAATTGCACTTGCGGCAAGAAGAAATTGTTGTTTTTTCTTCTTTAATACAGCGTTTGTTTAGTTAATTGATCAACAAACACAGTTTGCATTACGTACTAGTCACTTAAAATTCAATTGAACATGAAAAACATCTAAAATTTCCCCGAACACACGTGTTTTTCTTGCATTTTTCAAGGCACAATTGTGTATAATTTATCACTTCTAAACACTTCACAACCAACAATACCAAAAGGAACATATCTTTACTCGATATTCCATAATAAATTGTATTTGAAACTAACAATTTTATGTTAGCTTTTACAAATTTATTTCTCCACCAAATTTCAAGTTTCAATATAAATTTGTTCCCGCCGTTGAACTGTCAGAATTCTATATTCCTGTGTAGCTATAAAAAATTTCCGCCAGAAGTACTTCAAGTCGTCAATAGGGGGTGCTCGATAAGTCTGTCATTTTGATGCTAGGTGGCGTTCGTAATGCATAGAGGATTTTTTTCTGACATTTTTGCTTCTTTCTGGGCAAAGACAAAAAAATGCGAATAGATCTGTCGAACACTTAACTTTTTATATCGAAATTATTTTGTATTGTTTTTGCGAGTTTTTGCGCAGTAAAACCGTTAAATATAGAATCTGCTCCCTCGCATTGAATGGTGTACAGGTGGTTCACTAAATTGCGAAAGTTAAACTTCGTACGAGCACAAAAGATGCCCAAGACGTCATGATGGAAAAAATGGTGGGTACAATCCGCTATTATGTTGGGCAATCGCCAGTTCAAATATCGTGAGATAGCTTAGATTGAAGCAATTTAAAATGATTATTATTATTGAGGGTATATAGCACCGCGACCTTTAAGATCTATTGTGCCCCCTTTGAATACCTTAGCACAATTACGAGTTCCCTTCAAATGCAGTTCTTTTCAGAGTTATATTGAGGGTAATGGACTCCTATTGCGCATAGGTGAAGAAATTTGTTCTAGAGTATTCTCTCTAAGCCAGTTTCCTTCAGGAATCTGAGAATGAGAGATGGTTCTAGTGATTGCATTTCTTCTTCTGATAGTAGGTAATTGCCGAGACTTATTTTTCTTTTGTGGGCTAGTGCCTCACAAAATCCCAGTATGTGTTCTGGAATTTCATTAAATTCTTCACAAAATCTGCAAGCCTGTTAGGATACGGAGGTTATTCTTGCTCATTTTGATGCATGCCTCGAATCTCTTCCGGTTATATTGCCCTAGGAGTTTCTTGGCCTGCTTCATTCCACGAGCAATTTAAAATGATACCGTTATTCGATTTCTACACGACCGTTTGAGTATAAAAAATTATCGGCACGATGAGTGCCACGTTAGCTGCTGGTGGACCAAAACTGGATTCCGGTACAGATTGCAAAACAGAAAGTATAACTCTTCAAAAGCAATTCAAATCAATTTTTAAGGCGTTCCATAACAGTCAATGAATTCTGTTCGTGGCTACACGTGAGGAATCAAAATCAGCGGATTATGCATGTGAACGTGTCCCAAAAAATACAAAAAACTCTATTTTGAAGAGTTTGAATGAAATCATATTTTTTGGAATGGTTAAATAGTAGAGTTGGTCGGCGCCGTGGCGTAGTGGGTAGGTGCATCGACTCCTACGCTCGAGGTCATCAGTTTCGAATCTCGAAAAAAACATCAAACATTTTTTTTCACGGCTCCAAATCTTTCAAGTCACTGACAATGCTCAAAGAATATAACTGTCTAGAAAAAGCTTCTCAATCTCGCCGTTCGGAGTCGGCATTAAACTGTAGGTCCCCTCCGTTCGAGTGGTTGCTGAGAAGCTAGGCCCAGGTCCACCTCGGACTGTAGCGCCGCCATTATTATTATTAAATAGTAGAGTTTTACCGAATAGTGATTTGGCCGGATACCGGATACCGAATATTCGGCCTGCAGCTAGGCCGGATAGCCGAATATTCGGCAACCGGATATGTGCCCAAATTAAAAATCAGACCGGTACAAGTAAAACCAACTTAAACATATTTTTTTCCTTCTCCTCCAAAAGATATTCTTACTTCTACACAGCAAAGTTTTTGCGACATTCTTAAAGAGGTTGCGGAAGGCAAGTCAGATTGAGTTTTCTGCCAAAAAAAAATACCGCCAACGAGCTTGACTTATATCTCAAAACAGTTTATTTTGAACGGAATAGTGAGCCTTGGGCTTGGTGGTCAGTAAATGGAAGACAGTACTCAATTTTCCCCAAATTTGGCAAAAGTTATTTTTCATCTCCATGTAGCAGTATATACAGTAAGAGACTCTTTTCTGAAGCATGCATTGTATACAAAAACGAACGTAATAAATTATTACCCCTGAATGTGGAGAAACTAATTGTTTTTTACTGAAAAAACGACTGTCCGGTATACAGCCGAATATCAAAAGACTATTCGGCTCCGGCCGGATATTACAAAAGAAGGTTTGAATATCATTGGAAAAAGTGTATCGCACTAAAAAAATACTGCGTTGGGAAATAAATTCAAATTTGAGAAAAATGTATTTAATTTCAAAGTCACTGACTTATCGAACAGCCCCCGTATATACGTGGTTCACAAGCGCTTCTTAGCAATTGGTATTCGTAAGAAACAGTTCGGATATTCTTACTTGTTAGAATCTCAAGCTTGAAGGGGAAAAAAATAAGCACATTGAAGATTCAGTTTCCGACCTACACAAGATTCTTATTTCACGGATCCACCTCTTTTTGCCATTTAGTGTGTGCAAATGGAGGGTCGATCATGACAAAGCACTAAACTAACAGAGTACAGAGAATCCAATCCACCCAATTCTTTCAGTCGACTGAGACACTCTGATGCAAAAGTTAACCTAGAATTAAAATTCGAAAATAACTCCACACGTTGGCATCACAGGGCATTCCAACTCAGCTTGTTGTAACAAGGACATGATCCTATTCTCGCCCATGAACGCAGGCTTGCGTTTAACAAAAAATGCAACACTGAACGCTTGACGACAGTCGACAATAGTACACCTTGTTTCCATTAACTTATTCGTAAAAAACACGGCTATCAATAACGCGGCCCAACTTTACGAATCCGTCGTCTGACTTAGTCAGTCATTGGTCTCATGGACATGATTAGGCCCTTATAGTACATTTGCTTCGCACCCAAATTCATCATTTCGGCTAGTTTCTGCATTTCAGCCCAAATGCATTGCATTTCGCCATACATTTCCCGCATTCTGAAATGTTGCATTCCAGCGAAATGCAGAATTTCTTCGCTGCATTTGTAAGTTCGTCAAATCGAACAATCCTCTTTACAAATTCAGCACCATTCAGCACGTCATACAATGACATTTCAGCCCGCTGACATAAACAAAAAAACAGCTGCCAACAAAACAATAAATCATTTCAAATGATCATTGCAATAAAAATGGGATATATGTCTGAATTAGCATTTAAATTCATCTTTAAATTAATATAACAAGCTAAATGATTCTGATTTCCAATTAGAAAAAAAATATCAATAATCAATTCTAACACTAGCTGTCATTTGAAATGTTGAAGTTGCAGTGGGAACCCAAAATTGCATTTCGAAATTTTTTTCCTAAAATGTTGAATTTCCCGCGACCCCTTTAGTGGAGCATGCGGGTTATTGAAAATGAGATGAGATGAGATGTTGAATTTGGTTGCGGTGTAAACGTACTATTAGTCAGCCATTGGTTTCATGGACATGATTAGGCCCTTAGATCGTCACCAAGTAAATTGACCGATTTTACCGACTGATTTCAGTGTTCCCACTTTGGAAAGACTTTCTCTGTTAAAATTCCTACAGTAGATGAACGGAGAAGCGGTAAAGTGATCAGAAACCATGGAGGGACTATGTGTAAAGATGGATCGAAGACAGACTTTTGGAGAATCCATAATTCTAAAATAAGTGATATACAGTCGAATCACGATAATTCGAAATGGCAAGGGAACAGGATTTTTTACGACTTACCGCAGGTTACGAATTATCGAGATTTCGATTTAACGAGTTGGAAAACATAAAAATACGAATTAACGGGGTGTGTGAACTAAGAATAAAGAAACTCGTAATATCATAGATCAAAAAAGGTGTGTAAGGCGATATGAAAGGCAACAAAATTGTCTACAAAAGTTAGCGGTAGTAGGTAACTGAAAATGTTTTTTTTTTGCATTACGAATAATAAGAGGCTTAAAAAAACGAATTACGATTTATAAGAGGTTTTGTGTTTATTGCATTGCAAATAAAATACGTGCAAAATGTATGAACATTTTACGAATTAGCGACGATTTTTCAAACGAATAGCAGTTTGTTAAGAATTATTGAGGTTTCGATTTATCGGGGTATGAAATATCGCGATTCGAATGTACATTGACTACACTGCAACACAATATTTCCCTGACAGACATTTTGGAACCATAATTCTGCTTAACCTTTGGAAGACTCCTTACAATGTGTCTCCTTTGGAAGACACATTTACACTGACGGATTTAAAACCGAGAAAGGCGTGGGCAATGGTGCCTACTCCAATGAACTGAACACAGTCTCTCCCTGCGTCTTTCTGACCACTGTAGCGTTTTTCTGGCAGAGATAACGGCAATACGCGAAACACTGTCCTGGCTTAAGTGGAACGTAGTATTTGTATTTTTACTGATAGCCAGGCACCCATCAAAGCCCCATAATAAGTCTATTTAAAATCAAAAGTAGTAACAATCTGCCGCTCATATCTTGAAAAGATGGTCGAGCAGTTTAACATTCGCCTCTGCTGGGTGTCAAAGAATTGCCACTGATGGGTGATGTTAGCATTGTCGGAATGACACTTGCTACATGCAAGCTGTTAGGTTAGGTTAGGTTTCAGTAGCCGACTGCAGGTAAGCAGTCTCACTTAGACCAACATAGGCCCATTGTGGTAACATGCAGATCGGGTGTATCCTACCCATTGAACCAAATGGTACTTGCTATGAAGTGTTTGGGTTGACTGATGCCGACGTGCTTCAGCTCTCTCAAGTCATCAATGAAGTACGTTCCTGGGTAAGGGAGGCGCTGCACGCGCAGATGAGATGTGTTACAGTCTCCTCCTCTTCCTCTTCCCTGCAGCTTCTACAAAAATCATTGTGAAGGATCCCCAATCCTGCGCCGTGTGTGTCAATGGCACAGTGTCCTGTGATGATAAGAGTCCTGTGTCGGATAAGAGTTCTGAGAGAAGATCTGTTCATTCTGATTAGACAAAATGACGGCTTAGAATAAAGTTTAGGTCAGATTTGTGTTTTAATAAGGCACGTGGTGATTTCGGATCATCTACGAACAAATAACCAATAAAATATAGGGCCAAATATTCCAAATGAGACAAAAATATGATATCTTTTCACGGATCAAAAATCAGCAGCATGGTAGGCGTGGACTTTGTCTCCTATGCGAGCAGGCCAGAATATTTAATTTTTTCAAACAACATTAAGTGCAGGCAATCCTGTTCCAAACTCTTGTCAATATAATCATTGAATTCACGTCAGGGAAGGTTAAGACTGTATATTGTACTTTCCTGGTTAAACAAGAACTTGTACAATTTGGGGCTGAAATTTGATAAATTTCTCCAAAGAAACTTAAATTTTAAATAAATTTGCTCACCCGAACATTCCTTCCTGCTTAAAACGCTTTAATGGTTTATTCAATATCACAGCAAAGCTTCTGTCATCTTCAAAAAACATAATTCACTGCAAATGTTCGGTAATAAATTTAAAAAAAACTCCCCTTTAAATGCAATTTGTAGAGTATGCTACTTGTATTTTTTTTTCAATGGCAACACTCTTCTGCGGAATAATGACACGTCGAAGTGCAAATTGTTAAATGTCACACGTACTAAGTTGACAGACCGTGCACCCGGTGGTCGTCAACATCGGTGAAATTCCATTTTATCGGTCTTTTGTTAGCCGATTGATAAAATTAACTTCGGGGCCTACTGAGAATTTAGACAGCTCACTATCGACTAAGCACAGATAATAAATTGGACACAATTGTTATTCATCAGTCGTCGAGAAAGGTTAATCAGTGTCAAAATGGCGGATATAGTGAAAAATCTAGCTCTCTACGTAATGAGCGAGGACTGCTTCGACAATTATTTTGTTGAGAAAGACTTCCTCGATGGTAAGTGGAATACACTGGGCACCTCTTTAATCTCGTGACTAATAATGTACTGATTTTAGTACCATGCTTCAAGGCTCTTCTCAGCAAAGGACTGGGGATGGGGATAATTGCTGGATCGTTGCTGGTGAAAGTTCCTCAGGTCGTTAAGATCCTCGCGAATAAGAGTGGAGAGGGCATCAGTATCGTTGGAGTGTTACTTGATCTGATGGCCATAACATTCCATCTATCCTACAGCTTCATGAATGGTTATCCATTCAGTTCATGGGGCGACAGTACATTTTTGGCTGTTCAAACAGCTGCTATCGCAGCTTTGATTTTCTACTTCGGGGGATCACCACCAAAGGCTATTGCCTTCGTCGGAGCGTACTCGGTTCTTGTGTACGTACTGAATTCCGGGTTGACGCCGCTGAAAGTCCTCACGATGACTCAGAGCATAGTGATACCTATCGTTCTGGTTGGAAAGCTGACACAGGCGTACGCGAACTACAAGAACCAAAGCACTGGTCAGTTATCAGCTGCGACATGCTTCATGCTGCTAGCTGGATCTTTGGCCAGGATTTTCACATCAGTGCAGGAAACCGGTGATAAGATGGTCATCGTGACCTTCTGCGTTTCGTCTTTTGCCAACGCCGTCATCGTGGCTCAGATGTTGTACTACTGGAACAAGGCCGGACCCAAGGCCACCAAGGCTAAGACAACAGCTGCACCTAAGAAAGCCAAGAGCAAGAAAGTAGACTGAGCAAAAGCTGCGTGTTTGTTTTGTTTCTTATTTAAAATAAAGTGCATCACTTGACTTAGACAAACTAATTCGTTGGCTGTTTCACTGATTCGATTCGAAGTGTTTCTCGAAAGCGGCTAGAGCTCGATACCGATGGGAGATCTTGTTCTTCTCTGCCTTGGGCATTTCTGCGTAGGTTTGGTCACGATTTTCTGGCTTAAATACCGGATCCCAGCCAAAATCACGGGGTCCACTGGGTGGGACTATGATTCCCTCTGTTACACCTTGGAAAATAATTGGCTCTGAACTGGCTCCCTCACAGTAGCCCAGCGTGCATACTGCTTTTGCTGATTTGTCCTCCCACCCTGATAGCATTTTGTACAAGCCCTCGGGACCTATTTTTTCCAAAAACCACTTGATGTAAGGACCTAAGTAGAAGAATTACAATGACATTGGAAAAGCTTTTACAAGTGTGTGCTCCTTTTTATGTTACCCGGCAGCCCCTTGAGAGCGTTAAAGCAAAGACAGGTGTCTTCAACCAAAACTGGTCCATCCACTATTTTCGCGGCCTCCTTGCATTTGATTATGCAGATTTCATCAATTTCCCCCTGCAACTCAGGCAGATCGACTTTTTTTGAGACAACAGTTCGGGGGAAATTCGGTCCCAGGATGGCAATGAGTTCCTCAAGCTTCTTGGCATTGCCGGTGACGAATGTTATTGGTTTCGACATCCTTGCTGATGAATTTTTTAAACAGTTTCTTAGATAAGATGGGATAACATCAATTGCAGCGAATGTTTAACGTGCAGAACTGTCAAATTAACGTGGTGTTTAGGAGACAACATAAAATGTCTCCAAGTGATGCCAAATATTAATTTCTATAAAAGCACTTTCGTAAATTTGTTTTAATGAAATAAAAGAATTACAAAATTTTTAGTAGATTAATTTTGTCGAGGACAAATAAAAATTGCTTTTGAATATGCATCATGTTAATGTAATTGCAAAACATACGTCTCGAAGGCTTCTTCCCCTTTTTCGTTTAAGAAAACATTATTCTTTCAGTTAAGTCCCTTTAAACATTTCAATCTTTCATTTCTTAAAGAAACCTGGCTGAACCTTGAAAAGAAGAACAACACAATCAAATAGCGTACACAATTTGTCACGAACAATTTATTATAAACCAAGAACAAATTATGTCTCCTGTTTTTTACCGAACGGATTTATTTTGTTCAACCAATTGGACGACTGTGAGGAGTCCCTAGAAAAAATAACAAAAACCCATGGTTAATACATAAATGAAGAAAATATGCTGATTGTTTTTAACTCACAATGAAAAAGTGTCTGGATCACCACTTTTGCCACTTTCATCGCTTGCAGCTCCAGCCTCTTTGATCCCAGCTTTTCTAAGTTCATCAATCAACTTCATCCGAAACTCAAATTTCTGTGGCACAATTGGATTCTCAGCACGAATTTGAGCTTGTAGCTTACGTATGGCTTCCAGATAGGTTAAACCGTACCAATCAATTTCCTCGGGTGTATACTAAGAGGACCACAATATTCACATCACTTTGCTTACACTTTGGACCGCTTGTCATTTCAATTACTTACAGCTTCTAAGTACTGCTTGTACTCGTGCAAAATTTTCCCCTGTTCGGTTGGAACATTGGACAAATTAGGACATCCTTCCAGGAGAGATTTCAGAATTTTCCTCTTGTATTTCAAGGCTAACGTCGACCGTAAATCACACGCAGGGTTCTAAACAAAACAAAAATGCTTTCTATACAGATCTTTATGCAGCACAATCTCATCACTCACTTTCAACAAATAATGATCGAAACCGTGGCACTCATGGATCTGATTAAGTGTCCTCTCGGTAACCACAGTCGATATATGTTTGTCCAATACCCTCGAGTAGAGAACAGACCGTTTCAGAACTGGCACCCAGAAATGTGGGACCCTCCGTTTTAAATTATTGCGCTTTTGAAAGCCCTTAATAACTGCTTCACCACCCCAGATCCCCTCGTTCGATTCTGGCACATCCAATAGCGGCAGTGGCGAATCTTGGATTGGTCTAATTTCACCGGTAACATCATCGCGTTCCCATTCGCCCTCCTTGGGGATATAATGAACCGCAGCAGGTTTCGTTAGCTTCCATTCTTTCCAAAATTTCTTATACGCATCTGGTAGCTGTGCTCCTAGTCCTTTATCAAATCGTGATGGTCTTTTAAACCCGCGAAGAAGATTCGCTCCCTGCAGGTGAAAGAGGAAATCATTGCGTCACAAAGTCTGGAAGTTTTTTTTTTGCTGCTTCGTTTTGTGTGATTTGAAAGAAACAAATTATACCTGGCTCGTGGCATGGGCCATGCTCCGGTTGATGTATTTGGTATTTTATTGCTTGGATTACACGAACAAGATTTTGTTTAAAATCGAGGAAAATAACTTGGATTTTGAAGAAAATAGAATACAATTTCCTTGTCAGATAATCACGTTTTGACGTTTTCGGCAGAGATGTTTGATAGGTTCGTGAGGGCAATTTTTGACAGTTCATAGCGCAGCTGTTCGGCAAAGTCACATGCACTTGATGTTGCGTTTGCAGAGCCACTGTGGAGTAGTGGTGGTTAGATGAACAAATGTATTTATTTTTTAACTTGAAGGGTTTACGGTAAACGGTTTTTTGTTATTATTCGAAATAATGACTGATTTTTAAATTTAAGTTAAATGGAATTGTATCCTTGTTTTGTTTAAAAATGGTTGAGGTGGCTTTTGCTTGGGTTTTATTTTTTGATGAGACTTTGGATCGGCAGAAAAATTGTAGCATAGGTTCGGTGTCCGATGCGGGAAGCCAGTCATCTTCTATTTCTACTGCTTGAATTTATAAGCATCTTAAAGGCAATGCCTAGCTGTGTTTGCTTCATTCGTTCACAAACAAGTTGGGAAAGGTTTAGAATTCAACGTAACAGTTGTGGGCTCTCCAAAGTCTGATAACACCCTTGTTGAGTTTTAATATCAGGGGGGTGCTGTAAGTCTTTTGAGACATTTGGAGGGAATTGTTGCCAATACGTTTGATCTATGGCGAGTCTATATAGTATTTTACATTCACAATCAGGCTGTCACCAGGACTCTGTCCACCTTTCACCAGATCTAAGAATGGAAAGAACTAACGGAAATCTCCAAGAAAGATAGCGATCAGATGGAACCCAGCCCTATGTTGGATTCACTTGTATACGAGTACTCCAATAGACATCCCTCTCAATACATGTGATCAAATTACCACTACTCAAAGATGCCATTGTTTCAATTTAGTTTAGATGGAATGACCTTGCTATGAAATTTTTATAAGCAATTGGAATTCATTCTTTGAAGATAATTTTAAAGGATGTCGCATCGTTTGCAGAAAAAGAATATTTGCCCAGCCGGAGATTTTGTTTTTCGCATTTAGAGTGAAAGTGAGGTGTAGAAGCCGATATTGTGCATATAATTTCGTTAGAAGTACAGAAAGGTACAGTGGGTCGGATCAGTTCTTGTGCCGTTTCGGCTTTGTATACCTGTTGTTCGCAGCAAAAATACTGCATCGTGTAGTTCGCCCACCTAGTTTCGGTACCGAAAGGAAGGTTTTGGCATAAAATTCTGGGCACCCAGTACCCGATGAGCTTTTTGGTTTTTTCGTTTTACGAGTGGGAGGACAAGAAACGACGAGTCTGACGAGCTAAGCCATCATCGCTGGTCAGTCAAGCCTTTTGCAACAAAATGGCGCCCGTCGTTGGTTGTTTCTGTCGGTTCATAGAGTTCATTGGTTCATAGGTTTTGCTTGTTTTCGAGTTTTTTTGATTGTTTTTTTTTATTTTTGGGTTTTTTTTCTTCTCAGTGAGAATTTCGGTTAATTGATTTTGGTGAGTTGTGGTACGCAAACTTTGATTCTAGGTTTGGGTAAAATTTTCCGATCGATCCGGTCGATCGGTCTTATGATGTATGACCGGATTTGATTGGATTTCATCGTCTCCATCGTGGCCCCCACTTTCCGTAGTGAAAGTTTCGGGGTTTTTTAGAAAAGTTTTGGTCAGCGTAGGTTCAAATCCCAGCAAAGATAAAAATTATTCGCAAAAAAAAATTGTTCACGACTCTACATCTTTTGAGTGTGCTCACATCTTCTTCCACTTTTAATGAAGCTACAAGCCGGGGTGGAAATAGGCCTCAACCAATAAGCCTCTCCCGCTAGCACAGGGTAAGTTTATAATCGCAGTATTAGCGCAGTACTGCAACGTAGGCAGAGATGCTTTGCATCGCGTTGTAAAATGTAACATGAAATCAACCGCTGCGCAAACAAAAACAACAGGCGCATCATAGATTTTTGTGCTGCGATGACATTTTTTTTTAATTTTCCGATTCAGTTGTCTCTTTTTTTGTCTAAAATATATTAAAGTACGCTTGCATTGTAATTGCCAACATTATTTACCAAATTATTTAAAAAAAAACACCGACAATTGTTTGAGATTTTCACATGAAAAAAAAAAACAACTGACACAAATTGGTTCAGAAATGCCAACAATATTAATGGCTGAAACACAATAGTGCGTTGCGCTAGCCGACTTTACGTTACGGAGGAAGTGCGTTAATCAGCTGTTCCCTCTCGCTCAAACACCAAATAAAAAATATTCATGTCTCAAATGTCAGTTGCCACAAAAATTTATCAATTTGGGAAAAAAACTCTCAATTTGGGAAACATTTCTCAATTTTAGTCTCACATTGCATCCCTCTGTCAAAAAATATCCAACATGTTCGATAATGACATGCGTTGGGATTACGTTTTACGTTTTATTACGATCCTCTTATCTCTCTCATTTTTTCACTTACGCAGGTCGACGCAATATTGTGTGCATGGCCATTGAACTGTGTGCGTTGCAAGACAACGCCAGCGCTGACGCACTATTGTGTTTCAGACATAAGGCATCATGATGCATCGGAACATCAAAATGATGCTTACGTGATGCGCATTTTGTTGACGTTTACGAACTCCGCCGCAATATTCCGATGTCTGTCCCTCTTCTCTTGTGTGCGTCATCTTTGACGAAGACGTTCTATGTTGCCTTGTTCCGTAGTTCCTAGAGTCGATGATGTGACAACCTAGTCGTCATTTTTTCGTTCTAGAAGACGCTGCAATTGTCAGGAAGGCTTAAAGATGTACATACATATGAAATGACCACAAGAAAAGACACCCAATCCCATTTCCAACTCACTTTTCAACTTACCTTCGAAGAAATCAACTTCCGTCAGTTATAGAAAAGAAACACAAATACAGTCGCCCCCTTAAAATCGCAATTTCCCTCTGACTTTTAGATTTGTTCGCCATATTTTTGGCTTTCCACTCAAGTTTCCATACAAAAAAACCATCCTCTTAGTCAAACTCCCTCTAACTCGAACTAATTTTGATATCACGTGAAAATTCGACTTAGAGCGAGGCGACTGTAGTACATTTTTCCATACGAAATATATATTTTTATAAAAATATTCCTTAATGCACAGTAGACATCCATGTACAGCATAAAATCAATAAAATAACAATCACTTAAGATATTCACAAATATGTACTTATCAGTATTTTATAAACTACATACTCCAAGTGCATAACAGATTTCAAAAATATACATTCAATATGTTCAATTTTGTAGAGTACTGTATAAAGTAAGTATAATGAGCCTGCGGCGACACCTGTGGCTGCGAGCAGATAAAAGACTTCGACTATAATTTTCGTGTAGTTCCATCAATCTCCTTGAAACGGTATAAAAAGTGCATGGAAAGTTCAGACAGATGTCTCGAAAAGAAGAGATCACCCGTTAAGGCGAATGCTCAACACACAACGCAGAAAAATATGCGATCTTTCGTGTGAAGTGCCGTGAACGAAGGCCATATGAATTAACGCCATAATGGCGTTAATTCACATTCGAAAATGAACTAACACCATATGGCGTCAGTTCAATTGAAAGTGAATTAAAGCCATAAGTGGATTATGGCATTAATTCACTTTCAAATTGGAACTAAAGCCATACATTAAATTGAACTAACGCCATATGGTGTTAGTTCACTTTCGAATGTGAACTAATGAAATACAATGTATTTGAGCTCTAAAGCGCGTTATCTGTCCAATGTCCCACCATGATCGGACCACGTTTAATTTCCAACCAACCTACCTCACTTACCCCTTACATGGATACATATGGGGTACGTATGGGGGGTACGTATGCAACCCCCCTGCTTGGCCACATGTGCAATTTGGAGTAAGTGCGAGTTTAATTGTATTTACTTTCTTTAAACTCATGCAAATCATGGATAAAAAAAAGCATGGATACACTCAGTCTCGCGCCTACTTCAAATCCTACATGTGGTCCCCATTCCAACATTAATGTTTATACGCCGTAAACTTTTTTCCTACAAGTTTCTACCTCATTTCTTAGGACCATGTAAATAATGTAAATTATTGAGATTGATGCGAGTGACTTTAATTCAATTTCAAATGTGAACTAAGGCCACTTTCTAAAACGAACTAACGCCATTATGGCGTTAGTTCATATGGCCTTCGTTCACGGCACCCTTTGTTCACGGCACCTCGTGTGAATTAACAAAAAGACAAGACTACAAATGTGTACTTAAAAGAGTATTATTCTTATCAATCGTGAGTCCCAGGCCTTTTCTTTACTTTCGACCCTCTTTGACAGTCTTTAACATCGAATAACTGGGATTGGAGACACCGTCCTTGATGCCGTTTCTATTTATGTATTTTTTACTTAAATCTACTGGCTTAACATTAACATAGTTCCCATCAGGGCCCGTGAGGGAGGTTTCAATTTCCCCTGGCGTTCGATTTATCTGTGCAAATGTTCTTGCACTCATCTGTGGACTGGGGCTGTGCTCTGAATCGGAATCCGATTGTGAGCATTCCCGTTGGACACCATCGGTTGATTTTGTTAGCATGGGAATCTCTTCGGGTGGGACGCCAATCTTTTTGCGGGTCTTCATGACCGGACTGTCTAGATTGTTTGTGGTCGTTGGTGAATGTTGTTCTGAGAACGTAAAATTATCAGCTTTAACATAGTCATCGCTGGGACGAGGAGAAAATATAGCAGTACCTGCTTTGGGGCTCATCTGTAGATAGTCATCGGATGGATCAATTCCTGTGGAGAGAAACAAGATTCAGTAAAAAAAAAATGTACGAACTTTTCTGTGAAGGGAAACCAAAACAAAAACAAAAATGAAATAAAAACAAACACACAACTACCGCTTTTTGAATGCAGTCGACTTCAATGGATGTGTTCATACGTTGCCTTCTTTTCGTGAACTAACATTCAAAAGGTGAATAAGCAAGCGAGAAATCAAAACTGAGTGTTTAAGGCAATAATTGGGTTTGTGTTAGTGGAAATACTTGCAGGTAAAGGAGGGATTAGCAAAAAGAAACAATAGGACGCGTGTACGGAACGCTTCATACAGCTTACCCTCATCAAGACACAACTACACGGTTCGTCATTAAGGACATAACAGTTTTTCATTTAAATAAAACATAGAATAACTCAATTATTTGGGCTAACATAAGTTTCGTATTCGAACTCGTTCAGATGACCACCGCAAGCACGTTTGCAGCAGTGGAGTCTTTGGGGTCAATATTCCCCGACTTCTCCACACATATCGGTCAATTTTCTCAGTCAAGGTTTCTCGCTTGTTGGGCATAAACTAACGACTTACTGTAACCCCATAAAAATAAACCCAAACATGATAAATCGCAACAACGAGGATTGCCAATAGATCGGACCATTTCTCGAGATAACACGATTACTGAACACCTCCTACAATATATCAAATGTTTAGCTGCGTTCACACTGCACTACAAGTCGTATGACTTTGCTTAATGGCTGAAACACAATAGTGCGTTAGCGCTGGCGTTGTCTTTCAACGCACACAATTCAATGGCCATGCACACAATATTGCGTCGACCTAAGTAAGTGAAAAATGAGAGAGATAAGAGGATTGTAATAAAACGTAAAACGTATTCCCAACGCATGTCATTATCGAACATGTTGGATATTTTTTGGCAGAGGGGTGCGCTGTGATAGCGAAATTGAGAAATGCTTCCCAAATTGAGAACATTTTGTGGCAACTAACATTTGAGACATGAAAACAAGTGACTAAAATTATTTTAACGAAAAAACTAAAGGCCCAACTATAATAGGCATGAGCTAGCATGAGCTAGTGTCAAATTTTAACGAAATGTTTCGTCATGCTTTCATAAAACACAAGCATAGCCATAATGAACACAAGCGCGCATGGCGGTTACTATGACAATATTGTATTGTTTGTTTTTTGGGTTCTTGCTTTTATTTCCTATCAAATCATGAATAATTTACAGTTGCGCACCTGCTATATTAGGATTTTATGCGTTTTTGTGCCTTCTGTCAAATTCACATATGTGCGTTGCGATTCAGAGCGCACTAGCTCATGCTTAACGAAAAACTTGATTGTTTGTGTGCCACTTGTTGAATTCGCACGTGCTTAACGAAATGTTTCGAATTGTTCGTGAGCTCCATTATATTCGCTCTTATGGGGATGCGTGTATTCGCTCACTCACTCATGCCTATCATAGTTGGGCCTTAATTTGAAATCCGTGTATGCTTGGAAGCATGAATACGCCAAATTAGCAACAGGAAACAAATTTTTATTTTTTTTAACTTTTTTGGCATTAATTTTCCGCAATTAATTTCTTAACCGACAATTATTTGCCCAGAATATTTTTTGATTTGACATTTCAGAAATGAAAACAGCGGACGCAATATTTTTCATCTGGTATTTGAGAGAGATGGAACAGCTGATTAACGCAGTGCGTCAACGCACTCTCTCCGTAACATGAAGTCGGCTAGCGCTATGCACGATTGTGATCAAAAGCACCAACGCAGTATTGTGTTTCTGACATAAGACTCACAACTTCTCACCTAGCTTAAAATTGCGTCGGTTGTTGCATGGGCGGTATACTACTTCTGTTGTGAATGCTCTAGGCACTAGTCAGAAGTTAAATATATCTAATAATAAATTAAAATAATGGCGCTACAGTCCGAGGTGGACTTGGGCCTAGCTTCTCAGAAACCACGCGGGTTGTATTGTGCTATTGCTCTCTCACGAGTGGTGGTGGACCTACAGTTTAGTGCCGACTCCGAACGGCGAGATTGAGAAGCTTTTTCTAGACAGTTATACTCCTTGAGCATTGTTAGTGGCTCAAAAGAGGTGGAGCTGTGAAAAAATGTTAGATGTTTTTTTCGAGATTCGAACCTTAGACCTCGAGCGTATATGCACCTACCCACCACGCCCACGAAATCTATCTAATAATATAATAATAACTAGGGTATTCAGCGTACTTCGCTACGCCCTTTCTGGTGAGCCTGTTCCCTTCTTTTTCTAGGGGATCTAATTTTAAAACTCTTAGAACTTGTATATTCGTGACTTCAGGTGATTGTGTGTCGTCTACTTTCGCCTAGGCATGATGAATATGAAACCCTGAATAGTGACATAGATTGCAACGCAACGCTCGAATTCTCATAAACCAAAAACTCATAAAAAAGCCCAAGTCACTCTTAACAACCTCCTCTTCAAGCCTGCAAAGTTTCATTGAAATTGATCCAGCCGTTTCGGAGATTATCCGGAACAATCAATGATTGCCCTGTGAATTACATCAGCACACAGAATACATACGACACACGCTCATAGGCGCCTACGTATTTGTTGTTGTTTTTTTTTATAAGGACAAAATCATAACTCCCAAACGCGTTGAACAATTTCATGCGAACTTTAGATAAACTATCTACACAACCATACGAACAAACCCTAAAACATTTATCGAATTCGGTTTGACCGTTCGTGATTTATAAAGTCACAACGCACTTATACCCACAACGCCACAGCGCCCACGAGACCTACAGCCTTGACCAAATGTCTCAAGGAATTTGATTAAGTCCAAAATCTTCTCGCGAATAGGGATATCAAAATTGCTCCAAAGCACCAAGTGTGTCCTGGCCTTAATCGCGTGACGGTACTTCAAAAAGCCACATTTTTCTATGGACCGCTAAAGGCCTTGAAAGTTTTCCTAGGCAGCGTACAAAGGCTCAAATTTAAGCAAAGATGACAAGGACTCCTTAAAGTTGATAAATAATTATTCATTTGTCCCTAAAGGCCTATTCACATGAGCGGCGAACCGCTAACAGTGAAATTCGCGAATTTTGACATTTCATTCACATGGAATTCTCGTTAGTCGCCAGTAGACGCGAATTGTCAGTGTGAAATGTTGTATTTCGTAAATTTTTTGTTCGAGAGTTTGTGGATCGCGAACGGTTCATTTTGGACCGCAAATTCAGTTTGACAGTTGACAGCAGTTCGCGCCTCATGTGAAAGGCCCTTAAGTGAACTAAAATCATCAAAACGGACTAGTAAAAGCAAGGAAATTGTAACGTTCCAGAACAAGAGAGGCTTTATGTTACAGCAAAATAGCTAAGGATGCATGCAAACTGTGTAAGCATTCAAGCAAAAGAAAATGAGATACATAGTACACACAAGTTGTTTTCGCTTTGTTTCCAAATGTTATACATGTATGTACATAAGTTCGTCATTGTTACGCTTCCATGAACCTAAAGATCTGTCGGCTGTCTTAATGAATGCAAACATTTAATGATTTACTGCCATTACCTAAAGTGTGTTGTGACAGATGGATGATATTGATCAAAGAAATAGTCATTTAAACACTTACTGATCTCTGGTAGAATCATGCCGTTCACATATCGCGGCGGCGGAGGCGCCATCTCATCTGGCGACATCATGACCGCCAGGTAGTCTGTATCTTTCTTCTTCATATACTCGGTATTCATTCTTAGGTAGGGCTCATTGAGATCTACGTAGTGCTGAAATGAGAAGATGTTTTAAGCTCTGGTTACATTTGGGCAAATCGTAGTTCTTACATTTGTCACTTCATCTCCCAGGAGTCTGGCGAACTTCTTTTCCAGCTCATTGAAAAGCGGCCGACTCTCGGGATTGGCACTCCAGCACTCCAGCATTATGTCGTACCTGGAATAGAGATGGAATGTTAGAGGTGTTTATGCAGACAAGTTTGAGCTTACAATTCGTCATTGGCGTATGGCGGCTTCTCCATGCGGTAGCCATCCTTCAGTTGCAAATACAAACTCTGGTTGGCAGCCATTCCTGGGTACGGCACTTTAGCCAGTGAGAAGAACTCCCACAGGACGATGCCAAATGACCAGACATCAGTGTACGTGCTGAAGACTTGGTCGCTTAAGGACTCCAGTGCCAGCCATTTGATTGGTAGCGGTGCTTCTCCCTGCTTCTTGTAGTTGTCGTTCTTGTACATGGACCTCGCCAGTCCAAAGTCGCATATCTTCACCACGTTGCCTTCACAAAGAAGTATGTTTCTGGCCGCAAGGTCCCCGTGAAGCACTTTCCTCGAGGCTAAATAGTCCATTCCCCGTGCCACCTGAAATCCCCAACTCACCAGATTCGATGTGGTTACAGACATCGTTTCTGTGGTGTCGGGCTTGTAGTTCGATCGCCAGGCCGGCTGAACAGAGTTGTTGGACAACACATGGTCCTCGCCTAAAGGAGAAAGCACAAAGCATGAGCACGACACGAAGGACTCCGCTGCGAATGAAATTACCCTCCGGTATTGTGGTCATCACGGTCTGCTCGGTTGCACAACTGTCCACATTACCGTCGTACAAATCGCTCTGTCTCAGGTAACCACTGGAGTTTGGGCGGCCCCCACGAGTGCCCGATCTCGGATCGTTCTCCGAATTTCTGTTATTAATGTCATTCTGGTTTAAGTATGTGTGTGGAAATGTGATATTTACGTATTTTAACCCATCTCTGTTAGTCATTTGGGACCATCACCATCAAACAAGTAAATTATGTGCAAAATTTGAAAATGTTTCAGTTGTTAGAACGCATACACAGGTAGACATACAGTTTTAGGGGAAATACAAGAACACCATGATTGGGGAGGAGGAAACAATTCATAGACATTGGAAAATAGAATAAAAAACAAAAAACGAATAAAAACATCTTCGAAAATGAAAACAGTGAAAGGATTCAAAGACAAAATCTAAGACATTCTGATAGGTGCTACGTTTTGCCAAAGTGGAAGTGGTTTACTAGCTACGGGCGTTACTACAAGCGGTGAATGGTTAGCGTTTACAGTTTAATTTAGTTTAGCGAGTATTTTGGGGGGCATGTTCAAGAATTCGATACTAATGACCTCTTTTTGTTTCATGGAGCTAACAGTTGGACCACAAGACTGACTGTTGGGTCCTCTTCTTTTTTTGTATGGAGCTGAAAGCAGAATGACAAGCAGGACTCCTTTGAGGGAGATATTTAACCTGTCTGTGAATAAGACAAATGGAAGAGAAGACAATGAAGCTGTTGGGGTAGATGCTCTGCAGACTGTTGAACGGCGATGAGGACACAAATACCGCTGTCAGGCAGAATGTTTCACTCAACACAACGGACGATGATAGAAGAGAATACTGTCCCCTCCGATCTAGACGAAGTCAAGATAGCGATATCAAGACTGAAGTCTAATAAAGCTGCTGGCGCAGATAGTCTGCCCGCTGAAATGTTTAAAGCAGCTGGAGATGATCTGGCAGGGCGCATGCACCAGCTCATCTGTAAGATATGGTCGGAGGAAAGCATGCCCGATCAGTGGAATCTCAGTATCGTTTGTCCGATCCACAAGACAGAAGACCCCTTTGATTGCCCCAACTATCGAGGGATAAGTCTCCTTAACACCAAATTTAAGTTCTTTTCTGCCGTTCTGTGTGAATGTCTAAAACCTTTCGTCACCAATCTGATAGGGCCTTATTAGTGTAGTTTCAGGCTGAGGAACTCCACAATTGATCAGATCTTCAGACCACGGCAGATCCGGGAAAATCCAGATCAACACCCACCACCTAATCGTCCATTTTAAAGCCGCATATGACAGCGTGCATGGAGACGAGCTGTGCACCGCCATGTCTAGTTTTGACATTTCTGCCAAAATCGTTGCACTGAACAAGATGACGATGGAGAATTCTCGCTGCTCCATCAAAGTAGGTAATAATCTTACCGACACCGTCAATGTCAAAAGACTTAGACAAGGCGACGCGATGTCATGTGATTTTGTCAACATCGTTCTTGAGAAGATCGAGTCTCTTGTGTTGGCCAGTGAATTCTGCGTTCTTCTTTTGAGTTCTTCTGTAAAAGTCCGCACAACTGCTGGGATCTGCGGACGTTATTGATATGATTGACCGGACACAGCTAACCGTCAATGAAGCGTGTGTTGGAATTGCAACAGAAGCGGATAAAATGGGCCTCGCAGTAAACGAGATCGCACAACAGCGACGACTTAGCCAGAACGTCACAAAGGCGGCTATAACTTTGAGCCAGTGATGGACTTCGTCTACCTTGCCTCAGCGGTACAGTACAGAACAACAGTATAGACATCAGTACCGAGAGCAAACGTAGAATAACTCTTGCCAACCGCTGTTTCTTCGGGCTCAAGAGGCGATTCAATAAAAGAGCCGTCTTTCGAAGAACAAAGCTGACGTTGCATGAAACAATGATCATCCCTGTCCTGCTTTACGATGCATAGGCATGGACAATATCGACAGCGGATAAAGAAGCTCTTGATCTTTTCGAGAGAAAAGTTCTGTGTGCGATTTTTGGTACTGTTTGCGTTGATGGCAATTGGGGATGAAGATTCACGCACGAACTGTATGGGCTGTAGAGCGACATGAGTCTAGCAAGGCGTCTACGGACCCAACGCCTAAGATGGCTAGGCGATGTAGAGCGCAATGACAAATTGGCTCCGGCCCAGAGACCCTGAACCAGTGGGACAACGCAACAAAGGAAGTCCACGTCTAGGGTGGCGCACATTCTTTTGTTTCATTCTTTTGACAATTCACCGTTATTGTCCATCATGCTATATTCCTTATGTCTTCAATGTTTTAATAAACATAAACTTTGCGAATCAGATAATTACTGTTCATGAAAGACTTTCGTCTAGGTCCTCTAGAAGCCACTCTGGCTGTGTTCTAACATGAAGTTCCTTCGAAGTTTAGAAAGATTTACGTCACATTTTAACTTTGTGAGTGACTCCTCAGAGTATGTAGTGAAATTGAAGTCGATGTTCGACTGCACAAAGAATCGAACATGGAACAGTGGAAACACAAAATAATAAACCGTTCCGAAACGCCAACAAAATTAAAGCATCGTGATGTATCGCAGCATCAAAAAATTGTTCCGTCGCACCACATGTGCAGTGATGCTTACATGATGGGCATTTTGTTGACGTTTACGAACTCAGCGTTAAGCCCAAATCGCAACAGCGCGTTCGGTCGCTCGGACTTTGACAGGGATTGGTACGCGTTTTATCGAATTTACGAGTATCTTATGTCAAAGCACGACCATTCAGTTTTCCAAATCGAAATAGAACTCGCGCGTTTGGAAAGTAAAATATATTCCTCGAAGCTATCCACTTTCTAAAATACATTTTACAAGAAAAAAATGCAATTAGTATAGATAAAAACCGTACAAAAAATGATTTGCTTAGACAAATAATTGCCTTTGCCCGCCAAAACTGAAAACACAAATGAATAAAAAAAATGTTTTTTTTTCTGTCAAAAAGCCCGACCGAGTAGAGAGTAGCTCTATTCCAAACTTTCTGCTCGGACTTACGATATTACGGTCTGAGAAATGTCAACGCCCGACCGCGCTATTACGACTTAAATAATGATTTACGTGTATTCTATAGAAAATGTCAAAGCGCGACCGTGCGAACGCGCTGTTGCGATTTTGGTATTATACACAATTGTGCCTTGAAAAATGCAAGCAAAACACGTGTGTTCGAGGAAATTTTCTATGTTTTTCTTGTTCAATTCAATTTTAAGCGACTAGTAAATAATACAAAGTGTGTTTGTTGATCAATTAAGTAAATAAACGCTGTATTAAAGAAGAAAAAAACAACAATTTCTTCTCGCAGCAAGTGCAATTCTCACATTTTCCAAAGCACTATTATACATCAACTGTCTGTTTTAATCACTTGACAACCACTTAAATCCAGACTTAGGTATATGTTTTCGTCATGAAAATATTCACTGCAGTTAAAAACATTAATTTTCTAATACATAATATCGCATCAAATCACGACCGAATTGAAAGATTCTATGTAAATTTGTTCCTGCTTACGATCTGTCAGAATTCTATGGTCCTTGGTAAGGATAAAAACTCCCACTACGCGGTGCTGTGCCTCAATGTCAATACAAAATTCTTCTACCGTCGAGCAACTTCTTGCACATATCGCAGAGACGTGTTCACGCGACTTACGAGTATATTATTTGCTGGAAAGTTTTGAATGAAATAAAAGACACTTTTTTTCTTGAGTGCCGCTGTCATCAGCTTGGCTGCACATTCTTTGATGTCCAACAAATAATCCAACCGATTTGATGACATTCGGTTGGTTTTATAATGTGAAATTGATTAGCTTAGCATTTCTCAATTTCAATTCGGAGGTAGCCGATTTTGTTGGGTTAGCAATTTTCGGTGCATTCGCTTTTTTCGCATTTTGCTAGGGCGAAAATGCCATCTTGCATTTTCGTTATTGCTTTCGGTAGGTGGTACGCAACGCGCGCTCCGGCTTTAACAGTTTACGTAGAAAATATGTGTCTGCATCAGTTACATCGAAATGGAAACTCGCGCGTTAGCTTATGCACATATCGCAATATATCGTAATATCGTAAGTTCTGAATAGAACTACACGTTTTGCTCGCTTTGTTTGAAAAATCTCGTGACTCGATCGATCTTAAATGCACCGATCGTTGTCAAAATTCGCTTCTCACTGAACTGTCGAAAGAAGTTTCTTAGAAGGACTTTACCTTCTTCGACTTCACCCACAACAGTCTTCCAAAGATATTAGCTAAACTACTGACTACTTGGTAAACTCATTTTCCACAATGGCATTATTTTCTTCTAGGTTAGTTTAGTGGTCAATACATTCCAGCAACACTACCTTAAGACTAATCACACAAGGGTCACACAGCGGACCGAGACGAACTCACCTGTTGATTTCAAAGTCAGCAGAATACCTCTGCTGGGTTATGCTCGGATCAATTTTATCCGTCGTCGGGTTGATTTGATTGATGAAATGCTTTCGATTGTTGAGCAGGAAGTTCTGAACGTTGCCGTAACGGCAGTACTCAACGATCACCATCACTTCACGCTTGGCAATATCCTTAGTCACCGCACCGAGTAGGTTGACAACATTCAAATGCTGCCCGAGATGCACCATGATCTTCAGTTCGGATACGAGTGCTTTGATGACTTCATTGTCAGCAGTTCGCTTGACCATCTTCACGGCCACCACTGTTTCCTTTTCATCGGGAATGATTCCCTCAGCGTAGGCCTTGAGGACGATGCCAAATGCACCGGCGCCAATTTTTTTACCTGAAAAAAAAAAAAAAACGAGAGTCATGAATAAGGGCTTATAATAATAATAATGGCGGCGCTACAGAGATTCGAACCGACGACCTAGAGCGTAGGAGTCGACTCACCTACCCACTACGCCACTACGCCACGGCGCCACCATGAATAAGGGCTTGCTTGGGGAAGAAAACACAGACTTACCCAGTTTCAGTTTATCTTTTGGGAATTCGAAGCGTCGATCGTAGGGCAGGAGGTCGGCCTGCTCATCGAGTGACATGGCGGGATTTATTTGCTCGAGAGCACCTTCCTCGAAGTTGGCCAGTCCAGCTAATTTCAGCTGACGGAGAGTCTGGAAGGATACAAATGGGATCAGGAAGGATTTTGATTTTGATTCGCTTTCGGACTCACCTCTCTGTCCTTTATGATTCGGAAACCCAAGGAGAAAACGAAAATGAGAAGAATGATTATGATCGCAACTATCCCGAGGATCCAAGCAAGCTTCAGGCCAGGCATGTCTGCAAGAGTCAAGGGAATGAAAGAAGACTCCAAGAGGAGTGGGTGTTTGCTTACTTGTGATCTTCACTTGGGAACTGGCCTCAACGTCTCCTAGGCGATTCGAGGCCACGCACTTGTAGACACCTTGATCCTCCGGTTTGATGTAGGCTATCCTCACCACCGAGTTGTCTTCCTCGATCAGTATGTCCTTCTCTGAGTTGAGTTTCACGTCATCCTTGTACCAAACCACTCCGGCCTTGGGTATGCCGGAGGATTTGCATATCAAGTCCAGGGACTGGCCCAGTTCTCGTTTGATTTCGTCACCCAGATTCGTCTGGGACATGATTGGAGCCGAAGGGTCTGGAAACACAAAAGGCAAGACAAGGTGAGTCGGGGCTGTTTGGAGCGTTGTGAGCGGGGTGGTTACCGTGAACAACGATGCTCAGGAATTTGTTGTCGTAGTCTGAGTCGTTTTCGATTGATCTTGCTCGACACTCGTAGCTTCCATCGTTCGCGTCTTGGATGTTCTTGAATTTGATTGTCTTTTTGTACGAGTAGTCGGAGAACGTTGAGTTGACCTCAACGCTGCTGCTGCTCTCGATTATTTGACCATCTTTGAACCAATCCAAGTCGTCGGAGTAGTAGTACACCAGTGCGGCGCACGTAATGATAACTTCATCGCCCTTGGCTATCTTTGAGTTCTCGTCGACTCCATACACGGTCATGTTGTCTGTGAGATCGCCCATGAGAACCAGGGCTCGGCCGGGTATGATTCCCATTTGATTGGTCGCCAAGCAGTTGATATTTCCTGGCTTCGTCGGCTTGAAGATCAGTTCGTGGATGAATTCGATTTCGGACTCTCCATTGGCCACATTCCGGGTGGACTGTAAGAGAAAAGATGGAGTGTGCATTCGAGCGTCGATGGAAGGGGAATTAAGAACTCACATTGAAGCCCGTTTGCCTGCCCTCGCATGTCGGCCATTTCGGGGTTATGTTGCAGGGAGTGTAGGTCCAGATCACCTTTGCCGGTGGGTATGATACCGTTTTGCACACCACCCTGACTTCCTCCCCCGCCTGGACGTATACATTTTCAATCTCCACCTGTGGCTTGTCTGCAAGAGAGTAAAGGAGAGGTCAGAAAGGTTTACCAGGCGCGTGTGATTTCCAATCCCACCTCGAACGTAAACATTAAACTTGAGTTCCTTCTCATCGATGCCGTTGCTGGCCCTGAGAACGTACACACCGGTGTCGGCCAGTTCCGTGTCGTTGATCTTCAGAGTGATCGATGCTGGTGTGTAGCTTATGTCGTATTTTCTTGATGGCTGAATGAGTTTACCATTCGGAGCATACCAGTTCAGCATTGCCTTCGGATAGCCTCGGTACTTGGCGTTTATTTGAATGAGCTTTGAGGCGTTTGTCTTGATCGTGTAGTAGTTGTTGGGCTCGCTTATGTTTATGTAACTTTCGCCACTCTCTGAAAAGTTAAATGAACGTATGAGACCCTGAAACCCCTCGTTTGGACTGCGTTCTTACTCAAAATCGTCATCAGATATGTGCTGTGAGCAGTGTTGCCAGATCTATCGCGAACAAAACACTTGTAGTATCCATCGTCACTCTTTTGTGTGCTGTTAACGGTAAGAATGCTCTTTCCAATGCTGTGAGAATCGGTATTCTTGTCGACGATGGTTCTGGTAGCATTCTGTCGGGATAACTGTGAAATGTCGGGATTGACTAATGAAAACAGACTCTGGACACACATATTCCACTTGATCTTACACTTTTAGGGTCCGCATCTAACGGTGTCTTCCATGTGATGTCAAAAAGTACCCCATGCGGTACCTCAACTGTACACTCCAATTCAAAACTTCCGCCCTCAACGGCATGACCCAAAGATAGCGAAGTGATTTGTGGTCTGTTCACATGCGTTGTTTTCGCTGTCAATTACAGAAGAGCTCTCTTAAGACCTAACTCAAAATACGACCAATCAAAAGCCAAGCATCAACAAAGCTATGTACACTTAAATGAGTTAGTAATGACATGCAACAAGCAAATTAAATGTTAACTTTAACGGTATGCCACTAATGCCAAATGTCAGCTTTTCAACTGACGTTTAGTAGATCAAAAAAAAGCAACAGAATCAGAAAAAGCAAAACAAAATGAAATCAAATGCAGAACATGAATCGAATGAGAAAAAAAACCCCAAGAAAAGAAAACAAACTCAAAACACGAAAAACAAAACATATAAACAAATGCCAAAACAAAACTGTCAAAACAAATATACAAAGTGTCAAACTTCAAGCAAGAACAAACGGTTTAGCAGACTTACACCGTGGTGTACTGCCATAATTTTTATACGATCTACCCCGATGCGAGCTAGTCGTATCCCGTTTGCCCATTCTAACACCATAACCTGATTCGGTTGTGAATTGAAAGAATTTTGTTGACAAGGACAATCCATAACCATCACCAACACCACCACCACCACGAGTTATACCAACACCAACACGCCTTCCACTGTCGTTAACATCAACATTATCATCATCATCATCATCATTGACATCTTCGCGACTATCGTCATCATTGACATTTCGATCACTTTTATATTCACCTTCCACCTGGGTAATGTCATCACTGTCAACACTGCTACTACTTCGACTACTACTACCACCACCAATCGATTTTGTTGCTTCAGTACTATGGGATGACGATGTGAAGGAGCGAGTAGCACGACGACGCGCTGTCACAACAGCATCGTTGCCTCTCAAATCTTTGACATTTGATGTGTCAGGATGAATGGTGGTGAATATGTTGAATGTAATGTTTGTGTTGTTGTTGTTGTTTTTGTTGTAATTGTTGTTAGATTGGGAGAAGAAATTTGTGTTATTCACTGGACTTAGACTAGATAGAGTGTGGTTGTTGTTATTTAACGGTATCTCGCTTGCAAGTACTGTGCAATTAATATTATTTTTACGGTTATTTCTATTTATTGGGAAAACATCACAAATGGGTGCCAACTCACGATCATTATTATTGTTACCATCATATACGACGAGGATTTCGGTCTCTTCGTCTTCGTTTAACGGCGATGGAATCTGCGGACGGCACATGTACTGACCGCATTCGTGGATTTGTTGAATTTGTACAATAAAACCACGTTTTGGGTCATATCGTCCGGCCACCTCACTGGAAAATTCCTATAAAATATTTATAATTTTTTTTTTTTTCAAAATCGATTTACACACAATTAATGACGAACAGAAAAGCAGGGGTAGTCACAGAGAAAGATAGAAAGAGAGAGAGAGAATGACAGAAAGAGATTGAGATAGACTTGAGACGCTCAGTTAACCTAAAAAAAACCTCCGGTTATACCATGATCTAAATAAGGCCTGTCAATGGTATGTGAAAAGGTATTGGGATGAACTACTTTACCGACCGCAAAGTCTTGAGCGAATTCATTGTTTAGGATTTTTTCAGAGCATAGTTTTTCGAATTGGCCACTTTTTTCATCACAGACTTTCGGTGTGACAGTTGACAGCTACTTGTGCATTCTTCATTTGATCAAGGAAACATGATGCTGCATGCTGAGGTTCGCTGGGGGATGTTCAAAGTGTTATCCTCTGAATCTGCGTGGATTTTTGGGATCAGATCCTTTTGGTAACCGAATATATCCGATTTTTTAAAGTCACTCATCTTTATCAGATTTGAAAATAATTTTTTTAGTTAAATGTGGCCATGTCAAGGATGTTTGCTTTTTGTAATTTATTGTTGCCAGTTCTCGTCCACTTCTGTATACAACACCTTTCATATCATGTCCAACATTCTTTATTTTCTAAAACAGGAATCGGAATTCAGTCCATCGATTCTGAAACTGTCAAGTCAAACCTTTGTGCGACAACTTTGTCGAAAAACTTAATTTCCGATCTTCTGGTTTTCTGTTTGTTTCTTTCTTCTTCATCGCACGTCTTTTATTTGTCAGCTTCATTGCTGTTTTCAATTACCATCAAACCGTCAAATCCCTTTGACAGCCGCATTCTTTTCATCTTAATGAGTATTATACAGGGTGGGCTATCATTTATGTCGGTATGTAAACAATAAATAACTTTGACATTTATCACCCGATTGACTTGAGTTGACATATTTTTGAAACGTCAAACCAACTTCTGTCGTATCATAACCGCGGTCAGTATTTTGGCATGAGTGGAACCACCTTGCGGCGCATTTGGAAGGATGATTTGTGCAATTAAGTGCAATTGGCCGTCAGACCGTCCGCGCCGTTTGGAACCTTTAAATGAGACCACGTAGAGCATGTTGAGCAGATTTGTGTAATGAAGGTGGGACGTCCAATGTTTAGAGTTAGGGTCTTCGATTTGGACGATTTTTGCTGTTGGTAATTCAACAAGCTTCTGTGATGTTGCACAATGTCTTCTTCTTAGATGGCCTTCTTCTAAGTCCAACCAGTCGCTCTAATGGTTGACACTGAACCCGATTTTTTTAAGCAAATTTTGGTGACCTGTGAGGCCCGCTGGATTCTCTGTGCTGGCGTAAACAAGCAAAGTTGCCGAATTTGTGGAACGCAGAATCCACACGAGATCCACTTGCGCCCAAATAAACATTGGGCCACTTTTCTTCAAAGAAGACGCTTTAAACAAGACGGCGCACCATGCGCACTGCAAATCAAACAATTCGGTTTCTACAATGAAAATTCCCTGGAAGTGTGCTGTTAAAATGGCGACTCAGATTTCCTCCGGACTTCTTTTTGTGAGGCTATTTAAAAAGCAAGTGGGCGCCGTGGCCGTGTGGGTTCGTGCGTCGACCCATGCGCATTAGACTTTCACAGCCTAGGTTCGAAACCAAGTTCAGACAAACAATTTTTCAAAAAAAAAAATTGTTCGCGGCCCCACCTCTTTCGAGTCACTGACAATGCTCAAAGAGTATAACTGTCTAGGAAAAGCTTCTTAATCTCGCCGTTCGGAGTCGGCATTAAACTGTAGGTCCCCTCCACTCGTGACAGAACAATAGCACGCACAACACGAGTTGGTTGGTGAGAAGCTAGGCCAAGGTCCACTTCGGACTGCAGCGCCGCCATTATTATTATTATTATATTATATTATTATTTAAAAAGCAAGTCATACGCCAACAAGCCTCAGACTTTTGACGAGCTCAAGGCAAACATTTGTGGTTAAATTTTGGCTACATCGCCCGAGATGCTTGAAAAGGTGATGGGAAACCCACCAAAAGGAGCACATTTTCCTTCTGCCAATAGAGGCGATCCCTTGATTAACTTTGTATTCAAACAAAACAAATTGAATAATATATAATGGAAATCAGTTGTTTTTTTAAAGTTATCCAATATTCACATGCCGACATAAAAGATGTCGCACCCTGTACAATATTGATCTCACCTCAAATTATGATTCCGCTTTTAAATTACCTCCAGTTGTTTAAAAGTATCTACTCGAATTTTTTTTTATCTTCATAGTACGTTTACACCGCACCCAAATTCAACATTTCGGCTAGTTTCTGCATTTCAGCCCAAATACATTGCATTTTGCCATACATTTCCTGCATTCTGGAGTGCAACATTCCAGCGAAATTCTAAATTTTGTCGCTGCATTTGTAAATTCCTGAAATCGAACAATCCTCTTTACAAATTCAGCACGTCGTACAATGACATTTCAACCCGCTGACATAAACAAAAAACAGCTGTTCCCATTAGTTGAGAGCTTCGAGTTTCAACGCGATCTTCATACCTCTATGTAGCAGCAATATTTTCAATATGTCCGAATTAGCACTTAAATTCATCATTAAATTAATATAACACGCTAAATGACTCCACCACTTCCGATTTCCAATCAGGAAAAAATACCCAATAACCAATTCTGACACTAGCTGTCATTTGAAATGCTGAAGTTGCAGTGGGAACGCAAAATTGGATTTCAAAATTTTCTTCCTGAAATGTTGAATTTGGGTGCAGTGTAAACGTGCTATTAGATTATTATTTTTATTTTTATTATCATTTTTGACAGTGAACTCAAATAATGCAAATGTTGTCATACAAGTTTAAGAGAAACAAATTTCCTATTCCAGCTTTCAGATTGAAACATACCAAAAAAGAAAAAAGTGGCAACACTAAAACTCCTCATTCCTGCAAAAAAAAGACACATGGGCTGGGTTTACATCGAAAGTTTGACGCAGAACAAATTTAACTGATTTACACAACATAATGAAACCGATACCGAGACTTTGTTACAATAAGGAAACGATGTTTTTCTAGTCTGCCTGGGCATACATACGCCCAGAGTCTACTTACCATTCATATCCTTGACTATACAGCAGCGATAAAGGCATATGATTACTATTCAAAATTGTATTTACAAGTTCTACAAACAAATTTACAAGGATTATATCATGTTGAATACAGTATAACATGGTTTTGATGATCAAATTTACAATTGAGTCGTGGGGGACACATTCATTCGTTTCTCCCACGTATCCACGCGCATACGAGTGTCTCAAGCTACATTAATTCGAGTCGGTTATTCGAGTAGGTACATACTAAGGTAGAGAATGCATCTGGTTTCGAGTATATATGTATGTATGTATGATAATATAGTATCTTTAGCTAGCTACGAGTATGTATGTATGTGTTTTAGTATAAGAATAGTGATCCACCTACGCTCCATAACAAGGTAGATATCAAAGGAATCCTCGAGAGGGGATCCCGTGGAGTTTAGGGCGCGACAGCGCATCTCCCTGGACAAATCGGTCATGGCCATTCTCTTCATTGTGAAACCGATCTTTGGGCTATAGTCAATCGATTCGTAGGTGTAGCCCAGATGAGAGACGTGCTTTCGATTTGGGTCTAGCGAATCGCTTATAACCTGTCGTTAAGTGGTTTTTGTTAAATTTGATCTTTTGTTAAGGGGAATTGAGTGTGGTCTGGGGTGGCCGGTGGGACAGAAAGGGGGGACGGTGGCAACACAAAGCCAATTGAATCACGTCGTCGGTGAGTCATGGCGACTTACCTCTTGGTTGGGTGTGATCAGCTGCACCACGCGATCTGGCATGGTTGGCTTGCAGGGTATCACAACATGATCGTACAGCATTGCGGTGATGACTGGCACAGACATTGGGACGAGGTAGGCTTCTGGGTCTGTAAGTTGAGAGAAGGTATCATTAGTTTGAGGTCTGTTTTCCCTACGAAAACTTACCATTGACGTAAACATAGATTTTGGCGGCGCTATAGTCCTCAACCAGCTGGTTGTAGTCAACATTTTCGTCGGCGAGGGCTTTTTCCTTCACGCAGTAATAGTATCCGACGTGGTCTGCTGTCAGGTCGCTCAGATCAAGTGTGGCTCGATACCGGCCTCTGGGACTGTTTACGTTTTCGGTGGTGTTGTAGAATTCACTTAGACCCATTGATCGCCATACGATCGGTTCGTTGTCCTCGCACCGTAATACAAACTCAGATTTGAATTCGGTTGTGACATGCGACGAGGTTGGAGTTATAAGTGGAGCACCTTTTGTTGCAGCGTACATCGCAAAGTTGTCTTCATCATCTTCGCTTATCATCTGAGGCTTCGGTACTGCAAATGACAAAGCAAATGGTCAGAAAGTGCTGCCTATTGATTTCGTTTGTGGTTTAGACGCGTGAGTCAGACAGAGATTGATGTGTCTTTAGGTGAGTAAGACTCCGGTGTTTGAATTGTTGTTTGACTTGTTTTGGTTGTCAGTCTCACATCATCGTAAGTAGACCGCAAATAATTGATGTATTACAAAATGAAACTAGTCAGCCTTGCTTTGGATAGTCATCTCTCTTTGAGGGAATCTGTGTAGGTACGGATGTCCGAAGAATGGAATAGGCGCATATCTCTCTAGATGAATCAGTTACTACACAGGGAGGCTTAGTCAATTGATTTTCTAGCTAAGAATTGATTAAACAATTTTGCATACTGAGGGGGTTGTCTAGAAAATACTTCTTTTGTAGGTGGTGTACAAAATTCAGCTTAGTACTCGCTGCACAGTCGCTGCGCATTAAAACTACAACTTCAATTTTACTGCTTAAATACAATGAGTCATTGCCATAATCACAGATAGTAGACACCTGTCAAACTTGTCGCGCAATAAAAGTTGAAATTTCTCCAAATCTTATACGACCACGACGCCATTGTGTTACCCCCTGTGCATTTTTATGCGTATCAACTTTTGTGATTCAGTGCGACACACGATTACTGCAGCGATTCATTGTGTCCATGCAGTGAGACATGCCAAATAGTGAACCAAATCTTTGCATTATGTGATCATCTGTGGCAGATGACGTTAGACGTTAGGTTGGGCTAGGATTTATAGACAATTTCATCACAACTGCTTCGATTCAAGTCGTCAAGGAAGATAAGATCCCAGAAATGATTCTTAATACAATTCGGGATTCAGATATCACAGTAAATCCACTTTAAAATTGACTGCTGTAAGTGTAGTTTAGTTATAATGTAATGCGAGGTTGGTGTAAGCAGTGCGCCCTCTTCATTTGGGCATTGGAAAACGCAAAGCGGAGCCAACTTCACAATGAACGATCGAGGGCCATTATGAAAAAAAAAAACAATGATGGCGGCATGGATTTTTGACAGCCGGCAAGAAAGGGTGTATGGAGAAAAAGGAACAAAATAAAGTTTTTGTATCCGAAATTTCTGGACCATCCATAATTAATTTTAGAGAGATATGCTGCGTGTAAAATTACGTTATGAAAAGTCAAAAAAGGGAGTGTCAATTATTTAACAAAATGGCGACCAAGGGAAATAGTAAATCTTCGCGAGCGACCTTTGGTGCTGTTTGCGTTGATGGCATTTGGAGGAGAAGGTTCAATCACGAACTGTATGGGCTGTGCAGCGACATGAGTCTAGCCAGGCGTCTACGGATTCAACGCCTAAAATGGCTAGGCCATATAGAGCGTATGGACAACTTAGCTCCGGCCCGAAGAGTCTTCGAGTCTGAGCCTGTACGACAACGCAACAGAGGACGTCCACTTACAAGGTGGCGCACACAAGTCGAGGGGGACATCGGCCGGCTTGGAGACAGCTGGCGAAAGATCGTGCCGGCTGAAGAGGCATGTTGAGTGAATAAGAAGAAGAAGAAGACCAACATCACAACGATCTGTTTTTTTGACTCAATACTAACTTCGCACAATTCTATCTACCAAACCAATGCTCAAATTGCAAGTTGTCAGTGTCATTCAGCAATCTTTGCAATTTTACCTCTGCGACATAGGCGCTTCAAGAGCGTTCTTCTTCTTCTGGCTCTATAGAACGGGTTGGACCGCACGATCTTTTGATAGCTGTTGCCAATTGCGCACACCAAGTCGGTTGAGCTCCTTCTGGCCTTGGGAGTGCCACCCTAGAAGTGGACGTCCTCTGTTGCGTTGTCCCACGGGCGCCGCGATGAAGACTCTTTAGGCCGGAGCTAAGTTGTCCATGTGCTCTACATGGCATAGCTACCTTAGGCGTTGGATCCGTAGACGCCTGGCTAGACTCACGCTGTACAGCCCATATAGTTCGTGATTGAGTCTTTTTCTTTAAATGGAAGGACCAAAGATCACACGCAGAACTTTGCTCTCGAAAAGACCAAGAGACTCTTCATCTCTGCGTTGTAAAGCAGGACTGGGATGATCAATGTCTTATACAAAGCCTTCTTGGTCCTTCGAGAGAGGACTCTATTACTCAGTTGCCTCTTTAGACCAAAAAACAGCGATTGGCAAGAGTTATTCTGCGTTTGATCTTGGCACTGATGTTGTTTGTACTGCACTGCTTTAACAGCGTTACAAACGTTATAAATTGGGTTCCAAAATTATGGTTCTGCGCTCCAAACTTATACAACACGTGCATCGTATTACAACCGACATCGATCGATCGTCTAAGACCGTTATTCGGCGTATTGTTGACCGCTTTCATACAGCGTTTTCTTTCCAAGTTTAGTGGCACCGTGATGCATAAGAGGGGTGCGTACTGAAGAGAATATTACATCTATTCAGGAGAGTGTTGAAAACGATTCAGATTTATTGGCGTCGATTACAACAGGTCCAAGGTCTTTTACGCAAATGTTTAAATGCTTACAAGATTCAGCTCGAATTGAAGCCGAATGAACATTGCTTGCGTCAAAATTTCGGTGAATGGGCCCCGAGCCAACGGACACTGGTTCAGCTGCTTTCTTGAAAAATTGTGTTCACCAATGAGGCTTATTTTTGTCTCCATTGGTATGTCATTAAGCAAAATTGTCGCATTTGAAGCGGAGATAGTCCACAGGGGATTATCGAAGCATTTAGAGAGGTTAGTAGGCTGGTTGAGTCATCGGACCATATCTTTTTCATCCAGTGTATTAAGTCAAATGTTATTGACTTTATCGTTCCCCGATTAAACGGAATGAATGTGGTTCCAACAGGATGTAGCTACAACTAATTTTTTGAACGAAAAAATACATAATCGCTCGTAATGGGTCTGAGTAAATAGGACACCAAAATCTTGTAATTTGGCATCACTGAACTATTTTCCTTGGGGATATGAAAAGTCGCTGGTCTACGCATACAAACCACGAACAATAGACACATAGGAAGGCAACAGTGTTCGTTTTACTGAGAACATACGGCCAGAATTGCTTAAAAAACTTTGTTTCTCGGATGACAGTCATCAGATCCAGGCGTGGAATGTCTTGAGTTTCTTGATTCACCACAAATAAATGGCTATTTAATGAAATTGCATGTGTTTTGTTCAACTTCAATGTTAGCACTGGCTTAGAAATGCATCCGATACGTCAGAACAACACGCCATTTCTTTTTAAACAAAAACTGTATGTATGAATGTACCGCTAGATACACACATGTCATTCGCTGACATTTTTTAGAATTCTTGTTAAATCGTCAAAGTTGTAGCTCTTTTCTGGCCACCTCATTGATTTCACCGGCAAATATACGAGTACTTATACCCCCATCTTTCCTGATTCAAGATTTTTTTCGTTGGTCTAAAGTGTCAGATCTCGAGATATGTCATGTCGTTGATGTCATAAAATTTACTGTGTTATTGATGTGCTCAATTTTCATGTGACACAAATGCTTCAGAATCATAACGGCATAAATGTTGTACGAATCAAAATTGTACAGTAAAAAATGTGAACGAATTTTCAGTTTTAATGATGACTATCGAAAGTTTCCCTCAGCAGACACATGAAAATGAGAGAATTTTCTGTGCAGTCTTAACCAAAGTCTATTGACCAATTCATATTCATGTCCATCAAGCGATAAATGAACAAATTTTATGGCTGAGTTACGAAACTCAATCACGATTACTTCCAATTCATTACCGAATGCTTAACCTATCAAATTACTTCACCGTTATTCTCAAATTCTACCCAAAAATGACAACACATTTGAAGATTACAGCACAACCTTACATTATGCTCAATGGAGTGTGATCGTTGCCAGAAAACAAAAACAACAAAACAAACTTTTGGCATCGTCATTCCATTCATTGAAAATGGCCTGTGGTCAACAGAATTGACAGCTGATGTCAATGAAACGCAAAAGGTGTGAAAATGTGTCTGAACTGTTCGTTGGTTATGCAAATGTCTTTTCTTGCTGGACGAACGAACGTGATGCGATTACAAAGTGCTATTACATCAAGACTTGAATTACTTTTGGTATTGGAGGGACAAATTCTCGCACGAGAAGGAACACTGCATGACAAATCGAATTAGTCACATAAAGATTAATACCCAGCGAGTGTCTGTTTTATGGAACAAATTTTGTGGTTAAGACGGTGTTGGATTTATTTGTCAAATAAATTGTTTGGTCTAGTTTACTGCTTGATGATTAAAAAAAAGAGTACTTAAGCCAGAAGAAAAACAGCCTTCCCAGAACGACCAAAAGCAACTCGGTCAGTTCTTTATCGAGGAAAACGATAAATGGTCCTACATATTTAATGCGAAAGCATTCAACGAAGTGATTGGAAGAGGAATAAAATAATAGTCATTTGATGAGTCTTGGCAATGATTCAAATTTATGATGCGTGAGCAAAATACTGACGTCAAGGAGAACTTGAGGGCTCTGTTCCATAAGACCATTCTTTGATTTCGGGGTTGACTGATTTAAGTATTAATTTAAATTAAGTCGAAGAATATTCCCTTGGTTGTCAGATCAATCTGCGATGGTTTCAGTTAGTCGTTAATCGTTGTCTAAATGTCCAACAATTCAATTTCTATTAAGGACGAAATCAAAATTTGGAGCATCGCTTATTGGTTGATATGTTCACACAACTTGGAGGGGTTTGTTAACAAATGTCAGTTAAGTGTTCCAAGTCCAATGCTACGAATTGACTACGATTAATATGGTTCAGGTGCCGAGAAGCAGGCCCAGATCGCTCAGATAATAGCGCCTCCATTATTATTATTATTATTATTAATAAGGTTCAGTTTGTGCCAGTTTATGGTAGACGTTATCGTCCAGCCGAGATTCGCCAATACACAAAATTAACAGATTTGGGGTGAAGTATATTCGCAATCCTTTAGAGGGCAACGTATTTCTCCTTTATTTTTTGAACGGCGCTATAGTCTGTGAAGCAAGTCTCCTAGCTGTGTCAGTGTCATCAAATGGACACTGCCTCATAGGCGAACATGCTAGAAGGCTGGGCGTTCCGGTAAGACATTTCTGCAGAAGCTGCTTAGATAAGGAAGAAGTGGAGGACATGTATCTCTTCGACAACAATTTTTGGCGTCGCTACAGTCCGTGGTGGACTTGTGTCTAGCTTCTCAGCAACCACTTGCGATGTGCTTGCTATTGTGCTCTTAAGATGAACTGGAGGGGACCTACAGTTTGATGCCGACTCTGAAAGGCAAGGTTGAGAAGCTTTTTCTAGACATTTATACTTTTTGAGCATTGTCAGTAACTCGAAAGAGATGGAGCCGTGAACGTTTTTGAATTGTTGCCTTTTCTGGGTTTTGTAACCTAGACTTGAAAGTCCAGTCTGTTGTGGTCGACGCATCTACCCACAACGCCACGACGACGAAGTTGTTACAAACACAAAACGTTACTGCTTAGTGTACTTCACGGGCTGGCGGAATTATTGGTCCATATTCTTTTTTCAAAGAATTTTTTTTTCGGAGGATTTATGGAATACTACTAGAGCACTCAGACTCAAAACTGGTCCATTGTACTGCCAGGTAGCAACTTACACCAGTGCCGCTAATTTTATCCCAACGGCAAATGGTGACTGGACCAGATTCGATTTCACTGGGAATCGAACCTGGTACCCCTCTAATTTGGGGCAGCCACTAAACCAATTGCACCATCCAGTCGTATGGAAGGAGCTTTAGATCACTCATTTTTCCGTCCGCCAATCGAATGTCCTTGACATGGAAGAGCTCTGATTTCTACAACACCGCGCCACGCGCCAATCAATGCCCGGCACAACCAATCTTTTGAAGAAATCTTTTGATGAGCACATCATGTGGGCCAATGAATTAAACTCAAAGATCTTGTGATATCGATCCTCTGGTATATTTCTGTATTTGCGAGAAAGGCGAATGGAGGAGAAGGCATAACCGCAAACCTTAGCCCGGAAGATGTGGACTTAGTCCGGAAGGGAAAAATCCGTCGAATAAACTGGATCAGTCACATCGAAGAAATTAACACCAATGCTCCAGTTGAGAGTCCTCCAATCTGAGCCTCCTTGAGATGGAGAGGGTGACATCCTTCAGGGGTCGTTGGCCTGAAAAGTAAGTACGAAGTTGCTGGTGGATCAAATGGAAATCAGCATTCCTCGCATTACTCTTCATTCGAAGCATCCACCATGGCCCTCATGCCAGAGATCTTATTCAAAGCATGCCTGACACAGAATACTGCTTTGGTGCTACCGTCGAGTGATATTTAACTTTTAACCTAAGCAACACCGCCCGAAATACTGCGTTGTGCTAGCGATTTCACGTTTATTATAAGAGCAATGAGGCCAACGCGACGTAATCTCCAGAGACAACGCACTCTCCACGCAAATCTTTGAACTTTTTGAAACATTTGCTTGCGGTTTGACACTTCTCATACAAATTGAGAGTTTTTTGTATGTTTTGTTATTTCATTGCAAAGTTTGAGAAATGAAATCAGCTGATAAACTTTGACGAGATTTTCTGTTAGGTTAGGGGGCTGTTAGTGAATTCACCAGCACACTTAGACCACGTTGGTTCATTGTGATACCCAAAGTCAGACCCTGATCGACCGCTCCAGTGATAGTGCCGTTAGTTTGATCCCAACGGCAAACGGTGACTAGAACAGATTTTAAAAACCGGATAAAAGCGTATTAACTTTGCTTTCACCGGGATTCGAACCTGGGACCTCTCTAACTTAGGGCAGGCAATTAACCAACTGCGCCAACCAGTTATTTTTGAGAGATCTTCCCTTAATCCTCTTCCTTGGACAAATCTCGTAGCGACATTTTTCTTGCTGCAAGAAAAGAATAGTCCTATGCAGTCTGTCGTAGAAATAGGGGACTTTAGGTGGGATTGATCTGAAAAGAAATTGGAAACCCTTGAATTTTGCCACGGATTTCATGGGATTCTTTGTGAATCTGTGTTTTTGCTTGATTTCGAAGAGAATCTTAACCAACTGACCGCACCTGACCACCACCAGCTCTCGAAACTACTGTCAGGCTGACAACTTTACCATTTTCGTTAGGAAGATAGCTGCCAATTATGTCATTAAACTGCAGCTAGAATATCAGTTCAAACCAGGAGACCGAGTGGGTCACCTTAGGATACTCAATTTAATCCCTAATAGAGACATGTTTTGTACAATGCCGGACACTATGGTCAGGCAAAATTGCTTCGGCAGGTTATTTGATGTTGAATTATTGGACCGTGAAGACTGCTCCAATGGTGTTCCAACACTAGACCCCAGGAGTCTAGTTTGGTACACAGATGGATCGAAAATGAATTCTGAAGTCTGAGCTGGCGTCTTTGGACCCAACACTGGGATATCTGTACCTACGGGGTCTAGTCCCACTGTGTTTCAAGCCGAAATCCATGCCATGCAGATCTGCGCTAGACATAATCTTGGTAAAGGTATCAAGGACGCAATTATACAAATTTGTTCAGATAGCCAGGCAGCACTTAAGGCTTTATCGTCCAGTCAAATAGACTCCAAAGCTGTTAAATGTTGCCACGATGCTCTGCAATCCCTAGCCAAACACAATTCAATTCAATTCTTACAAAGAGCAACATTAACCAAAAAGCAACTGGAGGGCAAACGATTTTGCGACTTCCTAAGATCACTCAGTTGACCGTGCAATCAATATCCACCGTCTTTGTGAACCCAAATCTCCAATTTGTATGTCTACACATCAAAACTAACACAACATCACTTAACCAACACACCATCAACTTGGGTGGCATTAATGACCTCTAATATATTAATTAACCTCTTAATCCAATGTTATCTTCTTCAAAGAAAACACAACGACTACAAATCTCACTCCCTCAACTGTAAACAATTTCATTTCGTATCGCTTTCCCCAGCTAGCGCGCCTCTATCAAATTCACCCTCGGTCTTAAGGGTCTGGGTGCACTTCGTTGGTGCCCGACGCCTCAAATTGCATTCTGTTAACGAAGTATCTGCCGCCAACAATGCGCTATATCTGTTGCGTACGATTGTTGTGTTTATTCCTGTAAGCATGGCGGTGTTGTGTTGATCTTTGTTCAACAAGAAGAGTGTTGTGCCCTCAAACCACCGAGAAGTGCATCCGACTTAAAGATCTGTTTACTTCAGACATCAAAGGGTTGCCGTTCGAAGAGTCTTCGAGCTTTCTGCTTGGAGATGAAGCACATTTGATCTCTGTCACATTTCGAAAAAAATCTGAAGTTTTAAAGGGTAAACAAATGAGATTTTGTGTTGGCTTCATGAATCACGAAACAGATGCGGCCAGCGGTTGGGGTTGTCGGGTGCGCCTCGAATTGGGTAGCCGGCCGGCTGGTAGAATAAAGTCCAAGTGAATGTTTGCTTTACGAGTGGAATACGAATAATTGATGTCGTTATCTCATTTGTATTGTTTCCGAGTGTTCTTGAGGTCAGTCCGCAGGGGCTTGTACTATCGACAAAACGTTTTTTTTGTTAAAAATATGTCATGAGTCTTATAATTTGCGGTTGTTCTTGGAGTTTCTTAGTTTTTGTGGTAATGTTTGGGAATTTTGAGCTTCCGATCTGACACCGTCGATCTTAGAAAGCAAGTCTTGATTCTTTAAGACACATAGCCCAAGAGTGGGTGCCGTGGCCGTCTGGGTTTGTGTGTCGACCCATACGCACTAGACTTTCACAGTCTAGGCTCAAATCCCAGTTCAGACAAACAATTTAAAAAAAAAAATGTTCACGGCTCCACTTCTTTCAAATCACTGAGTGTAATTGTCTTGCTTCCCAATCTTGCCGTTCGGAGTCGGCATTAAACAGTTGGTCCCCTCCACTCGTAAGAGAACAATAGCACGCACAACACGAGTGGTTGGCTGAGAAGCTAGGCCCACATCCACCTCGGACTGTAGCGCTGCCAATATTATTATTATCAACCCAAGAATACTTACTTCTTGGGATCAGTAAAAGTCTTTATAAACGGTTCACAACAGTGGGTGAGAAGAATATCATCACAAAATCAATTAAGACTTGACAATAGACTGAACGATTAGAGCGTAGATTCTATTATGGAGCGATAAAGATTGAAAATATTTTTAACAGCAAATTGGGGGGTGAATAAGGGAAAGACGAAGCTATGTTGTCATCAAGGGACGCACATCAGTGAGATGTTCATCCTCTACATCGATTTCGCAGTAGCGACAGGAAACGACATCAGAGGATAAGACCAAGCGCAGAATTAAGGACCGACTATAGCAGCCGTACAAAAACTTAAGCTTATGTCAAAATCAAACGAAAATTAACCAGAAGCATTGTCAAATTTTTAAAGTATCCCTTAACTGCTAATAAAATTTTTAGAAGAATTCACATGTCGACTGACACTTGAGCGATTCATTTACCTCCCGCGTAAGAAGACATAAGTGAACGAACTTAACGAAACTGAGCGAAGGGGGTTACTATAGTCAAAGCGTTTGAGACACTTAGCTCAACGCGGCTTCCTTGGGCTCAAAAGGCAGTTGATTAGCAGAACTCTGTACAGGAGAGCCAATTGTGTGGCTCAATTGATGAATTCAATTCAATGCCGTTGGACTTTTTTCTATGGAGTTTTTTAAGTCGAATGCTTTTGCCAACAAGCCTAGGTTGCATGTTCTTGCTTATTTACCGTTTTTCCAATTTTTTCATTCAAATTCGTAGTTCATAGACTTCAAAATGCGTTTCAAATCAACAAAGCCATTAATATGATTAATTCTATTATCAAACACCGAAAATGAAACGAAAAACAGCTGTCAAAATAACGCGCAGTGCTGAGGAGTTATGCCTGAAACTTGATACTCCATTTGGGCTTCCGTCGAGTGACACTTTACTTCCAACACAAACAATAGAATGGCACAACCTAAAATATTGCGCTGTGCTACAGATCTATCGTTTGTTAAAAAGTGAGAGCACCGTAATCAACGTAAACAAGACAGCCACTGCTGTTATCTCGCACGCAAATCTTGGAACATGTTAAAAAATTTGCGTGTGATTTGACGCTTCGCATACAAATTGAGAGCTTTTTTTTTGTGTGTTTTGACATTTCATGATAAAATTTGAAAAATAAAAGCAGCTGATAAATGTGGACTGTCATTTCAAAGTATGCCTGAAGGACTACCTGTGTATGGAAAAATAGCCCCAATGCAGTATTCTGTTTCGAACATTAAAAAACTCTTCGTGTAAAAGCAAGCGCAACAGGCCCAAATTACCGAAACAAGGACATCACAATTATTCGCCGCGTAATAACATTGTTACCTGGATTTCTGCAAACTTTGGGACATCTCTTATTGATGAAACAATAAGTATTATCGTAAACTGTTCAATCTTTGAAAATTAAGTGAAGTCACTGCCGCTATTTTGTACACATTTTGCACCTTAATTTTTTTACAAACAAACAAACGCTGGGCTTCTTTAATGCAACATGAAAATGTCGTGAACCCGAGTTGTCAGTTGCTCAAAGGAAAAGAAACGAGTGAAAAGAATGTTTCTGAAAAATTTTGTTTTGAAACGGAAAACAAAATGTACAGTCAGCGCCAAAAGTAAGTGAACATTAATTAATTGAAAGTTTCATCTACGTCGGACATTGATATCTCAAATAGAAGCTCTGATAAAAACCTGCTAACCGCAAGCATAAAACAGTTAATTTAATCCAAAAGAAAGACAGGGCTAAAGTATGAGTTTGGAGCGTTAATTTGATGTATTCATGTCTTACCTAGCTCACTCCGGTGAATTTGGATTTAGTGGATACATTTTTAGGAAATGGTTGACTGTTCACTCACTTTCGACGCTGACTGTATATCTACACAGCTGATCTCTGAAGACCGCTAAGTGGCTCTTACACGAGGTGATTATCAATTTTGTTGTGGCAATTCGTAATGTGTAGGTAAGTGGATTTTGAAGCATTAACAGGCGAACCATGCAGACACAAACGTCTGCACCTAGCCTCTATTAGCGAACTCCTAATCTCACCTCCCCGTGGTGAAATCCGAGAGTCGAGTACCCTCGACAGAAGATGAGGTAACCAATCCTCTTGGGACGTCTGGGCGGCTGCAAATGAGAGAGAGGGGAGTGTGAGTCTACCAGGGCTCATCACTCTTTTTAGGATGGCGGAGGAGGAGCTGATCAACTGATTGGCCAACGGCGGCATCCACAACTCCAGTCAGCAGGAGCTACCTGTTTTCTATGGTACGGTCAAAACCCTGAAATAGAGATGGTGGCGGATGAGCCCTTCTCTTAGGGCCAACGGCGACAGGATGCTTCCTGGTTTCCATGGTAAAGTCTGGACCCTGGAATAGAGATGGCAGCGGATGAGCCCTTCTCTTAGGGCCAATGGCGGCGTTCACAGCCTGTAAGATACTACCGACACCGGATCCTTCCGGACCCCTTTGTCCGGGGGCTAAACAAATGGACCTGTCCTCTCAATTGGAGGTTGCGCGTGGGGTTAACTTCCTCGCCACGTAAAAAAACTGAGTTCAAAAACAACAACCTGCCTCGAATATGGACGGATTTACTGTTGACGACCCCAGCAAACGAAAAAAGGACAATGACTTTCGGTTCTGCACGTGGAATGTGAGGTCCCTGAACAGACCACGTGCGGCCGATGAACTCGCGGAGGCTCTAGACTGCTATAAAGCAGTCCGCAATCCAGGAAGTGCGATGGGATGGGAAGGGCAAAGAGAGGATAAAAAACTGCAATATGTACTACTTAGGGCGCTACAGTCCAAGGCGGACCTGGGCCTCACTCAACATGCCTCTCCAGCCACCATGATCTTTTGCCAGCTGTCTTCAGTTTCGCACAACAAGCCGACTGAGGTCTCCCTTGACTTGTGTGCGCCACCTTGTACGTGGACGTCCTCTGTTGCGCTGTCCCACGGGCTCAGAGTCGAAGACGCCTAAACATTCGATGTTATTGACGGACAAAATATGTTGACTTCTGAAGATGGACATATGAATTGAGTGTAAAGGTGGTTAACAACTGTCAAATGAAATAGATTAGCTGTGCCTTTAGCTTCTTTTTTTACTTCAACTTAACTACAACAAAAGCTTATCAAACCGCTGCTTTGGACGACTTTACGAACACCAAAATATGTTCGCCAACAAATCCTATACTCTCCAAAACGACGACGAAAAGTGACTTGGCATGACCTGCTATGATTGACATCAACTAACTCTCCAGTTTAAGCTAGACTTGAAGTTTAGGTGAAAGAGAAAACAGCAAAGAATGTCTCACTCATTCAAATGATAAACATTTTTATTCGGAAATTCCAACCGCAGTTCACCGTTGAAAATTGGTGTTCTCTAGAGTGTCGCAACACATTTTAAAACAATATTTCGACAAACATTATGACACTTGACGGAAATCTTGAGCTTTTTTCATTTATGATAAACCAGTTGAAACTATCACGTCAGTTAAGAGCCAAGCTATAATTTATTCTTGATTTCGTGTAAAGAAAAAAATGTCATCGTACAGGGTTTTTCTTGCTACTCGTCACTGTGCGTTGATAGTATTATATTTACGTTGGAGTATTTTAATATTCATTCATCGACCGCAAAATCCGTCTCCTCCGTGATACCAGTGCTGAGTCATTTTCATTGATACTCGATCATATCGTTCGCATGACTAACTCTGTGCCACAGACTTGTACAAAAATTGCAACGATCACTGGGTATGCGTCCCGTTGATGATGTTTCCTGAGTTGATGTGATTATGAGATTTTTGCAAAAAGAAAACGAGTAGAGAGGGAATTATTTTTCTTTCTTCTTCATTGGTAGGAAGGGATTACAGAGAAAACGTTGCATTTTGGAATGACAGTGACCGGCTTGTGGAATCAATTCTAAACATTTCTAAACAATTCAATATTCAATAAACTTAATATTCACAACAGCTATTCACAATAGCTTCGTTTAAAGAAGTTGTTCAGAATTGTTTAGAAATGTTTAGAATTGATTAGAAATGTTCAGAAATGAAAGGTACATGTGTTCGATGTACTCGTACATCTCTGTGAAACTGTTTCCCTTTCCGTCCCATGAGTTTTGACTGGATTTTATGAACTAAGTATGAATATTTTGCCTAAAGTGACAGTTGTGATGGTCTTTGAAACGGCGTTTAAATGTTTCTGAAAAAAGGCTCAGAATTTACTTTAACCCTAGGATGGGCAGCTGTTTGTGAGGCGGTAACATAGCCTGCTGGGCCTCGATAGGCCCATATGAATTATATGGAAAATGCATTACAATAAATGAAAAAAACAGACTGTCATAGATTTTATATTGTTTCAAGTTAAATACATGATGTAGGTACCTATCTATATGTCACGGATATACATATATATATATGTGGTAAAAGTATACAGAATTCAATTATTGATAGCACATAGCAAAAACCAAATCAGCCGGAACGAAACGTTTGTTAGAGCGAACAGTTCCCACAATGGCCAGTCCAACTTGAAGCAAATGCTCGGCCAAAGACAATGAGGTAAAAACAATTATCACAATAGATAGTACGACCGCAATTATGATATCGTTGGATCAATGATAACACCACTCGTTCGCCTTGGTTCACCTCTCTGCATTATGTAATTTTCCAGTATATATTTTTCCTTTCAAAGGATAATTTGTGCGTGAATCGCAAGCCCACCATATCTTGATGCAGTATTTGGCTGGTTTTGAGGGTATATACTGGGTGAAGCGTGTATTGCCGCGGTAGGGGAACAATTGCTTGTCAACGGTTATGTTGGCTCTTGGCGTATATGCTCTCTTTACGCCTCTTCGACTTCCAACTCGACCTCAATATCAGACGCATCGTCAGCATCATTATCCGGCACATAATCTGCGTCATCATCATCATCATCAGCAAATTGATAATCTTCGTCAGTAATATCTTACGCCAACAATGTCGCTATGTGTTCTGCAGTTAGCCGTCCAGATCTGGTTGCCCGATTCAGAACTATATCACTTTGTTCCGTCATTTTTCTCTACACAAGCACCAAAAATAATAACTAATTTATAATGAAGTAGCAAACCCGGCGAACTCCGTTTCGCCACCAGATGGCTTCGTTTTTTGTAACATTTCGTTTGTGGATTAAAAGATGAAGAAAAATTATTTTTTTTTATATTTTATATATATATATATATATACCATATATATACCATATATATGTATGGCTTTTTGAGCGCAGATTGGCGCAAACCTTGACATTTTGACCCGAAGTAAAACACTGATTTTCACTTTGTTAGATTCAAACGAATCGATATTTTTAACATTTGGCATTCGGTGAAGAAAGGTGGCAGTTATGCAAGATCTAACGAAACATGGACAATTTTTAAACAAATTTATAAAATTGAAGATTTAGAAGCAAAAAAGAAGATAACTAACCTCGGTAAATCCTTTCAAAGAAGGTGTAAGGCTTGCTCAAAGGAAAAAAACATACTTTTATCTAAAAACAGTGCCTGACTTGATTTCGAGGAAGATTTTAGTTCTGTACAAGACCGAGCAGATGAGAATAATTCACAAACCCGTCAAGGCAGACCAATAAAGCCATTTTTGGAAAGCTCGTCTAGAACGAAGAGGAGACGTATTGCAGAGATCGTTGACGTCATCGACCAAGATATCGCTTGTGCTTTAAAAAAATTTAATTTCCATCAGTTAAAATTAAATTTAGAGTTTTGACCGCACTTCCCATACAAATGGAACCACTGTGCGGCGCCATCTACTTAAAATGAATCGTACTTATTTTCGTGAGGGATACTCACACACCACGTACTGGCGCCATCTCCTCCACCACCATGCAAAACCATATTGATTTGTAGTACATGCTATTTATCAGAGATGGCGCTGTATGTGAAATTTTTCCTGAATTTTGTTTGCTATAAACCTAACGGAGCCCGAGACCTTTCCAACGAATGCAAAACCGTGGCAATCGGATTGTGCGTTCTGGAGTTATAGCGTCAGGAAGGAAAACCCAACTTATTTTTATATAATAGATAAAGCACTTTACTTATAAATATGATAAACTATATTTTTCGCGTTGATATATTTATTATCGTTGACTCGTGCTTTCCGTTTGAGATTTATCCTAAGACTAACATATCCTTCATCATTACTTCATAATGATACTTTACCTAGGGTACATTTGTGTTATCAATTGCACAGGCGATCGTTTATTATTTCGATATTTATTGAGGAAGTGACCTCAATAAACATATGGTCATGTATTTGAAAGGGTTGCGGTGATCGATTGTGCATTACATTATTATCTTTTTATTACTTATACTATTTATATGGCAGGATACTGTAACAATTACATTGGGCCTACTTAGGCCCAGCTGTTAATTTTCGATATTCACACACAAAACTAATTTTTTTTCCGCGAACTGGGGCCGGGACGACTCGGATATGGTTGCGTTGTGCTCAGCAAACATCGCCGCAAGAAGTCAGGGAGTTTAGGTTTCCTGTTATTTATGTTCAAACTCAAATTGGGACTGATTAGGCCCATCTGCCCATCCTAGGGTTAAAGAATTGATTGAATTAAAAACATCCTCTACTGCATTCTTTTCCGTTTAACGCAATTCTCGCAAAATGACATACGCTGTCAACATTTAAGTAAATGACGTACCCTTAAAAAAATTGTTTTATTCAACAGGCTTCGTTCAAAATTGTTTCTATGCTACGAGATGGATACACACATATTTACATAGCACCGTAATTCATTATCTTAAACCGAAAAATGTCACTTGGGAGTGGTCAAAGTTCTAAGAACCAACGTCCTCGCACCTTGGTATATAAGAAACGACGATATCCACAGAGATCTTGGAATTAGAACAGTCCAAGATGAAATTAAGACTTTTGCTCGTAAGCATAAGCGCCGCCTTGAGGAGCACGTTAACCCTGTAGTTCTTCCGATTCTTAATGGAAGTAATACTATTCGCCGTCTTCAAAGGACTAAACCACATGATCTAGCACGGTGAAATCAACCCGCGTGTATTTGCGGTGTAAGCAGGAACTTTCAGTGGAGAGTCACCTGCCGAATGTCTCTAAATTACGAAATGTAAACTGCTGGATAAGTGACTAACTTAGTTGTAGCATAAATATATTTTATTTGAAGGGAGGTGTTTTTACTGGGTAAAAATCCCTTTCGCTATGAGGGAACGGTCCCCATAGTGTCTTGTGAAGATTTTCACCTACCCTCGCAAAAAAAAAAAAACTTAGGATTGGTCAATGTCCAAGTTTTTTCCGCAAATGTCACCCACGTACTTCCGAAAATAAATTACCCGTACGTCAATTGATCCCAACAAGGGTTTTTAATAAAATTGAAAGGACGATTAACGAACATTTGTGGACGATTGTGTACGTCAATGTGCTTTGCACGATGATGTACAATCGATAACTCATGTAGGCGCACCCTTGGATTATGCTTCACGCGTAATAATCCTAAAGAATAATGACACACAATACACGCCGGTAATCCCCTCGAAGTTGGTTCTGAAATAACAAAACAAAAGTGTTAGATACTTACATGCATTAATGCATATGATTGACTGTGCAATCAGTAGCGTCATCAGCAGACGGCATGACAGCTTTGCTCCAAATAACTGTTTATGTGATTCCATTTTTTTTCGCGGTCAAAAAAAAGGAAAAAAAAAATGTGTAACGATTCCAAAAGTACCTTCCACTTAACACATGCAAGGATTTTATCTATCACAGCACTCTACTTGAACTCAAAAAAGATTGATGTCATGCTTGGTGCATGTTAGATTTTTATTATTTCTACCATAGCGCACAGTTGTTTGTCAGTTAAGCACAACAAGTTTATTTTCCTTTGAGACCTAATATTGTGTCTTCGGCCGTAACGAACTTGTCGCGCAATTTCTTCGAACTGATGAGAGCTGAATTCCTTCGAAGCGTAGGTCGCTGTTTATGTTTTGTGTACTTTGATAGCTCGAATCTGAAATGAAAAAGGAGAAGAAAAAAACAAGACTGATTAAGTTTCGAACTATTTGTGTATACAAACGAAATATAATACGATATCAGCTTCACTTTGTTAGCCTGTGTAGTTGAAGATTATTCGGGCAGTGTATCAGAAATTATGTTTTTCTTCATGGCATATGAAAGGATTGATCGGTAAGTGTGGCACTGATTTAAGAGATAGGCGCGAAAAAATACTATTCAGATAGCCGGATAATGCCATTATCCGATCTGGATATCTCAACAATTATCCGAGATAGTTTCGGCTATCTGCATAGAATCATTATCCGATCTGGATAACCAAGCAACTATTAGAGGAAGTTTCGAATCCACACAATTTTTGGAAGAAGTTTCGGATGTCCGGATAGAATCCGATATATATCGGCATATCCAAACAACTATTGGAGGAAATTTCGGATATCCGGATAAAATCGTTATCCGATCCGGATATCCACACAATTATTGGAAGAAGTTTCGGATATCCGGATAGAATCATTGATATCCAAAAATTATTTGAGATAGTTTTGGATATCCGGATAGTGATTCTAATCCGATCCGCATATCCAAACAATTATTGGAGGAAGTTTCGAATATCCGGATAGTATCATTATCCGATCGAATGTCACAGCACTATTCACGACCTGAAATCGTAGAGTTGTTTTGGCAGAACTGATGTTCAGCTCTGTGTTTAAGATACAATGTCGCCGAGATAGGACTGGGCAAGGTAGAGAAGTCAACCTTTAGCTGCAATTGATCCTAGGGAAATCTCGAAACCAGAAAACAATAAAGAACGGAGTAGTCCATTCAATTTAAGTTAAAAATATCCCGGCCAAAATTTAGCAAAGCTACAGGCATTTGTTTGCCGGAATTAAAAAAGCAAGATAAGAAACGCTAGACGGATGAAGCAGCTAATCCGTAAGACAGTGTTTACATAGGCAGACGAAGGAAGGAGTATCGAAGAGAGAAAGAGCAAATGAGCTTCCAAAAGGTTGGAAAGAAAGGGTTGTATGCACAGAAAATACATCTCTTTCTAACTATTTGTAAAATCGAACGCCTTCTTCCACTCATGTACACACCGTCTTGCGGGTGAGCGGCTGCATTCGTCTAAGATATGGTCGAAGTTTTGCTAAGTCATAAGATGCGGTTAAATCAATTTACGAAGTTGCAGAAATTATTAGAAGAGTGTAACATGTAGCGCCCCAACTATGCGCAGGGAGGGCAATGTGGCTTCATACTTTTTAGACGATTCAGCTGATTGACATCAGCATCCTTTAGTGCTTTATGTCAAGCACAAAATGGTTTTATAGCTAGGGGATATCCAATCTAGGCCATGTAGAGCGCATGGACAGCAGTGCTCCGGCACGGATAATCATCGACTCTAAACCAGTGGGAGAACGCAACAGAGGACGTCCACGTCTAAATTGCTGTACCCAATTGGAAAGGGAGTTCAACCGACTTGTCGTGCGCAATTGGCGACAGCGACTAACGATCGTGCTAGCTGGCGAGGTTTGTTGGTTACGTTAGGTAAGGTTGCTGCTAGTGAATTCACCGGCACACGGACCATGTTGGTCCATTGTGATACCCACAGTCAGACTACTACCACTGATCGACCGCTCCAGTGATAGTGCCGTTAATGTGATCCCAACGCCAAATGGTGACTGGAGCAGATTTGAAAAATCGGATAAAAGCGTATTAACTTTGCTTTCACTGGGATTCGAACTTGAGACCCCTCTAACTTACCACTTAACTAACTGCGACATCCAGTCGCTTTGAGGTTTTTAGGTTGAGGCCCCGGTCAGTAGAACTGCAGCACCCCAAGAAGAAGAATGAGTTTCAGTTTTGCTGTAAAAGCAATAATAGTTGATGCACAAAAGCATAAACATTATCCAGAGTGGACGAGGATATTCTTGTTTGCTTTGAGGGGTAAGCGCTTTAGATTATCTTCCGTCTCGTATACACTGAAAGAAACTGAATGATTAACTTTGCGGGCTGTAATCGATTCGAACTCGATGGCTGGGTCGAGTAGAACGTATGGATACCAATGCTCGGGCCCGGAAAGTCTCCGATTCCGACCTAGAGGGACAAAGAGGTGAAGAATGACCACGCCTCCGGGGATGGAAAAGAACCTCAACGTACGAAACTGGAGGCGCTTAGCTCAAGACCATGCAAGACCTCAGTCATGTTGACTGAGGACCAGATCCGGCCGGACTGTAGCACCAGCCGAAGAAGAAGAAGAAGTTGTTTCTGGGATTAAACCATGAATCTTCAGCGTAGGACTCAACGCACTACGGTAACTTCACAGAGCTACAGTCCGAGGTGGACCTGGGCCTAGGTTCTCAGCAACAGAGCTACAACCTTGAGTAAATTTTAAGAATGTCTTTGAAGTTCCTTCCATTTTCCATTCCTTTCAACCAAGCCAGGGTCATTCTCTACAGCGTTGTAGTCATTGTCCGCCATCGTTGCACTCTTCGGTGCCAAACAAAACCGATATGAGAATTTTAAGCGGGACATCCCCCGGTAACTATTTGCATTGATGTTGTTTTTGATTTTTGTTGACTTGATGAGTCTTGTTGATGACTCAATCATTGCAGGGTCATCGGTGTTGACAAGTGAACTCTGGGGTGAAATCGGCTAATGAGATAGTTGATTGTCATAATGGCGAATGTAGCTTCAAAATGATGACATAAACATTTTTATATCTCACAGCTGTGTTGTTTTATTTAAATTCCCTTTCCTATCTGGTCACTCTGCAGAAGTTCTTCAATGGTCTGTGTTGAGACCTACTCTGTTCTTATATGAATTCTGTTTTTGCACTGAATTCTAAGGCCGGAGTGATTTCGCGGTCGATATTGGTTGCGCGTACAGCAGTAAGTGTCTTCGATCTAATTTTCGACATAAATTGGGGAAACCTGGTTTTCCGTGCACATTTCTTTTCCTCTCGTTCTTATCTGGTCACCCTATATTATACGGCACCACCTCTCTCGGCTCTCTGACAATGCTGAGAAAATACCACTGGCAAGAAAATCTTCTCAAACTTTGCCTTTCGAAGGTGATATAAAAATGTTGGGCCCTCCACTCCTGACAGAGCAGTACTATGCCCAACAAGTGTGGTCGCTGTAGAAGCTAGTCTCAAGTCCATCCCGGAAAGGAAGGCCGAAGACTAAGACAAGAGTGCAGCAGACAGGCGATTCAATGTCGGTAACTTGGTTTTCTTTTCCGGCTCTGAAGTGGTCTGAAAAACTGCATGACATGCGCTCAAGCCTTGCTTGAATGTAGAAGCCTGACTCTTATTCTTCTTCTTCTTCTTAGGGCGCTACAGTCTGAGGTGGACCTGGGCCTCACTCAACATGCCTCTCCAGCCAGCACGATCTTTTGCCAGCTGTCTCCAGTTTCGCACACCAAGCCGGCCGAGGTCCTCCTCGACTTGTGTGCGCCACCTTGTACGTGGACGTCCTCTGTTGCATTGTCCCACAGGCTCGAAGTCGAAGACTCTTCGGGCCGGAGCTAAGTTGTACATACGCTCTACATGGCTTAGCCATTTTAGGCATTGGATCCGTAGACGCCTGGCTAGACTCATGTCGCTGTACAGCTCATACAGTTCGTGGTTGAACCTTCTCCTCCAAACGCCATTAACGCAAACAGGACCAAAGATCTGCGCCGTAGCAGCCTGACTCAGACGTGATTTAAATATTCTTAAAATCACAAACACTCGCTGTAATGTTGACTGCGTTGTATAGCTTACGCCTTCTCCTCTGTTTCCACATTTTATGCGTCAATTTTCCGGGAAAAAAAGACGACTCCCAATACATTTCAACCCCGACTCATGTTTGAGCTGAGATCAGTACAACTGCGCTGCATAACGTTGGTGCAACTTTCAAAGGGTGGCGTGATCGAACCCCGTTTTCCAGAAACTACAGGCCTTTCTAACTTGGGTTTGAGTCCGGCATTGCACTGTGCAGCTCCAATGACTATCAAGCAGCTTTCCGTCAATTGTTCCAACAGGGCCTCAGTAGACGAGGAGATGTTGACAAAGCAGAATGCATTCACGCGCATCCCGCTTTCAAGGTCTTTTTCTGTTTTCTCCAAGAGCTCCTCTTATCCAGTCTTGAAGGTTGACAAACTTGTTTACCACTTTTTGAGGTCAACCGATTCTTCTGGAATGCATACGAAAACAGTGACTCAAAACGACGACGGGGTTGATAACTCCGTCGAACCAACGCCTTGATATATTCACCGCGGATAAGCGCCCGTCCCGTCCAAACGATCATCCATCATATGCACTCATTCAATTTGCCATCCACACGCAGACCATTATCAATCCATTAAGTGCTCATCCCAACGGTTAATTGCAACATTCATAGTCAATGTCTTTTAGATTGGACACGCCAATTGGACTATCTGCGGGCGGGTATCTTGCGGATGGATTGAGATGGACGACTCCTGCGAGGAGAGCAAGACATAAAACCACTTGTAGCCGTCCGGAAACCGGTGATAGATTGAACAGGCCGCAGTCAGTGGTCTCCGGGGTGTTGCCCACAATTGCTGCAGCCATTTAATTGTGCATTCCTTCGCCCAGGTCACTGCTTATGCTGCCACATCCGCGCCCAGCTCAGGTCGCAGTGGTGTGCCGTGTCCTTTTAATTAAACAAAAGCCAAGTGGACGAAGGGAAATCCTTTTTTATGTCTCTGTTGACACCAGAGAGCCGCCGATGAGTTGCCTTCCGCGAAGTCAAGCGCCATGCATGGCCATCCCGAGTTTTGTGTTCTGCTGTCCAGTGTCGTGGCACACTAATGACACCAAGAGTGCTCTTTAATTTATTTCTCCGCGATGACATCGCTGAAAGGTCCAGACCAAGGGGTGGGTCCCTTTAGGTCGAGCTGTTTTTCGTTTGAAAAGTGACACGACCTTGGGCGGCGGCGGTTGGGGCGAATCGAGGAGTGGTCCTGCGAGGATTATGATGAACTACCAACGTGTGGCATTGAAGGGAATTTTATGTAAATGATGCCAGAAGGATTTCTTGTCAGACACGTCGTTTTTCTGCCGCTTTGTCCCGCGACTGTGTGGGATGTGTGCGCGTGTTTATTTGTTCGACGCGGTGACGGGTGCCGTAGCGTTTCTCGTTTATTGATCGAAGCGACGTGCAACAGCTAGCACCTACTCGCGTGTGTGTGCTGCTTTTGAGCGTTGGGGATAAATCATTTCTGGAAAAACAAAATTCCATTTGCCAAGCGGGTCAATGACGGCGATCGGGTGAGTCAAAAAGTTACTGCGAATGCGATGCAAGCGACTGACGACGCGACGGTGTAAAGATTCTCTCGTCTTTGTATATTTTGACGAAGACTCACCGCATTAAACATGCTCGGTGGCGGCTTTGGGCAGACGACTGAATTTTTACGGCATTTTGATGGGAATTTTCCTTGGCACAGCGTGGAGGCAGGCAGAGTACAGTCTTCACTTGGCGTGGAGATGATGGAACAATGCATCGATGCGACGTGGTCTTGGATGTATTTAAAGCTTATGTGGGATTCAGGATCTCGTAGAGGAATTTCTACGCGGTGTGTTTTCAATTTAAATAAATTTTAAACGATGGATTCGCCAAGGAGGGATGGAATGTTCTTACGGAAGGTTCATCCATAAACATTGCTCGTTACAAGATGGATTACCTGCTAAACAAGGGGATATAGTAACGGTGAACGCTTCGTAAGCTTTAAAATCGGTTTCAATTCTCTGTTCTCTGTTCTTTCTTACGAGTATTTTGCTCAAGTCAATAGATTTCATTTTATTTATTCATGTCGAAGTGGTCGCTGCGGCCTTGTCCGCGACTCCTACACCGAAATTTCGTTTTACAGCACCACCTCTTTCGAGTCACTAACAATGTTGAGAGAGTAAAGCTAACGTAGAGTTTTCAAGCTTAGCCGTTCGGAGTCGGTTTAAAATTATATTTCCCTTAGTATAAATAGATAGAACGCGAGTGCAACTGCTAGCTTACGCGGGCGACATTGACGTGATTGGGCGAATACAGCGAGCTGACAATGATGCGTTTGCTGGCATTGAAACGGAAGCGGCTAAAATGGGTCTGGCGGTAAACGAGGGCAAAACCAAGTATATGCTCTCATCGAGAAAGGACGCACAACATCGACGACATGGCCGGAACGTCAGCATAGCCAGCTATGACGTTGAGGTAGTTATGGACTTCGTCTACCTAGGCTCTGCAGTAAACAGTACAAATAACATCAGTATGGAGATCAAACGCAGAATAACTCTTGCCAACCGCTTTTTTTTTGGCTCAAAAGGCAATTGATTAAAAGAGCCCTCTCTCGGAAGATGACTCTGTATAAGACCTCGATCATCCCAGTCCTACTGTACAGCGCAAAGGCATGGACAATATCCCAAGCGGATGAACAGTCTCTTGGTCTTTTCGAGAGAAAAGTTCTGCGCCCGATCTTTGGTCCTGTTTGCCTTGATGGCATTTGGAGGAGAAGGTTCAACCACGAACTGTACGGCGACATGAGTCTAGCCAGGCGTCTACGGATCCAACGCCTGAGGTGGGTAGGCCATGTAGAGCGTATGTACAACTTAGCTCCGGCCCGAAGAGTCTTCGACTCTGAGCCTGTGGGACAACACAACAGAGGACGTCCACGTACAAGGTGGCGCACACAAGTTGAGGGGGACCTCGGCCGGCTTGGTGTGCGAAACTGGAGACAGCTGGCGAAATATCGTGCTGGCTGGAGAGGCATGTTGAGTGAGGCCCAGGTCCACCTCATACTGTAGCGCCCTAAGAAGAAGAAGAAGAAGAAGAAAGCGAGTGCTAGTTGTAGAAGCTAGGCAAAAATCCACTATCGACTGTAGCCCCACCTATAGGAGAAAACAAAATTCATGCCAAATGCTTTCCACAGTCAAGTCGAAAAAGGTCACCTATGCAGGATGGGCCATCTAGAGTTATTTTGACTCTGACGGCTGTTTCCCGCCCGAAATCTTGACAGAAAATCAGTATCATACCTCCGCGAAACGAAATAAGTCGCCTTCCGCTTGAACAACGTTGGGAAATATTGAAAACTTATTTCCAAAGTGAGTGCTGTGTAGCCCAAACAGAGCGTTTTTTGAAAAAAAAAAGTTTTGGCTGAAATGAAGCACCCACCGCGACTGCTGTACGCAAGTTTGTACAAAAAGTTCGTGAGACTGGTTTGCTAGTGGACAACACTCATGGTACCTGTCGCCGTACGATGTGCACAGATGAGAATGTGGCTGCTGACCAAGAGTGTGAGACTCAATTCACGAACATCAACTCGGCATCGGTCTCTACAGCTCAAGATTTCACGCATAAGCCGGAGGACTTCTGTCGACTGCGGTCTTGTGTATCGCGTTTGTTTTTCACAGAATCCAATGACCATTCATCGCTCCGAAGATCATGAGTTGATGAATAATTCCATCAGCTGCCTTGTAGCGAATTACAACGTACTCACTGGTGATTCTGTTGCTTTAGCGGTTCTTTGAACTTAAATGTGGAAGCGACGTAGTCCCAATTTGGCACTCGGTCATCCGCTTTTGTTTATTTTATGATCGGTAAAAATGTTGACAAAATTAAATCGGCATCATCAACACAACCACTCGACCAGATAAAAACGAAACGCCTTGAATGAACTTCGGTGGAAAACGTCAACACGTATGCACATTTCCCCTTCCAGTGGTCGTTCTGATTCATTTAACAGTTGTGGAGAACAATTGTGAGTGGAACAGATTAGAAAATTTACTCCAAACATGTGAAAATGTTGACTAATTTTACGAGTAGATTTTTTTCTGAGGAAAACTGTCCGACTGACCTTTGAATTCCGAGAAGGAATGAAAAAGTGGTACATTTCCAGACAGTTGTTTTGTATTTTTGTTTTGTACAGCTGTTTAGGGCTGTGTATACAAATAGCTTTTGATGCTTTGATGCTCGTTAGTAGTTTCTCGATAAAATTAAAAATTTTCTCTCGGAATTTGGTGGGAGAATATTAGTCATATGACTAAATTTGAGGTTGGACACGAATGACTTCCAGTCTTCCAGTGGAATCATTAATTTTTTTCCAGTTGCGCACAAGAAACTGATACTTCTAGTCTTCCAGTGGAATCATTATTTGTTTTCCAGTTTCCTGTTCGCATATTTTTGACTCTTCCACGGTTTTCGAATTCTTTTCAACATTTCATAAAACTGAAATCTTGTACTCCGGCTCCTTCTACAGCGTGGGCCAAATACAAGTTTCTTTTTAAACCGCACCAGACAGTCAATCTTTGTGGATGCATAGGTCCTTGGTCGATCGACTTGTGGATTATGTGCGCTCCAATAACGGTTTAATGCCAATAACACCAAGCAATCCGTGGGCTACAACCCTAAAACCTTCAACAAGGTCTTGAAAAATTGGGGTGACAGATGGCGCTACTGCGAAGCCAGCCAAGGCAGCCACTTGAACGACAGTGTATTTCACAATTAATGGGAATGCTTGTTCTTACTAATGAAGCCATAATACATTGAAAACATTTTATTTTATTGCATTTTTAAAAAAGAAACTTATATTTGGTCCACCCTGTAGAAGGGAATAGCCGGAGTATTTTGCGGTAGTATTTGGGCCTTCATACGTATAAGATTGTGGTGACACAGGAATTGAAGCCGGACGATCATAGACGACCCCGTGAGTTCACTAATTGGGCGCTGGGAATGTTGACCGGAGATCCGAATTTTAGCAAAAACTCGGACAAAGCCTATTTGTGGCCCAGCGGCTATGTCAACAAGCGAAATTGTCGTTATTGGAGCGAATGCAATCAACAAGTGTTCGGCCAAGGACCAATGCATCAACAAAGATTGACTGTTTGGTGCGGTTTATGGCAAGGCGGCATCATCGGACCTAATTTCTTTCGAAATGAGGAAGGAGACACCGTTATCGTCAATGGTCTCAGGTATAGAGCGATGTTAACCGACTTTCTGTGGTCAGAGGTCGACAATGTCGATATATCCCAGCTGTGGTTTCAACAAGACAGCGCTACATGCCATACAAGCGACGCAAAGCTCGAAGTTGTGAGGGAGAAATTTGGCGACTGGGTCATCTCACTGCTAACGTTCATCAATTGACCGCCGTGATCAAGCGACTTGACACCACTCGATTTTTTTTTCTGGACCTACGTCAAGTCCTTAGTCTACGCTAACAAGCCAATTATTTTGGACGAGATCGAGACCAATATTCGATATGCTAATGCCGAAAAATTGGACCGACCATTTGAAGCATTGCCAAAGAAGCCGATGTGGCCATTTGAATGATGTGCTATTCCATACCTAATGGCATGAATGAGCTTCAAAATAAAGTCAGAACCAATTTTATATCTCATAGCGCTGTTGTTTTATTTAGATTCCCTTTCATGTCGTTCTTATCTGGGCATCCTGTGTTATACGGCACCACCTCTCTAGAGTGTCTCACAATGATCAGAAATTACACGCTGGCAAGAAAATCTTCTCAAACTTCGTCTTTCGGAGGTGGCATAAAACAGTTGGGCCCTCCACTCGTGACAGAACAGTAGCATGCCCAACAAGTGTGGTCGCTGTAGAAGCTGGTCTCAAGACCGCCGCGATCAAGCGACCACTCGATTATTTTTTCTCGGCCTACGTCAAGTCCTTAGTCTACGTCAACAAGCCAATCAGGACCAGATCGAGACCAACATTGGAGACGCTATCTTCGGAATAACGACGCACATATTGGACCGAGTCATAAAAAATTGGACCGACCATTTGAAGCATTGCCAAAGAAGCCGATGTGGCCATTTGAATAATGTGCTATTCCATACCTAATGGCATGAATGAGCTTCAAAATGAAGTCAGAATCATTTTTACATCTCACAACGCTGTTGTTTTATTGAAATTCCCTTTTCTATTGTTCTTATTTGGTCACCCTGTAGACGTTCCTCAAGGGTCTGTGTTGACACCTATTCTCTTCTTATACAGATGAATTATTTTTTTGAACTGAATTCTAAGGCCGGAATGATAGATTTCGCGGTCGATGTTGGTTGGGCGTACAGCAGCAAAAGTGTCTTAGTAGCTCTAAGCTCTTCGACAAAAGTTGGGACAACCTGGTTATCCAAGGAAATTTCTTTTCCTATAGTCCTTATTTGATTATCCTGTCCATTCTGTCACGCGTCAGAGCGAGGAATGCTAGTCTACGGGTACTGTGTAACCAATCTCTTCTTCAACCAATCTATCTTCTATAATTCCACATAATTTACCTAGCACCCGGTGGATAGTTCGGTAACCACGAATTTATTGTAGAATCGGTCCCTTTTAGGACACCTCTTCTAAATGGCTTTCTGAAGAAACACTTTATGGTCAGCTCAAAAAGATGCGGTAGTCCTAAAATAGCTGCATCCATTCACATGGTCATATGGAGTCCTCCATTCATTTTCACGGTGCTGGCTCCCTCGAGTCATTGACAACGTTCAAGAAGTAAAGCTGTCAAGAAATACTTCTCAAACGTCCCCATTCGAAATGCGCATAAATCTTTATGTGCCTTTACTCCTAAGAGACTACACACGCACAATAGCAGTGGCTGCTGCTGAAGCTAGGCAACGTTTCTCACCATACGCTCTAATTGCCAAAATGCTATTGAAACAAACGTCATGGCAACATTAATTAAATTCTGTGGCCTTCAAGTTAACCAATTCAATGCTTCTTGAACCATTCAAGAACTAGACAGAGAATATTTTCCATCTGGTACACAGGCAAGTGAGTGAGGGTGAGTCGAGTGATTTTGAAATAAATCAGTACAGATTTTGACGAGCTACGGAGTGACATCACAATCAATCTACGGCGTCTGGCGCCCAATGGGCGACACAGCATTGGCATTGAAATACTCGTATCTAAAGTGAAGTTGTTTTTTTTTTTTTAAATCGTAGAGCTCTTTAAACAGGACATCTCTTTGTTTTCCCAACTTTTGAATGGGATTTGAAATTTGATCTAAATGAGCGACCAAAAACCCCACACGAAATCGAATGACCTTTCCGCATTTTTCACTTGAAACTTTTCGTCTTCACGAAGGTCAACAATTGATCCCGCTGATTAAGAGAAGAGAAAACAGATAGCAAACCATTTCCAAATTTTCGTCCACGGACAGAAACGACAACCGCTCAAAACTGACCCTCGTAAAGGTAAGGCAGTGCAGTGCTTTGTTTCCACTTCAGTTATATAAACATTTTAATCTTCGTCGCCGCACGATTCGGGAAAGTTTTCGGTCATAAACGCAAAAGAATTTACTGCGCACTAAAACGCGGAGAAAAACAACTTTCTTCAATCAAACGACAACAACTCGGGTCAAGAATCTCATAAACGTTAGCCTTTCTATGCCGTAATTATCTAGTGTCTGCCCACAGTCGACACCTGAGTGGATGAGGATCCAGCCGTCCAGCGCGGTATGTCCTTCAGATTTAATTTTACAACAGGCAAACTTTTATTACGCTTCCCTGTTGCTTGCTTGGAAGTTCTGCCGTCCGTCACTGTCACCACGTTCCCTCCGAACAAGGTCAAGTTCGGATATTGCATGAGACTCCGACGGCGGCGTCGGTGGCGGTGGCGGCCAGAGATAGAGAAGCACCCGCCTTGCCACCCGCTGTCATCGCGGAAAATGTATCTTACGTCGATTTGCTTATTTGTCTATTTGTTTATTTGTTTCCGCAGAATGTCAGCCCAGCCACCGTCGTCGCCGACCGCCTGTGGGCAGTTCAATATGTACAAACAATCTATTAACACCGCCACTTGGTTGTGGGTACATTCGAATCCATTGGATACAAACGTGCCTCGCTATTCATTGAGTGTGTGGTTCAATTGCAAAAGCTACTGTTGACATAATAATTTATTTTTTCCCCAGCAATGGGGTGAGAGCATAGGCAGATGAAATATCTTGCCGTTGTGCTCGAGCGATTCACAGATTCTTTTCTATCTGTTGTTCTATTTGGAGCTTTGAGTTTCTTTTTCCCAACGCGATATGTTTATTTGATGGCTCGACTTTTGTGGTCGGAATGTTGAGTTGGATTTTGTTTATAGTTTTTGGTGTGGAATTTGTTTGTGGGGGTGTGTCTGTCATTAAGTGCTTAAGGAGGGGTGAGAATCGACTCTGATTATGAGGTTAGGCACACCATGGTGAGGAAACGATTATTTCATTTTAATTGGAAGACATTCTCAGAGATAAATTATCAGTGATACTTCACGATGAGCCTGCTAATAGATTACCCATTAAAGTGTTGCTAACCTAATCAATCACGGAGGCGAAGCCTTTTGTACGTCTGTAGATATCAAGACGTCAGAACTAATTTATTGTGTCTTTGCTGCAAAAATTGGATTCGCTAACTGCGATGCGAGGAATTGAGACGAAGCGAACTAGAAGCCAAGCCCTCTAGGACCCACGAAAAGTAATACAAGCCGAGTGACGTGTTGATTGCTGGTAAGAAGTGGCAACAAAGTCCAGTTTTACAATTTAGCTTCGGACTATTTTTTGAAGACCTCAGATTCAGGAAGCAAGGGACTAAAATGGCTGTACCTTAAGGCCCAACTATAATAGGCATAAGCGAACATGTGCTATTGTCAAACGCGCATGGGTGAATGAGCGAATACACGCATCTCCATAAGACCCTCATCCGGCCAGTCATGGCGTACGGTTGTCCAGTGTGGTTCAACGTGAGTCCTTCCCAGATGGAAAAGATGAGGCTGTTCGAGAGACGGTGTCTCCGGGCTTGTCACAAGAAGTACAGAACCCCAGAATCTGGGCACAAAAAATTCTATTCCAACGAGTTTTTGTATAACGAAGCAAACGTGAACAGGGTGGATAATTTTATTATTAAGCTGATTCGAATGCACGTTGCACGAGCCATGACCCCGGAAAATGAGCTGAAATTTGGAGCCTACTACGCCAACCTGGTCGGTCCATACCAGTGCGGCCTTACACCAGCAAAATCCACCATCGACCAAATATTCACACTGCGGCAAATCTTGGAAAAAACCCAGGAACAACAAATCGATACCTACCACCTTTTCATCGATTTTAAGGCCGCGTATGACAACATCTATAGAGACGAGCTATACAGAGCAATGTCTAGTTTTGCCATCCCTACCAAACTCGTCCGTTTGTGTAGGATGGAGAATGCACGTTGCTACATCAAGATCGGTAAAGACCTAACCGAGACCTTTGATGTCAAAAAAGGATTCAGACAAGGCAACGCGCTGTCATGCGACTTCTTCGACATCATTCTTAAAAGAATTGTGCAAAGCTCGCACGCCAACACCAGAGGCACAATCTTTCAGAAGTCCGTCCAACTACTTGCATATGCCGACGATATTGACATAATCGGAAAAACACAGCGTGGCATCACAAATGACACTTTTGTGAGTAATGCGACGGAAACCGCGAAGATGGGTTTAACGGTAAACGCGGACAAAACCAAGTATATGCTGTCAACCAGAAAGGACACCCAACACCGACGTCTCCGACAGAACGTAACAGCAGACAGATATAACTTTGAGGTAGTCAAGGAATTTGTCTACCTAGGTACCGCTATTAATTCAGACAATGACACCAGCGCTGAAATCAAACGAAGAATAACTCCCGCTAATCGCTGCTTCTTTGGGCTAAGAAAACAATTGATAAACAAAGCCCTCTCTCGAACAACCAAGGTAACCCTGTACAAGACCTTAATCGTCCCAGTCCTGCTATATGACACAGAAACATGGACTTTGTCAAAAGCGGATGAGGTTGCTCTTGGCTGCTTTGAGAGCAAAATTCTTCGGGTGATTTTCGGTCCCGTCTGCATAGAGGGTGAACGGAGGAGAAGATATAACAACGAACTGTACGAGCTGTTCAGCGACATCAGAAGGGTGAAGATACAACGATTGAGATGGCTAGGTCATGTAGAGCGAAAGGAAACCAATGCTCCGGCCCGGAAAGTCTTCGAATCCACCCGCGAGGGGCGGCGCAGTAGAGGAAGACTGCGACTCAGGTGGCGCACTCAAGTGGAAAGGGACTTCAACCAACTGTGCGTGCGAAACTGGAGGCAGCTAGCTAAGGATCGAGCTGTCTGGGGACGCTTGTTGGTTGAGTCCCAGGTCCACCCCGGACTGTAGCGCCACCTTAAGTAAGTAAGTACAACTTCTGAATGTCTAGAATCGTCATAAAACTGAAGGTCCCCTCCATTGTGTCACAAAACGTATATAAGACTTGTTGTTAATCTAGAACGACAATTCACCGAAAATAACAGTTCTTATAAACTGTTACAGCACACTACAGCTGCAATTTTCATTTGCATTTTAAAGTTTCGTTACAACCGGGTTTTTTTTTCTCGTCGTCAAAAACGGCGTTTACATCAGTGAACAAAGGCAGGAGTATCGGAAATATTTCTCATGAGTGGAAGGAAACCACTCATAAATGCGATACCTTACGCCTCTTTTTCTTTTCTTGAGTTTTTGAACACATTCCATACGTCATTGAAGCACAGTTTCACGGTAATTTCCGGCTTGCATTCGATATCTTTCTTCCTGGTGGATAAATTAATCCTAGAACATCCTTAGAATCCTTTCTAATAGTTCTTCGTCAACGTTCCCAGACTTCTCAAATTGTTTTGAGTTGACGGTGGAAGGAATAGGAATCGTGCCTAAAAGTCGCCTACGACAAATGCGAAGATGCTAAATCGAAGATTTCTCTCAATTTTTGAAAAATTGCTGGCATGTATCCTTTTTGATTAAGTTCAATCCTAATTTTTAATTTTTGAATTGAGCGCTATGTACAGAGTGTTTGTCTGATTAAATGACATATCTGTTGTCATTTTGACAAGCGCACAACAACTGAACACATTTCATGCGATAAGCAATGTTCCCACTTTCTTATTTCAGAGTCTACCGAACCAGATGCTTATCCGTGCTAATTTATACCTTAACACTTCTTATGTAACTCACTTCTCAGTTATTAAACCGAGACTCGATTGATTTGGGTAAACTCTTTAAATTAATAATAATAATAATAACGACGGCGCTAAAGTCCGAGGTGGACCTTGGCCTAGCTTCTCAGCAACCACTCGTGACCTACAGTTTAATGCCGACCCCGAACGGCGAGATTGAGAAGCCTTTTCTAGACAGTTATACTCTTTGAGCATTGTCAGTGACTCGAAAGAGGTGAAGCCGTGAAAAAATGTTTGATGTTTCTTTTCGAGATTCGAACCGACGACCTCGAGCGTAGGAGTCGACGCACCTACCCACTACGCCACGGCGCCCACAAACTCTTTAAATTATTCTTTTGAAATGCACACTTATTGGACGCACTCGCGGATATTATCTGTTCAAAAAGGAAGAAAAGGCCAACCACAATCCTATTATCCTTTTTGTGGCGCTACAGTCCGGGATGGATTTGAACTTCAACCAACAAACTTCTCCAACTATAATAGTCGTACGAAAACTTAAACTAAAGTCAAAAGAAGCATCGTAATATGTTAAATATCCGTAATTGCTTATGGAAACTTAAGGAGAATTCAGCTGTTAACTGACATTCGTCTACTTAAGTGCCAACCATAATATCCGTGCTTGAACTTAAGAGAAGTAAAGCAATGAAGCAAAAACACAAGTATCATAGGAACCGCTTCATTTCACTTCCATGAAAGTAGGCAAAAGTTAACGAACTTAACGAAATTGAACGAAGCGGTTGTTATAGTCACAGTGTACCATTTGTCTGTATCCACTCGGTTGCTTCAATCTCCGGAAGCCAGTTTGTTAAATTTTGTAACAACAAATTTAAAATTTATTATTTTTCTAGGTCAACATTTGACAGAAGGCCTCTCAAACCGCTCGAATGCACACAAATTGCCAGACAGTCACGCAAGTCAAGTTCAAGATCCCCTGCGCGTGCCACAGCCCATTGTCACGGTCAAATTCCAAGAGCACCGTGCATGCCACACTCCACTTACTGCCCGAAATCAGAATATTTCTCAACCTCAAGCTCCACTCATTAACCCCAGTCACCGCTGAAAACTCTTCCGCCATGAAGACGCCATGAAGAAATTCCTGAGTTCAACAGTTAGCGTGCCCGAAAAATCACATTTTCCTTGTCGTGTCAGGAAATTATCAGGGCATCGCTGCAGTTAATTCCGAAGATCCATGTGATTGCCCAAGATACCATTCCCCCACAGAGCCAGCCCGGGAGCAAACAATGAGTCGTCACCGCAAACAATACTGTGAATTTGTCATCGATTATCTAGGCCACACACACGTATCTTGTTCGCATCGAAGATTAATTCATTCACAAGAAGCCGCACAAACGCTCACTAAACCGCATCTCAGCAGTATTCCACCAGCGAACAGCAACAGTTCAGAGGCCTGCAGCGGAAATTGTGAAAGCACTCAGTTACTGTACGCTTCCTCCATCTTCTGGTTAGGTACGTGCTCCAAATTTGGAGCAAAGATATATCGTAAGTATGCGCCGTTTCCTCCCCATCGTTTCGGCTTTCGGATGCACGGCGTCATGGCCTCGGAATTCCATTGAGCCAATTGCACATGTGTGCAGCGCGTCCAAAAGATGACAGGAGAAAACCGTTCAATGAATTTGAAAGATCGCAATTTGCGTCATGTGGCGGCAAATAAAGAATTTTTATTCGGTTCTGGCAAAAGTTTTGCGAAAGTGCTCGAGAGAGAGATACATTTTGTCGGTCGCCGGGCGGAGATTGAAGCATTATTCGCAACAAGTGCTGTCCCTTAATTAAATCGGCAGACTGGCCCGTTCCGGGAAACATTCACACACGCGTATGTATGCTTCGTTACTTTATCAAATTTACGAACAAGTTCCCTTCCAAACAGATACCAGATACTCATCTGTCCGAGCGCAGGCCTTCCGCTGATGATATATTTTTCGTCGGTCGTTCGATAACGCCCGCTGGGGTCTCACTTGCAGCCAGACGTCTGGCCCATTAAATTGTCATTCATTCTAGACTGTCTCAACCTTTGACCAGAGGATGGAGCGAGCTGCGCGGATGGCTGCAGTTAGAACGGAAGATAAAAACAAAATACTCGACGCGGTTTGGATTGGAATACGGTTACACATCCATTCAGAGTGGGCGCTGTCTATTTTCACTTCAGATGAGCTAATGGCGAATGTATTTTAATGCAGAAATAAAAATCTGTTTTTATGGCACACCAATTTGAATTTATGAAATTATTTGTGTTCAGCGTGAACTTAGATTTCATTGACTGCCCGAAAATAATCTCGACTGACATCAGATGGTAACAACTTGTGTGTTTTCTGAGCAGGGTGTGTTTTGTTTGTTCACGTGACTAGAATTTCCAACAGAGTGACAGCTGATGAAAGAAAAAGTGGCAACTCTGAATGGAATGTGTCTGGAAGATGGGTTAAGTCAATCAATTTTTAGAGGTGGACGGGATAGTTTGAGCTGACAACAAAGTCTGTCAACCACTAGAGATTAGATAAACGAAGCAAATGAACAACACGGACATAAATTCCTCAATAATCTGCGGCATTTTGACAGCTTTTATGAGAGATTTGGAAGGTCTTCAAGTAAATTGCGTTGCATCAAAAGGGGGAACATGGGCAGTGAAGAAGTTCGGTAGATAGTCAACGTTTTCCATGCTTCGTGAAGCAAAGCTATCGTTCAGACGATATCGTCAGACGATTGTCGCCATACGTGATTAGAGCACAGGATATCCTTCTTTCATTGTGTCTGTATTCTCTGTAGAAATCATTGAAGGGAACTCCCATTGTTTCATCGTGGGTATAATGAAGCCCTATGGAGACGCTTGTGACTGAGTCACTCAACTCCCCTCTTCTTTGACAGTTCTATGAGCATCTAATGCTGACCATCGCAGTCTGACAATTTTTGCATGATTTCTTCATTTACTTCTTAGCAGTAAATGAGAGCAAAACCAAGTATATGCTGTCAACAAGAAGGGATACACAACGTCGACGAATTGGACAGAACGTCACAATCGACAGCTATAACTTTGAGGTAGTAAGGGACTTTGTTTACCTTAACTCTGCTATAAATTGTGACAATAACACCCCGGCAGAAGTAAAACGAAGAATAACTCTTGGCAGTCTGTTTCTCTCTTCCCAACGTAGAATCGCCCTTGGCAACCGATACTACTTCGGTTTGTCAAAACAACTGGGCTCAATACTCCTGACTCAAAGGACCAAAATCATGCTCTACAAAACTCTTATTCTGCCAGTCCTGTTATATGGAGCCGAAAGGTTGACACTAAGCATAACGGCAGAGCTGATTCTTGGTGCCTTCGAAAGAAAAATTCTACCTCGGATATATGGTCCCGTCTGCGAGGAAGGCGAATGGAGGAGAAGACACAACCGCGAACTCTATGAGCTGTCCGGAAGGCAAAAATCCGTCGACTGCACTGGCTCGGCCACATCGAGCGCATGGACAACAACGCCCCAGCTAAGAGGGTCTTCGAATCCGAGCCTCCTGGTTCGAGAAGGAGAGGAAGACCGAACCTCCGGTACTAAGACCAAGTCATCGCGGACGTAAGACAGCTTGGTCTTGATGACTGGAAGCAGCGTGCCCAGGACCGTCAACGATGGAAGACAGCGATAGCTCAGGCTCGGACCCTCCATGGGTCGTAGGCCTGCTAAGTAAGTAGGTCACTGTTTCTTTGCGCTGCAAGGTCAATTGAGTAGTAAGGCCCTATTCCAAACAATTAACGACATTCTATGGAAGACCTTGATCATCCCACTCTTGCTTTATGGCGCTCAAGCATGGACTTTGTCTAAAAAGCCGACGAGAATATCCTCGATCGTTTCAAGAGAAAAATTCTTTATGAAGTATACGGTCCCTGTTGCGTAGACGGGCTTTGAAGGAGAAGATTCAGCGACGAACTATACGAGCCGTACAGCGACATCGACCTAGACAAAAAACTGTGCATCAGTCGTTGAAGATGGCTAGAACATGTAGAGCCAGAGACATGTCCGCAGAGTCTTCGAATCTAACCGAGGTGGACGACGGAGTAGAGGAAGACCTCTCCTTAGGTGGCGCGCACAAGTTGAAGGAGACTTCAACCGGCTTGGAGTGCGCAACTGGAGCAAGCTAAGGACCGTGCTAGCTAGAGAGGTTTGTTAGTTGAGGCCCAGGTTCACCTCGAACAGTAGCGTCAGCTAAATAAGTAAGTACGTTCTTTCGACAGGGTGGCGCAGTTGGTTAAGCGCCTGTCCCAAGTTAGAGGGGTCCCAGCTTCGAATCCCAGTGAAATCGAATCTAGTCCAGTTACCATTTGCCATTGGGATCAAATTAACGGCACTGGAGTCATTTCACGCCGAGCGATCATAAATTGGCCGCCGAGATCAGGCGACTCGTCTCGACTCGACACCACTCGTCGATTATTTGCTTTGGGGCTACGTCAAGTCCTAAGTCTTTGCTAACAAATCAACTACTTTGGACGAGTTTGAGGCCAGCATTCGAAACGCTGTTGCCGGAATAACGCTGCACATATTGGATCGAGTCATCAAAAATTAGGCCGATAGTTTGAAACACTGCCAGCGAAGCTGTGGCATCCATTTGAATGATATGCTCCTCCATATATAATGGCATCAACAAAGCCAAAATCAATTTAGTATATCGCACCGTTGTTGTTTTATTTGAATTCTTTTTCATATCATTCTTATCTGGTCACCTTTTAGAAGTACCTCAAGGGTCTGTGTTGAGACCTATTCTCTTCTTGTACAGATGAATCCTATTTTTGGAATGGATTTTAAGGCCGGAGTGATAGATTTCGCGGTCGATGTTGGTTGCGCGTACAGCAGTAAAAGTGTCTTAGGATCTGGTTTTCCGAGGAAATTTCTTTTCCTATCGTTCTTATTTGGGCACCTTATGGTAAAGGGAAAGGTGTTCTCTAGGGATGGCGCAGTTGGTTAAGTGCCTGCCCCAAGTTGGAGGGGACTCAGGTTCGAATCCCAGTGAAATCGAATCTGGTCCAGTCACCATTTGCCGTTGGCATCAAATTAACGGCACTGGAGTAGGTTACTACCTAGCAGTACAATGGACCAGTTTTGAGTCTGAGTGCTCCAATGGTGTTTCAAAAATCCTCCGAAAAAAAGAGGTTTTTTCTATTTTCGTCCCTGTCTTCGCTAATTGAACCACACATTTGTTGCCTGGGATTCCCTGCATTTCTGTGACCAAGCAAAAGGTAAGATTGCATCTGTCCCCAATCTTCTTTTAAGATTCGCGGCATTGCTTTACCATCCTAGATTTTACTGTTGGTGTGTCCAGTGGTTTAATGGACGCTTTGACCATCTGTGTGCATGATAATAAATTCACCACATATCAACCGCATGGATAGCAAGCAAGCGTATAGTTCCAAGAATGATAACGATGACTTTCCAAACTTTTGACTGAAGCCATCAGTGGCGGAGTTTATTCTTATTTCTTATTTATTTATTTTTTTTAGAGACTTAAGAAATTTTTCCTTTACAGCTATGATTTAAGAAGTTTCCTACGATTGCGACGAAATGCCTTTCCCGGTTTTCATACGGAACCCAATGAAAGAATGAATGTAGTTGCCCTCGAAATTCTCGAGACATTAGTTTCCGTTTGTGTTTGTACTAGTTCGTGCAGACCACATTACAGTGTCGTCGTCACCACTTGACGGTCGTGTCAAGGAATACCACACGACATACTCGAAGTGAAAGCCGCACGCGACCAGAGGCAACAACCGCCAAGTTAGCGACGTTAAAATCAAATAACCGGCATCGCGGTCGTTTGTAAATGGTGAACGGCCTTGAAGTGGTTGTAAACAAGTCAACGAAATAAAAATGAAATAAATGTCTGGGGAAAAAAGACGTTAACTTGTCGCAAAGCAAGTTAACCAGACTTCTCCTTTTTGGTCAATGATCGGAGTCAGTTCCTTCAATGCCATGAGTTTCACTGAAAACCCTTTTAACGCAAGTGGTATGGTCAACAAAAGTGCGGTCACAATTGATGAGCCATTAGGGATCAAATCAAGCGAGAGGTGTCATGGGTCGTCGAACAGAGCAAGCAGACGAAATTGGAAGCATCCAGATCTGTCGGAAGACGAAATCAATTTCTCCCGAATGCATCCATAAATAGACACGACGGAGTTACCCGCCGATGAAGCGAAGTACTCCCGAGACAGACTCGATGTGCACGACGATAAATAATTATCGACCAACTCGGATGATTGAACCGTCCGAACCGGTTAGCCACACTGAATCGCATCTGAACTCCAAAAGCGTTAAAGCAAGACACCAGCAAAAAAAGTCAATAAAGACCGCAGTTGCCAGGGCGACACTGGAAGCAGCCAAAACAAAACAAACCCTTAACAATGCACGCCATAGCCCCCTGCACCCGCTCCCCTCGAAGACCGGAGCGACGTGAAAAGGCCAACCGGTTACGGGAGCTCTTACATCGCGTATACGCACCGGTGTGCACTTCAAACCAGTGTGACACCACCAACCGGTTCTCAGAGGTGCTGCTTGCTGCTGTTGCTGCTGCTGCTGCTGCTGTTGGTGGTGGTGGTGGTTAACAACCAGTTGTGCAACTGCGACATGACAATCGCAGTCCCACTCCTCCCATTTCGGAGTCGCTTGCTTTCGATTCATTGCACAGTACAGGGCACTCTGGTGAATCCAACCCGCTTCTAGGGAAAGTTGTTCCGCTGCAGACTGTTTCGATGGAAACGTGTATGAGTCTGGAAGGAAGTCCAATGAAAAGTGAGAGGGGCTTCCGCCGGCCAGCGCGGCAAGAGTGGAATTGTCCCACAGACCTAGAGTACGAACGAGTACGATAATTCCGTGCTGGATGACGTCAACGACCGTGCTGTCACGGAGTTTGTAATGAGAATTTCGCCGCAGTTTCATGGAATTTTCTTTTCTTTTTTTTCTCTCTGACAAAGCGGTGCGCCGTGGTTTGAAATTGTGTTGAGGTCGGAGTGGGATGGAAGCTATTTAGGGGTGTTGCGCTATAGACATGGACGTCCTCTAATGGATGATGACAAATGTATGGGGTTCGTTTATGCCTTTCGGAGGATTATTAGAATTTTATGACGGTGTTAAGTGTGTCCCGTGGTCATGGAATTTTACTGGAGGTTTAGAGATTTTTGTCGATATTTTGCAATCAGTGGAGTAGCTGTGAAACGCATAAGTTTGGGTGCCGGGGTTGGGTTCATTTGTCATATCCTGAAGTAGCATGAGTCTGTTTTGAGGTGGAGCCTTTGTTTATCGTAACAGTGACCTTGATTGAGTAGGAAGCCGGAATGGTCTTCTTCTTCATCAGATTCGGTTATCGTCGTTAGGTCAGAATGTTTTTCTTTATTCGATTCAATTATCGTCGTTAGGTCTTATGGAGGTCTTCTTTTGCAACAACGACAGCTCAATAGATTTAGAATAATACCTTCTTTAGACTGAACCCCATCCCTTCTCTTCAGCTTTAGTCAGATTTCGAGTGGAACTATGTTTGAAAGAGATAATGTTTGACAAACTCATCACGTGTTTGGCTAGAAAATGCGGTATAGAATTGCCGTGGAGTCGCCAAACCCACATGTGCTTCAAGAGACTCCATTGCATTCAGAAAGAGTGACCATGTGGTGTGAATATCATGCCGGAGTTGGAGAAGTTATTGGACCGTACTTTTTGGTCGAAGATGACAGCCGATGGAATTCGCTATCGTGTCATGTTGAAAGACTATTTTTAGCCAGAATTGGATGGGGTAGACATCAATGAAAGTGTTGTTCCAAAAAGATGATTTCACATGCCACACAGATGGTCGGTAATCTTCTAGTTTCGAGTAATGGTCCGATCGTAATGCCCCAAGTTCGAGGGGTCCCAGGTTCGAATCCCAGTGAAATCGAATCTGGTCCAGTCACCATTTGCCGTTGGGATCAAACGTTAATTTGACATTATCACTGGTAGTAGTCTAACTGTGGGTATCACTAGCAGCCCCCTAACCTAACCTACTGGGTATCGGCACGTCTTTAACAGAAACTCTATACACAGGCAATTGATCAATGAAACAGGTTCATTTTGGATCGCTGCCTGTTATTTAATAAGTCGCGGGTCGATTAGCAGGTCGCAAATGGAAAACAAAATGGCAATGCATTCCGAACATTACTGTAATAAGCTCGATGCAGGCAAAATTCCTGTTTATTTTTGAACAAAAACAAGAGCTATGTTCGTCGAGTTTCGATGAACTATCTGTTACTTAAATGCACATTTTGCATCCGGAAGCAAATGAAACGAATCATCGTGGAGGAGAAAACTTTTTGAAACGTGACCTTTTTACTTTCATTTTGGAGACACATTCTTTGGAACAAAAAAACCCGTCTGTAACCACAAAACATAGAAAGTGATAGAAATGGTCATCAGAACAAGACAAGTTTTTACATGGTGTCACCGCATGGTGGAATCTGTCATGAATTTGTAACATAAAACCGATCGTGACTTACTGACAAACTGTCAAAACTGGTTGAAGTAAATAAATGAAATGCATATGTCAATTCAGTAATAACAAGACGATACATTGGAAGCCACCTGTACTATGCATTGATTTACACAATATATAGCGCAACCCTGAAATATAGTCCACAGACGATAAATAATGTTGCTGAACACTAAATATTGTACAATTATATGGATCGTGCATGGACCGCTTTAACATGTACTGTAAAAACTCTTTTATCCGAATGCTCGGGACCAACGGTCTACCGGATAATTAATTTTTCCGGTTATTAGAGAAGCATTAAGTGTTTCAAAAAACAAATTTTTGGGAGATCAGAATGGGTGTTCTATTTCCGGATATTAGAGGTATCCGGTGGGCGCCGTGGCGTAATGGGTAGGTGCGTCGACTCCTACGCTCGAGATCGTCGGTTCGAATCTCGAAAACAACATCAAACATTTTTTCACGGCTCCACCTCTTTCGAGTCACTGACAATGCTCAAAGAGTATAACTGTCTAGAAAAAGCTTCTCAATCTCGCCGTTCGGTGTCGGCATTAAACTCTAGGTCCCCTCCACTCGTGACAACAATAGCACGCACAACACGGGTGATTGATGAGAAGCTACGCAAAGGTCCAACTCGGACCGTTGCGACGTCATTTTATTATTATTATTTGTATATCTTCACTTATAATTGGACCAATCCAATCACTTTTGAAATTTGCATTCTCAGAGCAAAAAGTTTCGAATGAATTCGTTTCACATTTGCGTGCATTTCCTTCGGCGAAATCGTGCAATTCTTGTGATTGCTCAAAATTTATCAAATTTTCGCTGGAAAACGAATGAATAAATGTTGATCTCGATTTCCACTTAACACAAATGAATAATCTGATGGAATGCGATGCGAATAAAAGGCGTTTTTAAAAATATTCCAAAAATTGTTTTATTCGCCAGAAGTATGCAATTTTTTTGTTTTTATTGTTATGAGTTACAATTCGTGAAATTATGACGCAAACGATGATTTGTTGGCATTGGTTGCAATTCAAATACATACATTTACCGGCTTTTAGATAAAAACTCTGAAATTAGATTTGAACTTTGAAAGACTAAATTGATTCAGTTTTTTTGCTGTATTTTTTTACGAATAACCTTAAGTATCCGGATTCAAGACACAGCACAGGCCGACGGTATAGAAAGAGAAAGGGAGAGAAGGTACCTGTGCACATTGGTAGTGAGTGGCAAATATTGGGTCAGGGAGAGTATTCCATAGAGAGACTATAAAATTAACTGCACGTCCGAAAGTAGGCTTAAGGGTAAACTGCTGAGCATTCTTGGCAGAACGGGTATTGCCGGTGATTTCATGGAGGGGAGGAATGCAATTGGCTCACTTGAGTATCGTTTTTTAAAATACCAATAAAACATTGACAAGGAAGATGGGATTTTTTAATTGAGACTCTTAGCCCATCATTTTTTGGAACGCGGAACTGACCACCAGTTTTGATAAATATTTTTAATATTTTGTACCTGCCTGTTGTAGTTGTTTTCATCTGTATTCAAAGAATTTTACTTTATTGCCCACCTTGCCGCTGTGACATTTTGAACCTCGGAAACCCTTGTTGATGACTTCTTTGTGTGATTTATTTTTTCTGCTCTGTTCTACTGCTGGAGTGTTTTATGTACAGTGGCCTTTCTTCACGTGGTCGACGTGTAGTAGCGAATAAATGCGCTGACTTCTTCACCGAAGGTTCGTGGATCAAATCTCGATGAACACACCAACTTCCATTTACACGGCACCACCTCTTTTGAGTCACTGACAACGCTCAGAGAATAGGAGCTGTAATTTTCATCATCATCATTATCATTTTCAGTGACCCGCATGTTCCACTGAAGGGGTCCCGGAGGCAATCCATGCACGAGAGATCTCCAGGCCACTCGATCCTGCGTCATCGACTCTAACTCTCCAGGAGTTATGCCCAAGCGCAATCAGGCGAGTTTTTGGACCTGGCCCAACCATCCCGTCCTGGGTCTGCTAAGCGGTCGCCTACCTGATGGGATCACATTCAAGGCACGCCTCGAAAGTCGTGATGATGGAGACATTCGTGCCACGTGACCAAACCATAGAAGTACAGCCCTTTCCGTACAAAGTAGCAGCACTGCCGTGTTTCTCACCCTATCCCGGCGAGCAATTCCTACAACTGCTGCCATTTTCAACTTCTCAAATTAAGGATCAAATATAACACCAGCTCATGAAGGATCTTAAGTGCAACTATAATAGCCGTACGAAAACTTAAGCTTATGTCAAAACCAAACGAAAAGTAGACAGAAGCATCGGTAAATGTGAAAGTGTCTATAATTGGTTACGGAAACTTAGGGAGAATTCAGTTGTCAACTGAAATTTGTATACGTAGAGAGCGGTTTATTTCGCTTATCACAGTCACAGTGTATCATTTTTGTGTATTCCCTCGGTTGCCTCTGTTCGCATAAGTCGCCATACGGCTATTATGGGTGGTCCTTAAGCCGTTCGGAGTCGGCATAAAATTGTAATGCCATCCTCTCGCACAATGGTTCCCTTTGAAGCTAGACCTAAGTCTACCTCGGGCTGTAGCGCCACCCTCTATACCATCGTAGCAGATTGTAGCAAATTCGATGGCGATGAAATCGACAAGGCTCTTGTTTCTTTAAATTGAATCATCGACTTGCTTGTAAATGTGCCTGTAGGAGTATGTCTAAGTCATGTCTGGAATTCAGTCTCTTCGTTAGTAGGTGACAAGAAAGTAGAAAATCATTTTCAAAATCACTTCATCCCCGTTTTTGAGAAAGCTATTTGAAGCAGGAGTATTGTCAAGTCTGTAACGGGTATGAGATTCCAGATTTGCGTGGTAATACAATGTGCCTGTGCTAACCAAGCCCTAGTCTGTGACGCGATGTGAAAATTTGCAAATCCCGGACGACACATTCCCCACTACTCATGAATGGATAGCCCTATACTATTTTTTCAACAATTCAAGCCATTGTCACCAATGCCCACTTCTTGCAACCTAACTGATAAGCTTATCTCACAGTGAAGGTATCTACAAGTTTATAGCCAAATCATGTTGACGTAAGGCACTGCGTCAACCAACAGTCATCGTGTAGTTTATTGCAAGTTCACTGGGACTTAATTCAATGTCACCCAAAGAAACGTCTCAAAGATAAATCGGTCCTCACAACGCGCACTCCAGACCAATAAATTTACCATCCGGCAGTGACATAAGAACATATCCCTGCTCCGTCATCGCACTGTTCAATAAATTATTTCACAATAGTTTGCGTGTAAATTGATATGAGGTCTGATTGTCCCACCCGGAGAAGGGTGCAGAGGGTGTCTTAACGAAGCGGCGGCGGCGTCATGATCCACTTAAGACTGAATTTAGGTCTTTTCAACAAGAAACAAGCCGAGCAATGGATGCGTTCGAGAATGCGTTCAATTGAATGATTAGCCGGCGTTTGTTCACTTATATAATCTCTGGGAGGAAGAGGAGAACTTTATCTTATCGCTGAGGGCACACGAGATACGAGAATGTTTTCGCTTCGTTCGACTCACTGAGTTTTGCGGTTTCACAATAGCTTGTGTTGTATGCGAAGTATTACGCGTGTTTTTATGTTCGTTTATCCACTTTATTGGCCTGTTTGTCGCTTGTTGATTGTGTTAGTCATTGCGTATTAAAATCACGGCTCAACGCTAACAGATACGACGGTTTTGGTGTTTATTTTTTGCCCATAAAGCGAACTTTTCCACTATGAGGTAAGCGGATGGAGGTTTTAATAGATTCACACAACTCTTGACCTTGGCACCCATTAGTGAATTTTGCGCGAGATTAACTTGCGAGATGTGACGTATTTGTCAGAGGTATTGCATGTGATGACTAATTTGTGCCATGAGGTCGATTGGGCTGCTTAAGTGGCTTCGGATATGACCATTTGTTTGAGGTTCGTTGGAATGAGTGATGAGTGGGCAAGAAATCTGGCAAACAGTGTAAACGACTGGACACAACCATGGCTGAGTGGAGAATTTTTTACTATTTTGTGTTTAATGACACGAAGAAATATGAGACGGAAGGGCAGTTCCTCATTGGAGTGAATGCAGAAGGGACTTGGACTCTTTTGCAATGAAAACTTTAGAAGCTGTTTAGACGCAAAAGAGGATAACATCCTCCACATCCAGCTTACATGAACCGCTCTGGAGTTATTAAATTGCTTCCACTTAGCGGCCAACTTTTTTGATAACGTCGACGACCTTCGAGAGTCACCTATCAACAAACTACTTGGCTTCATAAAAAGCTGAAGTTGGCTATCATAGAGAGCATGATGACCCATTTGTCTAGATCCCACGTTGCTGTACAATTTGCCACAGTTGGTCTAGGTGCGTCCCCCTTAACATCCCTATTAAGAGTCAAAGAATTCGAGGCAAACTTCAGGCAAAAAGTCTTTAGCTTCAAGTTAGGGGTGACCAGACACCAATAATAGTTTTCCAAAACACGCGGAAATCATTAAAAAAAAAGTTATCGAAATTTCGCAATCTGAATTTCGTCGGACAGTCGATCGTCATCATGGCTTCAGTGTACAGGCAATTAGCGACACCGTGGAAAAGTTTGATTTTGGGTACACTCTTTTGGACCTTATCCCAACAACTAGAAAGAGATTGCCACGGAATGAGAAAAAGATAGCGGTCAGAATCGAAGAAGACCTCCAAAATGTCGATTTGTCGTAGATTAGCTAAGTTAGGCATCGCCAGAGAGTCAACCCGGCTTATTTTGCTGTCGGATTTGGACCTACATCCGTATAAGATTGTGCTGACGCAAGAATTGAAGCCGGATTACCATAGACTACTCCGCGAGTTCGCTTATTGCGCGCTGAAAATGTTGGCCGGAGATTCGGATTTTGGTCAAAAAATCATTTTCTCAGAATAACGGCGATATCAACAAGTAAAATGCCGTTATTGGTGTGAACCCAATCCTTCTCTGTTCGACCAAGCATCGGTGCAACCACAAAAATTTGGTGCGGTTTATGGCATGGCGGCATCATCGGACCTAATTTCTTTCAAAACGAGAAAGAAGACACCGTTGTCGTCAATGGTCTCAGATATAAAGCGATGTTACCTGACTTTCCGTGGCCAGAGCTCGACAACATCGATATATCCCAGCTTTGGTTCCAACAAGTTGGCGCTATATGCCATACAAGCGACACAACGCTCAAAGTTGCGAAGGAGAATTTTGGGTACTGGGTCATCTCACTACGAGCGTTAATCAATTGGCCAGCGAGCGTTTATCAATTGGCGATCATGCGATTTGACACCACTCGATTATTCCTGGGGTACGACAGGTAGGTAGGTAGGTAAGTGGGTAGACGGGCGTAAGCCACGCCTCACTCAGGTTCTTGAGGACCCATTATGATGCCCACTTGGGGATTGGTGTCCCCTTATAACCCCGGCCGTACTCATGGTCCCTCGTTGTGCCGTGGTTTCTAAGATGATTATGGCCAGTGAGAGCTACAAACACCATCGTTAGCAACTCTTTGTCGTACTGAAGGATTTTGTCGGTTTTTGTTTGATCGTATCTGGGCCATAATGCTTTAGTAGTCACACGTGTAGACAGACCGCGCCATCTACTGTTTGCCACTTCAAAGATCTTTATATCCACCTTTTTCCTCAGTTCTGAGAGGGGCGGTTTGATTCCATGAATTGCTTGTGACACGTCAGTCACTGCCACTGTTCTGGCAAGTTCATCAGCTATCTCATTGCCGGCTATGTCCCTATGTCCTGGGACCCAGCACAGATTGATCGAGCGTTGTGAGCCATGAGCCTTTAGATCTTCGCGACAGGGGGCTACGTTAAGTTCGAAGGCTTTGCTAACAAATCAACTACTTTGGACGAGCTCTTGCCGGAATAATGGCGCAAATATTGGACCGAGTCTTCAAAAATTGGAGCGGCCGCATGAAGCACCGACGAAGTCGAGGCAGCCATTTGAGTGATGTGCTATTCCATAAACAATGGCATGAAAATAGCTTCAAAATAAAGTCAGATTCAATTTTATATTTCACATCGTTGTTGTTCTGTTTAAATGTATTTTCCTTTCGTTCTTATCTGGTCACCCTGTACCAAATTCAGTTGCTCGATTATAAAGCTAATAAAAAAACACAAAAAGAAGACAAATCTTCGAATAATGAGTATTATTCAATATTTTTTCTGTTGATTTATCAGACAATACATGTCAGAAACTGTCAAAAGTGATTTGAAAGTTAACGTCATATGAATATCGATCATTCTTCAAAAACCCGCTACGAAAACTGACGTCTGAAATGTGTCTTCTCATCAAAATTGTGTAGAGGATATCAAGAAGTTCCTTTCAAGTTTGTCGAATCAGCCGACTTAATTGTTGCTCAGTTTCAAAATTGTTGATTAAGTAATAAGTTTGGGCATTCATTCGATTTTTTTTTTGAGATTTTCTGTATATACATTTGGGTACCTCAAATTGTCTAAATTTAAAATAGATTGAAAACATCCATCAACAAGATTTGAATAGATAAATCGTTTTTGGAAAATTTGCTTGTATTTCTTTTTGGGTTTGACACGGTTATGAACATATTTCTGTTCAGAATTTTGATGAGTTAAATTTGTCAAAATGTTTGAAAATTGTCTTCGATCTGATGCTCAATCCCAAGGAGTTTTAATGTCTAAGCCTTTTCTGTAAACCAGAACAAATTAGAACTCCTTTCAAAACGACTGTATGGCGCAGTTGGTTAAGTAATAATAATAATAATAATGGCGGCGCTACAGTCCGAGGTGGACCTGGGCCTAGCTTCTCAGCAACCACTCGTGTTGTGCGTGCTATTGTTCTCTCACGAGAGGAGGGGACCTACAGTTTAATGCCGACTCCGAACGGCGATCTTGAGAAGCTTTTTCTAGACAGTTATATTCTTTAAGCATTGCCAGTCACTCGAAAGAGGTGGAGCCGTGAAAAAATGTTTGATGTTTTTTTTTTCGAGATTCGAACCGACGACCTCGAGCGTAGGAGTCGACGTACTTACACACTACGCCACGGCTCCCACAGTTGGTTAAGTATCTGCCCCAATTTAGTTGGGTCCCAGGTTCGAATCCCAGTAAAAAGCAAAGTTATCCGGTTTTATCCGTTTTTTCAAATCTGGTCCAGTTACCATTTGCCGGTGGTATTAAATTAACGGCACTATCACTGGAGCGGTCGATCAGTGGTAATAGTCTGACTGTGGGTATCACAATGGACCAACATGGTCTAAGTGTGCTGGTGAACTCACTAGCAGCTTCCTAACCTAACCTAAAACGTACACCATTTTCTATTCACTCGCCTTCATCGAGTTCCGTACTAGACAGGTCTTAGTCATCAGAGACAGCAATCACACACGGGAACTTCCTATCAAAATGCCATAGACTGCCAATTGACATTGTTATCCCATTTTAGACGTCGCTTCCGTTCGTCACGGAAGAAAAAACACAAAATGACTCCGAACACAGATATCGAACACCACTTGAGACGTCATCCATTGTCAGTTCACTCACGCTCATTTCAATTACATGTTGTGATTGTGACAATCGATAACGGACCAAAACACCTTAGGTACACTCCATCTCCTAATCAATGTGCGAGTGTATCAATTAAAATAAATTATTCAATCTAACAGTTCTGAAGAGCTTGCTAAATTGAAATCATTTTCTTACTGCCGGGTGAAATCATTGCTTCTAATTGACTGAATGCCTTCGCGAATGACGTGACTAAAAGCTTAGAATTCTGAAAAAAATGGCGATAAGACGCTCGCAAAATGAGTCGTGAGCGTAGAAACACCATCAACTGCCGGGTAAAATGTAGCAGATTTATGACAAACCCTTGTGGTTAGATTAGAATAAATAAATATAATATATAAACATTTTTGCTTTTGGATTTATATCTTAAGTGCTGTTTGTTAAGATATGAAAAGTGTGGGAACGAGTAAATTGAAAAAAAAAATCTGTACTCAGGAATTGGAGCGTCAACCGACGCTGAGTTGACGTTTACCTCGTGCTTATCTCACTGAACACGTTTTTCTCTCGCATATAAATGAAAGTTTGACTTTGAATTGGAATAATCGTGAAATTTAAAAATAATTTGGACGAAGACTGCCTTTTTTTTGCGGAGGAGAACGTGAATTTAGACCGATGACTTTGGACGAATGGACGTTGACAGACTCCGAGGCATTTGAGTTGTCAACAAAGTTGTTGACAAAGCGCACAAGTATGCAGAGACTTTTAAAACGTGCTCAAAGTTATGAATTTATATTTAATTAGGAAAAACCCACACGTCATCTTCGTACGGTCATCGCTAGAAATGTACGCTGTGTGTTGTAAGATGAAGAATACGGAGTAGACGCTCAGATTGGAACTGAAATTTTCGAATGATTAGGCGAGTTAGGGTTTAAATTCCCTTTTATCCGAAAAACATTTTACTTATATTTAATTTATTTATTTAATATTTAATTTAATATTTAATTTTGTTCATATTAAATTAAAATTATATTTAGAAATACAACTATTTATGGTTATGGTTACCTCCAGAACGCCTGTTTAATGCACTCCACATGTTAGTGGAGTCCCATTGAAACAGGTGGAGACGTTTAAGTATTTCGGAGTTTTCTTCACGAGTGATGGGAGGAATAATGCTGAGCTTTCCTGTAGGATTGGCCAAGCTGGGTCAATCTTGAAACAGCTTGGTCGATCTGTAATCAGGAAGGTCGAGCTTGGTGTCAAAGCCAAGTTAGCGGCTTTTAACGTAATATTTGCTTCAGCTGTCACCTATGGTCATGAAATTAGGGTAATGACCGAAAGAATAGGATCGCGAATACAAGCTGCCGAGATGAGATTTCTTCGTGCTGTTGTGGGAATTACTCGCCGGGATAGGGTGAGAAACACGACAGTGCGCGAGGAACTCAACGTTGGGCAGTTGGTTCTTCGTACGGAAAGGGCTGTACTTCGATTTAGTCACGTGACATGAATGTCCCAATCATCACGACTTCCGAGGCGGGCCTTAAATGCGATTCCATCAGGTTTGGCAGACACAGGACTAGATGGTTGGACCAGGTCCAAAAACTCGCCTGGTTGCGCCTGGGCATAGCTCCTGATGAATTAGAGTCGATGGCGGAGGATCGAGTGGCCTGAAGATCGATCGTGCATGCATTGCCTCCGCGACCCCATTAGTGGAACATGCGGATCACTGAAAATTATGATGACGATGATGAATTTGAAATTTAATAAAATGCCCCCTTTCTCGGAAGGAAGGGAATTTTAACCTTAACTTTTTCGCACATTCTATCTAAAATTAAAAGTTCGCAAGTCTATGACTCAGAAAATTTGTTTGCCTGATCCTTTGATTAGAGCATATCGAAACAAACATTTATGACGATCTTTGATCAGTCAATAAACCAAATCTAAATTCGAAAATGGCGTCATTCAGCGCCTCAAACTCTGTCAAACTACTGTCAAATCAATGTCAACTGTCTCCTCATTTTCGGTAAAATTAAACAAAAGGAAAGGGAATTTGGGAAGCCTTTGTCGGATGAGAAATGACTAAGAAGAAAGGGGCTTCTTCTGTTCACTGAGGCAAATGAGGTCACCATTGTTTCTCGGATGGCGAGAATTCTGGTATTGAATTGGACAACAGAGAAATTTTATAAGAGTAAATTGTGGAACATTTATCGAACGGGTGTAAAGTTTGGACAGAAGCCTGCCGGGCGAATACAGCGAGCCGTCCATGATGCGGTTGCTAGCATTGAAACGGAAGCGGCCAAAATAGGTCTGGCGGTAAACGAGGGCAAAACCAAGTATATGCTGTCATCTAGAAAGGACGCACAACGTCGACGACTTGGCCAGAACGTCACCAGAGGCAGCTATAACTTTGAGGTAGTAAAGGACTTCGTCTACCTCGGCTCCGCGGTAAACAGTACAAAGAACATCAGTACCGAGATCAAACGCAGAATAACTCTTGCCAACCGCTGTTTTTTTGGCTCAAAAGGCAATTGAGTAGTAGAGCCCTCTCTCGGAAGACCAAGTTGATTCTGTATGAGACCTTGATCATCCCAGTCCTGCTTTACGGCGCAGAGGCATGGACAATATCCCAAGCGGATGAACAGTCTCTTGGTATTTTAGAGAGAAAAGTTCTGCGCGCGATCTTTGGTCCTGTTTGCGTTGATGGCATTTGGTTCAATCACGAACTGTATGGGCTGTACAGCGACGTGAGTCTAGCCAGGCGTCTACGGATCCAACGCCTAAGATGGCTAGGCCATGTAGAGCGTATGGACAACTTAGCTCCGGCCCGAAGAGTCTTCGACTCTGAGCCTGTGGGATAACGCAACAGAGGACGTCCACGTACAAGGTGGCGCACATAAGTCGGTGTTGGTTTATCGTTTACTGAGTCAGTGGAATCAAGCTTATCCACTACACTGCGAATAGTCCTCTCGGTAGGACGATTATGGTGACCGTAAAATCTGTCAACTGTCAAAGTTCGGAAGTCCCTATTGGAAGACCCATCTTTAGTACTTTAGTACTACCCTTTAGTACTATCTTTAGTACTCTTCACAACCTTTTACTTGTATTAAGTTACCTCTCACGGACGAAGCTGGGTTTCTAGGTCTCGTCATAGGTCGCAAATTGAGGTGGACACCCAACAATCGTAGAATCATAGAATTTTTAGTCTCCAGCATCCTGGAACTAGTCTGCTGTTGACTTTTTCTTAGGCAACGTCAGGTGGTTCCTCTTGCAAATTTCGTATATCTTTTGATGAACCCAATGGGACATCAAGTCAAAGCCATCGTCTCTCCTTTCCCATCACATTCCTTCAAAAGTTCATTGTCCCAACAAAAACTGACCAAAAATGTTGCTTTAGTCATGGGATTTTTGGGGCCAAAGATCTCTGCTCAACCGAAATAAAAGTAGCACCAAGGTCTCGCTTAAAGTCGTTGATCTTCAGAGGGGAAGTGAGTATACTTCTAATTGATAACGAAGCTTATTATCGCACAGAAAACTGGAACTTGCATACGAACAAATCAACTCCAGGGCAGTTAACCCGGACATATTTTTCGGTGCTAAAAGATTTATCAAGAGAATTAAAAAAAAATTAAATATTTACAGCCGATTCACAGACCTTTTCTTCTTGCAAAAATAACAACAACATTATCAACAAACAAATATGAAAAAAAAAACGGCCTGAAACAAGCACGTACATATGTGAATACACAATTTTAAACATTAACGTTGCGTTGCTCACTTTGCCACCCTCGACGCAAAGGAAATGACGGACAATTGAATTTACATACTTGTGCGACTCGCATCACATCAGAGTGCTAGCGTTTTGGAGAACGATATGCAATGGAATCCAATTTGCGGAATGGCGAACGCCGACGCCTGTACGTCGAGCAACAAAATTCTCCTTCGATTGGTGACTGAAAACGCCGCTTAAGTGGCGAGGTGAAGTTTGAAAGGTTTGCCGAACTATAAAGGCTTTTATCGGACCTTTGATGTGAGTCACTAATTGAATGTGCATGCGGTCTGGGGAAATGTTTACTCGCAGATCATTTTGCGCAGTCATCTATGCTTGGAGGTGATATAGATGGTTTCTTCCACTTTGCCAATGAAACTCATTCACACGTGCATGTTTTCCGGTTTTCGTTTGAATCACAGCGACGAAGGAGATCATATTTTGGTTGGGATTATGATGCTTTCAGCAAGCTGACTCATACATGGGAAAAAGGGGGGAGGCCCAGCAAGGGATTCATTTTGAAATTTTGAAGTGGAGGACAAGGCATAAAGATGGATTCAAATGATTCGTTTACAGCCAGCTGTTGACGCGGATGTAAGGACGCATTTGGTGGACGTATAAAGTATCCAACTGACGATTTGATTTGGAGAGCATTGCCAATTGGATAGGTCCGAAAAATCCTCGATTCCAAGCGTGTAAGACAAGATATCAAGGATTAAGGAGACGCGCACAACTTGTTTTCTGGTGCAGACACAGGTCCGCAGTGTCAAAAAAGAAAAAGAGATCAGATACAGGGTGACCAGCTAAGAATGATAGGAAAAGAAGTTTAAAAAAAACACAACAATGTAAGTTTTAAAAATGATTCTGGTTTCATTTTGAGTCGTCATTTATGCCACTACATCTGGAATAGCTAGAGTCCGACCGAACATTCGGCTTCGGTTTCGGCCGAAGGTGATGAAAAAGCTGAAGTTCGGCTTCAACTTTGTCCGAAAAACTGGCCTTCGGTCGGACTCTAGGAATAGCATATCACTCAAATTGCAGCCTCGTCTTCGTTTCGCTTTGTGCCTCAAGCGCCCGACCCAATTTTTGCCGACCCGCTCCAATATGTGCAGTGATCTTCCGGGAATAGATTCTCGAATTTTGGCCTCGACCTCGTTCAAAGTAGGTGATTTGTTAGCCCAGACTTAGGACTTGACGTAGCCGCATAGAAAATAATCGAGTGGTGGCGATCAAGTCGCATGATCGCGGCGGCCTATTGATGAACGCTCGCCGTGAGACGACCCAGTCGCCAAATTTCTCCTTCGCAACTTTGAGCGTTGTGTCGCTTGTAAGGCATGTAGCACGTTCTTGTTCGAACCATAGCTTGGATATATCGATGTTATTGAGCTCTGGCCACAAAAATTCGATTAAAATCCCTTTATTCCTGAAACCATTGACGATAACGGTGTCTCCTTCCTCATTTCGAAAGAAATTAGGTCCGATGATGCCGCCATGCCGTAAACCGCATCAAACAGTCAATCTTTGTGGATGCATTGACGCTTGGTCGAACACTTGTGGATTGTGTTCCCTCCAATAATGAAGGAAAGTTTGCTTCTCAACATGGCCGCTGAGTCAGAAATGTGACTAGTCCGAGAAGATGATTTTTTGCCAAAATCGTCCAATTTGCGAACTCGCGGGGTTGTCTATAGTAGTCCGACTTCATTTCTTGCACCAACACAATCTTATGCGGATGTAGACCCAAATCCAACCGCAAAAGAAACCTGGCGAAGCCCAATTCAGCTGATCGGCTCCAAATCGACATATCTGGATCTTCTTCGATTCTGGTCATTAAGGCGGCTATGTTTTCTTCATTTCGCACCAATCTCCATCTAATTGAAGGCTTATGGTCCAACAGAGCGTACTCACGCTCCAACTTGTCCACGGTACGACGAATTGCCTACACACTGAAGCCATGATGATGACCGACCGCACGATGAAATTCACGTTGCATACTTACAGAGGCGGAATTTTTGATAATGTTTATGAATAATTTCTGCACTGCCGACAAGCGTAAAACGATGCATGATAAAATGGCAAATCATACTGAATATTTTGACAGCTAGATGTCATTGGTAACTTTCACAGCTGCTGAAATATAACAATTGTAAAAACTATCGTTGCTACTTGGTCATCCTTTACTAGTCGTTTTCGTATCGTCGTGAATAATTTTAAATTAATTGATTTTGGCGCCGCCTGCCGCCATATCACGCTGTCATAAATTAATACGGCTCGAACAATCGGCGTGGGCATTTTGTTTTCGATTTTCTATTCCAGCTTCTGTCGAAAATTTTGTTTAGAAAAGAGGAATTATGACTTAATAAACTCATTAAATCAGAATAAGTGAGCATCATTAGTCATTATTTGATTTCGAAGTTAACGGTACATTCAGTGGCATCAGCTAAAATGTGCAAAATTTATGTAGACAAAATTAAACGGAATGGAAGTGAAGACACAAAGAACGGGACAAGTTTTGAAAAAATAAAAAACAAGACTTGAAGTTTTGAATTAAGAAAAGAACACTTTCTTAGGAAAGACAGAGCTGCTGTCGACAGAGGTAGACAATATTAATGACAGATGCGTTGAATTTCCTAATATTTTGAACAACCAAGAACTTGGAAGACTGAAACTTAACTACAAATCGTGGAATGTTGTTTGTCGATAGGTAAATGCCGATTATATGCTTTATTCAAATTTGCATTTATGGTTCTCACGAAAAGTTGGGACTGAGTGTTTCACCGTTGCACTCCGCATCGCCAGGTAACGGATTGTAATCATTTTCGCAGAGAAGTTTCGTATTTTGAATACAAGCCATATGTCAAGTACTAGATGCGTGGGTGGAGAGAATTTCTTACTGAAAAAATCAAGCGTCATTTGAGCATTGAGTCTTCTGTTTTGAGCAGAAAAGAAGGGTCGCTTCTGAGGGAGGAAAAGAAAGAACGCGAAAAGCTCGCGATGGAAGAGGTATAGATGTGCTATGGTAGGAATGTTATTCGAAATTTTTAAAAAAAGGATGGATGGATAATTTTCGGCATGAAGGCTGCCGGCAATAGGGCAGTCTACTGGCACTAGGGTAATAGGGCCCATACAGACACCTCTTTCCAGTCACTGACAATGCTTAAAGAGTATATCTGTCTAGAAAAAAGCTTCTCAATCTCGCCGTTCGGAGTCGGCATTAAATTGTAGGTCCCCTCCACTCGTGAGAGAACAATAGCACGCACAACACGAGTGGTTGGTGAGATGCTAGGCCCAGGTCCACTGTAGCGCCGCCATTTTTATTATTATTATTATTATTATGTTTGCAGCGACCGTCTGTGTGAATTCAAACATTTTTGAATTTTGCACGTTCTGCAGCGACGCTGTGTAGTGTATAGTAAATTTTGCACAGACCAATTTTAGATAGAATTTCTGGATATTTTTTATTTATTTTTTTGTAAAAAGTGGTGTAAAAATTGAAAGAAATTGCTCCAAATTCTTTATTTTCTTTTGTATCTCTTTTTATTTATTTTTAATTGCCAAAGGAATGATTATTGCGGCACAAGCAGTGTCTGTCATTTTTCCGACCCGCCGACTACGAAACCATACAAACTAATGTCTGTGCAGATTCTCTGCACCGTGTGTGGCGAAGGGACTATAGGTTTGGAGCGACGTGTCTGTGTCGTGTAAGGGACCTATAACAGTCGATTCTTAAAATTTTGAAAAATTAATGCTCAAAGCCTTTGGGCACAGTATTGTACTTACAAGAAATTTGTAGAATGAAGGGAGAGCAATGGTTGGTACAGAATTTATCAACTTTTTGGGACACATACCTGAAAAGAGAAGGAAAACAATTTATTAAAAATGGAAGGTCTAAACAAAATGTGTCTTAAATATGTAAATGTAAATGTAAGTGTATCTCGAAAAGTATCAAAGTTCGTTTTCAATTTTAAAATTAGTTGCTCACAGTCTACGTGACAGTGAACAGAGAAAGACAGAAATTACATCAAATCCCGCTTTGTAAGGTCACGTTCGATATTAATCATGCGGCAATATTCAGTTTTCTAATTCACTAATTCAAAATCTTGCGATTCATGTTTTCGATCTGACGTCCGTTTCTATTTTGAAATAAGGAATGATCGGAAATAACTACTACCCTCTTGAATTGGATCAATCTTGTTTCCCAACGACATTGGTTTGGACGAGGATGTGAGTCTGAAAGTGTCTTTGAAAAATGCGTGAAATTTCAGTCTCTGAACCAGTGCAACAAGGCAGCAGAGGACGTTCACGACTAGGTTGGCACACCCAGGTGGAGAGGGTCTTTAAACAACTTGGCGTACGCCATTGGCAACACCTTTCTTAAGATCGTGCTGTCTGGAGAGGCTTGGTGGTTGAGGCTCAGGTCCACACCGGACTGTAGCGCAACAAGAAGAAGTCTCAGTCTCAACATTTAGAAAAAAATGCAATCTTGAAGAACACTAATAAGCATACAACGCTCAGAGGTTTCAATGAAATATCTCATCGAATAAATTCCAACTTCAGTGGATGATTGAAAACTACCAACAAACTCAACTCAAGACTGCCAATTCCAAGTAGCACCACTTCAATTACCGACCACCACCCGCCGTCATTGGTCAACAAATGTGCGGCGAAATCATTTCAAGTCAAACGGCGGCATTTAAAGGCATTATTATGTTCACTAAAAGAGTAATTATCTCACAAATAAATCGAAAAAAATGTAATATCCACTGACAGCAGTTTCAAACATTCATAAATTTTCACTTAAGAATTCATGGCGCATATGTAACGGCGGAATGTAAGTGCGGAAGTACTTTGAAATCGAAACAATTAAGTGCGCGTTTCTAGTTAAAAATAGGTTCGTTCTCGAAAAATGTGTGTTTATTGAAATGCAGAACGCACATAACTGGATGACCTCATTTGTGTTTTGATGGAAACAGAAGTGCCTCACCTAGAATTCATGGAAGAACTCAGAAACCATCCTTATTTAGCGGTGAACACAGTTGAGGGAATGTTGTTACCTCGTCTCAAATGCACTTGTACAGTGTGTTGCCCTTAAGGCAAGACAGCAGTGCTTTTGTCAAACATCACGTCACGTCTGACAGACTGTGTGTGTGTGCGTTTCTTGTGTTTTCGGGTGACAAACGATCGTTTGCGGGAGAATTTGATATTGATTCGGTGTCCAGTGAACACGAGGAATACATTTGAAAGAGAAATTCGCAAGAATTACTGCTGACTTAGCTGAAGTTTTCCTGGGGATTTGAGGCAGATTCTTGGAAAAGCGTTTCGTGATCACGTTGGCAAGAGCCCTTATCGCGGGACTTAAAAAACGATCACCGTTCAAACGGGCCCGTGGAATGTTGCTTGTCGATAGGTAAATGCCGATTAATTGCTTTATTCAAATTCGCATTTATGGTTCTCATGAAGACGCCAGGTGATGGACTGTACTGATTGTAATCATTTTCCCAGAGAAGTTTCGAATTTTGAATACAGGTCATATTTCAAGCACAGTCCAAATTAGGTATAACGACATTTAAAGGACTGACGGATATGGTCGTTGTAAGCGATAAGTCGTTGTCGAACTCAGGAGGGACCTAAGAATTTTGTCGTTATAACCGATACGTCGTTATAAGCGATTTTGACTGTACTAGATGGTTGTAAGATCTCGCCAAATAGTTTGACAGTTGGCAGATTCCAAAGCGGAAGAAGCTATTGGGCTTAAGGTAGCCCTAAACGATGACCATGCTCGCCGAACTTGCCCATTTGCGTTATCCCCTACACGGCGAACACATTTGGCGAACATTCATTTCGCACTGTTTCTTCAAACCGTCAACATGTGTGATAGGGAAGTGCAAGTGGTGAATTCCTATTGTGCTTAATCCGCGATATGCATTCGGCGAAGTTCACAGCAAAAAAGAGGTTTGCCCGCAAACATGGCTGACTGACATTATGCCTAATCCGCGAAATGAACCCGGCGACGTTCACAGCAAAAATGAGGTTTGCTTGCGAACATGGCCCTACGCGGCGAACATCAAAGCCAACGAACACAACAAAATCGAAATTTTTCGCCAACAGCGAGCGGCAGAAAATGCAGCGAGAATGAGCAAGTTCGGCGGCCATGTTCGTCGTTTAGGGCTACCTTTAGCGACGGAAGAGTTCTGCGTGCGGTCCTGTTTGCGTTGAAAGAACTACAGGCGTCTTCGGATCCAATGACTAGGTCGGCTAGGCCATGTAGAACCAATATACAATGTAGTTCCGATTTGTAGAATCTTCGACTCTGAGTTTTTGAGACAACTCACATTCCACGATTAAAGTGGCGCACATGAGTTGAGTAGGTCCTCAAGCAACTTGTTGTTCGAAATTGAATCGAGTTGGCAAGAGAACTTGTTGGCTGGAGAGGCTTTTTGGTTGAGGCTCCGGCCCGTCTCGGATTGAAGCGCCATACGAAGAAAGAAGAAGAAGATTCGATAGTTCTTGGATGAGTCGATTTGTGATATTTTAAGACTGGCAACTCTATCGAGTGAGTGATGATCCAAAGTGAAGCCTACAGAAAATTAAGCACTTTTTGAGTGTTATTGAATCTGGTGGGTCCAATTCTGCATTTAATAATAATAATATTGGCGGCGCTACAGTCCGAGATGGACCTGGGCCTAGCTTCTCAGCAGCCACTCGTATTGTGCGTGCTATTGTTCTCTCACGAGTGGAGGGGACCTGCAATTTAATGCGGACTCCGCACGGCGATTTTGAGAAGCTTTTTCTAGACAGTTATACTCTTTGAGCATTGCCAGTGACTCGAAAGTGTTTTTTCTGGAATCGAACCGAGAACATCGACAGTAGGAGTCGACGCACCTACCCACTACGCCACGGCGCCCACCTAAAACACTTAAAACCTAAAACATTTTTTGGCATCAAATGCATCGATGGTTTCGTTACCGACTTCTGAAACTACATCAAAATGAATTAAGGTGACTGACCGTGTTCACTTGGCTTAGTGCGTACAAGTCTGCTGTCGTTTTTCCACCGAACATGTCTCCAACATAACACTCCGGAATATCCCCAAAAATATCCTCAAATCCCTCCAAACACAACGGTCTCTTCAAATCATACTACGCCATAACTGTATCCATTTCTGAGTTTCATTTTGAATTGAATTATGAATGTAAATCGAGTTTTATGCAAATCATAACCAAAACACCATCGTGACACCGAACCATTGACTGCTCAGACAATGAAAAATGTGCGCGTCTCACATTCACAACGAGCGCAACGACTTCGAGACGTTTGTGTGACGAAAAGGCAGAAGAAAATCAACGAAGGAGAAGGAAAATGAACAACTTCAAAGATTCGTGTAAGCGTTCAGCATGAATTTTTCAAAACGCACCAACGCACACCGTCTTCTCTGACATTTCCCCGTTCTCTCTCCCCAAAGTCAATCACTGTCAGAGGATTTGTTGTGGGAAAAAAACAAGAACTGCTCACAACTAGCCACAAGATACAACAGCAATTGTTTCAAACGCTGCAAGCGTCTAATTGAAAAATTGAACAATGTCTACCGGCAAATGCCTGGCTGTACCAGACACCCGCAGACGGGGCGGAGCTGTACGCGTCGGTCGCTGAGAATATAGTTTATTGGCGTTCTAATGGTGGGTTAAGCGACAACATTCTGACACTTGAAAAATTCATTCGAAAATGTGTGTACACTACGCATTGGAATTTCAGTGAGACGGTGTGGTGGATGGGTGCGGAAGGACCGCTTGAATGGATCGGGAGTGAATGAAGAGGGGCGTACGATGGTGTGGTAGTGCTGCATTGTTGAACTCTGTAAACAGGAAGGATTGAAGAAGGTGTTGAGGAATTTAAAGGATTTATAGCGTTTGCAGCGGCGGCGCGCTGCCAGAGAAGCATCTGTTTAGTGTTCCTCTCAGTGATGACCTGATTCGAAGCGGGGGAATTTTATGGAGAGACCATTAGCCATTAATCTTCTCAGAGAATATTGCCTGAAACGCGGTCATTCGGTGGATGGTTTTCAAAATAAATAAACGACCAGGAGATGGAAATTGGGGCTGAGTTATTCAGATAAATTTAACCAAATGCGATACACATAACATTTTGTGGTTCGGTGGTGGATGGAGAACGGGAAATTGAAATATCACTCGTGACGGAGGGTAGTTGGACTGATGTCATTGGGGGATGAGGCAAGTGTCTTCTCTGGGAGAGTCTTTGTTCAACATTTATTTAGACAGACTGTCAGTTTGTGTCAATTGGCCTCATAAGGATAGAACACATGCTTTTTTAGCCTTGTACCAACTTCAGAGAGTTATACAGGGTGCGCCAGAATTATGTATGTAAATATTGAATAACTTTGACATTTATCAACTGATTGACAGACACGTTTTTGAAACGCCAATTCAGTACAATTTTAAGCATGAATCGCTTCACACCGAAATAATGTGCCATTTTCAGCTGTCGTCGAAAATGTCGTGGCCAACAAACACCGTCTGACAACGATGTTCGACGTTTGTTGTCGACTTCCCTCACGGCTTCGAAGAGTCTGGGTACCCTTCTTAAAGCCTGTTTTAAGACGACTTTAGCTTTGTTTTTTTAGAAAAGGACCACTTTTTCCGTTTAACCCTAGACTCTTCGATATGCTTGAGTTGGGAGGTTGTGAGAAACCTTTTTTTATTGCAGAAGCTTCCTTTCCTCCCGTCTTTCTGACAAACGATATACAAAAATAAGTGGAAGTTCTTCTTCTTTTTCGGGTGGCGCCTCAGTTTGTGGTGGACTTGGGCCTTGCTCATTTAGCAACAATTCAAGCGAGAAGGGGACCCACAGTTTTATGCCGACACCGAACGGCAAAGTTCTGAGAAGCTTTTCTTGACAGTTGCACAACTGTACAGAGTGTGTAACTGTCGAGAGAGGTGGTGCCGTGAAAATGAAAGCTTTCGTTGGCGGGATCGAACCATGGACTTTCAATGTAGGAGTCGGCGCAACTTCCGTCCACGCCCCGAAAATATTTCTGACTATCCGATATCACCATTTCGGGTAATCGGATGCAACAATGTAGCTTTTTCAATTTTTCGAAAAGATTTTGGTCTACAAACGGGTTCCAACTCGAGAAAGAACTAAAGCCACGAAACTAAGGTCTGTGTAGGGAGTTCGCTTGAGAAATCGTGTTTAATGCCCACTCTACACGATGGGTAAACAAACAGCTACCATCATCGGTCCCCACCTTTCCATTTCCCCGCTCTTCTTGACTCAATGACAAAGGAGAGACTTCCCAAAAGTCAGGTGAGAATCAGAACAATTATGTGGTCAGCACGCCACACCGACTCCTTAACCTCACCTCAGTCAGTGTCATTCCCCTAATTGAATTCCCCAGAGTATCCCACTTTAACAAACATCACCCACACGTGCCGCTCATCAGAAACTGTGTGTTTATCATAAAACCGTCAGTCCACTGTTTGTGTGCCGCGCAACATAAATACACACACACGCCCGTGTCACTCAATTGGGATTAATTAAAATCTATTCCCCGGACAGCACTGTTCGGGTGCGTCCATTCCGGCTCACCCCATCCTAAGTCATGACTTGTATCTGACATCAACTCTCAAGCAACAGCAAGCGCTTGCTGCTTGAGATAATCACTTCGAAAGAAAAAAAAAAAGAGATTCAATTCGAGAAATGAAATTGTTTTCCTTCTGTTCACAATCGTTTCGATTGAACTCCCGCATCTCACTCAGGGTCGGTCGTATCGTCGCGTCGCCGATACTCGTGCACCGTTTTACGATTCATTTCACCGATAAACGGAGCAAGGTCCGCTGTTTAAGGCTTGAATGCATTGCTTGATGCGCACGAGCACTTTTCAGGTTAATCACGGCATTTGATAGCCCCCATCACAGCGCATAGAGTCACTCCGTGATTGGGATACGAAAGTATCCGCGCGAAAATTCATTCCAAAAATCGCAGTACTCCGACTGCCAAAAGAATATCACTTATTCGCTTTGTGGAATTTTTCGAAGCATCTGCTTTCCCAAATTCGACGCTAGACGCAAAAAAAAGAAACAAATATTTTCCAATTGAAATTCCAAATTGCATCTATAAATATTCAGCTGTGGTTATTGGGCAAACGCATTAATTTCTGAGATCGCTCAGAGGGGATACTCACGATAAGCTGGAACGGTGCCCAGAAACTGTTCGCCTGCCCCTAGTTTTTTTTCTTTCTCTTTTGATGATGAGTAGTTTATGTTTTTTTTTGTTGTAGTTTCGAGTTGCTCAAGTGGTTGGGAGGGGGGGAAGTTGTATCTAGATTTGTGTGTGATGTGGATCTGTTAAGGAAGACATGACATTTTGCTGCTTGCAGTCGTTTGAGATGTTCCTGTTGCTTGACATGCGGATGAGGTAGCCCTAAACGACGAACTTGCTCGTGCTCGCCGCATTTTTGTCGTGTGTGGCCTGGTTCGCGAGCCGCTCTCTGTTGGCTAAAAACTTCGATTTTTTCGTGTTCGTTGGCTTTGACGTTCGTCGTGTAGGGCTATGTTCGCGGGCAAACCTCATTTTTGCTGTGTACGAAGCTGAGTGCATATCGCGGATTAAGCACAATGTCAACAGTTAGCCGCGATTTTATCAAGGAATGCATTTCCTATTACACATGTTGACGGTTTGAAGAAACAACACGGAATGAATATTCGCCAAATGCGTTCGCCGTGTAGGGGATAATGCCAACGAGCAAGTTCAGCGAGCATGTTCGTCGTTTAGGGCTACCTTTAGAGAGAACACTCTAAAACAGATTTCTTCACCTGTGCGCAATAGGAGTCCATTACCCTCAATACAACTCTGAAAAGAACTGTATTTGAGCGCAACTCACAATTGTGCTAAGGCATTGAAAGGGGGCACAATAGATCATAAAGGTGGTAGTGCAATATACCCTCAACCATAGTAATAATAATTTGTAGACGTTCTTCGTTCATGAACTTCACCGTAAAATGTTGTTTTTTGCTGGTTGTTTTGACATTGACAGTTTGCTCATTGGTTTAAGGGTACCTTCACAGTGAAAGATTGAAGTTGTCAAGTCCGAATTGGAAAACCCTTTAGTGGTGTTGTGCGTGGAGGTTGAGGCAAATACTCACTGTGACAAGGCGACGCGCTGTCATGTGATTTCTTTAGAATCGTTCTTGAGAAGCCAACACAACAACTCGCTGGCCAACACAAGAGGCGCGATCTTCCAAAAGTCTGTTCAACTGCTTGCGGATGCTTACGCGGAGACATTGACGTGATTGGGCAAACACAGCGAGTCGTCAATGATGCGTTTGCTGGCATTGAAACGGAAGCGGCTAAAATGGGTCTGGCGGTAAACGAGGGCAAAACCAAGTATATGCTGTCTCAAAAAGGTGTGCGTCCTTTCTCGATGACAGCATATACTTGGTCACTTCAACGACTTGGCCAGAACGTCAGCATTTGAGGTAGTTAAGGACTTCGTCTACCTCGGCTCCGCGGTAAATAGAACAAACAGCATCAGCACCGAGATCGAACGTCGAATAACTCTGTTTTTTTAGGCTCAAAAGTCAATTGAGTAGTAGAGCCCTCTCTCGGAAGACCAAGCTGACTCTATACTAGACCTTGATCATCCCAGTCCTTCTTTACGGCGCAGAGGCATGGACAATATCCCAAGGGGATGAACAGTCTCTTGGCCTTTCCGAGAGAAAAGTTCTGCGCGCGGTCTTTGGTTCTGTTTGCGTTGATGGCATTCGGAGGAGAAGCTTCAAGCACGAACTGTATGGGCTGTAGAGCGACATGAGTCTAACAAGGCATTTACGGATCCATCGCCTAAGATGTAGAGCGTATGGACAACTTAGCTCCGGCCCGAAGAGTCTTCGACTCTGAGCCTGTTGGAGAACGCAACAGAGGACGTCCACGTACAAGGTGGCGCACACATTTCGAGGGGGACCTCGGCCGGCTTGGTGTGCGAAACTGGAGACAGCTGGCGAAAGATCGTACTAGCTGGAGAGGCATGTTGAGTGAGGCCCGGGTCCACCTCGGACTGTAGCGCCCTAAGAAGAAGAAAACTACAACGGGACCATTTTACATTTTAAAACTCGATTCAACACTCCTTCACGCAGGGAGACATATTTGTTTGACTCTGCCCATTTGGAAGAACTGTGATTAACTTAACCCTCGGAGGGTCTTCAAGCACAAGAGTCGTACAAATCTCTTGCCCATTACCAGACGAAATCATTTGCCGAACAAAGCTGCTTACATGTTCTAATCCGCTTACGCGAGAATGCTGTTGCATCCATTCGAATGTTTTAAGTGCTTACAGTCAACCTCGCGTCGCATATGCCACAACAAACAGCAAGAAAAACACAAATAAACGCAAAAAGTACCCACAAAACGACAACCTGTTGCATCCTTCCGTGCATCAGGTAACCAGGAGTGGATATCATTTCCCCGAAGATGATCCGCTGCATCCACACACATGCGGAGATTAATTAAAATTTCCCACATGTGCGCCATCCAGCACATTCCATTATTTATTATCATCGCCCAAGAAACGTACACTAATCCCTTGCCATCCCCGATTCCATAGAACTTGAGAAAAACCGACCGGTCGAGAGGAGGATAAGGAGATTTCTAACCCGTTCCACTGCCGGAGCACTTTATCAAATCCAATTCGCTTTGCATAACGTTTCCCCGCCTCCACACTCGCACATAATTTCTCCGAGATAACTACGACACAAAACACTTCTCCACAGAACGTCGCAGATAAGATATTCGAATGGTGGGACACAGATTAACTCGTGCACACGATAAGCGTCCATTGTGCGAGTTGATTTCCCTAAGATCTCCGATACAAAGGAATGTGACCATGAGTTCGGGTTTAATTGATAAATTCTTACAGCCCACACCTACGGATGGTGGAATGCCGCCTAATTAAGGATAATGTCGTTTTAACGAGAATAATTGGACAGGCCAGCCCAGGACTGAATGGTGAATACAAAGTGCTCCGGACAATGCAATTATAATCTGTCTCCAGTGCGGGGTGCGAGCAGAGAGTGCGCTCATTTATTGACTGATGCGATAGCTCTTGAAGTTTGCACTGGAAACCGTCAGCGAGAGGTGACGAGGAACGCTACAAACTTGTTATTATGACGGAGACTCAAACTGATATCGTGGTGCTAATCAGTTTGAATGGAAGTGTATTCGTTTTTAATTTTCAGTTCGTGACGTTTTGCGGTGGACGCTGAAAGCGAGCTGACTGGAGAGGAATGGACATTGTACGTTGAACGGTCTTTTTTGAGACTCGTTCGTGTGCAGGAAGCACCAATCCATTCGAACACATTGATTCTTTTTTCTAACCACTATCCAGTCCTGGATTACTACTTTTTTCTTTTCGGATGATTCTGCCAGGTGGCAACCTACTCCCGTGCCGTTAATTTGGTCCCAACGGGAAATGGTGACCGGGCCTGATTCAATTTCACTGGGATTCGAACCTGGGACCCCTCTAACTTGGGGCAAGCACTTAACCAACTGCGCCATCCAGTCCCTGATGATGACTTGAGACAGACTTACATCAATCAAACGTCATTTGGAACCACTTCTCCTGTCAGAATGCACTGTCTCCTCAGCCATCACGTGTCCACACACAACACAGAACATTTTTTAAACAAAACAACAACAAAACACGAACGAAACCGCGCAAGCAATGATATGTAAATCAATTCTTCAAAGCGAACAGAACCGAATCAGAAATAGCTTAAGCGAAATGTCAGACATAATGTTGTGTTGACACAAGCAGACTGACATCACGTCAAGCACGCCACGGCGAAGAGAAGGAGGGTGGATGTATCTTGTTTTAGCTGCAATGCTGGTTTGTCTGTCAGTCGGCGGAGTGGTCCCCAAAATGAATAGAACAGAACTTCTTGCGGACGTCTTTTTGCACAGGGGAATCTGTGAGTGATTTGCATATCTAAAGCAAGCAACCGAGTGATTCTTTTTTTCGTCGTTAATCTGTTTGGATAAACTTGTTTGCTTTGAGGTTAATGTATTGTTGATGATGTTCACTGAATGGTTCTGGTTACAAATTGAATCTTAAATTCCAGAGGATGCTCGGTGACATTCTTGAAGCGTACTTCTAATTGCGTCGTACATGCCGGAGTGAGGACTCGCTTTATTTTGAAAATAGAGTGATTTATAACGGGAACTGTTTGACATTTCAAGTTTGGCGATCAAAACTAATGAGGACAGCTGGTTTGACAGATTTTGACGGAACTTGCGTCAGCTCCGTGACTAGGGCATGGCAAACGTATTTATTTTGATGGACAACATAAGATGCAAACGAAGGGCATGATTAGCGCGATAACAGCTTGATAAGGTGTCACTTGAAAGTAAGGACGCTCAGTTACTGCGCAGCGCTTTAAAGCAGAAGATTGTTCAATTTTGACAGAATGTTTTTTGATATTTTCAGCAAGTTTGACCTTTTTTTGACCAAGTTGGGTTTTTTTAATTGTCGGAGGATGTTGTAACTCTACACTTGAGCACTCAGACTCAAAACTGGTCCAAATGGTGACCGGACCAGACTCGATTTCCCTGGGATTCGAACCTGGGACCCCTCCAACTTGGGTCAGGCACTCAACCTATTCCCTTAATAATAATAATATTGGCGGCGGTACAGTCCGAGATGGACCTGGGCCTAGCTCCTCAGCCACCACTCGTGTTGTGCGTGCTATTGTTCTCTCACGAGTGAAGGGGACCTACAGTTTAAAGCCGACTCCGAACGGCGAGATTGGGAAGCTTTTTCTAGACAGTTGTACTCTTTGAGCATTGTCAGTGACTCGAAAGAGGTGGAGCCGTGAGAAAATGTTTGATGTTTTTTTCGAGATTCGAACTGACGATCTCGAGCGTAGGAGTCGACGCACCTACCCACTACGCCACGGCGCCCACCGCCCGAAAATTCCCTTACACTGCCAGAAAACTTTGCAATTCTCGTTTCGATGTTTTTTTTTTTTTACAGAAGCTTCCTATCTAGAATGACACCCAGATATTTAGCTTCATCGGAAAAGTGGATAGTGACACCTTTTAGTACTAGTTGAGTCAAACCAGTCAATTTCCTCCTCCTCGTGAAGACGACAACCTCGGTTTTAAGAGGGTTGAATGAAAGCCCATTTCTAGTACACCCATCGTCGATCACGTCTAGAACTGCTTGCGCTTTTGAACACACATCCGCTAGGCATGATCCGACAGACAGAACAGCTACATCATCCGCATAGGCCTGGGCGTAGATTTCAGAACTATTGAGAGTATCGAGCAAAGAGCCAATTAGAATGCACCATAGCAGAGGAGACAAGACGCCACCCTGCAGGCGGCCTCTATTTACCCCCGCCGTAACATACTGGCCACAATCCGCGTGCGCAATAATAGTTCTGTTCATTAGCATTGCTTTAATCCACAGCACTAATGATTCAGAGGTACATACTTATGATGCTTATCTATTTTATCATTCGCAATGTCAAGCATAAGCCACTTTATCAACGACATCTCCAAACGTCACTTTACTCAAAGAAACATCTTCGAATTGCTGTAAAATGAAAAAAATACCTCCTCACAATTCTAACAGATCTAAAGAAAAACCCCCAAAGATTGATGATTGAACATTTTATTTCCTTGTTTTTGTTTACACTTCGCCAAATCAAAATTGATGACAGCGATTTGAGAACCCAGCAATGATCACGCATTCAGTGAGATACTGATCGAAACCAATTTGTTTCATTGAATATGCTTGGAGTGAGCCTTGGGTGCGCATTAAATGCATCGTTTGACACGAGAAATGAGACGATCATGGTTCGGAGCAGTGCTTGGTACAGTCTGATGGCATCCGACGTCTTTGCGTCACACTCGCGCCAGGAAACATCGCAATGCCCAGTCATTACTCGTTGAAGACGATTAAAAATAGAACAAATGACAAATTAACTGTCTAGCCAAGTGATTGAATAGGGGAGACATTTGAAATTGCTTTGACAGAAGATTGAATGTAATTTGGGACCAAGCAAATGAATGTCTGCCACTGCAGAGAGACAGAGACGTGACAGATTTCGATCCTTCTCTCATCTCTCCACTCACGCCCGCCTTTTTTTTTTTATAGAAAGTGAAAAATTAAACAATTAGTCAATCCCATCTGGGTAATCGTTCACCTTTTGTCCACTCGAAAGGTGTCAAACGACCTCCTGTCACCGCCCGTCACAATTGACAGTTGGACCATCATTCACAAAGGAGTACACGTCCACTTCTGTGTTGACTCATGCGAATGGTAAAAGGTGAAAAGAAAGAAAATCACCGACAACGTCATAACTGTTGGCGCTTTGTTTGCTTTATGACAGTTGTAAGCAAACGTGACACGTATGCAAACAAAGCGAGATACCAAGGATTTCTTGTTTAAAGAAAATGTTGCATCTGTCAATGTTGCCTCGCAGATAAGAACCCATTCAAACGCATTCCCCTGACACGTGTTGGCCATTCAGTGACAAGACAGGAATGTCACTTCGCTGAATGCGTCCATCTCTTAATTAGACGGAATACGTGCCCATCTTCCCCGCGGTAGCAACTTCTTAAGAATTTCGAGTGAGCAAACTAATTAATGCGACAGCGAAGCAGTTCGACAGACATTCCATGCATGCCAGCGGTTGCTTCAGATTACCGTTACAGGATCCTCCACGCCAACAGGCTGATTAATTATTTCAGCGGAACACAAGCGTAGCCCATTTCAATATCGAAATTAATGCGTGTCCTTGCCGCCTTAAGTGCGTAGGTCAGAGGGGATAAACTGTCATTAGCATGTGAAAGTTTTTCGCTTTCATCGTTTAATGAACGACTGAACGCTGCCAAATGTGCGAGTAGGTGCTGCTTAAGTCGAATGGCTACCGAATGACTGGCGCATTGTTTTAATTGAGGTAAGGCTACATCGCATCGCTTATGCCGTAACCTTTTGAAGTAATTAAGGCTCGTTTTTGTCATATCTGTCGGCGCTGTTTCATAATGAAAGTGTAATGGTGTCCTGCAGACATTATTAATTACTCGGGATACTCGTACATTTGCTGCTTCGATGGTTGATGTAATTAGAAAGTTTATGAGGTCTTCCCGTGTGAAGTGAAGTGTGTGTATGTGTGGTTATTGGAGGCAATAAAACACTTGGTGGCATCGTTAAGACGTCTGTTCGGACTCTAATTGGACGCTGGCAATGCGTAAGTTGTAGACATAACTTTTTTATGCTCTCTTCCGACATGAGTGTGGACGAGCTCGTAGGGCACGGATGCTGCTTGTTGATTGTGAAATGATCACAGACACGAACGAGGTAATGACACGTTGGCTTTAATTAGGGTCTTGTCTGAATGGTTTTGTTCGTTTGGTTATTTATTGCAGCAGTCGACATCGGGTGGCACTTATTCGCAATTCCTCTGATGGGCTTATCAATAATTTAGGGGATAACCTTTGAAATATACCCTCTGGCATCCACAAGTCGTAAAGAAGAAACGACTGCTAAAAAGGAGCTTTAATATAAAATTGCCTACGGGATATCGATTTCCATAGGCACCGTACTTTAAGTGCGGCAATTTTATTTTCTTTTGATCCTAGCTGACCAGCAAATTCTTTTTAATTTTGCTCTTCTCCCGGGAAGAGGTCTGTTCCCAGTGTGGACGTATCACTGGACCTGAGGCTGGTCGCTCCCATCCGAAATGGTTTTTATGTTGACGTAGGGGATGCCGGGTGTCCAGGCACTTCCTTGATGTGAACTTGAGGGTGGGGCTTTGAATTCTGCACCGTATCATAGTCGAACGAATCTCAGGGCATGTCCATCAAATATGCTGCATTATGCCTGTGGGCGCCGTGGCGGAGTGGGTAGGTGCGTCGACTCCTACGCTCGATGTTGTCGATTCGATTCCCGAAAAAACACCAAACATTTTTTCACGGCTCCACCTCTTTCGAGTCACTGACAATGCTCAAAGAGAATAACTGTCTAGAAGCTCGTCAATCTCGCCGTTCGGAGTCGGCATTAAACTGTAGGTCCCCTCCGCTCGTGACAGAACAATAGCACGCACAACACGAGTGGTTGCTGAGAAGCTAGGCCCAGGTCAACCTCGGACTGCATCAATGCATCCACTAAGATTGACTGCTTGGTGCAGTTTATGACAGGGAGCCATTTCTGACGAAGAGTTGCAAAGTTTATCACAAAATGGCTGAGAAGACCTTATGTATGAAGCTATTGGGGCAAATTCCACGTTAATTGGCGCAGTCCAATAGATTTCCTTTTCATCACCGAGGTCAAAACATTCCTCTGCCATCCTTATACATGTGTCCTACCGAATCTTCTCCAGCTACTTCAAAAACTTCAGCAGACAGCGCGTTGTGGAATAATCATTCAATGCGATAAATGAAATATGAAAAGAAAGCGATACAAAATGTCGGCAATAAAAACGAGACCAAAGAAATTTGATAATTTTTATCTGTTCTTTCGAATCTGGATAATCACCACTGAGTGGTATCCATTCACTCTGTTATCATCTATCACTACCGACTGCAGTGCATTTTGGTACGGAAAGATGGGACAGATGTCCATTTGTCGATCTCATGATATATTCCGAATATGAATTCAATGTATTCCAGGAGCACACTTCGTTACCGTGGGCGCCGTGGCGTAGTAGGTAGTGTGTCGACTCCTGAAAAAAAATATTTTCGATATTTTCACGACTCCATCTCTTTCGTGCCACTGAAAATGCTCAAAGATAACTGTATAAAAAAGCTTCTCAAAATCTCTGTTCGGAGTCTGTTCCGTATTAAACTGTAGGTCGCCCACACTCGTGAGAGAACAATACCACGCACAACACAAAGAAGTGGTCTTTAAAACTTGAACTGGAGTTTCGATGACCTTGCGCATCGCATATCCTTTGACCCGTCTTATGGATATGCCGTCTGAAGCACGGACGCCTGTACTCCAGCTGCGACGATCATACAAAGTCGACTTTCCCTGCACTCAGGACTGGGTCTGGCCAGAATTTGAGCCAGGAAAGGAATGTAGTCGAATTTTCACGGACGGCTCCAAGACCAATGAAGGATCTGGTGCTGGAGACTTCGTGGAGAGCGACAACTTTAGATTGCACACCTCGCTAGGTAAATTTGCGTCGGTTTTCCAAGCGGTAACCTAAGCGATCCTAATGGCTACGAACTATATTGTGAAGAATAGGTGGAAGGGGCGAAGTATTTGCGTCTATAGCGACAGCCAAGCTGTGCTTAAGGCCTTGCTGAACTCTTTAACCACTTCCAGGATAGTTCAGGAAAGCAAGTCTTCTCTGAATTTGATCGGTAGCTTAAATTCCCGGGGCACCACGGGATCACAGGAAATGAGATCGCCGATGAACTTGCTAGGCGAGGATCAGGTGAGGCATTCTCAGGACCTGAACCTACGCTGGGACTGCCTGCATCCTTGGTTAGGGCTTGCATCGATGGTTGGACTTCTCGAGAGCACAACAGCGGGTGACATGACTCTCCAGGATGTAGACAGACCAAGCGCATGCTCCCCAACGTCTGTAAGAAATCCGCTGTTTTCTTGTTATCTCTTGGCAGAAAAAACTGCAGATTAACCGGCGTACTAAAGGAACACTACACCTTCGCCAAACACCTAAGTGTGCTTGGCCTAAGCGATGAAACCCTCTGCGACGCCTGTGGAGAAGACGATGACTTTGCAGAGCACTTCCTCTGCCATTGTCCCGCCTTCGCTCGGATCAGGTGGCAGTTATTCGGTGTTGATGAGGTGAGAGCTGATGATGTAGGCTCATCACAGAAGCGCCTGCTGGTCTATTTTGCCACCTGGTAGTACAATGGACCAGTGCTTGAGTGCTCCAGTGTAGTGTTTAAAAACCTCCGACAAAAAAAAGAGACACACTGTGCGTGCTCCGATTTCATGCCGAAGCGAGGGTGTGATTGGACCGCGTTTTTTGTCGATGAAAAGTCAATGGAACTCGCTATTGTGTCAAGTTGAAATTTTTGGTCAGAATGGATCAGATGGACTTGACGTCAGTGATAGGTGGTGCCATATGGCTGATCAAACAAATCTTCTACTGAAGTGCATGTTCGGTAATCATGTAATGTCCTGAAATGGCCCAATCGAATGGGGACCTTAAAATAACAATGGCGGCGCTACTGTCCGAGGTGGATCTGGGCGTAGCTTTTGAGCAACTACTCGTGTTGTTCGTGCTATTGTTCGAGTGGAGGGGACCTACAGTTTAATACCGACTCCGTACGGCGAGATTGAGAAGCTTTTTCTAGACAGTTATACTCTTTGAGCATTGTCAGTGACTCGAAAGACGTGGAGCCCTGAACAAATTTTTGGTGTTTTTTTTTTCGGGAATCGAACCAACAACATCGAGCGTAGGAATCAACACACCTACCCACTACGCCACGGCGCCAGTGGGGACCTTATACATGCGATTTAACGCCTAGGATTTTTGTATGGATCAGACACTTAAATATTTTACTTGTTCGAAAAGAATAGGAGTCGCGTGCTCAGAGTCGTTAACTGAAGGGCCTTAAGAACGAGACTGTGAGCAGCTCGTACGAATAATTGAAAAAAAAAAAACAAGTTTCGACGTCTAAAAAGATTGTTCAGATGTACTAGAACTTGCAGACGCATAAGTTCACCCAATGGACTCAGACGGGCATATACAAAACACCGTTCTGTGTGGATGCTTATCAGCCCTAGTTTCAATCGCTTCTAGATTTCGTTCACAACGCGGGCTGCATCGTATTCATCGACACCCACGAGGAAGTGGCCGACATTTCAAAATTTCAAGTTCTAATTACGATGACATCTGTCATTGCATTGGTGCCTAGCACTACGTCAGCCGCATGAAAAGTCATCGTCTCTAGACATCATTAGTTAACTGCCGCTTCCGAGTTTCTAACAAATTCAAAACGTTTGCTTATCAACTAGTTAACCTCAAAATAGAACGAAAAAACCACAGCGATTACAGCTCATGTGTGCGTGCTGAAGGGAAGAAAGAACGGCTTTTCAGCAGTTATCAAGGGAGTTCATGTTGTAGGTTCCGCTCTGGGCAAACCAGATGCGAGTTCGAGTCTAAGCTGTAACTGAAACAGTAATCTGTTGATGTTCAAGAGCATTTGCGTCTTATTCTCGGTAGCAGTCCCGGCTACTCCCCACTATGTGCACTTACGTTAGATTCAATCGATGTTAGTGTAGTAGATACCTCTGCTAGCGTCGACTATATCAAAGCAAGAGTTATGCTGTGTGAGTCTGCTGGAGAGCGATGAGCAAACTAATTGGCATTTGCCATACGAACTGAAGAGCCTCGAAGCACCTGGAAACGGAGGAACTACGCGATGATTCATTCAGAATCTGTTGACACAAAGCGATCGTCGCGGCTTGCCATGAACACTGTGTGACCACTTCTTTGACTTTGAAAATACACAAAACACTGAAGGCGGCGGGCAAAATTAATTTAAAACGAGAAAAACATATAAAATCCAACTTGGAACACGTAACAACACAACACACCAACACAACCGCCGATTGAGCGTGACAAATTATCCAGGTAGGGGTGTTCTCGTGCAGATAGATTCGATTCGATCACAGCGCACCTGTGTGGGGCCGCTTCTTACGAACACAGAACAACGTTACGCGATCGGTCACAATGAACCCGATGTGTGTGAAGAATGTTTCTATGTGTGCACAGGGTACACTTCAGCAAACCGACTCGGGTGTGTAAAGACGAACGAGTACAGCGGCAGGTATTTTGTTGTTAATTAAAAAAAAAATAAAAAAAAAAAGCTGTCTGACGGGTGACGACTCACAAGAATTGATGACGGAGAGCGGATCGAATGGAAACCTCCACATCACAACATTTCACTTGCTAGACTGAAGTCAAGTTCAAATAAACGGAGGCACTTTTCCATTTCTTCTCAAATGCTGTGGTGTGGTGAGTTGAGTGAGTGTTTTTTTTGAAAAAGTGCTTGAGTGGGATGTGGTGGGTATTTGCTTGCTGAGAGCCAAGTATAAGGGGAATTTATGGCAAATTTCGAACAGCTTTTTGGTAAAGCACTTGTGAATTTGTTGTTTGTTTAAACAGAATATCCACCACTATTCAGCCAAATGCATTTTTGAAAGAAAACTCAAAATTCCCGTTATAATTTTCAATAACGTGAGAGAAATTTTAATAATTTTGGCCTGATAATCCCTTTGAATTGAAGACCGTGTGTCAATTGTGTTGAAATTGTATCCTTAGGACAATTTTTGACATATATGAGGTAACTATTGAGGTAAGCAATTTAACCTGCTCAAGACGAAGAATGGAAACGTTGTCAAAGAGCCATTAGAGAAGCCCCAACTGATGTGCTGGGTTTTGAAACGCCAACAAAGAAACACCCCTGGTTTGACAAGGAGTGCAGGCAGGCACATGCAGCAAAGCAAGAAGCCTACCGGGCAACGCTGCATCGAACCACGAGAGCTGTTCGTTAGCTCTACGAACAGAATCGAAGGGAAGAGAACGGGCTTCTCAGGAAGAAAAAGAAAGAGCACGAGAAGCGCGCGATCGAGGAGATGGAGAGGTGTTATGGCAGGAATGATGTCCGAAAGTTTTACCAAAGGGTAAAACTTTTATCGAATGGATATAAAGTTCGGAAAGAAGCTTGCCGGGACGAAAATGGACAAATAATAGTAGATTCGCAGTCGATACTAAGAATTTGGAAAAATCATTACTGCAGACTGTTGAACGGCGATGAGGACACAAATACCGCTGTCAGGCAGAATGTTCCACTCAACACAACGGACGATGATAGAAGAGAATACCGTCCCCCCGACCTAGACGAAGTCAAGATAGCGATATCGAGACTGAAGTCTAATAAAGCTGCTGGTGCAAATAGTCTGCCCGTTGAAATGTTTAAAGCAGCTGGAGATGATTTGGTTGGACGCATGCACCAGCTCATCTGTAAGATATGGTCGGAGGAAAGCATGCCCGATGAGTGGAATCTCAGTATCGTTTGCCCGAACCACAAGAAAGGAGACCCCTTTAACTGCGCCAGCTATCGAGGAATAAGTCTCCTTAACATCGCCTATAAGATCTTTTCTGCCATTCTGTGTGAACGCCTGAAACCTTTCGTCACCAAACTGATAGGTCCCTATCAGTATGGTTTCAGGCCTGGGAAGTCCACCATCGATCAAATCTTCACACTGCGGCAGATCCTGAAGAAGACCCAAAGAATGCAGATCGACACACACCACCTATTTGTTGATTTTAAGGCCGCATATGACAGCGTGCAGAGAGACGAGCTATACAGCGCCATGTCTAGTTTTGACATTCCTGCCAAACTCGTCAGACTGAGCACGATGACGATGGAGAACTCTCGCTGCTCCATCAAGGTCGGTAACGAATTCACCGAGACCTTCAATGTCAAAAAAGGTTTTGGACAAGGCGACGCGCTGTCACGTGATTTCTTTAACATCGTTCTTGAGAAGATCGTGTAAAACTCGCTGGCCAACACAAGAGGCACGATCTTCCAAAAGTCATGATGACATTGACGTGATTGGGCGAACACAGCGAGCCGTCAATGATGCGTTTGCTGGCATTTCCATTTTGCGAGGGCAAAACCAAGTATATACTGTCATCGAGAAAGCACAACATCAACGACTTGGTCAGAACGTCGCCATAGGCAGCTATAACTTTGAGGTAGTTAAGGACTTCATCTGCCTTGGCTCAGCGGTAAATAGTAAAAAGAACATCAGTACCGGGATCAGACGCAAAATAACTCTTGCCAACCGCTGTTTTTATGAGCTCAAAAGGCAATTGAGTAGCAGAGCCCTCTCTCGGAAGACCAAGTTGACTCTGTATAAGACCTCGATCATCGCAGTCCTGCTGTACGGCGCAGTGCTTCAAGCGGTCAGTCCAATTCTCGACGACTCTCTCCAATATGTGCGGCGTTATTACGTATAGCGTCTCGAATGTTGACCTCATGCTCGTCCAAAGTGGTTGGCTTGTGGAAATTTTGCTTGTCAACATAGACGCGGAGCCAAAAATGAGCCTCGTCGATGATGATTTTTTAGCCGAAATCCTAATCTTCGACCAACATTTCCTCACGGTGTTTTCTTTGGTCGTCTTCTACTCTTGCGTCAGTATAATCTCATACGGATGATGCCCAAATGCATGTGCAAAAAAAACCTGGCGATGCCTAATGCCGCTGATTTTCGCTGATTCGACATTTTTCTTCGATTTTGGACGCTACGGCGGCTATGTTTTCCTCATTTCACACCAATTTCTGTCCGGTTGGTGGCTTATGGTCTAAAGAGAGACACACGCTCAAACTTTTCCACTGTGGGACGAATTGTCTGCACACTGAAGCTATGATGACGACCGACCTAACGACGAAATTCACATTGCGTACTTACAAAGAAGTCAGAATTTCGATAATGTTTTTGAATAATTTCCGTATGTTCAGCAACCGTGAAACGATGATGATGAAATGGTAAACCTTACTGAATATTTTGACAGCTGGATGTCATTGTTAGCTTTGACATCTGCTGAAGCATAACAACTGGAAAAGCAATCGTTGCTATCTGGCCACCGTTTATTTAGACTCCATGAATTAACCAGTAGGGGCTCGCATCATTTTTGTCAATATTCTTAATTTCTTTTGACAGGCATTTGGACCAGTCGAGAACGTTACTTATCTATAACGCTCCTGGCTTGCAAGGATACCCCTGTTTTTATTTGTGCACCTTTGAGAAGTTTCGTCTAAAAGTCTCCCATCCGCTTTCCACTCTAAACCACTCTCATTTTAATTAATTTCCTGGCTTTGTAGAATTCGTTTTCGCATTTATCCCACCTCCATAGCTTAAGTGTGACTCACACCTACCACAAGCTTAACCAAGATGAGACATTCATCCTCTAAGCCAAACCCACTCCCGGCCCGGCCGAGTGTTAAATGTCTTCTCAGGCGTTTGAGTGAAATCGACTTTCTCACCTCCGAAAACTCTCGCATCCACTCAACCCATGGTGGTTGGAGAATACGAGAACGACATCGAAAAGCTTTCACCATCTACCCGAGACCACAACCAGCAGCAATCTGTTCTGATATAAATCTCTCCAATCTGAAACTCATATATTTCTAACTGTAATCAGGCGAGTGAGAGGGAAATTAAATTAATAAGACATAGAGCCTGATACGGCAACGCATCTCGACGACGTAAACACATGTAATTACCGACCACTTAAACGCACATAAACCTAGATGAGATTTTACGAGGCTGTCGACCTTTGATCGGGGGATGAGCGCTGCGATATCTGCTGTGTGACACACAAGGGATGGGCGCGAGAGATAAATGGGCACTCGCTGATCTCTCAGGCCAGGCACATATAAATTTGTTGCCTTGGCGACCTGAGATGGGGTGCGTGGTGATAAGCTCCGATGCGGTTGAATTATCTTCTGGAGAGATGCTTTCCTCTGCGGACAGACACCTAAATGATTCAATTTGTAATCGGTCTGCGATGGGGAGGGTGAGGGAATTATGCTTAATCTTTACACAAATTGGGTCAAGCGGGTTGTCGTTGCGTGTGCCTTCAAATGAGGCGATACGTTGCATTGATCGGTTCGTGGGCAGAGAGAGAGAGTGAGGGACTACTAAGTTAAAGGCCTGGACCCACACAATCCGTTGCGTGTGTAAAAAAAAACCGACAGCTTCATCTAATGAGAGGTAACCCACAACAAAAGCGTTTGTTCCACAACTGGAATGCGTCGTCGCAACGCGTAGAGTAGACGAATATTTAACGTTTCTGCGTTTTGATTGAACTGACAGATGTTTGTTCTGAAGCTTCCTTCTGACTGACTGGAGGGTTTTCGCAGCAACAAGTCCACTGGAGCTCCACTTTAAAAAAAACAGTCTTTGGACTACGTGGGCGAAAGCAAGATTGTTGAGCTTGAAATTTCGAAACCATTTGACAGAGCTTGGTATCAGGCGTCTTTGTTGAAAGGGCGTGCCAATGGTTACACTGAATCTCTTCTTCTATCAAAGGAGTTGTACTCGCACGGCGAAGGTTCCGTCGCATAAATATTTGTTGATGGAAGCATTTTTGAATATCGGGCGAAGAATTCAAGTTATTTGAGTAAAATTTTCTTCTAACTTGAACCCAAATCAACCATTTATTACTACATTCGTGCATACAACCAAACAAACAGGCATCCTATACCTCTAAAAAAATGTATCTTAGACAGAAAATCCCTTCCATCATATCCAATCACTGCTCATGCCCGCGGTGTGTACATTGCTGTTGGGCATTTAGGGGTTGAAATGAATGGAATGTGAGAGGTAACACTCATCATCGTTTTGAGTCGTCGATCTTCTTCTTCTTCTTGGGGCGCTACAGTCCGAGGGGGACCTGGGCGTCACTAAACATGCCTCTCCAGCCAGCACGATCTTTCGGCAGCTGTCTCCAGTTTTGCACACGAAGCCGACCGAGGTTCCCCTCGACTTGTGTGTGCCACCTTGTTCGTGGACGTCCTCTGTTGCGTTGTCCCACAGGCTCAGAGTCGAAGACTCTTCGGGCCGGAGCTAAGTTGTCCATACGCTATACATGGCCTAGCCATCATAGGCGTTGGATCCGTAGACGCCTGGCTAGACTCATGTCGGTGTACAGCCCATACAGTTCGTGGTTGAATCTTCTCCTCCAAATGCCATCAACGCAAACAGGACCAAAGATCGCGCGCAGAACTTTTCTCTCGAAAAGAGCAAGAGACTGCTCATCCGCTTGGGATATTGTCCATGCCTCTGCGCCGTACAGCAGGACTGGGATGATCAAGGTCTTGTATAGAATCAGCTTAGTCTTCCGAGAGAGGGCTCTACTACTCAATTGCCTTTTGAGCCAAAAAAAAACAGCGGTTGGCAAGAGTTATTCTGCGTTTGATCTCGGTGTTGTTTATACCGTTTGCTGCAGAGCCGAGGTAGACGAAGTCCTTTACTACATCAGAGTTATAGCTGCCTATGCTGACGTTCTGGCCAAGTCGTTGATGTTGTGCGTCCTTTCTCGATGACAGCATATACTTGGTTTTGCTCTCGTTTAACGCCAGACCGATTTTAGCCGCGTCCGTTTCAATGCGAGCAAACGTATCATTGACGGCTGGCTGTGTTCGCCCATTCACGTCGATGTCATCCACGTAGGATAGCAGTTGAACAAACTTTTGAAAGATCGTGCCTCTTGTGTTGACCAGTCAGTTTTGCGCGATCTTCTCAAGAACGATGTTAAAGAAATCACATCGTCGATCACAGCATGGAATTGTCATTGGTCAACGTCAATGTAGCAATTTTTTTGTCGCGCACCAATTAGAAGTTACATTTACAAATCTACGCAAAGTGCTTAATTTTTTATACGATCTCAAAAATCATTTATTATTTGTAAACTAGAAATACAGACTTTTCAGAAAATATATAGGATGTTATGCCTTTGAAGAAAAATTTTAATAAATTTGAAGAAATTGCTTGGTTTCACTTCTGGTTCCAAAGAAAACTAAGAACAAATAATTCATGACGAATTTTGATATGGAGGGTCTCTTCGAAATTTTCGTGTATGCATATATCACGCTTAACTCCACCCTACGTGATATGACGTGGCGTCGAAAGACGTGAGATGGCATAAAATGACGTGACGTAATGCGACATGAAATGAGATGACGTGATGCGCAGTTACGTGACATCACCTCACGTCACCCTCATGTAAGCTCACGTCACCTCACGTCACCCTCATGTCACCTCACGTTACCCTCACGTCAACTCACGCTAAACTCACGTCAACTCACGTCACCCTCACGTTAAACTCACGTCACCCTCACGTCACCTCACGTCATTCTCACGTCAGCTCACACCACCCTCACGTCACCTCACGTTAAACTCACGTCACCCTCACGTCAACTCACGTTAAACTCACGGCAACTCACGTCACCCTCACGTCACCTCACGTCACTCTCACGTCAGCTCACACCACCCTCACGTCACCTCACGTTAAACTCACGCCACCTCACGTCACCTCACGTCAGCTCACATCACCCTCACGTCACCCTCACGTCAAGTCACGTCACGACATGTCATGTCGTCATGTTACGTCATATCTCGTCACGTCACCTCATATCACGCCATATAATATCACATATTACGTATCATCACGCCAGGTCACATAACTCCGCGCCAAATCACATCACGTAGGGTGGTATTAAGCGTATATCATATATCAAATATATCATATATCATGCATACACGAAAATTTCGAAGAGACCCTCCATATCAAAATTCGTCAATGAATTATTTGTTCTTAATTTTCTTTGGAACTAGAAGTGAAACCAACCAATTTCTTCAAATTGGTGCACGAAAAAACCATTGCACGTTTCAATATAATTAAATATAGTGGCAAATAATTGTCTTGTCAATGACTGTGTAAAACAGTTGGCATTAGTTCAATTTAAATACTAAATTAATTGAAAATTTAATGAATTAATTGTACGTATGAAGCTGATATTTCAATCGTCGGGTACGCTTTCGTTTTCACAAATTTTACAAATCTTTGACGTTAGGCAAAAAGGTCTTAAACCGGAAACTGCAGTTTTTCGTAAAACCAAATTGAAAATAGATTCATTATTTGCAAATCGTGATTAAATGTATTCGAAAAAAAAACTGGGCAAGTACGAGTTGAACTCGCACGGGGAAGGTCGCATAATATTGATGGATGATTTCTGAATATCAAACGACGTTGCCAAACTATTTAAGTTGAATTTTCTTCTAACTTCAACCCAAATCAACCATTCATTCATACATTCATAGATCCAATCAAACAATCATTCATCCATACACATATCTATACCTCTATCCAAGTTTATCCAACACAGAAAATCCCTTCCATCATACACATACTCAATCACTGCTCATGCCTGCGGTGTGTGTGTGTTCATTTCTGTTGGGCATTTAGGGGTGAGATCGAAAAGATAACACTCATCAACGAATAGAGTGGCCGAACACAGCATGAAATTATGTGTGAAAATGAAAATTGTTCTCATTTTAAATCTTAGATATCTCAAAATTTCAACATAAATCGATATTTTGAAATTTATCATTTCTTAATGCTTACATTGATGTCTTCAAAACTGCGTTCTCAGATCTTCAAAATTCGCATGTCGATGATTGACCGTTTTTGGCCAATATCTCCAAATCATTAGGGCCAGAATGCTCGCAATGGTTTTAAATGAAAGTACTCAATGAAGCCAAGTTTTTGTGATTTTTTCAGATTTTTGGACACTTTGGTTTAGAAATGGCAGAGGGGGACGCATTTAAAAAAACTTTGGGGCTCCATATTTTCCAAACGGTATTTTGGATAAAAAAGTGTTGAAAGAAACCTCCACCTCATTTCGAAAGATCTGTCGATTGATATATATTTCCATGGGGTGCGACAATTTTTTAATATTAATGTCAACTTCACCTGTACTGGAGCCACCTCCAAATGGTCCCACTTTTTAAAATCGCTGTATAGGCAATGACATCTAAATCTGAAGTACCTAATTCCAAAATTTCATGCCGATATCTTCATAAACTTCGGAGATAAAAAAGTGTGACAGAAACGACGGACGGACGGACACACCGAAATTATAAAGGTTCCGTTTGTGTAGTGTGGACGCATCTAAAGAAGAAATTGTTTGAGCAAATATTTACCAAAACAGACTAACAGTGATAATTTGTTCAAAAAACTTGTTATGAAATAGGATGGCAAAAAATATAATGCAAAAGCGTAACTTTCCGGGGTATTAGTGATAATTGGTTTCGCAACTGAAATAAGTAAGCTCTTAATTTAAAAATTTTGGAAAAAATTACAATGTATCTATATTTTTGATCACACATTTTTATGAACTAACACAATTTAATCTTCATAAAAAAATTATTTACGTAATAAGTATATAGAATAAAAATATATTAGCCTTTTTTGCGAACTTAAACCATTTAATATACTTTAGAATTTAGAGTTAGAATACTTCTAACTTCTTTGCAATTCATTTTTTTCCTGTAGTATATTTGATATGTCGACCCAGTTTTTTTCAATTGAAACCAATAAATAATAAATTGAATTCCATCTTGTACATACACTACTTTTTAAAGATGTTTTCAAAGCAGAGTTCGTATTAGATTTTTGAAATATTTAACAACTTTGGTGCACATGTCAATTAAATTACCTATTTGAGGATTTTCTTTGATTGCCTTTTCAATGACATAATGTATTAAGTGGTTAATACAAAATATGTTGTTAAGTGAACGGAATGCGGCAATCGTGTTTGCCCCTCTGTCGGTGACTACGAGGGACATGTCATTCAGGTCGAATTCAAATTCACTTAACAGATTGCTGATCTTGGACTTTATGTTTAGAACTACAAATTTACAAAATTATTTTGAAGAACTTAAAAAACCATTAAAAAAATTAATAACCTGTGCAGGATTCACCCTTCATCGATTTCAATCCAAGTAGTCTTGTATTTATTTTTCCCTCCTTTATATAGTGAATTGTCAAAGATATATATGCAGTGCTCAGGTAGTTGTCAGTCCATATATCCGATGTAAGTCCATATCCAGTTCCTTTCACACTTCTTAGTTCATCTTTTAAAATGTCCACGTATTTATTGAACAATTTTTTTATATTTCGCGAAATAGTTGTTGGATGCGGAAATAATTTGTCGACGTCTACATTTGGCACAGACTGTTATTAGAAACTGTGCTAATTTTTTTAACCACGAATCTTCAACAATTTTGAAAGGCCGACAATTGTCTATTGCCCACTGTGTTACTACTCGTACACAATTTTTTTTGTCGTCATTGTTTACTTCTATTTTTTCAATCCTTTCAATGTTTTTTGATTTTTTTAATATATAGCACTTATGCTTTACCAAATTCGAAGTACTTTTTCGATTATATTTATAAACATTTAAACAACTTCTGCATGCAACTAAATGTTCAATTGTTCCACCATTTGTATCTTCAATAACACCGAAGACATCCCAAACTTTACTCCTACCTCTCTTTTTGCTTATTTTAAATTCGCCGCTTTCGATTTTTGATTTAAGGGCTACATTATTTAGTAATCCGACTTCGCTCACCATTGATATGTCCGAATCATTTGTTGTGTCCTAAAATGCATTTTATATACATATATTTTCACAACCATGCAAATTAACTTACCTCATTAAGATCCATTTTATAAAGTTGAAGTGATCGTAGTAAGACACAATGTTATTTTCTGATACAGCTCTCTGATACACAAACTAAAACACAATTTCACTTGTTATAGGTTTTTATTCTATGACGCGTCTTCAAAGAATGGAGAATCATACGGTAACTTACATTCTGCACACAGACCAGAAAGGCGAAAAGGGCGCAATGTCATGGCGTCTTTACTGCGTGCACTTATTCTTACTTCACTAGTTCTGTTCGTTTGTTAATAGATAATACGATCATAACTCCTACACTCGATGAAAGTAAGAGACAGACAGCACCCAATTCTTTTGTATTTCATTCGGTGCACTCGGTGTACTCGGTGTACTCGGTATATTTTGACCAGTTATGCGTGAACTTGATTCATTTGAGTAAAACACCCATGAATCAGAGCGAAATCAAACAGTGTATTCGTTTCGTTATCAGGTGATCGAATGTTGTACAGTGTTTGTTTCTCGAATAGCAGTACTCATTTTCAGTGCACACTATACCGAATGATTTCAATGAATAGAGTACACTGAAGTACTTTACACTATAAGAAAATTCAAATGAGTACATTCATGCAGACCTCTAGTATTCATCATTCCATCATAATTCGCGCGATGCGTGCTACTTGTTGTAAACAAGTCGTCTGATTGGCCAAACCGTGAAGAGAAGAAGCTTAAAATCTATTTTTGCGCGAGGCACGCCACACATTTCTTATTTAAACAAACACAAACCATATCTCTTCAAAAGACTTATTATCTTTTAGTGTTTCTTGCGCCATTTGCAGTCCATAAAAAAATCAGACATTTTGATCAATTCTCATAACGGAGACCCTCCCCCGAGAGTATCAAAATCGTGGGAAGCCATCTCAACTCTCTTTTGATCTCGCTCATTACATACATTATCTTGATTAGTTTGGTAGGAGAACACTAACCAACTGAAAAGCTTTAGAAGCAACCAACAGAGAGCTGTTCTCTCTCTCTCTCTCGTAGTACAAACGAGGTGGGTGCGAGTTTCAGCACAACACAAACCAATACACACAGCCGCTTTGAGAATGTGTTTTCAATTGTATTTTTTTTTCACACACTCTCCATTGCTTTTGTACACAAATACACTGTTATCAAGTTCAATTCAGCTTAGGTTTCCACTAAATTTCTCGTTCGCGAATAAGTAAAAAAATGGCTGCGTATTCGGTACATGATCTAGTTGAAAATAGCAGAAAATAGCAGATCGGAGTACTTGAATTGACCTGGGAGGAGTAACACATCGAAGAGGGTTTACTATTCAGCTGTGTGTTCCGATATGAATCTCATAGACAGAGCCATAAGCAGAGCCATAGTCTGAGTCAGAGTCATAAGCTGAACCTGAGCCATAGTCAGATACATCGTCAGAGCTTGAGCCATAGGCTGAGTCAGAGCCATGACCAGAGCCGGAGCCATAGCCAGAACTCGAGCCAGAGCCATAGATAGGGCCAAAAAAATAGCCAGAGCCATAGGCAGAGCCAGAGCCACAGACAGAGCCAGACCCATAGTTAAAGCCATAGTTAGAGCCATAGATAGAGCCAGAGCCAAAGCCAGAGCCATAGTCTGAGTCAGAGCCAGAGGCAGAGTCAGAGCCGTAAGTAGAGACCATGAGTTAGAGTTAGAGGCATATGCAGAGCCGGAACCGTATGCAGAGCCAAAGCCAGAGCCATAGTCTGAGTCAGAGCCGTAAGTAGAGACAGAGGTTGAGTCAAAGCCATGAGCAGAGCCGGAGCCATAGGCTGAGCCAGAGTCGTAATCAGAAACCGAGGCTGTGCCAGAGCCATAGGCAGAGCTCGAGCCAAAGACATAGATAGGGCCAAAAAAATAGCCAGAGACATAGGCAGAGACATAGTTAGAGTTAAAGATAGAGCCATGGTGAGAGCCAGAGCCATAGGAAGAACCATAGTCAGAGCCAGAGCCAGGCTCAGAACCATAGACAAAGTCAGAGCCATAGGCAAAGCTTGAGCCATAGCCATTGTCAGAGATGGAGCCATATGTTGAGCCAAAGCCATGAGTCAGAGTTAGAGGCTCATGCAGAGCCGGAACCGTATGCAGAGCCAGAGCCAGAGCCGAAGCTAGAGGCAGATCCAGAGCCAGAGCCAGAGGCTGAGTCAGAGCCATAGGCTGAGCCAGAGCTATAGACAGAACCAGCGACAGAGCTATAGGCTGAGCCAGAGTTGGAGTCAGAGCCAGAGGCAGGGCCTAATCCATAGTCAGAGACATTGTCAGAGCTTGAGCCATAGGCTGAGCCAAAGCCATGCGTCAAAGCTAGAGGCATATGCAGAGCCGGAGCCGGAGGCAGATACGTAGCCAGAGTCAGAGGCTGAGTCAGAAACGTAAGCAGAGACGGAGGCTGATCCAGAGCCATGAGCAGAGTCTGAGCTATAGGCTAAGCCATAGTCGTAACCAGAAACTGAGGCTATGCCAGAGACATAGTTAGAGCCATGGTGAGAGCCAGAGCCATAGACATAACCATAGTCAGAGCCATAGATAGAGCCAGAGGCAAAGTCAGAGCCATAGGCAGTGCCAGTGCAGTAGTCGGAGCCAGAGCTAGATCCAGAACCAGAGCGGGAACTATCATGCATTTCTTGACTTTGCACAAGGACAAGCACTTTATGCCACATTCAAGAGGTCTATGTATAGAAGCTTCTGGATGTACCGTAGATGTAATTAACCATTCCCTGGAAACATCTGCTCCTGTTCCTTAAGACATGAGCACCGTGCATTTCCCAAAGTCTTTATCACTTAAAGCGATTGCGTTATCTAACAACTTCCCTGAATAGATATAACAGAAGAGTGGTATACTTTTAGGCGGTTTTGAGATATTTGAACGACAGTGAGTGCAGCAACATGACAGGCGATAAAATAGTCTTCCCACCGTTTCCTTATCAAGGCACGCCCAGTCCATATGTAGAATCTAAAAATACGGAAGCATGGTGGACGACAACGTCTTGAAAATCAGCTCATCTTTCTCCAAACGGAATATGACATCACCTTCGACTTTTACAACTTTGAGGTAATTCAGGAGTTCGCTTTCGGGTCAATGCGTGCCACTTGGTTTGACAAGGAGTGGAAGAACGTCCGGTATAAAAAATGAATTGATCGTGGACAAAGTGGTTTTAAGAAAGGGCAGCGTTTCCGGTGACCGTCAAAGATGGAAGGTAGTTTAAGCTCAGCTATGAACCTTCATGAGACGCTGGCCTCAGAAGTAAGTTAGGGGCTAATTATTTGATTTATAATCGGATTTTGAGGAGCACCGAGTAAGCTGTCAGCGCGGACCTTATCAAATAACGAGATGAGACGAAACTAGAATCAAGCCTGGAACAGAGTTAAAGTCGCAACCAGTGTCAGACCCAAAGTCAGATTCACTACAAGAGGCAAAGTTTGATCGATTTAGATTTTAACGCAGAACCAGGGTGAGTGTTTCAATGGTTTTAAGTCTGAACCAGAGTTTGAGCGAGATTCAGAGTCAGATACAGGGCGATGACCAGATTGAGAACCAGAGCCAGAGACCGGGTGATGGTCAGATTTAGAACCAGAGCCAGAGCCAGAGACCGGGTGATGGTCAGATCCAGAACCAGAGCCAGAGACCGGTCGATGGTCAGATCCAGAACCAGAGTCAGAGATCAGGAAATGACCATGACTAGAACCGAAATTAGAGTCAGTACCCGGGCTTGAGCCTTAATGCTGACTCAGTTCAAAAGCCAGTGTCAGCACCAGGGCCTGAGCAAAAATCAAAATCAAAGCTAGAGTTAGTACCCGACTTAAACATCCACAAACTGAGTCCGAGATGACTGGATGGCGCAGTTGGCTAAGTGCCTGCCCCAAGTTAGAGGGGTCCCAGGTTCAAATCCCAGTGAAATCGAATCTGGTCCAGTCACCATTTGCCGTTGGAATCAAATTAACAGCACTGGAGCAGGTTGCTACCTGGCAGTACAATGGACCAGTTTTGAGTCTGAGTGCTCCAGAGCAGAGTTTCAAAAATCCTCAAAAAACCCGAGCTCGTGTAAACGTCTTAAAAGTTGTTTAGAAATCTTTAGCGTTTCAAAAAATCCTCCGAAAAAAAAGTCCAAGTTACAGCCAAATACGAATGAGGGCGAAAGTGCAAGATTGTTATTCCAATCTGACTGCCGACTTGTCGATCCATTTGAAGAGCCGAAAATCAGAACCTCAAGTTCAAGTACAAACTCCTCAAAGATACCTTGGTAAATTTTATTGCTCTGCAGAACATTTGAGTAAACGACACACTTCTTACAGCCTAAAGCATTCTTGCAGCCTCAAGTGATCATGGGGTTCTTATTTGGTGATTTGCAGCTCAAGATGCACGCACGATTTGCCCTGAAAAGACACAGAGTTTACACAAAACGCCTGCTGCAGCGGGTTTTCAAAATCTTACGGTGTCATGAGTGATTTCTGCGTCCAGTACAAGACTACCCTTGGCCATGCTCATCATGTTCTTGTACTTGGATAAGTCCAGTCGGTGGTCGTTGGCGCAGATCTTCTCCTGCAAAGACCGAGGACAGTGAATCAAGCACTTCGCCGTACCAGCTTCTGTCTTACCTCTGCCACGGGGCACTTCTCCGGCATTGAGAAGACCTTCATGAAGTTCTTGGCCTCCTTGTTGGCTTCATCCGCGGCCATGCACAAGTCCACATCGCCTTCCTTTATCACAACCTTGTCCTTCTTCAGCGTGAAGTGTGCCTGGCAAGGAATCGATTAACTGACGCGTTCCCCTCAAAGTGTCACTCAACTCACCTGAGCAGTGCCAAAGGCCTTGTTGGACACGCATCCGGTTGGAACCAGCTCGCACTTCTTGTTCAGTTTCACACTGAAGTCTTGGTCGACCGTGATGATGGCGTCCGGTCCCGCGCAGTTCTCAACTTTGATGACATTCGCCTTGTAGCCATTCTGTGAAATCAAAACCGAACCGGTCAGCAGTTGCGAACTGTTCGACCGCGCGACGGCAACTTACGCATCCGAAAGCCGAGTCGAATAGCCCCACAAGAAGAACAACAGTCACTAGCTCCTGGTACATGTTTGCTGCTACGTTTGGAGTCGTACACCGGCAATGTTCAGCTATTTATCTGAATCGGTTTATAGAGAGGGTCATTAGGCGGTGTAATTAGACACAAGTCACAGTGAGTTAGTACGATTGATCCGGCAGATAGATGTATCCGACTGGTGATCGCTTTAATTTAAACACGACACCGTGATGCTATCTGCCAGTCGGAACTGGCTGATGGGGTGTCGCTTTTTGTGGGAGCATTGTCGTTGCGGTAATGCTGGGCACTTGATGTGATTGGGATGTACTTTCGAGTCCGAAATACGTTCAAGTCATGGTTTGAACTTTGAGCAGAAGGTCGTTTGAGAGTCAGGGGGTTTTACTGAGTTCTGATGGTTTTGGTGAATCAGCGGTCATCCGCGCAGAAAAATTGCTTGTAATGTGAGAGAGTTTTCGAAAAAGGGACAAGAATAGTCCCGTCCGATGAGCTAATGAACCGTGCCGATGAACCGTGCCGCCATCCTATTTACCGTCACCGAAGCCGCCTCATTAGCCCTGCTTGACCTTTCACAACGAGTACAGCGTCACTCGACAATCTGATCAGCGACTGTGGTCTTTATGAAAACACTCGTTATGCTCCATAAAATTTCGATTAAGTCGGAATAACGACTGGATGGCGCAGTTGGTTAAGTGCCTGCCCCGAGTTAGGGGAGTCCCAGGTTCGAATCCTAGTGAAATCGAATCTGGTCCAGTCACCATTTGCCGTTGGGATCAAATTAACGGCACTGGACCTGGTTGCTACCTGGCACAGATTCACTACAAGAGTTCGATCAAGATCTAGAAATTCGCGCAGAGCCTGGGTCAGTGTTTCAATAGTTTTAAGTTTGAGCAAGATTCAGAGCCAGATACAGGGCGATGACCAGACTGAGAACCAGAGCCAGAGACCAGGCGATCAGCAAACCCAGAGACCGGTCGATGGACAGATCCAGAAGCAGAGCCAGAAACCGGTCGATGGTCAGATCCAGAACCAGAGCCAGAGACCGGGCGATGAGCAGACTCAGAACCAGAGTCAGAGACCAGGAAATTACCTTGACCAGAGCTAGGATACCGTACAATGGACCAGTTTTGAGTCTGAGTGCTCCAGCTTAGTGTTTCAAAAATACTCCGAAAAAAAGTCGGAACAATATTTTCAAAACTTGGGAATTTCGGGGGTAAACTTAAAAGGGCATGAAAGCCGTTGCATATGGGAATAGGAAATACGTTCCACAATCCGAACGCATTGCACCGCACAGAGGAGCCCTGCGATTGGGACATATCCAAATCCAAACCTTCACCTCTGTCTCGGAGTGTTACCAAACATGTTCGGGCTTTCATAAGATTTGTGATTGTCAACCACCCCAAAACTTGGTCAAGATTTCAAGACTGCGCCAATTTACTACCAATGCATTGCCAACGCAAAACAATAACACGTGCTCTACAATATCCAACAAAAACTCAAGAGAGATGCTAAACATTCATTAGCTGGCCACAGATAGCGTGCCTACAATCGAAACTCTGCTGCCGTACGATCGTAAGTACAAAACGCTTCGATGCCATTTCCGCTATAAACGAGCATTCAATTAGATGTGGACTTAACGATTGCGAGGCAGATAAGGCCACCAACTGTGAGGGAATTAAGTGTGGCTCACGTAACCAGAAGAGTGTTTCATTGAGAGTGAGGAGACGAGAAGAGTCAGACAGAAGATCAAAATCAAACAAATTCTTTTGCGAATGTTCTAGCTGATAGTTTCTTTCAGCTTTCTTTATTGTGGAACCTATACAACGTCGGCGATCTTGGCGGCAACGATCAGACCAATGAGTCCATCAAAGGCCTCCTTGGCGTTGGGCAGGATCTGCTCTGGGGGAAGGAAGAATCCCGTCTGTCCTTGATCACGCAGCTCGATGGTGAACGAGATTGGAATTCCCGCCACACCGTAACCAAAGTCCTTAGCAGCTCCCGACACCTTATCTGAAATCACGGATCAAATGAGTCGCTGGGGATGAAGGCCTGCGAAAAGTAGAAACTCACAATTAATTGTGGAACTCGATCCTGCGGTGTAGTTGGTTCCGTATCTTAAGCCGGCTGCGAAGGTGAAGCCGTTGCCGACGTCCAGCATGGTGTCGTAGTCTGGTGGTGGGTCTGTGGTGTGGCCCCAAGGGGTCAGCACGTACTGGCCGTACATATGGAAGGCCAGGTAGATCTTGACGTAATTGGGGGGGAAGCTCAACAGGTAGTTGGACAAGTTGACTACTTCCGGCTCGGAGTTGGGATAGGGACCGGCGTACATGTGGTCGCATGGATCGACAGATGCTCCAGCAGCTGAAAAGGGAGACCATCAGCCTGTTGGCATTTCTACGAAGGCGTTCTTTCACTTACCCATCCACTCGAAGTTGAAGTTTCGGTTCAAGTCCGTTCCAACGCACACATCGTTTGGCCGACGGTTCTTGCGCCACAAGCGGTTCTGTGGAAGGGAGCAGGTGCTGTTTAGCCGAACTATAAAGAGCTCACTGCATTTCTACTTACAATGTCGTGAGTGTAGACGAAACCATCTGGGTTCACGATTGGGATTATGTACCAGTCAAAGCTCATGGCGAGCAATCGAATCAAAGGCTCGTTGGAGTTCAGGAGCTGATTTGTGATGTACGTGACCACCGCGGAGGAGACCCACTCGATGGCGTGTATGTTAGAATCGATGACGATCGCCTTGTTTCCCTTCTTGTACGAGATCTTCATTCCCCTGATCTCACGGCCTTCGTACGACTGTCCAATCGAGAACAGTTTCACCACACCACGGTGCTGAACGGCGGCTTGGTCTATGAAGTCGTTGATCTGATCATAAGACGCGTAGTCAGCCCAATCGTTGAGCACTCCTGAGGACAGCTTGCTCTTAACTTGTGGCATCTCAGCGTCGATTAGCCTGGAAGAGGTGACTGGGGACTGAAGTGGATCGAAGAGGAACACAGTTGAGGGGAACTTACTCTTGAATGTTGTTGATGGCCAACTCGTACTCGAATCCACTCTCCTTCAGGAACCCCTCCATCTGCTCTGCTTTCCCTGGGGACACCATGATATCGACATCATCATTTTGGGCGCCGGGCTCATTCCAGAACATCAACTAAGGAAAACAAACGAGAAGCTCTTACTGAGTGTGTTGTGTGGATGTGTGGAGTGTCCGACTTACGTCCAAAGGCTTTTGAAGTTCCTTCAGGCTCTTGTACTGCTCCTCTGTCTGCACCTTAACCCGGTACATCTTGAAGTTGTCGTAGCGAACGCGCTCCTCCTCGGTTGGGGCTGCGGCAGCCCATGATATGAGCGCCAGCAGAACTAGTCCCGTCACTTTCCTCATCTCTCCAGTTCTGACGAAGACTGCCCAGAGGCTCGGTATTTAAGGAAATTTTAATCTACTTGCCTAGCAAGGGGCCACCAGGTCCGAGAACCAATCAAGCGATAGCACAGGCCCATACGATATTTAGGGTTATTGCCTTCCAAACATCAACTCAAACAGCTCTCATTACGGTCTCCGATACGGGGGCGACGACAGGGTCAGGCGAGAGGGAAAGTGCTCGCAGTTTCTACGATTTTCAATAAGAAAACATAAAACATTTAAATTAGCTTTCAATTTTTATGGCAGCGTATCGAGAGATATGCGGATTATTAATTTCTTTGCTGGAAGGTGTGAGTAAATAGCTGCTCAGGTGGAGGCGTCTATTCTGCCGTCTAGATTGGCAATGTGTCCATAAAGATAGAGAGGACTCTTGTGGTAGGCGGGTGGGTGCACCTTTATTGCCGAGTCAAGCAATTGTGAGGTGAGTCTTTTTATTTGCCCCAAATTGGTGGACGTGAGTTTGAACACTTCATAAACAACAACGTTCCTAGAACAGTTTTGATCGTTGCAACATTCTTGAACGTTCTTTTTCTTTCTACGTAAAGATATTTGATGTGGAAGGATGAAGAAGGAGGGAATGATGGGAATGTGTGCCAAATTAGTTCACCCAACAGTCGACTGCCTCGAACAAGTTGAGAGTTTTCTTACTAAGATTTCTAAACAACTGCTTAACTAAGATGAAGTTGTATTGTGACTTGATCGGGAGGATTAGTCGCTTATTTTTGTACAAGTTTATGTTTTTTCATAATCGGTTTTCATGGAGGACAGATTCAATTGGATGGCCGCCTCTGCTGGGTTAACAACTCAATTCAGTTTGGGGACACAAGCTCTTTAGGTTATGATGCCTGCGGTATTGCTGCGGCCGAATGGTTTTACACTCCAGCACCCACAAACCCATTTCAACCATTGGTGGTGAAAAGCAGCAATTTCCTTTTGTTAAGTTGACTTCCAGATTAACTGAAGTCATCTTACACTACATGACTCATAAAAACAGCGCTAATTCGTAAAACTATGTTCACCGTATCGGGTGCGTACCCTTAATCCAATCTCTGTCTAGTTTTAAGAGAATTTTTGTTCGGATGTTTATGAAACACTACACTGGAGCACTCAGACTCAAAAACTGGTCCATTGTACTGCCAGATAGCAATCTACTACTACTTTGATCCCAACGGCAAATGGTGACTGGACCAGATTCGATTTCACTGGGATTCGAACCTGGGGCCGTTCGAACTTGGGACAGGCACTTAAACAACTGCGCCATCCAGACTGGTGAGCTAGTTCACTTAGTTCACTTGTTGGTGCTTTAATGCTTTTTTTAAACTGGTTCGTTCGTGAACTATAAAAGCCTGGAGCTAACCCCCGGTACCTCATCTAACGTTTGACGGGATCATCCGGAGCCAATGAAGCCTCTAATAGCAAATTCAGGTTTTCAAAAATCGAGTAGTGTTGCAAAAGTTGTACTCTCTATGTATTGCTAAATAAAAGGTTTTAACAAAGGCTTACTTTTCGAGGCAAGTCGCCAACTCAACTACTATTCCGAAGGACTAAAGAGTATACTGCGTCAATGCAAATGCGCGATGGCTGAATCTGGATATTGGGTCAACGACGAGAGCCCTATGGCCGATGTTGAACAGGAGGAAATCATTATCAATGATTTACCTAAGTCGCAAGGATATACTCACCGGACATTGTCCAATAGGCACCCATGCCAGAAGGTTAGGTATCCCCCATAGCGACTATTGTAGAAGTTGCAGGGACGAGGAGGAAATAGAGTCGATTGTCCAAATGCAATTGTCCAGCCCTATGGGGAAGGAGACTGCTAACACTAGGCAGTAACTTCTTCGACGAGCTGGAGGGTCTGGAAAAATAGAGCTGAAGCACCTCCTGAGATGTATACAATCTGGGTGGTTCTAATAAGCAGCAAACCCCCCACACATAGGGCACAATGGACACAACTGTTGGTCTCAGTTAGACGCGACCCGGTCACAAGAGCACTGTAGTGTACACCATATCGCAGTAGCCTACACCAAATTACCGAATTGTTCGGTTGCCCTCGACAACGACACTTGGAGTGAGACGGCGAGGCGGATAGCACGTGGTGTACACCGAATCAGAGAATATTACACCTACCATACTGCGTCAATGATTTGTCAACTACTATTTAGCGTCATTGAAAAGGCCTTTGTGAGTGCATCAGTGCAATGAAATTTTATTTTGATTTTGTGGGCGACGTTGCGTATTGGGTAAGGGTGCCGTGACATTGTGCCAAATGGAAAAATTTGATGTAATGACGCTTTTGAATTCCAGTGTTTATTAGTTTTCTGTGGACGCCGTGGCGTAGTGGGTAGGTGCGTCGACTCCTACGCTCGAGGTCGTCGGTTCGAATCTCGAAAAAAACATCAAACATTTTTTGACGGCTCTACCTCTTTCGTGTCACTGACAATGCTCAAAGAGTATAACTGTCTAGAAAAAGCTTCTCAAAATCGCCGTTCGGAATCGGCATTAAACTGTAGGTCCCTTCCAATCGTGAGAGAACAATAGCACGCACAACACGGGTGGTTGCTGAGAAGCTAGGCCCAGGTCCACCTCGGACTGTAGCGCCATCAGAATGGTTTGCTGGAAATCCAAGCGAGCATGAAACACCACACTATCACCTGTAGTTGCCTTGTTTCCATTTGAGCACCTTTCACATAGAAGTGCTTGCACTACGAGTAGGAATTAGAGCTTAATTCTATTACAGCTAATTTCTCAAACTACGTTCCATATAAGAAGTCAGTAAATTCTCTAGAATATTGTCGTCCCTATAAACAGAAAGCAGGCCTAGTTCTGGACAGGAACCCTGAAAAGCTATAATAAATAATAACAAAATATAAATTTTTGCATTAAAATCTTTTAAAATGATATAAAAGAAACAACATAATTTTTTTTTGATTTTTATTGGAGTTCTAAGTACACTCTCCAAAACCTAGACTTTTTGTCACCGCAAGGAAATTTTTGTACCAAAAAGTCTGTATTTTACAAAATAAGGAACTTTTTATAAACACTTATCTACTAACTAATTGACGCCGTGGTATTCTGAAAAATAGTTCTCAATAAATTTCCTATTTTAAATAATTTTTTGAAATTTTCGCACTTCACTTGCTCCGCCATTTATTCATGTCCCAACTTGCAAGCTTCACAGATTGTTTATTTTTCGCCAGAATCCAAATAACGTGCTGTCTTTGGCTTACCAAACGGTACATTTAAGGATCGACAATGATAATTGTCCCTTAAGCGATCGGGTATTTGAAATATTTGACGGAAAAGTAGGCGGTACTAATTAGTACCATCAGATAGGAAAGGGTTAAGCTAACGACACGATTGGGATCTAACAAAGCATGCATCTCAGATCGAATGTCCAGGACTGGAAGCTAATGAATAATTGAAAACTGCACATCATGCGAATATTGTTATCACTGATCGGTCTTAACTTTGCTGTAATATTTTGTAGTCTGCGTCTGCTTAGGCCCATGCATCCAAAATTCACACAGCCGCCGTCTGACTCGTAAAGAGTTTCCTAGGCAGGTGCCTTTTTTTCGTAGGTTTTTTGAAACACTACACTGGGGCACTCAGAATCAAAAACTGGTCCATTTGCCAGGTAGCAACCTACTCCAGTGCCGTTAATTTGATCCCAACGGCAAATGGTGACTGGACCAGATTCGATTTCACTGGGATTCGAACCTGAGACCCCTCTTACTTGGGGCAGGCACCTCACCAACTGCGCCATCCAGTCGCCCGGGAGCTTTATTGGTGTACTTATTGTCTCAAGACCAGCAGGCACTGTCAAGGATGCATATATGCATTCCATATACGAGTATGTAAATTGGAATAAGTGCAAAATTTGTCAGTGGAGTTCGTCCTTTGATTGCGCTCATTCGGACTTACTTGTGAACACTCGTAATTTTTGGCTCATGCTAGACTCCGTTTTCGCTAAGCAACCTAAGCTAAGTCATGCGGCTCACATCGGATCTTCAACTAAGGAAAACAGTGTAAAGTATCTGCCTCATGCTCAGAGGCTTTTGAGATTTCTTCATCTCTAAAGTCTTGTATTACTCCTCTCCTTTCATGTCAATCTAGTACATTTCAAAGTTGTGATAACGAACGCGCCCCTGAGCTGCGACAGCCAATGGAATGAACCCCAGAAGAACCAGTTCAACCACTGCTTTTAGTCCCGCAATTTCATGCAATTTCAATCAGCAAGAGGCTGCCATAAACTTATCTGAAGTGGAGAATATCACGTAGCAATGAGATTTACGGTTATTGCCGTTTAAACGTGAATAAAGATTAACAGCCTCAATCACTCGAAAATTGAGGGTGGCGCGGAGGCTCGGTCTGACGATATGCCAAATAAACGATATCCGATAAATAATTTAGATTTGGTATCTTTTTTTCTTTACAATAATGTTTGTTGTTCCTGATTAAGCACTCTGCGCTTTCTTTCGAGAAAGCTCTGGGCGTGGAGCGTTGTTCTTGTTTTTTTCTTTTGCTGTTGACATTTTTTTCGTTTAAGAATGACACTTTTACGATTACGTGGCTTTTTTTCTTTGGGAGTGTTAACTTGATACCTCAGATTTACCAAACTTCTTACCATCAACGGAAGACACTTGCAACATTTTATGAAAGATTTGATTTCAATTTCGGATGGTAACAGATTCTACGGTAAAAAATTGCCCTGACCCCATTTACGTCCGCTGTACTCTATTCAACTAGCAGCCTTGTATTATTTTCTTTTATATTCAAGATGCAGAAATGTGAATTCAGATCCTGTTGTAGATTGTAGATTGTAGATCAAGACATCGATCCAGATCAATTAAAATGTAGATTTTGACGATGGTGGCAACATGTCCAACACTAAATTACCGCATGATATGCAGTGCATTACTGAATTGATCGCAAAGAGTGTTGATACCTCCGAGAAGTAAGTGCAAGTTATGCACCAGAAACATTTTATTTGGGTAAAATGCGTCTTAAATGCAGCTTAGGAGTTGGAAGAGAGCTTTTTGATGATTCGCCAAAAATCTGACATACTTTCCAAACTCCAAGTCGGGCGATCTTTTAGACTACCAGATCATTGTAGCACAAGTACAATATCCAACAAAAACCGAAGGGAGATGTTGAAGGACCGCTGATAGATAGTCGTACGAACGAAGGCAATATATGAATGAAGTAGAAAATTCCGACAACAATCGCTGTAGTGGTCAGGAAATTCAGTGTGGCTCATACCCTCAGTTACTGTTCAATGGACTGGGATATGATGAAGAGCCCAGTTAGCCCCACAACCCACAGTCAGAATCAAAATTAAAATCAAAATCAAATTCTTTTGCAATTATTCTAGCTGACAGCTTTCTTTATTCTCGAATCTATACAACGTCGGCGATCTTGGCGGCAACGATCAGACCAATGAGTCCATCAAAGGCCTCCTTGGCGTTGGGCAGGATCTGCTCTGGGGGAAGGAAGAATCCCGTCTGTCCTTGATCACGCAGCTCGATGGTGAACGAGATTGGAATTCCCGCCACACCGTAACCAAAGTCCTTAGCAGCTCCCGACACCTTATCTGAAATCATGGATCAAATGAGTTGCTGGGGATGAGGGCCTGCGAAAAGTAGAAACTCACAATTAATTGTGGAACTCGATCCTGCGGTGTAGTTGGTTCCGTATCTTAAGCCAGCTGCGAAGGTGAAGCCGTTGCCGACGTCCAGCATGGTGTCGTAGTCTGGTGGTGGGTCTGTGGTGTGGCCCCAAGGGGTCAGCACGTACTGGCCGTACATATGGAAGGCCAGGTAGATCTTGACGTAATTGGGGGGGAAGCTCAGCAGGTAGTTGGACAAGTTGACTACTTCCGGCTCGGAGTTGGGATAGGGACCGGCGTACATGTGGTCGCATGGATCGACAGATGCTCCAGCAGCTTAAAAGGGAGACCATCAGCCTGTTGGCATTTCTAAGGAGGTGCTCTTTCACTTACCCATCCACTCGAAGTTGAAGTTTCGGTTCAAGTCTGTTCCAACGCACACATCATTTGGCCGACGGTTCTTGCGCCACAAGCGGTTCTGTGGAAGGGAGCAGGTGCTGTTTAGCCGAACTAAAAAGTGCTCACTGCATTTCTACTTACAATGTCGTGAGTGTAGACGAAACCATCTGGGTTCACGATTGGGATTATGTACCAGTCAAAGCTCATGGCGAGCAATCGAATCAAAGGCTCGTTGGAGTTCAGGAGCTGATTTGTGATGTACGTGACCACCGCGGAGGAGACCCACTCGATGGCGTGTATGTTAGAATCGATGACGATCGCCTTGTTTCCCTTCTTGTACGAGATCTTCATTCCTCTGATCTCACGGCCTTCGTACGACTGTCCAATCGAGAACAGTTTCACCACACCACGGTGCTGAACGGCGGCTTGGTCTATGAAGTCGTTGATCTGATCATAAGACGCGTAGTCAGCCCAATCGTTGAGCACTCCTGAGGACAGCTTGCTCTTAACCTTCGGCATCTCAGCGTCGATTAGCCTGGAAGAGGTGACTGGGGACTGAAGTGGATCGAAGAGGAACACAGTTGAGGGGAACTTACTCTTGAATGTTGTTGATGGCCAACTCGTACTCGAATCCACTCTCCTTCAGGAACCCCTCCATCTGCTCTGCTTTCCCCGGGGACACCATGATATCGACATCATCATTTTGGGCGCCGGGCTCATTCCAGAACATCAACTAAGGAAAACAAACGAGAAGCTCTTACTGAGTGTGTTGTGTGGATGTGTGGAGTGTCCGACTTACGTCCAAAGGCTTTTGAAGTTCCTTCAGGCTCTTGTACTGCTCCTCTGTCTGCACCTTAACCCGGTACATCTTGAAGTTGTCGTAGCGAACGCGCTCCTCCTCGGTTGGGGCTGCGGCAGCCCATGATATGAGCGCCAGCAGAACTAGTCCCGTCACTTTCCTCATCTTTCCAGTTCTGATGAAGACTGCCCAGAGGCTCGGTATTTAAGGAAATTTTAATCTACTTGCCCAGCAAGGGGCCACCAGGTCCGAGAACCAATCAAGCGATAGCACAGGCCCATACGATATTTAGGGTTATTGCCTTCCAAACAACAACTCAAACAGCTCTCATTACGGTCTTAATGGTTCGATAGGGGGCGATGACTGGGTCAGGCGAGAGGGAAAGTGCTCGCAGTTTCTACGATTTTCGATATGAAAACATAAAACATTTAAATTAGCTTTCAATTTTTATGGTAGCGTATCGAGAGATATGCGGATTATTAATGCAAGGTGTGAGTAAATAGCTGCTCAGGTGGAGACGTCTATTCTGCCGTCTAGATTGGCAATGTGTCCATAAAGATAGAGAGGACTCTTGTGGTAGGCGGGTGGGTGCACCTTTATTGCCGAGTCAATTGACAGTGAGATAAGTCATTTTATTTGCCCCAAATTGGTGGACGTGAGTTTGAACACTTCATAAGCGGTCTTAGGACTTCAAAACAAGCTGACTTTTGTTATAAAATTCCTGGAACGTTATTTTTTCTTCTACGTAAAATTGGTGAGTAGGGGAAGTGGAAATTAAAAACAAAACAGAACCAACACAGCGGATAGCAATCTTTTCAGATAGTCAAGCTGCTATCAAGGCTCTAACATCTATACCCACAACGTCTAAACTAGTGGATTGCTGCTGCAAGGAACTATCACTTATAGGTGAACGGAGCCCGGTCTCTTTGATCTGGGTTCCCGGGCACACGGGTGTAATAGGAAACGAAGCAGCAGACGAGCTAGCCAGACAAGGATCCAAACTCGATAGTCTCGTTGTGGAACAAGTCCAGGCTCCACTAGGCTTCGTAAAAAACAACATCTACAATCACTTCCTCAAGATCGCCAACGAAAGATGGACCAAGCTGGAAACATGTGTTCTATCCAGAAGTTTATGGCCCAACTACAACCAAAAGAAAACAAATGACCTGCTTAACAACAGTAGAAGAAATATATCCAGAATCACAGCGGTCTGCACTGTACACTGGGCTGTTGGCAGGCATGCTGAAAGACTAGGCATACCATTTAACTCGCACTGCCGCAACTGCCGGGTGGAAACTGAGCCAGAAACCCCCGAGCACTTTCTGTGCAAATGTCCGGCTCTAGCTAGAGTCAGGCAACGCACTCTGGGCAAAGTCTTCTTCAACACCCCTAAAAATCTCTCAGAAGCCAACATTCACAGTCTGCTAGCCTTCATAAATTCCACGAAGTGGTTTCAAAATTAGGCTAATCTGAGTGAATACACACTCTTTTTCACCCTCATCTCACAAAATAGGTATCCCATAGGATGTGGTATCAAAACGGCGCTTTCATGGCGCTAATTGGGTGCGAAAACAGGATCTGTATGTCCACCGCCACTTTTACCTACCTACCTAGGGGAAGTGGAAGGAGAAAGGAAAATAGAGAATGTGTGGCACATTAGATCACACAACAGTCGACTGCTTTGAACCAGTTCACAAATTGTTTACTCGGAGCCGGGTATAACCAGGATAAAGTGGTCTACGGTGTGTTCATCGGGAAGATTACTTCTTCATTTTTGTACAAGTTTACGAAAAGTTAAAACGCAATGGTTCTCATGGAACGCGGCATCAGCTGGGTTCGCGCCTCTGTTGGGTTATTTTGGTCATTCAGGGTCGGTCATTCAGGGTGTTGTTGTGGCTGCGTAATTTAACAATTCCGCTCCCACTTAGCCACTTCGTACTTTAGGTGAACAAAGCCCAGACGGTTTTAGAATTAAGACCACTCGTACCCCTCTCCTTGAGTCAGGGACATGGTGACTAAGAACACAGCTCCTAAATAATACCGCAACTCAAGGTGTTGGAGTCTTGCATTTTCTGTAATGTAGTGACTGGAGCTTACCACATGATATCCAGTGGCTGGAGTTTGGTTCCTGAACCCTTTCATGAATGTACAATTTTCAGTTGTCACAAATTTGATTTTGAGAGTTAACCTCTCCTGGAGAAAAAGGAAAGACGCCTGACTAGTCCTGACAGAAAACCCCGATTAACCAGATCATTCTGGTTGGGTTCTTGTTGGTCTGGATAAATGAGTTCATTTTGAGCATAGTTGAGTGGGCGATGAGCAACCGCAAGAGGCGAACTTATACGTATAAGTATACGTCACGACGAGCGCAGATGCCATCAGAACAAGCAATACGGCCAAGACAGTAGTTCAGCAAATGACACGAGTATGCATCTCAGTTCGCATGTCCGGAACTGGAACCCAGTGAAAACAGAGCAGCCGTCTGGAAGAAGCATCTTGAATTATTATTGTCCTAAGTCCAGCAGACCAGACCAGACCAGACGTCGTGGCTGTGTGGGTTCGTGCGTCGACCCATGCGCATTAGACTTTCATGCTCAAAGAGTATAACTGTCTAGGAAAAAGCTTCTCAATCTCGCCGTTCGGAGTCGGCATTAAACTGTAGGTCTCCTCCACTCGTGAGAGACGCACAACACGAGTGGTTGCTGAGAAGCTAGGCCCAGGTCCACCTCGGACTGTAGCGCCGCCATTATTATTATTATAAGTCCAGCAGACACTGTGAAGGATGTTAGTTGGACTGCAAGACTGATGTGCACTTCATAGAAATGGGAACTTTTTTTTTTGTTGAGAATTTTTGAAACGCTACTGTAGCACTCAGCCTCAAAACTGATGCATTGTACTGCCAGGTAGCAACGGTGCCGTGAACGAAGGCCATATGAACTAACGCCATAATGGCGTTAATTCGCATTTGAAAGTGAATTAACGCCATAATCCACTTATGGCTTTAATTCACTTTCAAATTTGAACTAAAGCCATACATTAAATTGAACTAACGCCATATGGTGTTAGTTCACTTTCGAATTTGAACTAATGCCATACAATGTATTTGAGCTCTAAAGCGCGTTATATGTCCAATGTCCCACCATGATCGGACCACGTTTAGTTTCCAACCAACCTACCTCCCTTGCCCCTTACATGCATACATACATATGAGGTATGCAACCCCCCTGCTTGGCCACATATGCAATTTGGAGTAAGTGCGAGTTTGATTGTATTTACTTTCTTTAAACTCATGCAAATCATGGATACACTCAGTCTCGCGCCTACTTCAAATCCTACATGTGGTCCAGCAGGGGGGTTGCAGGGGGGCAGCATGCCCCCCCATTCCAACATTACTGTTTATACGCCGTAAACTTTTTCCTACAAGACCATGTAAATAATGTAAATTATTGAGATTGATGCGAGTGACTTTAATTCAATTTCAAATGTGAACTAAGGCCACTTTCTAAAACGAACTAACGCCATATGGCTTTAGTTCAAATTCAAATAAGTGGATTATGGCGTTAATTCACTTTCAAATGCGAATTAACGCCATTATGGCGTTAGTTCATATGGCCTTCGTTCACGGCACCGTAGCAACCTACTCCAGTCCAGTGCCGTTAATTTGATCCCAACGGCAAATGGTGACTGGACCAAAGTCGATTTCACTGGGATTCGAATCTGGAACCCCTCTAACTCGGAGCAGGCACTTAACCAACTGCGCCATCCGCTCGTATAAAAATGGGAATTAGTGCGGAAACTGTCAGAGGAGTTCACCCTTCATTCAGACTCACTCAGACTCACTTAAAGACGTTCTTAATTCCAAGCACTTGAAATTTTCGCTAAGCCACCTAAGCCAAGTCATGCGGCTGGTTTTAGAACGTCAAATAAGCAAATCAATACCTGAAGTACCTGCCTCATGTTCAAAGGCTTTTAGAGTTTCTTCATCTTTGAGCTGTTGTATTGCTCCAATCCCTTCATATTAATCCGGTGCATTTCCCAGTTGTAATAACGAACGCGCGCCTGAGCTGCGAAAACCAATTGAATGAACGCCAGAAGAACCAGTTCTTTCGATCCCGCTATTTCATGCAATTTCAATCAGCAAGAGGTTGCCATAGACTTATCTTAAGGGGGGGGGGGGGTGATAACACGTAGCAATAAGATTTACTGTTATTGCCGTTTAAACGTGAATAACGCTTTACAGCCTCAATCGCCCGAAAATCGGGGGTGCCGTGGTGACTTGGTCTGGCGACATGCCAAACAAACGCGATCCCTACGATATCCGATAAACAGTTTAGATTTGGTATCTTTCTCACTTTACGATATACCCTCGTTGTTGTCGATCAAACACGCTACGCTTTCTTCTGACGCTTTGGATGTAAAACGTTTCTTTATTATTGCTGTCAACATTGTGTTTTCTTATCGAGTGACTTTCACGATTACGTGGCTTTATTCTATTGGACTGTTTACTTGATGCTTCAGATTTACCAAACTTCTTACCATCAACGGAAGACACTTGCAACATAAGAATTTTTTGATGATTCGCAAAAAATCTGACATAATTTCCAAACTTCAGGTCAAGCAATCTTTTAGACTACCAGATCATTGTAGTGCTTTCCAGTTGGAAATTACGGCTGTTCGTGAAGCCGCTGAATAGCTATTGATGAGAATGACATCGGCAGCAATTAAAACACTCGAATCGCCAAGTTTAAGATCTAGATTGGTATGAATCTGCCGTATGTCTCCTAACGAGATATCGAGACAACGCAGCTTTATAGTATGCTGGGTTCATGGATACAGAGATATTCCAGGAAACTGTAAAGCAGACGAGTTAGCTAGCCAACCCCATCATTTTCTGTGCCGATATAAACCAAGAGCTTAGAGCTGGCAACCATCGGGACTTGAAAGACGGAGGAACCTTAGCACCTACCTACATGCGAGACGAACGTGGACAAAAATGTATCTTCGGGAAACCACAGCCATCCTCAGACTAAGCAGGAATAAATTGGGCAACTTAGTAGGAGTCCTCACAGGACATTGCGCAATGGGAAGACAGAAATAGATGTCATGAAAATCTGGATGTTCATCCAGAAAACAAGATGGTTTCAAGAGTAGCGGTTGGAAACCGGCTTACTGGCATTAGAGTGGATGTTTTGGATCTAAGTGAGGCTGAGTTCGTCAACGTCAACAAAATGCGCATCACGTAAGCACCACTGCCTATGAGATGCGACGCAACGATTTTTTCATGTTGCGAAGCATCACGATGCTTTAATTTTGTTGGCGTTTCGGAACGGCTTATTGTTTTGTGTTTAAATTGTTTATTTTTTTTTGTAAAAATGTCAAGGAAATTGGTTAATATGGTTAATAATGTTGGCAGTTACAGCGCCAGCATACTTCAATATATTTTAGACAAGAAAAAGAGACAATTGAGTCGGAAAATAAAAAAAAAAATCCGTCACATCACAATAATCTATGATGCGCTGGTTGCTTTTGTTTGTGCATCGTTGCTTTTATGCAGCATTCTAGAACATGATGCAAAGCATCATTGCCAAATGTTTGCGATTAAGAACGCTTGACGTTGCAGTACTCCGCTGATGTTGCGATTACGAACTCAGCCTGAATCCGTTAGCTGTAAGTAAAGTCACCTTATATACCTACTTACCTACTTTCAAAATGAACTCAAACGAAGTTAGGAGTCTAGCATAAGATATGCTAAATGTTCATTCCAAATCCGGTGGCAGTTTATGTTTAAAATGAAATGAAATGTTTAAAACGCAATCTATTACAATCGGCAACACCAACAAGACCAAAAGATCGCCGATAAGGAAACCATATGTCAAAAGAAAAAGGAGATCTGCAAGCGTGAATACAGGAAGGGCCAAATACAAGTTTCTTTTTGAAAATGCAATAAAATTAACAAAATCAATTTTTTGCCATGCATTATGGTTTTTTTTTTTACTAAGAACAAACATTCCCATCAATTATCAAATAGAACGCGGTTCAAGTGGCTGCCTCGGCTGGCTTCGCAGTAGCGTATTCTGTCACACCAATTTTCCAACACCTTGTTGATGGTTTCGGGCTGTAGCTCACGGATTGCTTGGATGATATTGGCTCCCCACAAAAAAAAAACGTCCAAAGGGGTCAAATTGCAGCTCCGAGGCGGCCAATTGACATCGCCAAGACGGCTGATAACATGATTTGGGAATTTGGTGCGCAAAAGATCTGTGGAGTCAAGTCTTATTCTCAGATGAGAGTAAATTACGTTTATTTGGATCCCATGGTCAATCATGCGTGTGGCGAAAACCAAATGAACTGTTGGAAAAATGAAAAGCCGCGGTATAACATGGTGGTGGCTCTGTACCACAGTAAGTGTCCGAGTTCTTCATTGATTGACTGTATGTCTGTAAGAGGGCTTACTCTCTCGCTTCCCTAAGACTTGCCTGGATGTTGTTTGGTCTCAACCGGCTTCTCAGTCCACATACCAAACAAGTACAATATCGAACAAAAAACGAAAAGACCACAGATAGATAGTCGTATGAACGAAGGCAATAAATGAATGAAGTAGAAAGTTCCACCAACAATCGCTGTAGTGGTCAGGAAATTCAGTGTGGCTCATACTCTAAGTTACTGTTCAATGGACTGGGATGAGATGAAGAGCCCAGACTGCCCCACAACCCACAGTCAGAATCAAAATTAAAATCAAAATCAAATTCTTTTGCAAATATTCTAGCTGACAGCTTTCTTTATTCTCGAATCTATACAACGTCGGCGATCTTGGCGGCAACGATCAGACCAATGAGTCCATCAAAGGCCTCCTTGGCGTTGGGCAGGATCTGCTCTGGGGGAAGGAAGAATCCCGTCTGTCCTTGATCACGCAGCTCGATGGTGAACGAGATTGGAATTCCCGCCACACCGTAACCAAAGTCCTTAGCAGCTCCCGACACCTTATCTGAAATCACGGATCAAATGAGTCGCTGGGGATGAGGGCCTGCGAAAAGTAGAAACTCACAATTAATTGTGGAACTCGATCCTGCGGTGTAGTTGGTTCCGTATCTTAAGCCGGCTGCGAAGGTGAAGCCGTTGCCGACGTCCAGCATGGTGTCGTAGTCTGGTGGTGGGTCTGTGGTGTGGCCCCAAGGGGTCAGCACGTACTGGCCGTACATATGGAAGGCCAGGTAGATCTTGACGTAATTGGGGGGGAAGCTCAACAGGTAGTTGGACAAGTTGACTACTTCCGGCTCGGAGTTGGGATAGGGACTGGCGTACATGTGGTCGCATGGATCGACAGATGCTCCAGCAGCTGAAAAGGGAGACCATCAGCCTGTTGGCATTTCTACGACGGCGTTCTTTCACTTACCCATCCACTCGAAGTTGAAGTTTCGGTTCAAGTCTGTTCCAACGCACACATCATTTGGCCGACGGTTCTTGCGCCACAAGCGGTTCTGTGGAAGGGAGCAGGTGCTGTTTAGCCGAACTATAAAGAGCTCACTGCATTTCTACTTACAATGTCGTGAGTGTAGACGAAACCATCTGGGTTCACGATTGGGATTATGTACCAGTCAAAGCTCATGGCGAGCAATCGAATCAAAGGCTCGTTGGAGTTCAGGAGCTGATTTGTGATGTACGTGACCACCGCGGAGGAGACCCACTCGATGGCGTGTATGTTAGAATCGATGACGATCGCCTTGTTTCCCTTCTTGTACGAGATCTTCATTCCTCTGATCTCACGGCCTTCGTACGACTGTCCAATCGAGAACAGTTTCACCACACCACGGTGCTGAACGGCGGCTTGGTCTATGAAGTCGTTGATCTGATCATAAGACGCGTAGTCAGCCCAATCGTTGAGCACTCCTGAGGACAGCTTGCTCTTAACCTTCGGCATCTCAGCGTCGATTAGCCTGGAAGAGGTGACTGGGGACTGAAGTGGATCGAAGAGGAACACAGTTGAGGGGAACTTACTCTTGAATGTTGTTGATGGCCAACTCGTACTCGAATCCACTCTCCTTCAGGAACCCCTCCATCTGCTCTGCTTTCCCTGGGGACAAAGGAAAACAAACGAGAAGCTCTTACTGAGTGTGTTGTGTGGATGTGTGGAGTGTCCGACTTACGTCCAAAGGCTTTTGAAGTTCCTTCAGGCTCTTGTACTGCTCCTCTGTCTGCACCTTAACCCGGTACATCTTGAAGTTGTCGTAGCGAACGCGCTCCTCCTCGGTTGGGGCTGCGGCAGCCCATGATATGAGCGCCAGCAGAACTAGTCCCGTCACTTTCCTCATCTCTCCAGTTCTGATGAAGACTGCCCAGAGGCTCGGTATTTAAGGAAATTTTAATCTACTTGCCCAGCAAGGGGCCACCAGGTCCGAGAACCAATCAAGCGATAGCACAGGCCCATACGATATTTAGGGTTATTGCCTTCCAAACATCAACTCAAACAGCTCTCATTACGGTTTTAATGGTCCGATAGGAGGCGATGACTGGGTCAGGCGAGAGGGAAAGTGCTCGCAGTTTCTACGATTTTCGATAAGAAAACATAAAACATTTAAATTAGCTTTCAATTTTTATGGTAGCGTATCGAGAAATATGCGGATTATTAATTTCTTTGTTGCGAGGTGTGAGTAAATAGCTGCTTAAATGGAGACGTCTATTCTGCCGTCTAGATTGGCAATGTGTCCATAAAGATAGAGGGGACTTTTGTGGTAAGCGGGTGGGAGCAAGTTTATTGTGTGAGGTAAGTCTTTTTAGTTACCCCTAATTTGTGGACGTAAGTTTGAGCAAAAAAGTTCTTAGAGAGTCAGAGCCAACGGAATTTTGTTCTAATGTTCTTTGAACGTCTTTTTCCTTTTTAGGTAAAGATGGAGAGAAAAGAAAGGATGAAGGTGGAAGAAAAGAAGAGAATGTGGTGCAAATTACATAAGCCTTCCTCTGGTGAATCTTGTTGTGCTGCAGTCATCTTGAGTTGATTGTATGATTGCAATGTTGAGCAGAGATCCATTACTTAGATAGTTGTGCCTACCTAACACCGCCAGGGATTTGAGGGAGAGATGTTATGTTTATTGAGACTCACATATGGGTATCTAGGAAAAGTTCGAAGGGGAGCGAGATGAGGCTGATAAAATCTTTTGGTTTCGAATGAACGTCACTCGCAATACCTTTTCTTGAGCCAGCGACGTGAGGCTGCTTTTAAATGTTACACTAACCAAAAGTATTAAAAAATCTTATTTTTTCGGCAGCATAATAGCAAAATGTTGTGTAAACTATGCAGTGCTTTTTGTGTGCCTGTGTAAGTGTAAGTTCGTTGATGAAGCTAAATGGCCAACTATAATGGCCGTACCGAAAATAAGGAGAACTGAAGTAACCGAGCGAAAACAACAAAATGATATACTGTGACTAAAGCAATTGCTTGTGAAATCGAATCTGGTCCAGTCACCATTTGCCATTTGGATCAAATTAACGGCACTGGAGTAGGTTGCTACCTGGCAGTACAATGAACCAGTTTTGAGTCTGAGTGCTCCAGTGTAGAGTTTCAAAAACATTCGAAAAAAAAATTGTGCTTCGCTGAATTTCTGTGAGTTCGTTCACTTTTATAGACTAACGCGGGATCAAAATAAACTGCAAATGTCAGTTGACAGCTGAATTCTCGTTAAGTTCTTGGAAGCAATTATGGACAGTTTGAAATTCGGGGATGCTTCTGGTTACTCTACATTTGGTTTTAGCATAAGCTAGAATTTTCGTACGGCTCTTATAGTTGGCTCTTAAGGCTGGAGCTAACGTCTGGATGAAACATCTTGAATTATAAGTCATAGTTTTGCCTTAAACCCAGTAGGCTATGTCAAGAATTCAGCAGGTCTACAAGACTGCTATGCACATTGTACAGGAAGAGGTACGGAAATTGTCAGGAGAGTTTATCCCCCGAATGCATTCATTCAGACTTATTCGTGAACATTTTTAATTTTTAGTTCATTCTCTCCAAGAACCCATCGAACTTACATGTGTTCTCTGGAGATATGTACCATGATATGAACTTCTTCACCACTTGCCCGCATTCTTTATCTTTTCAACTTGTATACGGCAACAAAAGAAGACTATTCGCAGTCAGTAACAGGCCACGAGGCACAACAATTAATCAAGCGATAGCACGTGGCCATAAACATTAACAGCTCACATTACATGGTGCGACGGCTGAGTCTGGTGGGAGGGAAAATGCTCATGGGTCGATAAGGAAACATAAAAATCATTAATTATATTATATTTGTAGAGAGATATGCAAAATGATGATTTCGTTATTGGGACATTGCTGCTGACCTCCAACCATTGCGCTTTAATGACACTGACTTAACAATGATCAGGAAACTTGCTAATTTGCTTAAAATTTGCGAGTGGATGAGTTCGTTTTCGAGATGAGGTGTCCAGTCCATACAAACGACTCAAGAATGAATTGCAGAATCGAGACAACAAACTTAACGCCCTAGCAACATTATGTTCCTACACCTATCGCCTTTTTCCTATTCCTTAGTCCTTATATTTGTTTCCCTGCCAACGCCTTCCACAATAGCGGCGTCCTTTTTAAAATGTTGACACCAAACAGAAAACCTATTAAGATCGTTCTGAAGAGAGCGAGAATCCCTGCGTGTTGATTTTCATATCGTCGGCGTAAACAGAGAGATGGGAGTCAATGATAATATATCCACATCGTTGGTAGTAAGGATGTAAATGAGTGAACCTAAATGACTACCTTGTGGGACACCTGAAGTTGCCTTAACCGGCCCGAAAGCAAAAGATCTAAATAAGACCTCATATACCCTACCTTTCAGGTAAGAATTGATCCATTTAATGGAGGTAGGTGGGAAACCAAGCGCAGCGTTAGTTGGTGTAAGACCTCCGGCGCAACCTGTCAATTGAATTCAACTATTGCGACTATTTTCTTAAATTTCTGAAGTGTTATTGTTATTCTTAAATAAAAATAATGCCCTTAAAAGAATATTCGATTTTTTTCTTGTTCCTAGTGCCTGTCTGTGGCTACTTATTTTATGCGTTTTCAGTTAGTTTAGTTTATAAGAATTCAAGCAAACCTTAAATTTGAATTACAGTCAAAATCGCTTATAACGACATCGATTATAAGGACCAAATTCTTAGCTCCCGACTGGGCTCCATTGTAATCCCACTGAATAACAAATCGTTTACAACGACATCGCTTACAAAGGCCGATTTCCATTTTTTTAGATAAAATATTCGTATAACGACTAAAATCGACACAGCAGTTGGAGCGACCGCATTTTTTTCTAAAACGGTAAACTGTTTCACTGTAGATGCATTTATTATTTGTTGATTATCTTTGAAGATTGTGTCTCTGGTGTTGACGTTTGAGTTACGCACGATCTTCGTAAGAATGACATTAAAAAAATCGCCTTTCATTGCGTAGTCTTGTCTAAACCCCTTTTTTGACATCAATGGTCTCGGCGAAGTCTTAACCGACCTTGATAAAGTCAAGTGGCCATTCCGCACCGTTATTCTACAAAGACAAACGAGTTTCGGAGGGATGCTAAGATTAGACAACGCGCTGTATAATTTGTCTCCCTAAATACTGGCATAAAAATAATAATAATAATGGTGGCGCTACAGTCCGAGGTGGACCTGGGCCTAGCTTCTCAGCCAACCACTCGTGTTGTGCGTGCTCGTTTCACGGGTGGAAGGGACCTACAGTTTAATGCCGACTTCGAACGGCGAGATTGAGAAGCTTTTTCTAGACAGTTATACTCTTTGAGCATTGTCAGTGACTCGAGAGGTGGAGGTGGTGGAGCCGTGAACAATTTTTTTGAAGAATTGTTTGTCTGAACTTGGATTTGAACCTAGACTGTGAAAGTCTGGTGCGCATGGGTCGACGCACGAACCCACACGGCCACGGCGCCCCCCAAATACTGTCATACGTGGCCTTAAAAACGATAAATAGATTTTCCAAGAACTGTCGCATTGCAAATATCTGGTCGATGATAGTCTTCGCTAGCGCGAACCTCCACTAATATTGACCGATCTGACTCTTCACGAGCTTCAGGCACTTATATAAGACGGCAGAGAAGATCTGATATGCGATATTTAGGAGACTGATCCCTCTGTTGTTGGCACAGTTTGGTCTCCGTTCTTTATCTGCTATCTTCGAGTTATCGGTTACAGCGGCCTATTGCTAATAACGACAAAATTTGTCACTCCCTTGAAGGTCGTTATAACCGATTTTGACTGTATTATGTTGCTTTTAGTAACCTCTCTCATCACATATACAAAATTTAACGTTTGATTGAAATTTTTGACACTGTGTTAGCGTCGATCGGTTAGTAATAGGTCACAGGCTATACGAAAAACATAAATTCGAAGATCTAAGCAAATATTCAACGGATAATCATGAAATTTTGCTCAAATGTTAAAGGCACCCTGAAATTAGATCACCAGCATAGCTTTTACAGATTCATGAAGCATCAAGTGAAAATTGAAAAAAAAAAGAAAATTCTAACACAGCAAACGTCATTCCTCAAAGAAAAACAGCATCAACAAACATCAAAGTTTCACTTCCAAAGTGTTCTCGGAAGTGGGCACAACCTTGAGACTTGTTCGCGATAAGATCGAACAAATATCGTAAAGCCAGAAAGATACCAAATCTAAATTTTTTGTTGAATACCGTAGTGATGGCGTGGGCTTTGCTTATCGCCAGACCAAGTTGCCGCGCAACCCGTGACTTGTGGATAATCGAACCGGTAAAGCGGTATTCACGTTTAAATGGCAATAACCCTTAGGCTGCGTTTATGGCTAAGCGAATTCGCGTCGTGTGAAGCGATGGGTTACGCGGGATTACTCGCAAATACGCAAGCGATTGAGTGTTTATGGCAAAGCGATTTAATTTTATTGGCTTGGGAACCGTCACGCTGGCACGATTGTAAAAGACGTGTTTGCGGCTATTCTCTTGTGTTCAAACATATGGGTCGGAAGACCAGCGATGACTTGTTGACACTGAATGAGAAATTGAATGAATTGTAAGGTGGCGCAAAATTAATCATCCAATTTTGATTTTGAATTACTTTTTTACTTAATAAAAAAAATGATTTTGAGTGATGGAAATCTTTATTTGGACCCATACAATTTTGTCTGCTAAGTGGAAAAGATGACATCCGTCAAGTGGGTGCCGCCAGTGTTGATACACGTTTGCGCGCGTTTTATTGCATTTTCCACGACTTTCCACATGATCTCAATCAAATACGGCCCAATTACTTCTCCCGCGTGAACCCCGAACCACACATTGGATTGGGGTGGATGCAATGGCTTCCTGCATCATACGCGGATTTTCGGTGCCCCAGAAGATTTTGTTTATTGACTTAGTCGCTTAAGTGAAAATACGCCTCGCTCATGATGATTTTCGACACAAAACCGACCTCTCCGTTGTTGAAATCGAGGATGGTTTGACATTTGTATACTTTTTGTATACTGCAGGTGTCTAGTTCACATATGTCAAATATGATTAAGGTATGACGCCATTTGGAAAAACCCTAACATCTTCCGATAGGATGATTAGTTTTGCGCCTTGTACTAGAAGCATCACTGGAAAGCGTATTTCTTTCAGTATTCCGATTGTATTCCTGGCAGAATGTTCCATTTTTTAGCTATAAAAACTTTCGTTCGTTCGTGTCACAGGCGCCGCTTCTGTTGAAGGTGCCGTGACATTGTGCCAAACATTGTATAGTTGAAGCTGAATGCTGCAGAATTTGTCATGTTAAGTACCTGATTAACACAAGTCCAGTGGAGCATCGCAAGGGGATCTTTAATCAACATTTCCGAACTTACCCCGCCTTATATTGATGGCCACTCATCTTTTCCATCACAGAGCAAAGAGCAAAGTAAGCAATTTATCAGCAATAAGATCTTCGAAAGCAGTGGAGACCTCCAACCGAACTTAGCTTTCTGGATGCGTCTCTAGACTCGATGTCTAAATGTATGTGCACCAAAATTAGAGAACGACAAGCCGCGATCAGGCTAAGGGGGTTCGGGTAAAGGACTGTATAATTATACGGCCACAGGAACATTCTAGAGAGTGCGAAACCCAAACTAAATTTACTTGTTACCCCACCAGAGGCGGACTTTCAGCCGATGCCGGGTTCCATGTAAACCATCTGACTTTCATTTTTCATAGCAAAAATGACGAAGTAATTCTTACGACTGGATGGCGCAGTTGGTTAAGTGCCTGCCCCAAGTTACAGGGGTCCCAGGTTCGAATCCCAGTGAAATCGAATCTGGTCCAGTCACCAATTGCAGTCGGGATCAAATTAACGGCACAGGTAGTGTGCCTACCTACACCCTACACTACATAACGGTGGAGTAGGTTGCTACCTGACAGTACAATAGACCAGTTTTGAGTCTGAGTACTCGAGAGAAGAATTTCAAAAATCCTAAAAAAAAATTGTTCCCGAAGAATACACTGTTTAACTTCATCCTAGTTAAACCCGAGCTCGTGTAAACGTCTTAAAAGTTGTTTAGAAATCTGGGGGAAAAAAACTCTGAACTGGTTTAAGGCAGTCAACTGTTGAGTGATGCAATTTTAAGCACATTTTCTACTTTCCTTCCTCCTTCCACCTTCTCCTTCTCGCATCCTTTACGTAGAAAGAAAAAGAACATTCCTAGGATGTTAGATCAACAGTCCGTTGGCTCTGAAACTCTGAGAACGTTGTTGTTTATGAAGTGCTCAAACTCACGTCCACCAATTTGGGGTAAATAAAAAGACTTACCTCACAGTTGCTTGGCAATAAACGTGCTCCCTCCCGCCTACCACAAGAGTCCCCTCTATCTTTACGGACACATTGCCAATCTAGACGGCAGAATAGACGCCTCCACCTAAGCAGCTATTTGCTCACACCTCGCAACAAAAAACTTAATAATCCGCATATTTCTCGATATGCTACCATAAAAATTGAAAGCAAATTTAAATGTTTTATGTTTTCTTATCGAGAATCGTAGAAACTGCGAGCACTTTCCCTCTCGCCTGACCCAGTCGTCGCCCCGTATCGGAGACCGGACCATTAAGACCGTAACGAGAGCTGTTTGAGTTGATGTTTGGAAGGCAATAACCCTAAAAATCTTATGGGCCTGTGCTATCGCTTGATTGGTTCTCGGACCTGGTGGCCCCTTGCTGGGCAAGTAGATTAAAATTTCCTTAAATACCGAGCCTCTGGGCAGTCTTCGTCAGAACTGGAGAGATGAGGAAAGTGACGGGACTAGTTCTGCTGGCGCTCATATCATGGGCTGCCGCAGCCCCAACCGAGGAGGAGCGCGTTCGCTACGACAACTTCAAGATGTACCGGGTTAAGGTGCAGACAGAGGAGCAGTACAAGAGCCTGAAGGAACTTCAAAAGCCTTTGGACGTAAGTCGGACACTCCTCACATCCACACAACACACTCAGTAAGAGCTTCTCGTTTGTTTTCCTTAGTTGATGTTCTGGAATGAGCCCGGCGCCCAAAATGATGATGTCGATATCATGGTGTCCCCAGGGAAAGCAGAGCAGATGGAGGGGTTCCTGAAGGAGAGTGGATTCGAGTACGAGTTGGCCATCAACAACATTCAAGAGTAAGTTCCCCTCAACTGTGTTCCTCTTCGATCCACTTCAGTCCCCAGTCACCTCTTCCAGGCTAATCGACGCTGAGATGCCACAAGTTAAGAGCAAGCTGTCCTCAGGAGTGCTCAACGATTGGGCTGACTACGCGTCTTATGATCAGATCAACGACTTCATAGACCAAGCCGCCGTTCAGCACCGTGGTGTGGTGAAACTGTTCTCGATTGGACAGTCGTACGAAGGCCGTGAGATCAGGGGAATGAAGATCTCGTACAAGAAGGGAAACAAGGCGATCGTCATCGATTCTAACATACACGCCATCGAGTGGGTCTCCTCCGCGGTGGTCACGTACATCACCAATGAGCTCCTGAACTCCAACGAGCCTTTGATTCGATTGCTCGCCATGAGCTTTGACTGGTACATAATCCCAATCGTGAACCCAGATGGTTTCGTCTACACTCACGACATTGTAAGTAGAAATGCAGTGAGCACTTGTTAGTTCGGCTAAACAGCACCTGCTCCCTTCCACAGAACCGCTTGTGGCGCAAGAACCGTCGGCCAAATGATGTGTGCGTTGGAACAGACTTGAACCGAAACTTCAACTTCGAGTGGATGGGTAAGTGAAAGAACGCCGTCGTAGAAATGCCAACAGGCTGATGGTCTCCCTTTTCAGCTGCTGGAGCATCTGTCGATCCATGCGACCACATGTACGCCGGTCCCTATCCCAACTCCGAGCCGGAAGTAGTCAACTTGTCCAACTACCTGCTGAGCTTCCCCCCCAATTACGTCAAGATCTACCTGGCCTTCCATATGTATGGCCAGTACGTGCTGACCCCTTGGGGCCACACCACAGACCCACCACCAGACTACGACACCATGCTGGACGTCGGCAACGGCTTCACCTTCGCAGCCGGCTTAAGATACGGAACCAACTACACCGCAGGATCGAGTTCCACAATTAATTGTGAGTTTCTACTTTTCGCAGGCCCTCATCCCCAGCAACTCATTTGATCCATGATTTCAGATAAGGTGTCGGGAGCTGCTAAGGACTTTGGTTACGGTGTGGCGGGAATTCCAATCTCGTTCACCATCGAGCTGCGTGATCAAGGACAGACGGGATTCTTCCTTCCCCCAGAGCAGATCCTGCCCAACGCCAAGGAGGCCTTTGATGGACTCATTGGTCTGATCGTTGCCGCCAAGATCGCCGACGTTGTGTAGATTCGAGAATAAAGAAAGCTGTCAGCTAGAATATTTGCAAAAGAATTTGACTTTAATTTTGATCTTCTGTCTGACGGTGGATTTTGGTCTGTGTTGAACTAAATTGAACTAAATTGTTCATCCGACAGCGTGGGATGTAATGTCCTACAGACATTTCTAATCGAAATCAGAAGCCGTCCTCACTATTTCTTCTTCTTTTTGCGGCCAAATGAGAATGGCTGCTTGACGGAGTTAACAACTCCTGATCGATGTTTTTCTTTCTTCTTCAGGTTGTAGGGTCTCTTGCTTGTTTACTGGGAAAGCAAAAGTCGAGCGCAATCAGTAACGCAGACTAGGGAACTCGAGTGATTTCGTCGAACCCAACGGACCCTAGCTTCTGGAACAAAGACTATCTCGTGAACAAAAAGTTGAATACTTCGCTGGCAAGAGGTCTTTCCAATGGAGCCCACTGGGATTTGGAAAGTTTTGGATCTGGGGATTGCGAAGGATTCAACGTCAGTAATCAGATTCGGAATATTTTGTGGAACATTGTTGTGATGGAAGATAAGAGGCTTAAATTAATGAAGTTTAACATTGGTTCGATGTCCCTAAATTCTGTGTATGCGTCGAACGCAATTGGAGGTTCAAACTTCAGCGCAAGAGAATTTTTCCTTACATACTCGTAAACCGAGTTCCTCGGCACAACTATGCTGACTTTGGCTCATGTTCATGTTTTCCAGTTCAGCGAGTGCTGGATGTGACTCAAAATCAATTCCTTACCATTCGTTGCTCAGAGCTGTATAGAGCGTCTTCCAAATGCCGGTAAGAAGTTTGGTAAATCTGAACCGACTGGATGGCGCAGTTGGTTAAGTGCCTGTCCTAAGTTAGAGCGGTCTGGGTTCTAATCCCAGTGAAAGCAAAGTTAATACGCTCTTATCCGGTTTCTCAAATCTGGTCCAGTCACCATTTGCCGTTGGGATCAAATTAACGGCTCTATCACTGGAGCGGTCGATTAGTGGTAGTAGTCTGACTGTGGGTATCACAATGAAACAACATGGTCTATGTGTGCTGGTGAATTCACTAGCAGCCCCCTAACCTAACTTAACCTAATCTTAGTAAATCTGAGGCATCAAGTAAACAGTCAGTAAGTGTCATTCCATAAGAAAAGAACATGTTAACAGCCAAAACAAAGAAACGTTTCACTTTTCAGAAGAAAGCGTAGCGTTCTTGATCGACAACAACGAAGGTATATCGTAAAGTGTGAAAGATACCGAATCTAAATTGTTTATCGTATACCGTAGGCATCGCGTTTGTTTGACATATCGCCCGACCAAGTCACCACGCCACCCCCGATTTCCGAGTGATTGAGGCTGTAAAGCGTTATTCACGTTTAAACGCCAATAACAGTAAATCTTATTGCTACGTGATAGCCCCCACTTAAGATAAGTTTATGGCAACCTCTTGCTGATTGAAATTGCATGAAATAGCGGGATCGAAAGGAGTAGTTGAAGTGGTTCTGATGGCGTTCATTCCATTGGTTGTCACAGCTCAGGGGCGCATTCGTTATGACAACTGGGAAATGCAATGGATTAACATGAAGGGAAAGGAGGAATACAAGAGCTCAGAGACGAAGAAACTTCAAAAGCCTTTGAACATGAGGCATGTACTTCATATTGTTTTCCTTATTTGACGTTCTAAAATCAGCCGCATGACTTAGCTTAGGTTGTTTAGCGAAAATTTCAAGTATGAGCTTGGAATTCAGAACATCTTTAAGTGAGTGTGAGTGAGTCTGAATGAAGGACGAAATCCTCTGACAGTTTCCGCACTAGATCCCATTTCTATAGGACTGGATGGCGCAGTTGGTTAAGTGCCTGCCCCGAGTTAGAGGGGTCCTAGGTTCGAATCCCAGTGAAATCGAATCTGGTCCAGTCACTATTTGCCGTTGGGATCAAATTAACGGCACTGGAGTTTGTTGCTACCTGACAGTAGAATGGACCAGTTTTGAGTCTGAGTGCTCCAGTAGAGATTCAAAAATCCTCCGAACAAAAAAAAAGGCCTTAACCACAGCTTGGCTGTCGCTACAGACGCAAATACTTCGCCCCTTCCACCGATTCTTCACAATGTAGTTCCTAGCCATTAGGATCGCAAAAGTTTCCGTTTGGAAAAACCTACGCAAATTGATCTAACGAGGTGTGCAGTCTAAAGTTGTCGCTCTCCACGAAGGCACCAGCACCAGATCCTTCATTGGTCTTGGAGCCGTCTGTGAAGATTCGACTACATTCCTTTCCTGTCTCAGATTCTGGCCAGAGCCAGTCCTGAATGCAGGGAAAGTCGACTTTGTATGTTCGTCGCAGCTAGATCCATAAGACTGGGGTCAAAGGAAATGCGATGAGCAAGGTCATCGAAACTCCAGTGCGAGTCAAGAATCGCCCCGTCCGACGAGCTAAGCCGTGCAACCGCAAGCGTGCCGCCGTCCTACTCACCGTCACCGTGGCCCAGCCAACCATGCTTGTAACACCCTTTTACCACTTCTAGGATAGTTCAGGAATGAATTTGATCGGTAGCTAAGTTCGCTAAGACTTGTCTGGATCCCGGGGCACCACGGGATCACAAGAAATGAGATCGCCGATGAACTTGCTAGGCGAGGATCAGATGAGGCATTCTCAGGACCTGAACCTACGCTGGCCTGTGTCCTTGGTTAGGGCCTGCATCGATGGTTGAACTTCTCGAGAGCACAACCGCAGGTGGCATGACTCTCCAGGATGTAGACAGATCAAGCGCATGCTCCCCAACGTCTGTAAGAAATTCGCGGCTTTCTTGTTACCTCTTAACAGAAAAGATTGCAGACAACTCACCGGCTTACTAACGGGGCACTTCGCCAAACACCTAAATATGCTTGGCCTATGCGATGAAACCCTCTGCGACGCCTGTGGAGAAGTCGATGACACTGCAGAGCACTTCCTCTGCCATTGTCCCGCCGTTGCTCCGATCAGGTGGCAGTTATTCAGTGCTAATGTGGTGAGAGCTGATGATGTAGGCTCCTCATCACAGAAGCGTCTGCTTCTTCCTTCGGAAGACCATGAAATTTCAGCAAAAGTAGCTTGCTGCCTGGTAGTACAATGGACCAGTTTTTGAGTTTGAGTGCTCCAGTGTAGTGTTACAAAAAAAAACTCCGACAATAAACTTAACAGCAAAGATGTCGTGGCAATCGCCCAACAGATGGCTCTAACTCCTGATCCACTTCCTCTTCTATAACTTTGTAACTTATCTAAACTTTATCAAGATCCCCGAAACAGCCTTAATTTTTCAAATCTCTTAGACACGCTTCATATTCGATGTTGCTAGTCTCTCCTGCTTCAATAGGACCATCTTCTCATCATTTTTAATAATGTCTGCCTTTTTGAAACAATTTTTTTATTTGTATCTTTTACGATGTGCAACGCTTTTAAGACAGTAATTTCTTTTGAAAAAGTTTCAAAGCAATCACCTTCAAGTGCAAGAACTTGTTTCTTTTATGCTTTGGAATGAAAGTTCGTTTCTTTAGCTCGTTTTTATATAGAAGACGGAAAAATGGCACGGTATTTCTTAGAATAAGAGGAAGAAGGCGCAGTAGAGGAAGACAGCGACTCAGGTGACGCACGCAAGTGGAAGGGAACGTCAACCAACTGTGCGTGCGAAACTGGAGGCAGCTAGCTAAAGATAGAGCTGACTGGAGACGCTTGTTGGCTAAGGTCCAGGTCCACCCTGGACTGTAGCGCCACCTTAAGTAAGTAAGTAGGTGTTTCTTCCGTGTCTATCCGTGTTGGACTGTACCTGATTTCGAGTAAACATTTCAAAAGTTGGGAAAAGACTGTGAATAGGTTCAAAGGAGCTAACTATTGTGTGATGTAATTTGCCACATATTCTCTTCTTTCCTTTCCCCTTCCACTTTCCCTTCTCACAAACTTTACGTAGAAAGAAAAATAACGTTCCTAGACTGTTAGAACAAAAGTTTGTTCGCTCAGAAACTTTAAAAACGTTGTTGTTTATGCACACGACCTCAAAATTGGGCCAAATAAAAAGACTTACCTCACAATTGCTTGGCAATAAACGCGCTCCCACCACAAGAGTCTCCCGTATCTTTATGGACACATTGCCAATTTAGACGGCGAAAAAGACGCCTACACCTGAGCGTACTTTGAAATAAAGAAATTAATAATCCGCTCCGCATATCTCTCGATATGCTACCATAAAAATTGAAAGCAAATTTAAATGTTTTATGTTTTCTTATCGAAAATCGTAGAAACTGCGAGTACTTTCCCTCTCGCCTGGCCCAGTCATCGCCCCGTATCGGAGACCGGACCATTAAGACCGTAACGAGAGCTGTTTGAGTTGATGTTTGGAAGGCAATAACCCTAAAAATCTTATGGGCCTGTGCTATCGCTTGATTGGTTCTCGGACCTGGTGGCCCCTTGCTGGGCAAGTAGATTAAAATTTCCTTAAATACCGAGCCTCTGGGCAGTCTTCGTCAGAACTGGAGAGATGAGGAAAGTGACGGGACTAGTTCTGCTGGCGCTCATATCATGGGCTGCCGCAGCCCCAACCGAGGAGGAGCGCGTTCGCTACGACAACTTCAAGATGTACCGGGTTAAGGTGCAGACAGAGGAGCAGTACAAGAGCCTGAAGGAACTTCAAAAGCCTTTGGACGTAAGTCGGACACTCCTCACATCCACACAACACACTCAGTAAGAGCTTCTCGTTTGTTTTCCTTAGTTGATGTTCTGGAATGAGCCCGGCGCCCAAAATGATGATGTCGATATCATGGTGTCCCCAGGGAAAGCAGAGCAGATGGAGGGGTTCCTGAAGGAGAGTGGATTCGAGTACGAGTTGGCCATCAACAACATTCAAGAGTAAGTTCCCCTCAACTGTGTTCCTCTTCGATCCACTTCAGTCCCCAGTCACCTCTTCCAGGCTAATCGACGCTGAGATGCCACAAGTTAAGAGCAAGCTGTCCTCAGGAGTGCTCAACGATTGGGCTGACTACGCGTCTTATGATCAGATCAACGACTTCATAGACCAAGCCGCCGTTCAGCACCGTGGTGTGGTGAAACTGTTCTCGATTGGACAGTCGTACGAAGGCCGTGAGATCAGGGGAATGAAGATCTCGTACAAGAAGGGAAACAAGGCGATCGTCATCGATTCTAACATACACGCCATCGAGTGGGTCTCCTCCGCGGTGGTCACGTACATCACCAATGAGCTCCTGAACTCCAACGAGCCTTTGATTCGATTGCTCGCCATGAGCTTTGACTGGTACATAATCCCAATCGTGAACCCAGATGGTTTCGTCTACACTCACGACATTGTAAGTAGAAATGCAGTGAGCACTTGTTAGTTCGGCTAAACAGCACCTGCTCCCTTCCACAGAACCGCTTGTGGCGCAAGAACCGTCGGCCAAACGATGTGTGCGTTGGAACGGACTTGAACCGAAACTTCAACTTCGAGTGGATGGGTAAGTGAAAGAGTACCTCTTTACAAATGCCAACAGGCTGATGGTTTCATTTTCAGCTGCTGGAGCGTCTGTCGATCCATGCGACCACATGTACGCCGGTCCCTATCCCAACTCCGAGCCGGAAGTAGTCAACTTGTCCAACTACCTGCTGAGCTTCCCCCCCAATTACGTCAAGATCTACCTGGCCTTCCATATGTATGGCCAGTACGTGCTGACCCCTTGGGGCCACACCACAGACCCACCACCAGACTACGACACCATGCTGGACGTCGGCAACGGCTTCACCTTCGCAGCCGGCTTAAGATACGGAACCAACTACACCGCAGGATCGAGTTCCACAATTAATTGTGAGTTTCTACTTTTCGCAGGCCCTCATCCCCAGCAACTCATTTGATCCATGATTTCAGATAAGGTGTCGGGAGCTGCTAAGGACTTTGGTTACGGTGTGGCGGGAATTCCAATCTCGTTCACCATCGAGCTGCGTGATCAAGGACAGACGGGATTCTTCCTTCCCCCAGAGCAGATCCTGCCCAACGCCAAGGAGGCCTTTGATGGACTCATTGGTCTGATCGTTGCCGCCAAGATCGCCGACGTTGTGTAGATTCGAGAATAAAGAAAGCTGTCAGCTAGAATATTTGCAAAAGAATTTGACTTTAATTTTGATCTTCTGTCTGACGGTGGATTTTGGTCTGTGTTGGCAGCGAACTAAACTGTTCGTCCGACGAGGTCGGGGTTAACTACATATTATCGATGTCATTGTCTCTATCAGTTTAGAGAGTTTAATTCGAATACATCCGAGATTTGCTTTCAGGTCATATCATCGATGACATGGTATCGTCATCTACTCCTGTGTCCGTCCCGTCGAAATCACAGTCATAGAACCCTGGTCAAAATGAACTGCCAAAACTTCTTTTTTGATCCGAGTGTATGAAAAAATCGTCGACAGTCTTTTTTAGTTGGGATCTGGAAATAGCAGGTGATAGGATCCGGATTCATTCGGAAATAATTATTTTCTGCTGTCATTGAAAGAATTTCTTCCCGGACATTGCGTCTTAATCGTAATGATCTTGCCCCAATAACTTCACCAACGCGAGAGGTAACGAGTACTAGGGCGAATTAAATGACATTCTTTCATTCAATTCTTTCATGACGTTCTCACTGACCTTCCTTTTTGCAAAGGGCGATGAGGCGTGTTAAAGGCCAACCATAATGGCCGTACAGCAACTTAAGAGAACTTATGTAATCAAGCAAATACACAAAAATGATAAAATGCGACTACAGCAACCACTTCAGTTTCGTTAAGTTTCGTTAAGATTCGTTAAGTTTTGCTCAGTTTCCTTCAGTTCGTTCACTTTTGCTTACTCACGACGAAGAGAGAGTTAAATCGCTCTCTACGTATGGAAATGTCAGTTGACAGCAGCAATTAAGGACACTCTAAAATTTGACGATGCTTCTGGTTACTTTTCGTTTGGTTGTGATATAAGTTTAATTTTTTGAACGAACCGAGCCATTATCGTCGAACCCTTAGGCTGCGGCCACGCAGTGAGCGACGAGCGATTGAGCGAAGACCACGCAAAAAAAAACGACGCCAAAAAATCAAAACACATGAAATTATATGGAGGCGGCCACGTAAGCTCAGAGCGACGTGCGATTTTTTCAAGCGACAGACCGACGTCGCTCGGCAATCAAATCTGTTTTAATTTTTTAGTCGACCGCTGAGCGACGAAAGAGCAACTAAACGTAGAAAGTTTGATCTCAGCTGTTCAAAACCGCCCAGTTCTATGGAAGGACAACCACAAGGACTATAAAAATAAAAATATCACCAAAAAGCGGTGGAATGAAGTTGGACATATTGGTAATTGTTATTTGAAAGGATGAGCTTCGTAAAGCAGACAGTTGTTCCAGATCCAACTGAAGGGAATATGAGACAGCCAGAGGATTATTCATATGAACGTGACTATCAACTAAAGACGAACTGAACTTGAAAATGACATTTTCGCAACTAATCGCTCAGCGATGACGCTCAGTAAATGGCCACCCATCGCTCAGACTCGTCCCTCTATCGCTTGTCGCTCAATCGTTAGTCGCTCCTTGCATGCCCGCAGCCTTAGATGTAAGTGCGATGTTCATTCTAATTCTGGTGCATACTTCTAGGCGTTGTAGCGTTTCACCAAAACACATGCAGTATTGACTGAAAACATCGCACAGCTTTTCTTTGTTGCCAGAAGATAACGTATCGTCGAATTTTTTTTTCAGTTAATTGGTCTAAACGACGATATCCTTTTTCCCGATAATTGAGAGCCGCTTGTCATTCCACAGAATGTCATTCCTAAGAAACGGCATCAACTCGTCCTTAACAATTAAGAGCCCGTCAGCCGTCTGTTCTACTTCATTTTTCTGTATCGCCCCGGATTCCGTGAACCTGTTTGATGTGAACGGAGCGTGTGGTTGAATTTTTTTAATACTTTGAGCGAGCAGTTGTTGACTGAACGAACGTGGATCAAAGAATGCATGCGCAATTAACACTGTTTAGGAAACCTTTGATATCAAAAAGGGATTTCGGTATAAGCGCCTCGCCATTTTGCCATCATACTTTAGCAACGCTCTTCAGAAGATCGTGCAAATGTCACTGGTAGACACTAGAGGCACGATCTTTTAATGATCCTTAGAAAGAGCTGGAAAATGCGAACGACATTGCTGAGATAGGGCGACCGCAACGAACCGCCAATGAGGCACAAATTGAGCAAAACAGAGTACATTTTGCTTGAAATAAGAATGTACATCGACGACTAGACCAAAACACCACAATGGGTGGTTCGAGGAAGTAAAGGACTCCATCTATACCCGGGGGTTAGAATTGACTGAAATTGGACACGAAAAGTCAGTCACCCCGAGCATACGGAACAGAGAACGACCACGGTCATGGCGGCGCACACAAATTGAGCGAGGCCTGTCCTGCAACAGCTACTGAGGGATTGTTTGAGTTGAACTTGCGAGACTTATCAGTTGCCTAAGACCAGTGAAAACCCAGAAATTTTTTTAGCACTCATCGTATGATCCATCACTTTTCGCCTGTAAACCCCGTCTGTGAAAATGAGAATTAAAAGCTAGGGTGAAGCGGTAAAATCTCAGTACAAATCAGCTATTAGGTTTCAAAGCGTTTCTTGTACGAGTAAGTGTCGTCAATTCACAAATGAACCTCAAACGACTGGATGGTGTAGTTTGTTAGGTGCCTGCCCCAAGTTAGAGGGGTCCCAGGTTCGAATCCCAGTGAAATCGAATCTGGTCTAGTCACCATTTGCCGTTGGGATTAAATTAACAGCACTGAAGTAGGTTGCTACCTGGCAAATGGACCAGTTTTGAGTCTGAGTGCTTCAGCTTCAAAAATCCTCCGAAAAAAAAAAATATATCTCAGGATACTTACCAAAACGCTGACCGTTCACTTAACCAACAAAAACAAGCCAAGTTACCCACATTTTGTTTCGCTTTTATTATCCCGTTCCCATTTAAGCTCTTAAAACTTAAGCGCCTTACTTCAGTGATTTTCACCAAATCCGCTCCTGGCATTCAAATTACCCACACTTCACTTGTCAACATCTGAAATGTTCCCACACCTCTCGCAACATGTTGCCCATGGCTCAGGGGGAATGAATGGCGACGAAGGAAGTTGGAAGACGTCACACGTCGACGGCCTTCGCCATCCGTCAGAGGAAGGGCTCTGCCTCATCTGTTCCCTCCCCTCCTCCTCCCTCTTCTCCTCCTTTTCCCTCACATCCCCTCACATCCCCCAAACCCGCGATCAACGTCGAAACAATTAACACTTTCACTATCGCCCAACCCTTTAATCTGCCGCGCACCGCAAGCAGCAGCGGCTGTAAAAATGAACACCGCTCACGTACCACCGCCGGTGTGATCTTATCGCATGCTTAAGTAGCAACGGTACTTCTGATAAATGGGTTATATGGTCTCATTACAGTCCGATTGAGGTACACCACTTGAGTTAGTCTCGAAGAAGCCTTCAGTCGTCTTTGAGGCGTTGACAAATCGAGAATGCGAACCGTGGGTGCAGTTGTTGGCTTGTTGCTTCTGGTGGTCCTTCCGCTGGCTGCGCCAGAAGCTGCTGTCCGCTTTGACGGCTACAAAGTTTTTAAGGTCCTCGTGGATGCAGATTGGAAGTACCAGAGACTGAGGAATGTCGAACAGGATTTCAAGGTAAGTGGGCTGTCGGTTCGCTGGTTCGATGTGGAGGCCTATTCACTGAGTCTTTTCCTAGTTAAATTTCTGGAAAGAGATTCGCTCCCTGGGTGACGACTGTGACATCATGGTGCCTCCAGGACTGGCGTCAGACTTTCAGTCATTCCTGCAGAGAACCGGGATTCCGTTCAACTTGACGATAGACAACGTTCAAGAGTAAGCCTTCGTCGCGACTGCCTTGTGGTGTCTTGTTTCATGAGCGTGTTCACAGATTGATTGATGGTGAACATCCGAAGACGCGGTCAACGACGTTCGACTGGACGGACTTCCGCACACTTGCCGAGATCAACGACTGGGTGGAGGACATCGCTCGACGCTTCTCCAAGCAAGTCACGCTCTTTTCGATCGGGAAGTCCTACGAGGGTCGTGACATCAAGGGGGTCAAGATCTCCTACAAGGAGGGCAATAAGGCGATCTTCATTGAGTCCACGATCCACGCCCGGGAGTGGATCACTCCGGCCGTGGTGACCTACATCATGGATGAGCTCCTGGTCTCGCGGCATCCCGGAGTCCGTGACATCGCCGAGAACCTCGACTGGTACATCATTCCGGTGCTGAACGTGGATGGATACGCGTACTCGCACGAAGTTGTAAGTCGAGGGAGATCCCTTCCCCGGGCACCTCTTAAGTCTTCCGTCTCCTTTCAGAACCGCATGTGGCGGAAGAGTCGCCAGCCTCATGACCCCAACTGCGTCGGGACCGATATGAACCGGAACTTTGGCTTCCTTTGGATGAGTAGGGCACGCCTGTGTGTCTCCTCTTTTCTAGTCTCATTTTGATTCCTCTCCTCAGGCGCCGGAGCATCGGACGATCCCTGCACCGAGACGTACGCTGGTCCCTTCGCACAGTCAGAGCCGGAGATCGATCAGCTCGTCAAGTTTGTCGACACCCTGCCGGAGGACTACATCAAGATCTACGTCTCCATGCATTCGTACGGGCAGTACGTCCTCTCCCCCTGGGGCCACACTGAAGAGCTGCCAGAGGGTTATGCGGCCATGATGCATGTCGCCAAGGGCTACGCCGATGCCCTGAACAGACGCTACGGAACCGTCTTCACCTACGGATCCAGTGCTACAACGCTCTGTAAGTTCACCACCCAGTCCCAAGACACCTCCTCTAAGCACCTCTCCTTACAGACAAAGTCTCAGGATCCGGCAAGGAGTGGGCTTATGGCGCCAAAGGCATCCCGATCCCATACACGATCGAGTTGCGCGACAAGGGCTACTACGGCTTCATCCTTCCTCCGGAGCAGATCATCCCCACGGCCAAGGAGGTCCTCGAGGGCTACATCGGCATGATCCTCGCCGCTCGGGAGATCGGCATTCTTTGAGAGAAATCAAATAAAACCCCAGTATACCGTTAGATTTGAAAAGAACATTTATTCCTTCATTTGTGTGAGTTGCGGATGTTAACGAGTACGCGCAGGGTTCCGAGTTAAAGTTAGTTATTCACAGTTAGACTGGTGGCTAGTACTTAGGTCAAGACCGCTTAGTATAAAACGCATTTTAACTTAATTAGGTTTACATTAACGAAAGGCGTCCTTAGATTCTAGGTTAGAGTAGGCTTGTCATCCGATGAGCAGCTGGTGAGTTCCATTTCTGTGTTTGTGTCATCCTCGAAGCATTTCTACGAACTAATGTGGCCGTCTTGAGGGAGAACGATTCATGGAGGGGCAGGAGGAATGGAAATCTTGAGAATTGAGTCTTGAGAAGTCTTCAACTGAAGTCTTGCAATGGCCGAAATGATTTGGAATGTTGCTGGCGGAGGTTGTGTTTGCAGGCAGACAGCTTACAGCAGGAGGCGGTTGTAGTCGTAGGTCTCAACGTCGCGGAAGCGTCCCAAGTATGGTGAGTGTTTGATGCCGAAGCTGTATGCAGGAACGTGGGTTAAGTTCACCTGAAAGAAGAGGGAAATTGCGATGAAATAATGTCAAGATGGTCATAAAGAGATAAAGGGGGTTCCAGCCATTCACAGTTAGAGTTGGAAATTTGATGGAAGCCTAGTTTCTCCTCAGCAGCAAACGTTTTTAACCTAAAAGCTTTGACAAGTCGAACTTTTGTTTAACTACTCTGACAGAAAGCAAGCAATTGACCACGAAGTTCTTTGGTAGCATGAGCCAATGTCTAACGCGCATGGATGAGTCAGAGAATAAACGCACCTTCATAAGCGACTGTAAAGGAGCTCACGAACGATTCGGAACATTTCGTTAAGCATATGCGAATTAAAAACGACTGGATGACGCAGTTGGTTAAGTGCCTGCCCCAAGCTCGATGGGTCCCAGGTTCGATTCCCACTGAAATCGAATCTGGTCCAGTCACCATTTGCCGTTGGGATCAAGTTACCGGCACTGGAGTAGGTTGCTACAATGGACTCAGTTTTGAGTCTGAGTGCTTCAAAAAAAATATGCGAATTAAACAAGTGGCACACAAGCAAACAAATGTTTCGTTAAGCATGAGCTAGTGCACCCTGAACCGCACCGCGCATACGCGAATTCGACAGATGGCACACAAGCAAAGAGATCCCAAAATGGCAGATGTATTGTTGAACGATATTTTTCAACTGAATGAATCAAAACATCGGAGGAAATTCTGACAGATGGGTATACATTATGGCTACGCGTGTGTTTTGTGCAAACTTGACGAAACATTTCGTTAAAATTTTACGCTAGCTCGTGCCCGCTCATACATATTACTGTTGGACCTTTAGATTCGGCTTCTTGATCGAAAACCTTAAAAGGGTATCCCAGAACTCGTGAAATATCTTAATTTAGCGCCATCTGTGCGGGAGAGTGTTGTCAACGAAAAAGAGTGACAGCGTGACAGCTGACAGTTGAGGGTCATGAAAAATGAACGTGAAAGAAACACGCGTTTTCATTGATGAACAATATTTTAAAAATAACGTAGGTTTGGTAACTAATTTTCTCTACTTTTTTAGTAATTTATCTTTATTAACAGTAAAGAGATCGGTGCAAAAAATCAGGGAGACTGGATCAATTAATGATCTTAGACACTCTGGCCGTACTTCAACGAGTCGTTCAACGTAAAACATCGAAGCAGTTCCTGAGAGTGTTGCTGAAGGAACATCAATTCTGCACCGTGGTCAAGAAATGGATCTCTCGAGAAGCCGTCTACGGCGTTTTTTTTTCAGGAAAGAAAGATTTGCTTCATTATGCACGTAAAGTGCAACAGACTCAAAAATTTAAATCTAATTATTATGGATGGAACAACGAAAAGGCCAGCACGATCTTTCGCCAGCTGTCTTCAGTTTCGCACACCAAGCCGGCCAATGTCACCCTCGACTTGTGTGCGCAATTGACACAGTTTGGCATCAAGCTCTTTTGTCGAAAATGCGTGTTTATGGTATGGATACATTTTTTCGTCTACAGATTAGTCTTTTCCTTTCAAGCTATTTTTTTATAACTCGCGCGCCCTTTTGCGGTTACGAATACCCTTAAGTGTCCGGAACAAAGACACAGCAAGGACCGAAAAAATTGGGTCCTAACAAAATTTAAAATATCTTACAACGGCTTCAAAGATGGATTACTAAGCCTTAAACATCTTCAAGTCCTCCCAAAAGCATTTAATATTTCAAAAGAAAAGAGGAAGCAGATTTGATCTTGAATTCATAAAGCATAGCACTAACGACAAACAAGGAAGCATATATTTAGGCGCACGATGTCAAGATTGTCGGTGTCAGAAGGCTTTATTAATTTCAAAAAGAAAATGTTGAGTTCACGGGTAAGAATAAAACTCTAAAGCAAATTCTTCAAAGTTTAACTCCGGGAAGACTACGGATCTTCACTTAACAAAAAAAACTGCGTCCAAGATTCCAAGCGCGAGATAAACATGTTTTTGCTAGTTTTGCTTTACGGCTGAAACAAAACAGTGCGTCAGCGTCAGCGTTGTCTTTCAACGCACACAATTCAATGGACATGCACGAAATACTGCGTCGATCTACGTAAGTCAATAATGAGAGAGATGAGAGGATCGTAATAAAACGTAAATTGTAATCCCAACGAACGTCATTATTCAACATGTTGGATATTTTTTTGACAGAGGGATGTGAGGGCGAAATTGAGAAATGCTTCCCGAATTGAGAATATTTTGTGGCAACTGACATTTGAGAAATGAAAACAGCTGACGAAATATTTTTCATTTGCTATTTGAGAGAGAGACGGAACAGCTGATTAACGCAGTGCGTCAACGCACATCCTCCGTAACATGAAATCGGCTAGCGCAACGCACCATTGTGTTTCAGCCATTATAGCGCCGATCGCAGGTTAAATTCTAAAAACACTGCGCATGATTTTCGCTCTTCTTGAAGAACAAGATTTGGTCTTAAATTGCATACACCGGTTGGACGTTGGGTCTTGTTCATAAAGCGACGTTTATTGATGCAGTTAGGAGAGTCCTTGACTCCCCGACAAGGGGCTCGAGATGCTTGAGAGAACAATCGACCGACGGCAGATCTGTGACGGAAAACTGGAGAACGACAACTGACGCAGGATCGAAATCTATTGAACAAGGCCGTGGGCGTGTGGGTTTGTGCGTCGACCCATACGCACTAGACTTTCAAGTCTAGGCTCAAATCCAAGTTCGGACAAAATTATTCAAAAAAATTGTTTACGGCTCATTGTAAAGGCTTCGATATTGACGTCCTTTTTGAGTGCATCAGTTCAATGAAATTTTATTTTGATTTTGTCGGCGACATGGCGTAGTGGGTAAGTGCGTCGACTTCTACGCTTGCAGCCTAGGTTTGATTCCCAAAAAAACACCTTTGGCATTTTCACTGCTGCACCTCTTCCGAGTCACTCACAATGGTCAAAGAGTGTAACTGTTTCGAAAAAGCCTCTCAAAATCGCCGTTCGGAGTCGGCATTAAACAGTAGGGCCCCTCCACTCGTGAGAGAACAGTAACACTCACAACACAAGGTTGCTGAGAGGCTAGTCTCAGGTCCACCTCGGACTGTAGCGCCGTCATTATTATTATTATTATTGTTAAGACTTCGAATAGGTCAGCGTGTTTTTATGGATAAGTTTTGTGAACAAGGTCCTCTATCAAAATGAGGCGTTGGTAGAAATCAAAGCATTCTCCAAATGAATTCAAAGCCGTATTGCCATTGTTTCTCGCTTATTTACAAATTTGTTACAATATTCAGGCTTTAAGTTAGATTCTAGAAATCCTCAACCACTTTGGGAGGAGTATAGAAGGAGGAGGATGTGTTTAAAGCGGTTGAGGATCTCTAGAACTCAACCCAGAGCCTGTTTTTGTGACATCCAAATGACAAATGACAGTTGAAAACTTTATTTCAATTTGAGCTCACTAAAACTTCATTCGAAAACACAGATGATTTTTGAAAAACGATATAAACAAATTTTGCAATTGTTTTGATGTGCAGAGGCCTTCAGTTGCTTGTGAGTCCAACTTTAAAACCGCGCAATTATTCAGACTTTCTTCAATTTTGTCCTTCCGATGGAAGCCTGATGGGTGTCAAAATGCTGATCTTGTGAAAGTCATGCTTCGAGTCAAACCAAAATTTTCAACAACTTCTGAGGAATTTGCTTCGAACAACGTGCCTCGGATCACAATGTTCGATTAAGGCTGTGTTCCAAGTGCGACGGGATAAGGTAGGCCTTACGTACGCCAGCGTATTTCGAATGACGTATATAGAACGACGATGCTGGAACGCTTTTCTTCGTCGTGAAGAGCTTTGAAAGTCCAAAGTTAGACAAAAGCTGGACGGCGAAGGAGTGACTTACCTTTTCTGGGCAATGAGCGCCTGGACCGGGTTTCATGTGTTCATCTGTCGGTCCTTTGTGCTTGATGCCCATCGAGTACATGGGAGGTTTCTTGACTGCGACGCGGTACACGCTCTCGTATGTGCCGGGACCAGGGAAAAGTAGGGTTGGTGGGGGTAATGGCTTCTGTCTGCTGCTCAGTGAGTATGCTGGTGCTGATTTGATGGCGCCGTCCTTGCTGCTGCCCAATACTGGTGGAATTCTATATACGTTTGGAGCTGCAAGAAAGAGGAAAGGACTCTCGTCAGAAAAGGGTCTTTCGGTCTTCAGAAAAGTTCAAAGATTGAAAGAGTTGATGGATGGGTTAGAGCGATAGAGAGAAAGAGAGAGAGAGTGGGCGAGGGTTAGGTGGCTATGAAGTCTAGAAAAATGAAAAGACAGGATTAGTAAAAAGTTTTAGACGAGTTCTTCTCCAGCTTATCGCCTAGAGATCTGTGCGAATTACCTTGAGATCCTCTCTTCACAGCTGCTTGACTGGACTGTAAATGTGTAGCTGGCCTTTTGGACAGACTCTGCTCTAATTGCATTGGCGGTGGTTTCTGTGATTGTTGCAACAGTAGAATCAACGGCATCACCGTTTGTGAGTTTTTGACGAACTGCAGACATAATTCAATTCACAAAAAAACAAAAAAAAAACGTTTTGGTTCAATTCAATTCGACTCTACTTTGTGCCCCAGAGTGCGGACAGATAAATAAATAGTTAACAGAAGCAAACAAGGAAACAACAAGCTTACCGGGACTTGCTAAGCGCTTTTCACGTCTTTGCAAAATCCTGTCTTGCACATAAGCACCGGATGGTTGAGCTAGAGATGTGTGTGGGTGAAAGGAATTTAAGATTATATACAAAAGAGGCAACACAAATACACATTCAAAGCTTGCAGAGACAGTGGACATGTGCGTTGGGACGACATGATACACGTACGCGAACAAAGAGCATATGAGTGCAGATGAGCAAGCAGAGCGACTTACCTGGGCCAAGGGTGCCCTTGAGTGGACCGATGGTGTATGCCGGTGAGTGATCTAAATTGCAGTCCTCCGGACGGTAGGCTCCAGGAGCTGTAGAGAGATGGGATTTTTTTTTTGTCAGACATACTTAACTGAAGACAAAGACTTGGTTGAGTTGACGTTTGGATCGAATTGCGCGAGTCTAATGGTCTTGGTTAGCGGAACCAAAATGTGAGTCAATCGTGGCTTATTAAGGAGATCACTGGATGAATTGTGAGATCAAGGGTGCTTTCAAAAATGTTGGTGACTTTGTGGCAGGCAAAGGTTGTCGACGCAAAGAATGTCAGACATGGGCTTGATTTGTTTGAAGATTGGAAACCTCTTCAGAAGACGATGTCATTTCCAATACAGTCCAACAAAGTTTGATAATAATGTGATATGACATGATTTGTCGTGGCAAGCACAAAGACTGACTGGCTGATCGATGGTTGTTTTATAATTCCGTTCATCGATTAGTTTCCCCGATTTTTTCTTAGACCGAAACAATTTGAGAGAGGGAGATAGGGATCAGTGATCGTGCAGAGCGGAAAAACAAAATGCTGATCACTGATCACTTGATTAATCGGGGATTTTGTCCCAAGAGCTACTGTCGATCGTTCATGTAACACTCATGATCGATCAAAGCGGTACGGTCTGCAATCGTAGTACTTGTAGATGTCAGATTACTGATATGGTTAATCTTTGACATGATCGTGAGAGACATCTGGTTGCAAATGTAATTCAGAAGGAAGAGTGGAGGTATAAGGCTTCTGATCTGTACGGAAAAAGATCACTTGCCAATGAGGCACATTTCCTTAAATCGAAATAAAGAAGCTCTTTCGTCTGAATTCCAAAAACGATCGTTGTTTGAAGTTGGAAAGTCGAAGAAACTTCAACATTTCCAAATTAATACAGACACGATTAATTCCTATTTTCCTAAGGTTTAGACAATGATCATTTAAACTCGGGAGAAAGTAGATCTTTTAAATTCGATCTTGCTCGATCAGTTGACTTATTGCACTCTGATAGTGATCCTCATTGCCCAACTTGTCACTTGAAGCGAGTGATGCTTTGTTAATAATAATAATAATAGTGGCGCTACAGTCCGAAGTGGTCTTGGGCCTAGCTTCTCACCAACCACTCGTGTTGTGCGTGCTATTGTTTTCTCACGAGTGGAGGGGACCTACAGTTTAACGCCGACTCCGAACGGCGAGATTGAGAAGCTTTTTCTAGACAGTTACATATACTCATTGAGCACTGTCAGTGACTCACCTCGAAAGAGGTGGAGCCGTTAAAAAATGTTAGGGGATTTTTCGAGATTCGAACTTTAGACTTCGAGCGTAGGAGTCAACGCACCTACCCACTACGCGACGGCGGTTACAGTTACATGTCAATAATGAAAGCAGCAATCGTTCGTGAGGTGCGTTCAAATGTCGTTTTGAGTGGAGTGGACTTACAGTTTTATGCACAATTTTTATGTGAATTTTGCGAAGCTTTTTTTGACTGTTACACTCGTTACCGAATTCGGTAGCAGCCAAATGAGGCGAAGAGTGAAACGAGGTACGCCGCAAGGTGGTATACTTTCACCGCATCTATGGCTTGTTACTGTAAACGAGCTTTTGATCTCATTGGAGCGCTGTGGCTGTGCGGATGATATCGCCATCATCTTCAATGGGAAATACCCTCAAATCCTTGGAGACCCCATGGAAAATGCACTGAGAGTGCTATCGAACTGGACTAGCAAATGTGGACTGTGTGAACCCAGCAAAAACTGAGCTGGTTCTATTTTCGAAAAAACATAGGATACCTCCAATCAGACCACCAAAACTCAATGGAATCCCACTGGAATCATGTTAGACAGGAAACTTGGGAACCAAATCTTAGGTTAGGTTAGGTTGAAGTGGCTGACTGTAGATAACAGTTACACTTAGGCCAATTTAGGCCCATTGTGATACCACGCGGATCTTATGTTACTTATCCGAAAAACCATTTAGTGATTTCAACGAAGCTCTTTAATTGATTAATGCCGACGTTGTGCAATTCGCTCAAGTCGTTAAAGAAGTAGGCTCCAAGGTGTTTCATCCTGCGAGAGGAGAGAGCGCTACAAGTGCATTATGCTTTCTTCTTCTTTTTCGTCTCTGCAGCTTCTGCAGAAATCATTATGAGGGAGAAATCATTCTTGAGGCGTGAGTGCCAATGGCACAGCGTCCAGTGATAACGCCAATGAGAATCCTTAGGCATGATCTGTTCATTCTAAGAAGATAGAGAGAACAAAAAAAGCTGCAGTGGCACTGTACGCTTGTAAGAAAGCCCTAGGCAAAGAATGGAGCATAAAACCAAAAATAATAAGCTGGCTATACACTGCCGTCATACGACCTATACTCCTCAATGGAGTGTTAGTATGGTGGCCGGCGCTAAACAGGGCAAGTTATACAAAAACGATCAACAGCGTCCAAAGGATGGCGTGTATATCAATCACAGGCGCAATGCGTTCCCATAGCTGCGCTAGAGACGATACTACACATTAAGACCAAAAGAACACTCAGAATGGAGAAAACAAAATATAGGTCACGCCAGTATTCAAAACACATTTAACTTTCTAGAAGAATCTGCAGACTATCTAACCCCAATCTTAGACTTCAACATCGAATATAGAACTATTATCCCAAACAAACAACAATGGGAAACGAACATTGTTCTAAGCAGTAACAACGCCAAGGAAATCTACACCGACTGATCTAAGACTGGTAGTGGAGTTGGCGCGGGTATTTACTCGGAACATCTCCAAATCAGAACGATATCGAGTGAAAGCATCGTCATTTACACCGATAGTCAAGCAGCAATCAAAGCACTCGAATCACCAATTGTAAGATCCAGATTGGTAAGAGTCTGCCGTATGTCTTTCAATGAGTTATCGAGACAATGCAGCCAGATGGGTACCTGGACATAGAGATTTTCCAGGAAACTGTGAAGGAGACGAACTAGCCAGGGCGGGCACAATAATTACTAACCCCACCAGTATCAACGTTTCTATGCCGACAGAAACCTTGAAAACCAAGATCTCAGAGCTAGCTATCTGCAGGGCTTGTGAGAGATGGAGAAATCTTAACACATGCCTTCATGCGAGACAAACATGGCCAAAGATGGATCTTCGGAAAACCACAGCCATCCTCAGCCTTAACAGGAATAAATTGGGTAACCTAGTAGGAGTCCTCATAGGATATTGCGCTATAGGAAGACACGCCGTCACATTATCTGCTTCAGCTGTTGGCTTGGGGTCGATAAAGTTAAGCTCTTGTAAGAGGGAGATAGAGAGATAAAGTTAAGCTCCTGTAAGCTCCTGTAAGAGCTTATCGTCCAATACTCGCAGTCGTAAGAAAACACTCTCTAGGGGGATATCTCTACGAGTCTGTAAACAAAAATAATCAACCCTGAAATACCGCAAGGTTGTAGTCATTCCCCGTTGTTGTCTTGTCGACATTGTCTAGTGATTATTTTGTGCCTACTAACTGTTTAAACTAATGTAGTTATTAAGGCCAAATGGGGTTCTTTGATTCAATCCTTGGACCCTTCACAAGCTAAAAGTTTTTACAGACTTTTTTTAAACAGCATACATTAAGGCCTGTCATAAACTTCGATAACTTGCGGAACTCGTGAAAGAGTGCAACAATCTTCTAGCAAACGCAATCGAAAAACACGCTGATGAGGAAGAAAAACTCTCTCAGGTAATTAACACTAGTTCGAGCGTCAAAGGGATGAATAGACGAAAGTCATCACCCGCTTCTAGTTGCTGTTAATCCCTTTGGTTAGACTTCAAGAAGATTAATAATCCCTTTTTCTACCGACATTATGGCTTGAACAAATCGTGCCTGCCGGCGATAGTGTAAGAGAAAGTATGGTCAAGGCGGCACTTCTCAGTGGCGTACGCTCATGCGGCAGGAGTGTCGGCAGTTACTATGCCCCAAATACGAAAGTGAGTGTAAATGGAACAGAAAACAGTTGACCACAAATCATATTCGTGACCCAGCACGAAATAATGACTCTATCGCATGACTCAGGTGTCCCTTGAAAAAATCGAAAGAAAAACGTTTCGAGTGAAGGCCAAAATGGCCCATAAAGCGTTTCGACCCCCAGACACTCCCTAACTGACTCTTCCACAGAGACTGTCGGAAATGGAAAGCCTCAAAAAACCTATCGTCAAGCTTCCAAGGCTCGCAGGGTTAAGCGTGCAGCGGAATACATGCAGTGCCCATACCTGGTGTATCTGAGGATATCTTCAGTTCGGATTTCAAACCAAATGTGAATGCGGGTGTGTGATCGAGTGAAACCTTTTCGGGTTCGTATGCGGTGGGTGCTGCAAGTGCAAATGTCAGTGTTAGCCAGTCTACGTGCTCTTGACGGCGGCGGGAGGAGCCTTTAGTTACCTGGGTTATCGGTTGGCTTCTCGCGATTCACTTTCACTCCGAATGTGTAGGCTGGGCCGTGGTCCAAGTTTGCCTTTTCCGGCTGGTATGTGCCCGGGGCTGGAGATTCGCTGCGAATGGGGGTGTTCACCTTGACGCCGAACGTGTAGGCTGGAGTATGGTCGAGGCTGTGCTTTTCGGGTTCATAGGATCCGGGTGCTAGGCGAGAGGCAGTGAGTCGGAGCTCAGGGACGGTTGTGAGGGCGCACTTACCTGGGGTGTCACTGGGCTTGCTGAGATTCACTTTTGTACCGAATGTGTAGGCGGGTGGGTGGTCGGGGTTGTGCTTCTCGGGCTCATAGTCTCCTGGTGCCGGGGTGCGATCGGTCTTTTCGTCGTGCGGCCTGCCCGACATCGTGTAGGCGGGGGTGTGGTCAAGTGTGTGTTTCTCGGGCGAATAGTCTCCAGGAGCTGGGGTGTCGCTGGGCTTTGACAGATCGTGGCGCCCAACGATAGTGTAAGCTGGAGTGTGATCGAGGCGGCATTTCTCCGGAGCGTAGGCGCCTGGGGCGGGAGTCTCGCTCTGTTTGCTTAAGTCGTGTCGACCGGCGATGGTGAAGGCTGGAGTGTGGTCGAGATTGTGTTTCTCCGGGGAGTAGTCACCGGGAGCAGGAGTGTCGCTTGGTTTTGACAGATCGTGCCTGCTGGTCATGGTGTAGGCTGGGGTGTGGTCGAGGTTGTGTTTTTCTGGGGAGTAGTCACCGGGAGCAGGAGTGTCGCTTGGTTTTGACAGATCGTGCCTGCCGGTCATGGTGAAGCCTGGGGTGTGGTCGAGGTTGTGTTTTTCTGGGGAGTAGTCACCGGGAGCAGGAGTGTCGCTTGGTTTTGACAGATCGTGCCTGCCGGTCATTGTGTAGGCTGGGGTGTGGTCGAGGTTGTGTTTTTCTGGGGAGTAGTCACCGGGAGCAGGAGTGTCGCTTGGTTTTGACAGATCGTGCCTGCCGGTCATGGTGAAGCCTGGGGTGTGGTCGAGGTTGTGTTTTTCTGGGGAGTAGTCACCGGGAGCAGGAGTGTCGCTTGGTTTTGACAGATCGTGCCTGCCGGTCATTGTGTAGGCTGGGGTGTGGTCGAGGTTGTGTTTCTCTGGGGAGTAGTCACCGGGAGCTGGAGTATCACTTGGCTTGCTCAGATCGTGCCTGCCTAGGATTGTGAACGCTGGTGTATGGTCCTGGCGGCACTTCTCCGGAGCGTATGCCCCCGGAGCTGGCGTATCATTGGGTTTGGTCAGGTTATGCCTTCCGGCGATGGTGTACGCTGGCATCTGGTCGAGATTGTGTTTCTCCGGGGAATAGTCTCCGGGGGCAGGAGTAGCGCTTGGCTTGGACAAATCGTGCCTGCCGGCGATCGAGTACGCCGGAGTGTTGTCAAGACGGCACTTTTCTGGAGCATAAGCTCCGGGAGCAGGGGTATCACTTGGCTTGCTCAGATCGTGCCTGCCGGCGATAGTGTAAGCGGGGGTATGGTCGAGGCGGCACTTCTCAGGGGCATACGCTCCTGGGGCAGGAGTGTCGGCTGGCTTCGAGAGATCGTGTCTGCCGCTGATGGTGTATGCCGGTGTGTGATCTAAGCGACATTTTTCTGGAGCGTATTCACCAGGAGCTGGAGTTCCATCCGGCTTCGAAAGATCGTACTTTCCGCCGAAGGAGTAGGAGGGGTTGTTGTCCAACCGGCAATTTTCTGGAGCGTAGGAACCTGGACCAGGTGTTCGGAAGGATGTTAGAGGATCGTACTTGCCGCCAAAGCTGTAGGCGGGTGTGTGCTCGAGCCTGCATTTCTCTGGAGCATACGCGCCTGGGGCTGGTACACCGTCCGGCTTGGATAGATCATATTTGCCCCCGAAGGTGTAAGCGGGTGTGTTTTCCAAGCGGCACTTCTCAGGAGCATAGTCTCCTGGGGCCGGTGTGTCGTTGGGTTTGGCGGGGTCGTGCTTGCCGGCAAATGTGTAGGCGGGAGTACCGTCAAGACGACACTTCTCTGGGGAGTACGCACCGGGCGCTGGGGTGTCGCTCGGCTTTGATGGATCGTGCTTTCCGGCGAAACTGTAAGAAGGGGTGTTGTCCAGCTTGCACTTCTCCGGTGCATATGCGCCAGGGGCGGGAGTGTCTGCTGGCTTCTGTTGGTCATGCCTGCCCGCAAAGCTGTACGCAGGAGTGTGGTCCAGTCTGCAGTTCTCGGGGGCGTAGGCTCCTGGTGCGGGTGTGTTGTTCACCACCTTTGGGTCGTGCTTTCCTCCGAAGCTGTACGCTGGAGTGTGATCCAGTTTGACCTTCTCCGTTTGGTAGGCTCCTGGTGCTGGCGTGTCGCTTGGCTTCGCATGATGCACCTTCACTCCGAAGCTGTAGGCGGGCGTGTGGTCGAGTTTGCACTGCTCTGGCTTGTATGCCCCGGGAGCTGAAAGGAAATAAAAAATTAAAACACACGTTCGATTGACACGCATCCACGGCTTGGTGATGGTTAATGTTCTTCACTCACCTGGTGACTCTTGAGGCTTATCGCACATGCCCTTCGAGCCCATGGTGTAGGCTGGAGAATAGGACAAGTTCACATTCTCCGGCTTATAGGCGCCTGGTGCTAGAAGGTGGTGAACCCAAAATCAAGTCAAAACCATTCTCGGAGCCCAGAGAGACTCTTCAACTTACCTGGTGTGTAGTTCTTAGCCTCGTGTATGGTCCTTAAGCCAAAACTGAATTGTGGCGTATTGTCCAGCCGCACTTTCTCGGGACAATAGGCGCCGGGTGCTTCAAGAAATTGTGTCAAATTTTGTAAAAACTTGTCGTGCTACAAGAAAACCAATTGAGTGTGCAAAACTCTCCTTACCTGGTGTCTCGCTTGATATCTTCCCATCAACCTTGACCCCAAAACTGTAAGCGGGCGTATGATCTAAGGCAACTACTTCGGGCTTATACGCTCCCGGTGCTTAACAAAACAAACGCAAACAACAAACAAAAAAACGAAACACAACAAAATACATCAACACAACTACAAAACAACAACAACAACAACGAACAGAACGAGTTAAGAGAGCGATTGTGCACATACCTGGAGTTTCATCAGTCTTGGGCGTGTGATGCTTCTGTCCGAACGAGAACTCGGGCGTCTTGTCCAGCTTCACCTTCTCCGGGCTGTACGCCCCCGGTGCTGCAACATAAACCACTCATTAGACTTTCAACCAAACCCATCGGCAAACGAGGGCAAACAAAAAAAAAATATCTGTCACAAGCATGCATGTTGACTGTCTCGACTGGACTCTGAGCTAAGGATACGAATTATTTTTCTGATTCATTTTTGAACAATTTAACGCAAAAGCTTAACTCTACGGCAACTGAACGAATGATAACAAAATTTCTAAACTCACACTTTATCAACAACAACAACAAAAAAATGATGATTTTTGACAACTTTACCTGGTGTTCCCTTATCAAAGTCAATTTTAGTCCTCCTGCCGAAGGAGTACTTCGGCGAACTGGCCTGGCATATGGACACTCGCTCTGGATGATAGCTATTCGGTGCTAAGTTCAAGATAAGTTTGACGAACTTTTTCATTTAAAAGGCTTTAGTTTAGATGATTTTTTGTTTTTTTTTATTTTTGCATACAGAAAAAAAAAACATTGCTCAAGCGTAGTTGCACTTAACTTTAGGGAAAACAAACCAAATGTGAAGGAATGAGGTCTGAAGGAAGACCGGGAAATGAAGGAACTGGATGCAGCTTAGACTAGAAATATGTGCACAAGACCGGAGTGTTATATACAGAGAGTGGTGAGATGCAAAATTTACAAAAAAAATACAATTTTGTATGCCTTCCAAGGGAGGAATGTACATATTTACATTGATGAAGCTTGCCGGCAACCGGAAACCGAGTGTACACAAATCGATGACAAGTTGGTGTGACATTCGCTGTGGAAATTGTGCAAATGAACGGATGAACCCATAACCAAAATATTTTCAAAGTCACCTAACCAGAGAGAATATTTTAAGAAGTTTATGTCCATCTTCGAAAGTCTTCGAATTCACCCCGAGGGACGGCGCAGTAGAGGAAGACCGCGACTCAGGTGGCGCACGCAAGTGGAAAGGGACCTCAACCAACTGTGCGTGCGAAACTGGAGGCAGCTAGCTAAAGATCGAGATGTTTGGAAACGCTTGCTGGTTGAGGCCCAGGTCCACCCCGGACTGTAGCGCCACCTTAAGTTAAGTTATGCCTATCTGCTGGAGAATTCCTTGTAACGACTTGAGACACCATCAAAATCCGCTAAAGAGTCACTTAAGGCTCAGTTTTAAGTAGAGGAAGAGCTCGATAAAAATAAACGGATAAATACGGGATTTAAGAGGATGAATAAATGAAAAAGGATCGAATGTAGATCTAAGGTACAGGAGAAGAAAAAACGCGAGCGAAAGCAATTTGAGACAAGCAAGAAATGTCTAAGTAAATCGTGTTTCAGTTGCAACAATTGGCGCCCAACGTTTTAGAAAACAATGCATTTTTACAACGAAATGGCGTCCAACGTCTTCGGAACTAAGCTGGCTGCTGAAAATAACTGGATAGCGCAGTTGGTTAAGCCCAAGTTCGAGGGGTCCCAGGTTCGAATCCCAGTCAAATTGAATCTGGTCCAGTCACCATTTGTAGTTGGGATCAAATTAACGGCACTGGACTGGAGTAGGTTACTACCTGGCAGTACAATGGATCAGTTTTGAATCTGAGTGCTCCAGTAGCGTTTAAAAAACACTCCGAAAAAAGGAAAAAAAAACACAAACTGCCTGCTGTAATGGCAACCACAATACGTTAAGGTAGCTCCAAACAACGAACATGCTCGCCGAACTTGCTCATTTGGGTTATCCCCTACACGGCGAACACATTTGACGAACATTCATTTCGTGTTGCTTCTTCAAACCGTCAACATGTGTGATAGGGAAGCGCAAGTGGTGAATTCCTCGATAAAATCGTGGCTGACTGTTGACATTGTGCTTAATCCGCGATATGCACTCGGTGACGTTCACAGCAAAATTAAGGTTTACTCGCGAACATGGCCCTACACGAAGAACATCAAAGCCAACGAACACGACAAAATCGAAATTTTTCGCCAACAGCGAGCGGCTCGCGAACCAGCCCATACACGACGAAAATGTGTCAAATAAACTCCAAGGCATTGACAGAAATTGAGAATCTCTTAGTAAAATTGTGGTTAATTCTGCCTAAAATATAAATAGAATGAAGAAACTTCAATCTCCGAAAAATATCGTTACATAGAAACCAACGGTTTTTTGCTTCAGGCTTCTAATTTCCGTCAGATTCTGTGGAAATCATCTTTCGTTTCACTATTTCCTTCTGATGACACCAGAGTTCAAAATTGATCACGAATTTCGGTTGTGGTTCATTAAAAACTGTCAAGAGCATAAAATTGCTTGAAACTACACTCAAGATGACGCTTCATTAACTAATATTAGTTAATTGTCACCCACGCTGAACCGAACCACTCATCATGACTGATTAGCATAGTAATCTGCCGGTAGTGACCACGACAATCTAATCAAGAGAAATTACGAGAAAAGGCGTTTAAAAAAATGCTAAACGACTTTCTTGACTATCAAGTCAAGTCAACAGCTTGCAGTAAAGAAGATTTTAGTGTCCAAAAGAGAAGGAGCACGTGAAACATACATTTGGATCGACATGACCAAAACTATGAACAAGTGAAAGTAGTTTTTAACCTCCGACGAAACTTTAAATTGTCGGCAAGAATTGGATAATGATAGTAAAATAGTATTTGACTTGTTGTTGGTTAAGGCCTAGGTCTAGCCAAGACTGTGGCGCCATAGAAAGAAGAAGACTTCTCTAAATTATAGGATATGGGCATGCGCGACGTGTGGTTTACGGTGCCACATGCCAACTACAAGAAACAATTCCTTGACGTTAGGTAATAAGGTCTTAAGTCGGAAATTGCAGTTTTCGTTCATCCAAATTTAAAATAGATTATTATTTGCAAATCGGGATAAAATATGTTCGAAAAAAAAGAAATTATGGTAAAAAAGCTCTGAATTGAAGTTGTGCTAGACTTAAGACGTTAATACCAAACGAATTGAATTAAACCCAATCAAAAATCCGAAATGTTTTTTGATTTTGGACCTTTTTGCCAAACGTCAAAGAATTCATTTGCGACATGAGACACTTGCTGGTCATATACTTTCCCATTTTGATGATTAGAATTGCAACATCTGATTTAACGTCACTAAATTGGCGTGTTTTCTTTGGAATTTTATGAAGTTAAGTGATCAAAATCATGACTGAGCACTGGTTAAGCTAGGAAATCAAGCTTTTGTCAACGAAATGATCATGAAAAATAACGTTCATGTGCCATTAAAGTCGTGAAGGTCGTTTACCCGATATGCCATTCCATGTATAACCTGATCTGTATACGTTATGAATCAGTAAAAACAATTTAAATATTTAATTAAAACGATGAGTTTTCTACAAACATTTGGGACGCTCTTTATTTGGGCATAACACGGCAGTCGCATTTAAAACATCATCTATTGAAACCTACATCATCGCTCAACTCGGTTAAAAAGAAATAAAAATGTGTCAAAACAGTAATAAGAAGGCCTGAGGACCAACTATTAATTTTTGAATTCCAATTCGAAATTTTGAATTATATATAGAAACTATTTGATTGACCGTCTGGTTTAAGGAGAACTACATGTTTCCATCAAGAAATGAATGTGGTCTGAAAACCAGTCATGACAAATTCCATAGTTTAATGGACTGTACATAGGTTAGATTAGGTTAGGTCATGAGGGTGCTAGTGAATTCATCAGTAGGCTTAGACCATGTTGGTCCATTGTGATACCCAGAGTCAGGCTACTACCACTGACTACTGATCCCAACGACAAATGGTGACTGGACCAGATATGAAAAACCGGTTAAAACCGTATTAACTTTGCTTTCCCTGGGATTCGAACCTGGGACCCATCTAACTTAGGGCAGATACTTAAACAACTGTGCCATCCAGTCTTTTAATGGGCTGTATATGTATTACTTGTGCTGCTTATGGGCACTTTCATTACTGAACTTCTCGGACATCAGTGCGACAAAAAATTGAACAGCAAAACCGTTGTTTGATGCTAGCGGAGTCCGATGTGACAATGAACACACATCAGTGATGGTCAGGAGACAGTGGAAATTTCAGATTAAATTAAGTCTTGAACGTGACGACTGGATGGCACAGTTGGTTAAGTGCTTGCCTCAAGTTAGAGGGGTCCCCGGTTCGAATCTCAGCGAAATCGAATCTGGTCCTGTCACCATTTACCGTTGGGATCAAATTAACGGCACTGGAGTAGGTTGCTCCCTGGCAGTACAATGGACTCAGTTTTTGAGTCTGAGTGCTCCAGTAGTGTTTCAAAAACAGTCCGAAAAAAAAATAACGGAAGGAATGTAGAAGAAATGCGATTCCAGCAGGATAGCCCTATGTCGCTTACAAACGTACACACGAAATAAGCAACTTAATGAAGAAAATACTTAATGAACGCATAATTTTGTGTAACGAACCTGTAAAATGGCCTCCAACATTTTGTAATTTAACCCCTCTGGGTATTTGCTTTTGAGATTTTTAAAGTCGCTAGTCTACGCTAACAAATCGACGTATTGGAAGCGAAAATTATTCGTTTTATTGGGGACACATGGCAGAAAATGCTTGCAAAGTTTGCCGGATGACATTGACCAGATCCAGACGTAAATGCCCAAAGTTGCGTTTAAATACTAAAAACAGACACAGAATGTATATTCTCTCGATTAAACACAAATATTTGGCTATTTCATAAAATTTCACGTGTTTTGCTCAAAATCAATGCTAACACTAGTTTAAAAAATCACCCGAACTAACAAGAATTCATGTGGCCCAAATTGTCCTTTCCTTTACAGATGTAGCGCTGTTCATTTTCCACTTCCCTACGTTCCAGAACCTAGTGCTTGAGTTAGGCTTGCATCGCTAGGCAAACTCACGATAATCCAACTTAAACAAATGTCCAACAGATATTCTCTTTACTCTCTCTATACAAACCTTGCCCAAAGGCCGATTGGCATACACTCTCTCTCTCCAAATAAAAAGCAGAACAGTTTCGGACAAATATTGGTCTCATCGAACACATAAACTTAATTTTTTCCTCGACCATGACGTTTTAGGAGTCAATAACTTCCTTCAAGTACCCAAAACTTCATTGTTTTTGATCCAACGACGAATGTGTCCTAAAATGTCGGACAATTTTGAACACATTTCTCAGTTTTGAAGTTCAAAAAAATCCCGTGTTAAGCTAAAATGAATTTTTTCTGCCAATCTGCCAGACAGACTGTCCAACATAAAGTAATGTACAAAAGTTTGATGAATACAATTTTTTGTTTTTGTTCCCAATGATTTTCAACCTAACCACACTTAAAGCCTACAAGATGTCTACCCCATCGTCTCTTACCAACAACCGCCACCGGTAGACAGGAAAACAAAAGATGGCTACACTACAGACACATTGAAATGGTATACACAGACAGAGTATTAGTTTCGGTTTCTTTTCTTTTTCAATTTTAAACGCTTTTACCTGGGAAGTCCTTACAAATAATTAGTTTTGGTTTTATTCGAAAACTGTACTGAGGTGCCCTGCGCTTAAACACATTCAAATTGACCACCTTGTAATGGTTTGCGGCTAAATAAATTAAAAAACAAAATCAAATTAACAATTAAATCCAAATCAAACTGTCTACTGATCTACAGCCACAATTTCAAGCGAACGAGTAACAAACAAAAACTAAAAAGTACACAAAGAGCTAAGCCGTAAGGTAGTTATTGTACATGAAAGAAGCGAACTGAAAAACAAAACGATTCATCTACAAATTCGCCGCATCTACAGCTGCAAGTGTGTCAATCTTCTTGCCAAAGTGTGGACTGATGTACCTTTTGGCTTGAATTTTGATTTCTTGAACTCTTGAGGTGTCATAGATGCCTCTTTCGGCGCCATCTATAGCAAGCAACCCACCCAATCATCATCATCATCATCCTCCTCCTCTTAACCCATCCATCCCACTTTCTTGAGATTCATTCGCGAGTACATACGTAAAACAAAAAAGGGTAATGAAGCACACGCCCACATAGGATAGAGATGAAGCAAACCATGGATCCTCTGACATATGTACAACATGGAAATGTAAACGCACAGAATGACACTTCGCATACCTGGGGTGATACTGGGCCTCTCGAGGTTTGGCCGAGAGCCGAATGTGTATTTGGGCGGTGCCTGGGTGATCGATTTGACCGCCTTGTCGACGTTGTACTCGCCGGGCGCTGGTGTCCTGAATGCGGTCAACTCTTTGGGGCGGGCTTGCAGTGATATTGCCGGAGCTGTGTCTTTTCCCTTCACCCCCAGTCCGGTGACGTTGTATTGAGCCGGTCCGGGTCCAATCGAATCGTCCTTGCAGCGGTGTTTCTTGCCAAAACTGAACGCTGGAGACGCGTGTTTCTTCGAGTCTGTCACTTTAGTGCCTGTTCGGGGAGAGAGGATCATGTCACACAGAGCAAATCATTTGGATCAGTCGAGGATACTCACCAACTAAAGATGGTAACTGGACGCAAGCTGGGCCGGGACTGCTACCTTCCGCGGCTATTTTACCCTTCCGAACTGTGGGGGTCCATGGTCTTTGCTCAAAGCCGGCTCCCATGCTCATAAGTCGTTTATTTTGTACTCGATCGCAGGGATTGCACTGTCTTGGTGCGGAAATTCTGTTACTGTTGAACCTTGGACAGAAGCCCTGCGGAAAAGAGAAGAAAGATGTTTGTCAGTTCTGGTGGGATGAGGTTGTTGTGGTTATGACCATTCTGACGGTTTTTGTGGATGCCTTCATGTTTTTCAAAAATTGATTGTTTCGTAAAAATAATTTATATTATCATTCGTTTTTAGACTTTTTAGGCAGTAAAACAGAGCCTAGGGGTATTTTTGAGAAAGCCTAGAGTGAGGGGATGTAGAAATGGCAGTCGCAGTCGATGTGACTTTCTGAGGTTTTTAAAGGACCATTTTCAGGTGTTTTGCAGAAAATGTACGTGAATAATATGCACTCGATCTTCTATTAAACATTGCGCTAAACGTTGTTCAAATCTATAGTCAGGCTTAAACAGGGTGACCAGACAAGAGCGACAGGAGAAGATATTTAAATAAGACAACAGCGGTTCGAGATATAAAACTGATTCTACCTTTATTTTGAAGCTTCATTCATACCATTATGTATGAAATAACAAATCATTCAAACAGCGCCTCAGCTTCGTTGACAGAACTCCAAGCGGTAGGTCTAATTTTTCGTGACTCCATCTAATATGTGCGGCGTAAATCCGGCAATAGCGCCGCGAGTGTTGGCTCGTTCAAAGTGGTTGGCTTGTTTAGCATAGATCAAGACTAAGACTTGATGTGACACGACTGGATGGCGCAATTGGTTAAATGCCTGTCCCAAGTTCGAGGGGTCCCAGGTTCGATTCCCAGTGAAACCGAATCTGGCCCAGTCACCATTTGCCGTTGGGATCAAATTAACCGCATTGGAGTAGGTTGGTACCTGGCAGTACAATGGACCAGTTTTGAGCCTGAGGGCTCCATGCAGTGCTTCAAAAAAAAAAGTCTTCAATGCTCACATTGGCCCAGCCACCTTAGTCGTTGGACACATACCCCGTCTAGACACATGTCTCTACCCCTATAGTTCGTGGTTTAATCATCTCCTCGAATTGACATCAACACAATTATGACCAAAGAATGGTTCGCAGAACTTTTCTTTTGAAAAGACCAGGAATTTCTTTATCCGCTTTGGATATTGTCCATGCCTCTACGCTGTAGAGCAGGAATTTTTTGATTAAATAGGACCAAAAAATGTACATTGAAACCTGTCTCGTTGCTTTTTATTTGTTTCGCTTGACTTCTTCGGCAAAATTCGGTTCAACAGAAGCCCATCGTTTAACTCGATTTTGTGGCATCCACTCACAAATAACAAAAAGTCTCCCTTGCCACAGCTGGGTATCCACACATGTTTGCGCTTCCTAGCACCTTCCGTGTTAAATTTCTCTCTCCCTCCAGAGCGCAGCCCAATCTAATAGACCTCAATTATAGCAAATCGTTCAAACCAACCTTTCGATACCTATATATACCCCAACAGCTAATAACCGACCTCTAACCTGGCCTTGATTTCAGGCTATTTCCGGCAATTTATCGTTACATCACTTTCAATTTCCACTTGCCGCCCACAGGCTTCCGCTACCAATCTGCGTCAATTTTCTCCGGCCTTGTCGAACCGAAATTCGTTAAAGGACCTTCGAGCCTTAATCGTTTCACCCAAACACTGCCTCACGTGTCCGACCATATCCAGAAAATCAATCCCTAATAACAAACCGATGGGTGGTGAGGTGACACCCAAGAACTACTTCCAATCCCTGTCGTGACAATGACACACACACATATGCATATGTGGATACAGATAGACTAATGATTTGGTTGAGGTAAAGAAACACAAAATAATGTGTATCCGGTCTTCGTTCCGAAGTGACTGGTATAACTTGACCCACATTCACTCCTCAGTCCGGATGTGCCACTTGCCGAAGGGGTCCTGTATTGGGGGTAGGTCGTCGTTGTCAATGCCGCAGCCGATGGAGTGGAATCAATTCTCCTGTCAAACGATGACAGAGCTAATGTGCGGTAAGTATACGACTTTGAGCCACTTTCAGCCGTCCGCATACACGCTGGATTCGGTTGCTTTCTGGGACAATCCAGGTCGTAGGCTCTTCAAGGACTCCGCAGTGCCCGAAAAACATGCCCCGGGTTTATTGCGTTTTTTCATTAATTTATTCGATGGAGTGAGTTATGTGCCGAGAGAGGTATTCGCTGCCATTACCGTTCCTCCGGTAGGGGTGCTTTCGGTAGGTTCGCCTGAGACTGGGGTCGGGGTTTTACGTGAAGTTGCATGCCGCAGCGAGGTCTAGTTGTAGCAACGTCAAAACATTTAGTACCAACCGGTGCCTGGGTGGGAAAATTTCTCGATTAAACGCTCTTTGTCTCTCTGGCTGGGGGGTCGTAGGGGACGGTTGGAGGGAAGGTTGACGAATGACTGAAGGATTTTGTGTTTGATTTGTTTACGAGAATAATGGGTTTTATGAAATTTTGCTTTCGATATGGGCGCACGTTAAGTTCATTCAAGCCCTGACGTTGACGTGCTTCGAGAGCTGTGTTTTCCTTTGTGTTTCCCCATTCCGACACTCCTAGGAGGGCATGTGATGTAATAAATCAGCAATTAACGAGTGTATTAGGAGTGTCGCTTTTGATCAAAATGCCCAACCTTCAACTTATGAAATGAAGCCATCCCGTCCTTGATGAATTTTGTTATCTTCCTGAGACTTTTATGGGCGTTTGGCAAGCAGAATTGATTGTTACGCCTATATTTCAGTTTAGCTTCCAACTAACCTTTGGCAGCATAATTAGTCTTTTGTTGGATTCATATTTGTTTCGGGAGGCAATGAATTGATGGCAGGATGATGTCAGAATGCGTGTTCGTAAGGACAGCTATTGGAGGCAGCACGCACGAAAGAGGGATCCATGGCTATTACTGGAGAACGAGGAGCTTCACAAAATTGATGGAAACGATTTGTGGTGTATTCTGACAAAACAATAATTCTGAAGATGTTCCCAGCCTCCAGATGTTGACATATTTGTTGAAGAAATGCTGAGCCCTTCGACTAATTTAAGTCTTATTTACATATGTACACTCATTGGCAATCTGTCTTTTACTCTGATTATGTGCGAGAACGCAATGGAGGTCGACCACGATTGACATGGCACACACATATGAAAAGGACCTCAACCGACTTAGCGTTCGTAAAAGAAGATACCTAGCGAAGGATCGTACTGGTTGTAGAGGCTTGTTGACTTAGGCCCATGTTCACTTCGAACAAAATAATCTTCTCCTCCACTCACCCTCTATGCAGACGGGACCGAAAAACACCGGAAGAATTTTCCTTTCAAAGTGTTCTTTCTGGTTGACAGCATATACTTGGTCTTGCCCTCATTTACCGATAAACCCACCTTCGCGGCCTCCGTCGCAATACTCACAAAAGCGCCATTGACATCACGCTGTGTTCTTCCGATTATGTCAATATCGTCGTCATAATAAAGTAGTTGGACGGACTTCTGAAAGATTGTGCCTCTGGTGTTGGCATGCGAGTTTTACACAATTCTTTCAAGTATGATGTTGAAGAAGTCGCATGACAGCGCGTCGCCTTGTCTGAATCCTTTTTTGACATCAAAAGTCTCGGTTAGGTCTTTACCGACCTTGATGGAGCAGCGTGCATTCTCCATCGTTATCCTATACAAACGGACGAGTTTGGTAGGGATGCCAAAACTAGACATTGCTCTGTATAGCTCGTCTGTATAGATGCTGTCAAACGGAGGTTTAAAATCGATGGTGGATATCGATTTGTTGTTCCTGGGTTTTTTCCAAGATCTACCGCCGTGTGAATATTTGGTCGATGGTGGATTTTCTTGGCCTAAAGTCACACTGGTATGGACCGACCAGATTGTTGACGAATGGCTTTAGGCGTTCACACAAGACGGCAGATAAGATCTGAGGTTCCATTCATCGGGCATGCTTTCTTCCGACAATATTTTACAGATGAACTTGTTAGGTTGTCGCAACGTAACCTAGCAAAGCATGAACCACAACAATAGGCACACCTCAAGGTGGACCTTTCACTCCTTCTGTGGTTTATGTTCCACAGCCTCATCAAGCATGGCGATGAGTACGAGGTTTGATTTTGAACCCCTTGTGTCAGGCAGGTCAGATTTAGGGGTGGTGGCTGAGCCTCACATAAACCAGTTGGGTCCAAAGTGTCAGGAACATTTTCAGATACCATAAGAAAAATCATTTTTAACCATGGTGATACTCAAGGGTCTAAACATCAACATTCTGAAATCCCAGCTCATTATTTTTTCGAGGAAAAACAAAGTTCCAGAATTAAGAAACATTGTTAATAGCACAACCCTTCCGAGGAGAAAAGTGTCGATGATTGACCTTGGATTGGAATCTACTGAGTCACATAAAATGGCTAGCAGTATATGGAACAGGAGCAACTGCTACCATATAACTACATATAATTTTCTGGCCAGACTACGACATCCACAAAACCAAACACTTAATCTTGTTACCCATAATGAACTGCAGCACACTGGTCGGTATCGTTACAGGTCGCTATCTATTGAGTTACCATGCTCGTAAACTCGTCCTAGTCTCTACCGACAAGTGCAGGAACTGCATAGATTCAGCGGTTAGTGAAACAGTGGAGAACTTCCTTTTTCCTCACATCGCTAAACCATATGGCTTTCGTAAAGCCACATCAAATTTGCAAATAACTTGAAATCGTTCTGCCTCAATGAAGGCTCTGCGGTCAACACTTAGGGTAACTCTGTAAAGACCAAAATTGGTCTATGTGCCGCTCAGCCACCACCCTTTTACTTAACCTAACCTAACCTTGGATTGGTAGCTCAAATGGAGACCTAATGTAAACCAACGCGTTACGAAGGCACAAAACAAATTCTAGGCTCGTAAAAGAATAAGAAATGTTTGAATAAAAGTTAGGTTTGGAACAAAAAGTGAACTACTGGATTCATACTTCAATATTAACGCCATCCTTACTATACGGAGACGTGGTGTAGTGGACTGCCCTGGAGAAAACATATATCTGGAGAGAATTTCGACGTATCATGTGCATTGGTATCAGGGGGACTTTAAAAACTAAACTCGATTCAAAACCTGTCGCCTATTCATCTTTTTACTCAGAGAATTATCTAAAAAATGTAGGCGCCGTAGTGTAGTGGGTAGGTGCGTCGACTCCTACGCTCGTTGTTCTCGGTTCGATTCCCGAAAAATCAACTAAACAAATTTTTCACGGCTCCACCCTATTTCGAGTCACTGACTATGCTCAAAGAGTATAACTGTCTGGAAAAAGTTTCTCAATTTCGCCGTTCGGATTCGGCATTAAACTGTAGGTCCCCTCCCCTCGTGACAGAACAATAGCACGCACAACACGAGTGGTTGCTGAGAAGTGCCGCCACTATTATTGTATTATTATCAAAAAGGTGGGTAAAAGGCTTGAGGAGAAAACAGCTTCAAGTTTAGAACTTTCGGGCACAGTAGCGTACCTAATATTATTAATGTTAGTATCAATTACCTCAAACCAATAACCCTCTTCGATTGTTAATTTTCAATTCTTATCCTGTCGAGGAGTTTCTGATCACGGCGCTAATCAGACAGATTTTCGAACTCTACACAGATTGCTGAACACAAAACGATGGCGTTGGCGGAGGAATTCTCAATAATACTCTTGCAATGGTCTTCTCTTGTACATGCAATGCTTGAGATTTCCAGACGCAGCATATTTGAAGCTGAAGTCCGTGCCTACCAAAAAGTAGCTGATAGCCTCATTGGTTGCACTGACACCTTGCACAGGGATTTTGCAGTCAAACTGCGCTTAATGCTCGGGAAAGCCACAATATCAAATCCAAAAGAATTATAGACTGATATTCTTCTCTTCAAGAACTCAGTCGTTACAAGACAGTCTGTTTGTTCCGGGTCCCCGGATACCAGAGTATTTCTAGGGCAAAAGCTAACGAGCAGAACAGGAGAGGATGGAGCGAGTGATTCTGTCATCTGTCTTTAAAGACTACGTCGGAGGGGCTGATCAGCTGATTTAGCAACGGCTTGCAGAACTCCAGTCAGCAGGAGCTGCCTGTTTCACAATCCTTTAAAATATTTCAGAGCCCACGTCTTACAGAATTGTTCATAATTAAGTCGGGATCTTGAAATACATACTCCGGCGGATGAGTCCTTTTTCTTAGGGCCAACGGCGGCATTCATAATCTCAAAGAACCTATTGACATCGGGGACATCCGGACACATTCGTGCTGTTGCTTAAGAAATGGGCCTGACCTCCTATTTGGGGCGTGTAAATGTATGCAAGAGATACATTTGGTAGATACATTTTTCGTTGATTCATACAGAAGAATAACAGAAGATTACACATACGCACTATTTTGTCGAAATTTTCCATGACCATTTGCACAAATCTGTCTTAATTTCGTTAGTACAGAATTCAATGTAATCCTTCAAAGCGTAGGTGGTCGTGTGCTTGTTGCCATAAGTCTTAAATGGGCTACGCGGTCAATTCTGCTCGCAAGAACTAGAAATTACCAGAAATGACTCGCACCAATTAAATTGTTTTTTTGGTTGTATGACATGTTACACCGTTTGACTCAAATATACTTTGAACTCGTGCTGTGTCCACAAATTTCGGATATTCGGATAATAGTAACAGTAGTGGTGGCGCTACAGTCCGAGGTGAACTTGGGCCTAGGTTCTACAGCAACGGGTATCCGGATAATAGAACAATTATTGGAGAACGTTTCGGACATCTGAAGTATTCGGATAATGGAGATTATCCGAGATAATGACATTATCCGGATGGAGATTATCCGAGATAATGGCATTATGCGGATAGTTTTTTTCGCCGCGGACGCTCTTAGCCACAGGTTTGTGAAACTATGTCAGATGCCCGAAACTAAAGGACATTATCCGACACTACCTGGTTCCCAACTACCCCGGATCCAGCCACTCGTATACGCGGATATCCGGATAATACCATTATTCTTTCCTTTAGTCATACTGGTTCGTGTATCGATGCCAAGTCGAAGTCAAAGCTGAACCAACTGGACACAAAAAGTGATTCAAAAAATAAATTTCCTTTCCCTTTCGAGTTCAGCACGTACTCGAAGCTCTAAGCCGTTCTTCAAAACCAATTTATTTTCCCGTGTCCTCCTTTGAATCGTTAATCAACTGCCATTCCTCACGAGGAAACTCGAAACCAATTTGTACCTCTCCAACTTATCGTGCTCCTCTGACACAAAAACACAAAAACGAAACCAGAAGTCGGATCGATTTTGTGCAAGGAGCAAAACAGTGATTGCCAAGTCCGGTTGTGGCACAATCATAACTTAGCCGCAGCCAGGACTGAACGAATTAATTAGCACTGAGCCCGTCCGTTGTGTCGGCGAGGGACTGGCCAACAAAAAAGGCGATACACTTCCTTCCGTCACGGGCAGTGTAGGGAGACTAGCGTGTCAAGCAGCAACCTTGACGGAGATCCCTATCCGCGACCTGTTCGATTGCACTGCCATTTCACGCTTTATCCAGTGACTGGATTAAACCATAGCCACCGGCTGTTAATGGGTTTTTAACGCTAATGGCGGGGGGCAAGGATTTTCTGCGGTCACGTTAGAAACCCCGAGAGATGGAATCACTTGCAGACGTGCGTTAGCGAGCGAGCGAGCTTACATCATCCAGTAATGACTGAAATTGTCTTGATTCGACTATGGGGGAGGAAAATGAATGATAAATGACCAATTTGGGCGGTCATGCATCAGAGGTCGACGGAGAGCGACCGGCGACTGTCAAACTGAGGCCGTGAGTGTGCTGCGTCATCACGGCCAAACAGGGTCGCCATCAAGTGATTTTGACCGTTCTCGGCGACAAATTGACTCAGAATTGGCGTCTACCTGCTCTCGTTTGCCATTTGAAAGACTGTTTTTGGGCGTTCAGAAGTGGAAGGTGGGGAGTCCCCGACTCACGACTTAATTGCTTTTTAAATTGCAACTTCATCGATAAGGAAATTGTTTAACGTTCGTGAACAAGGGCAATTTATTGCTGCCTTTCGACGTGGTTGTTGTTTTGGTTCTTTATCGCAATCGACTCTGTCATCGACGTTGATTAGACGCAATCGCATTTGGAGAGCGTTCCATTTTTTCGATTTTCGGAGAAAAAGACACAAAAGTTGCAACCTTATCTGGAGAGATTAAATTCCATTTGTTTTGGGTGTAGAAAGCTAAAGAAAGTCACGAAGGGGGGAATTGAATTAATTGCGACTGTAAATGGAGTCCGTTTGGAGGTTGAACAAATGTTTACCATCGTTGCCGGGTTTGGGGTTTATGTGATTTGCATCCAGTCGTGGGATGTCTGGCAGAGGGTATTGCTCTTAAATGTTTTTAAACTGATCCATAGAAAGAGGGAGATCGACGGGGAGTTGTAGGAAATGGTCAGACAAGGGCATGTCTGCAGATTTCTAAATTGAGAAATTATCTAATCTGAGAAATTTGATAGTGGTCTTCAGAGGAGTGTGAATTGTGTGGAAGAGGGACGCAAGGGACCTAGACTGAAGGGTTTGGGCCGCTGAACCGAGTCCGGATTCGGTGGTCCCTAGTTCGAATCCGAGTTAAAACACCAACTCTCAATTTTACGACACCACCTCTGTGAGAAAACTGATAGTGCTCCTCCGAGGAGTCTGAATTGTGTGGAAGAGGAACGAAAGGGACCAATACGGAAGGGTTGGGGCCGCTGAACCGAGTCCGAATTCGGTGGTCCCTAGTTTGGATCCGAGTTAAAACACCAACTCTCAATTTTACGGTACCACCTCTCTGAGAAATTTGATAATTCTCCTTAGAGTAGCGTATTTGTGTGGAAGAGGGAAGAAAAGGACTAATACGGAAGGGCTGGGGCCGCTGAGCCAAGTCCGGATTCGAGTTAAGACACCAATTCTCAATTTTGCGGCACCACCTCTCTGAGAAATTTTATAATGCACCTCCGAGTAGTGAAATTGTGTGGGAGAGGGACGAAAAGGAGATCAAGGAGGGACATTTTAGAACGAATTCAAGGACTTTGAGGTTTGAGGTTCAAGCTTCGACTACAATCACGACCAGACATCTGAAAAATTACATGCAAGAGTCCACAAAAGTCCAGATCAAACCAGAAACGATGATGATTCAATGACTCCATCAACAAACAGGGTCACAACCCTTCAAATTCACTCACTCACACCTCAGCCACGCCATCTATCGCACCTCGCTGACATCATTCGAAACAGACTCATCCAGTGATGATCAACTGACTTCCTCCTAAACAGACCATGTAACCGCCTCACAGACAAGACTAATCGAATCAATTACGAGACCAAACCGCTAATCAGTCATAAAACCTGAATCGAGCACCCAAGGAGAATCCGCCTAATCCGGAGAATGGCATGAATTTGTCGATTCTCTCTGCGCCAAAGGTCAAGTCGTCGATCTTTCGCGTTTTTCTTTCCGCACAGCATCTCAAGAACGCCGCGCCGATTGGCGACCGTAAACAATCTCGGCATTGCGTCAGTGTTTATTATTTGACGGTGATGCGAGAGGTTCTCTCTGTTGGAAGCGGTTTTTTTTGTATCTCTCTTTCGGACACGGTCGGGTGAATACCTCAGGCGTGTCACATACCTCCTAACATACCGTGGAACATGTTTAAGTGGCTTGAAAGACTGGCTGTGAGCCAGATTCTGTGTGCGCCGCGTCCCCCTCTCTGCTTCGTCTCCCGTGCGACGACGCGATTAATTATCTTCCGCGGGAGGGCGAAACGACATGAGGAAACTTATTGCCGCTTTGGGACACTCAAGACACACAGTAGGGGACAGCAAGTAAATGCACGCACAAGTGGACAAATTGCGTCCACTTGCTTAACATGTAATGTATTCCTAGCACATCCCCAGCTCTCTGACTTGGTTCGGCTAAACGAGTGCAGGTTCGGATTTGATATGCATGAGAGGTCTGCCGTGGATTTCCATATGAGGGACTTTGCCCGGACCGCCCACAGATGCTCTTGAAATCCGAGAGTCTTCCAGAGCTGACGTCAAGCATACGGATGAGGTCAATCGAACGTCACAGCGTCGCCTACCCGTGCACCTGATTCATCATGTAAGCTTCGAGTAGCTTCGAATTAGCTCGAGTCAGCTTCCCATCGACCGCCGGTGGCGCAGCCTATATTTGGGTGTTTGCAGATTCACTGCAGACCACGACGACGACGACGACGAAATCAACGAACGCGATGGGGACAATTTCGAATTCGGAACGCGGCTGAGATCTAGAGATCTTGGCCAAATGCGACCGGGAAAGCGGCAGTCAAGTGACACTCACAAACTGTGCGGCGTCGTCGTGCGGACGATGGTTGTTGTGGAAGTAGGTGAGTTTCTGAATATTAAGTGGCACGCTAATCCGCTTGAGATAACAACCTGTGATGGGTTGTCTTGACGCTTAGACGGAGCATATAAGGCTAATGACTGTTTGGAGGTAATATTTCACGGGGAAGTCGTAACTGTGACTTACTTTCGCGTGGGTGATGGTAAATTACTTCCTGGGGTGTTGAGACAGGTGAAAATCTTCTGCTTTGGTTCTTACGGTTTGGGGCTCTAAAAAACGGGCAATGGTTTGGCTGGACTTTCTCTCAGGAGAAGAGTTAATTCATGAAGGGTGACAAGCTAGTGCCTTGGCGGCCTATGGGTTTTGAGTCAGCCGTAAAGTGATTCCGAAGTTTGTTTTCAAATTGAGTTCGGATGGTCGAAAGAAGAAGCTTCCTGTTGGGATCAATCACAATGCGGCCGAAGTAGAGGAAGACGTATTACTTGCCCGGCTTTAGCCGTTATCACTTGACAAATGTTGATTTACTACATTCTCCTAAAAGGTGTCTTTAAATTACAAATTTCAGTGGCCATTATTGCTCCATGATCTTTATCGAGTCAGTTCAAGGGATTTTTGGTTGTAAGTTGCATAGGGTCATCCAATTCGTGGTCCGGATTTGACATCCCCGTTTCAATTACATACTTCAATCCGAACTGCCATCCGAGACTGTATATGTTCAGGTTAGGGTTTGCCATTTTACAATATGGATCGTTTAACAATCGTTGTGGTCAAATGTTTCGCCTCAAGTCGAAGATATGGATGGGCAAGACATGTGGTTTCAACAAGATGATGACACATCTCACACACCAGGGCCTTTTTTGGCTTCATTCCTGGGCGAGTTATGTCGGGTTTTGGCGATGTGAACTGGCCACCACGATCGTGTGATTTGTCACCGTTGGATTTCAATTGTTGTTGTGATTGTATTTATGCGCACAATCCGCAAATTCTTGACGCTTTGAAAACGAATATAATACTCGTATATAAACTTGTCGTATATAACTTGTAATATATAAACTTGTCAGAATCGATGCCTGTAAGAACTCCAGTGGAGAATATTTGGAGGATGTTTTATTTATAATGGCAAGACTTATACAATGTATTTAAGAAAAAATTTGATTGAAAACTAAATCATAAATGTGTTTTATTTCAATTTAGTTTTGGAACCACAAATTGGATGACCCTGTAGAAAGTTTGCTTCGATGATTCTAAAGCTAGAGGAGGAAGTTTACAGTCAGAACGTGGGCCTGTTATGCTCCAAGAGTTTGACTAAATAAAAAGGAACCAGAAATCTGCGCCTTTAAAAATGCGGTTCATTAAACAATTCAAGAGCAAGAAAAGGAGGAAATCAATGTACAATTTAAAGAACTACTTGAAACCGAAGAACGAATATAACCTGTGCATGGTAATGCAGCCTTTGGTGAAACGCGTAGCTTGACAAGAAACTGGATACCTACTACACAGCAGTTGGAAAATATGGCAGATTATTAAAAGTGTAGACTTGGATCTAACCTCCATATACTCTTGTACGATAGTCAGTGACTCAAGAAATGTCCGGAATCGAACCTTGACCTTCACCAAAAACTTTAACCGCTGAAACTAGATATATAAGACGGATTCTTTAATAAATGACTACGCAATGAAACAAAAGGGCCTTTGAATCCGATCCATTGGGACAAGGTAATAGAGGACGCACACAAGTGGAGAAGGACCTCAACCAACTTGGTGTGCAGAATTGAAGGCAGCTAGCTAGAGACCGTGCTATCTGGAGGGGTTTGTTGGTTTGGGCCCAGGTCCACCCGGACTGTAGCTCCACACAAAGACTGTAGCTGCACACACATTATAGAGGAGCTGAAACTCTACTTTCGGAAAGAAATCGCACAAATTACGCCGGCAGCACGCCAAAAAGTCACGGAAAGTGCTGTCAAAAGAGTCCATGAGTGCCTGCATTCGGCCTCTTAATAATAATAATAATGGCGGCGCTACACTCCGAGGTGGACCTGGGCCTAGCTTCTCAGTAACCACTCGAGTTGTGCGTGCTATTGTTCTCCCACGAGTGGAGGGGACTTACAGTTTAATGCCGACTGCGAACGGCGAGATTGAGAAGCTTTTTCTAGACAGTTATACTCTTTGAGCATAGTCAGTGACTCGAAAGAGGTGGAGCCGCGAACAATTTTTTTTTTGAAAAATTGTTTGTCTGAACTTGGATTCGAACCTAGACTGTGAAAGTCGAATGCGCATGGGTCGACGCACGAACCCACACGGCCACGGCGCCCACTGCATTTGGCCACTTAACCGATGTAATTTTCCATACATAATAAACACATGTTCATGAAATACACTTTTATTTCTAATTTATTTCATTAGTCTTAATTTTTTTTGTTTTCATTTAAAAGTTGTTCCAGATTTACACAGGAAAACAAAGGGACTTTTGGCCCACTCTGTATTTCCGATCGATCTCTGACCGAAACAATTTGACTAAAGAGCGGTTTCCTGAAAATGAAGAGACTATTTTCCTATGCACTTTTTATTGCTTATTCCACGATTCCCTCTCAATAGAAAAAAGAAACGTTTTATTTCTGAAAAAATGTAACCTTCTTCCAAATCGATCTATGACTTTTGTGCCAACATCGCTGATTTCAAAAAGGTCTTCACCTCCTATCCCTAGAATTTGAGGTCTCACCAAAGATTTGAGCTAACGACGGGTGATTATTATGTAAGGTCCAAAATTAACAAATAACCCTCGAACCTCATCCAATCGTCTACTTTATCCACAGCGGATATTTGAGCAACCATAACCTCGCAAGTTGCACTCGTGGAATGACAGAACGACGGAATTTGTATAGGGCCCACGCTTTTCAAAAGACGATCGTGATGCCAAAATTCCCTATGCGATCATAGCAAAAGAAGAACATCGATTTTCGGATAATTCCTTATGCTTTAAGGATGAAAAGTCTGTTCGACTACTCTTCTAGCAAAAACTTGAAATTTTTCATATTTCGAAAGAGCGGCTCAAATCCATTCAGAATGAACGGGATAAACGCAAAAAATAGGAAACAAACCGAAATGTTTAAGGAGGAAAGGAAAGTTGCCTGACTGATTGCACCCCGATTTGATATACCTGCAAATTTACTACAAATAGCTTGAAAAAATTGTGTAGGAAAATGGTTTACTCTCAGATGAGCACCCTGATTTGGGAGAAACTGCGATATGCGATCTTTTTTGCGTGAGCGAACAGAATTTAGAGCTTTGAAATAGAAAATAGTAAAGAATAGCTGTTTTTTTTTTAGAGTATTTTGACATACCTGATATTGTGCTTGTGGAACAAATGGTTTCAATACTTGCAACTGTGAGAGTTTTATTCTTTTTATGCAATAAGTGCGTTCGGTAATTTCCTTCTCTGCTGAAAGCACGGGATTAAACAAATTTTTGTGGAAAAAGGTTGTTTTTTTAAAGTTCTAAAACAGACCTTATATTTTCCAATGTGACATTTTATCGACTTCAGCCGAAAAAAAAATCAGTATTCAATGCAGAATACACATTTCAAAAATTATGTGTATCCAAAGCAATGATTAAAAGCTAAAAAAAGTCATATCTGTCATACAGTCAAGTGAAAAAAAGTCCAGTCATCATCATCATCATCATGGCTTCCATCGAAAATAGAGCAAACATGTGCCACTTCTTGCAAAATAACAATCTGACACAGAGCGATCTAGTTTATTAGGGCAACCGTTGCCGGCACTTGACGTGTCCACTCAGAAAGTTAAGGCCCCCATGTCAAAGAGACCATCAATATTTCAGCGAAACTCTTATGTCCCCCTAAGCAGACAGGCAAATTTCACAAAACTTAATTGCTCTTTAATTTCGTTCATAAAAGTCGAATTTCATTTCTTTCGAAAGTGCAAAGATTAAGATCTGTCCACCTTGGAGGCCATTGGCCAGCTAAATCATTTTATTATGTTCGACGGATGAGCGAGAATTCGAAAAGAGAAACAATCAATTCCACGGATGTGGATACATGCGAATCCAAGAAGAATTTCCACAATTCCCAAAATAGATTCGCAAATAATTCGCATTCCAAGGTCCATCGTGACGATCCAAGCAAAAGTCAAAAAAACACTTAAGGTCGCAGCAGAATTCTCCAGATTCAGGTCAGAATACGAATGCAATCACCCAACACAGTTCAAAACATCTTATCAGTTCCATAAACCACACATTCCCGCGAATGACATCACCCAGGCTGACATTTGCTCGAAACTGGAGCAAAGTAATAACACAACACTGTCATTAGATCTGACGTCTGTCAGTCAATTGCTCACTCCGCCGCTGCATTCGTGCATCTCATTCCGCCCCAGCCTTATAAGACGATGTCAGAGATTCTGATCGGATTGCCTCAGATTGGGAGCGGCCTAACAAATGCGTTGGCTGTTGGCAAACTGGATCCGAACGAAAAAAAAACAATCAAATTTAATTCGATGAATAATAAAAAATGAACGAACAAAAAAATCCCATCAAACACTGTCTGTCAGCGAAAGTGAAACGAAATCCGAACAATTGATGGGAAACAACAAATTTTCCAATCTGCTGTTGATCGTTATTTATTTGCCCTTGGACGGTGTTCAGGGAAACAGACGAGTTGATCTTTGATTTGACAGCTGTGCGGCGTACAATTAACTTGACATTACCGACACACCGCACGAACGTAGCCACCGGCTGGATGACTTAATCGAGTGACATGAACTTGAACGCGACAAAAGGCAACAAAAGAAAGAAAATGAACAGATATCGTATCATATCCGCGGCGTTTGTTTATCTATTGGTTGAGGCAACGACGCAAGATTGTTGATTGGCGAGAATCAGTTCGAATAATCCCTCAACAATAGGTAAGCGACGAGGGGCATTATGGGTTTTATTCAAGCGGAACAATGGAAATGTGTGCTTTTTGGCACAAAATTAACATTTCTGACATTTCTGGAGGTGATGTCATGGCCAGTACGGTGGCTCGGTTTATCTTTCTCGTACGTATCGTGATGACATTCCTGGTGTGGGGACACAACCACATCGCTCGCGCACACACGGTGGACATTCTCTTTTGTGAATGAGTATCTTCATCGATGACGGCGGCGGTGGATGGTCGAGAGAGGCGAGGTTATCACGAAATTGGTCTGACGTATCCGTTTCATGCTGGGCGATATAATTGAATTAAGTCTTGTTATGTGACGGTCCTTTGCGAAGATCAAGTGCGCACTTAGTTCTTGATTTGTGAGAATTGATGAAGTGTGCTGAATTGAGTGATGGAGGTGGGGAATGGCTGAAATGAACCTTTGTTCGGCTGGCGAGTGAACTGTCTGGAAAAACATCTCATTAACTGGTTGGTGGTCATTAGTTTGAACTTGAGTAACGTCACTTGGCTTTAAATAAATATTGACTGGTGATTGGATAGACCGTTGGAGACTAATGCGTCGAGGGGAGATTGTCGCGGATTGAAGATGGGTCATGAATCATTGGGCATCTTATGAAAACATTGATTCACTGGAACATGAGACTATATTTGTGACAAATCTTCGCCAATAGTCAGACACGATGATCCCGCATAAAGCCCTGGTGTGTGGGCTCCTTAAACTTGGCCGTCGGTTGCTTTCTGTCTCCGAAAAATACGCATTCATTTCATACAAGCAAAACAATGGAGAATCTTTGGTTTGAGTGCCTTCCCCAGTAGGAAACCTTACACAACCAACTTTAAACAACAGCTAACCATTTGCCGTTGGGATCAAATTAACGGCACTGGAGTAGGTTGCTACCTGGCAGTACAATGGACCAGTTTTGAGTTTTGAGCTCCAGTAGTGCTTCAAAAATCCTCCAAAAAAACATGTTTTGAACAATTATCATCCCATCAACTCTATGACATGACAGCATGATCTTAAATGAAACCCCGACATATTCGTGACAATCTGACCGAAGCTCGGTCAAATATTGTCGCTTTTATGCATCAACAGCCGCGGAAATTGCTCAAAAACCCCTCATCATCAGTCGCCAAGGAGGTAATGAGAGTGCACGAACCTGGGCCATCAGGGAAAATGTTTTTTTTTTATGCGAAAGAACACGCAGTCAATTTATTCCGATGGGATTTAGGTTTTAATGGTCAATTCAGCACTTTCAATGGTGCTTACAGGAAGTAAATGAAAAAGGTCAAGACACTTTCAACGCGAACAAACTAATAAACAAAACCATGTGTTGGATTGAAAGTCGAAAATCGTACAAGTTGTAGAGGTGACACAGTAATCCTAAAAAAGGATGTTTTTCTCCCAATTATGGTTAAATTGAAATTAAAGTGCCCTCCACACTTAAGCATCACGCACACGCATGTAACAAGAAACCATGCTGACCATGTTTGCTGGGTTTTTATAAGCCCATGTTTAGGCCTGACTCCTGCCATACGAAAAAGAACAAAGATCTTCGAAGCTGAACCGAATATCCCAAAATCTTGGGATATGAACCTAGCCAGCATTTAGAACAGTATTAATATCAAAATTCCGTAAGGTGGCTGTTTAACTGAGTTGACGTAGTCTCTAGAACAAACTTTTAAAGCTGAAGATAGATTTCAGTTCTTTTTATCCTTTCCCAATCCGTACAGACCGAGCCTTCGGAATTGCTTTACGTCTTTTTTTTTCGTAGGATTTGGGAAACCCTACTGGAGCACTTAGACTCAAAACTGGTCCATTGTACTGCCAATTAGCAACCTACTCCAGTGCCGTTAATTTGATCCCAACGTCAAATGGTGACTGGACCAGATTCGATATCACTGGGATTCGAACCTGGGAGGCCTCTAACTTGGGGCTGGCACTTAACCAACTGCGCTATCCACTCGTATTACGTCTTATACTCTTATGTTTACATGAGTCGAAATCTACTACCCACAGTGAAAGACTGACCGATTATCGATCCTTGGGATGTTTTGTGCCACGAAATTCGGATAATGGATAAATCAGAGGACGAAATTGAAAGGAGCTGCCAGTGCAAATTGATTTTGAATGCCAGTAGATTGAAGAGAGTGGGGAATATTGGACTGAGAAAAGCATTCGACACTCGTTTGGTACGCCTAAAACAAGACTGTGTGCATCCGAAAGCAGGTTTAAGGGTAAACAGATGAGCATTCCTCAAGATAGGAGACCCCTTTGACTGCGTTAACTATTGGAGGATAGGTCTCCTTAACATTGCGTATAAGATCTTCTCTGTTTTGTTTTGTGTGAACGCTTAAAACCATTTGTGAACAAACTGATAGGTCCTTATCAGTGTGGTTTCAGGCCAGGTTAGTCCACCATCGATCAAATCTTCACACTGCAGCAAATCCTGGAGAAGACCCAAGAAATGCAAAATGACACACACCACCTGTTTGTCGATTTCAAGGCCGCATATGACAGAGTGCATAGAGACGAGCTATACAGCGCCATGTCTAGTTTTGACATTCCTGCCAAACTCGTCAGACTGAGGAGGATGACGATGGAGAAGTCTCGTTGCTCCATCAAGGTTGGTAACGAACTCACCGAGACCTTCAATGTCAAAAAAGGCTTTAGACGAGGAGACGCGCTGTCATTTGATTTCTTTAACATCGTTCTTGAGAAGATCGTGCAAAACTCACTGGCCAACACAAGAGGCACGATAGTCCAAAAGTCAACTGCTAGCTTACGCGGATGACATTGACGTGATTGGGCGAACACAGCGAGCCGTCAATGATGTCTTGCTAGCATTGAAACGGAAGCTGCTAAAATGGGTCTGGCGATAAACGAGGGTTTTGCCAAGTACATATATGCTCTCATCGAGAAAGGACGCACAACATCAACGACTTGGCCAGAACGTCTTCATAGGCAGCAGTGATTTTAAGGTAGTTAGGGACTTTGTTTACCTTGGCTCCGCAGTAATTAGTACAAACAGCATCAGTACCGAGATCAAACTCAAACATTTTTGGGCTCAAAAGGCAATTGAATAGTAGAGCCCTCTCTCGGAAGACCAGGTTGACTTTGTATAAGACCTTGATCATCGCAATATCCTAAGCGGATGAACAGTCTCTTGGTCTTTTCGAGAGAAAAGTTCTGCGCGCGATCTTTGGTCCTGTTTGCGTTGATGGCATTTGGAGGATAAGATTCAGCCACGAACTGTATGGGCTGTACAGCGACATAAGTCTAGCCAGGCGTCTACGGATCCAACGCCTAAGTTGGCTAGGCCATGTAGAGCGTATGGACAACTTAGCTCCGACCCGAAGGGTCTTCGACTCTGAGCCTGTGGGAAAACGCAACAGAGGACGTCCACATACAAGGTGGCGCACCCAAGTGGAGGGGGACCTCAACCAATTTGGTGAACATTCTAACAAAATATTGTGATAGCTGGTGAAGTTTGTTGATTGAGACACAGGTTCACTCAGGACCTGTAGCGCCACAAAGTGACGGATATACGGCAAGTATTCGGTATCCGGCTTCTTTTGTAATACCCGGCAGGAACCGAATAGTCTTTTGATACCCGGCCGAATACCGGATAGTCTTTTTTTCAGTAAAAAACAACAAAATAAAAAAACAATTTAATATTGGAAGTTTACTGAAGCCAAATTATGGTGAATGCAAATTAGTTTCTCTGCATTGAGGGGTAATCATTTATTACGTTTCTTTTCGTATACAATGCATGCTTCAGAAAAGAGTCTCTCACTGCTACATGGGGATGAAAAATAAGTTTTGGCAAATTTGGGCAAAATTAGGTACTGTCTTCCAGTTACTGACGACCAAGCTCAAGGCTCACTATGCTGTTCAAAATAAACTGTTTTGAGATATAAGTCAAGCTCGTTGGCGGTATCACTTTTGGCAGAAAACTCAATCTGCCTTGTCTTCCGCAACCTCTTCAAAAATGTCCCAAAAACTTTGCTGTGTAAAAAGTAAGAATATCTTGTGGAGGAGAAAAAAAAAACATGTTTAAGTTGGTTTTACATGTACCGGTCTGATTTGAGTATCGGAGCACCAAAGTGTTATACTTTTAATTTGGGCAGATATCCCACCGCCGAATATTCGGTTATCCGGCTCAACTGTATTCGGTATCCAGTATCCGACTAAATCACTATTCGGTACAACTCTAGTTTTTACCACACAAATTCTGACTCTCTAATTTTGCACAATTTTGCCGAAACCACTTTTTTAATTTTTCTTTTCAGTCCAAAAATATTTAAAATTTAATTAACATTGATTTCACGAGTGTGTGCAAATTTTCGTGACTGACTGTAAGTCAATATCATAACTTTTTTATATGACAATTGGAGCGATAAACCTTTTAAGGTCACGTTTCGTGTCTTCAGCAGACCCAAATAATGAAATTGGCATCGCAGAAGACTCTATTACTCATTGCACAGAGGTCATGCACCTAAGTGAGTTGCTTGTGTTCTCAAGCGCCTTGAGAAAGTGTCGTAAAGATTAAGAAGAGGAGGAGATTGTTGGAATCGTCGTTGGTGTTTGCAAATGGGGCTTGGATAATTTTGACTAAAGACATAATTGCCAGAACCATGAATTATTTAATTGCAGGAATTGTTGTCGGTTTTGAATCCCCGTATCTCTCTTTCCTTCTGTCTCTCTCCTTCTTTTTCTTCTTCGTCTTTGCGTGGCTCTATACTCCGTGGTGGAATTGAGCCGAACTTTTTCAGCAACCACTCATATTGTGCGTGCTATTGTTCCATGATGGGTACCGTGGCGTAGTGAGCAGGTGCGTCGACTCCTACTCTCGATGTTCTCGGTGCGATTCCCGAAAAAACACCAACAATTTTTCACGGCTCCACCTCTTTCGAGTCACTGTTAGTTATGCTCAAAGAGTATAACTGCCTAGAAAAAGCTTCCCAATCCCGCCGTTCGGAGTCGGTACTTTCCTCCGCTTTCCTGACCTCTGCTGGGTGTCGTGCAATTTGCGACGGGCTATCCTGGCTGAGGTGGACTGTAATTTCCGTTCCTGATATTTGCATTTGCACGAATAGCCAGGCAGCTTTAACAGCCCTCAACACTCTAAAACAATAACAGGCTACCACCCATCTCTTGACAATATGGCCAAACAGTTTAACACTCGCCTGTGCTGAGGACCGAGCCCCGAGTATAACTGCCTAGAAAAAGCTTCTCAATCTCGGCGCTCGGAGTTGGCATTAAACTGTTGGCCCCCTCCACTCGTGGGAGAACAACAGCACGCACAAATCGAGTGGCTGCTGAGAAGTTTGGCCCAGGTCCACCTCGGACTGTAGCGCCGCCATTATTATTATTGTTCCATGATGAAGAGGACGTTCAGTTTCATGCGTACTCCGAATGGCGCACTTTGGGAAGCTTTACATGGCAGACTCTCTGAGGATTTTCAGTGACTCGAGAGGTGGAGCCGTAAAAAAATATCAAAGGTGTTTTTTTTCGGAAATCGAACTCAGACTTTAAACATAGGAGACAATGTGTTTACCCGCTACGCTCCGGTGTCCACCGAGAGAGGTGGTCCCGTCAAAATGACAGTTTATCCGGATTGAAGCGCTGTCACACGCTTTTCTCACTTTAAACTCGAAAAATCAGCAAAACGACAAAAAACGACCGAAATTCGAACCTTCACACCGGATATTCGAAGTTCACTGATGGAACCATGGACCATCAGTGTATTTACGTGTCGACACGGTTACCCACTACTCCACGGCCCGGGATTTTGAGTCTTGTCAAATCATTGAATTGAATTGCTGGCCAAAGGAAATCGTTGCTAAAATCGCCTTTTCATCTGAGCCAATTTTAGGCAAGTTCAGAAATTGATTCCGAAATTGGAAGGCTACACTGCAGATGGCATACCTCAATGAATCTGTTGAACAGCTTTAATAGATCGTTCGACCGAGTAAACTGTCACGCAACCGTAGACACGAAATGTTTCCCATCAAAACACTGCCCAGCATGTGTTTCATAAATCTCCAAACTGCGCCCAAATGTGTCAAATTGAGTACGGTATTCAAACTAAAAACCATGACGCCCTTCCCCATTAAAGACTAAGCTCATTTTCAGCTCAAACCGCGAACGCCAAGGTCTTACCAAATTCCGTTTATCCAGAACTCGGTCAAATTATAATTTTCCTCTTTCGGTTTGCAGTCACTTTCTGAGTTCATCACTTCAGCTGAACCAGTGCAAAGTCAAGACCTTTTGCGTCATGTGTTATTGCGAATTTCTTTCAAAATCGCAACATGATCCAACCACGAAGCTACGACGTCTCAATTGACTGCCATTTCAAGCGGTTGCGCCACCGTCATCGACTGTCAATGATAGCCCGCGTTTTAACGAGCAGCAGGGTGCATGTGACCCCAGGGAGCATCCGACTCTTTCAAAATATTAACCCTGTATTCCATGCCCCCGCGGCAAAACTTTCACACCACCTCGACACAAAGAAGCACTCATCTCAGGCAACAAAAAAGAAATTATCCAAGCACTGGTATCTATTACGCTCGCGTTTAACTATGCACTTAAAAAGCCCAAGTCATGCGTGGCGGGTTGCACAGATGTTTTCATTCCGATTCAATGCCCGCCGACTGTTGAGTCTAATTCCGTAGCAATTACCTACTCCTTGTGGCCTCTCCTGCGACACACTAATTAAAAACGTCTTCCCAGCCCGGCCGGACGGCGGCGGCGGTCGGTCGCAGTCGCACAACAAGGAGTCATTCACCTCCATTCAGTCACTTCCTTCTTGAATAATTATGCAGAGCCCGAATGCCCCACCTCCCCCTGTGTGCACATTATGTTTTCAGCTTTTCGTTCGTTCATAAAGTTCGCCGCCGACCGAACCGCCAGACGCATATCCACGAAACCCCGTTGCCTGAGAAGATTCATTTCTAAATTTATAGATACCTCATGCAAGAAATGACATAATCATCTGCCGCCCAAGTAGACCGCAAATACGAACTGCATTACGGAGTCGTCGTTTAGTCACTTGTGCAGCCGCTGCCTGCCAGCGGTCCCTTAATAGCTCATAACGCGCTCTTGCGTCAGTCGAAAAAAAAATGGTTTCTCCTCGAAAATACTGCACTTGTCAGCGGCCCAGCTGATGGAGTGCAGACACACAAACTCACCTCTTTCACTCAGTAGATTCCCTGTATCCTTTCGATTAACCCACGTCAACTTGAAGTGCTTCCTCGTCCGTGTAGATATTCACTGACAAGCGCTGTCACACGCTGTTCTCACTTTAAACTCGAAAAATCAACAAAACGACAGAAAACGACTGAAATTCGAAACTTCACACCGGATATTCGAAGTTCACTGTCAAAACAAATAGTCCTTGAGTCCTTTTTTTGATGAAGCACTCACACCATATGGCCGCAGAAAAGTATCTTGTATCTTAAACTTAGCACAGAGAAGGAGGAGAGAAACTGAAGAAAAGAAATTCAATGAATGCACAGAGTGTTAACCGAAATTCGAAAATGTTCGTCCGCAGTGTTTGGCAGCGAGTCGTCAACTGTTTGTCGCTTCGCTTGGCAGCGGCTAAAGTATGTCTGAGTTGCTTGCTTGCAGCTGCTAAGTCATATTCATAGACACGCTAAATGCTAGTGCTGGAGACGTCTGCGTCTGTGGGCGGCAGAGGTGGAGGTGTGCGGAGGAATTCAGCGGAATCAGTGACGTAGGCAAGCTTTTGTGTTTATTTTTGCTGGTGTGCTGGCTCTTTATTCAGCCGCATTGTGTGTGAGTGAGCGGTAAAGCTCTCTCTTGCCCGCGATGTGGACATGACTAGGGCTAGATGGAGGAACCTTTCTCAATGAATTCTACTTCCTAGTTTACTGTACAGTTGCTAGTTAATCTTGCAGATACTTTCGCATCGATTGGTGTGTTGATCTGCTTGCTTGAATGGAAAACCGACTCGGTGGCATTGACTCAAGATTCACGGACTGCGGCCACACACACACGCATCTATCGGATTATAATTTGTATCTCTCTCCGTGTATGAATGGTTTTATGGTTGAGGGTACTTATGGTGGTTATAACGGTCTTATTTAGATTAATTCTGTCTGAATGAAATTTTCTTTGGTTTTCTTTTGCCACACTTTGAGGTTCTTTCTTTTCATTCTTCCACCACGGGAATGGTGGCGACGACGTGAGAAGCGGAATGTGATGCGAAATAAGATTGATATGCAACTGAACGTTAAAAGGTTAAGTGTTTTTCGCCGGGAGTTCATCTCGGAATGGAATTCGAAACAGATGCTAAGTGAGGAATGGCGATAATTGATTTAGGGTGGTCAAGTTTATGGAATTAGGTGAGATTGTTTTGCTCTGAAAGAGTGCTGGAAACGGAGATTGGATCCGAGTCGCCAGTGACCCACAAGTTTGAAGCAAGATAATCGATGTCTTGCCTGAAAGCTGTCGATCTGGTTTATTTGCAAATTACTTCTGATTTGATGTCAAAATAAGAGGAATATGTCACTGGTTTGACCACAGATGCAATCTATGCTAAGTTAAGACCTATCTCTGGAAGCCTTGACACAAATTGGCCCTAAAGCAGTACAGCACTTTGAATGAAATAGTTCTAGAGCCTGCATTTGGACACACGTTTTTGACTTAAAATTGTTCGATAAAAGATTAGGACCGGGCAAACCCACTGAGGGATTTCACATAGCATCAACAATTTCTATAAAATTACTAAGTGTTTTTGTTTTCTTTCTCTGCTAGGGAATTGAACAGCAACCAACGTCATGACTGTGGGCGCCGTGGCGTAGTGGGTAGGTGCGTCGACTCCTACGAGTACTCTCGATGTTGTCGGCTCGATTCCCGAAAAAACACCAACAATTTTTCACGGCTCCACCTCTCTCGAATCACTGACAATGCTCAGAGTATAACTGTCTAGAAAAAGCTTCTCAATCTCGCCGCTCGGAATCAGGATTAAACTGTAGCTCCCCTCCACTCGTGAGAGAACAATAGCACTCACAACGCGAGTGGTTGGCTGAGAAGCTAGGCCCAGGTCCACCTCGGACTGTAGCGCCGCCATTATTAATTATAACGTCATGACTGAATTAATCGATTCTCCGTTGGGACCGCGAATGTTGTTTACATCTGGTGTATTCTGATCAAATTCGTACCGTTGTCCAGAACATCAAAGCACTAGGTCTCCGTTGTGTTGTAAGGATGTCTTACAACCGCTAGACTTTAAGGCAAATACGTTGGTATTGATGTACTAGGAGCATAGCTAAGTAGGCTGATTGGCTGCACCCAATTAAATCAGCGATTGGGTCGATCGTGATATCACACAAATTCCGAAGGAGTTAGTTGAAGCCATTTGCTTTTATTCATGAATCTGTTGATGATGCAGCGTAACTAGTTCTATCCCGAACTACTCTTCTTATTCGGCTTCGGCAGAAGCTGCCCCTTAACTTGGGGCAGCCACTTAACCAACTGCGCCATCCAGTCGTATAATTATTATTTTACTTTAACAATTATTATTGCTTTTAAATACTGTGAACTGATCGTCTCTTTAGGAATATTCTGTTTTCCCCCGACTATTGCCGACATCAAGCCGATTTAAATAATTCTTCAACTTGGTGTCACAAAAAGAAGTCGAGATTAATGCCAACAAATACAAATTTCCTGCAAAAGTCTTCCAATAGTCTTTGCAATCCCCCTACTTACGACAAGCTTTCTGCCTCTTTCTTGTGTTTTTTAGGTAAATTCGGTGACAGAGGCTTAGACATTCAGTTTCGGATGGATGTTATTATTAGCAGAGCCAACAACACCCTTGGTTTTCTAAAGCCGTGGTCAAAGGAATTTTGTATTAGACAAATCCTTGAATATTGTAATGAAGAAGGGAACTCCTTCACGATACCCACACCTTTCAAGTTGGTCTCAGTGGCCTCTCTTGCGTCAAAATATTCACCTTTAATAAAGACCGCTAAGAAATATTAAACGTGCAGTTCCTTCTCAAACGTCGGGAAACTTTCTGACACCCAATTTATCCCTCAGTTGATAGTAGGAAGCATTCAAAGCGATAGCCCTCGACTGCTTCAATTAAACTCGCACCATCTTAATTCCACACGCATTCGGCGAGTTAAGTCTTACCGCACCAAAAATAGCTACATCCAACGTGGGTCTAGGATGCTGCGCCTGCTCAAGTTCCATTGATTTTCAGTGAAACAAGTGTACTCTTCGAAAGGTACTCTTCAATTCCGCTTCTTCCTCTGATTTCTCGGTTATTTTTGTAAGCCTTCACGTATTCTCAGCCTTTCAGGACAATCAAACTCAGAGTTAAGATCTGCACACTTTGGATGAACTTTCCCATGACTAAATATCTTATCCGTTCATCCATCAAAACAGTCATGATCTCGAGGTGTGTCGTTGCTCCGTAACTGAAAATCTATCAAAGCAGTCTAAATTTGGTCTCGAAATCGAAGTGTGAATAATGTTATCGTCGAAGCATCACCCACACCTGCCAGCAGATCAGTCGAACTCACTGCCAGTGAACTTCACCGCATTCAGATCCAGCACCTACGTGAAATGTCAATGAACACCAGCTCTGAGTCAGTCGACAGCCACGACCACGATTAGAATCTTGTTCGTTGCCTTAAAAGTCTACGCGGTTACACGCAACACGCTGCACCAAGCGAGTGGATGAAATTCGATGAAAGTCAACACCGGGCCGCAGCTCAACGCCAAACATGTCACATCAGCGCTTAAGTCTAATTATTTTCAAGCGAAACTCTCCGCCAACGTACGACCTCTGCTTGGAGGACGCTGGCGGCGGCGGCCGGTTACGTGGCGCGCCGGCACTCGTGTGTCGGTGTGTTCAGCCGAGAGAATTCACGACTTTCCATAACCAGACTTGTGCATCTGTTAAAAACAATTGTATCGCTTGAAGCTCAAATATGGAGCCATTACGACACCGGGTCGCTGCATAAGGACAGGTCCCTTAACGCGACTGATTTATGTCCTCATTCAGCGGCTGGAAGTTCGCTAGTAATTGACTTTGATTTGTGGTCTCGAAACGGTTTCGCAATCAAATTTCCATTCGAGGCGAGTCGAATAGGAGTGGCTCGAGCCGGAAAGGGTGGCGAGGCACCTTTCCCCAGACTGGCCTACAATCAGCGCCCGTGAGGCCGCAAATCAAAACTCGATTTGCGCATGCGCGACGCATCACACACGATGACACCGAAAAAGTGACACACATGATGGCGCGAAGCACTCCACCACCCTCCGCGGTGATCCAAGTCGGGCGCAGCTTCACGTTTCGATTTCTGTGCGCAGAGTGGCCGCGATCGCTGCTGCTCCGGCTACCGCAAGTTGGCATCCGCTTTCGGTTTTATTTTCCTCTTATAATTGCTCGATCGGGATCACGCACGAGAAGTGATATTCCGCTTAAGGAAGTCACAAGGTTTCACTTCACATCGGACGGGGACGGGGTTTGCTGTTTCTGGTGTCGCCACCGCAATGCCGCTATTTATGGAAATCGATTCGAATTGGCTCTGCTGCGGCGGTGGCGGCGGCGGGCTCTGAAAGATTCAAGTCCTCTGTGGACTGAACTGTGAAGTGGTTCACTGGATGGTTGTGGGGGCCGGCAGATGAGAGAGTGGAGAGCGAACGCAAAAGGACTTTGAGCTTATTATGATGTAACCGCAGCTGCTTGATGCTCGAGTGGCAATGGAGAGCAAAGAAGCACTAACTCATGGGAACTTATGCACGTGTGCTTGCTGGTGGAAGCGAGCGTTAAGAAGTGGGCATTTGTTACGTGTCAGTGTCACTTAACCGTTTAATGACCACAATCGTGTCATGGATCTTTCGGTTTGTGATCGCTGCCGAGATGAATGAACTTTCTCGAAGTGGGCTCGATGTCAAAATCAGTCAGATTTAGTGCAGGCACGTCTGACCGCAATCGAACGTGAATGTTTGTTTTTTTCGATCTCTAATGAGGCTATTAAACGAAGACCAGAAATTTAACTACGCACGCTGACCACTTTCGGTTGAACTAAATTTCGGAGCAACCGAAATTTAGTTCAAAGATTGGTCGAAACGATGCCAATGCACGTGAGTAGAAATGTTGGACAATGACATTGACCATCAGGTTCTTACGTGTTTCGTAGAAATGTTTGGCCGTTCGGTTTGGAGCAAAGATATCTGAACAATTTTGACCAGGAACAAAATTTTGGATCATATTCGAATAAACCAGTCAAAGGCTAGAAGTGAACATGACTTTTTGGCCGTCATCAGTTTCAAAACGTCAGGAAAAGTAGTTTGGCATGAAACAAGACGGGACTGCTTCGGGTGATTTGGAACAAATTAAGTCTTAATTTTTAAAAATTTAAGTCTTAATTTTAGAATGCTTGAAATTACTTTACAAGTACTCAATGAAGCCAAGTTTCTGTGATTTTTTCAGATTTTTAAACACTTTGGTTTAGAAATGGCAGGGGGGAAGCATTAAAAAAACCTTTGGAGCTCCATATTTTCCAAACAATACTTTGGATCAAAAACTGTTGAAGCAAACCTCTACCTCATTTTAAAAGATCTGTAGATTGATATATATTTCGATCTGGGGTGCGACAATTTTTCAAAATTAATTTCAACTTCACCTGTACTGGAGCCACCCCCAAATGGCCCCACTTTTTGAAATCGCTGCATAGGCAATGACATCTAGGTCTGAAGTACCTAATTCCAAAATTTCATGCCGATATCTTCATAAACTTGGGAGATAAAAAAGTGTGACAGACACCACGGACGGACGGAAGGACACACCGAAATTATAAAGGTTCAGTTTTTGTAGACGGAATCTTAAAAACCATACACAACAAATGGGTTCGAACATTTTTGTTTCTGGTTTTTACTATTTTTTGACTAATTATGTCCGGTCTTAAAAGAAACATCCGGTATTCAATAAAAGCATATCATTCGCTGTACGAATTTAAGTCACCTGACTGTAAAAATGTATATACCCACTGAAAAATTGTCATTCGTTTATCGTTTCAAAAATCATTTTAAAAGTGAATAATTTCGTGTAAAGATTTGAGACAACGTTTTTATTGAACTCTCGATTTTTATAAGTCACGCACCCAAACACAGTCGACGAAAAATTTATATCAATTTTATGTTGCCATCAGACATAAAAACGTAAGTGTCTTATATCAGTGAACCATAAAGTCAGTTAGCCAAAAGTCGAACGAGACAAAATAGAAGTAATTAAAATAATCGATATCACAGAGTCTATAAACTTCAAATCGTTTACTGGATAAAAAGCCGGAAAGGTATGTTACTGATCGAAACAAGTAAACAAATGGAAGAACCAAAGAATTGAGGAAGACATTATCGATCATTCCACGTAAACAAATAGAAGGGTGTAACAATTAGGAAAAATACGATGAGTAAATAATAAAATGCGTGTTGCGGCCGCAACTCAAGCAGGTGCTGAATAAATATGCTGATAGTTCAGAGAAGGTAAAACCAAGTATATGCTGTCATCGAGAAAGGACGCACAACATCGACGACTTGGCCAGAACGTCACCATAGGCAGCTATAACTTTGAGGTAGTTAAGGACTTCGTCTACCTTGGCTCCGCGGTATGCCTTCGGAGAAAATCAATTCAAAGCATAATATTTAGCATACTGGCCTGGTCTTTTCAATTCTCTCAGAAAGACAACAGAATGTGCGAACATCTCAGGCACTGACACACTGCCTCAGATTTGACTATTCTGCTTGATTCGTCGTCGTCTGTCAAGCTGTGTAACCTTGAAATGATGTAACGCAATGCCTCAGTGCTCGAGTATGGCGAACACACCCACTTCCTTCGAGCGCAGTCTCGCCCTAAGTCTCACCTTCAAGCCCCCAGACAAAGCATGACCGAACACCCGATACAATCTGAATACTCCCAGAAGTCGCCTTTCGAATGCATTCTGCGTCTGATTTATCCTACGTGTCTCGGAGTGAAGACCCTCAGAGCGTATGCAACAACAACCAGAGAACCTACATACGCCGCACGAGCCGGGAATGTCAAATTGATCAGCTCCACTTCGCAATTAGCATCGACATTAGTGCTCAGCATACCTCTGGATGTAATTTATCATTCAAATCTGCTCCAATAAAACATTTGTAGCGACAGCAGAGCTGCAATCTTTCGTGAATATCTTAGCAGAAATCACTTGTAATTTGTTATGGAAAAGTTACTTTCAAGACCGCTTCAGCTGCTACACTCGCTCCAGCCGCCTACTCGTCTTGAATAAGCACACAGTGGGCCAGCACGCCTCGCGCCTCTCCCCGGGCGAGGGGAGTGACTTTGAAAAGTTATTTTTCATTTCTATTCATTAAGGCGACTGATGTTTGTATCTGGGTCTACTCCGTGGATGTCGGCGTGTATTTGCTGCGATCTGGCCTTCACCTACGCGCGCCGCTTCAATGGTTTGCCAATTATCAGGGTTCGAATGAAATAAGCTTTCCGCTGAGAACATGTTGTATAATACGCTGCTTCCTCTAGGGGGTTCAGAGATCTCTTAGTCATACTCGACAATTGACAGTGGAATCGTTTCCATTTCATTTGAAGACGTACAGTTGACTCGAGTGGACATAAATGAAATGGTTGATGTGGACAGCTGCAGAACGCTTAAGAGACTACCGTAAGTAGTCCTCCTCCACTGAATGCAGCCCAGTCAACTGGGAATCGATTTAATGGCATTTTTGTGTGTGTTTTGTTTTCGAATAGCCGCTAGCAAATGCATTTCTGAAAATTCCTTTGACACATGTGCTCTGATGGGGTTTCAATAAAAGCGAGAAGAAATTCAACACTTTGGGGAAAAAGAAAGACAATCATACAGTCGATTGGGGACAACGTCGTGGACACATTGTTTGTTTTGTGGTTATCTTTATGGCTCATTAGTGTCCTACTTCAAAGGCTGGGACACAATCTGCTTGATGTCTTTTGCTGGTATTTTTTTTAATCCGGATTCTCTTGAAAATAAGGCATTTACATGAAAACGTTTTAAAGTTATTCTCCGAAGCATGCATTTTTTTTAGCTTTCTCTGCCTTGAAGACTGTTCTCAATTTTTTCAAACCATTGGCTCGAGCAATGTAACTAGGTTTTGATTAAAACGAAGTTAATCGAAAGCAAGAACGACTTAAGATGTGTCCCGGAAAAGATAGCGACAGTTCTCAAGTTGGGTCTCAAAACATCTGACAAAACGTTGAGCCCTGCGTTAATTGTCATTCCACACATTTGAGTGCTCAAGTCATGCGATAGGTTTCTTGGCTTGCCTCTTTTTGCTTCCTAACTTAAATCAGATCCGACTGGATGGCGCAGTTGGTTAGGTGCCTGCCCCAAGTTAGAGGGGTCCCAGGTTCGAATCCCAGTGAAAGTTAACGGCACTGGAGTTGGTTGCTACCTGGCAGTACAATGACCAGTTTTGAATCTGAGTGCTCCAGTAGTGCTCCGAAAAAAACAACTTAAATCAGGCTAGTGTTCAATGTGGCCTAGTAGCTTAGTGTGTTGACTCCAGATTCGACAGTTCTTGGTTCGAATCCGTCTCAACATACCAACTCTACAGACAGAGCACTCTACGGGAAACTAGAACTCCCCGGAAGAATATGATTGTGTGGAATAGGGATCTTTGATTCCGATGCGGTACGACAAATTATCAGAAGATGTTCTCCACTGAGATGACGCACACAGTTGTAGAAGGCCCTTGATGTGCGCAATTGGAGACAAAGACTGTGCAAGACTGGCAAAGACTGTGCCAGCTCGAGAATATTTTTGATTGTGTCCCAGGTCCACCCTAAAAAAGAACCATCCACCATATTCTATCAGCAAAATGGTTTGTCGACGATTTCCAGTGGCTTATTTCATGTTGGTTCACTTATGTATGTTTACCTTTAAACAACGTGAGATAAGCACCTCTTGCAATTGATTCGAAAACTGTCCCGCAAGAGCCGTGATACGTCTCACATAACTCAGCCCACTTTTATAATGCGTTCATGCTGAACAGTCTTTTATTCGTCGTTAAATATTTTTCTTCAGAAGCAATTACAAAAGAAGGTGTTCAAAAAGTCTACAAGGCTGCAACTAGCGATGGGATCGCTAGTGATTTTTTTTCTGAGCGTTTTTTGATACTCTACTGGAGCACTCAGACTCAAAAACTGGTCCATTGTACTCCCAGTAGCAACCTACTTCAGTGCGGTTAATTTGATCCCAACGGCAAATTGTGACTGGACCAGATTCGATTTCACGGGGATTCGAACCTGGGACTCCTCTAACTTGGACAGGCACTTAAGCAAACTGCGCCATCCAGGCGCTATAATTACAATTAATAATAATATTTTGGTGGGCGCCGTGGCGTTGTGGGTAGGTGTGTTGATTTCTACGCTCGAGGTCTAAGGTTCGAATCTCGGAAAAAAAAACACCTAACATTTTTTCACGGCTCCACCTCTTTTGAGTCACTGACAATGCTCAAAGAGTACAACTGTCTAGAAAAAGCTTCTCAAACTCGCCGTTCGGAGTCGGCATTAAAACTGTAGGTCCCCTCCACTCGTGAAAGAACAATAGCACGCACAACTCGAATGGTTGCTGAGAAGTTTGGCCCAGGTCCACCTTGGACTGTAGCGTCACCATTATTATTTTTATTATTATTAATAATATTTTGAGCCCTACAGTCCAGGGTTGACTTGGTCTTAGCTTCTACAGCACCTAGTGGTGTGCATCCTCTTGTTCCCTTACGCGCGGAGGGATCCTACAGTTTTATGCAAACTTGTGACTTCTGGACAATTGCTCTATCAGAATATTATTAATGGCTTGAAAGAGGTGGAACCGTAAAAATATGAAAAGTGTTTTTTGGGGGATCGAACCCAGACTTGGAGCATAGGAGGACTAAACCATTACGACAGGGTGCCCCAAAGCTATAGTTACCCATGGAAATACTCTTGCATGATAGTACAAATTTTTTTTTAGCCAAATTCATCGTTAATCTCACTGTAAGCTGGTCCATTTTAATGCTCCCCACTGTTGGTCCAATCAATTCAATGTAATTTTTTTTTTCAATGAAAAGTCTATTTAGTTTCGGCTAACAATTACAAATTCTAGATCTTGAGTCATTTTTGACCCCATGGTATCAGTGAATTCGTAGCCGTCTTGGCATAATGAATGAGTGCGTCGACTACAATTGTGATACAAAAACTTTTAATTACACGACATCACTTCTCTCGAATCAGTGACAATGCGCAACTATCAAGAAAGCTGCTCAAACTTCACCATTTGAAATCTGCATACAGCAGGAAACAATAGCACGTGGGAAACAATAGAACGAACAATACTGTGTACTGTAATAGTGTTTGCTGCAGAATAAAAAGAAACCAAGTCTAACTCGGACTATAGCAACACCAAAAGACGAAGAAGAACAGAACTGCGAATTAACACTTGAACTAGAGCAAAATATCAAGAGGCCTCAGACTAAACAAACAGGTTTAAAGGGGATGCCAAAACTACAGTTTGAAATGTTGTCGCTGTTATATACGGCTTAAAAACCTTGAGGACGTCTCAATTTCAAAAGTTTTTCAAAGGTGGTCCGTTGGTAATGTGATTCAACAGATATCGATCATGTCTTAAATAGCTGTAAAATCGATAGCTGTAAAATCACATTAGCAAATGTACACATTTAAAGTACTCTAGAAATTGAGATGTTCTCGGCGGTCCACCTATTTGATAAAAATGTGTCTGAGGATACTATTTTCACACCTAAAGAGAAAAATATCCTGCTCCAAATTCGGAAACGTAGCCAATAAATTATTGAACATGTGCTCAATTCTTTCCAACCACTGTTAAATATTTTCAGTTCTTGCGCCTGAAACTATGCAAGAGGAAATAATTTATTCGACTGAATTCAAATAATTAATTGGTTTGTTCGAGTGCTCTGACATATCAGCCATTTGCTTCTATTCTTTACTACAGATCACTAAATTCTTTTCGCGTACGTAAGAATATCGTAGTTTCTCTTAGAACAGAGCGTTCTTGAGAGAGTCGGAAATTGTCCGATGCTGAGATTTTTAGCTGGACAAATTTCTTTGAGATAATAAAAGATAAAAGATCTTGAGGAAGGTTAATTTGAGTGGGGAAAACACAACTCTAACTTCAAGAACCTTTAATCGGATTCATTGGGTTAACGCAGAGAAAATACAACGCTTTAAAGCTCTGCCACACACATCGCCTTCTAACAGCGAGTTTCATATCTGCGTATTACCGCAATTTTTTTACATACTGGAACACGTAGCACCTGTCGGACAGAGCTCGTTTTCAGCGTCTCATCGTGGAGCTAAAAACAGGCTCTTCTTGGCGAAGCCTTTAGGTGTCTCGTGCCAGTGAAACCAAATAAGTGTGCGAAACTGTAGTTGGTTAGTAATAAGACGTTGGTTGAGAGGGGGATCAATTTGTTCCGTAGCACAAAATAATTAGCTGTTATTTCCTTTAAAAAAACTAACATTTTTTCAATATGTCCCGACAGTGGACACCAGTAATTTATACATCATTACGTGTAGCACCCTAGCGCACCATGTGGTTACTGAATGACGGTTTTGCTTTATCATTTAAGGATTTTCGGTGCCACAATACCATCTACTCTCATTATTAACAAAGTATAGCTCGGCACATGATCCACACAAAAAAAAACTTAAATTATTTTCCCCGAATATTCAGAATTGAACAATTATTAGAATAAAAGATATACATGATTTTAACACTTTAATGATCAAAATAAACTGCTTTTTAACTCTCTCCACGGCTGACAAATGTCAACTGACAACTGTCATTCAACCTGAAATGGCGGTCATACAAATCGATCTGGAACATAAAAAACACCATGTGGCAACTTCATAGCGCCCAACTAAATGCGAATAAATTTGGGACAAAATTAAAAATTAAATAACACGTATGCACTGAAGTACAAATCTAATTCAATAAACTTGTTGTTTTCGCCTAAAAATTATGTTGTATTTTTAAATTGATCTCATACATAAGTTGTCCATACGCTCTACCTGTCCTAGCCATCTTAGGCGTTGGATCCGTAGACGCCTGGCTAGACTCATGTCGCTGTACAGCTCACATAGTTCGTGGTTGAACCTTCTCCTCCAAATGCCATCAACGCAAACAGGACCAAAGATCGCGCGCAGAACACAGCACATCATTTACACCAAAATATAAGATTATTTTCTTCGCGTTCAATTATGAATGAACAGTTATTGAATATAATGGTGGCGCTACAGTCCGAGGTGGACCTGGGCCTAGCTTCTCAGCAACCACTCGTGTTGTGCGTGCTATTGTTCTCTCACGAGCGGAGGGGACCTAAAGTTTAATACCGACTCCGAACGACGAGATTGAGAAGCTTTTTCTAGACAGTTATACTGTTTGAGCATTGTCAGTGACTCGAAAGAGGTGGAGCCGTGAAAAAAAATGTTAGGTGTTTTTCAGGAATCAAGTCGAGAACATCGAGCGTATAAGTCCTACACACTACGCCACGGCGCCCACAGTTATTGAATTAAATTGTATTAATAATTTCAACACGCTATTTCGACGCAAGCGACCATAAACTGCTTTCTGTCTAAAACTGTCAAATGCCAACTGACAAATGTTATCCAAATCGAAATGGCGGCCAAACTAAATCGGTCTGGAATATAACGAAATAGGCAGATCCAAACTTTAAAAAATCGCAGTAATTACGCAGTAATTGTTTATTAAACTTAAAACTTTATTAAAAAAATGTGAAAATATGCAAATTTTTTAATAGCATATAATTTTAAACCATACGTGTAATAATAAATGTTTCAAAGAGTTTTTTTTTATGATTTCCAACAAAAAGTTGAATTTGGACTTGCCCCCCTTTTGATGCAAGGTCCTCAATTATTAATTTTTTTTGTTGGTGTGAAACTCTTATTATTTAATTGAACTTGTCAATTCTGACATGAAATATAAGATACGGTTTCATTCAAAAATCACTTCCTCCTTTACTGAGTTCGGAATTTTGATTAGATCTCATTTTCACGTAGTCTTTGTTTAAAAAAAACGCAAATATTATATAAATAAAATAAAATGCATAGATTTTTGATTAATTCATCACACATCCATGTAATTAATTTAACGGTGTTGCATTTGAAAAATCGTATCGCTCCTCAAAGCTGGCTGTGATATGGTTCCAACTTCACATTTCACCACCACTCTGTGGAGAGACACGATTTTCAATTCCCAAAAACAGACACAAATATCAGACAGTCAATGAAAGGAAACACCAGTCCAGTAAATTAATAAGGTAACCCATTTATTTATTTAATATAAATTTTACTTTTCTCTTAGTTATAGTGGTTTTGTTTTTTCTTTTCTTTTTTGTTTTTGTTTCTCACATTTCCCTCGATAAATTTGTATAAATTTGCCGTCTGTTTGTTTGACTGATATTCATAATTAACAAATATGCACTTACGAGTATGGTTTAAAAATATTGTTTGTTTTTTAATTTTATGGCCTTTATAAGAATTCGTACGGGTTCGACTATTCCCTCGTCTATGATCTGAGATGAAATGAGTGGAGTGGATGCGCTAGAGTGTGCGGGGTGGGGGTATGACGGGTGTTATATACTTCTGGTGAATGAAATGGAATTCTACTACGATAAGTGACGTCTCTATATATGTAAATATGTAGGTAATGTATCTGATATCTGATAAGCTTTAGAATAATTATTTATTTTTATTTTGTTATAAATTTCTTTTCGGAACATTGTTTCTGGTTTCTGCTTTTTTTTTTGGTTGTTTTGTTTTGATTCTCGATTTCATTTTGAATATGAATGAAGCTAAGTGTAGGCATTTTGTTTTTGCTATTTTCTTATTTCATGGACGATGAATGTTGTTTATTTATTTAATTTCTATTTTAAACTTATATTTAGTATATATATTTATAACTAGCATATTTTTTTATTTCTTGTATATCTCTTGGGTATAAATTGGAAAAAGTCTTATAATTAAATTCTTATAAATGTATAAAAAATTGTTGTCATCGGTTTCACTTAAAAATGTTGGCGTAAATTAAGTGCAACACAAAATAAAAAATGTGTTTATTTATTATTATTTTTTTATTCGTAAATAAAATCAATTTGCAGTCCATATGGTTTTTATTTTGTTTTATTAACTAATCTCTTTATGATTTTTTTTGTTTGTTGTTGGAATATGTGCGGTTGAAACCTTTTGAAAATTTGTTTCGGTTGGGGGTTTACAGAAGTAAAAGAAAGGAAACAGCGACTAATCGCTTGTAGACTGTTGAAGTGTATTTTCAAAAGTATCTTTTATTATCTATTCGCTAGGCATTACAAAATCTGTTGAATTGAAAGCTTTGAAAGCGTTGCGAAATTAATGTGTTCTAGCCGTGGCCTATTTTATTTACAAGAAATTTTGAAATCCTTCAATAAACGCCTAGTAATTCAAGAACATTGGATTTATTTTTTCGTATTTAATTAGGACTGATGCTATCTAATACGCTTGAGAGGTTCAATCTGCGTTGAGTTGAATATTTGTTTAAGAAGAGAGGGTTTTTCATATATTTCTTGGCCAATCTATTTGTCTAAATGGACTTTGCATTTGTTTGAACTTTATGCCCAATGGAAATAATGTTCAAATCTTTGGGCAAAATTGTATACAATTTTCATGAAAAATACGAAGAGATGAAGAAACATGCTCAAGACAGAATTTTTCATAGAATGAAGAAATGACGATGAAATTCTACAAAACATGCTTAGCTAATGCAGATGTCTAGAATAACGGGAAGAAGGAGAATCTAATATAAAAAAAATATAAAATCATGCCTTATATTGACTTAAATTAATTAAACTATGCGATGGCAGATCTTGCCTGATCCACGAGAAAGGAGATGCCTTCGATTGCGACAATTATCAAGGGATAAGTCTCCTTAAAATCGCATACAAGATTATCTCTCCTGTTTCGTGTAAAACCGTTTGTCAAAAATTTGATAGGAATTTGATTTGAAGCGAGGAAAGTCCGCAAGTAATAATAAAATAATAATTATACTGGCGGCGCTACAGTCCAAGGTGAATCTGGGCCTAGCTTCTCAGCAACCACTCGTGTTGTGCGTGCTATTGTTCTCTCACGAGTGGAGGGGACCTACAGTTGCCGACTCTTGACAAGCTTTTTCTAGACAATTATACTCTTTGAGCATTGTCAGTGATTCGAAAGAGGTGGAACCGCGAACAATTTTGTTTTGAAAAATTGTGCTATGATTTGAACCTAGACTGTGAAAGTCAAATGCGTATGGGTCGACGCACAAACTCACACGGCCACGGCGTCCACAAGCCCGCCTGCAGTTACCTTTTCTAAAATTAAATAAAATCTGTTGCATACCCTTAAGTATCCGGAATCAAGACACAGCACTAGCCGAAGGTATAGAGGGGGAAAGGGAGAGGAGGTACCTGTGCACATTGGTCTTAAATGTCTGTGGATTGTAGTCAGTGGGAAATATTGGAAAATATTCGTGTGGTGCAGCTAAAAAACGAGTCTCTAAGCTTAGCTGTACATCCGAAAGCAGGCTTAAGGGTGAACTGATGAGCATTTCTGGTGAGACGAGTATTGCGGGTAAATTCATGAAGGGGAGGAATGCATTTGACCAGAGCTAAGTTGTTCATGCGACCTACACGGCTCAGCCACCCGTCATTGGATCGATATTGAATGCCTGGATAGATTCATGTCGAACTAAAGCCCGTACGACTAGATGACGCAGTTGGTTAAGTATCTGCCCCAGTAATCATTTTCAAATTAACGGCACTGGAGTAGGTTGCTACCTGGCTGTACAATTCACCAGTTTTGAGTCTGTGTGCTCTAGTAGAGTTTCAAAAATCCTCCGAAAAAAAAAGAAAAAAAAAACCGTTTCGTTCAGTTTCGTTAAGTTCGTTAATTTTGGCCTACTTACGTGGAAGCGAAAAGAATCGCTCTCTACGTATGCAAATGTCAGTTGCCAGCTAAATTCTCTTAAGATTTTGTAAGCAATTTGTGTTTGATATTTTTTCGCATTTATTTCATGTTATTTCATTTAATTCCTTTATTTAATGCTGATGCAGCGGTGACAATCACCTTAACCTTACCCGTTAATCTAATTGACAAATGCTGTCAGAGGTCTTTAAAAGAACAAAATTATTATGTTTCAACGGCTGGTGTTATAATCCAGGGTGGATTTGGGCCCAGCTTCTTTCAGCAACCATTTATGTTTTACGTAGTTTTTTTTGTCTCTCACGAGTCGAAGGGACTTTCAATTTTATGCCAACTTTAAATGGCTATGTTCCAGAAGCTTTCTCTGCGTCTTGTCAGTGACCCGAAAGAGGTGTTGCCATTTATGTCAAAAAATGTACTCTTAAGGGACTTTCATACAAGGTGGCACAAAATTAATCATCCTATGGAAGATGTTATAATTTTTGCAAATAGCGTCGTACGTCAATCATATTTAACATTTGTGAACTAGACAGCTGCAGTATACAAATGTCAAGCCATCCTCAATCTCAACAACGGAGAGGACGGTTTTGTGTCGGAAATCATCATGAGCGACGAGGCGCATTTTCACTTAAGCGGTTACGTCAATAAACAAAATCTTCGTTTCTGGGGCACTGACAATCCGCGTGTGATGCACGATGAGCCATTACATCTACTCAAAGCCACTGTGTGGTGCGGCGTTCACGGGGAGGAGTGATTTTTTTGAGATCTTGTAGAAAATCATGGAAAATGCGATAAAACGGGCACACATTTTTATCAACACTGGCGACAGCCACTTGGCGGATATCATCTTTCCTCTTTATGGGAAAGAGAGATGGAAAATACGGCCTGTAACTATGAAATCCCGCGCATTGGATAGAATTGAAGAAATTTCTATTTTTGCTGCGTTTGATAGTTGATTCCTTTGAAATTCATTCAGAGGTTGCTTATGAGGTCGTCATTTTGGAATTTTATGAACGGGTTTTTTTTTAGTTTGCCTTTGGTTGTCTCTTAATTTTTTTTTATAATTTGCGCGTGCAAAAGCGGTTGAGGCTACCCTTGTGTCCGGAATCAAGACACAGCACGGGCCGAAGGTATCGAGGGAGAAAGGGAGAGGAAGTACCTGTGCACATTGGTCTTAAATGCCTGTGGATTGAAGTGAGTGGGAAATATCGGGCTGGGAAGAGCATGCCATATTCGTGTGGTGCGGCTAAAAAAAGACTCTCTAAACTTAACTGTACGTCCGAAAGCAGGCTTAAGGGTGAACTGATGAGCATTCCTGGCGAAACAAGCATTGCGGGTGAATTCATGGAGGGGAGGAATGCAATTGGCTACCTCACTTAAGCATCGTTTGTAAAAATAGCGATAGAACAGAGACAATGAAAACACATTACGGCGGTGTTCGAGCGACTCTATTGATTTCGCGATATTGCTGTCTCCTATAAGTTTTATCGCTCGCTGTTGTATTCTATCTAGCAGATGCAGAGAGGTCTTGGGAGCACCAGGCCAGATGTGAGCGCTATACTCAAGTTTGGGGCGGATGTAGGCCTTGTAAATTGAAGCCAAATCAGAGGGGGTAAAATATTTCTTGCAACTGTTAAGGAAACCTAGACATTTCCCGGCGTTTTTGGCGACCTCGAATATGTGATCATTCCAACTAAGGGTTACATTGATGCACATACCAAGGATGGAAAATCTTTCGGTTTCATCGACACAAGGGCCATTTAAGGATAAAGGCCGATTATTAAGGGTCCGCTTTAGTGACAGTAGACAGCGTTGAGTTTTGGAAGCATTAAATTCCACTCTATTGTTTTTACCCCAATTGATAATGCTGTCAATGTCGGAATTCAATGTGCTTAACATACGCTGCCGTTCCAATGCTACGGCCGAGGGACAGGGTCGTGAGTCTTGGAACGAATATGAAAAGCTGAGAGTACTGTCATCAGCGAAGAAGTGGATTGGATTAGAAGTAGCAGACAGGAGATCATTTAAAAAAATGAGAAAAAGTGCAGGAGACATAATAGAGCCTTGAGGAACACCAGCATTAATTTCGTGGATTTGGTGGTCAGACTTAAATCCATCCAAAACGACTTGAATTGAACGGTTCCAAAAGTAATTTCTAATCCATAGAAGAAGAGACTCATCGATACCATAAGCACGCATTTTCGACAAAAGAGCTTGATGCCAAACTGTCAAATGCCTTTGAAATATCAAGCGCAACGATCTTGCTGCATTGTGCAAGGATTGGTTCCACTTTTCGGTGAGATATGCCATCAAATCACCAGTGGATCTGTTGCTGCGGAAACCGCAGCAAATTAAATTTAAAATTACAACAGACATAGAAAAATTTGTTTAATGAAAATACGTTACTATACAATAACGGCATTTATTTGGTCTCCTTTTTGCATTGCCCGAACTATTATACTTTTTTGTTGTGCATAATCCCATCGCACACAATGGATTCTATGGGTCAGGGCCTTAGCTTAGTAATTGCCGGACTTTTACGCCATTACAGTTTTTTTACGTCTGTTTCAGTTATTTAACGATAAAAATGTGCCCAAATTAGACTACTGAAAACGAAAATAATTTAAAAACAAGTAAAGTCTACAAAATTATATTCAAACACGAAAATAACCAAAGCAAAATAAAAATAAAATCTTTACAATTAAAATATATTTATATTTCATTAAAAACGAGTCCATACATAGTACACTTTCATTTTAAAATAAACACTAAACATAAAACATTCAGAAAATTAAAATGTATATCTATCTACTCATGTATTCATCTACTCTTGCTAATCAAAAAAACAAAATAAAATGAAACGAAGGCAAAGAAAATTCAGAAAATAAATTAAACAAAAAAAAACGGAAGATTTGAGCAAAACATAAGACATTGTTTTCATTAAGTTTCTAAATGAACATATTCGAGTTACAAGAACGTCTGATAGACAGTGGATAGTATGTTTTCTTTTTTTAAAGCAAGCAAGGCTGTTGCTGCAATTTTTCTCTTCACGTCATCTTTCTCTTTCTTCTTTCTTTTTAAACATAAATCACAAAAACAAACATTAAACATACATGAATCGCATACAATGTATCCATAAATCAAATAAAAGATTTAAAAGATTTTCTTTTTTGTTTTTCAGTATTCTTTTGTTGTGGTTGTGAAAGGGAAACATAGTCTCTGTTGGGTTGGGTTCTATTGAGGCTGGCTTCATATGGAATTTTACTTATTAGGAAAGCAGTCCAGGAAAGCAGTCCAGGATGTTAATAGAATGTCATGCTTTTCTGAGGTAACCAAATTCTCTGGAGGATGTGCCAATAATTAATACGATTAAACGACAATGTTGTACGACTTGATCAGCCTCAAAACTGCTCCATTGTACTGCCAGGTAGCAACCTACTCCAGTGCCGTCAATTTGATCCCAACGCCAAATGGTGACTGGACCAGATTCGATTTCACTGGGATTCGAACCTGGGACTCCTCTAACTCGAGGCAGGCGCTTAACCAACTGCGCCATCCAGCCGTCTCGACTTGCTGGAGAGCTGACTTGTATCGCTAGTTTGAGCATCATAACTGATGCCTAAACTAGCGATACAAGCCATCGCATTCAGCTGCGATATCAGTGGTGATTGAGTTGGAATCCATGACGATATTTTTAAAGCAACCACAATCTTTACAATGTAATCAGAAATGCTATTAGATTGGGATTAGGTGAGCAAAAGAATGTCTCTTACGGAAGTAAATTCACAATTGTAAGGCCTAAGACCAATGAGTTTGTCCAAAGGGCCAACTAAACCGGCCGTACAGAAACCTAAGAGAACTGCAGCAACCGAGTGAATGCACAAAAATTATACACCTTTACCATCAAACACGCTTTGCTCAGTTTCGTTAAGTTCGTTTAGTGGTGTCCACTTACGCAGGAGCGAAACGAACCACTCTCTACGTGTGCAAATACACAAAAATGATACACCATAGAAACCACTTTGTTAAGTTTCGTTAAGTTCGTTCAGTTTTGCAGAATTAAGCGGAAGCGAATGAACCACTCCCTACGTGTGCAAATACACGAAAATGATATACTGTGACCATAGAAACGACTTCGTTAAGTTTCGTTAAGTTTTTTCAGTCTTGCCTATTTATGCGAGAGTGATATGACAGGCGTCTAGACTAGTCCTGGCAGAAAACCGCGATGAACCAGATCACTCGTTTGAGTTTTTGTTGGTAAATGAGTTAATTTTGAGCATAGCTAAGTGTTTCACGAGCCACCCCAGAAAGCTTGCTTATAAGCAAATCTCCTGACTTTGTGCAAGTCACATCACGCAATTTAGCCAAGACAGTGACTAAGTCCGCTATCCGAGGCTGGGAGCATCACCCAGCAATTTTTGGGCACAATGGCCAAATAGCGTTGACATGTTCTTCATGTCAGCAAGGGCACCCATCTACCTAACCTAACCATCACCCAGCATTCGAAAACCGCACATAACGCAGGACTTTCTGTAGCCTCTGCAAGTGTTAGTTCGTTAACGAAGCTAAAGGGCCAACTGCAATGGCCGAACGGAAAATGAAGATAACTGAAGCAACGGAGCGAATACACAATAATGATACACAGTGACTCCAGCAACCGCTTCGCTCAGTTTCGTTAAGTTCGTTCACTTTTGCCTACTCACGACGGAGCGATATAAATCGCTGTCTACGTACGCAAATGTCAGTTGGCAGCTGAATTCTGCTTAAGTTTCTGTGAGCAATTATTGATACTCTGAAATTTGACGATGCTTCTGGTTACTTTTGGCATAAGTTTAAGTTTTCCAATGCCCATTAGAGTTGGCCCCTAGGAAATGTGTTTCCCGAAACAAGTATGAATCCCAAATTATATTCCCAGCTCAGTCATAAAACTAAACCAACCCACAACAAACATGCTTCCACCACAACGCACATCCCATGGATCTACTTCTGCTCCGTTGCAGTTCTGCAAAAACTAAAAACCACAACTAACCCATACACAAACCGTATCCATCCTGAACTATTGTCGATAACTGAATGAAAAAAACAAAATCCAATCCGTCTGTTTTCTCTTATAGCACAATTGCAACCTTTTCTCTCTCTCTGCGTCCTCCTCTTCGACTTAAAACTAAATACAGCAATATTTACGTAAAAAATATTATTCTTATATAGTTCTTGCTCATCTCGTACTTATATAAATATCAACGTATCTGCATATGCGTGCGTGTGTATGTATGTATTCAGTTATGCGCGTAACTAGTCGCATGCGTATAATGAGATTAATCCTTGTTTCATCTTTTATATATATATCCTATGCTCAATTATATATCTATATGTATTCTTCAGTATTTTCATGTTGTCCTTAAGTTTATAAAAAGCACATTGATTGGTTGTACAAAAAAATCCATTATAAAATTGTTTTCCTTCATTTTTTTGTTCCGTTTCTTCTTTTTCTCGTTAAATAAACTAAAGTTTTCATATTTTTTTGTTTCATTTTGTTTTATCTAAAAATTGTTTATCTTTGTTATATCTTTCTTAAGTTAATATATATGTGTGTGTGTATATATATGCGTTTTCTTTAAATATACTCTCTCACTTATATTTTCGCTCGCAGAAGCCCACGCACCTTCGCGTGCAGCCTACGAGGGAGGTTCAAATCAACACGATGTGAGATAAAGGAGAATTTAAGAAATGAAGAGGAAGAAAAAATTAAAATATATAGTAAAATTTGATCTAATGATTATGAGGAGGAGATATATAATATATATGCTTATATATTCATATTCTTTTGTTATTTATATGAGATTTCTTTTAGTTGCTACTCTAGTATCTTTTCTAACGTTTTTCTTTCTTTTTGCTTTGTTTCCTTTGATGATCGGAGATTAAGTGCGTTCAGTAGTAGGTTACTGTTTAATCGGTTAGGGTTTGGGCGATTAATGCCAGTTGTTCCTTTAGGACGCGGAACGATGGACGATCCTCGGGACAGTGACACCAACATTTCTTCATTACCTGCAAAGGAAAAGATAAATCAATTGTATTCATCGTCTTCTTCTATTTCGTATTTAAATATATTCATTTATTTAATAATTGTATTCCTTATAAAGCTGTAAGAAAATAAATAAAATTAAAAGAACACAGAATAGTTGCTGTATCGGACTGTACACAGGTTAAATTTAAGTGTGAAACTTCATACGACAACCAAACTAACAGATTCGCCAGTTTCGTTAGGTTCGTTCACTTTTGCGAGACCCTCGCGAGACCGAACTGATTTGCTCTTTACCTATGCAAATGAGAGTGATGATTCTCTGCAGCCAAATTTTCCAAGGTCGCAATTTCGTCTTCGTTACTGTTCCTGAGCGCATCTAACATTGTTGCCGTGTTGGCACAAACCAACGACTTAACGTAATCCCATAAAAAAAAAGTCGTTAAATCGCATGAGCGAATTAGTCATTCGAGACCGGATCATTCCCGAAGATTTCCCTTCAATAGATGACTCGTTTGAGTAGCTGTAAGGCATGTGGCACCATTTTGTTGGAATCACATATCACTTATGTCAACATGGCGATCATATACATCGACGAAAAAGTGGGGTCTAATCACAAGCCTAACTCCAGCCTGAAGTAAACTTCATCGTTGAAGATGATTTTCTATGCAATTTAGGATTTCTTCAAACTTTTGCCGAATCCATTTGGAGAGCACTTCAAATGATCAAGAGGCCAAAGTTTTAGAGTTAAATTGGTCGTGTTAGGGTTTAACACGTCAAGATCTTTACGCAAAATTCGCCGCAATGTGAACGGAAAGATTCCCAATTTCTTTTAACGCCATGAAATCGAATGACTAAGCTCACTTTGAACTAAAGCATTTACGGCTTCGATATTTTCAGTTCTTCGATCGGTGCGTTGTTGTCCTGGTACGGGAATATTCAATAAGGAATGTTAATTCGAAATTATCCACTATAGCACGCACAGTCTGTTAATTACGACCGAGAATTGGAGTAAGGGGTATCAAAATTGCGACCACGTTGGGCGCCATTTATTGTTGCAACTGTTTGGGATATCCTCTGGCTTCGGCGTCGGTGAGTAGGACTGCGGCACACTTGTGATTGCACGGTTTAGCTGGTCGAACGGGACGGTTATTGTCCTCTGCTTCAGTGAAATCGCGCCCAACGTGAATCTTCTGACATCCTCACCTTTGAGGCAGTGTTCTGTGAAAATACCTATCATTATCGGTATTTAGATAGATCAAGAAATCGAAAAGCCCAGTTACATCTAGAGGAATAACACATGGCGTCACTTGTTATTTACAGCATATATCTCGTCTTCTTCTTATTAATTTTAAGACCACCTTTTTTCCACTTTTCCTCAATCGCCGTGAATGCTTCTAGAAAGGCTTGCTAAGATCTCGCGATAATGACGATGTTATCTGCGTAACCCAGCAACTGGACCGAAAATAGTGCCTTCCGTGTTAACATCTTCCCTCTGCATTATCTTCTCCAGAAAAAAACGACTGGATGGCGCAGTTGGTTAAGTGCCTGCCCCAAGTTAGAGGGATCCTAGGTTTGAATCCCAGTGAAATCGAATTTGGTCCAGTCACCATTTGCCGTTGGGATCAAATTAACGGCACTGGAGTAGGTTGCTACCTGGCAGTACAACGGGCCAGTTCTGAGTCTGAGTGCTCCAGTAGAGATTCAAAAATCCTCCGAAAAAAAAAGAACTAAACCGAAAAAGTCACACGACAGAGCATCTCAGAGCATGCTACCAGCCTCTTCATACAAACGTCGGCTGCAAAAAGTGCGTTAAGAATCAGCCAAACTGATGGAGGAATCTCTAGCGCAACAGGACATGCATTTTGAACAAATCATTAATAGAAGAGGTAAAGAGTGAGTATACTCATCTCCTTCCTGGATTTTGAAAGACCATTCTATTGTTACTTGCCCGCTAGAGTTGAATGTGTAGCAATAGATCTCGTCAGTAACTCGACCATTAAGGCTCCGTTGGGTCGAAGATGGTGCAAGGCGCAGGCATATTTTCCGAAGCTCTAAACATGCACAGCTCAATCAGACTCCATGATTATAGAAGTGTTTTTCAAGCAGGTCTTGAACATGGTGTGACTATTGTTACGACCGAAAATTGGAGAAAGGGCTTTAAGAATTGCGATCACAGAAAATTCACGTTGGGCGCCATTTTCCAGATCCCTTCTGGCAGTCAAAAAAGCAACCAGAATTATATCAATGTTGGCAATACTGATATTATCATTCTTATTGGGGGCCTTAAAATAAATATTGGGAATGGAAATCAAGTCCAGGCCAGCTGCATGATGTCGCAAAGAACTTAAGGCTCTTAGCTCATAGCACTCGATAACTCTGTGCTGGCTTCAGGGACACAGAGAGGTATCCGCCAGTGCGGCAGCTGATGAACGTGCAAGAAAATAATCCGAAATGGATTCATCTCTTGAAAACAAATGAATCAAGCCACCATTCTCTGACTTAAAGAAAATGTGGACGACAAGATGCTAGAGTCAGCAAATAGAAGGGGACAGTCTTTACCCTCCTCTCCTCCATACTTACATGGATGATATGGCTTCCTCCAATCGAGTGCGACTACTATTGAGGCTTAAAAGTTTAGTCCACGCGATTACTATTTAAATTAAACAGTCTAGTCTTTTTCGAACTTTTAGGAATTAGTTCTTGAGTCAGTTGATTTTTTGGCTTCGTGATCGGTTCTTTATCCTAACGTACAGTGGGAGTCAAAAATGTCCCCTCTCTTAACTTCTGAACTTCTTTTTCCAACTATTTTGTGGTGAATTATTAAAGAGGGAGTTGAAAGCTTTATCTTCCGTGTACAAATTATTCTTTTAGTCGCGCCTGATGATGAGAATCATCGTCTCTGTATTAGTGGGTACCAACTGTATACACATTTTCGACTCTCACTGTATTTGAAACGTGGTTCAGTACTTAGGTTTAGGCATTGCAGTCAAAGAATCTTCAAGCCAGTGATAGGATGGAATGGAAAGTATGCATTTTTGAAGGGGCAGGCTGCCATCTGGAGCGTCATTATTTTGCTCTTTTCAAAGCGACAAGCAAACCCAATCAAATGTGTATCCATTCACTCCACGCATTGAGCAAACAAAAGAGACATTCATGTGCAAAATTAAATTGTTGTACTTACATCATAAATTTCCTTAGCACAGGACTTTGGTTTCTCTAAGATAATTCCACGCTGGACACGCTCAACAACTTCAGTGTTCTTTAGACGGCCATATGGCATCTTTCCGCAAGTGAACACCTCCCACATAAGGACACCTGCAATCACAAGAAAACAACTCAGCACTCCCAGACAACATCAAATATTAACATCCCTACCGTATGCCCAGACATCACTCTTGGAAGAGAATCTAGTGTAGTTCAACACCTCCGGAGGCGCCCACTTAATAGGAAACTTAGTGCCACCAGAACTGGTGTACTGATCGTCCAGTACGTATCGTGCCAACCCGAAATCAGCCACTTTCACAACATTCTCCGAACCCACCAGACAATTGCGTGCGGCCAAATCACGGTGAATGTAGTTGTGTCGCTCCAGATATGCCATTCCTTTGCTCACCTGAAAACGAAACCGGGACCCATGGGACATCTGTTCGGGGATGAATGAGTGTGCGGGGAACTTACTTGAATGCACATGTCCAGTAGGAGTCCCATGTTGCCAATCAGAGTGGTCTCGTGTCGTCGCAAGTAGTTGAGCAGGGATCCATGTTTCATGTATTCAGTCACAATATAGATCGGGCGATGTTTCGAACACACTCCGTACAGTTGCACCAAGTTCTGGTGTTGCAACTTGGTCATTACCTTGGCCTCCTCAATGAAGTCGTCCTCAGACATGGTGCCCTCCTTCATCATTTTGACCGCTGTATCGATGGAACTGCGCCACTTGCCACGTCGCACGACACCGAATTGACCAGAGCCAAGCTCCTCACCGAGCACCAATTCCGCTGGATGTATTTCCCATTTATCTGCAAGGAGCACACTGTGTCAGGGGGGACTGAGGTGAGATCAGTTGAGGTGACTTACCATGAGACAGTCCAGCTGTTGGCGGTACAGGCCTATCACAGGGCGATGACTTCAAACGACAGGCTAGGCCTCCCGAGTTGTGTCGATGATAATTGATAAGATCAGGAATTGTTTCACAGCAATGCTTCTCCGACAGATAGTATTCACCACGGGCGTTTTGTTTGATGTGGTAGTGCTTAACATGTGATTGTGGACTGAAAAGAGATGGATGGGGTCTCATGAGAGCAAGGAGAGAGGAGGACGCGTGAATGAAACTTACACTTTGGTATGTAGCGACAGGGTGTAGAGCCCTTTTGTGGATGATTTTCTAACTACGAAACAGCCTTCTTTGTCGCCCTGCTTGAGCAGGGACTCGGCTCTCTGCCGCGACATATCACTGACATACCACCTGTGGGAAAGAAAAACGCACTCATCAGACATAGTTTCAGATGTCACAACGGACAGGTCCGCCAAAGGCAGTCTCATAGCCAATCAGACGGCTAATTTGCCGGTGCCTGCGGTGGGCATTTGATGTCAACATCCAGCGCACAGACTGGTGTGTCGCTGGTGATACTTACTCATAACGTTCGAGTCCGAGCAGAGCTTTTGGCTTGACGTAATTACTGGGTATGTAGCCAACATTTCCGTGCTGATCTTTGACTTTCCACCAATGCTCCTGGGAGTCATCAATTACCTCGTACTCGGCATTCTGTAATTAGCAAAGGAGAAGACATTTTAGTGGCGTATTGGACTGTTGAAGCGATTAAGACGGAGGTGGCGAGAGTGGATGGGAAAAAAGATGGAAAAAGATTCCCCCCTGAGCCGAGATGATCAATCAAGTTTCGCGTGTGGGGTGAGACACGGATTTGGGCAGAATGGGAGAGGAAATCCCCCGCGCATTTGGCGATTTAATTAATCTGTCAGATAAATTGGGCTGTCGAGTGGAAGAGTCTCGCGAATAAATGGAAGTTGATGAGTTTTGTGGGAAAATGTAATTAAGACGACCGCGATGGTCGGATTCGAACTTTGATGAGCGTGTTTGGAAGATGTGCCCGTCTGCTGATTGGCTGCTAGGCAAATTGTCCGTGGACTTAATTGGTTGGAAATACACGCGTTTCCAGGGGCAACGCAAGTTGTACTGTGGAGTGGAAAAAGATTAAGACATGTGGCAAGGACGTGATCAACTACGACAGCATTCATCGCAAAACAAACTATTCGACGAGATGGCCAAATTCAGGAACCCAGGAAAATGTATGGTTCTAAAACTTCCGAACCGTTTGAAACTGCACCGAATTTCAGCAAGGAGATGCGCTGTAGTGTGAATTCATTTATCTGGTTCTGGGGAAGACAGTGCAGTGGACGGGTGTAAACAAGGAAAGGACTATCTTCTACAAATCGGTCCAGCTGCTGAGTTACACAGATGACATCGATATTGCTCCGCGTTCTCAGCGAGCCTAGTAAAATGATTCACGGTAATTGAAGAACTGGTAAAACAAGTTGCTATGCGGTGAATGAGGAAAAGACAAAGATCGAGTAAAAATCGATCCGTCGTCCATCACTTAGGACAGAACGATACAACCGACAGCTATCATTCTGAAGCAGTTAAGGAGTTTGTCTACCTCAGGAAAAAAAACATGAACAAACGACATCTTGGTGGAGCTCCGACGTTGAACCCTCCTTGGCAACCGCTACTAATTCGATTTGTCGAAACAATTTGGTTTCGAAACTCCTGACTCGAAGGATCAAAATAATGCTCTACAAAATCCTAATCCGGGAAGTCTTCTTGTGTGGTGTCGAAAGCTGGACGATAAGTAGGACAGTAGAGCAGATTCCTGGTGCCTTTGAAAAAAAATTCTACGGTCCTGTCTGCAAGGAAGGAGAATGGAGAAGACGATACAACAAGATACAAGATGCTTAGAATAAACTTGCTCGGCCACATCAAGCGAATGAACACTAATGCTTCAGCCAAGAGAGTCTTCGAATTCGGTTCGAACAGAACAGGAAGACCTAATCTCCCATCTAAAGACCAAGTGATCGCGAACGGAAGACAACTTGGTCTTGATTGGAAGCAGTGCCCGTCACCATTTACCGATGGAAGGCGGCAATTACTCAAGTAATTGTACTTTCAAGTAAGTGAGTAGTAGGGGGCTCAAAACAAAAGTAAATTCTTACAGAAATCCATTCGGAAGTCGTTTTGATTAAATTTTCGTCAAATAAAAATCTCAAATTGATTGTCAATTGACCTCTATATACACATTTCCAGACGCCTGCCTGATAATGGCAGCGTCCTCCAAAGCGAAATAAGGGAGATAAAGGAGGCACTGTCTTGGATGAAACACAATGTGGTATTTAATGGGGGAATCATTATTTCTACTGACAGTCAGGCTACAATCAAATCCCCGGATTCACTCACATTTTTCTCAAAGACCGCTTTAAGCTGCCAACTGTCTCTCAACGAGATTTTCGAACACGTCGACAATCACGTCATCTGGGTGAGAAAACATAGTGTCATTTCGGGGAAGCCGGGGAATATGACAAACGTGCGACTTACACTGAATCCCGACGGATAGCAAACCCTGCAGCTTATTTCCTGGAGTAAAACTCTTAACAAAACCCCACTCTACAAATTTCATCAACCACAATTGGTCAAACGGAACTACGAACAGAAGCATTGTTTTCGTCTTTAAATCCGATCACAACAGTAGAGACAGATTTGAAAGGAGACCGCGATGAAGTTGCGTCTGGTACGATGTGACGACAATAAAGTCTTCTGAAAAAGAAGATGTGTCAACTCTTCAAATGTGAAACAGTTTTTGTACTGCTACGATTCCTGACCTGAAACCACACAGAGAAGATCTTGCTGTAGATGTTAAGGAGACTGGTCACATGATAATCACATAAAGTTCAGGCAAAGGAGTCTGTGAGGGCGTGGTGGCCGTGTGGGTTTGTGCGTCGACCCATACGCACTTGACTTTCACAGTCTAGGTTCAAATCCCAGCACAAGCAAACATTTTTCAAAAAACAAAACTGTTCGCGGCTTTACCTCTTTCAAATCACTGACGATGCTCGAAGAGTATAATTGTCTAATTGCTTAGAAAAAGCTTCTCAATTCCGCCGTTCGGAGTCGGTATTAAACTGTAGTTCCCCTCCACTCGTGAGAGAACAATAGCACGCACAACACGAGTGGTTGCTGAGAAGCTAGGCCCAGTTCCACATAGGACTGTATTATTATTAAAGGGGTCTGTGGGCGCCGTGGCGTAGTGAGTATGTGCGTCAACTCCTACGCTCGAGGTTTAAGGTTCGAATCTCGAAAAAAACATCTAAAATTTGTTCATTGCTCCACCGCTTTTGACTCACTGACAATGCTCAACACGAGTGGTTGATGAGAAGCTAGATTCAGGTCCACCTCGGACTGTAGCGACGTCATTAAAAGGGGTCTCTGCACCAGTAGCTAAATTTGATTTCGATATCGATATTGCCATCACAACTTGGAATTCAATGAAAGGTTCTGATCTCTGTGTTTCCGTCCTCGTTCGTTTAGATTCGAGTAAAAGACAGTGAAATTGAAAAAATTATTGTAGAGTCAACAATAAAGACAAGCTACAGCAAAACAATCATCCGCTCAAAATGGTAAAGGACATATTTGTTTTCTTCAATGCGGATATCACAATAAACCTAACATGTGTTTTGGCTGAGACAATGTACATCTTCGAAAGCTTAAATAATCAGCAATGAAGTTAAATAGGAAAGAGAATGACAAAAAAAATGGTAAGGATTCACTCCTTTGATGTTCTATGAACGCAACCCCATTAAGCCATCGCCAAGTACTCATAATTTTAAGACAAATGGCAAAATGCTTGTACAAATTTTTGTAATTTTGCGTGAAATGTGTGCATTCTAGGATTATAATTTACTTACTTTCTTTTTGTATAAAACAATAAGTGGATATTTAGATAACTTACCTTTTCTAAAGAGAGATCACCACCTTCGATGGCTTTGAAGGGATATAGTGCGACGACGATTTTAACAAAATGTGAATTGTTTTCCTGAAAAAAGAAAAAAAAAACCGAAATTTTATTAGAAAATAGAAATATCAATAATTGTGTCTAGCTAGAGAATGTGTGACTATCTTAATATCCGTGTACTTTTATGAAACTTCTATTTCATCTCCAACTAACCTCACTCAAATGAACTCGCTGTCTTTGACAAATGCGATCCTTAAGACTTTAAGTTTAAAAAGAAAACTGAAAAATTTAAAAAGAAATTCCGTACTTGACGGTATGTGCCGTCAGACTTTGACATTGTATGTAAAGGGTGGTTCAACCATAATGCACGATGTTAATTGTGAGTTAAGTTGACGTTAAGGTGTGACGTTCTTTTGCCAAACTTAATTTGACATTTCTTTGTTTCAGTGTTTAACAAATTCAACCATGGAGAGGTACACAATTGAGCAGCGCGTTAAGATTGTTGAAGCCTTTTAAGAAAATGGGCGTTCAAATCAAAGTGCAGTTCGTGCACTTCGTGATTTTTTTGGTCAGCATAATCGATCAAATGTGTCCACAATCGGTAGAACTGTGCGTAAATTTTAGCAACCCGGGTCTGTAGGATTGTTGAGTGATTGTTGGAAATCCGATGCATCCACAAAGAGTGACTGTTTGATGCGGTTTATGGGCTGGCGGCGTCATCGGAACGTACTTCGAAAATGGGGTCGGCCAAGCAGTTACCGTGAATGGTGTTCGCTATCGCGAGATGATAACGGGCCTTTTGTGGCCAGAAATTGAGGATATGGACCTGGACAACATGTGCTTCCAACAGGATGGTGCAACTTGCCTCACAGCCAGCGAAACAATGGCTCTTTTGCGCAAGAAATTCAATGGCTGTGTTATCTCACGTCGTGGCGATGTTAATTGGCCGCCATGATCATGCGATTTGACACCGTTCTTTGGGGATATTGAAAAGAAAAAGTGTACGTCAATAAGGCAAGAACGATTTAAGAACTAAAGGATGAGATAATTCGGCACGTTAACAACATTGAACCTCAATTATGTCTCAGAGTCATTGAAAATATGGACCATCGGATAGAGGTATGCCACCAAAGCTGTGGCGAGCATTTGGCCGATATTTTGTTTCGCACGTAATTGTCATAGATCATAATGAAAATATTTAGATAATTCTCTGAAAACTTTTTACAATTATTTACAATTATCATCGAGCGTTTTCGTTGGAAGCTCATAAAACGTGCTGCCAAAAAATGTAACTTTTTCTCTTATTTTTTTTTCAAAAAAGGACTTTCGGGAAATTTTTGGCGGCACGCTTCCAAGCAGATGAACCATGAAGCTGGTAAACCCTTTGGCCGGTCGTGAGACAACTGCTTGAAGGCCAAATCAAATAGATCTGACGGAGGAGACATACACGTCACCTCCAACGTGTTGATAAGGAATCTATCTGCTCAAATGGGTACCAGAAGATAGTCACTGCAGAAAATTCTGCACAAAGATCCCGGAAATCAAACCCCGGAAACGAGACCTTGGCTGAGAATTTTGCTGGAGGATTATTTAAATGGGGGAAGAGGACGAAACCACGTTCAAATTCATTCTTATGTCAAAAGAAACCCATTTCAACCTGAACGGCAAGGCATATAAGCAACGATTTTGAACATGGCGTGACTCTATCCTCGAAATTCTCCATGAGACGGATGTGCAGTCATCTTGAATTACAGTATACTAGTAAAATATTTGAGTTCTTAATTGTAGCAAAATTCATTAACCACCCTGTACCTTAGAAAACAATTCGATGCATTCCTTTTTGAAAAAAATTACTTACGACCATTCACAGCTCAAGGTTAGGAATTCCTCTACGCTCTATATTCCACATTAACGAGTTTCTTATCCATCAATTTCCATACGCAAAAAAAAAAACGTTCGCTAACCAACTCTTTTGTTTCATTAAACCAATTGGCCTTCAAAATTTGCATATGCTTCCACTTTCCATCGATTGTACTCACCTTTGCCTTAGAATTTGGAGTACCGGGCGTCGGTATACCACCTGGCATTGTGTTGTCCAAAATTACCGTACCGTTTCCGTTCACAATACTTGTTGACGTCTTAAATGTTGAAACGGATGACTGAAAATCCATGAAAAAGAAAGAATCAAATTAAATCCAATCTGCCAACACACAGCCATGTGCAAACGTGGCAAATCCATCCACACAAAGAAGGGAATTCTCGCAAATTATCATAAGAATGGACGGGGGTGTGTGTGAGAGTGTGTGGAAGGATTAGCGAATTCTTTCTCTTACCGGCAGATGAGATGAGGTGGGCGTCGAACTACCTAAGCTGCCCGAACTGTTATGAAGCAGGCTGAACTGACTGGTGGACGTTGAGTTATTTGGACTTATGCTCCGTGTTGAATTCTGGGCGGGAGAACTTCCTGTGCCTGTGCAAAAGAGAAAGAAAACGAATATGTTAACCGAATGAATAATAATTTATACAAAAATGTGCTAAGGACTCTGTTGGCTTGGAGTTTTTCTTTTTGTTTACTTTGTGTGTGATTTTGCATTCGCTCCTCTCCGCCATGGCATATGGGTCATAATTATTAAGATGCAGGGGAAGATGAAGGAGCGAAAATGAATACTCATTCACAATGCACGCGATTAAATCGGGCGATAAGCTGCCCAGACAGACGGATGGAGGACCATTGGTCGACTGGTGTGCTTCGCCTGGCTTTGTTAGTGGCGAGCGGGGCAAGCTCACACATTCTGACACGGCTCTGAAGGGAAGCAAAAAAAAACTGAAACGAGAAACCAGTCTTGAAGAACTTCATCTTTCTGAGGCGTCCATAAAAATTATCGTTTGTTATTTGCCGTCTGAAATGTGTCGTCTCGTCGGTCTTCATGGTCCCCGGCTGTCGTTGCACGGGGTTTTGTTATTGTAATCAGTCTTTTATTGGTTTCTGCTTGTTTCTCACGTCTATTATCGTTTTATGATTGAATGGAATTGCAGGGATGGAGTGGTAATAATGGGAAATGGCCGGCTGTGTTTTAGGGCTTTGACACAGTTTGGTCTTGGGATGGAACATGAAGGTCTTCCTGTAGTCACTTTGGGCAAGCAGATGTGATGATTTCAGAAACATTAACTGTTCAGGTTCAGGTCAGTATTACAGTCTGGAAAAAGGCAGACAAATTTCAGCGGCGCTTCCCAACTGAGTTGAACAAATTTTGACTTGATCTACTTTTTGGACTTCAACGAATAATGCACAGAGTTGGAGACAGAGCGGATTTTAGAACAACTTTGACTTGGTTTAGTTTTTAGACTCCAACAAACAGTCTACAGAGTGCGAGAGGAATTTTAGCCTCTCTGCTAAGCGAAAGGCTCAATGGTATTGGGTTAGACGCTAACATGCATCAATTGCTGAAAGAATTGAACGCTTGCGCCTTGAATTCAGTGACTCGACTCCTTAGATATCACTCAGTTGATGTGAAAGAATTTTTTCTGAATTATTTTGCTCCACAATGGGCCTCTCTTGATCTAAGTACGTTCTCCCTCGTAGATGACAACCACTATAACCCACACTTTTTATTTGACAACAATGTCGCATTATTGACGCGGAAATCAAATGGTAATCCATTTGGCGGCGTGGCCGTGTGGCTTTGTGCGTCGAGACTTTCACAGTCTAGCTTCGAATCACCAGTTCAGACAACATTTTCGATATTTTCGACAGAATTTCTTCGAATATGAAGAAAATCCAAATGCTATCAAAAATGGCGCCCGGTACAAAATCATACGGAATCGGCTCTAAAAGTACACAATGACCTGTAGGACCGTGGGGTTTATAAAGGGAGGATGCAACTTGCCTTACATTCGGGTTATTGAAGTATGTATGAAGATCTGAAGTCATGGGTCTTCATTTTTCTTTGCCCGAGGAGAACCTGGGCCTCAACTAACGACCTAATTCGATCGTTCGCCTGCGTCCTCCTAATTCACACTCGAAATTGGTTGAGGTCCTTCTCCAATTATGTGCCGCACTTGTGATCGTCCTATATTGCGTTGTCGAGCCGGAACTACGTCGCCCAGGCGCTGTACATGGCTTAACCACTTTGGCAATGGATTCAAAGACGCCACGCTGGGCTCATGCCACTGTACAGCTGATTCAGTTCGTGGTTGAAACTTCTCTTCGAATGTTCTACAGTTCGGGATTGACTTAGGCCTAGCTTCTTTAGCAACCACTCGTGCTGTGTAAGCCAGTGTTCTCTCATCAGTGGAGGGGACCTTCAGTTTTATGCCGACTTTGAACGGCGCAGTTTGAGAAGCTTTTCGTGATAGTCATGCATTGTGAGTGGCGCGAGAGAGGTGGTACCGTGAAAAGAAAAGTTACATATGTCCGGGATCGAACCATGGACCTTCAGTACTGGTGTCGAAGCACTTAAGATTCCGCTGGAGTATTCATCATTAACCCCTTCTACAAACTCCAATCTGTGCTGATCGAAGCAGAATTGTTTTCACAACCGAATGTCTGATGCGTAACTCGGACGGTTCACATTGAAGAAACGCCAAAGCACTGGAGTCCAAAGTCTCCTCTGAAACCTCCCCCGACTAATCATTCACCGCCCAAGTTCATCAGTCTCCCCCTCGCCAAATCGAATTTGAATTTCAACTAAACATTATCTAAAACTCCTCGCTCGTAAATCATCATTTATTGGCTACAAAAACAGTTTTTATTTATCTCGCATTTTCAGCGTTCGCTTCATTACATCCAGTTGAGCACGTTATACGTAACGCCACGAAGCCGTCAATGCCCAAGATCGGCGATTACGATACAGTCACACCCAACTGTGACGGCTCGATTTCCATTTTTATTACTCTCTCACCCTGATCGTGGCAAGGTCAGATCGTCTCACCGATCATCTCCTCCGCCGAATACCAACAATTCCGCCAGAAGGCGACAAATAAAATTCTTCAAAGCACAACACGAGTTCATCAAACTATCCCCGCGTGCGCACCACGATGCGAAGGTGTCGCCGCACTTCGCATTTCGAGCTCGGATCCGAATTGAAATTCATTAGATGTTCGCGAAACAATGACTTGTTGTTGGTGTTTCGTTTGTTGGCTGGAGTGGCAACGGGGGGCTATGGTTGGCAACTTCTTGCACTCGCAGCGAACAAGTGAAGAACATTTCGCAAAGCACGGCGATACGTGTGTTCGGCGATGTTGCGTAGCGCGCAAGAGCAGCGGATTCCAGGCACGTCTCATCAAATGTCCATCAGTGATTTCCGTTTCATTATTGTGTCGTTCTTCATCACCGTGGCTGTGCGGTTGTGGTGTGTGCTGCTATTGTTCGGCCTAAGACGAGGCGGCTACGAGCCTCAAGATTCATATTTAAATTCCAGCACCCGTTTGAAGGCGAATGCAATAAATTACGTCTCACCCGGCGTGCATCACAAAAGGAAGGGGACAACGAGCAATGATGACAGAAGACCATGAACGCGCGCGTACGCGCACTCTTCACGTAGACTTATGAAAAAGTGATTTGCATCAGACAGGAAGATCGCATCCACGCCTACTGAACACGAAGAACAGAGAGAGGGAGAGGAGGAGGAGGAGAGGGAGAGAGAGGAGGGCTTCTTTGTTTTGATATTTACATCCTGGCGGATGTGAATGACTTGATCGTTGTGAAGGCGATGTAAGACTGAGAGTGCTACGACGTAAAAGAAAATAAATAGAAATGTGACTAGAGTCGCATTGAATGGGGTCTCGAGTGGGCTGTGGGTGTCACTTTTGTTTGAAACTGATTTAAGTCGAGTGCGTGCATGGAAGTGGTATCGGAAATGACTGCAACCTGCTCTGTCGACGGAAGTTGTTAATCAGAAGAGCTTTGTGATGAGGCCTTGACAGTTTCACTTGCTCCTTGAAACGCACGAAAGGCCTTGGAATATGGCTCCGAGTGAAGGTTTTGAATGAGTTACTTATGAGAAAGCTTTGTCGCTTTCGTGATATTCTCCGTCGCTTAGCCAAAAGCAGAATATTCCCCATGATTCAGGGATTTGTTATTCTCGCTTTATTTTCAGATATTTTTTCCTGTCTGTGAGGAAGGTGAGGCCCAGGTCCACCTCGGACTGTAGCGCCCTATGAAGAAGAAGAAGAGGAAGGTGAATGGGGAAGAAGAAACAAACTCAACGATCTGTACAAAGCTGTGCGTATAGTCCGACGACCAAATTGGCTCTGCCACATGAACGCGCATGAACACCAATGGTCAGGCTAAGATGGTCTTTGAATTCAAGCCTCCCCGTTCGAGAAGAACAGAAAGACCGAACTTCCAGTATGAAAATTGAGTGATCGCGGACGCAAGGCAGTTTAGTGTTGATCACTGGAAGCAGTGCCCAGGACCGACAGAGATGAAAGGAGGCTTAGGCTCAGTTTCGCTATGGGTTGCTGGTCTGAGAAGTAGTAGAAGTGTTGCATTTGTTCTTTGGTCCGAATGGCCAACTTTTAAGCTTCAGCTGCAAATTCTAAAGGTGACCAGATAACAATGATAGTTTTTCAAATTGTTATGTTTTAGCAGCTGTCAAAGATACCACTGACATTTAGCTGTCAAAATATTCTGTAAGGTTTGCCATTTCATCATGCATCGTTTCACACTTGTCGAATGTGCGGAAATAATTAAAAAAATATTATTTAAATTCCGGCTCAGTTTTAAATACGAACAGTGAATTTCGTTGTGAGGTCGGTCGTCATCGTGGCTTCAGTGTGCAAGCAATTCGTCGCATAGTGTAAAAGTTTGAGCGTGCGGAATGAAGAAAACATAGCCGCTGTAGTGGTCAATATCGAAGAAGACGCCGAAATGTCGATTCGGCATCGATCAGCTGAATTAAGCATCGCCAGAGAGTTAACCCGACTAAGGTTTGAGCCTACATTCTATAAGATTGTGCCGACGTAAACATTAAAGCCGAACGACTATAGACAACGCCATGAGATCGCTAATTGGGAGCTGGAAATGTTGGCCAGATATCCAGATTTTCGGGAAAAGGTCATGATCGCGGACGAGGGCCATTTTTAGCTCAGCCGCTATGTCAACAAGCAAAATGTCCTTTATTAGAGCGAATACAATTCACAAGTACTTGACTATGCATCACAATCCATCCACACTGCTTGATGCGGTTTATGGCATGGTGGTATCATCGGACCTTATTTTTTTTCGAAATAAGAGAGTAAACACCGTAATCGTCAATGGTATAGAACGATGTTAACTGATTTTCTGTGACCAGAGCTCGATAACATCGATATATCCGAGCTGTGATTCCATCAAGATGTAGGCGCCATGGCACAAGACGAGTGGTTGCGGAGAAGCTAGGCCCAGGTCCACCTCGGACTTTAGCGCCGCCATTATATTATTATTGATTCCATCAAGATGGCGCTACTTGCCATATAAGCGACACGCCGCACTTATTCAACAGAATCATCAAAAATTGGAGCGACCACTTGAGGCACTGTCAGCATGTCCGAGGCGGCCTTTAAATGATGTGCTATTCCACACATAATGGCATGAATGTAGCTTCAAAATAAGCCTAGAATAAAATTCATATCTCACACCGTTGTTATTTTAGTCAAACTTCTTTTCCTATCGTTCTTAAATGGTCAGCCTGTTGGTGCACCCTCTCCAATCTTTCAAAGTGAAGACTGTAGATTGAACTGTAGCCAATGGCGAATGAAGTTCAAGAGTGATTGCGAATATATCATGTGAGTCGCTAAAGGGGCTCGTTTAATTACGTATCAGTAGCGTATCCGTCTTCTTCTTCTTAGGGCGCTACAGTCCGAGGTGGACCTGGGCCTCACTCAACTGTCCTCTCCAGCCAGCATGATCTTTCGCCAGCTGTCTCCAGTTTCGCACACCAAGTCGGCCGAGGTCCCTCTCGACTTGTGTGCGCCACCCTGTACGTGGACGTCATCTGTTGCGTTGTCCCACAGGCTCAGAGTCGAAGACTCGTCGGGCCAGAGCTAAGTTGTCCATACGCCCATACAGTTCGTGGTTAAACCTTCTCCTCCAAATGCCATCAACGCAAACAGGACCAAAGAACACGCGCAGAACTTTTTTCTCGAAAAGACCAAGACACTGTTCATCCGCTTTGGATATTGTCCATGCCTCGGCGCCGTACAGCAGGACTGGGATGATCAAGGTGATCAAGCGTATCAGTCGCGAATTAAATTCAGTTCAAGTTAAGTGAATTTTATCATCTTTGGACGCCAATTTGGGGTGTAATTGGGCCTAGGTTTTACACTAACCACTGTTGTGCGTGCGTATTTCTATCACAATTTTGGACTGACAGTTTTTTGACGACTCCAAGCGGTCTTTGTTTTTGTATCTGAGCAATGTAAGCGACTCGAGAGAGGTGGCGTCCTGAAAACGAAAGTTGTTGTGTTCGCGATCAAATCATGAACCAACACAAATTATTCACCCGAGACTGATGGGCTCTATATGTACTTTGGCTATCAACATGTTCTTGTCACAGTTTGCAAACCACGAATTCTTTGCTTCACGATGTCGAATATTTTTCTTCAAAAATGTTGTTCTTTCCTTTAAAAGTCGTAAATGATTTTAGGACATCTCCCAAACAATGCACGCACACGTGTGGTGTAACCGACGAGCCCTTACATAAGCTCATAAAACTTAAGCACCCCAGACTATCCGTCAGATCTCATCATATCCCCATAAACCCCAATCAACACTCATGCATCGCTGAATGAGCCCGTGCTTGTTATTCCTGATCTTCAAGGTAAACTGGCATCCCATCCACTGTAGATAGATATCGACAACTTTATGTCCCGCGCTATAAACGTCTTCCGCATCTCCGACATGCAGTCAACTCATTCGCGCATTCCCACAAAAGGCCCGTCCTTCGTTTCGCATTCGCCTTTGTCGCTTCATTTTTGGGTCACTGCCTTAAATTCTCCGAAAAAAAAAACAGAAACTCATCGCCTCCTTCTTACGTAAGCTCAACAACAATACTGATTTAACATCGTCCCAAAGCTGACAGTACAGTTATAATAATTAACCACAACCCAATCACTTGACGGCCACCGACAAGCACCGGCGCAGCGGCGGGGAAAACAAAAAAATGCCAGTCTCAATGACTAATTGCCCACTTTAGGAGCGATTCGCCTTTCGAAACGTGAAAGGCACAACCAGTTCTGGGGAAAACAAGTCAGAACTGTGCCACCAGGGGGAATTTGGTCTCCCTTGTGGGGTCTCCCTTTGTTCGTCGCCTGACGCAGAGGTCCTCTGTCAGTCACCACCCTTGGATGATATCCCACTAGCTTATGAACGCCAGACACCCTCGTCCAACCGGCCCGTCCAGAGTGTGTCTGGACCCACACCCCCGCGATGACATAACATCCAGCCATTCAGCAAGCACACATACGAGCTGAATACTGAATAAATTGCATAAGTCATCGTGTGCGCCACCCGGTCATGTCAGAGCAAATTAATTACTACATCACCAATGACGCTTCATAAAAATATTCACATTTCTCCCCCTCCCCACCTCATCATCGTCGCTCGCTTTTGCCCGAGCACAGCAGTCACTTTGACATTTCTCTTCTTACTTCACAAGAAGTGTCAGCCAAACCGAAAGCCGTCCCAAGATAGGTGCCGTGTAATGTCTTCGTTCATGCACATTACACATTTGTTGTGATGTATGGCGCACAGAGGGGGTTAACGAACCGACAAGCAACTGTCAGCCGACAACTATGGTCGCTGATGATGTTATGATCGTACGGTATGTACGTGTACCTTGCGAGTGTAGCGAACGCCTTATGAATATTTTAAGACTCGTTCTTCCTCTTCTTCTTCTGATTGTTTTTACAAAATTCATTAGAATAGGTGTCACTTTGTTGCTGTTCCTTATTTACATGACAAATTGCGTTGGATTTGAAGAGCCCTGCTCGAGACGTCATAGTCAAGGTTTTAATCAATTAGAATGAAGTATGGCTTCCGCGTAAGACTGAGGAGCAGCGAGTTAGACATTAATTACGGAATTTATGAATCCGATTGAAATTCTGTAAGCAGACTGACCGGATTCATAACTCTTCATAAATCCATCGTTTTCAGTCGCTGCTGCGAGAGAAGCAATTTGTTTTCTGTCACTAACGATCGGCGTCATGTGTCGTCGAATGCGAGAGTTTAGATTGACAGTTGTTTATCGGCAGATCCGTCAAGATTAGCGAGTGACCTTCAAATGGGGAGGAACGAGTGATTTATGATGTAATTTATTCTTTTGTTGCGATTGACTGTGACATTCATCAGGAATTTTATGTCATAAATTTTGTCATAATTTTGACAGTTATGAACTTTATCAGCGAACTTTTGATGTTTACACTTTTTGTGGCTAACCGGTTAGAATCTGATGGATAAGAGCATTCGAAACAAAAGAAGACGTACATTTATGTGGACTTTTGACCACCACTGGGCGCCACGGGGGCGCTGTGGCCGTGTGGGTTCGTGCGTCGACCAATGCGCATTAGACATTCACAGTCTAGGTTCGATTACAAGTTCAGACAAACAAAAAAAAAAAAAAATTGTTCACGGGTCCACCTCTTTCGAGTCACTGACAATGCTAAAAGAGTATAACTGTCTAGAAAAAGCTTCTCAATCGCGCCGTTCGGAGTCGGCATTAAGCTGTAGGCCCCCTCAACTCGTGACAGAACAATAGCACGCACAACACGAGTGGTTGCTGAGAAGCTAGGCCCAGGTCCACCTCGGACTGTAGCGCCGCCATTATTATTATTATTATTATTGACCACCACTGTACAGAGAGGGTAAACGTTCATTACAACTTTTGGAGTAGACCAACTTTTGTGTTGTCAGTAACCACTTCTGTCATCACAAATCCCGTTTGATGAGCATTATTCTTCTGTTGAGTATTCGGATTTTTTGGTCCAAAATGTGATTACATTCTGATATGAGGGCTACGAGTCGCCCTCCATAACCTCAAAGACAGTCGAAGGATGCCGCTATAAGCTGGCTTCGCTGAAGGAGCAGTCCAGCGTCGCCCTAGTTTGGGCTCCACGACATAGCTGCATTTTTGGAAATGTGAAAGCTAATGAACTCGCAAGGCTAGGACCTACACTTCATCGTTCGACCGTAATGGATGTTCCGATTCCGCTCGGGATGGTCAAGAAAGGAATATCAGCGTATTTTCTGAAGATGGCCAGCCTTAGATGGGCCAGTTTAAGTAACTGTGGAACATCTTCGCCTGAGTATAATTTGGGTAGCACAACAGATCCTTTACAGAACTCGGACCGATGTCGAAAGAATGGCAGAGATCGATCATCACAGGTCACTGGCCAATAACACCCAGCCAAATTGAGCATCTCCTGTAATGACCACCGTTGTAGCTGTGATGCCACATGGAAACTCTGTCTCACTTCCTTTGTACCCGTTAAGCACTTGCTTGAGCTCTATGAGCTGTACCAGGATGTGGACGTAGTCAGGAAGGCGAAAGTCCTTCGACTGCACTGGCTCGGCCACATCGAGCGCATGGACAACAACGCTCCAGCTAAGAGGATCTTCGAATCCGAGCCTCCTGGTTCAAGAAGGAGAGGAAAACCGAAACCCCGGTACAAAGACCAAGTCATCGCGGACGTAAGACAGCTTGGTCTTGATAATTGGAAGTAGCATGCCCAGGACCGTCAATAATGGAAGGCAGCGATAGTTCAGGCGCAGACCCTACATGGGTCGTAGGCCTGCTAAGTAAGCAAGTAATCATTGAAAAAATAAGCCGTGAAAAAATATTAGATGGTTTTTTTTTCGAGATTCGAACCTTAGACCTCAATCGACTGAGATAATATTTCGTAATTAATCGAAAGTTTTCTTTTTCTTCATTTTTACTTGGTCCTCAGCCAACAGTCCTCTCCATCCAGCACGGTCCCTTTCCGGCTGTGCATCTCACTGGACGTGCGGTCTTCCTTTACCGCAATGTCCCTCGAGTTTGTCACGGAGCATTGGTATCCATAAGCTTTACATGAGAGACTCTACCTCTAGACAAAATCGATGTCGCCATTGGTTTGCTTTTTTGATCTAAGTAGTGAAGGCACAATTTATTGCCCCCATTTAAACATTCATTCGGTTAGTATGGTCATTTAAATAGAGCCAGACTTACAAGCAAATCATTAAAATTCAAAGAAGCAATAAAGGCCTCCATCCACATTTCCTCGGCAGGCCAACAAAGAGACAAGATACTTCGTGCAAAGTATCTCGAAAATCTGTTCAATTTATAGACATACAAATTCTAGATCGTATCAGAACTGAAAAAATTCCCCGAGGCTGTTTTCAGGCACACTCCTCGTCGTAAAGTCGCTCTAGATCAGTGCTCACCTCTGCAGTCACTCGCACTTCCTAGTACAGCAATCTATCGAAGTCATCGCGATAAGACATCTTCGAGCAGTTTATTGATTCAGTTTACCGCCCGGACTTACACTTGAAACCCACAGAACAGAGCCACAACACTGGTCCTCATGCAAATCACGCTGATTAATGCAAATCAGCAGCCCAACATCGGTCAGCACACATTTCGTGTGTTTATATAAATTAGCATTCACAGGTGTTGTGAGGCGGACTTGGTGGACTTTCAAAAACCGCGCCATTTGTCAAGCACATTCCCACATCCATCATCGACTCAACACTCGACACAATCATCATCATCCACATCATCTAAAGATTTAATTACTTTAATTTGTTGGCTGATTACCACATGCACTGGGCTTCCCCCCGCCGAGTATCCCCTTCCTGCTGACGGCTAAGAGTCACTTAAGCAGCCGCCCGCCAACTTCGACTTGACAGTCAACAGACAGCAGAAACATTCAATTAGAGGTCACACCATCAATAATTGATCATCGGAGACACACGGCGGGGGAGGGGGCAGTCTCACGTGCTTAGCGTAGGCTTACAAGCGACTTAAGTACTTTTTAATTAGACACAAAAACATCGTTCACCTTGAAGGGTACAAATTCGATATTGTCGTAGAGGCCCGAAATCGAAACGCGGCGGTGTTGCAAAATGTGCTCATGTAACAGGTCTCGGAGGTGTGCGCCGGTGGGCTGAAGGTGGCGGCTTCAAGGGGCCTGGTCCTTGGTGCGCACAAACTCACACAAGGCGACTGATCTTTTGACAGTGGGAATGCGTGTATGCAGCGCACGTCGTGAGTGTGTTGATTGGATTGATGAGGAGCACTAGGTTCGTTAAGATCTGACATCTCTGTTTGGTCTTGATCTTAACCTCAGGGCATGGCTAATGAGGTTTATGTTTTTCCATGGGAAACTGCTGATGTTGATTAGCTGGAGGGAATCAGAAGGTGAGTGGCGAATGATGGGGGGGGGGAATGTAAGTGCGGTGGCCTTTCATATGTTGCCAGTGGTGGAGCTGGATAAGAGCTTCGTCTCATGGATGATATCTGAAAGTGAGTAGTTTAGGGATAGCCTTGAGTTCGAGTATGACAGAGGGAGACTCTTATTTCAATCTTTTGTTTTTGGAGGCACAGAACTGCTGGAGGAACTGAACGACGTCAGAAGAAATCCCGTATAATTTAAAAAAAACCAGTAAACAACACTTGGAAATCTAACCATATAAAAGGTCTGCCGCAGCGAGTTCCGTTTGTTTAAGAAACCTACAAATTTTCAAAAGCGAAAAAGACAAATATTGAGATCCCATCGAGTCAGACGTCGAATGCAATTAATTAAATTGCACCGTCTAATCTGTCAAAGTCGTTTTTAATTATTCAGTAACCCGCTATCTTTCTGAAAATAAAATACGAAATGCTTGCCAATGTCAAGGTCGATGGTGTTAAATTCATTAGCCAACATCCTCTACTTTCCTCCTTATAAACCAAAATTCGAAATGTCACTCAATCAATTAAATGCCGAACGACCAGATTAGATAAACAAAACACCGATTATTACATCATATGCCATCGAGTTATATCTCCCACTTTGGCGGCGTCTAAAGCTGTAGTTGTTCATTAACCTTTTCATCCTTAAAAGGTTAAGCCGTGTTAAACAGGAGGTACCTTAAAAAGGAATGCGTTGTCGTTACTTTTCATTTTGGAGAGGATTTGGTTTGGGGGCTAAGATGGTATCTAGGCGGTATCCCGTTGAATAACCTTAATTCCACTTTCCATAACAAACATATGTTAATGTTTGTCTTATGAAAGCGGTAGTTTTTTTTTTTTGCATTTCCATGTTCTTTTTTGACGTTTTTTTTGAAAAGGTGTCGAGGCGTTCCTTATGTTTTTGGTCATTAGTTTGCATTTATGCGTTTGACCGATTCAAAAGACGTCAGTGAATTTTACTTGCATAATGCCTTTTTGTTCTTAAACTAAACTCAGTTATAAATGTTTGGCAAATATGGCAACATTGAGGTTTTTAAAGCGAAATTGTTAGTCCAAATTTACGTAGAAGAGCTTGATCATGTTTTTCAAAACAAACTAAACACCACATTCGGTGTGAGTTTATTTGATCCCATAACAGCTGTTATTATCTTCATAACTTTTATTCCAATGAAAAAAGAATCGATATTTTGGTCTTTGTCCCGTTTTGAATCAGTCAAGCCACATTGGGAACTATTTTGAAAACATGAAATGTTTTGTTCGGATTATTGTTTTAAATTTGGTTCAAATTTGATTTTAAAGAGCATTTTTTGAACACACCATAACAGTAGCGTTTTCAATCGAAATTTTAGTACGAGAAATTGTAACATACGTTTAGCTTCTCAGTACAGTGGTGTTCAAAAGTTCAAAGAAACAAAGGGTGTTTTTTTTAGAGGTTTGGTTTTTAAACTGGCAACACTGTTTTTGCAGATTGTTAATTTGACAGTAGAAAGTGGATTTATGGTTAGTACGTTTTGCCAATTTACGATGAATAGATAAACGCCAAACGTGGGTGCCATGGCGTAGTGGGTAGGTGCGTCGACTCCTATGCTGTTCTCGGTTCGATTCCCGAAAAAACACCAAACATTTTTTCACGGCTCCACCTCTTTCGAGTCACTGACAATGCTCAAAGAGTACAACTGTCTAGAAAAAGCTTCTTAACCTCGTGATTTGGAGTCGGCATTTAACTGAAGGTCCCCTCCACTCGTGAGAGAACAATAGCAAGCACAACACGAGTGGTTGCTGAGAAGCTAGGACCAGGTCCACCTCGGACTGTAGCGCCGCCATTATTATTATTATTAGATGCAGAGTATTCCTACTAATTTTTCGATATATTCTGAGTGTGATCCATTGAATGAATGCCGAATGAAGTTTGAAAGTATATGAAAGATAGGAATTAAGAAATTTGTAAAAAGCGGGACTGTGTTTGTCCCGCGCGGGACATTTAATTTTGGGCTTAAAGTCTGGACGTCTGGCAGTGCTGACCCTAATGTATGGAATCGCAGCACAGTGAACAGAGGCTTTCAACTGTATCCATCCATTCTCCGCCTTGACTCTACAATCATACTCCACTTCCTCAAAAATTAAAATCCCACCATACTCCATATAAAAGTGCAATTAGTCATTCTTTCAGACTTGTTCAAATTTGCTCACATGGTGAAATCTCAAAGACTTCAACGAAAACGTTTGAAGTCCCAAAGACTTCATCGAACATTTTTGAAGTTCCAAAGACTTTAACTGAATGCAGGTGACTTTAAGTGAATGGTAAAGACTTCACAGTAACTTGCATTAAATTGACTTCAATCATAAGAGTGGTCGTAAAGACTGATTCAGTCAAGACTTCAAAAAGAATGAGAGACTTCAATGCTGAAGTCTAAATTGCAAAGCTGAATCAAGAATTCAAAAAACAAAAGCATGAAATCAATCGATTTCTTAAGTCTTTTACATCTGTGCCATATAGAGATTTCTTCTTTGACGACTTGAATGAACTGAACAGCCAGAACATCTTAAACGCTTTCGAGTAAGCACCAACTAGTTTTATGGATGGGAAATATTCGATTCGCATAGTACCATAAATTGCATTTAAGCCTCCTTTCGGACGCACAGAGACTGGTTTTTTAGCTGCCAAAGTGGTCCTGCCTAGTGTTTGCTTGCTGGTTGCTCAGGGGTAAACTATTATTGGGAACAATGAATTGATTAACGATAACTTATGTCCTTGTACAGTCAAAATCGGTAAAAACGACCGTCAAGGGACTGACGAATTTGGTCGTTGTAAGCGATATGTCATTGTAAACGATTTATAATGCTGTTGGATTACATATAAAGGAGCTCAGACGGGACTCAAGAATTTTGTCGTTATAACCGATGTCGCTTATAATCGATTGTATAAGCGATTTTAACTGTAGTTGGAAAGGAATGTGGTAAAGGTACTAATCCCGACTTCAGTAGGATAAGTCTAAACAATCGCCATCATCGTCCAAAGACAAGGTGGAAAAAGTTTTTGGTGTTTTTTCGGGAATCGAAATGAGAACATCGAGCGTAGGAGTCGACGTACCTACCCACTACGCCAAAGTTGCGCTATTATCGGTTCTAAATTAACTAGACGTCTCGCACTTGTTGAATGATGATAGCAGACTTTGCTGGAAGAAAAATCAGCACACATACTGTGTTAATGCCCGATAGTTTGAACACAGAATAAGGGAGCTTATAGGTCAGTGCTGCATGAAAACTGTCAATTAAAAAATTCTCTTGATAACACAAGAAGTCGAGAATAGAGAAGAACTGTGGAGAAATCTAAAAAGTTTTTACGCTTAAAAAGAATCGTGAAAATGGGACTAAAAGAAACCCAATACGGTAGTCTTTTCCGGTGTCCCTCGAAGACAAATTCCAAGATGCAACCACACATCGTGAAGTAAATATTTAAGAGTACCTTACCACATTTGTTCAACGATTGTGGACGTATACATACCTGAAAGGGAAAAAAGGAAAAAAATTAGTAACACTTTCACAAATTTAAATTTGCTTAGGATTTGTAAATATAAATATAAAAATTCTATATAAAACATCAGTTAAGATAGATGCCACACTTTTTAAGACCGCCAAGACTTTGATAGTCTTAGCATCAGGAGAATGAAGGGAATCAATGCTTGCAAACACTACACTAGTGCCCAAGTGAGGTATTTTGTGATAAACAACTCATTCTTTTAAGACGCATTTTTCGCATCGTCTGCACCAACATCTAGCCCACGATCTTATTCACGGTTTTTTTGTTTTTTCGGAGGTTTTGAAACACTACACTGGAGCACTCAGACTCAAAACTGGTTCATTGTACTACCAGGTAGCAACCTACTTCAGTTGCCGTCAATTTGATCTAAACGGCAAATGGTGACTGGAACAGATTCGATTTCATTGGGATTCGAACCTGGGACCCCTCTAACTTGGGGCAGGCACTTAACCAACTGTGCCATCCAGTCAGTTTCATTTACGGATAGTCGCTATTGGATCCCATTTATTCTGAAAATTCTGCCTCCAGTCATTGCCGACTCCTTAAATATTCAAATCGAAACAACCAACAGCGGCATAGAATCACAGCCAAGCTGCGGGAGGACAAATTGAAGGAAAAGCACTTCGCACATAGCACAAGTCGATTTAAATTCGAGCTAAAAAAGCAGATACCCAAAAAAACAATTTGAATTCAAAATGTCATACCGAATTCACTTTTAATTTCAAACCCCCGCGAGCGGTCCATTCCCTTCAAAAGCGAAAGCAGCACCGTCTCTCCACCAGACCCCACATTCCAAAGACAAACAGAAACGACACCAACCTCGTTGCCCTCCTCTTTCGATTTCCTTTTCAGCCAAAATCGAAAGATTTATTGGAATTTCAACGGCGACCGTCTCTCCAACGCTCCCAGTGTTTTAATTTGATTTTCTGTTCAAACAACAAAAGGACCAAAAGTGTGTTCTTGTTTTTCGTCGTCACCGAATCAAAGAAACAATAAACAAAAAAATTCCTGGAATCCCTTCTGGACGTGGGAACGACGCGGCAGCACCGCACAGAAGTCGCTCCCAGACATGGGGCCAACTTTTTCATGAGAAACCCACTCCCGGCTGCGTTGTGACAACCGAAACTCCACCACAATTCGGGCCTGCGAAACCTTGAAACGCACTTGTGGTTGTCCACTCCGCCTAATTGGCCATGAACACGGCACTTTGTTGTGTGATGACACCTCAGCGATGGCGGCTTATGTGTAATTAACAACAAACCATAGCCGGCCCCGGACACATTCATCCTCCACTCTCGTTAATTAATTTGCGTAACCCCCCGTGCCGTGTTACACACTTGGGAGCTTCCTCGTTTGTTGCTTCTTTGTGCCCGCGCCCGGACTGTGGGGCACAGAGCAACGCACTTTTCATAAACCCCACGACAGCTGGCGAGGGGCTTTGGCTTCGGCTTCGGCTTCGGCCACTTATTTCACGAGGGAACTGTTAAGTGAAAAATTTCCTCAAACGAAACATGTGCGGGCATGACGATCTGTTGGTGCGTGAGGCAGGTAGCCCAGCACACACACCTTTTCGGATAATTTATCGCTTGTCAGGCGAAGGCAGTGAATATGAAATCACATTACGCGAGCGCGGGCTTCTGTCCAAGTCCAGCGCGAGAGTAACGTGAGCCGTGAGCTGGAGAAGGGCTTTGGCAGACGGTAACTCTACCTGCACGGTAACGGCGTTACGCTGATGGGGTAGGCACTAGGCTGTGGTGCGCGCACCCAACTCTGTCGCTGGGCGGCAGGCAGTGTGGCGCGTTGGGCTGACAACTAGGTGTCCTCAATTCATGGAAAGTACTCACTCACTGGAGTGGGATGGGTTTGTGTTGGGGCCAGACGGTGGTTTGAAATTCAAGTTTTCATTTTGTTTGAAGTTTTTTTTCTTTTTTCTTGGGGGCAACTGCAACGGGAGCTGCAGCCGGGGCTAGCGATAGCGATTACGGACGTTACGCTTGGACAGATGGATTACGATTGAGCACGCATGCGAGTGATTGATTAGCGGCAGAATACGCGATATGCCAGTGCAGTTGGCCGTGATGATGATGAAGGATGATTGGAGGACGGTTTCTGGTCGATCCAGGCGGGACATGGTTTACATCGAGTTGAATGGATTTTCGGATTTCTTCGATTTTTTGTGCCTGCCGACTGTCAGAGAGACGAGAAGCCACCGTCCACTGTCACTTGTCAGTCCCAGAACCAAAAACCGTGGCCATCGATTCTGGGAGGGCTTAGCAGCGGGTTCGTAGTTAACCTCTTCCAAAAAAAATAGTGAAAAACAATGAATAAGTCTGAATGTCTGAAATTCTCTTCCGGATTCTGCGATTGGTCACGTTCAGCTGGTCGAGTGTCATTTCGGCAAACCCTTTCGAACCATTTTTTTAGAGCCCTGCATTTGGTCTGACAAAGTCTGCAATAAATTTACATATCGACCAACAAGACATCATGACTTCGGTCGGTTCCAGATCCGTGCCTTAAGATTTTGCTTCTAATCGTCACGAACGGCTTACAGCACGACAAGTGACACTGTCGCACATTGTGGTCATGGATTAAGTTGTAACCGCTTACGGAAGCACGCAACATCAAGGCTGATTTACACTCACGTCAAATTCAAAACCACAAACGGATTTGTTTTAGGATGAAATTGCATCAGTACCTCCGACAATGAGACATATAATATTTATAAATTGCGTTAATACTGGTTTTTGGATCTTCAAGCAAAGCTTCTGTTGAAGACTGTTTGAACAGCTGGATTTCGGTTTCAATTGAGTCTCGCCGAACACAAAATAACCTCAAAATATGACTGAATTTGGTTATCACTCATCGGTCCATACTTTTTCAAAGATGAAGCAAGCAACTAGGTGACGATGGAAGGCCTGGGCTTTAGGAATTTTAAACGGTCCTCTGCGAAGGTCAGGAACACTTTGGGTACAGTGGTATAATTAATTATCCACAACTACTTACAGCAAGCTTTCAGATGAGACGGAATATCTGCCGATATACAGCCTTGCCCAAATGTATTAGGCACACTTATCTTTTAGTCTTTGCTGCCAAATCACTTATCGGAAGTAATTAGCTTGAATTTTACGGTTTTCGGCGACACTATCTGAGGTTGTAAACGATTTTTATTTTTTCCTCTCATTTCATTAATTTGTTTGCTTTTTGAAGATATAACGAATCTTAAAGTGTGCCTAATATATTTGGCCAAAGCTGTATGTACATAAATTGACGTTTCTAAGCATGCAGTTATGTACAGGGTGTGCCAAAATGTCGGTTTGTGTGTAAGCATTGAATAACTTTGACATTTATGATGATATTTTTGCTTACTTATGTGTTTCGCAAATAGAGTGTTCATGTGGAAGGGCATTTTATGTGAGGATTCCCAAGGCATCCACTAATGATCATGAGATTGGTGGTTAAGGATCAAATGAGCGACGATTAGATCTCTAAACATTAGAGATTAAGTAAATGACAACTAAGACATTCAATCCGAGCGATGACTATTATATATATTATATAACTATTCTTAATAGAGGGTTCGATGATAAAGTGATCGACGATCAAGTGATTGAGGATCAAGTAGTCGAGGATCAAGTTACCGAAGATCATGTGACCAAAAATCATGTAATACAGCATTTAAACATTGTCGTAGGCTTTTGTCACACTAAACTGGAGCATTCAGACTCAAAAACTGGTCCATTTTACTACCAGGCAGCAACCTACTTTTGCTAAATTTTCATGGTCTGGAAGACCAGCAGGTGCTTCTGCGATGAGGAGCCTACATCATCAGTTCTCACTTCATTAGCACCGAATAACTGCCACCTGATCCGAGCAAAGGCGGGACAATGGCAGAGGAAGTGCTTTGCAGTGTCAACGTCTTCTTCACAGGCGTTTCATCGCTTAGGCCAGCACACTTAGGTGTTTGGCTAAGGTGTAGTGCCCCGTTAGTACGTTAACTGGTAAGTTGTCTACAATCTTTTCTGTTAAGAAATAACAAGAAAGCCGCGGATTTCTTACAGACGTTGGGAAGCATGCGTTTGGTCTGTCTACATCCTGGAGAGTCATGCCACCTGCGGTTGTGCTCTCGAGAAGTCCAACCATCGATGGAAGTCCTTACCAAGGACGCAGGCAGTCCCAGCTTAGGTTCAGGTTCTGAGAATGCCTCATCTGATCCCTGCCCAGCAAGTTCATCGGCGATCTCATTTCCTGTGATCCCGTGGTGCCCCGGGACCCAAACAACTTTTAGCGAATTTAAGCTACCGATTAAATTCAGAGAAATGGGTGCCGTGGCGTAGTGGGTAGGTGCGTCGACTCCTAGGCTCAAGGTCTAGGGTTCGATTCCCGAAAAAGCACCAAACATTTTTTCACGACTCCACCTCTTTCGAGTCACTGACAATGCTCAAAGAGTATAACTGACTAGAAAATGCTTCTCAATTTAATGCCGTTCGGAGTCAGCATTAAACTGTAGGTCCCCTGTTCTAGCTAACTCATCGACTTCTTCTTTGTCTGGAATACTCTCATATTCAGAGATCATGCATAGGGTCAGACTGCTTCCCTTAAGCAGCAAGTTTAAACATCCTGCAAATCAATGGCGTGTCTAGAGTACTGGGGAAACAGAAATGTGAATTGAATTGATCGGTAACAACGACGGTCACCGATCAAGTGATCGACAACGAAAAGATCGCCGATCAAATGATGTTCGATTAAGCTATTGAGGAGCGACTGGATGGCGCAGTTGGTTAAGTGCCTGCCCCAAGTCAGAGGGGTCCCAGGTTCGAATCCCAGTGAAATTGAATCTGGCCCATTCACCTTTTGCCGTTGGGATCAAATTAACGGCACTGGAGTAGGCTGCTACCTGGAAGTACAATGCACCAGTTTTGGGTCTGAGTGCTTCAGTAGTGTTTCAAAAATCCTCAAAAAAAAAGAAAAAAAAGTCTAAACAAAGCGATTAATTTTTCATCAATTCCTGAGTAAATTGGACCTCGTAAGTCAATAATCAGAAGCCCTTTATGCAAAATTCTCCCCAGGCTAATGAGGCTGATGGTTAGTTGCTGAGTTCTTTGGTGCGTTGAGGGTCTCGGGTTAGGCGTGCATTGTCGGAGGAACTTTCTTCACGAACTTGCTATGAATTTCATTATTTCGACCGAATATTAGCAAAATTGGCGCTGTTTCTGTATCCAATTGTAAAGAAAGCGTGAATTGCTTCCCAACGTTTTTCCAGCGTAAATTCATCCATTTCGTAAGATAAAATACAAAAATTACTTTCTGTCACTATTCAAAGGGAATCTAACCTTTCGTCTCCCTCTTTGATGCCATCCTCCCCACTTTTCCCTTCGCCTTAAACCTCTCATAGAATTAACCATCGCATCCTCCTCTAAATAACATCGCTTTTTCCTTTCATCAAAGACGCGTATCATTTCCATCACGTGCCCGACTGTCTATTTTCAGAGCTCCCTACACAGAGGTGACAACCGCCACCAGCAGGCGAACAGCACCTGCCACCAAAGTCGCATAACCCGGCGTGACGGTCGTTTGAAACGTAACGATTGCATCAAGCGCAACTTAATTTGCAAATGCATCGTGCCCAGCCCCTTTCGGTTCCGGTGCACTGACAGTTGTGACAGCAGTCAGTTGGTCGTGCAAGTGTGTCGCTTCGTTCATTTTCTCGTAAATTTTCCATTTTCATCTCGCCTTTAATTGAAAACGTTCTCCTTTTCTGCTTCCATTTTCACGCCACATCAGACCTAGGGGAACTGCACTCTCGGAGCTCATAAACCAGACCCGTCCCATCACCGACCGCCTCCCATGGAGGTCAAGTGTGCTAAACGCTGTGTGCTGCGGCAATAAAATCACCGATCACGAGCCGAGAATTTAAAGTGAATCACAACCTAATGCGGCAGACCCGCCGCCATACGAACAATTGATTGAGTTCAGCAGCAACAACAAAAGATCTCGCTCTCGGGTCCCACGTGGAAGGGTGCAATTATGTGGGCGGGCGAGGGAATTAATTAGATCACCGCTTCGAATGCGAACTGTGATATGCAAATGTCAGAGTTGGCACGTTCGATCGCTCGGAATTGTTTGAGTTTCTGTGGTTTTTTTCGCGCTGCTCAATTCCCAGCAATCTATCAGTGGATTCATTGCCTCGCCGGGGCTGGTGGAATGTGAATGGATTGTGGGTTAGCAGGTGATTCGGTGATTCATTGTGGTGTCTAATTGTTTTGTGCCTGATTGGGGGAGAGAAAGGAATTTTGTGTTGGAGATCGGAGTCTTGTCATGTCATAATTTGAACCGTTTATACAGTTTTGGGTCAAGCGAGTCAAATGGCAGATACTATCAATGACAGATGACATGAAATACGGTTGCATATAATATTTCAATAAAACTCTTTCCTTTCATGTTCCCTCAAGGCTCTTTAACTAGAATGAAGGCACTCCATGCGTCATACTTGCAAAAAGAAGGGGCGCATGAAATTGAGGATCTAATCCACGTGGTGTATCATAACGTCAGGTTAATTGAGCTCCCTGCAACAAGACAAATACACCCCTTCCTTTTAGCCTGAGATAAGTCAGTTCTTGACCAACGATCGCGCGAGACTCGATCACATCATACTTGTTCTGCTCTAATCCTCACTCACATCATTGCAGATGTTTTCGGGTCCATAATCACTTTAGGAACAATCTTTTGTTGCCCCTTTTTGACTATTATTCTGTTGATTTAGTTTCTAAACCCTTCATTTCTCGATCGGCGATCTTTTTGTCATCAATCGGTATATTTCTGAGTAGCAATCACTTAAATCTTTTAATACGGTTTCTTCCGTTGCTTGAGCACTTGATCCCACATCTCTCGATCAAAGAGATCACTGATCGTCGTCAGCCACACGATCAATTTTCTCTAAGTCATCGACCAGTGATAGCCAGTCGCTTGATCTCTTTTGTAAGTTTTTATTACCAAATTCTTTTGGTTCAACTTCTTTTAAGCTTCAAGTAAAAAATCCTTAATCTGATGATCATCATTGATTCGTTTGCTAAACTTATGGTCCTCGATAGCTTTTTTTTTGTCGGAGTATTTTTGAAACACTACTGGATCACTCAGACTCAAAACTGGTCCATTGTACTGCCAGGTAGCAACCTACTCCAGTGCCGTTAATTCAATCCCAACGTCAAATGGTGACTGGACCAGATTCGATTTCACTGGGATTCAAACCTGGGACCCCTCTGACTTGGGGCAGGCACTTAACCAACTGCGCCATCCAGCCGTGTACGTTAAGTCCTTAGTCTACGATGGCAAGCTAATCATTTTGGACGAGCTCGAGGCCAACATTGGCGATGCTATTGCCGATATAACCGCTTGAAGCATTGCCAGTGAAACCAAGACGGCAATTTGAATCGATGTATGGAATATAATGGCATGAATGTAGCTTCCAAAAAAAGCCAGAATCAATTTCATACCTCTCACAGGTTTTTGCTTTATTTATTTCTTTTCATATCGTTCTTATCTGGTCACCCTGTACAATGAATGTAATGAATCACGCGCTTAAACACAGACTGAGTCAAAATGTAACAAGAAATGTTTGACAAAAAGCAAAGGCATTGCGTGAAGGATTCAGTTTCGGAGAATCTTCGACTCGGAACCAGTGGGGCAGCACAACAGAGGACGTCCACGTCTAGAGTGGCGCACAACGGCTACGGTGGCGCACGCAAGCGGAGAGAGAGCTCAACCAGGAGGATCGTGTTAAATGATGAGAGGCTTGTTGGTTGAGTCTCAGGTCCACCCCGGACTGTGGCGCCACCGAAAAAAGAAGAGATGATAGATGAGACACCTTAAAAAAAACCGACTCTTTTGGCAGCCAACATGTCACCAGCAGCATCGCTAAACGCTTTTAATCGAAGGTTGCTTCCCAATCCTCAAGGCACCGCAAATAAATGCATCTCTCCCTTGACACTTTTTAATTTCATTTCACTTTCAATTTTCCAATGAAAAGTAAATCACCGTAAGTTTTTCAATTACTCCCAATCGATTTCGAAACTTCTTCTGTTCACCTCTGAGTTGTATAACTCCGCGAAGAGAAATGAAAACAAATTACCGCCAATAACAAGATTATGCCCACAAAACGATAGAAAAATTAAATGCGAAAAAAAATAAAAATCCAACTCAAAGGAAATGACAATTACAAAATACCCCTTTCCTTCTCATTTCCCTTGCGTTCCGTGCCTCCGCATTTATGGCGTCGCATGGAATGTAAGAAACTTTCTACTTTTCCTGCCGGCGGCCACGGCGCGTTGCCGGGAGGTGAATGCGATCGCAATGGAACTGGAAAACTCGCACGTTTAAGTGGCGAGTTTCCATGACACATGACAAAGTGAATGGATGTGGCGTCTGTATCCGAGATGAGAGCGAGACTTGGTCTCGATGATGTCTCGTGTCGTGTCGTGTCTTTTTATGATCAAAACGCGTAAAATAATGCGAAAGGGTGCACTCTATTTCCCCCTTTTTTTGCTTTTAGGCTGTTGTCTGTGCTCTATTGCGAGTGAAGATGACGTGCGAATATGTCAGTAGCTTTGGATGTGGGAAATTGAAGAAAGAAACTGTTTGCTGCTGCTTATTTTTCTAAGTGGCGACATTTCAAATGAAATGAAACTCATTAAGTGGAGTGTTTTTGAAGGCAATTGAATGGAAGACTTGACACTTTTTGTGAAGATGAAGGGTGCCTCTGTTAAGTTGTGAACGTCAAAAATGTTGCTACATCTCAAAACAATGAAATCCCCCTGTGGCTTGTTGAACGTCAGTGGCTTTTAATGTGCGTACGAATTTGAATTAAATGAAGAGTTTCAATGGTTTTGACGTAATGAAGGGTTGACAACGAGATGGCTGTCGTCTTACGAACAGAAAAGAATTTACTTCTTAGAAAATCTTAGAAAATGCAATTTTGTTTGAGATTTCCTTCAACTTTTCTTTTGAGTATGGAGTATGGATTGGAGTTGAAGATTTGAAGCTGAGTTTTCTTCTTCATTGACGCTACGACCAAACCTGACCCTCAACCAACAAGCCTCTTCTTCGGCTAGCATATTCTCGTGCTGGGAATGATGGCTGTGACTTGTTCTTAAATCAAATTTTGTTTTCATGTCGATCATACTGGCAAATTCTCCACGTAACCATCCGACAGGTGGACCCATTCTCAACAAATTGGAGTGCCACAAGGTTCCCACTTAGTGCCCCAACTCGTTACCTTTTCACGCATTTCAATGATGATCGTACTGCCAAATTCCTCGCGTAACCATCTGATAGCTGCCCACATTCTCCACAAATTGGAGTACCCTACGGTTCCCACTTAGTGCCACAAGGTTCCCACTTAGTGCCCCAATTCTTTACCTTTTCACGCATTTTAGTGTTAGTCGTACTGCCAAATTCCCCACGGACCCATCTGACAGTTGTCTCCATTCTCAAAAAATTGGAGTACCACAAGGTTCCCACTTAGTACCCCAACTCTTTACCCACCCTCCATTCTCCCACGGAACATATCCCGTAAATACATCAGTTAAGCAAAATTATGACAGAAATGAAATTCAATTTTTCAAAATCACACACAATTTGACATCCACTTACGGGCACACAACACCGACCGACCGGCCAACAGCCGTCGACGTTGTTGTTGCAAATTAGCAACAGAACAGATACATGCATAATGTATCTGAATTTATCACAATAAAATATGTTTACCAGTGTTTTTCTTTTCCTCTCTGTCGGCACGAATCGAGACGACGATTATGATCGTACGACTTGAGGGAAAAGAAATAAAAAAAAAAAACAAAACCTCAAGGATTTCTCTCACATTTCAATAGCACGACAGATCCACATACTCCCCCCATCACTGTTGTGTCTCCATCTCTCTCTCTTTGTACGAGAGCGGTGTGCACTATAACCCCCAGAGGCTATTTATCTAGTCAGACAGATCAGAGTCGTTGGAGTCAGTGCTACTGCTGTGAAACTGGCGAGATCAACGAAAAGTCAGTCAAGTCAGCACGTCGCGTCGTTTGTCTCGAAATGGTGTTAATTTTCCATTATTCAGCTTGACATTCAAAACAACAGAAAGGAAATGCACAGTGGAAGTGTGCTTCTATGGTTATTGTTGCCGCCGTCACTGTTGCTGTTGCCGTTGCTGCTGTTTTGTTTGTTTATGTTTGCAGTTAGCAGGTCGGGGATCTGTTGAACAGAGAACGTGTTGACACACTATGAGATACGATTGGTGGGCTACGACTGACTGATGTTCGTTCTCATGTCGATAATTGGTATAATTATTCAAATTGAATTTTGCTTGGCTAAGAGAATGAGGGAGAGGGAGATCTGGTTTGGTACGAACATTTTGTCGAAAAGTCTTGCTTTGGATCATGACGGCTTTGGACTTGCGTAGATAAAACCTGTTTTGGTCCAAGGTCAAGCAGCTTAAGGGCGCTGACGTGAGTCAAAAATGATGACTGTAGGTGAATGGATCGGTGGAGAGCTTAATTATCCTTTTCCTTTTCCTTTTTTGAAAACTGACAATTTTCAAAAATTGAATTTTTGCTCGAATAAATTATGTCGGGTATTCATTTTATAGGAAAATTATGTTTCTTTGAACGAGAGTCGAATTCAATCAAAGCTATTCAGTCAGTTCTTTATGGACAAACGAAGGTTAAGTTCGTTGGACAAATTTGTGACGCATTTTGGCCGCAGATGACGTTGGTTAAAAGCTTAAAGGTAATTATTGAGCTAAGCCTAGTCGCACGGCATAAATTTAAGACCAATTAAAGAAGATGAGATACGATTTGATGTTTTTATGGAATCAATGATGTTCAAAACCACACGCAAGTTAAGTCTTGGTTCCTGTTCATTCGATTGAGACGATGATAAATGAGAATTCTGTCTTCCAAACGAGATGAGAAACAACGTTGGAAAACAGGCTAAATTAAGCTGATAGCATTGACGGAGTATCAACTGAATTCTTTAAAGCAGTTGTAAGCAGATCGTGGAGGCCAGTTCACAGGTCCATTTCGCGAAATCATGCGTTTAGCAAATGTTTCCCGCAATAAATTGATGTCTTCGCGCCCCGTGTTGCATGTTGCGCCATCTTGTCGAAACCAAAGCTCTGTCACGTCAATCGCTCTCCATTCCCGGTAACATTCCGGACGGCATGGTCCTTAACACGTTGAGTGCCACCGTACAACCCGAAAAACTGTCCCCACAGGCCACGGATCTTTTTTTATTGACACTTCGAATACACTCTGGTCTCACGCGGCACAGCAAGCCCAAATTCGTGTGAGACCAAAGTGGTCTCATGCGGCACTCAACGTGTTAAGGAAATATGGGCCGATGAATCCACCATGAAGCACACCAAACTGTGAGTTTTAATGGTTGTAAGGGCATCTGGACAAAAGTTTCTGGGTTTTCTTAACTCCAAATACGGCAATTTTCCTTGTTTACACATCCATTTAACCAAAAATGGGCCTCATCGAAGAACAACATTTTGCGTTGAAAATGAGAATCAAGCTGAATCACGTTTTCGGCCCATTCACCGAAACTACGACTCGTTTTGAACTCTGGAGCTGGATCTTATGAGCTTTTAACCCACAATTCATTTGCACAATTTGCACGCGTTGTTCTGGCGTTAAGCTATGTATTCATCGTAAAATGCCAAACGTACTAACCACAAATCAACTTTCAACTGTCAAATTGACAATCTGTCGAAACAGTGTTGCCAGTTCTAAAACCAAATCTCAAAAAAAAAACATGCTTTACATCTTGTAGGGGGTATTATATGTAAGTTACAATCGAAAAGACAGCATGTTCACTGAATGGAATACCAGTATAGTTTGCCTCACACTCAAGAGAGGAGACACGTTGGACTACGTCTATTATCGAAATGTCTCTTAACTGAGAACTCCTTTTCATTGTGACCAGGAAAGGACACCATAAATCAAATTATCAAAGTCCCGTAGATCTTGATAAATACCGACAAGATGACATGGACCACCTTTTTGTCGATTGTAAAGCCAGGCTTAGACAATTTGAGTTTTGAGTTTTGAGTTTTTTTTTGTCGCGCGTCTAGATTAGGCATCCCTGCAAAATTCATCAGGCAATATCCCAGCTCTATCAACGTCGGTACCGAACTTAACCGGACGCTTAGAGACCAAATAGGCAAGTGCTTTGCATGTTGACTCAAGTCATGTTGCTTCCTTATAAACGTGCTTAAAAAGAAGAAACTCACTGGCCGGCAGAAGGAGCAAGATTTTGGACGACTTGGCATCAACCAACGATCCCTTCAACAAAACTCCAACGGCGTTCCATCGTATGAACGAGATGGCCATTCGACAGGACCGAGATTTCTCGAGATTACCTGATTGACGAACTTCCCCTTCAATAGATCGTTTGTTTCACCAACTGTGTGTCATGCGGTACCATCTTGTTGAAACCACACACCACAGATGTCAAATTCACCACAATCCAGGCCAAAAATTGTCATCCAACGTGGCACGATAGCGAGCTCCATGGCGATCATTTTCATAGCCGAAAAAATGCGGTCCAATCACATTTCTGCCATGATATCCATATAACACGATCGAATTTTGTGGATGCAACGGATAAAGAAAATGACGTAGTGAGTAGGTGCATCGACTTCTACGCTCGATGGTCTCGGTTCGATTCAAAAAAAAAAAAACATCTAAGATTTTTTCACGGTTCCACCTCTTTCGAGTCACTGACTATGCTGTCCATGGACAACTTAGCTCCAACACGAAGACTCCTGGACTTTGACCCTGTGGGACAACGCAACAGAGAACGTTTAGGACAAAAGTAGGGAGACCTCAACGAACTAGAGACAGATAGCGAAAGATGAGCTGGAAAGGCATGTTGGTTGAAGCAGGGGCTTACATCGAACTGTAACATCGTATGAAGGAAAAGAAAGGAATGCCTTGAAGCACATGTAGGTTTTTCTCTATAAAGGATTCCTTGACAAAGTTATCGAGCCTACGCTTCATCGTTGAAGATGATTTTTCGATGAAATTCAGCATTTTTTTAAAAACCTTTTCAAAGCGCTATCGGAGAAGTTTGGTCGCCTTAAATGATCAAAAGGCCAAGTCTCTGGCGTTAAATTAGTCTTGTAAGGATGTATGTCAAGATCTTTACTCAAAATTCGACACAAACTGGCAGTCACGGCGCCGAGGCATGAACACTGTCAAATATTGAAGGAGCCCTTAGGAGACGAAAGTTCTACCATACAGCTTCGATACAATCGAGCTAAAACCGACAAAATCCTTCAGTGCCACAAAGAGTTGCTAACGATGGTTGTTGGAGCTCTCACTGGCCATAATTATCTTAAAAACGACGCCATGAAAATGGGACTCTCCAACTACAACATTTGTAGAGGCTGCGGTGATGGGGAGGAACGAGAGGATTATTATTATTATAGTTGAGGGTATATTGCATCGCGACCTTTAAGATCTATTGTGCCCCCCATCTATTGTAGAACGAGAGGATACTCCTCACTACCTCTGTCACTGCCCTAGTCTTTGTCAGTTGCGTCATAGAACACTAGGAGAATTTTTCTTCCAAGACTTACATGAAATTTCAAATAAACCTTTAAGATTTCTTTACAAGTTCATAAAGAAATCGGGATGACTTTGGCACAACGAGGGACCATGAGTACGGCAAGGGTAATAAGGGGACACCAATCCCCAATTGGGCATCACAATGGGTCCTTAAGGACCAAAGTGAGGCGTCGCTTACGCCCGTCTACCCACTTACCTATCTATCTACCTATATAGCTTCTAGACCCCGTCGCATTGATGACAATCGAAAGCAAAGTTGAACCACGAAGTGAAAGTGCATGTATAGCATCATGTGGCCAATAAGGCATCTTCAGATTCTGTTCCATCAAGGATATTTTAACCAGGCTATAAAAGGCGTGTGAATAGCGCAAAAACTAGGTTCGACTTCCTAACAAATTGAAAAACGCATCAAGGAAAAATGGGGAAAGACCCTTAACCCTTCGTTGCACTAAGCTGCACTGAATCTATTTTCAAAATTTTACCGAAAAATGAGTCACTACCCTAAACACTTTTTTTTAAAAAGTTCAAAGGACTCTCTATTATTCAAGCATAAGTTACTGGAGGGAGCCAGGAGATCATTTAAGTCAATCTTTGATTGAAACATAGGTTAACCATGTACTCTTTGTCCCCATCCACACTAATGGAGATTTAGACGACTACGAACCTTCTGCTAAAGTTTTGAATAATGTAGAGTTCGTGGAGCAGACTTAAATCATGAACTAGACTGAGTTTGTTATCTAGACTATCCAGACTGTAAACTACACTCAGTCCCTAACAAACACGATTTTAAATCGTCAACTCTAAACCATCACTTGCTTCAAGTGACAAGTTAAGGAATGAGGATCGCTGTCAGAGTGCAATAAGTCAACTGATCGAGCAAGATCGAATTTAAAAGATCTACTTTCCATCGAGTTTAAATGATCACTGCCTAAACCAGCTTCGAGATCTTGGGATTTTGTCTGTTTAGGAAAATGGGAATTGATCTCATCTGTAGTAATTCGGAAATGTCGTTCCCTTGGTTTTCAAACTTCAAACGACGATCGTTTTTGGAATTCAGACGATAATAATAATAATAATGGCGACGCTACAGTCCGTGGTGGACCTGGGCCTAACTTCTCAGCAACCACTCATGTTGTGCGTGCTATTGTTCTCTCACGAGTGGAGGGGTCCTACAGTTTAATGCCGACTCCGAACGGCGAGATTGAGAAGCTTTTTCTAGACAGTTATACTCTTTGAGCATTGTCAGTGACTCGAAAGAGGTGGAGCCACGAAAAAATGTTTGGTGCTTTCTCGGGAATCGAACCGAGAACATCGAGCGTAGGAGTCGACGCACCTACCCACTACGCCACGGCGCCCAGTCAGACGATAGAGCTTCTTTATTTTGATTGAAAGAAATGGGCCTCATTGGCAAGTGATCTTTTTTTTTTTACAGATCAGAAGCCTTATACCTCCACTCTTCCTTCTGGATTACATTTGCAACCAGATGTCTCTCACGATCATGTCAAAGATTAACGAAATCAGTGATCTGACATCTACAAGTACCACGATTGCAGACCGTACTGCTTTGATCAATCATGAGTGTTACATGAACGATCGGCAGTAGCTCGTGGGACGAAATCACCGATTAATCAAGTGATCAGTGATCAGTGATCAGCATTTTGTTTTTCCGCTCTGCACGATCACTGATCACTCTTTCCCTCTCTCAAATTGTTTCGGTCTAAGAAAAAATCGGGGAAACTAATCGATGAACGGGATTATAAAACAACCATCGATCAGCCAGTCAGTCTGTGTGCTTGCCACGACAAATCACATCGAATCCATCATACGTACGTACACTTGATCATCACAAACGTGATCGTGTGATTTAATTCAAAGTACACTCATAACAGCACTTGTTGTCTGTCATAATCCGCGCACAACGATTAGTAAATAGCACTTGCGAAATCCATTTGAAACCGTTTCACTTCCGATCGACCTCATTGTTCCGCCCCCATGGACGGGCTAAACGTCAGCATTTTGTCATTGTCTCCAACCAATTACCCGTACCTAGCCACCCAAAGAGATACAACGGCAAACGCACATAATTTATGATAAATATTGAGAAACAATATCGGCCCCTATATGGAATCTTGCGACATGCCACACAAAGTTACTCATCACTCACACGCGTTGACATTTTACAAGTGTTCCACACGGACACACAAAGTGGTGGCGGTGAGCACACATGCGGGAGGAAAGGCGTTCAATCAGTTGTCGTCATCATCATCATCATCAGCAGCGGCACCAGTAACGGATGAACTTCAACAAGTCAGAGCCCGTTTGCCAGTCTCCACCGTACATGGCCAGAACAGCACAGCATTTCGCAAAAACAAATACGAGTACATTAATGTTGCCACAAATGGTGTATCTATGAGTTACACACTACGCGCGCTACTTCCAGCTCATGTAGGAAAATTTTGTGGTGAAACCTTAGAGTCTGAGAGAGTGCCTAACACACGAATACGTACCCAGTTTCAGTGCAGACAATAGCATCATAGTTCGATGCGATGATGAAGATACTCCACAATGGTGAGGTGGTTGGTTTGTGGTTGGGTTGGATGCACTTCAATCTTCTGTTGCTTTGTACACTTTTCTCCTTTGCTAGCGCGCGTAGTTTTCAATTCGTCTTAGACCTCTTTTTTTTGCGTAGATTTTGAAAGGCCACAGAGAAGGTAAAGAAACTGAGAAAAAATTGCAAAAGATACTTTCACTCGGAGTTGATTTTCATTTCCTCTATGAACACATCTTTAGAATGACCTTAACTCGCACACAGATAAACGCACGGGCTCACACGACGACGACGACGACGACGTGTGTACTCGTATCTCTGCTAATCACTCTCACTTCGGGGCTTGGAATCGCTGACGATACACGAGAGAGACACCCGAACGGGATCAAGAACTAGAAATCCGAAAAAACAGTGGAGACCAAAAAGAACACAAACAAAAACCGAATCTAGCACACTTATGGTAATGATAAGACCGAAAGAGATCGCGTTTGGTAATGCGAAACGCGACTGAATTAGGCAATGCTACGGGACTCTTGGCCACTTTCTATTTTTTTGCGTGTTTTTTTGTTTGTCTCAGAGACACACACACGATCGGTGATCAGTCTTTTGTTTGTCACACGATTTGGGATCTTTTTTTTTCCAGTGTTGGCTTTAATCAAGGGAGTACTCGATGTATCTAGGGCAGGAGCACGGAACTTCGGTGCTGTTGGAAAGGTTGGTGTCCCGAAAATTAGGCGAACACGATCACGATCAGTTTGAGATGCAAACGGGGAAAAAAAAAACATAAAAAAATGAAAATATTTAAAACTGAATCCACCACCGTTGGAGAGAGAGCTTAAACACAAAACAACACTTGGAAGTAGTAGAGAGTAAAACGTTCGACTGACTTGAGCTGACAGACCGACTTGAGTCGGTACCCAACGGCAGCAGCAGCAGCAGCTGCTTCGATAACCGGGCCATGAGAGTTAGTAGCAGTAGCAGACGATGTGGTGGATGTCGATGTCGATGGGATGAAGGAGGGGGTGGAGAGGGAGGTGTGGGAAGTGGCGATGGTGGGAAGGTTGGTAGCGTGTAGTAGTAGCAACGATTTCCACAGCGCTCTCCTTCGGCTTTGGGAAAATGATATATATCGACGGACGAACAAGTTGGTTAACTCTCGTCTTGTGGATCGTTGGCTCTAACTCTGGCTCTCTGTATAGGTGTCTTAGGTTTCGGTAATGATATTCCTCTCTCCCTCTCTCTCTCGCGCTCCATCTCCCTCTGTCAGCTAGGGAAGATGACTTTCAGACCAGCCAGCCGTGTGGTGATTCTTCTTCTCTGCATCTCCACGTCCCTTGGTTTGTGTGACGTTTCGGATCGTTTCGATTGAGTGAAGAGTGAAGAGCAGATGCAATGGGTGTTGGGTGAACTTTGCCAACCAGCTCCATCTATTTTTGACCCGATGACGCTGAACAAGAAGATTTAACTTAATTAGCCGCATTTTGTGGGGAACAAGTTTTTCGTCGTTTCTCAGAAATTAGTCAGCAAAAGATTGTTTTTTTTTGGATGGGAAGCCCGGTCTGATTTGGTATTCAATGCAGGAAGGAATGAAAACCTTGAGGCGAGCGTTTTCAGTTCGATTTGTAATCAGAGCAGGGCTGGCAGTTAAAGCTGAAGTTCAAAAACGGCTGCCCTCGCGGTGAGCCTCGGAATTGAATTACCATAAGCAGTTGGTAGTCTTGAGACTGAAAGGTGAACTCTGATTGAGTGGGTGCTTCAAGCGACTACTCTTGATGAAAACTTGAGTCGAAGCAATGCACAGTTTTGACAGCAAAACAACTTTGAGCGGGTGATCTTGTGACGATCTGTCCGGGGCTAACTTGATCGTTAGGCTGTTACGATCACCATTCATGCCGTGGATGGCATGAGATCAGTGATCGTTTAGCGGATAGCGAGCGAGTGGATTGCAGAGTCACGTGTCATGGCTATTATCTGGTGAAGATCATGATCGAAACCTTTTTGATGCCCTTTTCAAAGATGTAAAGCATGGGTGGACGGAACTTTTTTTAAACTTTTTGATAAGATCACTCCAGTTAGACGCAAAGACGCTTGTTGGTTGAGGCCCAGGTCCACCCCGGACTGTAGCGCCACCTTCAGTAAGTAAGTAAGTTAGACGCAAACATCTTTCTTACAACGCTGACAAGATCATAACTGACTGCTTAGCTGATCAGTGGATACAGTTAAATTATTTCCTTCTCCGTATCGATGATCATGTTCAAGGGATCGAGTTAAAGGTTTGCCCTATTTTCTTCCCTATGGTCTATGGATCATGTTGCTTTATGTGCGAGTCGATCAGTGATCATTTGGCCAATGATCATATCTACAAGAGACCTAGACCTAGATCAGTGTAAGGTCAGAACTTAATTAAAGTTCACGAATAAAAGAATATGATGGCAATGGAAAAGATCAGCGATCTTCGATGGATTTATCGTCATGATCAGCGTCCGTCGACACATCTCGTTATGAGCCACGAATGTTGTGTTATGAGATACATTGGTTACCAATTGGTGTCGGAACACTGATCGTGACGATCGAGTTGATTGGATACGATCATTGTTCATCTCCAATGTTTTTCATTAAAATGTACCGGTATAAAGCTGAGATCTGTCAGCATGAACTGATTTATAACTACGGGACTTTTGCCTGCTTTCCTTTCAGTTGTGAGGTGGTGAGGTGTACTCAATGAGTTTGTGAAATGTGACACCATTCAATACTGTTTGCCAAATCATCATGCAATGACTTAACCCTAAGCGGGGTTTACAGATTTGGTGTTAAAATAATTTGATGGTCAAACAATTGATCCAACTTTGTCTGCCATACACTTCCTGGGTACATGTCAAACCCTTGCAGGAACTAGAACAAGAACGCTAGCCAAATACTTGTTCCGGAGCGTAGAATTATCAAAAACGCAAATCAAGTTCATAAAAGGAACAAACAGGCTGTGGGATTCATAAACATAGTGGAACACTACACGATGAACAACCGGTTGGTACTTTTAGGTGCTGCTAATCTTTTAGCTAACCAGGAACTGGTGTGCAACTAGGATCGATGTGGGTCACGGCTGCAATCACACAAACCTAATCTTTCCTGCCATTGGAAAAACAATTAAGAACATCAGGTGAACGGGAAGATTGAATAGACCTCATGAGAGGGATCAGATTTTTGGGGGCTTAGAATCTACAGTCCGGCGGCGCTAAAGTCCGAGATGGACCTGGGTCTAGCTTCTCAGCAACCACTCGTGTTGTGCGTGCTATTGTTCTCTCACGAGTGGAGGGGACCTACAGTTTAATGCCGACTCCGAACGGCGAGATTGAGAAATTTTCTATAGACAGTTACATTCCTTGGGCGTTGTCAGTGATTCGAAAGACGTGAAGCCGGGTACAATTTTTTTTTGAGAAATTGTCGCTTGTTCTTGGAATTGAACCTAGACTGTGAAAGTCAAGTGGGTGGTATGGGTCGACGCACAAACCCACACGGCCACGGAGCCGTGTAATTCGTGTACTCGTAAGAGAATAAAAGCACACCACGAGTAGTTGCTGTAAAAGATAAGCCCAAGTCCACCTCGCCATCACTATTATTACAATTAAGCCCCTAAAAATGAAGAAGACGGCACTTGTTGATTTTGACAGCATAGCGCTTTATGACATGGTACGGGTCAAACCGATCACTAAAGAAAGTGATCGTTGAAACATTATTACAAGAAATTGATCTTTGGCCAGGTGATTTGACGCTAATGGCCTAATTTCTGTCAGGTTAGTTGTAGTCGTTCATTTGTGAGGTTTATTCTGCAGTCATTGGTGTGTACGGGTAAAACCACTTTGTGGAATTTATGAAGGGTAGCAGACTATGAAGGTTTGCCTCCGAGAGGTTTTTAGGGGTGTTAAAGAAGGTTTTGCCCAGAGTGCGTTGTCTGACTCTAGCTAGAGCCGGACATTTGCACAGAAAGCGCTCGGGGGTTTCTAGCTCAGTTTCCACCCGGCAGTTGCGGCAGTGCGAGTTAAATGGTATGCCTAGTCTTTCAGCATGCCTGCCAACAGCCCAGTGTACAGTGCAGACCGCTGTGATTCTGGATATATCTGTTCTACTGTTGTTAAGCAGGTCTTTTGTTTTCTTTTGGTTGTAGTTGGGCCATAAGCTTCTGAATAGGACAAATGTTTCCAGCTTGGTCCTTCTTTCGTTGGCGATCTTGAGAAGGTGATTGTAGATATTGTTTTTTATCAAGCCTAGTGGAGCCTGGACTTGCTCCACAACGAGACTATCGAGTTTGGATCCTTGCTTGGCTAGCCCGTCTGCTGCTTCGTTTCCTCTTATACCCATACCAGATCAAAGAGACCGGGCTCCGTTCACCTATAATGGATAGTTCCTTATAGCAGCAATCCACTAGTTTTGACGTTGTAGTTATGGATGTTAGAGCCTTGATAGCAGCTTGACTGTCTGAAAAAATTGCTTTCCGCTGTGCTGGTTCTGTTCTTTTCTTAATTTCAAGACAAGCATCATATATTGCTAGCACTTCTGCCCGGAAAATGTTTGCAAAGTTTGGTAGCTTGAGTGACTTTGATATTTTGAGGGCTTCGGAGAAGATTCCAGCGCCCACACCAGAGTCCATCTTCGAGTCTCTTACAATCCTCTGAGCATTTTTCCATCAGAAGGGGTTCAAAATCGTCATTTGTCGCTGAAGTACAACTGGACGTCTTTCCAGATAAACTACTTGATTGATCTTGAAACCCTGACCAACACCGCAAATACTATAAGGCCTCTAACTGAATGAGAAGTTTCTAAAATGATTTCATCTTGCATTTACATAACACTACAGGTGATTAGTTTTTCAAATCGTCATCACATGATATTCCAAAACCATTCCAACACTTTATGCAACGCAATTAAGCGCTACCGCCTTTACCGGACATTCATTTCATCGATAAACGCAGATTTTCTTCGCATTAATTTTCCACTTAACCTAAAACCATTTCGTTACGACGCAACCGAGTAAATCTGAGTCGTTAACAGATTATCTCCGCCTGGAGTTGCGAGGAAATGCAAATCTTTTGTTACACCAAACCGATGATTGATTGGTTACACTCGACTTCGGATGCGCAACTGGTTGCTGTGTCACTCAACTTCGGATACCCAACTGCTTGCTGCGTCGCATGTGTGTCGCCACAAGCGGTGATAACAGCGGGAACAGTGGGATGCCAGTGACGGCACCATCGCCGGAGTCAATAAGATGAATTTGGGTGACCACTTGAGGCAATAAACCGTACGGTGATTTGTTGATTTCAAATCAGAAGATGACACCTTTTTGGACTACGCTGAATTTTTGTCAGAGTGCAACCTTGTGTAATCCCATTTGAAGAACTTTCACTGGATCATATTCAAAACTTTTTGAATTGAGACTAGACCGTTTTCAGGGTGCTTCAATGTTGCGGAAGGAGACTTGACACTCAGTGCGACAGTCTGGATATTTCAAGAGTTAAAAACTCACTCAGCACCAACACGTTTGTCACTCCTCAAACCTAAAAACAGCTCAATTTCGAGATGGAAACTGCGACAATTGCACACGGTAACTCCGTGCAAAAATGAAAGCCAATCTGTCAATCTGTCAAATTTGACGTTCAAGTCACTGGACCACTGAAAAATCTGGGACATGGCGCTACGTCAGGAACTCATTGACTCAAAAGCACTTCATTTTGCGTGGCAAAATTTGTGGCACACGTGTCGTATACGTAATATTTCACCCATTCACACGCAATTCCCCCGTCAAGTAGACACTCCAACTCGAACTGCAACTTTTCTTTTCCACAACTCAAATACGATCTGACAAGTGGAGTACTTGGCCGGCCGTAGGCATACTTTTTCGAGAAACCTACCTTCCAGCTCTCGCAAGCACACGAACACACGCGCGCACCGCCGTGCATGCAATCCATCGATGCACAAACACTTGTCCTCGTCGAGTTTGCCGTTCGGTGGCCAGTTTTCACCAACTATCGCCGCAAAGCCCTCCGCAACTTCAGGTTTTCCACTTACACACACACACATTCGATCTCTCGACTGCACAACTCAAGCAAAAAGTAATCCGAATCGTCGATGAATACGTTTTTCAATCTCAAGTGCCCGTCGAGTCTCTTGGGCGTTTCGTGGAGAGGCGCACAAGTGGGCCCTGCACAAGTGCCGGACAACGCGCGGCATCGCAACGCAGAAGCACTGCATGTCGCAGCACAAGGATGCTTCAGTGCGCTGCTTTTGGAGCAGTGGCAGAAAGGAGGTGCCTCGCTTGTTCGAGTCTCGAACTCTTGGGATTCCAGAGCGATAAATTGTAATTGACATTCTGATTGCGTAAACATGACGCGAGCCGCTAGCGCTTCGATACGATTCGTTCGCGTTCACGATCTTTTCTTCATTTCGGGGTGAATTGTGCGCTCGGTTTGGCACGATCGCGTTACAGGTGATAGCCTCTGGCGGTTGGGACGGGGTAATAAACTTGCTTTATGACGGGAAGTTTGCCATTTTTTCTTGGCGGTGGCTCTCTGCGGAGTGATGACATAATTGAGAGAAGAAGGGAGTAAATGAGAGCTAGTCGGAGATGGGCAAAAAAAACGAGATTCACTCGAGGCAGAGGGCGATTATGACAAGATTCTGGGAACAACTCTTGCGTCATTTACTTTGTTTTGATGTCTGTTTACGGATGGAGTTCGCATGGAGTTGTGAAGCGGGGAAATTAAGGAGTCGGACACAAATAAGCATGAAAAGGAGGCTGGGGATAGTTTGATTTGCGATAAAAGACTGGATGGCGCAGTTGGTTAAGTGCTTGCCCTAAGTTAGAGGGGTCCCAGGTTCGAATCCCAGTGAAAGCAAAGTTAATACGCTTTTATCAGGTTTTTCAAATCTGCTCCAGTCACCATTTGCCGTTGGATCAAATTAAAGGCACTATCGCGGGAGCGGTCGATCAGTGGTAGTAGTCTGACTGTGGGTCTGACAACATGGTCTAAGTGTGCTGGTGAATTTCACTAGCAGCCCCCTAACCTAACCTAACCTTGATTTGCGATGAATTCTTGTGGATTCAAAGAGCAACGCAAGCTTCACAAAAGATTCAGATGAAAGTTGTTACTTTGGCGTCTGGCTTATGCTGTTTGTGGTGCTTTCGTCCCTGGAACCACGGAATGATTTCTATTCGATGACGGATTTAACTCACTGATCGACTGCCGAAGACGATTCCGTAACCAGATTCCGCGGACAGGAGCCGTCAGACATAAAGCAATTGGCAGATCAAAGGTCTGCTGTGACAGTAGCCGAAGTAAGCATTCGAACAGGTCATGACGCCCTTTAGCACGACATCAACACTTGAGTGCAAAAAAAGTGAACCGCTTTGATCTTTACTCAAGCTCTGTGAGAAGGTCAAGAAATCATCTCTCTGACCATTTCCAGAGCTAGGCTTCAAGGTCTTAAAAAAGACATCACCGATCGCACTCAAGGATATTTATAATTATTGAGGGAGGTTTTTTTTCGACAAGGCTGTACAAAAAACGAAAGCGACTAAAGTGGGTCCAGTGGTAAAGGGGGACGAAACCAAATGCATGCTGTCTTCGAGAAAGGACGGCCAACATCGATGATATGACCGGAACATCATAGTAGGCAGCAATAACTTCGAGCTGGTCAAGGACTTTGTCCACCTCCGCTTCGCGGTAAAAAGTATGGGGATCAATCGCAGAACAACTCTTGCCATTCGATGGACGCTTTGGGCTTTAGGGGCAATTCGGTAGAAGGACCCATTATCGAAGGGACCAAGTGATCTTTATACAAGCCTGTGATGATACCAGTCTTGTTCCACGGCCCTGGACTATATCCAAAGTGAATGAAGAAGACACATGACTGAGAGAAGAATTCTGCACGATCTTTACTCTCGTCTGCTTTGACGATAATTGAAGGAGAAAATTTAAACCATGAACTACAGCCTTGACCAAATGTATTAGGCACCTTTTAAGATTCGTTTTATGTTCAAAAAGTAAAAAAATTAATGAAATGAGAGAAAAAAATAAGAATAGTTTGCAACCTCAGCTAGCGTCGCCGAAAACCCTAAAACTCAAACCAATTACTTCCGATAATTGATTTGGCTTCAAAGACAAAAAGATAAGGGTGCCTAATACATTTGGCCAAGGCTGTATATGGGCTGCCCAGCGACATGAGTTAAGCCAGGCGTCTCCGGATCCAACGCCTAAGATAGCTGGGCCATGTAGAGCGTATGGACAACTTAGCTCCGGCCCGAAGAGTCTTCGACTACGAGCCTGTGGGATAACGCAACAGAGGACGTCCACGTGGCACACACAAGTCGAGGGGGACCTCGGCCGGCTTGATGTGCAAAACTGGAGACAGCTGGCAAAAGATCGTGCTGGCTGGAGTGGCATGTTGAGTAAGGCCCAGGTCCACCTCGGACTGTAGCGCTTTAAGAAGAAAAAGAAGAAGAGTAAAGTGGGTCCAGTAGTAAAGGGGTGCAAAACCAAATGTATGCTGTCTTCGAGAAGGACGGCCAAGATCGAAGATAAGAGATAGCTTGCCTAATATTTTTAAGGTGTTTCTGTGGAAACTGTGCGTCATTTCCGCGGTAATTAACCTCCATTTCCGCGTAAACGTAAAGCTTGCGATTATGCAAGATACGAATGGATGAGCTAAGTCTACTCGCATCAAAGAAATGAAATATTTAATTTTACGATCACAGCCTATGAAACTTAACAGGGAGAAAGTCTTGACGAACTGTAGGTGACTCAAGTGTGTTCGCGCAACACCTTAGGCTCGTTCGAAGAATCGCGTCGATGTCACCTCCGTATGCCAGCATTTGTACAATCTTTTGAAAGATCGTGCCGCGAGTGTTGGCCAGTGATTTCTGCATCTTCTCAAGAATGATGCTGCAAAAATCACAGGATAGCTTTTTTTTGTCGGAGGTTTTTAACACTTCACTGGAGCATTCAGACTCAAAAACTGTCCATTGCACTACCAGGCAGCAACCTACTTTTAATGGAATTTATTGATTTTCTGGAGGAAGAAGAATGGGCTTCTGTGATGAAGAGCCCACATCATCAGCACCGAATAGCTGCCACGTGATCCGAGCAAAGCCGGGACAATGGCAGAGGAAGTGCTCTGGAGTATCGTCGTCTTCTCCACAACTCTACTAAAGGGTCCTTCATCTTCAAATTTAAGTAAAACAAAGTGAGTGCGAGATATTATCGAAATTTTTTATTCGTTTTAAAGGCCTATTATGCCATTATGTATGGAATATAAGATCGTTCCAATGTCTGCCGCGGCTTCTTTATGTGGCGGGCATTCGAAATGTCAAATTTTCCATGACTCTGGCGCATAAATCAGGTCAAATTTGACCGATGGGATGGGTTATGTTTGTAACTTATTGGCATACACATGCGATTTAAAAAAAGACCACAAGAAAAAGTCTAACGGGGTTAAATCGCACGATTCGGTTTGATGATTTGATTTGGTGCTCGAATCGCTCGTGCAGATTCCTATCAGAACTTGGGGATTGATCATGTGCTCTTTATAGCAGATCACAGAAGTCACCCGTTCTGTTGTGTTGAGACAGCAAAGAAGCTTTCGTCAGCATACAGGCTGTGCGCCATAAGAACAATCAGCGGCTTCCGAACAATTTCGGACGAAGCAGCCTGTGTGATCGCGGGTATGGTCCCGATCGACATTCTCGCCAAAGAGATGCATAGGGTCTACCTAAGGCGAACGGCAAATCGCGCGGAAACTAGCGCAAGATGCCTGAAAAAGGAAGAAAGGGCAACATCTATGGCACTGTGGCAAGCCAGATGGGACACCACAACCAAAGGCAGATGGACCCATAAATTGATCCCCGCGATAGAAGCTTGGACGTCGAGAACACACGGAGACTGCAACTACCACCTCACGCAGTTCTTGTCGGGCTATGGAGGCTACCGAAAATACCTCCACAGATTTGGTCACGACAGTTCACCCTCCTGTCCAGAATGCGCGGGCGAAGAGGAAGACGCAGAGCACGCAATATTCTACTGCAGACGCTTTGCCGCGGGGAGAACAAATCTACCAACTCCCGAACTCTTGGTTAGCCATATGTTAGACTCAACTGACAAATGGCTAGAGTTTTGCTCCTTTATAACGAGCGTTCAGAACGAGCTAAGAAGGCTCGAAAGAGAAAGAAAATCCGAATTGGATAATATGGAGCCCATAGTGTGATATGCTAACCAGCCCCGCGAAGTAATACCTAACGGCAGTTCCGCGGGGAGAGTGGTTGAAGTGTGCAGGGTGTGGGTTAGTACGTAGGCGTATTCCCGAAATCGAGTACTCGGGTTTGCGAATCGTGCATGCTGATAGCCCGGGCTATCAGTATCGTTCGAAGATTGCCACATCCTTGGACGCAACCAAAAAAAAAAAAAAAAAACCCGTTCTGTTGTCCCTCTATCCTTTGTGGGGACGTGAGCGCAAAGCATGCTGATGTTCCTGAATTTGGCTATGATACCGATTGTTATGAGGGGCTCGGTTACATACTTTAAACTCAAAACTATTTCCCTGAGTCTGCCTCAAATAACAAATTCAATCCATCTCTGCATCAATTTCCGTAGAAGATATCGCGATTTTCTATATCCTTTTTGGCCTGTCTATCCCACCAAACTTCCTGGATGGCAGTAATGTCTCTTTAAAGCGAGTTCATTTATTGTCTCTTTGGTTTTCCTTACTTCAGATGCGCCAATTCCGATTGTTAAGGTAGCCTTCAACCGAAACTACAAAACATTTCGAGGTTTTAATCTGGGTTCGACTCATTCACCATTCACCACAAAAAATTTCTGAAAAAAAACACCCTGTATTAAGAAAGGATCTTCGACTCTGGGCCTATGGGCAACGCAACAGAGGACGTCCAAGATGGGGCACCCAAGCGGAGAGGGACCTTAACCAACCTGGGGTTCACAGTTGGCGACAGCTACCAAGTGATAGTGCTAGCTGGAGGAGCTTGTTGACTGATGCCTAGGTACACCCCGGACTGCAGGGTCACAAGAAGAAGACGAATTTAGAAAGGGCATCAAATCAAGGGCTCCCATTCCCGGAACACAAAACGTGAGTTCCCTTTACTCACTTGAACATCGTCCAAATGCCTAAAAAAAAATGAATCGCTAAAATTCAGCTCTTTAAGGATTCACTTTTGATGAGTCTTGACGGGAAACGCCATCCGTCTACCTATGAGCCTGGGTGTGAGTACGAAGCTGCTCTGTTAGGAGTCACCCCCAGTGACGGGAATGTGTTTTTCTTGTAACAGTGCCCATTAGTATTTAATTAAAGGTGTCCTGTGGAGTGTGTCGAGATATGACAGCATCCTTACCTATTTTTCCAGTAAATATGGACAAAGAAATAAAATAAATTGGTAAGTGTTTCTCCAGGAGTCTATCGGCTCATTGAACACGTTTTAAGTCGCACCTAAAGCTGATGAACAATCTACCCCATGTCTTGACCTAATTGACAAGAAGATTCCCTTATTAGGATTCAATCGAAGAAGATAGGCAACAAAAGCTATTGATTTTTTACTTCAAAAACGGTGGAGCATCCTCTTTGGAGAGTACTTATAACGCCATCATCCCTGCATTCAATCTCCTTGCATTTCATTTCTCCCTGCTGCTTTCATTAATCAGCAGATGTTGAGATTGCTAACTAAAAGTGGCGAATATGAAAATTACACGGGAATCCAAAAGTAAATTCGTCAAGAATAACCAACACCCTGTCTAACATTCCACACAATGCAGGCTCAGTCAAATAAGGATGAAGCAGTTCTCGCGTTGAACAATTTTTCCTCCTTTTTGGTTCGAAACTCTTCCGTCGCTTTGAAAATCTTGCGCACTTCGCTCCACCGTGACCGTCAAAAAGCCCAACACCTTCGACGACAAACGAAAAGGTCATAGGGTTTTCCCCACTGACATCTGATGCGCTCAAAACGAATTTCATGCACATATTCACGCATCAAGTGTCCACCAAGCCAACACAGTTCAGTCCGAGCAACACTGACCAACGCAGTGTATGACTTCCCATTCAGCGCTCAATCTCGCGTTATATTTCAAAAGAACTCGCAATCAATCTGCAACAGCGTACAAAGAGCAGAGAGAGGGAGAGCCGCCCGCCAAGTTGCTGTTCACTCAGGCGCATCGCAAACGATAAATTTTACACATCATAAAGAAGAAGATACATCATCGTAGATAAGGAAGATAAACAAGTCCAGCGTTTCCATATGAAAGAGGATCTGGTTCGTCTATCTGCACCGCATCCAGCATACACTGCGCGCATTGCAACATTGTGCCCACAAGACCGTCCGTCCGTCCAGAGACACAAGAGCCCGCTACACACTTCAAGAGATACTTCCTCAATCATTGATGCATATCAAATTTAAAGCCACATTTGCATCTTTCACAAGCGGAGACGGCACCGGGGATCCCTTAGCGCGACAATATCGTCGCTATTCGATCACGAAGACCCGACCGGGTGCAGAGTACTTGACTCTCTGCGAGCGGCCGGCTGGTGTGCATCCACCGTGCAAAAGTCAGTCCCAGAGTGTGTCTCGGGGAAGAATCTAAATCAATTTGCATTATCTCCATCGGTGGATCTTGATGGATCCTACCATGGGAACGGTGAACTATTTGTGCAACACCGTCGGTGTAGCCTTGCGTCTTCGCGGAGTAGACGCATGTGTCCGTCCTCTGTCCGCGCTTGGCCAACTCGGCTTCAACTGCGCAAAACCGCTAGGGGAAGTCAATCGGTTTCTGTAATCAGTTTCGACAGTTTTTCGTTTTCAATTTCAATTGCATGCGAGAGTTATAAAACGGATTGCGGTTGACTAATCGGATTTATTCGGAAGCAGATGCTCGCCGATTGGAGTAACCGTCTAGTGAGGCTTTGAAGTGTTTTTGTTGATTTATGCGAGTGGTCTTGAGGTGGAAATGATGTTCGTGCCACTCCGCCGATGGAGATGTGAGCGGTGATGGCTGTCCAGGCGGCAAGTGTAAGCCATCAGTGAATCTAGGTGAACTGTTAGCGAATATTTGTTGACGCATACTCGACATGAGCTGGCAGGAGAGGCTTAGCGCTGAATGGTTGGATGAGCCGCATGAATCTCAAGGGAAATTAATGAAAATGGCAATGAACTTTGTACGTCATTTGACGCGTTGATCGATAGTTCGGCAATCCACTGAATGTCTCCGGGTAATGATAAGAACAAATGTTGTTGCATAAGCCCAGGCCCCATCATCTTTAAGCCAAATATGGGATCAGGACAAAGTTGATCTGGGTGTGTTCAGTGACTTAAGAAACTCAACGAGAGATTTTTGAAGCTAAAAGGGAGTGAATGAGTTCACATGCGGTGCGACATTGCGTGTCCACAGTGTCCATTTAATTGAACCAGAAGATGGGATATATCCTAAGGAATTAGATAAACGCCATCAACTGAATATTTTGGTAGTCGTCCCCTTTAACAGGTTTAAGCCAGAATATTACACTCGACAAGTAGGTTATCAGTGTTTTAACTCTGGTAGGACACATTTTGTAAACGTTAGAACCTTCACGTTATGACCACACAGTAGATGGCGTTACAGTCCAGGGAGGACTTAAGCCTAGCTTCTACAAAAAATACTCACGTTGTTTTTGTCATTCTTCTCTCACGACTGGAGGACACTTACAGTTTTAAAACGGTGAAGTTTAAAACGGCTTTCCTCGACAACAACTTTTTCGCAACATTGTCAATAAGTTGAGGGAGAGTTAATACCGTAAAAATGAAAGTTTATGTGTCCGGGATCAAACCATAGACCTGCGGGGTTGACGCACTTTCTTCTTAAGTCATGGCAGCCTGTTTAGTTTTAAAACCTTCTTTTGCTCTTTAGGGATCATCACTAGGGATGCAAACGATACATTGATGTTTTGCAAACATGCATCGATGTTGACATCGATGTTTTGCTAACCGATACATCGCCGATACATCGACGGCAAAATTGTCAAACATCGACATCGTTCATTCATTTCGTTAAACATTCCCAAAATGTGTTATATACAAAATGTGCTTGTATTCTTGTAATAATAATGGGGTGTAAAAGAGCTAGAGATGCGCAATACAATGTAACTTTTTGCATATCTTAGCCTCTTCTTTTTTAATATCCTACTCCGAACCTCCAAGTAGTTTACTTTGGGCATCGAGCAACCCTCAAGGAGCCCGGGTATACAACTCCTATGGAACTGTGGAATAATCGGAGAGGGCTCATGTTTCGTCATGTATTGGCTGGATGCGTAAGCATGGCAGACCTTGTGTCAACAGCCAAACTAGCGCCTATTCACCAACGGGGTGCGGCTGGGAACGGGTGTCGGTCTTTGAGCAAGCGACTCGCTATATAAACGTGCATGAAGGGCCCGATCGGGGACCCTAATCCCGAATCGAAGAATCCTCCAACGTTACTTTGGGTTTTTCGTTGGTCCGATAAGCCACAAAGTAAAAATTCAATCATCAACGAAACGGAAGACGGAGAAGGTTTTTGGGTTGAAACTGGTACGACTAGTATGTTTTGTTGTTTAGGTATAGTACATCGTAAATATAGCCACCAATTCGTGTGATGTAGAATATAAATAAAACATCGGAAAAACATCGATGTATCGTTGTTGATACCGATGTTTTTTTAACATCGGTGTTTGTTCTGGAACTATCGATGTTTCAAACATCGATGTTTTTAAGAACGATGTTGCATCCCTAATCATCACTAATTTTGCCCAAGCATATAAGACTTTGGTTCCAGAACTGGATAAAGGAGTTGTTTATACAGTTGCTCGAATATATTCGTTTCGCTCGTAGTTCTCACGTCACAGCACTTTTATCAGATTTACTCGCCAAAAACTTCGACGGACAAGAAGCAATTAGCTATAGCTTCGGATATTCTCACATCGAGTCCAAGGTCAAGTTATCCATTGAAAGACGGGCCAACAAATTTGGGTTGCGAGGTCGTTTTCAAAAGCTTGGGCGACGATCGTAGGACGCGCGAGTACTGGAGGGTTAAGATCAACACTCACACTTCCTCACTCAACACTTCCTATTTGTTTCTAATCCTCCTCGACCTCCGCAATGAGGCTCAGAGAAATAGGGTTGTGGAATGAAAAGTCCTATGGGCACGCGTCCATCCCACGGTAGACAATACCATCCTTTGTCGACTCACTTAATGACATCTCCAAGAGGATCACCAAAGAATTAGTAAATTTTCTGAATTCCCCATGCTGTAATCTCAACAAGAGGCTGATTCTCTTTCTTTCTCTCTCTGTTATTGAGCAGCCATCGATCAGGTGACAAGATTCACGATCTACAAGGTCATCCAAATCACATGTTTCCTGTCTCGGATCTTTGTCACAATTTGTGTCAACAGACACAAGCGGCAAACCAGTCGCTCGCCACATTTGGGTCGCATTAGTAACTTTCAAAACAGGATCTTATCCTAAACGCGATCAGTGCGTGCTTTACATTAACTGAATCGCAGTAAACATGTTTTTCACCTCCCAACCAAGCCCAGTTCGTACAGAAATCCGTCGAAGACAACCTACTCCCTGTCAGAAGCCTCCAAAAACAGAGAAAAAAAGCGAGAAATATGAGACTATGGGCGATTATCATAATTTAACATTTCTAATGTATGCCGCAGTAAATCCGCATGAATCCCATTAACATTCTTAACCTGGCGTCTAGCCCGGTCTGGCTTGGTCCCAACTCGTCAACAGAACGAGGCCTGCTCACGCATTATCTGTCGCACTAAGCACTTGCGTTGAACGAACGGCCAATCTCTCGCCAGACACTCGCGCGACGATGTCAACGACGCGTCTTGTAAACAGGAAGTTGCAATTTGAAACTGTAAAAATCACGACAACCCCGGCGCACATGGGAATGAGGTTAATAGCAAGTCTTTAGGGGAGCTCCGACGTCGTCGTCGTCAACATCGGTCGTTACCTCGTCTGGGCGTCATCACACAAACTTGTAGTTCAAAATTAACACTTAAATCAGAACAAGAGTTGTGAACCGTAAATTAATCGCATTTCCAGTTGATTTCCAGTGGCGGTCGGGCCTCTTGCAGCCGCCCCTGTATTCACACGCTCGGGCACTCGGTCTTGTGGGGGCCCAAAGTGGTGGCCAGCAAAATGAATCCGAGTCATTAATAATCTTTTTTCTTGCTCCTTCCATCTCGAAATTGCGTTCGCGTGGTGTATCTATTCTTTGCGTTAGATTGCGAGATAGTTCGCGGAGCAAGGTTGACTGATGCAGTCGGTGGCTGGCGTGGTGGCGGCGGAGTGACCCCCCGGTCGGTGGGAATGTGAAACCACTTGCTGGGAGTAATTAAAGTGCTCTTGGGTAATGGTGGGCGGTAAATTGATGTGTGATTAGTTCGAGATTCAGATGGAAGCCAGGCATTTGTGGCCGATAAGGTGTAGGCTGGTGTGGTGAGAAAAATGCAAGCCGAGTGTTGGTACAAATTGTAAGCAATTGCTTGGTTTATTTTGACTATTAATCATTTTTTTCGACTGCTTCTGTCGTGAGAGTTTGATTGAGGAGTCTATGAAGGTGGCTACTGCTCCTGGGCTTCAAAGATGATTGTTTTAGAGAATATCTTGAAAACGTTAAGGAGATCGAAAGGGACATAGGCCACAGGCAATGCTTGTACGATCTTCTCCTAGATGACTCAAATTTCGCACGATATGTGTTTGAGGTACTATTTCAATTATTCTACATTAGTTGACACAACCTTGTAGTTAGCAGGACGCCATATACGACTGGATGGCGCAGTTAGTTAAGTGCCTCCCCCAAGTTCGAGAGATCCCAGGTTCGAATCCCAGTGAAATCGAATCTGGTCCAGTCACCATCTGCCGTTGGGATCAAATTAGCGGCACTGGAGTAGGTTGCTACCTGGCAGTACAATAGATCAGTTTTGTTTCTGAGTGCTCCAGTGTAAAGTTTCAAAAATACACCGAAACAAAAAAGCAGGACGCCGATGGTTCCATGTTACAGATGGATTATCGAAAGTTTTAGAGCAGTTCCATATACAGCCTTGGCCAAATGTATTAGGCACCGTTTAAGATTCGTTACAACTTCAAAAAGTAAAAAAATTAATGAAATGAGAGGGAAAAAAATAAAAATCGAAAATTATAAGACTCTAATTACTTCCGATAAGTGATTTGGCAACAAATACAAAAAGATAAAGGTGCCAAATACATTTGGCCGAGGCTGTAACTCCCGAGGTTTTTTTTCGGAGGATTTTTGAAACACTCCCGGAGTACTCCAACTCAAAACTTGTCCATTGTACTGCCAGGTAGCAACCTACTTCAGTGCCGTTAATTTGATCCCAACGCCAAATGGTGACTGGACCAGATTCGATTTCACTGGGTTTCGAATCTGGGACCTCTCTAACTTGGGGCAGGCACTTAACCAATTGCGTCATCTAGTCGTATATAGACATGACGGTTAGACAAAGGTTGTAAAGTCTCCTTCTACAGTCTAAGACTGCACAGGCTCCAGATAGTGTCGCATAGATAACACTGATTATTGCTTCAGGAAAAAGTAGCAGTGAAAGCTTACAACCTTGTGGAACTCTATTTTTGACTTTGTCATAAAATCTGATCGAATATTCGCAATACGGGTTAAAAATTCAATAATTTGACAGAAAAGAACAAAATCAAAAGCTGTTCATTTCGAATAAGGCAGAAATTCGTCGCGAGTTCCAAGCGAAGTCCAAAATCTAACTTCTGGGGCTTGGTATGGGTTACACATCAGAACTGAAATTGGTCTTCCTACAAATTTTCTCTAAGAAACTCTAAGCTCTCAGCTGCGATAGTCACTGACAACACTTTGGCACTGACCACGTAGATCCGTTCCGATATTCCTGCTGATTTGCCACTCAAAATCGACGTGAAACTATAAGACCCTTCAGTCGTTCTGTTGCCGCTTGGTAGAGATCCATATCAACGTCCTCCACTTTAGCCAACCACTTACGAACATCTGATCTGAATGCCACACAAATTAAGCAAAGTCTCTTCCTACTTCTTGACAATTCAAAATTAGCCCCAAACGAATTAGGCCCAACTCCACCGACCATCTGCAAGCCGTACTGCTAGTTAGTACCAGCGTAAGAGACTTCAAACAAACGCTTCCTCAATTAAACCAAACACAAGACACACTCAACAGTACTTAACCACAATTGCGTTCAGACCTCTCGTCATCAACTCGTTTCGTCATACGTACCTGCAAAGAAACAAAAACAGAAAAATGATTAGTTTCATGCCAATTAATTGCACAACAAAGCAAAAATAATACAAAAAATTAATTATATCATTCTTCACGCGTGCCAGGGAGCCAGTGCGGCGACGTATCCGCAAGTGACGAGCGCGCAAACGGCACTCCATTTAAGGCACACGATGATTGCACTCGCCCGCAGAACACTTCTGCCGCGGCGAGCATCTTCAACCGCACTCATCGTCGCACAGGGGCAAGATATACAATTGACAAAAGCAGATACAGCAGCGACGCGCAAACAGACGACATAATCTCAATTAATTCCGTCAATTAAATCGAATCCATGCTCATAGGCGGCATAACGCCGCGACGACTCATCTGAAAACTCATTTCCTCGTCATTAAAACAAATCCACGAAATTGAATGGATGTGGGCTAAGTCAACACCGACGACGGCTGCCGAATTGTGACACCACTTCCGTGCTCATTCCCGAATTGGGCACTGTCGAGGGGATTCTCACCGACTCCAGCCGAAAGTGAACGCGGTACTCGTTCGTACACACAACCCACGAGCTTGTATCTTATGCGACTCTTGGATGGAACTGGAGGAAGTGGAGAATTTAATTTGTTAGCGCAGCACGTCATGATCTAGATCACTGGGGAGAGAACGGCATGGATACCGATGGCGTAGAGTGCCTAAGGTTAAGTGGCAATCTTGTATTTTCTTTCTTGCTGTTGTTGTGGTGGTAATTTATGGAACCTTACCGTAAGCATCCGCGAAATTAGGTTAACCGTGACCTAATGGTTGATTGAAGTACTTTGCATCAGCGCGAATGCGGGAGAAAGTGCTGCTGATGATGGAGTGATGAGGGGGTTTTTCAGATTGAAGGACTGGGAAACGAAATGGATGTGAGGAGGAAGGTCAGGCGCCAAATGTAGGGTGTAGGGTATCCATTAAGATGATGGAGATATCCTAGTTACAGGAAGGGTATCGATCTTGGAACTATGCTCCCATTTAGTTACTGCTTGAGCTTGTGGGACGTGTTGGCTACCGCGGTCTTCGATTATTTTGTAAGCAATTTGCGCCTTAAATATAGGCTACCGAAGTTGCGGCTGCATTCGTCTGGGGTTTGGTTGTGCACACTTTGCTTAAAAAAAAACCCAACCGCTGTCTCATGGACTGTGGTCTGTCTGTTGGTCAGTTAACAATGGGCTCCAATTTGGAATTGAGGTTGATTTCAGTTGTTTGAGATGAAACGATCTGTTTGATTAGAATAGACAAGTATTTTGCACAATTTCAAGTAAATGCAGTTATCCAAATTCATGGATTGCTTTTCACCATGTTGGCAAATACAAGAGTCACTGCAACTGCATACATCGAGCAGCAAAGCAGCGTTCTCTATTGCGTTGACCTATGGGGCACGAGCTGATGGCACTATGGTTCTGAGCTACGTTATAAATGCGTTCTTCATGGCCCTTTCATCTGTAGACTCATGTTGCCCATTCAGTTCGTAATCGAATCGACATCAAAGCAAAGATCACAAGTGGAGCTGTCCTCTCAAAAGAGCTTCTTTATCCGCTTTCGATGTTATCCATGGCTCTGCGCCTTAGAACTCGAATGGGATGATCAAGGTCTCCTACAAAGTTAGCTTTCTCCTTCGTGAGAGGGTTCTATTACTCAACTGCCATTTGAGACCAAAAAAATGCGATTGGCAAGAGTTATTCTGCGTTCAATTTCGATATTGATCTTGTTCGCACTGTTCGCCTTCGTAAAGCCGAGGCAGATGAAGACCTTCAAAAACTCGAAGTTAAATGTGTCTATTGTAATGTTCAGGTGGCGTTCTCGACGTTGTGCATCCTTTCTGGATGAAAACATATACTTCATTCTGTCACCTTTTACTGCCAGATCGCTTCTGTTTCAATGCCAACAAACGCCCCACAGACGGCTTGATGTGTTTGACGAATCACGTCAAGTTGTATCATGTCATGTCAGTTGTATGGACTTTGGAAAGACAGACATTTTTGCACGATCTTCTTAAGAATTATGTTACCAGATTCAGATCAAGCCGAAATTTCTTTGAATCATACAAATATTAGGAACATATTTTGTTATCCTGTATTCCCCGCCCGATGCTTTTTATTTTATTCTGACGATAGTTTCTCGATCTATAGAACTTTAACAAATCAGTGCAACTGCACGTATACGCCAATGGCGTTATTTTTGTTTGTATCCATCACAGAGCACACAGAACACTAACTTCTTTAAAAGTGAATTCTCAGTATTGCTGCGCCTCTAAGGAACAGCTGCCGATTAGTTAGCGTTAACACTATCGTACGAAGGCATGGAGCTGTCAGTACGACATTTGTCAGCGTCGATAAGTAAATTGTTACGATGCGGACAAAACAACTTAATGATCACCGTCACCATCTGCTTTTTGCAGATGACTTAGTCATCCTCACATCCTCCCAGATAGAACTCCAGCGTGCGCTGGATTGATTTTATGTATAAAGGCTCAGCATTTAATTCAAACGTCAACACGGTAGAAATAAATCGAAGGGTTATTCGCGCTAATCGTTACGTAGGGCGCTACAGTCCGAGGTGGACCTGGGCCTCACTCAACATGCCTCTCCAGCCAGCACGATCCAGCTGTCTCCAGTTTCGCACACCAAGCCGGCCGAGGTCCTTCTCGACTTGTGTGCGCCATCTTGTTCGTGGACGTCCTCTGTTGCGTTGTCCCACAGACTCAGAGTCAAACATTAGAGTTGGATTAAAAAAAAACTTAAACTAAGGTTCCCTCCCGTAAAACCAAGTAATCTTTTATCGATTTGTGAAACCTCTATCGTTTCAATTTCAGATTTTTTAACGCCTGGAGAAGAAAATCTTTCGGACTATTTTTGGCCTCGTCTGCATTGATAGTGTTTGGATGAGTTAATCACCGCCGAACTATGTGGACTGTATTGATTGCATTGACTTAGTCAGTGACTCTTTCTTCAAATGCGTACAATAGTGATACCAACACTAAGGGCGTCTTCGACTTTGTCCTTGGAAAACAAAGCTATAAAGGAAAACCTTGACACCGGTGACCTATAGGCCGAAAAGCATTTACGTAATTAGAAGCCCCGAGTCAGAGACCAGGCCAGATGGAGAGTTAAGCTCTCAGAACACAAGGACCCTCATGGATTGTACCTAAAGCAGATTAATTATTATAATAATAATAAGGGCGGCGCTACAGTCGGAGGTGGACCTGGGCCCAGCTTTTCAGCAACCACTCGTGTTGTGCGTGCTTCTCACGAGTGGAAGGGACCTAGAGTTTAATGCCGCCTCCGAACGGCGAGATTGAGAAGCTTTTTCTAGACAGTTATAGTCTTTGAGCATTGTCAGTGACTCGAAAGAGGTGAAGGCGTGAAAAAATATTTGATGTTTTTTTCGAGATTCGAACCGACGACCTCGAGCGTAGGAGTCAACACACCTACCCACTAGGCCGCGGCGCCCACTTAATTAATTATTGTCTTGTTTAAAAAGCTCTACTAAATTTCCAAAGCACTCATATCTTGGATTGCGCATATTCTGTCCAGTTCTGAATGCTGTTTGATTCCCGAAAATTGTCTTGTCTCAAATGAAACCTTAAGGATTACAGAAAAATTTGGTATCACACGAATCAGCCTGTTTAAAAAGAAGACTAAACTGAATAAACTTTCAAGTTGAGTACCAGACCATTGGGCTACGAAGACACATCGTCTATCAACAAATCCATGCCATCACTGATTTTAGACAACATGCTTTGTGTTACAAACTGTCATGTATCAACCTGACGATAAGATCGCAGCAAATCAACTCACATTTTACAGCAAATAAAGGAATTTGTAGAACTTGTCTGTCTTGGGCAGACATGATGAAAGAGCTTCAATCATTTTCCCAAAGTGACCGAAACCCGAGCCCATTGAAAAACGTTATTTTTTTTCTATCATGCCCCGAATTCCACTGTTGAGTCTGTTGAGGACTCACCATTTAAATTAAACCATTTTCAATGAAACTGGTGGTTTAAATAAGCAGTCAATTCCAACCCCATCTCTGATTCATCGATTGAACTATCTTTCATAAATTTTCACACTGAATTTCGTATTTTTTCCATTCTTTTGTCAATAATCAATAATAGAACCGAAATTCTGACTCCTCCATAAACGCCAGTTCCAATTGAAATGTGAATAAAAATGAATTCTGCTTCCTTAACACACTTTACTAAGTGCCTGAATGTTTCCGATTTCAGCAGTAAACTTATCCCATTTTAACTTTTTTTAAATCAAATTAGCCCGAAAGCTTACAAAATTTAGATCAAATTTTTACGAATTTTTAACATAACTTCAAAGTCTAAGATTCAAAGAATGCCATTTGAGGTTGTTCTCTAAATGAACTTCTCCTGGTGTCAGATTTTCCGTTTATCTTTTTAGGCCATCAAAAATGAATCCCATTGCTTCCATTTTTGTGAACTTTTCAGAGCTAAAAGCTCTTTTTGGTCACCAGACATAACGGATGTACGAAATTTGTCGTAGCGGCCAAAATTTGACACAATGGCTTAAAACATTTTTACCAAAAACATCGCAAAAACTATTCCTGATGCTATCCACAGAATGGCATTTGGTTGTAGCACACTTCTTTGAAGAATTTGTTGTTGGGTCAGAAATGTTCGATCAATCACTTCGCAGAGAAAACTTGATTCCGAAGACAATTTGTTCATGAGTCAGTCTAAATTGGCCCAGCTGCCGTCTCAACTCCTTTGCAGCAGTTGAAAATTGCAAATACTCCCCGATCGATAAGAATCCTGCAAAGAAGTTCGCCTTAAGCCACAAGCCCAACTGGTTCTTGACCCACTTGTCCACGAAGTCAACCGCAACCACCCTTGAGGCCCTTTCATTTAACCGCGAAAATGCACCCGTAGCTTTCCAACAAGCACCTAATTAAGAGAACCTCAACAAAAACGCCAGCAGATAAATGTATCTATTGTAATCTTTCGAAATTTCCCGCCTCATTAGTCACTAAGCGCATGACAATTGTCTGTGCGAGCTTGGCTTCAATGAAACACCTGCATTTGTCGCACGACGACAAAACACACAAATCCAACCTCGCACCGCCTCCCTAGACCGTCAGCCGCTGAGAATGCCGCCGTATCTCTGAGCGAATTTCACACAATTCAGAGGAAAACCACCAGCAAACCGTCACCCAATCGCCAAACCTCAAGGCGTCAACACTCGGCTCCGCGGAATATTGCCGATTTATGTAAAAGACTGCACGTGTTGGCCTGGTGTCTGTCTGGTCTGTTTTCTTTTTTGGCACAAGGCCCGCAGCCCTGCAGCGGCGCGTAATTGACTGATTGACATCTGGGGAGCACGGCGAAACAAAGCACACACTCCGTGCACCTCGTTGACCGCAAATGTGTCCAAACTGCGCACGGGGTTTGACCCGCACCTCACCGCCCGAGGAATGCGGTTGGCGAACAAAACCTCAGGACCACCAACCAGAAGCCAGCGTCGCTACCGCCGCCGCTCCGAACAGCGAAGATAAGACGAACAACAGCGCAGGGCGCGCTGGCGATTGCGTGAGTGGTTTGCTGCTTGCGGTTTATCAGCTCAATAGAACCAATTGCGCAACACACGGTAAATCCTTTGGGCCGCACAAAGATGTTGTCTTGCGGTTTGCGCCCTCAATAAATCATTCGGCCCCTCTTGGGGAGGTTGACAACAGCATGCAGCCGATGTGCCCGTGTGTATCTGCAGCAGGGAATTCAAGGTTCTGCCAGTCAGTAGCTAACCTTTCACTTGGATCTGCATACACACGAGTCGAGATAAATCGCCTACACGCCCCGACATCGAGTCGCTTGTCAATCAGAGAATGCGCCCGCACTGCGAGTCGCTGTGTGGGCTGAAGGGATACCCATGGGCACAGGCCTAGACTAATCTCGCATCGCCGCCGCAGCGAAGCGAACTGCCCTTTTCGGCAGTCAGCAGCAGCAGCAGCGGCGGCGGCGGTGGGAGCAGCGGGCGGTAACCATACTTTCAGTGGCCTTCGATCGATTTAGCGAATAATTTTCAGCATCCACACCGGGGACCGGGGATACCGGTTCGAGAGATTGGATACGGCGCTGGATTTTTGTGCAAACAGGTTGTGGATGCGATTGCCGAGTCGACTGCGGCTAGATAAACAAAGCCCAGCTGAGGCTGCGGCTTTTTTGTTTTTCTGTTGATGTTGACGTTGATGGTGTGGCTGGGGTATTTCTTTTTCGAAAATGCGAAAATAATTGCACGGATGCTGGATTTGTGGAGCAACACACGCACACCTCGCACAAAGCGCCCACGAGTGGGTTTTTTGTTTGCGACGCTATGACGGGTCCTTGACGGATGATTTTGTTTTCACTTGTCTGTCGTGGCGACGCGAGCGATGCAAATTTAAACAAAACTGTTGCGAGGTGACTTCGATTCGCTTTTCGACTTGAACCAGCCGATTGTTTGGGTTTTGGTGGGTTTTTTTCTTTTTTTCAACTCTCGGCCGTGTTTTCTTTGGGATTTTTTGACGCGTGAGTTACACAATTCACGGATGCAACTCAATGCCAGGAGGAGTGGTCCGTCGCGACAAGGCACAACATAACCTCGATGCAAGTGAGTTGGGATTTTGCTCGGGTGAAGTTGTTGAGTGGTAGTTGATGGATCAATTAAACAGTGAGACTGTGGTTATGTACCAGGCCATCACTCAATGGGAGTGTTTCTTTAATGATATTGTTGCATTGAGGGGCGCGTAGACTTGGCTTAACATTTGGACATTCCAGAACCGAGAAACAGTGAAATCTTAGCTTTAGACGATTTTTCTTCTTTGTCACCGCCGCGATCATGCAATTTGACACCACTCGATTATTTTAAATCCTTTTTTCGGAGAATTTTTGAAGCACTACTGGAGCACTCAGACTCAAAACTGGTCCATTGTACTGCCAGGTAGTAACCTACTCCAGTGCCGTTAATTTGATCTCAACGGCAAATGGTGACTGGACCAGGTTCGATTTCACTGGGATTCGAACCTGGGACCTCTCTAACTCGGGGCAGGCACCTAACCAACTGCGCCATCCAGTCGTGACCAGCACTTACCGGATAAAGAATCTGTGGATTGTTTTTTCGATGTTCTACTACGTTTTTGTAGCTGCTTCAAATCTTTCAAACATCAAGTCGCTATGTCGTTTCCTGCCTACTTTAGACTATAGATTCAGAGAAACGTGCTTCACATACAATTCACTTCCAAATTCTTCTCACCCGAAAAACACTCAAGTTCTCATTTCATCAGACTTGCGTAGATTTCAGGTCTATTTCGTCACAACTCCACATTTCATTCCACTGACGCAGCAGAAAAAGTCTATTTCTGTGCTTAAAGTGAAGAAGGCTTTCCGGATCTTGGAGATCGGATTCAAACAGCCTTGAGGTGAATGGACATCGAGCCCGGCAACAGTTTGACATCCGTGACAACAGTAGCAACACGTACGCGTAACATCTTCACTCAAACAACTCAGCTGCTGTGTGTGAATATGATTCCCAGAATCAGGACACGGCCCGACGGTCACTTGCTGACGTCCAACCACTGCAGAGCTTCCTGCTGACGAATGACTACACATAAACACCGATCCACCAGCGTAACCATCATCAATATGCCGCGTCGCATCTAATCTTTTCATACCGCATACATGGAGTCACAAATCAAGGCATAGCCCATCAACACACCGCGCTCCCCACCGGCCCGGGGGTATTTCCATTCAAAGTGTATCACATCTCTCGTTATGTGTGCGCTACCTTATCCGTATCACGGGTCTTGAATAATTCATTTCGCGCGAGATTGACGCTAAGAATCGCCGATGTGAGATACATTCAAATCGACCATTGAAACCGAAATCTCTTCATTTCCGTCTCTTCGTCTTTCGCATGGCATTCCATGATTAATAACGCACCAACCTTCGGAGTGCCTCCAGTGCCCACCGCGCAACAGGTCGGAAGACCACAAGGGGGGTCTTTGAAAGATGCCAAGAAGATTTTGCCAAAAAAAAGGAAATTAGATAAGTCAGCAGCGGATACTTTTACTTTGGCTGCATTGTCTGCTCACTCCGCCGCTGACAATGAGCTGTCATTACGTGGAAAGTGAAACGATTATGACAGCCGCCGATCGATTGTCAAGAGCTTTCGTGACAAAGGACTGACAATGCACAGTTATCTTGTCAAACAGTTTCGCTGATTCGCCGAAGAAGAGTCTTCCCATTCAGAGGCGGAGAGATTTATTGTTGCGGCCACAAAGCGAATCCGTGTACCACTGCCGCTGGGCCATTTGTCATCAGCACGACGCTCCGCGTGTCTTCTCTGGCATTCGCGAGAAGAGTTCGTCGAACCTGCTGGATGGTGTCATCTTACATAAGCCAGTCTTGCAGAGGCGAGGGATGTCATTAATTATGACAAACTCCTCGTCACCGTTGGCTGTTCTCGGATTTTCCAGAATCAAATTTGGATCGATATCTTCGAGCTGTTTTCGGTTGGCGATGATTTGTGTTCGTCTATCGCGATTGAATTGAACCAGTGATTGGGTCATTAATTAGTCGTCAGTCGATGTGAGCTGTCAGGGGAGAGCGACAAACAAGAGTCTTATTAGCCCACGATGACTGACAGCATGCTCGGGGTCATATGGCTCGATGATTTGTAAAATGCTAATTGGGCTGAGACGGCGCTTTTGTTGCTTCTGTCAACTTGACAACTGTGTTTAATCGCTCCGCCGGCTGGGTGTGTTCAAGGGTGATGTCAGGGAACTTTTGAGAGTGTCACACGAATGTCGTGGACGCGGTTGAGTTATTTATCACTTGCGAATTAAGTGCCGGCGATTGGGTGTAAGACCACCTTTGAGCTTTGGCCCAGATTACAAGGTGGACTGTCACCACAGGGTGACTGATGATGCGATAGATAGGGGGAGCTGGAGGTAGACGCCGACAAAATGTTGTCCAACCTTGAGGAAGTGGTCAAAGATGTATCCATGGACTGGGTCAGGGAGGATGTGGCAACTACGAAGAATGTTTTGGAAATCGAATGTGCTAAGACTTAGTATTATAATCCAGAAAAAATAATGCCACAAAGGAAGGACTTCCCCCAACATTCTGGGAGATTTTCAAAAAATAAATGGTGATTCAGTCTGAGGTTACACTTTTAATCTCAATCTCCTACCCTCGCTGATGATCAACAATTACGATCAAGCCACGACTGTGAATATGAATTCTTGACATTTGCAAATACGATGAGTTATTTTGTAAAACAATCAACTTTTTTAATCTATCGCCATGGACAAAGGTTGTGAAAGGTCAAGTCAAGTTGTAAGCTTCCCCAAACATGTATCCACAAATTTGTTATACGAAATAATTTTAGGAATTTGTTGAATGTTATCTAAATGTCAATGTCTCAGCTTTTCAAAAATGTAATTTTTCTAATATTCATTCCAAATTAAGTAATTTTTATTGTAAAATTAGTTTGTAACCTCCAATTGAATCACCCCAGAAAAGTGACTTATTTCTCGAGCGAAGTAAAAGAAACGACTGATTTCATGAAACACAACTTTCTTGAAGCCCCTTTACTCTAATCTGCTCAACTTCAATTCGCAAAGACTGAGCAAAAGGGGTCCACTAGGACCTAAGTGAAAAGTGGCCTCTGCACGTCTACCCACTCGCTAAGACTGAGTTAGAGTCTTCATCTCTTCACTAAGCTATAGTCCCTATCATCATCATCATCATCATTTTCAGTGACCCGCATGTTCCACTAAAGGGGTCGCGGGGGCAATGCACTCACGCGAGATCTTCAGGCCGAGAGAACAATAGCACGCACAACACGAGTGCTTGCCGAGAAGCTAGGCCCAGGTCCACCTCGAACTGTAGCGCTGCCATTATTATTATTGTTATTTCAATACCATCAAAAATACGAAGACGCCATCTAGTTGTCAGTTCGTAAATCCCATGTACGTTTTGTTGCATAACCTCAAGGCTCTTAACCTTCATTCATTGTATCCCTTTCGACGTAAAGTTTCCAATTTTCATAGAAGATTCCTCTTAAGCATTCCAATTTCCTCCGAAATATTAAATCGCCATCTAGTTGACAATCCTGATGTGGCATATAAATTGTGTTGCATACCCTTAAGGCTGGCTCGTCTAAAGAAACAATGACGGCCTTTAGACTGGACGTCTTTTCTTTCACATTATGATTGATATGCAATTCACCCACGAATCAGATTATATCACGCGCCACAGAAATACGCGAACTCGTTGCACTGCCCACTACGATGCTTCGATCTCTTTGCATACTTCTAGGATCTCCCAACTCTCAGTCATATGAACTCCTTCTTTCTTTTATGCAAAGTCCTAATTGAGATTCAACGCGAAATCTTTGGATCATCTCTACCTCTACCTACCTTCGGTTTATCTGATTGATAGGCAATTTTATTCAAACCGAAGCAGGTGACAAAACCTGATCGGTGGGAACTTCGTCACTCATTCTCCGAAAAAATGTATTTTTAAAAATCGCAACAGAGGCCCCAATCCCAAAATAGATTCGTTTATGATCCACATGGAAACAATTATCGCTTTTATGGCACATTCGATGGAATTGACTTCGAACGCTCGACAGTGCCTCAAATAACCGAAACCTGTTCTGGCGATCGGTTTTTGGGTAAACAAAGCGACAAATACTCGATCGTTTGTCTGCAGAATCAGCGACGCGCCATCGGAGTGTGTTGTGACACAAGTCAAAACCCATTTGTCCCGTTTCGAGAAACAATAAGCCTAAGCTCCATGTGAAAAGAACGCAAGCAGAGATCAGACACGAAAAAATCCCCAACACCTGCAAAGATCAACCGATCACGATAAGTCCCCTGTGAACAAGCGACCAAGAGTGTCTATGCGCTTAAGGCTTTTGGCTGAGACAATCTTTTGAGTCAACAGCATATGTTGTCTAAGTCGGCTTGAGAGTTCGTGGGAGGCACCGGGTGTCTGAGAGAAACATCAGCAGATGCTGACGGTGCGATAGGGAAATCTGAAAGGTGCTGATGGGTTGATTGTGCAGGCCGCGGCGGCGTGTGTACGGATGAGGCAATGGGCTATGGGGTATTTAGGGTGTGGGTATGCATGAGGCTGGCTGCCTTGTGCTGTGGGAAAGGATCTAATCGATGAGCTCTTATCTGAGATTGAACACATAATTAAAGTCTTGCTTAGGTACTGTCAGTCGCTGAATGACGGTGTGGTTTGAATAAGGGATTGGGGAGGTGACATCTGGTCTCGGTTGTCTGGGAAGAGATGGAATGGATCAGTGGGACAGTGACCTCGGATGATGTACATCAACTGTGTCTTGATTTTGTTTTGAATAGGGACTGTAGCGATCTCGAATACAAGCTGCCGAGATGAGATTTCTTCTTGCTGTTGTGGGAATTACTCGCAGGGATAGGATGAGAAACACGGCAGTGCGCGAGGGACTCAATGTTTGGGCAGCTGCTTCTTCGTACGAAAAGGGCTGTACTTCGATGATTTCGTCACGTGGCACGAATGTCCCCATCATCACGACTTCCGAAGCGTGCCTTGAATGAGATCCCATCAGGATGGTTGGACCTAGTCCAAAAACTCGCCTGGTTGCGCCTGGGCATAGCTCCGAGTGGAGAGAACCTACAGTTTAATGCCGACTCCGGCGAGATTGAGAAGCTATTTCTAGACAGTTATGCTTTTTGAGCATTGTCAGTGAATCGAAAGAGGTCGTGAAAAAAAGTTTGGTGTTTTTTCGGAAATCGAACTGAGATAATTGAGCGTAGGAGTCGACGCACCTACCCACTACGCCACGGCACCCATAAACACTAATGCCCCAGCTAAAAGATTCATCGAATACGAGGATGCAAGACAACTTGGTCTTGATGACTGTAAGCAGCGTGCCCGGGATCAACCGTCAGCAATGGAAGGCGGCAATTGCTCCGACTCAGGCCCTACAACCGTCGTTGGCCTGATTAAAAAGAAAGGGTCAAACTTCCTATGTTTGTAGCTTTAAAGAAAATGGCATGAAATATGATCGAATTTAATAAAAAAAATTTCTTATAGAGGACCGACGATAACATAATTCATAAGGTCAATAACTCATGAGCCTGAGCCAGAACTACCTATTGTCCAGCGTTAACGGTCCTGTATACTATGCTTCAGGTATCAAGATCAAGTCTTCTTTAAATTACAATGACGTCGGTTTTCACAGAATATGTCCTTCCCTTTTTGTTCAGCTTGCGTCGATGTAGTCGACAGGTTCTTGGTTTCTGGACTACAGTTTGAAAATCTCACACACGAAATTTACGGTGACTGGGCGGCTTACGACCCTAATCATTTCGCTGATATCGCACGTCCAACTAGAAGATATCGACGTGTAATTGGCACCGATGCGGAGGCAGCATCTATTGATTTAATTGACAAAACGAAAACCTGGCTCTGCGGCGAATCCTGCCAGCAAAGGAGAGTGCGCAATTCCGGAATCTTAGCCAAAATGTCCCACATGTGGATATGAGGGAAAAGGATCCCTCTGATCCTGACTAGTGTTCACGAACAGCACCAGACTTGGATGGACTTACTGTAGCCAATCGCTGCCTTTCAGACACTGCATCGATGTCTCCCGCGTCAGGCAAAGTTGAACTTGTTACCGTCGTTTTCTCCTCGACATTAGATGGACGAGTGCCCAACCATCTATGGAGAATATTCGTGGATAAATTATAATAAACCAGGCGCCAGGTTGGACACCCACCGTTGAAATCCATGATCATAGTATGAGACATCCATCATCCTATTTTTGCTTTGTGAGAGAATGGTTTCAAAATCAAATAAAGAGCCCTTTGTCGTTTAAAAAGCATTGTATTAAAAAATTATTTTTAAAAATACATGTGACCCTCAGAGCACTCTCCAGACATAACTTCAACGATTTTTTTATACTTTTAGGGGACACCCTACGAGTAAATATGCCCCCCCCTTTCAAGATTATCAAGACACGAAATGGCTACCGTGCCGTAGTCGATAAATGCGTCGAAGATAGACTCCTACGATGAAGGTTTGTGGTTCGATCCCCGTCTCACAAACTTCTATTTTTACGGTCTCACATCTCTCGAGCCACTGACATTGTTCAAAGGCTATAAATTCCTTTAGAAACTTTTCCGATCGGGGTCAGAGTCCGCTCAACTCTTGAGGGAACAATAGAGCGCACAATACGATTGTTTGTTGTAGAATCTCGTCTCAAGACCACCACGGACTGAGCTGTCACCTACAAGAAGACAGGAAATCCATAATATCCTTTGCCGACTGGTCTATTAAGTCAGACATTCCATTTTCCAATTCATTTCGAACGTCGTAATTGTGTAACATGAACGTTTTACTACTGTATTCGAATAAATTCGGCTCCCTGGATAGCATCTCCGTCTTTGACTTCTAAAAATCTCACAAACGTCGTTCAAACTGGACTTCCTTATTTTTTTTCGAGTTTTCCTTGCTAAAATCACATGCTAATTGTGCCGTCAGTTAAACAAACCCATTTAATGAGATCTGACAGCGAAACGATCTATGTATCGAGGCTAGATCATATAGACCGCAGGCAGAGCAAGGACGATCAGCACGGAATGCAATCGTAAAGTGAGTCAAAACATAATTATTCTCCATCGTTCAAACAGCCTTTTTATTTCTCGCGATGAAGACGAAATAGTAAAGGCTTGCATTCCTCTCAAACCGAGTAATTAGTTCTTTTTGAAAGGTTCTCCTTATTGCATCCCATCTGTTCACCTTCACAACTATAATTGCATACCCCCCAGGGGGCCAGTCATGTGCCCCCGGCCTGGCAGTCCATTAAATCAAATCATCAAACGATAGGCAAACAAACGAGCTCAGAATCATGTTGCTTCATTCAAAGATATCTTATGAACTCATTACCGTCCAGTTTGCGCTCTCAACGCGGCAGCACTAATCAACTCGCTGAAAGCGTTTCGCGGCTCATTTCCCGCCGCTCAGCCAATAATTTACTCTTGCATCTGTTGTGCATCCCGGCGGGTTTCCTTGATCTTAATTTCGTCCCCCAACTGATTCACGCCAAAAATGACGAGTTGAGCGACTCGGAGGCCACCGCATGTGATCGGCCTCATCTGACATTGAAACTCAAAACCGCCAAGAGACACCAAGAGTTGGGGTAGTTCCCCCACGGGCCTGGTATTTCCTTTGCGCCATTTAAGAATGACAGAGCCACAGTTTAAGATACACAGATACAATTTGTCGTCACGCCTGTCAGGCGTGCACGGAGATACCGCGGCACACATGTGACAGCGACTTGAACTCAACTCGACAGATTGACAATGTTAACGAGTTTGTTTTGTTCGCGCGCTTTTTTTTTTCATTTCGTTTTGTCATCTTACCGTTTAGCGGTTCATGCGTTGCGGCAACGAATTGCGGTGATTTACGAAACGAGGGGAAGGTCAAATTAACCGCTTGAGTACCAACAACCGTACCGAACTTGAGATGGATCTCGGGATCTCTGGACCGAAACAAAAGGCTTATCAGATGCTATTTCAATTAAAAATGATGCATGATGTGACCGATAAAGTGTCAAGTGTACAGTTACTTCAATTAAATGTCAAACAAAGGAAGCGGGAAGAGTTACTGTCGCGACTCGGGCTATAACTCTGCGAGCGTGGTTCACCGTTAAGTGGAAGGGTTGAGATGATTTTTTTTGCGAACGACTGGAGTAAATATTTGGACCACATCATTATCGTGGATTCATTGGAAGCGAAGTGCTAAATAATTTTTGGTTAAAACGCCGGCAAACGAGAAGAGAACGACGACGTTCACTTGAACTCGTAAATAAAAGAGGTCTAGTGCGAATGAATAAGTAAATAATTGCCATGCGGTTGGGTAAGGCTTCCTGTTAATGGACACGCAGCATTATCGTGGTTCAATGATCAAAATGAGGTTATGTGAGGTCGGTGACTTTTGAATAGGGACGGGTTAGATTACGCGGATGAATTATGATTTGCGGTCGTTTTTTGAATGAGTGAATGGATACTTTTTTTTTAGAAAAGATTATCTGGTTTTACAAGGGAACTGTGGAATAATAATAGTAATGGCGGCGCTACAGTCCGAGGTGGAGCTGGGCCTAACTTCTCAGCAACCACTCGTGTTGTTCGTGCTATTGTTCTTTCACGAGTGGAGGGGACCTACAGTTTAATGTCGCCTCCGAACGGCTAGATTGAGAAGTTTTTCCAGACAAGGGAACTGTGGAAAGGATACAAAATTATCCACCCAGGAACTTTTGAACAGAAGTTGAACGTACGATCCCCCAGTTTCAGTCATTTCAAATCTAGATCTAATTTTGCCGAGGTGCATAGTTTCTGTGCACAATTTAGTTGTTCACCAGAAAATATAGGATCCAGAGAGTTCCAACTCCGAAGTTGTTGTCAATATTTTCGTTAAGTCGTCAGTTTTTGGCAAAAACTTGAGTTTAGGAGGCCGACTGCAGACTCACACTTAGGCCAACATAGGCCCGTTGTGGTAATCGTGGGCAATGGTGTATTTGTTCAAATGTTGTGACCAAAATGTTGTATAGGTAACTAAACCTTAAATACTTTTGGACGGCATTAGTACCTTAGAATGAATGAAGTCACAAAGTTTGGATGGTCGTGAATTTCTGACGTTACATATTGTTGATGCGAACTTTTCCGATTTGACTTCATTTTCTAACAAAAACCAGATAGCAATGATATTTTTTCCAATTGTTCGTTTCAGCAACTGTCAAAGTTACCAATGACATCGAGCTGTCATTGAGCGTGAGTACACTCTTTTGGACCTTAAGCCAAAAACCAGACAGAGATTGGTGTGAAATGAAGAAAACAGCCTCCGTAGGGGCCCAGAAATGTCGATTCGGTGCCGATCAGCTGAATTGGCATCTCCACGCGGCCTATTATGCAGTTGCATTTTGTCCTACATCCGTATAAGATTGTGCTGATGCAAGAATTGGAGCCGGCCGGCCATAGATAAACGCTAATTGGGCGCGGATAATGTTAGCCGGAGTCCGCCTTGGCCAGAAAATCGCCTTCTCGAACGAAGCGGATTTTGTCATCAAGCAAAATTGCCATTAATTGGAGAGAACACAATCCACAAGATTTACCAACAAAGACTGACTGTTTAATGCTGTTTATGGCAAGGCGGTTTCATCGGACCTTATTTTTTTTCGAAAAGAGAAAGGAAACCCCTTTATAGTCAATGGTCTTAGGTATAGAGTGATGTTGGCCGTGAACAGACAGCATCGATACATCAAAGCTGGGGTTCCAACAAGGCGCCACGGAGCTACATGTCATACAAGCGACGTTGCGCTCAAAGTTGTGAAGGAAAAATTTACTGACTGGGTCATCTAACGAGCGTTCATCAACTGCCGCCGCGATCGTGCGATTTGATACGACTCTATTATTTTCTCAAGGGTTACGTCAAGTCTTTAGTCTGCACTAAGAAGTCAACCACTTTGTACGAACTCGAGGCCAACATTCGAGACGCTATTGCCGAAATAACGCCGCACATTTTGCACCAAGTCATCCAAAATTGGACCGATCTCACTGTCAGTGAATGATATGTTTTTCCATAATGGCTAGAATGTAGCTTCAAAATAATGCCAAAATCAATTTTATATCTTACACCGTTGTTGTTTTATTTCAATTTCTCTTCTTATCACCCTGTAACCCTGTAATAGCATATTTTTTGATAGCCGCCGTAGAGCGTGGACGCCTCTGCTGAAGATCATGATTCGATTCCAGACGCAACAACTTTCACTTGCCTCTCTCGGGGGTATGACTGTCAAGGAAAGGATTCTTCAACTTCGCCTTTCGGAGTCGGCGTCGTGAAGGAAAAATGGGGCACATAATACGAGTTGGTACAAAAGAAACTAGGCCAAGTCCATCACAGTAGCCCCACAAAATAAATGCGAAATTTTAAGTGTTTAAGAAAGAAACCCTCCGCTAAGCCTTGTCTTCCTCACGAGAGTTGTCTTTTTTTTTTTTTGAGGATTTTTTTAAAACTACTGGAGCACTTAGACTCAAAACTGGTCCATTGTACTGTCAGGTAACATCCTACTCTAGTCCAGTGCCGTTAATTTGATCCCAACGGTAAATGGTGACTGGACCAGATTCGATTTCACTGAGATTCGAACCTGGGACCTCTCTAACTTGGGGCAGGCACTTAACCAACTGCGTCATCCAGTCGAATCCACGAGAATTGTCTTACTTCTAAGTTATTGATTAACAATTTATTGGACAATTCTTACTTAATACGATCCAAATGGAGTCTGAGGCAAGAATCTGTCTCTCCAGAGTCTCAGATCTTTTCTTTTACATCGTTTCTGTCAGAGTTACGAGTTGAAGACCGTGACACATTTCAGTGCCACCAAATTGTTCCTGTCACTTCGAGCACACTCTTGGCAGGGGAATTTCCATTCCCTCGTTCGCCGCAGTTCATTTACATAATTTCATCGACCGATTGTCATTCAAAAACAATCGAGACGTAAATTTCCACTCATTAAAATCCACATCCGAAGCGACATTCGCTTTCATCAAATCAAATTTCAGTCATGTGCAATCTGTCAAGCGGCTTGTCCGTGCATTGTTTGACTTAATTAACTGTTTATTCTGTCAAACTAATCACAATCCAATTGTTAACATAGCCCCCGTCAGGCTCTGTGCATTTCGCGAAAGACCATCAATCACACTGCATCCCCACAAGAATGCGATTGTATCCGCAAGAGATGTGACCCACTGGCCCCCTCCTCCGCCTTCTCTCCGGTATCCGTCAATCTAACGCGCCGCTGTTTGTCGAACAGCTTACACAACATCGCATCAGATTCGAATGCATTGTCGTCAGAATTAATATTCAATCAATCTTCATCAGCACCATCATCGGCGAGACGAGGATTGCATTCGTTGAGCGCTGTCACTGCCGGCTCGTCTCCCAAATCGAACGTCGACCGACCACAGTCTGTGGATATCTGTTCGAATGCATTCATACATCACTGTCAAGAGACGACAATTAACTCGACTGTAAACATTGTATGCATTTAATGCGCTTTTCGATACCGTCTGCCCGACTCGGAGCGGGCCCATGACGATGCACTTCAACCCGCACTCACTCGGCGGAGAATCGGAGATCGTTTTCTCCGAACATCGGGCATAAGCTACTTAGAAGATTCGGAATCTCTCGGATATGATTGACTGATTGAATTGAATACTGCGCCTGACTGTATCGCGCCCCATTGTGCCTAGGTCGGGGGTTCTCAAATTACGAGTAACCAACGCCGGCTGTGATGCAAGGACCGGGTGAATCGATGGGCGCTGGTAGGCGGGGGCAATTACTTCGGCTGGCGGCCCTCCACCATCCCAAACGGCATCTACTGCAGCCTGTGGCGCTTTTGTTACTCTTAATTAGAGATTACGCAAAGTGATGTAAGAGGCGTCTCCGCAACTGTGAATGGGTCTCTTGGTGGATTGTGTTGATGGTGCATAGTAATTGAGTTGAATAATCTGCTGTCTACTGTCATGCAGTGAGGCGGATGCCGATTCAATAGGGATTACACACTCTGAGCTGTAAAGTATCTGTATCTGGGAGGCTGTCAAACGGGGTCTTTGGTGGAATATCTGTTGTGTTGGGCGACGTCGGATGGCTGCGGAATTGAACTTAATTGTTTCGCATGTTTCAAAGATCAATCGTCTCAATACAGGGGTCAGAACGAATGCAACAAGTCATTTACGGAGACAGGCCACAAGTTAGTCAGGAAACGGAGACCAGCATCTTTTGGCAACGGAATGTGAGGCGGGGGCTAAGTGGATATTGTTTGACAAAGGGGGAGTGGTTGTCTCTGAAAGGGAAACAGGCTGTCATATGAAAATGTTTATTTTTTCTTCGTCAACGACGGGACTATTCTGTGAGTGACTCTTCAGATTCTTCTTAACGACTTTAACAATGATAAACGCTTTTCTTGTCATTGCGCAAGCACGCTACCAGCCACGGAGTTACTGCGATAAGGGAGGTTTATTGCACCAGCATCTTGTTGGTCTAGGAGAGGTTAAAGCATTTAGCCTTTGGGCCTAGTTTCCAAATTTCAATTGCGGGCAGAATGTTGTGGAGAAGTTTGCGTCTAGCCATGGCGGGACAGTAGCAGACACGTGTTCAGATATTTCTTCCTCCTCGCAGCAGATCCTGCAGAAAGTATGTATACTCTTAAAGACTCAAACTCTGATGATTAAACAATCTGTGGTTCACAATCGACATCTTAGTGGAGATTAGACGTAAAATTGCCCTTGAAAACTGCTGCTACTTCGACTTGTCGAAATAACTTAGGTCACAACTCAAGAACTCGAAGGACAAACATTTTGCTGTATAAAACTCGAATCCTACCAGTCTTGCTGTACGGAGCCGAAAACTGAACGATAATCCGGAACTACAGAGCTGATTCTTGGTGCCTTTGAAAGAAAAATTTTACGTCGGATATTTGATCCTGTCTGCGAGAAAGGCGGATGGAGGAGAAGATACAGTACGGGGATGTGTACATAGTCTGGATGGCAAAAATCCGGCTCGATCACATCGAACGAATAACCACTAATGCTTTGGCTAAAAAAATCTTTGAATCAGAGCCTCCTGCTTCGAGAAGGAGAGGAAGACCGACTCTAGTATAAAGACCAAGTGATCTCAAATATAAGACAACTTGGTCTGGATGACTGGGTGCAGCGTACCCGGGCCCGTCAGCGAAGGCGGCAATTGCTCAGTTTTCGACCCTCTAGGGGTCGTTAGCCTAATAATAAGCGAAGTCCGCGAAACAGCCGGTTGGAGTTTATAGGCTGTTTATATATGAGAATATGTTTCTTCTGGATGGATGAAGTGCTTGGAATGTCTTAGCCTTGAAACATAAGTGATATATCTTCTTCCTTCTTCATGGTCCTTGTTTCCTTAAGGCGGCAGAGAGAGGCCTCACGATGACTTTTTCTCAACAAAAAGACGGATTGTACCTTTTTTTGCATGCAGTTTTTCCCTTCGCCGTCTTCGAAACCTTCGTGGCTAGGAATTTTATCTTGGCGTCTACGCTTGACTACGTAGAATTCTGAAGAAATCTACTGAATTATAATGGCGGCGCTACAGTCCGAGGTGGACTTGGGCCTAGCTTCTCAGCAACCACTCGTGCTGTGCGTTCTCACGAGTGGAGGGGACTTACAGTTCAATGCCGACTCCGAACGGCGGGATTAAGAAGCTTTTTTTAGACAGTTATACTCTTTGAGCATTGTCTGTGACTCGAAAGAGGTGGAGCCGTGAAAAAATGTTGGGTGTTTTTTCGAGATTCGAACCTTAGACCTCGAGCGTAGGAGTCGACGCACCTGCCAACTACGCCATGGCGCCAGAAAATAACGATGGGAAAAGAAATTAAAATAAACCAACAACGATGAATGGCATTATTCCGGCAATAGAATCTCAAATATTAGTCTCGAGCTCGTCCAAAGTAGTTCGCTTGTTAGCGCGGACTAAAAACTTGATGTAGCCCCAGAGATAATAATCAAGTGGTGTTAAGTCGCATCGTCGTAGGTGCCGGATGATGAACGCTCGCCGTGGGATGATCTAGTCGCCAAATTTCTCCTTCACAACCTCGAGCGCTGCGACGCTGGTATGGCATGTAGCCCTGTGGCGCCTTGTTGGAACTACATATATCGATGTTGTCTAGCTACAGCAGGTCGGTTAACATCGCTCTAAATATGACGGTTGACCATTGACAATAAAGGTGTCTCCTTACTCATTTCTAAAGAAATAGGTTCCAATGATACCGCCATGACGAGGACCAGATCCACCTCGGACTGAAGAGCCTTCTGAAGAAGATGCCGCCATGTACGCATCAAACCGCATCAAACAGTCAATTTTTGTGGATGCATTGGTGCTTAGTCTAACAATTGTAGAGCGTTTTCGCTTCAATGACGGTAATTTTGCTTGTTGACAAGCATGAAAGGACTTTTTTTTTCGAAGGATTCTTTGAGACCTTACTGGAGCACTAAGACTCAAAACTGGTCCATTGCTCTGCCAGGTAGCAACCTACTCCAGTGCCGTCTATTTGATCCCAACGGCAGATGGTGACTGGACCAGACTCGATTTTACTTGGATTCGAACCTGGGACCCCTCGAGCTTGGGGCAGGCACTTAACCAACTGCGCCATCCAGTCGTGCTGGATGCATCGTGAATATTTTGACAGCTGGTTGACATTGGTAACTTTGAGAGCTGCTGAAACGTAACAGCTCAAAATAGCAAAATATCTGCTCAGTCTTTATGATACAGCGCCTCTTGTATTCAACGTCTGCCTCGCATTGAAGAGGTTTCAACGACGGACACCACTAAGGCAATAACAAAAGGTGAAAAATTCGGTTTCTCTGACGAAGGGGAAGGGCGACTTCAGAATTGCTTTGAAGGGTTGCCTCCTCTGTGTTCAAGTTCAAGCGGTGGTGGGGTTAGATCCATCTGCGTAGAAGCCGAGGAGGACTTCTTTGAGCCCGACAAGGTCAATAAGCGATAAATTGGGTCTTGTGCTATCCTCCGAGACATGACTTACAACTTATTTCTGTAATTCGAAAATGGGGCCGGGTTTTTGTGTCACACTGAGCTGATTTGAAACTGAGTGAATGTCTCAGATTTGACTTCGATATCTGGACTTCAGCTTAAATATCAAAAAATTTGTACCAAAGTGCACTTTATTTTCAACTGAAACTGAAGTCGTCAATTTGAAGCTCCATTTCTGTTCATTGACACAATCATAAAATCTGAATTGAATTTTGATAGCTTCTGACTCCCGATCCAAGCCTTTCCTCTAAGCTACTAAGTTGCTTGCAATTACATCATCAGTCGATTGCAAATTGTCATCTACACAAAACCCCCTCCGAAAAAAAAAAAAAAAAAACTTAAATTTTTATAACCTACCTTTCGAACTCGTTAGGCTATGTCCGATGTTATTCCAAAAATTTAATCTGCATCCGAAGACCTTCATTTCCTTGACGCGTTCCTTCATGTTGCCCAGTACACTGGTCTCTGTCAAACTGACACAGGGAATCATTTAAAATGATTCTTCTTTTCCAACGAGCACCTTCACAATAACAAGCGCACAATTTTCAATCGTATCCCAAGCTCAAGGCGAGGTAATTTTCTACAAATCTACCACGAGTTTCCGGGATTCGACCGACTCGCCACACGTTGAATTGAAACAAAAAAATAATGAGAACCTCATCGAGTTCAATCTAAACCGAACAACTCCTAGGGGAAAAAAAGAAAAAAAATGTTTAATAAATTTCAAACTCTCAAGACTTTCAGATACTTCGTGTGAGAGTTTTCCACCTCAACCCTCCTCGTCGCAGTCAGTTTGCATTTTTCTTCCGTCGACTTGGATTTACTGCCGCCCCCTCGCCCGCTTCGGAGGACAGACTGGTGTGGTGGTATTTAAATTTGTTCAAATGGTAATTGCACTCGCAGCGGAGGGTGCAATCTATGTATCTACACGTTTGCTTAATGGGCATTCTTATGGAAGTTCTACCGTGGAACCCCTCTCCCCGTTAATTTGTTCTCTTACGTCGATGCGTTATTGCATGAGTATCTCATAGATATTCATGGTTGTCTGTGGAATTGTAAACTTAATGATTTACACTTGCTAATTAAGATGTCGACTATAATGTGAATTGGTTGTGTTTCGCCTCTCACTCGGGGGTTAATTGGGACCGACTGCGTAGACGTAAAGACGCGTTTTTAGCGGAAACATTCGCTCTGTCTCTTTGGTTTATGGTTTGACTGGGCAAAGTGGTTTCGTTTACCTTTATACCCTTGTTACCATAAGCACACTGGACAGCAGGTGCAAGTCGTAATGGGTTATGCGTCGCGATTATGAGATAACGCATGCGAAGGAGAAAGGTAGGAACTCACGAGCCTTTGACTCGCAACAGGGAAGTCGAGCATAAAACACTTCTAAGGTTAAGTAATTCCTTCTCTCGCAGCTTGGATCATAAATTAGAATTGGCTAGTATATCCATCAAATCATAATTTAATACAATTCAAAAGATTAAATCTCACAGAGAACGGCTAGAAAATTGTCACGCACTTTCGTGACGCAGTTGACTTGAAGTTAACCTCTCTAAAAGACTTAGGAGAACCAATCACAAAGAAACATTCATTCAAAACAACTCCAGTGTCTTTTGAAATAACACCCACGTCGTTACCGTCACTTATTTCCCGTGACGATAAGAACGTACAAACAACATTAGATAAGTTACCACTATCAGTCTCAAGGAAAAGACAAGTAATCTTCGTTAAAACTTAACCTTTCAGCTTTAAAAAATTAGCGTCACTATTATTTCGTGACGGTACAGCGTACATTAAGATGACTTACATCTCCCTTTAAAAAATAAAGTTGGAAAGTATCGTAATGAAATCATAATCCAAGGGTATTTAAAACATTTAAGCAGAGAATAGTAAAAAGTCATCACGCACTTTCGTGACACAGTCGACTTGAAGTGAATCTCTCCAAAACATTTAGGAGAAAACGTCAAGAAGTAACTTTCATTAATGGAACAGTATGCCTTTTGAAATAACACCCGTCGTTATCGTCATTACTACACCCACGTCGTCACTTTTCTTCCGTGACGATAAGGACAAACGATCAAAATTCGACAACACGTCAAGATCAGTCTCAGGAACATGACATTTGTCCTTCGTTTAAAATTCAGTTTCAAACTTTAAGAAATAAACGTCACTATGTTTTCGTGACGCTACAGCCTTCAAAGAAATGCAATGATATTTCGGAAAATTTGTTAGTTCATTTTGAGAATGAAAGGAATCACTTTAATAGTATCAGAAATAGTCTTATTCTTGTTTATAGTCCGTTTCTAATTTCCGTGACGCTAGTCAGATCAGCAACCAACATAGTTTCAAGGAAATCCATGCGTTTCAACAGTTGAAAGAGTGAATGGACTAATATTTTCAGCTGTCATCTTCAGCTTACGTTTCCCAATAGAGACTGCGAGCCCGTCACTGTGTTTCGTGACGCCACCGAAAAGAACATTCAATGCAAGAATGTCACTGTGCAAGAATGTTCTTTTCGGTGGCGTCACGAAACCCAGCCTCTGGATATTTGTTAAGCGCCACGGTCACTCCCAAAATGGGTAAATCATAACTATCGTATAAGCTTTTTTAAAAACGTCACTTTTTTTTCGTGATGATAAAAGAAAAATAACATTTTTTGGGAAAACTTATAAAAATTTTTTGAGGGGATCACAGAAATCATTATTTTAAGTAAAAACTAGTCGGACTTTACTCAATACGCACTGAGAGTGCGTCACTTTTTTTCGTCACGCTAATCAGACAGGCAAGCAACACTTGGAAGAGTGAATGAAATAACATTTTAAGCTGCAAACTTAAGCCCACGTTCCTCAATAGGGCTGAAAATTCGTCACTCTCTTTCGTGACGCAAACGAAAAGAACCTTCAATAAAAAGAGTGTCGAGATATTTGTTAAGTACGAGGATTCCCACAAAACTGTGTGAATTATAATAATCGTTATAAGTATTTTTTTAAGAATCGTCACTATTTTGTCGTGACGATTGGAAGAAAAACAAACATTTTCTGCTAAAACTTGAAAAAAATCTTTGAATGGATCACAGAAATCATCTTCTGAAGCCACAAATTTAGTCTAAATTTACTTAATATGCACAGAGTTCGTCACTTTTTTTTCGTGACGCTCACAAAAACAGAAGACAGACAAAGAACTAGAAAAATGGGAGACTGTTTTGAAGTATCAGGCTAAGTCTATCGTTACTTAATATAAAATATAATTGTTATTACCGGACCGTCACTCATTTTCGTGACACCAAACAAAACAAAAACACAAACGAATTTGAAGAACGCTTGTAAGGTTCACATGAAAGCAGAATGAATGCAATTTTCAATTGGATCTGACAATTTAAATTTTACAATAATGCCAATACTCGTCACAAAATTTTCGTGACGCCAAAGAGAACAACGAAAACTTCAGGACATTAATGAATCCTAAGAGTTGCCCCATTCCCTCCCATTCAAGACACCCCATTCGTAACAATTAAATGCTTCTCCTTCTTCATCAATCTCGACACCTAATAGCCTTCGCAAGGCTTCATCACATTTTGTTCCTCCTTTCATTCATTAAGACGTCAAGTAAGACATTTCCGAAGACCATCCTCTCACCACATTCACGGTCACAGCGCAGAAAAACCTGCACGTGGCTCGGAATAAGATCCATCAGCCTTGGGAATATCCAATTTGATAGCAATTAGCTGAAAGGGTGATTTTCTTTATTTTGTCTTATCTCGCCTCGGACAGATCCTCTTCCTGTTGCCATCAATCCAACCCACCATTAAGCCGCCGTTTACAGCGCTAATAGCCAACCCTTCTGCGTTTAATTGTGAATTTCTCAATTAGTCGCCCATTCATTAGCTTGACGCTTCATTAATCACCCGTCCAATCCCAGTCCTTCCAGCTCCATGTACAAGCTACAATCGTGCTCGTGTCCAATCAGACTTGCAGTTGATTTCAGGCGAAGTTGACTTTAAGTAGCAATCTCATGAATTCGTTTTGCATTCAATCATCTGCTCCTATTTGTGTCTATTGTTTGAAGACCTCTGAAGCACTCAAGCTAATGCAGTACGGTAGCCCGTCTCGCAGGGAAAGTGTGCAACCACAAGAAGGAGAAATTCTTGAGAGATACACAGACACAGACGAACGGGAGAAGGTCAGATGAAAGGAAAAATATTAATTTTCATCTGAAAGAGGTTATTAATTGTTACAAGACGGAAGGAGGCGAAGTAGGACAGACCCAGTGAAGCATTCGATGTCCAATTTGTGCGCGGGCCGCATTACAAAAGTCTTACCCGCTAAGAGCCAGTAAATGGAGGTCACAATTAAGGGACAGAGGACAATGGCATTGTTGTCGTTTGAGGTAATTTTTCGATTACAACAGATTCGAGGTGAAGCGGAACAGACACAATTATCTCCTTGAGTCACTTGTGAGAAGTGGAGAGGTCAGTGAAGTTCAATTATTGGTTTTGTCTGAAATAGTTTGAAAGTTTTGTGGATTTGAGATCTTGTTTGTCTGGCCAGACAAAGTCGCAGTCTAGTAGATTTTCGACTCGCTTGGTGTGGGGGTAAAGTGTACAGCAGTCCTATGTATTTACTTAAAATTTATACAAAATTTAGTTAAAGTCTATATCGATCAAATGTTCCTCGCAAATATTCGTCTTGAAACCCTTCGGCATTGCTCTCTACGAGGCTTTGGTTTTGATGTCTCCCTTTCGGGTAATACATCCCGGAAGTTTTAGTGTTTTTGCTTGAGTCATCAAAGTTTGTTGATAAAACTACAAGCCCATGAAGCTTCAAATCGGCAGAAGAAACCTCAAGAAATATTGTTGGGTGCTGTTTTTCCGTCGAAGGAGATGAGCGCCTAGTTCATAACAAGTCATCATTCGTCTATTCCCTGAGTCATTCCATCACTCATCGCCTTCTCAATCGACTCGGCTGATATCGAATCTGATTTCACAAGGCAGTAGATAGGTTATAGTAGCCGATGTTCCTTTGCGAAGACACGAGAATCAACAAAAAGTTGCGTGCAATGCAATAATCTACTTGTAGAAAACCAATGTAGGTTCCAATAGATACCTCACTAAAGTCGCACATATTTTCAAAGAAATGCGTTCCCAAGTGAAAGCATCTAGGAATAAAGACCAAACTGAATACCTACCACAAGAAGTCAACAAAGTTTCAACCGTCACAAAAATAACGTGACGTTTGGGTGGTCCATACAGACCCAAAGCAATTCGAAGAATATTTTGGTAAAGCCTCCAGCATTTTAATACAGTCACAGAACTTGACTTAAAAAAAAAAACTCGTTCAACGGCATCAGAGAGGATGCTTGTCGTGACGTGACGAATTATTAAGCAATGTGACGATAAGTTCTCACAAAGAAGACCATTTTCTTCGTCGCGTCATGAAATCTCGTTCTCAAATCCCCGTTACGAATGCCATTCACCAGACTCTTAGGAATGCTTGTCATCACCACAAATAGTCTCGCGCACATTTTTCTGACTTCCTCAGTGTTTTCGTCATTCCTTGAGCTCTCGACGTGAGCGTTCGTCGTCTTCAACGTCTTCGCAACCATCACAGGATCTAGCAAAGCAGCTGAATGCTTGCACCCGGGAAGGACACTGGTCGTCATAAACGGTTTTATCGATTCGTTAAGAAAATGTTGGGCGATTTAAAACAAAAGTTGATATTCGCTCTTTGGTTCATTACGATTTTTCGACAGATTGACACATTGGACGTTTGATCATAATGTCATAACTACGGACAGAACAATGAAAACGCTACGAAATTCGGCATAGAATTAGATGAAAGATGTGCCTACAAGTTGCTGAGAAGCTAGGCCCAAGTCTACCTCGGACTGTAACCCCGCCATTATTATTATTATTATTATTATGTGTCTACAAGTTTCAATAAATGAATCACAGATGGCGTTGCAATTGGCTGTTCACTTAAATCAGTCGCATTGGGAATGTGGCAGACTGTCTAGTTCAAACCATAAAATAAGCAGTTCAATGATTTAAAAAAAAAAGAAATTCCTCTGATCCGTTATGGTTATTAAGAGGAAAGAGTAAAATACTAACGCTTGGTAGCACTGAAATGGTGTGGCATTTACTGTATCTAGGATTCTAGGATACAACAGAGCGAACTGGATACCATTGGATAATTTGTTGATAAAGTTGATCCGAGGGCATTTGGCAAGAGCTCGATTTCCGGGGCATTTTATCTCAGTACCACAATAAGGTACGGCACAACGGTTTCGTCCCCAGATGTGTTCATCTACTTATATAGTATCGGCCTGATACAGAACAGAAATGTGATACCGCTGATATTCCACTTCTCCCGCTCGGCTGTGGAGCATCTCTACTACGACCGAAACGTCGCACAGAGCGCTGAAAACCCGATTTGGTAGGACGGTTTCAATACGTGATGTTCAAAATTTAAAAAAGAACAAGAAAAAAATAAGGCATTAGAGGTTCAACCGACGTGAGCTACGGCACTGAAGAAAGACAAATTGTAAAAGATCAGTGTAGTGTAAAAATAAAACGAGTTAGGGCCAAGAATAAGACTAAGCTTGCTCTAGAATACACCTCAAAATAAGATAACAAAAAAAATGTATATCATATGCGGATTGTTATAACTTAAGCTCTTTGATTTTAACAGAAATCAAATGTAAAAATAGATCGAAGAATATAATCTAGTCACGTATCTGTTTGAGAGGAAGCCTACTGAATTTTAAAAAGGATGATTCAACTGCGATATAAAAAATCAAAGAAGTTCTTAAACAATTTAAAACATTATGGTTGGTCACAAAGAGGGAAAAAGACACATGCCTCAACATTCTTGTGTGAATGAGTTCTAGAGAAACAAAACTGGAACTGGATGGATTTCATACTGTTTCAACAGAAGAGTGTCCTCGCTAAGTGTGTTTTCAAATCTGAAAATCTTCTTTAATCCCCCACCTTCAAGTGTTTTTAAGTCCCTTGAAAAAGAAAGAATGGATTCAACTTTCGGTCAATGGTCAAATACCCGCGGTTGCAGAAAGTCTCGGTCTAGGTAACTAGAAGCAATATGCGATGAACTGGAGTCATAAATCAGTGTCAGCCAATAAGTTGTCGGCCTGCTAAACCAAACCTGCAATGGATAAGATTTCGACTTGTGTATGAGAAGGGAGATATGAAAAACAAAAAAAAAAACAACGTTATTTTTTATGTTCCAGATCGATTTTGTTCAGTTGCCATTTCGATTTGAATGACATTTTCCATCCAATGCATCATTTTCCACAATTACTAAGTTTTTCGGGCGATACTTGAAATTACATCCTCGTAACTGCATGATGCACCATTTGGGCCGGCATCATCATTAGACCTTATTGCTTTGAGAATTCACACTAAATGTTCTGACAGTTATTGTATTTGCGACCACTATCTACACACACATCGCGCTACGTTGCAAATTTTGCGAGACACTTTTTCCCGGCCGAATAATGTCAAAATGTAGTGATATCGACTGGTCCCCAGGATTCCCTGATTGGACCCCTTTTGATTTTTTATGGGGGTTTTTGTAGGGAAAAGTGTACACCAGCAAACGACTTACAATCTTGATGCTTTAGGACATTCGAAACGAAATTGCGGTGTGTGCTTTAAAGATACCATAACTAAATCACGACTTAGCATCGTTCCTCGACTTCTCTAAAGGTAAATAATGATTCTCAACAGAACAAGAGAATCACCAATGCACTCAGTGACCAAGATACGCAGTATCAATAAGTTTCTTTTAGGGATTCCCTCAGTAGTGCTCAGAAAATAGGGTAAAAGAAATTTCAGTGAAAATTCGCGCTGATCTCTGGAATTGATTCGATTTCCAAGAGTGACCCTTTCAATTGGTCCTAACAAGGCCTCAGTCATATTAGAATACCCTCACATTAAAAATAACTGGCCATCGAGAAAGGTCTTTAGTGTGGTACAAAATTCTGACCTAAGAATGACAGACACTCTCTGCACTACGAGCGATAAGGACCAGAAATAGACTCCCGCTTTTTTTGCTGACCAAAGAGAAATCATATTCAAAAGGCTAACTTCTCATCGGTCGGCATTGAACTGTGAAAAACGTAGCTCCTTTTGCATAATAAGCTGAATCGAAGGGGTTAATTTGACGAGTTCTGAAGTCAATTCTTAATTTAGGCCTTTTCAAAAAAACCTTCACAGGGGTGGTTAACAATTTCGGTCAAAAGCTCTTTAAGGTATAAACCCCGACAGCAATCAAATTAATACGCAGGGGACCATAATTTGACTCGAATTTAAGATGAGGCACAATTTTATGTCAAAATTTCATGGACAGGACCCTCAATTTCGACAGAAAAACGCCCTTCTGGACACACTTAATGCGCTTTTAGGGTCAATTACATTACACGATAGGACATCTCCTCGGTCTGCAAAAAGAGCACCAATCACGGTCCGCAGTATCAAGCCCGGTGGATGTTTTAAGCTTATTACCAGAAAATCACTTCGAAATGAACCCCTCATCAGCGCAAGTCGACACCTCCTAACGAAATCCTTGCCAAATCAAAATTCACCAACTCTCCCCTCGGGGCAAATCGCATAATTTATGTCATTAAGCCAGCCAAAGGATTCCTCCATTTCCCGGCTCAACATGTCAAATCATATCTTACTCTCATTTAGTGCTGTCAAAACTGATTGGCTCCCGAATCCATTCCCTTAATTACCCAAGTGGTTAGCTCCCAATTTATGCAATTACCATCTTGTCCCTGGCACGGATGCAGTCCGTGTGTGCCCAGGGAGTGCCGCAGCGACAAGCAAACGGCGAAAACAGAAAGAAAGACGATAAGTGCTGCAACATCATTCCCCGATTGATGGCGATCACATGTGAAAGTAATTACTCGGCGTCGGCCCGTCCGAGCACCAATCCCGGCTCCAAATTCCGTGAACCCAATCTGGCCAAACTGGAAAATCAGTTAATATCTGTCAAATTGCGTCCCCATGCCTCGTGTGTCAGGCCTGCTTTTGGTTTTCACTTCTGTCTTGCATTTGCGTGCTCATTCGTGTGCTGCTTTGACGCAAAAGTGTGTCAAGCAAGAAGTGCTCCCTCTGTCTTTGTCCCCGCCTTTATGGGATCCGATGAATTACCGTTATTTACGAGCTTATCCAAATACAAAAGATTACATGAAAAACGACGGGTGAACGAGAGATGAGTCGAAACCGAAAGCCGTTGTGTGGCTCGTCACTTTTAACGTCAAACTGACGTGCCAATATTTACAAACTGTTACTTTCGCTTCTTCTGGCTGAGATGTTTGTTTAAGTATTTTTTCTTGTTCTTCCCCGGCGTTCGTTTTTTGTCTCTGTTAACGATGTGACATTGGCTTTAAGTGGTTTTTCGAGGTCTTTTGGGAGTTCACATTCCCCGCAAGCGAACGTTTTCACTTCGCCTTCCGTCATTGCCATCCGCCTCCTCCTGGTCGTGTCCCAATTTCCTTCAGTTCGTTTTTCGTTTTGTTTTGCACTGCACAGTGGAGCAGCGGAGGAAATTTGGTTTTTGTTCTTATCCCATTTACAGGATAACCTACAAAAAGCGGAACAGGACTGAAGTCGAATCACACACCAGATATGAATTCAGTTGGTTGCGTTTCGAGGGTGGCAGAGTGCGATGGGGAATCCTTTCTGTGTGCTCAACTTGCCGGAAATAGAGGGCTTAAGCCGCAGCAGTGTAGATGGAATGCAAATACATTGGAGGATGGTGGTCGGGCGGCGAAGGAAGCAGGATAACTAGAGCATTTTGTTCCGTACTCAAGTGAAGTCAGCAACGGATGCACGAGAGCATTTTCACTCTTGTTTGCGATTTCAAATGAGTCTTTTGAATGAGGAACGAATCTACTGCATCCTAAATGGAGGAGCACTTCGCGTTCTAGTTTTGTTTTCCTTATGGGATTTCGTTTTCCGGCTTATGCTCCTCCCTTCGTTAGGATTTCTTGTGATTCTGTGAGGAGCAAAAAGGCGGTGGTGTTTTGGAATCGGAGATGATTAAAGGATATTTGAAGAGTATGGAATGGATTTTTGTCATGGAGTCTTTGATTAAACGCGGAAAAAGGATTTAGAGGAACAATTATAGAGAGTTTTTTGAAGTCTTAGATTCACGCTGGTTCCAATATGCCCACCAACTGGGGACTCAATCACTAATTTTGCACAAATGTTTATGGTTCAGGAGATGAATGTCCAAAATCAGAACAATTTTCCCTCGTTTAAGGCAATGCTTGGGGTCTAATTTTGCAACAACAAGAAATTTAAACAAATTTTGGCCAAGCCAAAATTTCAAAAATCTGATCAATCGCAAAGCGTTTTAAGACAAAACGAAATTTTGAATATAATAGGTCATTTTGCCACGTTAACGATAACACTCAGGCCTAATTTTGTAACGAAAAAATATGTTAATCAATTTAGGGCCAAGTTAAATGTTCAAAAATCTGACCAATCGCAAAGCTTTCAGAGAACAGCGGAAATTTTGAATATTATGCTCGTTCACAAAGACTTGCAAGGTCAGAATAGATGATCAGCCGAAATTTTTAATTTCATGGTCTTTCGAAAAGACTTGGAAGGTCAGAATAGATGACCAGTCGAAAATTTGAATGTCAAGGTCGTTCTGAAAGGCTCCCAAGGTTAGAAAAGGTGACCAGTCGAAATTTTGAATATCATGGTAAGTTTTCCTACGTTTCTGACAAACCTCATGCTTTATTTTCCAACGAAACAAATTTTAGATCAATTTTGGGCCAACTTAAAAGTTAAAAAATCTGATCAACCGCAAGGCGTTTTAAGAGAAGTCAGAATTTGAATATCATGGTCGTTCAAAAGACATAATAATAATATAATAATGGCGGCGCTACAGTCCGAGGTGGACCTGGACCTAGCTTCTCAGGTTCAAAAAGACTTGGAAGGTCAGAATAGATGTCCAGTCGAAATTTTGAATTCCATGGTCGTTCGAAAAGACTTGGAAGGTCAGAAAAGATGACCAGTCGAAATTTTGAATATCACAGTCAAACATAGTTTCCTATGTTTATGACAAACCTCAGGTCTTATTTTGCAACGAAACAATAGGTTTTAAATCTACTTTGGAAGAAGTTAAAAGTTCAAAAATCTGATCTTTTTGTTTCTTGTCAATCGAAATTTTGAATACTATGGTCGTTCAAAAAGACCAGAAAGTATGACTAGTCGAAGTTTCGATGATCATACTTGTTCAAAAAAACTTGCAAGGTCAAAAAAGATGACCAGCCGAAATTTTGAATTTCATGGCAGTTCAAAGAGACATGCAAGGTAAGAAAAGAAAATCAAGGAAAATTTTGTACGAAATTTTGAACTTATCTTAAAAGTAGCGGAGATGTACTGACGGACTGTCAGCCAGAGCAGATCGAAACATGTAACCATTCGAATTTAATTTCCTCAGAAAAGATCAAGTTTTTAAGTTTTTGGCAAAATATTTTTTTGGTCAGAAAGAAATTTGATCAGAAAGCAAACAATTCTGAACATCAAATGAAGAGATCATGGAGCAGTTCGAATAAAATTGAAAAGTGGAATCAGGTGACCGCTTATATCTGAAGAAAGACCGCTCGCAAGACAGAGTAAGTCTAAGTCAGAAATTTGGGATCAGAAATTTGGGGTCAGAATTTGATTTTCAGAAAGATTTAGGCCAGTGTTAGGTGTAGTTGCAGTTAAGCTTAGTTAGGCTTAAAGACGTTCGAGACGACTGGATGACGCAGTTGGTTAAGTGCCTGCCCCAAGTTAGAGGGGTCCCATGTTCGAATCCCAAGGAAATCAAATCTGGTTCAGTCACCAGTTGGGATCAATTGAACGGCACTGGAGTAAGTTGCTACCTGGCAGTACAATGGACCAGCTTTGAGTCTGTGTAAAAAAGACTTTCGAAATTTTGGTCAACGAAATCCGGGATGAAGCCCAGGTTCACATCGGATTTTAACGCAATAAGCAGAGATGACCGCCAAGTCAGAACTTTTTTCGGGTCAGAATTTGATTTTTAGCCAGATGAATTTTAAGGATCGGGACAAGACATTGAGAAAGATCTCTCGTCTGGCCTAAAATTCGGACCAACAAATTAGCAGAGGAAACCGCTTGAAAGCTACACTCCAGATCAGAAATTATATCGGGTCAGAATTTGATTTTCAGAAAGATTAAGGCAAAAAATCTAGTAGTAGCGTAGTTTAAAACTTTAAGGATCGGGACAGTACATTGGAAAAGATCTTTCATGTGGCCTAAAATTCCGACCCAAAAATTAGCAGGTCCCTTAAAAGTTTCAAACCGCCCTGAGTCCCTTCCATTTTTAGGATCAAAAAAGATAATGACCAGAAATTGATTGCCCCTTTATTTTCCCGATCAAAGATGTCTACAAAAAGAATCCTCATAATTAGCGACAATGGTCTCACTTCTGACCACATTTGAGTGGGCCTAAAAATTAAAAACAGCTCCCACCGATGACAGATCAAATGATACCAACCCTGAACTTTTGTCAAAACTCACTGATGCGTGAAACGATCGAATTTGTTGCGGTTTCTTGAAAATGTCACAGCCCACCTGAGTTCCCCTTTCAAAAAAGGCTCCTATCTCAACGAATGTGTTGACAGAACAAACTGACCATTTCGTGGCTTTAAAGCCACTTCACACAGCCAAGACCGTAACAAATCGAATTGAATTCACTTCTATTAATAATCGGTTACAACAAACTACCTCGGCACCTCCCGCGGCCTCGGTACGCGCGTTGTGAAGTTTTTGTGCGGCTTGTGAGTGCAGTTTAGATGTCGCCCACTGGGCGCCGCATATTACCAGCAGAACGTGTCACTCAGTGTGGTGGTGTCACGTCTCTTGCATACCGGCACGTACCACCCAACGAACCGAATATTCATAGATTCAAAACGAAACACAAGCTATCGAGTGGGTTACCGCCGCCGCCGCCATCAGACTTGCTCGGCGGCGGCCCAGCGTTCAACGTGGTTTTTGGGCTGTTCCAGCGGGTAACACCGGTGGATGAATGTGTGCGGGATAGAGCGAGAGAGAGAAGTAACAAAGCATACCTTGCAAAACTGTAAATTTATTACAACCCCCCCTCGAAACCCCACCGCAACACCCCCGCCGATCCACACACCCGTGTGTAATTATCTGCCAAATACGAGGGTACAGCCAGCGGTGTGTGCATGTAGTAAATTGTTTGTGAATCTTATTAACGGCTCTCCATGCACCGTTGCCACCGCTGTCACAGTATGTCATCCTCGGCGTGACCTTGACTGCCAGCGCGTTCTCGCCGCGTGTGTAGCAGCGAAGAATGCAAGCAGGTTCCAAAAAAAAACATTTTTTTTGCGTTCTCTCGGTCTTGCTGCTGTCAGTGGGGGGAATTTATCTCTATTGCCACGCCCATTTCATTCTTTTTTTTCCACTCTTTTGCTTAATTTACTACCCACCATGTGGGTAATAAATAAAAACTCCCGCTGGACATTGAATTCCATCGAATGCACTACCAACGACCGGCAACCCACATCGGCGCGGCCAGCGGCGGCGTCGTGTGTCGTCCGCTCGTCTTCTTCATGTTTTCCCTTCCTTCTAACGGTACAAAAGCGCAGATTCAAAATTTATTTCCATCTCATTCTCAAGATGCCAGCCAGCCTTAAAAGTGCCAATACCTACCACCATATCCCCCCCAAGTGCGGAGTTGCATAAAATTTAGTATCGACGCGGCCCGAGCGCAAAAACCACGCACGAGTGAAGCATAAATAAGGGAAAGATACTTAAACGAGAGGACTTCGCATTTGTATGCATCCGCGTGTATCGGTGTGTAATCTTCTGGTTTAGCGGAGGGCAAACGCTGTTGCATTTGGATGCGCGCATGCGTTGCAGATACATCCGACCTCTGCTGCGCTGTGCGCGCGATGCGATTAATATGCGTTGTCAGACGCAAAAAACTGGTTCTTCGTCGAGATCTGGCCTGAAGATACTTTTGGGTTTTATTTCTGCCTACCTTTTCGGTTGCTCCTTTTTGCTCGTGGGGGGAAAGGGGGCGGGGGGTCTTTGTGTATCGAGTAGAGATGGTGATCTTTAGCGAGCCGCCACCGGTGGATGTGTGGAGGTGAAATTCGGTAAAGATGTTGATATTAAAGTTGAGAAGGTTAACTGCTGAGCGAGAGATAGGTTAGGTTTTTTGTTGTATTGTTTTGGATCTTGGGGTAATGCCAGTAATTGCGCAAAGGGGTTCAAGGTCAGAGACGTGAATTCAGTTCGGGTAATTGGTTAAATTTGCTCTGTTTACCAACGATTTATTTATTTTTACTTTTTGGTCGATGTTCGATGGACGAATGGAAGCGAAATTCAATGCGCGACATGCTTAGATGTCTCAGGTTACAGAAAGGAGTCGCTATATCACTTAAAAACTAACAAATCTGAAAAATCCACCGTACGCCTTAAGGTATGCTACAAATTATTAAAAACGCATCTAACTTTTTATTGGTTTTGGGCTCTCAAAAGGCGAGTACACTTTTCTTAGTTTAATGTGACGCTACAATCCAGGTTGGGCCTGGGCCTCAACCGACAAGCGTCTCCAGATCTTTAGCTAACTGCCTCCAGTTTCGCATGCACAGTTGGTTGAGGTCCCTTCCACTTGCGTGCGCCACCTGAGTCGCGGTCTTCCTCTACTGCGCCGGAAACCACTTCGAATCCACCCTCAAGGTACCCGAGTATACTTTTCTAAATCTTAAAATACCAATAAACGCCAACTAGCTCCAAAAACTCCAAAAAAAGTATAACTCTTCGACTGCGCCAATTATCGAGTGAACTGTTTCCGCAACATGGCAAGATCTTCTCTGACGTTTTGTGTGAAAGCTTGAAACCTATTGTATCTGCCCAGGAATGTCCACAGAGATTAACACTCCTGTTGGATGGCGCAGTTGGTTAAGTGCCTGCCCTAAGTTAGAGGGGTCCCAGGTTCGAATCCCAGTGAAAGCAAAGTTAATACGCTTTTATCTGGTTTTTCAAATCCGGTCCAGTCACCATTTGCCGTTGGGATCAAATTAACGACACTATCACTGTAGCGGTCGATCAGTGGTAGTAGTCTGACTGTGGGTATCACAATGGATCACCATGGTCTAAGTGTGCTAGTGAATTCACTAGCAGCCCCCTAACCTAACCTAACCTAACTACATAATCCGTTTCAGACAGACACCCTCTACGTCTACTTCCTTATTTCTCATTGGCAGACGAAAACAAATGAGCTTTTAATTATCTACTGACAAAACGTTGAATTGATTTACAGTCGTGGTGATAAATAATGGATGGGAACATGCATAAATGGCTGACTCAACCTCAGCCTCGTGTCGCTTTGATATTCGCCGATCTCGTCAAATGATTTGTTTGATTTTTGAGTTCAACTGATCCTCACATCGATCTTGTTATGTTGTTGTTATTTAGATTAACTGCGCAACGAAATCTATAATCGACTTTATTCGAAAATGAAACTGGTATTTTCACGGAGGTTTCTTCAAAAAGGTCTCGTCATCTGATAAATAAATTAATCAAAATAAAGTGGCTTAGCAGAAAAATATTTGACTCGGTCTACCGCTTACTCGAAGGCATAGAAAGTTAATACTGGAGTGATATATTTTCATTTTTAAGCATTTTTTATTTTTTATTTACGTAGGATTTTTGAAACACTACTGCAGCACTCAGACTCAAAACTGGTCCAACTGCAATGTAGCAACCTACTCCAGTGCCGTTAATTTGAACCCAATGGCAAATGGTGACTGAACCAGATTCGATTTCACTGGGATTCGAACCTGGGATCCCTCAAACTTGGGGCAGGCACTTAACCAACTGTGCCATCCAGTCGCTTTTTTAAATTTTTAAGCATTGTTTCAATTTTGAAGTACAGGGGACTCCGCTTAACTTTTCTTCTTCTTTGTGTGGCGCTATAGTCCAGGGTGGACCTGGGCCTCAATCAACAAACTTTTCCATCTAGCACGGTTTCTCGCAAGCTGCCTCCAATTCCGCACACCAAGTTGATTGAGGTCCTTCTCCACTTGTGAGCGCCAGGTAAAACGCTGACGTCTGCTGTTACATTGTCCAATGGATCGGATTCAAGACTCCGCTTAACTGCAGCAGCAAAATTGGAGAACATTTTATTTCAGTTAATGTGACTTTCGTAAACGACCACAAGAAGAATGACATCACCGGAATATAAAGACTGAAGAACTAAAAATCCTCAAAATGAAGGTTGATGCCTTCATGAAGTGAAGTGGACCTAGAGTTTACTGCCGACTCCGAACGGCGAGATTTTTCTAAACAGTTATACTCTTTGATCATTCAGTCAGTGACTCAAAAGAGGTGGGGCCGTGAACAATTTTTTTTTTTTTTAATTGTTTGTCTGATCTGGAATTTGAACCTTGACTTAAAAGTCCAGTGCGCATGGGTCGACGCACGAACCCACACGGCCACGGCACCCACAGTTCAGAAAAATATAAGTTCCTAAAACCGGATAGATTTAAATAGCTCTTAGAACAGAACTGCGTACTTATTTCTATCACTCCGAAGAGAAACCTGAACACGCTAAAATTTAAATTCAAAAAGTTCAAAATTCTGACACAATTCTGACCGCTAAATAATTCAATTCGAAGAAACGCGCTTTTCAGAATATTTATTCATCAATAAAAGAGAACTCAGAACGATTCCACAATCAAATTCGTTCGAACTCGATGATTGATTCAAAGACCAGATCCAGATTTAGATTGATCCACGCCGTAGATTAAGTCAGAAATGTTTGCATGCATTATTTACCGCTTTTGATGGCAAATCAATTCAAATGCCCGCATAATCAGACTTTACGACTTCCACAAGTCAATGAATTCGATTCCGCTATTGAGATACAAGGAAGTGGACACGTTTCGGCCAGCCATCGATTGAATCATTGGGCCATTAACCTGAATCGAGCTCAAATTTTGATTGAAAATATTCAAGTAAAAGTTGAAGTCATACACGCCGCATAAAGTGAATGTTCAAAAGCAGCCTATTGACAGTGCTGGAGAGTGTTTCGTTCGTTTCGTCACGACTTATTGCCGATTACATGCTTCGGTGATGTCCAAACAGTAGGCCATCAGGCAGGCACCGCTCTGCGAGAAGCCTCATGTATAATTAATGTCATATTGGCACCTAATATCCATCGACGAAACTCAAAACAATGACACATAAATTTGCACAAATTAATGCCCCCATCCGGCCTGGTCAGGCCTCCGCCGGGGCTATCGTAAGAGAATGTGTGCACACGCACGCTCACAAATTCAAATGAAATTACAACAATATCCGCAACATGAACACGATAATCAAACGAGGAACAAACACAGTCCAGTCGGGCTTGGCCTGCACCCTGGTCGCGGCCACTATCGTCTCCATTTATGACACCACCACACTCGCCGACCACTCAGAGGTCTTATTTGTTGACAACTCGATTTCAAGAACCGAGAACTCCCCGACTTCTGTGGAATTTTGATAAGAATCACTGGGAGTCGGTGCCGGCTGGGTCTTCGAACTGGACTACGCAGCGAGCAGTCACCAACGCCACTAGCCACCGCATGACCATCGTGGAACACCTCGGTATGGCGTAATGAGATTTTAATATTCCTACGATCGCACCGTACCGTTGCGAGGAACCTTCAAAAATATTAATTCTCTAACAAGCACTTTGCAGTGGAACAACGCTTCCAGATCATAAAACGTCAAGACAAACTGTTCGGGCAGGTAGACGCAGGTTCACCTGGGGACGCCTGTCGTCGAGCGAAGGGGATGGTTCGAAACTGGTTTGCGAGGCAGAGCGAGAGAGGAGGTGTTACCCCTTGCAGGTAGAAGATGATATGACCTGTGTACGTTGATGGTCTTGCACACAAACAGAAGCGGAGCCAAGTCAGGACGAAGATGTCGTGCTTTGCCAGAGGCAGTGTCTCTGCTCTGCGCTGGACTTGCGTTTTTGCATGAGATTAATGGATGGGAGTCGCCCGGCGGAAGGGGCCGATTATTCTAGGCGAAGGCGCATGGGGAGATTGAGTTGACTTTGCCCTGACGGAGGGTGGCTATTTGTTTTTGTCCAGTTCCAGCTTGACGTGATGTATGTCGCTTGCGTGTCCGATCTGGGATGTGAGCTGTACGTGATTAAGTTAGACTGGTTGGGTATAATTTTTGAGGTAAATTTCGAATGAAGGCGGTGGGACGGGCAAACCTGCTAAATGAGACGTTACCACAGTATTGCCTTGGCATGCACAAGGTCGTGTAGTGTGCAATCTTTTCAAGGCATGGGATTTGGACCGTCATTAGGCAAACGTTTCAATGTTGCCGCCGTTTTGAGGGAACCCAACCATAGATTGGAAGCTGTCTTCATGAAAGATGGACAGACAAATGAATGCTAGTCAGAGACTCCTTTCTGAAGACACACTCCACTGCAGAGGCATAATTTTGAAGAAAAAGTATCGGCACTAGCTAAGGTCCTTGTGGGACTCCATTAAAAATCTCCAGAGGGAGTTTCTCAAGGAGATTGCCGTAGTCATAGATGCCACCAGAGGCTTCTAAAATAGCCGTTGATACAAAAGTTGCTCAAAAAATTGACGAAGGACATCGTGATGGCTTCAACTGACACAAATAACACACGGGTAGACAGAATTTGGGACAGACAAGCTTGCGAGAGGAACGTTATCACAATTCTAGATGTTCAAAGTCAAAGTAATTTTTTGAAGGCATTGGATTAGGGCCGTCACTTCGATGTTGCCGCCTTTTTGAAAGAACCAAACGGTACAGTGGAAGCCATCTGTACGAAATATGTGCTGACAAATGAATGCAAGTTCGTCGGAGACTCAAAAAATGTCCTTTCTGAAGTCGCTTTCCACCGCAAACGTATGAATCAGAAAAAAAGTGTCGGTGCAAGTGCAGACTCTTCCGGGACATTTTGACATTTCTTAAGGCGAGGTTACAGCTGCCATCAGAAGCTTTCCAAAATCCTCATTGCAACAAAAGTCGCTCAAAAAAAAAGAGACGAAGGACGACGTGATTGCTTCAATTGCCACAACTAACACAAGTGAAGACAGAATTAAATTCAATTCTCAGTCCACCTGATGACTGCGGTCCAAAAAATCTCATAACCCAATAGCACGCGATACATATTTCAGCAAAACACCGAACGCACCTTAATCGCGTCCATTCACAAAATCACATCTCGAACAATGAGACCATCTAACAACAGCGACCAATCCACTAAGTGGATCAGCTGAAGTACACTCATTTGTTGCCCAACAGCTTGACCTCCCGCGTGTGACTTCAACAAATCCACAGGCCCATACGTATCTTTTCTCCATTCAACCGTAATTAGGTACTTTTGAGACATGAACAACATTTTTTTTTCCTTCTCTGCACCATCTAATTGCCTAGACGTACTTCTAAATGACGAAAACGATTTCCGCTTCCACGGCGAAGGTGCAGCGGCGTAAAAGTTGATCTCTTGTCGAGATGACTGTGTCGAGGGTTTCAGTTGCGGGTGAGTCGAGGTCAGCGATGTCATTTCTTTTACATTTCCAGTGAATTGGGTTAATCTGTTTGTACACCACCAGCTGACCTAAAAGAAAACAATGAACCGACAGATATTCGCGGGCGGTAAAAGAGCCTCATTGTATCTATGACTTGACAAATTCTTTGCGAAGAGGGTTTGACTTTCCCTCTTCTCTCGGAGTTAATGCATTTTTTCAATTTCGTGTCCTCCGGAGAACTGTAAACAGTTACAGGTGCGTGTGGATGCGGAGATTGAAATTTAATGGAATGCCTTACTAATTTGTTGTGTGGTCTTACAAGCCAAAACAGGAACAGACAAGAACGGACAAGTGCACGTGGACGGGTGATTGTTTGATGAGAAGGAATTTTATGACTTCCTTTGTTGCTGACACTCAGGTAGGGATTTTGTGAAGAGAGTTATCAGATTTTGATGGAATTTCAAAAGGGAAAGATATGCATCCATCATTGACGAGGTAACGAAGTTTTTTCGTCTGTTTGGTTGCCTGAAATGTGTTCGGGTGATTGGAAATTTCCAAGGACTGCAATGAATCGTAAAATTCATAAAGGAACCGATGAAGTATGTGGATAGGTTTAAGAATGGTTGTCTGTTTGGTTCCCGTGCTGTAAGGTCATCACACAAAAGAAATGTAATTCTAATTTATTTGGGATTGTTTGTGGCAATTGAATGAATCTTCGCGGAATTTCATTTCCAGCAAACGAACACCAAATTTTTGTGTGGTGTACAGAGCTATGAATTTAGATTTGCAAGCAAGAGAAAACTAAAAAATTGAGACCTCTCTAAAAGATTCGCGCAATAAAAAAGGTGATTCAATTGAAGGTTACAATTTCAACTAAGCCTGGGTGAGTTCCGCCGAAGTCAAAAATGTGCAAAGAAATGAAAGCGAAAGAAAACGGAAAAGAAACGGATGCATGAGATAAAAGAAGTATCGGTACTAGTGCAGACTCCTGTCGGGCTCCATGAAAAAGCTCTCAAAAGGTTGATTTTTTTCCCATTTCAAGGGGATTGTGTAGAGGGAATGCAGTAACTTCTTTAACGTCACAATGTCGTCGTAGTTGCCATCAAAACCTTTGCAAAATCGCCGTTGCTCCAGAAGTTGCTAAAAAAATAGACAAAGGACGAGGTGAAGGCTACTGAAGGCAACTGCTAACTACGGACATTTGACGACAACGCATTGACAGTGGGAAATATGTTCTAATACAGTCAAAGTCGGTTATAACGACCTTCAAGGGACTGACGAATTTGGTCGTTGTAAGCGATATGTCGTTGTAAACGAGTTTTTATGCTATTGGATTACATATAAAGGAGCTCAGGCGGGACCTAAGAATTTTGTCATTATAACCGATACGTCGTTATAAGCGATTTTGACTGTATAAAACAGACAGTTCATCTGTGGAAATGATTGGGTGTACATTACAGATTTGTAAGCTGTGATCGGTGAAAGGAATGCCGGATGAGTCTCAGTATCGTTTGCCCGATTCATAAGAAAAGAGACCTTGTTGACTGGTCCAATTATAGAGGGTTCACTCCATACTAGATCTTGATCTGCCGTTTTAAGCGAACATCTGAATTCAGGGAGACCCACAATAGACCAAATATTCGCACTACGACAGATCCTGAAAAAAAGAAGAAATGCAGATCGACACCCATCACCTATTCGTCGATGTCAAGCCCACTTGTGATAGTGTGCATAGTGGCGAGCTTAATAACATAATGACATCCCTGTCAAACTCGTCCAGACGACCATTGAGAACTCTCGCTGCTCCATCAAAGTCAGTAATGAACTCACCGACACCTTTAATGTCAAAAAAGGTTTAAGGCCAGACGACGGAATATTACTCGACGTTTTAAGCATCATTCTTATAAAGTTCGTGTAAGAATCACTGAGCAACACTAGAGGTCCGTACAATTGTTAGCAAATGCGGGTGACAGTGACGTGATCGGTCGAACACAGCAAGCCACCAATGATGACGTTTAATGGGACTGAAATGGAACTAGCTAAAATGCATCTGAGGCGTAAGGAAGTAAGTCCTGTATTCGAATTTTAAAACATTAGTGTAATAATGAATTTTTCAAAGAGTTTTTCTTGATTTCCCCCAAAAAGTTAAATTTGGGCTTGCCTCCCTTTTGATGCAAGGTCTTCAATTGAGTCTTTAGTAGAAAGGAAGATAATATAATATCTTTCGGAACTTCTTAAATCATGAGCTCATACCTTGATTTTAGGTTTAAACGGATGACAGCTCATTCATTAGTACTCATGAGAAAGAAAAAAAACAAAGGGAAGAAGATCTGTAAGGACTGTACAGTGACATGAGTCTAGTCAGGCGTCTACGAATTCAACGCTTATGATAGCTAGACTATGTGGAGCACTTGTACAACACTGCTCAAGTCTGAAGAGTCTTCGACTCCTCATCCGTGGGACAAAGCAATAGAGCACGTTCATGAAATCGATAGCGCGCACAAGTGGAGAAGGACCTCAGCCCATTTGAAGTGCGCAGTGGAAGGCAGCTGGTTAAAGACCGTGCCAGCTAAAGAAGCATGTTTCATGAAGCACGGTCTATCCCGGACTGCAGCTCCAACAGAAGAAGGATAGAGAGAAGATATTACTGTAGGAACATACAACTTTCCAGACTCTTCAAACTAAATAATTGGAATATTTCAAAAACAGCAATGGAATGATAAACTCATGTTCTGAGTTTAAGCACATGAATATACGTCCATCATCCTCAACATCGGAAGTCAGACGCTTTGTCCAAGATTAATCTGAAATATGTACAAATGACCTCACTGTGTTTGTGGAAATATGTGCATTCAGATAAAGCTTATCTCTCGTATCGTATTCCGTTCCCATTCAAGGTTTTAGCCGGCAGCCGACAATTTTAGCTTTCAGCAAACCTGATCTTGAACTTTCCCATGACTCAAGCAGTCGTGACTTGCGTGACGCTGCTGCTGGCACTTTGCCACTTCATTTCATAGAGCATTCATAACAAACAAAATCTCAACCCGATTGCCATGATTTCAAACACAAAGCAGTGCACCTTCGGGCTGGCACAATAGCCAACGCCTTTCACATGCCCGCTGTTCCCAAAGAACGAATGAAATGTCATCTCCACCTCCACTTCAACGTTCCTCCTCTATGCGACTGATGAAGTATCACACAAATCCATTAGAATCTCATTAAACTGCGATCGTATCGCCTACAACAACCCATCCCACCCATCACAGCTCACGTCAGCCCGTGTGTCAGCTCCTCCATCAAAACCACACAGACCTTTGATCTCGTAAAAAAACTAAAAATTATTACAAAATACTTTCTCCGACTTGAACTAACGCTGTGCCCCTGGGGAACAAAGAATCCCAATAAAACGAATTAGGTGTGGCAATGTCAAAAGTATCTTCTGTCACTCCGCAGCTCGCCACGTGTGCGCCCGCTCGGGCGGACTGGCATAATTAGGCACAGAAACGAATGCATCGTGCTGTGACGCAGCTATTGGGTTACTTAACAGCCTAATAGATGCATATGACAAAAGCCCAAAAAAGGCCCGTTACTCACGAGTGAAGAGGGGGACGTATCTATTCAAAGGGTCTCCACTTGCCTGTTGCCCAATGGACGTCATCAATCTCATAAATCTCGAAGTGCGCGTTAGTTTGAGTCGTCGCTGATGGGGCTTCAGGTGATGAATGCATTCGGCGATAAAAAACAAATACACAATTAGAGTGAGCAATAAAAAAATTAATTTGAATGAACTTCACAACGATTTGTCTCGCCCTTTTGGTTGGGTTTTCTATCGTTAAACTGGGTGACGAAGCGATGAAACTTTACCTAAGAGTTGTGGTGTCACCTGTAGAGTATAGAGGTTGCTTGCTGGTGTGGGACTAGGTCAGAGTTGGAGTACATTCAGGGAAAAGTGGGGGTTTTCTCAATTACAACGTTCCTTTGAGGTAATTGTTGGAAAGTGTGTATAAGATAAGACTCTAGAGCAAGCCAGAGCAGCAAAGAATCGCTTCCCCATTGATCGTTGACTGGGCTGGCTTACGATGTTCAGCAGGAGATGGGTGTGGTTTGGACCGCAAAAAATTCTTGTTCTCTTTCACTTGGAAAAGTGGATATACTTCGTATTTGGTCAAAACTCATCCCCCTTATGAGGGAGTATAGTCAAAGCCGCTAATATGTTGCTACCGGTGGAGTGAAATAATGCCAAGCCAATTTCAACATTTGGCCTTATTTCGCTGGGCTTTATTTCACTTGGCCTTGATTTACGTAGCTGCCTACCGGGTGAGCGCATCACCCTTGTGGGGAAGTATTGTCAAAGCCGCTAATATGGAGCCACCGGTGAAGTGAAATAAGGCCAAGTGAATTCCAACATTTGGCCTTATTTCGCTGGACTTTATTTCACTTGGCCTTGTTTTTCGTAGCTTCCTCCTAGATGAACTCGATCGAAGCGCGTTCCCCTACGGAGAGGTATAGTCAGTCGGTGTCGTGAAATAAAACCAAGCGAAATAGGGCCAAATGTTAAATTTGAAATAAGGCCGAGCGAAGTAATGCCCAATGTTAAAATGTGTCCTCTTCTTTAGCAGGCACTACAGTCCGGAATGGACATGGGCCTCAGTCATTGATTCAGCAAACACCAGTCGTTGTCTATGGTCGTTTACCTTCAACTCGTGGGTCAGTTGAATTTTGTACGGGTGCAGGCCCAAGTCACGATACAAAATTCGCCAAGTTGCGGTCTGCGAAAAACCGAGTTTTTGTGAAGGACGCGAAATCGACTGCCTCGGATGCTCCTGCACACTCTCACTCGGACAGCGGCTATGTTTTCGGCAGATCTTACGTTTCATCGACGTACGGGTGTTGGTCTGTTGTTTACTGAACCATTGGACTCAAATTTATCTGCCACAAAGCGAATAGTCCTCTTCTTTTTTTCGGAGGATTTTTGAAACACTACACTGGAGCACTCAGACTCAAAACTGGTCCATTGTACTGCCAGGGAGCAGCCTATTCCAGTGCCGTTAATTTGACCCCAACAGCAAATGGTGACTGAATCAGATTCGATTTCACTGGGATTCGAACCTGAGACCCCTCTAATTTGGGGCAGGCACTTAACCATTGCGCCACCCAGTCGTGTGAATAGTCCTCTTGTTAGGACAATTATGGCGACCGTAAAATTGGCGAAGAGCGCGGAACACTGTCCGAAAAGAACAAACATTTTGATAAAACAATTTTATCATTTTTTTTGAACGCTATGTCCGTTAGCGGTGATTTGGCAAAACAGACTGCAGAAATGCCAGCCGATTTGACAGATGTAGCTTCAAGAATATGACTGTCAAAGTTCGGAAGTCCCTACTGGAAGACCCGGTATAATCAGTCGGTGCCGTGAAATAAGGCCAAGCGAAATGAGGCTTAGCGAAATAAGCCCCCGGTTGATCTTAAAAATTCATCAAATCCTCTTCGCAAACAATGCAACTCAAAATGACATCCGTGAAAACGCAGGTACCGCCAAAAAAGTGCTCAAAACGAAAGCGTTTTTGGAAACTTCTGAGCAAGTCAAGCAGAAGGAATGCACACACCTTCAAAAAAATTCGAAATCAAATTTATTAAGTTCAAAAACTCAACATTTCCTCATCCCTTCGCATTCAAACCTGACATTCTTCCATCAAAACAGACTCCCCGTCGTGTGTTCCACGTGAAAGGGCTCAAAATATTTGAAATTCCCTTGTACTTTTATTGTTCGACTAGAAGTGATAACCAGCAAGACAAAAAGTCCGAAAGGGAAACAAAAAATTCCTCGCATTGTCCACTCCCTAGGGAGTGAAGACATTCCAACCCCTCTCTAGGTGCCGCAACAATCAAACTAATTAACTTCTCCCCTTCCCATCGCCGGGCAGCAACTAATTAAGGAAATGTTCCAATTCTAATTTACACCATGCCTTCAGTCTTTTTTGTTTGTGCGCCTATCGAGTTGAATTCCGATGGGAACCCAGAAATAAATCCACCACCGTGTCGAACAGAGCCGAAACATGCGTCTCCACTTATCGCATTTTACGCACTTGCCTCCGATTTCGATTTCGATTTCCGAAGTTCACAGGCACAGACGAGCGAATGTCAGCCGAAGGAATCTTCCACGGATGCGGGATTAGGGTGCACAAAACACACACGCAATGAATTATTTACTTTTTTAATTAATTTAATTAACATTTATCTGTTCAGCCGAGGGATGATGCGGAGGCATGCGTCACGAGAAACAGGATCCACAAGCAGTCTCTGATGGATAATCCCTCGAAGCAGTGTTCGCGGTGTGTCTCAGATCCCACACAAATGAGCCGATGAATCAAAATTCGTTTCTAGATGAGTATCTGAATCTAGCATCTCATTTGGATTTGGATGGGGGTTCCGCCGGTGGGGGAAGTCGAACATGGGCGATTGTTTTAATCCGCCGGGAGCAGTTGGTGCATCGCCGCATGGGGTGCCGCAGGGCACCGTCGTGAGATCCCAACTCTTGCTGTGACAATCGATGATCCGCAATCAAAGATCGATTAAATTAACTAATCGTATTCGATTTACTGGACAAATGAACTTTAAAGCCTAGCCCGGTGGAGGGCACAGACTGAAGGACTGAGACTAATGGAGACATGGTCACTGAGGGATGAGTCGAAGTCCGGAATTTAAGAACGTCGCGGCGTTTTCAAAGGATTATCTCAGCAAGACATGACTGCTTTGGAGGTAGACTCGTCTTGTGTGGTTGGGAAAGCGTGGAAAAGTGATCTAAGGCCTTCGCAAACTCATGGGGGTCTTGGACTCACAGTTCTCTTTGAGACTGCCTGAGAAATGTCACACCTGACCTGTCATGAGGAGCAGGAAATTGTCAAGTGCTCAAATTCTAATTTAAAGCAGCAGCGTCTTTGTCGCGAACGCAAGCCAAGACTGCTACGTCTTCGAATCCTAGCTTTGTGACAAAGAATAGAGAGGAACTTCCACCAATAGTCGCTTTGTCGCGTCGAATCTTAACTTTGTGGCTAGAGCTCGATAGAAACTGCAAGCAGCAGTCGCTTTGTCGCGTCGAATCTTGGCTTTCTGACTAGAGCTCGATAGAAACTGCAAGCAGAAGTCGCTTTGTCGCGTCGAATCTTAACTTTGTGACTGGAGCTAGAGAATCTGTCGCTTTGTCGCTTCGAATCTTAACTTTGTGACTACAGCTCGATAGAAACTGCAAGCAGCAGTGGCTTTATCGCGTCGAATCTTGACTTTGTGACTAGACAACAACTTCAAGCGGCAGTCGCTTTGTCGCGTCGAATCTTAACTTTGTGGCTAGAGCTTGATAGAAACTGCAAGCAGCAGTCGCTTTGTCGCGTTAAATCTTGTCTTTCTGGCTGGAGCTAGAGAGAAACTTCAAGCAGAAGTCGCTTTGTCGCGCCGAATCTTAACTTTGTGACTGGAGCTAAAGAATCTGTCGCTTTGTCGCGTCTTGTGGTTTTCTGTCACAAATCTGAAGCAACAAAATCTTGATTCAGAGCGACAAAAATGAAAAGACACGTGACAACTTGACTGAACAGATTTGCGGCAAAAACCGCCAGCACAAAAAGATTCTCCAGCAATTTCTTGTGAAAATAAAAATGTCTATGTCAACGTTGTCGTCAGACTAGACCAATTTCACATGTGCTCTCCCCAAGATGATCTAATCTTCTCGTCGTTTCCAAACAGCTTGTGTCTCTGCAAGCAAATGTAAACACCTCGTTCAAATATTGATATTTGCGCCCCGAAATTCCTTGGCATTGCCCTCAACCAAACATTCTGAATGCGAATGTAAATTTGGGAAAATTTCCTGTCTCAAGTATTTGACTTTGACTTTTGAAAATGAATTTGGCATCAAATGCCAATTGAGTACACATCAAGCGCCCGTTCGTGTACATCTACGTACTTGGGTCACAAGAACAACCGAACGAATTTGTATAGATCGCAATCAGAACTTGTACCGACCACTGAGCAGGTCATCAGATAAAAAACGAAGATTCACAGCGTCTAGAAGTGATGAGTTTTATTAGTTGACTGCCGACATGTTGCCCACTCGAATTCTTACACTCGCTCGTACCGGTCGTACTTGGGCTATAAAAACCTTTGTAGTCTCATAATCTGTTTAAAAAAAATATTGTTGCTCGGTGGGGATGGTCGCCTGGATATGATTTCTTTAATTTGAGAGAAAGTTAAGTCAAATCGGAGTCGGCAAATAGTTGAACGACTAGTTGAACTGTTGACGGCGACTAGACTTCATGATTGGCTCTGGTTTATTTCGATGATTTCTGACGGAGGAGGCGATTCGTTGGGGAAATGTGAGGGACGAGAAATTCGTATGAATTCGGGAAAAAACTGGCCGCAGAATAGCGCCTCTCTGCACTTGCTGTGAACGAAAAAAGTTTATTTGGAGCATCCTTTGAAGGATTTTTAAAGGATTAAGACAAATTGGATGATCGAAAAAACACGCTGGTTGACGCTCCCAAAATGTAACCTTCCTGCCTGCGGAACACCTTTTCAGATGCAGACTGTGTCCCTTGTAGACAGTCAGACATGTTTACTCAAGACGGTTTTCGAAACACATTCGAACAATTGATGATTTAGCAAACAGACAGAGGGTTGAGCGACAACAGAATTTTAGGCCCCACAATACCGTGCTGACTGCAATGACATCTGTAACTAACGCTTAAGACAGACGACATTGAATTGAATGCAAGCGAACACAACTACCTACTGGAGACAAAAGACGTAGGAGTTCGATCCACACGAGGAATGTCACAAATACGTCACCAGGCGTTTTCTGACTCCAGTAGAGTCTAGAAAATGTGAGCTTGAAACCAGTTCACATTTTAAGAAGATTCAGTTCATCATATGGAAAAACAAATTTGCAAAACGCAAACGCATAGCTTCTGGATCAACACAATTGAAAAAAAATGACAAAAACTGACAAATGAAGGTAAACATTTCTTGTTTAAAAATACAAAAAAAACGAAACAAATAAATTTTTCATCAAACAACTGCGTCAAAACTTTTGGAAAAAACAGAGAGTCAAATAAAAAAAAACCGTCAGAAATATGGTCTAGGCAAACATGGTGGCACTTCTCACCAAAAATTAAACCCTTTCTGAAGTGTGCGTCAGAACAAGACTACATTTAGATCAAAACGAAATTTAGATCAAAACCAAATTTAGGTCTACATCAAATCTGACCAAATCTTTAAATTTTCAAAACGAACATTACACGAAATGCTGCTTTACCTTTCGCTCAAGCGTTTATGCAAATTATACGAGATAAAATTGTGGTCATTAAACAAATTGTCTAAAAATTTGTCAAAAAGGTCATGCGAACCCAGACGTGACACGAAACTTAATTGGATTCATGCCCAGAAGGTAAATGTCTGTTAAAATGCAAAAACACAAAACAATAAGCTCGTATTTCATTTGATTTCCAAATTGTGAATATTTTTGTGGTGTGCCAAAATGTTATGTCAATTTCGACGATGATTAGTAGAGTAGGACCTAGTGAACAGACCCACCAGAATAAACAGATCCAGCGGTTATAGAGAATGATGAGTCCTTAAGCGATTCAAAGGGGATATCATGAAACAATGATTCTAACTGAAATCGCTATAGGTGAAGTCGGGTATTCCTAGATTTTGAAATTTAAGAGCACTTCATCGAGTCATATATCAATCGACAAGCGGAGGTTTTGGCTAACGACTTTTTGATTCAGTCACAAAATTGTAATGAAAAAGGAATCTGATCGGGAACTATTAGGTCGTACTACATGAAATGTCCGTTTTTGAGGCACTTCACTTTTTCTATTAGAGATAGGTGTTGACTTATTGTTATGACAGATACTCTCATGTTCTGTGAAATGTCTAACACCGTTTTTATTGAGTCTGATTCTATTGTTGCTTTCAATATATTGTCGTCAATTACGGTTTCTGGTTTTCAACTTAGTTTGTTTTTAGGGCTAACCTCTCCGGAACGGAACTTTCCAAACCAACGTCGTATAATGCGTTCGTTTACCGCTACATTTTCAAATGCGTCATTAATGTTTTTCATTGCCAATGACACACTACGTCCCATTTTAGATACGTAAAGGAAGAGGGTTCGAATTTGAATTTGAATTTGACAGAACGAAGGGAAGACTTCTTGTCATCAATGGCATTCCTTCAGACTTCAACTTCAAGTTTTGGCAACAAAAAAAGCACAAGAAACGCATGGAATTCGGAGGCTATAGGAAGACCATGCTGTGGGGGTGAGGTAGCTGTAGAAGAACAGTCACAAGGAAGGTTTGAGGAGGCTGTGGGCGAACCGTCCCATGAAACAAAAGTCTGTGGAAGTGCAGAAGTTTAAGGCGGATAGCCATCTGATTCTATCTCCAAAATTTGAAAACTGATAATAATTATCAACTCATGGTGAAAAGATTTGTCACATATCTTGCCAAAGTGTCTCCTTTTTTTGGAGAACATCACAATCATGGGATCAAAAATGTTTGAAGTTCCCCAAGTCAGTGAAACTCGAAGCAAAGAGAAGCAATTTCAGTTCAGAATCGAATCCAGAGGAGATGGCAACACTATTTGACAACAAACATCAGAGGACATGAATATTAAATCATCTCCTCGCATCACAGGGCATAGAATGAAGGAAAACCAACCATTGAGTCAACTAAGGAGAGCATCCTGAACAAATTATTTGTCGAAAAGGTTTAAAAAATTAATTCATTAGACAACTCAATCGTTCCAATACATTTTTTTTAGGGTCCGACTACAGTCTCTGGTAGTGTTAAGCCTAACCAACAACTCACCTTGTGCGTGCTACTCTTCTCTCAACGAGTTATCGGCACCTACAGTTTAAACCCGACTTGGAACGGTGAAGTTGAGAAGCTTTTTCCAGACAGTTATAGAGCTTTGTCAGTGACTCGAAAGAATGGAGGTGTGAAAGTATGAAAGGCGTTTTTGGGGAATTGAACCTGGACTTCGAGCCTTGGAGTCGACTGACTTATCCACTATGCCGCGGTACTCGCAAAGCACCTACTTTGGTCTAAGTGTTTTCCCCCTATAGGAGAAACTGTATTTAACCAATCCCCTCTGAGCATAGTTAGTGACTCGAGAGAGATGGTGCGCGAATATGACATTTGTTTCCGAAATCGAAACTAGACCTTAACCCTAGAAGACGATGCACGCCGCAGTGATCGTTTAAATTTGACTTAAAAATAATCGAAGACTATGAGACTGACAGCCGTTTTAAACCACAAAATTTAGGCAAGTCAGGATTTCAATATTAAGCTGAACGCTTAAGACAGATATCGACGACTAGGGACAGAAAAAAACTGAAAAGCTTCCGAAGAAGGATTAGATTGGAATGAAAAAGTGTTTCATAAGACACTATACAAGATTCAAAGGCAAAAAACTTGATCCGTTTTGAACTCAATAGACTCCAAAGTGTGATCAGATTTAGAGAATTTCATAGCTCTAATCGTTGAACCGCTAGACTACCAAAATATACACAAATGTTGTGAGAACATAAAGTAATTGAGCTACATTGCAGAGGAATCTAGTGTACCTGCTTTTCAGAAACAGCTCCACATAAGGCGCAAAGCATCGTGATAAACTTCTGAGGTTTTTTAAAAATTCGTATCAAGTATAAATGGCGAACCAGACTCAATACAATTTTAGTGAACAATTCTGAATACTGTCGTCGCCGCTGTTAGAGAATATATTCCGGCATTTGAAGATCATGTGTCACTACTTTCAAACCGACAAAGTTTGCAACAGCAAGCACGTATGTGAGAGAGATACCAAAGGAGACCAAAGAGAAAACGACAGTATGTTTGCATGACACCGGAGAACGATGTTTGAAGGAACACGGAGTAGAGACGATTGGCAATGGGGTCAAAATGTTGTGTCCTGTCAATCTATATCGTAAAGGAAATTCAGAGGAAGACAAGAAGTAAGCGACAACCTGATTTAAAATTAAAAATGGTGTCGATGATTTCTGTTTTGAAGCTGAAGGAAAACATTACACCGAGTGTGCACGATCGGTCGGCTGATCTGTTGATTTGTTCGATCGGTCACTTGGTTGGTTCGATTTTTGTTGTTCCAGGAGGCAGCAACCAACAATCAATTCTCAGATTTCAACTGAGAATGTTCAATTCTTTGTTCACTTTTGTTCTCGTATATTGCTGATCACGCTTACAGAACGATCTTCAAAAAATCACATTTTGCACCTCAAACAGACTGTTCAATATTTTCTTTTTCTTAAATTAATTCTCTTTCATCAAATCCCTCCTTGATCACCACAAGAACAGACTAAAGGCCCTCACTGAACAAAGACAAATACGGCTTCTAGGCCGATGAAGATCACAGAATGACGTCCATTTGCTGCTGTACGATCACCCGAGTAATTGACTTTAGTTTCAGAGACGAATTTATCACACGAACACCTCAATTTTAGGAGACGATTGAGATCTTTAGTTTCCGGAAAATCCAAAACTCCTCAAAACTCCCAACATTTAAAACCAAAATGATCGTAGCTTAATTCATTTGATCGGGAACTTCAAGCATCACGTGTATCAACCGCAGCACTTTATGGAATTTCAATCTGTTGCCAAATCCCGGATTCGTGTAGATAGATCTAAGCACGCAACACTTCCTCAGCTCATCAAGATCACTGTCAATCTCAGCGATCTTCATTGAAGTCAAAGTGAATAACAAAATTCCTTGAGAACAACAACAGAATACCCTCACAATAAGTCACCAATTAATGTCTTCATTTACGACTCGCAAGGCAATGAAATGAAGCTGAATCGCCAATCAACTTTACAGATCTCTGTACTCTACTTTGTGATTTGTTTTCTGCAAACGAATTTCTCCTCCAGTAAACACCAAAAGATCGCTCAAGAGTGGCAAACAGGCAAAACGATTCGATCGTGGTCTAGATCGAATGGAGATCACTATATTCCACTCCAGGAAGCAACAAGTAAGAACGTTCTTCATAGATCACCGATCACTTGTGATCGCCCAAGAAACGCGAAACCGATACACTTCTCCGTTCCGTCTTGAAATGATTTCACGATCAAATATCTCTCGCATCGATTACATGATCGATTATGAAATACCAACAAAGACCCTCAGCCACAATCAAGACCAATCTCGATCGCAGTCATCAGTCAGTCGGTTAAACGCTTCTCATTCCGCATCGCGACTACAGATAGCCACCGTGCAGCATCCATTTCATTGATTTATCGATCCCCACTCCACCCTCCTCACCCACTGAATTCGATAAACAAAACCCAAGAGTCTAGGAAATAAGACAAAAAAAAAAAAACCAATTTCCACTTCATGCCATGCCAACAGTGTACACTGCGACAACGTTGTCTCCAGCTCTGTACAGAAACAGAGGTTGACGAGGCTGCAGAAAAAAACAAATCGAACAAACAAAAAAACACTTTTTAGCCTAAAACTGGTTTTTCCGTCGTTTCTCACTTTTCAGTCATCTATCTTCGACACACGGCGAAATATAACGGCGCTTTAGACTGATCGACGGTGATCAGTGGGCGGTGGACGGGGGGCGGCTGACGGAGAATTTGCGGTGCGCTTTTTTTTCGGGTGTTAGATACTTTCTTCGGATACATGACCCCACACTCGCACGTACTCTTTGAGAAATTACTAATTTATACCACAAGTCGACGATGAAATGCAAATTGACTGATCGAGGGGGGAAAACAATACAAAGTATCTGATGGATGCAAAAAAAACAAAATCAAAAATATGAAGAATGAATTTACTTTTTCTCCGCCTTCAGACTCTTATCCGACCGGGCTGTTGCTCCAGCTGAAGGGAGACGATCGTTATCCAAGAAACCACCGAAGATCGTTGGCTTAACTTTTCTACTTTTTTTTTCTCTTCACTTTTTTTCAACTTTTTTTCTCACATTTCAAGAGATTTTCGAATTTCACGATCACTCGTCGACTATATTTACGAAGAAGGCAAAAAATTGAGAAAAAAAAATTCGGGACAAGTAACAAATTAGGAACCCGCCGCGAGATCACTCACATCACCATCGTCGATCGCAGAAGTACGCGCGTATCTTTAACTCGAACAGCAAAACAGTGATCGGTTTGAAATCAAAAATTAAAACACACATCAACCCCGAATTGATGATGTCGATGATAATCGAACAGTATCCAAAAGATACACAACTGCAATGCCAAAGACAAACCAGTGCTGCATTTAAACAAATTCAATTGAAGTTGAGATACAAATGAAAAAGAACTTCACACGAAAAGATACAAAAAAAAACAACAACGAATAAGATCTTTTAGCGATGACGGACTTTGAACTACTGATATAGACTGCAGAAGCGCACTAATCGAGTATCTAGATACAATAAACAAAAACGAGCACACAGAACCCAACACCGATAGAGGTCCGCCGTCGTCTTACTCTAAGCACGTCTGGAATCGAACTGAAAAAAAGGTCGCTCTTCTCTGTGTTGAAGCTGAAGAAAAACATTACGCCGAGTGTACACGATCGGTCGGTCGGCCGGTCTGTTGGTGTGTCGCTCGGTCGCTTTGTTGGCTGGTTCGATTTTTGTTGTTCCACCAGAGAGTAACTCCCTAGTTTCGACTGTAGACTCTGTTCGATTCTCTGTTCACTTTTGTTGGCCTCTGTTGTTCTCTTGGTTTGTGTGGTGTCTTGGGGACACGATTGGGACGACGACGACTGGTGGCAGCAGGCAGCCGGACTAGCGCTAGCGTAGTTTTCAATGCAAAATGCGATGGATGCATCTGTGGATGGTTGGAAGGTAGGTAGATACTTCTCCTTTTTTTTCTTGTTCATCTCTCATGCTGGAGCTGGTGGTGCCCAGCCTGGCATGGCCTGGGTCGTCTTCGTTGTTCTGTTGTGTCTCTTGGCTCTTCTAATTTACTTCTTCTTCTCCATTTTTGTTTTTTTGGTTTGTTTTTGTTTTTGGATTTCGAGTTTATTTTAGTCGTCGTTGTCGTTGTCGTGGTCGGGTTCCGCCGCAGAGGTTCCTTTTTTGTGTTGGGCTCGCTTCTAATTTTGATTCCAGTTTTCGTTTGGTGAAGAATAGTTTGGAGTGTATCCATCGGTTTTTGGATGCGTTTACTGATTATTCTTTGGCCAGGGTAGCACGTGCAGAATTTAATTTATTTTCTGTTTGTAATTTGGCTTTGACGTGACGTTTGAGGTTATTTCTCTTCACTTTTTGTGTTCTGTTTTTTTTTACACAGTTTTTCTCTCGCGCATCTGTGGGCTCGGTTGTGTAACAGATACTTTGGGTTTTGTACAGCACAGTGTGAGGTGAAGGTCTGTGGTTTGAACTTCAGTAATTACTTCACCCGTGTCGGTTGGCTTAATTGCATTTGACACACTCTACCTTGATCTTTGGGGAATAAAGTTGAATATGTAAGTATGTGCTTATTTGGGACATGCGATGATGAAGGTTTTCGAACCGAGCATTTACAACAGATTTGCCCTTAGAAGGCAAATTGATTGAGAGTCGGCATGACACTCGACTTCTGTGAAATTTATCAAAGCATTGTCAGAACTGCTCTCGGTGAAGGGTGAAGCGGTTCAAAGCGTTCATTTGAGTTCAATACTCGTTGTGTTCACAATTCATACTGGACGTGTTAGCCTATGAAACCGAGTTCTTCCCCAACTTATACGACAACCTTCACAGGAATTAAGAGGCTTAAGGATTCATGTCAATCTTGGGAAACTTCTGATGACAGCAGAGCATCACGAGGGTTCACAAGAATGGTTGGTATTTTTATAGACTTTGTGAGGATCGATCTCGAAGGACAACGAGAGTAACTATTTCGCTCTCTTTTTTATTATACTGGCCTAGTTGAGGCCCAGGTTCACCCCGGACTGTAGCACCACCTTAAGAAATTCCACAAACAAATTTGACTTAACAAAAGTAATTCATGGATGACAAGGAACAGAGAGCAGGGGAGAGGCTGATGACCTGATGACAAAACAAGGTCCGCCTTGAAACCAGACCTGTCGCTACAATAGGACTCGATATTGTGATAATTTCGATCGATAAATGGAACACTGAAGCACATCGTAGAGGGCACACTTCCAACAGACCAAAATTTCACTCAGGAAATCGAACAGCTCTGTACATTGTGGACATTACGCATGGATTACCAAAATGGTCCTGTATTATCTAAAAAAGATTTTTGCTGTTGAGACAATTTAAGGAAATTAAGGCCTTTATGTTTCGTGGAGTCCATAATGGAGATCCGACGTGGAACCGTAGATTCGACTTGAAAACTGGGGTCAAAGCTCCTGACTCGAAAAACTAAAGCCATGATCTCCAAACAAAAAAAAACCCTTGTCCTATATTTTTTTTTTCGGAGGTTTTTGAAACACTACTAGAGCACTCAGACTCAAAACTGGTCCATTGTACTGCCAGGTAGCAACCTACTCCAGAGCCGTTAATTTGATCCCAACGGCAAATAGTCACTGTGTTTCGAACCTGAGACCCCTCTAATTTGGGGCAGGCACTTAACCAACTGCGCCATCCAGTCGTATCCTATCAGTCTTACTGTACAGAGTCTAAAGCCTGACGATAAGCAGGACGGCAGAGCTAATTCTTCGTATTTACGAAAGGAAAATTCAACGACGGATATCTGATCATGCCTGTGTGCAAGACAGAAGGAGAAGACCAATTTCGGGAACAAAGTTCTGTCGACTACATTGCCTCGACAAAATTGACGGCATAAACACCGATGCTTCAGATAAGGCAGTCTCCGAATTCTGATCCTTCTGGTTTCAGAGGAAAAACACCGAAGCTCCGACAAGATCAAGCGATCGCATATACAAGACATGATCTTTGACAACTGGAGGCAAAGTGCATTAGATAGCCAGGGATGGAAGGCAGCATTAACTCGGACTCAGAACCCCGATGTGTCGCTAACTGGCAATATCAGGAAGCATTTATCAGGAAACCAAAGGAAGCTTACGTTACTAATGCTGTGTATATACCTGAAGACAATGTCAGCGATTTCACTGAAGTAACGTTCAGAGGTCTGATAAAAAAAATCGTTCAAGCTGAGTTCAGAAAAAAATAGATATCAGAAGATCTAAAGAATTAATCTCTTTGGATAGATCGAACATAAGTACAATCGTCAGTGTCATCACAAGTAACTGCCTCATAGGAAATCATGCCAGCAGACTAGGCGTCCCGGCCAATGATTTCTATGGAAGCTGCTTAGACGAGGAGATACTGCGTTTCACACCTTCTCTGCTCCTGTCCGGCCCTGGCGTCTCTTCGACGCCTTCATCTAGGGGCCTACTTCTTTGAAAACTTATGCGAAATCAGTGTGGTTCCCATTAGTAATCTGCTACGTTTTATTACAGGCTCCAAATGGTGTCCCACTAACACTCTATTGGATTGACCTCAGTCAAACGATGTGGCTGCACAATGGATCAACTCTGGTCTAAGTGCACACCATAGCCCCTTCCACCTAACTACCTGGGTTCAGAAATCATTTAAATAAATATCCAAAGAGGATCTACTTGAATAAACTGATTTCTCAGTTATTTGAAGTGACCCAATCGTACACAGATGTAAAGATGTTAAACCACAAACTATAGAGGGACTAATCAGGCATCTAAGGATTTAAGACATGCATTATGGACTGCACAGCTCCGACCGAAAGAATTTTCAATGCCTAAAGACACCGCGGACGTAAGACAGCTTGATCTTGATGACTGGAAGCAGCGTGCCCAGGACCGTCAACGATGGAAGGCAGCAATAGCTCAGGCTTGAACCCTCCATGGGTCGTAGTTAAGTAAGTAAGAAAGACACCGCAACAGATCTCGACCACAACAAAAATTAGTCACGGAAATCAAAGAGGATCTCAAGGAACTCAGATTGCACTATAGACAACTAACACAAGCTCGTGTTAGCTGATGGCCGAAGCCGAGGTTCAGATTGTAAGACTAATTATCGCTACAGAAGGCAGATGAACACGGAAAGTAGACATATCAGTTTTTCAACGAGAACCTTTAAAGGGATAAACTCCAGAAAGAACCAAGGTAGTTTCTGAACAAGAGATCCCCGCAGCTTCTGGAACTACTTGAGTGTAGAATTCATGTTGCGACTTGAAATGAAATGATTTTTTTTATATCGCTGTTAAATATGAGAATTTCTGCAGAAGTTAAACCCAGATTCCCCCCAGAAAGAAAAAAAGAAGATAAAAATGAAGGCTATCCCAGGGGCAAAAGGTTAATCAAAATAGAAGTAAAATAAAGTAAATTTAAATGAAATAACGAATTTTCAAAAGAAAAAAATAAATAAAGTTCAACAAGTACCAAGATGTTTATGTGCGTTTCAGTATTTCATGCAAAAGTTTGAATATAAAGAACTAAATTGCGTTAAAATTGGTTAAAGCAATGCAATGAAAAAGGTCAATCAGTGGTCCATTGAAAGCAATGGCAGCAGAACCAGATTCCAATTAATTTTAGATTGAACATAAAAGTCAAAAAAGGAAGGCATGGGAGGTTTTGATTTCGCCCCATCTCTCTAATGACTTTAAATTTAAATAATAAATACATTAATTGGTCTACCATGAGCTTCACATTTTTTTGTAATTTTTTTGTCGTTGAATATTTTAATAATAATAAGTTAATAAGTTAATAAGCGGAAAAACAAAAAATAAAGATATTGCGCTTTATTTGCAAGGCTAGGCAGGAATGGATCGAACTTGGCCAACATCAGGCAGCCTAGGGTTCTTGACGAACCTTAATCTCCCCACTAGGCTGAAAAGGTGTTGAATCGCCAAGTAGTTTTACCATAATTTAGGCCAACAGTTGCAGTCAAAATAATAGCAGTAGGAACAAAAATGTAATTTAACGTGTAGTTGTTGCTATTTCTAATTTTTAAAATGCTTAGGAATTATGATTTATTTATTATTTTATTAACAAAAGTATTTATTATCTTATTTTCATAACAAAAATGATATAACTATTATTTTGACGCAGCACTGCTATTATTTTGAACGCAATTGTATGATAGCTTTAGCCCTAAGGTAGGAAAATTAGCTTAGATTTTTAATAAGTAAGGCAGTCAAGCACCACGAGGCCCCCTTTAATTCCATTTGGTGGAAAGAGCAGGGATCTTGGGAACCATTTTCTTTTATCTTTCTTGTCTTTTCTTTATCTTATCATTCCTACCACTTTTAATTATACATCCGAAGTCAGTTAGGGAATACGGCTTTTCTCCTCTTCTATCTTTTCACCGTCCTTTGATTTTACTAGCTAGCGACGAAATGATGTAATTATGGGGGACAAGAACGCGTATGGCAAGCTTAGCCAGGCAACCACAAGAGTGCTACTTTCCTGCTCACCGCTCCGTTTTGCGTTGTGGCAGTTAAAGTACAAGTTTGTCAAAATCGCGTCCATTAAAGTTTGTTCTTAATGTACCAAGATCCGTATCAGGATCTGCGCAAGAGCGGCGCAGCAGTTATTCAGTTCATAAGTCCAAAATGTTGCCGCATGAGCTAATTTTAAGCACTCTGAAAATATATTCACTGTCTCAACGTTCAACTCGTCATTTTCTGACACAAATATTTTGTAGTAACACACAAAAAACAAAATAAATAATTCTTAGAAAGGGTTGCCGGTACGACATAGGCAATAGTAGTTGTGCAAAGGAATCATTCCTTTGGTAGATCGCGCAGCGAAAGTGAGTGGACAACGCGGAGTGAGAAATAAAACATTTTAATATTAAATAAAGGTCTGAGTTTTATTTAACAAAGTGTGCGCTAAAATTTTGTAATTTCTTTAAATCAAAAATTCTGCGGTAAAAAGCGCACGTGTATGAAACAGCGTTGCCGTAAGTGTATGCGCAAAATAGGACGCGTGACAAAGCTGTGCCACCATTGGGACACCGAAAGTACGTCTGCACAACTCAATATATGTAGCTGTGAATACATTAGCACGCACAAGCGGTGTCGCAGCTTCTCCACATCCTTAAAATAAGTGTTCGCTTCTACCGTCACTTAGAGGTTGTCATAGATTTAGAAAAAAATTTAATATTAAGAATTTTATAAAAACTTACAAAAAATTAAATTAAATTAAAAAAAAATTGTTGACTACTTTTACTGCACAAAAGTCCGAACTCTACTTAAATCTGAGTCTTAAAAAGACAGAATAATCAAGTGATTTAACTTACACCTTGGCACTTAAGTCCGAGTAGATATCGGATATCAAAAAGCAGACCCAGCGTCACGGCCCTTGGTTAATTTATTTTTCAATGCTTAAGAACTTATATCCCAGATGATGATCACAAAGTTTTTAAGGCGCTAAACACTTAATTCTCTGCTCGTCTTTAAAGAACGATGGATCCCTAAACCCAATCTATAATTATCATATCATCATATCGTATCATATCTTGTTGATCCAGAAGAAGAAGATTTGGTTACTTCACGATTCAAGCATTCCATGTCATAGCAATCATTGAAAACGTATGTCCTCTCACTTAAGAAAAACTAAATGTCTTCCGTGTGAAGGTCATTGACACCAACTGCACTCGATGGCATTCACTTATGACTCCACAACTGGACACAAAAACCAACACACACACAAGAAATCACTTCACAGGAAAACCTTAAGCCTAGATACATTACCCGGGTTGATGAACCCCACCAATTAATCACAATCAGTACGTACCTGAAACGAGAAGAAAAAAGAAGAAAACATTTTGATTAGACACGACCACAGCACAAAGCACAAAGGCCTCAAGACGCCCAATCATTTCAGACAGTTCAAACAAAGTACCAGGAAGCATTGCTCCTCGCAACAAAGGACACTCACTTACTCCCCGTCTTTCGATGCGAAAAAAAATTGCAGTAATTAACGAAGTTGTACATCTCTACCCCGGAGATGTACTTTATCTTGCGGCCCATGCCCACCCGAACGAGCGCCCGCGTTCAGGGAGCCCCATCAGGCGGAGAGACGCACTTTGCTGCCTCCGAAGGCACCATCACACACCACCATCAGCACCATCAAAGTCGTCCTCACATCTCATGCTTGAACTGGTTACGCTACGCCGTCGTGCCGTATAACTCATTCTCTCTTTGGACGACCATTAAATGCGAGTGCGGACCCAAAACAAAGCTATAAACTCCGCAGACGCACACACTCAGTCACCCTCCTGCTGACCTCAGGAAGACGGAGCTTCAAGGCGAATGCCCTTTGCCAGTGCCCCCCTCCACCCGGTCGCCAAGAAACCGCACGGGATACTTGCAACAGGTAAAATAGATTTCGTCTATCTCGACTCGGGGACTCATTGGTTTTCAGGAAACTATCGGGACTCGTGCGACGGTATCTGCGGACCATTATGTTCTCTAATGTGACAGAGATGGTGCCGGGACGAAGACGGGGACGGGGACGCGGACCGTGAGTGTACGATTTTTTATGGAGTAGCAATAAAAGCGACTCCAACGGTTACACACACGAAATCAAAGCCTACACACCGGCCAACGGGGGACACAAAAGAAAGCCCACGAGACAGCAGAGGACAGTGGGGGACAACGCACATCTGAGGTAAGCGATTGCAACTAGTGGCAAATGAATGATAGACACTTTGGTCCTTCCACGGCGGCCGGTGGCAGGGAGCCATGCGAGCGGTTGACAATACATTGTAGCGACGGGTTATGATAACGATGACGGTGCTTACGATTTGGAGCAACGACGAACGCAAAGGTTATGCAATCGTAGTCCACATTGAGTGGGTCGCCACCTTTGAATGGCTGGACAAATGAGGCTGGTCTTTGAGGAACGTGCAACAGGCGATTGGCGGAGTGAATGACTTCCTGGAGGAAGCAATGAGTAAGTCAGTTCTCATACGACTGGATGGCGCAGTTGGTTAAGTGCCTGTCCCATATAAAAGGGGCCCCAAGTTCGAATCGGAATAAAAAACGCAGAAAAACTCTTGCCAACCGCTGTTTTTTAGGCTCAAAAGGTAATTGAATAGTAGAGCCCTCTCTGCTGACTTTATACAAGACCTTGATCATCCCAGTCCTGCTGTACGGCGCGAAGGCATGGACAATATCCCAAGCGGATCAACAGTCTCTTGGTATTTTCGAGCGAAAAGTTCTGCGCGCGATCTTTGGTCCTGTTTGCGTTGATGGCATTTGGAGTAGAAGGTTCAACCACGAACTGTATGGGCTGTACAGCGACATGAGTCTAGCCAAGCGTCTACGGATCCAACGCCTAAGATGGCAAGGCCATGTAGAGCGTATTGACAACTTAGCTCCGGCCCGAAGAGTCTTCGATTCTGAGCCTGTGGGACAATGAAACAGAGGACGTCCACGAACAAGGTGGCGCACACAAGTCGAGGGGGACCTCGGCCGGCTTGGTTTGCGAAACTGGAGACAGCTGGCGAAAGATCGTGCTGACTGGAGAGGCATGTTGAGTGAGGCCCAGATTCACCTCGGAATGTGGCCCCTAAGAAGAAGAAGAAGGTTTTAATCCCAGCGAAATCGAATCTAATTCAGTCACCATTTGCCGTTGGGATCAAATTAACGGCACTGGAGTAGGTTAGCTACCTGGCAGCACAATGGACCAGTTTTGAGTCTGAGTGCTCCAGTGTAGTGTTTCAAAAATACCACGAAAAAAAAAGTCAGTTCTCAACTGGGCAGCCTACCGCAGATTTTCTCAAATTCAAACCCGAAATAGGGACGTCATCATTAGAGACTAAGGCAAAAATTCGAAGAAGAATGACTTAAGATTCTCATAAAAAGCATAGGACCAAGGCAATCACAACTTTTGGATAAAGTTGCCCCACAATCGGGACGCAATCAAAGTCGTGCGATTCGATCTCTGTGTTCTCACAAATCACACGGTTATGCTTATGCAGATTAAGCATAACCGTGTGATTTGTGAACTTGACCAGAGTCGATTTCAGAATATCCGCCGGTATGGCTTGATTGGCCGTTTGACTGTTGATGTATACAGCTCACGACCTATGGAACAAGATAAGGTTGAGATTCTCTGATCCTAAGAATGGTTAAGGCCTTTGCTCTAAAATATGTTGAGGGGAGTTTAAATAAATCAACAGGTTAACCTACACAGCGTCAACGTGTCATGCAGCACCTACGTGCGCCGATATGGGGAAGCCAAGAAGCTGGCCATCATCAAGCACCTGACACGGGATAATCCGGAACTGGTTCTCCGCCGAAGTCATCACCGACGAACTGCAAGTGGCGCAAGTTGCGAATGTGTTCATCCGGACCTGGCCGTGGCTCAATCATTCGAACGACCTGCGTACGCTGTTCCTGAAGACACTGGCTTTTCTAAGCGAGAAGTCGGTCAGTGCCAGTCGCAGGTAATGCCGGCACGATCCTGCAGATGCTTGTCAAGTTGCTGACTGGAGAGAGCAACAAAGTGATGAGCATGGACTTCAATTCGGCGTCACTCATCAAGATCGGACTGCGGACCGTCATGAACTTCACTCATCAGCTCCACGTCTTGGACATCTTCAATTCCCTGCATCCGTTCAATCTGAAGTCACCCAAGGCGAAGAACGACATTCTGATTGCGTGGCTCTCGTTTTGGGAGCTATTCTCTCGGTACCCGGAAGGAGGCGACCAGCCGCAACCTGATCGGTCATCAACAAGTGCCACGATCCATCGCTGCGCCTGATCGGACTGAAGATACTCCGCAATCCTACAAATAAACAGTACAACGTTGCTCGCCTCCGCCGACTTTCTCTACACCGTAAACAACGTTATCACAAACAGCGAATGCTATTCGGAGCGCCTGATAGTCTGAACCGCGATCTGGCGGCTAATATCGGGCATCGCGAAGTACGCAGCGACAATTCGAAACACAAAGATGGCCAAGAAGCTGAGCTCGATCCTGGAGGAGATGAGGATCAGCGAGTCGAAGCACGCAGGCGCCTACGTCCAGGCCAAGAACCTGGCCAATGTCATCGAAATTATTCTCAGAATACTGAACAGATAGCGGCGACGTTTCGTTTTTTTTTTTTTTTTTTCATGTAAATGTTCAACGCTCCACTTCCCTTCTTGTGTCAATCTGTTAGATCTAAGTATTCACCCTTCGCTCATTTCAAAGAAACAGCTATCCCCGGTATTTTTTTACAACGACCTCTAACGTAAGCGCAGGATGATAAGATTTTGAATCTAATAAAACGAAGTACATGTTGATACATATCAAAAACGCATATTCTTTGAGTTGTGTAATGACTGTCATTCGAGAAGAAAACTGTAACGAATGGTCAAAAGCAAATTCATTCTTTTGCCCACAAAAACAATCTCCCAAGATGCTTCCTACGGACTGTTTCACAACTCCTCTGCCACATGGTTTCAATCTCTCAAATTAGGCCGATGACAAGTCTGCCTATGACTCAATGGGCCTTGCCATGACTCAAGAAGGAATCGAAGACACAAAAACAAAGAGTCTCATCAGGAGTAGCCGTGCAATAAATCTCCCACTTCGAAGATATGTCTGCACCACTTGCAGTTACTGACCGCTTATTCATCACTTCATGAGACTTTTGTCATCGACTGTGCTCTTTGTCCCATAGCTCCACAAAGACAATCCGTCTGCAGCCCACTTCCTTTGTGTCGTGGATTCTGCTGGCGAAGGCAATTACGCAACTCCCATGGCACACACATGTGAACCCTTGAACCACGTTCCACAAACTTCCCAGAAACGCACACCTGAACCAACCACATGCCTCCACCGCAAGCACATATTTTCATTTTCCATTCAGCACCCACTACACCTGCACCGATCCGATCGAGGCCTGACCAGCGCTCTACCGTGCCTCCGAGACAACAATCAGTTCCAAGCAGCGAAACCCCCACACAAAAGGGACGCCACACCACCGAACCCCTCGCACGGAAATATGCACCGAATCTAACTGAAAACCTCTCAAAGGCTGCCAATAACCCGAAGTGCGCGACAAAGCATTCACCAAGAAAGCAGCACACTCACGTCACTCTTGTCGTCCGTTCGACCGACCCTTCAGGGTGAACCGACCCCCTTCTCCTTCCCGAGCCCGTTCAGCAGATAAGACAATCGTTAGCCCGATCGTCTGTCTCTATTCGGGGTTTCTCCGGCTCATGCACACAAGTGATCGCTTTGGGGTCCAAATTGTCTTCTCCCGTCACTGCCGTCGCCGCCGCCCCCGCCCCCGCCGCTCGGTTGATCCAAGAAATTAACATAACATGCTCATGTAGATGGATGTGTAATTGTTATGAGTTACAGTGCTCTAGCCGGGCTGTGCGGCACGGAACGCGTTTTGAATCTGTTTTCGGGTTCACTGCGCCCAGTGGTGGTTTGTTCGTTCGCATGACGCGTGCAGTTCCTCAGCGCTTCGGGTCTTCGCCGCTTTTGGGGCCGCAGCGTCAGCGGTTTGCTAAGAATGAGGGTAGAACGAGAGACCGAGGAAAGGTGAAAAGCAAACGAAAATAAACAATAATTTCATGTCGATTCATGTCGAGGAACAGGCGGCGACGGCCGCAGCAGCAGCACACGGAACACGGAATACGAGGCCCGCAGCTGGGGCAGCGCAAGAAAGACCCAGATTACGATAATAATCGTAATTGTATCGATTGGGTCGTGCCCAAAGTCGACCCTGTGGGTTAGTTTTGTTTCTCGTTGTTTACTGCACCTGGTTGCCGGCGGACGGGGAGGGGGAGTAGGTCTGCCCCAGCCCCAGCAGCTAACGAGCTCCGCAATGATTAATGACATTTCAGAGCGTTCTCCTTTCGTCTCGTGGCTTTGACGGGCGGACGGCGGACGGTTGCCCGATCGGTCGGTCGGCCAGCGTGGGAATATTCCGTGTCGTAAACTTGGAAGCTTCTAAATGGAAATTGGAAATCAATTAACATAAGCCGGGGCTCGAGGTGATCTTGAGGCCGAGATAAGTGGGAGTTGTCGGATAGCCGCCATCGATCGCTGCGATCGATCGGCTGCTCGCTCGATTAGTGTTTGATTAAGGGCTGTACGTGCTGCTGACCGATTGAAGTGGATTAGGGTGGCGGGGCTTAATTAGTGCGGCGCACTTGGGCGGAGGCGAAAGGGCTGAGGCTCAACAATTTGTTGGTAACACTTTTCACAATCGATCGGCGCGCGGACGACTACGTCAGAAGTGTCTGCAATTAGCGCGGGGATTAGCAGGAGTGGAGCAAGAGTGGAGCTTAGTTGACGCGTGGTTAAGCAGTGAACTGGTTTTGGTTTGAAGGCCCAAGGGGCAAAGGTTTGAGAAGGTTATGCGGTGAGAAAGATCCGCTTTGGGATTTGAGTTAGCTGTGGGTCAAGGATGAGGCAACACAAAAAAAGTGGGACTGCTTGTACAAGACGAGAGGCTGAACGACAGGCAGGAGGCTGCTCTGTTGGGGTCTGCCGCCACATAAAAGGAGGCAACAGGCGATAGACGATAAACCGTAGCCCAAGGACCAAGGACAGAAGACGACAGACTGAGAATGGACAAGGTAAAGGAAGAACGGAGACGACGCAGAGAGAAAAAGAACGAAGGATAGAAAAGGGACGTCGGACAGAGGGCAAAGGACGGCGGACAGAGAAAGGATGACAGACAAAGAATAGGCTGCAACCAGTTAAGGCAGGACTGGCACTAGGAGGACGACAAATAGAACAGACAGAAGAAGACACAGATGAAGGCTGACAATAAAAGGACGACACAGAGAACGGATAACAAACAGTGAATCGACAAGAGAAAAAACGGGCGCGATCAGTTGAGGTCGGACACAAAAAGTGGTCAAAGACAGAGAACGATCGAAAAAGGACGACTGATTGAGAATTGAAAACTTAGATCTCAGACCGAGTTAACTTGATCTCGAGACTTGGATTCGCAAAGCTGTGTCCATGACTAGCGCAAATGTGGCAAAGGAGGAACAGGCGAAAAATGCCCCGAGATCTTAACAAACTAAAAGCATCCAAGTCAATGGCCAAGACCTAGATCAAAATGTCCATAAGGTCATCACAAAAAACAAACCCACAAACCACTTTTCAAATGCAGACCAGGTGTGGACTTTCTCCACGGTTGACGCGACCACTCCTTCTAATCCGTGGCACTTCAACAAATCCATTCACACGAGTCTCAATGTCTGACAGCGTGTGTTGTGTAATCCTTCAGCCGTAATTGCCCATAATCCTTCCCCCCAAGGCGACCCAGCATTCCTAGAAATCCCACCACGCCAACCGATCGTCTCTCACAGAACCAGCAAAAATCCATTGATTGCATCTGTAATAGCGGCTCGGTTCGAGCGCAATTATCCCAGCCCAAGTACAACTTGGAAATTATCCATTCGAATGCTCGGAACAAGATTGCATAGAATTTTCTGATTTTTCCACACATTATCGCATTTTTTCACCGCTGAATGGGTCCGCGGAATTCGCCGCACCACGCCGGGCCGGTGCAGCGCACAAATCCGGGTGTCCCTAGCCTGGATCAGCGAGCCCATGTCGCTCACGTGAAGACGGCCAAGCACGGACCGTAAACAAATATTTATCTCGACATGAAGATCACTTAGTGTAACGAGCTAATTGGTGGCAGATAATTGAATTGTGAGTGATTTGTGCGCCTGCCTGGGTTGGGGTTTGGTCTACGACACGCGGTACAGTGCGGTGCGGTGGGGCATGACGCGAGGTGTGACTTGGCGAGATCGTGTGCAGGTCGTTTGGGCGCGAGCTGGGCGGATAATCAGTTTTGAGAACTAATTACGAGCGACAGGGTGTTTGTGACTGCTGCGGATTTGAGCGAACGAATGATAATTATGGCGACGGGCGTCAATTTGTAGTATCATGCTAAAATCAATGAGAACCGGCGTCAAATGATGAAAAATTAGATGACTGTTGTGTAAGGTGCATTAAGTGCTAAGGTGGCGCTTCTCATATTGTGACTTGCACGAGGAGCGTTTTGTAATTTTTTTTCGGGGATTTAAGGGGATCTAAAACGGAAGGGCCCTTTCGAGAGAAAAGTTCTGCGTTCAATCTTTGGTCATGATTGCATTAAGGGTAAGTGGAGAAGAATTTTCATCCGCGAATTATACAGCGACATGAGTCTAGCCAGTTGTCTACAGATTCAGCGCCTAAGATGGCTAGGCATGTAATGAGCATGGAGAACAACGCCCCGCCTCGAAGAATCATCCAACTTGGCGTAATTGGAGGCAGCTGCCAAAGGATCGTGTCAACTGAAGAGGCTCATTGGTTGAGACCCAGTTCCACCCCTGACTGAAGCATCAGTAGAAGAAGAAGAAAAAGAAGAAGAAGAAGAAGAAGAAGAAGAAGAAGAAGAAGAAGAAGAAGGCGGAAGGCTGAGGGAGACCTCTTCTTAAGAGTAACAAAACAAAGAGGCCATCAAATCCTAAAGGACAGTAGGTAATTTTAAACTGCTGTGTCAGAAGTGACACCTGTGGCTTCAGATTTGACGTTTAAACAGGCAGTAGGTCTTAAACTCCCGCCACGTGAACGAACGTAACATAATATAATAATAATAATAATAATGGCGGCGCTACAGTCCGAGGTGGACCTAGGCCTAGCTTCTCAGCAACCACTCGTGTTATGCGTGCTATTGTTCTCTCAAGAGCGGAGGGGACCTACAGTTTAATGCCGACTCCGAACGGCGAGATTGAGAAGCTTTTTTCTAGACAGTTATACTCTTTGAGCATTGTCAGTGACTCGAAAGAGGTGGAGCCGTGAAAAAATGTTTTATGTTTTTTTTCGAGATTCGAACTGACGACCTCGAGCGTAGGAGTCGACGCACCTACCCACTACGCCACGGCGCCCACAGCGTAACACAATAAAGCTTTAAATTTGGCTTAGTTTTATCTGGACTCATGTACAGGGAGGGCTAAATACAGAACAGGCTACATGCAGTTAAAGGAGGATTAACAATAAAAGGACGACAAACAGAACGGATAAAAAACATTGAATCGACCAAAACCATGGAAAGGGCCCGATGGACAGGAAAAGCGGCGCGATCAGTTGAGATCGGACACAAAAAGTGGTCAAAGACAGAAAAAACGAGCGCGATCAGTTGAGATCGGACACAAAAAGTGGTCAAAGACAGAAAAAACGGGCGCGATTAGTTGAGATCGGACACAAGAAGTGGTCAAAGACAGAAAAAACGGGCGCGATCAGATGAGATTGGATACAAAAAGTGGTCAAAGACAGAAAAAACGGGCGCGATCAGTTGTGATCGGACACAAAATAAGGACTCATGTACAGGGAGGGCCAAATACAAGTTTCTTATTAAAAATTACATTTTTTCCACACATCCACACCGGATCCTTCATAAGCCCAGAGTCTCGCTTGCGCCAATTTGATGGTGCAAGGAACACAATGGGGAGATAATGATGTACTCATGACCAGCAATTCCTTGTTCAGCAGTAGCACGGATTAATAGTACCCTTCAGCAACAGATGGTAGCTGAAGCTCCTCAGTCTTGCCCCTGTGCTCACTGAAAGTTCGTTAAGACCCAACTCAGACCTCCTCTCTGAAGACCACAAAGACTTCTCCCATAAACCTTGCCAACGCAATAAAAATGGGGAAATCCATAAGCTATCAAAACTACAATAAACCGCAACACCCTTCCTGTCTTCGTTCTGAAACTGCTAATTCCGTTTATAGCCTTCCCGCTTTACGCACGCAATCTGCACTCATCACCTCGGCTCTGAGCACTTAAAAAATTTACCGCTTCCATCCAATAACCGAACTCCATTGGAATGACTCCGTAATCCTTCTCCTCACCGGGTCCAGTCGAATCCTCTGGTGATAGTTTACCCTGAATGCGTTTCATCATCACGTCCCCATCAGCGCAGTGCAGGCGGACAGAAGAAAGTGCTGCACGCCCAGCGGATGCAGTTTATTGTTTCTATGTACCCTCAGTCGGAGCACGCGAAAAAAAACCAGAACGCCTTCCTAGCTCCTCCGTGGCACCTAGAACATGGCACAAACCTAAACAAAAGTGATGCCAACCATCTTTCGATTTGAAGCCGCTGCGCGTCCCCGGCTGCTAGATGAGATATTTTTAGTAATTGTTGGTGGGAGATGGATACTGGTGCCACTGCTCCGGCTTCTTGGCACCGGGAGCAGGAGCATTGCATGCTGGAAGATATGATTTATTTTTCTGCTCGCCTCCGGACGGGTGCTGCCGGTGCTGCTGATTGCAGTCAGCGGAGGAGCACAACGCCGCTGGGACTTTGTGCGTGACGGTTCCATTTATTGATTTCGTTAACACCTCCTTCTTCTCTTCTCGGTGTTGCTGCTGCAGTTGATGTGCTTCCTCTGGTGCCCTGGTGCTGTGGTGCTTTGTGCCGAGGATTAAAAATAGATGTTTATTGTTCTTGTGGCTGCGGCTAATGCTGTTTGTGGTGCATGTGGTATTGCGAAAGTATTTGGCATCGGGCAATGTCAGCGGAGGGATGATCGTGGGTAATGCATGAGTGGGAGGATCTGTTTTTGGGGATCACGGGCATTCGGATGCCGTGAGCATGGTTTTGAAGATCAAAGACTGTTTGATGGATCGGTTGCAGATAATGTAGCTACATTTTGAAGCTTTGTAGTTTGCTACTCTGGAAATGTTTCGGATGTGATTTTGTCAGTTTCGGAAGCATTGGGACGTTTTTGATCTTCCTTTTCTGCATGAAGACACTCGACTTTGACGGAAACGTTTCTCAGTCGTCAGATAGGCCAGGAAATAAAGAAGAAGGCGGCTCATTTTGCAGTCTTTTTTTAGAAACTCCAGCATTAACGCTATGGAGGAGGTCCTCTGGTAGTGTAGCGAATTTAATTCAATTCAATTCAATTTGGTCGAATTGTCGACTCTATTCATTTGCAGAGCACTTTAAGAAAGGGGAATATGTACATTTGTCCTCCCTGACTTGAACATGACATCCTGTCGGTCCAAATTGTAACCCATTCTTTCGAGAAATTGTGATACGACAGAATTTACATGATATCTTGACTCCATTGTTGATTCCGGACTATTTTGTGGTCGCAGCACATGTAAAGTACCCACAAATTTCACAAGAGGGCAAAACATTCTACTGACTACGCAACATAATTGAAGATTTTCTGGGCTACTTTCATCTCCAACGGACATCCTTGCCAGAAAACCAGGTAAAGATCTACTTGGACCTACAATAAAAATGGCGGCGCTACAATCTGAGGTGGACCTGGGCCTAGCTTCTCAGCAACCACTCATGTTGTGCGTGCTATTGTTCTCTCACGAGTGGAAAGGAACCTACAATTTAATGCCGACTCCGAACGGCGATTTTGAGAAGCTTTTTCTAGACAGTTATACTCTTTGAGCATTGTCAGTAACTCAAAAGAGATGGGGCAGTGAAAAAATGTTAGGTGTTTTTTTTTTCGAGATTCGAACCTTACACCTCGAGCGTAGGAGTCGACGCACCAGCGTCCACGAAAGAAAGGTCTAGATTTGACAATTCTGAAATAACCTCTGCGCAGTAATAGTAAATTTTCTAGTGTAGCCGTAGAAAACGACTGCCGGTAAGGTAGTGTGTAGCGAAAATTATAGGACACAGATTATTTGTAGCAGTGAATGTGAGAGGTCGAGGTGGGCATTTTACTGCAACGTGGATCCACGATGGAAGTAGCAAAGATCGCTCACCCACAACAAAACAACAACTTCCACTGAATAGCTAGATATTTAATTCCACCCAACTTAGGATGACAGAAACGACGCTGGTCAAAATAAAGAAGAGCGCAACTTTGCAACTGGATAAAGGATAAAGGAAACGCGAAAAAGGATAACATGGATAAATCGAGGAGTACACAAGGCATCCCAAGGAATGCTTAAGTCAAGGCTAATTTCACAGTTTCACAAATATTAGGTTGTACCACATGAAATGTTGGATTTTTCACTTAAGGAGTCCTAAACGACGAACATGCTCGCCGAACTTGCTCGTGCTCGCCGCATTTTCGTCGTGTATGGGCTGGTTCCGAACCCGCTCGTTGTTGGCGAAAAATTTCGATTTTGTCGTATTCGTTGGTTTTGATGTTCGCCGTGTAGGACCATGTTTGCGAACCTAATTTTAGCTGTGAACGTCGCCGTGTGCATATCGCGGATTAAGCACAATGTCAACAGTCAGCCACGATTTGATCGACGAATTCACCACTTGCGCTTCGCTATCCCACATGTTGACGGTTTGAAGAAACAACACGAAATGAACGTTCGCCAAATGTGTTCGCCGTGTAGGGGATTACGCAAACGAGCAAGTTCTGTGAGCATGTTCGTTGTTTAGGGCTACCATCCCTTAGTCCTCAATTAGAAGCTATCGAGTGAACATCTGCAGTACACAGTGAATTTTTTTTTTGCTACATATCCCTGTATCGCTGCTATGTTCGCACCAATAGGTGGACTGTAAGGGCATTTAACCATTTTGTTGATTTGGTTATAAAGAACTGCTGTATAATGTTCATCAGACGGTAGAATCACCTCAAAGAAAAGAAAATTACCCTTCGGGATTTCAAAGCTTTTGTTGGCAAGCCTTTGATAGGGTTTTTAAGCAAAGCCAATGAAGCTGTTACCAGGATGAACCACACACACAGAAGAGCTTTTTGAGTGCAAATTATATAATTTCGTTAATGGAAATAAATGTTTTTCAAGGTACCACAAAAAGTAGAATAGTTTTTATCTCTTAAGCAATAGATTAAGCTCTACCAGCTTTGACTGTTTAAATGAAAGTTAAAAAAATAGAAATTTCACATTTTTTTACTCTGTAATCGACCGCAGTCCACATGCGTGTACTGTTAAATACCATTAGTACCAATAATGCTTATTAACTTTTTTTTTTAAATTAATTACTTAGCCCGAATATACGAGTATGTAAAGGCTATGTCATCCGCAAAAGCTGTAATATTACTGCTAAACTTTTGTTTAAAGATTGAGTTTACATAAATCAAAAACAATAATGGCCCCAAAACAGAGCCTTGTGGTACGCCGGTGACTAATTTCATTTCTTTACTAAAAATATTTTCAAATTTAACTCTTTGAAACCTTTCATCTAGATATGAAGCAATCCAATCATAGATTATACCCATAAAACCAGCCTTGTAAAGTTTGTTTAAGAGAATGTTATGATTTACCATGTCAAAAGCCATGTTTCAACTTATTTTTCTGTCGAGACGGAAGAGATGAAACTTTCTGAAAGAAGGACATATTTGACAACTCCGAAATGCCCTCTGGGCAGAAAAAGTTAATTTTCCAGTGTAGCAGCCGTAGTAAATGACTGTCGGTAAGATAGTGTTTATCGAAAATCATAGGAAACAGATTATTTGTAGCAGTGAATGTGAAAGGTCGAGGTGAGCATTTTACTAGGAATAAGTGTATTTTATTGTTTTTGTGGTTAAATACAATAAGCGTCAGCTTACAATAGTCTTGTCTGTGTTGGCGTGTGTTGGCCAAAGGAGTCTGAATGTTTGTCATCGCTCAAAATTTTTTCTATTTGGTGTTTGCTGCCTTTTTTTTTTCGGAGGATTTTTGGAACACAACTGGAGCACTTAGACTCAAAACTGGTCCATTGTACTACCAAGTAGCAACCTACTCCAATGCCGTTAATTTGATCCCAACGGCAAATGTTGACTGGACCAGATTCGATTTCACTGGGATTCGAACCTGTGACTCCTCTAACTTGGGGCAGGCACTTAACCAACCGCTCCATCCATGTGTCTCCATACTTCATACTTTGATCAGTGCGTTGCCCCACTGGCACACAAGCATTGAGTCCTGAATATGGTTTATAGCGGATAAATACGAATCCAGTAAACCAAAGCCTATCTGGTGGGTCGATTATCACGACTAAAGTTGGAGAAGGCGTTCTTCAAATTGCGACCAATCGCAGACTCAGAATTTCGGTCGTAATTTCCAAGCGCTGCTCGTTCATGAAATTTACAAAGATAAAAATGTAAGCCTTAGCTGACGTACTGACATTGACAGATCATAAAAGCGTTTAAGGATGCGTTTCTACTAAAATGCATAATTGTTGAAAAACCCTGTGCATCATCTCTTACCTCTCCGTTCTGATTCCCTTCAAAACTAGTCGACATATACACTCTCGAACCAAAGAGCCACGGTTATACCAGAATTTTAACGCAGAATACAAACAAAATTGTACATGTCAGCTGACATTGTATGTCGCATCTATCTAAGGCGCCACGAAACAACAGAAATACACTCAACACAACCCCATCCAGAGACACTCATCCCTCACTGCAGGATGCATCTATCGCCCGATCTGTCCTCTCCCACTAACCGCTCTTCCCAAACGAGCCTCCTGCCTGTGTACACCCTGTCAAGGCAGACGTTCATTAAATTTCACTTCCGCCGTACATATGCGCCGCAGCTCGTTGAAACTGTCCCCCTTAATTCGAAATCTGTGGACTAATGAAATATTTACTTTCCAATTAAATTGGAAGCCACTATCAATTTATGCCGCGGAAGGAGCACACACCAACTGCCTGTCATTTGACACCAGCTCCTCCCTCGTCCTCGACGACGATGTTCCCCATTCACACACACACACACAGACACACACGCAGCGTCTCGAAGGGAAAGTTCACCCGCACCATAGGGCGACCATCAATCATCCTTGGGTTGTGTGTTCTCGTCCACCGTCCGATCTCCGGCGCGCCGACGGATCCTGCTTGCGTAACCAAGCCCAAAACAAATAACCGAACGAATCCAATGACGGGCACATTTAATCAATTGTCTCCGGCGTAACGCGACTTCAAGGAACCTCCTTTCTTCTTTCATCTGTCACATGACAAGGAAAAAGTTCTGCCGCCCCGCCCCACCATCAGTCGCTTGGCGAAATGCAAAACCCATGTCAACTGTCATATGTGCATAAATTTATAGCGATAAGGGTGCAATAGCAACAACAACAGAAAACAGAGGAAAAAAAAGAAGTGAAACGCGACGACGACTGATCCGCCTCGAGACAAAGAAACTCCAGCCGAACACCAGCAACAGAGGCGACGACGACGGCAGCAGAGTCATCATATCTCTGAGGGAAGTGCACCAGACACAGGCGGACTCGGGCGATGCGATAGGATGCATCGATGCTGATATCGCAGCCGCGATGCAGATGATGACGATGACGACGATGATGATGATGATGATGGCGCTCGTTTGTGCAGACTTGCCAGTCGAGGACGCCTTCAAGTGCTAGCGCTGCTGGCGACTTGTTACGACGACTCAATTTTCCAGCGCTAGGCGTGGGATGATAAATTGAAAACGAACTCCGTATGCACTGCGATTCCGCTGACAGTGCGCCACTGCTCGAAGGCTGACAACGAGGACCGACAACGAGGAGGCATTCATTGTGATTGCGCGACGTAATTGTAGCGAGCGTACAGGGTGCACAATTAAAACTGAAAATGCGGCACGGCCGATTGCAAAGCAAGCGATGAGAGAGACAATTACTTCGCGGGGGCGCGGCACTGCCAGGGGAAGATTGTGCTGAGAGTCGAATGGAATTTAATTGCGCAAGTGGCCAAATGTACGCAATTAGCTGGTGGATCGGTTGCTCCTCCGTCGCTGGAACGGTTCGGCTTGTTGTGTGGAAACAAATAAATGTCACATTCGAGTGCAACGAGCCAAGTGAGATTTATTCTGGTTCCGAGCTATATTTGGAGACGCTGCACGACGGACGGGGAGAGTTCATCTAGCGAGGGTTGCGTGGATTCCATTAGTCTTTGTCAGTTGCCGCGGCGTTGAGCGTGCTGCCAATCGGCGACGGCATGAGTAACGATAAGAGGCGAATGTTTGCTGGCCCCGGCGGACCACCATGTGAAGCAGGGCAAACGAGCGGAATAAACTGAGGATGCATACGCGCTCCGACAACAAAAGAAGTGGCGCTGACTGTGTCCTGAGTTTCAACCTCCCTCTCACCTCATCGGGAAGTCTTATCTCCCGTGATTTACATTTCGATTTCCCGGAATTCACATCCGCGACCACCTCAGCAATCTTCCGTCAGGGATTATCAAACGCAAACTTTCCGTCGACCAGACGACGACGACGACCTTTATTCGGTCGCAGTCTTTGATTCAACACAAAAACAAAATCCCCGCGCTGACAAATATTATGTCAGCATTCCGTCGAACGAGATCATCCTTTGACGGAATACCGCCATAACCAGCCAGCGACAGCCCTAATCAAACAAACATTTGCCTTCTATTTGTTCCTTGCAACTGGGTACTTCCTAGAGGACGCGATGCCCGCACAAACCGCGGCTTCTCCGCAAGCCAGTGCAAGGCAAACATCAAACAACCGCACACACACACTCGGGCAGCGAGCGGCCGTCAAAGACGGGAATAAGTAGGAAGTCAAGACCGGGAAAAGGAGCAGCATCCGAGGATGCCACTTGCCGCATGATATTCACGTAACGAGCGTCAACATTTAAATAAAGCACTACACGCCATCAACGACCACGACGAGATGGCGATGCCGATGGAGATGAAGACGACGACAACTTGGCGGCACTCCGCCAACCACACCAAACTCCCCAGCAAGCCAGCACCACTTTTTCAGCAAATTTATCCTGTCACCAGGTGGAAACTCAAACAAATCGTCCCAAATGCTGACGGTGGCTGGCGGAGGGGAGGGCACAGGCAAAGCCGCTCAAAGTATAAGCTTCTTAATTCAATTGCCAAAGAGGATGGCACCGATGATGGCGAGATGGGAGAGGCACACAACACCACGAGGTGGGCAGCACCGCCTGTCAAACACTCGACACCTGGCAATGGCTGCTGCATTCCAGGAAGGAGGCGTTGAACAGACCCCGAGAGTGGTGAGTGTGTTTTTCAAAAACTTTTGGAGCAACATCACCGGAAACTAATTTCAGGGGGGCAACCTCCTCGATGGATGAGTTTCCATCGCACACGTGTTGGGGGCGGAGTTGCTGTAACGAAGTTTGCTCTGACACTTTTGGACGTAATTTAATTGGAAGTGAAGGCGGTCGCTTGACGCGACAATAAAAGAAGGAAAGTGGTGAGGGATTTAAAATTTCGAGGTTAGAAACCTGAAGTGCATTCTTCATTCTTTAGTGCAAATTACTGTTACTTAACACAAGTCGTTGTCGGAGTATTAGGTCTGGAATCATGGAAGTTTACTGGAAAGATCAATATCAAGATTGGACTCTCATTCATAGGACACGGTGTTTTTTTTAACTGGTAGTACTTTTTGCAGCGACAATTTGACGGCTGCCAGTTGGGTTAGAGCTTAGTTTGGTTTGCAGCTTTATTAACAATAGAGACCACTTGACCATTTTGTCGTACGTTGAATGAATAAACGCCCACCAAGGTAGGCAAGTAGGTGATAGGGTGCCCTTGCGACCGGGTCGCAGCTCGCTGAGACTAACAGTTGGGTCCATTGTGCCCTATGTGTGTGTGTGGGGGGGGGGTGTATCCCGTGAGATCTATACTTTTGTTGCTTATTAGAACCACCCAGATTGTTGTATATATCTCAGGAGGTGCTTCAGCTCTATTTGTTCCAGATCCTCCAGCTCGTCGAAGAAGTTTTTTTCTTTTTTCTTTTTTCCGAGTTTTTTTTTCACTACTGGAGCACTCAGACTCAAAACTGGTTAATTGTACTGCCAGGTAGCAACCTATTCCAGTGCCGTTAATTTGATCCTAAAAGCAAATGGTGACGGGAACAGATTAGATTTCACTGGGATTCGAACCTGGGACCCCTTTTATCTGGGGCAGGCACTTAACCAACTGCGCCATCCCCCCCGTTAATATGCGGGCATGTCTCCTCCTTTTTCTCCTTTTTCTCGTGAAAAGCATCAGTTTAACAAGCAGATTTGTCAGTATTTACAGAGAAGAACCTACACAAGCCATTGCAGCGTATTTGCTTCACAAAGTAATCCAGTCAATGGTTCGGTCAGGAACTTGTAGTCAGTGGAAATTAAAAAAAAAACCTCAGTGTCTGGCGGTGAAGAACTTTTCTAAGCTTTAAACCTACATTCTATAAAACCTGGTTTAACTATCCCTCACAAAGAGGTCAGAATTGGACGTCTCCTCAGGAAGCTACGACCTTAAACGTCAATGGGACTGTCTATTTCGCGGTCCGGATTTGACATTCCCGCTGGATTCACCAACGTCAAACCGAACTGTCATCCAAAACTGCATATGTTTAGTCTAAAGCTTACCATTTTACAATATGGATCGTTTAACAATGGCTGCACGTGTTAAAACTGTAGAAAGTGTTTAGGGTGCGCCATCTTTTATGTCGGAGTGCGAAAGTTTGGTCGTATTCCAAGCGACGTAGACGGTCTGACGACAAAATTCTTTGAGTCAGTTGCACTTTATACGGAAAAAAATGCAAATCATCCTTCAAAATGCGCCGCAAGGTGATTCCACTGACGCCAAAATGCTGAGCACGGTAACGATATGACTAGAGTCCGACCGAACATTCGGCTTCGGCCGAAAAACTGGCCTTCGGTCGGACTCTAGATACGACATATGTGAGTTCTTTGCGACACTCTTTCTTACCGCTTCAACCAGCTCACTGGAACGTCTTGGACTTTGATGAACGGCATGTCTACGGTCTCCCACTGTCCCGTGGAGGAGAAGACACAACTGCGAACTCTATGAGCTGTACCAGGATGTGGATGTAGTCCGTCGGCTGCACTGGCTCGGCCACATCGAGCGCTGGACAACAACCCTCCAGCTTCGAATCCGTGCCTCCTGGTTCGAGGAGAGGAAGACCAAACCTCTGGTACAAAGACCAAGTCATCGCGGACGTAAGACAGCTTGGTCTTGATGACTGAAAACAGCGTGCCCAGGACCTTCAACGATGGAAGACAGCGATAGCTCAGGCTCGGACCATCCATGGATTGTAGGCCTGCTAAGTAAGTAAAACATGTCTACTTAAGGCAATCGGTTGATCAATGGCAAAGTTATTCAATGTTTACATACCGACATACATTTTGGCGCACTTTGTAGGTAGCGGTATCGACGCTTCATCGACGTCCAGTTCAGTATGGACTTATACAGTCAAGCACGTGGAACACAATAGCATCTTTCAGTCGAAAAGACTCTTTTGTCTCTCGCCAAATAAAGTACAGGGTGTACAGAAAACCAATCTAGACTTTTCCAATCAACGTTCACCAAACGAACACTGTATCGTTGGACGCACTAGTTTAGTTCAAGACTTTCTTCTTATCGGTGCACTTGGGACCTATCCCCCCAGAACAGTCAGTCAATTTTTGATTTCACTGCGTGTCATTCTTGGAAGTCGCTTCTACTGTGACCTGAACCTTCTTACGTCGCAAATACGTATGCTTGGGCAAAGGACGTCGCGGATAAAAGCCACTCGTCTCGCACAAACAATTACATCTCTTCAACAGCAACAAGAACGAAAGGAACCCCAAAGTATCCACTCCATCCACACTCATCACACTCAGTTGACAGCCAAAAAAACATCTCAAACTTGTAAAGAGGAGCTCTACTCCGAATCGCTTACAAGTTCACACCCACAGACCACACTACAAAACACACAAACACGTCACTCACTCTAACCTCAAACCACAAAACAGAAAAACCTGCTTTTAACACATTTGAGCCACAAAATCAGTTCCGTTTTGGTTTCACTTTTCTGCTCCAGCCTCCCTGCCTCCCCTGCCCGGGCATAAACAAAACTTTATTTGTTCCTTGACCCTAGTGTAATTGGATCTTTAAGTGCTCTCCACGTGGTCTTCCGCCATAAGAACCGCCATAAAACGAGCTCTCTTCAAAGTGCCGACCTTCGACACACCCTTCTTCTAACTCGGCACCAGCAACCAGCCACACAAACGCGCCATACTCGGCCCGCTCTTCAGTTACACGACACAAATCCGCACCGGATTTGGATTCAAAATCAACGCTGGCCACACCTCGAGCCACGCTCTGGAGTCTGAGATGCTTCTGGGACTTTTCTAATTAACATTCGACTTACTTGGGTTGTTGTTGGTTTCACGCCAATGGGTCGCTGCCTGGCATCCAAACGTCGTTCGGCTGATTCCCTTACAGCAGGACCATTTCTTGCCCGACCACAGGCCCGGATGGAAGCGGTATGACTTCTGGGTGTTGGTGTCTTCACAAACTGCAAGAGAAGAAAGAAATTCACATCAAATCGGATGAATTCATCAATTTCGCTCGTCGTCAATGGCGCGACCGTTATGGGACGCTCTAGCTGCAGCAGAACAAATGGCCCAATGGACCGCAGAGAGGAGTAGCCTAATCTAGCGGGCAGCCATCTGCAGTGCGTGCTTTGGTGAAGACCACAACCGTTTCTCGCTTCTCACATCGCGCTTCTCCGGCAATGACCTTGGGCCATTGTGTGCAGGCATCGGAGCGCTCGGGCTCCCACTCCCAGCAGAGATGCACCTCAGCGCCAACCGCAAATTGAGGTATTCTCCACAACACGCGCTATTGGATCCAATCCCCCTGCGAGATAAGAGAGCTGATTGAATCGACACCCGGCTGAGGTTGGGGCCTCATCTGCGTCAACATCAACGTCTCGTGCATCCGCAACCGCAGCGGAGAGTTTAAGGATTTTCTTGATTAACAGTAAATCATCTGAACAGATTTAATAAGTTTCTGCCAACGACCGTGCGGTGGGCGGCGGGGGATGGCTCTCGACTTCTGGTGGGAAGAGCGAGTGAGATTGGCCATCGCTCGCCGTGATCTCCATTGTTGAACTGACCTTTCCTAATGACCCTGCGGTTGCAATAAATTTGTGCTCCGGCAGTAGAATTGTGCACGGTCAGTGCTGGTAATGGCGTCGAGGGTTTCTGGGTCAGGAATGTAACGATTACGTACTTCTCCGGGGGGAGAAGTGGAGGACTATTAGCGCTTTTCTGCGCACCTGGAGGATGCAATGAATGCGGTGATGGTCTCTTAACGAGATTACGGTCGCGGAGATAGGGTGTTTTGTGTTCTGATGGAATGTTGGTGGAGGAGGCCTTGTCCTCGCGTTCGGATTGAGTTGTGAGATTTGAACTTGACGCCAAAAGGTTCGATTAACCTTGACATGGATTCAAAGTTATAGGAGGATCAGAGTAAGGGAACTCTTCGATTGACTGTAACTTCTGTTGACTTTTAACCCAAGATTCAGGGTTTCAAGGCTAGATGTGATGTAGATGTCGTAAAGATATTTTGACGAGACTGAGAGAAGGAAGCCGGAAAGATTTGTATTGCCACATTGGGCCACATTGTATTGTGACATTGGGCCTTTGACAATTACCTGGCTCGACTGGGTTTCAAAGTGGGTCTAGGGTTTCAACGGAAGCCGTAAGTTGCTCAATGAAAAATGGGACATTTTGTTTAGACTCCTTGTCCATAAAGTACAGCAAGGGAATGGAGAATCTTGTCAAGTAGAAGGCTTAAGTTCAGTCCGAAGTATTGAAGTTTTCGTAAATCTTAATCCTTGGTTGACCTTAGTTGTTTTAATATCGGAGTAAATAGATCGATGATGAAACACTCCTACTGTGCTAAGCGGAGCATTAGATGTCAACACACAAGGAAGAACCGCACAGATACCCATTAACGTCTACAAACAAAACCATACAACTCTTAGCACATTTACGAACTGATGGTTACTGCTCTAACAAAAACAATTAAAAAAGGACTGACGTTAAATGAAGATGACACAATATACTTGGATCAAGCTATTATTTTAAGACTGTAAAGAGATTTTTCCATGGTCGTCGTAACGTAATGGATAAGTTCGTCTACTTCTACGCAGAAAGTTCATGGTTCCACTCCGGGCCAAACCCCAATTTCTAGCTCCGGAACAACACTTCTAACGAGTCACTAACAAGACAACACTCCGAGAATACAATTGTTACTTAAAGCATCTTAAACTTAGGGGCCAATTACAAAAGCCGTACGAAAACTTAAGTTTATGTCAAAACTGAACGAAAAGCACCGTCAAACCATAATCACTTTTGGGAACTTAAGCTAAATTCAGCTGTTATACAACACCAACTAATATTTCCCTACGTAGAGAGCGATGCATGTCGTTCCTGCGTAAGTAGACAAAAGTGAACGAACTTAACGAAGCTTACACTGATTTACACGAAGTCATACTATATCATTTTTGTATATTCGTTCGGTTGCTTAAGTTATCGTAAGTTTTCCTACGACAATTAGAGTTGAACTTTTATTCGCTTGAAGGATCTTGTACTCATAAGGCAACAATAACGCGCACAACAGGATGGGTTGTTGTAGAAGCTTTTTTTATCTCTGAGCAGAACGGAAATATATCGGCTTACACTTCCATATGATACGCGGCAAAGAAGAGGGACCTCAACAAAATTCGTGTTTTTTCAGCTACAATCCGAAATTTACTTGGGCCGACCTACAACAAATAAAAGTGTTGTGCGGGCTGTTATTTCACTCAAGAGGTCTATAGTTTTGCGTCAACTCCAAACGTTTATGGTTAAAATATTTTTTGTCAGGTACATAAACTTCCTGAATATTGGCAGTGACTCTAGAGAGATGGTCGGGAAAGTTAAAGACATTGTATCCGAGATCGAATCATATACCTTCAGCGAAGAAATTACCCACGACATGGTCAGCCTTGTTGGGTGAGGCCCAAGTTTATTTTTGACTATTCTTCCTCTGGGAAAATAGAGAGGGCCCTTCTCTTGTAAGATATCGGGAGCTTCCTATAAGACCAACATCACTCAAACTTACATTTACAAACTCAGAATGATGCTATTAGAATCGTCGACAAATCCTTACAACCACATATCAGATTTGTGGTAACAACGGCGCTTAGTGCTAATTGGGTTCTCTATTGGAGCGACACTTATAAAGGTAATTTTTTGCTGTTTGGTTTTTCGGTGTTCCATTTTTGACAGCTCACGTGAAATGCGTTAAGGTCAGATATACTCAGATAACGTTGAAGAGCAAGCAATTTTCGGGAATCGAACCGAGAACAACGAGCGATGCACTTACCCACTACGCCACGGCGCCCGAGCGCTTAAATGCTTGAAAATGAATTAATAAACATCAAATTCCGTTAAAAAACATTCTTCGAATGACATTGTCTGTCACAAAATTGGCTCCTGTCGACCCCGTGCATATCTTCTTGTACAACACAGACTTCTTTCATTAAACCAAGAACTAATTCTTAAGCCAGTTGAATTGTGCAATTACTGCCGCACCAGCAACATTTCAATATTAAGGTCCCCTTCGCCTCGATTCAAGTGAAATCGTCTGAAGGACTAAGCTCCAATCATCGTTCAGTAGCAATCTTCATCTCGAAGGAACTTGTCCCCAAGTTTGCTGACTCGGAATAACCTCAAATTTGAATGCATCGATTCACCTAATCCTTTGCTTCCGCCTCTTGGAAATTCTCATTTAGCGAAAAGTTATTGTTCGTGCAGCTCTTTCGTCCCCAAACAATGGTTCATCCGTCTCTCCCCCGCAGCAGTTCTTCGGCCCACTCCCCCTTCGAAGCACATGAACCCCAAGAATGTTTTTTCTTTCCTCCCCCATTCAATCACTGGCGCCCCCTGGGGAAATTCTCAATCCCAATCCCAGATTCAGTTTACTCACCTTGTCGAATAGCTCTTATCCATTCAGCGCGTTCCTTGTCGCTGTTCGCAACCAAATACAACGTATACTGCGGCACGGACCTGGCTGCTGTCTGATCTTCCAATTCACAATAGCCTACTTGAAATGGATATCCCTGCAACAAAAAGGACACACAATCACATCAAAGTTCAAGTAACAAGCACCGTCGTCGCCCACGTCCCGCCAGCCGCACACGGCACACACGGGAGAGTCATTATCCCGTATGCGCCAGATTAACGGCAAGCGGCGGCAGCGTCGGCGACGGGGCGAACGTGTTAAAACTTACATCTGGGGCAAAAGGATCACCACCCTCTCCGTTGACTGTTGCCGTCTCCACCAGGCGGACTCCCTTGACTGGTATTCGGCCCCTCTCTCGGCGGCGCTGTAGCAGGAAGAGAAGCCAGACAAGTGAAAAGTCAGAAAAAGTTTCTTACACTCCACACAGGGTGTTCACAAATGAAAAAATGAGAAAAAGGAAAAAATGTGTTTTTGTGCGAATTTTTTGAAATTAATACGACCGACGGCTGGATGACGACTGGAGTCTTGAGTGGAAGATTTTTCGGGGAACACCGAGCGGGGGGGTTTGCTTGTGGTTCTTGTATTTAATTTAGCCATCTGCCACGCTACTGTGGTTTCGGTTAGTTTAGCTCATGCGGGCCCCTCGTTCGGTCTCGTCGTTCATTAGTGAAGGGTCCTTGTCCTGTGGTATGAGTGGATTTCATTGGATCAACAGATGGATGGATGGATGGATGGTGGGACTGTGACTTTAAGGAGCAACAAAAAGCCGTCTAACCAGGTTAAGGATTTGTGTAAGCGCGACAAGGGGTAACAAGGAAATGTGCATTTAGTAGGTAAAAGGATACGCGATTTAAGCGAAGAAAAGAGGGTTGATGTTTGATGGATTATGCCACAAGCAACATGTTCTTCTCTCAATTAAGACGAATGAATGGAACGAGGAGATTTTTTTGAAATAAGAACATAATTGGTATGCTTGAGCATATGGTGCTTAAGTTATCATTTTGGAAGGGTTCACGTAACTGTTGTGGGGCGACGACTTAAGTTGTGCACTCTCAATGGGGACCAGACGATGAAAGGGATTAAGGATGCAGCAGTTTGAAAGGCTCATGCCAGAACATAGACATGTAATTATGGATTCTGTGGTGACAGAGGATTTTTAGAAAGTCAATGTCCTTGCCCAATGAGTTCCGTTGAGGTGAATAGACATTTCTGGAACTGATGTCTCTGAAGGTGCTTCTCACAGCAGGGGACAAGAAAAGGAAAGAGCGTTGATGGGGGGACGCTTATTTTAACCATTTTATCCTTTCTTGTTCACAGATCCAGGTCTTATGTCGATGACATGAACAAAATTGAGTTTCAACAGAGGACGTGTAATTATTTTAGAGAAATGAAACAGACAAATTTTAAAGGGCTACCCATAATTGACTTAAGGAAAATGAAGCTTTTGTCGCAACTTAACGAAAAGTAACCAGAAGCATCGTCAAATTTCAAGTGCTTCTCGGAACTTAAGCAAAATGTAACTGCCATTTCTGTGTTCTGTTAAAACAATTTCCGGTTGTACTGAATCATTAATAATAATGAATCATTAATAAACTGAATCATTAAGAGCATTAAAAAAAGTAGAAAATTTATAAATAAAAGGAGCAACTCTCACTTGCGTTCTGGGTATATGCGTCGAACCCAGCCGACTTGACTTTCACAGCCTGGGTTCAAATCTCAGCACAAGCAACCATTTTTTCAAAAACAAAATTGTTCGCGACTCCACCTCTTTCGTGTCTCTGGCTATGTTCAAACTGTCTAGAAAACCTCGCCGTTCGGAGTCGGCATTAAATTGTAGGTCCCCTCCACTCGTGAGAGAAAAATAAAATGCACAACACAAGTGGTTTCTGAGAAGATAGGCCCAGGTCAACTTCGGACTGTAGCGCCGCCATTATTACGTCATTTATGCACGTGTTCGATTGATTACACTTTCATTTAAGTAAACAAAAGTGAACGAACTTAACGAAACTCAGCAAAGCGTTTACTAGGGTCACGATGAATCACTGCTGTGTTCTGTCAATCGAAATTGTGAAAGCAAATGAGCAGCCGAACATTAAATATCGTTCACAAAATTAATTCGTGGTATTACTGAAAGATTGAGTGCATTTAAAAAAGTGAAAGATTTAGAAAGAAAAAAATATTTTCAGTTCCATTCAACGCCAACTGTCATTTACAGCCACGGCCAAAAAAATAGAAACACCTTTCTAAAAAGTTTTAATACTTGTTCAGCAAATTAAAATTGGCAATAGTTTAGTCAGAATTTTGTTGATCTTGGTTTTGTCGCAAGGATACTTTCTGGGAGTTCGAATTAATAAAAGATAATCGAGGCGAACATGTTCACAAAATTTCGATGTTAAGGGACTAATTATCGATGTTCTAAAATTAATGAATGCTTTGCCAGAGTGCGGCGAATAGTTATCGAGCTCACAGCGACTTCGGTTTCTACCTGAAGTTCCTTAGGTTATAAGAAAGGTTTAGTTTTGACTGCTCTCAGTAACATTTTCTTATTTGCACGCCTCATTTTACGCGGTCACCCTCTTCGTTCTGGTGTACTTTTTGCATTTAATGTAATCATATGAAACTAACATCAAACCGTTGTTGCGAATGCGCATATTGAGTCCCCCCGGTTGACAACGCTGTGATAGTTGGTCTCAGTTCATGAGTTCCTCGACTCATTTTTGTAGCTATTTGCGCTGAATTGAATTTTGAAACGTGTGGTTTGCATGCTCCTTTTATTTATATGACTTAACGTTATTTTCAAAAAAATAATTTTTATATTTATTGTTTGCAATTGAAGCGTTTCTATTATATTGACCAGTGTCAAAGACGTTTCCTTAGAACCTGAACGCAAGGAAGAGTCCTCCTTTTTATTTAAAATATTTCATATTTTGTGGTCCTTCCACATAAAATTGAGGCAAAAGGAATTCTGATTCATAAATAATGTTAACAGTTATTCTGATAATCAATTTGTGTTTTTCTTTGTTTGGTCATAGCGTTAACAAAAGTGAACAAACTTAACGAAATTCAGCGAAGTGAGAATTAGGCTAACAGTGTATCATCTCTGTGTACTCTATCGATTGTTTTAGTTGACTTAAGCTTTCTTACGGGCGTTATGCTTGGGCTAGCGTCTTCGGTCGGCTATTTGTTGATAAATAATTAAATTTACATGAATTTTCCCGACATAACAAATTTTCAAAATGCCTGAAAATCACAGCAGCCTCCCAGACCAGAGCCGGAAGTTTTTAACATACGGGAAGCCTTCCGTCAAATAAACTACCGAACTCCGGTCCAAGGCGGAACATAGCGATTTTCATTGACAATTAAGCTGATACCAAGTTGTTGGCCCGACTTGCACCTCATTGCTTAGCTCAGAAATAGTGAAAAATATGATTTGCCTAAGATGGACTAGGTTAACAAGCTCTGTGGCATCTAGGAGGACATGGTCAAAAAAACAAGAACAAGTGATATTCTTAAAAGAGCCCATGCAGACATCAGCGCTCAGTATGGACACTGACTGGTAGACTAAATACCCCGAAGAGCTCTCACAGACGAAGCTGTAACGATGTAGCAGAGAGGAAAACCCGGACTGACTTTATTTTTGTCTAACCGTCACTTAAGGTAGCCCTAAACGACGAACATGCTCACCGAACTTGCTCGTGCTCGCCACATTTTTGTTGTGTATGAGCTGGTTCGCGATCCCCTCGCTGTTCGCGAAAAATTTCGATTTTGTCGAGTTTGTTGGCTTTGATGTTCGCCTTGTAGGGCCATGTTCGCGAGCAAACCTCATTTTTGCTGGGAATGTCGCCAAGTGCATATCACGGATTAAGCACAATGTCAACAGTCAGGCACGATTTTATCGAGGAATTAATTCACCACTTGCGCTTCCCTATCACACATGTTGACGGTTTGAAGAAACGACACGAAATGAATGTTCGCCAAGTTCGAAATGAGCAAGTTCGGCGAGCAAGTTCATCGAGTATGTTCGTCGTTTAGGGCTACCTTTAATGAAATCTAAAAGCAAGTTCTAGCCAATCCCACAACGAACAAGTATTATACCTCAGTTAACACTACGCATCTGAATGTTCACCGTCAGAAATGATCTACTACGCTGTCGAAAGGATACACTTCCTCCTAAAACCTAAAATTATATCCCCCTTCGAATTCCAATGTATTCAGTATCAGTTCTCAATCTCCAAATGCTTCCGTTTAATCCATTTTGTGTCTACGCCAGACCATAATCAGAAGCCGCTTAAAGTCAACACGACCGTTAGCATCAAGCTCTATTTCATCAACCCACACAAAGCCCAAATGTTCTCGTCTCGCAGTCGTTACAGTTTCCGCACCCCTATAACTCAAAGAATTTCCTTATCATTTTTCCCGTTTCGTTCCGTATCGTTAGCAGTCGTCAAGTAGAAAATTAATTTAAACCGAAACACGTGCATGAATAATTAGACTACGGCTCACAAAAGATGGCCTCCTCCGCCTCCTCCTCCTCCTCCACCGTGTCCGCCAACGCTTGCAACAACAAGCACTGTTCCGCGTTCTCACGCAATCACATTTCGTGTAATTGCCGCGCACTCGTTATTCCCAACGTCCGCCCATGCCCAGCCGCTTCACAGTCGCAGCATTAAGCGACCTCGTCGCCTTATCAGCACAACACTGCACTCACTTGACAGACGCTCAAGCACAGGCCTTGGTCCGGGCACTCGTGATAAACGGGTGACGAAACTATAACTCTCCGCGTGCACAGAGATCCTTTGTTTTGAGAAAAGTTTGTCGTATGCACCGAGGCAGCGGCACCGCTCCACTTGAATGGGAAATTCCGAAGAAACTTTCAAGCCCCGCTTACACGGCGCGCCATAATCCACAAGCAGCACCGTGGAGAGAGCGAGCAACACAACAAACAACAGCAGAACTACGTGCAATTTCAAGGGCTGTCGAGTCGACACCCGCTCGCGGGACAAACCAAAACTTTTAATCGAGTCAAAGTGTGTAAAGTGGTAGTTTCAGTCGGAACACAGATTCAATTCAGTTGAATGGAAAAAGTTGTGCCGGCACAGATGCCATCTGGATGACACTTGAAGCCGGAGCGGCAGCGACGTGCACAGCGCCCCACATGAGTGATGATCCTTTAATTGACTTTCACTTCGGCACTTTCCCGTCAGGCGAGCTAATGAATATGAAAAATGCTCTGTCCCGGCACTTGGGGGATGACACGGCTGTAAGCACCGCATAAACCATCATTAAGCGCGACTCGGCATTCAGTTGTCATCGGCGGCCTGTCGGCGCGGAGTGGCAGCATTCTGCTGCTGTCATAATGTTTTGCAAACTCACGCTCAGCCAGCTGCAGGATGAGGTGCTTGGAATGTTACGTCGAGGATGCTGTGAGTGGCGCACTCCGTATCCGCACTAATGACCTACTTACGCGCATTGTGCTGTCGGACACGTATGCCTGTAGCTTGTGAGTGACTGGATGCCGGCGAAGAATGAAGTGAAAACGCCCACGAGCCGGAGATGGGCACACGACGCACGGAAGATTCCCATCGCATCGGAAATGGGAAGAGTCTCTGTTGTTCCTGCGTTGACAGTTGGGTGTGGTTGTATCGATGTCGGCGCTGGGAAATTAGGGTCATCGACGGAGTGTACGTGTGGTGGGAGCATTTATAAGTGTCCCAAGGTGGACATCGTTTCATGGGAACTCTGCTGCTATCACGCTGTGCTGAGTGGCCTAATGGACTGTTGCAAGAAGGGAATTTTTAATGCGTTGTTAGAGTGCGGCTGATGAAATGGATCGGACTCGAGGAGATGGCGGAGGGATGGTGGGAATTTGAATTGGAGCTTAGTCATTGCGAAGAAGCCGTAAAGTCTGCGAGGTATTGAACTGCCTATCGTGGGGGGTTGTGAGCTATAAAAACTGGGTTTCATGACTTAGCTAGTCATGAGGGAAATGCAATTACAATTGATGTTCTTGATTCTTGTTGAATTTTTGTTTGTCAATTGACTAGCGAGCGAGACCATTTAACAAATGGGACATGTTGAAAAAAACTTGTTTTTTGGGCTCAAAAGGCAATTGAGCAGTAGAGCCGTAAGACCAAGCCGACTTTGCATAAGACATTGATCATCCCAGTCCTGCGCTACGGCACAGAGGCATGGACAATATCGAAAGCGGATGAAGAAGCTCTTGGTCCTTCCGAGAGAAAAGTTCTGCGTGCCATCTTTGATCATGTTTGCGTTGATGGCGATTGGAAAAGAATGAATCATTACTTAAGGAAACACAGGAATTAGAGAATAGAAGTGGAGGTTGGGTTAGGTTAGGTTTCAATTGTTGACTGCAAGTAAACAGTCACACTTAGGCCAATATAGGCCCATTGTGGTCCTACGCGGATTGGGTGTCTCCTAATTATTGAACGAATTGCTGCTTGTTATGAAGCCTTTGAGTTGACTAACGCTGATGTCACTCAGCTCACATAGATCATCAAAGAAGTAGAGTCTTAGCTGCATTTTCCTACGGTTGGTGCACGTGCAGAGGAGATGTGTTACAGTCTCCTCCTCTTCCCCGTCTCTGCAGCGCTTCTACTAAAGTAATTTTGAAGGATTTCCAATCTTCAGGCGAGTGTGCCAATAAAGCGCTGTCCTGTGATAACACCGATGAGAGTCCTAAAGAGGAAGACCTGTCCAGTCTGATTAGACAACACGAAACTTAGAATTAAGCTTAGGCCAGATTTGTTTTGTAATGAGACAGGTGGTGTCTTCGGACCATCTGCGATTAGAGGTTCTAGTAGTGTGTTTTTCAGGAGATGCTTCCCAGAAGCGAACGGCATGAGCGGTAGGTCTCCGCAAGGTAGTTGTGGTGAAATCGTTCCACGCCTGGCGAGTACATCGGCTTCACCATTCCCTGAAATATCATTGTGTCCCGGCACAAGAGATTGGCGGCAAGGTCTTAGAATGTAAGATGACCGAATTCAGGGATTTAATCGCTGCCGTGGGCGCCGTGGCTTTATGGGTAGGTGCGTCGACTCCTAAGCTCCAGGTCTAAGGTTCGAATCTCGAAAAAAAACTAACATTTTTAGTCAAGGACTTTGTCTACCTAGGCACCGCTATTAACTCAGACAATGACACCAGCGCTGAAATCAATCGAAGAATAACTCTTGTTGATCGCTGCTTCTTTGGGCTAAGAAAGCTATTGCTAAACAAAGCCATCTCTCGAACAACCAAGGTAACTCTGTACAAGACCTCAATCGTCCCAGTCCTTCTATATGGCGCAGAAGCATGGACTTTGTCACCAGCGGATGAGGTTGCTCTTGGCTGCTTTGAGAGGAAAATCCTTCGGGTGATTTTCGGTCCCGTGAGCTGATGAGAAGATATAAAAACGAACTGTACGAGCTGTTCAGCGACATCGACTTAGCCAGAAAGGTGAAGATCCAACGATTAAGATTGCTAGGTCATGTAGAGCGAATGGAAACCAATGCTCCGGCCCGGAAAGTCTTGGAATCCACTCCCGAGGGACGGCGTAGTAGAGGAAGACCGCGACTCAGGTGGCACACACAAGTGGAAAGGGACCTTAACCAACTGTGCGTGCGAAACTGGAGGCAGCTAGCTAAAGATCGAGCTGGCTGGAGACGCTTGTTGGTTGAGGCCCAGGTCCACCCCGGACTGTAGCGACACATTAAGTAAGTAACATTTTTTCACGGCTCCACCGTATTCGAGTCACTGACAATGCTCAAAGAGTATAACTGTCTAGAAAAAGCTTCTCAATCTCGCCGTTCGGAGTCGGCATTAAACTGTAGGTCCCCTACACTCGTGAGAGAGCAATAGCACGCACAACACGAGTGGTTGCTGAGAAGCTAGGCCCAGGTCCACCTCGGACTGTAGCGCCGCTATTATTATTATTATTATAAACGCTGCTAGGCTGTCCGAACATAAAATTATATCCCTCCTAGATATCACATTGTCCTTAAACCAGGACAACGCCTATTTTATTGCCATAGTCTCCGCCTGGAAGACGCTACAATATTTCAGAAGGTGGAGGCATAGAGTTACAATGTTAAGACTCTTAGAGACGACGCCTAATCGTACTCTCCCGTCCGTATTGGATCCATCTGTGAAAATACGCAGAGCACCTTCCAACGTCTGATTATTTGACTTCCAGTCAGATCTGCAGGGAATGCTGGTAGAGAAATTCTTCTTAAAGATGGATTGGGAAACTAGGAATTCGATGTCGTGAGGAAGAAACAGCGTGCAGCGAACCTTCAATGATGCGTTTGCTGACAATGAAACGGAAGCGGCTAAAATGGGTCTGTCGGTAAACGAGGGCAAAACCAAGTATATGCTGTCATCGAGAAAGGACGCACAACATCGATGACTTTGTTTTTGGTAACCCTAACTAAGCACCATGGGATCACAGAAAATGATATCGCTGATGAACTTGCTAGGCGAGGATCAGATGAGGCATTCTCAGGAACTGAATCTACGCAGGGACTGCCTGCGTCCTTGGTTAGGGCTTCCATCGATGGTTGGACTTCTCGAGAGCACAACCGCAGGTACCATGATTCGCCACGTTGTAGACAGACCAATCGCATGCTCCCCAACGTCTGTAAGAAATCGGCGGCTTTCTTGTTGTCTCTTAACAGAAAAGATTGAAGACAACTTACCAGTTAACGTACTAACGGGGCACTACACCTTAGCCAAACACCTAAGTGTGCTGGCCTAAGCAATGAAACCCTTTGCGACGCCTGTGGAGAAGACGATCACACTGCAGAGCACTTCCTCTGCCATTGTCCCGCCTTTGCTCGGATCAGGTGGCAGTTATTCGGTGCTGATGAGGTGAGAGCTGATGATGTAGGCTCTTCATCACAGAAGCGCCTGCTGGCCTTCCTTCGGAAGATCATGAAATTTCAGCAAAATTAGGCTGCTGCCTGGTAGTGCAATGGAGTCTGAGTCCTCCAGTGTAGTGTTACAAAAAACGAAAAAAAATACCCTAACTGTCAGATGAAATGTAATTTTTCATTGGTTTCATCATTTCCACACTCATAAATGCGCCAAAATGTAAATCTTGCTTGAATTTTGGGACACCCTTTAGTACCACAAACGAGCGACATTGACTTAAAGAACGTAGTATATGGCGACTGGATGACGCAGTTCGTTAAGTGCCTGCCCCAAGTTAGAGGGGTCCCAGGTTCGAATCCCAGTAAAATCGAATCCGGTCCAGTCACCATTTGCCGTTGGGATCAAATTAACGGCACTGAAGTACTGCCAGCACAATGGACCAGTTTTCAGTCTGAGTGCTCCAGTAGTGTCTCAAAAATCCTCCAAAAAAAATACGGTGGGTTATTTGCGTCTTCACACAAAGTTGCGGCTGTTGTCCACAAACTGTTGTAATTTGACGTAGCAGGATAGACAAGGGTTTGAAAAGAAGAAATCGATCGAGTCCTTGAATATGGAATGAGCAAGCATTAGAATGTCAATAGTTTCGAAAATGATCCCAAAATAAATAGTCTTCTGATTGAGATCCACTCAATTTTCCTCGTCATCCTCCGCACAGAAATCAGGTCATTTGAGACATCAAGCCCAAATATACCCTTCATCCACCTCGACTAGGAAAAAACGTCCTTTTTTCAAGTTCAAACAAGAGATTGTCCTTGGATACACCTTGGATACGAATACACTCGCAAATTGAATGAATAAAAAATGTCCTCTGATGAAAAGGAAGCCCACCATCACCTCTCATTACACACACCTCCGACGCAAGGAACCAGAAACCTTTCCTCTCCTCATTTGAAACAGAAAAAGAAGGAAAAATATCAAATGATGGCAGGAAAGGCAAAAAAGGATATCACATCCGTTTCAAAGTGACACGGGGACCGAGATGAATCTTGATTGTGTATGTCATCGTCATCTCGTCGGTATTGTGTCGCTGTGTCTGAAAGGCCCACCACTGCCAGTTTTCATCTCGCTTCACACAATCTGCTTTCATCCTTTCAAAAGGAGTTACACTGAAGTGAGAAAGAGGATGCTGGTCTTTGTCTTCCTGAGGACACTGAGGAGACTGAGGGGAGAAAAGAAGACACACAGCCTACCAAACCATGGGCCCAGAGTAAAAAAAACAACACAAACAACCCTTAAGGGTTTTAATCCCCTTTAAGACTGATGAGCAAGTGAAATTGAGTTATTTTTCTATTTTTTCAGTTTCTTCTCTTTCGTGCTGGCGTGCACTCGCTGCGAGCGTCTTCGAAGAAGCCCATTGTTGCCACCAAAAGACGAATCTATCCTCACTTCAAGGACCTGTTGGAGTGCCCGACATGAAAGGAAGTAAAGAGACAAATGAGCGACGGAGACGTGGACAGACTGGGAGCGGGGAGAAAAACTAATATTTTGTCAACAATTTGTTGTGTGCACCTTGTTGCTGCTTCCCTTGGTGTTGCCGCTGCACTTGTTTGGCCCTCCATTTCTCCGTACAAGGAGCAGACACCCTAATCTCTGAGAAATTAGACGCTGCTTAGGTGTGAGTGTGGTTAGGTAACAAAAGCAGATGAATATGTTTTTTGAGATGATGACGGATTTAACGAGTAATAAATGTCGCGGTGGATTTTTTGTGTGGCTGTGTGCGTGTGTGTGGGAACAAAGTGGACTTCTCAGAATTTGAGGCTTAGGAGGAGTCCAAATAAAGAATGGACTCAACGAGGCGAATCCTGAATTATAATGAATTCCCACTGGTCGGGGTCAATGTCCGATTTGAAGACGCATTTGATTGTGGCATCGAGGGACTGTAGCAGGTGAGTGGTTGCATTTGGGCACGGCATTACAGCAACAAAGCCGTCCTAAACATACACTTGTAAGGGCATTGAATGGAACCGTTTTTCTTTCCCATACATTGCGGTTAGGACACGGAGCTATTTTATAAAGATCTTAGAGGTTAAAGACCAAGAAAAGATATCGAAATTAGGCAGAACTAATTCGATACTTTTTGGAGGAGCAAGATAAGATAAAATATATGCGTTTGCTTATCTCCCTTCGCACCCTTTTTGGTGAAAAACTTGACTTATTCAGAAGTAAGACGGAGCCATTGATCCACTTTGGCTACTTATAAAATGCTTAAGAAAATTGAAAATTATCAGGGTGACCCATCTGTTGGTGTATTTTAAAAAAGGCTTTAAAAAAAGTTGCATATTTGCCAACGACTGTTGATTATTGAAAAGGAATTTCATTAAAGTGACTGTTGGCTTGGCAGTGGGCTGGTATTTCCCAAGGCTCTGTATACTCTCCTATACTCTTCCTCATTTTAATAAATGATCTCTGATGACATTACTCTCAGCTTTCCATATTCCTTCGAAACTTATGACTCTCCTCTTCGATCGTAGAATTGGAACGGTGGCAGGTCGATTCCCACCTCGACAACGTATTGAATTGGGATAAAAGCAATGGAATGGAATTCAATGCTTGTTAAACTAAATACTGTCTACTGTCACTAAAGCGATCTCTAAATAACCAACCAATATTCAGAAATGGCGCTTGTGTCGATGAAACCGAACAACTTTCCAGCCTTGGTACAAATGTGTATCAACCAGGGTTTCCAATTTTGAACGAAACAAAAGGAGAAAAACCATTTTTTTTAAAACAATGCCATTAATAGGTGGGGTAAATTCAATCAAAAATTTCTCAAAGTCCTTGAAAATAGATGAAAAGTTAGAGCTGGACTCTGTTGAAACACAAGAATTATTGCTTATCGGCAAAGCTTGCCAGAGGGACATTCGAAATCAAAAGAGAACGAATACCTGAAGAGGAGAACAGTCCTCCCAAAAGGAGGATGATTGGTAACCCTACTATCGACACTACACTCAGTATGATCGCATGATCGCTCCAAACGTAGGTATAACGGTCACACTTGGTCTGGTGTCCCCAAGACCTATTTGTACCTACTGCATAGAATACAAAGAAGTGAGATAAAACTCATACGAAACAGTCGGTGAAATGTGTTTTGTTTTTCGTTTTTTTACCGCTATTTCTGCAAACGATGCTCAAAGCAGACTTAAGGGTAAACTGATATTCATTCCTAGCGACATGGGTGAAGGAAAGCATTTTTCTCATTCCTCTCCTTCAAAAATTCACTAGCAATACACGTCGCGCCAAAAATATTCATCACTTCATCCTTAAACCTGCTAACTAGTGACGTTCAAAAACTCGTTTTTTTTTGCCGTACCGCACAAATATGGAATGCTCTTCTCAGTATTTCCCATTGAGTGCAATCAACAGGCATTTAAAACAAATGTGCACTGATACATCTTCTCCGTTTCTCCCTCTATATCTTCGGCCTGTGCTGTGTCTTGACTTCGGTATTCGTAAACAACATTTTGCCTGTACAATTTCGATGGCTTCTCGAATAACTAGTATTCTTCTTGTGTCCCTAGATCGTCTCTGCATAATTCAAATAGCATCAATTTTTTAATGGTATCCCAAGAGGAAAAAAGACGAAAGTCGCAGCGTCTAATCGTGACTGTATGGCAGCCAACCAACATCCCAAACCAACTTATTATCACTTATCGGAAATAATTAGTTTGAATTCTATGTTTTTCGGCGACACTACGAGTATCTGAGGGTGTAAACGATTTTTATTTGTTCCTCTCATTTCATTATTTTTTTTCTTTTTGAAGATATAACGAATCTTAAAGGGTGCCTAATGCATTTGGCATGAGTCCACATCTTGCTGGCAGCATGGTCCTTCTTCTTTGTATAACGCTACAGTCCGGTGTGAACCTGGATCTCAACCAACAAGCCTCTCCAATTTCGCACACCAAGTTGGTTGAGGTCCCTCTCAATTTGTGTGCGACTGTGTTGTCCCACAGGCTCAGAGTCGCAGATCACACAAATCATCGATTTGTGGCCACAAAAAATAGATTGTCATGCTCTCCATTACCTACATAATTTCTTTTATAGTCGTCTGGGAAGAAAAATGTGCTAATAACGGTGCACACCAACAGTCATCATGTTCAGGGAATGAAGCACATAGTACTCTCAATTCATCTGCGATTAGTCGATTCAATTGTATCCAGCTTCCGAAGACGTTCGGTTGTACCAAAAGGCATGAGCGGCTGCTCTCCACTAGGACAAAGTGATGAGAACGTTCTATGTTTGGCAAGTTCAATAGCTTCCCAATTTTCTGGAATGTCACAGTGTCCGAATCCATCTTTTATCTTTAAAGATGGGTGCAAATACATACTTTCATTTCGCAACTCCAGTTTCCAACAGTCAATTGGCTTCTTAAACACCGCCAAAGCGTCATAAAACTCAATATCCCTCTATTTGCGTGAGAACAATAATACCTGCAACAAGAGCGGTTGCCAAAGACACTGAGGTCTCTATGATCTGTCTACATTCTGGTTAGCCTCTCTGTGGCTACGTGTGCATTTTCTGAGCCCTAAACGAGGTAATTGTGCTTGTTTACCTAGCCGCCGTTGAAATCGAAATGCGTCTCATCGGAAAAGACGATTTTTTAAACCAAATTGTCGTGAATTTTGAACTGTTCAAAAGTATAAACAGATATTCCTCCGTCAATTGTAACTTGTAATCGAATAAACAGAAACCCTTATGCCAAATTCTCCTTGGGCTAGTACAAATGCTATTCAGTTGCTAAGACCTTTGCCACGTTAAGGTTCAAGGTGCATACTTCCGGCAACAGCTGCAATATTCTCCGACAACCGAAGAGGACAAACACGTGAAATGAAGAAGCAAAGTACGATTGAAACACAGTGGTTTAGTTCAATAACCTTTATTTCTTATGCGTGATCGTGCGGGCGTCTACCATGACACTGTTTTTCAAGTGATCTGTGTCGCGGGTTTATAAACCCGCGTGCATTTGTTGGTACACACGGAAATATGCTTGGTCAATTTATAAGACCAATCCAGTCCAGTCTTCTTCCTTTGCAAACTTGCCTACACCAGTTACATTTGATGCATTATTTCGACCGAAATATATTTTCAAAGCTACCACTCTTTCGATTTCCAAACATCAATTTTGAAAGTAACTTTCCAAATTTATTCAAGCGTATTCGTACAGCGATATATTACTCAATTCCTGTACATTTTTTGAGTACATAAAGCTGTCAGCGTCAAAATAAAACATGATTCAAAAAGCAGCCAACAGATGGCCCACTCAATCGCCGTGTCACATGTATGAGAACATTTTCCGTTACGCAGTACTTCTTAAATGTCAAAAATACTTTCTTGTTTTCATGTCTTCTAAAACAGACCATAAATTGTAATTGTCAACTGAACAAATAACTATAACTCACATTCATTTAAAATCCAGGACATTTTGGAAAACTGTTGAGCTATCAACATTTTGTCAGTTAAACTTTGTTGATAATATTTCCAATGCATCGACATCAGATGTGGAATGACGGGGGCAGGTTCAACAATTGTATTGAATTCTGAATCGTGACTAGGCAACCATAAAGCCAATCATTCTGTTAAAACAAATGTTAATCAACGAGCAAGATTTTTTCGTCAAAAGAAGAATTCGTCGATTGTCAGTAAATTTTCTTTTCGCACTGTAGTGAATTTGAGTATCGGTTTAATATATCTCAATCAGGGAAGTTTTTTTTACTGCGTACAGATTTTTGTTCGACTTCAGTGGGAGCCCTTACAGTGCGAGGATGCACACTTGGACATTTGTTAATCAATTTTAAATTAAAGGCTCTGTCACACAGAACTCGTTTTTAACTTATTTAACTTGTTTTTAAAACTTACCGCCGTGTAAACTAATCTCTCTCTGGAGTTAATAACGCACTCTACGAGTGACGGGACATTGAATTACATAAAATTCCAAGTCATTCAAAGAAGCCGCAAGATACGACACGTCCCGTGTTGCATTCGAGAGGCCGATCAGCAACAAAACAATTTCAATGACTGCAACTGACGTGAAAAAACTGTTAAAACGTCAAATTTGCATGAATGACAGCTGTCAAACAAAAGCAACATCAAATGGTTGCGTTCAGTACTTCATTCATAATAAATCGTCGTGTAGTATTTATGATTAATAAAATAATGGTGGCGCTACAGTCCGAGGTGGACTTGTGTGATTAGAAATAATAACTAATCAAGGTTAAAAAAGCTTTGCTACACTCTTTCCCAACTGGACCCATAAAGAACTTTCGACTTTGATTGCAAATAAGGAGCGCTAACTTCTCAAAACCAAACTAGTCTCTCTAATAACTTCAATTTTCAGACCAGATCAGATCAAAGTGGACTCATAACTAAAACTTCACAAAATCCAAACTTCCTTTCCCCACTTCTAGCAAAAGCCATCATGACCTTTCTAATTCTCCTCACAATTCACCAACACACCCCGCCTCTCCTTCAACCCAATTCTCACAGATGACTTACTTCAAGTCCCCATTTCCCACTACCCATTTCCTTTTTACGAATTCCAATCACAATCCAAAACCCAGTTAACCTTGTCTTCTTCGCCCAAAAACCCGATTTTTACTTGCAAAACCCAGCACACAGCCTCGTCAGCGATTCAAATGGCGCCCATAACTCACGCGCTAAACTGTCAAAACCCAAACCGAAAGCTGTCGGAACTCGCCACCGTCACATCGCGAGAAGTAACCTTCAAAGGCTCGAGCAAAACTATTCCGATAGCCACGAGTTGAACCACCTAGAGGATGACAGCAAAAGAAATTGGATTCCATAAACTGCCAAGTGGAAAGCCACTCATCTGCATTGCCCACTGCGAGTCCCCGCAGAACGCGGCCGTGGCGACGTCGCGGGGGCAAATTGGAATTGATGCGAAATATATTGTATTCATTTTTTTCTTTTTTTTTTGCATCGATACTGGTGTGCTGGCGCAGTTTCTATTTTTAGATAACAGTGCGGACGTCATCTGTGAGGAAGGCGGTAGCTGGCGGAAGCTTATGAGTGTTCGTGACTTTTTTCAATTAGCCGCACGGGCGAGAGGTGGAAGGAGGCGGGTTGGGTTTGCAATGAGATTGCAACCTTAGTGCATGGAGGGTAGCTGCCTGGATAGCTCAGTCGGTAGAGCATTGGACTTTTAATCCAAGGGTCCAGGGTTCAAGTCCCTGTTCGGGCGATAATAATTTTTATTCTTTTTCGAGGAGACAGTAGAGAAATGGAGAAACGACGTTAAGATTTGCATTCACTTTGGTGAAAAATCAAGAAGCGAGGAAGAAATTTGAAATTCTTTGTTGAAATTCGTGGAGGGAATACATTCTCTTGGAGGCCATGCAGACAGGCTATACTCGCGGATGCCGTGGAAACAGGGCAGCAGCGCTAATAGGGGACAAATTCAAGAACTAAAGGGAAATTATAATTCTTTGAGTGACAGAAGCTTGGAGACGAAATGCACTTTCTGAGACAGTTTAGCGACCTACTTTAAAGATGGTGGCAACAAGACTATGTGGCCAAGTACTGAGTAATTGCATCGACTCCTACTCCGAGGGTTCGTAGATCAAATCCCGATCAACGGGCGAAGTTTTATTTTTACGGTACCGCTCTCTCTCTCTCGAGTGGCAGACAATATACGGGAGCTTTTCAAACTTAACCCCTCAAAGTCGGCATAAAACTCCAGGTCAACTCGTGAGACAACATTAGAATGCACAACACGAATGATTGCTGTAAAATATAGACCCACGTCCGTCTCGGACAGTTGCGGCACCCAAAGGAGAAGAAGATACAAGAACGTCTACTTTGTCTTGTCTGTTCCTCAAACAAAATGTGTCTTTCGAAAGCACGACCTCTTACAAACTGCTTTTATTAACACTGAATGGAGACCCTTTCGGCGCCACTTTAGTCATTAGCTGAAAGTTTAGAATTCACTTCACTGACGGCAAGTCTACCCCATTCATTGGCTGAGAGATTAGAATTCGCTTTGCGTACGTAGATGTTGAACTCATGTCATGTCATTGTCTGTAGTTGGACGTTCTCATTCAATCGTCGTAAACCAATATGCGCGTGCATGCACCATAAAACGGAAGCCTGTTACAAAATCAACCTCTTCTCCGGAGTGGACTTGGCCTCAACCAACAATTCTCTGTCTGCATGGTCCTAAACTGGCTCCAGTTTCGCACAAAAAGTTAAGGTACAACTTGTGTCCGCAACCTTAAACGCGGACGTCCCATTTGGTGCCGTTCCAACGTCGCAGAGTTAGAAAATTCTTCGGGACGGAGCTTTTTTTTTATAATTCGCGCGCGCAATACTGGTAACGAATAACCTTAAGTGTCCGGAATCAAGACACAGTACGGGCCGACGGAATAGAGGGAGAAACGGAGAGAAAGAAAGCCTTGTACTCGGTCTTGAAAGTGCCAAATCAAGACTCACAGCCAATTCAACAACAGTCTGCCAGTTAAACGATCTAGTTCCTCAGACTTCTCCAATCCTGGTCTCATTGCAAGCGACTTCAGAGATAAGCTTCAAAGAGGAAGTACACATTGATCCAGATTTCATCAGCTCTCGATGTCAAGAGAGTAACACAAAGAACCAACAAACGGAGCCCCTACTAATCACATTCGAAGAAAGAGGTCATCTCAACTCGGCGCGTTCCTAGACACTTAATCATCGTCTTAATCAGAAGCGAGCACAGTTTGAAGAAAGTTTCTAGCGTCTCCGAACATGATAGCAGAACTCGTAAACCACCAGATTACCTCGTGTTTCGTGCTCTACCTGATGGATTCTACGAACCGAGCTCATTCCAGGGCTGGACACAATGAACACATTTCGTTTTTATTGCATTTCAATACTTTCTCCTCGCGGAGACTCACCTCTTGGCCCGGCGTATCTCAATCTCATTAATTTCATGCCCATCTCTCGATCGTTTAATCACCCCGAGATGCAGCGGCAGTACGCAGAGATTCTTCCTAGAAGTCTGTCAATCGTGTCCCGCACCCCACCCCACCGCTGACGAACTGAAAGATAGTGATGCCATCCGAGCACACATTGATTGATCATGTGTGGCAGGGCGGAGAGCAGCAGCAGCAGAACATTAAGTGGGTCCCATGCCACTGCCCTATCTCTCCCGGAGTCGTCTCGAAAACACAAACATGAATAATCGACCATAAAAAATCACTTGGAACCCATAAAAGGGAAACTTTTTCGTCAATTTTCAAGCGATAAGCCGAACAAAAGCCGAGGCTAGAGGGTACGGGGCCTCCTTGACGTGTGCACGTATCAGCTGCACCGGACTCTCAACGGCCCACGATGGTCTTTCGTGACAAACTACCGCTGCAGCGACGTGTGCGCGAAAGACGGGGGGAGACGATAAAATAAATTATGACAGTCCATCTGACAGCCGACACAATGTGATCTTTCAGAGAGTCATTCCGATCGCTATCAGTCAAGCGAGAGACCCAAGTGTGGATGAGGGAAATGGAATCATCAAACGCCGCTTCTAATGCGAAGGTCAGGCGGGCAACGCAGACCGCCTGCAATTGAAATGCATTTCACGTGCGTAGGACGCCCGGGATGGCATTCCGATGCGACGAGAGCGAACGAAGCCTCATAAATCATTGAACCCTCCGGTCGCTGGGCAAACAAAGACCCAGTCGGACGAATGATCCCGAAAAATTAAAATTAATTCCCTCGTACGCTCGCGGAGTCGCATCCGTCCTTTCCACGTGAGTGACTCACGTGGGTAGACAACGGACACACCCAGCCAGCGGTGGACTCTCAAATTGGTTAGCTAATTACCGACTCCTTGTCCCGTTTTCCTAGGCGATGGCAAGCCACGGGTGTGTGGCTCCAGAATTGCTGCTCCACGGGCAATCATGGTCCTCATCAGATGATTCGCTTGCAAATTTCTGACATTCACGGCGAATTCACAAAATGAAATGCAGACGAATGCCGACTGCTCCCTTCAAGGAGCATTCTTCGGAGGAAATTTGCATTTCTTTCCATTGTTTGGCGGAGGGACTCACAAGTGGAGTGGTACCTAATGGAATTTTTATTTAATCCGTTGGACCGAGCCATAAATTGTCGTATGATGGACGCAAGGAGCTTGTGTCATTCGAGGGAAGGAAATTCTGAAATTCTTGAGCGAATGCAAATTGCTGAGGGAAATGCAAATTTCCATTCAAGTTAATGAGATGAGAGATGGCAGCTTGATATGGAGTGGGTTCGTCTAGCGTGCTTCGAAAGTCTTTAAAAATTTGTTCGCTTGAAGAGGGGGCTTACCATTGTGACTGAGTGGGTGGGGCTTCAATGCCAACTGTGTGAGGAGTTCTGGAAAGTTAAGGGCATCTGGGCAGATAGATAGCAGGGGCGGTGGAAATTGTCGTCAAAATTAGGATTTGGTTGAGGATTGAAGGACTCTAGGCGAAGTAACTTGCCATGGCTACAATTGAGGATTGATTTCAATATTTGAGTGCGTATTTCCAAGCGTTGGGGTAGGTTTTCCATCCACTGTTCTGAAATTGGGGCTGTCTGCAAAAAAAAGTTGCTCCCAAGAGAAAAGAAAATGGAGTTCACTGGTGATTTGTTGGGAGTATTTCAAAATTTCAAATCTTTCTAAAGGTAGCCCTAAAAGACGAACATGCTCGCCGAACTTGCTCGTGCTCGCCGCATTTTCGTCGTGTATGGGCTGGTTCGAGAGCCGCTCGCTGTTGGCGAAAAATTTCGATTTTATCGAAACAAACGTTGGTTTTGATGTTCTCCGTGTAGGGCCATGTTCGCGTGCAAACCTCATTTTTGCTGTGAACGTCCCCGTGTGCATATCGCGGATTAAGCACAATGTCAACAGTCAGCCACGAGGAATTCACCACTTGCGCTTCCCCATCACACATTTTGACGGTTTGAAGAAACAACACGAAATGAAAGTTCGGCGAGCATGTACCTTAACGCTGGAAGCAATTACTTCACGTTTTCTTGGAACTCGGTGGATTTCAGAAGTTTAGGTGTAAACGGTTTTTCGGACACCGGGGACAGGGACAACGCGATAAAAGAAGACCCCGCTTCCGGTGGCGTACGTAGCTGGAAAAGGATTTCAGTCAGCTGAACGTACGTAACTCGAGGCAAATACCAAAAGACCGTGCTGGATGGAGAGGCATGTTGACTGAGGCCCAGATCCAGCCCGAACTATAGCCTACAAATATGGCCGACGGAAGAGATTCATTGTTTCAGTTGTCACAGTCAATGCTTGAGCAAGGGTGAAGGTTCCCGAAAGTGGCATCTGTTGGATCTAATCTAACCTAATCCTAAAAAGAAGTGGACGCCGTTACGTTGTGAGTAAGTGCGTCAGCTCCTACTCTCCAAGTTTAGATTTGATTTTCGAAAATTCGAAAATCGCTCTTTAAGGCGCTTCAACTGGAAGCTTCGCTTTAATGGCAGACTGCTAAAGGAGTTCAGCATCTATACGTTCCAGTGGTAGACTTCCATGACTGTCCGGGTCATGCTAACTACGAGTAGCTCATCGGCTACTTCATTCTCATGCACGTTAGCGTTTACCGGCACCAATACAAGACCGACGCTGAAAAGACTCCTTGGTCATCTGTCGCGGGGTAGTAAGCAATGTTCAAATAAGGTTTTGCAGTTTCATTAATTTCCGTCGTAATAACTTTGCGTCTGGAAGAGTCACAAGCTTCCATTTGGATAGGAGAATATTACCTGGGAATTTGTACATCATTCAAGTCTATTCATGTGCTAATCGCCATGAATCATCGTTTAACGAAAGTTGGTGATGGGTTCTGTTCAAAAGTAAGACTCTCTCCTGTGTTTTGTAATGTGTTTCAATAAAAAGATCCATAACAGAAGAATATTTTCAGTCATCTCCATAACAATTCACAAAATTTGCACGGATTTTTATGTCGCTAAGCAGACAGTTGGTCTTGGAAAATGTCGTTTCTCTTGGATCAGTAACCATGTTGTGTCCCATGAAAAAGTGCAGTCACTTGGATCATTGAAAATGCTATCCATTCAGTTGGAGCCTCCTAGGAAGCGTAGTTGGCTCCTAAGTCCTCCCAGGACCTCCTAGGTCGGTCACTGAGTTCGCCGAAATTTTCAAAGACCTGGGCTCCAAACTGCTTCCGTTTTAATAACGCCAGAAACGTACAGATCCGTAGACGATAGAGATGTTCTCCTTCTCTTCTTCGTCCAGACACCCTCTGCGAGTCTAAGTCTCCTGGAATCCGCTATAAGGCATTGTTCTGCGATGGCATCAACTCTTGTTCCAGTTTCTGATCTCTTGAAATATGTCAGACCTTTGGAGCATGTCTCGTTTTGTCCGGATCACTGTAAAGGGTGATTTCTTTGCTGTTTGGTTTTTCAGTGTTCAGTTTATTGACAGGTCACGTGAGATTCGTCGCATGTGTCAAAAGTCAAACATGCTCAGTTAGCATTTCCGTTTCTTAGTGGAAAGCCCGAACATCATCACCCGAACACCGTGAAAAATGTTTTTCGCGCACATCGACCATTTTAGGATCATCATAATCGACCTACTGAGCAAGAAATTCAAGCCGTAGTGACCAAATTTAGCACCAATTCCACGCACTTAAACATCAAGCCACCTACCCCTATGTATAGTGAAATTTTGCTGCTGGATTTGCCAGTGACAGTGATTTGTCCTTTCACCATTTGCAGCATCTGGGATTGTGTTGCTCAACTACGCAAGGATCTTGGTCTTAAACCTTACAAAATAAACCTCGCTGAAGAACTAAGTCTGAATGACCTGCCAAAGCGTCGAATTTTCGGTGAGTGGGCCGCCCTTAGAAAAGCTGGAAGAAGATCCGCTCTTTATCGTGTAATATATTTGATAATTAACTTTTGATTTTAATTCCACAGACATGTGCTGCTTTTACTTCACAAAATGGAATGACGAGAGCAAATCTGACAGGCCGAAAAGGGCGCGCGGATCGATACAGTGGAATTGGAACGCACCATTGTCGGTGCTACCAAATTTGCTCACGCCGAACATCTTACTTAATAATAACATAAACTAATCTATTACAATCGAAAAAAAGTCTTCAGTGACGAAGCCCATTTCTGGTCAAATGGATAAATGGAATAAATCGAACTTTATTTCAGATACTGTCAGCGTCCAACTTCACCTACAACATCCACGTTGGCACCTGTCCGCACTGCATGCAACCACCCAAGATATTCTATCTAATTCTAATCAAACGAGTTGCAGAGCCATTCACATTCCACTCATCACCAAACTACCTGAACCCAAATTCCAACGCCACGCGCATACCTCTCCATTCATTCACTGAATCCCCGATGACTCACAGCACGGATCTCACGACGAGATAAGATCAATTGCTGCCTTTATCCATCGAATTAAAATTTATTTAGACCTCTATCTGTACCCTCTGTTCCGCCTTTTCCTCTGAATCAGTCGCAGGCCACTCAAACCTGATTGCGAATCACGGCAACAAAGAATGGGAACCACAACAGCATACGCCTCGTGTGTGTGTAGAGTTTTTTCGGCACCGGAAATGCCAGAGCATAGAGCTTCCTCATACATTACCGGACTCTGATACAACCCCCAACTTTCGTTTCCCCCCAAAGAAAGCAAAGCATTTGCGTGTGACTCACTTGCGGAGAACGGAACGTGTGGCCAAGACCTGGTCCAACCAGGTGCAGGGGCCATGCTTTCTTTCTCAGTCTCTGTCCAATGAATCACACACGCAAAAATGCATTACTCATGTGTCAACCAGAAGCGTCCAATTCCAGCTTCCACTGATCCGAAATTGATGTTGCTCATAAAGTGGACGCATCTCTCGGATGCACGGAGAGCAGTCATTTCAATCATTACGCGTTCACACGGGAATTCTTTGGACGAGGGCCGGGAATGTTCTGCTGCGGATTAGGACTCCTCTCACTCATTCATCTACTTGTGGCTGGTTCGTAGACGTTTCCTCATCGCCGTCAACCCAAGTCGTCCCAGTCGTCTCCGTCGTCGTTGCAGTCATCATCATCATCGTTGAGTAATGCCCCGAGGTGATGGTGCCACGTTCTCTGGGATACGCACCGCACAAGCATAGGCATTTGTTTTATAGTTTTCGTTGCACCAGTGAGCAATTTTAATGGAATCTTCAATTTCCGTTCCAAAAAAAACTAAAATAACAGTCAAACGCATCCCAAAAGAGTTTATGACCAGGAGACGTGTTGGTTCTTTTGTAACCAAACAGGAGAAGCATATAATCAATCCGTCGCTAATTATAGAGCCTTTGGGGCGTGATTTGCCCGTTCCCCTCCTCCTCAGCCTGCTCCAGAGTCCCCAGCTGCTGCTGCTGGTCTCTTGGTTCTCCAGATAACGTTAAATGGTTCCATGCGTGAGATGAGGACTCGCAGCGTCATCGTTTCGGGGATCGGTGAATGGTGGTATTTCGGTCCACACTCCCGTACTCATTCTCGAATAATTTATTAATGACCGAGGGAGCACTGGGGGGAGGCTGCGACACAAACCGGGGAGGATAGCGTGTGTCATTGTCAATTTTTTGTGCTCCTCTGCTGGTCTGCTTGTGCGAAGGAAACCATTTTTTTTTCTTTTCTGGGCACGCTGCCAAGAGCGGAGGTAATCTTCTGAAGTGCAGCCAGCCCAGCACGCTGCACTGGATGTTGGGTCGGAAGTGGAAATGAAAAGAAGCCACGAATTTATTTTTCAATGTCACAACAATGAGAGTTTTTCTATTCGGGCGCTGAAGGCGACCAGACTCCTGGGATCGGTGTGCGGGAGTTCAATGGCTCTGAGGGCAAAGTGACAAGTACGGTTGATTAGAATTTTGTTGTTCGTTAGCTTTTGTTTTTTTATCTCGAGATGGGGAAACAGTAGCAAAGCTTGGGCACAATAGACAAGGATCACGTTCTTACATATCCAACATGAAATTGTTTTAGTTTAAGTCTCGAGCGGGAACCCACATTTGTGCATGGTACATGGCTTTAAACTGTTCGATTTAAACTCGAAGGAACATAGAAACGAACAGAAATTTACAAATATGGCCGACGCAAGAGCTTCATTGTTTCAGTTGTCACAGTCAATGCTTAAGTAAGGGTAAAGGTTCCCAAAAGTGGCATCTGTTGGATCTAATCTAATCTAATCCTAAAAAGAAGTGGACGCCGTTACGTGCCGAGTAAGTGCGTCAGCTCCTACTCTCAAAGTTTAGGTTTGCTTTCGAAAATTCAAAAATCGCTTCCTATGGTGCTTCAACTGGAGCTCGCTTTAATGGCAGACTGCTAAAGGAGTTCCATCCACAAAAAAGGAGACTCTCTGAAATGCGCCAACTATAGAGGCATCAGTCTTCTAAACATTGCCTATAAGATCCTATCTGCGGTCTTGTGTGAACGCCTAAAGCCATTCGTCAACAACCTGGTCGGTCCATACCAGTGTGGCTTTAGGCCAGAAAAATCCACCATCGACCAAATATTCACACTGCGGCAAATCTTGGAAAAAAAAACCCAGAAACAACAAATCGATATCCAACACCTTTTCATCGATTTTAAGCCCCCGTTTGACAACATCTATACAGACGGGCAATACAGAGCAATGTCTAGTTTTGGCATCCCTACCAAACTCGTTCGTTTGTGTAGGATGACGATGGAGAATGCACGCTGCTCCATCAAGGTCGGTAAAGACCTAACCGAGACCTTTGATGTCAAAAAAGTATTCAGACAAGGCGATGCGCTGTCATGCGACTTCTTCATCATCATTCTTGAAAGAATTGTGCAAAACTCGGACGCCAACACCAGAGGCACAATCTTTCAGAAGTCCGTCCAACTACTTGCATATGCCGCCGGTATTGACATAATCGGAAGAAGGCAGCGTGATGTCAATGGCCCTTTTGTGAGTATTGCGACAGAGGCCGCGAAGATGGGTTTGACGGTAAATGAGGGCAAGACCAAGTATATGCAGAAAGGACATCTAACACCGACGTCTCGGACAGAACGTCACATAACTTTGAGCTAGTCAAAGACTTTGTCTACCTAGGAACCGCTATCAACTCAGACAATGATACCAGCGCTGAAATCAATCTAAGAATAACTCTTGCTTATCGCTGCTTCCTTGGGCTAAGAAAGCAATTGATAAACAAAGTCCTCTCTCGAACAACCAAGGTAATCCTGTACAAGACCTTAATCGTCCCAGTCCTGCTATATGGGGCAGAAGCATGGACTTTGTCAAAAGCGGATGAGGTTGCTCTTGGTTGCTTTGAGAGGAAAATTCTTCGGGTGATTTTCGGTCCCGTCTGCATTGAGGGTAAGTGGAGACGAAGATATAACAACGAATTGTACGAGCTGTTCAGCGACATCGACTTACCCAGAAGGGTGAAGATCCAACGATTGAGATAGCTAAATCATGTAGAGCGAATGGAAACCAATGCTCTGGCCCGGGAAGTCTTCGAATCCACCCCCGAGGGACGACGCAGTAGAGGAAGACCGCGACTCAGGTGGCGCACGCAAGTGGAAAAGGACCTCAACCAACTGTGCGTGCGAAACTGGAGGCAACTAGCTAAAGATCGAGCTGGCTGGAGACGCTTGTTGGTTGAGGCCCAGGTCCACCTCAGACTGTAGCGCCACATTAAGTAAGTAAATAAGCTAAAGGAGTTCAGCCGCTATACGTTCCAGTGATAGACTTCCATGACTGTCCGGGCCATGCTAACTAGCTCATCGGCTACTTCATTCTCATGCACGTTAGCGTTTACCGGCACCAATACAAGACCGACGCTGAAAAGACTCCCTGGTCATCTGTCGCGGGGTAGTAAGCAATGTTCAAATAAGATTTTGCAATTTCGTTAATTTCCGTCGTAAGAACTTTACGTCTGGAAGTGTCACAAGCTTCCATTTGGATAAGCGAATATTACCTGGGAATTTGTACATCATTCAAGTCTATTCACGTGCTGATCGCCATGAATCATCGTTTAACGAAAGTTGGTGATGGGTTCCGTTCAAAAGTAGGACTCTCTTCTGTGATTTGTAATGTGTTTCAATAAAAAGATCCCCTGAAGAACACAGCAATCCTTGCCGCAACATTGGGAAATCAAATGGAATGGTATTTCTGTATCAAAAAACCCGAAGAAGATTCAGATTCTGCACTAAAATATTGTAGAAACCTTCGAAAATGTTCTGATTTCTGGAGGAAGATCAACGAAGTTACTAAATGCGGTTCTTCTTGAATGAGTTTTGCTGATTGTACTCTCGGCACTGGTCTTTCACTTATTAACGCACCTTATTCGACAGAGCTTACGGATTCCTACCTTAAAGAATTGACTTAAAAGAATAGCCATTCCTCTCCTCGTGGCCCATCATACGAGTACATTCTTCAAATTATGTTCAGTCTCGTATCCTTCACCATTTTCACCTCACGCTTATGCATACGAAGAGCTCAACCCATTTCACTTAATTCCCATCGTTAAATGCCATCTCATCGCATCGCATCGCATCCATCAACGAATTTACGGTTTATCACCAAAAGCATCGTTTCTGAGCTTTGTTGTCAAAGCATACATGTCTGATCTGCACCTAGCTGTCAAGGGTACCTGCTTTCAAACTTTCGGTCCTCCATCGTTGCTCACTTTTATCGACACGTGCATTAAAATTGTTATGACCGCTGGGTCAGATGCACAACATGCCCGCATCCCATCTCGCCAGAGTGTGTCATCAAAATGCACATTAATTTTCATTTGATATTTTATAGCACCTGGAGGATGTGAACAGGGAATCCAGTCGAATTCCTATTGTCTTCGAAGTGCAGCTGCAATAAAATTAAACCGTTCACTAAACTATGCGACTGCACGTCAAATGCGCAACTCAACAGTGACGACAGCAAAGTGCGCTGTCATCGAGCACATCTGTCACGAATTTTATTTTCGACTTTATTCAATGGCACCGCCTATTTCCTGATTCGTACAACAACCCAAGCAATGCCTCTGAACATGTCAAGGAAATTCACTTACGCTTGCTTTGAGGGATTCTAATGCGTTCGGTGATTATGGGCGGCTGAATTTTGAGTTTAATTGGATCGGAAGGGTGTGTTCGGTAGGTGCTCTTGTATTTGGTTTTTGGAAATTTCCTCAAGGGTGTTATTGATTGATTGGGAAGTTAATTAAACCGAAAATGAGTGCTGCAGTCAAAGGGATTATTAAATTTCTGTAAATAAACCGTTTACTTCAAGTGAATGTGGGCATCTAAAAGAGAAGCTGAATTGGGAAACTTTTTCCTGTCCTGCATGGGAAATGCTATTTGATGGACTTCCAAAACTGGATTCCTTGGAAGTCTTCAAATTTGAAGACTAGATCAAAATGTATTGACTGGTTACTTGCAATTGCGGATGATGACAACCAAGCTAAGATCTCTTGTTGAAATAAGGGCATTTGAGTACGGTATTCTCCTTCAGGGAGGTAAACGAGATAGAATAAAAACACGTCCGTCTAATGAGAAGGTTGCGACGCAACATCTCTGTTAATGGTCAGGTCGCATGTCGATACTTTTTCCGATGGCGTTCCAGACCAGGGTGGACTTGGGCCTGTGCATTGATTGTCACACGACAAGATCCACATGGCCAAAGTTTAACTATGGCAAAACAAAGAAGCTTCTGGCGTTGAACCGAAACTTGATCCGTATGCTCGTCGGAGTGATCACAGGACACTGCCCCATCGGAACAATGCTCGGGAAATGGAATGCAGAATCCAAAGATCTCTACCGGAGCTGCGGAGATGAGGAGGAGACCGAGACGATCCAACATCTGCTTTGCCACTTCCCAGCTCTCCAGAATCGGCGCCTAGCTTCGCTGAGCCAAAGATTCTTCACAGAGACTGCGGACTTAGCGAATGCAGATATATCGGATCTTCTAAAATTCATAAGGAGCACGGCGTAGTTTCAGCCATCGCGTGACAGGATAGGTTAGTAGATTGTTTACTCCGCAATTGAAGGGATTCACAATGGACCCCATGGCTCCGAGTGGAAGTGATGCTTTAACCATCACACTCCCCTTCCAGAAACTAACCTAACCTAACCTGGGCCTGTGTATCTAGGGTAAATTTGTTGATTGATCTCAACCTGGCGAGATGCCAGCAACGATCCCTGTAAATGGGCGGGTCAAGTTGACATACATCCTCTTCATGGCGCCCTCTGGATAGCCTCAACAAAAACCACTTAGAGGTGAACCAATGTATGCAGCAGGGGTTTAATTGAGGATTCGGTCCTCCAGTTTCGGGGTTTCGCACGAGGTTAACTTTCCGTGTAAAAAGTTTGCAGTTATGAAAAGATAACAAGCCTCAGAAACGGATAATTCTATTGCATGTGGATACAGTAGGCAATTTTTTAAGTAAATCTGTTTTCTACCGAAAATATTACCCTTCACAAGCTCAAAAATGTACGTTCAGATTATGCTGGCCTACTTTGCCGACCTTGGACCAAACAGTTATTCTTGTGGAATGTCGAACACAAGCCACAGTTGTCATCGGTGGGATCAACCCACTCTCACTCTTCAACCGACTGTTTCTTTAAACGACTGGATGGTGCAGTTGCAGTTGGATGGGTCATAGGTTCGAATCCCAGTGAAATCAAAGCTGGTCCAGTCACCATCTGCCGTTGGTGTACAATTAACGGCACTGGAGTAGGTACATGGCAGTGGTCCAACTAGCCCCGCCCTACCCTACAACAGTTTTGAGTCTGAGTGCTCCAGTAGTGTTTCAAAAATTGTCCGAAAACAAAAAAAAAATGTTTCTTGTAAAAAAAGTGTGGGTATTATAGAAAATATAGAAATGCCTTCCAAGCCTGCATTACCGACATCGGGCAAACAAATATGTCCCCGCTCAGGATTGGCGAGACATCAAAACCAAGGCTGCTGCCAACCTGCTTACGGTCCACAAACAGCCATACCTCAGCGAAAATATTACTCAATCTAATGGAATCCCCCACATTCACTTTGGCCCACCCAGTCAGACCATTAATGCGCACCAAACAGCAGACGACATTCCACGCGTATGTTCTCGGACACCTCCCCACTCATGCCGCCATTTGACATCAGCATCGATGCCGGCGCAGCAGGTAGACAGACATACGTGTGTGCCTCTTATGCATCCTCGTCTAATCTGAATTTCATAAAGAGTGAGAAATACACTCAATCGACAAGGATCATATTTTCCATCCGACAACCGCTGGCACTGCTGCTGTTTCGATAGTTCATTGCATCTCCCCATCCCGACATGACTTAATCGGGTTTCCTTAAACACTATCGCAGCCAGCCGACATATGCACACCCAGTGTCCCGCACTCTGACTTGATTTTGACTCAGTTCAGGGGGGGGACGAGACCATTATAAATGTCCGCACGTCAATTGACCATAAACTTTGTGTGAGCGCGCGGAGTGCGGACTTTTATCGGTTTCCACGTAATTTCACACACAGAACTCCAGCTCCGAGTGTGACTATGTTTTTGTTGGTGCTCTGGTGCTCTGCTGCTCCTCTGACTCCCTTATGAAAATTTATTGGATCTTAAATGGCCAGAAGGATGGGTGTACGCTCGACAGTCGAGGATGGCAGCTATTTTTATGGGTTTCCATTACATCGAATTTACATGGAATCGAATGCAGTTAAGTACGTCGGCGCACAAAGGCAAGACACCACCACTGGTGGTGACTACTCTCGCGTTGGCGATGCGAGCCTCTGCTCTGGCGGTGGATCTGGGAATAATTAGCGTAGCTGTTGTAGAGAAGGTTATTAATCCATTGAGATTCAAAGTGCGTCAAGTGGTGTAGTTTTGTTTTGGTTTCCTATGATCAGTTGAGGTAGCAACTGCGACTGAGACTGAACATGGAAGGTACATGTGAATCACTGGTTTGATGGAGAATCTCCAGGAAGAATGGTTATGAACATCTGGAGTTCAAAGGAATTTTGCACGCTTGGAATGTGACATTTGACATTTAGGTGACGCATGCATTTTGCTTGAGCGAGCCTCTGTCTGCTAAGGGGTTGTCGCATCTGTTGTGTGAGGATCACTTGAAAACGTGCTGAATTTCTGCAGCCGTGTCGGAGAAAATTTCCAAGAAAGCAACTCGTTATTTTTCAAACAACTCGTCTTTAAATCAATCTTCTTGCTTGCTTCTGGCTTGCTTTCTCTCGAACCTTCTTCAATAGATTTTGACATGGTACATTCCTAAGTGCCATCAAGGACGAATTTGAACAGAGTTCAATATAGACTTAGCTACGAAAGACAGCTTCTGAACTCAGTTGCTTCTTATGTCCACGGAACAACAAAGAGCGTCTCCGCACAGGATCTCTGCATTTGTTATGTCGTTTGTCACGCTCGTCACACGTACATATGTGTGAGTTTGCACGTACATTCATCAATTATTGAGGGATTTTCTTCCATTGTCAACTAGGGAGTGGAAGCTAGCAACAGCACCCACCAAATAGCTTCAAAAAACTTAATCTCCCTTGAATCCATTGTGATCCCTGACATTCACCCATCCTACACTGATTCGCAACACTTCAGCAGCTGTTAGCGTCACCAGCGAATCATATGCAGTCTCACGTCATCGCACCACCACCACCCTTGTCGCCTGACCTCCTTTTTCAAGAAAATTTATCAATCACCCAACCGATTAGAGCCGATGCAGTTCGTTCACCCTATCGCCGCCGCTGCTACATCACACACCCAAGTCCCATCGAACGCGGACGCATAATCCACAAGCGCACAGCACACAAGTTTGTTTAGTTGTTAATCGAATAGTTGACATTCCCCGTCCCCCCTCTTCAACCATCCATATGCTCGCGCACACAGCCAAGCGTTCGAGTCGAAGTAATTCTCGTATCTCATAAATGTTAAGCGACCGAGTGAGGGGTGATTTCATTCCGCCCTTGCATCTGGGAAAACAGCACTCTCTTCGCCCGCAGACAAAGGGTGCAGAAAAGGGGATGACACCACGGAGACTCGGTGGGCCAGGATGAGGACGAGAAGAAAGAAAATAAAAACTGGGTCAGCAGACTCCTTCCCTCAGCTGCACGATGAAATCCCTCGAAACTACCCCAAGGATCTGCGCCCCCGTACCGAATTGTTTTGTTTAAGTTTTTCGTTGGTTTGGTTCTCGGTTTGCAGTGGGAGCTGGTAAATAATGGAATAATAGTATCCCGCATCGGGAACGGCATAGTTTTCAGTTTTGTTGTTCCAACCGCTACACCGCCGCCGCCGCGCCTTTTGAATGCGACGGCAAGGATAAAGTTGATTTTTCATTTGGAGAGACAAAAAAAGTTGGGTGCAGTGCATTATGCACTGTCCGTGGACTTAACGGATTCCACGGAAACAGTAAGTACGTACAATGGCTTCGTGGGGATTTTCCATGAAACAGATCTAGGGAAATTGTTCATTTTTCTTTTCATCTGATTTGCGTTCTAATGGGAGTAGGACTTGGTGCAAGCGGTGGGTTGCTGGGTTTGGGGTTTCTAGCTCATCGCTGGAGCTCAAGTGGGTCGGGAAATGGGTTTCGGGGATGAGCGATAGTGGGGATGAATGAGATCATGCCATAGAACGATGTTTGGAGGGCTTCGTTTCAGCGACGTGGGATTTTATCAATTCTGTTTGCCTTCCGGTTTGCCAGAGACACTCTGACTAAGTAATAAAATGGAATACTTAATGGATCTAGTTCTGGGTAGATGAAGTTTCTTGTTTTCATAAATTGATTTAGAAGACGCCCTCTAACGGGTGGGTGGTGAAGTTGAGATGAAATTGATTTAGAAACGAACTGAATTCGTTCTCTTCCAACATAAGATAGCATTGCCTCAACAATTTTATTGGGGTAATTTAGTTTAAGGCTGATTGAAAACGGTGCCGTGAAATAACGCCGAGTGAAATAATACCGACTTTTAGAATTCGGCGTTATTTCACGGCAACATAGAAAACCTGTCAAATAAGTCAAACAGAATAAACCGTACAGTGGATATGTTCGTCGTTCATGGCACAGGCATTCATTTCAGTACACCACCTCTGGTTTACTGAGAGTTTATGTGAATGTTAGAAAGGGTTCTTCACTAAAAAAAAATCACACACCATGGCAGCAGTCGACTATCTTCTACAAGTCAGTCCAACTGTTGGGATACGCAGATGACATCAACATCGTTCGCGCGTTCCCAACGAGCCGTAGTGGAAGCTTTCACGGCGATTAAAGAACAGGCGAAAAAATCTGGTCTTAAGATCAATGAGGATAAGTCAAAATATATGCTGTCGAGCAAGAAAGCATCCGCCGCACACCACCTAGGGAAAAACATCACAATCGACAGCCACAATTTTGAGCTAATAAAGGAGTTTGTCTACCTCGGGCCAAACGTGAACTCCACGAACGACATCACAGTGGAGATCCGACGTAGAATCGCCCTTGACAACCGATGCTACTTCGGTTTGTCAAAACAACTAGGCTCAAAACTCCTGACTCGAAGGACCAAAATCATGCCAAACAAAACTCTTATTCTGCCAGTCCTGCTATGTGGAGCCGAAAGCTGAACACTAAGCAGAACTGCGGAGCTGATTCTTGTCGCTTTCGAAAGAAAAATTCTACGTCGGATACATGGTCCCGTCTGCGAGAAAGGCGAATGGAGGAGAAGACACAACCACGAACTCTATGAGCTGTACCAGGATGTGGATATAATCCGGAAGGGAAAAATCCGTCGACTGCAATGGCTCGGCCACATCGAGCGCATGGACAACAACGCTCCAGCTAAGAGGGTCTTCGAATCCGAGCCTCCTGGTTCGAGAAGGAGAGGAAGACCGAACCTCCGGTACAAAGACCAAGTCATCGCGGACGTAAGACAGCTTAGTCTTGATGACTGGAAGCAGCGTGCACAGGACCCTCAACGATAGAAGGCAACGATAGCTTAGGCTCAGACCCTACATGGGTCGTAAGCCTGATAACTAAGTACGGCAGCAGTCGTGTTTAGTGGTACATAAAAAAGATTAATAAGAGAGAGAGCGGAACAATCTTTGCATGAGGCATTGAAGAAAAATAGCAAAAAGTTAAGTGATGGTGGTCTGTCGTCATGATTTCAGTCGCTGTCCAAAACAAGCCAAGGACGTTCTTAGGTTATTTGCTTTGTACCTTAAGAGTATGTTTTATGCTCTGTCTGGAAGTGTCGAGGACATCAAAACACATTTGTTTGCGGATGGCATCGTGTTACTGGCGCGTCTGCCTGAATCCCTACAACTTATAATCAATTATTGCCCCATATTTCTTTCGGAAATAAAAGCAATTCAAAAGGCAGCTCGCTTATTATCAATGTGTTCAATAGATAACAAGTCTATTCTTTTTTTTATAAATAGACAGTCAGGACTCCGGACATACCGTCGACATGATCCAGGATTGTTAAACACTGCTGTTTATCTCTACAAGAAATAACAGTACGCCAAAATGGTATTCCGTGGGCGCCGTCGCGTAGTGGGTACGTGCGTCGACTACTACGCTCGAGGTCGTCGGTTCGAATCTCGAAAAAAAACATCAAACATTTTTTCACGGCTCCACCTCTTTCGAGTCACTGACAATGTTCAAAGAGTATAACTGTCTAGAAATAGCTTCTCAATCTCGCCGTTCGGAGTCGGCATTAAACTGTAGGTCCCCTCCGCTCGTGACAGAACAATAGCACGCACAAGACGAGTGGTTGCTGAGAAGCTAGCGCCGCCATTATTATTATTATTATTATAATGGTATTCCAGGCAACAAATTAGCTCGATTTGAAGCGGCTATGTTATCGACGACACCACGCTTTGGACATTGTCTATGCCTGTGCACCGTAGAGCAAGACTGAGGTGATCGGCTTGGTCTGTAGTATTGAGTCCAAAGAAATCACAATTGAGAAGTTGAAGTTGTTGCGGTTGATCTCGGTACTGATGTTTCGGAGCCGAGATAGAGGAAATTCCTATCTGTTTGGCCAGAACATTGTGCCTTTCTGACAAAGTTGTCAATATCATACGACTTTTGTCAAAGACACAGCATATTCCTATCCGTTAGCAAAACAAATATGAGCCATCTCTGGTCACTGCCTCCTAGACAATCATGCTGGAAGAATTACTTTTGCAGGGGACACAAGGATTTGACATCCCTGTTTCAATTACATACGTCAAACCGAACTGTCATCCCTGATTGTATATATTCAATCCTAGATTTGTAATATTGTAAAGATTTGCTACAAGAATAGTGATGCGAGCAGATCATGATCGAGACAGAGTTCGGCACCCAAGTCTTTAGCCCCTTACATCATCGAAATACACACTCTGCAAAAAAATATACCTGCCATTAGTTGTTGAAGAAAACTCACATCCATCGTTTTCACTGCGAGTCCAACATTTGGGTTTATCTTACCGCGTATTTTGCCTCTACACCGTTATAAAGAAATTGAAGCCTGCTGACCACAGAGTGCGTAGAAGATACGCCGATTGCGTGCTGGAACGTCAGCGTATCAACGACCAATTTTCAGACAACATTTTCTTCAGCGATGATGGCTATTTTTTACTCGGTGGATGCGTTAACAAGCAATTTGTTGCATATGTGGAAGTTAAAATCCATATGCAAATGTGGGAAAACCATTGCATCCACAAAAAGACAATGTTGGTCTGGAGTACGATCTGGTGGTGTCATTGGTCCATACTTCTTTGAAAATAAGAATGGTGTAACATCACCGTCAGATTTTATCGCTATTTTTTCTCGAATCGAATATATGAATGTGGAAGACATGTCCTTTCAACAAGAAGGTGACACATCTCATACAACACGACCCGTTTTGGCATTCGCAATAAGCAAGTAAAATTTCCTGAACGAGTTATTTCGCGTTTTCTTTCTATGGACTTAAAAATCATATTTAGACACACAATCTGCAAACCCTTGACGCTTTGAAAAGGAATATTTGTCTAGTTTTGGGTGAATTATTGCCCAATAAGTGTCGAAACGTCATTTTGCCTGCATATATTATACAATAAATCTGTTTTATTTAAACTGACTTTCGGAACTACAAACTGGATGACCAAACCGATATCACCACGAACCCATTCGGACTCTTGACAATCAGAACCCAATAACCTAACCAGACTTAATCTAACCAGACTTAACCTAACCAGACTTAACCTAACCAGACTTACCCAAACCTATCATTAGGCCGTCAAGATAAAGCTATGTCAAAATTCTATTAAAAAATAAGAAAATATGATGGTGGCTTTCGACTTGTGTAGTTCTGTTCAAAAGCCGAAACGTGGCACAAAGTTGTTCATGTATTCTTTTGCAGCAAACTGATTGATTTTTCAAGCATTACCTTTGCAGGAAAGGCGAATTGTAAAAAATAAACATTCGTCAAGAACATCTAAGAGAAAACTAAATATCAGACTTAAAAAAATTAGAAAAATGGTGCTTCTTACCCGACATTACCTACACATCTTGATAAGCTTCTATGGCCTTCAAACTCAAGCATCCCTTTCAAAGTATCGCCGAAAATACGAAAAATAAATTGTAGCAGTGTTTCTGATGCAATGTCAATTCAAAACAGACCTCCAATACTTAAGATCCAATTATAATGACTACACAGAAGCTTAATAAAATTGAAACAACCGAGCAAGTACAAAAACAAGATACACTGTGACTATAATAACACCTTCGCTCAGTTTCGTTAAGTTCGTTCACTTTTGCCTGCTTACGTGAGAGCGAAATAAATCGCTTTCTACGTATGCAAATGTCAGTAGACAGCTGAATTCTCCTGAAGTTTTTTAAAGCAATTATGAACGATTTGAAATTTTACGATGCTTTTGTTTACTTTTGACAGGAGCTAAAGTTTTTGAATGGCTATTATAGTTAGACCTTTCGTATGATTACTGACAGTTTCCGCACGAACTGCACCTCCATTTCTTTTCGTCGCCCGGAAAATTGTTGCCAAATTGTTGACAATGCCTCTCTGTAAATAACTCGAAAATATTGATCCCATATTTAGGCATACGAAGAAATGCTTTCTTGTTTCTTAAAGTCTTTCTGCTCTTTTGCCCTAACTCCCCTAATTTATCTTTCATTAACAGAGACTTGGGCACAATGGACTCATAGTGGTCTAAGTGAGCCGTGACATGTTCGTCATGTCAACAAGGGCACCCATCTACCCAACCTAGCCTAACAGAGACTAGATGTGCACAAAATGTCCAAAGACAATATTTTTAATTACGAAAATCGTGAGAGAAAAAAAATTCCCTTCCAAATTGAAAAAATGCCCAAAGTCGCATAGAAGACAAATGAATTGGCGTATACATGTATTGCGTCTGAAGAACTTCCACACAACCCCTGCCCATAACATGTAGCCTAAGAGAAAACCTTGGGAATACACAAGATTATACGGTCTCCGTCGTCCCAAGTATCCAATCAAAAACCCAATGCTCATCGTCTAATGTCCCATTGGCAAGTCGCGACTCGTGTTGGAAAATAGATTTCCACGAAATCATCTCCGCCGGTACAAGCCGGTACGTTCGAAAATAAAATCCCATAAGACTCCCTTGACGACACACTTAAGACACACGTTAAAAATTAAAAGAACGCATAGTTACATCCAATTAGTATGAAAATCTCAGCCATTAAACCATGAAAGTTTGAATTTCCAAGAAAAACCGTAAAGCAAACGACCCAAGAAACATAAGCCAACAAAACACAAGAAGAACGAGAAGAAAATGAAAATGTAAGGAAACGCCTTATGTTGTCAGCCGGTGCAGTTACATAATCTTACTTTTTATCACAGCACCCTCGACATGTCGACCGAGAGAGAAATATAAATCCAAAATGAATGTAATTCTAATGAAAGCCATTCTGATTCTCCTCGCCCCCATAAAATATCAATCACGTCCCAAATACACAAACAAACAGAACTTCCTTGTGTGTCATGTCATGTCATGGGGAAGCAACCGAAAAAGGAAGTCAGAGATAAAGACACAAAGGACAGCATAAAGGTCTATGACAAGGCATGTTCGATGATCAATCGATCTCTGAACACTCATATACACACCTCAGATGATCAATTAGTGATCGAATCCTTTTCGGATCTCTGGGAGATCTCCCCTTCGATCGGCGGAGTTAATCCGTGTTATCTTTTCGTTTCTTGTTAGCGTTGCTTGTGATGTATTCACAGTCAATCTTACTTGCTTCCACAGAATCAAATTAACACTCACTTTGCTGCGTTGTGGCCTCCTTTAAAGGGTGGTAAGCTTTTCACATTTTTTCTTTCACCTCGCAGCAGGATAATGAGGTTCACTTTGGTTTGTTCGTTTTATTTATTTTTCTTTTTTTTTACTTCTTGGAGAAGATTGCAACACTCTTTACCGTTCTACCTTTGTCAGGGCGAACACAAAAACGAAAAACAACAACAGAGAGTGAGAGAGAGAACAAGGAACGAGTCCTTCCTGCATCAAATGCGAGCTACAAAGTCTGCCGCATCTACGAGGTATTGTATATCACTAATTGGGATGGGTGGGGCGTTTTTTTTTTCTTTCTTCGTTTTCCCTTTTATTGGCTCTCCTTCGGTGCTTTCTCTGGGAATCGATGCAAAATTAATTGCATTTCTTTTCTTCTAATTACCGTTAGATGCAATCTCATTTGTTTTCAAAAATTTTGCTTAAGTTTTTCTTTTCCCTTTTTGCACTCAACAATAAAGAACAAAAATAAAAAAACTATTCACTCCGCCCAAATTTGGCAGCACTTATTGCGTTTGACGAGCAACTCTTGCCCGAGGTGAGAATTTATTTAAACAAATTAATTTGTGTTTTAATTGTTTGACTAAACTACGCAGCAAATTTTGTGGGATTTTATTTAAACGCTCGCGAAATAAGAAACAACAGAAGGTTGCTGGTGCTGCCCGTGTGTATACACCGTAAAACCGAAGCAAACTCAATGATGGCGACGCCGGGACAGTGAACCCTTCTTCATCTCTGTGCGCTCTTTGAGGGTAGTTTTTCCTGTGATTTCATGTACGTTTGGTTTTTTTTTTTGCTTTCGTTTTTCCCGGCATTTGTGCAAAGTGAAATACACTCCGGGAAATCGCACTCGGCTGAGAGGGCAGCACTCTCTGGCTATTCAGCGAGAGAGAGGAAGATTTTTTTTTGTTGTATCCTTGTGCGACCCGGAGGATTTGTTTGGGTTGGTTATGTACGAGGTGGCTGTGTGGGTGGACAAGTGCGCGTGTGTGTGTGCTGCGAGGGTTGTGTCGGCGTTTTTCCATGGCATCTCTCTCTCCAGTCGGACAATAATAACACAACAAATGATTCTCATAACACCGGGTAGTCAAGGGATGGGGTTAGTCACCTTCAGTGGGGGGGAGTGAAATGGTAGAGCGTGCGTAGCCGGTTTTTGCGACTTTTCCCTGCGCCAGGGTGGTGGTGGAGGTGGTAGCAGCGGTTGTGTGTTGATTGCGTATTTTCCGGTAGGGGTGGGTGATCGATGATCAGCCTAGAACAATATACATCGTCGTCCGTGTGGACCAGACCGTGGGGTGGGTGTTGTTTCTGCTGCGTATTGCTTGCGCTTGAGTAAAGACAAGAGGAGGGCCGCACAATGAATGGGTGTAGTGTCAGAATTTTTAATTACACGCTGTTGTTCGAAGCTGTTCGAGGAGTAATTAACAAGTGGATTGTTTGATTAGTTGCGAGTCTGGTGGATGTTTACACCTGGAATAAATTGAAGATTGTCACTTGTGTTGGAACAAGCTTATCAGAAATGAGCACGCATTTTGGGGAAGCATATTCAGAAGAAAACCATCTCCAGATCGCCCCACCCCAAGAATGCGGCTGAACATAAAACATCTGTACTTCAGCCTCAACAAGCCGTGTCATAAATTTCCAGAGCTCGGAAAAACGTATTTCAACTGCAGTGGGATAATAAAACGATGTACAGCAATGATTATTCATTGGACAACTGCCTTCTCGATTGATTTAGTGACTAAAGAGAGGGTGGTTTCGGTTGGGACATGCGCCTGCTGCCGGATTAATTCATTCCCGGAGAGAGAACAGACTTGGGAGAGGAAATGTTGCTGAATACAGGGTTGTTAGCATTTCTATTTTGGTGGAATTGTGAAGTAGGGGTTAAAGGAGATAACTTACCACATACGGCTGCAGGCCTTTGATGTAATGATTTTGACTATATTTTTATTGAGTAAATGATTTCTATGACTTCTATGTTCTATGATCTAACTTGCGATTAATTTCACGAAATGTCAAACAAGAGTCAATTCAGAAAATGTCATTTTTTTAACTGAAGAAATTTCTCTTCATTTCTTCTCTACCATCCTTTACGTAGTGTAAGCCACAACACTTTGCTGCAACTAGGTGGTGGACAAGTAAGCGACCAAAAACGACCCCTACATGTAACCCAAGGCCCGTAGCGTGTGCAACTCATTAATGAAACTCTTCTATGCAGAGCGAGTTTTGGAAATTTTTTAATAAAGTCATCATGATCTTAAGACTTTAATAACTCCCTTTCTAATGGCATTATAGACAAGCTTACCAATCTTTCTTGAGTCATAGTTGTCCTTAGGTAATTTTTTATTATCTTAAGTTTATAAAAACAACGTTCTTTTGAAGCTACTGTGACTGGCATCGATATACAGTCGAGTCCCTCTAAGTCGAACTCCCTCTAAGTCGAATTTCCCTCTAACTCGAATTTTTTCGCCATATTTATTTTGGCATTCCCCTCATTTTCTATACAAAACCATCCTCTAAGTCGAACTCTCTCTAACTCGAACTAATTTGATATCCTGTGAAAATTCGACATAGAGGGAGTCGACTGTATTTTATTTTGTTGGTTTAAGCTTACAATGCGCCCCAATAACTTGGCACCCTGTGCATTTGTACATCCTGCACATATTATAGGGACGGCCCTGCTTGTGTGTGTCTAGTGGCGGAAAGAAACCCAATAAGCACTCTCTGCCATTTTAATACCAGAGCTCTAAAAGGAGCACGAAAAAAGGTTTATTTTAGTTTAGATCAGAACCATCTTGTAGAGTTTAGGGATATCACATTTTCCTTGATGATAATCTTGGCTGTTTCTTCAAGAGATTCGATAAAATGTCCTCCCAGAGCTCTGACTCTAACCAGGTACAAAGACAGAGTCTCCCTTTCCTTACGAGAATGGTTATTATAGAAAATGCACAATTTGGCTGCTGGTTCTCCTATTGGCCATTGGTCCAGAATGATGCCTGCTATTCTTGCGACGTTGGTTCGAGTTATGTAAAGGAATTCGCTTGTTCTAGCCAAGTTAATTAAGCTGGTCCATGTAAGGCTGTCCATCTTCAGGAAATGCGCTTAAATTTTTCCCTCGAGCAACCGGAACGGAATCTGTACTTCCATTACGGTCGAACGATGAAATGTATTATTTTCCAGAATGTTGCTAGGTCCTGGAACTAAAACTAAAGTGACACTTCATTGTTCCTTCAACGAAATCAGCTCATAGCGACATTCCTCAACTATCTTTGAGGTTATGCAGGCCGACCCGATACCCTACTAGCAGCTTGACTGTCAACAAATATAACTACAATATGTTGTGGTCTATTGTTCTGATGTAATCTTGTAATACGACAGGCCAACCGAATAGCGAGGATTTCCGTTGAAAAAACAATAGTATTCTTTTTTTGGGAAGATTTTTGAGACACTACTGGATCACTCAGACTCAAAACTGGTCCATTGTACTGACAGGTAGTAACTTACTCCAGTGGCGTTAATTTTATCGCAACGGCAAATGGTGACTGGACCAGATTCAATTTCACTGGAATTCGAACCTGGAACCCCTCGAACTAGGAACAGGCACTTAGTCAACTACGCCATCCAGTCTTTTAAAGAACACTAGTATAGTCTGATTGTCTGAAGGAAGTAGATATCTTAGGTGCTACGGAGGAAACACCTGCACCAACTTCTCTGGGACGCGACGTATTGGGAAGTGTAACGCTAAAGTCCAGGACGAATCAGGGCCTCAATTAAGAAGCTTCCAGCACGATCTATTGCTAGTTCTTCCAGTTGCACACGCCAAGTGAGTTGAATTTATACTGAATTTGTATGCGCCACCTGTATTGTTATCGTTCACTGCTGCAGTGGCCCACAGGCTCAAAGCTATGAATTTTTCGGATTGGTACAGTTGGCCGATTCACTCATACGCTCGAAAGAGGAATACCTGCACTGGCTCATGCCCCTGTACTGCCCGTATGGTCGCTGTATAAATCTTCTATTATCGCCAATCGCTGGCGGAACTTCTGACCGCGACCTTATGCCAAAAAACTACAGCTTCTTCTTTGTATGCTGCTACAATCCGTGTTGGACCTGAGCATCAACTAATAAGCATCTCCAGCCACTTTTTGCTGTCTCCATTTGCGCACAAGCTGTTTGGGATCATTTTCCACTTATGTGCTACGTGGACGTCTCCTGTTGCTTTCTCCCACAGGAATCGAAGATTCTTCGGGCTAGAGTAACGTAGCACAAGCGTTCTTTATGCCTAGCCACGCAAGGCTAGACTTGAACCGCCGTACAGTCCATATAGTTCGTGGTTAAATCTTCTCATCTATCCAACATTAACCCTCCTCTCAGAATCGTTCGCAGAATTTCTTTCTAATAGAGCACGGGCTTCATAACTCACGTTGAATATTGTTCAAAGCCAGAGAAAGATACAGAATTGTACCGCTTATAGAGGATTTCACATCACTCTGGACTAGAGAGCCAGGAATAGGGAATAGAATCTAAGACTCGCGTACTTATTTTTTGCTAAGAATGAATTTAATTCTCATCAAGACGTTTTTAGGTCATCTTCAGGAACCTCTGAAAGTCTGAAAGGAGATATGTTGTTGTCCTGCACACTGTCAGCCAGACGTAGAATTCTGAAGATTGAATTGAAGACGTTAGATGCTATGATGGGGGCAGACCTAAGAGCAACACACACCTAAGATTACGTGGGATGTCATTAAGGACCTTCGTGATATTTAACTTGGGTGCGCTTTCTTTGGTGCTACGTCATTAAATGGTAAAAAAGTGGGAAAGATCTAGGAAAGACCTAGAAACCAAGGCATTTGTCTCCAAAACGTGCCTCCGCTGAACTGAAGATGACACTCACTAACAATCACAATTATTGCGGAAAAAGAATGCAAACGACTTCACGGCATCTCACTAGAGGCTGTAGAATTGTGTCAACTTCAATGCAAACCTTTGGGAGAGCTTGTGAGGGAAAAGTGCGAAAGTTTGGCCTCAGCTTAAAGTTAAGGGACTGTGGGAGACTAAACTATCAACAAATTATGTCCATCCAATGGGATCTTCCCCAGGCGTAACAGCTTGACTGTGGCTTTCAAAATTGTTAGTTCCATCTCCTTGTCGTTGCTCGGTAAACATTCCATTGCCCTCCTCTCGAAAATGCATGCGATTCTTCAGCTCTCTCTTCTTCTTCATGTCGGTCATTGTTTCATTCAATTTTCTATGTGATAAGAGTTATCGATGAGGAAAGTTAGAAGTGTCTTCAATAAATTATTAAAAAAGTCATTTGAACTGAGAACATTCATCAGCCACAAATCGACATCCAAATCTGTGACCGTAACGTCTGTATTAATTTCTGCAAATGGCTCATGAAAGTCACCCACATAAACTTCCCAAACGGACACCACTCACTTTCTGAGAGGAACAACACCCAGCCAGACCGAAGGTCAATGGTCTGCTAAACAAAGTATCTCACTGATCACACGACAAATCACTTCCCCGTCAATTCCACTCGAGTTCGATTTCAACTCCTCCTCCAATCGAGCGAAACGGAACATAAAAGAGCACACAAATCAAACCGCCCACGTATGGCTGTGCCTTTCCAAGGTATTCCAAAGTATTCTCCACAAAGTGTTAGTAAAATTCAGTTAGTCCTTGAAACATACAAATCGGTGTTAGTCGTGTTAGCCCACCACAAGGTGACATCTTCCCATCACCAAACCACCCAAAGCCACTTACCTCAACATTCTCAACATCAAAGTACGACAGCGTTCGCTTGGTGAGCTCAAACCAGCGCTGCTTATAGTTGACCGGTGTGAAGCGTTTCTTGTTCTGTGCACGTTTAACCATCATCCCGCTTTTTACAATATCATACAAGCGCTCGGACATTCTATCCATTCTGCTTAGCTTAAGATTCCTAGAAGAGTTTTCATTCATTGCAGGCGCTCTCTGTGCTTGGGTGGGGCGTGATGCTGTGGAGGATTACAATGAACTTCAGTGCTTTCTGATGCAATTTAACGGTGCACCATCATCTGTTGTGGTTCTGTTTTTTCTTTTTTGACATAGATCGCCAGTTAATCTAAACGGGGAAAGAGTTCTATCCGAGAGACCGAGAAGCAACAGGAAAAGTAGAGCGGATAGCAGCCGATACTAAACTAAATTAATAGGCCAAGAAATCACTGAGATAACCCGTTCCTATCGCGAGCGATGGACACACTCGCATGTGTGCGAGACACAGACAATTCAATTTGCGGTTTCTTTCTTGAATTGAATAGAGTTGACACATTCCCATCCGCAGAGCGAGTGTGAGAGACGACGACGACGACGACCAGTTCTCAAGGACGTTTAATGCTAACCAACATAATAAATTGAATCTCTCCAGCGGAGCGGTGGTTCCGTTCACGCTCGAACGATAGATACACTGTAGCCGTACATCACACCTCCAGCGCATACCGAGTAGCCGGCGTTGATAGCGGCGAACGCCTGTCCGCATGCCGCACATGCGGCAACATCTTCGGCGTTAACTAGTATAAATTGTGATTCATCCGGTTGGGCAAGACTCCGGGGCTGTGACTCTTACTTCGAGTGGTCGCAGCATGGAATCACAATTTAAGAGTTGCACATGATTTGGTTAGCACGGTTTTTTTCTCTCATTTAATTTAACGCCATGTATGCCAGGCCACGATATGTGGCGAAGCAGGAATGGAGAGACTCGCTGGTGGAAGAGGAGAATCACCGACAAAGTGTGGTCAAGTTATGCTCACAGTTCACGAATTGTTGTGGTTTTTCGTGGGATGACTTATGCCTGAGAAATGGACTTGCGACGAGTCATAGGCGGAGGAGATGCTTTCGGTGCCCGGTTCGGGGGGTAGGTGAGCAATTTTTCGGAAATAAATTAAAGATTAGACGTGGTCAGCTGGAAATTGAGATTGAATTACCCCGGAAACAGACGCAGCAGTGAGAGATGGAAGGCTTGAAATGGCGGTCCGTGATTTAGGACGATGAGGTCGACCAGTTTATCGGTGTTTTCCCCGAAAAATAAAACCACACCGATACGTGAATAGGCTGCAAACATAAACACCAACCACATTCCGTTGGCAATTTCGATTCATTAGCACGTTCACCAATCCAGAGAGAGACTCAAGTGGCCGGCTGGGCATCGGGGGAAGATAGTGCGCAGTTGTACAATACCCAGACACGAATCAGTGCTAAAATGGGAACCTGTTTGCTTGCAGGGCTTACTTAAAGAAAAAAAACAAAATTGGAACGCTGAAGAGATTAAAAATGTGTCTATTCCTTGGAGATCTCCAGGTGCATGCAAATCTTGATGATGAATTGCTGGAGACTCCCTTGACAGGACGGGATGGAAAATGGACAAGGTGGACAGATATACACTTGGTCTATGCGGCTCTAGTAGGGAGTGAAAAAAATAGAAGCAGGCAGTTGATTAAACTCGAAAAAGGGTTAAACAAAAAAAAATGCTACGACGGATGTTTGCTTATGTCTGGAGGTGAGGAGGAATAGCATGGATGACAGTCCTTTGTAACGTTTCTTCAATCTCATGAACCAGACAACTCCTGGGCCTGATCTGATACCGGCTTTGGTGTGAAGGTCTGTCGTAGACGAACAATTCCTACAAGGTGAAGAAAAGTTTGTAATGGGTGACCAGATAGCAGTGACAGCAATGTTTTCCAAATGTTTTAGCAGCTGTTAAAGTTACCAAATGACATCCAGCTGTCAAAATGTTCAGTAAAGTTTGCCATTTCGTCATTCATCGTTTCACGCTTGCTGAGCGTGCGGATATTATTAAAAAAATATTTTCGAAATTCCGACAAAGTTGTAAATACGCAACGTGAATTTTGTTGTGAGGTCAGTGGTCATTATGGGTTCAGTGTGGAGACGATTCCTTGGACCGTGGAAAAGTTTGAATGTGAGTACAATCGTGTGGACCTTAAGCTACCAACCAGACAGAAATTGGTGAGAAATGAAGAAAACACAGCCGGCGTAGGGGCCAGTATCGAACAACACCCAGAAATGTCGATTCGACACCGATCAAATGAATTGGGCTGCGCCAGAGTGTCAACACGGCTTATTTTGCGGTTGGATTTAAGTCTGTTTTCGTATAAGATTGTGCTTATGCAAGAATTAAAGCCGGGCGACCATAAACAAGGCCGTGAGCACTAGAAATGTTTCGGATTTTGGCAAAAAAAATCATCTTCTCGGACGAGGCCCAGCAGCTCAGTGGATATTTCAACAAACAAAATTACCATACAGTACACAAGGTTTCGATCAAGCATCAATGCATCCACCAAGATTGTCTGTTTTGTGCGGTTTATGGCATGCGGCATCATCAGATTTTATTTCTCAGAGCTGACTTTCTGTGGCTAGAGCTCGACACCGTCTATTTATCCAAGCGGTGGTTTCAAAAATTCGGCGCTTCATGCCGTACAAGCGAACCAACGCTCAAAGTTGCAAAGGAGAAATTTGGCGCCTGGGTCATCTCACGGCGGGCGCTCATCAATTGGCCGCTGCGATCATGCAACTTGACACCACTCGATAATTTTCTCTGGAGCTGGGTCAAATCCTTAGTATTTGCTAATAAGCAAACCACTTTGGACGAGCTCAATGCAACATTCAAGGCGCCATTTTGGAATAACGCCGAACATATCGGATCGTGTCATCAAAAATTTATGTGCTAGTCCTTGCATACTGTCATAAATGTAGCTTCAAAATAAAGCCAGAATCAACTTACACCGTTTTTGTTTTATTTAGATCTATTTTCCTATCTTTTTATCTGTTTACCCTGTAGAAACAAACAGTAGAAACACTCGAGAAAATGTGAAACAAAAAAATGCTACGACGTATGTTTGGTTATGTCTGAAACTGGAGAGACTGGACAAATAGTATGGATGGCACCCCTTTATAACCATTTTTTGATCTCATCAGCGAAGCAACCCTTTAGATCGTGGCCTGATCTGGAAGAGGTTTTGGTGTGAAGGGACAAATGGATTCATTGACGAACGATTCCCACCAGCTGAAGAAAAGTTTGTTAAGGATTTTAAAATTGACACTTGAGAACTGAGAACTTTCACTGTGAACGGACACTTAAACCAATGACCAAACTGTCAAAGTCAAATTGTGCAGTAAAAACCACGTTTTCATGGCGAAATCCAATAACGAAGAACACTTACAAACAATTAAAATTTACTACCAAATTTACGAGTCGGTGAGTGTTAACGTGGTCGTTGGTTAAACGGTCGTAATTCTTGTCCGAATAGACAAGCAATTCACGGTCTAGTGAACAAATTTGACTCAACATTTTCGCTAATGGATATTCTCGTGCCAGTGAGACAACGAGTTTCCGAGAATATTCCTGACGTTCAATAGTCCATCGAAAACGAAAAGAACATTATTACAGCATTTTACAACTAAGTCCAAGATCGCTTTAGCTAGAGCATAACAAACAGCACTGACTGTACGTACTTAAACATTCTGATAGACAGGCAGGTTGTGCCAGAGCAGTTTGAAGTAGCACAGAAGCGTCAAAAACTGTGCTCTATTGTTATAAGTCCCTTTAAGAACTTTGCAGAAATTAAAAATTCTCCCTACATTGGGTCTCTCGACATCAGAGAATAATAAGAATTAAAATAGTTGCCGAACTAGCTAAATGAGGAGCCCCAATCCCGATGTTGAAGTATAAGGTATCGTGCTCCCGACCCGTGAAGGGTCTCTGCCTGAGAAATCCCGAGAGATACATTCTCCAAATCGGCTTATTTTCACCGAAATCAATGATGAAGTGCCAAAAACGACTAGCAGTACATGGAACAAGAGCAGTTCCTGCCTGGCCTAACTATTATATCCATCGCAAACGAAACGGAAACAGCCGATTCCATGGCGTTCTCAATCAAGTATTGGACATCGCTAGGACCACACTATGGCGAATTTTGAGAAAGGATCTTGGCATGCACCCTTAATGGCACTACTCCGAGGTGGTCTTGGGCCTATATTTTCAGCAACCATTCGTGTTGTGAGTGTTGTTGTTCTCTCTCGAGTGAAAGCGCCTACAATTCAATGAAGAGCGAGATTGAGAAGCTTAACTCAAAAATTAAATCCACTCGATCATCTGGAGCCACGTGCGTTCTCGAAAATGTTGGAAGATGACCAATTTCATTTCATTTTAGCGCATTTTTGCCTAAACGGCTTCCTCAACAAACAGAATATGCGTTATTGGTAAGGTGAAATTCCACACCACTTTACCGACTGTATAGTGTGGTGTTCATGCTGGTTGTGTCATAGGGTATTTTTTGTCATGTGTCATTTTTTTTCATTGATAAGAATGATCGCTGCAGTCAATGGACATCGCTACAGAAACATGTTGCAAAGTTATTTCTTTGCTCAATTGCATGGACCACAGAGGAAACCATGAAAACCACGTCATTAAAGTCTAGGTTTTAACAAGACGCTGCCACAAGCCACGCAGCGGGTGTAACAATCGACTTATGGAAAACTCAATTCGATGAACGTGTTTGTCGATAAATGGTCCATCGATTGGCCGTCCAGATTGTGTGATTTAACACCTCTCGACCTTTTCTATGGGAATACGTTAAATAATTGGTCTATGCCAACAAACTGGCGACGTTAGAGGAGGAGTGTCAATATTGAACGAGGATAGCGACTGTTTTGGTATAAATGTGTGGGCGAACCCTCGAAAATTGATTTCAACAAATCGACCGCTACAAACATGCCCATGGTGGACATATGAACAACGTCGACTTGGATACATAAATGTTTTGATAGTACTTCAAACGAATAATACAATTTGCGAGATATCTTGAATGGTTTGGATTTTATTTAAAGCAAAAGTTGTCAAGTCCTTACTGGAAAGTTCTATAGTTAGGTGAAGAAGTTTAAGTAACGCAGAACATTTGTAAGAATTGATCGAAAGAGCTATGTGATTGGCAACAATTAGATCTATCATCCGAAAATTCAATACGACCATTCTATTTTAAATAAAAATGTTCAATAATTGAACTGGAAGGAGACATGGGGAAAAATATGTACCAAAACTCCACCACATTGTAACTCTTGCGTTCCCTTAAGGGCAACTGCGGCCTCTCTATAAGTATGCAAATTTAAAACGGATGACACATAGGGAAACCACAAACTTTTGCTGGAAATGGCCACAACCAACAACTCTCCTCTGTCAATAATAATCTCGAATTCCCCGTACAATGTGAGCATCTAAAAAAACGACTGAATGCTACGTGCAACTTCGTCCACTGTGGATGTACGAAAACTTTCCTGCACACTCGCACGGTCTCTGCGTTTCATTGGCGCTTAACACCACTCAACAGTGTCAATAGCCTCGTTTGTGCACACGAAACAAGCTAAAACTATTTTGTTGTCACTTTTAAACGCTATCGAGGCTCAAACAAAAAACTGCATCCGGATCATGTTGAAAGCGGAACTGAATTGAGGGCGGATACACACGCTTACGAAACTGTGCTCTTGTTGGTCCACAATAGCTTTGAGGGAACAATCGCAATGACTAACCGAATGTAAGCTTCCACAACAAATTCGTTTAACCGCCAAAATATGCCACAGAAAACTTCTCAAATCACTGTACATACTACCTTGTTGTTCTCCGCCCATATCATGCCGCACAAAAGCGATAAAGCGAACGGCGATAAGAGTGCAAGCATGTTCTCTCTCATTTGCAGCACAAATACAAAACAAATTTAATGCCACCGCCAGCCACCAATTGGCAGCAAAACAAATAAACAGAGATTGCTGTCGGAAGGCAGTCCACCACACAAGTCTGTTGATAAGGAAAAACACAGCAACGCAGGCACGAATGTTATTTCAGTGCATTCTTCAAATAAATCAAGAAAATATATGGAATTTTCTCCCTCCAGCTGCTCTAATGCATCCCATCCATCAGGCATTCCTCGCATTCAGACGGATAAGCGAACCCCGCCTGAGCAAAACAAGAAACAAATCAAAACAAAAAAAAATAAACCACAACGATGAAACGATGCCAAATTAAAAATATGCAAATATGTGCGAAAAAAAACTTGTCAAAATTTCAAATCAACAATTTCATGTGCAACAATCTACAGATAACAAGAAAATCAACAAAGCAGACGGTCAAGCAAATCAACACCAAAAAGCATCTAAAGTGCAAAGAGACTAGCATGGAAAAAACCAAAATACCGGAATAGTTTTGAAATCGAGAGTAGTCTTGGAGATTTGAAGATTTCAACAGATCGACGACTAGAGACTTCTTGTTCGGTTTTTGTTTTCATGGACGATATTTATTGCGGTCCGCTGATGGCACGAGTACTTTTTTCCACTTTAGCCGCCCATGTAAGGCATTATATCTCACAAAACACTAAGTTATTCACTGAATTCAATTGTGTAATACACTCGAGAATAATAAGCGAATCTTTTTTATGCGAAATAAGTGGAAATTCGATTTTAAAACACGTAAAAAACGTTAAAACTTGATAAAAACTACACCGCGCACCGACGAACACAACACACACTCATCTCCACCGTCAGCCATTCTAGTTTCAAACAAAAAAAAAAAAAAAAAGAAGTCAAGGAAATGAAGTTGGTTGTGGTTTGGTCAGTGATGGACTTGTCTTCGTTGTTTTGCGAGGGTGTTTTTGTTTTTGTTTGAACTGATTTGACGTTTGCTTGGAAGAGATAGGGAAATTCATTTTGACCCGGAATGAATCCAATTGGAAGTGAAAGAGAATGCAAGTTGATTTCGTTTTTTCTTCAAAATTAATGGTGTACACTGGAGACTGGACAAAAATTATTTGAAATGATTTTCTTTATTTATTTTAAAGTTTTTGATTGCAGAAAACAGCCAGTAAATTATTTTGCCTTTTCATTTGTGATTTAAACGATCAGATAAATGGTCTGAAGGAGTCACTGCAACTTTATCTTTTAAAAAATTAAAGTGAACAGACACGGAAAGAAAGAGGAAATGGTACAGATTGTTACGTGGTCCACTTTGCAAAGCAGGTGTATGCCCTTGAAACCAGAAATCAGCCAAATTAGTTGATTTCTGCTTGAAACAGTAAATCTGTAGTAGAATCCAAGAAAATTAATTTATATGCATATTTCTACTGAAATTATTTCGAAAGCAACGAAGCAACAGACAAGAATGTTTACGTTAGAGTTCGAAGGACTGGGTTAGAAGACTAATACATTAGTTGCACTTTTAAACAGATTGTGCTGTTGATAGTTACAAGAGTGCAGTTTTAGCTTTATTATGAGTTGAAGAACAACTCAAGTGTACTCGTACACTTTATATGTTCTTTGTTTAAGCTTGCTAAATACTGTTTCTTTATGTAAACAGATCTTTATCGGTAAGGTTAACCTTGTACATGATCTTAAGTATCGATGTTTTGGTTGTTAATGGATGATCTCTTGGGCACTGTGGAATATCATTGGTCACTGGAGTCCGACCGAAGGCCAGTTTTTCGGCCGAAGCCGAAGCCGAAGCTGAATGTTCGGTCGGACTCTATTGGCCACACTTACAGTGGTGTGCAAAATAATAGGTGAGAACCCTTTATGTTACAACTATCACTTATTTTTCTGAAGACTTTCAAAAACAAGCTGCAAACAAATTTACGAAATGCAGTACCGCGAATGTCCCACTTGTCCGCTATGTTTAAAAAGACTACAACCGATACTTCCATCTTCCGCTCCATTGTAATATCATTATGCGATGTTTAAGTATGCAAAACAATAGCTGCGTTGTATGAAATATTGTTAAATTGTGTTAGATCGCACTGGAAAGAGGTGAGTGTTTTGCTAAAACTTATATTTTCGCTCGTTGATCCAATGTTAATAAAAGATAGACATCACAGATATTGAAATAGTCGCAGGACGCTTAGAACGAAAGTGGTACGAACAATCATCAATGAAATGCCTGAAAAGGGGAAAAAAAAGAACAAATTTATTTTGGAAACAATTGGATGTTCCCAAAACATTGAAACCAATACCTTTGACGATGATTACATAAGGCAAGGGTATCGGATACAGAAATATGATTTTCACAAGCAAGAAGGAGATGGGTTGAATGCGCCGAAAAGTTGTCTTTTTCACCAGAAAATCTAGATTCAAAGCGGCTTCGCGGGTGAAGCATGCCTGTTTTTATCTTTTATCGTTTCATTTTCGACATATTCTCCTAATTTTTGGGTATTCCACACGCAGAAATCTTGCCTCTACAGGCCTTTGTAAACACGCCCTTAAACTGACACAAAGCCGAAGAAACACGAGGAAGGCCACGTAGAACGACGTCTAACACCGATCGCCAAATTGTCATGGCTGCAAAAACTAGTCATTTGCCACATTGAGAAAAATAAAAAATACCTGAGCCTGGGTGTAAAACACATCAACTATAAGAAGGAGGCTTATTAACCACGAACTTTTTGGTGGAAGAACTCAAAAATGCCCGTTCCTAACTTCTCACTCATATCAAACTTACCTAACTTAACCTTACTTCTCGACATCGTCGAAGACGAAAATTCTTTACCAAAGGGCGCAGAAATATGCAGCTGCAAAATGGCGAAATGTCTTATAGTCTTATTAGTTCAGCGTTCAGCATCTAAGGCCTAGTAGACCTTATGACCGAAAGAAGATTCTTCCACCGATAGAAAACGATAACGCAGCAACTCAAAAGCGATTTAGCGCGAAGAAGATTTAGCAACTAGCCAACCGGTTGTACAGAGAGTCTCTCCTGGTTCGAGAAGGAGAGGAAGACCGAGCCTCCGGTATAAAGACCAAGTGATAGCGGATGCAATAAACTCTTACTGGAAGAGAGTGCCCGTCAGCGGCGGAAGGCAATTGCTTAGGATCGTTGTAATTGGAAAGGGTAGCAAGGTGAAATCCACGTCCATATCTTGCTTGTATAATCTGTCCCACGGAATCGCCTGTTTGCTCTTCCGTAATCACCGTCAAACCTGTGGGATAACGCAACGTGGAACCGCCCGTTTAATATGGCGGACACAAATGGCAAGAACCTTAATCAGTGTGTAATTCGAGACAACTTGCGAAGGATCGCGCTGGTTGGAAGGGCTTCTTGGTTGAGGCCAAATCCACCCCAGACTAAGGAGCAACACAAAGAAGAAGAAAAAGAGAACAGTCTTCATTCAGTCCATAGTTTTCGATCGCACTAGTCTCGCTGCAGGCTGCTCTTCTAGGCACAAATTTCCGCATGGATTCCCATTTTTCGATAGGTCCTCAGTATAACTCCTTCCGTATTGCAGTCATAGATGCAGACGTACATATGTCCGGGTTGATGACATCGAAAGCAGCTGAAAGTCCTTTGGCCTGCCCCATCCAACTCTCCGCCCATGGGGACACCCACATACGCCAGATCATTCTTCTTCTTATGATGGCGCTACAGTCCAGGATGGACCTGGACCAGATCCAGTTCCAACAAATTTGCGGTTCTCTCCTGACGGCGTGGTAAAAAACTTTCGATCAAGTATCGTGAACCCTCTAATCGATGCTCTATTTCCACCAACAGGGACACAGAGTTGAGGTTAACACTGACTAAGCCTAGTAAAACGGCAAGATATTCCGCCTTATTCATTTCAATCGGACCGTTTCGCCTACTGGTTCACTCAACCGGGAGAACAGTCCTCGCTGACGTGCATCATTACCATAGTTTCCCATGAGTCCTTGCCCAGATCTCTTCCCACAGCCTGTCCACGAACGCAGGTGATAGGAACTCGGGTTGCATCTTGGCCAACAACTGGTTACAGTTTTGAAGTTGTACGTCATCCATCTCAAACTGAAGACCTTAATGGCGGGCTGAGATTGATAAATCCTCCATCTCAAACTTAGGCCCTGTGTGGCAAGCTGAGATTGATAAATTCTCCATTCTGAGAAGGACTTGCAACGCATATTCCGCTCAATTCAAGTGTGGCCTAAGTGGAGGCCTATAGTGTTCACATACTTTGCGTCAGCTATATGCAGACAGCCCAGACAGGAAATGAATCAGTTGGAATTAGGACAGTTTGCAGCACGTTCTTATTCTCATTCTTCTCATTCTTCTTCTACACCAAACACTCGTGGTTCGCGATCTACCGTTTTGTACCGACTTTTTGAAGAGCTTGTCCACTATACTGTCAGTTGTTCGAAAGAGGTGATGCCGTGAGAATGAAAGCTGTTCAATCCAGGATCGCACCGTGGTCCATGGACGTACGGCGGGGTAGCAGTTGACGCACTTACCCACTAAACCACGGCGGTCACTACAGCAATTCGCCTCTTTGAATTTAGTTGCTGGTGATTGTCATCAAATTATGTGTCAATTTCCTTCCGTTTTGTGGTTTTTCGATGCCGCCATTTCCTCTTCAATCACTTTATCTCCGCCATGTCTTCTTCTCATCTGCAAAAGCACTATCAACTTGGCAACCCTTAAATTTTCTTTAAAGTTTCTCGCCCCCATTCCCCACTTTATCGGCAATACTCCACCGACAACAATCATCTGCCGCAAAAAAATATCCCAAAACAGAGAAAATTCCCACCACCCACTCGCCGCAAATTTCCCGCCGCTCAGTGAAGAATTTTCATTCAATTCCCTTCGAGTCAGTTTTCTGCCGTCGGTCATCAGTGAAAATTCATCTCAAAGTCTCCTCCTCCACCCAATCCCGTGAAAAATCGATTTTATTTTTGGAACCGTTTACATTCTCGGTGAAAAATGTGTCTGTTGGGCTAAATTCACTCAAGTTCACTGAAAAAAAGTTGATAATCTCCGAGGAAAACCTAATTTTCAAGGAAAATGCAAAGCAATCTTCCACTCTTGCTGCTCCTTTGCACCGGGGCTGCCCTGGGCATTGAGCAGGCCTCCGTCGGGGAGTTGTTCACCTTTAAGATAGAACCACACATGTTCAATTGGACCCATCAAGCACTGAGTGATGTGTATCGGTACAGGCCGTCAATTGAGGGCTACCCGGACTTGCCCGTTTGGCTGAGATACATGTACAGCAATGAATACCACTCGGGTTTCCTCTACGGCACCCCACCGGATCGGCTGGCTGGAAAGAAGATTAGCTTGGACATCGTCGCCTTGAATCGAAAGAACTACGAAACGAGGAAGATCGTTCTGTCAATCTACATCAACCACAAGTTCCCTGCGCCCAATGTCATCCAGATGAAGATTGACAACCTGAACTGGGTGCATTTGATGGATCCCGGGAGAGTGGAGAACCTGAGGAACATCTTCAGAAATGACCTCTGGCCGGAGAGTGAGAACGACTTGAGTTTGGTGTTCATGGAGTCAGCTGTGAATATGGGTGGACGCTTACCACTGCGACCGCAGCAGAGAGAGGGGTGAGTTGTTGAGAGACATTCTTGTGAACACTGTGTGATTGGTTTTTGATTTCAGGGTTATTGTGCATCTCGGAAGCTTTGCACAGTTCTCCAGTCGCCTCAAAGAACTCCAGGAGGAGGTGCGACCACTGTACAAATTGCCATCGTGCACGTACAAACGAACCTCTGTGCAGAAGATCTTCGAAAATGCAGGGTTCAAGTTGGATTGGTGCGCCTTTAAAATGGTCGGCACGGAGATATCTCCAGAGATCTTGTTCCACAACCACGGCATGCGTGGCTACCACGGCTCAGAACTGAGCACGTTGCGGCGGACTGACCGTTGGCACGGGATAGCCAGGGAAGACGCTCCGCAGAGGAACTACATCGATGAGTTTGCATTCGCCTTCGCGATCCCTGGAATGATTTTTGCCGTGTTATTGGGAATCCTCTCGGCTGTCCTGTGCTTTCAGCATGAAAAACTGTAAGTTAATGGAGATTTGGGAGGGGAGGGCTTCAAGTGGGACGCAGTTTTTAATTTTTAAGTTCTCTATTTTCTCTCTAAAGACGTGATCCACAGTCTGAATATTTTTTTGCAAACATATTCCACATTTGCGAAGACAAGTGGGCCAGGTAATATGAGTGACGTTTTGAAGGAGCATTTTGTTTTGATTTTATTGATTTTTAAGACGGATTTGTGATTTTTGTTTTGTTTGGAGGGCGAAGTAACAATGTTTGCTGGATTTTGTGATTTTTTCTGTGGAGTGTTTCAATTTTTCCCATCTGTCTTAGCAATGAAACTAAATTTGAATCAATTTTCAGAGAGAAGGAGAATCACTCCGTGTCCACAGTCCAAATGGTTCAGTGCTCTGATACAAATAGTCAACCAACTACCACCTTGCGGAGCTTAAAGGATCCTAATTTGCTTCTGGACAACGCCAGTCTGCATTCCCAGAGGTGAGTCTACCCAAAGCAATCAGAGCAGAGACTGAATAACTTGTTTCGTTTTTCTTGAACAGCCCAAATACAAGCATTTACCCAAACGATAGTCCATCAAATACTTACCTCCGACCAAAGCCGCCACCATATAAAGCACCAAATGTCGGAAAGAGCGGTGCGGATATATGACAATCATCCCCAAGGATTTTATATTGCTAATGCAAGAAGGCATTACAATAATCTGGAGGACATAATCGCAATGAAACGCACATAATCAACGTAATCGGATCATATCCCATAGTCATTACTTCCGTTTGATGCCCCTTTTAAGGGGTTAACTTAGATTAACTTTGTTTTTTGTAGACTTTTATTATAAAGTGACATTTAAACGCATGTTTTGAAGTAGGTCTTTGACGTTCTGTTACCATATTTTCTAGTTCTAGATTTACATTTGAAATGTTGTATTCTTCATGCTTCTTTTATAGAATAAATGTAGACTGTTCTCAATAAATCTGTGTGTTCATTTCTTTTGCGACTGAATACTGCACAGATGATCTACGAACGAAGGTCTTTTAATGTCATTTTCCATTCCGACAAGAAAGTGTTGACCCGACAAAGGGCAAAAATGAAATAAAGACATCCTATTTTTGCTTCCTATTTTCCAGTTTTCGATCTCATTTTCTTATCAGAATAGAAATCGACAAAACATTCGTAATGATAAAAAAAATTAAAATAATCTTCCATAGAAATACAAATTTGGCATCACTTATCATACCGGCTGTAAGCGAGTGTTCATTCCCCGAATTCATTGCACACGGCCAATTGTAAACATTTCAAACAAATTTCATTTTGTTATCATTCCAACAAGTCTCATTGGCTGACACATAATCGTTCCAATTGTCACATCACAACCGCAGCTGATAGGCGGTTTTTCATAAAAATAAGAGTTTTCTTTCGAAACGTGTGTGCGATACGTGGCAAATAAACAAATTAAATGAATCTGCAATCGTTCAAAGCAAATAATTAAATAGCGCAAAATGCCTTTGTTTGATTTCTTGCAGTATATCCTCTTCATCGGTTCGGCATTCTTTGTTTCGCTGGTTCTTGCAGTAAGTCCTTTCATTTTGTTTATGCCTGGCTCCTAATTAGAAAATATGTATTAAATTGCAGCTAGTTATTGTTCAAAAATCTTTAACCACCCCATTGCCAATAATTAAACGTCACAAAGAAGAAAAATACTTTTTAGATCCCAATGCAATCAAAAAAGTTGAATTCCCATCTATAGATGACGAGCCAAGTGTGGACTTGACTGTTGTAATACCCGCATACGATGAGGAGAAACGCTGTAAGCAACTTTGACTGTAACTCACCAATTTTGGTAAACATTTTCGATACTTTTCAGTACCCGGCATGCTGGATGAATGCATGGAGTATTTGGAGAACAAGGCTAACGCTGGAGGATTTACTTACGAAGTGATTGTTGTCAGTGACGGTAGCAGTGATGGAACTGTGTCACTCGCATTGAAGTATTCTAAAAAGTTTACAGCAGAAAACCTCAGGGTGCTAGAGTTGATCGAGAATCGCGGGAAAGGGGGTGCCGTGCGAATGGTGAGACAATATTCATTTGATGGCTTGATGGCGTGACTATAGGCAATCTTTTCAGGGAATGCTAAGTAGCCGTGGGAGATTCTTACTCTTCGCCGATGCCGATGGTGCTACAAAATTCTCGGACTATTCAAAATTAGAAGAAAGTTTGAAAACGATCACAACAGACTGGCAGTCTGATGCCGTCATAGTTGGCTCTAGAGCTCATATGGAAGATGAAGCAATTGCTACGAGAACATTCTTTAGGTTGACTTGATGATTTACCTTGTTTCAGGAAATGAATTAACGCCAATTTTATAGAACATTCCTGATGCATGGATTCCACTTCTTGGTTTGGTTCTTCGCTGTAAAATCAATTCGGGATACACAATGCGGATTCAAACTCCTCTCGCGATCGGCAGCTAGGAAACTTTTTAAAGTTATGCATGTAGAAAGATGGTGAGTCTAGAAAACATAGTTGACAGAGAACGTTCACTTTACACTGTCTCCTACTTCAAATCATTGATTACAAGTATTGTACATCAATCACGTTAAGTAGGTTGGTTTATGTGGCTAAGAAGTGCACTTAGAACAGAGGTGGTCCATTTATCCATGGGCCGGGCAAAAGGAGGATGAGAAACTGAAACCTCTACTACCGCGATTCCTACAGAGAGGGAAGGCAGTGCTTATTTGTATGTGGATACGCCCCGACAGAGAAAAAGGATGATAATAGCAAGGATGACTTCTATGACCTCCTAAATGAACATACGATCAATGCCCTAGCTACGACACCAAGATCGTCCAGGGAGCTCTCAACGCACAGTTGGGAAAAGAAGAAATCTTTGCTAGAGTCATCGGAAAATACAGCCTACATAACAATACATTCTGAGACGGGCTCAGGCTGGTAGACTTTTCGCAACATCCATAAAGGTGACCGCCAGTTACCTGATCGATCAACCGTCAACCAGATCGATCACATTACGATCGACGTCAGACACTCCTCCAGTATTCTCGATGTCCGAACTTTCCGAGGAGCCAACATCGACTCGAATTATTTTCTTGTTGTAGCCAAGGTAATAACGCAGATATCAAGAGAACAATAAGTCTACAAGGAAAACCATGGTTTGATGTCGGAAAGTTACAATTGCAACAGATTGCTAGGAACTTTGCCGACCGAGTCTCCCAGGAACCATCTTAGAGTTCGACGCCGCCTGCATTTATAATTGAAGAAGAATGGAAACGTTGTCGAGAAAGCATCAAAGAAGCTGCCACTAATGTGCTGGGTTTTACAACACCACCCAGAAAAAACCTATGATGGTTTGATGACCGAGTGCAGGCAGGCCCATGCAGCCAAGCAGGCGGCCAACAAGGCAATGTTGCATCGAACGACTAGAGCTGTTCGTGAGCTTTACAAACAGAACAAGAGAAGAGAACCGGCTTCTCAGGAAGAAAAAGAAAGAACGTGAAAAGCGCGCTGTCGAGGAATTGAAGAAGTGTTACGACAGGAATAAAGTCCGAAAGTTTTACCAAAAGGTAAAATAATTATCCGGAGGATTTAAATCTCGGACAGAAGCCTGCCGGGATGAAAATGGACAACTGGTAGTAGAGGCACAGTCGATACTGTGAATTTGGAAAAATCATTTCTGCAGACTGTTAAACGGCGATAAGGACACAAATCCCGCCGTCAGGCAGAATGATCCACTCACTTTGGATGACGATGGACAAGAATCCCGTCTCCCGACTTAGACAAGGTCAGGATGGCAATACAGTCGAATAAAGCTGCTGGAGCGGACGGACTGTCCTCAGAACTATTTAAAACAGTTAGGGATGTTCTGGTTAGGTGCATGCGCCAGCTCATCTGTAAGATGTGGTCGGAGAAAAGCATGCACGACGAGTGGAATCTTAGTGTCGTTTGTCCGATCCACAAGCAAGAAGACCCCTATGACCACCAATTACCAAGGATTCAGTCTCCTTAACATCGCGTATAAGATCTTCTCTGCCGTTTTGTGTAAACGCCTGAAACCATTTGTGAACAACCTGATAGGTCCTTATCAGAGTGGTTTCAGGCCAGGAAAGTCCACCATCGATCAAATCTTCACACTGCGGCATATCTTGAAAAAGACCCAAGAAATGCAAATCGACACACACCAGCTATTCGTCGATTTGAATCCGGCATATGACAGCGTGCATAGAGACGAGCTATACAGCGCCACGTCTAGTTTTGACATTCCTGCTAAACTCATCAGACTGAGAAGCATGACGATGAAGAACTCTCGCTGCTTCAATAAGGTATATGGGTAGACGGACGGAAGCCACGTCTCACTAAGGTCCTTGAGGACCCATTGGATGCTTCAACAAGGTCGGCAACGAACTCACCGAGACCTTCAAAGTCAAAAAAGGATTTAGACATGGCGACCCGAAGAAATCATGTGATTTCTTTACCATAGCTCTTGAGAAGATCGTGCAAAACTCACTGGCCAACACAAGAGGCACGATCTTCCAAAAGTCTGTTCAACTGCTGGCTTACGCGGTCGACATTAACGTGATTGGGCGAACACAGGAGTCGTCAATGATGCGTTTGCTGGCATTGAAACGGAAGCATCTAAAATGGTTCTGGCGGTTAACGAAGGCAAAACGAAATATATGCTATCATCGCAAAAGCACAATACGCACAATATCGACGACTTGGCCAGAACGACATACTTGGCGGCTATAACTATGAGGTAGTGCACTGAGTGTTCGTCTACATCGGCTCCGCGAAAACTAGTGCAAACAACATCAGTTGGTGCGGTCGCATGCTTATCGTAGAAAGACAACAAACATCAGCTCCGAGGTCGAACGCGGAATAACTCGCCAACCGCTATTTTTTTGGCTCAAAAGATAATGGAGTGATAAAGCTCTCTCTTGGAAGACCAAGATAACTTTGTATAAGACGTTGATCATCCCAGAGGCATGGACAATATCGAAAGCAGATGAAGAAGCTCTTGATCTCTTCGAGGGAAAAGTTCTGTGTGCTATCTTCGGTCCTGTTTGCATTGGTGGCGATTGCAAGCGAAGATTCAACTATGTACTTTATGGACTTAACAGCGACATGAGTCTTGCCAGGCGTCAACGAATCCAACGGCTTGGATGGTTCGACAGTTTAGAGTGCATGGACAACTTCTTCGACTCTGAACAAGTGGGACAACGCAACAGAGGACGTTCAAATCTTAGGTGGCGCACCCAAGTGGAGAGGAACCTTAACCAACATTATGTGCGCAATTGACGACAGCTAATAAAATATCGTGCTAGCTGAAAACATATGTTGGTTGAGGCCCAAGTCCACCGCGGACTGCAGTGCCACAAGAGGTTTCATAAATCACTTAAATTATTGTTGCCCCAGTGCGTATCTACTTTAGCTGTGAAGTATCTTCAACTGCATTTGTTACTCACCTTTCAACCGTAGTACAGTTTTTACTTTTATTTTCGCACGAATGGAAAAAGAAAAGAGTGTGCGTAGTAGCAGAATGTACGCTTTGTTTATTTTTAGACCACAACTCGGGTATACCTGCTATCATGGCCGCTAGACTTACATGAGGTGCCCTAATCTTTTCGTGGAATTCTTTTCTTTCCTCATCGATATCTTCCCTTTAACTTCACCAAGATTGTCCTTATCACTTCGATATACAAGCAACAACTCATCAATCAGCGATTTCCGGAACTAATGATAAACATATTTCTCTCCATTTTCAGGGCATTCGACGTCGAATTACTTTATCTTGCCGAAAAACTGAAAATACCAATAAAGGAAGTCGCTGTAAATTGGACAGAAATCGAAGGTTCAAAGCTCACTCCATTCTGGTCGTGGCTACAGATGGGCATTGACTTGTTCCTCATTTGGTTCCGGTATCTAGTGGGCGCGTGGAAAATCGAAGAGCCCAAACCGCACTCGTCGTAGGCGATTCTCAGACCAACCACTCGCAGATCTTTCCATTTAGTATTCTCTTAAGACCAAGATGTGTGTGAAAAACAGAAATAAGTATCTCTAAGGAAATAGTGCATTTCTCAAGAATAAAACCACTAAATATATCTACTAACTGTATAACTGGGGTTTTATTAAAGTAGAAATTAAAAAAAAAAACAAGTCAATAGGTTAACGGGACTTTACACTGAGTATAAAAATAGTAAACCTATTCCGAAGCGCGGTTGGCCGTGCTCATGACCTCCTATCCTCTAAGTTTACGCAGCGCATGCGTCGCATGGCGTCTACTAATTGGCTATTAATGTTACAGGAATCAAAACATAATCAAATTCATTAGTGTGTGTATATGTAGTCTTGGAGGTTATGTATCATTTCGTAAAATAACTAAATTAAGTATCACCGACACGGTCACTTGTGTAGTCTTTGTTTCTTTGCGCCTGCAGCATTCCGTGGAACACGGACTCTGGGTTTTCGGCCAATTCACGTGGCATCCCCTGCTCGACGATTTCACCGCGGTCAAGGACTATGATGCGATCCATATTCTGAAGGCCTGTCAGGCGATGGGCGATGAAGATGATCGTCGAACTCTTGAACGAATTCCGAAGAGCGATTTGAATCGCGGCCTCCGAGTCCGAGTCCAGGTTGGAAGTGCCCTCATCTATGCAGACAACCTGTAATTAGACATCAAATTAGTCTTTGATCCAGCTCCTACAGCAACAACTTTTATTACCTTCGCATTTTTGAGCAGCGCTCTTGTAAGACACAGTAGTTGTCTTTGTCCAGCTGATAGATTGCTCCCGCCCTTCTCCAGTTTTCCCTCCAGCCCTCCCAACGATTGAACGAGAGGAGTTGCCAGGCAATTCGTGATGGCATTCCAAATCTCCGAGTCAATGAATCTCCTCCGAGGATCCAAGTTCTCTCGGACAGTTCCCTCATAAAGGAACGGTTCTTGTGGAATGATTCCAATTCGATCCCTCAACACTCTCAGTGAAAGTGTCTTCAAATTGACAAAGTCCAGGAGAATTTCGCCAGAATTGAGTGGCGCCACCCGAAGCAGGGCAGCTATGATTGAACTCTTCCCCGCTCCAGTTCGGCCAACGATTGCGATTCTCTCAAACGCCGCTGTCTGAAAGCTCAAATTTTGCAATGCTGGTGCCAGATGTTCGCGATACTTCAGTTGGACTCCACTAAAGGTCAACACCCCCTGACTGGGCCAACCGAAAGGAGGATCCGCACTTCCGTCGGCATTTTGCTCCTCTTCCAGTTGCAGGTATTGGTTGATACGCTCCACAGCAATCATCTCTTGCTCCGTCTCCGCTAAGGCATTCAGGACACCACCAAGCAGCACTGTGATGGATAGGGCATAGGAAATGGCCAATCCCACCAGACCTGGGTTGGTGGCATGCGCGGAAGTCATGGCAGCCAGGATTCCAGCGCCACCAACGAACATTGCACCCAACATTTGCAGTCGCAAGTTCAACCACTGTTGTGCGGCTGAGGAAGTCAACTGCGCCTTGATGCTCTCCTCGAGCTTGACCAAGAAGTCGCGTTGAAACCGAAGACTAGCGCGCATTGTTCGAATTGTAGTCAACCCCTCGAGAGTTTCGGTGAAGTGCGTGTAAAGAGGAGACAGCGCGTTGCTGGAAAGACGCTTAATGTCTCGCGACGCGTGACGGTATCGATGCTGTATGTTGAGGTAGATGGGGATCATGGGAATGACAACTATGCCCAACCACGGCATCGCGTACAGACTAATGAAGAGCGAACCTATGAAAAGAAGAAACCTTAGTTCATGATGCTTTCCCCGAGCAGATAGTCAAACCTGCGAGTCCAGCCATCTGTGCGAGTAGTATATTCAAAATGAAGGGCAGGGAGTCATCGACGATGAACGTATCCGAGGAGAATCTGTTCAGAATCCTCCCCACAGAAGTGATGTCGAAAAATTGGAACTTCGTCTGAAAGATGAAATTGCTTGAGAATCTGTTTCACAGAATCACTACTCGACTTACGTATATCACCCGATTCAGGAGTTTCTCGTGGATAAATCTTGCGGCTTTGATGCCAGCGTAGGCAAACAGGAAAGCTCTTGTCAAAGTCATCACGGAATTTGTCAGCGCCAAGGAGGCAAAGATTCCCAAATAGAAACCCACTCCGTGACTTGGAGTCACATCATCACCAAAAGAAGTGTCGGTAAAATTCGTTTGATTGGTCGGTGCGAGTGTAGTCTCAGTTACCCAGTGCGCGAGCCATGCATCCGATATATTTCTCGACAGCTGCATAAGGATTACAAAGAGGAGAACTGCCGTTCCCAAGGGACTTGTGACTGCCTTCCAGTAGCATGCAATCACACTCATCGAAACATTGCCGTACTCCCGGGATTCCTGCAAATGCATGCAGTCATTGAATGTGTGCCCAGAAGACGGTCGGCTCACTTACCTCCATCATCACGCTGTCTAGGCTCTTCCTGTCGGCGTTGTCATCGTCCAGGATATCAATTTTTGACGATCTGCGCTTCGCTAAGTCAATTGTCTCCTCAACATCCTCGCCAATGCTTAGATCGATGCTCTCAGACATAAAATCACTCACAGACACCACTCCATTCTCCACATGGAGGATCTACAAAATGAACTTGACAGTGCATCACTTGAATCACTAGGAGTGTGCTTGTCCCTTACCTGATTGGCGTTAAAGAACAATGTCTTATTGTTCGTCACGATAATTCTTGTTTTCTCCTTCAAAAGTCCCAGCAGGCAATACTTCACGACGTGGTTGGCGACATGAGCGTCCAGCGATGAGAGAACATCGTCCAAAATGTAAACTATCAAAGGATGAATCAAGTTTTGTGTGGGCACGTGTTTGTTTGCTGCTCTTACTCTTCTTATCCTGGTAGATGGCTCTGGCTAAGGCAACTCTTGCCCGTTGACCTCCAGATAGGGTTCGTCCATTTTCGCCCACTCCGATCATGTCTCCTCCCAATACCTCCAGGTCATCGTTTAGACCGCAAGCAAATACCACATTCCTGTACCACTGTTCATCGAAAATCGAACCCCAGAGGATGTTGTCACGCAGTGTTCCTCTTTGCAACCAAGACGTTTGTGGGACATATCCAAAACCTGGGGGAATGAAAGAACCGTGAGGGGAATGCTTACTGACTTACTTATCAGGCATGCGCCTGGACGAGAGAGAAGGAATGCTTACAGAAAGCTAGACCTTTATCGAGGCATTCAAACATATTTTATGGCGAGTGTTTTCCCGACAGTTTTCGAAGGACACTTTTTGTGACGAGTGTTTTCCCGACAGTTTTGGAAGGACCACCCGTCAGAAACCTAACCAAAAAATCGCCCCAACTTACCAGCAACCAAATCGTGCACACAAACGGATCCATCAACACAATCAATGGCTGCCACAATCGCCGAGATAAATGTACTCTTTCCACCACCCACAGGTCCCTCGATGCAAATGAGGTCACCCTTACAAAAGAGAACAGTTCACAAATGCGCTTGACAATTCCTTCCAACCCTCACCTTTTTGACATCAAGATTGACCCTCTTCAATCGAAAGACGTAGTTTGCCTCTTCGCTGTGCTCATGCTCGAACGATGCGTCCTTCAACTGCAACACCGTGGGTTTATCATCGACTTTTTGTGGAGCCGAGCCCTTGATGACCGGTTGGTAGTATGAAGAGAAATCCAAATTTGGAAGCTGCGGGGTGAAGAGAAACGATGAAACATTGCTTTAGCTGCTTCTCCAAACTTACATCAAAGAGTTCCTGAACACGTTTGATTGAAACCCACGCCTCAATCAATCCATTCAAGACCCAAGGGAATGCATTCAGTGGACCAATCAGCATATTCAGCAGTGCAACACTCGTGTATGTCGTGGATGCAGTAAGAGGGTTCCCCAAGAGTGTTGACAGTCCAAATGTGAACAAAGACATAAGTACTGGAGTGGTAGCCCAAAAGTAGACGCATAATGCGTCGAGGTATTTCCTCTTTGCGAGACACCTAACCTCAGTTTTTCTGAGAGCTAAATAATCAGATGTCATCAAAAATGCCCATGAAAAGTGATGAAGCAGATGGCAAACCTTTAATTTTCTGAATGAAAACGTCCTCCCAGGCATGAAGCTTGATCTGCTTCGCTCCGCTGATTGTTTCTGAAGTGGCTGCCAAACGTGCATCCTTAGCTGTCATCAATCCAATCGAAAGGCTACCGATTTTCCCCGCAAGCCAGCGGTTCACAGGAATGAGTGCTGCAACAAACACTACCCCGGCAATGAATGCCACCCCAAGTTGAGTGTAGAGCAAGTACAATGTGGTGAAGAGCTTAATGATTGTGGTTAATACATGAGCGTGGCTTTATGGAAACGCGATCTCACCTGAAATGGAATACTCCAGAACGAATGAAAACTGATGCAAGAATTCACAATGCGATCTGTATCGGCTGACATTAGGTTCAGGATTTCCGGACGGGAATCTCTAAGGCCTCTGGCCTCCAGTGCCTTTCGATAAATCGCACTAACCACTCCGATTCTCATCTTCATTCCCACGATGGCCATACGCCAGATGAAATGCGTGGAGCAAAATGAAGCTGCAAAAGAAGAATATTAACTAGTTCTTCGAACAGTGGACATGTAGACTTACACAACAGAGTGGTGCCAAAAAGACTGAGTGCAAACCAGTATGGCCTGGCAGCACTTCCACTGACGTCTTTGTCTCCCGAACTCAACAGACCGCCAAGTAAGAGCGGTCCAGCAAACCCAGCCGCATCAGCAATGAATCGCAACAAACCGATGAAATAGAATTCCCTTCCAAAGGTCTTGTGGAGAGCCCAGAACATGGACTTTGTCCTCGATATCTGCATGTGCAGCTTTTCGCTGATTCTTGTAATATTCAGGCAATCTGGCAAATCGAAGAGATCCTCGATCCGTCTTAGATTACCCCCAACTCCTTTGGTTATCAATGGATCCACCCATGAAAAGAAGAACTTCGAAAGGAAGTTGGCTTCGTCTTGGGCATGCCCAAGCAACAGTTCGTTCAGATTGAAGTGGAAGTGCACGTAACGGTTTGACAGAAGGGTTTGTTGTTCCTGAAAAGCAAACAAACGTCAAAATAACTCGGGATTTATTGAGGGAATTGATTCTTACATTATCCTGGTCGAAACTTATAGGGGAGATCACAGCATTCCCACGAGGAATCAGGGTCAATGCGTACATGAAGTCCATCAGCACAGTTGTCAGACTCCACGGCCAATAAATTTTGGTTAAACTTGAACGAAGCCAAACAGCATCCAACACCACCACTGAACACCATATCACAATCATGAACAGGGTGCCACGATGACTGAGTTCACCAAATCTCCTCGATGACAGGAGGTAACCTGCGGGATATGATGGATCATGAATATAACTCTAAGGAGATTTAGACTTTGTTTTGTCCTACCACAATGAACGAACCACATCACACATTCTGTGCAAACAACTAGCACATCGATGGGGTAGATTTGTAAGCTCTGAGAATGGAAATAGAAAATCTTCATCACCGGCAAGGCGGCGAGGAAGAGTGTAATGATTATCCGCAAGTAGATGCATCGCATCTGTGTTGGATTGCGAACAACTGGACGATTGTATGTTCCAAAGTTGAAGGAGGAGACTGCTGCGAATATTGTGTAGATGGGCACTTGAAGGCAGATCTCCTGAAAGCATGGCAGAAGATCATTGGAATCAGCTGCAAATGGTGTTATGCCTGTGGGACAGAAATCTGTCCAATTCCACTGGAAGTTCTTGTAACCCGACATTGTGTGTTTTGATGGTTGTTAGGTATCTGAAATGGAAGAGAGTGTTAGGAAATTGATGGTGGTGAAAGGAAAGAAGTTTTTGAATGTCTAAGTCGAACTATAGTCGCAATGGTCATTAAAACGATTATTGCTTGCTCAGAGCAAAGCTATGGAACGAAAAAACTTGAACTCCGCAGCACAAAGTTGAGGATAACCTCAAGCAACTGGTACACAATCAGAAAAGGAACCTACGACAACATTTCTCATGTGGGAACTACTAAAAACTACCAATTCATCCAATGAAATGTAATGTTGACGTGTTAAGCAACGGGAAGACAATAAACATCGCGTACAAAACGTATCTTAAAACAATGTCGTTCTTAAATAAATTGCAACCACAAAAATAAGAGCGTCCTGTTGAAAATAAAAAAAATCAACGTACATACAAAGCTTGCTTTCATTAGAATGCATTAATCGAATTAAACACACTCTACGTCACGTCCTTCCTCCTTCTTGAACATCTTCCTATTCAGCGGTGATATTTTCAATGAAAAGCAAGTATCCACGTCGAAAGAAAATTTCAAAATTTGATCTAATCAACCATTTGGCTGGATTTAATTTATTACACTTTTTATCAGAAGCAATTGATTAGTGATGTCTGGTGATTCACCAGCAGCTGGGAACGATTCTCACAATCGTCGAAAAAATGTTCATCAAAAGAAGAATTTCACTTGGAAAACGATCTCATTTTCAAGGCGACCAAAGATAGCCGCTTTCAAGCCGACAGAAAATTTCATAACTCTGCGAAAGAGGAGATAACACACAGAATACCTGTTTTAATTCACACTTCTCTAATTGATCTGCAAGATAAATTCTTCCGCAAACATATTCGTTACAACAAGAATGACTAACCCCCACTAGAGATACCACAAAACACAAAATCTGCAAAAATATTGTAAAATCCCCTAATGCGGCTTTTGTTTACAGCTGCTTTTTGTTATCTTTCATTGCACACCCCCAAACCTTGCTTTATGTCACTTTGACATCTCAAAACTCGTCTGTCATCGCAAAAATTGCACAAACACAAGAACGGCCCGGACAATTTTGCTTCTTTTCTTCTAATTTCCTCACGTAAATCCATCAAATGTGAACCAGATTGTGTGGGAATACCTTGGATGAAACACAGGTGATTATTTTAAACCAGTAATCTCTCCTTTTCCATGATTAAATCCGCAATATTTTGCAATAAAAGTAAATTCACTTCACTCCTCACAATCTTGCTTTGACAGAAGAATAATTTCGAGAATGACAAATGAAGAACCAGATGTTGCCGCAGGAAGTGAGAGTGGCGCTGTTGTGAATAGAGTGAAATCTGATGTGACGTTAAAGGAGATTTTTGAATTCCTGGCCGATAATCAGAAGATTGTCTTCAAAAGTCAACAGATTGACGATCCTGAGTTGACGAGGGTGGAAAAAGTGTCCATAGCAAAGGAGGTGTTTGACAAGAATCCAAAAACATTCATCATGCGATTTGGGCCACACCTAGACACAAAGCATTTGGAATTCTTCGAGGACCTGAGCCTACCCGAAGAGGATCAAGAGGAATTTGATTATATTGTGGATGATCTCATGGCCACATTGATGAAGAAGAAAAGCAATGTCAAGAATCGACGATACACTGCACTGCAGGACATGAGTGAATACTTCAGTGAGACGGAAATGATGAAGCGTGAACCACATTTATACCACGAACTTGTCGGACAGTATCTCTCGGAGGAGGAAAGAGTTCAAAGAGACAGATACGATGTGAAGAACACATCATTCTCGGGGATTCTCTTAAACAAAATGGACCGTGACAATGCTGAGGAGATTCTCCAAAAACACCAAGAGCAAGAGGACGACAATGCTCCGTCGCGAAATGTCAGCAGTGACGAAGAGGCTGAATTCACAGTTGAAGCACCACAATCCTACCGCGAGCAATGGGGGAATTTCGACGACGAGAATATTCCCTGCTCAAGTTCGAAGGTGATAAAGAAGCAGAAGAAAGCCAAGAATCGAGTGAGGCAACAAAAGTTCATCACGGCTGGTGAGAGGGAGATGCTGCGGCAGGAGTTTGTCGGCATAATGCATGCGAAATTCTTGAACGGAGAAGACAAGGAGTTTGATTACAGTCAGGTGGATGAGAACGCCGAGTTGGACGACTTGAAGCAGTTGAATCAGGACAAGGAAGACGAGTACTTCGGGGAGAGCTCTGACGATGAGGTGATTGAACGAATGGAAGAGGAATCTGAAAAGTCCGACGATGATTTGGATGTTTACATGTCACATCTGAGTCAGCATCATAGTTTGCGGCAGAATACATCAATCATGTAGATGGCGTCTTTAGCTTAAGTTTTGTGTAGATTTTACTTAGAAATAGAGGCCTGACTGGCCTAGTCCATACCGATTTGCATTGGCTACCATGTTTTGCAACCTCCGAATCTGGAGAACCATTTCCTTGCTTGTACATGATACTTTTAAGCCCCAAATACAACAATAACAAAACAATTCGAGTGCGATGTATTAAATTTATTTAAAATATAAATAAATGTGTTTTCGTTAGCCAGTCACAATGATTAAAATTCATAAAAACCGTGTGATTCAATGTCCATGCACTATCTAGGTCGTCCGCGTCCACGGGGGAATCCTCTCCCTCGGCCGCGAATGACTTTGCTATTCGCCGGTGGGCTTTTTGGTCGCAAAGATTCTATCCTACTGGTGCAACCGGTGGCAGCACCTTCAGCAAAGTACGACTGATATAGTTCCGAGTTGAAGTTCGAGTTGGTTAGCTCTGGTCCAACAGTGAGCCAACCAGGACGGATACTTGAATCTCGGCCGAATAAATGCATCCGACGTCGACCCAAACAGAAATGCTCAATGATATGAAATATTTCGATGGGTTTCTCAAAGCTTCCGAACTCCTCCTCTTCGGAGATGATGAGATCGATGTCAACATTGGCATGAATGAAATCACCATCAGTGGAGCGGCGTACAGTTCCCTTGATTCCCATCAGGCAGTGCTCCTTTGTGCGCTGAAATACCGCCTTGGGTTCGAGAATCTTTGAATGTCCCGGCTTGTTGATGTTTGTGCGTATCCAGCATATGTCCTCGCACCGACGGAAACCCCACTTCTTCAGGCAATTTCGTCCCATATCGAGACCTTCGGAACTGCCACACCAAAGGAACACAAAACTGCGATGAGCCGCCACTTCTCCAACATCGAGATCTACACAGAAGTCCATTAATAAACGCATTCCATTAACCATGAATTTTGTCACTTACTTAAAATTTCATCCCAATTCCAGTAAACCCGCGGTGCCCCGCCGACAGTTGCTACAGTTGCCGCACCTCGGGCATACTCCTCCAGTGGTGGTTCAATCAAAATCACATCGAATTTGCTGCCAAGTGTTTTGAGATCTAAAGTTTTAATATCCGCCTTCAGATACATCGGAGCGGTGGCAGTTTCCGAGATCAATTCATCCTTCAGACGAATGAGCTCTCTCAGTTTCGGGTACTCCTCAAACCGATCGGCCAATCCCACATCGCGGATGAAATTCTGTGGACGTTGTCCAGTGTCGACAAAATGCTGACAATAATCATTGTGCGGATTGGATGATTGTGTACCCTGAAACAAAATCAAAATATATCACAAAGCCTTCAATTGTCTATTCTCAACACACACACACCTTTAAGAATGTCGACGAATCACGATAGATTATTTCAGTTTGCTGCTTTTTAGACGATGGTCCGGGACTCTCGTTGTCCTCGTCACGATTTGAACGTTGATTACCAGCTTCTTCGGCAGTACCAAGAACATGCTTAAGTTCATCGACACTAGACAAACCAAGCTGCAAGGAAATAAATTCATTTTGAGATTGATAAAAAATACACATACTTTAATGTCGAACTTACTGTTTGTGCTAAGAGTTGCTTACGCTTGCGGGAACGCTCTTGGGAACTCTTTAGAATATCGCTCATCTTTTGTAAATAAATATTTTATTTACTTTGTGATTATTTTAACCGAGCGTCCACCAACTTTCTGTTGCACCAGTCTGACGCAAGTCTGACGGAGTTTGACAATTAATGAAATTTGTGGCAATTGACAGATGAAGAAATGCGGCAAGTTAATAAGTTGAGGGTGTGTTCACACTGAATGATTGCAGATTTACAGTACACGTATGCCCAAGTGTACTTTCGGAAATTGACTATTCATAAACACGTTCAGTTGTGTGTTCTTATATACTGTACGAGTGTTCGTGAATATTTTCAATTTGATTGCAATTTGTAATTAGTGGTAATTACTTCAGGGTAACAGAGGGTTTTTTCAAGGAATTGAAGTACATTCCTGTTTTTGTGGATTGTGGGTTGTATATTTTATGACGCAGCAGATTTGGATTAAGTTTATAACCTACTATAACAGTGGTTGTAATTTGTAACTATTTTTTTAGGAATTGCAATTTATTGTTATTGAAATAATTGCATTCAAATAGTTTCAGAGACAGCCTAAATCCACAAAAGGAACACGGACGTCGTTTTGCCACAAAATGAGAAATTAATGGAATAACAATGTTATACATACAAATAGTGACGATGGTTCATAAAACCTTTCCTCAGAAATTGCATCCATGTCTACATTTTTGGCATCTGTTCCTCATAAAAATTATGCAGATTTCCATCATTGTGTCCTTGTATGATGGTATCAGACTATCTGTCAATTTTCATAGAAACACAGAAAGATGAGATGCAATAAAATTCAAGGTGGGCATTTCATAGCTCAATATCGCTCATGAAAATGTCGGGAAGTTTTGTTTGAAGTATTCTGGTCTTGAACACACAGATTGAAAGGACTGAAAGAAGAAGAGGAAAACACAAATAATTCCATAAACACTCAAAACAACGATAATTATATAATAATAGTAATGGTAGCGATTTTGAGCCTGTGGGACAACACAACAGAGGATGTCCACATACAAGATGGCGCATTCAAGTCGAGGAGGACCTCGGTCGTCTTGGTGTGCAAAACTGGAGACAGCTGGCAAGAGATCGTGCCGGCTGGAGAGGTGTGTTGAGGCCCACATCAGACTGTAGCGCCCTCAGAAGAAGAAGAAAAAGAAGAATGGTGGCGATACACTCCGAGGTGGACCCGGGCCTAGCTTTATTTATAAACAACTCATGGAAAAAAATTCATATAATAACTGGAGTCAAGCCATACGTGGCAATATATGGTTCATAGAGTTACGTTTGTAGTTTCCGCGAGAAAATTTCATAGAATGACAGAGACAGCTTGCTATGAGAAATTGCTCGTGACGCGTTGTAAAAACCAAATAAAAAGGTATATAGAAGAAAGAACAATGATAATCAAGAGGGCAGGTTTTGATTTTTAGTCTTTTTGAAAAAAAAAGATTCTTTGTATGATATGTAGCGGTGTCGGCGAGGAAGCTGAAGAACTACTTTCAAGTATGAAATAGAAAGAGTAAACACTTGGTAAATTCAAATAGAGTGCTTTTAAGCGCCATGCTGTGGCATAGTAAGTGTGTCTACTCATATGCACTAAACTTTTATACCGATTGCCATCCTGCCAAAAAGGTGACCTGAACCTTTTTTAAAAGTCAATTTTTTTCCATTCCGTTCCAGAAAAAAACGACTTGTTCCATTTTAAAATTGAAAGCAGGCAAACCGTCAGTCTGGATTCAATTCGTAGCAAGACATCAATTTTCAAATTTTGCAGCTGCACAGTACTCAAAGAGTCAAGTCAATTCAAGCTTCTTAAATTTTGACCGTAAGAAGTCAGCGTAAAACTGTAGGTCCCCTCATCTCATTAAAGAACAATTGCCTGGACATGAGGACAACATGAGTATTTGGTGTTGAAGCTAAGCCAAAGTCCACCACGGATTGATGCCCTAAAATTGAATTTGTTTCGACCTTAGATAGATTACCCTAGCATATAATAACCTTTATTTACATCAGCAAGTAATACGGGCATCGAATTTCTTCATATTTCTCGTTCATATCCTAATTGTCAGTTGCAGACTCCAATTCAAATTTAAGTTCAGACATATCCTAAATGTTGTTATTGTACATAGTCTGCACTTTTGTTAACGGTATTTAGGTCGATAGCAACTATCAAGTAGTGTCCTAGTGGAGGATTCGGTAAGAAAAGCATTTCCAGAACCAATTGACATAACATTGACACGGGAATCATATTTAGAAAGTATTACTTTTGGTATGTGGTGTAAAGTGTGGAATGCATTTGGTTACGCAGCCGAATGTATCGTTTGCATTTTTACGTGGTGAGAGCTTTGAAGTTCACACAGAATGTGTATCGGCGAAATGTGTCAGCTTTATCTTTTAAGCGACTGATCCTTGAATGCCTCGTTGAATTGATATTCGCAACATATGTACATTTTCCTTTCTATACACAGCATTCGATTGTTAGTAAGGTTAGAATAAACAAGTGCAGTTGGTTAAGTGCCTGCCCTAAGTTAAAGGGGACACAGGTTCGAATCCCAGTGAAAGCAAAGTTAATACGCTCTTATCCGGTTTTTCAAATCTGGTCCAGTCACCATTTGATGTTGGGATCAAATTAGCCACGCTATTACTGGAGTGGTGGATCAGCGGTAGTAGTCTGATTGTGTGTATCACAATGGACTAATATGGGCTAAGTGTGCTGGTGAATTCACTAGCAGCCTAAGGATAGGTTAGGTTTTTTTTCGGAGTGTTTTTTTTTTAAACTCTACTGGAGCACTCAGACTCAAAACTGATCCATTGTACTGCCAGGTAGCAACCTACTCCAGTGCCCTTAATTTGATCCCAACTGCAAATGGTGACTGGACCAGATTCGATTTCACTCGGATTCGAACCTGGGACCCCTCGAACTTGGGGCAAGCACTTAACTAACTGTGTCATCCAGTCGTGATAGGTTAGGTATGGTTATAGTGACGCTCACGGTGTGAGTCCACCGTGACGTTGGGTTTTGGGCTCAAATTGGCAATTGAGTAATTGAGACCTCTCTCGGAAGACCAAGTTGATTCTGTATAAGACTTTGATTATCCCAGCCCTGCTTTACGGTGCAGAGGCATGGACAACATCCCAAGCGGATAAAGAGTTTCTTTGTATTTTCGAGAGAAAAATTCTGCTCGCGATCTTTGGCACTTGCGTTGATGGCATTTGGAGGAGAAAGTTGAACCACGAATTGTATGGGCTGTACAGCGACATGAGTCTAGACAGGCGTCTACGGATCCAACGTCTAAGATGGCTAGGCCATGTAGAGCGTATGGACAACTTAGCTCCGGCCCGAAGAGTCTTCGACTCTGAGCCTCTGGGAAAACGCAACAGAGGACGTCCACGTACAAAGTGACACACACAAGTCGAAGGGAACCTCGGCCAGCTTGGTGTGCGAAACTGTAGACAGCTGGCGAGAGATCGTACCCATGCCGGCTGGAGAGGTATGTTGGGTGAGGCCCAGGTCCACCTCGGTCTGTAGCGCCCATCAACAAACTCTGAAGAAATAATAAAAATGCGAACATATTCGTACTGTCAGCGAAGTAAAATACATTTTTGCACTTTCTTATTATTTATCAAACACAAATCAAATGGACAAACTGTTAAAAAACAATTCGCCAATAAATGTCGTTATCGATACCATCGATAACTAGAAAAATTTAAATTTACCCTCACCACCAGTTCGGACATACCCGTTTAAGCGAAACCGTTTTCTTCGGAGAATCCCTAGGATTCTCAGAAATACGCGAAGAACCCACACAAAAAACCGCCAACACAAATTCAAATCAACTTCGTCGGCGCATTAGAAAATATATTTCCTCCAGTTCACGTGCTATTTTATTCGTCTGTTTATTGCACACAAGTCATACACATATATTTCTATTTTAAATAAACAAAGAAATTCATTCACAAGTCTACAAGTGATTTACAAACATCCTAAAACTAATCGTGTATCTAGTGCAACGCTTGTAGAAAGGACTTTTAAAATTTGCATACATCCCCTGCGAAAACAAAAAGTGTTAAAAATAATTCAAGACAAATCCACCTCCATGCAGATAAAAAAAAAAACAAAACAAAATGCGAAACAAAACTAATATCCCCGAAGAACGATGCACGGTAAATACACATATTAAAGCTTATTCGGTATCCATGAGATCTGTTTAAATTTAAGGATCAAAAAAGGATTAAACTGCGACGGTGTTGGCAACATCATGCTCGCCTATTTGCCACTGTTATAAAGGACTTCGTTCGGTTTTCCTTTGATGTGTTCAAATTGGTAGTTTTCAAATGGTTCCTCGGCGAGGATTTTTTCAACGTCTGCTTCAAACGAGATGATAGCCTTCTCCAACTCTGGATGGGGATGTTTCTAAGGAGCACCAATAAAACAAGATGACGTGTGAGTATTCATGTAAGGATGTTGAACTTACTTTTAAATATATTCCCGCTTGATAGATGATTAATTTGATGTCATGGACGACTTCAAATATGTGACCGTATCCTCCGGTTTGGCATTTGAGGATGATCGCACGTAGATCAATAAAATCTGGGGTCTTCGATATGAAATCTGGAAACTGAGGGGAGAACAACATTAATTGAGCAACATACACACCCACTGTCCTTACATAGTTTCGACAGAACTGAGTCCTGAAGAATAGATCAGCGCTCTTCACTTCCATCAACCGATTTATGAAGACGTTCAACTTATCGACGAGGTCTTTCCCAAGAGGCTTGGGAAGATTTGGGTCGTAGGCGGCGGAAAACTTAGACAATTTGTTCTCCAACACGCGAATGTCGCAGTTAAGCTTAGATTCACCGAGAGTCGCATGAGCCGGGGATAGATCGTAGGTGGAGCATATGTTGGGCATTGACTTGGCAAATGTTTCATTGAAGAACTGCTCCAGACCAGTGGAACTACCCTCGTCCGTGGACTCCCGTCTGATGAAATTGTAAGTACCAGTCTTAAAATAAGTGCCGTTGAGGGTATTTTGGCGTTGTGTGACGTCTGAGTCCTCAACCATCGTGTACATGTAGTTCTTATTCACTGTTGTCTCTTTAGACACCCCACTGTCGACGGACGAGTTTAGGAAGTCAATCGAATCGTCGCTGCCGCACTTCATCGGAGTCGTACTGACCTTCTGGTAGACATTCTTTTGTGCTTGCACCAGATTGTCAAGATTAACGAAGGATTTCATCAAATTTTCAACAAAATCGACCGTCGAATCCTGCCATTCGGCAAAGCTGCGCACAAAGTCTGGACTCAGTGCCGATCGCACTTTATTCAAACCCTCCGGAGTGTTGTACACATAGCCCTTGATGATGATCCAAGCGTTGATCACCCGTGTGAATACGAATATGAAGTCTTTGACAGCCCATGCAATGCCCTGGGAGTTGATATTTGGCAGAACTCCATCTGGACGGATGAGGTCTTGTTTCATCCGAGCGCAGAGACTATCGATTTTCTTAAAACACGGACGGTTGCGGTGTGTGTAAGCAAGTTTCTCAGCGATTTCACTGCCGGTGAGGGCCAGTGTCTTGAGCTGCTCGAATTTTGCCTGACTCAGGATTATGTGCGGTGGATCGCCGCCTCCCAAAGTCGAGTAGCTGTTGTTGTTGAAATCGCTAGAGAGAGATAGGGATGTGGAGATCATCAATGATATTTGATGTTAACGTACCATATATCCTTGTCCTTACTACCCGAAGACACTGGAGAGCTACGCAAGGATGAGGACTCTTCTGGAATAAGTAAGGGCATAGAGTTTAGTTTGGCACGCCTCATGTAACTCACCCTTTTTTCCTGTTTCAGTTGGATCGAAGTGTAGATTAAGTTTACCCACAGAGGCAGTCATGTCATTCATGGAGTTTATGTTGACCGGGTTGTTTTGATTGACGCACTGCAGTCCAATTTGAATCAACATCTTGCTGGGCTCTCGACAATTTGAATTTTGCTGTGATTGCTGGTGATTCGAGGTGCCGCCAGAAGCAGCTGCTCCATTGCCAACAGCCTGATACAGAGGCACTGCAGCATAAGGCATGTTTGGTGCAAGCGCATATGGTAGAGCGAGATTCGGTGCTGGTAACACAGGCGACAAAAAAGTTCCATATGGCCATATCGAGTGCATTTCTACAAGAGACGATACAATGGAATGTGAAGAGGAGAGTGGGAGAGGATCATTTTTTTAGTGATCATACCTTGGGTCATGATGTTAGCGAAGCGCATGCGATCCATCGACGTCGTGGCTGTAGATCCTTGCTGGAAGCAGTTATCCAAACTATCAGAATTATGCAAATTGGATTGGCTGCTCGGTGGGAGTTGACTGTTCATTCCAAGGATTTTTCGAGCTATAAAAAGTGAATAAACATTTCGTGAATGTGCTTTAAAAATCAATGCCAATAGGATTGATCGATCAGATACAGTGCTTTTTTTTAAGAACAATTAATGAACTTACGAAGACGTTTTGGTTCATGAGTATCACTCATGTTGATCTGTAACGAGGAAAAGAAAGGAACACGCGGTAATTTTGAGGGTATCCCAATGGAAAGTTCAAGCAGATAAAAGTTGCACTTTCTTTAGTGCGTCTACAAATACCGGCAAGGCCTACTAAAATGTATCAAGAGATTTGAAGGGGAAATTCGACTTAAATCAAAAAATTGTCAACGGTAGGAAAAGGAAGAAGAACTGAAAACGTTATGGCTGACAAGAGGCGGGTAAATAAATGCAATTCAGTGTTGACACTTCAATTGGAATGCACTGGGTGATATCAATTTTCCAAGAAATTTATGAAAATTAGCGGTAAAAATGATTTTGATACCTTTCGCTTGGTAAGGAATAATGATTTTTATTGTAGATCGTTTTTGAGGTTATTAATCAAATCACTTGATGCATTTTAGTTTTTGACCGCATGTTTTTCTGCGTGCTTATTTCATTTATCGTATGACGTAGACGTAGAAATGTAGAGAAAATATGATCCTAAAAAATAAATTTGAATGCAAATGGGCTGAATTGGATTAATTTCCATTTCAGATAATCCGAAATAGCTGTTTTATTTTATTTACGATTTTCTGAAAATAGCAGTAACATAGGATGCAATTAACAAGTTATCTACTTGCATTTGACATCAGTCGGTTTAGGGAAATTGTGTAGTGTCTTAAGGGCCTTTCATATGAGGCACGAACATCGAAACTCGCGACACTTTGACACTTCATTTACATGGAATTCGCCGGTGGACTAGAATTGTAAGTGTGAAATTTATAATTTGAAATATTTGCGCCCAGAGATTTCGCGACTCACTCATTTCACACTCACACTGATCGTGAAATCAGTTTGATAAATCGCGAAGAGATTATTGAATTTGCAGAAGAAAAATAACACGAAATCTATAATTTTTTTAAATAATATTTGTTGAGTTTTTACTTCATGAAAAAATTCGAATATGTGGGCCCAATCTGTTGTACATAGAACTCACATACAATCCGCGTACAACTTACGTACAACCGAGCATTTTGTTTAGTAATTTTCTCGCAAATAACTTTACCTTAGCCTTAACCCGCTACCAGAACAGCCGAACGCAACTGAAATCGAAGCCACAATGCGACAGCGGTTGTACACGAACATGCAACCATACAATGTCTGTGTAACGGTCGGTTGTGTGGAAACACTGCAATTGTTGTGTAAATCTGCGAATCTGCCCAACTGTTGCTACAACGATTGTATCGTGTATTTCGTACTTAACACTTCTATCAATCAACTCTGGCAAAGCTGAGGCAGATTGTTACCTTTTTTGACTCACGTAATGTTTTTGTAGAAATGTGCCTTTGAAATGTAGATAACGTTTGTAGCTTGTCCGCAACTCAATGGTTTTTTGTTAATAAAGGAATTGAAATAATGAATTAAAAATTCTGGCAGTACACGCTAAATCTCATTTTTGCAACACCGCTACTGCAAACCATCATACAAAATTATTTAATTGCACATTCCACTTTTAAGATTTTGCTTACATTTCTTTGACTTGGCATCACTTTAACAGCTGACTGATTGTGTGATGTGTTGACATTTCACTTCTGTCATCAAATCATTCCCTATCAACAATAGAAATAAGTTTACCACAAAATTCGTATTAATTTATTTTTTTTACATTAAAATCAAATCTTATAAATTAAGCACATTGCCTAGAAATGACTGAGACCAACTATGAAGCTGAAATATCGAATGGAAAGAATAAAAACTGTGTTCGGTGTCAGTTTTGCAATTCCTTAATGCTTTCCAAGCAACACGGTGAATACATAAAACATGAAAAGGAGGTAAATATACATTTTTATTATCCCTTAAAATTGCCACACTCTTAGCTTACATGAAATTAACTGAGAAATTGCAATTTTATTACAGATTCTTCTCCCTCATACTCATCTGAAAAACAGCAAGGATCCGTCCACAGTTGAGACTGAATCACTGACTGATTTCTGGAGTGTGGGTGATATGTTTCAGTTTGAAAATATTGGATTTTCAAACACTGTAGGCACTCGGAAATTCCTCACTTGTGCTGACTGCGATATGGGCCCAGTGGGATACCAAGATATTGGACCGGAAAAACAGTGCTATGTGGCGTTGAGCCGGGTGAAGCATCAGGACTAAATACGTTACGACCTCTTAACTATATTTTTGTACGTTTTCATGTGGTAACGACCTTAAATAAAGGCGAAACATTCATTTTAAACAATGTCTAGTAGTATTTCAATGCTTGTTTGTGACAATTTTACCACTGTTCTTGGTGTGTGCTTTATTCTATCCGCTTTGAAGGAATCGGCTGTCTGACTTACTCCAGGGGAACAATTCAATCTCTAAACTAGAACCAGAAACAACACATTAAGCTAAACCAATCACGATCACATCAAAGAACAGTCAAACACTTTCTTAGACTCTTATTTATTGCTTGCTATTATATAACCACATTATAAGGTAAGTATCATTTTTGGATAAGATGCGTTAGACTTCATTGCACATATCCCGCTAATATGTTGGATTGATTTACAAATTTTGGTTTAAAATTACAATATGATATATATTTTTACATGATCAGGATTTTAGCACTACTCCTTGAGTTACCACGAATACGGAAGCGTACTCTTAGCAGGTATGATGTTAACCTCGAATCCATCGTGCTTCAAGCCGCTTTTCCCTCTCATGTCGGACAGAACACCGGTTGGATTGGCTCTCTTTTTGTGCGCAACTGTCTTGATCATTCCCTCCGACTCGTCCAGCGTCTTCAGGAAACATCCTTTGCATGTTGGTAACCTCTCCCCACCGTACTCCAGAGAATATCCATATGTTTTCGTTCTGAACTTCTCCTTCCTCGCTTCGTAGGTACGCGGACGAATTGATTTTTTATCCGCCACTGCAATCATAGACGAAACGAACGCTGATCGTTTATCATAGCTCCCCAGGTTCCAGTAATCATTAAAAATAGTTTGTTGCATTTCAAAGGTAAACCGTGTGTTACACTTCGCCCGACATTCGGAAAGAGGTGTAACCTTCTTTGCTGGCATGCATTTGCCCGAGCTAGTCACATAAGCTTTTCCACTATTACGACAAGCTTTTCGTATTTGTTTGGCGGTTAAAGCCTGGTCGTAAAATGTGCCATCATTGTTCGTTAATGTTGGTAGTTTTTCGTTACTGGTCCCACTTTGTGCATCGTTATTTGCTCTCATGTAAATGGCATCGTGAATAGAATTATTGCTAGTGTACTCATCCCGTTGTGCTATCATAAATTCTGTCTGGGAGATTGTAAACTTTGTATCCATACGTCAGCCAGATGTGATGTCTCTACTCACCTTTGTGACTGGGTGTTGCAAACAACGTCTCTTTGGTTTTTAATTAGAAATGAATTAGATAACTCCACACGGCTGAGTATATTTTTGATAAAAAAATAACTTCGTTTAGAATTGGTGCAGTTGAATTACATATGTGTAAACAATCTACTGACTTACAGCACGTTTTGACAGCTACAGGCAGAGATCAATAAAGAGATAATGGACTTTAGGTATTCTCTCAGTTAAAAGCATAAGCTTTTATGCGTTTTACAAGAAGTGTCGGTGAGTAGGTTGCTCTTTAGCAGTGCGATACAGGTGTACACATATGTGGTGAATTTCTCGAGTGCTGTACTCGAGAGAATGTGTTGTTAAGTGTTTGACGTTAAAGTTTGGTAAATTCGATTTGAATATTGAGTGCAAAGAAAATGTATGCATTTATACCTGCATTTCCATTGAAATTGCAATTGATTATGTATAGAATTACTCTTTTCATAAAGTCAGATATTTCAGTAAACTTGGTTTGTTTGTGCTGCTCTCAAATAAGATTTAATCAAACTGCTTCTGCAATCACTCTTGTGCGTACTCTAGCGATGTAACAATAATGAAACGACCCAGTTTTATGTCAAATCCAGCAATTTGTTGATACTGCCAAAGGAACACGAGAGGCAAAATATAAAAAAAAAAAAAACATTCTATTTCGGCGATACGATTCTTCCTTGACATACTTTCGTCTTTTATTGAATAAAAGCTTAATCAAGTTAAAAACCGTTACATATTCCTCTTACAGTCGTCATATCTTCTCCTACCTCATACTAGCTAGCTAAAAGTACGAGAATTTTGTGTCTTATGGCCTCCGCCCAATGGACCAATAATCCCTTCGGACACTTCTCTGTACTAAGTTCTTTAAACTTCCCGACTAGAAATCTAGACCATGCCACACCCCAATATTTTCCTGACAGGCACTTTGAAACCCTGATTCCAGATAGGGACTGAAATGATAATCCTAAACCTTTTGCAGGTTCCCTGCACTTCTTTACGGATGGGTAAAAGACCCAGGATGGGGTTGGAAGTGCCGTTTTCTCTAATGAATTAAGTCTCTCATTTCGCTTACCCGACCATTGTAGCGTGCTTCAGGCGGAGATAATGGCCATTAGTGAAGCTCTGTCCTGGCTCAAATGGAATGTAATATTCTCGCGTGGTATTTGCATTTTCACGGACAGCCAAGCAGCCATCAGGGCCCTGGAATTAGTCTCTATAAACTCGAAAGCTGTAATCTACTGTCGCTCAACTTTAGACAAGATGGCCGATATTCGCCTGTGTTGGGTACCAGGCCATAGAGACTGCAAAGCGGATGAGCTTGTCAAGTTCGCTACTTCACAGCCATTGCTACCTAAACACAGCAACTTGGGTATGCCCCTCACAACTTGTAAATTGTTGCTTTCAGTAGATGCAACTCATGAAATAAACAACAGATGGGCAAGTGGCATTACGTGTCACACCCCCAGAATGATCTGGCCTAAACTAGATCTCAAAAGATCTAAAGAATTAATCTCTTTGGATAGATCGAACGTAAGTACAATCGTCGGTGTCATTACAGAACACTGCCTCGTAGGAAATCATGCCAGCAGACTAGGCCAATAATTTCTGTAGAAGCTGCTTAGACGAGGAGGAAGTGGAAAGCGTTTCACATCTTCTCTGCTCCTGCCCGGCATTAGCGTCTCTTCGACGTCATCACCTAGGGGCCTACTTCTTTGAAAACCTATGCGAACTCAGCGCTGTTCTCATTAGTAATCTACTACGCTTTATTACAGGCTCCAAATGGTTTCCCGCTAATATCAATTGGATTGACCTCAGTCAAATCACGTGGCTGCACAATGGATCAAATCTGGTCTAAGTGCACACCACAGCCACTTATACCTACCTACCTTGTGTGCAACCGAGTACTGTAGGAGTGAGGGGATAAGAACCGACGAGCTAACCGAGTCGCGGTCATACTCACCGACACCGAAGCTGCATCAGCGGCCCTGACAAGCGTTAGCAACATAACCTCTCAGTAACGACGTTACTTTCGTATTATTGCAAAAGCAAAAGCTCCGGTGATAGTGCCGTTAATTTGATCCCAGCGGCAAACCAACATCCATCCAACCAACAGTCACTTTTTGGTCATGCAATGGTGTTTCATCGATCTCGTGTGGATTCTACATTCCCCAAATGCGGCAATTTTGCTTCCTACCGGCGCCAGAGAATGAAATGCGCGTCGTCGGTCATCAAAATTTGTTTCTAAAAATCGGGTTCAGTGTCAACTATTCAAACGACTGTTTGGACGTATTCCAACCGACGTGGACAGTTGGCGACATTTTTCTAGTCAATTTCACTTTATAGGGAAACAAATGCAAATTATCCTTTAAAATGCGACGCAAGGTGGTTCCACAGACGCCAAAATGCTGAGCGCGGTGACGATACGACACATGTGGTCTCTCTGTTACCGCTTCAACCAGCTCATTGGAACGTCTTGGGTGCTGATGAATGAGATGTCGACGATCTCCAACTTGCTCAGCAAAATTCGACACCAAACGGCGAAAAGTGTCGTTGTCAGATGGTCCTTGTAGGCCACGCTATATTCGGCGATATGCACGTTGAGTCGACGCAACTGAACGACTGTTTTCAATGTACAGCGGTACTATTTCGGTGTGAAGCGATGGTTGACATTGTACTGAATTGACGTTCCGAAAGCACTCAAGTTAATCAGTTGATAAATGTCAAATATAATCAATGTTTACATACCGACACAAAATGTGTCGCACCCTGTATATATTTAAAATATAATTAGGCCGGAATACTCCGTCCAGACCCTTTGTCATTGATAGACATCAGTGGTGACACCCTAACAAAAGGCAACGTAAATGTACCTTGTCGTCAGCTTCGGATCATTCTTAGCTTCCATTTAGCCAGAATATCATCCCGAATCACAACTAAGCCACCAATTGGAAAATTTGGTCTGGATCGATTCCATTTGGCACGGTGTTGGAATTCTACCAAATATTTCGTACTCTCTTTTCCAGAATGTTGCTTTAAATTCGCCAGAAGTTGCCGACTGTTTGCCAAACTTCCCTTAAGTTCAAACGCATCGTATTCTGGTATAGTTTTCAGAAGTTCCCCAATCAAGATATGGCTCGAAGTAACAGAGAGAGGTCGTTGACATCCATGGGCACTGAGCAGAGAGTCTTCAGTTGATGCAAGCCTCGTTTTTTGCCAAAAGTGTGAGCTGCTCATACGTCAAAAGAATATCCCCCAAAGTGCGGCGTAGATACAACTTTAAACGTTTAACTGCTGCCTCCCAGTACCCAACTATATGTGTGGTAGCTGAGGACTTAAAGTTCCAGATAGTGTCGTTCTCAACTAGACGTTTTATGAATTGTTCATCCTTTACCGCTATTGCCATCATTGTTCCAAGCTCCTTCCAAACGAAGTTGATGCCATTATCGCTGTACAACTCTCCGCATTGTTAGACTCTAGTTTCGATATTGCTATCTTAACTTCATCTATGTTGATTAGAGGGACGGCATTCTCAATTGAATGTAACATTCTGCCCGACAGCGGTATTTGTGTACTCATCGCCGTGCAACCGTCTGTAGAAATTATTCTTACAAATTCTCAGTATCAACTGCGAGTTTAATAACAGCTGTACGTCCTTCTGCGACTCTACTACCAGTTGTCGACCCCCATCCGGCAGGCTTCTGTCCGAACGCTTAATATTTATTTGATAGCCGTTTCAACCTCTGGTAAAACATTCGGAGATTTCTCCTGCCGCAGCACATCTCCATATCCTGAATTGCGCGCTTCTCATGCTCTTTCTTCTTGAGAAGCCGAATCTCTTCCCTGCGTCTCTGTTTGTAGACCTTATGAACAGCTCTTGTAGTTCGAGGCAGCAGAAAGTCTACAATCCTGCTTTGCTGCATGTACCTGATGCACTCGTCAAACTAGAGGGTTTTTCTTAAGAGGTGTTGTTAAAGCCAGCACATCTGATGGCTTTTTGATAACGTTTTCATTCCTCTTCCATCTTTATGCGGGCAGCTTCGAACTGTCAGAGGGTTTCAGAGAACCTCAATCCGCACTGATCTTAGCGGTCTGTCCAGATTATAGCTTTCCGACGTCAAACCGTGGTGTCCTTCCTCGACTCCCTTGTTCCTTCGATATCTGTGTTCTTACTATGACAAGAAGAATCAGTCAATCAGAGGACATACAACAGGAAAATAGTAAATAAAACGCACTTGTGTATCGAATAAAACAACAAAATTCTTTATTGCTTTATCCCAAAGAGTTAAAGTTTCTCTCAAACCTACTAACACAATAATAGCAATAAATATTTTCATTCATTTACCATCCTCTTTTTTTTCAATTTTATTTATATTTATTCTTTTGTTTTTTGTTTTCAAAACATTTAGTACTTTGTGTCTTGTTTAACTAATGCAACTATGACAAAAACTCTGGCAGTTATTTATCCCGATAGAAACACTAAAGTATGCAGTTCATGCTGTTCAATTGTGTGTGGTTGGTTCTTCTATGCAGATGGAATTACTTTCACTGACTATGAATATCTTATGTGCAAATTGCGAATAAATATTTATGTTCTTATACAATATTAGGATGTAATGTGTGTGTCACTTAATATAGCGAAGCATGGTTTCATTTAATATTTTTTCAGATACAGGCATGAAAGAGATATACTATTTGAAAGATAAACGTAAGGAGAAAATAAAACAAACAATAGTTGTATCTAAGGCGGTTATTCGAGCCATTGGTTTGTTTTTTTTTTGTTTTCTTTTATTGGAGTTTTATTGTATCTTCTACTAACTACAATTAATTTTTGGTATTAGCTGCTTCTGAAATTGTTCTTCTTTCATTGTCCTATAAATATCTATATAATTTCATTTATAGTAACTAATTTATTTATTTAAATTTTAATAATGTTTATTATTTTTTTTTAAACTTAAGTTTTGTGTAATTTCTTTATAAGCTACATGTAAACAGTTTGTATGGGTACGTTCATATTCTTGTCCACTCAATTTTAACCAACTTGTGCGTAGATTTTTCGGGCAGATGGTCGTTTGCTGGCATCACTGGTGGGCGGTTTGTTTGTTTGCTGTTTGCTGATTCAGACATTTTGACACATCGGTTGGTGGTAGAAACAGTTTATTACAAATACGGTGGACGCTTGTGTGGAATCTGAACCAAGGCCTTTTTAGCCGGTTTACATTTAACCCTTCCCCCTCCTCAAAACGCACGTTATTGAAAAAAAAACAAAAATACATTTCTAACAGCTTAAGAATTTACTTTTCAGAAAAATGAAAAAAAAAAAAAAAAAACAAAATTAATTTACTTAAATGTATTATTTAACTACTATTACGTGTGTTTATATACGTATATACAAAACAAATCATTTGTATCAGTTTATCTGCTAATATATCATTTTTGTTTGTTCTGAATTTTAATCATGAAATTTTGTGATTCGCGTAACTCGAATCGTTGATTTAAAATGTTTATCTTTGGTTCAGCTGTGTTCGTTTGTTCTTCTTTTCTTTCACTTACTTTTTTGTTTGTTTACAATAAGAGGATTACATGACACTGGAATGTATATATGTGTGTGTGCTATAATTTCTTATTTATTTTTTAAATGTAAAATGTACTTAACGTGTATTCTGTTTTACTTTGTGCTTGGTATAAAGGGTTTTTTTTACATTTCTTTGCATTTGAAGGGAAAAACAAGTATCAAATACAATTTAAAGGACTGTAACATGCTTTTTTACACAATTTCTGTTTATTTCTCATTTTAAATTCTGTTGTTTTATCGATTAATTTTCTTTGTTTTTTTTTTAATTCGATAAAGAAAAGCATTTGTAAAACCATTGTTAAAAACAATTAAACGAAATCTAAAGAACTTAGATTTTACTTTTGTAACAAATTTAAATAAAAAATTAAACACGTCTGGTAATCATGAGGAGGCCGCATATGATCGATACGAACAATGTTATGAAAGACATGTCGAAGGCAGCACTTCCGTTGCAGAGGTCCGCGTCGCAGGAGCAGACTACTTGACGGCCGCCAAATCCAGCGCGGGAATAACAGTAATTGTAGGTTGTTTGATTAATGAAACCACAGGATCGGATGATACGGTTATCGGGAGGTACTGCGAATAGAAATAAACCAAACATTAATTTAATCGTCTTCTGAAATGAAGTAAAGGAAAGACTGTTACACTCAAAATTAAATTGACATTTCATCATGAACACATGTATGTACTTTTTAGCAAGCCTTTGTAATTTCTTTCTCCTTCTTCCACTTTTTATGGCGCTACAATCCGGACTGAAGAGGGACCTCAACCGACAAGTATCTACATCCAGTACGGTAATGAATGCTTCTTTTCGAACATTTTGTAATGAATGCGTGTGAAGTAAATGTTTTTATATATTTAGTCTTCTCCTTTGTTTGCCATGCAGTCCGAACCTTAACCACTTTAACTAATAACTCGACTACATAATAACGAAATGGTCATGGCATATCAGGTAGGTGCGTCGACTTCTACGCTCGAGGTCTAAGGTTCGAATCTCCCAAAAAAAACATCAAAAATTTGTTCACGGCTCCACCTCTTTCGAGTTACTGACAATGCTCAAAGAGAGTATAACTGTCTAAAAATAGCTTCTCAATCTCGCCGTTCGGAGACGGCATTAAACTGTAGGTCCCATCCATTCGTGAGAGAACAATAGCATGCACAACAAGAGTGGTTGCTAAGAAGCTAGGCCCAGGTCCACCTCGGACTGTAGCGCCGCCATTTTAAATTAGGAAAAAATGTCAATAATCAATTCTAACACTAGCTTTCATTTAAAATGCTGAAGTTGCAGGGGGAACGCAAAATTGGATTTCGAATTTTTTTCCTGGAATGTTGGATTTGGCCGCGGTGTAAACGTACTACAGTGGACGCTCGATATAGTAATATAGTAGTAATAACTAATAAAAAAGCAGTTATGTTCACTGGAGCGAGATTGTTCATTGTAATTTTGTTTTTATCAAAAACAACTAACCCGTAAAAAAACGTAAAACGCTATAAAAATAATACATTCCTTATACAAACAACACGCACTTTGTATTTGCTGCAAATAACCCCAAACTGTTTGACGTATACATAACGTAGAACAAACATTATAAAATGTTGTGTGTTCACTATACTGAATTGTTCACTATATGGATGTTCACTATATCGAGCGTCCACTGTATGTGACATCGATGTTGTGTGTCCTTTCTAGATTATAGCAGACACTTTGTTTTGACCAAGTTTACCTTCGGACTCATTTAAGTCTCGTCAATTCAATGCCAGCAACCGCCTCATTGGCGGCTCGCTGTGATCGACCAATCTCGTCAATGTTGTACCATGTACGAACTTCTCCAAGATCGTACATTTGGCCACATTCGTCAGTTAAATTCCTCAATTAAATTCGTTAATCCCATTTCTATGAAATGTCATTCTTTGTCACAATCTTTCAGAGTAACATTATTTAGGCTTATAAATAAATCTAAACAAAAGTAAATCTTACATCCATTAACGGAGAACTCAATGATTTGACTAATCTTCCTGCAGTATGATGCATGAAAACCTTGTTCGCGAGATGAAAACTCTGCACGGCAGTCCTTAATGTAGCTATCTGGTGGGACATCTAGATTACAGTTTGCATCCTTGTGACTGTTGCAGACAAAACATTTTATTGCAGATCCTGAAATAGAAAGAAATACATTTTAATTTATTTTATTTTAAGAAATTCAGACTATATAAATTTAAACAAAGTTTTCGAAGTTTTCGTACAATGGAGAAAAGCATCCGAGTGGATACTGAACTAGTCATTGTTAACCTGGCGACCGTCAGTTGAACTACAGCCTTCTCAAGCAATGCTATTGATAGCAATTGAATACAATTTCAGCAACAAGATGAACGATCATACAATCTTGTTATGGTGCAAGACGCAGGACACGGAAAGCGTTGCCTGGAATATGGTGATAACATTCGCAGCATAACGCGTTCCCAGAAAATCAAGAAAGAAGGCGATTGAAGGACATATGCCAATGCAATCCTTCACAACCTAGACAAATCTGTTTTACTCTCCTAGAGTAGGTGCAGAAAATTCAATTCCAAAGAAATTCTTTTTTCGTAAAAGACAGAAAATAGTTCATTGAGCACAAAAATTTGCGTTTTTCTGTCTTGGACACCGCACCCAAATTCAACATTTCGGCTAGTTTCTGCATTTCAGCCCAAATACATTGCATTTCGCCATACATTTCCTGCATTCTGGAATGCACCATTCCAGCGAAATTCTGAATTTCGTCGCTGCATTGTAAGTTCTTCAAATCGAACAATCCTCTTTACAAATTCAGCATGTCATACAATGACATTTCAACCCGCTGACATAAGCAAAAAACAGCTGTTTTCTCATTAGTTGAGAGCTTCGAGTTTCAATGCGATCTCCATATTGAGTCAGCAATATATTTAACATGTCCAAATTAGCATTTAAATTCATCATAAAATTAATATAACAAGCTAAATGGTTCAACCACTTCTGATTTCCAATCAGAAAAAAATATCAATAATAAATTCTGACACCAGCTGTTATTTGAAATGCTGAAGTTGCAGTGGGAACGCAAAATTGGATTCCGCATTTTTTTCCTGAAATGTTGAATTTGGGTGCGGTGTAAACGTACTATAAGGGACCTGAACTATTAAGAACAGTTTTTTTTGGACAAAGTTTGTGTTGAAGGCTTAAAAGTTATTCATCATAACAGTTTTTCTGTAATTATACGTGCCACATATGTAGTGTGTGCGATCGTATTGAGGAAGCCAAAATATTGAGCGAAGAATATTAAATTTGCAATGGCCCACCACTGCGCCCCAACTAAGAAGCAAGCACAAAGGGAGATCGATTTATGTATTTTACAACAAACAACATTTCTTCCCACATTTCATTTCCCATTGTGATCAGATCCACAGAACCTTCGACAGTCATCTTCGTTTCAGTGCCAATTCAATGCATTCTCCCTTGCACTTGGTTAGAAATCGACATGTCATTTCTTGTGGAACCACATCAGCTTCCCTTAGTAAGCGGAAACCACAACGCCGCCGCGCCGATTGAAATGCAACTTACTCGCACGAATGCCAAGATGTCGACCTTGAAAAGTAGTTTTCTTGTTACATAAGCCGCTATCTGGAACACGGCTTGCATAAGCTGCTCCACTTTGCAACTGGACGGCACTTCTAAGCCCATATGCGTGCAGTTGTCCCGCCAAGAAATCAGTTCGCGAGCACCAATTACACCATCGGAGGTGCTTGTAATTATCACGAACATCACAGCGGTAGAGAGTACCTCATACTTAGCAGCTGCACTTTGCTATCGATGCAGACTGCATGCAACCAATTAGCAAACTCTCATTGCCGGTCGATCGGTATCGCTAACGTGCCAACCACGCCACCGTCAGGCCGATGTGAGAATCGGAATGTCCAATTGGCGGACTCCCCCGAAAAACGTCCGCTGCACACTAATCATGGACTCAATTAGTGGCCAAAAGATACACCCAGATAGAGATCTGCATGTGTCCGAGCCGAGCCCCGATATGATCGCCCACTTCTGCTGCTGCTGCCGCAGCTGAGGGAAGCTAAATGCGAGTATCTCATTGCGCGCGCCTGCTGCCCCATGGAACCGATTTAATATCAATTTGCTCACTCGGCTTTGTGCTGCCCATGTCCTATTGTGCAATTGAATGATGGCTCCACCGGCGATGGCGTGGAGGAGGAACAGAGTGGAGGACAACAGCTGTATCGTTCCAAGTGTGGGCTTTGTTGTTGGCTAATTGAAAAATAAACGGATACTTGCGAGCGACGCAAGTTGAATTGTTGGGGTTCGACCAACCTGCACCACGCTACACCGCGAGTAGCTGTGTATCCGAATGACCTACCGATCTGTTGAACACTGTGGTTAGGTTGATACTATTTTCGGATGCTGCTCGATCTTGAATTGTTAGTTTATGGTTACCAAGTGGATGTGATCTTTGGTCTGAATTGAGCATGATGAGGCTGTGATTTTACAAGCAACGCACGGATTGTGCTGTGCTGTGCTGTGCTCTATGCTGGCAATTAAGCTTTTCCTTGAATGTTCCTCGCAACGATGTCAATTGGCGTTGATCGCGGTTTGCACACTTTTTATTTGTAAGCGCAGTCAATAAGTCTTTTAGTTGAAAAGTTACTTAAATAAAAATCGGGTTTTCATGGACTTTAGTTGCAATAATATCTGTATCTGTTTATTTGACTTCGATGAGAATAATTTCACGAAAACATTTGATGTGATGACGTGTGGTGATGATGTAAACAGTACAAACGACATCAGCACTGAGATCAAACACAGAATTACTCTTGACAACCACTGCTTTTTTGGTGGGAAGCAGTTAACACCAAACCTACCTGAGCAACTTAAACAAGGTCCAAAGCTAGCCTGTCTTGGCGTTACTGGTGCACTCAAATCCACCCCTCGGATGGAGCTGGAAACGATGCTTCAACCTTTGCAACTCTTCATCAAGAGCTCTGCCGCCAAATCAGCCCTCAGACGGGAATGTCATAACTGACATCCAAACAGCTAGAGACATTCAAGTCTGCTCGAATCTTTCAGTCGCAAGGGTCTCTGGACTACCACAGACTACGAAAAATCCGAGTATGACTTTAAAAAGAACTTTTACAATCCTTATCCCAGATAGGCAGGATTGGGAAAAACCTGACTTCATCAAAGGCACACCCATTTTCACTGAAGGGAGACACTAAGAATAAACAACGCCTATCGGCTTACTGACTATTCTAGTGTATTTCAATCAGAAATTGTTGCCATTAAGAAAGCTGAGCAGATTGTACAGCAAATGGACCTTCCCGACATGGCAATCACCTTCTGCTCGGACAGTCAAGCGGCCCTGAAGGCATTGAATTCCCATCTCGTAAACTCCAAATCCGTCAAGGATTGCATTAATAATAATAATAATAATGGCGGCGCTACAATCCGAGGTGGACCTGGGCCTAGCTTCTCAGCAACCACTCGTGTTGTGCGTGCTATTGTTCTCTTACGAGTGGAGGAGCTACTCAAAGACTGCAAAGAGCTTAAAAGCCTGAACCGCCACAAAATCCTTCTGTGGTCTCTGGGTCCCTGGACTCTCCAGCATTGAAGGAAACGAAAAGGAAGATGAACTGGCACGGACAGGTTCAAGCTCAGGCGCAGAATCGCCTGACAATACTATCCATCCTCCTATTAGCTAAACCAAAAGAGTCATTGAGCAAGTATCTGTGTCATCAGCAAACGAACAGTGGCAAAGCCACCCAGGCTGCGTCATATCCCACTGCTTATGGCCCAAATATGATATCAACTAGAACAAATCCCTCATATCCAACAATAAGAAAATCATACGGATCTTAACAGGGGTTCTCACTGGCCACTGCACGATAGTGGCAATGGCTAAGAGACTAAGCCTCCCGGCGAACGATTTCTGTAGGAGCTGTAGGGATGAAGAAGAAATTGAGTCAGTGGAGCATCTTCTTTGCCATTGCCCTGCTCTACAAGAACAACGGGTCACTCACTTGAAAGCAAGGTTCTTTCACGAGCTCAACGATGTGGCGAAGGTACAGATCTCTGACCTAAGAACATTTTTAACAAGATCGGGGTGGTTTTGGTAATTGAATGCTGACCCTGCGTAAACATGCAATCCTTACAGGGCATACACAATGGACCTCCACGGCCTCTGGATGTAATTGCTGACAACAGCATAAATCCCTCCTAACCTAACCTAACCTAACAAAACTCTCTCACGAAAGACTCTGCTTGGTCTTGTGGAAGAACTTGATCATAGCGTGGACAATGTCGAAAACAGAGGAAGGTTTTTTCGAGTTCTGCGTGCAGTCTTTAGTCCTATTTACATCGATGTCAATTAGAGGAGAAGATTCAGTGACGAAATGCACGGGGTATAGGCATAATGTGAGCACCTGAGTCTAGCCATGCATCTACCAATACAAACTCTTAGGTATTACGGCCATGTAAAGCGTGTGGACGAGTTTACTTCGGCCCTAAGAATCTTTGACTCCGGGACTGTGGGGGGAAACGCAACAGAGGACGTTAGAGGTAACGAACGATTCAGGGAGGAGGGAGATCTCAACCAACTCTGTGGGTGCAGCTGCAGACAGCTAGCGAATGATCGTACTAGCAGGAGAGGATTGTTGGCTGAGCTCCAGGTTTACTCCGGACTGTAACGCAACAAGAAGAAAGTCAATATGCAATGACCAGGGATGTGAAAGGAAACTCTTATTTTTACTTCGTTAAAGAAGAAGGCGTGGGCGCCGTGGCGGTGTGGGTTTGTGCGTCTACCCATACGCACTTGACTTTCACCAAGTTCAGACAGAAAGGAAAAAGAAAATTCTTCACGTCTCCACATCTTTCGAGTCACTGACACTGCTCAAAGAGTATAACTGTTTAGAAAATCTTCTCAATCTCACCGTTCGGAATCGACATTAAACTGTAGGTCCCCTCCACTCGTGAGAGAACAATAGCACGCATAACACGAGTGGTTGCTGAGAAGCTAGGCCAGGTCCACTACGGACTGTAGCGTCGCCATTATTATTATCATTAAAGAAGACAACAACGCCCTCTCCGACTTTCGTTTTGGCTACAAAGTGAAGCTCCAAAATGTTGAAAAATCTGAAAAAAATCACAAAAAGTTGGCCTAAATGAATACTTTTGAGTACTTTGGCCCTAATAGTTTCAAAGATATGGGCTAAAAACGGAAAAACATCGAAATGCGAATTTTGAAGATCTGAAAATGCCGTTTTGTATGTCTGAGCGAAAGCATTAAGAAATGATGAGTATCAAAATATTAATTTGTGTGCAAATTTCGAGATATCAAAGATTTAAAAACATCAAACATATTTCTTGGCCACATCAATTTTCTGCTGGATTCGGTAACTCAACACGAGTCTCAGAGTCTCATTAGAGTCCGACCGAACATTCGGCTTCGGCTTCGGCCACCTTCCGCTATAAAAATGACCTTCGGCAAAACATTCGGCTTCGGCCAAATGAGGCCGAAGATTTTGCCGAAGCCGACTGCTGATATTTCTGTTTTCTGTAAAAATAGAAGTTGCAAGGACGGTGTGTTTTTTGTTTTGTTATTGCCGGATATTTTGTATTTTGAAAGTGCGGTTGTTTACAGCTTTAAAATCAAAAGATTTTGCATTTGAAAGTTGGTAAACTATTAAGTGGTCTGTAGCATTTTTCGGCCGAAGCATTCTTCGCCTTTTTCATCACCTTCGGCCGAAAACTGGTCTTCGGTCGGACACTACAATATTCACAGCAGGCAAGAACAGTTATTGGCTACGATGTAAAGGATATTTGACAATTTCTTATTGAAAACAGGATCCTATCCAATGGATCTCCTCAGTTTAACTTAAAAAAAAGATGGTTGACAAGCTCCTAAAGATGCAAATATAAAACGGGGGTCCTTTGCCACCTACGAAATAACTGTAAAAACCAACAAAATCCTTTAGTGTGCCAAAAAGTTGCTTACAATGGTTACAAATTCGGCTGAAGAACCACGCCGTGAAAATGGGACATGACATCATATGTAGAGGCTGTTGTGATGAGGAGAAACAAGAGGACACGCCTCAACCTTTCACTGTCCTACCTTATACCATTACAGAAATATACATTTCCTCAGTGACCTTCAGGAAATCAATACCACTACCCAATATTTGTTTATACGGACAACCAGATGGCTGATGGGCACGCAACAACACGACGTTATGGTACGGGAGAAATGGGTTCGTATTTCCCATCAGGGCATCGCAATGGGACGAGGACCTAAATGAGACATGGCTTCGGCCTTGTCTACTCGTTTACCTATCTACCAGAAAAATACTAAAATGAATAACTGAAAATACTGCTAGTTACAAACAAAAATGCTAGTAATCGAATTCAAATACAGTACCGATGCGAACAAAGAGAGCTTTTGAACATTTTCTAAATTGACCGCAAAATTATTAAATGTCCATCACGCAAAATAATTTATATTGTAGTCTAAGATTTATTGATTAAACGATTCGCGGCCGAGACAATATACATATGTATATATAAATGTCTACTTTATCTTTCTCTATCCGATATATTTGAAGAACACCGAAATGCTGATACTCTGTTTCGCAGAAACCAAACTAATGCTTGGAATTTTTCAAAGCTGTCTGTTTTTAACTGCACGCTCACAATGATATACGACGTCACAAGTGGATCAATTTTAAGGGATTATAAACTAAACCATTGTGTATTACGTTTGCTTTGATAGATGGTGCGTTACACACTTACGAGTATTTCATGTATTTGGGTTAAGTTCAGTGAAGCGACGACGATAATAAATCCTCCCAACGATTAGTTGATGTGAGCGTTGTATTTTTATTGGATTCGCTGTCCCGAAACTAGACGGACCAAATGGAACAACATCACATGCAATATTTCGCACTCAATCAGTCTCTGCTAACATCGGTGCCATTCCAGAACTGACAACAAATCAATAAACGCTCAGCCATCTGTAGGAAATCAAGAAATTCCCGTCTGCTCAAATTTATTCTATGATTTTGTTTTTAAACGCCTTAATCACTTTAAATGATTGACGTCAGAGTTCGCGGACTGTTTGCAACCGCTTCTCTTGAACGCTGAAGAAATAATATGCAAGCGGTTTTTTATGTGTGCCTGACAGCGCTGTTGTTGATATCCATTTAACGTCATTTTTAAACTTGCTCGTCGCGTGTCTTATTTATTTCCGATCAATTAATATTTTAACTGAATTTTACGGCAAGGAGGAAGTGAACATTTTTTACTGCAGTTGACAGTTGTAAGTGAACTAAGACTAGTGATGCCAAGTTATGCAAATCCACGAACAATGAAAAGTGCTTTAATTTTAGCACAACATAACCTTTTAAATATTTCAGTAATTGAATGCAATTTGATTTAAAAAATAAATTCCAAAAACGTATAGAATATAGATACACTTGTGCATCTGTATACCAGCAATTGAATTCCGTTCGCCACTTTATCACTCACAGTTCACATAAATAAATTGTCTATCCCTCCCTATGGTGCACTCAATATCCACTAGGGAAATTCAATTTTACTAGGAAAAAAGCCCATCGTCACTTGTGAAGATAAAATTCTTCTCCGGCACTTCCTCGAGTGTTTTTGCAGTTGACTCTTTTACTTTGCTTTTAATTACTACGTTGCCTTGTTGTGATTTTTCTTTAACCTTTTAAAAATAAACTATTTCATGGTTACATTAGTGTATGCTCATTTAGCCTTATTGCCCAGCTAACGGTGGGCGTGTGTCAAGCAGACTCTTGTGAGCAGATGAAGGAACAATTATCTGCTCTCATTCCTTCTTCACAATGCACTCGATACTGTAGTGGGATGGCTTAATAAGACAGTGTCGCCAGCAAAGTGGTGGTTGAGTGGAAAGCCTTAGCGACACACATTTACCTAACAGAACTATCTTAAGTGGATTAAGCGCTTTTATCCCTCCACCTACAGCAGAATTGGTGGCTAGACTTGCCATTTGTTGGCCTCAAAGATAGATGGGGATTCTCGAACAATCAATGCTGCCCTTGACTCTCTGCTTGAGACACCCACTTTACGAGGATATGCACTCGCTTAACCCGTAGATGTGCGTGGCGATTACGGCCATTTGTTGTAGAACGGCTGCTGGAACACACAGGAAAATGGACAACATTTTCGAATTTACTCTAGTATTCCGTTGGCTCTGTCAAACAAAGGGCGAGTTTAAGGGAAAGAATTTCGTGTAGGTAAGGTAGTAAATAAGGATTGCGTTAAGAAACCGTTGCGTAATTACTAGTTACGTCATGGCAATAAAGAGGAGAAGTTATGTAAAGGCGCAATGGAGTGGCATGACTAAGCTTTTGGATTTCTAAAACTCCCGCGGAAGAGATTGCTTTATTTCATATTCATTTGAATTAGTAAAGGACTGATTTAGGGGTGCCTAACGCCCTACCCAGTTTTCGGCACGTGAGTGTTTATGGTTGCTGAAGGTTGTACCGATTGACATTTACGTGTTTCAGGGTCGTTAAACTGAAATATTTTTATTAATTGTGAATCATTTGGTCAGATGTCATCAAAGGATCAGAGAAGAATATTCTTTATTAAATTGAAAAACACTCAAGTACGTATGACAGCTGTTCGATAAGTCAGTGACTTTAATGCAAGATGGCGGATTGGACAAATGGGACAAGCATATTCATTTGCATTATCTAAAAAAAACAAACAAATCAAAATTCGAAGTGATACAAAATTTAATTTACGTTTATCTTTTTAATAGAAAACTTTAATTTTTTGTGTGGATTTCTTCCTGGTTTTATGCCTTTAATATTAATAAAAAAAAGTTTTTGAAAAAAAATTTAAAAATATAAACGTATTAAGTTTTTTGCATGTAGCATATAATTATTTCCCGCACTGTAGATAGGGCGAAAATGGAAAAAAATGAGTTTCGTGTTTTAATAAAACACTACCTTTTGCGTGATAAAACCATTAAAGAGTTGAAAAACTTGAAAAACAGAATGAAGACGCTGATTCCTCACATGGAATGGTGCACAAATTCACTGATTACGAGTACGAGCACAATCGTGCAGAGCGCCCAGAACTTACAAATGCCGTAACAACAGAAGAAATATTCAACAAAAACCACGATTTTGTTGTGGTGTGTCAAAGATTCATCAACTGTTACGAAACGCCGTAAAAATCCACTTCAATTGCGCTTCATCAGTTCCAAGTTCCGTTTAAAAATATTTATCCGAATCCGTTTTCGGATTTTTCGGATCCACTGTCAACAAACACATTTGCTGACAATTTTTTCATGTCCAAATTGTCAGGCAGAATTGAAATGACAGTATTATTTGAGATTGCTACAAACTTAGCTATCTCGCTAACCCAGTGATAGCCCAACACAATAGGCTATCACCGTGTTCGTCAGATACAGTCAGCGTCAAAAGTGAGTGAACATTTAGTCATCTGCTGAAGGTTTATCTAGAACAGACATGAATATATCAAATTAAATCTCTAAAGTCATACTTTGAAATATAGTGGATATTATTTAACATAAGTGTAAATATAAAACAATTAATTAAATTTCAAAGAGAAACGTGCTAAAAACGGCATTCAAAAGAGAGTGTATATATAGCCATAAAGGCTCGATTCTGCTAAGGATTTGTGTGAAAATTAAGACCGGCATATACGAAAACTGGAAAACTGGGCGCCGTGGCGTAGTGGGTAGGTGGGTCGACTCCTACGCTCGATGTAGTCGGTTCGATTCCCGAAAAAACACCTAACATGTCGAACAGCCCCGTCATACAGTCGCTATAAGCCAAACTCGCTCACTTGCTCAACACCGTCAAGTTTGTAAATTGTGGTTAAAAATAAAGGACTTGCTTGCGATTTTTAATTTTTGCTTTTGACGTTAGTTTAAAAATCGAATTTGTAGAAAAACTTAATAACTTTTTTATTCGGTTACCTTGTTTTCAGAAATGTTCAGTATTGAATTTTTATTTTATTTTTGAAGTGAGCTAGTTTGGCTTGGAGCGACTGCGATTATGTATAATTTAAGGGTATCCTTCTCTGGTCTCAATCACAATCTGACACTTCTTGCATTATGCTCCTTTATACACAAACGGCCTCTGGGTGTAATTGCTGGCAACAGCATAAGACCCTCCTACATTATGCTTCAGTATTGACACTTCTTGCAATCGTTGGCATTAACTTTTCACCGAAAAATACAAAAATTAGTTTTTAAGAGACTTTCTTCCGAAAGCTTTGATGGAAACTAGTAGTTAAACTACATAGTGTCACACATTCATTCACAGTTCATTTCAAGGAAATTTGAAGTCATTTCCAAAAATCTGACGGCAAAAATACAAGATTTTTCTACTTTAAATTACTTTTTCCTAATTTATTTAGAATGCCTTGACATTGTACTCGTACGCTTAATGAAATAAATTAGCGCCATCGGAAGAGATTAGACTAACCAAAGGTCAATTGAGTTATTTTATTAAGTCATTAAATTATCGTCAATTTGTTATGTTTGTCTTGAGTGACTTCTTTAAACGAATATGACAATATTTACAAACACCTCCGATTAGACTGTTTAAATTTATTAGTGAGTAAACATTTGTGACGTACAGACATAATTTGCCGTGAAGATGGCACTTACTTTGTTTTGCTAGTGGGTTTTGAAGTGCATCTTGATGCAGGACATATTTTAATGGGAGAATATCTAAAGAAGTCGGAAAAGCAGCAGTGTTCTATTTTTGACAGTTCACGTGTGATTTGTGAAATGTGTTAAAGTCAGATCATGGAAATACATACAGCCTTGCCCAAATGTATGAGGCACCCTTTAAGATTTGTTATATCATCAAAATGAATGAAATGAGAGGAAAAAATAAAAATTGTATACAATCTCAGATAGTGTTGCCGAAAATCATAAAATTCAAACTAATTACATCCGATAAGTGATTTGGCAGAAAAGACAAAAAGGTTAGAGTGCCTAAAATATTTGGCCAAGGCTGTATGTATACGGTCGAATCCCGAATTACAGTAGGTTACGAATTACCGAGATTTCGATTTAACGAGTTGAAAAACATAAAAATATGAATTAACGAGGCTTGTGAACTAAGAATAAAGAACCTCATAATATAATAGAACAAAAAAGCACTATGTGTAAGGCGACATGAAGGCGACATCAAGGCAACAAATTTGTCTACAAAAGTTAACGGTAGTTAAACTGAAAAGTTTTTTTTTTGCGTTTTGCATTACGAATTATAAGAGGTTTAAAAAGCGAATTGCGTTTTATAAGAGGTTTTGTGTTCATTGCATTGCAAATCAAACAGGAAATAACGAGGGGAGCAAAATGTATGAACATTTAATGAATTAGCGACGATTTTTCAAGGGACTAGCAGTTGGTTACGAATTATTAAGGTTTCGATTTATTGGGGTACGAATTATAGCGATTCGACTGTGTTGCATTTTATTAACAAAATGTGTGCTCTGTGAAATATGTTGTTCACGCACTTTTACCTTTTTACGATCGTCATAATCGACCTATTGAGCAAGCAATTCAAGCCATAGTCACCAATTGTCTTCAGCGACGAAGCTCATTTCTGGTTGAATGGGTATGCTAAGAAACAAAACTGATGTATTTGGTCCGATAAGCAACCTCAGGTTGAATGAGGACCAGGTCTATCTCGGACTGTAGCGCTCTAAGAAGAAGAAGAAGAAGAATAAACAACCTCAGGCAATGCAAGAGCTGCCAACGCATTCGTAAAAATTCATTTTTTGGAGCGGTTTATGGTCCGGCGGGATCATTGGCGAGATCAGGGCACTGCCTGCACGTCAAAAGACTTGGAGTCTTCTCTTATGACTTTTTCAGAAGCTGCTTAGACGCTTCTTCTGAGTAAGAAGAAAAAGTCCTGCACCTGTCTGTCTCAGGCGTCATTAAAAATAGGAGTTGGCTCCGTGAACTTGAAGTAATGATAGCATCCACAAAAAAAGTCTTAACATTTGTACACCTTGTTTCCGACAGGCTTAAAGATGTCTTACATCAGAGACTGAAGCATACTCGTAGTAACGAACGCAGTGAAACCAAAACTCATGGGGATGAGCGAGATCTATAATAATAATAAGGGTGGCGCTACAGTCCGAGGTGGACCTGGGCCTAGCTTCTCACCAACCACTCGTGTTGTGCGTGCTATTGTTCTCTCACGAGTGGAGGGGACCTACAGTTTAATGCCAACTCCGAACGGCGAGATTGAGAATCTTTTCTTCTAGACAGTTATACTCTTTGAGCAGTGACTTGAAAGAGGTGGAGCCGTGAAAAAATGTTTGGTGTTTTTTTCGGGAATCGAACCGACAATATCGAGCGTAGAAGTCGACGCACCTAATCACAACGCCACGGCGAGATCTATGTGAGCCTGAAATACCTTATCCTTCCCCAGTGGGGCTAGCTGAAGGAGTTTGCCGGTTAGGATCAAGTTCATCGAGTAACGACAACAAAGAATTACATTTTATCTAATTATTACATTTTATCTAAGAATTACATTTTATCTAAAATTTAACATTGAACCTTTTATTTAACCGTCAACCGGCAAACATACGATAGTAGGACCATTTAGTGATTTCAGATTCAAATAATATTCAGAACTCAACTAAGCTGTACAATTCGTTCACTTCAAAGATCTTAAGGACGTATAGAAACTTAAGAGAACTAAAGTAACCGAGCGATTACACAAAACTGAAACTCGGTGGCTATAATAACCACTTTGTTCAGTTTCGGTAAGTTCGTTCATTTTTTATTTATAGGGTGCACACCGAATCTTCGTTTTCTCGATCTTATAATAGCTCTATAAATATGAACGCGACTTTAAACTAAAAGACTACGACGAACTGAACTTAAAAATGCAATTTTCGAAACTAATCGCTCAGTAAATGTCCACCTATCGTTCAGACTCGTCGCTCATTGCGCAGCCTTACGGGGAAGCAAAATGAATGAACATGCAAATGTCAGTTGGCAGCTGAATTATCCTTAAGTTTCTATAAGCAATTATGGACACTATGAAATTTGACGATGCTTCTGGTTGATTTTTGCTTGTTTTAGCGTACATTTCCGCAAGGTTGTTATGGTTGGCCATTACTCCCGGATAAGGAGTAAAAAATGAACGAACTTACCGTAACTGAGCGAAGGGGTTATTATAGCAAGAGTGTCGCCAAGGAAAGTTTGTGTAATGTGCTACACGAACTGTATAAATTCACGTCGAATTTACAACATTTCCCCCTCTCTTTAAGCAACTAAAAATATAATTCATCCTTCGAAAATGAAAATGAAATGGAAAAACAAAATGTATGTAAATTAGATGTAATCGATGAACACAGCCGCCATGATGACAAAATCTGGAAGAGACTTGGAGCTCATGCTATTAAATACCGAACGCATTAGAAAATTATGGTTATGAAAGTTCTTCTGCATCACAGTTTCTAAAATAAAGAAAACAACAAATGACGTCTTCAATGGATGAGCAAAGACGTAAAATAACTCCCAAGGACAAGCCAAAGATTAAGGTTAAGCTCTCACTGTTATTTTCGTATCATTCACGTTGAATTGCCTGATTAAATTAAAGCGACGACAATTTGGAGGAGAAGTGCTAATCACTCTCGTTCAGTCGTTAACTAATAAAGTAGTCTCGTCCTTAATAAAAATGTACTAAGCACATAACGGCAACTTAAATACGCAGGCAACACAATCGACAATTTAATTCAAATCATTTCATTCAGTTGTAGTCTATACCATTTCACTTAATTACGAGTACACTTAGGTTTCAATTAATACGTCCACGAACACGCCATCAAATTGTCTCCAATTACAAGTCCGTTCAGCAAAAAACACAACCTCGCTCAAGCTCTGTTTATGTGCTAAGCTTGAGTTTGAAAAAAAAACGTGTAAATGCTCCAATAAACTGCTACGTGGAGCATCGTTCGTTGCCGTTGTCGTCGTCATAATGATTCTATTATCACCGTGTCCAGATTAATTCGAGACATTTCAATCAATTTAAGCCTCGGGTCCGGATTTGAGATTCTCTGATAGCCATGAGTGCGATACACAACACCATACGCCAGCGGGGTTCACACACTCTCAATTCGCATGTGGATATAGATACAGATACTGGCACAGATACATTTTATTTAGAATAGAGGTCAGAGCTATTTTTTCCAATTTGCAGATACTACCTCTGAGGAGAGCGAGTGAAACGAATTCGGATGTAGCTGGGGTACACACGAAACAGATGAAGGCAGCGAGGGAACTTTTATAAGTCCGCAAAAAAGGCACACACACACACACAGAGACACACACGAAATTGCATTCGGTGGAGGTTTCTCCCTCCAAACGCTGCAAATGAAAACGAAAACGAAAAACAACCTCTTTACATGAGTCCACGCAAGTGTTTGCCCCAAAGTTGCGCATGTCTGCGATCCGGAAGGATAACAGTGACACCAGTGTTACGGGTGGTAAGAGGAATCCAAGAAGTCGAATCGGCGGACTGTATACCAAATGTCACACACATCCACACTCACACTGGCTCCACTTCGCCATCTACCTCAGCCTCCCAACATCCTGGAGGAAATTTAATCGATATCCGGAATGGGAATGAAGGAAAACCTCGAAACAATTGCATTTGTGCACAGATTCTTTTGAGAAGTTGTCCCATCCCAGCACCACCTCCGGCCACTCCGTGAGGTGGCCATCCGCCAACCCCGCTGGTCTGTGGAGTGGAGTTGGGGGTATACATAAAAGAAAACTCCCACGTTATGTAACACACTTCACTGGGGATCCTTGAAATTTTTGCATTCGGTCTTTATTTTTGAGCAGAAGGGCACTAGAAAATTAATCCTCACCTTGATGGAATGTGAACATGAGCAGGAATGCACTTAATACTAGTAACGATTGCATTGTCATGGCTGGGGATTGGAGTGTTTCCTTGCTTAGGTAGCCGATAGGACTCTTCAGATGGACTGATAACCGATGTGATTCCGCATACACGATTGACCCCGCACTTCAATGAAGATGTAAATCGGAAATCGTTTGGACCCGTAAATTGTGCAGAGAAAATATGAGAAATCGGTGAGACGTTCCCGTTCGAATCGGAATGGACGGCCCGACCCGGTTGCGATGAGGTTTAAGGAAAACTTAGAAAATATTTGAAAATTTTCTGAACTTCGACTTGGAGACAAACGCGAGGAACGACTGCGTGCGGATGCGGAGCGTATTTTTCTCCTTTAACTCGAATCAAATCTTGTGACTGTGTCCGACGGTAGCTTTTTCTAGTTTAGATGGGAGGCGAAAGCTGATTTTTGAAAGCTCCTACGCTCTTTCTCTATCTCTCAGTGGGTAAAATGATAAGAAAGAGAGAGGGAACTCGATGGAAGTGTGAGAGCAGCGGCAGATATCAATACCCAAGAGAGCCTATTACTTGAGAGAGACAAAGCTCCATTGCAATTGAAATTAAAGCAAATTAAGATGAGGAGGAAAATTAATTTATCTACTGGATGACGTACACGTCAAAGATACACATATTTGTCGTTCAGATTCGTTGATTTTGTTTCTTTTTTCCATATTTCTCAGGGCTTGGAATATTTGGGGCCACTCTCAACGGTTCATTGTGATTTTTATGCGACACAGACTCCGGTAATTGAAGGCAGCTGGCTAGAGAACGCGCCAGAAGAGGAAGGCTCCGGTTATGTTCATAAATTCACAGGTACTAACTTAATGTGGCGCTACAGTCCGGGGTGGACCTGGGCCTCACTCAACAAGCGTCTCAAACCAGCTAGATCTTTAGCTAGCTGCCTCCAGTTTCGCACGCACAGATTTTTTTGTCAGGTAGCAACCTGCTCCAGTGCCATTAATTTGACCCCAACGGCAAATGGTGACTGGACCAGATTTGATTTCACTGGGATTCGAACCTGGGACCCCTCGAACTTGAAGCAGGCACTTAACCAACTGCGCCATCCAGTCGTACAGTACGCACAGTTGGTTGAGGTCCCTTTCCACTTGTGTGCGCCACCTGAGTCGCGGCCTTCCTGTACTGTGCCGTCCGTCGGGAATGGATTGGAAGACTTTCCGGGCCGGAGCATTGGTTTCCATTCGCCATCTAAATCGTTGGATCTTCACCCTTCTGGCTAAATCGATGTCGTTGAACAGCTCGTACAGTTCGTTGTTATACCTTCTCCTCCATTCACCTTATATGCAGACGGGACCGAAAATCACCCGAAGAATTTTCCTCTCAAGGCAGCCAAGAGCAACCTCATCCGCTTTTGACAAAGTGCATACTTCTGCGCCATATAGCAGGACTGGGACGATGAAGGTTTTGAACAGGATTACTTTTGTTGTTCGAGAGAGGGCTTTGTTTATCAATTGCTTTCTTAGCCCAAAGAAGCAGGGATTAGCAAGAGAGGTTTCTTTTTAAGTCGTTGATCTATAGAATATTTTGAGGCTCTGCCACTCAGAACGCATAACATGTCACTTAGAACCCGTTTTTAACGTAGCGATATCTTGACGCAGCGTAAAATAATATCACCCGTATGATGTGTATTTGCGAGACCTTAAAGGGCCAAGTATAATAGCCGTACAAAAACTTAAGCTTATGTCAAAAGCAAGCAAAATCATCGTCCTTTCAAAGTGTACATAATTGCTTATTGAATCTTAAGGATAAGGATGATAAAGCTGTCAACTGACATTCGATCCCACGTAATTAGGGAAAAGTTAACAAACTTACCGAAACTAAACTATACGCCATTACAGATGTCCCTTAGGTCTGAGCTCTGATTGCTTCCCAGCTTCTTGTTTTTCTCAAGTGGACTTTATATCGGAAGTTCGGTCTTTTTTTTTTATCTAACAAAGAGGCTGAAAATCGATGTCACCCATGACCGGGGTTTTCCGCACAAATATCCGAAATGGCCGAACTAGAATGTTTCTTTCTGCATTTTTTCTGTACGCTTCTTTTTTATACCTCCTTCTGCAGTGCCCCTTCTTGTAGACAGGACTATGTATCCGAAGAAGGGAAGGTCTATTGAGGAAAATCTCAGAACTTGCATTTCCGTGTCGTTTATTGACCATCTTCTGCCTTTATAAGCCCCAAGCGGTAAGGCTAGTGTTTTGTCTGTTTCTGTATCCATTTGTATTTGCATGTATATCTAAAAGCGACTGGATGGCGCAGTTGGTTAAGTGCCTGCCCCAAGTTAGATGGCTCCCAGGTTCGAATCCCAGTGAAAATGAATCTGGTCACCATTTACCGTTGGGATAAAATTAACGGCACTGGGGTAGGTTGCTACCTCGCAGTACAATGGACCAGTTTTGAGGCTGAGTGTTCCAGTGTAAAGTTTCAAAAAACATACGAAAAAAAGAAATAAAAAATCTGTATATCTATCTGCATTTCGAATAAGGGGCTTAGGTCAACAATTACCAAGCCAAGTAGCATAAGCATAAGTCCTTTGTAGACCATGATTTTTGTCCTTCGAGCCCAGAGTTTTGACCCAAGTTGTATGGACAAATTGAAGTAACAACGTTTGCCAAGGGCGACGTCGGAACTGTGGTAAGTTGTCATTTGTAGGGTTCACGTATGCCCTCATGTGACAAACGCCTTAACTACCTCAAAGTTGTAACTGTCAATTGTGACATTTTTGATTTGATTTAGAGCTAGCTACTTGTCACATGTTTCGGCACTTGTTGCCTACTTATGTGTTCTGCAAGTATCTCATGTGTTGTCTCATGTGTGGTCTCAGGTTGTTGCAGTGTTGGGCAAAACATCAGGTGGTGAGTGACGAATGCAAAATATATAAAACGCGTGACAGAATCGATGACATTTATGTAGCCCAGCAGCCTGAACGGGTAATGAAAGATAGTGTTTTCCCCGTTTACACCTGTCAGCCACATTCTCTTGTACCAGATTTAGGAATGCACACGAAAGCACATTTCCTTGTCGAAATTGCTGCAGATTTCATGCGGTTCAGCAAACCTAAAAGCACACTGCACAGTCCGTTATGTATTTCTTAGTTTAGCGACACAATCGGAGAAATATCACCGGAGCTCCGAATTTAGACATCGCATCGAATACTTTCTTCAACGGGGTTTACATGCGTAGATCGTATGGAATAAAATATATTTTCGCCGCATTCAACTCATTTTTTTCAACCTGTTGACAAATTATGCTACCAATCCTGGTTTCTTGCACTTACGTAAACACACTTACGATAAATGCTATCGTATGCAATTTTGAAATCGATAAAAAGATGTTGTATATGGATTTGGAGTGGGCGAGTGGGTAAGTGCGTCGACTCCTACGCTCGATGTCTGGGTTCGATACCCGAAAAAACGCTTTTGATATTTTCACGGCTCCACTTCTTTCGAGTCACTGACGATGCTCAAAGAGTATAACTGTCTAGAAAAAAGCTTCTCAATCTCGCCGTTCGGAGTCCCCTCCACTCGTGAGGAAACAAAAGCACGCACAACACGAGTGGTTGTTGAGAAGCTAGCCCCAGGTCCACCTCGGAATGTAGCGCCACCTTCATTATTATTATAAAGCATTCGTGCGAATTCACAGAAATGATACCCTGTGATCATAATAACCACGTCGCTCAGTTTCGTCAAGTTCGTTCAATTTTGTTTATTTACGTGAAAGCAAAATTAATGGCTTTCTACGTACGTAACTGACAATTGGTGTTGAGTTGAATCATCACCATCATCATCATCATTTTCAGTGATCCCCATGTTCCACTAAGGGGGTCGCTGGGGCAATGCATGCACGAGAGATCTCCAGGCCACTCGATCCTCCGCCATCGACTCTTTTTCATCAGGAGCTATGCCCAGGCGCAACCAAGCGAGTGTTTGGACTTGGTCCAACCATCTCATCGTGGGTCTGCCAAGCGGTCCCCTACCGGATGGAATTGCATTCAAGGCACGCCTCGGAAGTCGTGATGAAGAAGACATTCGTGCCATTTGACCAAACCATCTAAGTACAGCCGTTTCTGTTCGAAGAAGCAGCTGCCCAAAGAAGAAGCAGCTGCCCAGTTCTTCGCGCACTGCCGTGTTTCTCACCTTATCCTGGTGAGTAATTCCCACAACAGTACAGTCTTGGCAGCTTGTATTCGCGACTTTATTCTTTCGTTCATTACCCAAATTTCATGACCATAGGTGAGAGTTGGAACAAATACTGCGTTAAAAACTACTAACTTGGCTTTGACACCAAGCTCGGCATTCCTGATTACAGATCGACCAAGCTGTTTCAAAATTTACCCAGCCTAGCCAATCCTACAGGAAAGCTCCGCATTATTCCTCCTATCACTCGTGAAGAAGACCCCGAGATACTTAAACTTCTCCACCTTTTTCAATGGGACTCCACTAACATGTAGAGTGTATTGAACAGGCGTTCTGGAAATAAACATAACCTCGGATTTGTCCACATTAACCTTCATCCCAGCATCAGCACATACGGCCACAAACCTATCTAGCGCGCGCTGGAGTTCCATTTGGGAGGATATGAGTTGAATTGAAGATATTTCTTTTTCTTTCTAGATCTTCCACTTTTTTACTGCTGAAGTTTAGTTAGCTACTATGAACGCTTTTTCGTTCAGGAATGCAAGTCTCAGGTTCGATTCCGAATTCGGTCCAGTCACCATTTGCCGTTGGGATCAAATTAACGGCACTGGAGTAGGTTGCTACCTATGTACAATGGCAGTACAATGGACCAGTTTTGAGTCAGTGTGCTACAGGACACTACACCTTCGCCAAACATCTAAGTGTGCTTGGCCTAAGCGATGAAACCCTCTGCGACGCCCGTGGAGAAGACGATGACACTGCAGAGCACTTCCTCCGCCATTGTCCCGCCTTTGCTCGGATCAGGTGGCAGTTATTCGGTGCTGATGAGGTGACAGCTGCTGATGTAGGCTCCTCATCACAGAAGCGCCTACTGGTTTTTCTTCGGAAGACCATGAAATTCCATTGCCTGGCAGTACAATGGACCAGTTTTTGAGTCTGAGTGCTCCAGTGTAATGTTAGAAAACCCACGGCAAAAAAATGAGCGCTTTCAAATTTGACGATTCGTCGTTGACTTTTCGTTCGATTCTGACATAACCTTAAATTTCCTTAAGTATGATTGGCTCTTTATTCTTTATTAAATATGCCTTTGAGTTTGCCTCCAAATTCAAGTCACAGTTGTATGTTACCAGAAATCAAAGTGGTACCGTTAGAGTAGACACCCAATACTCAAACCGGGCACATAGAGATTTGTAGCTCACGTGTTCTATTTATTTGCAAGGGTCTTTAGATTTAATTTGTATTCCTTGAAAGACTTCTGCAATCTTTGTTGTGACCTGAAATATAAATGCAAAATAAAACTGCATTCAGCTCTCATATCCATTCCATTTCAACAAATCAAAGAATACCTCTAGTCGCATGAATCTTTCCTGAAGTCTCACTCGGTCTTTCTCACTTCGGATCATCAATTGATGGCGTTGTCGTCGCGATCGTCGTTTTTCATTACGAACATTACTTAGTTTCTTATCAGCGTGTCATTGTATCTCTAAATCAACAATTGCCTTAAATGAAAGATTTCCTGATCTCATTTACTCTCAAACGGGGGCAGTGAAGGAATGGCGGCAACACACAACACATCTGATTTGATTAGTCAGTCGTTGCGTGGCACGTAGCGTAGAGCGCTCTAGTTCTTAGCTTTGGAATCATTAATAAATTCGCACTTGGCTATGCCTTGGAGTGTATTGGGACTAGTTGCTAGCTCGACAGTTTCACGCTTCATTCCCTTCACACATTCTGTTTTAATCGTCTGTGGGAGGGTATGCTTATGGTTGAGTTTAGCCTTCCTGTCGGAACTGTATACGTGTCATTATCATTTTAATTAGCCCGTCTTAAGTGAGGCTGTTGTCTTGACTTTGAGATGTCGGTCTCGAGATGGTTTAACAAGCGGAAAGGGAACTCGTGATGATGAATTGACAGACAAAAATATTCATATTCTCAAGTCGTATTAAAAATAATAACATATCGTTCTAATAAAATTGTCGTGACTGGACAGTGTTCTATTTATAGTCAGGGCAATAAGCTATAAATACAAGAATAGTCGCTGTGCGTCTGTGAAACGAATCTTTCGCTACGCAATTCGTGCTCCATGATTTTAACAGTCTAGAAAACTGTGCGGTGTATAGTGCATCCACTCGTGGTCTAAAAGTCTGTGGTTCGATCCCGGACATAACAACTTTCATTTTATCGGCACCACTTCTCTCGAGTCATTGACAATTCTCCGAGAGTATAGCTGTCAAGAAAAACTTCTGAAATATCGGCCAACAATTGTAGATCCCCTCTATTCGTCGAAAAACAGTGATAACACAATTACAATGGTTATTGCAGAAGCTAGGCTCAAGTCCATCCCATATTGTTGTGCCGAGCAAAAAATAAAAATTAATCTGAAAAAAGGCTCTACTGGGTCACAAAAACCACAACGTTTTTTGCATTTAATTAGCTAGATCTTGAAATCTCTCCTAAGGCATGCAGTTACGGCTTTTCAAGCTTCCTCACTTCTTTTTCAATAGTTTTGCAATAATTTTAGCTGGAGCAGTCTGTTGAATGAATTGAAGAAAGCATTGAGCGAGCAAAATCACATCAACTTGGCATCACTGGCTTTTTACAAGTTTTGTTTTCGGTGTTGTTCCAAACTATTTAGAGCAAAAAAGGGCAAGTTATGTTTATTTTTCACACGGATTCTCAGCCAGTTTATAATTTTTAATTATAAGTTAGGCTTTTTGAATAAATTAATATGTTTATGTTTAAGGACAATATGTTTTTTGTGAAAGTCTTCTGTTTTAAGTTCAGAGAGTTTGGATTATTTTTTTTACTCTAATTTGTGTATCGAAAAAAACAAGTTCGTATGACGTGACAAGTTCCCGTTGCGTCGTTCAGGCAAGACTTGGGCAATAATATAACACACTGACTTCTTGTTGTTGGTCTAAACTCATGAAACTTCAAATTAGTACAAATTTGCACAGAACAAAGAGAGCAGCATATTTGATGCGAGGAATTGCAGAGAGGCTTTTCAAAGTCCACAATAAATTAATTGAGTATCTTCTTTGTATGGCGCTAAAGTATGGTTTAGAACTTTGTTTTAGAACTTTAGTTTAGAACAGTTGAGCACATCAAGTTTAATGAGGTCCCTCTCCACTCAATATTGCATTGCATCAATCGTTTACGTTCTCTGTTGCCAAAGAGGCCAGAGGTAATTTGCCGTTTTACATTGCGCAGTTGCATGATGCGTTAATGATGATTTGAAGTAACGATTTGAAGAGAAAATTCAACTACGAAGCAAGTGTTGGATCCGTACACGCTTAGCCAGACTTGTTAGTTGTACCCATACAGTTCATGGTTAAATCTTCTTCTTAAATCGCCAACAACGAAGGGAGGTAGAAGTTTTTCCTCGAAATGACAAAGGTATTGTTTATTCGTTTTAGATACTGTTCATGCCTCTGCGTCGTAGAACAGGACTGGGATGATCAATTATCTTATACAAAGTCAGTCAGTCTTTCGAGAGAGGGCTCTATTACTTACTTGCGTCTTGAGCCTAAAGAAACAGCGATTGAGAAAAGTTGTTCTGCGTTATTCTACAGCTGTAGTATTGTTTTGTATTGTTTACCGCCGCGAAGTCAAGGTAGACGAAAACCCTGACTAACTCGAAGTTATAGCTGTTGTTCTTGAAAACCGGACATAGTTCCTTTTGTTCTCATTTACCGACAGAACCATTTTACCCGCTTCCGCTTCAATGTCAGCAAACCCCTAATTGGTGGCCATCTTTCTTCGACCAATCACATCAATGTCATTCGCATATGCTAGGAATTGTACGGACTTGTGTAAGAACGCACCTCTGACATTAGGCCGTCCATTTTGAACGATTTTCTCTAGAATCATTTTGTAAAACTCTCAGTCGACGCACTGTCATCGTCGCCTTACAAAAAGCGTTTTTTGACATTGAAAACCTGTGTGAATTCTTTACCGACTTAGATGAAGCAGCAAGAGTCCTTGTCGTCAAGGACAATCTGATGAGCCTGGTAGAAATATGAAAACTAGACATGGCGCTTTATAGCTGTCATGGCGACGTCGAATAATCGTCGAATAATAGGTGGATGTACATCTGCACTTCTTGGATCTTTGGTTGGATAGTTTAGATGGTTGACGTGCAGCACATCAATTTGACAGATATGAATAATTAAATTTGACAGAAATTTATGTGGAAATTTCCTAAAGCGATTAAGTTATTTTTTTTGGAAAAAAATTATGACACTTTTGTTGACACGAACTTAAAGCAAAAAATTGCTGATTTTTAAATAATGAAAACGGACGTTTCATTAATAATAATAATAATAATAATAATGGCGACGCTACAGTCCGAGGTGGACTTGGGCCTAGCTTCTCACCAACCACTCGTGTTGTGCGTGCTATTGTTCCCTCACGAGTGGAGCGGACCTACAGTTTAATACCGACTCCGAACGGCGAGATTGAGAAGGTTTTACTTTTTTTTTAACATTCAATCTCCAATTCAGTTTATTGAAGAGTTTTTAGTTTTTCTTTAAACTTGTCAACACTTATTCTGCAAAAGCTACTATTTCCTCCGTCATCTTCCCACAAAATATATTTAAACAAATGATGTTCCAAAACTTGTATTTCATCCTTCTCTGATTCGAACACGAAAATCAGAATGCAACTAAGTGTTTTCTTCTGTGACACTTACAAGAATGAAATAATAATTTATGAAATGTCCACCCTGTGCGATAAACGTCACACACTGTGTCCACCCTAAATTATACTATATTCAATCATTCTTTCGTTTTACGAAAATATACCGAAAGTGTGTGAAAAGTTGCTCCTGAAAACGGAGAACGTTCTTACTTTAAATTGGAAAGGGTCTTATTTCCAAAGCCTAGATTAAACAAGAAACCTTTCGCTACGAGTACATGCGCCGTTTTTGAAACTTTCCTTATATTATGCTCCCATTGAACCGCGTGATTTGGATGAACAAGTCTAACCATGTAAATGGAAACTTAAGAGAACTGAAGCAATCAAGCGAATACACAAAAATGATGCACTGTGCCCGTAGTAACCGCTTTGTTCAGTTTCGGTAAGTTCGGTCTTTCTGTCCGACTTGGCGAAGAATTTAAACCTTTATTGGTAATTAAATACAAAATTAACAGCTAGCAACGACTGGATGGCGCAGTTGGTTAAGTGCATGCGCCAAGTTCGAGGGGTCCCAGGTTCGAATCCCAGTGAAATCGAATCTGGTCACCATTTGCCGTTGAGATCAAATTAACGTAGGTTGCTACCTGGTAGTATAATGGACCAGTTTTGAATCTGACTGCTCCAGTAGTGCTTCAAAAATCATCGAAAAAAAAGAAAAAAAAACAGCTACCATTAATTTTTCATGAAAGTGCACAAAATAATGCACCACGATTTGCAATAAATGGTGCATAAATTATTAAAACTTGTTCACTCAACCCCCAACACGCCCTTAAGTTTACTCATTCCTCCACATCCATTCCCCACTAGATGTCGCTCAAAATTTTCCCACTATTCTAGTTTCTTCAAAGCCGGTCAACCGAAACAGATGGCAGCAGCAACCACCGTATCCAAGAAGAGGAAAAAAAAAAGTTTTTCGCCAGTGAACAAACGTCGGGCGGGTTGTCAATAAAACTTCACTTCACCTTCGCGGAACGGTGTTCTATTTTCTGTTTTTTTTTTACACTCTTTCAAATTATCACATCAGAAATTAATCGAATTACCACGTTTTGTGTGTGAAAAAGGTGCTGTTTGCTCATCGTGAATTCCTAAAAAATAAAAAATAACTCCTCCGTCGGATGTACATGTGACGCGAGGGCAGGCTATCGGAAGGAAATCCCGAAAGAAAAAAAATCCAGATCCACTTGGTCTGTGCGCAAACTTCGCTTAAAAGTGTCAAAAACAAAATAAGAAAAATTACAATTTTTAGCCGTCGATTTTCCCCCGCTCTTCCGTTGTCTTTTAATCGTCGTCGTCGTTGTCGTTGTCTCCCTGTTTAATTTATTCGCAGTGTGGTGATTCATTTTGTATTTCTACACAAGTATAGAAGAAAAAAAAATATCCGCCGCGGACAGGAAGGAAAAATAAAAGAAAAGAACCCAACCGAACCGAAGAACTCCTCATATTTTCCTCCTCGGCATTAAATTCTTTTTTCAATTTTTTGTTTTAAATTTCGAGCGAAGCGCCGTTGCCACCTCCTCCTTCTCCACCTGTCCAGCTGAGGCAATTCAAAAGAGGCAAAAGAGCACAGAGAAGCAGCAGAAAAGAGGAGAAAAATGTTTCGCTAGGTGAGTCCGGTGTGCATTTGTTTGCATTGAATAAAACAAAAAATTCCACGATTTCGTGCTTTGATGGGTTCTTTATTAAATTTTGCTTATCTTTTACGCGTCTCTGGCTAGAGGCTGTCTCGAGTAAAAACCCGACCTCAAATCCGACTGCGGGAAGATGTAATTTGATGTGAATAACGGCTTTGATATGTGTCGTGTGGGCATGGGTGGGTTGGCGGTTAGCTAAGTGGTGGTGGGGTCACATATTGTTTTGTTGTGCTTCCGTTCTGTGAAAGTGTAACACCGACACCAAGTGCATGCTTGCCTGCTTGGCGGCCCACCGATCGCCTTTGGGGGAAACATTTTTATCGTTTCCATGGCAACGATGACGGAGTTGACTAATAGCCTGACCGGAGTACGTTCATCATGGCATCACTTGAAATTTATTCGAAAAGTCTGTGAGGACTTGTGTGCACGGCACCTAGGCATCGACTACTTCATGCACTCATCGAGCCCGTACCAACATGAGCCACCCACACAAGGTGGTACTTACACTTGACGTGGATAAGCAGGCAAACATGGCATTTTTTTCACGGTGTCTTACTTTGGACAGCGATGCAGTGGCCACCAACACCACGATCGGGGGCTGTGCAAAGTTTAACCAACAAAGTTCTTCAACTTCAGCAGACCACCGTACCATGCGTTGTGTGTATCCCCGGTTTCGGTTAGATTGGGGTTTCCACACTGTCGCTGATTGTGTGCCACTGCCGCTACACCAGTTGGTCAGAAAGCAGAAAAGTTCGTGCATATGGCTCGCTGAATTGAGTCATATCGCATGGGACCTGAAGCAATCTCCTTAAAAGTCGCCAAAGCGCATCGACTACTAAAGACAAACTTTTCGAGAGGAGTGGAGAATGGGATCTTCTCAAGAGCACCGCAGGCCTCGAGTAGAATCACTGATATGTGTAGTTTTGGAAGAAGTTTTGCCAGAATCTCACTGCCAGCGGCTGCAGTGTCTGTCTTCGAATAGTGTGCGTCTGCTTCGAGTGCAATAAACTCCCGGCCAGATATGTGTTTGGCCGTGTGCCATGATTGCAGTAACTGCACTGGAATCCCGTCCCCTTATAGATTTAAGTAGCTCTGGAACACATGAGACAAATGAGGTTAATTAGCTCGCCTGCTTGTGAGATGAAACAATGGAACGCTCGAAAGGTATTGTTTTGAGAGTGTCCTGCAACTGCTTGGTCTTCTTCATGGTTTCTCTTTTGATCTTCGTCCATTATGAAGACGGAGAAGTGAGTATGGAGAATCTCTCGATGGTGTTTGAGTGGTTCAGTGTGTTTCTTACACTTTACTAGACAATTCGGAGGAATGTTTACCTGCACCTGCTGCCAAACACGATGCACTTGCACTTCCGCAATTTCTTTTCTTCGGAAGGTGAGTATGCTGTTCTGTCGCTCATAGCTTGGAATGCACTAACCAGAATAGACGCAAAAAATCGCCACCTGCAGTTCGTGACTAACTCTTGCATGCTTGGTTGCTCTGTAAAGTCTGTAGCTTAGATTCAGTTTGTGGGACAAGGATTTGATTGCAAGTGTAGTCTAGTCTTTGGATTGGGTGCAAAGTCAGTGTACCTTTTTGTGGTCGTCTGGCGACTGACCGAGTAAGTCTAGGTTAAGAGGCGTTGATTTCCTTTCAAAAAATGAGAAGAAGACAATGTTCGTAGCTTGTGCTCAACTCAACAAATCATATACGTTAACTAAACAACGGAAGGTAGGTAGGTAGGTATGTGGGTAGACGGGCTTAAGCCACGTCTCACTTAGGTCCTTAGGGACCCATTGTGATGCCCAATTGGAAACAACGGAAGCCACTGCAACGGATGCAGGTGTGTCGAGTGTCTTGGAAATAAATAGCAGTTCTCCACTGCGGAAGAGTTTCCTGTCAATGCTCTTTCACTGCAAACGCTTCTTGTCCGCAACCGTACCAAGTCAAGTGGAGCGTTACTGCAAATCTGTCCAGGTGTCTGAATTCTTCGAATCCAATCCATGGTTTTCTTTGAGAAAACCTTTTTGAGAGGAGTTGTGATAATGTCCGGAAAAATATATGCGTTTATGAAAATCTGTTGTGTCACGAAGATTTCATTTTTAGGATCAACCTCATCAAGCTTGCGTTGTTTCGGTTATCATTTACATTTTTTTCACTGTTCCCATGTAAGGCATCATCTTTTGTTTCCAGTTCATAATTTATTTATTTTTTTTGAATAATCGCTGCCCCCAAGGAATACGTTTGAAAAGGATGAGAGGATTTCCAACTCAATTATCAGAATCGGCGTAATGAATTGAAAGTAGGTACGCATCGCGAACCGTATGAATACCAGAGCAGATACAAATCGAAGGGTTGCAAGAAGTTGCATTGTGTTAGGTTAAAGTTTCCATCAAACGTGTTATGCACTCCCCTCCGCCTGATTCGGATGTGTAGTGCCAAATTCAATTCAGTTGTGCCCTCTGAGAAAAACAAGGGTTGTGGTACAGTACCAGGCACAGTCAGTAAGTCAGCTGAAGCGAACAGACTTTGTAATGAGGGGAGATTGTTGCGATCACGTCCGTATCATGAACGTACCAATATTGAATCAATAAAAGCATTTCTCTGTGGGTTTAGTGCACAATTCTTAGGGTAACCTCGCCTCAGCACTAGAAGCCTTCATTTTCAGCTTCAATGAACACAAGGTTCGAAAGACGAATTTCACGATTAAAACTTTTCATATGCAAAATCTAGTAAAGAAAACGAATTGAATAAATATGTTCCCAGATTACCAAACATCTCGATATCAGTGGTAGACGAGCGAAGGGATATACGCAGGCATTGCCTTGAGAGCAATGCAACTACTTGGCTGTAATGATCATGAGCACAGTGGTTCAGAAGGAATGCGTATTAAGGTAAAATGCGGAATGCGATGACCCCGAAAAAGTATCTCTATTTTCTTGGTCTATTTATGTACATACTAAAGTGTCGTGAGGCTAATCACGTAGTGAACGTAGTGAGACTCTAAAGCTAGTCGATCTTCTACCATCGCCGACCATATCTCACTTATTTGGAGTCATCTTAATTTCGGCAGCCTTCATTTATTTTCGGGTTTGCAAGTGCCTCATGAATTGACCTACAGGTCCACCACAAACTGTACCGCCATACAAAGAAGAAGAAGAAGGTGTAACATAAAAATCTCATTTATTCACAATCTTCATTTTCTTGATGTGCTACAGTCCGATGAAAGCTTTTTCTAGACAGTTACAGTTAATCAAAAAAGTAAGTATACACTACCTCCTGAACTATATTTTCCTAAAGAAAACTAAATATTTCCAACAAAAATCAACAACCATTTTTTTTTCTGTTTTCACAAACGTAATACTATTTTTCCAAAAGAACAAACATAACAAAATAACAAAACATAAACAATAGAATTCAACTTAAAGTAATATGAATGGAAATTTACAAATAAAAAAAGTAAGTATACAGACAAAAAATAATACTTTCTGAAATTTGTCTCTGCTCTCAAGTCTTCTTATTAATATTTCGTTGGGTAGCCTTTGGCTTTTATAATTGCTTGCATTCGATTTGGCATCGAGTTAACCAATTATTATGTTACTTTTTGGCTTATTTTAGCCAATTCTTTCTGAAGCACTCTTTTCAAGTCTTATTTTGTCTTGACACCGTGTTTTTGAACTGCCCGTGTCAAATGTTCCCATAAATGTTCTATTGCATTCATGACGGGCGATTGGGTGGTGTTCTCAGCTGGTTACGAACATTATATAATAACTATTCCTTGACAATATAAGAGGTGTGTTTTGGGTAATTATCTTGTTGAAAAATAAATGACGCTTCTAGACCCAACTTTCTAACGCCTTCAAGTAAATTAATTTTCAATATGTCCATATAGGCATATTTGTCCATTGTACCATCAATGAAAATTAAATTACCGACGCATTTTTGCCGCCATACACCCCCATACCATTACGGAGCCACCACCGTGCTTTACAGTTCCGGCCATGTTTGCGGGATCTAGCTCCGCGTTTGTTTTACGCCAAACTTTAGCACGTCCATCGGATCCATAAATGTTAAATTTGCTTTCATTTGAAAATACGATCTTATTCCAGAAAGCTGGATCATAATTTACATGAGCTTTTGCAAAATGTAATCGTTTTTTACGGAACTGTAAAGCACGGTGGTGGCTCCGTAATGGTATGGGGGTGTATGGCGGCAAAAATGTGTCGGTAATTTAATTTTCATGGATGGTACAATGGACAAATAAGCCTATTTGGACATATTGAAAACTAATTTACTTTAAAGCGTTAGAAAGTTGGGTCTAGAAGTGTCATTTATCTTTCAACAAGATAATTACCCAAAACACACCTCTCATATTGTTAAGGAATAGTTATTATAAAATGTTCGTAACCAGCTGAGAGCACCACCCAATCGCCCGATATGAATGCAATAGAACATTTATGGGAACATTTGACACGTGAAGTTAAAAATCACGGTGTCAAGACAAAAAAAGACTTGAAAACAGTGCTTCAGAAAGAGTAGGCTAAAATAAGCCAAAAAGTAACATCAAAATTGGTTAACTCGATGCCAAATCGAATGCAAGCAATTATAAAAGCCAAAGGCTACCCAACGAAATATTAATAAGAAGACTTGAGAGCAGAGACAAATTTCAGAAAGTATTATTTTTTGTCTGTATACTTACTTTTTTTATTTGTAAATTTCCATTCATATTACTTTAAGTTGAATTCTATTGTTTATGTTTTGTTATTTTGTTATGTTTGTTCTTTTGGAAAAATAGTATTACGTTTGTGAAAACAGAAAAAAAAATGGTTGTTGATTTTTGTTGGAAATATTTAGTTTTCTTTAGGAAAATATAGTTCAGGAGGTAGTGTATACTTACTTTTTTGATTAACTGTATATACAGTATTGGACAAAACATTTGCAACTAGAAGTGAAATCAAGCAATTTCTTCAAATTCATTGAAGTTTTTTTTTGCAAAAGCATAGCATCCTATATACATATATTCTGAAAGGTCTATATTTAAACAGTACAAAGGTAAATAACTATTGAAATCATGTTAAAGAATTGAGTAATCTGCGTTGATTTGTAAATGTAACCTCTTATTGGTGCGCTACAAAACATTTGCAACTTTCAATGGAATTACAAAAAAAACGCAAAAAATCTGTTTTTAGTTGCAATTAATTCTTTTCGTTGGCGTTCTTTTTGGTATTAATTCAATTTATTTTAGTATAATATTTAATGAAATTTCATTTAAAGCCATCTGTAAGAAAAATGGTCCGCACTTTTGACATTTTCACTATTAACTCTGCGTTCGAAGACACTTCAACGAGTTTTTATCGGGTTAAAACCCGGTGACTGAAGCGGCCAATACATAAACATGACATTGTGATCACTGAGCTACGTTTGGACTAGGCTAGACGTGTACTTTGTGTCACATTCCTTCTAGAAGCCCTAAAGCAACGGCATTTCCCAGTCCCCTTTCGGCAATATCTATATATATATATAAAATACTCTTATTGTGTATATCATTGGTACATTAGATAATTAATTAAACCCTATGGCCCAAATCAGCCACAGAAAAAAAAACCCTTCAGGCATAGCCTCGGAAAAGCTGTCAAACACGCCTTGATTTCTTTACATCATAATTGGTACTAAACTCCTTAAAATCTGATCTGTCTCAATTTATCTCAACAAATTTTAATATGATTGGTGATATCGCAGCCCATTGCCACACATGTGCGTTTACCTATTACTTACTTAAAGACATGGCGTCTTCTCCAAAGACTCCTGTAAAAATTGCTAAGAGGCAGCAGAGAAGAACGTCTTCCACTTCGTTTAACATGTCCGGCTCTGGTTTCATTTAGGCGTCTACTTTGATAACCCCTGAGACATTAGAAAGACACACATCAACAATCTACTCCGCCTCATAGAAAGTCAAAGTTGGCTATCATATATTGAATTTTTCATAGGGAATTTCGCATTTCATTAAGATTCCGTAAACTGACCTATGTATGTTAACGGAGATTTTACGAAACGGAACAAAACATAAGTCCCCTATGGTTGTACACAATGCTTACATGGAATGGGACATTTCACTAAGCCAGCGTATGAACAATCAAGCTTTGACATTTCAAAATCTAGCATCGAGTTCTTGCGTGCAAGGCTTGAAAAATCCAAATCATCGACTAGCATTCACGACACCAAATAAAAGGCAGTACGGAAAGCCATGTTAAGAGTGCAATCGATTCTAACCCTCATAGCTCAATAAGAAAAAACTACCGAACTTCCAATATAAATTTCACTTCAAATTTGAAAACAAGAAGCTGGAGGGCTCAAACTTAAGGGTCAACTATATCGGTCGTACCCAAGTTTAATAAAACTGAGCGTATATACAAAAAACCAATTCGGTCAGTTTCGGTTAGTTCGTACAGTTCTGTCTAACCATGCGGAAGCGAAATAAATCACTCTCTACGTATGCAAGTTTCCATCATCAAGTTTCCATTCTTGAGCAGCCATTGAGGCACAGCACCAGGTAGTGGCATTTCCATAGAATTCTGACAGATCGTCAGCAGGAACAAATTCCCATTGAATCTTTCAATTCGGTCGTGATTTAATGCGATATTATCTATCAGAAAATTAAAGTTTTTAACTACAGTGAATGTTTTAATGTCGAAAGCATATACCTTAGCCTGGATTTAAGTGCTTGTCAAATGATTAAAAGAGACAGTTCAAATATAATTGTGGTAAGAAGCAATTGTTGTCTTTTCTTTTCTATTACAACGTTTATTTAATTAATTAATCAACAAAAACAGTCCTTACCGAATACTAGGCACCCACGCCAAGCTCGCATTGCCAACAGCGGCTTTTTTAGAATTTACAGAGATGGGGAAAAAATAGAGACAGTCAGGCAACTTTTTCGCGATTAACTTGGTCTGATGACAAGGATAATGCAAACACTTCCAATTATTTGACATTTAAATAATCCTAACCCCCTCGATGCTTTAGACTGCTTAGTCTTCCTGTGATGCCATAAACGCCACTTGCTTGCCAGACACATCTTAATCCTATTATCAAAAATGCGTTGCTTGCAAATATTCTCAAAACCATGTGTATGCATGCGTCTTAAGTAGCCCATCGATACTTTCAATGGATTCCAAAACACTTCAGCTTCCTTTAAAGTTTCAACCGACCCACCAATATTGATTCGGGTATTTCTTAAATTGTTTATCTCGGGCGTGATATATTTTATCTCTATTTGTGTCAATCTAAAATCATTTGTGATAGCGTGTTTATTTTATCTGCGTACTTACGTTGTAAAACTTGGATGACGAAGTAGGTACGTTTTCAAGTGTTCAAAGTCTCCAGTTTATCTCTATAGATCAGCCAGTTTTCATATCTTCACAGAAAATATTCCAGAGTTTTGGTATCACATGATTGTGGAGGCTTATGCACTGGTCCTGTCCATGAGATTGTGTTCTAATCAAAGGTCTTCTTCCATAAAATGATAGAGTTTCGCATTGTGTGGGATGTAGCATAGTCTTGTTGAAATCAGCGCGCTTCAATTCAAAGCCATTCCATTGTGGAACTACAAAATTAGTGATCATTGATCTATACCGCTCTCCGTTGACACTCTGATCGTTCTAATCTTTGAAGAAGTGATAGTCAAATCATAAATCACACCAAACAGTGATTATTTTTTGGGTAAAATGTCAAAGCAAATTGATAACAAATCACCTCTCAATTGTCAAATTAGCAGTGCTACCAAGTTGAGAATCAAGACATTAAAAAAGAATCTTCACCTTTCATCTGTTCACAACGTGATATTTGTGCCGTCGCGTGTTACCTTCATTTCATCCTTCTGCTACTCCTCTTTTGTACAAAGCAGTGGATATTGCCGATCGCCTTTTTGAGAACGATGTGTAACTGACCCATACTGAACACTCCGGAATATTGCACTCCTGCAGGGTGCTGTTTAGATCGACAAAGAAGATGTCAGCGTGGACAATATTTTCCAAAATTTCCTTTATTTTTTTTTTTGAGAATATCCCACTGCGAATACAAGTTCTGTTCGTGCGTAAATTCAGGCGCGTCTTTCTGTAGAAAATTCGATGACAAGTCGGTTTTGTCCTGGGAAATGACTCTTACACATGCTTTGTCTGTCACAGTGGAAGTGGTAGCTCTGCAGATTTTTACAACTCAGTGGGGATTCCATCAATCCCAACCACCTTTTTGAGTCGATTGTCTCTATGAGTGTAGTGACCTCATATTCACTTGGGTTAGATGAGCGGATACGTGTCATTTTTGCTTTAGGCAATTCACTCTAAATTGGTTTCACACCGCCACGGAATACATGAAGGTAAAAACACTATCTGCTGGTTTATTTCACACACAAAAAGTGTTTCGAAGCTCTACGATTTCATTTGCCAGAGCTCCGATCACTTAACAAATGCTCTTTTGCAGATTAAGCGGCTGTTCATGCTGGCTGGCTATCGGTAGTTTTCGCACTAGTGCAATCACTTTATGCTTCGCTGGGCGTATCTACGTCTGAATGGATTTACAGTCGTGCAGTGGTGAGTGCGTTGGATGTTACTCATCAGGTTTTAGTTCAAATTTCTATAACTTAAATACAAAAAGTCTAAAAAAAACGTCTCCCATGAGTCACTACTGACAATGTTTCGAGTGTATAACTGTCATTAGCAACTTTTCTTAAATCCCCATTCATAATTTCGTAGAGAGATCAAGGTTCCTCCGTTCATGTGCGATTGGCTGCTAGAGAAGTTAGGTTAAAGTCCTGCATGGACTTCAGCAAAATGAATGCAAATATATATCTGCGTTGTTTATATGTATATGCTCTGTACTGTGGCATTTGCTGATCCTTGTTGTGCTGAATGCAATACGCGTTGTTCGCGCGGAAAGCTGGATTTTTTTCTCTCTTGCCCTTGACGACAATTTTCCCCTACAGAGACTTTACGTGTACTGGTAAATTGAAACATTTTCTACCCAATAGTTGTTAGGAAACGAACTACTTCAGCTGTAATTGAAACAAGTTTGACAAGATAATCAAAATGATTAAACCTTCCGTTTGTTCAACTCGAGGGTTACGATGCTTGCAAAACAACGATGTCATTGAGCATCAAAGATCATTGAAAGTTTTCTCTTGTGCACCTTTGCATTTTCCCCCTCCTAAACACAGAAATGTTTCAAATCTGTCGTAGGCAACAGATGTACGTATTTTTATTAATCTTCTTTCGAAATTCAATTTGCCTCAATCGTGAAATTCGTTCATAAACTCGTTCAATTTTCGACCATTTTTTCGACCAGCTGGACCCGTTCATCCAAAACGAATGTCGGTTTTGTAGCCACCCAAACGCTCTACTTTATCGACAGCACTTTATATTTATTCACAGAAAATATACCAAACGATCTTGGAGGACAATTAATAAATCCATCACGTCAAAGCATATCTCATCGAATATTTCCTTTAATTAATTGAATATGGCGCGCGTTTAGTTGCGTGCTGTGCCGTTTGATTGAAACCACGCTGTCGTTTCGGATGTCATTAGTTTTGGCGAACAACAAATTTAATAGTGATGAATCTATTAGCACCATTAATTGACTGTAAAGTTCTGACCGATTTAATTTTTTTGGAGATGTGTACCAATTATTCCTCTATCCTGTAAAGCATACCAATTTTTTGGCTTTACTTTAAATGCGCAAATTTCGCATGTCATTCATGAATGAATCAAGAGCAATCGCGTTTTTTGATTCATTCAGTGAAGCTTCGATGACGCAAACAAATGACGAATGAAAAATCAAACAGTACACAAAATGATTTGTCAAATTGACTGTCAAGTACTGACGGAGCGAATGTTATCATCTAATTTGGAGAGGGTTCAAGTATTGACGCTTTTAACCAATATTGTGATAATTATGATTTTCTTTTAAATACGTTGTTGAGAATGACGAGGTTTTAAGCATTCTGCTTGACAGATGATGGGACTATTGTTCTGTACGGGGACAGTGAATGGTCACCAAGACTGTGGACAAACCATCAATAAAATCAAGAATGCTAAAGCAATAAAGATATTGCGGATAAATGCACAGGGGGTAGGTCACTGTTATAACAGGACATTGACTTTTAGTTACCCGCGTCGAAAGAATGGGAGCCCCTTTAATAACTTCTGCAGAGGATGCAGACAGGAAGAGGAAGAAGAGATTATCTTGAAGACTAAGAGGATATTACCCTGCACTTTGGCACATGTCCAGCACTTACATACTACGAGAAGAAGACTTGGAAAAAATTCTTCTTAAATAATTTGGGGGAGTTGGCCCACTCGAATACGCAGAATGTTATTAAATTCATCAAGAAAACAGACTGGACTTAACTCTTACAGAAAGTTAAAACTACTCTCGAATATCTTTTGGAGATTTAAGGGCTTTGTAACACGTAATACGTGATCGAACTTAGACGTAGAATGCTGAAACTTGTGGCATCTCGACAGACTAGTGATGGTCTATTTCTTCTTCTTCTTCTTCTTAGGGCGCCACAGTCCGAGATGGACCTGGGTCTCACTCAACATGCCTCTCCAGCCAGGATGTCCGAGGTCCCCCTCGACTTGTGTGCGCCTCCTTGTACGTGGACGTTCTCCGTTGCGTTGTCCCACAGGCTCAGAGTCGAAGATGGTCAATTTACGAAAGAATAAATACCGGGTATTAGCCCCATCACTAGGATGGACCTCTTTTGGCCTCGGATCTTATTCGTCAGTTACACTCACCAAACCTAACCTAAACCTGCACCTCCCAGTTACACACGAGTCCCAGGTGAATGAAACTAGTTCAAGTGCGCTTTACGATGTGATGAATCTATTTTCGTTCTTAAAAGCGGTTGCCATGAATGAGTTAGCAAACGAATACTGTGTACCGCCTACACTCAAAACATTTATAACCCTTGTTGGCTCACGTTCCCCCGGGACCATGCGTTCGTGTTGCACGAAGCCGCAATACAACTCACGCGCTTTGGGCAAATAGACCTGTAGATTCTTTAAGTACATTTCCTGTACGCATGTTGAACATTACACTCGGACGAAGGCTCTTTGTTTTCATTAACTAATTGGACAAAATTATTTGCCTGTCTAGTCAAGTCTAGCCGACACGTGTGTGTGTGCGTAAAAAAAGAAAACAGTTTAACTTGGTGACTGGGCAAGTTCTTGACGTGGCTAGGGAGCGGACATTAATTGGATTTATTACCACTGACTGTAGATAAAGAAATTGGACTGAAGGTTGGCGTGAAAAGTGATAGGAGCAAGGTGACAGGCAATATATTAGAAAATTATTGTTAATTCTGGTAATCAGATCAAACAATTTTGGATGAGGTATGTATTGGTGTCATAGGGCCTGACAGATACGGCTGATCTGGGCGATCAAACTGAGTCCATGGTGTTCTTTAGGATGATTTTCATCGTGAAACACGGTCATGAGGTTACCTTGAAGCCTGCATTCGGACCTTTTTGGAATTAGGTACTTTAATATAATAATAATGGCGGCGCTACAGTCCGAGGTGGACCTGGGCCTAGCTTCTCACCAACCAACTCGTGTTATGCGTGCTATTGTTCTCTCACGAGTGGAGGGGACCTACAGTTTAATGCCGACTCCGAACGGCGAGATTGAGAAACTTTTTTCTAGACAGTTATACTCTTTGAGCATTGTCAGTGACTCGAAAGAGGTGGAGCCGCGAACAATTTTTTTTTTTTTGGAAAATTGTTTGAACTTGTTTTCGAACCTAGACTGTGAAAGTCTAATGCGCATGGGTCGACGCACGAACCCACACGGCCACGGCGCCCACACTTTAGGCCTAGATATTATAGCCTATTCACCCAAATTTAAAAATTGGGGCCATTTGGGGGTGGCTCCAGTACAGGTGAAGTTGCCATTAATTTTGAAAAATTGTCGCACCCTATCGAAATATATATCAATCGACAGATCTTTTGAAATGAGGTGGAGGTTTTTTTCAAGACTTTTTTATCCAAAGTACCGTTTCGAAAATATGGAGCTCCAAAGTTTTTTCCCTGCCATTTTTAAACCAAAGTGTTTAAAAATCTGACAAAAACTTGGCTTAATTGAGTACTTTCATTTAAAATAATTTCAAGCATTCTGGCCTTAATAGTTTTCGAGATATTGGCCAAAAACGGTCAACCATCGACATGCGAATTTAGAAGATCTGAAAATGCAGTTTTGACGACTTCGGCGTAAGCATTAAGAAATGATAAATTTCAAAATATCAATTCATGTTAAAATTTTGAGATATCTAAGATTTAAAAACAGTAATATTGGAATGGGGGGGCATGCTGCCCCCCTGCAACCCCCTGCTGGACCACATGTAGGATTTGAAGTAGGCGCGAGACTGAGTGTATCCATGCTTTTTTTAATCCATGATTTGCATGCGTTTAAAGAAAGTAAATACAATCAAATTCGCACTTACTCCAAATTGCATATGTGGTCAAGCAGGGGGGTTGCAGGGGGCAGCATGCTCCCCCATACATACCTCATATGTATGTATGCATGTAAGGGGCGAGGGAGGTAGGTTGGTTGGAAACTAAACGTGGTCCGATTTTTATTATTAGAGCTCAAATACATTGTATGGCATTAGTTCACATTCGAAAGTGAACTAACACCATATGGCGTTAGTTCAATTTAATATATGGCTTTAGTTCCAATTTGAAAGTGAATTAAAGCCATAAGTGGATTATGGCTTATTATGGCGTTAGTTCATATGACCTTCGTTCACGGCACCTAAATTTCATGCTGTGTTCGACCACTCTATTCGTTGATGAGTGTTATCTTTTGGATCTAACCCCTAAATGCCGAACAGAAATGAACACACACACCGCAGGCATGAGCAGTGATTAGGTATGTGTATGATGGAAGGGATTTTTTGGGTTGGATAAACTTCGACAGAGCTATAGGTATATGTATGGATGAATGTTTGTTTGGATGTATAAATGTATGAATGAATAGTTGAACTGGGTTGAAGTTAGAAGAACATTCAACTGAAATAGTTTGGAAACGTCGTTTGATATTTAGAAATCATCCATCAATATTATGCGACGGAACCTTACCCGTGCGAGTACAACTCGCACTTGCCCAGTTTATTTTGGAATAACTTCTGTTTAATCTTGTTTCTATATCTTTATACATAAAAAAATTAGTGGAAGCATATTTAAACATGCTGAACATAATGGTACTTATAACTCATTTTTGTCCTAACTCGAGTTAAAAGGTTATGCTTTGTGGCCACAGATTTGTTGCAATTTTATAGGACTTCATTCACTAAAACGGATTTTTTGTAATTTTGGTGTGTCCGCCTGTTCGCTCTACTTTTCTGAGGCTGAACGTGATCGAAGTCGCTCTGCTACTGGAGAAAATGTCGAGTGGGGACAAAGAATAGTCATACCTCTGGTGCTGGTGATCAAATTAATTCAGTGACACCTGAACAGGATGATCTTTGGATCTACATCAGGTTTCAAAGAGATGATGTTACTTCTCTAGGGCTTGCCACCAGACGAAGGATTATAAGTTATGGAGAAATTGAGCAAAGTTTTATGTCATCCACAAATCTTCCTGTTTCTAACTACACAGGAACAGCTCAAGCCAAGTAACTAAGCTTCGGTGCAGTTAACAGATTGACGCCTTAACGACTGCCCCAAGTTAGTGAGGTGCCAGGTTCAAATCTCAGTGAAATCGAGTCTGGTCCAGTCACCATTTACTGTTGGGATCAAATTAATGGTACTGGAGTAGGTTGCTTCCTGTCAGTACAATGAACCAGTTCTGAGTTTGAGTGCTCCAGCAGTGTTTTAAAAATCGGCCGAAAAAAAAAACGCCTTGAGCACTACTTTACGACCATTGGCCGCAAAACGATGGTTTATGACTTCACTTTTGTTATTTATTTGTTTACTTCGTCATCCTATTTTTTTTTCTATCGTCCGCCTTTACTTTTCGAATCAACTTTCGAACCCGGAGATTTTCTTGTCTAAAGCGGCACAAGACTAATAAAATCGTGATATATTTGCAGAGCGGACTACACTCACAGCTCGGAAATGTTTGGGGTTTCTGGATTTCCTAAAACTATGATTCAGATTTTGATTTGCGATCAGAAACGTAACCACTTATTGTAAATCAATGTCATCCGAGGATGATGGAATGCATGACGAATCAAGTGCTTTGAATTGGCCGCAAAAGATGACAATGACTTTTCTGAAGATCTTGACTGCGTCACTTGTTTAAATCTCTCCACACAATTGTGTCAAAGAAATGGCCCATAAGTTCGGTGATACATCTGAAAAAATGTGTGACAAGGCAAGCATGCATGTACTGTTACATGCCATATATTTGCAAAGAAATTAAGTGACTAATGAGAGCTGTTCATGACATCTTTCATTTCGACTTCAGATGACACATAAACGTCTCACGGGGTCGTTAATAATTCAATTGACACGGGGGCTTGGCAAAAGAAATATTGGAGAACAACGTGCCTTTTGAACATTTTATGCATACATTTCAGTGTTATTTTTAACTTTCATAATATCCAGAGCTGTATTTAAATCGCCATGTAGGTCGACAAGGTAGGAACGTAATTTATACAGATTCATCCAATTTGTGGTTCCGAAAGTACATTTAAATAAAACACACTTCTGATTCGGATTTCGATCAAATTTTTGGTTCAATTTATCGCCTGTATTTTGCCATTATAAATGGAAAATAAAATCATTAAAATATCCTCCGCGGTAGTTTTTGCAGGAATAAATTCGAATGTAGAATGTAGTTTTCGATCACTTTTCGACAAATAATAATAATAATAATAATGGCGGCGCTACAGTCCGAGGTGGACCTGGGACTAGCTTCTCAGCAACCACTCGTGTTATGCGTGCTATTGTTCTCTCACGAGTGGAGGGGACCTACAGTTTAATGCCGACTCCGAACGTCGAAATTGAGAAGCTTTTTCTAGACAGTTATACTCTTTGAGCATCGCCAGTGACTCAAAAGAGGTGGAGCCGTGAAAAAAATGTTTGATGTTTTTTCGGGAATCGAACCGAGAACATCGAGCGTAGGAGTAGACGCCCCTACCCACTACGCCACGGCGCCCACAAAAATGGAAAATAAGATCATTTAAATATCAGGAATCGATTCTGATAATGTAGTTTTCGATCACTTTTCGACAAATATCGGGCAGTAATTTGGTGATAACTTGACGAATATTTGTTTTCAAAGCGTCAAGTGTTCACAGAGTGTGTTTATAAACACGATCTTCTGCTTAGAGCCACAAAAAATCCGACGTAAACAAATCACAGGATTTTGGTGTCCAGTTCATATCATCAAAACGCGAAGTAACAACTGTAGAACATTTTTCGTGCAGTGAAGACAAAATGAGTCGTGTTGTTTGAAATGTGGCACCGTCTTGCACATGCCTTCTACATCAATATCTTCGATTTTAGGTAAGAAATCGGTTAATATTTGACTGTAGCGATGAAAATTAACGGTGACGGTTACACCCGTTCTCATTTTCGAAGAAGTGTGGACCAATGACACCACCAGACCACACAATGACGTGGATGCAAGAGTCTTTCAAGAGTTACGTGTGTTATGTGTGCTCGCCGGGATCTTGTTCTTCTTCAACACTTTCACTGACCGCAGCCATATTTTTTGCAGAGCGTGCATTTCGATGATCGATAGGCCTTAAGACTTCTGAACAGAGCCAGTCTCTTCGAATTTGTTTGCAGTTTTGCCTATAGTACGCTGAGATGGACAAATTTGTCGCTCATTGTCTGCTCGTAGTTTGGCAAACGTCCTTTCTGCTGAGTCACTATTTTACTAGAAAGTTTTCAAAATTTTAGCACCTTCAGAGACTGTTAAACGATCAGTATTGCAAAATCGCGAAACTTAAATTGACATATGACATTGGATGACAGTTAGGTTTGACATATGTGGCGGCAACAGGGATGTTAAATCCGGGACCAGAAATTGGATGACCCTATAAATTATGCGAAGAGGTCTTGACAAGATCAACATGGCCAAAGCTTAACTACGGCAAAACGAAGGAGCTTCTGGCCTTGGACCGAAACTTGATCCGTATGCTCGTTGGAATGATCACAGGACACTGCCCCATCGGAATAATGCTCCGGAAATGGAATGCGGAATCCAGCGATCTCTGCCGAAGTTGCGGAGATGAGGAAGAGACCGAGACTATCCAACATCTGCTTTGCCACTTCCCAGCTCTCCAGAATCGGCGCCTAGCTTCGCTGGGTCAAAGATTCTTCACAGAGACTGCGGACTTGCGGATATATCGGATCTTCTAAAATTTATAAAGAGTACGGGGTGGTTTCAGGCATCACGTGATAGGATAGGTTTTTAGATCATGTACTCCGCAATTGAAGGGATTCACAATGGGCTCCATGGCCTCCGAGTGGAAGTGATGCCTTAACTATCGCACTCTCCTTCCAAAACCCAACCTACCCTAACCATGTGAAGAGATCTTCCTACTTTGGAATGGTTGGAATGGCCCCAAACCATCAGTTTTCTTCTTCAGCTGGAACGATCCCTTCCCGTTTTGTCTTTATTTTTGTGAGTTAAATGATGGTAACTCTAGTTCTAGATCGGCGATGTGTATCAAATTGAATGTTGTCCCATAAGCTTGAAGTCGATTATTCTTTGGGCAGAAGCTATGTTGTTCACACTTTGTCGTTCATCCTGAGGAATTAGTCAGAAAAGCGTGCTTCATCAGGTTTGAAAATCCTTAAAGCCCTGTCATCAGCTGACACTAAACAAATCGTGTATTTAAGACTTAAACTTTCTTTGAAAATCATCCCTCATCTTCAAAAAGACCGAATCACCGACATATGGATGACTGATTCATCGCTGCTGTCACATATTTTAATCTTAAAACCATGGATGTGACGTTCCCTGATAAGAGAGTAGGGTGAAGCAGACAGAATCCCTCTCTATATCTGGAGCAATGTACCGACAAGTGGTACGAGTATATTTCCATCGCAATACAAAAATACCGCCCTAGTGACGAGCTCTGGGTACTCACCTTTGAAGGCGTACTCAAGTACGCATAATGAACTTTAAGGGTTAAGAGGACGGAGAAATGAAGAAGGCATCTTTTTTCAGTCGGTAATGCAGTTACAATAAATTAAATTTCTTGGACCAAAGTTAAAACCGTTCCATATGACAATTAGCAGTCTTGCTTATGGCTCCCATTGTCAAGTCAGTGTTCGATAAGGAAAATTGTGTCCCCTATGTCAGCGTCGGGAGTCTTAACGTCTACTCAAACACTCCATTTGAGACAAGTCTGTGGACATAGCTGCTACCCAGATGTGTAGGCGGACATTTTATCTCAACCCAAACACCAGCAGAGCCTCTCACGACGCGGCACCTTATTTATGGCAGCACACTAAATGTAAAAATAAACGTTACGATAACGTTCTTTCAAAGCACAACAACGATGACTGTACCTTGGGGGGATTTTTATTGATATCTCGAAGCAAGTTCTTCACGAAAATGTTCGAATCCAAATGGATTCGCACACAAAAAGACTTACAAAATTTGGAACGCAAATAGCGGCGCATTAGGGTTGTGTTTATAATTTTTATTGCTTCCTCATGCCCACTTCCGTTCGGCGGTACAGCGAATTCTGTTTATTCTCTCGCTCCCCTCCTCTGCCGCCACCCTGTGCAGTGCATGGATCGAGGGAAGATAATGAAAATGCGATACTTCTCGTTGGATACATGTACATTTTGTAACTTTACATCTACACACTTCAAACACAATGGAATATGAAAAAATATTTGCAGTCGAAGGGGGGTGGGTGGGTGGTGGTTGGAGTGCTTGGGAAAGTGGGAAACGTTTTCTGGAACATGAAGCGCTTACCTCACTCCACATGGAGCGCTTGTGCAACGTCATACTTGTTGGCCGTAGACGACGTACTCGCTCGTTTGTAATCGGAAACAAATTGCACCCGGGGGAATGTATTCGTACCCACATACGAGGGGGGGTATCCGCTCCCGCTCCCACTGCCACTGCCAGTCTTTGAAATAGTAAAAGTCTCCAACGCAACAGTGCGTTGAAATTTTAATGTGTGAAGGAAGCGAAAGCGAAAAAAAGAAAACAGCAGTCGCAGCCCGAAAAGTCAGCCGGAGGAAAACCTCTTAAAGCCAATTACAACAATTTTTCACCTTTCAGCCTTATTTCGCGCCGGGCCCCGGGGCAGCTGTGGGCGACGTTACAGCATCGAAATTACAGTCTTGTGCGAAAGCAAATCGTGAATAGTTGGGCGCTGTTGCAAGTGGAGCGGAAGGTAACCACTTAGGGACTTGGTGAATTTCACTGCGAACAGTAGTGGTTAAATGCTTGACATGCGACGGAAACAGCTTGAGCTTGGTTTTGAGTGGGAGTAGGTTCTTTTGGGAGATTTAATTGGTGCCTATTATGTTCGAAGGCAAGAACAAGTGCCTAGTTAGATTTCTAGTTCATCGTGTGAGTCCTAACGAATTTAAGAAACAATGGAAGCCAAGGGTGGCTGAGCATTGGCAGGACGTTGATGGTTGGTGATTCGAAGCAGCCATGCAGTCGAAACATCGCAAGTGCAGTGGCAGAGTGGCAGACCTTGGGAATTCATTTAGGAACTCTTAATTATAGCGGATATGATCAACGAATTCAACTCGACTAACGTCAATGTCAGCGGAAGGGAGTTGCAGAAATTGTACTAGCTTGGCAAAAGACTTGTGTTGATGGCGATGACGATGTTGGCCAGAGCTGAAAATTTCTGGAGGACTAGTTTGAAAGTTACCAGCCACGGACGATGGTGCAGATGCGGATTCATAACCGGTTCGGAGCTAGGAACCAAGGCATCGAAGAGTTTGTAGTTTAAATTGGCAGCACTGCTTCGAGGAGGTGTGTTCAAAAAGTATATTGTTTAAGGTATGACAGACACCGATTGTCGAGAAAATTTTCTAACGCTTAGACCCGTCTCTGTACAGATTGTACTAGATTATATACGTTGGATAGGCAGCTGTTGAACGAGTCGCAGACCTGTTGCACAGAAGGTCAACCTAGGTGCTCAGATTATTAGTACGAATCAAGGAAAATTCTTTAAGTCACCAAAAAGCCCTCCTTTTGAAGTTATTGTACTAAACCTAAGGAAGCGTAGCCCAGTGACGACAGAATATTAAGGACATCTAGATCAACACATAATTCAGAAATGGGAAACGGAATATATGTATTTGTAGCGAGAATTTTCAACTAGGACGTGAAAGCATTCATTGATCATGGAAGAGATGGCGATACGTTGCGATAAGCTGATGATTGAGATTTGACTTGACTGGTGGAGGTAGAATCTATTCCATTTCTGGTTCTTAGTACAATGAAATCTCGGTTGAGTTTTGAAATGTCACTGTGGGGTCCATAATGTCCCCGATGATTCTCAGACGTAACGAATGATGACTGGTTGGAAATTTCCTTATCAGCCACAAGTCATACAGGGTCATTCATTTTGTAGTTTCAAGTTGGTTTCGTATTTTTGACTCTGGCATTTGACACCCTCTGGCATTTGCTGAGAAGCTAGGCCCAGGTCCACCTCGGACTGTAGCGCCGCCATTATTATTATTATTATTTGACACCTGGCAAACTCAGCTGTCATTTGAAGTGTCATAATATTAGTTGAATGTTTGCCATTCACAATAATAGATCGCTTGAAAATCAAACAACGCAACAAAATTATTAAAACTTACTACAAAAGTGGTGATTCAAACGTGGCCACTTTTCGCGCTTTACGCGATGATTATTGTCCTCATAATCGACCGACTATGCAAGCAATCGGTAAAATTGTGAAGAAATTTGAAGAGAGTGAAAGCGTTACTGCTGTCGTAAGGCCTGTGCATCCAGACAAAGTGACTGTTTGGTGTGTTCTATGGTCGAAAGGTGTCATTGGTCCATATTTCATCGAAGATGCCAATGGGCGAATCCGGAACGATATGGTCGAATGATAACCGACTTTTTTTTGGCCGCCGATTGAAGATTATGACTTAGACGATTTGTGGTTCCAACAAAACTGGGCAACAAGCCACACAACACAACCAAAAAGTGGTTAAAAAATACCTCAAGAATCGCATGCTGCGAATCTTCCTGAGGCGGCCATTTGAATGATATTCTTTTTCATACTTAATGGCAAAGTCCAAACTGTATAATGAATTAAAATGTTCATCAAAAATGTATCGCTCTGTGTGTTTTATTTAGCTTTCGTAGTGTTTTTGAGACACTACTGGAGCACTCAGACTCAAAACTAGTCCACTATACTGCCAGGTAGCAACCTACTCCAGTGCCGTTAATTTGATCCCAACGGCAAATGGTGACTGGACCAGATTCTATTTCACTGGGATTCGAACCTGGGATCCCTCGAACTTGGGGCATGTACTTAACCAACTGCGCCATCTAGTCGTATTTTTTATTTGGCTTTACTTTCGAAATTGAAAATTTTTTTTAGTGAAATCCTTAAATGGTCTATCGGCCAAGCCCAGCACAATCGGGGAACTCCACTGTAGCTGATGCATTCATTCAAAATTCCGTTTTTACTACGAGATCAGAATAAGTTAAACTTAAGCGAGGTGGACAAAGCAAATATGGAGAAGTCACCAATGCAAGCCATTGAAGTACTCGTGAGTAGTTTTCGTGATTGCTTGTATGCAGTGGAACTAGTCGTCTCAAAACCGGACGCATGATCTGTAGAATTGACAACTTAGCATCATCCGATCTGTGTTCAACTTTACTAGTTGCCATTTGCGAAGTGAAATCGTTTAAATCGTTTAAAATAACATCGCTGAGTAGTTACATGAAAATGTTATCTGATCATCCATCTCCGACATGCTTCGACTCATGCTCTTCATCCTGAAAGATGATTGCCGCAGATTTTGTATTGATTACCGAGCTCATAATAAGATTACAATCAAGAGGAAGTTTCCAGTGCACATAGTTAAATAGGTAATTCCTTCTTTATGACGCTGCATTTGATACCTGCGTGTCATCAGGTCCCATTAGAAGCTGGAAGCCAAAAATTTATTGCGTTTTTAAGGACTATTTTAATTTAACAGAAAGCACTTTTGCCACATATTGCCTGAAACACAAGATTGTATCGATGCTATCATCGAGTGACGCTTAACTTCGAACACAAGCATGCAATGGCATAGCCCGAAATACTAGCGATCTTACATTTGTTAAAAAATTGGAGCAGTGAGAGCAACGTAATCACCGTAAAAGCCCACACCCTTTGCGTTTTGACATTTCCCAGGCAAATTGAGAATTTTTTTTTCCCATTTTTAACATTTCATCGTAAAATTTGAGAAATGAAAACAGCTGATAAATTTGGATTGTGATTTCAAACGGTATTGTGTTACTTGCATAATGCATCCGCCCAGTTTCAGGCAAGTATGAATTCATTGAATCCTTACCTCGTCTGCATTACCGACCGAAGTATGTTCAAATCGGTAAAAAATTGCTCCAAAAAATTTATTCAAATTTCTAGAAAGAGTTTATGATTGAATACTAGACTTTGAATCATGTTTTTGAGTCGTTGATTAATGGGAATTAAACACCAAACATGTACGTCCAGAAATTGTATACTTTTGCAATACATCGCAAATATAGGTGGGCTTATCGAACAGACCTCGTACATGTTTTGATGCATTTGACTGCACTGCAAAATGACAGCGGTCCCCGACAAACACTTATTTCCTGAGGTTAACCAAATCAGTTTGTGCCATAAGTAAAAACAGAAGTTCAAAAATCTCATAAATAGTAATCTGAAATTAATCGCACTCTTTCATTAAAACTACTTTCTCTGTGTTTTAAATTGCCCTGATAAATCATGATCACTGATCGAAACCATTGAATTGTACGATTATGTCGAAGTCTTTGTACACATTTTCAGATGAAAACTAGTTCTGAATAACTGGTAAATGATTTAAACTAGTTTAGTTAAAAATCTTCGTCTAAGACAAATTTATGACGAAAGTAAAGATCATTCAAGTGAATGATTGAAATGAAATTAGATCAGATTTTTACAAAAATTCTTTATGGATGAAATGGACACGTACTTTTAGAAAAATAAGTTTTTTTTTTAACATTTACTGTTCTGTCTGAAAGAAATGGTTAAGTGCGTCGTGTTCGATTCTCAAAAAACATCTTTCATTTTGCACATCTCCATTTTTTGGAGTGTCACTGACAATGGCCAAAGAGTGTAATGGCTGAAACACAACAGCACGATATACAGCGACGACCTACGTAAGTGAAAAATGAGAGACATGAGAGGATCGTAATAAAACTTAAAACGTAATCCCAACGCACGTCATTATTCAACATGTTGGATATTTCTTTGACAGAGGGATGCGCTGTGAGAGCGAAATTGAGAAATGATTCCCAAATTGAGAACATTTTGTGGCAACTGACATTTGAAACATGAAACCAGCTGACCAAAATTATTTTAACGACAAAACTGAATTGAAATCCGTGTATGCTTGGAAACATCAACGCACGCCCTCCGTAACATGAAGTCGGCTAGCTAGTCGGCTAACTGTTAAGAAATAGTGGCTCAACTTCGACGTTCGGAACAGTGTTGCCAAATCGTGGGGAATTTCCCTTTTCGTAAGAGCCAAAGATTTCGTAAAAGGGGAATCTATTGCCTGATAGAACAAAATATTGGAAATATTAAATAAAATCTGTTTCACTGTTTGTTTTGGTAAGAAAAAGACTTGTGTTTTGCTGATCGAACAAACAGGAAGTGAGTTGGTACAAAAAGATAATGGCCAAGACAAAAACGGACGTATTGCTAACATACAAAAGCAACGTTAGATAAATGATTTAGGGTGATTGCACAATGCAATTTGAAACTGCAACACTGATAAGAGTGTTTGATGTGGAAACTAAGCCTCAATTCTTTGACGTTGGGCAAAAAAGTCCTAAGTCGGAAACTGCAGTTTTTCGTGAACTAAATTGAAAATAGTTTAATTAAATGCAAATCGGAATTAAAAGTGTTCGAAAAAAAGGAAGGGTGGCAAATAAGCTTTGAAATGAAGTTGTGCTAGACTTAAGTCGTTAATACCAAACGAAATGCAAAATGCTTTTTGACTTAAGACCTTTTTGCATAACGTCAAAGAATTCGACTCGGACTGTAGCGCAACGATTATCTTGAAAGCAAGAGTCCAGTTTTAACTACTTATGCTTTGCCGATGCAAAATTAAAGAAACATTTTTTGTAGAGTCTTATTAGAGACCAAGCAAGAATAAATTCTGTGCCGCAGACTGCATGCCGACATGTTGAAGATAAATTTTGAAGATATACTTTATCAGCTCTAACAGCTGCGTTTCACTTATTGAAAAAACGAGCAAGCTTTGATTAAATGAATGGAATGCTAAGCAGATTCCCGATGATAAATAAAATCATAAAAGAGAAGTGTCATTGCTTGATCATACGAGTATGTACATATTCACATTTGGATAAAAGTAAATAATAATAAAAACATACCAATTGGTTTAGATAATTAAAAGAGTATTTTGCTTAGTTATGTCTAGCCTTTCCTTTCCTCTTTCTTCTTAAGCTTGTTGTCGTCCCACTTTTCTGTATGGCCTTAGAGTTCGGGCTTTGCTTGGCCCTAAAACTGCAAGCCTTGCCAACTAAGACGATCTTTTCCTAGCTGTCTTCAACAGTGCGCACCAAGTTGTTAAAAGTCCTTCTTCGCTTGTGTGGTTTGTAGTACAGGCTGAGCGTCAAGTATTCTTCGGGTCTGATCTAGGTAGTTAGGTAGGTAGGTAAGTGGGTAGACATAAGCCTCACTTAGGTCCTTGAGGACCTATTGTGATGCCCAATTGGGGATTAAAGCTGGTACTCCTCCGCGGATACCTCTTTGAGGAAGTCGAGAACTTTTTGAAGCCTTTGTCGTTCCCTGTCACTGAGAATCCTATCTCTCAATCGTATCGTCTACCTGCAGTTCCTAATCTTGCTGCTTATAGAGGTGGCAGACTATACAGAGAATTTGGATGAGCTGGCAATGGCACAAGAGTCGTCATCTGTAATGAATAACTCAGCCAGATTGACCACTATTGCCTCACTGCGATCCTCACTCGAAGCCTCCTTGCTACATGGGTTTAGGAGACTGTTCTCTTCCTCATCCGTAATGTCATAATTGGAGCCGGTTTTATGAAGAGTTCTGGTATCCGGCTCCTTCGTGAAAATTTATTTTTGTTTTTATTTATCGAGTTGTCCTCTGGATCCGCCATATTTAGTAAAAGCAGGGACACCTCGTGCAGGTTGTGACATAGTCACGTATGGCTAGTCTTGAGGACTAACCTCCTGATTAGCAGCTACAAATCTTGTCAGATCTAAGTTATCCATTAGCGACATTGTCGCTAATATAACAAAAGGACGAAAAAGAACTTCTTCAGCTGAATTGTGATGTCATCGTCTTCAGATTCGTGTACTTCGACTATACAGACCAGATCTCTGTGTAATATTCAAAGGACACATACACAAGCGTGTCCTTTTTGCTCTCCTTAACTCCTTATGTGACTTGGACAGGTTAAGATATCAGCGCTTCATTCATTGAACTCACTTTGAAAAAAACAGGAAGTCATCGCAGGAAATCTATGGTTTCAAACATATACATACAAATATGTTGACGCAGTGCACCGAGCCTTTTGTGCATCAGTTGTTGCTCACACTGTCTGGTTTCAATTTCAAGCCAACAAATGACAAACATCGCCCGATGTGCTTACTTTTCACTTCCAACTGTCGCGACTCTCGAAGTCAATGACTCTTGTCATCGAACGCTTCCAAGAAATCACTCTTCTGAGTCAAAATAAAATTGTAGTCCCCTCTGTCTGTGTAAGTGCAGTACACGTGTTATTCTTACTGATGACTTTTTAGGCTTTATCCAAATCTAACTTCATATGGAATTTCATGAAAGAAAAATAGATTGAAAAGATGTTCTTGGTTTCATCTTGTCTCAAGCCGTCTAACTGCCTTGATATCTTATCCCCCCTTCATCGGGAAACAGAGGAATGACCATCAACCAACCGAGATGCAATCTAACCCAACCAGCAATGAAATGTCTCCACACTGAGACCAGAGAGTTCTCATGGCTTCATATCGCTCATAAATATTTGCACTTGGCATTCACATACACAAGTACGTACACACGTGTCTATGCGGCGCTAATCGAAAGAAAACAAATTTCAAGGTCCCCATACTCGGCTTCCCCTCTCCGCAGCCCACCGCTACTAGGGGTGGATTATGCAAACAAACTCCAATCCCCCGACCATGTGCTCCTCAAGGCAGAGAGCTAGCCCCCCGAGCACGTCATCGCAGAAAAAATTGTGTCATTTCTATTGGTAAAGTAAATAACGGTAGCACCGGGTGTTTGATTTCCCCGGCCAAATGATGCAGCAAGAATGAGTAAATAGCTTCTTCATTCCCGAACAGCTACGTCGGCACTTTTACGACTAAATCGGAAGCACAAACATGCATACATAACCTCACCGCTGGCATCGCATTAACGATACGATGATTCACCGCCGCTTCTTGAAAGTTTCAGAGCCGCCCAGGGAAACGGTCTGGTTCTTTTTTTGGCAAACACACCACCAGCTAGGCAAGCCAATGTAATGATTAATTGTGGGACTGGTTCTGCGATCGAAGCCACCATACACTCACGCATCCAACTCAGCGGCTTTGGCTCGGGTTAATTGTTCGGCGGTGACCGGGATAGGTATGAGATTGCGATGAGACATTCGATAGCCTTCTGCAGTGTCAATACCCCGGCGAGCGGCGTTGTTATCTGTGTCATTACACCGAAGAACGTTTTAATTCGGAATCGCTTTAAGTGAAAATTAAACGCCCAGGCCTCATTATGCAATTGAGTTGAGTTCGGGCTCCGGCTCCCCTTCTGCTTCCGAGTGAGAAGGATCAAATATCCTGACAAGGGACCGAGTGTTTGCTTTGAGCACACAATTCCTGTGAAATGTTCTTCTAATTAGATTTTTGATGAAACACTTCCAGTCGCTGCTTTGTGGTACGGGGGAAAGTTCGTTGACGCAACAACTATGTCTGTTCGGGTATAGATTGAACTTGGCCAATAGAGGGGGAGGAATGGGATTTGTCAAGCAACGACGGAATCCGAGATGAAAGGAACCCGAGCGGTGAAGGGCTATTAATAGGCCGGTGAGTGTCTGTGAAGAAAGCGGTCGTTTGATTCTATGACTTCCTGGCGGACGTAAGGGCCCCGGATTAAATTGTGTCACTTTAGGTGGCTAAAAGTATGCGAGGGTGGGCGGTGTTGAATGCGGGAAAATGAATTTGATTTTGGATATCAATTGAAGCAGTTTTGAAGTTTGACGCTATGTTGAAATCGAAGGAAATATGGTCCTTGTGCGCGGTGTGTGTTCCTGACTGAGTTTGGATAAGCAGTTCACCAGCGAATTTGATGTTTTAAAGAGGTGAGGCGGGGACTATCAGTCAATTGCTCCCTCAGCCTACAGAGACGGGTATTAGGATGAGTTGATCTGCCTTTTATCACCGAACTGAAGTTTTAAGTACAGTTTAGTTCAGAGACAATGTAAATGAAGTCCTCCACCACCCCAAGGCTGCGTCTTGTTATTGTGACGCTCTGGCGAACTTGTCATTCGTGCGTGTCATTTTTTTTTTTAACTTTTTTAACTTTATTTTGTCCTCAGTTACAAGTAGACCCATTTTAGTTGCTTCCGTTCCAATTCTAACCTCATTGACTGCTCACATTTTAGCCATCCATGTATGCGAGTAATTGTGTGGAGCTTCGAAAGTCGTGCACCTAGTGTTGACCAGTCAAATTTGCACGATCGTCTCAAGAATGATGTCTCGGAAATCGCATGACATCAAGAATGATGTCTCGGACATCACATGACATCACGTCTTGACCATTTTTTAAGGTCTAGACTAGTTTGTTACCCAATGTCGATATGAATTGGCTACGTGCATACAACAACAAATCAAATTCAAAGCAAATGAATCTCCCCTGGGCGTGTTATATGAAACGTCGCAATCTTGTTCAAACACATTTACGTAGTTCGAAGTAATAAAGTGGTTATCTTTTAAATTCCAAACGTACCTAGACCGGAAACACCAACCAGCCATTTTTATTTCCCTTTTTGATTAATGCTGAAAATTATCTGAAATTCGATCTAATTGTCTGCTGCATTTCATTCATCTCTTATTTATGCAAGCTTGTCTGGAGATAACTTGTTGGGCCCAAAAAACCACAAAATAATCATAAACACTCACTAATTCAAAATAGTAACTGCATTCCACTGACTAATGGATTTAAATTATGCAGGTGGGTCGGTTTATGGTTCTTTGACAAATAAACGCCCTCGAAATGTTTTGTTTTGAATGTTAATCGATTCGATTGTGTCTCAATGATTGAAGAGAGTTGATGGAATATAAAATTTTTGAAGCTTTCCGATACGATTAATACCCGCCTTCACAAAATAAGTCGTCAATGCTTCTTCGCTTCAGTCAACAATGGCCAAGTGTGGTAAATTGCGGTGGAATTGATGTTGTTGAAGGATTCCAAAAAGATATTCTGGTGTACAAAAAAAAATCATATTTACGGGAGTTTAACAAATACGGGTATTTTCCCAATGGTTAGTTGATCATACTCGTATAAGGACACGTTTGCAATGGTCTATTTGTTGAGCCCAATTTTCGCCATACATTTTGAGGGAAACTGCTAATTTCTCGTCTCGACGCCGGCTAGCTGGGTGGGACCAATGATTAAATGTAGGCCCAAAAAAAGTCTAGAGTTGTTACATCCCACTATTTAGGCGGCCAATCGGCAGGACAATTTCTCGATATAACATGTTTTCAATTTTTAAAACTTTCAATAAGTCGCTTGTTACACCCGCAGTGTGAAGTGTAAAGGGTGGTCCAGCCATAATGCACGATGTTAATTGTGAGTCACACCTTAACGTCAAGTTTTTTTGCCCAACTTAATTTGACTTTCTTTGTTGCAGTGTTTGACAATTCAATCCTGGAGAGGTACACAATTGAGCAGCGCGTTAAGATTGTTGAAGCCTTTTACGAAAATGGGCGTTCTAATCAAAATGCATTTCGTGCACTTCGTTAATTTTTGTGGTCAGCATAATCGACCAATTTTTTCCACAATCGGTAGAATTGTGCGCAAATTTCAGCGAACCGGGTCTGTAGGAAATGTGAAAACACCTGTGCATGCTCGTCCAGTTCGTTCTGCGGAAAACATTGCTGTTGTTCGCGATAATGTGGCAGAAGAGGCGTCAACCTTGACTCGTCGTTACCGTGAATGGTGTTCGCTATCGCGAGATGATAACGGTCTTCTTGTGGCCACAGATTGAGGATATGGACCTGGACGACATGTGCTTCCAACAGGGTGGTGCCACTTGTCACACAGCCAACGAAACAATGGCTCTTTTGCGCGAGAAATTGAATAGCCGTGTTATCTCACGTCGCGGCGATGTTAATTGGCTGCCGCGATCATGTGATTTGACACCGTTGGACTTCTTTCTTTGGGGATATTTAAAAGAAGAAGTGTACGTCAATAAGCCAAGAACAATTCAATTCATTAACAGCATTGAACCTCAATTATGTCTCAGAGTCATTGAAAATATGGATCATCGGATAGAGATATGCCACCGAAGAAGTGGCGAGCATTTGGCCGATATTTTGTTTCACACATAATTGTCATATGTCATAGACTCTTCTATGATATTAAAAAATATTACCTTGTTGAAACCACATATCATTAATGTCTAGTATATGCAATTTACCAACAAAATAAGGCCTCTGTAGCAATCTCCAATGACTTTAACGTAACTGTCATTTTCATCAACAACAAAAACGTGACATATGACTTACACCATACAGCTATTTTTTGTGGATGAAGTGGCGTTTCTTGAAGCATATGATGGTTTTGATCTGACCAATAATGCTTATTCTATTTGTTGATGGAGCTGCTTAGCCAAAAATGCGCTTTATCACTGCAGATGATTTTGTGATGAAAGTGGTCATCTTCTTTCAACATTTATAGCGCCCAGTCCGAAACCATGGAAAACCATGTACAGTGGACTCCCTCTAAGTCGCGACTGTATATACAAAAAAAGAAAATAAGTTGTTTTGGGTACATACCCAACGACAACAGTAATGTTAAAGATCTATGCCCAATTAGACCTCCCTTAGAGTTATGATTTCACTCATGTCAGTCAACCATGATCTCTATTCTTCCAAATTTTCTAAAAGCGCGTGTGCAAATACAATATCGTGCAGATAATGACCACGACCTTTGTATGACTCACCTTTTTTGTTTTTTTCGGTTTCTCTTGCACACCATTATCTTCAAAACAAGAAATTAGGGGATTTCTACAATTAGGTCATGGTCACATGCGTTACGTAATTGGTTCAGAAATTTTACGTGTTTCCTGTTGATTGTTGGAATTCAATATACGATCAGGGATACCATGTCACGTGCGTTGAAACTTTCTATACAAATGAAGAGTTTTCCGTGCATTTTGACATTTCATTGTAAAATTTGAGAAATTAAAATATGCTAATAAGATGTGAACTGTCATTTCAAAATACAGTCAGTGTCAGAAGTGAGTAAACAGTCATTAAATTAAAATTGAGCGGAATGGTCTACCCCTGGTAATAATGGCTTAGCAAAAAGGGCTAAAAACAAGCGTCAAAGTGAGTGCTTAATATAGAGGATAGCCCTTATATCTTACAGTCATTAAAACAACCATATGTGCACTCAATTTCGAACGCAGCTCTTAGCACTTTTCTCTTTTAAATTTCATTGATTGTTCTATGTATACCCTTATGTTAAGTCATATACACTTGTTTTAAAGAATGACTTTGAAGCTTTAGTTTTATGTATCTACATATGTCTGCTTTACCTTATTCCGGAGAATATTAATTTAGTAGATAAACCTTTATCAGATGACCGAATGTTCACTCACTTTTGACGCTGACTGTATGTCCAAAGGACTGTTTCCTTAACACGTTGAGTGCCACTATACAATCCGAAAAACTGTCCCCACAGGCCACGGATTTTTTTTTATTGACACTTCGAAAACACTCTGATCTCACGCGGCACAGCAAGCCCAAATTCGTGTGAGACCAAAGTGGTCTCACGTGACACTCAACGTGTTAAGACAAAAACAATGGTTTTGTGTTTCAGGCGTTAAGATGGCTTACAATGGCAAGTGGAAAGGGACCTAAACCAATTGAAGACAGCTAGCGAAAGATCGTGTTATATAGAGGGGCTAGTTGGTTGGGGCACATGTCCATCCCGGGCTCTAAAGACAAAAGAAATTTTGACTTTCAAATTTTTACCACAAAATCTGACAATTCATGTGACACAATTTTGTTGTTTGGAGAATTGTCAGTGAAGTTCAATCAATCAATCCTAATTTGTCATTAACGCAGGAATGTTTCTCATTCAGATCGCAATTTTTGAAATAATCACAGTTTAAGTGTTCTCTTTCATTTGTGCATTCCTTTCCCCAAGTTCAACTCCCAGTTGTCAGCGCAACTATTTCAAAAAGAACAGCACGACCTTATATAAATTCAGTTTTGTCTCGTGTAAGCATTATTCATATTCTTACGTTTATTTTTAACAAAAATTTGCGAATGCAAGGGGAAAAAATTGAATTAATTTGAAATTCATCACTCACGAGACAATCATTCATATGGCGTAAATGAAAGCAATTAAAAGAGAAAATCAGATCGTTTCCTGTCATTACGCCGGCACTCATTCAATTTCTGCTTTAGTACGGAATTTATTTTCTTCATTTCATTCCTTTGACGCATCTACACTCCCCACAATCACACGTACAATGCGTATTATCATAATTCAATTGAATTATTCACTTTTCAAATATATTCACGCGTATATGCTAAGTGGCGATTGAAAAACGCGAAGCGCCACACCAGCTATGACACAAGTCGTTATCTGTTGTCTGTTGTTGTTGATATTTTTTTCTCCCTTCCCCACCCTCCTTCTGTCGTTCTCCGTTTGTACGCATTAATCGTTGGAGGAAACAGTACAAATAAAAATATGTTTGTTTCGCATAACAAATATCAATTAAATGCTTTCGAATCTTTCAGAATGACAATCATCGACCAACAACAAGTTGATCACCGTTATCGAACTCACCACAGCACCGACGACACCACAACAGACGCCAACACCAGCAAGGCCGACACAATCATTGCCCCTTTCAATCAATCCGCAGCAGAAGCGTTGGCCGGCGAATAAAATAGAAAATGCGAAAACATCGTTACTTTGCGGATAGAAAATTGTAAGCGGTCCAAATTTGAAAGTGAAAAAATAATCGAAAACAAGCTACAGCTAGCGGGACAGATAGACAACGAGCAGATCGAAACCAGGAAAGCTTTCTCGAGAAATGGCATCAATTCCACCCGGCATCAGAGTGGTACGAGGTCCAAATTGGATATGGCAGAACCAAGGTAATATCGATTTGAACTACATTTGGCAATTCTCAAGTGCTCGACTCTTGGGCACATGTATTTTCCCGTTATTAACACTTATGCAACTCACACACTTCTTTCAGTTTCTCTCTCGCTCTCTCTCCTCTCCTCTCTGTTTATGTAATTAAGTGCGAAGATACACGGTTTCGTATCAACCCTGCCCCGTATCGTACGTCCGTGTACAGATGAGCAACACATTAGAATTTAAAATCTAAAAATAAAATCGATTTCTGTTTCGAATTCGTTTAAAAATTTGGGGTAAAACACTTCGGCGCTGAGTTGTTGCTGCTGGCTTCCAACGTTCTTCTGACGCTGTTGACGTCCTCTGGCCTTTGTCTTATGAATGAGAAATATGTATTTTGGTGTGAAATCTATTTTAAGAGATTCACTTTTTTTTCCTCTTGATTTTGGTGTTTTTTCTTAAAAAAAAAAAAGTTTTATTTTTATTTGTTCCACACGAACGAGGCGAATCGTGTAGGGGGACGGAAAACTGATAAATCAAATGAGAAAGCGGAAAGCATTACTTCCTTCCTTTTCGTCTTGGATGCAGTGTTTTGGAGAGCGACCCGGCATATGGTTCGAATCAGTGTTGCACACGCATTTTATAGTGGGGTTTAAAAATAACGTGTCATGAGACATTATTGGAGAACTTTTTGTAACTGATATTTTTATCATTCATGTCATTTGCTCATAGTTATTGCAATAAAATTATACTCTAACTAGGTCCTATATCTTATACAAGATGACTCCAAGGTTCTCATTCCATTTACACTGAGCATTCTATCCAGTCTACAAATCAAAAATTTAGCGTGGCAATTTAGCGAAGCACCTGTGCACGCGCTAACTTGGTGTAGATGTGTCAATAAAAAGTCTCCACTAATCTAGCTCGTGCAATAAATGTGCGGCAAATTAATTCGGTGCTAAATTTTTTACAGTTGTGAAATTTTTTTGTTTGTGTTTACAGTTTGCGAGTGAAAAATTGATTATGCGTAAGAGACCACCGACAAATAAAACCATATTTTCGATTGAGGAACAATATTGAAATTGATAAAAAATGCTCGCACAACAACAAATCATTGAAATTTTATTTGTTGACATTTGCCAATAGCACATGTCTTTTTCTGTTCTCATGTACATCCTACATAAGTAGGAATTTAATGAGTATTTATCTTTGATTTGGAGAAACGAAGTGGAGACTAGACGCACTAAAACTGAGTGCGAGGAGGATACCATCATTTTGATGTGAAAAGTAGAGGCGTACATGTGACCTAAAAAATAGCTTGGTAGAGTTTTGAAAATCGGGGCCGTTTAGGATTTTGTGCAAATCTTCAGAATCAGAAAACAAGTGACCGGGTGACATTTGCTGTTGAATATACACTGTTGACTCTACTTTGTATAATTTTTCCTGTGGTCGTGAAAAATATATTCCCATATTTATTGCAGCAAAAAGTCCATTAATTTTATGTTTGAAACACAATACTACGTTGGTGGCTCCGTCGAGTGACGTTTAACTTCCAACACAAACAATACAATGCTACAGCTCGAATAACTGGTTTGAGCCAGCTGTCTTATAATAATAATAATGGCGGCGCTACAGTCCGAGGTGGACTTGGGCCAAACTTCTCAGCAACCACTCGTGTTGTGCGTGCTATTGTTCTCTCATGAGTGGAAGGGACCTACAGTTCAATGCCGACTCCGAACGGCGAGATTGAGAAGCTTTTTCTAGACAGTTATAATAATATAATAATGGCGGCGCTACAGTCCGAGGTGGACCTGGGCCCAGCTTCTCAGCAACCACTCGTGTTGTGCGTGCTAATGTTCTGTCACGAGCGGAGGGGACCTACAGTTTAATGCCGACTCCGAACGGCGAGATTCAGAAGCTTTTTTCTAGACAGTTATGCTCTTTAAACATTGTCAGTGACTCGAAAGAGATGGAGCCGTAAAAAAATGAAATTACATGATGTTTTTTCGAGATTCGAACCTTATACCTCGAGTGTAGAAGTCGACGCACCTACCCACTATGCCACGGTGCCCACGTTTGCAATCTTACGTTTGTCAGTAAAAAATTAGACCAGTAAGAGCAAAGTTTTTTCTCATTTCGAATTTCATTCAACATTAAAGCTTTTGCGTGCGTTTTGAAGCTTCCCAACAAGTGGAGAGTTTTTTGCGTGTTTTGACATTTCATTATGAAAAATGGGAATGGAAAAAAATTTGGATTTTCATTTCAAAGTGTGCCCGAGGACTACCTACGAATTGCAAAAAAAAGTTTGTTTTTGTATAATAATGTGTTAGAATGTTGTCACTACCGTTTTCCAAAAAAATAGAGCGTTCCGCTTTGGACACAGCATCAAACTAAGACTTTGAGCGCATTTAATGACTTATTCTAATCATTAAATAACAACACTCACTGGCTAAGATAATGAATAATGATAAAACACAGAAGGTGTTCGTTGGACTGCATTTACTTTCTAATCGTTTGCCTCCTGCACCGTGCCTTTTTATTTCTACTTTTTCGGCAAGAAATCTGCATCTCGCTTTTGTTTTATCCTTTGGCACAGGTTTTAGTCATCCCTTGAACTCATCCATCCATATATCCAAACAAACGGAAAAGGAAATTCCAATTTCCTGTATGAAAATACCTTTTTTACCAAATGCGTGGAATGGGTGTTAAAATTTCGAACGAAAATGTAAATTTATACTGACTTGGCAGCAGTGGTTTGAAGTAATCGATTCTTTGGAGCAAATTTTCCATCAGTCTATAAACCAAACGACTTAATGTAACCTCACAACAAAAAACAAAACGAGGTTAAGTTGCATGAGCAAGGGCGCCGATTCGACCGGACCATTTCTCGATATTACACGATTATCGAACTTCCAGTTCAGTAGATCAATTGTGTGATGAAAGATGGCATATTCGATTGACCGTAACATGGCCATAATTTTCTTCGCAAAAAATACGATCCAATCACACCTCCAACTCCGGTATGAAATAATCACCACGTTCACTTGTTATGGATGCAGTGGAGTTTCTTGAAGCACAAATAGGTGTCTGCTGTCCAACTACGCATATTTTGGTTGTTGACAAAGCCATGAAGTCAAAAATTAGCTTCATCGCTGCAGATGATTTTTCGATGAAATTCAGAAGATTCTAAAAATCTTGCAGAGCTCAATCAACAGGCTTCTGTTTTTTATGAAATATGATTTTAATCGTTATGAAAAATGTGGATTGAGACACTCCCAATTCATGTTAACGGCTTTAAATCAACTGATTTGGCCTCATTTTGAAGTGATACATTTATGGCTGCGATATTTTCGGTACTTTGACCGGTGTTTTGTCTCACTGGAACTTTATCAATAGTTATTTTTTTTATCAATTATCAATTTTAACTCGAATTTATCCACTAGTGCACGCACAGGGTGTCTGATGGGGCAGTTATTATGACAAAAAAAATGGACAAGCGCCTTTGAAGCTGCATTATAATAAAAGTTTAAGGTTGGGTTTGTATTAAAATACAATATTGTTATGTTCCTTTGAAAACCCTAGCTCCCAGTCGAAAAAAACGTCTCCTTATGGCGCTACAGTCCGTGGTGGAGCTGGGCCTCAACCAACAAACTTCTCCAGCTAGCATTATCTTTGGTAGCTCTGACCAACTGCGCACGCCAAATTGTTTGAGGCCCCTCTTCAATTGGGTGCGCCGCCTTAGACATGGACGTCCTTTGTTGGGTTGTTCCACTGGTTCAGATATGATGAGAAGATCAGAACTATGAATATAATTCTTTAAATGTTGACGCAAGTTTAAAAAACATTTTTAGGTTCTGTGGAATAAAACCGCCGTAGCGTCGTGGCGTAGTGGATAGGTGCGTCGACTCCTACGCTCGAGGTCGTCGGTTCGAATCTCGAAAAAAAAAAAACATCAAACATTTTTTCACGGCTCCACCTCTTTCGAGTCACTGACAATGCTCAAAAAGTATAACTGTCTAGAAAAAGTTTCTCAATCTCGCCGTTCGGAGTCGGCATTAAACTGTAGGTCCCCTCCACTTGTGAGCGAACAGTAGCACGCACAACATGAGTGGTTGTTGAAAAGTTGGGTCCAAGTCCACCTCCAAGTCCAAGTCCACCTCGAATTTTTTTTAGTGCAGCCTCTCTTCGAATGTTTAATCAATTACAGTCGGGGCTGTTTATTATGTTTTTCGCTGCTTTTTGGGAAGAAAAGAGTTCAGCTTTGAAAATTCTTCGCCTCTGTACGGCGCTACAGTCCGAGATGGAACTGGTCATCAGCCAACATGCCTCTTTAGCTGGTGTGATCCTGCGCTTAACTTTGAAAATGCTACATCCTTAATGCAATTTGTAGGATATTTGGCAGTTGTGTGAGTCGTCAAAGAATCCAGGTTCAATATCTTCGCCCTGCTTTGAGCGACAAAGGGCACAGTGTTGATGCAATTCGTATACAGTCGACTCCCTCTAAGTCGAATTTCCCTCTAACTTGAATTTTTTCACCATATTTAATTTGGCATTACCCTCATTTTCCATACAAAAACCATCCTCTAAGTCGAACTCCCTCTAACTCGAACTAATTTTGATATCCCGTGAAAATTCGACTTAGAGAGAGTCGACTGTATTTAAAAACCTTGTTGGTGTAGAACTTCCTTTCACCTTAGCGGAACAGCTGAAAAAAAAATGTATTGACCATTATTGAACACATCCCAGAATAAAGTTGCTCTTCTAAAAGAGTCACAATTAAGTAGATAGAACTAAAAACTTTAGACAAAATTTGACATAAACAACGTAGGTACCTTTCTTTTTGCAAAAATCTAATATTCTCCAACATGACATGTTCATCGATGCGGTTACCTTTCAGCCCTTTGGACACGTTGCACAGTTGCTGAAACACGCTCTCGTCTAACCCCTTTTTGTAAACCTCAACACGTTTCAAGACAGAGAAACATCCATTCACGATAAATCCCCACATCCTGATAATAAAATTAAATTCCCAACACAAGACTAACGAAAAAAGAAGGAAAAAAAAACTCAGCTGCCGCTGTAACACATGTCAGGCAACGTCGACCATGGCATCCACCACATTTTCCCCTCAGTTTAAACGATAAATTCCGAGACCCAAAGATGAGTATACTTGTCGCGTGCTGTGGACAGATTTATATCTAAAGGAAAAGGGCAATATTCTAATATTCCATCTGTCCTCCCTCCTCTCAGGCGTTCACACCTCACCGATTGCTCGCGCCCTACTGGAGGCGAGCAAGCAAAACCGAGGGAGAATATGCACCCAGATTGTGTGTGCGGAGTGTGGACGAAGGAAATATTTCCTTCTGTCTACACAGCACCGACAAGCGATGAACACCGAGAGTAAATTTAAAATTAGATTGACAAAAACAAAGCGAATGGGTGCCACAGAGCTCTGCAGCAGGGAGCAAGCAGTAGATCCAATGTGATGCCCCACATTAAAAAGAAACAAAAAAGAAAAAAAAAATCAGATTCACTAAAGCACCCGACGAACCAAAAATTGATGCGCGCACGCCGCCGTAACCAAGATATTTCATTGCTCCCGACAGTAGGAGCAGCCGCATCTGATTTAGTGTGGAATCGAGCCTGCCGCCGCACTGCATCCTTCGCGAGACGCACGCTCTCGTCTCGAATATAATTATCTTTGCTTAATGTACTTATCCTCTTGTTATTGTTGCTTTTGTAATTTGTATTAAATGTAGTGGTACATATTGTGTATTTGTAGACGACGGAGAAGGTCACGTCGGTACAGTCTGTGAGATAGGACGTTTCGGATCGGCGCATTCCCCCGAGAAAACGGTCGTGGTGAATTGGGACTCCGGCCATAGAACAAACTACAGAGTTGGATACCAAAATCAGTACGATTTGATAATCATAGACAACGCACAAGTCGGTGAGTGAAGTGACGAAGCCATTCGCTATTCCGCGTCCGTCCACGCAATTCGGACAGAGTGTGCGCTACGTCTTTCGATTAATTTAATTCTTTTCAATTATTTCGTAGGTGTTCGCCACTCGAATGTGGTATGTGATGGCTGCTCAAAGGGTGGCATAGCTGGAATCGTCTTCAAGTGCGCGTTGTGTTCTAATTATCATTTGTGCGCCTACTGTTACGGAGCTGACCTGCACGATACCGAGCATCCGTTCATACGTTATACTACGCCCACATCGCTCGGGTAATTTGTGCAATTTAAATATGCGGAAATTGTTTTGTGATTTTGATGTGTGTGGAATTTTGTGTTTGCAGTGTGAGGGTGCCGCCTCGAAAAGGATCGACAAAAGTTGAGCTAAAAGGAATTTTCGTTGGAGCGAAAGTAGTACGCGGTCCAGACTGGGAGTGGGGACAACAGGACGGCGGTGAGGGTGAGTACAATTTAAAATAATCTCTTTGAAGTGAATACCTTTCGAATTGGAAAAAAATAAAATCTGTATACCGAGATGAGGTAATGGATATCGGGCAATATGGCGTTTAATGTATTTCGCATGGAAACAGAGCAGAAGTCCGCCTGACTGAATGCTCTGTTGAAAAGTTTGCGAAACACGTGTGCCGCTGTACACTGAGACAGACTGAAGAGTTCTTCTTCAAATAATTTATTCGCAAAATGAATTCAAATGGTTTTGCGACATGACCGAAACCTTCTCATTCAGACGTTTACAAGACTAATGCTTTTATTTGCAGACATCTTTTTTTGCTCTTACTGTGCAAAAAGTCGCCTGTTACCTTAGCATTAGTATCCAACATGGAATGGCTTACGAAAGATTCACAGCTGTGTATCTTTATCTGCAAGTGCATACGGTTTCTTTTTGTGTTAAGTGAAGCGTCAGCGTGAACTCATTCCCTTTGGTTAATTTCCAGTAATCTTGACATTAAAACTCACTGTTGAGCATTGAATCAGTTTGAACAGCATTTTTTTTATGCAATTCGTTTGTTTTGTCGCAACGTTAAGAACTTGTGTTGCAATTTAACGTGTGAAGTTCTGTTTTGCTAAATTTAAAGTTCTTATTTTCAGGAGATGTGAGATAAAATCCCACTCTGTGTGTCTGGCGATGTAAAAGATGATCTGTTCGCTAATTTCCATATTTCGATGAAAATTTTCCACTCATCTAGTTAAGTGTCAAAAGATCAGTAATTCTGTTTGATGATCAATGGTGAAGGCGTCATTTAACCTTGTTCTGGATATACACTTCTCATATTTGTTGCAAATTTATTCGACATTGGCGTTGGGCGATAAAATTTTGATTCATTCATAGACACTGCCTCAATTCGACGATGTAAAGGAAAAGTTTATTTATTTCCCTTGGTTTATACGAATTCCCTTGGGTGTTGCAATTCAGTTTGTTTTCCATGTGATTCTACGAGATAATTTATCTCTTCATTTCGTGTTGAATCGTAAATCGTTCACATGTCGGTAGTGTGTATAAGAATCCACTGTATTCTTTAATCCGACAGATCTGAGATCCTCTTCACTCGTTCGATTCACCTTCACTCATTGGCAGTGCTGCCAGTTTATGGAAAATTTACCTTTTCGAGGGAAATTCCAAATTCCATTCCACACATTTGGCAAAAAGGTATTTTCATGCAAAAAAGGGTACATTTCTTCTAAAACAAATATCCCTCCGTTTGTTTGTGTTCTTTAATGAATCTATGGTTGGAATAACCTGAGTTCAAGGGATGGCTGAAACTTGTGCCACAAAAAAGCGAGCTGCAGAGCTAAGAAGCAGACAGTTTTCGTCGCCGAGCATAGTGCAACAATTAAGATGATAGATCATTCGGTTTCCCCTTTAAAAACAATTTTTATAAATTCCGACTGCGAAAAAATTGGTAGCTCACTATAGCTCATATTTGGTAAACTTTGAGTTATATGTTAATTTTTCTTCTGCAAGGTGGTGAATTTTACATAAAAATACTGGCAGCACTGCTCATTGGTGCTATTCTTAAAACTGCCGAAAGCACTAGGTTATCGATTTCACAATTTCAAAGTCAGCTGTTTTGGCGTGCGATTTAATACAACTTAAAGTTCAACCATCGTTTTTTCGTGTAAAATTTTACAGTTGAAAACAAATATTTTTATATAATGGACAGTACAGCACATTTGTTTAAGATCTAAAAGTGAGTTTGGGTAAGGGAACAATGCCGCCATACCCAAACAAAAATCAAGCGTCACGCACCACGCCATTTCCCTATTCAACTGGTGTTTTTTAACAAACTTCAGTATAAATCAGCAACGATTTTGGTGCAGATCTAAAGTGTCAACTTAAAGAGATTCAATTCATGCATATTTAAGAATACAGTGGATCGCAATTCACATTACCGGCATGTGAACGATTTACTTCCTACGAATATGGGAATGCGAAGTTTTTGAATTCGAATATTCGAATTCAAAGCGTCAAGAGCTTTCGTGTGACTGTGCATAAACACGTGCTTAAACACGCCGAAAAATCGCAGGATCTTGGTTTCTTGAAATAAAGTCAAAACGGGCGGCGCTGTGTGAGAATTGGCACCGTCTTATTGAAACCACGTGACTTAGGTTAGGTAGATGGGTGCCCTTGCTGACATGAAGAACATGTCAGCGGCTCACGTAGACTGCTATAAGTCTTTAGGTACGCAGTGTTTGAGTTATTGTTAATGAAACGCACGGTTGGGATATTAGATGAAATGTCACTGATTTATTGAATTAGAAAAGCAGGAAAATAACTATTATTTATACTACGTTATAATAAAATATAATGGATAGATAATAGATGCACAATGGAAGTAAACTGCACAGTATGAATTACGGAACGCGACTGTCAACAAATGCGTTGTATTTTGCAGCGATTTTGACTGTCCCGGGCGTCATCTGCGCTCCACACACAGGAAACCTAACTTCTGTTGATGGAAGTCGCTGTATGGGGACGCCACAGTACTTTCATCAGGAGTCGTTGATCGAGGTCGCCATAAGTCCATTGTTTCCCATTGTGCACTACGTGTCTTACACATCCATATCTTCGATTTGAGGTTAAAAAGAATCGGTAAACTTTTGACTAAAGCGATTCGAATTGACGGTGACAGTTACAACTTTTCTTATTTTCGAAGAAGTATGGGCCAATGAACCACCAAACCAAACTGCGCACCCCACCGTAACATCTTGTGGATGGTAATGGTATTTCGACCGTTTCATTTTTAATTCCCAATAAGTGACAAGTGAGTAAAATATGAGCCTCATCATGTTTGTACGTATACACTGAGTGAAAAATAAGCCTCATCCCTGAAGAAAAGGTTTGGTCATCCAATGCACTCAATCGGCGTATATTCCCCGCATTTCACAGTCAGGTGGCTTGAATTCTAAAGAAAGTTGAACTTTTTGAGGGAGTAGATAACACAGTGTGCGGTAAGATAAGCCCAAATGCTGTGCTCACAGTGAAATCGATTTGGATTTTGTTCAACAATTTTATTAATGGCAGCCATATTTTCGGCAGAGCGTGAATTTCAATTATGGATGGAGCATAAGACTTTTGTAAATATTCAGTCTCTTCGAGTATTATTTTTACAGTTTTGCCGACGATTATGTCCACCATTATCTGCTCGCTATGCCCGAAACGTGCCCACTACAGAATCACGATTTTTTGAAGTAAGTTTTCGCAATTCTTACACGTTCAGCGATTGTTAGATGGTTCATATTGTAAAATTGCAAATCTTAAAGTAAACATATACAGTGTCGGATGACAGTTTAGTTTGACGTATATGATTGAAACAGGGATGTCAAATCCGGATCGCGGATTCGATGACCTTACAATTCCCATGTTGCCATGTATCGCACTTTTCTCTCGACCGAAGAATTTGCTCTTAAGCCAAATTATTTTCATCTTTCTTGACTTTATTGAATTGTTATTCTTCCTTGCAAAGAAACCCATAAAATTAAATTCACAAGCAAAATTCAACGAACTTTAAGTTATTGGGGCAAACTAGTCTTAAGTTCTTATATTGCTTATATTCTCCTTGCAAGTCATGTTCTTCTATGCGTGGCGCTAGAGACCGAGCTTACACTGGGTCTCAACTAAAATGTCTCTCCAGCTAGCACGATCTTTAGCGAAGCTGTCTCCAACTGCGCACAGCAAGTTGGTTGATGGTTCTTTCCACTTGTGTGTGCCGCTTTAAATGCGGGCGTTCTCTGTTGCATTAGTCAACAGGCTCGGAGTTGAAGAATTGCTCGAAGTCGAAGACTTGCTCGAAGTCGAAGACTTGCTCGGAGTCCAAGATTTGTCCGTATTTGAAGACCTGGTCGGATTTGAATTTGATTGCCAAGTTGTAAACTGTATGTTGACCCCTTTCTCATGAAAATCTTTGGCGAACAGAAACAGAAAGATTGAGCAACTCTTTTCTATAGTGTTACATTCCAGAATAGTACCAAGAGAATCCTTGTTATTTCTCTTCTGTCGTCGCATGTTTTTTTGCTGCGTTTCTTAAGTAAATTTAACAAACAAATGCATTTTTTCCATTTTCTTAGGTAAGAGTGGGCGTGTTATGGAAATTCGTGGATGGGACAATGAATCTTGTCGAAGTGTAGCAAATGTATCGTGGATAACGGGATCAACTAATGTATACCGACTTGGCCATAAAGGCAACGTAGACTTGAAGTACATAGTTCCAACATCTGGAGGGTTATACTACAAGGACCATATGCCTGTGTTAGGTAAGTCTACTTTATCATTTTTTTTTTCAATGAATTTGGTTCTACTGTCTGATGCCCTGAAGATGCCGTTGTAATAAAATACAGTTTTACGATCAACCGGAAATTGATAGAAGCATAACGTGTTGAAAGAATGTGAAGCAATCAGCTCGTGTGGTATTTATGATGATAGGGTGGGTTTGGTTGATGTCATCAAAGGAAATTACTGCATTATCGACGTTTTTCTTATTCTTAATTGATGAAGTTTCACAATATGGTTGCTAGTCACGATAGAAATAGACAATGGAGTTGAAGGAGACAGAACTTAATTTAGTCCAATTTTTCACTCGATTTTATTCGATTTCTTTAAAATATATTCATCTTAGTAGACATTTTTTTACATTTGGAGATTCTTACGGGCCTTATGCCTTATTCGTTGATGTTTAAAACCCAAGAGAGTTGGTGTTATTATTCAATCATCGAAATGACATCGGCGGAACAGGGTGAATATGTAACAGCTGATATGGGTTCGTTTAGCGTAATATCCACTACAGAGTATGTTTTCATTTTTGGAAACTTTTGTCGTCGCAAATTGTTTTCATTGATGATTCGACAAGACCTCCTCATCCAGCATAGAACTTGATCGCCACAAATCATTTCCCTGCATCATAACCATCGTCGAAGACTCTAACAGAGAAGGAGCACTATAAAATGTCTCAATCCATCGCAAATAAGACTTCTTAGAGACTTCGTAAGTTTCTTGAAATAACCAGCTCTGTCGTCAGCATATTTCATGTCGTTGATGCACTTATTTTCTCCCGGAAAGACTTATCCATTCTTTTTTTTCATGTTTGCGTGCATGATTCCATAGAGCACTTCAATGAGAGTACGAGTATCACATTCGTCTGACTGACAGATGTTAACTTCTTAATTGAACGCATAATGACTCTTGTTGTTATCGTTCAATAAATCTCTAGAGTGGATAGAGTGGATGAATTTGTAGACGGCCCGCTTTATGATCAGGACAATTTATTTTGTCTGTTATGGTGGTCGTCTGTTACGCTTTTCACTAGACGATAACTTCAACGAATTGTTGTCAGATCGATTTAAACAGAGTGGCTTCGTTAAAATGTCCCAAGATTGTTTATCAACAAACGATTTAAGGTATCTCGTAGAAAACGAGAGCAATTTAATTTCTGGACGTAATCAAATAGTTTGCCTAAAACTGATCAAATCCCAGATGTAGCAAGTGAGAAGTTCTGATTGACCCACAGTCTGAGTAGGTTTAGAACGACGGTGAAATACAGTGAAATCGAACGGCGACGGTCTGCCTATGACAGGTGTTCGTCATAAAATGGTTGTTAACCGAGAACTAAACCGAGATAATTCGTCTGTTGAAGGGATTTCAGTGCCCAATGCTTGATACAGTCAAGCATCAAAATGCGTGCTGTAAAATTATAGAACATGACCTTACATGTAAGTGGACACAACTCGGTAAAGCATTGATGCAGGTCGTGTCTATTTCCAAGTTTAATATGAGGTACTTGTAGTAGATCAGCATGAAACTATAATCTGGTACAATTTTGGGATTTGACTGTTTTTGAGTGACTGTTTACAATCTGAAGTTGCCTGCGAAGACAAAAATAATTGAGTTCAAAAGAAATAACAAAACAGTTAGGCTGAGTTCGTAAATGTCAGTAAAACGCGCATCACGTAAGCATCACTGCCTATGTGATGCGACGCAACGATTTTTTGATGTTACGATGCATCACGGTGCTTTAATTTTGTTTTCGTTTCGGAACGGTTTATTATTTCGTGTTTCAATTGTTTCTTTTTTTGTAAAAATGTCAAAAAAAATTACAATTACAATGCCAGCATACTTCAATATATTTTAGTCAAGGAAAAGAGACAATTGAGTCGGAAAATCTATCGCATCACAATAATCCATGATGCGCTGGTTGCTATTGTTTGCGCATCGTTGCTTTCATGTTGCATTTTAGAATGTGATGCCAAATGTTTGCATTTAAGAACGCTTGACGTTGCAGTACTGCGCTAATGTTGCGATTACGAACTCAACCTTATTTTCTTTAACAGCAAACAGTAACTTAATGCGACGAGATGTCAATTTGATGCACGAGGTTTAAGCGATGTGTTCGCAATAAGAGGTTTCATTGTTATAAAGAAAATCATCCTGGAAGCGATTGGACTGGTTTGAATATTAGCTTAATTTAACAATAAATCGAACACTTTAGCAGAAGTGCAGACGTTTGTTTCCCATTTGGAACACCTTTTTCACGTTTTTAACTTAATTATGGCAGTTCTACATTTCTGAGATAAAAGTTTACTCTGAAATTTAGAGAATACTCGAAGAGAATACTCCGCTTCCTCCTACAGGTACGTAGGTAGGTATAAGTGGCTATCGTGTGCACTTAGACCAGTTTTGATCCATTGTGCAGCCACATGGTTTGACTGAGGTCAATCCAATGGAGTAATGGCGGAAAACCATTTGTAGCCTGTAATAAAGCGTAGTAGATTACTAATGGGAACCACGCTGAGTTCACATAAGTTTTCAAAGAAGTAGGCCCCTAGATGAAGGCGTCGAAGAGACGCCAGGGCCGGACAGGAGCAGAGAAGGTGTGAAACGTTTTCCACTTCCTCCTCGTCTAAGCAATTTCTACAGAAATCATTGGCCGGGACGCCTAGTCTGCTGGCATGATTTCCTAAGAGGCAGTGTCCTGTGATGACGCCGATGATTGTACTTATGTTAGATTTATCCAGAGATATTAATTCCTTAGATCTTCTGAGATGTAGCATAGGCCAGATCATTCTGGAGGTGTGACACGTAGTGCCACTCGCCCCTCTGTTGTTTATTTCATGAGTTGCCTCTACTAAAAGCAACAATTTACAAGTTGTGAGGGACATGCTGTGTTTAGGTAGCAATGGCTGTGAAGTAGCGAACTTGGCAAGCTCACCCGTTTTGCAGTTACCCGGAATGTTTCTATGGCCTGGAACCCAACACAGGCGAATATTAAACTGATTTTGTCTAAAGATGAGCGACAGTCGATTATAGCTTTCGAGTTTATAGAGACTAATTCCAGAGCCCTGATGACTGCCTGGCTGTCCGTGAGGATGCAAACATCACGCGCGGATACTACATACCATTTGAGCCAGGACAGAGCTTCACTAATGGCCATTATCTCCGCCTGAAAAACGCTACAGTGGTCGGGTAAGCGAAAGGAGAGACTTATGTTTAATTCATTAGAGAAAACGCCACTGTCAACCACATCCTGAGTCTTTGATCCGTCCGTAATGAAGTGCAGGGAATCTGCAAAAGGTTTAGGATTATCATTCCAAAAGTCTCTATCTGGAATCAGAGTTTCAAAGTGCCTGTCAAGAAAATATTGGGGTGTGGCTTGGTCTAGATTTCTAGTCGGGATGTTTAGAGAACTTAGTATAGAGGAGTGGCCAAAGGCCAAATAAGCAGTGTTTTTTGCTAGTAGTCGGCCAAAAATGTCAAGTGGGGATAGGATCATGATAACGTACAGAGCATCTGAAGGTGTGGTTCTGAACAAACTTACCGAAACTGAACGAATCGGTTGTTATGGTCACAGTGTGACTTTTTGTGTATTCGCTCGGTTGCTTCAGGTTTCTTAAGCTTCCTTACACCCTTTTACTCCTAGATTTTCCCTCAAGCCCTTAATTGTACTATTTATCAATTTATTACATCTTTAGGTCAACCTGAGGAACAACAACCCGTTGTTCCCACTGTTAAGCCAGTGTTTTCTGTGGGTGATCGTGTTAAGGTATGCTTAGAAGTGGATGCTCTCATGAAGTTGCAGCAAGGGCATGGCGGTTGGAATCCTCGAATGGTAGATCATTTATCTAAATTAGGAACAGTTCATCGAATAACTGACAAGGGTGATATACGGTAAGTTCCAAACTGTCAACTGCTCCATTCCTCTCATTCTATGATTTGCATTCCTTAGTGTTCAATACGACAACTGTCCGAATCGATGGACGTTCCATCCCGCCGCTTTGGTGAAAGTGTGCTCTTTTCGTGTTGGTGATCTAGTAACAATAATCAATGACGTTGCTAAGGTGCAGCAACTGCAAAAGGGACATGGAGAGTGGATAGAGTTGATGAAATTTGTAAGTCTGCAACATCACTTGACACCATCGAGGAAATAATCCTTTTCTTTTTTTACAGGCTCTAGGTAAACATTGTAAGGTAATCAAAGTTTATTCCGATGGAGATCTGCGAATTCAGCAGCTCGACGATGGAATCGAGTGGACTCTTAATCCGAAATGTGTCAAATTGGAACGATCTCCGCTGGCAACGGCTGCAGAACGTTCAAACAGTATGATGGATCTAAGCCACCGTCGAACAGATCATGTGATGACGCCACTCTCCGGGCTCTCGGGTACATCGCTTGCTGACAAACTGGTCCGCGAAGCAGCACAAGGACATCTCGAATTTGTCAAGCAATACTTGGAGAAGAATCCACAACAGGTCGATGTAATGAGTGGGGGAAAGGCGTGCATTCAGGTCGCCGCCCATCAGGGATACGTGCACTTAGTCAACTATTTGATAAGCAAAGGTGCCAATGTAAATATAGTCGATAAGGAGGGTGATTCGACGCTCCACTATGCTGCATTTGGTAATCAGCCCGAAACGATGGGAATTCTCCTGCAGAACGGAGCAGATATTAATTTTTTAAACTCCAGTCACTGTTCAGCGCTGCATATATGCGCACACAAGAAGACACCACATTGTGTTCGACAGCTGTTGGCGTTTGGTGCGGATGTGAACATCCAAGACTCATACGGAGACACAGCGCTTCACGATGCAATTGCCAAAGAGAATACAGAAGTAGTTGAACTGCTATGCAGTGCTCCGAATTTAGACTTTACTGTGAAGAACAATCGCGGTTTCAATGTACTGCACCATGCCTCGCTGAAGGGGAATGTCATAGCAGCCAAACGTATTCTGCAGTTGTCTCGTCAACTGGTGAATGTGAAGAAGGACGATGGCTTTGCTGCGTTGCACTTGGCCGCACTGAACGGTCATGCGAACGTGGTGGAGGCGCTAGTTCTCGAAGGCCAAGCTGAAATAGATATACGCAACAATCGACGGCAAACGCCGTTCCTGCTGGCCGTGTCCCAAGGTCATGCGGCCGCACTCGAAAAACTAGTCAATTTAGGTTGTGATATTTTAGCGAAGGACGAGGACGGTGATAACGCGATGCATTTGTGTGTAATCAAGAAGACGAATCTTCAGCAGGCCGCAGCCCCTACAGAAGCGCCTGAAATTCTCGAAATCTTCAACAGTCTCGAGCATTTTACCGAATATCGGTTGATGTACACGATATTATGTTACTTAGCTAGGAAGGGTTGCCAAATCGAGCCGAACAATAAGGGCGCAACGATTTTCGAGTGGATCACCGATCAGGAGGAGAAGGACTTGATTCTTAGCTATCAGAGGAACGCAAGAGATGTCTCCACGTCATCGGCTGCTGTGATGAACAATTCGGGAATAAATCAGCTGACAAGGAACATTCGGACGATGAATCTGAATGAAACCGCAGAAGGTGCGAACATAAGCACTGATGGCAATGCTTTAGGAGGAGCCAGTGCAGGAGAAGGAGCGGCAGCAGTGTCAGCACCGCCACCGATTCCGGGACAAAGAAATCTTTCCAATCACCAGTCACCACCGCCTCCAACGCCTCCAGATGACACATCAAACGTTCAAGTGCCAAAGAAACAACTTAACTCCGATCCAAGTCACTACGTGGAAATGAATCCCAGCAAGCCCAATAAGTTCGAGAATGCTCTGTCGCCGTCTCCATCGCAGGCGACGTCGGCAGCGAGCAGTCATGTCAGCCGTAAACAGCAAAACAAACCTGCACTTCCAGTGGCATTTATAACAGAACCAAAAGAATGCATAGTCTGCGACGAGGTGTTGCTTTTAATCAAATTCGAACCATGTCAGCACCAGATATCGTGCGAAGAGTGCGGCCTGCGCATGAAAAAGTGCCTCAGCTGTGGCATGATGATAGAGAAGCGTGTGGGTCTCAACGGACGACTGGTCACGGCCTAAGATACAGCGAGAACATCCTCCGCGGACAGGCTACGGTATCTGGAGAACAAGGTGCAGGAATATGAAGAATGTCATTACTGCAGCATTTGCATGGAGCGAAGCAGGGACGTGGTGTTTCTGTGCGGTCATGGAGCGTGCAGTGTTTGTGCCGAAACTCTGCGAACTTGTCACATGTGCAGGAAGACAATTCTGAAGAAGATCAATATCTACTGAATGGGGAGAGGTGTAGGATTTTCATAATTTTCACTACAGGAAAAGAACAAGAAGACTGTGCCGCAATGAAGGACGATGTAGATGTAAGTAGGTGTGTACCTCGACAGAGCAGTTATGGGGATAAATGTATGAGCTTTCGCATGGGTGCCACTAGAAGTATAGATGAGTCTCTCTTAAGTAATGGGGCAACTTTCTGTTCCTTGTTCTTGCTTCCTTTGATCAATTGTATTTTGTGGGTGGTGGAGTACAGTGGCTGTCGAGAAATCGCGCTCCAACTACACTAGATAGACGCTTGAAGTGGCTGAAAAGTGCACTTAGAACAGTCAAGTGTTCAATTGTACCCCCACATAGTGCCCCCGAAGTTCGCTACAGTCCGGCGTGGAGCTGAACCACAACCAACAAGCCTCTCCAGCTGGCACGATCTTTATCCAATTGAGACCAAATACGCATTCCAATTTGGCTAAAGTCCTTCTTCACTTGTGTGCATGCTGTCATATGGAGCCTTGAAATCGACGAATAGGTGGTGAGTGTCGATAAACCTTTCCTAATACTTTTCCAGGAACTAACGCACTGTGAAGATCGGGTCGTACGTGGACTTCCCTACTTTGAAACCATACCATACTGATAATGATTGGTGACGAAAGGCTTCAGGCGTTCACGCAGAACGACAGAAAAGATTTTATACGCCCTTTTCCATACTCAAATCATTACATGACTTTTTGTGCGTTTCTTTTCCGCGCAGTTTTTTGACTCCAGCTGCATTCATTCATTTCTTCAGTGGAATTTCTTCACGGGTTCAGATTTCACAAATTTCTGCAAAACGCCGTCTAAAAATAACTCAATGGTTTTGCTTCATGCTTCACTTTGTCTGCTTTATCTTCCAACTTGCTGCTTCCTGTTTTTCAACAGCCACCAACAGTTTCCCCAAAGATCCCTGCAATTTTGCATGAAGAGCATGTGAATGATTTGAGCAGCCTATATTTCTTGTTTTCATTCACACAAAGCAGAATATTTTGCTGATTGACTGACATGCCGGAACCAGAGATCCACCAAAGATCTAGACGTACACAGATCTCGGAGCTTGCGTAAAAAATAGCAACGAAGATGTAAGGTAAACAGACCCACGTGTACATTTTCGCTCGTTCCTCTCAACAAAAATGTAGCGCTACAAAGGAAGGTCATCGTAAAGTATGATAAACACACGCCAGATCTTGGATACTTCCGCATCAATTGACGTTGAGGAACTGAATGATGCCCTAAACTCCCAGCATTCCCAATTTAATTATAAAATTGTGTATTTCCATTCTCCCAACCACGCACCTAGTTATTGTGGAAACATCAGCAATCCTCTTTTTTTCCATCCCGCGATTTGATGGCTCCTTTACTAGCCTCCGCAGCCACGAGGCGAAAGTACTCTGCGTAGCTTAACTCTACACACTGCCCACGCCACCCATTCCGCCCGCCAGTTAACGTAACATAAACACTTGAAATTCCCGAACAGTGATGTGGAATTTATATTTAGTCGCCACACATCACTCCGCCCTGAAGTGGTTACCGTTCAAAAGTGAATTTTTACGAGTATCTTTTCAAACAAACCTACAAATTATTTATTTTCTCTTCTTAACTTTTCAGAACGTCTTCTCTAAAAACATATTCATGCAGAGCAGCCGTCATTTAACAGATACATTTCTTTTGTATGTAATATACCATGTACTTCTTATATATATATAGTTTTTTTTTAATTTGAAAACAAGGAGATTCACAGCGGTTGTTGTTGCTTGCATTTTGGTTTCAATTGTATTCGAATATTTAATGCTAATCAAAAACGAAAGTCTGAAAATCAAATGGAAAATAAAGAATAAACTACTTAAGTATTTGTATTTGTATTCGGGGTATGTCTGTGCGCGTAGAGTATATTTCCACCGAATTTAACAGAGAAAGAGACATGGGTCTGATGATGTTTTACTATTTCTTCTGATTTTTTGGCCGATGCCTCGCTGTGAACTCTGATTTGAGTTTCATGTGTGCAAGAGTATGTTCTTTTGTGTTGTACATACGTCTAGGGATTATCTTTTGTTCTTGAATATATATGCATACTTTCGTGGAGTTGTTACTAATTTTGTTTAACGTAGATCTTAAGAGCTTAATTATACTACAATGTTTTACCTAATAGAGTATTGGGGAGGAACACTAGATAAGTCAAAATATTGATATGTTGCGTTACCATTACAGTACTCAGCAGTATGATGGCTATACCAAAGGCGGAAGCGCGATTTGTTAGAACTTAGAAGCGCTGTTAGGAAAATGTATGTTTCCATTCTCTTGGAGATGGATTGGATCAAAGAAACCCTGTTCTGTATTTCATATCGAGTGGGGAAGAGGTACACGTGATCGCGAACAGATATTCTCTCTGACTGCGATCCCCAGTGCAAAGATTTCAAGTAGTTAATATGGATGAATCCACTCAAATCACTCCCATTGCATCCTTCCTCATTCTCCTTGCATTCACTTCCATCTTCATTAGAAATCATTTAAGAGTTAAAGAGGAGATTTTCAAATCAGAGACACAAAGAAAGAGAGAGACATCTTGTTGTGGAAAGGTTCTAAACCTAAATTTCTAAATTCACACTGGTCAAAAATGCGGCTAAAGTTCTTTATGGACAACTATCCTTTTTAAGCTGTCATGTTTTGGGTCTTACTTCCTTACTTCTTACTTATCAGGCCAACGACTCCTGGAGGATTTGAACCTTTACCGCCACCCATAGCTGACCGTCCCGGTCATGCTGCTTTCAGTCACCACGATCAAATTGTCTTACCTCCGTGATCACTTGTATTTATACCGAAAATTCGGTCTTTCCTTTCTTCTCAAACTAGGAAGCTCGGATTCAAAGACTTTAGAAGACGGAGCATTGGTGTTCATTCACAAAATTTGGCCGAGTCGATTTAGTCAACGAGTTTTTCACTTCCGGGTACATTCTTGTACAGATCGTAGAGTTCGCGGTTGTGTCTCCTCCTTTATGGATGTCTTGCTATAAAAAAAACATTTACCTTTTGAGGCCAAGAAAAATAGAGCTGATTTTAATGCCTTTAGTCGATGTGAACCGTATTCCTGCAAAATTGAAGATTGAGTGAAACAAGTGAAAATCAGAAAGGGGCAGGTCCGATGAATACGTTGGCGGGTGCGTAAGAACTTCCCATTTACAGCAGCATGAGGACGGACATTGTCTTTTTCTTCTTCTGATAGCGCCACCGTCCGGGATATACCTCATCCTCAACCAACAAGCAACAAGCCTCTCCAGCTGGGACGATCTTTAACCAGCTGCCTCCAATTACGCACGCCAAGTGGTGTGAGGTCTTTCTTCACTTGTGTGGGCCATCAGTTTCGTGCTCGTACTCTATTGCGTTTTCCTATGTTCGCCGAGTCGAGGACTTTTCGGATTGGAGCTACATGGTCTAGCCATTTTAAGCGTCGAATCCGTTGACGTGATTAGATCTTCTTCACCAATCGCCATCAACGCAAAAAGGAGCAACGATTGGGCGCAAAAATTTTCTTTCGAAAAGATCAAAGGACTTCTTCATCTTCTCTTGAGATTGTCCATGTCTCCGCGTCATAGAGCAAGACAGGGATGATCACGGTCCTATATAAAATCAACTTGATCCTTTAAGAGGGCCCTCTGTTACTCAGTTGCTTCTTGAGCTCAAAGAAAAAACGATGGGCAAGAGTTATTCTGACATTGTCCTCATGGAAAATTACGGATTCGCATATTCTGGTCGTTTTTCTGTTAATGCTCTCTTCAAACGAATACAATTGTACAATTGTACAACAGTTGTGTCTCCTTCTTCATTAATTTTCCTCGAAAAAAGTACCGCATATGCGACGTAGAACCATTCTTTCGAAGGCAACAAAAGTCAGCTCTGCAGTAATGCTTATCGTCCACCTTTCGGCTCTACGTGGCAAAATTATAAGGACTGGACTTTGGAAGAGCATGATTCGAGGTCATTTGCGTCAAGAGTTTTGACTCAAGTTTTTTCGACAAACCAAAATAGCAGGGGTTTTCAAGGACGACTTTACGTCGGATCTCTACCAAGATGTCGTTTGTGAGTTTCACGTTTTCTCAGCGGTGAATAATAATAATAATAATGGCGGCGCTACAGTCCGAGGTGGACCTGGGCCTAGCTTCTCAGCAACTCAGAGGTGAATAAACTCCTTAAATTCCTTCAAAATTGCAGCTGTCGATTGCAAAGTTTTGTCACAGATGGGGAGCGACGGATCGATTTTTTGGCAGCATATATTTCGTCTTCTTTTCATTTACCTTAAGACCAGATGGTTTTTCAGTCGTTGTGTAAGTTTCTACAATGGCATGAAGGGAACGCGGGACAATGTCAACGTCATCTTCGAAACTCAGCATTCAGCAGTTGGTCTGATTTTTAGAAGATGGTGCATTTCGAGTTTACACCTATTCGCCGCTCTATCTTCTCTAGAACCAGATTGAAAAAGGCACTCCATAGCGCATCTTCTTCTCAAAATCCGGTTCAGGCTTCAAATGGGCCGGATATCGTGTAACGAATCGCATAAGTTTCAAGTTCTCTCTCCTCTCTCTCCCTCTAAAGTGCTTGTTATCTACAGTCGTCGCATCACATTCCGCACTACATTAGCCATCATGCAATCCTTTTGTGTCAATCCAAACCATTCGAACATGCATACGTACATACATAATTAAATATTAATCTGGTTGTGCATGCTTTCGTTGTTTCAATTAGTTCTGTAGTCAAAGCGAAAACTAAAAACCGATCAAATAACCGCCTTTAACTTAATTCAAACGCACACGCATACCATTTATGTTCGAGACGAGTATAATGCAATCCGTAAGAGAAGCAAATAATCAACCAAAACGACGATATTGTTTAAATCACTTAATTAACGAGTACGTAGAGAATAGTTTGCCCATAACCTTCAAATTCGACCAATAACACGTGTTTAAATGAAAAGATTTTTAGCCAAATTAATGCATGTGTATGTTCGCACATCCTTTCTGTGTCAATGAGGGAAAGGAGAATGTTCTTGTGTAGGTATTTGAATTTGTTTACTTTATTGAATACGAGTAGGATAAGGGAACTTGCAGATCACACCATCAATTAATCTTTATTACGGCGATCTACGAGATACACATGCACACACGGACGAGAGTAGATCATGCATAACGGGCGTGTTAGTCTAACTGATTATCTTATTCATCCCTAAGTTGTTTTAAAGTATATATTTTTTGTTTGTTGGTTTTATCTTATTTTATTTCTCGGTTGATAAGGCTTAGTCTTAAGGAATAATTCTAATTTTATGTAGTGTTTTTTGACTGTTATGAAATTAAATAAAAGTAAAAATGTAATTTTATCGATATGATTGTATATCACTAATTAAACTGGATAACAATGAGATGAACATTTGAAAATAAAGTATTTATTAATGTGATCGATGTTTTTGTTTTTTTTTATTTGGAACGAAAACTTTAGTGGAAGTTGGTCAGGAGAGATCTCCTTTCCCAATGTGGAGCTGCAATCGGGGTTGGAACTGGGTAGAAGCTGAGTGAAGCTGTTTTCTACGTTTGTATCAGCGCTTCAACATTCGATCGGATAATGACTATATTCGAATATCCGAGTATCCGAAAAGTAGACTGGATGACGCAGTTGGTTAAGTGCCTGCCCCAAGTTCGAGGGGTCCCAGGTTCGAATCCCAGTGAAATAGAATCTGGTCCAGTCACCATTTGCCGTTGGGATCAAATTAACGGCACTGGAGTAGGTTGCTATCTAGCAGTCCAATGGACCAGTTTTGAGTCTGAGTGCTCCAGTAGTGTTCCGAAACTCTCGACTAATTGTTCGGATGCCCGAAATTTGCGGATATGTCACATTACTTGTTTGTATTTAGTAGCGATATGAAGGAGGGGGCGAATTGTTTCTGTTAAACTCTCACTTACGTAACAGCTGATACTAGCGTCGATACCAACGTCAAAGAGGCAAGGCGTTTTTTTGTTTTCTTTGGGATACGCAGCATTTGATCAAATCGCGGTGTCTTTATCATAGCCGCTAAAAAGTTGGGTAATCGCCCCAATCACACAAGTCGTATCCGACAGTTGGATTCGACTACAGTCGCATTTTTAAGGTTCCGTCTACAAAAACGGAACCTTTATAATTTCGGTGTGTCCGTCCGTCCGTCGTGTCTGTCACACTTTTTTATCTCAGAAGTTTATGAAGATATCGGCATGAAATTTTGGAATTAGGTACTTCAGACCTAGATGTCATTGCCTATGCAACGATTTTAAAAAGTGGGGCCATTTGGGGGTGGCTCCAGTACAGGTGAAGTTGACATTAATTTTCAAAAATTGTCGCACCCCATCGAGATACATATCAATCGACAGATCTTTCGAAATGAGGTGGAGGTTTCTTTCAACACTTTTTTTATCCAAAACACCGTTTGGAAAATATAGAGCTCCAAAGTTTTTTTAAATGCGTCATTTCTAAACCAAAGTGTTTAAAAATCTGAAAAAATCACAAAAACTTGGCTTCATTGAGTACTTTCATTTAAAACCATTTCGAGTATTCTGGCCCTAATGGTCTTGGAGATATTGGCCAAAAACGGTCAATCATCGATATGCGAATTTTGAAGATCGGAAAACGCAGTTTTGAAGACATCAATGTAAGCATTAAGAAATGAAGAAGCCGACTTGTACCATCGTGCCTTTTCCGAAAGCCTGGAAGATGACAAGTAAAGCGCTGGAGCAGAACTTTTTCTCCTCTAGAGCTTTTTCGATTTCATTAGTGGGGTGTTTTGTTAGGAACCCAAACCGATGATCAGGTATAGGCCGTATTTCATCAGAACAAAATGGCAAAGTGCATAGAAAATCATCCAAACATCAAAGCCAGAACATTAAACCAAGCCAAAGACAAAAAAAAAAAAACTAGATTAATGTATAAACTAGAACGTACCGATTTTATTGTGTTTTCTCTCTCTTTTGTTTAAACTACTCTTTTATCCGAAAATGTAAAGCTTAACATAGAAACCTAATCTTCCGCAAAGTGAAAATACAAAAAAGTTATTAGTACTTAAGTATTCGTTTCTTTTTCTTGTTTTCATTCTAAAATAAATAAGTAAACAAACCCAGGAGCGTGTGTAAGGATATACTGATAATACTGTACAAAAAAATGTGTTGCACATCGAGTACACATCGTTGAGAATTGTTAAGTCGAAAGTAAGTATGAACAGCTTAACTATTCGCGTTTAGTTGACTGGTCAGATTCTTGATCTCCTCGTATCGCTTGTTGCACAGCAATTTTGCTTCTTCGTACTTCTCTTGGATGATCGTGAACTCCTTCTTGAGGTGTTCGTACTTTTGCTGAAAAGACAGAGTTAGATGGTATATAACGGGTGGGAATTTTGTTGACTCACTCTGTACTGTTGGTTTGGCAGAGATGAAATATTGACATTTGAGTTTTCTTTTCCCGAAAGAGCGTCTTCTAGTTCTTTGATCTTTGCATGCCTCCCCCGGCAAATCATTTTCAAATCTTCATATTTTCTGGACAATTTACGGTAGCCTTCAGAGTCGTCGCTTTCAATCGTTTGAGTGCTGCTGGTGAGGAAGATCTTTTTGGAATGATCAGCACATTTGCTGCAGGCTCGGGATTCGTTGGTCTTATTCATTAGAAGTTGCTTGTACTTCTTCAGCTCTTGGCGGAGATGCTGTTGCTTGGATTCCTCCTCGATCAGGAGCTTCTTGAGTGTGGCTGTTTCTGTTTTCAGAGGGTGATTTTTCAACTCCATGTTGAGGGTGTTCACTTGACTGTCGCGAATTAGGAGTCTCTGCTTCAACTCGTTGAGCCTCCGGTCAAGCTCGGTGCAGTTGCAATCAACACCTGAAATGATTGTGACAAATGAGCAATAGTTACTGTTTTTGCTTGGAGCATGTTGCGGAATTTACGGAGACCTGAACTGACGACATAAGCTTCCCTCAAAATACAGAATGTTCACTTACTTGTTGGATCAGTCATCGTGGAAATATCCCGATTGCTATCCCAAAACGAATGCATTCGCCTCTCGTCGTGCGTGCTTTGCCTCCGGGTTTTTCTTTCTTCATTTTGCGACTTTTGACACGAGTCCAGCTTGTCCATGAGACTCATATTCTTCACCTGCAACGAACAGAAACACTCTCTCATCAAAGTCAAAGTCACACACCAAATCCTTACCTTCAACTGATGATTTTCGCCCAGCAAATGATCGATGGCTTTCTCCCGTCTCGGTGATATTGTTGTCTTGGAAATGAGTGTGGCCATCTCCTTCTGCAGGCATTGCACTTGTCTCTCTAAATCGGTGATCTTATCCGAGCTGGTCTTTTCGAGGCTCTCTAACTTGTCTTGTGTGACCTTCTTTTCAGCTTTCAGATTGTCGACGTTGCTCTCAAGTTGCGAAACTTGTTCGGCGAACTGTCGTTCCTTGGATTTCTGTTGCGAATAAATCGTTAGAATAAGTCTCCATCATACTGCCCTGATATTTACCAATTCAAACGTGGTCCTATTCTGCTCTTCGTTCAGGGTTTCCCTTGTCTTTTCGAGCTCTTTCTTGAGTTCGTCAATTTCTTCGATGAGTTCCTTGCATTTGCTCGCCTGTTGACTTGTGTCCTTCAACTGGGCGACGATGTCTTCGTTTGTCTTCTGCAGTGCGTCATTGGCTGATAGCAGTTCGCTGCATTTGTGCTCGAGCTCCTTCAAATTACTCTGCACGTCGCTTAGCTGTTTGGTGAGTGCGGTGTTTTCCAGGACAACTGCACGCGCTGAGTTCAACTCAGCCTCAAAGGATGATTGGGTCAGTTCCAAGTTTGCATTTATCACCACGAGGGCATTATACTCTGACTGAAGCTGATCCAGTTTAAGCAAGAGTGTATCGCGTTCCAGAACAGCTTTTTCGGTTCTTTCGAGTTCGCTTTGCAGCTCGGTTACCTTGAACGTCAGATCTTCTATTCTGGAGCTTTGGTTCAGGTTCATTTCATTCGCCTGGGTTAGGAGTTGGTTCAGCTTGGCGACTTCGGTCGAAAGATGTCGCTTGGACTCTTCAAATTGATTTCCAAGAATCGCTAGTTTTTCCTCCAAGCCCTCGGCCCTTCGAGCAAGGGAGTTGTTATTGTTGGTCAGACTCACGATCAAATCGTCGCGCTCGGAGTTTGCCTTCTCCAAGACGTCCTTCAGATTGATTTCTGCGAGTAGTCTTCGTTTGGATTCTTGCTGCTCTCTCTGCAGGTCCACGATTTGCTTGTCCAACGTGATGTTCTTCTTGTTGAGCTCGGCAATAATGGTTTCCATCTCAGAGCCGCTTTTTTCTAGAGTCTCTTTCGCAGTCCTTTCAGTTGAGAGAGATTCTCGCAGCTGCTCCAATTGCTGCCCCAGCAGGATGAGCTTATCTTCTAACTCCGAGTTTTGCGCCGTCAGTGAACTGGTGCTGTCTGTCAGTTTCGATATCAGCTTATTCTTCTCCGAATCAACTCCACTTATGGCCGCTTTCAAGTCCTGCTCGGCCTTCAGAAGTTTCTCCTGCAGTTCGTCGATCTCTCTTGCCATTGATTCTTTGGTCGTGCTTAGGGCATCCAGCTCTGCTTTGTACTTATCCTCGATATCTTTACTCTCTCTGCATAACTGTTCGGCGCGTTCATTTGCCTTTTCCACAGCTGCTATCAGCTCAGCTTTTGCAGTACTCACCTCCTCGACGTTTGAGGTTAGAGAAGCGCACTTCTCCAGCATATTTTGTTGGAATACAGCATGCTCAGCTTTAAGGGTTTCCAACTCCGTTTTTGCCTGCATTTCGATTTCCTTTGCTTTAGCCGCATGTTCAGTGACCAGCTTTTCCACTTGGAGTTTAGATTGATTGTTCTCTTCCACCAGTCTTTCCTTTTCTTTCACAGCGGTTTCATGCTCGTCTTCTAGTTTCTGCAGTTGGTCCCGAAGGGTCATCTCCGATGCCCTTAGAGTTTCCATCTCTCCCTCCAGCTGTTCGGACGCACTTTTTTCGGAGTTCTTCAGGGTTTCCAACTCCGTCATGAGTTCTGTCTTGTCTCCCTCAAGCTTATCCTTCATCTCTATCATTCGACTGCATTCTGCTTCAAGCTTGTTGACCAGTTCCTCTTGCCGTTCACATTCTCCCTTCCAGTGATCAACATCACCCTTTGCTTGAAGACACACTTCTTCCAGTCTTCCAACTTCGTTCCTCGCCGCCTCACACTCTTCTTGAAGTTTCTTCATCTGCTCCTTCAAACTTGTTTCTGAGTCCTTCAGGGTCTCCAACTGTGTCATCACGGCTTTCTTCTCCTCATCGAGTTTCTCGATTTGTTGTGTTAAACGTTCGTTTTCTGTGAGAAGGTCTTTGGCACACTCTTCCTTGTTCTTTTCAAATTCCCTCCTGACTTGTTGGAGCTCCCTTTCCACTCTTTCTTTGTCCCTCACTGCCAACTCGTTCTCCTCGACCAGTCTCTGCAATTCTCCATGAAGGCTTCTTTCGGATTGCTGCAATACATCACGCTCCTTCATGAGTTCCTTCTTCTCATTCTCAACCTTCTGCAATACATTTTGCTTCAACTGATTGCACATTCTCTCCAGTCTTTCCTTGTCCCGTTGAAGTTGTTCCTTCTGGTCTTCCATATCCTTCAGTTTTTGCTTGACTGCCAGATTTTCTTTCAGGGCGTCCTCTGTTACCTCTTCGAGTCTCTTCAGCTTATCGTTTGTGTGGCGCAGTTCGCTCCTGAAATCGTCAGCTGAATCGATCTCCCTCTCAAGTGTAGCAACTTCCTTTTCCACTGCTTTACATTTGGCTTCGATACTCTCTTTTTGCTTCTGAAGGTCTTCCCGTTCATTTTCAAGCGTGATGATCGTTTCTTCCAAGCCCTTCACACGTTCCTGCAGGAGATTGTACTTCTCCTCAGACTGCTTGGACTCGGAATCCAGTGTCCTTTGAAGCTCCTCATGCTCGCTTTGAAGTTTTGTGTATCTGCCGCTGAGTTCTTCAAACTGCGCCAAGTGCTCTGAGGATTCCTTCACTTTCTCCTCCAAAGACGTCTTCAGTTCGATTATTTCAATCTGAAGCTCCTGGCACTTGCATTCTTGCTGTTTCAACTGCTCCAACAACGAACAGATGTCTATTTCGTATTTTTCCATCTCAGCCACTTGCCTTGACTTCTCTTCCAGCGCCATTTGCAGCTCCCCACACTTGCATGTTGGCACATCGAATCCATTAAATCCATCACTGTTTCCTTGGCTCCCCTTCAGCTGCAGGAACGTTGTGTTTAATAACCTCTCGAGACCTGCAATTTTTATCTGATGCTCGTCACATTTGCAGTTGTGTCTCGCCAACTGATCCTGGAACCTATTGAACTGCGACATGCTCTGCACGATTACCCGGTCAATTTCTTCCTCATTCGCATTGGGGTAAAAGGTGTCCAGGTTGGCTCGCATTTCCCGTTCAAAATCTGCAAAAGTCGGCAGGGGGACAACTTCATCCGAGCTTTTCTGCTTTTCCATCACCTCCCTATGCAGCCGCTGAAGCTCCTCGTAGCATTCCCTCGACACGTAGCAATCTCGCTCCGCACTACCCTCAGACTCGACAGTTTCCTTTAACTGCTCACAGTCAACGATCAGATTCTTGTTATCGCGGGATATGATCTCATTCAGTTCACTCATCTTACAGTTGTTCTCATCACAAATGGCATGCAGACGCATTTTCTCGTCGTTAAGCTCTTCAATTAGCTTCTCGCACTCGACGAGCTGTTCTTTTGCGTCTCGTAAGCTTTCATTTTCTGCCTTTAGTGTGGCCAACGCCTGTTCCAGTCCACGCAACTTTTCATACATCTCTGACTTTTCCTCCACCAACTCCCTCATTCGTGCATTGTTCGATGGCTTCGTCTCTGTCTCCAGGGAATCACAACTGTTTCCACTCGTCGAGATGTTCTCCACATCCAGCGAGTCGTAGATCTCGTTGTCGGACTTGCTCTCCACTGCTGAGACGGCGAATTCGATAGCTCCACGCATTTCGTTGAACGATCCTCTGACTATCTCGTTGATGGCGCCAATAATCATTCGATTGCCCGGCCTTAGGCTAGACGTCCCCGTCACCTTAAACCGCCTGCTGCTGCCATTCAGCGTCGGTATTTCGATCTCCACAAACGATTCGGTCAATTGAAGGAACTGCTCCAGCTTCTCCTTGGATCCGCCGGCCGATTCACTTGACATCGAGTCGTTCTTGACTTGCTCGAGCTGAGCAACCAGCTGCTCCCTTTCGTCGCATTTCTCCCGCATGCTCTCGCTCATCGACATTATCGTCTTCTTCCATTCCACGTTCTCCTTCAGCAGTTGTGAGTTCTCCGCCTCCAGTTGTTCAGTCTTAAATTGCATGGTCTTGAAGTTTTCTGCCAAACGATCTACCACCTCAATGTTCTTGTTGTGCTCCAACTCGGCTTCCAACCTTGCCACCTCGCCCTGCAGAGTTTCGTAGTCGGCAAAGGTATCAACCAGCTGCGTTGATATGTCGTCGTACTCTTTCTGCATTTCGTCGAAGCGCTGCTGCAAGTCCAGCAGATCGCCTTTCAACTTGGCGTTCTCTTCACGAAGGCCCTTTTCATTCTCCTCTTTGCTGGGACTAGCTGACTTCCTCTTCATTGACAGGTTCCTATCGTACTCCCCTTGCAGGCGATTCATCTCCGACTTAAGCGACTCCAGCTCCAACTGGAGGCTGTCGTTCTCCAGGAGCTTCCGTTGCGCCTCCTCGACCTTGGTCTTCAATTCGCGAATTTCAGTCTCGAGGTTCTCGTTCTCGTTCTGGACGCGATCGCAATCAGCTATCGACTGGACGGAATCATTCTCCAACTTCTCGTACTCCTGCTGCAAGCTCTGGTACTTCTTCTGTATCGATGTGTACTCCGATTGGATTTCACCAATCGTGCCCTCATGCTTGTTGCACTCCGCTTGAATTTCCTCGTACCTTAGCTGAATGTCGTGGTACTCGCTTTGGACTGTATGCAAGAGGGTCTGCACTGACATGAGCTCACTGTTTAGCTTCTCATAGTTATCCGACTTGCTTTGGTTCTCGGTCAGAAGGTTGGTATACTCGGACTGGGTGGCTTCTAGTTTGGTCTTGATTGTCTGCAGTTCGGCGTGTAGGACGTCGTTCTCGGAACGCAACCTTTCCAGTTCATCCTTCAAGCAGCCGCTGGCAGCGAGATCGCTCTGCAATTTCTCGCACTCAGCGAGAAGACTGCCCTTCTGCAGATTCAAATTTTCTATTTCCTGAGAGATGCTTATCTTCTCTGCGATTTTGTTCGCGGTCTCCTTGGACATAACCTCAAATTCGATCTTGACGCTCTCCAGTTTGCACTTTTCCCCTTGCAGAGCCGCGACTTGCGCTTGCAGCTCGTCCACTGTCACATTGAGAGATTTCAAGTGGTCTGCCTCCTTCTTGAGGTTTCCATTCTCGGTCTCCAGGTGATCGGCTCTCAGTTTTGCTGACTCCGCTTCGGAAGTGACCTTCTCCAGACTCGCCTTGAGATCCGTGAAACTCGAATTGAGTTCCTGGAAAGTATTCATTAGTATTTCATTTTCCGCAAAGACCCGCTTGTAGTCCTCGCACTTAGCACACGATGGATCGGATTCGTTTAGACTTCTGGACATTTTCTTTGCCTCTTCTCTTGAGTTATTTAATACATCGACGGTGATTGTCTGGAGGGAACGTTGCAGCTTGTTAATTTCTTTTTGCTTCTCCTCCAGGGCATCCAACAGTTCAGTCTCTCGACGTTTGGACTTTGTCTTGTGCTGCTGAAACTCGAACTCCAAACTCACAGCTTCTCGATTCTCCATCTCGAGTTGACTGATTCTTGTCTTTAAGTCGGTGACTTCTTTTTCATAACGAACCACGTGTTCGGAGCTGGACTTGACAGATGCTTCAAGTTGTCTGATTTTTGATTCGAGTTCACTGACTTGGGCTTCAAGCTCGTTACTTCTGGAAAGGAAAGATGCAAAATGATTTAATTATTTGCTTGGAATGGACATTGGTGAGATGTGTTAGTTGGGATGATACGCAAGCAGGACATGCAGGTGGTGTATTGTTCCGGGGAAGTGGGTTTCTATCTTGAGGTAGCCGAAAGCAAGCAGCTCTCGATAAATATGTATTAGCATAGCGTACGTTGGAGTTAATGGACAAAGCTTGCTTTTGTGACTTTCTCATCTCATCTCATCTCATTTTCACTGACCCGCATGTGCCACTAAAGGGGTCGCGCGGGCAATGCATGCACGAGAGATTTCTAAGCCACTCGATCCTCACCTCTACTCTAATTCATCAGGAGCTATGCCCAAGCGCAACCAGGCGAGTTTTTGGACTTGGTCCAAGCATCTCGTCCTGGGTCTGCCAAACGGTCGCCTACCTGATGGAATCGCATTCAAGGCACGCCTCGGAAGTCGTGATGCTAGGGAAATTCATGCCACGTGACCAAACCATCAAAGTACAGCCCTTTCCCTACGAAGACGCAGCTGTCCAATGTTGAGTTCATCGCGCACTGCCGTGTTTCTCACCCTATCCCGGTGACTTTCTATCGGTTAAAACAATTAAGGGTATGGATCAGCACTTCCTTTTCATTGGCTGCTGCATCACTATGGACCAAACTGGTAACAACAACTCGCATTGTGCGTTCTATCATTCTCTCACTGGTGGAAGGGAGCTACAATATACGCCGGCTACGAATTCGAACTTTCACAAGACTTCTATAGACAGTCATAATCTCTGGGCGGCATGAGTGACTCGAAAGAGATGAAGCCGTGACATATGCAAAGTTTGGCTCATAAAGAACCACTAGTAAGTTTGTTCATATGATGCGTTTGACAGAAAAAAGAAGGAAGATCAATTCCTTTAAGAAGTGATAGGACTTTTTTCATGGCCTTGAAGCTTGATTTACTTTCCTTCGCATTTATACTTAAATGAAGTGCTCGAACTCTTAGAGAGGTTCCCATTTTTTACAAATGTCACTGCAAACGGTGGAAACTGAAACACAACAGAAAGACGGGTTCGAGTAAGAGATTTTTAACTCCTCATTTTACATCAGACTTTCAGTCTGATCTGAGGATATTCATGCTCAAATCAAGCACAACCGTGTTCTCAATATTCCAGGACTGTGAAATATATTCTTCATGAACTTAATGTGGTGCTACAGTCCGTTGTGGACCAGGGCCTCAACCAAAATGTCTTTCCAGCTACGCACACCAAATTAGTTGGGGTCCCTCTCCATTTGCAGACATAGACGTGGACGTCCTTAGTTGTATTGTCCCACAGACTCAGAGCCGAGTAATCTTTGGACCGGGGCGAAGTTGTTCATGCGATCTACATGGCCCAGACGTCTTATGCGTTGGATCCGTAGATGTATGTCCATATAGCACGTATAATTCTTAATCGAATCTTCTCCAATCGCCATCAACGTAAATAGGACCAACGACCAAATTCTGTTTTCGGAATTGTCCATGCCTCTGCGCTATAGATCAGGATTACAGTGGTTAATGTCTTATACAAATTCAGCTTGGTATTTCGAGAGACGGAGCAAAACAGGGATAATTAAGATGGCAGAGACGTGGTCAATGCAGAAGAAGAAGCGTCTTTTCGAAAGAAAAGTTCTGCATTTAATCTTTGGTCCTGTTGATGTTGACGGCATTTGAGGAAGAAGATTTACCATGAACTGTATAGGCTGTACAGCAACATAAGTCTACCCAGGCGTCTATGGATTCAACGCCTAAGAAGACAACACTGTTTCAGCTCGAAGAGTCGTCAACTACGCGCCAATGGGATAACGCAATAGAGGGCGCCCACGGAACAAATGGTTCGGGTCACTATACTCAAAACTGTTTTTGTGGCAACATTCAAAAAGGTTTGTTTGTTTTCAAAACGAGAGCAGAAATCTATATTTAGCTTGCTGCAATAAAAACCTAGGGCAATTGTAAGGAATGAAAAATAGAAGCTCTTGTTTATATTTGAAGAACACCCGACAGATGTCACTGTGGGAATGCGCTCATTACGAACCACAAGGTCTATATATAAGTGAATTGCTAATTAGTTATTCAAAGAGTGATGAATGACGTGACTAATAGTTTTCTCCCTTCATTACCCTTTCCAGACCATGATTTGAATAGAAAGGAATGTGTGGCTAGGTTCAATGAATTCTTTGGCCTTGAAAGAGATTCTCAATCAACAGGCATACGCTAAATTTGATTTGGAAAATCATAAAAACGACCACACAGCAGCTACGACTAGTGTTCCGAATACACGACCACTAACTAAAGTGATGTACACAATTTTCAAAATTGCTGACATCGTCATCAACGCGGATGGAATTCGAATTGAATTCGTATCCGAGGAGAACAAGATTTAAAAAAAACCTACTCTTTCAAAAAGAAGACACTGCTGCGAGAGAAATAATCAAAAATGTAATCAAATTCGAGTGAGGGAACACAGAAATTCCTTACCTATGCGATCTATGCGATATTTTCAAACTAATTCCACAGCTGAGAGACACCTTACCTCAAAGACCACACCAACACAACTCAACTACAAGGCCAGCCGCTGATACGTGCTCTTCAGAAAGACTCACCATCTTCGAATCAGATTCTCTACACCACCATACCGCACACAGGCCCGTGGAAACAACAAGAAATAATCAATATGGGTCAGTCCAATTAATTGAAGCGCGTCTGCACTTGAACCACATAAAAATAAAGACAATCCCGTGGGTGTACGCAAAACGAAGGAAGGTGCAAAAAACGCACAATCACTTTGCTTCCGTTTCAGACATCTTCTCACATGGACACGAGAGTCGATAATTAATTAATGAACTCATTTGTATTCAGAATTTAGACCCTGCACGACTTCTTTTCCCCCAGTGTGACCGGTAAAATATGCACAAACATAATCCAATTAACATTCTACACTTAGTCTTACAGATGTTCTGTGCAAATCTTCTGCCTGACCGTCTCGTCAAACTGTCCGAAATGCGAACACGGGTCCCTACATTATATAAATGTTATAAATTGTTTATTCGCAAGGGAAACTTACTTGGGAACCTCTTATCAACCAGTGGCGGTGTTTTGTTTTAATGTCTTTTATCATATGCTTGTGATATGACAACTGCTTTGCCGAAAATATGTGTATCTGCTGAAAAGTTCCGTCTGACGTTTTGCGGGGTTCTCTTGCCGAGGAATTTAGCGAGACGTCGCTTTGTGCTTGTCATTTGGGGGGAAATTTATTTGCCATTCGTTTGTGCATGTAAACAAGAGAATGTCGTAGAATGAGCAGTACACGAAAGTCTTCACTTGTCGACGAGTTTTTCGGGTTTCAATTCGGAAGGTTAGATCGAATTCTTGAAATGCAATCTCCGCACAAACTTAAAACATCACACAGAGCCACAGAGCAGCAGTTCTCCGGAATATCTCCATTTTGCTTCGTGGACAGTCAACGGGAAATGGAAATGTGTGCTTCTATCGCGCATAGGATTTGTTTACTAGATATGCTCAAAATTTATAAATAATCTCGGAGTAAAAGTTTATTTTTAGATGACGACAATATTGGCCCCAAACCAGCAGGCAGGCGATAGAAATTGCATACCAAAGTCAGGCGGTGATTGGCTGAATAAATCCATGATAAGCAGGGGAGATGAGAATTTGGAACAAGGGAACGACAAGATTTTGTCTTGGAATGAAGAATGTGCAAATTGAAAGAGTTTTTTTTGGTGGTAATCAGTTTGTTAATGAAGTGTTCTACTTCTTTGCGGTGGAAGGAGTGATTTTGAATTCATGGTACATGATGATCTTCCGCTATTCACGCTTTGGTTGACTTTCTTTGTGCACTTGGAGTATGTCAATTGTTCACAGAATATCCAAAGGAAATGATTTCACAGTCATGACTAAAGTCGTCGTGTGGTCCGTCTGTAGGAAGGTTTCGAGTGTGACATTCTCAGTATCTGCGTCTACCTCGGCTCCGTTTTAGGCAATACGAACAAATTCTTTGCCGAGATTAAAAGCAGAATAACACTTGTCAACCGCAATTTGTTTGTGTTCGAAAGATAAATGGGCAACAGAGCACTCTCTCGAAGGGCCAGGCTGACATTGAACAGCCCAGTCCTGCTTTACGGCGACGAGGCATGGACAATATCAAAAGCGGATAAAGAGGAATGGACAATATCAAAAGCGGATAAACAAGCTCTTGGTCTTTTCGAGAAACGTTGTGTTCAATCTTTGGTCCTGTTTGCGTTGATAATAATAATAATAATAATAATAATGGCGGCGCTACAGTCCGAGGTGGACCTGGGCCTAGCTTCTGAGCAACCTCGTGTTGTGCGTGCTATTGTTTTGTCACGAGCGGATGGGACCTACAGTTTAATGCCGACTCCAAACTATACAATACTCTTCAAGCATCGTCAGTGACTCGAAAGAGCTGGAGCCGTGAAAAAATGTTTGATGTTTTTTTCGAGATTCGAACCGACGACCTCGAGCGTAGGAGTCGACGGGCCTACCCACTACGCCACGGCGCCCAATATTTGCGTTGATACTATTTGTTAAAGAAGATTCAGCCCAGAACGGGCTGTACAGCGGCATGAGTCTCGCCAGGTTTCTACGGGTTCAACACCTAAGGTTCCTAGGCCATGTAGAACACACAACAAAGCTTCGACACGAAGAATCTCCGAATCCGAGGCTTGAGACAACGTGCGTACGGGCGTAATTGGAGGCAGCTGGGTAAAGATCGTGTCATCTGGAGAGGCTTGTTGGTTTAGGCCCAGATCCACCCCGGCTTGTAGCGCCACAAGAAGCAAAATGGGTTCAGTTAAGTGTAGTAAATGGAGAACGAGGCTCCGGTCCGAAAAATGTACATCATCAAGCCTGTGGGACAACCCAACGAAGAAGATTGTAATCAAGGTAGTGTGCAGAAGTTGAGAGGGACCGCAAATACACAAATGATTCCAGTGAACCATGGAGAAACGGCAACTCCTGGAAAATGTTAGGGTAGTATTCTACACGTGGGCGCCGTGGCCGTGTGGGTTCGTGCGTTCATGTGCGGACATCTAGCCTGCGATTGAATCTCTGAACTGGGTCACATTTTGTTCCAAGAAGTTTCTGAACTGCCGTCAGGCTCTTGATGAGATCGCTGAGAATTTTAACATTCATTTCATGTGGGTGCCGGGACGTTGTAACATTCCGCCCAATCAGAATAAACAGACCAGCTCTTAGGACGCTTATCGGTGTTACCGCAGAAGACAGTGCCATTGTTACTCCCCTATAACAACTTTTGCAGCAGCTGCTGAGGGGGAGTCTGTAACACATCTCCGGTCTCAGCCGGATTATACAGCCATCAGACGAAGAAGGTGCACTTCACGCGCGGCATCACAATAGGTCTATGTTGGCCTAAATGCGGCTAGTTCGCAGTGAGCCACCCGAACATAACCTAAATTCCACTTGACTCAGTTTTTCTTTGCTGATGGCGAAACAAATTTCGATGAGGTGACGTTGAAAAGGTAACGTTAAAAGATGTTATAACAGATTGTTAAAAGGACGAAGAGGAAACAGAATCTTTTTGCCATCTGTGCGATTGCCTAGCTCTAATGTAACTGCTGGGCAAACACTTTCCTGAGGAGCTGGAAGATCTGAATAAAAGCGAGATGAAAAGCTCCATTAGACGATGGAGTATGCCACATATCTACCCATCCATAGATTGTGCCATCTTTTATGTTGGGTATGAAAACATTGAATAACTTTGACATTTATCAACAGATTGACTTGAGTAGACTTTTTTTTATAATTTTTACGCCCAAAAGGGGTTACGGATACCCTCATGTGTCCGGAATCAAGACACTGCAGGGCCGAAGGTAGAGTCCGACCGAAGGCCAGTTTTTCGGCTGAAGCCGAAGCCGAAGTCGAATGTTCGGTCGGACTCTAGCCGAAGGTATAGAGGGAGAAAGGGAGAGGAGGTAACTGTGCGCATTGGTCGTTCTTGAAACGACAATTTCAACCAAGAATCGCTTCACACCAAAAGTACGCCCTGAAATAGTGACGCTGTACCTTGAAAGTAGTAGTTCAACTTTACGTGCATATCCTTACAAAAATCCTGGCCAACAATCACCGTCTGACAACACTATTCGTCGCTTGGTGTCAAATTTAGCTGAGCATCGGACAGTGGGATATTGTTGACATGTTGTTCATCAACGCCCAAGATATTCCAATAAACTGCTAAAAGGGTGTGTCATATCGCCACCACGTCCAACATTTTGGCGTCAGTGGAAACGCCTTTTTTTTCTTTTTTTTTCGCAGGTTTTTTGAAACACTACTGGAGCACTCAGATTCAAAACTGGTCCATTGTACAGCCAGGTAGCAACCTACTCCAGTGCCGTTAATTTGTTCCCAACGCAAATGGTGACTGGACCAGATTCGATTCCACTGGGATTCGAACCAGATTCGATTTCATTGGAATTCGAACCAGATTCGATTTCACTAGGATTCGAACCAGGTACCCCTCTAACTTGGGGCAGGCACTTAACCAATGCGCCATCCTGTTGGAACCACCTTGCGGATAATTTGCATTTGTTTCCGTATAAAGTGCAATTGACTCGAGGAATATTGTCAACAGACGGTCCACTTCGCTTGGAATACAACCAAACAATCGCTCGAATGGTTTACACTGTACCTGATTTTTGGAAGCAAATTTTGAAGACCGAAGAGGCCCATTTTACGCTCTCTGGCGCAGTTAGCAAGTCAAATTGGCGCATTTAGGGAGCGTAGAATTCACATGAGATCCATGAAACATGACTGCATGACCAAAAAGTAACTGCTTGGGTCGGCGTTTGTGCCAAAACCATCATTGAGCCAGATTTCTTCAGAGAAGGCGAAACAGTCGATGAGTTGTTGGCTCATTGCTTCTGTCCACAAATATGTGAAAAAGGTCTGGATGAGTACTGGTTGCAACAAGACACGCGAAATTGCAAATGAAACAAAGTTTCTCCAACAAAAATTACATGGATGTGTGTTGACTTTGACTGGCCACCCAGAGCTCTGGACTTTTTGTAGGTGTCTTTGAAAAGCAAAGTGTACGCCAGCAAGCCTCAAACCCTTGACGAGCTGAAGGCATTCATTCGTTCAGCAAAGCTGAAATTTTTCTCTTTTAAGGCCTATATTTAGATTAATTTTCCCGACTTCCTCGACTTATTTTAACCTAGTAGCCTAAATCAGACATAGAAACCTTTTGACATTTCAATTACCTAGAACTGAATTGGATATGAAGACTCAATCTAATTGGATAAACGTAAACTCATGCAAAAACTCCTATCGATTCATGTCGTTCCTAACCCTCAAACAACAGAAAGGCTTCATAGACTTAAGTTCCGAAGATCCTCTCTAATTCACGACAATGACAACACAAACATCCACACAAACACATTAAATTCTCAACTCAATATACTACGGCATCCATCAGGCAACTATATTTCTCACCTCTTTTGGCAATTAGCTAGTTTCGTCTCAGTCTCGACATGTTCAACTCTCATAAATGCAAAGTCTTCTCGTTCCTTCTCATAGCGGGCTATAATACGTTCAGCATTCTCCAATTTGTACTTTAACGTTGTGAACGTATCGTGATCAACGTTTAACTTGTTTTCCAAATTGGTAAATGCTTCGAGTTCCTTAAGTTCCCGTTCGACTTTTTGTAAACTAAAAACATTGGATACTCTCACTTCGTTTCCTTTGGCTTGACATGAAAGAAGGCATCGAATGTGACGGGAAAATGCCTAAACTTACCTTTCCTTCTCCGTGAGTCGTGGAGTCAAGCTGGCTGTGCGAAATTTCAGAACGTCTTTTGGTGTTTGGAAGCCTGGACGGGTTGGTGAGGATTTTGGTGTATCAAAGCACATATCTTCGGCTGGCATGAACTCCTCATCGATGCTGGGCGAACACTGGATCTCCTTCAGTTCGTTCTGATAGTACACATCCCTCAGGGTAATATGTGGTGTGAAATTCATTCCGGATTTGGGTAGCTGCAGTTTGGTTGGCATTTGGGCGGGCATCATTGGATGGGGGAGACATGTTTCGGTTTTGGATGTGTCCTCCTCTATCAGAGGCGGAAATGCCGAGGAAGGACACCAGGTTCTTCGGCGTTTTTCGTTCGCCACTTTCACGGTGTGCGATGAGTTGCTGTTGATGATTTTTAGAATCTCTTCGTTGAGTCGTTTTTGCAGTTGACCAACTTTGATCTGAAAGAGATCGAAGAAAATGACATTAGGGGGGAATGGAAGTAGCGATTGTTGAAATTACCTGGCTGTTCTTTGTCTTCTCGACTTCCAGTTCATTCTGCAGGCGATTGATTTCCTTCTCAAGCCTCTTCATCATCGCGGCGTCTGTGAGGACCTCATTCACTTGCGGGGTGTTCTTCACAACCTTTGCTCGATTAGCGAAACTGAAAGGGAAAGGTTAGTTTTCAACGGAACAGGCCACTTCTCCAGCCTCTCACCTCAAAGTGGACAGTGTCTCCTCGACTGCGGTTGGATTGATTGTACAGATAATGGCCGTGAGTGCATTACCTCCCAACGATGCTTGCAGAATCCTCGTCAGCTTCGAGTCCCGATAGCTCACGTACTTATCCTCCGCAAGCTGCTTAATGACACGACTCAGGAAAAGTAAACTTTTGTTGATGTGTCCGCCCTCCTTAAGCCTGGAACCTGTGGCGCCGGTTTGATCGGCTCTTTCAGAGCCCGCCAAATCGACAAGGTTCAAAATACTAATTTGCACGGAATCTTCATCAGTCTCTGTCTTTCGAGACTCGATTATCTGAAAGAGATCACGTTATTTACAGGCGATGAGTAGACGAAGTTGCTGCTTACGATCCGAAATATGGCATGCGATCGACTGGAGCGCTCATTCATGTTCGTCTCGCCGATTTTTCTTGATTTGCTACCCATGCACAGATAGCTGAGTAGATCCTCTTCGCATGTGATTATGTATTCCGAGCAATTCACGCTCACATCGCCGTTGGGTGTCTCGTGGATTTTTAGGTCTTGATTGGACTTATTCAAGAGATCATAGATCTTCTCGTTGTAAATTTCTATGTAGCCGACTCTGGAAAAACAAGGTTTTTGGACGTTAGAAGTGAAATCCAAATGAGGTACGGCTCGCAATCATGTGAAGGGTATTCACACCAGGGTATAGCCCCTGCAACAATTCAAGAGACAGGTTTGCGATTGAGTCGAAATTGAAAATTAAACAAAGTCTAGAGCCATTTTAGTATTCATGGGGCATGTCTAGCACGCACAAGCTCAGCATAATAATTACTGCATTCATTAAGAACTAAACCACACTCTTTATCGACCATAAATTGATTTTCACTCTAGACAGCATCTTCTTAGCACCCATCCACTTTCAAGCGATGCTGACAGAATAGATTTTTTCCCAACTCGACCTCTTATAAATAAAACTCATCACAATCTGTCCTAATCAGAAAACACAATCGTACCTTACTAAAAACTGTCGGTCAGCAGCTTTTTCGATTTCTTTGAAGATTTCCTTCGAAGCAAGCACCATAACCCCAGGATTATGTTCATCGCCCATCATCGTGTATGTTTTCCCTGCAATAAACCAAATAACATCCACTCTCCAACTTGTGCTCTTCCATTTCTCATCACTCACCCGACGAAGTTTGTCCGTAGGCAAATATGGTTCCATTGAAACCTTTCAAACCTGAGTCGACAATTTGTTTTGCCATTGTATCAAAAATCAATTGATTGTTGGCATCCTGATCGAAGATTTGATCTGCAAGCAATTTCATCAGATTCAAGACATACATCCACAAAAAAAAAACACTTACCAAAGTAAAACGGCTCCGGCTGACCATCGATGAGTTGAATAGAATTCCCAGCAACTTTCCAATTGCTTGATTGTTTTTGCTCCTTTTCTTTGCGAAGAATCGGTCGCACTTTGATTGCCACTTGAATATTACTAGCAGACATTGTTAAGTTTAGATAAAATAAAAAGAAAAACTAATAAACAATAATTAATGTGGAAAATTGAAACATTTATGAAGTTTTTTCTGATTAGTTTGCATGCAACATTTAAAGAAACGAATTTCGCACAAACAGTTATTTTCAAAACGGAGCGTAAGTCAAATGTGACGAGTGACAGATAAATGGGTTCGTTGTGTTTGATAAAGTAGCGAGTGTCAATCAATTCGGTGTGTTCGCTTGAGAGATAGTTTAATGTAGACGTCACATCGGTGTATTTTTTTAGACTTACTTCACTCTCGAATTTCTGTTGAATAAAAATAAATATTTTAAGGGAAATTCTTTGGCAAAGGGGTCTATCTCGAAGAACCATGGATAAAATTAATTTAAACATAATTTCATCCAAGCCAATTGCTTTTATTTATTATAAATGTTTGTAGTTGCAAATTAAACTTTTTTTGACGTAAATTTGAAACAATGACATGATGTAGAATGAGGAAGAATGGATATTTAAAGGTTAACACACTTAAGTTACGTTTCTTATTGGGGTTATGCATCAATTACAAAAATTGGGTGTGTAAGAAATATAGGCTGAGTTCGTAAACGTCAACAAAATGCGCATCACGTAATTTTTTGATTTTGCGAAGCATCACTATGCTTTAATTTTGTCGGCGTTTCGGAACGGGTTATTGTTTTGTGTTTCATCTGATTCTTATTTTTGTAAAAATGTCAAAGAAATTGGGAACAATTTTTTTAATTAAAAATGTTGACAATTACAATGCCAGCATACTTCAATACTTTAGACAAGAAAAAGAGACAATCCGAGCTATGAAGAGCGACTTCTAAAGTGTTGAGAATATCAAACGCTAGTTTTTACTTGTGAAAGCCATCAATTCATTTCGCCATCCCCTTTGTCAGTTTTCGTTTCTGTTTCCTCTAAACCCTTTCGATGTAAAACGCCCTTCAAGAAACCCAGCGCCAAGGTGGGTTGACATTTTTAGTAGTGCCCCTAGATTTGAGTGGGTGCAATGTCCCGCCACGTGTGTTACCCAAGGTTTAATCCACTTGTTCACTTATAGGAACCAATAGAAGCTTTCGATGTAAGTTAGCAGACGGCCGATAGATATTTGCGGCGCCACAGATGTTGTCAAAAAGAAGGTTTCTAAATGTAGGCGTCTAAGTAAACCTTGGACTGCTCATGTACAGAGTAGAAGTACAACATTCTCCACTTCCTCTTCGTCTAGACAGCTTCTGCAGAAGTAGTTTGAGACAACTCTGAATCTTCTGACAGTTGCAACTACCGGTAATTTTGATCCTTCAAAAGAGATTAGGTCTTTGGATCGCTTAAGATTAAGCTTAGGACAGGTTGTTCTATAAAATGTGACAATTTGTGCACTCAACCGTCTTTCACCATAATTTGAATTGTAAATTCTCTTAGCAACAGTTTCCACGTTGAAGGGCGCATATCTATATTGCTGTCGTTAGTTCAAAGAGATGATGTGGAAGTTTTTATGACCTAGTACCAAACACAAGCGAATCTTTAACCTTCACCCTCATTTAAGAACATTGGAGTTGTAGAAAATCAATAAAACGGATCATCAAACCGATTTTTGTTAAAAACTGACAATGCTTAAAGAGTATAACTGTCAAAAAGCTTCTCAGGGTTGTACCCAAATCGCAACAGCGCTTCGGGCTTTGACATTTTCTGTAGAATACACGTAAATCATTAGTCAAGTTGGAATAGCGCTGTCGGGCTTTGACATTTCATAGAGCGTAATATCGTTAGTCCGAGCAGAAAGTTTGGAGTATAACTACTCTCTACTCACTCGGGCACTCGGACAGAAAAAAAAACATTTTTTTTTATTCTTTCGTGTTTTTACTTTTGCCGGGCAAAGGCAATTATTTGTGTAAGCAAATCATTTTTTGTAGAGATTTTATCTATACTAATTGCATTTTTTCTTGTAAAATGTATTTTAGAAAGTGGATAGCTTCGAGGAAAATATTTTACTTGTCAAACGCGCGAGTTCTATTTCGATTTGGAAAACTGAGTGCTCGTGCTTTGATATAAGATTCTCGTAAATTCGATAAAACGCGTACCAATCCGTGTCAAAGTCCGAGCGATCGAACGCGCTGTTGCGATTTAGGCTTTAAGGTAGTCCTAAACGACGAACATGCTCGCCGAACTTGCTTGTGCTCGCCGCGTTTTCGTCGTGTATGGGCCGTTCGCTGTTGGTGAAAAATTCAGACTTTGTCGTGTTCGTTGGCTTTGATGTTCGCCGTGTAGGGCCATGTTCGCGAGCAAACCCTATTTTTGCTGTGAACGTATGGCGGATTAAGCACAATGTCAACAGTCAGCCACGATTTTATCGAGGAATACACCGCGCTTCCATATCACATATGTTGACGGTTTGAAGAAACAACACGAAATGAATGTTCGCCAAATGGGATCGCCGTGTAGGGGATAACGCAAACGAGCAAGTTCGGCAAGCATGTTCGTCGTTTAGGACTACCTTTAGCCCATCCGCCCATATTTTGTTCATCATGAAAAACCTACAAAAATTCAGAAGTCTCGTACAGACCGCTGTTGTTCTTCTGTTTTTTGCGTGGATCGCGAATGCAGTAAACAGCGACGTTCGACCGACCGCATTCACAGATCTTGTTTTCATTGTTGTCCACTTTTTCCCTATTGCCCTGAAAGGGGTCAATCTTTATTCCAGCAATTTGTTTGCAGTTTCCGAGCTTGTCCATTTTCACTTTGTGCGCACACAAGAATCCAGTACACGCTGCCCGACTTAGGAACTACAGAAAAATGCACAACATAAATCAGCAGATGGTTCACAATAACAATAAACAATGTTGATGGTTGAGTGGTTGAAGGCTTACAACGTCACAGCGCTGATTTCGCGTCGCGTTCTTATCTTCCTCACGTTGTTTAACAATTTCCAGTGATATTGCATCAACCCCTGTTTGCTGGGGATCGGAATATTTTTTGCAAATACAATCAGGCAGCAGGCTTTCATAGGGTGCTGTCAGTGATGTGGTTGATTGAGATCAGATAAGGGGTTTGTTGCTTTGAAAACAGAGGGATTGGCATTTCTGTCTGTGATCTAGGGCTTGTCCATCACCACTAAGTAGGGAAAAATAGCATTAAATGTTGCTTGTGCAATATGTCGGCAGATTTTTTGATTGAATCTGTCCAGGGTAAAAGTGGTGAAATAGCTTTTAATTCATCAACAGCACACACGCGCTCAGTTCTTCCAGTTTCTTGTTTGGTTTCACAGATCGCGGATAACCAGTTTTGGTAGACTGTCAAAGTGGAGGAAGTAAGTTGCCGGCATTTAACACTACTTGATGTTGTATTGAAGATGGGCATGGGAATGGAAGAGAAATGCATTTAGCCATGGTTGTGTAGATGCATTTGATATTTTTAGCAGTTTCATGGACAAGCATGACATACCGTCGCAGCTGCAGATATGGCGGACTTAAGCTAAGTACTTCTTCTACTATAGCGCTAGTCCATGATGGACCTGGGCTTCAACCAACAATCATCTTTAGCTAGTACGATCTTTTGCTAGATGTCGCTAATTGATTGAGGTCCCTTTCCTCTTGAGTGCACCACCTTAGACGTAGACATCCTCTGTTGCGTAGTCCCACTGGTTCCGATTCTCCGGGCCGAAGCCAAGTTGTTCATGCGCTCTGCATGGTGCGTGTAATGTGTGGTTCTGGTTTGAGCTAAATTAAGCATAAATCATAATTTTTGGAGGTCATCCGCCGTGTTTTTTCGTAAAGACATTTTAACTTCCTCTCAGTTCAAACGCTGGAAGTAAGAGTGTGGAAGTTTCGCTTTTTTAGTTTCGCACTTTAAGGCTTTCTTCTACTTCTTTCTTCAGATAGAAAGTTCTCTTGCGAAGACGATGGCGTAGTTGGTTAAGTGGCAGACCCAAGTTACAGGGGCCCTAGATTCGAATCCCAGTGAAATCAAAGTTAATACGCTTTTATCCGGTTTTTCAAATCTGGTCCAGTCACCATTTGTCGTTGGGATTAAATTAACGGCACTGGAGTAGGTTCCTACCTGGCAGTACAATGGACCAGTTTTGAGTCTGAGAGCTCCAGTGTAGCGTTTCAAAAAAAAAAAAATCCGAAAAAAGAAGTTCTTTTGTGAGTTATCTCCACTTACTCGCATCGAGTTAGTGGAAGCTCCCGTCAACTTGTGTGCTTTACGTTAATTCCACTCGTCCCAGGTTATGTTGTTCCACAGGCTCCGAAGCAAAGATTGTCACTCTCAAGGCCACATAATCTAAATCTTATTTCAATGAAATCCAGTCCACACATATTCTAAAAGTAAACTTTAAAAAAAGGAACAATTTTTTTTATGAATCGAAGCACTATTGGTGGAAATGCTTGGCACGTCAATATGGTCAAATGATCGAGTTCGAAAGATATCACTTTAGAAAGCTTTTGCTGGATATAATCTTCAGTAAACCAGTTAAAGTCTGCAAGAGATGTAACTACTTCACATGCAATGTGTGCGCTTCTTCAACTTCTTTGTGTGGCAATAAAGTCCGAGTTGGAGTTGGCCCTAGCAACCACTCCTGTTGAGCGTGCTTTTGTTCTCTTACGGAGGGAGCCTACAATTTAAATCCAACTCCGAACAGCTATGTTTGAAATGTCGGTGTCATGACAGACCCCTGGAGGGTCTGAATTTGCCGCGTCCCATCGCTGACGTTTCGGACGTCATAATGTATGTATCGTGTATTTTTTTAGCGTACGGCGATACAACGATACACCCAATTCAGCCTTAGCATCAAATAGCTCCTTGCGACGGATGCTGTCATATGACTCTTTAAAATTGATGAAGAAGGCGGTGCGTATCGATTTGGAACTCGCTGGTCTTTTTCAGGACTTGGCGGAGTGTGAAGGTTTGGTCTATAGTCAATTTGCTGGACCGAAAACTGCATTGGTACGTGTCGATTAGTGCGGTGCAAAAGTGATTTAGACGTTCACACACTACTCTGGATAGGATCTTGTAAACGACATTGAGTAGGGATATACATACCTCCATAGTTTCTGCATAGGGTAGGATCATCGTTTTTGTGGATGGGGCTGTGGATCTCAGCAGAACATCACCATCAGATTTGAGGACCTGTGATGGCAAAGCATCTAAACCTGTGGCTTTGTTGTTTGTCAGCCTTTTGATAACTGTGCCGACTTCTTCAATACTGGCTGAGAGAACTAGTTTATCGACTAGAGATAGGATTTCTGTATTTCCCATCACTCTCTCCTGGTCTTGGTCTATTGAAACTGCCGCTTAAATACATCCACTATACCCTGCGGATCGGTAAAAAGATTACACCCACACTTTCGAAGAGTTTTGTTGTGTTTCTTTCTAAAACATTCAGCTTTTTTTATAAACGGCCAGCATTTTTCATTTGTTCCTAGACTTCTCGAAATCCTTGAGCTGGGAGGCTGTATCCCGTCTTTTAGATCGATACTACTCTTTGCGCTACCCTGGTTTTTCTTTGCAGGTCATTTGCTGCTTTCTTCTGTATTCCATATAAAATGTTTTATTCTTGTTTTCACTAGGTTAGGTTAGGTTGATTACGACTTCCTTAGATCGGGAGAGTGTAACGACACCCAAAGCTGCCTAAGGTAACTAAGGTTATCCAAAAAGTAGTCTCCTATCTGCAGTCTTAATAACACCAGAATCGGACAAGTACAAAGGAGGACACTCTACTCCTCCTCTTCGTCTAGGTAGTTTCTGCCAAGGTCATTGGAAAACGTTTAGGATCTAATCTGGACCACATCAGCCTAGAAGTCTGGCAGAGGGTGCCTATAGTCATTTAGTTTTTCAAGCTGCTTTGGTTTTAAGCAGCAGTTAAGAAGTAGTTAATGGCGCACCGAAACCGTTGAACGAGGAGCAGTGTGGTAGCATGCCTTCCAAATTTATCCGCTTAACAAGTTTCCTGGAATGTCTCTCTCTCTGTTCACTCATCTTCTCAAAAGACGCGCGACAGCTAATGAGCATTTTTTTGTTTATGGAGACTCATTCCAGAGCTTTGAAGACTGCCTGACTATCGGCGACAAATATCTTGTGCGGATATTGTGTTCCATTTAAGCCAGGACAGGTCTTCGCTGATTGCCATAATCTCCGCCTGAAACAAGCTTCCGTTACCGGGGGGTTCGAAAGGAGATAATGATGTTTAGTATGTCAAAGAAGACACCACAGCCCACTAACTATTCCTTCTTAGATCCATCATGCGTTACGTCCCTGTCAGAAATGGGCGTTCTAAGATTCCTCTCGAGGTGTAGTCAAAGTTATTATGTGGGAACTCTATTCTTTCAAGAGTAAGGTTATTAAGTAGAGTGTCCATCAGAGCTGTTGGCGCACTGTGAGGAAGCTTGTTTAGGATTTTTCTAAATTTGATCGGAATTCAATTTTTTTTAGAAAAATTTTACCTAATTTTTTTTACCTAATCAGCAAATGGTCTACACGTCCCTTGCTCTTATCTCTATTGATCTAGAGCCATTTTCTGAAACCAAAAGATCACTTCTTTCCGAAAACAATTGTCCTATACTTTACATTTGTGTCATTCTAAATCAAATTCCGTTATCAGCATAAGAAATAGGAGAGTATGACCCTCCATCAGAGACTCCACTCCAAAAATATTTAAACTACTTTTCTGAGAAACGGGCACATTCAACGAAATGTCCAAATCCCCTCACACCCAACTGAGAAGTAAATGCGCAACGACTGATCCACTGGACAGTCAATTAAGATTTACTGGAAGATTGGGATTGTGAGATAATACGCTTTGGGCCTCATACTCTCAGAGGAAACAACAAAGAAAAACAAATCATGCGAGTGGTGGTGTCAGTGGATCCGATCCGGTTGCCAGACGGCTTTATCAGTCGATTTAGCTCTCTCAGTTGCAGTTGGAAACCGCTTCAGCTTGGACGTTCGACTCTGATTTAACTCGTTCCTTTTATTTTTTTGTGTGGTTCCAATTAGAAAGTGTACAATGCCGGTGAATATCCAAAACGTGTTGGTTTGTGACGCCGTAGATAACGCGTGTGTTGATCTTCTGAAGAGCAATGGCATCAACGTCAGTACCTGGAGCGCACTGTCTGGGGATTTTAGTAAACATTTGCTTTGTCTCAATTCTAGGTGACGTACAAGCTGAAACTGCCGAAGGAGGAGCTCTGCAAGGAGGTTAAGGTAAGACGGCGGTCGCGATGAAGTGAAGTTCTAATCGCAGTTGTGAGGTCTAGGTCAGTTTTTATCAGAAGATCGCGGTGTCGCTTGTTCGTTCGCACTCTCCGAGATGTCAGTTTCTGTGTGAGTGGGTGCTCATAAAGTGGCATTTGAATAAATGAGAGTTTAACTGTTTCTATGGATTATGTAGAATCCATTGGCAGAGGGAATGAAGTGTAGACAGTGTCCGCTGCTATGGCATTGACACTTGACAGTCTAGACATTAAACTGAATGTGTTTCTTTTCCTTTTCCTCTTCTCTGCCAACCGGTGCGGTGACGCCCTCTATAAGGAAAAAAAGTGTTGTCCGCATGGAAGAGTGAAAGAGATTGAAAACTGGTTTGCCTGCGATAGACCACGGCGGACCATTTCAGCTGATTGGAGTGATATTTCGTCAGATGCAAATTGTGGAGTGTGTGTGGGTATCTGGTCAAGAACGTGGGGGAAGTTCTGATACGAGACAGTGTGTGTTCTGGTCTCATATGGTTTTGATCATCGAACAAAGAATTATTCTGCATTCTATTCATACGTCGTTTAGGAATGTATAATTGAATGCGATTTAGAATTTGTCACTGTCACTGTCATTGCCAGATTGCTGCCAGATTCTTTATAAGGATGGGAGAAGAATTGACTTGTGTGTGATGAAATGGTTGCACGCAGACATAGTCTTTTGTTGTATGGAGGAATCATGTAGTAAGTTCCTGAGACTGGTGGCTGATTGCCGATTAATGGCAGAACATATTCCCATGTATTTCTTGTGTGCAGCCGATGCCGAAATTGTTCGCCTAAATCCAAACTCAGCTATTAAACATCAGTCGCATTAACCTGGGGAGCATTTGGAATAATGATTTCGGATTATTAGCTTACAAGATCCAATTGACTCAAGTATTGAAGCAATATGACCACCAGCTTTGTTGTCACTTCTCTGCTTGGACCTTAAAGACCACAATTTTGCTTAAAAAATCATCTTTTGACGGCTAGGTTAACACGCAAAATTGATGGATTTGGGTTTCGGGGAATCCACATGCAGTCATAGAGAAGTCAATACATCCTGAACGTGTGGTGACTCTTCTGTTTGGATTTTTGAGTGGCGGCATTATTGGCCAATTATTATTGCAAGACGACAAGGAAAGGAATGTCAATAGAGAGCGGTAGTTAACCGATTTTTTTGGACTTGAACGAGCTATGGTTCCAGCAAGCTGGGGATAAGTGCTGCAAAAAACTTCCAACATTCGATTTATTGCACACTAAATTCAAAAACCGTGGCGTAGTGGGTAGGTGCGTCGACTCCTACGCTCGAGGTGGTCGGTTCGAATCCCGAAAAAAACATCAAACATTTTTTACGGCTCCACCTCTTTCGAGTCACTGACAATGCTCAAAGAGTATAACTGTCTAGAAAAAAGCTTCTCAATCTCGCCGTTCGGAGTCGGCATTAAACTGTAGGTCCCCTCCACTCGTGAGAGAACAATAGCACGCACAACATGAGTGGTTGCTGAGAAGCTAGGCCCAAGTCCACCTCGGACTGTAGCGCCATGGTGCTCCGATTTGACGCGGTTTTACTCCTTTTGTGGGGTACCATTAAAAATTGAACAATCCAGAGACAATTCTGTTCAAGGAATTCGAGAAATAAGCACAGAGACTATCAAAAATGTATTGAAAAATTGGAAACAGTATGGTCTACTGCCAAGTTAACTAATCGAAAGATTTACCCTTTTCAATAAAGCCCCATTTAAGACTATTGAACGGCGTTCAATGTAGCATTTTTAAAAGAAATCAACTGATGTCGCATTCCATACAATTGGGTACAACAAAATCCTCAAGCTCAATGGGTCTTTAAATTAATTCATTCAATTTTCAACGTCACCTTCTGAATTCACTTCTTCATTTTCCCACATCCACGCTTTGCTTCGCTTTGTCCTTGACGAAGTATAGCATCGCAGACATCTAACTCAAAGCACTTCCTACTTCCTTCCATTTCAACGCATGACCTTGGTCTTTGATATTCCTCCAATGCCAAGGATATCCTATTCACCTTCGAAAATACCGTCTCCATTTCTCTCTCACTTTCGAAGAATCAGCTGAAATCTCTCAGCTCAAAGACCGTCGCACAAGGTGAAATATAAAAGGAATTTAAATAGATGCTTCTGCTTTCCTTATTGCGTCAAACATCACAGTCACTTTGTGTGATATTTCACAGGATACGTTCAAACAAATCGACGGCGTTCATCTCTTATCTGTTTTTCAAAGAATCTCCTCAATCGAATTCTTCAATTGACTGAAATGATGAGAGCGGTGGTTTCATTTCTGCTTATTTTTTAACCCATCTCCTGAGAGAATTTCCGGGAAATTCCTTTTTAATGTCGGCGAAATCACTCCACTTGCTGGGACACCAGTTCCTTTGATTCGAAGGCAATTAGAAACGAATTCCTGAGGATGAACAGATTAAGGTGTCGCCAAAACAATTCAAGCAAGTTTGAAGGTCAGCAGAAATATGCAAAGTATTAAATTATTCCCAAGCGTCCCGTTCTGCTTGGATGGGGAGAAAGTTTTCATCTGTCCGTGATCGTTTTGCCGCATGCTTTGTAATTGGGGATTATTTAAACGAAAACAAAAGCGGTTGGAGAGGGCACCCCTGCGGATTACCGATTCGGAGTATCGATATAATCTAATCCGGCCATGCGAAGACTGCGAGCTCAATTTCAATCAAACTTTAATCGCACGAATTTACAGGCTCCAGCCGGGTTTTGCATATATTCTGCGTAAGCAGGTGAACGTCAGGTGCACAGATGACTGAGTAAATTAGGGAAAAAAACTGACAGATGTGCACGTGTTTCCGCATTTGTGACATCTTGTGAGCAGAAATTGATTTCGATAGACGATGCAAATCATGTTGTGAATATGAATTTGAGTGGCATCTTGTTTTGTGTTTGACTGACACCGTAATTATCTTAATCTGAAAACATCGACCACGCTGTCACATGAATATGTCAGTAGCTGTGAATCCTCCTCTTCCACTTCTAAATTTCACCACAGTTGTCAGATCCCAGGAAAGGCGTGTTTGATTCATAATCTTGGAAATAAATTAAGAACGGCTTTGTTTAGGTTGAGGAAATCCCTTCTTGTAAATGTGTGTTTGGTGTATTTAAAGCAGCAAGAGGAAGTCGGTGGTTATCCTTTCCACAGACTTTGACATTTCCTAAGACCTGAGTAAAGGTACACCCGAGTCACTGATGGATTCTTGCGAGATTTTGTGAAGATGTTAATTTGAGATTAGCTGTCACTTCACAGACGCTTTCAGAGGATTTGCCGGCAATTTTCCATGTGTCAAATTATACACAAATTAAGTTTGATTCAATAGGAGCTGAGAACTTGAAGGGAAGGTCACTCTTGAGAAAAACCCTTGATCGTTAGAAGACATTTTTAATAATAATAGTAATATAATGGCCGCGCTACAGTTCGAGGTGCGGAGGGGACCTACAGTTTAATGCCGACTCCGAACGGCGAGATTGAGAAGCTATTTCGAGACAGTTATACTCTTTGAGCATTGTCAGTGACTCGAAAGAGGTGGAGCCGTAAAACAATGTTAGATGTTTTTTTCGAGATCCGAACCTTAGACCTCGAGCGTAGGAGTCGACACACCTACCCACTATGCCACGACGCCCACAATTCAATTAATACACAATAACAAAAGAAATAGGACCAAGTGTCGATGGTCTGCTTAAAGGGCCAAATATAATAGCCGTACGAAAACGCAAGCAAATGTCAAACCGAAACGAAAATTAACCAGAAGTTCTGTCAAAGTGTACGTAATTACTTATGGAAACTTGAAGACAAATTAGCTGTCAATTGACATTTGCATACGTAGAGAACGATTTTTTTCTCTACCGCATAGATAGGCAGAACTGCACGAATTAACCGAAACTGAGCGAATTGATTATTATTGTAACAGAGTATAATTTTTGTGTAGTCGCTTGATTGCTTCAGTTTTTTTTTAAATTTGGGTACGGCCGATATAGTAGACCCTTAAGTTTGAGCTGTGACAGCTAGAGTCCGACCGAACATTCGGCTTCGGCTAAAAATATCACCTTCTGCAAAACATTCGGGTTCGGCCGAACGAGACTGAAGATTTTTCCGAAGCCGAATATTGCATTTCCTGTTTTCTCTAAAAATTTAATTACGGTATTTTCCATACTTTCTTTGCGCCGTGTTTGTTTGGTTTTACAAAATTTGCTGGTGTGTCAATAGTAGTAGAAGTGAAGTTGCAAGGAACGGTGTGTTTTTTGTTTTGTTATTGTCAGATATTTTGTATTTTGAAAGTGCTTTAAAATCAATAGATTCTGCTATAGCAAGTTGGTAAACTATTATGTGGTCTGTATAAAAGTATGCAATTTATGTGCACTGGTTTCAGGTAGAAAGAACATCAAAAAAGCAGCTATCAATTTAGGCTATTTCAGTAAAAAGATGAGCAACTTGCAAAATATGTTCCAAATCGTTGTCACTTGGTACTTCCCTACCAAAAAAAACAAACAATAATCTTCTAGATTTCTTAGCATTTCATAATACCATCATATTCGGCTTCGACTTCGGCCGAAAAACTGGCCTTCCGTATAACTCTAGCGACAGCCCTCCAGCTTCTTGTTTTTCAAGTGGAATTTATATTGGAAGTTCGGCATGTTTTTTTACCGAGCGATGAGGCTGGGAATCGATGACACTCTTAACATGGGTTTCCGCACTGCCCCTTCTTTGGTGTTGTAAATGCTAATCGATGATTTGGGTTTTTCAATGCACACTGGAACTTGATGCCAGATTTTGAAATGTCAAAGTTTGAGTGTTCTTACGCTGGCTTAGTGAACTGTCCCATTACATGTAAGCATAGCGTACGACCATAGGAGAATTATATTTTGTTCCGATTCGTAAAATCTCCGTTAACATAGGTCAGTTTACGGAGTCTGAATGAAATGCTAAATTTTTTTAAAAAATTGTTTGTCTGAACCTTGATTCGAACTCAGATGGCATTAACTTCCTAACAGGGTGTGGGCTGGATTTCAATAAAAACACTGTTCAGTATTTATCAACGATTGTTGCTTTATCGCAAAGAGAACATTTTCTGATTAATTATGAAATATTATTTCATTCAAATGACTAGCTGATGATACCTGATACTTCCCCCTACCTCGTTTTGCATTTTTCTCGAAATTGTCGCTATTTTAAAAACAACCATTGATGGAGTAAAACTTTCAATCCCCAGTGTAGACCCACACTCCAAGCAAATTAATTATTATTAAATTTGAAGCATTTTCCATTGATTAATGATTTTCTAACGCAAACCCATCTTTTTGCTTCCATTTCATTGAACAGAATTATGACGCGGTTATTGTGCGCTCAGACACAAAAATCACGGAGGAAGTCCTAAACATTGGCTCGACGGCCGGTGGTGGCAGTCTTAAGGTGGTTGGCCGTGCCGGAGCGGGAGTCGACAACATTGATGTAGCCGCCGCGACAAAACAAAATGTTATTGTCCTCAAGTGAGTGTGCAAAACACGACGCAGTCTCCCTCGGTTGACAGACGCCCTCAGAGGTTCATAGGAATTACCTTGGATAGTGACGAGTCAACAGACTAAATCCCCTGAGTGAGACCGTCGTCTGTTCAATCAGAGGGAGCTCGTCGGTGGTTAGAAAATGAATTCGAAGGAGACTACATCGCCCTCCACCTTTATTCCTTTTGTTCGTATAGCACTCCGGGTGGCAATTCGATTTCAGCCTGCGAACTGACATGCATGCTAATTGGAGCTTTGGGCCGGCCTATTGTGCCGGCCGGGCAGAGCATGAAGGAGGGCCGTTGGGACCGGAAATTATACAGTGGCAGCGAGTTGTACGGCAAGACCTTGGCTATTTTGGGTCTGGGAAGGATTGGTCGAGAGGTAGCCGTGCGGATGAGTGCGTGGGGAATGAAGGTAAGTCTGATCGATGAAGGTAGGGTGAGGAGGAGCAAATTTAATTGAATGATTGTTAAATAGATAATTGGGTATGATCCCATTACAACGACAGAGGAGGCGAAGGCGGCAGGCATTGAGAAGATGTCTCTGGAGCAGATTTGGCCTCTGGCTGACTACATTACGGTCCACACTCCACTGATACCGGAAACGAGGAGTGAGTATTATTTGCATGGCTTCAAGTGAGGATTAGATAATTTCTTTGTTTGGGTTCGCAGACTTAGTTTCGGCAGACACCCTGAGCAAGTGTAAGAAGGGAGTGAAGGTGGTGAACGTAGCACGCGGTGGAATCGTTGAAGAAGCTGCGGTATTGGCTGCATTGGAGAGCGGACAGTGTGGTGGGGCGGCTTTTGATGTTTTTGAAGAGGAACCACCGAAGTCGGAGGTAACAAAGGCTCTCATTCAACATCCCAAGGTGGTGGCCACTCCGCATTTGGGTGCCAGCACGTCAGAGGCGCAAGTGCGGGTGGCTGTGGAAGTTGCTGAGCAGTTCATTGCGTTGACGGGCAAGTCGAAGGAGTACACCACGTACGCGGGCGTGATCAACAAGAATGCTCTTAAAGCGTATCAGTAGGATGTTCGAATAGATTGAATAAAAGATCAATTGAAGGGAATATTTGTCGAATCTCTTGTTTATCAGGCTGTTTCAGAGTTTGATTCTTTTGCTTCTAAGGTCCACCAAAAAGCGATCTCTAAATTAAAGTACTCAATCTTACTAAAAATGCTCTAAATGTTTATTTTATTCCAGGGGACAAGGCCTGAAATTTGCTTATGTTGTTTTGAAAGTGCCTCTGTTTGTTATTTTGCAAGAGCTTTTTTTGTTTTTTGTCAGAGTTTTTTTGTAACTCTACACTGGAGCACTCAGACTCAAAAACTGATCCATTGTACTACCAGGCAGCAACCTACTCTTAATAGAATTTCATGGTCTTCCAAAGGAAGACCAGGAGGCTCTTCTGTGATGAGGAGCCTACATCATCAGCTCTCACCTCATCAGCACTGAATAACTGCCACCTGATCCGAGCAAAGGCGGGACAATGGCAGAGGAAGTGCTCTGCAGTGTCATTGTCTTCTCCACAGGCGTCGCATAGGTTTTCATCGCTTAGGCCAAGCACACTTAGGTGTTTGGCGAAGGTGTAGTGCCCCGTTAGTACGCCAATAGTTGTCTGCAGTCTTTTCTGTTAAGAGATAACAACGAAGCCGAGGATTCCTTACAGACGTTGTGGAGCGTGCGCTTGGTCTGTCTGCATCATGGAGAGTCATGCCACCTGCGGTTGTGCTCTCGAGAAGTCCAACCATCCATGGAAGCACTAACCAAGGACGCAGGCAGTCCCAGCGTAGGTTCAGATCCTGAGAATGCTTCATCTGATCCTCGCCTAGCAAGTTCATCGGCTATCTCATTTCCTGTGATCCCGTGGTGTCCCGGGACCCAGACAAGTCTTAGCGAATTTAAGCTACCGATCAAATTGTAGCTGCAGGGATGATCGTGAGAAAGAACCCACTTTCTGTGTAGCTGTTCAGGTAGCGTTTTCTTGGTCAATCATTTTGAATGACTTCTATGAGGTTTCCAGTAAAGGAATCGCGAACCCAGATCCAAAACCCTGTTAACAAATTTGGCGAGGTTGGGTCCAGGTTGCTCTGTTCCAATCTACTACATTTTTGACAGACGTCTACAAGTACGTACGACACGGCGTAGTATTAATTGGGTCCTTCCAACGCCGTTTCTTTTGGGGTTCAACTATCTACTTAAATGGGGGATGGAACGAATTGAATTCATCTGAACAATTCTCCCTCTTTTTGCTTCGTTTCGTGAGCTCTACGAACTGAATCGAAACGAAGAGAACCGGCTTCTCGGGAAGAAAAAGAAAGAGCACGAGAAGCGCGCGATCGAGGAGATGGAGAGGTGTTATAGCAGATATGATGTCTAAAAGCTTTTATCGAACGGTTATAAAGTTCGGACAGAAGCCTACTGGGACGAGAATGGACAAGTAGTAGTAGATTCGCAGTCGATACTGAGAATCATTTCTGACTGTTAAACGGCGATGAGGACACAAATATTTTCCACTCAACGCAACGGATGATGATAGAAGAGAATACTGTCCACCCGATCTAGACGATGTCAAGATAGCGATATCGAGACTGAAGTCTAATAAACAAGCTGCTGGTGCAGATAGTCTGCCCGCTGAAATGTTTAAAGCAGCTGGAGATGATCTGGTAGGGCGCATGCACCAGCTCATCTGTAAGATATGGTCGGAGGAAAGCATGCCCGATGAGTGGAATCTCAGTATCGTTTGCCCGATCCACAAGAAAGGAGACCCCATTGACTGCGTCAACTATCGAGGGATAAGTCTCCTTAACATCGCTTATAAAATCTTCTCTGCTGTTTTGTGTGAACGCCTGAAACCATTCGTGAACAAACTGATAGGTCCGTATGAGTGTCGTTTCAGGCCCGGGAAGTCCACCATCGATCAAATCTTCACACTGCGGCAGAGAAGACCCAAGAAATGCAGATCGACACACACCACCTATTTGTCGATTTCAAGGCCGCATATGACAGCGTGCATAGAGACGAGCTATACAGCGCCATGTCTAGTTTTGACATTCCTGCCAAACTTGTCAGACTGAGCAGGATGATGATGGAGAACTCTCGCTCCTCCATCAAGGTCGGTAACGAACTCTCCGAGTCCTTCAATGTCAAAAAGGTCTTAGACACGGCGACGCGCTGTCATGTGATTTCTCTAACATCGTTCTTGAGAAGATCTTGCAAAACTCACTGGCCAACACAAGATGCACGATCTTCCAAAAGTCAGTTCAACTGCTAGCTTACGTGGATGACATTGACGTGATTGGGCGAACACAGCGAACCATCAATGATGCGTTTGCTGGCATTGAAGCGGAAGCGGCTAAAATGGGTGGGGCGGTAAACGAGGGCAAAACCAAGTATATGCTGTCATCGAGAAAGGACGCACAACATCGACGACTTGGCCAGAACGTCATCATAGGCAGCTATAACTTTGAGGTAGTTAAGTACTTCGTCTAGCTTGGCTCCGCGGTAAACAGTACAAACAACATCAGTACCGAGATCAAACGCAGAATAACTCTTACCAACCACTGTTTGGGCTGTTTAGCGACATTAAATTAGCCAGAAGGATGAAGATCTAACGATTGAGATGGCTAGGTCATATAGAGCGAATGGAAACCAATGCTCCGGCCCGGAAAGTCTTCGAATCCACCCCCGAGGGACGGCGCAGTAGAGGAAGACCGCGACTCAGGTGGCGCACGCAATTGGAAAGGGACCTCAACCAACTGTGCGTGCGAAACTGGAGGCAGAGATCGAGCTGGCGGGAGACGCTTTTTGGTTGAGGCCCAGGTCCACCCCGGACTGCAGCGCCACCTTAAGTAAGTAAGTAACCGCTGTTTGGTTGGGCTCAAAAGGCAATTGAGTAGTAGAGTCCTCTCTCGGAAGACTAAGTTGATTCTATACAAGACCTTGATCATCCCAGTCCTGCTGTACGGCGCAGAGGCATGGACAATACCCCAAGCGGATGAAGAGTGTCTTGGTCTTTTCGAGAGAAAAGTTCTGCGCGCGATCTTTGTTCCTGTTTGCGTTGATGGCATTTGGAGGAGAAGATTCAACCACGAACTGTATGGGCTGTACAGCGACATGAGTCTAGCCAGGCGTCTACGGATCCAACGCCTAAGATGGCTAGGCCATGTAGAGCGTATGGACAACTTGCGTGAGCGTGGGCCAACGCAACGACATACATTTCCGTGAGATAAAGACATTTTTTGAAATTAAGCTTTAAAGTGCATGAACAACCACCACAAATAGACCCCCCTCACTTCTCTCCCGCAAAAAATGAGCTACAAGAATTTCAATTAAGACCAAGTTCTCGTACTTCTCTCTTTTCTTTGTTTCTTTGTCGAATATGAGGAAAAAATGTTGTGCATCGGAATTACTCCCGTATGCACAAAATGCTGCAGGACAGGATAAAGTATGTGTACCAACATTTTGCGGCATTATGAGCTGATGGGAAGGCAGGACAAGGGATGAGACTGAGAATTACATAAATGGCTGCCGGGGGAAAATGTCTGCTGAACGAACCCATCGTTACTCCAGTCGACTGTTGCTGAATTCAGACAGAAACTCATATGTTCTCATACATTGTGTGAAAAGAGCTTTTATCCTTTTTAATCATCTCACAAGACAGTTGATCCCTTGCCCAGGTCCACCCCGGACTGTAGCGCCACACAAAGAAGCAGACGAATGCACAATCCACCAGCACTGAAGCAAAAGAGACAAACAATGAAACAACAAAATGTGTCAACTCCCAGTACTTGTTAGTCATCGAACAGCGTCCGATCCAAATAAAGGAACCACATCCACGTGCTGTTTACTCCACGTGTGCGTCGTGCTCATTCAGAACCACTGACATGTGCCACATATCCTTTTCTCCCGAAAACAAAGACACAACCCTGACCCACAGACCTGAATATCAGCTCATGCCAACGGCGGTTTCCATGACCATGACAATGAGGCATTCACACACTAAAGTATGTCCTCCGCATTTCCCGGGATCAATGCGAACCCAATCAGTGCTCATTGAGCAAAACAACCGCACGGCCAATTAAAGCAGCTCCCACCCAGTCCCACCGCACGCGAGGGAATGCCTGACTGACTGAGTAAATGCCTGCTTAAGGGACTTTTAAAAGCCACATCCGCACCGCTTTGGCACCTTCAGTCAACACACCCACACCCTCGGTGGCCCTCCGGATTGCGACAGTGGCACATGGCAACCACCCACCCGGCAAATACCTGCGTCTTGCCTCTCTCCCCTGCGTCAGAGGGGACACGAAGCCGAAAAAGAGGATTAATTTACACATCAATCATTTCGTTGATATTTATTGGCACCCTCATGGTTCGCAAGTGTGCATGCTTTTGAGTCGAAAAACAAAATTATCGAGAGCCTCTGGTGGGGGAGAAGTATTTTTGGGTATTATTTGTTTGCTTCTCGAGCAGGAATATGATATTTTTATTGCTTTTGTTAGAGAGGTGGTGAATTAACTCGAGGCCTCGGGCAATTTAATTAAGGCGCTCCCCGATCCACCGTTTGAGTGGAACGCTAATTGAGTTTCCTTTTAATTTGATTTGCGTGTATCTTGCTTTTTGACTGACAGTATGTGGTGTCACATTGAGGCCATGGAATCGTCAAGGAATTGTCGCTGAAATCGAGATCGTTTGAAGCTATAGAATACCGACGACGCTTTTTTGAAACACTGACAAAAGGAATTTCGCTCATGTTGAAGATATTTTGACAGGAGCATTTGACTGTAGGATACTTATTCAACAGGGCAATGAACTTTGAAGAGTCGAAACTAGAGATGGAGTCACGGAACACCACTTCAGAATATTCCTTTCGAATCGCTTCTTCGACTAGATTAGGAATGATGCGATGACGACAACAAATTTTGTCTTTGAAAAGTGTGAGCGCTATCGGAGGGGCTGATTGAATTTCCATAGCAGGCATCATCTAATGGGTGTGCCTTATATTAACATTCCTTAGATTCAAATGTTCCCGTGACGCAATAGTTAAGTGCATCGATTCATACCATTGCCTGATAGTGGTTCGATTCCTGGGGAAGGACGACATGCTTCAGGACATCACCTCTCGGGAATCACTGTGATCCGAGAAAAGATCAATCTCAAAAACTCTTTCAAAGCCGATATAAATTTCTAAGTGTCTCTATACATATGTGAACAGAAGCTAGGTAAAGGATCCTCCAGAGCTGTAACTGCCAGCCAAGTATGACTTTGAATGGGGACAAGAGTGAATCATTTGACTGAACGGTCCACGCATGATGTCATTTGAAAAACAAACACCGAACATGTTGTTAGAGTCCATACATACAGACATACATACAAACATCCAAACATACACACAAACATATGTGCAATGTTCAAAAATGTAGCCAGACAACCATTGAATCTACGTATCACACACTTCAACCACGTCAGGGAGCAGATCGAAGTCCTAGTAAAACTTAAGGGTTTTTAAATAAAGTCGGGTATATTTGGATAGTTTACGCCAGCCATGTTGTTTTATCTGTTGTTTATCCTGTTTTTTTTTCAGATAATTCACCATGACAAGTTACAGCGTTGAACTACATCTAAAAAATTAATTATCAAAATTTAAGTTCCTTTGCGCCAAAAATGTGCACGTTGCGCCCATGGCCCATGATCAGGGCCAGTTGAATATTGAAATTTTGGGGGACAAATTCGAGTCGACCGGTTCAGTGAATAATAAGCCGACAGCCGTACACAAAAAAAAGTCAGATTTGCCGAAAATATCGCCGAGCCCATTACGCTACGACGCCCACTAGTTTAAGTAAATAGATCATGGACTGCGCCGTGTATTTACTTAAGAAAAGGACCCAGATTTCAGAAACAAAATCATTTTTAGCCACGAGGCCCATTTTTGGATGAAGGGTTACTTGAATATGTTACGCCAGGTTTTTTTTCGGTGGTTTTTGAAACCCTACACTGGAGCACTCAGACTCAAAACTGGTCCATTTACTGCCAGGTAGCCACCTACTCCAGTGCCGTCAATTTGATCCCAAGGGCAAATGGTGACTGGACCAGATTCGATTTCACTGGGATTCGAACCTGGGACCCCTCTAACTTGGCGCAGGCACTTAAACAACTGCGCCATTCAGTCTTCGCCGGGCTTAAGACTACGCTTAGGAAAATGTGTAAAAAGTCTACTGTTGGAGGGCTTGTGGCCTCACTCTGCTGGAATCATAGCTCTCCCAAGTTTGAATCCTTGATTTAGGCAAACAAATCAGTTATCATGCCTCTGTGGCGATCTCCAATTACTGTAACTGATGTTTCTTTCATTGTCGCCTTAGAAAAAAAAAGATGGCATCACTTCAAACAACTCCCCAAACTGTAGTCACACGTACAGAATGCCTCAGGGATGGAAATGAGCCTTATCATAAATTTAGATTTTTTGAGCAAATTTATCAAGAGGTTTTTGTGTTTTTTTTTGACAAAATTGAAACATATTTTAGTTGTTGTTGAGACCATCGACCCGGTCAAACTTGTCAAGTCTATTTTGTATTGAAAATGTAAGACATTAAATTATTCTGACGAAAGGTTTTACAAGGCTGAAAAATAAGGTTCAAATCCACAAGATCCTGCTCTTCAATAGTGCTTCGTAGAAAGCTTCTCCTTCTTCGGGTTGCGTTACTTCCTGTGTGGCTGTTGTCCTTTCTTCTACAGCAACCACTCGTAGTGTGCGTGATTTTGTTCTCCCACGAGTTGAGGACGCCTGCAGTTTTGTACTGATTTCGAATGACGAAGTTTGAGGAACTTTTCGTGGCAATTATGTTCTCTGAGCTCTGTCAGAGAGAGGTGGTACTGTGATTAAAGTTGATGTGTCCGCATCGAACAATGGGCTTCCAGCGTAAAACTCTTGTCGGATTTATCAATTACATCACGCTGACTACCGACGTAGCAAAACTGTAAATGTTACTGAGTCATTTTGAAATTTGATAAATCGTAAAATTTTGTGCTTCTCGTTGTCACATCTAGAGTCTGACCGAAGGCCAGTTTTTCGGCCGAAGCCGAACTTCGGCTTTTTGATCACCTTCGGCCAAAGCAAAATTGTTGTTTGTTTTTTTGGTAGCGAACTATAAGTGACAACGATTTGGAACATATTTTGCAAGTTGCTTGTACATCTTTTTACTGAAATAGCTCCAAATTGGATTTTTAGCTGCCTTTTTCATGTTCCTTCTACCTGAAACCAGTACAAATAAATTGCATGCTTTTGTACAGACCACTTAACAGTTTATCAACTTGCTAAAGAAAAATCTGTTGATTTTAAAGCAGTAAACAATGGCACTTTCAAAATACAAAATATCCGACAATAACAAAACAAAAAACACACAGTTCCTTGCAACTTCACTTCTACTACTAGTGACAACTAGCAAATTTTACAAAACTAAAAAAACACGGCGCGACTCGTTCATATATCCTGCAAAGTACGGAAAATACCGTAATTATATTTTTAGAGAAAACAGAAAATTCAACATTCGGCTTCGGCAAAAAAAGCCGAATGTTTTGCCGAAGGTCACATCGATAAACACAAAACAAACATCCTTCAGGAAAAAAAATTATTCGCATATTTGTCCAATGTTTCATAATCCCAATCTGTACTAGAACAAATCTTTAGACGGTATTTTTTATTTCATTTATTCGAGCGGGAAATTAAAGCTTTCGCTCCCAACACCGAACTTTAAACCCTTACAAAGTTCACAAAAATTTGCATATAACAATGATAACTGGAAAAGACTCAGTTTCGTAGAAATATCCTTCTTTGCTGTATCCACTCGCAGGATAACAAAAACATTCGTTCGTCCTAGGTAAACAAAACTGCCCAGGAGTGTTGTTTAAAAAACGAATGAAACACAACAGAAATCGTGTATTTTTAGCCCGTCACGACGCCACCACCACTCAAATGAAGGAGGCACACGTTTCCCTAACAAATCGATGTGCCTTAACCTTAAAAAATGAGAACCGAAATCCCCCCTCAATCGAATGGAGTGGGTTTCCATAATTTTTTTATTCGGACCTGCCTGAAGGGTGGATGTGTAATCTGACGCAGGATACATATTGCGAGTCACTGGATTTTTGCCGATTGAGAGGGGACATTTGGAGAATTTCCTTGGATACCCCCCACACGTACATTTTGTTGTACAAATATCAAAACCGAAAGGAAAGCCATCAAATATGACGTCAAAGGTTGGTCGTGATGGTTTGGTGATGTCTAGAGCGATTTCTAGTTTTGACTCAACGACGCGCAGAATGGACCTTCCCTGGTTTACGGGCAGTTTCCTTTTGACTCACAGTCAATCGAGGAAAAAAACATGAACTGGCAGTTCTTTTTAAATCTTCCAGTCCCACTGGTTTGTGACGTCAGGTGCATTTGATATCATTGGCAATCTGAAGTGGGTTCGAAGTATTCTAAACTATCACAACTAACAAGAGACACTCAGGTGTGCAAGTAATATTCTATTGCGCGGTGAAGTAACATATAAAATAATATAGTAACATATAAGTAATAATATAAAAAAAATATTATTTGGACTCCACTTTGTTTCACGATTTTTGAAATTAAAAAGATCAGTGCGATAATGATGGCACAGCGTCTGTGGTGTTGGACGTGCTGCAGAGTCAATTCGGCTTCAGCGGATGTGCTTGACGTAACAATTCTTGCGGTTGCTGGTGTTGTACGTGTGAGAACCTTTGGCATGTGTCGACGGATGGAAACATTGTTACGGAAATGTGTTGTGTGACTTTGAATTTATTCCATGTTAACATGCATTCACTGGAGCCAGAGTTCAACAACCCTCGGATACAATAGCGCGAGAGAGGAGGTGTTGGCTTCCGAATAGGTTTTGGAAGACCCAATTAGCGCTGTGGTGTCCCGTTTTATTGGCGTGAAGCTCGTGTACGAGATTGCGTCTCCAAACACGCCACATATTGTGTAAATCTAATTAATAAAAGAATTAATAAGATTAAAGAGCCAAAGTGTTTTTATTTAAATCCTACATACATAAATGCCAAGGTTAAACAAAATCAGAAAAAAAATGTTATTCAGCAAATAAATCTTAACGTTTCTTAAGCGTCACCCTGTATTACAGAAATCCAAACCATTCTTTTAAATATTTTAGAAATAAGTCGACATGTCAGTCCATGTAGCTACTATCTCTGCTGTGATTTTTAGGATTGTCCTTCACACCGGCTTATATTTGGTTCATATTTCGTAGAAAACAACTGACCATAAATCAGTTAATTTCAGTTCGATAGTCAGGTATTGCATCCCATTACGTCCCATGAGTTGAGTGCCTCACAATACTCGTAGACGGCATTTAAATGAGTGGAAGAAGGCAGAAATAGTTGGAAAGGGATGTATTTTCGACGACCCAACGCATCTCTTTCCAACCTTTTTGGAAAATCATACAATTTCTCCCTGACATTTCGGTCATCTTCTACTCATGTAAACGCCGTCGAAGACAATAATCCTCCTGTCCTTCTTCAAAAACTCCTCGCCTCATTTCAGCATATCGCCTTAAAGCGTAGCGCCTTCTGCGTGATAAACCTCATTCAAAATGAACAAATTTCATAAGTGTTCCCAACAATGTTGTTTTTATGTTTACACCCTTCATTGGGTTCAATTTCGCGCAACCACTCAGGCTTACGACATAATGATGAGTTTGTTGAACTTCCGGGAGTTTCATTTCATTTCCTTTGAGGGCGAAAAGAAAAGCGATTTTCTTTGAATACTGTTCTGTATCCTGCTTCACTTGAAGCAAGTTTAATAATTTTTTTATCGTCTTCTTTTGAGTTTCATTTCAAGGGAGTCTTGGGTGTGGTCAAGTAACTCCTTGGGAGCCAACTAATGAAATCATTTTTTGAACTTTGGAATCGTGGCGACTCTTGACAAAAAAACTCATTCTCGTTTCAAGATGGCACTCACTTCCGTCGACCGCTTGCAAATCAAACGATACGTCATTTTCCGTTTCACGAGGCATTTAATGGACGTCGATTGGAGGTTATCGACACACTGAGTGTCCGCCACATAAAGTGAAATCTTCCGCCAAGGACACCGGCTTGGAAAGCAAGATTTGTTTAGATAAAAACATCCATCACGCAATGCCTGGATGTCAAGTGGGGCATGTGTAGGCTCCCACACGCGTTCGCAGGATTCTATTTCGGGCGGGCTGCTCAATCGAAGTGTCACCATTGAGTTCGTCTTAAATGATTCTATTTGCGTGCGTGTCTATCTCCTCGTTCGCAGATAATTGGCAGGCGGATTGAAAATACGAAAAGTGTAAACAAAGCAAAAGTCTCACTTGTTTCTGTTTACAGTCGGCAATCACAATGTCAAGAGCGGAAGCTAAGGACACAGCCGGACTGAAGGCAACAAGTCAATTAGATTGCGAGCAAATTACAAGCACTTCGGGGAGGATACTTATTGCGCATAATTAATCTTTACGGTAGACTGGTTGTATCATTGTTGTGTTGAGTAGTGCGCCCGGTGTTTCAGGAGCCGAGTAATTGCTCGGGAAAATAAGCTTATTATCCCTCGACGTCGTAATGGAATGTGTTGCAATGGTGACCAAAGGAAATGATGTCGGAGGGCGGCTGGCATTCTAATTTGATGATAATGGATAAATCGTTTGAGATTTACTGTCAAGGTCTGTGGAGGGAGTTGGGAATGCTAATAGACTTTAATTTCTGCTCACTGTCGTCTTTAAGATCATGTTTGGCGTACTATATTGTATGTTGTAGCCTAAAAGGCAGAAACATGTACGGGTCCCAACTCTGCAAATTGACTATAGATCTCATATTCGTATTTAAATAATAATTGCTGGAAAAGGCTAGCAAGTCATCAGTCATCCTTTTGGTAAATTTTCAAGCCGCATACGACATTCAGTGCTATGCCCGAATTTGGCAGCCTGGAAAATATGTCTGAGTGTGTCGCGACACGCTAAAAATACTCGATGTTGATTACGCCGACTCCAAACGGCGAGATTGAGAAGCTTTTTCTAGACAGTTATACTCTTTGAGCATTGTCAGTGACTCGAAAGAGGTGGAGCCGCGAACAATTTTTTTTTGAAAAATTGTTTGTCTGAACTTGGAATCGAACCTACACTGTTAAAGTCCAATGCGCATGGGTCGACGCACTAGAAGAATCTACTAGAAGTTGCGTGCATCAAAATTAGAATTTGAAACAACGTGCATCAACGCAACGCTGTGCAGTAAACACATACGTCCACATGCATTTAAAGTCATGTAATTTTACTGCAGTCTTTTTAATGCACATCGGTTACAATAATTTCAACGTGCCATAAACAAAACATGTCTCGCAATAAACATTAGGCAGAAGTAATTAATAAAGTGGAATAAACTTCGTAAGAAAGTTGGATATTTTGAAGGATTTCCATGTTGCAGTGGCACATGCAGTCCTTTTTAATGCAAACTGTTAGTGGTTAGAGATTGGAGTCCCAACAGAAAATTGTGATGCAACGCAAGCTGACAGGCGCCATACTTTAAATAAAACGTCAAGTGGGAGAGACGTGTTATTCGGTGTTGTAGGTAAGGAAAGGAATTTGGTTTAAATTCAACAATTTGCGAGTTCTTTTGTTATAAAAACTACGAGGAGACCCGCAAGGAGTTATATGAAGCTACCACTGTCTTCACTAAGCTATAATAAGCAGATTTGGCTGTAAATTTTCTTAAATCAGTATTACGTCCTCATGATCCTTAACAAATCCCTTTTTTTAATGTTTCCAATGCATTAGGCATCAAATTTTAGGCAACGAGACGTGGATTCCTCTTCACATGACGGATCTGTGTTGCTGTATTCCTCACCTACTGACATCTGCAAAATAGCGCATAATCTTGTTCACGAACACATCCCAGTCGGCCTAATTAACTGACCAAATTCATAATTCTTTTCCTTTTACTGTGAATCATTAATTAAGTGGTGAACCAACATTTGCTCCCTCAAACCCATTAATTGTCCGTCTCAAATTGCGACTGGCTATTATTTCACACTCATTCGTTTGTCAAGCCCAAAAATGATATCCTCGACTACGTTTACTACATCATTGACTACCAAAATTGATCATTATTTCCGGAACTGCCTACGCACTGTCAGCCAAGGCGAAAAATATATGTCCCTCAAGCATTAACATCTGCGTCCAATAAAAACAGAACAGGCAAGTTGAAGGCTGAATTGATGGCCTACCGACGACGTACAGCGGAAGAGTTCTCGTGTAGGCCGTGCCCATGGACAAAGGATAGTTCCGTTAAAATGTATTGTTTTTCAGTCTGTGCACAGGTAGGCGCCACTTGTGTCCATTGTGTGAGGTAATTCATTAATCTTTTTCGTGTTCGGCGGGGATGAAGGATGTCCTTCAGGAAATTATGAATGAAGTGGGTGACGATGCGAAGGTGGCTCAAATTGAATCTGAACTATGTGACACATGGCTCGTCTCGATTACCAGAGTTTGTGTTGATTCTCGATTCCGGTTGACCCATTTTCCTTCTTATCTCGAAGGCTGAGATAAAATGTCAAAGGTCCCGCGAAGACAATGGTGGTTATCCTCTTTGCCTCTGTTGTTGTTAATCCATCCTTATCGACGAACAGTGAAGTTGAATGTGCTGAGGGCGTGAAATGAATTCATGAGTATGGCGATAAAGTGAATTGGGCTATCAAAGAAATGTTACGTATACGCCCGAGTTTATTTTTTTGTTTGTGAATACGTTTGCTTCTGTGGTTGTGTCTTTGATTGATTATTCTGAGCCACATGGCGATGTAGGATGCAATGGGAAAAATTGCTTAAGAATTGTTCCCATTCTTCTGATGAACAATGTGAATTTGGTCGACAATCTTCGCATAAAACGAGGTGCACAATGACATACAAGACAGCGTCATGTCTAGTTTTGACACAGTTCCAAAACTGTTTGACTGTTTAAGAATGTTGAGGAAGACCTTCTATTATTGACCAGCTAAGTCTGGTAAGAAATTTGTAAATTAGATAACATTTTTCTTGGTTTGTAGAAAACTTTAATTTCAAAGTGCTAAAGCGCTGCATGTCTTATCTCATCTCATTTTCAGTGACCCGCATGTTCCACTAAAGGGGTCGCGGGGGCAATGCACGCACGAGAGATCTCCAGGCCACTCGATCCTCCACCAACGACTCTAATTCATCAGGAGCTATGCCCAAGCGCAACCAGGCGAGTGTTTGGACTTGGTCCAACTATCTCCTCCTGGGTCTGCCAAGTGGTAGCCTACCTGATGGAATCGCATTCAAGGCATGCCTCGGAAGTCGTGATGAAGGAGACATTCATGCCACTTGACCAAACCAACGAAGTACAGCCCTTTCCGTTCGAAGAAGCAGCTGCCCAACGTTGAGTTTCTCGAGCACTACCGTGTTTCTCACCCTATCCCGGCGAGTAATTCCCACAACAGCACGAAGAAATCTCATCTCGGCAGGTTGTATTCGCGATCTTATTCTTTCGGTCTAAAATTAACCAAATTTCATGACCATAGGTGAGAGTTGGAACAAATACTGAGTTAAAAACTGCTAACTTGGCTTTGACACCAAGCTCGGCCTTCCTGATTACAGATCGACCACGCTGTTTCAAAATTGACCCAGCTTTACCAATTCTACAGGAAAGCTCAGCATTATTCCTCCCATCACTCGTAAAGAAGACTTCGAGATACTTAAACTTCTCCACCTGTTTCATTGGGACTCCACTAACATGTAGAGTGCATTGAACAGGCTTTCTGGAAATAACCATAACCTCGGATTTGTCCACCTTCATCCCAGCATTAGCACATACGGCCACAAACCTATCTACCGCGCGTTGGAGTTCCATCTGGGAGGATGTGAGGATGACTAAGTCATCTGCAAAAAGAAGATGGCTTACCCTCAACTCTTCCAATGTGAAATATTCCTCGCCTCGCGCTGTAACATCCAGTCCATATATATAATGAAAAGCAGAGGTGACAAGACGCACCCTTGGCAAAGACCAACGCCCATGGTGAAAGGTGTTGATTTATTTCCGTTAATCTGAACACAGCTGCTACAGATTGTGTATAGAGACTGAATGGCCCTCAACAAAGACCCATCAATCCCTTACTCCTGCAGAACACTCCAGAGTTTACCTCGAGGAACTCGGTCGTATGCCTTTTCCAAATCTACAAAACAACTGTAGATCGGTTTGGCGTACTCCCAAGCCTTCTCAAGTACCATTCTTAGAGTGAAAAGCTGGTCGGTTGTACGGGACGAAAACCGCACTGTTCATCTCCCATCCTGGATTCGACCATAGCTCTAGAATGCAAAAAACACATCCACTATTCCCTGCGGGTCGGTAACTAGATTACCCTCACAATTTCGAAGAGCCTGGGTGCCTTTCCTAAAGCCTTTGGCCAGGCTTTTGGCTTTTTTATAAAAGGCCCGTATTTTTTGTTTATCCCTAGACTCTTCGATATTCTTTAGCTGGGAGGTTGCGAGAGACCTTTTCGTCAGGCACAGAAGCTTTTTTCCTCCCGTCTTCTAGCCCGATACTCCTCATGCGCTGCTCTAGTTTTTCGTTGCAACGCCTTTTGGTATGCCTCGTCGGTTGCACGTTTCTTTTGCTCACACTCGGCATCATACCACGGGTTTCTTGTCAGGGGTGGTAGGTAGCCCAAAGTGGTTTCAGCCACCTCTTTGATGGCCGAGCGGCAGTGCAACCACATATCGTTGGCGTTTATGTTCGACGTAGGCATACCGGAGAGTCTCTCACTTAATTGCTCTTCGTAGGCTCTGGCAATCTCCGGTGTGCTCAGGCGTCCAATGTTAAAATTCCTCGTCGTTGGCTGGTGCAGCTTTCTGACATTGGACAGTCGAGCTCTGAATCTTGCTGCTACAAGGAAATGGTCAGAGTCGACGTTCGCCCCCCCTGAATGTTTGCACATCCAGGATATTTGACACATGCCTTGCGTCAATGAGCACATGGTCTATTTAGTTGGCGGTTCGGCCGTCCGGAGATCGCCAGGTTACTGTGTGGATTCTTTTGCGAGGGAACCTCGTGCTATTTATGAGGTTCCCTCATAAGGTTCCCTCACTAAGCTGTCGCAAAGTCAATGAGTGAGTCATTTCACTTATATCTGAATTAATTCGAGAATACTTTTCAAAAAGGTTCTCCACCAAAGCAAACGTTCCTGTTTCCTTCCTCCTCCATCTAAGTGTATACTCATGAGTCTACTCCTGATTGTGCAGTTGTCCAAGTCCGTAATTGGAGAGTATTCTTCCTAATCCTGTGGATTCGAGCAATTACTGTCTGCTGCAATGGCCTTCTCCTGTCAATTGAACATCGCCTTGGGATGCAGCTCATGAGTTCACACCTTTCGGTATTTCACTACGCTCGTTATATGGTCTATGGGCAACTGTAGAACAGATAAACAAGAAAATTGCCAACAAATCCTTGAGTTATCCTCTCATTTCGGGGTATTGATTAATTTCTTGTTGCAATTTTCCCTACCAAGTGCTTGACTTGGAAACGTCTTCAACTTAAACATCCGTCCACGTGTACCGGGTGAAGTATGTGGATTATTCTGAACTTGAGAATTTCCCCCCTCACCCATTTAATACGAATCAAGCAGGAATGCTTGTCGACTGGCTCTCTGCTGGCAGCCCTTGCCCAGCGTCACCCCATGGAATGCATTTCCGTCTAACCTTGAACCGGATGCATGCGTGTGCAGGCAAACAATTACAATTGATTCCATTCATGCGACAAGGTTGCATGTTTTCGCAGTGGCTGCCCACACGGAGTGTGCCGATGGAACCAAGGGTTTCGATGTTAGTACACCGCAGTCTGTTTATCTGCTGCTGCCTGATTAAAATTCTGTGATCACCAGTGACCAGGAGGCCTTGAGCTAGGGTGGCGTTTAATCTATTTTTTCCTTGTTTTCCTCGTACCGTTCTGAAAAGGATCTAATTAACATTTATTATTTATTGCTGAGTGCCGGAGAGTTTGTGAGCAGTTTCCTGCACATCCCCCGAGGTGCGTGAGCTGTCCATCTGTCAACGAGGACTCTGCCGTGTCGTGCCTGGAGTTTGGGCTTCAGTTGTGCCCAGACGAAATGAGTAGCATTTGTTGCAATAGTTTGCTATGGCGCAAATAAATACACTCGTTTTCGAATAAATTATGTTTCAGAACTGAATGTGTTTGGCAGCCGATCGGAAGTTCCCACTGAACTGAGCCAGCACAGCGTGGTGTGCGATTTGAAAGTTTTAACGAGAACTAGAAACTAGGTCGATAGACATATCTGGGGGGATTAGTGAGATGTGCTGTTGTGTTGGCCGGAATAATAAGTGCAGTGGGATCTGGGGAACGAATTGGCAAGCCTGAGGCATCTTGCCAATTCACCGCACAAGATGTGCGCCAAATTAATTGATGAAGTGGTTTGTGTTCAAGTCACGTCCAGGGAAACAGGTGTTTCATTCAAGGAAAGCGATGAAATTAGGTTTTGATTGCCTCGATGGCCCAAATCATGTTTGCATACCGGTATTGCATAGATTAAGCGGTATTTTATTTCAATGACTCTAGAGGATTATGCAGGGGGCGTGTAGAGCGGCAATAATAAGGATATTTTATATAATTGTTGTGACGCTACTGTCCGGGGTGAACTTGGGCATAACTTCTCAGCAACCATTCATGTTGTGCGTGCTATTGTTCTCTCATGAGTGGAAGAGATATCTAAAAAACATTCCCAAGTGTGTTGTCACTACATAACTTACGAACGGTCAAACTGAATTCGATAAAATTTGTAGGGTTTCTTCGTATGGTCGTGTAGGTGGTTTATCTAACCAGGTGACGCGTCGCCTACAAGATCCTGTCCAGCGAACGTCTAAAGCCGTTTTGCACCACACTAATCGGCACGTACCAGTTCGGCTTCCGGCCCGGCAAATCGACTATAGACCAGATCTTCACACTAAGGCAAATCCTGGAGAAGACCAGCGAGTTTCAAATTGATACGCACCATCTTTTTATCGATTTTAAAGCCGAATACGACAGCATTCATCGCAAGGAACTGTTCAAAGCGATGGCCGAATTCGGGATCTCGGGAAAACTGATCCGGTTGTGTTGGACCACGCCAACACATACGCGATGCACCGTGAAGTTCGGCTCCGAGCCGTTTGAAACCCGCAGCGGATTTCGGCAAAGAGATGCGCTGTCGTGTGGTTTTTTCAATTTGGTACTGGAGAAGATAGTGCGGCTGGCTGCTGTAAACACGGAAGGCACTATCTTCTACAAGTCAGTCCAACTGTTGGGATAGGCAGATGACGTCGACATCGTTGCGCGTTCCCAACGCTCCGTAGCGGAAGGGAAGCTTTCACGGCGATTGAAGAACAGGCGAAACGAACTGGTCTTAAGGTCAATGAGGGTAACACGAAGTATATGCTGTCGAGCAAGAAACTATCCGCCGGAAACCATCTGGGGCAAAACATTACAATCGACAGCCACAATTTTGAGGTAGTAAATGAGTTTCGGCATGGGCATGGAAGGCTGCCGTTACTCAGGCAGAAACCCTTCACGGGTCGGGAGCCCGCTAAGTAAGTAAGTAAATGAGTTTGTCTACCTCGGGGCAAACGTGAACTCCACGAACGACATCACAGTGGAGATCCGACGTAGAATCGCCCTTGGCAACCGATGCTACTTCGGTTTGTCAAAACAACTGGACTCAAAACTCCTGACTCGAAGGACCAAAATCATACTCTACAAAACTCTTATTCTGACAGTCCCGCTATATGGCGCCGAAAGCTAGACAGTAAGTAAAACTGCAGAGCTTATTCTTGGTGCTTTCGAAAGAAAAATTCTACGTTGGATATATGGTCCCATCTGCAAGGAAGGCGAATGGAGGAGAAGACACGTACTCTATGACCTGTACCAGGATGTGGATGTAGTCCGGAAGGCAAAAATCCGTCGACTGCACTGGCTCGGCCACATCGAGCGCATGGACAACAACGCTCCAGCTGGAAGAATCTTCAAATCCGAGCTTTCTGGTTCGAGAAGGAGAGGAAGACCGTACCTCCGGTACAAAGACCAAGTCATCGCGGACGTAAGAGAGCTTGGTCTTGATGGCTGGAAGCAGCGTGCCCAGGACCGTCAACGATGGAAGGCAGCGATAGGTCAGGCTCAGACCTTCCATAGGTCGTAGGCCTGCTAAATAAGTAAGTAGCAAGTAGCAAGTACAATGGACCAGTTTTTTAGTCTGAGTGCTCCAGAGTAGCGTTACAAAAAACTACGGCAAAAAAAAAAAGTAGCAATTTGACGACGTTCACAACAGATTGGTCTGTCCACTTTATGGAAAGCTTTGCTCAATGATGATGATGATAATGATGATCTTGGTTTGGAGCCTTACAAAATCCAGAATGTTTAGGAAGAGAGGCCGAATGATCATCGTTTGCGTTGAAATTTTTACGAATCAACTGGCATTGGATCTACTCATTGATTGAAAAAATGGCCGTGTTTTAAGTCAGAAGAGGTGAAAATGGAGGGAAACAATAGTAAGTCTTCTCTGCTGTAAAACTCTTCACAATTTTGAAAAGAAAACACAACTCCTGCGAAAATTGTGAATTATTCTACATTCTACATTCTATTTGGCAAAGACTCGACTTTCCATTCATTTACAAGCATCATCGAAAATATGCAAATTTTGAAATCAGCGACGACTGATGTCCTCATTCGGAAGTTAAAGTGCGTCGGTAAATACCAAAGGGAAGCGGCAAAAATGACAAGACGTGCTTCGGGTTTCAATAAGAATTCGACATCTCTACGGGCTTCGATTTGACGGCATAATTGAATGGTATTTGTACTTGCTCCGACCTACCGACACGTTCCCAGTTAAGTTGTGCAGCATTTAATGCGTAAATCGAGACAAGGCCAATTGAACGTGGTTCGGAACATTTGATTTTTGTCAATTTCGATTGAAGGTGATGGAAGCTGATGAAGTTTTTAATTATTTCCACTTTTAAGACCGCGGGGCAGGCTTGCGGAAGTTTACAGTCTCCCCGCACTTCATCTTCCACTTCAAATAAGTCCATTCACGAAAGCAAATATTTTCTTTTGTTCTATGCACTCGAACACAACAACCCACAGCGTTTGACAAGAGACACTTAATCAAAGATTCAGGGCTAAGAGATAATCGAATTTGTTAATCGGGAGATGGGGACAACAGAAAGGAGGCATGAATGAGTAAAGATACGCGCTTTATTAAGTTTATTTCAGGACAACAACAAACGAGGTCTCTGGGTTCAATGTCAGCCCTCGACCGATGAGGAGTGGCCCGTCTAATTATTTCTCAGTTGAGTAATGATTGGGCTGTCTGACACGATGCTCAGGGCCGCCAGATTTATGGTCCTGTGATGGAAGCGAGTGTAAACAACAGGCAGCGAGAATGCCAGAGTGGATTTGCTGGAAAATCAACGCAGAGCCTGGGGGGAAGTGCGAACGTGTGCCGATATAATAGATTTTTTTGTGGCGATGGTTTGTGTAAACTCAAGCCCTCCCTGCAGCATAAACTAACGCAGACATTAAAGTGACGCACTTCAGTGGAAATTTGCACGCTCTGCCCCTCCTTTATGAGATATGGCAATTTTTTTGGAGAACTGTAATTCACACAGAAGCTACATTCATTCACGTACATCGAACTCATTGATAATTTAAAACCCATTTTGAAGCTTCCACCGGAGCAAATGGATTTTCACATTAAATCCTTTACGCCATGGAACAAAAAACGAAAGCGAATGATGAATGAATGGGTGAGCAAGTGGGCTGATATCGGGGCAGGAGGTGGAAGCGATTTGCATAATCCAGTGAAAGTGAAATCCTTGAGATGAGTGAAGGATTTTCTGTTTAAGTGATGTATTGGATCAAAGGGGGGTGGCTCACGGAACGGTTGAGAAGGGATTGAATTCAATTTTGAGTAAAGTTTACTTTTCTCAGAAATTCCCTGGGGAATTCCTCTTTAGCAGAATTGTCTTTCGGAAGTTATTTTTTATGGTTTTAGCTGAAATTAGGCCGAATGTCTGTAAGCAAGGAATCTGTGATGGAGTTTTTGTATGCCCCGGGGTTTGAGTCCATGAATCTTTGTTTTCACGAACATTTCCCGTATTTATTGATCATCCTCAAAACTTCCTCGACGATTGTGTGAAGCTACTTCAAAGAACTCCAACTGCGCCTTACTATGATTCAGAGTTTTGTTGCTAAACATACCAGACCCACAAAGGATATGCTGAAGCATTCTTCATATTGCGTCAAGCACACAGTTCCAACAAAATTGCACAAGTGTAAGGGGGAAATTATTTACTTTTGAAAGCAGCAATGCAACTGGTGAATAGAGCGGAGATGTATGCAATGCAAACATAAGACGGTTTGCCCGGAGGCACACTTCAAAGGCGCTGCTGCATTCAAATTACTATCGGTGAAATGTGAAGACAGGCATTTCACTACTCACTGGAGTAGTTATTTCATTTCGGAAACAAGTATTTGTGCGCCATTCAGTGAAGACGTTTAAAAAAAGTTTAAGACAAGTATGGAGCGGATGGGAGAAGAGACTACAAAGAAAGAGCGAGTGTAAGCAAATTAGTATGAGCCATACTCAAGAAAGGAATTAATTTTGAACACGTTGAGTGCCACATGAGACCACTTTGATCTCACACGAATTTGGGCTTGCTGTGCCGCGTGAGACCAGAGTGTAATCGAGGTGTCAATAACAAAAAAGTCCGTGGCCTGTGGGGACAGTTTTTCGGATTGTATGGTGGCACTCAACGTGTTAAGGTACAGAAAATAGCCTTTTAAACCTCATTGGCTCACCGACGACGATATATGCCGGGGCTGTTGTGACGAAGAGGAACAAGAGGACACTCCTGGCTACCTATGCCACCACCCCAGTCTCTGCTATTTGAAACATAGAGAACTAGGAGATCACTTCTTCCATGATCATTTGGAAGTAAACAAGTTAACCTCTTACAAGTCTTTGCAGTTTCATTGCAGACGAATGAACAGGACTGGGAGGAAAGGAATGAGATTCTTCCTTGTGTATCATAATGGATCCACTAGGACCTAAGGGAAGCGTGCCTATCCACCAACCAAAACTAACCTAAACCTCATAGGCAGCTTGGTGGGTAGGCGTACAAGAACCCACTACTCCCCTGAAGACCCATTGTGTTTAGACCTCATAAGTATGCATCTTCCCACGAGTGCTTCAGTGCGGGTTGAACCTGGGGCTTCCAGGTCAGCTGTATCCACCAAGTTTGCTGCCTCCCACCGTATCTGAGTTCGTTCCTTATGTATTCTCCCCCCAGGTTAGGTACGAAGGCTCTACAGACCTGAGCTGTGTCATCGGCTCGACATGGGCCAGCAACTTCAGCCGTTGAATCCGTAGATACCTGTCCATGCGGATGTCACTGTACAGCCGGTCCAGTTCGCGTCAAAATCTTCTCCTGTCAACGAAATTGGGAACAAAGTTTAAGCACATTAGACTTCTTTTGAATTAGCAAAATCGTTAATTGCATAGAGCTACTATTGTCAGGTCGAAACTTTCGGGATATAAGCTCAAAGTGGCCGTAGATATTAGAGTGGGAAGAGAGAAAGTGTTGAGTCCAGCCGAGTAAACGCGGGTGTACTCAATCGTTCAAGTTAAGAGTTGAATTCCTGATCCGTAGACCCCTGGCTAGACTCATGTCGTTGTACAGCGCATACAGTTCATGATTGAATCTCTTCTCCAATCGCCATCAACGCAAACAGAACCAAAGATTGATCGCAAAACTTTTCTCTCGAGAAAGCTAAGGGCTTATTCATCTACTGTTTAGATTGCCCATGTTTTCCCGTCATAGAATGGGAGATCAATGATCAAGGTGTGATATAAAGCCAGTTTGGTCCATATCTAGTTTAAGTCTTTTTCCTAGAATGTAAGATTTGTTTTAAAGATAAAATAAAAAAAGTGCATTTAAGCTAACTTAATCATAATCATATTCATCCAATTATTATGGCCTCTTTCAGATGAAACTTCGCTGTTAATTTGCGGTTGGCAACGTCATTTCCCTAAAATGTCTATCCAACTTTAACTTAAGTTTCCTCGGAGAACATTATTTTTAGAATTCCGAGTCCTGAAAGGGCTCTAAATAAACCATGAGGGAAGAATTTAAAATGCAATTCCCTTTCTGTTAGAGGGACGCCCTCTATTAGCGCTTAAACGCAAAAAAAATCCTTTTGCCGTTTAATTTCTCGCGATTAATGTAATCTCGTGTATCCGGTGAAAAAATGCACAAGTTACTTTCAAACGTTGCTCTTCTCAAATACATATAAAGACACATTTTTCTCCTTTCAAGACCACTGCTAACAAGAGTGTGTTTCTTTTTTCGCCTCGGAAAGGGAAAATGTGTACGACAAATTTTTTTAATTAAGGACCTTTCCCTGCAGGGTTTTCATTTTGACTAGCGTGCGGTGTTGGCACCTAATTGCTTTTAATCAGTGCTATCAAACTGAGCATGAGAATGCAATTAGGCGGGAGGTGATGTGTGTCTGCTTTTTAAATCATGACAGTCTGATCTGGAGCAATTTCGCACAAAATTAGTGTAGATTTTGAGTGACCAATGAATGGTGGAGTATGGTTAAAATGATGGACACGCTTCTGCTACTAAAACGTGAGTGCACTCGTGTATTGTGGGTGCTATTGTTCTCTCATGAGTGGACAGTTTAGTGAAGACTCCGTTTAATGCTTCACATCTTCTGGACACACGCGTCAATTGAAGTTGTTGTAGCAACGCCTTGGTTTTTTAAGCTTGATTTCAAACACCACACGCCTAGACTTACTTTGCATCAAAACATCGCACAACATTAAGAATGGAAATATGTACTTCTATGACTTTACTTCCATCATGTTGAAGTAAATGATAGACAGCTTCGTGACTCATCACAAAACTTTCAAGGATACATGACGTCTCAACGGGAGACCTCTGCAAGTCAGAAGAATAAAAAGTGAAAACGAAAGACTGTCGAAACTTAAAAAAAAAACAAAAAAAAACGAAAACTCTTAAAGGTTTCTTCTGATAAAAGTGCGTCTTGTTCTTCACCAACTCCAATAACAATTTTCGACGACGCGCCATCCCTTGCGAGAGAAATGTCTCTACGACAACGCAGATGATTCAAAGTGATATCCACTGTCGATAAACTCTTTCCCTTCTCGTATTTCAAACAAAGTTTGTTTTCCCAAAGCAATAAATAATAACAGATGTTTGCATAGACGACAACTAACCCCAACACCCACACTTCCTAAGCCACCCAATTGCGGCGAATCCCTTCAGAGTCCTTTCAGTCACGTAACAAATTCCCTGAACTTGACCAATGAAGGTGGATTATTCCCCGAAAAAGGTCATTGTTCTGAGGACTTCTTCGTCGTCCGAGAGAGAAATGAGCTGATCCCTTTCGACAGAGATGTGAGCAAATTGACACGTGTCGAACTGGAAGGAAGCAACACTCTGGCCTGTTGCTAATTTCTTCCTCCACTCGTCAGGACACCAAGCGACATGACGTTGGAGTCAAGAAACTTTTGTTTTAAGCATTTAATCCATTCAATTACGGCCAATCACGAAAATCTTTTAAAAATTCAACGCTGTACAATTGGAATGGAAATTGAATTCAATTCACGTTTCCGCGTCATCAGACAGGGACACATAAACCGGTTGATTGCGGCGAGACGTGCTCAACAAATGGCAAACCTGTGTACTAGGCATGGCCACTGTGTTGAACTGTTAAGGCAATTAACGTTTTTGAGCGATATTTAATAAACCACCTGCACACGGATGGTTTTGAATGAGTCGAACAGACATGTATGGCATGCGGTCGTGTTTTGTGAACAGAATATATCCTTGTGGCTTTACACAGATGAAGCGATGGGTTTTGAGTTACCGCAAGTGTGCACATTCGAGCTGGGGGAAGGCTACTCTCTGGGATATTAAAGGGGATGTGTGGTACTTTGTTCGCTTTACACCTATGGTAGAACGCCTGGCTTTTGGTTTGTCCATTAAGCCCAAAAACTAGTGAATGGTAAGACTAATTTTTAAAACGACAGGATGGCGCAGTTGTTTAAGTGTCTGCCCCAAGTTAGAGGGTTCCAGGTTCGAATCCCAGTGAAATCGAATCTGGTCCAATCACTATTTGCCGTTGGGATCAAATTAACGAGACTGTCTACGGTTCCTATCTGGATCAGTTTTGAGTGAGTTCTGAGTGCTCCAGTAGAGTTTCAAAAAACTCTCCGAAAAAAAGACTAATTTTGCGTCTGGTCTCTTTGTTGATGCTGTTAGAAATACTGAGTCAAAGCAGACTATTCTTTTACTACCTCCAAGGCTTAAATGATCATTGTTACGATCGGTTGTTGGTACTTTATCGGCGACAGCATGTATCTTGATCTGCCTTGGTTTACCTCCAGATCCATTGTAGCCGCTTTCACTTGAATATAAACTTAATCACAACTCCGTTACCCTCGAATGCTTGTTATTCTATCAAGCTCTAAAAAATTGTGTCTCTAATTTGGCCAGCTGTTTACACCGTGGTGTAGTCAGTATTTGCGTCGCACTAGACGGATTACATGCACTAGACTTTCAGTCTAGGTTCAACTCGTAGGACAGACAACAATTTTAAAAAAAAAGTTAACAGTTTCACCTCTTTCTGGCAGTGCGCAAAGAGTATATCTGCCTAGAAAAAGCTTCTCAATCTCACCGTTCAGAGTCAGCATTTAACTGTAGGTCCCCTCCACTTGTGAGAGAACAATAGCATGTACATTCAGCGTCAGAAGTGAGTAAACAGTCATTATCTAAATTAACATTGACTAGAATGGTCTACGTCTACGTCTGAAATCATACTTCAAAATAAGCTATGTTTCATTTAAAATAACAGTAAACATAAAGAAGTTTATTTAGTTCAAACGAAAAAAGGGGCTAAAAACAGGCGTCAGAAGTGAGTGAGCACATCTCTTTAAAAAACAGTATCTACTATCTACCGTACTTTGTATGCCTTTACAGCTTTTTCAGTTATCATATATGGCGGTGTTAATTTTCATTCAAATGTTTAACAGAATCGAGCAGGTACGTCCACTTCGGACTGCAGCGCCACTATTATTATTATAATCGTTATACACACAGCAAGTTAATACACTAATCGGTTTATTTTAATATATTTCCATTATGTTCTTAATCCGATCAACGCAGAATTCTGATAGAAATGCCCAAATTTATTGTTAGACCTTTTGGGAGTATTTTTCATTGATTTCCTTTTGGGAGGTTACCCATGTTTTGTAATCTACTTGAATTAAGTTTTGAACATGTGCTTTAGATAACAGAAGAAGGACAACAACCGCTTTTAGTTGGCTTTGAAGTAATTTAATCGATGTATTTTTTAGCTCAGGTGGATTAGAAGGTGGCTGTTAAAGTGCATGTCAAAAATTATTCTTTCATTTGAATTTCCTTCTTATTGCTAATAAGTATTGGACCATCCAATTCGTGGTTCGAATTTCACATCCCTGTTTCAGTCACATCACGTCAAACCGAACTGTCATCCGAAACTGTCTATGTGTTGTTTAAAGTTTGCTATTTGCAAACTGGACAGACGACATAACTGGAATTCACATATTAAGTCCGCCATAGAGCGAGCTACCAGAGCACTGTGGGCCAGTAGACGTCTTTACGGTAGGACTTGGGGTCTCTCTCCCAAAATTATACATTGGTTGTACACAATGATGGCAAGACCCATTATCACATATGCGGCCATCGTCTGGTGGCCAAAAACCCTTCAGCAGTCATCGGCAAACAAATTACAAAAACTGCAAAGGGTTGCCTGTCTTGGCATAACAGGTGCCATGCGCACCTGCCCCACAACAGCTCTCGAAGCTATTATCGGGCTGACACCTTTACCCATCTTCGTTAGGAAGATAGCTGCCACTTATGCCATTAAACTGCAGCTAGAATATCAATTCAAACCAGGTGATCTAGTGGGTCACCTTAGGATTCTCAACTCAATCCCTAATAGAGACATGTTTTGTACAATGCCGGACACTATGGTCAGGCAGATTCTGGAGTCGAAGCTGGTGTCTGTGGACCCAACAGTGGGATCTCTGTACCTATGGGGTCTAGTCCCACTGTGTTTCAAGCCGAAATCCATGCCACTGAGATCTGCGCTAGACATAATCTTGGTAAAGGTATCAAGGGCGCAATTATACAAATCTTTTCAGATAGCCAGTCAGCACTTAAGGCCTTATCGTCTAGTGAAATAGACCCCAAAGCCGTCAAATGTTGCCACGATGCTCTGCAATCCCTAGCCAAACACAACAAAGTGAAACTTGGCTGGGTCCCTGGACACAAAGGGATTGCAGGTAACGAATCCGCAGACGTTCGCAGGGTTCAAGTACTGCGTTCATAGGTCCTGAACCGTACTGCAGTGTCAATTGGACGACAGCTGCAGAGCTGATTAACGAATGGGAAAACAAACTTCGCCTAGATCATTGGACCAATGGGTCAGGTCTCAGGCAATCCAAACGATTAATCAGACCCTATTCCTTCAAGGAAATCCTTAGCTTAGATAAGGAGAGCATAAGAAAGCTAACGGGCTTTCTTACTGGCCACTGCGGCTTGAATTACCACCTTAACAAAATGAACTTGTGTCAAAACAAGGAATGTAGGTTTTGTCTTGAAGAAGACGAAACATCCCAGCACATTTTATTTGAATGTCCGGCACTACATTGGTTAGGGAAACGTATTCTCCCTAGGGAAATACTGACTTCAGTGGAATTGAAAAACTCCACTACAAAAGATATACTATCTTTCATAAGGAAAGTTACTTTAAATTAATTAAATTTAATTTAATTTAATATTAAGATCAGCAAGATAGTACATTAGCACAATCTTGGTATTGACGTTTAATTTAAGTGACTATTGCGAAAACAAAATCTTTCTTCTGGGCAATAGTCTACTATTAGAGCAGTTTTTCTTAAAAAAAAAACGTCTAAATATGTCTATCTTTTTCCTTATGAATTACTTTTTCTTATGAAATTTTTTTTTAATTTTTTTATTTTTGAGTTTTTTTTTTTTTTTTAAATAAGATGAATTATGATGAATTTTATATGAAATGTTCATGGAAAGTGTAAATAAAAGTTGGTACCTATTTTTTTCTAAAGTTCTGAGGACTGCATGCGAAGCAAAGCCAGTCATGTAGCTGGTTATATTATTTATTCTCACATTTCAACAAAATTGAACCGACATGCACTTTTATTTCGCCACGAATTAGTTGCCCAAAATTCCTCCAGACGACAAAGGACATCTAGGCCTGGGTTTATCTGGCCTATCTGGACATTCTTTCCTTCAGGACTTTTAATGACGCATCATTCATCATTTCTACTTAATAGTCATCGCAATATTTTAATTTATTCCGAATGAATACACTCACGATTAAGAGGATTATTAAAAATCTTATAAATAAGGTTCACGACTAACAAATATGAACTATCAAAACTAATCTCAACCGAAGCAGGAGCCAAACAAGTTGTTTGCACCACCGACTTACATTCGAGCACAGGGTATCCCTTACTTGCTGTGTTCTCCCTATTATCTGAAGGGATAAGCCAAATCGATGTACTACAAGCCCTTCTGTCTGTACTGACATCATATTGAGTTGTTGCTTACGATAAACAGGAAGGAATATCTGTCTGCACATCAAAATCCATCCTTTACGCTTGTGCTTGTTATTACGTCCAGCGCTGCCGGTCCCTTCCATCATCTCACACCCAAAACACCTTGCGTAAGCCCCCGTCTTCCAAAAAATGCAAACAGTGCATCAGTATCATCCCTTGCCAATTTAAGGCCATTTAACTCCTTCCCTACGTGTCCGCTTTCTTGAATCAACTATCCGCTCACAACGCAACTTCACATCGGCACCCGACACCTGGGGAAGGTATCGCAGACGAGCCCTTCTCGGTGTGGCGCATAATTCATACCAACCGCCCTCACAAAACGTTGACTAATATTCCTCGCCGGCCCACAATCCCTCCCACTTGAAGTGAGCTACGAGAATTCAACAGTCTCCCCGTTTGTTTACATCCTCAGGAGCAGATGCACTTGGTCTCATTACACACAAACCAGGCACGTATACAACACACACATCCTGTGGGCGTTCATCTGACTGGGTGGCAGAGTGTTTGTGCGTCTGTAGAATCCACATTCACACACGACGGCGCGGGGTCCATCGTCGCACAGTGGATCTGCTCTGCAATGGCAAACATAAAGGCACGAGAGCCTTAAATTTCGCTCAGTCGACGACAGGACTCGTATCGAATAGGATATCTCAAGCGAATAAGGGAAAGCGCACACTTCTAGTCGGTTCGGTCGGAAAGAATGTGCTGGTCCTTCGGTGGTGCTTTCTATGTGAACTTGTCTTCTCTCCTATCAGCGTGTCCTTCGCGTGCCTCTGTTGAGTTCGTAAATTTTTCTCACTCGCAATTTGCATAACAGAATCCTTCTTCAATTTATCTGCTTGTCATGTACTCTGCGTGTCGTGTGCGGTGTTTGTTCCCTGTCAGCCTCTGTCTTTCGATTCGCTTTACTACTCGCTAATCTTGCCTGAGGTTAAGGATTCCGGGGGGAAAAATAGTGTCAATTCTAGTGGGGTGTCATTCGGGCACAAAAACGCGCGCGAGTTTCATTGGAATTCAGTGAGTGTTTCTCGGTTTGTCCCCATTTCATGGCGGGAATTGCGTAAGGACGTTCAACAGGATCCGCTGCACACTGCCGTCTATTGGTTTCCTAGTTCATAAGTGAATTTAAACGAGTGTGGAGAAAATGGCTAAGATGCACTTTCTCGTGTGGTTCGTGGTGGGGGGTCTTTTGAATTTTCTCGAGTCACTGCCGCGGAACCATTCGCTGCCAACGGCCAACGGGGACACCATTCTGATTGGATTCCTTGCAGAATACGCCCAAATGCGTGTAAGTTGTCAGTTTACTTTTTTCAGTCGTTTCAAAATTCTCCTGTAGCTTAGTGATAAGAGTTTGTGACTGATTTCGGTCGGGATGTAATGGTAATCCTTGCCATGGGAACGACATCCGCTTGTGGACGGTGCTGTTTGATCTGGTGGCTGCACGTAATTTTTATTTGCTTTTCGTTTGTGGAAATCACTGAATCACGAGTGGCTGTTTTGGATTTATTTGATTTTGCAAATTTTCTATCCCCCGGAGGTGTTTCAGGAATTGGAAGTGCCCTCGGAGGAAACAGATAAGAATATTCCCGGGAATACATCAAAGACCAGGCGGTAGATGGAAATAGAAACATTTTAGCAAAGCCATGGCTTGAGTACAAGCGCAAAGATGAGACGAGCAAATTGTCATGGTTAAATAATTATCCTGCACGTTCGTCTATCAACGACGATTATTTTGGTCCCATTAAATGCGACTTTTTGATTTGTGCTTTGTCGTTGTCAAAGCAGAATTTATGTAGTCAAAGAAATGAGCTGCGGGGGTTATTTTCTGATTTATTAAATGTGGTCGCTCGATGAGTCAATAAAGTTGTGCGCCATTAAAGGCTCGTCAAACCTTAAATGGAAGTTGTGGAGTTACTGTACAGGAGAATACGACGGAAATAGACCACTGCCTTGTTTCTCGTGTTTGCAATCGTTTCATGTTTTTTTATTTCCATTTTAAAACGATGACATATTCAGACCACAATACTTTTTTAATTCCATGCAGAGCACAGATTCCAATTAACGAGTTGGACATTCGTTGGTTGGTTGGTTTCTTTTCTCATTTACATTTTATGGTGACACTGGTAGCTCTTATGACATCAACAAATTGACAGAAGCTCAATTTTATATTTTTGCGGCACAAAATGGGTCGATTTACGCCTGAATTGCGTTGAAATCTATTGGAAAGTTGCTTCAAAAGTGGCTGCTGTGTTGCCGAAACAGTGCGAATTTTGGGAATAAATTTCAGTCACTGACTGTACAGCTATGTTCAATATAATAGTAGTGACCTCAACTAAAGAAAATAAATAGTTTCAAAAAATTTCTTAATAACAAATACAAACGTTAAGTATAATTTAATGTTTTACCAGAATTCATTACTTTCTAAACTTATTAAATTTAATAAAATAAGCTTAAAATGAAAAAAACAAAGAAAATTTACTGTTAAAAAAAATGGTAGTATTCATATTATTAAGAAATAACTGCCTTTAAATGGCATAAATATTAAATCAAAGTTATTTTAAATTACACTAGAGCTTAATATTTTGTCGTGATCCCCTTATTATTCAAAACAGCTTTACGAAGACACTGCATGGAGTCTACTGAGCTGTGGCAACGTTTTTGTGGGATTTTTGTCCAAGAATCTTTACTATCTCCCAAAGGTCCCGATTGTTTGATTGTTTGCCTTCTTTATCTCTTTCTTAATATCCCCCCAAAGATTTTCTATGGGGTTGAGGTCGGGGGATTGTACAGACCAAGGCATATCTTCAACCTCATTAACCCGAAACTATTCCTTAGCTGTTCGACTCGTGTGATTCGGGTCATTATCCTGGAAGATGCATTTTAAAGGCATTACATACTCGGCGTAGAGTACCATAGTGTTGTTCAAAATATCAACATTCACATGTTGATCCATTATTCTGTCTATCAGGTCTATAGGCCCAACGCCGTAGTATGAAAAGCTTGCCTAAACTAATATTTTTGACCCTCCGTGTTTTACGGTTTTTTACAGCATATTTGGGTTGATATTCTGTGTTGGGTGGACGACGAATATACTGCCGATAACCAGTACCTCCAAAGAGAACGAATTTATTGTCGTCTGTCCACAATACATTGCTCTATTTTTCAACTGGCCACTCTATGTGATTTTTGGGGAATTGGACATGGCTCTTGAGGTATTTCTTTGTCAAAAGAGAAACTTTCCGTGGACTTCGTGAATGCAAGTCGTGGTCTAAAAGACGTCTGCGAACAGTCACCGCACTTACAGGAAGTTGGAGCTCCTTTTGGATTTCAAATGATGAGGCACAAGGATGCAATTTGCTGTATCGGAAAACGTGCCGACCGTTTTTCTCTTTTGTATATGGGCATAAGTTTTGCCTTCTCTTCTTAATTTTTTTAATGAGATCACCCTTTTCTTGGCTGCAATGCTTGCCCCTTCCCACTGTAGATATTTTTCAACAACAAATTTTTATTTCGAATTTTAAAAAGACAAAGACAGTACTTACTTTTCTACTTGAAACAAATACAATAAAAGTAAATTCTTTGATTATAAATAGTTTTCTTACTATTACTACTATTTTTTTGAACAGCACTCTATTCACTGAGATCACAAACTCGACTCACATGCATTGATCTTTAAGATATTTGCTATGAATTGTACAGTAATTCTGTTTGACATATTCCGTTACTTTCTGGAAAAAAGCTGAAAATGAAATTTCCATGTGGAATCAAGCTGAAATATTCATTAAAGTATTATTGCGGTACGCACTACTATTATTTTGAACACAACTGTAGCTAGTGTACGCAAGTTTCTGAAGCAAGTTTTTTGAGACTGGTTTGCTGATATTTCCGTGTTCGTCGTTCTGTGCATTCAATTGAGAATATTGCAGCTGTTGTCGAAAGTGTGTACCTAAAGGTAGCCCTAAACGACGAACATGCTCGCCGAACTTGCTCGTTTGTGTTCACTCTCAGGTCTCACACCCTCGGCCACAGCAGCCACATTCTCATCTGTGCGCACCGTTCGACGACGGGGACCATGAGTGTTGTCCACTAGCATACCTGTCTCATGGAATTTTTCCATAAACTTGCGTACAGCAGTCGCGTTGGGTGCTTTACTTCGGCCAACACTTTTTTTGAAAAAATCGCTCTGTTTGGGCTTTAATAAGTTTTCAATATTTTTTAACGCTGTTCAAGCGTAAAGCGACTCATTTCGTTCCGCGGAGGTATCATACCGACTTTCTGTCAAGATTTCGACCGGAAAACAGCTGACACCGTATGATTTAAAAAAAAACACCACTAAATGGCCCACCTTGTATATTCCTGCAGAGCAAGAGGACATCTTGCAAGGCGAAGGAATTGATTCCTCCTCTTCCCTATCTCTGCAAATATGTCAAGAAGTCATTCGCAGGAGTATACAATCTGATGGCGTATCTTCCTATGATGCAGTGTCTTGCAGGGATACCTATTAAGGCCCTTATTATAATAATAATAATAATGGCGGCGCTAAAGTCTGAGGTGGACCTAGGCCTAACTTCTCAGCAACCACTCGTGTTGTGCGTGCTATTGTTCTGTCACGAGCGGAGGGAGCCTACAGTTTAATGCCGACTCCGAACGGCGAGATTGAGAAGCTTTTTCTAGACAGTTATACTCTTTGAGCATTGTCAGTGACTCGAAAGAGGTGGAGCCGTGAAAAAATGTTTTTTTTTCTGGAATCGAACCGAGAACATCGAGCGTAGGAGTCGACGCACCTACTCATTACGCCACGGCACTCATCCCTATTGGAAGACCCCTTATTATGTTTTTTTCTCAAGGATTAGCAACAGATCCTGGTTTCTCAGTTCCTGAAACATTGAAACACGCACACGTAATAAAGAAGGTAACTTTGGTAGTTTTTCCTTTTTTGTCAAGAGTCATTTTACATTTTTCCCCAGCGAGCTCTTTGCAATTAGCCGATGGTCACGATGTCACTTTAAAAGAAACGCGGAAAAGAAATTGGTTCTGACTGTTTGCATGTGACTTTCAAGAGAGTTAAAGGAATGCCGGTGTGTGTGAGGAACAACAGCAAGAAAAGAGTGAGGCCTCGGACTGAAGAATAAGAAGTGAAAAGCAATTTCACACAAACTCCGCACCCCATTTCACATCTGTCCTGGTCTGGCTAGTCTATTAATGGCAAAATTGCGATTGTTTTCAGTATCCATCAGAGCGTCCGATGGTTCTTGTGGAAATAACTCAATTTTTTGATTTCCATTTTCCCCTTTGTTGTGGCTGAGTTAAAGGATGGATCGCTTTAAACAGGTAATTCACTTTAAAAGCTTTATGCAATCGATTACTGCAAATTTAAAGCTGTTATTCACTCAAAACTGTGGGGGGTTGCACAGCAATTGGTCCAGGCTGTTAATGGGAAATAATATTTCCGATAAGATTTAATTTTATTCCATCGAAGTGCACGTGTTATTTTATAACACTGCTCAAAGGAGTTTCTTTTTTGCCTGATACCCTAAGTTGTTTTCAGGCAAAAAAAAAAAGAAACTCCTTTGAGCAGATTATCATCTGTAGCTGACTTTTGTGGTTAAAAACGCTGATTCAATAATTGCGGAGGATATTCCGCAAACGGATTAAAGCACAAAACACTTCAATTTAATTCTCCCCAAGTTGAGAGACAACAATTGTAGAAGTTCTTGTGCGAGTGTGAAGTTATTTGGTGCAACATTTGTGCACAAGAAACGCTTAGGAGCACTCGACTGAAATCGAAATTTCGCACGGATGGAGTATTGCAATAGTCACTGAAAGATTCCTTTTAATCTTGTTGTCAAATTATTCCAAGAGAGAATGAGACAAAGCAAAATTTGATTCTAAAGGAATTTCAATTCCTTGTCTGAAATTGAACATTTACTTCCGCTTGGTGTCTGTTTTGTTTTTGTGCATGGACTGGACGTTCCATAAATTTTAATGAGTTTGATTCAATAACAGGGCGAGGACTACTCCTTCTTCCAGCTTCACTTCGACAAAAAGTTAATAACCACCATTTCACTCAAAACAGACTGACCACCGGACGCTGGACTGTCGTCTAAGATTCTTCACAGATGGATCGAAAACTGAGTGGGATTGTGTGTCTGTTCTAGTGGTCTCGAGGTACACATTTATCTGTGCTTTCCTATATTCCTTTCTTCATTATCTGAGCCTTCTAGGCGGGAACAGTGGTGATAAAGGAGACACTTTCCTGACTCAAAAGCAATGTGGTGCGCAACAGGAATTTCATCATTTGTTCAGAACTGCAATTGAATCCCTTGTTGCCGTCACTTTTTGCTCAAAGATTGGAATAATTGCTGACTGTCAGAGAACTGCGCCATTCAGGAAAATTAAAAAGACGGCGCGAACTTGCCAGGTGTATCATGAACTCCCCCTGAAGAGAAACCGTGCATTTTCGCTTACCACAATGAAAATCTTAATAAATCTCATCAATCAAACTTAAGAGGACAGAAGACGCGTTTTTTTAAATCACTAAGAGGACAGAACACGCGACATGCATTATTATCGCTCAAACCTGACTCTCGCTGAATCTTAAGCTGTCACTCTTCCCGATCAGAATTTAAAGGTTAGTAATAAGGGCCTGGGCGCCGTGGCGTAGTGGGTAGGTGCGTCGACTCCTACGCTCGAGGTCGTCGGTTCGAATCTCGAAAAAAACATCAAACATTTTTTCACGGCTCCACCTCTTTTGAGTAGCGCCACTATTATTATTATTATAATAAGGGCCTTAGTTGGTATCCCTGCGAGACTCTGCATCATAGGAAGACACGCCATCAGATTGGGTCCTCCTACTAATGACTTCTTGACATATCTGCACAGATAGGGAAGAGGAGGAAACAATTCCCTCACCTTCTCTCGTTGTAAGATGTCCTCTTGCTCTGCAAGAATATACAGGGTGGGCCATCGAGTGGTGTTTTTTTAAATCATGGGTTATTTTGACACTGATAGCTGTTTCCCGCTTGAAATCTTGGCAGAAAGTCGGTATCATACAAATGAGACGCTTTACGCTTAAACAACACTGGGAAATAACTTGCTTCCATGGTGCGGTCGCATGCTTATTGTAGAAAGATAACGAAACGATAACTTGCATCCAAAGTGAGTGCTGTGTAACCAAACAGTGCGTTTTTTTAAAAGTAGTTTTGGCCGAAATGTAGCTCCCACCGCGACTGCTGTACGCAAGTTTGTGCAAAAATTTCGTGAGACAGGTATGCTAGTGGACAACACTCATGGTCCTCGCCGTCGTACGGTGCGCACAGATGAGAATGTGGCTTCTGTGGCCGAGAGTGTGAGACGAACAATCCACGAACATCAACTCGTCATCGATTTCAACAGCTCAACATTTCACGCACTAGCCTGAGTCTGAGGAGGATTCTGCACAATGATCTCCTATTATTCGCTTACAAGGTCCAACTGACTCAGCAATTGAAGGCGCGCGACCATCCGCTTCGGTATCGCTTCGCCGTTTAAGTTTTAGAGCAGCTTGAATTGGACAACGATTTTGGGCGAAAAATCATCTTTTCTGACGAAGCGAGGCGCATTTTCATCTCGGCGGCTACGTTAACAAAAAAAAATTGCCACATCTTACTCAGAAAACCCGTCGTTATTGCTAATCCAGCTACAGAGAATAACACTTTGGTGCAGATTATGGAGTGGTGGCATCATTGGAACATTTTTCTTCGAAAATGAGGCTGGGAACAACGTTTCGGTCAACGGTGGGCGTTACAGAGCCATGTTAACCGGCTTCTTTTTTTTTACTAAAATTGGAGACATGGATTTGGAGGATCTCTGGTTTATGCAGGATCACGCGCCATGCCACAATCGATCTTTTACGCACCAAATTCCCAAATCATGTTATCAGCTGTCTTGGCGATGTCAATTGGCCGCCTCGAAGCTGCGATTTGACCCATTTGGACTTTTTTTTTGTGGGGAATTGTGAAGGAACTGTGTTATGCCAACAATTCGGAGACGATTTAAGCACTTAAGCCCAATATTATCCAAGCAATCCGTGAGCTAAAGCCCGAAATTATCAACAAGGTCTTGGAAAATTGGGGTGACAGAATGCGCTACTGCGAAGCCAACCGAGGCAGTCACTTAAACGACGTCGGATTTCATAATTAATGGGAATGTTTGTTCTTACTAATAAAGCCATAATACATGGAAAAAATAAGATTTTGTTAATTTTTTTTATTATTTTTTTATTTTTTTTTATTGCTTTTATTATTATTATTTATTTTGTTATTATATAAAAATAATATTTTTTTTTATTTTGAAAAGAAAAGCCCTCCCTGTACATATCTGTACGACTTTCAGTTAAAGTCCTTAATACTCTTTATTGGAAACCACTTGTCAACTACTTAAGATTCTGTTCTGCTTCTGAGATGAAACAGCAACGCACAATTTTCTTAAGCAATTTCCTTAGCTCTGCTACTTACTGGGAAGTTCTTCCTTCCGTATTTAACTTGTTACTCCATTGACACAACTTTCCAATATTACTGCCAGCAGAGTTTGAAGCACCAATGAAGAGTTTTAAGTTTTTGGTTTTAACGTAAAGTTGTTTGGTGCTTGCGAAAGTACTGAATAGTTTGCTTAACTTTTTTCAAAGGGACTTCTGCAGCAGCGGAGAATTCCCAAGAAATCTTGACGTAATTTTATGTCGCGAAGTACACTTTATTTCGATTATGAATTAGAAATTTACTGTGGAAACAGCATCATTATTTTGAAATTATGTCTCTAGGAAAGATGTTTGCTTGTGTTGAGATTTTTACGCGTTTCCAAAGCTTCCTTGGAAGTAATTTTTACTGACTGTGAAGCATGTGAGTGTGTGATGATTTGCGTATGAATTCATTTCATGAAATCGTAGTTATTTTTAAATATAAAATGTGACATTAAGGGAGATTGATGATGTGTACGTGCAGAAAAAAGGCGGGGAAAGAATATATTCATTCATGCGCCCTTTTATATACTCATCTCTATATACTTATGTCTAGTAAGTAGTCCTACACTCCAGCCAATATTCCACTCATTTCTCTCCTCTGCGGGTTGCTATTGCGTCTTTCGCACGAGGCTGAAGTGGATGTAGGTGTTTTTTTTTGGCTTTACTGCCTCGGAATGGTGCTGCATGGTCAATCCAACCTCTCCCCATTGCAGTCTCTTCCAATTCAATGCCGTTAAGAAATCTTGCACATTGTCCTTGTGCAACATACCGGAGCAACAGCCCAGACAAGGCATTTGCCCTGCTTCTCCACAACCCATCATTTGTGTGCCCCATACTATTTCCGCACGAATAGACGGAATTGCAAGTTTTTTTTTGCGATTAAAAAAATCGATTTTGGAATTTTCTTCTAGAATGGGCGGTGACGCAAAAAGTGGCGTTTTTTCGTTCTTTCCGAAGTTTGGAGAGAGAGATTCAATGCGGATAACTTCATAGACTGCAGAGTGGCAGATGCAGCTGTCGTCCGTAGGAGATCCCATGAAGAATTTAGTTCTCGTTTTGGTAAACGTTGTGGACACGATTTTAAGGGAGACTCCGCGAAGTCAGCCACTACAGTGTCTTTACCACCAAATATGATGCTTAAGGTAGCCCTAAACGGCAAATATGCTCGCCGAACTTGCTCGTTTGCGTTATCCCCTACACGTCGAACACATTTGGCGAACATTCATTTCGTGTTGTTTCTTCAAACCGTCAACATGTGTGATAGGGAAGCGCAAGTGGTGAATTCCTCGATAAAATCGTGGCTGACTGTTGACATTGTGCTTAATCCGCGACATGGCACTCGGCGACGTACACAGCAAAAGTGAGGTTTTTTTTTCGTGAACATGGCCCTACACGGCGAACATCAAAGCCAACCAACACGACAAAACCGAAATTTTCCGCCAACAGCGTATGAGACGAAAATGCGGCGAGCACGAGCAAGTTCGGCGATCACGAGCAAGTTCGGCGAGTACGAGTAAGCTCGGCGAGCTCGAGCAAGTTCGGCGAGCATGTTCATCGTTTAGGGCTACCTTAAGACTGAGATCAACAAGGCGCCAAAGATTTCTGCAACTGACAAGTAGTCTCACTAGCCTGTGGAAAATTTTGCCCAAATATCTCAGATTATTAGCTTACAAGGTCTAATTGATTCGAAGCACACCGATCTTCCCCTTCGGTGGCACTTTCCTGTTTGGGCTTTAGTGGAGCTCAAAATAGACAAATATTTTGCTCAAAAACTCATCACTTATGAGGAGCATATCCAACCTGTCAGCAGCTATTTCTGCACGTAAACATATAAAATGTCCGTATTTGGGTCATAATTGGCGTATTTTTTTCGAAGACGACTATGAAAGAAACGACAGTTACACCCAGAAGTTGATCTGAATTTGGACTCTGACTTTTTTCCAGCAAGATGGTGCTGCTACATAACCAGTCAAACAATCGCTTGGTCGCCACGGAGCTGCGTTTTGATGTCGTTGGTGGGGTACTGCTGAATCTGAGCTACCAATCTGGAGACGGTACAGGCACTCAAGGACCATATTGGTCCTCTTCTCCTTCTTCTTAGGGCGCCGAGGTGGACCTGGGCCTAACTTCTCAGCAACCACTCGTGTTGTGCGTGCTATTGTTCTCTCACGAGTGGAGGGAACCTACAGCTTAATGCCGACTCCGAACGGCGAGATGGAGAATCTTTTTCTAGACAGTTATATCCTTTGAGCATTGTCAGTGACTCGAAAGAGGTCCAGCCGCGACCAATTTTTGTTTTTTTGAAAAATTGTTGCTTGTGCTGGGATTTGACCCTAGACTGTAAAAGTCTAGTGCGTATGGGTCGACGCAATGGCATGCAGGCGGATCAACAACTGATGAAGGAGCTGGAGCAGAAGTTTTTGGACCCAGCACAAAATACTTCGAATCCATGGGCAAATGTACCAGCATCTTTCAAGCGGAAATTTATGCCATAGACAGACGCGTTCAGATCAATCTTGAAAGGTATTATACCAACTGCGGCATAGCAATAATGTCGAACAGTCGAGCCGCTATTATGGCACTAGACTCCTACATCATCAAATCCAAGCTTGTTTGAGAATGCCTGCAGAGGCTTAAGGAGTTGAGTAGGAGAAACCGAGTAAAACTCTACTGGATACCTGGCCATACGGGGATAGAAGGCAATGAAATGGCCGACTCCCTGGCAAGGAAAGGAGCATCAGAACCCTTCATAGGCCCTGAACCATTCTGCGCTGTAGGAGACCATCCCCTCAGAGAAGAATTCAGAGAACTGGAAAGAAGGAACCGGATAGAAACCTGAAATAACGCTCATGGAATGAAGCAGGCCAAGAAAGGAGAGGTTAGAGGTTTGAGGTACGCAACAAAATGAGCAAGAATAACCTCCGTATCCTAACAGGCTTCCTAACGGGGCACTGTAGACTCAGGGAGCATCTAAGGAAACTAGGGGTATGCTTTGCTTTAAAACACCAAAGGCTTCCTGACCAGCTTTGGATATTCTTCATGCCTCTGCGCCATAGAACAGGATTGGGATGGACAAAACGTAAAAAAGGAAATTGACATTATTGACATTTTCTAATCGGTTTTGTTTATTTCTAAAGGATTCGCTAACGACTGGATGGCGCAGTTGGTTAAGTGCCTGCTCCAAGTTAAAGAGGTCCCAGGTTCGAATCCCAGTGAAATCGAATCTGGTCCAATCACCATTTCCTTTTGGGATCAAATTAACGGCACTGGAATAGGTTGCTATCTGGCAGTACAATGGACCAGTTTTGAGTTTGAGTGCTCCAGAAGCGACCAAAAAAATTCACCGAAAAAAGACCGATTCTCTAATAAATATCATACGCCCCAAAGCTGAAGGGGTCATTTAAAATTACAAATTGTCCACGATATAATTAATCGATTTTCAAAAAAAGACAACAATTTCAATTAACCGTCAATATTCCCAGGAACTCTGAAAGTGAAATGAACCGCACTTACCACCACCGATTGTTGTCGGTCAGTGGGGTACATTCATTCGTTTCCTATCTCCATCTTCGGCCTTATCCTTAATCACACTCAAAATCAACATAAACGCCAATCGTTCAACCTCAATCTCATAAAAAGAGAACTCTTTTGAAAACAGTCCTTTCCCTGATTAAAAGGGTTTTCGAAAGTCGTTTAGTTTATTAATCCTGTTTTTTTTTCTTTGATACTGACCCTTAAGCTTAATTAATTCAAGATACACATTGATCCCGAAAAGCTTGACCTGTAACTAACCGTGATGGGTCAGTCTTTGTTTGACTTATTTCTTTGCTGCAAATTCAGTTTTGTTTTTATTTGAACCTCACTCTTGTTAAATGAGTGCTTTCTGTGTGTGTCAACGCATTAGGGGTTTACGAGGACGTGAAGTTAAGCTGTTTTCGTTTTTAGACATTTTATGCGAATGGGCGATGTCCCTTTTTGGGAGCGCACGTTCAAAAGTGAACGCATGTTCTCTTGACGTGACGTAAAGCCGGATAAGTTCTTTAAAATGTTGCCAAACGGAAGATGTCCACGGTGGAGTTGGATTTTTCAGTTGAAATGTGATGTTTTTAGATGCCGATAGTTTTGGTAATTATGGAGGATTTCATTGGATATTGGACATCCTGGTCGAAAGATGTAGTCCGTTCGTATCCGTTCTTCGATTGGAGTGGTCTGTTATTGTTCGCATATCTCCTGTTTTGCGAAGTGTTCCATTTGAGCGTGCAAAAAGGTTTACGAATACCCTTAAGTGTCCGGAATCAAGACATAGAACAGGCCGATGGTATAGAGGGAGAAAGAATGAGAAGATACCCCTGCACATTCGCCTTAAATGCCTGCGGATTGTAGTGAATGGGAAATAATGGTGTGAGAAGAATATTCCATATTCGTGTGGAATGGCTAAGAAACGAGTCTCTCTTGATGTTGGCTTTTTGACTCAATCCAATTCTTTTTAGAGCGACCTGTAGTTTTTGGGTAACTCCACACTGGACCTCTGTTTGGTCTGAGAGCTTTCTCCTGACGGGGGTAACCACATGCAACCTGCCCAACAGTCGTTTAGGTGGTTTCATCAATTTTGAAGTAAGCTATCCCCTTAATTATGCCAGAACATATTGTTTGTTCATTAGCCTCCGTGAATCGCATACATCACGATGAAGATGAGGTCACGATGAACATTTAATTTAAAGTGTCGTTGCATTTAAATTTTACTTTAACGAACTCCGGATACACTTTCTGTGTTCAAAAATCTGTCAGCAAAGGATTTATCCCATCTGATAGCATGAAAGTCGGAAGTCTGTGGCAGAGACACGCACGAATGCACTTCCAACCAACTGCTGTTGCTTGCCATTACATGATGTCTTCTGCAGTTTTGGTTTCTTCTGCATCACATTGGACCCAAGGAAAATTTTGTGCGTGCACTAGTTTTACGTGTTTTAAAAATAATGTTTTGCTTGCAGTATCACAACCATGGTGCAGTGCACATCCGGATGCAATTCTGGTGCTTTCATGGATAAATCCGAAAGAGACTTAACCCGTGTTTTCCCTACGTCACCGTAAGTTGTGGTGACCGAATTGAAGCTGACATCTGATGCGGCTTGCGGTTGGGTATAGAAAATTTTGATTTCACATTTCATATTTTTTCTGCCCGAACGAACACAACATTTCGTTTGTTCATGCGTTTCCGACTTGAGCACAAATAGAATGCCATGTTTTCACAGGTTTGTGCATGAATGTGTGTACATTGGGGTAAATTTCGTCAACCATTCTGATGCAACATTACAGATCTGAACCGAAAATGCTTGATAAACAAATATGTGAGCACCTGGGCAAGAAGATATGTCCTGGGCTTCAACGAGACCAGGATGAAAATTATGGTTTTCACCACGACAACCATAATACCTGACTTCAACCTCTCCTGTCTAGACGCTCACTATCTTTATCATCAAATGTGAGATACCTAGGAATCAATCTATTTCCCAGCCTCAGTGGAAAAAATGGCGGTAGCGACGTAAGTGGCGATAGCCACAGAAGTGGCGATAGCGAAGAAAGTGACGAAAGCGAAAGAAGTGGCGATAGCGATGTAAGTGGCTATAGTAAAGAAGCGAATTAAGTGGGGATAGCGAATGAAATGGCGATGTGAAAGAAGTGGCGATAGGAAAGGACGTCGGAATAGCGACGAAAGTGGCGATAGCGACATAAGTGGCTATAGAGAAGAAGAAGCGATAGAGAAGAAAGTGGTGACAGCGACAAAAGTGACGATAGCGATGAAAGTGGCAATAGCTTGGAAAGTGGCGATAGCTACGAAATTGGCGATAGCGAGAGAAGTGGCGACAGCAAAAAGTGTAGACTGTGAGGAAAGTGGCGACAGCTACGGAAGTGGCGATAGCCAAGAAAGTGGCAGTATCGCAACAAAAGTGACGATGAAAGTGGCGATAGCAACGAAAGTGGGGATAGCGACGAAAGTGCGATGGCTACGGAAGTGAGGATAGCGACGAAAGTGGCGATAGCGCAAAAAGTGGTGATAGCGACGAAAGTGGCGATAGCGACGAAAGTGGCGATAGCGACGAAAGTGGCTATGACTACGGAAGTGGGGATAGCGACGAAAGTGCGATAGCGACGAAAGTGGCGATAGCGACGAAAGTGGCGATAGCGAGAGAAGTGGCGACAGCAAAAAGTGTCGACTGTGAGGAAAGTGGTGACAGCAAGAAAGTGGCAGTATTGACGACAATGACGACATCCGCAAAAGTGGCGATAGTGACAAAAGTGACGATGAAAGTGGCGATAGCTACGAATGATGGCCACAAAAATGGCGATATCGATGAAAGTGGCTATAGCTATGAAAGTGACGACATCGACAAAAATGGCTATAACGACAAAAGTTGCTAATAGGACTGTGACGATATCGAAGAAAAAGGAAATTGAAATTAATGTGATTGAAATCACCGAGACTCGTAGTGAGTTGTCGATCTCGACTAAATCATCTTCAGCGTTAAGCCTTATTGATCATCAAATGATTTGATTAAAATTTCCATAACTGATTGTTGAGAAACATGAGTCATGAGTTTAGCAAGCCGTCTAAGAGTCCACGGCTAGGCTACTTGTAATTTGCCATCTTTGTGATCAGGATTGGCTGCCTAATTCATATGTTTTCTATCAAAATTATAAATAAAATGGTTTACGATGGATGTCCATCCCCACTGGCGTGTCGGTGTGGTGGTGCCCTAAAAGTGAAAGTTGATGTGTTAACTTGGATTCGAATCAAAGACCTTCCGAACCAAAATCGACGCACTTTCCCACAGCACCTCGGGGCGACCAGTATGTCGCAATTACTTCTTGCATGAATTTTTGTATAGTCCTTATTAGCTCGTCATTGTGCAGCAGGATAACTCAACCAACATTTTCTGCGCTTTTGAATAAACCTTATTATTCTAATTAATTTGGAACAAACCACAGTGCGACGCACGGATGAGCATGAAATTGTCCTTTTGTGCAGGCTGCATTTTTACATCCCTCCATTCCTCGAATAATGCTCACATTTCTAAACTTTAGCCCGCAACATACGCAAAGCTAAACGTACGAGTATGTTTTGTTGAAACTCTCCTAATATTTGTCCCAACTCCAATGTTCCCATCACCGTGTGCATCGTTAATGACTGGAAGTTGTTAGGTTCTGCGCTGTTCAAGGTGCATCTCGAGCGAAATCACCTTTAAAGTCTTCCATAAAACGTAACGATAACGTTTGCTTGCGGTTGAGCACACTTTCTCTTAAGAACTTTGAAATTAAACTCCTCATTGACTGCAATTTGGATTTATGGTCAACCAACATTACCGAAGAAAACTACATATGAAGTGAAGGTTCCTGTTCATTGTCCTATCGCAACTAAACTCCTATCCAAAATTGGGATATTGGGGTTGACGATAGCGAAGAATGTGACGATATTGGAGTTGGCTTCATAAAAGTTCTTTTTGAAAATTACTGTCTGAAATTCTGAAATGTTAAGGTCTCAAAAACATAAATATTGCATCAGAAGATGATACCGGGTGGACCATCTGTTTCAATTTAATAATAATACAAATAAGAGCGGCTCTACAGTCCGAGTAGGGCTTGCGCCTAGCTACTCAGCAACCACTCATGTTGTGCGCGCTATTGTTCTCTCACGAGTGGACTCACTCGAATCAAACCCAGACTTCGAGCGTAGGAGTCGCTGGACTTACCCACTGCGCTATGGCGACCATCTGTTTTAATTTTGAATCATGTAACATTTTGGCACTGATATGCCTTAGGCGTTCGAAGAATTTACAAAGACTCAGTACTGAATTTTCACGATACGAAATTGATCGATGTACGTTTGAACAACGTCGGGTTTGTTCGATTGTTTCAGTTCTCTTAAGTTCTCTTGAGACGAGATAAGAGCGAGAGGAAAAGAAATTTGAATAGAACAACAACGGTGTTTGATTCTAGCTTTATTTTGAAGCTGCATTCATGCCATTATTTATGAAATGGCACAACATTTAAAGCCCGCCTCAGCTTCGGGGTCAGTGCTTCAAGCGGTCGGTCCAATTTTTGATGACAAGGTTCAATATGTGCGGCGTTATTCCGGCAATAGAGTCTTGAATGTTGGCTCTGAGCTGGCCGAAAGCGATTAACTTGTGGCATGGCCTAAGGACTTGAGGCAGCCCTAGACAAAATTTACAAATAATCGAGTGGTGTCAAGTCGCGAGTAAACGCTCACTCAGTTGCCTAGTTACTCCTTGAAAAATTCGAGCATTGCGTCGCTTATACGTCATGTAGCGTTGTCTTGTTAGAATTACAGCTCGGATATGTCGATGTTGTTGAACTCTGGCCACAAAAGGTCGGTTAACATCGCTCTATTCCTGAGACCATTGAAGGCAACGGTGTCTCTTTCGCATTTCGAAAGAAATAAGGTCCGACTATGTCGCCCTGCCATAAACCCCATCAAACAGTAAGTCTATGTGGATGCATTGGTGCTTGGTAATTTCTTCACGTTCGACAAGCGTGAAACGATGCCGATGAAATGGCAAACATGCCGAATATTTCGACAGCTGGATGTCATTGCTAACTTTGACAGCTGCTAAAACATAAAAATTGGAAAAACTATTATTATTTGGTCAGCCTTTAGTTCGACGCTTATTCATTATGATTTGTAAGTGAAATTGTCATGCTAAATAACAAATTTTTACATATTTCCAAAACTATTCCGTATACCATGACAGGTTAGGCAAGGCGTATACGTAACATTTTTTGTCGTTTTTTTGGGATGTTGCTGGGATCCCAACATTTTATGAAAATCTCCTTTCCACCTTCTTCCGAAACAATCTGACATTTATTCTCCTCGAAAGTGTTTATTTTTACCGGTTGTAGCTATGTGATTAGAAAAATGCTGAGCCATTAATGGCATAAGGCATTACAGCGCCATAACAGCATAGGCTCAAGTGAACTGGACTATGTTAATTGTGGAGTCATTACTTGCTCTCCCTTCCCCAGGCTCATCAAGTAATAATATCCGCCTCTAACGATTGGTGATATATTTTGTCTGAAATTAATGAATGACATGCAGGAAATTCTTTATGTGTCAAGATCTTTTGGTTAATAATGGAAATAATTCAATACTTACAAGGAATTGAAGTCTTAATGGCCGCCTAATTTTGAGGAAATATCTGATACACAAAATGTGAGTCCTTCGGAGCACTTCTAAGCTCTGTTCCTGTTCAATTAGTCATACATATTGAATGACTTATTTTTTTCAAATGCGGCATATCGCCCTTGTAACGACATTCTTCTCTCAATTTAATTTTTTCCACCTCCGTGTTATTATCGTTACATTTTCTGCACAAATAACGAACCAAAATAATGAAGTAAAAAATTCATTCATATTCAGAATTTGCAAATCAATTACACGGCATCCATCTCTCGGCGGAAGACAGTTGTGCATTGGGCTAGAAGATAAAAAAAACAAGCAAAAGACAATGAAGGGAAGAGGAGTATTTATGGAGTATGTCATAGTCACCCTCAGTATTGTTATCCGATATCCATGAGAACGAAGGCATTGAAGTTACCATTTTTACTTCACATCCAATGTACTCTTAGTTCTTGATTGCGTTGTCGTGTGACTGTTCGGTCTGTCCCCCTTCACGTGTGTTTCCTTACATGACGAACGTATTTCAAGAAAGGATAAGTTTCCTTTGGTTACAAAACAGACGTCATGATTTTGGTCACATTCTTTAAGAAATGTATAGAAAAAGTGTTTCGAAATTTGCACAAGATTTGAGGTTTCTGCAAACTGTGGGGTAGTGTTACCAGCGAGAAAGAAACGACAGGTTCATTAAAAAAGGGCGACTTCTCCAAAGAACTACGCGAATTCATTTTGGTTAGCAATTTTCTAAAAATAATGAAGGTTTGTCAATTAAATTTCGCAGTTTGCGTACAAAAGACAAAATCTCAAATTTAATAATCATTTTGTTAATTGTTTCTTGAAACTGGAAATCTTCTCAACATTTTGAATACACTCAAGCATTCATAACCAAATTTCTCTCATCTTTTTGTGCATGAAAATCTTTATTGCTCTTTCAGTTCAGAGTGCAGTTTAAATTGTATGAAAATACATAGCAAAATCGATAAAATTTGATTAATCCGATGAGTTTACTTCACCAGGGCAAGTCCGGAAATGAATTATTTCCGCAGCGCACAAAACTGATATACCAGACGAAAGGAAACTACAAGTGCGACTAATGCTGTGGGGAGGAGGATGTTCGCAAGACGATATTCGCGAGAGGGAGAGTAAGTTCTGGAAGAATGTGCGAAAATGGGAGTGAATTGCGATTGTTCGTACATAAGGTCATGGACTAAAGCGGTTCTTGTGAAGACCCTCTATCGTTTAATGGATACTCATAAAAATCAATTGGATTAAATAACCTCCTTGTCCTTTATGACCACAGATTTGAGACACTTGTGGGCTCCATGGGTTACATGATAACAAGCTATGGCAAGTGAACGTAGCCATAAACCTTGAACAAAAGGTATTTCACTACTTGGAATGAAGTCGGCACAACAAAAAGATCGCGTTTATGCACATAATCGGGTCGGAATTCAATAAACTGTCGTTCCAATTGAACGTCCGAAGGGCAGGCTCGTGAGTTTTGGAAATAGTATAAAGAACTGAATGCACTGTGGGTGGGTCCTCAACGAATTTGGGTGTGAGTTACGTGCCGAGACGACGACTGGATGGCACAGTTGGTTAAGTGCCCGCCCTAAGTTAGAGGGGTCCCAGGTTCGAGTCCCAGTGAAAACAAAGTTAATACCCCTTTATCCGGTTTTTTAAATCTGGTCCAGTCTCCATTTTCTGTTGGGATCAAATTAAAGGCACTATTACTGGAGCGGTGCATCAGTGGTACTAGTCTGACTGTGGGTATCACAATGAACCAACATGGTCTAAGTGTACTGGTAAATTCACTATCAGCCCTCTAACCTTAACCTTAGCCTAACCTGCGTGCCGAGACAAATAAGAACATGAATAAATTAAATGAAGAAGAATTAACACGAACAATCAAATTTGTATATCAATTTTTATATAGTTGGCGACAGCTAGCAAAAAATTGAGGTTGAGGCCCAGGTCCATCCCGGATTGTAGCGCTACAAAAAGAAGAAGGAGAAGAAGAAATTACTGTCAACTGCGAAGGAGTGAATTGAATTTTAAGTAGTTGACAGGTGATCACTAATTCAAATTAGAAAGAGTATTGGAGACAAAATAGAGCCTTGGGGTACCCCAGAATTTATTCGACGAATAACAGGCTAAAACCCATCCAACACAACTTGTATTGAAGAGTTCAAAAGATAATTTCTAATTCATGCGCCTATCGAAAGAAGCCATGATACAAAATATTGACACAGCCAGAGGTGATTAATATAAGATTTCGCAGCAAATGTTTTTGACTGTGGCTTTTATTTCAAATTTAAATGAGAATAAATTCGATACATCAGGCATCACATTTTTTAAATTTAATTCAAACGCGTCCCCTAACCAAATAGTTCATTGAATCCAAGTTGAATTTTCCATACTTCAATTAAGGATGATAATTCGACAAGTTTGTCCCGACATTTAATTGAAGTACCCTTCACGTTGAAGCAGTCTGCTGTTGTTCAATAATAACAATAAAATCATTTCGGAAGTTTTTCAAACACTCAACAACTACTCGACCTTCCATTCAGACTGATTATTTTCAAGGATCTTTTACATTTTTCACATGATTTTGGTGGGGTAACAACATAAGCACTTCGTTAACCCGATACTCATCCTGGTCTAATGTTCGATTGACACAACTGACAGATTTAATTTTGCAACCACTTTAAAATCCAACGTTTGTGGGGTTAGGGTGATATAACAATGAACAAAAGGGCTGCATTTTAAGTACAATAATGTGTCAAATAATCATCGAGAATTACATTGTTAGAATTGAGTCCTGCACGAACTCCCGTCGAGGACATTTGAATGATGTTATTCATCATGGCAAGATCCAAAAAATATATTGAAATAAAAATTTGATCGAAATCGGAATCATAAATGTGTTCTAATTAAATTTATTTTCGGCACCACAAATTGGATGATCCTATATAAACTAGAAAGAGCTACACTCTAGTGGTCAGAAGCTGTCTAAAAGTTAAACATCCCTGCTCGGTCATAAATCTCTGCGAATAACAAGGAATAAATGCTAGAAAATGATCTGACTTACCCCCCTCCTTTTCATTAGTTATTACAACTGACTTAAGAATGCCGATTGAATAGTTAGTGAAAGAAGAACGAAGAAAACAGAGTTTGAAAGGCAAGCATTTAAGATAAATGTTCTGAAGCTAAATGCAAACTTTAAAAAGTTTTCAGAATCGGGCTCTTATCCAGTCATCTTCTCAGTGATAGGGAACTCAACAAGTGTTCTTGGTTTGCGTCATTACCCATGTTTACAACTGCAATGTTTATTTTTCAAGACTATCATTTCATCAGTCAGTGAAGGATTGTCATCGAATAAAGGTGTACACAGTTTTTATGCCGGGCATTCATGTTGATTGCTTCTGCAGTTTTAGCTTCACTTCACTTTTTAGCCATTTAACTCGATGCGGAAGAATTTTATTTGTTCCAGGGAATTGCTTAAAAAAACACACACCAACAATTTCTGTCTATCTACAAAAACTCCCTTTACATCGCAACGCATAAGGGCAAAAAAAATATTATCATCGGATGTTTTTGTATACATTGCTGCGCGGAGGATGGAGTGATTGGCTGCAGCCCTCTGGATGTAGCCGACTGTAATGTTTTCAACGAGGATACTGCCTTTTAGGGAAGTATGTATTTTATAAACACAAATAAAATATGCTTTTGCGTCGCTTCAGAGATCCTCTGCGTTTTTGTTTTCGCTTATTTATGTCGAAGGGAAACTTGAATATTTTATGATGTAATTTATCTCAGCCTTTGACCCTTTTTCGAAGAGTTAATTACTTTAGGGTGACTGACGTGAAAAGTGATTGTTGATCCTTTGGGAACTATCGAGTGCTGGTTTGTTTCGGATTTCACGGCGTCCGTGAAGCGGTTTTCTAGGAAATTTTATACGTTTAGCCTTGAAGTGAGACGTGCTCTATTCTCATTTCGTCTCGACATTTTCTTCTTAAATTATTGATTGTTTAAGCCCACGGTTTAAATTCTATTTTGTTTAAACAAGATGTCTCTTCCAGAGGCACCGTCTACATTTAAATGAGTGGGTTTTTTGAATTTCTTTGAATGTTATTTTTAAAGATGAGTATTCCCAAAGTTCAGTTGAGTTCTAAATGCGTTCTACCATTCAGTGCTGTAATTATTCAACAGCCGCTTGAGCTGCTTATTGTAGGCGTAATCGATTCTCATGCTGAAGGTCAATGGTTCGAACTTAGACACAACAATCTTCTTTTATACGGCACCGCCTCTCACTTGAGTCACTGACAAAACTCAGAGAGCATGAAAGTTAAGAAATATACAACCTTAGCCAAATGTATTTTGCACCCTTATCTTTTTGTCTTTGTGCCAAATCACTTATCGCAAGTAATTAATTTGAATTTTATAGTTTTCGGCGACACTAACTGAGGTTGTAAAAGATTCTTATTTTTTCCTCTTTTATTAATTTTTTTGAAGATATAACGAATCTGAAATGGTGCCTAATATATTTGGACACAGCGACTGGATGGCGCAGTTGGTTAAGTGCCTGCCCCAAGTTAGAGGGTTCCAGGTTCGAATCCCAGTGAAATCGAATCTGGTCCAGTCACCATTTGCCGTTGGGATCAAATTAACGGCACTGGAGTAGGTTGCAACCTGTCAGTACAATGGACCAGTTTTGAGTCTGAGTGCTCCAGTGTAGTGTATCGAAAAACCTCTGACAAAAACAAAAAAGAAAATACATTTGACCAAGGCTGTATATGCTACAGTCTGAATTGGAGTTGGACCTATCTTCTACAGCAACCACTTACATTGCGCGTGCTATTGTCCCCTCACGAGTGAAGGGGACCTACAATTTAATGCCGTCTCTGATGCGAAAGTTTGAGAAGCTCTCCCTAGACAGTTTTTTTCTTTGAACATTGCCAGTGACTCAAAAGAGGTGGAGCGTTGAAATTTGAGTCAAGTGCGTAGGAGTCGATGAACATACCCACGACGTCCACACGTCTCGAGCCACATGGCCTGTTTATGTTGACGCTAACAATCTAATGTCAGTGAAAGTTTTAAAAGCAAACGTAGTCCTCTCTAAAGCTTTGTTTGGTTTATGATGGGATTTTCGCTAAAACTTCCTCAAATCCCTCGAAAACATGTACATTTGTATCAAATTAAAGTTCAGCCCATTTGTACACGAAACTTGTTATATCACCCTAAGCCCACAAACGTTGGATTTTAAAATGATGGTTGCAAAATCAAATCTGTCAGTTTTGTGGCCAATCAATCGAACATTTGACCGATTGAAGTATCAGGTTAACGAAGTGCTTACATTGGTTTATATTCCTGTTTGTTCCCCCGCAACATCATGTGAAAAATGTAATAGGTCCTTGAAAATAATCAGTCTGAATGGAAGGTCGAGTGCATGTTGAGTACTTGAAAAACTTCCGAAATGATTTGATGGTTATTATTGAACAACAGCAGACTGCTTCGGCGTGAAGGGTACTTCAATTAAGGATGACAATTCGACAAGTTTGTCCCGACATTTAATTGAAGTACCCTTCACGCCGAAGCAGTCTGCAAAATTCAAGTCGGGTTCAATGAACCATTTGGCCAGGGGACACGTTTGTATTAAATTTAAAAAATATGATTCTCTGTAAAATTAAGTTAAGGTTAAGGTCACAGTCAAAAAAATTTACTGTGAAATCTTGTATTGAACACTTCTGGGCGTGTGAATATCTTATATCCATTACATGGTTTCTACCGATATTCCAAAGTCTACGGTGATTTTGAATGGGTTCCAGTCTGCTATTCGCCAAATAAATGCTGGGGTTCCCCAAGGCTCTGTCTTGTCTCCAATGCTCTTTCTCATTTTTGTTTCTAAATTATCTCCTGCTTGCTTCTTTTAATCTAATTCTCTCCTTCACGAAAGACAGTACCATACATTTTTAAAATTCGCTTAAAAACGAACGACCCTTCGAGGGATCTTTTGAATAGAATGTAAAGGCGGGTGATAAAATTCGTAGGAGGCAGAAATATCACAAAGTCAATCGACTCGCTCGAACCTCGACGTAACATCTCTTCTTTGTCACTGTGTCATCGGTGAACAAATTTGAAGCATTTTAGCGGTAGCGATGATAATTTAAGGCTACGGTAACATCCTTCTAATTTTCGAAGAAGCACAGACCAAAGAAATCAACAGATCTAGCAATTAGGTCTGTGACATTTTGTGGATGGAATTGTTATTGGACAGGTATGTACAAGTGGATTTTCACTTTCCCATAAGCGACAGTTTTGTTTGTTAACGCATCTTATAATTGAAAAGAGAGCTTTATTGATAAAGCAAATTAGTCATCCAAACGCTGATGTTCTTGCACCCAATCGGCGCATGCTCTATGCATTTTGTGCTCAATTGAGTTGAATGAGTTGAACTCTAAGGGTTGTAGACGAAAATAAGAATTCAAAATATACCTAACATAATATGCCTTAAAACGAGCCCAAATTCTTCGGCACTTTCTCTAAGGGGCAACCAATTTTTCTGCCGGGCGTGCAGTCCCAATGAATTCTTTTCCAGTTTTGGCTATAGTGTATTCAGAAGGACAATTATGATGACTATTTTTGTGGTAAGTTTTATCAAGTTTTCGAACAAGTTCAGCATTTTTAGCAAAATGGCAAACCTTAAACAAAACACAAACAGTTTCGGATGTTAGTTCGGTTGGACGTATGTAACTGAAACATGAATATCAAATCCAGACCACAAACTGAATGACCCTACATATGCTTTCAGTTTCAGTGCCGTGGAAGTGATTCTCCGTATTTTGTTTTCTCTTCTAACAGTGAAATTAACGATTTTAACAAGCAGCAAACAGAAACATTCTACTGGGTGTTTTCCAAATCAGGATATTGGGTTCAGCTCTCCCTCGATTACTATTTCTTACACTTGTTGACTGTAAACACTGTGAATCTCCATTATTTATTTAGGCTTTAAGTAATGTTAAAACACTTTCCTTCCTTCGTCACGATGGATGAATTGACTTTTGAACAATTTTACATCCAACCATTAGTTCGGAAGCAACAGAATTTAAACTCCAAGTTTAACTACCTCAAAAATGCGTGATGATTTTTTTCTTTTTTTCAAAATTATTGTTTTAATTCGCCCTTCCTCACTTTGTGCGGACGTTATCTTGCTTAATTAATACATTCTTGATCCAGAATGCCTTCAATGCACCTTCCCGGGTTTAAATTCCCATTGAATTGGAGAATACGAAGTGGAAGGTCTGTCTATTTTCAGAGATTGCTGCAAGTTGAAAAAATGAAATGTAAATCAGTCTGAAAAACACAAGGTAAAGAAGATTGTGAAAAGAATACCAGGGAATCGAAAAATGCCCTTTTTCCATAATAAACAATTTAATTTAAATGAGGTCTTGTGGGAAAAATGACACCGACCGAGAAATTTAAGCAAAAAGGCTGGTTTAATGAGTCTCCATTTTTCAATGAGGATATTTAAGTCTTCTTTATGAATGAAGTGAAAAATTGTGGTGTAGTTGTCGGCCACATTCATTCGACCCTTTTATCACTTTTTGTTGAGGTGAGGGTGTCCGCCGTGGCATTTGCATCAGCAGGTATGCAGAAAACCCATGGTTCGATCCCGGAAACACCAACTCTCATTTTCAAATCACCACCTCATTTTCAAATCACCAACTTCCCAAAATGTCGCCGTTAGGACTCGGCATACAAATGTAAGTTAGCACACACGCCTCGCAACAGCAGTTGCCCCACGTTGGGCGCCAGATAATAATAGACACTTTTCACCTGGCTGTCTTCTGACTGCTTTATTCTTGGAACTTGGAATGCACCTAGTGGTCAATTGTCTTGAATCAGTATACTAGGCTGAACACAAATCCACTGTCAGCAGTCAAACAGGGTGTTCCTTAGAAAACTGTTGTCGTTCGAAAACTATTTGTCTTAAAGAAACACTCTGTTCCGACAATGATATAGGGAGCCTATTTCATCCACAACATCTGTGACTTTAACGGTGTATTGTACAGGGTGGGCCATATGTTCGTTTCGTTTTGGATCAAGTGTTATTTTGACACTGACAGCTCTTATGCCCTCAAAAACTTGACAGAAATTATACAGGGAGCCTATTTCATCGACAACATCTGTGACTTTGACGGTGTATTATACAGTGTGAGCCATATGTACGTTTTGTTTTGAACTAAGTGTTATATTGACACTGACAGCTCTTATGCCCTCAAAAACTTGACTGAAACTCAGTACAGTATTTTCATGGTACGAAATTAATCTATTTACTCGTGAACAACTTTGGGAAACAAAGTCGCTTCCAAAGTGAGTGATGCTGTGTTGGCGAAATAGTTCAAATTTTGAGAATTTCAGTCGAAACTGCGAAACTGCAGCTGGTGTCTCCGCATCATCACTCTACGGTCTACGTTGCCTCCAACAAACTACACCACCTTCACAACACGACGATGCCTTAATAGAAATTAATTAATGGCTCATTGATTAGTAGCATCCTCAACCCTTACTGCATCTTTCTTCTTCCTCCTCCGAGGTGAATGACAAAGAAAAGTACAGAAAGACGATAATGAACGCTCTCTCGCTGCTGCTTTAAGACGGAGGTGATCAATTTAATGACTTAAACTTAAATCATCACAAACGACGTTCTAGTTGAAGAAACACCGATTAAATTCCCATTACATCCGACTCACCAGCGACCACCAACACTGAAACCCCGCTTGAGTGTGGACTCATTTCTTTCTAAATGTGTCACCCTAGAGGGTGGTTCGTACCGAACGTCTGGCAACTTTCCTTATTTACTTGATGCTGTGTGCGAACGAAATCCCAGGATCTGCTTTGACAAACGTCAACAGATGAATGCAGTGGAAAACAGACGACGTACTTTGTGATAGTTTCGAACTTTGTTTGCCACATCCTTGGGCGTTACCTTGTTTGTGTTGATATTCCGAAACGTGCCACAGACTGTGAGGGGATATTAACTGCTGGCGCTGAGGGTTTAGTTATGAAATGATATTATTTTAAAAGCATGCAGATGACAATAAGGTTGTCATGTCAGAAAAGGGTGAAATCTTCTTGAAGCGAATGGCAGGTAAGATAATTCACACACAGCTTGAGTGTTGAAATGTAATATTTCGTTGTCACTATTTTTGAATTCATGCTCTTTTAGATATACACTCCTGGTGTCTAACATTTAATTACTTAACGCACGCTTAAACAAACAGACTATATAATAAACACAGTGTTTAAAAAAGTTCAGTGTTAAGAGACTTACATTGGTTTCCAAAGATCGCTAACGCTTTAGTGTTTAAACTTATCTTATATTGGGTTGTTCAATGAGTTCTGCTGTTTTTTTAGGGTTAAAGTTACACATACGTTGTTGGTACAAAATATTTTACTTAATCCATCATGGTCTATCACTTTCTTCCAACATTCTGAAAGAGGCATAATGACACTTTTGTAAAAGTCGGCGGACTTATGGCTGAAACACAACAGTGCGTTGCGCTAGCCGACTTCATGTTACAGAGGGTGTGCGTTGACGCACTGGAAACATTTCATGCATATACGATATTCCCAGGGGCATCTAAACACTCATAAGCACAAATCAGTCATATAAATTTGTGATTGATTTGTGCTCATAAGTTTGTTATTTATTTTTCAACTGTTGTCATGGCAATTTTCAAAACAAAAAGTAGGAGGTGCTAAACAATGAAGTTAGTGTTCGCAAAATGTATTCGTTAAGCACTATTTTTTATAATATTGAGGGTCTGAAACATTTATTGGTAACAATACTGGAAGCTTGTTAGGAATACGTTTGAAAATGGATAAATATTGAAACCAGTTCGGCTTGAAAAGATTTCGGACATTGATTAAGGACTCAAGTTGCCTTATAAACAATAAAATTAGGTCAATGTTATTGGTGATAAAAATGTAGTACAATATTTCTTTGTATTACAATTCTATTATTATATGAAATATTATATTAAAATAAAAATATGCCTGTACGGCAGATGCACCTCTTCTCAATTTCTTAATTTAAAAGAAAACATGTTTTTGCAAAAGTAAAATATTTTGAAAGTTTCGTTTGTGCCATAATAAGAGTACCATTGGGACGACGTGTTCTATTAAACAATTATATATGTATGTTTTGAGTTAAAATTGTTTAATTTGACGATTTGACAATTTATTTGATAAAACTTGAAATCTAAAGGCATAAAACATTTACCAATAACTAAAAATAATTGGTATTCCCAGAAGAAATAATGTTTGAATTACGTTTATTAAATATAAATGATGATACAAATCAGCTTTAGTTACTAAAGCCTGCGAACAGAGTCCTTAAAATATTTTCCGATAGCCGTCAAATTCACAAATTGGTGACTTAACTGAGGACAATTCATGAATTAGTTACGTTGCCGTGGGCAACCATTCATGAATGAGCCGCCATTTTCGAGGGAAAATGATCCAAATTAGTGTGAGTGAAAATGAGGAAATATTTGTGCATCCATCATCAACCGTCAAATTTATTGGACGATTCGTCAATAACTGTCAAATTATGGTTCTGACTGAGAAAACCAAAAAAGAGTACAAATTGCACGTTTTTTCAAAAAAAAAATACCGGACATTTTTTTATGAGACAAAAAGAGGACATGTTCTCTTAAAAGAGGACGCCTGGTCAGCCTAATTTTGCATTAAGCTCACGTATGTGGCATCTTTACGCGATGCGCACTCATTCAGTTTTAGCACACACTCAAAGACCAATAATGCACTGATGTCTGTTCGCTTCATGCGTCTAATCACTCCCTGATTGTCCAGTGTAATGAAACATTTTTTTCTTTCCTTTAGTTAACTGAGCCAGTACCGAAACTGTCACTTGTTTCTTAATAAATAGGCCCAACATTAACAGAACAATTCCATTCCGCATTTCAACGTCGTTAGTATAGCCTCGTCAACACTCAAACATGCTGGACGCTGAACCTCATCTAAATACTAAAGAAGTTGCCCACCATAATATCACTGAAGCAACAGGAATAAATTGCCATGCTGACCTCGGTGATATTCTGCCCCATTGTCCACATACTGATGTAACACACTCACACAACGCCTTTCAAATCTCCTCTTCGACCAGAGTGTTTCAAATCTTCAAAATTTAGTCAGTAATCGAATGAATGTAGGTTACATTCCTTGTCCTTGGCACCATCCGACAGACCAGTTGAAAAGATAGGAACACCATTATGCAAAGCAGTTTGTATCAATTACGTTTCAGCCTTCTCTCTGATTCCGTTGCAGCAACGAAGTTAAATTGCTTAAATGCTGTGATTCATCCGCACTCTCCCGCAGTCTTCCCGTCATAACACGGAATATATTCATAAAGGTTCATTAAATTACAATTTCTTAAGCCCCACAAAGCTGTCGTCTGTGGACGTCACAATTCTCAAGTGTCAGTGTTTAATTACTGCGAAGCTTCACCAACTTGCCGATGGAAATGTGTTGCGTGCACGGGATGAATTATTCATCATTCTGGATTCGATATTCAAATTTGCTCATTGCCCAAATACGGTCTTACGCACAACGAGTGAATTGCAAGTTCAAGGCCACGAAAGAGGGAACGCAATTCGTTGCGTTCAATAGGGATTTCCTGGGATTAGCAAAGGGAGCAGTGTTGCGTGCCGCATTTGGGATCTGCGAATGAGATTACTCTTTGAGCTACGCAAATCTTTTGGCGTAGGATTACGTGTGTTGTGTTTCGTTTCAACAATTAAAAGACGCATGAACATAAGGAGTTTTCTCTGGTGAGGGTGTCTGGACGAATTGCGTGCTAATGGGGGCGGATAATTAAAAGACGTAACTGTTTTTTCTAGGAAGTACAAGAAAGCGAAACTCTTGTTGTTGTTGGTAATGATTTATTGCGGAGTAAACTGAAGTTATAAGGCTAGCTGAGTTTTGACAAATTGCTCCCATTTCTGCCGCGCATATTTCTGTAAGTGTCTATTGCTTTGGTATCTTTGTGAAAATTAGGTGAATAAATTGCGGTTATGTACGGGCTGCGCCATCTTTTATATCGGTATGTGAATATTGAATAATTTACTTTATTTAATAACCTATTTCCATTTATAGGGGCGCCGTGGCGTAGTGGGTAGCTGCGTCGACTCCTACGCTCGAGGTCGTCAGTTCGAATCTCGAAAAAAACATCAAACATTTTTTCACGGCTCCACATCTTTCGAGTCACTGACAATGCTCAATGAGTAGAAAAAAAACTGTCTAGAAAAAGCTTCTCAATCTCGCCGTTCGGAGTCGGCATTAAAACTGTAGGTCCCCTCCACTCGTGAGAGAACAATAGCATGCACAATACGAGTGGTTGCTAAGAAGCTAGGCCCAGGTCCACCTCGGACTGTAGCGCCGCCATTATTATTATTATTAATTTAATTTGTTTTTGAATACAACATCAATCAAGTGGTTGCCTGCATTGACCAAAGCATGAGCCCTTGTTGCTGCGTTTTCCTCCACTTTCTCGAGCATCTCGGGCATATAGCGTATAGCGATGATTTCGGCACGAATGTTTGCCTTTTTTTCGGATGATTTTTGAGACGCTATTGGAGCACTCAGACTCAAAACTAGTCCATTGTACTGCCAGGTAGTAACCTACTCCAGTGCTGTTAATTTGATCCCAACGGCAAATGGTGACTGGACCAGATTCGATTTCACTGAGATTCGAACCTGGGACCCCTCTAACTTGGGGCAAGCACTTACCCAACTGCGCCATCCAGTCATATTGTTTGCTTAAGCTTATCAATGGCCTAAGGGCTTGCTGACGTAAACTTTACTTTTCTAATAAGACCACAAAAGAAGCCCGGAAGGATCAAATCTGGTTGGCCAGTCAATGTCGCCATTTTTTGAAAGCACGTTCAAAGAATTTTCGTTGTAAAGGGTGGTCCAACGAAAACGCACGATGATAATTGCAAATAAAACAAAATGTTTTGAGAGAATTATCTTAATATTTTTCATTATGATAGAAGGATCTATGACAATTATGTGTGAAACAAAATATCGGCCTAATGCTCGCCATGGCTTCGGTGACATACCTCTATCCGATGGTCCATATTTTCAATGACTCAGACATAATTGAGTTTCAATGTCGTTAATGTGCCGAATTATGTCATGCTTTAGCTGTTGAATTGTTCTCGGCTTATTGACGTGCACTTTCTATCCCCAGAGAAAGAAGTCCAACGGTGTCAAATCACATGATCGTGGCGGCCAATTAACATCACCACGACGTGAGATAACACGGCCGTTGAATTTCTCGCGCAAAAGAGCCATTGTTTCGTTGGCTGTGTGGCAAGTGGCACTATCCTGTTGAAAGCACATGCCGTCCAGGTCCATATCCTCAAGTTCTGGCCACAAGAAGTCTGTTATCATCTAGTGATTCGCATCAGTGATGTTCTTGAGATGTTCAATTGTTGGGCACGACGACGAGTCGAGGCTGACGGCTCTTCTGGTACACTGTTGCGAACAACAGCAATGTTTTCCATAGAACGAACTGGGCGAGCATGCACAGGTGTTTTCACATTTCCTACAGACCCGATTTTCTGAAATTTGCACACAATTGTGTGACTCACAATTAATATCGTACATTATGGTTGGACCACCCTTTAGAAACAGAATTTTTTGATTTGCAGTGTGGCGGGGTGCATCATTTTGTTGAAACCATTTACCACCCAGACGTCTGTTCAAATATTTGAGGACATTCATAATGAGCCAACATCCACCGATATCGATTGAAATCGACTGTTTCGCTTTCTCTCAAGATAAATGACCCAGTGATTGTTTTGGCGGTCTAGGCCCAGATCCACCCCGGACTGTAGCGGCAGCAGAATAAGAAGATGGTTTTGCCGAATACGGCGATCTAGGCAGTCATTTTTTGGTCATACAATTGGTGTTTCATGGATCTTGTGTGATTGCTGTGTTCCCCAAATGTGCCAATTTTGCTTTTTAACGGCACCAAAGAGTGCGAAATGAGCCTTGTTAGTCATCAAAATTTGCTTCCGAATATAAGGTTCAATGTTAACCATTCCAAGCGACCGACGTGGACAGTCTGCAGGCAATATTCTTTGAGTCACTTGCTACGGAAACAAATGCAAATCATCCTTCAAAATGCGCCACAAAGTAACTAACTCCAAACTGCTGAGCGCGTTGATAATAGGACACATATGGATTCTCGGCAGCACTCTCATACAACTACTACTAGTTCATGGGAACATCCTGGACGTTGATGAATGACATGTCGACGATATTCTACAGTCCCGCACTCAACCAAATTCGAAACCAAACGGGGAATAGTGTTGTAAGACGGTGTTTATTGGTCGCAATATTTTCAAAGATATGCACCAAAACTGAACGACTAATTCCAATGCACAGCGTCACTATTTCAACGCTTTAATTTTGTATTCGGCAATTTATAGTTAAAATTGAAACTGAATTGACGTTTCAAGAACATGTCTACCCAAGTCAATCGGTTGATAAATGTCAAAGTTAATCAATGTTTAGATACCGACATAATAGATGGCGCACCTTTTAGTTGAGTACTTGTCCTAAGTCATAACCAGACGTTGCCTTGTCTGCCTTTATCCGCAATGAGGTCTGCATACATTTTTAATTTCTATTTAGAAAATTTAAAAAGAAATAATACTGAGATTCCATTCATCAGTTATGATCTTTATTAACCACATGGGCGTTGGCACTAGTTGTTTAACAAATCCGAGGCAGATGCACCCGTCTTGCCTTCTACCGTGAAAATAACAACGTTTCTACTCTTTTTTTCCAAAAGTGTTCCATTAACCAATATGTCAAATTAACGCAAGACTTTTCTTAGAGGGATGTTAAACTACTTAAGTACACGTTTAACCGATTAGGGTGAACATTTAATTAAAGATTCATCCAGTTACCACAAAGTTTCAGTGGAAAAGTGGCACCTACGACTACGTTGAAAATGTCAATACTCGAATTCCTGGTATTAAACATCATTTATAACCGCTTTCCATTGACGTGCAAATTGGGGTTGGGTGCATCAATTATGAGTCGATTCAATTTCCCAGAACCGCATGTGGGTAGCGTGTCTGCTAGCGAAGGACGAGCATGTCGAGCGAAGAGGATTAAGTCTCCCGCCAAGTGAATTAAATGATAATCAATTTAAAGTCAACGTCTTTATTGTCCGTTAACATTCCTTTTATGATTAAACCTTGACGCCTTTGTTTCGGCAGTCGCCGCTGATTGATTGTAAACATCCATCAAGGTGGTCTTACCAACCATAAATGCGGTCATAATACTTTATGTGCGACCAAAATTTCATACGCGGTAGCGCCTCCGCCTTCTGCTTCTGCGTTTATGGCATTCTTCCGCCTGGCGCATGGCAACGTCCCAATTTATGATAAATTCCATGATAACGATAATGAGCTTTTATGCTTATAGCAGAATTGCAGGATTGGAGGCGAATGCAAGGCAAAGATTTTATGGTTTCGGCTAAAAATACCGTCCAGGCAGATGTGGTCGGGTGCAGGGTGAACGTGTGATGTCCAGCCTTTATCAGGACACTCTAGTTTTGATGGACCGCCATTCAGGAATAAGAGATCCTGAAGTTATATGTCATTTTCATGGTTGCTGCGGATGTCTTTGGATTTATTTGGCGATTTCTTGTGTTTGAATGGCGTCCATGAATGCAGCTGTCGTTTCTTGTTCCACTTAACGTATCTCGTTGCAATTGTTTATGGACTCAATTAAGGCTTGATGTTTGCTGAGCTGATGCATGTAACGAATGTTGTCTGGCACCGGTGTAGAGGTATGCATTGGCCATGATTTTGCTGTACTGGGCTCTAAATATGAGTGGTTACTTCCTCAAAAATGGCTTGGGATAAGACCATAACAAAGGTCTCGAAGGGTAGGCTGAAGATATGACAATCTTAGCTGAGGATCTGTCAAAGCACAAGAGTCATCAAAATGATAAATAAATGCAAAGGAACGTGCTGATTATTGATAAATATAATCTAACTTAATGCAGTCTCTGAGAACTGTCAGTTAAACTAAAATTTTGCAATAATTCAGAGCCAGTCTTGAAGAGTCTTTTGACAATTGCTGAACTTTTTTTTGTAGGTTTTGTCATAAATTCCTGTTTATTTGGCTTAAATAAGAGACGGGCCCAGCAGTAAATTGTTGGCAACAAAACGTGTATGCTGTCATCTAAAAAGAGACGGACTAACGACGACTTGGCCAGAATGTCATTAAAGGAAGATATAACGTGGTAAGGGTCGGTACTTGGTCTATTTCGTCCCCGAATAGAGCGGCTCTAACTGAAATAGACAAAGTCCTTTAACTTCATTACAAACGTTAAGCGCAGAGTTATACTTGCCAATTCCGTTTTTTTCTAACGATGACTTTTTTGAACCGAAGAAGTGACAGTCACCATTTGCCGTTGGGATCAAAGTAACGACAATATCACTGAAGCGGTCGATCAGTAGTACTAGTCTGACTGTGGGTATCACAATGGACCATCATGGTCTAAGTGTGCTGATGAATTCACTAGCAGCCCTCTAACCTTACCTAACCAAAGAAATGGAAACGAATTCAGCATTTTTTGTTCTACGCTGCTCTAATCATGTCCGGTTTACCCGAAAAAAAACAGGGGACCAATTACTCGAAGTGCCTAGTGCGCAAACAATTTTTGTTTAATTTGACGTCTGTCTAGTTAAGGGCTAGTATGCATAATAGATTACAGTATTCTTTCGAAACAGAGCAATTCATTTTTTTTACTTTTTCCAAAATAAATCGACACGATGGCGGAGGATCGAGTGGCCGCGATCCCCTTAGTGCAACAAGCGGCCTACTAAAATTAATGAATGAATCAAATATAGGGTGGGACATCTATTGGTTTCTTTTTAAAAAGACTATAACAACCAGTGCTCAATATTTTTCAACAAGTGCTTTATGAAAAGAGTAGACTTTGCGATTAAATATATATATTCCATCAGGAAAGTACTGGGAATCGATTATTTAAGAAGCCCTGGTGATGAGACATGCGTTTGCAAGTTTGACATGCAATCCAATCAAGAAGCTTCGGAATGACGCCTTCCAATCCAACTGAGCCGAAAACGAATTCGATGCAAATACTAAAGTCGATTCCAAAAAATACGTTTAAAAATGTTTTGATAATTTGGTTATTCGTTGGCGTAAGTGTATTATTTCATTGGAAGCTTACTATGAAAGCCATATATAAATTTAGATAATGAAAAATTGTTGCAAGTGCGTTGTGACTTTATAACTAACAAACGGTCAAACCGAATTCGATAACATTTTTGGGGTGTGTTCGTATGGCCGTGTAGATGGTTTGTCTAAAGCAGGAAATTGGTTGCCTGAACGGATGTAATCGGTAAGAGTATCATTTGACTTTTTTTTTGTTTATTGAACAAAAGGAGTTTTGCCGCGTAAATCTGTTTTTTTTTCAAACTTACAGCTAATCATCATCAGACAATTAGCTTAATTTTTTTATCGTTTCAAGACAAACGTACATGTGCACATTTTATTCGCACTTGCCGGTAAGTGATGTTGTTTTGTTGTTTTTGGTTTGCGAATAATTGAATGATTGAGGCAATGACGTTTACTTAAATCGTAGGGTCTGTCTGTCTTATTGTTCAGGCCCAACTCCGAAACGGTTGGACTGGTTTCAATGAAACTTTGCGAGCATAAAGAAAAGGTTGCCAAGAGCGTCTTTGTTTCATATTCATCATGTCTTCTAAGCGAAAGTAGACGATACGCAGTCACCTGAAGTCACGAATGTGCAAGTTCTAAGAGACGATGTGACCCAAGCTCAATTTTTGATTATTTTATTATCATTTGTATCTACAAATACAAATCGTGCGTCGACCCATACGCATTAGACTTTCACAGTCTAGATTTGAATCCCAGCACAAGCAAACTCTTTCGAGTCACTGACAATGCTCAAAGAGTATAATTGTCTAGAAAAAGCTGCTCAATCTCGCCGTTCGGAGTCGGCATTAAACTGTAGGTCCCCTCACTAGACTAGGCCCAGGTCCACCTCGGACTGTAGAGCCGCCATTATTATTTTTATTATTATTACTATACAACGCTTAAGTGACAGATAAAAAGTAGGTTGCTAAGGTATCCTATTGCTGGGCATATGCAAATAAGGTAGAGGACATTCTATACTTACTCTTAATCAAGGCTGCTTCTGTGGAAGTCGTTTCCGAGGATAACGATTTTTCTGGCATAAAGCTTTTCTGACTGCCTTCAATATTCCTTGGAGAGGACTCCATGATTGTATATATTTTACATTCTTGACAAGTGTGTCCAAATTGAGAAGAGTTTAAAGTCATCCACTTCGAAAACTCTAAACATGCTCGAGCATCTTGAAAGGGCAACTGTGAAGTCGTTTGTACTCAAACACAGTAGATACTTTCCGCAAAAGCAGATTTGTAAACTTTTTCTCCACTTTCTGTTCCACCATGAATCCAACCCCGTCGCTACATTCCCTTTCTCGCATATAAACCCCCACCAAAACCCTAACTCTATTCTCAGCCCAGACACCACAACACTCTTTTTCGCTCCCGCTTAAAATAGTCCATAAAAAGCGCATGAATGTGGAAACATGATAAATAATTGTTCGCTAGAGACGATTATGCATTCAGTGTAACACCGCGGTGCGTTGGCGAAATCAATCGGCGAACGAGTGCAACCATAAAACGATGGCTCCATTAAAATTATGAATTTTCCAGAACATCAAGCGCTGATTGCGATTTACATAATCGGTTAATCAACCGGCGGTAAGAATGTCAATAGCCACGCGGAGAGCGAACCATAAAACGGGCCATAAACAGAACTTATTTGCGGCTGTCGACCCCCATGACCACATCCCGAACCCGACCGCCTGACGCTACAAACAGGGCTGTGGAGTGGCAGCCGAATTTCCCGAAGCCACAACGTACTCAAAACCAACCCGTCTGCCTAATTGAAATGAAGCACCGCTTCGTGTCATCCGCAATTCAACAGATGAACCCACCCCATGCGGCACTTGACGGCTTTGCTCTCGACCGATGTTCGAAATGAGTTTACGACTCCTCCCGGCTGCAACTTCAGTTTGAAGTTCTGCCACAAAAACGGCAAACTCGTGTCCTTTTTGCATGTGTTCGGTGTGTGCGTCCCTGGTGCTGTTCGCCGCCGAAAGGAGTGAAAGTTGTGACCTTGAATGTGCGCTAAAGTTCCCTTTAATACCGAGGGACTTGTTTGCGAGTTTGGTTCAATGCCATGTTCGTTTTGCCATAAACACGAGTTCATGACCTCCTTGGAGCACAGAATATTGTTCTTCTCCACGTTCGCTTGGATTGTGTGGCACAATTCGGTTTCACGAGGGTGCTCTCGAGCAGAGTACTTTTCGGGGTTGATTAGAAGTGTGACATTTATGAGCGATGATGCTGCTCATGTCGTTCTTGACATTTCGTCAAATTGCTTTTCAGGGTGTTTTGGGTGCATTTTGGGCGTTGAAAGTTTTTCGCTTGGGGACACATGGGACGTGTTGGGTGAGACATGTGTTCCTGTTGCGGTTAACCGACATGTTGTGATGTGTCGTCAGATTGTTTGCGATTTTTCGAGGTTTCCCAGATCTTACAGCCATATGTGTGCACTTTTTGTGCCACGGAGTTTTTTGCGATTTGAAATGTAGATGACCTTTTTGAATAAGGACTTGTCTGTCTGCATTAGGGACGTAGACTTCAGGTCAATACTGAAAGTCTCTCTGAATGTTTTTGTTTCGGCAAAGAACTTTACAGACTCGTTTGTAAATGCCAGATTTATTCAGAGTTAAGTGAATTCTTTTGTAAAGGGAAAGATTCGGGCAACAGAATGACAACGACAAAATGTTCTATGAACTTTTCTTTGGATATTGTGACTGATTAGTGTTTATCCCTTGATTAGCCTTTTTCGAATAATTCGCTACCACTGTGTTTGTTGGTTTCAAATACATTTAGATGCAAAACAAAAAGAAGCTCACTGACTATCACTAGAGGCAAAATGAGTCAAGAGCTCGTACAGTTGCTGGCATACTCAATAGACCTTGATGTGACTGCTCAAATACAGGGATCCGTCAATAAGACGTTGACTGGTATTGAAACAGAAGCGGCTAAAATGGATCTGGTGGCAGATGAGGACAAAACAAAATACATGCTGTGTTTGAAAAATTAAGCACAACACAGACGACTTGGCTAAAACGTCACAAGGGGCTTCAAGGTATTCGAGGACTTTGTCTACCTCCGACCCGCGGTAAACTACACCAGCATTCTTTGCCCTCGAGATGCAATTGAGTTCTTCCTGACTTTGTACAAAGGCATGGGCAATATCCAAATCGGATAAAGAAGTCTTTTCGAGAGAAAAATTCTGTTTGTGATCTTTGGTCCTATTTGCGTTGATCGTGGTTGGAGGAAAGTCTTAAACCACCAATTATATGGTCTCTACAGCGACATGAGACAATACATAGTATATACATACTATGTTTCTACGGATCCAACAGTTTGCGGGCTAGGGTATGTGGAGCGTGTGAAAAACTTACCTCTGTTCCGAAGGATCTTCCATTCTCAGCCTTTAGGATAATGAAGGAGAGGACGTCTCCAATTGAGATGGAGCACAGAAATGAAGAAGGATCTCAACTAACTTGACGTGCGAGACTGGAAACGGCTAGTCTTAAGATCGTGCTAGCTGCAGAAACTCGTTGTTTGAGAAGTCCGCACCGCACTGTAGCCTCATTCAAAAAAGAAATTCATAGATGACGCCAAGAATAAAAGTTGTTAACAGGTCCGATCGATGTCGGGGAATAACTTGAGAGTCTCTTGTATACAAAAAATATTAATTAGAGAATAGTATCTTGTCCTTTTATAACTCCAAAGAAATAGATGCATAAAAGTAAAGCTGTACTTCGGCTGTACTTTTAAAGAATGCCACTCTAAAATATTTTTTTCACGACAGAGCTGCACAAAATATGGCAAAAATTCACATCGAAGGAGTTTTTCATTTAAGGGTTGCGTTAAATTTTATGAAACTATTCAAGCGCCTATTGGAGCGGTTTAAGCTATGCGAGTGAAATGTGAACTGATTCATAATTGGAGACGAATCTCGGATCCGCCATTGTACTCTAGAGACGCAAAAACAGTCTGCACAACTGACTGCAAGTGGCCGGCTACATGCATTACATTACATTACGGCATGACAGAACTTAATAAATTGAAGGCAAAATTGTAGCCGTGTGCCATGACGTAGTGGGTTCATTACTACACTGAAGTTCTAGGTTTGATTCTGCACACATTAACTTCCATGTTTCACGACACCGCCTCTTTGAGTCATTGACAATTCTCAGAAACTAAAACTGGTTAAAAAATACTTCTTAAACCTCGGTATTTGCTTTACACTCGTTAAAGACCAGACCAGGTTACAGAAAAAGGTAGGCCCAAGTCCACACCGAACTCGTAGAAAGAATTACAATTGAAAACAATCATCGTAAAAGTTCAAAAACAACAGCAATTAAATATATTTTAAATCACAACAAATGTCAGTTTGAGAAAATCGGAAAAAAAATGAAGACAACATGGTGTTCGTGATAGCTTTGCTGAGGTGATGTATGACGTCATCCTGCGTAGAGGGCGGAAGGTTGGGTTACCTTAGGTCAGGGGGCTGCTAGTGAATTCACCAGCACACTTAGACCATGTTGGTTCATTGTGATACCCACAGTCAGACTACTACCGCTGATCGACCGCTCCAGTGATAGTGCCGTTAATTTGATCCCAACGGCAAATGGTGACTGGATCAGATTTGAAAAACCTGATAAAAGCGTATTAACTTTGCTTTCACTGGGATTCGAACCTGGGACCCCTCTAACTTGGAGCAGGCACTTAACCAACTGCGTCATCCAGTCGCGAAAACAAATGACAATTTCCTTCACATTCTAGGTTTTTTTTTTTTTTTAAGTAAATTCTTTAAATTTTTCCTCAATTTTTATTTTTAACTTTTTTGCGCACATTATTAACTTGGGCGGATGTTTAAAAAACAAAAATCGAGTGTCAAAAACCGCTCAAAATGGGGACATGAACTCAGAAATAGTGATTTGACAAGTTGTCACCTTGTTTTCCCTAGTCTATGCATTGCAATGTGGGCGCCGTGGCGTAGTGGGTGGGTGCGTGGACTCCTGCGCTCGAGGTCTAAGGTTCGAGTCTCGAAAAAAAAACGCCTAAAATTTTTTCACGGCTCCACCTCTTTTGAGTCTGACAATACTCAAGGAGAACAACTGTCTAGAAAAAGCTTCTCAAAATCGCCGTTCGGAATCAGCATTAAACCGTAGGTCCCTTCCACTCGTGAGAGAACAAAAGCACGCACAACACAAGTGGCTGCTGAGAAGCTAGGCCCAAGTCCACCTCGGACTGTAGCGCCGCCATTATTATTATTATAAAGGGTGGTCCAACGGTATATAATTGTAAATAAAACAAAAACTTTTCAGAGAATTATCTTAATATTTTTCATTATGATAGAAGGATCTATGACAATTATGTGTGAAACAAAATATCGGCCAAATGCTCGCCATGGCTTCGGTGACATACCTCTATCCGATGGTCCATATTTTCAATGACTCAGACATAATTGAGGTTAAATGTCGCTAATGTGGCGAATTATCTCATCCTTTAGCTCTTGAACTGTTCTTGGCTTATTGACGTGCACTTTTTCTTTTAAATATCCGCAAAGAAAGAAGTCCAACGGTGACATGACAAATCACATGATCATGGCGGCCAATTAACACCGCCACGACGTGAGATAACACGGCCGTTGAATTTCTCGCACAAAAAAGAGCCATTGTTTCGTGTGCTGTGTGGCAAGTGGCACCATCCTGTTGGAAGCACATGTCGTCCAGGTTCATATCCTCAACTTCTGGCCACAAGAAGTCTGTGATCACCTCGCGATAGTGAACACCATTCACGGTAACTGCTTGGCCGACCTCATTTTCGAAGAAGTACAGCAATGTGCGAGCAACAGCAATGTTTTCCGCAGAACGAACTGGTCGAGTATGCGCAAGTGTTTTCACGTTTCCTACAGACCCGGTTTCTGAAATTTGCGCACAATTCTACCGGTTGTGGACAAATTTGGTCGATTATGCTGACCAAAAAAATCACGAAGTGCACGAAATGCATTTTGATTTGAACGCCAATTTTCGTAAAATGCTTTAACAGTCTTAACGCGCTGCTCAATTGTGCACATCTCCATGCTTGTTAAACACTGAAACAAAGAAATGTCAAATTAAGTTGGGCAAAAAACTTGACGTAAAGTGTGACTCACAATTAACATCGTGCACTATGGTTGGACCACCCGATTTATCGTCACTTGACATATTGAACTTTTCATGGTTACATCGATGTTAACGTCGCATAACATGCGCTGTTCTGTTTACCGAACCCCTACTAGGGTGTTGATTTACCACGGGAAGCTTTCTCCCACATGACAAAGGATGAAGCAGGCAGGTGTGCTCTCAACAACGAAATATGGGAAATTGATTTTTTGACACACACGAGGGATTAAACACAACCTTCCAAACACAAAGTACGCCTTCCCCCGTGTAGATTTAATTCTGCCAGGCCTTCCTGTTGTTTCGGTTGAGGTGGAATATTTTAAAACTTTTGAACTGTTGCATGGTTTGATCCTTGTTCCGATTCAGCATGTACCCGGTTATGATTGATTGATTGGGATGATTTTCACTCTCTTCCATTGTGTTTTTGGTCGTTTCTCGATATTGGGGTCGACAATCAACAGTCGGGATACCGGATTTGTCCTGAGTGACTGGCAAGGAGGAAATGACAGTGTACGTTTTTTTAAATCGAGAACGCCGCCGTTGTATGATTTTTAAATTATTTGAATGTCTGTTCCTTTTTTTTCGGAGGGTTCTTAAAACCCTTTGGAGCACTCAGACTCAAAACCGGCCCATTGTACTGCCAGGTAACAACCGAATCCAGTGCCATTAATTTGATCCCAACGGCAAATGGTGACTTGACCAGATTCGATTTCACTGGGATTCGAACCTGGGACCCCTCTTACTTGGGGTAGCCACTTAATCAACTCCGCCATCCAGTCTGTACATGCATCAGATATATTTTGCCACTCCAGTTATGTCACACATGTTACGCCGTCACGTGTAAACAATTCTCGGATATCACTTACTGTCGATGGTCACACACAGAACTGAATCAATTTACTTCCTAATCAGCCCACAGAATTGGGTCAGTTTGCCGCTTCCGTTTGTGGCAAATATTTGCCATCCGTCCTCGCCACCTACTCGTATATCCGATTCCAGCGTTACTGTCAGTCACATGTTCTATACTTGTGCTCGTATATCCGAAAGTTATGTGGTGACTTTTTGACATCAAATCCTTTTTTTCTCTTGTGTCATGTCATTGACTTCCGTGCGTTCGTCGACTGTCACTAAATATTCGATACAAACACATCATTGCAAAAGCAATCAAATCAAGGAAACGGAATCCTTTTATGGAGCCTTCCTTCGGAACTTGAATAACTCTGCGGAAGAATCTAGTCAATGATTTTTGGATTCATTCTAATTCAATAACTTTATCAACCCCGCATATAGTCAGCAAGTTTTTTTTTTGCTCAGAGGACGATAAATATCGAAGCGGAAGTTGCTGAGTATGCAAATTATTTCCCTCCCAAACGAAAACACTGGGAGGAGGCGAAAGGACGGGCACGGAAACATGTGGTTGGACATTGCATCTGTATTGTGTTCGAATTGTTTGTGTTACCTAGAAACTGGGTATGATATCCTTTGCACAGAAATTAATGAAGTGGAAAGAGATTTATGAATTTCAAAATCGTTTCGAGTGAGGGGATGAAGAGAAAATTTGCAACAAATCTTTAAAGTGATTTGGGCAACACTTTAAAGATGATTGAAGATAATTTCTCTATCCTTGAATGGAGAAATTGTTTAGACATCATTCGACTTCCAAAGTTGGCTTTGCATTGGCTCAAAACTTTGAACTAAACTTCGCCTGCTCCTGCTAAATATTTTCAATTACCGCAACAGGACTTAGAAGTGCAAAAAAAAGAGAAACGAATAAAAACTTTTAAACGAAATTCAAAACAATTTTTCATTAAGACTCCCTTAAGACGCATTTAAAAATGGGTATTAAATGCAAATTATAGACAGAATTATGCATTTTTATTAGTATACATCTCGAGTGTGGAAAAAATTCGCTAAATGGAATAAAATTAAGCAAATTAAATTAAAAATTTAAAAAAATGTGTGATTTTTCAATAAGATCAGGAAAGGAGTTTCTTGTAAAACAAGGCGGACTGCGGATGGAAGTCATCAAAAAGAATTTTATTATTTACTAATTTATTTTTACGCTCTTCAAGGGACTAAACATTAAAGCAGAATCATATTAGACTTGTGAAGTGTTATTGTTACGTGATGGTAGGTTGCTGCTCTCCAAGGTTGGGTTACGTTAGGTTAGGAGGGCTTTATGCAGTTGCCAGCAATTACACCCTGAGGCCATTGAGGCCCATTGTGTATGCCCTGTAAGGATTGCATGTTTTCCGAGGATTCCGAGGATTAACGCACCTATCGTGCAGTGCCCAGTGAGAACCCCTATTAAGATGAGTATGATTTTCTTATTGTTGGATATGAGAGATTTGGTCTTGTTGATATTGTATTTGGGCCATAAGCAGTGGGATATGGCGCAGCCTGGGTGGCTTTGCCACTGTTCGTTTGCTGATGACACGGATACTTGTTCAATGACTCTTTTGGCTGAGCTAATGGGAGGATGGATAGTATTGTCAGCCGACTCTGTACCTGAACTTGAACCTGTCCGTCCCAGTTCATCTGACTTTTCGTTTCCATCAATGCTGGAATATCCAGGAACCCAGCACAGAAGGATTTTGTGGCGGTTCAGGCTTTTAAGCTGCTCTCCACACTTGATAAGGCTCTCTTAGAACAATATTGTCCACTGTGTTGGTTGCCCTAGAGTTGCCTACTGTAGTTACTCACATTACTTGTACCAAGCTGGAGGTATGCAATAGACCGCTTTAATTGCTTTTGGTAATAACAAATTCCACAACATTTATTTATTTACATTTTTATTTTATAATAATAATGGCGGCGCTACAGTCCGAGGTGGACCTTGGCCTAACTTCTCAACAACCACTCGTATTGTGCGTGCTATTGTTCTCTCACGAGTGGAGGAGACCTACGGTTTAATGCCAACTCCGAACGGCGAGATTGAAAAGCTTTTTTCTAGACAGTTATACTCCTTGAGCATTGTCCGTGACACGAAAGAATAAAAAAATGTTAGATGTTTTTTCGAGATTCGAACCTTAGACCTTGAGCGTAAGAGTCGACGCACCCACTGACCCACGGAAGATAGAAAAAGAAAAAATTGGAGAAAATTGAGGCAATCACAAAAGACCGATATATGAAGCAGCTGTCATTCTCGTGTAAAACCCGTCTTTACAGAGGATATTCTTGTTGTCCCCACAGATGGCGTTGGGTTGATATATTTGTTTTTTCTCACCTATTTGTTGCAAACTGCACCTAACGTTGCAGCTAGGTGGCCACACTCTTGGAAGATCGTTGATTTATGGATAAATTTCCACATTTTTGCTGTCATTCGCATCAAATATGTCTCATAATTTTGTTAAGATGGTCTAAATGTTTTTCTTCCTCCTTATTCATGCAACTTCAGTGGCATGGTTTTCAATTGTGTAGACTCTGCGACTGGATGGCGCAGTTGGTTAAGCGCCTGCCCCAAGTAAGAGGAGTCCCAGGCTCGAATCCCAGTGAATTCAAATTTGGTCCAGTCAGCATTTGCCATTGGGATCAAATTAACGGCACTGGAGTGGAGTAGGTTGCTACCTGGCAGTATAATGGACCAGTTTTGAGTCTTAGTGCTCCAGTGTAGTGTTTCGAAAACCTCCGAAAAAAAACGTTGTTTGGTTACAAGTGTTGTTCTTGATTACTTTAAGAAAGCTTTTAGTTTTGTGATAATCTACCTTAAAACAAGTTTATCTACCAAATCGAACACCTACTCGGTCGAGGATCTTCTACATAAACACGCTTCGAATAATTATCGAACAGGGTGCTGAATGTAGATCAAAGCTTCACCTAGTGTTTATTGATTTTGTAATGGGGTTCTGTAGTGTGAACAGATAGTTTAACTAGGGCAATTCGGCATGTAGTTTATGCCGGACTGAAATGTCAAGTGCTTAAAAAAAGAAAATTGTCAAAGGCTAAATTAAAACAAGGCTACATCCTTAGACCAATTTTATTTCTTTTGGTGAGAAGCCATCGGATTCAAGCAGCCCGCCGACAGAAAATGAAGGAATTCAATAGACACTAATGATCCACTTAAAACACCTGGACTACACTGACGATGTATGCCTATCTTCGCATCGAATATCCTTGAAATGCCGTCAGAAGTGAGAGAGAGGTGACTGTCGGGCTGACGATAAATGTCACGAAAATGAAAATCCTCAGTTTTGGAAAGACCTCAACAGCTCAGATATGCATTGCTGGACAACCGGTTGAAAGTGAAAAGGAATTCAAGTATTTTAGAAGTACTGTTTCAACAGTGCAACCGAACTGGACGTTGCCAAAAAAATCCCTTCTTATTCGAGATGCAATTAACCTGAACACGGAGGTGAAACTGTTCCACGGCAGTATCGTATCTGTGATGCTGCAGATGTAGAGGTAGCGCACGGAAAGTGATCACCACTATCACAAGGAAGCTGCAAGCTTTCATCAAAAAGTGTCTACGCAAAATATTGCCGATTTTCTAACCCAATCGTAGCTGTAACGAACATCTTTATCAAAGGACGGGCCAGAAATCAATTGACATAATCTTTCAATGACAGAAGTGGCAGTGAATTGGTCACACATTACGAAAGAGCGACAGCTGCATAGCTAACAATGCAATGCAATGGAACCTTTCAACACAGGATGGCAGAAGTCCTGGATGTTCAAGGGATACTTGACACTTAAGAGTGAGGTGTGAAGAACGGCTCTCTTTTTGAAGAGAATTCAGAATTGTGCAAAAAATGTATGCAACGCAATTAGCTACCTTCTTTCTCGTGTTGATTAATAGAGACTGCATATTTCATCAGATAGCAGCTGATTACTCATGCAGGAATGTTAGAAGAATTGAACAGATTTTTTCCAGAAAACAAACTAAAGGATGAAAGCAAAGAGGGTCGTCAAAATAAATAGCAAAACATTGCACATTGCGTGGTTATGTAAAGCATTTTAAGCTTCATTCATTCAAGTAGACATCCTCCTGCAATAGTCTCATCCATGAGAACGATGTCCATTCATAACTCGTGATGAATGTGTTACACGTTTCCAGTCTATTTTCTAATAGTTCAGGGGAGCAATTTGTGGCTATGAATACTTCTTCAATTTACAACGTCTACGACTCGGGAAAACATGTAATGGATTTGGCCAGTGATGTGTAATGACTTGTCCTTTATTTGATTGCCACTTAGGATAGGAAGCTGAAATTATGGAATCATGCATAAGACGTCATTGCGGGATGCTACCTTGCCTCGTATGGCCATCAGCTAAGGGATTCGTTTGATCACTTAAGTGGTGGTAAAATAGTTTATTGCGAAGTTTATGATTCAACCACAAACGTGCGGTGTACCAAATGGATATGTGCGGAATTTGGGCTTGACGACTTGTGATACTTCGTGTGTTATAGCACGACGTTGGGATAGTTTAATTTTTAAAATATTTTTACAAAGATTTCTGTTTAAGTTACTATATTTCAGTCGAGCTCTTATGTCAATAATTTTTGTAACGAACCGTGGGACCAGAACTCGCAAACAAAATTCACGCGTCTCGTATTCTCCACGAGCAAAATATTTGACACCGCTGCAGTTGCGTCGCACGGTTTGAATTAGCTTATGATGCAATTTTTTGTACGCACAAGGTGCAATTTGTATGAGAGCTCGACTCAGTCCGTCGTGTGCATTCAAAGGGTCAACACCCAAATAATAAAGAATAATATTTAATAATTTCAGTGTTTCATTTTTTTCAAAGTTCTTAATTAAACATTGGCGACCGTGACAGGACACTACTAAAAGAGTTTAGTAGCCTGTAAATTGTGAAATAAAAAAAAAAAACAAATAAGTAAAAAGTGAAAAGTTGTGTCCAGTGATTTCATTTTTAATAAAAAAAAAAAATATATTAAAGTGATATGTCGCGTAAACTAGAAGAACTTGCGGACCGTCAGAACAAAGTTGGAGAAGAAATTTGTATTCTTGCTCGCAACTATGGAAAAGACAGTTCAAGCAGGAAGACAAGAAGCTATCTGGAGCAACGTTGGCAATTATTGGATTCCTTATGGGAGGAATTCGATAATAATGACAGCGAGATACGTGACAACTACAGTGAAAGTGTTAATCACGATTATTTCGCTAAGTCATACTATGACAAGATAAAGTCAGTATATGAAAACATTAATAAAGACATAGCCATGAGGCTATCGGAACAGCCAGTGCAGACGGAGCGAAAGGAGCCATCAGCAGGACCAGTAGCTCCAGCAGTACCAGCAGCCACAGCAGCAGCAGTACCAGCAGCCACAGCAGCAGCAATTCAAGCAGCACCAACAGACCCAGCAGCGGAACGGACGTATGGTTTTGACCACTATGCCACAGAAAGGCGAAATATAAAGCAACAGTCAGTGGGACAGCGATCAAAGGAAGGTGTAAATTTACAGGAAAGGCTAACCTTGCTCATGTCCATACTTCAGCAATCCCTCGATAAGAGCAAGGTAGAATTAGACCAAAGAAAATCTGATTCCGTTTACAGAATCAGAGCAAGGTCCATTGAGGAAACTTGGGATGAAATTCGTGAGCTTCGTACAAGGTTGGGGGATCAAGCATCCATCCAAGAAACTCGAGATCATTTCGATATGAGAGATGTAGTCGAGGCCACACTTATCGAATTGTGCGAAAGGTTGGAAGGACCTAAAATGCAAGCGAATCCAATTACCACAACAATGAAACTGCCGAAAATAGAATTGCCAAAATTCGATGGCAACTATCTAAACTGGCGTCAATTTCACGATCTTTTTAAGCAGCTTATTCATGAACAGCCAATACCACCGGCCCAAAAGCTGTACTTTCTTCGCGCCAACGTGACTGGGGAAGCGCATAATCTAATTCAGCATTTCCAGCCAACAGATGCTAATTATGAAGTGGCTTGGAGAACGTTAGTTGAGCGATTCGATAATCGGAGACTGCTACTAACGGCTCAACTGACAAGATTACTGTCACAATCTTCAGCAATGGGAACTGCCAATAGTCTGAGAAGATTGCATGACACAACGAAAGAAGGAATGCAAGCTATCGCAAACCTGGGCATCGACATTAATAACTGGGACCCACTGATAGTTCATCTAATGCTGCAGAAACTGGATAAGGAAAGCAGAGGTTTGTTCGAGCAGTCGTTACAAGATCCTAGAACCAGCCCGAGCTTAGATGAGTTCCTGAAGTTTGTGGAGTTGAGATTCCAGACATTGGAAGCGATGGGTACCAAGGATGACAGGAAAAGATCAGCCGCGCTAACTGCAACAAATAGTGTCAATAGTATCAATTGCACTATGTGTAACTCGGGTAAGCATAAGATTTATAATTGCTCACAGTTTCTATCTCTTTCACAGGATGAACGAGAAAAGGCTGTTCGCAGACTACAACTTTGCCGAAATTGCCTCAAGACAGGTCATTATTCTCCATCATGCCAGTCCAGATCTTGCCAAAAATGTGATGGCAAGCACAACACACTCCTTCACCCTCGTCAACAACAGGTTCCTGAGCAGGAAAAACAACAATTTCAACCAACATCTAACCAACAGAAGAAACTGCAGCTAACTCAAAGTAAGTCCTATTTGAATAAGAAGTGCGAATTACAACCTGTCATGTCCGGTAATGCAGCCATAGATCTTAAGAAACGTCACGTCTATCTCGCTACTGCGATTGTTAACGTCATTTCCGCCTGCGGCACTCGCATCCCATGTCGTGCTCTATTGGATTCCGGTTCGCAAATCAGCTTTATAACGGCGAGCATTGCACATGAGCTAGGACTCAAGAAACACAGATTGGAAGTTCCAATCAGCGGCATAGGAGGTAATGAGTGCAAGGCCGAGTTTATCGCACAAGTCACTATTGAGTCGAGGACATCATCCTATAAAACAGCAATTGAGGCCAGCATCATGCCTCGTATAAGCGAATACAAGCCCATTCATGAAATGCATACATCGTCCTGGAATTTACCGCCAAACGTGCACCTTGCTGATCCTATGCATTTCAAGGCGCAACGCATCGATATTCTGTTGGGAGCAGAAATATTTTTTGATTTGCTTCTGCCAGGAGAAATAAGAATATCAGATAACCTTCCAATGCTACGTAACACAAAATTAGGATGGATTGTAGCCGGAAGTATACCAGTGAACGCGACAACGACGCACTGTCATATAGCTACAAGGCCCTCAATCTCATCATTGGACAAGCTGGTTCGGAAATTTTGGGAAACTGAGAATCATGATGCTCCGATAAGAACAATGAGCAAAGAGGAACATGATTGCGAAATACATTTCCAGAAAACCATTAGAACAAATGCAGACAATAGATTTGTAGTAAGTTTGCCATATAAAGAAGATCCTAATGAAACATTAGGAGAGTCATTCGAAATGGCTAAAAAACGTTTTCTGGCATTGGAAAGGAAATTGGAAAAAAATAGTGAGTTGAGAGAAGCATATACGCAATTCATGGAAGAGTATGAATCGCTCGGTCACATGAGTCCAATCAGCGATTGCAAACTTGGTAAAACGCATTATATTCTTCCACACCATTGTGTTATAAAACCCGAAAGTTCGTCAACAAAACTGAGGGTGGTATTCGATGCATCGGCAAAGAGCTCATCTGGTTGTTCATTGAATGACATTTTAATGGTTGGACCAACAGTTCAACCAGATTTATTCTCAATCATCATTAACTTCCGAATGCATAGATATGTTTTTACTGCTGATATAAGTAAAATGTATCGACAGATCTTGATAGATCCTAAGGACAGGATGATGCAGTTAATCTTATGGAGACCACATCAGAGTTTTCCACTGCGAATATACCAACTCAATACTGTAACTTATGGAACAGCATCGGCGTCATATTTAGCTACAAGATGTCTGGCAAAACTTGCGGATGACAATGGAGAAGAATGTCATCTGGCTTCGCATGCTGTTAAAAACTGTTTTTATGTCGACGATTGCCTTACTGGGGCAGAAAGCATAGAAGATGCCAAAAGGTTATTAACTAAAATCTGTCATCTGCTGAAAAAGGGCAATTTTGAATTACGAAAGTTTTGTGCTAACCATCCAAAAATACTGGAAGATATTCCTGAGCAATATAAAGAACAACTTGTCACATTTCATCAAAGTGAAGTAATAAAAACTTTAGGATTAATCTGGGATCCTTCTTCTGATGCATTTAAATTCAAGTTTGAGATTGATGTAACCAACGAAGCGTATGAACGTGTTTGCAAGCGAAGAGTATTAGCTGATCTCGCCAGGCTGTTCGACCCCCTAGGATTACTTGGACCCGTTATAGTACTTGGAAAACTCTTTTTGCAGGATCTATGGAAAACAAATTTATCTTGGGACGAACCACTTTCCGAAGAGCTGTCAATTAAATGGCTTAATTATATAAAAGAGTTCTCCATGTTGAAAGAAATAAATATTCCCAGATATGTTTCACTGCCTTGCAGCTATGTCCAACTGCATGCTTTTTCAGACAGCAGTCTAAGTGCCTTTGGTGCATGTGTCTATCTCAGATCCATTGATAACCAAGGAAAACTGTATTCACAACTTTTGTGTTCAAAATCGAGAATTGGGCCTCTCAAGACAATGTCTATCGCGAGGTTGGAATTACAAGGTGCGGTGCTTATGGTTGAGTTAGTAGAGAGGATATCACAGCTGCTATGCGATAAAATAAAGAAAATTACATATTACACTGACTCCACCACAGTGCTGGCTTGGATACGATCCCCTTCTTATACTTGGGAAACGTATGTTGCAAATAGAGTTGCAAAAATTCAAGCAAAAACAGATATAAATCAATGGAATTACATAAAGGGAAGCAACAATCCGGCGGATATGATATCAAGAGGTGTGGATCTTCGAACTCTTCTCAAAAAGCCACTATGGTTTAATGGGCCTGATTTTCTTACCAAAGACGAAGGATACTGGAAGGTGGCGCCACATTGTTTTCCAGAAGATATTCCAGAACGGCGCAAGAATAAATCTGTGTTAACAATGATAGCAATTAGTTATGAAAATTTGATTGAGCAAGTGAATCATAGAAATTCATTTTACGTACTGCAAAAGATATTTGCATATGTTTATAGATTTTATAATAATTGCAGGAAGCATAAATCATTAAGAAGTGGCACTCTTTTATCTGTAGAAGAACTTCAACAAGGAACCAATTTTATATTTATAAGTGTGCAACGAAGAGAATTTCCACATGATTATAGTACTCTGCAGAAAGGAAAGCGCCTACTCAAACATTCCAGCATAGCATCGCTATCACCATTCTTTGATGAAAAGACCAAATTAATTAGAATTGGTGGAAGATTAAAAAATGCATCAATTATGGCCGACGCTAAGAATCAAATATTGCTACCAAAAGACAATAATATAACGAAACTGCTTTTAGCATATTTACATCAAAAGCATATGCATGTAGCACCCAGAGCTCTAATCGCTATCTCTAGACAAAGATACTGGATCTTAAGTGTTGGGAGAATGGCGCGACAAACAGTTTCCAGATGTGTAATCTGCTTCCGGTTGAATCCACGACCTTTAGCACAGATGATGGGCAATTTACCCAAGGAGAGAGTTAATCCGTCTCGTCCATTTTTATATTGCGGAGTAGATTTCTGTGGCCCTATAAAGACACATTACAAAATCAGAGGTAAAGGACCCACAAAATCGTACTTAGCTGTTTTCGTGTGTTTTGCGACAAAGGCGCTACATATTGAGGTGGTGGGAGATCTCTCTGCAGAATCTTTTATAAATTGCTTAAAAAGATTTATTGGCAGAAGAGGATTATGCCATACCATTTTCTGTGATAACGCTACAAATTTTGTAGGCGCAAAAAATGAATTGATGAATCTTAAAATGGCTTTTGAAGATGAGAACAATCAATCATCAATTAAGGCAGCTTGTTTGGAAAATGGAATAAATTGGAAATATATCCCACCACGTTCTCCACACTTCGGCGGTCTCTGGGAAGCTGCTGTAAAGTCTGCAAAAAACCTTCTTGTCCGCTATCTTCGTGAAGCATCTCTCACCTATGAAGAGCTGTCGACAGTTGTTATTCAAATAGAAGCCATCTTGAACTCCCGGCCAATTACTGCTATGACATCCGATCCAAATGATTTGGAAGCATTAACACCTGGACATTTTCTAATTGGAGCACCACTGACGGCTCTACCTGAGCCGGATGTTACAAATAATAAAATGGGTTGTCTTAATAAATTTCGCCAAATTCAGTGTCTTCAGCAGCATTTTTGGAAGCGCTGGTCTTTGGAATATTTAAGTTTATTGCAGCAACGAATGAAGTGGAGGACCGAATCGAATAATTTAACTCCTGGTACACTTGTTGTCATAAAGGAAGCTAACATTCCTCCAATGAGTTGGAAATTAGGACGCGTAACAGAAGTGTGTGAGGGAGGTGATTCTCTAGTGCGGGTGGCAAGGGTAAGAACTCAAACTGGAACTTGCTTAAGAGCAATACACAACTTGTGCCCACTACCAATAGAAAGTTCAATAGAAGAGGATAACCAAGAGCCCAATAATAAAAAAGATACCATCATAACTGAAGATACGTGTACTCAGGGCAGAAACCTTCGGAGTAAGAAATCTCTGAAACCTTCACTCTTAGCCGCAATGCTTTTGACGTTACTTATTTTACCCACATCCATAACAGCAACGAACGAAGATATTCTGGTAAGCAAGCTTGATGATGCAGCAGGAATTTATTTTGAGGACATTGGTAGAATTCAAACAATTAATACATATTGGAATATATATGTTTATTATAACATTACTACATATTGGCAAGAGTACGGAGAAATAAAGGCATATTTGGAGTTATTAAATACAATGTGCACAAGGGAAATATCACAACAAGCAAACTGTAATCCAATAATCGGATCCGTAAGACATAGAATGGAAATTATTGAACACAACAACGATCTGTTATTCAACCTTCATTCATCGCAGCACATCAGAACCAGAATGAGAAGATCTCCATTTGATTTTGTTGGGACTCTGGCCCATAGCCTTTTTGGGGTGTTAGACCAAGATGATGCCAATCATATCGAAAAGGAAATTGTTTCCGCTAAGGAAAATGAGCATCATCTAGCAGAACTAGTACGCAAGCAAAGCTCTATAGCAGATACTACGGCAAATATTCTCAAACGCAACACAATTGAAATCTACCAACAATTTAAGACTCTTCGAGAACATCTCTCTCAAACAACCAACGCCATTCGAAAAAACGAAGGAATAAATGAGGTAATTTTAAACTTGTCCTCACTAACATCGTATTTAACCTTGCTGGTCACCAACTTCGAACGCATCCAAGACGTCTTATTGGACGTGATGCTAGATCTGAGCCATGAAAAAATAAACCCAAAATTGATAACGCCAGACCAATTTATTCAGCAACTGCAGCTAATACGCAACCATCTCCCAAGCACACTAACATTACCCAGTGGATCTGGCATCGATATTTACAAAATGGCAACAGTTAAGGCTCGCCTGATGAATAATACAATAATATTTAAGATGCAGTTGCCTCTCATAAACCCAGAAGAATTCCAAATTTTCAATCTAATTAAAATTCCCATACTTCACAAAAATTCAAGCTATATGATAGAGAGCAGTTATTCGTATTTGGCAGTCACTTTAACAAGGGATAAGTACTTTTCACTAACAGAAGCGGAGTTAGGGTCGTGCAAAGTTTTTCAGCTCCGGAATTATCTTTGCGGTCAAACGCACCCGGTTTCTATACATCAAAACGATCACCATAGTTGTGAAATGGCCTTATTGAACGATGCTCATAACGCAATGGCTGAATGTACTATCAAGTTAGTACCCACAGAAAACCAATGGAAGAATCTAAAGACATCCAACGGATGGATACTTTCCATTGTTTCTAGTCTAACCGCGCATCTTATTTGTCAGGGCAGTACCCGCCCTTTGCATTTAACTGGAAACGTGTTATTGGAATTCAAAAGGTCTTGCACACTCAAGTTACCTTCTCTCATTATCCACGGACGAATAGAACACAGTACTATCATAAAAGGCTCCTTCATTCCCAGCGCAAATATCTCCAATTGGATACTAAATCACAACGTTGCAAAAGACATCACTGAAACATCTGAAGTAAATGACGTTGACATATCGGAGTTTGATAGACTAAAGAGCATGATTGATGACGTAATTAACCAAACGAAGTCTCTTCCGAGACCAGAAGATATGAACCCACATGATTATCATCACTATGCGTTAGGGTATTTCTTATTGGCTGGCATGATTGGCTTGATAGTTGCGCACTTTTATTCGAAAAGGCAAAGACCTACGCCTGCACCCCGGTCTCAACCACCGCAACGGTTTGAAGTAGTTATTTAAGTCTCAAGTGCATTCAAATGACATCTAATTATAACTTCATTATTTAATAATTATACAGTAAACTCACATCAAAATAACATATTTGTTTATTTTTTAGTCCGATTCTTATTCAATTATATTGTATTAAATTTAGAGGCTTAGAAACCCTCAAGGGGGGGAGTATGTTTAAGTTACTATATTTCAGTCGAGCTCTTATGTCAATAATTTTTGTAACGAACCGTGGGACCAGAACTCGCAAACAAAATTCACGCGTCTCGTATTCTCCACGAGCAAAATATTTGACACCGCTGCAGTTGCGTCGCACGGTTTGAATTAGCTTATGATGCAATTTTTTGTACGCACAAGGTGCAATTTGTATGAGAGCTCGACTCAGTCCGTCGTGTGCATTCAAAGGGTCAACACCCAAATAATAAAGAATAATATTTAATAATTTCAGTGTTTCATTTTTTTCAAAGTTCTTAATTAAACAATTTCCATAAGTGTAATTGGTACAAAAATAGTCGACGTGCTGTTGTACTGAAGGACTTAAGGATCTAAAATGGTTAGACGTGACCAGTTCGTTTTAATAACGTAAGTATCTGAAAACATATTTTATTTAAAAATTCGATTTTGTATTCTTTGCTGTAACAGCTACAGTCAGCGTCAGAAGTGAGTAAACAGTCATTAGCTAAAAGTTATTCCTTTAAATTAAAATTGAACGGAATGTTCTACCCCTGACATTGATGGCTCTGATTAAAGCTCTGAAATCATACTTCAAAATATGCTATATTTTATTTAACAAAACCGTAAACATAAGGCAGTTTTTTTAGTTGAAAATAAAAAAAGGGCTAAAAATAAGCGTCAAAAGTGAGTGAACAGCTCCCTTAAAAAAAGGATAATAATAATGGCGGCGCTACAGTCCGAGGTGGACCTGGGCCTACTCGTAGCTTCTCCGCAAACACTCGTTTTGTGCATGCTTTTGTTCTCTCACGATCGGAGGGGACCCACAGTTTAATGCCGACTCCGAACGGCGAGATTGAGAAGCTTTTTCTAGACAGTTATACTCCCTGAGCATTGTCAGTGAAAGGAAAGAGGTGGAGCTGTGAAAAAATGTTTGATGTTTTTTCGAGATTCGAACCGACGACCTCGAGCGCAGAAGTCGACGCACCTACCCACTACGCCACGGCGTCCACTTTAAGTAATATACACTCTGTTTTAAAGAATGACCTTGGAGCTTTAATTTGATGTATTCATGTCTGCTTCACTTTATTCCGGTGAATTTTAATTTAGCAGATACACCTTCATCAGATGACCGAGTGTTAACTCACTTTTGGCGCTGACTATACATCGGTATTATTTGTTGAAGTCTTTTTGTCTTTTTGCGACGTCTTGTCACTGACCAACAATAGAGGCACGATCTTCAGAACTCCGTACAACTGCTGTCATACGTGGATGATATTATGGTAATTGGTCGAACTCAGCGAGCCGTCAATGAGGAGAATAACTCTTGACAAGCGCTCGCTGTTTTTTTGGGCCAAAGAGGCAATTGAGTAATAAAGCCCTCTCTGGAAGAACCAAACTGACTTTGTGTAAGACACTGATCATTACAGTTCTGCTTTACGGCGCAGAGGCATGAACAGTATCGAAAGCCAATGAAGAAGCTCTTGATCTCTTCGAGAGAACATTTCTGCGTGCGATCTTTGGTCCTGTAGCCTCCTGCAGGCTGTGAGCGCCGACATTGGCCCTAATAAAGGGGCTCATCCGCCGTCGTCTCTATTCCAGGGTTTCAGTTTATGAGACTTATGCGCTGGCTACTGCGCCACCGAGGCTATTACTCTATTCCAGCTGTGGCATCCCTGCTCAATTAAAACAAAAGAGCTATGTAAGTATATGTTTATGTGTATATGAAGAGGCGCCGGGAAGAGTCAGTTCTTCTCGAGCCGTGGTACGAATCGGACGTGTGGAAATAAAGCGCAATTAAAATAAACTGGGCAAGTGCGAGTTATACTCGCACGGGTAAGGTTCCGTCGCATAATATTGATGGATGATTTCTGAAGATCAAACGACGTTTCGAAACTATTTCAGTTGAATTTTCTTCTAACTTCAACTCAAATCAACTATTCATTCATACATTTATACATCCGAAAAAAACAAACGTTCATCCCTACATATACCTATATCTCTATCCAAGTTTATCCAACACAGAAAATCCCTTCCATCATACACATACCCAATCACTGCTCATGCCTGCGGTGTGTGTGTATTCATTTCTGTTGGGCATTTAGGGGTGAGATCGAAAAGATAACGCTCAGCAACGAATAGAGTGGCCGAACAGAGCATGAAATTATGTGTGAAAATGAAAATCGTTCTCATTTTAAATCTTAGATATCTCAAAATTTCAACATAAGTCGATATTTTGAAATTTATCATTTCTTAATGCTTACATTGATGTCTTCAAAACTGCGTTTTCAGATCTTCAAAATTCTCATGTCGATGATTGACCGTTTTTGGCCAATATCTCCAAAACCATTAGGGCCAGAATGCTCGCAGTGGTTTTAAATGAAAGTACTCAATGAAGCCAAGTTTTTGTGAATTTTTCAGATTTTTAAACACTGGTTTAGAAATGGCAGGGGGGGAAAATCTTTGGAGCTCCATATTTTCCAAACGGTACTTTTGATTTGAAGTCTTGTAAGAAACCTCCACCTCATTTCGAAAGATCTGTCGATTGATATATATATCGATGGGGTGCGACAATTTTTCAAAATTCATGTCAACTTCACCTGTACTGGAGCCACCCCCAAATGGCCCCACTTTTTAAAATCGCTGCATAGGAATTGACATCTAGGTCTGAAGTACCTAATTCCAAAATTTCATGTCGATATCTTCATAAACTTCGGAGAAAAAAAAGTGTGACAGACACGACGGACGGACGGACGGACGGACGGACGGACGGACACACCGAAATTATAAAGGTTCCGTTTTTGTAGACGGAACCTTAAAAAGGGTACATTCCTTTCGTGTTTTATTTCTTAGTAACCGCTTATAGAGGGTCCCAACCTAACCATGGAAACCAGGTACCTCCTGCTGACTGGAGTTGTGGATGCCGCCGTTGGCAAATCTGTTGATCAGATCTGTAGCCGCCGTCGTAAAAAGAGTGATGAGCCCTGGTAGGCTCACACTCCTTCCCCTCTCTCGTTTGCAGTCGCCCAGACGTCCAACGAGGGTTTGTTACCACATTTTCGAGGGTACTAGGCTCCTGGGTTTCACCACAGGGAGAGGAGTTCGTTAAAAGAGGCTAAGTACAAACGCTTGTGTCTGCATGGTTCTCGTGTCAACGCTTTTGAAATGCCCTTTACTCTCGTCAATAAAGCAATAATCGTTAAAAAATTCAACACTGTTCTTATAGCATTTCTTAAAAAAAAAAAGAAATCCCAATGATTTCCTACAAGTGGATCAGTGGATTAACTTCCTGATGATCCACGGCAACACAATGAGCTAGGATCGGTCCAACTCCACTATAACGTTACTATTATCTACTTACAGCGGTAATCAGAAACCATCACAATTTCTTTCCACGGTTTCAAATAAAGGTAGCCCTAAACGATTGCATGCTCGTCGTTTAGGGCAACCTTAAGCTTCCGCCCTTTTACGGAGGAAACACACTAGTTCGCCTCCAAATTTCCACAGAACCTTAAAAACACGTAGTTCGCTTCTCACAGTTCTGAGAAATCCATATTTAGCAAACGGGTCAATCTGTAATACTTTCAAGGTTCAAAGCTCTCTAAAAGTTAAACTGGAACCACGACGGGTTAGCGGAAAACGGACAAGTGCGTTCATTTAGATTCCACGAAGGAAATGCAACCAGGTTTTCCTGGAGAAAACCTAATCATTCGAATTCTCGGAAGCCATCTAGAGCGAGAATTTGAAAAGAGAAAGAGAATATCTTGGTTTCATTGCGAAGTCGAATTAGCAGCCCCTCATTCGAGGTATTTTCACAGCTAATCCCCTAACTAGTCTCTTCCAAACAACTAATTCGTGTGCACCGTACTCGTACATCCTTCGACTTCTGTGAAAAAACTTTGAAACTCTGAAACTATTTAAATTTCACCCGAAAGTCGTACGATGAGAAAGTGAAAGGAAAGTTTTTCGCTCTAGCAAATTCAGGGAAATGAATTCCCTGTTGACGGCATTTCGTTCCATCAAGTCAATGGAAGGAAATGAAATGAAAAAAAGACCATTAACTTTTTTAAAACTGTCAATCAGTCAATATACGGGTAATCCACATCCCGTCGCCAGAAACTGACAGGTTCCCATCACTCATTGCCTGATCCCTTGGGGGACACGCTGTGCTTAAGATGTCTAGTCTTGAAATAAACCAATCGACAGAATTGGAATTCAATTACTTTCAATGAGTTTCCCCCCGTCAACTCGTCAAATCAAATCAGTTCCTGAGAACAGGAAATCAGTCAGGAATACATCTTCCCCGTGTGTCGTGTCGTATTTCCGTTTTCTTTGAATTGTATCTGAATATTGACTCCCTTATGCCCAATCCAACAGGTTCCCAACATACACGAATGCTCCTCTACCTGTTTGGTTAATTAGCCTCTTCTTGCACCACGTGTGGCCACATCCTTGACAGGCCATCATCGTCAGTGACAAGCCGTGGGTTTCTGATTTGACTGATCGCAGCATAATTCACTGCGTTTCATGTATGCACAGGCACAAGTAGGTGTCCCTGGCGGGATGTGGTCTTTGAAAGTTCCTAAAATCCAGCTGACAGTCAACTTCCACTCAAGTACATTTGAAGTTCGCAGCTAAACGCCCTATTCACTCTCAGTTGGTTACATGAATTCCTTCATACTCAGTTGACCTCGTTTCGCTGCACTTGTGTTGTCAGCTAGAATTTCATTTTCAAGGGGGGGCAATAAAAAACCAATTGTCTTTCCCTGCGAGTGAGTATCATCCCTTCCACTGGTTATGCGGTGTTCTGCTGTACACTTCAGGGGATGATTGAAAGTTATAACAACAGTTTCATGATACCACAGCAAAGTCGTTATTTCACTCCATCCTGCTGTGGAATGTGTGTCATGGGTCCTTTACTTGTTTCACAAGAATGCGGTAATATTCTTTGAGTTTGGCACATTTGCTTTAAGGAATATGCATAGACTTGTTTATGTTGAGCAGCATGTAAACTCACCAGCGTTTGTGAAGTGAATTGCATTCTCTTGCTGGAGGCTGGTGGGTTTCAGTTTTTCGACAGATGTTTTGTAATACTCGTCTTCTTTGTGTGGCGCCACAATCCGGGGTGGGCCTGGGCCTAAACCAACAAGCCTCTTCAGAAAGCACTATCTTTTGGAAACTATAGATAGTTTCGCACATCAAATTGGTTGAGAACTCTTTCGACTTTGGTGCGCCACCCTAGATGTGGACGTCCTCTGTTGCGTAGTGCCATTGGTTCAGAGTCAAAGACTCTTTGGGCCGGTGCTAGCTTGTATATGCGTTTTACTTGGCTTAGCCATCTTAGACGTTCGATCCGTAGACGCTTTACTAGACTCATGTCGCTGTATAGCTCATACAGTTCGTGACAGAACCTTCTCCTCCAAATGCCATCAACGCAAACAGGACCAAAGATCGCGCGCGGAACTTTTCTCTCTAAAATATCGATATTGTCCATGAATTTGCACCGTAAAGCAGGACTGAGATTATCAAGGTCTTCTGCAGGTTGGTCCTTCGAGAGAGGGTCATACTGCTCAATTGCCTCAAAGAAAAAGCGAGCGGTGAAGAGTTATTCTACGCTTGATCTCGGCACGGATGTTGTTTTACTGTTTACCGCGGAGCCGATGTAGACGAAGTCCTTCACCACCTCAAAGTTATAGCTGCCTATAGGACGTTCTGGCCAAGTCATTGATGTTGTGCGTCCTTTCTCGATGACAGCATATACTTGGTTTCGCCCTTGTTTACCGCCAGACTCATTTAAGCCGCTTCCATTTCAATGCCAGCAAATGCTTCATTAACGGCTCGCTGTGTTCGCCCATTCACGTCAATGTCATCCGACTATGCTAGCATTTGTACGGAGTTCTGAAAGATCGTACCTCTAGTTATAGCCAGTGAGTCTTGCACAATCTTCTCAAGAACGAAGTTGAAAAAGTCACATGACAGCGCGTCGCTGTCATTGAAGGTCTCGGAAAGCTCGCTACCGACCTTAATGGAGCAGCGAGAGTTTTCCATCGTCATTCTGCTCAGTCTGATGAGTTTGGCAATAATGTCAAAACCAGACATGGCGCTGTATAGTTCGTCTTTATGCACGCTGTCATATGCGGCCTTGAAATCGACAAATAGGTGGTGTGTGTCGTTTTGCATTTCTTGGGCCTTTTCCAGGATCTGCCGCAGTGGTGGACTTCCCTGGCCGGAAACCACACTAGATACGGATCTGGAAGATTGGTGACCAAAGGTGTTCACACAGAATGGCAGAAAAGATTTTGTACGCCATGTTAAGGAGACCTATCCCTCGATAATTGGCGCAGTCAAAGAAGAGGTCTCCTTTCTTGTGGATCGGGCAAACGATACTAAGATTCTACTCATCGGGCATGATTTCCTGCGCCCCTATCTTACTGATGATCTGGTGCATGCCCCCAGCTGCTTTAAACATTTCAGCAGGCACACCTTCTCCCCCAACAGCTTAGTTAGAATTCGGTCTCGATATTGCAATCTTGACTTCGTACAGATCGGGGGCAGAATTCTTTTCTATCATCATCCATTATGTTGTGGGCGCCGTGGCGTAGTGCGTAGGTGTGTCGACTCCTACGCTCGAAGACGTAGCTTCGAATCTCGAAAAAACATCCAACATTTTTTCACGGCTTAATTTCTACAGAAATTATTTTTTTTAATTCTTAGCATCGATTTGGACTCTACTAAACGTTGTTCATTCTCGTCCCTGTAGGCTTCCGTCCAAACTTTATTTCCATTCGATAATTCATTCCTGCCATAACACCTCTCCATCTTCACGATCGTACGCTTCAAGTGCTCTTTCTTTTTCTTTTCTTCCCTTTTTCTCTCTTCGTAGAGCTCACGAACAACTCTCGTAGTTCGATACAGCCTTGCCCAGGCTTCTTGCTTTGCTGCTTGTGCCTGCCTGCACTCGTTGTCAAACCAGGGGTTTTTCTTTGGTGGAGTTTTAAAACCCAGCACATCAGTAGAGGCTTCTATGATGTCTTTTTGACAACGTTTCCATTCTTCGTCTATTGTTAGTGCAGGAGACGTTGAACTTTCGGAGAGTTTCAGCGAGACTCGATCGGCAAAGTCCCTGGCAGTAGCAGAGTCTATTAAATTTGCCTACAGTCTTGCCAACAGTACGCTTAGACGGACACGTACACTCGACAATAATTTGAAATGCGGGAAATTTGCCTACTACAGAATCACAATTCTTGCAGCAAATCTCCACAATTTTAACAACATTCATACTGTAAAATAGCAAGCCATAAAGCAAACATATACTTATTCAGATGACAGTTCAGTTTGACGTATGTGATTGAAATAGGGATGTCAAATCCAGAGCATGAAATGGTTGACCTCATAGTAGTACAGTGAAAATTGTATGTAATTTTTTTCTCCTTACTTCTTTCTCTTTTCTGAACAGTTATACTCTCTGAGCTCTGTTAGCGAGAAAGGTGGTGCCGTAAAAGTGGAAGTAGGCCTCGATTCGGACCATGGACCTTCGGTGTTGGAGTCGACACACTTATGTCGCACACAATGGTGGCCACACGACACCCCCTTATAGCCCGTTTAATTTCGGCTTAAACCTCCAGCAACAATTGCTGTCAATACGAATCTACCAAGAGTTTTACATTTTTCAAAGCGCGTCACATCTCTGCACCCCAAAGGTACAACGACGAACATGCTCGCGGAACTTGCTCGTGCTCGCCGCATTTTCGTGGTGTATAGGCTGGATCGCGAGTCGTTTGCTGTTGGCGAAAAATTTCGATTTTGTCGTGCTCGTTGGCTTTGATGTTCGCTGTGTAGGGCGTGTATGGTCGCGAGAAAACCTAATTTTTGCTGTGAACGTCGCAGTGTGCATATCGCGGATTAAGCGATACCTATTCCACTGTTTGTACTGTTTGATGCAAATTTAGAAGATATTGCGCCATTTGGCATAATGTCACTTCTAGAAAGCGTCATAGGGCCAAATTTGGCATAATATCGCAAACCAATTTGGCCCTATGACGCTTCTGAAAGCGACATTATGCCAAATGTTAATATTCGGCCCAATGAGACTTTCAGAAGCGTCATTATGCCAATTTGGCCCAATGTCGTTTGGCACAATGTCACGGTACCTCCCGGCAGGCTTCTGTTCGAACTTTATAATAATAATAATAATGGCGGCGCTAGGCGGCGGGGTGGACCTGGGCCTAGCTTCTCAGCAACCACTCGTGTTGTGCTTGCTATTGTTCTCTCACGAGTAGAGGGGACCTACAGTTTAATGCCGACTCCAAACGGCGGGATTGGGAAGCTTTTTCTAGACAGTTATACTCTTTAAGCATTGTCAGTGACTCGAACGAGGTGGAGCCGCGAACAATTTTTTTTTGAAAAATAAATAATAAATAAATAAAATAAAATGTCGTTAAATAAAGCGGTGCCTTCTAGATAGAGTCCGACCGAATATTCGGCTTCGGCTTCGGTCGAAAGTGATCAAAAAGCCGAAGTTCGGCTTCGGTCGAAAAACTGGCCTTCGGTCGGACTCTACTTCTAGGCTTCTTGTTTCACTGCATTTGATGAGGCCTAAGAATTTTGGTGTTTATTCCAACTAGATGATCGGAGCAAACTTGCTTTAAATGAAATGGTTTATGATCTAATTGAGGCTCAAGTGGATCTTGAATTTTAATTTGGAACATGGCTACTCCTTCAAGTTTTTCAGTAAGTACGAGTAATAGGCATTTTTAATTTTTAAACATTCATCCCAGCCCATCAATGAAACGGACCAAAAAATATAACAAACTTCACCTCATCAATATAAAGCATTTTCCTTTATTTTCTTCCAAATTAATACGAGGGATTCTTGCAGAAAAAAAATATTTCCCATCAAGCATAAATCAATTTAATTTTTCAAACTGACACCGATACCAAAAATAATGTCAGCCACTTCTTTTCAATCAATAGCTGGGCCTCAGATTTCCCAGTCTGCCACACCCAACGAGGCGATACTCTGTGAAAGGAAACATATTTCCCTGACACTTGTCAGTTTTATGAACGTAAATAATTCATCAAAATATTCAAGGCTATGCGGATAAATCTCTATTACACCCCACGGTGAAGCGCCCACGGTTGAAAACTCAACAATGAATATGTATGCTCCAACAATTGGTCCTCCTTAAACGGCATATCTTATCCCATGTCACACTTCATGTCATGAGTGGGCACCTAAACATGTGTGATGTAAAATTTGAAACCCTTTTAAGAAAAAAAAATGTTTCTCTGTGTGTCCTTGTCCTGGTATTTGGGATATTTTTGGAACAACTACTGGGGTGGACCATCTGTTGATTTTTTTTTTTTGAAAAGGGGAAAAAACCTCTGCATTTTTCAACGGTTGTCGCTTTATTCAAAAGTTAATTATGCCTCGGCTGACCCAGTTTGTCAATACATTTTCAATGGCTGCAGCCACTCTTTCCACGAATGGGTTGACCAATATTGTCCATGGTTGCCGTGGATCGCAAAACATCGGTTCACAAAAACTCCAGAAACTTGCGTACATCAGTTGCAGTTGGCGCATTATTTCGGCCGAAATTTCTTCTCAAAATTTGCATTGTTTCAACCACTCAGCATCCTCTTTGAAAGTTATTTCGGAATACTTACCAAAGTTATTCAAGCGTTAGTGGATCCAATTCATACCTCGAAAATATAATTCTGAGCTTCTGTTAATTTATTAAGGGCGTAAAAGCAGTCAGTTTCGTAATAACACACGATACAAAAGGAAACCAACAGGTGGTCCTTCCAATAAAACAGCCGGACCAGATGACCTAAACACCTCATCAAAATTGAATAAATTCCCTGAATATTCGCGAATAGATAAATATTTCAAACGAATGGCATAATTAGATCTGCAATCACTCATCGGAAGCTGGTGGCCGTAAATGAATATGCAAGTCAGGAAGGACGCAACGATTCATTGATTTCTCTACGGATCTCATTATGCCATTATTTTGGCATCATTCTAGAATTTTAGAAAATTCCCGGGGCATTGATGAAATTCAATTTTGTATTTGTTCCAGATGAATGGACAGCACTCGATGAAAGCAGTGAACACGCACGCATACTCCATTAACACAAGTGATGCAACGCATCAGTTCATGCTGTCTACTGGGTAATAAGTGAGCCCCATACTGTGCTTTGCTTTTCATGGAGTAGTTTTGATGCTGCTGTATAGAATTTTAATTTAAGAGGAATTCAGAAAACTCCAGCAAAATGTATTTGAACCTGAGTAAATCCGATGGAGGGGAATTCTGGTTTGCCGGGCGCTACCAATATTTTCACAGAATGATGGAGGCCGAGGGAACAAACAATTCCAAAGATGTCTTATAAAGAGATTTCGAAAATTCAATAAAAATTTGCAGCCATGCTCTTAGTTCCGATCGAATTGTGGAGCACCAAATTTCATTTTCATCGACTCTGAATACGAGTGAAATGAATACTGGTGCATGGGTGTTAAAAGTCGTGGGTCTATGTTAACCTGAAGGTAGCCCTAAACGACGAACATGCTCGTCGAACTTGCTTGTTTGCGTTATCCCCTACTCGGCGAACACATTTGGCGAACATTCATTTCGGGTTGTTTCTTCAAACCGTCAACATGTGTGATAGGGAAGCATAAGTGGTGAATTCCTCGATAAGATCGTGGCTGACTATTGACATTAATTAATGCTTAATCCGCGATATACACTCAGCGACGTTCACAGCAAAAATTAGGTTTGCTCGCGAACATGGCCCGACACAACGAACATCAAAGTCAGCGAGCACGACAATATCGAAATTTTTCGCCAATAGCGAGCGACTCGCGAAACAGCCCATACACGACGAAAATGCGGCGAGCACGAGCAAGTTCGGCGAGCACGAGCAAGTTCGGCGAGCATGTTCGTCGTATAGGGCTACCTTTAGTGAAACTGCTATCTTCATAAAGTGTTCTTGACGAAAAAAGAAAGACATCTGGACAGTTTTTGTCTAATTTCCTACCACGAATTGACTATGGCGTGGCACTCAGTCCAAAAAACGAATACAATGGGCAACTACAAGTATGAGACCCCTCTCCTTTCATAAAAAACAACCCACGACATAACTTTCAAAACTCGTTGTCGTCACAATAAAGTTAAGGAAACTTCGACCAATAAAGTACAAAACGAGTTATTTTGAGTGCCCCCGTGGGGGAACCGCATTTATTTGTAGCTTCAGATATTCCCCTAAGGAAACAAGCAGAATTAATCCTGTAAAACCGTTCACGTTGTTATCGCCATTCTTTCTCTGTCACGTTGTAACTGACCGTCTTTCTGTTGGCAGAGTCAAAGAATCCACCCCCTAACCGACACAATTCATCACGTTCTTCAAGTTCAGCGGTCATTTCAACCATTGACGCGTAACTCCGTCGTATTTGGCAAAACTTATTGCCCAAGGACGATTTGCTCGTGCAGACACTAACATAAACATCATTGCGACGTGAAAAAGAGAACATCTTCACACATTTGCGTTGCAATTGGTGCCAAAAGTAATCACCCACTTTTCGTAGACACCAAATCTCTCCTATGGACGCGGCGACAAAGTCAACACATTCCTTAGGCGAGTAATTCAATGAGCAGTCCAAATCACTGTCTATCGACTAATGGCATCCCCTTCGGGACACTTCGCATTCCAGTCAATCGTCGCGTTGACAACCAAGACCCACGCAGTTTCCCGTTCGGATGTTGGGCAATAATTGCGGAGTAATATCCTTCGAACAAACCGAGTCCTTGTTGATTCATACGTGTCCACATCCACTCAATTGTCGTGACGAATGTGAGGAACTGGCACAGCCTTTGTTTTTGTGTCCTGTCGACCGTGGCCGGTTAAATGCGTGAGTTATTTGTGTGCAATCAACGTAATGAGTTATCAATCGATACGCACTCACGATTCGACAACAGGATTAGTCCTTCAGACGTATTTGTCTTCTGGAACCAATTTCAAATTCGAACGATGGCGCAGTTTGTCTCGTCAGTGAGTGCATTGAGCTGTCGCTATCCCGAGCGTCTGTCTTTTTTATTGTGAGTTGAATGGGCAGCGAATGGGGTGTCGCAGTTGGGTGTCCTGATTGCGACACAATATTAACTATGAAATGCAATTATCGGCAACACACACTAGTCCATTCTATTGACCTGTTGATTGCGACACAAAGAATGATGAGATAATTAGGTTTTTGTTTGACGAGCGTCCGGACACTCTGTCAAACAGGGAATCGGCGACGATTTAAGAGTAGTTTAGGAGTGACACATAAATCAGGATCAGACCACAGCATTGCCACTAGAGTTCGGCCTAAGCCGAAGCCAAAGCCGAATGTTCAGTCGGACTCTAATTGTCACCCTTTTTATTCCTGTGCACACATCACATTGTGCATCAATTTCTTGGAACTGTGAGAAGTTTTTAGTACAAAATCGATAAGAACCCCCTGTGGTTTGACTAGAATAACTTGGTGGGCATTCCTCGTAAGAATAACAATACTGTGGGGGTGTTTTCTTTCATTAATTCAAAAGACGGTAAACCCACTTACAACAGGGGGCTTTGCCACAAACTTTTGTAGTCGGCAAACGGATGCGAAGGATGATGTACTCAAACTTGGCGAATACAGGCCGTGTATGCAGGTAAGCGAGTAGACAAAACCAAAGTTACGGCACACTGAGGTCCTTGGGGACTCATTGTTATGCCCTGATGGAGGATAGAAAATTCGATTCCTCTGGTACCCCAGCGCCATGTACTTTTTTTTCGACGAATTTTTGAAGCACTACTGGAGCACTCAGACCTCAAAACTGGTTCATTGTACTGCCAGGTAGCAACCTACTCTAGCGCCGTTAGTTTGATCCCAACGGCAAATGGTGACTGGACCAGATTCGATTTCACTGGGATTCGGACCTGGGACCCCTCGAACAAGGAGCAGGCACTTAACCAACTGCGCCATCCAGTCTAGTATGCTCCACATATAAGATCAAAGAAAACAAGATAATTGAAAGCAAATGCTATCACAGTGTGCCCTATCCCACAAACATAAGCCGGCAGTCACTTTGTTTTCTCTTATTAAACTACTTACACCAAACCAAACTGTTTTCAGAGTTCATTCTAATTGAACTCAATTTCGCACAACTTGCTTCAAGTATATTAATCGGATCCAAATAGAAATACAATCTTTGTAATAAATTGAATCAGAGCGAAGAATACCTCAGTCTCCATCCACTCTAGTTGTATAAGTTGGAGAGCTCTGCTATCGGTAGCACATTGATAGTCATTTAATTTCAAATGCTGGTCGAAATTTCAATCGAGAGGAATCACAATTTCAACGATTTATATTCCGCATGAGCTCGGGTTTGGTCAGAATTTGATATTTCCATCTGCAAAGTCAAACCACAATAGAGAATGTCTTGACCCGATTCAAATTCAGTATCGTTTCTATACAAAGTAAATCCTTCTAATATTTTGTGAGAGAAACTTGATTTGCAATCCAATACGTGATGAGCAGTTTCAGTGCCACTACCAAATCGATAGAACGGACGTCAAGAGTCACGCAATTCACAGCAGATTCGATGTGTTTAAGCCCCAACTTGTGGTGAGCGGACAAAGAAGGAAGGACGTCAAAAGGAAAAGTGATAGAAAAAAATGCAAACATCAGAAGAATAGTTTGCCTCGGGATGGAGTCTGATTATTTATAGAATGTTGACCGAGATAGGGGAACGGAAAAGCGCTTCCGTGGGTGAATCACTGTTAAAGTCCCCCGTAAAGATGAAACAGAATTGCCTTCGATCCCAAAATCATTCGGGGCTATTATGTAACTGAGGCAGTCCCAAGGAACAGGGAAACGTATGTGCAGTCATCAATTTGGGGGTTAATCGAACTTAAATCAAGGGCACGTCTCAAGGGAACAATAGGACGTGGGACGTATTGCAATTTGGAGCTCTGATTGCCATCGATATGAAGGGACATATGGGCAGCGAGCTATTTATGCTTGTTCAACCACCAATCAATGTCGCCCGGTGGTGGATGGGCAAAGGATCATCACACAATGAATGTGGTCTATTTTAAGCGACTCAGACCGACCGGCTTTTTTTCAATGCCTCGAGCTGCTGATAGAATTCATTTTTATGACGGCAACTGCCTTACCATCGATGAGTCCGAGTCCATAGTTTTTAATTAGAAAGTATATTCTGTGTCGCGTTGAGTAAATTCAGGCCTCAAATAAATGCTTGTGGTATTTTAAGTTCAGTGCCAGAATGATTTTTTTTCAACATCGTTCTTGAGAAGATTGTGCAAAACTCACTGGCCAACACTTCTGCCTGAAGTCCGTATAAATGTTGGTTTAAGCGGATGATATTGACGTGTTTGGTCGAACACATCGAGCCGTCAATGAGGAGTTTGTCGGCATTGAAACGGAAGCGGCTAAAATGGGTCCGGTGAACGAGGGCAAAACAAAGTATGTGCTGTAATCGAGAAAGGACGCACAACATCGAGGCCTTGGCCAGACTGTCACAAAAGGCAGCTATAACTTTGAGGTGGTGAAGGATTTCGTCTACCTCGACTCCGCGGTAAACAGTACAAACAACATCAGCACCGAGATCAAACGCAGAATAACTCCTGCCAACCGCTGTTTTTTGGGCTCAAAAGGCAATTGAGTAGTAGAGCCCTCTCTCGGGAGACCAAGTTGACTTTGGATAAGACCGGACACGATTATGGGAGTATTCTCAGGAACTTCCTATTCATCTTCTTAGGGCGCTACAGTCCAAGGTTAATTTTGGGCCTCACCCAACTTACCTCTCCAGTCAGCACGATCTCAGCTACCTCTACTTTGGTTAAGGTCCTTAGCTCCGGCCCGAAGAGTCTTCGACTCGTAGCTTGTGGGACAACGCAACAGAGGACGTCCACGAACAAGGTGGCTCACATAAGTCGAGGGGGACCTCGGCCGGCTTGATGTGCGAAACTGGAGACAGCTGGCGAAAGATCGTGCTGGCTGGTGAGGCATGTTGAGTGAGGCCCAGGTCCACCTCGGACTGTAGCGCCCTAAGAAGAAGAAAAAGAACAAGGTGTCTGAGTTTGGCTTGGAGGCACTGTGAAAAGAAGACATCTAAACCATGTTCAGACTACTGTGCGAAAGTAATGACAAAAAAATTAAAAGCATTCTAGTCTCCATAAATTGGTAATGGCAAGATAACTCCGTTCTAATGCATCTTCCTTCGGACCACGGAACAAGCTGACCTTCTCCCACGACATTACATTAATGAATGAGATGATATTTTCTCAAACAATCATTACCAAAATGTTGTGATAAAATATTCAACCAAATACTTCCGGAGAGCATCATCATCGTCCTCGAGAACAATCTATAGAAATCTATAAAAACATTGATCTCTTGAACCATACCACCAGCCCTCTGAGCATTCCAACTGCGTTCCACTCAAATACTCTTTTGAAACAAAAAATATTATCTGATGGCGTTCTGCAGTTCATATGTTGTCAGCAGTAATCTCAAATGCATACATTCTGTGTTTAGAGACAATTAGTCAAAAATTCTAACCTTGTGCAGCGTTCATCAAAAGGATTGTTTTTATACAGCACCGACAGAGTTTTCATAAAGTTGAAAGGTTTTTTTTTAAGCATGTTTCAAATACAAATTTGAGTCCTTACAAAAATGTGTGAAACATCAAAGATACTCTCATTCTGTTCGTGGCTTACTTTGATACCCTTTAATCCCGCATTTATTTCTTCAAAACATACTTCATTGCTAGGATTTGGTTTTTTTTTTAAAGGTAAAGTGATTGTTGTGTCAAATTGACAAACTAACAGTTCGCTTTCACAAAGTTTTGCGGTATGTCTCTTTTTAAATACGAAGCAGTTTTTGGACGTCATTGAAATCATGTCAACAAAAAACATGGTTGCTTGTGAATGATTTTTGATTAGATCGAAAGTGGACGCAGGGAGGTTTCCATTTCAGAACGCCAAGCCTTAACTTTGAATGCTAAAACGAACTGTACAATTAGCAGAATTACTATCAAAATTCTTAAACAAAGGATACTTCGATGTAGTCCAAAAGTTCGTATCCGGAAAGCAGAAGAGCATTAATCTTACGGAGCATGGACGCTTATGTTTAGTTTACAACAATCTTTTTCACAAATTTTGCAACCTTCCAAAGAGTCAAGAGCGAACAGTCCAAATCAGTAAAAGCTAAATTATCCTAAAAACATTTGACACAGAAAAGACACCCTTCATTCAAATTATTCAATCTACACTGATGGTGACATTTAAATTCAGGACTATGCACAAGAAAACGTTGATTGAATCCAATGATGTCCTTTTTTTAAATGCAACAAACTAAAATGAAACGAAGTTGACCTCGACCAGCTGCACTTTATCCCTCAGGCTTGGTTGCAAATGATATCAACATCAATTCAAGTAACTGTACAGTGTCCTCGTTAAATTGATTCTATAATACACACGTCGGGCCGTCAAAATACAAATACACTCTCGAATGTACATTGTCCTCTCGAAAAATGCAAATTTATTCAATTCGCCTCGATTCAAAAGCCCCCCCAATTCTTTAACACGCAACGATACACATGCCACTTGTCAAAACTAAGACTTAACGATTGATTTGAATTTCAGATTCTCTTTGTTTTCTTTTTCGAATTCGGCCCTTCGATGATTTCACACTTGAACAGAACTGAAAATCGATAGGGGCGTTGAACACACTCACTCAAAGCAGAACATTTAACACCTCGTCAAGCTGTGGCTGTAAATGGGTTTTTGATAGATCGGCGGTTGGAGATTTATTCGAAAACTTTTCACTTTATCTTTTTTTATGCTTTGGCAGAGATGAAGACATACATTTTAAAGACTTATTGTTTAAGAATGAAAAAGAAAAGACGAATGTTTCCGATTGTGAATTTCATTCTTTGATTTTTTACAGAAAAAATTTACATTTGTCTGGATACACGGCAAAATAAAACCGTGGCTCCAAAAACTCAAGCCAAATACACTAAACCCCACATACCCGGTCTCAGCATACGCGATCGCGAATCGAAGGTCTTGCACAGGGCGGTTATCTAGCTAGGACCGGGCCTGCTTATGCGCATCAGATTTCGAACTTGGAAAAGAGTTCAACTTGTACAGCAGGACTGCTTAGCTCGATTGCACCATTTCGACTTATTTTGGAGGAAAAAAGAAGAGCTATAAAGCAACCGAGCATCCTTAAGTTTTTTTTAAATCTGTCGATGAACACCAAGCTGGGACGTGAAATCCAGTGCCTTATTTTCTATTCTTTTGTTTATGAATTGCCTTTGGTCTTAGCTTTTATTTTTCATTTAATTTTATCAATTATTTTGTTCTTCTTATGTTGAATTGTTTTTAAGTTTTTTTTTATTAAAAAAAAAACGAACTGAATAAAATATTTATTTTAAAATTGCTTGTCTTGGAACGCATCCCTATATTTCCATACAGATTCTTGTCTCAACATACGCGGTATTTTTTTTTGGAACGCATCCCTCGCGAATTTGGGGGATTGCTGTAATGCAGCAACTTCTCCATTCACGGCAAGTGACAGTTTGGTGTTTTTTTTGAGGTGCCGTCATTTTTGGGTCATATTTCTTCGAAAATTATGGTGGTGCTACTTTGAATGGGTTATGTTACTGAACGCCATTTAATGACTTTATTTGTTTGAAACGTGGATGACGTTTACTTTCAACAGGAATGCGATAGTTGCAACAGATGGTAACAGCAGATCTCGAAATGAAGACTTCATTTTCAATAAAAAAAATATCTGAGCTCTTATTCCCGGAATACCACCGTAATTGTACGAACACGCGATGAAAAATTACATCAAAAGGATGACTATTTGTATGTAGATCCGAGAAGACACTTCGACAGATGTTGTATTTCCTCACTGACGTCAGAGCATGTGCATTAATAATAATAATATTGTGACGCTGTAGTTCATTTCATTGCATTTATTTATTGACAGTTGTGCTCTTTGATCAGTGACTCGAAAGAGGCGAAGCCAATTTGTTTTTAAAAAATGATGCCTTTTCTGGGAATTTAACCCAGACTGAAAGACGCACTACACGCACCCACTACCCCACGGCGGCCAATTATGAGAATATGTGATGAAAAATACCGCCAAAAGAATGACATTTGTTGGTTAAGGTTGCGTTCACAGTAAAATTTCAAATTTAAAACTTCTTACAACAACTCCTCTTGGAAAACCCTTTATACTTAGGAAGGAAGGTGTTGCTTTGACCGGAAGATTCAACCATGAACTACTTCATGGGTTTAGTCAGCTCCCTAAATGAGTGTACAAACGTTGGACCTTCCATTGTGTGATTTTCTTTATGGCCGATGTGGAATGTCAAAAATTAGATTCCGATTTCAGTAACTTCTCAGGCAATTAATTTATACTGAATGGTATACAGCTGGGCATTAAAAATTATTGCATTAATTAAAACGCTTTTAAGGCTTCTTCGTTCCTATCGAACATCGAGCTCCATACAACTTGGGAATCACTTATAAAGAAGAAGTCTGTAGAGATCGATGAGATCTACAAAACTGTACTTCGACATATTCCTGCAGAAGTGGCTAACATGTACACCATCCGGAACCATTGGAAAACGGCAGTGGTTCAGCCTATATCCGAACGGAAAAACGATTCTTCAAGTCCTTGCTCCGGTCAATAAGTCTCCATCCGAACATCAGCAAAGTCTTCGAGAAGGTGGTCAATAGAGCCCTGCTGAAGTGAGTTTTAGGACAAAAATATTATCCCGGATAACCAATTCGGTTTTGTGGGTGCCGTGGCGTAGTGGGTAGGTGTGTCGACTCCTACGCTCGAGGTCGTCGGTTCGAATCTCGAAAAAAAACATCAAATATTTTTTAACGGCTCCACCTCTTTCGAGTCACTGACAATGCTCAAAGAGTATAACTGTCTAGAAAAAGCTTCTCAATCTCGCCGTTCGGAGTCGGCATTAAACTGTAGCTCCCCTTCACTCGTGAGAGAACAATAGCACGCACAATACGAGTGGTTGCTGAGAAGCTAGGCCCAGGTCCACCTCGGACTGTAGCGCCGCCATTATTATTATTATAACCAATTCGGTTTCAAATATGACTGGATGGCGCAGTTGGTTAAGTGCCTGACCTAAGTTCGAGGAGTCCCTGGTTCGAATCCCAGTAAAATCGAATCTGGTCCAGTCACCATTTACCGTTGGGATCAAATTAACGGCACTGGAGTAGGTTGCTACCTGGCAGTACAATGGACCAGTTTTGAGTTTGAGTGCACCAGAAGAGCCAGATCCTCCAAAAAAAAAATTCGGTTTCAAAGTAGGGTATGACACTATACATGCCGTGTCGAAACTGGTGTCGGATATCCAATGGAACCAGAGGAAGAAACAATCGACATGGAGAAGGCTTTTGTGACCGTATGTTTAGAAGGATTTTTCTATAAACTCGATCAGTTAGACATTTCCGAAACGCCCTGCCCAGAGAAGTAGCGGCAGACATTTGAACGATGTTATAGTCCATACATAATGGCATTGATGAGTCTTTCAAACGAATAAAAAATGTCGATGATACCGCACACACATTTTATTTTATTTAAATTTAAAGATAGGAACTGCTTAATGAATTACCCTTCACTTACGTGATAGGCAATAAAAATGTTTAAACTAGCTCGACAGTCTGAACCGTACCTTACAACACTAACTTTCTGGCGCTTTGGGAATACTCTAAGCTAATCTTAATCATGTAACGAATGCCCTTTGCCTTAGCTTAACAGGGGTTATTACTAAAATAAGACAGGCCAATTGAGAAGTAGGACTGACTTTTCCCTTTTTGGGATCTGTACTGCTCGGGTTTAAAGCATTCGACGTATGACCTCTCTCTCTCTCTCTCTCCTTCCCCCTGTTTACAAAACTTCTGGTGTTGCTTACCTACACCTTTAATATCGCGGATTGATGCCGCTCTACACAACCGAAGGCGCTCTGTGCAACCGAACGGTCGTAGTTAAGTGTCCCATCTACAGCTGAACGGGCGACATTTGAAAGGCCTATCGATGCCACTATGTACGAAATATATATCCGATGCAGCTTCTCTGGGTGGCGTGCATTCGAAATGTCAAATTTTCCATAACTCTGTCCCATAAATCAGACCGAACTTGACCGATGACTTGGGTTATGTTGCGCTGTGGTTTGTGGCTTATTCGCATAGACCTGCGACTTCAGAAAACCCAACAAGAAAACGTCTAACGGGGTGAAATCGCACGATCTCGGTGGTCAGCTCACATCACCTCCACGTCAGATGACCATGCCCTCGAATCGCTTGTGCAGAATTTCCAATGTGGCGGGAGCTGTATGGCATGGAACGCCGTGTTATTAAGACCACATGTCGTTGGTATCCATACCATCCAATACTGGCCAAAAGAGGTTGGTAATCATCGATCTATAGCGTCCGCCGTTGACGATAATGGCCTGACCAACGTCGTACTCAAAGAAATATGGACCGTTGACGCCGCCAGCCCACACCAAAAAATGATTTTTTCGGATTGCATTGGACTTTCTTGGATCTCATGTGGATTGGTATCGTTCCAAATTCGACAGTTTTGTTTGTTGACGTATCAGAAATGGGCCTCATCGCTGAAGATGATTTTTCGATGAAAATTAGAGTCAGTTTCCAACTGCTTCAGAGCCCCTTCAGCGAACACACACCGTTGTCTATGGTCGTTTCAGCTCCTGGATCAGTTGAATTTTGTACGGGTCCACGCCCAAGTCACGACGCAAAATTCGCCAAGTTGTGGTCTGCGAAAGGCCGAGTTCTTGTGAGCGACGCGACATCGACTGCCTCGAATTCTCCTGCACACTCTCACGGACAGTAGCGATGTTTTCGACAGAACTTGCGTTTCGTCGACATAGGGGGTGTTGTTTTATCGTAAACTGAACCAGTGGACTCAAACATACTGCGATAATTCTCTCCGTAGGTCGATTATGGCGCCCGTAATGTGGGTGAAGCGCACAGAACGTTGCCAAAAGAGAACACCCATTTTGATAAAAAAAAAAATGTTACCATTTGCACGCGTGTCTGTCCATGGTGATATAAAAAATACATAGACTGAATAAATGGCAGCCAATTTGACAGATGTACCTTCAACAATATGGCCGCTATAAACTGTCAAAGTGTGAACGTCCCTATTGGAAGATCTTTAGCTACGCAAGTTTAAGTTAATGTTAATGAAACACACTCGGTTGGGATATTGATTAAATGTCAACTTATTTATTGTAACAGAAAAATGTCTATTGTTACACTACGTTATAGGAAATTTAATCAAAGGTAAACTGCACTCGATGAAATACGGAACGCGACTGCCAACGAATGCGTTGCATTTTGCAGGGATTTTAACTATCGATTGTCTATAGCTACGGACTATTGTCCGTGGCGTCATCTGTGCTCCACACACAGGAAACCTAACTTCTGTTGATGGAAGTCGCTGCATGAGGACGCCACAGTAGTTTTGTCAGGAGTCATAGAGCGAGATCACCACAGATCCTTTATGTTCGTCCGAAAATTAAAAATGCTATAAAACTGCAAAAACTTCATAGCTTTCTCTTAAAGCATGAGTCTTAACCCTAAACTCCTTCCCATTTACAACACAACTTAACTGCTATTTACGGCATGCATCAAAAATTGATTAATTCACCTTTAATTTCAGGTAACGCTCGGTGGACTGCCCCTGGCCATTGAAAACGTAAACAAAAACCCCAACTTGCTTCCAGGAAAGAAACTCGGCTTCAAAGCATTCGATATCGGTCAGAAGGTCGATTCGCATCGTGTCCAGCCAATTAAGTGAGTACCGAACGCACTCATCGCACTCGATTGAGTTTTGCCATGCAAATGCAAATTTCCCTTTGATTTTAGGTTCATGACGCAGATGCGTGACGAAAACGTTGCCGCATTTATTGGGCCCGATGAAGGGTGCACTGCCGAAGCGTTAATTGCATCCGCCTGGAATATTCCAATGATGTCCTTCGTAAGTATGCGAACGTTGAATGTCTCCCAACGTCAGTTCACGGCCACAATTCATTCCCGTCTTGGGCCTGATGGATGGGGTGTCTGTCTGTGTGTGGAGTGCTTATCGGGACTTGCAGACATTTATAAATAGTTACGTCGTTCGGCACTAATGGAGAAAGTTATCCTTGAAGTGCACATGACATTCAAAAAGTTTCTTCATTAGCCCCCGGCAAACTGCCAGAGAGGAATGGGTCTGTCAAGTGTGACAGGTCGGTAATGTCTTCTTGATGACAGTCTATTGACGTTACTTAGTTTCAAATGAGGGTGCCAACATGCAATCAAACAGACTTGTGAGGAGGGGACTGGCGCGGGCAATGGAGGAAGATATAATTTATTTATTCGAAACAAAATGTTCGTTACTTTCAGATAGTGTTGCTTCCAACGTTCATCAAATTAATCTTGCACGACCCTTGAAAAGAGCAGAAGCAATGTGCACAGTTCGTGGAAAAGCATCTCATTCCTTCATCTACCGTGACAGGAACAGGATCTTCGCTAGTGTTTTGCATAAAAATATGTCTTTTTTCGTAAATTGCTTTAGCTACGTCGGATTGCAAAAAAATGTCGTCATCGTGCTCGTCAGGGCATTCTTGGAATCCTCCACGTCCCTGAAGGGCTGACGTTAAATGAAAGTATCTCTGTTTAAACGCCCAGCATTCCTCCGAGCGCTTCTATTGCCTCCGCTGTTTTACCTGGCTGCCATCCTCCGAACGCTTTCGTTGATACAAGTTAATGCAGACATATTTGAGTCAAAATCAATTTACAAATTGCTGCTCTCGTATCAGACTCTGCACACTCCTCCTGAGTATCAATTTCCCCATTTGCGTCTCAATGCTTGTGGGGAGCAGTGCGCCACATAAAGGGACGTCGTATCAGAGTGTTGACCTACTTCCTGTTGCATTCGGTGGGTTAGTCTGCAAGAAGTACCCTCAGGGGTTTCTCGCTTGTGCGGATTACAGAGTGTTAGTTGTGTGCTCTGTGGACTTTACAGACTCCGAAAACATCCTCCGGCTGTATGCATGAGTTGAACCGACAAATCGCTTCACGTGCAAACAATTAGATGGGATATTTCTACAGTCGTGTCATGTGGACGAAGCGGAGGGGGATGGCATTTCAGCGATGGGGGACATTCCAAACACTCCTGGCACACTTCTTAACAAAACCTTATCGTTGAATGATGAAGAGACTCTTAGCAGTTTAAAGGCAGACACAATATTCTTCACATGGTTTCTACAGTCGAAATTTAACGCCATCACCTGGACGAGATCCTTTAACAGAAGATTGGGAATACAATACCTTATGGACATCGTTGACATCTGCAAACAAGAAAGTGGAAGATAGATTTCGTACGAGAATTTATCCCAATTTCCTAATAGGCTCAGAAAACACGATCAATGGTCGATTGGCTAACAGTGGCGTTCAGAATTATAGTCACCTAGAGCATCGTGGAACCACCGTGTCTATGAAACGTATTTAGGAATATTCGGAGCTCCTTTTTGACAAAAGATTCATTCAATGTAGGGTTCAGATACTTGAGTAGAGAGTGAGGCATATGCAACACTTTAGGAATCAACAGTGAGGACTACAATCTCAATGAGACTACTTTTGTTGAGAATTTCAGAATTCTCTTGTTAGTGGACTCCGAATGAGAGCTCCCTGACATCAAGCTTTAGATGGAATTGTTTTTTTTTTTGTTGAGAGGGGCTTTATTTGAGTTCTTGCTGACCCCAATTTCCCTTTCGTTACCGTTACTGGTTCAGCGCTTGGGAAAGACAGCAGCTGGTTTCATTTTCTGTTGAGACTCTTTGTTGCATTTGCAATTTTTGAACATTTTGTAAAATTTTCGGACTTCCTCTCGGATTAGATAACAACATTCCAACCCTTCTGGTTCCAATTCTGTCTAATTCCCTCAGTTTTTCCTAATATTTTGGGTGTTTTCTAAGCCAGTTGGAAAACATGTAGCAGCAAGCAGAGCCGTCTAAGACTTAAATCATTCCATCCATAACTTAAACACAGTACCGGTCAAAATACTCATTGTCACTGACTTAACGAACATCGTCGTATGTATTTTGTTTTGTCCTCACTAACCTCAAGTTCGGTTTGTTTCACCTGCTCTTTAATTGCCGTAACACTTTCTGCAGCGGCACGCTGGGAATGTGCGACGACGTCGATAACATCTGCATAGACTAGCAGCTGAACCGACTTGTAGAATATAGTTCCTTCCTTCCTTCCTTTCTTTTCCAGTTTTGTCAGCTGTGCTGACTTCTTCAATACTGGTTGGGAGGAATATTTCAGTGGCATTTATTCGTTCCTTATCACTCTCTCCCGGTCGTGCTCATTAAGCAGCTACTGGAAGTGCTTGTCCCTAGACTCTCGATATCCTTGCGAGAAACCTTTTCTGTGAGAACACAAGATTCTTCTCCTCCTGTCTTTTAGCTCGATTTACCTCTTTCGAAGCCCTGGGTTTTATTTGCAGCATCTTCTGATATGCTTCGTCGGTTACAGTTTTTCCTGCTCATACTTCTGTTCATACCACGGTTTATTGATGTCGGTAACAGGTAGCCTTAGGTGTTTTTGACTACTTCTTGGATGGCTGAACGGCAATGCAACCACACATTGTTGTTCTACGAAAGTATGCCACAGAGACTCCTGCTAAGTTGCTCTACGTAGACTCTGGCAATCTTCGGTGTGAATTGCGGTACCCTAGCAATCTCCGGTGTGGACACCTGTTGAAATAATCATAACTAGCAGAATGTATGTTACAAAGAAAGTCGAAAATCTAACGTTCAAGTGAGCGAGTCAATTACGTTTCTTTCTTCAAGAATCTGCCCGCATTCTCGATAAATTCGAATGCCTTCCCCAAAACACCTACCTTCTACTTACTATCCGTCTTTCTCAATAAGCATACCCTCCAAATCTGACTGGAAGGCTGGACAATCCTCTGCGAATTTTCACAAATGGATCAAAGGCGGATGAGGGTGCAGAAATAGGCTTTTATTCCAAGGACCTTAACATAAATATATCCCTTCATCTTCCGAAACGTTGTAGCGTTTTCCATGCCGAGACTATGGAGATAAAATAGGCCCTGTCATGGCTTAAAAACAATGTGTTATCTAAAAGGGACATCATCATTTGTTCCCACAGCATGGCGGCTTTTAAGTTTCTGGACTCAGAGCCACATTTTATACCAAGACTTCCCTGAACTGCCACTTAACTCTTGATGAAATTGCTAAGTTTTTACCTCACGGGGGTGCTGGGATATTGTGACATTAAAGGAAATTCCGAAGAAGAATTACCGTCCATGGCTTTTGCTACAGCCAAACGTCCTTAGAAACTTGATGCAATTAGAGCCACCAATAATAGAAGACTCAAAGGCACTACGAGCGTTTTTACGAATCAGAACGTTCGTCGTCATCACACTGTGCCATCGGTACACACACTTCTAGGTTGTAACTCCCATATAACGACTTCTGCAGAAAATGCAATCACGTGAAAGAGGAGTATACTGTAACACATCTCCTCTGCAGTTTAGTGCCCTCCCCGTCCGCAGGAAAGTTCATCTTAGAGCGTACTTCTTTGACGAATTGAACGAACTAAACAGCATCAGCATCAGCACGTACATCTTTAACGTTCGGTATGTAAACATTGATTGAGCGCCGTGGCGTAGTGGGTAGGTGTATCGACTCCTACGCTCGAGGTCTAAGATTCGAATCTCGAAAAAAAACATGTAACATTTTTTCACGGCACCACTTTTTTCGAGTGACTGACAATGCTCAAAGAGTATAACTGTCTAGAAATGCTTCTCAAAATCGCCGTTCGAAGTCGGCATTAAACTGTGAACCCCACTCGTGAAGGAACAATAGAACGCACAACACTAGTGGTTGCTGAGAAGCTAGGCCCAGGTCCATCTCGGACTGTAGCGCCGCCATTATTATTATTATTATTAGAACCACTTTGCGGGCGTATTTTGAAGGATAATGTTCCCATATGAAGTGCAATCGAGTCACAGAAGATTGCACGTCGCTTGAAATACGGCCAAATAGTCGCTCAAATAGTTGACACTTAACTTGATTTTTGGAAGGAAATTTTGATGTCCGACAGGGCACATTTCACTCTCTGGTGCCGTTAAAAATCACAATTGCCACATTTGGAAAACGCAGAATCCACACCATTGCAGTCTGCAGTCAGCCACCCATACATAACGTACCCAAACATTGATTATGAACAAAGCACTTGCAATTTCACTTAAAATCCTTTTGATTATCTTTTCACGGTCAATTTATAGATCCATTACATGGAATTATGCGTTCATCCTTTAATAAGCAGATTGCTTCGTTTGCTGTATGGCACGTATCGCTAGCTTGCTGGAATCGCATCTCTCACACATTCATGCGCTGTTCAATCGAGGAACGAAAATAGTCATTAATCTTGGATCTATAGCGAATACCGTTAACAGCAAAAGTCTGTTTAGGCTTACTTTAAAAAAAAAAAAAATATGGCCCTATGACTCCACTAGCCCACAGACCTCACCAAACTGTGCATTTCTCAGGATTTATCGGTGGATTATCTTCTCTCTAAATGCGACAATATTGCTTATTGACATACCCATTGAGCTAAAAATTAGCCTATTCGCTGAAAACATACATAATTTCCTGATACAACGGTGGATTCAAAACCATAATTCTGGAAACAAATCTCTAAATTTTGGTATCGTGCTAAATCGTGCATATCATCACGAAGATCTTGCAAAAGCTGCGGAATAAAAGTGACACTGACAGTTTGCAATCTGACAATTGGTTTGACAGATGTCGGAAATTGGGCTGGCCTCGAAGTCCCATTCGGCGAGGTTTTGAACAACATTGTTGCCCACATTTAAAAGTTTATTCAAAGCTTCCAGTCATTATCCAAAGCTACTTAAAGTCACAATGTAGGAGAGAATTAATGGCTTTAACGTCATGGACATGCAAATAAATTGCTAATAAATCGTTGGTGTAGGCGTAATCTGTTGCGTGAAAAGTTTTGAATCATCCGACAAGAGGTGTTGTTTGAAATTAATAGAAAATGCAACATTTTTCGGAAAAGTGATGATGTTTTAAAATTTTCCAAAAATTGAACAATGGAATACAATTTTGCCCAGTGGCCAACATGATCTGCTTACAAATAATCATTTTGTTGATGAATTTTTTCTAGCGTTCGCATGCATTCCGGGAATAACAGATCTGATATTTTTTTAGAGCATGTATCGTTGGTGGAATGTTGACGTAGGTTGTTTTATTTTAGGAAAAAGTGTAATTGCGGCCGATTGTTGTCGCAATGATTCCAGGAAATCTGACACGCAATACGGTCATTGTTTTAACAGCTATGTGGCAAGTGGCATCGTCCTGCTGAAAATAAACGCCCTTTACGCCAACACGAAAAAATAGTTTTGCAACGACATTGTTGGCAGAGTCCGACCGAACATTTGGCTTCGGTTTCGGCCAAAGGTGATCAAAAAGCCGAAGTTCGGCTTCGGCTTCGACTTCGGCTTCGGCCGAAAAATTGGCCTTCGGTCGGACTCTAATTGTTGGTTAATCCAATCCAGTCAATGAAACAGTTGCACTAGAGTCATTTTTCCAAAATGTACCACAAAAAACGTACTGGATTATAACTCGTTGAGCATGAAGAGGTTACTCCACTATTTGTCTTGAGTATTCAGAGTCATAGATGTGACAGTTTGTCTTGCGTTTTCAGAGTCATAGATGTGACAGTTTTGTTTTTTTACGAACTCAAGCAAAGTAAGTAAGTGTTTTGAAATTGATTTTATAGACCCCTGGGCACAAGGGACCCAATCTGCCCCCCCACACCTAACTATCTGGGCCTTTTTTTTTAAATTGTGTTCAACTTAAATGAGCCTAAAACTTCTTCTCACTGACTCCCACCCTCTTTTCCGATTTCTTTTCAAGAAATGTGCTGATTCAGCCGTCTCCAATAAGAACATTTTTCACACTTTCGCCAGAACACTGGCACCAGCATCAAAAGTAAGTCAAGAGCACCCTTTATCTCGAATCTGTTGAAAAAAAAATGCTAATGCCACTCACTCCCAAAGGTCTCCAAGAGCGTGATTAGCCTTTTGAATGCGTTCAGTTGGAATAAATTCGCCGTCATCATCGGCACCAAACCGGTGTGGGGTGCAGAAGTCGCCCGCGCAATTCAAGTGAGTATCCATCCCTCCCCCGAACGTATGACATGCAATTTTCTTGGCCAACTTAATCGACCTCTTTCACAGGACCTAGCTGAATTGGAAAATTTGACAATAACACATTTCAAGGAGATTGCCGACTACATCCCGATGGATACGACGTTGATTAAAATGCAGAAGATTGTCGACGAGACGTACCAGAGCACAAGAAGTACGTATCGGTTGACAGCCGGCCACTCACTGCTGCCGACTTAACTGACGGCAGATGAGGGTGACAATCATTTTTTTTTTTAAATTATCTCGCACACAGTTTACGTGTTCATCGGCGAGCACATTGCCATGGTGGACTTTGTGAGGTGTCTGCAGAACCGGAAGCTCCTCGAGGGTGGGGACTACCTCATCATATCTGTGGACGATGAAATCTATGACTCAAAGCGACGGTTGAACATCATGGAGAGAAGTATACAGACCGTTTTATTTTTCTTATTTTTCACAGAGGAGCAAGAACGTCTCATGTGGGGTTTCCCATTTTTCTGTAAATCTTACAAGTTTCGTCGAGGGTGGCAGAGTTTGTAGTGCTCAAGGTTGACTTGGTGCAAGTCGAACGTAGAGACACAACTTTAAATTGATTTTCTTCTGTTCCCTGAAAGATATCTCCGCGCAAGGAAGCAGACAAAGTTTTTAAGTTTGATTTGATTGGGTGAGTGGAGGGAACTGAAAAGAATAACAGTGAAGTTAAACAAAGGCCAAGGTTACGAGACTGAAGTTTTATGTCGTATTTAAGTTCAAAATGTTACGAACGTGAGTTAAGATAAAAGGGAAAAGGATCCGTAAAAGAGGGGGTCCCACTTTTTAGAGCAAAGGGTTTGTCTTTGATATCTTTTGATAGCGTTTATGGTGCTTCGGGTCAGCTCAGTCCCTCCAGACAATGAGATGTTTTCCTACCTGTCTCCGGTTGCGCTCTGCGAGTGGGTTGAGGTCCCTTTCCACTTGTGTGCGCCATCGATAAATTTCGCTACATCTTCTCTTTAAAAAAGCTTTTGGCACTCCATTTATAATTCTCCTTCTCTGCGTGCATCAAAATGAAGTCGAGAACCCATCCACACATGAGACTTTCGAACTCCCCCTTGACAATTTTAATTTATCGCCATATCCACGCATGATTTCCTCTAGATTACCTGGATCCCTACATTAAGCGCGATAAAAATAAATCACTTGACAAAAACTCATTTCGGTCCGTCATCAAAATCAGCATGTCCTATCCCCAGAACCCGAACCTAAGGTAATTCAATCACACAAACCCTTAAAGTCACCACCGCATAAAGGGTAACTTTGCGTTTTCAGGGAAATCTGCAGCAAGATCAAAGAGTATGCCCGCAAGTATCCATTTCTGGTGCCGTACCACGAGCGGGTGTTCGACAACATTTCGGTACGTCCTCGAACCACTCTCAGCCCGTATTCCTCTTCAGATTCATTCTCTCGTCTAGGTTCCAATTTACGGCGTGCACCTTTATGACACGGTAATGATTTACGCCCGAGCTATCACAGAAATTCTGCGCACCGGTGGGGACATCCGTGATGGTCGCCTGGTGATGAACAGAGTCTTCAACCGCTCCTACCACTCCATCCAGGGTTTCGACGTAAGGATCAACCCCCACCCCATTTTATCCGCCCGTCACTGTTGATCTGTGTCATTTTTAGGTTCACATCGATTCGAATGGTGACGCTGAGGGTAATTACACCGTCATCACGTTGCAGGATGACACTGGACATGGCTCCTTGACGAAAATGTCAATGCAACCGGTTGGCTATTTCGTATTCAACAAGCAGTCGACGCTTCCGGTGAGTAGACGCTCTTCCCCCGGTGGAGGTCTAATTGAAACGAGATGAATGCGTCTTTTCAGGAATTTCGGTACATCAAACCAGATCGACCGATTCTCTGGCTGAAGGGCCGCCCACCGCTGGCCGAACCGATTTGCGGATTCTTTGGGGAGTTGTGCAAGGCCAAGAAAATTGATTGGAAATATATTGCTCCGGGATTCTTCATCGGGTTCTTTGTCCTCGTCGCTTGTATATTTCTCATTAAGTAGTCAATATGTCACTGGAACTGTCACACTCCGCCTTCAACTAAAGGTCTTGTTTGTTTCTATTCTTCTGTAGGCACTATCGGTACGAGCAGACTCTGGCCGGTCTACTCTGGAAGGTTGACATGAAGGATGTGACGCCCATAAACGTGCCCAGTCCGGATTTTAATATGAAGAGCAGTCGAAATATTGTAAGCAATGCACTGAGGTGACAGTTAAATATCGAAATGTCAAAGTGCGGTTTCTTTTTACAGTTTCAAACGTGCAGACAGAGCATTCTCAACGGAGGGATGGACACAACGAAGAAGGCGTACACGAGCATCGGTGAGTGAATTCTTTGCTTAACTAAAGATCCCTTTAAGCCAGCTCTCGGTCAATTTAAAGAGAAAACAGTTTCAAGACTCTTTGGACGCACTGAACACTGGAAATTGCAATTTTCAGGCGGAAATTAAGTTTACAGCCGGCGGCTGATGCAAGTACGGACGTTGAGTCGGAGGATTTGTTCTCATATTTGCACAAAGTGGAAGGCAATTACAGGATTGTTTCTGGTATAATTGCACCGTAGACGATTAAACAATAGAATCTCTTTGAAAAGAACACTCTTTCTTGCATCCAACAATTGCCTTATGCATGTTTTTGAGTATTGTTAGCTTTTGTTTCAGTTGTTTTTAGTTTTTTTTCAGTCAAAAGTCTTAAGAATCACGCAAGATTTGAATTTCGTGGCATTTGTTCGAAGTGTTTACCGAAAAATAGACAGTCTGCCAGTTGGGGGACTTTAAAAATAGGACGTGACACGAAAAAACTATGCGTTTTGAATTCTTGGGTATTTTTTTTAAAAGTAATGACGATTGGGCGCCTACAGTCGCAATTATCGTATAAAATGTAGTCGGAATAGTGGTTTGAGCTCATCAACTACTTGATGAAAGAAAGCTTGAAAGCTTAATTTCTTGAGCTTACACGATTACCGAACTTCCCCTTCAATAAATCACTTGTTCGACTTGTAACAATAAATAGTCTCTCAACATGGCACGATGGCGAACTCAAATGACAGTATCATGGCGATCATTTATAATAATAATGGCGGCGCTACAGTTCGAGGTGGACCTGGGCCTAGCTTCTCAGCAACCACTCGTGTTGTGCGTGCTATTGTTCTCTCACGAGTGGAGGGGACCTAGAGTTTAATGCTGACTCCGAACGGCGAGATTGAGAAGCTTTTTCTAGACAGTTATACTCTTTGAGCATTGTCAGTGACTCCAAAGAGGTGGAGCCGTGAAAAAATGTTTGATGTTTTTTTCGGATTCGAACCGACGACCTCGAGCGTAGGAGTCGACGCAACTACCCACTACGCCACGGCGCTCACTTATAATCGACGAAAAAATACGGTCCAATCACAACTCTGTCATGAAATCCAAACAAAACGATCGAGATGGTTTTGTGGACACAATGGAGTCTCTTGGAGCACATGTGTGTTTATAGCTCAAATTTTGCGTATTCATAAAGAAATTAGGGCCAAAAAAGGGTTCCATTGCTGAAGATGATTTTTCGATAAAATTCTGGATTTTTGTTAAAAGATTTGCAGAACCTTATCGGAGGAGGTTCAAATGAGCAGCAGGCTTCAGTTCTGAAGTTATTTTGACCCTGTAAGGGTGTAAACATTTTCGCAAAATGCACCACAATGTGTACTGTGAGATTTCCAATTCCTGTGAAAGGCGTGTCATGGAATCGACTGAATTTGCTCATTTTGAACAGAAGCACCTATTGCAGCAATATTTTTAATACTTCCACTGGTGCGTTGTCTCACTAGTACAGGAACATTCAATACTGAATATGTTGATTCGAATTTATCCACTATAGCTATTTGTATATACACAGTATGTCTGAAAGAAATCAACAGCTAATAGTAGCTTCGCAGTCGATACTGAGAATTTGGAAAAATCATTTCTGCAGACTGTTGAACGGCGATGAGGACACAAATACCGCTGTCAGGCAGAATGTTCCACTCAACACAACGGACGATGATAGAAGAGAATACCGTCCCCCCGATTCAGACGAAGTTAAGATAGCGATATCGAGACTGAAGTCATAAAGGTGCTGGTGCAGATAGTCTGCCCGCTGAAATGTTTAAAGCAGCTGGAGATGATCTGGTAGGGCGCATGCACCAGCTCATCTGTAATATATGGTCGGAGGAAAGCATGCCCGATGAGTGGAATCTCAGTATCGTTTGCCCGATCCACAAGAAAGGAGACCCCTTTGACTGCGCCAACTATAGAGGGATAAGTCTCCTTAACATCGCCTATAAAATCTTCTCTGCCGTTTTGTGTGAACGCATGAAACCATTCGTGAACAAACTGATAGGTCCTTATCAGTGTGGTTTCAGGCCCGGAAAGTCTACCATCGATTAAATCTTCACACTGCGGCAGATCCTGGAGAAGAAATGCAGATCGACACACACCATCTATTTGCCGATTTCAAGGCCGCATATGACAGCGTGCATAGAGACGAGCTATCCAGCGCCATGTCTAGTTTTGACATTCCTGCTAAACTCATCAGACTGAGCAGGATGACGATGGAGAATTCTCGCTGCTCCGTCAAGGTCGGTAACGAACTCACCGAGACCTTCAATGTCAAAACAGGTTCTAGACAAGGCGACGGGCTGTCATGTGATTTCTTTAACATCGTTCTTGAGAGAAAGGACGCACAACATCAAGAAGGACGCACAACATCGACGACTTGGCCAGAACGTCACCATAGGCAGCTATAACTTTGAGGTAGTGAAGGACTTCGTCTACCTCGGCTCCGCGGTAAATAGTACAAACAACATCAGTACCGAGATCAAACGCAGAATAACTCCTGCCAACCGCTGTTTTTTTGGGCTCAAAAGGCAATTGAGTGGTAGAGCCCTCTCTCGGAAGACCAAGTTGACTTTGTATAAGACCTTGATCATCCCAGTCCTGCTTTACGGTGCAGAGGCATGGACAATATCCCAAGCGGATGAACAGTCTCTTGGTCTTTTCGAGAGAAAAGTTCTGCGCGCGATTTTTGGTCCTGTTTGCGTTGACGGCATTTGGAGGAGAAGGTTCAACCATGAACTGTATGGGCTGTACAACGACATGAGTCTAGCCAGGCGTCTACGGATCCAACGCCTAAGATGGCTAGGCCATGTAGAGTGTATGGACAACTTACCTCCGGCTCGAAGAGTCTTCGACTCTGAGCCTGTAGGACAACGCAACAGAGCACGTCCACGTACAAGGTAGCGCACACAAGTCGAGGGGAACCTCGGCCGGCTTGGTGTGCGAAACTGGAGACAGCTGGCGAAAGATCGTGCTGGCTGGAGAGGCACTGGGCTGTAGCGCCCCAAGAAGAAGAAGAAGAAGAAGTATGTCTGAAAAGTTCACATATGTTACTTCTAAAGCGCTTTTAATAAGATTTTATTCGACTGATTTTTAAACGAAAATAAGAATATTTTAGTGCATGACGTATGAAGTACAACATTGTTCAAATTTCAACCGTGCCTTTACTTGATGGCGCGTATTCGGGAAATCCAACTTTTGATGACTTTGTAGCATACCTACGTCTGCTGGATGGCGGTCGTTATGTTAACTACGAGAGAATCGATTCGAACAGACCATCCCCAAATCACACGATTTTAGTGGCCAGTTTACGTCGCTGTCGCCCAAAACAAACAACTTCGCAATTTGCTCTTTTTAAATGTCCATGGTGGCATGAGCTGTATGGCACGTAGCGCCGTTATGTTGGAACCATGTTGCTTATAATCGATGTGTAGCATACGTCCTTGACGGTTATGACAATACCCCAGTTACTTTTTGGAAGAAATATGGACCGATGAATCCGCGAAACCAACATCCGCCCCAAACAGTTACCTTCTCGAAATGCATTCGGTGCTGGTGTATCTCCTATGGACATTCGACAGTTTTCTTAGATCACACATTGCATTCCATCCAGTAATGGGTTTTCTTGCTAAAGGCGACTTTGTCTGTTTGTGGCGAGGATAAAAGTCACGTAATGCACGTTAAGTTTTGTGGAAAGGGACATTAGTGCTGTTCAACGATATAGCCTTACACACTATTTTGCCAAAGACTACTGGAAAATCCACAGCAAATTGGACCGATGTTGCATTAAGAACATGGATCAATTTTCGAATGTACCTACTGAAAGACCTTTAACCACATTCTTTAAAAACTTGCGCTCCTTTTCCTCCTGCTCCTGCTCCTGCTCCTGCTCCTGCTCCTGCTCCTGCTCCTGCTTCTGCTCCTTCTTATTAAAGTTGGATTTTATTTTAAATTTTAAAATTCGCGATGAGAATACAATTCAATTGCTATTTTGCTGCACATGTTTTCATCATGTCAGAATGTAAAAGAATAAGAAGAGAAGCACCACCAAAGAGTTCTCAGTAAGTCACCCTCTAAAACCAATAATTTCACACGTCACATGAGTGATTTCTTAAGAATCTGAACAACCACTTCAAAAGCCATTACTCCAATTTTTTTCCTTTTTAAATTTAAAGCACTCACATGTCAAATCAGCAGCCAAACAATGAACAGCAGTTCTTTTTTAAATCCAACATCAAGGGGGATAACCTCTCTCTCAAAACCTGTTTTGCTGCACTCCACTTCAGGACCAACTCATTTATAAGCGTAACCATGTCTCACCCATACACGACATTTATCTGGATGAGGGCTTAAGGAAGATTAGCAACGATTCATTGTAAACAATTTCTTTTTTTTATTCGAGAGAGAGAAAAATTGTCCACAAGAGGGGATATTTGCTTACCCTACATTATGTCATGGGGGTCCTCTCAGGGAGTACATGAGGAAAATGTGAAGGAAAGTGGATGGACCGCCTTTCCACGTTAAATAAAAAATGGAATACAAATTGTGGACATATCATTTCGAATGAAATCATCAGTAATCCATTAATGCGATTCCTGATGAAGAGACACAATGTGAAATATTTCAAATTTATGACACCCCACATCTTTGATTGTGTATTGAACGAGTATTCTGAGAAGAGATTTTTTCCATTCTTTGGGATGGTGCTATAAGACTGGATGGCGCAGTTGGTTAAGTACCTGCCCCAAGTTAGAGGAGTCCCAGTGAAATCGAATGTGGCCCAGTCACCATTTACCGTTGGGATCAAATTAACGGCACTGGAGTAGGTTGCTACCTGGCAATACAATGGACCAGTTTTGAGTCTGAGTGCTCAAGTGTAGTGTTTCAAACACACTCCAGCCAGCGCTCTGGCATCCGCGATAGCTTGGTCCTTGAAACGGAGGTTCGATCTTCCTTTTCTTTTCGAACATGTGGGCTGTGATTCAAAGATCCTCTTTGCTGGAGCGTTATTGTCCATTCACTCGATGTGGCCGAGCCAGTATAGTCGTCGTTTTTGGCTTTTTGGACTACATCCACATCTTTGTACAGCTCGTAGAGTTCGCGGTTGTATCTTCTCCTCCATTCGCACTCCTCGCATACGGGACCGAAAATTCGACGAAGAACTTTTCTCTCAAAAGTACCCAAAATGTGCTCTGCTTTCCTGCTTATCGTCCAACACTCGGCTCCATATAGTAGAACTGGCAGGACTAGCGTTTAGTAGAGCATGCATTTTGTCTTTCGAGTTAGGAGTTTTGCACCCGAAGTAGCAGCGGTTTCCAAGGGTAAGTCTTCGCCGAATCTCCACTAAGGTGTCATTCGTGGGGTTGATGTTTACTCCGAGAAATGTGAACTCCTTAACCACCTCGAAGTTATTGCTGCCAACAGTGACGTTTAGTCCTTGGCGGTGGACCGATAATTCTTTGTTTGTTGACAGCAAATACTTGGTCTTGTCCTCATTTACTTCAAGACCAACTCGTTTCGCCCCTTCTTCAATGGCCGTGAAAGCTTCTATAACGGCTCGCTGGGAGCGACCTATGATGTCAATGTCGTCTGCGTAGCCAAGCAACTGTACGGATTTGTTGAAGATAATAATAATAATAATAATAATAATGGCGGCGCTACAGTTCGAGGTGGACCTGGGTCTAGCTTCTGGGTCTGGAAGCTGGACCTGGGTCTCTCCTCTCTTGTTGAAGATAATGCCTTCTATATTGACGCCTGCCTTGCGCACTATCTGTTCCAGTACAAGGTTGAACAAGTCACACGACACCGCATCTTCTTGCCGAAATCCGGTGCATGTTTTGAATAGTTCGGAGGACCTGTTCCCAAATTGCACGTTGCACCGCGTGTTTTCCAGCGTGACACGAGACAGTTGGATCAGTTTACCCGGGATTCCGAATTCGGGCATCACCTTGTAGAGCTCAAGACGATGGATGCTGTCGTATGCGGCTTTGAAGTCGATAAAAAAAGGTGATGAGTCTCGACTTGAAACTCGTTGGTCTTTTCCAGGATTTGTATCAGTGTGAAAATTTGGTCGATTGTCGATCTGCCGGGCCGGAACACACACTGGTACGTGCCGATTAGTGTGTTGCAGAAAAGTTTCAGACGTTCACACAGTACGTTGGATAGGATCTTATATGCGACATTCAGCAGGGCTATGCCTCGGTAGTTTTTGCAAGACATAGGATCGGCTTTCTTGAAGATGGGGCATACAGAGCTGATAATCCAGTCATCGGGCATGGCTTCATCCACCCATACTTGGTTGATAATTTGGTGCATGCACCCTACCAAAACATCACCACCATATTTGAAAAGTTCCGCTGGGAGGCCATTAGAGCCGGCGGCTTTGTTGTTCTTCAGCTTTTTGATGGCCGAGCTGACCTCTTCAAAACTGGGAGGAGGGATGGCTTCTTCATTGACTGGAGGTGGGTTGTCTTCTTGCTCTATCACTCTCTCTACGTGATGCCCATTAAGAAGCTGCTGCAAATGCTCCTTAAATACATCTACTATTCCCTGCGTTTCGATGACTAGATTTCCTTCACTATTTCGAAGAGCCTGCGTTCCGGGCTTAAAGCCAGCTGCCAGCTGCTTGGCTCTTCTAAAAGACGACCGGATGTTGTTTCAATCGCGAGACTCCTCGATACCCTTGAGCTGGAAGCCTGCGTAGGCCCTTTTCTTCTTACTCAGGATACTTTTTTCCTCCCTCCCCTCTTCTGATTCGGTACTCTTCCCTTGCTGCTCTTGTTTTGCGTTGCAGCGTTAGCAAGTGTGCATTGTCTGTCACCTTTTTCCGAAGTACGCATTCGTCATTATACCAAGGGCTCTTTATAGGGGGTGGTTGGTAGCCTATTGTGGTTTCGGCTACCTCTTTGATGACGGTCTCGGTATTGGTTCCAAATATTGTTGACGTTTGTGGATGGTGAATGCACATGGGAGAGTCTCTTACTCAGGCGCTCTCTGTAGGCTCTTGCTACTCCAGTCGTGCTAAGACTTCCAACGTTGAATTTCTTTGTTTGGGCGCCTCGCAGCTTCTTCTCGTTGTATTGTCGGGCTCTGAATTTGGCTGCAACAAGAAATCTGCTTTTGTTAACTTTACAAGTGGTCTTACGCCACGATGACATTTGCAAAAATGACTTACTTACTTAGAAGGCCTACGACCCATGTAGGGTCTGAGCCTGAGCTATCGCTGCCTTACATCGTTGACGATCCTGGGCTGCTTCCAGTCATCAAGACCAAGTTGTCTTACGTCTGCGATGACTTAGTCTTGCAAAACTGTGGTCTTACAATGTGCTGATGTCCTTTTCGCCATTTTGTCCGTTAGCGACAGCTTAACGATTCGGTATTTTTCCAACGCTTCTCATACAGCATGTGTCAAAAATGACAAGCGAAACAAAATCACTGAATAATTAACTGCAACCAAGTGACTCACCAACAAGTACTTCAAAATTAAATTTTAATTGATTTCGTCTCGGATTACCCTTGACAGGATGCGACAAACAATTCCTCGAAGGAATATATGATGAGTCACAAATGGAAATGCAGCTCTTAAATCAACTTAAATTCACTTCGCAATCGTTCTCCTCGCATCCGCCCTCTTTAACATTACAAAACAAATTTTCATTTTTTTCTCCGTAAGGTGCATTTAAATGAGATATTATATTACATCCTCTCGTGATTACAGGGCTTTACCGTGGCAGCATCGTGGCTATAAAGAAGATATACAAGAAATCCGTTGATATTACTCGCTCCATACGGAAGGAGCTCAAGCAGATGCGCGAGGTGAGCGGCATACCAATGAACGTATGCACGAAAACGTTTCCGTTCAATTGTTTTCGGGGAAAATAAGAGTGACTTTCATATTTCCATCCCCGTGAGGCGAATAGATGAACACAGATAATCCCTTAATCCGTGCTTACTTTTCCTTCACCCAGATCCGTCACGAGAACATCATTGGATTTATTGGCACCTCCATCGACCATGGAAGCGTGGCAATATTTACCACCTACTGCGCCCGGGGGAGCCTGGAGGATGTGCTGGCGAACGATGACCTGCACTTGGATCATATGTTCATATCGTCGCTGGTCAGCGACATACTCAAGGGGATGATCTACCTGCACGACTCCGACATTATTTCCCACGGGAACTTGAGGTCCAGTAATTGCCTGATAGACTCCAGATGGGTTTGCCAGATATCCGACTTTGGGCTGCACGAATTCAAGGCGGGGCAGGAGGAGCCGAACAAGTGAGGAGCGTCGTGATGACTGGGAAATTAATTTCAATTCTGATTATTTATTCGCAGACGGGAGATGGAGTTGAAACGTGCCCTTTGGATGGCTCCGGAGCTACTGCGGGATCCGGGGCGATTACCGAGAGGCTCTCAGAAGGGCGATGTCTACTCGTTCGGCATTGTCCTGTATGAAATCATCGGCAGGAAGGGCCCGTGGGGAGACACCGCCTACTCAAATGAGGGTAAGTTCGTTTACATTAATTTTTCTTTTCTGCCTTTGCATCCCCACAGCGTGGTCGGTGGGAAATTGGAAAATAATTGCGAATTCCCAAGTTGCTCTTGAAGTTCATTCGCTTTTGGTGCAGGCTCTTGGCTATTCGCTTTCGGATTTTTGGCTTTCCCATTTCGTCTTTGATTGATACTCGTACTTGCTTTTGTTTGTTCCAGAAATAATTGCACTCGTCAAGAACACAGACGTCTATCGGTCGGGACCGTTTCGACCTCTAACTGCTCATCTTGACGTGCCGGAGTATGTTCGTCAATGCCTGCGGTCATGCTGGGATGAGGATCCAGAAATTAGGCCGGACATTCGTTTGGTGCGGATTAAACTGAAGGAACTCCAGGCTGGACTGTAAGTTTGAAAATTTATTCTTTTTCTAGAAGTTAACGATTGCTTTAGCAAAGTTTGAATAAGGGGAGGGCAATTTTGGTTTAATATTCCTGTGTCTTCGGGACTCTATTCATCGTTTCCCACGTTAAGAGACTTAGGTGTGGAGAACAATCGAAACAAAATCTGATCCCTGATCCCTGTGGGACATTGTTGACGACGGAAAATAAGTTTTGATAGAGTTCGCCAATTGGCTTGTTTACACCAAATTAGTAGACCTTTTCCAGTCAGTGACGGCTCTTACGTATTTACAGCTCAGGTCTGAATGGACTCATCCAAAGAAACGTCCAAAAACGGTCTCAAGCTTAGGCTTTTTGACAGGGCGCAACCTCTGTATGACCAGCACTCGGTTCCCACAGCTCAACATCCATAAAAGGACCTGGGACCAACAACCCCTGACCATTCAACATTGCACTTCGATCAACGTCAGACACTCCTCCAGTATTCTTGGTGTCCGAACGTTCTGAGGAGCCAACCGCGACTCGAACCATTTTACAGCCAAGGTAAGTACACGGATATCGAAAGAATAACGAATTCGAGAGAGAACAGTTTACAACCTACAATCGCAACAGATGGCTAATACCTTCGCCGCTCGAGTCTCACTGAGGCTCTCTGAAATTGGAAGAGGTATGGAAACGTTGTCAAAAAGCCGCTGGAGAAGCCGCTACTGATGTGATGGGTTTCACGACACCACATTCCCTGGTTTAAGAATGAGTGCAGGCAAGCACAAGGAGCAAAGCAAAAAGCTTATAAGGCAGGCTTGAAATACTAGAGCTGTTCGTGAGAGAGAGAGAAGGAGACGAGAAGAAGAGACCCGGCTTGTCAAAAAAAGCTAGAAACGCGCAATCGAGGAGATGAACAGGTGCTATGGCAGAAATGATATTCAAACATTCTACCAGAGATTCTAAGACTATTATCCAATTGATAAAAAGTTCGGCCACGAATGGACAACAACTTGTAGCAGAGCTGCAGTGAATAGTGAGAATTCAAAAGAATCATTTCTGCAAACTGTGTAACGGCAATGAAGACATAGACAAGACTTCCCCGACTAAGACGAGGTCATGATAACAATATCTCGACCAAAGTCTTACAAAGCTGCTGAGACAGATGGGTTTTCTGCTGAAATCATTAAAGCAGCTAGGTGTGACCTGGTTGGGTGCATGCAACAGCTCATCTATAAGATATGGTCGGAGGAAAGCATGCCCGATGAGTGGAATCTCAGTATCGTTTGCCCGATCCACAAGGAAGGAGATCCCTTTAACTGGCCAACAGTCGAGCCAACAGCCTTCTTAACATCGCCTAAAAGATCATTTCTGCCGTTCTGTGTGAACGCCTGAGACCTTTCGTCATCAATCTGATAGGTTCGTATGAGTGTGATTTTAGGTCAGGGAAGTCCACCATCGATCAAATCTTCACACTGCGGCAGATCCTGAGAAAGACCAAAGAAATGCAAATCGTACAAACCACCTGTTAGTCCCTTTTATGGCCGCATATGACAGCGTGCATAGAGACGAGCTATACAGCGCCGTGTCTAGTTTTGACATTGCTGCCAAACTCGTCAGACTGAGGAGGATAACGATGGAGAACTCTCGCTGCACCATTAGCGTTGGAAACGAACTCTTCGAAACCTTCAATGTCGAAAAAGGTTTTAGACAAGGCGATGCGCTGCCATGTGATTTCTTTAACATCGTTCTTGAGAAGATCGTGCAAAACTCACTGGATAACACTAGAGGCACGATCTTTCAGAATTCCGTTTAACTACTAGCTTACGCGGATTACATTGACGTGATTGATCGAATTCAGCGAGAATGATGCTTAAATGAACGATTGACGTTTGAAAGTGATGCCAATATTTTCGATTATGAACGTGATGTAAGGGTGATGCCGCATCGATGCCGCTTTAGTTTTGAAACACAACACTGGAGCACTCAGACTCAAAATTGGTCCATTGTACTGCGAGGTAGCAACCTACTCCAGTGCCGTTAATTTGATCCCAACTGCAAATGATGACTGGACCAGATTCGACTTCACTGGGATTCGACCCTCTAACTTGGGGCAGGCACTTAACAAATTGCGCCATCCATTCCATCAAAAAAAAAAATTCACTGACTTGAGCGAACATAATCCACAAGTGCTCAACCAAGCACCAATGCATCCAGAAAGATTGACTGTTTGTTGCGGTTTATGGCAGGGCGGTATTATTGGACCTTATTTCATTCGAAATATGGAAGGAGACACCGTTACCTTCAATGGGCTCATGTATAGAGCGATATTAACCGACTTTTTGTAGCCAAAGCTCGACAACATCGATATATCCTAGATGTGGTTCCAACAAGATGGAGCTACGTGACTTAAAGCACTTCCAGCGGAGCCTAGGCGATTAATTGAATAATATGTTTTCCAACCATAATGGCGGGCGTCGTGGCGTAGTGGGTAGGTGCGTCGACTCCTATGCTCGATGTTGTCGGTTCGATTCCCAAACATTTTTTCACGGTACCACCTCTTTCGAGTCACTGACAATGCTCAAAGAATATAACTGTCTAGAAAAAGCTTCTCAATCTCGCCGTTCGGAGTCGGCATTAAACTATAGGTCCCTTTCACTCGTGAAAGAACTATAGCACGCACAACACGAGTTGCTGAGAAGTTAGGCCCAGGTCCCCCTCGGACTGTAGCGCCGCCATTATTATTATTATTAATCATAATGGCATGAATGTAGCTTCAAATTAAGGCCAAAATTAATTTTATGTCTCACATCATTGCTGCTTAATTTTAATTTTTTTTTTCTATCGTCCTTATCTGGTCACACTGTACAAACAGATTTATGGCAATGTAAATATTGCCAGCCGAACTAAATGAAACTAAAAAAATCCATTCAAATTCTTAACCACTTCTCATCTTTAATTTCAGAAAATCAAATATTTTCGACAATATGCTCGCTATTATGGAGAAGTACGCCTACAACCTGGAGGCCCTCGTGCAAGAACGAACCAATTTGCTGTACGAAGAGAAGAAGAAAACTGATCTTCTCTTGAATCAAATGCTTCCAAGGTACGCCTTAAACACTATTTCTGAATCCATACAATTTTCTTTCTCCTCCTCCATTTCAAAGATCCGTAGCTGAGTCACTGAAGCGTGGCGAACCAGTCGAGGCCGAATGCTTCGATTGTGTAACGATCCTCTTCAGTGATCTTGTTGGATTCACCGAACTCTGCGCAAAGAGCACACCCTTCGAAGTGATTGAAATGCTAAACGAGCTGTACACCTGCTGTGACTCAATCATTTCAAATTATGACGTTTACAAGGTAGGTGGAAGTTTGTCATAGAATAACGGTAAATAAGTCGACCATCTTCAAGGTTGAAACCATTGGCGACGCATATATGGTGGTATCAGGCCTGCCCATCCGCAATGGAAACAAACACGTCGGCGAGATCGCATCGCTTGCCCTGCATCTTCTGGAACAGGTCTCCAAACTGGACATCCGCCATAGACCCGGCGAGTCGCTGCAGTTTCGAATTGGAATACACTCCGGGCAATGCGCAGCTGGCGTTGTTGGCTTAAAGGTATCAAGAGTTAGGCGCAGTCTTAATTGCAAATTTCTGAACCGTTTTTCGATTGCAGATGCCGAGGTATTGCCTCTTCGGAGACACGGTAAATACGGCGTCCCGAATGGAGAGCAGTGGCGAGGCAATGAAGATTCACATTTCGGAGAAAACATATCAACTCCTGGAGCATGTCGGCGGCTTTCATTGCGTCGAGAGGGGAATCACAAATGTGAAGGTATGAGCATCCCCCCTTTCATCTTTCAACAGGTTAACGGTATTCTGATTCCCACAGGGCAAAGGAGAAATGCGGACCTACTGGTTGATAGGCCAAGTGAAAGCGTTCGAGCACCGTCTTCCATTCCGGAACAGCGACATAACACCCGACCTAATCAGCAACGTCGACAGTGACTCACTCGGCCCACTGCGGCAGTCAAACGATTGCAACTCATCAAGTCTCTCCAGCGTCCAGCTGCAGCTCGGAAATCAACGCATCAGCATTCCCATCCGTCCAAACTCAGCGCGCCTAGCGTATCCGAGAACCTACTGCGCATGCCGAACCAAGTGTATATTCAACCGCAGCTCCGATGACAACGTCAACTTTGACATCGACCGTTATACGGAGGGGAACGCTCTCAGCTCGAAACTGGCCAACAGGCAGTTCGACCGGAACTTCCTGTGCGTGTGCAACCTAAGTTCAAACTTCAGTGACAGCGGACCAAGAGGACCGCGTTCAGCGCCTCACATCACCTTCCGTCAGTGAAGAGTTTCACGATCAATGGAAAGCAGTTGGCTCACACACTCAAGTGTGGCCACAGTGGGAAGCAAAAAAGTGTTGTGTCTGGGAATTGTGGTTGTGTTTCGGCACGTAGGCTATGTACGTGTAAAATCTGTTATTCTTCTTGTTTTTTCCTTCGATGGGGAGTTGCCAGATGCGATTCCCGTCAATGTTATATATGTAAATGTGATGTTTAGACTCAAAGACGTTTTATTGAATGTTTTGAATGTTTTACGCGGATGTATACACACTCACTTGGTAAGCACACGAATGACGATTGGTTTGTGATTATTGACACTGACAAATTTGACATAACATACAAAATTGACTGAACTTCAATTTATAAGAGAATTAGCGAAACAAATACAAAGAGATGAACTATTTAGAGGCGCTCAAGCGGAGACACACAATTTTTTGGAATTTTTATCAAATACATATACACACTAATTATATATAAATTGAAGGACGTTTTTAACATAAGATCAGTATACATACATATACCATATATATATTTGTTATTACGTATTAAGTGATGTTGTTTTCAAAATAAAAACAAAAATGAATTGTTGTAAGAATCAATGGGAATGAATGTAAATTGACTTTTGATTTCATTGACTTGCGACTCCTGGGGCAAATATCCGAAGAGGAATCCGTCTTTTGAGGGAACTCAGTATCAGGTCTTACTACAGTCAAAATCGGTTATAACGACCTTCAAGGGACTGACGAATTTGGTAGTTGTAAGCGATATGTCGTTGTAAAAGATTTACTATGCTATTGGATTACGTATAATTTGTAATATGCGTCCACAAAAGGGGTTACGAATACCCTTAGGCGTCCATAATCAAGACACGGGATAGGCAAAAGATATAGAGTGAGAAAGGGAGTGGAGGCACCACATTATATAGGGTCATTCAATTCGAGGTCCGGATTTAACATCTCTGTTTTAATCACACACGCCAATCCGAACTGTCATCCGAGACTGCACTTGTTTAACTTAAGATTTTTCATTTTGCAATATGTATCGCTTAACGGTCGCTGAACGTGTTCAAATTATGAAAACTTACTTCAAAAACAGTGGCTGAGTTCGTAAACGTCAACCAAATTCGCATCATGTAAGCATCACTGCATATGTGATGCGACGTAACAATTTTTGGATGTTGCGATGCATTACGATGCTTTAATTTTGTTGGCGTTTCTGAACGGCTTATTATTTTGTGTTTCAATTGTTTCTTTTTTTTGTAAAAATGTCAAAGAAATTGGGGAAGAGTTTTTGAACAATTTGGTTAATAATGTTGCCAATTACAGTGCCAGCATACTTCAATATATTTTAGACAACAAAAAAACACAATTGAGTCGGAAAATAAAAAAAAAATCATCGCATCACAATAATCCATGATAAGCTGGTTGCTTTTGTTTGCGCATCGTTGCTTTCATGTTGCATTTTAGAACGTGATGCAAAGCATCATTGCCAATGTTTCATTATTGAGGTCGTACTTGAGTAACGATAGACAGCATTGAATTTTGGAATCATCTTTCGCTAGCTGCCTCCAATTCCGCATACAATGAGGATGAGGTCTATTTCCACTTGTGTACGCCACTTGCGTTGCCCCACCAGCTTAGAGTCGAAGGTTGGAAAATTGAGGAATACTAGCATTTATTCGATGAATATCGCTCTAAAATCCATTGAAAACAACTTGAATTTAAGTCAGAGATCGATACAATAGGCACGCATTTTTGACACAAGAGTGTGACCCAGACTCATTTAAAACGATATTGCTTTCGTTTACATTTTATTCTCCTTTTCAGTGAGAAATATCATTGAATCATCAGTGGACCTGTTGCTGTGGATATCGTTCTGGTGGTCATTAAAAAGCTGTCGCTATTCAAGATGTTTCCTAAGCTGAAAAATACTGTGGGTCGATACAAGGAGAGGAAAAAGGATTAGCTCTTTTTAGGGACAGGCTGGACAAATAATGTTTTCCATATGGTCGGAGAGAGACCAGAAGAATAGGAAAGATGGAAAAGCTTATGCTGTAGTTTTGCCAGCGAAAAATAACACTTTTCCAAAATGATTGGGGGAATACCATCCAGGCCAGCGAAATTATGGTGATCTGCCAGCAATTACTCATGCAACTACTACGAGTGCGACAGTGCACATTTGCCTTGGTTGAATCGATGCGACGGAGACATAATGCAATCTAGCTAGGTGCGAAATGTGCAAGATTTTAGCTCAAAAAAGTTGCTTCTTTGGGCTCAAGAGCCGATTAATTAGGATATCCCTCTCTCGCAGGACCAACCGGGCCCTGTATACAACCCTTATCATTCAGGTCGTCATATATGGTAAGAGGCATGGACCTTGTTGATAGCGGATGAGGAAGACATTGGTCGGTTTAAGAGGTTACTACGTTTTACCTTTGGTCCCGTTTTCATTCACTGTGGCTGAAGAAGATTGAATCGCGAACTACACATGTTGAACAGCGACATCGGCTTGGTCAGACGACTACGACCTCAACACCCGAAGCGGCTATGCTATGCAGACCGAATGGACGCCACCTATCGTGCCCACAGAGTCTTCGAGCTTAAGTAGGAAGAAATAGCTGAATAGACACGTTGGTTGGACCTGGACCACACCTCGGACTATAGCGCCACTCGATTAGTTCCAGTGGCCTACAGGATACCATGTGGATAATGATTTCTCCTACTCGTTGAACTAGTTTGAGCTTAGAATGCAAGCCGATAAGCGGTTTCAATGATAGATGACAACGTTATTCGTTTCGCTAAGGTTATGAATGACACTGGGCCCCGGCTACCAGATAAAGAGAGCCTTGAAATGCCTGGTGAGAGACAGTCGTCAATCTTGACTAAAGGAGAAAGAATGGAAGTATTTGTTTGTTTCTGCGACATGCAAAGACCTACGCCTCCAGATGACCACCAAGTTGCTACTGATATCAAAGTCCAATGCTCTCTGCTTCGATTAACATTTGCAACTCCCCTCATTCACACGAGTCCGCAGATAACGCGAACACAATCAACACAGATAATGCAGATAACTAACTGATAATTTATTTGAATAATATCGACACCTTCTACTTCGTTAAAACGGAATGAATTCTCAACAGAAATATGTTCTTATAAAAAGTTCCGCGATCGCGGGAAGGACATGCAAGCACAAACACAGACAAAGAGCGCCTTAATCGAAGCTAATCAGCTCCGCAGTGGTGACCTCTTCCTTTTGCGGCTCATCGACCTTCTGTGGTGGTGGAGCTACGGGTTCTGGAGCAGGCTTTTCAACTGGGACCGGGACTGGAGCTGGGGCTGGAGCGACCTGCTGTACGGGCGGAGCTGTTGTTTGAATTGACGGCTGCTGGGTTGTCATGGCAGGCATTGAAACTGGTCCACCCACGGGAGGTTGCTGAATGGGATGCCCCATGGACTGTGGTGGAATCTGGCCGTTGGGCATTACCCCACCTCCGATGAGTGGATGTGGCTGAACAACATTTTGCCGTTGCAACATGACATGGGTTAGTTGAGGATTCACCTGTTGCTGCGGGTGCGGTTGGGGTTGCGGTTGTCCTGGGCTGTTGGCGACTGAAACAATTCAGAGTTAAACCAGGATGGACAAGGGGTAGGCTAGGGGAAGTCTTACCATTCATGTCCGCGGTGGGATGGGGACTCATATGATGTCCAACTGTGTTTCCAGTTACCATGCGGTTGTGTGGCATTCCTGCGACCATCATTCCGGGGTGATTGGGCAACTGCCCGCCCGGTATGCCGGGAGTAAACATTCCAGGCATCGGTGCATTTGTCATATTCGGCTGAGTCTGCGGCGGAACTGGAGGAATGACCTGGCCAACGGGTGGAACTACCTGCCCTTGCGGGTTGAACTGCTGGGGAATCGGACCTGGGGAGTTGGGATTGAAACCGTAAGGGTTGTACACGTTGTTCATCTGGTGACTGGGAGAACCGTGCGGGTTCGGATTGGCCATGAAGGGGAAGGCGGTCTGGCCCATGCGGTACTGGGCCTTTTGCTGCTCCTGTCGCATTTGCATTTCGCGCTCCTGCTCTTGGATGCGCTGCAGGGCCAGTTGGCGCTGGTACTGCAAGTACTCCTGCTTCTTCTTCCGCATGATCTCGAGTTTCTGGGCCATTTGGATTTGGCGTTGACGCTCCTGCTCCTCGGCGATGCGTCGAAGCTTCTCAACATGCTCCTGTCGCAGCACGTCAAGTGCGGCTCGGGAGTCCTTGATCTGTGCCAACTTATCCTGCAGCTGCTCGTACCACATGCGCTTGTCGTCCATCTCCTTGATGTACGACAGTTGGCGCGAGTGCAGCGACGTGAGCGTCATGAAGAGCGTCTGCACAGAGCTGTCATTCGAAATGCTACGTCCACGACTCGAGTTCGACTTCATGCGGTTCACAAAGATCTCCACCTGGCTGCGCATGTTGTTGGCGAATTCGTCAATCTGGATCTCGTCGGTCGCCATCTAAGAGGGAGAACGCGAATCAATCACAAACTGAACTTTCTCCGTCGGAACACAACAGTTATAGCTTACCTTGTTATTGATGATTGGCGTTGCTGTTAGCTGCGGCATTGGACTCGGTGCCGACGGGCTGGCCGGTGACTCATTGGCCTTTCTTTGTTCCCAGTAACTGCGATTCAGGTACTTTGCCAAATCTGGATCCTCAACCACGGATGGTGTCGGTGGCGGTGCTTCAGGACTGGGCGAGCGTTGGGGCAGACGATAGGTCGTCATAATTGTCTACAAAGCGCACCGAAAGAAAGAGAACAAAATTCGAGTCAGTCAGTTACTTGTCACGCTCACAGACGTTCTGAGCCAATATACAACGCCACTTCAATAAAATTCTCTCGGCTGGTCGTGAGAGAATGACTCACACACTCCAAATAGCACACACGACGACATAAAACAAGATAACCGAGCGATTACGCACGCAACACAGGAGAAAATACACGCACACACCGCCACACAGGCAGCACTGTGAACGGATTGAATGTAAACAATCTCACCTGCTGTTTCTTTTGCTCAGCTTCCGACTGACTGAGTGCCAATGCTAATTGTAGCTCTTCCTCCTCTTTCAGCTCTTGTTCGCTTTTCCGCGGAGGTGTCTGAAATGAATTTCGTTTCAATCAGTTTGTGAGTTTCGACAGAGGGGGGTGTTTTCTTTTGATTTGTTACCACCTGAACCTGCTGAGCCAGTGAACTGTTGAGGTACTCCGCTGGCAGGTCATTCTCAGCGGGACGTGGCTTAACACCGGAGGGCTTCTGCAGACTTGCATAACATCCATCGCAGACGCGTACCTACAAAAAATTCATCGTTCCTTACAGTCATCGTGCTTGAATCCCCTCGATTGGAGGCATACTCACGTCCTTCTCGATACCATACTTGGGCAGTGGACACTGTTTGGTCGAACACTGAGAGCAGAAAATCTGTCCACAATTCCGGCAGTGGTGCTTGCGTTGGGTGAACGAAAATTCCACGCGACAGCGGTGACACACTTTGCCATCGGCCCAGTCGGGGGCAGTGTCAGCGGTGAACATTGCATCGGCTTCCTTCAGCTCGGGGAACGTGTGACCCTTAGCTTTGAGGATTGTCATTGTGTCCTGAAACGAGATCACAAATCATTGGTGTTTTTTTTTACTGTTTTTACTTGGAATCTGAACCTTCTCGTCGTCGGACATTCTCGATAAAATTTATTATGCACTGGATGTGTGCCGTTCGACTGGCGAATGACTACATTGACAATTGGATTAGCTTCCAATTAGACGCGAACGTAGGGTGGGCTGAGTGAGTAATTTGCTTATCATGTCAGCTGTGAACAGTGTTGCCATTGAGGTCGGACTACAGAATCGATTTCACTCCTATCGGTAAATGTGTGGGAGTGTTTTGAGTTTTAAGTTGCAAATCGGGAAATGTTGCATTTGTGGGGAGGGTTTTACACGAGCAAGTCGGTTGTTTGGATTTCTCTTCGAATTGTGTGCAAGAGCGAGATAGAAACAGAAAAAAATAGAAAAATGAAGGCAACGACAAAAGAGAATGACCGATAATTGGAGCAACCGGCATGCTCTTGTAAAACCCGCTTGAAGAACATCAACACGGTGCCCAGGTTGAGAGTTGGAACAACCGGCAAGGTCGTGTAAAACCCACTTGAAGAACATCAACGTGAGGCCCAGCTTGACAGTTGAAGCAACCGGCATGCTCGTGCAAAACTTGCTTAAAGGTAACCCTAAACGACCAACATGTCGTGTAGGGGATAACGCAAACGAGCATGTTCGTCGTTTAGGGCTACCTTATAGGACATCAACGTAGGGGGCCCAGGTTTTCCACTTTAAGTACGCTGTTGATGGATGTCAATTTATCAGTCAGAAAGGCCAGTACTTTTTTCGCAAATCAAGGGACATTTTTAGTACGTTTTGGGAGTGAATTTGTGCGAACACGAATAAGCAGAGGTAGGGTATGACTTGGCGGTGCCTCTTTCCAGCCGTAATTTGGACGATAACGGCTCTTTATCTCGACGTTTATGAGGAGTGACTAACGAATATTTCCAACATGCCGCAGTTCACAAAGATTACTCAAGAGATGATAAACTGTGTGGGAAAAGGGTAGGATGAGGTGTACACTTCGTTAGATTGGGGCATAATCAAGAGCACCCCGTATTTGCGTCAACAAAGCCGAGGAAAATGTCCATGGATTGATCAGGATGACAGGAAAAGGATCACGGGAGGTTTTAGTCGAATTGGTCTTGCGGGAGAACAACGTCTGGAGTCTCATCTCTCACTTTCTGACGTGGGGGACATGTGAATGACAATTACCTTCGCCAAAATAGAGTATTTTTCCATAGTATCCACCAGGCGATCAAGACCAGAAGACGAATTTGTTCACTTTCATGATGATGCGGATGGCGTTTGAAGAAATTTTGCTTTCGTTTGGTTTCCTTTACAGCTCAGCAGAGAACGAACGTAACAAATTCTGAAGAGGACTTCGATCAATTTGGCGTGCAAAAGTGCAGACAGCCAGCAAGGAATCTGTTGGTTGTGACACATGCGATTCTTTATCTTTTTTTTAAACACTACACTGGAGCATTTAGACTCAAAAAGTGGTCCATTTCCACTTTCGCTGGAATTGCTTGGTCTTCCGAGGAAAGACCAACAGACGCTTCTGAGATCAGGAGCTTACATCATCACCTTTCACCTCATCAGCACCGAAGAACTGCCACCTGATCCGAGCAAAGCCAGCACAGTAGCAAAAGAAGTGCTATACAGTGCCGTCGTCTTTTCCACAGGCATCGCAGAGTTTCATTGCTTAGGCACAGCACATTTAGGTGTTTGGCGTTTGGTGTAATGATCTTGGGCGTAAACGATGAAAAGACGACGACACTGCAGAGCACTTCCTCTGCTACTGTCCCGGCTTTGCTCGGATCAGGTGACATTTATCCGGTGCCAATGATGTAGGCTCCTCATCACAAAAGCTCCTGCTGGTCCGTTACATCGGTAAGTTGTATGCAGTCTTTTCTTTCAAGAGATACCAAAAATGCCGCGGATTTCTTACAGACGTTGGAGAGCATGCGCTTGATCTGTTTGCACCCTGGAGAGTGGCATGCCACCTCCGGTTGTGCTCTCGAGAGGTCCAACCATCAATGGAAGCCATAAATAAGGACGCAGGCAGTCCCAGCGCAGGTTGAGATCTTGAGAGTACCTCCTCTGATCCTTGCAAGTTCATGGGCGATCTCATTTCCTGTGATTCCGTGGTGGGCCGGGACCCCAACAAGTCTGAGCGAATTTAGACAACCGATCAAATTCAGAGAAGTCTTGGAGGAGATGATGTGGTCTAAGACACAGCAGAGGCTGTGGGTTGAGACACAGAAAAGGCTGTGGGTAGAGACCCAAGAGAGGCTCTCGAGAGGCTGTAGGTTGAGACCCAGGAGATGCCGTGGGTTGAGACACAGAAGGGGCTGTAGGCTGAGACAAAGGAGAAGCTGTGGCTTGAGGCACAGACGAGGCTGTGGGTTGAGACACAGGAGAAGCTATGGGTTGACGCACAGGAGAGGCTGTAGGCTAAGACACACGAGAGGAGATGTTTAGGTTGAGACCCCCCCCCCGTCAATCACAGACAGCAGAGGCTGCCTTCGTTTAAAAGAATAAAGAAGAACGACCAGAATATCGTGGGCGCCGTATCGTAGTGGGTAGGTGCGTCGACTCCTGCGCTCGAGGTCGTCGGTTCGAATCTCGAAAAAAAACGTCAAACATTTTTTCACGGCTCCACCTCTTTCGAGTCACTGACAATGCTCAAAGAGTAAAACTGTCTAGAAGAAGCATTTTAAACTCCATCGTTTGGAGTCGGCATTAAACTGTGTGTCGCCTTCTCTCGTGAGAGAACAATATCACACACAACACGGGTGGTTGCCATAGAATCTAGGCCCAATTCCACCTCAGACTGTAGCGCCACCATTATTATTTTTATAAACACAGTACCACCTGCAATATGAAAACCAAACCACTTTCATGTCATTTTTAGATCACTGTTCACCATCACCCTAACCCCTACCCCCTAACACTGACTCACCTTAATCGACTGATATTTCTCGGAAGATCGAAAAGCATAAGCCCACGTCTGCACCAGTTCCAGCATTTTCTGTCGTACATTCTCATGCGGAGTTTGCTCAAGAAAAGTGCTAAACATCTCACAGTTCTCCTTGGTAAACACTTCCTCATGAATTGGTTGTCCGCAATTCTTAACAACACTCTCTAGCACCAAGAGTGCATAGCAAGCCGAATGTGGATTGGGTGATGACATTTTCTTTTTGATAGCCTGAAAGGCTTGCTTTGGTCTGAAAAGAGCGAGGGGTCAAACAGGGTCAACTGAGACGAATCAATTTGCAAAAAACCTACGTAACATCATTTTGTCGGATAGCATCACAAATCAATAGAATCGACGGCCAGTCCGGTTCCAGACGCAAGTGGCTCGTTGCATTTTCTAGAAACAAAGAAATGATTGATTAAAGAGTAATTTCTTTTTTCGAATGTGTATGCATCGTAGTGCAGAACAGCAACACAACGACGACACACGATGAGTCACAAGTTTGATAGCACAAATCAATGTTTACCAATGGCTTTGTGAGGAAATTGAAAGTGAATTAATTTTTGACAAGTAAACAAATTATTTACCAAGAGTTTTGTCGAAAGTTGACGAGCGAAACATTTTTCTGGCAAAGTTGTTTAGAAATCACACAAAACACAGAGAATGATTTTTCACCGATTGACGTTTGCGGTGCTCGACAAATATATTTGACAATGTCATTCAGAGGAATGTAGTAGATGAGAGATTGCAGTCAGACGGAAGAACGTAGTAAATGTGTTTAGTTTACAGCGGTTGCTTATTGGAATTTGTGTTACATGGTAGAATGGTCGTTTTTATTCATAGTAAACGGCGAAAATAATGAATATAAATAAATTGCGAAATCCTGCATAGATACTAGAGGTCTGCAATGAATGTCTTGAATGCAGTTTCAAGCTCAAAGTCGTAGACTCTTCCGGCCGGAGCTAAGTTGGACATACGCTCTACATGGCATAACCATCTTAGGCGTTTACTGAGTCAGTAGACTCAAATATATTCACAACACTGCGAATAGTCCTCTCGGTAGGACGATTATGGCGACCGTAAAATGGGCGAAGCGTGCGGAAAATTGCCCGAACGGAACACGCATTTTGATAAAGCAATTTTATCATTTGCGCGTGTTGTTGAACGCTGTGTCTGTCCATGGTGATTTGGCAAAACAGACTGAATAAATTACAGCCAATTTGACAGATGTGGCTTCACCAATATGGCCGCTATCAACTATCGAAGTTCGGAAGTTCCTATTGGCAAACCTTTTACAAGGATCGCTGCTGGCATCTCGGCAGGTTAAGAACAATCATCAACTTTGCACTGTATGCCCTACCCCTGTCACTCCTTTTATAGATAGTGCTGCTTCATTATTGCTGCCACTGCCCTAAAAGGCGCTGCAGTCGTCGCTGAATATTAAGAATTTCCCGGAGAGGACACATCGCCGACCCTCGCTCCTGTACTACTTACTATCTGTTTCAGTCGCTCACTCCTGTCCAGAATTCGAGCAGAGAACTTCTTCGCCGGAGACTGGGTCTGCCATCGATAGCCCGACTTTGAGTGGGACTGTACTCCCTGAGAGAATAGACGCATGCCCATAGGACTTATCGTTTCAAAAACCTCACTTCTCTGAGCCTGGGAACGTTGAGGGGAATGAGCAATAATTATGCCTTGAGTGCTGCTATCAGTGCTGTTCTAAAAGATCTAAGAAGGCCGATCTTTGAATCTCTGTCAGGCGTGAAAACCGTTATATCTTCTCTAGCACTTACCACCAAACTACTGATCGATAGAAAACAATGGGTCTTACGAACGTTGAGTATAGCCAGCACATCACACGTTACTTCATTCCGAATGCACGGTTGTACGTGTGCAATGCTACGTATGTACAGTCAACGTCAAAAGTAAGTAAATAGTGCTTAGCTAAAAATTTGTCGTCTCGAAATGATCTTTGGCAACTTCAGTCAACGACTTCTGACGAAAGTACCTCTTGCAGCGACTTCAAACAACAGAAGTTAGGTTTCCTGTGTGTGGAGCACAGATGACGCCACGGACATTCCAAGCCACCAACAGTCAAAATCGCTGCAAAATACAACGCATCCGTTGGCAGTTACGTTCCGTATTTTAGCAAGTAAACTACTGGGCAATTTTCTTAATTTTCATTGTGTTCTTTCCCTTTGTTCCGATTCCATATAACGTAGTGATACAGTAGATATTTTTCTGTCTCAATAAAATCAGTAACATTTCATCTAATACCCCAACCGTGCGTTTCGATTAAGCGGCGTAGCTAAAGATCTACGTACGCATGTATTTTTGGAGCTTTAATTTTATGTATCCATGTCTGTCCTAGCTCATTCCGGTGCATTTTAATTAATTGGACAAACTTTCAGCAGATGACTGACTGTTCACTCACTTTTGGCGCTGAGTGTATGCCTTTTAATGCGGTCTTCGACGTTTTCCTCCAATAAAATCGAGCTAAAATCAAGCGATATGTGGATGGTCCATTCCATCAAACCCGAATGAACACCACAATTCAAACCCACGTACTCCATCTTTTTGATTTTTTTTATTATTAAGTCTTAACTACAAAACATAATTTTTCCAAAACAAAAAAAAATATACACAAAATATTGATTTTGCTAAGGACATCTTTTCAAAGCTTAAGCCTAACGTCTTATAACCAAATATCACACTCCACAATCATGTCTACACATTTAACTAGCCATAAATATTTGTGCTACATCGAATCACTTATAAGATTCAATTAAACAAAAAATTAAACAAAAAATTGGAAAATATGCACGCCAAGTGGTATTTACACATTTCGTATGTACGTCTAGTCTTATTGGCCTACTGTCGTTTTGGCTTTCATTGAGAGAATAGCTTCCGCCGCAGTGTGAAGTACGCGAGACCCTTGAAGGCGAGCAACTGCAGGAACAGCATTGCCACGTTGAAGCCATAGTTAGCCTCGGACATTCCGAGATTCTGAAGGATTATACTCGCGCTTCTGAAATGATAAGAAGAGAGAGAAATTAATTTAGTTTCGATACATTTTGGGGTACAATTGGAAGCGTTTTTAGGATCTATAAAATTCTATACCGTAAAACTCAAAAATCAATGAAAAAATTGGAGGGTCAAATTTGCACTTAATTACCTCTACATCAAACTGGAAGATCGAAAAGATTTATTTAAAAAGTATATGCTCAGCCGAAAACTGGCGCAAATTAGGCCCAATGCACACGGAGCAACTGGAAAAAAACTAAACCGCGTTGGCATCTCGGGTTACAGCCCAGTTACGGGCTGACTCAGCGGTGACTTGACTCCACACACGAGGAAACTCATCACCAATCAAAATCTCTAGTTCGTTCAGTTTAGTCATGGATACCAGTCTGTTGTTCGCTCATTTTTGACAAGCTAGAAACTGGAATCAATAGGCAACCTGACACGCAAATCAACAGCCGACTGGTTTTTGTGAATCGCAAACGAGTTTCCAACCAGTAGCGTCGTGTGCGACGTCCTATTTGATTACACAGTGTATGACTCAAAGCAAACTAGTTGCCAATTCGCATCGCTGATCAGTTTTTTTCCAGTTGCTCCGTGTGCATTGGGCCTTAGAGCTTCATTTTCAGGTCAATGGCACCTGGAGTCTCTGAGCTTTACCTTAAACACTCTCACAGTCTTGACAGCTAAGGTCTTAAAGTCGATGAGAGTAAGACGAAGTATATGCTGTCGAGCAAGAAGAGATCCGCCAACGAACGACACAACGACACAACAATGGAGATCCGACGTAGAATCGCCCTTGGCAACCGATGCTACTTCGGTTTGTCAAAACAACTGGGCTCAGAACTCCTGACTCGAAGGACCAAAATCATGCTCATCCTGCTACATGGAGCCGAAAGCTGGACACCAAGCAAAACACCAGAGCTGATTTTTTATGCTTTCGAAAGAAAAATTCTACGTCGGATATATAGTCCCGTCTGCGAGGAAGGCGAATGAAGGAGAAGACACAACCGCGGACTGCACTGGCTCGGCCACATCGAGCGCATGGACAACAACGCTCCAGCTAAGAGGGTCTTCGAATTCGAGCCTCCTGGTTCGGGAAGAAGAGAAATATATAAGTCATCGCGGACGATGGTCTTGATGACTGGAAGCAGCGTGCCCAAGATCGTCAACGATGGAAGGCAGTGATGTCTCAGGCTCGAACCCTCCATGGGTCGTAGGCCTTTTAAGTAAAAAGTAAGTAAGTGTCTTGACAGCTAAAGCTACTTCCAGTCATCTAAACTTAGCTTTCTTGCATCAACGACGACTTGATATTTAAACCGCGGGTTCAATCCTTATCGCGAAACAAAAGGCTTAGTATCGAAGACACTCTTGGCTGGAGCTTTAATATTCGTGCGACAAACTGGATGGCAGAGCTGATTCATGGTGCCTTCGAAAAAAAAATTCTGCGTATAGTATTTGATTCTGTTTACGAGGAAGGCGAATAGAGGAGAAGACATAAACAAATTGTACAAAGATGTCGACTAAACTCACTTGCACATAGCGCGCAGAGTCTTCGAAACCGAGCCTTCGATTTAAAGATCAAGTGGTCCTGGATGGACGTACACGCTTGCTGCTCACAACTGGAGGCAACGTGCCCGAGATCGTTAAGGATAGCAGATAAATGGAATTCAATGCTCAGACATTTTACAGGACGTTGGCTTAAGAAGTAAGAAAGTGAGTAATGTCTCATAAAAGAAATGCAATGTTCGCGAGGTCAGTAAATGAAGGAAAATGAAAACATATTAAAGCACAGTCCACACCGAATTAAGGCTGGAATTCAAATATCCTGTAAATTCTCATAATCTTTTCCCTAAGCAGACTAACGTCATAAAATAGAATCCCCAGCTGCCAAAATAGTCTTGTCTTGTCACCACTTTTGATCTTGCACGAAGAGATCTCAGATTATTCGCGTACAAGGTTCAATTGAATCAGCAATTGAAGGCGCGCGACTATCCGCTTCGTTATCGCTTCGCAGTTTGTGCCTTGGAGCAGCTTGAATTGGACAACGATTTTGAGCGAAAAATCATTTTTGCTGACGAGGTGCATTTTCGTCACGGCTGCAACGTTAACAAAAAAAATTGCCGCATCTGGGGCTCGGAAAACTCGCACGTTATTGTAGCTATTGTAGTTATTGTATTTATAAGCTGCGAACAAGTTTTGGTCAACGGTGGGGGTTACAGAGCCATGTTAACCGCCTTTTTTTTTTTTTACTGAAATTGAAGACATGGAATTGAGCGAGCTCCTGTTTATGCAGAATTGCGCGCCATGCCACAATCGATCTTTTGCGCACCAAATTCCCAAATTGTGTTATCAGCCGTCTTAGCGATGTCAATTGGCCGCCTCAGAGCTGCAATATGACCCCTATAGACTTTTTTTATGGGGAACTGTGAAAGGCCGATGTTATGCCAACAATCCGGAAACGATTCAAGCACTCAAGGCCAACACATATCATCCAAGCAATCCGTGAGCTACAGCCCGAAACCATCAGCAAGGTCTTGGAAAATTGGAGTGACAGAATGCGCTACCACCCTGTACATAGCTGACATTGTGGCATCACAATGAGCCACTTACTGGTCTGGACTGGTGGACCAAGGATTTTCCCGCCTTCTGGGTTTAGAGTCTTCTATCTGAGAAAGATCTCTTACAAATCAAAATGTTCACGTATATTGAAGCCTTGTTTGGGCCATTGAAGCTTTTGTTAAAGTCGTTTATTGTACTTTCAGTTACTCGTATATCTAGCTAATATACAAACATACTCCTCGCAAATCTATAACCACTGAGAACAAGTTGCTAATGTGAAAAAATGATTTTTTGGCAAACGTAATGCTGATTCGCAAAGCATTCAAACAATCCTAATTTGATTTGCGGGTGCTAAGAGTTTCACGGTATCTATGGAGTGCATTGACATCTGTGGCAAAATTATTATTCACTGAGTGTTAATCCAACCTGTTTAACTAAATTGAAGCAAACTAATTTCCGCTATTCAAATTGCAGTTCTCCTTAGTCTCATTCATGACAGGTGCTAATAACAGATATCTTAAGCTGTCAGTCAGTCTAACCTTCGACCAAACATTCCTCTTAAAACTACTTTAAAGTAGAAGGGCGTAATAAAAATGTTTTCTTCAATTTTTGAACTAAACCTCTCCATTTGCCCGTCAAATATAGTGTTCAATTTGCAACAAGTGTTCATTGCTGTTGCACTTACGGTTCTGTAAGTTTTCATGTGTTTTTCTGTTTGTGTTTCCTATGTTTCATAAAATGCTGAACTCACGCTTTCATGCGGCAGTGGTATTCGGGTATGAAACTCGGGGTTAAAACGCACTCAGTTTGGCAGAGCCATCTCCAATGTAAACACGATGACTCTCTGCTGGGTACCGGGACACACAGGAGTTCAAGAAAACGAGAGAGCGGACGTGTTAACAAAGGAGGGCTCAAAGTTAGATAAATGTCTAGCACTACCTTATGTCAATATGCCGTTAAGTTTCCTAAGGAAGGAAATAGAGGACGAAGCCTTAGAAAGAGCAAATGCGCGATGGCTGAATCTGGACATTGGGTCAACGACGAGAGCCCTATGGCCGATGTTGAACAGTACGAAATCATTATCAATGATTAGCCTAAGTCGCAAGGATATACGGACGGTGGAGGGAGTTCTCACCGGACATTGTCCGATAGGCACCCATGCCAGAAGGTTAGGTATCCCCCATAGCGACTATTGTAGAAGTTGCAGGGACGAGGAGGAAATAGAGTCCGTCCACCACCTGCTATTCGATTGTCCAGCCCTACGGAGAAGGAGACTGCTAACACTAGGCAGTAACTGTTTCAACAAACTGGAGGATCTGGAAAAAATAGAGCTGAAGCACCTCCTGAGATATATACGACAATCTGGGTGGTTCTAATAAGCAGCAAAAGTGTAGGTCTCACGGAGTACACTTCCCTACACATACGGCAGAATGGACCCAACTGTTGGTCTCAGTGAACCGCGACCCGGTCGCAAGGGCACCCTATCACCTACCTACCTACCTTTGCAGAGCCATAACTCACTATTCCATGGCGCCCACCTATCATCATCATCATCATCATTTTCAGTGACCCGCATGTTCCACTAAAGGGGTCTCGGGGGCAACACACGCACGAGAGATCTCCAGGCCACTCGATCCTCCGCCATTGACTCTAACTCATCAGGAGCCATGCACAAGCGCAACCAGGCGAGTTTTTGGACCTAGTTCATCCATCTCGTCCTGGGTCTGCCAAGCGGTGGCCTACCTGATGGAATCGCATTCAAGGCACGCCTCGGAAGTCGTGATGATGGGGACATTCGTGCCACGTGACCAAACCATCGAAGTACAGCCCTTTCCGTTCGAAGAAGCAGCTGCTCAACGTTGAGTTCCTCGCGCACTGCCGTGTTTCTCACCCTATCCCGGCGAGTAATTCCCACAACAGCATGAAGAAATCTCATCTCGGCAGCTTGTATTCGCGATCTTATTCTTTCGGTCATTACCCAAATTTCATGACCATAGGTGAGAGTTGGAACAAATACTGAGTTAAAAACCGCTAACTTGCAGATCGACCAAGCTGTTTCAAAATTGACCCAGCTTGACCAATCCTACAGGAAAGCTCAGCATTATTCCTTCCATCACTCGTGAAGTAGTCTAAATTCGTTTACAATTCAGTGGTCATCGGTGAGGGCCAGCAATTTGCAAAAATTCAAAATCACATTTCTTCCCTTAAACTTTGAAAACTAGATGTCAAAAGCTAAGTTGACAGCGCCATTTGTTCGATCGATCAAGTGATTTCGGTAATTTTTGCATACTCCTGCTGGAATCAACTTAAAACTATTAAGATTCTGGATTAATTCCAGTCTAAAAAACTAACAGAATAATGTAATCCCAACTGACATTTGATAGTTAACTTACTTGAAATGACAGTACATCACATCCGGGGGGCATTTCATATCACCTCTGCCGTTGTCGTAGACTGACAGTATCATGCTCTCCAGCGCATACCGATGCGCCGATGTGTACGACACCGCGCGCATTACGGACGACATGTGTGTGAACAGAATCAGAAAACCTGAGAAGATGATCATGAAGCACGTCAGCACAGCTCCAATGAATGTCCCGTTCTGTGAAAAGAAAAAAGAAAAAATCAATACTTTTTGGCAAAACAAATACCGTTAGGATTGAAAAGGTGGGTTTAACACTAGCAATTCGGCTGCTCGGGTTTTTTGCATTTACTCTCTTCTAATCGTGTGAAAGAGTGAGATCGAAAATAGAACAAAAAAAGGAAAAATTGAGGAAACCACAAAAAAGAATGACCGATAGTTGAAGCAACTGACATCCTCGTGCAAGTACCGCCAGAGGAAAGCATATATGCCTAAGTGTCCGTTTACATGTTCAGTTGAATGAAAGAGTGTACGAAAAAGAGAGTATGGTTTTCCAAACAGTTTTTTTTTTTTCGGAGGATTTTTGAACACTTCTGGAGCATTCAGACTCAAAACTCAGGTAGCAACCTACTCCAGTGCCGTTAATTTGATCCCAACGGCAAATGGTGACTGGACCAGATTCGATTTCACTGGGATTCGAACCTGGGACCCTTCGAACTTGGGGCAGGCACTGATCCAACTGCGCCATCCAGTTGTCCTTCCAAACTGTTGGAATGAGATGCATTTTCGGCGTAAAATTATACTCTCTTTTTCGTCCACTCTTTTATTCCACTGACCATGTAAACGGGCCCTAACACTGTGACGTCTAATGTCATTTCATTGACTAACGTCACGTGTATCAAGTCAGCAACGAATTAAATGTCCTTTCATAAACAAATTTGGAAAAAAAATGGGAACTGATAAGTGGACCCTGATTAGAAAGAGGCTCGCTTTGGCCACCCGTATCGGGGTCAGACAATCTGTCAATAAACCTGTGTCCATTGGAAAAAAAAGTGTTTTTCCGTTTCCATCTGAATATTTTGTGAATGAATCAACACTTACAACCGGATTTAGGAGCGTTCCAAGTAAGACGCCAAATCCATCGGCAACAATTGTAACGGTTATTAAGGTGAGGACAAATTTAACGAATCGTTCCAATTCGAACGGTTGATCTGTCATTAAGTAAAGTATCGTCGCAAAGACGGATGAGAAGATTATCTGCAAGAGAGAGACAAGTTCAGTGGAATACTTGCGATTGGATTCTTCAACTTACATGCACCGGTGTTGAGGTTATTAGGGTCGCCAGATAATAGGTTTTCAGTTTGTACCAATTGTTGAAGGTTTCTTTCTTTATTATGGCGATCTCCAAGGGAACTGAAAGTATGCAATGAAAAAGGAGAATGTTTTAATAAAGGTGAGAAGGGAGAAGGAGAATGGGTGAAGAGAGAAGAAATTGAAGGGCAGGATCTAGGATGGCGAGATATACGGTGATGTGGGCTAAATTTCTTTACGGAAGAGAAGGGTTTTAGCTAAGAAATGTGCGCCCTTGTATGGGCATAACAAAGAACATGCATTTGACAGCAATCCCTTCAATCTTTGGGTAGAATCAGAATATGGTTGATGTTCTGTTTTAACAAACAATTGTTGGGCGCCATGCCTAACCATAGTCTTTAAGCAGTATTACCACATTTAAGAATTTATGCAGATGACTTCCTATTTAAGCATCTACGTAAGTCATCGACGATCGCGTGGATTCTGTATTAAAGGCATTGGCTGGTCTGCGGTTCAGGTTCTTCTTTTAGAGAGGATGCATTACAAGAGACTGTAATATTCTTTCAGAAAATTAAACCATTAGAGCTCATGAAGATCCACTGCCTAACTTCTATAACAACCCTTGTGAAATGTTGTATTTCTTACAAAATTTAAAAATTCATAAACGTCACAAGCCTTCTCTCAGCAAGTTACTTCAAATGACCTGAATTTTAAAGTCAAGGTTAAGATCAAGAAAACGAGATGATTAAGCAAATTGCATGGCTGGCGTATGTATCCCACGCTTCACTGATCACTTTCGGTAAATATCAACAACGGGTACATAAAAGCTTTTCGATTTGTTGGGGATCTTGCGGTCGCGGTAAACGACAATCTAATCACTTTCGTTTCAGTCAATAGGCATGAGTCAGTGTGACTCACAGCTTTGAATCCGTTTGAAATACCGACTTTGATCTGGGGAACAATGGGAAGCATTTATCATAAATAAGTTGCTGGGCAATGAATCATAATCATCCTACAGCCACGATAGCACGACAAAGAATCTGTTTTATTTTCTCTGGTCTTCCTCTTCTTAGAGTGACGCTAAAATCCGGGATGGACTTGGGTTGAGCTTCTATAGCAACCCCTTGCTTTGTGCCGGTATGGTACCTTTCGAAGACTTCAAATTTAGTTACAAAATCTTAAGGTAAGGCTAAGAAAATTATTTAGTGACGAATCTTGTCGCTGTGGAGGTATGCACGGAAGGTTCCAAGACGGATAAGGGCACAGGCCAGGATTTTTCGCAACTTCACAGGAGATGTGTATGGCCCTTCGTCTACCTAATCATTGCAGTGTATTCCAGGAAGGTGCTAAAGTTATCCAAGAGGGCGCTCGCTGTTGTTAATAGCGAAGACGGGAAACCTTTTGCTTCAAACGGAGGCAGTCAAGCAGCCGCAAAGGCTCTGGACTCACCATTATTAGATTAGATCCGGTATGGTAAATCTTTGCCGTCTGTCTGTAAAGAAGATAACGATCAGAAGCAGCCTTACCCAAGGATAGGTACTTACACACCTGACCAAAAAATAGATACTTTGTAATTTTTTCCAGCTAAAATGAGCTAAAATGCTTACTTATTCAAGTTGCAAAACCAATTACCACTAATACCCTGGGAAGTTACCCTTTTGCGTTTTTTGCCATCCTTTTCGGCATACTGCTGATGAATGCTTGACATGTCTCTACTGGTATTTCATACCAAGTTTTTTGAACAAATTATCACTGTTAGTCTGTATAGGTAAATATTTGCTCAAATAATTTCTTCTTTAGATGCGCCCATACGTTTTCAATAGATTTTAGGCCTAGAGATTGACTTGGCCAAGCTAACAGGTCAATTTTGTTATGAACAAAACATTTTTTTACTAGTGTGGAAGTATGCTTTGGGTCGTTACCCTGCCGAAAGACCCAACGCAGAGGCAGGTTTTTCTTGGCGTATGATAGCATTACCATTTGCAAAATGTCTTTGTACTTGGCTGCCGTCATATTATTTGTAGTCTGGAATATTGGACGAACATCATTCTAAGAAAAACATCCTCAGGCCATTATGTTGCCGCTTCCATTTTCCACTGTATTTTTATGCAACGGTTATGGAATTCCTTGGCTCGAGAATCTCTTCATTCTTTTCACAGTTATTTCCAAAGATATTAATCTTTGTTTCGTCGCTCAACAAAATATTTCGCCATTTATTTTCACTGATATCGCTCGTCCTATTTGCATATGTCAGGGCAAACTGTAGCCTCATGCTTACATTTTTTTTCTCATTAGGGGAATTTTCCTAGCTATTCGTCCGAGAAGTTTGGCTTTTTGTAAGCCACCACGAACTCTTGGAGTCCTAACGATGTTGTTAATTTCTGCGGAAATCGCTTTTGATGACTTAAAAGGTCACTTTTTGATAACAATATTATACGGCGATAATCCACGGGGTTCGTTTTTTTCGATCTGCCATAAAATTCTTTTTGGGGTGCAGCTTTTAAAATATTTTGCGCTAAATAAACCTGAATGACCGTTACACACATTTCGCGATTTCACGCAGAGATTTTCCTTTTTTTTATGTGCGAAAGAAGCAAAACTTACTCTTCTGTAGTGCATTGACTATTTCTAGCCATGGTAAACCTAAAATGTTTCTTTCCTTTTTCTTGTTATACCATATACCAAGCGATTGCAATAAAACATTTTAAACCTTTTTGACAAAAGGTTAGTGACATCACTAAGTGACCCAATCAGTGTCTAAGTGGGCTACAGTCTTTTTTGTTTGAAAAACCTTACCTAACCTCACAAACATTTCGGTATGATGATTCGATCGATTGAGATCTCGCAACGCCGAAACATTTTTCCTGAAATGGAATGTCATTGCGAGTGTTACACTTAAGACCCCTGTCATCAGAAGATGATTAACGACTGAAAGATTTCCTTACATACTAGGCATTTCCGTCCTGAAAGCCGTAATTAGCCTCATCGAGTTATTCCACTCAGGATGCACAATCACTCATTTTTCAGTTCAATACAAATTGCATAACAATCATTTCCACCTTCGCGGGTCTTTAAACTCTAGAACTAATCCATAATTCATTAGAAACACTCACGAATGCACGTAAACCTTACGTGCATTGGAAGACTGTGCGCTCCCACGCTAATGACGTCCGTTGATCGTGACAAATGAATTGTTATTTCTCAGACGAAAGCTGTCATTATACCTGATCGAGCTCATGTAACAAGATCTTGCCAAAGTCCGCCGACAAATGAGCGTGATAGGAACCGCAAAATGAATCACTTGTCTCGCTAATTATTCCAAATACGATTCGATGACGAAGATTTTGTTCTACAGCATCGACTTACATCGAGGCGTGACCAGAATAAGTTAAACTCGGGGGAGACCATGGGTAGGCGCCAAACATCTGGACAGACATCACTTTCGTGACCCGCATGCACGAGAGATCTCCAGGCCACTCGATCCTCCGCCATCGACTCTAATTCATCAGGAGCTATGCCCAAGCGCAACCAGGCGAGTTTTTGGACCTGGTCCAACCATCTCGTCCTGGGTCTGCCAAGCGGTCGCCTACCTGATGGAATCGCACACTTTCGATACTTACATTTCAAAACACCGGGCATCATCGTCGTGTACCACAAGTACACAATTCCAAAAATGAACAGTCCCACATTTGAGACAGCTTTGGTCGCATTTGATCCCGAGTCGCCGTACAGTAGTCCGATCAGTATCGCACAGGATATGTGCATCGCAAGCTTCAAGTACGTTACCGTCTGAAATCAAACACAAACCCCAAGTTAAATCAGCAACCTCTGGTGGGCAAATCAATGCCTTACCCAATCTCTAAAGAACTGCACATGACACCGTCCGATGAGCAGCCACAGCTTGATCCATTCTGGCGGAGGATAGATGTGCTTTGCGGACTCAATTGATGGCCATTGGCCACAGCGTTGGCTAGATTCGACGGCTTCGTTCATTTTCACAAGCTGAACGTTGTTCATGTTCTCGACATTGTCGATGGCTTCGTGGCGCCACATTTTGGTCTGAGAGGCTTCATAAAATTCCGCCGAGAAGTCGCCATACTCACCGGACACAACTTCGAGTACTGCAATGACAAAGTAATCATAGGGGTTTCATGCAGCCATTGAATGCTGTCTGTCGACTTACAATAATCCGCAGGATTGTGATACTCTGGACAATCCAAACCAAAGGATTGCAGGTATCTGACGGTGTTTTGAGGTGAGCCCTGGTAAGCACATCGGCCTTTGTTTAAGACATAAATATGTTTGAAAATGTTGTACACTGTTGAGGATGGTTGATGAATTGTGCAGACTATTGTGCGTCCTTCACTGGCTAATTGTTCCAAGAGGGTTATTGTATCAAAAGATGTTGAACTGTCCAAGCCGCTGCAAGAAGACAAGCAATTGAAAGATGGTATTTGGAAAGGCAAGAGTTTTAGAGAAATCACATTTAATTCAGGAAAATATTCGCAAAACATCAAAGACTTTGCAAGTACTCGTATGTCACACTTCAAGTGGAAAAAAAAGTGGATAAGAACCCAAACAAACTTGGTGTACAAAACGGAAAAACTTGTAGTTGAGGCTCAGGTGCATCCCTGGATTGAAGCACCATACAAAGAAAACAAAGTGAAATGAAGAACGAAGTTACACGTCCACCATTCATAGACCGACGACGACGCAATGCCGAATAATGTACTAAAATCTGCAAACATATACTAAAAAATGTACTAAGACGTGCTAAAATACACAAAACTATACTAAAAGTGTACTGTAAATGTAATGCAGCTCATAAAACAATGTACTAAAAGTGTACTAAAAATGTACTAAAAATGTAATTCGACTCTTATGAGGATGTTTGGCTACAGTAGTCGCAAAACTTGATAAAATAAGAGGATTTAGAGCCAGAGAAAACTATTCTCTAGAATGAACCTATCCAATTCCATTAGAGTTTCATCCAAATTGCTTAACACTCAACGCTTCAAGTGCGGAAATGATCTATGATAGAAAACTCAGGAATGTAATAAAGACATCACTTAGTCCGTATCATTGGAATAAAGACATCACGGTGATATTTATTGAGAACTGACCGGCAACAACTTCTTGAACTCTACTTTATAAGAACGATACCAGTTTTGCTAAAAGAATCAATTTGTTGTCAATATACATCTGAGACCGTTTATGCTTGGTTACAGATTTTTGCAGGTTGTGGCGACAAACAATGCATCAAGCAAACAGGCTTAGGCTCAACTTACAACGGGAAGTACAGAAATTATCTTTCGAGACTTCCAAACAGGTTCTCAGAAGTACTTTGTGCTGTTGGATTACATTCATTATTTGCTGCACTTGATAAGAACCATAAAATTACTTCAACTTGTCGACTACAAAACTTTGAAACCTAAACAAATTCCATTTCCTTATTAGCTGGCCACTCACAGATATCGAAGTCAATCTATCTGAGTTCGAATTTTCCAACAATTCGCACTTTAACTGACATAATACATCAGACAGCTTTTTTTTCCCACTTGCAGATAGCATTGACCTAGAAGCCGTGTGGATGCATAGCAGTGCTGCGATAAAAATATGTTCACTTACGTTGTTGGCTCGTCCAAAAACAGAACCGGTGGGTTATCAATTAATTCTAAGGCAATCGACAAGCGTTTCTTCTGGCCACCAGAGAGTCTTGAGCATTTGGTTTGTTTAGCGTTTGTAAGCTTCAGCATATCCAACAGATGTTCGATCTACAGAAAAGGAGCACACATGTATTGTATGGATTGACCAACCATCACCGTTACTCACCAGCATGTGTTTCTCTTTGAGATTCATTGAATTATTTGAGATTTTCAATGTTGCGGCAAGTATCATAGCCTCCTCCACCGTGAACCATGGGAAAAAGTGGTCATCCTGCAGAATGTAACAGCACACCTTGCGCGACTTCGACTTGCTCCCGAACGATATCGAACCTTGTACTCCAGATTTACTGCAGGCAGGTGAAAGAAACTTGCATAATATAATAAATTTCATCGAGTTATCGATACTTACACAAAACCAGTTAAAATATTCATCAGACTCGATTTACCAGCTCCAGATGGGCCCATAATGGCGGTAAGCTCTCCAGACCTGAATGTACCCGATATTGACTTGAGGACTTCTTTCTTTTCTGAAAGAAAAAAAACACAGGACAACCGATCAGACGTGCATTAATTGGCTGGCGGTGGGTAATTTAAATTCGAATCTCTCAGTCGTAGTAGATTCGAGCGCTGATTAATTATATGGCGAGAACGAGGTTTGAATAATTACCCAGTGTCAAGAAGGCGGTCCTACACTGATGGCTGGCTATAAATCTAGCATTCAATTGGATTTAGTTTTTCATACCGCTGAACAGATGACATAGAAATTATAATCAATGTCAGGAGATAATGATCGGTTTTGCTCATCAATTAGGGTTTCTGTGGTGCGCTTTAAGCGGCAGTCGAGTTCACTGAAGGCATGCGGCCAAGGGATTAATGGACTAATTGCATGCCATCTGGTAGATTAGTGTTCAAGATCAAACGCATTGGCGCCTATTGAGTGAAAGTCAGGTCAAAGCACTAGAAATTTATTCTACGACGATTAGTTATGAGTATACGTCAAATCTGACGAAAGCACCGTTAAATTTAATGTTTTTAATGGAGCACGAACTCAGAACTTGCTCCATAAGACATACGCGTGCTCTTGGCAATCTAAACCATTAGTGCGAACTGCTAATGCAGACATATCGTTAGATTGAGGCATATTTGGCGGAAGTTTTAAGAAGAATACACTGTGCCATTGGCACTCACGCCTCAAGAATGTGACTCCCTCACAATGATTTCTGCAGAAGCTGCAGAGACGAAAAAGAAGAAGAAAGCATAACGCATCTCCTCTGCACTTTTAGCGCTCTCTCCTCACGCAGGAAGAAACACCTTGGGGCCTACTTCTTCACCAACTTGGCGAATTGCACAACGTCGGCATTAATCAACTAAAGAGCTTAGTTGAAAGCACCAAATGGTTTTTTGGATAAGTAACATCAGATCCGCGTGGTATCACAATGGGCCTAAATTGGCTTAAATGTGACTGCTTTCTACAGTTAGCCACTTCAACCTAACCTTTGCGAAGAATAAAAAGACGCAACCGCCGAATAAACAATTCGTCCATCAACACAATACGAGCTCTCACTTTTTGAGACCATTTCAGAACTCAAAACATTGAATTAATAGCTCCCTGATTAGGCACCCAAAGGCTTCCTTTTATTCCTGCATGTCGAAAATATCAACGCCTGAATAGTGGGCGATGCAGTTAAATCAGGTTATGGTTATAAAAAATGGAGGGCTGTACAAATGAGCAACGCGTTTTAATTATAATAATAATAAAGGCGGCGCTATAGTCCGAGGTGGAACTGGGCCTAGCCTCTCAGCAACCACTCGTGTTGTGCGTGCTATTGTTCTCTCACGAGTGAAGGGGACCTGCAGTTTAATGCCGACTCCGAACGGCGGGGTTGAGAAGCTTTTTCTAGACAGTTATATTCTTTGAGCATTGTCAGTGACTCGAAAGAGGTGGAGCCGTGAAAAAATGTTTGATGTTTTTTTTCGAGATTCGAACCGACGACCTCCAGCGTAGGAGTCGACGCATTTTCGCATTTTCTTAAGCAAACATTTCAATATGTTGAAACAGTTGCGTGCGTTTTGACACTTCCGGTACAATCAGAGACTAGAGTTTTATAACGTTTCAATGTAAGGAATGAAAGCCGCTGATGCATGTGAATTGTCATTTGAGAGTATGTCTGAAAGACTACCTACGTAACACAAGAACGGTAGCACCAACGCAGTATTGTGTTTCCCGCATTAAGATCATTTCTTGATAGTTTAGTTAATTTTCAGAATTTTTAATTTAAATTTCGGAAAATCTACGAGTAGTAGTTGAGAAAGCATCCACAAAGTGTTACTGCTTGGTGCGGATTTTGGACTGGAGAAGTTATAGGCCCATTTTTCTTTGAAAACGCGGTAGCTCAGGCAACAACCTTAAAATGTTTTTTGTGCTTAAAATGCAAGATGTGGTTTCAACAAAACTGCGTCACATGCCATACGATTTTAGCGGGATCAAATCCAGGACCTATGCACAAGTGCACGACCCCTCGTGCTTTTATGGAATAAATTGAGTGCTGTGTTAACAAAACTCAGCAATTTTTATGTAAAACGGTTCCTTAAAATAGGGCGCATGTATAGGCTGATGTCCTCTTTTAAGAGGACATGTCCTCTTTTTGTCCCATAAAAAAATGTGCGTTATGATTTTGGAAAAACATTTAATTTGTCCTCTTTTTTAATTTTCTCAGTTAACTACATTTTTTCATATTTCATATTTTTACATCTTCAGGTCCTTTAATTCAGTGACAATACTCAGAGAGTACAACTGTCGAGAAAAAACTTATCAGACTTCGCCGTTCGGAGTCGGCATAAAACTGTAATTACTCTCCATTCGTGGTATCTGTAGAAGGTTGACCAAAGTCAACCTCGGACTTGCGTTCATTTTTGGGACACATATTATTAACCACGATGGATGGCGCAGTTGGTTAGGTGCCTGCCGAAATCGGTCCAGTCACCATTTGCCGTTGGGATCAAATTAACGGCCCTGGAGTAGGTTGCTATCTGGCAGTACAATGGACCGGTTTTAAGTCTGACTGGAGAGTAGCGCTTCTAAAAAATCCTCCAAAAAAAAAAAAAAAAAATCAACCACAAGGATTTTATGTTTTCAGCAGATTAATACAAGGCTTGTAGTGTAACTCTGAATCTCACAACGACATTGAATCTGCCTCAATTAACATCTGATTACTTTTTGCTACCAATGAAAACGTGTCTGTAGTTCACATGCATCACCCAGATCAGAGAACGAATGTAATGCATCCATTTAGCCTTTGAAGTGGTCAAATAGATCTTCCCTTCAAATTTCTAAGAAGAATTAACTTTATATAACCGGCAACAAGCGGATTACTAATAAGCACCTTCCTGAGCTTGTTATCCCTAACCACAAAGTTCCCCTGTCTGATTCTTGACATCTGTTCTCTGACCAGGGCTTGTAGTTTCCCTTTAATTAAATTTCAATTTTAATCATGCAAGACAGCAGTAATTAATCACCCTCAATTGGGATATCAATTGCCCCGTCTTGCTAAATTATGGGGAATAACTCAGAGCTCCCTCCACATCGCATCGAATAGATGCCAATCAATTAATCACCTGAACAGCCGTTCACATGACTCGCGGTCTACACCGTCTGAATAGAGATGAGCAGAATAATGTATCGGACCCAGTGGTCTATATCCGTAACTAACATCAATTAAACACACTCGTCTAATTGCAAACGGAATTGAAATGTTTAGCACGTACTGGCAGACGCCTGTCAGACTTGTCAACTTTTCCTGTAACGGAAGATGGCTTTTTCCACTGTCATCATGAAACGTCAAGACAACACGTTCTGATAAAATCTAAGCCATGCACGAACTTTGATCTCTCTAAGTCCGCGGTGACAAAGCGAAATATGATCGCTGAATCGTGACTTGAGGTGTGGGTACGGTCAAGGCGGGGTCACAGAGCGTAAAGAACAGCCGTCAACTGAAGGGAAAATCAATCTGTGTCTCAAATGTCAGCCTTACATCATAGCTCATGTCGTACGACATCTTCAAGCCAGGAAACCGATACCCCAACTGGCGCATGAAACCGAAAGTACGCCAACCACAACAGAAGATAGTGTGTCAGTCAACGATCTCTGAGCAAATGAGCGACCGTGTTTAGACAGATCATTGTTTGCACAAGTCATCCACATTCTTGCAGAAGTTTCAGCTGAAATTTCATAAGACTCACCCGTGATGTGGAGTCGCGGCAGTGACCATTTGGCAAATATTTGATCATGTGAACAAATTGACAGATGGCATGTGTCAACGCCGGGACGGATTCGAATGAGTAAGACTACTACTGGTCTTGTTTGCTTAAACACACAAGTCCCCTCACGATGGTCCACATTCTTGAAAGAGGTGGTGGCAGAGAAGAAACATATTTCTCTTATAATGGTCAGTGCTTACTGAGTTGACAGTCATAATTCGAATACATTAACATTAATTTGTCGTGTTGTAAGTGGTGTTACAAGCAATTACTCTTCACTCAGATAAATGATTCATGAGGCAATATTAGAATAGGGTGTCGATGCTTGAAATGGGATATCCGATCGTAGCCTTGACCAAGTTTAACTCGTTCTGAGGTGTGAAACTCCCATCTTTGGGTCACCTACGTAACTTTGCCAAGGGAGATAGGGCGGAGAAGTTAACATTAAGAGCTTGGTTTCCATTTTTACAAGATTTAGGGGCATGTCTAGGGTGACCAGATCCATGGGCATGAAAAAGAGGACACCTTGGACAGTCTCAAATAAAAATTGAAGACTCACTTCTTTTTACATTAGAAAAGCACACAGGAATACGGTAAACAAACGGTATATTTACTTTCAAACAGAAAAAGATAGGCATGAAATGAGCTGTCAAATGAGTGGTGTGTTTAGGCGACTGTTAAAAAAACACAAAAGATGGCGTTGTGTTCAGAAGTGAATGAGTTTCGGTACAAATATATTTTAAGTCGTGTTCGCAGCAGAAAAATGCAGAAAATCTCTAAATTAGTGATGTCGAAAAATGTAGTTAACTGAGAAAACCAAAAAAGAGGATAAATTGTATGTTTTTCCAAAAAGATACCGGATATTTTTTATGAGACATAAAGAGGACGTCTGGTCAGCCTAGACATGTCAGTTGAGAAACCTTTTCCAGAGAAAAGTTTTGCGTGTGAATTTTGATCATGTTTGCATTGATGGTGACTGCAGAAGAAGATTAAATCACGTAATATGTAAAGGGAAGGAACACAAATCTCGACATGTTTCTACGAATCCACCCCCTCAGGTGGTTACGTCATACGGATGATATCGAAAAAAGAGTCCGCCCCCGAACTAAGTTCGATTTCGAGTCTATAAGTCAAGTGGACTCCAATTGCGCATAGGTGAGGAAATCTGTTCTAGAGTATTCTCTCTAAACCAGTTTCCTTCAGCAATCTGAGAATAAGATATTATTCTAGTGATTCCATTTCTTCTTCTGATAGTAGGTACTTGCCCAGACATATTTTTCTTTTATGGACTAGTGCCTCACAAATCTCAGTATATGTTCTGGAATTTCATTAAATTCTCCACAAAATCTGCAGAGACCTTCTTCTGATACTCCTAGATTCCTTAGATGCTCCCTGAGTCTACAGTGCCCCGTTAGGAAGCCTGTTAGGATACGGAGGTTGTTCTTGCTCATTTCGATGCATGTCTCGAACCTCTTTCAGTTATATTGCCCTGGAAGATTCTTGGCCTGCTTAATTCCACGAGCGTTATTCCAGGTTTCAATCCAGTTCCTTCTTTGATACCATTAAATTAAAGGTAACCTTAACTGGGATCTTTCAAACTGGAGATATTATTATTGATTGAATGCTGCGAAGGAATTGCTGTGATGTTCTTTCGACTCACCGACAATCCTCAAAGAGTAGAACTGTTTAAAAAAGCTTCTCAATCTTGCCATTCAGAGTCGGCAATAAACTATAGGTCCCCTCCACTCGTGAGAGAACAGTAGCACGCACACCGCAAGTGGTTGCCGAGAAACTACACCCAAGTCCCCCTTAGACTGTTGTGCCACCATTATTTAATATCTCTCAACAATGAACAAATGTTGTTCTTCTGTATAGCATTCTGTTCCGTTGGGAGGCTCAAAGGCAGTATTGTGTCTGAGTTATTGTTTGTGCGCCCTATTTCTTGCAGTTTTTTTTATTTTTTTAAGGTCCATGTTACCATAAAGAATGGAAATGTTAACTTTAGAAGCACACTTTTACGTTAAATGTAAGCGAGAATTAGAACAGATGTACACCAGTACATCATGCATTGCAGGAAATTTTGACAGCTCGTCGCTGCTGTCATTGCGAAAATTGACAGTTGACTTCGGGAATTCCGATGGATGTAGAAATAATAAATTAAAGAAAATAACTATTTGGGTTTTGCTTTTGAACTCAATTATTTTCTCTTCCATCTTTGCTTTCGCTGTCGACTTCGAACTATAAACAGTCACTTACATGAAACGTCTAATACCAAAAATTGTACAAAATTGTACTATACTCCTAATCTACTACAAATGGCTTGAATGAAAATTAGAAATAGAGACAACTTGCGTCAATGCATGTTCCTCCAAAAACAATTGTGTCCAGTTTCATACAAAGTCATGCTCTATAATTTTACTGCACGCATTTTGATGCACGTCTGTTCCAAGTATAAGTTTATACAAAATCACTCGCAAGCTCTGATTCAAAAGAATATGTCAAAATAATAAAGACCCTTGTGTGTTGCAACAACATTTCTGAGAATTTCAGTTCTGTTCTCGTCAACGATAGACCACAGCCAACTTTAGCCCGAAATCTTTGTGTCCATTAGACCACGGGTAAACATGATCCCCTTGTCACGGCGCAGCTAAAAACAATTAAATAATTTAGCGTAGCTACTGAGAGGTGTGAGGTTACATTCTCTTGTTTACTTAGATTCATTAGTCAGACTCAAATACCAAAGTTCTGAGTTAACACTCAAAGTACGCCTACTCTACGAGTACAGACTCGCTTCGACTTTGCACATGAATCAGTATTTCCCCGAACTGAAGCTAGGCAAGCGGATTGAATTAATTTCAAAAACATGCGTTCAGAGACGCCAGAGACAATTATCAACAAATTGCTCTAGAAATTTGTGAAAAAGATAAAGCAACAGGATGGACCTTGAAAATGAAAATCACGTCTCGTTGTGGGAACAACTTTAACCCAAATTGTATTTTAATTTCACTTGACACTTGACCAGTGCGGCGACCTACATTCCAGCCACGAGTACATGTTTTATGAGCTCCACTGTGACAGGTGGGTCAGGGTGGGGGTGGCAATTAATTTGCTTTGTGCTGTATTTTTTTTATATCCGTGAGAAAATTCGAACAGGAAACCAAGTGTAGATACACGGGTTTTTAGATAATGAACCGCCTGACATAAAGGAACTTGTTTCAATTAACCTTATCGACGTGTACTTTGTCACTGGACAAGGTTTGTGCTGCACCGTCTTGAAGTGTGGGCAAACAATGGACTTGCTGGCTTTTCTGGTAATTAGCACCTGAATGAGGCACTGGTCTGTGGTGCCCTTAGTTAGTTGCTTGCTTGGCAAATAGACATTATGCAAGTTTTATGTTTTCTGAAAGGTCATCTTTAACCGCTCTGTAACATACACCAACCAAGCTGAAGACAAACGCTTAAGTATGCGTTTGTAACGACAAAACCGTTGTGTAAGAAGTTTAATGATTATAGCCAAAAAATAAAGGTCTAGGTTTTCCTCTCACAAGGCCTATTTCGCGTAACTTTGTAATTAGTTCAAGTTGAGTGCCTTCTCTCATTCTCCCAAGATGAAGCGCTTTTGCAAAATGGCCAGTCAACCGATAATTGTTCATTGGACCTCAAAGAACCTCAAAAATAAAATAAGTTCAGTCTGAGTTCACCATCTGTAACTCTTGCACTTTCATTAGTGGTAATGAATGCACACCAATTAATATAACAGTGTTTCCTGAGTGCGACAGCGTAACACTTCAGTTGAGAAAAAACGTCAATTTATTGACATATACCGTAAGATCACGTAACTGCAGAGAACTTTCTTTTAATAAAAGTCTCTGAATGCGTTTGAACGTTCTGTATTTCCAGAATGCAAATTCAATGACAGATTGAGGGCGGGTTTCTTCTGAAAAAACGTTGAAGATCCCCTTTACTTTCTGGTGCTTTGTGAAGTGTGGGAGACTAGCAAAAATGGTCGCCACGCATTGATGCAAGTTGTCTCTATTCCTAATTTTGATGCAAGCCATTTGTAGTAGATCAGCAGGATAGTATAATTTGGTACAAACTTTGGTAGTTGATGTTTCATGTAAGTGACTCTTTACAGTTCGAAGTCAACTACGAAAGCAAAAATAAGCGGTAAATTAATTGAGTTGGAAAGCAATAACAAAAAAATTCATTTTCTTTAAGGCATTTCTAGAATTGATTCAAAGTTATTCAACCGATAAAAGAAGCGTGACTAAAGAGCCATTTACATGAAGAGAGATCAACGACTGCCATTTTTTCAGAAATTGTCACTTTTAATCTACTACGCCCTTCCACATCCATAGCAAAAAGAATTGTCACTTTTCGCAACGACAGCAAACTAATGCGACAAGATGTCAAAATTTACTGCACGTCTGTCTCGTAATGCGTCGCTGAATGCATCAATGCATCCTGTATTGCTGTACATCTGATCGAGGCTTAACTTGTGATAGTGCCAGTAGTAGATTAATGCTCGCTCAGATGTCAAAATTTACTGCACGTCTGTCTCGTTATGCGTCGCTGCATGCATCAATGCATCCTGTATTGCTGTACATCTGATCGAGGCTTAACTTGTGATAGTGCCAGTAGTAGATTAATGCACACTCAGATGTCAAAATTTACTGCACGTCTGTCTCGTTATGCGTCGCTGCATACATCAATGCATCCTGTATTGCTGTACATCTGGTCGAGACTTAACTTGTTATAATGCCAGTAGTAGATTAATGCACACTCAGATGTCAAAATTTACTGCAAGTCTGTCTCGTAATGCTTCGCTGAATGCATCAATGCATCCTGTATTGCTGTACATCTGGTCGAGACTTAACTTGTAGTAGTACCAGTAGTAGATTAATGCACACTCAAAATTTGATTCCCGTTCAGAAATTTGTACCAAAACATTTTCACTACCGTTACATTGAAAAATTGTACACTTCGTGCTTATTTACAACGCCAAAACCTAAGTCATTCGCTTCTTGAAACTGACAAATCAGTTAAAATACCGTCAGTTATCACACCAAAATAATGTAAATAAAAAAATTCAAAAAGCAAAACTCACTTCGTGACTTTGGTGAATTGACACTATAAGTCAGATCCTTAAACGTAATATCCACCGATCGTACTTTCTTCTCCATCTTTGTCATAAATTTGTATTCTGCTCTGATTTTCACTGTATCACTCCCAATGTATCTACACGAACCTCATAGTATCCACTCAAAACATCATCGAAATGAATTGATTTTCTGAAAGTAAACAAAAATTAAGTTTTCCGTTAGTATTTTTGAGAATTGTTTATTACTTCTTATCAACAAAAACACATCGACACCAGCCGAGCTGACTAAGCAAATTCAATGGAAATGCGCAACAATTACACGGGAAATTACACACTTTTCTTCGTTCAGTCTTCCGGAGTGGAAAAATGAAAGTTTTCCCTCTCACAGTTGACAGTCGCACGTTCCATACATACAGACAAATGAGAATTCAACTGCGCACACAACACTCCAGGCACAAACCTAACCACCAACAGAATAGTGGCTTTGTCTTCAATTCCCGTGCAATTAAGTGATGTTGTCACATTGCCCGAAGAACGCATATTTAGTCTTGTAGACTCTTGTAAGACAAACAACAGAAAAACCGACGCACAAATTAAATGGGAAATTTTTACAACCGCTTGGCCTACAATTAATGTCACAACATAGTACTCACCGTTGCACTTACTGTAATATCTGTCAAACAAGCATACGCAGCAATGTCGTCGGAAGGTAATAAAACTTTGATGATGACATGTTTTCCCCCAAAATGCACTCAATTTGATGATGTAGTTCGAAACGTAATCAACTTCGTGGAAAAAAAAAGTTGTATCTGTGTCGATACTGCGGAAATAAACAACCAGCAGTGTGTACAAGACAAGTTTTCGGATTTGTTTAGAGAAGAAGCGCGCAAATCTGACTGCAAGAAGTGCGAGTATACTAAGAGGGCCTTGAAACTGAAAAAGATAATTTGCGGATAGAGAATACACACATATACACTCATAAATAGTAGCGGAATGTTTTCATAGATTCAGTCATGATTTCTTTGATTTTTATGAGGTGAAAATACAACTAGTGTCTGCAGTGCAGCTGGGAATCTCTACTGAATTAGAAACAATTTTTTCCATCCCATGAAGAGTCTGAAAATTCTTCGCTCATAAAATCCAGCGAACTTTACGGTTCAACAAATGTGTTGAATTTAAGAAATTGGTGAAATTGGTAAATTGTTAATGATGCCAACAATCCTTTCCAGCACTAGTATGATCCTTAGCTAGCTGTTTCTAATTTCACACATAAAGTTGATGGAGTTCCTTGTCAACAGACTTGCGCCGCGTTACTGCCTGAAACATAATAGTGCGTTGGTGCTAACGTCAGATGACTCTTAACTTCCTACGCAAGCAATACAATGGCACAGCCCAAAATACTGCGCTAGCAATCTTACAGTTGTTAAAAATGAGAGCAACGTAATTAAAGTCAACCCACTCTCTCACGCAGATCTTCCAACATGTTGAAACATTTGTGTCCGTTTTGAAACTTCCCATACAAGTTCAGAGATGTTTATGTTCATGTTTGTGTTTTTGCAAAATTTGAGCAATGAAAGTGGATGATAAATGCGAATTGTCATTTTAAAAAGAAAGGGTAGCATTAACGCGTTATTGTGTTTCTCGCATTGTTTTCGAGACGATACTTAAACCATAATTATTTGTTTATGAAACTCTAAGTTCTCTACAATCACTTCCTCAAGATCGCCAACGAAAGATGGACCAAGCTGGAAACATGTGTTCTATCCAGAAGTTTATGGCCCAACTACAACCAAAAGAAAACAAAAGACCTGCTTAACAACTGTAGAAGAAATATATCCAGAATCACAGCGGTCTGCACTGGACACTGGGCTGTTGGCAGGCATGCTGAAAGACTAGGCATACCGTTCAACTCACACTGCCGCAGCTGCCGGGTGGAAACTGAGTCAGAAACCCCCGAGCACTTTCTGTGCAAATGTCCGGCTCTAGCTAGAGTCAGGCAACGCACTCTGGGCAAAGCCTTCTTCAACACCCCTAAAAATCTCTCAGAAGCAAACATTCACAGTCTGCTAGACTTCATAAATTCCACGAAGTGGTTTCAAAATTAGGCTAATCTGAGTGAATACACACTCTTTTTCACCCTCATCTCACAAAATAGGTATCCCATAGGATGTGGTATCAAAACGGCGCTTTCATGGCGCTAATTGGGTGCGAAAACAGGATCTGTATGTCCACCGCCACTTTTACCTACCTACCTACCTACCTAAGTGTGATGGTTCTTCTTAAGATCTTCTTCTTGTTCTTTGTGTGGCGTTACATTCCGGGGCACTCCTAGCTGTTCCCGATTTCGCACTTTAAATTGGTTATTCTCGACTTTTGTTGGTCAACTTAAACGCAGACTTCCTGTGTTGCATTATTCCACAGGCTCGGAATTAACGTTTCTGAAGATTATTGAGATCTCATCAAGGGAGCTGGAAAGGGTTTGCCTAGTGCACGTTGTTTGGCTCTAGAGGGGGCCGGACGGAAGTAGGTATGTGTCTTCCTCTCGGCAAATACAATAGGATGCATTGGAGGTATGCCCAGTCCACCGGCGTTATCTTGCAACTTCTGTTCCAGGCCGTCTAAGAAGTTTGCATTTAGTTGTGGTTAGACCACGTTTGCTCCAAGTTGAAAATTTCGTTTATCTGGGGTTGCCAGATTTGACGAAATGGGGTGCCTTAACGAACTATGTACGCGCATAGCAAGGTGAAGTGTCCATCCTTTTTTTTCGGAGGATTTTTGAAACACTACTGAAGCACTCAGACTCAAAATTGTCCCATTGTACCGCCAGGTACCAACCTACTCCAGTGCCGTTAATTTGATCCCAACGGCAAATGGTGACTGGACCAGATTCGATTTCACTGGGATTCGAATCTGGGACCCCTCTAACTTGGGACAGGCACCTAAGCAACTGCGCCATCCAGTCGTTTCCATCCCTACTTGATTAGTGCGTCAGCCTTTTCATTTCGAACACAGAAATGTCCGGCATACGTGAACTAGTTTGACGGAAGTAGTGATCACAGCAATAGCATTGATAGCAACCTGACTGTTGTCAAAATTAAGTATATTTTGAATTGGTCTGATGTTTGTAAGTGCCTTTATAAAACGAAAACCTTTCAGTATGACAAGTGTAATTCTTTGAATACACAACTCATCCTGGAATTGTCTGTATACACAGACGTTTCGAAATTCCCGCTTGTATTGCAACATTGCTATCTTACCCTTTTAATTCCCCACATGATAAAGCAGTTTAGAAAATTCGGTTTGGGGCGGATTTGTCCGCTAAATTCAACGGGACTTTACTCGGTATTGTATAGAGATTATGGTCGAGACCATATGGTTTTGTACTGCAGCACCAGGGTAATTTTAGTTTGATTGTGGCTGGAGCCGTTATACTTTCGATTAGGCCAGTGACATATGATCGGCTGATAACACTCTCCGTATATCCGGATATTCGAATATTTAGATGCGAGATAGTTGAGAATAGGGTTTCGGGTGCAAAGACTTTTTTTTTCGTCCACCTGAAATCACTATCCGGGTATTGTCATCATCTTGGATACTATCCACTATCCGAATAGCTCGTGTATCCGAAACTAATTCGAATAATTGTTCGGATACCCGGATACCCGAAATTTACGGATATGTCAGAGCACTACTTTCGGCGTATAAATTTATCAGTTTGTCCAACGGCGTTAAATGGAGAGCGCTTGAGTTTATTTACTCGTATGTTGTGTTTTTTCCTAAGACACCACAGTAGTTAATCTTATGCCAGAAATAGTCTAAATTTTTTCTTCGTTTTAGCATCCCCATTAACATCTCGTGTTACACGCATTATTGTTCCCTCACGAATGAGGAAGCCCCACGGTTTTGTGCCGATTCCGAACGAAAATCTTTTCTTGACAGCTATGCTCCCTGAGTGTTGTCAGTCACTCGAGTGATGATTTTTGTGTCTGAAATCAAACCTAGACTTTCAGCAGAGGAGTCGATACAATTACACGCCACAGCGGCAGTTGTTCTAGTACGAGAGAACGTTTACATTTAGCGCAGTGAATTTAAAGTAATCTTCGACTCTGAACCAGAGGGACAACGCAACAGTGGATGTCCCCGTCTAAGGTGATGCATACAAGTGGAGAGATGCCTCAACCAACTTGACGTGCGCAACTGGCGACAGCTAGCAAAAGATCGTGCTGTGCGTGCTGGAAAAGCTTGTTGGTTGAGGCATAGGTCCAGACTGTAAACGCGTTTAACATTTTTAAACAATCGTTGAAAGCTTAAAAAATTCAAACTGAATTTGTGTCCCTCGTACAGAAAAATAAATTCTCATCGACGTGTGTCAACTTAACTAAAGCAGACGTTGCGAATTTCAAAAGAAATGAAAAGCAATAAATGCCGATGAAAGCAAACGATTTGCCAACCAAGTCCACTGGCCAATGTCAATGGGAACCCCAACAACACAAGCCACACATCCCCGAAATGGCAACGAACCAGAGTGTAATCAAAGCAATTTGCAAAACCCACTTGAACTTTCGAAGTGTACGCGACAAAACTACCAACGAAAATATCGCTCATCAGCAAAATTGCAAGTGACCAAGTGAGCTCTTCGCCCAGTGTAGACGATGGCAATCACCGCCGTCATCACGCCAGCGCTTTGGTTTCCTCGGCAGCAAAAGACCCGAAGCACGGCGCATGTCTAGGGAATAGCTTAGATACCAGTTGCTGTGTCGTGAATTCCGGTTTTCTTCTTGTGCGAGACGAATTAAAGATCGTTGACCGGCGATTTGATCTTGAAAAGAGCGGAACAAGGGAACATGAGAAAGAAAACGAGAAATGCAATCTTGGCGATCACGGCAACATGGTTGACAAACAACACCCGTCAAGGTCTTGATAAAGAAGTTTCATCAGAACAGCACAGGCATTCGTACGGTTTCGTCAATGAATCAGCATCCAATCGCGACATGTCCATGCCATGGGTGTAGGGAGCGCGTCTGTGGGCATGGTTGCGGAACGCTTAACTGCGGGGATGGTTGCTTTCCATAGATTTAATGGGTTGGGATCAGTAGAGGTTGACTGATTAACGATGCAGAACGAACATGACGCGTCGAAATTGCTCCATAAAAGTGAAAAGATAGGCGTAATGGGCAAGCAGTTGGAATAAGGTCTATCATCGACGCCTCAAGTGAGAAATAATTGCGGTAGTCGAACGAAAGATGATGAAAGCCTTGCTGGGTCATGGTTCAAAAGATAGAAAAGATGGAAACTTTTGGTGGATAGAGCGATGGAAGTCAGAGGCGAAACAAAGCCGATCATTTGAGAAAAAAAAAACTCTCCACGTGTGGGTGAGAGGACTTCAAATGAGTCAACAGCCAACTTCAAGGGCACTTCAAATGACGTGACTTTTCGGTTCGAAACTTGAACTCCCTTTAACAAGGCGGTCTGTGCCGTGTTGGTGGTCGATTTAAACAGATGAAATTACACGCTTGATTGGATAGTTATAATAGCGTGTCAGTAGCGATTACCGATCATATAAGTTCTGCGTGTGCACGCTACTTCATTACTTCAGAGAAGATTACAATAAGCATGCACCGGATGAGAGATTATCTTAAATGCAAAATAAGTACGAGTACATCAATTCCAGGCACGTGGAGCCGGTGTGGAACAGGCGAAGTTTGTAAGCTTGTAAAAAGTGAGTCTGCAACTGTGACAGAGTCTGCAGAATTCGATGCAAAAAACGAGAAGGCACTAGCAAGTATAATTCTTTGTATAAAACCAATGTAAGTAAAACGTGGTGCGCCGTGGGGTAGTGGGTATGTGCGTCGACTCCTATGCCTGATGTTTTCGGTTCGATTCCCGAAAAATCACCTAAAATTTTTTTCACGGCTTCACCTCCGTCTGTGAAAAGCTCCTCAATCTCGCCGTTCGGTCCCCTCTACTCGTGAGAGAACAATTGCACGCACAACACGAGTGATTACTGAGAAGCTAGGCTAAGGTCCACCTCGGACTGTAGAGGTGCCATTATTATTATTATAAGTAAACCAAGTGCGGGACAGCCTAATCTATACAGTGGCATGGAACAAGTTAAAACTACCCTTCCTGAACGGAAGATTACGTTGTCCAAAACACTTCTGTACCTTAATTTGTCTGAGGAAAATGTCGGAGAACATCGGAGAGTTCTGTGAGACACTAGATAAGCTGGCCGAAATTGGAATTGATGTCCCTTATGGTTATAATTCTACCATCTAGTTTACCGGATTCATTCGACAGTTTTGTAGTAGCCATAGAGAAATAAGACACGCTCCCAGGTTTTGGGGAAGACAGACTTCAATAAGTGAGGACATGGGTTTTATGCCGAAGAACGTACCATGTCCCGACAAACCAAGTTGGGCACATACAAAACCTTTATCACCCAAATGCTGCGGTTATGGTGCAGAGGTATGACGCGCTATTAAAAATAAGAAACTCTTAATCGACTCGTATTGACAGTGATGAACGCGGAGGTTTAAATCAGAACTAAACGCCCTATATGGTGACGTCATATGACCGCCATGGTATAGTGGATAAGTATGTCGACTCTTACACCGAAGGTCCGTGGTCCGAATCGGGGCCAACTTCCTTTTTTACGGCACCACATTTCTCGCTACCAGGGCTCAGAAATTCAAACTGTCAGAAAAAGAGAAAGAAGTGAGAAGAAGGAAATTGCATACAATTATCACTGTACTAGAATGGGGTCAACCAATTTGTGGTCCGTATTTGACACCCCTGTTTCAATCGCATACGTCAAACTGAACTGTCATCCGAAATACTATATATTTACCCCAAGGTTTGCCATTTTACAATATGAACAATTAAACAATCGCTGAACGTGTTAAAATTCTGTAAGCTGTCAAAATAGTGATTCTGTAGTAGATGAGTTTTTCGCATATCGAGCAGATAATGGTCGTAATAGTCGCCCATCTGAGCGTACTTTAAGCAGAACCGGAAGAATAAAGAGACTGTGGCAGACGTCTTATGAAACTTCATCTCTGCTGCGGAAAATATAGTTGCCGTTAGTGAAGGTATTGAGGAAGATTCAAATGAGAGCACAGCACTTGGACTTGTCTTACGAGACACTATGGTATGTTTTGCATGCACACCTTTATAAAGTTTAAGTCACTCAAGAATTGAAGTCAGCTGACAAGGGAACACGTGGAACATAAGCGGATTGGGTGCTTGAACATCAGTGTTTGGATGACAAATTTTCACACAACATTTTCTTTAACCATGAAGCTCATATTTCACTCAGTGGATGCATTAAGAAGATTGTTGAATATTGGGGAACTGAAAATCAACATGAAATTGTCGAAAAAACGATGGCATCCACCAAAAGTGGCTGATCTATTCTGATCTGAACAGATTCTGAAATTTTTCATGACGGCTTTGCATAAATTTCGTTCAAACACCGCTCAATTTGTTCATTCCAGGGGTAGATGGTAGTGAGATTTTTGCCACAAGCCATATACTTTAAACAACTCTGAAAAAAGAAGAAGTCCAACGGCCAGATCTAGTCAAGTCAGAATTGGAATTTTTTTGGAAATGATTAACGGCTTTTCTTTATTAAATGGCGGCGCTACAGTCTGAAGTGGAGCTGAAGCTAGCTTCTCCGCAACCACTCGTCTTGTGCGTGCTATTGTTCTCTCGCGAGTGTTGAGAACTGGAGATTAATGCCGACTACAAATGGCGAGATTGAGAAGCTTTTTCTAGACAGTTATACTCTTTGAGGTGGAGCCACGAATAATTTTTTTTTTTTGAAAAATTGTTTGTCTGAACTTGGATTCGAACCTAGACTGTCAAAGTCTAATGCGCATGGGTTCGACGCACGAACCCACACGGCCACGGCGCCCGTTTCTTTGTAGGTATATACATATGTGTACTTTTATTGAAAAACCAGTTTTCTACTAAAAATTTCAAGATTTTAGAACGGTGCCATAACAAAACGCAACATGTGAGATAAAGCTAATTGACCTCGCTTTATCAAAGTGACATAAGGCCAAATGGTAGAATTTGGCCTTATGTCACTTTCGTTAGCGTTATATCTGGGTACCTTTTGGGACGCTCTTTAAAAGAGCATCGAAACTTCATCTCCTCCTCCTTTGACCACATTTCGCTCAGTCATCTCGTCGGGCGCCAGTCTCAGTTCTTCTGTTTTTTGCCGACTGAACACACAATCAATTATTAGATGATACATATTCTGTTTAATCATCAAAAAAGCAATTTAGTCAAAAAGTCGCCACAAGTCACAACACACTTATGAGCACGCATAGTAACTTGCTGCCGGAGCAGATAAGAACTTTATTAATAGAGTCTTTGAAGCAAACTTAAATGTACAAAAAACAGACTCACTGATGTGGTGGTGGTGAGCAAACTTAGAACAGGATGTCAACTCAAATGATTCAGACGATAGAGAGATAGTGACTATGACTGGCAAGGCCAACATTGTCTTTTTTAAAAAATGCAAGGAATTTCTGACTGAGAACAGTCTATTTTGCGGATTATTCTGCTACAATCCACTCGATCTCCTATTACAATAACACGATAGAACTACAAACATGTTTGACATGAGGAGAGAAACAACATCAAATGAAAATCATGCACATTCCACCTCGTTGTTTACTGTTTACCAAAGAATAGAATGAATTGCCTTTAATTAACGCACAATTAAAAATACACATCACTTGCAACAAGTGACAAGACAAGTCTCACCCTTCAAACAACACACACACATGAGCGTACAGCCACATAAACTATGCACACACAGTCCTTGACAGTTTCCTTGAACTTGTTGGCACTGTTTCCTGCAAAATGACATCAGATGGGAGGCAAAAATAGAACAGCACAACTAACGCCAATCAAACGTATGTACCTGTTGCGAGTTTCAGCAATTTACTACCCTCCAATGCTGTTGGCATTCCACATAAGCGGCCCTGACCTAGCCTAAGGACGAATTGGTCTCCAATTGATAATCAAGCTCGATTTGCATCTCATTTGCAAGCGTTGTACTTCTCCTGAGATTTTACAAAAATAAAATCTGCACAATCATTCGCGTGCAACCGAACCTAGTGCAGACCGAAACGAAACTGAAAATGCATGCGAGACGGCGATGCAGATGCAAGTCACATGCGAAAATTTGTACAGGCACTCAAAAGTGTTTCTGTTGACAAATGTCATGCGCTTTTGAATGTTTTAAGCTCAGGCGACGGTGTTGACAAGGATGACTCACCAATTTCGCTGACTTATGGCAGAAATTATGCAGAAAAATATTACCAAATTTGACTAATCAGCAAGCAAGCAAAAAGGCAAACTCACTTTACAGCCATAACCACTCAGACGAATCCTCTGGGTAGTTATTTGGGAAACATGTGATAAAGATCAATAACTCAGAATTGGGGGTTTCTGTAATTAACCTGTTTCACAACAAGGCATCAAAATAAACAAATTCAAATTTTAGTTTCTACTCAAAACGAAAGATAATTAGAAGCAGCCTTGAGTCAGCCTTGAGTGTCGAGACAAACAACGATTCTACACCGAAGAAATTAGAATACACTTGAAGCTCGCGTGAGTGGACGCCAGAATTTTTGATCTTTGCACCGCCTTGATATGTCACCGAGTTAATCAGACGTGACAAATCACATTTGGTCATGAGTGGTTTTTAAGATAATTTGAGTGTGGCTCTAGAAAGGGATGGTTTTAATTAAGTGTTGGGCAACATAACACAGATTTTGTGTTAAACTTTTATGTCACGGAACCTAATTTAGACGAGGACAGTGATAAGGGGAGGCTTAATGAAATCTCCCTTTTGGGTAGGAAAACATGATTTGGAAACTGATTCAGAAAAGAGATGTGGCAATAGTGAACTGATTGAACTTTTGAAAATTGTTGCTTAAGTTTTCTGAATTATCAGATCAGATGTACAGCATTGAAGCAATAAATTCGTGACATTTTGGGACACAACCAAGGAAACAAGTCACTCGAGATCAACAAACTGTATCAGAAGGTAACGTCATGAGCGTATATTTGGCTCTATGGTGGTGAACAAACTGACCCTCTAGTAGTACACCAAATCTGTAATCAAATCTGTGGCTATCTCGTTCGCAAGGGCAGAGCCCCATTCAACCACACGAAAGCTTGTCTTGGAACAGTCTTCTCTGTAAATTTGAAACCACTGAACAGCATCAGCATCAGTCAGCTTAAACGCGTTATAGCAACAACACCTGCTGGAGATACCCGATCCGCGTGGTTGGATAATGCACCTTGGCCTAAGCGAGACTGTTAGTCTGCAGTCAGTCATCTTAACCTAACCTAATCTACCACTTACGCCACGGTGGCCAAGAGGTTACCACTTTCAAGTTTTGGTGAAAAGCCTCCTGAAATTCATACATTCAATTCGATGATCGAATTAACCCACGCCCCTAACCCGCAAGGGCATTACTTAGCCCTTTTCTATATCGAACCACAAAAATAATGAAGAATATTAAAGACAATAAATAAATATGGAAATTGTCCACAGAAACCTTAAGGAAATTTTTAACAAAAGAACATTCTTAAAATTGTTTTAAATGTTAACCTTTATTTAATCAATTTGGCCTCCTCTCTTTTAACTATGCCTTCGAATGGTTCTTCTTCGTCTTTAGCGGGCGCAACAGTCCGGGTGGATTTGCGCCTGAGTCAACATGCCTTTCCAACTAGCACGGTCTTGGGCTAGGTGCTTCCAGTTTCGTGTCCCTCGGGATTGGAATCAAAGACTTTCCGGGCCGGAGCGTTTGTATCCATTCGCTCTACATGACCCAGCTACTTGAGTGGTCGATATTGCTGTACACGTCGTAGTGTTCGTCTTTCAGTCTTCTCCTCCAAACTCGTTCTACGCAAGCTGGGCCGATTATAATTCGAAGGATTTATCTCTCGAAACGACCAAGAATCTCTTCGTTTGCGTTTGATATTGTCCATGCTTCTGCGCCATATAACACGACGTACTGCCCGTCAAGACCTTATATGTAGATAGCATAGTTCTTCGATAAAGGGCTTTATTTTTCAATTGCCGTCCAAGCCCAAAGACATAGTGATTGGAAAAAGTTGTCTTTTGCCATATATCCGCGGTCGTGTCATTTACGGAGACGTAGACTGCAGGTAGACAAAGTCCTTTAATAATAATGGCGGCGCTACAGTCCGAGGTGGACCTGGGCCAAACTTCTCAGCAACCACTCGTATTGTGCGTGCTATTGTTCTTTCACGAGTGGAGAGGACCTATAGTTTAATGCCGACTCCTAACGGTGTGATTGATTCTCTACAGTTATACTTTTTGAGCAACAAAAAATGTTGGGTGTTTTTTCGGGAATCGAACCGACAATATCAAGCGTAGGAGTCGACGCACCTACCCACTACGCCACGGCGCCCACAGTCCTTTACTACCTCGAAATTGTATCTGTCTATTGTGCCATTTTGTTCAAGACGTCGGCGTTGATGGATCTTTTTTGTAGACAGCATGTACTTCATCAAGCAAGACCCATCTTACCCGCTTCATTCTCACTGCTTACACATGCCCCACTGACAGCCCATTGAGTCCTCCCGATAATGTCAATGTCATCGGCATTGACACACGTGTTGATGATCTTGCCTCTAGCGTTGACTTCCGAGTTACTCACGGTTTTCTCGAGAATTATGACTTCGAATGGTTATGATTGCTTAAAGTGAAAGATATTTACTTTTCTTCCCTTAAGACCGTCGCCCAGATTTGGTTTACATTTACAAAGAACCAAGTTAAGCGAACTTTGTTCGGTTCACATATTTTTTGGTCCTCTTAATTTTGGATATTAACTTTTGCACTTTTCAAATTTATCGCATTCAATAGACAGAAAAATAGATTTTTTTTCTCCATTTAATGAGTTGTCATACATTCACGTCAAGTCTTGCTTCGACAATTATGAAATAACCAGTTTCTTGTTAGATAATTGTAACCGTAAATTAAGAAAGAAAACAAGTTCTGCTTGTATCTCCAGTTAATCCAACTTATCCGGTAATTTCAGTCTACCTTAACGTCTACTGACTGTGAAAGTAATTAAACTTAGAAGTTTATGGATGAAAACAATCCTGTTTCTTTTAAGTTGGTAAACTGTCAACAAGATGCAAAAAATTCTACAAAAACTAGAAACAATCTTTATGTCTGCAAATTTAGACATTTATCAATTCAAATGAAGTGAATAATAAACAACAACTAATTTCTGATCATTTCTTTGAAGGATGATTTGAGTAGGACTTCACAAATTAAATGTAAGCCATTTCTTGAATATTTTGGGGAAATTTTAGGGATATTCTTGAGGAAATTTTATTTGTGAGTCATTTTGTTAGGTGTGCTGTGAAATTCAAAACACGGAATTTTTTTCATTCTTTAAACCACTTGCCAGACGGCTTGAGACGTCAACAATACCCAGAATATTGCCTAATAACCTTAATTTAGATGGATTTTACTGGATTTCTATGTAAAGATAAATTCCTGAATTTCAATGAATTTCTAACAAGAATCTTCTGAGTAGAAAATCGAGCCAAACTTGAATACTCATCCCATGATAGATGACGCCTCTCCTGCATAAATTATCATTGAATTAAAAGCAGACAGTTTTTTGAACAATCAAACTTTCGAATTTCCGATTCTGCTCGATAATCATTTTGAGTCACAGTACACTCGACGATGACGTCGAGAGAATCGATTCGTGGAAAATGGGGGCAGAGCGAGGTGCACAGTCATGGCAAACAGACAGATGCTCGGCGAAGGAAATCGAAGAGAAAAACAAAACGCCTTCCCCAATTGATTGGTGGTGATTGTTAAATATTCAGAATGTGGGTAAGTAATTAGAATTCACATGATACTCCGTCATCTGAGAAGAGCTTGAATTAGATGCTAGATCTTTTTGTAAAAATGAATATTTCTTCGCGGGTAAACGAGATGCGGGTAGATACTTCGTGTTTGTGTGCGAAAAACAGGCGCTAATGAAGTGGAATTTTATTTATTCGATATGTGGGTTAATTTTTTGGAATTCTTGAGATACTCACTGAGCAATGCATTTTTATTGAATTTTTGCTGAAAATCGTATTGAATTCTTAAAGGGTTGTTTCGTGGTGGGACTGGAAAAGGTGACTTCCTTATGGAAATAAATGCGCATACGTACACTTCACATATTTAGACACATAGCTCTTCTTCTTGTGGACTTCTCTCGTGGTCTTCAACCAACAACCCGATCTTTTGCTAGCTCTAATTGCCAAGTTGATTGAGGTCCCTCTCCATTTGGGTGCACCACCTTAAGGCCATAAAAGAATAAGAGAACTGAAGCAATCAAGCGAATACACAAAAATGATACAATGCGGCAGTTTTGGTAAGTTCCAGCACTTTTGTCTGCTTATGCGGGAGCGAAATGAATCGCTCGTATCGCAAATATCAGTTGACATCTGAATTCTTAAGTTTCTATAAGCAACTAGAGTATCCAGCGTTCTTCGCTACGCCCTCTCTGGTGGGCGTATTCCCTTCTTTTTCCAGGGGATCTACATTTTCCCGGTGTTCTTTACATGTGTGCAAAATTTCATAATTCTCCGTCGAATGTTTGCAGAGAGATGCGAACTTCTGTTTTAGCTATAGCCTAACGCGTTGACCAATTTCGTGCAAACTGTAGATAAACTATCTACACGACCAAACGAACAAACTTTAAAAATGTTATCGAATTTGGTTTGACCGTTCGTGATCTATAAAGTCACAACGCACTTCTTTTTTCCGAGAATTTTTGAAACCCTACTGGAGCGCTCAGACCCAAAACTGGTCCATTGTACAGGTAGCAACCTACTCATGTGCCGTTAATTGGATCCCAACGGCAAATGGTGACTTGACCAGATCCGATTTCACTTGGATTCGAACCTGGGACCCCTCGAACTTGGGGCAGGCACTTAACCAACTGCGCCATCCACGTCATTTCTTATATATATATATATATTATGGAAACTTTGAAATTAGACGATGCTTCTGGTTAATTTTCTTTTGGTTATGACATAACCTTAATTTTTGGTACGGTCATTATTGTTGGCCTTTTAGAGACGAATTCTCTGTTGCATTGCGGCACTAGTCAGTCCAAGTTTATTCGTAGAAAGTAAACAAACATAGGCAAGAAGCCCCCAGAACTCTCAATTACTCATCAACTTGTTTGCATCTCCTAACGTCACAATTGCGTAAGATTGTAATGGGTCTGACTTGCTTGATTGACAAGTTAATTAGTAGACGCTTTATTGAAGAGAAATACGATTATTAAGTCAAATAGATCAAACATACGACTAGTCAGCGCGACAACTCAATTGAACTCTGCTTAAGATACTATACGCAATTATGGACACTCTGAATTTTAACCTTAATTTCGTTTGCTTTTGACATAAGCTTAAGTTTTTGTACGATTATTATAGTTGGCCCTTTAGACTTCATATTTAACGACAAGACATACTGCAGATCACCCTTCTTCTTCGATCTTTACTAATGAATCATTGACATCACTCTGTGTTCTCCTTTAATTACTACACAGTCGGCGAATGTTTTATTTAGCATGAGAAAAAGCGAACGCGAAGTATGCACTAAAATAACCTTGAGTTCGTAGCTGACGAAGTGATCGCCCGTTCTTTTGAATGAATGTTCTTGTCGATAGATCGATGTCTGATTTCCGAAAATAAACGTGACTACAACCACAAAAATATCATATGAACACGAATGTATAACAGATCATCGCCAAGAAGAGAAGATGGCTCAAAAACCTTACGAGCTTGTCATTAACTTAATCAATTCTCTTTTAAAGTCAGATCAGAACTCAGCCCAATCCCCGATGAGTCATCGCCGCCCACGCCAAAAAAAATTAAATCAAAATGTAAATTGAACCACCAAATTGGATGCAAATCTCTTGTCCAAACGGATCCGCAGAACATAGAACAGGACGTCAAAATGACGTATCTCTGCCTGTCATAAACTCCTCTTGGGGAATTCCGAAATCATAACATTGATGGAAAGTGCTGGTCTTAGAAAATGAAAATGCTCAGAATTCCAAAGCGTCTGAGGTGTAAACGAAACGAAACCCGTTTCAAGGTAAAAAAAAACTTAAGCGGCAATTAATGCTCGTACATACATAACAAGCGAGGAAGACGGATTCAGAATGCCATTAAAGATCAGCCGACAACCAGCAATGACACCAAAGTCAATGAATAATAAACCAGACGCCGATATGCGAATAATTTAAGCAATTAATGACATGCGCTCAATCGCCGTCATATTCATACTTTGGCGGCAAGGAATGCAGGGTTGTCACTAGGACGCTCCGCTGTCGCTTGTCAAATAATCAGTTGAGAATGCGTGCGTTAGTGTGTGCGTCCGCATGTAAATGACATGATTTGCGTTTGGAATTATTGAATCCATTCCGTTGGCGGGAAATAAGGCGCAGACAGACCGAAGCTGTTTGTAAACAATCTTTGATTTATCGGTTATTTATAGAATTTTGCAGATTGATTGAGTCTCCATGTAGGGACGAGTAAATGTGTTTTGCTTGGATGGGGAAGAGCAAGTCGTGTGACTTGAGTTATTAGGTGGAAAAAGGTACGATTGGATGTAAGCTCTCACTCTGACAACTCTGACAGCCCATCAAAACACGTATAAATGACACGTGTACATACGACTAATTATGCAAGAAATATTATTCAAGATTGCGTGCCGATTTTAAAGAGATAATTGATTAAGTGTGACTGAAAGGTGCTATCGGACAGTCCCCGTGTCTCGTTTGCAAGAAACATCCATAAAAAAAACATGGGCACTGCTAAAAAGGATAAACTATGGAATGAAGAATTGTCTATGACTGAATCTATGACGTTTGATAAGTCAGTCGCTTTTCGAACTCCACACGCAGTCACTTTAACTCAAGCACTGCTTCCGTCAATTCCCATCTACTAGCAGACTACCGTTAAGTTTTCACCAAGCTACGTCATTTAGATTGTGTTTGACAGCCATTCACAGCAGGAACCATTGTGAATTTTAACGAAAGTGAAAAAATGTGAATTTTGTGTGCTGATTTAGCGCAATTGGTTAGATGCCTGCCCCAAATTAGAGAGGTCCCAGGTTCGAACCCCAGCAAACTTTATATAAACAAACCTTAATTTTTTTTAAATGACAACACTGAGAATTTTTTTTTTAAAACCCCGAGGAACTGGAGACATCCGCAGCACCAACAGATTCATAAATAGAACCATTCGGCTATAGGGTCGCAAGAATCTCTGTACTTCTGAAGTTCACAAATCGTTACTGCTTCACTCCCCTTTTTGGCTTCATAACGTCTGTTCCAGACGCAACGTTTCCTACGGACTCTGTGTGATATCACAATGGACCCCCTCGTAGTTTAAGTGGTTCATAGATCTCTTCTAGGGTAGTAATTTCACCCGTCTTAAGCAGGAATCGTCGCCGACGGGCAAGAACGAGAAGTGCAGCCTAAAATGCCACGTACCACAATCAATTTTTAGACAGAAAAGTTAGGCCCAAGTCCACACCAGACTGTACCGTCACTGTAGCGACATGACATGATTTCTTAAGTCTTCTTCGAAGAGAGCTTAGGGGGTTCTGGACCTCGATCAACATCCAGTCAGACCGATCCCCTGCCAGTTATTTCCAGCGCAGTACCAAAGTTGGTTTCTACGCCTTTCAAATAGTGCGGGCCACCGTACCTGTGGTCGTCCGCCACTGCGTTGTCTTCCCGTGTTAGAGTCAAAGACTTTAAATATTTAGCGTATGTATGTGCTGTGCTGTACATGAGATCGCTATTCTAATAAACAATAAACTGAAGACGATCTTTTTGGACTTATTGCCTGTACATGTCATCAGTTCAGACATCAGAACGTGCCCGAAAAAGTTGTTGTTCATTTGCCTCCCATAACGCGCTGTATTGACTTCTGTCGCGGCGCGCATTTCACTGAGTCGTATTCAAACAGTGGTGGCATAAGGCACCCATTCCGATTAAGCCAAAATTGTTGGCATTTCCAGAATTTGTGAGTTCATATGTGTCCCACTCAATTTAACATTTATGGGCGCCATTTAGAACCCCAGCTTTATTTCAAATTTATACCCAAAATTCGGGCATTCATAAACGGCAACAGTTTAATAAATCCATCTTTCAAATGACTCGTTTAACGACCCATGAACTTGGCACAAAATCAATTTCCGACTCAGGTGTAAACACATAAAACAAGTTTCTCACCAAGACCGGTATACGCACATGTTAGCTCGACGACGACTTCCTCAACTTACAGTTAATACTTTCCGTGTAAACACTCAAGCGAACCTTCCAGTAGCGGTACACTTAATTATTGAGATGAAGGCGATCAAGGCCTTGCTCCAATTAACACTAATTAACCCCAAGTGCAGGGGTATCTCAATTGATTTCTGTGTATATTCGTCTAAGGAGACAAGTTTAGGTTTGCTATTATCGCATTGTAGGATAAAGTATCAATTTTAAGGTCAACCTTAAGTGGACTGAATATAGTCATTAGCTTAATTGTCTTAGATCCAATTAAATGCACTTTTAACACATGTTATAACGCCACAGCAAAGTGGAAAGTGATTTAAGCTTGTTTTTAAGGTGCCGACATTTCCCATCAATTAGAGATCTATTGTGAACTCTTTCTAGAGCATATCTCATTCTTTTCGTTAGTGAGGTAGGTAGGAATAAGCAAAAGAACCCAATTAGCACTAGGCGTCGCGGCGCTTCAATCCCAGAGCTCCGATATTGTGAATTTGAAGAAAGCCACTAATTGCTTGATGGTCTTTTCAGAGATCTGGTCAAGAAGGTAAAGAAAGTGTTTGCCTAGTGCCCGTTGTCCAGCTCCAGCAATTGCAAAGGTAAAGAGGGATCAAGGTTTCCCTATCTGCAACACCGTTACAGCAGCACTGAGGTCTACAACGATAAAGAAGCATGCTCAGTGTCCGGGAATCCCTACATAGCTGCAGTTTTTTTTTTCTTTTTTTCGGAGGATTTTTGAAGCACTACTGGAGCACTCAGACTTAAAACTGGTCCATTGTACTGCCAGGTAGCAACCTACTCCAGTGCCGTTAATTTGATCCCAACGGAAAATGGTGACTGGACCAGATTAGATTTCACTGAGATTCGAACCTGGGACCCCTCTAACTTGGGGCAGGCACCTAACCAACTGTGCCATCCAGTCGTTTAGCTGCAGCCTTAAGTCCGGATAGAATCGTAAACTAAACGACAGCACCCCCACCACGTTTATTTCTTGCTTTTTCCTGCTACCTTATTGAACACTATCGAATATATTCTAGTCCACAAAATAAAGTGGTTCCAAGAGTAATGACGTTAAACTCTAGAGACAACGAAATGGACCTGTGTGAACCCTGCCGAGTGCGGAGAACAATCACATCGCCTACTTTTTAACCCTAATGGATCCCTTAGGATACCAATTCTATTCCCCAGTAGAGAAGAGTGGTCATCGAATGCCTGTATCAACGAGCACGAGATTACCCTATTCGCTGACGGATCAAAATTGGACACAAGTACAGGGGCCGAAACCCTGCATAAACAGGAATCATTTAGACTTTCTAACCTGTGCAGTGTTTTCCAAGCTGATATTCAGGCGATTGAGAAGGCAGTCTTCGACTCTGAGCCTGTGGGACAACGCAACAGAGGACGTCCACGAACAAGGTGGTGCACACAGCCGAGGGGGATCTCGTCCGGCTTGGTGTGAGAAACTGGAGACAGCTGGCGAAAGATCGTGCTGGCTGGAGAGGCATGTTGAGTGAGGCCCAAGTCCACCTCGGACTGTAGCACCCTAAGAAGAAGAAGAAGAGAAGGCAGCCAAATGCATACAAGAAACCGTCATCTCACCCTCTGATTTCACCATTTTTGTAAAAAGCCGGGCTGCAGTGAAGTCAATAGGATCCTGTACAATGAAATCAAAGACTGTTAGGAATTGCCGCGACACACTGATGTCCACTAGTCTTCACAAAGTCAAACTCTGCTGGATCCGGGGTCACAGCTTATTGGCAAGGAACGAGAGAGCAGACGAATGGGCTAGATAAGGGTCTAAAATGCGCATCAGTGAGGTGGATATGTCATTGCTGCCCCCGATTAGTGCATTGTACCGGATCATAAACGACTTATGATCCACTTTAGACCCTCATCTAGCCCACTCGTCTGCTCTCTCGTTCCTTGCGAATGAGCTGTGACCCGGGATCCAGTAGAGTTTGACTAATACAAAGAAATCCAACTCGTCTTAGCTTGAAAGAAATGATTGTCGCACGACAAGATCAACGTGGCCAAAGCTTAACAGAGAAACAAAGAAGCTCCTGGCGTTGGAACGAAAATCGATCCGCGTTCTTGTCGAAGAAATCACAGGACAATGCCTCATTGGAACTATAATAATAACAATGGCGGCGCTACAGTCCGAGAAGGACTTGGGCCTAGCTTCTCAGCAACATGCTGTGCATGCTGTTGTTCTGTCACAAGAGAAGGGGACCTACAGTTTAATGCCAACTCCGAACGGCGAGATTGAGAAGCTTTTTGTAGAGAGTTATACTGAGCATTGAGCATTGTCAGTGACTCGAAAGAGTTGGAGCCGTAAGCAATTTTTTTTAAAAAAATTGTTTGTCTGAGCTGGGATTTGAATCTAGACTTGTAAGTCTAGTCCGTATGGGTCGACACACGGCAACAGCGCCCCACTCATTGGAACTATGCCTTGCAAATGGAATGCAGAGTCCAGGGATCTCTGCAGGAGTTGTGGTAATGAGGAAGAGACCGAAACGATCCAACATCTGCTGTGCCATTGCCCAGCTCTTCAGAACCGGAGCCTAGCTTCACTAGGTCAAAGATTCTTCGCAGAGACTGTGGACTTAGCAAACTCAGATTTACTTGATCTCCTAAGATGTATAAAGATTTATAAAGTGGTTTCGTACTTCACGTGATAGGAGAGGTTTATAAAATTTGTGTACCACAAAAATTTAAGGGACTTCGAGTGGAAGTGATGTCTCTACCATCACTCTCCTTCTCTAGCCTAACCTAACCTAACCGTAATGGATCTTGCCTGAAGAACACAATGCCTGCCTAGCTCACTTTTCAGAAATTGAGAAACGCTTTGGATATCAGCAGTTTGACTCGCATTTCAGTCGTTCGGCAGCAGTTGTTACGTATTTCTGGTGATTAAGTGAAGGTTTTTAAAGTGCGTTCAGAAACCTACCCCAAACCTGTTTCACCCTTTACCTTCCTTCTGCAAATCAACCTTCCTTCCCCATTCTAATTTATTCTAAGTGTTTTCAATTAGATCTTGAATTTATTTGCAATTCAAAACCTTTTTTTTTTATTTTCAATTAATCACCACAAATTATTTGAATCTTGTCAAGAACTCCATTAAAAAAGTCATAAAAATGTCACGACTCAAGCAAGACAAGACAATTAGCTTCGGACAATGCTTGTAGCATTAAAAAAAAATATTTAAAATAACCTGACAATTATATTTCAATCAACTGCTTGCGATCAGGCATTTGGCGATAATTTCTTCATCAATTTTCTTCTATTTTATCCATTTTTTTCACGTACATGTGCAACTTAGTCGCAATTAAAAGCACAAGATAACCGTACATTTTATCGTTTAAACCGTTTCATTTTGTTGCAAATGGCGTCAGTCAATACGCATTATCGAGGAATGCGTTTGTTCAATTATGATTTTAATTATAATTAACACCAAGCTACTAATTAAGAAAGTTACTAAAAAAAAATGCAGCGCACACAGCACATGCAAATTGAAATTGCTACTGGAAAAAATGTACAACTACTCTACATCGCAACGCTATTCGGAGAAGACATAAATTACGTGTGGGAACACCGTCACATGAGCAATTAAGTATTATTTATTAAAAATGCATATCTGCGTTGTAGGTGCACTCCGGGAAGTGGGTATTAATCGGGTGCGAGTGAAATATTCACTTCCCGGGGGAAATGTCTACATACATATTTCATATTCGCTCATTTATAAGAGGATTTGCATGTTAATTCTATTAATTTATGTCAAACTGCAAAATTTCTTGAAAACATGATTTTTGTCATAAGAATGTAAAATGAATCACAAATATTTTAATGCATCGGTTTCGATATTGTGCTCTTTGTCACACAATCTCTGAACACATCCAAAATTGGAATTCTGGAATTCTTTTGGAAGCTTTGGAAGTAAAATTAAAATGGGAGTTGATTTACTGACAGAACACCTTTAAAATGAATTTGAATTGCATATCTATCGGCACAGAAACAGTCTGTGATGAAAGTGGAGACATAGGAATGCGAATTTGATTTAGATCAAATTTAAATACTCTATCGAAAAACAGATTAATAAAGACAAATGTCCTGACTATGACATCATAACCAGTAGGAAATGCGACAGTCACCAAAGAAGCAGTAGCTAATCGATAGAATACCTTATCAATGTTGCATTCAGATTGATTTCATCGCAAGAAACTATTCGAAGCGATGGCCGAATTCGGGATCCCGGGAAAACTGATCCGGTTGTGTAGCACCACGCTAACACATACGCGATGCACCGTGCAGTTCGGCTCGAGTACCTCCGAGCCATTTGAAACCTGCACTGGATTTCGGCAAGGAGATGCGCTGTTGTGTGATTTCTTCAATTTGGTACTGGAGAAGATAGTGCGGCGGGCTGCTGTAAACACGGAAGGCACTATCTTCTACAAGTCAGTCCAACTGTTGGGATACGCAGATGACATCGACATCGTTGCGCGTTCCCAGCGAGCAGAAGTAGAAACTTTCACGCCGATTGAAGAACAGGCGAAACGAGCTGGTCTTAAGGTCAGTGAGGATAAAAGACGAAGTATATGCTGTCGAGCAAGAAACGATCCGCCGCACACCACCTCGGGCAAAACATCACAATCGGCAGCTACAATTTTGAGGTAGTAAATGAGTTTCGGCATGATGCCCATGGAAGGCTGCCGTATCTCAGGCAGAAACCCTTCACGTGTTGGGAGCCCGCTAAGTAAGTAAGTAAATGAGTTTGTCTACCTCGAGGCAAACGTGAACTCCACGAACGACATCACAGTGGAGATCCGACGTAGAATCGCCCTTGGCAACCGACCCTACATGGGTCGTAGGCCTACTAAGTAAGTAAGTATGACACGACACAAACAAGAATTATTGGTGATGGATTTTTTGGCAAGTTAAATTAAGCTAAAATCATTTAGCTCCTTAGGTTTATGCCTAGATGTAAACCCTTTGTTATGCTTATGTCTTTATGAGTAAATGCGCTTTAAAGAATTTCTAAAAATTCAGTAAGAAGTGATTTCCACTTCAATTTCACATTTCCCATGACCATTTTGCATCAGTTTCAATTTATGATGAATGATCTCATATTTTACTGCGTCAACTAAGGACAAATGGTCGCAGAAGCCTGAGTATATGTTTGTCATTGTTTTTCTGTCGCTAAAACTCTGATATAATCCAACAAAGAATCATTTTCTGCGCAAGGTCGTTATCGGTTGAACTTTGGATACCGCATGCTATCTAAATAATAAATTATAGTACCGACAGTAAATGTGACGATGTATCATTTGTCAGCGCAAAGGGCATTTTAATCGATATCTAGTTATCTTTTCACACATTGCTAATGGTAAATGATGAAATTAATAATAGATCAACTGGCAAGTACGATGTTTATTCAGTGTTTCTAATTTATGCCCTGTGAACAGATCGACATTCTTTCAGTTTGATTGGCATTTTAATGAAGCTCATTATTGAATATCTCATCCGAGTATTCAAACAACCAGCAGCTGTCTGCCAGATAAAAGTACAGCCGGTCGGAATGCCGTGCTTTAAAGAGCTGTTCAAAAATGTTGGATTAGGAAGCAAACTGATGTAATGGCAGACGACTGGATGGCGCAGTTGGTTAAGTGTCTGCCCCAAGTTAGAGGGCTCCCAGGTTCGAATCACAGTGAAATCGAATCTTGTCCAGTCACCATTTGCCGTTGGGATCAAATTAACGGCACCGGAGTAGGTTGCTACCTGGCAGTACAATGGACCAGTTTTGAGTCTGAGTGCTCCAGTAGTGTTTCAAAAATTCTCCGAAAAAAGAAAAAAAAAAAGCATGAATGGCGTTGTTTTGCACAGAAAATAGTCAATCTTACCTTGAAACTACCCATGAACTGACAACAATATCATCTTTTTTGTTTTGTCAATTACTAAGGCTACGCTTCATGTCAGGTAATTCAATTCAAAATTAATGCAATTTTTGAAAATGAGACGAAAATGATCTCTTTCAAGAAACTAACGAGAAGCATTAACCATTTGAGAGCAACTACCTCATTTTTGTTGCGATGAACACGTCGTTAATCACGTCAGAAATAACCTCACACGGGGATAATTTGTCTCAGAAATGATTTCAATCTCCACTGAATTAAAGGCACCTGTCGTTATGTTTCCTCATTATGCCACATCATTCTTCGGTGTAAATACAGAGACATGATATTTTGTTGTGTAAGTCTGACAGGTCTTTTGTTCTTCATGCGAAATCAATTAGACTTGACTAATATTATGACCATTTGCCTGATGACAGATTTGACCGGCAAAGATTTTAGGAACCAGAGTTGTTGGGCAACCCATGCCTTCTTTTGCCATGCCTTCTTTTGAGGCAGAATTTAATGCCACTGTTTGTGGTCACTTAATATGTACGACCATTTTCTTATTTTGAGCATTCGTATACATAAAGGGTGATCCATCTGCTTGTTTCCTTTTGAAAAAGGTGTAAAAAGTTTTGTTCAATATTTTCAAATTTTTTATTGAAAAGCGTAAATCTTCCGATTAATTACGAAACATTGGGTAGTAATAAATAAGTACTGCGATATCTACGTTCATAAAGGCAAATAAATTCAATCGTTTTTGCAGAAAAAAAATTACTGCTTTCCGATAACATCGGCTGACTTATACATTCGATAAACTGTGATGTTTTTTTTAGACAAAACTGATGGTTTTTCCGTTCAATGATGGAAATCGTTTTACGAGTAGTTCTTCGAAGAGCTAAAATGGTTGTAATGAAATTATCCCGTGGGTAGAGGAAGTGCTTTCCCTTAGACTTAAGGAGAATCCAATCAGGCATAGTACTCTTTTAATGCCACTAGACTTGTGTAAGTGAGGTGAGAATGACTGAATGGTTGCGGTTAGCAATCCACTTAGACCCTCAATGGGAACTTTGCGACATGACAAAAAAATGGAAGTCCTTCCCCGTCCTCGTGGTTGACATGTCTCATAACTTCTAAGTAAATAACTAGTGTCAGTATTCCCTTAACAAATGCTATGTGGTGCACTTACTGGCCACAGTTTTTGAACCCAGGACAAAATACTTCGATTCCATGGGCAAATGTACCAGCATCTTTCAAGCGGAAACTTATGCCACAGACAGATGCGTTCAGATCAATCTTGAAAGGAATTATACCAACTGCGACATAGCAATAATGTCGGACAGTCGAGCCGCTATTATGGCACTAGACTCCTACATCATCGAATCCAAGCTTGTATGGGAATGCTTGCAAAAGCTCAAAGAGTTGAGTAGAAGAAACCGAGTAAAACTATGCTGGATACCTGGCCATACGGGGATAGAAGGCAATGAGATGGCCAACTCCCTGGCAAGGAAAGGAGCATCAGGACCCTTCATAGGCCCTGAACCATTCTACGCTGTAGGAGACCATTTCCACAGAGAAGAATTCGGGGACCTAGAAAGAAGGAACCGGATAGAAACCTTGAATAACGCTCGTGAAATGAAGCAGGCCAAGAAACTCCTAGGGCAACATAACCGGAAGAGATTCGAGGCATGCATCAAAATGAGCAAGAATAACCTCCGTGTCCTAACAGGCTTCCTAACGGGGCACTGTAGACTCAGTGAGCGTGTAAGGAATCTAGGGGTATCAGAAGAAGGTCTCTGCAGATTTTGTGGAGAATTTAATGAATTTCCAGTTCATGTTTAAAAATAGATTACACGAATGAATGAAACAGAAACATTAGTCAACAACTGTGTAAAGCTGTTCGTAAAGGCAGCCAATTTGAGAATTGAGAAGTGAATTGTTGTCGGAATGCTCTGCCAGGACTCTCGTCGAAGCAACGCAACGGTCAGTAAATTAGCCACCAAGATCATGCGATATCACACCTTTTTGATGATGATATGGACAGACACTATAAGAAAAGAAGATAGAGACACTTCTTAGAAGGCAACATTGACCGCATTGTCTGTGTTGGACGTGGATCCAGCTTTTACAGGAATCACTCGCTTTAGAATAATAACAATAATAACGACGGCGCTACAGTCCGAGGTGGACCTGGGCCTAGCTTCTCAGCAACCACTCGTGTTGTGCGTGTTATTGTTCTCTCACGAGCGGAGGGGACCTACAGTTTAATGCCGACTCCGAACGGCGAGATTGAGAAGCTTTTTCTAGACAGATATACTCTTTGAGCATTGTCAGTGACTCGAAAGAGGTGGAGCCGTGAAAAAATGTTTGATGTTTTTTTCGAGATTCGAACCAAAGACCTCGAGCGTAGGAGTGGACGCACATACCCACTATGCCACGGCGCCCACTCACTCGCTATATGCCGTCATATTATCACGAGCTCTCTCACGATGGGAAGGGACAAACGATTTTAAGCCGACTCCGAATGGCGGGGTTTAAGAGGCTGTTCGTTCTACTCTCTTGGCACGTCACTAACTCGAAAGAGGTGGTGCTCTGAAATATGAAAGGAGTTGTGGCCGCAATCAAACCATGACAAGCGAAGCAGAAGGCTTGAACTCTTTAAAAAAAACACCTTCACTTTTCAGTCACTGTCTATATAAACCAACAAATACACAAAAAATCCTAGTTGAATCAAATTAAAGCAGATCGGATTTATTGTGTATCAAACCCAGCCCAGATAATATAAAAGTACAAGACTTGTTTATTTTAATTCCCTCCTTTTATTTCATCCGCCTTCCCTCATCCAAAACCTATTTCGATAGGCCTAGCAACCGCCAACCATTCATACTCCGAGATTTAGCCAAAATTCTTGCTTGTTCATTCCAAACAAGTCCATAAAAGTTATAGGCACTCCAAGTTATTCTCGAGACATTCTAAATTCCGCAAATAAAATTAGGCTTCTCTTGAACTCCTAACAACGTTCTTTCATTCTTTGAAACTGAATTCAACCATTGATTCCCACAGTTAATTAAAAACACATTTCATTTCAAATTCTGCAACATCTCCGAGGCATAAAAGTGATCCCCATAAAGCCAGACATTCCAAGGCGGATGTCAACTGTCCCTCAGTACGCTCCAGACTCATTAAACAATCTCCTTTCGAAAAAAAAAACTAAAAACAAAACTTGAAGAAATAAAATTTCAAACATTACTTTTTATGTAGGTCATAAATCACATTAACGTCCAGTGTGTCTTGAGTTCCGAAACCGTTCTTATCGGTCTCTTGACTTTTGCCAAATGTTGATGTGCCGTAGTGCATCTTTCACAATTCGGGTCTTGCCATTCAAAACAGACTCGAATGTGATACGATGTTTTGTGCTGCTCTCGAACGTCTTGTCTATTAATTTTAATGTGGGTCACGACCTGACTGCTGGAAATGTGGACCAAAATCTTGTTTCTTCGCTTTTGGTTTGAGACCGTAAAAGAATTTACTTCCCTCTTTTCCTTGGCAGTCTGTCTCGGATTAGCGGTTCAATTTTCACGTGATATATTTACTTGGGGAGGGTTAATGACCGGTGAGCGAGTTTTCAAATTTAATCTTTAGGTTCAGGTCGACACTTGTTTGAAGGCATGGCCAATCAGGGGTCTTCACACTTTTTCATGAGCCAAGGTATCACTCCATGAGTTTACCTGGAATGGTATCGATTATTCAAATGAGATGCAGTGAGATTTTGATAGAGGAAGTTGTTGGCTATGTATCGCTAGCAACTGTCACTGGCAATGTTTGTGCCCTCATTCATTTACGATGAAAGCGTAATTCACAAAAATTTAAAACTGTCTCAGATCGCGTCGTTTTTCTTTAAAGAATTATTCCTGCCTCAAGAACATCCCTGGCCCCTTGTGATACATGAAAAAATCACTCAAATACAGTTCAATATGGTCCCCAAAGATTTTAAAACAAATAACTAAAAAAAAAAGGAAAGTTGTTCATAAAGCGACTGGATGACGCAGTTGGTTAAGTGCCTGCTCCAAGTTAGAGGGGTCCCAGGTTCGAATCCCAGTGAAATCGAATCTGGTCCAGTCACCATTTGCCGTTGGGATCAAATTAACGGCACCGGAGTAGGTTGCTACCTGGCAGTACAATGAACCAGTTTTGAGCCTGAGTGCTCCAGTAGTCTTTCAAAAATCCTCCGACAAAAAAACGTCTTCATGTCTACGAGAAGTTTTTCTTACAAAAAAATCACCCACAGTCAAACCTTCATGCATTCATAAAAGATGATTTTTGCTAAAATATTTAAACTCAAGAGGCGTCCTTGAAATTGATATATAAATTGAATTTGCCATATGCTCACTAAATACAAGTTATAACTCAACGGTCTATTTGCATACGACATCGTTAAACGCTGAATGCCATTTAACGAGGAAGGCGATAATATTGACAACGGCAGCGTGCTGAAGTCGAAGAATTTGTTTCTTTTTCTGTTTTCATTCGACGAGATCAAGTTTAATGAAAACAACACTTGGGAAAAAACAAATTTCATATCAGTCATGGGAAGAAATCAAGAGCCAACTTGTGAGACTGCTGGAAATGAATTTTATTTAAATTTTAGGGATTTCCTAAGCAAAAAACCCAAAGACCACAGACTCGTTTGATTGAAGAGTCTGTCTCAAGTGATTACTCTGTTGAATTCACTTCAAAATTTTACGGAAGTTAACACATTAAGTGTGCAGATTTAGACATCGCGGATGCAAGACATTTTTTCGTTCCGTTCCGTTTTTTTAGTCTTGCTAAATTAGGGATATGAGAACATTTAACGGCGGTAATTAGCCCTCGAGGCAATTGCCCATCGCCTTATTTGCCACGCCAACAACTTATTAAACCCTTCGTAATAACTGCATCTAAGAAATTGAGGGGCATTTTTCCCTAAGTTTATTAAGAACTATGAATTCGCTTGAATAATTTTCTCCGATTGATCCTTGAAACGAATCTCACTTCCCACTGCTTCTTGTACCATTAATTGTACCCAAAATTAAAATACCTAAAAGCTTCTCATCCAGAACCGCCACCATTAGACGTCATCTTAATGTCAAGTTCAGACGCTCCGTGGATGGTTGGTCCAATAAGGAAGAAAGGGAAATATTATAGACTTCAACAAGGAAGGGAAATATTGCATCCCCTTTAAGCACTTCTTCATTCCTCGAATACATTTAATGTTTCTAGTTTTACAATAAACTGCTGCCATATAATAATAATAATAATGGCGGCGCTACAGTCCGAGGTGGACTTGGGCTTAGCTTCTCAGCAACAACTCGTGTTGTGCGTTCTATTGTTCTCTCACGAGTGGAGGAGACCAACAGTTTATTGCCGACTCCGAACGGCGATTTTGAGAAGTTATACTCTTTGAGCATTGTCAGTGACTCGAAAGAGGTGGAGCCGTGAAAAAATGTTAGTTGTTTTTTTGAGACTCTAACCTAAGACCTCGAGCGTAGGAGTCGACGCACCTACCCACTACGCCACGGCGCCCATAGTTCTACGATAAACTGCTGCCAGATATCGAAGTATTGTATATCCTGTCTTCGAGAAAGGACATGCAGCACCGATGACATGGCCAGAAAGTCAAAATAGGAAGATATTACTTCGATGTAATCAGGACTTCGTCTACCTCAGCTCCGCCGTAAACACTACTAACAGCGTCAGTGCCGAGATAAAATGCAGATCAATTCCTCCTAACCGCTGCTTTTTGGACTCAAAAGGCAATTAAGTAATAGAGCCCTCTCTCGACCAAGCTGACTTTGTATTAGAACTTGATCATCTCAATCTTTCTCTACGGAGCGTTGACAATATCCGAAGTGGATGAAGAATCTCTTGATCGAGAGAACATTTCTACGTGCGATCTTTGGTCCTGTTTGCTTTGATGGCATTTGAAGTAGATTCAACCACAAAATGTACGGGCTGTACAACGATATGAGTCTAGCCAGGCGTCTACGGATTCAGCGCTTATAACGACTAGACCATGTAGAGCGCATGTACAAATTAGCTCCGGCCGGAAAAACCTCTGGAACAACGGAACCGAAGACGTCAACGTACAAGGTGTCGCACACAAAGCTAAAAGGACCACAACCAACTTGGTGTACGCAGCTGGAGACTACCGAAAAATCGTCCTGTCTGGAGAGGCTTGTTAGCTGAGTTCCAGATCCGCCCCAGACTGTAGCGTTCCAGTTAAAATAAAAAAGACGAAAAACGCCGTTGCAGACCAAGACGAAGGCTCCATGTGAGTTGAACGAGCACAAAAAAATAACAAGACCAACGACTTCTTCGGATGAAAAAAGATGGAGCATGGAAGGCACAGGAGCGAGGAAATTGAGAGCAGTTACTGCAAGAATGATGTTTGAAAGGTCTGCCAACAGGAAACAACAAATTCCAGTCATATAAAGTCCGAACAGAAGCCTGCAAAAATAAGAATGAAGTGGATTCACAATTGAAGCTGAAAATATAGAAAACTATCGCCTGGAGTCTGCGACGACGACTAAAATACCTCTGTCTGGAAGCATAGCCCATTCATAGTATATAGACGATGATATTTAAACGATCCTGTTTTTCGACCAACCTTAATGAATTTACGGTTGCATTTGGCAAATTAAGCCTGCTGTTGCCGATGGACTGCCTGCGGAACTTTTAAAAGCAACTAGAGGTTAAAGTGTGCCCGAGGAATAGAATCCCTGCATCATTTACTCAATTCTGAAAAAAGGAGACTCCCTTGTAAACGATTGGTTGTAAAAAATGGCTGTGTGACAAAACCCGGGCCAAACATCTATGTCTACAGTCCAAGGTGCGTTGACTAGCTTCTACAGGAACTCGCGGTGTGCGTGCTATAGAGAGCACGTTTTAAAAGCTTTTCTTGATACCAAACACTTAGAGAAATGGTGGCGATAAAATGAAAGTTGGTGCACCCATAATCGAACCATGAACCTTTAGCGCATGCTACACCGGCTCTTAATCTCATTTGACACATATATTTCAAATAGATGCCATGCAGATTCTGACAAAGGAAATGCCGGAGACTCTCAGGCTCGGTCTCTATAACGCAGCGAACTTGAATCTAATGAACGCCGTTCAGACATATTGTTCCATGGTAAGATGAATAGTAATTTCCTTCCTTGGATTGAAGCTGACATAGTGACCCTCACTGAGAACGAAACAGCCAACACTTCAAATTCGAACACCAAACGAAGGTGTTCATAGCTCAAATATAAAGCAGTAGGTTTTAATACATGTTGTATACCCCCTTCTCCTATCGAACTGGGAACGGCATTCGCAAATACGTCTGCTTGGCAGATTTCTTGAGACGTATTCACTGAGTGTAGAAATCTAGATCTCGAATGCGATTATCGCCTCCGACTGGAATTTATTAAAAAAGTATTCCGATTCCATTCAAATGAGCGCGAAAGGCTCTTAACCTCAAGAGTTACTAACTGATCAGATCGAATGATACGCTGATCTCGATTGCTTTTATTTCTTAGTTTTTACTTGAAATGCTCTTAGCATAGAGAGTTCCCAGTCAACTCATACGAAGCCTTTTAAATCCGAAGCAAAGCCAAACAATTAACTAGAATTTCTGTGGAAAATAGTGAATCAACAGCATAAAAACATCGTTGTAAATACGAGTAGATATCGAACAAGTTAACACCCTCCTATTCTATCGATGGAACAAAGTCAAACGTGTGTCTAATGTACACAAACAAACCCATTAATAGAACGCAAAATGGGGGGCTGGAAACTTGATAAGCGACGATAAATTTCACAACGGAACTCTACTAGTCACTGATGTAAACGAATTCTCCGCTCCACGAAGCGATAAGATATCCGCTTTATCGTTGCCAACGTATCCGTCATATTTTCGACGAGCTTAAGCAGTCAATTCATTAACAAGAATGCAACCGTACATTTTTGAAGAGATTTCGATCAAAGTTGTACTGTTTGGTAATCACTCAGATACCTTAACGCCTTCCTGACCTATTAACCACACACGCATTCATCGTGTAGATTGTGTTCCAGTATCACTTTGTTGTACTCTCTTCGTCTGTGGCATGCACAAGTGTGTGCGCAGCCTTAATTCGATCGACTTAATCTGAAGCGTTCCTAGTGCGGAAACTATACTATCGATATATAATTGCATAATTATCTTATAGAGAGGCGAGAGCGCGAGATAAGCCAGATGCCCTTTGAGTCCCAGACGATTGCAATGTATAATTATTACTCAATTGTCTCTGCGTTCAGAATGATATGAACGCTGGCAAGTTTAATGGACGAGTAATTGCCTCTGAAGTTCGCATCACATGGACTCGTACTCTAATTGAAATACACTGTGAAGCCATGAAAGTTGTTTATGCATCTCTCGGCTGTTTCTTGGTGGCATCCTTCGAAACTGCATTCAATAGCAGATAAGTGAAGTGATCATTGTCGCGACAGTTAATTGTTTAGTTCGTGAATCATGACATTAATTTTCACTCGGAACTCGTACAAAGATTTTCTAGATGTGCGTATTCAGATGAATGTCCTTGTTCTCAATGCAAGTTCTTATCTAAGTCGAGTCACTAATCGAATGGAGGCTGTTCTAGTCTTTTGTTGTTTTGTGATACTGCCGCTATTGATCACACAACTCAATTCCACTCAGCAGATATATTTGCATTTGTACTAGGAAACATCAACAATGTTTCCCAGATGATGTGCTGGTCAAGGTGCCAACATAAACTCATCTCCATAGACTGGATAGGATCTCCATAGGGCATAGACTGGATGGCGCAGTTGGTTAAGTACCTGCCCCAAGTTAGAGGGGTCCCAGGTTCGAATCCCAGTGAAATCGAATCTGGTCCAGTCACCATTTGCCGTTGGGATCAAATAAACGGAACTGGAGTAGGTTGCTAACTGGCAGTACAATGGACCAGTTTTGAGTCTGGGTGCTCCAGAAGAGTTTCAGATATCCTCCGAAAAAAAAAGTTACGCGCATCTTTTCAAAATACTGACGATTTTGTGGCCGAATCGTGTCTTCAGCGAACATGTAGGCTTACTGTCCACCTTCACCACTAAACTACGACCTTAGTTAAGAGGAGGCGGCTAAGCCTTACTTACACAATGCTGATACCACAACTTAAGGGCGAACTATAATGCGCTTTAAAAAACATTAAAAGAACTGAAGCAACGAGAGAATGCACAAAAGAAACACACTGTGACCATAATAACCGCTAAACTCAGTTTCGGTAAGTTCGTTCACTTTTCCACACTCAAAAGTCCGACTATAATGGCCGTACGAAAGCTTAAGCTTATGGCAAAAGCAAACAAAAAGTTGCCACAACCATAGTCAAGGTAGGTAGGTAGGTAAATATGAGGTAAATATGGTGGCATCCAACGTATGCACATTGGATACACTTAGACCCATAGAGTCCATTGTGTTGCCACATCCGGCTTTGGACGAATATCTATAGTTTCTTAACATCCTTTTCGGAGGGTTTTCTCCCTTATGGAGGCTAAAGCTGGACAATTGCATAGTAGATGTGAGTGGGATTCCTCTTCCTCTTCATCCATGCATCTACTACAATAGTCATTGTATTAACTTAAGAAGAATTCAGCTATCAACTGACATTTGCATACGTAAAGAGCGTTCAAAAAAAATTGTTTACAACTCCACCTCTTTCGAGTCCCTGACAATGCTCAAAGAGTATAACTGTCTAGAAAAAGTTTTTCAATCCCTCCGTTGGGAGTCGGCATTAAACTGTAGGTCCCCTCCTCTCATGAGAGAACAATAGCACGCACAACGCGAGTGGTTGCTGAAAAGCTAGGCTAGTCCACCTCGGACTGTAGCGCCACCATTATTATTATTCTTTTTCAGTTATATTAAGTTTATGTACGGTTATTATGGTCTCCCTACGTATGCAAATGCCAGTTGACACCAGAATTCACCTTTAGAGTTGTATTGTTGCTATCATCAATACCTTTGTGGGGACAGAATATTTTAAAGGGCCATTCACATGAAGCGCTGCCTGCGAACGCAATATCAACCAAAGATTTACTCTTTAGTATGCCAGACGATGCGTGCATAATTATTCCATGAATTATTTCAACTAAACGCTTCATAAAATTATTTAAAATATCTTTATATGTTTTTTTCTGTAATTTAACCATTTCTCTTGCAACTTGCAACAACCTGACCCTCACTAAACTCAATTAATCGCGATCCACAAAGTTGTGCCACAATCCACAATTTTGCGATAAAAACAAATCCTCATACACTACCCGTTAAAAATTGAAATGTTATTGCTCTGTTATGTGAAGAAATCGGACCTTTCTACGACCAAGTGAATAAAATGTCACAATTACCGATTTTCGAAAATCGCAATTCGCAAATGGACGTGAACGTGTATTCTCCAAGCAAATATCGGCCAATATTTATTAAAATATCTACTTTTGCGTGAAGGTTAATTATTCCAAAAATTATTTCTAGTAAAAGTTCAATAAAATCGAGTTTACACATCAAAATGTGCAATTCTATGTTTTCTTTCTTCGAAGTTCGGAGTTCCCTTTTGCGAACTGTCAAATTGACGCCGGTAAATAAAGGCGCAATCTAAAAATTTGATACAAATACAAACGTTGTGCGTTCAATAACCTCAATTAATTGAAATGCCATTTCCATGAAATGCTTTTGTTGCACTAAAAATTCATGGCTACCTACGATCAAAGAATGTGCAATGTCAATGAAATGTCAAAGTCTGCGAATTTCGCAGTTGGCGCTTTAGACACTTTAGAGGCAATTGCGAATTAAATGAGTAGGTGTGGCTTAATTTCGACTACATCATTTAGTGATTTGAACAACTGGTGTCCTCTGGCTCATTGTGATTCCCTCGCCTTTCATTGGAGACTAAGTCCAATTTACGAGCATAGTAACCCATGAAACAGTGCCCTGTCTCGTGCATGCTCCACTGCACTCTGGGGAAAGAGATTGTATGCATATTTGGTTTTTGAATCTCGTAGTCTGCTCTAGGTTAATTTACCTGTTTCATCTTTTGTTTGTCGCTTTTCGTAGTTTTCCATCGATGTCGGAGAAAAGTAGCTTCTCATCAGTCCGAAAAGACTGTACTAAAACTTGTCAACTAAGACAAGTTAGGGACAATTAAGAAACATTGAAATTTAAAGCCTTTTTGATCTTAAAAATTCTAAGCACGAAATGACATGAAAAAAACCGTCAGATAGACAGAAACCTTTTTTGGTGAGGAATCAAATATCCCCGACATTTCTAATAAATCTTTCAAAGAAGGTAAGCAACCTGAAATACCGCAGTAATTGATATTGAGAAATGTGGAGCACTTTTTCTCGTTGCAAGATCTCGACATTTGCTTTGTTCGATTGAGCGTTTGATAAAAGCACATCTGTGCCAATTAATAAGGAATAACACAAATATTTAAGCCTCCAAAGGGAGGAAGAGTGTAAGAATCAGTCCCCTTTTTCATCGCCCAATTGCATCATTATAACCAGGCGAATTGGTATGAGTCACAAAAAATAAATAAATACATTTAAAACAACTTTATGAAGGGGATAAATTAGTCAACTAAAGGGACAACTATATTGGACGTACAGGACTGAAGCAATACACAAGTATGAAGCACTTTGACCACAATAACCACTTCGCTCAATTTCGATAAGTTTGTTCAGTTTTGTCTACTTACGGTAGAGCGAAATGAATCTCTCTCTACGTACGCAACTGCCAGTTCACAGCTGAGTTCTCCCCAAGTTTCTATAAGTAAATAGGGACCCTCTGAAATTTGACGATGCTTCTGGTTAGTTTTCGTTTAATTTTCACATTAGCTTAAGTTTTTATGCGGGAATTATACGAGTTTCTCACCCTTAATACATTTTCTTGCTGCAAATGCACAAATTTAGGGTCATCCAAAATTCAGGTCCGGACTTGACATTCCTGTTTTGATCGCATACATCAAAACGAACTTTCATCTAAGACTGTATATGTTTCGTTTAGGGTTTGCCAATTTATAATATGGATTGCTTAACAATCGCTGAATGTGTTGAAATTGTGAAAATTTGCTACAAAAACAGTGATTCTGTAGTGGGTAGGTTTCACGCATTTCGGGCGGATTATGGTTGGCATAATCGTTCGTCTGAGCGTATTATAGGCAAGACTTTATAAAAATTGGAAGAAAAACCCATCATCGAAATGCTCACTCTGCAGAAAATATGACAGCCGTTAGTGAAAGTGTTGAAGAAGATTCAAATTGATCGATTTCACGGCGAGTACAGCAATTGTGCCGGTCTTACGGCATATTATGGCTTATTTTGCATTTGGATTTGCATCTACCCCCTTATAAGGTTGAATTCACTCAATAATTTAAGCCAGCTAACCACAAAATGTGTAAACTATACGCCAATCTGGTTAACCAATTTTCACTCAACATTGTCTTCAGCAGGTTCATTTTCCACTCGGTGGCTGGCTGGATACGTTAATAAACAAAATTTGCGCATATATTGAAGTGAAAATCTACATAAAATTGTCATAAATAGATCGTGTCAATGCATCGCAAACTGCAAATAATCCACAAACTCTAGATGCTTTGAAAATTCGAATATTCGTCAAGTCATGGCCGAGTTATTGCTCGGTACGTATCAAAAAGGTATCAGAAATTACCTCTTCAGAATCAAGTCATACAAGATCTCCCACAGAAGACATTTTAGTGATATAATACTACACTCATAATGGCAGGATTCGAATAATATAGTGGAATAAACATTTTATCAAAGTCTAAATCATAAATTCATTTTATTTAAATTTTGCTATCGAAACCACAAATTGGATGACCCCGTATACATATGAATTGTTAGAGAAGCTACAACTACTCTACTGTCACTTTTAAAGTTTGCACTGCTTAGAGTGTTTTTTTTGCGCAACAATTTCATATCTTTAGAGAACATGCCTCGTTTCCGCAAAAAAAAAAAAACAATGTTTTCGTTATCAGTGCTTGAGAATATAGTTCTGTTCATTTTGTGAATTCTCTATCGATTGCGAGTTTGTTTACAAGAAAGATTATAGGAGTCATCACTTTTTAAACAAAAAGGTGTCCGGCCATTTTAATAATCAGATAGGAATATTGCACATGTTGCTGAAAGTCCATATGAATATTTTCAATTCATTCCGTCGAACTACTTATACAACAAATTGAATATCACTCGAAATCCCATAGCGGCCAAAGGAAGTAATGCACCGCTTGCACATTTCGAATCGCAAGGCGATTTGAATTACTTCGATGGTCCGAACTAAAAACACACACGCTCATGCACAGCGGCAATGACATTGAAATAAAACCGATGGCAAAGCATTTCCCTACACGAGAATCAAATTTATTAATTTTTATGCATTTCCTGACAAAGCTTTCTATCAAAATCCCATCAAAACTGTGCTCAAGAACTAATTTGGGTTTCGTTCGTGTGCTCTGTTATTTGATTTCAAACTCAAGAATTTGTTTGTTTGCAAATTTACTGCAAGTCTTATCTCCTCGGGAATCATTTTAGGTTTTAGTCATCAGCAGAATTTATGAAAAATAGCTTTGAAGGGAATTTATTTAACACCATTTCGCTGAATGTTGATATTGAAGCTTTACCAAGTAAATTTGCTGGACATTTCGCAGCAAGAGCAGCAGGAAAGGAGTTATCTTAAATAATTAAAATATGAATGAGGAACATATTCAAATGACACTTTGAAACAAACATCCCTTGTTGAAGGAGTTGATTCATCATTTTATCTTTAGGAAACTTTGAATTCAAAGCCAAGACCTACAATCTGAAGGCAGGAAATGTGAATGAATTATGAACCATGATTCAAAATCAACATTTTTCCAGATTTTTTTTTTCAAGTTGCAAGTGCACTCCTGTGGCGGCCGTGGCGTAGTGGGTAAGGGCGTCCATTCCTACGCTCGATGTTCTCGGTTCGATTCCCGAAAAATTACCTAAAAATTTGTTCACGGCTCCACTTCTTTCGAGTCACTGACAATGCTCAAAGAGTATAACTGTCTAGAAAAAGAACTGAAAATTAGTGTCTCCTTACGCATTCCTGACTGTTGCGGCATCTTTCAAGCTATTAATGCCCCTACTAAAGGGAACGTAATATTCGACCGTTATATTGGAACTGTCAGGCGGTCAATAAATCCTAAATCCACCAGGAATCTGTGAAAATCACAAATTCTGACACTTCACATTCACATACGAATCTCTTTGGTCAAAGATAGCTCCGATTTCCTAGCGTAACAATACATTGAATTTTTTCCCTTTTGTGGGTAGCAAATCTGCGATTTCTTGAGTGGATCGCGATCGCACTTTGTGGGTCGCGAGTCCAGTTCAACAAATCGAATGCACTTGGCAATTTCTACTTCGTAAATGATCTCTGCAACTTGAGAGAAGTACCTATTAGCGGCCTAATCCGCATCATCGATAGTCCTTATGGTCCTCATGCTGGATAGATGGTTCAACTTCTGCGGCCTGAGCATAAACATGAACCTCAACCTAAGCATTACTCTAAATCTGAGCCTGAGCTTGAGCCGGAGCCTGAACATGAACCTAAGCCTAAGCCTAAGACTGAAGCTGAGCCTGAGACTGAACTTAAGCCTAAGCCTTAGACTGAAGCTGAGCCTAGGCCTGAGCTTCATCCTGAGCCTAAACCTGTGCCTGAGCCTTTAAATTTGAACATGAACCTAAGCCTAAGCCTTAGTCTGAGCCTGATCCTCAGCCTGGGCCTGAGCCTGAGCCTGAACATGAGCCTAAGCCTAAGCCTTAGACTGAAGCTGAGCCTGAGCCTGACCCTAAGTCTGAGCCTTAGCCTGAACATGAACTTAAGCCTAAGACTTAGACTGAAGCTGAGCCTGAGCCTGAGACTGAGCCTGAGCCTGAGCTTTATCCTGAGCCTGAACCTGTGCTTGAGCCTTTAATTTTGAACATGAACCTAAGCCTAAGCCTTAACGACTGGATGGCACAGTTGGTTAAGTGCCTGCCCCAAGTTCGAGGAGTCCCAGGTTCGAATCCCAGTGAAATCGAATCTGGTCCAGTCACCATTTGCCGTTGGGATCAAATTAACGGCACTGGAGTAGGTTGCTACCTGGCAGTACAATGGACCAGTTTTCAGTCTGAGTGTTCCACTAGTGTTTCAAAAGTATTCCGAAAAAAAAGCCTAAGGTTTAGTCTGAGCCTGAGCCTTATCCTGAGCCTAAGCCTGTGCCTGAGCCTTTCAGGTTTCACTTGGCCTCTGTAGCAGAGGTTCGGTCTTCCTCTCCTTCTCATTTCTACAGCGGTCGGGCAAGAAGTCCTAAACTACCGATCCCTGGTATGAAACAATCTTCTCTATCTTCTCTTAATCGAAAAAATCCACTGAAAAGTGGCTAAAATGAAAGAGATCAGAAAGCGATGAAAGCAAAAAAAACTCCATCGGTTACAATCAAGATAAACGAGTACTCGATTCAAATTTAAAAGTCATCGAATTGCTTTAAAACAAATAATTAACACGTTAATTCCCCTGAATTAAAAACTTCACAACTGGATTTCGCTCGTATCCACCACAAGTCACTGACGTCTGTCACAAAAAAAACCGACACTCTAACTCAATCAACCGTGTAACCCAGATGCCCTTTGTCCTTGTATTCACTTCATATCACGAAATTTCAGGTTATCTGTAGCATGCGACTGCATCTCAAGCATGTGATCGGTGACGCCTAAAGGATCAGAAAATCATTCGCATCGTCAAGCAGGAAAACAAGAGCAAGGACAAATATAAAGGAACTCGTTCAAAATGAACAATGTAAAGCCACAAATTTCACATAAATTCATGAGCACTCAATTCTTTGATCCAACGAACGGATGAATTAATCGACACAAATCGAATCAGACACACAGTGAAGCCCAAAATTGATATCTGCCTCAGATACTCACAGCAACGCGTCGCAATCAATTTGGATAAACACTCCGCAGTCATATCAAAGAACTATCTCAAAAACAAACTCCCCCAGCCGCCGCCGCTCCAAATGCAAGCGGGTCGAATTTAACATATTTTGCATACGATCCAATCACGCGTTTATTCGACGTTCAAAAATAGAATTTTCATTACGAACCTTAGATACAATTCGAACTCCTCGCCGCTCGAGCTCGAAACGACACGGCAGTGTTGTCAAGCCTTGAAATTCAAATTAGATGGCTTCCTTCAGCTTTCAATTCACTCACTAAGTTACCAAGTCACACGCGACGTTCGTCTGTCGCCCGTTTGTTCTGATTTCGTATTCGACGTATTTCGAAACCGACTGATAAAGGTTTTCAATTACCAAGCCAACGCCACTACCATTCGCCCCTTCTCAAGCTAAGGGCAACTCGAATAGATTTGAATTCACCAAGAGAGCACCAGTATCGTATGCACACGCGTAGATCACAATGAACTATAAATTCGTATCTCGAGTTCAAAGAAGAGCAACAAAAAAAAAAGACTGAAAACCCGCGGAGCCGCCGTACACCTCTGTTCGATTATGAATCGCCACTCAGACTGATTGGAGTGGCGTACATCGGTTCGACTTGAACTTAAGTTATCGCGTACAGCACAGCAGTGAAACGTCATCACCGTCAACGCAGCGGTGTAGAGCTTTGATCAGAAAGAGGGAGGAGTGAGTGTACATATGTACGAGTGACTTTGTTGCCTCAACTGTTTCGGTGCACATTTCCTCGGCAACTTTTGTTCAGTCTCGTTTTGAGAACACCATATGGGCGGGAAGTGATAGACCGATCTCGGATTTGGATTTGGATATGAGTACACACCAGGAAAGGCTAGACCGACAAGCCGACTAGCTAAACGTCTTAATTGCTAATTCTACTTAGGCTTTGCTTCGCTTTATTTTTTCGGTCTCTGTTTTGGGGTCTATTTTTCACGTGCGGCTGGGGAATGCTTTGTAAATAGTTTCGCTTCATTTGGCAGCTTTGAGAACGCGTCAACGCTTCGAATGACCTTTGATATGGGAAATTAAACGGCGGGTGCTGTGACAGATTTTTGAGGTTAGTTACGCGTGATTGTGTATGTCTGGGCAATATGTATTGGCTCTTTATCGTGCTTCAAAAAATATGCGTGACGTAATTCCAGACATAGATTTGCATAAATGAATGTTAAGATTTTGGCAAAACTCGTTTTGAGAAGATAATGGCTCGAGGAAAGAAAAAAGTCCAGTATGCCGCGATTCTCGTTTGCAACGGTGAATGAGAACATTAGAAATAAATAAAAATAAAAACAGCTCATTATAGTCAATTAATCTTGGAAATGATTTTGGAGACTTTTTAATCACCGCAACCAGATGCCTTGACTTGAAAAAGTTGTCCTGTGTTAGCCACGACACCGCAAACTTTTTCTCTAGAGGGTTTTAGTGCGCTTCGACCAGGACAGCATCAATCGAAATTACTAATTGCGGACGAAATTACTAACTGCGGCCTCTTTTCTAACCAAAGTTAAACTCGTTTTTATTCTTTGTCTTATTTAGAGGAAAGAATGTTTCTGTTTGAATGCTCGATTAAGGTGCCGCACACAAGTGCCAAATTTGTTGATTGCTCCTAACATGGTGGGATGCAAGCAACGATCTTTGTGAATTCTCGGGTCAAGTTGAAATAAACTTTCCACGCGGCGCCCCCTCGATAGCCTCTACAGCAGTCGTCGGGAGATAAAGCAATTTATGCAGCGAACGTCCTAGGCAAAAGGAAGTAACTGTATCCGAATTTCGAACCGTTAACAGGCGAACCATGCAGACACTGTCTTAGTATTAATTGTTCTCTGTCTTAGTAATAATTGTAGGATAGGTCGAAAAACATAATTTAGTTTTAAGTTAAGCTTAGAGTCCCCGCCGAGGGCCAGTAAGATAGTTCACAACAAGTTAGGTAATCTTGTTTTAGTCATTTTTGTCTAGCAAGTAAGGTTAAAATAAGACTTAAAAAAAATGAAAAAAAAAAAAAAAAAAAAAAGGAAACACAAGCGGCTGCACCTAGTCTCTATTAACGAACTCCTACTCTCAACTCCCCGTGGTGAAATCCGAGAGCCGAGTACCCTCGACAGAAGATGGGGTAACCAACCCTCGTGAGACGTCTGGGCGGCTGCAAACGAGAGAGGGGGGAGTATGAGTCTACCAGGGCTCATCACTCTTTTTAGGATGGCTGCGGAGGAGCTGGCGGCATCCGCAACCCCAGTCAGCAGGAGCTACCTGGTTTCCATGGTAAGGTTGGGACCCTGAAATAGAGATGGCGGCGGATGAGCCCTTCTTTTAGGGCCAACGGCGGCGCTCACTGCCTGTAAGAAGTTACCGACACCGGATCCTTCCGGACCCCTTTATCTGGGGGCTAAACAGATGGACCTGTCATCCCAGTTGGAGGTTGTGCGTGAGGTTAACTTCCTCACCACGTAAAAAATTACGAGTTCAGAAAACACAAACTGTCTCGGAAATGGATGGATTTACTGTTGACGACCCCAGCAAACGGAATAAGGACAATGAATTTCGGTTCTGCACGTCCAATGTGAGGTCCCTGAACAGACCACGGGCAGCCAATGAACTCGCGGAGGCCCTAGACTGCTGTAAAGCAGACGTTACCCCAATCCAGGAAGTGCGGTGGGATGGGCCGGGCAAAAAGAGGATGAAAAATTGCGATATTTACTACGGCGATTGTTACAGAGAGCGAAAGCAGCGATTATTTGGATGTGGATTTGTTGTTCGAGGCAGACTTAGGCAAAAAGTCTTAAACTTTAAGTACATAAGCGAGCGCCTCATAACAATCCGCGTCAAGGCTAAATTCGGCAACATCAGCCTAATCTGCGCCCATGCCCCAACGGTGAACAAAGATGAAGACAGCAAGGATGATTTCTATGATCTCCCAGAAAGAACATACGATCAATGCCCCAGCTAGGACACCAAGATCGTTCTAGGAGATTTTAACGCTAAGCTGAGTAAAGAGGACATCTTTGCTAGAGTCATCGGTAAACACAGCCTGCACGACACCGCGTGGACTTTGTTACGGGGCGAAACCTCTCTGTAGCTAGCACGCGGTTCCCACACCTCAACATCCATAGAAAGACCTAGCGGTCCCCTGATCATTCTACTATCAGACACTCCTCCAGTATTCTTAATGTCCGAACGTTCCGAGGCGCCAACACTGACTCGGACTATTTCCTTGTTGTAGCCAAGGTAATGACACGGGTATCGAGAGAACAACGGAGTCGAAGAAGACAACCACGGTTTGACGTCGAAAAGCTACAATCGCAACAGACTGCCAGGAACTTTGCCGATCGAGTCTCCCTGAAACTCTCCGAAAGTCGCCAGCACTAACAATAGAAGAAGAATGGAAACGATTCAAAAAGCCATCAGAGAAGCCGCTACTGATGTGATGAGTTTGTTTGCCTTGGGGCAAACGTGAACTCCACATACGACATCTTGATGGAGATCCGACGCAGAATCATCTTTGGCAACCGCTGCTACTTCGGTTTGTCCAAACAACTTGGGTCAAAACTCCTAACTTGAAGGACCATGCTCCACACAACCCCAATCCTACCACACTTGCTATATGCTGGCCGATAAGCAGGACTGCAGAGCTGATACTATTTTTTTTGTCGTAGGTTTTTGTAACACTACACTGGAGCACTCAGACTAAAAAACTGGTTAATTGTACTGACCTGATACTTGGTGCATTCGAAAGAAAAATTCTACGTCGGATACGAGGAGAGCGAATAGAGGAGAAGACACAACCGCGAGCTCTATGAGCTATGAGCATCTATGAGATGTGGACATAGTCTGGAAGGCCAAAAAATCCGTCGACTAAACTGACTCAGCCACATCGAGCGAATGACACCAATGCTTCAGCCAAGAGAGTTCTCAAATCCGAGCCTCCTGGTTCGAGAAAGAAAGGGATTTGATCTTGATCATATTTGTCATAGAATTTATAAATACAAAAGTTTAACTCGGGTTCCGATTCCAAAGACAAACAGCGCTAGCTGTCAATCTGACGTTTTAAACCATCTGAACGCGTCCATGAAATATAGTGAAATCTAAAAATCTCACTTACGCGCCAAAGGACATCATTCTTCGTTTATCTTTGGAATCGAAGCCTGAGCAGGGCAGTTGCTAAAAAAGAATAAGTTTCCTATCCTATGTAAATATTCCTAGTACTATTCCTGTCATTTATAATAATAATAATAATGGCGGCGCTACAGTCCGAGGTGGACCTGGGCCAAGTTTCTCAGCAACCGCTCGTGTTGTGCGTGCTATTGTTCTCTCACGAGTGGAGGGGACCCTACTGTTAAATGCCGACTCCGAACGGCGAGATTGAGAAGCTTTTTCTAGACAGTTATACTCTTTGAGCATTGTCAGCGACTCGAAAGAGGTGGAGCCGCGAACAATTTTTTTTTTAAAATTGTTTGTCTGAACTTGGATTCGAACCTAGACTGTGAAAGAGAGACTAATGCGCATGGGTCGACGCACGAACCCATACGGCCACGGCGCCCACATTCCTGTCATTTATTTAGAGCACGTTTGCTGTTAAATCTCCAAAAGCAACATTGTTTTGATTTCATCGTCCCTTGGCCGTGGACGGAGTGACAATATTCTCGAATGAGACCCATTTTTTTGCCTTGCGGCTATATCAATAAGCTAAATTACCGTAAGCGAATACACACGTGTTCAACCAATCATTGGCATGGTGGCATCATTGCACCTTATTTCTTTCGAAATGAAGAAGAAGGCACCGTTACCTTCAATTGTCTCAGTTTTCGGGTCAGATCAGCATGAGTTTTTGAAGAATGAATAAAAACTAAAATAAAAGGGTTCAGCTAAAGTATCCTATGTCAGAAGGCGTTTTCCAATCTACAATGAATGAAATTAGTCAAGTATTGCTCAGAACTATTTGTCTGTTCTTGGCGTTGATGAATCACTTCCAGGTCTAACGCAGATTAGATTTACTTAACCTCTTGCTTATCATTTTCCGTTTTATAAGCGCAGCTCTCAATGGAACTAGGAAAATATGATGTAGCATCTCAAATTAACTTCCCTGTCACAAGTGATTATCACCGGAGGTCATTAGTTTTTATTGATCATTGCTGCCAACAGCTTGAATCAACAACATTTAGAATGCATTGATCTTTAGGTTTCAAATAAAAGAATTTGCGAAATAAATTCTACGTTCAGTTTCGATTGACGCACATGTTTTAAAACTCCACCAATGTATCAAGTGCGTTCATTTGGCAATCATTTGTCCTTGAATCGAGATACAAACAAGTCGCGATTTCAAGAAGACGTAAAATTTCCACTGCCTACCCACTGCGTTGATAAGAGTTATTGGCTTGCCGTCTGGCTTGAGCTAGCAGTGTTCTTGAGACGTAAATCTGTCCACTGCATCTAAGCCTCCATTCATGCCTGCGTGTGAGTGTGGTGAGGCCGGTGTGCCCATTCTGATGTCGAGGTGAGCTATGCTTAGAGCACTGTTGGCTTGGTTTGGTATCAAAGCCGCGAAGGCCACTTGATTTCAAGAGACACTCTATGTATTTAAACTCTTCCAATTAAATCAATGGTCTCAATAGAACCAATGAAGTAAGCGTGTACTCATGATCGCTGATCGAAACAAGTTTAGCATTGATTCGTGGCGCAATTAATTACAGGTAGCAATTTTGACCATGTTCTTCTTGTACTTGGGTATAGTGACGGCAACACAGAGTCCATAAGCCACACAAATTTGTGGTTAGAGAGACAGAGTGAGAGAGGAAGGTGGAGAGATTTTCAAGGCTGCTAACTTGATTTTAAAGCTTTTCTTTGCCCATTTCTGGAGCAGATCATTGCTCGCTGAGGGGAAACAGGACTTTACCTACCTTTGTTTTGTCATAAATGTCACGGTCGCGCAACTACAAAGCAAGTGGGGGTCATCACTGGCCTTTTAGCTACGTAAAAACGTGCTGTGGTGGATAAAGAGCTTGGTCGCGTGGCTTCGATCTTGATACGAGTATATCGCGTCTAGATCTCTTTTTGGGTCTTCTTGTAACTGAACCAAATTCTTTCTGGTATGACGCAGTTCGTTAACCTGTGCCACCCATGCTGTTAAAAATGTTGATGACCATTTGGGCTTTCATTGCTCACAAAATCACTGTCTGGGGATCTGAATATGGGTGACGTTATAGCGTCAAAAATGTTATTCCGGAGCTGACTGGCATTCTGCTGTAAAGCCTTCTTCTAAGATTTTAACAAGTGTACAACTTCAACATTGTAATCATTAATCAGCTTTTTTACAGAAGCCTTGCCCTTGCCCTTGGCCACAAATTAAGTCTGAGCTTGATAAACACGCAAAACAACGCGTTTTAATTGCGTACCTGAATGCCTCGCGACAAAATCATCCAATTATGATTCATGTTCCATTACATGAGACTCGCTTAAATCCACTATTACATTCACTTCCTACCAAACAGTTTATCTTTAGATTAATTAGCGACAATTAAAGGCCTACATCAACAGACCAAAACAATGACGAGCCAAATTTTGTTTTTTTTTAATTTGCAAAAAATTGTGCTAAAAGGACAAGCACACATGCGAACGATGTTCAGGAAGTGATGAAGACCTCAGCCTTGAGCATCTCTTAATAGTTCGGAGTTTTGACGCTTCCATTAACTTGTCGGAATGTGATAACTTGAGACAGCTGTCGATTAACAAAATATGAACAATGCCGTTTTTTTTCGCTCTTTTGAAATATGTAAGAAAGACGGTAGGTATGACTTCCGTCAGATTCATAACTTCATGTTCCGTAGTTTGAATGTGATAAACAATTTTGCTGTCATCTGTCATTTGTTACGTCAAATTGTGGGTAAATACGTTTTTCCAAGACTGCACATCTTCAACTACATCCGGTTCAACAAAATGGTTTAAACCCACAGAGAAAAACAGTAACTCACCAATTTTGGTGACATCTGTCATTTGTTACGTCAGAGTGACTCAAAAACCAGTTGAAAACGTGTCGCTTTTCACTGCTGCACCTCTTCAATTGAATATGGTTCAACAAAATGGTTAAAACCTTAGAAAATCACGGTCACTGACCAATTTTGCTGACATCTGTAATTTGTTACGTCAAATTGACTGACAAAAACCAAAAACCAATTCAAAATGTGTCGCTTCTTCATCTTCAAACACATACGGTTCAAAAAACCGGTTCAAACCGCTAGAGAAACACGGTCACTCGCTAATTTTGCTAGCATCTCGAAAACTGACTCTCAAAAACCAGTTGAAAATGCTTTCCACTGCTGCACCTCTTCAACTGCGTACTTTTAATAAAACAAAATCACGGTCACTAACCAATTTTGCTGACATCTGTCATTTCCTACGTCAGAGTGACTCTCAAAAACCAGTTTGTGTCGTTTTTCCACCGCTGAATCTCTTTAAGTGCAACAAAATGGTTCAAACCACCGTTGAAAAACGGTCACTAACCTCTTGACATTGACCACAAATGAATGAACAGTAATTTTCCCAAAAGCAACACACTCAAAGTGACACTGAAGCACTAAAAATTGTTAACACATTTAAAATGTTTTCGTCACGTCTAGCTAAGGAGAATTAAATCAAACCCATCACAATTAATTCAGCTCCTATGAGCTTCGATCTCCAAAACTGAAACTCTACACATCACACATACAAAACAAGTTTAGATTACGTAGCGTGAATAGCAAAAGTCAAAACTGTTTACAAATTCCATACGCCGCCGCCTGCCGATATGTAACCCTTTTCAGCCGTGTTATTTGTTCGTCAAGAGAAACGGAGAAGCGGAGAAGAATCTCCAATTCAAGTCATTCACTTTTGACTACCGATGATGTTGCCTGTCAAAAAAACAACAACAGAAAATGATCACTACGCCGTCAGCTTGTCATTGTCATTCACAAATCGAAAGCGACTTCATTCTGATCGACTGAATAGCGTGACCCCCAAGACAGATGTCAGTGTAAGGTGGCTTTGCTGTCAGAGACGATACTTGTCAACACAAAGCTCGCGGAGAGAAATGTCAACCTTGAACATTAAGGTCAATGATTTACGTTAACAAAATTTGTCGTGTCAAATGTAAGTACGTGTGCGCTTACAATAAACGGGACGTGAATTAGAATGCCATTAAAATGTAATCAGACCTCTCAATTACTGAATTATATACAATGTCTGACGTTAATGAAAAAATTACAGAACATTGCCTAATGGCGAGCCAATGAATGGCTTGTTATGAGAGCTTATGCATACAAATGAAAAGATTATGAGGGAAGATAAGCAAAGCGATGTGCTGTCTTTTTCTGGAAACTATTCAAATAAAATAATCAACAAAAAACATGCGATGTAATCGACATTTACGTTCGTAACGGTTCCTTTGCCAAATGGGATCAGAGGTGCTTAGAAATGATGTGAACGTTTCCAGACTCATTTGCCGCTTACGATCAAAGTCCTTGAATGATTAAATTAGAAAATATTGGTATTCCCTTCGACATTTTGATTTAGTTCTATATTTAGCTGGATTAGCAGTCTTTCTTTGTTAAGCCGACAGTAGTTAGGTCATATGTATACAGTTTAAGGCCGAGTTATTGTGGTCTGACAGTTCTGCGCACACTGCACGTAATCTTCTTGCATCTGCGGTGAGTAAGGCTTGAAAACGACTGGATGGCACAGTTGATTAAGTGCCTGCCCCAAGTTCGAGGGGTCCTAGGTTCGATTCCTAGTCAAATCGAATCTAGTCCAGTCACCATTTGCCGTTGGGATCAAATTAATGGCACCGGAATAGGTTTCTACCAGTACAATGGACCAGTTTTGAGTCTGAGAGTAGAGTTTTCAAAAATTCTTCTAAAAAAAGGCTTGAAAAAGGCGTGCATCAAAATGCGTGCAGTAAAATTAGAGAACACATGGTGTCGTAAAACTGAAAGTTGGTGTGTTGATCCAGAGTCGAACCGCGGAACTTCCTCGTAGGCGCAGACGGACTAATCCACTACATCACTGCCTGACATCTGCTCCGTAAAAGGTGTCAATGGAGCAGTTCTTAATTAATCATTACAACTTTTCTCTTGTTACGTCACTTGGAACCAAAAAGTCATCTGAGTTCAAGCAAGTAAATCAGTCCCCGTTGAACTTTGAGATCTTTACAATCTACTGACATAATGCCATTCATAAAGTCATACTTCATGGCTGATCATTAATTACATCATTAAATTAATTACGGAAGAGAAGCTCGTGAACTCAGCTTAAATGTCAATAAACTGATGGTTCGTTGGACTGGGAGTTTAATGTTCCTTGCCAGGATTTGGTTTGTTGATGAATATTTTATAGATCGTTGGACTGGAAGACACAGGCTGAGACGTGCCGATCGTGCCGATGATCAGCATGCTGCAATGCGAACATATCTTGTGCTTATCTCTTTGGCAGGCATTTTTGTCAGACGACCGAAAGGGAAAGTCTCTTTTGTTAACACAAAACAGATGATTGAGGCGATTGAGCGGAATATTAAATTTGAAATGTTGCTCCTTCGAGATGAGGAGCTTCATTGAATACCTAAATTGTCAAGTGAAATCGACTGCATCATTATCAAAAAGGCGAGCTATGATTGATGTGTTCATTGGAGATCAATAAATCAATACAATGGGCACAACGACCGTCAATTGGGCCCTATTTTTCTTTTTTAGAAAATGGTGGTGCCAACCGTTTTAGTGAATGAATGGCGTTATCGAATGACGTTGACAGGCCTGAAATTTATGCTATGAACGTGTGGGATGTTTATTTTCAACAGGACGACGACTCATGCGAGACAGTTGATGAAACTGTGGCTCTATTGCGTGACAAATTTCCTGGGAGTGTTTTTTTTTCTTCTAATGGAGACTTCGCATCTAAGCTAACGCATCAGAAGCTATGCTCAAGCGCAACCAGGCGAGTTTTTGAACTTAGTCTTACCATCTCGTCCTGGGTCTGACAAGCGATCGCCTACTTGATGGAATCGCATTCAAGGCACGCCTCGGAACTCGTGATGATGGGGACATTCGTGCCACGTGACCAACTTCGTTGGTTTAGTCACGCTACAGAACTCTTTCAATGGAATTAAGCAGCTTTCAAAAGAAGCCTGTGGAAACCACTTCATCCAGCTTCTCAATCTCGCCGTTCGGAGTCGGCATTAAACCTCCACTCGTGAGAGGACAATAGCATGCACAACACAAATGCTTGTTGTAGAAGCTAAGGCCAAGTGTATCACTTACTGCAATTTGACAATTCTTAAGGGTGTTTTATTTACAGCTGTGTAACCAGTTAAGCAAACTTTTACACACAAAACAACAACAGCACCAAAAATGTCGATTAACTGTTAAGTAAATTGAAATGGAGATTCCTCTTCTTCTTCTAAAGGCGCTAGAGTACTAGCGCTAAATACTCCAATTGTTGTCCATTACTAACCTCACAGTATACGACTGGATGGCGCAGTTTGTTAAGTGCCTGCCCCAAGTTAGAGGCGTCTCAGTTTCGAATCCCAGTGAAATCGAATCTGGTCCAGTCACCATTTGCCGTTGGGATCAAATTAACGGCACTGGAGTAGGTTGCTACCTGGCAGTATAATGGACCAGTTTTGAGTCTGAGTGCTCCAGCAGTGTTTCAAAAAAAAATCCTCCGAAAAAAAACCTCACAGTACGTACTTTAGATTCAAATAAAAATATGACCACTTTTCAGAAACATATTGCATTTTTCTACTGATTTTAAATGACACCTATTGTTGGATGGATCGATGTCAGTCTAGTGGGTTTGAAACCAACATTCTCAGTCTGGAGATGACAGAAACTCTTCAGTTTATGCTACAAATTTACTTTCTTTATTGTCTTCTACGGATGTGGTAACTTGTATATCGTCTTTTTGTCTATTTTCAACTCTCGAAAACCTCACGAAAGTTTATTTAGTATCAACTGTAATTACACGTCACGCAATGTCAAGATACCAACGCATAATTAATGGCTTCCTATGTCAAACTGACAGTCACCTGACAACAAGATGACATCTTAACTGATTGCTATTAATCATCTTGTTGTGACATTTACATATTTAACCACAATGCAAAATGCTGCTGGAATAACAATGGCTATTGTTGTCTTCAATGAATGCTCAACTACCGAAGCCTTAATCGATTTTGCTTAGTGCTGCTTCGAAGTGCGCACGTTTTCAACTATGAAATACGCATTAAATCATTCCTTGGCATACCCTTACTCAGGCTGTTGTCTGCTTTCCACTGTGCAAACAGCACAGCCCGTCAAATAGCCCGCAAATTGATTCCACACATAAGTGAAAGTGCAATTTGTAAAAACTATTTACCTCACATCGGAGGTCGCGCGATCTCCCTTTTGTTTCATTGAATGTACTCGACTTCATGCGGCACTGAAAGCAATCCTCGGTAGGAAAAAATGAAAACGAAAATGAAGACTGTCCGCAGGCCCGTTCTTTGTTAAAGCGGACAATGCCAGAAATGACGAGTGTCATCGGTAAGCACGAACGAAAAGGATATGAAGCGGGTGGCGGTCATTATAATTCTAGATCATGGGTATACCCCATTTGCAATGACGTAAATGATAATGTTGCGTATGTGATGCGGTTCTAGAAGAGTCTTCAACGGTTTCTAGATTTTTAGCAAGTCATATGACTACGTGCTCGGAGTTTAAATGCATATGGGGATGGCGTTCTTATGAGTTCTTCTGAAATACGCATGGAAGACGAGTCTTAAGATGTGTCAGTTGTAGGTTTTACTGGTATGAGCTTACAAAGGATTTAAATGTTAATTTTGATTTTGAATGAAAGAGGAACACGTTTTCACATTATTCGCAGAAGTCTTTGTCAGCACTACATCACACTTTCATTCATATGTATGAGCTAAAGTGGGATTCGGACTTCGTATTCGGCAGAAATTCCATCGGAAGACGTAGTTTTCTAAATTTAAGGTCTGAACATACTGACTCTTAATAGCTTGCAAACGTAAAACATTATTCTTACTTGAACAATATACGCCTTCTTCAGTTGCTTAATAGACTAAGTTTGTATTTGTTGACTGACTGGAAATAGTTCAGTCATCGCGAATAGAATATGCTACATAATTTTTATTTTGTTTCGGAAGTTTTTTGAAACACTACTGGAGCACTCAGACTCAAAACTGGTCCATTGTACTGCCAGGTAGCAACCTACTCTAGTGCCGTTAATTTGATCCCAACGGTAAATGGTGACTAGACCAGATTCGATTTCACTGGGATTCGAACCTGGGACCCCTCTCACTTGGGGCAGGCACTTAACCAACTGCGCCATCCAGTCGTATTTGCTACATTCTTAGTGAAACATTTAAATTTGAATTATAGAGTTCAATAGACCCAGAATTTTACGTCGATAACGTCGCCTTGCCTTACGTACTCTTAAAACACTCTGTCAGTCGCTTTCTGGATTTTTTTTGTGAACTGTTTTCCAATACGGCCATAACAACCTTTATTTTAATACAAACGCACCCTTAAACTTTTTGAAATAATTTAAATCAATTTTGCCCTTAATAGTCAAAACTCATCAATTTCCCCACGATCGTGAATGAGTTGTGTTCGTTTGATGCTGCAACTTAGGTTAATAATTAACACTTATAGTTTTACAAATAAAAGAAACAAAAAATATTTATTTCCTATTTTTGAATAAATTGCATTAAAAATAATGGCAAAAATATTCGAAATGTGAATGAATACAGGGTGGACCATATAGTTTTTTTTTAAATCATAGGTTATTTTGACACTGACAGCTGTATCCTGTTCGAAATCTTGACGAAAAGTCAGAATCATACGTCCGCGGGACGAAATGAGTCGCTTTACGCTTGAACAACTTTGAGAAATATTAAAAACTTATTTCCAAAGTGAGTGCTGTGTAGACCAAACAGTGCGTTTTTTGAAAAGAAGTTTTGGCCGAAATGAAGCACCCACGGCGACTGCTGTACGCAATTTTCTTGAGACTGGTATGCTAGTGGACAACACTCATGGTCCCCGTCGTCGTACGGTGCGCATAGATGAGAATGTGGCTGCTGTGGCCGAGGGTGTGAGACTAAATTCACGAATATCAACTCGCCATCGATCTCAACAGCTCAACATTTCACGCACTAGCCTGCGGAGAATTCCGCACAAAGATCTTGGATTATTCGCTTACAAGGTCCAATTGACTCAAGCAGCTGACTTAGAGCAGCTTGGATTGGATTGGACAACGATTTTGGGAGAAAAATCATCTTTTCTGACGAGGCGCATATTCATCTCGGCAGCTACGTTAACAAACAAAAACGCCGCATCTGGAGCTAGGAAAACCCGCACGTTATTGTGGAGAAGCCAATGCATCTACAAAGAGTGACAGTTTGGGGCGGATTGTGGAGTGATGGCATCATTGGACCATTTTTCTTCGAAAATGAGGCTGAGCTATGTTATCCGACTTTTTTTTACTGAAATTGATGCGATGTAAACGTACTATTAGAAAATTTTGAGAAAGGGTAGGTTTTATTTTGTCGTTCTTCTTCTTCTTGTTTGGATAACGCTGCAGTCCTGGGTTGACTTGGACTTAATTTCTACAGCAATCGTGTTATTGACGGGGGGAATTACAGTTTCATGCTCATTTGTTGTGTCGGGGATCGAACCAAGGACCTTTGGGGTAAGAGTCGACCCACTACGCCAAAAGTTCCTGAATATTCGATCAAAAACTTCTTTACTGTTTTCGTCAGTACAGACCTAGTAGAAATGGACGAAACACCTCTCAAAGACATGAAAACAAATCACATTTTTTAAATTGAGATCATACATTGCTCACATATCTTGCTTGTAACTCAAGCGATAATGAATGCATATGAATGGTAATAACTTTGAGACGTGCATAGTTATGAATTTTTAAATTTATAACTTGCCCACCCATGACAGAGCGTTGAGTAGTATAATTTAAATTTTAATTATTACAATTATGGTTTTTCCTTCTGTTAACCGCCTTTGACTTTTATTAGCTAGTCCTGTCAACGAACTTACGATAAGTACTCCTTTGTGAATATTACGATTACGATTTCATTGTTTTGACAGTACTCTCTGGAGTTTTATGATTTTGTATGAACAGTTCTTTGTTGTGAGATCTTACTGAACGTCGTCTTGCAAGCGCAATCACTTGATCTTGGTTATGTTCGGTCTAGGTATCCTTTTGAGCCAGGAGGGTTAAATACGACGTTTTTCCAGTCGGAACATGAACGAACAAATTTGGATAACTGGTCATTATTTTCTGAACTATGTTAAATTTTTTTTTTTTGAAACACGTGGGACAAAACTTGTCCATTGTACTGCCAGGTAGCAACTACTACCAACTACTACTAAGGAGTAAGAACTTTACGAAACATTTTCGTGATTTTTTGTAGCGAGTTGTCACTATTTTAGCTCATTATACGAGTCTGTATAGATCGATTTGACATTTGAATGATGACAGTTTAACAATGGCGCCATATTTAAAATTATACTTCTTCTTGGATGACCATTTAAATGCGTAAATAACTTTAATTTTATTGGAAGTTATAAAATACTGATTTTTATCATTAAACAATTTTCCCAGGAAATAAAATCGTCTTTTGTTCAAGGATTTCCTTTGTTCGAGAATTCTTGGTGAACTTTTTCCAGAGGCGTAATTTGTGGTACGAGACGACAATGACAATGTGACTTCTATTGCGTTACGGTAAAGATAATCTCTAACAGGTTGTTGTTTACTTGTCGATCTCCGAGATTGGCCAGAGTGATCTCATAGATTCAGGTCATTTTATTTCTTTTGAGGGCTATAGTTGTTTCAATCCACCGCAATTGAAGCTACCTGAAGTCAATTTACGAGTTTGGCTTTTACAACAATTGAGCGCGCTATGCGCGGTACTGCTCTAATACAAAATGAAAACAATGGTTTAATGATCATTTTGTTGACTTTACAAATCCGAAAGTTCCTAAAATGATCGTCATTTTGCAACATTTGCTCAGGCATCTCCCTAGGATTAATGAATCATTCTACTGATGCTGAAGAATGACGAGATTTTTAGAATTTCACATAAGTCATCACAGTTTACCAGTTTTGCGGGTAACCGCAAAAAAATTAATCGTTTCGGACTTATTCGCGACTAAATGCATGGCATTCATCTTAGCATGACGTTCATGCCTGTTTTAGCCGTGTGAAGTTTATTACTAACAGTTAAATACTTAACTATTATTAACACATCGTCAATTATATATTACAAGTGATCGGGCTTACCAGAAAAAGCGACTGAATCAGTCTTATTTAGCAATTTCGTATAACTGCATAGTAAAGTCTGAAATTACTTCAAGTTTCTGTAATTGAATGTAGTAAATCATTACATCTTCCGTCAACACTATTAACCAACAAAACAGGTTGTTGGCAGAAACATTGGATTATGACGTAGAGTTTTTTAAAGGTTCTATGGAGCTTTATAGAAACAAGGTCATTGGACCGCGGGACAATTGAAAATAAACTTTTTACGATATTTCTTCTACGCTGGTAAACTAGAGACTTCAAGATTAACCTCTAAATTGTTCCTAACTTCATGTGGAATTCGAAATGTTTCTAAACACACAAGGCTAAGCTGCTTTACTTCCTTGTAGGTTAATAGTGCAAAAACTCTCATTGCATTTTATATTCTAGACAATTTTCTTTTCTTCGTAACATGTCTCAGTCCGTACGGATGAATTTGGGTCTTAACCAACGAACCTTTTCAACTTACAAAATTTCTTCCTAGCTGTCTTCAGTTATGCACCGAAATTTTGTTTGTCTTAAACAATTTTTGTCGCGTTGTTTGATGTTTCTTAGACTTCGTTTCGACTGGTCCATGAGATCTAAATATCCTAGCCACTTTAGAGGCACGATCCGGTAACGCCTAGCTTGACTTTATGTTCTATGTCGGTGTACAGTCCATTTAGTTTGTGGTTGAATCTGCAAAATGTTTCTCTCGAATCGAACAAACATTTCAGTTGAAATATCGTCTCATAGGTAAACAAGGCAGGAGACTCAGGGTCTTCTCAAATGACTTCTGCAGAAGATGTCTGCTTCGGATATTTGGCGAGTAAAGCGTGAAAAGGAGAAGACATGATCGTGAACTCCACGTGATGTACAAGAATGTGAACGACTGGATGGCCCAGTTGGTTAAGTGCTTGCCGCAAGTTAGAGGGGTCCCAGGTTCGAATCCCAGTGAAATCGAATCTGGTCCAGTCACCATTTACCGTTGGGATCAGATAAACGGCACTGGAGTAGGTTGCTACCTGGCAGTACAATGGACCAGTTTTGAGTCTGAGTGCTCCACAGATAAAAAAAAACTCAGAAAAAAAAAATAAGACCCCAGATGGCGCCTCAGGAACGACAAGGCGGGACTGGTAGTGTCCTCTTTTTCCTCCTCGTCTAGAAAGCTTCTGCAGAAGACATTTGCTAAAGCCGAGTCTTTCGGCATGTTCGCCAAGAGGCAATGATCTACCATCCACCATGATGCCAATTTTTGATCAGTCGAGGTTGTAGCTAGAGGCATGCCCATATTGATATGTAACGTCGATAATGGCAAGGTGGTTGTATGTCCGCAAGTTTGGAAACAATTTTCAAAATTTGCGTGAAGCGTGAATTTCACCACAATAAAATTGAAAATGCTACTGAATAAATATGAACCTGACAGTTTGCAATCTGAGAGTTGGTTTGACAGATATAACTATCTTAAGTTATTATTGGGTAAAAAAACCCAGTGTACTACCAAAACAACCCCAACTATAATAGGCATGAGCGATAATGAGCCAGTGTCAAATTTTATCGAAATGTTTCGTCATGTTTCCACAAAACAGAAGCATAGCCACAATGAACACATGCTTGCATAGCCATCTGTCAGAATTTCTTCCCGTGTTTTGTTTCATTTATATGAAAGATGTCGTTCAACTATATGCCATTTTGGAATTTCTGTGTGTTTGTGCCACTTCACTTGTCAAATTCGCTTATGCATGCTGCCATTCAGTTAATGCTTAACGAAACATTTGTTTATTTGTGTGCCATCTGTCAAATTCGCATATACTTACCGAAATGTTCCCTGCCGTACGTGAGCTCCATTATAGTCGCTCTTATGCGAGCGCGTGTATTCGCTCACTCACCCATGCGCGTTTGACATTAGCTCATGCTCACTCATGCCTATTATAGTTGGGCCTTAAGTCAAAAGCAATATAGGGTGATTGTTTGCACACGTTTTGGTCAGTCGAGATTGTAGCTAGAGGCATGCGCATTTTGCTTTACCGATCTCCGTGCCAAAAATGGCACACTAACATCACTAACACATGATCGAAGCAAGTAACCATTTTGTGTTGTTCCACTGAAAACAAAAAAAAAGTTAAATCTAAGAGCAAAATCTGAAGACCCCAATCGAAAACCACAGGAGCTTACTCATATCACGAATGGCGTATGTTGGAGTATGCTTGTCACAGAATTGCTGACAGTTGGACAAGCAAACAGTGTGATACAAAAAAACAAGTCTTTTTAGTAAAAAAAACAATAGGAAGGCCATTTGACAGTTTCTCAAGATAATTGACTTGGCAAATCAGTTCTAATAATACACTACAGCTTCATTTAAATAATTGGAACTGAACAGATATTATCTGTGAACTAACTCCCAACCACTTAAACATATTTATACATATGTTAATTCGAAGGCCTTTGAAAAGATTGTATTTATGGTCAAGTTTAAGATTGGCTTAGGTTATAGGCGATTTGTGTAGTGTAATCAAGGTTTGATACCTAATAAAAAACGATACAACATTGATAATTGACCTGTTACAAGATTCTCGAACTCGCATGTTTAATTAAAGCAAAAATTATATACACTGCTGTGCAAAATAATAAGCACAAGTTGATGGAAAATTTAATTCCGGTTATTAAAGCCAAAACAACGTTTTAATACTTAGGTAGTTATTTTTTTCTTATTCTGTACTAATTTTTCTTTAAAACTAAAAGCAAAAATATGGAGTACAACCGTACAAACAGTATTTGGTCCAAATAAATTAATTTTTGTCTCATCAGACCAAAATATGTTTCACCATTTTTCAGGTACCCTCTTGCAATTTGTTTCAGCAAATTTGATACGTTCATTGAGATTTTTTTTTAATAGAAGGGGACACTTTTTTGGGACGGAAGCTGTTAGATTATGTTCTATTAATCTTCTTCTAATTATGGACGCATCGATTTTAAAGTTCAAGTCCGTTTTTATTTGTTTCGATGTTATAAACGGATCTTTCGAAGGTCAGTTTTGGAAGATATTTTGCGCTTTCGACCCCGAGTTTCTTCCGAATATTAAAATTTTAAAGCATTTCTTACCATTCCTATAAAACAAGAAACATTTTTGGCAATAACTCTCAGTGATTGCCGAAAATCGACCTTGTATGTACGTCGCAGCTGAAGTACTTGTGTCCGTGCTTGAGACGGCATGTCCATAAGATTGGGGTCCACGCAAATGCGGTGCACAAGGTCAACGAAGCTCGAGTGCGAGTTGTACCAAAGACAACTTCTTTTTAAGCGAAAGATGGCCTTGAGATTGCACCCCATGATGTGGATATCAAGGGAAGAGATTTAGCAGTGCATCAGGAGCAGAGCCAAACGTACTAAATAAGGCCCCCATGAAGCCGAAATAGACCGTTCTTTGAAGCTTAGTGAAAGTAGCAGATTCGCGAAAGTTGAGTTGATACGGTCAGTTGAGCGTCGATTATACGAACTAATTGGGACCGAGGGTAGTTCGGATAATCAAATTTGATCAAAAAATTCGGATAATCGAACACATAAGCTTTCTTCTTGTTGCTCGTACCACGAAATTTCAGTGTCCAACGCGGAGAAAGCTTCTTCATGATTCGGCCTTTTGGTATTTTCCTGTTCTTCTTCATTCCCAATATCTTCGCCACCGATCAAAAGTTCATTGTCGTTTTGAATTTGAACTAAAGAAAGGTTTAGTTCGGATAATTGAGATTGCGCCTGATTGGAACCGAATAGCTAACGTCCATTTGATTCCGCTGTTGCGTCTGGATAATCGAAGACGACAGGAAATATATTGGTATGCGCATATATAGTCAGGTGGCCATAAAGGCTTGGACACACCATTGATTAAATTCGAGAGGGGTAAAACTTTGCAACTACCAGTCATTTTTCACCACAATGGACCCAATCAGGGTCTAAGTAATAATAATAATAATGGCAGCGCTACAGTCCGAGGTAGACCTGGGCCTAGCTTCTCAGCAACCACTCGTGTTGTGCGTGCTATTGTTCTCTCACGAGTGGATGGGACCTACAGTTTAATGCCGACTCCGAACGGCGAGATTGAGAAGCTTTTCCTAGACAATCAGGGTCTAAGTGGGTTACTTTATTTTCTTACCGTGGCAGCCACTCGAAGCGGATTTCGAAGCGTCTGCACCTAGCCTCTATTAACGAACTCCTCCCCGTGGTGAAATCCGGGAGCCAAGTACCCTCTACAGAAGATGGGGTAACCGTGAGGCCCAGGTCCACCTTGAACTGCAACGCCCTAAGAAGGAGAAGAAGACAGCCATTCTAACCTAACCTAACCCAACCTAACCTAGAATGGATAAGCTGACCAATGAAATTGCTATCAAAAGTCTGTTCCATTTCACTGCACCTTTGCTACAAGTATTCCGTGTACATTCCCTGGACACAACCATTCATTCATTCATTCATTCCCCAAGTCATTGATTCTCAAGATTAATTACATTCATTAGGCTACAAGGCACTTCATAAAGTAATTCATATTTATGCATGCAATTTCTAATAAGCGAGGACATCTGTGCGTGGAGATAAACAGTCACGTCTAACAGAACTCAGTCTTCACCTAAGACACTTTTCAAACGCTCCCAGTATTGCCCAGTCACGTAATTTCCTTCAAATAATGTGTCATTGTCGGTTCATCTTGCGATTCTAATAAATACAATCCAACTTCGTCATCATCTCAAACAAAGTGTTTACACAACCGACTTCGCATGAACTCGAACCTGGTAGTACGTTCGTATCACAACTGACAATTTAAACTGTCTCCAAAACCAGTCGGTGGCTATAAACAATCTAATCACGGTGAAAAATGTGAGTATCTTTTCGCACATTAGTACCTTTGAATTTGAACGGGTCGGTCGGTCAGATCAGGTAAACATGACCGGTAGATGTGCAACTCTGCTGTGCACAAAGATCGTTTTGAATCGGAATTTATCTCACGTGAAGTATCTTTATCGGTGGACATGTGATTAAGCAGCGTTTTATTGCAGGCACTTAAGCAAGATGGGCCATGCAGGCGTGCATATTCAATTGGAAATAATTGCAGGAGTAATTGACATTCATTTTTGTAATATTAACAATTAAAAACACATACACATGTAGATCAGGTTCAGAAGTTGTGTGTCTGTCTGAAATTGTTCTTGTTGGTATTACGGCAAGGCCAACATAGAATTTTTCAGCGATGTACGACGTCATTGCGCCATAAAATAGGACTCGGTTTGTCAGGTTTTGTACAGGAAGGCAACTTGGTCTTCCAAGAGCGAACTCTTTTACTCAATCATCAACTGGTCCCTAGATATAAACGATTCTTAGAAGCTATCCTGCATTTGATCTTTATTTTGGTGATGTTAACTGTGGAGCCTTCAAGTCATTTACTAGCTCAAATTTGTAGCTGCCTATTATGACGATCTGGCGAAGTTGTCGGTGTTAATTTCTCAATTTCGCTCTCACAGCGCATCCCTCTGTCAAAAAAATATCCAACATGTTGAATAATGACGTGCGTTGGGATTACGTTTTACGTTTTATTATGATCCTCTCATCTCTCTCATTTTTCACTTACATAGGTTGCTGCAGTATTTCTTGAATGTCCATTGAATTGTGTGCGTTGAAAGACAGCGCTGACGCTGACGCACTGTTGTGTTTCAGCCATAAGAGTTTTTTCCCAAATTGAGAACATTTTGTGGCAACTGACATTTGAGAAATGAAAACAGCTGACTAAAATTATTTTAACGACACAACTGATTTGAAATCGGTGTATGCTTGGAAGCATGAATACGCCAAATTAGCAACAAGAAGCACTTTTTAATTTGTTTAACTTTCTTGGCATTCATTTTCCGCAATTAATTTCTTTAACGTTGAATATTTTTTATTTGGTATTTGAGAGAGAGAGGAAGGAGCTTATTAACGCAGTCCATCAACGCACACCCTCCGTAACATGAAGTCGACTAGCGCAACGCACTGTTCTGTTTCAGCCATGAATCACTCTCTACGTATGAAAATGTCGGTTGACAGCTGAATTCTCCTTAACTTCATCATTGACGATGTTTTTCGTTAATTTTCATTTGCTTTTGACATACCTACATAAGCTATATTTGGTCCATTATTAAAATTCAGGTATCGGCTTTGATCAATAAGTAAATTTTTCGACAATACTTCATAAATATGTTATCGCATGCTCCCCCTCGCTCACGTACCCTAAATAAGAAACATCATCATCACATTGCGCAAAAACGTCACTCTCAAAATTGTATGGACGCCCTTCATCGAAATTACTGAGTGCAATCTTTTGCCATGATTGCATTAATGGCGGAGAAAAAGTTCAGGCTCAGCGAATTGCTTGACAAACTGTATTTGATGGGAATTTAAGGAAACAAAACGTAAATGTTCACATTCAACAAATTGTTCGTCAAACATAATTTTTAAATTGAATTTCGGAGATAACGGAATAACTTATAGCAGCGGACAAGATTCTTTTGAGGGGCGAGAATAAAGACAAAGTTGTGTTCATTTATTTTGTATTTATTTTATAGAAAAGTCTCCTCTGAGGTTTAACCGACAGCTTCGTAAATTCTGTATTTGCAAGTAACACCATTGTTTTAATATTTTCCGAGCCAACAGTAGTCTATAATATTTCGGGAGTAAACAAAATTTATTCGTAGTTTGTCGAAACGCGTCCTTTTCTTCCTTTTCCTTTTCTTTTCGAACCTGTGAGCTGTGACTCGAAGATCCTCTTTGCTGGAGCTTTGTTTTCCATTCGCTAGATGTGGCTCGTTTTTTGGCTTTTTGGACTACATCCACATCTTTGTACAGCTGGTAGAGTTCACGGCTGTATCTTCTCTCCCATTCGCCCTCCTTGCATATGGGACTAAAAATTCGACGAAGAATTTTTCTCTTAAAATTACCCAAAATGTGCTCTGCTATCCTGCTTATCGTCCAACACTCGGCTTCATATAGTAGAACTGGCAGGATTAGCGTTTTGTAAAGCATGCATTTTGTCTTTCGAGTTATGAGTTTTGAACCCATTTTTTTCGCCAAACCCAAGTAGCAGCGGTTTCCTACGGTAAGTCTTCGTCGAATCTCCACTAGGGTGTCATTTGTGGGGTTGATGTTTACTCCTAGGTATGTGAACTCCTTAACCACCTCGAAGTTATTATTGCCAACAGTGACGTTTTATTCTAGGCGGTGGACCGATAATTCTTTGTTTGTTAACAGCAAATAATTGGTTTTGTCCTCATTTACTTCAAGACCAACTCGTTTGGAATCTTCTTCAATGGCCGTGAAAGCTTCTATAACGGCTCGCTGGGAGCGACCTATGATGTTAATATCGTCTAGGTAGCCCAGCAACTGTACGGATTTATTGCCTTCTGTATTGACGCCTGCCTTGCGCACTATCTGTTCCAGTAAAAGGTTGAAGAAGTCACACGACAGCGCATCTCCTTGCCGAAATCCGGTGCATTTTTGGAATAGTTATTGGAATAGTTATATTCGGAGGAACTGTTCCCAAATTGCACGTTGCACCACGTGTTTTCCAGCGTGACACGTCACAGTTGGATCTGTTTTCCCGGGATCCCGAATTCGGCCGTCGCCTTGTAGAGCTCAAGACGATGGATGCTGTCGTATGCGGTTTTGAAGTCGATAAATAGGTGATGAGTCTCGACTTGAAACTCGTTGCTCTTTTCCAAAAGATCGGTAACACCAAACAATATTTCTGGCTGGGCACTATATTGTTTAGGTTGCAAATTAAAAGTCACTCGTCGATAGCACCAAGGCAGTATTGTGTTTCAGCCATTACTTCCTGCCAACCTAGATGTCAGAATTGTCATGAAGAAGACTATACTTAGAGGAAACGAGGATAATAGTTTTAAGCTTACATCTTTTTAGCATAGTAAATACGGATTACCAGAAGCCTGTCATCCTCTTTCATTACAAATTTACGGGAATTATTCCTTCAAGATAATACTGGACAGAACACAGTGCTCATCCAGCAAACTGCGTTAACGTCTGCAAAGATAGCTCCCAACAGAATTAAGGCGTAGGGGTAGGAGTCTTTAGAGGCACGCATAACCATAAATCATGTTCCAAACTGGACGATAAATGCATCATCTTCCAAGCTGAGCTCGTTGCTATTCAAAAAGCAGCAGAAAGCTTCATAATAAGGTAATACAATAAAGCCTAAAACTCTACTGACCGCTATAACTCGCTATAAGAACTTTATAGGAATAACACAGTCTTCCTATATTAGGTACCTGAACATGAGCGAATACCAGGAAATGACACAGCTGACGCAGCAGCTAACCAATGAGTCGTAATCCCAACAATATCAACAAACATCGCAGTTCCAATTTAGCTGTTTATCACCAATTTCCATGCTGAACTCTTATAAACAACTTGTGATATATGAACCAGAAACCAGAAACAGTCTCAGAAACAAAGCCCTTTTAAGTTAAATGCGGCTACCCCTGTCAGAGAAAAGCAATTAGACTACTAATAGAATAAAACACTCTTAGTCCACAATCAAAAACTGGTTTGAGTCTACACTTCTTAGGTCACAAAGTTATTATCATCAAGCTGACGTAAAAATTTTAAAGCAAATCTTTCAAATCATTGTTTTGATTAAGATATTAGCCTACTCATTTAATTAAGCTCTCCAGACCGACTAGAAAGAACTAGATAAACAGAAGCAATTATACCAGATTGACAAGTTTACTTTCACAAGCATTCGCGGTCTGACTTAAGGAAACCAGACAAGTTCAACAACTTCCTTTTAATTGCCTCGATGACTCAGCGGATTTTGAGGGCTTATACGAAATAGTTTAATTGCTTTTCAAGTGGTAATTTATATTTAAGTGTCATAGTATACATTTTAACATGTATACTTGTTACACACAATATACAGAACACATATTCTATTTTGTGCATATTACATCGTCCGGCACCAATTAGATTTTATTTAATCAAACTTTCTGGTCTCCAAAATACACACCAAATAATATTCATTCGTACTGTACACATTGCGAATTTTGTTCCGTAGTGTTGCCCCGCCTGATATTTTGACATAAATTCAATTTATCTTGTCAGCACTGGTGCTAAAGACGGAACTGCAAAAGAAAAGATTTTTACTGGAATTTCATTAGCATTTTATTTAAGTTTTGTGTGTGATATTTTTCAAAACAATGGAAGCGTTAATTCCGGTTATCAATAAACTACAAGATGTCTTCAATACAGTTGGATCCGATTCAATTCAACTGCCACAAATCGTTGTGCTCGGCAGTCAGGTAATTTGAAAATGTGTAGAAACTGCAAAATATGAATTCCGTCACTTTGTGGTGAAGAAAACGCAAAACCGAATTGATTTGTCATTTGTATTGCATGCTAAGATGCCCGAAAGAAAAGCGAAATTCTATTCTTGTATACCAATTACATAATCTAATTTGCCGGCACAGTGCAATGGACTGCATTTCCAGCAGCAAAACATTAAATTGAGTTCTTCATTCATGTTTCTATTTTTCGATCGTTTGTGCAAAAGAGGAGAATAATAAATTGGCAGAGACTTTCCATTGTTATTGATTGCGCGGTTCAATTTCTCGTAGCTGTATTAAATGAGTCAATTGTTGTAAACCTTTGTGTTCGCTTTGTTGGGCAACATTTTTCTTTATTTTCCTAACGATGATTTCTCCATTTGTTGGACTAGAATGTTTTCTATAAATAGGGGCCGGGTTGATGGGTTACACAACACAAGCGTCGCATGCTTAGAAGTGTTAAATTCTTTGATCATCGCAGAATATGTTTCCACTGTTGTTTCTATCATCATTTGGGGCAGAAATAAAATTTGTTGACCAAAAGTAATTTTTGTGAGAGTTTGTCTACCACACATCGAAGCGACCGACGGGCACATACACAATTTGTCTAGAATCGTCTTAACGGATTGTGCTAATTGGCAGTGCATACGCATACGTTGAATGTTTTCATTAGAATTGTTAGAATGTAACCGTGTCCATCTAGACGGAAATAATACAATCAATTTTAGACCCATGCCTTTTTCGAAAAAAATCATTAAAACAGCAGCCAAGTTCAAAAGTCCAATAACTGAAAAATGCTGCAGGCATGGACTTCTCAAGTGGCGATAAGCCTGAAAGACGTGTGGGGATAGTTTCATGGCAGCAATCTCCTTGCGTTAGGCAAATAGAAAACATCTGTTGCACTTTCTGTCTAAATTCATGTAAATTTTATGAGCAAAATGGATAAGTGTGGCACGCAACATTGTACTTTAATTTTCATACTTAATTTTCATAAGTAATGACGAGCATACAAGATTATTTTTACAGTCATTCCATCCCTTTGTTAAAACTTTCTTAATTTTGCAATAAATTGGACTATTGCGTGACCTATATTCATTGAAGACACTCAAGCATTAGACTCCCTTGATGATCATTTCACAACTCGCTGGTCAATTTAAGGTGGAGCAAAAACACAAAACCATTCTGTTATCTTAAATGACGGAAAGGGGGAGGGAGTGAAGAAGCCGTTGATATATTTGATACGCAACACAAATGCACGGGAATGGAAGATGATTTATGGTCTTTTGAGCAATTGTAAGCATTGCGCACTGTACGTAAATTCTCCAAACGCTGTCAATGATAAAATATGAATCTATTTCTGACGATTAATTTAAACCTATCAGCACAAAAATTAAGGAGCCTTTCCAAAATTTCGGACATGTCTAATATTTATTATCGCTTTCTAATCCTGTCAGCTTACGACGCCTTCACGAAGCCCATTTCCATATCAACTTGCTTTTCGTCTGTGTTCCATTTACTATGCTGTTTACCTCAATCTGGCGCTACAGTCCGGAGTGGACCCGAGCCTCAGTCAGCACTCCTCTTCATCCAGTACGGTCTTGTGCTAGTTGCTTCTAGTTCATCTGATTGAGGTATCTTTCCAGCTGTGTACGCCACCAGATTCGTAGTCGTCTTTTACCTCGTTGTCCCTCGGGGTTAGATAGGTAGGTAGGTATGAAGTGGCTTAGATGTGCACTTAGACCAGAGTTGATCCATTGTGCCGCCACATGGTTTGACCGGGATCAAACCAATAAAGTGTCCGAGGGAAACCATTTGGAGCCTATAATGAAGCGTAGTAGATTGTTAATGGGAACCGTACTAAGTTCACATAAGTTATCGAAAAAGTAGGCCCCTAGATGTAGGCGTTGAATAGACGCTAGGGCCGGACAGGAGCAGAGAAGGTGTGAGACACTTTCCACTTCCTCCTCGTCTAAGCAGCTTCTACAGTAATCATTAGCCTGGACACCTAGTCTCTCGGGGTTGGAGTTGAAGAATTTCCAGGCCAGACCGTTGGTGTCCATACGCTCTATGTATATCCGTCTATGACGGGAGACTCAAACTCGTTTGACTAGATCAGTGTCGCTGTACAGTCCGTAAAATTCGTCGTGCAGTCTCCTCCTCCAAACGTCATCAGTGGGACCAAAGATAATCCGAAGGACCTTCCTCTTGAAGCGACCAAGAATCTCCTCATTCCCTGTGGTTAATGTAAATGCTTGTGCGCCATACAGCAGGACTGTAGCTATCAAGGTCTTATACAGAGATACAGTGGACTTCCCCCTAAGTCTAATTTTCACGGGATATCAAAATTAGTTCGAGTTAGAGAGCGTTCGACTTGGAGGATAATTTTTGTATGGAAAATTGAGGCGAATGTCAAAAGAAATATGGCGAGTTAGAGAGAAATTTGATTTAGAGAGAGTTTGACTCAGGGAGAGCCCACTGTATCTTGATTCTTCGAAAGAGGGCTTTATTCCTCAATCGCCTTACTAACCCGAAGACACAGCGATTGGAAAAATTAATCCTTCGTTTTATCTCTGCTGCAGTGTCATTGGTTCTGTCATTGTTTTCTTCGAAGCCTACGTAGACAAAGTCTTTCACTATTTCCAGGTTATAGCTGGCTATATGTATAGTGACGTTTTATCCAAGACGTCGATGTGGGTGAACCATTTTCAGACAGCATATCCTTTGTCTTGCCCTCATTCACCGGAAGACTCATCCTTCTCTCTTTCTTTTTGATTCTCACAAAAACAGACAGACAGCCCATTGTGTCCCTCGAATGTTTTCAGTGTCATCGTCGTATGCGAGCAGTTGCACACATTTGTGGAAGATCGCGCCTCTGGTGTCGATATTTAAGTCACAATCTCGGAGATGATATTAAGAAAATCGCATAACAGATGAGTTGATGTATGTACCTCACCAAATCATTGCCAGCTGCTCTGTGAAGTTCGGCAGGCAATCACTCGGCAGCAGTATTCTTTTTGGACTGTGATTTCTCCAATACATCTCTTGTTATTGAAAATCTGGCACTACGAAAAGTTATACAGAACATAATTTTTTACGAATTTCCGCAGGTTACGAATTATAGCAATTCGCCTTTTTTTTTTTTTTTTTTGTAAAGCATAGCATTACTTTTCTTCTTAAAGGTTGATTTGGATTAATGGGTAGGCAAGCAAAAGTTAGTTAGGTAGTTTGGTGGGTAGACGGCGGAAGTTTCTTAGGTCCTCGAGAACGCTTTGTGATGTTCAATCGAGGATTTGAGTACTCTCTTCCGTACTCTACTCCGTGCCCTTAGTCATTTCTCAGCCATCCTGTTCTTATAAACCTGAAAAGAGATGTGAAAGATTTACTTGTGATTTCCTGAATATTTTTGAAGAAGTACTCTCCCAGTGTTCTATTTCACAACTGACAAATTGGGGCAGTTTCAGAGGTAGTGAGGAGTATTCTCTCGTTCCAACGACTGGATGGCACAGTTGGTTAAATGCTTGCTCCAAGTTATAGGGGTCCCATGTTCGAGTCTCAATGAAGCCGAATCTGGTCCAGTCAGAAACTCTCGTTCCTCTCTATCCCCACAGCCTCTACATATGCTGTCATTGGTGAGTTAGATTTCCGTGACAACCATCATCAGCAACCTTTCGTCGCACTGACAGATTTTATATTCCGGTTTTAAGCTCGATCATCGAGCCATAATCTCCGAATGGTATTTAGAGTACACACCTTCTGTTACTATTTCTAGGATTCCATTCTCTGCCTTTTTCTCTAAATCGAAGAGGGGCTCTTTGATCCCTTGTATTGCTTGCGAGATGTTATGCACTAACTCTTTTCTGGCAAATTCTGGCGGGCAGAAAGACTGGCCTCACTTAGGTCCTAATGGACCCATTGCGTTGCCCAAAGGAGAAACTTATCCCTTTCCTCCACGTCGTGTGCCTGTGATGTCCCTCCATCCGGTTTTTCTTATAAACCTGAAAATATTGAGATGAGAGATTTGTTTGTGATTTCGGCGATATAATGGAAAATGTGATCTTTCAGTACTCTACAGAGGATCTGACAGAGGCTGGGGCAGTGATATAAGTAGCGAGGAGTGTCTTCTTGTTCCTCTTCGTCACCAGAGCCCCTGTATATATTGTCATCTCTTAAAAGCTTCAAGTCCATCTCAAAGCAATGATATAGAAATTCATAACTTCCCGCTTTTGATGACCAACGGAATCAGTCTGCAAACTGAAATAAACTGTGTTGAATTGCATATGTAGAAAAGTGACGCAACAGTTTTTGGTGTCTGACCATCAACCAACATGACCCATCAACCAACATGATTCATCAACCAACATGACCCATCAACCAACATGACCCATCAACCAACATGACCCATCAACCAACATGACCCATCAACCAACATGACCCATCAACCAACATGACCCATCAACTAGTGAACGACCATTTGCTTGTAGAACTCTTCTCCATTCTCCAAGTCAATGAAAGTCCATGATTATGTCTTCTGTCGCTTTATCTCCTTCTTGTGGCGCCACAGTCCGTGGTGATACTGGGCCGTAAACAAAAGAGCCCCTTCAGCTAGCACGATCTTCGTTATTCCACTGGTTCGGAGTTGAAGATGAAAATTGTCCATGCACTCTACCTGGCTTAGCCATCCTAGGCATTCAATCCGTAGACGCCTGGATAGACACATGTTGCTGTACAGCCGTAGTACGTAGTTTAGTCTTCTTCTCCAATCGCCATCAAAGCAAGCAGGACCACATTCGCGTTACTTGTGTTATGCGTGGTATCGTTCTCTCACGAGTGGAGGTGACCTACATTTTAATACCGATTTCGAACGGCAAGATTGAGATGTTTTTTCTAAACAGTTAAGTTATACTCTTTGAGCATTGTCGGTGACTCGAAAGAGGTGGAGCGGTGAAATTTAAAAATTATTTTTGATGTGATGGGAATTGAACCTCGACTGAAAGTTTATTGCGTGGGAGTCGAAGGACGGGCCCACCACGCCACGCCGACCAGAAGAAGTATTCTACTTAATTCTACCCAAATACCTCCCGCACCAAAAGGACTCTGAACTCCAAATAAAGAATCTCTCTATAAACGGACAAGTGATGTCTCATGTCATTCCACTTTCGTTGCTTTCCTGTTCCTCGAGCCTTCTCAGAATGTCTCAGACGAAATACAATCCTCTATGCGAACACAATCTACTCCAAAACGGAACGTGTCAATTTCTATCCCAGTAAACTCATGTGAGCCAATGAACGATTTTCTTCGCTCAGTGGCGTTTGAGATAATCCGCCGACTCTCTCTTTCATCTCAATCGGTTCATTAAAGCAAGTAAGTTCAATCCGATTATTTTATTTCCGTTCTCCTCCTTCTGTGGTAGTTTCTTTTTTTTTTTTGTTGCTTGTAGTTCATGCGAATTGACTCTTTTTTTTTGCTCCCATTTTCTTTTCGCACACTTCCCACCGAGCACATGAATTAATGAGATTCTTTTTTTTCTTTTTTGTAGAGCTCTGGTAAAAGTTCGGTAATCGAAAGTTTAGTTGGACGATCATTTTTGCCGCGCGGAACGGGCATTGTGACTCGACGTCCATTAATTCTTCAACTGATATATTCCCCCATCGATGATAAAGAGCATCGTACAGCGGAAAATGGTATGTCAAACTCAATTACTGGAATGTTCCGTAACCCCTTTGCTCGTACAGGCACAGTGAATGCGGAGGAATGGGGAAAGTTTCTGCATTCGAAGAAAACGTTCACGGACTTCAATGAGATCCGTCAGGAAATCGAATACGAGACTGACCGCGCTGCCGGTAGCAACAAGGGAATATGTCCGGAACCTATCAATCTGAAGATTTACTCAACGCGAGTTGTGAACTTGACACTTGTGGACTTGCCAGGCATTACAAAAGTACCCGTGGGCGATCAGCCCGAAGACATAGAAGCGCAAATCAAAGACTTGGTTGTGAAGTACATACAGAATCCAAATTCGATTATCTTGGCCGTAACCGCCGCCAATACCGATATGGCGACAAGTGAGGCTCTTAAGTTGGCCAAGAATATCGACCCAGATGGCCGGCGGACACTTGCGGTTGTCACAAAACTTGATCTCATGGATGCTGGCACAGATGCCATTGAAATTTTGTGCGGGCGTGTTATCCCAGTTAAGCTGGGCATTATCGGCGTGATGAACCGATCCCAGCAGGACATCATTGACAAGAAGAACATCGATGATCAGCTGAAGGACGAAGCGGCCTTCTTGCAGAGGAAATATCCAACTCTGGCAAACAGAAATGGTACACCCTACTTGGCTAAGACACTGAATCGCCTCTTGATGCATCACATTAGGGACTGTCTTCCTGATCTCAAGGTGAGTACATGCCCTTCGAATTGTCTCTGTCAACACCGACTCACCTTCAGTTTTCTTCTTTCAGACTCGTGTCAACGTTATGTCGTCCCAATTCCAGTCCCTTTTGCACTCCTACGGCGAGGATGTCACCGACAAGAGCCAGACGTTGCTTCAGATCATCACAAAGTTCGCCAGTGCCTACTGCTGTACCATTGAAGGCACTGCCAGAAATATAGAGACCACTGAACTGTGCGGTGGCGCACGCATTTGCTACATTTTCCACGAGACTTTCGGTCGGACCCTTGACTCAATTCACCCACTCTCGGGCCTCACGAAGATGGACATACTTACCGCCATCCGGAATGCGACAGGCCCCAGACCAGCCCTATTTGTCCCCGAGGTCTCCTTTGAATTATTAGTCAAACGGCAGATACGCCGCTTAGAGGAGCCTTCGCTGCGTTGTGTTGAGCTCATTCACGAAGAAATGCAGCGAATCATTCAGCACTGCGGCAATGAGGTACAACAGGAAATGCTGAGGTGAGACAAACCCAAATCCTTTTTTAAACTTTCATGGAACCCCTCCTCTTCTTTTTAGGTTCCCCAAATTGCACGAGAAGATCGTGGACGTTGTAACGCAACTGCTTAGGCGTCGCCTACCCACGACCAATTCGATGGTGGAGAATCTGGTTGCCATCGAGCTGGCCTACATCAACACAAAGCATCCAGACTTTCACAAGGATGCAGCTTTAGTACCCAGTCTTCTGAAGACCGACACAATAACCGAACCATTTGCGCAGATGTCCATGCAGCGGCGACAGAACGCGCCAAGAACAACAAATTCATCGCCACAGGTCACAAGTCAGCAACAGCAACAAGACAGTCACGAGCGACAAGACATTACACAGGTTGGTCCAAGAAAAGTAAGCCCCTATCTGTGTTAACCTATAACGAGCATGCTTCGATTAACGCCATTAACACGTCAGCTATAAACAGATAGTAATCAGACGCAAACATGTGCCTGCGATAAGAATGTGTGAAAATTCTTTCGCATAATATCTCAACCGTTGTCATAATGTCTAGGTTGAGAATTACTACGTGTCTCACAACACATGCGATCGTACGAGTGTGCAACGTCATTTTAATGACAGATTCACAGTACTCTCAGTAAACAGTTGACTCTTTTATCTCTGCAGTCTTAGATAGTCATGCCGAAGTTCTCTTGGAGTGAAGTTCCGGTTCATCTAATAATAGAGTGGGTCACTTGCATTCTCCTTCAGTTTCATTCGTGTATTTTCTAGTGCATTTGCTAGAAAATTATTGCATGCCGCTGGCTACCGTCGTTACGATACGTTTGCGCAAGACATTTTCCGCTTACTGCCGTCGTCATCGTATGTTCGCATGAGACATTTTTGCTTTCACTTTGTTCTCTTATCATGCGTCAGTTTGTTTTCGTAGCAATCAGGTGTGTAGGCCGCTTTGTTTGTGGAACACTTAATCGGGCGACGTTTTCCCCATATGGAGGACGGCTTTTAGTCTGGGAATAACTAAGATGGTGTGTTAAAACGTGAAGGTTAAGAGAGGTAACAATCTCATCAACTACGTATCAACACTCAGTCCCTGGTGACGTTCGTTGATCTGCAATTTTATGCATACTTCCAACTTCTTGTGGCGCTACAGTCCGGGGTGGACCTGGGCCTCAATCAACGAGCTTCTCCAGCTCGTCTTTTGCTATCTGCACACCATGGCTATGGCTCCTCTCCACTTGGGTGCACCACCTTAGACAAACACGTCTTCTGTTTTGTTGCGCCACTGGTTCAGTGACGAAGCTTCTTCGGCCCAGAGCCATGTTGTCCATGCGTTCTACGTCGTCCAGCTATCTTAGGCATACTTCCTACTGCTACTCAATTTATCCTATGTACTCCTTTTCGTCGAATGTGCTAAAATGTGAGTACCATTCTCTAGGTAGGTAAGTCTGAAGCGGCTGGGAAGTGCACTTAGACCTGAGTTGATCCATTGTGCCGCCACGTAGATTGATTGGGATCAATTCACTTGTCCATTTGCGGGAAACCTCTTGGAGCTTTCGATGTAGCGTAGTAGATTGTTAATTGTCACACAGGTCACACAAGTTTTCAAAGAAGTAGGCCCCCAAAAACTGTCGTCAAAGGGAAGCAAGGTCCAGGCAGGTGCAGTGAAATTCGGAATGTTCTCCACTTCTTTCTCACATAAGCAGCTTCTTCAGAAATCATTTGCCAAAGCGCCCAGCTTTCTAGCATGTGCGCCTATTAGGCAGTGTCCAGTTATAACACCGACAATAGTACTGATTAAGTACTTAAATCGTTTGGGATATAGCTAACCCCATATCACCATACTTTAGCATCACTCCTCTTTCGCGCGATTCAAGTTTCCTTAGAACATCGCGTTGTTTTTGTTGGTCCCTTTTGTTGGTTTCCAATAACTCGGCGCATGTAATGCCTTTTATCGCTGAATCGCTTTATTTGCTCATTTAATGTCAACTTTCCCACATTAATATCCGATTTCGCTTTCTGAAGTATCTTGAGTCAAAGATACTCATTGAAAGTGAATCGTTGACACCTGCGGATTGTTTACCATTTCAAAGGGAAAGTGAAAGAATTAGGAACACACCTAAGTTGGGTGCGTTCCAACTTTTAAATCAGACTGACCCATATGCTGGCTATAAGCCAGAGATATCAGCGTGGACTATTTGTCGCCTAAGATGGCAAGGTCGTGGATCCCTTATTTATATACTTATCAGGCCAACTACCACTGAAATGCCTAAACCTGAGAAATTGACGATGACGGTACTAGGCACGCTTGTCCAGTCATCAGTCCAGATCGCAAACTCACAAGTATGTATGTTGTGGCACTACACTCCGGTTGGATTTGGGTCTAACTTTTAAAACCAGTCGTGTTGTGCGTCCTATGGTTCTCTCAGGAGTGAAGGTGAACAACAATTTAATGCGGACTCCGAAAGGCGAATTTGAGAAGCATTTGTATCCAACTATAATCTTTGAGCATTGTCAGTGACTCGGAAAAATGCGTTGCCGTGAATAATGAAAATTGTTTTCTTTGCTTTCTTTGCCGATAATGATAAGTAGATAAGTAAGTAAGTGAGTAAGTAGTAAGTCGGGAATTGAACCTAGACATTTAGCCTAGGAGTCGACGTACTTATCCACTACGACGAGGCACGCATATGCCGTCTATAAAAAATAGGATTCAATCTGAAAAATCTAACCTTTTCTCCAATCCATTCACTGGATTGATTCGCCAGTAAAAGAAGTTCCGGACTAATGTCAAGTCAACTCATTTGACAGTTTGGCAAGACATTTGATAAAAGATCCGTCGCAGTCTATGCTGAAAATTTTGAAAAACCATTTCTACAGACTTTTAAACGCCAATGAGGATACAAATACTGTCCGGCAGATTCCACTCATTTTGGATTATGATAGATAAGAATTCCGTTCCCCCGATCTAGACGAGGTCAAGGTAGCATTATCGGCACTGAAGTCAGACAATCTGCTGCAATCGTTAAAGCAGCCGGAGATGATTAAGTCCTAGCTCATCTGTAAAATAGGATTGGAGGAAAGCATGTCCGGTGCCGTTCTGTGCCTAAAACCTTCCGTCACCAATCTGAAATGTCATTATCATTGTGGTTTCAGACCAGCGAAAGCCACAATAGACCAGATTCTCACACTAAGGTAGATCCTGGAAAAGATTCAAGAAATGCAAATCGACACCCACATCTTATTCCTTGATGTCAAGGCTGCTCATGACAGCCTGCACACAAACGAGCTTTACAGCGCCATGTCTTACTGCCAAACTCGTCAGGTTGTGCAGGATGACGCTAAAGAACTCTCGCTGCTCCATCAAAGTCGGTAACGAATTCACCAAGACATTTTTTTCGGAGGATTTTTGAAACACTGCATTGGAGCACTCAGACTCAAAACCAGTTCATTGTAGTGTCAGATAGCAACCTACTCCAGTGCCGTTAACAGCAAATGGTGACTGGACCAGATTCGATTTCACTGGGATTCGAACCAGGGACCCCTCTAACTTGGGAGAGGCACTTAACCAATTGCACCATCCAGTCGCCTTTAATGTCAAAAAAATGTAGGCAAGGCGACGCGTTGTCCTGTGACTTTTTCATCATGATTCTTAAGAAGATCATTTAAGACTCCCTGGCCAACGGTAGGATCACGATCTCCGAAAAGTCTTTGCAATTGTTGACATACGCGGATGACATTGACGTGATCGGTCTTGTAGCGCTACAGTCCGGAGTCCACCTGTGCCTTAGCCAACATATGTACCTCTCTAGCTAGCGCGATCTTTTGCCAGCTGTCGCCAATTGCGCACGCCAAGTTAGTTGAGGTCACGCGCAAACTTAGACGTTGACATCCTCGTTTGCGTTGTTCCACTGGTTCAGATTTGAAGGGTCTGTCATAACTGGGTCATAATATTCGCATAGAGCGCCATCTATTGTTTGTCATCACTAAGACGTTCTAACCTGCCTTCAGCGGTAATGATTGCAAGCCCGGCAGCATCTTCGTTTAAATTGTTATCAAATTTTAAATTTTTTTTCGTGCCTTACAAAATCTGATATGCCTTTATTTTCAAAACTAACAAAACCCATTTCGCCAAAGCTTTCCAAAATATCCTCGGCTCATTGTTTATGAAATGCCCTGTTTATCTCATTTCAGAATCAACAACAGCAGCAAAACCAAATTCAACAAAATGGTGAGCATCACACACCAATGAACTGGCTCTCAAACATGTTGCCCCCAGCTCAAATGCGTTTGGAAAGCATAGATAATTCAGCAAGCCACACACCAATTCACAACACCTTAGCTAGCCCCGTGAAAGCTGTTAACCTACTCCCAGACGTTCCAAGTCACAATTCAACAAGAAGACTTACCGACAAAGAGCAAAAAGATTGTGACGTTATTGGTAAGGACTCAACTAAACACTTCTTGAAATTAATTCTAACAGTTCTCCGTCTGTCTCATCAGAGCGCCTCATCAAATCATATTTCTACATTATTCGAAAGTCAATTCAAGACTCTGTACCAAAGGCGATTATGCATTTCTTAGTTAATTACGTTAAGGATAACCTACAAAGCGAGCTAGTTACACATTTATACAAGTCGGAGAGGGCCGAGACTCTGCTCAATGAGTCCGATCACATTGCAGTAAGAAGGAAAGAGGCGGCCGACATGTTGAAGGTAAACTCGCATCTCTTTCAATCCACGTTTTCACCTCCACAAGTGATGCGATGTCTCTTTTCAGGCACTTACCCGGGCGAATCATATAATCAGTGAGATCCGAGAGACCCACATGTGGTAAACCTTCACCAACACACACCAGAACGTATTTATTTGCACGATTAATCGATTGACTATCCATGCTAAACCACACGAGACAACAACCGTATTGAATTTAAGCCCATGATGCGCGTCAACGTGCAGTGCTCGACAGACATATGCCGACCAACCGCTGATAGTCAATCAATTACAGTTTTTTATATATACACACATATATGAATATATTACCATAATACTACTTAGATATTTACTTTTCAGGAAGCAAGTAAACAGAGCATAATATTGATATACTAAGTGTGTCTAGGAGTTTGATGTTTGCGGCGGAGTAGGACAGCAAACTACCTTAATTTTTCATTTGTTTGGTTTGAGTTTAATTATATTTTGTATGTTTGTTGCGAAGAAGTTGAAGGAAGCTGTCTTAAAAAAGAAAACTCTTTCGACTGCACTTGTTATAGCTATTGTAATTCTAGTAAATGTCCTTTTCTCTTTGAGTTTCTTTTCATATAAATGTGTACCGTTCTATGTCCAATGCGTGTTTCCCCTTCAACCTAGAGTTTAAGATGTTAAGGCCAAAATGATATATCACACGTTAGTTAAAATATGTATGACACGCCCGAAAGAGAAACACTACAGCTGAGCATGTGATCGCCATGTAGTTGCATAGAATTGTACATCACTGCATTCGTAGATAACCCAACCTTGACTCATATTCAAATTGCATCGGAAAACTTTTAGATATAAGCTATCATTCCCGGTAAGCAAAAGGCAAAAAATAAAACATAATCCTATTAGGAAATGAAAATAAACAATAAACTTTGTGACATGAAGAGTATGTGACAAACGCTAGTCTGACATTGTTCTTTTGATAGTCTTTGAGGTTAAATAAACGAATTACAAAGTAAAAGAATTTATCGTGGTTTTCATTCTTTGAAAAATTTCCAATCCTGGAAAAGTTAAAGGTTCATTAGACAAGTGACTTAAATCATCTGAGAACACAATGCGATTGTAGCATGGGATGATACTGGTGTAGTGATTTCTTCCTGGATGGCGCTCCAGTGCGGATTGAACGTGGGAATCAACAAGCCTTTCTAGTTGCTAGAATCTCTTGCTTCTTTTTCTTCTTGTGGTGCTACATTCCGGGATAAACTTGGGCCTAAGCCAAAATGCCTCTTCAGCTAGCGCAATCCTTCGCTTGTGCCGCCTTAGACGTGAACGTATTCTGCTGCGTTGTCTCACAGGCTTAAAGAAGATTCTGCGGCCCGCTGCTAAGTTATCCATGCGGTATAGACGACCCAGCCATCTTAGGCACTGGATCCGCTGACGCCTCGCTGTACTTTTTCTGATGGGGCTATAGTCCGGGGTGGACTTGGGTCTCAATCAACAAGCGTCTCCATCCAGCACGATCTTTGACGACCGCTAGCGTCAATTGCGCACGCCAAGTTGGCGTTTCCACTTGTGTGGAAATCGTCGCCATCGTCCCTAGAGCAGTGTTTTTCATGCGCTGTAAATGGGCTAGCCGTCTTGGGCGTTGAATTCGTAGACGCTTCGCTAGAATCACATCGCTCTACAGCCCATAACTTTGAACTGGTTGAATCTTTTTATTGTTCTTAACTTTTCTCTTGATAAAACAAGAGCTTCTTTATCTGATTTGGGTATTGTCTATGCATCTGCCCTGGGACTATAAAATTCTTTCGAGATAGGCTTCTGTTACTGAATTACCTTTTGAGCCCAAGAAAGCAGCGGTTGACAAGAATTATTCTGCGATTGATCTCATTACTGAATTGATGTTTGTACTGAGCCAATGTAGACGACGTTCTGACTACCAACTGCTGCTGCTATGACGTTCTTGCCAAGTCGTCGATGTTGTGTGTCTTTTCTTGATGGCAGCATATGCTTCGTTTTGCTCTCACCGCCAGACCAACTTTAGCCGTTTCCCTTTCAATGCCAAGAAACAACCTCATTCTAGCACATAAAATTACTTGATGTCCACCTGAGCTTACGTGCACCACCTAACCTTTATCATGATCGTTTTGTGTAGTGTTGTCCCACAAGTTCAGAGTCGAAGATTCTTTGGATCGGAGATCATCTAAACCTATGCACGAAGCACGGCTAACTAGACACATGTCATTATAGAGTCTGTATAGTTCCGTATTATACAAATAGAACCCAAGATCGTACGCAAAACTTTTCTCTCGCTCTTGCCATCTGCTATACCGAGGTGAACTTGATGTTGCATAGGTTCAACTTGATCTTTTATGAAATGGCTGTTATGCAATTGTCCTCTTTTTTGTGACCGAGCCAGTTTTGTCGGTGGATTTTTGCCTTCCGGACTATATTCACATCCTTGACAGCTCGTAGAGCTGAGGTTGTGTCTTCTTCTGTGTCAATTTTTGCTCGACTCGGCCTGCTGGGAACATGCGACAATGTCTATGTCATCGACGTGATCCAGAAGCTCGACCAATTTGTTGATTGTGTCTTTTGTGTTTACACCTGCATGGTCTAACATTGTTGTGGTCAAACACCTTACAGTTTACTGGTCGTTATATCATATTATACTGAATTAATCATTAAAGTCATTCACTATTTTTACAATAATTAATAAAATGTCCGGTTAAAGGTTCACAGATCAACTTCGCCAAAATTCAGACTAACATTAACCATCATGAAAATTAAAAACCGAATCCGTTTCTTTCAGCAAAGGCTGTCACATAAAAACAACAACAGTGAACTTGGCATCACTTATCAGTGTATTGTGACGTACGCACAAAAATTGTTCTTACAGCAAGTGGTTGTCGAAAGTTGGGGTGAATTGTTTTGTTTATAATGAGAAGAAAAAAGGAGAAACGAAACTTTTGGCTAAACAGCGAAATCGGTTGTATGTTGAACCTTGTGCGGCAAATGCACAGCAGACAAGGAACAACCACAACAACCCACTACACATTTGTGGAAATTGCCAATCAGATGAGATCGTTCGGTTTTCCAAACAAAAGTCCCACACAGATCCGCAGGAAGTGGTTTCAAATGAAATCCGCATACCTATGCTACAAACGAGGCAACAAAGATCGAATACTGCTTATTCCGGAAAAATTTCGAGAAGTGATTGCAAATTTCGTTGATGCCGAGTATCATGGAATCAAAAGTCCTCTACCAGATCTACCCGAACTTGAGCCTGTGATGCCAGTCAAAAAAGTTGAGGCACCAGTTCAAGAGACAAAACCAGTTCCGCCACCAGCACCAAAACCAACTGTGCAAAAGGCGAAAGCCACCGAGCAACCTAAAGTCGATAAACAAAAACGAAAACGAAAGGACAGTCACGCAGAAGGTAGCAAAAAAAGATCTTCACTGTGGAATTCATGTAACCGGAGATTTATCCTTTCAGATCAAACCTTTAGTGACCAGAAACTCACCAAGCTCACAAATCGCCTTAAAAGTGTACAAAAATCACTGCAAAGAGAATTCTCAAGTCGACAGAAAGCCCTAATGGAATACGAACACAGCTTGCAGCAGGAACGAGACAAAAGTCTGATGGAATATTTTACAAAATCAACAGAGGAAATATTATCGGCTTCATTTAGCATACTTGGGCAGTTTGCTCCAAACAAGTAGTAAATCAAAATTTATATTTTTAAGTAAACAAAATATTTATAGATATTTATGAGAGCGTTTTTTATTAGTCTTCAGCCTTTTCTGGAGGTGGCCCACATGGCTGGAGCATTCTTTCCATTATATTGAAACGTATACGTGCCTTTGACTCGTTCTCAGCGATTGCGAAGTAATTAAGCATATCGTAGTGTCCCAGATAGCTAGCCAATGAATCCCGGTGCTGATTGGTGAGCCACTCGTACTTGGTTGTGTCGGCATGACCAGTTCCAATGTATTTACTCTGCAGATGCTCTAGTTGACTGTGAATATTGTATCGGTCTCCCATTATGTCGTTTCAATTCTAGATGAATGAATTAGTTTTTCTGAAGGAATTGCGTTTGATTATTAAATGAATTTGCGTATACCTTTCTTCTTGGTCTATAAACAAACGATTACCAGGACGTTTGAAATGTCAAACCTTGGTTGTCATTTAGCTCATTTAGTGTTCGTAAATCACCAATGTCAGGGATGTTAAAATGTGAATTACGTTGATTTGCATCTGCTTAAAGTATTTCGTGCAGTTTCATGAATTGTAAAAGAAAATTCAAACAAATCGTGGACAAACAAATTTTATTTACTTGACAATAAAGTATACATTAAATGCTTAATTATATAGTTACTACATAAAATTGAAAAAAAAAATTAGCATACTCGAACATAAAATGAAAACGGTTTAGCGTTTAACATTGATAATCTGATAAAACCATATTGAGACATCTTTTCTTTCTAAGTTTGGCAAAATCAGCACACAATTTGGCAATTACGAAGACCACATTCTCTTCATAGACATTGCATCTTTGGCAAACGTGTACAACAATATCCTCCACTTTTAATCGATCTAATTGTTTTTTCCCATGTAAATTGTGTGTGGAGAGTACATCTGCTTCGAAAATATATTCCGTTAAGAAACTAGTGGCTAATTCGTAGGAATACCATGGAATTTTAACATAAACTTGCCATGAGATCACTGTCTTATTTGCACCTATATATAAGTATTCATACTTGTGAGGTTTTGCGGGTTTCGGATATTCCAAAGGAACTTTAATAGTCATCTTAGATGATATTCTGTTTCTTTGGAGTGAATGGAGTGAGTAGAATGAATCGTAGGCTTGTGGTGGTAAAGGAACGTTTGTACAAATTCCTTGGAACTCTATGCTATTTCTGATTTGCATTTCGCGTGTGCCCAAATCATAACGTGCACGAGGCAACATGGGAATAAGCAATTTAGTTAGATCTGTCATTATGGAACTACAATGAAATGTAAATAATTAAATTTAACTTTAGTCACACTTAATATTTGTTAAAAGTTACAAATTGTTAAAAAAAAATAATTAAACCCACCATCGGAGACAAGGAGCCGTAAACTTTATGGATGTGTAACTGATTATTGAATGCAATTTAATATTTCTAAAAACAGTTAGTTACTGTTCTTCATTTAAACTGTCAATTGTTTTAGGGAAAAGTTTTAAAATATCCTCAAATGGGAGTATTCAGTCAACAACTCTTGGTTATAATGTGGTAATGTTAAAAATGATTACTAGTTTTAATTAAAAACTACATTCTTCCCTATAAGAGATAACCCTGCGCATATATACCCCATTCTGTACATAAACATTTCTGTATACTCTCCAAAAATGTCGAGAATCATTTCATCAACCAAAGTGACTTCAATTATGTTAAGCGGTTAGATGACGGTTGTCGAAAATTGTTTTAACTCACAAGCATTGAAAAAATCATTGCGAACCTCAGAAGTTTAAGAAAACGTTTAGCAAGTAATATCTAGCGATATATTCTTGTACATTTCACGGCAAATCATGTTTTGCCTATCGTAATAAGCGTACTTTTTAGAAGCCAACGCAGGTCAGATATAAGTACTTTTCAAAAAAGATAACTAAAACCATAAATTAACTTTTTAACTCTTATATTATATTTTCGAAAACAGATCTAGCATTTCATAGCAAGGCGAAATTCACTTATTTCGATTGGTTAGGATCCCAGGCTTCAATTTTCGGACGTGTGGTACTGTATGGCATATATTGCTCTGAAAATGAAAACATTAGCAAAATACTCACTATCAACAAACAATTCTTATTCTTACCCTTGGTTCCAGATAAATTCTCCGAATGATCAGCCATCCACTTGTACTTGGGGCGACTTCCGTCACGAATGGGTGGAAGATCCGTCTGGATGAAGCAAAAAGTTAATTGCATGTACTCTTCACTTAAAACACCATTTTATTTACTTTATAATGCATCCATCCGTACCATTCTGCAGGAATTTGAGAACCATCGTATTCAAAACCTTTGTGTTCGGCAAACTCAACCCAACGATTTCTTCCATAGAAGTAGTAAGGGTTTTCAAAGTACTTGTTACCGTACTTATCAGTTCCAACGTGGTTACCCAATTTCAACTCATCAGTTCTATTCAAAACAAACGTAGAAAAATATAAATATCATCTGCATAGTGAGAAAAATAAATTATATAAGAACCTGAAGAGTTTTAAGTAGGTATTTATTACACCTCCATTTTGGCGAACGATTTCAAAGAGTTTTCCCAAGCGGCTGATACCAAGATATTTGGCCATTTTGCACAACTGCTAATAAATGAATTTACATTATTATTTGTATGATAATTGTAAAAAGAAAATTGTGTTTTAGGATATTACCAAATGCTGGACAAATTGACAGTTCTTCCTATTGGGGAAATGTCAATCGATGACATCTAACTATTTTTGACAAACGAAATATTTACTTATAGGGTGTAGGCAAAGTTTCATTAAGGCCGTACTCATATCGCTTTTCATGTTTACAGCACTGAAGGAGTGTGCCAATATTTTATTCGTAGAATAATTTTATCATACATGCGGCAACGTTGAAAATTAAACTTTGAAAAAAATTCAGTTTTATAGAGCAATCGACACACGGCCTTAAACTAAAACTAGGCATTGCATCGCATTCCACCACAACTACAATTTCGACCCAACTAACCTTGTGTGGTAATTATCTGATGTGGTGTTTGTTTAACTTCTCAGACGTAAAAATTTAGCCTTTCGCCTCCTGTCGGTACACGTATGTAAAATCCCGAATCCACAGGAGATTATTTTTATCACAATGCTCAGCATGAGATTAAATATCTTGTGTATTAACTTTATTTCATCTTATGATCAGCGATCTCTCGTTCTGCAGTTATCTTCTTAAATATATGTCTAACATGAAATTTGATAGACATTTTTTTGCTTTTGTGTCATTTTTTGTCTCGTTGATTGTTTGTGGCGCGTCGTCTGTGGAAATGTAATTTGTCATTTTCCAACAGACATTTAGTTGGAGACCTATATCTCGGCGCGGTGCTCTCTATCCAGTGTAAAAAATTGGTTAAAATACAAGAAGCATGTGAATTGAGCTTTAAAAACAGACCCTTAAACTTTTCTCACACGGAATCTTCTCTCAAAAAGACAAACAGAACCAACTTCCTCAAATGTCACTTTGACATCTGCATGTACAAAATAAAAAAAGAACTCTTATCAATTTTGACAATTGGCATTTTTGTGAATCACTTTGATTTCAACTCACTATATTTTTTCGTATTTTTTGTACCAAATTTGCTCAGTATATTGTAGAATTTTTCAAATCGCCACTTAATATGGCTAAGAATACTTCTAGTTATGCATTTCGAAAAATCGATGTTGATCAATACAACGAAGATAATTTCAAAGAAGATGAAGCAGCCGACTCAGCGGTCTCAATGGGGCCGGATGAAAATGAAATCACTAACCTGCTTACCCAAGGAAAACACATAGAAGCTTTATTAGGTGTACTTCAGAGCGCACCACTTCGTTGCAAACAACAGCATATTAAAGTATTAACAATGTTCATTGTATTCGTTCATATATAAATTATTTTGTGTGTATTTTAGGACCACGCCTTAAACGTTACACTCAGGGTTCTACTGTCCATTAAGGCCTCCCAAATGGACTCTGCTATTGAGTCTTTAGAACAAAACGACTTACTAGACATACTGATGAAATACATTTATCGTGGTTTCGAGATACCATCTGAAGGTTCCAGTGGCCATCTGTTGCAGTGGCATGAGAAGGTATATGCCAAAGGTGGAGTCGGTTGCATAGTTCGGGTATTGTCGGATACAAACAGAGCCTAGAAAAAGGTGGATTACTAGCATAACAAAATTCTGACGCCCTCAAGATGAAGGAAATCAAAATTTCTAGGTTTTATTCCAAGTTTCCGATAGGAAATTCGTTGAATTTATTTTTAAAATAAGAAGTATTAAAAGTCATGAACGTTTATTTGCCGAAAGGATCTATTAAATATTTTCATTTTTCTTACCTGTAAACAATAGAATGAGAAATATACCTAATGTATTGATTTCACTACCTTAATGGTACGAAAGAAATAATTTACTTCGAATTCGGTATAAAACGTCTTCTGATTACACACTTATATATAATATAGAATGTTTTAAACATTGCTGGTTAATTAATGCACATAAATCACTATATCACCATCAGCTCATGGCCGAAGTGAAGCCTCAGTCTCTTGTTCAATCCACAAGAAACAGACTCATTTCATTACACCAACTGCAGGATAACTAAGCATTGCGTATACGATTTTTGTCCCATATTGTGCAACGTCAGAAACAATTCATGAAAACTTTGAAAGGTTCTTAAGTCGGTTGTTTCAGGCAGGAAGGTTCATAATTGACGAAATCTGCCAGCTGTGACAGATTTTGGAAAAGATTCGGGAGTTTTTAACCTACACAATATCTATGTGTCAAACGACTGGATGGCGCAGTTGGCTAAGTGCCTGACCCAAGTTAGAGGGGTTCCAGGTTCGAATCCCAGTGAAATCGAATCTGGTCTAGTCACCATTTGCCGTTGGAATCAAATTAACGGCGCTGGAGTAGCCGTACCTGCTACCTGGTAGTACAATGGACCAGTTTTGAGTCTGAGTGCTCTAGTAGTGTTTCAAAAATCCTCCGGAAAAAAATACCTATTTGTCGATTTTAAGGTAATATGACAGTGTGAATGGAGATGAGCCATACATTCATTCTTGTCAAAATCATCAGGCTGTGCAGGATGACAATGGAGAACCCTCTCTGCACTGCGGGTAGGTAATGAACTAATTGAGACATTCAATATTAAAAAAGGTTCAAAACCAAGCGAAGCACTGTTATAACTCTCTCTCACTGAAACAAGCCGTCATGAACTATAAACCCTAATTAACCCAGTCGTGCTATTTGCTCCAAAAGCATGGATCATGGATCAATAGCGTATGAAGAAGCTTTTGGTTGATTCTAGAGGAAAGTACTGCGGTTTATCATTGGTCTCATTTACCTTCAAGAAGAAGCCTAAACTAATCTGACACACAACTTTACTGACACCCTACAGGTACTATTAAAGACTCACTTTCCCGGGTGTATTATAAAATCCAACACTACAGACGACATACGGGCTAATGCCTTCTTCTACAAAGGCAGAAACACTGACGTCAATGACTACATTACATATGAAAGAGTCGACTGGGCAATTAATAGCTTCAAACCCTTTAAAGCCCCTGGACCAGATGGTATACATTCCCCCAACAAGTTAAAGGCATTATTAGTCAAAATCATCCGAACCAGCCTAATAAATAAATATTTTCCACGTAAATGGAGAATGGTAAGGGTAATATTTATACCCAAAGGGGGTAACAAACCACCCGAAAACCCAAAGTCCTACCGACCAATCAGTCTTTCCTCATTTCTATTAAAAATGACGGAAAAACTGATAGAACTGGTCATAAGATCAACACTGGAAAAAGCACCACTCCATAAACTACAATTTGCTTACCAAAAGGGTAAATCTACAATTACCGCCCTCCATAAAGTAACGGATATAATAGAAAAATCATTGAAAGCAAAAGAGGTCGCGATTGGCGCCTTTATGGACATAGAAGGAGCATTTGATAATGCAAATCATTTATCGCTAACAAATGCACTTAGCAGAAAGAAGGTCGATCCCCTTATAATCAAATGGATTAACGTCATGCTAAAACAAAGGCAAATAACAGCCAAATTAGGTACATCAGAGGTAGTTATAAAAACTATTAGAGGTTGTCCTCAGGGGGGTGTCCTATCCCCACTTCTATGGTCAATTCTAGTAAATGAACTTCTCTACGTACTTAATAATAATGGCTTCACAGCCATCGGTTATGCTGACGATATAACCATAATTATAAGAGGTAAACATGAAGATACTATAGGAAGCCTCATCCAAAGAGCCCTAGAAATAACTTGGAACTGGTGCGATGAAGAGGGACTCTCCATCAATCCCAGCAAAACAAACATAATTCGCTTCACAAAGAAAAACTTCAAACCCTAAAAATCAAAGAGACCTGCATTTCATTAAAGGAGGAGGTAAAGTTTCTGGGCATAACACTGGATCAAAAACTCACATGGAATGCACATATTCTAAGGCTATTAAAGCTCTCTGGTCCTTAAAACAACTCGTAGGCAAAACATGGGGACTAAACCCAAAAATGAGTCTGTGGATCTACAATCAAATGATTAAACCAACCATACTTTATGGCGCTGCTGTATGGTGGAAAAAATGTGAACAAAAAAGTGCCATGAACAAACTTAATAAAGTTCAAAGGCTAGCGTGCATTCGCACTATCGCTGCAATGAGAACGACTCCAACTGCAGGAATGGAAGCTTTATTAAACATTCCCCCATTACACACTACTATAAAGGCTGAAGCTGCAAAACAAGCCTTAACAGTACAAAGAAACTATAAATACAAAGAAGGAGACCTTGTGGGGCATCTAGAGATTCTCAAAAAAGTAGATAATATCTGGGAGTTGACACGAGTGAGTGATCTGATGCATCCAAAGTTGAATTTCAAAATACACTACAAAGTACTCATACCAAGCAGAGAAGAATGGAACAACAACCCCCCGTGGATGAATGATGGAGCCCAAAAATGGTACACAGATGGGTCGAAATCGGAAAACAAGGTAGGGGCTGGAGTGATAGGACCAAGATGCAGCCTACACATTCCTCTCTGTAATGAGTCAACAATATTTCAAGCCGAGCTGTTCGCAATAAATGAAGCAGCACACCGCATTAAAGACAGAAAACCCACAAATACCAAAATATACATATTCTCAGACAGTCAAGCGGTTCTTAAAGCGCTAAATGGCTACACATTCAACTCTAAGGCTGTCTGGGAATGTCACAATATACTAAACAAAGTGGCAAGTAACAACAGGTTAAAATTGATCTGGGTGCCAGGCCATGAAAACCATGAAGGGAATGAAAAGGCTGACATACAAGCTAAGAAAGATGCTCAGGTACCTTTTACGGGGCCTTCACCCATTTATGGATTCAATAACACGGACACAAACGTACACCTAAACAAATGGGTTATAAAACAAAAGAATCAGTTCTGGAACAATCAAGAGGGTACTCAAGAACATTCATGGAACAAAATCACAATCCCAAAAGAGCCAAAGAAGCTCTAGAACTTAATAAAGCAGACCTTAAAGTTCTATGTGAAGCACTAACAGGACATGGGGCATGCAACTACCACCTTCACAAATTGGGTCTTAGCAGCACAGAAATCTGTAGGCGATGTGGACAGGCCAAAGAAACAATGGAACACATACTGACCGTCTGTCCAAGTCTTGCCCGAGAAAGATTTTAAATGACACACCAAACAAATGTAACAGGGAAAGACTTTCAAGAAATCCCATCTAGAGAAGTTGTCAAATTCTTAAAGGCATCACTAAAATCCTATGGTCGCAGTACTAGTGTTATATACATACATGACACACGCCGTGTTCTTCAATTCAATTCAATTCAAACGTATGCAGACGAAGGATTCCTAAAAAACTCGGTCTTATTTATTACAAACGAAAATGTACAATCTAGAGTTAAGTTAGGACAGATGTTCATCGCCGCAACCTGAACTGTTCTAGATGCCTCCAAAAAAACGAAGTGTTTAATTTTGAGGCAAAATAAAAACACAAAAAAAATGTTTGTAGTCAAATGTTTTATTGAGTTAACATTCCTCGTTTAAAATATAAATAAAATAAAAACCTTAAGTACGTGAATCTTTAATTGAATGAGATGGTATTGTATGTGTAAATGGCAAACTTGAACTTCTTCCCAAGTGTATCTAAACACTCGGTGCATATGCGTAGTTTCGTCTTTTTACTGTTCGTTGCAAAAAATTGTGTATGCCCGAATGCACATTTTTTCGTGTACGGTTTTGGCATTGCTCCATCTTCCGATTCACAGTCGGAGTCGTTGCTGAAATTGATGTCAGAATCGCTATCAGAGTCTGGATCGGGATGTGTTTTCGGTTCGTCTACATCCGTTTGAGTTAAGACGATGATTTTGTATTTATCTCGACTAAATTCTTTTCGGATTTCGAAAAGCCAACAATTGATCAAATGTGTCAGCTGCATGAAATCGGAATAACTCTGGCTCGTGTCCCTTATCTGATCTTCATAGAATTTATTTATCGTAATTCTGGCATCTTGTGGTTGACGATTGGTACGACTGTTTCGATAACTTTCCCTGAGTCTGAAAACACACTTGTATGCCTTTGTTCTGCCTGGTTTCAGAGGCTCCACCAGAACTTCGTAATATCCATCACATGCTTCTTGGACGTCTTTTAGATTCTTCAGAGCCTTCGAAAGTAAACCGTAATATGCTTTCATTTCCGATTTTTCTGCCATTTTTATTTATAAAAAAAACGTGGTTTATAAAATCCAAAATATTTACTCAAAGACAATTACAAACATTCAGTGAACTAAGGATGACTAATGATGACAATCACTTGCACATTGAGGAGAAGAGAAAGTTAACGGACCTACTGAAATCGCCGCTGTTCCCCTTGTTTCATAGTGAGCCAAAACTTCTCAAGGTCTGTCAAAATAGTGCCTGGAATGAGATGATAAGTTGAACATCCTAAGGGCACATACGAACGTAATAAAGTGAGCCAAAGATTGAGAAGGGCATCCATTTTCAATAAATATGGGGCATGAATCATTTAGCGACTCGACTTGGCTTAATGCGAACGCTTCTCTGATAATCCGTATACCGCGTCATCTATTTGTGATTAAAATATACCACATTTATGATTTAGTTTTCGATCAAATGTTTATTTCCATTAATTGTTTTGATCTTGCATATTTTATGTTGTTTATCGCCTTCGAGAAGGTTTTCGATAGCTTGAATCGAGATGCCATCTAGTTGGCCACAGGAAAGGCATTCCTATTATAAAGGCTACATAGAAAGGTGATAAGTTTCTCTTTCTACACAGAGTTGTGTGAGGAGTTTGAGGTTCAAAGTTGAGTTCGTCAAGGGTCCAGACTGTCACCACTATTGTTTCGTTATCATTGATCTGCTTTCTGCATTGTTGACGAAAGGAAATTATGGAAATCGATGGACTATAACATCTTATCTTAAACGGCTTTAATTACGGTGAGGATGCTTGTCTACTTTCACATCGGATAATGAACCTTCATCTGATGGTCCACAAACTACAATTAGAATTTACTATATGATTTCTGTTCAAATATCCGCGACGGGGGTTCCTGCAGCACTCGATTCTGATACGTTTCAGCACGTATCGGGCAATAATTCGACCATAACTTGAGGAATCTTCGTTTTTAAAACGTCAAGTGTTTGCAAATTGTGTGCATAAACATGATTTAATTCCCAGCACCACAAAAACTAATCCAACATTGACAAATCACACGATATTTGTGGTCAGTTCACATCAACAATCCCTGAATTAACTCGTCCAGGAAATGTTTCATGCAATATCGCCAAAACGAAAAGTTTCCAACTCCATATCCTCGATTTGTGGACATAAAATCAGTTACCATTTGGCTTTAGCGATGAAAATTGACGGTTACACTTTAACCATTTTCGAAGAAGTAGGGACGTCATCGGCCTAAATTGTACAGCGTTTTACACTAGCAATTCGACTGCTCGGATTTCTCACATTGCTCTCTTCTAACCGTGTGGAGGGATGAAATCGAATCAGAAAAAATTGGAAACCGCAAAAGAGAATGACTGATAGTTGAAGCAAGCGACATCCTCGCGTAAATCCCGCCATATAGTGACTTTTTGTGGATGCAATGGTGGATGTATTATCACTTGCCCATATACAACACTTTTTTTTTGTTAAAAATTGATTGAGAAATGAGCCTCATAATTGAAGAAAATATTGTACAAGAGCTGGTCATGTAAACTCTTATGTTCAAGCACCCAATCGGCATATGTTCTACGCATTCCGTGGTCAGTTGGCTTCAATTCTTGAGTGAGTTGAACTGTAGATGCAAATCCAAATCCAAAATAAGCAGTATGACAAGTCCAAATGCTCTCCGTGAAATCGATTGGTTTGAATCATCAAAACACGGCGCAGAGGCATGGACAATATCCCAAGCGGATGAACAGTCTCTTGGTCTGTCCGAGAGAAAAGTTCTGCGCGATCTTTGGTCCTGTTTGCGTTGATGGCATTTGGAGGAGAAGGTTCAACCACAAACTGTATGGGCTGTACAACGACATGAGTCTAGCCAGGCGTCTACGGATACAACGCCTAAGATGGCTACGCTATGTAGAGCGTATGGACAACTTAGCTTCGGCCCGATGAGTCTTCGACTCTGAACCTGTGGGACAACGCAACAGAGGACGTCCGCGTACAAGGTGGCGCACACAAGTCGAGGGGGACCTCGGCCGGCTTGGTGTGCGAAACTGGAGACAGCTGGCGAAAGATCGTGTTGGCTGGAGAGGCATGTTGAGTGAGGCCCAGGTCCACCTCGGACTGTAGAAGAAGAAGAAGAATCGTCAACACTTTCACTAGGGGCAAGCATATTTTCTGCAGAGCGCACATTCATCTTTAGCCTTTAGATTTCTGTAACAGAGCCAGTCTCTTTTTTACAGTTTTGCTTATCGTACGATCAAATGGATGATTATGTCGGCCGTAATTTGCTCATAATGCACGAAACGTCCCTTCAACATTATTTTTGCCGCAACTATTAAACAGTCCACATTGTAAAATGGCAAATTTTAAACTGAACATGTTCGCTCTAAGGGCTATTCACATTAGCGGCGAACTGCAAACTGCAAACTTCGAAATTCGCGAATTTTGACACTTCGCTGGTAGCCGCGAATTGTCAGTGTAAAATTTAAAATTTCAAATGCTCTTGCCCAGAAATTTCACAAATTTTTTATTCGTGAAGTTTTGGATCGAAAACAGCTCATTGTAGATCGTGAATTCAGTTTGACAATTCGTAAAGGGATTGTTGAATTCGCAGAAAAAAAAGCAAAATTGATAATTTTCTTAATTAAAACTCAAAAAATATAGTTTTTACTTTATGAAAATATTCGATAATTCAAAACGCACATTCTGGCATACCAAAAAGTGTATATCTGATATTTCCTGAAATATGATTATTTGGATAAAATTCGCGTTCGAAATTCGCGCTTTATAAGAAAGGCCCTTTATATGACGTAAATGATTCGGTTCGGTTTAACGTAAATGATTAAGAGAGGAATGTTAGATCCGGATCAAGAATTGAATGACCCTGTATAAGCCAATTTGTCTAACACTGGCAAACACTTTAACATTGCGTACTTATAAGTTAATGGGTATAATCAAGGACCTTCAAACAGAATACCTAACGTAATTTTATTTGATTTCATAGTCGTAGTCTATGACAACCCCTGCAACACTTATCTTTCCGCAGTTTCTCACTGACATACAATATATCTGTTCCAGTAATTTCTTACCGAAAACTAGCATTTTCTCGCATTTCAAGGAGTGAGGATAAAAGTCTCCTAAATTGATCAAATTGCAAAAAAGGCAACGAACGCGTTAAACATAAAAACTTAAATTATGAAAGAAGAGTATACGACCTAGAGCAAGTCACTAGTAGAAATAATACTCGAACAGTCCTACTAAAACGGTTCTGGTGAAGTGAAACATGTCTCATGGCAAGTAATACGAGCTGTCTGCGTACATGAGTTCAGTTACGTCCCTCCGAACTATCGGTATTTAAAAAAAGAAATGATAAGTTGGCAGTAGTTCTTGTTTGTTGCGTTTTACTTGCACATGCATAGTAAATGACCTCAAAAAATTGTGTGTTCAGAAAACGACAAATAACTTCCGTGCATGTGAAATATTTTTGTCAACTGATTGTGTCTTAAAATTGCGGATCAAGATTACAAGATAAGCATTTAATTAATCTGACATTTCCACTTCAACCGCTCGTAAATATTGTCCATCCACGTGTACGGTAACTATAAAGTTAACAACTTCTGCCGAAGAAGCTCAGACACATCTCTTAATAAGGCTTGTTACCAAATGATTTCCATTTCATTTACAGTGAACAAATGTCAAAGTTATAACTGTTAAAAGAGACAAGATAGACAACATAGAATATATTGTGTTTCTATTGCAGACACAGTTTCTTCAGGACTGTATGACACATATTTGCACGTCTGGCTGAAAACAAAGCAAATATCTTTATTAATTTAATCAATTTCCAAGCAACAAGAGCAGCAAACATGGGAAGTTTGGAAAGTTTTTCAAATGGTCCACGCCCAGTAGAATACACCAGTCTTATGAAGAGTCTTTGCTCAGTCGATAATATGTACGATGAGGTATATTATGAAATAACAGTACAACCAAAGTCACCAATCAACGGACCGATTTTTCGCTATATTCTCGAGGAACTACCCACTTGTCCTTGTACTGTGCCCCGCAAAGACAGCTTCCATGTGAACGGATCGATAAAAACCCGAACAAGTCGTACGCGAAAAATGCAAAGACAATTTCAGCGTTATTCTGAGAAATCATATCAAGCCATTAAAGTGCTATACAAAAAGTTTTCAAAACTAGATTACCAATTGTCTTTGACAAAGAATCAAAAATCCCTACACAGTAAAACTAAACGTAATTTGTCATCAAATGAGAGGGATCTTAATGAAATACGTTTGCAACTCGGCGACGATGAAGACATTGAACTCGCAAAGAAGTTTTGCCGAAAGGATCCGAATGGGGAGGAAATACCTTGTGGGGCTGACACAAGTCAGGACGCATGCTGCATATCAAGTGATTCCGATAGTGGTAATGAAATAGAGGCATCCGTAATTCAAGGATTGAGCGAAGAGCCAGCGAACTCACATCAAACGGGCAGACGCCTTATGACCGTGCAATATATGATGAACATAGCTTACAGAAATCGCCGACGAGTGCAGTTGAGAAATGCATATTTACAGCAAGAAAGGATTCAAATCATAAACAACTTTCACACCAGACCCATTCACAGAGTACCAGTCATTCCCATGGAACCGATGGTACACCAAGGGAACATTGAGCAACAACCTGTAAATAATGAAAATACAGTGCAAGAGAGGCCGCGCGAAAGCTAACAAATCGAACAGGACTGGATGGAAGAGCAACAAAATGCAGGAGATCAAGCCATGGAAGCAGCTGGTAGTTACACGGAGGTCTTTCCTATTTGCATTTGATGTTGTTATACAAACTTTGGCATTTTCCTTTGAAATAAATTTGACGAAGGTAGCACCAACCTACATTTTAAAGTGTTTTTATTTTTCTATTTTTTCTAAATTAGCTTTTACCTGTCGGTACTCGTCACTGTTCCAGTCAGAGTATAATGTATTTTCAACTGGATTAATACAAAAGAACTTGTTGAACTAAAGTGGGGGCTATAATAGACGCACGAAAACTTAAGCTTGTGTCAAAACCAAACGGAAAATAAGCATCGTTAAGTCTCAAAGTGTGCATAATTGCTCAGTGCCCGCTTACATGTTCACTGGAATGAAAGAATGTACGAAAAAGAGAGTATGATTTTTTAAAAGGTTGGGAGAGAGTAGCTCTACTCAAAACTTTCTGCTCGGACTTACGATAAAACGGTCTGTGAAATGTCAAAGCCCGACCGCGCTATTCCGACTTGACTAATGATTTATGTGTATTCTACAGAAAATGTCAAAGCCCGACCGCGCGAAAGCGCTGTTGCGATTTGGGTATTAAGGCGAACTTAGCTGTCAACTGACATTTGTAGCGATTCATTGTGCTCCCGCTTAAGCAGCAAAATTGAACGAACTGACCGAAACTGTGTGAAGCGGTTATTAAAGTCACAGTGCATCATTTTTGTGTATTTGCTCGGTTGCTTCAGTTCTCTTAAGTTTATGTACAGCCATTATAGTTGCCTTTAAGCATTCTCAAGTAGTGTGACTACGGTGGAAAAGATCCGATCCCGCTAGACGAAAAAAATGTATGGTGCGCGAAAAATCGTGTCCGTATATAAAATCTGAATAACTTTAAAATTTATCAATTGACTTGAGTAGACATGTTTTTGAAACGTCAATCCAGTACAATTTTAACCACGAATCGCTTCATACCGAAACAATGCGCGAAATAGTGACGGTGTACATTGAAAATAGTTCACCAGTTGTCGTCGAAAATATCGAGGCCAACAAGCAACGTCTGACAACACTAGTCATCTTAAGCCAGATCATCTCCAGGTGCCTTAAAGATTTCAGCAAGTAGACCGTCCGCACCAAAGGCTTTGTTAGACTTCAGTCTCGATATTGGTGTCTTGACTTTGTTTAGGTCCGTGGGACGGACTCCTCTATCATCGTCCAAGTAGAATTGAACATTCTGCTTGACAGCGATATTTGTGTCCTCATCGTCGTTTAACAGTCTGCAGAAATGATTCGTCCAAATTCTCTGTTCCGACTAAGACTCTACTGCAAGTTACCAACCCTCTTCCCGACAGACTTCCATTTCAACTTTGTTATTTACTTACTTAGCGGGCACCCGACCCGTGAAGGGTCTCTGCCTGAGACACGGCAGCCTTCCATGCCCTGCGGTGCCGAGCACTCCGCTTCCAGTTATCCAGACCAAGCGCTCTTGCATCCGCGATAGCTTGGTCCTTGAAACGGAGGTTCGGTCTTCCGTTTCTTTTAGAACCTTTGGGCTGTGATTCGAACATCCTCTTTGCTGGAGCGTTATTGTCCATTCGCTCGATGTGGCCGAGCCAGTGTAGTCGTTGTTTTTTGGCTTTTTGGACTACATCCACATCTTTGTACAACTCGTAGAGTTCGCGGTTGTATCTTCTCCTACATTCGCCCTCCTCGCATACGGGACTGAAAAATCAATTTTGTAAATTTGCTAAATGTTTTACCTTTTGGTACAAATTTTGGACATCATTCCCAAAATCTCCTCGATAGCATCCTTATTGCGCTTTCTCTTTTCTTTCGAACATTTGGTGCGACATCTGTCAACTGTAACAAAAATCTCGTGAACTCCTGTAGTCTCCACAAATGTATCTCCAATTTTTACCAACAAATCGGTTTTGACTTCTACTACATGCAGGTATCGAAACTAAATTCAACATGTTCAGGCATAAACTGGGTTTAAAACCATACTAAGTCGATGCGAATATGTTCATTTGACATGCATGTGATTTCACACACGGAGTGATGCCAAGTCGAAATATATTTCGAAACATTGTAGATTTGTCTACTTTGTTGTATTATATGTTTTTCAATTTGCCAATGATTAAATGCGTACGCAAGGAAAGTATATCAAAGATACCTAAATTAATTTGTCAAATACAAATCTATGCAAAAGTTGATAGAACTGATCGTTTCACAAGGGACATTTCTCATAAATTAATAAGTCAGTGGTCCTCGTTTACCATGTAATCAAAAAAGATATTCCATTTCATTTCTTTGAAAGACATGTGCTGGATTCTTTTGTTAGATAGAGTCTAGACAAAGTCAGACAGAAAGACAGTGGATTTATGATTCTGGGAATGTACGAATTACTTAAAACAGCTTAAGCAAGCAATTATTTAAGATGATGTTCTAAATCTCTACCCAATTTCCTCGTTTGCCTTTTGTACTGATACGATTTTAAGAATTTCCCGCTTTTACTGATCAGTTTCTTTTTATTCTGCTACCTGGTCTACTTAAAAGAAGGTAATCTTTGAAAACATTGTTTTCGCTTTGTTTTAACAGATAACCATATATCCACATACACTTATATAGTTGTTTTGTAACCATTTGAATGCAAGTAGATGTAAGTGAGGGAAAAACCCCAACAACAACAGTTCTTTGTTCAAATATCGAATCCTCTTTTTACATTTCTCTGTTCTCCACAAACACATGGACACTTAGGTCCACATAATCCATTTGAAATGATTTTACACGCATGAATTTCGAACAACTGCGAAAAATACTCAGGTAGAATATTTCAGTTTCCGCATTTGGCTCGCATTCAATTCGAGTTGTTTTTCAGGATGTAACATATTCATGTACACAAATGTATCGAAGTGTAAGTGGAAAGTAAACGAAGGACTGAGAGAAGAACAGAAAATAATTTCATCGATCTAGTGCATGCGTGTGCGTAGGTGGGGTATCCCAAGAGATGGTCAAACTCAAATGACATTTTTGAATCAAAGGATTACAATACAAAAGAGGCGGTCTTTGATCTCTTTCGACATTTTCGAAGAATTTTGGGGAAAAACATTTTTTTTTGTGTTTTTTGTAAACCAGGTTGAAATTGGAAACAGTTTTTAAACTACTTTCTGTGGAAACTTTCACTACGTAGAGTTTTTCCAATTTATTTAACTACATATTTCTGAGTGATACAACATCAAACGTTGCCCAATTCGTGCAACTGACTTCATCCATTCTTTAAACGCAGTAATATATTTTTTTGTAACGAAAAGTCATGTTAGCATTTATCATAAATTATTTTGCGAAGAGAATAAGATTAGGTTGGCGCCTGTCCGCCAGAATGCAGAATGTCACGACTCCCTTAGATCCATTGTGATGCTCCAGAGGAGAATTCGTGCTTTTCCTCCAAGTCGCGTGGCAAATTATTATCCGGTTATTCATATAATCTGCTAAGATTGGTGAGAGATTTATTTGTTATTTCATAAAGATCATGGAAAACGTGATCTCCCAGTTTATATCTCAGCTAAAAGAGGCTGGGGCAGTTTTGAAGGTAGTGAGGAGTGTCCTCTGATGTCCTGGTGACGAAGACCAACGTCACCACAGCCCCATCGGTGAGTGTCATTTTCATAGTATGGTATTTCAGACGATTATGACCACTGAGTGCCCCAACCATCTTCGATAACAACCTTTTGTCCCACTGAATTGGGGCTTGTCCTAATGTACATTGCCTATAGAACTGGTATAGTTTCGAAGAAAGTTAAAGAATGCCACCTTCTATTTCCTGGTTCTTAGATGTTATGGTTCACCTTTTTCTTTATTTCAGAGAGTGCCGACTTTATCCATTAATTATTAGTATTAGATGGGTCCATTTCGGATCCTTTTCTTGCAAGTTCATCAGCCGCCTCAGTACCAGATATGTCCGCGTGTCTAGGAACCCAGCACAAAGATGTCGAGCCTTAACTTCTACGCGACAGCATGCGACTAGCTTAGACTTGATTTCATGGCCTCTTGACTGTCAATAAGAATGGTAATATCAGCTAATGGTAATACCAACATTGATATCATTAAATCTTTTTATTTTTTACAAGTATATCAAATAACTGCCCGTACCTCCCCTTGTAAAACACTGCCATAATCAGATGGTCTAAAGCGGAGAGAATTTATTTGACCAATAAAGTTCGTATAACGTTTGTTTACGAATTTCTTAGCTGTTTTCGAATATTCCAATTATAACAGATGGCACACTTTTCGTTACCATGTTATACATGCAAACATTGCTTCCAAAAGATTCAATGCATACTAATGGATCGTCCATCTATTTGGATGGGCGAATAAAATAAATTAAATTCCTTACAATATACGGTAATATACAATATCTAAAAGTGTTATATGAATCGGATGATATTTTTAATGTTATTTATCGTCTGAAGCGTATAACTTGTGATTCGTATGCTTTAAAGAATCTTCCGATGAAAAATGAAACTGTTCTAAAAATCTTGTAGTCGAAAATCTAAACAAATTCGTTCAATCTGAAACATGAATACTCTTATACGATACATTTTCGAATTGGAAAATTGCCACGATTCGACTAGATAAGTTTAATAAACGAAACTATTTTGCAATAACAACTAAAAAAAAATGCACAGTGAAAATGCAATATACGTAAAGAAACTTGTGAGTTTCACGTCGATAAGCGTTTTCAATTTAATACTGAAAAGATAGTGGGGTGGGGTGCTCAGCTACGGAGTTGATGACAAAATTGTCGATCACTCCCAGCGTGTTGTTGTTAAAACTTACATGACAATTCACGGCAAGGTCGGTTTAACTTTCGCGTAAAAAGCAATCCTTTGCTCAGCAATTGAGAAAAAACGCCACAGCCCTCAACTGCATCGAACCTGAATTCTAAAAAAGACTCCTCGGTAGAGATCCGACGTAGTATCACCCTGTTCATTTGTCTAAACAACTTGGTCAATATCGGATCCTGCATCGAATTATGTTATACAAAAAGCTTATCCTGCTAATCTTTCCATTTTGAGCCGAAAGGTGTATGACTGCAGAACTGATTCTTAGCACCTTCAAAAGAAAAACTTCTGTGTCGGATATTTAGTCCTGTCTGTCTGCGAAGAAGGCGAATAGAGGAGAAGACGTAAAGGCGAATTCTATCAGCAGTTCAAAGATGTGAATGTAGTTTCGAAGAACCATCAGCTAAAGTGGATCATTCACATGAATACAAATGCTTCAGCTAATTCTAAAGGCGTTGCATGAGGTGGGATCGCAAGTCATTTCGGACTGCAGCTTTGTTGTTTTTCAGCATTTTAATAACTGTGTCGACTTCTTCAATACTAATTCATCGACTGGAAATTTGATTGCCTCGTTCCCTATCTCTTTTTCCAGTTCTTGTTCATTAAGCAACTGCTGGAAATTCTGCTTCTATTCTACTATTTCATAAGATTACCCCCACAGTTTCGAACAGTCCGGGTGCCTTTTCAAAACCCTTTGTTTTTTTTTTTAATTTTTTGTTTGTCCCTGGACGCCTCGAAATCTGTGAGCTGTGAAGGCTGCGAGAAACCGCAGAGGTTGCTTCGTCTCCCATCTCCTAGTTCGATATTCCTCTTGCGCTGCTACTGTTTTTCTATGCAACGTATTTTGTGCATTTGAAATTCGAAGGGAAGAAATCCTTGCCAACCATCTGGCAATCAAAATGTTTATTCCAATTGGTGTAGCGTTTCCATTAGCAGGAGACGATGGGGAAGGGATGACATCATTATAGTGAATATATGGTGTTTAAGTATTGTGTTTCGAAAGTATAGAATATACCAAACTGTTGTTATTTTTCTATGAGCAAACAGATACGCACGAAAAAACAACATTTTGTATGTATGCATATCTTTTTAATCTGTATGTTCGTTGATATACCTGGTAGGGTGCCTGTTACGTATCTATACTACGTTGCTTATCTTTGTTGTTTGATGCCTTTTCGTTTTCTTTTCTCACCATATTTTCGCATACAAAAATAACTCTCGGATTTATTTTCTTCGAGAATCTTATTAGTTGTGAAACGACGCCTTTTTCCAATAAGTCTTGTACTCACCTCCGATTTTTTTGAAATTCTGTGCATAGTCTAAAAAGGGGACCATAATGGTCGTACGGAAACTTAAGAAAACTCAAGCAAACAAGCGAATACACAAAAATGGTGCACAATGACTATACTTACGGTTTCGCTCAGTTTCGGTAAGTTCCGTCACTTTTGCCTACGAAATGAATCGCACTCTACGTCAGTCGACAGCTGAATTCTCTTTAAGTTTTTATAAACAATTATGAACACTTTTAAATCGGACGCTGTTTCTGCTAACGTTTAAATTGCTTTTTCGCACGGATGTTATAGATCGCTCTTAACACATAGAGGGTTTTTCATATGAGCGGCGAATTGCAAAATTCGCGAATTTTGGCACTTCATTCACATGGAATTCACGAATTTTTTATTCGTGAATTTGTGGATCGAGAAAGGATTATTGTGGATCAGGAATTCAGTTAGACAATTCGCGAAGAGCTTGTTGAATTCGCAGAGAAAAAAAGCGAAATCGTTAGCTTTCTTATTTAAACAATATTTTTTGAGTTTTTATTTCACGAAAAAACTCGATAATTCAAAAAAGCATATTCTGGCATACCAAAAAGTGTACATTTTTGCTGATATTTCCTGAAATATGGTAATTTCAAAAAATTCACGTTCGCAGTTCGTACCTCATATGAATGGAAGTAAAAATTCAAAGCCGTTTTCACCGCAATCTACTGAAACGGACTAAAATCACATTTAAAATTAAAAATGCTAAAAAATAAATTGAAATATCTTCTAAACCTTAAAGAGTATGTAAATAAACTATATCTCAAATTAAAGCTACAAGCTACAAAGTGTGCGTTGAGGGTTTAGAAAAGGTAACAATTTGTGTAGGGCGATAAGGCAAGTAACGCCCTTGTTTCACCTGTTTCGGGTGGGACTTTTATTGTAGCGAATGGTATGCATTGTTTCTCACCATCAAGATATAGTGGAGATTTTGTCGTATTTGAAGTGCTCAGCCATGTCGTTGAAAGACAGTCATAAATAATTGCACATAAGTTATGATATTCCTGTCAGATATCACATTATGTTTATGTTAAGACTTATTAAAAATACTGTAACGATCAGGCAGAAGCCAGAAACGTGTCTGTTGAGATGTCATACTCATCATATCAGAACACATATTTTGTCTTGACTTGGGCTGTAACTTGACTGTGACGTAATGAATAGGTGCGTCGAACCATACGCTCGAAGTCAGGGTAAAATTTCCAGAAGAGAAAAAAACACCTTTGATATATTCACGGCTCCACTTCTTCTGAGTAACTGGCAATGCTTAATGAGTATAAGTGTCTAGAAAAAGCTTCTCAATCTCGCCGTTCGAACTCTTGATTAAAGCTGTAGGTCCCCTCCACTCGTGAGAGAACAATAGCGCGCACAACACGGGTGGTTGCTGAGAAGCTAGGCACAGGTCCACTCCGGACTGTAGCGCCGCCATTATTATAAAACTTAAGGTCTATTAGGAATTTAACTAGAAATGTGCACTGAAGATCATTGGATTTCCCAAACATATTGAAATAGCAGATGGCTGTCCCCACCATGAACAGAGGTCCTTAAGAATAATCGCTACAACCTACACTCAATTCTGATTTCTGCTATTCGTTTATTTTGGAACGCATTAGAGTATCCAAATAAGAAATTCCAACTCAGCAAAATTGTAACAAAAAATGATCAGCAGATTTTTTGAATGGAACTTTACCAACCAAACACATAATTTCGTCGCAAATCGTGTGAAACCTATTCCATTTATAGTTGTCCCATGGTCTGATGTAATAACTTCTATTGCAGTCCATTAAGTTTGGATTGCCCATCATTACTGTTAGATCTGTACAAATTATTTAGATATATATTTAAAATGTAACATCGAAACTGACATTCAGCACCGGCACACTCTTGGGTCAAGTTCATTCCTCGCATTCGTTGGCTATGGAAGACTGCCAATTTGTTCAAATGGTTTTTGCCTTCCTATCCGACATGTTTTTCAAGAGTGAGTATTATTCATATGAATGAAAATGACTGTGACACGGATGTCTTCTGTTACCAGAAAGTGAAGATGACGATGATAGCGACGATGATCTGGATGACGATGATACCGACGATGATGGCTGGGACGACTAATAACTGCAACAAAACAAACCATTGAATTGTAATTAAATTGATAGCAAATCTGTGAAACAAATTGTAAATAAATACCGTCCGAGGTACTATCTCTTTATGCATCGGTTGCTTCTGCGCTTGAAGTATTTTATTCGCTTAGGCCGAACATTTAACTTACTTAGTCTAATTTAGTTGAGCAAGTGTTCGACATGTTTTGGGATCTTCTGATGGGTATTCTGAATTTTATTTTCGATATGCTATTTCCAAGTGAGTATACATTGCGATTGCATCGGAGTTGTGAAGAGGTGGAAAAAGAAAATAAGAATTTTGGTGTTAAAGGTTCCAGCAATGACCCGGATTCATCGGAAGTGGAAACTGTGCCAACTTAATGACGCCACAAACGAAGTCCAGCTCTTCTGCGGCTAAGGATGTGGAGTGTTGTACACATTTATGTAAATGGTTGTTTAAATTGAGAAATTAAAATTAGACTTATGTTTAAAAGTCACAAAGTGTTTCTTTAATCGCGTTTTGTTCATCAGATGTCAAGACAGTAATTTTATTCGACATAACTTCGTAATAATTATAATTGTGACCATTAAAGTGTCATTGTCCAGCTCCTAAAGCTACTGTTAGCCTTGTTCGCGATATTGTTCTCTCATAAGTTTTATGCCGACTCTGAATTTCGAAGTTTAAGAAGCTTACACGGTTATAATTGAGCTTTTTCAGTGAGTTCTGAGAGGTGGTCTAGTGAGCCTGAAGGTTAGTGCATGTGCCCTGAAATCGAACCGTGGATATTATTTACTGAGAGTTTTACTACAACAGTGCCCATTTACATGTTCAGTGAAATGAAAGAGTGTATGAAAAAGAGAGTATGATTTTCCAAACAGTTGGAATGGGATGCATTTTCAGCGATCCGACCCATCTCTTTCCAACCTTTTCGAAAATCATACTCTCTTTTCGTACACTCTTTCATTCCACTGAACATGTAAACGGGCACAAAAACTGTGTGAAACTTGCGTTATCACGTTGGTTGAGGTCCCTCTTCACTTGTGTGCGCCATTTTAATCGTGGATGTCCTCCACGGTGTGGTCCGACAGGATCGGATTAAATATTCTTCAGGACGGAGCCAAGTTGTCCATGTGCTCTACTTGGCCCATCGACCTTTGGTGTTGGGTTCGTAGACGCCTGGCTGTCGCTGTACAGCACAAACAGGTCCAAATATATCACGCAAAACTTTTCAGTGGAAACGAACAAAATATTATTCATACATATGGGCGTAATTAATACGACTGGATGGCGCAGTTGGTTAAGTGCCTGCTCCTAGTGAGAGGGGTCCCAGGTTCGAATCCCAGTGAAATCGAATCTGGTCCTGTCACCATTTGGTCCAGTAGAGTTTTAAAAATCCACCGAAAAAGAAAAAAATGCGCGTAATTAAATGACTTACACAGAGTCAGCTTGGTCCTTTGAGAGAGTCCTCTGTTTCTAAATTACTTACTTTTGAGCCTCAAAAAAGCAGCGGTTGCGTTTGATGTCGGGACTGATGTTGTTCGCAGAGATAGAGAAGTCCTCGACTACCTCGTAGTTGTACGTCTTTTCTGGATGGCAGCATATACTTTGTTTTGCCCTCAGACTCATTTTAGCAAATTCCGTTTCAATTGATCAAAACGCTTCATTTACGACTCCCTGTATTCGGACAATCAATCAATGTCATCAAATCCTATGCTTGCAGAACCCGTCTTCTTGCCTAAAAACCTTTTTTGACATTAAAGGTATCGGTGAGTTCTTTAATGACCTTGATGAAGCACCAAGAGTATACACCTTGCCTCGGTACCAAGCAAATCTGACAGTTGGCTATTAAAAAATGATAGTTGATGGAAAGAATGCTGTTTTTCAATCAGTTTTAATTATTTTAAGTAGTCATGTGCTTATTGATCCACCATGTAGATTACAATAAAAAAAAATGTGCAGAAAGTCTGCTCTGATAGATTTTTGAGTGTTATGCCATGTTATGGTAGGTAGGTCGGAATGTCGTTGCCCCTGCGACTTATAGCCGCGTTTCACGTATACTAACAATTTAGGTGCATTGTGCCCTAGGGATGGGATGAGCCCTGTCCTGTGGTGATGACAAAAATAATGTAGATTTTTTTTTCATGATTCTCAGGAAATTTTACAGCTTAATCTTATTCAGATCTTCCAGCTCGTCAAAGAAGTTTGTGGCTAGCAGTTGCAAACTCCTTTCCATAAGCATGAGCAGGTAGCGAACAGATTTTTTTCGGAGCTTTTTTGAAACGCTACACTGGAGCACTCAGACTCAAAACTGGTCCATTGTACTGCCAGGTAGCAACCTACTCCAGTGCCGTTAATTTGATCCCAACGGCAAATGATGACTGGACCAGATTTAATTTCATTGGGATTCGAACCTGAGACCGAACCTCCAACCGCGCCATCCAGCCGTTTTTAGCGAACAGATTCTACTATATTTCTTCTTCGTCCTTGCAGATTCTTCAGTAGTCGCTGTTGAGGATGCCTAAACGGATAGCGTGAGCGCCTATTGAACAGTTTCCGGCAAGGATTCTCATTACCATGCCTACATCCTTCCTCAATCGTAGTCATTGATAACTTTTCCATTACTCCGACGACAGATTTCGAGTCGTTGACTCATATGACATGTTGTGGGAATTATTTCCTTGACTTTTTATCTGCAGAAACGTATAGTATTTTTCGAATGCTTACCTATTACTGGAATTCGCAATGATCAAATCAGGTCCACTCCGAACTGTAGGGCCAAAGGAAAAGGAAGAAGAAGCAATGGAACTAAATACTATTTATAAAAAACTAGGAGTCTGTCAATCAGATCGCTATTATTATATTTAAGGAAGAACCATAAGTTTTTTAGGTTAACAAATTTTGAAAATGTTGATTAATATTGAACCGCTGAACATTGTTTATTGGGTTTGGTTACGTATTCTCGTCAAAACAAGTTTCTTTTTCCTGAAATCAAAATAGTACTTAAGGCAGTTTTTTTCTGTACTTTGATCAACTTTTTTAACTTACCAAATACAAACGGGAACAAACGACTATTTGGAGAATTATTTGGAGATAACTTTACTTTTCAAAATCGTGCTTCAGACACATATTCAGCTGACGGTTGGGTTAGATCACAGTGAGCAGGTACCATTTTGAGGTGGTGAAAGAATTCATTTGTAGACGCTGTGGAGTAGTGGGTAACTGCGTCGATTCCTATGCTCAAAACTAGGTTCAATCTCCGAAAAACACCTTTCAAATTTTTACGGCTGACGGTTGGACTAGAAGATTACAGTGCACAGCTTTCACTTTGAGGTTGTTAAAGATTACGTTTGTGGACGCCGTGGAGTAGTGGGTAATTATGTCGATTCCTACGCTTAAAACTAGGTTAGATTCCTGAAAGACACCTCTCGAATTATTACGGCTGGCGGTTGGGCTAGAAGATCACAGTGGATAATGGTAACTAAGGTGGTTAAAGAATACCTTTATGAACGCCATGAAGTAGTGGGTAACTGCGTCGGTAACCGATTCGATCCCCGAAAAACACGTATCAAATTTGTACGGCTCCACTTCTTTCAGGTTATTTGCGCTCTATAGCTGACTAGAAAAAACAAGTTAAAACTTCGCCATTCAGAGTCGCCATCAAACTGTTGATCCCCTATGTTACACCACGATCCTCCTCTTCCTTTTCTATAACCTGAGACAAACCTCTTTCGTGGACGCTCTCTGTAGCTTTTCTACGGACCATATTAGCATTGGATCCGTAAAAGTGTAGCCAAACTTATGTCGCTCTACAGCCCGTATTAATTTATGACTAAATCTTCTCCAATCGTCATCAACGCAAACTGGACCAAAGATCGCAAGAATTAAATGATCAACAAATTCTTCATCTGCCTTTGATGGTGTTTAAGCTTCCGCACCGTAGAGCAGGACTGAAATTATCAAGGTCTTATGAAAATTAAACTTAGTCTCTCACCGCGAAAGACGAAAGATGGGTCCTTAGCTCCTCGTAGTGATTCCCTTTCGAAGACAGTACAGTAAAAACTTATTTATCCGGAATGCTAATAAAAAGCGGCTTTCCGGATAATCGATTTTCGATCTATTAGAGGTTTAAACAAAATGGAAGAAAATTGGGCTTATCGTCTGTTAAAAAAAACATTTGTGAGATTCGGTTAGGTGTGCGTATGTTTCGGATATTAGAGGTTTCTCCTGATAACAGGGTAAATATTAAAAAAAAATACTTGCTTAACAGAATGCGGGATATTAGAGGACGCCGGTTACTGGAGTTCCGGATAATAGAGTTGCAACTGTTTATATAATATCTTGTTTTGCCCTCACCAGCCATCAGCAGGCAGCTTCAATGCCAGCAAACTCCTCATTGACAACCCGTTGTTTTCGACCAATCACATCAGTGTCATCCCCGTCAAGATACCTTGGCATTGTATAAAACCCCCATAACCATAGTCCCGGGCAAATGCTTGGTGACTATAGAGCGATTGCATGAATATTATTACCATAGTTAAAAATCCGAACACCCTTTACGATAAGAGGCCGAAATTTCTAGATGCATGCATAGACAGCGGACGTATCACATCGGAATCAAGAACTGCATGTAGATAACTGCAAACAGCATTTCACTCAAAACTGGAACTTGCAGCATTGCTCACCCGTGTACTCACCATGAAGCGTATGCCTAACAAAGAAAAATGCTCAAAATCAAGGAGATTCTATACCAAATCTGGTGTGTCTCAAAAACAATAAAATATGGCGCGATATACTTGCCAAAGTTAAAAGCGAAAAATTGTCCAGGGGTTCAAAAATCAAACACCTTTTTAGGGGCTATATACACATATGTACATGTATATATATTATTACAAATATATTTCTACACTTAAACTACTGCCGACCACAAATCATTTAACAATTATTAAAACAATACATTATACATCTTAAATCTGATTCTTAATCTAACTTGTTTTCCTGTTTTTTTGTTTTTTGTTTTGGTTTTGTTTTTGTTTTTTGTTTTTGTTTTGTTTTTGTTTTTTTTTTTTTGTTTTTTAGACTTACTAGAACTATATTCTTAACTCAATGACCTAAATTAATTTTAGGGCCCTGTGTGAACTGCGTTAAAAGTGTATCCTCTGGTGAATTTTTGACGTTTCGTCGAGGGTGAATAAAATTAATATTTTGTTGCTGTGTGAAGATTTTAATTATAACAAATCAAATTTGAAATAAATCGAATTGTAAGCAATTCAGCTACATTTAGTTACCTTTGTAGTTAGAGGATACATTTTGTGCAGCATGCTATTTTTTAAGCTCTATATTCACCTCATAAGTGTCAAAAATTACAATTTCAATTTTAACGCAGATCACAGAAGGCCTGAACTCAAAATTACATACAGTCGCTCAAAGCCAAACTCGTTCCCATAAAAGTTCGAAATTAGAAAACAAAAATTAAAAAAACTTCTCCACAAATGCAATCCCTCATTAAGCGGAAAATGCAAATTTATTTTCATAAGCTACTCCCTTGTGTTTAACTGCAATTAGCCGACTTAACGGCATTGAGAAAATGAACGAACTTGGCTTGGAGCGAGTGTACTGTGTACCTCATCTTACATTTTTTTTTTGGATTTGCAATACATTCAAACCTAATAACTAAACGATAAGTAATTTTCAGTAATTTACATATTCATTTGTGTTTATTTGCATTTTTCCTACTCGCAAAGAATGAAGAATATAGCATTCAGCTTGGATTTATTTACCATTACTTTTCCTGGTCTGTCCCGAATTCTTCGGTCTGAGTTCACCGAGAATTGGACGGGTAGGGTCCGCGCTTATTCGTTTCATCTCTTTCAACTTCAGCATCTTATTTTCGTCCGCACATTTTGTAGTGATAGCCGATCGCACTTCTTTCGGCGACACTCCACATTTTTCTGAAACTACACAAATAATATCCTGCACAGCGTGGGGATCTAATCGTCCCTTGACTGGTTTGTTTAGATCCTTGAACGCAGGCGATGCTTTTCCAGTCATTGAATGAGTTGCAAGGGTTTCACGACTGAAGACAAGAGTTAACAACCTTCTGGTTGCTATCGATGCCGTCGCCCAAGACATTTTATTGAATTCAAGCTCTGGAACCTGCGTATCGTTTGGTCCGATTGAGATATAGGTTATTGCAGCCTCGATTGGCTTTGTACTTCCATCTAAAACTTCCAACTTTGTTGGTGATATTTCTATTTTCACATTCTTGGGTGTCCCGGAGTTTGGAGCTGCACGAATGTTGTACACTTTTGGTGATGGCGGACTATTCTCGTCATTTGCTTGGTCAGTATCTACACTCAGCTCTATCTCTATATTATCATCGCTGATATAGTCATATCTTTGAGGTAATATCGTGTATGTTTGTACTTCGTTTTTGACCACAGGTGGTGTTGTTGGCGTGGCGTCGTTTTCATCCATTTCCTCAGTAGGAGTTGTGGTGGCATTTAGATTCGCGTTTATGTAATCGTAGCTCTCCTTTAAAGACTCTTGGAGTGTCTCAATTTTTGCCAAGAGTACTGCATTTTGCAAATCACTTGATAATTGTGTGGCTCTGCTCTGATCTTCAGGTATTGTTTGTGTCCAAGCGTTGAGCATCATTGGAGGCTCTTTGTACACATGTTCGATAATTTGAATGTTAGTATCAGCGGGTTGTTGGTCTTGACTATTTTGTATCTCAATGAACGCACCAACAGATGGGGGTTGTGTTTGAACTTGCGTCTGAACTTGGGACTGAGTTTGAGACTGATTTTGGGATTGTGATTGGGATCGGTATTGAAGTTGGATTGGTTGTTGAGGTTCTGGTGACCTTTGTTGTTGCAATTGGGGAGGCCTTGGTGGCACCGTTTGGGATGTCATTTGCTGATCTGTTTGTGCTGTCCTTGGTAGATCCATTTGAGGTGGCCTTGGTGGTCTCATAGGTGTTGGCCTTTGTAGATCCAATTGCGGGGGCCTTTGTAAATCCAATTGCGGAGGCCTTTGTGGTTCCGTTTCGGGTGATCTTTGAGGCTGCCTATATGGATGGCTTGATTGATGTCTTTGTGGCTGCCTCTGTTGTTGACTCATGCTTAGCCATGGGATTAGATCTGAGGGTTGAATTTGACCTCTTATCTTGGCTATTGGCACAAAATATTCGTGTTCGGGATTCGGAATACGAGACATCCTGTGCGGTGGCCTGTGTCCACTTGCTGCGGTGGTGGATGGCAATTCAACAACCCGTTTCTTCAATGGCTAAATAAAGAGACAAAAGACGAATTCAGTCAATAATTTGTTTAGTACTTCATTGTGCATGCTTAGAGTGAAGTGAAGCATACTCAGGGATGATTCTGTTTATATTTTAGCAAATACATGCACTTTTTCGTATCTGCAGCCGTTTATCATTCTCCAGACAAGATAGCAACCGACAAAATATCAAATGCATGCATCTGAAATGGTGAACAACAAGCACGCAAGAAGGTAATTTTATTCTCGATTCTTATAAGATAAATAATCCACACATTTTGGAAGAAGGTGCGAGAATGCAAAAGTGAAAGAAGAGAAAAAGAAAGAAGATATCTAGGTTTAAGTGCAATTTACTCGTATCAAGCAATCAAACAACAGCAATCATCCATTCAAAGAAATCGCGTTTAGAGAAGGAGATACGTGCAAAAATAGAGAAATATCACAGGAGTAGTTGTTATTACTTATTTTTTTCAAAATTTTTGTTGTGACAAGGAAAACTTGAAAATTGTGCGTTTTATGAACACGCTCCTTTAAGAATCAGCCAGCAAGTGCACAAAATTTCTTATAGGATTTATTTTCTATCAAAAAGTGCTAAGTGGTCCCATTGCTTCGAATTACTCTACTTACTTGAGTTTGTTCCATATTGCTTTTTTGTATTTTGTTTTTCACAATTGTCTTTGCAAATCGAATATTCAAAATTGTTTATTTTCACAGTTAATTATGTCTTAACACACAAAATGTTTCACAAACACTTTTCAGTAACTACAGAACACTATTCACAGTTAAAACCGTTCCGAATGAGAGATCTATTTGAACTGACGCTTCATCTGACTGGGATCAAGCATTAGCTTATGCCTACCCCTCGCCGTTTGATACCTACACATTGCTGGTATTTTGCGCGCGAGTCCTTGTGCACTTTCCTTCTCTGGCAAAGCGAATTCATACGAAAAGGGAAAAAGAACCAACTACTCTTCATTTGTTTGTCCCATGCTAGCACTGTGCAGTGAAAGCAAAGAAAAGGGACGAAGTGAATGTGAATTGCTTCAGGTAGGCGATTCATTCGTAGGCCTGCCGTTGGAAAACTGGATTTTACTGCCTGCCAACACACAGGCACACACAAATGTGGAAATAGCCAAACGGCGAATTTCAAGGCCTTTTGAAGGGAAATGTGGGTTGATAGTTCATCCCACACCGGCTGTACAACGAAGCATGTTGCATGGGAATTTTTGTGATCCTGTTGAGTAAGACCAACTGCCTGGTTTCTCCCTACCAATAAGATCGTTGTATTTGTACCGAAAAAAGAAGACAATTCAAGAGGGTTGAACGTGAATTACTTGCATTCGTGTAGTGGTGTGGAATGTAATAACATCCATGAACAGGGAAGGGTGCAAAGTGCCAGAAAAGGCGATCGTTTAAATATCCCAACCAACGAACATTAATGCACGCATGCATTAACACACACATGTAACTCAGGATGCATGAAAAGGAATAGAGAATTGCTCGAAAACACATTTTTTCGTTTGATTTAAAACGGACGGCTTTGTAAAGTAACGACGTTTTTTTTTTTTTTTAGCAAATTTCAAGTTGACTTGCCTCCATTGGAAATGTTTGGGGAGCTCTGATGTTGGAGCCATGTTAGCAATCACACTTTAATGTGTTTGTGTGTGTGAATTTATCAAAACGCTGATAAGAAATGTAGACGCTCTTTGAAATAGGCAAAGAAATGATCTTGAAACACAAACTAAAACCAAATGAATGAAGTAAACTGCGCTGTTGCACTTTGATGTCATCAAGGGTTAAGTCTTGTAACATGACATGATTTTAATATTTGTCGTCTGCAGGATAAGAATAGCTAAGAAAACGCCGAGCAAGTTATTCATTTCTCTGTGTTCAAACATGTCTTACATTCTAATCAGATCTTATCAAATTTTAAATGAAACACTGCTGATTATTTCGAAATTGAAAATAAACATACACATATGTACGTATTTGCCACCTTTAACAACAATTGTAATTTTCTTGAACAGAAAACGTTAAGAATCTTACCCGAAATGTGCCACACCAAAATATTAAAATCTTAATCGAAAGCACACTTCTTCTGGGGTAGCCCTACAGTCCGGTATGAATATTCTACCCACCTGACACCCACTTATGTTTAAACGATATCTCAATAGCTGTTTGCAGTTTTGCATGCTAACCTGACTTAGAATCGAACAAAATTTAGCCGGAGCTATTTTCTTTCCATATTGCCTCGTCATTGTCTAGCCCCCTTATGCGCCTAAATAGGCTCATGTCGCTATGCTCCCCATATATACTCGTATGCAAATTATCAAACCTTCTTTGAACCGCCATCCACGCAAACTGGAGCACAGATCAGAAGCAGACATTTTCTCCTTGCCCAAGGTTTACTTTATCTAATTTCATATCTAAGCAGAAGTAATCACCATTCATGGCGTAGTGATCCTACACTCGAAGTTTTGGTTCTATTCCCGACTAAATAATAAAAATAATAATGTCCGAGATGGACCTGGGCCAAACTTCTCAGCAACCACTCGAGTTGTGCGTGCCACTGTTCTTTTACGAGTAGAGGGGACCTACAGTTTAATGCCGACTCCGAACGGCGAGATTGAGAAGCTTTCTCTAGACAGTTATACTCTTTGACTCGAAAGAGGTGGAGCCGTGAAACATTTTTAGGTGTTTTTTTTTCGGGAATCGAACCTACAACATCGAGCGTAGGAGTCGAAGCACCTACCCACTACGCCACGGCGCCCACTTGACTTGCTTGACTTAAGACGTTAATACTAAACAAAAGTGAAAAAAAAATTGAATTAAACTCAATCAAAAACCCAAAATGTTTTTTGACTTAAGGGGTTTTTGCCTAACGTCAAAGAATTATGCTAGCACATTTGTACCCATACTTTTTTCTTCTTCTTAGGGCGCTACAGTCCGAGGTGGACCTGGACCTCACCATCCACACTTTAGTCGTACTAAATTATCCAAATGCTGTTTTAATTTTGACGATGCCATATTTTTTTGGCGTTGACAACGTTTGATATTTTAGTGAATTTGTTACTCTTTTCATATTCAAAATTAACATATCGACAGGTACTCAATTTTTTAAGATCATAAATGGGAAATTTTCGATCGTACATACATGCGCATATGCACATATGCGCATGTATGTAAAGTGGGGCGACCTAAAATAAAATTACCCGATTTTATGCGTTTATTTCACTGTTTTTCTGTCTGTTCATTCCGCAGGTATGAATCTGGTTTTCCGTGAATTATGACTTATGGTGGTAAAGAAGATAAGTCAAGAGCTGTCTATATGTCCATATGTCTATATGTCTATATGTCTTAGTCTATCAAGAAACTACCATGATTTAATAAAAAAAATTTCAAAAAATAATTGTGGTCATAGCATAAGAATCAAAATTAAACGAGTGAAACACAATTCTACAAATGAATTTATACCAACATACATCCCTGTACAATGTATGTATATTTCAGCAAATTCTAATTAAACATTTTACTCCTTTACATGCTCCGAGGAAACTGCTTTCTAAATATAAAGTTCGCACTTGATAGTTACTAATCGTGTGATTAGTAAGTACCGGGTCAATCAAATGTTTGGTTAATCTTGAAGTGCAACTAAGATAAATACCATAGTTTTCATTACAAATGCCTGGGCAAAAAAGAAAAACTATAGTTTATCATTGTAGTTACTACATATTGCGACAAATATGCCCGTCTGTCTCCTTTAATAAAATCCAGAAATTCAAAATGTTCTACAGATCGAAACTGAAATCCCCTTTGAATTTCTATGGGAATTCTGTCTTTTAAATTTTTTCTTTCTGTTTGTGGCGCTACAGTCTAGGGCAGGAGTCTACAGCTAGAACGATCTCTTGCCATCTGTCTCCAGTTGCTCACACAAGTTTGTTGTTTTCCCACAGGCTCTGAGCCGAAGATTCATCAGATCGGAGATAATTTATCCATGCGCCCAGCCATGCGACTTCTGTCGCTGTATAGCCCATATATTCGTTTATCTTCCTCTAATTTTCATTCGATTTCAACATTGAGCATGACTTGGATGATCTAAACCAGATGGAGGAGTGGGTGGTGGTGTCTTCTCCAAACATCTCTCTTACAGAACCCTGCCCTATAGATGCCCATGCCAGAAGACTCGGTCCCTTTTCTAATGATTTTTACGGAAGCTGCCTCAATGAAGATGGGGGAGTTGAACGTTCTCCACCTTCTCTGTTCTTGTCCAGCTCTAAGGTCTCTTTGTCGCCTGCACTTTGGGGCCTCTCAGTTTCTGTGATCTTAAAAGTCCACTTCGTTTTATAGAAAACTCCTCTGAAATCTTCAAAATCGGTCTTTCTAACCTTGAATTAAAAATTTTGTGAACTGGCTTTGAGGTACAGCCAATCGATCAGAAGCTTTGATTTTGTGAATGGTTTTTGAAATGGTGTGAAAAGACACGAGTTCTTCAGATAGTGTAATTTCTAAATCTTTTTTTCGAATATTATGGTCTAGCTTTGTAAACGTTTTCGACTCCGCGACTTTTATTTTATGCTTCTCTGATTCCTTACGTCTGTTAATATCAAATCTTGCAGCTGGAGAGATGGAAAACTTGCTCCCACAAATATTGCATCTGACCCTCTTGTACACTTTATGAATGTTAACTCTTTTGGAATTACTGAAAAAAGTAAAGAGTCTCTTGAGAGAGGCTCTTGAAATATTGCAATTTTGAATTTTTTACGGTCCTCTGCATGATATGTCGATAAAGTGCAGAACACTGCGAAAAATTTTGTTAATAAAAAAAACGGGGACAGTCCCACACAATGCATGATGTATGGTCAATATTTGTTTATTCAGCGCTGTTACATGTAGTATAGTTGCATTGGTTAGCAAGAGCATAAAAGTAGTATCAATATCAGTATTACTCATGAAAAAAAAAACATTCAATACAAGTAAATAAAGATTTTAAAATTTAAAATCCACTTTAACCTCAAAACTTTTCAAATTTCAACTGCATGATTTGCTGATTTTCAAAGGCAAGTATTTTCAAATACATTCTTGTTTTCCTACACAAGCACAATCGCATATTTTTGTGTGCAGGAATGAGTTAATAAATGTGAAAAGAAAACCACTACATGCATGCATGCACGCATACACAAACGTAGTACTCATAGATTCTCTTTGAACATCTGTGGGACCCATTTGAGAATGGATGAGACGGAAAAAACGTTAATTTTTCCTGCTGAGCAGCCTTTTTTTATTCTCTCTTGTATACTACTGGAATACTCGTACATAAGGAAGAAGAAAAAATGTGATTTTGATCTTTCGAGACACAAATTTGTAATTTAGCTGATGTGACAATTCGAAGTTTTCGCAATTTTTTGTTATATTGCTCTGGGGACGTTGTTTTCAAAAGCAAATCTCGTTCATTGGCAGATAACGTATTAAAAATTGTAATCGTTATTAGCACCCACCCAGTAAATTCTTCTGATTCGTATACATATGCATTCTTACTCCAATTAGACATTCATGTGCAAATAAGATTTTGTTGGATTATTCAAATGACAGATATTTTGATGATGCTGATAATACAGTGGACTCTCCCTAATAGTACGTTTACACTGCACCCAAATTCAATATTTCAGGGAAAAAATTTCGAAATCCAATTTTGCATTCCCTCTGCAACTTCAGCATTTCAGATATGACAGCTAGTGTCAGAATTGATTATTGATATTTTTTCCTGATTGGAAATCAGAAGTGGTTGAACCATTTAGCTTGGTGTATAAATTTAAAGATGAATTTAATTGCTAATTCGGACATATTGAATATATTGCTGACTCAATATAGAGGTATGGAGTTCGCGTTGAAACTTATGTCCACTCGAAGCTTTCAACTAATGAGAAAACAGCTGTTTTTTTGTTTATGTCACCGGGTTGAAATGTCATTGTATGACGTGCTGAATTTGTAAAGAGGATTGTTCGATTTGACGAATACTTACAAATGCAGCGACGAAGTTCAGAATTTCGCTGGAATGTAACATTCCAGAATGCAGGAAATGTATGGCGAAATGCAATGTATTTGGGCTGAAATGCAGAAACTAGCCAATATGTTGAATTTGGGTGCGGTGTAAACGTACTATTAAGCTAGTTAATAAAATATCGAAAGCTACAGATAGACAATCACTAATTTAGCAATCTTTTCTAGCAGGCCTTGTGTGAGCAACAATTTTATGATTAAAATAATTATTATCATATCTGTTTGCCTGGGCATAGGTTAGGTTCGGTTAAGTTAGGGGGCTGCTAGTGAATTTACCAGCACACTTAGACCATGTTGGTCCATTGTGATAACCACAGTCAGACAGACAAAAGCGCATTAACTTTGTTTTTACTGGTATTCGAACTTAGGACCTCCCTAACTTAATGCAGGCACTTAACCAACTGCACCATCCAGTCGTCTGGGCATAGTGATAATCCGGAAAATTCCGAAGTCGACAAACTCGGCAAGATCGCTACCATAAATCTTTTAATAAAGATCAACGCTACCAACTCCACCAACTGCTTTTCGAGAACCCTAAACTCTCACTTTTCTTGATCAGAATGAAATAATCAGCAGTGAGTGATCCCCTACGTTCTCTGTTCGTATAAGGCTCTCTCGCTTTGAAGAAACGGGGATTTGGGAGCATACTTCATTAATCTAAGCGATTAATCTTATTCTTATCTAGTCTGCAAAAGCCGCCCAGAGAAAAGTTCTATGTTTGAGACGATAATCATTAAAATGAAAGGCGATGCTATCTACAGAACAATTGAACTTCAAGTTAGTGTATCTCGAGGATGATACTTGCTTCATTGGCACAGGAGGAGGGAGAAAGCTTTGACCTGGAGGAGGAAGAAACTACGGCTTACACACTGTGCCAATGTCCTGTACTAACCAGCAAAAAAAAAGAGATTCTGAGTCATTATTGGGTGAAAACTCAGGCAATGAACCAGATCTCCAATAAACAGATGCTGGTGCTACCACGAGCAATCGAGATCTGCGAAAAATTGCAGAGTCTTCCTGACTAAGAGAAATCGTGGAATGGGGACGGATAGGGACCCATCACTGTGGTCTTCTTCGGTATCAGTATTCAGTCAGTGTGTCTGTTTTCGTTCCATTATTCGACCATTTTAAATTTTTAAACTGAAATATTGTGAATTATTCAACCATTCACACCTTCATGAGAAAATACCTGCCGCTTATCTAAGATCTAGGATAGCTCTTACTCAAATACTCAAATAGATACTATTTTAAATACATATTTTTAGTCGACAATTTTGCAATTAGTTTCCTAATTGAAAAGACTTAAAAGAAAAGAAAGCACTTAGAAAATGGCCGCCTCGATTGATAAAATGAAAAAGATCTTCATGCATCATTTGGACAGTTATGAAATGAATGCGATGAAAAAATGTCTAATAGCAGAAAATCTATCACAAAATTGGCCTAAATACGAAATCCTTGGAACCGTTAATCAACAGGAAAATATGTGCAAGATCATGCACGATCGACATCCATTGGGCATATTAAATCCCGCAGCGGATAACTTCGTTCAGAGAATAATTGAATCCGATGTAATGATTTTCAATGCTAGTTCACCAAACTTCGAAAACGTTTGTGTCCACATGCGGCATGTTATGACTGCCTTGGAGGAATGGACAGCCGAACAAAAGAAATTGATTGAACCTGATGCATCTCCGGATAGGAAGAAGTATCTGATATTCATTTCAACCCCAATGACATGGGCATTGTCAAAAAACGAAGTCGCTGAAGAGGAAGATGGGGAGCAGATCGAGGATTTCCTTTACGAGGATGATTACAGACGTCGCAAAGCGCATAAGGCGTATTGCAAACATAAACTCTTGGAACGCGATGTAATTTGGCTGCAAAAGAAATGCAAGCACTTCGTTAAAACTTTGGTAGTTTGCCCGGGAGTCATATATGGCGAAGAAAACGAGGCGTTTCATTACATATTCAAGTTGGGATTTTACAACAAGATAGTTCCTGTTTTAAGGCCTGGTTCTCAGAATATTCCAATGATTTATATCCGAGATTATGCAAAGTAAGTCAGAACTAATTTATCCAACCTTCTTCTTCTTCTGATGGCGCTACAACCCAGGATGGGCCTGGGCTTTAACCAACAAGCAACTTCAGCCAGCATTTTGCACGGGAAGTTGGCTGAGCACCTTGTCCATTTGCATGCACCATCAGTTTTTGAGTCGAAGATTTTGTCCAATAAATTTCAACATTTAACATTTGTTACAGGATAATGAAACAAATAATAGACGACTTCCCAGAAGCAAAACTTCGATACATATTTGCAGTGCAGCCACACATGATGTCACTTAAGACTTTTACGTACAACATGTGCAAGAGTTTCAATGGTGATTGTAGTAGAGTGCGATTCTTTCATGAAATCGAGATGCTTATGATGGAAAGGGATCTATTTCCGGTAGTATATCATACATTTAATGCTTTAAACTTATTCATAATTATCCTTGACTTGATCTCGAAAGCAATCCACACTGGACTTGCTGTCACTGGATATAAAATTAGTCCCCACCTACTTGAAAGACTTCCCATTCCATGAATTGAAGGAGAATTTCTGGGATGTCCTCGCACAGGAATTCCGCGATGCTAGAAATCTGCATCCGCTTAAAATTGTTATTGACGGTCCGCCATTAGTGGGAAAGACAGAACATGCACGCAGGCTTGCAGAACACTATCATCTGATCTACATCGATATCAGAGAGATTATTTATGATTACATAAAGTGCTTGGTAAGATTGGAAATGCTTTGAACATAAGTGCAGCAATACTGCATACATTGATGCATAACGAAACAGACGTGTAGTTATAAGCAGTGACATGTCATTGCATTCGTTTTGTTGTCATTGTAAAATGTGACAATTGATTTCGGGAAAACATTTTCGTTTGAACAGGGTTTTGAAATCAATTATTTTCTTTTCCATTTTGACTTCAGATTGTAAACAGTCATTTACATGAAACGTAAAATTCCAAAATTGTACTATCTTGCTGATTTATTACAAGTGGCTTGCATTAAAATAGAGACAAATAGCGTTGTCACTTTAGGGCCATTTCTTCGCGGTAGGTGCTCTTAAAATTGTAGTAAATAAAATAACTTTTGCAGCGAGCTAATGAAACACTCATATGAAATGAGGGAATCAAACAGAATTGACAGTACGGTAAAGTCTCTTTGATAATACGCAATGGCAGCCGTCAGTCCTCCGCTGGTGTCATTTTTTATTGTAAATAGACTCGTTTATGAAAAGTAGACAGTTCAGGTGAGAACTTAAAATTGATAGTTTTGTAGTTTTGTTCTAAAAGGGATACTCGATCTGAGGTACATGCAAGCATACTCCTAAAATGCAATAGATTTATAATTTCGGCAGTAGATTTATAATTTCGAAGTAAATGAAGTAGATCTACTACAATTTCAACAAAGTAGCAGCAATTTTCATTAAGCTGTATGCAGCCTTGCATTGACGCAAGTTCCTGTCTCCAGTTTTGCCACTTTGCTGCAATTGCCTGCATTTATTTCGGAATTTAAATCTACTGCCGTACCATCATATAAACTCATGTTTTATAATGTTACTGCATGGACTTAGATGCACGTCTGTTTCAAGCAAAAGGCGTTTGGTTTGCTTGGTTGTGTTTATATATTTTGTGTACCGTTCACATTGGCATAGGAGGAACAAACTAATAACAGCTTAATGGTTGTGGAAGCATTTGAATGCTCAGAACAAATAGCGACGCATGAAAATGAAGGAGAAGAAGAAACTAGACCAAATGCTAGTAAAACCTCCCCAGAAGGGTCGCAGGATTTAACTGAAGAAGACAGGCTACTCATATCGGACTTGAAGGATAATGTCGAAAAGTGTTCGAAAGAACTGTTCAATCTTAAGGTATACGTGGCGTCACACAAGACTTTTGAGGATCATGACTTCGAGCAAATATCTGAGTAAGATTTACTATTCCTTTACGAATCTTTATTTCAAAACACGTTTTTTTTTTTATTTCAGTTGTTTGATTAGTCTGCTTTCTGTCAAGCAGTATGATCAGAATCAGGGATACGTCGTCGATGGTTTTCCTTTCAATTATGAACAAGCCAATCAAATATATTTCAATACAAGAAGACCAAAAGGAATTGAGTCCGCGGGAGAGGCTGATAAATCGAATATGTCTCAAATTTTAAAACCAACGCACTTTATTGTGTTCGATGCAACAGATGATTTACTATGTGACCGGGCAATGGGCTTCACTGAAACAGAATCAATTATGCGAAGGTGCCTTCGTCATCAAATGCTTCCGCGATTGGATGCATATCGTGAGAGGAATGACGAACCAGAGTGCTTGACAAACATTTTCTATGACAACGACTTGATTCCAATACACGTCTTCGTGGATAGTAACACAGTCGCTGTAGATACCCTCCGAATGTTGAAAGGCAGTATAGGACACCCCTTTACATATCCACTCACTAGTGAGCAACAGAAAGCTCTAGATGATGCATTAGCAGAAAAAAAACGAAAAGAACAAGAAGAGCAACGTCGTAAAAAGGAGGAATTAAGAAAAACGTTGACACTTGAACGTGAGCGTAAATTATTAAATTGGGTAGGAAAATCGCAGTTTCTTTTAACAAAATAATCAACATGAACTTTTGTAGAACGCCAAATTCGAAGAGCTTCGAAAGCATGAACATGAAATGCGTGAGGTGAAGACATTACCGTTGCGACAGTATCTGGGAAAATATGTTCTTCCAACTCTTACAGAGGGAATTTTGAAAATCGCTGAACTAAAACCTGATGATCCAGTTGATTTCTTGGCTGAATATTTATTCAAGTGCAATCCGGAGGGACAGCAAATGCCACCCTTCTGTACTGAAGAGCAGAGGCAGAGATTCTACGACGCTTTTAATGATGATCTTACAAGTGAATCCGATTATGATTTTAAACAGTCGACTTGTAAGCAATGAATCCTTTGAATATTGTCCTGAAAAAATCACACACAAAATAAATGTTAACCTTACTGTTGAATTAGTAAAAGGCATTTTACTTATAGGTGGGCGAATCTCGAAAAAAACATCAAACATTTTTTCGAGTCACTGTTCAAAGAGTATAACTGTCTAGAAAAAGCTTCTCAATCTCGCCGTTCGGAGTCGGCATTAAACTGTATTTGCCCTCCACTCGTGAGAGAACAATACCACGCACAACACGAGTGGTTGCTGAGAAGCTAGGCTCAGGTCCACTTCGGACTGTAGCGCCGCCATTATTATTATTATTATTATTATTATTTTACTTATAGCATCATTTAGAGTCCATAAGAATGGGTTCCTCCTCTTTTAAAAAAGGACAAGTTATCGCGGATACAAGACAACTTGGTCTTGATGACTGTAAACAGCCCGACGTGCTGACTGTAAACAGTCAGCGACGATGGGCAACATTTCCTCAGACTCTTCATGGGTCGTTGGCCATAAGTAAATAATTAGCTATGTTAAGTGGTCGAATATTATGTTTGATACCTAGATTTTATTTCCTATATATCTATGGCTCTGTTCGAGGATAATAATTACGGTAAATTAAATTACGACTTTTGAAAGAACACCCAAAATACCATTTTAATTTTGACATGCCAGGGGACCTAAAAGTGGCACTGATTCATAATCAAAATTCAATCATATGAAGCTAAGGGTGCACGAAATGATTTATCACCAAATACTCTTCTAAATAATAAGTACATTGCAACATTACATGCTATCAAAACATTTCAGCTAAATTTAAGCCATTTAACTTTTCACAGGGAAATACCTACGTAGGTGACATGATATGAAGGCCAAGCAAGGACATCATTAAGTTTACAAATAATATCTAATCGAAATAAATATTTTAGAGAAGAAAACGGGTTGGATTCGCCGAAAAGCGGTCTTCTTCAGTTTGAAAGTGGATTCTCGGGTAAAGCAGGCATGTTTTCATCCCTTATTGTTTCGTTTTTGACGTACTTTCCTCATTTTCGGTAGTTGTGCACACAAAAAACTTTGACTTTGTAAACATCGTCTTAAAGCGCTCGAGCACAATCATTTATACACTAGCTTCTTTCTTCTCCTATCTTCACTCATTATTCTTATAAGTCTATCTTAAAATATCTATCCGTACTGTACATAACTAAAGCTGTCACAAGTGACAATAGTTGGAAACAAAGTTTACGTTGTACTTATATGCACTTATGCATTTACAATATTTTGTATGGGGAATTACACTTCTTTGGAACAATCCCTGGCTAATATGTGAAGATAAATTAGGAAAAAGATAATACGGGTTTCATTTCAAAGACTATCAATCAGTCAGAATACAAAGTTTTGTTTTAATTAAAAGTGAAAGCCGTTCCGGAGCACGCAAATAGGAATTGTGAAATAAATTAGAAATTTGATTTAAAATTCTAATTAGTTCATTCGTTTATAATCAGCATGTCGTTTCTACGAGGATCACTGAATTATGTTTGGTGCACTACGAGCGTTTTGGGGAAAGGTGCTACCGGATCTGTATTTCAGGCAAGAATCACACATCCTCCGTCTGATAACACTATTAGTCATTCTTGTTTATTTCTATATTTTGTCAGTCTTATCAGACGTGTTTGAAAAATTTCAAACCGGTTATCATAAGAACAAAAAGTTTATTTATTTTTGTATGAATGCTAAAAATTTTTATCTTTCAGGGGGTGAATAAGAACACTGGCGAATCTGTGGCTGTGAAGACCTTCAACCCATACAGTCATATGCGCCCACAAGAAGTCCAAATGCGAGAGTTCGAGGTGCTTAAAAAGGTCAATCATGAGAACATTGTTAAGCTGCTGGCAATCGAAGATGATCAAGAGGGACGCGGTAAGGTCATTGTGATGGAACTGTGCACAGGAGGAAGTTTATTTAATATATTGGATGACCCCGAGAATGCATACGGTCTCCCGGAAAGAGAGTTTCTACTTGTTCTTGAACATTTATGCGCTGGCATGAAACACTTGCGCGATAATAATCTTGTTCATCGTGATCTTAAGCCAGGCAATATTATGAAATTCATCTCTGAGGATGGACAGACAATATATAAGCTCACAGACTTCGGTGCGGCTAGAGAACTTGAAGAAAATCAGCCATTCGCTTCGTTGTATGGAACCGAGGAATACCTGCATCCCGATTTGTATGAACGAGCCGTACTTCGGAGATCTGTAAATCGTTCATTTACAGCGAATGTAGATCTGTGGTCTATTGGTGTCACATTGTATCATGTGGCCACAGGGAATCTACCCTTCCGGCCTTATGGTGGACGAAAAAACCGCGAAACAATGCATCAGATTACCACGCGTAAAGCATCGGGCGTGATATCTGGCACACAACTCTCAGAAAACGGTCCAATTGAGTGGTCCACAACGCTGCCGCCGCATTGCCACCTCACATCTGGATTAAAAACCTTAGTCACGCCACTGTTGGCTGGCCTCCTCGAAGAGGATCGCACAAAAACCTGGTCATTTGACACATTTTTCCAACAGGTTACATTGATTTTAAGAAAAAAAGTCTTCCATGTATTCTTTATTAACCGCACCACAAGTATTGAGGTCTTTCTTGAACCGGAAGATCAGATCGAGGAGTTTAAAGAACACATTTTCATTCAGACTGAGGTTCCATGTGAAAAACAGATTCTGCTCTTTAGCAACGAGCACTTGGAATCAAGGATTGGATCATTATACGGTAGTTTATTTGAGTTGGAGATTTGATGATTTCATTAATTTGGTTTGTATTTCAGCTAGTGCCTTCCCGCTGACTGAACGAGAGAACCCGATATTCCTCTACAGCAACGAGGACAACAATGTGCAGTTGCCAACACAATTGGATTTACCAAAATTCCCAGTCTTCCCCAGTAATGTTTCTGTAGAGAATGATGCCAGTTTAGCCAAGGTAAACATTTACCCATACAGTCAGTTTCTAGCATGTTTTTGACCACCGTTTTAATGGTAGTCTCTATTTTATCGCAACTTAATATGTTGACGGGAGGATTTTTACGAAATTTAATGTTTAACCATTCGATTTGTGTCAGCGAATGTTCATCTAACGGTGAACTTTTTGCAGAAAGTTACACTCGAGATGCATTATTGTACTCCTATTCCACGTACGAATGAAGAAACTTAAACTAAACGGTTGTTTTCTTTGAAATAGTTTGAGTTTCTGCTTCTCCGACTCGTAATACAAATCATCAACAAATCAAATCATTTTTCTTGTTTTCGTCTGTGTATTTCCAGGCCGCATGCAGTGTCGGGCATGAATGCAAGAGAAGAATTGAAAACTTGACCAGCATTGATATCTTAATCAAGAAGGGTGTGCAGCAATTCATTGAAACTCTAACAACAACAATGAAACTGCTTCAAAAGTAAGTCGCTGAAGAGAATTTCCTTCACTCTTCTTCTTGTTGCGCTACAGTCCGGGGTGAAACTGGGCCTCAACCAACAAACTTAGCACGATATTTTGCTAACTATCGCCAATTGTGCACACCAAGTTGGTTGAGGTGCCTCTCCACTTGGGTGCGCCACCTTTCCTTCACTCACAAATCATTAATCTGTTTCATTTAAAGGAAAACGAAAAGCTTTGAGACGTTACTCGCCACAGTGATTGAGTATTCCGAATTAGTAACACATGTGAATAAAGGTGTAAGTTTCTAGTGCTATAATCGACAACGTATTAATAATTTCATTCACAGAGTAAACCTGAAGACGACCCAAACAACCTGGAGGAAGTGAAAGCCAGTTTTGACCGAGCTGCTGATGTGATATTGCAGCTTTACAAACATTTCGTCGAAGATGACACGCTAAGGTATCACCAGAAGCTTCTGATTTCATCTTGAAAATGTAATCTTTTGAATTTCCTTGTAGCGAAGAATGGCGTTCATCAATGCACGGTAAAATATGCGCATGCAAAGCACGTTCTAGTGCAAAAGCGAAGTATTTAATAGATCGTCTTCGAGACTCATGGCAGCATCTGCTTCGAGATAGAGCCACCCGCACACTAACCTACAACGATGAACAGTTTCACGCCTTGGAGAAAATTAAAGTAATCTCACCCAGCCCACAATTAGGCATTCTGACTTATTTGTATTTATGTTCTAGGTTGATAGAAATGGCAAACGAATAAAATCCTTACTCTTGGAAGACGTGAAACCGTCCGTGGCTCACATGGCTGAAAGTCTAGCTGATTGGTATAAATTGGCACAAACAGTCTATCTGAAGTCACAAATTCTGGAGAAGGACGTGCGAGACTGTGATAAGAAACTGCACTCGATACGTGCTGGTCTAAATGATATGAAATGCAACCTCATGTCTCAGCAGAAGGACGATAAGGAGAACGATCATGTCAATCAACTTTCCAAGACCAAGCAAAAGAATGTGATGAGGGTAACACACAATTCGATAGATTGCTATGATGAAGAGACTCAAGTGAATTTTTCTTTCAGTTTATCCAAGAACAGCAGAAGGATGTGGAAGCGATTCTAAGACAAAATCGCAATCTTATCGCAATGCTTCATGATCTCGGAATCGGGCCAAACGAAATTAGTTCCTCACTCAAAGTGAATGGTAAATCGTAGACAGAGAGCAAGTATAAGTTTGTTTATGTTAATTGTGTTAGTGTATATGTATTTTATTCATTCATTTACTTATATTTTTTTTTATGTAAAAAAATAAATAAAAAAAACAATTTAATTGTGACTCCAATTTTTTTAACAAGGTTTCTTGGAATAACGGATCTAAAAATGGGGTAACCTTCTTGTGGGGCTACAATCCGGAGTGGATCTGGACCTTAACCAACAAAGAGCTCGACCTTGTGGTGAAATTGAGTAATTGGTCCTAGAAATCACTAAATCTGGCATTCATTCTCATGCTTTTTCAACACAACGGCATGAGGTTCGCGTCGATTTCGTACAACAAAAACTCAGCAACGACATCGTTTTTTTAAGAATTTCTATTTTTCTAACAACCAACGTTCAACAATCTTCCCCTTTCCCTTTCAATAAACATCATAACCATACATTGGACCCTCCATGTACGCTCTCTGTTGATCTGTCGAATTTCTCCGAATCCTTCGACCAATTGGTTCCAAATCCGCGTAGCACTTTGGGAAGACACGCTCAACAGCCTCGATAGCTTCTTCTCTAGTGATATTGCGCACCGCCAGCACTGAAGCCAATGCCTTTGTTTTAACACAGTCCTGAGAATTGGAAAAAAATGCATCAGGTTATAATCTCATTCTTCGTTTTCCCACTATCGCCCAACTCACCCTATGAGCTTGTTTAATTTTGAATGGCGACGCATCTCCTTGAGTCCAGGCACTTAAAAATGAGCAATGAGCTAAATTGGCAGCTCGAACTTCTGTGCAGGCTAAGTGGTCCACATTCTTGAAATCCAACTCATTATTGCAGTAGTCAAACATATGAATCATTTCATGTGTCAGGACACCCTGCACCATTCCTTGTTTTCGCGCCATATTCTGGCACACAACAATCTGATTCGTTACCGGGTCATATCCTCCAGTCACTGTAGGATCACATACTTCGCAGGAGATATGACGACGAATATCAATCGGACAACCTGACGAACGAAGCGCTCCCATCATCAACTTTACCAAGGGACTATTCTTGACACACCAATAAACATTGCGTTCACATTTGATTTTGTCAAGACCCTCCGTTCCTTCAATTCCCATCAGAATTCTAGACCATTTTGGCTTGAAAGTCTCTCCCCGGCGTTCCGGATACAAGTCATAACCCCATGCTTTGCCGTCTTTAGTTGTCTCTGAGGTGTCAGGTTCTTGTGAAGATGGTGCCGTTTCATTGATTTGACTTGACTTTGTTTCACTCTGAGGCACCATTTCTATTACTTTTATTTATTTGTTATAAAAACTGAATTAATGCAATCCCACCGATTAGCTAACCATATGAACGAGGTATTTTGATAAGAAACATATGTGAAATGTCAAAATCAGCTGTTGCAAGGCGAATGATAAAGTTCTTCTTTTCAAATGCAGATGGGAGTGCAACCAATTTTGAAAAGATAATTGATGTTGAATGCATTCAAAGTCATTTGTGTAATATTTTAGTTTTTTTTTTTATGCATTTGAAACAAATTACATTTTAACAGCGATTTGCTTAAGTGAGTGTTTACAAATGATTGGACAGACAAGATTTTCTGTGTAAGGAACATCAGAAAATGAGGAAAATATGTCGAAAACGGGGGGATAAAGGATGAAAACATGCATGGTAAAGACGGTCATTTTTCTTCTGGGCCTCCAATCCATCTCTTTTGCTTGTAAAAATCATATTTCACGTCTCATGTAATCATGAGTCTAAGCATTCTCAATATTTCCGAAAAACGCTTCAAAAATTTAAAGACATTTTTAAAGTGTGTGCTGTCCTCCCGCATAATTCCTTACTATCCGATAGTCCACTCTTCAATTACTTACTCTTGTTCAGAATACAGAAATATAAATTACCGAAAGATTCAACGAAACGTTCAGTTTGTGCAGTTTTTTTTCCTATTTTCTCTATTTTCTGTTACAAACATATTTCGTTGAAACAGAAAAACAATCACTCTACTCCATCAAGTACTGAATGCACGTATTCCAATTTCACACACCAACCGCCTGCAACTTCAGTGTGGAACAAAAATTTCATCGTTCCGAATTTCCAAGATAGCTGCCTCAACTTCCTTCTCTTGTTTTCTTTCTTTTCTTTTTCATCAATATGGCTGACCAGGTAAGCCGCGATTTTGTGAACTTAATTTCCTTAATATTTCGGTTAAAATTCGATTGCTAATATTATTTATAGTTTGTATAATTTTCTAAATGAATTTACTTCAGATCAAGATAAAATTTGTGTACAAATTGAAAAGATTTCGGTAAAAAAAATGCCAACGAAAGATGTGACAGTTGTACACGCGGTATCGGACAGGCACTGTAGTTCCGATTTCCAAGTGAAAATGATAATTTATTCAAAAATTGCTTTAAAAAGTTTTCAATATCGTGTAGTTTTGTAAATATATGTCCATCTTAAAATAATTTGAAATTTTTCTTGTATTCAGCAAACTGAGCGTTCATTTAGAAAACAATTCACGATTCCAGTCGTTCGAAAGAAGTCCATTGCTGGCAAACGTAGATTACGTTTCTACAGAAATGTTGGACTGGGATTTAAAACTCCAGCCGAGGTAAACGTAGTGAAGGTCGAACTAATGGTTTTTGTGTTTTTCTTTGCATGGTTTTGCCCCTCAATTTTATTCCTTGCGTGTGTGCCAAACATGAATACACCACACATCCAACACGAATCGCCCCTAATATCCACTAACCACCTAAACGCCCGATGTAACAGAACGAGAAAGCTTTCCAAAAACAGTTTGGTATTAACCTAAACCGCAAAAACAAGCCTGGCTTGGCTAAAAAGAAGTCTCTTCGTCGTAGCCGAGAAATTGGTTTGGGTTTCAAAACCCCTCGTGATGTAAGTATGTGCATTAAACTAAATCATTGCATTTTCTTGCTGATTTTTGTGATTTTGCTTGAGATTTAACACTTTATGCACTTTTGTGCTTTAATCGATCTGATAATACATGTTCGTGCTCTATTCTAGGCAATTGATGGAACTTACATCGACAAGAAGTGCCCCTTCACAGGCAACGTAAGGATTCGTGGACGAATTCTTACCGGGGTTGTCCGAAAATGCAAAATGCAAAGGACCATTGTCATCCGCAGGGATTACCTGCATTTTGTACGTAAATACAGTCGTTTCGAAAAGCGACACAGGAACATGAGCGTACACTGCTCTCCCGCTTTTAGGTAAGAACAATCCCAATTTCAATTTATTGATACAATCAAATATGATGAAAAAATCATGACGGTCTTCATAAACATAATTGCTGATATATCATCAACTAAACAAAACTTTCTGAATAAACAAACATTCCCAATGGTCTCATGACCACCACTGTGTGTGAAGAAACAATTTTCAAAACCTTTTTTTGTCTTTTCAGGGACGTTGAAGCCGGAGACATTGTGACTATTGGTGAATGCCGACCACTGTCGAAGACTGTGCGTTTCAACGTACTGAAATGCTCGAAGGGAGTGGGTGCCAAGAAGAGCTTTAAGAAGTTCTAAAAAGAAACATTTTATGAAATAAAAATGAAAAAAAGAAAATAATATTTTTTTTTATAATTGACGGAAAGTGTTCTATTTCAAATTTCTAGAGTTTACAGCAAAACGTTCTTCTTGTGTTTCTAGAGGTAAGCAAACAATAAACTTGAATCTTTACAAATCTCTGATCATTTTCTCGTCTTTCAGGAATGCGGTCTCTTTCTTTGTAGCTTGTCACGTCGTTTGTATTCATAGGTGAGTGTTAAACCCGTTCGAAGTTTTATTAGTTCATATGATGAAAAAATCATGACGGTCTTCATAAACATAATTGCTGAAAACTGTTCTTTTCTAAACCTAATTAATCTGACAAAATATTATTTATTGCTTTTCTTATTTTCACTTATATGACGTTCTGATGAAGTTTCTTTTACGTTTGCAGGTTTCTTTTTCGGCGCATTCGTCTGATCTCGTTCGTTGATATATTCTCTACTTGCACGCTCATTGTAAACAGTTGTGGTTAATTCTAATAAAGGAAAGAGAACATTAACCTAACTTTTTGTTTTACTCAAAATCCATGCCAAATTTTTACACTTTTCCAGCTTTTTTTTATTTGTTTATGTGGGAGACATATTTCTAAGTTGGTCTTTATTGTGATGAACTCCTAAATACAATGTGCGCATGATTCAAGAACTATGATGTCACTCTAGCCATTCAGTCACGGAAACCATCGGCAAGAACTGAATTGATGAACAGCACTGGCGTCATTACACATGTTTCAGATCATGCTTAACATTTAGAAGGATACAATCACGCACAATTCCTAGAGTCACATGCTCTATTCACTAAATAGTCAACCTAACATCTTGCGTAACTTTTTTCTAGAAATTCTTTTTTTCGCCCGGCTCAAGCGGACGTCTTGTTTTTTTTGTGTCGCAAAAATTGACAATTGATAGTGCGTTAGATTAGACAACGTTAGATTCAAATCAAATTTAAATCTATTTTAGATACCACTCGTATAACAACGCCCTGATCTCTATCGGGCTTAGAACCGCATAACCTGCCATTCAACAGAGATTGAAGGTGGCGGTGGCCAGATTCAGAAAATTCATGGAAACTAGACCAGTGGTGCCATGTAACTTCTTCAAGGTCGTCCTTGGAACTATCGTCGAGAATTCACTGACCAACACAATAGGCATGATCTTCCAAAAGTCCGCCCAACTGCTGACATACTCGGACGACATTGACCTAATTAGTCGAACACAGCGAGCTGGCTTTGAACTAGAGGTGGCTAAATTGGGTTTAGTGATGAATGAGATAAAACGAAGTATATGCTCTCTTCAAGCCAGAACATACAATATCGACGGCTTGGCCATAACGTCACCATAGGCATGTATACTTTTAATGTAATCAAGAACTTCTGCCTCGGCTCCCAAGTAAACAGTACGAATACCATTAGTACCGAGATTAAATGCAGAATGACGTCAACCGCTGTTTCTTTGGACTCAAGGGGCAATTGAGTAGCAGATCCCTCTCGAAGGACTAAGCTGGCCTTATATTACACTTTAAGCAACCTTATCCTACTCTGTGGTGCAAAGATATTGACACTCTCAAGAGCAGACGAAGAAGTCTTTTCGAAATAAAAGTTCTGCGTTTAACCTTTTTCGTCCTTTTTGCTGCTTTGATGGCAATTGGAGAGAATTTAACCGCGAACTGTATGGGCTATACAGCGACTTGAATCTAGCCAGGGGTCTACGAATTCAACGTCTAAGATGGCTAGGCCATGTAGAGCGTATGCACAACACCAACTGGAAGAGTCTTCGAATCCGCGCCATTGGGACAACACAATAAAGGACGAAACCAATGCGCACAGTATTGAAGAAGGATCTCGGACAACTTTGCGTGCGTAACTGTAAGCAGCAGGGCAAAGATCGTGTCAGCAGAAGACAGCCGGACAGGCCATGTAGATTGGATGGACAATGTAGCACCGGGCCGAAGAATCTTCTACTTAGAGCCTGTAGGACAACGTAACACAGGACGTACGCGACTGAAGTGCCGCACAAAGGTATAAAAGGTCTTCAATCAACTTGCTGTGTGGAACTGGTGCTAGCAAGAGATCGAAAGATCATGCTTGCTGGAGACGCTTGTTAGTTGAGGCCCAGGTCCATCCTGGACCAAATACCATCAGATTTCTATGGAAGCTGAAGAACTGACGACCAATGTCGGAGCTAAGCCAAAGCGTATGTAAAAATGCTTGGTTTAGATAACCAAAATCTGAGTGCCCAGGCTGAATAGCAACCACGGCCTAAGCCCGCACTACTCGTTGGCCTTGCAAAGAAGACTATTCATTGCAATATTTTTGTTTTAAGCGTTGGATTCATAGACACCTGGCTAGGCTGATATCGCTGTACAGTTCGTGGTTGAATCTTCTCCAATCGCCGTCAACTACTACTAGTCAATTGCATTTTGAGCCACACAAAAAAACAGCGGTTGGCTAGAGTATTCTGCGTTTGATTTCGGTACTGATGTGGCTCGTTCTGTTTACCGTGGAGCTGTGGTGGGCAAAGTCCTTGACTACATCGAAGTCATAGCTGCCTACTGTAACGTTGTGGCCAACTCGTCGATGCTGTGCGTCCTTTCTCGATGACAGTCTATATTTCGTTTTGCCTCATTTTCCGCCAGACCTATTTTTGCCGCTTCCGTTCCAATGTCGGCAAACGCTTCATTGACGTCTCGTTGAGGTCGACCAATCACATCAATGCATACGCAACAGTCGTACGAACTTTTTGGGAGATCGGGCCTTTAGGGCTGGCCAGTGAGTTTTGCTTATTTTCAAGAAATCCGTTGAATGCCACATGATATTACGTCGCCTTGCCTTAAACCTTCTTTGATGTTGAAGGTCTTTGTCTCGTTACATTCTGGTACTTGCATCAGTTAGGATCTAGTTACACTGTGAATGGAGATTATACATTTCTTCTTTGATAACGCTACAGTCCAAAGGTAATAAAGGCAAAGTTGATGATAGGATCCTTATCAACATGAACACGATGTATTCCATGTAGTCTTGCGCACCTAATTGTGCACAATGAATAAAAGTGAATACATCAAGGTAATTTATTCTGAGCATATCTGATTAAACTGAACAAAATATCGTATCCATCCCCATCAAAAAATTAAAGCTTTTATTTGATATCGGTTCTTTAGATCTTCCTAACTGGCCGCACTCTCTACACCGAACAGGAGGATAGAAGCATCACAAAATAAGTTTGGAAAACATGTAGGTATGGTTTTTCTACTACTGTTCAATTTTATTATCTTTTACAAATAAATAAACAATCAAGGATATAACAAAACATTTCAGTTCAAGGAAAGACAAAACAAAAGAAAAACACATGTGGGTATTTAAGAATTAAAAATCTAAATGCAAACTAGGTGATTGCAACAAATAACATTGCAAATTGCTCTTTGTGGAAGTCGCACTACGAAGTAAATGGCATTCAATCAAACTAGGAGCACACTCTTAGATCTATGCACCCGAAACATACAGTTCACAACTTAGTTCGTTTTCTTTTCGATGGCCTTTGGTTGTTTGATTGGATTTTCGACGCAGTGTTTGTAGACATCATTCAGCCCAAGAGCAGCTCGAACGTTATCACCGGAAAAGAAGAACTTCTGCAATTTCCCACCCGAATCCACAGTCGGACGACGATCGGCTTCTTTTCCGTTTCTAAACAGAATCACTGTGGGCAACTGTCTTGAGAAACTACTGTCGGAAATATGGAATTTTTTCGCAACCTCCGGGAAACGTCCAACGTCGATTTTTCCAAATTTCAGGTTATCCAAATGATATTCGGCGGAAAGTTCTGAAAATATCGTAGCGAAATTCACACATGTTGGCTTCCAAACGGTGTAGAAGCACACTATCCAGACGACTCGTTTGTCCCTAGCCAGTTCTTCTTCGAAGGCCTGAACGCTGCGGAAATAGGTCACATGCTCGGGTCCTTTGTATGATGGCTCTGGGCAAACCAGGCCGACCAGAATGAAAACTAGTAAATACGCAATCCCATATCGGAAGTCGCCGTACGCCCACAAGATCAAATTAGCCACTTTAGTGTATATAAAAGACGAAGTTAAGTAATTAATCATCGTCACACTTCCAGTCTTGCGAGAGCGTATCATTATAACAATTAACAGAAAGAATAAAATTTCAGTCTCACGGCTGTCTAATTCACAAGTCTCCTCCTTGTGTTTAAATAGATAATTACACACGAATGGCATTCGCTTGCCAATTAAATAGGAGAAGCTAAGTAGGATGTTAACCCAATAATAGGGTTTAACTAGAATTTTTATGTCTTTCTTGAAGGCCATTGTTTATAAATGTATTTATTTCAATGATTTTTATTTATTCCAACTGCATTACAAATTCTTTTTTTATCTACTTCTTTGCACAACCACTTTAGCTCATCTGGCGAACTAGGGGGTAAAATGAAGAACTGTCATGATTGTCAAATTATTTGTAATTTTTTCTACTCGCCCTGTGCTTGTTGACAGATGTTTGGGTTGTGTTCGTTGGTAAACGTTGTTGGTGGTGACTTTGAAGAGAGATTGAATGTTATACGAAAAGATTCACACTTTAAAATGTGTAAAATATTTGTTCTTATTTTTTAAACTAAATAGAGCAAACTGGTCAGGAGAAGACAAAGTGCATGCTGCTGAGTAAAAAAAAAATTCGACATCTTGGTGCCTTGGGAAAAAAAAATTTACGTCTGATATTTGGTTTTATTTGAGAGGAAGGCGAATGGAGGAAAGGACACAACCTCAAATTCTACTAGCTGTACATAGTCCGACAGGCGAAAATCCAACTTGGATAACTGAAACTAGCATGCCCCACCGTCAGCAATGGAAGGCAGTAACTTTTCGGGAAAAAATTCACCTCAATTTCAAGATTTGATTTCAATTTTCAGAATAGCCTTTTAATGTTTTGTGTAAGAAATACGCAACTTCAGTATGAAAACATGTATCGCTTAGAATATATTGAGTATTAAACTATGACATTTTCATGATTTTTCTTTAAACTTCCCCGCGACCCCTTTAGTGGAACATGCGGGTCATTGAAAATGAGATGAGATGAGATGAGATTCTTTAAACTTAAAGTGGACTACATTTACACTCATAAAACTTTAAGCAGTTGTATCGCACACTATATTTAATATTTTTTCTGATTACAGTAACAAATAATTTACTGTCAATCATTTATTCATAGAAATTAATTTATCCGTGCTCTCCCAATAAAATATCGAATAGTCTTAGAATATATCTCTAAGGCAACTACACTACATTGCCGTCTCAATTCCTAACGTTGAAGAAACAAAATATTGTTGGAGTAATATCGTACAGCATTTTGACACGTACCACTGTTCACCGGTACCAACCTAACCACATCAAAGGAGGACAACTTTGACAAACACGAAATTCGGCTCACTTTCAGCGTAACAATTTTGAGTGCGTGTCAATTTCTGTTGATACCCACTTGCAAATTGTAGAAAAATTTTAATTTATCCTAAGAATATAAGTTTAGAATTGTATTAAGTGAAAAGTACTTCCTTTTGTCATGTCGGGACAAGTTGAAGAAGTTGTGGAAAATATAAAAGATGCGGTGGAAAATGTAACAGAATCTATTACAAATGCAAAAACACCGTCGACTCCGGAGGGCATGGCTGTTGCTTATGGGAGTCTGGTTATAATGGCTATGCTTCCAATAGTATTTGGTTCAATTCGTTCTGTTAAGCATCATAAAATGAAAAAAGTAAGTTGCAGTATGCGTGCGAATTTGGGGGACATCCCCGTTGGGGTTTGTAAGTCAAATGGTTCAGTGTGCTCTTGGGGCTTTTGTCAGACTTTTCTTGTCGGACAAAATATCGGATCGCATGTGATGCACACAGTTACACTTGACAGTTAATATACACTTGAGAGATTTTTGGAACACGTAATCAAGAGAAACAGCTTGATGTCTCAATTGAAATCGTGTTTCATTGAACCGTGGACACTTATGCGTTATTTGCATGCAAGGCATGTCTTGTTCTTTGAAAAGTAAACGTGGTATTTCTTTTTCAGGAATCTGGGGAAAAAGCTGACACAATGACCAACAAAGATGCGATGTTCTTCCCCATCATTGCGTCTTGCACACTCTTCGGCTTGTACATGTTCTTCAAAATCTTCTCAAAAGATGACATTAATCTTTTGATTACTGGATATTTCTTCTTCCTTGGAGTGGTTGCCTTAGCTCATCTGCTCAGTCCAATTGTTGGATCACTTATCCCAACAGCCATACCAAAAATTCCATTCCATATTCTTTTCACACGAGGAGAGGGCAAACTGAAAGAGGACATCATCAATTACAAGTTCTCCACCCATGACATTGTTTGCCTGCTCATATCCTCGGTTATTGGAGTATGGTACATCCTGAAGAAGCACTGGATCGCCAATAATCTCTTTGGCTTGGCTTTTGCTGTAAATGGAGTGGAACTCCTTCATTTGAACAACATCGTGACTGGATGCATCCTTTTGAGCGGGCTTTTCTTCTATGATATCTTCTGGGTTTTCGGCACAAATGTTATGGTCACAGTGGCCAAGAGTTTTGAAGCACCCATCAAGCTAGTGTTCCCCCAGGATCTGATCACAAACGGTCTGAATGCCTCAAACTTTGCCATGTTGGGTCTTGGTGACATTGTTATCCCCGGCATTTTCATTGCCTTACTACTTCGCTTCGATCACAGCTTGAAGAGGAAGAGTCGCGTCTATTTCTACTCTACGTTAGCAGCTTATTTCATGGGACTGATGGCAACCATCTTCGTAATGCATGTGTTTAAACACGCACAACCTGCTCTGCTGTATCTGGTGCCCGCATGCATGGGCACACCTCTCTTGGTTGCACTTATAAGAGGAGAAATTAAGACTCTATTTGCGTAAGTCTTTGAAGCACTTTTGTTGAGCGAATATTAATCCCAAATTTGCATCCACAGCTATGAAGATCATCCCGAGGAGAAGGAGGAGAAGAAGGAACTCAAGGACAGCAAAAAGAAGGACTCAAAGAAGTCCAAATAAACTAGTTGCCAACAACACACAAATGCTGATTTTGTATATACTATACATACGCTAGTTTCATTTTTGTACAAGTTTAAAATTCATTGGTTGACGACAAATGCACACAAACAACTCTCAATAACGAAAAACAAATTTTGCTAAAGTTCATTTTGTTCTTTTTCTTTCACAAAAGAATCCTATTTTGCATTTTCCCCCGGGGGAAGTTTACACAGAAGAACGGTGAACGCTTGAAATTTTACAGGAACCCCTAATTTTTTTCCATTTTTGAGTGGTATGCCTTTTTGATAAATCAATTATGTACTTTAATCTGATTGTGTTTTATTTTGTATCTAGGAAAAGTTAAGTCCAAAAGATATGATAAGCAAATTTGTTAAGAATATTTTTTTTTATTTATTCTCTAAGTGTATCTCTTGAATGAGGATATGAATAAAATGACTTTTCCTATTGAAGAGGAGGAAATTATTATTTTTTTTTGTATCCCAACTACTTTTGTGCTCGTTGCGATGGCTATTTCCGATCTGCGATCAAATGTCATGCAAGTTATGGGTGAGAGAAGTGTCACATGTTAAGTGTCAAAAATGTCATCAAAGAAGTTGAAATAACGTTGATCTTTCATAGAGATCATAGACGAAACGTAGAGGGGAGCCTATTTAGTCCGTGGAGTTTTGTCTTTAGAAAGTTTCCGGAAACTGTTCACGTCATTTTCGAAAGTCGCTTCAGGTGAGGTCTCATTATTTAGACCACAATATAGGAAAGAATGGGCGCTGTGGGGTTGTAGGTATGTGTGTCGACCCCTACGCACTTGACTTTCAAGTCTAGGTTCGAATTTGAGAACAAGCAACAATTTTTCAAAAAGTGAATTATTCACGGCTCCATCTCTTTCGCGTCATGTGTAGGAAAAGCTTCTCAATCTCGCCGTTCGGCATTAGACTGTTCCCCTTCACTGAGTTGAAAAGCTAAGCCCAAGTCCACCTCGGGCTGCAGTGCCGCCATTACTATTATAAGAGTAAACGACTTTTTCGACTCCTTCACAAGCAGGTTTACTTCTACTTTTTGTAAAAAAGGAAATGCGCACGTGGGGAGATGAAGTGATAGTCTCATCTAATCACAATGTTTTCAACAACCTTAGATGACTTGCCTAGAAGGCTGTCTCCAACGTTATTTTCAAATCTGTTCACACAATCTAATCGATTTGTGTATCACATCTAGAGAGAAACTACTTTCCAAACCACTTTACCAAGTAAAGACAAACCGTCTTTCGTAAATTCTTTAATTTTGACAGAGAAGTGGTATGAGTGATGTTAGCACTTTAACACCACCTGGTACCTAGAAGGAGCCTTCGATTTACACTTCCAGGCAACGCCGTAAACATTGATTAACACAAAAAAACGAACCCAACCGGCGCCTTAGCGTTATGGATCGTCGCACAGGCCCCAACACGCTAGACTTCCAAGTCTTGGTTCAAATCCAAGAATATGCTACAATTTTTCCAAAAAAATAGTTCAAGGGTCCTCCTCTTTCGAGTCAGTGACAAAGCTCAGAGTATAACTGTCTAGAAAAATCTTTTCACGTTCGAAGAGATTGAGGAGCAGGTCCTCTCCACTCGTGAGAGAACAACAGCATAGACAACACGAGGAATTTCTTTTCGTCTCTTCTTTTATTTCATCAAGTTAACAAATCATGTCCTCTTTTAAAAAACCTCCAACTGTTCAATCGGCAACCACTTCGAACTCTCCAGAGCGTCGTATAAATTTCTGTCAGTATCCATAGATTCACGATTCATTTTATCAACGTCTAGAGTTAATTTGTGATCCACCAGGGCCAAATCATCATCATGCTCCTGATGTTGTTGTGCATGTTGATGCTCGTAGTTGACACTATTGCGCTGAGCACTCCAAGCTTCAGCATGTTGAGCCAAAGTCTGTGGGTCAGCATGAGGCTGATGCTGCATTGCCTGTTGATAGTAAGCTGTAGCATCCGTTGTTGATGTGGTCTGCTGGTCGTAGTATCCCTGCCAGGCATTGTAACCCTGCCAATATGTTGATGGATCATAATACTGCGAATAATTCGTCGCGGATGTAGCTGGTGTTGTAGTCGAAGTCGTCGTACTGTAGCCGGTCATATACTCTGTTGTTGCTGTATCAGATTTTGGCTTTGGAACTGCGTTACAGATTTTCAATGGTTTACAACCGAGACCAATGTAGCCGTTCATCTCGTACAACGCCGATTTCTGTTCATCTTCAATCCCAAAGCGAACGAATCCGTAGCCTTTGGAAAAACCAGAGCTATCTAGGATCACCTTGGCAGTCTTAATTGAAGTGTACTTTGAGGAAAACACCTTGTACAGCGAATAGTCATCTACGTCAGAGCTAAGATCTCCCACCCAGACACTGAATTCGCGATCATTTCCAGGCATCTTGTATGAATTACTGGCACTGTTCAATCTAAACCGCACAATGGGGTTTGTACCAGGAATTGGTTTTCCATTCAATTTGTGCATAGCATCCATAGCTAAATCGTCTGTGGCGAAGTTGACGAAGCAATATCCTGCTGGTTCGCCGGTGTATTTATTCCTCATGAGGCGGACAGTTGTGGGATCTTCACCCATCTTACGAAAGGCGGCAATTATAAAGTTCTCAGTCATATACGTTTCCAGCTAAAAGGAGACATTTTAAATACGGACATTAATTATAATTTATTTTATTACTTACACTCCCCATCCATAGTTGACAATGTACAGCAGAAGCCATTCTTTATGTATTTAACTGAAACAAGATTTATGTTAACACTGATGTTTTGCTTTCTAGAATGTTTACGCGAAGTTAATTGAAGACTGACAGTAGTTGGCAAACACCAAGTGAGTTCGGTAATTAAGGCAGGGATGTGATTTTGCTAAAACTACCATGCCGACAATTACAGAGCATTGCCACATATAAGATAGCTTAATATTTTCGATATTTATTTATTTATATATTTATTTATGGATTTAGTAGCATTCACTGTAAAACAAATTCCTGAAGTAAACTTATCGGTAATTAAATATATCTTTTCCAATTTTAATACGTATGAACAATTTCATACATTTTTTCACCAAAAAGAAAAAAACAATCATTTATTGAATGGTCGAAACGTGAAATTAAAAACACTGCATTACCAACAAATGAACCACAACCGACTTCACACAAAACCACGACAAAACATTCAGTTCGACACAGAATTCTTGATTTGTCATTCTCCTCTTGCGGCGACTAAGCTGTTTTCTGATTTTGCAAATTTTGAAATAGATTTTCATTTAGATTTTATTATAAAACATGGAAACCATTCTAGGAATACGAGGACCCGACTTTGTTATGGTCGCTGCCGATGCAACCCATGCTCGGTCTGTGATTGTGATGAAAGATGGTAAACCAAAATTAATATATGCCGACAAAGGAAATTTTCATTAATTCATTACTCTTTATTAGATCAACCTAAGATTTATAAAATATCGGACAAAGTGATGATAGCCGCAATCGGTGAAGCTGGAGATACTGTTCAGTTTACCGAGTTCATTGCGAAGAACATTGCTCTGTATAAGATGAGAAATGGCTATGACCTTTCACCCAAAGGAGCCGCTCATTTTACACGCAAAAATTTGGCAGACTACTTGAGAAGTCGCACACCTTATCAAGTTAATATGTTCGTCGCTGGGTAAGAGCTTAAAATAACACAATTTCAGTGATATTTGATTGTACGTTCCTTATTTGTAGCTTCGATGAGACGGAGGGTCCAGAGTTGCAGTACATCGACTACTTGGCAAATGCTAAATCTCTCAAGTATGGTGGTCAAGGATATGGTGGCATGTTCTGTGCCAGTATCTTCGATCGGTATCACCACGAGAGAATTACCCAAGAGGAGGCATATGACGTGCTGAAGAAATGCGTTTGTGAGATTCAAAAGCGTTTGGTCATAAATCTCCCTGCATTCAATGTGGCAATAGTGGATAAGAACGGCATTCGAGATCTGGAGCAGATTACTTCACAGAGTCTTGTTGGATACGTTCCATGATCTGCATTTTAATTGTTTCCTTGTAGAGATGTGAAAATGATCACAAAAGTTGGTATTTGGTAAAAGAAATTAAAAAAACATTTTTTTAAAAGAAAAAGTATTTCTTTGTTGTTTTTAAGGTCTTGTGGAAGTATTTCCTTTTGTGGTTTGCTTCTGGCTGAGTGAAGCTTCTAGAGCATGTTCGCGTTCAGCAAATCAGTATCATAAAACGTGGACGTGTGCCATATGGTTCTCAGATTGGTTTCTGATTAGAATTGTCAAACTTATTGGGATTCTAACCTCGGCAATGGATCAACCCTGGTCTAAGTGCACTTTTCAGCCACTTCAATTGCCGTGCTCTTTAGTTGTGCGTAGGTTATAGTCGCATCGTTTTGAAGTAACTTCCTGAACGGAGTCAACCGTGAGAGTGACTCATGTCCACAGCAGTTCCCTATTTTCTGAGACATCTCAGAGTTGGATTGTTGAGCAAGGATTAATGAAAAACAAGAAACTGACTTCAATAAAATGCAAAACAAATTATATTTTTTTTCTCCTAAAATCTACGTCAAAACTGTAAACATTTATTCACATAGCAATTAAAACAAATCATTCGTCTAATGTCCTATTGTCTACATCCGCCGGCCAGTCCAAATCAATCCCGACTACATCCAGGGCAAGGATGTCTATGGGCTTACCAATTATCGATGTGAAGCTGGGAGTTGTTCTGCCAAAGTCCCCATGCACAAGTTCCTTTATGTAGGTACCCGCCTGACTGACAATGTCAATGACCACCACTTTGGGATTGGTTTTATCAACCCACGCTTTGGTTTTGTATATTCGCCTTGGCCTTGTGTGCAATGGCCTCCGATGGAGGACCCGTATCGGGGTAATCTGTGCGATTTCAAAGCCATCTTCGCAATCAAGTTTTTTGAGGACATCTACCGTGACTGGTTCTTCCAGCGCACACAGGGCTCGATAAAATTTCTTCTTTTTCTCTTCGCCCGTCTTTATGTGGATTAAGTCGTCCCGTGTAACCATTTGCAGATTGCGAACGGACACCTTAAGAGATTTCTCGATCTCCAACTCGACATCACGGGCTAAAGATTTTGGCAGCGATATACGTTTGGAATTGGGAATCTCGAGGACAAATGGGCGTCCTTGTCCCAAGCATCGCACATCGACGTCTTCTCGGCCGCTAGAGGAAAATATAACCTTGTCCTCCTCAACTCCAAAGTGGGGTGCTAAAGTGCGAATGATTATCTCTTGAATACTGTCCTCCATGACTCGTTTCCCCTGCAGTACCCATGGCGAATGTGAAAGCTTGCGAGGGAGTTTCCGATAACGCCCCGCAACAAAAACACAAGGACCTGACAAAGTTATGTCTTTCAATATAAGACTCGTTGTAGGAATTGTGGGAGGAATTTCAAATTGTTTTTCGAAAGTCTCTGCCGAAAGTTTTGTGGGCAGGAACATCTTCTCAATGTAACCTCTGGTGATCTGTTGCTGCTTTCCTCTAGAGTTTTTTGTGGAAAACGCTGACTCGTTAACTTTGAGCAACTTTGCCACATCTTCTTCTTCATCCTTGTGATCCAAGAACACATTTATCAATATTCCCTCACTGTTATATGTTTTATTTAGCTTCTTGCATATAATCGGATTAAGAATCAGTTTTATGGCTTCCTTTAGAGGCACATCAGGTGCTCGCTCCTTGTCCACCTTACTTCCGAATTTCCTCATGAGTGCATACCACATGGACAGTTGACGAATCTGCAGTAGCATTGGCAAGGAAAGTGCAATTCCAATTTCCTGACAGTCGAATTGGTCGATATTACAACTTTCAATTTTCTCTATGATTTGCTCCTGAAATTCCTCGGAGAAGAGACCAAGACATGCATTGCATGCATTCGACCGGGACTTTTTTGGCAACAATTCGTCATTGCTTTCGAATTTAACATTCAACTGAAAGGGAATACCACAAATAGGTCTAATAAACCATGGAATTTAATATAATATTAACTGACTTTTTCAAACGACTCCTTCATGTCCTGATACTCGGAGCCTCTGGCTTTCAGGTAACGCAACTGACAGACAACGCAGACTCCGCATTCTTTAAGGTAATCACTTATTTCTTGATTGCTCATCCTGGTAACTGTTGGCTATTTTAATAAGAATTGTTTTCTTAAAATTAATGCTGAACGCGTGTGGTGTTTTGACAGTAATTTCCCCGTCAAAAACAAAACATTTCATGTGTCATTCGCCTAAATTCAATGAATTGCGTTGCCAAGTTATAAATTCAGTGGATAGTGTTGCCAACTGTTTACATCTAAAGTCGGAAATGTGCACACATTTCGAACACATAAAATTGGAAGATTTTTATAAAATTGAAGTTATTTGGTTGCTTAAAATTAATTGATTGGCGCGTATTTATTCGAATAGTTCTGGGTATATTCTGGGATAAGATTTGTAGTGAAATTCTTTACAAAAGCAATTAAGAACTTTAAAAAAAAGTAAACGAACACGTTGAACTTTAAAAACAACTTAAGGTGCAACTGTAGTAGCCGTGCAAAAACTTATACCCAAATCGCAACAGCGCCTTCGCGCGGTCGGTCTTTGACATTTTTTGTAGAATACACGTAAATCATTGGTCAAGTCGGAATAGCGCGGTCGGACATTTCACAGACCGTAATATCGTAAGTCCGAGCAGAAAGTTTGGAGTAGAGCTACTCTCTATTCACTCGGGCTTTTTGACAGAAAAAAAAAGAAGTCATTAAAATGGTCACATTGTATAATTTTTGTGTATTCCCTTGGTTGCTTCAGTTTTCTTAGAGTTCTGTACGGCCTAAAAAGAAAAGAAATTAACTAAAAAGTATTCGAACAAGTTGTACGCAAAACTGCTTGAAAGTCAAAAGTTAGTCATAAGAAACATAATCGTTGAATTGCCAGATATGACAGGACAAGAACAAGAAAATTTCTGTAGCATGAGGAAATTTCTTATTCTCGTCGGCGCTCTTATCTAAAAAAAAATAAACGACATTTTTGCATACTCGAACAAGATTTATTGACTTTCAGTAAAAATTGCAAAAATTTGATATAAAAATATTATAGAAATTCTCATTTCCGTGTCACCCTTTCCAGAACAATGCGAAATTCCATATGCTGTCAAAAGTGGCTGTCTGACGTTCAACTGTCAATTCGCAACTGAGATCGAATTGGTTAAAAAAGTTTTCTTCCCAAATACTTAAAATTCGATTTTAAGGTATATATTTATACAAAACCGAATAAATAAAGTCTCAGCCAAACACTCATGACCTTTCCAAAACCATAATTTTATAATTAATTACCCTGTGTAAACCATTAACTACCAAAACAAATGTTACGTCATTGAATAAGCTCATCTAATATCAAGTCTTGAATCCATTTCAGGATGTCTCTGGGTCCAGCTTTGCGTACACCATTTACGGATTTAACTGGTTGTCTGTTGAACCATCAGTATTATGATAAATGCGGTGAGTTCGAGATGAATATGATGGATTGTCTGGAGGCATACGGTGTTGAGAGAGGCAAACAAAAGTGTGCCGATTTGATCGCGGATTTCCAGGAGTGTGCTGGCATGAACAAACAGTTGCATCGTTTTTATGTAAGAAATTCATAAGTGTTTTTCTGAAACGTTTTTGAAATAAATTTATTTTGTAGGCCATGAGGAACGAACGCTGGAGGCAATATTTGACTGGCGAACGTAAAAGGGAAGATCTGTATGCTAAGGGTCCAAGAGTTGATGCTTATTAAGAATGCTAATGTATATTACATATAAATAAATACATCTTGAAGAAATCGGTTTACAAAGATATGTGCGGTGCTTTGAGTTAAATAGTCGAGTAAATAATTTTTGTCCACAATCTGTATTAATTGCTTATATGTTATTGCGGCGAGTAAATGCGACCTTGGTGTGATATCTTTTGCGTCAGAAGTGCTAAAGAAACCTAAGCATACGTTTTATCCACGAGGGATTCAAATTGGGATGATTTGTCCCAAGTATTACTATTTTTCAATACAGTCTCCCTCTAGAACCTAACATAACACTTGATTGAAATAAAAGGCGGCCTAGTTCGTTCGTAATTTGCACAATCATGTATTACCGTTATCTTTCAACTGAAATGCAGGACTGATGGGTTAATTTTCTTCGTCTACATCCAATTCTTGTTTCACCCTGGGATCAGTATCATCTTCTCCGTCTTCTATTACCTCTTTGGTGAGTTCTGACATCGGTAATCCCAATTCTCGTTCCAATTTGTAAGCTTCTAGCGTGGTTTTGTAGATTTCCACCTTTAAAAGGCTCTTCTTTAAAGCAGTTATTTCTTCATCCTCAGCTTGAGACTCCCTTTTCCTCGAGGCTAACTTGCTTGGGACTTGAGACTTGCTCTTCCTCGAGGATAACTTGCTTGGGACTTCAGACTTCCTCTTTCTCGAGGATGACTTGCTCGAAGAAGAAGAAACTACAAGCAGACTAGCCTGAGGAATCGGCCCAGAAAGTCGTGCGTTAGATTTGTCACTGTCAGCTTCTGGCAAATTTAGTCCCTGAATTACAGGGGAGTCTTCGCCAATTATGTCAAGAATTTTTTGGTTGACAGGATCCAACAAAACGGATATTCCAGCTTTTTTGAAATTCTCCCTTTTGGCCTGAGAGAAATGTTCCGTTTATTCATTTGTTGAACATCAAAATGCTATGAACTTACTAACATCCGACTTTTCCACAAACCGAAAAGTTTATCCCTCGCAAAAGTCCACTTGCGGTTGCCTAAGGCCATCCCAAGGGATTTTGCTTTCATCAGTACTTCTCCCCAGGCTTCTGCTTTTTCTTTTTTCGCCACACCGTTGTGTTGTGATGAACCGAAAAGAATATCCTTCAAGAGAAAAAAAAAATAAATGAAAATATGAGAAATCTCAAGGTGAATAGATTATAAAACTACCTTTTTGTTTTTAACAACCTCCAGGATAGCTAACTTTTTATTGTTCTTCTCTACACGACTCATTTTGTTGCAGCGTCAATTATCAATGATTTTTTTTGTTATGTTGTGTATTTCAGTTAAAAAGTACTTATTTGTTTTTAAACTCAACTCCCATTCAAAGGATGCGTTAGACAAAAATGTATTTCATTGACACAACTGTCAAACAAAAAAGACAAAGGTAAACACATATAAAGATATAGGAATAATATTGAGTTAGGATTAATCCAATTAATGTTGGAAACACAATATGTTATGATTGTTATGTTTGTAGTAATTACAGTTACATGTATGGAGTGCAAGCGGAGCGAAACATGAAACCGCCGATAAGAGAGAACAATTAATGTTTCACTTTGCAAAACACAACTACAAATGCAAAGTTCTCATTTTGTTTTAGCGGAACACTTAAGCTTTTGCAAAGTGCAAAGTCGTGATAACTTTGCGTATTTGGTAAAAAACTTTGCAGTTTTTCTTTCCAAGAATTTGTTTTTTCAAAGTTGCAAAGTGCAAAGCGAAAAGTTGTTGTTGAAATACAGTACCTCACATACACCCAAAACAAAAAAATATTTTTGGTACTTTATTTAAAAAACAAAAATGTGGTTTCAATTACACACATTTCATTTAAAAAGCAAATAATAAAAATAGCAGAATATTCAATAAATAAAACGCATGCGGACTGTGTAATAGCGGGGTTAAAAAGGGACTGCCCGCAGTGTAGCATCTTGTCTCCTCTGCTATGGTGCACGCTGGTTGATTTTCAGCTTGATACTCTCAATAGTTCTAACTTCTAAGCCCAGGCCTATGCGGATGATATAACTGTACTGTCTGTTGGATTGTGCCTAGCGGCTGTCTGTTCAAAACCGAAGGCAGCTCTTGATCTGTTCAATGACTGGTGTACCAGGAATGTGTTTTCAGTTCACCCTCTCAAAACTGAGATTATTCTCTTCAGGATTAAATTGACTAGTCTGACTCAATTAGTACTAAAAGGTGTCACCATCCGTTTTTCCGATAAAGCTAAATACTGGGCGCCGTGGCGTAGTGGGTAGGTGCGTCGACTCCTACGCTCGAGGTCGTCGGTTCGAATCTCGAAAAAAACACCAAACATTTTTTCACGGCTCCACCTCTTTCGAGTCACTGACAATGCTCAAACAGTATAACTGTCTAGAAAAAGCTTCTCAATCACGCCGTTCGGAGTCGGCATTAAACTGTAGGTCCCCTCCACTCGTAAGAGATCAATAGCACGTAAAACACGAGTGGGTGCTGAGAAGCTATTCCCAGGTCCACCTCGGACTGTAGCGCCGCCATTATTATTATTATTATAGCTGTACTGTCTGTTGGATTGTGCCTAGCGGCTGTGTGTTCATAACCGAAGTTAGCTCTTGACCTGTTCAACGACTGGTGTACCAGGAATGGTTTTTCAGTTCACCCTCTCAAAACTGAGGTTATTCTCTTCAGGATTAAATTGACTGGTCTGACTCAGCACTAAAAGGTGTCACCATCCGTTTTTCCGATGAAGCTAAATACTGGGTGTTATCATAGATATAAAACTTCTCTGGAAAAAAACACATCGAGTCGAAAGTTTCTAAGGTGCTGTCAGTTTTCTGGCAATGTAAGGGAATTTTCGACAAGTCTAGGTCTATGGACGACTGGATGGCGCAGTTGGTTAAGTGCCTGCCCCAAATCAGAGGGGTCCCAGGTTCGAATCCCAGTGAAAGCAAAGTTAATACGCTTTTATCTGGTTTTTCAAATCTGGTCCAGTCACCATTTGCCGTTGGGAACAAATTAACGGCACTATCACTGGAGTATTCGATCAGTGGTAGTAGTCTGACTGTGGGTATCACAATGGACCATCATGGTCTAAGTGTGCTGGTGAATTCACTAGCAGCCCCCTAACCTAACCTAACCTAGGGTCTATCACTAAAAAGATTCGTTTGGATCTGCACGGCTATGATAAGGCCCCTTGTCTCATATGCATCGGTCGTTTGGTGGAATAAGCTTTCGCGTAAATACGTAATGCTGCTTTCACCAAGTTTCAAAGAACCACTTCATGAGGTGCACTCTCAAGGTCATCTTCCGCTTAAAAAGAAGTGATCTTTGGTACACAATATAGCTCAACCTGAACTAAAGGAACTCGTCAGAACACCAATCAACCCCGCTAAAAGTGCCAAGAAAGGCAAAGGTGGAAAGAAAAACGCCAGGGAGTCTGAGACAACATCAGCGAAAGTGGAATCAACAACCAGCCGTTGAAACAAAAGCATAATTGTTAAAAAAAAAACGAAAAAAAACCGAAATAAGAAACACTTGTGCATAACAACAAAAAAACAATAACAACAACAACTCGCACTGGAGCTTCAATGACCTTGCGGACCGCATTTCCTTTGAACCCAGTCTTACGGATATTCCGTCTGACGCGCGGATAGCAGTACTTCAGCTGCGACGAACATACAAAGTCGGCTTTTCCTGCATTCAGGACTGGCTCTAGCCAGAATCTGAGCCAGGAAAGATCTGTAGTCGAATTTTTTTTGTCGGAGGTTTTTAGCTCTCCACTATAGATTCAAAAACTGGTCCATGGTTCACCAACAGGCAGCAAACTACTTTTGCTGGAATTTCTTGGTCTTCCGGCGACTAGCAGGCGCAAGATAAGGAGCCAACATCCTTAGCTTTCATCTCACCAGCATCAAATAACTGCCACCCGATCCGATTAAAGGCGGCACAGTAGCAGAGGAAGTGCTCTGCATTGTCGTCGTTTTCTGAACAGGCGTCGCAGAGGCTTTCATCGCTTGGGGAAAGCACATTTAGGTGTTTGGCGAAGGTATAGTGGCCCATTAGTACCCCGGTAAGGCGTCTGCAGTCTTTTCTCTCAAGAGATAACAAGAATGCCGTGGATGTTTTACAGACGTTAGAGAGCATGCGCTAGGTCTGTCTATATCCTGGAGAGTTATACCATCTCCCGTTGTTGAGTTCTTCGATTTAGTGTTTCACAGATCGCTTGGAGCTCTGCTTTCGATATGAATGGAGGTTACCCTTGGACACTGGCGATGAAATAATCTACTACATTGTCATAATTGAACTGGACAAAGCCAGTATTCTCAGGTCGCCAGTGATCAACTCGAAGTCGGGACGAAGTCTGTACAGGGCATCCAGGACGTCGTTCAGGCGAATACTAGTATTTACCTTAGTCGGTGTTCACAAGAGCGGAAATTTCGAAGAAAGATCATATTATTTTCTAAAAAATTAGAAAGGGATGTACTTTCGACGATTCAAACCATCTCTTTCCAACCTGTTGGAAAATCATACAATCTCTCTCATACATTTCTGCCTGCCTCTTTCTGCTCATGTAATCATCGTCTTATAGTACGTTTACACCGCACCCAAATTCAACATTTCGGCTAGTTCCTGCAGTTCAGCCCGCTGACATAAACAAAAAAACAGCGGTCAACAAAAAATTAGTGATTATTGCAATTCGAATTCTTTTTTTTGCATTTCGATTTTTTTTCCTGAAATGTTGAATTTGGGTGCGGTGTAAAGGTACTATTAGACACTTCCTGCAACTTCGCACCAAGCAGCTTCACTTTTTCGTGCAGATCTTCGACCACAAAGATGTTCACGTTAAACATTGCGTTACTTGGATCTATTTCCACTGAAGTCAGTAGTTGTTCGTTGTCTATTGTTCTGCCAGTGTACATCTTTCGTTGACTCTGGTCAGTGGTAACTTCAAAAAATCCCTTTTTGACCTGACTACACAGTCATCTCTGAGCACGTGTTGAACATAAAATATTTCTTTTTGTACACACCAACAGAACATCAGAACAACCTCGTCGAACAGAACTTTTGAAACCAACGGCAAAATACATATTCCCTTACGGTCACATGTTTGTTTAAATAACTGAACCTAGTTCGTAAGTTAATTAAAGCTATTTACTGGTCAAAAGCCTTTCTAGAGGACATAATGAAACTCACTTTTCGTAGCAAATATTCAAAAGTCTGTTACCATTTGTGTTCCGTGTTGTTTTGTTGAATGTTTAATGACGTACGCATTGAATTATAACCGCTTTTTCGTGCTCCCAGCCATCCCCACGTAGGCAGGCCGATGAAACTCTCTAAACCATTCTTAAAGTTTTTTTTTGCTTGTTCTTTCCTTTTCAACCTTATCGCACTCTTGATATCTCGTAAAAGCTTTAAATACCACATGCTACTTTCTCCCTCTCAAGAGGCACACTCTCGGCTCTCAGTCGAGTACCAATTTCACCCTTCAAAGAGAGGAGAACTATACCGAAATGCGATAATTTGACCTACTTTCAATTATTCCATACAGAAAGCGTTGTCACTCAAAGCTCTCGCATGAGCACAGCATAACATCGCACGCATCCTTAGCTTTTTGCGCCAAGCTCAATTTGGCACATGGCCCGTTCGATGTATTAGTATTCAAAATCTACTCGCATAAAAAACACTTGCACCACATAACAAATAATAAACGAATTCGAGAAAGCCTTTCTGCAAAATAATAATTAATATAGCAGCTGTGTGTTGTTGTTGTTGCTCAGAGAGTCTTCTAAACACTCTGCGGGTGATATATCCTAAATCAGTGGTGAAGCAATATTTCTGTGTGTGTTGTTTTTTTTTCTTCTTCTTTTGGGGGTTTGTGTGATGAGTTCTGATCCTTCGCCCTCGTCCTTTGGGTGTAATATGCTATGCCACGGAAGTTCATCCCCTCTTCATGTGGCTCTTCTCGGTGATGTTGTATGTTGTTGGGATTGCCGTACTAGTCGTTGGTCGGTTGTTGGTTGGTAGAGAGTTACTAGTTTGTTGGGAATAACTCTTTGCTGGCTGGTCTACAGTTCGCCCTGCAGTGGTGGTGCTCTCGCGAAAGCAGAGTTGTTACAGCAAAGGGGCGGAAAAAAAATACAAAAACGTTTTCCAACCAACAAAAGAGCAAGAAAACAAAAAGCAAAAAAAAGTCAAATCCTTTCAAGATTTTTTTAAGGATTAACGCGTTAAACGTGTGCTCCACTGCCTATTGTAGTGTAGTTTTTGTTAAATTTTACATACATAGAGTACATATAAATAAAAAAATATACATTAAATTCGAAAACATGGCGTCCACGTCGTCGTCGTCGGTGTCCTCGTCCTCGTCGTCCAATTTGAAACCTCCTAATAAATATTAAAATATATATATATATATGTACATATAGTTATTTTTTTTTCGTTCTGTTTGTTCGAGTTGTATTATTTATTCTTTTCGAAGATTTATGAATATGGTTAACGAAGAGAAGTGAAAGTTTTGTGTGCGAATTGAGCAATTGAAGATTGAAGAAAACGGAAAAAAGTGATTTAAACGCTCCACTAATGGCTACAGACTATTGCTGAGCAAAATCCATTCCTTCCGCCAACCCCACACACGGCACTGTGAGATTTTGAGTGGGTGCTCGTGTGTGTACATATATACGTATAGAATTTTGTAAATAGTTGAAATTCGTCCAAGAAGGTTAGTTGTCCTCATTTTTTTTTTTTTTTATTTCTCTGAGATATTATGTGAATTTTGTGATATCTGACCATGGCTAGTAGGAGTGGGGCGCTTTTAAAATATTTATAATCCTTCAGGAGCTAAAAGGATTATTTACATATTTATTTTTTTTGTTTGCATTCCTGCCCACGAGATATATTTTATTTGAATTTCTCATTTCTATGTACAAAGCTAAGTATATCTTTGCTTCGGCAATGAGTAGGAAGTAAATGTCCTTTTGGATTTGATAGAAAAAAGCCCATTAAAGCGAAAAGCTCTTACAGGTATCATTTTTTGGGAGGTTGAAGTGGGAACCAAAAAGTGGGAAAAAGCAAAAAAATATGAAAAGAAAAATCGTGTATTTTCGTTGTTGTTGCTTTCGCATTGCAACACAGATAGAGAGTATCATAGAAAAAGAGAATCATCATCCTCTGCAGAGAGAATAATACAAAGGGACAGTGTGTGTGAGAAAGGCACGAAGGAATGAGAAATGTAATTGTATCCTTTGTGTCATGTTGTTAATTTCCATCATAATCAACATCACTGTCATCATCCACACTCCACATTCCGCCAACCCCACATTCCCCGGCCGCCCCGTTCGAATTCGCCTACACAACTCCCATACAATGTGTACTCAAGAAAATCAAAAGGACTGAAAAACCGTCAGTCAGCCAACCCCTGAGTGTCGCCGTGTGTACCTTTTTTACTATATTTTTTTATTTTTCTATTTTTTTTTGTATTCCTCATTTCGTTCTCTCTTATTTTTTTCGCCTTCTCTATTCTTGTGTGTTATTTACGTGCAACAACAAAAGCAAAAGCAAAAGGAAAAAGCATAGAAAGAAGAAAAGAATTGTGTCAATGTGTAAAATCAGTAAAAAAGTGAGCGAAGACGATGTGAACCAGCAGCGTTAAGGGTGAGTGACAGAGAGGGGGTGGCGAAAGCGCTCTTCTCATAAGTATAATACATCAAAAAAATATATATATATATACACCTACATATGCATACACAACCCACATGATGCTCGTGTAGTTCTTTGCGGGGAAAAGTGTTGCCAGTGTTGCGCCTTCTGAAGGATATGTTTGTTTGTTGTTTAACTCTACAAGTACCATGAGTTTTAAGTGTCATTTAGTTCAAATGTCAAAAGGTGTACAGTTATGCACATCGGTCTGTGCGGTGTGTCTTGAAATTTAGATCTTTTATATTTTGAACATTGTCTAGTGCCAGTGATACCGAGATGAGAAGTTGCTGAATTTAGGTCAGGATTGAATGTAGTAACCAGTTGCATGTCGAATAATTGCTGTTTTCTTTTCATTCGATTATGGGTTAAGAATAAATTAAGACAATTCTTGTCAGTGTAGTCATTTTGATGTGCGAAAAATTGTAATTTTTTCGTATATCGATACCGGATGGATTTTCGTTGTGATTTGTTGAATTAAAACGCTGACGGTAGTGGAAGTTGACTTAACTGGACGTGCTAAGTTTCAACTAAGCGGGACGCCATACTGGATCCGAAAATCTGGATTAAACTTCCATTTCTAACTTTATTCTTATATTTTTTAAACATGTCATCTAACGGTTTGAATATTTAAAGAATAATTCCCACTTTTCCTTCGTATAGCCCTACTGTCCGGCGTGGATCTGGGCCACAACTGCTAAACTTCTGCAGCCATATGAAGAGGAATTTACTTTCCGTTAGACCTTCATTTAGTGCCTTCCGATTAAATATTTACTTCTCAAGTCACCGGTCCATGAAGTCTGCTTTTCATCGGTCAGGGAGTGCGTCCAGTCATCAAGACCAAGTTGTCTTGCGATCACTTGATCTTTACACCGGAGATTCAATGTTCTCCTTCTCTCCTCCCACCAGAAGCTTCTGGCAATTATAACGATCTTTAGCTAGCTATTTTCAACTTTGGACATCAAGTTGGTCGCAGTCTTTCCATATTTGATTGCGTCACCTCAGTGTTTGACGTCCTCTGCTGTCTTGTCTGTCTCATAGACTCAGAGTCGAAGCCTACAAAAATGTCTTCCTAAAGTTTGTAGTTTTTTTTTTAAGGAAAGAATGTAATTTATATTGTACATTTGACGCCAATCTAGAAAGGAGATTGGATTAAGGGAGAATTCGATTTTTAAGCGGTCTGCGCCCACTACGGGCAACACGAATTTTAACCTGTCATTTGATTAAAAGATTTAAATCATATTTGTTTTACAAGACGCGAATTTCCGACAATAACTAAATCTGTGATCTCAGTCATTACTACAAATCTTACCATATGTGGATGAGATTGAAGTGATTGGTAGGGCCGTCAATGAAGTTTTTATAATAATAATAACAATGGCGGTGCTACAGTCCGAGGTGGACCTGAGCTAAGCTTCTCAGGAACCACTCGCGTTGTGAGTGCTATTGTTCTCTCACGAGTAGAGGGGACCTACAGCATAGCCGACTTAGAACGGTGAGATTGAGAAGCTTTTTCTTTGACAGCTATACTCTTTGAGCATTATCAGTGACTCGAAAGAGGTGGTGAAAATATCAAAGGTGTTTTTTTTCGGGAACCGAACCCAGACTTTGAGCGTAGAAGTCGGCGCACTTGCCTTCTACGTCACGGTGCCCCAACGATGTGTTTGCTGACTTTGAAATAAAGCGGCTACAATGGATCTGGCGGTAAGCGAGAGTATAAGTATAAGCTGTCTGTTTCGAGCAAGGACGCAAAACATCGACGACGTGGCTAAAAAGGCAGAACAAGCAGCTATTGGCTAAGAGATATGGACAATATCCAAAACAAAGCAAAACTCTGGCTTAAAGAATTTTCAATTCTGACCCTGTGGAACAACTCCACAGAAGGCGTCCACGATTAACGTGGCGTGCACAAGTGGAAAAGGACTTCAAACAAATTGGGGTTGAAAAATGAAGACTGATAGCAGAGGCTAGTTGGTTGATGCCCAAGTCAACCCCCATACGAAGAGGAAGGAAGAAGAATAAGATGTTAGAAACCTCTAAAACCTTTATTCAGTGCTTTCTGATTAATTACTTATTTACTTCTCAGACCACCGACCCATGGAGCATGAGGTAATGCTGCCTTCCACCCTTGTCTGTCCCAGACACGCTGCGTGCGATCATCAAGACCAAGTTGCATTATGATCACTTGATCTTTATGCGAGAAACATAATACTGCGTTGGTGCTATCGTTTTTGCGTTACATAGGTGGTCCTTCACGCATTCTTTGAAATGACAATCCAAATTTATCAGCTGTTATTAATTCTCAAATACATAAAACACTTTGTATGTGAAGCAGCAAAATTAACTCAAGTGTTGCGTGTTTACGGGAAACTACGCTTTTCCCATTCCTTTAATTTAGAAATGGTTTACTTGATTTAGATTTCTACGGTTTCTTTTTTATTTCATAAAAATATTGCGCCTTAATCTCAATCTCAGGTTATTTCTTGTCTTGTTGATTTTCTTAGGAAGTATTTGATTCAGACTGAAAGGAGTCAGTTAAACATCTTGTTTCATGCAATTCCTTGAGGTGCGATGCCATTCCTTGTTTGGTGGCTAGAAATCTACAATAATTGTCCATAAATTCGAAATGAGGCTCATTCGAAATCCTTTCTAGTTGTAGTCCTGAAAGTTCTTTGGGAAATTTTATGGACATTGAAAACTGACTTCAGTGACACTCATCTTTGGTCAAGTTGATGATTGCAAACTTTTGTGTGATCGCACTTAGCACACTCTTCGACTCTGAGCTTGTAGAACAATGCAACAAAGGACGTCCACATTTGAGGTGGTGCACAAAAGTGGAAAAAAACTTCAACCAACTTGACCTACGCAACAAGAGATAGTTAACAAAAGATAGTGCTAGCTGGATAGGCCTGTCATTAAAGGACAAAGACCATCAAGACTGCAGCACCATAAAAAATACATGATGTTAAGTCAAGTGTTGCTATAAAGGCCGAGTACTACACGACACGACAAAGAAGTGTTGTAATCGGTCTATATGACAACACTTTAGGTTAGGTTAGATTAGGGGGCTGCTAATGAATTCAGCAGCACACTTAGACCATGTAGGTCCATTGTGATACTCACAGTTAGACTACTACCACTAATCGACCGCTCCAGTGATAGTGCCGACACCAGATTTGAAAAACCGTATAAAAGCGTATTAACTTTGCTTTCACTGGGATTCGAACCTGGGACACCTTTAACATGGGATAGGCACTTAACCAACTGCGCCATCCAGACGTTAGCAACACTTTGCTTGAGAGAATTTTTTTTTGTTTGCTTAAAATTTATTCGAAAGTCAAATGTGGTCCTAATTCGCTAGTTGCATCTCCTTCTATATCTATAGATATAGTCTATATCTCCAACCAGACCTTATTTTTATTTTTGCACTCGTCCTGTTCCTTTTGAGATAGCACGTGCTTGTCTGCCCTAACACGTGACCGCATATCTACGAGTATGTATCTTACAGATAATCATAAGCCGTTACTATTGTATGCAGTTAACATTTAGTAAATCATTGGATTTGATAAACTTCCAAAACGGATCATAAAGAACATTCCAAACCTTTGAGGCAGAAGAAGTAGATTTGTAACGAGACACGTGTCGGGCGCCATTTCTTGGGAGCACCATTTTGATGTTCTCTTAAGGCATATGTACGCGTATGTCCTTAAGCTGTAACAAACATTATCTTAACAAACATATACGTACCGTTAAGGTGATGTTTGTTTCATAAAGATTAGGTTCCTAGCCTAAGTTGACGCACGAGGTTTAAAGCTGATACCGCACTTAATCTGTGTTCATTTCTCTGCCAATCTCTTTAAAACAGCAGTCATAATTTGAACCCATAGCTTTTAGTTTTACTCGGAAGATGTACGGCATTAAAACATGCTTCTTCGTTCAAAATCCCATTCAGAATTATACTCAATGGACTTAATTTGAGAACAAACAACTCCACTCGTCGTAAATTACTTCGACTTAGACCGGCAACACTTGTCTTGCAGAGAAATCCTGAATTTATTTTGCTTCTCGCGTTTTGTGTGCGGGTGCTGTTTTCATTTCAACAGTTCTTTTTGTTCACAAAAATCTCACCCTCTCTGCTCGCAATGTTGTGCGATGTTTCTTGTGATTTCCTTGCTTTCTTTTTTTTCTGTTTTGCCTTTTTGCCCGATTCTATGTTTAACATTGAGGCTTCAGTGAGTGAGAGAGAGTGTGATGCTTCCTCTAGTTTTCCAAATAATCGTAGAATGAGCACAGGGTTCAATTATGTTGGGTTAGTCTGCTTGCCAAAATGGGGGTTGCAAAATAGGGGTGGCATTGGATGAGAAGAAACTGACTGCTAAACGCTCTCGTACACTCTCCCTCGCTCTGTCTCTCTGTCGCTCTCTTTCGCTGCCTCTCTGTCTTTTCCTCCGTCATTTCCTTCGGAGTGGCTAGGTTTAGATATAAATCGCATCTAACGATTGCAGAGGGAGAACTTTCTAAAATAGGCTTTTCACATTTATTTTCGTATTTTTACACAATTTAAACGGAAGCACGGAAGATTTTTCGACACACACACACAAACATCCTCGGATTCGATTATTCTCTTTGCCCTGCCATTCGAGCTGTGTGTGAGTGAGGGCTGCACAGATATTGCGTGTGCCCATGGGTCGGTAGACTAAAGACGTTTTTAGCATTCTCGAGTAGATTTCTAGGTCAGCGAACGTTTTGAGTTACGAAAATAAAATTATTACACTTAATTACGGGGAACAACGTCCGCGCGTGGTGTGAAATGTGTGTGTACGCGAGTGGCAGTGGATATCCTGTGCACATGTCCATTTTGCATGGCGTTTTGTGAAATGCACCCCCAAGGTAAAGCCCAAATCAGGGAGTCTTGGTATTCGTGTGCTTGAGTGTATGGCATAAACAGAGCGGAGTGGCTCTTAATCAATTTTGCAATTGCAGCAAGTCAACAATTGCGGAAACCCACTGTGAAATAATGTACATGGATGGTGTGCATAAAATATGAATTATGTGTGGGAAATACGAAGCGTAAGACCGATTCGAAACGCCGCGCTTGGAGCCTGCCAATTACTTTGAATCGAAATCGGTGGCAACCGGCAGCGGTGGGCAGGAACCCCGCGTGCAGTGTGTTTTGTTTTCGTGGGGAATATCGGGGGCAGAACGGTTGAAGCGAGTTGAAAAATGTTTAATGAGTACAAGGTCATTGAGAATCAAAAGTCCTAGATTCGCTCGCTGTATCGCTGTGTATGTGTGTGTGTGTTTGTTGTTTTTTCGCCTTCCTTTTACTTTATGGAGCAGATGCACATACTGCACACCGTGAAGTGGTGCATGTGTCGTGAAGTCGACGACGACGGTGTGTGTTTTCTTTCTTTAATTTTTATCTTTTCCCTGCTCTGCACTGCCACTAGATAAGGTAGGTGAACGGTGTACGGTGCACCTACGTGTTTGTGAAGTATGTCAAGTTGATGTTTTGTACGTTGGAAATGAAACGAAACTGAAGGCTTGTGCTGCTGAAGAAGAAGCGGCTCACAAGAACCGTTTTTTTTTGTTATACGCTCGGCTTTATTGTGTTTTCGGTAGACACGACATGATTGACATTCGTTTGATTCATGTCATGCATTCGGGTGACCCTGTTTTCGCTTTCAAACTGCAACTTTGACATTATCCATTGAAGTTCTCCTTTGAATTCCTTGGAAGTTTCTTAAAGAAATTGATATAGAGAGAGAATGAACTGCAAAAGTGGATGTAGGTCGGTTTTTATGGGTAAAGTGCACAAGAAACTTCGGCGAATTGTTATGTTCTCAATGATTGCCTAACCTAATCCTCCTACAAAGGTTACATCATTTTTTATTCAAAGGTTTCTAAGGCCTTTTAGGAGAATTCAGCCTTTTTTTAACTAAGAATCATCCATTTGAATGGTTGCGTGAAATAAAAATTGAGTCCTTATTTCATTCAAGTTGAGCAGAAGTGTGTATCCTCACCGAGAGATATTTTATTTGTCTATCGAGCGCTATTCATTACAATCGAATAACTTCTCTTTATTAGAAGTTTTTCGTTTGCTCTTTGCAAATCATCGGTATTTAACCGTAGTTTCACTCGATTTCGTTCCGAAAAATCCACAAATTCCCTTACAAGTGAGGTCGTTGTCAGAAGAAGGTGAATAATACTCGCACAGTGTGTAGCTTCGACTCTGAGCCTGTGGGACAACGCAACAGACGACGTCCACGTACAAGGTGATGCACACAAGTCGAGGGGGACCTCGGCCAGCTTGATGTGCGAAACTGGAGACAGCTGGCGAAAGATCGTGCTAGCTGGAGAGGCATGTTGAGTGAGGCCCAAGTCCACTGTAGCGCCCTAGTTTCCACTAGGATGTCCTTATTTTACTTGGTGCTTGGAGGCTTACCATAATGTAACTTGCAATTGCTCGTTTAAGACTCTGAGCTCGACAGTAAAAGACTAATTTAATGTGTGAATCCTTGAAGACTGAAGGGTTTTTCGTTTTCTTTTGTGTTTTGTACATCAAGTTTCGGTAAACATCACATTAAGACGTAAGTATTGTACCGTCGAGCGACAGTTGGTTAAGTGCCTGCCCCAAGTTAGAGGGGTCCCAGGTTCGAATCCCAGTGAAATCGAATCTGGTCCAGTCACCATTTGCCGTTGGGATCAAATTAATGGCACTGGAGTAGGTTGCTGCCTGGTAGTACAATGGAACAGTTTTGAGTCTAAGTGCTCCAGTGTAGTGCACCAAAAAAAATACAGAAAAAAATGTTACTGTCGAGGCGGACGCAGCTTCTACCACATTCAGAAAAAAGCTCTCAATGTGTTTCCAACTGCCAAATTGCGCTCATACAACTGTTCTATTAGGGCTAAGTGGAACAAGACCTGGTTGCATGCACTTCCTTAAATTTGTGCAAACACTATTCCTCAACGGATTTCTTAAAGGGACTCAACTTACGTCAAAAAAGGCAACCTGACGAATTTGTATTTACATTTTCCTCTTTTGAATGGAAATATTTTCTACTCTGCTCTATTAATCCCTATTAATCCTAGAAAAATCTTGCTTCTTAAAAAATCTTCTGCTTGAATGTTTAACCCAATTCACGGGCAATGTATTTTGTTCGTAATGGCATTGGAAACTGAAAAATTGAATAAATAAGCAACAGGTGCTTCCTGTCAATGTTATACAGTAGACGCTCTATGTAATGAACTGTAGCGAGATTATTCATTGTAACGAGTGTAGACTGCTTGGAGCAAATTTCATCAAAATGCTGATGTTTTGAAGTACAATTCATCAAAAATAGAATCTAATTACAATTTTCCTTTGTAATAACTAAAAACCAATCCAATATTTATAAAAAAAAATATTTTGTTTTTAACAAAAATAACTCATACGTAAAAAATGTAAAACGCAACAAAAATAATACATTACATATACATGCAACTCGCACTTTTCATTTGCTTCAAACAACCCCAAACTGTGTATCACACACATACATAACTAATCGTGCAAGATTTTCGCTCAAAACGATGAGTAGATGAAACGGTATAAAATTTCGTGTGTTCACTATATTGGATTGTTCACTATATCGAGCGTCCACAGTATTCTTTTTACGAAACTTGGTGAAACCAAGTCCCATTTTGTAAATTACGTTCTTATAAGTTTAACTAGTCTGTTTTACAGAAACATTTCTTAATTATACAAGCGCCTGTGCTTACAAAGACATTTATCAAAAACATTTACTATAATCAACTTATTTAAACTCATTTTGATTTAATTTGATTCACTTTCAAAAAACCCGTGGTCCTGACTGAGAACTCTAAAGTGGTAGCACCTCCCTATTCGCTTATCTATACATGTCTTCACAAATGGATAATTTAAGACGGAAAAATTAATGGTTGGTGACGTGTTGCCTGGTGTACTTAATATTGGTATATATTGAGGAAATATAATTTTGAGCCGTATTACCCACGTGAGCTATATTTGTTGCGCCTACACTATCTCCGTTCATCTCACTGAACATTGAAGCTGAGATTATGTTAATCAGTGAAACACTATCATGGTATCTTTTGATTCTGAAATGGTAATTAACTTTCGCATCTCTTGGTAAATGTCTTAACAGTTCAACATTTGTTGGCATAGAGATATGATATTCTAGGAAATTGCAGAACTAAAAAAATAGGCCATGTCAGTTTTCATTCAATTCCATTCAGAAAAATTGGAATAAATTCTGAGGAAAGTGCGGTCATTGTTAAAAGAGTGTTATCCAAAAGTGCGTTTCGATTTTAATATCATTACATCATTTGGCGTATGCATGCTTAATACAGGAAGCTAATGTGGTAAAAACTTTGAAGACTGAATAAATAATTTCTATTCTATTCTATTAAGCTTCTTGTTTTTTATGTCTTAGCTACTTGCAAACTGTTGCTCTAAGAAACCACAACTTAAAAGACAGACATCAGATGGGGTACAGGCAACACTTGGTCTGGTGAAGATCCTAAACACTCCAGAAGTTTGATCTCTTCAATAGATCGAAAATTCGTATTATAGTTGGCTTCATCACATGACATTGCCTTTCAGGTACACACGCCAAAAGACTTGGACTCTTCTCCAATGACTATTGCAGTTGCTGGTAAGACGAGGAGGTAAAAGTTAACGTCCTCCACCTCCTACGTATCTGTCCGGCTTTGGTATCATTGAGGCGCTTGAAATTTCAAACCATTTCTCTTATAATTACGGTGAAGTCGGAGAGGCACCTATCAAGAATGATTTTCGCTTCTAGAAAAGCAAATATTTAGCAACCTTGAAGAGCTGTGGACTTCGTGGCCGTGTGGGTTTAAGCGTCGACCCATACGCACTAGATTTTCACAGTCTTGGTTCAAATCCCAGCACAAGCAACAATTTTTCTAAAAGAAAATTGTTTACGGCTCCACCTCTTTCTAGTCACTGACAATGCTTAAAGAGTATAACTGTCTCGAAAAAGCTGCTCAATCTTGCCGTTCGGAGAGAGCATTAAATTGTAGCACCCCTCCACGCACAACAAGAGTTGTTGCTAAGAAGCTAGCCTAGAACTGTAGCGCCGCCATTATTAGTATTGTTTATTAATTTTATCCGATTTTCCAATCAACGTGTTTATGGACTTTTTTTAGACCAGATTTTACTCCCCATTACCAGTTCTGACAGGCACATCTGCTCATTAAAAATATTTTCTAGAAATTACAATTCTCCTTTGTCTGACGGAAAACAGCTCCACTGCACAAATTTTGTTTTATAACTCAAGAAAATATCAAAAAATGTTGATGTCATCAAACATGTGTGACAAACTATCATTTGACATTTAGTATATGTAGCAATGTCTAAAATTATGCACTACATAATATTTAGCTACATTTTTAGCCCAAATGATACAAGGCATTAGAATGCAAAACTCTCTCTCATTTCAATGCTACCCTTTGATCCATTTTAACTAAGAATTGACAACTAAAACCAACTGACACTTCTCGGTACAAATTGTCTTCCATATTTTGCTTTTCAATCAACTGTTGTTTCCGCATCTCCAAACCTAATCTGTAGCAACAGCAAACATTTTCATTTTTTCTACCGCATACATACATTTTCTCTTGATGTAAACAAGGCTTTTAAGTGCTGACACTTTTTATTTTTCATTTGTCAAAAAACTGTCAAGGCTGTCATGTTCTTCCATAAATAGCACATTATAATAGGCATAGTTGTCACAGTGCGTTTGTGTGGGAATATCCTCACTGTGTAGTCTGTTTTCCTTCTCCACAGCACACAAAATAGGACGTTCTCATTTTGAAAATAATTCTTCTTGCCAATTACTTTCGCATATCGTTCTAAACAAATAGAGCTGTATCTGTGCTTCAAAGGCACGAACGAGAATGATGCATACATTAGTGGATGCATGGAAGTTGTGTATCCTATTCTCGTTTTAATGAAACGAACCACTAAAGTGTTTCCGAAAAGATGTCCTGCCCTTCTTCGGCCGCTGCACACATACACACGCAGGGGGGAATAAAATTTAAAGAGAAAATCATCATCAACATTATCGTATGTCGTCGGACGGGGCGATCGATAGCGGAGTAATGGCCACATTGCGCCACATTAAATGAGAAACTAAATCATCTGCAGTCTATGATTGTCCCATATTCCTTCGCACACTTACCAAATCCTCACAACCACACACGCAAACACCGTAGACTTGGAGTTGTCATCTTTTGGAACTGTCGTTGTCGTCGCCCCTAGCTCGCACACACTTGTACACATCGCAACTGACAGGATATAGACGGCAGTTGTTGGACTTTTCTAAAGGCTGTGCAAAATCCATTTCCCTTTATGCTTTTTTATTTGCATTTTTCTTTTTCGGATGAGAAGGAACTACCCCATTAAAAAAAAGAGCACCTCGCTGTCCTCCCTTTTCTGGTCCAGGAATCAGCATCGGCAAATGTACTCCGGATCTGTGTGTAGCTGCTTATTAAAGAAGCGCAAGGCCTCTAAGGGTTCTCCCCTCCTCCCCGATTTTATTATACGAGTGTTTTTTTTCTGTTGTCGAATCATTGCGTGTACCGCACCAATCTGTGTGCGGTATCGATTTTTTGCTTTATTGAAGCTGGTCTAGTCCATGCCGGCAGCGCCGGGGTATTAGCCTCTATACGTGACCCTTTTCATCGTTTCGTCTCTCCGACTTCAAGGGTGCAGGGTTATCCTCCTACACAGTTAAATCATTGCTATATTTAACGGAACAGTAAAACATAATGTAAACACACGACACGACGAAGGAGTGTCTCTTCAGAGCTTGTGGTTGCTTTTGGTTTTTCTGTACTCCCAAGGCTAAGAGCCTTCCCCTAGTCTGGTCAATGGAATCGCCAGGGCTGCGATACCATTCGGTGATAGTTATTGAGAGAGGTTCATTACCATCGTTTGTGGCTTGTCCAGCAGAAGAAGCAGAAAAATCATTTTTTTTGTTATTGTCTACCACCCCATCTCGGTCCGTCCACTTGAAATCCTTGAAATCCATGAAATCCAGAGGGAAACCAGAGGAGCAGCAGTGGAAGCGAAGGCTTCTGCAGGACTCATTAAAATGCTAAAGGTAAATTTAATAGGGAGACCGTGTGTTGTGCAGACACCAAAGGGGACAGAACGAGATAGAGCACGAGACAATTTCCTGCAGTTACCCGCAGTCATTCTTCAAAAAAAGAAGAGAAGAGGAAGGCAAACTTTTCAATGCTCAGCGCTCAACGATTTTGGGGTATCAGGTGGAATTCTACTAGTACCCTCTTACTGCGCGGCCTTCTGGATTTTTTTTTCTCATCTGTTTTGTTTTTGTTGTTGTTTGAGGACGGAATACGAAGAACGTCCTGTAGACACGTGTATATGCATACATGTTTGTTATAATTAAATAGTTTGAAAGTGAATTTTCGTTAGCGTCGTTTCAGATAAATACCTTTAGGCGGCTATATTTAGACGGTTTTTTTGGTACTTTTTTGAGGCTAGAAAACCAATGGAATTCGGTAATATCTGGTATTTATGTTGTTGATTGCGGTGGTTGTGTTGGGGAAATACTAGCACGTGGGAGTGTCATAAATTAAATTTTCTTTTTTGTATTTTTTTTGACTGACAGAAAGTCGAATGGGAAAGGGTTACTGGGATGTATCCTGAATACTTCGGATGATCTAAGTACAAATGGCCGGCTGAAGTTTTTTCCTTTTTTTGATGACTTCAAAGAGTTCAGTACAATTCAGGGGCTTATTTTATTCCTAAGGGGTTGCTTTTATTGGAGAAAAGAACACCTTCTTGGTAAAGAGTTGGAATGAAAAGGTCTTGCTATATCGGAAAGAGGAGTAGGCACTATTGACAACGGTTTTGTTTTCTCTTTGAGAGATTTGATTCGATGCTTGCTCAGAAAACAGTATCGTAGGTATCGAATTTCTGATGCTGATTAGTTGGCTTCCAAAATTCATTCGAAAGAAATAAGTAATTAAATAATTTGAGCACTTAATCTTATTTTTTTATTTAACTCTCAAAGTATACAAATATAAAATACAACACATGGCGGTAACAGAGTTTCTGCGAACGAACTCCACTTGACTCTGTCTTAGACCAGCCTAGTCACTGCCGACCAGGATTTACCGACCTGCCGATACTACACTGTCCGCCTCCAAGTTGAGCGTGAACGACCTCGAAATTCCACTCCTTGTGGGGTCTAAGGGCCATCCCTCCAATCTCGTTTGTCGCAGGGTATAGCCTATCCAGTTCCACTTTTGACATTGAATCTCTGCTGCAATGGGTTTCTGTGAAGCTCTGCGCAGCAACTCTTTGTTCGTGATCCAAAAGACCTTCGGGATTCATTTCAAGCAATTGTTGACGAAGACCTGAAGTTTGCAAACAGTGATGGTGGTTGTCTTCCGAGCACTACAGATTTCATGTGGGAATTGAATATCCGAAGCTTGAGAAAGGTGGAGAGCTGGTTCGTCCTCCAGACGTTGCCAAGCGAGTAGTAAGCGTGGCAGGCCTTGTCTATACGAGACCAGACATCAGTTTCTGCACCTCATTTTTGCACAACGCGCTGCCGAGGCAGCAGTTGTTGACATCCTCGATTGATTTCCCGTCTAGCGGAAGATGTGTCTCGCATCTTGAGCCGATTCTCATCAGCTTTATCTTGGCGACGTTGTGCTGCTGTTCTGGCGTTGAGGTCCAACTTGACCACTTAGAGGAGTTTTATGTAGCTTCTATAAAATCTTTTTCTAGTGCCGTCACAGTCCGGGGTGGACTTGAACCTAAGTAGCTTCTCCAGCAATCACTATTGTTGTGCGTGCTATTGTTCTCTCGCGAGTGGAGAGAACATTCAGTTCTATGCTGGCTCCGTAAACTTTACTTGAAAGTTGTATTCTCTGAGAATTGTAAGTGTTTGGAGAGAGGTGGTGACGTAAAAACATGAAAGTTGCTATTGTTCTCTCGCGAGTGGAGGGGTTATTCAGTTTTATGATGCTTTCGTACCAGCAAAATTTGAGAAACTACTTGAGAGCTGTATTCTCTGAGAATTGTCATTGAATCGAGAGAGGTGGAGCTTTAAAAATATGGAATTTGTCGGAATCGAACATAGAAGTTCAACGCGCTTCCCACACATCACGACAACTTAAGCTTCTATAACACTGTTCCCTTATTTCTAAGTTAATGAAGAGCCTTTAAGCGACCTTAAGTCTTCCACGAATATCTTTGCCTGGGGAACCTGCCTAAAAGGTGTAATACTCCCAAAGATGTTAATGCAGAGTTTATTGAAGGTCAACTAAACAGACGCTTCGCTTTCAAAAAAAGCCAGTGTCTTATGGCACACCTATAGATCTGGTCGTCTAACAAAGATATTCTGGCAAGACTCCGATTCCCACAAAATGGAACAAATTCTCTCACTACCCAAGAGAACAATGTAGTATTTTAGTCGGTATTATCACGGGGCATTATCTTGTGGGATACCATGCTCATAAAATTGGCTGGACCTCCACCGACATCTGCAGGAACTGCAGCGAGGCAGGGATCAGTGGAATTATAGAACACCTACTCAAGCTCTTGCCAGGACTAGAAACGCAACGTTAGGTAAACATTTCTTCAACTCACTGGTTGCAAAGCCGCCACGTCTACTCCTCAAATTTGCACTCGCCTCCAAATCATTTGCCTCAATAAACAACTTAAACGCTAATTCTTAGTTTTATTCAGTGTTGTGGTTTTTCACTTTAGACCTGTGCGGTCTATGTGAGGCTCAGCCACCACTCCTAACCTAACCTAACCTAACTAAACATCATTGACAAAAAATTCCAGTATAAATACAAGATTATGGCTTACATACATCAGGCGCTTTGCTCCTTTGATTCTTTTTCAAAAACAAGTTCTTTCACTCTGAGTAGAATTCTGTGTTCGACTCTGAACCCGTGAGACACGCAACAGAGGCCATTCACGACTGCCGTTGCACAAGTAGAGAAGGACTCCACCATCTTGGAGAACGAAACTGCAAACAGTTAACGAAGGATCGAGTTGACTGGAGGGAATTGTTGGTTGAGGCCAAGGTCCATCCCGGGCTGTGGCACCATTCGAAGAAGAATGATCGATATAAAACTAATAATCTATTGAAAGATCATTTCAATCCCATTCAATGTTTAGAGCCACTGTACATCTGGCGATTCTTTCCGCGACGTACGTTTCTGCAAAATATCATGTAAAGTCGCATAACGTATCAAGTCGAGGTCGTTACTAGAACAGACACTAATCGTAACACTGCCTCTCATGAATAATTGAATTTGTTTGGAGACTTAAACTTTCATGAAAACTTCTCTAACTGCACTGGAGTCCGCACAAGACTGCAAGTCGCTCTTTTCTTCTGAGAACAATGACACACTAAAAACGACTGGAGCATGAATAAGCTTTTTATGCATTTTCTGACGTTTTGCCTACTCAAGGTGACATGGAATGACAGTTGACAGAGCTTTTCAAGGCAACAGTACTCTAAAGACGTTATTAGTGGCTCGTGGAACATTAACCCCGTTGTAATGTAAAAACAACACTTCTTCTTCCTTAGATGGCACTACAATGCAAGGCGAAGATGGATGGCGCAGTTGGTTAAGTGCCAGCCCCAAGTTAGAGAGGTTCCAGGTTCGAATCCCAGTGAAATCGAATCTGGTCCAATCACCATTTGCCGTTGGGATCAAATTAACGGCACTGGAGTAGGTTGCTACCTGGCAGTACAATGGACCAGTTAGAATCTCTTTCTTTACAGTTATATTCTCGAAGCCTCTCAGTGACTCGAGACAATTGGTGCCGTAAAAAAGAAAATTTGTGTATCAGAATTTGATTCATAGGTCTTCGGGTATGGTGTTGACACCTTTTATTTATTTGGTCAACAAAAGATCAAACTCTGCAAAGGCCTATTAAAAAACGAGTGAACCCTTCAACAACTTTTGCAGCTTTGCATTGAGACCAAATTAAACTTAATTACACGAAGTCTCAAGGGCTTTTGGTTCGTTTTTTGTGTCGTCAATTGGGTGGTTCTGAACAATAAAATTTACAATCTAATTTATTCATAGTCTGTCACAGACAGACACAGTTAATTATTCAGAGGAACAAAGAATCAGTTCACCTGTCTTTTCTCACTACAATTGTAAACAGATTTTTTTATGGATTAGTGTTTTAATGATTACTCAAACACCGACGTCATACTTATTAGGACTTAGTATAAACGGTGAGACAGGTGAATTTATGGCAATTTAGTTGGTAAAGGTCAGATGTCTACTGGAGGACCCAGCCTTAATTAAGGTTCTCTTTAATTGCAGTCGAAATAGAAACTCTCGATCCGGATATGAATGTATCTACATATGTATACGCTGGACGTCAAAATAATAATAAATAGTTGGACATTGTCTTTATTCTTTTTGAAGACGTCAGGCAGAAATGTTACTTCATTAAAACCTGCATTATGTTTTACATAGATATAGGCTTACAATAAAATGACAGCAGATCTAGATCTGTGTCTCCTTCGTCACGTACAAAAACGATTGGGTGAAAATAGAAAAGAATTAAAATATTTATTTGATTTTGGATTACACTTCGTCAACTTCATTTATTAAAGTTTATTTACTCCTTGACTGTTTTAAAATAATATTTGATATTTTAGTTTTTACTAGGAAGTCGGCACTCTTAGAACACGGGTGATTAACATAAAACTCAGGCTTTAAAACTAATGTGAAATACTTTTTCTGGTTGCTCTCGGTAATTTAGTTTCGATATTCTTTCGTATTTTATTCAATTTGGGAATTTCAAGTTGACATCTAAATATTACCCAATATTTCGTTTTCTTATTTGAGTTTTTTTAAATTATTAAAATGCAAATCCCTTTATTTGCGAGCTATTTGGCAGCATTTTCGCCTTTTCAACCAAAACTCCTATAGATGGAGTATGCTTCTCACGACCAGTTTATTCTTACGAAATTTTTATTTAATTTATTATTCCATACAAATTTGAAACACTGTGGAGTCTTTTATTTGTATTTGCCGAAAAACTATTCGTCTTTCCTGGTGAATTTAGGACCGCTGTTGAATCGTTTGACAGTAAAGCTCTTATGTATGTATAAACTGCATGGTTTGGAAGAAATGTGGTCGGGTTGTGCACAGCCTGTATATGGTTTTTGGCATGAAATGGAGCTGAAATGTCATCATGGTTTGAGACAATGTCGGTAGTAAGGCAATGCTGATCTTGTTTATATGAGTCAGTGACTCAGAAATGAAAACTCGTTTTTTTCTCAAAATTGAATTTATTGTTCAGGATGACATTCCAACGTGTTTAACCCTTTCAAAAAAAACGTTTTCTGACAATCTACAAAATAGGCGTTTTTGGCTTTCTTTTTGGAGCACGTACGCTTGCAGAAATCTACTGTTTTGATTGTTTCTTCATTTCTTGTGTTGAGGTGTATCGAGCATTCACAACTGTCACGAAACGCCTTAACAATTTTCTTGAATTGCGCTTGTAGAGTTCTAAATTCGGTTTTGAAATCTCCACCCCAATCTGTTTTTGGTCCACCGACAGGAAACGTGGAAATGATCATGTTGAATTTGTCAATCGAAATTGTTACAATTTTAGCTATCTCATGACTCGGCGATCGTCCGACACAATATCATGGATTTTGGTGACCATTTCTTCCATTTTGATAACGTTGGATGTCAGCACAGCATAGACTGACCATTTCCAAAGCAACCGTTAACATATTCTGGAATAACAAATTAATAACGAACAGTAGCTCTAACTCAAACTCGCTCACTTAATCAATACCGTTAAGTTTCGTAATTGTGTTCAGAATCTCTGGACTTGCTAACGAATATTTATTTATTTTAGCTCTTTGCGTTCATTTATAAATTAAATTTATAGATATACTCGTACGTAATATATTTTTCATTTAGTACTTTGTTTCAGAAATCTTCAGTAAATAAATTAAATTTATAGATATACGTAATATATTCTTCATTTAGTACTTTGTTTCAGAAATCTTCAGTAGTAAATTTTTATTTTTTTGAAGTGAGCGAGTTCATCTCAGGACTACGTATAGCTGTAAACATTTTATTTGCCAGTCAAAATCACTTATTCTCTGCTACACAGTCTCTATTTATTGCATATCCCAATTCAATAAAATTCAGTCTTAAAACGTACCAAATATATTTTAAAGCACATTGCTAATAAATTCTCAGAAGTTTCTGAACTTCCAACATAACAAATGTACATATGTACATATATGCTGTATCCCAAGTTCAATCTTGTTTTTTATTGACAGCTTTGTTGCATTCTGAACCTTCCCAAGTCTGTACTATCCCAAGTCAGTTTCGCGACAACAATATTCAACGGCGGCGATATGGATCTCTAATCAGTTTTGATTCATTTTAGGTTTTAATCGTGTTTGTAGTCAACAAACATTGTTTATTAAGGACCATCTGCAAACACATTTTGCGACGACCTTTTTTACGAACCCTTTTTTGTTGAATAAATATACCTTTACCCGATGAAAGTTTAGTTTACTTGTTTCATCGTCATCGTTAACTTTGTGATATCAGAGGATTATATCTCAAACTGGGATTACAAGGACACTGATTGTCATCGTTAGTTGGTGGCAGACTCATTATAAACTTTAAATGAGTAGTGAATAGGAAATATTTTGAAAGTCCTTTCGTAAAGATATACTCAAAGATAAAGTTTTTAATCTAAAAGGAAGTTAAGTTTTCCGCATGGTCTTCGTGGAGATATTTTTTTTAAACGATATCCTTGTGGAGTGGTTTTTGATGTCTTCAATCAATGCTAAGTACTTTATTTTTCTATTTGAACAGTTTTAAGTGATAAAAGGGTTTTTTTTTACGCGTCATACACGGAAATTCGGTGCTGCAATTTTGCTTAGAATGCGGTGAGGTAGCTAGGTACCATGGGAATTTTAGCTTATTCTAACGAAGTGACGGAATCAAACCTTGGTTGTTAGCGACGTGGAAACTATTAAGCTTGCAAAGGCAAAAAACCAGATGATAGTATTAAGTACCCAACTGGCCTTAGCACATTGTGGAACTAGTAGTCTTTAGTTGAAAAGGAAAGTAGGAAAGTCTTTATATATGTAAATAAGTTTTGAGGAATTATTATTATCTGAGGTTGTAAACGATTCTTATTTATTCCTCTCATTTCATTTTTTTTTTTGCTTTTTGAAGATATAACGAAGGGTGCCTCATACACTTGGCCAAGGCTGTTTATTTACTTTGATGGGAATTTAATTACGGCGATATCTGAAGTTTTTTTTGTAGAATCACTGAAAACTGCGCATTATTCACAAATAATTGAATTCCACTGCATAAAAAATCCTGTAACTCCATTCGATGAAGCAAAAATTACAATGCCTCGTCATGACGAGTCACATCGACACCATTTCACTTTGCGGCTTCATTTCGAATTCGCAAACACAAACATTTATCTTAGCCCCGCGTTTGAATGCAATTAATAAGCTCGTTCGCAACCAGACCCACCACACACGTTCAACTATCCATCCCTGGAGTTTTTCTCTTTTTCTCCTTTGATCTCATTTTTCAATTGTTCTGAAAATAAAAAATATCCGCAAGTCAAACTCTTTTCCAAAAGATTGAACCGCACAAAGGGAGGGAGTTGTAGTCCCAGTCCCAGTCCCAGTTGAGCGCGCGTTTTTGTTCCCAGTCTCCTGGCAAGATAGCGGCCGAAACAAAAAGTGCAAAAATAAAGAAAAAAGAAGAAATTCAAAAACTCCTTTTTGATGTATCGACGAATACTGCAATCATTTACTCCTCTCTTTGTACATCCTTTTTCGCCTGCACATAAAAAGTTACAACTTCCAGTTCAAATAAAATTACATTCACATTGAATGGAGTGGGGGGGAGAGGGCAGAGGGCAAAAGGCGCACATTCTGAAGGCGCGGGAACTGCCATCAGCCAACAATCTAAGGTGCACTCTGTGTTCTCATACGTTCGTGTGTGTGTGAGCACATATTCAGCGTCGCACAGAAATTCCTTCCACTCAAATTCATTTTGTCGGCACGACGCGGCACTTTGTATCTGCGCGAGAGTGGAATGTGTCAGGAGCATTAAGCGATTCATACTTCTCCTGGCTATCGACGAGTTATAATTGCCACACTGTCTACTCCAGTGAAACACTAAACTTCCGGCCGCCCCAAGTCCTTTGCAATGCCAGCAGTTCTAACATTTCCTTAGCCAGCGTGCGAGCACTACACACGTACTCGCGTACTATATGAATTATCCTTTCTTGTCACCCTCGCCCACCCCATTGAGCAGGGCAAAAAAGCGAAGAAACGAACGAACCGAACATTATATCAGCGGCGTGTGTGGGCGGGGGGGTGGTGGCTGAGCTGGGCCGAACTAGGTCAATGAATTGAATTGCACTATTTTTAATTTATAATCCAACGAGTAGGCAATATGTGGGAGTTTGTGCTCGGTTGTGTGCCGGTTATGTACTTGTGTGTGTGCCAAAGGACCTTTCATGTGCTTGCACTCTGAATACGAGTGTGCCCCCTTCGCAGTCGCAGGCTGCTGTCACTGCTGTTTCTGATGCCTTGGCTGTCTCTGTCGCCTGCTCCCTCTGCTGTCACTGGTGCTACTGCTTCTGCTCCTGGTGGCGGTGTTGGTGGTGGTGGTGGTGGTGATGGTTACAACGTTATGCTCCCTGTTGACAATAAATTTGCATATATTGGATGGCGGCGGTAGTTTTCGATGATGATGACGATGATGATGGGTAGTAGCCCGTCGGCGGCGGCAACAACGACGCAGCAGTGGCAGAGGAGCCTTTTACTTTATATGTAAATTCGAATAATTGATCCTGGGGTTGGCTCTAGCACCAACACCACCAGCACCGCCAGCAGGAGGAGCACAGCACAGCGTCGTCGTTGCGACAGCAGATGGGGGCATTAAAGCAAGTTGCACTTTAAAATGATAACACAGAGGCATGCATCCAGCCAGGTCGTGTTAATTGTAAACATCTTGACCTCATACCGAGATGGGAATTGATGCACCCGGGGAGGGAATAGAATGGAGTCTCGCTCTTTTGGTACGAGGGTGCTGTTGAAACACAAGTGGAGCAGGGAACATGAAGTACACCAGGCCGACTGATTATTCTCTCGGCAGCTCCTTGTGCAGAGTGCACAATGTTTTAGATTAATGGGATTGCAAGGAGAAAGAAATTAATCACATTAGGTTATTTATTTGCGGTAGGGTCCTGGGGTTCAATAGGCGGATTGAATATCTTCGTATCGGAGGGAGGAGGAGGGGTTTGGATTGCATTTCAGAGAAGTGGAGAGTTTGAGACTGATGCAAATGGCTTACATGGTACTTTCGAGTGATTTCAAATGACCGGCAATAGGGAGGTTGCATCTTTTGTGAGATGGCTACTTCAGGAGGATGCAAGTCGGAGCTTTCTATTGAAGGGAATTTAAAGCACCAAAGGATTGAATTAGCTCGAGCGAATGTGATAGTCGGCATTTTCTGCAGAGGTAAAGTTGTTTCATTTGGAAGAGATGAAGATTGAGATTTCTATTGAATTTGTTCCTCATTAGGGTTTATATTACGTTTGCAATCAATGATTTGATTAGATTATTCATTCGAATTGCCCTCCGAACAAGAATTGAACAGGAAAATATATGCAGTTACTCAGAAGGGTTAGAATTAACTTTTTTCTGATTGATAACCTAAACTTAATACTTATGTAAAGTTTTTTTTTTTTTGGGGCAGGGTGGAGGCTTTTGACGTAAATGACTTACCCTTATCCACGGGAATACAAACTAAGTTAAATTAGAAAGATCGAATATATCTATTTACCTATTTACAGTTAAAGATAGGGATAGTTTTTTTTAAATAGTTTCCTGTTTAATTTAATTTCAGATTGAAAAGCTTCTTCTAGGGAGTTATGCTCTTTAAGCATTGTCAGTGACTTGAAAGAAGTGCAGCCGTGAACAATTGTCTTTTGACAAATTGTTTGTCTTGTATGGGATTTGAAACTAGATTTAAAAGTCTAGTGCGCATGGGCCGATGATCAAGCACACACGGCTATAATTTTAAGACAGTTAAAGACAGTGCATACAAAATCAGTGCCGAGATCAAACAAAGAATAACTCTTGCTGTTTGTTTGGGCTCAAGAGGCTCATTGGGTAATAGAGCCCTCTTTCAAAAGAGCAAGTTGGATTTGTACAAGACTGTGATGTAAGGTGTCGACGCATTTCAATACGCAGACAAATGCATCGCTTGCATTTCGTGAGAACTTTGCAAGTCACGCAGAGCGTGTGATAAAAATATTTTCGATGTTCCTACGACGGGTACCTGGTTTCTCGTACATGCGACACCTGAACCACATTTTCGAACTACTTTTGAGACGAGTAAAAAGTCGCTTAAGCCGATCAGACGTGTTTCTGTTATCTAACCTTGATAGAGAGCTTGATAGAGCTGGAATGACTCTGCCCTATGGTATAGAGTCGCGGACAATTGTGGCGCTACAGTTCGAGGTAAACTTGAGCCTTGCATCTACAACAACTTGTGTTGTGCGTGCTGTTGTTCTCTCACGAGTGGGGGTGGGAGACCTACAGTTTAATACCGACTCCGAACGGCGCAATTTGAGGAGATTTGAAATCAAGTTGATAATCCTAACTAGGTGTCTGATCATTAAAGAATTTCATGCATCGAAAGAGCCGATGAGTTAGCTTAAAGGGGCAGGTATGCCATTAACAGCTAACCTGTAGATATCGATTCCCTCACTGCCCGTGATCAAGTCACAGTTACTAGTTGATGTTTTATGTGAAAATAATTACATGTGGAAAGAATCGGTGTCCTGCAGCATATCTATACTAATCTCACCTTGCATTGAAATTGAAAACAGAACCCAAAAAATCCTTTCAAAAAGCAGCAAAAAAAAGCAGAAAGAATGGGGCTTCCTAGAATGACTTCTGTAGAGGGTTCAGACACGAGAAGAAGGAGATTACATTCTTTTACTATCCGCACACTATCCGCTCACCCTGTGAACTCACAAAGTGCACATCAATTTTCTAAGTAGGTCCCGGATTTAGCGTTGACAATCACAATTAATTACTTATGTATCTCTACAGATTACCTTAGTACATCTCCATCTAGAGCAAGATGGTTAAATCAAGACTCAAGCGCTTGCCCTCTAGTTGTTGTCCAAGAATTGTTGAATCATCAAACAACTCCCTCAGGTGCGGTTGAACCCTTGACCTATTCGCTCCACAAATGCCAGCAAGAACGGCAATACCTTTTCAAGCCTATTTTCAGTGCCCTGTACCGTTTGGACAATCGGACATCCTAATCCTAGACAGGGACCTCTGGAACTTAGTGGGTTACGTATATTCCTACACAGACGGATCGAAAACAATGAACGGCGTGGGCAGTGGTGTCTTTTCTAAGGCGCTAAGCATAAATCTCCTTCGCCTTCCTGGTCACTGTAGCTTGTTTCGGGCAAAGATGATGGCAATTTGCGAAGCACAGTTTTGGCTCAAGTGAAATATGATATTTTTTTTTTAACGGACAGCCAGACAATCATCAAAAGTCTGGAATTCTTCTTCTTCTTATTTTTAAGGCGTCCGAGGTGGACCCTCAATGATGCGTTTGCTTTCATTGAAACGGAAGCGGCTAAAATGAGTCTGGCGGTAAACGAGGGCAAAACAAAGTATACATATGCTGTCATCGAGAAAGGACGCACAACATCGACGACTTGGCCAGAACGTCACCATAGGCAGCTATAACTTTGAGGTAGTAAAGGACTTCGTCTACCTTGGCTCCGCGGTAAACAGTACAAACAACATGAGTACCGAGATCAAACGTAGAATAACTCTTGCCAACCGCTGTTTTTATGGGCTCAAAAGGCAATTGAGTAGTAGAGCCCTCTCTCGGAAGACCAAGCTGACTTTATACAAGACCTTGATCATCCCAGTCCTGCTTTACGGCGCAGAGGCATGGAGAATATCCCAAGCGGATGAACAGTGTCTTGGTCTTTTCGAGAGAAAAGTTCTGCGCGCGATCTTTGGTCCTGTTTGCGTTGATGGCATTTGGAGGAGAAGATTCAACCATGAACTGTATGGGCTGTACAGCGACATGAGTCTAGCCAGGCGTCTACGGATCCAACGCCTAAGATGGCTAGGCCATGTAGAGCGTATGGACAACTTAGATCCGGCCCGAAGAGTCTTCGACTCTGAGCCTGTGGGACAACACAACAGAGGACGTCCACGAACAAGGTGGCGCACACAAGTCGAGGGGGACCTCGGCCGGCTTGGTGTGCGAAACTGGAGACAGCTGGCAAAAGATCGTGCTGACTGGAGAGGCATGTTAAGTGAGGCCCAGGTCCACTTCGGACTGTAGCGCCCTAAGAAGAAGAAGAAGAAGAAGGCCTCCAATTTCTCTGTTTTTATCTTTTGCACAGCACTGTATACATTTTGTCTCTCACAGTCCGTAAATACTGTCACTGTCTGGCAAAAGTCAAAACAGCGACATCTTCTTGAAGTCAAGTCAGTGTTTCAAACGTCAATACTTTGCAACAACATCCCACTCTTTTGCAATCTGCTGGTGACATGACAGCATGGAAATGACATTCCGAATGTCATGCCCTGTGGAGCTAGGAGATGACTGTGGATGTGGAAAACTTTTTCTATGAAATGTGGTGTCTTTTTCAAGCTCCAGCATTGATTTTATTTTAATATCAGGATATGAGTTACAATGTCAGATGTCAAGCAGAATTTTTTGATTAAAAAATACACTTTAAGAGTTTATCGATTTAAGCAAAATTGAATGAAAAACATTTGAAATTCAGCACAGATTTTGTTCTACTTTCAGTTTCTCTACAATCGTTTATTTGGATTTGACAAATAATTTTTCATAAGATCCGGTGATGTGGGACAGCCCCCGCAGCGGGAAATGCAACAACCCCAACTTCAAACGCCAACTGAATCTGATTTATACGGTACGGATGAGATAGAATTCCTCCTGGACGAAATACGTGATTTAGAGCCGGTCTGCTGTCAGCTGGACGACGTGCAGGATTTTGAAATAGCTGGCAGCAGAGCCGGAGAGCTATCATTATCCTTAGAGTCACCACTTGGTACTTGCACATCGTGGGACTCGCACGCCAACTACAGACAGAGCAGTGGTCAATCGCCATTGGCTTGGGGTGTTGTATTGCACTGTGATTCTCAACATTTAAAAACGCCTACAGGGATTGTACGAATTCTTTTGGTGGTAAGTGTGTTTTCTGTTTTTTTTTTCTGTATGAAGTATCTTATCTTTTTACACTTTCACTTGCAGTTATCTTCGGCCGCTTGTCTTGCATGCGAATGCTCAGCCGGCACCGTGCAAGTTGGCCTTTTTTTACTGCCACTTATAGGACGTTTAAGATTAATGATCTTCTGTGCAGTGTTCTCCCTCCTCATAACCTGTGTAATGTTGTTTCTCGATATTTCGCACATAGCACTGATGTTTCCATTCAATTGGACTAAAGTGGTAAGTGTGCGTGTGTTTGCAGGCCGTCTCCCGGAAGAGTCTAATTTGTTTGTGTCCTACTCTAGAACACATGGATGTACCTGAGTATTGGTTTGTTTTTCATTTTGGGTTCCACCCTTTTACTGCACATGGTCATTTTTGCTGAGGAGTTCTCGTGGGTGCCGAAGCACACAAAGGAAACCCTCTTTGCGTCGGCGGTAAGGATCCAAATGCACTCCATCCAAGATGATGACAAAATATTTGTGTTTTTTTGTTTGCTTACAGATCATAGGTTATGTTTGCGCTGTTGAGGCTTTCATTCTCTCAGGACTGGCCAAATGGCCACAACACTATCGTCAAGTGCCAGACGATGGCAGCGAAATGTATATCGAGGATCGCGAAATGATCCTACTTAGCACAGCGGAAAGTACTGAAGTGCCGAATCATAACAGCACGCCACATAGTGAAACGAACCATCATAATCAATGCAATCGAATATCATCATCGTCGTCGTGTAATCAAAAGCCTTATATACCTGGTAAGTGTCTAACCAAAGCAGCAAAGCTCCACGCACACTCGTGCACATACTCGTATGAATGTGTGAATGGGGGAATCTTTGAAGAATGAATGTACTCGTGTCTGGATTTTATGAGGACATGTGGGCGAACTGCTGACACATTAGATCCCCAATGCGACCTGGACAGGGAGGGCGATTAAATATTAAAACCGGCACATTTGGGTGAAGGATAAATATGACCGTTGTCAGCAGAGTTCCCACAAGTCATCTTTCTTCAAGTGGTAGTTCCTGAAACAAATGTGCTCACGGTGAGGGGAGAGAATAATTTAACCTTTTTCAATCGATTTTTGTGAGTGGTAAATCCAATGATGGGTGTTTTGAAGTTGATTTATAAATCTCTATCGTTTTGTGAAATTTATTGACGGAGATTGTTTGATGTTCCCTCTGATTGTTGGCCTGTTGATGGAGATTTCAGTTGATTTTCCAGCTCAAGTTTGACATTAATTGGAGTCAATGTCTTTTAGATTAAGTTTTAATGTCCGATTTACGAGTATATTGGATCTGGGAAAAAACTTCAGGCAGTTTTTTTTTAGTAAAATTCAACTGGTTTTTTTATTGTGCGGAAATGAATTTATTTGAACCATATATCCCGCATTGTTATCGACCATGTTTGGCCATTTTGCATGTACAGCCATGATGCCATCGGTGAAGAACTTCTGTGGTTTCTGGTTGAAAAACTAAATCCAGTCGCTTTCACAGGCTTTTTTTGAAAGCAGGTTGATCTCATTGAGAGAGTTCTCTAGACATCGGAACAAGTGATGATCAGACGGTGCCGTATGTAACAGCAATTACGCTGAACCCATATCAGCTGTTACATTTTCACTTCATTCCGCAGATGTCATTTTGGTCATGGAATGCGAATACCAAGCTCTCTTGGTTTTTTTGACATCAACGAGTTAGGCACGTGTTCGAAAGAATTTCTACTAAGATACACCAATAAAATATTACAAATCGATTGTAACAAGTAAAAATTTCTATTTGAAATAATTCAATTTCTGTCTACCTCACATATTTGGACTATACGGCGGATGCATCATAAACTATCTAACCAAGCACCGCAATTTTTGACGGGTCATCAAAGAAGTGTGGACATTGCCATGATGGGGGACAACACTTTTCATACTAATCAATTCGGACCGTTCTTTTTTCCAATTGCGTAGCTTAATCTCTCTAGTTTTCGTCTTACCTACTGGAAGTAGCTCATTTTCAATTTTCTCCCAGTCTCACCACAAACTCAGCATCACTTTTTTTTGTCGTCAATGCCGATCTCGCGAAAGCTGATGACGGATACCCATCCCTTGTCCACTTTTTGAGATGATTGACATACGAGATCCATTTTCCATCTCCGATTATGACACGTCTCAAAAATGGTTCGATTTCATAGTGTTCCAACAGCGCATCGCAGATGCATACAAAAAGGTTGACCAGATGAGAACGATAGTGAATGAAATTTAAATAAAACAACAATATTGTGTGATTTAAAATGATTTTGGCTTTATTTTGGAGTTACATTCATGCCAGTATTAGCAGGCCATTAAATGCCTCGGCTTCGTTGCCAGTGCTTCAAGCGGTCGGTCCTATTTTTGATGACTCGGTCTAATATGTGCGTCATTATTGTGGCAATAGCGAATGTTGGCCTTAAGTTCGTGCAATGTAGTTAACTTGTTAGTGTAGACTAAGGACTTGACATAGCATATTCGCGGCGGTCAATTATATGAACACATTCGCGAGATGACGCAGTCGCAAAGTTTATCCTTCACATCTTTGAGCGTTGGGTCGCTTGTATGGCATGTAGATCATGGACCCATAACTCGTATATCTGTGGTCACAAGGCATAACCGCTTAAGTCGGTTTTTATACATTTTCAGGAGAGGCGGTCAAAGTTTCAAATCAACACTACTACTAGTTTTTTTTTGGAATAACGTCTGTTTAAAAAAAGATACAGACATAAAAAATTTTGTGAAAGTAGATTGAAACATGCTGAACATAATGGCACTTATAACTCAATTTTGTCCTAACTCGAGTTAAGCTGTTATGCTTTATGGCCACAGATATATCGATGCTATCGAGCTTTGGCCATAGAAAGTCGGGAAACATCGACCTATACCCGACGGTAACGGTATCTCCTTCCAAAGAAAGGATGGTCCGATGATGTTATCATGCCATAAACCGCAACAAATAGTCAATCTTTGTGGAAGCATTGATGTCCAACATTTGTGGATTTGGTTCGCTCCAATAACGCTTCTCGTTGTTGACATATCCACTGAGCCACAAAAAGGCCTCGTCCGAGAAGATGATTTTTTAACCAAAATCCGGAACTCTGGTCAACATTTCCAGCACTAGTTGTTTAGTTTCGGTATCTCTGCAAAACTCGTCCATCTGTGCAAAATGCCGATGGGGAATGCACGTTTCTCTGTCAAGGTTGTTCACCGAGACCTTTGATGTCAAAAAAGGGTTTAGACATAGCGACGCACTGTCATGTGATTTTTTTTAATATCATTCTCGTGAAGCTCGTGCGTAATTTAAACGTCAGCACCAAAGATATCCTTTGTGCAACTGCACGCATATGCCGACGATATTGGCATCATCGGAAGGACACAGCGGACTATCGGTGGGGTTTTTGTGGGCATCGAGAAGGAAGCGTGTAAGATAAGTCCTGCGGTGAATGAAGGTAGGGCAAAGACTATCTACGAGAAAGTTCTACCAATATCTTGGACAAAACGTCACTATAGACAGCGACAACTTTGACGTAGTGAAAGATTTGATTTCTCTAGGCTCCAAAGTAAGCTCAATGAATGACACCACCGCGGAGATAAAAGTAAGGATTCGTTTTGCCAATCGCTGTGTCTTTGAGTTAAGAGGGCAATTGAAGAATAAAGCACTCTCTCTTGAATGGGACTCCATCAGGTAGGCGACCGCTTTTCAGATCCAGGATGAGATGGTTGGACCGAATCCAAACACTCGCCTGGCTGCGCTTGGGCATAGCTCCTGATGAGTTAGAGTCTATGGCGGAGGATCGAGTGGCCAGGAGATCTCTCGTGCGTACGTTGCCCCCGCGACCCGCTGTTTATTGAGGATGAGATGAACCCTCTCTCGAAGAAGATATCTGATATCCCTGTCCTGCTGTATGGCTCAGAAGGATGGGTATTAACCAAAGCGGACGAGGAGATTCTTGGTCGCTTTGAGAGGAATTGTTATCATAAGGATAATCTTTGGTTCCGCGTGTACTGATGGTGTTTAGCTGAGGAGACTGAACGACGGACTTTGTGGTCTGTGCAGCGACATCAATCTGGTCAAACGAGTTGCAGTCTTCCGTCTCAGATGGCGAGGTCATGCAGAGCAAATGGAAAAAAATGCTCCGGCCCAGAAAGTTTTCGACTCAAATGGAAACCAAAGCTCCACCCCGGAAAGTTTTCGACTCCAACTCCGAGGGAAAACGCGCTAAAGAAAGACTACGGTTCTGATGGCATCCACAACTGGAAAGGGACCTCTATCAGCTAAATGTGCGTAGCTGGAAGTCACTAGTAAAAGACCTTGCTGGATGGAGAAGTATGTTGGCTGAGGCCCATTTCCACCCCAAACTGTAGCGCCAGCTGGAGAAAAAGAAGAAATGTCCTTTTTGGTTACTCGTCTCTAACTTTTAACTTAAATAGATTTCGAAGGTATAGATCACATCGTCATTAACGCCTTTTGTCAGCAGTCGAAGAAGAACAATTTTACTGTTGTCTGAATTCCAAGGAAGAGAAGTTATCATGTCATGCTTTATTGAATTTTTAAGAGACATCACCTATTATATTTGATGGTGAACATTATTAGGAAGATCCTTCTTCTGAAGCAACCGAAATGGTCCTGCAAAAACGAGACGTAATTGATTTCAATAAAAAAAAACCCACGAGCACCTTCTCAAACCAATATTCCACTGACTTTTTAATTGATTCTATCCTCGCAATCTGCTAAATTGATCACTCTGTGTCCCTGCCATCAGTAACCAGGCACATTCCTTAGAAAGAAAATACCACTAACATAATTGAATTTCATCCCTTCCTTGCGTGTCTTCAATAATTAATGCTAAAACCTCCATTAATGATACCGAATGATACTCGAGCACAACCACAACATCATCTGTTGTGTCATAGCAGCGAAATAAAGGACTTTTTGCATCCTCCACACGGTTGTCTCGTGTATCAGTGTCCCCACGAAGGACGCCACTACACAGGGAATTTTATATTATTCTCTATTTTTATTTGAAGAGTGATTTAATCAATAAATGCACTTCCATCGAGGAGGAACCAAACGAGATGGATGCTATTAACCGCCGCCGAGCCCTTGCCTACGCCCCGAGGTGGCGATGACGCTGTTGGGAGGATTTTAAAATGTTTACATGTCGTCCCATAGTTTCCTTTTCATTCTTTGCATCCTTATTGAATAGGAGAGGGCTTGAGATTGATGGAGCTTACAGAGTGTCATCGTGTTGACCAGTAAGTGGATGCTCGTGCAGCACACCAACGAGCTCCGCAGTGCTATCTGATCCCGGCACAATACATCTTGCATCCATAACGTGTTTACGGGTAATCAAGTTTGTTTTTCCTTCGGATTGTCATCGAATTGGAAACGACAAAGTTGACTGAAGGACGAGTGGGGCTGGTCATCGAACACGTCGCAGGCAAATGAAGGATGCCCGTCTCAAAAGCGAGCATAAAGGAAACAAGCCAACCGTTATGGAACTTAAAATATTTTAATGAACTGAAGTGACTCTGTCATTGTTTGACGTCAAGTGTGTACATCGAGAGGCCACCCCGTTGAGCTAAGGTACGTGTACACAAACAACTCGTATGTCGGTGTGAGTGGTAATTGAATCAATTATAAAAAGGGGGAGCCCCGACTTAATGGAAAAATTAACTGAAGTGCAAGCCTCAGCAAGGACAGCCGTTGAGAAAGCACTGAGAACGCTCTCAATGGAGGGCCCGAGGCGGGCACCCTGCGGAAGTCATTAGAGATGTGTATTTAGAAAATAATTTGTTTACACAGTACTTGAAGGGACGTCGGTTTGTTAAGCGAGGGCTGTAAGGGCAATTTGCCAAGAAACGCAAAGAATCCGACGGAATGGATGGAGGGTGGCATGCTTCACAAGGAATTCAATGGCACTCATAAAATTAACGCAGCATTATTATGCTTCGATTAGTCCCAATGAAGGCAGTTCAGGTCTGCCGAACGTGATTGGGGTGCACAAGTGAATGCTAAATGTCAAAAATGTCTGTCCACTGGGGAACTATGGAACAGAATGCGGCTTAAGGTTCACTGAGAAGACACGTGTCGCGGTCAATATTATTCCGAAATCAGTCATCGGGGACACGGATTTTCTATTAAATATAATGCAGGCAAAATATGATGAGAAGGACGTGTTTATATTTTGTGAGTGGCCTCAAGTTATGAGATAAATTTCTTTGAAGTCGTATCAAAGGAGTCCTTTGACGTTGACTTCATCGTTGTGCTCGTTGAACCGTGCAGATGTCCTTGACTTCACGTTGACATATGCTTTAGGAAACACTTGGATTTATCAACTACCGGGAAAGAGTAAATGAATAGGTGAAGTTTAAGGGATCAACATGTTGGTGGAATAGTCGCGATTTGTATGTCGGTCTGTGGCCAGACGTAAGTTTATGAACTCTCTTTAAAAAAAACGGTTGCAAGTAAGAAGATGTAAAAGTGGTAGAATGTGGGTATAAGACTTTGTCTTAACCAGCCACTCGCAACACGTCCGAAAATGGACCGAGGCTGGTGGACTTTATCACAGATCGAAACCTGTCTGTAGCCAGCATGCGGTTCTCACACCTCATCGTCAATAAAGGGACCTGGCGGTTATGATCCGTCAACCGCCAATCAGATTGATGTCTGAACATTCCGACGGGTTAACATAGACCCGAATCATCGTCCTCGTTGTAGCCAAAATAAAAACACGATCATCGAGGTAACAACGGAGTTGACGAAGAGCACCACAGTTTGATATCGGAAAGCTATAATAGCAACACGTCCAGGAACTTTGGCCAATCGTGTCTCCCTGGAACTGTTTGAAAGCTTGACGCTGCCTCCACAAACAATAGAAGAATGATAGAAGTGTTGTCACAAAGCCATCAGAGAAGCCTCTACTGATGTGCTGGGTCTAACAACACCATCAAGGAAATCCTCCTGGATAGACCACGGGTACAGGGAGACACTCCAGCAAAGCAAGAACTACGAGCATTTTTCATAAGCTCTATGAACAGAGAAGAAGTGAATAGACCGGGAGTCTCAGGAAGAAAAAGAATGAACACGAGAAGCGCGCGATCGAAAGGTTGAAGAAGTTTTATGACAGAAATTATGTCTGAAAATTTTACCAAAGGGTGAAACTACATAAAGAAACTAAAGACATAAGCCTACTGGAATGAGGAGAGTCGCAGTCAATACTGAAAATATGGAAGAATTATTTTTGCAAACTATTAATGGCGATGAAGGCACGAATACCGCTGTCAGGCAATTGCTGGCATATGTCAATGACATTAATGTGATCGTTCGAACACAGCCGTCAATAAGTCATTTGCGGGCATTGAAACGGCTGAAATGGGTCTGGCGGTAAACGTGGGCAAAATCAAGAATATGGTGTCATCGCACAGCATCGACGATTTGTCCAGAACTTTACAATAATAAATACTAATAATGGCGGCGCTACAGTCCGACGTGGACCTGAGCCTAGCTTCTCAGCAACCACTCGTGTTGTGCGTGTTATTGTTCTCTCACGAGTGGAGGGGACCTACGGTTCAAAGCTGACTCCGAACGGCGATTTTGATACGCTTTTTCTAAACATTATACTCTTTGAGCATTGTCAATGATTCAAGAGAGGTGGAGCCGTGAAAAAATGTTAGGTTTTTTTTTCGAGATTCGAACCTTAGACCTCGAGCGTTGGAGTCGATGCACCTACCCACTACGCCATGGCGCTCAAATTCGGGATATTTTGTTTAAAAATCAGGAATTAGGTCTGGAGATTATAAGTCAGCGAGCTTCTTCCTCAAAACTTCACATCGACCGTTAAACAAAGTGGAGGTTCAGGGTTGTAATGGGCTTGCCTATAGGAGATAATAACATCTCGAGTTCCATTGTTTCCCTTGAGAATCGTTATAATGTAGCATGTCTTTCGATGAATGTCCGCCTGTTAATCATCAAGCGTGTGTTTTTAGAAATATGTTTTCTGGTCGATCCCCAGGGATGGGGAATATTCATTCCACCTACATTTTTCTGACCATTGCTGTTCAAAAACATTTCAAGTCAATCATCTCTCCATCCGATTCTACTTTATCTGATTTGGCTTGCAGTAAATTGAAAAACGCCAAAATTCACTCGAATTCATCAACAACTACAATATTAATACAAATAAAAAATCTTACTTTAATGTATCTTTCAGCCAAACGACCCGATCAAGCAAATAATAAGCGACCAACATTAGGTCAATCACAAACGCGAAAATCAAATCATCGTTACCGTGAAGGCTATCATTATCAACCCATTGCGTCTACGTCCCGCCAGAGTCCAACATTCGTCCTCGAAGAACACGTTCAAGCCGGTCCATCCACATCCCGATCCATAGATAACTCTAGTTCGTGATAGTATTTATTTCTTTCCAAAAACATTCACAGGACACATAAAATAATAATCATAAAATAAAAGTCCAAAATCCAATAAAACAAAAAAATAATTACTGACTAGGGTTTTCGTTTTTCAAATTTTTTTATTTGCATTTTTCGAAAAGTTTTCAAAGGATTTTCTGAGAACAAGCAAAACAAAAGAGAAAAAAAGGGAAGGAGAAGGAATACTACAAAAACAAAAAAACAAATATATTACCACAAATTTGAAAAGAATACAAATCAACAAATTATGATAAATCGCAAAACTACACCAACAAACAGATGAAATCAATAAACAACAACAAGAACATATTTATACAATTTCGTAATTAGTTTATATAGTGAATGGTAACAAAAAACAAAAACAAAAACAAAAAACAAAAGAAAAGTAAAGAGAAAAAAAACCAAAATTGTTTATTGAATAAATAAAGTAAAAACAGAAAATGAAAGAAAAATTACTATTAAGTATTATATACATTATATGTATAAATTATATATGTAAACAAAAGTAATTATCACTATGTTATTATTATTGTATGATTATTCCATCAGAGCGCACGCGTACGCGTAATTATATGTACGTGTGTGCAATGTAAATTCTTTCGTCCTCTCCTTTCGGTTATCCAGAACAAAACCAAAACCAAAAACACAAAAACAACAAAGAAAACAAAAAGAAAAACCAAAAAACCAAAAACGGAAAGAAGAACATTTTTGCATTTTTTTATTAATTACTATAACGAGTATATTTGTATACAACATAAATGTATTTAACTTAATCCTTAAAACAAAACTGAAATCGACAACAAAAGCAACAACAATATGAAACGTATAGACAACACACATATGGTATATGTATATGTATTTGTAAATCATTAGGTAAAAAGTATGTGAATGAAATGAACTACAATAATATACATTTGAAAAAAAAAGAAGAAAATTATAAACAAAACCAAAAAAAGGAAAATATTTTAAAACATGAATAAAATTTAATTTCCCTCCATTTTGATTATATAAATGAAAGACATAAACGTAAATCATAATGTATGTAATTGTAAACGGTGTACCATTGTTAATTTATTTTTAATTCTTTCAGTGAACTAAAGCAGATGAAGAGCTGATGATTGATGTCTGTATATACGATTGTTTAAGAAACAAACTAAACAAACTATTTTTTTCCACAATTGAATGACAATTTAAATATATATTTATTTTCTTACGTATTTCTTAGATTGTGTGCGAACATGTGAACTTCTCGTTAATTGTTTTCTTTTTTTATTAAATATTTTAATGTATGTGAGTTTTTTTTTAACACAACTGTAAACAAGGGAAATAATGCAAGTATCACTTAGGAAACTGACTTACCAAAAAGTTGAGCTGGGGTTCAAGGGACAAAGAAGGGAAAAGAAATCTTAAAAAAGGTGCTTAGCTATAGATTATCCGTTTCGCTCACTTTCGTTAAGTTCGTTCACTTTTGCCTACTTACGCGGGAGAGAAATGGATCGCTCTCTATGCTAATGTCGGTTGGCAGCTCAATTCTTTTTAGGTTTCTATAAGCATTTAAAGATACTTGGAAATTGGAGGGTGCTTTGGTTACTTTTCGTTTGGCACGACCATTATGGTTGGCCCTTTAGCCTTAATCTAGAGTGAGGGTCAAACATTTGTATACAGCCGGTAACCAGTGGTACAGAAGCGAAGATGTGCGTCATCACAAGCGACTGGAAAAAGAATGGATACCAGAAATAACGCTCACAGCTCCCTCTATAAAAGAGATGAAAAACTGTATTATATATATATATATTACATAAAACGGAGTGTAACTTTGTATCGCAAGTCATTCTGTAGCCGTCCTGTTCCTACCAACCTGCAAAAAAACGAAAAAAGGTTTATTTTAAACTGCTGAAAGTCCTGGAGAAAGTATTCTTCCATTTGTTTATCAGATGACACAAATTAGACAGACGTAGTGAGTAGTATCCTCTTGTTCCTCTTCACCACAGTAGGGGCTGTAGTTATGTGACGTTATTATTGGGAAGTTCCATTTTCATGGCTTGGTTCTGCAGACGATTACGACCTGTTACAGCAATCTCTTGTCGTATTGAAAAAGCTTGTTGGTTTTTAACTCGTTATCCTGGGGCCTTATTTTATATAACTTTCGGATTCGGAAATCAAATCCGATACTCAAATCAATTCGTATTTTGTATCACTTTGGGATTGGGTTTGAATGCTGCCAAATTTTTATGAATAATTTTCGAAAATGAAGCTGTCAAATGAAAAAAATAATCATTCAAACAGAAGTCAGTTGCAAATAAATTGAATTAAATTTTATTCTTTCACAGTTTAACATATCGTTTATTTGTTGTTTAGCGGTTTCTAGTTCTTAAAGGTGGTTCAGAACAGGAGGATTCTTCACTGTCTATAACTATCGACATTGCTAAGTTGAAATCTTCCATTTCGCCAGTATATTTCAAGCTTTTGTGTGGTTGGGTGGCTGATATTCCAAACGATGGTGCATTTAAAGTGCCACTTATAGCAAAAGTGAGATCTAATATCTCTTATATCACTTTTCTTTCAGTGGCATGAGCGGTACGTATTTGCTTGGACCTCCCAAGCCGTTTATATCCCGCATCGGCTGATGCCAAAGCTAATTGGATTTCTGGCTTGCATCTGCAGATTGAAGAAATCCTTTGGCAAAACCTGCATATTTAGAGAATAACTGCTCAAATTTATTATTAATGTCTTAATTTGCTTCTATTTTGCGTGAAACAACTTAAATAAATTAATCAAAGCAATTTTATCACATACAATCCGATAGCAAAATAGTTATCGAATGAAAATCCGTAAGTGAGGACGGTTTTGACATCCGCTTTTGGAATACAAAATACCAAATTTCCGTAAACGAGTTGGCATAATTTTCAATTTTCGAATGCGGATTGTGTGTATTTGCTATAGAGGTACAAAATACCAATTTTCGATTTTCGAATAGATTTCCGATACTATAGTAATACAAAATAAGGCCCCAGGCTATACCATCCGAATAATTTTACCATTTCCCTTAGTTTCGTTCAGTTCGATCAGTTTTGCCTACTTACGAGGGAGCGAAATGAATCGCTCGTTACGTATGTAAATGTCAGTTGATAGCTGATTTCTCCTTCAGTTTCTATAAGCAATTATAGACACATTGAAATTTTACGATACTTGTGGTAACTTTTCGTTACGTTTTGACATCGGCTTACGTTTTTATAGTTGGCCCTTTAGAAAGGTAACTAAGCAACGACATTGATTGCTCGTTAAAGCATAGATTTACAGGCCTAAGTTAGGTTTGTTACGACTGTATAAGCAACAGCAAAACGCAGTACTCTCCATAAGGGCTTGCCAAACATGTTATTTCTAGATGGATATCACCAACAAGCATTTCCACTCAACATGAACTTGAATTTAAGTTTTCATGGTATGAGTCGAATACTGCTGTCCAATGACTAGCGCTGTCTGGTTGGGTTCACGTCGCGTTTTGGACTGAACAGTTTCTACTTAAACAAAATGTTCTATTTTCTCCAGCTTTGAAAGCTGACTTCAATTTAACACGAAAGGCTGCTGGCTTTAAAGAAGGGTATCGCTTTGGCCGCTAGACAGTATGTAGTTTACAGGGTTAAAGTACAGTACAGGACCCAGATTTATGTTTCAGTGATCTTGCAATTCCATGTCGTTTGTATTCGTTCCTATTACTTTACATTTGTTCATATCTCTTTTTCATGAAGAAAGAACCTTCTGTTTGGTCACTTGGTCTAACAATACCCTAGGTTAAGCCATATACCACAAGGCCTTTATAGTTCTTCTAAAAAAATGTTAGGAGATATCAAATTTGTGTACAACCAATTGTTTATGGATCCTTTTTGGAATTATTTTGCTCTCATTTAGAATATTTTGATATATTGTAGACAATTTATGAACAACACCAAATTAACATATCCATATTTTAATTCAATGAATTCGTCCTTTTGACAAATAAATCAAAAATACTATTAATTTAAATTCTGTTCTTATTTTCTTGATTTCGAGAAGGTCTTCTAATACTTTGTGTACTTCTTTTTCGATTTAATTCAATTCTTTCTTTAATTTTTTCAATTTTAAGCTAAACTTAGTTTTTATTTAAGAGAAACAAAACAATATTAGAAAGAAAAATAAAATATTTTTGATGACTTACGGTGTAATCGAAAATGTTGTAGCTTAATGAAAATTAAAAAAAAAACAAAAACAAAAGAAACTGAAATCATCATATACAATGTAAAATTTTATATAATAAAAACCTATAGATAATATAAACAAAATGTATGTAAATTGAATAGATGAAGAAACACAAAAATTCGTCGTGTCGTATATAAGCATTTGTAAACTTAAAAAAAAATAAATTTCAATAACAAATAAAGAAATAAGAAGAAGAAGGAAAAAAAATTGCAAGAAGTGGTTCTCGACTCCCGAACAGAACTGATTTCAAATTTTATTATTTTCCATATCGTTCTTAGTTTCATTTATTTTTTTAAAAATAACTCAACTAATCGTGAAAAGTTAGAGAAAACAGAAAAACAGAAAAACAAAAAAAAAGCCGTTGTTTTAGTGGAGACAAACAAAGTCCTATAAGTATGGAGCCGAACAGGTCAAAAATCAATATTAGGTCACTAGACAGATAATGAAAACAAACAAAATGTATCCTTTAATTTAACACTGGAAAACAAAACAATATATATATATATGTATACACAAGAAAAGAGATGATATATATACATGCGAGTGTATAAAGAATATATTTGGAATAACCGTAACGGTAGACATAACAAATGTAACATTGTAAAGCAGAAAAATAAGAAATTAGTTGAATCAGAAGCAACCACAACAACTGGAAGGAATACGCAGAACAGAAAACTAAATAATAATTTCATTAAAACAATAAAAACCAAATAAATGATGAAAAAAAAACAGAAAATGAAAAAGGTCTTGTTATATAAACGTAGTTTTGCTTATTTTTAATAAAAAACATAATTCATTTGTGTTTTATTTTTGCACATTACAGCGGAACAAATCCTTAAGGGCCTTTCACATGAGTGGCGACTTGCGAACCCGAATTTTTCGAAATAACCATATTTCAGAAAATATCTCTAAAAATGTACACTTTTTGGTATACCAGAATGTTTGTTTCAAATTATCGATTTTTTTCTTAAATAAAAAATCCAAAAATGTTTTAATAAGAAACTTATCGTTTTCGCTTTTTTTCTGCGAATTCAACAATCTTTTCGTGAATTGTCAATTGATCGCGATCCACAATGAGCCGTTCGCGATGCACAAATTCACGAATAAAAAATTCGTGAAATTTGAGCGCGAACATTGGAAATTTTAAATTTACTCGTAACACTGACAATTCGCGGTTACCGTCGAATTCAATTTGAATGAAGTGTCAAAACTCGCGAATTTCGCAGTTTGCCGCTCATGTGAATAGCCCTTAAAATTAGAAACCAGTTGCAATCTATTGGACACAATTGAGAAAAGGGACGAGGTGATGTCGAACTGAAATTGGTAAAACACGTACGATTATTGGCGAAGAGTGACTGTCAACTGTGAGGCTCTTGGGGTATTTTGTTTTTTTCTTTTGTCAATGTTTACCAGCAAATGTTATAAGTAAGAGCGAATTGAAATTGTCATAGGAAGATCTAAGCATCAACTAGCAGCCTTTCAGAAAGCGGTCAAAGATAGTTAAAATTTCAATTGATATCTTCGTCATCTATGTTGTTCATTAAATTAACTAGAGATGAAACGGACAAATTCGATCACAAATTTATAAATATCTGCTGCAAGAACCTGTGCAATTGGTCCATGATAACTATCACAAATTCTTTTCTTCGAATATCTGTGTATTCTCACGATCAAATCAATTGATATCTCAGTGGTTACAATGACTTGTTCAAGACCATGCTTGTTGTATCGCCCACAGCTTCCAGTTTAACTTTCACGAACGAAACTCACTTAAGGCAATCGTTGTTTTCGTACAGAAGATCCAATGTTTTCATCGATCACATTAAATTTCTACATGCAAGACAGCTTCAACGATTAGTCTATTCTGCTTGAAACCTAAGTTACAAATTTGATGCGTCTCTTCAAGTCAGAGTGCAGACTTTTTGTTCATTTCAGAATAACAGTGTTTTGCTGCCCATTGACGTTCCTGTCAAACTCATCAGTGCAAGTAGAAGATGAAGGTCTTCCGCTGCAATTTTAGGTGAATGTAAATACCTATCTTATAAGGCCCTTTCAAAGTTATGCTTGAGAAGGTGGCGAAAAGGAAGTGTCCCAAACTGGCGACATGATCTTCCAAATGTCTAAAAGATTCGGATGAAACGAACGGATGATCTGATGCAACAATCTGCTTAAGTATGTACTGAAATGTTACAGGTTTTTGGAAACAATTCTTGCAGTTTAATTTTGCAGCAAAATTCTGCTTGTTTCCCTAGAGTGCATCAATACATTTATGTCAACTAAATGGTGCTTTGTGTTTCGAATTTTTTTGAAACTGAAGTTTGGTTGCTTTGAGCTAGCTAAATCGCATTGACAGATAGGAACGGATGGATGTGAGCTATACTTAGTTTAGTTTCATTGCGTTTCAACTAAATATTGCGTTTTTGTCGCAGTCATGAATGAATAATTATTAATTTTTGTAAAAGCAACTTAAAGTATTGTACAATCGAAGTTAATTATAAGGAATGTATTATTTTTGTTGCGTTTTACGTTTTTGTACGGGTGAGTTGTTTTTATTAGAAACAAAATATTCTTTTTTATAAATATTGGCTTGTTTTTTAGTTATTGCAAAGAAAAATTGTAATTATATTCTATTTTTGATGAATTGTTTGATGTTTGCATTTTGATGAAATTTGCTCCAAGTAGCCCACGCTCGTTACAATGAACAATCTCGCTCCAGTGAACAGGCTCGGGTTTTATTAATTCACTATATCGAGCGTCCACTGTATGTGGTTTTATATAAACACCTACGATAAATATATAAACGTCACAATGCACTTTCGCTATCTCGGCGAATTAATTAAAATAACGTCCACCTTAAGCGAGATTAAACGCTGAACTTTGAATCCGATTCACTGTTTCTCTCTGCTTAAGAAAGATACAGGAGAGCAACATTTCGAAAGATAATTTTAGCATATTTTTTTATTATTTAGATAATTTTTTCCTGTTTTTATTTTTTCTGACACTTTCATCGAATGACGAAGCACAATGTCGGTTTTAGATAAAAATACTGCGTATCATTTTTGTGCAGGTTTTTACAACTGTATTCACTGTACAGAAACATCGGCTCACCTACATACCCAGGGTTCAAGTGCCTTTTAATATATCGACTATAACAAGTACGTAAGTAAAATATTTCTCTGGCTTTAGGAGTTCTCGAAACCAATCTACTGAGACAAAGCAACAGACAACTACGAATTGTACCACAACTCTCAGCATATAACGATAATTTTGCATGCTACCCATGTCATGCGCTAGGCGTCAAGAATGATCCTCGAAAATAATGGTCAACGGTTGATTGGCGTCTATTCCGTTGTTACTGAATTTACTTCAAGCATCTCTTCAAATATCATGTCAACTTTGGTTTGCCTTGACAAAAAAATGAAACTGATAAGTATCGCACCTTAGCGCGTATGTTGTTTTAGTAACGACAACATTCTTAATTACGCCTTGTATCTGTAAATTCTTATTAAGAGTCATGTTCGTTTTATGTCGAACCCTCCGACAGTGAAGTTCGCACTCTAAATTGATAGCACAGGATGATAGCACATTTTAATTTCAAAAATATGCGAATTGACGTGTTTTTCATCAGCAGTCGATATTTTGTACTTCGTTTTTTAAATTTTACCGTATTTGACAACTAGCGGGTGTCGTAGAGTTATTGTGCAATGAGTGAAATGCATTTTTTAGACCTAATCAGAAAGCACAATTATATTGACAAATTAAAGGACGATTTAAATCAAAAGGGACCTGATAATACGGGGTTTCCAAGGCTGGGGAACTGGTGGGTGAACAACTCAGTTGGATCGCGTGAATTGACATTTCGTTGGTTGAACATAAAGACGGCATTTTTTTAGTTTTTTCGCACTGCAAGTTTGCTGACTTTCATTTGTGTTACTCTCGCATAAAGAGGTCTTCCTTTACCGCGTTGTCCTTCGAACTTCATTGTGTCTTCTCCTGTCATATAGGAAGTGCATGACAGTGCGCCTCAGTGATGGCATAGTCAAGGCGATCTTCCTTTCTCTTTCTTCTTCCCTGTGGATCGGACAAACGATACTAAGATTCCACTCATCGGGCATGCTTTTCATCGACCATATCTTACAGATGAGCTGTTACGTATTCACAATCAAGGACATGGGCTCCGAAATATGTTAGAGTAGCTCTAACAGTATTAATAATAATAATAATAATGGCAGGCGCTACAGTCCGAGATGGACCTGGGCCTAGCTTCTCAGCAACCACTCGTGTTGAGCGCGGTATTGTTCTCTCACGAGTGAAGGGGACCTACAGTTTAATGCCGACTTCGAACGGGGAGATTGAGAAGCTATTTCTAAACAGTTATACTCTTTGAGGATTGTCAGTGACTCGAAAGAGGATGGAGCCGTGAAACATTTTAGGCGTCTTTTCGAGTTTCGAACCTTAGACTTCGAGCGTAAGAGTCGACGCACCTACACACTACGCCACGGCGCCCCGCTCTAACAGGATTGGGAATCAGGTAATGAAGCTGACTGAAGCTCTGGATGCCGCCGTTAACCAATCTGCTGACCAGCTTCTCCGTCCCCATCCTTAAAGAGGAAAATAGCTCTGGTACTGATTCATTTTCCTCCCTCCATCGGTTGCGGCCGTCCCACAGGACTAGGTACCCCATTTTCTTTCGAGGGTACTCGAGTGAAGACATTTTTGTCATCCTTCTTTCTCAAAAATTCAGAAATCTTTTGAAAAACCACTTTTCTGGAAATCTAACAAAGCACATTTATTTGCAAGAGTGCTTGAAAAGATGTACAGTCCTACACTGAAAAGCACTTCACCAACTTGATATCTTTACGCCTTCAGACATGTTACAACCATCGCAAGGCGTGGTTCTCGAATTGTGCTCTTATCAAGAGTGTGTCTACTATTAACATGCAGTGAACAAATCAGTCAAGAAAAGATTTTTAAAATCATGCCTCATAAGAAAGCTTACTACTCTGGAACAAAATATGTGATTTCAACTCCGGGCCTTCTGAAGATTACCGCTGTGGTACTTGTTTGACTTCGAGAAAGTGTGAATCATTAATTTTTCAAAGTTGATTTCAGATCCTTTTCTTTGCAAGTTCAGTGGTGTTTCTAGTAACGCCGATTTGCGGCGGGATGTCGTCGTGGTCGGGACGGCTGTACCCAATTTCGGGAGGTGTGAGTGGAATTACAATCATAATTTTGTACATGATATTTGCCACTGGATTCGCCAAACGGAACAACAGATTGTGGGCTCTAATCGATCTGATCTTCAACATGATTGACTTTACCTTGATGCTGACAGTCTCGATAGTTACGTTATCACATTGTTCCAGTTCAGCATCATCGTTGCAGATCATGCCGGCGGTAGGTATTCTTTTTTTTAAGTTTTGTGTTTCTAACGGTATTAATCAAGTGTACATTCTCGAAGAAGAGACAACATATTTATCGAAGAACACTGTTTTCTTGATAAAAGCGTATCGTGAGTTCATAGAATTTCGTGCGGAAACTAGGTCTATCACACTTGAAATGCCTTGACGCTGTTGGAAGTGGTGGCGTCGATAAGATTCAATCAAAAACTCGTATTATAGTTGTACCCGTAGTATATTTGGCTCGCGAGACTAAATGGCGTGAGAAAAACAATACCGCTTTGGTGCTCTGGTGATAGCATTTCAAAAATATGCCGGTAATTGAGTCATACAGTACTAGCAAGCTTTGCTCTCACTGTGAATACAAGATATTCATGCACTTTAGGGGTAAATAACGGGTAATTTTTTTTTAGCTAGAGTGGTTATTGGTTATTTTGATTTCACTTGTGAGTCGCGCGAAGATCTGCTGATGCCAAATCAGTACCACTAAACATTCAAAAATGTGAAGTACCTTCTTATTCTTTCTTCGTTAAGTAAAGTTATTTTTTTGCTATTACCCATCTTCAGTAGGAAGGATCTTGAGGTTGCTAGGCAGACATTTTTTGACGGGCTAAAAATGTCTGTATGTTATTGAGGTGAAACGCCTCAAGAAAGTAAATCGATTTTCGCCTTAAACCGAGATAAGCGAGTCATAGAAGATTTAGGGTGATATTTTGTAATTTTGTAGGGCACTGCTGTCTCAATTTGCTGTTCTATCGATCGGGGGTTCGATCGTTCTAGCCTCTGGGGCAACCATACACGTACAGTCAGCTTCAAAAGTGAGTGAACATTCAGTCATCTGTTGAAGGTTTATCCAATAAATTAATATTCACCAGAATGAGGTAGACTAGACATGGATTTATCAAATTAAAGCTGAAAAGTCATACTTTGAAATATAGTGAATATTATTTAACATAAGTGTAAATATAAAACAATTAATTACATTTCAAAAAGAAAACTGCTAAAAACAGTGTTCAAAAGTGAGTGTATATATGGTTGTGTCAGTGACTGTAAGATATAAACACTTGATTCTGTTAAAAATATGTCTGAAAATTAAGACCGGCATATAAGAAAACTGAAAAAGCGGGAAAGGCATACAAAGTACAATTTTTTTCTCAATAAGATACAATTTTTAAAGGGATGTGCTCATGCACTTTTGAAGCCTGTTTTTAGCACCTTTTTTTTTTTGAACTAAATTAACTTCTTTATCTTTACTTTTATTTTAAATGAAATATAGCTTATTTTGAAGTCAGAGCTTTTATTTGAGGCATCAACGTTAGACGTAGACCATTCCAGTCAATTTTAATTAAGAGGAAGACCTTTCATCTAATGACTGTTTACTCACTTCTGACGCTGACTGTACCTTGCTTATCATTCAATCCTCGAGACTATGTTTGTCCATCCCTGACTGACACATATCTCTGTACGGTCCATACAGTTCGTGGTTGAATCTTCTCCTCCAAATCGCATCAACGCAAACATGACCAAAGATCGCACGCAGAATTTTTCTCTAGAAAAGACCAAGAGCTTCTTCATCCGCTTTTGATATTGTCCATACCTCTGCTCCGTAAAGCCGTAAAGCAGAACTGGGATTTTCAGCGTTTTATACAAAGTCTTTCGAGAGAGGACTCTATTAACCCGATGCTCTATGAGCAAAAACAAAAAACACCGGTGGGCAAGTTTATTCTGTGTTTGATCCCGGTACTCGGACTCGGAGCCGAGGTATACGAAGTACGTGACTGCCTCGGAATTGTAGCTGCCCATTGTGACGTTCTGGCCATGTGTCGATGTAGTTCTTTCTTTCTTCGTTTCTTCGTTTTGCCCTCGTTCGATCTCGGTGATTTCGTTGCCGACCTTGATGGAGCAGCGTGAATTCTTCACCGTCATCCTGCACAATCTGACACCATGTACGTTTAGCAGGGATTCCAAAACTAGACGTGACGCTGTATAGCAGGATCTTTTACACGCTGTAATACGCCGTGAAATATACGATTAGGTTCGATCTGCATTTCTTTTGTATTTTCCAGGTTTCGGACCTGAAATCACACTGGTAAGTCTCTATCAGATTGTTGACGCAAGCTTTCAAGCGTTCACACAAACCGGTCGAAAAGATTGTATACGCGTTATTATCTCCGCATTATCTTTGGATCGGGCAAACGCTACTGAGATTCCACTCATCGGACATGCTTTCCCCGACTACATTTTACAGATGAGCTAGTGCATGTGTAGCCTGATCATCTCCAGTTGCTTTAAAGATTTTAGCAGAAAAACCGTGTGTCCCAGTCTCGATATTGCTATCTTAACCTCGCCTACATCGGGGAACGGAATTCTCTTTTAAAATTGTCCTTTTGGAAGATAGTGAGCGGAACAAGTAGCGGCGGTTGCATATGGTTATTACTGGATGGACCTCCACTAGAGTTGATCTATTTTTGCTTGACAGTACATTTTACGGTTTTCGTCTTCCTCTCAGAGTGAATTTAAGTTCAACTTGTTCGGCATGTTCTTCAATAATTAAGGTATCCCTATACATGAAGGTTTTGACGGCTACCGAATCAGACTACCGTCTTAAGTGGCATTTTGTCTCTCTTCTAAGATTCCTCCTAGTCAGGGAGACTCTCCGGGTTTCTATTCAGATCTTTTCTAATCTCGAAAGAAGATCTAGTCATTCGACTGACCTTCCGTCCAGTTATGATGATCAATGTCGGGCATTGGCACAATATGATTGCAGTATCTTCTTCCTCCAGGAATAGCCTACAATCATCATCTTCAACAAGCCCAATATTTTTCCGATGATGTTTGAAGTACCCACGACCTGTAGATAGCGCAAGCACCCACTTCATGTTCCTCGTTTGAAGCTTAGAACTTTTTCCTGGACGGTGCCCGACGACAATTTGATGTCATTTTTGTCTGCCTACATCCTTCCATAGTTGACCATCTTCATTGGTGTTCCGCTAGGGCTGTTTATCAGGCATTCAGATAATCCTCTGCGGCAAACTGTTCTGGACCATTCAGCACCGCGGTAGAACACTGATTTCCTGCTTGAGAGTCCGCCTTTTCATTGACGAAGGATGCTAAGGAAACCCTAACGTGCCAAGATATCATGGTCATCAGCACAGCCCAGTAGCTGACCTGACTTAAAGAAGATAGCATCGTTTGTGTTTAAAGACTGAACGCCGCAATACAAACTTCTAGACTTCTTCTTCTCATCTATTTTGTTTTCAATTTTTCAGCCAATGGGTATCATCGGAGCCGTACTCCTTGCAACCAGTTCAGCCGTGTGGTTCGCCCAAGGCCGCGAGAGGGACGACGTATCATTTGCTAGAGAAATAAACGACCAAGAACCAACCTTCTACAGGAAGTCAATCATGGTCTGAGATCGAAAAACTAACAATCAAATATGTACATCAAAACCCAGTGCAGTGTTAAATTTAAGTTTTATTTGTTATTGTAAAAAAAATATTCTTGAAATGTTGTTAATAAATGCGCCACAAGGCAGAATCTAGTTCCTAGACAGGAGTAAGGAGACGTGAGGAGTTAACACTTCAATCCCAGGTCCTTCTCGATGCCATTTGCGCACACCTTCATCATCTGGTCCTTCACTTTGTTGAAGTTCTCGATGGCGATCGGTTTGGCTTGTGGCCACTGACTCAGGTCTCTGTAAATTGGACGAACAAACTTCATGCGGAAGTTGCTGTTGGCGAATGCAATTATCTCGTCCATGCGATTCATCAACTTGGCCATAATGCACAGGCGCAGGAAACGGAAGCGCAGCTCAGTGTTCTTGGTCCCATTCAGGTTGTAGACGCTTTCGAGGAGCTTGATTTTTTCCTCCGACAAGTCGACGATCTGTTTGTTTTCAATCAGCTTTCCGAGGAAGTCGATAAGCTGGTGGCATGAAATGGGTTGTCTGATTTCCTTATTGTCCACCAGATCCTTGGTTGTCTTTGTGCTCCAGAGAGTGCAGAGCTCTTTGCATACGTTCGCCAGTGTCTCGTCGAAACTGAAAGTAAAAAAAATGTGGAAACAGTTTCGGGAGGCAACGTCAGCGTGAATTACTTGGGAATGATTGGTGGCATGCCCTCTCCGGTGAGCCATAGGTCCCAGTAGATTTCGTTCAACTTGTCTTTCTTGTCGGTGTCGATGAAGTAATCATAAAGGGCTTCTTTGAAGTCATTGGTCACAACGGATTTGTACGCGAATTTCTTCAGATAAGACCTTAGGAAGGGCTCAAATACAGCTGGTCCTCCCATAAGGTCTTCGATGTATCGCAAGAATGTGGATCCCTTCACGTACGGCACGCTGGAGAATGCATCATCGGGCCCCAGGTTACTCAAGTCCACTACAAGTTTGGTAAGCTCGGGTGTGCTGGCCAACTGAGTCCTTATCTGTGAATGGACAGTGTTTCTTTATCGGTTGCTAGGAGAGATAACATCAGCTACTTACACATTCAGCCAGCTCTGTAAGATTCCTCATCATGTGGAAGTCACGCTCCTTATTCCCCTTCATGCGGCCAACAATCTTTGCCTCAACGAATACGGTGAAGCCTTCGTTCAACCAGAAGTGCTCAAAGTTCTTGTTTGTGACCAAGTTGCCAGTCCAGCTGTGGGCGATTTCGTGCGCTACAACATCGGCGAGTGATTTATCCCCAGCCAGTAATGTCGGGGTGACGAAAGTCAAGCAAGGATTTTCCATTCCTCCGAAGGGGAAACTAGGTGGCATGACCAAAAGATCGTACTGCTTCCAAACGTAGGGCCCACAAATCTCCGAAGCAGTCTTTAGCATCTCAGCTGTCTGCGAGAACTCCTCAGCGCTGGCCTTGACGACGCCTTCCTCAGCCCATACGTTCGAATTCGGTCCAAGTGGGAGAGAAACAAGATCACCCAAAGCGATGGCCAGCAAGTATGCCGGGATTGGGACGTCTTGTTTGAAGGTTGTTATTCCGTCACCTTTCTTGGCTATGATTGCGCTCATCAGAGCTGTCAATTCGTGTGGATGAGTTACAGCAGCTTCGTAAGTAAATTTAACAGCCGGAGTGTCCTGGCACGGAACCACGGAACGGGCGTGAATCGCTTGGCATTGACTGAACATGTACGGGTGCTTCTTGCCCAGAGTCTGCTCAGGAGTCAACCACTGCAAGCCACTGGCAGAGGATGACGTTTCGTAGTCGATACGAACATTTAGTCTGAAAGGGGAGTGGGTGAGTGGTTTGTCTCTTAAGAAAAAAGCGTGGGAAGGCTGATCTGAGTCTCATGACGCACAATTTTAATAAAAATCACAGAGCAACACGCTATGCAATCTCTATCGAGACTGTATTGCTATCATGTAATTACTTCCTCCACCTGACTGTTTTCCCACAAACTTCAAGTACTTACTCCCCCTCAGCGGTGCCCTCTGGCAGATCCAATGTCAGCTTGGAGCCAATATCTTCCACATCATCGCTCACAAAGAAATTGATCGGGAATGAAGAAGACCCCGTCACAATGGAAGCTTCGGATATCTTGATATCACGAACATCCAGGAGCTGTACAAAGACCCAAGGGATTAGTGAAATATACTCAAAAATATGCCTCCACTCATACAATTGCTGGCAATTCCTTCTCGAGAATTTTGAACTTGTGCACAACACTTCCCAAGATTTTGGTATTCTCGAAATCAATTGTCCATGTCAGCGCGCTGTGGAGGGTTTCGATTTTCTCTGCAAGAAACGAACAATCGTTAAGATGACCTCTAATCCGGTTTTGTGTCGATGGCACTTACCAGGTTCTGAGTATGAATTGGGGTCAACTTTTCCTAGACGTCCCATTTTGGAATCTCGATCGGTTTGCGCTTGGGTAGAAACTAAAAGTGGATTTTCAAAATGTGCAGGAAAGCAGTTAATAGCGTATCTTATCCACGATTTGATTGTTGAACAGTGATTATGGGGCAATAAATGAGTTGAGTGTGATAAGTGCGATGTGGTAGGAGATAACAGAAGATGAATGCCTTGCTGTAGATATGAGATTTAACACAGTTGAAGTGAATTTCGAAAACGAGTTTAATAGCTCTTATTTTTATCTACTGCGTCGGAGTATAAAAATTATTTTTTGTTTGTTGGATGTTAATGAATTCAGCTGATGAAACGCTTTTGAGGAGGCGTGATGACATAAACAAATAAGAATGACACCGGCAAATGCTATGAGTTGGCAACTCTAAAAATGTCATCAAACAAAATGCTTAAGTGATGCCAAGTCAATGTGTTGGAGGTTTTTTAAAAGAATTTTTTTTTACGAATTTTTTATGTTACGAATTTTTTTCTAACTTCTTTCAACGACTTTTCATGCTCTACACACTCTAAACCAATGTACTTCAAATAATTCTGATATTTCATGAAGATTTTCTTCAATTTTGTTCAGTATTAGACTAGACTGTTTTGTATGAATGAAAAACATTCTCAATGCGGTATACAACAAGTAATACAAGTTTCGACTTGACTGTGAGGTGCTTTTTTCGACTGCTCTATGAGCCGTTATATCCTGGACATACGTTAGCCCTACGAGACTTATCGAGCCTCATGTATTTTCAAGGGAATAATAAGGCAATGACTGTCGTTTTCGACTCTGAACCAGTGGGACAGTGGATCGAGGAAAGCCCACGTCCAATGTGGTGCACACAAGTGGAGAGGGACCTCAACCAACTTGTTGTGCACAATTGGCGACAGCTTGCAAAAGATCGTGCTAGCTAGCGAAGTTATTTGGTTGAGGCCCAGGTGCACCCGCAGTGTAGCGTCAGAAGAAGTACTAAGCCCTACAGGACTTATCCAGGCAAACTGTTGCTGTGCCATAATGCGGGACGATAAGTAGAACGGCAGAGCTGAATTTTGGTTCCTTTGAAAGAAGAAACTCTATAGGCTGTACCAAGATGTGGACGTAGTTCGGAAGGCAAAAATCCGTCGACTACATTGGCTCGACCACATCGATCGTATGGAAAATGCTCCGGCCAAGAGGCTCTTCGAATCCGAGTCTCCTGGTTCGAGAAGGAGAGATAGACCGAACCTCCGGTTTAAAGACCAAGTCATCGCGGCCCCAAGACATCTTAGTATAGACACCTGGAAGCAGCGTGCCTGTGACCGCCAATGATGGAAAAACAGCTATTGCTCAGGCTCCTTCCCTCCATGGATTGCAGGCCTGATAAGTAAGTATAATGCATTCTTAAGAGAATGAGGCAATGACTGTTGTCGTTGGTTATTGAAGCAACGTACTTGATTACCCCGTTCCCCTTATACCAAAACCAACTGTTATTGGAAAAGAAAAACGTTTATTTTAATTCCTTTACTCTACAACAGATCAAAATTATCCTTAACTTATCCACCATCTACTGGTTTACCGCAAAACATAGTCCTTTGGATAATCCATTATCGACGGGAAACTCTCCAGTGTTTCCTTATCGATAAGATCCAATCTTTGAGGCACTTCTCGCAACTGTCGTATTTGGCTGGTTACATTCGCAATTATATCCTCGGGAACTTTGTCATCCTCAAAAAGATGCAATCTTTGCATTGTATGACGACGCTGAAGATTACCATCCATCGAATTGTACACAGCCTTCTTCATGATCATTGTTTTGTCCTTCTCATGCAACTGCCATGCCAGTGTCCATGTCGCGCCCCCAGGATACCCAGTATGATGGAAATACACGCGCTTAATCCACTCATCACCAGGCAATGCGATCTCCTTGGTGTTGATTAGCACCACATGATCCCCACAGTCGTCTGAAAGCAAGGGAAATGGTAAATATTGAAATTACTTTATGTCTCTCTTCATAGGCTAACCTAGGTAAGTTATCTTGATCATTCTAGCCCTCTATCGAGTTATGTTTTTTGTTTTTTTATTCATATTTTCATCACTCTTTCGAAACTTTCAACTCTAACATGTTTACATAACAAAGACGCGGGTATGGCGGAGCCGAATATGACAAGAAATTTGTTTGAAATTCAAGAAATAATGTAAGAATGACTTACTCATGGGATGGTAGATCGGCTTGTGCAGTCCCATTAGATGAGATTTAATCACTTTGGCCGAGTCGAAAGGATTTTGCCAAGTGCAATCGTAGATGTGCCATGTTCGGGCAAATGTTGCCCATTGCTGGAAAGATGACGAGATATAACCTCCGATTCGAATGATAGAAATTGTTTGAATTTATTTTACCTGCACACGCTTGGCGATTGACATTCTTTCTAAATAATTTTATTTAATAAAAAGGTAATTTGGTAAAACACTGGGGATTCTAGAGGTTGCACATTTTCGGCACCTCTTTGACGTAAGTGTCAAAATGTGAGATATTGAAAAATAAAAGAAAAATAAATTGTTCAGTCAAGAATGTAGTAGACGATGTATGGAGAACGTACTAGACAATACGTGCGGAATTCCGACTGTAGTGAATTCCACAGCGCTGCGAATTATTGTGAAAATCTCCTTTTAACAACGAGATCTATGGCGTGAATGATAGAAAATTAAATATGAAACAACTTATCATCTCATGTAAATGCTTAAAATTGCAGAAAAAAGTTGTTTTGACGTATAGACATTACACCATTGTCATCAACTGAGGCAATGGTTAAATGAAAATAACAAACGATTCGATATTCACCACGCTACCAAAATCAGCCAGGAGCAATTCAATCCGGGTTAGGTCGAAGACATAGATTAAGATTAAACTGAGCTTAGAGAGCCCGTAGAAGGCCAGTAAGTTTGAATTAAGAATGGTGTCCGTTCAACTAGGTTAAGCATTTTGTCTAGTATATAAGCACAATGAATTAATCAATAAAAAAAATGCATTAAAAACGACGAAAACGAACGCAGTTCAATCCAATATGCGCGAATTCAGATTATAATAATTTTACATAGACTGCATAGCCTTTGGTGTTTTTAAATAATTGTCTTTGCATACTTCTTGGCTTGCTGTAAAATTTATTGACTGATTACTCAAACCTGTTCTATAATACAATGTCAAATTTTGGACAGCTTAACTCAATCTTGAAATAGAATACATTCGAGTATAGTGTCCCGAGAAATTGTTATTCAGACCTAGACGCATGTTTGACAGTTGTTGGGATATCAACAAGGAATCGTCATAAAGTGTCTTCTTCTAGGCGCAAATCTACTTATCATGTTGAGAATGTTAAAAGTTATTCATCAGGAGATTGAGTCCAATTATTGAAAGAAAATTTATCAAAGGATGCTTACTAGAGAAGACTCAGCCGATGATTTTGAAAAAAAATTTAAAAAAAACATCAGTTTATGTTTCTTTGTCTAACATTTGATAGTTTAGCATGTAATTTATTTTTTATTTTTACTTTTTCTTTTTTTACTTTTCTTCAACACCTTACTTACTTAACATGACAGTTTTAAGGTCTTGTCTTCCAAAAAATAATTTCGCATCAAGCAAGAAGATGCTCATTCTTCTTCTTTAGCTGCGGCTACAGTCCGGGTGAACTTTTGATAGCTGCCTTCAGTTGTGCACACCAAAAAGGAGTTGAAAAAATGTTAACTCTGCTTCTTCGCATGGAATTGATCTCGAGTGGTCCATTGAATTTCGTTGCAGTCGCACGCAGTTCTTACGAGTACAAAATATGCTAAGCGTCCAAAACGTCCAAATGACGTCATAACGACATAGCAACCTACTCGAGTGCCTTTAATTTGATCCCAATGGCAAATGGTTACTGGACCAGATTCGATTTCACTGGGATTCGAACCTTAGACCCCTCTAACTTGGGGCAGGAACTTAACCAACTGCGCCACCTAGTCGTATAGTTTTATATAATACTTCGCCATTTGGATTCTGCATGACTATTTCGTCATGAAAAAATTATCGGCAAGATGATATGACGCGCTCGTCCATGCAATTGACCAAAGGAATAATGGTACAACATGTCTCTGTGGCGATCTCCATTGACTATAACGTAACGGTCGTTTTCATCAACGAAAAAAAATGACACCACCAAACAGTTATTTTTTGTGGATGAAAGGGTATTTCTAAAAAAACACATTAGTGTTTTCACCTGACCAACAACGCATATTCTGTTACTTGACGAATCCGTTTACACAAAAATGCGGTTAATCACTGTAGATGATTTTGCGATGAAATTCGTTATCTTCTTTCAACATTTCTAGAGCCCAATCCGAGAATGTACGTCGCTTCATATGATCGAGTTCCTGAGTTAACTACATTTCATAAGGGTGCAGGATAAGATCCTTTTGCAAAACTCTAGCCATAGTGTGATATCAGCGATGCCAAATTCTTGAGAATGGATGCTTGCGACAGACGCTTGAATAAAAGAAATATTCTCGACACTTCGACCAACCCATTGTCTCAGTAGCACGGGAACATCCAGCAGCGAAAATTTAGATGGGACAAGAATTACGACCAAAAATTGGCGATAACTCTGTTAAAGTTTCCGTCACCGACTCGGAATTTCTTCGTTCGTGGACCTCAACATGATCAAAATGCTGTTTTTACTGTCATTGACAATTTGTTCATTGATTCAAGGATATGTCCACACTGTGGACTCCACAGTGAAAGTTGAAAGTTGTCAAGTTGTCATTTTAATGTAAAGCTGGGAAGAAAGAGTGTCTTTGGTAGTACGGTCGGAAAGCACAGCCTGCACGACACCACCTTCGATAACGGATTTAGGGGCGAAATGTTGTAGTAGCCAGTACACGGTTCCCACATCTCAATATTCACAAAGGAACATGGAGATCTCCTGATCAATCAACCGTCAACCAGATTGATCACATTGCGATCGACGCAAGGCAGTCCTGCAATATTATGGATGTCCGAACGTTTCGAGGTGCCAACATCGCCTCGGACCAAGGTAATGATATCCCGAACACCGTCAAGACAAGAAAATACTGTGAGGAAGTTCGACGTCGGACGGCTACAATCGAAAGAGATCGCTAAATCCTTTTCCGATCGAGTTGTCCCAATTGGAAAGCCCTTTACATCCGTCGTATTACCGTTGAAGCCTAACTACAATAGGCATGAGCGAGCATGAGCTAGTGTCAAATTTTAATTAAATGTTTCGTCATGCTTGCACAAAACACACGCATAGCCATAACGAACACATGCACGCATAGCCATCTATAAGAATTTGTGTGTGCCATTTATTAAATTCGCATATGATTAACGAAATGTTTCAAATGGTTCGTGATCTCCATTATAGTCGCCCTTATGGGGATGCGTGTATTCGCTCACTCACTTATGCGCGTTTGACATTAGCTCATGCTCGCTCATTCACTCATGCGCGTTTGACATTAAGTCATACTCGCTCATGCCTATTATAGTTGGGCCTTTGGTCTATGGACAACCTTCCATAAGACAGTATGTACTTAATGTACCTATCAAAGAATATCTGACGCTGAAGTATTTTGAATTATTCAATGGGCAGGAGCCTTTATGGGCACAAAAGAAGTACAACGTTGCAGTCCCTCAATGGGCTGTGTCTACATGCGCTCTCCACCAGTGCTGCCAGTATTTCGGAGGAATTTTCCACACTGGGGAATAAAAAATAACCAAATTGCTCAAAATTTACCACTTGTAAGCTTGTAAATTCACTTTACCATATAAACTCTTGGGGACTCATATAATTGCTTCATTATTTCTGCTTTTTCGGTAAAAAAAAGAAAGTTCTACACGCTCTGCAGTTCGCTTTTGAGTTATCCTTTTGCACAGACTTCCGTCACCCTTTTTACTGAGGGTGTTTCATCAATCGAATTATTAAGGAACACAACTAAACGCAAGGAAAATTTTTCAGAAGGAATTTATCTTTTTTCGTATGGAAACATCTTATTTACCAAATGTGTGAAATGGGAGGTAGAATTTCACACAAAAAAAGTAAATTTACCACGACCTGGCAGCACTGCTCTTGACCCCTTATTCAGTGAATTATATTGAAATGGAGAAGTTATTAATATTCGAACCGTGAAGCAGCCGTGTTTAGAAGCTAGAAATTATCCTGAAATCAAATACTAAATGAAATGACCGGTACTCCAACGGTAAACACAAACCCAAACACTTACTTAGCATACTACGCTATAACGACGGTCTCCAACAGATTAACTCGCTTAGCCAAAGCAGTGCTGCCAGTATTTTTAAGTAAAATTTACTACGTTGGAGAAGAAAAATAACCATACCACTCAAACTTTACCACTTCCAAAAAATGTGAGCACCAATTTTTTCGCAGTTAAAATTCATAAATATTGTTTTTAAAGGGGGAACAGAATGATCTGTCATCTTAATTGTTGCATTATGCTCCGCGAAGAAAATTGGCTGCTTCTTAGTGACACTTCTTAGTCGCTTTTTTGTGGCACAAAATTTAGCCATCCCTTGAACTCAGGGTATTCCAACCACAGATTTGTTAGGGAACCCAAACAAATGGAGGGATATTTGTTTTAAAAGAAATTTACCCTTTTTTGTATGAAAATACCTTTTTACCAAATGTGTGGAATGAAATTTGGAATTTCCCTCGAAAAGGTAAATTTACCACCTAATGGCAGCACTGTGCCAAAGTTGTGTGGAGGATGTGGAGAGCGATGGGTGGCGAGAGCTTAAGCCTGACTGTTACCTCAGAACTCGTCCTCGCTGATAGGTCGCCACACTAAAGTTGTCATGTGTCATTTCAGACTCCCTCTGTCTATGAAGAAGAGCCCACGTGCATCACCAATAAAACCATCAAACTCAAATGTCTTATTATTTGTTTTCCAATTTATTTATGTACTTTTAAATATTGAAAATCGTTTCATAATCATTATATATAATTTTTCTTTAAATATATTTCATTGTTTTTTGTTTTTGTTTTTTTTCTTTACATAATACATTCAATTGTTTAATTTTACCTTTTCATGTATATTACACAATTACTAATAACATTATAACTATTTTCATTTTATTTATATATGTATAGTTTTAAATATGTATATATTTTGTTTTTCTTTACTTTTGCTTTGTCTGTTTTAATTCTATTTAATCCTCGGTATTATTATCTATACAAATTTCAATTTCATTAGATACTCTCGTTTACACCTAGCAAATTGTTTAATTCTCTCACACAAGTAGTTTAGAAAAATGTCTGAGTCTCCTTAGTGGAATAGTTTTTTTTCTTTCTTCAAGCAATTTGTCTCAACAACTTGTTTTTGGTAGCAAATTTTTGTTTTGTTTTTGTTAAATTTTGTATTTTTTTTTTGTTTGTTATCTAATTTTCTATGATTTATGTTTTAATTATTTATCTCTACTTGGGAGTTTATACACTTTTTACAAAAAAAAAATCTCTTGTCCAAATTCAAGAATCGAAAATAAAAAAATATACACATTTAATAAATATTCAAAAAGAGCAATAAACTGATCAACAACAAAGTTTTGGAACATAACCAAAGAAAAAACAACAAAGTTCTGCGTTTGCATGTAGCATTTTTTATGTACGAATTTTTTTGTTTATGTTTAAATACAACATTCTTGTGAGTATTTGGTATTTCTTTGTTTGAACTCAAGAAAACTGAATTTTTTGACATCACAGTGTCGGCTTACCGTTACAAAACAAAATAAGACGGGTCTTAAATTAAAATAACAAATTCAATGTACGTTCATGTTGTGTGTGGTGAAAAAAAAAAGAAAGAGAAAGACGATTGCATGTGGTTAGAGTTTCTGGCCCAGACATCCAAGAACAGAATATAACAGGCCAACAAGAACAACACAACAACGCCAACAACAACAAATTAATACGAGGATTACGCTTGTTGTCCACGACGATGACGATGACGAGAGCTGCAGTTGCTGGCGCTGCTGTAGCAGTAGTAACTTTCACATTACGGCATTTGGTGTGAATTTATTCAAGACATTGAGAAGCGAAGCTATTTTGGACTCTGTTTGGTAAAAAGCAAATTAAATGCATTTATGAATTTTTCGATTTTCTATGGACTGCCTTGCATACTGTCATCGCTCTCCAGGTATGTGACATATGAGTCTGTACTGTCAGGATGATGATGTAGTCCGGTATTGTCCATGGGCGGTGGTCCGCCCATTTGTCCCGGCGGTGGTGGTCCTTGCAGTGGTACCGGTGGCATGCCGTTCAAATCGTAGCCATGCATCTGAAGGATGAATTTATTTTTGTTTTTGTTGCAATATCTCTTTTTTTTTGGTCTTTTGTGGTGAAAATGAGTGTGTGTGTGTGGTTTTTTTGACGTTTGATTGACATGAGTGTGTGTCAAGAGGAAAAAACTCAACTCACCTGATTCACCAGTTGTTGAAAGGCAGGCGTATGCGTATTGATGGCGCCATTATTATCGAGATCTGCATGCAGTGCGAAATCGGATAACGCCTTCCATGGTGGTTGATATGTTTGTACATCGATACCGTGCAGATTTAATGGAGAATCATGCCGTACCGGTGAACTGGCGACCATGGGAATTCCCTGCATTGCACCGTAACCCAATTTTCTGCCTTCCTATGGGTAAATAAAATATGATTTTCATTAAAAAGAAAATTTGTAGTTTCCAGAGGAGAGAGTGAAGAGGTTTTTGCTTTTGTAAAGAGGGTTCTATTCGTACCTTTTCTTGTTGCATTTGCAGCTTCATTTGGATGGTTTTCTTCTTGTCCTTACACCGTTTGTTCTGAAACCACACCCGAATGACACGTGGTGAGAGACCAGTCATTTCGACTAGTTGCTCCTTCATCAGGGCATCCGGCCGCGGGTTTGCATTGTAGCAGGTTCTGAAATCAAAACCAAATTCATCGTGAAATTTTCTGTGCGAAAAAAAGGAAAACCTAAAAACGACAGAGTTCCTATTTTGAATTCTGATGAGGACTGGCTTATATCATGTTAAGGCCCTTCTTTGGCCTCATTTTAAATCACTCTTCTAGACACTTGCGGTTCTTATAAATAAATTTTTGACAGTTCACACCTTGTAAACAGTCAAAAATCATATTTATAAGGACTGGCTTATGTCATTTTTAGACCCTTCTTTGGTCTAATTTTAGACCACTCATGTAGACACTTGCAGTTAAGGTTCTTATAAATAAATCTTTGACAGTTCACGTCTTGTGAACATAGTCAAAAAATTACTTAAACTTACCTTAACGTATGCAATTGTTTTTCATTAAGCACTGTTCGCACTCGGGTCGGTTTACCGTCAGATGGTCCCGATGGTCGCTTCTCTCTAATACTTTTATGTGATCCCGATTCGCTACCAGAATCTGCAAAAAATAAAAAAAAAATGAACAAATGAAATATCATCTCCAAGTACGTCAAAAATTGAACAAAAAAAATGACAACCACCAAAACCTAAGAGGATATTTATTGTCATGTGTCTTCTTTTTGACAAGCTCACATTCTGTAGCACGTCAAAACATCACCATACACCAAACACACAGAGAAACATCAAAAACGCATCGGCATCGAACACCAAAAGCCGGGCCAAACGTCAAACAACCAAAAGTTGTCGAACATAGCCATCAAAAGGTAGCCGCAATCAATGTCGCGCAAGCGCACCACTCTGTCGATTTCACCTTTTTTGGGCTGACGTTACGTTTGTGGTGTCTCGCTTACTCCTGACAGTGGCGGCGGGGCGGAGCGGTGGTGGTTTTCGGTGCTTCGGACTTGAAAAGATACTCACTCTTCGGGAGTTCGTTCGATGAATTCAAAATGTTAATCAATCACAATCGATTTTTTTGGTTTTTTTCTTCGATTTTTATTCGTTTACACGTGAAGATGAAGGGGAGCCAGAAGCGGTGTTCCTGTTTTATTTTCGTTTTGGTTCTCTGTCGAATCTCCCGACGTTGTTCGCTGTTATCGTGGTTATTATTTATTCAAAGGAGTAGATTAGGTGTGTTGTGCTTCGGTTGTTGTCTCTCATCTCTCTTTCTTTCTTTTTTTTTTGGTGCATGATGTGTTCGGTTTGAAGTTTTGGGGTTTATTGTAAATAAGGCTTATTGTGTGGTGGCTTATACAAAATGACTTTGATGTTTGTGGATGACAAGTGCAAATGTGCGGCCGAAAGGAAAGAACTCTCGGCTTTTGCTTTGTGTTCGTAACCGAATGACGGATAAACAGAGAATCGAAGAAACGTCAATTTGATGACAGATTGACTCAATCAAATGCAAATTTCACCACATCTCTCCCTACACTGCAATGACGTCCCCAAAATGAGGCATTTCTTAAAGACACAAACTGTCAACTGTCTCACTGACAGAAACAAAAAAGACAAATTCAACCAAATACGGATTTTGTTTTTTCTGACATTTCGAGTACATGTCTCGAACAAGACAACTACTCGTGTAGTACGGCTCTCATACCATAAATAACATTCAACAACAATCTGTCTGGCATGATCAAAGGCTTTTCGCCTTAGAATTCAGCAATCTGTCACTCTACCCAATTGAATACGAGTTTCCTTTTCGCTCGTAAAATATGTCATGCCATTCGCTATGTAATCGTATAGCACACTGCTGCTGCTGATCATAAATCCGATTGTTAGCGGCGATAAGCAGCCGGTGAAGCGTATACAAAGCGTCTGAGTTCCAAATCATGTTAAGAATGTCACCGAGCTCTTGACGCATTAGGAATTCGCACGTAAAAAGCAAACACTCTTGTCTACACGCCATTCTGTCTCAATGACGACACACGGGGCCAACAGGACAGAACTTTGGGATGAATGCGTCTTCTCTCTAGTTGAGGAGTCTCCAACCATGCCAAATGGCAGACGTCAAGTGGACAGAACTATATCTATGAGTGTACACACACACACATTGCTGAAAGTGCAGATGATGCGAGAATTCTTTTCCACCTTAACTGTGGCACACCTTGCAATTGCATTCTTTTTAGCATATCGAGTCATTTGTCATTTTGTTTTGTTTGCACGTGTGCGTGTGTGTGTGTGAGAATGGCTGTTGGTGGTGTGAGGTGAACATTTTTGTGGAGCCATAGTGCACTAGAGACTAGACGGCTGGGGACTTGGTGAGGGCAAATAAAGAATCGTTGAAGTGTACAGTGAGCGCAAATGAATTTTATAGAAATTCGCAATCGATTACATTGGCGAGGGGGGCAATTTCGGTGGACGTACCAGCAAATGTATGCAAAATGCATGTAAACTGGTGAAGAAGAGAAAGAAAGATTCATAGGTGAACAGATATTTTAAGTGTGATTTGTCAAAAAATGGCTAAATTTTGACAAAGAATCAGAAATATTGTGAAACTTGATGGACACAGCCCAGACGGATATCAGGTGAATAAGACGACACGACTGACTTTTATTTGGGTTCGATTTAATAAATGTCCGAGAAACACAATACTGCGTTGGTGCTTCTGTTTTGGCGCTATGTAGGCAGTTACGTAGAACTCTTCGACTCTGTACCAGTGGAACAACACAACAGAGAACGTCCACGTCTAAAGTGGAAAAGGACATCAACCAACTTGGTGTACGCAATTGGCAACAAAAAGATCGTGCTAGCTGGCGAGCTTTGTTGGTTGAGGCCCAGGTCCTACACGGACTGTAACGCCAGAAGAAGGCAGTCCTTCAGGCATGCTTTGAAATGACAGTCTAAATTTGTCAGCTGTTTTCATTTCTCATTTCCATTCGCATGGGAAGTGTCAAAACGCAGCATTTTGAAACATTTGCGTGAAAATGTGCGTTGTTCACGTTGCTCTCATTTTTTAACAAACGTTAGATCGCCAGGACAGCGCCTTTTTTGGGGCTGTTCCAGTGTATTGCTTATTTTGAAGGCTAAACGTCACTCGACGGTTGCACCAACGCAGTATTGTGTTTCAAGCTTTACAGCTAATAATAATGGCGGCGCTATAGTCTGACCTGGGCCAAACTTCTCAGCAACCACTTGTATTGTGCGTGCTATTGTTCTCTCACGAGTGGAGGCGACCTACAGTTTAATGCCGACTCCGAACGGTGAGATTGAGAAGCTTTTTCTACACAGTTATACTCTTTGAGCATTGTCAGTGGCTCGAAGGAGGTGGAGCCATGAAAAAATGTTAGGTGCTTTTTCGGGAATCGAACCGAGAACATCGAGCGCAGAAGTCGACGCACCTACCCACTACGCCACGGCGCTGTTTTGGGCTGTTCCAGTTTATTGCTTATGTTGAAGGCTAAACGTCACCCGACGGTAACACCAACGCAGTATTGTGTTTCAAGCATTACAGCTGAACTGTTATTTATTTTCTTTTTCGGTGGCGAGATTTGGGACTTAGACTATCAAGCTCCTTTTTGTCTATCTACGATATGCATGGCAACTGGAACATCTTCGGTGTCGATTAGTAGGACGGCGGCATGGTTGCGGCTGCTCGGCCAAGCCTGATGAACGTGTCCTAAGTTAGGTAATTTGTGACAGAAGCGGTTAACTGACATCCAAACAAGCTTCGAACTGTCAACTGAGAGAGAAGAGAGAGGCAAGACTGTAAAGAGGCGAAGAAAAGGTGCTTAATGTCAATTATTTATCAGCGTTGTAAGCGTTGTAACAATCTCAAATCAGAACTGAGCCAAAGAGCTCCTTAACTATCCCTGTTGCCTAAAATTATATTTGGCCCTAAGAACTAGCATAACGAAGGCATTGTGCTTTCAACTTTTGTCCCTCGTCTAAACCATAGTCGCGTTGTACCTCTAGTTGATAGCGAAACATTTTTTGACCCAAAGCTGTGTTCTTCATTCAGACCAAAATGCTGAATGAATCCATAGATGGTTGACATGTAGTGCAGCTCGTGCAGCTCATGGTCGCTCCTTTTCCAATCATAGACAGAACCATCCCACAGGTGCTCCTTGTCCGACATTGACAGCGCTCACCTTTGCACTGTAAAACGTGAGTGGTTTATGGGGGCAACTTCGTCTGCCTCAAGACAAAATTAGCAGTCATTGGCAAGAATGATACTACATTCAGCTTGATGATTTGCGTTGTAATGGGTGACCAAGTAGCAATGACATTCAGGAGAGAGCAATGACGTATCGCTAGAGGGTCAACCCGCCCTATTGTGCGGTTCAATTTGGACCTACATCGATTGCTGAAGAATCGAAGCCGGGCGACCATAGACAGCACTGTGAGTTCGCTAATTGGGCATTGGAAATGTTGGCCGGAGATCCGAATTTTGGCCAAAAAATCATCTTCTCGGACGAGGCGCATTTTTGGCTCAGCGGGCAAAATTGCCGTTATTGGAGCGGACACAATGCATAAGTGTTCGTCCAGGCACCAATGCATCCACATATATTGACAGTTTGGTGGGGTTTATGGCATGGCGGAGTCATCAGACCTTAATTTTTTTTAAATGAGGAAGGAGACGCCGTTATCCTTAATGGTCTCAGGTATAGAACGATGTTAATCGACTTTCTGTGGCCAAAGCTCGACAACATCGATATATCCGAGCTGTGGTTTCAACAAAACGGTGCTAAATGCCAGACGATGCAACGTTCGAAGTTGTGAAGGAGAAATATGGCGACTGGGAGGAGAGAGTGTTCATTGATCGCCGGCCCCCGGGATCATGCGACTTGACACCACTCACTTATTTTCTCTAGGTCCACGTCAAGTCCTTGGTCTACGGTAACAAACCAACCACTTTCGAAGAGTTCGAGGCCAATACTCGAGACGCTATTGCCGAAATTACGCCGCACATATTGGACCGATTCATCAAAAATTGGACCGACCGCTCGTAGGACTGCCAGCGGAGGCGAGGCGGCAATTTTAATGATTTGTTACTCTATCTATAATATCATGAAGGTGGCTTCAAAATAAAGACAAAATCAATTTCGTGTTTCACACCACTGTTGTTTTATTTCAATTGTCTTTTTCCAATCGTTCTTATCTGGTCACCCTGTTGTCCACGTCTTCCGGTTCGAACGACAAATGTCAAAATTATACAAGACATTTGTGTCAAAGGAAGCCTGCAAGATGTCTCTAGACTCACTTGCATTCAAAAACAAAATTCCTGACCAGTTAACAGTGCACTAGAAGGCACAATTTGTTATTGAAGTTCTTGACTACCATTTATTGTTCGTATCAATTCAGTTAATTGCAGTCTTGAATGACACTTCTCAGCACAAAAATGATGGTTTATGGCTACCACTCCCCAGAACCGATGAGTATTCTTAAAATAACCTAATCTATAAGGACCCACTCACATCTTCAAGATCAAAGCAAACAACTCTAGTGCTTACCTCTCCCTCCAGATACGAGTGTTCGACTCAAATAATTATCTCATTGCACTGCAATTACGAAGACAACGAAACCAGGGAAAGAAAGACAAAAAAAAAGACAACAGAATCGATAGTGTCACATGTCATAATCAAATGTCGGCAAAGTTCTTGATCTTGCCTTTGGCATTCGTTTGTCATATTTCTCCGTCACCTACAATCTATTCAACTTGACAAGACGCTAAGAAAATTGCACTTGCGATATTCTCCATGTGGGTGTCAGAATGAGGAAATGATTGTGAGCGATATGAATGTAACGCCTCCTTAGTGTGACGCGTGAGCATTGTTTTTGTTTCACTTCGAAACTCTGTGGGAGAATCAAAATCACACACTCTTGAAATTAATTTACAAATAAGAGAAAAGCAAAAAAAAAAGCTTGGGATCGAACGAAATATCTACATTAAAGGCACCGCCACACTTAGAAACTAAAACGACATAACAAAAAACAAATTCTTTTGACATTTGCTGATGTTTGATATGCTATCGAAGTTGTTGTCAATCGTTTCGGGTCGTTTTGTTCCACACACGGGCTATTGGGTGTATTTGTGTTGTATGAAGGTTCCGACAGTTTTTTGATTTCAAAAGATAAAGCGGAAAAAACTGAAGAAAAAAAACACACACACACACACGCACACAGAGAGACAGAATGAAAAGAAAGGAAAAATAAAAGAAAATGTTTCCTACTCATGAGGAAACAGATATAGGAAAACGACGTTAGAGTACAAGCGAACAATGTTGAAATAAAGAATTAAAAATCAATTAGATAACAAGTTGTAATTGCGATGTGAACAAGGTCTAATTACGCGTGTTTCATTCAATGATGGACACAGTCAGACACTAAACGGATTGTGTGCACTTTAACATGAGAGGATATTTTTATCAAGTTTTGACAGATGAGTTTGTGTGGAGAGTTAAAGTGGAGACTTGACTTACCTGACATTGATCCTAATTCGCTGGAATGATTGTTATTGCTTAGATTTGTATTGTTGTTATTGTTGGTATTGTTATTGTTACTTTCTAATGATGATGTAAGACTAATTTGTGAGGTTTTCTCTAGGACATCGTGATCTTCCTTGCAATAGAGGGCACCACCGTCTCTCAGCGCAAATTCATCACCTGAAATATAAGAGAATATGTTTGATTTAAGAATGGGATACGATTTATTTGGTAAGTAAAGGGTATTTCTTTTTTCTTTCTTATGCACCCATTTTGATAACATAATTCTATCATTTGCATTTTCTGTTGAACGCGTGTCCGTCGTGACTGCATAAATAACAGCCAATTTGACAGATGGAGCTTCAACAATATGGCCGCTATTAACTGTCAAAGTTCGGAAGTCCCTATTGGAAGACCATTTACAAGAGAAAACTACTTCAGCTGTCATTCACTTCAGGAAGCCAGAAAGGAGCATGTTTCCAAACTTTAAACGAATACTGTACAAAATCTGAAACAACCACTAACGTTTGCCACTCTCTCAGCAATTTGATACTATCCATAGTCGCATTGAATATGTTTTACAACTCGGATCTGATTTGACAGCTGTCAAACTGGGCTTAAAATGTTCTAAGAAAATGTTTATATTGCTTCTGTCAAAAACAACTAAGTATTTGAATGTACAACGGATATTCAAAAATTATTGAAAGTATGACCAATAAAAAAGATATGACGTTTTTGACAGTTTCAACGTCAAAAGAATTTTGAACGAGAAGGACATAGATTCGAAAAAATGGCAGTGAAAAAATGTAACGGAATTTTAAAGTACATTCTGTCATTGACTTCTATGTTTGATAATGCACGCGTTGTTTTATGATATTGACAGCTGTAATTTTTCACCTAAGAAATTGAAAACAATGCTGCCAGTATTTTCATGTGCAATTTACCACACTGAAGAAGAAAAGTTACCAAATTTCTTCAAAATTTACCACTTCCAAAAACTGAAAATGAGAGAAAAGTTCTGCGCGCGATCTTTGGTCCTGTTTGCGTTGATGGCATTTGGAGGAGAAGGTTCAACCACGAATTGTATGGACTGTACAGCAACATGAGTCTAGCCAGGCGTCTACGGATCCATTAATGGCTAGGCCATGTAGATCATATGAACAACTTAGCTCCGGCCCGAAGAGTCTTCGACTCTGAGCCTGTGGGACAACAGAGGACGTCTACGTAGAAGGTGACGCACACAAGTCGAGGGGGACCTCGGCTGGCTTGGTGTGCGAAACTGGAGACAGCTGGCGAAAGATCGGGCTGGCTGGAGAGGCATGTTGAGTGAGGCCCAGGTTCATCTCGGACTGTAGCGCCAGTGGATTCCATGCAGAAATGAAAACAAATGGTAAAACATTTCCAGCAAATAAGGTAGTTCCACACGCTCAGCAGCTCGCTTTACATGATATCCTTTGGCACAGGTACCAGATGCGCCTTGAACTCAGGGTATTTAACCAAATGGAAGGAAGGTATTTACCGTTTTTTGTATGAAAATACTTTTTTACCAAAGCCTGAAATGGTTGTTGGAATTTTCCACAAAAAGGTTATTTTACCACGACCTGGCAGCACTGGTTGGAAATATTCGATGTGGCTAATAGGCAAGTCTGTCGCATGTTCAATCACACAGCCACAGCCACAGTTACAATTCAACGAAACAACCTCTTGCGAATAATGCTCCATGTGCTTCACTGTTCAGAATCGGGTTAAAATTTTAGACAAATCTGGCCAATAATTCCCCAAGAGGTGTGTTCGACAGTTGAAAATACAGATGGAAATACAGCTATTTAGCAGTCGCTCAATTCTCTTGTCAGAAATTGAAGTGATTAATGAAGTGTCACTTTGACATGTCAATTCAAAGTGACATTTCATCTGACTGATTCTGGATATACCACGTGACTGAATTATTTCAAACAAGTGTCAACAAGTTATGCCAATTTGAAGCTGAAAACATTTCTGACCTAATTGTTGGACTGAAAAGTATATGATCCAAAATCGTGTTACAGTCGGTTGCAATGACAGTTCAAAAAGTGACCAATCAAATTTAAATTCTACAAATGTAAGGATATTTTTAAACTCACCTGGAATTAATTGCCGCGCACACGCTGAACATCGAAAGCACTCTATGTGGAAAATTTTCGTCTTCGCTCGCATCACAAAGTCATTTTTACTAAAAGAGCTTCCGCACTTATCACATTTTGTACCAAATAATCTAAAAATAAAAGAAAAACACCCCAAAAGTCAGTCAAATTCAAAATTCAAATAAATATTTACAGTTTTGTCAAATGTCAATTTCAAGGGCAGAAGTTCAACAATTCCAATTTACACTTACTAACTTTAGATTTGACGATCAGAAAACAAAAATATTCATATAGAATTCACGTGCACTGACAATTTGGGTGTGGCGCCCTCTGTGTTGTACAAATATGAATGGTATACTATTTTGTGGGTGCTAATCAAGCGTTTACTTGTGACTGTGAAATGTGTGAATTGCCTAAGTACACTGCTGCATGCATTCAATACAGAGAATCTTGTTGTTTGCTCTGCGCTATAGGGTCAACATCAATAAAAATTCTATAAACTTAACGTTTTGACGTTTAGATGGGTTTGGAGTATTCTTTTTTTTTTTTTGTTTCCTTTTTGCTGTTGTTGTTGTTTACGTTATGTTCTGCTGAGGATTCTGTATGGAAGTAGAGCTTTATGGTAGCATTCAATTGATTAGCATGTCTTAACGTTACATTTTGACATTTGGTCAGAGGTTTTCTGTTCTTTTTCTTCTCTTGAAGCACGGGCAATTGTGAATACAATTTGATCATCTGACATGAGGTTTGAGGAGAATATGTGTTAATTTATGTTAGAAACCAAAGCATTTTGGGTTTTACTTTATTTTTTGCTGCATGTCGACACTGACATATGAATTCATTTGACAATTATTTGCAGAAGTGATCAGAATAGACTGAATTTGAATACAAAAATGGTACACCGTCGGTCGAAATTAGTTTTAAGATCATGAACTGCTTGCGGGAATCATTTCGCAGTCGTGTCATGTTCAAACGTGATCCTTTGGCATGCGGTGTTTCAAGCTTTTGTTTTATCGAAATTGATTTTAGAAATCATCAGTCTTAGGAGTTTGTGTAGAAGCGGCATCACTTGAAATTGCGTATTGTAACTTCAAGCCTATTGTACGTGTAACTCGAATAACAAGGGCTTAAGTATATTCGGATTAGAAAATGTTGATGAATAATGGTGTTACCAGCATCGTGTTATCAGCTCTTACGGAAAACACATAAACGCAACTAATTTTACTTCATGTAGCTTCAAAAACGTGCATTTCTTTTCAAAAATTTAACAAATTTAATACTTTTTATGTACGGTGTAAAGAAGCTTGTTAAACGGGCAGTGTGTCATTTAATGAGACATTTGAACACGGCATACATATATAGGAAGATCTCGCCAAATCGGAGAGAACAATCTTCCAAAGATAGTTCCAACAGACATCGCAAAAATAACACCGCTCAATACTGCGCTGTAGAGGCTAGTGACAAGTCCACCTTGCGTTGTTGCGCCACATTTACTGAAATATTAGCCCTGCGACCTCTGGAGGGCCTGATCCTGAGCGTGCTTGCGCTCTTGGTGGATCGCGGTAATATCCGCCGTTTTAAGGATATTTTACAATTGGCGAGTGTTTTTACATTCCACGAGCACACTCTCAAATCATTGACCATTTTCGCGCTATATCGTCGTTGGGCATCTGTCCGTACATCCGCGGCTCTTTCATAAGTTGTTACGCCACAATATGTGTAAAAAAAAATGCGGAACAGTGGCCAATCACGGCACCAGATTAGGTATTTTTGCTAATGTAGCAGCTGTAACGAAAAAGCACCAAGGAAGTTCCTGATACACTTCATTTGTATTTGCTCAACATTTTGCAATAGTCAGACAATGGACAGTAGACCCTCGTGATTCTGATTTCTGTGAAGACTGTCAAGGGATTATTGGCTTCCCCGCAATAGTTTAAATAGTCTCGATGACAAAAGTTCATAAACATATATCAGAAATGTGGCACTTATTGCTAAATGTGTGATTATCGAACAGCTACCTAAACCAACGAGCAGTGCAATGAAACCTTAGAACTGGCAGTTTTTATGTCACTTTCCATACTCCAGTTAGTGAGCTAACCCTTTCAATCCAGACGATACTACAAAATCGACCACTCGGTCAAGTAATTGGTGCATATAATCAACAAGTACTGCACTTCTTAAGCTGATTTTATATTATAATAATAATAATAATAATAATAATAATGGTAGCGCTACAGTCCGAGGTGGACCTGGGCCTAGATTCTCAGCTATTGTTCTCTCACGAGTGGAGGGGACCTACAGTTTTAATGCCGACTTCGAACGGCGAGATTGAGCAGCTTTTTCCAGACAGTTATATTCTTTGAGCATTGTCAGTGACTCGAAAGGGGTGGAGCCGTGAACATTTTTTTTTGAAAAATTGTTTGTCTGAAGATCGATTTGAACCTAGACTAGACCTAGACCTAGACCTAGACACAAAACCCACACGGCCACGGCGCTCACCCTTGAGCATAGGAGTCGACAAGCTTACGCACTACGCCTTGGCGTCCAGAAGTACGATGTAAGTGTGTCAGAATCACAGAAGTGCCTGCTTTCAACAAAAGTAGGTTGCTGCATGGTAGTACAATGAACCAGTTTTTGAGTCTGAGTGCTCCAGCATAGTGTTACAAAAATCTCCGAAAAAAAAAGTGCTTCAGAAAATTCAAATTTCTCTGATTAGAAAATCACAGTCAAACAATAAACACCTCTCTCACTGTTGCGTGGTAAATTACGATTTAAAAAATAACCACGTAAGTTACGCGTATTCTTCTTCTTCTTGTGGCGCTAAATTACGTGTGTTATGAACAATAATTAATCACCTGGTTCTGTTTGGTTAGTCAGGCGATTCGTGCGTTGCACGAAATTTATAGTTAATAACGTCGAAGTCGACCGAATGCTCTACTTATCGTTCCGTTGAATAAAAACTTTAAGGAATTTGTTACGTTGTGGTCAGTCAACATCTTTGAAAACCAACTTTTGATGCGGTCCATGGACTCGGGGCGATCTTGACTTTGTTTTTCCAAAGACGAACGGCACTTAAGTGTGACTGACGCGGTCTTTTCGAATAAATACAGGAGCTGATGAAACACCTTAGAAATGTGTTCTTTCAGCAAGAAGGAGGTGACTGACGCACACATTTCAGCGAACAGTCGAAGAAGAGATCCCGCACGAGATACATAAATGCGAACGTCAAGTGAATGCCAAGATTACGCGGAATGGATTCCCCTTTCAATTGATTTATCCGATGGTGTACGAAAATAAATCGATTCAAGATCTTGAGAAGAACAAGACCCACGAATCTGTGAAATCAGTTCTCAGACACTTGGTCTCAAGAATACATGCAATCACATAAAGTCTGGCTACTCATTACCATATTGCCATCAAATGCTCATCAAATTGGAATAAAGACCACTGAACAGTCGTTAGTTTTGACTTCTTTTGTTCGATCCTAAAGTTTTGATGCTCTTCCAATGGGAGCATTAATAAAAGCCGAAATAAATCATATTGGCAGTGTGCCTGATTAATAATTCCTTTTGTAGTTTTTACGAGGACATTTAAAGTTTACAGCGCTTGTAAATTTGTTCGTTAGTTTTCGAACGGGAGAACCCCGTCTGCGGTCGTTAAAGTCGATATTTAATTCATAGCTCCTAATCGCATTTGTCGCCCAAAAACTTTGCATTTCAAAGCAGAGAAACTGATCTCGGTCTAGACTTTAGTCTCTTTCAATTAAATTCAATTAAATTCAACCGAGGAATCAATAATTTTAAAATACACGCTCTCACTTTCAGTGGCGTTTTGTTGGCACGATATTTCACGTGAAAATCAATTTCTGTAGAATTCTGGCCGAAACGTCATCGCTCGCAAGATGTCATCTGTCATTTCCCACCGTCATTAGCGCGTTTCATTGAACTAACGCTAAATAATTTCAAAATAAAACCCCATTCTGTTTGCTTTCTAATTAAAAGGTGCGAAAGCTTGAACAACTTTTTTTCTCTGTCACGTTTTTTTGTGGTTTTTGTTTTTATTATTTTCGTATTTACACGTTTGTGCTCCCACGAGAAGTTGCTACTTTTTTGCTTCTCCAACTGCCGCCCGCTGAATCCAAATTCGATTGAAAGCACGTGTACGGCGGCGGCCGCGACGGCTGTATGAAGACCAAAAATGTCTGAATCGCGTTCGAGCTGTCACATTATGCACGGAGTCAGTTGAAAAGCGTTTACTCAAGCAATTAGCATAAATTGGTTAAATCTTAGCATAAATATCTACTTAGTGCGCTTTAGTACAAATGTAGTGTGGTCAGTTGGCTGGTGGTGGTGGCGGCAGCGCTTTGGCGGCGACGGCAGCGTTGGCGGCATTATTTCAAAGTAGGCGCACGCATGTGTTTCGTAGTCCCCACCTATCACTCATGCAAGAAACCGACTTTCAAATCATTGTATCTGGCCACAAAAACATTTCAAAAAACAAAAAAAAGAGCGAAAAAATGTGTTCAATTCCGATCTATCTGACGTCTAGTGTCTTGTCTATGGACGCGTGTGTATCTGTGTGAAGCTTACCTAACATAATCACGTTTGCAGTACGTTTTGCCATCGCGCACAAAACACGTACAGCTCTCGTCGAGAAATTGCCGACACTCCTGACACTTGAGGCACGCTGCATGCCATTCTAGATCGGGAGCGACACGCAGGATATACTGGTCATGAATTTGACCACCACAGCCCACGCAGAGGGATAACCGTTGTTTTTCTGTAAAGATACAAACAAAAAAAAGATACATATGAGAATAGATACACTTCAGAAACGTAAGTGTAATAAAAATAAATGAAAGCCTATATGCCAAATGAGTGTGTATCTCATGGATGTCTTATATACAAAAAAGAACAGGGCAGAAGTACAACAAACAAACAAAAAATGCGGCTTTCAGATACTCCGAGAGAGAGCATCTCATTCGTGTCATGAATAATTTATAAAGGCGGAGCAGCAGACATCTTTCGTTTCCCTTCTCGTGCGCTCTCTCTCGCTGTGGCAGGCGACTATCGCTGAGTTGGTGTGCGTATCTTGTATCTGTTCTGCTTTTTTTTGGTGATATTCTGAGCTTCATACGAGTATGTGTGTGGTTTTTTTCTTTATTTTTCTGTGTTAAGTCTTGTGGCTTTTGTTTGGATTCTTTGTATCTGCTAAGCCTTCTTTGGACTCCATTTTTGTTTTTATTTTTTTGTTTGATTGTATTTCATTGTGGCTTGGGATGTCTTCTTCTTTGTAGCGCTCCACATGGACCGTCCAATACGAATGGAATTTTGATTGCACCCCGTCGTGAGTATGGTCGAAATTGAGAACGAGTGGATCCTGCGCAGACCCGCCTCTGTTTCATTATGGAAGATTGGATACAACAACAACACCAAGGGGGCAAAAAACAATCACACAAACTGAAGGGGAAATGAAGTAATTTTGTGGATTTTTTTTTGCTTTTCTTGGCACGCAATTCAGGATTTTTTTCTTGCATGTATCTGCAAGAATGCCGGCATGTATCTGTACAGTTGGATAGTTGATTTTTTATCGCATCCATCTCACAGGAGGGAAAACAAAACGATTTCTTTCACCTGATATGGAATAGATTGAAGCACGAGTATGTTCATATGTGCGGGAAAAATGGCACGAAAAGTTGCAAAGTTTTTCAGACCGTTTTGATATGTGTGCACTTTTCTTTTCTTGGTATTTACACAGACTCGTTTTTTTGAATGTATCTGCGCACTGAACGAATTGTTTTCGTTCAATGAAGTTCACTGAAGCAATGGTTTTGAGTAAGAGATTCTGAATTCGAGGTATTTGCGTATTTCTGGCAAATTTCTGGCGAATGATAGAAATGTAAATCCTTGAAGAATTTAATGGGGGGTCTAGAGTAATTGTTGCCGGATAAATTTAGTCTCTATTAATCCGATACTGATTGATGATAGGGGCTGATGGAAGATACGATATAAATTCTGTTAGGAGGCGCTCTATTTTAGACGGCAAACATAAACAGTGGAATGAATGTGTATGTCGGTTTGTGAAATACCAGGTATCAGTTAAAGATGCTTAAACATTTAGAGAAGTTTAATGTTGATGTTTGATAACGTTAAAGTGAAATAGGCACTTAAATTTCCAGTATAAAAAATTGTTGTAGTCTTTATAGGAGACGACAAATAAAAGGGTCATTGGGTTTTGCTCACCGACATCGAATGCACTCAAAAAAAAATTCCACACAAATATCGAAGCATAAAGTGTCTAACTTCAGTCTAAGAAGCAATTACCAAAGCAGTGCATGACTTCCCATTCAGCATTTGATGCACTATCGTCTTGCAGTCTTCTGCATCTCGAAATATTTCAGCAAAAATGTATTTCTACTCAATTCTTAGCTCTTTTGATGCAGAATTTTCGCTTAGAGCCTAAGAAAGATCTAATCTTAATTTAAATTGTTTTCTCGAAGCACACACAAGTTAACCAGTGTTCTTATGACATAGTCTCTTCGAGATTCGTTAAAATCTTTAAGTTCTCATGATGCTCTTTACAATGCTAGCAGTAGGTCTTAAGAGCCAACTGCAATAGCCGTACCAAAACTTAAGCTTATGTCAAGACTAGACGAAAAGTAACCAGAACTATCTTAAAGCGTCCATAATTAGATACAGAAACTTATGGTTGAAACACAACAATGCGTCAGAGTCAGCGTTGTCCTTCAACGCACACAATTCAATGGACATGCACGAAATACTGCGTCGACCTACGTAAGTGAAAAATGAGAGAGGTGAGAGGATCGTAATAAAATGTAAAACGTAATCTCCACGCACGTCATTATTCAACATGTTGGATATTTTTTTGACAGAGGGATGCGCTGTGAGAGCGAAATTGCTTCCCAAATTGAGCAGTGCGTCAACGCACACCCTCCATAACATGAAGTCGGCCACCGCAACGCTCTGTTGTGTCTCAACCATTAAGGAGAATCCGACTGTCAACTGCCATTTGCATACGTAGGGAAGAATTTATTTCTCTCTCTTGAGTAGACAAAGTGAACGAACTTAACGAAACTGAACGAAGCGATTATTATGGTCACAATGGATAATTTTTGTGTATTCGCTTGGTTGCTTATGTTTCGTACTGCCATTATAGTTGACCCATTGTTCAGATTTTTCAGATCGCGAGTACAAGCTGCCGAGATGAGATTTCCTCGTGCTGTTGTGGGAATTACTCTCCCGGATAGGGTGAGAAACACGGCAGTGAGCGAGGAACTCAATGTTGGGCAGCTGCTTCTTCAAACGGAAAGGGCTGTACTTCAATGGTTTGGTCATGTGACACGAATGTCCTCATCATCACGACTTCCGAGGCGTGCCTTGAATGCGATTCCATAACGTAGGCGACCGCTTGGCAGACCCAGGACGAGATGGTTGGACCAAGTTCAAACACTCGCTTAGTTGCACTTGGCCATAGCTCCTGATGAGTTAAAGTCGATGGCGAAGGATCGAGTTGCCCGGAGATCTCTCGTGCATGCATTGCCCCCGCGACCCCTTTAGTGGAAAATGCGGGTCACTGAAGATGAGTTGAGATGAGAAGAAGTTTTTGCCAAGTAATTGCCATCTTCTTCCCATTAGAGTCGTTAGATGACGAACAGATTATATTTCTTCTCAGGTAATCGCTGTGAGAAATGTCTAGACGCATAGCATGCACAATGTTTGGAAGTCCCACTACCATGCGTGTACATATCTTTGCGACTAAGGCCGGGTATTGATCAATATTTCTTTTTGTTCAGCGCCAGCCATTGAGCTCGTGTCGTGGACCCTATGTCTAGATTCAGTCATCGTTCATTTACTTTCTACAGGGTGATATATTTACATAGAGTAGTGCTAGAGACTTCTCCATTTCTGAACCCTCTTTTCCAAGTATGTCCTCTCCTTCATTTCCTTGGACTCGTATATGTCCCGCTAACCAACATAGGGGTCACCATGTTTAGACTTGATTGAGGTTGATTGAGGATTTCGTTGACATTCAGTCTGTATAACTTGACCAACTTCAACGTCAGAATATCCGACGCTGCAGCTCTAGTTGCCGCTTACTGTCGAAGTACGTCAAAGAAAATAACAGGAATTTTTTTAATTTCCCAATAATTTAATCTTGTCTGAATGTTTAAATGTTCCATTCTATTTTTACCTGCACCATAACCAAACTAACTTTCACACATGACAAATTATTTAGTCTTCTAAATACAAAAATGTATGGCCAAAGCAATAAGTCCTTTCCATCCCAAATTAAGATTTAAGAGGTCATATAAAAATTATGACCTTAAACCACTACTATTATGACTGCATAAGTCGCTAAAGTGAACTTAAGTTTAAGTCCCAAACGATAGAAAAGTTAACGAAAGCAGCATTCGAATGAAAAGTGTTCATTTGGGAAGGCTCCTGTCAAATTTACCTTCGATGGGAATTGCTCTCACCTAAAGGACCAATCATAATGATCGTAAGGAAACTTAAGTCAACTAACGCAATACAGCGAATACAAAGAAATGATATACTGTGACCATAATAACCGCTTTGCTCAGTTTCGTTAGGTTCGTTCACTCTTGTCGTAGGATTGAAATCAATCGATCTTCCATCGATTTTTCTTCCAAAATCTTACACTTTTTCGATGCATTAAATTTTTTAGTTATACCACGAATTATGTTTATATATTTCACATAACGTTTTCCTTTTTTTTCCTTTTGTTTTTACAATCTGGTTTGGCAGAAAACACAAGTGATTTAAGTTCCTTAAATCAATTATGAACTCTTTGAAATACACAACGATGAGCTAAGAACAAGAATGTGTTGCATTTTTCTTAGATTCGTCAAGTTTCGTTCACTTTTGGTTTCTTACAAGAAAAACCTTTGACGTTTCATTTTATAAACTGTTAGATTCGAATATTAATTCAAAACTTTTTCTGTTCATTTTAATAACTCAACAAATTTCTTGGCGGAGATAGAAGAAGCAAAATGACATCACTCATTTGAAAGCAGCCTTCAGTGAACTTAACGAAGAATTATGTCATAAACTTCTGTTTACTTTCGACTATTATAATTCGGCTTTTAAGTCTGTGAAGTTAAACGAAAGTAAATGAGGGAGTCAGATATACATTTTCGCCGTATGCGCTAAGTTGCTTAATCAGTCCTACGCTAGAACAACCAATAATGGTTGGTCCTTAACTCACAAGCGATGGACCACCGACCAGCTCCTTTTTTTTGTTCTCTTGACTGCCAGTTAAACTGAGTGGTTGCAGTTTGTGCAAAATTCCGTGAGTGTCAAGGAAAAAATGTGCACAACATTTTACTAATTAAAATAAAGTTCCATTCGAGATTGTTCATTTTTCACGAGTCCAATGAATGTGTTCAAAGAATGAGATAAATGTTTGATATCTCTCTTTCTCAAAAAGTGAGTAAATGTATGCATATCTCAGCTTCGATAAACTGTGTACTTTTCGGCACTAATTGAACTCTATTAGCCATTTATCTGTGTACTCACAAGCTCAAGCCAAAAAACACACACAAAAAGAAACGGAAAAAATGGCCCACCCTATTTGCTCCCTCAAAACGTAAGCCAACCTCACGGGTTGGCACGTAAAAATAAAACAGACGTACGAGTATAACTTACCACCAGGAAGGTCTTATCTATGTGGAACGACTCCGGGACTAATATGCATATCCGTTCGGATAAACTAACGTCGCCCGTTACACGTTTGTAATCCCGCATTTTCAGATAAATTATCTGCGGCATACAGAACCGGCAGCAACAACAGCAGCCATAGTGTAATGGTAATTTCGTAAATCAAAGTCCAAACGTATAAGAAGGACTACACGGCCGAGACCAACACAGGCACACGAGAGTGCAACCACTGCGCTTCGGTCACCGCCAGCCTAAGCTCTTCTCCATCCGCCCGAGCACGGAGCCAGCAGCCAGCAGCCAGCAGCCAGTTGAAGGAGGTGGTGGTGCCAGTAGTTGGGTGGTTAGTTAACTCTTTGCCAAGTTCCTATCTCAAATAGCTACAAATCCCAACATCAAAATGAGAAACACCAACTGCGAGCGAAGTAACATGGAGCGAGGAGATCATCGTCGTCGTCGGAGTCGTCGCGGTCCTCGCCTTCGCCTCCACCTGAGACACCCATCTCCGCACAGTAGTTATTCGGGAATCGCACATGGCTGTGCCGTGCTTAATGTATCTTATCGAATTTAGCATTTGGCAAAAAGGATGATGCCACAGAGCAACCGTGGCCGAACGTACAACAACACCCAGCCGAAGGGGATACATACGCCGGACGGGACTGGACTGGAGACTGTGCCACCACCTCCTTCGAAAATAATGGTGGTACACAATCCCAACGAATGGGGGACAGAGCGAACAAAGCGAGAACTCTTTGATAGATATCCGACGAGATAAGGACGTCATGTCGTGATGATGATGCTGAAGATGATGCTGCAGATGGGTAGAGGGCAGAATAAAACAAGAAGACTCGAGGAGAGAGCAACCATTGTAGCAGGTTTTCACTCGGATTCCACTCAGAGAGAGAGGAGTTGTTATTTGCTGCGCACCTTCCATGGGTATCTTTCGGTTTTATTATGGCATGGTTGTGTTCTTTTATTTTGGGCGCCTTTAAGATGTCTGCTGTCCTCGGTAATGGGAAGGATGGATGCTGGATGCGGCTGCTGCATCTGCTGGAGGAGGAATGACGCGCTACATGCTCTTTTGGGGCCATTTTGGGGAGAATTTTATTGTTATTGCTGTTGTTGTTGAATTCCATTGTGGATAAGAAAAAGCGACATGCACGCACACCACCTCACGTCACTTCTGTCGCGCCTTCTGTCTTCTGTTCTCTGATTTGCAGTCGCGCTCGGTTGCTAGTTGCTGAATTTGGTTAAATATTTATCATGACGAAACACAAAAAAAAAACCCCAAACTCAAAAAATTAAATTAAAAACCATTTGAAAATGTCAAATGCCCCTGCAACGGTCGTGACTGTCATGTTTAGAATATCGTACAGCGGATGCCAGAAATCTCGGCCGCCATTTGGGACGCCCACGTAGCGGTCGTCATGCATATTAGCATTGTGAAGGTGTTGAAGCGTGCTATAAAATATGACATAAAAAGCCAAGTTTATGTCAACAACTGCCAAGGGAAATGATAAAGAATATCAATTCCGGCTGTATCCTGATGCGGAGATCGTCCAATAAGCAGGTAATTTACAGCGGAAAGTAAGACGCTTGAAATTTATTTCAGCTCAATAGCGGTTCCAAATTTAGGGGCCAGAAACTTTCGGGTTCGGAGAACCTGTCGTCGGTCGTCGAAATAAAAGATGTTATTGGCCAACATAAATATTCTTTGAGGATTATGGTCGTCCGATGTGGACGTGAATGGGGGTTGGATTTATCATCCAGCAAATCTTGATCTTTGACATAATGCCACCCAAAATTTAGTTCGTTTCAAGCGGGTTTTGTAAACTCTGTTGGAGGACAGTGTTGATGTGAAACAGGGTTTCTCGGTTTAATTTAAGCCTCATTTTGTAAAGATTTTAGCGAAAAAATTTTTACTCCAAATTCGGCTTTGAGATTCCAAAAGATGGACGTCGTATGAATTTTGACATTTCGCGACTGGAAGCGCTGGAAAGATTAGCTTGGAGCTCTTCAAAATGTGAATCAGTTCTAGGATATAAATTTGAGAATGCAAAAGTACTAGAATAATTGTGACAATTAAGTTCAGTCATATGTAGTGTAAGCTATTGATAATTTCCTGGTTTTTGGGTTTCTATTGAGCAGAACATTAACTTTAAGAGGTAGCTGTCAAGCGTTTCCATAGATCGAAAACTAAATACACTTTATTCGCGTTCTAATATGACGGAAAGAAAGAAAAGACCCACCCTGTAGACAATAAATTACTGCAAGAATCTATTACAATTTTTGTAAATGTCATAAAAGTGACGCAGACTAAAAGTTATATTTGTTTTGATTTTTTTGTTCATCATTTAATTTTAAACAGAAGTATTGCACCAATTTTTGCACAAATCAGCAGTTCTTTTTCCGTCAAATTTCCTTCGCGCAACGTCAGTTTGCCACCTACTTCTGGATATTATTTAAGACACTCATAAACCCGGAACATATGTGTAGCCACACAGCATGCATTAATGCGTGCAAACATGCACAATCTTCTGGCAGTCGTTTGCTGTCACTGTGAAAGTGACAATTCTTTGGCGTTTGCAAAAAGTTCTTAAGTCGGAAACTGTAGTTTTTCGTAGAATCAAATTGAAAATAGATTTATTATTTGCAAATCGGGATTAAATGTGTTCGAAAAGAAGAAATGATTGCAACTAAGCTCTGAAATTAAGTTGTGTTAGACTTAAGTCGTTAATACCAAATGAAAGAGAAAAAACAATTGAAATAAACCCAATCAAAAACCGATAATGCTTTTTGACTTAAGACCTTTTTGCCTAACGTCAATGAATTGATTTCGAAAAATAAATTCTTCTTGCCACGGATGTGGAAAAGAGCAATAAATTAAAGAAAATAGCTGCTTTATTATTTCTTTGGAAATCTATTAAATTCCATTCCATTTTAATTTCTACAGTCGACTGCAAGTTGTAAACAGTCACTTACATAAAACGTCAAATCTCTAGATTCAACCAAATTGTACTAGAACATTTGGATTGCATCAAAATTTAAAATAGAGACAACTTGCATCGGTGCTTGGTCGTGCAGTTAAAAAAATTGTTCATTGTCCCAAAACTGTACCAAATACAGTCAAAATCGCTTATAACGACATCGGTTATAACGACGTATAGCTTATCGGACAAAATTCTTAGGTCCCGCCTGAGCTCCATTATATGTAATCCAATAGCATAAGAAATCGTTTATAACGACATATCGCTTACAATGACTAAATTCGTCAGTCCCTTGAAGGTCGTTATAACCGATTTTGACTGTATTAATGATCTACTACAAGTAGTTTGCATCAGAATCAGAAATAAAGACAGCTTGTATCAATGCGTGGCCGCACAGTAAACGCATGCGTCCATTTACATAAAAAGTCACTTACACCATTTTACTGCACGCATTTTAATGCAAGTCTGTTGCAAGCAATAAGACATCAAATTAAGGGCGTGGTTATCGAGATGAGGTGATTTAGTGGTATGCCACTCATTATGTCTCGAGATCAATTGTTAATTTTTTTCTGTGGATCGACCTTGGTCTCTTTTGTATCAGAGTGTCATCTGTCTCTAGCGCTGCACTCTAAGTTGGTTAAAGTCCGTTTCAACTAGTGCTCCCCATCACGTCTGCGCTTCTTCCATTTTCTCTTGTCTTTCCGACTGAGAAACTAATGCTGTCCAGACCGAAACTGTCTTATCCATTTGCCGTAGATAGCATAGGCACTTTAGGCATTGAATCTGTAGATTTTTGGCTAGGCGATGCCGCTGTGCATTTAGCGACACAGAGCGAAGTGATGCAATATCATTTCAAGCTCGCATATGGCAACTTTTACATCACACATCACTTCTTTCATGAAGAAACCAGACAAAGACTCTAAATGAGCTGTAATTGCCTGATTTATATTATAAATGGACATTAGGGCCGGTTAATGAGGCAGAAGCAGAGACTTGTTCTTATTCCTGTTCTTGTGGCGATACAGTCCGATGTTGACTTGGGCCTCAACCTACAAACCTCTCCAACTAGCACGATCTTTAGCTGTCTCCAACTACTCCAATCAAGTTCACAAAGGTAGACACCTTTGCATCCGCGATCACTTTATCTTTCAACCAGAGATTTCGTCTCTTACTCCTTCTCGAACCATTAGGCTCGGATTCGAAGATTCTTTTATGTCTGAAGCATACAGCCTTGGCCAAATGTATTAGGCACCCTTATCTCGTTGTCTTTGCCAAATCCCTTATCGGAAGTAAGTAGTTTGAATTTTATGGTTTTCGGCGACACTATCTGAGATTGTAAACGATTCCCTCTCATTTCAAATTTTTTTTGCTTTGAAGATATGACAAATCTTAAAGGGTGCCTAATACATTTGGCCAAGGCTGTAATACCGCGTCTGTGTTACCATTTTTGCGTTAAGTACGCAGCCCATCAGGCATACTTTGATATGACGCATTTTTAGCTGTTTTCATTTCTCCAGTTTTGCAGTTAAATGTTAAAAAACAAAAACTGTCAACGGACGAAGCATTTACTTGAGACAGTCCGTTGTTACGAGAGATTACGTTGCTCTCATTGATCTCGTTTTTTAACAAACGCAGGATCGGTAGCAAAAAGCAGTATTTGAGGCTGAGCCATTCTATTGCTTGTGTTGGAAGTCAAACGTCACTAGACGGTAGCATGAACGCAGAATTGTGTTTCAGGCATTAGCCGAAGCTGTGGTGTTCATTCGCTCGGTTTAGCCGACTGATCTGTGCCTTCCAGGCTGTGTCCACATCCTTGTTCACATCGAAGGGTTCACGGTAATATTTTCTCCTTCAATCACCTTTCTAGAGGAAGGGAGTCAAGAGTCTTTCTTTCGAGGGCACCAAGAAACAGATCTTCTGTCCGCTTTATCGTCCAGCTTTCGGCCGTTTATAGCAAGACTGGCAGGATAAGTCGTTGTAAAATTGCAGCCCTGCTAATGGAACTCGATACAATTTGTTTGGTCTATCCCAAGCTTGTCGACATAACCAGGGAATGATCCGGCTGAGATAAAATTGGACAACATATTCTCCAAACATCCTGATACATCTGACAAGGAAAATTGAGTACAAAAAACAAGCAGTCACTGTGACTAATGTCTTAGGCCGTGAATGCGTTTGCGTCTAAAAGATTTGCTGGTAATTCACGAGTGATACATCCATGATGACGTAGACAGCAGCATTCTTTTCAATCCGACTCAAGTCGAGTGACAAAAAACAATTCGCCTTCCACTTAGGATCCACCGATGATCCGAAGGTATCTTCTCTCGAGAATTTTTGCTTAAAATGACGTCAAGTCTATCATAGACTTGCGGTTAATCTAAACCGTACCCCCGCAACTGGTTGCGGATCTCTCGTTTGTGAGTCCCCTCCACGATGACGTTTGTTTTTGATGATTCGTCCCCGCATTCCCAACGTCGCCATGTCATACTTTATCACCCCAATGTCAACATAATTAAACAACTTAAGTCAACAAAATGCATTCGAGTGTAAATATTTGAATGAGAAGAAAAAAATAATTCAACTGAAATTCACACGCAAAGTCAAGTGCACTTCAAGTGATTTGCTATTAATTTTGTTTGGCTCGAAAAAAAAAAGTGAACTGAGTCTTCCCCGGACCGCATCAAATCAAAAGATTATAAAATGTTTGCAGCTCCAAAAGTTATTGCCGCCACAAGGTCGTCGTAGTCACTTTACGATCGCGTTATACCTCCCGTCAGGTATCTCACACCTTCCTGTCCATCTACCGCCGACTGCCGTCAGAGAGCCGGCAGCGGCAGCGGAACAGTGCGAAGTTTGTATCTTTGCCGACGGTGAATGGGCTATAAAACCAACCGAAAATTGCGCACTGACTCACTCTGTTCTTTTTTTTTGGCCTAGAAAGGTTTTCTTTTCTTGGAGTTACATAAGCTTTTCACAGACCGATTGTGGATGGTATCTAGGTTGGGGAAGTGAATATTCTTTGGATGACGCTTCCAAGAATAGTGGCAACAATTCGCGGTATCCGAGATGACGCTGGGATCCCGACTCGTGCCATTGCCTGACAGACTCATCAATTTCGGGGGAATTTCCGTCGAGTGGTTAATTTTGATTAATTCACAGGGTGATGCTCTTTTTTGGTTTTTGATCGACAAAGCGAATAAGTCAAAAATACAAAGGCCCAGCGTGGACACGATCGTTTGGTTAATTTAGTGGGATTATTAATTTTGTGGAGATATATTTTGTCATTCTTGTTGTGAGACCCCTTCCGACAGGCACGAAATTGCGGTCGAAATTTATTTGCGGTCGAAAATGCTCGGGGTGAGACTTTGGTGATTCTTTTCGTAGCTTCTTATTTTATCGAATTGATTGATCGGGGATGGATTTGAAAATGAATTCGTTGGCTGTTGACCGCTTCCGCAGAAGTTGTTTTTAAGCATTGTTTTTGGAATAAAATTTAAAAGATTTTCGACCTTTAATCTGAAAATTGTGGCAGAAAGGAACATCATATTATTTCTTCAATTTTGGTAAGAAAACATTAATTTTGGCAGAGCAAAATTTCCGAGTGGACCACCCCATGATTTGTCAGAATTTTATATAAAAAGGGCAAAAAACCAATTCCAAAATAAAAATTCTTCTTCTTCTTCTTAGGGCGCTCCAGTCCGAGGTATACCTGAGCCTCACTCAACATGCCTCTCCAGCCAGCACGATCTTTCGCCAGCTGTCTCCAGTTTCGCACATCAAGCCGGCCGAGGTCCCCCTCGACTTGTGTGCGCCGCCTTGTACCTGGACGTTCTCTGTTGCGTTGTTCCACAGGCTCAGAGTCGAAGACTCTTCGGGCCGAAGCTAAGTTGTCCATACGCTGTGCATGGCCTAGCCATCTTAGGCGTTGGATCCGTAGACGCCTAGCTAGACTCATGTCACTGTACAGCCCATACAGTTCGTGGTTGAACCTTCTCCTCCAAATGCCATCAACGCAAACAGGACCAAAGATCGCGCGCAAAACTTTTCTCTCGAAATAAAAATTGGTTCGAATTCATTTAAATCTAGTCCTTTGAATAGGTTTGCAGCAAAACAGCATCAGTGGTGTGCGAAATTGGGGACATCTATCGAAGGATTGCGCTAGCTGGAGAATCTTGGTTGTTTGAGGAACAGGTCCACCTCGGACTGTAGCACAGACTGTTTTTTATTAGGCACAGCAAAAAATTTACGGGGTACATTTTTCAACGCGCATTCCTTACTGCGAAGGCTTTCAAGAAATGCAGTTTATTTTAGAGGCTGCGCTTGTAATATCTTATTGGTCGTAATCTCTTAACAGTCGCACAACAGAAAACGAAACGATAAACCAAACAGAACTTCTTCTAAAACTTTTCGTCATGTCAAGTGAGACTACAGTGTGGAGTGGACTAGGGCCTAGCTTCTACAGCAAATAACTGTGCTGTGCTTGCTAATGCTCGCTCACGAGTGGAAGGGTCCGACTTCGAACGGTGAATTTTGGAATCTCGACAGTTATTTTTTTTTTTGTAGGATTTTTAAGACTACTGGAGCACTCAGACTTAAAACTGGTCCATTGTACTGCCAGGTAGCAACCTACTCCAGTGCCGTTAATTTGATCCCAACGTCAAATGGTGACTGGACCAGATCGATTTCACTGAGATTCGAACCTGGGATCCCTCTTACTTGGGGCAGGCACTTAACCAACTGCACCATCCAGTCGAGAGGTGGAGTTGTGAAAATTAAAGTTGGCGTGTCTGGGATCGAACCATGGACATACAGCGTGCGAGTCAACGAAATTACCAAACGACGCGTCGACCACCCTCTTTAAACTCAGAACATTTAACGAACGGCATTTATTGTTGGCGTTATGTCAGAAATAAAAAAAAATGACAGCTGTCATCGAACTACTGGACGAAAAGTTTTGATCTTTCGTCAAACTTCAAATTTCTTTTCACAAGTAGTTTCTACTTAACGAAACGAAGTTGACGAGTCGTTGAATATTTGAAATGCTTGTGCTTCGACTGACAATGTGGTTTTTCACGTCATCTGTCATTTAAAGGAGCAGATTTACCCTTAACTTTAGCCACTGTGTCCCGTGCCTTGTCCGTCATTTTATCAGGTCGCTGATGTCGTGATAAAAAATCATAAGCCCAAAGCAAATGCCCCCTATCAGGACATTTCAAAAGTCGCTCGCCGATAACTTATGCATACGAATTAGTTAAGTGCTTCCGCTTTCAGACATCCTCCTCCAATCATTCCCTATCCTAGTCCAGTCTCCTCATAAAGATGCTCGTGTCCAAAGAACACCGAAGACTTCTAGATATGCAAACGAAATCACTTCATTCTACGGGCAATAGAGATTATCATACCTCCCTTGGCATCTGCCACTGCAATTATATCCCACCGCCACTAGCCACTAGCCACTGACCACTGGCCACTAGTTTCAGTGTGCAAATGTAGCTCGAAACAAATGACATCACATTAAAATGGACAAAACGTTTTTCGCGTTCCGCGTTCCACAAATAAGCGCGACAACAACGAGACGTCATTGTGTGGACTCTCGGTGGTGGCTGCAGCAGCGGCAGCAGAACAAGTGAATGCTCGTATATTCGCAGCAACATTTCAATTTGACATAATGAGATATTCCTTAAGTACAAAACGGCAACCTGTCAGTGTATTGCGTTAGCCGCTGTGAGGCGCACAGCAGCGTCAATAACGGCTGCGCACCTATTAACCGGCTTCGAAGTCTCATAACTCTTTCGTTCCACCTCTGCTTCTTGCGCGATCTACTTAGAGACAGGCAGGGATACACACTCAAAGGAGACCACGACAACGACAACGACGTCTTCTTCGTGACCATGTGACATCTCAGCTGTAACGTTAACGCTCGCGCGCAGATATATAGATCAGATAGGACATTCGATGTTGGGATAATTGCTGCTTATAACTCACCGCACAGCGTGCGGCTAAGATGTTTCCTACCATCTCCTTGCCGTCGCCCTGGCTACGACTTCGACTTCAGCTTCGTTTTTTAATTGGCCCGTACGTACGCAAGGCTCGCCGAGCAAGTTTTCTCCCCAGCAGCGCGCGCAAAAGCCCTATTAACTGCGGTGCGGGTCGATCAGAATCCGAAAACCAAATAAGTCCACGCACCGTGCGGCCGTGCAGCTCTTCGCGTCTGCGGAGCTATAAAATCCCCCAAAAAAAAAAAGAAACACCGAGGAGGAAGGATGACGACGGGACGAACGAGAAACGCACACAGGAATAAAATTCTTTAATTAATTACATCCAGCGGGACTCAAAGGGACCGCGGGCGATTTCCTTTGACGATGTGTGACCATAGGTCATTGATGGTTGTATCCCTCCTCAGATCCTTGTTGGGTTTGTTTGTCTCTCCCTCGTCGCCCGGATCCGTCGATATGCTGATATGCTGATGAGGTGAGTTGCGGCCAGCTCTATGCGCGACGGCGATGAGATTTCAGGTGATAATGATGGTGATGGTGATGTTTGTGGTTTGGAAATTTGTCAGCAAGCTCCGGGTGGACGAAAAGGATTTTCGCCGAAACGAGGGGACGGGTTGCTTGGGCAGCGATAAAATTCGGGGCACACACGGGACGGGATCAGAGGATGCTGCTCGTCAGTCGGCGCCTGCTCGTGACGACGCACAGGATCGAATCATGGGTTTTACCAGCAATCGGTTTTATTAACTCAACGAAGCCAAGTTCTAGGGCAGCGTTTTACGAACGGGGTGACACTTTACGATTCCCCGGTGAATGACGAGATGTACTCCTCCGGACTTACTCGGAAATCGCTGCAATAAAACCGGCCTTACCGAGAAGAGGTCTCGACAGTGACTCATTCAACGCCGCTCATCACCCCTCGCATTTAGACGGGTCACTTCCAAGCCCTCCGCGCATTCCATTCCACTCATCACCGTTTGTCACATGAATGCCCGCAGAGATGATCGATCGAATCGGGTCAGTTCCTCGGGAGAGATTAGCATTCCTGAGTGGGATTCCACGCCATCCCCGGACAAAGCAACAACACACCTTTCTCCACTTGACAGACGCTGCCCACGACACGGCGATATCTCCTCAACCTGATTAAACCGATCACTCAAGGAGCGCACCCGGGCCGGGGTGCCTTTTGATCTTCCGTGGCAGAAACGTCGACTTGTAACGCTAATCACCTCCAATCCACAATCGGCTTAGGATTTCCAACCGTGTGCACACTTTTTTTTTTGTCTCCGCTTCGTCGTGTCCAGATCTGTTCTCTTCCGTCATCGCACACAGCAGCCGCAACAAAATTTCACGGCGTTTCTTCAAACGACGCTGAGCCGCTCTCAGGCACACACATCTGACCGCTCTGGGTCACAACCTAGGCTAATAAAACGCGGCCAGCTCTTGTGAGATGAAAAAAAAAACCAAAAAACTGCAGAGATTATGACAGCGACCCGTTATGTCAGAGCAAACATGCAAGACGTTACGAAAGCGAATAAAATGTTGCAAGTTCAAGGGATTTAGGTTTTGGTCGCGTTCCCTTGGCCAGAGGTGACAGTGTCGGTGTCGGTGTGGTCAGAGGTGTGAAGTCTGTGCAAATGTCAGCAGAAAAGCAGAAACAATCTGCACACACAATAATATTGACGTCTGACGTGCATTTGTCCGTCAATATTTGCACTTCACATGTCAGTCGGATTGCTGTGTGCGCTGTCACATTGTGACAGGTACCCTGGGTGCGTATGCGCACGGTCTTAATCTGATTTTTTGTGAGACCGCCTTACAATCTAGATTGCTTGGTGTTTAGAAAGCGGTTTCTTCATCGTCGCAATCGTCGTTGTTGTCGGACAACTGCGTGCGTCGCGTCGTCTCCTTGGGCTTCGTCGAGGTGCTCTGCTGTATGCCAGTATGTTCGCTACAAGTTCCATGGTGTACAACATTCCGTTTCGCCAATGTATGCTGGCCGAAGCTGTGTGCAAACAGAGAATGAAATTCACGCGTTCCAGCGTTCGCAAAATCCATGTTTGGGAATTGTTAGAGCGCGGCAAAAACACATTCTTTCCTCGCTTCGCCCCGTTCATTTGTTGTGTCGGACTTATGCAATTGCCAGTCGAGAGGGAGAAGGTTCAAAAGGTTTCTGGCTTTGATGTTATAACCATATGGCCAGATGGACATTCTTCTCGTGTGCACATGTTTTGCGCGCGCAGAAAATCCCCCTTTTTCTTAACGGATTCTCTGTACACAGCGCGCAAAATCGCAGACTCTGTGGCAACAATGAAGAATGAAAGCGTTCACACTGCGAGACGATGCAAAATGGTGTTCCAATTGCTTGACAGTTTTGCTGTGATACCAGACACGCTGCGGGTTGACAACTTTTGAGAACATTTTGCTTGGAGAGTGAATGCAAAAATGTTCAGTCATGCGATGTTTTCCGTTTTTGTTGTTGCCTTAAATGAACATGCGAGGCGATTTGTTGTGGGTAAAAGAATTTGGGACTTTTGTGGTGGATAGCGCTATGTGGAGTTGGGTGGAAAAGATGAGGGAATTTTACTTGAATTCAATGAAATCTAGCGAAGCCATTGCTTGCAATTGCGCTTCTGAATGGAGTAGAGGTTCAGTTTGGGGCGGATTATAACTCAAAACAACTTGACGTTTGCTTATGTCATCGGAATGTCACAATTGCGCATGATTCCGATTATGAAATCAATGATGTCTGGCACAGCCATTGACTGGAATTGTGCTTCTGAATGGATTAGAGGCTTGATTTGGGGCGTGGCAGATTATAGCCAACTTGAAGTTTACTTATGTCATCGATGGAGCAGATTTGTGTTCAGAAAGCAAACCTGCGCCACAAGAGGTCGCAATGATTAGAGGGGTAAACTTGAATTGGACCACTTTTATCGCGAAAACTTTGATCTCTTGCTGCTGCTTAGGTTGTGAAGCAACATCTGAACGACAATGCCTGGACATTGTGTCGTTGTACATTAACGGGGTAACTATAATGGCCGTACGAAAACTTAAGTTAATGTCATAAGCAAACGAAAAGTAACCAGAAGCACTGTCAAATCTCAGAGTGGCTATAATTGCTTCAAAAGGGTTATTTTGTAAGGTTTGGTTTTTAAAGTGGCAACACTGTTTCTACAGATTGTCAATTTGACAGTTGAAAGTTGTTTTCTGGTTAGAACGTCTTGCAATTTTCCGGTGATTAAATTAACGCCAGTGGGCGCCGTGGCGTAATGGGTAGGTGCGTCCTATGCTCGATGTTGGAAAAATTTGCTGAGGGCATAATTTCGTGTAATGGACCTGTGAACTGGCCTCCACGATCCTGTGATCACACCCTTTTGATTACTTCCTTTGGAGGTATGTGAAGTTACTAGTCTATGCCGATAAACCAGAGACGTTGAACGATATGGAAGTCAACATTCACCGCATTATTGCTGATATATGGCCCCAGTTGCTTGATAAAGTTATCGAAAATTAGACTTCACGATTGTGCTTCAGCGTGTGCGTGCTATTGTTCCCTCACGAGTGGAGGGGAACTAAAGTTTAGTACCACTCCGAACGGCGAGATTGAGAAGCTTTTTCTAGACAGTTACAGAGGTAGAGCCGTAAAAATTTCAAAAATGTTTTTTTTTCGGGAATCGAACTCAGACTTTGAGCGTAGAAGGTGACGCACTCATCCACTACGCCATAGCGCCCTCTGAAAAAAACACCCTTTAGAATAATAATATAATAATGGCGGCGCTACAGTCCGAGGTGGACCTGGGCCTAGCTTCTCGGCAACCACTCGAGTTGTACGTACTATCGTTCTCTCAAGAGTGGAGGAGAACTAAAGTTTGATGCCGACTCCGAACGGCGAGATTGAGAAGCTTACAGAGGTTGAGGTGTAAAAACATCAAAAGTTGTTTTTTGGAAATCGAGCTCAGACTTCGAGCGTTGAAGGTGACCCACTCACTCACTACGCCATGGCGCCCTCTAAAAAAGTTTCTAAACTTAACAAAAATGCAGCTGTCAACTGTCAGTTTCAACGTGGAGAGGCAAAAGTGAACGAACTTAACGAAACTAGGTTTGCTGTTTCTTCATGCATCGCACTGAACGTGTAGAAATTTATTAAGACTCCGGCTCAGTTGGAAATACGCAACGTGAGTTTTGACGTGAGGTTGGTTGTCATCACGGCTTTAGTGTGCAGCTAATTCGTCGCACCAAGGAAAAGTTTGAGATTGAGTTCACTCTTTTGGACCTTAAGCCATCAACCAGACAGAGATTGGTGCGAAATGAATAGATATAATAAATAAGCTACGAATAAGCGACGTAGCGGTCAGTATCAAAGAAGACCCAGATATTACGATTCGGCGCCAACCATCTGAATTGGGCATCGCCAGAGAATCTTCTTCTGTTGGCGCTACAATCCGGGGTGAACTTGGGCCACCCAGAGAGTAAACCCGACTTACTTTGCGGTTGTACTTGGGCCTACATCCGCATAAGATTTTGCTGACGCAAGAATTGAAGTCGGATGACCACAGACAACGCCGCGAGTTCGCTAATTGTGCGCTGAAAATTATGGCCGGAGATCCGGATTTTGGCCACAAAATCATTTACAGTCGATTCCCTCTAAGTCGAATTTTCACGGGATATCAAAATTAGTTCGAGTTAGAGGGAGTTCGACTTAGAGGATGGTTTTTGTATGGAAAATGAGGAGAATGCCAAAATAAATATGGCGCAAGAATTCGAGTTAGAGGAAGTTCGATTTAGAGGGATGCGACTGTACGTCTTCAGACGAAGACCATTTTTGGCTCAGCGGTTATGTCAAAAAGCAAAATTGCCGTTATTGGAGCAAACACAATCCACAAATGTTCGAACAAGCATCAATGCATCCACAAGGATTGTTTTGTTTAGGCCCCAGTGAGTCAACAGTCGGATGGATGTATGTACAGAGATTAAAATCAATAAATGAAATGAAATGGAAGGGGGCAAATTTCTTGAGTCTCAGAAAGATGTATCGACTTAAAAACCGTTGCATAGCCTTTGGGGAGTTTGGGTGTCGTAAACGTGAACGTCTATTTGGAGGAGATCTGAATGAGCCCATGGGCCATGATGCTTCGGATTAATCATCTTCTACAAGACTACATGGTGGTATATGCTTTTATTAGTACAGAGCTCCAGTCCTGACAGTGATCCACCGAAATGTCAAACAGATTCAGCGACTCCTACAAAATTTTAGGCCCCTGTTATTTAAAAATCGCAAGGAAGTTGCCAAATTTGTTGAGTCCCAGAGAGACAACAAATGGGTAAGATGTCTAATCCGAAGCATCATGGCGGATGGGCTAATTCAGAGCTCCTCTAAATAGAAGTTAGGCTTAAAAACAAGGTTGGACCTTGTTGGACACTCCCAGAAGGACAAAGCAACGTTTTCTAAGGCGGCACAATGGGGAAGATGACGCCGAAGATGTGCCGCCGTAGAAAACGTTGCATAACCTTCTGGGAGTGCCCAACAAGGTCCAACTTTGTTTTAAACCTTAAAGTCTATTTGGAGGAGCTCTGAATGAGGCCATTCGCTTTGAATTAGTCATCTTCCCCATTGATTCCAAGACTATTTGAGGTGGTATATGCTTTTATCAGTACCGACCACCATCTCGCATCATGACAGCGCTGTCACAAATCAAACTGATAAGCTTTCATAAAACAACAACGTCTGGACGCACCAAAGAGCAGAATTCAGATCGAAAAAAAATAAGAAATAAATAAATTTGCATTTTATCGCCATCGACAAGCTGAGAGATATCCTTCTTATTGTGCGACCAAGTGCTTGAGGCCCCCAATAAAATTCCAATCGAAGCCCCGAAGAGGGCACAATAAACTGACGAATAAAACAAACCAACGAATCGGCCTGTAACCGCATGCAAATTAGAAATTCGTTTTGTTAATTAATTTATATTATATTTTTATTTGGTATTTATCCGCGTGTGATGGGGCCCGCTCTGCAGTGACTGCATTTAGGCGGGCAAGCTGGTTGCGTGCTGGCCGAGGTTCGTTTGGGGTTTTGTTTTATTTTTTTCTCGACAAATTTATATTTAATGAGATCCATAAAATTTGAATTTAAGAGAGAAATGCCGCCACCTGAGTCTCAAGTCCGGCTTCGAAGGGGGATAGCCGCGCGATGCCGCCGCGATGGATCGGGCGGTGGTGCGGCTGTCGTTCCTTCTGGCGCTGTTTGAGCGAGAGACGAGAGACGCGGTTGGTTTTGTTTTTATGGCGCAAGCGAGTTGGCGAGTGGGGTCCTAGCGTCGGTATGGGCATTTGATGGCACATAAAAGCATAAATAGTCCTCAAGTTGTGCGACTTGACAGAGTTGAAGAGATGGGGTTGATGTGACCGGTGCTGGAGCATAATGGACGCGCAAGGAATTGCGGCTAATTTTGCTTTTATCACAGCGAGTCAACTCCGGTATTCCGTCTCCCTTCTTTTTTTTGGATCTCGTGTTATTGAGACGTTTCTCATTGAGGATGCCTGTGAACGGCAGCAGCAGCAGCACCCGAGTCAGGTAGGGAAGATTTGTGAGCGGCGTGCATTGGCTGAGGATGACTCGGCGGGCGAGGACACTTCATGGGTGTTCTATGGCAGTGATAAAATTAGCAGGCAATCCTTTTGGGTTGCGAAATGGCATTTTGTATTGTTCCAAGGTGACGCGGGGTATGGCTGCCCTCTCATTAGAATGGCATTCCCATTGGGGTCTATAGATTTATGAGAGACTATTAAGTGAGGTTGTAAATAGTTTTTGTGTTTCTCGTTTGCGGGTGAAATGTGTTCATTCGGGTTTTGTTGATGGGATGGGAGATGTCTTGAGGGGGATTAGAGAGCGGATTACATTGTCTGAGTCACGGAGTTAAATACATCGCCTCCAGTCCCCATAAAGTGAAGCTTAGAATAGCGCCATCTATGTGTTGCCCTGGGAGCAGCATTTTCTCCGAATGAACAACAGATGGCGGTGTCCTCTGATCAGCGTCAATCCATAAATCATCTTATCACCTGTCATCGTCGCTCATCTCACACCACCCGTTCGATGACACAACCTTTTCAGTGAAGCGATATTTATCTTCCCACCAGGTGGTCACCTAATTATGACACGAAAACGTCCACAATTCCCCGGCTACTGGACGGGGCACAGGCAAAAATCATCTTCGTCTTCATTTTCGCCGACAAATTAATTTCTTTCACAAATAAATTAACACTCATTAGAGGCCCAGAATTGATGTTGTCGCAAGAAGGGAGTCGCAGACGCGAGATGAGAGGATCACCAATGGAGGGGACACGCCTGCGCGTGAGCGCCGCCAGCCACCGTCAACATCGCTGCGGTTACAATCTCTCATCTCCATCATGCGGCTTTGGAATACCTGCCGAGTTGATGACACGATCACCCGCTGTGATGTTACACCTCAGCTGAGTTGGGGATCCACCGCGCCAACAAATCAAAACCCAGCAATGTCCTACACCTACCATCTTGGCTGGCGGCTGCCCTCGTTTCGGGACAACACTTTGTCTCCGCGGAAATATGAAAGACTGACCAACGCTATGTTGGACCGTCGAAAAGATACATCATCCGGCAGTTTTCTTTTGTTACTGTTTTTTTTTTTTTTTTTCGTTTTGTCTCGTTGGGCGCACATGTCCCCCATGAATCACTGCGGCTAGGCTGCTGTAGCTGCACCTTTTTTCCGGTCTGTCCTCTCCTGCTTTCGTCACCTTATGGCGCCTTTACCTGAGCTGTGCTCAGAGTCCTTATCTCTTCACTGGCGCGACATTTTTTTCTTCTTCTTTTTCCTCTTTCGTGCTCTTCCGACTTTCGTGTTCGGTTTTTTATTTCATTCGTGTACCCGTACGTCTAGCTGCGGTGACCCTCGGAGCAGCAAGTTGACGGTGAGATGCTGATGCTGATGCTGATGGTGATGGCGATGACGGTCCTATGGTCTTTGCGACCTACTGGAGGACCATGGAGGAGCTGGTATTTGTCTGTTTTAACTTCAATTTTATTGCATTTTACCAACATTTACGTCGCGTTAGACGAAGGACCGGCTGAGTGAAGGCAGCCGTGGGTCTTTGCTGCTGTTGCCCCATGCGACGGGTGTGTGTGGTAAGTGTGAGGCTCTATTGCGCCAAGCTCTGTGATAACGTCAAATGGAACTCTTTTGTTTTATTGCGCAAATGAGGTTTACCTTGTTGGCCGCTCGTCGGTCGGTCGGTTTTATTGTGGTCCATACGAGATGTGGTAATGAGTTGAGAGCGAACAAGACGAAGGCGACACACAAAGGTGCCGCTGCTGCACATCGTGTAATGAGCGGATAGTTTTGGTGAACTTTTTTGTTTTTTCCCAATTGAACATGAAAAAAAAGGAGAAGAAGGGTTTGATGTTTTACCTCTCTGCGGCTTGCATCTGATAAGCATTTCAAACCACGAAGCTCATGGTGTCTTGAAAGATCGAACTCCGATAGGGGCATAATGGGGAGACTGGTTTTTCTCTATTTTATCACAAATTATAGCTTTTGTTATCAGAAAGTGACAAAGAACAACGTGCAGGCTGCGAAGAGAAGACTTTTTTAGGGAGTCTCATGGGATGTGATGATGATGCACGTGCGAAGGGCGTTGACATTTGAGGTGAGGTTTTCATTAGGTGACCGGTTGCTCAGAGGCAGACTTAATTAAGTGAAGGATTGTGGTTAGAAAATGGTAATTTGAAGACATGCAGGTGTCAGGAGCATGTTGTGAAAATGACCAGCAACCAAGACTAAAAAGGAACCAGTCTCTCGGTGAACGATCATCAACTGATGAAGAAAACGTGAGTTTACATCAAATGTCTGATCAGTCTTTGAATTGCAGAAGCAAGCGGTCTGTTAAAGTCCATCTCCCAATCAATTAATAAACTCTTGCTAATAAAACCATAAGCTAGAGATATTTTTTGGATGTAGTAGTCCAACTAACAAACGCGTCATGTCCTCAGAAAAGGACAAGGATTGCCAGGGACTAGCCCAAGTTAGCGCGGTTTTTTGAGTGGATGAAACGCAGATTCTGGCGGAAGATGTTCTTGCGGTACTCATGCTCAGTATTGTTCATGTAGCGAGCTCCATTGATAAAACTTGAAGAAAGTAACTCCAAAAGAGGCTCACCGAGTCAAGAAAATTTCCTTATAAAGGCTGACCTAACAGCAATGACAGTTCTTTCAATTGCTATGTATAAGCAGCTGTCAAATTCCAGCTGTTGGAATATTCACTAAGGTTTTTCATTTCAACGTGCATCGTTTCACGCTTGCGGAAATTATTAAAAAATATTATTAAAACTCCGGTTCAGTTGTAAATACCCAACTTGACCGTTAATTTTATCGTTAAGTCAGTCGTCATCGTCGCTCCAGCGTGCAGGCAATTCGTCGCACTGTGAAAAAGTTTGAACGGAAGTTGACTCTCTTGGACCCTAAGCCAGACACAGATTAATGCAAAAAGAAGAAAACATGCCCACTGTAGCGGCCAGTATCAAAGATCAACACAAATGGCGCATCGCCAGAGAGTCTTCCTCTTCTTTTTGTGGCGCTACAGACCAGGTTGGACCTAAGCCTCAAACAACAAACTTTTCCAGCTAAGTCGATCTTTTGCTAGCTGTCACTAAATGCGCACATCAAACTGGTTGAGGTCCGTCTCCAATTGGATGCGTCACCTCAGACGTGGACGTCCCTCGTTGCGTTGTTCCACTGGTTCAAAGAGAGGTACAGAGAGTCAACCCAGCTTAGTTTGCGGTTGAATTCGGGCACATGTTGGTAGGAGATGCAGATTTTGGCAAAAAAAAATCATCCTCTCGGACGAAGTCCATTTTTGGCTCAGTGGACACATTGTTGTTATTGGAGCGAACATAATACACAAGTGTTTGACCAAGCATCAATGCGTCCACAAAGATTGACTGTTTGTTGTGATTTATGACAGGGCAGCATCATAGGACCTTATTTCTTTCGCAATGAAGAAGGAGACATCGTTACCGTCAATGGTTTCAAGTAAGGAGTAATGTTAACCGTTTTTCTGTGGCCAGAGCTCGAAACTACCGGTATACCCAAGCTGAGGTTCCAAAAAGATGGCACTACAAGCCATACAAGCGACGCAACGCAAACGCAAGTTTGTGAAAAAGAAATTTGGCGACTTGTCACAGCATCAAAGGAAAGAGTCGAATGTGGCCAAATTACACACAATTACACGTCCGCACACATAGCATCAATTTCAGGCAACATCAAAGTCAGTCAATATCAATCGGTAACACAGCATAGTTCCATTTACCGAAATGATCGTTACAGCATCAGGGCCTAATGACGCCCCCAGCCGAAGACCTGCAGACAACTGCCATTGGTTGTGAATGGGTTTTCGGAACCTCAGTTGCAACAGTTTCTGCTCTGTTTCTACACTACGACAGATGAAACTGAACTGTTTGGCGAACATGGACGGTCTGTCGGCAGTAGTCTTCGACTCAATTGAACTTATACGGAAACAAATACAAAACATCCTTAAAATGCGCCGCAAGGTGGTGTCACTCATGCCAAAATGTTGAGCGCAGTGACAATAGGACACATGTGGGTTCTCGGCAATATTCTCCCTTACCGCTTCATTCAATTGGAACCTCTTTGTGCGCTGATGAGTGGCATGTCGACGATCTCTCACTGTCGCGTGCTCAACAAAATTCGACACAAAACGACGAATAATGTTGTCAGACGGTGGTTGTTGGCTACGATATTTTCAACGACAACTGAACGACTATTACAATGTACAGCTTCACTATTTCGGTGCGTTGCTTTTGTCAAGCGATTCATGGTTAAAATTGTACTGAATTGACGTTCAAAAACAAACATGTCTACTCCAGTCAATCAGTTAATAAATGTGAAAGTTATTCAAAATTTACACACTATACATAATTTTGGCGCACCCTGTACTTATAGCTAAACTTTTCGAACGAACAAAAATCGGAGTCTTTACATCACTAACTTCTCTGAGATGTTTAAATTTGTGAACTAAATTACGTTTTCTTGTTCATAAGTCAAACTTAACGAACTTAACGAAACATTTCGTCGACATTTTCACCGTGTGTCTGGTGAATTTTCACTTTTTCAGCTGGTTGGACAAAAGCGTATCGTTTCGCATTCAATAATCTACAAGTTTTAACAGCTTAGAAGCCATTGCAATGACAGTTGAATGTTGACAGTTCATCAATGGCGCGAATTTTAAAATAAATTCTTTTGTTGGGTGACCCCAAATGTTTAGACTGGGCTTTGGGCGATGGCCGAATAGCCTTCGATGGAGACGGTGTCTCGAGAGGGTCAATGGAAGTAAGTAGGTAAGTGGGCCCCTAGAGAATAACAGTCGCTGCCTACGTAGACCAGCGGTTTGGATCCATTATACCAAAGATCAATAGTGGATGTCAATAACATATTTTCTTGCAGCGCTATGGTCTTTGATGACAACTGATTCCAAGATTCATTAACGACAGTTAGGCATTTCCACAAACGTCTGACATTAAGAAGTTCGATAAAAGTCTTATTTTCGACTGTCTGCAAAATATTAAAACACATGCCAGCTTGAACCACCGAATCAATCGCCTTCTCTTTTTTTCCCAATGTCCATACCATTCCCCCATGACAACACTTTCAAGCAACTCACCACACCTACCAGATCCTGTCAACACTCAGGTTTTAATATTTGATGTTGATTTATGCCTCCTACCAATTTGAAACGTCACTCAGGGACCCCAGCAACGATAAATCCCCATTTCCAACTGGTCCTCGACGTAATCTTTCACGTCTTGTCAACGCTCATAAATCATCGGTTTACATGTCCTAACCAAAATAATCTACCTCAGACCATCCTTCAACTCTCGATAGACACCGACTCCAAACAGTCATTACACAAGTCTTATCGAACGGCGTAAATTTATTGCCAACAATCCACCTCCAGGTAGACCCTATCAGAGCTCTCGACGAGCATTTAATGACATATTTAGTCGATTTCCGGATGTCGCCACTTGTCTGTCTAATTATCTGATCCAAGACTCATTCCATAAACAAATCAAGAAAAAAGACAAGACTGAACCGAAAGAAAAGGAGAAGAGAAAACCCAAAACTGTGACTTTTGGGTTGGCAGAGCGTGCTCGACTGGCGTCAGACAGTTCGTAGGTCACATGGGCAATAAACTGAGGGACATACTCGTTCAGCGACCAAGGATTAGAGGCGGGATTGCATTGCACTTGGGATCTTATGAATGAAATTCCCCGCTGCGTGGTGTTGTGCAGTCTGTCAGGATAACAACAAGTGATAACAAAAGTCATTAGGTGAAGGACGAAGTTGGCTATGCGACTGCACAGGGATACCTGAAATGTCGGACGGTTTTGTGTTTTTTTTTTGTTTCCTTCGGGAAGAGGCCTTGCGTTGTTTTGAATGACAATTTTAGGGATAGTGTCTGTCGCCACAAGAAAATTACACGATTTCCGAGACGGAAAGGTCAATTCTTGAGTGCATGGGGTGTTTTTGTAGTTTTTTGCATCAAGGATATGGACGGGGATTTTGAGGAAGGAAGAAGTTTTGAAGTTTTGGTTAGCAATTGGAGAGTCTCAACAATTGACAATTTATTCAGAAGTGTGAGCAGTGGAATGAAGTCACAGATGAGGGCTATGAACTTGACGCTTCCTTAGGTTAGGGGGCTGCTAGAGAATTCACCAGCTTAGACCCGTTGTGATACCCACAGTCAGACTACTACCACAATAGCCCGTTCCAGTGATAGTGCCGTCGATTTGATCCCAACGGCAAATGATGACTGGACCAGATTTGGAAAACCGGATAACTTTGCTTTCACTAGGATTCGAACCTGGGACCCCTCTAACTTAAGGGAAGGTACTTAATCAACCAAACATCCAGTCGTCTTTGACGCTTCCTTAGAATGTGACGAAAAATTTCAGATTGTCTTGTAAGTACATTTTTTAAGAAGCAAAATTGCTCTTCTTCCACATAAGCATTCAGGGACAACCAATTTGAAACGTTTCACAGGTACATCTAAAGGCAGGAGTTGGTAACTCTGCTGAGCAAGCACGAGTTACTCTGCTGAGCACGCATGAGTTGGTCACCCTGTTGAGCAAGCAGGAGCTGGTCACTCTGTTGAATAAGAAGGATTTGGTCTTATCCCCCTGAAAACATCTATATTTACAGGTTGCTGCTAAAATCCTCTTTCGTTCAGTTTTTTATAACCAACAAGCTACAGTTAGTCGCTAAAGCAAATTTTCGATATTGCAGTGATGTGAAAAAATGATTTTTAGCACAGTTTTGACAGAGATTTCAATACCGCTTGACACCGAAACAACGCGCGGAAATAGTGAAGTTGTACATTGCAAATTGTCGTTCAGTTGTCGTCGAAAAGATTGTGGCCAAAAAGCAGCGTCTGACAACACTATTCGTCGTTTGATGTCATATTTTGTTGAGCACAGTTGGAGATCGTCGACATGCCGTTCATCAATGCCCAAGACATTCCAATGAACTGCTTGAAGCGATAGGAGAGAGTGTTGCCGAGAACCCACATGTGTCACATCGTCAGCATTTTAGCGTCAGTGGAACTAACTTGCGGCGCATTTTGAAGGATGGTTTGCATTTTTTCGGAATAAAGTGCAATTGACTCAAAGAATGTTGCTGACAGACGTCCACGTCGATTGGAATACGGCTAAAGCGTCGCTTACAGACATAAAAGATGGCGCACCCTGTATTTGTTTCACGATCCGTCCAGAGAGGCACAAATTAGCTCAATATTATCGGTGGAAAAACTTGCTTTAGAATTTTTGAGCAGATAAAGATCTTCGACTGTTCACGCCTCGCCATCGAATAAGTGTTGCACATCATTGGAATGATGTTGTTTTTAGAGTCAATATCTGCTGTCTAGTAAAACCACAGCCAGGAGGATGACATTGGACTATTTATGGGAGAATTAAGGTTCTGAAACACGACTAGATGGCGGTGTTGGTTAAGTGCCTGCCCCAAATTAGAGGGGTCCCAGGTTCGAATCCCAGTGAACTCGAATCTGGTCCAGTCACCATATTGCCACTTTCGGACAAATTCCTGCCAAATTTTCAAGTTCTCTTCGAACATTTTCGTCGAAATTCGAAAATTCAATGCAAATCATAACTAAATTTCGGTTACCTAATGATTTGGTAATAACATAGAACATAGAAAACAGGGATGTCAAAAATAGCTACTTGATGCGAACTGTACTCGTTGGAAACTCTAAATGTTTGTCTTCAGTGTTCATTCATATGCAGGATTGATACATTGTATGACGGTGTAAAGTTTCAGTGCTTTCCGTGCTGTTGTTGTAAAATATAACTCATGCCTGACACTCTTTACTGCGTTGGTGCTACCGTCGAGTGACGTTTAACATCCAACACAAGCAATACAATGACACAGTCTGAGATACTGCGTTGTGTTTCTTGCCAATAGCTGCCAGGCTCACAAAGGAATGAGTTCATTCTTTCTCTACAATATTGCAGAAATCTTCCACATCTGCACACTCTAATGTCCACACGTCATGTGTCTCATGCAATCGCTGAATGAACATCACCGAACGCATCCTTGTTCTCACACGAAAACTGTCACCTCCTGTCATGATGTAACTCATCAAAACTTAACAAAACCAGATCCCGTTATGGAAATCTTCTAATTGAAACGATTACATCAACTTTCTTATGAGATGAGGTAGAAAAAAAGCAAAAAAGAAAACCTACATTTCGCATGTTGCTTGTAAAACTTTGTTTCGCAACAAAATCTCGCCCCAGTCTATGGCCCACATGGCACTGAAACAAGTGCGCACCATCAGGAAGTGTTAAATAATACCGCTATTTGCTTTTGCATCTCCCCCCTTATCCCCTCACCCACCCCACACCGCACCATGCATGCACACATTTTGCAACGTAAGCCGTCATTAGTTCACCAAAAAGCGCCCACCTTACGTCATCAAACATTTATAAGAATTTTATGCTAATTAAGGCAACCCAACAGCTCTTTGGCTGATGGGTAGAGAAGCACAGACGAAAAATTTGCATTTCATTTTGATGTGGTGTAACTCGACCATAGGAAAAAAAATAAGGAAAATAGAAGTAAACCCGCACTGCATAGCATCAATTTGTCAAGCCTCGCTGACACTTTGCATCTTCTGACACCACCTGTCACTTTCAAAAAACAACGCACTTTCGTGTGTGTTTATTCTGATTAGAACATAATTCTGACATTTCGTTTTATGCTGGACGATAAAATTAAAATTAAGGAACATGTCAGAAAAATGGAAATAAGAGGAACAACGGCAACGGCAACAAAAACAACAACATATGCAAATGTCATTTTATTAGCCATTCGTCGATTTAATTTTTTCGCTAGTTTTACGAGCTATCAAAGTTCAGGTTAGAATCGTTTGACAACTATACTACATAGCGGGTGGTTTTTTTTTGTTTTTTCGGGTGACCGTGGACCGGAGGGGACAAGTTCGACAAGTTCGCATTTGTTATAGCGCTGGCCGGCGACGAGTCGGCCGCGACGGCGTGCATAATTTATCGAAAGGAAGAGACACGAACGAAATGAAGTGAAGACAAAATTATTAACGACCGCTCTAAATTTCCTATGCACACAGATGATGCTGCGTACGTATGTATGGATAGAGCATATTTGTTATTTTATGGTGATCATAATTAAATGGGCTAATCAAGCAGGTCCACAGCACAGGCTGACGTCTATTTTGGCTGCACACACACCGGCACCGGCACAGGAGGGACGATCGAGAGGGATTCCCGAAGCGGAAAACCAGTAGTGAACCCGTAGTGAGGTGAATGGGGTTTTGGAATGCCTTGTTTGATCAATTTACATGTGGATCCAAAGTACAGTAGGGAGGAATTTCGGGAGCGAGAGTTTTGAGAATTGTATTCGAAATTGGACTGGGAATGTCGAGGTTTGTTTTTGAAGTTAGAAATTGAACTGTTAATCAAGGCGCGAGACTGGTTAAAATTCTTTGGATACAAAGTTCTATCTCGGCGGAACGGATCTGTGGGCAAACAGACGGCTGAGCGATGCAGTTGAGTCGTGTGTTGTCTATTAGGGCATAGAGTTTGGTCTTGTTCTAGATTTATCAATTGATTTACGGTCATCTTAAAGACGGATGATTAGAGTGTTGTGTTGAGGGTTCGCTTGGGAGGCTAAGGAATTTGCTACGGTCAAGCGTAAGATTGTCATTGCGTGCATTTCAAATTGGAACAAGCTGTGGATAATCTATCTTTTGAGGCTGATCAACGGTGCGATTTGTGACGCTTGACGGCCGAATTAAGAAACTGTCACCGCGTGCATCTCGAATTGGAACAAGCTGTGGATAATCTATGTTTTGATGCTCATCTAATCACGGTGCAATTTGGTATGCCTGAATGTGAAATCATTGGAAGTGTCATAACGTGCATTTCAAATTGGAACTAGCTGTGAATAATTCAATTTTTTTGGGGCTGATCAACGGTGAAGTTTTTGGGCAAGATAATTGAATCAAAATAAACATTTGTTGGGAGTGACTCTAATTTAATGTGGTTAAGGTTGAGTCGGGGGTTGCCCGCAATGATTTGGTGAACCTCCTGTAATTAGATCATCACCCCTTCAACAATGAAACGTCATGTTTTGACAATGATTGCCCTTATATGTCAAAATATGCACATTCAATCGTCTTGAAGGCTCTAATAGACTTCATTTTATGACAGTAGACTAATAGACTTCTATTTAGACTAATAGACTTCAATTTACGACAGTCATCGATTTGACAGAATGACATTTTTGAAGTAAAAATGTACCTACGCTTATGAGATTTTTTTCTTGATTTTTCTGTCATCGTCTAGATTTTTTGACTAACGTTTTTGACCTTTTCTGCAAATGAATAGACTTAAATTTATGACAGTTATCGATTTGACAGAACGACAGCTTTGAAATAAAAATTTACGCTTAAAAGTTTTTTTTGCAAATGGCAACGCCTTTGATTTCCTGTAAACAACTAGATTTTTTGGCTAAAGCCTTCGACCTTTTTCTGCAACTGCCCGAATAGACTCAAATTGATGACTGTCACCGATTTGACAGATTAACATTTTTGAATATTTTTGTCTGCCCCAAGTTAGAGTTGTCCCAGGTTCGAATCCATGTGAAATCGAATCTGGTCACCATTTGCCGTTGGGATGAAATTAACGGCACTGGAACAGGTTGTTCCCTGTCCGTACAATGGACCAGTTTTGAGTCTGAGTGCTCAATAGTGTTTCAAAAATCCTACGAAAAAAAAAATGTTTGGAAGAAAAATGTACGCTTAAATGATTTTTTGTAAATGGCAACACCTTTAATTTTTCTGTCAACGCCTGGATTTTTCTTCAACGCCTCTGACTTTCCTGCAAATGCCCGCCATTTTCTTTCCTAAAGACTAAAAAACGCGATTTTGCGTCGGCATTTTGACAGCTGTATGGATTGTGCCAACTTTTGTGAATACATTCATTCTGATGGAGACTTTTTTACTTCTCTACGAACAGTGGCAGCGTTCACTACAGATTTTTGAACTTTATTGTTCCAATCGGAACAAAATTTTAAATTTCAGTGATTTAAGGACAATCAGTGGCAGTGTTGATTACAGATTTCGAATTTTTTGGTCGAATTGATATGAATTTTGTGATTTCAGTGGTTCAAGTGACAGCGGCAAAACACAACTTAAGATGTCAACACACGGCGGTTGGGTTTACATGTGTACAGACTTATGCCTGAATGAACTTTAGCCAAAGTCATAAAATATTTCAAAAAGGATTGATGAATTGACGAGAAATTTGACGTTTGTTGGCTAAACGTCAAATTTGACAAGTAAGAAAACAAAATGAATATACTTGTCACTTTCTATGCAAGTGGAGCGTATGTACTGGCGCCATGATTGTAAACCTGTAAGACTGCAGAACAAAGAATGACAGCATGTGAAATGTCACTTAGGAGAAGAATGACACCAATTTGACGCAGGGCTTTAGACGGATTGCCTATGCTTGTTGAAGAACTTCTTGCACACCAAATTGTAGCGTCACCTAGGAGGATGAAGGTGAGAGAAGATATTTCGGCGATTGGCCTTATCTTCAGCACGTAAGAATGTCTTTCGAGTGGCATCAGTTAATCAAATTGAACTGCGTTACCGACATGAAATCTTAAAAGCCAAAATAGCAGTACTACAAATGTCAAATATGCCTGAATGAACTTTAGTCAAAAAATAGTCATAAACTATTTCAGGAAGAATTTGCCACCAAGCGTCAAATTTGACAAATAAGAAAACAAAATGAATAAACTTGTCACTTTCTACAGCATCTTCAAAAAAAGAGAGCATCAAATTAAATCTCCTCCACAACAAACGACAGCATTTAGAAGCATTTAACCTAAAATAAACCCTCAAAACAGTGTGTCCTTGAAGTGAAATGCTATTCAACTGACACATGATGTGCTTAAACCAAAATAAAACCAAAGCCAAATAACAACAAATTCCCAGTTTACTGTCATCGCCAGTCATTGGACCGTCGGCTGGCGGCGGTGGCATGAAACAGACTTTAATAAATCATAAAATTTAACCATAATTCCTGTAAATCGTCGACCTCAAAAATTCCACAAACCGCCCGACGAAGCAGACAAAAACCAACAAAATGAGAAGTAAAAACAGAAAAACACGTTAAATCAAAATCAAAACAATAATGACATCGTCTTGGTCGACTGCGCGAGTCTTGCACTTTCGAAAAACTTCGCGCATCACCTACTGACATTATTATTGCGGACATGCCTGTGACATCAATGTCACACTGAGTGCAAATAAAATTATTTTAATATTTGCGTGTCGAACTCAGAACTCCTTCCAGGTTGCTGCTGCTTCATAAAATTTAATTATTTTACTTCATTTCTTCTTCGCATTTTTTTTGGTTACAAAATTAATTTATATACCGACATGTCATTTTGAATATTGTTTTGACACTTAATTTCGGGTAATAAATTTAACTGCTGCACAATTTGACACGGCCCATTGTTATCAATCATGATTTATTGCATAGATAGATTTTTGTGAAGTCAATGCACTGTGAAAAGTCTGTTTGTTTTGATGTGGTTGTGGTGGCCATTATGGTCGGTTGACAGTTTGGATGTGGTGTCATTAAAATAAACGAATGGGATAATTATAAAATGACTGCTTCATGACAAATTGGATGTGTGGACATCGTATATGCGTTATTTGAATGAATTCATTTTTCAATTTGATGATGGTTTTGTGTAATGTTCACTAGACATTTTGACGTTTGTGAAAATATGACAGTGGTTAGGAAGAGATGTGTCATTCACCAGTTTTTAAAATCTTGATACAAATAAATTTAGCATTCTGATGCATTAATCCGACGAAAATATGTTCATTCTGACTCAGTCATAGTCATTGTTTAACATCAAAGAACCTTGCACGGGTAAGCACTTAAATTCTAATCTAACCTCTCTGGTCTTTGAAGTTGAAAACACTTACAGTTATATTCATATTCAGTTCGTCATATTTTTGAAAACAATTCAATGATTTGCAGCTTCCCGTCTGTTTAGTCATGCAACAAATGTTCTAAACAAATGGCCACCTGCAAGCACTTTAAACAAACAGATCTGACACGTGGAGGTGAATATGGAACTTAATGTCAAACTTTACTCGGCAAAAAAAATATGATTTCATTTGTAAATTACTTAACTGTAGTCAGCATCAAGAAATAGCTGCTATCAAGTGCTTTCAAGGAAAATTGAAATTTATGGATGTGTTCAGAGATTTGCGGAAAATCATTGTCATGTCAACAATTATGTCAAGATTGTTAAGCACTGCATTAGATCCTGAGGCAACAGCTGCTACAGATGTGGCTTGAGTTTGTAAAATTGTTGAAGATTCAGAGACGAGGGAATACAGTCAAGAGAATGTAATGCAAAGTGAATTGGGAAAGGCAGACTTGTATAAGGTTCAGTTCTTTTCTTTCTGATAGACTCTCAAGTCTCCTGTCATGAAGTCTGTCAACTGCACAATCATGGAACTTTAAAAAGGTGGTCATCAAGGAATCGTTCACCATCTTTGAAAATCCTGTCTAAAGGAGAAGAAACAATGTGGTTTAGTACATATTTCCTTCCTCAGTCTTGAAGCTTTCGAAAGTGGTGTACTCCTCATGCAAGCCTGTCACCCGGTTGGACTTAAAATTCTAACAGAAAAACTAGTTTCAGCCTGTATTCCAACTGAAGTATCATTCAACTATTTTGAGAGAAGTAAAAATCGGCTTCAGAAACAAGAATTAGAAGGAATCTTTCACAACAAGTTTGCGAAGTTTGTGTAATTAAATGGTGAACATAACTGATGAAAATCAGATGATTTATCTTCGAGAGAATCGTGTGATCTTTGGATTCAATTGCGTCATTAGCATTTTAAAGGCAAGCAAAAAGCAGTGAAGTTGGCTTAAGGTAGCCCTAAATGTTCGCCGAACTTACTCGTTTGCGTTATCCCCTACACGGCGAACACATTTGGCGAACATTCATTTCGTGTTGTTTCTTCAAACCGTCAACATGTGTGATAGAGAAGCGCAAGTGGTGAATTTCTCGATAAAATCGTGGCTGACTGTTGACATTGTGCTTTATCCGCGATATGCACTCGGCGACGTTCACAGCAAAAATGAGGTTTGCTCGCGAACATGGCCCTACACCGCGAACATCAAAGCCAACGAACACGACAAAATCGACATTTTTCTCCAATAGCGAGCGGCTCGCGAACCAGCCAATACACGACGAAAATGCGGCGAGCACGAGCAAGTTCAGCGAGCATGTTCGTCGTTTAGGGCTACCTTTAGTCAGCCAATTGCTACGATTTGCTAGCCCATGGGAAGCGTATGTACCGGCCGGCGGCATGAGGTTAAACCTGTGAGACTGCACAACAAAAAATGGGAGTATGTGAGGTGTCACATAGGAGGAGAATAAACCCAATTTGACGCAGGTCTTTAGACGCTTAGCCCGTGCTAGCTGAAGAACTTCTACACCAAATTGTAATGTCACCTACGAGGACGAAGGTGGCCGAAGAAATTTCGGCAAGCGGCCTTTTGTTCTGAACGTAAGAATGTCTTTCGAATGACACCATTTAATCCAATTGAACTGCATTACCGACTTGAAATTTTAAAGACCAAACTTTTTTTTTCTGATCTACGTTCGACGTGTGATATTCCAGGGAGAGTTCAGAATTGTAACCTCGACCCGCTCCACTAAATTAAATATAGGAAAAGCAAACCTTCTTGTCGTGAACTTCTCCGAAGCAAATAAGTATTCAGAAGAGCGGGTTCAGAGTCAAGCCTTTAATTCATTAAACAGCGGAGTTGCGGAAGGAAGTTGGAAGACATTTTATCAAGAACACCGATTTTATAAATAATTCCAACCGATCATTGAAACATCAGCCGAGAGGGACGCAAGTAACTTGAACCCGAACCTCAAGACTGGATCCTTGAATCTTGTCATGGCTTTTTTTTGAGGATTTTTGGAACACTACTGGAGCACTCAGACTCAAAAGTGGTCCATTGTACTGCCAGGTAGCAACCTACTCCAGTGCCGTTAATTTGATCCCAAAGGCAATGGCAACTGGGATTCGAGCCTAGGACCCCTCTAACTTGGGACATAACCAACTGCGCCATCCAGTCATCTTTAAAGACCAACATAATAGCCGTATGAAAATGTAAGCTTATGTCAAAAGCAGACAAAAAGTAACCAGGAGCATCGTCAAATTGAAAACTGTCTACAATTACTTACAGAAACTTAAGGAGAATTCAGCTACTAACTTAAGAACCAACCATAATAGCTGTACGAAAACTTGAGCTTGTGTCAAAACCAAACGAGCAGAAGCATCGTCAAAATTGAAATCAGTCCCTAATTGCTTATAGCAGCTTAAGGAGAATTCAGCTGTCAACTGACATTTGCAGACGTAGAGAGCGATTCATTTCGCTAACTCGTAAGAAGGAACTTAACGAAACTGAGCGAAGCGGTTGATATAATCGCAGTGTATCATTTTTGTGGATATCCTCGGTTGCTTCGGTTCTTTTTTGTGCGGTCTTTATAGTACACCCTTGAGTTTGAAGTGTCAGATTTTGTTCAAAAACAGAAGACGCACGCCATTGTGCTCACTTTTCTCAAAATGATTCTCAGAATGAGGAAGCCCCAATGACCATCAATTTCCTTGAGAATATCAACTGAAAAACGATAAAATGTCGAATCAACGAATGATTAATTGAGGCCCAGATCCACCCCGAACTGTAACGTCACAAGCAGAAGAAGAAAAATGGCAGAAATGGTGTAGGATTTGATCAAGTCCACAAAACAAAAATTCTGAAAAATCTTGAAACCAGTTTTATAAACTCTCAAAAACCGATCAAAACTGTTGTTAAAATGAATTTCTTCAAAATCAAGACTGTCTTACCCTTTGTCCAACTAGAGTCCAGTTTATCCAGAATTTCAAAAAAAAAAAGACGATATTATCTTATCTCTTCGAGTCAATAAACGTCATCTAGTTGCTCATCGGTATAATCGACTCACTAACTGTTGTGTTATTTATCATTTGGACAGAGCACTTAAGTTGGCAAGCATCTAAACTGAATTTCACACAACCGCACTGTCTAATAGTCAAACATCATCTGTCATGATGAGTGATAGTGTTCACACGAGGAAGCCATTCAACACTTCATCATCTCAAGCCAATTTGAGAATGATGACAGAGTGTCTCAATTGACGGTGGGGGTACCTGTGTGTCTTATAATGTTGCACATGCGCGGGACATGTGCTTTTTTTTGCTAAGACTATATGTGATGCAGAGTTCCTTTGATTTGAGGTGTGAAATTGGAATTGTTTTGGTGTTTTTCTGAAAACGGGTTCTCTGAAACTTGTGTTTTTGATTTACATATAAACAGACCCGGAGTACTAAGCGAACATAGTTTTTTGACGCGACTGGTTTATGAACAGACCCGGAGTACTAAGCGAACATAGTTTTTTGACAGTAATTCTTTCTCTTTTTTCGACTGCTTTCCACGTCATGAAAATCTGTGTACATATTTCAATGCTCGGAGATTGAAATAGTTTTGAAAAAAGCGTCACAGTATTTTGTATACAGCGTCGTTCACAAACAAATTAAAATGAGTCCAAATCAGAAGCTTTCACATTTCCTGAAATTTGCTCACAAACAAACTAAAATGAGACCTGTTCAGAAAGTTCCTCGCTAAAATTTGTGTTCCCCGCCAAGAGAATACAAAAATGACTAGACTTTAGTTTCGTTAAAGTACGGTTTAGACGCCATCGCTCAGAAAACCATCGAGAATCTCAATCTCGGATCAAAGAGGAGAGCATGAGACGTCACTCATTGCGAGGGGATTGCATTCGACTTCTGGCTGTGACAGATAACTACAGAAAGCATGAGCCTTCACTCACTGCGAGGAAATTGCATTCGGCTTCTGGCTGACAGATAACTACAGAAAAGTCTAATTTTAAATGAAAGACAAGCATTTCCAAGAATGGCACAGACATTTACCGAGATTGCATGCTCAACGGAGCATGGCTCATATTCATGGTGGAAGTAGGCTTCGTGATGCCCCACATAAGGGCCTCTTTTATTTACATAAACCGTGATGTGGATGTGCACATGACTGAAGTCAAACGTTCGTCAATTCTTCAAGGCGAATGCATGCAATCGCTAGGCTTCGAACGATGCAATTGGTTGCATCAGATTTAGGGCATAATTTTTAACGACATCGAGGAGATAGTTTGGTCTTCTTTTCATGATGCTTTTCGCTTGAAGTCTCAAAATGTCACATTTTTGTTTGACGTGCTCCAAAATGTCACATTTCTGTTTGACGTGCTCCAAAATGTCACATTTCTGTTTGACGTGCTCCAAAATGTCACATTTTTGTTTAATGTGCTCCAAAATGTCACATTTCTGTTTGACGTGCTCTAAAATGACACATTATTGTTTGACGTGCACCAAAATGTCCAATTCCTCTTTGACGTGCTCTAAAATGTCACATTTCTGTTGGACGTACTCCAATTTTAAGCGGCACAACAGATGACAGAAGTTCGAAATTCGGAAATACTTTGACAAGTTTGTCTGCGAAATTATTGAAGTTTCAATTTGGCGTGTGTGAGTCTATCGAAAAATGTGTCAAAACCATGGTTTCAGGTTACAATTTGACAGTTAAATTGTGATTTTTGACGTGACAATATGACATTTTCATTTCTTAAAGCTGATACAGGATACTATGGACGCAATTGTTGGTCTCAGTGAGCCGCGACCCAGTCGCAAGGGCACCCTGTCACCTACCTAAGGCTGATAAGGAAAAAGGAAGTGTTCGCATCCTGAGTACCAGAGTCCACTGTCAAAAATGACATTTTGCTTACGAAATTAATGAATTTTCAAAAACTCATTTGACATTTCAACACATTCCTGCAAATCTTGCTGGAAATTTCACGCTTTCTGGTAATCGTATGGAGTTAATGAATTTCTAATAACTTATTTGACAACTCATTTGACACCTCAAGTCATTCGAATGCGAATTTTGCTGAAAATTGTCTGTTTTCTTATCGACATTTTTCCTTATTTGACAGCTCAGTGAAAGCCTTTGAAAAATACAACGCCCTTCTTTCGGAATTGGTTAAAATAAACTCCCATGTTTTTGACAGCTTTCTTGTGACAATTCAACTGATCGCCGTACGATCATCTGTCAAAGAATTGAGTGAGAAAAACAGAAAAACGAACAACGACCCGTCGTCGCTGTCATTCCGACGGCATAGACAAAATAGGAAAAAACTAATAAAACAAGAACACAACACAACAAAAACGAAAAGAAAACTTACTCGTTAAAACCTCATGACCATGACAATCCAAATCCAGGTGATGGTTCATCACCAGCGATGGTTGTAATCCACTTTGATGATTATGCAAGGGTAGCTGGTGTGCCAAATGGCCACCAATCTCTGCCATTACCATATATTATGTTTATTTGAACAATGTTACCGAAATTAATAAAATTTTCTCTCTCTCTCTCTCTCTCTCTTTCTCTCGCGGCCGTCTCGTTCTCTTCGTCGTCCGCTTATTGTGTTATCCTTTAACGACACTTTTTGATTTCTTCTGCACACACACAGGATTTCACAGTGCAATCCTTCTATTTTGGCTCTTCGCGCAAACAAATATCGATTAGCTCACTTTATTGATGGTCGTATCCTTTTGTATATTGCATGCATAGGTATTCATTTACTTCAGACATATGTGTATTCCTAAGGCACTCTCACAGACACGTCAAAGGGTGGACGAACAGAATTTAGGAAAACAACGAAAGCAAAAAAACACACGGCGATTATTCTAATTATGTCACCAAAAAAAATGAAATTTCTTTTCGCCAAAAATTTGATGGGAATCCCTTCTTGTGGAAGCCACCCTTCACGTCGCGAGCGGTGAATTCCGACCGACCGATGTGTGTAAATGTCAGAAAGCAAAAAACAAAAATAAAACGAACCGAACTGTCACACGATACTTCACTCTGTGTCACAGTGGCAGCAACAACTTTGTGCACACAACATACAACATCAGCGTTTCTCGAACGACTAAACCGGTATACAGGCGAAAAGGTGCTACGGCCACACCAACGGTGACGGCGCTATTCCATCGCCTCTGCCATACCACCAGAGGCCACCCCTTTCGCTGTGTGTTGAATGTCAGATGAGAGGTGTGCGCCAGTGTGAGTGGCCGGACTGTCACATGACTTATGTATTCCACGCAAACTGCCTGCCTTCAGGTGGGTGAGAGAGTGAGCGATAGGCGAACACCACCCATTGATTTCTGGTGAACCGGTTTTTCTACCTAAGCTGTCAGATGGACCGTGCATCCTTGTCACTCGTGCGCGGAGTGCTATTTCCGTCGCACAGCCAATCGGGAGACGGTAAGCCGCATGCGTCAGAACATTTCCAACGGCAGGTTGGTCTGATTGGGCGGAGGAATCAATGCCAACGCCGAGTGTGTGAGTGAGTGTGGGCCAAGCTGCCCCTTCTCTGCGACAGGGATTGTGCATTTTGCGATGGGAACTGGTTACTTTTCGAAGATTGTGGTGTGTGTGGTGAGTTTGGATAGTTTCGAAGAAGATTTTTCGAAGTTTCGCTCTCAAACAAAATGGTTGGCGTTCGCTGCTTGCGTGAACGTTCTTTCCTCTGGATTTGTGTTTCTTGCGTTTTTTGTTTCCCTCCGGGGCGGGAGTGTGAGTCGAGCGCGAGCGGTTGGGCTATGTAATGCTGGAATATAAGGTGTAGCCTGGAGGGTGATCAAAGGTTTTACGGCTGTGTTCGTTCGCACTGGCCCCTGTGTGTGTGTGAATTGTGTGGGCCTGTTCGGGAGGTTGTGATGCAATGAAAATATTTATTGTCTTGCATGAAAATCGTTGTTGGTTGATTATTGCCTAGAAGAACGTTTCCTTTCTTTCTTTTTTCGTATTTCTGCGCGTTGAATGGGCCGCCTCGGTGGGGTGCTGCAAAGGGGGAAGGGTGGGAATGGTGTGGCTTTGAGGGGAATTGGGAGGATTGGGTGGAATTTTGCTGCTATTTACTGGCTACTGTCGGTGGTATTTGGGATTTAAATTCCAGATGAACAGCTTTAAGCGCGCTAACATTAAGTAGGTAGACGAATGTGTGTTTTTTTTTCTTCTGTTTTCGGACAATTTCGTTTGAAAAATTTATTGTGTAGGTTTGTTTTGGCATGTCGGTAGGGAAAACTTAGTTATCTTTCACCATTTATCGTAGGTTCAGGTTTGGAGAGCTAAAATGAATTGACAAAGATACGACAATGGAATTCAATAGAGTGAGTGGTGGCGAACGAACGAGACAATCGACTTTGACATGTTGCGGGATGTTCGTTGGATGACATGCGTAACTACCGGAGTGCGACAGATCGTGAAGAATTTAGGCCGCTCTCTACGCGGCCCAACTGTTTTGGTTGTAATTAAAGACAGTTTTTGAAGCAACTAGAGCTTTTGACAAATGACCGGATTAGGAGCGTTGACATTTTGTCAGAATTAAGGAATTAAGACAAATTACTTTACGGAGAGCCGCGCATCGGTTACTTAGGTCGCGGTTTTGGAAGGAAATTTGTCCCAACTATTTGTGAGCTTTTGAAGAGGGGCGGATGCATGAGTTGGCAGCCAATTCGGGACAGAAAAAAATGCGAATAGTTCTTGGATAGCTAAGTGCTAAATGAATTTGTTTAACGGTTGTTGCGTATTGTGGTTGGATGAAAGCATTTCGGGGCGAACGGAATGACAGTTTATATGAATTGAGGGTTCATGTCTACAGTCCGTAGGTGGCGCACACAATTCGAGGGGGACCTCGCCCGGCTTGGTGTGCGAAACTGGAGACAGCTGGCGAAAGATCGTGCTGGCTGAAGAGGCATGTTGAGTGAGGCCCAGGTCCACCTCGGACTGTAGCGCTCTAAGAAGAAGAAGAAGTCTACAGTCCGAGGTGGACCTGGGCCTAGCTTCTCAGCAACCACTCGTGTTGTGCGTGCTATTGTTCTCTCACGAGCGGAGGGGACCTACAGTTTAATGCTGACACGACTCCGAACGGAGAAGCTTTTTCTATATAGTTTTACTCTTTGAGCATTGTCAGTGACTCGAAAGAGGTGGACCCGTGAAAAAATATTAAGTGTTTTGTTCGAGATACGAACCTTAGACCTCGAGCGTAGGAATCGACGCACCTACTCACTACGCCACGCCACTCACATGTCATTTTATTTACAAGATTAATTTGACACTGGGTTGAAAAAAAACAGTCTTTCGTTGACCTGTCAGTGCATCAAGAAATCAAATTAACAGCGAATTTGGCAGCACTGTCTTGTCAAGATGTTGAAACTTCAGATCTTCTCATTCTCACTGCTCCGGCAGTGGTTGGTACAGTTTTTTCTGAAATGAATTCAATTCAATTCAATTCATTTAACCATTATATTTTGTAATTTAAAAAGATTAAAAGTACAGGTCTTTGAATGATTGTCCGAGGAAGTGGTAACAGCTTTTAACAATAGCGTCTGCAGTTACTTCTCAGGGTTGGTTTGAATCTTCTTAATCAAAAAAGAGAAAGGAGGAGTTAATTGATTTCTTTTTCAAAGAACAGCTTCTACAGCAGCCATTCGGGTTGTCTACAGCCTATAGCAGCCAATCTCTTGCGAGTTGAGGGAATCTACAATTTAACGCCGACTTGAAAATGCTAACTTAACCGAACAAAAACTAAAGGTTGTGTCAGAAGCAGATGAAATGTAACCAGAAGCATTGTAAATGGGCGATTCATTTCGCTCCCGCATAAGTGGACAAAAGTGAACATAGCTATCGAAACGGTTTTTTTACAGTCACAGGGTGTAATTTTTGTTGATTTTCTTGGGTTACATCAATCCTTTTAAGTTTCCGCACGACCATTAAAATTGGCCCTTTATAGGGCCATATGCTTCACATAATAGTTACGCAAACTCTCTAATCGCTATCAGTAACCCGGGGAGGCGATGCTGTAAAAATGAAAGTTACTTTGTTGATTGAGATATGATCCAGAGGCCCTTGGTGTAGGAGTTGACGCAATTATTTACACTGATGTGCCGATATACTGGCCATATGGTCATAATTCGTTACTACTGTGTTGCCATGCATTGATGAGTCTCTAAAAAACATTCCCAAGCATTGAGCATTTCCTGAGTCAAACACGATAATGCCACACAAATCAAAATAAACAAAAAACACAAAAAGAACAGAGTGTCAACCAGTTAGCACAACACGATATTAAATCCGAGAAGGCAAAAATTCGCTGTCTGTCTCTAAAGGAGACAGAGGTCCGATGCAACTTTACCCTGTGCTGGGTTTATGGGCAAAGTATTAGTCCAGGAAACGAAAAAGCCGACGAGCTAGCTAGAATTTGGGGCGGGCATGTCGCTAGTGTAGGCGATTTCAAAAAATGTGCTACTTACTTTAAGCCTGGTCTTAATTTACATAGGCACACCCTGTGTACATGTTTTCAATATTTCTCTCAAATAAATAAGCCACCGTTAATTCGAGCCTGAGGTATTTGAACCCTGATCGCGCGATTCTCCCGCTTACCTCAGTCTATTTAAGATCGTGTAACACATATTGCGGCACTCAAGAAAGCAGTATTACGCGCAGAGTGAAGAGTTGCTTTTTTCTGTTTTGTTGGCCCTCCAACACTAGCAATTAATCAGTAGTCACCCTATGCCCCATTACAGGGCGCTGGTACTTCTACAGATGCCATCAAAAACACCCCGATTTATGTTTTGGGTGGAACTAGACCTTCACAGGACAACCTGTCTAAATTGGCGTACACGTAGCGCCGCCATTATTATCGTTATAAGTTCGAAAAGAACGCAATGGAAGGCACAGTTTGTTAAGTGCCTGCCCCAAGTTAGAGGGGTCCCAGGTTCGAATCCCAGTGAAATCGAATCTGGTCCAGTCAGCATTTGATGTTGGGATCAAATTAACAGCACTGGAGTAGGTTGCTACCTGACAGTACAATGAACCAGTTTTGAGTCTGAGTGCTCCAGTAGTGCTTCAATAAATGCTCTAAATAAAAAGTCCGAAAAGAACAAAAACTAGCAATAAATAGGAAAAAAATCGGCGCTACTAAAGGCATACAAAAAGGGAGCACATGCAAGAAAAATTGGAGTTCACTACGACGCCTTCTACAGAGGATGTACGGGTTGTACGAGAGTACACACCATAATGTGGATATCAAGGGATGGGGAGGGAGCAGAGCCAGGCGTACTAGAGAAGGCCCCTATGCAGCCGAGACAGACCGTTCTTTGAAGCTTGGTGAAAGCAGCAGTTACGTATTTACGCGAAAGCTTATTCCACCAAACGACCGATGCATAGGAGAGAAGGGGCCTTATCATAGCCATGTAGATCCAGACTGATCTTTTTGGTGATAGACCCCAAGATTTGCCTAAAATTCCCTTACACTGCCTGAAAACTGACAGTGCCTTCGCAATTTTCATTTCGATGTGTTTTTGCCACAGAAGCTTCCTATCTAGAATGACTCCCAGATATTTAGCTTCATCGGAAAAGCGGTTAGTGACACATTTTAGTACTAGTTGAGTCAAATCAGTCAATTACCTCCTCCTCGTGAAGAGGACAACCTCAGCTTTAAGAGGGTTGACTGAAAGCCCCTTTCTAGTACACCAATCGTCGATCACGTCTAGACCTGCCTGCGCTTTTGAACACACATCCGGTAGGCATGATCCGACAGACAGAACAGCTACATCATCCGCATAGGCCTGGGCGTAGATGTTAGAACTATTGACAGCATCGAGCAGAGAGTCAACCAGCATGCACCATAGCAGAGGAGACAAGTCGCCACCCTGTTTACCCCTGCCATAACATACTGGCCACAATCCGCGTCCGCAATAATTGTTCTATTCATTAGCATTGCTTTAATCCACAGCACAAATGATTCATCTACACCGTGTTCTCTGGCCCAGTTGCACATCCCATCAAAAGTCGCATTGTCAAAGGCACCCTCTATATCAATGAAAATTAACCTTAGCCAAATATCCATTCAAGGAACTGAAAGAATTGTCGAATCGAAATGCTAAAATCGAAAATATGGTTAAGCTCCTAAAAACAACAAATGGGATGTAACCGTTAAGTTTAGAGACTCGTTTTTTAACCGCACTACACGAATATGGAATCCTCTTCCCAGCCCGATATTTCCCACTCACTTCAATCCACAGGCATTTAAGACCAATATGCACAGGTACCGCCTCTCTCCCTCTATACCGACCCGACACAGCACGTCTTGATTCCGGACACTTAAGGGTATTCGTGACCCCTTTTGCGCGAATTATACAAAAAAAAAAACCCTAGAAATTCACCATCTTCTTTTTCTTCTTGTGGTGCTACAACCTGGGGTGAAACTGGGCCTCAACCAACAAACCTCTTCAGCTAGCTAGCATGATCTTTTGGTAGCTGTAGCAAATTGCAAACGTTAAGTTCGTTGAGGTCCCTCTTAAGTTGGGTGCGCCACTTTACACGTTGACGTCCTCTGTTGCATTGCTCAGAGTCGAAGAAGTTTACCAGAATGGAACACAATGAGGCGAACCGCTAAGACACGGGCAGAAACTCTAAAGGGTCAACTATACTAGTCGTTAGAAAATGACAACTTATGTCAAAAGCAAACGGAAAGTAACCACCAACTTCGTCAAATTTAAGAGTGTCCACAATCGCCTGCAGAAACTAAAGGAAAATTCAGCTGTCAACTGAAATTTGCCTACGCAGGGAACGATTCATTTCGCTCCCCGTAAGTAGGAAAAACTGAACGAACTTAACGAATCAGAGTTAAGCGGATACTATGGTCACAGTGGATTGTTTTTGTGTATTCGCTCGGTTGCTCCAGTTCTCATATGTTTCTGTATGGCCTCTATAGTTGGCTCTTAAAGATTGTTTCCAGCAAACGAGGCACTATATAATAATAATAATATAATAATAATGGCGGCGCTACAGTCCGAGGTGGACCTGGGCCTAACTTCTCAGCAACCACTTGTGTTGTCCGTGCTATTGTTCTCTCACGAGTGGAGGGGACCTACAGTTTAATGCCGACTCCGAACGGCGAGATTGAGAAGCTATTTCTAGACAGTTATATTCTTTGAGCATTGTCAGTGACTCGAAAGAGATGGAAAAAATGTTTGGTGTTTTTTCGGGAACCGAACCGATATCATCGAGCGTAGGAGTCGACGCACCTTTCCCCATACGCCACGGCCCCCAGCGCAAACGAGGAACTGGTGTCTCAATTATCGGCTAGTGAGAACATGGTGGACTCAATCATGGTCCAGGTGGGTGACGGTATTTTCGAACCGTGGCAGTCCTTCTAATATCACAACGTTCAATGACGTGACTTGAAAAACTGCAAAAATTTACTTCAAAAACCCAATTTGTCTTTACCAGGCAAAAAAGGCTTCTTCTTCTTTTTCTTTAGGGGCTACAGTCCGGTGTCAACCTGGTCCTCAACCAACAGCTACTACAATCTACCGCTATCTGTCTCCAATTCCGCACACACAGTCGTTTGATGTTCCTGAAATTCATTCAGATTTCAAAGCGTTGCCTCTTCAAAATCCATATCTCAAGCCTTTAAAATTCACAATGAAATCCACAAAAAGACTCCCTCACAAATCCAAGCACCAGTCATAAATCCCGTTTTGCTCAATTTCAAAATGAATGCCCATTGTCAGCGACATCTTTCCCCATTTGCATGCGAAATCGCAAAATAAACTTCCATTTCTGTGTGCATTGGTAACAAAACACAAGCCAACAAAGCCAAACAACGCATCCACAAGGCAGTTACAAGCCATCCAATAAACTTTTAAAGTTATTCTTCGAAAAGTCGTTGTAACCATAAACAATTTATGTCACGGCATCGCGGAGCATCTCTCATTTGCATTCCCGCCCGGCTCGCAGTAAAATTCAATAAAAACATTTACCCCAACAACCCGATATTATTATTTATAAATAAAAAAAGAGAAAAACAGCCGCTGTAAACGGCAACGAAGGGAATTACCGTCACATGACGTTAAACAAGTTTCCTTTCGCTTATCGGGTTGGGTTCAATTAGCAAGCTCGACGGCAGCGTTTCCTTGAAATAAAGACGAAAATTCCTGAATTTGAAGACCTATATCTCGGGAAACAGGAAATTTGTAAAGATAACGGCGATCCGGTGGGGTATCTACGTACCCTTCCCATCTCCCACCACACAAAATTAGGACTACAATGCATCCGTCCATTAGGCTGATAGTGCTGCTGCTGCCTTTTATTACCAAATGCTGTGTGGTGTCCTGTAAGTTCCGCATTTGTTTTCCGTCTCGTGACTGAGGATATCCTGAAACAGGTAGCATTGTGTCACACTCACACCACACGCTCGTAGCCGAGTTCTAAATTCAAATTCGAACTGAAATTCTCATTATCCTGGACTGCAGCCATTATTTGGTTGCTGTCTCCTGAACCAGCTTTCACAGTTCTTTTTGTTGCCGTTGCTGTTGCTGTTGTTGTTGCTGTCGTAGTGCCTTCTTTGGCAGTGTCCTTTATGCCTTTTGTTTGGGCGAAAAATGAAAGACAAGCCGACCGCTGACAGAAGGAGGAACAGGGACAGCCAGATGGAGGGATAGACTTGGTGTTGTTTTATGCTACCATGGACAGGTAAACACGTGTCCCCAATGAGTTGAAAAGGGAACACGAGAGTCCGTGTCCTGCCACATTTTAATTTTCCTAATGGATATCGATCCCTTCGCTTATTTTGTTTTTTTTTGTTTTCTCCTGTGCTCTCACTTCAGTCGTCTCACTCTTCGGGGTTTTGTGTACCACAACGACGACGACGACGGGAAAATGTGTGTAAAATGGCATAGATACACGCATACACCGATGCACACAGTAAATGACAGCATGCAGCGAACCAGGACAGAGGTTGCTTCCCTTCTGATTATGATGTGGATCGAGGGGGGATACGAATACGAATGCGAAAGTTTCAAGCAGCAAGACTGTGTGTCATCATAACCATCGTCGTGTCGCCGACTTAATGTCCTTTGAATGGTGGCGTATTATCCCTTTTTTGGGGAAACGAATTTCTTTGTGAATTTAAACCCTTTTACTGCTTTGCCAGTCGCACACAGCTCACAACAGGCACTCCAGGCCGGCTTACGCTGTGCGAGATAAAATGGGGTAAAGTTCGGTCGGTCGTCGTCGTTTGGTGCGAGTGCGAGTGCGAGTGTGACTCCTTGTGGGGAAGGACTCTGCTGAAATTGTATGCGTGAATGAAATGAATACGAGCGACCCGACTGAGGTGAATAAATTTACGTTGGCTTTGTTGTGATGCAGGATTTATTTGCGAGCTGTGACCTCTTAATGAAAGCTTAAGAATTCGAAAGGGATGTGACCCCGGACTGAGGGGGGGCTTGGGTTGGGGGTATGATTTAGTATTTATTAAAATGAAGTTCAGTTTGGAAGGATTTATGAGGATACGACGTGTATGGCAATGGCTTTTCGATTCTGTGATGAAGGCGGTTGCTTTGGAGACCGATGAAGAGTTGGGGCGTCAAGTGACAACCTTGGGGCACACCATTTTGTCGGCTGAATTTGATCAAAAGTTAAAGGAATTTGTTTCTGTTTTGCCGTCGGAATTCGACAGAATGTAGTTCGAATGTATTTAGAGAGCTTTAAGTCCTGAACCGCCACAAAATCCTCCTGTGCTGGGTTCTTGAACTTTCCAGCATTGATGAAAACTAAAAGGCAGATGAACTGACACGGATGAAGTTCAGGCACAGAATCGGCTGACAATACTACCCATCCTCCTATTCTTCTTCTTCTTCTTAGGGCGCTACAGTCCGAGATGGACCTGGGCCTTACTCAACATGCCTCTCCAGCCAGCACGATCTTTCGCCAGCTGTCTCCAGTTTCACACACCAAGCCCCCTCAACGTGGGCGCCTTGTTCGTGGACGTCCTCTGTTGCGTTGTCCCACAGGCTCAGAGTCGAAGACTCTTCGGGCCGGAGCTAAGTTGTCCATACGCTCTGCATAGCCTAGCCATCTTAGGCGTTGGATCCGTAGACTCCTGGCTAGACTCATGTCACTGTACAGCCCATACAGTTCGTGGTTGAACCTTCTCCTCCAAAAGCCATCAGCGCAAACAGGACCAAAGATCGCGCGCAGAACTTTTCTCTCGAAAAGACCAAGAGACTGTTCATCCGCTTGGGATATTATCCATGCCTCTGCGCCGTAAAGCAGAACTGGGATGATCAAGGTCTTGTGTAGAGTCAGCTTGGTCTTCCTAGAGAGGGCTCTACTACCGAATTGCCTTTTGAGCCCAAAACAAACAGCGGTTGACAAAAGTTATTCTGCGTTTGATCTCGGTACTGATGTCGTTTGTACTGTTTATTGCGGAGACAAGGTAGACGAAGTCCTTAACTACCCCAAAGTTATAGCTGCCTATGGTGACGTTCCGGCCAAGTCGTCGATGTTGTGCGTCCTTTCTCGATGACAGCATATACTTGGTCTTGCCCTCGTTTACCGCCAGACCCATTTTAGCCGCTTCCGTTTCAATGCCAGCATGTTCGCCCAATCACGTCAATGTCATCCGCGTAAGCTAGCAGTTGAACGGACTTTTGGAAGACCGTGCCTCTTGTGTTGGCCAGTGAGTTTTGCACGATCTTCTCAAGAACGATGTTGAAGAAATCACATGACAGCCCGTCGGCTTGTCTAAAACCTTTTTTGACGATGAAAGTCTCGGTGAGTTCGTTACCGACCTTGATGGAGCAGCGAGAGTTCTCCACGGCCATCCTGCTCAGTCTGACGAGTTTGGCAGGAATGTCAAAACTAGACATGGCGCTGTATAGCTCGTCTCTATGCACGCTGTCATATGCGGCCTTGAAATCGACAAATAGGTGGTGTGTGTCGATCTGCATTTCTTGGGTCTTCTCCAGGATTTGCCGCAATGTGAAGATTTGATCTATGGTGGACTTCCCCGGCCTGAAACCACACTGATAAGGACCTATCAGTTTGGTCACAAATGGTTTCAGGCGTTCACACAAAACGGCAGAGAAGATCTTATAGGCGATGTTAAGGTGACTTATCCTTCAAAAGGGTCTCCTTTCCTGTGGATCGGGCAAACGATACTGAGATTCCACTCACCGGGCATGCTTTCCTCCGACCATATCTTACAGATGAGCTGCTGCATGCGCCCAACCAGATCACCCCCAGCTGCTTTAAACATTTCAGCGGGCAGACTATCTGCACCAGCACCAGCTTTATTAGACTTCAGTCTCGATATCGCAATCTTGACTTCGTCCAGATTGGGGGGAAGGTATTCCATCCTCCTATTAGCTCACCTAGAAGACTCATTGAGCAAGTATCTGTGTCATCAGCTAACAAACAGTGGCAAAGCCACACAGGCTGTGCCATATCCCACTGCTTATGGTATTTGGGCTACAAAACGGAAGCCGTTCTCATCACGAGCAGAAAAACCGTGGAGTATATTAATATTCAAGTCGGCAACCAAAATGTTCAGTCAAAGGAAGCGGTAAAATATCTAGGAGTGATGCTTGACAACAGGCTACACTTTAATAGACATGTGGATTATGTGAGCAAAAAAGCTTCATCCATACAAGCGGCACTTTCCAGGATACTGCCGAACGTGGACGGACCCGGATACGCAAAAAGGATGCTTTTAACTAGAGTCGTCAGCTCGGTTATTTTATACACTGCACCAGTCTGGGCGGATACCCTCAAAAAAAATAAATCAACATGCCGGAAACTATCCTCGATCTACCGGCGATGCGCGTTAAGAGTAATAAGCGGCTACAGGACGATCTCGGACGAAGCCGCATTTGTTATAGCGGGAATGATCCCCATTGATATCCTTGCGGATGAGATGAGGAGGATTCACCACAGAAAACCCTTAATCCCAACGGAGGCCGGGGAAATAAGGAATATGAAAAAGGAAGAAAGGACTCGTTCGGTAGCTCTGTGGCAAACTCGATGGGATAGCACCACGAAGGGCAGATGGACTCATACCTTGATTCCGCAAGTTTATACCTGGATTAGCAGATCGCAAGGAAACTGCAACTACCACCTAACTCAGTTTCTATCTGGCCACGGTGGGTACCGAAAGTACCTGCACCGTTTTGGCCATGACGACTCGCCGTACTGTCCAGAATGTCCAAACCAGGAGGAGGACGTGGAGCACGCATTCTTTTACTGTGGACGCTTCACAGACTGGAGAGGTAATCTACCAGACCCACCAGATCTAGTAAACAGAATGATGGAGTCGGAAGATTACTGGGTGGACATATGCGGACGCATAAAAAACACACAGGTTGAGCTGCGGAGAATAGAAGCAGCAAGAAGAGCAGTAGCAGCAGAAGCAACAGAGTCTGCTGAAGCACAGGAGTAGCATTAATTGCTTGCCAGCCCCGCGAAGTAATACCTAACGGCAGTTCCGCGGGGAGAGTGGTAGAAGAGTGCAGGGTGTGGGTTAGTACGTAGGCGTATTCCCTAAATCGAATACTTGGGTTTGCGAATCGTGCATGCTGATAGCACGGGCTATTAGTATCTTTCGAAAATTGCCACGTAAGGCAACGTAACCAAAAAAAAAAAAAAAAAAATGGTATTTGGGCCAATATCGACAAGATCAAATCCCTCATAACCAACAATAAGAAAAGCATACGCGTCTTAACAGGGGTTCTCACTGGCCACTGCACGATAGGTGCAATGGCAAGAGACTAAACCTCCCGATGAACGATTTTTGTAGGAGCTGTAGGAATGAAGAAGACATTAAATCAGTGGAGCATCTCCTTTGCCACTCTACTTGCTCTACAATAACGACGGCTTACTCACTTAAAAGCAAGGATTTTTTACGAGCTCAGTGATGTGGCGAAGGTTCAAATCCCTGACCTCAGGAAATTTTTAACAAGTTCGGGGTGGTTTTGTTAATTGCATGGTGACCCAGCGTTAACCACGGAAAACATGCAGTCCTTACAGGGCATACACATGTGCCTTCACGGCCACTGGGTGTAATTTCTGGTAATAGCATAAAGCCCTCCTAACCTAACCTAAAATAGTTCGAAAGTATATAAAGTTTGTTAAATGTCACTTTACGTGTTGCATTTGAATGGAATGTTCTGTCAAAAATTGACTGGAGGGTAATGTGCGTAAAATGTACCTTCTGTGTATTTTCTGTGAAATACTGTACCAATTTCTTGATGGTAAACCTTGTCATTCCAAAGCAACATGCCCTCTATGAAATTACACGTGTATTAAATCACCCATGTGCGCATAACGCAAAAGCTGTTCTATACGAAATAAGAGCATTTGTGAAGCACTCCACTGGCTCCGATGATGACTCAATTCAGTCCGACACTGACGCCACAGTCTCCTTACTTAATGCATCTATCTCAACTTGTTCCAAGCGCCGATGAATAGATATTATCCGCATTAAATGTTGCACGTGATTCCTTAATTGATTAGCAATTAAAACAGCGTGTACAGGTGGAGTTTTAATGAACACTTCTGTTCGATAATGTGACTTGTAAGTGCTATAACTTCAATGACATAAAGAAGCCCGGGGGGTCGACCTGAGAATCATTATTATTTTTATTAATTATCAACTACTCGTAATACTTGCATCCACAAGTGTCAACTGTTTATTGATGGGATAGTTAATGCCTGCAATTAATTTAATGAGGTGGAATGTAAAGCTGGGATGACGAAGGAGTTTTTTTTTCGCTTCTTTATTCTTAACTAATAATCACAACTCATTACGGAATTAATTGATTTGACGTCAGAAGATCTAAGCTGATGCTCGCATAAAGCAGAGCAGCAGAACAAGCAAGTTCACTAGCCAACGTCCAGATTTTTCTTTCTAGGAGGGGATGCACGCAATAACTTTTAATTTTCGCAGTAACTGAGTGTTTGATATACAGAAAGAAAATGTTGACTGGAAAATGGAAATGTTGTGAGTAATGACATCTTCAATGATGATTTGATCACCCAAACCCGATAGATGCCTATTATCTGTTAAATAAATACAGAAAATGTATTTTCCTTCCTCGGCTGGCACAACAGTCTGGGAAAGATATGCGCTTCCGTCAACATGCCGCTCCATCCAGGTGACTGAGGCCCTTTCCGGTCGTGTGCGCTACCGGGGAAGTAGTCATCCTTTACTGCATTGTCCCTCGTGGTAGGAATCAAAGACTTTCCCGGCCCAATCATTTCATTCTACATGACCTAGCCATCTAAGACAAGAGACTCGAATTCTTTTGACCAGGTCGATATCGCTGTACAGTCCGTAAAAATCGTCATTCAGTCTCGTCTTTCCTCTCAAATCGACCAAAAATCCCCTCATACGCCTTGGATAATGTCCATGTTTTTGTGCAATATAGCAGTACTGAGACCACCATTTTTTTTCGGAGGTTTTTTGAAACACTGGAGCACTCAGACTCAAAACTGGTCCATTGCACTGCCAGTTAGCAACCTACTCCAGTGCCGTTAATTTGATCCCAAAAATGGTGACTGCACCAGATTTGAAAAATCGGATAAGAGCGTATTATTTTTGCTTTCACTGGGCTTCGAACCTGGGACCCCTCTAACTTGGGGCAGGCACTTAACCAACTGCGCCATCCAGTCGCATCTTAGACTACCATGGTTTAATACCGAGTTATCTTGGATTCCTATGAGAAAGTGATCTGCTTAAACTGTTTACCTTCTTCTTCTTCTTAGGGCGCTACAGTTCGAGGTGGACCTGGGCCTTACTCAACATGCCTCTCCAGCCAGCACGATTTCTCGCAAGGCCTCTCGCACGATCTCTCGCACGATCTGCGAGAAACTGGCTCTCCAGTTTCGTACACCAAGCCGGCCGAGGTCCCCCTCGACTTGTGTGCGCCACCTTGTACGTGGACGTCCTCTGTTGCGTTGTCCCGAAGGCTCAGTGTCGAAGACTCTTCGGGCCGGAGCTAAGTTGTCTATACGCTCTACATGGCCTAGCCATCTTAGGCGTTGGATCCGTAGACGCCTGACTAGACTCATGTTGCTGTACAGCCCATATAGATCGTGGTTATTGGGATCTCCTCCAAATACCATTTACCTACACAAACAAAAAAAAAAGCAGCGTCTAAAAAGTCTGGCTCTGAGCGTGTTCATCTTTAAGGCTTTCACTGACAAGTTGCATCCGTTCGACAGACCAAGCTCACTGCAATTAATCAGCAATTAGTCCTCGAACTGCTCGAAGCAGGCGGCTGAGACTTTCTGGAGGTCTTTCGTTCATAAGTCATAGATCTTAGAGGTGTATTGTTTCCTCAGACCAGTGACTTAGGGTCTGATGCTGTCTTCAATCTTGACGGTTCCGTAGACGTTGCTTCCAGTCATGTCTGTGCTGTTTAGTCCACAGTGTTCCGCCTTCCAGGCTATACCTTTGTACAGCTTGTAGAGCTCGCGGTTATTTCTTCTTCTCCATTCGCCTTAATCGCAGATGGGACCAAATACCCGGCACAGAATATTTGTTTTGAAGCTGGAGTATAGCCAGGTTACGTCGCCATACTGAAAAACTGACAGGATAGGTGTTTTGTAGAGATCTTTTGTCCTTCAAGTCAGTAGTTTTCACCCAAGCTGTTTCGACAAACCGGATTGCAGCGGTTGCCAAGGGCAATTCTACAACGCATTTCCACTATTCGGTCGTTTGAGGATGTCCATGTGATCGAGTCAACTTAGACTGCCGATCTTTCCCGTCTTTGTTTCATCCACACCCTAGTGGAGCGATTAGAATTTGTTTCTTCATCACAAATAGTATAGAAAATCTGACGCAAGGACTAATTTTCTTTCAAAAAATCCACAGCCTGTCTGGTATACATATATCTGATCACCAAAATGTTAATTTCTTAAAAAGCAGCTTAAGGATGAAGTTGTAAATCTGTTGATCGTATGGTTTTGATCTAAACGATGAATATGGAAGCGGTGTTATGTCCTCAGCATGTGTTTCGTTTTTTCTTTGTTCAACCTCGTCTAAAAGGACAAGACTGCACCAGGAAGTGCAATGCAATCTCCATAATAATAATAATGGCGGCGCTACAGTCCGAAGTGGACCCGGGCCTAGCTTCTCAGCAACCACTCGTGTTGTGCGTGCTATTGTTCTGTCACGAGCGGAGGGGACCTACAGTCTAATGCCGACTCCGAACGGCGAGATTGAGAAGCTTTTTCTAGACAGTTATACTCTTTGAGCATTGTCAGTTACTCGAAAGAGGTGGAGCCGTGAATTTTTTTTGAAAAATTGTTTGTCTGATCTTGGATTCGAACCTAGACTGTGAAAGTCGAATGCGCATAGGTCGACGCACGAACACACACGGCCACGGCCCCCACTTAATTGATGAATGCTCGTCGTGAAATGACCCAGTCGCAAAATTTCTTGTTCACAACTTCGAGCGTTGCGTTGCTTTTATGGAATATAGCCCCGTCTTATTGAAAGCATAGCTTTGATATATAGAGGTTGTCAAGCTTTGGCCACAGAAAGTCGGTTAACATCGCTCTATTCTTGATACCATTGACGGTAACGGTGCCTCCTAGCTCATTTTGAAAGAAATAAGGTCCGACGATGCCACCATGCCATAAACCGCACCAAACAGTCAATCTTTGTGGATACATTGATGCTTGGTCAAACACTTCTGGCTTGTTTTCGCTCCAATAACTGCAATTTTTAGCCGCTGAACCAAAAATGAGCCTTGTCCGAGAAGATGATCTTTCGGCCGAAATCCGGATATCCGACCAACATTTCTAGCGCCCAATTAGAGAACTTACAGCATTGTTTCCGACTTCAATTCTTGCGTCAGTACAATGCAGGCTCATATCCAAACGTTAAAATAAGTCGGGTTGACTCTCGGCGAGGCAAAATTCTACTGATCGTCATATCTGGGTGCTCTTCGATTCTGTCCGCTACGGCGGCCATGTTTTCTTCATTTTGCACCAATTTCTGTCTTGTTGGTGGCTTGAGGTCGAAAAGAGTGTTCTCACGCTAAAATATTCCCACTGTGCGACGAATTGCCTGCCTTAGATTGAAGCCATGATGACGACCGACCTCAAGACGATACTCGCGTTGCCTATTTGCAACTGAGCCGCAATTTCGACAATCTTTTGTTAATAAATAATTCCCACACATTCGGCAAGCGTGAAATCATGTACGATGAAATGTGAAACCTTCCTGAATATTTTGATAGCTGGATGTCACTGGTAGCTTTTACCGCTATTGAAACATAGCAACTCGAAAAACTGTCATTGCTATCTGGTCACCCTTTGCTAGATGTTTCAAAAACGTCTAGTTCAGTAAATTTCGGACATAATTTGCAAGAATTTCGAGCAAAAACTTTCCGAAAACCTAAGAGAGAAGGTATCTACTAAAAGGATGTACCATAAAACTTGATGTTCAACTTTTTATTTCGCACAGAAGCCATTCTAATAGTTGCCCAATCAGTTACACCACATCGACATGTCTAGACAACGTCCCATTACCAACCACCCGATTGGCATCAGGCAATTTAAATACATAAAGGTCACCCACTCTATCAAATGACTCGAGAAATATAATTCCTTAGGCAGTCGAGTTTCAATATTCGATTTGAGTTTGTTGCAAAAAAAAATGAAACCAACACTTGTCCAATTCTACTCGTCAGATCGTGCTAAAATTAAGAGATTAGAACTCCAGTCGAGGAGAACTATGGGGACTTTTTGGCAGTCACACGAGCTGTCTCAATAAAAGAGTTGTATTTAGAGGTTCATCGGGTTCATGGATGTATGCAAAATGTGTGAGAAAATTACAGAAGCTACTTCATCTAACGATTTCCTAGAACGAATTCCAATGAAATCCCTTCCTCAAGAAATATGCAAAAATCACACGCACGTCCGGACTACTGAAAAATACCCACTTACAGCCCCTTAAGCAAATTAGCCGAGTGTGTGAATACAAATTGAAATTCATGAAATGCCAAAGACTGACAGGTGGCAGCTGAAGGGCATTCCATCACGCCGCCTGCTCCATTTGACAGATCATTTGAAATGTGGTTCTATAAACCCCGCAGATAATCACTGCTTCCTAGATTGAATTTCGTACCAGCTACCAATCGGCAGACAACCCGACCGCCATCAAAGTGACAGATCTAAGTGTCAACTTTTTTTCCGTCGCCTATCTCTCCAGGCCAGATCAGTGGTAGCGCCATAGCCATCAGAATATTAAACAGAAGCGCTCTTATTGACCGAACTCATGGTGGTCTTTTAGCGCCTATGCGTCACTTTAATTAGCGAATGAAGGGAATCGCTTCTGCTGCGTTTACATGTCACAGTTTTTGTGAGAAGTCGTGCCCACACCCGATTTCCCTCCCGCATTTACGACTTAATAAGTGCAATCCGGAAGGTTTTAACAATTTCACACTTATTTACGCTATAACTGAGCTACCGTAATACACACACAATTTCCACTGACATGTGTCATCCCACATAAAAAGCAAAATCCGCCGCCTTTCCAGATGTCAATATAAAATGTCAAGAGTCTCTCCCAAGAAAAGGAAATCTTTTTCATTCACAATGAAAAGCTCAAAATTAATAAAAGAAATATACGTACGGACGCATAACTTTTTATTGGATTTTGTTAGAACTACAAATTGTGGGCAGAGTAATGGGTGGTCACGACGTCTCGGTGGGGAAATAGAATCGAATGGAATCAAAGTGTGACAAGTAACGAATCACAATCGTCGTGCGCTAATTGGAATTTTGATTGGAGTCGGATATTGTACACAACGATGACTCATGGCTGCTGGGTTTATCCAATTCAAATTAGATTTCGTTCCGTTTGGTGTGTTAATCAAGGCAAATCAAATTTGCCACTCACATGATTTACTGACGAAAAATTCAAAGAATGTCCACGCATCTTGGGACGGAGATTATTTCTGGGCATCGCGGCTAATGGCAATAATTGTCAATTAATTTTGTTCGGCTTCTGTGCTCATTTTTTTTGGGAAACTTTTGCAGTGCTGTGGAGTGAGGCCATCCAGGCGAGATGTGGTCAGTGGAATGTTTACAGTCAATCAAGCAAGAGGGTCAACGTTCGATTGTGTTTTTTAACTGGTTTCTTAAAGTGTTTTTTTGCAATCACCGTGAACTTTTTCCTATTTGAGACGCTGTTTGACAGAGTTAGCATGCAAACTGACGGCATGGACAAAATGTATGACTGTAGCTAGTTTTTGGGTCAGGCTAAGAAACTCCTCTTTTTTGGAGGAGGGGCTAAATGGTTATCTAATAACTCCTCTTTTGAAAGTGGTATTTAAAAACTCTCGTTTCACTGACAAGTCCAGTAGGGAACCCTTAGCATTCCTCTTGTAAGAATGTTTGTAAAGATAGTGGGGTACTGCTGAGGATCTCCAGAAAGCGCTCGTCGAGTCGAGTTCGATTTAAGGCTAAAGAGTTTTCTCTTGATAGTATTCGTAAGTCGACTACTATGCTGAAGATCCATGGCTCGATCTCCGACATTTTAAAAGCACCACCTCACTTGAGTCGCTGACAAAGCTCAGCAAATAAAACCTCTGTAAGCTTCCAATTAAACACACTCTTCAAATTTTCTGTTTTATTCATTTCGACAGATCGCTAAGAGTCCCATTTACTAAACTGATGCATAATAATCCGTAACCAGCAGTCCGTGGGCGCCGTGGCGTAGTGGGTCGGTGCGTCGAGTCCTACACTCAAGATTTAAGGTTCGAATCACGAAAAAACACCTAACATTTTTTCACGGCTCCACCTCTTTCGAGTCACTGACAATGCTCAAAGAGTATAACTGTCTAGAAAAAAGCTTCTCAATCTCGCCGTTCGGCGTCGGCATTAAACTGTAGGGCCCCTCCACTCGTGAGTGGTTGCTGAGAAGCTAGGCCCTGGTCCACCTTGGACTGTTGCGCCGCCATTATTATTATTATTATAACCAGCAGTTCACTCTTAATTTTACTTCTTTCCGTTCAAAGTTTTCAATATTCTGCTACACTACCAAGAGAAACTTTTCAAACTTTGCCATTTGAAACAGTTATCTGCAACGACTTGGTACCCATAAAGTTTTTTTCTGAGACTAAATTTGGCTGCACTGTTCGTAGGAACGGACATTTTGAGAATTGATTTGGTGTCGGCATGATGTTTAACCATGAATAGACTTACGCCCCATCCTATATAGGCGATGATAGACAAGAATTCCGTCCTCCCGAAGTCTCGGCCGTAATAGCCAAGCTAACTATGAACTACTTGGCGAACTTTTTAAAGCAATCGGGGATGTGTTGGTAAGATGCATACACCAACTCATCTGGATGGCACAGTAGGTTGAGTGCCTGCCCCAAGTTAGAGGGGTCCCCGGTACGAATCCCAGTGAAATCGAATTTGGTCCAGTCACCATTTGCTGTTGGGATCAAATTGACGGCACGGGAGTAGCTTGCTACCTGGCAGTACAGTGGACCAGTTTTGAGTCTGAGTGCTCCAGTATAGAGTTTCAAAAATCCTCCAAAAAAAAAAACGGAACGAACAAGAGGTTTTTAGCAAACACATATCGAGTACAAAAGTTTTTAAGTCAAAAGGTTTTCCTGGACGGAATGTATCTTGAGCAGAAGAGCCCCGGATAAAAGGGTTAACTCTAAATTCCTTTCTTTCCCTTCTTGTGGCGCTACAGTCCGCCGTGGACCTGGGCCTCAACTAACAAGCCTCTTCAGCCTGCACGATCTTTTGGTGGCTGGTTGCAATTACACACAATTACATTACAAGTTGGCTGAGATCCTTCTCCGCTCCACAGAATGATTCTGGGCCAAGAAATTATCTGGTTGGAGCCCATTCTTTTTCAAAACCATCCGCCCTTTTTCCAGCTCCTTTCTCAAAGTGCCCATACTACCGAAGGCCCTCTGGAGATGCACACTAATTTAGTACAAAAGTCCAAAATCTGCTTCTTCCTTCAGTCCCCACTCTATACCAACGCCATAAGTGGATTACTTGTCGAACTTCCACGGAATTCCTCTTAAAATCTATCCAAACAAAGGTCTCAACAGGCCCTTGACCATCCCGCATGAATTCCCCAATGGCGCCACTCTCAGTTTGATGAACTCTCCGTCGGAATGATCGCTCCCAACCCCCACCGCCCGTCAAAAATAAGTCTCAATTCATCAGAAACCCCCCCGCCCTAGCCATGCTGACCTCGCGAGCGGCTGAGTGTCAGTTTAAGAACCGCTTACTTCACAGCGCCTATACGTCAAAAGGCATTTCCCATGCCGGCTCTGGCCTTTATTTGACACTAAATGTTCGTGTAAATTATTGCACCATAAATTGTACCGATAAATTAAAGCCGGAGTTCAGTTATTATCGCAACTTGTTATCGTGTTACTGCTCTCGGAATACATACCGAACACAGCTCGGGAACAAAGAGCGCCCGTATGTGGCCCGTCTTTTATTGGCCTCGTTTGGCGAACCTGCCCCGCAAGACAGGCTCTCGCTCCAGCCTCGTCAAAGCGAGAGCAGATATCTTTGTATCTCATTCAGCGAAAACCGCAATGAATCTTTAACTGCTTTGCATTAATTAAACTTTTTGTTGCCCGCCGAAAACGCAGACACTCACAGCAGACCCCCTCCCCTTCGGGTTAATTAATTTATTAAGATACATTCTTAATGCCATGTTAATGATCCAATTTCGCAATAAGTAAGTGATCGGTTAAGTTTTGGGCCGTTTGTGGGTGCGCGAGTGTACGTACAGACGTGACGCCAGACTGGTGCTCCACCCTCCTTCCTGGAACGAGTTTAACTGGCAGCTCCGCGATACTAGCGCGATTGAAAAATTAATATGAACTCCCCCGATCGTGGAGGGCTTATCCGCATCGCGGGCTGGCTGGCCGCCATTAATTTTGCGCCCAAAAAAGAGCTCAATTAAGGTTAATCTCCGAATTCCAGTAAATAACGTGCATGATGTGCGCGTTCGGAGCGAGGGGGGGGGGGGAGGCGAATCCGCTTGCAGAACTCACACGCGAGGCTTTTTTCCACAAAGAATGATCGAAAATACCACCCTAACCAACTCCTCCTCCTCGTCATCGTTGTCCTCCTCGTTCTGGAGATAAGATGGTTTCGGTTCGAGATACTTCACATGAATCTCCCTTCACGGAGCCAATGAGTGCAATAAAGTTTCTCATTGTCTGCTCTCGGAATGCGCGCGGGGACGCTGCGATACCGTGGCGTGGTCTCTCTTCGGTTTTGGGCTGCGCCAAGGAGTGAAACTGTCTCGCTCTGGCCCGCAGGTATGCCACCGCCGCGCTGCAGACCCGCTGGAAGAATGCCATGCATAATGTCCCCCAAATTAGATAAAACTGGCGCCAATGTAATCGTCTTTTGGTTGACATTTTCTTCATTTTTTTCTTCTTTTTTTTCGTCTTCGTCTTCTTCTGGCGAGTTCTTCTCTCCTTCGGCTGGACGCTTCCTTGCGGTCGTGGTTCTCTGGGTTTGGTCGTCGTTATGCTTATTTTATTCGTCGTTCATTTGTATTCATTTGCTGATAAGCGGGCACTCGGCTCGGACCTTCATCTGCGGCTCTGTGAGAACGACAGTCGAGAGTCGATCATTTGTTTTATGGCGATGAAAAAGTATCTTTTTGTCTCCGAACATGATTTTGTTGCTTTCTTTCATGAACTGGTGCAGTAATTGGGGCGAGTTCGAGGGGCAATCTAAATTAGTCGCGGTTAGCGATTGTTAAGATGAAATTTCCGGTTTGGCCGCGAGCTAGATGCAGTCCGACGGCAATCGAGGTGTTGATTGAGACTGGGCCGTTTGAGTAGGTCTATGATAATGGCTTAGCGCTCTTATGATGTCTTTAACTGAGTTGTTAATAAGTTTCAAGTGGTGCGCGCCAGGCGCTAGCACTTCAGCTTTGATTTCATCCAATTAGCTTCTTCCTACTGCTTTCGGATATCGCTAGTGACTTACTTTCGTTCGCGGCAAATGACGAAAACCTCTCCGAGATATCTGACAAATTTCCTCAAAGTGTTGGGTTAACTTTATCGAAAGTCTTGACAGATATTCCATTTGGACTGCGTCGATGGACAGCGTTTGTTAATAGATTCGATCGTTAGGGTATCATTTCGGATTGATCCACTTTCGTCTTTGGACTTAAAAGGGTTTTCTTCGTTTTCGTCAAATTCGATCAATAGCTCGATAGAATTTGACGAAAATGACTGTCAAAACGAGATTTCGTCTCAATTATTTTTTTATGCCTACGGAATTTAGAGTAACACTAAATTAACCCACTTTAAGAACAAGGGATCTTTTAGAATGCGAACAATGTGGGTGATGGTAATTGAATCTCGCCAAGATACTTTGAGCCCATTTTGAAAGTGGGAATTGTGAATACAAACCGAAGACAGAGAAAAATGATCTTTTCAGGTTCGAAAAGTGGACCGGAGGTAGATTAGGTGGTAGGTTAAGTGATTGACTTCAGAAAACTGTCGCTCTTAGCCCAGTATATGCCCGTTGTGATACCACGCGGATCTGATCCTGCCAAAAGGCAATTTTGTGCCTGCTTCAAAGCGCTTAAGTTGACTGATCTGAATGCCATTCCGCTCATTCAGACCTTGGGAGGAATAAGTCCACAATTGGGACTTCCTAAATATAGAGAGCGGGCGCTGTGGCGTAGTGGGTAGGTGCGTCGAGTCCTACGCTCGATGTTGTCGATTCGATTCCCGAAAAAACACCAAACATTTTTTCAAGGCTCCACCTCTTTCGAATTACTGACAATGCTCAAAGAGTAGAACTGTCTAGAAAAAGCTTCTCAATCTCGCCGTTCGGAGTCGGTATTAAACTGTAGGTCCCCTCCACTCATGAGAGCACAATAGCACGCACAACACGGGTGCTGAGAAGCTAGGCCCAGGTCCACTTCGGACTGTAGTGCCGCAATTATTATTATTATTAAATATAGAGAGGGCGCCACATGCGAACCGGAAGTGTGGTCTAATCTTCTCGTCTCTGTTCCTACTGCAGAAGTCATTGTTCGTGAGACCCATCTAAAGGCATATGTCCCAAATGGGGGTTATGGCGCCTATGAGAGTCCTGAGTACTGCTTTGCTCATTCTGCTAAAGCAGAGTGAACTTCTCCTTGAGCTGGCGCTACAGTCCGAGGTGGACCTGGGCCTCAGCCCACATTCCTCTCTATCCAGCACGGTCTTGTATTAGTTGCTTTCAGCGTTGGACGTTCAGCTGACTGAGGTTTCTTTCCAGATTTGTACGCCACGAGTGGTTTTTCTCTATCGCGTTGTCCGTCGGAAGAAGTCGAAGTCGAAGACTTTTCGGTCGGACCATTGGAGTCCAATCGCTCCACATGAACTGACCATCTGAGACGAGGGACTCGGATTCGTTTGACCAGGTCGAGGTCGCTGTTCACCCCGTAAAGTTCGTCGTTCAGTCTCGTTCGTCTTCTCGTTCAGTCTTCTCCTCCAAACACCATCAGTGCATAAGGGACCAAAAGATAATCTGAAGGACCTTCCACTCAAAGCAGACGAGTAGATTTTTTGCTTCGCTTTGAGGGGAAGGTTCTTCAGATTCCCTCAAAGCGGACGAGTAGATTCTTTGCTTCGCTTTGAGGAGAAGATCCTTCAGATTATCTTTGGTTCCTTATGCACAGACGGTGTTTGGAGCAGAAGACTGAATGAGAAGACGAACGGTTAGCGTCCATGCTTCTGCGCCTTACAGCAGGACAGGGACTGGTAAGGTCAGAGATATCTTCGAGAGAGAGCTTTATTCCAAATTGCCTTCTAATGATACAGGGAATTGCAAGAGTAATCCTTCGTTTTAGATTCACGGTGGTGTCATTGCTTGAATTTACTTTGGAGTTTAGGCAGACAAAGGCTTTCACTGTCTTAAAGGCGGAGCTGCCTATAGCAATGTTTTGTCCCAGACTTCGTTGTTGGTTGACCTTTCTCATGGACAGCATACACTTTGTCTTACCCTCATTTACCGCAAGACCGATCTCAGGTGCTTCCTTCTGATGCTTACAAAAGCCTCACTGACAGACCACAGTGTCCTTCCGATGATATCAATGTCGTCGACATATGCGAGCAGTTGCACAGATTTGTGGAAGATCGTGCCTCTGGTACTGATGTTTGAGTTACGTATGATCCTCTCGAGAATGATTTTAAAAAATAGCATGGCAGCGCGTTGCCTTATTTAAATCCTTTTTTGACATCAAAGGTCTCAGTGAAATCTTTACCGACTTTGACGGAGCAACGTACATTCTCCATCGTCATTCTAGAAAGACGGATGAGTTTTGCAGGGATGTCAAAACTAGACAATGCGCTGTATAGCTCGGCTCTATAAATACTGTCATATGCGGCCTTAAAATCGTTGAACAGATGCTGAGTATCGACTTGAAGCTCCTGTGTCTTTTCGAAGATCGGTCGCATGATAATATTTAAACGATAATGAACATAGCCGGCCTGAACCCGCTCTGATATTGACGAGCAGAGTGAACGTTTAAAGTTAAATGTGACCCAAATTTGGCGTTTTCCGACAATTTCCGATTAGTGGACCTAATCATATCGACATTTAGAAGAATTTTACTGTGGCAAAAGTTATTAGCGTTAAGTCTGCGCTGGGAGTAAGTGACAAGACCGTAACATGCTCAGTTACAGAATGTTACAGGTTTCCCGCGCACTTCTTGAATCGCAGTAATATCCTTGCTTGAGGATATTTTTTGAAGATATCATCGTGCGTTTTCGTTGGACCACCCTTTACTTAACCACTCAGGCTCTGGTTATTATCGCTACAGTGTCTGGGATGGACTTGGGCCGGTCTTTTTACTCGACTTTTCACTCGACTTTCCTCCGCGGCAAACCTACAGACGCATAAACATGTATAAACATTTCCGCGACTTTACACACTTCCTGCACTATTTCACCACCGTGAATGAAGAGAGGATTTAAACTCAACACCTGAAGCCTGCCATCGCACAACTGTGCCCACCTGAAGATGCTTGTTTTTGATTTCGAAAATTCCCATCTCCCCTTATCAGGTGAGTCACCGCACCGAACCATCTCTCGCCTTATCCGAACATTAATTCCCCTCGAATACGATTAACCAATTTACCGAGACAAATTTCATTAACGAATCCGCTCGATAAGCGAACATAAATTTCTTTTCGAAATCTCCGTGTGTATCTTCGCTGATAAAAAGAACATTAACCGGGCGAGAGTACGGCTCACAGATCCAGCTGCGTTTCGAATACTCGAAGCGTAGCATCTGCAACCCCTTTCGATCGACAAGCCCGAACAAGAGTGCTTGATCGGCTCTTGAACGCAATAAAAATACAATTTTAATACTCTCCGCTGAAGGGCACTCGATGGGTTTGATATTTTTGGACCGCAAGGACAACACTTGAGCGGGGCTCTTGCAGGCGACCAACAGCGGTTTCGAAGTCGTCCAGCTGGCGCTACCGTCTCGGATTACCCCCAAACTCCTGTTGACACTGGACGATTTGGCAAATGTTCGTCGACGTCGTTCGTCTGCCGAAGGTGGGCAACCACTTGAGCGAGCCCTCGGTTCTGCGGGAATGTGAGTCCCTACTTTTTGAAATATATGCCAAACAGATGACCTCTGCTCTGTCCTCTTGTCGTCCTCAAATTACACAGTGGCTGCCGATTGCCTCTGATTTACTCGGCGTGGGTGCCTGGTAGTGAATTTGAGTCGAAGCAATTAGGAAGTGGGAAGGGTGCCCGAGAAATTGCTTGTCAACGCCTTCAGTCGATTCGTTGTTTCGGCATCGGTTTTCACACGATTGACATGTCGGAGCCAGCTGAGGTGGGCTCCTGCTGTCTGCTCGCGGCCTGCGAAAGGATTGGGTGCGTGGGCTATTTTTAGGCAATATTTCAATCGACAATCGTTTAGGTATGTGAATAGGCAAAAGCAGGCGCTTATCGGTTCCTAATCACGGCTTGTTAATCAGCGCTGGTCAATTGGCCCGAAATTCATCGCCCAATGAACGCCGTCGTTTGAATTTCAAATTCAAATTTAGCAGATAGCCATCGGCGAGGTTGGCCATTGCGTGTGGGACTCCAGATTTGGCAGAGAGAACACCGATGGGAGTGGACAGCCAATGAAATGGAGGGGCTAATTTGAATTTCTAATTTGTAGCTCGCTTTGAAAATGCCTCGTGATTTATGGGACAACATGGCTGTTATAACTGCCGTTCAAATATGAGCGTGGTTAGTGGCGTATGGAGTTAGGTTTGAGGCTTATGCTTCGTTTGGCGGGCAAGTAAAGGGCCAATTACAATAACTGAACGAAAACTTAAGCCAATGTCAAAAGCAAACGAAAAGTAAACAAAAGCATTGTCAAATTTCAAAGTTGTTTATAGAAACTTGAGAAGAATTCAGCTGTCAACTGACGTTTGTATACTTAGAGAGCGGTCCATTTCGCTCCCGAGTGAGTAGGCAAAAGTGAACGAACTTAACGAAACTGAGCGAAGCGGTTATTATGGGCACAGTGTATCAGTTAATTCGCTCGGTTGCTTCAGCGACTTTACATGATTTGGATGCCAATTTGCCGGTTCATTTTGCGAGATGATGCGCTGATCAAAGATCTTGTCGCGCATTCTGTAACATGTGGCGCCATCTTGTTGAGGCCAGAGCCCTTCGACTTTAAGGCTGTTCAATTGAAGACGAGAAAAATCTGCATTCACTGACCTATAGCGCTACAGTAAAAGTCTGGCAGGTAAATAATTCCATTGGCTCATAAAGCAAACCTAGCAGTGAATAAGTTTTTGTGAGTGGAACGGTGTCTTCGCTTCAGATTTGGCTTGTTTATTGAGAGGCTATTTAGCATCAATTTGTGCACGGGAATTTTCACGAATCACGACATTGGAAGTAAATTCGAAAATTTTGCTAACGTGTGCATGAGGCGTGAGTTATCAGATAAGAAAAGAAATTTCCATAAAATAACAACGGTGAGAGAAATAGAATAGACTTTGGCTCTATTTTGAAGCTACATTCGTGTCATGTGAATAGCACACAATTCAAATGGCCGCCTTAACCTCACTGGAATTGTTTGAAGCGGTCACTCCAATATGTGATGACATGGTCCAATATGTGCGCCGTTATTCCCGCAATAGGGTCTCGAATGTTGGCCTCGAAAGGGTTGGCTTGTTATCGTAGGACTTGACGTCGTTCCGGGGAAAATAATTGAGTGATAACGGCGGCAAATTGATGACCGTTAGCCCAGTCGCTAAATTTCTCCTTCACAATTTCGATCGTTGCGTCACTTGTGGGACATGAAGCGCCGTCTTGTTGGAACCACAGCTCAGATATATCGACGTTGTCGAACTCTGCCCCGAGGGAGCCGGTTAACATCCCTCTATGCCTGAGAACCATTGACGATAACGTCTTTTTTCTTACTTCGAAGGAAATAAGGTCCGATGATGCCGCGCTGCCATAAACTGCACTAAACACTCGATTTTTGTGAATGCATTGATGCTTGAACGAACACTTGTCGATTGTGTTCGTTGCAATAACGGCAATTTTGCTTATTGACATGGTCGCTGAGCCAAAAATGGGCCTCCTCTGAGAAAGATGATTACTTAGGGAACTCACGGTTTTGTCTACGGTTGTCCGGCTTCAATTTTTGCATCAGAACGATCTTATTCGGATATAGGCCCAAATCCAACCGCAAAATAATTCGGGTTGCGCGTCTTGTCATGCCTAATTCAGTTGGTCGGCGCCGAATCAAAATTTCTGGGTCTTTTTCCATTCTGTCCGTTAAGGTGGCAATGTTTTCTTCATTTCGCACCAATCTCTGTTTGGTTGGTGGCTAAAAGTCCGAAGGAATAATAATAATAATGGCGGCGCTACAGTCCGAGGTGGATCTGGGCCTAGCTTCTCAGCCAACCAATGTTCTCTCACGAGTGGAGGGGACCTACAGTTTACTACTCCGAACGGCGAGATTGAGAAGCTTGTTTTAGACAGTTATACTCTTTGAACATTGTCAGTGACTCGAAAGAGGCGGAGCAGTGAAAAAATGTTGAAATCGAAACCGAGAACATCGAGTGTAGGAGTCGACGCACCTACCCACTACACCACGGCGGCCACAGGAAGGAATGTACTCTCGCTTAAACTTTTCCAAGACGAATGGCCTGCCTGATGGCGACCGACCTCACGACGAAATTCACGCTACGTATTTACAACTGACCCGGAATTTTGTTAACATGTTTTAATAATTTGCACACATTCCGCAAGCGTGAAACGATGCATGATGAAATTACAAGCCTTATTGACTATTTTGACAGTTGGTTATCATTGGTAACTTTGACAGCTGCTGAAAATTAACAATTGTATCAACGTAACCCTATATCGGTGCTATCTTGTCACCCTATTAGTACAATTTTGTGCACACTGACAACCGGCGGGCTTGTTAGAAATCTTGATTTCAATAGTGTTGAAGTCAGAACTATCGTGCCTTACCCTGTGGTTAAAAAATGACCATTTGTGACCTATAAGTGAGAATTGAAATGAAATGAACCATGATGAACCAAAAATGCGTATATGAATCTATTGAATGAATGTTTTCAATATGTTCAGCTTTGAGACCTACATTTTTGGCTAAGACTAAGTGACTTGATCTCCTCTCTCTTCGCCTCTGAGTACCTCCAGATTTTAAAAGACTCACAAACTCTAACACGAGCATAAACCTAAAAATACCCATTGACAATTAACCCAGAAAATTATAACTCTGCCAAGAGCAGCTTAAAATTAAAATTCAAATTTGGGCTTGTTTTTGTTTGAATTAGGAATCTTAAGTGCGGAATGAATTAACTGGGTGAATTCCATGAATGGAAGATGATTATTCAAATAATTTCACTGTAAACTTTGTTTTCGTGTGCCAAATTAAGTGAGATTGATTATGCGTGCATTCCGTTTCTAATTTAAGAGGTTATTAATCTTTGTATGGTATTTTTTTCTTAGCCAATTTAACCAGATATGGATAAGATCACTAAACAAAATTATGAGAGACAAGAGGACGTTCACAAACGATCGCGTTAATCAGAATCAAATTCAGATCTTCACGCAAATAAAACGGACCGATTAGTAAACTATGAGTTAACGAATCATTTTGCTCAAGTTATTGTTTTATTTAATCGCCTTTTCTTATGCATTGATTTATTTTGCAAAGTTTAACTATATAATCTCCTAGAGTCTAGGGTTAGGTTTAAGAAATCGCTTGGAAAATTAGAGACTTTTAGGTCCATGAGCGCTCACGCCAAAAAATTTCGAATCTTCTCCAGTCAATTTTGTAGAGGCTGCTTAGGCAAGGAGGAGAAAGAGAACATCCTCAGCAAGCCTCAGCATGATCTCTGGCCAGCTGTTAAAGTCCATCTTTGCCTGTGTGCGCCAACTTTGTGTTTTGTCCCACGTGTAGCATGTGTTTCAGTCGTACTTTGCTTCTTCGTTCTCAAATCAGAAGTGGGATCAACCCAACGGGCAAATTTGTGCGCATCGCCAACCTTAGCATACGCGCTGTGGAGAACACGGTCATTTTTTTTTGCTGCCTTTGAGTTGTGAATGGTTGTGGGTGCGAAGTCTTCATAGTTCCAGACGAGAGCCAGCTGTACCCGATGCTGATTGGTCGGAAGCTTCTTGACCAACCCCAAGTAAAGGTGGTGAAAACGAATAAAGGCTTAGGGATCACCGATTGCATGGCCGAAGACTCAAGGGCACTTGTAGTGGCAGAAGAAACCGCCGGAACCCAAACTAAATAGTCGCTCGAGGACCTGGAACTAGGCTATCGGCTGAGTGAAGAAGGGCTATAACCTAGCGAGAGGAAGGCGGCTGCCATAACAGTATTCCCGACTCCCAAGGACGTCCGTGGAGTTCGGCAGTTTCTGAGACTCGCAGGGTTCTTCCGAAAATTTCGTGGAAAACTACGCATGATTGGCAAAACCGCTGACTGATCTTACCAAAGCGGACCAGCCCTTCGCGTGGAAGGAAAGACATGAGGAGGCGTTCCGCAAGTTTAAGACAGCTTTCATCCACCCCCCCGTACTGGCTTTGTTTGAACCGGAGTGCGCGTATGAGGTAAGTGAGGCTTTAGCGAACATCAAGGAGGTTCAGGGGCGGCAGGAGGAGAGGTTCGATGCCCGGCAGCAACGGCCTGCATCGTATCAGAAAGGAGACCTCGTGCTCGTCGAAAACGTTCCTGCAGCCACTGGTGATTCAAAGAAGCTGGAGCCTCTGTACCTTGGGCCATATGAAGATATGCCCCCCATGCAGCGAACCCAACGGAGGCTGAACAACGTACTGCCACCGGACAAGGAAAAGTGCTGGTGCGAGCTCCCGGACGAAGATATCCACAAGGACGACAGCGATGAGGAAAGTTCCGATTTCGTGGGCGAGATCGAGGATAGGATGGCCGAGATGTAGTATCAGATGCACGCAGACTTGTGACACAGATCAATCGAGGTAAAGTGTCACGGTCAACGCCCGCGCGACAACGCGTAAGTAATAAAGGTCATTGAACTAAACCACTGTGTTTCAATCGTACTTTGCTGCCTTGTTCTCACACATTAGTCGAAGACTCATCACAATGAACAAAATACTACTTTTGTCTTCAAGAACGGATCACCTTTAATAGCAACAATACCGACGGATAAGATTATTTAACTTTAACTTCTTGCTGACGGCATGACAGATTCTCATCAAGATATGGAAGTCGACCATAGACGCCACCCAAAAATGTACATTACCTTTTGTCGATTGAAAGGCAGAGTGACAAAATGCCTGCCGGCGGGCAGTACAGCGCTATTCCTTGTTCTGATGTGTCGGCCTGGCTCTTCAAATCTTCATGGATGACGATGAAATACGTTCGTTGCCCCATCCAGATCGGTAATGAACTCGTCAAGACCCTTCAAGTGAAAAAAGGTTAAGAAAATTGTGAAAAACTCACTGCTCAACACTAGAAGCATGTTTTTCCAAAAGTCCATACAGTTGTTGGCACACGCGGATGACATTAACCTAAATTGCCGCCGATGAAGCGTTTGCTGCGTTTAAAATGAAAGCGACTAAAAAAAGACAACTGGCCATTCGGAAACCCAAGGGAACTTAAGCAACCGAGCAAATACACAAAACAATACACTGTGACCATAGTAACCGCTGCGTTCAGCTTCGTTAAGTTCGTTCAATTTTGGCTTATTACGCGAGAACGAAATTAATCGCTCTCTACTTATACAAATATCTGTTGACAGCAAAATTTTCCTTAAGTTTCTATAAGCAATTATGGACACATTGAAATTTGACGATGCTTCTCGTTACTTTTCGTTTGTTTTTGACATACGTTTTCGAACGCCTATATTTTATTGGTCCTTAATGGTGAGAGCAATACAAAGCATATCCTGTTATGGAAGGAGTCAATTTCACTACAACTATGCAATGGGTAGCTTAACAAAACCTTAAAAAAGCAGGAAGACCCTTGCAACGCAGAGACGGGATGAAGAAGTCATTCGAAAAATGTCTTGCGTGCGATATTTGGTCCAGTTTGTGTCGATGATGGTTTGAGGCGTCTGTCCAACAACGAATTTTAAGGGCTGTGCAGCGACATGAGTCTAATTAAACCTCTACGCATTCTACGCCTCAGACAGCTACATCATCTAGAGCGTAAGGACAATTGACAACGCAGCGGTGGATGAGCAGAATCAATGTGGCGTCCGCAAGTTGTTCAGTCAATTCGGCGTTCAAAAGACAAACTTAATCAAGTTAGAAGTAATCAGGCAATCCAGTGCATTATTCAATTATCCTCGCGTCCATATTGCAATGCTTAGTCTATTCGAAGTCTGTTTCACAAAGAGTAACACAAAAGTTCACTCAAAGTTGACGCACACCCTACCGCACTTCATCCGTCGGCCACCACCAAAAGGAACTTCCACTTCTCCCAGAAATATCCGTTTCTTTAGCCCCTAGAGCGTGCTCTTAATTCACAACACAATCAACCTCCAATTGACCAAAAGTGCATAACGACGTTTGCAAACATTCGCAACTGCCGCTGGCAAAATATTCGACACTCTCACTTGTACCCTTAACGAAATTAACACAGCAAGTGGGCCCCATTGTCGCCGAACCTTTTGCTGCATTCCAAAATCAAGCGCACGCGTCGCCAATTACGCCAGCAATTCATTCATCCCATAATCCTGGGCTTCCTTAATTCCACCTCAAAAAGGGGGTGTGTCGTCCGCCAATCGTTTGACTTCGCACGCACAATGGCTGTGCGGCCGACTGTGACTTATCATCGCGCACGGATCTAAAGCAATCGCATCCGTTGGTTGGCCAATGCTGTTGGGCATCCGAGCAGCGGCGGATGGTGCAGCGTCTTCGCCTCTGTTCACACTCGAACTGGCAGATTTTTGCTGACCGATTAGGCACGAATCATAACATACGCGTCGGCACGGCACTTCTCGCACTTCATTCCCGACCCGAAGGACAATAATATTTTCATTTTTTTTTATTTCATTTCATTTTATTACTTTTACTGCTCGCAGTGTAAACAGAGGATAATGGTTGGCGGTACGGGGAATGGCTGAGGTGCCTATCCCAATTGAAAGTCACATCTTCCGGTTGATTTGGCGCACATTGGGGTGTGTCTCCCGGCCGTTGGGAGTGTGGAAATGTTTATTCCACTCGTCTGAATCCGAACCGAAACACGGAACACGACAATTGCTCTGGTTCCACTGATAAAGAGTTTAATTGGCAAGGGAGGATCCGAACCGGACTGGGACATCAATTCTTTTTTTTCCTTTTTACAGGACCCAGCGCGTTTCCAGTCAATTTAGCAGGGATCCGTGCTAAGGCCCGAATTTTTTTTATTCGGGAAGCGATTCCGATCGACTGTGAATGATTTGAAGACTTATGGTGGGTATTTTTGGAGACTGAAAGGGTTTCCTGTTGGGCGCCATCGGAAGCAGTCAGTTTCAATGTGACAAATTTTTAAAAGACCGTCACTAATTGATTTCTGCGGTGGAAGGGATTAGTGGCACTGCATTGATCTACGTTCGATGTGTGATATTCCGGTGAGAGTTCAGAATTGTAACCTCGATCCGCTCCAATAACTTAAATCTAGGAAAAGCAAACCATCTTCTCTTGAACTTCTCCGTCGCAAAGACGAATTCTGAAGAGCGGGTTTGCAGTCAAGCCTTTAATTCATTAAACAGCGGAGTTGTGGAAGGAAGTTGGAAGACATTTTATCAAGAGCTCCGATTTTATAAACAATTCCAACCGATCATTGAAATATCAGCCAAGAGGGACACAAGTAACTTGTAAACGGACCTCAAGACTCGATCCTTGAACCTTGTCATGGCTTTTTTTTTTCGGAGGATCTTTGAAGCACTACTGGAGCACTCAGACTCAAAACTGGTCCATTGTATTGTCAGGTAGCAACCTATTGATTAAGTGCCTGCCCCAAGTTAGAGGAGTCCCTGGTTCGAATCCCAGTGAAATCGAATCTGGTCCAGTCACCATTTGCCGTTGCGATCAAATTAACGACACAGGGGTAGGTTGATACCTGGCAGTGCTCCAATAGTGTTTCAAAGAAGAAAAACGTGGTGAAGAATTTAGTCTCACGCATAACCCCCAACTGGGAAGCTCCATTTCTTTAGCCTGTGTACATAGGGACCCGGATCCACTTCGGCTTACCTCTTTCAGGCTACGAGCGCCGTTATTGGCCCCAAACAAACAAGTCATCCTCCGCCATCTCTATTCTAGGGACCCGCCCTAATCTTGGAAAACCCCGTTCAGGTCTAAATTTGCACACCCACTTGGAGAGGGACCTCAACCAAGTTGGCATGCGCAATTGGTGACAGCTAGCAAAAAATCTGGAGAGATTTGTTGGGTGAGACCCAGGTCCACCCCGGACTGCTTGCCTCTAAGGGGAGACATTCTGGGCGCTACGGGTACCTTTTCGTTTATCCGGAGCATCATCTGTGATCAGTTGAGTAGACAGAAAAGGGTGAAATGTATTAAATTAGAAACCTCTCGTTCAACCTCAAGGATGTCTGTTAGGACCCTAAACAAGCTAAACACTGGAGAGTTTAAGCAGTTTGTCAACAAAAACAGGTCGTTACTTCAGAACTCGTTATTTCGTACGTGGTGAGGAATTTAGTCTCACGCACAACATTCTACTGGGAACCCAGGTCTATTTCTTAAGACCCTGGACTTAGGCACCCGGAAGTACTCGGAACCGGTAACCTCTTTCGTTGGCCCTAAGAAGTATCGTTCATCCTAGAGTCCCGGCCTAACCTAGCAAGAATCTTTTTAGACCTTTGCTCCGAAATATGTTGTGGAAGCTCTAAAAGGTGTTCCGGCCTGGAAAATGTTTGTCTCTGAACCAGTGGGACCACGCAACAGAGGATGTACACATCTAAAGTGGCAGACCCAAGTGAAGAGGACTTTGACCAACATTGCGTGCGGAATTGGTGACAACTAGCAAAAAAAAACGAGTTAACTGGAGAGGCTTGTTGGTTGAGGTCGAGATTCACCCGGACTGTAGCGCCACAAGAGAAGAAGAAATCTGAGCAGTTGTTGCCTCTGAGAGGAGCCTTTTTGGGCGCTAAATGTACGTTTTCATTTATTTGGAGCATCATTTGTGCTCAGTAAAATAAATGGAAAAGGTAAAATGTAGTAAATCAAAAATCTCACGCTCAACCTCAGCGCTTTTTGTTAGGACCCTAAACAAGCTAAACACTGACTCATTAGCGAGGTTGATCACAGTTGTGCAAATCAATAAAAGAGTCGCGTACTTTATCAGAAAGTAAAAAAAGAAGGACTCAGTGAAGACCTTGAAACAACAGTCGACCTGAATTCGCTGAATGCCCCAAGGGTGTCTGTTAGGACCTTAAATGGACTAAGAATCGTGAAAAAGTCCTCATCGCAAGTTAAACAAAAAAGAAAAGAGAAAGGAACTCGACTCCTCTCGATGTCATAAGAAACCACTTGAAAGAATTCACTTTCTATCTGCGAATAGAGGGGATGGTTATCAAAATGAATCCAATATGGCCTACTGCCGTCACTGGCAGTCTGCCGTTTGGAACAACAAGCCGGCAAATGATGAGGCAATAGTTGAAGATGTTAAGGAACGCCCATAAGCGTCTTCTAGCACTAAATGGGGTGATGTATTTCATCAGAATTCAATGAGATGATTTATTTCTTTGACTGTGTGTCAATGACAGTCAAGTTATTCCAAGATGAGCGACTTATTCCCAGATAATTCTCAAACTCGTACTAAATATCTGATTGACGGACGTAATCCAGGTGCGTGTGCGTTTTATTGACTTCAACACGAGCGTCATGGGGTTTCAACTATAAACGAAGATTGTGTCTGCCTAATTGGCCACAGAAACCAGTAAGTCACCAAGAAGTCAACATTTTAATGGTTTCTGGAAGGAAGGCATGGCCTGATTATGTACGAACTAAAGTGAAGAACGATCATCGCGGAACTGGAAAACTGCTTCTGTATGAAATAAAAATCTATAGCAGCAGTGATTCGTGATTTTTAAAGTCACATTAGCGATCTCGCTTGACGACATAAAACTGATCGAGTTCATTGGGCCGGAGATCGATGTTTTTTTTTTTTAATTTTTAGTCTAAAATAAAAGCTAGCAAGAACAGGTATGTTCTAAGTCCAGTTTCTACTCAATAAAATGTGATGTGATCACGAATTCTCTGCGCGTAATCTGACCGATACAGAAATACATTTGAAGATGCTCAAGGCTGGAAAAATGATGTTGCCTTGTTCATAATTTAGTCCACATCGGTTCCGAGGTCAACAGTACGAAAAACATCAAGACTGAGATCTCTCACTGGCTCAGACTCGAAGATTCTCCGTGTCGCAGCTCTTCTTAGAGCTATTACAACATATTTCAGACCCCATGTCTAAAAGGATTCTTCGAAGGTTAGGTCGGGACCCTAGAATGTAGCCGGCGGCAGATGAACATTTTTTCTTAGGGTCAACGGTGACGCTCGTAGCCTGAAGTCCAGGTCCCTATGTCCAGGGTCTAAGAAATAGACCTGGCCTCCCATTTGGGGGTTGTGCGTGAGACTAAATTCCTCGCCACGTACAAAATAACGAGTTCTGAAGTAACGACCTGTTCTGTTGACAAACTGCTTAGACTCTCCAGTGTTTAGCTTGTTTAGGGTGCTAACAGAAATCCTTGAGATTGAATTAGAGGTTTTTGATGTAATACATTTCACCCTTTTCCGTCTACTCAATTGATCACAGATGATGCTCCGGATAAATGAGAAGGTACCCGTAGCTCCCAGAATATCTCTTCTTAGAGGCAGGCAGTCTGGGGTGGACCTGGGCCTCAACCAACAAATCTCTCCAGATCTTTTGCTAGCTGTCACGAATTATGCATGCCAACTTGGTTGAGATACCTCTCCAATTGGTTGTGCAATTTTAGACGTGAACGCCCTCTGTTGCTTTGCCAGGCTCAGATTCGAAGATTCTCCGGGCCGGAGTCCCTTTTTAGAGCTTTCACAACATGTTTTGGAGCCTAGGCCTAAAAAGGGTTTTCCAGGATTAGGGTGGGACCCTAAAATAGAGACGGCGGCGGATGAATTATTTTCCTTAAGGCCAACAACGGAGCTCGTAGCCTGAAAGAGGCTAGTGGAAGCGAATACTTCCGGCTCCTTATGTACACGGGCAAAGAAATGGAGCTTCCGAATTGGGGGTTATGTGTGAGACTAAGTTTTTCACCACGTAAAAAGTAAGGAGTTCAGAAACAACGATATGTTTGATATACGAACTGCTTAGACTCTGCAGTCACAATTTTAATGTTAAGCCATGACAAGGTTCAAGGTTCGAGTCTTGAGGTCCGTTTTTAAGTGATTTACGTTCCTCTCGGCTGATGTCTGATTGATCGGTTAGACCTGTTTAATAATAATAATAATAATGGCGGCTCTACAGTCCGTGGTGGACCTGGGCCTAGCTTCTCAGCAACCACTTGTGCTGAGCGTGCTATTGTTCTTTCAGTGGAGGGGACCTACAGTTTAATGCCGACTCCGAACGGCGAGATTGAGAACCTTTTTCTAGACAGTTATACTCTTTGAGCATTGTCAGTGACTCGAAAGAGGTGGAGCCATGAAAAAATGTTAGGTGATTTTTCGGGAATCGAAACGAGAACATCGAGCTTAGGAGTCGACGCACCTAGCCACTAGGCTACGGCGCCCAGGTTAGACCTGTTTACAAAGCGGTCAAATCGGAGTTTTGACAAAATGTTTTTCCACTGCAAACAACTCTTCTGTGCAGGTCCGATCATTTAATTCGTGGTTTGACTATAAGCTCTTCGAAATTTGTCTCAGCGTCGTTGAAACGCATGTCAAATAAGTTCGATGTTTCTCCATTTAATTTGATGGAGCTGACATGGTGACAAGTCAGACGAATCTCTCTCTCGGATATTACACAACGAACATTTATCGTATCGCCACTAATCCCATCGCATGCGTGATTCAATTAGCGACGCCCTTTTAAAAATTTGTTTCACTGGAAAACTGCTTCCGATGGCGCCCAAACGAAAATCTGTCAACAAAATCTTCTCAAACTCTATCGTTCGACATAGAACTGAAGGTCGCCCACCACTTGTGAGAAATCAACAGCACGCACAATGGAAGTTGTTGCAGAGGAAGCCCAAGTACACTTCCGAAAGTAGCGCCACCCAAAGCAGAAAACAAAGAAGGGTTTGCCTATTTCGAAGAGGTATTTCATTAAGCGCTTTCTATCTTTAAATTTAAATAAAATAAAATCTGTGCGATTTTCGTTTGAAAGACCTATTGACGCCATTATGTATGAAATATAGCATCATTCATCATCATGAAATGTTAAATTTTCCATGACTCTGGGTTTGTTTGTCCATCATGATTTGGCAAAACAGACTGAATAAATAACAGCCAACTTGACAGAAGTAGCTTCAACAATATGGCCGCCATATACTGTCAAAGTTCGGAAGTTCCTATTGGAAGTCCCTTTATTAATTTGCATGCGTTGTTGAATTGATAGAACAATTGGTGTGGTCCAATGGCAGCCAAAAAATGTCCTTTTGATTGTCCGACTGCCACTCAAATCAACGCAAGCCTTTTTTCAGCATATAAAAACTTAAGCACACCGTGCAAGTCATTCTGCAGTCGTGCATCTTAATCAGCAACTAGATGCTCATCCACAGTCCCCATCTATCCACTTATGTAGACCCCCCTTAGATGTGTTAAGTGTTCTCTGGAGGTGAACTACTGTCAATTATGAAATTCCATAAACTCTGCCAACAGCCCGACACTCCGGCATAATGAGCGCGTGATGCTAAAACCGACTCCATATCCACATCCTTGTCACGCACTCTGCACACTCGGACTTTGAACACATCCCGGCACCAAATTATGTAAATTTTGCAGTGACCAGTCATCAATTACTCGAATTTGACACAAATTTGTGGAATGCATCCCGTTTAATCCCGTGCCGCACCAGGACCGGGATGCTGGCGAAACCGCCTCCCTGCCGGACCCGGCTTAAGCCTAATCCCAGCAACCAATCACAAACATCAAATCAATTTACTTCAAAACAGAGATCAATAGAAGCCCGTAATCTGGGGGCTGTCGTGAACAGTGCTGGGACCTAATTCCCACCACCCCTCGAGCTCAAGGATAATAATAATAATTAACCGTGACTGCGAACGAAAAGCGCATCCAACGAGGCGGCACTTCACACATGCACCCGCCGCACTGACCCCGTATCTCTAATTTAATCCTACAAAGGTCCTTCAGTGCGCAGCGTGGCCGGGAACATTACAGGATGTAATCGCATATGAATAAATTATACGGACGCAAGTACACAGGCGACGCGGAAGGGAAGCATTTTCGCCATATGGTTCACTTTTCTCTGTGCCACTCTCCGGAGACGGAGACCATCGCAAGGACTGTTGCTTTTTGGGTTTCACTGCTTCGCAGGACGACACGAACCAAGAAACCACCCTCGCACTTTGTGTGCGCTCGCTCTTTCGTCGCAGTCATCCTTCGAATCCACCGCGTCATGGGTATGCAACTAATAAGGATTGATTGATACTCTCTCCCTCCGGCGGAACGGCAGTGTATGCACACCCCACCCGCCGCCCGTGCATTCAATTCACTTAAAGTCCTGCAGCCTTCCCGAGGATGGTGATGCGGTGGTTTTTTTTTCGCGACATGTGTTGTTTATTCAATCGCCGCACACAGTGGGGGATGACGATGAGTGGTGATGCATCCTTTGACGGGCGGGCGAACACTCATTCTATTATGGGCCCAAGGATCGCAGGGGAGAGCCAGGACGTTATTAGTTGATTACAGGACACATTATCATGATTATCGGGTGTTCGAATCCTTCAGAATCTCCTTCTGTTTGATCGTGATTGTGTGTGCGAGTGTGTGGCTGGGGTAAATAAATTTATTGCGCAAAGTAATAACGAGAGGATATCATCTCTGACGGGATCTGGTCGGTCCAGGACGTGACTACTGTTAATAGTTTGATTAATGGCCTGTCGCTGGGCGACAGTGGGTGGTATTTGCGGAGCGAACGCGATTTGGGAAACCCATAATCTTCGGTTGGGATTTGATTTACTCGAGGAAATTACTGTTATCCTTGCCTGTGATTATTTTTATTGGCGTTGTAGTCCGTCATCTGGGGGCGTTGCTGGCAACTGTTATGCTGAGCTTGTGGTGGGTGTCTTGTTTGTCCGCTCAACGGTCAAGGTTGGACGACATTGCGTTTGATTGATACCTTTTCAGGCGTCGTCGTCGTTTATGGATGAGTGTTTGCGGTCAGGAGGTGAGTGGGAGTAGTTAGGTGGGAGATGGGGAAGATGACACATCACATTAATTGACGCACTTAGGTGTGAGATCTAGTACACAAATTTCATGATTAATTCGTAAGTACACATCTTTGGTGGCGGTTAATCTGTCGAAAATGTTGTCGCAGATCGATCCACCTTTTTAAAGCCTTGACATGCAATCATCTTTTGATCCACTTTCAAAGGATTGTTCTAAGCTCTCAGATGGAATAGGGCACCCTCGGCTGTAAGGGCCACCTATAATAGGCATACGGAAACTTAAGGGAACTGAGGCAACCGAGTGAATACACAAAAATGATACACTGTGACTGTAATATGCGCTTAGCTCAGTTTCGTTAAGTTCGTTAAGTTTCGTTAAGTTTTGAATACTTACCCGGGAGGGGAAAATCGATATACTGCGACTGTAATATCAGTTTCGTTAAGTTTCGTTAAGTTCGTTAAGTCTCGTTAAGTTCGTTAAGTTTCGTTAAGCTCGTTAAGTTTCGTTAAGTTCGTTAATTTTTGCCTACTTACCCGGGAGCAAAATAAATCGCGCTCTACGTATGCAAATGTGAGTTGATAGCTGAATTCGCCTTAAGTTTCTGTAAGCAACTATGTGCACTCAGAGATTTGACGTTGCTTTGGTTTCTTTTCGTGTGGTTTTGACATATGATTATGTTTTCGCACGTTTATTATAGTTGGCCCTTTAACTGTAATAAATGATTTCCCAACTGCCAGGGCAATGTATCAAAAAGAAGGACTCGGGCGCTCGGTAGCCTTGTGAAGAAACTTCGACTGTTGACGAAGAAGAAACTTCATCGGAGTTCATTGCGCAACTGGGTAGGCTTTTTAAAAAATATTGGCTGGGCAAAAGTGGTTTTCTTTCTGGAAATTGTAATGTTAAAAATGACCCACGTGTTGAATCTAAATACTCTGTGACTTCAGTGATGTCTCTCGAAGAAATCTACTCCGCTTCATTGTGCGCTCCAATTGGGGAAATGAGTCACACATTTTTCATCTCTCATCCCCATCCAAGTTTCTCCTTTAGACGTAAAATTAAATGTCAGTGTCCATAGGTCGTTCAGTGTTCCAGAAAACAAATCGAATTACGAAGTCACTCGACTGATCGAACGTTAGTCATTCTTCCTCAAAACCGCCGTGGTTCTTAATTGACCCTCTATGAGCATTGATTGCTGAGTGTTTACACATTCAATTACAAGCATTAGTCGTGTGTTCACGCAGAAGGAAGATCTACTTATGTGTCTTTTTTACCGATACTGATTGAAAAATTATCAACGCTAATCAACACTAATGAAGATGATCAAGTGGGGTGCCAGGGGCGAGAGGATCATTGACAGTTATGCCAGCACGACCCACTCACTCCACTCGCCAAGAGGCTGATGAGAAATGTAAACTAGGTCTGGTATGTCATCCAGAAATTCAGAGAGCCACCATTATGAAGCCAAACTGGCGTTTTACTTGCCTCACGCTGGGAGTTTTAAAGCGAGTAGTAGATGAGGATGAGGATGAGGATGAGGATGAGGATGAGGATGAGGATGAGGATGAGGATGAGGATGAGGATGAGGATGAGGATGAGGATGAGGATGAGGATGAGGATGAGGATGAGGATGAGGATGAGGATGAGGATGAGGATGAGGATGAGGATGAGGATGAGGATGAGGATGAGGATGAGGATGAGGATGAGGATGAGGATGAGGATGAGGATGAGGATGAGGATGAGGATGAGGATGAGGATGAGGATGAGGATGAGGATGAGGATGAGGATGAGGATGAGGATGAGGATGAGGATGAGGATGAGGATGAGGATGAGGATGAGGATGAGGATGAGGATGAGGATGAGGATGAGGATGAGGATGAGGATGAGGATGAGGATGAGGATGAGGATGAGGATGAGGATGAGGATGAGGATGAGGATGAGGATGAGGATGAGGATGAGGATGAGGATGAGGATGAGGATGAGGATGAGGATGAGGATGAGGATGAGGATGAGGATGAGGATGAGGATGAGGATGAGGATGAGGATGAGGATGAGGATGAGGATGAGGATGAGGATGAGGATGAGGATGAGGATGAGGATGAGGATGAGGATGAGGATGAGGATGAGGATGAGGATGAGGATGAGGATGAGGATGAGGATGAGGATGAGGATGAGGATGAGGATGAGGATGAGGATGAGGATGAGGATGAGGATGAGGATGAGGATGAGGATGAGGATGAGGATGAGGATGAGGATGAGGATGAGGATGAGGATGAGGATGAGGATGAGGATGAGGATGAGGATGAGGATGAGGATGAGGATGAGGATGAGGATGAGGATGAGGATGAGGATGAGGATGAGGATGAGGATGAGGATGAGGATGAGGATGAGGATGAGGATGAGGATGAGGATGAGGATGAGGATGAGGATGAGGATGAGGATGAGGATGAGGATGAGGATGAGGATGAGGATGAGGATGAGGATGAGGATGAGGATGAGGATGAGGATGAGGATGAGGATGAGGATGAGGATGAGGATGAGGATGAGGATGAGGATGAGGATGAGGATGAGGATGAGGATGAGGATGAGGATGAGGATGAGGATGAGGATGAGGATGAGGATGAGGATGAGGATGAGGATGAGGATGAGGATGAGGATGAGGATGAGGATGAGGATGAGGATGAGGATGAGGATGAGGATGAGGATGAGGATGAGGATGAGGATGAGGATGAGGATGAGGATGAGGATGAGGATGAGGATGAGGATGAGGATGAGGATGAGGATGAGGATGAGGATGAGGATGAGGATGAGGATGAGGATGAGGATGAGGATGAGGATGAGGATGAGGATGAGGATGAGGATGAGGATGAGGATGAGGATGAGGATGAGGATGAGGATGAGGATGAGGATGAGGATGAGGATGAGGATGAGGATGAGGATGAGGATGAGGATGAGGATGAGGATGAGGATGAGGATGAGGATGAGGATGAGGATGAGGATGAGGATGAGGATGAGGATGAGGATGAGGATGAGGATGAGGATGAGGATGAGGATGAGGATGAGGATGAGGATGAGGATGAGGATGAGGATGAGGATGAGGATGAGGATGAGGATGAGGATGAGGATGAGGATGAGGATGAGGATGAGGATGAGGATGAGGATGAGGATGAGGATGAGGATGAGGATGAGGATGAGGATGAGGATGAGGATGAGGATGAGGATGAGGATGAGGATGAGGATGAGGATGAGGATGAGGATGAGGATGAGGATGAGGATGAGGATGAGGATGAGGATGAGGATGAGGATGAGGATGAGGATGAGGATGAGGATGAGGATGAGGATGAGGATGAGGATGAGGATGAGGATGAGGATGAGGATGAGGATGAGGATGAGGATGAGGATGAGGATGAGGATGAGGATGAGGATGAGGATGAGGATGAGGATGAGGATGAGGATGAGGATGAGGATGAGGATGAGGATGAGGATGAGGATGAGGATGAGGATGAGGATGAGGATGAGGATGAGGATGAGGATGAGGATGAGGATGAGGATGAGGATGAGGATGAGGATGAGGATGAGGATGAGGATGAGGATGAGGATGAGGATGAGGATGAGGATGAGGATGAGGATGAGGATGAGGATGAGGATGAGGATGAGGATGAGGATGAGGATGAGGATGAGGATGAGGATGAGGATGAGGATGAGGATGAGGATGAGGATGAGGATGAGGATGAGGATGAGGATGAGGATGAGGATGAGGATGAGGATGAGGATGAGGATGAGGATGAGGATGAGGATGAGGATGAGGATGAGGATGAGGATGAGGATGAGGATGAGGATGAGGATGAGGATGAGGATGAGGATGAGGATGAGGATGAGGATGAGGATGAGGATGAGGATGAGGATGAGGATGAGGATGAGGATGAGGATGAGGATGAGGATGAGGATGAGGATGAGGATGAGGATGAGGATGAGGATGAGGATGAGGATGAGGATGAGGATGAGGATGAGGATGAGGATGAGGATGAGGATGAGGATGAGGATGAGGATGAGGATGAGGGTGAGGATGAGGATGAGGATGAGGATGAGGATGAGTTGGTTTGTTTTCTAAAAAAAAATACCTTGATGGTGATGTGGCCCTCATTCCCCATGCTCACATATTTGCTGTATTTTCTTCCTACCCGTACATTCCTCCATCGATATCCACACGCTTCTGAACAAACACACGTGTAACTCCTAAGCCCCAACATGCGTGACTTAACACGGTAGCTTTGATCCGCACACATCCGCAGACCCCATCCACCATCACCGTATCGCTTCAATCATTCGCATGAGCGAAACCCGCCACTGAGCGTGGATAGGATCAAATGTCAATGCGGTCTGGCGTACCTGTGTTTCAAATCGGATCTTCCCGGACAAGCTACCGCTTCGGCAAAACTCCTCGTCACCATGCGTAATAAATCATAAGATATCCCTGTGCCTGTGCCTGTGCCTGTGGCCGCGTCGTTCTGAGTAAACAGCGGGCGGCGTCAATGGCTTAAGTCGCCGTGGTCGTCGTTAGTTTTCTTATTGCCATTCTAAGGTGCAACCGGAGTCAACTAGCCCCCTGCAGCGGACAAATACGCTACCTGTCAGTGCGGCCGATAATGCCTCGGAGCGACAAGACGTGATGGTTGGCGGCACAGAAGCGCCCACCGTCGTAATCCAATCAAACACTCGCGACTCAAATTCCTTTCCGCCACATTTGCGGCGTCTCCTCTCGAGTGCGCCCCCTTGGGGATAGAGATAGAGTCGCACGGGAACATTTGTAGTTCGTCGAGGAAAGCTTTACAGTCACTCAGTGCTTTTGGCTTCCCTGGGGGATAACGAAGACGTACCTGGAGAGACACTGGGCGCAGGTAAATTCCACATCCACCCGGTGACTCCTTTATCGCAGTCATAATGTGGACAAACATTGAGTAGAATGCCCGGAATGCGGTGTTATCACTGCAGACACAGACCGAGGGCTCATAAAGCGAGAGAGGCCACGAAACGAAAAGAGGGCTCGCCGGACGAGCAGTGATGATGGCGATGATGATGATGATTCGTTCGCCGGTTTATGACCGGTGGACAGGTTTTTCTCGCTCCCTAATGAGTGTGTGGCCAAGGGTTAGAAAGATCGGCGACGTCTGCGAAGGAGGTACGCGCAGACAACGGCAGTGAGGACGAACGCAACCAGAGTAGCGGCAGGCAGCGGCGGCTGCGGGAGTGAGCGGAGGCGCGCACAGTAAAGTTGGAAGGTATCGCGTCGTCTTGGTTGGCTCTGCCGTTCGACTCGGCTACGGAGGACCGCTCGCTCATTTGTAGTGTTTACTCAATACAGGTCGTAATAACTCATCGGGTGAACAAATATTATCGCATCGGTCGCCGGGGAGAAGATTTATACTCGTCGTAACTCCACCGTGATCGGGTTGGTTGGGATGGGTGCGCCTGTGGCACGGATCCCCGATAGCGTCGAAGGAGTGGACTCGAACTGGCAGCTGTCGGAGTGGTGACTAATCAAAATGTCGGCTTCGATGGCTTAATCCAATTCCCTGCAAAACATTCCCACGGAACTCACTTGTTCGCCACACTCCTTCCATAAATATAAAGGACACCCAAGTCAACCTGTAACACCCTTCCGCTCATCAAAAAGTCAACCGCCTGAGGGTGTGAATGGCATTATCCTCGCATCCCATGTGCGCGCCACTATGTCCTCCCGCCACAGGGAGAGGAAACATTAACCAACACATTACCCAATAAGGACGCATAAAAAAGTTTCAGTCACAGCAAAGCGCCCCGCAGCTGAGAAAGCGGCAGCCACCACCGTGACGCTCTGTGACCTCCAGCTGTCACTCGACGCAACAAAAAAGTGTCGATTTGGTGGTTTCCCGCTTGGTGTCACTTAAAAAAGTCACACAGCCCCGTGCCGGCGACCACGGGCGCCGCCAACGCCACTTTAATGGGAAATTGAAAAACTTCCACAATTTGCCGACGAACATCGCAGTCACGTGTCCATGGGCACGCCAATATGTGGCCGGCACGTGGCCGAACAATCGAAGCAATTTGGTTAAATTTCTGAGACTTCCTCGTCGCCGAGTGCCGACATCCCCGTGGGGGAAGCGCAAACGCTCAACTCCGGCTGCAATGACTTTTGAAACACAATAACTAATAAATAGTGTCCTTCCGCTGGCTGGCTGGCTGGCGCACCCCATCCTGGGACGGCAAATTGATTGAGTAAACACAGTCATTCGCAAGTGGAAGACTGGCCCGGCGCATCCTTGAAGAGGGTGGACCGCTGTGTGTTGGGAATCTGTGTCATCTTCATAATCATTCATCAAACGGACTGCGGAACACCCCGGATGATTTTCAACTTTTGCTGCGTCCGACTCTGCCCTCTGGATCCGGTCACGTGTTTGCGGAATTCGGAGGCATGTCGAGGACTCTCAAGGACCAAGGCACTGTTGATTTTAGTGGAAATTGCAGTTTCCATGGATAATTCGAAGCACATGCGATGGAGGTGCAATGAAATGTCAACAGTTGCCAATTGATGATGAGAGGAGGGGGAGTCTGTTCATAGATGACAATGTGATGTGGTAGTTGGCGGATGTAGAAGGGAAATTTAGTAGGATATTTTGATCGAGGTCTCATCACGTAGAGTCTCAAGCTGTTTCTTGTGAGATAGGTGCTTGGAAACTTAGCTTTGACTGCCTGCTTACCAAAGCAGTCGATAATGTCTGCTTTTGCCTTAGTTTAAATGTTTGAATGGAAATTACAGTTTTTCCTGTGTAATTTTGATCACTTCTCATTCTCAGATTGTGCTATCATTCGGCATTTAAGCCTTTCCTGCAGCAGCGATCAGTTTACTTCTGCGCACCATCCTCTGCTTTTCAGTGCAAACGGTACCAAAATGTGTCCACAGGATTGTTCTTTAAAATATGATTATTACATCCGATGTTGGTGGTGTCTTCCATGTCTTCGCCTTGCACTATGCATCGGCAGGGTAGTACAAACTAATCCGTATGGTCCACTGGGTATATATGGCAGAAAGCAAAGGGCTGCACAACAGTCTGACTGAAGTCATTCCACTTCTGGACATATCATCGTACCCGGCAGTCCACTGTTCCCAGGAAATCTGAATTCTTTGCTCATACTCCTTTAAATCGTTTTCGAGAAAAAAAGCATTTCCGACAGATTTAGCTAGAAGTCTGCAACTTTTTAAAGCTGGATCCAAGACTAAGCAGAGGGTGGGATTATATGTCTTCTAGAAGGATCTCAAAATTGCTGCGCCTTACCAACCATTCTGGTACTTTTCAGGCATTTTTTTATTTTTTTTTTTGTTTATTTGACCGCTTTATCACTATTATACATTTATATTGCTTAAATAAACTTAAAATGCTATCTGTGTATGTATTAAATATATTATAGTAAATGACCGGGTTCTTATTACTTATAATATTATTTTTCGTGAAGTACTTAATTCTAACTATTTCAATTTATTTATTTTTTTTTAATTCTTTAATTCATTTATTTATTTAAATTTTAATGGAAAATGTGGCAAAAACGTGTGCGAATAATTTATCTTTTTTTTCTTAAAAACTAGCTAGAGGATAAAAACTAATACAATTTTCTTAACCTACCTTAACCTAGGGATGGAGTTGGGCCCTGGCTGCCAACTCCCAACTCCCAACTCGCCGATAACGCACGAAGCGCAGTGATATCGCTCAAGCATTTTATCAGCGGACCAAGGGTCATATGTATGTCAGGCCCCAATCCTGCTTATACTAAATATTAGCTAACACAGTCGAGCCACCAGTATCTTTGTTTATTTAATCTTTCGAGATTTGATAGATCCCTTTCAGGTACACTTACGCAGTATTTCAGATCAGTATTTTCGTTGACCAAGGATGTCAGTTCATAGAGATAGCGTTTGTTTGTCGCCCTTCTGGCAATGTAGTAAATGATAGGTACGTTCGCCGAGTCTGATAAGTAGCCATGTGCATCCAGATATAGGAATGTCTCAGGTGGTATTTATCCGCTCACCAAAGTGTTTCTGAAATACCCGGGGTTAGGGTAAAACAAGCCGGAAACTAATTCATTTTCAGTAACGTTAGTTGACCGCGCGAAATGATTTCTCACTAGATCCAGAATGACTCTGGATACACCGGAGGTATCTTATTAGAGACGTAATGCCGAAAGTCGGAATGTGCGCTTCTATATATCCACATATAAGCTCGAAGACATTTTCTTTCAAATAACCGGAGCTTTTCCATGTAAGATGGGCTTATGTTCCACCATACTGGACTCGCATAAGCCAGAATTGGGCGAACGAAAGCTTGGTAGCATATGATCTTCACATCAGATCTCAGGTGCCTGGAGTAAAATAAACTTTTCCGTGACATAAATGCTGCTCTTGCCTTTTGCAGCTGCGTATTTATGTGCTCATTGCAGTACAAGAATTTATCTAAATAGACACCTAAGTACCTTACAACACTCTTTGACTCAATGTGGAGACCATCGTAACTCGTTATTCGCGAATTCTTCCAGTTTCGTCTCCAATCTGAATTACTGCGTCTTAATGAGGCGCGGAACAGTATAGTTTCACATTTTGCATGGTTGATCTTTAGCTTCCATTCAGAACAGAATACCCGCAACTTATCAAAGTTGTTCTGAAGCTCTCTCTGAATGTCCTGAATTGTAGAGCTTGCATACAGAATAACGTCGTCAGCAAAGGCTATCGAATTACTCATTCCCCTTAGCATTTTAGGAGACTATGATGATCATGGAAGGGCTATCGTAGCTTAAGTAGGTAGGTAAATAGGGTGCCCTTGCGACTGGGTCACGGCTCACTGAGACCCAGTTGGATCCATTACCTTATCGTAGCTTAAGTGCAATGTGGTATCGAAAAGGGACATCATCAATCAAGCTGAATTATGACGAAGATAGCCTTGATATGCCGATAGCTTCTAGACGAGGTGGCTAAGTATTTCAATAATGACCTCATGTGTGTGCCACGATCAAGCGAATGAACACCAAAGCTACATCTTCGAGTTACTTCGAACTACATCTTAGAGACTTCGAATACAAGCCACCTGGCACAGTGGTACAATGCCTCAAATGTACTCTGATTTGGATTCTATCTCAACTTTTATTTTAAGACAAGGCAAAATGAGCACATTTGTAGGATGGCCTAAAAGTAGAAAGGCAGTAATCCCCCATAAATTATTTCCTTTTTAAACCGACAGCTTCCTACGTTCGGTTAGCTTTTTCAGGAAATGTAAATAAAACCCATTGAATCACGGTAAACACGAAGACATTTGTCTTTCAAAATGTGTGACATGACAAATCAAATTCGCTTAATTGTCCAGCTTTGGATTCCAAGCCTGAATCTTCGTTCGCGTGGTACTGTACGGCATGTATTGATCTGAAAGAGAAATCCTTTTCAAACCCTGAACTTTCACTACACATTGTCGACTGAACACCTTTCGTTCCCGACAGATTTTCAGAATGGTCAGCCATCCACTTGTATTGCGGTCGACTTTGGTCATTGTGTGGTGGCAGATCGGTCTTGTAATGAAGCCATCCGTACCATTCGGCCGGAACCTGGGAGGCATCGTATTCCAAGTTCCTGTTCTCAGCATAGTTTACCCAACGATTCCGCCCGAAAAAGTATGAGGGATTCTCGTAGTATTGGTTTCCATACTTATCACATCCCACTTGAACTCCAGGCTTAAAATCATCGGTCCTAGAAGGCAAGGAAACGAGGATGAAGCGGGTGATGAAAATGATGAGAGAGAGAGGTCGAACCTGTAGAGCAGCATGAACGCTTTTCGAAGTCCCCCGTGTTGTCTAGTAATTTTCCATAGGCTCACAAGGCGATCAACGCCAAAGTGTCTATACAATTTTGACATTTGTTCAATGAAGTGTCAAGATGGTGGTCACTTTTAGAAGGCACGCACAAGATTTTGGAATTGGAGTCTTATTTTTGAAGATTTGCAAGGATTTGACAGGACGTCTTTGATGATAGATGTCAGTTCCAATGAACGACTGCTAAGATAATTGATTCCAAAAGGGCGCAGTGAATTACTTCGCTTGAGTATTGATTTCCCAACGCCATATTTCGACTTGAAAACGCATCTAAAAAGCCAAAAGTCAAGCTAACAACTGCTACTGGACTGGATGGCGCAGTTGGTTAAGTGCCTGCTCCAAGTTAGACGGGTCCCAGTTTCCAATCCCAATGAAATCGGATTTTGGCCCAGTCACCATTTGCCATTAACGGCTCTGAAGTAGGTTGCTACCTGGCAGTGTAATTGACGAGTTTTGAGCCTGAGTGCTCCAGTAAGGATCGAAAAAATCCTCTGAAAAAAAAAAAGTTTGCGATGATGGTTGTTGGATATCATCTGTCGAAGGGATTTGTTTCTGAGATTTCACAACGCAACGTGGAAGTGATAATAAGAAAACAGTGGCTGAGTGCAGACGCTTTGGTTGGCATGACGCGCTTGTCAACGCTTTGAAATTCGATTGTCGGGGGATGATTTTTTGTTAAAATATCTAAGGGACACGCACCGGCTTGGTGTGCGAAACTGGAGACAGCTGACGAAAGATTGTGCTGGCTGGAGAGGCATGTTAAGTGAGGCCCAGGTCCACCTCGGACTGTAGCGTCCTAAGAAGAAAAAGAAGCAGATCTAAGGGAATTAGGGGTTTTGTTAAGGCCAGTATCAGGTTTAGGCTTCCTCAGACCCTATACCTGACTTTTGGGATGATTGTTGCTTGATGCATGATGTCTGTACGCTTGCTGCACAGATCGTATATGTGAACTGTGGTTGTTGTGCTCTTTGGCCAACTCCCATAACTTCGAAAAAAAAATCCCCTGATGCTGGTCAGACGTCTTCTGTCAGGTTAATAAACTCTGAGCAGATAAAGTACGCATGCCTGGAAATGTCACACATGTGTACCTTATCTGCAAGCAGACTTGGCTTTCACTTAACCAGACCCCGCCTGAGATGGAATCGAACGCACGGTGAACCATTTTGACTCCCATTTAGGTTGACATTTAAAGTAACGACTTCTAAGAATTAAAAGCAAAATGGTTCAGATTGTTGGTACCAGTTTTGCAACCACGTTCTAGATACGCATCGAAAGCTCCACATATTCTTCATTTTTATTAATTTTTCGACTAGCTGATCACACCTTAACTGCGTCTTACGATCGCACTTAGAAATACTTACACACATGGATGAATGTGCGTGGTTAAGTTCAACACTTTTGGTTTAATATTTAAATTTCGAAAGATGTCAGTAGTCGAAGTCATGGCTAAGGCCTTGGCTAGACGAAGACGTCTTTGGTGTCATTATCAATCTGGTTATGATTTTATTGCTCCTACCACATTCCAATTTGACTTTTTTTTCTTCAAATCAAGTTTGGGAATTATTTCTGATTTGAGGTGGTGTCATCTGTCAACTTTTACTTCAACAATTCAGGTTGACAATACAACTAAAATGTGCGTAAAACTACAGAGGTAGTGAAGGAGTTTATCTACATTTTGGGGTGAACGTGAACTTCACAGACGACATAATAGTGGGGATCCGGTGAAGAATCGCCCTTGACATTCTTCGATTTGTCCAAACATCCCCCTGACTCAAAGAACTAATATCATGCTCTACAAGTCCTTTATCCTGCGAATCATTTTTTTTTTCGGAGGATTTTTGAAACCTTACTGGAGCACTCAGACTCAAAACTGGTCCATTGGACTGCCAGGTAGCAATCAACTCCAGTGGCGTTAATTTGATCCCAACGGCAAATGGTGACTGAACCAAATGCGATTTCACTGGGATTCGAACCTGGGACCCCTCTAACTTGGGGCAGGCACTTAACCAACTGCGCCATCCAGTCGTATGCATGAAAAAAAGTGCTATAAAAGCGAAAATCTAGGCGACAAAGCGGCTTCTTCTTACCTTTGAAATGATAACTCTTCGTCGAGTATTTGGTCTTGCCTGCGAGGATGGACGAGGGGACTTAACCCCGAGCTCTACAAGTCTCAGACAAGTATGTAGACGTAGTCTCTACGTTTATTGTTCAGGTTTTTTAAGAAGACGAAGTCTTTCTAGGCTATATTGCGGGGTGGCCTAGGGGCTTACTTTTAAAGCAAGCGCTCGCGTTGTGCGTGTTATAGTTCTCTAAAGAGTGGAGGGTATCTACAGTTTTATCCAGACTCCAAACGGTGACGTTTAAGAAGCATTTTCCGAGAGAGATGATGTAGTAAAAATGAAAGTTGGTGTGTCCGGGATCGAACTGTGGACCTTCTCTTAACAATCTCAAAAAATACATTGTAGCTGCCCATTTTAAAGTTTGGATTAAGGCATCGGTGGTGTATTGTTTTTCGACTTCAACTTCGCCTTCATTAGGAGAGTTTACATGGACCGACAAATCTTGTTCGAATGGACACAAATCAGATGATGTAAAGGCAAAACGATAGTTTGTCCAATTTGTCGAAAGATTTTTAAATATTTTTGAACTTGGCGAATTTTGCCTCGTGACTTGGTTTTGCGCTCGTACAAAATTCAACTGACTCGAGAGCTGAAGGTAAACAACTATAAACAACGTCGCATGTTCGCGGAATGGGCTGTGGAGCAGTTGGAAACTGGCCCTAATTTTCATCGAAAAATCATCTGCAGGGCCATTTCTGGATGAATTTTAACAAACAAAATTGCCGAATTTGGGACGATACCAATCCACATGAGATCCAAGAGTGTCCAATGCCTCCCGAAAAAATCACTGTTTTGTGTGGATTTTGGGGTGGCGGCGTCATCGGTCTTTGAGAACGACGTTGGCCAGGACATCACCGTAAACGGCGAGTTCTATAGGTCGATGATTACCAACTCCTTTTGACCTGAATTGGATGAAATGGACATCAACGACATGTGGTTTCAACGGGACGGCGCTAGGTGCCACACAGCTCACGCTACATTGGAAATTCTGCACGTGCAATTCGAGGGCATGGTCATTTCACGTGGAGGTGATGTGAACTGGCCACCGAGGTCGTGCGATTTAATCCCGTTAAATTACTTCTTGTGAGATTTTCTAAAGTCGCAGGTCTATGCCACAAGATATCCCATGCCATCGCTCAAATTGGGCCTGATTTGTGCGCCAGAGTAATGGAAATGAGGCATTTCGGATGTTTGCCACCACAGCGTACTTTTGAACGATGTTGCGATACCTCAAACACACTTTGTTTTATTTAAATTTAAAGATAGGAAGCGCCTAATGACTGACCCTTTGATTAAAGCCTTCCTTGCTCTTCAAATGCTTCCTTCACTAAATTTGCCTTCAGGTCGAAGTTAGGCTTAGAGGTTCTACTTAAGTCGTTAACGACTCTCGGCTGCTGGCCCCGAATCGGCTCGAGAACCCTATTTTTCGCACTAACCTTCCTCCATCTGAACTGAAGTAGAACTCACAGAATTCCTTTCCCATTCCAAGTTGACAAAAAATGAACAATCCCACATTCCAATTAGGGACATCAGTGGAAAACGGTCCTAGCCCAGTGTTTAGATCCTAGTGTCACCCGATGCATGATTCACACAGAAGCAGTTAATTCCCTCTGGGATTATGTTACTTTCGAGGGTTAAGCTTCAACGAAGTATCCCTTACGCCCGACCGATCATTGCATAACAGCGACACCTTCCAGATCCTTATCCCCAAAAGAAAACCAAACAATGGACTTCAAAATGAGACACAAATTGAAATGACACTCCATATACGTGAGTTTACACTTCGCCGGATAATCTAAAGGATCTCAAAGGATAATCACCAGACGGCGGAGAAGAAAAGCGCACACACAATGCCACAAGAGGAGATTAACTGCCATTCAGTGTCATCTTCCTCCATCTCTCATCTGCTCGAAGCGCCTAATAGGTCTATCGCGATGATCTCTTCATTCCATCCCCAGTTCGTGCGTCCGTCCGTCCTGACACGGCGCGATGTGTCTTGATGCTATTTACCTGATTAGCCTAATTCCCTTTGAACACCCTCCCCTCCGGCTGAACAGTGTGTGAGTGTGTGGATGCGCCTTCGAAGGCGTTTTGACCACGCCGCCGCTCGGTGGAGGCATCTTATCGGTTGATCTTTTCGTTGTTGCGGCGCAGTGCCCGTGTCTCGCAGTGTCTTTGGTTACCTTAATCCAGTTCCCTTTTGTATCTTGTATCTTTCTCCGTTCGGCTGCGGGCGATGTGATGGATGTGCATCGCTTTTGTGTTTAACGCCACATTATGTCAGTTCGGTGTGTCATCTGACAGGGTGACTTAACGCATGGCTTGTGCATGTGATATGGAAATGTATTCGAGAGCGGGAACACCGCACGGTGACCCGGAGGGTGTCAAAGAGCCGTGCCGACAGAGATTGTTCGGGCATTTCGTGTCAGTTCATCCGCATTTTTTTGGTTTTTGGGATCCGAAGGCTGACAAAAGACTCAGACTTTCTCCGGCTCTAGTCGAGTGCCTGCTAATTGTTGTCGCATTAAAGGTCTCTTCTGGCAGCGGCATCAAAGCCTTAATTAGTTCGTTTAACTTGGTCACGCATATGCCATGCGATGATGGCTCGGGGAAACCATTTCGTGCAGAAGTACAAATTTATGCAATTAGCGACGAACGGATACGATCTCGCTTGGAGCCCCCACTCGATTGGAACGATTCGCGATTCGTGTGTGAAAACGTCAGCATTGAATGGATTGTGGGCCAATGGAGGCGGCTCATTGCACGCATGGCGTTTGGAGATTCTGCCCGAGGTGCTAGATCCGTCATAAATATTTAGATGTTTAGCGCGAAGTAAATTAAGCTCTGATTAGCACTCATTTTGCATGTTTTCGCTTGGCCGTGGGACGATATGAGGGTTTTTATGTCTTGACTCCACCCATGGAATTTGAACTGGGTGAACGATGAAACTGTGAAAACAGGGTTAGGCGTCACGTTTCATGGGGATTGTGGGTTTCAGCAATGATGCGATACGATCAGGAAGTGGATCGCGTTTCGAGACTAATGAAGTGCTCAATAAGTATCTTTATTGACGAGGTGTTCGATGTGTTCTTTATTTGCTGGGATCGGTGAGGATCACTGTCGATCACCGAGATGGCTTAGAACTATTCTTTGGTTCTTGGTTGCACTCCATTACCGAGATGACCAACGAGTCCTTTTTTATCACACCGATGGATGGATGACGACCGATGACCTTTGAATACACTCGTCGATCACCGAAATGTTCAACGATCATTGCCGTTCACCAGGATGTTCTATGATCATTGTCTTCCGCAGAAGTGGTCTATTATGATCGTCCTTCATCGGACGGTGGTCGATGATCATTGCCTTTTACTGAGATGGTTAATGATCTTCGTCATTCTCCGTGGTGATCACTGACCAACGATGATCATCGAATCATCATGAACATTTCATGATCATTTTGATGGCGTCGATGGATAGACCGTTGACTCTTGACCATCACTAACGGTCACCGAGATGTTTGTTGATCTTCGTCGTTTACCGAAAAGATCGGTGATCATTGACGGTCACCCAGATGTTCTGTGATAATTGTCTTCCAACGAAGTGGTCGATGACGATGGTCCTTCATCGAAATGGTCGACGATCATAGTATTTCGCTGAGATAGTCGATGATTTTCATCATTCTCTGTAATGATCGGTGACCAACAATCACTGATATGATTCAGGATCATTGTTGATCACACCGATGGATCGATAATGACTGTTGCCCCTTGAATACGCTCAACGATCACCGAAATGTTTGACAATTTTAACCGAAAAGTTCGATCATAATCGTCAATTACCGAGAAGATCGGTGATCATTGACTACCATCGAGATGTTTATGACCATTGTTTTGCACCGAAATGGTCGATCATTCGTCCTCAGTCAACGTGATGATCGGTGATCATCGTCCTTCATCTAGATGATCATTGATCATCGCCGATCGCCTAAATGATCGGTGAGCATCGCCGATCGCCTAGATGATCGGTGAGCATCGCCGATCGCCTAGATGATCGGTGAGCATCAACGTTCACCGATGAAATCGCCTAGATGATCGGTGATCATCGCCGATCGCCTAGATGATCGGTGATCATCAACGTTTACCGATGAAATCGCCTAAATGATCGGTGATCATCAACGTTCACCGATATGGTCCACGTTCTTGATTATACCGACGATCCTTGACCATTGAATATGCTTGACGATCACTGAGATGTTTCACTATCCCCCAATTCACCGAGATGTTCCCTTATAATCGCCGTTCACAAAGATTTTCGATGATCATCGTCGTTTACCGCGAGGATCGGCCATCATTGATGATCATCAAGATGTTCAGAGATCATTGCCTTCCAACGAAGTGGTCGATGATTATCGTCCTTCATTGGACTGATCATCTTAGTGATCAACGATTAGCTAGGTGATCAGCGATCATCTCGATCAAGCTGGTCTACGGCTATTGTTAATCATACCGATGGGAGTATGATGATCGTTGTCGCTTGAGAATCACCGAAATGTTCAACGGTCACTGCCTTTCATCGAGAGATCGATGATTGTCGTCATTTGCCGACTAAATTGGTGGAAACGGCGATCACCGAGAAGGTCCAGGACCATTGTTGACCACATCGATGACAACCATCAACCGTTCAATACGGTCGATGATCGCCGACTTTTACGAATATCATACCATTGACGATCACCGAGTTGTTCTATGAAGTGAAATGGTCGATGATCACCAACGCTCATTGGCAATCTCGATGAAGGAAGGATCACAATCGGTCTCGATGCGGTGATCTCCGATGATCATTGACCACCTCTGTGATTATCGTCGTTCCCCGAGATGGTCAACGATTACTGCCTTCCACCGAGATGATCATCGTCGATCGTCAAGCAATGGCGAAAAAATCTTTCCTGCAAATGGACTTCCCGAGCTAAGACGAAAGGCGTCGTCGGTGTCTGCCTTTAGAACTTCTTAGACCTGCTCTCTGAAGCTAATTGGTGATCTTGAAATGAAAGCGCTCACATTCCCCATTCCAAGCCCTCTATTATACTCATTACATGATCCACAAACTACTCGAGAACACTTTCAAACCCATCCGCCCAATCAAAACCCGTTCCACACACCTCCATCGGCGACTTTGATCTCTGCCTCCATCCAGTCGTAGTCATCCAAAAAAAATTGTATTCAATTTGTCTCTGGCGCATCAAGATACACTCGCCCAAGATCCAGCCCATTGTCCGTGGGGTGATATCGAACCCGAGATAGAGAATCCTCCCCGATCTAATGGACGAAATGTGGAAATTAGGTCGACATCTTGAAGTGAATTAGCCGCGTGTAGCGGTGTGTGGTTATAATCAAACACTTGCCACACGAGCACGGCAGAGGAGACGAGATGGCGGTGCCTGATATCACTGAACAAAACCACTTTGGAATAATTCCAGACCACTTAAGGACACAGGTTGCGATCAAGCGATGCGACTGCAACGGACGCGGTGGTGGCGGCGGCGCACTGTTACACATCGGATTAGGGTTTCCATTTGAAAAGCTGGCGCTGCCTGCCGCAGACGGAAATGCCACGCTTGAGACTGGGAAAATTCTGCCCAATCATGGCGAATTTGAGGCGAAGCGAATCGAAGACCACAGCTTATCGGCGGCGTCGATCGATTGTACGCATAATGACGGACAAATGATGGGCGTTCGCTTGTGCTGACTCCGGATTGAGTTGTATCTTTTGGTCTCTGGCCGGTGGTGCTCGGACACCGCACACTCGATCGGGGCATCGAGATAAGTATCTGAAAGTTGCAGCGATTGGCTGAAGGGCTTTGTTTCGGGAAGCCGCCACTGGTTGGTGTTATGAAATTTGTCGGATTTTACTGGGTCTTAGACGCATAATTGGGCTCATTAAGGTAATAAGCCCTTCATTTGGTAATTTTTGTGTTTTGACGGCGAAGGTGAATGAGTGGGAGATTGCGGTCGAGTGGAGTGGTATTTGGGTGCCCTCAAACTATGATCGTGGGGAAGATAGCTTGCGTGTTGGCTGTTGTAGAAGCTTGGTAGTGGAAGTGAAATTGAAGATGATCTTGAAGCGATGTAGACGTTCAAGGCAACCATGAGAGGTAACTAGAAAATGACAAGTTTTATGAAAGAAGATAATTTATAAAACATGCTTACACATGATGGCCGCTTGAAGATAAAGATGGCGAGTGATAGAGCTACGATCAGCTCTTTGGCATAGGCCAAGGACAAGTAAAAAGTCTAGCGGCTCTAAGTGTGGTCTGGTCTGCTAACTCTGGCCTGTACGACATGTGACACCACCTTGTTCAAGTCCACATCCATAACATGGATCAATCGAGATCAACGAGATACTCATTTCTCATAAATTAATAAATATAAAATAAACATAAAATAAAAATAAAAATAAATTAAGAAAATGATTCAATGAGTCGAATCTTCAATTACTACGTGTATTATAATTCTTAGAACTAATTCAAAAATATTTTCGTATCGTCGAACAAGCTTACAAGCTCAAACTTAAATCTAAAAACAATAAGAGTAATATCACGCATAAAACTAGCGGTTCCTGCATAAGTTAGGTCTAACGCCACTTCAGTCTGTAGCGCCAGCAGAAGAAGAAGAAAAAGTTACGGCCTAAAGTGGCAAAGAGGAAGTGAAAAACTTCTTCAATCGTGTTGAAACTTCAGTCGTTTAAGGTCGATTCCATAGAGCGGTGTAAAGCTTTCCATGGCAATTATAATGTCAAAGCCTTGTCAGTGACTTATTGGAGCTGGTGCCGCGAAAATGGAAGTTCGAACCATGGTTCGAACCATGGACAGTCTATGCAGGAGTCGACGATCTTATCAACTACTCAACGACGACCTCATATGAATTGAATTGGTAGTAGTAATTGCATGTAGGCTCAGCTCATAACATCTGCCTTTTATAAGTTCTGTTGAGATAAGGTCAATTCAAGAGTCTTAATACTTGGCCCTACATTTTAATGCCTTGCGACGTGAACCAAGCAAACGCTGTTGCCGTACTTGTGCTCTCATTTCAATACAAGAGTTTGGGCCGATTCCTTTGCAACGTTATTGGTGGCTACAAGAAAAAGGAAAGGAAAGAAAAACTGGGCCAGAATACATCTTTGTTTGATCGGCTAACGCAAACTTCCATATTTCCAATGACCTGGGCCTCTCTGGTGCACACCTCCCTTTTAGAGCTACTTCACATATTCGGAGCACATATCCAAAGGGATATTTCGAAAGAAGATACTCGACGATGGATGATCCCTTTTCTGGATACTGGTTGAGAGGTTATTGGACTGTAAAAAGAAAGAAGAGTAGTTGGGTTAGTGGTGGTCTTATTCTGGCTTGTTGGCTTGTATTCTTGTGGTTCTGCTATAGGGCGCTACAGTCCGAGTGAACATGGTCCTCAACCAACTCCTCAGCTGGCACGATTGTTGGCTACCTGTCCCCAGTTTTGCAAACCAAACTGCGTGCGGTCCTTCTTAACTTGTGTGCGCCACTTAAAACGTTCTTTCACAGACTCAGAGTAAAATATTCCCGAAACTATGTTGTCCATGGCCGTTGGGTCCTTAGAAGCCTGCATATATTCATGTCTCCAATCGCCATCAACGGAACAACTTTTCTCTCGAAAAGACCAAGGGCTTCTTCATCCGCCTTCGATATTGCCCGCCGTAATGCAGGATTGGGATGATCGACGTCTCCTAAGATGTTTCCCAATTGGGACTTGACAACTTTGAGTTTTCGCTGTGAACGCACCCTTGAATCAATGCCCAAACTGTCAATGCCAAAACATTCAGTAAAAGCAAACAATTTCCTTTTAAGTTCTCGAACGAAGAACGTTGGCAATTTTTTAATTTTAATTCCAAAATTCCGAGCCGGTGAGGGCAACTTTAAGAGCTTTAACACCAACTGTTGGTAGTAATGCTCGTCTCAGTACAAAAGCAACTCATAGTCCAGTGAACCAAAACAATAGATTCTACGGCTTTCTCAAGATTTGGGCATCGCTAAATTTAGCGAAAGGGTCTTAACCTGCACCTTTTGGTTAGGTTCAATAAAGTAGCTGCCTACAAGTTCACAGTCACAGGATCGGGTAGGAGACCTGCATGTAATTGTTGTTTACTATGAAGCGTTTCAGTTGCCTAATGGTGATGTCGTACAAGCCTGCACTCTTACAAGTTGAAGTAAATCCAAGAACATCTTGAAATGTTAAAAAAAGGTTACCAATTTCATGTCCAAATTATCTTCGGCAATGAAGCGCATTTGGCTAAACGGCTTCGTTAACAAACAGAATTTGCGTTATTGGTCAAGTGAAAATCCTTATGTGCTTTAAGGGACACCACTTTATCCACAAAAAACAAATGAATGGTATGGTTTTCAAACCGGTGGTGTCGTTGGACCGTTTTTTTTCGTTGATGAAAATGACTGTCACGTTACAGTCAATGGAGATCGCTACGGAGAAATGTTGCAATGTTATTTCGTTGGTCAATTGCTTGGATTAGAAATAAATGATAAGCATCTTCTTAGTCCAGCCTACCCTAAGTGGCCCCCATTCTTCACTAAATCTATGCACGCATATATTACCCATTCGACTGTGTGTATTTGGTCAAGAATATCTATCACATAAATGTAGTCATTTTACAAATTCCACAGATTTTTCTGAAACCCAATAATTCGTTCATCTCTGCAGCTGAACCAAATCGAGATTTATTACGCTCTGGTCATTGCTTTGATCAAAGTTTACGAACGGAAATAAGTTTTTTGAATTTAAGATTCATCATTGTGTCAGTCTGTCAGAGTGTAGGTGGCGATATTTTGTATTCCTCCAAACGTGCTTCATTTGTTTACGCCCGTATAAATAATTTAAAATAAATGCTAGATCATTTGTCTTGGAATTCCGCTTGACGTTCGTGCACGACAAAAGTTATTTATTGCGACAAATTTTTGAAAACAAAAATTAATAAGACATTTATTAAAAAATAAAAACAGCTCCAAAAGTCGTGTAAGAAGTAATTTTGGTTTTTAATCAAAAATTTTGAATTTTGTTGTGATTTATAAGGTAAACTGTATGGGGTATGTAATAATAATAATAATGGCGGCGCTACAATCCGAAGTGGACCTCGGCCTAGCTTCTCAGCAACGACTCGTGTTGTGCGTGCTATTGTTCTCTCACGAGTGGAGGGGACTTACAGCTTAATGCCGACTCCGAACGGCGAGAATAAGAAGCTATTTCTAGACAGTTATGCTCTTTGAGCATTGTCAGTGACTCGAAAGAGGTGAAGCAGTGAAAAAATGTTTGATGTTTTTTTTCGAGATTCGAACCGACAACCTCGAGCGTAGGAGTCGACGCATCTACCCACTACGCCACGGCGCCCACATCGACAATCTGGCAGCCATCAAATCTGTGTAACTAGTTTCCAAAAACGCAAAAGCGGTCATTAGCTGTCGCCCGTCTCTTGAGGGGAGGACTGAAAAATTTGACATAAGCCTGAGCTCTGTGCCTGGCCATAGGGAATTGCAAAGAAAGCGAACTTACTTCTATGAGGAGAATTCAGAGGTGACGGTGTGCCATTAACTGCTTGTAAGCTGCTGCTTACGACAAAGGCAACTCGAAAAACCACATGCCAGACTGATCTGGTCAAGACTACATCCTAAACGTTCCTCGAATCTGTTATCTCTCAAGAGATCAAGAGAAGAGTACAATGGTAGGTGCCGAAAATGGGCACTGCCTCATAGTTGTTCCAAAAGTTCTAAAGGACGAAGAACAGGTGTAAAACCACCTCCGCCTTGTGCTTGTACTTGTCCGGCTCTGACAGATAAAGCCGACTGTACATGGGACCCTACTTTTTTGATAACCTCGGTTTTCTTAGGTTACCCTTACTTTGCTCCATAGAAAGCTCTGGTCAGCTTCCCTAAGACCACAGTAAACAACTTCCACACGGCTGTACAATTAAGCTACACTGGTCTAAGTGGACCCCCTAGATTTGGGGAAGCCGTAGTCAACCTAACCTAACTCAACTTGAATTGAGTCTCCTACAACAAGCCTTGTTTTTGTTGTTTTTTGGTTTTTGTCACTTTCTCAGATTTTCTGCTCTGAGTTCCTCCAAGAGACGAAAGCTGAACAAAGAAAGGAGTCAGAGCGGGCATCGTGGTCGACGCTCTTGATTGGATTTGCCCAAGCGCTACTTCCCCATTTTAGCACATCCCTTTAATTAAATTCTGTGTCACGAACGCTTTCTCTTCTAGAAATCGGTCCAGCTGCTGGGTTATACAGATTACATCGACATTGTCACGCGTCCATAGGGAGTCGTTGTAAAAGCATTCACGGCGATTGAAGAACTGGTGAAACAACCTGGCCTTAGAGTAAATGATGAGAAGACGTCGTGTATGCTCTCGATCAAAAATCAATCCGTTGCCCATCATCTAAGGAGTTTAAGGAGTTTGTCTACCTCGGGGGAATTGTGAAATCCACAAACGGCATCTTGGTGGAGTTCTGACTTTGAATCGCCCTTGGCAACCACTGCTGGCTTGTCGCAATAACTTAAGTCAAAACTTGTGACTCGAAGGACCAAAAGTCACAAATATCTCATCTTGCCAGCCTTGCAATATGCAGCCGAAAGTTGGACGATAAGCAATAACGCAGAGCTGATGTTTGAAGCCTTCGAAAGATCAATCAAATGCCGGATATTTGGTCCTGCTTACGAGGAAGGCGAATGGAAGAGAAGATAGAACCGTGAACTATACGAATCGTACACAGTCCATAAGGCATACAACCGTCGACTAAACTGGGTCGGCAACATCGATCGAGAGAACCTAAATGCTCCAGCTAAGAAAGTCTTTGAATCCGGGCCTTCTGATTCGAGAAGATGACGAAGACCAAACCTCAGGTATACAGATAAAGAACACGTGGATGCAAGACAACTTGGTCTTGATGACTGGAAAGTGCCCTATGGGGTCAAGGATAAAAGGCGGGAATTGCTTAGCTTCAGACTCGCCAGGGGTTGTTAGCCTGTAAGATGAATAGTCCTCCTCTTCTCTTTAAAAACCAGCTACTTCACCAATTCCAGCTCAACTGGTGGATCCCATGCAAACTTCATTCGTTTCGTTGCGGTTTTTACAAGCAAACATCAGTCGACGTACCCTACGAGGGGCGCAAATAACGAATTCATCTCAAAGACATTATAAATCATAAAAAAGGAGCTGAGCACCGACTGGCCTACTGCCAAATACCACATACAGCCAGCCGAAGAAAGCTGAGAAAAAAAGAAGAAAACTCACGAAATGTGTGGAACGTCCAAGAGGCAAACAATAAATTACGTTCTTCGGCGGGAATGCGAGCGACCGAAAAAGAAAAATCGTATAAATTTCATCTCAGGAATCGGAAAATGATATCCTCCCCAGTAATTGACACGTGTGCACCGTGCCCGGCCGCCGCTCCCTTGGTCCGGATGGAAGAGCAAGTCATAGACGGCTAATAGGACCAAGGACTCCGACTCCGACTTCGGTTGACTCTGTTGCGAGGGAGGAAGATTTATTTCAGCCGGCATGGGGGGAGGGGGAGAAGATTGACTGGTGTTTGGCTCGCAGCCAGCAGCTCACCCCTTTCGCACGAGGCGAGCTCACTCACCCCCGTCCCACTCGGCATCATTGGATTGTGCTTTTGTCAAGCCATTCGATATTGTGCCTCCCGCCCATCCCCTGACGGCGTTTCTGTTTGATTAGAGCCGTAGTGTCTGTCGTTCATCATTACCGCTAATTAAGAGCTCTTTATCTAGCTGAAGGTGTTTTTGTGTTGTTCCCTTGCGCACGGCGAGATAAGATTGAATGTTGCTCCATTGTTCGTCGCTGATAGAGCATCATTATCAAGGGCTCTCTAGTGAAAGTATCGATTACCAGTTGTTGATGGGGCTGAGAGTTGGCTGACGATGGGGGCGTGCGATGTGGTGCGGGTTCAATGGCTTCAAGGGTTGAGTGAGTGAAAATGAGTACGTTCCCATTGAAGGTTCTAATGACGGCGAACGAGTGATATGTTCCCGAAGTGGGGTTAACTATTATCCAACCTGCAGGATGGTTGGAGATGCAAGCTTTTTCGACATAATTCGGTTTCTCTTCTGATGGCTGCCAAAGGTTGACGTGCGGTTTTGCTGCAAATTGGCCTTGACAGCTGATGCCGGAGTGAACAGGTTTGTGAGGTCTATTGAAGGTTACTCGGTCGGGGGGATAGTTGCTGGGGGTTCATTAACAAAATTGAACCAGAAACTTATGGCGGGATAGGCTCAAGCATGGGTATCGGTATCCAGTTGAGTAGCGGTGAAGGGTTTTAGTTTCTTTGAGTTGAATCAATCTGGCAGTGGTATTCGGTGGCAGTTTTTGGCTGAAGGATGAGAAGATTACTTGGTTTTTTTACCTATGCCCTGGGACCTGTACTTTTTTTAGTCCAAATCCTCCAGAGGATGGAAGGTTTTGAACAGTCGCCATCATAATCTCTTTTTTTCGTGGTTCTGATGTGAAGATTTTCAACTTTATCTCGACGATTTTGACGTTCCTTTCGATGCCCTTTTGACGATGATGCTCCATTTTGATAATTACTTCGTTGTTAACGCGTTTGTTTTCTTGTTTCCGTGGTTTTTTCAGTTGTCTCAGGTCCTCGTCCGACCGTTGGATTGCGGAATATATTTTATAACCACTGGATGGCGCAATTGGTTAAGTGCCTGCCCCAAGTTAGGGGTGTCCCAGGTTCGAATCTGGTCGTCATCATTTGCCGTTGGGATCAAATTAACGGCACTGGAGTAGGTTGCTACTGCCAATTGCTCATTTGTTCCTCTTCACTTGGGTGCGCCACCTCAGACTTGGACGTCCTCTGCTGCGTATTTGTATAGCGCATCGACAATGCACACAACATCTACAACCAGTTGTCACCTGATCACATTGTCATCGACTTCAACCAATTCTCCGATACTCTCGTCAACTACATAACTCCCAGACATCCCTAACATTGACTCATTCCTTTGCTGAAGTGGAAATGTTGAAAGGATCGTTCATAGACTTTACCCTAAGAGTCCGCACTTGACCGACAAATGTTGTCAATTTGACGAGAACAGTGAAGTCGAGCAACGAATTAATGTCGAAAGCTAGACTTGCAGCGGATATATGATCCTATCTGCGAGGAAGGTGAAGGACAAGGCATTTCTTTTTTTTTTCGGATGTTTTTTAAAACACCTCCACTCAGACTCAAAACTGGTCCATTGTACTGTCAGGTAGCAACGTACTCCAGTGCCGTTAATTTGATCCCAACGGCGAATGGTGACTGGACCAGATTCGATTTCACTGGGATTCGAACCTAGGACAGTCGAACTAAGAGCAGGCACTTAACAACTGCGCCATCCAGTCGTATAGGACAAGGCATAAACGCAAACTATAAGGGCTGTACTAAGATGTGGACGTAGTCCGGAAGGCAATAATCCTACATTGTCTAGTTCACATCGAGTGTGTGGACAACAATGCTCCAGCCAAAATGGTCCTGCCTCCTGGTTCGAGAACGGGAGGGAGATCGCACCTCCGGTTTAAAGACCAAGTCATCGCCAGACGGCTTGGTCTAGACAACTGAAAACCGCGTGTCCTAGAAGACAGCTATAGCTCAGGCCCACTCCCTCCCCGAGCCTCATAACTGAGTGAGTTTAGATAGCCCTAAACGACGAACATGCTCGCCGAACTTGCTCGTGCTCGCCGAACTTGGTGTTTACCGAACTTGCTCGTGCTCGTCCCATTTTCATCGTGTATGGGCTGGTTCGCAGCGGCGCCGTGACGTAGTAGATAGGTGCGTCGACTCCTACGCTCGATATTGTTGCTTCGATTCCCGAAAAAACACCTAACATTTTTTTCACGGCTCCGCCTCTTTCGCGTCACTGACAATGCTCAAAGAGTATATCTGTCTAGAAAAAGCTTCTCAGTCTCGCCGTTCGGAGTCGGCAGGTCCCCTCCACTCGTGAGAGAACAATAGCACGCACAACACGAGTGGTTGCTGAGAAGCTAGTTCTAGGTCCACCTCGGACTGTAGCGCCGCCATTATTATTATTATTAAATACAACGGTCTTCCGTGTCTTAAGCTTCCTGGAACAACAGACAACGAACAACTACTGACTTCAGTGGGTATAGATCCAAGTAACGCGATTCTTGACGACAACTTCTTTGTGGTCGAAGATCCGCAGGAAAAAGTGGAGGTGCTTGGTGCGAAGTTCCAAGACGTTTCTCTATCTAATTGGTGGCTTAAGGTCCAAAAGAGTATATTCACACTAAAAAATTTCTACTTTTTTTAACAAATTTGTGAAGAAATAGGAATCCATTGAAGGATGATCCAAGGCTCGCACGCTATTCAAGCATTTATTTAAAAAAAAATGCAGTCTTATTTGAAATTGATGCTGTTTTCACTTCTGTCACAGAAAATTCTTACGAAAACCGAAAATTCCTCCGTATTCCCTCTGCCTTCTGCATCAAAAGCTTCATTCCTGCAAAGAAAAGTGTAACACAAGATCTCCTTTAAAATGTTGATACCCCAAAAGCAACAAAATCAATTTAACCCAATATCAGAACATTCTAAATGAGTGCTTTTCTCACACAATTTCAAGTCCTCAACCGATTGCTTCTACCTCCTGGTCGCACATTCCCATTCCCCAGCATCACGGAATCTGCTTACATCATCGTGGCCCGAGATGACCAGACACAACGGAGAACACAAAACCCTCCGATTCGCAGAGCTCACTCAATTAGAATCAACAAATCAAACGAGCAGCCTCCCCCCACGCCAGACCCAAGCCAATACATCGGCATAAGGCAAGAAGAGAAGAGTAAGGAGACACAAATTTCAAAAATATTCAGATACAAATAAATTCCACCCCGACCGACACGGATACATTTCGCCTGGAACATCCGTTAATAAATTTCATTCATGCATAAAACGATGATTTCATTGGAGCTGGTGTGTGCGGCTGGGGTTTCCAGATTCACAGTTTCTCTAACGACTAATTTATCTTCCGGTCCTCGTCTGTGCGCCAATCCAGCGGGTTTTCGCTAGATTCCCGGCCCGGACGACGCTGGGCGAGGGTGCCACCGATATTTCAAGTCCAAGTTCCATTCGAGGAAGATTGATTTATGGAAGGCGGATATCATTGTGTTCCGGGGAATAGTTTGCTTGGTGGATTGTTGTGCGGCGGAATGATTATTGTGGTCAAATGGCTGGATTCCGGAGTGATGGGCAGCATGCGGGGGACCATTAGGCAATTGAATTGGACTGATGCGGAGGGGAGAGGGTGGATTGTATCGGTATTGAATGGAACAAAAGAGAGCCGATGTTGAGGAGCAAGGAGACCGCAAATCATCTCTTGGATTGCGGTAGCTACCTGGTGGGTTCTAGCGAAGACGACACAAACTATCGTGCGGTTTGGTAAATTGTCTTGCTATTTTCAACGGTGTCCACAATATGACACCCTGAATCGACGGAATTTTGTACTGGATGACAAATTGAATGAATGCACGGCAGCTCAGGTATCACTTTGGATTTTGTATGGAAACAGTTTAAACAGAACAGTGTCTGCCGGCGCCGTTGCCTCCTAAAACATTTGTTTTACCGACTCCTTTGTGGGTCTAAGGGATCAGATGCAAAATGTTGTGTCAACATCTCAAGCAACTGTCAGTTTCGTACATTAATGCAGCCACGTATCACTTTTCAGGATTCCTGCAGGACTGTTAGACATCCTTAGTTGTTCTAAGTTCGTCTTCAAATTGCAGTTTCAAAACTTCAGGAATCATTGAGGACACCTACAATCCGTCTTCGAAATCCGTTTGACATTTGGACGTTCGACGTTTGGACGTTCGGACGTTTGGACGTTTGGACGTTCGGGCGTTTGACGTTTGGACGCTTGAACGTTTGGACGCTTGAGCCTTGGATGTTTGGACGTTTAGAAATTTGAAGTTTTGACGTTTAGCCGTTTAGACGTTTGAACGTTCGATGTTTGGAATTTTGACGTTTGGACGTTTGGACGTTTGGACGTTCGGGCGTTTGACGTCTGGACGTTTGGACGTTTGGACGTTTGGACGTTTGGACGTTGGGACGTTTGGACGTTTGGACGTTTGGACGTTTGGACGTTTGGACGTTTGGACGTTTGGACGTTTGGACGTTTGGACGTTTGGACGTTTGGACGTTTGGACGTTTGGACGTTTGGACGTTTGTCGTTTGGAATTTTGACGGTTGGACGTTTGACGTATAGACGTTTGGAAGTTTGACGTTTAGATGTTTAGACGTTTGTACGTTCGACGTTTGGACGTTTGACGTTTGGACGTTTGACGTTTGGAATTTTGACGGTTGGACGTTTGACGTATGGACGTTTGGAAGTTTGACGTTCAGATGTTTAGACGTTTGTACGTTCGACGTTTGTACGTTCGACGTTTAGACGTTTGACGTTTGGACGTTTGACGTTTGACGTTTGGACGTTTGACGTTTGGACTTTTGACGTTTGGACTTTTGACGTTTGGACGTTTGACGTGTGGACGTGTGACGTGTGGACGTGTGACGTGTAGACGTTTAGACGTTTAAAGTTTGACGTTTGGACGTTTGACGTTTGACTTTTGGACGTTTGGACGTTTGGACGTTTGACTTGTGGACGTTTGGACGTTTGGACGTTTGGACGTTTGGACGTTTGGACTTTTGGACGTTTGGACGTTTGGACGTTTGGACGTTTGGATGTTTGTCGTTTGGACGTTTGACGTTTTGACGTTTGACGTTTGTTGACGCCTAACGCTCAGCCCCGACCAATTTCTGAAAGTATTTATAAACTATTAAAATTATTATCACTCGATGAAAGCCATCACTGATCCAGTCGAACATGAAAACTCAATAAACACCGACCGAACATTCCCCAAAATACGGCCTCAATCAGCTGTTTTATGTCAAACATGCCACAATGGGGCCCCACTCTGAAAGCATGTGTCATAAAATTCCATTCAACTTAACCTTAATGCTCTGACAAAATGCAGACAATTTAAGGTGACACTTCTACAACAAGCGGCACTCTTTATCCACTCGCGCCACAACGCCTCATAAAACCACATGATGGATGCGCCCTTTTATCTCTGCAATCACTTGGAACACATTCCGCACAAATGCACACGCATCATTGTTCGCATCAATTAAAAAGCGCATCAAGGTTCGGCTCTAACGCACTGCCTGTCTGTTCGTCCCGACCCACCCTCCTCTTCTCACTAGGTGCGGGACGACCTTCTCTCATCAGCGCTACATGTGCCCTCTGAGTGACACTATAAATAAAATTCCTGCTCTCACACCCACCGTTGCAGTGGGAAAAGGTGGCTAATCCATTTGCTTCCCCATGGCTCATCCATTAGCCCGCTGATAGATCTCTGAGCAGTGAGAGCCGACTAGCAGCGCCGCCACTTGAAGAGCATCGGCATCGGGATCGGGATCGGTACGGCACCGCATATGGGCGCACCGAATTAGAGCGCGCTGCTGCAGCAGGCGCGGGAAGTAAATTTCGATGCACCCGACTTCCTAAGTGCATTTCGACAGATGGATGCGCGCTAACCGGAGAGTCGGGGCTCCGGCGAAGATCAAATCTCGTAAAATAAAAATCTTTTAGATCGCGCACTCGTATTTATAAAATATGGATACGTGTCAGATCCAAACAGCGGCACTGCGCAGCCGGGAGATTTATAAGTCCTTAAGTGGCTGACGCACTCAGGGCGGCGATTGAGTTATTGAATAGGAATGGGAAGTTACTGGCGACGACGCTACAATTGAATCCCAGGCATCGTCATCCCCGGCAGAGGCGGTGAGTGTGCGCCAAGCTTCAAGTGGTGTACGTGGGAAACCGCCTGGTGACACACTTGTCGAGCTTTGGAAACCGAACCCCACTTCAGATCAAGAACTGTGGGAAAGAAGTCCACAACTCAAGCCTCTAGTTGCGCACTGAAGACGTCTTGCTCAGTTCAGTGAACATGTTCCACTTGTCGGCAAAGTCGTTCCCACAACCAGGGCAACGTGCCAGGTGAGTACACCGCCGGCTATGTCACCTCCACCAACGGATTCTGGTAGTGTCATCGCATGCTGGTTGCCCGCAATGGGTCAGCCATTACAAGGTGTTAAATCACCAGACATTCGAGCCGCTTAAGCGTTCCTAATGCGCCGCAAAGGCAAATGCGCGAGAAGGGGTCTCTTGCGTTAATTTAGGGTGCAGCCTTTTGTGAGTGTGGACCAGCAGGTGCAGAGGTAATTTGTGGGTAATTCTGCGGGTTTTCGGTCGGCATCGGCATCGTCGTCGTCGTTGTCTTCGTTGCGGTCGTGCACAAAATTAGCGCCGACTTTGATCGAATCGCTCAATTGCGGTCCATTAACATCGCGTATTTGGTCGATTTCCGAGGGAGCGTCCGAACCGGTTGAGTTGGTGTTATCGGATTTTAATTAGCAACACCGGGCTGGGTTGGGTCGCGTTGGTGGAGGCGGTCATATCAGATGGGGATGATAATAAATTCTCATTGAGTGGTTCTCTCGTTGATGTGCTAATGCCGAAAGAATTGTGACGAATCCTTTGAAACGATCTTGCGATTGTTTTGCTTTTTTGCTACGTCGGTGGGTGGGAAAGAGATTGCTGTTGCTAATGACGGTGGACAACAATATGGCAGATATTTTACGGCGCAGGTTCCCAGAAAGAAAATCTCCTCTAACGGGGCAAACGTGAACTCTACAAACGATATCGTGGAGGAAATCCGATGTATAGACCTCATTGGCAGCCGCTGCAACATCGGTTCGTCGAAACAATTTTAGACGTAGAAATGTTTGGTGGGATCGATATCTTCAGACATTCATGTCAGATGTGACTACACCAACTTTTGGATATTTGATTGGCTTTGAAAGTCACTAACCGCCCTTATGGCTCAAGTGGACGTAGATTAGAGCCTTTTGAAAGAGGGGTACCGCTAATTTTTCAAGCCCGGCGGTGATTGTAAAAGGGTGACCAGGTACCAATAATAGTTTTTCGAATTGTTTTTTTTTCAGCAGCTGTCAAGGTTACCAATGACAACCAGCTGTCAAAATATTCAGTAAGGTTTGCCATTTCATGGCGCTTCATTTTATGCTTGCCGAACGTCCGGAAGTTGACAATAAAGTTCAGTTATAGAAACGCAACGAAAAAGGGAATCCTGTCGGGTCGGTTGCCTTCATGGCCACGTGCAGGCAATTCGCCGCAGAAGAAGTTTGAGCATGAGGTAACTCCTTAAGCCACCAACCCGGCAGAGATTGATGAGAAATGAAGAAAATATAGCCGCCGTAGCGGTCAGTATCGAGGAAGTCCCAGAAATCTCGATTCGACGCCAATCAGATGAATTGGCCATCGCCAGAACGTCAACCCGACTTATTTTCCGGTTAGACTTGGGCCTACATTCGTATAAGATGCAGACGCAAGAACTGAAGCCGGAAAACAGCAGACAATGCTGTGAGTCGCTGGAAATGTTGGCCGGAGATCCGAATTTTGCCCAAAAAAATCATCTTCTCGGACGAGGCCCATTCTTGGCTCAGCGGCTATGGCCACAAACAAAGTTTTGGGTTATTGGAGCGAACACAATCCACAAGTGTTCGACCAAGCATCAGTTCATCCACAAAGATTGACTGTTTTCTGCGGTTTACTTCAGGGCAGCATCATCTGATCTTATTTCTTTCGAAATGAGGAAGGAGACACCGTAACCGTCAATGGTCTCAGGTATAGACCGATGTTAATCGACTTTCTAGCTAGAGGCGAGCTAGAGCTCAACAGCATCGATATATCCAAGCTGTGGTTCCAACAAGAGGAGGCTACATGCCATACAAGCGACGCAACGCTTGAAGTTGTGAATTAGAAATTTGGCGACTGGATCATCTCACGTCGAGCGTTCATCAATTGGCCGCCACAATCATGCGACTTAGACGCCGTTGCCGTGTGGGTTCGTGCGTCGAACTATGCGCATTAGACTTTCACAGTCAAGGTTCAACTCCAAGTTCAGACAAACAATTTTTCAAAAAAAAAAAATTGTTCGCGGCCCTACCCCTTTCGAGTCACTGACAATGCTCAAAGAGTATAACTGTCTAGAAAAAGCCGTTCTCAAAATCGCCTTTTGGAGTCAGCATCAAACTGTAGGTCCCCTCCACTCGTGAGAGAACAATAGCACGCCCGACACGAGTGGTTGCTGAGAAGCTAGGCCGAGGTCCACCTTGGACTGTAGCCGCCATTATTATTATTATTATTATTATTAATCATACGACTTGACACCATTCGATTATTTTCTTTGGAGCTACGTAGTGTCCTTAGTGTACGCTTACAAACCAACCACTTTGAACGAGATCAGGGCCAACATTCTCGAGACTACTGCAGTAATAACGCCGCACATGATTGACCGAGGGATGAAAAATTAAACCGACTGCTTGAAGCATTCTCAGCGAAGCCCAGGCTGCCATTTGAATGATGTGCTATTTGATACATTCCAAAACTGCATGAATGTAGTTTTAAAATAGAGCCAGAAATAATTGTATACGTCACATCGTGGTTGTTTTATTTAAATACAGCCTTGGCCAAATGTACTAGGCACCCTTATCTTATTGTCTTTGGTGCCAAATCACTTTTTAGAAGTAATTAGTTTAAATTTTATGATTTTCGGCGACACTATCTAACGATTTTTGTTTTTTCCTCTCATTTTATTAATTTTTTTGCTTTTTGAAGATAAAACGAATCTTAAAGGGTGCCTAATACATTTGGCCAAGGCTGTATATTTTCTTTCTTATCTGGTCGCCCTGTATTTGCTACGACTGTAGATTAAAGGTAGCCCTAAACGACGAACATGCTCACCGAACATGTTTGTTCGTTTGCGTTATCCCCTACACGGCGAACACATTTGGCGAGCATTTCATGTTGTTTCTTCAAACCGTCAACATGTGTGATAGGGAAGCGCAAGTGGTGAATTCGCCGATAAAATCGTCCACAGCAAAAATGAGGCTTGCTCGTCCTACACGACGAACATCAAAGCCAACGAACACGACAAAATCGATATTTTTCGCCAACAACGAGCGGCTCGCGAACCAGCTCATAATAATAATAATAATGGCCGCGCTACAGTCCGAGGTGGACCTGGGCCTAGCTTCTCAGCAACCACTCGTGTTGTTCGTGCTATTGTTCTCTCACGAGTGGAGGGGACCTACAGTTTAATGCCGACCCCGAACGGCATGTTTGAGAAGCTTTTTCTAGACAGTTAAACTCTTTGAGCATTGTCAGTGACTCGAAAGAGGTGGAGCCGTGAAAAAATGTTAGGTGTTTTTTCGAGATACGAACCTTAGACCTCGAGCGTAGGAGTCGATGCATCTACCTAGTACGCCACGGCGTCCACAAAAAACGCAGGTGATAGACAATTTAAAAAAGAATCAGTCTATGGTAATCCGCATGAGATTATCGAAACACCGTTGCATCTTAAAGTAAAAACGAAGAATGGTCCGCAGGGTGGTGGAGTCGTCGGGCCAAATTTTAAAAAAATGTGAGGCTTTACGGTCAACTGTGTTCGCTATATAACCATGATAAATGCCTTTTTCCTTCCCCGAAAAACAATATTGAACGATGAATGCTCGTTTAAAAAGATTGGCAATTTTCCATCGAAAGTCATCCATCTGATGAAGTGATCTGTGGTGGTGATCTAATAAACTAGGCCTTAAAATCCCTGTCTGCTAACCGACACATCGAAGTTCTCTTTTACTTCGGAGTAAAATAAAATTTCAAATAAATCCGCGTTCTTTTAATTCACTCCAAATCTTCAGTCCTCAATGATTCAAATTTTCCCGTCTCACATACCCTTTTGTGCTTCATTTTCGCTTATGGTCTCATTTTGTTAAAAATGTCTTCTCCTTGCTCATCCACTTGTGCACAGCCATCGTCCCCGAAAAGGACTAAGCATTCTTTGATTCCTAAACGCTTTTGTGTCCTTTGAACGTACCTAAAGACTCATCCAAAATCGCTGCTCAAATACAATTTCTACTCAAAGGCTGACGATGCTCTGTGCCGTGACTGTTTTTCGTCCTCTCCCCGTCTCTCTCTTGTCACAGGGATCCATTTTATTCAACGACATCGACAACCTAGTAGTAGATGATGTCACTGAAGTAGATCAGGATGTGCACACATCCTTAGATTTTCTTTTCACTTTGTTTTGTTTTGTAACAAAGTAGTCTCTACGTCAAGGATTCCCTTTTTACATAAGTGCGGCCATTACGCACTCGAATGGGGAGATGTTCCCGTTATTTTGTGTTTGTTTGTGTGCGTTTTTTTTTTCTGCTTCTTTGCTTTTTTGTTGTTTCTCTTGTTGCTGCTCATTGAATTTTCCCTTTTTGGGAGGACGAGCGAGAGAGGGTTGCAAAAATGTTGCACGAAGAGCGCAACTACAAAGGATACGCCGAGTATCCTATAAAAGGATTTACAGACACATATTACACATGGGCATTCATTTCGACTCCGTCGGGAGTTTGTCGTCGGTCGATGGGGGGAGGTACGTGCAGGGCGGATAGGAGAAAGGACGAAAAAATGGTTGAAAAGCTGACTACAAGGGTGCACGAAGCACGAACCAGCAGAGCCCCCCTTCGATTACGATACGGATTCGAGGGTGATATCGCGTGCTACACCACCATGAATGTCGGATAGGAAGTGAGAAAAGGAAGAGGAAAAAAATCTGAAAAAGGATCGAAAGGAAAGGAACGAACCACAGTCAATAGGAAGACCAGATTTTCTGATAGAATAAGTTTTCCCTCAATTTTTTCTCTCCCCCTCCTCGTCGTTAAAGGAGTTGGGGGTGAATTCTCGCCTCAACACCACCCACGGACACAAAATGGAGGTGCAATGATTTTTTCTCGAACCAGACACTGGGTGTGGGTCGAAAAGGGAACGAAAGAGCGAAGGACTCAATTTGTGGGCTGGCTGGGGGTTGTGGCGGTGCCAAGGGAACAACTAAAAACACAACAACTCCCATGAGTTGACGTTAAACTTTCCGAGATGATGAAGTTTGCGCTCAAGTCAATTCGAACTTACACGAAAGGATAATGGCACAGAGTTCGAAATAACTTTATTTGCTGCTCGTGCAGAACTGAAGTTTAGTTTCATCCTCAATCTTTGTCCAGGCGAAAATGGCCGATTTATGAGCGAGTCGAAGTCGAGAATGGATTTGCAGTCTCGTGCGTTATTGTATAAATGTATTCTTTTTCATTGCATTGGCTTGAGTGAACCTTTTTTTCCCCAAACTGGTTACTTGTGAATGCTATGAAACTATGAAGCACTAGCCCCGTCAGATACTTGATGGAAGATTTTTAGGAGAAAAGAAAGAAACGTGAAAACAATTTCAACTTTTTTGTGGAGAAAGAATAAAGAAAAACAGTTTTAAAACGTCGACTGCAGGAAGACCATGACGTTTTAATTTGAGTGCATCCTAAGAGTAAACGTCATTCAACAGACTCAGCGGACTTATGACACTTGACTAAGAAATTAAAGCAAAACGTTTGTTTGGGTTTTAGAGCAGCTCAAAATTGACGAAAATTTTGTTCAAAAAATCGTCTTTTTCAGTAAGGGGACTTTTCAACTGGAACTTGGGCTCGGAGAACCCATACGTACTCATAGATTAGCCAATACATCCTGAACTTTGTTTGGGGCTGTTTGGGGCGTTTTTTTTTGAGTGGCCGTATCTTTTGACGGCGCTACCGAAGCATGATAACCGGCATTTGTATGTCCATAAATTGAGGATTTGGACTCGAGTGAGCTGTGGTTCCAGCAACATTCGCACTCCATCAACACCTGCAGAAGTCTTCCAAATTTTTCATTGAATTGACCGCTGTCCGCAACCAACCAACAGCAACGAAATCGAAGTTGTCAGAAGTATCAAATACTTAGGAATTACCATCGACGAGAACTTTCTTTGGCGTGAGCACATCAACGTCCTGCGCCTGCAACTTAAGAGCACTGTCTTCGCAATGACGTATCTTAAGCGTTACACAAACGTAGAAGTGCTTAAGCAGGTATATTACTCGTTAGCAGAATCGCGCATCAGATACGGTATTCTGGCTTGGGGAAACGCAGCAAAATCTCACCTGGATAAGACATCTAGCACACAACATCGTCTTCTAAAAATTGTTAGACACTTTAACTCAACTTTTCAAGTTCTAGATGTCAAAGCTATTTTCCCGATGACAACACTGCTCCAGTACACATGAGAGACCCACGGTTCCAGCAACCATTACGTCACACGCTTAGCACCAGAAGACGTGCCCACGGGATGCTTGATGTTCCGAGAGCATACAACTTATATGGAGACCGAGAACTACGTTGCACCGTCCCCAAATTTACGAATTCGTTGCCACAGTGTCTTAAAGTAATTCCGAATTTCAAAAAAAGAAAAAAAGAGCTAAAAAGATTTCATAAATTTTTTGGTTCATAAATATTAATCTTAAGAAATAATCTTCACATTTAAAAAAGCAACTGGAGTAATGTTAACTTAAAGAAAATGTAATTCAAAGTCACTTCTAAATTTGTAACGATCAATTTACAACCACCTGCAGATAAGCATTTAGCTTTGCAGGTAAACTATTGTAAACTACTACTGTATCAATAAAAAACCTTTAAATAAAAAAAGAAAGATGAGGCTAGGTGGCACACAAGCCTTCAAACAATCAATTTATTGCACACTAAGTTCAATGAAATACGACTGGAGGGCGCAGTTGGTTAAGTGCCTGCCTCAAGTAAGGGGGGTCCCAGGTTCGAATCCCAATGAAATTGAATATGGTCCAGTCACCATTTGCCGTTGCGATCAAATTAACGGCACTGGTGTAGGTTGCTATCTGGTTGCAATAATAGCGCCGCCATTATTATTATTATTATAAACTCCTGAGATATGTACATATCTATATCTAGGTGGTTTTAACTTAGCTGTTGATACATCGAAGTTTTTAGGTTTTCCACGGTTTTTAACTTTTTGTCACATATTCTTCATGTCAGCAAGGGCACCCTTGTTACCTATCCTAACCTAACAACAAACATCCCTCTCCAACCAGTACCAGCGTCGTACTCCGAATAAGTTGAGGTCACTTTCAAATGATGCTCGTCACCATGTCAGTGGTAGTCCCTTCCAGTGATACCCCTCCGGGTAAAATTCTAAGCAAAATTCCTAACTAGACACGAAAGAGGCTTCGTCACGAAAAGGCTCCTTGGATTTTTTCTGTCCCAATATTCATCCACGTTCCCCCCTATCTGGACAAATGGGGCAAGATCAGATAAATCAGATAAGATTTTCTCGACGCAATTGAATTTAAATTCGAGTTATTTTTGCGATGCTTTCGCCACGTACGAGGATCATTCCAATTAGCAATAGCTCTTCGAAGACGTTCGCGTGTGTTCCATGCTGCCAACTTGAGTTAGGCCGTGTTATCGGATGATTTACAATTTGTTTGGCCATAACATGTGTTGTTTATAGGCCGCCATCAACTACCCATGCAGAGGCGTTCATAACTTTTCGACTTTATACGGGCGGCTTCAGCGGCCGCTTATCTTTTATTTATTTGCAAGAGCCAACTTATTATGATTTGATTAGACAGGGCTACAGCGCAGGAGGCATCCCCTCCTTGTCCGGCGTCGTCATACAATGTCATTCCTCCATTAAAAGATGATGCGCGCAACAGCGGTTGAGGGTACTCACGACGGCGGCGGTGGTGGCCTGCGCGTGCACCTTTTCATGTGCAACCCATTTCTCATCGAGTTTAGAGCTAATTTATGCGGCGGTCTCCTGGATGGCGGTGGAGTGCGTGATAATGATTGGTCGATGAGATGCGTCGTCGAGGCAAGCAGGCGGTAGATAAGGATCTTCGGATCGTAAACTTTTGAGTTTACAAGCTTTCATTGCTTTGACAAGTACGCCGAATGGGGGGGACACCTTTTCACCGATGATGAACGCAAATAGTCGGTCCAGTAACTTTCTTGGTCGTTGCGCTGATATCTGACGCTCGGGAATGCCGTCTAATGGTCGCATCATCGGGGACGAAAGTGCGCCTAATGTGAGTGATGCGCAGAGCGGAGTACTTTTAAGTAATTTAGCGGATAATTGCGTACGGGACTGGTATCGAAAATTTAAATTAGGCCTAAGTACACTTTAAGACCGCACCGGAATGAGGCTGAGATAAAGTGAGGATATTTGAGTCTTGAGTGGGAAACACTTAAGAGGGTGAATGTAGCGGTATTTGAACATAAGATGCTAGGCTTTAGTTGGTTATTGGCGGTTAACTTATCGGGTCGCTGCTGTGGGACGAGTTAAGATAGCTGCTACCAGTTTTGCGACAGTTCTTAAAAGGTGTTTCATTAGACACATGCGGCTGCGATTTCACGCCGATGAAGTTAGTAGTCAGATGACCTGATATTTCAGCCATTAACGTATGCTGCAGCAAGCCGGTTTTGTAAGAATTTCATCTCTTTCTAAAGGCGAGACGATGGAAATAAAATCTGAAATAAAATCGGCAAATAAAACACTGAAATATAGATAAGCTGAAAAATAGGGTGATAAATATTCAGATTGGATCCTCTGGAGGAAGGATTAACATTGGCTGTCCACAGGGTGTACTGTCGACTATATAACTCCAACATCATTCTAACACGAGCACAGTTTTATTCCAAACGCTCAAGCTTTCTGAGAAGCTTTTTTGGACGTCTATACTCTTTGAGCGTTGGCAGTGACTCAAGAGAGGTGGATCCGTCAATATGAACGTTACTGTGTTCGGATTTCGTTCAAAGTAGGAGTTGACTGACTTACCCACTACCCCACGGGCGGCCACAAGGCTCTGATCAACTTGTAGTAAAAAATGTAGCAGTCTTTACTTCAATTTAAGCCTTCTGAGGAAACCGAACTGAGGTTATAACGGTAACCAGTTATATTATATTAGCGGTAAGCTGTTATTAGTTGCAGGGTCATTCAACTCATAGTCTTGATTTGACACCCCTTTTTCAATCACATCGAAATGTCTTCCGATACAAGACGAAGTGTCTTGTTACAGAAGTCATAGTTGCAGAAAATGTGGCTACCGTTAGTTGACGGAGATTCAAATGTATCAAATATTGTTCGGCGAGCACAGGATTTGGGCTTGGCTTTTGGCACCTTATGGCACATTTTGCATTTGGATTTGTATTTGTATCCTTTAAAATGTCCGTGAGTGTGTGCGTGTGTGTGTATTTCAAAGGTCATTTCAACCCTACAGCTCTGACAGGCTGTGTGTAGACTGTTGTGTCGACTACTAGCTCTACCGGTTGCAGACCTAAAACACTTCTGTGGCCATAAGGTTTAGCAAGCCACAGCCGAGACTCTTTGAATCTAACTGCGATGTGAGCTGTAACTTTGTGTATTTCTGAGTCAATAGGTAAAATGTGTAGGAAACCCGTTAGAATGTCTGTGGGAGTAGACCCAAGAGCCCCCGTTATGCCTATGTACGACATTCTCTGTACCATGTTAAGTTTCCTTACGGAGGAGCTGGCCAACAAACTAACGAGCCATAAGTAAGAATGGATCGTACTACATCTGTGTACAGCCATTTAGTCAGAATTGATTGGAGACCCCATCTTCTGCCGATAGTTTTGTAACAGGTAAAATGCTAAACTTGCCTTCATTATTCGCTATTCCATATTCACTTTCCAACTAAAAGGTACACAGGTACTTAGCTGCTGATGAGCGGGGGAAGTGACATACCGTTGAGAAGAGATAGTTTAAAGGCAGGCATTTCGGTTTTCCTGATCAAAAGCAACATTTCTGTTCTGCTTGGATTAATACTTAGGCCACAGCTCGTACCCCAGTTATTAAACTTTCTTAGCACTAATTTTCCATGATGTCACTAATCACGGTTGGAAATGTTCCTGGTTCTAAAATCACCAAGTAAACCGAATACACCACCAATTAAATCCTTTCCCTGTCAAGATTAAGGATTCTTTGTTATACAAGTTCAACTCGCTCAAGAATTGAAGCCAGTTAACCACAGAATGCGTAGGCCATACGCTGATTGGGTGCTTCTACATCAGCTTTGCATGACAAATTTCATGCTTCAAGATTTTGTTCAGGGTTGAGACTCATTTTTCACTCGGAGTGTCGGTGGATGAGTATGCAAACTAATTTGTCGCATCTGTGGAAGTTGAAAGCCACATGCAACTGTCGCAAAATTGCATCCACAAAAATCTACTCTTTAGTGTGCAATTTAATCTGCTTATGTCATTAACTTCTTCGAACTGAGGAAAGTGTACCCGTCATCGTCAATTGTCATCCCGATAACCGAATATTAACTGCATTTTTTTGGCCCCATATCGCTCATATATACGTGAAATTTCAATGAAGGCGCTGCCACATCTTGCACAACACTACACATTTTGGTTTCATTGCAGGAAAGTTGTTCCTGGACAAATTATTTCGTCTCGGAGATGTAACTGGCTGCCGAGATCGTGTGATTTATCGCCGTTGTAAGCAATGCAAAGATCGTGTTTGTGCACATAATCGGCAAACTCTTGATGTTCTAAAAACGAATATTCGTCAAGTTATGGCCAAGTTTTTGTCTGATATGTATCGGAAAGTGATTGAAATTGATCTGCGGTCCTGCAAGAACTCTCGTGCAGGACATTTTGTATGACGTGATACTTCATTCATAAGAAATGTGAATCATAAATGTGTCTTACTTAAATTTATTTTTGGAACCACAACCTTGGGAAGGGTGACCAGATATCAATGATAATTTTTTTCAAATCTGATGTTTCAGCAGCTGTCAAAGTCACCAATGACAGCCAGCTGTCAAAATATTCAGTAAGATTCGCCATTTTATCATGTATCATGGCACGTTTGCCAAACGTGCAGAAATTATTCAAAAATATTTGAGAAATTCTTGCTCAGTTGTAAATACGCAACGTCGTGAGGTTGGTCGCCATCCTGGCTTCAGTGCGAAGATAGTTCGTCCCACCGAGAAAAAGCTTGAGAGTGAATACACTCATTTGGACCTTAAGCCACCAACAAAAGAGAGACTGGTGTGAAAGAAGAAAACATAGCCGCGGTAGCGCGCAGTATCGAAGAAGAGCCGGAAATGACGATTAGTCGCCGATCAGCCGAATTGGACATCACCAGAGAGTCAATCGGGTTTATTTTGCGGTGGGATTTGGGCCGACATCTGCAATAAGATTGTGCTCATGCAAAAATTTTAAGAATTACGTCAAGCCCTTAGTCTACGCTAACAAGCTAATCATTTTGGACGAGCATATGTGAAAGTGGACGGACGAGCTCAAGGCCAACATTCGAAACTCTATTGACAGAATAACAGCGCATATTGGACCCAGTCATCAAAAGTTGGATCGCTTGAAGCACTGCCAGCCAAGCCGACCATTCGAATGATGTGCTATTTCACTCATAATGGCATGAATGTAGCTTCAAAATAAAGCTATAACCAGTTTTGTATCTCACACCGTTGTTGGTTTATTTAAATTTATTTTCCTATCATTCTGATCTGGTCACCCTGTAAAACCCTAACCTCACTTTTGAAAAAGTCGAAGGAATGTCTTTAAACTTGGGTGATTCCTGTTTTTGACTGTAAACGTCGACTCATTCCGGTCAATATTTTCAAAAATGATGCTCTCTACTCACCTCCCTTCGTGTCTACTCCAAAGTTTCCCCAATTCAAGAAAATGCCACTACCGACACACCAAACAAAGTCACCAACGTATAGTTAGCAAGTGTTGAAGCCAAGGCTCCCATTATTTCCAAGAAATTCACTACAAAAGCATATTTTTCCCAATCTTCCATTAAGACTTGTCAACTCGAACTGTCAACCATGCCATTCACGCCAAACAAGTCTGGGACTCCTTTCAGCAAAACACGGCAGCTTTTAGGCGAACACCAGCGATAGATCATCAGAGACTGCAAGACGGATCCACATACACATCTTCGTTACCCCCTACACTCCTGCGGAAGATAAACATTTCCATTCCAGAATGGAAAACCAATATAAGCTCCCATCGAAAGAATCTAATACCAAACCCGCCATCGCCTGGCGGCCGTCAACTGCGCTTGGTCGACCTCAGAATTCATCACTCCTAATGGAATCTCTCCCAATAATGCACTCCTCACTGACACCGGGCTGTGCGGCCGTGCGGCCGCGGCTGCGACCGTCCAATCTCTTTGTTGGTTGGCAAACAGATTCCGATGTTTTATTCTTGTTCACTGATTTGAGAATATTTATTTAAAAACCAACGTCAACACCGAATGCACATTCTTCTCCAGTGCCCAACTCCGGGGCGCATCACAGCGCCGTGCCGCGTCATGCCGCATCAACCTATTTCGGTCCAATTCCATTAGCTGTCTAAATTTAGGAATCATGCGTTGCGGTGTTTTAGGATTTCGACAACAAACCATCAACATCATCATCGCGATCCGGAGAGGAGCAGGCACTCACTCCTGGTCGTCGTGAACGTCGTCGTTGTCGTCGAAAATTTATAAGCGCACGCGGCACAAGTGTTGCCGGAATGACAAGTCCATAGGCCCGTCAGTCGACGCATCGACTGCACCTCCATCCCGAGTGGTTGATAATGGATTCCGAGGGGGGTGGCGCGGGCGAGCGAGAAGGGTAAATCATATTTCCAATACGATTTTCGGCGGCGAATCGATGGAGCGACGGAGCGAGCGAGTGTGGGTGCGAGCGGGGGAGTTGTGGAGGCAGCCAGCGTCGACCCCTTTCAGTGCGCGCCTGTCAAAGGGAAATATTCATCGAGCGGATATTGATGGCGGATATAATGGAACTGCATGTTGTTATAAATTCCATACGGCAAATGGAAATCGAGAGGCGATGCGGCGGTGGTGGATGCGGAATACGGCACTGCGGCGGTGCACGGTGGATGAAGACGGCGATGGCGGTGGCGGCGGTGGTGGTGATGGTGGCGCTCTTCCCACACGGTTGTCGGTGTCGATGCGTCGTGGAAAATTCTAAACTTAATGGATTTCCGTTAAATAACAGAAACAATGCGCGCGGCAAGAAGTATCCTTTCAGTTGGTGTTTTGCGATTTTGTTTTGTTTGCGGTTTTCGTTGTCCTTTTCGGTCTGGCTGGTGCTCTTTGCATTCTGCGTGTAAGTGAAGGAGTCCTTTGCTGCATCGTTATGGCTTTGTGCTGGTTGTGGCATGGTTTGCTGCAGAGGGCGGGGATTGAACGGGGAGGACCTGTTCGCGAGTTACTCGCTGGGGGTGGCGCAGGAGTCTTGGAATCACTATAAATCTTCAGTTATTCGCTGTGAATTATGCATATGCTTCAATGGAGGCAAAAAATGAAATTTATGAGGACCCAGAACGAGTTGGGGTGCATAATGGCTGTTCAAGATGCTGCTGGAGGTGAAAGAATACCCGTTGTCGATGGCGGTTGCGGGAACCTCTGCCTGTAGCCGCATTGAGGGTGGTAACTGAATGAAAGGGATTTTTTTTGCAACGAAAAATGAATGTATTTGGAAACAGTTTTAGTTCAGAGAGGTAGCCTTCTTGTTGATTTTGAAGTCGCATTTGAAATAAGGACTAGAGACGTTTCCTTCAGAGAACCTCAAAGGGGAAAGGAAAGACAGGAAATGTATGAACGGTATAAAGGAAACACGAATTGCTTCTTTTTTTGTACGGTGCTACAGTGTGGGATGGACCTGCGCCTCAACTAACAAGTCTCCCCAGCTAGCACGATCATTTGCCTTCTGTCTCTAACTGCGCGCACCAAGTTGGTTGACGTCCTGTCCGCCTTAATTGTGAACGTCATCTGTTGCGTGCTAAGTTATTCATCCGCTCTACATGGCCTAGCCATCCTAGGCTTTGGATCCGTAGACGCCTGGACCAAATGGGACCAAATATTGCACGCAGAGCTTTTCTCCCAAAAAGAGCAAAAGCCATTTCTGCAGGTTTAGGGAGTCACAATTTCGTTCTATGCGATTGTCCTTCTGTGGAGTTTATAAATGTAAACTAATGATTTATTTAGACAGATGAAAAGGGTATTATTTAGCTTAGAAAACGTAGGAGACAAATATAGGCGATGTTAAGGAGACTTATCCCTCGATAGTTGGCGCAGTCAAAGAATCTCCTTTCTTGTTTTGTCAGAATATCAACGAAGTTTTATCAAACCCTCTTTGAAAACCCAGCTTAGGTAATGAGCAAACAAAACAGTGACACCAAATTGGAAAATACGACCAGAAAATATCCAATGCAGTAACTGATTTGATTCTTGGGCTGTGCGGCATGTGGCTACGTCTGGTTGCGTCTGGTTGCACCCTGAAGACGGTTTTATTCGAATAATTAGCACCCACTTCTTGTTGTAATTAGTAAAAATCCATTCAACGAACTCTATTAGCTGTGCGTGGTCAGTCATAGGTCAGCATAGACATGCAAACCTTCCGTCCGAATACGAATACGAATACGAGGATCTTGAAATGTCCAATTTCTGACTACAGCGCCGAATTGATGTTTCTGAACGTTCAGCACCGCTTTAACGAAGTGCTCAAATGTTTTGTGCTGAACGACTTGTTGATGGCTAGCCAGTGCGTCTAAACTATGAAATACACGGTCCAATGGTTGTACCGACTTGTGTTGTGCTGATATCGGCCCAATAGTTATATGCAGCACTCACATAATAAAATCTGCACACAATTTACGTAAGACCGGGCACTTTATTTCGTCATTTTCGAGCAGTTTAGTGTAAAGGACTCTTAGCCTCAACCCGCAACCAGAACCAGATTGTATGTGTTAACACAGATCATACAATTTCAATTCAATCTCTTGCAAGCGCCAGCGGTTGTATATTTACAAACATGCGACCATAAGATAGCGGTAGAACGGTCGGTTGGGTGGAAACACGCGACAGAATTGTTATATACAACACCAAATACAAGCGCTGCATCTTGTATTTTGTACTTAAGATCACTAATTGGTCTAGATTCTTTTATTTTTATTTAACTCTTCACAGATGAAACTAAACCATAGTGGTTCGACCTTATTTTGTACGAAATTTTACTGCAGAGCTGCAGATGTCAAAGACCATTGATTGTTTTTACCCGCGAATTGACAGCTGTCAAGTTGTTTTCATCGGCAACACTCGACAAATGATGAAAAGTAAAATCTTTTGTGAATTTCGGGACACATTGAATTTGACATTAAAAGCAGATCGTTATAAAAATCTTCCTTAACCGTTTACTGGAAATATGAGATTATGGCAATGCCGTAAGCGTAACTATACCGACTGAGGGCGTCTCTCATCTTAATATCAACTACTCCCCAGCACCAGCCTCACTGCAGTGCGTCTTTTTGCCAAAATCGGGTTTTTGTTTTGAAAATTCTTGGAACGAATGACAGGTGAATTGCGGCATTGCCAGATCAGACTCCTCAGGACCCTAAATCCGAGGATTTGATAACAATTATTGCTGCTTAATGTGTGGAGTCTTAGATTGTTACTCTGGGACGACTAGATGGCGAAATTGGTTAAGTGCCTGCCCCAAATTAGAGAGGTCCCAGGTTCGAATCCCAGTGAAAGCAAAGTTAATACATTTTTATCGGGTTTTTCAAATCTGGTCCAGCCACCATTTGCCGTTGGAATCAAATTAGCGGCACTATCACAGGAGCGGTCGATCAGTGGTAGCAGTCTGACTGTGGATATCATAATGGACCAACTTGGTCTAAGTGTGCTGTCGTATTTCCTAGCAGCCCCCCTAACCTAACCTAGACTGTTACTCGCTCTTTATCTCTCGAATTTTGCTAAAAACTGAAATTCGATCAATTCATAAAAAGATATCTCAAAAATGTCCCTCGAACCTGTTAGAATGTTTATTCGCGCCCTTCTCTCTCATTCCTCACCCCAAATTCTCCTCCATCCACCCCAACTCACAAGTGGAACACAGCAACAAACAAGCAAGACGATTCCACAGAAAATTCTAATTATCCCACGTCCTCGTAAATCACACGGAATTACTCGAAATTACGAGTATTTCATTCAACCCCAAGCCAGACACGACAACTCGATGGTCATCACCATCATTCGAGGTCATCCTCGCACGCGAATTGCTCCTTTTCTGTTTGTGCTCACTCACTTCCTGACTTACAGCCCACCATCTGCTTATCAAACGTTCATCTCCAATACGAGCTGTTGTTCGTCCGTCGCTCGTTAATGTTGCCACGACACGCGGCAGCGGCAACCGGCCACCCACTCGCAAGAAGACACACACTAAGGCATACACAAAGCGTGGCAACACTAAAAAAAAAGAGGACAACACCATCCATGATGTCCTTCCGGACATCAATTGATCAATATGACGTCAGTATAAATTAAATTCCCCGTGCAACCGTGTGCCGGCGAGTCGCAGTCGCTCGCCTCAAGCCGGAAGGAAGGAAGCATCAGCAAGGAGCCTCACCCAGATCTATCAAGGTGAATCATTTTCCGGCCATGCATCGTGCAATCGTCGTCGTCGGGCCCACCCGCTGCTGTCTGCTCCTGCGTGCACGGGGAAGGGTTGTTCGACTTTTCAATGAAACGGAACTGACGCCCAAACTAAAGCGACCGCCGCACGCGATATGTAATTACGGTCCCGTGGTGTTTTTTTTGTTTTTTTCCTATTTTCGAGTCCTCTCGGATTTTTTGTTTCGCTGTGGAGGACGAAAAGCCAACAACAACAAAGTTGAGAAGTCATTTATTTAGGCGCACACACTCGCCGTGTCCGGGGGTGTGATGTGTGAGCACGATTCGGGCGGCGGGTGTTTTTTGTGTCTGTTCCGCCCGGTTTATTGCTTTGTAATTACCGTCATTACGGGCGCTGTCGGTGACCGCTGCGACTGATGTCGGAATTTATTGGATGCAGAGTTGAGGAATTAGCGATTGAAATGCAATATCGATGAGGCGGGGCGGCGCGGCGGTGTAATGGCTGGGAGGAGGAGGAGGATCCCATAATGATACTAATTGACGCACGTTGACCTTAATGATTTCGTAGGTGGTTCGTTCGAAGTTTAGGTGTAGACTTCGTCGGGCGGAAGGTGAATCGAGGGAAAAGTTTGGGTTTCAATTTTGGATAATGGCTACTTCGGAATTTGTGGAGTTTGCTGTTCTAGTTGAAAAAGTGTGTGTTTCTATCAGGGAACGGGCTTGTTGAGCTTAACGTAGAGATCAGGCTTGAGACATGAACTACTTCTCCTTGTTCTTGTGGCGCCACAGCCCGGGGTGGACCTGGGCCTCAACCTACCAGCCTCGCATACTAGCTACGTTCGATTTTCAGCAGTTATCATTTCTTTGCTTGAAAAGGTGGGTCTCCGCTGAATTTCGTGGATGTTTCCCGTCAATTGATTTCTTAAGCTACACTACGAATGACTAGTCCAACAGGCAAGAGAAGGATTGTAGGCAGAGTGTCAGAAAAAACTCATCATCAACTCACACGGTCGTCGCTTTTATGAAACTTGCAACAAAATATTTCCAACAAGAGACTTTGTTTAGTTTTCTAACGACAAAGGCCGCACGTTTAAGGACTCGTTCACGTTTTCATGCTGATTTGGCGCTTGTAGCAGATCATACGTAAGATATGGCCGGATGAATGTTTGGCCAATAAGCGGAATCTCAGTATCGTTTGCCAGATCCAGGAGGAAGGAGACCACTTTGACTGCATCAACTATCGAGGGATCAGTCTTAACACCGCGTTCAAGATCTTCTCAGTCGTTTTGTGTGAACGCCTGAAATCTTTCGTCAACAATCTGGTTTCAGGAGAGGGATGTCAACGATGTCATGTATAGAGAAAAGCTACACAGCGCCATGCCAAGTTTTTACGTCCCAGCCAAGTTGGTCAGTTTGAGAAGGTTGATGATGGAGAACTCTCGCTGCTCCATCAAGGTCGGTAACGAACTCACCGAGACCTTTAATGTCAAAAAAGATTTTAGACAAGGCGACGCGCTGTCATGTGATTTCTTTAACATCGTTCTTGAAAGGATGGTGCAAAAATCACTGGGCAACACAAGAGGGACGATCTTCCAAAAGTCCGTTCAACTGTTAGCTTACGCGGATGACACTGACGTGATTGGGCGAACACAGCGAGCCGTCAGTGATGCGTTCGCTGGCATTGAAACGAAAGCGACTAAAATGGGTCTGGCGGTAAACGAGGTCAAAACCAAGTATATGCTATCATCGAGGAAAGACGCACAACATCGACGACTTGGCCAGAACGTCAACATAGGCAGCTATAACTTTGAGGTAGCTAAGGACTTCGTTTACCTTGGCTCCGCAATAAACGGTACAAACAACATCAGTACCGATATCAAACGCAGAATAACTCTTGCTAACCGCTGTTTTTTTGGGCTCAAAAGGCAATTGAGTAGTAGAGTCCTCTCTCGGAAGACCAAGCTGACTTTATACAAGACATTGATCATCCCAGTCCTGCTGTACGGCGCAGAGGCATGGACAATATCCCAAGCGGATGAAAAGTCTCTTGGTCTTTCGAGAGAAAAGTTCTGCGCGCGATCTTTGGTCATGTTTGCGTTGATGGCACGTGGAGGAGAGGGTTCAACCACGAGCTATATGGGCTGTACAGCGACATGAGTCTAGCCAGGCGTCTACGGATCCAACGTCTGGCCATGCAGAGCGTATGGATTCTGAGCCTGTGGGACAATGCAACAGAGGAGGTCCACGTACAAGGTGGTTTACCCAAGTGGAGAGGGACCACAACCAACGTGGCGTGCGCAATTGACGCCAGCTAGCAAAAGATCGTGCTAGCTGGCGAGGTTTGCTGATTGAGGACCAGTTTCACCTCGGACTGTAGCGTCATAAGATGAACAAGATGTGCCAGTGTTTATAGAGATGAGGTTACGTCCCGTGACGAAGTCACCCAGACTGACTCCGTTTACGGATGTGCTGTCGGCTGTGCAGGCTGTGGTTATTGATACTCCAGTAAAGATGTCCTCTTTACCCGGGTTTGCGGTAAAATCTTCTAAAATAATCTTGATAGCTGGACCATTGGTCATATGTTTTTTTAGGAAATCATAGAAGTCATCCTTGTCCTTCCTTTGTAAGGGTGTATGCGCAACTTATGCTGATGTTTCCGAATTTCGTCTTGATGCGGATTTTTATGAGGCGTTCGCTTACATACTTGAGTTTAAAGACTATAGTCTGCCGCGAACAACAATTCTACTTCCGAATAAGAGCTGCCTTCGCTTTCTGCAGCAATCGGCGTAATTATGCCATTTTTCATTCTCCTTTTGTCCGGTCCATCCCACCTCACTTTCTGGATTGCAGTAATGTCTGCTTTACAGCAGTCTAGGGCTAGTGAGTAAGGGCTACACCGGGAGTTCTTTGGCTGCACGTGGTCTGTGAAGAGACCTCACGTTTTACATGTAGAAAAGAAAGTCGGTGTTCTTTTTCCTTTTGCTGGGGTTGCCAACTCTAGATCCGTCTGTTTCCGAGGCTATTGGTTGCCTCTAAGCTCCGAATTTGGTGAGGAAGTCACCCGCCTGGAGGACGAGTTCCCCGTTTAAGCCCCTGGGCAGAGGGGCCGCTGCATACATTGGTTCATCTTTAAGCAGTTGCTGTAGAGGGTATCTAGAGGGCGCCACTAGGAGGCTGTATGTCAACTTGAACTATACTTTTACGGGGATCGTTGCTGGCACCTCGGTAGGTTGGGAGCAATCAACACATTTACCCTGGATGAGCCGGCCCGTTATTAGTGGACGATCTAGTGGAGGATTTATTTATTTATGGCAAAGGTTGATGTCGTCACCACAGTCAAAATGGTGTCAGGGTTATTGAACATCGAAGATAGTAAAAGGATAAGGGCAGACTTGTTTTGCACGACAACTGAAATAAAGACCTTAGTACAAAAAATGCACAGAAGTCCCACGTTATCTTCACTTCAATGTTCCCGTCTAAATGAAACTAGATCGCGTCTGGCCTAGTTGATCTAGCCATATTCGAATTAACATCAAACAACTTTTCAAGACAAGCATGGGAGACAGTTAGTCCAAAAATGTTCTCGAGAACAATGTCAGCGTCTGATTGGATCAGCAACAAATTCAGGCGACCGGTTGAAATTGTCCGAAGCCGAATTGGCGGAAAATCAGTGGGATGCTTACAATCTTGTAATCTTCTTACGGCCGTAACCCTAGTAATCTAACGAGATTCACTTATACAGCTCCTCTGATCTTTTATTGCTTATTTTCAGAACAACTTCATCACTGAAAGAGACAACTAACGTCTTTAAAAATCTGCCAAAAAGGGAATGCTATCCATTACATTTTTTTATGTCTTTCTCCATTTCTGCAGATTCCATAGAAATCATTGCGTAGTTCTTAGAACATCGAATTGAAGCAGAAAATGTCTAAATTCAGAACTTATGAAACAGACAGCATAAATAATCTTCATTTTGGATCACTTACCGCCCATAACCTTTGTTTTCCATGACAAATTCCAAAAGTCGTTACTGGCTTCAATCAGCCAGATAAAGCAGATAACTCCATTCACAGTTTGTTTTGGGCCTTTCGTCGCCTTTTTCGTTGCCATTCACGGTGGAATACCGAAGGAACCAATGCTGGACGAGGTAAAGTCAGACAGTTTAAGATGTCGAAGCAATTTGCATTACTTTTGGTGTTTGTTAGTTTTTTACGTCCCAGCCATTTCTTTGAAGCTTAGTGAAAACAGCAGTTAGGTAAAAAACGACCGGTGCATAGGAGAGAAGGGGCCTTATCATAGCCGTGTAGATCCAAACGAATCTTTTTGGTGACAGACCCCAAGACTTACTGAGGTCGTGATTAGTGTGTCGTGAATTCACATCAGGGACATAGTTTAGCGTCACCTACGAGTAAGTCTGATTTTGCAGTTTCTTAAAACGAACAAATTGCTGTACGTGCTAACATCCCCATGCAAGCTTAAGAGTTCACATGGTTCCCCACTTTCGAGGGGCCTTTCCTGATCAAACCTCCATGTCCTCTACCGTTCAGCACTCAATCGAGCACTAGAAAGTTTGAACCAACTAATTGAATGAGAATTGGGATCCCCCAAAACCATTCCTCGAGCATTCATCGATCGGTGGCCTTCTTGATTCACCAGGAATATGCTTACATCCACTTTTTCTTCACCCCCTCTCCTTTGTGTGCGCGACGCCAAACTCATATCCATGTCCCTTATATCCACAGGACACACAACGTTGTTTGTTGAGAATTCACCAATCAAATTATAATTCACATTCGAACTCGAGATTAATCCATGCAATCACATTAAGCCAAACGCCAACTCCGACGCAGCACAATTCTCGAAGTTTAATCCTTTCGCAGGGACATCTTCCAAATCTCCGAACGAAGCTCCACTCTGGAAAGACACAACCTCTTGCGCCCCCCACCACCCACCGCACCGCCTGAAACAGGCAAATATTTACCGCCGCAGACTAAGTTCCCGTTTGAAAATTTGAACTTGGTGGTTCCTGCCAGGACCAAGGCCCCCTGCACATCCACCGCCTCTGCCACCATTCATAATGCATGCGCACATTTAATCATACACACATATGCCATTTGTCGAATTTTGCCATTTTGGAACGTGCATACATTATTTAACAGCCAAGGAGCTGCCAGGACCGCACTCCACTCCACCGCCGAAGGAGCACTGTTTGCCTTGGCGGAAAAACTTTTGTGTGTGGAATTCGTTTGTGGAACGAAGAGTGTTTGCGTTCGACATCAATTTTATTAAAACGCAGACCCGGGCGTCCTCGCTCCCTGCGCACACACACACACACACAGGACCGCATGCATGTATATTTAATTATTTGTCAATGAAATGAGATTTTCTGTTTTTCACATGCCGACATCTGTCAGAATTGAACTTTGACTTCGAACACAAACAATCGGCGATGGCTGGCACCGCACCACCACACCACACCGCTCGCCGCTCGCCGTCCGATGGCGATAGTGGTGGCGACAATTGCATTCAATCGAATTGAAGTCAACCCTCGGAGTCGGCATCGCTTATCGGGATTGACAGAGACTCGCATTAGGCAAATTAAAAAGCACGAGCAGCGCCGGTGGGGATCCGAGTCCTCGTCCTCGTCCTCATCGTTGTCGTCGCAGTCGAGCTGGTTTCTCGTTTCCGGTTGAACAATCGCGCGGCGCGCAAGGTGTCGCTGGAATCACGGAATCACTTGCGTGGAAATCACTTTTCATAATTACAAAGGACCTCGCCGAAGGGGGCGCATGCATTCGCTCGAATTGGACTCGCAACGGCTGTCTAACGGACGAGCGATGACCAACTTCGCTGGGAATTCGTGCATCCCTCGGGTGTGCGGCAGCGAACGGTCAGAGTTGCGTCTGGGAAGTGTTAATCCTTTGTCGTTGGCACGTTTCACACCTTCGCATGTCCGATGCGGCTTAAGGAGGCTTTGCCATCTCACAGAGAATTATGCATATTCGGGAGTATTGCCGAGTGTCGGACACTCTTGGGGATGTCGTGGCATAATCCTGTTGACGACTTCGAGTGGACAGAGTCGGCAGGCCTTTGACTGATGGTATTGATTTCCAAGTGTGTGCGTTGCCTCAGTCTCATGCGAGTGGACGGACGACGTTAATTGCGAGGACTGGTGTCGGCGGAGGCATTAATTGTTAATGTTGACGATTCAGTATGTAAATTGCATCGAAGTGCTGACGCAGTGGCAGAGCACGAAGAAGGGCCGATGACATTCTACTGCCAGACTACACTGGGATTCGGGGAAGAGTGGATGGATTGGACTCATGGTGAGCATTGATCCTAAAGCCGAACAGAAAAATAACGAACTTAAAGAGATGCTCTCGGTGGAATATTGATTGTTCTCTGATTTGCTTGGACAAAAAGGTGCTGAATTCGAGCTAAAGTTGTGCAATACGATTAAAATACCATTTTCATGAAGTTCTAATCATTTACACAGAAATGGACATTTAAGGAGAAAGGTATTGGCATTGGAAGGCAGTTTTTCTCGTTGAACACAGCTTTAACTGCAACTTCAGTGCGTCTTCAAACTTTACCATCAAGTGAAAAATAACACAACAAACATTTTTCGAAGACTGCGAAGACTGTGTTCTGAGAGACAACGATTTAATTGGTAATCCAACAAGCCCTGTTCTAATTGACCGTCAGGCGCTTATAAAAGCAATTTCGGCAACGGGAGTCAAGTCTTAACTAGTTGCATGTTGTCGCGAAGAACTTAAGAGTCTTGGCTCGCGGCACTTGAGTAATATACGCTGGATCGCGGGTTACAGGGACATGACCGTCAATGAGATAGCTGATGAGTTTGGCAGGAAAGGGCCTGATACTGATCCATCTCAACCAATTTACGACAAAATTCTAGAATTAGCAAACAGAAGGTGGTTCGACATTTTGGCCAAAGAATGAAAGTCCAAGAACCAACACACTTCTTCAGTTTGACAAGAGGTGAAGCACTCAAGCGACTCAGTCGTCTAAAAATAAGGCTTTCGAATGATAAAGTAGGGCCTGTGGTGACGATGAAGAACAAGGAGATACTCCTGCCCACCTCAGTCAATGGCTTAGTGTATGTCACTTGAGAACACTTGGAACCTCAAATTTTTGTCGTTTATAGATTAGATTAGGTTAGGGGGCTGCATGTTGGTCCATTGTGATACCCACAGTCAGACGACAACCACTGATCGACCGCTCCAGTGATCGTGCCGTTAGTTTGATCCCAACGCCAAATGGTGACTAGATCAGATTTGGAAAAACTGGATAAAAGCGTATTAACTTTGGTTTCACTGACATTCGAACCTGGGACCCCTCTAACTTAGGGCAGGGTTTATAAGGACATCGTGCTGGTAAGTGAACACGCTGTAACACATCGGTCGGTAAGTGATATGTGGGTCCACAGAACATAAGCTAAGCGTCGCCACCCTTTTTCCATCCAGTAAAAGATACTGTCGTCTGGTAAGGCGGTTCAAGTTTCTTTCTGAAAAATATTACAGATTTACCGCCATGAGGGAGTAGCTGCGGCGGTCCGAATCGCAAGACAAGCTTTCGCAGACGGTCTTATAATTATCGTTTGTAAAAATGTATGATAAAACGACTGGATGGCGCAGTTGGTTAAGTGCCTGCCCTAAGTTAAAGGAGTCCCAGGTTCAAATCCCAGTGAAATTGAATCTGGTCCAGTCACCATTTGCCGTTGGGATCAAATTAACGGCACTGGAGGAGTAGGTCGCTACCTGGCAGTACAATGGACCAGTTTTGAGTCTGAGCGCTCCAGTGTAGAGTTTCAAAAAAAAGGTAAACGGCGATGAAGACACAAACACCGCTGTCAGGCAGAATGTTTCACTTAACACAACGTACGATGATAGAAGAAAATACCGTCCGATCTAGATGAAGTGAAGACAGCGATATCGAGACTGAAGTCTAACAAAGCTGCTGGTGCCCTGGTGCTAGTCTGCCCGCTGAAATTTTTAAAGCAGCTGGAGATGATTTGGTTGGGCGCATGCACCAGCCCATCTGTAAGATATGGTCGGAGGAAAGCATGCCCGATGAGTGGAATCTCAGCATCGTTTGCCCGATCCACAAGAAAGGAGACTATTTTGACTGCATCAGTTACCGAGGGAGTGGGCGCCGTGGCGTAGTGGGTAGGTGCGTCGACTCCTACGCTCGAGGGATCTCGTCGTCTGAACATCGTGTACAAGATCTTTTCTGCTGTTCTGTGTGAACGCTTGAAACCTTTCCTTAACAATCTGATAGGTCCGTATCAGTGTGTGTTCAGGCCAAGTTTTGACAGACCTACAGAAATTGTAAACCACTCAGTGGATGGATAAAAACGATGATTACTTTCCATTGCCAATCGATAAGTTGGGTGACCTCAGCAGAAGTGCACCCTAGACGACGGTAATGAAGCAAGAGACACAAATTGTTGACCTTTCCCCGACCCACCTTTCACCGAGTCCATAACTCAAGTATCCAACTCAGCGTATCAATTGCAATCAATCATCCTCCCACCAAGGACAACCCCCCACACCATGAGCCATACCGTCATGAGTACACAAAGCTCCAAGAGAGAAAAAAGAACGAAAATGATAACTCACCGCCTATCTCCCCGTGTCAGTACACGACTCACCCTGAGATTTACAACGTCCCACTCAAATCTGTTCATAAACAATCATTAATAACCGTCCTCGAGCGGATCGGGCGGATTGGGGTGATAAAGCTTCCTACATGCTGATTTTCGGTTCCCCGCAGTAAATTTTAATAATCCCCACTCGACCGGGCCATATGTCATCCCGTGCCAGGGCAAGGGTTGCCGCGACCACCCGCGCCCTCATCAGTCGCCGCGATTACAAGAGACTCTCGTGCGAATTCATCAGAGCGCAGGGCTATCTTGATTGGCTTATCATCAAAAGGGCTCAGGACAATATGTCAATGTTCAGTTGGATGGTGGCCCGGAGGCACAGACGCTACAAGTGGCGGGGTCGCCCTTATCAGGGTGCCTATGTTTGATTAAATAATAAAATTAATCGCCGTCGGATGGGTGGCTTACGGCGGGTGTCCTTTGTCGTGTCCGTTGCCAGCCCCAAAAATTTATTTATCATTCTCTCGAAATGCAATTAAATGGTTCGTCGGGTGGTGAGGGGATGGGATTTCTGGGTTATTTCATAAATTATTTGTTTGTAAACAGTAACGGCAATATAATATATGTACCCTTCGTGGTAATTAATCAGAAATCGTCCCTTAATTAGAATTCGAGTATCCATATCATCTCGTGTCGTGTCATTATTTGGCGTCACTGTCACCGATAAGGAATTAATGATTCCACCTCCAATTTCCTCGATTCCACAGTAGACTGTCGATATTTTTTTGTTTTCTGAACACACAGAGAGAGAGGGAGTAATGAGCTGTGTTTACGCCTTTAGGATATCGGTGGATCTGATCGATATGTGAAGATAGCAATTTTGAGAATTAGTCAATATGCTTGAGGTTGGTGATTATAAATCCGGCGTGTGGTAACGAATCGCGCAGATTCTTCTTCATTCTTCATTCTTTTTCAACTTGCGTGCGGCACCTGAGTCGCTGTCTTCCTCAACTGCGTCGTCAGTCGGGGTGGATTCGAAGACTTTTTTTTAGACGTTCCTTTTAACCTGGCGAACACCGTTAAGTATAGCTTGTTATCTTTGACTTCAGAGAAGTTTTCAAAGAGCGCAGTTTTTCGCGTTAAGCATATTTTTTCTTTTTTTCGAAGTTTTTTGAAGCCCTACACTGGAGCACTCAGACTCAAAATTGGTCCATTGTACCGCCAGGTAGCAACCTACTCCAGTGCCGTTAATTTACTCTCAACGGCAAATGGCAAATGGGGCAACGATTTCACTCGGATTGGAACCTGGGAGCCCTCTAACTTGGGGCAGGCACTTAACCAACTGGGCCATCCAGTGGCTGTTTAACTTACTTACTTAAGGTCCGCGTTGGACTTGGGCCTCAACCAACAACCGATCTTTAGCTACCTGCCTTCACTTTCGCACTCTCAGTTGGTTGAGGTCCCTTTCCATTTGCGTGCGCCACCTGAGTCGCGGTCTTCCTCTACTGCGCCGTTTAACTGTCTGTTTGAACTTCAATATCCATTCGATAATGTCACCATCTGGTGAAACTTTCGGAGATCTTTCCTGAATAGCAACTCACCATCTGACGATCGCGGTCTTCTCATCCTCTTTCTTGGCGCCTGGTGGTGGTGCCTGATGGTGGTGCCTTCGTGAGGAGCGACCACTTTACACTGCACACCTCGTTACGTAAATTTGCGTCGGTTTTCCAAGCGGAGACCTATGCGGAGACCACCGCGGGATCACGGGAAATGAGATCGCCGATGAACTTGCTAGTGGGCGCCGTGGCGTAGTGGGTAGGTGCGTCGACTCCTACGCTCGAGGTCGTCGGTTCGAATCTCGAAAAAAACATCAAACATTTTTTCACGGCTCCACCTCTTTCGAGTCACTGACAATGCTCACAGAGTATAACTGTCTAGAAATAGCTTCTCAAAATCGCCGTTCAGAGACGGCATTAAGTTGTAGGTCCACTCCGCTCGTGACAGAACAATAGCACGCACAACACGAGTGGTTGCTGAGAAGCTAGGCCCAGGTCCACCTCGGACTGTAGCGCCGCCATTATTATTATTATATATGAACTTGCTAGGCGAGGATCAGATGAGGCATTCTCAGGACCTGAACCTACGCTGGGACTGCCTGCGTCCTTGGTTAGGGCTTTCATCGATGGTTGGACCTCTCGAGAACACAACCGCAGGTGGCATGACTCTCCAGGATGTAGACAGACCAAACTCATGCTCCCCAACGTCTGTAAGAAATCCACGTCTTTCTTGTTGTCTCTTAACAGAAAAGACTGCAGACAACTTATTGGCGTACTAACGGGGCACTATACCTTCGCCGGACACCTAAGTGTGCTTGGCCTAGGTGACGAAGCCCTCTGCGACGCCTGTGGAGAAGACGATGCCACTGCAGCTCACTTCCTCTGCCACTATCCCGCCTTTGCTCAGATCAGTTGGCAGTTATTCGGTGCTGATGTGATGAGGTAAGAGCTGATGATGTAGGCTTCTCATCACAGAAGCGCCTGCTGGTCTTCCTTCGGACCATCAAATTTGAGTAAAAGTAGGTTGCTACCTAGCAGAACAATGGACCAGTTTTTGAGTCTGAGTGTTTCAGTGCAGCGCTTCAAAAACCTACGACAAAAAAATCCTCTTGTTCTTCCTAAGAAGCCGGTTCTCTTCCCTTCGTTTCTGTTCGATGAGCTCGAGAAAAGCTCTCGAAGTTCAATGCAGCGTTGCCTCGTAGGCTTCTTGCTTTGCTGCATGTGCTTACCCTGCACTCGTCATCAAACTAGAGGATTTTTTCGAGGTGATGTTGTAAAACCCAGCAGTTGCAGCTTCTCTGATGGCTTTTTGACAACATTTTCTTTCTTCTTCTACTGTTTGTGCAGGCGATGTCGAACTTTCGGAGAGTTTCAGGGAGACTCGATCAGCAGAGCTCCGATCGGCGATCTGTTGCGATTGTAGCGTGGTTGTCTTCCTCGACTACGTTGTTCTCTCGATATCCGTGTCCTTATCTTGGCTGCTCGGCCTGGCCTGCCCGAAGTTAGGCGGGTCCCAGGTTCAAATCCCAGTGAAAAGCAAAGTTAATAAGCTTTTATTCGGTTTTTCAAATCCCAATTCGAAAGTCACCATCTTCACCAGATTTGAAAAACGGAATAAAAGTGTATTAGCTTTGCTTTTTGCCCGAACTTTATATCCATTCGATACAATTTTCACGTTCTGGTCAAACTTTCGGACATCATTCCCGGGAACAAGGAGGAGTCGGGAAAACGGGTCTCTTCTTTCCGTTTCTGTTCAAAGAGCCCGCGAACAGCACCCGTAGTTCAAAGCAGCGTTGCCTTGCTGCATGTTCCTGCCTGCATTCGTCGTCAAAACAGGAGGTTTTCTGGATGGTGTCGTAAAACCCAGCACCTCAGTTGCGGCTTCTCTGATGGCTTTTTGACAATTTTTCCATTCTTCTTTTTCTTTTTCATTATTAGTGCAGGCGACGTCGAACTTTCGGAGAGTTGCAGGGAGTCTCGATCGCCAAAGTTACTGGTAGCGTTTGTAGCATTCTAACGTGAGACCGTGACTCTCTTCCTCGACTTTATTGTTCTCTCGATATCCGTGTCCTTACCTTGGCTACAACAGGAAAATGGTCCGAGTCGATGTTGGCGCCTCGGAACGTTCGGACATCAAGAATACTGGAGGAGTGTCTGACGACGATACCAACGTGATCAATCTGGTTGGCGGTTGAATGATCAGGTGACCGCCAGATCCCTTTATGGATTTTGAGGTACAAGAACCACGTGCTAGCTACAGAGAGGTTTCTCCACGTGACGAAGTCCAGCCTGAAACAGTTTTCGGACTCGGTGTCCTGTAGGTTTTAACTCAATCTGCCTAAAAACGGGATGAAACGATAACTTACCTTTCCACTTAACTATCCATTGCTTCTCGCTTGAGAAGACCATTGTTTTCTTCCCTAACTTCTGAAATTTACGGTGATTTTGACCGTAAAAGTCGACATGACCTCATATCTACTTGCAGCTGATTGATGAACTTAGCCATATCCCATCACTGGACAAGGACCAACTAGTTTTTGAAGAGCAAATCAAAAAATTGTCATGCTCCCACCCTGCACCTCGTCCACCGTCACTGAATTCGTCGTCATCTCCCCCAACCATGTGCATCAATTTAATACCGACAAGTGGAGTGACTTACATCTGCCCCCCACCCTCACCCCACCAAGTCGCACAATCAAGGATAATCATTTAACTCTCAGTAATTAAAACGCCACCATTCGTTACGAGCAAACGAAAGGCGAGTGCATCCTTACAGCGGAGTCAAGAGTGCGTGTGCCCCCTTTTTGTTGCTCGCAGCCATTGTCGCTGTTCATTCCCAAAACGCGATCCAACACAACACAGCATTTCAATTACTAATTGTCCCGTGCCATGTTGCCGGGGCATGCGGATCGGTGTATAAATTGTCATCTCGTCTCCCCCTCTGCCGGTTGTCATCTCCCATTGTTGCCGCAACAACGACGTCCACACACTTTGCTGCGCACGTATGTCAAGTCAGTCGTCCCTTCGCGAATTCCACACACAGGCAGACAATAAAAATCGGTAAAAAATTACATTCTCCACCCACCCCCACTGCTGGCCGCTCTTTCTGTTAAACATTTTGATTACGATTATGTGACGTGTATCCTTTCTCCGTGCGCTCTCTTCTATTTATTTGCGATTATTATTATTTCGCATTATCCTTGTCCCCTCAAACGCCAAAGTAATTGCTCACCAACCGGGGCGGGGTGGGTGCTTTCAAAACAGCGCGAGCTCAGACACACACACAGGCCCGAGGACGAAGGGGGACTCATTTTTGACTTTGTCCCTGCACAATGGGAGAAAAGAAAACGAGGATTTCTGGCAACAATGCAGGACACAGAGCCCGCGTTTGAGCGATGCATCATAGGCACGAGGAAAACATGAACCCGGTGTCGAATAATGTCGCATTCAATTCGTCCTGAGTGACTTCAATTGTCGCTGTCGTCGTCGTCTTCGTCGCCCCATCCACCAGTTCGCCGCTCGTTCATTCGAATTCAGCTCGACTCAAATTAAGGTCCATATGGCAGGATTAGAAAACTCTTCCGTTTGGTGTGACACAATTTGTTGTTTTCATTTCGTCCTCGATTGTCCCCAGGACGCTGTGCTGTGTGCCGCGCCAAAGAACGGCCAAGGAAACCCGTGGCCGTGTGTAGGAGGGGCGGCGGCTGCTCCCATTGTTCGCAGGACATCAAACGGAAAAGGAGCGAAATTAAAAACACCCATTCACTGGCCTGCCTGCACATACATTTATACGCCTGTGTGTGTATTAAAAAATGTATATTTTATTTTTATGCTTTTTTTTAACTTTTTTTTTCTTAAATTTAAAGAAAAAAATAAAATAAAATGTTAAAGTTACAGTTAATCAAAAACGGTACGTATATTTGCATTTTAAATTAAAAAAAAAAAATAGCGCGACTAATCTAGGAAGAAAAAAAAATACAAAAACGGTATAAGGACGACAAGGAGTGATGTAGAACAACAACAAAAAAAAAAGGAAACAACAGAAAACGGTGACAAAAAAAATCAATTTATCTCAAAAAGACAAGCAGTAGTCTTGCGGGGGTGAGCGCGGAGCAGAAGGGCTTGTTGCGGTTTAAGTAAGTGGGTATCACGTCATGGTTAATAGGTTAAACCAATTAATAGGGTTGATTGAAGGCGGCCAGTAGACGCTCTCTCTCTCTCTGTCTGTCCTGCTCCAGTCGCGTCTACGTCTTCTCCTTCAGCAATGCCACAAGATGATTCTTCTTGCCCTTCTCCGATTTGCTGTACTCGTCCAGAAACTGCACGGACGAAAGAAAACAGAAGTGGATTGTCATGTCAGGGGGCGCATAGTGCTGGTACTTACCTCTAAACTAAAGTCACGAGAGATCACTTTGCGTGCGTCCTCGTTTTGGAACGTTATGGTGACTAGGCATGGATAGATGACAACATTGAGATGTTCAGGTAGTTTGGTTAAGCTCTTTATTATTATGGAACTTTGTTCCGAGGTTAAGAGGTCCTGCAACAGAGAGAGGAGGCAAAAATTAATTAAAAAAGAAAAATGAAAAGTTGAGCAGTTTTTCCATCGTCTTGAGGGGTACAGCTTGAAGCAGGTGTGCATTAAAATGCATGCAGTAAAATTTAAGAACATGGATTTAAACAGTTGTGGACAAAAGTTTTTACATTAAGTATGTCATTTTCAAAAAAGGGACGCCCTGACGTAGTGGGTTGGTGCGTCGACTCCTACGCTCGAGGTCTAAGGGTCGAATCTCGAAAAAAACACATAACATTTTTTCACGGCTCCACCTCTTTCAAATCACTGACAATGCTCAGAGAGTAAAACTGTCTAGAAAAAGCTTCTCAAAATCGCCGTTCGGAGGCGGCATTAAACTGTAGGTCCCCTCCACTCGTGAGAGAACAATAGCACGCACAACACGAGTGGTTGCTGAGAAGAGGTCCACCTCGGGCGGTAGCACCGCCATTATTATTATTAGCGTCTCGAATGTTGGCCTCAAGCGCGTCCAAATTGGTTGGCTTGTCAGCATAGATTAAGGGCTTGACATAGCTCTTGGGAAAATAACCGAGTCACATGATCGCGGCAGCGAATTGATGAACGCTCACTGTGAGATGACCCATTCACCAAATGCAGTCAAAATCGCTTACAGCAACATCGGTTATAACGACAAAATTCTTAGGTCCTGCCTGAGCTCCATTATATGTAATCCAATAGCATAATTAATCGTTTACAACGACATATCGCTTACAACGACCAAATTCGTCAGTCCATTGAAGGTCGTTATAACCGATTTTGACTCTATCTCATTCACAACTTCGAGCATTTCGCCGTTTTGATGGAACCACAATATTGATGTTGTCAGACTCTGGCCACAGAAAGTCGGTTAACATCGCTACATACCTGAGATTATTGACAGCAGTGGGGTCCTCCTCCTCAATTCGAAATAAATAAGGTCCGATGGCGCCGCCATGCCGTAAACCGCACCAAACAGTCACTCTTTGTGGTTGCGTTGATGCTTGGTCGAGCACTGGTGGATAACGGCCGGCAATTTTGCTATTCGACTTAGCCAAAAATTAGTCCCGTCCAGAGAATGGATTTTCAACAAAAATCTGGATTTTCCGTCCAGAATTTTTAGTGCACCATTAGCGAACTGACGGCTTTGTCTATAGTCGTCCGACTTGCGCAAGCACAGTCTTATGCGGATGTAGGCCCAAATACAACCGCTATATAAGCCGGGTTGACTCTCTGGCGATGTCCAATTCAGATGATCGACGCTAAATCGATATTTCTGGGTCTTTTTCCATACTGTCCGCTACGGAGGCTAAGTTTTCTTCATTTCGCACCAGTGTCTGTCTGGTTGGTGGCGTGTACTCAAGCTCAAATTTTTCCACAGTGCGACGACTACCTAGTCTAGGGACTATCTTCTTCTTCTTCTTAGGGCGCTACTGTCCGAGGTGGACCTGGGCCTCACTCAACATGCCTCTCCAGCCAGCACGATCTTTCACCAGCTGTCTCCAGTTTCGCACACCAAGCCGACTGAGGTCCCCCTCGACTTGTGTGCGCCTCCTTGTTCGTGGACGTCCTCTGTTGCGTTGTCCCACAGGCTCAGAGTCGAAGACTATGGGACTATCAAGGTCTTATATAACAATATCTTAGTTCTTTTAGAGAAGACTTTATTCCTCAAATGCCTTCTAAGCCCAAAGACACCGCGACTGGCAAGAATAATCCATCGTTTCATTTCCGCACTGGTGTACTGCTTGAGTCAACTTCGGAGCCTAGGTAGACAAAGTCTTTCAGTATCTCAAAGTTGTAGCTGTCTACAGTGATGCTCGGTGTTGGGGGACCTTTTTTGTAGACTGCATAAACTTTGTCTTACCGTAATTCGCGGGCTCTTTGATGATTCATGCGAGCTAAACGACGTCAGCATCAGCCAACTCAAACCCTTCATAGCAAGCACCAATTGGTTCAATGGACAGGAGACACCAGATCTGCGTGGTGGCCTATATTGATCTTAGTAAGGCTGATTACCTGCAGTCAGCAAACCCTCATTCACCGTTCACAAAATTCAAATAATGTCAAACGCAATCTTTCTAAGACATTGTCTGATATCCTTAATGCTTCATGATATCCACAAATCAGGGAGTCCCTTTCCTGCAACTTTTTCTCTAGTCAGTCTAGTCAGTCACTTGCAGCCGCCTTTAGCATACCCCACTGTTCTGCTATAATCCCCAGAATGACTAAACTTAAGCCCTTAGCATGCATCGATGAGTGCAGCAATGCACAGCAAAGTAGATGTGCAGTAAATTTTGACATTTCGTCGCAATCATTTGCTACCATTGTAAAAAGTGTCACTTGATTTCGAGGATTTTATTAAAATTCAAGAATTATAACTATTTTGTCAAATGTTATGTGAAATTTCTAAATACTGTGTCAAATTCCAAAATTGTACCAAATTGTATTATTTTGCTGATCTACTACATATGGATTGCATCAAAATAGAGGCAAATTGCATTGATGCGTGGTCGTGCAGCAAATACACGTGTCTACTTATTTGTACATACAGTGAAGGGCAAACACTCGTGTTATGCGTACTATTGCTCTCTCACGAGTGGAGGGGACCTACAGTTTAATGCCGACTCCGAACGGCGATTTTAAGAAGCTTTTTCTAGACAGTTTTACTCTTTGAGCATTGTCAGTGAATCGAAAGAGGTGGAGCCGTGAAAAAATGTTTGGTGTTTTTTCGGGAATCGAACCGACAACATCGAGCGTAGGAGTCGACGCACCTACCCACTACGCCGCGGCGCCCATTCGAGACGCTATTGCCGGAAAAATGTCGCCCCGCACCTATTGCACCCATTCATCAAAAATTAGGCCGACGGCTTGAAGCACTTCCAATGTAGGCGAGGCTGCCATTTGAATGATTTGGCATTCCATACAAAATGGCATGAATGTATCTTTAAAATAAAGCCAAAATCAATTATATATCTCACACCGTTGTTGTTTTATTTGGGTTTCTGTTCCTATCATTCTTATCTGGTCAGCCTGTAGCGCACACTGATGTTTTCAGGGTTACTCTTGTCTGGATCCCAGGACACAGTGCCGACAAGCGTATGGGTAGTATGAGGCCAGTCCTCTGGGGAAACCAGTCGGTATACCATTAGGAGTAGTTTGATATCCACCAACATTCTCCTCAGCTAGTCAATCTAGGGTGGCAACGTCCAGCGAAAATATACTCGCTCAAGATCAATCAAACCCAAAAATAAACACGAACCTCGGCAGATTCTCAAGACCCCCCCACTAAACACAAACCACCTCCTTGAAGAACCTCTTCGCACAGGGGATGATGGGCACGGTACAAAAATATTCAATAAAAATCACTTAACCACTTACCTGATGCTTTTTGTTATTTGCACAAAAGAAACCGATTGTTGCAATTAAATCGATGATCACAGCTTGGGTTTCACTATTTTTGTTTGCCGAGCATTTACTGCCACAATACTTCAGCAAAATGGTCACAACATCAAGGAATTTCAGCGAAAGGGACTCCCCCGAAAGGACGTCCTGCAAAGAAACACAAGATGGAAAAAAAGAAAACAACAATTACGTGTGTATATTTGTCAATTAGCTTTGCAAAACGAAGGCAAAAAGAAGGAAAAGAAAAACAGGGCAAGGAATACCCGTCCTCCCTGCTACGTCCTAATTAAGCAAGAGTAAACAGAAGACAGCGAAGAAAGAGAGAGAGGAAAAAAGGGTTTGGCCGTGTTGCCAAATCGGAAAAGAAAGGGGCGAAAACAACAGAATATCCTTCGGTTCTGGTGTTGCTCGTTGCTCATGCTGGGAAGAGTGGGCGCGGGGTGAACATCCGGACGACTGTGGGTGATGTGGTGATGGTGTATTGAATTATCCTCGTTTAATTTGTTTGAAGAAAGAAACCAAAGGAGCCAATGTAAACAACCACTGGAAATACAATACTTTGGTTTGCACTACTGAAAGAGTTGTTTTCTGAGTTCTCTGTTTCATTCCACCCCTCCACCTCTCCGCCATCTTTGCACAGAACCATCTTCTTTGGTTTTTTTTTCTTCTTCTTTTTCGTTCGTTTTGGTTACACTAGACATTATTAGGATGGAAGGCGAAAGGCATCGCTACGGAGTTTGTAGGTAATTTGTTTGATTTTGGTATCATTTCGGTTCGTACTGCAAATATCCTTAAATTCTGAGGAACTTAATTGAAGAGGACGGTCGCTGGGATTGCAAAAGAAAAAGGATTCCAACACTCAACAGTTTTTTTGTTTTTTTTTTTTTTCAGATTTAACCAAGCCAAGCGTTCAAGATGGACCGCCGTAGAGAATGCAAGCTTCGCTTCGGTCGAGGAGCAGAGTTGTGAAGTATAAGTAAATTTATTTATAAATAAATTTAAATAAAATTAAAATTAATAAATTAATAACATTAAATTAATTAAATTTAAATTTAAATTTAATTTTTTACTATTTTTTTAAATTAATATATTTTTTTTTATTTTTTAAGATATAACTTAAATTTTATTTTTATTTAAAAAAATAAATTAATTAAAAAATAGTACAATAAATAATTAAGATATAGAGATTCATTTAAAAGCAAATTGGGAACAAAAAAAAAACAGTAATTTCTTGACATAAAGCGAAATTTGATCTACAGTGATTATAGCTTTTTTGTACCAATCAAAAATTACATAACGGCTTATCTGTTTTGGCATTTTCATATAAAAATATAAAATTGAGAACACCCTTCGAATTATGTGGTAACTACGCACTATAAGACAAAAGGGGATAAAAAAAAATCAGTGCGTTGTTGATTGCCAATTAACAAACTGTAGCATGCAATTTAGGTCTGATAGGTCCCTATCAGTGTGGTTTCAGGCCGGGGAAGTTCACCATAGATCAATTCTTCAGACTCCGGCAGATCCTGGAGAAGACCCAAGAAATGCAGATCGACACACACCACCTATTTGTCGATTTCAAGGCCGCATATGACAGCGTGTATAGAGACGAGCTACACAGCGCCAGCGCCTTTAACATCGTTCTTGAGGAGATCGTGCAAAACTCACTGGCCAACACAAGAGGCACGATCTTCCAAAAGTCCGTTCAACTGCTTGCTTACGCGGATGACATTGACGCTGGCATTGAAACGGAAGCGGCTAAAATGGGTCTGGCGGTAAACGAGGGCAAAACCAAGTATATGCTGTCATCGAGAGAGGACGCACAACACGACGATTTGGCCAGAACATCACCATAGTCAGCTATAACTTTGAGGTAGTTAAGGACTTCGTCTATCTCGGCTCCGCAGTAAACAGTACAAACAACATCAGTACAGAGATCAAACGCAGAATAACTCTTGCCAACCTTTGTTTTTATGGGCTCAAAAGAGTAGTAGAGCCCTCTCTCGGAAGACAAGCTGACTCTACACAAGACCTTGATCATCCCAGTCCTGCTGTACGGCGCAGAGGCATGAACAATATCCCAAGTGGATGAAGAGTCTCTTGGCCTTTTCGAGATGGAATTTGGAGTTGATGATATTTGGAGGAGAAGGTTCAACCACGAGATATATTGGCTATACAGCGACATGAGTCTAGCCAGGCGTCTACGGATCCAATGCCTAGGATGGCTAGGCCATGTAGAGCGTATGGACAACTTACATCCAGCCCGAAGAGTCTTGGACTCTGAGCCTGTGGGCAACAGAGGACGTCCACGAACAAGGCGGCACACACAAGTCGAGGGGTACCACGGCCAGCTTGGTGTGCGAAACTGGAGACAGCTGGCAAAAAATAGTGCAGGCTGGAGAGGCTGGATGTTGAGTGAGGCCCAGGTCCACTTCGGAATGTAGCGCCATTGGATAATGGCTGCCATTATAAAATTATAAAATAATAAAATAAAATAATAATGACTGCGCTACAGTCCGAGGTGGACCTGGGCCTAGCTTCTCAGCAACCACTTGTGTTGTGCATGATATTGTTCTGTCACGAGCGGAGGGGACCTATAGTTTAATGCCTACTCCGAACGGCGAGTTTGAGAAGCTTTTTCTAGACAGTTATACCCTTTGAGCATTGTCAGTGACTCGAAAGAGGTGGAGCCGTGAAAAAATGTTTGATGTTTTTTTCGAGATTCGAACCTTAGACCTCGAGCGTAGGAGTCGACGCACCTACCCACTACGCCACTGCGCCCACTATTATATTATTATTACATACGTTGGAATGAATGTGAGAGATACCACTGAGACTCGTGTTGAGTTTTCGATGTGTTCCGCGGAAATCTTAAAATTTCGCATGTCGATTTTTACCGTCTTTTGCCAATAGCTCCAAATCTATTGGGGCTGTTGAGAAGTCTCATCACTATCCGTGACGAACAAGTCAAATGACAGATCAAGGAAAAAAAAATGAACTGAACTACTTTGTCAAACGTTATAATAATAATGGCGGCGCTACAGTCCGAGGTGGACCTGGGCCTAGCTTCTCAGCAACCACTCGTGTTGTGCGTGCTATTGTTCTCTCACGAGCGGAGGGGACCTACAGTTTAATGCCGACTCCGAACGGCGAGATTGAGAAGCTTTTCCTAGACAGTTATACTCTTTGAGCATTGTCAGTGACTCGAAAGAGGTGGAGCCGTGAAAAAATGTTTGATGTTTTTTCCGAGATTCGAACTGACGACCTCGAGCGTAGCAGTCGACGCACCTACCCCCTACGCCACGGCGCTCACAACGTTAGTTGTACGAAAAACGTGGTTTAAAATAAAGTACATCTTTTTTATCGCTCCGCTTTTTCTTTTAATTTTTCTGTATTCCTACAAAATTCTTTGCCAATCTCCTCGCTTCCTGACTGCTTTCACCCGGGCTTCCTCATACCTATAACAGGGGCCAGAATGGTCGAAATCGAAGGCGAGTGATATTTTGAGATTTTTAGACATTCTGGTTGACATTATAACCGTCTCTTGAGTCTTATAATACTCAAACGGGACTCAGAATCAATAAGCTGAAAAACAAACCTCATTTGGAAATACCCGTCGATTGATATATCACTGGATGAGGGCTTCAAAATTTACAAAATCCACTTCAAATTTGCATCGTTATGTACCCGGTATACATAACTTTGAGAATATTTATTTCATTTTCCTACTTGGGGTGTTTATTTTTGTATTTCTTTGACGGCAATAAGAGGATATTTCAAATCGAAAAAAGTGAAAACTTAGTCTGGAGTACAACGTCTCCACCTTAAGACTTGGGTCTGCTTTCTTTCCCAACGCACTTTTCCGCCCATCCTTTTCGACCTTGGCTGTGCATAAATAAGCAGACATCCGCAGCACGAGGTCCCTCGTCCCTGACGATTAAAATTTAATAAGTTCCGTATTTTTAGAGAACACCACCACCCTACAACGCACACATGCGATACCAATCCCGATTCGAAATCTCATAGACATATTTCCTAATCCTTTTGGTCTCCACGTCCTTAAGGGAGAATCCCGAAACTCGATTCAATAATTAATTACGACAACTCCTGTTCCGTAGGACGGTTCCAAGAAAAGATGCTGGCATTAAATATTGACAGCTGACTTTTCTCTTCATATTTGTCTTTTGCACCGAAACGTCGAAACTGAAGCGACGCCACTGACGCAACCCATCAAACCCCACGATAGACACACTCGCTGCCAGCGGAATACAACACATCGCGAGTGTGAGTGTTTTGAAATTTTAATTCAACGTTACATCGAGCATTCGCATGGAAGGGGGCAGCGAAATAATTATTTAAACCGAATCAATGGCGGTAATTAATGCTGGGAAAAAAGCGCTAACTGATAGGGTTGTGCGTAGCTGCTGCCAAACTCAAAGGCAGACCGATCTGACGAGCCCAATGCAAACGCAGGGAAATCAATTATTTACTTGCATGTCAAATGCCTCCAAACAAAAAACAAAAACATCGAAATCATCAATGTAAATCAATCCGGCAAAAGGGGGATGTTGACAGTGTGGTGGGCAGGTAATGGATTCAGCGGTGAACCAGTGTGATTGAGAGGCAATAGAGAAAGTCGTAAATTTGGTTCTGGAGAATTTTTCTTCGTGATGGCGCTACAGTCCGAGCTGGACTTGGGAGTAGTTTCTCCAGCACTGTGCTGTTGTTCTTCCACGAGTGAAGGGGACCCACAGTTTTATTCAGTATAAAATGGCGAAGATTGAAAAGATTCTGACAGTTGCCAGCGACCCAAGACAATTGTGGCCGTAGCAATGAAAGTTCGTGTGCCTGAGATCGAACCATGGACCTTTAGCACCGAAGTCAAATCACCTACTCCACGACTGAACGGTATTGTGCTGCGAAAATTGTAGGACTTTTCTAGACAATTGAAGCCGTTGAGGGCTATTAGATTCGGTAGAATTGGTGCCGTGAAAATTAAAGTTGGTGTGTCGGCGATTGAACCATGGACCTTCGTGGGAGTCGAACCCATTCACCCATGGAAGCGACTATAGTGTGGTGCGAGAATTGGCAATTAAAGTCTCTAAGCCTTGTCAGCGACTTGAGAAACTTGGTGTCGCGAAAAGTAAAGTTGTTGTGGCGGAGATCGAACCAACGACCTTCAGCGTGGTAGTCGAACCCATTCCCCCATGGAAGCAGCAGTGTTCTTTTGCGAAAATTGTAAAATCTAATAATTAAAGTCTCTAAGCGTTACATGCAACTCAAAAAACTTGGTGCCGTGGAAATCAAAGTTGCTGTGTCGGGTATCGAACCATGGGCCTTTAGTGCCGGAGTCGAACCCCACGGCAGCATGGGTGTTGAGGTGATAAAATTGGCAATTAAGGTCCCTTAGCCTTGTCAGCGACTCTAGAACATTGGTGTCGTGAAGAAGTTCGTGCATCGGGGATCGAACCATGGACCATGTCAGGGATCGAACCCTTTACCTCACGGCAGCGACAGTATTGTGCATCTTTTTTGGACGATTAAAGTCGTTAAAAATACTAACTCGAGAAAATACGTACATTTGTGCGATGAAAATTAAAGTTTTGCGTCGGGGATCGAACCATGGACCTTCAGCGAATGAGTGTAACCCATTAACCCACGCAGCGTTGTTGGAGGATAATTTCATAACAATTGAAGCTTCTGGGCGTTATTAAAAATTAAAATTGGTAGAATTGGTGCCGTGAAAATTAAAGTTGGTGCATCGGGGATCGAACCATGGACCATGTCAGGGATCAAATCCATTAAACCACGTCAGTGACGGTATTGTGCAGCTTTTTAGGACAATTGACTTTAATCTGACAGCACTGACTCGCTGGTAGCACTGACTCGAGAAAATAAGTACCGTGAAAATTAAAGTTGCTGTGTCGGAGATCGAACCATGGGCCTTTAGTGCCGGAATTGAACCCCACGGCAGCATCGTTGTTGAGGTGGAAAAATTGGCAATTAAGGTCCCTGAGCCTTGTCAGCGACTCTAGAACATTGGTGCCGTGAAAAGTACAGTTGGTGCATCGGAGATCGAACCATGAACCATGTCAGGGATCGAACCCATTACCTCACGACAGCGACTGTATTGTGCAGCTTTTTTGGACGATTAAAGTCGCTAAAAGTACTGACTCGAGAAAATACGTACCGTGAAAATTAAAGTTGCTGTGTTGGAGATCAAACCATGAACCTTCAGCGTGGGAGTCGAACCCCTTCCCCCATGGAAGCGATAGTGTTGTGGTGCGAAAATTGGAAGAGCTGATAATTAAAGTCCCTAAGCGTCACCAGCGACTTAAAAAAATCGGTGCTATGGAAATGAAAGGGGATCGAACCATGGACCATCAGCATAGAAATGGAATCAATTACTCCACGGCAGCGTCGGTATTATTTGCGAAAATTGGAGGACCAAACCATGAACCTCCGGAGTAGGATTCAAAACTATTGCCTCACGACAGCGACGAATTTTAGGTCCTGCCGAATGGTAGGAGGAGCAAATTGTGGGTCGTTTGCGCCATTCTATTAAGACAGGGTGACACGTCGCAAAATGTAAGGGGAATTTAACGTGGAAGATGTATAATTTTAAATGAAAGGCTCTGCACTCACTTGATTTTGGCCATGGGTTGCGATTGCTCTCACTAAGACGCAGACGACGCATGCCTTCGCGCAGGGCACAATAGATCTTAAAGGTCGCGATGCAATATACCCTCAACCATAATAATAATGCCTTCGTGCATAAGCCGACCACTTGGCAGGGCTTAGAGGAGTTTTTCAAGAAAGACCGCTTTCGTTACGGAATGAGTTAGCATCTCCAACACCGCGCCATGGCAGGCTTTTGTCCATGCTCCATACTCTAAAGGGAGGTGCTACCTAAGGACATGATAATGAAAATATTGCCTCCACCCAATTTAAATCACCATTCTCCTCAAAACCTCTCATAATTTACCACTCTCCTGTAGCCCATCCCTGCAAGTCGTACTGTCTCCCCATCCCCAGGGATGCTCTTCGCTTTTCGCAAAAGAAGAAAAAAGGACCCAGCCCTGCTCGGCTAGTGCACCGAACAGGAAATAATATTATTAGGTTTTAATCAGTTGAGCCAACTTCTGCGCTCAAACTAATATTTACAATTGAAAATTAGATTTCGAAATTGTGCCTTAATCATTTGCTTTGCGGTACTCGAACCCGCACCCGTACCCGGCACCCCACTGCCGATGGGTAAACAATAAACAGACCACAAACGAAAGATACACACACTCTTCTTCGGAGGGTGTGCGTGCAAGCATCACCACCACCATCGCCATCATCCTCATCGTCATCATCGTTGGCGTCGTCGTCATTCCCAGACTCTGGTAGCGCACACCACTTTCATCTCCACTCTCCGCAGCCCAGAGCCGGGCAACTTTTTCAAGTGAACTTCAACTTTGCGGAACGTAATTTGTTTGTGCTCTCGTCTCTTGTATCTGAACGAACGGGCAAGTGTGCGATGAAATCCATTCGGTTGGGAGCAATTGATTTGTTGTATGCACACGGACTGTGGAGTGGAAGGTTCTTCTTCCAAATTGGCTAGCGTTTCAAAACTTTTTTGCAAACAAATGTTCGAGATTTGCTCTTCCTTTTCGATTCAACTCAAGGAGCGCCGCGCCGAGAGGGAGAAGTTTAACGCTTTCTTTTCGCCGAATTTGCATAACACATCCTCTTTTCAGACAATAGACTTCTCGCTGAGGAGGAGAAAAACTTTCGAAAAGCACCCCCACCCATGTCGTGCCAGCCAACCGATTCGCCCACTTTGCCACGGACTTCCTGGTCTTCCCGTGTCAGACTTTTAATTTAGACGCCGATTTTACGTTCGAAAACCCCCAAGAGAGCAAAGCAAAGATTGGCCTCGACCGGAGTCAATAAGCCCTGCGTCCGCCCAAGACCATCCATCACTTTGCATGTGTGTTTTAAAATTCAATTGCGGGAGCTTATTTGCAAAACGATTGTTTGATAACTTTCCACATGGGTTATCACCTCCTCCTCCTCCTCCTCCTCTGCGCCACGATGGAATGGGGGGTGATTGTTTCTCTTTTTTTGTAATTCCGGCGCTTCACATTGGTTTTGTTGTCTCTGACCTTTTCCACCCTCGAGTGGATCTTCCGCAGAGCTTCCACATGTGTGTTTATACTTGGTCCCTGCGGGAGGCAAGCACTTTGCCCGTGAATGGGCTCAAGGAGAAGTGTGTCTTTGGAAAAATGTTTTTCGAAAAAAAAACACACAAAAAACACTTGAAACACTTGAGGAAAGGAAAAGTTTTTGTTTATCATTTTGTGGGACACAATTGAGTGCGTCCACCGGGGGAAGGGACCCCTAAATGTCAAGAGCAATGCATTAGAATTGAGGTTAAGAGTTGACTTTGGCTGAGAAACTCAAAATGTCTAGTGAACCCTTAACAATCAAAATGAAAATTAGTTTTGTGGGTTATCACATTTTCAGCGTAATGAAAAGCTTTTTTGCTGAAACTTAAGTTTTTTTGGGAGGTAATGGAACTTTACGGTGGTCGAATTTAATGAGAGGTAAGCTTTCCCTTGGAAGGTTTCGAAGCGGCTAGTAAAATCTTTTTTTTTCTGAGTTTTTTGAAACTCTACACTGGAGCACTCAGGCTCAAAACTGCTCCATTGTACTGTCAGGTAGTAACCTACTCCACTGCCGTTAATTTGATCCCAGCGGCAAATGGTGACTGGACCAGATTCGATTTTACTGGGATTCGAACCTGGGACCCCTCTAACTTGGGGCAGGCACTTAAGCAACTGCGCCATCCAGTCGCTCAAGTTCAGTCTGGTATCAGAGCTCCAGACTTTCTCGAACGAAAAGCATTGTTCCAGTGGAAATATTCAGACTTAAATAGGTTTTTGCCATGTTTACCAAATCAATAGGTGGACACGGTGAACAAAAGACTGATCTACTTTGGAAGAGTTTCACACTTGAGGAATTCCGCCTGTTTGGCAATTAATTGTGTTTCCTTAAATGAAAGCAATTTCAAATGACTGCAGATGTTGCAGGTGACTAAGGCTCTAGCTATGAAAGTTTGCAACCGATTGGTATAAACATTCTTTTCAAATCTCGCTCGCTTACTATTTTTTCCAGAAGGAGCGATAGGAATGAGGATGCCTAAAGTTCTAAAGCTCTTCATATTCATGTGGATGTCCGATGTTGTTGAAGGATCGTACGTTTCATCGATAAATCTTCTATTCGCCATTAGTGTTAGAGGGCTAAAGATCGGAAGCAGCATTCGAAAGGAGTAGAAGCTCACTCATATAATTTCGAGAGGGTATATGCATCTCCATCATACAGCAGGATTAAGATAATATACAAGGCTCGCCTATTTAAAGAAATATTTTTTGTATGCTTCCTTTTCAAGTAGCTTAAGTTTTCGAAAACATTCGAGTGAGACAAGTATAGGGTGAGCCATCTTATTTATGTCGGCATTGCCGATTGACTTAAGTAGACATGTTTTTTCAAACGTCAGTTGAGGACCTTGCATCAAAAGGGAAATTGGGAAATCAAGAAGAACTCTTTGAAAATTCATTATTAGGTAGGTACACATATTTTCACATTTTTTTAATCAAGTTTTAAGTTTAATAAACAATATTAGTAATTACTGCGATTTTTTAAAGCTTCAATCTGACACATACTTGCTAAAAATATGGACTTGCCCCCCTTTTGCTGCAAGGTCTTCAATGCAGTACCGAAACAAAACGCCGAAAGAGTGACACTGTACATTGAAAATAGTCGTTCAGTTGTGTTAACCTAACGTTGAAAATATCATGGTCAACAAGCACCACCTAACAATAGAATTCGTCGTTTGGTGTAGAACAAGGGACAGTGGGATGGTCACAATGCCGTTTATCAATGCTCAAGACGTTCGAATAAACTATCTAAGCGGTAAGAGATAGTGTTGCCGAGAACCCACATGTGAGATATTGTCACCACACTCAGCATTTTGGCGTCAATGCGGCGCGTTTTGGAGGATGATTTGCATTTGTTTTCGTATATTTCCATGAGTCTGGAATGTATATCTATCTAATCGAAGAGATTACTAAATACGAAAGTTTTATTACCCCTTTTTTTGGTGTAATTGATTGTGGATTTGTCCAGTTATTCTTATATAAAAACAGGAGCATTATTATTTTTTTAAGTTAGTTGTCGGGCAGAGTTCGAGTAACGACACACTTTTTATTCTAAATTTTTCAGATTTTGTTCTCTTACTTTAAGATCGTCCATCAACGCTTACCGATTAAACGTTCCTTTTTAAGCCTTTCATGAATCAATTAACTGGTGCGTGGCTAAATATTTTTAAGGCCGTACAAAATATTAAGCTTATGTCATAACCGAACGAAAAGTAACGAGAAGTTTCGTCCAATTTCAAAGTGCCCATAAAGAAACTTCATGAGAATTCGGCTGTCAACTGACATTTGCATAGGTAAAGACAGATTCATTTCGCGTAATTAGTTAAAAGTGAACGAACTTAACGAAACTGAGCGGAGCGGTTACTATGATCGCATTGCATTTTAGTTCTCTTAAGTTTCTGTACGGATATTGTGGTTGGTCCTCTTGTGCTTTTTTACCCGTTAATCCCTCAAGGTGAGCTGAGGTACTTTAATTTTTTTATGTTTTGTTTCGCTTTTTGAGTTCATTAAGAAAATTGTATAGGTTTTATTTTGAAGGGAGCGAGATTACTACCACATCTGGCGTGCCTTCTTCTTCTCTCGAATAAGCCCATTTATTTCTGTTGGTTTCGCTGCCGTTGTCTACTTTTTTCCATGCGGCATTCTGGAAAGCTTAGATAAATTCATCGAGTTCTACTTCCCTTTCATATGGTGTTTTTAGTGATCATGAGTTGTTTTTCCACAAATCAGGCCACTTCCGACAAACGTTTTTCCTCCAACGCTTTAACAGGCTCATGTAGTACTTCTTATTTACTGCCTGGCTTGTCGGGAGAAATTCGGAGTGGACCATATCACGGCAATCAAAGAAACCGGTCAACAAAACTTTGATTTTAGATTGACTCTATTGTGTTTTTTTTTTGGTTTTGAGGTTTCTGTTCTGACAATGTACTCAGGCTGAATTCCTTTCCCATTCTTTCGCTATTGTCAAGATATCGCTAGAGTACCTAGCCCACTTCAGTTTCTTTATACTTTTATGTCCTTTTAGTGAAACTTTGCGTATCGTCATGCAATATCCGGCCCGCAGGAATTATTAACACCTAAAATGGTGTTCATTTGCATGCATTGCCTCTTCAGATCCCACTGTAGATAGAAGTTGGCCTTCGGTGACGTACTCTACTTCCCGTTGCATCACCACTCATCCAATCAAATCTGCGTCAACAGGTTCCTCCTTATCTCAAAAATGCCAAAAACTCCATTACTATATCGACTGTAACCCTCTCTAAAAGAAAACTCGACCTCAATCAACGGCCAGGAACGCAATATCATTCAACAATAGCTCGCATCTTTTCCGCATTACCGATTTTACGAACTTCCTGGCTGGCCGTGGACACACCAGGAAGTATCGGCCACTCAAAAGTCATAAAGGCTAATCCTTCAAACGATTTTCGAACAAAGGAACACGATTCTCCCAACAAAAAAGAAGGAACATACAAGGAATTCAAGAGATAAAGGCAGACTTACCTGGAACGTCGTTATATCTAGGAAAGCCATCGACACGAGCAAATTGAAGGTAGCTGCCGCTAACGAAATCGTTCTCGGTGGAATGCATTCACCTGTGAATTAGAGAAGAAGAACAAGAAACGAGCTGAACAATGTCTTTCGGACGCGCAACGAGACGCTCATAAATTGTACCGCCGGCGATAGTCTCACGTAGGGCACAATTCCGGGCACCGATAGTCGCGACGATTGCTCAATTAACACCGGAAGACCCTCCGAAGACCCCTCCGATTGATACTGCATGTGACCGTGATCATGAGTCACATGGCGTAACACTCACCAATTGGCACCACACTGGAGTACAGCATCGATATGGAGCCGAAGAGCTCTGTTGACTTAGCCGCGCTGAGGAAACGTGTTGAATCCGCTGAGCCTGTGAATTAGAGATGGATTAATCGGGTAACAGTGGCGATTGGTGGTGACGGTGACGGTGACTACTTACCAGGTGGGCAAACATCGACGAAACGCGTCAGGAACCCGAGGGTGGCCAGCAGCGAAAGGACAACACTCTGGTGCTGTTCAATTGACTCTCGGATCTTCATGCAGCGTCTGGATAGGATTTCAATGAGACCTGTCGCCACGGCGTAGCTGCGAAAAAGGACATTTGTGTCAATAAGCACTACAAACGGATGCGAATGAACAGTTTTTTCCCTCGTCCCTGCCTGTGTGTGTGTGTGTGTGTGTCCTTTTTGGGTTTTAATTCGTTTAGCGAAGGAGTGGAATACCGAGGACCGTTTAAGTACCGTGTGTCTGTGACACTTGTGAAAATATTTGCCCTTGAGGCAGCAACACAACACAAGTCCCTCGCCCTCGCCCTCCCCGGCGATGCCATGGGCTGCTGTGCATGTGTCTGTGTCAACAGCGATGTGTGTTCGTGTGAAAAATAAAGAATGCTAACAAGGGAAGATTTAGTTGTGATGTGTGCTTTCCTCTCTCGGTGAGCTGTTTCTTTTTTTTTCAGATGCCAAGACACGAACACAGGGCTACAAGTGGCACATCCTTTTTAGAGACGAAAACCCTGCGAGAAGGCTCTCAAACAGGGCCACTTGAGGTCCATAAAACCGAAAAGAGGAAAAGTATGTTGCTGTTGGCTTTGGGTTTCTTCGCTACGTCCCCCTGTGCAGTGGTGGACCGGGTTTGCAGAGTTTGTTGGTTTAAGGATGTGATTAAGGATATTCTGGCATAGTTTTGTGTTCGGGGAGATGAGTGGCCTTTGGGTGCGGCGATGAATGAATTTTTTAAGGGATCACTTTTTAGTTACTTGGGTGTGTTGCATAACTTTGTGCTGACATTGAAGCCGTTTTGGCAGTGTAAATGAGATGTGATGGGGGTGAGATGACGTATCCCTTTACAGGTTGTCGGATGAAGTTGGAAATTTAATTATTTCCTAGCAAAAATTGTGTGCCAGTACTCAATTCACACGTTCTACCCAAAAAAATGATATTAAAGGGAGATGCACGTCATCTCCACAAAGTATGAAAACGCGAGTGTCATCCGAGACAAATTGAACGCAAAACCGTTGCATATAATAATAATATAATAATGGCGGCCCTACAGTCCGAGGTGGACCTGGGCCTAGCTTCTCAGCAACCACTCGTGTTGTGCGTGCTATTGTTCTCTCACGAGTGGAGGGGACCTACAGTTTAATGCCGACTCCGAACGGCGAAATTGAGAAGCTTTTTCTAGACGGTTATACTAAGCATTGTCAGCGAACCGAAAGAGGTGGAGCCGTGAAAAAATTTTAGGTGTTTTTTTCCGTGATTCGAACCTCAAGTCGACCTCAAGTCGACGCACCTACCCACTCCACCACTGCTCCCCATCTAGTGTTTTTTTAAATCACACTGACAGCTGTTTCCCGCTCGAAATCTTGACAGGAAGTCAGTGTTATACCTCCGCGAAACGAAATGAGTCGTTTTATGCTTAAACAACGTTGGGAAATATTGAAGACTTAGTGAGTGCTGAGTCGCCCCAGCAGAGCATTTTTTGAAAAGAAGTTTTGGCCGAAATAAAGCTCTCACCGCGACTGGTGTACGCAAGTTTGTGCAAAAAGTTCCTGACTCTGGTGTGCTAGTGGACAACAATCATGGTCCTCGTCGTCGTACGGTGCGCACAGATGAGAATGTGGATGCTGTGGCCGAGAGTGGGAGACTCAATTCACGAACATCAACTCCTCGCCATCGATCTCAACAGCTCAACATTTCACGCACTAGCCTGAGGAGAATTCAAATTCTGCACAAAGATCTCGGATTATTCGCTTACAAGGTCCAATTGACTCAGCAATTGAAGGCCATCTGCTTCGTTCGCATCGCTTCGCAGTTTGAGCCTTAGAGCAGCTTGAATTGGAAAACGATTTTGGGAGAAAAATCATCTTTTCTGACGAAGAAAGGCGCATTTTCATCTCGGCGGCTACGTTGACAAACAAAATTGCCGCATCTGGGGCTCGGAAAACAACCACGTTATTGTCGAGAAACCAATGCATCCACAGAGAGTGACAGTTTGTTGCGGATTGTGGAGTGGTGGCTTCATTGGATCATTTTTTTTTTCGAAAATGAGGCTGCGAACAACGTTTCGGTCAACGGTGGGCATTACAGAACCATGTTAACCGACTTTCTTTTTCCTGAAATTGAAGACATGGACTTGGACGACCTCTGGTTCATGCTGGATGGCGCGCCATGCCACACAGCCCATGACACAATCGATCTTTTGCGCACCAAATTCCCAAATCGTGTTATCAGCCGTCTTGGCGATGTCAATTGACAACCTCGGAGCTGCGATTGGAGCTGCCACTTGAACGACGTTGTATTTCATAAAACCAGATCTTCACACTAAGGCAAATCCTGGAGAAGACCAGGATACTTCGACGTAGAATCGCCCGTGGCAACCAATGCTATTTCGGTTTGTCAAAACAACTGGGCTCAAAACTCCTGACTCGAAGGACCAAAATCATGCTCTACGAAACTCTTATTCTGCCAATCCTGCTATATGGAGCCGAAAGCTGGACACTAAGCAGAACTGCAGAGCTGATTACTGGTGCCTTCGAAAGAACAATTCTACGTCGGATATATGGTCCCGTCTGCGAGAAAGGCGAATGGAGGAGAAGACACAACCGCGAACTCTATTAGCTGTACCAGGATGTGGATGTAGTCCGGAAGGCAAAAATCCGTCGACTGCACCGACTCGGCCACATCGAGCACATGGACAACAAAGCTCCAGCTAAGAGGGTCTCCGAATCCGAGCCTCCTGGTTCGAGAAGGAGAGGAAAACCGAACCTTCGGTACAAAGACCAAGGCCAAGCTTGGTCTTGATGACTGGATGCAGCGTGCCCAGGACCGTCAACGATGGAAGGCAGCGATAGCTCTGGCTCTGACCCTACATGGTTCATAGGCCTGCTAAGTAAGTAAGTTAGTTCAAAGCATTGTAAATGCAAGCTTTTTAGATATTTTACAGCACACGGTCGACTCAAAGGATATCAAGCCTCCATTTTCCTCAATAAAATACAACTGCGACTGATTCAAAATATACCCCTCAAGAACCTCCTTTCGATTGTGACACATTTAAGCCACCGGCATGTCCTTACCCCTGCCAAATTCTTGAGTTATTAATTCCTTTCCACACTCCATTAAGCTCATCATGCCCTCACCGCGATGCCCCCCTCTCCCACACTCCCCCTGCACAGCCGTCCAACTAATATGCTAATTGGAATATAATTTAGCAAGTGTGGCGACGATCCCAGAAAGGGATGTGATGTGAAGTTCCGCAGAGCCAACAGGACGCAAAAAAAAGGACACAGTCCAACCCAAATGTCCTGTATTTTTCATCCGGCTTATGCCAATAAAAGGTTAAGTACCGCACTTCAGCCCGCCCGGCCTTCAGCGCTACAGCACGATACACAATTCCCAACCATGCCTGGGCAGGACTTAATCCCCCGGACTGAAGCCAGGGCGAGCGATGGGGGTGTAAATCCTCACGAAAAGAGAAAAAACTAAGTTGCATTAAACTCTGTTATATCACACGAGAGAATGGAAGAAAAATAACTTCACCCCCGGCTGACGTTACGTTTCGTAATTTTTTATTGCGTTCCACCCCACTGGCTAAGTACTTCCGTCATCGCTCGGGCTTATCCCTGTGTGGAGTTGCGCCGAAGTTTCGCCACACACTCGAACCGAAGGGATGCCCCGTTCGTTCGGTAGTTTTTATTTAATTTTCCGTGCGTTCGTTCTGTGATTGTGATTCAGTTGCTGTTTTTCGTGATTCCCCTCGCCCTCGTCCCTTTCTGCTTTCAATTTGAAAAGTGGGTTCTGCCGGCTGAATGGATCAGTGCGTTAGCATCTTTCCCGGTCGCTGTGTGTGCATTGATTTTCAAAGTTTTAAACATATAATCAGAGGATTTGAGACAATGAAACACTTGCAGGGGCGTGCTAACGGGCTGAACAGTAGGGTGAGCAGGGTGAACAGTGCGAACTCACACCCGTTTGTCTGTGCTCCTTATGTGTGCAGTCGGTGAAAGATTAAAATCCAAACACGACTCTCAAGGACTTGTGAACGCGAACACCTTGCCGATCAACGGGATATCGAAGGGCGGAGGAGGCAGCATCGGCGACTGGATTGGAAACGTTCATGCGAAAGACAAATAAGCGGTACAGGTGGATTCAACCTAAGTGGATTTCGATTTGAAAATAAATATTTTTACTGTTCATTGGATTTATCCTGCGACAGGGTTCACACGAAGGTCCCACATTTGACGGCAAAAAGGGTGACCAGATAGAAATGAAAGTTTTTTCAATTATTATGGTGCAGTAGGTGTCAAAGTTGCCAATGACAGCTAGCTGTCAAAATATTCAGTAAGATTTGCCATTTTATCATGCATCGTTTCACGCTTGCCGGGCGTACGGAAACTATTAATTTTTTTTTTCGAAAATCGGGCTCAGTTGTTAATACGAAACATGAATTTCGTCATGAGGTCGACCGTCATCATTACCCTAGTGTGAAGGTAATTCGTCGCCCCGCGGAAAAGTTTGGGCGTGAGTACACTCTTTTGGACCTTAAGCCAGGGGGAGATTAGTGCGAAATGAAGAAAAAATAGCCGCCTTAGCGGCCAGTATCGAAGAAGACGCAGAAAAGTGTATTCGGCACCGATCAGCTGAATTAGGCATCGCCAGAGAGTCAACCCGGCTTATATTGCGGTTGGATTTGGGCCTACATCCGTGTAAGATTATGCTGTCGCAGGAATTAAAGTGGGACGACCATATACTCTGGAAATGTTGATCGGAAATCCAAATTTTGACCAAAAAGTCATCTTTTCGAACGATGACTCCATTTTTGGCTCAGCACCTTTGCCAACAAACAACATTTTGCGTTAAGGTAGCCCTAAACGACGAACATGCTCGTCGAACTTGCTCGTTTGCGTTACCCCCTACACGGCGAACACATTTGACGAACATTCATTTCGTGTTGTTTCTTCAAACCGTCAACATGTGTGATAGGGAAGCGCAAGTGGTGAATTCGCCGATAAAATCGTGGCTGACTGTTGACATTGTGCTTAATCCGCGATATGCACTCGGCGACGTTCACAGCAAAAATGAGGTTTGCTCGCGAACATGGCCCTACACGGCGAACATCAAAGCCAACGAACACGACAAAATTGAAATTTTCGCCAACAGCGAGCGGCTCGCGAACCAGCCACGACGAAAATGCGGTGTGCACGAGCAAGTTCGGCGAGCATGTTTGTCGTCTAGGGCTACCTTTACTGGAGCGAACACAATCCAAAAGTTTTCGACTAAGCATCAATACATCGCCCTCTCTGGGGATATGGCAAGTCATTAGTCTACGCTAAGCACTTTGGATGAGCTCAAGGCCAACATTCGAGTCGCTGTTGCCCGAACAACGCCGCACATAGTGAACCGAGTCATCAAAAATTGGATCGAACGCGTGAAGCACTGCCAGCAACCCCGAGGCGTTTGTTCGAACGATTGGGTAACCTAGTAGAGTCCTCACAGGACATTGCGCTATGGGAAGGCACGCCGCGAGACTAGGCCTGCCTTACAACGACTTCTGTAGCAGAAGCATGGATGAAGAAGAGGACGAAGCGCATTTTCTCGCATTTTGTCTGCAACTGTCTTGCAATTGCCTCCACAAGGAAAGAAACTCTAGGAGTTTTCTACTTATATGAACTTACAGATATAGCTGAAATAGGTGTCAAGAGAATCTGGATGTTCATCCAGAAATCAAGATGGTTTCAAGAGTAGCGGTTGGAAGCTGACTCAGTGGCATCACAATGCACACTTTGAGTTTAAGTGAATCCTTCACCTATGAGGGAAGCCACCTTACCTACCTACCTATCTTGTTCGAATGATGTGTCATTTCATACAAAATGGGATGAATGCAGCTTCAAAATAAAGCCAGAATCAATTTTGTAACTCACACCGTTGTTTTATTTAAATGTCTTTTCCTATCGTTCTTATCTGGTCACCCTGGTAGAGCTCAGGGGATACACAGAAGTGCTGCGTTTAGTGGAGTTTAACGGATCACTTGTGGTTCCTGAAAAGGCAGGATATTTTGCAAATAAGCATAAGAACTTGTATGGCCTATAGCACTTTGTGGAAGACGTGGGCTCTAGGTGGTTGGTTTTGGTTTCTTCGCCTGCTTCTTGTGTTGCAACGGTCTGGGGTGGACTTGAGTCTCAGGTCCTTCGTAGGGTCCCTTTGTGACCACAGACTAAACAGCCGTAGAATCGAAAAAGCATCTAGTTCTTTTTTAGTTAGCTAGTCAGAATGCACGTTTTGACTCCGACTCTGTACGTCCGGACAATGCTACAGGATGTCTTGGGTGGCGCACGCATTTGTTTGATTTAGTTGTCCTGGAGTACTATCAATTTTTACCAAGTGAAGAGGGACTTCAACGAACTCGGCGTGCGTAAATGGAGACAGCTAGCATGGTCTAGCTGAAGAAGCTTGTTGGTTGAGGTCCAGGTCCAACCCGGTCTGTAGCGCCACAAGACGAAGACGAAGTCAGAACGAACGAATTCGAAAAACTTCCCTCCGGGACTGTCAAGACATCCATCTCCCAGCAACAGCAAACGACTCAAACTCCATCTGTGCACGCTCCAACGACTGAGATAAGAAACAACGAATAACTTGCCCCCTGCTCCGTGTCTTTGCCTCTCCAAAAAATCCGATTAAATTAATTTGTCCCCCAATCTCCTTGTGGAAAATGTCGAACAAATTTGTGCCTGACCCCCAATGCAAGACCTTCATAATCTCTTAACCATTTGACCACCAGCAAGCAATTTTCTCTCTGTCATCACAAACGTCGCGCATTAGTTGCGCAAATCCGCTCGTAATGCCTGCCATGTCCAGCAACCTTCCCGTGTAAGTGCCTTAGATAAAGGCAAACAAATTGCGCGCACAGTCACACACACACACACACATGCACACAGACGACAACGAATGTCAAAGTCGCGGCTCTTTGTTGCGACGGGATTAAGCCGACCCCAAGTGATAAATATTCATAAATCCAACGCACGTAATCAAATCACAACCACCACCACCGCCGTCGTTGTCGGTCCTGCGCTACGCCGCGCTCCTACAGCATTCTCGTTCGATTAGTCTCTGTCCGAAGCCGAGGCCTATACCCAGCCTCCGCCGTTGACATTGTCAACGAATCGGAACCCGCGCTACAATCACTCGAAATAGTTTCCCAAAACAAAAAACCGAAGGGAAAGAAAGAAAAAAACACTCAGAATCGCCTCGCAGGCGCTTTGATGTGCGCCGCCCTAAACACACAGCTCTTGCGACACAAGGGGGCTCGAGAGGTGACGTGTGAGAACAAATCAACCAACGAAATCACTTAACATTTCACTACTACTACCAATATTGGGTAAACATCGATGCTCCCAATTCAGAGTCCGTGAACAGCCCCGGCCGGCCGCAAGGAACGTCCGAGGCCTGGGTCATCCCCGCGGACGATGACAACGACAACGGCAACGACAACACAGCGACGCTGTGCGGCTGCGCACACCAAACAAGACCCAAAATTTATGACATCTCTGCGCATTGCACTCTCCCTCCAGCTGCTGCTGCTGCTGTCGCCGATGCTACTCGTACCTCTGTGTACCTCGGTGCTGCGGGCTTTGTCGCTGCCCGTTTGTGTGACAGAAGAGCGAGACAGACTTTTGTCCATCCCATCCCCTCGTTCATCTGTCAAATATTGATCTCTTGAGCGAACATAAAATAACAGAATTAATCTCAAGTGGTCCATGGTGTTTGCGGAGCGCGGCGTTTTTCCCCTTTTTTGATCTGTCCTCTGTCGGCCGGAGATGAAGAGACAATTTTTTGGTAACTTATGTCCACTTAGCCGCACGATGATGCCAATAAAGGAGGCGACAAAGGAGATGACGTTGAAGTACGTACGACAGTTGGTTGCGGATGCGAGCCGATTGGAGGATTTTTATTTGCATACGGCGGCGGCGATGACGGAGGCGACAGCGGCTGTGGTGGTCGCACGGCTGTGGGCAGTTTTATTAGCTCTTCGAGTGTCATTTGAGCGTGCAAACGATACAGTGCCAGTTTGTTTGACGCTGCAAAGACTTTTGTTTGACTTCTGGAATATTTCTTTTTTTTTCCTGTCGTTGTTTTCTTTCATTTGTTGCCTCGTCAGCGAACTGTCAAAAGGTACAGGCTGTACATTGAGCTTGGTGCTAGAGAGTGGTGGCTGATCATGCTGAGTCGCAGGAAAAAGTGGGGTCTTTGATGAATAGATGTCCAAGAAGAGCCTACTTCACTATTTGCGTCAAATTTGGGTTCATGGTTAATCCGGGGGACGTGACATTGACAGCGATTCGAACACCTACCAAACTCGAATCAACGTGGAAAACGAGATCCCCTTGCATATTTGACACTCTGCCGTCAGTCTCACTTAACCACGAACTCCCCTTCAATTCGCACGTCATGTGTCATCACCCGATCCGCCAATCAACTGACAAAAGTGTGGCCTGATGTGGATAGTGGCCCGATGTAGACAACTGACAACATGTCAAACGAGGTTACCACACTCATTTGCATTGAAAATTCAATTACCCTCCGTCCTGTCAAAGTCGAGACTTCGAATTTAGTCGAAAGCTGTGAAATTCTTCGACGCATTAAGCCAGCACAAGACCTGCCGCCACCGCCACCATCGGCGGCGGGCGGATGAGCGCTAGCAAGCTGTGTAATTTCTGTGGGAAAAAATGATCCCACGGTCGCACTGTGAAACGCAGTCTTTTGACATTTCTCCATCGAATCTCTCCAATTCACTTCTCGACTGTTTGACGAGCTTTTGTAATCCAATTAGCGGCGGATTACACGCGTCTATAAATTACGTCACTGATCTGTGCGCGCTGCTCGCTTCCCACTGATTCGGCGGAACACTGTGCTGCACGAAAAGTGTAGGTTTCGAAAGGCGGCGGCCCACCGAACGCAGGCACCCCGCGTGTTTCAGCGGGTAAAAATGTCACAAGTTAATTAAGTCGTAAACGTAATTTCATTCGGGTGCCATGGGAGATTGAAACCGAATCGACGACGACGACGACGGTCAGCCACGGCGGTGACAACAGTGACGCTTTGTGATTCACTGAATGCTGGAATTCTATTCATGAAACAGACATAAACGGATGGGGTGTAGACGATGATACATGAAATTGCGACGAATGAATGCAATTAGGCAAGCGGTTGATGATCTACTCCATGGCCAAGAAGTGAACTGTGGAAGAGGCGCTGAGTTGGTCGGCTTTGGTTGGAAGTTGCATGGATTCTGCTCAGATTGAGGTCGAAAACTAGAGTCCAGTGGTTTCCGAGATGTCAAAATGCCATCGGTTCTGCTTACAACAGCACAGTGCATTGTTGAAAGGACTAGGCAAGTGTAGTTCACGTAGGAACTAGTTCAAGAAAGAGCTCTAACAAGTGAACTAAGTGAACTAGTTCAAAGACATTTTATTCATTTAGTTCAGTAGTTCAACAAACTCGGGTATACATGTAATTCAGTAAAAATAACTGAACTAAATCGGACTAAACTGAACTAAATTGAGTGAGTTAAGGGAACTAGTTCAATTTATTTTAGTTCATTTAGTTCAGTAGTTCAACAAACTCAGGTATACATGTAATTCAGCAAGAATAACTGAACTAAATCGAACTTAACTGAACTAAATTGAGTGCTTTGCTTTGTGTGTGTATGGGCATTGTGCACATCAGGGTTGTTTTTGTTTAACTAACTCAAAGAGTATAACTGTCTAGAAAAGGCTTCTCAATCTCGCCGTTCGGAATCGGCATTAAACAGTAGGTCCCCTCCACACGTGAGAGAACAATAGCACGCACAACTGAGAAGTTTGGCCCAGGTCCACCTCGGACTGTAGCGCCGCCATTATTATTATTATTATGTGAACGAATGTATGCATGTATGCGACGATAATACGACGACCAACCGGTTAAAATCCCACAAGACTCAATTTCTTGAGCAGTGAACTAAATGAACTAGAAGAAAGAACTAGTTCAATAAACAGATATGAACTAAACTGAGCACTCTCTGGACTGAACTAAAATGCTCACGCCTAGAAAGGACCGCCATTCGAATGAGCAGTAAATGATCAGATGTATTCTTCGTAAGGTTTGAGCTACAGAATTTCAAGTAGATCAGCTTTCAAGTGGTAGAGGCTATGATTAGCGTTCAACATCTGGTCCAAGAAGAGGTCTTTAAGTCCATATAGAAGAGAGAGTTCCAACAGAAACGTTAATACGACTGGATGGCGCAGTTGGTTAAGTGCCTGCCGTAAGTTAGAGGAGTCCCAGGTTCGAGTCGCAGTGAAAATAATATTAATAATGGCGGCACTACAGTCCGAAGTGGACCTGGACCTATCTTCTCAGGGTGCTGTTGTTCTTTCACGAGCGGAGGAGACCTACATGTTAATGCTGACTCTGAACGGCGAGTAGGAGTCGACGCACCTACCCACTACGCCACGGCGTCCACAGTGAAAAGCAAAGTTAATACATTTGCCGTTGGTATCCAAATAACGGCACTATCACTGGAGCGGTCGATCAGTGGTAGTAGTCTGACTGTGGGTATCACGATGGACCAACTTGGTCTAAGTGTGCTGGTGAATTCACTAGCATCACCCTAACCTAACCTAACCTAACAGAAACGTACTATGTGAGCAATATTTGAAGCCACTGACGTTGGCGATGTAAATGATTGAAAAAATGTTTGAAAATGGGGTTTGTGTAGCAGAAATGTCGGACTTGGGATACTGGAGAAGTTTGGTAGCTTCTCGGTCATCCATCTCTCATCAACCAGGAGTCTCAGATTCAAGGACTTATCGCCTGGCCTAATGCCCTTCAGAATTGGATGGATATATTTGCGCATAGAATGACCGTCATCCATTGTCAACCCTCAATTCATTGCCAACTTCCTGACGACACACACCTTTGATTTCAGAAGCCCCTCTCTTCCCAAAATCTGCCGCATGAACTTCTTCAGAGTCCTCGTTCCATGCATACTGCCATCCAGGTGCAAGCTTCCCCTGATAGCCGTCTCGCATTTCACATTTCGGCACTCAATTATATTTTAATTAACACTTGTACCATTTCACAGGACAATAAGCTCGGCACGCGTTCTTCAAAATTTCAACAATTCCCTTTTATTTTTCTTTTTGTTGTCGCTGTCGATCCATATTTTTCAACACATTCCCAATTGTGTGCTCGTCCGTATCCTTGTCACATATCATAGCACTCTCCGGGAGAGTGTATCGAAAAGCAATCACCGTCCGCGCGTACGCTCTCATTCATGGGCGTCACCCCTTTTCTCGACGCGCGACTTTTGCTGAGTGAAATGTTGTGTTTTGACAAAGGGACATGTGTAACCGGCTTACCAAATCCAACTACACTCCGCTCTTGTCATCTGTGTCCGCTGTCATCTCGAATGAAGTGGCAACAATTGCATGCGCGCCGGTGTCCCTGCTGCTTGCTCGATGCGTAACGCAATTTCCATGGTTGCTCATTACAAGGGTGTCGCATGGATTCACTCGAAATTATTTCAACATTTGCATGATGGGAGGGGTGCGTTTCGATGGGCGAGTGGAATGTGCTTCCCTGGTTTTTGTTTCAATTATGACTTGAAAGAGAGTCTGGCTGGTTGGCTTTTTGTAACGGTTATTATTTTTCAATTAAACGATACTTTTTTCGTATTTTGATTCGATTTCAAGAGATTTACTCTACGAGTATATTTTGACTTCCGTCACAAAATTGGGAGTGAGGGTGATTGAAGGGTGGATGTGATTGCAAGGAGTTGTAATCGAATTGACATTTTCTGGAACAGTTGCTAAGTGGATGGGACACAAATTGGGTGTGGATTTCATTTAATTCACTAGGATCTCCTTGACAGGTTTGGATAGCCTTAGGGCTGTACTATGACACCCTTTTTCTTTTTGAATTCCCGATGAAATCCTTGGGCAACAGATGCCTTTTCTGATTCTAGCCAAGATCGCGAGGAAAAAATTGTCAATCAATATTTTCAGTTTCTGTCTCTTTATGCGGACTCCAATCCTCGAAAGATCAGTTATCAGCTTGTGGTTTCATAAATTTGTTGAAGTCGAAAAGGATATTCGGCAGATCAGTCGGAATTGATAAAGTTGCTCGTCAAGGGTGTGGAACTATAATAAATGGTCACTGAGGATCTGATCTCACCAAATTTTTCTGATAAGAAACTTTTCATCTTTGGAAGTTGATCAAAACTTTCGGGCGTCCTGGTCTACGCCATCTCTCCAGCGTAAGCATGGTCTACCACGCTATCGTACCCAGCATAGTCTATTTAAGAATGTGGGGTGACAAATAAAGAGAGAGTTCCCGAAAGCAAAGCGTTTGTCTTGTTTTGGACCCTACAAGCATGTACCCCAGAATCTTAATGCGGTCTTAAGTGGTTGCGGATAGATGCAATTCCTTTGATCGTCTTGAAATGGAAACATATGAGTTCCTTAGTTACAGTTGCAATTAAGGCGGCGATAGGCGACTGGATGGCACAGTTGGTTAGGTGCCTGCCCCAAGTTAGAGAGGTCCCAGGTTCGAATCCCAGTAAAAAGGAATCTGGTCCAGTCACCATTTGCCTTTGGGATCAAATTAACGGCACTGGAGGAGTAGGTCGCTACCTGGCAGTACAATGGACCAGTTTTGAGTCTGAGTGCTCCAGTAGTGTTCACAGAACCTTCGAAAAAAAAAACGCGGCGACATATTTTGAAAAACCACGAGTTTTTGTCCTCATATTGCCAAGCTGTTCCCGACGTTCAAGCTTATCGATTAAATTCACTATGACTAGGCGAGAATTTGATGATGACCAAAAGCATTACCTTCTTGTAGTGAAGCAACATGGTGAGATCCCGGCCAACATTTAGGAGGAATTACTCAATGGATGTAACAACATCAAATACTAAAGAGGGAAAGGGGGACCGAACGCCTTGGGGATAGGTTGCTTTCCATACTGAAAATACTCTAACAGCTTTTACGAAAAATATTGCCACCCATTTCCCATGCTTAATAATCTGGGCTAAGCAAGAGATTAAGCTTGTAGAAGATATTTTTTAGTTGAGGTCCAGATCAACCCCGATTGTAGCGCCAGTCAAAAAATTAAGAAGACGATAGAAAATAATCCAGCAGTGGTATGCGGAAAATTAATCAGAACATCAATATTTCTTAAAATATTCCACCGTCGATGTCATTAAGGCAAAGAAATATAGACTTCAATTCCTGGCGAGCTCGCCAGAGTCAAAGTGGTTGTTAGACCACCCTGGCTTCAAATAATAAACTCGAATCAGAGGGATACCGAATCAGACCGCCTATCATTTTCGTTCCCCTCCCCCTATTTATCTTCGTCAGCGAGACTCCCTGGGGACTCTCCGCAGTTCTTTCTGATTTCAATTCCTCTTGTTAACGCCAAAATCTGCTTTATAGAGATCTGACTCATCAATGGAATCCAATTATGACCCAGAATCTGTTTTCTTCTTTTGGCCACTTACGAGCATTGGGACAATATTTGTGACGCAGTCATTTCACCCTTTAGGTATGATCTACAAGAGTCTTCATCGAGAAACCCCATAGAAGATAGGAAGGAAAAGTCTATTAGAAGCTCTGCGTTATAAGACGAGTCGGAGGATAGATGTTAAGCGTAGTATTCTACATTAACAGTCTGGACCTTAGACGAACCTAAGATCGAGAGCAGGTCAAACAGATGAAGGAAAAAAAAGGGCAAACATACTAACCCTGTGGCATGACAGCTGTAATCAGATGAGACTCAATAAAAGGCCAAGACAGGAAAAACTTTGGACTCAGGACCTCTAGAAAACATCTCCAAAATTGTCATTATGATAGTTCCATATTTTTCCTGGTTGGTCCAAACAAAGAAGAGTATCCAAAGACTTATTAAAGACCCAGGATCTGTTTAAGATTTCACGTCTTTTGAAGGGAACCATGAAAAATGTTATCAGATCAAAGCCGGGGTTCAAGGATTTTGTTCAAAGGAGCGTTTGTAAGAATGCAAACTTTTAAGGCGTCGGTGATGGTGAACCTTTTTCGCAGCCTTCATCTTATCCTCATTCACTGCAAGACCCGTCTTAGTCGCTTCCTTCTCGAAAATCTCAAATACCCCACTGACCCCAGCCGGCTGTGTCCCTTGGATGATATCAACTTCATCGGCATATGCGAGCAATTGCACAGAATTGCGAGTTACACTCGTCTCGTCTGCCAGGGCGTTGCCTTTTCTAAACTCTTTTCTAACATCAAAGGTCTCGGTGAAGTCTTTACCTAATTTGACGGAGCAACGGGCATTCTCCATCCTCCTAGACTAGACAACGCCCTGTATAGCTCGTCTCTAGAAATACCGTCATACGCGGCCTTAAAATCGACTGGGTCTTTTCCAAGCTCTGTCGCAATGCGAATCTCTGGTCGATGGTGGACTTCGCTGACCTGTACTCACACTGGAATTCAACAGCCTTCAAAAAAGACGGTGCCGCCATACTTATCTGAAGAAAGAAGAATAAGGGTCAGCAATTGGCCACTGGTACAATCCCTTCCAAAAAGGAACGCTCCAAACATCGCCCGTCAGCTGATTAACCTTCCCCAAGACCAAGTACGAGCCATTCATCCATTAAAACCCAATGGCCGAACAAATCTGTCGTCGGACATTAATTTCAAGAAAAACGACCGCATAACCGGCGGGCGAGTAAGACATTACCGAATGGCCCATTAAGCCAAATGCGAATCACCCAGAATTGCCATAACAATAACAGTAAAGGCCATGTAATCCGACAAAACCGCACCACACCACGCCACGCCGCAGCGCCACCTCACATAGGGGCGTAACGATATTTTACAATCCAGTTTCGCTAAGTATCCCAAAAAAAAAAGTAAAAGGGACACAGCGCATAAAGCCGTTCACTCGGCTATCGACGCCGCGGTTGTCCCGGTCCTCATCGATAATCACCGCGAGGGGCGGTGTCCATGATAATGGCCGGCCGGCGGAGCGCACGGAGAAGTGGGAAACGGAAATAAAAATTAAATTGCACTCGCATATGAATATCAGGTCGGTGGCTGGAAAATTAATTACCCACTCAGGGACACGCCGGCAAAAAGGTGTCCAACCGCGCGATTCACAATAAAAATCCGCATTTGACAGACGGACGGACAGCAGACGAGACGAATGTGGTGCTGCCTCGCATTGTGCACGGGGTTTTATTGTCCGTTGCGGTCCTAATCTGCTAATGGACCAACAATAAACCTCGAGAACGATACGATCTCTCTCAATGAATTCGACGAGCACTTCCTTCGGACACACATTGATAATGTTGTTTAGACATCAGAGCCACCATTGTGGTGCGCTGAGATGAAATATGAGGGCGATGACAACGGGGAGCGTCCCGCTGTGCTAAATCACCACTTACCCTGTTCCAGTTGTTGTTCCGAGAACGACAGGGGGCTGTTGCTGCTCTGCCGCCGCTGCTGCTGCTGCGAGAGCAACATCCAAATTCAATTACGGGCGAAGGAAAATAACTCAATCAGGGGGAATGGCAGAGCACCCCATTCCCGGCGAGGGCTATAAATAATATCCTTTGATAGGTGACGTGTGCCGGGATACTTATGGAAGGAACAAGGGCTCACCCTCGCTCCTCCTCTCTCTCTATCTCCCGCGAACTAATTCTTGTCAACCCAACCGCAGCGTCTCGCGTTTGCCTCGGTTCGTGTCTCCTCTAATAAAGTTGAGAGGTGTAATAATTTCCGACCTCACTGTGCTCCGTTCCCGTCATTGTAGTTAATTCCCGCTGTTGCCACACCAAATGTGTACTTAACTTTTTTGTTGTTGTTACTGCTGCCGTCCTTTTTCGGGGGATATGCGAGATACGTAGGTTGTTCATGGTTCCTGCGCTCGGTGGGATCAGTGTCATCATCATTGTCATCATCAGGTGTTCCTGGTGCTGGGTAAATGCAGCATTTGACCATAAAATCCACTCATCGAACAGAAGCTTTACGGCTATTAAGGGGTCCAAAAGCAGTTTGTGCGGTGGAATAGGAGTTTGGCTTTGACACGAGCAGCGCAGGGACTTTGCGGGCCAGATGTGGCACGCATCCGTCGAGTGGTTTGGGACGTGACATTAAAAAGTTGTTGGACATGTATCATCGGGAGGTTTTCGGCGAGATTATTTGACATTAGGCAGATGTCAGCATTCAACTACATACTTGTCAAGTGAATTTTCTTAATTAGTTAGATTATTTTTTGATGTTGAACATGAGCTGCTGTGCTCGAGTAGAAGGATTCCCGTGTACAAGCTGTTGAATTCGACGGTAAGTGTTGGCCTGGGACTCGTTCTTGAAAATGGAAAATGCTTTCCATGTTGTTGCGGATGAATTCGGCTTGGTTGTCTTTAGACTTTGAGAGATGAGAGCAAGTGGAAAGGGAAGGTCTTGAAATTTGCTTACTAGTTGCTACATGGACTAAATCCATTCACTACTTCGAGATGCTCTCAACTAAACATCAAACCGGACTGTAGCCGAATTAGATAGACTGAAAAATAAATATGTATAGGGTGTTTTTAAGGTTCCGTCTACAAAAACGGAACCTTTATAATTTCAGTGTGTCCGTCTGTCTATCTGTCGCGTATGTCACACTATTTCGAGCCTAATAGTTTTGGAGATATTGGTCGAAAACGGTAAACCATCGATATGCGAATTTGAAAAATCTGAAAAAGCAGTTTTTTAGATCTCAGTGAAAGCATTAAGAAATGATAAATATCAAAATATCATTTATATGCAAATTCTGAGATATCAGATTTTAAGGATTATCATTTTCACACATAAATTTCGCGCTGAGATCCACAACGCGAGACGATGATCAGTGGTATCTCTCACAATCATTTTAACCCCTTAATTCCCAACAGCAATGTGCACACAGCAGGCATGAGCAGTGATTGGGTATGATTTTTTTTCTGAGGATTTTTGAAACACTGCTGGACTCAAAACTGGTCATTGTACTGCCAGGTAGCAGCCTACTCCAGTGCCGTTAATTTGATCCCAACTGCAAATGGTGACTGGACCAGATTCGATTGCACTGGGATTCGGACCTGGGACCTCTCTAACTTGGGGCAGGCACATAACCAACTGCGCCATCCAGTCGTTTGATTGGGTATTATGCAAGGGATTTGCATGTATAATTTGCGCTTGCCCAGTTTATATTGAAAGAAGATTGCATTTCAAATTCAACATGGTTACTGCTGGTTACTCTACATGTTAGTGGAGTCCCATTGAAACAGGTGAAGAAGCTCAAGTATCTCGGGGTCTTCTTCACGAGTTATGGGAGGAATAATGCTGAGCTTTCCTGTAGGATTGGTCAAGCTGGGTCAATTTTGAAACAGCTTGGTCGATTTGTAATCAGGAAGACAAAGCTTGGTGTCAAAGCCAAGTTAGCGGTTTTTAACGCAGTATTTGTTCCAACTCTCACCTATGGTCATGAAATTGGGGTAATGACCGAAAGAATAAGATCGCGAATACAAGCTGCCGAGATGAGATTTCTTCGTGCTGTTGTTCTTCAATGTTGGGCAGCTGCTTCTTCGTTGGTTTGGTCACGTGGAACGAATGTCCCCATCATCACGACTTCCGAGGCGTGCCTTGAATGCGATTCCATCAGGTAGGCGACCGCTTGGCACACCCAGGATGAGATGGTTGGACCAAGTCCAAAAACTCGCCTGGTTGCGCTTGGGCATAGCTGCTGATGAGTTAGAGTCGATGGCGGAGGATCGAGTGAGCTGGAGATCCCTCGTGCATGCATTGCCCCGCGATCCCTTTAGTGGAACATGCGGGTCAATGAAAATGAGATGAGATGAGATGTTCATGTTAAGTGACCAAAACTTTCACACCAAAAATTAAAGTATAGTCACTAAAATTAAGCAATGTGCCTGTGCGTGCTCGGCTGCTCGTTCTGGGGTTTATGGGCTGGCGGCGTCATCTGGCCGTACTTCTTCGAAAATAAGGTCGGCCAAGCAGTTACCGTGAATGGTGCTTGCTATCGCGAGATGATAACGGATTTCTTGTGGCCAGAAATTGAGGATATGGACCTGGACGACATGTCCTTCCAACAGGATGGTGCCACTTGCCAAACAGCCAACGAAACAATGGCTCTTTTGAGCGAGAAATTTTATGACCGTGTTATCTCACGTCGTGGCGATTTTAATTGACCACCACGATCATGTGATTTGACTCCGTTGGACTTCTTTCTTTGGGGATACTTAAAAGAAAACGTGTACGTCAATAAGCCAAGAACAATTCAGGAGCTAAAGGATGATGAGATAATTGGGATAATTGTGCACATTACCGACATTGAACCTCAATTACGTCTCCGAGTCATTGAAAATATGGACCATCGGAGAGACGTATGCCATCGAAGCCGTGGCGAGTATTTGGCCGATATTTTGTTTCACACATAATTGTCATACATCCTTCTATCATAATAAAAAATCTTAAGATAATTCTCTGAAAACTTTTTGTTTTATTTACAATTATCATCGTGGGTTTTCGTTGGACCCCCCTTTAGAAGAAGCAGGGTGCAAGGTGATCGCTTATGCAAATGACTTTGGTCTACCCGTCTCGTGTAAATACCGACCGCCAGTACTGGGAGACTTGATGCAAATTTTCTTTTCCAAACTGTGCAAATGGGCTCAGTGTCACCGCTCAGAAAGGCGAAATCGTCCTCTTTACAAGAAATTATAGAAATGTCACACATCAACGTTTATTGTTTAAAAAAAAATATCCCCTGAAGAAGACAGCAATCCCTGTCGAAACGTCGTTAAATCAAATGGAATAGTTTTTCTGTTTCATTTTATATCCAAAAGGGCCGAAGAACATATAGATTTTTCACTAAAACAATATATTAATAATATTAAAGATTCGGTAATCGTGTAATCTCGGGAAACGGACCGTTCGATCACCTAGCCCATTCGATTTTAACTAGTTTCATGTTTTAATAGCTTAACGTTAAGTCGTTGGTATACGCCATCAAGCCATCAACGTAAACCGAATTTTTTCAACAAATTTTTGTGTATTAAACCGTCGATTATATTTAGCTTTCTCCGTAATCTATTAGATTTTTTTAAAAAGATATTGTATCTTAATGTGTAAGCTCTCGAATTTAACGAAAAAACAAAAAAAAAATATATGTGTGCAGGAGTGGTAGAAAATTGGCTACAAAGAATCAATCACTGCAAACGTAATCGTGGAATTCATACGAACGTGATCGAATTCTACACTTCAATTGAACATGTATTCTACCCCTGGAAAACATTTCAGCCTGAATTATTATGTGTTTTATTTGAATACAAAATAGTTATGTCCTTAGTGAAAACCCTTTCAAATTATAATACTGTATTTCATCGTTCGAAAACACCCCGTTTTCGACTTTTTCGAAAGATGTTTCGTTGATGAGTTTATTGAAAACTACAAACTAGAACAAACACTCCTTGTGGGATATTTTCAGTTAAAAATTGTATTTTTCCCACTTCTCGCTAGTATGTTTAAGTTAACTAATCCTCCTTGTGTGAATTTACTTCCCAATCATTAAAAAAACACAAAAACGAAAAAAAACAACACTTTTTAATCCCCCAAAAGACCAATACAATGGACACGTCAAAATAATTGTGCTTTTTGTTGTCGAATCACAAAAGATCCGCACTTACATTAACAACAAAAGCCGAGCGCATTGTTGTAGCTATTAGAAAACACACTCGTGATGCTCAAGACAATAGCATGCCATTCAATACCTTTTTTCCACGGGCTTGTGAGCTCATCCGTTGTACGGGAAATGACAATGAAGCGCAGACACAATATGCTATCGGATTTGAATCTTTGTTTTTTTTGTTGTTGTAATTGTTGCAAAGATAAACATACGATTTTTGAAGTTTTTCTCTTGGTTCTTATTTTTATTTTTAGAGGTTCTACTTCTTGACTGTTTCTGAGATTATTAGTATGGGAGGAGCAATGTGAGGGTAGTTCTAAGGGAGATTTTGAGGACAAGACCGAATATATATTGAATTGTTTCAATGTGCTGCATTTAGTGCGGATGGACACCGATGCTCCGGTCCGCACCGAAGGACAAGACGGTAGAGGAAGACTACGCCTCTGGCGGAGTAAAAAGCTGTAAAGGGACCTTAGTTGGCTGAACGTGCGTTACTTGAAGTAACACAAGTCCGTGCTGAATGGAGAGGTAGGTGTTGAGAGAAGCCCAGATCTACCTTAGACTGAAGCGCCAGTCAAAGAAGAGAAAACTACAGTCCGGGATGAACCTCAATCTCAACCATCAAAAAAGTAGAACGATACAAGGCGTGAAATTGCGCCCATCGTTGTCTTCTGTGGCCTACAAACTTGGAGTCGAAGAGTTTTTGGGTTTTGTCCTGACTAAGACCTAAACAGACCCACCAACGCAAACGGAACCATTCCACCTCTTGCCGATAAAACATCTCCAGTCAAAGTAAAAAAGCCAAAAGCCTCTACTTCCAAGGCGTCTGCCTTGTTTGAGTTTATCTCCAGCTTGTCTTTCCTTGCCACCATAAGATCCACCTGACGGTGTTAAAAACAGAACCGATGGCCTAAAGCAACACATTTACAAAGACCCGGTCTGCGTTTTTCCAAAGAAAACTTCTCCACCGTGACACATTTTCTCGCCAAAAGCTTGATACCGCCACGCAATAATCCCCCCGCGTAACTTTGCACGAAGTTCCTCACGCGACGGGGCGACGAAAGCGAGTCCTTCCTCAGCTCATTTCTTTTTTTCGAATTTTAATTCCACGTTTCCATCTCGTGTTTTGGTAAATTAAACATCCTCCCCTCGGCTGGCGCACACAGTCTTGGTCCCGCGGTCGTTGGGTACCGTTGAGACACTTGAGAGAGAGAGGAAAATAAATTCAAGGAAATCTTAGGTAAAGAAAAACAAAAACAGACTCCCCTCCAAGTCCGCACGCTGTACGCAGCCATGCACAGCACATCCTGACATCCTTACGCACCACACACACTGCCACGCCGCGCCGCCATCAGCACAACATTGACGTCGTCGTCCTCAAAGTCAATATTATTATTTGGAATCCCATCATCAGCGCTTTTGGCGCAGGATATGAAAGAATATATTTTCCAACCCAACCGGGGATCGGGCGAAACCAGATACGCCACACCACGGCGCGGTGGTTTGCCGTTCTCCGCGCCAAGCAAGCAGCTCCTTGGTGTGTCCTTGTGTGTGGGAATCGCTGTCATCCGACAGCACACAGCGCCCGTATTGTGCTCGTACACACCCAGGACGAAGAGCTGCCGGATGGCGAATGATATTTTGTTTAGACGCGGCGGTCGAGAGCGAGGGCAGGGAGTGCTGAATCCCAACAATGGGATGATGGAATAGATACACTCCTGGGGTGCAGTATCCCCTGCCGTACACACTCGAGCACATGATACTGTGCCTGCGATGCTTGTTGGTGTGTCCTCCTGCTATTGTTACAGTTGCTGACTGTCCTTTGTTGGTAATCAAATTTAGGGAAGCGTGCAGCGAGTGAAGCAGGCGCTACGCTACGCTTGGTCTGCCATTCGATACGGTTACTTAAAGGGTAATTAAACGAGAGGTGGCAATGTCTGCGCTCTGGTGGCGGGACGACGGTGGCTCTTAATTATCGGCGAATGAATTGGAACTTTTATCGCTCTCGCATCGGAAGACAAATGATGCGAGTGTCGGGAATCTGCGCGAGGGACTGATGTAGCAGATTGCGTACAATGAGATCTGACGGGTTCTGTGGAAGTGCTTATAGGATGGGTAAACAATGAAGTTGCGGGATGAATCAGAACTTCACCTGTATGATTTTGTGAATGGTATGCTCGAGACTGTGGTCGGTATTTGGTCGGTGGTTTGCTTTTGTTGGCAGAAGCGCACTGTTCTGTGCGTTGTAGTCGGGTAATCGGTCGTGAGATCGTGGATTTGAAATTAAAGCCTTGAAAGAGATTGAACTTCATTTGGTGGTGCTGAGACAGCCTGTGGGACAACGAAACAGAGTATGTGGGTGAAACGATTAAGGTGGGGTGCCCAAATGGTAGACCTCGAAATAGGAGACATCCAGCAACAGATCGGGTTAGCTGAAGAGGCTTGTTGGTTGAAGCCCAGGTCCACCCCGAACACTAGCGCCACATCAAGAAAAATAAGCAATGTCCGCAGTGGCCGCTGTTGATAAATACGTCGACTGCTACGCTGAAGGCCCATGGCTCGATCCCAGAAACACCAACTCTCCTCTTCATGGCAGCACCTCTCTCCAATCAAGAAAAGCTTCTCAAAATTCGCTGTTCGGAGTCGGCAGCAAATTGTAGCTCGCTTCCAAACTGTTGGTTCTACCAAATTGTGGACCGCTCCAAACTGTAGGCCGCTCTAAACTGTAAGTCCCTCCAAACTGGGGGTCGCTTCAAACTGTAGGCCGCTCCAAACTCTAGGTCCCTCCAAAAAGCGGGCCCGCCTCAAACTCTAGGGCCCTCCAAACTGTAGGCCGCTCTAAGCTAGGGCCCTCCAAAATGTAGGCCGCTCTAAGCTGTAGGTCCCTCCAAACTGTAGGTCTCTTGGAACTCTAGGTCCCTCCAAACTGGGGGGCCACTCCAAACTGTAGGTCCCTCCACTCTGTAGACCGCTCCAAACTTAAGGTCTAGGCCTAAATCTACCCCGGACTGTAGCGCCACCTAAAGGAGAAGCAGGGATTTTCGATTTACTTGCTAATTGACTTCAATCCTCCGCTAGTCGCTGTGCCATTGGAGCGGATAATGACTTTATCCGCGTATCCGGGTATCCGAACAGTTAAATCCGAGATAGTTGGGAACCGCGTTGTTCGGGTATCCGGATACTTCGCATACCCTCTGTGCTGCGACATTCGATCGTGTAATGAATTATCCGGTTATCCGAGTACAGTAGAATCCGAGATAATTGGGAACCGGGTGGTGTCAGGTAATGTCATGTTGGGAAGGGAATTGTTCGGGTGGAGTAGCTTCGGGTTTAGAGCGTGCGCCCTTCTGTGATGGTATGATGATCCGTAGCGTTCCGTTTAGCATCAACATCCTCGATCAGTTCATGTAATCATCTTCTCCACAAATTCGTGAATACCACAAAATGCCATTCTTCCAAAGACACCAAGCCAACACTCGGCATCGTACAGCGGGATTGATGAAATTGACTTTGTTTTGCACCAACAACTTCCTCTCTTGCGGCAGATGTTCTGAATCCAAATATTCCCCCCGAACATCGTCGACGCCCATTGCTTGCAAGCCCCACTGTGAAAATGAAAGATGAATGAGTCGAAAATAGATTGACCTTTTCGCGCAGACTCACGCTACCGAATATCAATTAAAATTCCACAAAACTCCTCAGATTATAATTTTTATTATGTCCCTCCCCCCTTCCCCCACCGATTTCGCTCTTAATTAACCAAAACACAAATGCAAATTTTTGTGTGTCTCGCTGTGCGCTGTTGTTCGCGGTGGAATTTATTGGCGGATGCGGCATGTTGGAATGGGTATCTGGTGAAATCAATAACTCAATTATAAGGCAACCCGTTTCCTTCATCGCCGGCCTGTGTGACAACAAAGAAGTCGCACAGTCAGTGGAAGGACTCAAACAGCAGCGTCCTGCAGTAGTTTCCCCGCGGTCGACTACAAGCGAATAAATATTGTCGCACACAGCGAGAGCGTGGAATCAGACGGAACACACGATGTGTGGCGGCGGCGGCGGTGAAAAGAAGAAGGAAATCCACTTGAAGGTTGTTTTTCGTCCTGACATCAAGTACTGTGTAAATATGCGTCCGGCGAGCTGGAACGACTGTGTCACTGCCAGAGCAGATGCAGGGTCATGGCACAAAAAGTCGAGTGGGCTCTTCGGTGCGTGTATGGGTTGGAAGAGTGTCTTGCTGTTGTTCACCGGGATTATCATCAAGGGCAATCGCATGACAGCAAGGAGCCCAGCTTTGACGGCGACGGTGGTGGTGACTGACCGAAACACGCTTGTTTCAATTTTTGTGTGCAATGTTTGCTAGGCAAATCTGTTGCCCATTCACCTAGATCGTGGAAGTGTGCACGACATTCTGGCGAAGTGGAAGTCAACGAGGCTGTGAAGCACCATATGGATGTGCGCAAGTAATTCACGAAGTTAGGGGTGGGCACTGGGTTCGGCAACAACCCCCGGGGAATTGGTTGTTAGACGATTACCCTGATCAAGCCGAGGGACGGGATTGTGTTGGCGGTCGGCAGTGTGTCTCTGGAGAGTCGATCATTATGAAGAGACATCAGTCTGCTGGAGGGGGATGGTGCGTTATGGAACATTGAGGGACAGTTCTATTGATTCATGGTGTGGTTTTGAAGTTTTGACACAAGATTTGTGAACGGAGTGTGGCAACAGTCTCGATTTGGTTTGAAGTTTTGTTTGAAGTGTTTGTCAGAATGAAGGATTTTTTGGACTGCATCCGCCACGTAGGTAGGCCTAAGTGGCTAAAAAGTGCATTTAGGCCAGAGTTGGTCCACTGTGCCGCCGCGTAGATTGAACATGGCTTCTTTTTTTTGGAGGATTTTTGAAACACTACTGGAGCACTCAGACTCAGATTGTACTGGCAGGTAGCAACTTACTCTAGTGGTGTTAATTTGATCCCAACGGCAAAAAAATCGATTTCACTGCAATTCGAACTTGGAGCAGGCACCTAACCAACTGCGCCATCCAGTCGTTCATAGCTTAATCCTCTTGCCCACTAGTAGAAAACCCTTTTGTGCTTTCGATGTGACGTAGTAGATTGCTAATTGGTGGCTCGGCGTGGTCACGGATGCTCTCGAAAAAGTCAGCCCCCAAACAATGTCGTCTAAGGGACGCCAGGGCCAGGTAAGTGCGGAGGAGATGTGGAACATTCTCCATCACTTCCTCGTCTAAGCAGCTTCTGGCATCTGGAATATTTGCATATGAGGCAGTGTCCAAGGATGACACCCACCATGATGCCGATTTTTGATCTGAAGATCAGTTTCTAAGATCACTTGGGATCTAGCTAAGGCAAGATCATTTTGGAGGTGTGGCACGTTGGGCGTCTCATCCATCTATTGCTTGTTTTTTTGAAGTTGCTTTATCTCGTGGGAAAAGTTTACATGGAGCAAAAGGAATGCCAATACTGCTGTACTTCATCATTGATGGTATGGTGGTTGGGTGCCTCGCAATTTCGTCCTCTTTAGAATTGACTCTGTGACCTGCCTTGGGTCAGGGGGATAGTGAACAGTTTGGACATCTTTGCTAAAGATGAGCGGCAGTTTATTACAACTTCAAAGATTAGAGACACTAGTTAAATGGTTTCGATAGCTATCTGGCTCTCCGTGCAAATGTAAATATCTTCTTCTTCTTCTTCTCAGGGCGCTACAGTCCGAGGTGGACCTGGGCCTCACTCAACATGCCTCTCCAGCCAGCACGATCTTTCGCCAGCTGTCTCCAGTTTCGCACACCAAGCCGGCCGAGGTCCCCCTCGACTTGTGTGCGCCACCTTGTTCGTGGACGTCCTCTGTTGCGTTGTCTCACAGGCTCAGAGTAGAAGACTCTTCGGGACGGAGCTAAGTTGTCCATACGCTCTACATGGCCTAGCCATCTTAGGCGTTGGATCCGTAGACGCCTGGCTAGACTCATGTCGCTGTACAGCCCATACAGTTCGTGGTTGAATCTTCTTCTCCAAATGCCATCAACGCGAACAGGATCAAAGATCGCGCGCAGAACTTTTCTCTCGAAAAGACCAAGACACTGTTCATCCGCTTGGGATATTGTCCATGCCTCTGCGCCGTAACGCAGGACTGGGATGATCAAGGTCTTATACAGAGTCAACTTGGTCTTCCGAGAGAGGGCTCTACTACTCAATTGCCTTTTGAGCCCATAAAAACAGCGGTTGGCAAGAGTTATTCTGCGTTTGATCTCGGTACTGATGTTGTTTGTACTGTTTACCGCGGAGCCAAGGCAGACGAAGTCCTTTACTACCTCAAAGTTATAGCTGCATATGCTGACGTTCTGGCCAAGTCGTCAATGTTGTGCGTCCTTCCTCGATGACAGCATACTCGTATGCTTGGTTTTGCCCTTGTTTACAGCTAAACCCATTTTAGCCGCTTCTGTTTGAATGCAAGCAAGCGCCTCATTGACGGCTCGCTGTGTTCGCCCAATCATGTCAATGTCATCTGCGTAAGCTAGCAGTTGAACAGACTTTTGGAAGATCGTGCCTCTTGTGTTGGACAGTGAGTCTTGCACGATCTTCTCAAGAACGATGTTAAAGAAATCACATGACAGCGCGTCGCGCGTCTCCAGCCTAATGAATTTGGCAGAAATGTCAAAATTGAATACCGTGCTGTATAGCTTGTTCCTAAGCACGCTGTCATATAGATTTGAAATCGACGAATAGGTGGTGAATGTCGATCTACATTTCGTCCGATTTTTCAATATCTGATGTAGAGTGAAGATGTGTTTTTGTGGAATTTACTGGCCTGAAACCATAGTGATAAAGACCCATTAGAGTGCTGATAAATGGTTGTAGAGCGAATGGACTACTTTAATCAGGCTCGAAGAATTCCGCCCTTCGGCTTCGACTCTGAGCCTATTGGACAACGTAATGAAGGACGTCTGGAATATCAGGAATATCAATATGCCCCATCCACAAAAAGGCGATCCTACCTCTTGCCACAACTATAGAGGTATATCCCTGCTCAACGTCGCCAACAAGATCCTGTCCAGCGTACTGTGTGAACGTCTAAAGCCGTTTTGCACCGTTTCGTCGAGCAAGAACCGATCCGCCGCACACCAACATTACAATCGACAGCCACAATTTTGAGGTAGTGAAAGAATGTGTCTACCTCGGGGCAAACGTGAACTCCACGAAAGACATCACAGTGAAGATCCGACGTAGAATCGACCTTGGCAACCGATGCTACTTCGGTTTGTCAAAACAACTGGGCTCAAAACTCCTGACTCGAAGGACCAAAATCATGCTCTACAAAACTCTTATTCTGCCAGTCCTGCTATATGGAACCGAGAGCTGGACACTAAGAAGAACTGCGGAGTTGATTCTTGGTGCCTTCGAAAGAACAATTCTACGTCGGATATGTGGTCCCGTCTGCGAGGAAGGCGAATGGAGGAGAAGACACAACCGCGAACTCGATGAGCTGTACCAGGATGTGGATGTTGTCCGGAAGGCAAATCCGTCGACTGAACTGGCTCGGCCACATCGAGCGCATAGACAACAACGCTCTAGCTAAGAGGGTATTCGAATCCGAGTCTCCTGGTTCGAGAAGAGGAAGACCGAACCTCCGGTACAAAGACCAAGTCATCGCGGACGTAAGACAGCTTGGTCCTGATGACTGGATGCAGCGTGCCCAGGACCGTCAGGCTCAGACCCTACATGGGTCGTAGGCCTGCTAAGTAAAGTAAGTAATGAAGGACGTCTACGTTTAAGCTGGGAAATTTAAGTTGGGGAATGATAGTACTAGCTGGAGAATCTTCTTGGTTGAGGCCCAAGTCCACTCCGGACTGAAACTTCATTCAACATAGTTCCTGCATTCACGATCGATTCATGACTACGTTTCTTGTTTTCTTTAAGGCGAGGTTTAGGGAATATCAGCTTCCAAACCAACTCGCTCTCATGCCTTGACAGTTGACACTCACCGTATTCAATGTTCGAGAAAGAATGGTTTCTTTTTAAAAAAGCACATGGAATCTTGTCCTTTAGTCTTATTTTTCGTGGATAGTTTTCAGTATTACCTACTTAGTCCAGCGAACTGAAAAGGCCTAGGCTTAACTCATTTCATTGAAGCTTTAGTCAGTCATAATTGTTGTCTAGAAGGTTACAACCCATTCCATTTCAGCAAATGTCCACTTTGCTGACTTCCACTCTCCGATGACGTTATTTTTTTTTCACAAAACGTGATGCACTCCAAAAAACTCCGTTCAGTTTGTTTTTACGACTGTTTCTGTGGTCATCTTCAGTTTTGATTCTCCCAACATTTTGTGACTTGTAATCACTTTCACAAGTGTGTCTTCACCACAAATTCGTGTTCAGCTTTGTCCGACTTGATTTCAAAGCTATTGGCCTTGATTAGCATGACAAACTAATAATACAACAACAAATTAAGAATTAATTTTACAGTCCAATAAAACTGTTAATACCTTTTCACGAGCGGGTCTTGGGAACAAATTTTTATAACCCAGACAAAGTTATTCCCCCGATGACAGGGACCGAGCGCAGGCAAGACACTTCCTCCCATTCCAAGACAGTTACTCATTTGAAATTCAAATTAATTAATTCAGCATCGTGTCAAGATTCAGCACAATCAATAAATTACAAGCGCGAACAAATTTTCAGCGGCTTCCAGTGCCGGCGGCGTGGGTCTGGGTACTGCGTCCCATTGTGTCTTTTCAATTCGAATTCATACCTGATGCTGCTGCCGGCTGCTGTTGCGGCTGCTTATGGTCTTGTGTCGAGCTCGAGAACTTCCGTTCGCACACGACGAACAGGAACTCGTGAGGGACGAAAAATGAAGCAGAAATTCGCTGTCACGCTGTCCACCCGCTCAGCCACTACCACCAGCGAACAAATTTATTTACTTCGATTAGATTTTGAGTTTTGAATTTATGGCAGGAGTGGTTTCCCGCTGGACGGTAATTAAAAATATCTGAACGAGACTGTCGCAGTCGCTGTTGTCGTCGTAGTCGCTGGCCAGCGATCCAAGGCGACAGGTAAGCAGGGCGAATAAAAGTTTTGTTTGTTTTTGTTTCCTCAGCTGTCAAGGTGAAATTTAAAATCTCGCAGATACGTGTCCCCCGAGAGGAGGGCTGTATGGCTCACAAAAGTTCGACGTTTGCTCGAGGCTCTTATCAGCGCGCTGTGGTTGGGGCAATAACTTAGCAGTCAAAGAGAGGGATTCCTCGTTGTTTTTTGTGACCGCATTCGGGATGACTAGACCGCATTAACCACCGGGGACAGTTTGAAACTTTGTTTTATTGAGATCTGCGCTGCGAGCATTCCACAGACCACAAGACAATCGAAGTGTCGTCTTTTTTTCCCCCTTAAATACTGGATCACTCTGACAGGTAGAGGATGCGAACAGTGTGGGTTGCAGAAAATGGAACGAGACTGACTTGTCAACTGTCACACATGAATTAATGAGCTCTTCGTCTTGGCTCGACTGTGACAAGCTCAGATTCGCAGCGCTATGGGGTTGACTCGTGAATCATTTAAGGCTCTGATTGACTTTTACAACATTCAGTCAGTGAGTCGGAGTTCGGATAGACGTTGTGTGTGTCATTCAAAAGGATTTCGTACGATTTATTGATTCGATTGATTTTGAAATGCTTTAGAATGCGGTTTTAGTGATGATCTTGGTGACGACTTTATTTTGATGTGACTATTAACTTCTGGGCGCAACGACTCTTTCTAGTGTCTCTGGGAAAGTGGTTCAGGAATGAGATTCACGGAATGCAGCTCGTGGAGAGTGGCTCAATGAACATTTGGTTATGCATTTGATGTGCATGCGTAAACGGTGACCAGCTTTTGACTTCACACTGAACTTAGAATCGATTAAACGTTGGCTTGACGCAGTCCAAACCGAGTAAAGTTGTCGACAAATGTGAGTGATACTCTTTATTCATCCATCAACAGTGGTTCCAACTTTATTCGAGATACGTAGCTGACAATTTTTCAACTGTAATGAAGTGGGCGCCGTGGCGTAGTGGGTAAGTGCGTCGACTCCTACGCTCGATGTTCTCGGTTCGACTCTTTCGAGTCACTGACAATGCTCAAAGTGTATAACTGTCTAGAGAAAGCTTCTCAATCTCCCCGTTCGGAGTCAGCATTAAACTGTAGGTCCCCTCCACTCGTGAGAGAATAATAGTACGCACAACACGAGTGGTTGCTGAGAAGTTAGGCCTAGGTCCACCTCGGATTGTAGCACCGCCATTATTATTATTAAGTGATATCCTTGCTCAAACCTTGCTGGACATTCTTTTAATAGACATCACCCCGATCACCATCTTGTCGTCTCAATTTGTAAAGTTTCAATTCGAAAGAAACAGCAAACATTGTTGCTGTTCTCTTTGAGCCCATTACGGGTCTTCTGTGTGACAGAACGTGGTCTTCCTAAAACTAAATGATTCAACCCCGGAATCCATAAAAGAACATGACATTTTTTTTGACTTCATTATCCTGAAATGCTTGTGCACCAATCACCTCTTTGCGGGTGATTTTCTTTTACACTCAATTTTACCCTCAGGTGACAAATAAAACGAACACAACAATACTCTCCATTCTCCGCAAGGATAATGATGTGTACACCGAAGATTCTTTTGCAGATTGTACACTGAAAAAAAATTTTAGTTTTCGAGACATGAATTTGTTCTCTGAACATGAAATTATACTTTTAAAGGCTTTTGAATCTTAAAAATTTGTAGATTCTCGGGCATGAGGGGGTTAATAATATTAATGGCGGCGATACAGTCCCAGGTGCACTTGGGCCTAGCTTCTCAACAACCACTCGTGTTATGTATTCTCTCACGAGCGGAGTAGGCTTAGCGTTTAATCCTTACGGCGAAATTGAGAAGCTTTTTCTAGACAGTTACAACTCGAAAGAGGTGGGGCCGTAAAAATGTCCAAGGTCTTTTTTCGGAAATCGAACCTAGAACATCGAGCGTAGGAGTCGAAGACCTTTTTCTGTTTTTTAAGGTTTTTTATAACTTTTCCCTCAAGCCCAATATAGACCAATCAAGCTTGCATCAAATTTTAATTAAGATTGTCTTGAAACTTCTCCAATCTTGTGTGGGAGATAGACACCTTAACATTTTTATTCAACTGCATCGCTACGAAGAAACTTGTAGTCTATAAAGAAAAGTTGAAGTAAGTAGATCCGCCGGGCAACAACAAGGTCAATTGAACTAGACAGCTAGAGGCACAGGGTGACCAGATAAAAACGACAGGAAAAGAAAGAAAATTTAGAAAATAAAACAACAATGACGTCAGGAACCAAATTGATTCCGGCTTTATTTTGAAGCAGACTTCTCTGATAGTGCTTCAAGCGGTCGGCTCAATTTTTGATGACTCGGTTCAATATGTGCTTTGCAGAGTTATTTCAACAATAGCGTCTGGAATCTTAGCCTCGACCTCGTCTAAAGTGGTTGGCTTGTTAGCGTAGGCTAAAGACTTGACGTAGCCCCAGAGAAAATAATCGAGTGGTGTCAGTGGTGTATAATCGCGGCGGCCAATTGATGAACGCTCGCCGTGAGATGACGTAGTCGCCACATTGCTCCTTCACAACTTCGAGCGTTACGTTGCGTTACTTATATGAAATGTAGTGCTATCTTGTTGGAACTACAGCTCGGATATGTCGATTTTGTCGAGTTCCAGAAAGAAAGCCGCAGAAAGTCAGTTAACATTGCTCAATATCTGAGACCATTGAAGGTAACGGTGTCTCATTTCTCATTTAGAAAGAAATAAGGTCTGAAGATGCCGCCGCATCAAATGCATTGATTTCTGGTCGAACACTCATGGATTGTGTTCACTCCAAAAAAGCGAACATTTTTTTGTCATACTCGAGCCTAAGCCAGAAATGGGCCTCGTCAGTAAAGATGATTTTTTGGCCAAAATCCTGAAAATCGTGGACAACATTCCCAGCGACCACTTAGTGAACTTGTCTATGATCGCTCGGATTCAGGGCTTTGGCGCGTCAGTACAATCTTGTGCGAATGTAGGCCCAAATCAAACCGCAAAATAAGCCAAGTTGACTTTCCGGTGACGCCCAATTCAGCTGGCTGCTTCCAAATCGACATTTCTGGGTTTTCTTCGATACCGGCCGCTACGGCGGCTATGTTTTCTTCTTTTCGGACCAATGTATGTCTGGTTGATGACTTATGGTCCAAAAGAGTGTACTCACGCTCAAACATTTCCACGGTGCGACCAATTGCCTGCCTGAGATTGAAGCCATGATGGCGACCGACCTCACGATGAAGTTCACGTTGTTTATTTACAACTGAGTTGGATTTTTGATAACATTTTTCAATAATTTCAGCACGTTCGGCAAGAGTGGATGCATGATGAAATAGCAAACCTTACTGAATATTTGGAGAGCTGGATGGCATCGGAAACTTTGACAGCTGCTGAAACATGAAACAAGTAGAAAAGCTATCATTGTTATCTGGTCACCCTTAATAAAATCCATCCAGCTGAAGCTGGGGCTTTTTTCGAAAGAAAAATTCTTTATGGAATTTTGTCTTTGAGAAGAGTAAATTCATAACCTCTTCGAGATGGACAAATACGTGAATATTGTCCGGAAGGCAAATACTAGTCTTCCAGATGAAAAAGATGAGGCTGTTCGAGAGACAGTGTATCCGGGCTTGTCTCAAAAAGTACAGAACTCCAGAATCTGAGTACAAGAAATTCTAACGAGTTCTTCTATAACGAAGCAAATGTGAACAGGGTGGATAATTTTATTATTAAGCTGATTCGAAGACACGTTGCACGAGCTCTGGTCTCGGAAAATGAGCTGATATTTGGAGCCTACTACCCCAATGAAGCATATTCCGAGCGCGCTCGCCGAAGTGGATTCATTCCACCAGAAGCGTTCTTGTTTCTTGACCAGATTGGCTTAATCCAAGACGCGGAGCGATGTCCATTGATCTACCACGTGGTGCGAAGGACTGTGGATAGGTTACTCCTCTACGAAGGCGATGTCGCAAGAGTTAGTCTGGATGATCTCCGGTTCAGTAGATCCATCTGTGTTCGCGACAGAACGCAGTGTGACAAGGTTTAGGCGTTTTACTGGTGGTGGTTTGAAGCCCCATCAAACGTCCCAGCTGTCGCCAGCCTAATCAGCTAACGTTGGTCCCTTACGGCCAACTTACATTTAGGTTTGGACATAAGACTAGGGTAATTTAAAAAAAAACATACAAAAAATAGTAAAGGCAAAATAAATTATAAATGCTTACGTTAACTTAGAGTGCCCGCATAGGGCCAGTAAGATAGTATTAGAAATCATTTGTTCCATATCTAGTTTCAGTATTTTTCCTAGAATGTAAGATTTGTTTTAAAGATAAAAAAAAGGATTCAAACTAACTAACTAAACTAGCAAGTTTAGTCGAGTACTCTAGTTTAACCAATTTTGACCAAGCAAAAGTCCTCTTACCGAGTGTTTTTGAAACTAAGCCCTCAAGTTCCAAAATAAGTGGAAGACCGAACCTCCTGTACATTGATTCTAAAAGGGTCTAGGTTACTGTCAAGGATCCCCAGAGCTTAAAGGCAAGCAAAGTGCAGGCCCAACCCTCCATAGATCTACAGTGAGTCTTCGCTACGGTTCCATTAAACGTCGATGACTGTCGCCAGTTTCAGATTGTACTTCCAAAGCCTAGCTGAAATATTCATGAATGAACAAACTCTGCTCAATTTACCACACTTGTCTAGTTATTTCTAGACTCAAGACCTCCTCAAACGAACGATTTTCCTCTTTCTCTATTCAAGAATCTCCTACCCACATGAATTTCTAAATTTCATTTCAACATTTGTAACAGTGTAGCATTGACAACTTCCATAAAACCCCCGGCAGGCACTTCAAGAGTAACCCTTGAAACTCAGTGGAAAGTGTTTTGTTGCCATTTGAAATTTACAACCGCTCACCAAGCAAATGACCGGAACCAGAAAAACCCGTCCAGCCGCACTCAAAAACTCCACCATTCCCTCTCGTAAAACCCCCGTTACAAAAAAAAAAAAAGAAATGGAACAGCTCCCATCCAGACAGAGTCACCGAAGAATCCTCCCACTCGAACATAACCTCCATTGGCACACACACACCCGGCGATAACCAAACCGTCTGGGTGAGACACATTTTATGAACACCTCCACACAGGGATTACAGGAACCCGTGGTAAAACGTTGTGGCTCCACCTAAAGTGCCATATCACATTCGCTTTTACAGTTCAAATAAAAAGGAGAAAGAAAGCCTCAAGGACCTTCCCCACAAACAGGGCACAAAAAAGCAAATCTCTCGGCATGGACACGACCGACAAATGGTCTAACCATCCCAAAATGGCCATAAAACTGGAGTCCGCTGTCGCCGTTGGCGGCTGGACGTTTGTAAAATTTAAATTTGACTCAAAAGACACCGCATCCGCGCCCCTGACGTGTGTGACGCAGAAAGAGCAAACACACATAAGTCTCTGCCGCCATTAGCAAGTGCACTCGACGACGAACTCTCACCCCTTTTGGGTGGGCAAACCCCCGGGGATATTTTTATGCGGATAATATGAATTTAATAGTTTCGAATGCATCCTCTCGCAGCGTGATTTCAGCTTCCAGTGCCACCCCACATCCTCGCTGATGTCTCAATTCAATTTATTCATGGGCATGGGCGCCGAGAAGAAGTGAGGTTAATTCCGGGTGACACCACCCGAAGGGTTGCTCGGCACACTCGCTCAGCCTCGAGACGCGGATGACAACGATGAGACATTGTTGTTCTTGCATGCATATTGGTTGTGACGTTTGCTCAGTGCCTACTCGCCCGGGAACATGTGCCGCGGCACGAATTCGGGCGAGGGTTGCTCTGCCGACCTGGGCTGGCAAGGGGCGGCGGCTCGGTGGCTCTTTTTATGAATTTGCGTATTCGTTACGCTTCGGCTGATTATTATGATGATTATTAGGAATAATTTTATTACCGGGGGGAGGCGGTAGCAGTAATCAATTTGATGTTTGATTTATGAATGATAATGCGAACGGACGTTAGGCATGACATGGATCGAGGAGGATCTTGTTGGTAGAGCTGGCAACAATAGAGCGGTTTTTTTTTTTTGCAACATATGGATACATTTGTGATTTGCATTTGATTCTAATGAAAGGGTTTCGTTTGGCCGCATATGAGACAGGAATGCGCTCGTAAAGGAGTGATTTATTCGGTGCAGGTTTGAATCTAACGTGACATATGCGACCTTGGCAGGGAATTGAGGCGTCAATCTGCGGCCAATTTAAGTGAGTGACAGTTCAATGACACTCGAGAAGGTGGCTTGCACGGAAAAAGGATTGATTTCAGTTCGCGATGGCAAATCTGCGCATAAAACTAATCAAAGATGAAGGTAGTTTCTAGGTGTTTGCTTATACAGACTGCTTCCGCGTCGATTTTGTTTCGCCACCATTTCAGTTTGTGGCAGTTGTAGAGAGTGGTCGATAACAATTTAATATGAAGCAGGTAATGGTGAAATTGGAGTGGTTGAAACAGTCGGTCTTGTCCCATTTCCAATGAGACTGGTCTCAATTAACAGCCATTTGTTGCACCATCTCTGATTCATCTATTGAGCTTTGAGACTAAACTTTCGTCACACCGAATTTCGTAGCGTTCCCATTGTTCTGTCAATGACATTATGTACAACCAAATGTCCAATGTGTCAGTCTGACGGAAAATCATATCAAGTTTTGTCTCTTTGATGGCATGTGCGACTCGGCCAGAGAACACGGTGTAGATGAATTATTAGTGCTGTGGATTAAAGCAATGCTAATGAATAGAACTATTATTGCGGACGCGGATTGTGGCCAGTATGTTATGGCGGGGGTAAATAGAGGCTGCCCGCAGGGTGGCGTCTTGTCTCCTCTGCTATGGTGCATGCTGGTTGATTCTCTGGTCCATGCTGTCAATAGTTCTAACATCTACGCCAAGGCTTATGCGGATGACGTAGCTGTTCTGTCTGTCGGATTAAGCCTAGCGGATGTGTGTTCAAAAGCGCAGGCAGCTCTAGACGTTATCGACGATTCGTGTATTAGAAATGGGCTTTCAACCCTTTTAAACCCGAGGTTGTCCTCTTCACGAGGAGGAGGAAATTGACTGGTTTGACTCAACTAGTACTAAAAGGTGTCACTATCCGCTTTTCCGATGAAGCTAAATATCTAGGTGTCATTCTAGATAGGAAGCTTCTGTGGAAAAAAAAAGCATCGAACCGAAAATTGCGAAGGCACTGTCAGTTTTCTGGCAGTGTAAGGAAATTTTCGGCAAATCAGGGGTCTATCATCAAAAAAATCCGTTTGGATCTACTTCTTCTTCTTCTTCTTAGGGCGCTACAGCCCGAGGTGGACCTGGGCCTCACTCAACATGCCTCTAAAGCCAGCACGATCTTTCGCCAGCTGTCTACAGTTTGGCACATCAAGCCGGACGAGGTCCCCCTCGACTTGTGTGCGCCACCTTGTACGTGGACGTCCTCTGTTGCGTTGTCCCACAGGCTCAGAGTCGAAGATCTACACGGCTATGAATAGGCCCCTTCTCTCCTATGCATCGGTCGTTTGGTAGAATAAGCTTTCGCGTAAATACGTAACTGCTGCTTTCACCAAGCTCCAAAGAACGGCCTGGCTCGACTTCATAGGGGCCTTCCCTAGTACGCCTGGCTCTACTCTTGATGCACTGCTGAATCTCCCCCCCTAGATGTCCACATCATGGAATGTACTTTCAAGGCCATCTTCTGTTTAAAAAGAAGTGGTTTTTGGTACAACTCGCACTGGAGTTTCGATGACCTTGCGCACAGCATTTCCTTTGACCCCAGTCTTATGGATATGCTGTCTGACGCACGGATTCCTGTACTCCAGCTGCGACGAACGTACAAAGTCGACTTTCCCTGCATTCAGGACTGGCTCTGGTCAGAATCTGAGCCAGGAAAGGAATGTAGTCGAATCTTCACGGACGGCTCCAAGACCAATGAAGGATCTGCTACTGGTGCCTTCGTGGAGAGCGACAACTCTAGACTGCACACCTCGTTAGGTAAATTTGCGTCGGTTTTCCAAGCGGAAACCTATGCGATCCTAATGGCTACGAGCTATATTGTGAAGAATAGGTGGAAGAGGCGAAGTATTCGTGTTTGTAGCGACAGTCAAGCTGTGCTTAAGGCCTTGCTGAACCGTTTAACCACTTCCAGGATAGTTCAGGAATGCAAGTCTTCTCTGAATTTGGTCGCTAGCTTAAATTCGCTAAGACTTGTCTCGGTCCCGGGGCACCACGGAAGGAAATAAGACCGCCGATGAACTTGTTAGGTGAGTATCAGATGAGGCATTCTCAGGACCTGAACCTACGCTGGGACTGCCTGCTTCCATCGATGGTTGGACCTCTCGAGAGCACAACCGCAGGTGGCATGACTCTCCAGGATGTAGACAGACCAAGCTCATGCTCCCCAACGTCTGTAAGAAATCCACGTCTTTCTTGTTATCTCTTAACAGAATAGATTGCAGACAACTCACCGGCGTACTAACGGGGATCCTTCGCCAAACACCTAAGTGTGCTTGGCCTAAGCGATGAAACCCTCTGCGACGCCTGTGGAGAAGACGATGACACTGCAGAGCACTTCCTCTGCCATTGTCTCGCCTTTGCTCGGTTCAGGTGGCAGTTATTCGGTGCTGATGAGGTGAGAGCTGATGATGTGGGCACCTCATCACAGAAGACCTTCGGAAGACCATGAAATTTTAGCAAAAGTAGGTTGCTGCCTGGTAGTACAATGGACCAGTTTTTGAGTCTGATTGCTCCAGTGTCAAAAAAAAAAGAAAAAAACGTATAAACCTCATACAGTTCTCACTGGAAGCTATTAAGCTTGCTTATGAAAACATTGTTGGATTGTGATTTTCAAGTCATTCTTTTAATGACATTCTTGATAGCGTTTTCGGAGCATAGCAGCTGTGTATTTTCTTAGTCATTCTTTAAGTATTGGGTTGACATCAAAGGAGAAGAAAAGAATAAATTTTCAGTCTCACTTCCAGCTACATCGGCGATATTTTCTTTTAACCTTGCTGGACGAACACAATGTTTTTTTCTGTCAAGACGCTTGATGATAAGCAAATGAGTACGTACTTTCGAAACATTTCAGCTATATTTTCTCCGTTTTTGTAGAGAATTTATCGCTTTTTAATAACTTCCAAGTTTTTACTGACCAAAAGTCATCGGAATGCTGTTTAAATGCTGATAGTTCCGCATTGACGCGAAAATTCAAATGACACCTCTTGTTGGATATTCTATTCATTATCGCTGGTATTTTCTGAGGTCAATGAATAACGACTAAGCTCCAAAAGGTGAATAAATTATTAGCAGCTAATGTCAGAACTGACGCTGAACACGCCAATGAACACAAAAGCGTCTAAACAACTCGGAAGTAGTCTGGAACTTGTCTTTTTTGCCACGGCATCTCGACGCTAACAAGCGACCAAATGTTGACGTCCGTTCAATGAATGAGTATGTTCAGAAATTATTACAGCGAGTTTTTTTGGGACAAACTTTTCGGAACCGCTGAACTCACCCATTCTCTGCCATACACTCTTCCAACACATCCCAAACCGCCATTGCCCTCAATCGTTTTACCGTGAATTTAAAAATCAAGATAAGATCTCCGTGAAAAGTCTTTGAAACCAAATGATGTAGAAACCGTCAAAATTCCACCACGCAGCTCCATTTCTCTCCCTTCCAAAATAGCATTAGACTCCCACGCCTCATCCTGTTCGAATTCTAAACTTCCACATAAACGAGAGAAGTCACACAACTCCTTGTGGCAAACAGCCCCAAGGGCTTCTCGCAATTACACCTTAATTGCTCATAATGCACCAAAACTTCACTTAAACGATCGCGCACCCCGGCACACAGCACAGTTTCTTAATTGCGTCGTGTACATGGCAGGAGAAGTGTTCGTTTATATCCGCGATTACTCATCATGACAATTGCTGCATAAATCTCAGCCAGCACACAACATGCTTCCAAGTGTCATCCACTTACAAGATTCCCATCTGCGAACAAGCAAACCAAGAGCAAGTACCATCGGTCGGTTCGCCGCCACCGCCACCGCCGCCGCCGACGACATCGACGACGACGACGATGAGTGCACATATTTATCAACCTGTTTGCTCTAGCAAACCTGGCAATTATATGCACATCCTTCCCACAACGAAACCAGTTGCGATGACCGGCGGGCAAAAAAAACAGAAGAGAAGCTTCCAACAAAATGGATATCCAACTCCCAGCCGGCACGCAGGCAGGCACACATGATCACCTAAACTGGCCGCCAAGTGAACACAGCCAACCGACCAACTATTCGGACATGTTTCCGATTAGACAAGGCCCCGGATAGGCGGAGAGGGACAACTTGAGTCGTGGCAGATTACTCGACGTCTTGTACTTAGTATCTGAATGCATGGTGCCGAACACAGCAATTATCAGGCGAAGCGATTAATGGACAAGTTTCGCTTAGTAGGGCCCCTACTTTATGCGGCTGTCCCTCCGTGCCGTTCTCTCAGCACAGCTCCCGACCCGATCGCGATGCCGCTGCTGGGTCTTGTGGAAATTTGAGACTTTCCCCACGCGGTAGGTTGGGAGATTTATTTTCGTCTCGGAATGTTTTTCCACGGATCACAACCGCACGGATGTCAGCGATCAGAGTCCTGTCAGCCCTGCGGCAGGAGTTAATGAGATTTCCATTTCCCAGCGACAACAAGTGTTTTTCTAAGACCCTTCCTAGATCTGCGCCACCCAGTGAGTTCCAGCACTCGAAATGGAAAAGGGTGATGTTTTGACAGTTTCGTGGATTCCACACAGATGTGGATCGTTTCTTTTTTTTCACGAAACCGGCACCCAAAATAAAAGCCAAATGGAATCCATCCATCGGAGGAGCGACGACGGTGAAGTGGTTATGTGTCATTCGATTGTACTAATCACCCGGCAGGCACAGAGGCGACAATTTGTGCGAACTGTCAGCGGTGGATGTGAGTGTCAGTCAGTCAGAAAAGCTGTCAAAGGCATTTCCCCTTGTTCTGGTGCTTTGTAACACTTTGGCTTCGTGGAATGACGTACTGTGGGTGGCGTCAGGAAGCCGCCGAAAGGAAGAGTCAATTAGATTGAGTTACAGCCGTTGTTTGACTTGGGTGTTCTGACGATCTAATTTTATCTGAAAACTGCTCGGTTGAAATTCTGACAAATGTCATCGGCTGCGGAAAATGAACGGCAGAAGGTTGTGTTTGCTTAATGAGGGCAAGTCTGCTCGGGGTGTTAATCATTCTACGATGGCAATGAGTCAAGTGATCGTTTGTTGTTTTGTTGTTTTTGCAGACACGAATATCAGCTCAGGACAAGAATGCTTACGGAAAAGACTGAAATTCAAATCAAAAGTTGATTTATCGTTATCTGTCAGAGCTAGGGGTATGTTCAAAAGACGTGACATTTTTAAATGACAGCTAACAGCTTACTAAATCAAGAGGATCCAGTGCCAAAAGATTGTTAAAAGAAATTCCCAGCGACCAATAATAACTTCCTCATCAACATTCTTCCTTGGGGCATGTTCAAAAAGTAGGAAGTTCGAAATGAAAGCTAAAAACCCCCTTCTTCAATAGCATTCAGTGCCATGATGAGATTGTTAAAAGAAATTCTCATCGAACTACAATATTTTTCACCCCATCCTCGGGGTATGTTCAAAAGGTACGAAGTTGGAAATGACAGATAGTTGCTCACTACTTCAAGAGCACCCAGTGCCATAAGATTGTTAAAAGACATTCCCATCGAACAACAATAAATTCTCTTCTTTGGGGTATGTTCAAAAGGTAAGAAGCTTGAAATACTAGCTGTTATTCAAGCTTACTAATTCAAGAACAAATCAAATCAAGCCCCATCCTTTGCTGAGAAGCTAGGCCCAGGTCCACATCGGACTGTAGCGCCGCCATTATTATTATTATTATTTACTTCCTCGGGGTATGTTCAAGATGTACCAAGTTTGAAATGACAGCTAACAGCTCACTACTTCAAGAGCACCCAGTGTCATGAGGTTGTTAAAAGAAATTCCTATCAAATGAAAATAATTTCCTCATCAATCCTCCTCCTCGGGGTATGTTCAGAAGATATGACGTTTGAAATGACAGCTAACAGTTCACAAAATCGAGAGTATCCAGTGCCAGAAGATGGTTAAAAGAAATTCCCATCGAACAACAATAAATTCCCTTCCTTGGGGTATGTTCGAAAGGTATGACGTTTGAAATGACAGCTAACAGCTCACTACTTCAAGAGCACTCAGTACCATGAGGTTGTTAAAAGAAATTCCTATCAAACGACAATAATTTCATCATCAATCCTCCACCTCGGGGTGTGTTCAGAAGGTATGGCGTTTGAAATGACAGCTAACAGCTCACCAAATCGAAAGTATCCAGTGCCCTAAGATGGTTAAAAGAAATTCACTTCGAACTACAATAATATTCTCATCGATCCCCATCCTCGGGGTATGTTCAAAAGGTACGAAGTTCGAAATAACAGCTAGTAGCTAACTACTTCAAGAGCATCCAGTGCCATGATAAGATTGTTGAACGAAATTCCCATCGAGCAACAATAAAATCCCTTCCTTGGGGTATGTTCAAAAGGTACCAAGTTTGAAATGAAAGCTAACAGCCCGCTAAATCAAGAACATCCAGTGCCCTGTTCAGATTGTTGAAAAAAATTCTCATCAATTTAAGCAGCAATTTCAACATCAATCCCCTTAATCGGGGTATGTTCACAAGATGTGACGTTTTAAAATGACAGCTAGCAGCTCACTACTTCAAGAGCAAGTGAAAAAGAATTCCCATCGAACAACAATAATTTCCTTATCAATCCCCTTCCTGATCCCATTACACCTTGCACAGCGTCCCGGGGAATCACGATCCCCTCTGGCCAAACAAATTCAATCTGTCACGCCAGAGTTTCTGATTTCACATCAAAAACTGTCATATCACAGTCAATCACAATGCACCGGGAGTTCCGTAGGATACCCAGAGCAGGAACAAAGCAACAACAACAAAAAAACTAAAAGGCAAACTAGAAAATTCCTCGGGGGCAAAGGATTTCCATGTCACAAAACCCCCGAACACGCACCAAAAACCTGACCATATGCGATGAATTTTCCATCGCTCCTAATGCCCGTCCATCGCCGAACATCATTGGATTACACTCGAGCAGAGAAACAAAAACAGGACCACTCTCCACACAAGAGGTTAGGGTTGATATCCACTCAGAAAATAGAAAAAGGATCTCTCATTGAATTTTCGGTGCGGCATATGTAAAATGTGTAAAGTGCTGGATGAGGTCTTAATTTAATGGCAAGGAACTCCTTTGCACGGTGATCAACAGCAGCAGTGCGCTGCATCTCCCCTCCCCCTGTGCCTGATGGTTACAGTAGTCCTGCTGAGCAGACAAAAGGATGAGTCAATCAAATCTCAATGATGAGGGCTTAACGGCAGGATAAACACCCCTCAGTCGATCAAAGTAGATAATGGCCCCGAGGAGGGTTCGCGCAAGTATGCATGAGCAAGTAGCTGCGTTTAAATGCGACAAGCTAAGTGCTTCAATGCAACCAATGTACCGTGAGTAATCCCTTGTTACTAACAACAACACTAAGTCGAATCAGAATCCACGAAATGATGACTTTGGCAGGACACAGGACGCGCGAATATGCACGACAGAAGCTGGCTAGCGGATGCGAGTGTTGGGTGTGTAATTTGATATGGAAAACACAAACAAATGTGAGACATCTGCAAGGAAATGGGAAAAAAGTGCCTAAGGTCCTGCCGGGGGATGGGAGATAATCTCTCCTACTCATAGACAAACCTGCTTGTCAGAGATTAAATTAAATTTGAAATGAGGAGACTGTTCTTTGGCGAAACGCACAAAGCGTAAGCAGAGGCTTACTGGTGGATGTAGGAAGAGACTTTGTTGGGGAACTTAGGTGGGATCTTTTCAGAGAAACCTTAGCCCTCTTGCTCAGAACTGCTTCTGAGAAGATTATAGCGGAATACTGTTTTCTGAAAACCAGAACTTAAATCGAGTCAAACGAAGTACACTTTTCTTCCGAAGATCTGCTGCAGTTGGGTGGAGGCGGCACTTGAAAAGTTAAATTTAGCTCGAAGCGACTTGTTGCTCAACCACTGAAACAGTTTCTTTCTGACGCAGATTTCCTTCGGAGAACTTGTCCTACATCATTCATGTCAATAACTTGAGTCAAGGTTGGGTTAAGCCGAAACGACGAGGTGGGTGTAGATAAATTAGTCAGTCATTCAGTTCCTGGTTCGGATTTGACATTCATGGCAGCACATACGTCAAACCGAACTGTCATCCGAGAGTGTATATGTTTAGTCTAAGTATGAAAACTTACTTAAGGGTGACCAGATAGCAACGATAGTTTTTCCAATAATTTCAACAGCTGTCAAAGTTACCAATGGACTCATAGTAGTCTAAGTGAGTCGCTGACATGTCTTTATGTCAGCAAGGGCACCCATCTACCTAACCTAACCTACCAATGACATCCAGCTGTCAAAATATTCAGTAAGGTTTATCATTTCATCATGCATCGTTTTCATTTTCGTTTCGCTTGACAAACGTGAACAAATTTTTAAAAAATATTTTCGAAATTCTGGTTCAGTTACAGATGCGCAACGTGAATTTCGTCGTAAAGTCGGTCGTCATGATGGTTTTAGTGTGCAGTCAATCCGTCGCACCGTAGAAAAGTTTTGAGCGTGAATACATTCTTTTGGACCTTAAGCCACCAACAAAACAGAAAAAAATGAAGAAAACATAGTCCGGATTTGACATTTCTGTTTAATGGCATACGTCAAACCGCAGTGTCATCCCAGACTGTATATGTATAGTTGTCCCATTGTACATTATGAATCGTTTAACAATCGCTGAACGTGTTAATTTTGTGAAAACTTACTATGGGTGGCCAAATAGCAACGATTCTCCAATTGTTATGTTTGAGCAACTGTCAAAGCTACCGATGACATCTAGCTGTCAAAATATTCAGTAAGGTTTGTCACTTCATCATGTGTGGTTTCACGCTTGCCGGACGGGCGGAAATTATTAAAAAAAACGATTTTATCAAAATTCCGGATCAGTTGTAAACACACAGCGTGAATTTCGTCGTGAGGTCGGTCGATCATTGCTTCAGTGTGCAAGCAATTCGTCGCACCGTAGAACAGTTTTGAGCGTGAATACACTCTTTTGGACCTTAAGCCACCAACCAGGCAGAGATTAGTGCGAAATGAAGAAAACATAGCCGCTGTAGCGGCGAGTATAAAAGAAGAACCAGAAATGTCGACTCGGCGCTGATCAGCTTAATTGGGCATCGCTAGAGAGTCAACCCGTCTTATTTTGCGGTTGGATTTGGGCCTACATATCTCACTAATTAAGTATCCCATAAGATGTGGTATCAAAACGGCGCTTTCATGGCGCTAATTGGGTGCGAAAACAGGATCTGTAAGTCCACCGCCACTTTTACCTACCCTACCTACCTTGGGCCTACATACGTATAAGATTGTGCTGATGCGAGAATTAAAGTCGGATGACCATAGACAACGACGTGAGTTCGCTAATTGTGCGCTGGATCTCTGGCCAATCCGGATTTTGGCCAAAAAATCATTTTCTCATCAAACAAAATTGCTATTATTGGAGGGAACACAATCAACAAGTGTTCGATCAAGCATCAATGCCCCCACAAATTTTGACTCTTTCGTTCGGTTCATGGCAAGGTGGCATCATCGGACCACATTTCTTTCGAAATGAGGAATGAAACACCGTTACTGTCAATGGTCTGAGGTATGCAGCAATGTAAACCGACTTTCTGTGGCTAGAGCTCGATAACAACGATATATTCGAGCTGTGGTTCGAACAAGACAGCGCCGCATGCCATACAAGCGACACAACGCTCGAAGTTGTGAACAAGAAAATTTGCGACTGCGCATTTCACAACGAACGTTCGTCAATTGACCGCTGCGATCATGCGACTTGACACCACTCGATTATTTTTTCTGGGGCTACGTCAAGCTGTGGGCGCCGTGGCGTAGTGGGTAGGTGCATCGACTCCTACGCTCGAGGTCTAAGGTTCGAATCTCGGAAAAAAACACCTAACATTTTTTCACGGTTCCACCTCTTTTGAGTCACTGACAATGTTTAAAGAGTATAGCTGTCTAGAAATAGCTTCTAAATCTCGCCGTTCGGAGTCGGCATTAAACTGTAGGTCCCCTCCACTCGTGAGAGAACAATAGCACGCACAACACGAGTGGTTGCTGAGGAGCTAGGCCCAAGTGCACCCAGCGCCACCCTTATAGCAGAACACATACAACGTCAAAATTATGCGCATAATCGAACGGTAAAAAAGACTTAAAGTCAGTCATAAAGTATAAGTACGCACTTTTTTCAAGCAGTACAATCAGCAACAGCGTGTCTCGTATCATTTGTAGAATATGAAGGCAGTTGTGCTCGCTGGAAGCCTGAAGGACCGATAACCGTGTTATTTAAGACATTTTTAATCCACCTTATTCCCCAACCGATGAAGAGATACATACTTAATTTGCACTGCGAATGCAATAGATCAGAGCTGCACGCACACTGAACGATTTTAATGATTACAGTCGCTATTTTGACGGGAGCACATCAAAGACGGCGTTGTTAATGCTTTACAATGGGAAACGATAAACTGCAGATTGTAATGGGTTCTTCTGCCTCCGCCACGCAGTCAATTTAGCATGTTATCTAAGCGAAGTGCCTTTTTTAAGTCAAAAGACATGTAAGGAGTCAATAAGACTACACGGCAAAAGAGTGGTGAATAAACCTGAAGAACTACAGCTCTGACACAGAATATCTTTGGATTTCACATCATGGAAGAAAGTAGAAGAGATTGACTACATTTCGGAGTATTTTAGGGCCTGAGATAGTTTTGATTGGAGTTATTAATAACTGAGAGTGTCCTTGCCAGAAAGATCTCTTCCGTCGCATACAGGGTCATCCAATTTGTGATTCCGAAAGTAAATTTAAATAAAAAAGATTTATGATTTAGAAATTGATATTTTTTTTTATTTCAACACATTGTTTGGATCTTGCCATTATAAATGGAATATTACATCATTAAAATATACTCAACGGGTGTTATTGCAAGATTCGATTTGGACAAGGTAGTTTTCGACGACTTTTCGAAACACATCGAACGTTGCCACGGCCATAATCTTTCGAATATCCGTTTTTAAACTATCAAGGGTTTGCAGATTGTGCTTATAAGCACGGCTGACAAAATAAAATCCCACGGCAACAAATCAAACGATCTTGGTCACATCACCGGTTCACATCACAATAAAACGAAATAACTTGTCCAGGATATTCTTCTTGCAATAAAACCAAAACGGGTGGCGGTGGTATGTTTTTCCGTCTAGTTGAAACCACTTGTTTCCCACATCCGTATCTTCGATTTGTGGCCAAAAAAAACTCTGTCAACATTTGGCTATAGCGATGAGAATTGGCGAAGACGGTCTCTTCGAATTTAACTACAGTCTTGCCTATAGTTCGCTTAGATCGAGTATGTCAACCGTAGTCATGAATACGCGAATCGTACCTACCACAGACGCACTATTTTTGTACGGAATGACCAGATAAGAACGATAGGAAAAGAAACTCAAAAAAAGTTGTGAGATACAAAATGGATTCTGGCTTTATTTTGAAGCTACATTCGTGCCATTATGTATGGAGACTGACAGCATTCAAATGGCCACCTTAGCTTCTCTGGCGGAGCTTCTAGCGGTCGTTCCAATTTTTGATGCCTCGGTCCGATACTTGCGGCGTCAGCGTTATTCAGGCAATAGCGTCTCGTTGTTATCCTCGATCTCGTTCAAAGTAGTTGCCTTGATAGTGTAGACTGGAATGGAATAGCATATCTTTAAAATAGGCGCCTCGGCTTCGCTGCCAGTGCTTCAAGTGGTCTGTCCAATTTTTTATGACTCAGTCCAATATGTGCGTCGTTATTCCGGCAATGTCCTCGAGCTCGTCCAATGTTAGACTAAGGACTTGACGTAGCCCTAGAGAAAATAATCGAATGGTATCATGTCGCATGGGCGCCGTGGCGTAGTGGGTAGGTGCGTCGACTCCTACGCTCGAGGTCGTCGGTTCGAATCTCGAAAAAAAAACATGAAACATTTTTTCACGGCTCCACTTCTTTCGGGTCACTGACAATGCTCAAAGAGTATTACTGTCTAGAAAAAGCTTCTCAATCTCGCCGTTCGGAGTCGGCATTAAACTGTAGGTCCTTCACTTGTGAGAGAACAATAGCACGCACAACACGAGTGGTTGCTGAGAAGCTAGGCCCAGGTCCACCTCGGACTGTAGCGCCGCCGTTATTGTTATTATTATTATCATGTCCCATGATCGCGATGGCTAATTAGATTACCTAGTCGCCAAAATTCTCCTTCACAAATTCAAGCGTTGCGTCGCTTCTACACAGTCCAGATGCAACCACAGCTTGGATACTGGATACTTGGATTTTTTTTCGGAGGATGAAGCTCTACTTGAGCACTCAGACTCAAAACTGGTCCATTGTACTGCCAGGTTGCAACCTACTCCAGTGCTGTTAATTTGATCCCAACGGCAAATGATGACTGGACCACATTTGATTTCACTGGGATTCGAACCTGGGACTCCTTCTAACTTGGGTGGGGCAGGCACTTAACCAACTGCGCCACTCAATCATTTTCGATACTTGGATACTCAACGATACTGTTGAGCTCTGGCTAGAGAAAGTCGGTTTATATCGCTCTATACCCTGACCATTGACGGTAACGGTGTCTCCTTCCTCATTTCAAAAGAAATAAGGTCCGATGACGCCACTTTGCCATAAACCGCACCAAAAAGTCAATCTTTGTGGATGCATTGATGCTTGGTTGAATACTTGTGGATTGTGTTCCCATCAATGCCCGCAAATTTTGTTGTAGCCACTCAGCCAAAATGAGCCTCGTCCGAGAGTCTCCGGCCAACATTCCCGTCGCCCAATTAGCGAACTCACGGCGTTGGCTATAGTCATCCAGCTTAAATTTGTAGGCGATTTGAAAAAATGTGCTACTTACTTTAAGCCTGGTCTTAATTTACATTTGCGCACCCTGTGTACATGTGATCGATATTTCTCTCAAATAAATAAGCCACCGTTAATTCGGGCCTAAGGTATTTGAACCCTGATCGCGCCATTCTCCCGCTTACATCAGCCTATTTCAGATCGTGTAACACGTATTGCGGCACTCAATAAAGCAGTATTATACGCAAAGTGAAAAGTTGTTTTTTCGTTTTTGTTGGTCCTCCTACAAATTTTTACATCAGCACAGTCTTATTCGGATATAGGCCCAAATACAACCGCAAAATAAGCCGGGCTCCTCTCTGGCGCTGTCTAATTCAGCTGACCGGCTCCGAATCAGGATTTCTGAGTCTTCTTCGATACTAAACCCTACGACGGCTATGCTTTCTTCATTTCTTCTTCTTCCCCTCCCAATAAAAGCGGGTCTTTCGGTATTCAGTGAAAAAGTTGACAAGTCTGGGGGTGAGCGCTGTGGCGTAGTTAGTGGGTAGGTGCATCGGCTCCTACGCTCGAGGTCTAGGTTCGAATCTAAAAAAAAACATCTAACATTTTTTCACGGCTCCACCTCTTTCGATTCACTGACAATGCTCAAAGAGTATAACTGTCTAGAAATAGCTTCTCAAAATCGCCGTTCCGAGTCGGCATTAAGCTGTAGGTCCCCTCCGCTCGTGAGAGAACAATAGCATGTACAACACGAGTGGTTGCTGAGAAGCTAGGCCCAGGTCCACCTCGGCTGTAGCGCCGCCAACATTATTATTATTATAAGGTGACAAGTCTTGGTTTGAATTCAGGTCACCTGATCCTCTTCCGATGAAACCGCCATCCGCAACATATCTCATCAAGGAAATGAAGCCACAATCATCTCCTAGACTCCATCAGTGATGATGCCTATATTATCAAAAAAACCACGTGAAAGCGAAGGATATGAGTGCGGTCTTCAGTTCTCCTTTGAGGAGGCACACTCAAAGCGCTTCTCATGTGGTCACTTACCTCCGATGCATTAGTCGGTTTCAAAGAAAAGATCCCTCGAATGCGCACTGACCAGTGACCACCTGCATTAGCCCCGCAGCTACAGCAAATCCCAGTCTATACCGTCCCGTCGTATCGTAATTAGATCTAATGAACTTCAATTTAATCCCCCGACATAATTACCAGTCACCTCCTCATTCCGTTTTACAAAAATCAAAATAATTGTCAATACAAGCATCCATTAAAGCCTAAACAAAGCCAACACCAGATCCCCCAACAAAAAAGGTAGAAATTCAATTATTCCCAAACAAAACCGTCCCCTGGAAGACGGGGAGGGGATGGGAGTCGAAAAAAAATTAAAAGCTACAGAAAATTGATAACAAAATTACAAATTACAAATCACAGATCCAGGACTACAACAAAAACCCCCAATTACGGGCAAAGTCCTTTGAGACTCCATCGAAAGTATACACAAAACTTACGCGCCAGGGAGCGACTATATCCTTTTGCAATTAGGTCGTCCCTCACACAGACACACACCTATGTACACACCGCCCGAGAGCAGAGCTGGACGACCAGAGGACGAAGCCACCCGCATAGACAAAGTTTTCGGTGTAAATTTGAAAATAACAAAAAAAAGAAAACGAAAACCAAAAGCATCAAGGATGACACTTGAGATTTTCCGAAATAAAAACATCAAGGACGACATCGAAAGAAAACAAAATTCAATTTTCCGTTTTCCGAATAAAGGCTGCCACCCCCCAAAGACCAGACGGCAACGGGGTGGAGGACGTGAAGGTCCTTCGTCGTAGCAATAGGCACCTGCCACAGCCTACCTAGTCGCCACAGCCGCCGCGCCGCCTTCGCTTCTCTTCGCACGTTCTCGTTCACGTTTCATTGTCGATGAATCAATAGTCTCAAAAAAAAAACGCTTTTCAACTGCAAATTAAAGATCCACGCACGCCAATAAAAGGATACGCAGGACGACGGTGGAAAAGTGAAATTTAATTCCCCTCCACCACCGGAATTGGATAGAGCCACCCGGACAAAGGCCCCATGGATGGATGACACAGCGGACGAGGGGAGGTAAATGTTGACAGACCGAAAAATAAAAATATTTTCCTGTGTTACTGAGCAAAAATAAAAGAGAGACAACAAAGCAGGACACAAGAACAACAGCACAAAAAGGACGAAAATCAAAATTAAAGTGAATTTTAAAGACTTCAAGACCGCGTTTCGTCGCGCACAGGTCTGTGTCTCTGCCTGTGTTGCCGTCTCGCTCTTGGTTTGCGGTAAATGAATGGGGGTTCGGCGTGGTATATAACGGCTTTGGCCACGCCCGTCACTTAAACACACACTCATGCACACAAGCACATCGGCTATTTCTTTCCCTCAGTCATTTGAATGAAATCGACTTCGAAAAACGAGGGGAAATTCGTTCGGCGTGGTGAAAAAGAAACTCAAAAAAAAAAACTCACCTTATGAGATCCGGTAGGCGTTCCACAACCTTGGGGTGTGAGTGCTTCTTCGTGTAAGATGGAGATAGCGCCACCGTGCAGGCCAACATGATTTCTGTGGACAGCTCGACGGGATGCTGGGGTGACTTCTCCTCGGGCAGCTGGGGAAGACAAGTCAAAAAGGTGTGCGTTAGAGCGGGACAAATGGGGACATGCATGTTTAGTTTTGAAATGGAGTACTCGCGCGGTGGGGAAATGTTCACGTAGAAAATGGTTTATTGAATTTTTAGACACTTTTTTTTCCAATTTTTTTGTGTCGTTTGGCTTGACGTCGTTTTTGGACGGAAAATCAATAATGAGATGAAAATTTGGCAAAAAAAATAGAAAAAAGAGTGAAAAGAAAACAAAAGCAAATGAAACACCTCTCTGGCACTTGCACTTTCGCTCTTCCAGGTGCGTTTAGACACCGACGTCGACGATGATGACGATGACGCTGGCGATGGTGATGGAAAGGAGGCGATGACCTCTCTGGTGGCCGAATTTTGAAGTTGGACAGACATACATTTTAAATGAGGAGACCGGTGGAGGTGAGCACATTTAACTGTGGGACTGGGTGAAAGTGGACGAAAGGATGCTTTAAGGACAGTTTTGTCCGATTTATTTAAGAATTCCGAGATTAGGTTTTTAATGCTACGTGGCTCCTGGGAGGTACAGAAACGTACGGACTATTGGAAACTTGGCAGTAGGTGTGAATGTTCACTGCCCTGCGGTACACAAAGAGTGCATGCACAACACAAATCAGTAGAGCTACTGACCACTGGGGGTTGGTAGATTCTAAGAATTCTTCTTTAAGAGGCTTTATTCGAAAAATAAAACAAGAAGTTTCTGCAGAAAGCATATCAAAATCTAAACATTTAGAAAATTAGCTTCTGCAGAACTAAGCACGCAGGACCTTGCATTTACTGAATACGTACTGCACCAGGAGACAAGTGGCGACTTTCGACTGTGGATACAAGAATTCGCTTGTTTAGAAGCTCCTACATCTAATTAGGACAGAGAACCATGAAAAATCAAATTCAAATCTAGAATTGTCTTAAGGGAAATGAGGAGAAAACAAGAAATGTTTTGTCCAGCAAAAATCAATCCGCCGCTCACTATTCACCGTTGCTTCTCTCTCATCTCATTTTCAGTGACCCGCATGTTCCACTAAAAGAGTCGCGGGGGCAATGCATGCACGAGAGATCTCCAGGCCACTCGATCCTCCGCCATCGATTCCAACTCATCAGGAGCTATGCCCAAGCGCAACCGTTGCTTACCAGCACAAATTGCCACAGTCGACGGCTACAATTTTGAAATACAGTGGACTCTCCCTAAGTCGAACTCTCCCTCAGACGAATTTCTCTCTAACTCGAATTTTTTCACTATAGTTTTTTAGTATCCCTCTCAATTTTCCATACAAAAAACTATCCTCTAAGTCGAACTCCCTCTAACTCCAACTAATTTTGATATCCCGTGAAGATTCGACTTAGGGGGAGTCCACTGTAGTTAAAGACTTTGTTTATCTTGACCCAAACATGAACATGAACGAATATGATTACTTTGGTTAAGACCGAACGCAAAATCGCCCTTGGCAACCGCTGCTACTCCGGCTGGTCGAAACAACTTGGGTCAAAACCCTTGACTCGAAGAGTCAAGATCACGCCCTTATCCTGCTAGTCTTCCTTGCGCCCTTCCTGAATATGCGTCAGGACCCGAGTGGGTAATTTCCATCATAACAGTTGCTAGGAATTAAAGAAATGACTGATGTTGAGGGTTCAGAAAAGAAAAAAGTTAATTTCAATATACAGTCAGCGTTAAAAGTGAAGGTTTATCCACTAAATTAATATTCACTGAAATGAGGTAGAGGTAGACGTGGATATATCAAATTAAAGCTCAAAAGTAACTTTGAAACTTGGTAAATAAGATTTAGCATAAGTGTATATATAAAACAAATAATTGAATTTCAAAGAGAAAAGTGCTAAAAACACCATTGAAAAGTGGGTGTATATATGGTTGTGTCAGTGACTGTAAGACATAAAGGCTCGATTCTGTTAAACATTTGTATGAAAATTAAGACCGCCATATACGATAACTGAAAAAGCGGTAAAGGCATACAAAGTACAATTTTTTCTCAATAAGATACTGTTTTTTACAGAGATGTGTTCACCCACTTTTGACGCCTGTTTTTAGCCCCTTCTTTTGTTTGAACTAAATAAACTTATTTATGTTTATTGCTATTTTAAATGAAATATAACTTATTTTGAAGTACGATTTTAGACCTTTTATTTGAGGCATCAATGTCAGACGTAGACCATTCCAGTCAATTTTAATTTAGAGGAATACCTTTCAGCTAACGACTGTTTACTCACTTCTGACGCTGACTGTACTTTAAACAAATAAGATCAACCGCGCTAAAGCCACCACCACCACTCTTACAACTACGCTAGAGATGCTACAGTTGAATTTTCGAACGAAAACCCGTCCTCGTATTGCTACACTGGTTCAAAACTATTTACAAAACTTGGGATGGGAAGTCTAACCGCACACATTTTCATTTGATTCGGTCAATTCAGAGTTGCCCTTTCGGAACACTGAAGGCATCAAAAATTGGCTTAATTCCTTTTTGGTCTCAAAATAATGATGTTTTTTTGGCAAGGACTTAGAATAATTAAATAATAGAAAACGAATCACGTAGTAACCAGAAAGCGGTAACCAGATAAAACATAAACGGTGCGGGATTTTGCACAGAACGTGGAAGTAATGACACTTTCTCTAATAGGAAAAGTGAAGTTAGCGTTTTTTGTATCGAACAGTCGTATTTACATCCTCCTGCCCGTATTTTTTTGCACAGCACTGTATATCCGACGTCAGTATGAGGCAAATGTCAAATAAATGTCTTGTCAAATAAAAATGGACGACGTGTTGGACATAGAGTCCGACCAGTTGTTCGGTCGAAGCCGAAGCCGAATGTTCGGCTGAACTCTATTTGGAACATATTTTGCAAGTTGCATTCGCATCATTTTTACGAAATAACCCCAAATTGGATTTTTAGCTGACATTTTTTATGTTCTTTCCACCTGAAACCAGTACAAATAAATTGCATGCTTTTATATAGACCACTTAATAGTTTACCAACTTGTAGATGCAAAATCTTTTGATTTTAAAACTGTAAACAAGCGCACTTTCAAAATACAAAATATCCGAAAATAAAAAAACAAAAAACACACCGTTCCTTGCAACTTCTAGTTCTACAGAAAACAGAAAATTCAACATTCGGCTTCGGCAAAATCTTCGGCCTCATTTGGCCGAAGCCGAATGTTTTGCCGAAGGTGATATTTATAGCCGAAGGTGGCCGAAGCCGAATGTTCGGTTGGACTTTACTTGGACATAACTGAAAAAGGTTCGATTTTTCTTCGGAAAAAAAACACAACGCACGATCACCTCTCTTTCAAAGTGTCTTCCTTTCTCTTTGTTAGGCCTACGACCAATGGAGGGTTTTGCCCCTGTGTTCGGTCTGCCCTCAAGCGTTGACGTTGCTCCCAACTATACAAAATAAGTGTTCACCTCTTTCGCAGAATTTGCTTCCAACTCTTAACTATGAATCAATCTGGGAGGCAAGTGAGATCATGATTCATTCCAGTCTGAAAATATCGTTCTTAGACCTTATCGGATTGGATCCAAGGAGATCAATCAAAGGAGATTGAAATTATTAAAGAGAAGTCAATCTAGTTTAGTTGCGTGCCATCGATGAGTACCCCACTTTAACGACACCCCGCCCTTCAGCTTATTAAAAGAAAACGCTTTCGACTCCTGAATTGTTCGACTTCAAAGCCATACTTTATAGAGCAATAACACACATACACACATCTCGGACCAGGTAGCTGGTCATCAAATCAGAAAATATAACGAACCAGTCCGTTAAGGGTTATGACATACCCCGCAGGAGTTCCCAATCAAATCATTCGATCGGATAAACCTGAAAAATCAATCTTTACAGCCCCGCCACGTGTGCCGGGTTCTGCTCCTGCAAGGAACCCTATCGCTTGAGGTGGGTTGCCGGTGCCGTCCACTACCGCGTCCCGTGCGGGTTTATTCGAATAATAAACCAAATTTAAGTGTCCCCGACTGGGAACGTTCATAACGTCCGTCCGTTTATCCACCGACTACTGACATCAAAAAGATAATTTATCACCTAATAGGCCAAATAAAGTTTTCGTTTTATTTATTGGCCATCATTTTGTCAATTCCTCCTCCAATGCGGTTCCCGGTCTGCGGCGGGGCTTCGGGATCCCCGCTCTTCCAGTTTTTTTTTCGTTTTTCATTTTTTTCTTTTTTTTTTTGTCGTTTTATGCGAGGAGAAGTAAACTTTAACGCACTTTGATTGTCGGTTCATTTGCGCTGTGCCGGCTTATGTTTATTTTTACGATAATGGATAGACTGACATCTCGATACACAAGACATCGCACCAGCGCCCGTCAAAAGCACTTGAGGGCCTCTAATTTATTGATTTCGGGACAGCAGACTTGCCACAAGGAATGTGATATGCGTGTCTTGCTTATTTTTGTTTTATTAGTCGTTGCTGGTGCGCCTCTGCACCGCTCCATCCCATCCCTCGGTGAGATGCCAAACGACAATAACAATAAAACAATGATGATGGCCGACGACAACAACGCAACGGTAAGAGCGGGGACAACGACAAACGACAATGCGTATAACGACGACAACATAAAGCCGATTAAACGAGGTAGTTGCGGTGGTCAAAGTGACACACACGCGTCCACCGTTCGCCGCCGTCCACCACCGCCGTCGTCGTCGACTGACGAACGGAGGGAGACACAATGGAGTTTGTGGTGCACGGACAGTACTTGACCCGGGTGCGATCAATTCATCATCTCGAGTCGCATGCGGGAACAAGTGGCGCCACTCGGTTGACGTTTATCCGAATTAATGGATGACACTGCTGCAGGCCGCGCACCGACGGGCTCGCGTTCTTGCTCTTGACAGATAAGAGTTGTGGGCTGAGTTCGGCCGGGCAATAAATGCAGAGCGGTGGTCCACTTAGGGGTTAGGCGCGTCTGTGGCTATTAAAATGGTTTATTCCGTCTTTTTGTGTCTTTGGCTTTACGAATGAGCTGCCTCGCTTAGCGGCGCGTGGGGAGGCACTATGGAGTTTGTGAGTCATGGCGGATAGTCAGTTTTATGATCGCCGAAGTTGGAGATAAGACGGTTCATAACGCACGTTTACGAGTCTTATATGAGGTGGGCAAGCCCCCGCTGGTGCTGGTTTCATCAAAATGGCTGTTCATCGGGGAGATAAGGACGCAACCAGCTAGCCCACCTTGTGGGGCCATAAATCCTTTGTGATCACACACCCACGCGTTGATCCAATGGGAGGATGGATACAGCAAACAAATGGGAAAGAGATGCTCGCAGCCGATCATGGGAGAAAGAGATCGTTCGATTTTCGCCATCAGGGCAAAAGAGTATTCCTTTTTTGGCACCACATGACCAGTGTTCATGGCCCTTTGTTCCAACACATCGGCACGGAAGCAACAGTTTGAATCAAGGACTCAGCTAGCGAAATCCCCCTCAGAACCTCGATATGTTTTTGAATTCGGGTAACTGTTAAGGGGTCGTTGAGAATAAGGAATTTTTAATTGAGAACCACTACCTTGCAAGTCCTTAAGTTTGACGCTGAATGACCGATTTTTCGAAGATTTCAAGGAGCGAGGCATGCTTAAAGTGCAAATTGTTTTGAAGGAAAATCATGGTTACACTGAAAAAAAGTGAACCTAAGCCACATCTGTTCACAATGTACCATATATTCACTTTGCGGCAAATCCTGTAAAGACCCACCCACCACCTTTTCACCGATTTCAAGGCCGGATACGACAGCGTGCACAGAGATTGGCTGTGCTACGCCATGTCTACTTCTGATATTCCTGCCAAACTTGTCAGGTTGTGCTGGATGACGATAGAGAACTCTCGCTGCTCCATCAAGTTCGATAACGAACTTACAGGAACCTTCGATGTCAAAGGTTTCAGACAAGACGACGCGCTTTCATGTGGACTTTTCAACATCATTCTTGAGTGAGTGACAATATCGAAGGCGGACGAAAAAACGTTTGGTCTTTTCGAGAGAAAAGTTCTGCGTGCAATCTTTTGGTCATGTTTGCATATTGATGGCGATCGGAGAAGAGGATTCAATCACGATCCATACGAGCTGTACGACATGAATTTAGACAGGCGTCTATGGTTCCGAAAGTTAAGTAAGCTGGGCCTTGTAAAGTGCATGGACAACTTATCTCTGGCCCGAAGAATTTTCGATTCAAGCCTGTGGGACAATGAAGACAACCGAGGACGTCACACAAGTGGAGAGGGACCTCAACCAATTTGATGTGTGAAATCGGAGACAGCTAGCAAAAGATCGTGAGAGCTGAAGTTGAGACCCAAGTTCACCCAGACTGTACCGTGAAACGACGAAGAAGGAACCGCAACCGTTTGGTTAGGTTAGGTTACGATCAAGTAATCGATTGACCTAACCCGTACGGGGGGGATCGGGTATCTTTTTTCGCTTTGGTGCACGCTAAGTTGACTGATGCCAACGTTGTTCAGACCCCTCAAGGCATCGAAAAAGTAGGCGACTAGATAAGGTTTTGCTACGGGTAGAGAGGGCGCTACATGTGCAGAGGAGATGTGATATATTCTCCCCCACTTTCTCATCCCTCCCCCTTCTGCAGAAGTCCTTGTGAGAGTCCCAATCATGAGAAGTGTGTGCTAATGACACAGTGTCCCCTGATGACACTGATAAGAGTCTTGGGAAATAGCCTGTCCATTTCGATTAGACAGAGTGACCGTTTAGGATTGAGTTTTGGCCAGATTTGTTTTGTCACGAGGCGAAGGCTCTACGCCTTCGGAGCGTGGTTCTACTTGTGTGCTCCTTTAGAAGATGTTTAGCTGTAGCGAACGGCATGAGTGGTGGTTCCCCACCCAGTGATGTGATGAGACCGTTCCACGCCTGGCGTGATCATCGTCTTCGCAATTCCCTGGGCTGTAGCTGTATCCCAGCACCTATGTACATGAGGAGAATGTTAAAATGCTCTTCCACCTCGTCAAGATACTGGCGGTAGACTAGGGAGGTCTTAGAATAAAATGTGACCGAATTCAGCGACCGAATCACGGCCCGACTGTATAAAGTTATGACGATCTCCTTCTTGGACATCATATTGTTTTTAAGCCAAGAGAGGGCCTCTTTTATTGCCATGGTCTCAGCCTTGAAGAGGCTACAATGTTTCGGAAGATGCAGGGATTGCTTATCCTTGGAGTAGACACCTATTCCTACTCCCTAGTCCGTCCTGGATCCATCGTTGCGCAAATGACCGTCCAGTGTCTGATGGTCAGCCTTCCAGTCAGATCTAGAGGGAGTGATGGTTGAGAAGTTTTTCTCAAAGAGAGGGGTAGTATCTTGAGGAAGACACTCGAATTTGTCGAAAGTATTGGTGCGACCGGTGAGGTATTCATATCAAAGACGGAGTCTTTTAAGTCTAACTGGCTGCCTCCTGCCTGTCTTCCAAACAAGTCCAGTGGAGGAAGGATTATGCTCAGTGCAGCTGAAGGTGTTGTCCGAATAGTCCCACTGATGTAAATGATTGCCGATCTTCGCGCACGGTTAAGAAGGTTGCAGTTGACAACTTTGTCAAGAGCTCCACTTAGCACGTGAGTACTGAGTTTGACTGGCCTTCAATAGTCAGTACTCGATGTTTGGCTAAAGTCCGCATTTTCATCCAAGCGCATTTTTTGCAACAGTAGAGTGCAGAGTTTGCTTGCAGTCAAAAGCTATCCTGTCTTAAGGTAGCTACGTTAAGATAGGGAAAGATGAAAAGAAAGTATCGTAACAGACATCGGACGGACAACGAAGGGGAAAGCAGAAAAGAGAAAAAAAAGAAACATGAAAAATTAAAATTCAAAAGATCTCAATAAGTAAGACATAATCACAAAAGGAACAAACCAAAGAGACTAAGCATCCTAGGTTTTCTTAGACGACAAGCTGAGGGCACCTGTTGTTTCTGTTGGCACAAGTCCGTCGCCCCAGCCATCATGTCTATCGGCATGACTTTTGCTGTGCCTTTCTAAGCGAAATATAGTATGAAAAAGCTCAGGATGCATTTTCGACTCTGAGCCTGTGAAACAACGAAAGAGAAGACCTCAACGATTGAAGGACCTCAATCAACTTGGGGGCACAAATCAAAACAACTAGCAAAAGCTTATGCTAGCTAGAGGGGCTTGTTGGTGAGGCCCACGTTTACCCTGGAAACATGAAAAAGAAACTCAAGATGCATTTCAACTCGTGACTTCACTTGAACCACGAAAAACCTGAGAAATCTCTTTACCACACATCAACTCCTAACGAGAATCGCCTTTTCCCGCTACAGTCTACTTCCAACATGCAATCGTCTTCATGACACATTGCTGTTCTCGATATATTTAGTTCTTCAGTCCCAGCTCGCTTCAGTGAAATGAGTAACCACTCAGTAGCCATCAATGCCCACATTTTGTCATTCATTGCTTTCAATTAATCATAATGAAATCAGCAATTCGCTGAAATTGGCCCACGCACTGATGGCTCATCACTGAAACGTCCACAAACTTCTCTTTCATCCATCCCAGGCGGATCTTCACAAGAAGTCGTATACAAACAATTTTTTGATTTTCATAAACAGAACCGTTGACCCTGCATGTCCGCCGGCCGTCGAAAATAGCGCCTTCCCCCGTCTGCAGTGGAACAATTCATCGACAGCACCTCCGCGCCGCACCGAACGGGTAAACAGCCCGTCAATCAATCATCAGCCGAAGCGACACGCGTGCTAATGCACGCCGCTGTCCAAAATAAACAAACCACGACGCATTAACGTAGGTGTCATCGCCACATGGTCATAAAATAGTCCAAAAACCAGTGCCGCCGCAGAGAAAGTCCACAAGTACCACTGAAACATGTTAGCGCCGCGAGGCAGAACAGGAACTTACTTGTAAACTCTGGAACAGCGCATCAAAGAGCGCCGTGATGGAATTGCCCAAAATAGCGTGTCGAGCAATTTGCGGGCACAGCGTGCAGGCGTTCCGGTACAGCTGCACTGCCAGGATGACAGCCCTGCAAAGAGTTAAAGAAAGAATTGAGTAGGAGGTTCGGGAATATGTGGGGTAGGTGCTTACTTTTTGGATATCTCCGAGCCTGTTTCCATTCCCTTTGCGATCACAGACGTAATTGTCCCCAAGCCGTCCATAAGCAGGAAGCACTGGAAGTCGAAGACTTGAGCCTTGGCCATCAGGCGCACCAGTTGGCCCAACGGTCGCTCGAGACCTTGGGCGCCACCTCCCTTCGATATGAGATTCAAGAACTTCGGCACCTGACTTTCGCGCTTCATGTGCATCGGGACTGGCTGCTGCTCCTTCAGATACTCCTCGGCGCTGGAAGGGATTCAGAGAAGTCAGTCGGGCGCAAGAAACCTCTGCAACTACTCACCTCTGTGACATCCGCAACTTCAGCTTCTTCATCTTCTTCTTGTACCCCCTGGAATGTTCTCGGCTAACGTCTGAAACTGTGGACGACATGTCTCCGTCGCCATTGGCCGCGTCGCCTTCGCCCTCCTCGCCGTCCTCCTGCTGACCGTTCTCATCCGTGTTTCGACTCGGAATCGTTAGCTCCAACGCCCGCTGGCGTATGTGTTCGATGTTTTCCTCGTGACGGCGCGCCGACTCCTTCTGCTTTTGCAGTATCTTTCGTTGTAGCTCCTCTGTGGTCTGTTGTTGCTGCACCTGCAGTGCAAGTAGTCTCTCTTCGCGATCTCTGGCCTTCTCTCTGGCGAGTGCTTGTCGCTGCTTCTCCTTCTGCTCCTGCATCTTTCCTATTCGTTGTTCCTTCTCCAGTCGTGTCTCGTTCATCTTCTCCAGCTTCCGTTGGCGAGCTTGCTCCAGCTCTTGTCTTCGCCGCTCGACAGCGGCTTCCTTAGCTGCCTTCTCTTCGAGACGCTTCTGGCGCTCCTGCTCCAGATCTTGCAGGCGACCTTCCGTCTCCTTCGAGGACTCGATCAAGTCCAATCTTTTGTTCTGGGCTTCGATGTTTTTGATGAAATTGATTTCCTTTAGTTTCTTCTCCTCGTCGTGCGCCTTTTCGATGATCTGCCGGAGGTATTGGTGTCGATTTTCAGCCGCTCGCTGTAGTCGTCCCTCCATCTTTAGTCGCTTCTCCTCGATCAGATGTCGCTTGGCGGCCTTCACGTCCTCAACTCGAGCCAGGAGGTGCTGTATTTTGATTGCTTTCTCCTTCTGCAGCAACTCTCGCTTCTCCTGCGCCCGGGCCTGCTTCACTTGGTATTTCTTCAGGGTTTCCTGGAGCGATCGCCTTCTCGATGGACTTGATAACTTCTGGTGCAGCTCCTGCGCTCGTCCAGGATGTCTACTGACGTACGCTTGCAAAGTGGCCAAGGCCTCTTCGCGCTCTCCCCACGACATGTCCGACAGCAGGGCCTGATACCGCGCGGCGAGGCTGAGATTTTCGTCATCAACGAAGACCTCACCGGTCTCGTTTTCGTCATCGTCAAACTCCCGGTCTTTCTCGAGCAACGCTTCGCAGTCGGTCTCGTCGGTTTCCGTGTCAACGTCGATCTCAGTGTTCTCGAGCTCGCGGATTTGTCTCTCCAGGGACTCCTGCTCCTCAAGCAGCTTCCGTTGGTCCTCGTCACAGTCGGTGTCATCCTTCTCTTCACTTTCATCGCAACTCGAAAGTGGGTGATGATTCGCCTGGACTGCCTGATAGAGGTCGCCGATGGCCTTGGAGAAGTCGCGGTTTGTTTGGATTTTGATGTCAATCTTGCTGGCATCGATGTCTAGGTCCGGTGTTGCACTTTTCGCCATGTCTGAGGAATTCTCTGCGGACTCCACGTCGTTGCGCTCCCTGGCCGGTGCAGGGATCTTGTGGAATTTCTCACTGCGCATGTATTCTTTGTGTAGTGACGTGATCTTCAAGCCCGTCAGGTCGGACTTCTGGCGTTTGATGAACGTCTGGCGGGTGGTCGCCGATCCGGACGATGATGACGAAGAAGTCGTTACACTCCCAGCGGCAGGGGTCGTCTTCGTAGTCACCCGCTGTGGGAGAGAGTTGACCTTGGCTTTCGCGTTTTTGATCTCTGGCCTGGTCGGTGTTTTCGCTGATTTCTGATCCTGCGCTGCTCTTGGAGTGGTCTTCGCTGACACCTTTTCCTTGGAGGTCTTGTGGGTTGTGGCGGCCGAGCCCTTCTGCTGCTCCTCCTTCTCGTTGAAGAGCGCCAGAGTGGGTAAACTGGCGTAGCCCGTTGGCTGGTTGTAACGATTCGCCCAATGGAGACTGGAGCGACGTCGGTTTTTGACCGTAAGCCACCCTTCTTCATTGTTGGCGTCTATAGTGAGCTGCTTCGGTTCAGACCGTCGTTCTTGAGGATCGAAAATGCTTCCCCGAGACGAGCCGATTTTCTCGTTACTGGCCTTCAGAGTGGAACTGGAACTGGTGACGTCTTCTCGGGATGATTTCCGCAGAGTGCTCGCTTGGAATGGTCGTTGATTCTTGTTCGGCATTTCGATCATGGTGCGGGAGCGCGTCGCCAGGCGAGAACCCGAATTCACCGGTCTGAGATTCGGTCGCGCTGACAGCGGAGTCGCGGGAACTGGATTCCGGCGTGGAACGTTTGCAGACGCTGTTGTTGCCGGTTTTGGAATGGGAAAGCGACGAACTGGTGCTGCTGCTGCTGTTGCTGGTGGTTTTTGCACAGATTGCACTGAATTGACGGGACGTGTGGTGCGGGTGGTATTGACCTTCGCAGCGGCAACATTCCGGTTGGCTGGCGGTCGGTTGAGCACAATCGAATACTTCAGCGGACTGTTTTGCACCTTCTTCGGTTCTGGGGGCTTCGCCGGCTCGATGACTTTTCTCACTTCGGCTGTCGGTGGCGTGGCAGGCTTCATGGCGTCCTTGTTGAGAACCTCGTTCTCCATCGCGTTCAGCTTCTTCACGGTCATCTCGACTGCCGTTGGCTCTCGACTAATCACAGAACATTCACTCTCCTGGGTGCTCTCGTTGGCCTGCTCCTCGAGTTTTCGCATTTTCTCCCGGACCTCCGCTAGCGTTAGATTCTCGTCTTCCAGGTCGGTTTGAGCGAACTGATCCTTCTTTTCGATGAGGTCCACCTCACCGGGATGCTCCATTTCGATCATCTGATTCCAGCTTGTTTTCGCCTCTTCTTCTTGCACAGGATGGGGCTGTTCTTGTTGAATCTGTTGCTGTTGCTGCTTGTGGGACTCATCCTGCTTGCTTATCACTGGTGCTTCCGAGGGAGCTGTTCTTTTGCTCGAGGAGAAGAGTTCCCGAATATTGACGCGGGTGCCGCTCTTCGAGGTGAGATTCTTACGCGGGGACAACTGCTTCTCGTCAATGGTCGAGCAGGGACTGCTTTTCCCGGAGAAGCACGGGGACGATTTGCCCGAAACCGATATCGGACTGGAGAGACTTTTGGCACGAACACGAGGAACTGGATTGCTTTTGCGCACCTCCCAAGCCAGTGAGTGTGGTCGTTGTGGCAGCGGTGTCGCCTCATAGTCCCACGACACCTTGAACCACTCGCTGAGAGCTTTGAAGTCACGCACGTAGTTCTCCAACACGAGGATCGTCTCCTGACACGAGGATATGTTCTCATAGCACTCGACGGTTTGATAGATCTCATTGACTGCTCTCTGCAGGTTGCCGAAGAGCAGCGCCCAATAACGAGCCTGAAGTTCGGATCTCTTGTCACGCCCTGTTGAGGCGCTGCGCACTCTTGGTCCAGAGTTCTGTTTTGCAACACGTGCTTGCTGGCTTTTCCTGCTCGGCGTCAGCAATGGAGATCGTGGAGGTTTGCGGGGCAGCGTTGGATTCCCTATGAAATAGAGGTGACTCGTCAGTATTCCTTTGAGAGAAGGAATATAAATTGAGTAGAAGGTTAGTCATGGAAAAGTTATCATCAAGGAACAGAGAAACTACATGAAGCTGGACGCATGCAAACGACTTCGAATTCAATCTACAACTCCAGAAATGTTATTTCGCTTCAAATTCCAATTCGAAACCCAAAAAATCACATACACAAACCACGACGTACATAGTCTCGCACGTAGATGTCGCTGCAAACAATTTCATTCGCATGCATGAGGAAAAACAAAAACCCACTCTACCTATGACCAAAACTAATGACTATTAACTCACTTTCATTAGCTGTCGTCTCGTCGTTAGCACTTATTTGATATGCAAGCACATTTTTCGCATCTCGTCCTTCTTTATCCAGCACCATTTTCATTTCCATCTTCATTTAGGGAAGCAAGTTGATGATAGATAGGTCGTAAGTCTTTAAACCGCAACCACTAGCACTCTAAAGCGACGACGACAACGCCTGCAAAATACAGATATTCGCAGTGAAGATAGCCTGCTTCTATTTGATCTAATTGACTGCAGAAAACCAATTGACATTTAAAAATAAAAATTCACTCAGAAACGGTGTCAGTGGCGATGGGAAAATGACAATTGACTGGGTGGACATAGGAGAATTTTAATTATTTCATACCAGGTGGGTGGTGGGGACAAGACGAGTGGGTGAGTTCTTAGTATGGATGTTTTTGCTTCGATTTTTATTCCAAGTAGCACGCTTATTATTTGTAATGTTATTCGTTGTGAAACGATTCAATAAATTGTGGCACTTTTTAATTACATTGCACAGTTGTGCGTTGTGGTGTTTTTAAATGTGACAATTATGCAGGGGAATTTTCTTTGTTTATCGATGGAAAACAAATTCGGTTTTTGCTAGACACAAACAAATTGCAGAAAAACTGCACCGCAGCTGGTTGAGAAATGTCAAAGATGACACATACAATCAGCGAGGTGTCTCTGGATTGTCTGTTGTGTGGATGTGAATTTGTGGTGAGCACAGGGATGGTATATGAAATTTAATTTTTTTGTAAATCTGGTTAAGTGATTATTTTTGACACTGACACATAAAATAAGTGTCAGAAATTCAACGGTGGATAATATTTAGACTCAATATTGGCGGAATTGACACTCGGTCTATGGAAAAGAGTGAACATTTGATGGTGAATGCTAAAGACCGATTTCCAGACGTTTGCATATTTGAACGTAGTGTCTTAAGACAAATCAAAATTGATCGTATTCACATTGCAATAGTGCGAGGGACGGTCAGCAATTAGATCTCCACGAATTACTATCATTATTATAAGCACTAAAAAGAAATACGCCATGGGGGTTTCTTCTTCACAGAATCATTCTTCAGTTTTGATAGAAGATTAAATATCGGCGCCATAAATCAGAAGACGGCCTTTCAACTTCAACTGACGTTTTATATTATTCTCTTTCTTCCTGTGACACATCAGCTCGGGGCAGACCTGGAACTCAATCAACAATCTTTCACTAACTGTCGAATTGGTTGAGGTTCTTCACCACTTGTGCCCACCACCTTAAGATGGCAGATGTACGAGTATCAGGAAGGAGTAATGGTTGTAGACGTATCGACGCTCGTTCGTCCAGTAAATCTGATATTTTATCAGAGTAAAAATGGTTTTGGGCAAATGAATAATCCTCTAGTTATCGCAGATTCCCTTCAGTTGGATCTAGAATAACTGTCCGCTGATCGTCATTTAAAAAAGTGGTCATTCCGGTTTGATTGTCTTTTAAATTTATTTTTATAATCATTGTGGCTGTTCTGCCATGGAACTGGGCGGCTTTGAACAGCTGAGATTAAACTTTCTACGTTTATTTTCTTCATGTTCTTGCTTCGTCGCTCAGCGACCGACTAAAAAATTAAAACAGATTTGATTGCCGAGTGACGTCACTCTGTCACGTAAAAAATCCCAAATCGCTCAGTGCTTACGTGGTCATCGCCATACGATTTCATGTGTTTTCACTTGATTGCGTCGCTCTATCACACATCGCTCCGTCGCTCGTCGCTCATTTCGTGGCCGCAGCCTCAGGCTACAACAAATCGTGGAACAGGGCGAAGAAATGCAAAATAGCAGAAGCTTTTGACGTCTTCCAGTCTTAGCGGCTGATCCTGCGGTTTATCTGAGCTTCACAAGCAAGTCCATCCAGTGAGAACGAATTCTTGTCAGCTGTTTATTAGGTCACTTTCGACTCGAAAGAGCCACTTTAGGAGTGACAACTCTCATGCGTTGTGTCTCTGACTTGGAGTAGAAGAATCTTCGGGCCTTAGCTGTATTGCCCTAAAGATTTGTATGGCGGAAACATCCAAGAGGCTAGGTTAGGAGACACTTACCTGGCTCACGCCACTGTACAGATCAGGTCCAGTTCTAAGTTAAAACTCCTTAGCTAATCGCCATTGATCGTAGTGGATCTACGCTACAAAGGCTAGTTGGTTGAGGCCCAGAACACAAGGGCGTTTTTTGGATTATTTTTGAAACACTTCTGGAGCACTCAGTGTCAAAATTGGTCCATTGTACTGCCAAGTAGCAACCTACTTGAGTGCCGTTAATTTGATCCCAACGACAAATTGTGACTGGACCAGATTCGATTTCACTGGGATTCGAATCTGGGACCCCTCTAACTTGGGGCAGGCACTTAACCAACTGCGCCATCCAATCGCTAAGTAAGGCCAAACGTTACAATTTTTGTCGCATTTCGCATTGTGAACCTTGTTAACCTTGTGAAAGTGAACTAAAGCAACATTTAACCATTTTGGCCTTATTCCCCGTCACCCTAATTTTTATCTTCAATTTAAAGTGTATTGTGTTATGCATACGTAATGGCAGAAACACAAAACACTCTCAATTTGGGAAGCATTTCTCAATTTCGCTCTCCCAGCGCATCCCTCTGTCAAAAAAATATCCAACATGTTGAATAATGACGTGCGTTGGGATTACGTTTTACGTTTTATTACGATCCTCTCATCTCTCTCATTTTTCATTTACGTAGCTTGCTGCAGTATTGTGTGCATGGCCATTGAATCGTGTGCGTTGAAAGACAGCGCTGACGCTGACGCACTATTGTGTTTCAGCCATTAGTGTTTCAGCCATAAATCATTGCCAATTTCTCGAAAATCAGCAGACAAAGAAGACCAGATTGAGCTGATTTGCGAACCGTCCTTTTATTTCTTAAATGGAACGCGATGTCAGTCTGCATGCGATAGCCTCTATCTGTCATCTAATTGAAAACTTAGTTGATTTGTCATGATTGGCATCCCTGGCTCCTTATCTTATCTTGGTGGCAAAAACGTCTACATTTTCAACGGTCTTTTCTGCGTATGTGTTTCTCCCTGATGCCGGTTAACTTAGAGGAATATTTAACTGATTAGTCATCGCATTTAGAAATAGTCATCAATCGAGTGGGTACTTGCATTCATGGATTCTCACAGAGAGTTGAGTGCCTTTTGAATTCTCTAGGTGACGGGGGTGTGATCTAGAGAAAATAAGCATGATACGACGCGATCTTCTAATCAATTAGCCATACCGATGTGGACACTAGAATACATTTACCATGACCTCTGCCTCAATTTCCTAAGACTGTCGGAGGGAACAACATTTCAAATCATGAAAAAATAGAATCAACTGCACATAGCTCATGTTGAATTTCATCACGAATTGTGCCAAGGGAACCGATTACTAGACCACCCCATCACCTTCAGCGTCTACTGGCGCAGATGGATCTCGGATCTCTCCCAAAATCTTTACAACTCCTAAACATGATTCAAAACCAGCTGACATGGTCGAGCCACGCTCAATGAATGAAATTTCTAAAAAAAATAACACACAGGCCGCACCAACTATGGAAAGGCAAGCCTCCCTAACGTCTCACAAATTTATTTTCTGCTGTTTCACGCAAACGTCTGATAAGCCATTATCAGTTTCGTTTCAGACCAATCGAATCCACCATCGATCACATTTTAAGTCCAAAATATGCGCTCTTGAAGGATAAGAATCGAAACGCTCGAATTATGTGGTGATTTGGTGTGATAGGGAGCTATACATACAATACTGTGGTTAGTTCAGTGTCCAACTCCGCAGAATGGACAACTTACACTTCTGCGTCAAGATCAATGAAGATCACATTGGCAATTAATGGCAAAAAAGTTTTCACTCAAGCGACGTGATGGCGCAGTTGGTTAAGTGCCTGACCTAAGGTAGAGGGGTCCCAGGTTCGAATCCCAGTGAAATCGAACCTGGTTCAGTCACAATTTGCCATTGGGATCAAATTAACGGCACTGGAGTAGGTTGCTACCTGGCAGTACAATGTACCAGTTTTGAGTCTGAGTGCTCCATTAGTGTCCAAAAAATCCTCAAAAAAAAAGTTAGAGGGGTCCCAGGCTCGAGTCCCAGTGAAAGCAAAGTTAATACGATTTTACCCGGTTTTTCAAATCTTCTTTCAGTCACCATTTTTTCCATTTTTTTTTCGAGATTCGAACCGACGACCTCGAGCGTAGGAGTCGACGCACCTACCCACTACGCCACGGCGCCCACGTCACCATTTGTTGTTGGGATCAAATTGACGTCACTATCACTGGAGCTGGTGGAAAAAAACACATCGAAACGAAAATTGCGAAGGCTGTCAGTTTTCTGGCAGTGTAAGGGAATTTTCGGCAAATCATGGGGTCTATCACCAGAAAGATCCTTTTGGATCTACACGGCTATGATTAGGCCCCTTCTCTCCTATGCATCGGTCGTTTGGTGAAATAAGCTTTCGCGTAAATACGTAACTGCTGCTTTCACCAAGCTTCAAGGAACGGTCTGTCTCGGCTGCATAGGGGCCTTACCTAGTGCGCCTATCTCTGCTCTTGATGCACTGCTTAATCCACCCCCCCCTAGATGTTCACATCATGGGGTGTACTCTCAAGGCCATCTTCCGTTTAAAAAGAAGTGGTTATTGGTACAACTCACACTGGAGTTTCGATGACCTTGCGCACCGCATTTCCTTTGACCCCAGTCTTATAGCGATGCCGTCTGATGCACGGACACCTGTACTCCAGCTGCGACGAACATACAAAGTCGACTTTCCCTGCACTCAGGACTGGCTCTGGGCAGAATCTGAGAAAGGAAAGGAATGTAGTAGAATCTTCACGGACGGCTCCAAGACCAATGAAGGATCTGGTGCTGGTGCCTTCGTGGAGAGCGACAACTTTAGACTGCACACCTCGTTAGGTAAATTTGCGTCGGTTTTCCAAGCGGAAACCTATGCGATCCTAATGGCTACGAGCTATATTGTGAAGAATAGGTGGAAGAGGCGAAGTATTCGTGTCTGTAGCGACAGCCAACCTGTGCTTAAGGCCTTGCTGAACCTTTTAACCACTTCCATAATAGTTCAGGAATGCAAGTCTTCTCTGAATTTGATCGGTAGCTTAAATTCGCAAACACTTGTCTGGGTCCCGGGGCACCACGGGATCACGGGAAATAAGATCGCCGATGAACTTGCTAGGCGAGGATCAGAGGAGGTATTCTCAGGACCTGAACCTGCACTGGGAATACCTGCGTCCTTGGTTAGGGCTTCCATCGATGGTTGGACTTCTCGAGAGCACAACCGCAGGTGCACTAACCTAACCAAACATAACACATGTAGGAAGTGTTGAAGTAGACAAAAAAAAAAATATAAACTAGCCTAACTTAACTAATGTTTGAGTACACTAACTGACTGACCCTGTACGGGTGTCCTATGCTAGCGGGCAACCCATTTACCCAGTAGGCCACAACGAAGTTGAGACCATATTCTGTACAATTGCGTGGTTTTCAGTGCTCCGCTGACATAAATACACGCCCATTGAACAGCCAATGAGGACGCTCTTGATTGCTTCTAGAAGTAGAAGATTGTAATCAAAGAAAATATTGCTTTGGAATTCAATTCTTTGGTCGGAAATATGAACTCAGAAAGGTTGGTGGCAACATCGGCAAACGCCCGGGAGGATAGCAAAGAGAAGGCGCAGTAAATGTGAACAGCACCTAGTGCGACGTGATTTCAGCGTGCACCAACTCAGAAGAAGCTTTTCGAAATTCTGGAACAAACTAGGGACATAGGCACCTCTTTTGCAATGTTTCCATTGGTCGTTGGTGTTTCTGATTATTTGTCAATTAGACATCAATCTTGGACGTAATTGCATGTTGTTATTACGCGGCATGCCTTTATCTTCACACTGGAGTGTGTAAAAAAAAGATATGAGAGTCAATCAGTTTACGGTGTTTGCACACCAATAACATTCGATGCGCATGTGGCACCAACAACCATGAGCTGACTAATTGTTTGATCATCCAAGCCGTAATTCTAAACGGGAAAAAACTAGAAAAGAAAACAAACTCAACATTTGTACTTTACACTAGTGCAGGAGAGAAAAACGAACCGCAAGCACTTCATGCCATAAAACCAACCCCAAAGTGCAAAGCGTTTATCAACTCACGCGATTAATCATGCCTCCACATCGCCATGCAGCAGTCTTGCAACCAACTTCCCGGCCCAGTCCAGCGAACAGAGACCAGCGCGCCCGTCGTTCCGGACCTCGGCTGCAAATTTGTGGTTTGAAAAGTTGAAATTCATTCCGATTCGCCGAAAATAGATAACTTTTACTGCCTAATACTTGCAATCGCTGTGGGTCTGAGTTTTTGTTTTGCACAGCGCTGATAGCGAAGGGTTTTCGCGCGTTTCTCTTGAACAAACTCATTCATTAATTCTTAAAGACCTCCCTTATCGCCGGCTACTATCAGCAACTCTCTGCGTGTGTGTGTGGGTGTAGTTGTTTGACTTAAAATGACGTATGTGCAATTTATTTTTATGTCATTGGACTCGCGTGTGTGTGCGTGAAGATTGCACACCACGCAGTTTAGACTTATTTACGTTTTGCTCCAAATTGATTTATAGGTTAGAGTGAGTGAGTGTGCCCAACCGCAGACATGACTAATCTTGAAAGTTGCTCTACCTGCCGAAATCAATGCTCGATGCCATCCCTGAACTGATGCCGCCTTCGGGCGGACCATGTAGGGTGGTCACATAAATTAGCGGCGCCATGCCGGTTGAGAGCGCCGAATGCAAAATAGGGAATAAATGCTTTGAGCTAATTAATTGGTTTTGTTTCGGCAGTTTAATAGATCAATTAATGAGATCTGACAAAAGAGTTAGACTGGCAGCGCCGCGTGGGAAGAGATTAAATTAACTCCTAACCAAGAGTGTTCGTGGCTGCGGCTGATGATGCTGATGGCTGAGAATCGAAAGTGGGCAGACGTGATGACTACAAAGTTGAACACAACACCGCCTGCTGTGCTGAAGTGGGATGGAGTTAGAACCGAGAGAGATTTAAACTTATGTCACTGGAGCACTTTTGAGGGAAATTTGAATAGGGCCATGGCGATGTGACGATGATATCAGGTTTATCGATATCACCTACTTGACAAAATACCCATTAAATCTCGCCTCTATAGGCGAAAGCAAAATGTGCCCTTTTTCCTGGGATTTCCATCACTTTTTCGAGTATCTCGGGCGGTAAAACAATGATTTGGGCACGAATGTTTGCCTTGAGATCATCAACGGCTGGCGTACACTTTGCTTTTCAAATAACTTCACAAAAAGAGGTCCGGAGGGGTTCAAATCTGTCAATGTCGCAGTTTTTTTTTACTGTACACGCACAGGGAGTTCTCGTTGAGGAAACTGCTTTGTTTGATTTGCAGTGTGGCATGGCGCAGCGTCTTGTTGAAACCTGTAGCCGCTCAGAACTTTTTCACACATTTGTGGGCAAGCATAATGAGCCAAGATCCACCGATATAGATTCTCATCGACTGTTTCGCTTTCTCTGAAAATAAATGGATCTATGTTGGTTTTGGCGCAAACGCCGGTCCAAACAGTCACTTTCTTGTCATTCAATTGCGTTTCATGGATCTCGTGCGGGTTCTGCGTTCCTCGAATGCGCCAATTTAGCTTGTTAACGGTCCCAGAGAATGTGCAATTAGCGTTCAAATTTGCTTCCAAAAATCATGTTCAGTTTCAACCATGTTTGGTCGTACTCCAAGTGACGTGGACGATCTGTCGGCGATGTTCTTTGAGTGAATTTAACGAATTTACACGAAAACAAATGCAATTCATCCTTCAAAATGGATCCTAAGATTTCACTGACACCAAAAATGCTGAGCGCTGTGGTGATTATACGATACATGTGGGTTCTCGGCAGCACTCCCTCTTACCACTTTAATCACTTGATTGGAACGTCTTGGGCGTTGATGAACAGCATGTCGATGATCTCCTACTGTACCGTGCTCAAAATTCGACACCAAACGACAAATAGTGTTTTCGCACGCTGCTTGTTGGCCACGATATTTTCGACAGTATGCACGTTGAGTTAACACAACTAAACGAATATTTTCAATGTACAGCGTCACTTTTTCCGCGTGTTGTTTCGATGTGAAGAGATCCATGACTAAAATTGTTTCAAAAGGATGCCTATTCAAGTCAATCGGTTGTTAAATGTCAAAGTTATTCAATGTTTGCATACCGATAGATGGAGCAGCCTGTATCTGGACGGTCAGACCGCTCTCAAAGCACTACAAAGCAATAAAACAAAATCTAAAAACGTCTGCTACGATTACAACTCGGCAGAAATACTTTAGACGATAAGCAGGAAAACAGAGCACATTTTGGGTATTTTTGAGAGAAAAATTCTCCATCGTCCCGTATGCGAGGAGGGCTAATGGAGGAGAAGATATAACTGCGAACTCTACGAGCTGTACCAAAATGTGGATCTAGTCCAAAAAGCCAGAAAACGACGACTACATTGGCTCGGCCACATCGAGCGAATGGACAATAACGCTCCAGCAAAGAGGATCTTCGAATCACAGCCCACAGGTTCGAGGAAAAAAGAAAAACCGAACCTCCGTTTGAAGGACCAAGCTATCGCGGATACCAGATGGTCTGGACAACTGGAAGCAGCGTACCTGGGACCGCAGCGCATGGAAGGCTGCCGTGTCTCAGGCAGAGACCCTTCTCGGTTCGGGAACCCGCTAAGTAAGTAAGTAAGTATGCTGGCAACTGTACGGACATTTGGAAGTATCTCGTCTTGACCAGTAAGATTTACACTATCTTCTCAAGAATGATGTTAAAAAAGGGAAATGACAGCGTGTCGCGAGTGCCTACTGCCTTTTTTGACATTTAAGGTCCCGGTGGTTTCATTTACCACCTTAATAGAGCAGCGATAGGTCTCCATCGTCATGGGAATCGAACCCAGACCTCGAGCGTAGGACCATTGAAGTGGAAGCGGCAAAAATTGGTTTGGTGGTAAACGAGTGCAAGGCGAAGTGTATTTTTTTTTGTCGAAGATTTTTGTAGCACTACACTGGAGCACTCTGACTCAAAAACTGGTCCATTGTACTACCAGGCAGCAACCTACTTTTTCTGAAATTTCATGCGCTTCTGTTATGAGGAGCCTACATCATCAGCTCTCATTAGCACCGAATAACTGCCACCTGATCCGAGCAAAGACGGCACAATGGCAGAGGAAGTGCTCTGCAGTGTCATCGTCTTCTCCACAGGCGTCGCAGAGGTTTTCATCGCTTAGGCCAAGCACACTTAGGTGTTTGGCGAAGGTGTAGTGCCCCGTTAGTACGCCGGTGAGTTGTCTGCAATCTTTTCTGTTAAGAGATAGGCCAGTTGAGTAATATACCAAACTTACGAGTCCAATTGGATTTTCTTTGCTTAGCCCTCTTTTTTGCTTTGAATGTGATCGTTTTTGTGAATTTTGTGAACTTTGTGCCATGCTAGAACATAATTTTTTAGCAGCTACGTTGTCTTCCTTTATCTTTGAACACGTCTTCCCCCTTCCTAAGAAAGGTCAACTTGTACTCAATGCAGGTACTTCAGTTGCGAATATTTTCATTCCACTTCACGTGCTTTCAGCTTTTATGCGTTTGAAATAATCCCACTCTAATGAATCACTTGCTTTGCACAGGTCTAAAAAAGAGAGATACAAAAACCTGATTAGAGATATGTTAAAATTTAAAATTTATTACCTTGCGCACAAATACTTGTTGATACAATTAAGCTTATCTTTAAAGTACACTTTCTATTCGGGAAAACAACTCTTATCAAGTATTTACGAATTCAATTTGTAGTGTACCTCGGGGAATACCTCGAATGTATTTGTTTTGCATCCAGTCTTGACTAGATTCATAATATTCCGGCAGTGATACGAAGAAAAACCCAGTCTTGCGACCTTTACGGACAAATGTAGGACAGAAACAAATCAACACTTTCATTCATCAAATGCTTCGCGAACAAATTCTTATCAAATCGTGTGACATCACAGCAACGGTTTGCACTGATATTTTGTTTGAATTTAGGTCTCGTTGAATGTTGAATGACTGCAAGACGTGGTTGGCTGTGCTGATAAAATGCTGTACGCAATTGTTTTCCTCGTTTGGAATCATGGTCGTGTTGGGGAATCAACATCATTCCCAGTCCCCAGTCTGTGACTGTAATTTCCTAACAGAAACAATTTTCTGCTGAGTACCTTTGTTTTTTTTTTAGTGATTTTTTGTTGTCCGATTTGCTGAGACTCGTCTCCAAATTCTATTCTCAGCTGATCTTAGTAGACATAATTTCGTGGAGTCTATAGTACTTCTACAACTTCATTAATTCCTCAAGTCAACTTCTTCTTATGAGGCGCTAAAGTTTGGAGTGAATTCAGGTTCGCGCCGACTAACAAGTCTCCTCTACTAAATAGATCTTCCGGTAGCTGCCTCCAGGCAGTTTTGCGCGTCAATTTGTATGCGACATTTTTGTCGTGCGCTGTCAGACTGACTGGTAGTCAAAGATTCTAAAACTGGAAATTTTTCTATTCACACGCTAGACGCAGTCAGTAGTCCCTATTAGCGCTCTACTAGTGCACGCCTGGCTAGAATAATGTCGCTGTTCAGTCCGTACATTTCAAGGTTTACGTTTTCATCTAATCTCTAAGAAGGGAAATAGGTCCGACAATTCTTAAAAAGATTGTTCTTCTTTTTCGAGAGAAGCTATAGTTCTGTTTGCTTTTAGAGCAAACAATCGTGTTGTGAAACTCTTCTCTCACGATTGGAGGGGACCTATAGTTTAGTGTCATCTGCAAACGGAGTAGTCCAAGCTTTTTCTAGACGGTTATACTCGTTCTCTTTGAGCACTGTTAATGACTCAGCTACACCCTTTAGCCGTGAAAATATGAAAGTTGATTTTCGAAAATCAAAGCTAGACTTCGAGTGTACGCACTTGTCCACTACGTCACAGCCATGCCTATAGTTTTATGCCTAGACCAAAATTTTGAAGTTTGAAAAGCTTTTCTTAAAATGTATACTCTCTGAACGTTGTCAGTGATTCGGGAGAGTTGGTGCCGTGAAAGTGTCCATGATCGGATTACGAACATTCAGTCAACGCATTTACCTACTACGCAACAGCGATCACAACTGTGTTTAAAAGCTAATAAGTTAAAGCTAAAAAGCTAAAAAGTTAATAAGTTAAACAGTTCGTCAACTTTGTGAGTACCGTTGTCCAGTAAACCCGTTCTTGGTTTTTTAAGGCCACGAGAGCCTAGAGACAGGTAGTACCAAATTCATTTAAACAAATTTGTTAATTCAACTCAAACTATTGGTCCGTGTGAGCTGATTGACTACGACAAGAGGGTTGATAGCACGAATTGAAAACGAAGGATATATTAACCACCATATGCATTGACTGCCATGCTGAACGTTCATGGTTCAATTTCCGACATAATAACTTTCATACTTCACAGCACCACCGCTCTCAAGTCACTTACAATGCTCAGAGAGAATTACTGTCAAGAAAAGTTCGTCCTTCGGAGTTGGCATAAAACTGCAGGTATCTTCCACTTGTAATTGAACAATGGCACGCACAACACAAATGCTTGCTGTAGAATTCAAGCCCAATCATATCCGGGCTCCAGTGTCACCCAAAGAAGAACAAATGCGGCAAAACCGCAAATCCACCGCAAGTACATGTGCACTACACTTATAGTTGAGTACTCAAAAGCGGGCAGCATTGGTGCACCAGCACTAAAGGAAACTTAAGAGAAGCAATCCAGCGAATACAAGGTGCTTTGAAGAATTCTGACTTTTGCGCAGACCCTTTGCGCAGTCGTTCTTTAATTTGAATTTGTTTTTACGTTTAGCGTAGTCTACTATTCAAGTAATCAGCTGAAGATCTGCGTATATTGGCTGCTGCATCGCAGTTCCTAGAAGTCTTGAAATCACCCGCACAGAAATGATGCACTGTGCATATAGTAACTGCTTCGTTAAGTTTTGGTAAGTTCGTTCACTAAGTGGGCAACTTAGATGAATCACACTTGACGTGTCCAAATGTCAGTTGACCGCTGATTTGTCCTTAAGTTTCTGTAAGCAATTCTGGACACTTTTGAAAATTAGCGATGCTTCTCGTTACTTTTCGACATTAGCTTATGTTTTCGTGCGTCTATTAGAGTTAGCCCTCAACTCAGAAAATTTCTCTCACTGAAACAGGCTTCAATGATTAGGGCCTGAACTTAGCTGACCCCTACACCAGCCATTTTGTCATGCTAGTCATTTCAAACCACAAGCTGTATATATATTCGCAGGTGTATGAATGTTTCTCATTCATTCAATCTCCTCCAGCTCTCATTTTGTTAGTCCTTTGGTTCTTATGTGTAACAATGGAACATTATATCGCGTTCAGCCAATAAAACATTACAAACTCTTATTTCTCTTCCGAAATTTCCATATATCTGCCGTAGTACCTTCCCCGATCCTTTTCAAACTCCGTTCATTGAATTGAGTGATTTTTCTGTCCCGCAAAGCACCTCCACTACAATTTAAATAACCCATTATGTTGTAGTTATAGACAGAATTTACAACCACATAAAAAGCAAAGAAAAAAATTCCGAATTTTCTGAAACAATTTGTTGTGAATGATTTTTCTTGACCGAGGTCTATTTCAGAAAGTGTTTCGTGGAGAGTGGTAATTAAATTTAAAAAAAGAAACAAAACAAAGGCTAAGCATTGAGAATGGATTTCATTTTATTTTGTTTCATAAATAATTCGCTTGACAATTTTCTTCCACTTAGGAATGACTATTTAATTTTGATTAGTCCATTAATCTATAGAAAGAGTCTGCGTGTGTTGGTGGCTTGATTAACTTGAGTAGGCATGCTCGCGCACATACATTTGGGCGTGAGTGTATTGTATCTAAACCAACCCGCATTGTATTCCTTCGATCATATCAGCAAATTGGACATGAATGATTTTCGGCAGCACAGTCTTTGAAATAATTTCGATCACTTAATCAGAGATTAAGATAGAACGTTGTCAAGCAGAGGTAGGGGTTCAGTGTGAAGAATTGTTTATGTTAACTTGTGACTGCCTTATATGAATGGATTCATCGTGAGGGCTGCAAAATATGCAAAATGATATGCAAAAAACTGAGCCTTTCGACGATTAAAACAATAAACGGTCATCTGAAGATGCGTAGGTGCATGTGGGCACGACATGTGGGCTAATGAATTTATTCTCAACTCACTGTCAGAAGATGTAAAGAATCGAATCAAATAGTATGGATAACAGAATCTGTTAAATTTAAAATAATTTTCCACATAACGTCTAGTGAATCCGAGGCAAAGCGCAGCTTTTTTTTTGCTTGCAAATAATTTATGCAAAACGGAGTAAATTATGTCAAAAGGGGTAGACGATCTCCGACGACGGCTTCACTACGCTACAATTGAAAGTTTCAACTTGCATGTAATGAAAGATTTCTACCTGCCTCAAGAAGGCGAGTAAATAATCAAAGTTTCAAATTCTTGTTCCTTAAAGCTCAGGGGAAAATAGGGTATAATGACTAAAACACTATAATGCGTTGATGCTAGTGTGGAGTGACGCTTAACTTCAAACGCAAGCAATGCAATGGTACAGCCTGAAATATTGCTTGTGCGATCTTACGTTTTTTGGGTGACGTTCACAAAAACGATTTATATTTCGATCGAAAGGCGTTTTGAAATAAAGAGAAGGTTCGGTTAACAATTTGTTAATTCTAATTACCGATTAAGAAATATGGAGATCCAAAGTCGGCCTTAATGCGTCCCCCTCTGACATATCTAAACCAAAGTGTTTAAAAATCTGATAAAAAAATCACAAAAACTTGGCTTCGTTCAACATGTTAAAAAATTTGCGTCCATTTTTTACACTTCCTACAGAAGTTTTTGTTTAAGACAGGAAAGCAGGTGATAAATAAATTTTTATTTCAAAGTATGCCGGAAGGACTACCTATGTAACGCAGAACGATAGCTCCAACGCAGTCTTTCTCGCATAAAACCATCTCCAAAAAGACTTCGTGTAATACTGCAATAACATTATGAGTCCGAAAATGCAATTTGACAGGAAACTCAATTGATAACTACTTTCTGATGCAGGGTAAAGGACGCATAATCTTTAGATCATGCTACAGTCCGGGATGTACCTTGGCATCAACTAACAAACCTCTACATCTGTCACGATCTTTAGCCACATTCATTTCATTCATTCATCATTTAGTTTATTGAGTCAATATTAAACACATTAATTAATTTATGATTACATTTTTGTTTTCGTGATAACCGACTTTGGACATATAATCTGGTTAAGCTCAAGTATAATAACTTAATTAATAATTAAGATCTTTAGCCACCTGCCCCCAATTACGCACACCAAGTTGGGTGAGGCCCTTCTCCCACTCCAACTCCGAACTTTGACAGTTGATAGCGGCCATATTATTGCTCCATATGCCCCATCCACAAAAAAGGCGATTCAACCTCTTGCAAAAACTATAGAGGTATATCCCTGCTCAACGTCGCCTACAAGATCCTGTCCAGCATACTGTGTGAACGTCTAAAGCCGTTTTGCACCACACTAATTGCCACATAGCTGTGTGGCTTCCGGCCCGGCAAATCGACTAAAGACCAGATCTTCACACTAAGACAAATCCTGGAGCAGACCAACGAGTTTCAAATCGATACACACCATCTTTTTATCGATTTTAAAGCTGCATACGACAGCATTCATCGACAGCTTGGTCTTGATGACTGGAAGCAGCGTGCCCAGGACCGTCAACGATGAAAGGCAGCGATTTATCAGGCTCAGACCCTACATGGGTCGTAGGCCTACTAAGTAAGTCATAAAAAACAGAGACTATTTTTACCACTTAAACAGAATTGTTTAATTCCCTGAGCGCGTGCAGGACAATGAATTAAGGATGTTAAGTGAATTTCTTGGAAATGCATTATAGTAATTATCTTTTTATAGCAGGTGCTGCAATAGCAAAATGGATGCCGGAATTCAAATGAGGAATATGTATAATATTTATATTTAATATTATTTGTAAATACTTTTAATACTTATTTTTTCCAATTCTGATGTATTTTTTTTATCCTGAAGCGCATGAGACTATTCCCAATTTTCTCCGTTCTAGAGATATTTTCCACTTCGTGACCATTCTGCGCCACTGTCGTTCTACTCTGTTCAGTTATTTACCTTTTTAATATTATCGGAGTTTATTTGGCTGCAAAGAAAATTTAACAACAAAAAATTAATGATTTTTTGACAAAATTAAAATTTGATTGACGCATGAATTTAATTAAAAAATTAAATAAATTTGTAATTCTTCGTTTACGATTTTTTTACGTTTCCATTTTTGTTAAATTGTTTTATGTTTAGGTTTCCTATGTTTTGAAGAACGATTTTGGATCTTTTATTTAATGTATTATATCTGGCCCAGTTCACTCCGATGAATTTTTAATCATGACTAATTCATTTTCGACACTGACTGTACTTACTAGACTACTACAACTATTAGAAAGCAATCCAGAAAAAAACAAATGAAATAAAAACGAGCCGTTTGCAAATAAATCATAATTAATTTATTGAAAAAAAAAGTATTATAAGTATTTTGTGTATTTTGAGTGTATTCTGAATTTGTGCACATTTTTCACTCTTAGTCTAATCTAAATATATTGTCTTCGGGTGATAGGCCTATCTGATTCTGCAGTTCTCCAACAAATCGATAGACCTATCGTATTCCCCACCGTTTCCTCATCGTAAAAGTACCGCAAAAATCTCTTCTTCTCTTCTCTCGTAGTTAATTTTTATCTTCTTCGCCTTCATCTCCTATCGTCTTCATATGGATTCGTTAATTTTTTGCAAAAGGAACCCTAGCAAGGACTGCTAGAACTGAATTGCGCCGGAATCTGTGAAGCAGACGCCGCTGGTTGCCGCAGCATAGCCTCCGCTGTAAATCTGTAGACATATCGTTTCCCCTCCGTCTTGTTTATAATATTCTTGTCGTAGTAGTACCGCAATCCACGGCTCAGCTTCTCGTAGTTCATTTTTGGCTTATTCTTTCGCAGGCCCCATCGTCGGGCGATTTCCTCTGGGTTCGATAGTTTGAATTCCCAACCGTCACCGGTCCATGAGATAAAATTTTCGCAGGTTTTGTCCATCAGCAGCTCCAGCAGGAACTGCCACAACTGAATTTGGCCGGAACCTGTGAAGCAGGGAACTTCACCGGTTGTCGCAGGAGAGCCTCCAGTAGCTTGTGCTACTTGACCCATCGAGCTCATGTAGGCCGCTAGACTATGTTGACTCCACTGTTGCGGCCCAAAATTGTATTGATGTGATGCAGGCGGCGGATAGTGACTGTGTTGGAACGCTGAAGGAGGCGGTGAGTATGGAAGAACGTTGGGCGATTGATATTGTGGTCGGGCATAAGGTTGGTATCTGCGTTCACCAAGCGTACCCGCGTAGTAATCTGGTCCTGGTGTATAGGTTATGTTTGTTGCCAATTGGTGCTGCTGCTGCTGCTGTTGTTGTTGTTGTTGTGGAGTATGGGACCCTATCACCGGGCGATAACTTTGCTCCACTCTCTGCGACTGGGAAAGTTGTGAGATTTGTTGCTGTTGCTGTTGTTGCTGCTGTTGTTGCTGATGTTGTTGCTGATGTTGTTGCTGATGTTGTTGCTGCTGTTGTTGTTGCTGCTGCTGTTGCTGATGTTGTTGCTGTTGTTGCTGATGTTGCTGCTGTTGTTGCTGATGTTGTTGCTGTTGCTGCTGCTGTTGTTGCTGCTGCTGTTGTTGCTGATGTTGTTGCTGTTGCAGTTGATGTTGTTGTTGCTGATGCTGATGTTGTTGTTGCTGATGCTGCTGATGTTGTTGCTGTTGCTGCTGATATTGCTGTGTACTTCCTGATGCTTCCATTCCAACACCGCCGCCATCTTCACAATCCTTTTGTAGTATCTCTAAGTGTTCCCATAGTATATCGCCAGTAAATGGTGGAGCAATCGCTAAAAATCTCTCACGTCCCAATGCGACCATCTCTCGACCGGTCATCGTTAGGAACGGCTGAATATTCATCGACACCAATGAGAACTCCTTAGTGGACCAATTAAGCCAATAGATCACATGAGCTTCAGTCCATTCGCGAGGATCTTTGGTGATGTTATAGTGTTGTACTACCTTCTCCCATGAGGAAAACGATGCCTTTAGCACCTCGGTAACTTTCTTATTGGTACCCGGTGTGAATGGTGATACTGGTACATCCAATGATGTTTCAGGATCTGACAGATCCGATAAACTCAGTAATGTTGAGCCGCCTTCGGTTCCTTGCAATGATGAGCCCTGCTGTAGATGCTGCTCCTCGTTTGTGAATGCGTTCATATCCAGAACGAGATTTGGTAGAAATCCTACGTTTCGACTAACTCTTAATGTCATCTTGGATTTTAGTGTGACCTCTATTTCTTATTTCACTTCACTCTATTTTTTGTGATCTCTTGTAGTTCGAAAAGACGACACGACCTCCTTGCTCAGATTTTGACACTGAATTAATGAAGGCTCGGAAAATGCTCGGCTTTTATTCCAAAAATTGCATAACAGCAATAAGCAAGGGTCCACAGCCTTCGCGGTTGATTGCAAATTACTTTCGCGAATTATAGGCCTACGAAAAAAAGGGCCTTATATTTTATGGCCTGCCATTGAGTCCTTTTGGGAGGCTGTACCAATAGCAAAAACATTTTTAGGAATTTCCAAGAACTTTTCAAGCAGTTTTTAAGTTAATTACTAGCTGATGATTACGTAGGGTTGATACAATTAGTTTGTGTTTCAAACCCAAAAAGGGTTCTTCAAATTGTCAAAAAATTCTTAGAAATTATTGTAATTGCGTTGCGTACGTGCAGTAGCACGAGTAGACACGTTTTTCTGTCACCTGGCTCAAGTAAGCTGTGATCCGAGAAAAAATAAATCTCAAATTTGATGCAAATTAGTTTTCCTTATAAAATACATTTTTGATGCCTTATTAGTGTCATTCTCTACCATTTTCTGAGGGGGTTCTGCTCCTAATTTGAGGTCAAGGACAATACTCCAATACTCACCTCACCGCCGAAGTTTTAGTGGAACATCTCACCAAACAGGCTGAATCAGTGCAGTTAAGCATCACAAATGATCTCGTCAAACATTTTTGTTCTAAAAAGAAGTCAGAAACTGGCAAGTCATTCTCTTTCTTTTTTTCTTGACCCCATCGAACTTTGACAATTTTGGAACTCTTGCTGTCTGTCGTTATGACCATGTTGTCTTACATTCACGATGTTTTTTTCTTCGGATAATGCTTCAGTCCTCCGCAGTGGGCGCCGTGGTGTAGTGGGTAGGTGCGTCGACTCCTACGCTCGAGGTCGTCGGTTCGAATCTCGAGAGAAACATCAAACATTTTTTCACGGCTCCACCTCTTTCGAGTCACTGACAATGCCCAAAAGGTATAACTGTCTAGAAAAAAACTTCTCAATCTCGCCGTTCGGAGTCGGCATTAAACTGTAGGTCCCCTCCATTCGTGAGAGAACAATAGCACGCACAACACAAGTGGTTACTGAGAAGCTAGGCCCAGATCCACCTTGGACTGTAGTGCCGCCATTATTATATAACGCTTCAGTCCGTGTTGAACCTTGTCACGTATGCCTTGACCAGCTCCATCTTTACGCACTTCAAGTTGGTTGATGCCCCATTCATTTTGTGCATCCTACCATATCAGTGGTCTTCCTGTATTGTTCCTCTGGGTCAGATACTAAGAGGATCTTCACACCGCAGGGTCGGTCTTGCCTTCCTTCCTTCCAGATTTAAAAATTCTCTTAGTCCACCTTGTGAACGGAAGACACACTATTAAAGCAGACACTTTATCACTTCACAATTCTTTGCATCAAGTCTCTATCCTCTACCTCTCCAACTACCATGATCTTTGGCAAGCTGCCTTCACCTCCTCAGTTGAGTTGATTGAGGTCCCTTGTGTGCGCCACCTTAACCGTGGACATCTTCTGTTCCGTTGTCCCACAGGCTCGGAATGGAAGAGTCTTCGGGCCGGGGCTAAGTTTTCCATGCGCTTTACACGGTCTAGACATCTAAGACGTTGGATCTATAGGCACCTAGCTATAATCATGTCGCTGCACAGAGCCGCCTATTGCGACATTCGGTGCCGTGAAATAACGCCGAACTCCAAATGTCACGTGCCGTGAAATTCCGATCAAGCCGGTCAAGTATTCGCTTTACCCACATTTACTGTCAGACCCATTTTAGCAGCTTCAATGCCAGCAGACGCCTCATTGACGGCTCGCTGTGTTCGCCCAATCACGTCAATGACATCGGCGCATGCCAGCATTTGTACAGACTTTTGGAAGATTTTGCCTATAGTGTTGACCAATAGGTTAGGTTGGGAGGGCTTTATGCTGTTGCCAGGAATTATACCCAGAGGCCGTGGAGGCTCATTGTGTATGCCCTGCAAAGATTGCCCGAGGATTAACGCAGAGTCAGCATGCAATTACCAAAACCACCCCGTTCTAGTTATAAATTTCCTGAGGTCAGGGATCTGAACCTTCGCCACATCATTGACCTCGTGAAAGAACCTTGCTTTTATTGTATACCAGTGCAGTGGCAAAGGAGATGCTCCACTGATTCAATTTCTTCTTCATCCCTACAGCTCCTACAGAAATCGTTCGCCGGGAGGTTTAGTCTCATAGCCATTGCACCTATCGTGCACCTATCGGATCTTGTGGCTTTTAAGCTCTTTAATGAAGTCCTTGATGGATTTGGAGTTTACGAGATGCGAATTCAATGCCTTCAAGGCCGCTTAATTGTCCCAGCGGAAGGTGATTTCCGTGCCAGGAAGGTCCATTTGCTGTACAATCTGCGCAGCTTTCTTAATGGCAAAGATTTCTGATTGAAATACACTATAATAGTCAGTAAGCCGATAAGCATTGTTTATTCTTAGTGTCTCACAGAAGATTCCGGCTCCCTTACCGTCTTTTGTTTTCGATCCATCAGTGAAAATGGGTGTACCTTTGATGAAGTCAGGCTTTTCCCAATCCTGCCTATCTGGGATAAAGATCGTAAAGTTCCTTGTCAAAGTCATACTCGGGTTTTTCGTAGTATGTAGTAGTCCAGAGACCCCTGCGACTGAAAGATTTGTGCAAATTTGAATGTCCGTAGCTGTTCGGATGCCAATTATGGCATTCCCATAGTCTGAGGGCTGATTTGCGGCAGGGCTTTTGATGAAGAGTTGCAAAGGTTGAAAGTGAAGCATCGTTTCCAACCCCGTCTGAGGGGTGGATTTGAGTGTACCAGTAACGCCGGCTAGCCTTTGTACTTTGTTAAAGTTGCACAGGTAGGATATTGTGTTAACTGCTTCCCACCAAGCAATACTGCCGCAGGTGAGGATAGGTCTCCCGATGGCCGTGTACAACCAGTAGATAATGTGTGGTTGTAAGCCCCATCTTTTGCCGAAGGTCTGTGTGCAAGTGTAAAAAGCGTTGAGACCTTTTTTTCATTCTTACCTCGGTGTTCCTCTTCAAGTTTAGTTTAAAGTCGAACGTAACTAAAAGGAACTATCTCATTGGAGATAGTGATAGTGTTGGCCAGAAAGTTCTGCACCATCTTCTCAAGAATGATGTTGAAAAAGTCTCGTGGCAACGCGGCGTTTTGCCTGAAACTTTTTCCTTGATGGACCAGCGAGAAATGTCTATTGTCATCCTGTTCAGTCTGACGAGTTTCGCAGGAATGTCAAAACTGGACATTTTGCTGTATAGCTCGTCTCTATGAATGCTGTCACATGCGGCCTTGAGGTCGACTAATAGGTGGTAGTTGTTGATCTGCATTTCTACATTTTTCCTAGTATTTGGCGAGTGGACTTTTCTCGGTCTGAAACTACGCTGATAAGAGTGTCTCAGATTGTTGATGAAAGATTTCAGGCGTTCACCCAAAAAAAGCAGGGATCTTGCATGCGATGACTCTTTCGAGTCACTGACAATGCTCAAAGAGTATAACTGTCTAGAAAAAAGCTTCTCAATCTCGCCGTTCGAAGTCGGCATTAAACTGTAGGTCCCCTCCACTCGTGACAGAACACACAACACGTGTAGTTGCTGAGAAGCTAGGCCCAGATCCACCTCGGACTTCAGAGTCACGAAATTGAGTATAATTATAATTTCGCTTCACACTAACACAACGCGCTGAAATAGTGACGGCCTTCATTGAAAATAGTCGTTCAATTGTGTTACCTCAACCTGCATATCGTCGAAAATATCGTGGCCAAGAAGCACCGTCTGACAACACTGTACGTCGTTTGGTGTCAAATTTTGTTGACCACGGGACGGTGAGAGATTGTTGAGAGAGAGTGTTGTCGAAAACCCACTGCGATCATCATTTTGGCATTAGTGGAAACACCTTCGGCACATTTGCATTTGCTTCCCGTTAAAGTGCCCCGTACACAAGGGTCGTTAGCTGCATTTTTCTGGTCTTTACCATAATTGCGGATACCGAGGCGGTGGTTACTTATGAAAACTCCATCTGTCGAAGCCCATATCCAACGCAACCCATGCTGGGCATAGAAAATCCGCCCCCAAAATCAAAACTTGGGGTAGAGAGGAGCATACTTCTTGGATGGCTTGAGTGAGCTGAACAACGTCGGCTTAAGTCAACGGTCGACTTAAGCGGTTCATAGAAACCACCAAACGATTTAATGGGAAGGGAGAATCGCATGGTACCGCAACGGGTCTACGGTGGTCTAACCTTCAATCGGCCACTAGAACCCAACCTAACCTAACCTGCATAATGCTCCTTTTCTGTTGTAACTTAAAAATAATTCTTATAAGAAAATGAAGTGAATGACTACGGCTGAGTTTGTAAACGTCAACAAAGTGCGCAACACTGCCTATGTGATGCGACGCAACTATTTTTTGATGTTGCGATGCATCACGATGCTTTAATTTTGTTGGTTTATAATTTTGTGTTTCAATTGTTTCTTTTTTTTTTGTAAAACTGTCAAAGAAATTGGGGACAATTTTTTAAATAATTTGGTTAAAAATGTTGGCAATTACAATGCCAGCATACTTCAATGTATTTTAGACAAGAAAAAGAGACAATTGAGTCGGAAAATGAAAAAAAATCCATCGCATCACAATAATTTATGATGCGCTCGTTACTTTCATGTTGCATTTTAGAACGTGATGCAAAGCATCATTGCCAAATGTTTGCAATTAACACGCTTGACGTTGCGGTACTGCGCTAATGTTGCGATTACGAACTCACCCTACATCATTTCCAAGAACACTATTTCATCTCAGACATCTGATAAGGAAATCTTAATTCCAAATTGATTTTAAAGAAATAGAATCCAATGACTGCTCCTTTCGCATGAAATGCAGCTGTACATCTTTCTCCTTATCACTTTCACCACACATTTGTTTGGACTGGATTTTCTTTGCAACATTGATGACCGTGATTTGCATACGGCTGTGATGTGTTTTACGCATGAACAGGGATGGAAAGTGATCTCATATGAGTCAAATGTACGCTTTCTATACATAAATACCTGGATTGACAAGAAAGATGTGCGGTTGTGGCAGTGGTGCATCTTACTTTGTTTTAATAAACATACTTATGTGCGGAAATGCCTACGTATGATTGTGTCCTGGGAAAGAAAAAAACTGGTGGAGTAAATCAGAATGGAAAGCAGTGGATTCTGAGTCTTCGTGTATGGGGATGGTTCGGACATTTTAAAAGAATTAATATAATAATAATAATAATGGCGGCGCTACAGTCCGAGGTGGACCTGGGCCTAGCTTCTCAGCAACCACTCGTGTTGTGCGTGCTATTGTTCTCTCACGAGTGGAGGGGACCTACAGTTTAATGCCAACTCGGAACGGCAATATTCTTTTCATTTCGCAGCAATCTCTGTCTGGTTGGTGGCTTAAGATAGTCCTAAACGACGAACATGCTCGCCGAACTTGCTCGTGCTCGCCGCATTTTCATTGTGTGTGGGCTGATTCGCGAGCCGGTCGCTGTTGGCGAAAAATTTCGATTTTGTCGTGTTCGTTGGCTTTGTTGTTCGCCGTGTAGGGCCATGTACGCGAGCAAACTTAATTTTTGCAGTGAGCGCCGCCGAGTGTATATCGCGGATTAAGCACAATGTTTTATCGAGGAATTCACCACTTGCGCTTCCCTATCACACATGTTGACGGTTTGACGAAATAACACGAAATGAATGTTCGTCAAATTTGTTCGCGGTGTAGGGGATAACGCAAACGAGCAAGTTCGGCGAACATGTTAGTCGTTTAGGGCTACCTTTAAGGTCCAATAGAGTGTACTCACGCCCAAATTTTTCAACGGTGCGACGAATTGCCTCCAGACTGAAACCATAATGACGACCGTCCTCGACGAAATTCTCGTTGCGTATTTACAACTGAGCCGGAATTTCGATTAATTCGCTGCAGTCGTTGTGAGGGTGTCCCAAGCTTGAGGCGTGTGTTCCAATGACAGTGCCATGTGATGACAGCGATGATGACATGTCTATTCTGATTAGACAGGGTGAACATAAATTAGCAGGTTAGCAAAAAATACGTTTAAGCAACATTTCATCATGAGGTTGTGCAATGTATTTGCTTTGGGACATCGCAATCAGACCCCTTAAACGCACTCGCTGGGAATGCCAAATAACTTCCCAATAGAAGTCACACTAGCTCTAAAGCCGAAGCCTTTGATAGTCATATGCCCTTATCATGTTCCTAAGTACATCGGCTGTCACGTGCAAATCTACGAAGACTGTGAAAGTCTAGTGCGCATGGGTCGACGCACTAACCCACACGGTCACGGCGTGAAGAAAATTACTTGCTTTAAAAATTCGACAGAATAAGCTGCAACAAAACTTGTTACGACGCTCGCTAAAGTCATCTGAAGGAGTCTTGAATGATTTGTGAAAATGATTATCATGAAAACAACGTCAATGAGATTCGTAATAACATTGTGGACTTGGACCTAGCTTCTACAGCAACCACTCTTCTCTCACGAGTGGAGATTCATGAGATTCACAGGAAAATATAAGTTATTACTCCTAAATAGTCAAGAGAGCTTCCTTGTCGAATACTTTTTTTATCGTTGCAAATTAAACGTCAAGTCACTGCTTTACAAAAGGTTTTGCTTCACACGTTTGTCTACACCAGACAAATTCCCTCGATCATGCCTACGTTCCATTGGTCGTGTGCGGAAAATAGGGACAGGTGTTTACAAGTTCGAAAAAGAAAAACACAAATCCAACTGGAATCACACTAAAATCATTTACTGCTCACTCCGCCCGCCACGATGAACATACATATGTAAAAGAGCAACAATGCAACATAATTCTTCGCAAACGTCAAAATGAATACGAAAACGAAATGTGTGAGAGAATGATCCAACGAGAGACCCTGAACAGCATCTTAATTGTCCATACAACACTTCACTACATGGAAGCAACTGTCATCGGATGTAAACAGTGCAATCATGAATACACCATAGAGGGCAACGAAAGAAGACTCCTTGGTGAACCTCAGCATGCAAAAGAGAAAAACACAAAAACGTCTCTCTCGCCAGCTTAGCTTACCATTGCACCTGTCGTCATGCTCTACAAAATGGTTGGTGCATGCACACACATAACAGAATGTACAACCAAATCGTCCCATGAATGAAATCACCGGCAAATGCACAACCTTCTCTGTAATCCACTGCTTTCGGCTCTGTTATGATGCTGTAAATGCACAGAGCACACTCATGCTCATCTGAAGTCGAATTCTTTGTTTTACTTCCACTGCTGCTGCTGCAATTGAACCGGATACGAGAAGCACAAACTTACCAATTCTCCCACAAACCGCGGACAGCGATCGGCAGATAAGTGCGCCGATAAAACAAACAAAGCATGAGTATCATTTTTTCGTGTAAAATATTTATTTCTTGATACTGTCGAAACGATTTGATACATAAAACATTTTTTTTTCACTTTATTAAATATATATACTTGAGTCTTTCGGAAGCCCCCATTCATTATTGTTTATCGTTACATTTACATTACAGTAGACTGTTTTGCTTGTTTAACACTTTAAAATACAAGTATAAATATCGTGTATATATAGTATATATGCATAGATCATGTGTGGTTTTTGTGTATGAAAGGTATGTTTGATTCATTTTTTGTTTGCATATTCGCTAAGTTTTTTTTTTTTGATTTTTTGTTTTTCTTGTGGTTGATCGTACAAATTACAAGTGTGTATAGTAAAATAAAATTACAGTTATAATAATAATATGTATATCTTCCCTAATTGTTAGGAAATCAATCCAGACACAAACAAGTGAAATAGAAACGAGTCAATCGAAAATAAATTATCATTAATTAATTTAAAAACATACAAAAAAAAAAAAAAACATATTTATAATATTTTGTGTATTTTTTTGAGTTACAATTTGTGCACATCTTTCACTCTTAGCCTTAACTCTAGTCGTCATCTTTATTGTCCGTTTTAAGATCATATTTAGCACACAGTTCCTCGGGCGAGAGGCCTATCAGGTTCTGCAGGTCGCCGACGAATCGGTAGACGTATCGTTTGCCCGCCGTCTTGTGTATAATATTCTTATCGTAATAGTACCGCAAACCACGACTCAGCTTCTCGTAGTTCATTTTTGGCTTATTCTTTCGGATGCCCCATCGTCGGGCGACTTCGTCTGGGTCTGTTAATTTGAATTCCCAACCGTCACCGGTCCATGAGATAAAACTTTGGCAGGTTTTGTCCATAAGCAGCTCCAGCAGGAACTGCCACAACTGAATTGGGCCGGACCCCGTGAAGCAGGGTACTCCACCGGTTGTCGTAGGATAGCCTCCACCGCCTAGCCCTTTTTCTATACCCATCGAACTCATGTATGCCGCTAGGCTATGCTGACTCCATTGTTCGGGCCCGAGATTGGATTGATGCGACGCAGGCGGCGGGTGATGACTGTTTTGAAACGCTGATGAGGGCGGTGGATAGGGAACGAAATCGGGCGGTTGATAGGATTCATGATACCGTGGTCGGGCGTAAGGATGGTATTTGTGTTCACCTAGCATACCCGGATAGTAATCTGCTCCTGGTGTATGAGTGGATGCTGAGCCTCCGCTACCTCCTCCTCCACCGCCGCCGCCACCACCTCCACCGCCACCGGTGTCCATTTGATACGAGGGCGGGGGCGCATGATGCGGATGATGGTGATCCATCCAACCGTCATCACTGGTTCGTAGGCCGGGTTCTTCTTTGATGTGGTGATAGAGTGGTGCTCCTGAATTGGAGCCACCTCCTGTACCAGCGTTCATTGCCATGTGCATGTAAGTTAGATTTAGCGCAGCCGTGTTGTTGTTGTGCGAGTAATCGGCGGCGCTCCTTGTGTCCCCATGACCAACTATTGTGGAACCACTACTATTGCTACTACTACTGCTACTTGTCGTACTACTATTTGTTGCCACTTGGTGGTGTTGTTGCTGTTGTTGTTGTGGAGTATGGGACGCTATCACCGGATGAATGCTTAGTCCCACTCTCTCCGACTGGGATAGTTGTTGTGACATTTGTTGGTGCTGTTGCTGTTGTTGTTGCTGCTGCTGCTGTTGTTGTTGCTGTTGCTGCTGCTGCTGTGTGGGTGGTGGAGGTGGTGGCGGGGTACCGCTATGCGGTGTTACTGATGCCCCCACCACCACTGACCCATGCGAGGTCGAATGAAAACTGCTGTTATCACTAGAAGAGTAATCTTGTGCGGTTAATCTTTGATTATTGTTGTTACCTAAATAATTTGCTATTTGGTCTGGTCCACAGATTGACGACGATCCACCCATATATGAATTCATTCCAGCACCGCCGCCATCTTCACAATCCTTTTGTAGTATCTCTAAGTGTTCCCATAGTATATCGCCAGTAAATGGTGGAGCAATTGCTAAAAATCTCTCACGTCCCAATGCGACCATCTCTCGACCGGTCATCTTTAAGAACGGCTGAATATTCATCGACTCCAATGAGAATTCCTTAGTGGCCCAATTAAGCCAATAGATCACATGATCTTCAGTCCATTCGCGTGGATCTTTGGTGATATTACAGTTTTGTACTTCCTTCTCCCATGAGGCAAACGATGCCTTTAGCACCTCGGCAACTTTCTTATTGGTACCCGGTGTGAATGGTGGTATTTGCACTGGTACATCCAATGATGTTTCATGATCTGACAGATCCGATAAACTCCGTAATGTTGCACCATCTTCGGTTCCTTGCAATGATGAGTCCTGCTGTAGATGCTGGTGCTGCTCCTCCTTTATGAATACATTCTTACCCTGAACGAGATTCGGTAGAAATGTAACTTTTCGATTCTTTTTCAATCGCATCTTAGGTTTTAGTGTGATCTCTATTTTTTTTATTTACTTTATTCTATATTTTTTTTATTTTTTTGTGATCTTAACTTATGTATAGTTAAACTATATTCTTTTTAGTAGTGTATGTGGTGCGTATGTACAGATATTACGAAAGATAGTAGTGTATTATACGATTTGCCCATTTATACTAGATGTAAACAGTAAACACAACAAGAAGTTGATCAACGATGCAAAATTAAAAAAAATTTCTAATTGAAAATGAAATCAAAAAAAAACAAAAATCAAATCAAAAATAAGAACAGAAAAACAGTAGTTAGGAAGTAGGAAGATCAGAGGACGAGATGGAGTCTCACACTCTCTGCGTAAATGTATCACTTTTTCAAAGGATTCAAAATAAAAATTGTAAGGGAAAGAAATAATAATTGTGTTTAACTTAACAAATTTATTACAAAAAGGCCACACACCATAATCTCTGCCTCTCTCTGTCTGTTTGTCAGTTTTTTCCCCCGCGATCGTTGTTGGTGGATGGATGTTCGTAGCAGCGACACGATCTATGTGCGCTCTTTCCTGGCGCTCCGCTGCCGCTCTCTCTTCTCTATTTTATTCTCCCTCTCTCGCTCTTGCTCTCCTTCTTTCTTTTCTTTCCTTCTCACTCTTTCTCTCTCACTCTTCCCCCCGTTGTGTGTATATTTGTTTGTATATATGTCCGTAGGTAAGAAGAAAAAAAAAATTACTTCCTCTTCAGTTCATTCATGGATAGAATCGATCGTGTGTATAGTTGTAGAAAAAAAAAACACGAATCAAAGAAAAGAAAAAAAAAACCCCCGAGAAAAGGCGTTCAACAAGTGATCCTCCGGATACGGCAACGGCAACGACAACGACGAGTACGAAGCCTATTATCGCACTTGCGCATGATCCACATTCAGTTCTTTAGTTCTTTTTGGGTTTTTTCTTTCGTTCATTAATTTGCACCGCGAATTACGCACTGATTCATAAAAAATTCGTTCTTCTTTCACCGATTTTTCGAGTTTTTATTTGCCTTCACTTTGGATTTCGTTTTTATTCAATATTTCACCACTCGCCCGAATCAGTTTCTTTTGAGACGAACAACTATGAGATGTTTCTGACTGACTGAGAACAATTAGAATCTTTTTTTTGTATATTTTTATCTCTGCACACTTTCGATTGGAACACCACACACCAAATTCATTCTGTAATTCTTCCACAACTAGACGGTCGAACTATAAGCACCACAGACGGCGACGACAACGACAACGACTACGACGAAATGATATTCAACACATTCAGCGTTCCTCTCGCTCTGGCTGCCGCTGCTGCGCTATCGACGAACAGGCAACACACACAATTTTTTGACAGTTCACTTCCGCTGCAAACCAAACAAGATAAAACAACAGAAAACGATGAAAAAAATGCCATTTCAAATTGAAAACAACATAACAAAAAAAAGCGCACCTGACATCACTCGCGCTAGCTCGCTCTGGCTAGTGTCGATGCCTGGCCATATGGGATCTCATCACCATTATCATCGAACAGGGTTGGCTTGAGTTGGGACTGAAGTTGAAGTTGGAATTTTTTTTCTTTTCTTTCCTTCTTTTCGTGTGGAGTGTGTGGAGAGAGCGAGTTACCACAGCGCAACGGCCAAGGCAACCGAAATGGTGGAATTTTCGTGTGGCATTCCCTTGATGGTGGTGGTGTGCGTACACCCGCATGAATGGTTGGCTGATGGTGGTGCTTCGCTTCATGTGGTGGTATTTCTTTTTTCTTTGTTTTGAAAGAATGACAGTTCGGAAGGGTGGCTATCGTACGATCGTCGCAAAGTCACCACACAGTTGGGTAAGCAAATAAAATTCACTTGTTGCATCTTCCGCTAATTCAGATAATTTTCAGTTTAGGGAAAAACCACGTTTCTGAGCTAATTCATGCAACTCATCAACCAATTGAAAGAATTATGATGCTTCAAAAACTGAAAATTTTGAGTTAGTTAAATTTCCTTGCTTTTGGTTATCCCGAAAAGATTTATGGACTCATAAAAATGACCTGCAACGCATGCACGTGCACATACAGCAACGTTCGCAAGAAAGCACTACGTAATTGCGAATTGGCGTCGTGTCCATGGAGATGGGGTAATAGACTGTTTAGCAATTCATTCCTGTTTATGACCTATTAGGTTGAATTCCCGGGAAGGGTAATTAAGACAACAAGGCCTAATGATTTGCAATGCAGTGACGCCACGTTCGGGATAATTTTCCTAATAATTTATTTTTAAATATAATACTTGGCGTAATACTTGTAAGACTCAGGGTGAGGTTATAAAACTAAAAAAAAACTAAAAGGTCGTCTATGTAACACTGATGTAATTTATTGGTCAGTTTTATCTCTTATTCATGTCTTTTATTGCTCTTTGCCAATATCTTCTGGGTTACATTTCTAAGATTGTCAAAAATTAGCAAGAATTTGTAAGAGATTGTGAGTCAATTTGGATTGTTGTCGATTTTAGGTCATGATGACTTGAATTTGGTTTAAAAATTGTAAAATAATAGTTCCATTGTCATTTTATTTTTTGTTATAGTAAAGGGACCGACAAATTAGCTCCGGCTGAAGAAACTTCGACTCTGAGCCTCTGGGACAACGCAATAGAGGACGTCCACGTACAAGGTGGCTCACAAAAGTCGAGGGAGAGCTCGGCCGGCTTGGTGTGCGAAACTAGAGACAGCTGGCGAAACCACCTCGGCCTGTAGCGCCCTAAGAAGAAGAAGAAAGGGACCGACTTGGAAAGGGACCAGTGGGAAAATGCAACAGACAGCTTCCATGTCTAAGGTGGCGCACCCCAGTGGAGAGGGATGTCAATCAACTTTTTTTGACAGTTAGCTATTTGCTATTGACGCGAAGTCATTGAGGCACAGCACCACGTAGCGGCATTTTTTGTCCCTGCCAATGTCTATAGAATTCTGACAGATCGTAAGCAGGAACAAATTTCCATAAAATCTTTCAATTCGGTCGTGATTTAAAACGATATTATCTATTAGAAAATGAATGCTTTTAACTACAGTAAATGTTTTAATGTTGAAAGCATGTACCAAAGTCTGGATTTAAGTGGTTGTCAAGTGATTATAAGAGACAGTTCAAGTATAATAGTGCTTTGAAAAATGTGAAAATTGCACTTGTGGCAAGAAGAAATTGTTGTTTTTTCTTCTTTAATACAGCGTTTGTTTATTTAATTAATCAACAAACACAGTTTGCATTATGTACTAGTCACTTAAAATTCAATTGAACATTAAAAACATAAAATTTCCTGGAACACACGTGTTTTTCTTGCATTTTTCAAGGCACAATTGTGTATAATGTATCACTTCTAAACACTTCACAACCAACAATATCAAAAGCAACATATTTTTACTCGATATTCCATAATAAATTGTATTTGAAACTAACAATTTTATGTTAGCTTTCACAAATTTATTTCTCCACCAAATTTCAAGTTTCAATATAAATTTGTTCCCGCCGTTGAACTGTCAGAATTCTATATTCCCCGGTAGCTACAAAAAATTTCCGCCAGAAGTACTTCAAGTCGTCAATTGGGGAGGCTTGTTGGCTGAGTGACCCGGACTGTAGAGTCACAAGAAGAAGGCGACTAAAGGGAATTTAGTGGTTAAAGTTTAATATCTTAACTAATTTTAAAAGCCGCATCACTTCCGCCACTTGAATTTGCACCGTGAGTATTATAGTCATTAAATCTTGAAGAAATGTTGTTTTCACGGTGTCTCCAGTGAATGCCATGTTGCTACTTTAAAAATCTATTAAAATTGGGTTGAAATGGTCAGGTAATCAACTGAGTAAAAAATTGCTAATCTTCCTACCTTCTTTTTTTTCGACTAGCGCTACTGTCCTGGGTGGACCTGGGCTCAGTCACCATGTCTCTCCTAGGCCTCAGCCAACGGCCCTCTTATGGGCCTCAAAAAACAAGCCATTTCATCCAGCACGTTCTTGTGCTAAGTGCCTCCAATAAGGTTCGTTCAGCTGACTTAAGTTTGTGTACACCACCGGTGGCCTGGTTTTGTTTTTACCGCGTTGTTCCTCTGGGTCGGAGTCGAAGACTTTTCGGACTTTTTGGACACAGTCATTGTTCAGATATTTATCCAAATGTCGAATTAATATGCACCCTCTTGTGGTTGAGACTCTTTGTAAATCGTTGCATTGGTGATGTAAGAGAAATGAAAGCCGACTGGATGGCGCAGTTGGTTAACCCTTTCCTATCTGACGGTACTAATTAGTAGCGACTACTTTTCCGCCAAATATTTCAAATACCCGACTCCGTAAGGGACAATTATCATTGTCGATCCTTAAATGTACCATTTGTTAACTCAATGATAGATCGTTATTCGAATTATGGGGAAAAATAAACAATCTGTGAAGCTTGCAAGTTGAGACTTGAATAAGCGGCGGAGCAAGTGAAGTGCGAATATTCCAAAAACTTATTAAAAGTAGAAATTTTATTGCGAACAGTTTTTCAGAATACCCTGACGTCGATTAGGTAGGAGATAAGTGTTCATAAAAAGTCCAACAAAGTTCCTTATTTTGTAAAATACAGACTTTTTGGTACAAAAAGTTCCTGGCGGTGCCAAAAAGTCTAGGTTTTGGAAAGTGTACTTAGAACTCCATTAAACCTCTAAAAAAGAATATATGTTATGTTGTTTCTTTTTGTATATCACTTTAAAAGATTTTAATGAAAAAAGTTATATTCTCTTATCATTTCTAGTAGCCGTTAGGAAAGGGTTAAGTGCCTGCCCCAAGTTCGAGGGGTCCCAGGTTTGACTCCCACTGAAATCGATTCTGGTCCAGTCACCATTTGCCGTTGGGATCAAATTAACGGCACTGGAGTAGGTTGCTACCTGGCAGGACAATGAACCAGTTTTAAGTCTGAGTGCTCCAGTAGTGTTTCAAAAATCCTCCGAAAAAAAAAGAGAAATGAGTTAAATTTTCGAAATGCGACATTTGTTGACTTAAACCCTTTTTGATTAACACCACACGTTGTGAAGCATATGAATCATCTCAATCAATATCTGTAGAGACAAGTAGGAACAAGGAAACAGATTTTAACTTCATACAAACGTGCCCGGTATGATTCGCTACGTCCTCTTCTGGGGATTGTGTCCCCCAGTTGTTGCAATGGATCTAATTATTCCCAAACGTCCCAAATTTCACCGGAGGCCTGGTTTTACTTTACCGCGTCGTCCCTCAGGGTCGGAGACGAAGACTTTTCGGGCCGGAGCATTGTTGTCCATTCGCTCTGCATGAACTAGCCATCTGAGACAATAGACTCCAATTCATTTGAACAGGTCGATGTCCCTGTATAGCCCACTAAATTTGTCGTTCAGTTTTTACCTTCAAACCATCAGTGCATATCCGAAGGACTTTCCTCACGAAGTGACCAAGAATCTCCTCCTCTGCTTTGCGTAATGTCGACACTACTGCGTCACACAGCAGGACAGGAACTAACAATGTCTTATGTACAAATGCATTGATTTTTCGAGAGAGGAATTTATGCCTTAAATGCTTTCTAAACCCAAAAACACAGCGATTGATATGAGTAATCCTTCGTTTTATCTCCGCGGTGGTGCTATTGCTTGAGTTTACTTCGGATCATAGGTAAATACATTTTTTAACTGCCTACAGTCCAAAACGTTGGTGTTGGTGGAACTTTTTCGCCGACAACATGTACTTTGTCTTGCCCTCAGAGGCTGCAGGGATGAGGAAGAAAAGCAGACGGTTACTCATCTCTCCTGCACGTGCAGGGCCCTCTCCATCCATAAAAAAAATACAGTCAGCGTCAAAAGTGAGTAAACAGTCATTAGCATTCCTCTAAATTTAAATTGACTGGATTGGTCTACGTCTGACTTTGATGCCCCAAATAAAAGCTCTGAAATCATACTTCGAAATAAGCTGTATTTCATTTAAAATAACAGTAAACTTTAAGAAGTTTATTTAGTTCAAAAGAAAAAAGGGATTAATACAGGCTTCAAAAGTGAGTGAACACCTGTCTTTAAAAAACAGTATCTTATTGAGAAAAAAATTTACTTTGTATGCCTTTACCGCTTTTTCAGTTATCGTATGTGGCGGTCTTAATTTTCATACAAATGTTTAACAGAATCGAGCATTTATGTCTTACAGTCACTGATACAACCATATATACACTCACTTTTCAATGCTGTTTTTAGCATTTTTTTCTTTGAAATTCATTTAATTGTTTTATGTATACATTTATGTTAAATATTATTTACCATATTTCAAAGTATGACTTTTGAGCTTTAATTTGATATCAGATATATCCATGTCTGTTCTACCTCATTCCAGTGAATATTAATTTAGTGGATAAACCTTCAGCAGATGACTGAATGTTCACTCACTTTTGACGCTGACTGTACCTGGGAGGCTACTTTTTCACTGGTCACTTGAATGGGCTGAACAACGTCGGTATCTGTCAATTTAAGCGCTTCACAGTAAGCACCAAATGGTTTCATGGATAGGAGAAACAACAGACCTATGTTGGTCTAAGTGAGACTGCTAATTCGCAGTCAGCATCCTTAACCTAACCTAATCTACCCTCATTCACCGCAAAATCGATCTTAGTTGTTTCCTTTTCAATGCTCACAAATACCCAATTGACAGCCCTTCCATGATGGCAAAGTCATCGGCATATGCGAGCAATTGCACAGATTTCTGGAAGATCGTGCTTCTGATGTTGATGGTTGAGTTCCGGACGTTCTTCTAGGGAATAATATTAAAAGGACATTGCGACACCTTGTCTAAACCTTTTTTTAACATCAATGGTCTCGGCGAAGTCTATACCGACCTTGACGGAGCAACGTACATTTTCCATTGTTATTTTCCAAAGACGATCGAGTTTTGCAGGGATGCCAAAACTAGACAATTTACTGTGTAGTTCGTATAAATACTATCATACGCCGCGTTAAAATCAATAAACAGGTGATGGGTATCGACTTGAAAATCCTGGGTCTTTTCCAAGATCTGCCGCATTGTGAATATATGTTGGAAAATTAACTTTGCTGGCCTGAACTCGCACAGGCGATTCACAAAGGTTTTCAGGCGCTTAAACAGGATGGCACAGAAGATTTTATATGCGCTGTTTAGGAGATGTATGCGTCTTTAGTTGGCACAGTTTAAAAGATCTCCTTTCTCCAGGATCGGACAAACGATACTGAGATCCCATCCGGGCTGCATCTACAATTGAACGAGTATATGCATATTCCCCAGTGTTTACTATTCAACCGCCTAGTCAACCCGGTGTCATCGTATGTCGATTGTAATTTCTCTCAAATCTCTTTGCAGTTGATACTTCATGAATGCTTACATAAAAATCTGGAACTCCGTCACACAAGTGATGACGGATGCAATAATTATTGAACATACCTCTTCTCTGACATAAAAATTAGAGCAGACCATTATACAAGGTGGCGCAAAATTAATCATCTTATAGGAAGATGTTGTTAAGAAGCTAGGCCCAGGTCCACCTCGGACTGTAGCGCCGCTATTATTATTATTATTATTATAGGAAGATGTTATAATTTTTGCAAATGGCGTCAATCATATTTGACATTTGTGAACTAGACAGCTACACCATACAAACAGTATACAAATGACAAGCCATTCTCAATCTCAACGATTTTATGTCAAAAATCATCATGAACGACGAGGTGCATTTCCACTTAAGCGGTTACGTCAATAAACAAAATCTTCGTTTCTGGGGCACTGAAAATCCGCGTGTGATGCACGAAGAGACATTACATCCACTCAAAGTCAACCCGGAGGCATCATGATGCGACGTTCACGCGGGAGAAGTGATTGGGCCATATTTTTTTGAGATCTTGTGGAAAGTCATAGAAAATGCGATAAAAGGGGCATAAATATGTAGTTACTTGGCGGATATCATCTTTTCGACTTAGCTGAAAAATTGTTCATGTCCAAATAAAGATTTTCATCACTCTAAATCATTTTTTTTTATTTAGTAAAAAAGTAATTCAAAAACAAAATTGAATGATTCATTTTGCACCACCTTGTATTTTAAATTTATTTAAATAATTTTTTTGATGTGTATCTACACATACACATTTTTATATACAAGGTGAACGATCGTTAGTTGCTAATAGTTACGGACACAAACATTGTTCAGATATCATTCCAAGTGTTGAATTAATATGCACCCTCTTGTGGTTGAGAGCCTTTGTAAATCGTTGCATTGGTGTGGTGTTATGAGCTAAATGGACAAACGTTTTTAAATGCGGCATTTGTTGACTTGTACCCTTTCTGATTAACACGTAACGTTGTGAAGCATATGAATCATCTCAATCAATATCCGTAGAGACAAGTAGAAACAACGAAAGAGATATTTACTTTATACAAGCGTGTCCGGTGTGATTCGTTCCGCTCGCTCCTGGGGATTGCGTCCACCCGTTTTTCCAGTGGATCTAATTATTGCCAAATGTCCCAAATCTCATAGGTCTGCGTCGAAAATTTGTCGAAACACAAGAATTTCCGTTAATCCCTATAAATTACAAATTAAATAAATCTTTATTTTAGAAAAGATGAACAAATCGTAAGCCTTTAAGGCTGCGCCCATGCAATGAGCTACGAGCGATTAAGCGATTGAGCGACGCGAACTCTACAAACGACGTTTTAGTGGATATCGGGTGTAGAATTGCCCATCAGAGATGGTAGGCCGTAGTTGCTCAGGCTCAAACCTTCCAGGGCTCGCAGACCGGACAATTAAGTTAAACGGCGATGCAATACCGCTGTCAGGCAGAATGTTCCACTCAATTTAGACCATGACAGACGAGATGTTCGTTTCTCCGACCTAGATGAAGTGAAGATAGCCATATCGAGATTGAAGTCTAAAGGGCCACCTATAATGACCGAACGAAAGCTTAAGAGAACTGAAGCAACTCAAGGAATACATAAAAAAAATATTCTGTGGCAACCGCTTCGTTCAGTTTCGGTCAGTTAGTTCACTTTTGCACAATTAAGGCCTTTATGCAGGAGCGTAATAAATCGCTCTTTAAGTATGCAAATGTCAGTTGACAGCAGAATTCTTCTCAAGTTTCTATTATCAATTGTGGAAACTTTGAGATTTGACGATGCTTTAATTACTTTTCTTTTGCTTTTGTCACGTTTTTTGCTTACGTTTTCGAACGGCTATTACAGTTGGCCCTTAACAATGCTGCTGGGACGCATGGATGTTTGTTCAAATCTTCGAAGCAGCTAGAGATTATCAGATTGGGCGCATGTAGCAGCTCATCTGTAAGATATGGTCGAAGAAAACCATGTCCGATGAGTGGAATCTCAGCAACGTCTGCCCGATCCACAAGAAAAGAGACCTCTTTCACTACGACAACTATCGAGTGATAAGTCTTCTTAACATCGCGTATAAAATCTTTTCCGTCGCTCTGTGTGAACGCCTAAAAATGTTCGTCACCAATCTGAAAGGTCCTGATTAGTGTGGTTTCAGGCCAGATCTTTACACTGTGGCAGACCCTGGAAGAAACCTAATTTGCAGATCAACACGATCATTTCAAGACCGCATATGACAAAGTGCATAGAGACGAGCTATACAGCACTATGTCTAGTTTTGGCTTTCCCGCCAAACTCGTCAGACTATGCAGGATGACGATGGACATCTCTCGGTGCTCGATTATGGTTGGTAGCGAACTCATCGACTCATTTTTTTTCTCTTTTTTTTCGGAGATTTTGGTGGTGTTATGAGCTAAATGAGCACTCAGACTCAAAAGTGATCCATTGTACTGCCAGGTAGCAACCTACTCCAGAGCCGTTAATTTGATGCCAACGGCAAATGGTGACTGTACCAGATTCGATTTCACTGGGATTCGAACCTGGGACCTCTCTAACTTGCGGCAGGCACTTAACCGTCAGTCATCCGGTCGTATATATCAACTCATTTGCAACATCGTTCTCGAGATGATCGTGGAGAACTCACTGGCCAGCAGTAAAGCCACGATCTCGCAAAAGCTCCGTACAACTGCTAGCGTAAGCGGATAAAGCGATTTCTCGAACACAGCGAGCCGTTAATAAGGCGTTTGCTGGCATTGAAACGGATGCGACATGTATGAGTCCGACGGAAAACGTTGCTGTCATCGAGAAATGACGCACAACTTCGATGACTTGACCAGAACGTCAGCTATGACTTAGAGGTAGTCAAAGACTTGAATTGAATTGAATTAAAGAGAATGGGGAGTGATTATACAGTCACATAGCACTGCGACCACAATAGATTTATTGTCAAAGACTTTGTCTACCCCGGGAAGCGGTGTTATGAATTTCAGTACTGAGATCATACACAGAGTAGCTCTAGCCAACCACGTTTTTTTTGGAGCTCAAAAGGCAGTTGAGTAATAGATGCCTCCCTCAAAAGACCAAGCTGACTTTGTGTAGGACATTGATCATCTCAGTCGTGGCCTACGGCAAAGAGTCATGGACGATATTAGAAGTGGATGGTCCTTCTAAGAGAAAAGTTCGATATTTGATCCTGGTTACGTTGATGACGATTAGAGAAGAAGTTTCAATACGAACTTTACGGGCTATACAACGACATGAGTCTAGCCAGGATCGTCTACGGATCCCATGCCTAAAGTGACAAGCCCATGTAGAGCATATGAATAACTTAGCTCCAGCCCGAAGAACCTTAGACTCTGACCCAGATTCTGAAACAGAGGATGTCCATGATTAATGTGGCGCTGACAAATGAAGAGAGATCTCAACTAAATTGAGCAATCGCTGGCAGTCACCGAAAGATCGTGTTGGCTGTAGAGGCTTGTTGGTGGAATCTAACCTCCACCCCGGACGTATCGTCGCACAAAGAAAAAAAACAGTCCAATTAAATCATGTGTTATCAGAAAAACAAATGTAGCAAAATATCGAAACACACAAGCAACTTTAACTAACGCGATTCACAACATTTTGCATAATGCCAGCGATAAAGAAGAACTGAAGGGTGTTTTTGTTTAATAGTACGTTTACACCGCATCCAAATTCAACATTTCTGCTAGTTTCTGCATTTCAGCCCAAATACATTGCATTTCGCCATACATTTCCTGCATTCTGGAATGCAACATTCCAGCGAAATTCGGAATTTCGTCGCTGCATTTGTAAGTTCGTTAAGTCTAACAATCCTCTTTCCAAATTCAGCGCGTCATACAATGACATTTCAACCCTCTGACATAAACAAAAAACAGCTGTTTTATCATTAGTTGAAAGCTTCGAGTGGACATAAATTTCAACGACATATTTAATATGTCCGAATTAGCACTTAAATTCATCTTGAAATTAATATAACAAGCTAAATGGTTGGACGTGGACGCAGTGGCGTAGTGGGTAGGTGGATCGACTCCTACGCTCGAGGTCGTCGGTTCGAATCTCGAAAAAAACATCAAACATTTTTTCACGGCTCCACCTTTTTCGAGTCACTGACAATGCTCAAAGAGTATTACTGTCTAGAAAAGGCTTCTCCATCTCGCCGTTCGGAGTCGGCATTAAACTGTAGGTCCCCTCCACTCGTGAGAGAACAATAGCACGTACAACACGAGTGGTTGCTGAGAAGCTAGGCCCAGGTCCACCTCGGACTGTAGCGCCGCCATTATTATTATTATTAAATGGTTCAACTACTTCTGATTTCCAATTAGGAAAAAAATATCAATAATAAATTCTGACACCAGCTGTCATTTGAAATGCTGAAGTTGCAGTGGGAACGCAAAATTGGATTTCGAAATTTGTTCTCTAAAATGTTGAATTTGGGTGCGGTGTAAACGTACTATACTACCACACATACTAAAGGGTGGTCCAACCATAATGCACGATGAGTCACACCTTGACGTCAAGTTTTTTTGCCCAACTTAATTTGACATTTCTTTGTTTCGGTGTTTGACAAATTCAATCGTGGAGAGGTAAACAATTGAGCAGCGCGTTAGGATTGTTGAAGCCTTTTACGAAAATGGGCGTTCAAATCAAAATGCATTTCGTGCACTTCGTGATTTTTTTGGTCAGCATAATCGACCACAATCGGTAAAATTGTGCGCAAATTTCAGCAAACTGGGTCTGTATAATTGTTGAGTGATTGTTGAAAAGCCGATGCATCCACAAAGAGTGACTGTTTGGTGCGGTTTATGGGCTGGCGGCGTCATCGAGCCTTACTTTTTCGAAAATAAGGTCGGCCAAGCAGTTACAGTGAATGGTGTTCGCTATCGCGAGATGATAGTGGACTTCTTGTGGCCAGAAATTGAGGATATAGACCTGGACGACATCTGCTTCCAACAGAATGGTGCCACTTGCCACACAGCCAACGAAACAATGGCTCTTTTGCGCGAGAAATTCAATGGTCGTGGCGATGTTAATTTGGCGCCACGATCATGGGATATGATACCGTTGGACTTCTTTCCTTGGGGATATTAAAAAGAAAACGTGTACGTCAATAAGCCAAGAATAATTCAAGAGCTAAAGGATGACATAATTCGGCACATTAACGACATTATGTCTCAGAGTCATTGAAAATATGGACCATCGGATAGAGGTATGCCACCGAAACTGTGGCGAGAATTCGGTCGATATTTTGTTTCACACATATTTGTCATAGATCCTTCTATCAAAATAAAATAAAATATTTAGATAATTCTCTGAAAACTTTTTGTTTTATTTACAATTATCATCGTGCGTTTTCGTTGGACCACCCTTTAGATGAAAAGTGAAAGGAATATCCACTCCAGATTCATTACCAGTGTGAATATAGGATAAACACAATATTTACTATTTTAAAGTCAATCCTGTTTTGATTACAACTTTAGTAGCAGACTAAATGCTTGAGGTCTAAGATCCCCAGTACCAAAATGGCTCCAAAAGCCCTGCAAAGTCGCTAAAAAAGACACACATCACATATTTTAGGGAGCATGCCTCCAAGCATATTATCCACCGTCATACGAGGTATCGTATAAAAACAAATCAATTGCGACATTCGTCTGGAAGACTTCCGTAGTCGCTAAATAAATTATTGTACATCATTTCCATAAATCAATGCCTTTGTCTTCAAACACAAATCCTATGCAACTGTCTGTCGTGACAAATGATCTTTCTGAATGTGCCGACAAACTTCCACGAAAAAAAAGACCAGACCACCATTTGATCCTGCTTTTGTTAGTCAATTAGACAAGAAAACCAGGCGCTGCCGCTGAAGCACTAACGTCTGCACACTAATTGCCGGCTGCATGTGTGCAAGATGAACTCAAAGTTGAGATATTTGTTTTGTCTTCGATTAGGCTACTTCCTATAATTATCGGCGAGTATTTCTAGGCCATAAAATCTGGCATCGATGAACCTGTTCCGTTCTCCGGATGTAGGCACCCTTCTCAGCAAACTGGTTTTTATAGTCGGTAAGATCTGCGATTTATTGCACGCAGTGGCACGCTACCTCGGGCGATTATAACTCGCGACCGGAATACACAATCGTGTTAAATGTGTGGACTGGGATCTGCCGCTGCACAAGCAATTCGTCTCCTTTCGATATTTTCAAATGGAAAGTCCAGGTATTATGATGTACTTCGGATTTTCTGCTCATAGCAAGATTTTGGGGTTATTCTGAATGAATTCAGGGAATCGATTCAGTGGAAGCGGTAACCGCATGTTAATTCTGTGGGAATCTTTTCTTTGCGACAACATATGGATGCGCGTAATTCACGCTTATTCCCTACTCATGTTTTTACAGACGGAACAATGGAATTTGACACATCAACCGTTTTCGGCTTATTCTTGAAGATTGTAAGCCAAAACCGAAGCCACAAACGGTCTCCGCATTACATTTTATTAAATGCGGATTTGGTAAAAACCAAGGTCAATGCGTAATCCAACGTTGTGCATTCATGTCTTGCAGTGGTGGACGTCTGCTTTACTAAACAAATCTCCCATGCTGATCCCGTGTTATTTTCTCCAGTATCGCTAATAAGTTTCCATTAGAGCTGGACAACTGCAGAGTAGGTGGAGAACAGATTTCATTTTTTCTTAGTCCTCGCAGCCTCTGCAGAAGTCGCTGTGGGGGATTCATAGATGCATAGCCTGAGAGTCTATTGCACAGTATTCGGCAAATCATACCACCCCATTACGTACATCATTGCGACTAAGCCTGGAATAGATCTGCAGCAATACTGCTGCATTCATTGATGCATGCAGAAATGCAAAACGAAGCACGACGTGCAATAAGTTTTGACATCTCGCCGCATTAGTTAGCATAAATTCTTTTTGCCTTGCACGTGGAAAGTCTTAATAAATTGAAGAAACAATTATTTTGTTATTGCCTCTGAAATCAGTTAATTCCTCTTCCATTTCTGGTTTCTCAATAGACTTGTCCAAAATTGTACCAAATTGTACTAGGTTGCTGATCTACTACAAGCGGATTGCATCAAAATTAGGTATGGAAACAACTTGAATCGGTGCATAGCCGTGCAGTTAACACATGCATATAAAACCATGTTCTTTAATTTTACTGCACGCATTTTGATGCATGTCTGTTTCAAGCATAAGGTGATCATTGTTAATGATCTTTATTTGCTCAACGGACTCTCGTCGTTGACCGACTGTCTACATTAAGTCATCTTTTATTTGCAAGTCTTCATCTCAAACTTCCTTCTTTAGGAAACTTGGCGTATATTTTGTGCAGGGTTGAGAGCATCGCTCTTTCATTTCTTTGGAACGCGGTAAGTCCTAGTAATCGAAGTAGGGTTAGCATAAAAATCTATAGAAATTGATCAGTTACGATGTTAAAATGTTCGATGCATTGCGTCTTGGTTGCTAAAGTATATTGTCCAGCCAAGTTGAGGATTTTAACCGATATCACTGAGTTATTTGTCGCTGCTAATGATAATAATAATAGCGGTGCTACAGTCCGAGATGGACTTGGGCCAAACTTCTCAGAAACCACTCGTATTGTGCATGCTATTGTTCTCTCACGAGTGGTCGTTGCTACTTCTGCTTAAAAGACGCTGTAGACGTCATTTAGTGGTAGGGATCTTTTAATTAGGTCATAGAAGACACATGCTTCTGCATATGCGCCTGTTTTTGAACCGTCAGAGTATAGGGCAGGTTCCCCTTTCACTTACTACTCCACCCAAGCGCTCCTTGGTTGGTGGCAGTCAGTCCGACTTATTGTTCGTGTGAAATAAAGGGTAACCAAATAGCAACGGTAGTTCCAATTCAATTCTTACGTTTCAGCAGCTTTCAAACTTGCCAATGGCGTCCAGCTGCTAAAATATACAGTAAAGTTTGTCATTTCAACATGCATCGTTTCACGCTCACCGAAAGTGCAGAAATTATTAAAAAATATTATCGAAATTCCGACTCATACGCAACGTGAATTTCGTCGTGAGGTCCCAGTGTGTAGGAAATTCGTCGCACCGTGCAAAGTTTGAGCCTGAATACACTCTTTTGGACCTTAAGCCACCAACCAGACAGAGATTGGTGCAAACTGAAAAAAACATAGCCCCCATAGCGACCAGTATCTAAGATGACTCGGAAATCTCGATTGGGCGCCATTCAGCTGAATTGGGCGTCGCCAGAGAGTCAGACCGGCTTATTTTGCGGTTGAATTTGGGCCTACACCCGTATAAGATTTTGTTAACGCAAGAATAACAGTCGAATGAGCATAGACATCGTCTTGAGTTCGCTAATTGAGAGCTGGAAATGTTGACAATATATCCGAATTTTGAACAAAAAATCAAATTATCGGAAGGGACGATTTTTGGCTCAGCAACTCTGTCAACAAGCAAAATTGCAGTTATTGGAGCGAACACAATACACAAGTGTTCGTTCAAGAATCAATACATCCACAAGGATCGACTGTTCGGTGCGACTTGTGGCATGTCGGCATCATCGGATCTTATTTCTTTCGAAATGAGGAAGGAGACATCGTTGCCGTCAATGGTCGCAGGTATAGAGCGATGTTGACCGACTCTCTATGCCCAGAGCTGGATAATATCGATTTATCCGAGCTGTGGTCACATCGCTACATGCCATACAAGCGACGCAACGCTCAAAGTTGTGAAGGAGAAGAGCCATCGCACGACGAGCGTACATCAATTGACCGCTGCGATCATGCGACTTGACACTAATCGATTATTTTATCAGGGGCTAAGTCAAGCTAACAAGCCAACCTCTTTGGACGAGCTTGAGGCCAGCATTCGCGACGCCATTGCCGGAATAACGCCGCACATATTGCACCGAGTCATCAAGATTTCGACCAACCGCTTGAAGCACTAGCAACGATGCCGATATGGCCACATGAATGACGTTTGAATTCATAAATAATGGCATGAAAGAAAGTACCTTCAAAATAGAGCCAGAATCAATTTTATATCTCACACCGTAGTTTTATTTAAATATCGTTTTTATCTGGTCACCCTGTACATGATGAAGATGTTCCACATCCCACAACCCTACTTCTTTTGGCCTCATGGTGGTTGAAGATGTCGAGGAGCTAGGAAGTGGTATTCCCATGATGACTTTATAATGGAAGCGGAAAACCGAAGTAGAGGTGATTGTTTTTGTAAACATAAAGAATAAATGGAGAATTCCCGGTCCTTTTTATCTCAAATTTATTTGCAGATTTTCTTTGCAAGCTTTCAGAAAAAATTATAGTTTTGTTGCTTTATAATACAATATAAATTTAGCAATGAGAGATAATTCAGAGCCCTTGTCTAATACGTGCTTCCTATTCTCAAATGAGTGGAGGGCCTGTTAAGCAGCCTTGAATACACATCGAGAAGTGGTTCTGAGAAGAAGCTTTACATGATTGATTGTGATTCCCGAGAGGTGTTCCATTAAAATATAAATTCTTTACACTTTTCGTTTATCCGGGAGTAAAGCGTCATTCTTTTTTAAAGAATAAAATTAACACCTTACTCTTAAGCAAGACAACAAATTCCGCTTTTAAGTATCACGAATTTCGCAGACCTATGTGTTCAGCTTCACGGACTCTATTATTTAAGAGACTAAGAATGCAGATGGTTACGGCCTTATCCAGGCGCAATCTAGTACGGTTTTTGGACACAACCCTTTCTTCCAAGTAAGCTTCTTGAGTGCTTCTTTTGTGACTCTTCTTTGGCAAATGTGTCTTTGTGGCAAAATGATATTCAGAGAGAAACAAATAATTTGCTTTCGGAAGAACACCAACCAGCAACTATATTTAGATATAAGAAATTGATATGCCTTCAGAAACGGTAAGCATATAGTTTACATTTCATTACATTGATGGCGATTTGAAGTTTAATAAGCCTAACTTTGAACTCTATTCGTTGGCCAGGTAATTGAGTCTAGTCTGACGTTTGAATCTTAAATGACAGTTCTGTAGTGGTAAATCTTTTAAAGTGGACAAAAAGTATTTGGAACAACACAACAAAGGATGACCACGGCTAATTGAACCAATAACCTTAAACCATTAGGCGTATGAGACTGGAAATAATTATCAAGACATCATGTTTTTTGTATATTTTTGCAACTTCATACTTACAACAATTGCCGCGAACTGTCAAGGAATCAGGCTAGTTAGAGCAACTCTCAAATGTATCTTCTCTAAGAAAGTATAGATTGATTGATTTAATAAAATTATGCGTGGAACACAATAATGCATCGATGCAACTGTTGTTACATTACGTTGTTAGTCTGAAATAGCAAGCCAAACATGACACCTGTTTTAATTTCTCCAAAAGCGATATGTATAGATGTTATTTGAGCAGTAATAAATTGCATAAAGTGAGAAGAAATAAAGAAAAAAATTGCATAAAATTTGCAAATAATGCAAACTTACAAATCAAATCTTAAGCATGGGTGTGCATTTGAAAAAAAATAATATTTAAATCCACCACAAATGTGGTTTATATTCAACAAACTTTGTTATAATATTTTTCATGTTTTTACGTCAAATATTTATTCACATATGTATGTCACATAAATTAATGCAAAAACATTTTCCTTGCGCACTCCCATTATCAAACACATCCCATGTTTTCATCAAATTTCTCCTAGTACCGAACACATCCTATGCGCATGTCATGTTCTCCCTTTCACACATATTCTTGACTCATTTTCTAAACATTTTGACAGTTCCGAATACCATCGAACTTGATTGCCTCATTTTTGGTTTTTCTCATTTTTCCACGACATTCCGTCACACACTCTCGCACGCAAGAGTACCTTAACGAAAAAAGGGGAGGAAAAGTGAAAAACTTAATTATTATTTTTTTTTTATACAAAACTCTGCATTCGAACAGTTTCTTCCCCATTCCTCGACTCATTTCTCCATCCAAACGTTGTCTTTGCTTTAACAAAACTCACCGCAACTTCATCGCCAACACATAATCCAATAAAAGCGATATAATTCTTTCACCTGAGCGAAGGGGAGACCAAAAGACATCCAAAAAAAGTGAACAAACGTCCAGCGAAATATCCACACGTAGTAGGTAGAGGAATCCCAAAGAAAAAAAAAAGTATAGTTTCACTCAACAAATTTGTAGTGAAAAAATAGAACGAAAAACGAACTAAAAAATTAAGAACAAAACGGAAGAGAGATTCAAAAAAGGATTGTTTCGCATTCGAAGTCCATTGTTGTGCATATGTGGCATTGATACAAGAAAAGTGTACGTTCGGTCGTCGAAGTGGCGAAGTGGTGTTTGCAACACAACAAGAGTGGTGTTCCCTCATTAATTTTGTGAAAAAAAGAATCAGAAAGTAAAAAAAAAGAAACGGTAAAAAGAAGACGAAAAAACAAGTGAAAACACAAAAACAACTTCCTGTGAGGAGAGTGTGTGTTGTGAGTGAGCGTGTGGAGTGTACAGCCCCCCCTAAACGAGACGACAGCAGCAGCAGTAGCAGCACTACCACTGTGGGGAAGTTCCTGTTCCTCCGTCAGAATTGTTTTCGCCGCGAGTAAACCATGTCCTCGACTTCTCCCGCCGCAGCCGGAGGAGGTGGCAGCGGGCCCATAACAGCTGGTGATGATGCAGCTACCATTGAGGAGTTACGCCTGGAGATTCAACGTCTATCCCGGGAGCTAGATCAAGCTAGCAGTGAAAAAATTCAATCCGCCCAATTTGGTTTGGTGCTGCTCGACGAGAAGAGCGCCCTTCAGCTCAAATGCGAGGAACTGGATGCGTTGTACGAGAATACAAAACACGAGTTGACCATAACACAAGAGGTAAGTGTTTCACTTCTAATCTCCCTTCTCCCTTCTCTCCGCGAATGAAAAACTGGGTTAATGCTTCCAAAAATGCGCCCCATTCACAAAGGGAGTGTTCTCTAGATGAAAATGATCCCTGACGGTAAACGCCGTCCCTAATGACAACATCTACCTCGGATTTCACTCAAAATTAATAGAACACAGCCCCGTTTGATGTGGTCATCCATTATTAAGAAATGCCGAGCCACTCTCCGGCTCTTGGTGTGTCATGAATACCTTTATTTGAATAATTAAAGTTAATCTGTTAAAAAATCGATAACCAGTTTCTGTGGCGGTATGCGATGCGATGTGTGGAGCACTGGAGGTTGTGTCCAACCAAGTGCGTTGTCTATGTGATGTAATGAGATTCAGAATTTGTACGGGTGTTAGTCATAGAGTCGTGGCCACTCCAGCCAGCCGTGAATTGATTGATTTGGAATTATGAATTTAAAATCAGTTCCCTGGGCACTTGTCGGGTTGTTCATAACGAATTTGTATCCCCTTATGAATAGCTGAGATGCTTCGGATGGGATTACTTGGAAAACTTGGATTTCGCTTTGTTGTGGTAATCATTTTGAAGCGTTGCAATGGCTCATGGGCTTCGGTCTTCAGCGAGGAGGCGATTGTATCATACGACGCTGATGTTTGATTTCAACAACTTGGCTTTGTTTGGGTTTTTTTTTCGAGATGCTGTCGATCGGTTCGATTTGGACAGAGTACCGATGAATGTTTTGTTGATTGTTTCCGGCTTATGTCTGGGAGCAGTGGTAAGGTAGCGGGTGCAAAACTGACTGACAGGGGGTTTAATTTGTCTTCTTCTCACAGTATGGGCTCAAATCAATGCTGATCAATCAAGTGAATTGGTTTCGAAGTCAAATTTTGAGCGGTATGTAAGTTATGTTTCCCAAGTGACCATCTCTTACAAACTGAAAGAAGCTGTTGGAGCTACCATTATGGAAATAGGTATGGGAAGAGAAAAGGCAACCGTTGGATGTGCCTACTTAAGAATGGGAGCATGTGTATATGGGAGAGCTTGCTAAATGTTACTCTTTGCTGATCAGCCATAAGGATCACGACACAGTCTTGAATTCAGGATCTTAACCGATCGACAAGACAGTGGTTCAAGCATGGATATTAATAATAATATTATAATAGCGGCGCTACAGTTCGAGGTGGACCTGGGTCTAGCTTCTCAGCAACAACTCGTGTTGTGCGTGCTATTTTCTCTCACAGGTTGAGGGGACCTACAGTTTAATACCGATTCCGAAAGACGAGATTGAGAAGCTTTTTCCAGACAAACTCTTTGAGCATTGTCAGTGACTCAAAAGAGGTGGAGCCGTGAACAATTTTTTTTTTAAAAATTGTTTGAACTGGGATTTGAACCTAGACTTGAAAGTCTAATGCGTATGGGTCGACGCACAAACCCACACGGCCACGGCACCCACCAAGCATGGATATTATGACTTCTTATTCGAGTTCCTGACATCCCTTTATTTACCCTCCTTCGAGACAGTTGATTTGTTGCGATCATGGTCCTTGCTCACCTGGCCCTTGGATGAATCAGGGATGAAATGTCTTCTCCATAACATTTCCCTCTCCTGTCATCATGCTGTCGAGTGATAGAGTACTTTTGTATAAATGTTCGTTGGTAGAGAAATATTTCGGGAAGGGGATGTTTCTCATGAAATTGGCTCGTATGGATATCCCTTAGATGAGACAGTTTTCATTCAATTCAACATCGAAATACTTCATAATGTCTTATGTCATCCCAAGATTTTCAGTGTTTTGTGTTTCTCCCCTCTCCCTTGCCTTAATATGCCGCAGTCATAGTCGTCAAACTTGCATTATCCCTTCCAAATCATTGCACTGTGCTACTTAATTGGTAAAAAGTTTCGTCAAAGCAAAGCATACATCTTGTCAGTCAGTCATTGCGTCTAATTTTAGTCGTTGCAGAGCGGAACTGGATTGACATTTAAAGTATTGTCTCCTTCCTGTTCAGTTTCCTTCTTATAGCAGACAAACTGCGGTTGCTATGAAGAATATTACCCAATTAACTCAGCTGCAGTTGAGAACAAGAGGACGTAGACAGGAAGTCTAGTGCTTTTGTCATGATCAAATGCTGTGCAAAGCGCATTATTCATTTTTCCATCACCCATATCTCTCCTTTTGTCAGCCCTACCAGGCACATGTCTTTATGCAGGACGATCTTCGGCGTCTTTCTGGAATAGTCTTGATCACCGAAGAGCACTGATCATAACTTTCAATGCTTCAGAGTTACTGGAATAAATTCTGAAGTCAAATGCACCTGAAATTCAATACATTCACTGATTAAAGACCAACAACAATGCCTTCATTGGGCACTTCCCCAAATAGCGTGACTATAAAATGTATAAATTTGGTACCTCCAGCACGAGGAAAGACTGTTGCGTCCAGTCATAATGGCGATCACTTTCAAGAGGTGCTCATAGATATGGACATGACAACATTTCCTTATAAACATTTTTGAAACACTACTGGAGCACTCAGACTCAAAACTGGTCCATTGTACTGCCAGGTAGCAACCTACTCCAGTGCCATTAATTTGATCCCAACGGAAAATAAACATTTACTCGTACATAGACCTGTTTTTTTTTTCTTATGGCGCTACAGTCCTGGACCTTGGCCTCAACCCAGAAACGTTGGTCATATTCGTGTTGATCGAGATTGGGGTAGAAGATTCAATCACGAACTATACGGTCTGTACAGTGACATGAGTCTAGCCATGTCTTGGGATCCAACGCCTAAAAGGCTAGGCTGTGAAACGCTAATGGACACCTTAGCTCCTGTCCGAAAAATCTTGATGTTTTGCCGCACTAGTGTTGAATGTCCGTCTGAAGAAAATAAAACTTCCTTTTCAAAGCATTTTATTCTGCTTCCAGTTGCATATGATTACTTATTTCATTACTCTCGCAAGTAGAAGTGTAAGAATTCATTTTTCATGCACACTCAAGGCTCTGCCTCATTTATTAATCATGGCTTATTTATTTTTCACTTTTAAAATCTCTTTAGTCATCAGATGCACTCAAAGATGACGCAATTTGCGTCGTCTTGAGCAGAATTTTAATTTATAATCTTGTCTTATGATCGGCATGATTACTAAAAATGTTTACATTTGCTTCTATTTGGTGTGAACATTTCCAGTAGTTTCGCTCTTCCAAAATGACATACGTCTGTGTTCGAACAATCTTACCTTGTCATCTTACCACTTGTCAATCTTACCACTTGTCATTTGCCTTCTTTTGACGTTAACCATTTCTTTGTGATTTCTGCAGTAAACTGCACGAATTTTGACTTGGCAACAAACCTCTTTAATCAATTAGCATTGAATTGAACACACATTTAGAGAAAAGAAAGTAAATTAAACCTCATCTCAGTCAGTTTTCATGAAGACGTGCATTTTCTGTATTCTGACCAGAGTTGCCACTTTACTGTAATTGCAGTTGATGAGCTGCACTTTGTTTCGAAATTTAAATCTACTTCCCAAAATGTAAAATTTAAATCTACTTCATTTGTGGAGTATGCTTTTAGCGCAAAACAAAATTACAAAACTATTATTTATTTGCTTCCTCATCAGAACGGAATCACTTCTCATTATCCATAAACGAACCCATCCGCAATATGCAGTGACACCGATTGGGGACTGACACCTACCGCTGCCTATTTTCAAATGGACTTCACCGTCTTCACCGTTCAACAAAAATATCGAATCTATTACAATTTTTTAGAGAAAAGAAATACAGTCGACTCCCTCTAAGTCGAATTTTCACGGAATATCAAAATTAGTTCGAGTTATAGGGAGTTCGACTTAGAGGATGTTTTTTGTATGGAAAATGAGAGGAATGCCAAAATTAATATGGCGAATAAATTCGAGTTAGATTGAAATTCGTCTTAGAGGGAGTTCGACTTAGAGGGAAGCGACGGTAGTCCTAAATTACTAACACTAATTCTATAGATATACTGATTTGGGTGAGGCTTAGGTCCACCTCGGACGGTAGCGGCCTAAGAAGAAGAAGAAGTAACACTGATTCTGGCCTTTTCACGGCAGTGCTGCCAGCATTTTCTAGTGGAATTTCCCAAACAAAGGGGGAAAAAAGGACATCATATTGCTCAAAATTTACAACTTTCAAAAAAAGTGTAGAAAAAAGCATAGAAACTGTTATGGGCTAACATAAGTGTTTTATTATAACTGCTTTTTCGGCAAAAAAGGTAGTTTCCCACGCTATGCACTTCGCTTTTGTGTTATCCTTTGGCAAGGATTTTAGTCACCTCTTGAACTAAGGGTATTCCATCCATCGAGTGATTAAATAACGCAACCAAACGGAAAGACTGGATGGCGTAGTTGGTTAAGTGCCTGCCCCAAATTAGAGGAGTCCCAGGTTCTCAATCTCAATGAAATCGAATCTGGTCGAGTCACCATTTGCCGTTGGGATGAAATTAACGGCACTGGAGTAGGTTGCTACCTGGCAGTACAATAGACCAGTTTTGAGTCTGAGTGCTGAGAAAAAAAACGGAAGGATATTTTTTCAGAAAGAATTTACCATTTTTCGCATGAAAACACTTTTTTTTTTACCAAATGTGTTAAATAGGAATTGGAATTTCCCACAAAATGGTAAATTTACCACGACCTGGCAGCACTGTTTTACAGACTCCTGTCAAGAGATCAGAATACTTTCTTTTTCTTTAGCATCTCGTTACAAGAGCTTGCACGTAGCAAGTAGCATGCTCAAATTTTAGACGTCACCTAGTAGCGGCAATGTGATTGCATGTTTGACAAGTTTGTTCAGTTTGCAGTTGTCTGGAATGTCTATGGTCCGATGTATGCATAATAGCTTCTCTGTGAATAAATTTAAATGACGAAACAGTAAAACAGCTTGAAACTAGAAACGTCGTATGACTTGTGTAAACGTGCCTTTAGGTAGCCCTAAACGACGAATATGCTCGCCGAACTTCGTATGTAAGATCGTGCCTCTACAGTTGGCCAGGGAGTTTTGCACAATCTCAAGAACGATGTTAAAGAAATCACATGATAGCGCGTCGCCTTGTCTAAAAGCTTTTTTGACATTGAAGGTCTGGGTGAGTTCGTTACCCACTTTGATGGAGCAGCAAAAGTTCTCCATTGTCATCCTATACAACCTGGTGAGTGTGGAAGGAACGTCAAAACTAGACATGGTGCTGTATAGCTCGTTTCTATGCACGCTGTCATATGCGGTCTTGAAATCGACGAGTTTTTTGACATTGTCATGTGAAATTCATCGTTCATGAGCAATTAAAAATCCAGCTTTCTTTACAGTTTCTCAGTCCACTTGTCGCATTCTTTCAATTATGAAATTCAACGCCATTAATTCATCGCCCCCTTGGTCAGTCTAGGTGTGGCTCTCCCACGGGTTTGCCGAACTTCTCCTGCTCATCTCCTGTTACAACAACGTGTCCGTCCCATTAAGTAGATTAACTTATTTTACCTACCATCACAATATTTGATTTTATTTAGATCAATTCTCTGTCCCAAGTCTTCTCATTTCTCCTCGTTTTTAAAAGATTTCTCGAAGAATCTGTTTAACGAATGAATTCCTCCAGCGTTTCGTAAAACAAACAAACCCAAAAGTGACAGCATTGAATTGATGTGACAAAAATGTCGCCTCCAGCGGATGAGACAGCGGTACTTGCAAAAATAATACGTCTCAAAGCATACGCAACGATGACGTCTTCTTCACACGCATCAAGTTTTCTTTTCTAATTAATATTAATTTCCCGCAATATCCGCTTCATTAATCACTAATCGATTGCTGATCGCGCGGCGGAGATCATAGAAGTTGACATCAACTGTCATCACTCCTCACCTGACCTTGGTGTTGGCTGATGAAGTGGCGCACTTCACAGACTCACGTCGAGCGGAATTGTAGAAACTGAACTGAAATTCATTAACTCCGCGTGCTTGTTTCGAGTGCGATTCGCATGTGAAACATGACGCCAGGTCTGAAGAAGCACGTTCGACAGAAGAACGCTTGGCCTGTTCTAGCTGGCAACCGGCCTTCGGGGCGCTATGTAGAGCATAGAAGTGCAAATGCATTTTTCAGCTTGAGTCTGATGTTGTAAACAGCAAATCTGCCACGCCTCTACGTGCGGGTCGGATGAATTCGGATGACAGCACTCGAATGTGATTTTCGATGCGTAAAACCTTGTATTTTGCTTAACCGAACAACTTTAGCTTGACGCCATGTCGTTTCCACTCGAAGAAGTTTGCATATCGCGTTGCAGTCCATCAAGAGATGACAGCCAACTTCTAATGAACTACAAGTGCGCCATGCGTCAGAATCCAGCAGATGCTGGTTTCCCTTTTTCGCTTTTCTTTTTCCCCGCACTGGCTTGGTCAAAAAAACAGAATTCAGAGAATTGTGTCAAGCATTTCAGAAACCATGTTTCTTTTTATTGCACGGCATGGCGAGCCATGGCACGGCTTGTGTGCGAAATGAATGTTCACGTATCACTTCCTATCGTCATTACGCTTGGCTGGTCAGTGTCATCGGAACAGTTACGAAGCTATCTGGAGAAAGCTTTGCCGAGTGCGTCACCTGTCGTTTCCAATGACTTCCAAAAGAAGCCACCATCCGATGACTTTTGCCCGCCACCCCTTCGCACAAATGTTGATTGAGTCTCCGGAAGACAATGATCAACAATTTGGACAATCCATGGAAATCCATCTCCCACCCGTAGAATAATTTTGATTGTGCCAATACGTTGTGCAAATACGCTCAGATGGATCACAGTTGGCAACGAGAGCACCTTTGGTGTGTCCACATCTGCCTAATAACCCGATGTCTTGTGTGCATCGAAACGCACGGTACGGGCGCTCTGTGTGCCGTTGTGTGCCTCGTGCTCAAAATGGCCTTTGTTTCGCTTGACTTTTATTTAAAGTAGATTAGATAATTGGCTCTCCGTTGGGAAGGAGAGCGGATAAATAACTGACGAGATTGTAAAGTTACTGAATCTTGTGGGGATTTCATGGAGCAATTCAGGCGATTACGATAAGAACTACCACACAACGGGGCGTTGCGACCAACTCCAGCCCGTATTATTTATAGAACGGCAGAGCAGAGAGATATAATTGATTGTTTCTATGAATAACGCATCTCTGCGCCGGGTTGTCGTGTTGGTTTATTGAAGTGGAAGTCAATTAAAATGTTTTCCTTTCCTGGCCTGTGGGATCTAATAAGGATTTCAAATTATCAGGCAAACACTGGAAGTGGGTTTGATTGCATTCTAAAAGTGTTACATCGAGATTCGAGGCATGTGTCGGAGCGGAGTTGATGATGGCTGAGGGCGTGTGCAAAAGTGTGTCTCGTCTCGGTGTGACACATGCCATTTGTTGCTGTTGTTGTGAGATTTGTCTATACGTCAACTTTGAGTTTGAATATCATAAAGTCGGCCTAGACGCGTTCCATTTTAGCAGATAGCTGATGTCATTCTTTATGTTGATTTCACTGACAGCGAAAGTAACGGCATTTTAATGTCAAACAAGTGACAACGAATAATTAAATTAAATCTTAATGTTGTTCAAATGATATGCGAAAGAAGATGTGTTTTCCCTTTCAACTTTGAAGTTCAAATGTCTAGGGATGGCCTTTGCAAAATAGGAAAGAGAAAATGGAGGAACGTGATGGACTCTTACGACACAGCTTAAGCTTCTGGGCTATGTTGACGATGTATGTCGACTGACGCACAAAATGAAGATGAAGAAAGAGGCGAAAGATAAATGGTATGGGCCTTTTAACGATCACAACACTTTCCTCAAGTACTTCCAGTACGTCCAGGATACTGGAAACCCTTTTTTTTAAACGGTTGTCCGTCAATACATATTATTCTTTTGACGGCGTCCAGTTCGGGTATGTCATCGGTTGAATCGGCGAAATTCCAGGAAGTATTTCCTGGAAGTACTGGAAGTACTGTTTCACCCGAAAGGGTGACAACTGCATAGCTTACCATGCTATTCAATGGAACCCTGCAACACAGTACGGCAGAAGACTTGACGAACTGCAACAGCTGGGAACAACTATGAACGAACTGAAGCAACTTCCTCAAGTACTTCCAGTACGTCCAGGATACTGGAAATCCTCTGTTTTAACCAGTTGTCCATCCATACATATTATTCTTTTGACGATGTCCAGTTCGGATATGTTATCGGTTGGAACGGAGAAACCGGTTGAAACAAACGAATTCCACTATCCTGGAAATACTGGAAGTACTGTTTCAACCGATTGCCCATCAACAGTACTTCCAGCACTTCCAGGATAGTGGAATTCGTCTGTTTCAACCGGTTATGCATTAATAGTATTTCCAGCACTCCCAGAATACTGGAATTCCTCTTTTTCAACCGATGGCACAACTGAACTGGAGATAGTCAAAACAGTCGCCAAAGCTAAGTCCGCGTTCGGGATGCTGTCCAATATTTGGCGTAGTCCTGTAATTAGCTTCAACACAAAATCGAAACTGTTCCGCGAGAGTGTCGAATCCGTGCTGCTATAAGGATGTAGCACATGAAGAGTGACCACCCCTGTCACAATAAAGCTTGAAAAGTTTCGTCGGTAGGTCCCCACGAAATGTATTGTGAATTTTCTGTCTCAATCGTATCTCTAACGAACATCTCTATCAGAGAACGGACCAGAAATCAAAAGGCGTCATCATCCAACTATGGGAGTGGCAGTGGGTTGGTGACACATTCTGAAAGGGCGACAGCTGCATAAGCATGCTATCCAATGAAACCATGCAACATAGAGTAGCAGGAGACCTGACAAAGTGCAACAGCTGGAGGCAACTTAGAGAGAACTGAAGCAAATCTCCAAAAATCGAAGGAATAGTAGAGGTCCTATAAACCACTAGGGAATACAAAAGAGTGCCCAACAACTTATGGAGGATTAAGAATTGTGATTAAGAATTTTACATTTTTAATTGGTTCATTAAGATACATAAAGACAAGGCTTTGAATATTGAGACAATAAAACTCAAACTCACGACTTTCCTGGCACATACGTGTTCTTTTGTCAAAATGTTCTATAATAGCACAAATCGTCCAATTATTCCTTCAATTCATAGGCGGTCGTGGGCTTGTTGGCATAAACCTTAACGGCCAACAATTGTGGCCGATCGGAATCTTTTGTGAACTTTTGAAATCTTTTGAGAACTGAAGCAACCAAGTGAAAACACAAAAATCATGCATTGTGCCTATAATAACCGCTTCGTTCAGTTTCGTTAAGTTCGCTAACTTTTGCCTACAAATGTCATTTGACAGCTGAATTCGCCTTAAGTTTCTGTGAGCAACTATGGACACTTGACGGAAATTTGACGATGCTTTTTGTTACTTTTCGGTGGATTTTTGAAACTACTGGATCACCCATTGTACTACCAAGTAGCAACCTACTCCAGTGCCGTCAATTTGATCCCAACGGCAAATGTTGACTGGACCAAATTCGATTTCAGTGGGATTTGAACATGGGACCCCTCGATCTTGGGGCAGGCACTTAACCAACTGCGCCAGTCGTCTTCGTTTAGACATAAACTTACGTTTCGACTTGTATTATAATAATAATAATGGCGGCACTACAGTCCGAGCTGGATCTGGGTCTAGCTTCTCAGCAACCATGTGCGTGTTATTGCTTTCTCACGAGTGGAGGGGACCTACAGTTTAATGCCGACTCCGAACGGCGAGATTGAGAAGCATTTTTCTAGATAGTTATACTCATTGAGCATTGTCAGTGACTCGAAAGAGGTGGATCTGTGACAAAATTTTAGGTGATTTTTCGGGAGTCGAACTGAGAACATCGAGCATCGGAGTTGACGCACCTATCCACTACGCCACGGCGCCCACATGACTTGTATTGTTGGCCCTTTATAGGGCAAGTAGCGCCACCCTTTAGTCCGAGATGGACTTGGGCCTAGCTTCTTAGCTGTTGGAAGTCTCAGTTAGGCCTTTAGATTTCAAACAACCGTAAAGAAAATAAGTCAAAAGTTGTAAAATATTTGATCGTCTAAACGGCAAATCACACGACTTAATGAAAGTAAGTAAAGTATATTCTTTTGGATTGTCTGTCTTTTGGGCACCGTCTTGATAGGAACACCTGCGCCCACATCCATAATTGGATATTAATGCCTAATCAATTAAATTATCATGTCCCGATAACGAGCAGTCGCATTTTAAAATAGACTTATGATACATGGCGAATGCAATTTTTGTGAACAATCAACGCTGAATCTTCTGAACCCTAACTCGAAATTTTGAACGAAGCTATAAAAACGAAAATAAGCCTTAAAGCTGAAAAAGACCCCTCTGATATATATTAATGAACAGATCTTTTAAAATGAGGTTGAGCTTTGACTAAACACATTTTGATCTAGAGTACCGTTTGCGGAATATTGAGCATCAAAATCGCTCTCATTTTTAAACCAAAGTTTTTAAAAATCTGAAAAAAATCACAAAAACTTGTGATTTAAAACTTTTTCTAGAGACCACGAATCTCTGTGGTCTCAGAAGCATCCATTTTATTCGTTGTCGCCAAAAATGTGTCGAAGGGGCAAAATGTTACTGCTCAATGCTAGAAATACTGCAAATTCAAAGAAAAAAAACACTGTTTCATCACGACAGTGCTCTTGCTCACACTTTGAGGGTTGTCTAGGTCAAAATTTAAAAATGTTCTCTTCGAATTGGTTGACCACTCATCGTTTTCACAAAATCTGCATTCAGTGAACTTTTTTTTTTTAAGTTTAACGTTTCACTTAAAGAACAGGGATTTTTAATCGATGAAAGTAGTCACTGCATACGTGAACGCCTCTGTGTCAAACAATTCGTGTTGAAAAGTTTTAAAATGAACGTTGAAGAAAACAGAACCAATTTTGATCGAATAAATGCTTGTTTCGATTGGATCAGTAAATGAACTGGGTAGGGCCATTAACCCGCGTGGTTTTGAAAATTTGAAATTTTGGTTATGGTTAACACCTTGAACACGCGGAAGTTGATTAAGAAAATTTCAAACCTTCTGAAATGCATTTCAAAAGTGCGTGTTTGTTTTTACGCAAGTCTGTAGCCTCAGCTGATTTCACTTGTGTTTGCGAAAAAATTCCAAAAATTGGCGCTTTCAGGTCAAAAGGGTTCATTGAATGTCGCATTCACCGTGATCTTCGAAATCCACAGTCTGTTTCTTAAACAGACCAAAAATACCTTGAGTCCCGAACCTTCCTAACCTAAAAACGACTGGCAGTTGGTTAAGTGCCTGCCCCAAGTTCGAGGGGTCCTAGGTTCGAATCCCAGTGAAATCGAATCTGGTCCAGTCACCATTTGTCGTTGGGATCAAATTAACGACACTGGAGTAGGTTGCTAACTGGCAGTACAATGGACCAGTTTTGAGTCTGAGTGCTCCAGTAGTGTTTCAAAAATCCTCCGAAAAAAAACCTTCCTAACCGAACTCTCTTCTCCTATAAAAAAACCTTTGCACGTGTCTTCTCTTGAACAAATCTACAACAAGCCTGCCTATCGCTTGATCAAATCAATTCACGACATTATTTCTTGCTCACATGCGACAGGCAGTTTTGTGCTTCATGTGAAAAAAAATTGCACACCCATTAAAACACACTTCAGCCGCATGCATTGCGATGTAAGGTACGTCCCATCAACGGTGACTTGTTCAAAAAAAACTCACCGCTCACAAGTCTCCGGCAAGCTGCTTCGTCGCATTCAATTGAATCCCCTTCCATGGATTGAGTTGCTCACCGGCCTGGCGCATTAGTCAGTCAATGAAAATCGTAACACATTTCGCGCATTCTTCAATTGGCTCTTGGCATTGTGTCAACGCGGTCTAATTTGTAACATTTCACAAAAGTTGAAGGTGAAGTGGTAATTGTTTTGCTTGCGCAATTCGATGTTTATGTCCATTATTGTCACTTTAGGATTCCGAGTCATTTGGGTCGTTGCGAGATGCTTATCTTCAATTGATGACTGAATGGTGTGAGTTATGTGTTAACGGGGGCGGGGGGTGCATTAAAATCCCGATCTAGGTTTTCAATGAGCTGCGAGATGAGTGATGTGAAAGACATTTGGTGGCAACAGTGGGAATTCTGATTGATTATTGGGATGTGTTCACGAACCGACACCCTCGATACCATCGATTTGGAGATTTTGTGGTCACTGACTTTGTGGAGGTTTTTGAAGCACTTCGAGGCACTTGACGACAGCAGTGGGAAGCTGAGAATTCTGATTGATTCTCGGGATGCGTTCACAAATTGGCATACTCTATACCATTTGATTTGAGCCTTTTATGGTGACCGTATTTGAGCAGCTTTTTAAAGCATATTTTCAGCGATCCTTGTCAAAGCGTGTGCCGAACCTTGAATAATTTGCGGTAGCTCTTCAAGGAAACCACCAACTGAGCGGGTCTTTAAGATGGTTTCGATAACGTCTGCGGTTGCTTTCCGCAAAACCACTTAAGACTGCTTCAAATGATTGTGGGTTTTCCGGAGGAAAAGTCTTTTGCAAATTTACTTGGGATCACAAGGTGAAGCAAAGTTTCCATAAGAATTTTCACTGAATGTGCCCTTTTTCCAGAACAATGGTCACTCGTTTCGAAATTGAATTTCCATAAGGACCGAGTGCAGCTTGCGTGAGTTTGTGTGTGTATGTGTGGGATGTTTGGAGGGATAGAGACCAGTGTGCAGGAGAGTTATGCAATTATTTGATAACCCCTTCAACTGTTCGAGCGAAAATCATGCTCGTTTGCCAATTCCAAACATGGATTGTGGCTGGCGGTGTGCGTGTGTGCGAAATCTCTTTACCTCTCGTCATCACATCGTACCGCAAATAGCCTACATTTGCATTGAAAATTAGCAACAATTGAAGTGGTCATTGCAGGGCGGGGGGCTATCCACCCATCTAATCTCAACCGGACGTACACATCAGCGATGGCGGCGGCTGAAGGAAAATGCGCGCGCGAATTGTGGAAACCATAACCAACCAAACAGACAAACCAACGAACCAACCAGCCAGTCAACCAGTCAACCTCTGCTCACCTCACCTCACTTCAGTTGAAATTGTATAATATGATTCATCATGTAACCAGCCAGCGAACGTGAATGGCCATGAATGATGATGAGGATGTTGATGGGGTGCACTCGGAGTGATAGTGCAATCCTCTTGCAGGAGAGAGACCTCGGTCTGAATTTGTCGTGCCTCTTCAGTGGGCATTCGGACCGTGTGTCTGTTGCAAGTGCATAGTAATCATGTTGCAAAATCCATTCACCCTCACCCTCACCCTCACCGTCAGTCAGAGGGGTAGTGCAGGACAATCGGTTTATTTTTTCCTTAATTAATTAACAAATGCTAACCGATGTAATGAGTCTTTGAACGCAGCACCATCCCCTGTCTCTGTCTCTGGGCACGGTTCTGCTTTGCCAATGTGGCAAAAAAAAGCGAAAAATAAACTAAAGCAAATACGTAATCACTAGGCAGAGCAAGCAAGCAAGCAGACAGCGGTGATGGTGGAGCTTGAGCCGCTACCAGCGTCTACCTGGTGCTCGTGGAGGTTATTAACTAATGAGTAATCATCATGTGCTCCTTATCGCTTCCTCTTTCTCTCCAGTGACTGGCGGGTATGTTCACCGAGTGGTGTTGTCTTGTTTCACCTCGTTTTCTGTTTTTTTTTTTTTTATCAGTTTTCACATTTCGCACGTCTTGTGTGTTGCCTTGGTCGTTCGATGTGTTTGTCATCTCCATCGTCGTTCAGTGCTTCTGGATTATTTTTTTTTTTATGAGCAAAACGATAAAAAGAAGATTCCCACTTCGGTAAGCTTTTGTTGGAAGTCGCTTTTATGGAGGATATGTTATATTTTGGGTATAGTTCATGTTCGTGGTGGCTTAGGGTCAATTTTTGGACCTTTTCCTCATCTCCTTCGTTTTATTAGGCGATGCCATTGGGAAACCTCTTTGTTGCCTCACACACTCGGCATCAATTTAGAAAGCGATAAAGACCAAAAGTTGCAGATAAGTGTGATGATATGAAATTTCGCGAGTGTTGGTTGATTTGTCCGGGGCAAGAGAGAGGGTCTCTGAAAGCCTCTGAAATGCGTATTGATCATGTGCACTTTCAAGGTTGTGTTCGTTGAGTAGACCGCATTGGAGTTGCTTGCGGAAATTAGAATTGATACGGAAACTGAACGTCTTCCAGTTTGAAATGTTGTTTCGAATGGAAAAGTCTTTTGTTAATGTCATCATCGTCGTCGTCGTTGTTGTCGCTTCTCCTCTACCGTCTGTGTGCGGAGAATTTCCAAATTGAATGTCATGATGGAACGGATTGGAGATTATGCAACTCCTCGAATTTACTTTCATTCGACGTTGTTGTGCGGTAAAATGGAAGTAGATCTGAGATATTCCAATTTTTGTGGAGTTCTTCTTCTTGTTCGGTGGAAGAATTCACTTAATTTGAGGAAGTGAGTGGATTCTTTGGCAGATGTTTGTCGATTAAAGTGGATGCAGATGCTTTTGTGCTGTGCTCTTAACTTTTTCCGGTGCTTCTTGAAGAGCTCAATTGGATTTGAGTAATATCCACATTAATCCAATTTTTCTCGTTCTCTTTTTGATTTTGAGACTTTTTTTTATCTGTTTTGTGTTTTTTTTTATTTCACTTAGGGTTGTTGAGTTCGAAAGATCTGCCACGTATTCTGATGCTACCTCTTCTTCTGTCGTGCCCTTGGTCCCTGTGTCACCTTCTTTGTCACGTTTTATTACGATCGACATCGCGGGTAATGGGAACACGGAGTTCAACAATTTGGTGTAAAGTCTAAGTTCAACTGAACATAATTCTTTTAAGAAAATCAACAACCAAGCTTCTTTTAAAAAAAATTGTGTTGGCAACTCTCTTTAGTGTTGTTCCAATTCACCTTTCAATTTCATCATCATCGTCGTGACAACCGGGATCTGGTCCTGGCCTCCATCACCTTTCGAATTCTCTTTGCAATTTTCCTGAATTTCAACTAAATCATCTCTGAATGTGATCGAATCCAAGAACTGTAAACTGTGACCTTCGGTCAAGCGCAAACCTCAACCTTTGCAATTTATCTGATATTTTTTATTCTCTTTGTTTATGTTGTCGTTGTCAATTCATGAGATCAGGGGACATAAAGTGCGAGAGTAAGCACTAAACGCATTTTTTTGGGTTACTCATCGATGGCGTCACCCTGTGGGCAGTTCGGACGCCAACTTTCATGCGACTTTTTTTTTAGTTTTGGTGTCGGTTCAGTGATTTATATTGTTATATTTGGTAAATGCGTTTATTGCTTCAGGGGTGTACTCGTTGCCAAGCATTGCTACACTTCTGAACAAAAAAGACTCGAAATTGAAATTCAGCCGCAGTAGAATAGCAATCAGACTTTGAAGTGATAAATAGTGAAACTGTCACCACAGAGGAATAGAGTATATTTTGGGAATAAGTATCAACATGTGCCATGATTGAGAAATACTTAACGTGAGCTATGGTTTTCAGTGAAGAGTCCATGCAAACAAGCAAGCGATTCAGGAAGTCTGAAACTTGTAGAGGACTCACATTTTTTACGCCTCTAACATGAGTTTTGCTTGTTATTTGTGGATATGTATTTAAAGTCGAAACAAGGCTTTTAGCGTTATCTAACTTTTTCAGCAACCACTCGTATGCTTTTAAACGAATGAAGGTACATACGAGTATGGTGCCTTCCGAGATTCATGCAACTGTGCTGCGGCAGAAATCTATCAGCAAACGATATTTTTATTTTTGCTGTCAATTTTTTGCTGTATAATTTTGTCTGCAGCTGTGTATTTGAACAGTAGGTTGCGCTAAATGTAAAAAAAAAAAACAATTGAAGTTGAAAAACTTTTCCTTCGTTTGACTTTTTTGGTTTTGCACAGCCAAAGCAGCAAAAAGAATAAATTTGCAAAAACTGAGCTCCACTGTGTCATCTGTGTGATTATTTGAAGACAAGTTAGCACGCAGTTGGCTTTATGTTTGAATATTTGAACAGTTATCTGCGCAGCTGCTGTGGGGTCTAAATTCATGAAAGCTAAAGTGAATTTTGAGTGGAAGCGATGCTAGATTACTGGCTCCGTGATGAGTATTTTTTCTTCCTCTTTAAGAAAATTGAATGAAAGTTTCTAAGAAAAGTAGGCTATGCTAGTCGCCAATTTCATCGACTTACCTGGCCACCTGCAAGTTATTAGGCTTGAGTTGTGTCTTTATTGTTTCCTTCGAGTTAGTGGTCAAAATTAAAATTGTATGATTGTTGATTCTCAGACTCTTTTTTGATTCCGTCTTATTCACTGTTACCAGCTAAATAACTTGGCTTATATCTCAGGCCAGCGATCCATAGGGCTTTGAGACTCAGTTTAAGCTGCCTTCCTTCTTTGATAGTCTCGGGCAAGTCGCTTCTAGGTTAGTGAAAAATTGAATTCCTTTTATACTTAGGTAGTTATTTTTTGCTTATTCTGTATTAATTTTACTTTAAAACTAAAAGCAAAAATATGGAGCTCAAACAGTACAATTTTCCAAATCCTAATAAATTAATTTTTTTCTCATCAGACCAAAGTATGTTTCAACATTTTTTCAGGTACCCTCTTGTAATTTGTTTCAGCAAATTTGATACGGTCCTTGATATTTTTTTTTTTGATAGAAGGGGACACTTTTTGGATGGGAAGCTTTTTGAATATGTTCTATTAATCTTCTTCTAATTATTGACGCATCGATGTTTAAGTTCAAATCCGTTTTGATTTGTTTCGATGTTATAAACGGATCTTTTTGAAGTTTCAGTTTTAGAAGATGTTTTGCACTTTCCACCCCGAGTTTCTTCCGAATTTTAAAATTTTACAGAACAAGAAACTATTTTGGCAATACCTCTCAGTGATTGCCCTTCGTTTCGGAGTTGGTTTATTATGTTTTTTCACATTTTCAATTGTGGTGGGAACAGAAAATAAAATATGATATCAGTACATATCCTTTGCATACCGATGAAGGAAAGTTTTGAGTGCGTGTGACACTTATCATTGTCGATCGTAAAACAATCAGCGGATTATCCCCTGATGAATTTGAATAAGAGCGAAGGCCTCGCAAATAATTCGTTGCGTGCATTTCGATTTGTCAAAAAAACACGAACAGCTGGAGAATATACGGGATTTTGAGTCCCATTCACATGAATGGCTATCTGCGACTTAGATTTCTAAAAAAAAACACGTTTTTCTAAATGCCAAAAGAGGCATACTAAATTATTCTATAATTTTTTTTAGAGAAAAAACCCTAAAATCGTTTTTAAAAACAAAATTAACGATTTTAATTTTTTTTCTATGATTTACACCACAAATCAGTCATGTAGATATGTTTAAGGTCTCGGCCCATAGAATTCGTTGCGTCCTTTGCGATTTGTAAAAAAATTGACATATCGATTTCTTTAATTCCTACCCTCTTTGTCCCTGACATTTGTTGGCAGTTTGTGGAATTTATAACGCCTGTGCTAAATATATGTGAGCATTAAGGACAAAGCAATGGATGGTTAAAGAAAGTATGCTTCGAAAATAATAGGATGTATTTATATTTCGCGATGGACAAAGGGAATTAACCGCTGTAAAGTTGATCATCTCGATGCAGATGATTTCAAGTTTTCATTCATGCCATACATTCCCCTTCTGAACTTGCAAATTGAAGCCGCGAGTCAAGGTAATTCACTAATTTGCGAAAAAATAAACATAGAGCGTACGCTCACCTCGTAAAATTAAAATGTCAATGGTCTGCTGGGTAAAGAAATCGAGGTTACCTGCGATCAAAGAAAGCTGTGTGTAAAAGAAATGTTAAAATTTGCGAACTTCGCAGATTGTAAGTCGCATATCTTGCTTCATGTGAATGACACTGCATGAGAAGCGACCAAATACGTTCCACCTTTAGAACCAATTCCAGCTCATATTGAGTGAATTTATTTAATTTATTTGCATGCATGTACATGTTGTCATTTAATGTTGTCTTTCAAGGCTGCAATTGACGCTGGCTTATCGGCATAGACATGTAATGGGATATACCCCCACAAAAAATAATGCAAAGGCGTCAAATCATTCCTTCAGTCGTCCTTCGATTTGCGTGCTGTGTGGCCTTTCGCAACGTCTTGCTGGAACCACATCCATTAAATTCATTCTTCACAGAGTGGGTGTAGGTTTTTCCCTGGTAAAATGACAATTGAACATGTTTGACTCTGACACATGTCACGGGCTGTCAAAAATTGAACACTGAAAAACCAAAACAGCAAAAAATCATTGTTAACAATGACCTTCTGCTTGGGTTTGCATAGTAACGGTGTGTTGCAATTCTCAAAGATTCTACTCTATACAGGACGAGCTAAAGATGGCCTTCTAGTTGATAGTTACCAGTTCATACATTACGAGCGCAATCAATACGACTGGGACAGTCAGATGTTCTATTTTCTCTTAAACAAGACTGTTTTTATAAGGTTTCATACATGCCACTTCTTTATGGAGAACGACTCGATCACGATCAGGATCTCGTACATATTAAGATCTGTCAATGCTAACCTTTGGTGCCTTTTGAATGCAAAATAAGCTGGGAGTAGCTCTGTTCTCTGTGTTATTCTCGCATAATCCGAAATAGACACTGGCTTTGAAGATTTCTATTCGTTTTTGCATCATCACTTCAGAAGTTTTCAAATGTGTGCAAAATTTTGAGGGCATGGTAACTGCTGTCCGTCTACCATTCTTCTTTCGGGGTGGACCTCGGCTTGAACCAAAAAGCTTCTCCAGTTGACGCGATCTTAAGCCAACTGTCTCCAAATATACACGTCAAGTTGACAAAGGGCGTTATCCACTTGTGTACGGCATGGTTTCTGCGGGTGTTCTCTATTGCATTGTCTTACGGGCGCAGCGTCGAAGTCATCGTTTCCCACCATTAATTTCCTAAAAACTCAAAAAACTGATCCTCTAGTAAAAAAATATCCCGCGTTCTCGGAAGTGCTCATGCTTAAGTGTCTCATCCAAGGCCATCGATCGTCGGCGTAAATTCCTTATAATCTTTTTCAATTTTCCTTCCCTCATCGCAGCCATCCATCATTCCGGCGGTTTCGCTTACTCAATGCAAACACATTTGTCCCTTTAACGCTTCACTCGAGCACGTGAATTGCGCCTTCAATTTATCAAACTAAGACCTTCAACGACAAAACACCTCCACCCATCCCTTCCATCGTTCGGAACTCAAAATTCAACTCATGTACCTGGACAATCGTTCCCAAAACAGTACGTGTTTAATATTATGACTCCCTCTGCACCATCATCTCGCGTCATAAATCGAGGGAGAAACGAGAACCCGAAGCGAGAAACTACCACCGCCCGGGCCAAGCCTGAGCGCTCAGTTTCCCCCGGCTAGACACATGCTAAGTTATCCCTTTTATTGGCCCGAATCGTGGTGCACACCACAGCAGATTAACCGAAAATACCGCGTAAAATTTATTGAACTTCCGTCGTAATCGTCCGGCATTAAGGATTTTTATTCTCCGAAAAACTGCGAACCGAAACCATTAGGGACAATAAATAACCATAAATCATGGAGTACATGATAAATGGGAGCGGATCTCTGAGAAGGATTTAAAGCGGATTTTACCTGTTCCGCTTCTGCTTCGACATCACAACAATCGCGCGAAGAGCCTGAAACAACAACGGTCGGGAAAACCGGACGTTATTTCCAACAGCTAAAGTCCGCATTTCGAAAAGTTGAACGCCTGTTAAAACCACGCAAAACTTTTAATTAACATCCCTGTTGAGGGAACTTAATGTTCGCATGGGTGTGCGAATGGCTCCCTCTGTGTGTGCGATTGGGAGCGGGGGAAAAAAAGGGAAAAACTCAATTGTATCCAACCAGTTCGATATTAATTTAGAAATTGAATTCGACCAAATAAAATTGAACCCTTTCCCCGGCTCGGTTTCACCCCCGCGGGCGACGACTTTGACAGGCACAGGTGACAGATGGAGCAGATTTTTAATCATGAGCATGACCCGTTATGGGCAGGTTTTGAAAGGTTAGCGCGAGTGTGTGAGAGGGAGACGGAGATGATTTTATTGCTGCTGCCGTCAGTCGGTTTCGATTTAATGTCCCAAAGGTGTGTGTGTGTGGGGGGGGTTGAAAAAAGGGAAAGAACTTTTTAATTTGATGATGACGCAATTGCAACATTGCAGTGAAACTTTCGGAACACCTTGTGCATTTATCATAATTTCCTTCGTCATCCCCCTCCCCACACCGGCTCCTCCTCTGCTGCGGCCATTAATTCGAGGGAAATTATTAAAAACTGCACTCAAAGTTGTTATTTCATTCGGGATACATGCTTCCCACTTCGTGGTTATGCGGGGGCGAGATGCAAATTTAACAATGCATCGACACCCCCTGTAGCTGGAGCCACACAGGGCGGTGAGGCGCACATTCGTCTTACAAGGGTGCGGATGAAGTTTTCCACTTAAATAGCTATGAAAGGCTATTTGGATGTTCCCAAGTCGAACGGGGGTAATGGCGGGCGGATGGCACATGGTTTATCAGTTTATGTGGTTCCTCGCAACTTTGGGAGCGCTCCTTATTTATTGTTGCCATGAAACTCACGAACACTCCTAGGGCCATCAGAGACGTGGCTGATAGCGTTCTGAATTTATTGGTATTTTGTTTGCATCAGGAAATGCGTGACAAGGGATGGTTACGGCATTTAAAATGAGATCTACTCGATGCTGATGCGATGATGATGTCTAGTGAAGAGGGGATTTCGTCAAATTCATTGGAGATTGCAAAGGATTTGGAAGCACGCCTCCAGAGGGATTTGACTCCGTTGAAGGGAATCCATTTAGAAATGCGATGTCTCTGTGGAAAAGTGTCTGCGAGTGCGACATTTGAAAGGATTTGTCAACTCACTTGAGTACTTTCGAAAGTGCAAAGGACTCAACGATGTTTTCCATTTATGATGAGCTAACGAGGGGGTAAACTGGAGATACTCCAGCGTATCCGGAGGTCTGTTAACAAGTCTGCATTGAGAAAAGTGAACAGGGAGGCGAGCGTTTAGGTAAACTTTAATCTAATCCGAATTGACTTGACTAGTTAGTGACTAGTTAACGGCATCAGGTAAAACTACTGTTTGTGGAGGTCCAATCATGAGAAGATTACAGTCAATACAGGAAGGCGAGTGTTCAGTTAAATTTTAATCCATTCCGACTTGACTTCATAACCAAAAACTACTTTGGAGATTGCAAATGTTTTGCTAGTTAGCGGCGGGACTTTTAGCTAAAACTAAGGATCTAAGTCAATTTAAAAATGTATACCTGGAGCGAAGTGGAGTTCCTCGGCAGGTCACAACACTCATCTCGTAGTCGGCTATGATAAATAAAGGGAAGAATCAATGGAGAACTGAGGCTCAAAGCTTTCTTCTACTTTTAAGAATAAGCACACCAAATTGGTTGGCCATCTACTCTTTTGTGCTTCATCTTAAACGTGGACATCGTCTATTGCTTTGTTGCACTTTTTAAGGTTCCGTCTACAAAAACGGAACCTTTATAATTTCGGTGTGTCCGTCGTGTCTGTCACACTTTTTTATCTCCAAAGTTTATGAAGATATCGGCATGAAATTTTGGAATTAGGTACTTCAGACCTAGATGTCATTTCCTATGCAGCGATTTTAAAAAGTGCGGCCATTTGGGGGTGGGTCCAGTACAGGTGAAGTTGACACTAATTTTGAAAAATTGTCGCACCCCATCGATATATATATCAATCGACAGATCTTTCGAAATGAGGTGGAGGTTTCTTTCAACACTTTTTTATCAAAAGTACCGTTTGGAAAATATGGAGCTCCAAAGATTCCCCCCCCATGCCATTTCTAAACCAGTGTTTAAAAATCTAAAAAAATCACAAAAACTTGGCTTCATTGAGTACTTTCATTTAAAACCATTGCGAGCATTCTGGCCCTAATGGTTTTGGAGATATTGGCCAAAAACGGTCAATCATCGACATGCGAATTTTGAAGATCTGAAAACGCAGTTTTGAAGACATCAATGTAAGCATTAAGAAATGATAAATTTCAAAATATCGATTTATGTTGAAATTTTGAAATATCTAAGATTTAAAACAAGAAAAAAATGTCATTTTCACACATAATTTCATGCTGTATTCGGCCACTCTATTCGTTGATGAGCGTTATCTTTTCGATCTCACCCCTAAATGCCCAACAGAAATGAACACACACACACCGCAGGCATGAGCAGTGATGGGGTATGTGTATGATGGAAGGGATTTTCTTTGTTGGATAAACTTGGATAGAGATATAGGTACATATATGTAGGGATGAACATTTGTTTGTTTGGATGTATGAATTTATGAATAAATGGTTGATTTGGGTTGAAGTTAGAAGAAAATTCAACTGAAATAGTTTGGAAACGTCGTTTGATATTCAGAAATCATCCATCAATATTATGCGACGGAACCTTCCCCGTGCGAGTACAACTCGCACTTGCCCAGTTTATTTTTTCTTTTTTTCGTCGGATTTTTGAATCACTACTGGAGCACTCAGACTCGAATAGATAGACTGCCAGGTAGCAACCAACTCCAGTGCTGTTAATTTGATCCCAACGGCAAATGGTGACTGGACCAGATTGGATTTCATTGCGATTCGAATCTTCGACCTCTCTAAATTGGGACAGGAATGAATCGAATGGAAACCTGGAATAACGCTCGTGGAATGAAGCAGGCCAAGAAACTCCTAGGGCAATATAACCGGAAGAGATTCGAGGCATGCATCAAAATGAGCAAGAATATCCTCCGTATCCTAACAGGCCACTGTAGACTCAGGCAGCATCTAAGGAAACTAGGGGTATCGGAAGAAGGTCTCTGCAGATTTTGTGGAGAATTTAATGAAATTCCAGAACGTATACTGGGATTTTGTGAGGCACTAGCCCACAAAAGAATGAAAATTATATGAAATTGGAATTCTTTGTATGCGTCATACGACAATCTTGCACTTATTGAACTCACTTGAAAAGCCTATCAAAGCTAACGTCGATTGAGTGTTGCTTCGTGTGGTCCTTAATCATCTGTGCCTAGTGTTTGCTTTTTCATTTGAGATTTCCGTGACGCAAAACTAAAAAGAAATCCACTCAAATTTAGTACATTTCACAAACAACTTACTAGTACGATGATAGGACACGGTAACCAAGTCACGCCTGTCCCTCTGCTCCACTGGAAAATGTAAATTTGTAAATCTTTTCAATTCATCTCCAAGTGCGTACACCGCCTACGTACCTACCAACATCTGAGCCGATTTCTTTCGCTCTCAACAGCACTTCAAGTCGAAACATGGCGTTCATCCGCAAAACAAGTTCTAGAAGTCGTAGATCCTCAGAAATCCCAAGTGTTTCCTCATCTTCCTTTGACGGGGTCAATACAACGGCGTTGTTGAACAGGATGTGCCCTCAATGTGTGTCAAGATACACGTGCCATAGAACCCCTAACGACAGAATATCCTTAACTGTGAAAGGAAAACCTGACTCTGCCAACAACCCTCTTAACCTAAACTTAGATGATCACCTTCAGCTCGTCTCTGCTATGGAAACCTTTCCTGCTTCTGTGGAGCAGGTGTTCTTTTCCACAGCCCCGGGCATTCATTAGGCCCGCTCCATTCCTCACTGAAATTAGCCTTACCATAGGCCACCACCAGAAGGCAGGCTGAGTATCCGCCTCAGCTAACTACGGGCGCGCACAAATAAAGTTAATCCCCCTCATATTTATTAGAGCGTTAACCATGATATATCCAAGTGGAGGCTGCCGGTATAGCTCAACAAATTGAATCAGCAGCAATCCCGTCTCACAAGTGGCACGGTTCAATGAAATAAAATCTCAATTGCTGCCCCCTGGCGCTGGATGGTGCTGAGTTCGCACAGAAATACCACCCTGCCTCACCTCGAGCTGGAAAAAACTGAAATTAATTCAAAGGCTACCCGGTCGTCCCCGTCGCCTCTCGTGTTTCTAATTGCGAGCACGGGGATAGCGCTCAAGTTGCTGACGCTAAGTGGGCTGAGTGAGCCGAGCGCAGTGGATGCCCAGGATTCACCTGTGCAACGGAATGCAAAAGAAATTACAAAATTAAAGGACACGACCGATGCCTGATGCTGGCTGCAACTGTGTCTAATTCACCAAAGCAACCGGAGCGTTACTTTATGGTCAATTAACTTCGTTAGCTTCGAATCGGTGGGAGATATACTGCCACTTCTTGGGACGATGCTACTGACGGCAAAGTGCCAGGCGGTGGTGGCGGTGGAGGTGATGCTGCTGCATGCATGTACGTCGATTGAGTTAGAATTTAAATTATTTTCGAATTAAAATACGGGCCCCATGACACAGATGCGAGTGGCTCTTCGCTGCGCCACAGCTCCCGAGGTCGAAAGGTGCTCGAGGAGAAATATGCGGGTACGCCCTTGAGGTGGAGTCGATCTAATTGGAAATTAATACGTCAACCGACAAGATTGAGTGCGGCAATTCGGAGCTCTGTTCATCGTGTGGGTGCGAGTTCTTTTTTTGCTTTCCTTCTCCTGGCGTCTTGAGGGAGGTTCCATTTGCGTCGCACTTCCACTCGAAAGAGTATCGGTTTCTGTTTGTTTTCGAATGGCTACATGAAATGAATAAACATTTCGAGATGGTCATCATTGAATAGCGCCTGGTGGGAGAGTATTTATTTTTTCACGGCTGTCGGGGGATTGAGTAAACAAACAAAAGTCCGGCCTTGATTGTTGGCGTCTATTGGGTTGCGGCGAATAGCCAATTCATCAGATGTCAATTGATTTGTCAATGGCTGTTAATTGGAGTTTGGGATTGATGTTTTGTGGTCCAGAGTGGATGCAAGTTGATTGCGATGTGTGGAGGTGCTTCTTTGTGTGGAAGATTGTTGTGATCTTTGTTGACTTCCCTAACAAAGATCAGTGAATGATTCTGAAACAGACTTGAATGAATGTGACAAAAGTTGTGCTTGTTAACATTTGCTGATGACAGGGAACTTTAGTCAATGCGATTGAATGGACGACAAATGAGGGAGACAGTTCAATGCTGGCAACGCTCTTTGGAAAACTATGACTAAAGCAATAATAATAATGGCGGCGCTACAGTCCGAGGTGGACCTGGGCGTAGCTTTTCAGCAACCACTTGTGTTGTGCGTGCTATTGTTCTCTCACGAGTGGGGCGCCGTGGCGTAGTGGGTCGGTGTGTATATGTATAACTGTCTAGAAAAAGACTAAAGCAATGCTGTGTTTTTTAAGCAGCGACTGAAGCATTGGAAAGCTGGCAATGCTGCTTGAAAGACTACAATGGAAAGAATAAGATTAAGTCATTGCAACGCTTGCAACGCTATTCGAAAGACTACGGGAGTTACTTTGTCTATGAATGCTTTTTAAAAGATCTGACATCCTATTGAAAGCTTTGATGGGCTTTGCTTGCCAAGCTCTTTGCTGCTGTCAATGTAAAAATCTAGAATTATGGACGTGAAAATTTGGCTAATTCTGTCTTTGAAACCCACATGTCTTTAGAAGTCAAAATAGTCTGTAAAGGCCTTAAGAAAAGCAATAATTACGAGGCCGTGATGAATCCAATGATCAATATTGAAGGTGTTTGCTAAAAATGAACGGCATGAAAGTATGGCTTAGCGTTGAAACTCGCGAGCTTAAGGATGTGATTTGACAGTTTTTTGTCGTTTCTCTGTCAAGATTATTCGAGACATCAATTGCTAAGGAGAAATGAGCAGGGATGACCTTTGTTTTTGGGTGAAAAAGCTTTCTGGTTATTGAATATTGTGGATAACACCTGACCTAAAAATACAAGACCGCGTGTATCAAGAGTATATTCAACGAGTATAAAGGTGCCTCATACTTTAATAGCTTGTCTTTAGTAACACTGCAGACGTTGCAGCAATGACTTATTTTTGTGGGTGGTAGTTACTGAAAAGTCAGTCGACCAGTAAGAGTGGCGCACAGTAACCATGGGCCAGGTTTGTTAACTTTTAAAGTCTATTTAGTCCTTTTGGGGTCATAATTCTTGATCATCATCTTCTGAGGGCCCTTCTGTGAGCGCTGCGGCATAGTGGGTAAGTTTGCCGACTCCTACGCGGAAAGTCTAGGTTCGATTATTGTCAAAAAAAAACATTCCATATTTTAGCGGCTTCACTTTCGAGTCATTGGCGAAATTTCGACTTTCAGAGTCGGTATTAAGCTTTACATTCCTTTACACTCCTGAAGGAACATTACCACGAACATCACGATTGGTTGCTGTACAAGCTAAGCCCAAGTGGACCCCAGATTGTAGCGCCACAATAGTATCATAATTACGATTATTTTAATCGTGTCAAAAAACTATAAATTTGTTTGTCAAGTTGCTGACACATCAGTGAAACCAAAGACAGGAAAATGTCAATTCGAGAGTTGGCGATGAAATCAATACAACCATCCCAAGTTTAAATGGTGCCTACCAAGTGATTAACAAAAATCGCATTCCACCTGGTGGTTTCTCCTCTGGACTCTGGTAGACAGATTGTGAACTCAATCTACATCAAATTTGTCACAAAATAAACAAGAGTATTTTCTGGTCCTTATTTACCTTGGAAGTTCTCCTTTTCTAGTTTCCTATGTCTAAGCACCCATTTCAGACTTAACCTATTGTGACTAGCTGGAGTGTTGAGTATTTGGTGGCATTATCACTCAGTTGTGGAGTTGACAGTTACGCTTATTGAAATACCTATCGATCCAAAAGCTAGCCTCATCGCTGAACATCATTTTTTGATAAAACATCGGATCCAATGCCAGTTGGTTTTGGGTCCATCCACCGAACGATGGTCATTCGGCTTCACACGCCTTAAAACCCAGATCTTTACATACAATTTTCCATGAAGTTGACGAAGAAAACCAAGTTGTTGTCAACGGCGTTAAATCGATAAATTCAGATCTTCAACACTCTCCTGAACGTATGCAATTTTTTTTCGGTACGAAACATTCTTATGCTCTTGGGTGCCACTGAACTTGGAATAAGAAATTATTGTGCAATACCGTCAACAATACAGCAAATAGCGGTTTCAGATTGATGACTATGTCGGGTGTAATATGGTACAATCGCTCTAAAAGTATTGGCGTAGAGAACCATCGTTTTGGACGCACTTTTTTTTAATTTCTCAAAGCGTGTATGTCGTCACTATAAAGTTGCGAAGATTTCTGTCACGCTGACAGTTTCCAATCTGACAATTACATAGTTTGACAGACATAATCGTTAGCACTGTAGCGAACAAGGTTGAAATTACAAACAGAAACCTAAACTTTGTCTAACCTTAAAGTTTTAGGAAGACCGGTAGTGGTCATGTTTAAAATTTAAATCGGTCAATATGTCGAATAGGCGTAGGTTTACTACGAACTGTAACGCCACCTAAGTAATATACCGAGTTGTCCCTCATATTTTTATTGACTTTTGTCTGAATAATATATTGGGTCTAAGTTTCACCCCTGAGGGTGTTCGGATCTAGCTGGTGCTTCGTGGTATGCAGTTGAAAGTGATCTATTACATCTCTTTGTATTCAACAGACTTTTTCAACATTTTGTTTAAAGAAATAGTAAACCAAAGAATATGCTGGAATCAATGGGGCTATCATTCGGCACGATGGCTGTGTCAACAACATAATCTTGTCCGCCATGTTATCCCAGGAAATATCGCCATCTTTTATGTATGGAGACATTTAATAACTTTGACATTTATTAAACGATTGACTTGAGTAGACATGTTTTTGAAATATCAATTCATTACAACTTGAACTGCTTAACTTCGCACTCTGTATTTTGTCATTTTTTTACTCAATTTATTTATCTTCGTTTTCGCAGTCGTCGTAAGATTGAAAGAGTCTCTTGCATTAAAAGTCAAACGCCGAAATTGTACCAAATTGAGCAGTTCTGCTGATCTACTGCAAATGGTTTGCATGAAAATTAGAACTAGAGACTACTTGGATCAATGCGTTGCCGTGCAATAAATACAGCCTTGGTTAAATGTATTAAGCACCCCTTAATATTCGTTTTATCTTTAAAAGGCAAAAAAATTTATGAAATGAGGAGAACAAATAAAAATCTTTTAAAACCTCAGGTAGTGCCACCGAAAACCATGAAATTCAAACTAAGAACTTCCGTTAAGTGATTTGGCAGCAAAGACAAAATGATAAGGGTGCCTTAAGCATTTGCCGAAGGTTGTACATGTGTCCACGTTTAAAGTCATGTTCTACAATTTTGCACGCATTTTGATGCACGTCTGCCTCAAGCGCAAACAAAAGTCAGTAAAACTCGCTCAGCGATGTTAACAACAACGGGGTCCCTATTTTTTGTCCATTACATGGCTCTCTGGGTTGAAAAAAAAGGAACTGCACGGCCATCACAGCTCCTTTGTCTACCTTTATTTATTTTCCAGTGATTCTTTGAAGATTTATTTGAATTTGCTGTTTCCAGTGCTGCCAAATTTTCGTTTACTCATGCATGTGAAGTCGGTTAAGGACTACTGCAAAATATGACAAAATTGCATTCCTCTCTTTGAATTCGAATGAAAAATTGAATTCTCTCCCATTGAGCCAAATTGCCTTCGTCTTACGAAGGACACAGTCAAAGTTCAGCCATCTTTCCTCCAGCAGCAAGCAACCACTCTAGCCGTTAAATTATCCGCAGTAATTTGTCACTTGAACGACAAGTCCCCTCCCTTTCATGCAGCCACCTCCATGTGCTCATGAAAATCGTCACTAAATCCCCCTCTCCCGGCTCGATCGATACAAGTGACACCAACCATCTCACTTAAAAGTTACGAAGGTCATACTTGAACGAATGCAACAGCCCACTCAAGGAGGCCAAGCACATCCGCAGCCACTTTACCGATCCAACAGCCCACACATGTGTTTCCGCTTATTAAGAGGAATTCCTTTAAATTCCTTTTGTCTCGAGACATGATTCAGTGTCCCTGGATGTGCGTTTATTATTCCCACCCCGTCCTCACTCAGCTGCCTCCTTGCACTCCACCCAGCCAAACGTACTTTTCACCTACTCATCGGCTTATTTTGTAATCCCCTAGCTATTTGCTTTCATTCCCTGTAAAGCTTATTTATAACAGCCTTGATTCCAGCACAAGAGAGAGGGCACGAAACTAAGCGAAACTCCTCAAAGGAATTCCATATCAAAAGGAAGAAAGCCTTCCTCACCCCGCCCCGCACTCAGTCACCCAGCGGCGGTGATTCTGAACCCAATCTTCCCCAAGCTCAGCCCCCGTAAGCGCTGCCACTATTTTTAGTTTCTAAATCAAATGGGACATTCAAAAAGTCCCATCAACCGTCCCTCGTTCCACAGCATCGCCCCGCCTTGCAATTGCCTCTAAATCGCAGCAGAAGCTGTCTAGAGAGGGTGCAGGGAGGAGGGAGGTGAAAATTTCCCAAGGCAAGTGCGAAACACGGAGGCCAGCAACAAAAGACCCGGCGAAGGAAGAAGATGCAGCGCAGACAAAAGCAAAAATAAAATGAGACTTCCGCTGCCTGCAGCGCCACTAAACATAAACACAACATGAATGTGCAGTGTGTGCCGTGTCGGTGTCGGTGTCAGTGCCGAATGGAGGTGGCAGCGGCGGAATGTGTCGTGTACGGGTGTGTGCGAGGCAGTGTGTTGCACAACTTGCACCCCATTTGCATTTAATAGGGGTTAAGACTGCCAACAAAGTATGTTGCACCACCACCACCGACATCGGGTAGGGGTGGATGCTGGACACACAAGCTGCCAGAGGAGAGGGGCGACAGAAATGCTCAACTGTGTGTGAGAGCTTGCTGAAGCATACCTCGGGCAGAGTTCAGACACAAATGATGCTACTAATAGTGCAGCGAAATCGTTTTCGCTTCAATTCATCCCGAGTTAAGTGCTGGATGAAGGGGGAGACACAGACTTAGAGGCTGTGAAACAGAACCGCCGAGGGGACGAGGGGGCGGGGGGAGGTGATGCTGGTAGTGGTCTATTGGCGAATGGATGGACGGACAGAATGTTTTGTGTTTTAAATATGAAAAGTTTTTCACTTTTCCCAACCGAAAGAGAAAAACTGCATAAAGTGCTCCGGCAGAGAGACGAGAATTCGAATGAAATGAGACGTAAGCCAACGGTTGCGAGGGAGGGAGGCAAAGAGAGGGAGACTAACGCTAAATAAAGCCGCACAGCAGCAGGCATGGCGAAGTAGAACACAAAGGCAAAAACAACGAGAGGGAGCGAGGGGACGGCAAAGAAAAATGATGAAAAAAAGAGAAGAGGAAAAAAAGAATGAAATGCAGAGAAGAAAACACAAGAACGGGAACGGAAAAAATATTTCTCGGTTTAATGGTACTCGGAGAATGGTCGGTTCTGTTGTTGAATAGGACTACCCCATGAACATGAAGACGACGACGACAATCACCACAGCGTCGACTACGATGGCAGTAGGAGCACCGGCAACGAAGACTTCGACTTCGACGAGGATTACGATGATGATGCTGATGATGATGGGAATTACGACTGGAAAACTTTATTTTTTCCCAGAGACTGCAGAACAAAGGGGAGGCTTATATATTTTTGAGTATTTTTCGCCTCCTTCGGTCTCAGCTTCGGCATCGGCTCTATTCATACACGTCCTCCTGCCTCCTGCCCAGTTGTCATTGTTTGTTTTGTTTCCCGCATGGCAGAGGCCTGGAGGCATCAGATCTTTCTTTTTTTTTCTCATTTTTGGCGCAATTTTCGGATCCAATTGTCGATTGGCTTATTGCAATCTCGTTGTCCACTTCAGAAAGTTGATGAAAATCCAAAATGCAATCTGACAAGCTGTTGGAGGAACGTGTGTATGAGTGTGTGTGTGGGCGATGGTTGTGAAAGTTTGAAGGACATGCCGGAACAGATGTAGTTGGAAAGGAAAGGAAGGGGGTAAAAGTTTTCGTTACCGCTTGAGGGTGAGATTTTCATACAATTTCAACGATTTGACGAAAAGGTCAACTGGTGGTCAAAAAGTGCAGATGGACGCCAGAGGAGGTGAAAGAAACAGAATTGAGTTCAAACAACTGGAATGCATCCATCAAAGGGCCTGCATATTGCAGTGGTCGACACCTCCGTGTCGGGGGAAGGAAGATGTCCTGACACCGCTCAGTGTTTGGGTTTTCCGCCATCAGCGGGGATTTCCGGTGGTTCGTTTTTAATTAGTGTAATGTGACCTCTTTTGAGCGTCCATTTGACCGCTGTGAGCAGTTTGTGTCCTTGTGAGCGCACAAAGGCAAGCCTTCTGCAGCACGGGGCCGGCACGGAGGTAGGAAAAATGTTTTATGACGCTCAAGAGTGAACGTGGGCGAAGATGAGATCAGGTTATGATAATTTAAATTAGCCTAATTAAAGGACGTACCTTTTGTTGCTGTGTGCCTCCTCGTGAGCAGGATTTTCCTTAGTCCGCTTGTGATGGAATGATTTAAATCAGAGGGGAGGTGCCTTATTTCCAAGGTTATGAGCGATTAGTGACGCAGCAGAGACCCGCGAGCGGCCCGTGTGCTTTGCCTTTTCGTTTTGATTGTCATGTTTTTAGCAGGGGCAATAAAGTGGCAGAAGTCAGGCGAGGGTATCTCCACTGATGAGGTTGATTTAAACGCTAAAAGTTTATGGGATGTTAGCAGAGTCATTTAGATCATCAGTGATATGATTAATGATACTTGTTCCCAGCAAGTAGCAGAAACAAACATTTTTCACCCGTCATATCACATGAGACAAACTGAAACGTGTGTCCTTCGCATCTATTGAAGGCTCTTAAAAGTTTGCAAAGTTACTTGTTCCTACGAGAATTCCATCGAATCAGGTACCATTGACAACGTTACTAAGAGGATTACGTTGAATCATGAAAGCCCCTCTTTCTTTCCTGAATTTTTGCGATAGTTTCTGACTTCGAAGGCATTTATTCGTCCGTTCAAGTTTGGGAATTGATTTCCAAACATTGTTCACCTGCACTGAAATTCCATTGGAATTCTTATAAATCAAAGTTCATTGCAAATTCTTCCTGAATTGACAATATAAGCAAATATCCTAAATACTTCGTAGAAAATTCGAATGAGATGGACAATTATTTTTTACCTCACAACTGAGTACGAACTATGTTCCATTCTAGGGGAAGTGATTATTCACCCTCCATCTCGAAAGGAAAATAAATTTGCTTACCAAATGAAACGTGAAAAGTGTCCCAAAAGTTACACAATACCTAAACAATTTTGGTAGAAATTAAAAAATGTTTAACTTAACATTATAAACGTTGTATTTATTGCTAAAGTATAAAGTTATGTATTGGGTGAGAGGCATTTATTGATATGCGAGGCCTGTTCGTGACTTTGAAATGAAATTGTTAAATTTTTTATTCTCAAATTTTAGTTTATTTTTCAACATAATCTTTTTTTATTGCGACACATTTTTCTTTACGATATTACCTTTTTAACCCTTATAAAAATGTCAGTTCTCAAAGTCTGCAATATAGGTGTTTTTGCTTTTTGTCTGCAAAATAGGCGTTTTTGTCTTTTTGTCTGCAAAATAGGCGTTTTTGCCTTTTTTTTTTAGCACGTTCGCCTGCCAAAGCAATTTTTTTACGAAACGCTATCAAAATTTACTTGAATTGCGCTCGCAGAGTTTCAAATCCGTTTTCGATTGACCCTTAAGGTAGCCCTAAACGACGAACATGCTCGCCGAACTTGCTCCTTTGCGTTATCCCCTATACGGCGAACATAAATTTCGTGTTGTTTCTTCAAACCGTCGACATGTGTGATAGGCAAGCGCAAGTGGTGAATTCCTCGATAAAACCGTGGCTGACTGTTGACATTATGCTTAATCCGCGATATGCACTCGGCGACGTTTACAGCAAAAATGAGGTTTGCTCGCGAACATGGCCCTACACGGCGAACATCAAAGCCAACGAACACGACCAGCCTATACACGACGAAAATGTATGAGCGGTGAGCATGTTCGTCGTTTAGGGCTACCTTTACCAATGTCACCCATGGTAGATAGGTATGAAGTGGCTTAGATGTGAACTTAGACCAGAGTTGATCAACATTGTGCCGCCACATGGTTGGCCGGAGTCAAACCAATAAAGTGTCCGAGGGAAACCATTTGGAGCCTATAATGAAGCGTAGTAGATTGTTAATGGGAACCGCACTAAGTTCACATAAGTTAACGAAAATGTAGGCCCCTAGATGTAGGCGTCGAATAGACGCTAGGGCCGTACAGGAGCAGAGAAGGTGTGAGACGCTTTCCAATTCCTCTTCGTCTAAGCAGCTTCTACAGAAATCATTAGCCGGGACACCTAGTCTGCTGGCATGATTTCCTATGAGGCAGTGTCCTGTGATGACACCGACGATTGTACTTATATACGATTTATCAAGAGATATTAAATCCTTAGATCTTAGATTTCTTTCGTTGCGACACCATTTGGACGTCGAGCATCTTTTGTGCTCGTAAGAGCGCAACGAAAATCAGTGTCTGCATAATTTCAATTTTAAGTCTGTTTTTGGTCTAACGGTTTTAACGCGCAAAAAGTAGCGCTTTATTAAAAAACGTAACTCACTATTTTCGATTTTGGCCAAATCAAAGTTATTTTTAAGGAAAAAGATGTCAGAAAATAAATTCTGCAACCATTCCGAGCGCCACCTTGTATCAAAATAACGGAATTTTTTGGACAGCCCTTGTGTTGACGACTTGAAGGAATTTTGGCTGATTTTTTTGGAACTAATTCGGGAATGGGCGCCGTGGCCGTATGGGTTTGTGCGTCGACCCATACGCATTAGACTTACACAGCCCAGGTTCCAATTTCAGCACAAGGAACAATTTTTCAAAACAAAATTATGCGCGGAAGCCTACATCATCAGCTCTCACCTAACTAGCACCGAATAACTGCCACCTGATCCAGTGGGGTGGGTGTCGTGGCGTAGTGGATAGGTGCGTCAACTCCTACGCTCGAGGTCGTCAGTTCGAATCTCAAAAAAAACATCAAACATTTTTTCATGGCTCCACCTCTTTCGAGTCACTGACTGCCTACTCTGCCTACTCCCGTGCCGTTAATTTGATCCTAACGGCAAATGGTTTCACTGGGATTCGAACCTGGGACCTCTCTAACTTGGGCATGCACTTAACCAACTGCGCCATCCAGTCGCTTGAACGAAGCGGTTACAATGGTCACAGTGTCACTCTCTTCTCTTAACTTTCCGTGCAGCCATTATAAGTTGAATGCATTTTTGATGAACCAGACTCTGTCTGTGTCCTATGCAGACATACAGCCTTGGCCAAATGTATTAGGCACTATTACCTCTTTGTCTTTGCTGCCAAATCACTTATCAGAAGTAATTAGTTTGAATTTTATGGTTTTCGGCGACACTATCTGAGGTTGTAAACAATTTTTATTTTTTCCTCTCATTTCATTAATTTGTTTGCTTTTTGATGATATAACGAGGGTGCCTAATACATTTGGCCAAGGCTGTATATGAATCAGAGTAGATAGTGTCCGTAGCTGTGCCGCGGTGGAAAATCAAAAAAATTAACTCTGGTTTCTTCCATTGTACTTCTCTTCTCCTCTGCGAAGAAAAAACATTCCCACTCACCCTTTCAAATGATGAATAGTTGACCATTTCATGCACTTTTCTTTTTAGTTTTTCAAACAACCACAAACTTTGGCATCTTGAAGGCCCTCCAGTGTGGACTCTGAAAAAGAAACTTCACCCGAAACACCAACTCCTTTCCAAATGCAAAGAGAACAAAAAAAGAAATAAAAGACTGCCACTCAAGCACTCGACATTCTCCAAAATTAATTGGCTCTCTCACTCAGGGTGCCGTTCCACTCCTTGCATTTCGGTTTGGGGTAATCTTTTATCGTGACTGAAGCCAATGAAGAGGTCGTTAGCCTAGCACTTCAGCATCACCCGTAAAGTTACCAAATTAACGTCGAATCCCCTCGCTTGTTGCCGTCGCTTGCGCTCTCCGTTGAATTGAATTACCCACAATTAGCGGTGAAATTACAGCTCGAAATCTGTCACTTCATAAATTTTCAATTATCCTGAGTGAAATTTATAAGAAACCCCGCCCTTCCGGTTTGTTCTCTAGTCGTTCCACTCAACCCACCGGCAGCATTCACTCCTTTAAGCTCTCATTTCTCTCGGCTCGGCACTGCTCCCATCAGTGAGGGGCGTAGGAAATTGCAATTAAATCCATTGTCATTAAACATAATGAACGCCAAAGCTCCTTTGCGAGTGGAGACACCCAAAAGACTGCAAGAGAAGTGGAAAACACTGTGTGACAGCTCTCGGTCTTTCGTCAGAGCCTACCATTCAGCTGTCGTGCCCAGAACCCAGAGCTAGAAGCTAGGCACAATTTGAGAATGAGAGCACACGGCACACAGCGAACGCACTGTGGTGAACGATAAGAATGAGAGCGCGCAATAAACACTTCCCGATGCGTGCTTGATTCGAATTAAGCCATTGAGGCAACGACGACGGTCTTCGTCGTCGTCATCGTCACCAGTCATCCCATCCAGTGGGAGCAGTTCACCAGAACGTATGTGAAACTCTGGAGAACAATGCTATTTGTGCTCCGCATTACAGCTGAAAAGGGGGAGCGTTTAACTATTCTCCTCAAGCCCCCGTTGCCGTTGCTGGGCGGGACAAAACCGAGAGCAGAGGGGAAACGAAAACAGAAAAAAAAAACAAAACAACGCTCCAAATGAACGCAGAGGAAGCAATTCAGCGAAATGCATTTTACTACCAGTTGCTAGCGCAGTGGCTGATGGCTCTGTTCTGTAGCCTAACCTCGTTTGTTGTGTCGTTTTCTGGAGCTCTCCAGCATCCCTTCAAGCTTGGCCCCTGTTTGTTCTGGTTATTCTGTGCGCACTCTGTGTGCCCGCCTTCGGAGAAAGAAAAACTCAGAAAAAGACCCTCTCTTCGGAGCTATTGTTCTCTGGGTGGATTTTGTGGGTCAAGTGACAAATGGCTGACAGTAACTACTGTCATTTCCGTCGACCGGGGGACGGTTGGCGTTGGCGTTGAGCGGGGGGACATTTTTGGACAGAAGGGGGAGATCCGGTCAAATTTCGTCGTGATTTCATTTCATTTCCTTCGGCTTTGCCTTTGGTTGCTGTGCGGCTGTGTGTGCGTGTGGGAAATCGGGTCAAGAGATGGAGGATGTGGGTGGCGGTGGTGGTGATGGCGCTGTACACTCTCATTATCATCAACCCTTATAATTGGGGGAGAAGCAGCAGCATAGGATTGCCGTCATTATTAAAACAAGCAAATAGGCATTAACGCTCACCTTGTCAGGGCGCACCGGCACTGGGACGGAGCAATGCCAAGACATCAGTTGGCGTCGTGGGGATGGTGGGGGTTGTCCTTGAAGGTGTGGAGTCTCACCTGCACTAAACTAATTTAGGCTTAGTGCAGACGAGGGGGTTGATGTTGTTGTTCACGGTTATTTTTGCCCTGCCTCCCTCGAAACACGATGAAGCCAGAGAATTTCGTTTTGTAATTAGGCAAGAACACGAACCTCTGTGCACACACACGAGATGTAGATAAGACACACTCACTCATCGGATCTTTTATTTGCCGGATGATGGCGCAGAACCCCCTCTCTCTCTCTCGCACCCAGTACATCGAGGCCGATGCCGGTTAATTTGGGGGGAATTTAATTTGCATGTGGTGCTTCACTCTCCGGGCACAGATTGGGTGTAGTAGAGACAGCAGCGCTGTCGACGTCGCCAGCAATGCCATCACCGTTGCATGGCAAAGTGAACGAAATTAGATGGCGGGGCTTGTGTTGGAACGTTGCTGCTGCTAACCTCTGTCGTGGATGGTGGCTCGGTTTTCTTGGGTCCGGGATGCCGGTGGTGATTTGAAATTGATGGAGATTCGGAATAGACATGTGCTTGGAGGGAGGGAGGGACGGGGTAGAGTCGGAGGTTGATTGTAGATCGTAGGTTCTTGTGCAGCCCGAAGGCTGTGGATGGATGTGAGTGAGTTTTAATTGCGTTTGGAGAATCACAAAAGGACGCAGTGGCATGGGTATGGTGCATCAGAGGTTTACATTAAAGTTTAGGGCCATGTTTAGGCGGAGATTATGTGGATTTAAGCAGATCCTGGCTGCTAGTTGTCAAGAGGTCAGAACGAATGTCTCTTGGTTCATTTTGTTGCATCGAAGGGGCATAAGGCTTGTTGTTTGGAGACGGTAAGGGAGAAATATTTAAATCCGTTTGTCGTTCGAAGAGTACGCATTTGAGATAGGACTTCGAGTTCCTGTCGGTCCTCTATTCATTTCAAGAACGGGGGAACTATTGATGAGGAATGTATGGTGGAGAGGTTGACTGTGAATTGGCACTATCGAGCAGAATCTAGAATAATTTCATAAATTCCATTCAACGTTGAATTGAATTGCAAAAGTGGAGACAAGAGATTTTCTGAGGTATACAGTCTGTCCCATATCCGAAAGACGCTTTGCACTGCACTTCTTTCACCACATTTATTCAATATAGTCACCCATCCGAGTAAAAACAGCGTTGCAAGCGGTAATAAGGTAATAATTCCGGCTCAAAGGCCGGAATAACCCTGAGGATATACGTCGAAACCTTCTGGTTGGTGGGAGTCGTATGTAGATGTTCTCCTTCAACGCTAGCTTCTCCCTGAGTTTGAGAAACAGACAGAAAATGCTCGGCGCTAGATTAGACTATCGGTGATCGAGCGTTTTTATGCTTTTTTTTTTGGTCAAAAACTCGCGTACTTACAACTATATTTTTCCGACGGCGCATTATTATGTAACAAAAACCAACTGCCTCCTCTCTCGTAGTCCGGCCGAATACACCGAACTCTGTCCCACAGTCTCTCCAGAACACCCAAATAATATTAAGCATACACAGTGGTACGAATTCCTTATGGATAATGTTCTTAGAATCGGAAAAAGAACGTTGAGCATCGCCTTGATTCGACTCTTCTGCACCCTCACTTCCATGTCGCTCTCTGCCTTTTAGTGAGTGGATAGTATTGGAAGCAGCACGTTTCATCGCCAGTTACAACAGATGAGCTGAATTCAGGGTCTTTTTAGGAGATTTTATGTCTTTCCAATGAGTAACTCGTCTGTCTTTTTACTCCTCCGTGAGATAATGTGGAATGAGTTGCATGCAGAACATTCTCTTTTGCAAATCGTCGGTAAGAGTGCGACGGGCCACACTCGTAGGAATGCCGGTCATATCTTCATATCATATCATCCACAACCGCAGAATTTCCTTCCGAAAACGAGAGAAATTTGAAACTTTTGACAGAACTCCGAATATGACGTTTGCTGACATAGTTTTGTTTGATTTGTGTCACATGGGAGTTTAAGTGGGATTCATTTTAAGTTCCAAGTTCGGATAGTTTAGGCCGTCAAATCGTATGGCAAATCCTAGGGATTTGATGAAGATTATGGTGGATTTAACTTAATCTCGGATTAGTTTTCGGTGTGAACAAAAAATGAAATGAAGTGAAACCAAAACAAACTTTGTGTACAAAGAGATTTTGCCAGTTAGAAGACTTATTAATTGAGGAGCATTCCGGACTTTATCATCACTTATTTAGCTTAGTAATAATAATGATGGCGGCGCTACAGTCCGAGGTGGACTTGGTACTAGCTTCTTAGCAACCACTCGTGTGTGTGTGCTATTGTTCTCCTACGAGTAGAAGGGACCTACAGTTTTATGCCGACTCCGAACGGCGAGATTGAGAAGCTTTTTCTAGACAGTTATATGACAGTCAGTGACTCGAAAGAGGTGGAGCCGTGAAAAATTTTAGGTGTCTTCGAGATTCGAACCTGAGATCTCGAGCGTAGGAGTCGACGCACCTACCCAATACGCCACGGCGCCCGATTTATTTAGCTTCCATACCCTAAAAAATGTACATATCTGTAAGGATTCGCATAAAAGTTCCAACAAATTTTTTTTCAACCAAACAGAGGATAAGAAAGTAGGCTTTATAAGGTCGTAAAGTTACTCCTATGGCCATCGTGGCGTAGGGTAAGTGTGTCAACTCCTCCACTATAGTTTCATGTTTGGATTCCGAACACACCAAGTTTCATTATCATGACACCACCTCTCAAGTCACCGTTCGCCACTCGTAATGGGCATAAAACTGAAGATTTCCTCCACAATGGCTCCCCCTAAACCAGTGTCTACGACTGGATGGCGCAGTTGGTTAAGTGCTTGCCCCAAGTTAGAGGGGTCCCAGGTTCGAATCCCAGTGAAATCGAATCTGGTCCAGTCACCATTTGCCGTTGGGATCAAATTAACGGCACTGGAGTAGGTTTGCTACCTGGCAGAACAATGGACGAGTTTTGAGTCTGAGTGCTCCAATAGTGTTTCAAAAATCCTCCGAAAAAAAAGAAAAAAAAAAAACAAGTTTTCCCACAGGCATTTTCAAAAAACCAAATGTTTAAAAATATCTCATTTTGAAGTTTTTTGTTATTTTTTAAAAAAGTCATTTTTTTATACTAAACCAATTTATATTTCTAAAATGTTTCCAAAAAATTCTTCAAAAATTCCTTTTTGCGAAACTTTTCTCCACAGCAGTATTTGATTTGTTGTTTTCTAACTTTAAATTGGATTTTAAGACGCTCCATGGCCAAGGTATATTTAAAACGGCAGACACTACCATTAATCCTCATTCAACTGAAAACGTCAGTTAAGTTTTATCCGAGTTGTCAGTTTTGACAGGAGTTTTAAGATTCACTTTCTGTATCATACAGTTGTTTTCAACTTAAAATTAGATTTTAAAGGGGGTTCTAAAACAGCCTTAAGTCAGATACTACCATCAATCCTCACTCGAAAGAAGTTCCATTGAAAGTGATATGTATTTATTGTTTTAATTTAACTTCAAATCCCCCGTAAACGACACTCTTGCGATCCGAAAACCCTTAAGCCGCTACACACAATACCTCTTCCAGTGTCTAATCTTCCACTGTAAGTGATTTCAAAATTGTAAAGTAAAGCTCTTAGGATTTGTCAAAACCTTCGCGCCCCTCATTCCATTTGACCTGTTTTTCGAAAACAAAAAGGCTTTCTTATCCAAAAGAAATGGACAAACATAATGAAATGAGCTCCGTCCTAAAGTGTATGCTTTCTTCAAAAACTCCATGCCTCTCTCAGAGCACTCAGTCATTTCAAAAGCCTAGTTCTCCTTTCACCCCCCAAAATCCATCCCCAACCGGTAGACTTTTGTAATGACCGCGATAAAATGAGAATGAAAAAAACCGTAGGGAGGGGAAAAAAAAACTTGAAATTATTTCACGGAAGATGCTTAAGAGCGTCTGCTGAAATTACAAAGTTCCTTCCAAAAGTCCGTGTTCTTCTGGCGACCACCCCCCCGCTCACCAACCCCGACCACTTAGCCCGCAGCTAAAATAACACATTTCCATGACACTCCCACGGTGTGGTGGAAGTGGTGCTGCAGTGCTGGTGGGAAAGTTCTTAGGAAAATTAAAAGGAAGCCAAACAGAAAAAAAAACGAGCCTGAAAACCAAATCTAACTTTTCATTTGCATAATCTCGGCGCTAAGCTAAGCATCCTTGCGTCGGTCGTTTGTACACACAATCGCATAGATGCACCACCTCCTCGAGTGCAGATAATGACTAGAATGGCAGCTGCTGTGGGGGGACGTCGAGGCAACGAGGCTGGTTAGTTGGAGCTATCTAAAATGAGAAATCATAATGACAAGGATAAACACTCGAATAAATTATTCATGCCTCCAGTTTCGAGTTGGTGATATGAAATAGTTTCCCCCGCCTGCTCCGTCGCCCACATCGAATGTGTGTTCTGTGGGAGTCTAGTTGTGGCACAGTTGTGCTCAAATTCCACATGAAAAGATGTGCATTGGTTAATGAAAAAAGAGAAAATCGGAGGGAGGGGGATGGGGAAGCATGCAACTTCCATCATTAGGATTCGCCTCGCAGTCAAACGCAGACGAATATCCTTAAACTTTGTATCGGGCTTGTGGGAGAAAACATTAATCCCGGCAACTGCCGAGAGCGGATATTAAATTTCCACACAGCTTGACCAGAAAAGCGGCGCTTTTTCGTCTTTTTCGTTGCTTTCCTTGCCGTGGTGCCGTGGTTAACCGCCTCCACTCAGACGGATCGAGATGTACACATGACGGGGCACGGGTTCAGCGTCGGCGACCAACCCTCTCAGACCGCCGCGCTGGCGAGGTGTAATACAATGCCGCGCCCATTTCCTATTAAGCATTCATTCACTTTGTCGAAATGGGTAAATACAATTTGGCTTAACTGAAGGGCGGCAGCAGTGCACAGCAACAAGCCCATCGTCGGCCGAGCACTTTACAGCGTAGTCCACGCCAGCCATCCAACCCCATTTGTCAAACCCGTCCCTGACGTCGCGCATAACCCTTAATGTTCATTCCGTTCGTTGTTGTTGCTGTGTTATTTCAGTTGCGGTGAACTTATACGAAATGAAATCCACATTCCGCAAACACAACCCCCATCCCACGACAGCCGCCGCTGCCACTGGAAGTGGGATATCGAAGCGAAGACTCGGCCGCATCCCACTCCTCGGCGCGACTGTGCTTCGCTCAGTTATGCATGTAAATTGTAAGAGAGGGTGGCCTTGGGAGCGCGCGTTACACCTTTGTGTAATTTTCTGTGCCGCATTCTGGACGAAATGGGAGAGATCGCGCCCGGTATTCATATTCCGCGCCGCGTTTCGCCTGATTCAGTGGTATTTTTTGTCTTCGCTTTGAACGCATTTCTGGTCTCTTGTTCGTGCGGCTCTGTTTGAATATTTAAATCTATTACACCACCGCGCAGTTTTATATCTTTTGCGTGGGGGTGTGGGCGCGTCCATCCCTTCGCTTGTAGAGATTCACTTATGCGCGCGTTTTTTTGCGTCTTCTTCGCCGCCAGCAGGGGGTTGTAAACAATCAAATTAATTGTGAGCTGGTTGTGCTCTAATTTTCTTTTATGCTTTGTAAATACAGTTACCTTCCGTCTGTTGCGGGTGGTTGGTGGGTGTGGTGCTGTATTGGTAATTGGTCCAAGCGGGCACGCCGTATTTGGGGAGGGAGCTCTCTGCGAACTCGTGGTTTTCATGATAAGACGGAATATTTTCGTTGCCGATCGCCCTGTGGGCGGTGGGAAGGAGTGGCGTGCAAGTCGATTGTTGTTAACTATTAACAAGGTAACACCCAGCAGACATGCACACTTCGCGGAACCCTCAAGAAATTAGCACTTCAATTAGAATGCAACTGGTTCGGTCGTGCTTCGACTGCAGAGAGCGAACAATGAGTGACGCTGCAGGGTGATCACATGGAATCCAGAGTGATGGCAGCAGAGAATTGATTGCAACTTCATTTGATGAAGATAAGGAATTCAGACTGCGCTTGAGGAGTTCTTGATAACAGTCTTGAGAAAGTCACACTCGGTCTGTTTACATAGGAGGAGAAATCCGGAAACTGTGTTTCTAAACTCAATACGTTTATAAATACCAGAGCTTTTGGCTTATCTGGAGTTACAGAATTGTCTGTTTGGAGAACTGTCATTTTAGGTCAACCATTCTGCGCTGAATTTAGGATGTGAACGAGATCGGACATCTTGCGTTTGCTGCTCGTTGGCTTGACAGCTGTGGGACAATGTCACTGGTTTTTGTGAAGAGTTCCTTCAATCGCCATCAATCGCTAAACTAGGGTACTCCATAAATCCATTATTTTAAACCTTGTGATTGTGAATGGCCTGAAAATCTGACAGTTCACGGTTGAATTATCATGCATTGATTTTATCTGGGGGTTTCCGGTTAAATATAGGTTAGGTTAGGTTCTAAAGACAGACTGAATGTACATACATTCACAGTTAGGCCATTTTGTGATGTGAAACCTCGCGAAACGGACGATCTCCTTGCCATTGAACCATTCAGAGTTTATGACGAAATAGATAAGTTGACCTATGCTGATGTTTTTCAGCTCCCTTAAGACTGTCAATCGTTTTGAGAAATGTCCATCCTTTTCTTCGGGAGGCGTTGTAGTTCGAGATGTCTTGGAGGTTAGCTTTTATAGCAACCACTCGTTTTGTGCGTGGTGTTTTTCTCGTAGGAGTTGTTGAGTTTCTCTCTTAGGAGTGGATCTTAAAAAATATCTTTTGTATTCTTTCGGCCGCAGCAAAACAATATCAATATCGAATCATTTCAACGCTTTCTCACGGTCAATCACATCTTTTGATTGTTTTCCTAGCCAATTTTATCGTAACCTAATGATTCGTCGAAGTGTTTGTTGTCATTTTGTCATTTCCTGGTTGTGTCTCGAATTTCCAATTCTTAAATTTCCATAAACATCTTCGCAGAATTCTAACATTTCTGTTCCCATCATACAATTAAACTCCGTCGTACAAATTCAAGCATTCGCTATGCAAGTGAAAACATGAATTCAAATGCGTAGCTCAAGACATTAATTTGTTCACGCCTCGTCAGCACTATCGACAGAATTTATTCAACCAGTCAACGAACTCTCATTGCTTGCTCATCAATAGGCGAAGTGCTCCACCTTACGTCGCTGGGCTTCGGTAATCTCATTTCTTACACTTGATCAAGTTCATTGCTCATGTGGAAATTTACAAGAACCTCCTGATTATCGTTGTGTCACTTGTTGAAACTGGATCCGACACGGCGCGAAAGAAAAATCGCGTCATTAGCTCTACGGTTTCAATTCTCTTGCAGACGTGTAAGCAAATGTACGCGAAAGCAAACAAGTCTAGGCAGAAGCCGCCTAACGCTCAATTACATACATTGTCGCGCTGTCTAGGCGACATTTGCTTGATTCAATTGACTAATGTGAACGATTTCCTGTTTTTTGTTGCAGGCTCTAGCAAAATTCCAAACATCACAGAAGGTCACAACAAAAACCGGAATCGAGCAGGAGGAGACACTCCTCAATGAATCCGCCGCAATCGAGACTTCGCTCAATCTACAAATTCTTGAACTGGAAAACGAAGTCAAACAGTTGAGACACGAATTGGAACGTGTGCGCAATGAACGCGATCGCATGCTGCAGGAAAATTCAGACATTGGTCGCGACAAGTCCGACAATGAGGCCGAGAAGATCCGACTCAAAGCCGAGCTGAAAGAACTGAAATTCCGTGAGACCCGCATGCTGACTGAGTACTCGGAGTTGGAGGAGGAGAACATATCACTTCAGAAGCAAGTGTCCAGCTTGAGAAGTTCACAAGTAAGTTGCAAGAATGAATGTTTGTGGGGATAGCCCGTCTGATGAACGTTTGAATTTCCAGGTTGAATTTGAAGGTGCCAAACATGAGATCCGAAGGCTCACAGAGGAGCTGGAGCTGCTCAACAACCAGGTGGATGAGCTGACAAATCTTAAGAAGATCGCCGAGAAGCAGATGGAAGAAGCTCTAGAGGCTTTACAAGTAAGTTTCCCATTGCAACAGCTTCCTTTGCAATCCAAATACATTCTCCTACTCCTTTCAGGGTGAGCGAGAGGCGAAGTACGCTTTGAAGAAGGAACTCGACGGACATATCAATCGAGAGTCTATGTACCACATCAGCAACCTGGCGTACAGCTACAGAAACATCGACGATAACGCCGGTGGAAATAGTGACGGTGAAGAGGAGAACTTGGCGCTTAAACGTCTTGAAGCCGACCTAACAACGGAACTCAAATCACCCGACGGCACAAAGGTTGACCTCTTCTCCGAGATCCATTTGAACGAACTGAAGAAACTGGAGAAACAACTTGAGTCAATGGAAAATGAAAAGTCACACCTAACGTCGAACTTGCGCGAGGCACAAACTAACCTGGACAAGAGTCAGAATGAACTGCAAAACTTCATGTCCAGGCTGGCGCTTCTGGCAGCGCACGTCGACGCACTGACACAACTCAAAAAGCAGGTGGACACTAAGGAGGATAATCTAACGACATTGAGCAAGAACAGCAAGGACAAGAATGATGAGCTGAACTTGAATCAGAAGCTGCGAGATGTCCTCACACAGTACACAAACTGGTTCACGCTCAGTTCGAAGGAGATCGACGGTTTGAAGACTGACATCAGCGAACTGCAGAAGGGTCTGAACTACTCCGATGCTATGGTCACGCTGCGAAATGAAATCACAAACCTGAAGAACAAACTGCTGTCGTCGGAGCAGAAGTCGTTGGATCTGCAAAGTGATGTGCACACTCTGACGCATATCTCCCAGAATGCGGGACAGAGCTTGGGATCGGCCAGGTCAACTTTGGTTGCGCTGAGTGATGATCTGGCGCAACTGTATCATCTAGTCTGTACGGTGAATGGGGAGACACCAACAAGGGTGTTGCTGGATCATAAAAACGATGACATGAGGTGAGTTGTTGAATCCTTGCTTTAGTTGTTTGTGCAATGGGTTGATATGCTTTTGTGTATTTTTTTTAAATTTATTTTATTTTGAGTGTTGGTTTGTGTGGAAAGTGTTGTTTATCGAAATGGCTTGTTTGGGAAGATTAGGATATATTACTATTTCTCAGGCTAAATGCTACCTTCCCTCCTTGACGGTCCCGGGCACGCTGCGTCCAGTCATCAAGACCAAGTTATCTTGCATCCTCGTTGAAGTATAATGAAAATAGTGGCGCTACAATCCGTGGTTGACTTGGGCTAGCTTCTACGGCAACCACTCGTGTTGTGCATGGTATTGGTCTTTCACGAGTGGAGGGGATCTATAGTTTAATGTCGAGATTGAGAAGCTTTTTCTGGACATGGTACTCTGAGCATTGTCAGTGATTCAAAAGAGGCGGAGCCGTGAAATTTTAAAATTATTTTGTCTGTGCTGGGAATTGTAAGTGCGTATATGTAAACCGACACACCCGCATACGTCACGGTGCCCACTTGCATCCGATTTTATACTGGGAGATCGGCTCTCCTACTTGAATAACAAGAGTCGGATTCGAAGATTTTAAGTCAGAGCGTTCGTACTCATTCACCCTATGTCCAAGAGTCAGTTTAGTCGACTGATCTTTGCCTTCCGGACTATATCCATCTTTGTGTAGCTTGTAGAGCTTGCGGTTATGTCTTCTCTTCCATTCGCTTCTTCGCGGACAGAGCTGAGCGTAGGAGCGACGTAAAAGTATTCTTTTGGCACCAATAACCGAAAGAGCAGGAGTTGCTTAGGGCGATCCTACGTCATTTATCATTTGTGAGGTTAGGATTTGCACGAATTAATAATTGAACACATGTGAAATTTTAATCAAAAAACATTTATCAAATTGTTTGTAGTATGCCGCTGGTGTTGGTGTCCATGATCACATAAACTTAGAGGCGTCAGCTGTATTAACATGAAGTTAATTAGATCTTGAGGGAGTCATAAAGGATTTGTTCTGCCGTATTGCCGCCAGTCATTGACCGGTTAAAAGAAGACGTCTTGACTTCACTGCTTTCTTTCCATTGCTCTCGAAGAAGTAAACTCCCGAGCATTATTGTTGATAGAGAAGGCACTACTCGTGCAAAAATGTGTTATAATCTTCTACGCAAAGGATTGCCCAGCGTCTAAAAGTCAGATCTGGGCGAAATGCTGGTTGGGAAGTTTTTCTCAAGGAATGATTGGGCCAGTAGAAGGTCAGTGTCTTGGGGAATGTGCTTGAATTTGACGAGTATAGCTGTGTGGTGTTCGTGCTCCAGATAAAGAGTTTTAAGTGGAACCGCGGTGCTGGCTGCTACTTGTCTTGCAAAATAAGTATAGTGGAAGAAGGTAAAGAACTATGTTCACTGCATCTAATAGTGTAGTTCCACTGATGCAAATGCTTCCCGGTCTTTGTACATATTTAAGAAGGTTGCAGTTGACAGCTTTGTCAAGAGTTGCTCACTAAACTGCGACTTCAGCACTCTAACTACTGCTCCGAAAACATCTACACAGAAATATGGAAAACGAAGGAGAGTGTGGGTAGCGGCGTATTCTCTAACGAACTGAATGATGGTCTCACTTTTCGCCTTCCTGATCACTGTAGTGTGTTTCTGGCAAAGATGATGGCGATCCCCAAAGCACTATCGTGGCTTAAGTAATATTCGCCCATGATATTAGCATTTTCACGGGTAGCCAGACAGTAATCAAAGCTTTGGAGTTAGTCTCCATTAACTCAAAATTAATAATAAGCTGCCAAAATGGCCGAAGAGTTTAACATTCGTCTGTGCTGGGTGCCACGCCATAGAGGCATCCCAGGCAATTGCCAAAGGGACGAACTTGCCAAACTTGCAACCACTACTAGCTACAAACGTTAATCATCGGTGGAAATGTGAATTTCACGGGGTAAACCCCCCATACCCAGGGCACAATGGACTCAGCTGTTGATATTAGCATTTTCACGGGTAGCCAGACAGTAATCAAAGCTTTGGAGTTAGTCTCCATTAACTCAAAATTAATAATAAGCTGCCAAATTGGCCGAAGAGTTTAACATTCGTCTGTGCTGGGTGCCACGCCATAGAGGCATCCCAGGCAATTGCCAAAGGGACGAACTTGCCAAACTTGCAACCACTACTAGCTACAAACGTTAATCATCGGTGGAAATGTGAATTTCACGGGGTAAACCCCCCATACCCAGGGCACAATGGACCCAGCTGTTGGTCTAAGTGAGGCACGACACAGTCACAAGGGCACTCACCTACCTACCTACGCCGATACTTAGTAGCTTTCTTCTCTCGACAATATCTACGCCCATATCTACTGGGCTTCAGAGTAAGCTTGAACAAGTGCACTAGCGGATTAACCAATAGGGAACTCGCATGATGGCACAATGGACCTAAGTTAGGGTCTAAGTTCGCTCTTAAGCCAGTTCATCCTAACCCCAACCAAAACTGAGGATTTTATCGCGCAAAAACGAATTTTGAAACTGAATCTTGATATCGGAACCGTTGCATAACCGTCTCACCCCCACCCCCATTAAAACTGAGGATTTTGTCGCGCAAAAATGGATTTTGAACCCGAATCTCGATATCGGAACCGTTGCATGTTTGTCTTGTAGGCGAAATTTTGTTTGTTTCAGACATAACCTGTTTATATCAAGAATTAAAGTAGGGTGCTAACCTTATGCTGGCAAGAACTGTTTGTTTGTTTGTTTGTTTGTTTTTTATGTGAGCCTTTGTTACAAATTGCATGTAAACTTCGCCGATTGTTAGGATATAATGCACGTTTGAATCTCGCATGGATCATGCTTCATGATTTACTAGGTCGAAGTTTATGTTTCAAGAGGAGTGTGCCAAGACCAGGTGAAGATAGAAACCTTATGAAGATAAAAAAAGAAAATTAAGAAAATGTCAATAAAGTCCAAGTGACGAACAGTAAGTTAACGTTTCATCCAACATGTTGATTCACCAGACAAAAATTATTCCAACAAAACACATCACATTCATTCACACCCCTCAACATCCATTCCATCACGCACTGATTTCTTTGCTTTTTCTTTGCCTTACCAAATGAAGCTAATCAATATCTTTCATTTCTAGTTTTGAAAACGATTCCCTCACCGCCATTCAGTCACAGTTTAAGTCTGACGTCTTCCTCTCAAGATCACAAATAGTCGAAGACCTTCAGGGTTTGGCCGATTCAGTTGAAATCAAAAAATACGTTGATACAGTTAATGATCAAATAAAATATCTAAAAACCGCTGTAGAGCACACAATTGATCTGAATAAGAACAAGGTTCGAGGCGATGTCAGTGAGGGTAAGACATTTGTGTTTACTCTCATGGATGTCCTTTTGACCCCTATGCTTCCACTTTAGACAAATTCAACCGCGAAGAAATTGAGGAACTCCAAGAGCAAATCATTAAGCTCAAGAGTCTGTTGTCGACGAAACGCGAACAGATCGCTACCCTGCGCACAGTACTCAAGTCCAATAAACAGACTGCCGAAGTTGCACTTACCAATCTTAAGTCGAAATATGAAAACGAGAAGTTGGTCGTGAGCGACACGATGTCCAAGTTGAGGAATGAACTGAAGATTCTTAAAGAAGATGCGGCGACATTCTCAAGTGAGTATCTCACTACCATACAATCCACCACACAAAACAGATGAATTGTAACCGTTCTTGAATTTTATTTTCCATTTTAGGCCTGCGCGCTATGTTCGCTGCGCGTTGCGAAGAATATGTTACTCAGGTCGATGATCTGAATCGTCAATTGGAGGCAGCTGAGGAGGAGAAGAAGACCCTCAACCAACTGCTAAGGCTCGCTGTGCAACAGAAGTTAACGCTGACACAACGTCTAGAGGAGATCGAGATGGATCGGTGGGTTACTTTTCGTCAATAGTTAGAACTCAAGTAGTGTTTTTGGTTTTGTGAGGGAGAGAGAGAGAGAAATGAAAGAGAAACGAAACAGCATCACAAACAAAACAAAACAGAAAAGAGACAGAGAAAGAGAGTGGGAGCGCATTTAATTTTTGCGGTTTTATTTCCGTTCTCTTTTAATAACTTAATTCGAAAACAAAAAAAGTAATAATTGACCCGATATCCGTTTAAAATTGGTAAGAATTGATTTGCTCAGTCGATGTGCATGAACTAACCAGTAAAACAAAAAAAAAACGCAAAGCAAAAACCTATTAAGCCTTCCGTCTTGTACCATTTTTTTTGCTGCTGTCAATTATGCGTCACTAATTCTGTAAATTCTGTACGATAGTGTTACTTCTTTAAATGTACTGTTTGATAAGGTGTATAAATTGGAACATTGGAAAGTTAGGCGGAGAATCCATAATTGAAATAAAAGCAGTAGTTACAGTGGTTATAGAGGTGTTTCAAATGTTGGCATCAGGTAGGTAGGTACATTGGTGCCCTAGCGACTTACAGTTTGAATCCATTGTGCTCTGGAGATGGCATGCACTACTACCGTGAGACCTATATCTTCCGCTTATGACAGGAACCACCCAGATTTTTGTATGTACTCGTATCTCAGGAGGTGTTTAATAATGTTTTTAAATCTTATCCAGATCTTCCTCTTCATCTTCTTTTTGTGGTGCTACAGTCCGCTCGTGACAGAACAATAGTAAGCACAATACGAGTGGTTGCTGAGAAGCTAGGCCCAGGTCCACCTCGGACTGTAGCGCCGCCATTATTGTTATTATTATAGTCCGCGGTGGACCTGGACCTCAACCAACTTCCAGTTCGTCAAAGACGGTTTTGCCCAGTAACTTAAACCACCCAGTCGGAGTGGCCTAGTGATTAAGTGCCTCGACTTCTAAGCACTAAACTTTAAGGAATTCCACCACCATGCGTTCAGGTGGCTGACTGCAGATTACAATCTCACTAGGGTCGATATAGGCACATTGTGGTACCACGCGGATCAGGTATCTCCCAGGCATAATACTATTTGGTGCTTGTTGCAAAGTGTTCAAGCGGAATGATGCTGATGTCATTTAGCTCGTTTAGTTCATCGACGAAATATGCTCTCAGATCAGCTTTCCTGCGGTTACAGAGGGCATAGTTGTGACACAACCGAGCTGGCTGGAAACGCTTGTTGGTTGAGGCCCAGGTCCACCCCGGACTGTAGCGCCACCTTAACAAGTTGTGACACAACGTCTTGTGATAACACCGAGTCTTCTCGCATGTTCGCCTATATGAAGCAGTGTCCAGTAGAATTTCTCACCATAATGCTCATTTTTGATATATCGAGAGAGATCAGTTTTTTAGATCGTTTGTGATCTACCAGGTGACTAGATAAGAACGATAGGAAAATAAATTTAAATAAAATTACAACGGTGTGAGATATTAAACTGATTCTAGCTTAAAAAGCTTCATGACATCATGTATGGAATAGCGTACAATTCAAACAGACTACTCGACTTCACTGGCAGTGCTTCAAGCGATCGCGATAGGCCCAATTTTTGGTGATTTGGTCTAACATATGCGGCGTTATTCCAGAAATAATATAATAATAATAATGGCGGCGCTACAGTCCGAGGTAAACCTGGGCTATTGTTCTCTCACGAGTGGAGGGGACCTACAGTTTAATGCCGACTCCGAACGGCGAGATTGAGAAGCTATTTCTAGACAGTTATACTCTTTGAGCATTGATAGTCACTCGAAAGAGGTGGAGCCGTGAAAAAATGTTTGAAGTTTTCTTCGAGATTCGAACCGACGACCTCGAGCGTAGGAGTCGACGCACCTACCCACTGCGCCACGGCGCCCACAACGTTCTAAGTAGAACAGAGCTACAGCCTGCTCTTAGTAGGAATACTATCGTCACCTGTCTCCATCTTAAAGGGATGTGGGACAAGCTTAGGCATGCCTTGTATATGATTTCCAGCCAGGGGAGAATCGGGTCTTACTTCTTTTGTAGTTCCGTCGGTATGATACCATCGGGACTAGGGGATTTGTATCCGTCGAAGCTCCGTATAACTACTCCATTTAATTTCCCGACGGTTCGACAGGGATTACTGTCTTCTTCAGAGGATTGTTTTACTAAAAAATCATGAATCGCAAATAGTTCTGACGGTTACGCTATTTTCCTCAAATATACAGCTAATGCATGAATAACAACAGTGAATATGTAGCGTTTTTCTATCTCAGCACTTGATAATGAATAAAATGCGCACAACTGCTTGTTTCCCCGCCTGAAATAAATTGTATCCAAAACCTTAATTTTTAACTTAACCTCAAAAAACATTCCCTGCTCATCTCTGTAACATAATATCAGTAAAACAACAGTTACCAGCTTTTTTGCAACAACAACTAATTTTCATAAATTCGTAACCAATTTTGTTTTTTGCTTTTTTTTGCAGCGAACTGCGACATGCTCGCCGACCAATGCCACCACAACGCGGCACCAGCGGTAAATCATCGTTCTCCCGACCATCAACACGAAATCCCGCTGCAAATAATCAGAACCCCTTCTAACATAAAATCAGCGTGCAGCGTAAACTTTTAGCCTTAGTTTATACTTTACTTAAGTTATAAAAGAAAAAAAAACAAAACTTTGTTAAATTTATTTTTTTTTTAATTTATATTCCCAACAAAAGAGAGAAAGAAAAACGAAGAGATAGAGAAAACAGAAATATTGTGAGGGAGGGAATCAAAGTTGATTAACTGAACTTACACTACACACTATAAAATGAAGTCAACTGATGATTGAGAGAAGGCTATCGTTCCTACTTGCCACAAACGTCCAATTTTTTCGTATCAAAACAAAAACACAAAACAGAAGTAAGCAAATCTGTGGCATCCCCCCAATGGAGCGTGAATGTACCTTTTTTTTGATGTTCTCTCGAGAGTCAGTGTACTATGGTTAAAGTTATTGATTATTATTAAACAAAAAAACAAACATTATCAGTATAAACGGTACGTTACTTAATTGTTTTTTGAATTGAGGTTAGATCAATTATTTCAGTTCTTGTTAAACAAAACAAAAAAAAACAGACAGTCAGCAATTAATTATTGTTTTCGTTTCGATTTTTCAAAAGAAAAACTAAGCTGTACGCGATGAGAAAACAAAAACAATCGATGAATTTGGTGTATAAATCCATTCTTTTACTGTTTAACGTTTTCCTCTTATTTATACATACTCTATATAGTATATTTTTTATTTAAATCTTTGCAAGCGCACCCACTCACAGGGTGTCCTCTGAGCATTAGAGAAACCAGAAATACTGCAAAGAACTAGAGAAAAATGGCAGCAACAATATTTTATAGTCTCTAAGACAAAAACGTAATATTTATTAAAAACAAAGAAAAACAAGAAAAAAAAATAAAAAACAAGAAAAACTAAAACAAACTCTAGTAAATAAATAATATTTGAATTTTAAGGTAACATTAATAAACAAAAACAACAACAATTTTATAACAAGTGAATTAAACAAAGAAAACGAAAAAAAAAAGGAAAATATTTTTAAAGAAGAAGAAAGAAAGAAAACAAAAAAAAACAATCGTCCATCATTGAAAGTGAATTTAATTGTATTTATTTTTTGTGACTCTGCAATTTATTTTCTACTAAACTGTTGTCGACTTCTACTACCTTAAAACCGTACATAAATGTATTTGAGAAATGTATTGTATTTTTATTGTTTCATCATCAATATGTCCTTCCAAACACACACACACGCACGTGCAAGCGGACGTGCAAAAACACACACACACACTCAAACACAAACGTATTTGTTTATTGTTGTGATTTTTGAATATAAACAATTGAGAATGAACATAAGTATAAATATATTTAAATAAAAACGAATAAAGAATTATATTTAATAGAAATGATACAGTAAAAAAAAATATCAAATTTAATTATATACACTAATCGTCAGAGAGATTCTGTTATTGTCTTTTTTGAACATGTTACATGTAATTTTGTTTATTGATTGATTTACAACTAAAAAAAGAAAAAGAAAACAAAGAAGAGTTTTGGTGTTTTTTCGAGGAACTTAGTGGTTTTTATTTTTGATTTTTCGTTTTTTTTTTTTTTTGATCATCTTTCGAACCTTTTGAATGGAACGCCTGGAATGGAGTGTAGATTTTGTATAGAGCGTTAAATCTGAATATTTTATGTAGGGATACCGTAGAGGTGTAGATGTAGTTAGCGCGTCGAAAGTGTAGAATCAAAATAAATCAAAAAAAAATTACAAGAGGTCAGTGAATAGAGTTTGACATGAAGAGGGAGTCACTGTCACGCTTCAGTCGGAGAAACAACTGATATTCGTGATATTTCTGTCCCAATTGGAACCATTTAGCCGGGTTGTGAAACATATTCTGTCCAATTTTGATCTGCCAGGCGATTGATACAATTTAGAACGCACAGCTCTTATTACGATACACTGGCTGGGCTAAATAAGAATAATCAATTTCACGTATCAGCTTTGCCTAGCAAACTATGGAGGGTCTTATGCGCAGTGTCTTATTGAAACCACAAATTAGGTTGCTGTTCCGCCATTGGCCGAAAAAGTTGTCGATCATTGTTCTGGAAAAATCCCTGGAAATCATTTCTGGTATTTCAATCACATTCTCGAAGAAATATGGGCCGCTTTTGCTTTTCTGCCATAATGCCGCGCCAGACAGGGTCTTATTGGGTGTGTTGCTCTTGAACTTTTAGAGCCCCACAATCACAGTTTTGCTGATTGACATTACTTCAAATAGCGTATTGTAGTGGGCGCCGTGGCCAAGTGGGTAGGTGCGTCGACCCATGTGCTCGATGTTCTCGGTTCGATTCCCGAAAAAATCACCTAAAATTTGTCACGGCTTCACCTCTTTCGAGTCACTGACAATCAAAAGGTATAACTGTCTAGAAAAAGCTTCTCAATTTTGCCGTTCGGAGTCGGTATTAAACTATAGGTCCCCTCCACTCGTGAGAACTAAAGCACGTACAAAACGAGTGGTTGTTGAGATGCTAGGCCCAGGTCTACCTCGGACTGTAGCGCCGCGATTATTATATTATTATTAATGTATTGTGGTAGTTGTCGGTGGTCTTGTGCTAGCAGTTTCCAAGAGGTTTCCAAGAGCTCAATTATAACCTGGAAAAAAAAACAATCATTTGATATTTGTGCCTATCATTGGTTGGTCTTATATGGTCCACACTATACTTCATGTGTCGCTACCGTCCCTGGTGGAGGTGGGCCTCAACCAACAATCCACTTCAATTGCGTACGCCAAGTTGGTTGAGCTCCTTCTCCACTTGTGCTTAAATATGGACGTGCCTGTTGCGTTGTCCCACTATTTCAGAGTCGATAATTTTCCGGGCCGGAGCTATGTTGTCCATGTGCTCTACATTGCCCACCCCAGCTCTTCTTATCCGATCACTATCAACACAAGTAGGACCAAAAATCACACGCAAAACTTTTCTCTCAAAAAGATCAAGATCTTTTTAACGATAATTCAAACAGATAATGGCTAGTCATCTAGTACCACATGAAATGTTTGTTTTCGCTCAGTCGGAAATAAGAAGTTCTCGAGTGAACATTTTTCTTTTTTTTATAAAATAAAGTTGTATGAGGTAGATGGAGGCCCAGGTCCACCCCGGACTGTAGCGCCATCTTAAGCTTAAGTTGTAGATGGACCCTTCCGTCTTATATTAGACAGTGGTCTTTGCTGCCGCATGAATCACTAAGTTATTAATACTTATGTCCTCATATGAAACCATTTGAAGCACTCCAAGAAAGACATGCTAGACCAAATGTCGTTCAAAAAACGTTGGTCTTAATGCAAGCGTCTATGCGACGCTAAAGTCGGTCGAGTGCAAAGAGGAAAAAACTGTTGTCACATTATTTCTTTTTGGGAGTAAATATAAAAAGAAGTAACGACAATAGACAATAGAGAACAATAGCACGCACAACACTAGTGGTTGCTGAGAAGCTAGGCCCAAGTCCACCTCGGACTGTAGTGCCGCCATTATTATTATTAACGACTACCTTTTGGTAATAACAAGAAATACGGGCGTCGTGGAGTAGTGGGTTTGTAATCATTCAAGTAATGAGAGTCTCCTACAGTTCACCTGATAGCTGATGGTACAAATATTTAATTTCTTGTGGGTTCCTGACAAGCATTTAAAAAACTAGTCTTTATAAGAGATTGTTCTGAACTGGTAGAACATAGGATTAAATGATTCTTTTCTTTTACTCGTTTATGCAAGCATGAGATAATGTAAGATGCTATGAATGGGCAAACTTCCAGCCCTGATAGTACTGGTTACGGTGTATTCATGTGGTCTCACATGGCCTCTCCATCGGGATATGACGAGAAGATAGACCCTAATTTATAGACTTACTTCCTCGATGTTTAATACATTTTTCGACTGTCAAATGTCAATCAACAAGTGTTGCCGGACTATTTCCACAGATGATCCTAAATCGTTATTCTTCCAAAAGTATGCTTCTCAATTGGACGTAGAAATCTTGATTGAAGATTCTATGTTTTAAAGACTAACGTATTTCTTTCTAAAGGGATAACCACAATAGCCGTTCGAAAACTTAAGCTTATGTCAAAAGTTAACGAGTAGTAACCAATTCGTTTCTAGCTTCAGCTGTCAACTGATATTTGCAGATGTAGAGCGCCATTCTTTTCGCTCTCTTGTAAGTAGACTAAGCGACTGGATGGCGCAGTTGGTTAAGTGCATGCCCAAAGTTAGTGGGGTCCCAGGTTCGAATCTCAGTGAAATCGAATCTGGTCCAGTCACAATTTGCCGTTGGGATCAAATTAACGGTACTGGAGTAGGTTGCTACCTGGCAGTACAATAGACCAGTTTTGAGTCTGAGTGCTTCAGTAGAGTTTCAAAAAAACTTGGGGAAAAAAAAGAAAAACAGTAGGCTAAAGTGAACGGACTTAACGAAACTTCCTGAAGCGGTTACAATGGTCGCAGTTCATAATTTTTGTCTATTCACTCGGTTGCTTCAGTTCTCTTAAGTTTCGCCATTTTAGTTGACCCTAAATAAAATAAATTATTTTAAACCGTCAATGTTTGCATGAAAAGTCATGCATCGTCGTCATTATCAACAAAGTAATTCAAGCTTTACGATCACAGCTTTTCTCTGAATTCATTGTTTTAAAACCGTCTTTATTGTCGAAGTAAGTTAATGTTAAGATCAAGTAGATGGGTTCGTTAAAAATTGTTAAGCTATATACGAGTGCGTCACTAAGTACACCGAGGTATAGATGTGCTTTCTTATTGAATGTGACAATTAAGTTCACTTGTGTCGAGGTCTGGGGTTTGGTTCACAGATCGTAATGTTAATGTTTATGTTTGATGTAATTCAAAGATCTTTTATGAAAGCCCAACTTACATACGAGTATATGATGAATACGAGGTTAGCAGAAGTTCAGAATCTTTAAGCAACATTTGCAAAAGGGTGAATGAAACTAAGTTTAAGCGAACCTTCACAATGTACAAGGACGTTGAACCGAAAGAACGTTCATATCAATAGGCAATTACATAATTTAACACGAGGTTTTTATTCTGATTTGGAAATATAGTGAGTTGTTTTTCCAAGTTGGTCAACTTGGGGTGCAAACATTTCTGACTAAGTTGGGAAAGGTGACCAACTTGTTAGGTCGGTAGTTTTTCGAGGGGATTTTGAAATGTAATATTTGTTACGTTTATCTCACTTTGTAAAAATATCGCACCATATTGTTGCAAAATGAGGAAACACATGTTCGTTCGTGTACCGTTACTCCCTGGAATTGCTGTGCTGCAAGTATATACAGTAGAATCTTGAAAACATGAACGGTTCTATAACATGAAAAGTTCGGAAAGATGAACGAATTTACAACGATTCGTCAGTCCCTTGAAGGTCGTTATAACCGATTTTGACTGTATTTTGTATGGAATTTTCGTCGTGTAGAAATACACAGTTCAATTTTATCGGTGGCCAACTTGACAGATTTTACTGTGCCTGCAAATCTTACCTCTTTTTGATTTTTCTTCTTCTTATGGCGCTACAGTCCGGGGTGGACCTGGGCCTCACTCAACATGCCTCTCCAGCCAGCACGATCTTTCGCCAGCTGTCTCCAGTTTCGCACACCAAGCCGGCCGAGGTCCCCCTCGACTTGTGTGCGCCACCTTGTTCGTGGACGTCCTCTGTTGCGTTGTCCCACAGGCTCAGAGTCGAAGCGCAGTACTACGCTAATGTTGCGATTACGAAATCATCCGTCCTCTGTTCCGTTATCCTGGGACTTAACCAACAAGCTAACATAATCTTTCGCTAGCTGTCTCCAATTTCGTACATCAAAATTGGCTGAGTTCCTTGTTCACTTTTGAGCGGCACCTTGAGCGTAGGCGTCCTCTGTTGCGTTGTCGCACAGGCTCACAGTTGAAGATTCGGTTTTGTCTTATCCAATCCAGGGTCTCCTTAAGAAGACAATACACAAACAACGCGGACTTTTTTTTGTTTCCCACACAGTGACATTTTTTCATGTTAAACTCCAATTGACGAGCCTCGATCGACAATTTTCAATTCAATACTAGAATAACCAAAGAATATTTACAATAACCATTTTATTAGGCTCCAATTTTAATCAAATAAATACGTTGCATATACGCCCAAGTAGCTGAGTTTATTAATTCAAATTTATTCCACATAAATACGTATTCAAACTAAAAGAGTTAATATAAAAGTAACCATTAGAACTTAACCTCCACCAAGGAAAAGCTAGAATATCCTTCAGTTAAATATAAAATATGCATAGCCATAGCTATTCGTAGCCAAGTTTCAAGTAAAAGTTTGTCAATTCAACCAATCGGATACGAGTACGAGTAAATTACTGTTTAAAAATTAAATAAAATAACCACTTAAATTGAGAAAAGATATTCAAAGACATTAGCAGCGATACGCCAACTGCATATTTTTTGGCTTTAGATGGCCGGTAATTGAACCCATTCCAGGTTGTCCTGCATCCTCCAAAACACACTTCCTACTTGTTTCCTTTTTCTACTTAATCTAAATTAAATATAAATCAAATTAAAAAAAATTAAATAAAAAAACAAAAACAAAAAACCGTCGCAATAAATGATAACAAAACGAAGTTTATAAATTAGTTGGTTAAGTATAAGAATAAAAGTAAATTAAATTAAAAAAAAAACACAATCTATACCGAGCCATTCAATTGAATTTATTGAAACAAATGAAACAAACACACACATATTCACGAGATGAGACCTCATCCGAAGAGATGCCAAACACACACAACATACTACACGTCAAGAAGAACCAAACAAATAAAACGCGGAACTAACTAAAGGAAAATAACAATTTAATAGTATTGTGAGTGTATGTAGAGTAATTAACTAAAATGTGAACAATTAACAAAACAATTTGCAATATCATAGAGAGTAAACTAAACAATTTACTAGTGTGTTGATGAGAGAAAGAATATTCAAAACACTCACATAAAGTGGAACCATCGTAAGATTTAACGAATTTTTGAAACAAAAACAAAAAATATTTACTAATATTATAAAAATAAAATATAAATAAATTCTTGGATTATTCGATTTTATTGTAATTTTCACCGTCCCTTTTTGATCATTACGATGTAATACAAAAGAAGATTAAATAAATGAATAAAACAAAACAATTAACTTAAAACTGATGTAAAAAATAAAAAAAGAAATTAAGTGAAATCGCGTTGAATTAATCTTATAGGTTAACCTGAGACGATAAAGATTCGGGAGTATAATTAGCGAATGCATATATTTATATTTACGCCCTCTGTTTTGTGTTAAACACTTTTTCTGTTTGTTTTTGTGTTGTCGTCGTGTTTGTTTTGTTATCTCTGTGTATCCTTGTCTCTAATTCAGTTTGCTTATGGTTGGTTATGTTGAATAAGTATTTTGTATTTGAAGATGAATTACTAACGGTAACTAATAACAAAGCGTAAATAAAACAAGAATAAAAGACACACATGAAATATTTAATTAATTGCATGGGTAAAATAAAATGTAAAACTAGTTTTTTAAAACTAATACAAGTCAACAATTTTTAATAAGTATGGATAAATAAATAAATCAACAGCAACAAGAAAACCAAGTTTAAATGAAGAAAACTTATTGATATTGATATATATATATTATTATATGAAATATTGAAAAATTTAGAGAAAATAAATTATACTACTATGAGGTGGAAAGAGGTTTTTAAATTTTTGGGGTTCAAAAGTGGTGTGAGATGTTATGGTTGGACCAACGACTCAAGGAGGATCTGAGTTGTCTGAATTTTATATGGGGTTTTGGGTTAATGATTTACCAAATGGTACTATAGGTACGGTGACCATCCGTCCTCTTTTTTAGAGGACATTCCTCTTTTTCGGTATCGTGTCCTTTTTTTTGTTTTCTTGAAGAGGACAGTAAATTGTCCTCTTTTTATTGAATTGTCCTCTTAATGTCCTTCCTTTCTTCTATGATCTACATAGTAAAGTACTTTCTTCAGTTCTAAATTCGTTAAACATAAAAAGTAGACAGCACTGGTTTGAATAATTCAGTTCTGTCATCTGGTTTTTGCTATTGTGAATGAATCGCAAACTGTCATCCAAGTCCATTCGATACATTTATACGACATTCTTTTCGCTCTTTATTTGTTTCTTGGAAATGATAAGATTGTCTCCTTATTGGTCACCGTATGTATTGCTCGTCTCTATGCACGCTTTCATATGCGGCCTTGAAATCGACGAATAGGTGTTGTGTGTCAATTTGCATTTATTGGGTCTTTTTTCTATTATATATATTACAAGGCCAAGATTTATAGCCCTAAAGTTCTAGCCCTAGAATTCTAGCCCTAAAATTCTAGCCCTAGAATTATAGCTCTAAAATTCTAGCCCTAGATTTGAAGTCCTAAAATTCTAGCCCTTGATTTATGGCCCTAGAATTCTAGCCCTAGATTGTCCCCTTTTTTGCATCAGCAAAAATGGTCACCGTAAGTATGGGTCGCCGTGGTATAGTTCGATTGCGAGTCAATCCTTACACTGAAGATCCATGGTTCGATCTCCGACTTGCCTTTCGCGACTCCAACTCTCGCATGTCGTATCCGACAGTCTAATTCGACTACAGTCGCATTTTGTTTTTATACAATTTCGATTTGTTCGAACCCATTCGTACTCAATTTTTGATAGAAGTCGTGTATGGGGCTGTTAACTGTTATTTTTAAGTTCGATATTTTCATAAAAGCGAAGATATGCGTGGGCTTTTTAAAAAAGTCGAATGTTCATACGAGTGGTGGAATAAAGATTTGAACGCGATACGACTCCTTATACAAAAAACATGTGCGACTTTCGTAATTTTGGCGAATGCACAAAGGCTATAACTGTCATCAAAATATGTTCAAAATTCACCGTTCGAGGCCAGCATTAAAGTTCTATCATCATCATCTGCCTTTTCGGCTGGTGCTACAGTCCTGGGCGTGGATCTGGGCTTCAGTCAACATGTCTATCCATCCACCAACATTTTGTGTTAGGTAATCTCAGTTATGCACGTTCAGCTGGAGCATTCAGACTTCGCTCCCAGAAACATGAGCTAAAAAAGAAACAAATATCTTCTAGAGTTACATATTACAGTGAAAATGGTTTAATATGGCTTCATGTGTGGGTTGTGCAACGCTTTTTTTGTTAGAGCTTTAATGATGGCACTACATTCCCAGGTGGACTTGGGCCTAGCTTCTCAAAAACCTTTCGGATGGTATATAATATGACGCTGGCCCGGATGGTATTCCCCCGATACTTCTGAAGAGGTGTTCTTCTGTGCTGGCAAAACCACTGCGTAAGCTTTTTCATCTGTCCTATTCTTCTGGTCTATTTCCGAGTGGATGGAAAACAGCATTTGTCCAGCCGGTCCCTAAAAAGGGCAAATTTTCGTCACCCTCCTCCAACGACCCATAGCACTAACGTCCCTTCTTTCCAAGGTCATGGAAACGCTGATAAACCGTCAGCTTATGAAATATCTTGATTCGCGGAAGCTTCTTAATGACCGGCCGTACGGTTTCCGCAGCAACAGGTCCACTGGTGATTTGATGGCATATCTCACCGAAAAGTGGAATCAATCCTTGCACAATGCAGGAGAAAGCAAGATCGTTGCGCTTGATATTTCTAAGGCATTTGACAGAGTCTGACATCAAGCTCTTTTGTCGAAAATGCGTGCTTATGGTATCGATGAGTCTCTTCTTCTATGGATTAGAAATTACCTTTCGAACCGTTCAATTCAAGTCGTTTTGGATGGGTTCAAGTCTGATATCCACCAAATTAATGCTGGTGTTCCCCAAGGCTCTGTTTTGTCTCCGACTCTCTTCCTCATTTTTATAAATTATCTCCTGTCTGCTACTTCTAATGCAATCCACTCCTTCGCTGATGACAGTACTGTCAGCTTTTCATATTCGTTCCAAGAGTCACGTCCCTGTCCTTCGGCCGTAGAACTGGAGCGGCAGCGTATGTTAAGCACATTAAGTTCCCACCTTGACAGCATATTTAATTGGGGTAAAAACAATAGAGTGGAATTTAATGCTTCCAAAACTCAATGCTGTCTACTGTCACTTAAGCGATCCCAAAATAATCAGCCATTATCCCTAAATGACACTTGCATCGAAGAAACCGAAAAACTTTCCATCCTCGATATGTGTATCAACTCAACACTTAGTTGGAATGATCACATATTTGAGGTCGCCAAAAATTCTGCGAAATGTCTGGGTTTCCTTAAACGATGCTAGAAATACTTCACCCCCTCTAATTTGGCTTCAATTTACAAGGCCTACATCCGCCCCAAACTTGAGTACAAGGCTCATATCTGGTCTGGTGCTCTGGATAGAATACAACAGCGAGCGATAAAACTTATAGGGGATAGTAATATCACGAAGTCGATAGACTCGCTCGAACATCGCCGTAATGTCTCAACCTTATCACTGTTTTATCGCTATTTTAACAAACGATGCTCAAGTGAGCTAGCCAATTGCATTCCTCCCCTTCATGAATTCACCCGCAATACTTGTCTCGCCAGGAATGCTCATCAGTTCACCCTCAAGCCTGTTTTCGGACGTACAGTTAAGTTTAGAGAGTCGTTTTTTAGCCGCACCACACGAATATGGAATGCTCTTCCCAGCCCAATATTTCCCACTCACTACAATCCGCAGACATTTAAGACCAATGTGCACTGGTACCTCGTCTCCCTTTCTTCTTCTATACCTTCGGCCCGTGCTGTGTCTTGATTCCGGACACTTAAGGGTATTTAACCCCTTTTGCGCGCGCAAATTATAAAAAAAAAAACCACTCGTGTTGTGCGTGCTATTGTTCTCTCACGAGTGGAGTAGACCTTCAGATTAATGCCGACTCCGAACGGCGATTTTGAGAAACTTTTTCCAGTATTTCTAATTATACTCTTTGAGCATTGTCAGTTAATCCAAAGTGGTGGAGCCGTGAAAAAAATATTAGGTGTTTTTTTTCGAGATTCAAACCCCAGATCCCGCGCGTAGAAGTCGAAGCACCTACTCACTATGCCACGGCGCCCAGAGTTAGAGCTGTAATTTAATTTTATACCAACCACAGTCCGTGTTGGACATATTTGTGCTACGGGTATTTAAGGACAATTTACAAAAAAAAAAATTAAAAAAACGTGGCTATTAATTATTTTATAACCAATCCCAAATAATTTAAATTTTCCAAACAATAAAAACGTTCGCTAACGAAAACAGAAAGTCAATTTAAGCACTGAGAAATTGTAAGACTGGGTCAAAACAAAAGCAAAACTTGATAAACGAACACTGTTAAAATCTCAGGAAAAAGTTTTTAAATTAATCCTTTATACGAAGAACGGCAAAAAAACTTGCCAATTTGCACTCAGCGAAAATTTCTTCTCTCCGCAATATTCAAAAAAATGGTGTACACATATTTCATTTGAATTTTTTATCGCTTTCACAATAAAATGCACACAATTTTAATAAAACAAATTCCATTTTTGAAATGCATCCGCTGACATGTCTGCGTGGTTGTTGCGACCAAACGCGAGCTGTAGAGTTTAATTATTTTATTTAATTACCCAGCAATCCAACCATATGTACCACAAAACAAGAATTATTGATGTGGATAATTCACTGCCCAGGAATTAAACGAATAACTCTTAGCACCACCCCATTGTACCACGGCGAACACAGAATGGCAGAAATATGTATGTTCTTAAAAACATCCCTCCTACTTTTAGTTCTATTAGCAGTTCCTTTATTTATCCTCTTAAAACATTTGAGCCCACAACTTTGACATAGACACTTTGTCAAGATTCTGAAGTCGTTTAGTGAGTTTAAGTTAAACATTGTTTGATTGATTAAGTTGTCATGTTTTTGATTCAGTACAATTTTTATCATGATCTGTTTCACACCGAAAAAACGCGCCTAAATAGTAACGACGTACATATATTGAAAAAGTCGTTCAGTTTTTGTCTAAAATATCATGGTTTGGTGTCGAATTTTTTAGAACACGGGACTGTCTGACGTCGTCGACATGCCATTCATCAATGCTCAAGATGATTCAAGGAGCTGGTTGAAGCGGTAAGAGGGAGTGTTGCCGAGAACCCACATTTGTCGTATCGTCACCACGGTAAGCATTGATGTCACTGGAAACATCTTGCGACGCATTTTGAAGGATGATTGGCACTTGTTTCCGTACTCGACTGGTTGACGCTGAACTTGATTTTTGGAAGCAAAGTTTTATGACCGACAAGGCTCATTTCGCACTCTCTGGCACCGTTATCAAGCGAAATTGCTCGCGGAGCGCATTTTCGCAGAGTCCACACCAGATCCATGAAACACCATTTCATGACCAAAAAGTGAGTGATTGAGCCAGCGTTTCATTCAAAACCAACATTGGGTGTCAGTGGAAATAACTTGCGGCGGATTTTAAAGGATGATTTGCATTCCGTATGGAGTGTAATTGACTTAAAAAAAAGTCCACGACGTCTGGAATTCCGCCAAAGAGTCGCACACCGATATAAAAGATGCCCCACTCTGTACATTTGTATTTTTGTATCTAATGAGGAGAACCATGTGACCATGAACCATGAACGTCGTGTGAATGAATTTCAGTGTACTCTAGAATAAACGGTCAATCATATCCACCCTTGTGATATTTTTTAGTTTTCACAGACTGGTCAAAAATTATTATTACGAAAAATATGGGCGAAGGATCGGAAGAAGATTTGGAAGAATTTGGAGAAAATAAACGGTTTTTGCAATATGGACGTGTATATTTTGACAGTTCATGTCGGCTATATTGTTTTATTTATTATTTTTCAAACAGTAAAGAAAAATCAAAATGCAAAATCAGAGCGTGAAGCAATACCTGCAAATGATAAAACATTATTCTCAAAATGAGTTTGCTTTTTAATGCAACTTTTTAGTGGCTAAATCCGAGTCGACCGCTTTAGGGGACAGTCAGTAGGGATGCAAACAATACATCGGTGTTTTGCAAAAATAAAATGTGCTTGTATTTGTGTAATAATCATGGGGTTTAAGAGCTAGAGATGCACAATACAATGTAACTTTGTTGTATCATAGCCTCTCCTAGTCTAACATCCTACTCCGAATCTTCAAGTGGTACACCTTGGCCAACGATCAACCCTCAAGGAGACTGAGTATCCAATTCCTATGGAACTGTGGGTCGGTGGCTAATCGTAGACGGTTCATGTTTCGGCATGGATTGGCTGGATGCATAAGCATAGCAGACCTTGTGTCAACAGCCAAATTAGCGCCTGTTCACCAAGTCGATCTTGGAGCAAGCGATTCGCTACATAAACGTGCATTAAAGCCCCGCTTGGGAACACTAATCCCGAACCGTTGGATCCGCCAACATCACTTTGGGTTTTTCGTTCCCCCATTAAGCCACAAAGTAAAAATGCAATCATAGACGAAACGGAAGACATGGAAGGTTTTTGGGTTGAAACTGGTAAGACAAGTATATTTTGTTGTTAAGGTACAGTACGTCGTAAATATAGCCAACAATGTGATGGAGGAGATAAATAAAACATCGGAAAACCATCGATGTATCGTTGTTAATACCGATGTTTTTAACGTCGATTTTCGTCGTGGAATCATCGATGTTTTTTAGAACAATGTTGCATCCCTAATAGTCAGTCAACACTCGTATGTCAAGTGCCAAAATTATCGCCGGCGTCCGTGGGAGTATGCGACTCGCTATATAAACGTGCATTAAGGCCCCGCTTGGGAACCCTAATCCTGAAACGTTGGATCTTCCAATATCACTTTGGGTTTGAAGTTCATTTTATCCACATGAATCAATCATTCAGATGAATCAGATGAATCAGCAGATGAATCAAATCATTCTCCTTCTTCTTAGGCGGCGCTCCAGTTCGAGGTGAACCAGCATTGAAGCCCGGCACGTGTCCCATTTGAAGCCGCGTCTACTCTTTCCCAGCCGATGTTCCCCCAGAAGCGTGTACATCAAAGTTCCGCCTTAATCATGCTTTCCATTAAATCAATTTCACAAATCCCATTAATCAATCAATTATGCACAATAGGATCCGATACACTTGAGGGCGATCATATCGCAGATGGTTGCGATGAGGCTACCAGTACAAAGAGGCAGCTCATTAAATGGATTAAAACCCACTTCTTTCCCCGAAACTAGTTAAATCCGGTTTAAATTTGCATCAATTTGCATAAACAATTTCAAAATTATCGCTGAAACCCATCGAAAGTGTAACGAACTCACCATAACCTCCGCAGCACTGTTTGTGATTCCATTATGAACGCAACCCCACCGCCCCCACCGGATGTTGATTCAGGTTAACAGCGTGTGAACGAGAACAACTGACGTGTTCGGATCACTTCCCCACTGTTGTACTAGTGTAACCAGCCATTAAATACGACTCCGACCGCGCCGTGGAAATATTAAATTAAAACCACGCGAACCAAAACAAACGCTCCTCTGTGCGGGGATATGATTTAGTGAAACAACGCCATCCACATCCAGCTAATTGCCGGCACACTTACACACTCTGATTTGGGTGCCATGCCAACGGCCTGCCCGTGCACAGAGTCAACTCGAAAATTCATAGTGAATTTTTGAAACTGTTTGACGATGGGACCTCCCGTCAATCCAGCCCTCTTCCCACGCGACTGGTGGCCATAAATTGATATTTATTAAAAAGTTTTTAACAACCAAGAAGCATAATTATGTTCGCTTTAATGAACGTAGCTTGTTAATTAGCGCGGCGGCGGCGGCGCTAGTGTTCCTCTCCGAGTTGCGTTTGTTTCGAAAATTATTTTCTATTTGAAATATTAAATTTTATTTTATTGTTTAACTCCGCTTCGTGTTGGGCGTGTGTGCGGGCGGGATTACTATGCGTATGGTGTGCGGCTGGTGGGCTGCATTAAATATTTGCGACACTGGCTTCAATTCGGTTTTTATTACGGGCAGTTTAATGTCGGGCGCACGTACTTCAATGAAATTGTGTTAATTTAATCCAGGGGCAGTTTTGGACTTAAAATGGCTTCCAATGGGTCTTTTAAAGGAGAGCGTTTTTTGCGTTTTCAACGAAACGCCATCGGTATGCTACGTTTGTCCTGCAAAAAAGCCTGCGAAAAGCATATCTTCGAGGAGGTTGTCAATCCTAGTTTTGGAAAAGGCGGCGGGCAGGTGCAAACGTGGAAGACACTATTTTCTACAAATCGGTCCAGCGCGCGCGATTCCAACTAACCATTGAAGAATCATTCTTAACTAGTCTTAAGGTAAATGAGGATAAGACAACACCCTTGCTGTCGAGCGAAAATTGATCCGTCGCTCATCATCTGGGATGAAACGTCACAATCGACAGCTATAATTTTGTGGTAGTTAAAAATTGTCTCTATCTCTAGGGCAAACATTTACTCCACAAGCGACATCTTATTGGAAATCCGATGTAGAATCGTCTTTGGTAACCGCTGCGCCTTCGGTTTGTTGAAACAACTTAAGTCAAAACTACTGACTCGAAGAACCAAACTCATGTTCTACAAAATTTAAATCCTACCAGTCCTGCTATATGGAGCCGAAAGTTGGTTGATAAACATGACTGCTGACTGATTCTTAGTGTAATCGAAAGAAAAATTCAGCGTCGGATATTTAGTCCTGTCTGCGATGAAGACGAATGGAGGAGAAGACTCAACCACAAACTCTAATCTACATGTACAAAGATGTGAACATAGTCCGAAAGACAAAAACCTGTCGACTAAACTGGCTCAGCCACTTCGAGGGAATCAACACTTATGCTCCAGTTAAAAGTGTCTTCGAATCTGAGGTTCTAGAAGGAGAAAATGACTGAACCTCCCGTATAAATTACAAGTGATCTTGGACGCAAGAGAACTTGGTTTTGATGACTGGAATTAGCGTGCCCGGACCGTTAATAATAATAATAATAATTGCGGCGCTACAGTCCGAGGTGGACCTGGGCCTCAACAACCACTCGTGTAGTGCGTGCTATTGTTCTCTCACGAGTGGAGGACCGTTAGCGATCAAAATTACTCAGGCTCAGACTCACCTAGGGTCGAAGGTCTGATAAGTAAATAAGGAAATAAGTTATTTGATTATATTGCACGTGAAGCAAAACTGGGACGATCAGCTTCTGGTACAAAGTTAATTTGATCTTTCAGGAGAACTTTATCTACTCATTTGCCCTTTGAGCCCAAAGAAACAGCGATTGATCTCCGTACTGAAGTTGTACGTCTACCACGTATGTTAACAATTGTAAGGACTAAGGCAAAGACTAAAATCGTGTATCTAGTGGGCTCTAGAGGCCACGGACCTGCTCATCCAGAGTAAAATTGTTGATTGTTTATAATCTGGTAATATGTCAGCAGCGATATTTGTAAATGCAGGGAATAAGTGGACAAGCAGCCTTCTCGTGGCGCCCTCTAGATATGCTTTACAGCAACTACTTAGAGGTGAACCAATATGTGGAGTGTCCCCACCGTCGAGAGGTTTAAATAGAGAGACTTTCAATGTAAAAAAAGCTTTTAGACAAAACGACGCACTGTCATGTGACTTTTCAACATCTTGAGGAGATCATGTAGAACTCACTGGCCAACTCAAGAGGCACGATCTTCCAAAAGTCCGTAAAACTGCTGGCATACGATGGCGACATTGACGTGTTTGTTCGAACCCAGCGAGCCGTCAATAAAGCGTTTGCTGGCACTGAAGCAGAGGCGGCCAAAATGAATTTTAAGGCATATTAGGGCAAAACGAAGTATATGCGGTCTTCAAGAAAGGATATACACTATCGAAAACTAGGCTACAATGTTGCCATTTTTTTTTTTCGTTTTCGGAGGATTTTTGTCTACTAGAGCACTTAGACTCAAAATTGGTCCATTGTACTGCCAGGTAGTAACCTTCTCCAGTGTCGTTAATTTGATCCCAACGGCAAATGGTGATTTCACTGGGATTCGATTTCACTGGGATTCGAAGCTGGGACCCCTCTAACTTGGGGTAGGCACTTAACACGTTGAGTGCCACATGAGACCACTTGGTCTCACACAAATTTGGGCTTGCTGTGCCGCGTGAGACCGGAGTATTCGAAGTGTCAATACAAAAAAAAATCAGTGGCCTGTGGGGACAGTTTTTCGGATTGTATGATGGCACTCAACGTGTTAACCAACTGCGCCATCCAGTCGCTTCGTTGTTGTAAGCGACCATACTGTGTACTTTCGAGGTATTCGAGAACTTTGTCTACCACGGTAAGTAAACAGTACGAATACGAATCAAATGTGAGATAACTCTTGACAACCACTGTTTCTTTGGGGAGACAATTGATGACTAGAACCCTCTCTCGAAGGGCCAAGCTAAGATCATATACAAGCCTAATCAATCCAGTCCTGCTCTATAGTGCAGAGATATGGACAGTCTCAAGTGAAGATGAAAAAGGTTTGCGAAAGACAAAAGTTCTGCGTTAAATTTGTATGCTTTAAGGGCATTTGGAAAAGAAAGATTCAACCATGAACTGTATGGTCTGTAAGGCGACATGTGTACATACGTCTACGGATTCAACCCTTTCTTGCCAGTAAGCCATGCCTTTCCAAAGATTCGTGCAGACAGGGCGAATTGCCAAATGGTCAGCGGGTCCCTTGAAGGGACGCCTCGTTGCTATTGTCAATGTAATCGATCAAAATAGGGTCCTTGTTGATGGACCATTGACTGGCGTACCACGTCAAGAATACAGGTTAAACAACCTTCACTTGACAAAATTCCGTATCAAGTTCCCGTTCACAGCTCCAACCCGGATCGTGCGCAAGGCTTGGGTCGACCATGACTTGAAGGGCAAGTGGAAGCAGTCTGTTAAATCACATTTGCAAGCGCACTCGCCTAAATGACTTCGACAGGTTCAAGTTGAGGTATGCCAAGCGTCAGAGGAACAAGCTCCTCACAGTCGCCTTCAATTCCCTTAAGAAGAGGACAAAGAGCGACGGAACCACGCGTATGTTGAATAAGAACAGACGCGAAAGGACCCTTAAGTTGAAGGCAGAAAAGGCTGCAAGCAAAAGGTAAACTCTGACTAGGTTTTGTTGTCAACTTTTTTTTTAAAGCGCAGTTAAAATAAATTTAAAAAAATAAGAAATGATAAAAATAAATGGTTAGGCCAAGAAGAGCGCATGGACAACACTGCCTCAGCCCGAAGAGTCTTTCACGAGCTCCAGTTGGATAAAACAGAACGAACTACGAAACCAATGGCGCTATGGACAAAGACCTCAACCAGTTTGACGTGCCTAATTGGCGGCAGCTGGGTAAAGATTATGCCAGCTGCAGAGACTTGTTGATTGAGGCATAGGTTCATTTCGGACTGTAGTGACATCAGAAGAAGAAGAATGATCTAGTGTTGGCCATTGAGTTGAGCACCAACAAATCCATGGGCGCGACCATGATATAAATGCGTTTTCTTTCATTTAGAAGTGCAATGGCTCTAACAAAAACACCCTGTATTTGGTGACGGGCAGTCTTAGTGCATTCCCCAATCAAATGACTGAAGGCAACAGCTTTCTGCTTTAACATCTACCCGGTTTTAAGCTTCGAACTCCTGCCCACATCCACAGATCAACAGGACCCCTTGTCATACCGTCTGTGATCCTTGCCAAAGACTGTGAACCCGATAAAGAACAAAATGAGAAAGAACATACATATACCCAAGCCCAACCACCACTCCTTACCTAATCACTCCAATTAAACAGGACTTCCAAATCGAATGCGAGACCCGAAAGTAATTACAATCCAGAACCACTAGTTCCACCCCAACGCCCACCGGCACTCGTTAACCTTAGCAGTAATCCTCTCCATACGCCTTCGCTTAGTCGAAATCTCATTATCCCCCGAATAATGCTTCATTCTGCGAATCCCTCAATTAACGCCGACTGATTTGATCGTACATGCTGTCGGCAGGGCGGTGAGTGGGGCCTTCACTTCGTCGCTTCCCAATCAGTGAGAGGGCCCGAGTTGAGTCTCTGTCTCCCATCAAAAGTGGAATCTCGAAAATCTCTTTCTCGTGCAACGGCTCACTGCCATCGCCAGTGCCAGTGCCAGTGTTCTCGGGAAACAATACAAATCCCAGGTGCAACCGCAACCAGGAATTCACCACCTCTCATCGCTCTATTGCGCGCCGGCAGGTGGAGGCCGCCAGGACAGGGCACAGGCCCTGCATCCAATCCGGCAATCCAGCAATCCAGCGATCCAGTTATTATAGCATAATCTGCACGGCAGTCCCTTGTTTCACTGCAGTCGGTTAGGCAGTCAGTCGGGCGTGACTGTGGGCGTGCGGGGAACAAAGTCAGCCGTCACTGGGAAAATAATGAGAGCCAGGCTGGCCTCCGTGTGTGATTGTGCAACAGGATGGCAGTGAAAAACTAACTTCCACCTCGTACACTGCTTGATGGACTGCCACTCCATCACTTTGATTCCACGCCACAGGATACGTGAATGCAAATTGGCACAAACTCTCTAAAGTACACGCTGCCTGCACGGAGGGAGATAGGGGCAGACGTCGTCGTTGCCGTTGTCCTCGTCATCGGCGTGTATACAGACGTTCAGACAGATTTATGCACCTAAAGGATTCCCTCACGAGGCTGCCAGCGCATCGGCCCACCCAAGCCATCGAGGCGAGCGGTCGCACCCTTGCAGATTCGAGAGGCGGTGGTGAGGTTGGTGCTGGTGGATTCATTAATCGGACGACGAGTCAAACGCATTCAAGTATGGCTCAGAAAATCCATTCGCAATTCGCCATCACCACCGCCATCAGGATGTCGTCCTTGTTCTGGTTTCTCGGATGCGCTGTGCGCTCCCATTTTGTGCAAATGATGCATATTCCATGCTCCACGGTTCGAATGGAATCTTTTTTTATCCTCCAAGTAGTCCTTTATATCCCTCCCTCGGCGCATCGCCGCCGTCGTTCGGTCTTGTGCTCGACGTGATCATCGTCGTCCTCTCGTCCTCATCCTCGACCTCGGTTTCTGCTCCCGTGCCCCCGATGGATGGTGCATCCTTGTGCGCCCTTGCATGGGAGAGGATGGTATAGCTGTTATTTGATAGATTTCCGTTTGGTTTGATGGTACACAGGAAGAATCTTCGTTGACTTTGAGGTTTCCGCTTCATTGCATGGGGATGACGCTGACGGCGCACACACAGTGGAGACGTATGCCAATGGAGCGATACCCTGGCGATGTACCATTAGGGATGACATCATACTGGATGCCTCAGAAAAGACATCCAAGAACCGCTTGAATTGCCATATTCAGTTCGCCTGACTGCCTGACTGCCTGGCTGCCGGGGAGGAGCAGAGACGAATTCCAGAATTGATTTAGTTTTAACTGATATATTCGGGAGTAGTTTGCACGGATTGAATTTCGAATGCGAAGGGATTTTATGGAGCAGAGATTTGTGGCTCACGAGAATTGCACATGGAAGATACTTCATTCCCAGTGTTTATGGCTTTTTGCGTGGACTGATGCGGGCGCGCGAAGCGGGATGGAGAGGAATTCAATTTCAGTTCCAGAGGAGCAGATTATTTTGTTAATTGCCCACTAGTGGCAGTTGTGGCGGGTGAATGGGAACCTGAATATGATCGAATCTAAGGACCCCCTAATGGGACTGTTTACACTTGACTTTAATTGAACGAGACCAAAAACTGCCGGAAGAAGGAAGCTCTGTGTGCTCTGTGCTGCAAGCTTGACTGTGAATCGATTCAATTAGACGAAAAGCTCTTAATTACTTCGGAATTCTTGGTTCCTGATGATTGCATTCGCTTAGGGCTCCCTTAAGGACCCGATTGTATTCGTAATGATGCTACGGATGATTGCAGCTTAGTCGCAAAATTTAACTTACATTTTATTCAAGCAACGGATGGATTATATGGGGATTTCTTTGAATAACGGAACAAAGGGTGGGTAACTGTTTTGTGAATAGAAAACGAGGATGGCGAGGCGGAAGATGTGGGTTGGTAATTGAGATCAAACTTAAGGCTCATTAGATTCGTTATTGGTAAATGGATCCTTTAATGTCCTGCTTTTTTTCGTCGGGGGCTGTCAAGTTTGGGCGCAATTATTGGCGTCGATTATCGGTTTATTTTCGCGAATTCTTTAAAAAATGAGTAAGAATGCTTTTGGTACAACAATATTCCGTGTCGTTACTTAAGATAAGCCGCCTTAACCCTTAACTTCATCGACTAAAGGGAATTGCCGTTTTTGTTCATTAATTTCTGGCCAGTATGGCACATGGGCAATTTAGCTCCAGCCCGAGGAATCTTCTAGTCAGAGCCTGAAAGAACAATGCAACAGAGGACGTCCACGATTAAGATGGCGCACAGCGACTGGATGGCGCAGTTGGTTAAGTGCCTGCCCCAAGTTCGAGGGGTCCTAGGTTCGAATCACAAGTGAAATCGAATCTGGTCCAGTTACCATTTGCCGTTGGAATCAAATTAACGGCACTGGAGTAGGTTGCTACCTGGCAGTACAATGGACCAGTTTTGAGTCTGAGTGCTCCAGTAGAGTTCCAAAAAAAGCCAAAGACCCCTCGAAATATGCTTCAAAATCTGCTGTAATAAATTGCGTCTCAGTCGCACTCAAACACGTTCTCCTTCAACTCACTCAGAGTGATTGACAGATGACATGGAATGCCTTTTGCTGGCCCCTGCCGATGAATCGACTTTCAGCCCATTAGCACCCACACGCAATCCCGGCGGAGACGCAGATTCAAGAAAATGCCAGCCAGTTTCAAAAACATCCGAAAAAAAAGATGGCGCACATAAGTCGAGAAGGATCTTAACCAACCTTGTGTGCACAGATGGAGACAGCTAGAGAATGTCGCCGCAATGACATTTTTTAGATTTTATTTCCTTCTCTTTTCGTGTGCATTCCATCCAGTTTTTCCTCTTTTTTGCTTGGTTCGTTAGTTTTCGTTTTTCTTTTTCGCTGGATAGTGCGCAGACCGCTGGAATATAAGCCTCAGTGACGAGAGCTTCCCGGAGCATGATCTGCAGATGACGACGATCGACCACAAGTGCAACGTCTCCTGCACGTCCTCATCGGCCGGGGAGAACGATGGAAACTTCTCCGCGTCGACATCTGGACAGTCTCTATCTGGCAATAGCCGAGAGACAACACAAAGTGATCCTGCGAAGAATCCAGAGATCGGCGACGAAGAAGACTACACACACAAGGTGCGATCCTGTCAAGACCTTCACTCTGTCTACACAAGGCACAGGTATTTCATTTAATTTTATTTCATTTATTTGTTAGTAAGTATCGCTGTACAATAAGTATTCCCATGCGAAGAGCAAAGTTCGCGAGTTTATCGAGAGCCAAAAGGCTGAGGAGGAGCATAGGAGATCGGCTGGGCTAGTACCTTCGTCGCAGGTCCATCCCTGAAGTAATCGATGGCAACGGCCTTGAGTTGCCTCCGAAACCGAGCGGGGACACCGCATCTGACACAGACCATGAATTGGTTGAAAAGGAACAGGAGATGATGTGCCTCAAAGCGCTCAATGAGTACCTGCAACCAAACCTGCAGGAGAAGATGATCGAAGCGACTAGGTTGCGTCGCAGACTCTATGGCATGCGCATTGAGTTGATGAACGCCAAGGACAAGGCCAAACGCCACTTAGTGCACAGCATCGGCATGAAGTTGCGCAACCACTATAGTCCGCGACTGTCGCTGCCGACTCTGGTCTACAAGCTGCCACGCAACACAACCGACACGCAGACCGATCTCGCCGAATCTCCACCCGTCAGCAGCAACAATCCCGGACATTTTGAGAACAAAAATGTGGCCACCATTCAGCCGATCACCCTGAACTTCTCCTCTGGCCACTTGGGCCATTTCCAACGCGAAATGCGCCGTCGAACAGTTCATGATATACGAAAAGGACTCGAAGGACTCGAACGACTCGACACCCACCTCCAACCCGCCGAATCAAAAGAAGAAGAGACGCTACTTCAAGCGCAAGTGGAAGTGGATATTCGGATCCTGCGGCAAGTTTACCGATCAAAAGAACAACACCAGCCTCGGAGAGCAGAACAGCTAAACTCCGCTGCAGGACACATCACCGGCTGACAGACTGCGTCCTCTCGATAATAATACTTCGTTATAATATCGTTTTGTTGTCGTTAATTTTTCTTGGATCCTTCATTTCATTCAATTTCCTATTCAATTCTGTGCGAAATCCGTTTCAGTTTGTCTATGTGATCGATTCAGAAGCTCTGTTCAAACGCCTTAGATGTTGCGTGCATTAAATTGTTTATTCATTCAGTTTTATATTTTAATAAAGACTGGCTGGCGTGGGTGCCGTGGCGTAGTGGGTAGGTGCGTCGACTCCTGCGCTCGAGGTCGTCTTTTCGAATCTCGAAAAAAACATCAAACATTTTTCCATGGCTCCACCTCTTTCGAGTTACTGACAATGCTCAAAGAGCATAACTGTCTAGGAAAAGCTTCTCAAATCGCCGTTCGGAGTCGGCATTAAATTGTAGGTCCCGTCCACTCGTGAGAGAACAATAGCACGCACAACACGAGTGGTTGGTGAGAAGCTAGGCCCAGGTCCACCTCGGACTGTATGTAGCCCCGCCCGTATTATTATTAAAGACTGGCTGGCGGGGGAGGCTTGTTGGTTGTGGCTAGAATCCGCCCGAACATTCGGCTTCGGCTTCGGCCGAAAAGTTGGCCTTCGGTCGGACTCTAGTTGTGGTCCACAAAGAAGTAAGAAGAAGGTAACTAATTTCTAAATGTTTGAAAGAGAACTTACTTCAATTAATTTTTAAAAATTAAAAACCGTTGTTTTTCTTCTTCTTATTCCTTACATATTTCTAGAGTATGGGGCGGAATTTGACCTCAACCAACAGTCCGTTTTGCACCTTCACGGCAATAACTTCGCCTTCTAAGTTGTCTAACGCCTCTGACTTATCGCCATCGACTGAGAATTTCACATATCCGTTCAGAAAACAATTCGAATGTGGTTGTAAAACACCGGGGTGGAGGCCACTTCACGGTTTGATTATGCGAAACCAAGTGCCCATCGCATGTTTTCTTCAATAAATTGATCGCAATGTGTGCCGTTGCACGATGCATTCTTTAATTGATACCACAACTCTTCTACTTCAATGCCATTCAATTGTGAGACTCCGTTTTTGAGGGACCATTAAGCAATAACTTCACTAGTCCATAAAGCACGGCAAAAGCGGGGTTCACACTTCACGATTTGTTTGGTAAATCTTGTTTGACCAACAGCAGCTTCATAATTTTTTGTTTTGTTTGCTTGATGATAGAAGAATATGTATTTTGATATTTTCGTGGTTAATAATAATAATAATATAATAATGGCGGCGCTGCAGGCCGAGGTGAACTTGGGCCTAGCTTCTCAGCAACCACTCGTGTCGTGAGTTCTATTGTTCTTTCACGAGTGGAGGGGACCTATAGTTTAATGCCGACTCCGAACGGCGAGATTGAGAAGCTTTTTCTAGACAGTTATACTCTTTGAGCATTGTCAGTGACTCGAAAGAGGTGGAGCCGTGAACATTTTTTTTTGGAAAAATTGTTTGGCTTGGTGTCTTTGTGTGTTACAAAGAAGAGATTTTGGCTTGTTCTTTAGGTATCATCGAACAACATTCGCTTAGGTTAGGTTAGGTTAGTGGGGCTGCTAGCGAATTCACCAGTACAGTTAGACCATGTAGGTCCGTTGTGATATCCACAGTCAGACTATTACCACTGATCGGCCGCTCCAAGTGATAGTTCAAATTTCAAAGTATCAATAGTTGCTATAGAAATTTCGCTCGTGCGTAAGTGCGTAAAAGTGAACGAACTTATCAAAACTTAACAAAACTGTTGTATAGTTAGAGCATATCATTTTGGGCTTCAGTTTTTTTTTTAATTTCTCGTACGGTCATTATAGTTTGTCTTTAAGACGGAAGCTTTAGATAACGTTGTTCTAAAGGGAGTGCTCTTTTTTCGAAGTATTTTTAAAACACTACTGGAGCACTCAGACTCAAAACTGAGTTCATTGTACTGCCAGGTAGCAACCTACTCCAGTGCCGTTAATTTGATCCCAACGGCAAATGGTGACTGGACCAGATTTGAAAAACCGGATAAAAGCGTATTAACTTTACCTTCACTGGCATTTGAACCTGGGACCCCTCTAACTTAGGGCAGGCACTTAACCAACTGCGCCTTCCAGTTGTCATCGAATCTTTGTTCCTTTTCCTTTAAAAAGTCATAACCTCACACTTCGCAAGTTTTACAAAGAAGAACCAACTGCCACGAATGGTCTTAAATCCGCTTTACAGATCTCTGCTGGTTTCCAATTCACACTGCTATCCACGTACGTATCACCAACATGTTGTCCCTCCAACGATTGCCTTCAAGATTTGGAAACCTCTCTCAAGAGGATTGAGTGAATAGAAAAATCTCTTGACATTATTTTACCTTGTCGCCATTACCATTTCCCCCAAAGTCGCTCACCTCCTCCGCACAAAAATCAACTTGTCTTCTCCACGTCGTGTTCCGTCCTCGATTCCCTCGTGAGGCAACGCATTACCCTTCCAGTTGCGCTCCAAGACAATTTGTGAACAAACTTTTCCAGATCGTCAAATCAACGCAGAGTCCCTACGGCGCTTTGTCAATCGAAAAAAGGTTGGGTCCCCGACTTTCCCTCGCTGCTGTTGAGCTTTATTCTGACAAATAGCCAACCATACCGTGTCAATGGCCAACCGTAGACTTGTCATCGATTTTCAATTTTTCCATATGAGCCACAGTTTCAGTGCTGCGAGTGCTACCAGACCCCCGCACAGAACCCAGCACAGCCCCCAGTGAGTGTGACAAAAGGATTTTTCATCGAAATTCCCCAGAACCGACAATCATCATCTGCTTATCCGGCATACAACAGGATTAACGAATGCCAAGCAATGCGATTACGAACACCTATCCTTCCCTCGAACCAACCACTACCGTCGTCGTCGTAGTTTCCCTCACAACCCTACGCCACCCGCAAAAAGGGATAAAAATAACCTTAAATAAACCTCTTTAGGCCACCCGTCCGCCGCCCTGCAGAAAAACTCCAGCGCTTTATCCACAGCTAAGCCTTGGGAAAGTTTATCAAAACTTTTTGGGTTGGGTCACCATCATCAAATCCCTCCTCGAAATCCTATGGGACATTTATTCTAAGTGCCTCTTTCGGAATCCTTTGACTACACCCTTGTAAGTAACCAAATCCGCCCTGGCACTACATCACTCTGCCATCATCCCTGCCCTGCTCTGCCCTGCCCTGCGCTGCGAGCACCAGCCCACAAGGATAGCATTCGTAAATTTATGAACGGTAAAACCGTGATTGCTGCAATTTTCTCGTGTTCCGTGCGACATCTATACACACACAGCCGCACGTCGGCACACAGTCAGACGCCATCCGAGCGCCGAGCTCAGAGGGCCCAACCGTAATGAGGTACTCATTGTAACGAACAACGACAACGCACACAGGATGTAGCTGATGGTTTTCGGAACCCTCACCGCTGCCATTCCAAGCCATCTCCGGCTCTTTGCACTGGTTCCCGTCAGCCATCCGATCCCATTTCGTGCCCGTCACTAATTGTCAGAATTTAGTGTCGCTTCTGCATTCCGTGGCACCTTCAGATAGCGTTACTAGGTTGCGTTGGCAATTTTCATTGCTTCATTTTTAGGAGCGAGTGCCTAAATTAAGGGGTAGTGCTCTCATCCGGCACATCCAGAGCGTCAGCTCTCCCACCCACGCCGCCGACGAGGACGAGTGCGCGACGTGCCAGATAAACGTGTGCCGTGGGGTGATGGAGAGAGTGTGTTATTGCCTCATTACAGCCAGAGCTCATCGGTACGATGGGTCTTTCGTCGGGTCGCTAGCGTGTGCGAAGTAGCATGGCAGCGAAGCCAGCCAGCGACATGGTAAATAAATTTGATGAAGCTTCCGGTTGGAAGCCTGATGATTAATTGTGAAATGCTTGACAGCTGTGTGAATAGACGGAGGCTGAGCTGGGCGGACTTGAGCGGCTTTGCGGGGCGAGCGTTTGGATTGCGTGCCAAGTGTGCGTATTGAAAAGTGAATAAAACTCACTCGTACGTGCTGGCGAACATGAATGCTGCCAGTATTTACCGACGCCCGTCCCGTGTCTCGGTGTCGGAGAGCGAAATGCCTCTCCCCCCACGGTATCCTCCTGCGAAATTTTCGGTGGGACAGGAAGACAAATTGCTTCACAGGACATTTGAAAAGTTATAATGTGAATTTTTGGACCTTTGCGGCACGTACCCGACGAGGGGGCGTGGATGTCTGTGGCGGGGGTGACAGGGGTTGGGACATAATTACTTGCTTGTCACAGGAGCTTCCAACATGGGTTCGTGGCGGGGCGGCAATGAATTACGTAGGCTCGGGTGGGAGAGGGCGTCCTTGATGGTGTCTCAACAACTGTTGCCTTCGATGGTAGCTGCTGCTTAATGAGGAGATGCTTGAGGTGTTAAGACACTCGACGGTGCTACGGTTGGCGTCCACGAGTCGTGTAGAGGAGTCGGAAGTTTGATTTAGCATCTGCTGGCTACTGCCTGAAATTAGTGGCATTCGTTGGTGATGCATTGAATCTGTTGCGAGTCGTTTGTCAAGTGAGCTGTCAACTTGGGATCGGGCAGAAAATAATGACATTTAGCGGGTATGTTCGCGAGTATCATCAATTCTCAGTGAGATTTTGGACAAGATTTATGTTGATACCATCGAGGGGCAGTCAAGCAAAATTGCGAGAAAAGAGGTTTTCGAGATGTGACTAAGGAACAGGTGTGCTGTAGATAGTCCGCGTAGAGATTTCCATTGCACCGAAGTAAGAAGGGAGTCTTCTTCTTCAGCTGGCACAACAGTCTGGGGTTGACCTGGGCCTTATTGAAAATTCCTCTCCACCCATACGTTCAGCTGATTGACGTCCCTTTCCAGCTGTGTCCACCACGATGGTCTTCCTTTACTACGTTGTCCCACGGGTTTGAAGACTTGCGGTTTTTTAAATATCACATGAGGCACAATGTATACAGTGAACACAGAAAAGAAACTTCCTCCTAGAGATGAGAACCTTGAACGGGAAAATGGATATGAACTTATATGTTACTTACTTAGCAGGCCTACGACCCATGTAAGGTCTGAGCCTGAGCTATCGCTGCCTTCCATCGTTGACGGTCCTGGGCACCCTGCTTCCAGTCATCAAGACCAAGCGATGACTTGGTCTTTATACCGGAGGTTCGGTCTTCCTCTCCTTCTCGAACCAGGAGGCTCGGATTCGAAGACCCTCTTAGCTGGAGCTTTGTTGTCCATGCGCTCGATGTGGCCGAGCCAGTGCAGTCGACGGATTTTTGCCTTCCGGACTATGTCTTTATACTGGTCATAGAGTACGCGATTGTGCAGACTTCGAGGAGTTATAATTCTTACTAAGGTAGGTAGGTAGGTAAGTGGGTAGACGGGCACAAGCCACGCCTCACTTAGGTCCTTAGGAACCCATTGTGATGATCAATTGGGGATTAGTGTTCTCTTATAATCCTTGTCGCACTCATGGTCCTTCGTTGTGCCGGAGCCAGCTCGATTTCCTTATGAACCTGCGAAGAGATTTTAGAGGTTTATTTGAAATTTCCTGTAAGTCTTGGAAGAAAAATTCTCCCAGTGTTCTATGACGCAACTGACAAAGACTAGGGCAGTGACAGAGGTAGTGAGGAGTGTCCTCTCGTTCCTCCTCGTCACCGCAACCTCTACAAATATTGTCGTTGGAGAGTGTGAGTGAGAGCTCCAACCACCATCGTTAGCAACTCTTTGTCGCACTGAAGTATTTGGTCGGTTTTTTCTCTATCGTATCTGGGCCATAATGCTTTAGTAGTCACACATGTAGACAGACCGCGCCATTTACTGTTTGCCATTTCAATGATCTTTGTATCCACCTTATTCCTCAGCTCTGAGAGTGGCGGTTTAATACCATGAATTGCTTGTGACGCCGCGATCACTGACCCTTGTCTGGCAAGTTCATCAGCTATTTCATTGCCGGCTATGTTCCTATGTCCTGGAACCCAGCACAGATTGATCTAAAGGCTGTGAGCCATCTTCGCGACTAATTCTTACTAAAGAGTGAACTCAGCATTTTCACTGTCACAAGGAGATTGTGACAGTTTCACAATATTTCCCAATCCCAGCCAATCTTGCTTTCCTCTCTTCGCCTTCCTCGCAAACAGGACCAACTATCCGACGTGGAATTTTTCCTTCGATGGCCCTGAGATACATCTCTACAGTCCTGCTTATCGCTCAGCTTTTGGCTTCATATAACAAGACTGGCAGGACTAGGGTTTTGTAGATGATGATCACAAGCTGTTTGGACAAAACGAACTAGCAGCGGTTGCCAAGAGCGATTTTGCGTCGAATCTCCACCCAAATTTCGTTTATGCAGTTCACGTTTGTATCCGAAACAGAATCGTCCTTGGCAACCGCTGCTAGTTCGTTTTGTCCAAACAACAACGCTGGCTCCGAGGTAGACAAACTCCTTAACTCCTTAACTCCTTAACTACCTCAAAATTGTGGCGATTGTGACATTTTGTCCCAGATGATGTTTTTTGATACAAAAACTGAACTAAATCCGACCTTCCAAGTAAATATCTGAACGTTGCCTACATTGACTTGAATTCGACTTCCCTCGTGGCGACTGGATGGCGCAGTTGGTTAAGTGCCTGCTCCAAGTTAGAAGGGTCCCAGGTTCGAATCCCAGTGAAATCGAATCTGGTCTAGTCACCATTTGCCGTTGGGATCAAATTAACGGCACTGGAGTAGGTTGCTACCTGACAGTACAATGGACCAGTTTTGACTCTAAGTCAAGAAAAGCCTTCGAAAAAAAACTTCCCTCCCATCAAACACCCCTCAAAATATGCTTCAAAATCCCCATTTTCAATCTCAGTTGTCACTCCAAGATGGCGCTGTAATAAATTGCGTCTCAGTCGCACTCGAACACGTTCTCCTTCAACTCACTCAGAGTAGATTGACAGATGACATGGAATGCCTTTTGCTGGCCCCTGTCGATGAATCGACTCTCAGCCCATTAGCACCCACACGCAATCCCGTCGGAGACGCAGACTCAAGGAAATGCCAGCATAAATATTCGAAATCATTTGCACCCGTAATCGAATCTCTTCCATAAACTATCACTCCTCTCGCCTCATCATAAATTTCCATTAGCCCTTCCTTCCCTTCACAAATCGGCCTTCAATTAAGTCCAGCCGTAGGGCCCACTCCGGAGGATAGGTTACTCTGGATGAATTTTAAAATCTGTCGGCCCAGCGCCAGCCGAGATTCGATCATCAATCATAACCGGCAGTCCATTTATTTTGACTTCCGCCCCAAAATTCACACACAGTGGGTGGTGGGGGTGTGGACTGTCCCTCCCTCAGCCCGACATCATTTATTACTCTCGAACATGGTTTTCAATCTGCTTAAGTAGTTTGAGCCCAAAGCTGTTTGCCCAAAGGGGACGGAGATTGGGATCCAGGAAGCAGTTTAAACTGAGAACACACACGAGAGCCGACCGACAATTATCGGCAAACAACCTTCTGCCAAATATTGAAACAGGCCCGAGACATCATAATCAATGCGATTACGCTCGGGATAATCTGCAAATATTTGTCCGGTAATTTCGGCATCCGCAAAAAGGGATATCAATCTTGACTGTGGCCCACCTGGAGGAGCAAGCAACCCTTCAAATAACTAAATAAGGGCTATCAGGTCCCATCTCTCTAACGGTCACTTATCAGTCAGGATATTGACAGTGACAATAAAAAATCGGGATCATTTTCATCCAAAGGGGATGTGTGTGTTGGGGGATAACCCTTTTTTTTGAGAGGCAGACAATTGAGCCTCTCTCTCTCTCCCTGAGCGATGCCAGGACATCGACTTGCCCTGGCGGAGAAAGGAGAAAATAAAATCCAAATGATGTGTCCTGAATCGGTGCTTATACGCACTCATGCAGAATGCCAAATCCTTGCCATTCATCATTACCATGTCCTCCGAAGGAGGACCCGATAATAGCGCACCGAAAAGGATACACAGCCTCTGTGTGTGTGTCTGTTCGAGGGATAAAGTAACATTCTCCTATGCAGATACATCCGCAGACGCCGCCGCCGCCGCGTTTACCTCCTCTTCCCGCTCACACACGTCTCCTTAAGCCGCTCCGACGAGCTTTCACGTGTTCAGTCAGTCAGCAACCCTCTCGATTGCCTATCGAGTCTGAATACCCGACGACCCCACATCCAGCGACGGCGGCGGCGTCGTCGTCGTCGTCGGAAGAGGTCTATAGCTGGCAGGGATATCCTGATAGAATCATTTGCATATACCTTCCATTAATAACTGTATTATGGGGGGTTCGTTCAGAGATTGACTGCGTGGCTGCATGTCTGCCGGCGGTGATAGAGATTTTGAACTTCACTCAGAGTCAGCCTCTAAAGTTGAATTACCTTATCGTCGTCCTTCGGTCGATGGCTTCCCGATCCGGAGTGGGTGTGGGTGGGTGTGTGTGCCATTATCCCTTCCCTGGGATGCTCCCCTTCGCACAAAACAAACCCTGCCTGCCTCCGAAGGAGGTTGTCGACTTCGTCATCGACGTCGTGGTCGTGGTTGTGGTCGTCTTCGCCGCTCGGAAGTTGTCTCTCCTCGTCCCAGCCCCACGAAAGTTTGGGAACGTAAACTTTTGCACCGGGGTGCGGTTGGGCATCCTAAGACGGTTCGTGTGTGGTTCCTTAACCATTTCGAGAGTAAATCGTTTGTGATGCCGACGTTGGGGGGCATGTGGCTTGTCTCCAAATCGCCAGGGCCTACATGTTGCTGTTCCGGGTTGCGTGCGGAAAGTCTTCACATTCAATTGGCATCAGTATTTATCGCCCCCCGAGCCGAAGCTGGTCTGACAGAGACAAAGCGGAGTTTGCTCTGTTATCCTTGGGCTGGTGGCTGTGGCGGCGGTGGTGGGCTGCCGACCGAGGACCAGAAAGTTCCCAAACTTTCTTGACATAGTTTCAACGAGGTGATTAATGAAATTACTTGTCTCGGAGTTAGTTGCGGTGGCAGCGAGTGTGGCTGCCGGCTGCCGGGCTGCGGTGGTCCTTGCGTGTCTGGACTGGAAGGGTGCAGAGCCTTTGACTGTGCGGATTTGCTTTGGCGAAGGAACCGCAGTTTGGCGGTTGCAGGAGACATTGATGGGATTCCGATTGAGAGCGAGAGAGAGTCGAACTTTTTAAATTAGGTTTTTCTGGGGAGTGAGCGCCTACTTTATATTCTGTGGCGCGGAGGCAAAGTTTACAATGTGCTGATGGCCGGAGCCGGGCGCTGGGGCCGGAGATGGATCGTGTATATGGACGGGATTGAAATGCTAATGAACTCTGAACTTGGGGCTCCTTTAAATTCTAGTGGCAGAGCGGTGAAATGTTTACAAATGCCTGGGCAGGTTGAATTTTAAATGGTCGGCAGTGGTTTGGGATTGGCGGGGCGGTCTTGATCCGGGACATCTTGGGAGCGATGGATGGAGGTCATGCGTGATTTTTTTATTGGCTCCCCGCACGTGGGGTTTGGTTATGGATTTTGTGCTGCCGGAGATCAAAGAGGGATTGATTTATGGACTTTTCTCCGTTCGGCGGTGGGGGGGGAAAACTTGTGTAATGAGTTTACTCAGAAGTTTCTTAGACCTTTCCGGCTCAGAGTGCGACGCGTTATCCTTGGAAAAGGGAATCTGAACTTCTCCACAACACTTTTGAGTACCTGATGGTGAGTGAATTGGTGGGATAAGTGGTCAGACGATTTCCGAGTAGGGCTTCACGAAGTTCTTGATATGTTTTCCTTTCAAAATGCACTCACCTGTTTTGAGAGCAATTTTTTTTTTTTTTAAAGAAGCTCTGTCACGTCTTTGATGAGGGTTCATGAGATTGCGTTGAGTTATATTAGGATGGCATGGATGATGCTTTAGACTCGCAGTTGACGACATTGCTGGCGTCGTTAGTGCACCGACCATGATGAAAGCGTCATAGTTGGCGGATGTTGGAATTCATGGGAACTTTGTGACGGTTGTCACGATTGTGACGGTAACGATGGGACAATGATGTCAATGCTGATGATGCTGACTTATGAGACGAGTGTACTGATGCTGACGTTGATGACTATGACACGATGTTGGTGACTATATAACTATGTGACGTTAGTGACTATGGTGACAAAGGTGACTGCGTGACGTTGGTGCTTATAATGAAGACGATGTGACGGTAGTGACAATGTGAGCATGTGGCGATGCTGTTGGTGGTGGCAAACGACAAGCGTTTGTAACAATGGTGACAAGTGACCGTCTGACATTAGTGAAGATGTGACGATGTGACGATTTGACGTTAGTTACGATGGTAACTTTGTGACGGTGCTGGTGGTAACAGTGACGACGATGGCTATGATAATGATAACATGCCGATGCGACGATGGTGAGAATGTGACCTTGTGGGTTAGGTGACGATGTGACGTTAGTTACGATGGTGACTATTTTAACGATTGGGACTGTGTGACGGTGCTGGTGGTAACAGCGACGATGGTTGTGGGTTGTGGGTGACGATGTGACGATATAACAATGGAGACTATTGTGACGATGGAGATGATGACGGCTATAGTTTAGTTAGTTTATTACAGTAAAAAAAATGCCTTGAATGCGATTCCATCAGATAGGCGACCGCTTGGCAGACCTAGGACGAGATGGTTGGACCAAGTCCAAACACTCACCTGGTTGCGCTTGAGCATAGCTCCTGATGAGTTAGAGTCGATAGCGGAGGATCGAGTGAGCTGGAGATCCCTCGTGCATGCCCCCGCGACCCCTTTAGTGGAATATGCGGGTCACTGAAAATGAGATGAGGTGAGATGAGACAGTAAAAAAATCATTCCGACTCTTTGCTTAGAACTTCATACGATGTGGGTATTGTATGGACCGCAGTCTGAGCATGCTTTGCAAATACTTCTTCAAGAACTTGCCTTCTGGGTTGGCCTTGAGCGCCTTCAAAACGACAGCATCGACTTCCTTCTGGTTCTTCTTGCGCAGTTCAGTTGAAACGTACTTCTGCTTCTTGGGAACGAAGATATCACCTTCACCGGTTTTTTTCTCTCCCTTGACCTTCATGCGTCTGAAGTAGCCATCGTTGATGTGGTCTGGGATCTTGAACTCGTCCCAATCGAGGCGGGTTTGGCAATTGATTACATATCGTTGTGACACACGACGGATTGGGCACGATGATGTCGTTGCTGATGACTGTGAAGATTAAACGAGTGTAACAATGGTTGCATGTGGCGTTGGTGACAATGTGACATGTGATGGTAGCCACTATGGTGACGGACATTTGTAAAAAAAAGTGTGGGGACGATTGCGACAATGCTGAGGATGTGACCATGGTTACGATGGCGGTTATGACGACGATAATAAGGACTTTGTTGACAAAGGAGAGGATAGCTATAATGAGAACTGTGACCATGGTGACGATGTGACTATGGTGACCATCTGACCGTCTGACGTTGGGGAAGATCTGAGCAGACTATGTGACTTTAGTGACGCTATGGCAATATGACTATGTAACATTAATGATGATGTGCCCATGCGATGTTTTGTGACGTTAGTGACTATGTGACGATGTGATGATGTAACGATAGTGACAATGTGAGCATGTGGTAGCGGTGGAGATGTGATATGTGAGGATGGCGACTATGGTGACGATGATGATAGTGGTGATGATTGTGACGATGTTAACATGTGTAATAAATGTGACGATGGTAGTGACGACGACGATAATGACGATGCTGACTTTGTTCACAGAGTAAAGATTGATGATTATGGGGACTATGACAATGGTGACGATGGTGAATTTGTAATCATTTGACTTTAGTGACAATGTGACGATGTGATGATGGGAACATGTGATTTTAGCGACCATGACAGTGATGGAGATGATGGCAACTAAAGTGATGATCCTGTTGTTAGTGGCAAGGGTCAAGATGGTGGAGATTGTGGCAATGGTGACAATATTAACGTGAACGACGATGTGATGATGATGAAGTAATAAGGGTGACGATAGTGACTGTGTTAACATTGGACTATGCCGGTGATGAGAACGATAATGACGATGTTGACTTTGTTGACGATGTTGGTGACCATGGTGACGATGTGAGAATGTGATAATTGTGACTAAGGGTGACGATAGTAACGGTGTTAACATTTGACTATGGCGGTGATAAGAACGATAATGACGATGTTGACTTTTCTGACAAAGAGGAGCATAGTGATGACGGGGATTGTGATAATGGTGACGATGTGACCGTCTAGCGTTTGTTAAGATGTGACCATGTGGTTTAAGTAACGATGTGTCGATGTGACGATGTCACCCTGTGAGGCTCTTGATGATGCGACTAAGTAATGTTGGTGATGATGTGACGATGTGATGATGTAAAGATGTGATGATGTGACGATGTGACGATGTAATGACATGATACGATGTAAAGATGTGACGATGTGACGATTTGGTCATGGTAACTATGGAGACGATTAACTTGTCGTTGACGACAAATGTGAAGACGGCGAAGATTGTGACAATGTTGACGATGTAAATGTGAATGCCGATGTGACAATAGTGATAAAGTGACAATGGTGACGATGTGACGTTAGTGACGATGTGACCATGGGACATTAGTGACAATGTAACCATGGTAACGATGTAAATATGGTGGCGAAGTGACCCTTCTGGGAATTTATCGTGGGCAAAGATGTGACGATGTGGAGATGTGACGGTATGACTATGTGATGTTAGTATCGATGTGACCATGGTGAGGATGGGGGTTATAGCAACGAGAGTAACAATGCTGATTTTGGTGACGAACGTGAGGATGGTGATGATCTTAACCGTATGACGATACTGGTAGTGATAGTGACGATGGCGACAATGGAGTTGATGTGCCTGTTCTGACAATAATGCCGATTGAAACGTTGGGAATTGTTATTAAACTATGGTGATAATTGTGACAGTAGTGCTAGTGATGCAAAGTTAGTAACTACGGTGAGGATGATGACTGTGGTCACAACTGTTTCGATGATCACAACATTACGATGATGATGAACACTGTGTCAGTGTCAGCACAGCTTACCCTACCGATGATTTTATTGATTTCGAAAAAAGGCGAATGAGAAACATCTGCTCCAGAAGGATTCCTACAAAACCCTTTGGAAACTGTTTGACTCCTTTTTGGCGCTACAATCCGGCGTGGCTCTGGGCCTCAGCCAACAAGCATCTCCTTCAGGCGCGATAGCGTTGTGCCAAATGCTCGGAGTAGACGATTTTTTGGGCCGGAGCGTTGTTGGCCATTTGCTACATATGAACTTACCACTTTAAGCGTTGGATACAACAACAGTCGAGAGACGGTTCTGTTACTCATTTACCTTTTAAGCTCAAAGATTCAAAGATTGGCAAGACTGCGTTTGATCTCGGTACTGATGTTGTTCGTACTGTTTACCGCGGAGTCGAGCTAGACAAAGTCCTTGACTAACTCGAAGTTGTGGCTACCAACTCTGACGTTCCGGTCAATCCGCCGACGTTGTGCGTCCTTTCCGACAGCCCTCATTCACAGCCTGATCCATTTAAGTCGCTTCCAGTTCAATGACAGAAAACGCCTCATTGACGGCCCGCAGTGTTCAACCAACATGTCTGTTTAACTGTTGAAACAAAACCAAAAAAAATTCTTTTGAATCTCAGCAAGACAAGGCAGGGCTTGATGGACCGTTCGTGACCTATCACTTCAGTGTTGCAGACACAGTTGTCTAGGAAAAGGTAACAATCGGGATAGAACTGCAAGAATCCCATACTTGGCTCGATCTCATACTTCTTGCAGCTCTATCCCGATTGTTACCTGTTCCTATACATCTCCGCCCGACACAGCGAATTGATAGGTCACGAACGATACGTCAAGCCCTGCCTTGTCTCCATTCCCAATCAACCACGTTGCGAAATCCCTAACTGAACAAGCCATCGGGTGAATAATAGTGATTTGAAAGGATTTTGATATTTTTATGAATTGTTTTCGATTGAAGTGGCCTAACCCACTGAGACACTGCCAATCATGGCTGCCAGCGCCTCGGCTCGCAGCTGCAATCAAGACATCACATAAAAATCAGTCAATTACAGGTGTCGCTCCGTGGCGTGTGCGCAAGCATTACCCGCGCCAGAGCGATCCCAGCAGACTTGAACTCTGCCAACTCTCAGTGATTTGTCTAACAACTGACTGATAACTAGATTGCCAAACTGCACTGCAGGCAGCAGGCACACACTCGAGCGTGTCCCTATGCAAAGTGCCAACAGAAACACTCACTTCCGACACACACTTCTAGTCCGAAGTTGCTGCACAGCATTCCGCAGCGAAAACCCAAACCAGCAGGTGACCCGAAGTGCCGAAGTGGGCGAGGGACGCACTCAACTAGGAAACAAATTCCAGGCTTTTGGTTGACGAAACTTATCCAAATATTTCACGGGCCCACACCGGTCCGGTGCAGTCCACTGCAGCCTTTATGGGCTGCTGCTGGCGGCAATTAGTTTACAATCAATGCCAATAGCTGGGTGTAACAGGCGCCATACGTGTGGGCCACCTCTTCAAGCCGAAAAGTGAAAGGCCGCACGCCGTCGGTTGGGGTATAAAATGTGCACCAGATTCGGAGACTGAATCAGAATCAGTTCCAATCGTTCGTTGAGCAGTCTATTCAACCACATCCAATAACCAACATGAAGGTAATTACCATGTGGAGCGGCCACTTGGAGTCGTTGTGGCTTTAATGCAGATCTCTTGCCATTTCAGTTCGTCCTTGCTGCCGTAGTCGTGTTGGCCGTCGCCATGGGAGTGCAGTCGTCCCTGATCGGTGGTGTTCCCGGACTGGGACTGGGTCTTGGATTGGGAGTTCCCGGACTAGGACTGTCTGGATGGGGTGTTCCTGGATTGGGTGTTCCCGGACTAGGAGTTCCCGGATGGGGTGTACCTGGATTGGGAGTTCCCGGAATCGGACTTGGAGTTGGTCCAGTTTTGGCTCCTGGTGCTGGTTGGTTGGGCGTTCCCGGTGCTCTCAAGATCATCACACCACAGTTGCCAGCTGCTGTGAACATTGCCGCCGGTCCAATTGGAGGAATTGCTGTGGCCAAACAGGCTTCGGTTCTGAGCCCACTTGTTGCGCCAGGTGCCACTTATGTGGCCAAGACCCGTGGTGCCATTCACACCGCCCCACTGGCCGGACACATTCAATCAGCGGCTTCAATTAATGTTGCCCCAGCTCCAGGAACGTGGTAAAGTTGGACCTCCGACGCAGCGGACTCGTACTCTTCATACAGCGATAAGAAAAATTATATAATCTCTCCTCTTCCCGTCACCTCATAAGTTTGTTAGATTGCAACGGTCAATAAAGGATTGATTCAACTTTAGAAGTGTTGTTTTGCTTTTGTATGCTTTGGTGGTTGTTTGAGGGGATTTTCTGCTCAGGAATGCAAACAGGAATGGCTTGAGGCTTATGGGAGTTTGGTAAAGGCTCTGCTCGAGATTTCTGGCCATTCTTTGAGTCGTCTTCGAATTTCTTATGCTTCTTGGTAAATTTGGTCGAAGTGTGGAATAAGTTCTCAGATATTTCCACGTTGCATAATCGAGACATCTTCCTTGGCTTCAGCCGTGCCAACGCCGAATGGGCCGTGGGAAACCTGAGTATGTTCGAACATTTTGGAGGCACTGCTCGTTGATCACGATCAGTGATGATCTAGTCCTCTGTATCTACCACCGATTCGTTCAACGGACGTTCCATCGATTGGTTTGACATTCACCAAGAACGATCTGTTTTCCGATCCCATCGAGCTTCTCCTCTCGAACTTTCAAGGTACTGACTGAACAGAATCAGCGATCTCGAATCTAGTCTTCCGCTCAAACCTCCGCCCAAACCACCGATTGGCTTGACGTGGACCAAGAACGTCTTGTTTTCCAATTCCATCGAGCTTCTCCTCCCAAACTTGCTCACTGAACAAGGTCAGTGATATTGAACCTAGTCCTCCGCCAAGCCTCTGCTCCAACCACCGATTGAGTCGACGTGGACCTACAACAGTTTGTTCAAAGATCCAGTCGAGGTTCTCCTGCCAAACTCTTAAGACACTACTCAATGAATAAGATCAGTGATCTTGGATCTAGTTTTCCGCCACTACCACCGATTGGATCGACCTGGGCCTAAAATATTCTGTTCTCTGATCCCATCGAGGTTCTCTTCCCGAAGTATTAAGGCACTCACTGAACAGGATTAGCGATCTCGGATCTAGTCCTCCACCCCTACCACCGCTTGGTTCGACGTGGCCCAAGATCATTCCATCGACCTTCTCCTCGCAAACTTTTAAGGTGCTACTCACTGGAAAAGATCGGTGATCTTGGATCTAGTCCGATTGGTTCGACGTCAATCTTCTCCACCCAATGGTTTCGTTTGGGTCAGTCGTAGGCCCAATCTTTCTTTTTTGGGTGAGTTTTCATTTTTGCCCATTCGTTCTTGTCTTGGTTATTCAGTGAACGAAATGACAATTGTCTGCCGCTAGCCAGTCAATCGTTCTTTTCGGCTCAGTGCTCCCTCTATCGGATCAATTTCAGCTCTTCATGGCACAACCTGTTTACCTCTCCATTCAATCAGTTTAATCGTCCATCTCTACTCAGATGACCCAATCGTTGCTCTTGACGACGGTAGAAGGACAAAGCGAAGCAGACAGGAATTCTGAACTGACGACGGGAGGGTGACACAGAATCATCGTTTCATTGTCTGGACGTTTTCAAAAGCCACCGCCGCCTCAAACCATGCCTACGTCGGACTTCATGCAGAGCCCAGTTTCCTTTTCAAAGAAAACGTCTCAAGGCCACTTCACTCCACCAAGAGGCCCTTTTGAGCTAAAGTGCCACTCCACGTCCTGTCCACACTCTCCGACTCTATGTTCACTTCGTGTTGCTTACCTCCGCCAACCCGTGGTCAAGTGGAGTCATATTCACACTTCGCCTCCATTGTATCCACTTTGAAGTGCACGTCACACTTCCTTCAGTCGGAATAGTCTCCTGCTTGTGTTTCCTTTACGAAGTCATCGTCGATTCATGACTCAATCTCGAGACACAACCGAAGTCATCCATTAACCTCATGACCATCAAGGGTAATTGAGTTAAGTCAAGATAAACGATTAATGTATCTAAAAGATCCCCCACCCCCTCGCCCATCGTCCTTGGCGTGTCCTTTCCTGTGCTCGGGCCTGCCTCAAGACAATGTCATTTAATACGGCCCCAATGCAATCCATTCCCTGATTCGATTTCATTTCAATTTCAAAAACCTCGTCTGGAAACGCAAGATAATGTCGTCGTCGGTCCTTGATTTTTGGTCCGTTTTCTTCCTTTTCCTGCCCTCAATTGCAATCAAAACATCAAGAGTCGTCGAATCGAATTTCTGACCGATTCCCTTTCATCTCATACGCCGTCGCCGCCGACAGGCATTCGCCTGAGGTGAGTCCTCCCCTCCGCCCGGTAAAAGGTGGTGCTTAAGAAACTTTTAATGACTTACGTTGACAATTCTCGATTTCACGTCGAGCGAAGAGAGAAAGACTCGCAGAAAGGAAAACGAGCATCACTCGTTTATCGATTCCTTTCTTTTTGAAAAGACTCCTCTGGCGGGAGGGGGCTCGCCTTTGAAGGCGAAACATATCATGCCCTGACGAGCCCACTGACGGAGGAGGAGGCCATCTCGACGATCCTTGAATGCGATGATTTCTGTTCTGTTCCCTTTGTCTGTGGTTATCGCGAATCTCGGGAGCTTTTGATGTCTCAACCGCAGAATACGTGCCATCCGCCGACAAGTCCTGCACTGCGTGGGAAAGTAATACAAATCCGATTAAACGATTAGGAGGAATGAAAATTGCGTAATTGCCTTGTACGCAAATGACTGGCGCTGCACGGCGGAGTTTCTAAAGAATTCCGAGAATCGGTGAATCCTTGAATCCTTGAGTCCCTTGTGCTGGCACACACGCCCATTCTTCTCGTCCTGCTGACATGAACCGCTTTACATGTTCATGCGGGCGGAAAACACACCGGGTCGGGCTTTGGCCGGGTCGAGACGCAGCTGGTGGTGGTTGAGGCTTCTGTTCTTGACGGACGAAGGGACAATAAACCTGGTCCGTCATATTTTTATTTTTATTTCCACACGCTCTCCGGTCCTTGCCTCAGTTCCAGGTCAGTTCTTGTGTCGAGGGTGTGTGATGGATTCTGTCCCTGTCCCCGTTTGCGGTGCCAACTATTGTTGGCTTAGGAGGGAGAAAAACGCTGACCGCAATCGATATCGACATCGGCATCGATATCATCGCGCGTCGGTGGAGGTGGGTAATAATTTATTTTTCCCCAGCATTAACTGTCACCCGAACGGGGTGTTGATCCGTTTTGTCGGACGAGAGTGGGAAGACCTTTTTTATGTTCGAAACGGGGTCATCTGGTCGTGGCGAGAAATAAACCAACACATGACGGCACACCGTGTGCGCACAGGGAGGGAGAGGAGGGAGGTAATGAATCGAAACGGGTGGGAGGATTTTACGAGTGGGGGGTAGTTTCGGTGCAAAATCGCGATGTAGCAGGATGTCGGTGTCTGATAGTTATGAACGATGAATCCGTGTAATTTGTCATTCTTCCCAGAGTTATGGGCACTCAGAGGAGAGTATTTTTACGACGGTTCGCGTCGTAAACGGGCGAGAGTTTAGAGCCGGGTTTCCTTAAGCTGATTGCTTGTGCTCTAGTTACTGATGGGTTCTAATCAGAGGCGTGTTTATTCTGCACGATTTCGCTGACGTTGATATCGAATTTATGGGTTTTTAACTTGTGCCGAAGGAAGGACGGGAAAGATTGACCGTTTTTGCGAAAGAGATTTGGACGCGATGAGCTTGGATGTCTTTTGTAGTCGGTGCGGGATTGGAATGAACTTGGAAATTGCTTTGCCGCACTGGACGCGACTTAATCGAACTCGTCGATGCCAACTATAAAAGGTAGCGTTAAGTCGTTACATTCCAAGGGTAACTGAGACATGAGTAAGATTGTGCTGACGTAAGAAGATGACCATAGACAACTCCCTGGTCATTGGAAATGTCGATCGGAGATCCCGATCCCCTCTTCTCGGACGAGGCTTTTTTGGTTTATATAAATGACACTTCAACTTTTTGATATCGGGTACATTTTGGGAGTAGTGGGAAGGAAATGGTTCGAACCGCCCTAACCACAAATATCAAAATGTCCTTCAGGTGGATCCCCCAGGCATACTAAGTTGTGGTCGACTGGATGGCGCAGTTGGTCAAGTGTCTGCCCCAAGTTAGAGGGGTCCCAGGTTCGAATGCCAGTGAAAGCAAAGTTAATACACTTTTATCGGCTTTTTTAAAAAATCTGGTCCAGTCACCATTTGCCGTTAGTTTTGAGTCGGAGTACTCAAGTAGAGTCTCAAAAAATCCTCCGAAAAAAAAAAGCTGAGGTCTATCACACTTCATCAATGGCTTTGCCACACAGGGCGTCTTTTAACGCCACAGTGAGATTATTAAATTCTGCGGATTGTGACTTTGTGTGACATCTGATATGTACTCCAGTGTGTCAGAAGGCGGCTGTGAAACGCGGCGTTAAAATGTGCTATGCATGGCGGAGAATTAAAGCCGTCTTCAGTGGTGTTGTCTCACCACAGGCTGTGAGTCGTAGATCCTTGTGTATATGCTCTTCATGGCCCTTCAGGAGTTTTAATATAGGGTGACCAGATAAGAAAGATAGGAAAAGAAATTCAAATAAAACAACAACGGTGTGAGATACAAAGTTGATTCTAGCTTTATTTTGATGCTACATTCATGCCATTTTGTATGAAATAATAATAATAATAATGGCGGAGCTACAGTCCGAGGAAGACCTGGGCCTAGATTCTCAGCAACCACTAGTGTTGTGCGTGCTATTGTTCTCTCACGAGTGGAGGGGACCTACAGTTTAATGCCGACTCCGAACGGTGGGATTGTGAAGCTTTTTCTAGACGCATTGTTAGTGACCCGTTTTTTTCTGGAATCGAACCGAGAACATCGAGCGTAGGAGTAGACGCACCTACCCACTACGCCACGGCGTGTATGGAATATCATATCATTTAAATGGTCGCTTCGACAGTGCTTCGCTGGCAATAATTCAAAAGGTCGATCTAATTTTTGATAACTAAGTCCAATACGATCACCTCGACTGTTGGCTTCGAGCTCGACCGCAGTGATTGCCTTGATAGCGTAAATAAAGAACTTGACGTAGTCCCAGAGAAAATAATCGAGTGGTATAAAGTCGCATGATCGCGATTGCCAGTTGATGAACGCCCACCGTGAGATGAGACCCAGTCACAAAATGTCTTCTTCACAACACCGAGCCTATCGTCGCTTGTACGGTGTGGTATATTGCTTGTTGGAACCACAGCTTAAATGTATCGATGTTGTCGACCTCTGCTCACAGAAAGTTTTTTTTTTTCGGAGTATTTTTGACTTAAAACTAGTCCATTGTACTGCCAGGTAGCAACCTATTCCAGTGTGCCGTTAATTTGATCCTAACGGAAAATGGTGCCTGGACCAGATTCGATTTCACTGGGATTCGAACCTGGGACCCCTCGGACTTGAAGCAGGCACTTAACCAACTGCGCCATTCAGTCGTCATAGAAAGTTGCCCAACATCTCTCTATACCTGAGACCATTGAGGGTAACGGAGTCTCCTTCCTCATTTCGAAAGAAATAAGGTCCGGTGATGCCGCCATGTCATAAATCGCACCGCACCAAACAGTCAATCTTCGTGGATGCATTGATGCTTGATCGAACACTTGAATATTTGAGGATTGTATTCGCTCTAATAATGGCAATTTTTGTTGTTGACATAGCCAAAAAATGAGTCTCGTCCGAGAAGATGATTTTTTTTTTTACAAAATCCGGATTTTCGGTCAACATTTTCAGCGCCATGTAGCCATCTCATGGCGTTGTCTATATTCGTTCGTCTACAATTCTTCGTCAACATAATCTTATATGGATGTAGGCCCAAATCCCACTGCAAAATAAGCCGGGTTGACTCTCTGGCCAATTCAGCTAATCGGCGCCGAAAGGTTTGGCCTTGTTTAACGCTTGACCACTTTCAGTCACTTTGATTTCAATGCCAGCAAACACCTCATTGACGGTTCAATGTGTTCGCCCAACGAAGTCAATGTCAACCGCGTTTGCCAGCAATTGTACGAACTATTGAAAGGCCGTGCCTCTAGAGTCGACAAGAGAGTTTTGCACCGCCGTTTCAAGTATGAAGTGGAAAAAAATCACATGACAGCGCGTTTAAAATAGGATTGGAACCAAGCTTTTACAGCAACCACACGCGTTATTTGTGCTTTGGTTCCATCAAACGGCGAAGTTGGAGATGCTTAACTATAGTCTTGGAGCATTGCCCTTAAATCGAGAGAGGTCATCCGGTAAAAATGAAAGTTGATCGGGATTTGATTCATTGATCTTCGGTAAACTTACTCACTAAGCCACGACAGCAAATTGCGTTGCCTGAAGTCTTTTTTGACACTGAAGACCCGGTGTGGTCGTTATCGGCCCTGATGGAGGAGATAGTGTTCTTCATCGTCATCCTCTTTTCAGACAACACTAGTTCAGCTAATAGCAAGCCAGCAAGACGTGGTGAACAAAAGATCTCCAGAATTGTTAATTATCTGAAAATTGACTGATGAGTTGGCCGAAAGATGCAAAGCGGTTAATTGCTTCGACTGATACATTCAAAATTCTACGTTCGATTCCTTAAAAAAAATGTTGCATATTTCCACATCTATCGAGTCGTCGACGATGCTCAGAGTACAACTGTCTAGAAAAAGCTAATCAAACTTCGCCGTGCGGTGTCAGAAATAAAACGTTGATCACAAAACAGACTTGTACAGACTGCTCATCCTCGACTTGTGTGCGCCACCTTGTACGTGGACGTCCTCTATTCCGTTGTCCCACAGGCTCAGAGTCGAAGACTCTTCGGGCCAGAGCTAAGTTGTCCATACGCTCTACATGGCCTAGCCATCTTAGGCGTTGGATCCGTAGACGCCTGGCTAGACTCGCACACAAGTCGAGGGGGACCTCGGCCAGCTTGGTGTGCGAAACTGGAGACAGCTGGCTAAAGATCGTGCTGGCTGGAGAGGCATGTTGAGTGAGGCCCAGGTCCACCTCGGACTGTAGCGCCCTAAGAAGAAAAAGAAGAAGACTGCTCATCCTCTGCCCATTGGCTGACATTTAGGGGTACCGGTATTAAGAAGAAGTGAAACATGGACGGTCAGTTGGACAAGTCCCAGGACTCAGGTAAAACTCCTTAAAACGACATTACATCAGACATCGCAAATAGCTCTCTTCAAACTCGACAATTATCGAAAGATCACGATCCGCCTTAATCGACGACTAGTCCCACCTCAAAAAAAAAGACAAAAATCTTCATAAAAAGACTGTAACATGTTTACATAGGTCTTGATGCTCAAAAGCACTAAAATTGATTCATCTCCGCAGTAAAAGTCACACATGCATGCAAACCGACCGACCAGCACACACTTCCAGCTCATCTGAGCCGCATTCACATCCGACCTAGAAACGAACATCAAAACCGAATACGTGCCCGTTGCGAATGAACATTTTAATTTTTTATCCACTCAAGGTGAAGACCATAAACCGATAAACATAAAACATCGAAGGATAAACGGCTGAGACAATAAACACAAGACATAACCCACGACACACAGCGACACCTCCACGAACGGCGAAGCGGCGAAAGGGTGTCCGCACATTGCAGGATAAACAAATCCCCGAAACGTGGTGTAAATCACACAAAAAAATGTGAAACGATAGCATAAATATCTACGAATTGGAGCACACACCCATAAAGCATTCCCCAATCGACACACAGTGACGGCGTAATCAGATCCGTTTTGAATTATGACATCATTGGCTTAGTCTAGCGAGGGAATCCTTCATGGCGTGCCATGCAGGAGGAGTTTATGCTTATGCTTCGGGGATTTTCCAGTTTCGCTGGTGAAAAGGATACACACACTAGATTCCAAGTGAATGCCATCGAATGCAATTCAGAGCGAAAAGGAGGACAGGGATGAGCGGAAGTTGGCAGCACTTCAAGGATACATCCGAGCAAGTGGAGACCGAAGATAAAGTCAAATTTCGAGAAACATTTTCATTTAAGGTGCGCTGTGTACCATGAGATGATGGAAGGGGCGATGGGGTGTCGGAAGGATACCTTTCGCTTCGTTGATTTGATTCATGAGACAGTGTGGAAATGACGAGAGATTCTGATCTGTCTTTTCAGTTCTTTCGTTTTTACAGGCGGAATGTTTCTTGTTTGTCGGTTGTCGGTGCATTCTGCTTGGCATGCACTGCCATTTCGATTCATCTTTTAGCTTGTCCAGGGTCAGCGATATTCAATGACTGCAGTTGTTGGAAAGTTTTGGGTTATCCGTCGACTTAGTGACCACTAATTGACTCGGCCTAGTGGCCAAATGAATATTTCCCATTCTTCTATACAACTTATACCATAGTACAGCAACAATGTTAGAATGTGCTTCAACAGGTTCCAGAAGGTAATTATTCAAAGATCGCAAGCGCGCAGATTGAGGAGGAGGAAGTTAGGGTTGGAAGACTCGATGTCGCAGTTGGTTAAGTGCCTGCCCCAAGTTTGAGGGGTCCCAGGTTCGAATCCCAGTGAAAGCAAAGTTAATACACTTTTATCCGGTGTTTTAAAAAATCTGGTCCAGTCACCATTTGCCATTTGCCGGCACTGGAGTAGGTTGCTACCTGGCAGTACAATGAACCAGTTTTGAGCCTAAGTGCTCCATTGTAGTGTTTCAAAACCTCAGAAAAAAAAACCTGTCATATCTCGGCGGTACCTATGAGGATCCTAAATGTCTTCAAATTTATGAGCTACCCCCACCTTATGGTGCACAAGTTACTTCCAGTTGCCAAATCCCACTTAAAATCCTTACAAGACGTACATTCCTCAAGGATAATACCTCAAAAATGTTGCCTAACCACACAATCGAACAATAGGCTTACTTTGTGTAAAACCCCCTATGGTCCTTCCAGCCACATCGGTTATCCATCACGTACACACACCCTTTCAACGCAGCCCTCTGCATGCAATTCATTTCAATGGAACTTTCAGTGGACATGGTTAAAAACTTTCACAACGCATCCTGCACAAATACCCACCCCACCGATGAGTCAACAAAACTTTCATCCACAACGTGCATGATATGGCATCTGTTCATACACGCACTCCCTCCGCCCGCACAAGCAAACACCCCCCGCCATCTCATGCGCTTCCTGTTTCCTTGGTTAAGCGAAAAACTATTGAAAGGCCATTGGCTTGTCCAATTTTAACCTACTTCCCGCCGGCCAGCCCCAGATGGAGGACGAGTGGGCAAAGTTTGTTTGTCCACTGCAATAAGGCAGCGCAATCTTATGAAAGAAACTTCAATCTTCTGAAGGAAGTTCATAAAAAAAAACGAGACAAAACAAAGCAAAGAGAGATAAAGAGGAACAAGCTCAAGAGCCAACCAACTGAAAAACCACCCCAGGACTTCCTATTCAGTTATAAATTGTGAAAATGCAAACTTTCCAACCAGCCTGGCTGGCAGGAGACACCCCATCCATCCCTCAGCGCCGGCTTAATTGTCAGCAAAATTCACCTCCATACGGTGACGGGCTGGCCGCAAAGGTGTCCAGGCGGCAGTGGGCCGGGACGGATGCGCCCTCTTCGCCGCCGAAAAGGAAAACAAATGTTTTGGTTGTCCACTAATTGAAACCAAATAAAGTGACTTCGGCACATAGTCGGTTTAATCATCCAGGCCACAATGCAGCTTATTCAAATCTATGTGCCTGTGCCGGTGGACGGTGACTTCCCCAGGTCTGTACAGATTCAGCATCCCCCGCCGGGTGGGGTTGAGTCAACTCAACGAACAGAATGTGCCCAGCATCATCCTTCGATGGGTTTTTCGAAGCTTCGCAGCAGTTTGTGAATGGGCAGCATGTTGCTGCAGCATTGTGGCATGTTGCTGCAGCATTACAACGCTTTTTTGAAACATTGTTGCCCATAAAATGTATGCCAAGCTTTTTTCAGTCCCTCTCTCGGAGTGTGTCTCTCTGGGAAAAGCACTGAGAGGCAGCGCGCATGAATGAGAGGAGCGAGCTTTTGAATGTTGCAGGTGTTTATTTTTGTTTAGTCACCACCGCCATCGTCGTCGCAGCCGCCGCCGTTCCCACTAGCGTCGCTCTCAGGGGCGATGTCAAAACATTGCTCCTGCCGACGACACAGGATTATCTCAGCGAAGTCCTCGTGTCCTTTCTCTCGAGGGGTGCGTTATTTTCTTTTTCCTTCCCTCCTTGCTCACCCCCCCGCCAACCACACAGCAAAATATTATTCACACGCTCTAACAGCGACTGAAGGTCGACCATATCTCCGAGCTATAAATATAGAAAAGCTTCCCCTCAGAAGGATACCCACCATGCAATTGCAACGAAAAATTTGTTTGCTCTGCTCCGGGGTGCAGATAAAATGTTGAATCTTCTTGCTGCCCATCCTTCGTGCAGGTGAACCACTTATGCATCCACCCCCACCCCCACCCCCATTGCATCTGGCGAGACAATGGACGCCACCGTGATAACAAGTCCGTGTTCTTGTCGAGTGCTAATCTCTTGCCAGTGAACAATGGCCAAGGAAATTTGTCCCTTCGCACAGAGTTGAGTCCTTCTCGAAACGAAACAAGCGAAGAGAGCGAACAAGAGAGTACACACTCTCGCTCAGTTTACGCCTAACTTAGTCGCTTAATGAAAAGCCATAGTCGAGAGGGGTGCGCCCTTGTCGGGGCACTGAAATAAAGTTATGAACCAAAGTTATGAACTGCATGGCTGTTCATCCCCTTGTTGTACACACTTGTACTGGCTGGAGGGCGGAGGGTGTGCGCTCACTCTCGCTCCTTCGCTCTCACTTCTCTGTTGCTCCTGGTCGGTTTTATTGGTTGCAAAAGTTCAAGGTTATGCAAAATAACCCTCCCCCGCCCCCCTTGGCCTTCTTCATCATATTACGTCTAATTGCGGCAGATTTACAGCAGCCACAACAACAATCACAGGACGTGGCGTACACAGGGAGCGGCAGGCGTAGAGCGACACAGGACGAACTTGAAAGTGTTTCGTCGTCACCGTAGTCGTTGCCGTTGTCCTTCTCGTCGTCGTCGTCGTCGCATTTTGTCATACACATCGTCCTGGCCCGGCGTATCCTTTTCATTCATTGTCAGCTTATTTTTATGCAAATTCAAATTGTCTGCTGGAACTCCATGTCATCTTTTTGCCTCCTTCGCCATCACGTCGGCCCGCTCGTCCGTCTGCCGTCGTCCTCCTGCGTGCTGCTTGGGCGCGCTTCTGCCATCCTGCGCTTGATGTTTGTACATCGTCAGAGGATAGCGCCGTCGTTTTCGTTTCTGCTGCGTTTGTTCGAGTCAGGGGGTGGGATCTCCCTTTCCGAGGTCTCGGCGAACGTGGCAAAGACGAGCTCCCTTTGCTCGTGAGCGATGATTCTGAGTATTATGTCCGATTTTTAATTGAAACAGTAGTGTGGAGTGCTTCACAAATCCACACCCCAGCTGACGGGGGGATGCTGCAAAGCGGGATAAGTTGGTGTTGAGAAATGGGGTCATGGTCGGTGTATGGCTGCATGCTGGTGCTCTCGTGGTGGTGGTTGGCATTCATTTCGCCGCGACTGCACAAAGAGAGTGAGAGCGTTGCATTTTGTATGAATTTTCCCAACGAACGCGGTGACTACAGTGAAACCCGTAGCATCCTGCCGGGGATGAGTTCGGGAGATGATTCCCACCCTTTTCTTTTTTTTTTTTTTTCCTTTTTTGCCTTTCTCGTTTGTGTTGTTGAAGAAGGAGAGAGGAGGGGTGTGTGTGGAATGATGATGGTAATGCGCAGTTAAGCGAAGCGCATTTAATTTTATTTGCGTTGAATTGGAAATCGATTATGTGGTCGGGATTAAGGGCAGAAGGGTTGGCTCCATTCTCTCTCTCTGGCCAGTGTCACCCAACGAGCGCATTGTTGCATTATCGGGTGACAGTTGAATGGGACGCGGCGCAATTCAAATTATTCGAGGACGGCGCGAAAGGTGAAAGTGTGCAAATAATTAGGCGGGTAAAAAGTTCGGCCAAGTTCGGCAAATGGAAACTAAAGCGAACGCGCGCGCCAGTGTAGCCGATGTATGGATAGGAACATAATCCGGGGGATAATGTGAATTAATTTGCACTTAGGGGATTCGGGAGATAAGCGCGTTTGAGCATAATTATGTGATTGCATGGGTTTTTGTGCAAGCGACTGACTGATTAGGAGGTTTGTTTGTGGGCGGGGGATAGACGGAATGATTTGGTCGTTAGGCACACGATGATCCACTCAAATTGAGGCCCGTTCTTTTTTTCCATTTTGAAGTGTTTGCTAATTAGGTCGGTTGCTTGGTTCCACTTGGAGATCTGACGAGGACGGCTTCGATAAATTTAAGAGGAAATCATTGATGTCCTGGTGGCCGTAGATACACTTATTCGATTGAAAGGGCTTTTGAAGTCCTCCACTGGCTATTTTGAGAAAGTTTTCATCAATGGGATTGTTATTTTTGATTCACGAAGATTATTGCTGCTTGAATAAGAATGGTTGCTATTTTTAATACATTTTTGGAGCAGAAACAGGAACCTAGACAATACAACCCCGGGGCTTAATCGGCTTTCCGGATTCTGGGGTTGCTATAGATAAAGTGAAGGTCTTCAGTTGCCTTGAATGGACTATTTATGCCTTGTCTGTGTTTTTGTAAGATAATTTGAATCCGTCTCGGAACATCTAACCACTTGTTTCCTATGAAGAGCCTGCTGTGTCTCTGGAGTTCAACCTCTTGATTGCTAGCTTGTTCATAAGCGAGGGAGGTACGTAAATGTATGTAGAAGTGGCGAAACAAGGAAAATCCTGTTCAGATACATTTACATCGACAATAAGGCTTTTGCTGCAATGGAAACGGCTAAAATAGGTTTTAATGCGCGCCGTGGCGTAGTAGGTAGGTGCGTCGACTCCTACACTCGAGGTTGTCTGTTCGAATCTCGAAGAAAACATCAAACATTTTTTTCACAGCGCCACCTCTTTCGAGTCACTGACAATGCTCAAAGAGTATAACTGTCTAGAAAAAGCGCCTCAATCTCGCCGTTCGGAGTCGGCATTAACTGTAGGTCTCCTCCGCTCGTGACAGAACAATAGCACGTACAACACGATTGGTTGCTGAGAAGCTAGGCCCAGGTCCACCTCGGACTGTAGCGCCGCCATTATAATTATTATTATATTATAATTATTAATATAGGTTTAACGGTAAGCGAGAGCAAAACGAGGTGAATGCTGTCTTCGAGAAAAAACGCACAACATCGGTGAATTGGCCAGAATGTGATAATTGGCACTGTTAACTCGGAGGCAGTCAAGGATTTCGTCTTCCTCGGGTCCGTGGAAAACAGACCGAACGACATCCACACCGAGATCAAACCCAGGACAACGTTTGCCAATCGTTGTTTCTTTGTTAACTAAAGTTGAATTTGCATAAGACCTTGATCATCCCAGTCCTGCTTTAAGGCGTAGGGGCATAGAGAATATCGGCAGAGGATAAAAAAATTCATTTTTCTTTTCGAGAAAAAAGTTCTTCGCGCGATCTTTGTTTTGTTTTGCTCTCTGTATGCTTAAAGGGTGATGTACAGCGACATGAATCTAGCTAGGTGTCTATGGATCCAACGCCAAAAATAGCTAAGCCGTGTGTAGAGCACATGGAGAACTACGCTCCAGCTCGAAAATATTCAACTCTTAGCCTATGGGGAAATGCAACAGGAAATGCTTTGAAATGTGTAATGTGCTACTTTTCATAATCCTGCATCAGCACCCTAATGACCTGCCGCAACAATAATACCCAACTGCATTCTTTACTTATCGTACGTATGTACATACATACATACATACGAATTCAGCGTCAAATGCAAAAGAGGAAAACGAAACTAGAGCTTACGGTTAAATCGCGTGATGATTTGTAGACAATGCTAGAGATCGAACCACTTAACGGTCTCAAGTAAAGGCAAAATTGAATGTCAGAAGACAGTTAGATGAGAGTCGTGAGCGTAAGCACACCATTCAGTTGCGCAAAAAGAAAAAAAAACATATTTTCATACAATTAATTTGATGAAAGTGAATCGCTTAGTTTGATTTATCATTTAATATAAATAAAAGAAGCGATTATCATCTTTGCAAAACGTTCTATACGCGAAATTGTTTGAATTTTGATTTATCAATTGTTATCAACTACAAACATTGTGAACATTGTGACAATCTTTTGTGTAGTTTTTTAAACAATGCGTAAATTTTCTTTACAAGACGCTATAACTCCGCTCTGGAGACCTGAGCATATCTATTGCTCTGTACGGGTGTATCATCCAGCTAAAAGCGACCTCGAAGTCTACCCATCCATCCGTTCCGGATTTTTTTTTTTGGGAAGAAGAGTAGATGAGAAGAATCTCCTTCACAGGCAATTTGTGATTATGACATACATATGCATAATCTGTTATATAACTTTTATCTGACGCTTAACAAACAAACTTCATGTTCATTGTTTTTTTTTTCAAAATTACTTGAGTTCCTAAATTAACACTTGTTTTCAGTTTTTTTTGTGTACCTATATACTTAGTTTAGAAACGAAAAGTGGAATACGAATTTTGATTATACGAACATAGGTTCAAAGGCATATTCTTCTGAACATCGTTTTAACAGATAATGCATTTTTTGTGTCGATTTTGGTAGGCAAACCATTTTTATCAGCTATAGGAAGTGGTAGTTTTACACCCAAAATAAATTAACGGTTTCGAACATTTTTTGCCTTGTTGCTTTGGAGAAAGTACGACTATAGCCTCTTAGTGTTACCAAATCTTTTTGTAATGACAATGTATAGTCTTTTCAATTCTTTGTTGGTATTTTTCTCGTTTCCCTGTTGATAAATTTAAATTTAACATTTTTATAAATTAAAAATTATAAATTTTAAAGATGAAATTTAACTTAAATACTAACTATAATCAAGAAAAATGAATTTTGAATAAAATTTTGTTAAGTAAGGTATACATCGAAAGTGAAAGTTTCAAGTTTTGTCATTTAGGCTATTCAAATACTTCTTGAATATGCATGGTTGGGAGGAAAATGTAAGGCCTAAACAACACCGCGGTCTCAGACTCATTTAAAACAGATCCACGTATTAATTTGTAGTTTAAGATCCCTTTTCCATTTCATTTCTTTCGAGCACATATTTTTTTGTATAGTTTGGTGAGACAGAGCAAAAACCCACCCCAGACTGAAACAGCCGTAGATTAAAAGTGCTCAACCGGCTCTGTATTTGGGAAAACTTAACCTCATTCCAGGCCAAACATAACAAATGTTGCATCTTTCTGTTGACTTTAAATAACACCTCCTGTTGGATGCTCGATACAATCCAGTCTTGCCATAGACCGTATACGACGGAATAACAAGCCTCGTTCGTAAGCTGCATGTTCGTTCACATGGTAAAGGTTGGCAAGGACACTTAAATGTCGTGTACGGCAGGCTGTATCTGGAAAAAATGAAATTCGTCAAATCAGTTCAATTCCTTACGTCACAAACCTGGTTCAAGGATGATTCTTGCGTGGGTTCGCTTAGGGTTAGGGCGAGCTTGCTTCCGGCATCAGTTTGATGGTAAAGGCATATGTCTTGAACACCTTTCTTTTCGACTTTCCTGTCTTTTCTCCTCTTCTATATCCAATCTTTTGTAGTTGGTCCGAGGTCTGTCAGGCTTTCTTCTCTGTCTATCTTTTTATCTCGTTCTTATTCCTTGAGGTAGATAAAAATGCGAGATTTTTCTTTAAAACCAGGTGGTGTACGAGTTGGAGGAGATAAACCGCTTCGTCTGAAGAGCTGAACCGTGTAACCGCAAGTGTACTGCCGTCCTTCTTAGCTGCAATGAAGCTGCCTCAGTGACCCTGCATAGGTTTTTGCAACAGATGTAGTCAACGACGAATTTCCACTGCTGTGAGCGTCAAGATTTAAGGGCCTAAGAAGATTTTTGTTCGATTACCACGGTTGAACCCTCCAAGAAACGGGATTCGTGCCACAGCAGTATACGAGACGCTGTCAAGCTTTTAATGAATGGACTAGGACAAGGACTGCTAGACTGCTAGCCGTTTTGAAAAAAATGCGAGCCTCATATGGACGATGGATATTTTCCCCAACATGTAGTGAAATTATGGATTATTGCTTCAGTTAAGCAATTCTTGTAAAACACAAAGGAGTAGCACTTCGACCAGCCCTACCATGCTTAAGTTCGATTCCCAGTTACAGACCAATTACTAATGATGGCACTTTGCGAAGTAGACTTTCTGTATAGCGATTCCAAGTTGTTACGCCAATCGTCGCCACAAGAGACCCATGTCGCTGCAATCCATTGCACGAGGAAATGATGAATGCAGTTTTTAAGGTCTACAGATATAAATATTTGCACTGCGCCGAAAGTCCTTTTCCTTCTCTTGCCACTCAGAACACCCGCTTACCACATTTCCAATTAAATTTCAAACAAATTGCTTGTCATCACACAATTCCAATCGACGCATATGTTATCCTCGCGATATCCTCCAGCGATTAACTGCCAAAACAATCGTTTGTTGACAATTAACAAATTGCCAAGCAGTTAACAAAATCAATTTCCATCGAACAATTAAAATTAATTGTTGAAAACCTTGTGCAGTTATGTTTTGTGTTTTTTCTTTCGCTCATTTGTTGTTGTTTTTAAGTGAAATCCTTAATTGCAATTAATTTAAACCGATCGATTGACAGCGAACACTGGCGGATGCCCCCAGGACACAGAACACGGGTTCTGTTGCGGAGTCGGTGCGGATAGCCCGACATTGCGGAGTGCAAACACAGATAGTCGGTCATTAAGGGTTCATTAAAAAATATTTAGGCTCTGACGTGAATAGTCACGGGAAACGGGAGGCTGTCAGTGCTGCTTTGTCTCTCCGGAGTCGGAAGGTGACCCTTGTGACATTTTCTGTCTTAATTGCAGTCGAGCTCTTCGGAGTCCATCAGTGGCGCTTCGTAGGAAGATGAGAAATGTCCCGGGGGCAGTTGGGAATCTCTTGGCCTGAACTGTGATTGCTTCTGGAGGACTTTGCTGGGTACTTACCATGTAACTTGCCGTAGGACAGTGCTTTGTGCACGAGGAAATGAAGTAATTCAAACAGCGGATGGCGTTGGAGGATGGCTGATGGCAGTGGGAAGCGAAATGAGAATAGTGACTTCGAGGATTCGGGGCTTTGTCGGGTCGCAAGGGGACAGAGTCATTTGATAATTGCGATATCCAATTAAGAATGGGGCGTACTCACGACCGTGCCATTTCGAGGCATAGCCCTTCTTCAAGTGATTAAGAGACGGGTTCGAGGAATGGGCATCGTGCGAACAGGAAGGAGCAGCAGTTAGGTCTCAGTTACAATTCGAATGCGGCATCGTTCGTGGATAAATGGGAGGTAAAGTGAGGTGTTTAACTTCAGTCAAGATGAACTGTTGCATTAAAGAGAAGAGTGCTTCAAGCGATACTCGATTCTTAGGCCTCTGTGTTAGTCTTTTGTTCTGGGTATCAACTTTTTTTTCGAATTTTTGAAACACTACTGTAGCACTCAGACTCAAAACTGGTCCATTGTACTGTCAGGTAGCAACCTACTTCAGTGCCGTTAATTTGATCCCAACGGCAAATGGTGACAACTTTACTTAAACGTTAGGCAGTGAAACCTCCCTTAGGCGGGTAGCGACGGTGACAAAACTTTTGTCCGCCTAAGGACGATGTTTGTCCTATTTCTTGTGGCGCTATAGTCCGCGGTGGACTTGGGCTTTAACCAACAATCCACTATAGCTAGCAGGATCTATGCTAGCTGTCGCCAATTGCGCACGCCAAGTTGGTTGACGTCGCTCTCGATTTGGGTGCTCCACTTTAGACGTGAACGTCCTCTGTTGCTTTGTCCCACTGGTTCAGAGTCGAAGATGTCCGTTCAAGAGATCATAAAATGTTTGCAAACGCGAATTGGGAATCTGTTCGTTTAAGAGTTCTGTCCTCAATTTGGGGGTACAGTACAGTACAGTGAGTACAGTGAAACTCACAATACATAGTATTCAAAAAAATAATTTTTTTATTAAGCGGTTCCTATCTTTAAATTTGAATTTAAAAAAATGTGTGCCATGAACCTTCAACATTTTTTATTCCTTTAAAAGGTCTATTGATGCCATTATATATGGAATAAAATTTGGGTGACGCGCATCCGAAATGTCAAATTCATGACTTCGGCGCATAAATAAGGCCGAATTTGACCGAATTTGACCGCTGTAGTTTGCTGCCTATTCGCATAGACCTGCGACTTTAATAAACACCACAAGAAAAAGTCTAATGGAGTCAAATCGCACGATCTCGGTGGCCAGTTCACGTCACCTCCACGTGAGATTACCATGCCCTCGAATCGCTCGTGCAGAATTTCCAATGTGGCGTGAGCTGAGTGGCACGTATCGCCGTCCTGTCGAAACCAGGACTTTGGGGTCCATATCATCCAATTCAGGTCAAAAGAAGTTGGTAATCATTGACCTGAAGTGGTCGCCGTTGACGGTGATGATATGGTAACGTCGTTCTTAAATAAATATGGGCCGATGACGCCACCAGCCTAAAATCCACACTAAATAGTGACTTGGATCTTATTTGAATTGGTATTGTCTCAAATTCAACAATTTTGTTTTTTGAGTCCAGAAATGTGCCTTATCGCCGAGGATGATTTTTCGATGAAAATTTGGGCCATTTTTCAATTCCATAGCCCATTCAGCGCACGCAGGTCGTTGTCTATGGTCTTTTACCTTCAGTTCCTGTGTCAGTTTAATTTGGTACGGATGCAGGCCCAAGTCACGATGCAAAATTCGCCAAGTTATGATCTGCGAAGGGCCGAATTTTTGTGAGCGACGCGAAATTGAAATCGACTGCCTTGGATTCTCCTGCACACTCTCACGGACAACGGCGACGTTTTCGGCAGATCTTCCGTTTTGTCGACGTACGGGTGTTGATTTATAGTTCACTGAACCAGTGGACTCAAATTTATCCATCACACTGCGAATATTCCTCTCAGTAGGACGATTATGGCGACCATAAACTGTGCGAAGCTTGCGGAACTTTGCCGTAACAGATCACCTACTTTGATAAAACAATTTTATCATTTGCACGTGTTGTTGAACGCAAGGTCCATCCATGATGATTTGGCAAAACAGACTGAATAAAACACAGCTAATTTGAAAGATGTAGCTTCAACCATATGGCTGCTATCAACTGGCAAGGTTCGGAAGTCCCTATTGGAAGACCCTTTACCATGTCGCTTTTCTTGCTCAGCCATTGTCTCTAAAACCGTCCGCAAAAAGTCGTCTCAATTACCCGAAGATCGCATAGCACCACCCTCATACAACTTTTCATTTCGATGAAGGCCTGAAAATGTATGTGTGTGCCCTCCAAACATAATTTACACTTAAAATCCTCTCAAACAGCAGTCTCCAAGTAAGCCAACGGCAGCAATAAATGTCTGCCTCAATTTCAAATGTATTGCCTCCCACCACGCCCACGTGTAAGTGCCTTTCCAAAAACGAACCTTGACACCTTGACTGCCAGGAGCAATGGTTCCTCAGTCTGCTTGTGTGCCGGCCGACCCTACCTGCTGGTCCTCCAGTCTCGCCATAACATCATCACCTTTTGTGCACTGAGTCATCTCATGAATGACAAGCCTCGTTACCCTGACCAGACAAATGCTGCCCTGGGGACCAGCCTCAATTCCTCTCAAACACGTGCGACTCTGTCTGCAGTTCATTAGAAGCCCACAGTCTGTGCCGATCCCATTGTCATCGCAGTATAATTAAGACGTCTCTATGCAACCATTCACCCACGAAAAAAAATTGCCCATTGAAGCTCTCCGAACAAAGGCGACACAGGACTGGGAACATCCTCTCGGGCCGTGTGTGTGTGTGTGGCCACAGCCACACTGTTAAATCAACCTGTAACCAGCCGCAGTTAACCGACCATGAGGGCATAACTTATCGACAAAATCGCCTACAAATTCGGTGATCCCGGGCTCGGCAGCACCACAGCCTCAAGCCCCTTATTCCGAGCCATTTGGTTTTATGGCTTCGTCGTAAAAGTCTAGTCAGCGTAAATCCTGCGACAAAGTGACACAACTCTTTTGTACGTTTACGACACCGGCGCTCTGCCGTCCCCGGGGAGGCTGCAGGCGCTTTAAAAAAACGACTTAACACCTCCATTCCGCTGGATCGTTAACAATTATAAATTCATTTGCCTCCGCGCGCACACATTGTTTGTCAAACTTTCGTCCAACAGCCAGGACAACGTGTAGTTACTCGTTGGCCGATTTGCCATGCACCCTGCGCCCAGGACCAGCATAAACCCGTTTCCGATGTCATCTGCATTTCGAATCCGGCACCGGACGCTGCAGCAGGACGACCTGCATGCGATGGTGGCGTCGGCGGCGTGGCAGGATGGAATGGAAAAATTGTTTGCTTTCCTGTGAAAGTTCTCAGCGAAGAACTTTATCTTTAGAAATTGTCAAATTTCATTTGCCTCGGATTTGCTGAGTCAGAAGTTTTGCTTCGTGTTCGAATATCCCTCCAGCTCCGCCCCGAGGCGGGGGTGAGTTTCGAAACTATCTGGGAGCTGGAGACGAGACGGCGAAAGGAATTCGCTGAGAAAAATTAATATCGCACATGTCATGACGTGGCGGTCCTGACTGGGACTCTGATTTTGTTGCTTTTACTTTGCATTCCCTCAGGGGGTGGGCTCGAGTGGGTGGCCTGGAGAACAATGTGCAGTGATTTGATTTCTGCGGTCGAAGGGATGTGTGTGGAGGGGTGGGCGAACCGTTACGGCATGTACCTGGCACAGGTTGTGAAGGGGAGGCAGAGGTATTGGCGAGTTGCCATTTGAGCTGGTCAACGAGCTGCAGGACTCGTGTAACAACCAATTACAGTCGTGTAATGATTAGGAATTCGAGAAGATGTTATGGTCGGGCTAAATGGGTTGTTGCCAAATCTGGAACGTCTGTGTTTTTGCAACAAGGACATGGAGGGTGTGGTCTCAACATCCTGCTTGTTTGAGGTGAGCGGATGAATGTGCCAAGGGGGGAGGGCGACAGTTTTGGGATCAACGAGCTGGTAGTGGTTATTTGATAATCCGTTTTGGTGCATCATGGTTTCGATTTGATGTTGACTCGTTTGTAATTACCCACAAGCGTTGTAATGGGATGAAGAGATGATTTGAGTGCAATGGCGGCAGGTGTACGTTTGAGATGTCGGTGCTGAGACAATGAATGTCAGTTATTTCCGGGCGGGCTGCACATTTGTATGATGAAGGCTACAAGATCAACAGCCGATGAGTCGGGTCTACTTCAAAATATTTGAAGAACTTCTTCCTGACTGAAGAACAGGAATGTCCTGTTTCTGACAGTCAAATCGCATGTTTTAGCCAACGATGTGATAGTGGTCCATTATCGATTGAATTTTCATGCGAAGGTGTATCTTGAGAAGGACACAGAAAGACCGATTTACATCACGGTATCGTCGTTTTTAAGATTGCATATAACAACGAAATGGGGACAAGATCTTCGTCTTATTCTTCTGATGGCGCTACAGTCCAGGATGCACCTGGGCCGCAACCAACCAGTCACGTTCAACTAACACGATCTTTAACCAGCTGCCTCCAATTACGCACGCCAAATTGACTGAGATCCTTTTCCACTTGTTCACGCCATCAGTTGAAAGTTGAAAGTAGAAAGTTGTAACCTACGACTTTTTAAAACAAAAAAGTGTATAATTTCTATTTGGAGGACTTTAAATACGAAATACTGACAAAACATAGAAAACATAGAAAAACATAGAAAATAAGAAAGAACCTGCAACTTTTAAAAATTAAAAGAATAATGATTAGTAGTCCAAGAACTTACATATATAACCATGTTTTGACGAAACATAGAAAAAACATAGAATGTTGTCACCTACGACTTTTCAAAGCTTAAAAAGAATAATAGTTTTTACTCTGAGAACTTAAAACATAACGCCGTGACAAAATGTAGAAAAATGAAATAAGTCCTCGAAGATCTTGTCTCAACAACGTCAACTTATAAGACTTGACTGATCTTTCACTTACACTCTTCGAATTTGCTTAAATTTTGATACGAAAACCAAAAATTAAATGACCCATTTCTTCATCTGATTTTGATGTTGGCCATACCTTTGCACCGTTCAACTTGAGTTTGGATGTAAAGACAACTTATCGTTTTCCGAGATGATTCAGTCACTCAAATGCCTCTTGAGCCCAAAGAAGCAGGGATTTGATCTCTGTGCTGATGTTAATGGCAATATTAACTGAAGGGAATAAGCTCTAGGCGTCACATAGAACTTTGCCCCATTTTAAGTACTCCATTAGAGCAGGTAAGACCAGCAGCATTATCCGGTAATTCCATGAAAATATGCTTCAAACATCCAACGCATAGGTGCTGTTAATTCACACATCTCGTGTCTCTTGGAAAGTCAAGGGAATGACACACTGGTCCCGACAGTATCTGATGGATATGGTTGTCCAGTGTTCGCTTGCCGTCCTCGTGAACCAGAAACATTACCTCTAACCACATCTAAAGTGATTGCAGAGTTCTTCTCTGACGTTGGAGAATACATTAGCCAGCCTTATCTGGCAGCGACATAAGTCATGTTCTATTTTCTACCATCGAATGGAAAGCTCGTGGAAAATTTACAAAACAAAAAAGTGCTACGAGAAGCAGAAGACAAATGAGTGTGCTTATGCACGCATACGATTCATTGTCATCCTCCTGCCGCAGGATACGAGGATGCCCGATATGCCAGAGACAATGATAAATGGGGACATCGAGTGGTTTCTTTTTCGCGTTTTGCCTCTGAATGCAGCATCCTAGAAGCAGCGCACAGGACACTGTGAGTTCACCTGTAATGCTAAAGTTCCAAGTTCATGCACGTCGGGGGAGAGATTGAAACTGAAATAGCACTTTGCGGCTAGCAGTTGTGACGTAAAATGAAATTAAAGTGGGAACTGAATGGTGGGTGGTTTGTGAAAAAATTATGAGCTCTGATGGTTTGACGTGGCGCGGTGGAGGATGGCTTCGATTGTACTCGTCAGTTTGTGTGCCTAAAGTCGACCAAAGGGATTCTGATGTTGGAACGGTAATAGTGTTGACTGAATTCGATGGCAGACTAGTTTGTGACAGGTGGTGTCCAATAGACGAAGGTGAGCGTATTTTTAGGTCAACATTCATTTCTAAAGTGACTTTGGCTGGAAAACTTAAAACATGGAATTTTGACAAAACATTGAAAACATAGAAAAAATATAGAAAGTTGTCATCTACGAATGTTTTGAAGTAAACAAGAAAAATGAGTTGTGGTCAGAGATCCTAAACCACTATGTTTTGACAAAACGTAGAAAACATAGGAAACATAGAAAAGAACATAGAAAGTTCAAAATTAAAAAAGAAGGACAATCTTGTGAGAGACGGCCAGTGGTCGAAAAGGGTTCATATTTTGGCGTCATCAATCTTTCCTGGAGTTACGTTTGTCGGAAAACTAAAATATTAAGTGTTGACAAAACATAGAAAGTAGTTTTTAAGTCAAACTTAAAAAAGAAAAATGATTTGTGATCGGAAATCTTAAAACACGATATTTTTTAGAAAACAGAAAACATATAAAACAACATAGAAAGTTCAAAATTAAAAAAGGTCGACAATAGTGCTAATTGTCTTCGATGGCGTACTAGTTTGTGAGACGTAGACGAAAAAATGATTTGTGCTCGAAGAACTTAAAACACGATCTTTTGACAAAACATAGAAAACATCGAAAAGAACATAGAAAGTTTAAAACAAAAAAAAAGAACGATAATAGTGTTGACTGACTTTGTTGGCGTATTAGTTTATGAGAGACGTAGACGGAAAAATCATTTGTGCTCGGAGAACTTAAAACGCGATGTTTTCACAAAACATTGAAAACATAGAAATTTATCACCTATCATTGTTTTAAATAAAAAAAGAAAAATTATCTGTGGTCGGGGAATTCAAAACATGATGTCTTGAAAAGACATAGAAAACATAGAAAATACATAGACAGCTCAAAATTAAAAAAAAAAAGTAGTTGTGTTGACTGACTTCGATGGTGTACTAGCTTATGAGAGACGTAGACGGAAAAATGGTTTGTGCTCGGAGAACTTAAAACACGATGTTTTGACAAGACATAGAAAACATATAAAGTTCAAAATTAAAAACAATTATGCTATGGCTGACTTCGATCGAGTATTCGTTTTTGAGAGACATCCAGGGGTCGAGTATGATACGTATTCTTGGGTCACAAATATTTTCTGGAGTGACTTTTGTTGCAGAACTTAAAATATGAAATTGTGACAAAACATCGAAAACATAGAGAGTTGTCACCTATCATTGTTTTAAAATAAAAAAAAGAATTATTTGTGGTCGGAGAACTCAAAGCACGATGTTTTGGCAAAACATAGAAAACATAGAAAAAACATAGACAGCTCAAATTTTTTAATAAAAAAAGGTAATATTGTCGACTGACTTCGATGGTGTATTAGCTTGTGAGAAACGGCCAGTACTCGAAGAGAATGCGTAGTTTTGGGTCATCATTCTTTTCTGGAGTGAATTTTATAGGTGCGTTGGGAAGAAGTAGGTTAGGGACGACTTTGGTTGCTGGTCACGTCACAGATGCACGCACTCTTAAGAGGGTGTCAAAATAGTCTCATCCTCCTGTAACCAGTAAATCTGATTTCGCTTCTTTGACGGATGTCCTTCTGGTCCCTCTATCTCCGCGTCTTAGGCGGATATCTGATGGGTAAGTGTCCACTCAGGAACTTCGAGGGCGGCGAATATATAGTTCATTTTAAAACCAAAATCAGGTTCTTGAATTAAATTTAAGAAAATTGTACTTTTCCCACGCACAAGGCGACTGCTTGGAAACAAAATGGAGGGCTCACCCACCACCAGCTTCGATTGGGGACTCTTCGAAATTCTATCTTCCCCAAGCGGGAAAACGCCCATTAGTCAAATTGAAGTATCTCTTACATTTGCATTGAAATTGCCAGCCACTTCGCAGTTCCTCGATGATTTTTTCTTCGCCATCTTTCGCTCCAATATGCACTCAAAAACTTTTCAAATTACCATCCACTCCACTCCACTCCTGGGCGCGAGACGAAGAGGGGCGATTCAATATTCAGTATCAAAGTTCACACCATTCGTGCGGGGAGGTGGGGGGAACCTCCTCAAACATTCACATGCGATGAGTAACCAGACGGAGAAAAAATAAACACGAAATAAAGCATTGAATCAGCAACTTGTCTCTGGATGGCTCACTTACTCTGCACATTTCACATCCTCGAACTTTCGAGTAAACTTCCTTAATCAACAACTTGGTCGTTACGTGCTCCACGCTCCCGAATGTGTCCCTTCCTGCAATTAGTCCTCAATTACTCTCCCACAACCGTCTCAACGAACGAATCCTGACACTGAATCGTAGTCAATATTTAAAGTGCAAACTTCTTCGTTCCCCAGCCCGCCCGCCAGACCACGCCCGCCCCGCAGCGCACACGCATTTCGGAATCTAATTAAGTTTAAATCCTGCCAAGCACAAAAATGAGACCGAAGCAATTAAGAATCCGTTCTCGAAAAGCGCACTACGATCAAATTCGTGTCTTTTCTATCGGAAATGAATACCCGGGGAGGGGGAGCTCGTCGCTGGGAGGTGTGCACAAAAAAGGAGCATTCTTTCGAAGCCGTTAATTATAAATACCATCCGTTAGGTCGTCGAATGGAATGCTGCGCGAGGTGGGGTTGTTTAACCCTCTTCCGCGTGGCGAATGAATCTGATCCCGGTTTTCAATTTAAACACAAAACCGTCTGCTGCTCCAGCGGAAGTGGAGGCCGATGGCTGGGCTGATTTCGTGTGTGTGTACCCACAAGCAGCTCCTCCTGTTCCTGTTCCTATTCCTCCAGCTTTAATGAACCTTTGTATGGAATTTTGATTTATTAACCCACATCTAGCTAATAATGGCTTCGAGCGGCAGCGGAGCATCCGACACCGCACAGCGGGCACGCCGCTTCCAGAAAATGTATTCCTCCCCACATCCACACATCCCCCCACCAGGAAAAGACAGAAAAAAAATAACAGAAACGATCCCCAATGTCTATTGTGTACAGCGTACAGCACACGCACGTGTATTTGTTACGTACCCCAGACCATCGGTTACTGTGTGGGTTCAGATTTATCCTCAGAATTCAAGGATTTCCTCGTATTCGCTCGTGGATTACAGATTATTAAGTGTGTGCTCAAGTTAATTAGCCATAATTGGATCCTACGGCGAAAATGGCGGCAATCGCCGAGGATGGGGCAACAACAACAACGGAAAATAAAAAATAAGTGTACACAAGAAATCATCTATTTTGGAAACAAATATTTTTCGAAGGAGCCCTGCCGTCCCTTCCCGCGTCGCCCGGTATCCTTTGCGACGATAAGGTCTAACCCAGTCTCGACGTGGGAAGCACGTACACCACCAGAGAGCGAGTTGAGAAAATACGAAAAAAAATGGAACGGGAAGGAACCCGTCTTTTGTTTGTTCGTCTTTAGAACGGCACGACGACGACGACGACGACGCAGTCTTTTTTCTCGTTCGTTTCGGGTTTTTGTGTGACGTTTGTGCTTCTTTGCGTTTCGTCTCTCCTTTGCTCTCAGGATCTTGTTTATTAAAATTCCATTGAAGGACGAAAACATTTTCAATTGAATACACGCCAAAAAAGGCGCTTGCCTGCTTGAGAGCGAGCGGAGTTGTAGCCAACCGGCCCCGAGTTGATGTGGGTCAGTCGACTGGAGCGTGGGGCGTCGTTGGCGATGTGACCCCCTCCCTTCATAGTGTTCACCCGGTGAATACTAAATGGTGTCGTTGGTCTAAGGCGACCCAAAAATGTCCGTTTTCTTCTTCGACTTGGTCTGGTTGTGTTTTTGCCGCACATCCCCCCAGTCGATTCCGCCACCCACTGTCCTCTGCCCGAGATGTTCAGAATCCTTGCAAGGATCTACCCACCTCTAGGCACAGTGTCTGAATGGTGGCAACGGCGCGGCGTGGCGCTGAGGAGAGAGAGAAAGTCATACGAACGTGCAATGAATAGATTCTGGGCTAGCCTGTCATGCCTCGGCAGGAACGCCAGGCGGGTGGGGGCGGGGGTTGATAGCGAATGAATAACGTTATTGTGGGGCGCGGAGAAATGGAAAGTGCAGAGGTTGTGTAAATCCATTCGGACAAAATGGAGCATTGTTCGGGTGAGTAATGCTTTTGGATGCCGAAGGAGCTGCCTGCAGGAGTGCCCCGGGGGGTTGTTGTTCGGCTGTTGTTCTGCTAGTGCGGGTCAAATGCGGATGTTATTAGACAATAAACTGTGAGTGTATTTTATTAAACAGTTTCCGTTGGAGGCACATTTGACATAGCATCCCTAGCACTCCCCTCTCCGACTCACCGCCCCCGTCTGCGATGGCTGCCATTGGCCAGATGTGAGCCAATATTATTACACCTTATGGTGTTGAAAAGCTCCTTATGCTTGCGAGTGCTGGAGTTGTATCCGGTAGGCCCTGAGATTTTGATGCTCCCTAAGGGATTTACGATGTCTTATTGAATTAGAATCGAACGACATGCAAAGAATGAGAGAAACTCTTCGGGGGTGTTTTGAAAATTGATGATTTCTCCATTAAATTGTTTCAAGTCGTAGTTCCTGTGATGTCCTGTTGAGAGGGACAAACGAGGGGCAAGGGTGGAGACCTTCCTCCGTGCATGTGAGTTATTTTGAGATTCCCTTCTTTGTTCAGTAATGGGCGCAAGTTAAATTTATAATGACTTGAGGTCCCTGCGGAGGATGTTCTGTAGGGAGTATGGGAGTGCTCTGGATTTGAAAGCTAATTTAATATGTCAAGCCATGGAATGAGGGTCCTAAGGGTAAGTGAATGAGTGGAGGTGGGGGTGGGACAAGAATTTTCGTCGCCCTGCAAGGGAGTGATTTTAATTTTGCGTCACTGTGGGTGCGAAGGAGATTTGTTAAATTTATTAATGGTCAGGATTTTTGAGGACATTTCTGTGATTTCTGTTCCATTGTCTTTGGACTAAAATTCTTCGGGTAGTCGTAGCGGAAATCAACTCAATTTGTAACTTCCCTTCGAGAGTTACTCTTAAGATAAATCTAGGTCATGCTGAAGTGGGTTGAAGTTTCAAAGCCCCAGGCTGTTATCAAATAAACCAGGCAAGTGCGAGTTTCCTCGCATAAATAATTTGTCATATTATCCCTGAGTATCAGGCAACGAATTTAAAGTATTTCAGTTAAATTTTCTTGTAACTTAACTCCAAACTATTTTTTACAACATACATACATACATTCATACGTAAACAAACATCCATGCATACATACACGTGCATCTCTATTCAAACATATGAACAAATTCTCTAATATCCCCGGGCCGTGGCCGTGTGGGTTTGTGCGTCGACCCATATATCTATATTTATAATCCTTACCATCCTAACGCCAAACAAACAACTCCTAAATACGAGCGTTCATCGTTTTCCTGCCTCTCAAAAGTGAAACCTAAGTGAACATCCATAACAACCTGCCAGCAGGCAACCTCCTTATTGATGACCACGCTCCTGCCCTGCTGATGCAGGAGGTCGTTTTTTTTTGGGAGGATTTTTGAAACGCTACTGGAGCACTCCGACTCAAAACTGGTCCATTGTACTGCCAGATAGCAACCCACTCCAGTGCCAAATGGTGACTGCACCAGATTCGATTTCATTGGGATTCGAACCTGGGACCCCTCTAACTCGGCGCAGACACTTAACCAACTGCGCCATCCAGTCGCCTGTCCAGGAGGTCGTTGCTTTTTTCCCGAACACTTACGGCACTCTCTACGGATTACTCCGAGATGCCCACACTCGTAGCACCTGCTCAGTGCTGATCAAGTGCTTGACATGTGTCCTTCTTGGTTGCAATTGAAGCAACGCAATCCCCTCGTTGGTGGTGGGTCTTTTATCAGCACTGGCACTCTACTTGGCGCAGCTGTTGGAGGGATATTCCTCCGCGCTACTGGCGGTGTATCCCATACGCACTAGACTATCAAGTCTAGGTTCAAAACACACCTCAGAAAAACAATTTCTCAAAACAAAAATTGGTCCACGGTTCCACTTCTTTTGAGTCACAGACAATGCTCAGAGTAAAATTGTCTAGAAAAAGTTTCTCAATCTCGCCGTACGGAGTCGGCATTAAACTGTAGGTCTCCCCGTGTCGTGATAGAGAACAACCACACGAGTGGTTGCTGTAGGATCTAGGCCCTGGTCCACCTCGGACTGTAGCGCCGCCATTATTATTATTATTATCCCCGACATCATACCCAATCACTGTTCATGACTGCTGTGTGTCAATATTTTAGGCTGTGCCATTGTGTTGCTTGTGCTAAAAGTTAAACTTCACTCAACAGTGAAACCAACGCGGAATTGTGTTTCAGTCATGTGCGAGATCCACTGAGACTCGTGTTGAGTGTCCATTTCAGCAGGGAATTTATATGCGAAAAAAATGTTTCATATCTCAAAATCTTTGATATTTTGAAATTTTGCACATAATTACACTGTTAGATTTTTATCATACCTCAATGCTTTCGTTGAAATCTACAAAACTGCGTTTCCAGATCTACGAAATTCTCGTGTCGATGATTTACCTTTTTTGTCCAATGTCTCCAAAATCAGAATGCCTGAAATAACTTTAAACGAAAGTACTCATTGAAGCAAAGTGCTTGGAATGCTTTAAGAAATCAACGCACTAGCTCAAGAATCCAGCGTTGATTCTTTAGCTAGTGCGTCACTTTTTCTAACCGCTGTTCTTTGGTTTTCCGGTTTTGGCTTTTTCGTGATCCCAGGTTGACTTTAAAGGAGACCCCTACCACCCCAGTATAGATTTCTGATGTGCGCACTGTTAAAATGTGGTGAAGAAGTTATTGATGGATTCGAGAGAAATGTTTTACATGCGATCCATGGTTAATGACGATTGGAGGAGGAGTTTTAACTACCAACATTACGCAGTGTACCCCGAGTGAACATACTTGAGTCGGCGTCTATGGGTCAAGTGCTAATGGTGGCTGGTCCGATTCGCACACCCGCAGGAAGACTGTTAAACAATTCGCTGGAGAGAATTTCTATAACAAGTGTCTTGAAAGGCATAAACGGAGACAAGAGATTGATAATCGCTTCTTAAGCTATAACCATCAGTGTGATGGGACTCTTAATAATAATAACATCATAATCGAGGCGCTACAGTCCGAGCAGGACCTCGGCCTAGCTTCTCAGCAACCACTCGTGTTGTGCCTGCTATTGTTCTCTCACGAGTGGTGGGGACCTACAGTTTAATGCCGACTCCGAACGGCGAGATTGGGAAGCTTTTTCTAGACAATTATACTCTGAGCATTGTCTGTGAATCGAAAGAAGTGGAGCCGCGAACAATTTTGTTTTGAAATATTGTTGTTGGTGCTGGGATTTGAACCTAGACTGTGAAAGTCAAGTCCGTATGGGTCGACACACAAACCCACACTGCCACGGCTTCCGGGACTCTGCATGTAACCACCTAGAAATCTGCCCAACTGCTGGGTTACGGTGACGACATCGACATCTGTGCGTGCCGTTGTATAAGCTTTTACGGCGATTGAAGAGGAAGAGAAACAAGCTGGTCTTAGATTAAATGAGGACAAGACAAAATATATGCTGTCACGTATAAATCGATCCGTCGCACACCACCTGGGGCAAAACATCACTATCGACAGCTACAAGCTTGAGGTAGTGCAGGAGTTTGTCTACCTCAAAACAAATGTTAACTCCACAAACGAGATCCGACGCAGAATCTCCATTGGCAACCGTTGTTGTTTCTCTAAGGTTAAAACTCCTAACTCGAAGGACCAAAATCATGCTCTACAAAAGCCTTATTCTGCCAGTCCTGCTTTCGGAACCGAATGCTGGACGATAAGCAAAACGAAAGAGCTGATTTTTGGTTCCTTCGGAAGAAATATTCTACGTCGGATATATGATTCTATCTGCGAGAAAGGTGAATGGAGGAGAAGGCATAACTAAGATGTGGACGTAGTTCGGAAGGCAAAAACCCGTCAACTGCATTGGCTCGGCCACATCGAGCGTATGGATAACAGCTCCAGCCAAGAGGGTCTCCGAATCTGAGCCTCCTGGTTCAATAAGGCGAGGAAGAATCTTTGATTTAAAGGCCAAGTCATTGCGGACTATCTAGACAACTGGAAGCAGCGTGCCCGTGACCGTCAAGAATAGAAGACAGCAAATAGCTCAGGCCCAACCCCCAATGGCACGCAGGTCTGATAAGTAAGTATGTAAATAATTCAAAATCTTAGTAGCTCAACATCTTTATCTATATCGGCTACCAAGTTTCATGGATTCGTGATGCTGTATGCAAAAGCAAGGCTATCTGCAAAAGTCAAGATTTTTGGTGCAAAACGTTAAATTACCAATGAGTTGACACAGTCAAGATGCAGTATAGGCCCAAACACTGATCCCTGGGGCACACCAACATTTGTAGACTTAGATTCACTTGAAGTGTTGTCAGCTTCCACTTTTTGTTTTCTGTTTTTGTTTTTCATTTGACTCGAGCCAATTATATAAAGGGTTTTTCAATTGAGGCCTGATAACTTTGAGCTTTCTCTGCGAAAGCACCCTTAAATCAGTCACCAAACTGTCGATGCCAAAACATTTAGTAAGAACAACATTTTCATTGTGGTGAAGTTCACGATCAAAGAACGTTTAAAAATAATTTAAATTTAATTTTAATTTAAATAATTCAATTAACATTTTAATTCAAATTTCAATTTAAAAAAGTCATTTAAATTTAAATTTATTGCGAAATATTTCGAGACGGTGACGGCAACTTTAAGACCGCTAAGGCCAATTGTTGGTTCAGTGGACTAGTCGCAGGAGACAAGCTATGCATAATCTAGTGAACAAATTTTGGTCGAAATGTTTGCTGCTGGATATTCTCGTGCCAATGAGACAACGCGTTGGTCCAAGTGCCGAGAATATTGCTGCCGTTCAAGCGTCCGTCGCAAATGAACCAAAACAGCGGAATTGTGCATCGCTAAGACTGCACTATGCCGAATTTTGCAAAAGGACCTGCGCCCTTAGAAGAAGAAGCTAACTCAAGAACTATAGCCACTTAGTTTCATGACGCGACTAACGTTTTCGGATTGGGCTCTAGAAATGTTTGAAGAAGATAACCAATCTCATAACAAATTCTTCTTCAGCGATGAAGAGCTTTTTTTGCGAAATGACTTCGTCAACAAACAGAATATGAGTTTGTGGTCAGGTGAAGACCCTCGTATGCTTCAAGAAACACCACCTTATCCACAAAAAATAACTATACGGTGTTGTTTTTATACCGGTGCAGTGGTGCCATTAAGCCGTGGTTAAGTCCATCGTGGAAAGCCCGATATATATATTATACAGCCTTGGCCAAATGTATTAGGCACCCTTTAAGATTCGTTATATCTGCAAAAAGTAAACATTAATGAAATGAGAGGAAAAAATAAAAAAATGTCTGAGTTTACAACCTCAGACAGTGTTGCCGAAAACCATAAAATTCAAACTAATTACTTCCGATAAGTGATTTGGCAAAGACAAAAAGATAAGGGCGCCTAATACATTTGGCCAAGGCTGTATATACGTTGGGTTCATAGGATCCAGTACCTGGTCGTGGCTTCAATCATGAATCCAAGGCATGATAGTCAACAAACGTCGCAAAGATTTCTGCTAATTCGCAAGACGTGAGCATGAACCCCCCAACAGTGATTCCCTCTTCGACTGCCTTGTTGTTGCAGTCGAATACAAATGCACTCCACTCGCAATCAAATCCACAAAAACAAAGTCCTTTTAACTTAATTTAACTGAAAGTTTCGGTAAATTGCAAAGTAATTTCTAAGAAGTTTGGGCTTCTTGCATCGACCGCCCAACACGAATGACTTCCCACTCCAACCACCTGAGCGCAAATGAGATCCAAAGCATCACCGTGGGCGAGATAATCCTCATGTAAATATCTTTCATATCGTGTTTATGTACGAAGCACTCATTTGAGGTTAGGTTGGTGCTGCGCATCCACTGGGTGGTTAGAGGTAAACTATTAAGTGAAGCCGTTGCGAACAGAACATCGCCCGACGGCGGTGTTTTGTTAGGGCTTACTCGCATGACTTACTGATTCAACGGGAAGCTATTGTAATGAAGATTAAGCTGAGTGTATACACAACAGTGGCAAGGAATTCGGTGGGAATTTGTAAGTGAGCACAAGGGAATGACTCGGTGAGTAGAGGAGCTGGGGGATTGGGTCAACACAATTAGAAATGGGAGTGAAATGTTCGAGGGAATTTGTGAACTTTCTAGCAAAAAGTTGTTCTGGGATCGGGGCAGTTCTTTTACAGGAGCGTTCTGAAGGACCTTGTGGACAGTTGTTAAAGAAACAAACACTTTTGAAACAGGAAACGGTCATAGCTAGGATGAAATTGAAGGTAAATTGAGCGGAAGTCGGACTGAAATCAGAGAAGGCTAGGTGGAGTTAAGTGCAAGACAGAACGGCACGGAGGTTTGAGTTTTGATTTGCAACTTGGAAGCACTATTCGTAGTGGCATCCAATTCGACATTTGATTTGTTGTCTGTAACTATAACCATATTGTGACGCTACAGTCGGAAGTGAACTTGGGCCTTGCTTGTACAACAACCCCTTGAAATGTTCTCTGTCGAGTAAAGGGGATCAACAGTCTTATGCCGGTTTCGAACGGCGAAGTTTGAGAAGTATTTTCTTGACAGTAATAATCTTTGAGCATTGTGTCAGTGATTAGAAAAAGTAATGGCCGCGAAATAAGAAAGCTGTTTACATAGGGAAACGAGCTCAGGCTTTTAGCGTACGAGTCGACGCCCTACCCACTAAATCACGGGGGTAATTTTTTCAATATTCTTTATCAATGGAATATACTCACGGAACCGTGCTTCAAAATTGTTAAATTTTACATCGGAAATCATGTGTTAGGTTGGAAAACTTATCGTGCGCTACTTGGTGAACTAGCTACCTTCTGGTGGATTGGCTACATCTTCTTCTTCTTCTTCTTCGTTCTCTTCTTCTTCTTCTTTTTTTTCTTCTTCTTTTTTTTTCTTCTTCTTTTTTTTCTTCTTTTTCTGATGGCGCTACAGTTGCCTATATGTCATTCTGGTTAAGTCGTCGATATTGAGCCTCCTTTATCGATGACAGTACATACTTCGCTTAGACCTCGTTTTCCGCTAGACTCATTTTAGCCGCATCCGTTTCAATGCCAGCAAACGCTTTATTGACGGTTTGCTGTGTTCGAACAATCACGTCAATGTCGTCCGCGTATGCCAGCAGTTGTACGGACTTTTGGAAAATTGTGCTTCTTGCGTTAGCCAGTGAGTTCTTCACGATCTTCTCAAGGACGGTTTTGAAAGAGTTACAAGACAGCGTGTCGCTTTGTCTAAATCCATTTTTGGCATTGAAGTCGCGGTGTGTTTGTTAACGACCTTGATGGAGCACCTTGAGTGAAGAAGTTTGTGTAAGGAGCCCACCAGGAACAAGAGACGGCATGACAATATATATGACTAAATTCTTCTCGAAAGGAAACTAAACCTTCATGGAGTAAACGTTTTAAAGTAATATAAGGCTCAATTCAAGGGCGAGACAGACTGAGACTTGCCCGAATTATTGGGGTAGGTTCGACTGATTGCGGCTTTTCCCATCAAAGCAAAGCACTTAGACCAACATTGGTCAAGTACACAGCCATGTGGCTCATTAATTTTGAAGAGGGCTGCTATGTTATTTAGGGCAGCAAGCCAGGAGCAGAGTAGATTGCCTTTCCGAAAACATCGAAGCATCGTGTTAATACCGCTAGAGCCAACAAGAACAAACGGGGTGCGTTGGTGAACACTACAAGTCTTTTAGCACCTATGAGGAGCAAATGAGCTATGGCTGAATCTGGATATTGGGTCAACGTCGAGAGCCCCATGGCCGGTTTTGAATACGAGGAAATCATTATCAATGATTAGCATATGTCCCAAGGATATACGGATGGTGGTGGGAGTTCTCACCGGGCATTGTCCGATAGGCACCCATGCCAGAAGGTTAGGTATCCCATAGCGACTGCAGAAGTTGCAGGGACGAGGAGGAAATAGAGTCCGTCCGCAACCTGCTATGCAGCCCTACGGCGAGAGAGACTGCTACACTAGGCAGTAACTTCTTCGACGAGCTGGAGGATCTGAATAAAATATAGCTGAATCACTTCTTGAGATATATACACAACAATCTGGGTGGTTCTAATCAGAAGTAAAAGTGTAGGTCCAATGGGATACAACCCTCCACACCCAGGGCACAATGGACCCAACTTTTGGTCTCAGTGAGCCGCGACCCAGTCGCAAGGGCACCGCGTATCGGGTATCAAAAGCTCTACTACATCTGCGATTCATTAGGTCTCTGGATCCAACTATCAAATACAATAACTACACTGAGCAACACGAGCGGCCTAGAGATTTGGGCGAAACACAGACATAGCGACATATCAGAAGTGAGGTCAACTCACAATGAAAATGCTAACTCCTAGAAAACTTCTGAGCAAAAAGTGTTCCAATCATAGCGCATTAGAAAAACCATCACAAAGTAACGAATCTATATATAAAAAAAAATTGTTGCAAGTGCATTGTAACTTTATAACTCACGAACGGTCAAACCGAATTCGATAACATTTTTGAGGTTTGTTCGTGTGGTCATGTAAATGGTTTATCTAAAGTTGCATGAAATTGGTAGACGCGTTCGTGAGTTATGACTTTTTATGTCAAAATGTGATTTTATCCATATAAAAAAAAACAACAACAAATAAGTAGGCGCCTATGTCATACACACGACAAATACACGTTGTAGCGCATACACCCATACACATATATACATACGTAAAACTGTTTTTTTTCAAACTTGCAGCTAAACATCGTCAAACAATCAGTTTAAACTTTCTATCGTTTAAACACAAACGTACATGTGCACATTTTATTCGGGCTTGCCGGTAAGTGTTGCTGTTTTGTTGTGTTTGGTATGCGAATAATTGAATGATTGAGGCAATAGTATTTAATAGAGTGCGTATGTGAATCTATGTTAATAAAATCGTAGTGTCTGCCTGTCTGATTGTTCGGGCTAATCTCCGAAACGGATGGACCGATTTCAATGAAACTTTGCAGGTATGAAGAGGAGGTTGTCAAGAGTGACTTAGGCTTTTTTATGCGTTTTTGGTTTATAAGAATTCGAGTTATGGAACCTATGGAATTATACAGAGTTTAATATTCATCATCATGCCTAAGCGAAAGTAGACGACAAACAGTCTCGTGAAGTCACGAATGTGCAAGTTCTAAGAGACGACGTGAGTCAACTTCAATTTTTAGTTATTATTTTACCATTTGTATCTATAAATATAACATTGAAGTTTCGTTTGTTTGCATGGGATACATATCCAAACTATTGCTTCGATCCAATTGTTGACACCGTTAGCACCAAACGACCAGGAATCAGTCATAGGCTATAGGAAAAACAGAAATTCGCAAACATTCTACCATTCCGGGAAAAATTAGATCCCCTGGAAAAAGAAGGGGACACGCCCACCAGAGAGGGCGTAGCGAAGCACGCTGGATACTCGAGTAGTTACATATTTTTCTCATACTCTCTTGTGCGATATTGCGAGGTCCTGGATATAATCTTCTCTTGCATTTCAGGATTTATTGAGTCGTAGATTAAAAGAGAAAGCCAACGCTTTGTGTCGTTTCGCCATCTCCAACTGATTCAGATCCTTTTTGTCAACACAACACACTTGCGGTCGGACAATGAGCTCCTTAACGCAATTTTCCATCGAATCATCATCGAATCAAGTTGTCATCGTGTCAATGTGAAATACCAAATTTCGTTTGGGACGTCGAAATGAAACTCCGTCGCTCTTGAATTACCCTCATCCAAGAACGAACGACAGTCTCGTTTGGTTGTTGCTAGCGTGGAAAAATGTTCAACCACAATCACACCCCCGCCCACGCCAAGGACCACATCACAGAGAGATGCTTGGAAACGTAGCATTCCTCGAAATCCCACGATACGCCCAAGCGCTGATGCAAATACTCTCAAGTGCCTGCCTCTCTGTCTTGCCGGGTATCATCCCTGATACGTAATATCCCAGCGCCACCGCCGAGCAGCTCACTGGCGCGAAAGTATCATATTTTCCGCTTCGCTTAATCAAAATGAATTAAGATAAAATGTGTTCAAACAATTTCCCAATTTTCCTCCACCCACACGGAAACCGATTCCGCACAACCGGCAGATGAGATCTTTCAATCCAATCACGAAATCACTGCTTTCGCCGTCAAGTACCCAAGCACTCGTCGGTATCTGCCGTCGCCGTGCCGTGTTCGGGCTCTCGAGGATGAATGACAATTCATTGCAATCCCTCGGACGGGCACTCAATTTTTCAACTAATTGAATCTCGGCCGTGGACGGGATTGGTTTTGTTTTTGGCATCTGAAGGCCAACGCGGGCAACAGATGAAAAATTGAAGAATCCCAACGACGACAATGACAATGAAGAGGAAGCGAACGTGGATGTGGTCGTGGACGTGGACGTACACGCTCACAGATGCTCGCAGATATTTCAGAAAGTTCGTCCTTTTCTACTATCCATCAAATGTAATGACCTTGCCCATTGTTCGCTGTGAATAGTCACGACTCAATTACCAGGAAACATGAAAATATTGCGGATAATAGATGTAAAAATGGAATGCCCCAGCGGTTGAATAGATAAAAAGTGCAATCAAATTGTACGGGGAAACTTGAGCCGGTTGTGCGGTGGATGATGATGTACCCTATTCGGTGGTGTGATGGTTTAGCTGGGAAATATCCACTAAATTTGTGCACATGATGGTGAATAATTAGGTGCATAGGGCGAGTGTACAGGGTGGGCCATCTAGTGGCTTTTTTTTAAATCATAGGTTATTTTGACACTGACAGCTGTTTCCTGCTCGAAATCTTTACATAAAGTCAGCGGAACGAAATGAGTCACTTTACGCTTGAACAACGTTGGGAAATATTGAAAACTAATTCCCAAAGTGACTGCTGTGTAGCCCAAACAATGCGTTTTTTGAAAATAAGTTTTGACCGAAATGAAGCACTCACAGCGACGGCTGTTCGCAAGTTTGTGCAAAAAGTTCGTGAGACTGGTATGTTAGTGGACAACACTCATGGCCCCCGTCGTCTTACGCTGTGCACAGATGAGAATGTGGCTGCTGTGGCCGAAAGTGTGAGACTCAATTCACGAACATTAACTCGCCATGGATCTCAAAAGCTCAACGTTTCACGCTCACAACTAGCCCGAGAAGAATTCTCCACAAAAATCTCGGATTATTCGCTTTTTTTTGTTTTTTTCGGAGGGTTTTTTGAACCTATACTGGAGCAGTTAGACTCAAAACTGGTCCATTGTACTGCCATGTAGAAATTGAATTGAACGGCAAATGGTGACTGGACCAGATTCGATTTCACTGGGATTCGAACCTGGGACCCTTCTAACTTGGGGCAGGCACTTGACCAACGGCGCCATCCAGTCGTATGATTACTCGCTTACAAGGTACAGTCGACTCAGCAATCGAAGGCGCGCGACCGTCCGCTTAGTTATCGGTTCGCAGTTTGGGCCTTAGAGCAGCTTGAATTGGACAACGATTTTGGGCCAAACATCATCTTCTCTGACGAGGCGCATTTTTATGTCGGCGGCTACAAAATTTCCGAATCTGGGGCTCGAAAAACCCGCACGAGATGCCAATTCATCCACAGAGAGTAACAGTTTGGTGCGGATTGTAGAGTGGTGGCATCATTGGACCATTTTTCTTCGAAAATGAGGCTGCGAACAACGTCTCGGTCAACGCTGGGCGTTACAGAGCCATGTTAACCGACTTTTTTTTTTACTGAAGTTGAAGACATGGATTTGGACGACTTCGGGACCCAGACCGGGACCCTTCCACCTATTCAGACGAAGTCTTACCCACAAAAGGCTTTAAAAAGTTACCAGAAAGGCTAGAGCATCGTGTTCTCTCCTACTCCTAAACTGAAGGTCTATGGTTCGACTCCGGACACAAAAAAATTAATTTTGATGTCTGACTTGAACTCCCCCCAGTCTCTGACAATTCTCAGAGAGAATAACTGGCAAAGGAAACATTTAGAGAATTTTTCCGATTGGAGTCGGCATGAAATTGAGGGTTCTCTCCACTCGTGATAGAAAAATAGCATACCCAACACAAGTGAACAAGATAGGCCCAAATCCACCCGGACTACAGTGCCACACTGTGCGGCTGAAAATGTCAACATTTTCCCACTTGAGAGACACCTTTCTGGCCGTAGGTACTTGCCATGGGTACCCTGTCATCACGTCACATGACATCCACAGTTCAACGTCTTGAGACCCACTTCAGTTTCCATGTCACCACTAGGTCCTCAATAATCGGACGCAATTCACTCACATGCCATAACTTCAGGCTTTCAGTACAAATACAAAGATAAGTCACTTTAACACATCGCCCAGACTGTCCCCTAAGCACTTCCTTTGTGACCGTCACTTTAGGAGAGTGACAGAACTCTGTACGATTGTTGACAGCTTCTTGCATCATAATCCAGAGACAGACACCACAGTGATGCGCCCCCAGCGACACCCTCTATGGCAACACTTGACATTCCCAAAAAGTTAGATATTTAGATACAAAACTGTCAAAGGTATCATCTCCTAACCCCATCTCTGTGCTGAGAGCGACAACACCGAACAGAACTCACCCTATGGCCTTGTGATTCACAAATGAAAAGCATGAACGCCGAAAATAACAGAAAAACGACGACGACGGCGAAATGAAACCGTTAGCGTTGTAATCGGTGGAAGCATGGTTGGGTGCGGCGGATGAAGCGAGAGAAAGCGCGATAGAAAGACCGGGAAGAGTGCTAGGGATTGGAAGATTGAAATTTTGCGGTTCTGCGGGAGTTTACGATTTTTCGCTTTAATTGATTTCGTTGTGGCGAAAATTTAATTGTTTGTCATTTCGCCGAGTGTCCTTAAAGCTCACTAGCGAACTCCAAGTGGGTGACGAACGATTTGAGGAGTCGAGTTAATTCTACGACTGACAGGAGCTGGGCGGAACAATGCGGTGAGGGTAAATCTGCTGCCGGGGGTGTGTTCGTAAATTGGAAGCGAGAGGAGCAAACAAGATTTGATTTAATTATTCCACTGACGCGCTGGGGTGGGTAAATCCATACGTGTTCAGTGCGCACATAGTTTGTTTGACGAGGAATAATTTGCGGTATTTTTTCGCCGAAAGCGGTGTATGTACTCATCTGAGGGTGGGGCTGATGGCTTTGATGGCTTTTGCCAGCAACAAAGTGCAGATGTGTGTGCGGTGTGGCAACAGAAAAGTCGAGTGTCATCACATTGTCGCTGTTTGCTGGTGATATGATGACTGAGGTCAGCGGGAATGGAAAAAAAAACAAACATTTTTGCAACATAAATGCGGAGTGGTGGTGGCGCCTGAAGGCGCCTTCGTGACAAGTTTAACCGGGATGTGTGAAGTTTTTCCCGCATAATTGGCAATTGACTGAATGGATTACGTTTGACTTTGAGTGGGATTTCAGAAATATCATGAAATTCCAGTTAAGGCCCATCGAGTAATTGACTCTGGTATTTAATGCGTGTGGTGAAGTATACACAGTGGCGGAGCAATTAAGTTAGGTTTGGTTTTCTGAACTGTCGAAAATGCAATCGATGCGTTTTCGGTAAGCTGTGGGCAAGGCATGAATATTCAGATTTTAAAGTTTCGCGATGCTTACCGTTTTCGAGCAGGTATCTTTAAAGGAATGAATTCTGGAATGGAGTTGAACTGCGCAGCAGTGGAAATGTGGTCGATTTTATGACAAATGGTTCAGTTTGGTTGGTTAAATTGGCTATCACAGGGCACAGTGTTGCCAGTTTGAAAAAAAATAAACCAAAAGGGCATCCTATAGATTGAAAGAGATTGAAAGCTCTCTGTCACATTGATCTTGTTGAAATAGTGGTGAACACAATTCCAGTTAAAGGGTGTCCGATTTCATGCAAGATGTGGAGTTTTTTTGCCGGGAAGTGTTGCCAACGCAAACCAAAAAACAAAGTGGCAGCTGACAGTTCAGGGTTATCAAAAATGGAGTGCTTCTTCTTCTGCTGGTACTACGGTTCGACCAAAAAGCCTATACAGTTGGCAAGATCTTTAGCCAGCTACCTCCAATTACGAACGCCTAGGTGGCTGAGGTCCTTTTCCACTGGTGTGCGCCATCGGTTTCGTGAGTTTCCTCTACTGTGTAGCCCCATTGGCGCTGAGTCGAAGCCTCTTGAAGCGCTACACGAAAGTAAAAAGAGTTGTAATTGCTCATTAACCAAGCATGCTGATCTTTAAAGTAAATTCTGCTACAACTAAAGGGTGACCAGATAGCAATGATAGTTTTTTTTGCAATTCTTGTACTTCAGCGGCTTTCAAAGCTATCAATGATATCCAACTGGCAGAATATTTATTAAGATTTGCCATTTCATCATGCACTGTTTCATTCTTTCCGAATGTGCAGACATTTTTGAAAATTTAATTTCAAAATCTGTCTCAGTTATTAAATACGCAACATGAACAGAAGATGGTTCGTCATTACAGCTTCAGTGTGCAGGTAGTTCGTCACACCGTGAAAAAGATTGAGCATGAGTACACTCTTTCGGACCTTATGCCACCAACCAGGCAAAGATTGGTGTGAAATGAAGAAAACATAGCTGCCGTACCAATCAGTATCGAAGAAGGACCGGAAATGTCGATTTGGCGCAGATCAGCTGAGTTGGGCATCGCCAAAAGGTCAACCCGGCTTATTTTTCAGTTGGATTTGGGCCCACATCCGTATGAGACTATGCTGGCGAAAGGATTAAAGCCATGAGTTCGCTAACTGGGCGCTGGAAACATTGGCCATAAATCCGGATTTTGTCCAAAAAATCATCTTCTCGGACAAGGCCCATTTTTTGCACAATGGCTATGTATGTCAATAAGCCAAATTGCCATTATTGCAGAAAACATAATCCACAAGTGTTCGAACAAGCATCAATGGATCCACAAATATTGACTCTTTGGTGCGGTTTATGGCATGGCTGCATTATCGGACCTTATTTCTTTCGAAATGAGGAAAAGGACACCTTTACCGTAAATGGTCTCAGGTATAGAGCGATGTTAACCGACTGATGTAATCGTTGCCTAAAGCGATCTCAACATTTCAAACCGATAAGCTCAATTTTCTTCGTGGATCGGTTTTTCCCGCAAATGTCATTTGAAATGGAACGCCTATACTCCAATTTTTATATTGCGTTTCCTTTTCCAGTATACCAGTTGAACTGATCAGGTGCATTTTTATTTTACTCGCTCCACTCCGTATCTAACTACAAAACCGACTTTCTATGAACAGAGTTCGACAACATCGATATATCCGAGCTGTGCTTCCAACAAGTCGGCGCTTCATGTCATACAAGCGAGGCAACGCTAAAAGTTGTGAAGGAGAACTTTAGGGACTTGGTCATCTCATGGCGAGCGATCATCATTTAACCGCCGCGATCATGCGACTTGACACCACTCGATTATTTTCTCTGAAACTACTTTAAGTCCTCAGTTTGTGCTAACAAGCCAACTACTTTGGACGAGACCTCGGCGAACATTCGAGGCACCATTGCTGGAGTAACGCCACACGTATTGGACCGAGTCATCAAAAACTAGACCGAAGGGTTGAAGCGCCGCCAGCGAAGTTGGGCCGGGCATATGATTGATGTGCATTTCCATGTATAATGGCATGAATGTTGCTTCAAAATAAAGCCAGAATCAATTTTGTGTGTTTGTTGTTTGATTTAAATTTCTTTTCCTATCCTTTGTATCCAGTGCGCGCAGTGGCGTAGTGGGTAGGTGCGTCGACTCCTACGCTCGATGTTGACGGTTCGATTCCCGAAAAAACACGTACAATTTTTTCACGGCTCCACCTCTATCGAGCCACTGACAATGCTCAAAGAGTATAACTGTCTAGAAAATGCTTCTCAATCTCGCCGTTCGGAGTCGGCATTAAACTGTAGGTCCCCTCCACTCGTAAGACAGCAATAGCACGCACAACACGAGTGGTTGCTGAGAAGCTAGGCCCAGGTCCACCTCGGACTGTAGCGCCGCCATTATTATTATTATTATTATCGTTCTCATCTTGTCACCCTGTATGAGGCTCATGTTTATCTTTTGTTGGTTTTATTAAATGTCAAAATTGTTGAATTTAAATTTCAGAAAATCCACAACTTGTCACTATTTGATATATATTTTGCTGGTCAGTCCTCATCTTCTCGTTCTCAACAACAGTGGTGCTCTCTATTGGCGATAGATGATAATTCATGGGTGTGAATGACTTGGGTCGCCGTGGTGCAGTGGAGAACTAATTGACTCCTATTTTAAAGTACCAAGGGTCGATTCCTGAAACGCTAACTTTCATTTTCGCGACATAGTTTCTCTTGAGTCACTTACAATGCCCGGTGAGTCTAGCTATCAAGAGAAGCTACTCAACTTAAACTGCTCCGTTCAGTTTCGTTAAGTTCGTTCACTTTTGCCTACTTACGTGGAAGGGAAATTAATCGCTCTGCACGTGTGCAAATGTCAGTTGACAGCTGAATTTTCGTTACGTTTCTATAAGTAATTATGGGCACTTTCAAATATGACGAAGAATCTGGTTACTTTTCGGTTGGATTTGAAATAAGGTTATGTTTTCGTACGGCTTTTAGTTGGCCCTTTACTCGCTGAGAGTCGGTGAAGCTGCGATGAGCTCCGAGTCTGTGACGTCGACCGTCTTAGAGCAATTTGTGTGTTCTTCTTATCAGCCTCCTATTCTTCATTGACCTCGAGTGATACGTGTTCACCCGTCGCTTCACTCCAGATGGAAGCGGAACCGCAAGACTTCAACAGACTCCACCGACGGTATTTCCTTCCTTGAAAAACTTCACAGCCTCACACTCAACGGCCTCAATGAGCCAATATGCTTGTCATGAACACCCCTGCATCCGTCCTCTTTTGATCGGATCCAGGGCGCTGTCAGTTATATGACACGTGAACTTAATTCACTTAAAACATCATGAGTGGGCCGATTTCAGATGCTTTAATAATTGAAACAACATGCATGCCATTTTCCCTCGGGGATACATTTTTTATTTTGTTTGTAATTTCATTAAACCACTGGATTAACTGAAGCACACTGCGTAATTTGCAAATATTCACACCACAAATTTTTTCAAAAAAATAATTATTCGCCATTCAACAGAATCCCACGTAAATATTTATTAAAACCTGACCCGTCACACAACAAACATAATGACACAAAAAAATCCCCTTCCCCCTCACCCTGACTAACTTAATTTAAAAAAATAAACAAAATTTAATCGAACATTCGAACACATCCGCCATTGAGCTGTTTTTTTTTTTTAAATTAATGATATTTTGCAACCCACAAGCAGGCTCTCCGAGTGCAGGCATTTGAGCGTCTAACCATGACAAGGACTCGTTATTTATGTTAATTTTCGCGGTCTCTGTGAGCATTCAGTTTCGAGAGAGACGGCATCCCTTCCGAGCGGCAATTGGTGATTTGAAGAATGCCACATGCAAGCACGGAACTCTGGAAATTAATTTCGCAGCCATAACTCGGAAATGTGTAACTTTGCTGCATAAGTGGACGCACCCCACCGGTGGAGTGCTGTTGAGCCCACCGGTGAGCACTTAGCCGCATGGGTGCGTTCAAAGTCCACTAATGCGTACCCACGACCGTGTATTCGAGTGTGTGTGCTCGAGAGTAGAGGTTTTACTTTAATAACAAACTAATTAACATTTAAACGGGGAGCACACGTTCTTCGCTTCCGGGGTTTTGGGTGAAGTTCACCCAACCACGACCGAGGAGCATATGCTGCTGCCTAGTCCTTGGCCACCCATCACCCACCACCCGTCACAGCGGCTGCCAGGTGCAGGGCCATTACCCAGCAGACTCTGCCAAATTATTAGGACTCTCTCCTGCCAGCAGAACTAGCAGGACTTCATAAATGACGGAGCAAAAGAGTCGAGTCGAGCGAACACACGTGTTTCAAATCATCAAAAGGCAGCTCCATCGCACACACTCACACGTACACGTGGCACATCTAGGATGCGAGAAAGGAGGAGTTTGCTTCCTTCTTTCATTTCGGTGCCGTCTCCTCCCGCAAGGATACGACGCCATAGAAAATAATGATTTTTCTCGGAAATCTATTCGATTCGGTGAGAACAGCAGATCACATGGCGTAAAATGTCATGCCAACGCCATTTTGGGGAAGATACCGTTGTTTGTGTACGGGTATTTGTTTAGTATGGCAAATCAATTTTATGTTTGTATAGTAAAAATTTATTGCATGCGTATCGATGGTGACTGTGGAGGTTCTTGTCGGGCGGATGGCTCCGAAATTGATTCGTGAGCATAACTTTAATGCTCAGCGCTACGAAATTGTGCTGGAATTTGTCAAAGGACACTTGATTATTCGGCGTAACAATCGGATTGCATTAAAGTTGCCTCTTAAGAGGATGGCTGTGCGTGTCTGAATTTACAAGAGCGTTGTCGAGGGCGTACTGAGTGTGGGCGATGAACAAAGTTTTCTGCTGAGGCCAAGAGGAGAGTATGATGAACTGTTGCAAACTTCTGGGCTCGGGTTAATCTTTGAGGGTTCTGTTATCCTATGCCTTAAGTTTCTTCGTTCGCAGGCATTTTTTCACGATTCGTCAATGTGTTCGTTAGTGACTACGTTTGAGTATTTTCCCAAATGGATGTCTTACACTCGTCCAAACCCCCGGCCACACGAACGTCTTGTAATGCGCCTCCTTTACGGACAGCTCCCTTCGGTGGAAAAATTCTTTAAATAGACACTTTTTCCCGACCTTGGATAGACGTATCAGTTTGTATTCACTTTATGATCTCTTACGCGGAAGCTGCATTGACTAGACGCGGGTAACGATATCTGCTAACATCTTCTTACACGTTATTCCCTGAGCGGACAAAAACTATTTTTTAAATAACTACACAATTTTTAAGGGCGTCCTTATTAAAATAAATTCTTGTTATAATTTTTTTTTTGTTTTAATTTTTTTTTGTTAAATGTCTTAAAGACAATTGAAATAATTTTATTTTTAATCTGTTTCATAAATAAAAATATTATTTATTGATTTTATGAATTTATGGAATTTTATTCGATTTTTCCCTTGGGCGGACAAATCTATTAGACGGACACAAATTTAGTTACCGTCGCTGTCCACCTAAGGATGATTTCACTGTACACGGTAATAAATATCATCTGTCAGGCAAAAATCGTTTCAACATCGCTTTACGTCAAAATAATCTCACGGTCACGTAAACTCATTTCGTCGCTGCGTTAAAACCGCGCCCTGTTTGGGGAAGCCTTAAGTTGGAGGTATACGGTACCCCTATATCCTTGGCTCTCCTGAATCAATCAGCCTAAATCGGCAGCAACGTTTTTGCACGTTTTCGGGCAGACCTAGGTCTCAAGCAATAAAACGCCTGAACACTTCCAAATGCCGCAGTTGTCTTATCGGCAAGTAGCCGATAACATCAACTGATGTTAGCTATAACTGTCAAACCAAGTGTCAAATTGAAAACTGTTAGTGTCAGTGACATCGTGATGACATATACTCTTCAATAATAATAATAATAGTGGCGGCGCTACAATCCGAGGTGGACCTGGTCCTAGCTTTTGAGCAACCACTCGCGATGTGCGTGCTATTGTTCTTTAACGAGTGGAGGGGACCTACAGTTTAATGCCGACTCCGAACGGCGAGATTGAGAAGCTTTTTCTAGACAGTTATACTCTTTAAGCATTGTCAGTGACTCGAATAAGGTGGAGGCGTGAAAAAAAAGAAATGTTTGATGTTTTTTTCGAGATTCGAACCGACGACCTCAAGCGTAGGAGTCGACGCACCTACCCAATACGCCACGGCGCCCAAGTCCTTCACTACCTCAAAGTTATAGCTGCCTATGGTGACGTTCTGGCCAAGTCGTCGATGTTGTGCGTCCTTTCTCGATGACAGGATATACTTAGTTTTGCCCTCGTTTCCCGCCAGACCCATTTTAACCGCTTCCGTTTCAATGCCAGCAAACGCATCATTGACGGCTCGCTGTGTTCGCCCAATCACGTCAATGTCATCCGCGTAAACTAGCAGTTGAACAGACTTTTGGAAGATCGTGCCTCTTGTGTTGGCCAGTGAGTTTTGCACAAACTTCTCAATAACGATGTTAAAGAAGTCACATGACAGCGCGTCGCCTTGTCTAAAACCTTTTTTGCGTTAAAGGTCTCGGTGAGTTCGTTACCGACCTTGATGGAGCAGCGAGAGTTCTCCATCGTCATCCTGCTCAGTCTGACGAGTTTGGCAGGAATGTCAAAGCTAGACATGGCGCTGTATAGCTCGTCTCTATGCACGCTGTCATATGCGGCCTTGAAATCGACAAATAGGTGGTGTGTGTCGATCTGCATTATTTGGGTCTTCTCCAGGATCTGCCGCAGTGTGAAGATTTGATCTATGGTGGACTTCCCCGACCTGAAACCACACTGATAGGGACCTATCAATTTAGTGACGAAAGGTTTCAGGCGTTGACACAGAATTGCAGAAAAGATCTTATAGGCGATGTTAAGGAGACTTATTATTCGATAGTTGGCGCAGTCAAAGGGGTCTCTATTCTTGTGGGAAACATCCATCATTGGGCGCTGATTACATTGACATCGTCTGATCCCGTGCTCGCAACAAACCTTAAGGGAATGTTTTGGACCAGACCCGCAGAGTTACTGAGTTTCTAACTCAGGGAGGCTTAAGCCAGACCACAGAGATGGCAGCGCGCCAGCTTGCCCAAAACAATTTTTAACATTCACCCAAGCAGTGTTACCGATAAGGTGAATATTACCGACGACTCGCAAACTCCTCAATTTTCAAATACGAACGGTTTAAATCACATTACTAATTCCTTCTCATGAGAATCGAGAATCTCATCCCCCAAGGAGAGACGCAACTATTAACAGGTCAAACGATTTTTCTAGAAAATGGGAAATATGAGATGCATCAATCTAATGCTGCTCTCCCTGACTAGCACAAAGGAATACTAAACAAATTCACCCCGTTCACGCTCCAAATATTGAACAAGAAGATTGCAGCCTTAATAAAACGAGCCAGAGTTGTCATCGGGCGTAAACAAAGACAACAAGGCAAACTCCGAATGAACACTCCGTGACAGAGAGAGCAGACCTCGTCGAAGCACCAAGACGGTGTCTTCTCGTCCGAGACGACTTTGCCTTGGCAAAAACTAAAGCTAAAAGTGCCTCATTGCTTTTTAAATCTCCTAGGTCATGCTTAAATGTTTTCCATATTCATCGCACCCATCGAGGGGCGACGGATTTTATGATGCTGTTGACTTCACCTCCTCCGAGTTACGAGCGACGAGGAATAGATGGAAACAAGAAAGCACAGCGAACACTTGAGTCAATATACACGTTAGAAGGGGACTGGTGACTCACTTCTGTTGGCACAGTCACTGGAGCCAAGCCATTGATTATTGTTTGTCCTCTTCCACCTCCCCATTCGTCATATCCCGGCAAGGCAGAGGCGACCGGGCGGGCTCCTCATCTCGCACAAAATCGAGGTCATATCACGGCAAATTGAAAATCATTCGCTAAGTGGGCGGCGTTTGCTGGTCTCGAAAAAATGAAATTACTTCAAAGCCTTCCTGGAAGCGCACCACAAAATCAATGAAAATCTGGGAAAATGAAACAAAAGCCGCAACAGAATGCCGCGAAGTCAAGAGGAATTCACACAAAAACCGCGCTTCGTCGTGACTCCTCCGGCAGTTGAGGCATCCGCACTGTTTGGCCCACCGGGCGTATACGTAACCTTAATTCGTCAGCATCACTAAGCACACGTGTGCTGTGCGCCGTGCTCCCGATGTCATCATCAACATTCTCGTCATCCCCGTCGCCGGTGCTTGCGTAACTGAACACCGAAAATCTGTTCCCTCCCCCCCTCCTGTCGCAGCACATAGGCGCGGGGCAGGCGACCGACTGAATGTTCCTTATTTCATTGCAATCCGTTCTGGCAGGAGAATCAGACGAAATGTCCTTCCCTCGGCAGTCGTGCATGATGGAGAAAATTTCATTAAATTTTCATTTTTTGCCTTACCCCACCTCCCCCCTCCCCCTCCACTCACGGGGTCCTTTTTTGAAGCAATTTTCAGGTAAACTCCTTTGAATGGCGTTTCTTAAATTTCCTAATTCACTTCCGTGTGCATCCCCCCATGTGTGTGTGTGTGTGTCTCAGGAATCCATTATGCACTACACGACGTGTGTGCACACAGCAGAGGACTTGTCGTTATCCTAGATTTCTTTTTCTTCCTCCTCTCCTCGCACTTCAGTTTCGCAACGGAGGCAAGTGGGAACCGCTCTGAATTCCCAAATCCTTGTTCCACCGCCCCCTCGCAGCCAACTTTGGCACTTGGCGTGCATTCGGCCTGCGGCAGGATGTTGTGCGATATTTTTCCGCCCCTCTTCTTGTTTTTCCTACGCCCCTTAGATATTTTTATTATATTTTCCTTTTCGTCCGCAAATGAAAGGATCTGTACTTTGACTGTCTGTCGGTTGATTCGGCGCTTGTGTGTCGTAAAATTAGAGTAAGTACTGCGGTAGGTGATGCAGCAACTCTCGACAGGACGGGGTGTGCACAGCGAAGCAATGGCTGAAATTTAATAATCTCGTAATCCGTTTTCATAGCTCGAAGGTTTGGCACAGTCACAATCCCATCTCCAGCGCCCATTCCTCCTCCACTCAGCAATTGCCACTCTTCGTGTGGCCCCCTTTTTTTTGGGGTCGCACTGTGCTTGTCTAAACAAAAACCAAATCATTCGCCCGCTCCCTCGGCGGGGTGTCGTCCTTTCAAGTGGAAAATTGTCATGCGGATCATCTGCAGCTCGTGCATTCCGCAGTCGGACCGAACATTAATGGCTGATGGCATTTAATCCACTCATAGTTTGGCCTATTGTCCCATCTGACACAGAATCCTGGTCACTCCTTCCGTGGTCATGGTGCAGGAATAATTACATTTGAGGGGGATGCGGGATGCGGGGCACTGAGATGCATCATCAACTGACTTCGTATTGTCTGTGGCTACCTTGGAGCGTGTCCTTCGTCCTTTACACAATCGTTAGGGATTCTCTGACTGTCGGGCGGAGGCCATGTGCACACATGGGTGTCCCTGGGTGTCTCGGGGTGTCCCTGGGTGTCCCTGAGTGTCCCTGGGTATCCCTCCCCCCATGGGATTAGGAGGGAATTCATCGGTTTGTGTCCTATGCCATCCTGTTTACAGGAATCATATCCGACATAGCCACTGTGAGTGGATTTGGAATGAAAGGTTGTGTCGTTGTTGCTGTGTTCAGTCAGAGTTTAATTGTTTGCCATGATGGCTGGCTGGTCTCATCGTTGTCGGCGCTCGAGGGTATGATGGAAGTTTGATGATCCTGCATCACTCTTAGGCCCTAACATGGTGGTTGGGCTTCGGATCTTTGTGTCGCCTCTGGAGGCATTCCACTCCACCCACTCATCCGTCTCTCTGTCTCTGGCTCGCCTGTAACTCGCTCGGAATTGAATGAAAAGTTTTAATGACACTTTTAATGGAGTAACATGAAAGCGAAGCGACGGCGTCGGCGGCGGTATGCGGACGGGTGGGATCTCCTGAAGCATGGAAAACTGTCTTTCTGGTCTGCTCCTTTTTCTTAATGGCAGCATTTGGATTATTCTTTAATTCAGTTTTGTTCTTGAGAGGTTTCAGCTTCAGCGAATTAGGGTGAAGGGGTCCGAGGGAGTCACAGCCAAGTGGAACTTGAAATGTCATCAACCACAGCCCGCAGGTCCTGTGTGAGGAGATTGTAAAAAGATTAAAAATACCCTTGGCTTGAGCGATGGGAATCATCGCTGCATCGAGGTGCTTTGTGTGGTGTACACGGTAAAGCGTTGGCAGGTGCTGGAGAGGCTGTACACAAGTGCGACTTCTTGAGGGGATAACGAACCGAGATGTCTTTGACTTCGCCAGCGTTAAGTTTTGGTTTTAAAGTTAAGCGAGGTGTTTTGTTTTTGTTCACTTTAAACTTGAATGGAATGGATATCACAGGTGGTGCGGTACGATGGACGCAGTTTTGACTTCGTGGAGTGAATCAGAAGAAGGTTTCGTGTCGTTTTTGAAGTACAGCAAGTCTTAAAGCTGGAGCCCTTCTATGTAAACCCCACCAGCGATCACTTGCATCAAATTTTTAGCCAATTTGTTACTCTTGTCACATGAAAAGCAACGATTGCTACATACACATTAGTCACACCGAAGGCTCCAACCCTCCCCGATGATAAACAATTCCCAGCGGAACAGAACGTATCAAAGTTTGCCTCACGTAGAGACGATTTCTATTCCAAATGCAAGGAATCCCCAGACTCGAGAGCACACAAACTGCTCTAAAGTTGTTCGATCGTCTCCTCTTGAAAATGCGAGTATTTAAAGTGGTTTCTTTAAGTCATCGGGAGGGAAATCTCTGCATCAATTGAGCGAAAGAATTTAATGAACCGCATCCCACGGCAGTGATTTCCTTTTGACACGCATCAAATCGATTCCTTTCAATTGCAATTAGCGTCCCGTCAAACAGTGAAAAGCAACGGTGACGACTGATAGGCGGGGAAGTCTGGCCATTTTTTTGTTTGTCTTGTGTGAACAATGTAAGGGTAAGAAAAGGGTAAGAGTGGGGGTAAGGATAGATTTATGAGAGTTTTTGACATTTATTCTTAATCGAATGATGACGTAGAAGGAGTTGACAGTTGGAAGTAAACAAAATATACAGTCAGCGTCAAAAGTAATTGAACTTTCAGCTAATGATTGTCCACACTTTATTGACGGTGACGTTAATGTTAATTGTGAGTCACACCTTAACGTCAAGTTTTTTTGCCCAACTTAATTGGACATTTCCTTGTTTCAGTGTTTGGCAAATTCAACCATGGAGAGGTACACAATTGAGCAGCGCGTTAAGATTGTTGAAGCCTTTTACGAAAATGGCCGTTCAAATCAAAATGCATTTCGTGCACTTCGTGATTTTTTGGTCAGCATAATCGACCAAATGTATCCACAATCGGTAGAATTGTGCGAAAATTTCAGCAAACCGGGTCTGTAGGAAATGTGAAAACACCTGTGCATGCTCGCCCAGTTCGTTCTGCGGAAAACATTGCTGTAGTGTGGCAGAAGAGCCGTCAACCTCGACTCGTCGTCGTACCCAATAATTGAACATCACTGATGCGAATTTTGAATAAAGATCTGAATTGACACGCTTACAAGGCTCAATTGAGTCAAGAGCTGAAGCCTACTGCCCATTTCAAGCGACGTCAATACGCCGAATGGTCAGTTGAACAGACAGAAGTGAATTGTGAATTTACAAGGAAAATCATCTTCAGCGACGAGGCACACTTTCACTTCAGTGGATTCGTTAACAAGCAGAATTGCCGCATTTGGGCAAATGAGAATCCACGAGTGATTGTTGAAAAGTTGATGCATCCACAAAGAGTGGCTGTTTGGTGCGGTTTATGGGCTGGCGGCATCATCGGGCCGTACTTCTTCGAAAATGAGGACGGCCAAGCAGTTACCGTGAATGGTGTTCGAGATGATAGCGGACTTCTTGTTGGCCAGAAATTGGGGATATGGATTTGGACGACATCTGCTTCCAACAGGATGGTGCCACTTGCTACACAGCCAACGAAACAATGGCTGATTTGCGCGAGAAATTCAATGGCGGTGTTATCTCACGTCGTGACGATGTTTATTGGCCGCCATGATCATGTGATTTGACACCGTTGGACTTCTTTCTTTGGAGTTGTTTCAAAGAAGAAGTGTATGTCAATAGGCCAAGAACAATTCAAGAGCTAAAGGATGAGATAATTCGGGACATTAATGACATTGAACCTCAATTATGTCTCAGAGTCATTGAAAATATGGACCATCGCATAGTGGTATGCCACCGAAGCCTTGGCGAGCATTTGACCGATATATAATTTCACCTATAATTGTCATAGATCCTTCTATCTTCTTCTTCTTCTTAGGGCGCTACAGTCCGAGGTGGACCTGGGCCTCACTCAACATGCCTCTCCAGCCAGCACGATCTTTCGCCAGCTGTCTCCAGTTTCGCACACCAAGCCGGCCGAGGTCCCCCTCGACTTGTGTGCGCCACCTTGTACGTGGACGTCATCTGTTGCGCTGTCCCACAGGCTCAGAGTCGAAGACTCTTCGGGCCAGAGCTAAGTTGTCCATACGCTCTACATGGCCTAGCCATCTTAGGCGTTGGATCCTGGTTAGACTCATGTCGTTGTACAGCCCATACAGTTCGTGGTTGAACCTTCTCCTCCAAATGCCATCAATGCAAACAGGACCAAAGATCGAGCGCAGAACTTTTCTCTCGAAAAGACCAAGAGACTGTTCATCCGCTTGGGATATTGTCCATGCCTCTGCGCCGTACAGCAGGACTGGGATGATCAAGGTCAGTTTGGTCTTCCGAGAGAGGGCTCTACTACTCAATTGCCTTTTGAGCCCATAAAAACAGCGGTTGGCAAGAGTTATTCTGCGTTTGATCTCGATACTGATGTTGTTTGTACTGTTTACCGCGGAGCCGAGGTAGACGAAGTCCTTCACTACCTCAAAGTTATAGCTGCCAATGGTGACGTTTTGGCCAAGTCGTCGATGTTGTGCGTCCTTTCTCGATGACAGGAAATACTTGGTTTTGCCCTCGTTCACCGCCAGACCCAATTCAGCCGCTTCCGTTTCAATGCCAGCCAACGCATCATTGACGGCTGGCTGTGTTCGCCCAATCACGTCGATGTCATCCACGTAGGTTAGCAGTTGAACAGACTTTTGGAAGATCGTGCCTCTTGTGTTGGCCAGTGAGTTTTGCACGATCTTCTCAAGAACGATGTTAAAGAAATCACATGACAGCGCGTCGCCTTGTCTAAAACCTTTTTTGACATTGAAGGTCTCGGTGAGTTCGTTACCGACCTTGATGGAGCAGCGAGAGTTCTCCATCGTCATCCTGCTCAGTCTGACGAGTTTGGCAGGAATGTCAAAACTTGACATGGCGCTGTATAGCTCGCTGTCATATGCGGCCTTGAAATCGACAAATAGGTGGTGTGTGTCGATCTGCATTTCTTGGGTCTTCTCTAGGAACTGCCGCAGTGTGAAGATTTGATTGATGGTGGACTTCCCCGACCTGAAACCACACTGATAGGGACCTATCAATTTGGTGACGAAAGGTTTCAGGCGTTCACACAAAATGGCTGAAAAGATCTTATAGGCGATGTGAAGGAGACTTATCCCTCGATAGTTGGCGCAGTCAAAGGGGTCTCCTTTCTTGTAGATCGGGCAAACGATACTGAGATTCCACTCATCGGGCATGCTTTCCTCCGACCATATCTTACAGATGCATGCACCAGCTGAACTGAAGAACTGAAGCACTTATGGCTGCGATATTTTCGTTACTTCAACCGGTGTGTTGTCTCAATGGTACAGGAAAAAGTGTGAAGTGGTGAATATGGTGACCCGAATTGTTCCACGATAGCACGCACAATATATCTCATGGGGCGACCATTACTACTGAAAATTGGAGTATGCACTCGTTACTCTTAACGACTGGATGGCGCAGTTGATTAAGTGCCTGCTCCAAGTTAAAGGGGTCCCTGGTTCGAATCCCAGTGAAATCGAATCTGGTCCAGTCTAGAGTAGGTTGCAACCGGGCAGACCAGTTTTGAGTCTGAGTGCTCCAGTGTAGAGTTTCAAAAAACCTCCGAAAAAGCACTCTTAAAGTTGCGACAACCAAATCAAAATTTCGGTAATAGTTTTCAATATTTCCCAAACGTTGTTCATTCACTACCTTCACCATGATGTAAATGTAAACATTGACTAACGTTTTGACATTGACAGCTCATAAACAAATTTTAAGGGTGCGTTTGTATGGAAACGCAAACTTGTTACGTCCCTACCGAAAAAAGAACGCTTTATATCGCCAATCGCTTCTGAAGAAGATGGTAATCGGAATACAAAAAAGGGTTGATTTTTATTGAATTCTCCAATACTTGAGCCCATCTGAAGGACTTTCCAAGTATTTCATTAAATTTTGGGACAAAGAACAAGAGCACCTCTGTCTGATTCAGAAGTACTCTCATGCGTCAAGCTCAGTTGACAGACAAGCAACTGCTTCGGACAGGTGAACACAATCAATGGACAGAGTCCAAGTCTAGGGAGCAGAGACTAAACTGTGCACTGTTGTCACTTCACACTCAACTCATCGGCCATGTGTCAGCAAATCTTCGGTCATCTGTTAAGCAGCATACATTTTCCATCGTCATAATCCGAAGAGATAAGACACTCTCCATCAGCAAGTGTCACCCTACATGGCAAAACGGCAGAGGACGTCCCAAAGGTCGTGTTCATATGCTCCTCGTGACGAACCATCGCCCAACTTCAAAGCGGAACGCAATTACCACTCGAGATTCAAGTGAAAATCCACCCCAACCAAGAGGGAGCTTTGCGGGTGCATATGAATTTGAAGAAATAATTTTCCCCAACTCGGCTCGGACTCGGTTTGCGATTCTTGTGAAGACCCCCGCACACAAAAGGCAGGCGGAGGGGCCAGGGCTCTAGTGTGTACTTTACTTAGCTGGCAGTGGTTAGTAAGTACAGATTATCATTGCTCTCGTAATCCTCTGCACAATGGAAGTGGACTTAAATGGTTATGCCGGGATGAAGGTGGCTTCATGCTCCGCCACGAGACAAAAGCCAGAGCCAACTGCACTTCAAACTGCACAGACACACACGTATGCAGGCACTCAACCGCTGAGCAATTTGCGGAGGAATGACCTGAAGAAATTTAGTGAAACCCTTTGCAAAGTGAAACAAAGGACGGGCGGCGGATGAGTGGTTGCAGCGCTGACGTGTGTCGGTGGTGGCCGGCAGGAGCTCATCAGACTGTGAAAGCTGCGATAATGCAATAAATTTGTGTGGAGCATTTGAGTATCCGTGTGTCTAGGCAAAGTATCTGCCGGAACATGTTTATGTTTTCCATTAGGTTCGTCACAGCATGACAGACAGGGGACGATGTGGGATCCCCAGCTGTGATGGAACATATATCTTTAGATCGACTGTCGTTGGTTGGCAGGGATAGTGGGAGGTGGGTTAGAGGGTGGCACCTCAACTCAACTAAATGATGGGCATGGCGACGGGGAAATCATATTTAGATCGGGCCAGGAGTAGCCCTTTCTACCTACGCCCTCAACCATAGGGTGCATTTGTTGCCACGAGTGATGTAAGGGCCCCTCATGTGGCTTGTAGTCTTTTCAATAATTCATGCATTTTTGGATTTGGGTGATTTTACTATCCATCTTTTCCGCCTTGGGTTGCTACTCGACATCAAGTGAACAGTGAACAATTGCAACTGATTAAAACCTCAGACTTCCCGGCTCTCGGCTCTTGGCTCTTGGCTCTTGGCTCTTGGCTCTTGGCTCTTGGCTCTTGGCTCTTGGCTCTTGGCTCTTGGCTCTTGGCTCTTGGCTCTTGGCTCTTGGCTCTTGGCTCTTGGCTCTTGGCTCTTGGCTCTTGGCTCTTGGCTCTTGGCTCTTGGCTCTTGGCTCTTGGCTCTTGGCTCTTGGCTCTTGGCTCTTGGCTCTTGGCTCTTGGCTCTTGGCTCTTGGCTCTTGGCTCTTGGCTCTTGGCTCTTGGCTCTTGGCTCTTGGCTCTTGGCTCTTGGCTCTTGGCTCTTGGCTCTTGGCTCTTGGCTCTTGGCTCTTGGCTCTTGGCTCTTGGCTCTTGGCTTTTGGCTGTTGGCTCTTGGCCGACTTCATCTCTTGGCTCTTGGCCGACTTCGTCTCTTGACTCTTGGCTCCTGGCTCCTGGCTCTTGGCTCTTGGCTCTAGGCACTCTGCTGTCGGACGTCACCTCTCGAATATCGGCTCTCGGTTCTCTGCATGGCCAAGGGCACCAACATAATCATAGACGTTAGACTCAAGCCCGTTGATCCAAATTCTCTTCAAGCTACTATCTATGTGCCATACAATCATCTCCCTACCTGCTCATTCCGCCATCCCGAAGTTTGATGGACAATTTTGTCTTCCATATCCATAGCTTGGTGTATAGCTTCTATACAAATACGTCCCTACCACACTGTCGTCTATCATCTCTCATGGACTGTTCATGTGCACACCCTTCAGCACTTTAACAGAAGCTCTAGAGGAGGAGGCGGTGAATCACCTGATTTTCCTTTGGCTGTACAATTAATTTCCTGGCTGCTTGCATCAAAGGCCATCCGAAGACCTGGAGACTTTAATTGCAAAATAAGGCTCAGGGCGAAGTGACCTCTCCCAGCAAATACTGGCAAGGCCCCTCAATGAAGTGTAAATCATAATTCCCTTACACCAAATGAACCTTCGAAAGGCTTAGCCCTGGAAAGAGGAGGAAAAACCAATTTGCAGCATCACCATCACGGGAATCCCATAGTACCGTTGTTCGTTAATAATTCGATACCTTGTCGGCGTTGCCTTAATAATTCATCCCGAGGCAGACTGGTAAATTAGCGAGCTATCTCATTGCCCAGCAAATGGCATGTCATTATCCCATTGGGTTATGATGCGGAGGCCGTCGGAGCAGGCACAAGTTCGTTTGTAATTAGCAACGTGATTCATGGTGTTTTAAGTGATTCTCCAGTCAAAGAACGTCTGTGAGGGATGTGGCGTCGATGTGGAGTCGATGTGGAGTCGAATTGACTTCGTTCCTGGAGCTCTTGTGATGCCAAAGGCTTTCTGTGGCTTAAGCCTGAGGGGAATCTACTTCTAGCTCCATCAATATCAAGTGCGGATTGAGACGGACTGAACCTTGGTTCGTCTCGCCATCGGAATTGTCCACTCATTGTGTGGTAATTAATTATTCAGAGACGATGCTGGTCAGTTAGTCTCCATACGCAGCACTCAATGCTTGTATGGGTCAGTGAACAGAGAGGATTGTGAACCGGTTCAGGGGGATGATTGGATTCTTTACCCTTTTCGTGAAAGTTTGTGTGCAAGAGTATTTGTCATTGTGGACAATAGCATGCCTAGTGACTGCACGAGGAATGTGACGAACAGAGCTATTTGGAGAAATGACTAAGTTTGGGATGCAAGAAAATTGAGGCAATGGCGTGGCTTTCAAAGCATCGTTCCAAGGAATTGCATACATTGTGGAACTTGGAGTTGAGTATGTGAGTTTTAAAACGGAAGAGATGAGTTGTTGTGTGATTAATTGGGTTTTGGGCTGACACAGGTAGTGCAACAGACACAAAGAGCATTTCCATTATGAACGAAAACAGCCATCTTCTTCTTCTTCTTCTTCTTCTTAGGGCGCTATAGTCCACATGCCTCTCCAGCCAGCGCGATCTTTCGCCAGCTGTCTCCAGTTTCGCACACCAAGCCGGCCGAGGTCCCCCTCGAATTGTGTGCGCCACCTTGTACGTGGACGTCCTCTGTTGCGTTGTCCCATAGGCTCAGAGTCGAAGACTCTTCGGACCGGAGCTAAGTTGTCCATAAGCTCTGCATGGCCTAGGCATCTTAGGCGTTGTATTCGTCGACGCCTGGCTAGACTCATGTACTGTATGAGCTGGGGAGGCATGAGCTGTACAGCGACATGAGTCTTGTTCATGTCTCAGGAGGAATCCCATTTACAACGTCGAGTTTTCAGCTTAAAAGTTCATTGGAATTTGTGTAAAGGGCATAGACCAAAAATGCACAAATCCTCTTATTACTCAGGTCACCCGCGGAATGTATCACCACAAAACTACCATGATCTTCAATTTAAATATTACCTGTCGCCTTAAAACTCAAGTGCTGATAAATCGACTTCGGTATGCAAGCAATTGTCAACTCGCTGACAAATGGCATCGCAAGTCTCAGTCGATGACGCCAGCAGATGCCTTTGCCACAACGTTCCATTTATCACCCAGTAATCTGATTTGTGGCTAGCATCAGTCGAAATGTCCTGAATCCCTTGATTTGTGTTCATTCGCGACCGTAAGATCGTGAGAGAATTATGATTTTTTTATCATTGGACTGGAATTTAAGTGAAGGAAATTAAGGAGATTATGACAACGATACTAATTTATTCCCTCATTCGGATGACAACTGGAACCAGGGAAGAATTGCGTTGGAGTTGATAATTACGTGAATTTTGGGGAAAAGGAATATAGGAGTGAGTCAAGTTATAGTGACCTTTTTTTCTCTACGTAATACTCGCTTGTTTTTCCTTAACCGTGTGCTCAGGAGAATCGAATGGAATGCCTTTGTCCGAGGTTTACGAACTCCATGTCATTTAGGGCGATTGGAAAAGAAGATTCAACCAGGACATCCGTAATTGTATAGTTAAACTATTCAATTAAGAAAGTATACAGTCCCTGGCCATATTAATAGACACACTTTTGATTTTATGCGAAAATGCGACTGAAAGAGGTCTGTACTTGTTTACGTTCTGTTACCATACTTTGACATTATCCATGTATAATGCAATATATCAAAATAAAAACATAAAGAAAATAAAACCACAAAACAAATTTCTCATCTCATCTCATTTTTAGTGAGATGAATGTTCCACTAAAGGAGTCGCGGGTGCAATGCACGCACGAGAGATCTCCAGGCCACTCGATCCTCCGCCATCGACTCTAACTCGTCAGAGCTATGCCCAAGTATAACCAGGCGAGTGTTTAGACTTGGCCCAATCGTCTCGTCCTGGGTCAGCCATGCTGTCGCCTACCTGATGGAATAGTATTCAAGGCACGCCTCGGAAGTCGCGATTATGGGAGTATTCGTGTCACGTAACCAAACCATCGAAGTACAGCGCTTTCCGTTCGAAGAGGTGTTCCTCACCCTATCCCGGCGAGTAATTCCCACAACATCACGAAGAAATCTCATCTGGGCAGTGATCTTAGTTTCTGTAACGTTAAAAGCTAAAAATATTGCGTATAATCTAATAAATATAAAAATCCTACAGTGCGTCTAATAATATGGGCAGAGACTGACAGTTCGGATAAGAAGCGAGAGAAGCCAGAGACCATCTAGAAGGAAATTGTCACATGTCTCACAAAAAGGCTTTTTTCTACCGGCCAGTGGCGTTTAACCAGTGGCGTAGTGGGTAGGTGCGTCGACTCCTACGCTCGAGGTCTAAGGTTCGAATCTCGAAAAAAACACCAAACATTTTTTCACGGCTCCACCTCTTTCGAGCCACTGACAATGCTCAAAGAGTCCAACTGTCTAGGAATAGCTTCTCAAATTCGCCGTTCGGAGTCGGCATTAAACTGTAGGTGCCCTCCACTCGTGAGAGAAGAACGCACAACAAAGTGGTTGCAATCTTATCATAAACCATCATATTATAATCCACAAACCACAAATTTAGCTAAAGAACCGTAGATGACAGATAATGACGTTTTCCCTAATCCGTCTCCTTGTTATATAATTCCCACGCTCAATACTACGAAATATAAACTAAATCTTTCGTATTCTATGCGCTATGCTTCGCTCAATAACAAAAAAAATCGTGTACAAAATATCATACAAACAAAATCATTCACAATCAGTAAATTGTTGTTAATCCGGATTAATTAAAACTGCTTCGATTTGTCTTATCAAATCCGATAGGTCAGCATTACAACTAACGTAACTTAAAAAAGTTTTTTTTTAATTATCCGGATTAAATGATTATCCGGATTATCAAAAATGTCGGTATTTAAGTTGGCTGACATATTATATCCACTGGAGTCCCATGAGATATATTGTGCGTGCTATCGTGCAACAATTCGAGTCACCATATTCACCACTGAATTTTCCTGCACCATTGAGGCAATGCACCGGTTAAAATAATGTCGCAGCCGTAAGTGCTTCAGTTAAATTAACCAAATTATATTATATATTATATATTCCACTTCCATGCCGTTCACAGGAATTGAAAATCTCTTAGTCCCCATTGTGGTGAATTTGGCGTAAAGATCTTGACCACTGGACGGTGCAGTTGGTCAAGTGACTGCCTTAAGTTAGAGGGGTCCCAAGTTCGAATCTCGGTGAAAGCAAAGTTAATACGCTTTTATCCGGTTTTTCATATCTGGTCCAGTCACCACTTGCCATTGGGATCAAATTAACGGCACTATCACTGGAGCGGCGATCAGTGGTAGTAGTCTGACTTTGGGTATCACAATGGAGCAACATGGTCTAAGACTGCTGGTGAATTTCACTGGCAGCTCCCTAACCTTAACTAACCTAACCTACGAGTTTTTTTCGCTGATTGAGTGATTATCCGGATTATCAAAAATGCGGGTTTTTAAGTTGGCTGATGGCATATTATATACACTGGAAGCAATTTTAACGTCCAAGTTCACTATCCAAACGGATAGTGACGTTCTTTTGGACTGGTCCGAATTGGAAAATGTATCGACTGAAAAAAGGCGTACGGAGTTACAAGAAGGAACTGTTTCAAAATTGAACTAAGGTTAGAGAGGTGGCAGAGATTGTCGATCTTGTGTGAATTATAAGTAATATCCGGACATCGAGTCATACGTTTGCTGACTTCGCAGTCAAGTGAACGTTTCAAAAGCTCTACAGGAGTGGCTTAACTGAAGCGAGTCAAATTTTGCGTGTTGTTCATAACTTTTGACGCAACAAACATCTACTCTGACCAAAGACAAACATAACATCAAACTCCAACAAAATTATGAAAAGTAAGACAAGAAGCTTTTTTCACCCAAAAGTTTGACAATTTAAAGCACAAACTGTGTTAGTATCCGACTTTCCTGTAAAACTCAAGTAATCCCCTAGTAAGTACAAAATTCCATGTCAATTTCCGTGAGAACTTCACCCACTTATCGAAGGCAGTGAAGTAAAAAATCAAATACTTAATGCCCGTCGCATCCTTGCACCCTGATGTTTCATTAACGCCCCACGCAGCACGGCGAACACACACAAGAAGGGAGAAGGAAAACAAGAAAATCTGTTCTCCCTCAAGTGCTGGAGGAAACTATCTATTTATCTCTGGGATTGAATTTGCATTTCTTATCAAAAGCGCATCATAAACAGGGCAAGAAGTTTGAGAAGCGATTTTATTTTTTTTTGTTGCGTTGCCACCCTCCCGCGCAATCTGTCGCCCACCCACTGTCGCGGAAAGCGTTGACAGTTAATTTCGTCCTTATTCCGCAGTGTGCTTCGTGTCTGTGCATAATCCCGCATCCACGCCGAGCGAACTGGCGCACGGATGAAGTTTTCCGACGAAGTTTTATGCTCTCGCTAATGACTTTCTGAGACTCCCTCCATCCGCAAAAACGCAGAGAGAGAAGGATGAAATTCAGAGAAATAAAATAACGGTATCTAATGTCCACTTAATGACTTTTGCGTCATTATTAACTAATCACGAGACTGAGATACTTTTCGTTTTGAGTAAAAATTCCATTCGCCACCCAACGCCCCCTATCGTTCGCGTCTAGACAGTTGCTCAGCTCGGTGGAGCTCGAAATGGAGCAACAAAGACTTTACACTTAATTAGCCCACTTCGTCTTCCGTCAGACAGTGAGGCACACCGAGACCGCCCAGAGCACTCCAGGACAACGGGCTTAAAAATAACAAATGCTTCGCAATTTGTCGACGACATTACACTGAAGGGCGCTCCTGGACATTTAATTGGAACGATTGGGTGATTGAATGAGCTGTGTGATAGATTTTTAATTTATTTAATGTTCTCGTGGTTGTACTGGTCGTGGTTGTGGTCTTGTTCGTGGCGGAAACACAGAACCGTGCGATGTTCAGTTGGATTTGGTTGCGCCAGCAGCAGTGACAGCGGTAATGGCACTTTCATTCCAATTTAATGGTGACTCCTCCTCTCACTCCTGCTGCGACACACAGTCGTTGTCGTTGATGGGGTACTCTGGGATATTTGAGGAGTCATTAAATTGTTGTCTGGCTTTCTGCTGATGGAGTTACTCTTAAATAGCTGTACACCGTTAGTCAAAGAGTGTTCCACTCCCTCAGTCCCTCTGTCACATCGCACGGAGTGTCATAAAAAAGACATGAAGTCGTCAAGGATTCCCGCTTAATGTAGCCCTCATCCAGGTTGCTCAGCATTTTCGACGTCCAGCGTCATTCAAGGGTGATGACGAAATCTCTCCGCATCCCCAACTCAGTGGGGGGTGGTCCACTGAGGATGTTGCACAGTGGAATGCTGTAAGTGCAGGAGGGGGATGCTCGATTCAATTACCTGAAGATACTCGGATGGAGCTCAAATGGAACTCGGATGGAATGGAAAAGTCGAACAAGAAAAGGGAAATTTTAAGGTAATCTTGTTGTGAGCGGCAAGGTGTCCTGGAGGACTTTGATTGCGCTTCAAGAACATTCGAGAAAACAGAATTACGAGAAACAGAACTGCTGCTGCTGCGGTAGTGCACATTGCGATACGTCGACAGCGATGGGATGAGCTTAGTCAACCGAAGGTTCGTGTACAGTCATTCCCAGAAATAGTCACACGGGCTGTAGATGAACACGATGTGTGCAAACGCATCAATCCTGAAGAAGGATGGCAGTGCCCATTCTTTTCATGTGATCGCTGCTGACTCGTGTGCCTGATGCACGATGCGCAGCAGAAGATGGAGGACGACGTGCAGGGATACATTGTGCAGAGCCATTCGAGTAAATTGGGAGATGTTGTTACAAGATATACCATGTCGACAGTTTCTTCAGCTTGACGGTGAATGGAGTGATTGACAGAGAAACGATACCAGAAAACGATTCAATTTTGCATCAATCACTGGAACATATTCCAGAAAAGGTGTTTCAGTAGATTTCGGGTAGTCGTTACGCAAGTTGGATTGCGATCAATTTCGAAATTTGTTTTCCCAAATTTACGTGAAGCAGTAGACCAAAGGTGAGAAGTTGGTTAAAATGCTAGAATTTTTTTTAAAGTGTTGTTCCAACATGAAGGGGTATGTGTCAGTAAACCTTCCTTCTTTCACTGATTGCTCTCCTAGCTGGCACCCTGAATATTCTATTCGGAGCAATCTCAATCGCTACTTTGGATGTAGTTTCTCCTTTCCAAGAAACAGCGGAACAACTACTTGTTTTTTTTAGAATTTTCTTGTGAATTAAATGTGAAACATTTTTGGAAATGTTTAGTTTCATTAAATTTTAAGGAGTTTAATAGAATAATGCTGAAATCATTGACTTTTAGAAAACACACAGTAAATCCTTTCTGAGGTTTCACAAGTCTTTGTTTGTTTGCTGCACCCACTATATCCTTATGGGTTATAAGCCTTTTACTACAACTAAACGGTATTGTCTTTCAAGGTTTCAGCTCTTCGCAATTTATTCCTAAATGCGATGCTTCATTTTCCATCCGCTGTTTTTTCTGCCGTCTTTTGCTAAACTGTTTTAACTGGTCAGTTGCTTTGCAATGTGTGATCAATTCACACCAACTTTTGTCATTACCTATTGACTGCTGGCCGTACGAAAACTTAAGCTTATGTCAAAATCAAACGAAAAGTTATCAGAATCACCGTCAAATTTCAAAGGGTTTTGGACACTTGCTTATGGAACCTTAAGAAGAATTCCACTGTCAACTGACATTTGCATACTGCGGGCGTCAAAAAATGTGCAACTTCACTTGTACTGGCGACACCCCCTAATGGCCACACTTTTTAAATTTGGTGCATGGGCAGTGACATCTAGGCCTGAAGTACCTAATTCCAAAATTTCATGCCGATATCTTTATAAACTTTGGAGATAAAAGAGTGTGACATACAAGACGGACGGACGGACGGACACACCGAAATTATAAAGGTTCCGTTTTTGTAGACGAAAACTTCAAAATTGTGATTGAATTTGAACCATGACACACAGTGGTGTAAACTTTTTCTTGACATTCACGATATGTATGATTAATTTCGCTGCCGCGTAAGTAGACAAAAGTGAACGAACTTAACGAAACTGAATGTAGCGGTTATTACATTCGCAGTGTATCTCTTTTATGTAATCGCTTGGTTATTTCGGTTCAGTTGAAGTCTTTAAGTTTCCATACGACCATTATAGTTGGCCCTTTAGTCTAATAAGAGGGAGCTTCCAGTAATTCCAAATTTGAAACGTAAACAACGCTTTGACTTAAGGTAAACATCTGCGGCGCCGTGGTCGTGTGGGATTGTGCGTCGACTCATACGCACTAGACTTCCACAGTCTAGGGTCAAATCCCAGTCCAGAAACAATTAAGAAAAAAAAAATTGTTCACGGCTCCACCTCTTCCGAGTCACTGACAATGCTCAAAGAGTATAACTGTCTAGAAAAAGCTTCTCAATCTCGCCATTCGGAGTCAGCATCAAACTGTAGTTCCCCTCCGCTAGTGACAGAACAATAGCACGCACAACACGAGTGGTTGCTGAGAAGCTAGGCGCAGGTCCAGCTCGGACTGTAGCGCCGCCATAATTATTATTATTATTATTATATAAAGCTGCTAAAAAAAGTGCACATAGACCAGAATTGGCCCATTGTGCCTCCACGTAGATTGAACATGGATCAGTTCACCCAATCCAACCTAGTTTTGACTGAATCATAAATGATTTTACTTACTTTACCCTTAAATGCGAAATTCATCAAAGCAATTAAAGCCGAGTCGGCTTACAAAAGTGTGGAACTTTTCCTCGAATCAAAATCATTTTCGAAAAAAGACGGACCTTCGTTAGCCCAAAAATGTCACTAAACTGTCACTTAGTGTGGATATAGAACTTGCTCCACTACTTTTCGTGAGTGTTGGAAGTTTAGTTAACAAACCCAGATATTTCAAAATGTGTCCCATCACTCAGAATGATTTTGTGTAAGAAAGCATAATCTTGTTTTATTCATTTCCTGCAACCATTTGGGTAAGTGGTCTGGTGGTCTGCTTGCTTCAATTCTAGTGTCAACTGGACCTGTGGTCAAAGATCATTATTGAAAATACTTACAGTCACATTTTCAGAAGTGGACGCACTTAGGTATTTGGGTATTTTCTGGCACTCCTAGCCACGGCAACAATAATTCCAGCTCTAAATTCGTTGTGCGAGAAGGAACTTGTTGAGTACCAACAACAGTACGATCTTAACGAAAACGTCTATATTTTCATTGTTTTTTTTTTAAAAATTTTTACTACTTCAACACAATGTGCAGGTATGCATCGAACCATATTTAATAACCTTCTCATTTTAAATTTTTAAAAGTCATCGCAATGTAGGGGTTGACAGTTCAATAATGACGCGAATCAAAAATGACACCTCTTGGTGGATGACCCTACACTTGCGATGGATACATTCTTTGGGTCTCATTCAACATCTTTTCTGAATATTCGATGGCGCAGTTGGTTAAGTGCCTGCCCCAAGTTAGAGGGGTCCCAGGTTCGAATCCCAGTGAAATTGAATCTGGTCCAGTCACCATTTGCGGTTGGGATCAAATTAACCGCACTGGAGTAGGTTTCTACCTGGCAGTACAATGGACCAGTTTTGAGTCTGAGTGCTCCAGTGTAAAGTTTCAAAAATACTTAAAAAAAAACTTTTCTGACTTTTTTTTGTTTTTTTCCCTAGGGTACAGGGTACAGGATCAAGGATTAAATCTAAAGCGTCTTTTTTAAAACTTCCACAAAAGCAAACTCTTCCTCCTCGTCTTATGCTCTTCTTTATTTGTAGTCGTTCCAGGAATGTCACAGTTACTGCATTATTCCATAGACAAAAGATATTTTTCCTGTTTTATTAACTTCGTTGTCTTTCTATCTGAATGCCTAGCTATTCCTCGAAAGGTTAAGGATTATACCTCTTGTCAGGCAAATTAAATATAATTCCTTCTGCCTCTGTAAGTTACTTCTGCTTTTCGTGGAAAATAAACTTCATCAGTTCAAAGACGGACTCCATGTTCTATGAATTTCAATGAATCATTTTTTCCATGCAGGATGCATGGCAATCCAGGTGAGAATCTCAAGTGAAGTGCAATTTGCAGCAACATCATCTCGAACCATCGTTATCCTCCTCAGCATAGTGCTCCTCTCAAATACCACCGAATTTGTCAGCACTTAAAGCAGACAACAACCAAAAAAAAGAAGACATCAAAAAACTTTATACTTTGACCCAATTTGTCCGAAAAAAAACTCAAACATTTTCGTGTGCATCCCTCAGTCTCCTGAAGGATACTAGGCGCACACGCCGACACAGGTCCATGCAAAGAACTGTCAACGGGTTATTGCATCAAAGTTTTCCTGCCGTGCCCGTGTACAGGACTAACAAAATTTTCATTTTAGAGGAAGCACATGTTGAATGACTGATTTCCTGGATACGTGTGCAGCACCCGGATGCCGAGTCGAGCGTTCATCTATCAGACGAGCTCATCAAATATAAACTCATTTCCATTCGGCTGAGGCGCAGAATGCCAGAGGGCCTCTGTGGCAGCGTAGCATTCACCTGAACAGTGGGGTGCATGAGCATGAGATCACGTTGATGCTTGAACGGGATGCCGGCCGGGATGATTTTTAGACGTGAGTTAATCCTAAAGAGCTGGAGGTGATTCAGAGGGATTCGGAGAAAGAAGTTACTGCATGAAGAAGCATTGAACGTGATTAGTCGGGGCATAAATTTCTGGCCAGTGAAGACAACTGGAGAGAATTTCAATTGAGCATCGGTCAGGTGCGTCGACTCCTACGCTCGAGGTCGTCGGTTTGAATCTCGAAAAAAACATCTAACATTTTTTCACGGCTCCACCTCTTTCGAGTCACTGACAATGCTCAAAGAGTATAATTGTCTAGAAAAAGCTTCTCAATCTCGCCGTTTGAAGTCGGCATTTAACTGTAGGTTTCCTCCACTTGTGGAAGAACAATAGCACGCACAACACGGGTGGTTGCTGAGAAGCTGGGCCCAAGTTCACCTCGGACTGTAGCGCCGCCATTATTGTTATATTAGCTCTTCTTCGCCAGTATTTTCATTCAAAATTAAGTCAATATCTCAGCTGTTACAAATCTAAGACACGATGCATTTTCCTTCTTTTTAAGTTGCTGCCACCCGTGCTTGACTCTGAATATCTTATAAATTCCCCATCGTTTCTTTCCGCACCGACAACTGCTCAAGATACAACAAAAAGGCATTAATCATCTCTCTCAACTCCTCACAAAACAGCCACGACGTGGACTGTGTGTTGACCCAGTTTGTCCATTGACGACCAACGTGGTTGCAAGAAACAGGCTCTCCACGATATTTCCATGGAAAAAGTCAAAACCTAAAAGTGACACATTTTTCGACTTTTTAAATAAACCAATTTTGTGAGACGAGTTCAAGGGAAAAATGTGTCCAGCAGAAGGCTAACATAGCCATGGTCAGAAAGGAAGATGCACAAAGGACAGATTCGTTTGAGTTTTGATGCTCAGTCGTTGGGGAGCGGTTGTGTGCGAGGCTGCACTCCAAAGTGAGTAATGGTGGCACTGCATGTCGTCACAAGGGCTGTATCCAAGCCCTTTTTGTGCACGTCCTTATCTGACTCGTTGGTGACTCAGAGTGAAAAAAGATGTTAGGATTTTTTGTGGGTAGACGGCAGTCAAGTTAAAGCACGGCTTCATGTAAGAATCCGTTTTCGTTGCCAATGTGCAGTAAACAAGATGTTGTCTACTTTGTTTTATATTGTTTGGTTTATTAAGCTGGCGTACACAAGTGGAGACAAGTCTCAACCAATTTGGTGTGTGGAACTGGCGACAGGCAGCAAAGAATTTTGCTGTCTGAAGATGATTGTTGGTTGCAGTCTATGAACATCCAGAAATTTAGCGCCATTCGAAAAAAAAGAAGAAAAATCGGGCTAATTCATGGGATAGGAAAATAAATTTAAATAAAATAATAACATAATGTATGTATATGTATAAAAAATGATTGCAAGTGCGTTGTATCTTTATAACTCACGAACGGTCAAGTCGAATTCGATAACATTTTTAGGGTCTGTGCATATGGTCGTGTAGATGGTTTATCTAAAGTTTGCACGAAATTGGTCGACGCGTTCGTGAGTAATGACTTTTTATGTCAACATCTGACTCTGTCCATATAAAAAAACAACAATAAATACGTAGGCGCCTATGAGCGTGTACTGCATGTTTACTGTGTTCTGATGTCATACACATGGCAAATACACGTTGTAGCGCATAGACCCATACACATTGACAGCTGTCAGTGAGTGATCATGTCAAGGTTCTTTTTCATCGAACTCGCATTGTGAACGGATGTAATCGGTAAGAGTCGCATTTGATTTTTTTCTTGTTTATTGAACAAAAAGAGTTTTGCCGTATATATCTGTTCTTTTTTTGTGTGCGCCGTGACCGTGTGGGTTAGTGCGTCGACCTATACGCACTTGACTTTCACAGTTTAACTCCGAGTCCCAGCCCAGACAAAAAATTTTTAAAACAAAATTTTTTCACGGCTCCGCCTCTTTCCTTTCACTGACAATGCTCAAAGAGTATAACTGTCTAGAAAAAGCTTCTCAATCCCGCCGTTCGGAGTCGGCATTAAATTGTAGGTCCCCTCCACTCGTGAGAGGATAAATAGCGCGCACAACACGAGTGCTAAGAAGCTAGGCCCAGGTCCACCTCGGACTGTAGCGCCGCCATTATTATTATTATTATTATTATTAACGAACTCACGACGTTGTCTATGGTCGTTCGCCCTCAATTCTTGCGTCGGCACATTCTTATATGGATATAGGCTCAAATTCAACCCCAAAATAAGCCGGGTTGACTCTTTGGCGATGCCCAATTTATCTGCTTCGTGCTGAATCGTCTTTTCTGGGTCTACTTCAATACTGGTTGCTACGGCAGCTATGATTTCTTCGTTTCGCATCGACCTATGTCTAGTTGGTGGCTTTTTGTCCAATAGAGTGTACTCACGCTCAAACTTTTCCACTGTGCGACGAATAGCCTGCACCCTGAAGCCATGATGACAGCCGTCCTCACGACGAAATTCACGTTCCGTATTTATAACAGAGCCGGATTTTCGATAACATGTATTAATAATTTTCGTACTTTCGGCCAGAGTGAAATGATGCATGATAAAATGGCAAACTTTACAGAATACTTTGACAGCTGGATGCCAGTAGTAATTTTGACAACTGCTGAAACATAAAGATTGGAAAAAGTAATATTGCTATATTGAGGACAGCTCAAAAAATGGCTCACAATCATCGAGAAGCTTCCTGATTGACGTATGATGGATCGGATCAACTGCTCTGGAGTTGTTACAAGGCATAGTTGGGGGATCTTTTCTTTTCGGAGGATTTTTGAATCTACACTGGAGCACTCAGACTCAAAACTGGTCCATTGTACAGGTAGCAACCTACTCCAGTGCCGTTAATTTGATCCCAACGGCAAATGGTCACTGGACCAGATTCGATTTCACTGGGATTCGAACCTGGGACCCCTCTAACTTGGAGCAGGCACTTAACCAACTGCGCCATCCAGTCGGATCTTACTTAAAGGTTTTTCACAATTTATCGCAAAACATCCACACCCCCGTGCGTGATGAACCTTCTGCCCGACTTGCAAGGCTGAGATCACATCACGCACACTCTGGATGTAACAATAGACACCTTTCGAGGTGTTCATTAGATTGGATCTAAGCTCATAAACAATACAAAGCAAGAAACAAAACGCCACAGCAGATTGCGCTCTTTAATACTCCGATAAACAATCTCGTTGTGAAAGTGAGCAACTATGTGGGAAGAACGATTTCCTTCCCCTGCAAACGCCACAATTTGTGGCTCCATACACACACCCCTATGCGCACACTTTGTTAACCCTTTCGGTCCACTCATCATCAATCCCCCGCAAGTGAGCTGTCGTCGTTAAAATCCGATGAGATGAGAAACCGAGATAAGTAATTCGATGCCTCACACCCCACTCGCGATGAAGATGTGGAGAGACATGTGGTCCGTCCTTCTGCCCCGTTTTCCTTAATCGCTTCATTGTTGCCCCAGATGGCCATCAATTGGATATCGCTTCCCATAAGCTCTCGTGCGCTTGTCATTCGATCCTTGTTTCATCCTTTTTTGCTGCGTCTCCCCTCGAACTGGACTCTCGGCAAGATTAAGCTGATTGCTTCGCAGTTATATTTTATTGTCAACGATTCGTGTGTCGAGGAGGGAGTCTTAAAGTGCTGATGTCCGTTGAATGGTCCTGGAATTACTTGTGACGTTTTAATGGAATTCTGTAGCTCTTTCGTCCCGAAGACACTGACCTCGCAGAGAGGGCATCCTTTTCAAATTAGACCAACAGAGAGATAAGCACAACGATACGCCGAATGCCGGAAATTATCGTATCACCCAACAAACCCTCCAAAGAGGGGTATCTTGGGAAAGAAAAACTCATCATCACACACCAAGCACAGAGCACAGACAGAGCACGGGCACAGACAGGCCACACAACTATGTACAAATTGGAGCACAACTACGCCTGGCATGTATCTGAAGCGAACTACAATGAGCATTCTGATGGGATTTCTTTTCGTCTGGATATCGGACTGTTTAACATATTCCCTGCGTTCCTGCAGAGGGAACAGTCGGCGCACATGCCGGCGCTCGTACGTTCACAGGGATTCGGGTGTAATCAGATGCTTTTCCATTGAGTAGCGAGATTCGGATCTGGAATTGTACGGGGATTACCTTACGGAAATGGATTGTTGGAGAAGTAATGAAGAATAGGATTTGATTCAGACACTCCAGAGATACGTGGATCAATGGGGTCTTGTGCTCGGAGGAGATGGTCCTGCTTTGTGTGCAGGATTCTTCAGAAATTAGGTTCGCTTTCAATTCGGGATTACTGAACTTTTATATCGTTCTCGGAAGCAGCAAATGGGACTGAATGCCAAGTTCGGAGAATATCGGCGACAATCGCGAAGACAATTTCCTTAAGTGGGACTACGAAATAAGGACGATTGGTGTGGCGAAATGGGAGAGGACTCTACTCTCACTCCGAGGCGATAAAGAGACTCTGGTCAGTATACGACTGACGTGCATTGCTTGCTTGTGTTGTGTTGCATCGAAGGTTGGGTGGTTAGGTACTCCTGGCATCTGCATTAAACTCGAGGTTGAATACAGTTGTATACGTAAGTTTGCAGCCGCTTTGCTTTCCGGGATCACAAACCGTACGGATACAGATTCGGCTATCAAAAGGGAACACAATCACAAAGTCTCCGCTTGGAGTTGACGGGGAATCGTTTCACTCATGGTGTCTGAGAAGCATTGGACTTCAGTTTGTGAGAACGTTCAACTTTACGGGCTTTACAGCCACATGAGAGCTAGCCAGGTGTCTACGGAACAACTGAAATCGCCCACGACGTAGAACGACGTGGAGGAGCACTTTTGAAATGAGAAAAGAGCGAGACTATATACACAGAGCTTGATGGCATAGAATTCATTGCTTTTGGCTCATTTTGTCTATTGTATGCTTACTTATTCCTTGGGCAAAAACCTGAGCCTATACAGCCTTCCATTCTTGAAGGTTGCGGGTGCGCTGCTTTCTGTTATCGAGACCAAGTTGCCTTACGTCCGCCATCATTTGGCCTTTATGCAAGAGGTTCGGTCTTTTTCTCCTTTTCAAACCAGTAAACTCGGATTCGACGACTCTTTTAACCGGAACATTGGTGTACCTGCCGAATTATTATACAGACTTTGCCAAATGTATTAGGCACCCTTTAAGATTCGTTACATCTTCAAAAAGCAAAAAAATTAATGAAATGAGAGGAAAAATAAAAATCGTTTACAACCTCAGATAGTGTCGCCATAAAACCATAAAATTCAAGCTGATTACTTCCGATATGTGATTTGACAGCAAAGACAAAAAGATAAGGGTGCCTAATACATTTGGCCAAGGCTGTATATCCACATACTGTTCGTTCATGGTTGTATTCACTCTTCTATATCTCTCCTTGTGGGCACGTGGCGTATTGAGTAGGTGCGTCGACTCCTACGCTCGAGGTCTAAGATTTTTTCATTTTCATTTCATTTCATTCAACATTTTTCACGGCTCCACCTCTTTCGAGTCACTGACAATACTCAAAGAGTATAAAAGAAAAGCTTCTCAATCTCCCCGTTTGGAGTCGGCATTAAACTGTAGGTCCCCTCCACTCATGAGAGAGTAAATAGCACGCACAATACGAGTGGTTGCTGAGAAGCTAGACCCAAGTCCACCTCGGACTGTAGCGCCGCCATTATTATTATTATTATTATTAACGAACTCACGACGTTGTCTATGGTCGTTCGCCTTCAATTCTTGCGTCGGCACATTCTTATATGGATATAGGCTCAAATTCAACCCCAAAATAAGCCGGGTTGACTCTTTGGCGATGCCCAATTTATCTGCTTCGTGCTGAATCGTCTTTTCTGGGTCTACTTCAATACTGGTTGCTACGGCAGCTATGATTTCTTCGTTTCGCATCGACCTATGTCTAGTTGGTGGCTTTTTGTCCAATAGAGTGTACTCACGCTCAAACTTTTCCACTGTGCGACGAATAGCCTGCACCCTGAAGCCATGATGACAGCCGTCCTCACGACGAAATTCACGTTCCGTATTTATAACAGAGCCGGATTTTCGTACTTTCGGCCAGAGTGAAACGATGCATGATAAAATGGCAAACTTTACAGAATACTTTGACAGCTGGATGCCAGTAGTAATTCTGACAACTGCTGAAACATAAAGATTGGAAAAAGTATCATTGCTATCTGGTCATCCTTTAGTTTACGACTTGAGTCATCATCATCATCATTTTCAGTGACCCGCATGTTCCACGAAACGGGTCGCATGTTCCACTCGATCCTCCGCCATCGACTCTAACTCATCAGGAGCTATGCCCAAGTGCAACCAGGCGAGTTTTTGGATCTGGTCCAACCATCTCGTCCTGGGTCTGCCAAGCGATCGCCTACCTCGGACTGTAGCACCTCCATTATTATTATTATTATATCTCCCCTTGCAGACAGAACCAAATATCCGACGCAGAACTTTTCTTTCGAGGGCACCAAGAATAAGCTCTTCCTTCGAGCTTAGCGTCCAGCTTTCTGCTGCGTATAGAAAGAATGTTAGGCTAAGGATTTTGTAGACTACGAATTTGGTTTTTCGGATCAGGAGTTTTGGCTCAAGTTGTTTGAACAAAGCGAAGTAGAACCGGTTACCTGTCGTTTGTGGAGTTCACGATTGCCCAGATTGAGGTCGAAAACTCCGTAGCTTCCTCCGAATTGTTGCGACGTTTTTCGGCATTTGTGCTTAGCGACGGATCGATTTTTGCTCAACGTCATATACATTTCGTCTTAGACTCGTTTATTTCAAGATCACCTCGTCGTAAATACAATGCGATTTAATCGCCGTAAAAGGTTCTACAGCAGAACTCACGCAGAGTTCGACGATGCCCATGTGACAATCTAGGAGCTGCACCCACTTGTAGACTTATAGACCCACCGACTTATACCAGCCCACAGCTCCGTACCAAACTGAAGAAATCAGACTAGAGCACATCTTCTTGGTGAAGTCCGGTGAAGGTTTCAGACGACGTCTAAGAACCGGACTATATCGCGTATTTCCTGGAATAGTGGCATTTGGAATTTTTGGTCAATCCCTTCGGAATTCCGAAACCGGCCATTGAATCGGATAACTCCTTCCGCTGAATGCTTGGCATGCGGCTTTGAAAGCGATAAAAAAATAGTGTGCTTCGATTTAAAACCACCGAGTCTTTTCCAGGATTTGTCACAGCGTGAAGATGTGGACTACTTGGTTGGTAGGTAGGCATTTACACCTAGGTTGTACTAGGACGTGGCAATTTGTGTGGTGTACAAATCTCTTAGTACGTAAGATATGATTTTATAGACGACATGGTTCAAATTAGATAATGATAATTTCTGCGGGCGGTAGGGTCACCTGTTTTATGGTTGGGATATTTCAGTCAACCGACATGACTTCGTCTATCCAAGTTCTGCACCAATCTGGTGCGTGCTCCCTACCAGATCGTCGTCAGTCGTCAGTATACACTACGAAAATGTTTTCAATGTTATGTTGGCAAATAGCCCTGGAATGAGGGTTCTATTTCGGGAACTAAGCTGTCTTTTGAGGTAGTGGGAGTCTTGATATGCGACTTGAAGCCTGCCAAGACAAAAGACTGCGGCACTCTTGCGACATCTGTCTACAACGGATTTCTCAAGGAAGCACATTCATGGGGGATCAGGGCTAGATATTAAGGGCACTGCTTTAAGGGCTTAACTTTGTTACTCAGAGAGGTTCGGCGTTTTAGTCCTTAGTTTCAGCCTAACTCATATAGGTCAAAACCAATGTTAGAAACTTGAAAACTTGAGAAACTTTTGGGGAAAGGCAACCGATATAACTCAATTGGACCACATGATGACCCATGGACCAGAGGATGGTTTTCATAGGAGCGACTGTCTTTTGAGCGATGGCTTTGGTAGTTGGGTGTTGCAACTCAAGCTCTTAGACAAGGATGTCAGCGATTTTGCGATGACATCAACTTCCGGAAGTGTGAAACTATTCTGTTCAGAACCCCGCTGTCCAAGGCCTCAAGGGATACGAACAAAAATTGGCGCAAGTTCGGCATTGTCGACCCGCAGGGATAGCTGTTAGCTGTGAAAAATGTAGTGCGATATCTTGGCATTTGGCTGGATCAGTATCTGTATTGTGATAAGCATGCAGCTACTGCTTTGACGAAAGCTAAGAAAGCCTTTGCTGCAGCAAGTAGGTTGTTTTACAGCAGCCAACTTCATACCAGGGTGAAGGTGATCTGCTACATGGCCCTTACCCGGCCAATCATGGTGTATGGTTGTCCAGTGCGGTTCAACTTGAGTCCTTTCCGGATGGAAAGGATGAGGGTGTTCGAGAGGCAGTGTCTTCGGGCCTGCCTCCATTTGTATCGCACACCCGAATCAGAGTACAAGAAATTCTATCCCAATGAGGTCTTGTATAACGAGGCAAACCTGATCAGGATATATAATTTTATTATTAAGTTGATTCAGGGTTACATTGCACGAGCTATGACTTCTACCAACAGTCTGATCTTTGGGGCTTACTACCCCAATATGAAGTACCACGAGAAAGTTCGCCTTAACGGCTTTATACCGCCCGAAGCTTTTCTCTACTTGGATACGAAAGACCTGATACAGGATGCGGAAGGATATCCTATCATCTTCCATGTCGTACGCCGAACAGTGGACAGGCGACTCCAATACAAGCCGGACGTCGCTCGCAGACACGAGAATCTCCTTCGGTTCAGTAGGGCGATCTCCGCCTGAGATAGGGCACTGTCTGCCAAAGAGCGTCATTTTTACTGGTGATTACATCAAAATCAGCCCCCGCCGCCGCTCACGTCTCAAAACGATTGACCTGTTAGCTAGCCTTTTAGTTTTAATTAGAATAGGGAAAATTTATACAGAAAAGTAATAAACGGCTAAGGATGTATAGACTAAGTGGCATAGGTCTTAACAAACGGGTAATCATGTTTGACTTACCACACAGCTCAGATTCACAGCTTGAAGGACAATTTTCTTGGATCTTTAAACGCTTGCATTTGGCTTTGAAGTAAACACCTTGGTCACCACCGCCCACTTACTTTCTTACTTATCAGGAGTGCTTCCCCAGGACGGTCTGTGCTATTGCCGCCTATCATCACTAATGATCCCGAGCTCACTGCTTCCAGTCATCAAGTCTAAATTGCCTTAGAACAGGTGGAAGGGCGAAGTATTTGCGTCTGTAGCGACAGCCAAGGTCTATGCTTAAGGCCTTGCTGAACCCTTTAACCACTTCCGGGATAGTTCAGGAATGCAAGTCTTCTCTGAATTTGATCCGTAGCTTAAATTCGCTAAGACTTGTCTGGGTCCCGGGGTACCACGGGATCACAGGAAATGAGATCGCCGATGAACTTGCTAGGCGAAGATCAGATGAGACCTTCCCCGGACCTGAAACTACGCTGGGACTGCCCGCGTCCTTGGTTAGAGCTTGCATCGATGGTTGGACTTCTCGAGAGCACAACCGCAGGTGGCATGACTCTCCAGGATGTAAACAGACCAAGCGCATGCTCCCCAACGTCTGTAAGAAATCCGCGGCTTTCTTGTTTTCTCTTAACAGAAAAGATTGCAGACAACTTACCGGCCTACTGACGGGCCAATACACCTTTGCCAAACACCTAAATGTGCTTGGCCTAAGCGATGGAACCCTCTGCAATGCCTGTGGAGAAGACGATGACACTGCAGAGCACTTCCTCTGCCATTGTCCCGCCTTTGCTCGGATCAGGTGGCAGTTATTTGGTGCTGATGAGGTGAGAGTTGATGATGTAGGCTTCTCATCTTAGAAGCCCCTGCTGGTCTTCCGAAGGAAATTTCATAAAATAAAAATAATGGACCAGATTTCGAGTCTGAGTGCTCCAGTGTAGTGCTACAAAAACCAACGACAAAAAAAAATTGCCTTGCATCCGCGATGACGGAGGTTCAGTCTTTCTCTCCTTCTCGAACCAGCAGTCATGGATTCAAAGGCAACGACACCGTCGACATTTTATTGCAATTCTATCTTACGACTGTGCTTATAAACCGTTGCCTTAGAGCCCACGGCCCGCAGCGACCCATTGAAGTTTCCTTGAACATAGATGAGACCAGAGAATAGACAGGGTTTAGCAGGAAGCACGAAGATTGTCACCTTACCACTTAAAGCAAGTTATTAGACCAGCATCCGTTCAATGGTCTGATTTTTTATGAAGAACCTCTCTGTAACTTTTGAATGTCCCCCTATTTCGCATCAGCATGTGCACATACATTGATTTCATAATCTTCTGTGGGGGAGTTTTTTCCCGAATATCTATTCAAAAATTCCCCGTGCTTCACAACTTCTCGCCACCACTGTACTCCACTTGTGTGTGTCTCATTTGATTACATAAAGCGCCGACTGATGGACAAATCATTTTTTCTGCGAATTCAATGCACAAATTGATTTAAGGATTTTTTTTCACGGCCCGATGCATGAATTTAATTATATTAATGTTGGCATATTTCCAGGATCATAATGATATCCTGGATATGTATCCGATAATTGTGTTCATTATTTAATTACGAAGCGGAGATGCATTTTATTCTCCCGCCGCAGCCGACAACCGGCCGAGACCAGATGGCCAACGGGGCGGCGGAGGCACCAACCAGCACCGGGGTAGGATAGAGGAACCCTATTCCGGAAATTAAAGAACTTCTGTGCGACGTCATAATTAAAAAGTTAAACACTGCCTCGATGTATGGGCGAAAGGAGCCACTGCAGCAGCCGCGTGGAGGCGGGCGTGGCAGCCACTAATTACCGGGATGGGTGACTCTTTGCAAATGCTCTTGATTGGTCGCTTGATGAATTTGAGTGAAATAAACTTTTCAAAACATTGTTTGCTTAAGTGGCCGCCCTACACATCGCCCTCGGCGCTGGGGCTGATGAATGTCCGGCGTGGAACTTTGACTGAGCGAACTGGACGTTTCCTGCCGTATTATGTCCACATCGCCACATCGCCACATCGCCACATCACCACATCGGCATCCATCGGGGAAAAAACAACGCTCTGTCGTATGTTTTTCTAACTCCCTCTCTGCAGCGGCGCTCGATCGAGTGAATGCGACCGCATCGAGCCGTATCCTTGCGGCTATGCTATGCCACTCTCCCCACGATAATCCCCACGTCCTCCACGACGACAACGACGTCGACGACGACGATGGCGATGGCCATAGCGCTGGCGACGACAACGTCGTCATCGGGGGCCTTTCCCCGCCTGGATGGAGCTAAGTATATGCTGTGCACCAGACGCAACAAAAACCGAAAACACAACGTTGCACTGCTTTTGACTGGGAACGCCAGAATGGAAACAAAAAGGAAAACTTGTTTACATGTATTTGCGTGCACTAATTAAGTTAGTGCAGAGTTTAATTCAATTCAGAGGCATAAGCGGAAGTGTACGAGCAGCGCACACAGTTCAAAGAGCTCCTCCTCCTGCACGCGCACACCTTCTCCCACCGCCGGCCGCGACGGGAGTTCATTTCGGGCGGCTATTTATGTGTCCTGGTGCAGATGAAAATACAGATGCGAATATTAGCAGGGAAATGAGCTTCGGAGGGCGGGTTGTGGAGTGGGCCAGAGTCAGCCTTGCATGCGGATGCTGAATGGCGAGTGAGTTAGTGGGGGAGAGGATTTGTGTGCTGCATGCAGATGGTGTTCCGAGATAGCCTTAGATTAGAGCGACTCCTTCCCTCGACCGGCATTCTGGCCACGTCGGTGGCATCTTATGGATCGCATTTGAGTTTCGCTTTGGCAGTCCATGCGGCATGGGGCGCTTGCGAAATTGCTAATTAAAAAGCTTGTCTAGGGTTGGGTGGGGATGATGTACGATGGGAGCATGAGGAGCACTCGTGTATCCCTTCGCTTGGGTACATCTTGTTCCGGTGAATATTTGAAGCGGTGGTCATTTTTCTCTGGATTTCACAAGTCATTGGCAAAACCCACTTGTGGCCAGGTTAACGACCAAAGTCCTTTCATGGTGGGTGGGGTCAGGTGGCACAGAAAGGAACGAGCTTTGAAACGACGTCGGAAATGCTTCACAATCAGACTGAAGAGTGAAGAGTGAAGAGTGAAGACTGAAGACTGAAGACTGAAGAGTGAAGACTGAAGACTGAAGACTGAAGACGGAAGGCTGAAGACTGAAGACTGAAGACTGAAGGCTGAAGACTGAAGACTGAAGACTGAAGACTGAAGACTGAAGACTGAAGACTGAAGACTGAAGACTGAAGACTGAAGACTGAAGACTGAAGACTGAAGACTGAAGACTGAGGACTGAAGACTGAGGACTGAAGACTGAAGACTGAAGACTGAAGACTGAAGACTGAAGATTGAAGACTGAAGACTGAAGACTGAAGACTGAAGACTGAAGACTGAAGACTGAAGACTGAAGACTGAAGACTGAAGACTAAAGACTGATGGTTGAAGACTGAAGACTGAAGACTGAAGACTGAAGACTGAAGACTGAAGACTGAAGACTGAAGACTGAAGACTGAAGACTGAAGACTGAAGACTGAAGACTGAAGACTGAAGACTGAAGACTGAAGACTGAAGACTGAAGACTGAAGACTGAAGACTGAAGACTGAAGACTGAAGACTGAAGACTGAAGACTGAAGACTGAAGACTGAAGACTGAAGACTGAAGACTGAAGACTGAAGACTGAAGACTGAAGACTGAAGACTGAAGACTGAAGACTGAAGACTGAAGACTGAAGACTGAAGACTGAAGAGTGAAGACTGAAGACGGAAGGCTGAAGACTGAAGACTGAAGACTGAAGACTGAAGACTGAAGACTGAAGACTGAAGACTGAAGACTGAAGACGGAAGGCTGAAGACTGAAGACTGAAGACTGAAGACTGAAGACTGAAGACTGAAGACTGAAGACTGAAGACTGAAGACTGAAGACTGAAGACTGAAGACTGAAGACTGAAGACTGAAGACTGAAGACTGAAGACTGAAGACTGAAGACTGAAGACTGAAGACTGAAGACTGAAGACTGAAGACTGAAGACTGAAGACTGAAGACTGAAGACTGAAGACTGAAGACTGAAGACTGAAGACTGAAGACTGAAGACTGAAGACTGAAGACTGAAGACTGAAGACTGAAGACTGAAGACTGAAGACTGAAGACTGAAGACTGAAGACTGAAGACTGAAGACTGAAGACTGAAGACTGAAGACTGAAGACTGAGGACTGAAGATTGAAGACTGAAGACTGAAGACTGAAGACTGAAGACTGAAGACTGAAGACTGAAGACTGAAGACTGAGGACTGAAGATTGAAGACTGAAGACTGAAGACTGAAGACTGAAGACTGAAGACAGAAGACTGAAGACTGACGACTGAAGACTGAAATTTTTAAGTATTTCATGTGAATTTTTCTGCTTTTAAAAAGCTTTACAGGTCCCCCTCATCGCATATTTCAAAGGAGGATTTAAGTCAAATCCCTCCTGCATCATCGACACTCGCTTACCCAAACGGAAAATGTTTGAACTCAGCACAAGGACCAACCCATCCCGTCAGTTTTGCACGAACTATTTGACTTTGTGTCGATACAGCACAGTAAACACAGCATCCTTCCGCCGCCCGTCACATACATGGATTAAGTAAAGTCCAGTAGGACAGTACCTACCCCACTCTGACCCCGTCGGACTTAATCCCCGGCATCTGAAGATTATTTCATGGGGAAAATGAAAGCAAAACTGAGTCCCCTTCACCCCCCGAAGGGTCCTTGGCTATCTAATGAAAGAGTCTCAATACCATTCACCGCTTCGGATCCACCGGTTCACGAGCCCATACATCATTTCACCCACAAACGGATCCTGACCAAGCCAAATATCTTCGCCTCCAGCGGGAGGGAATCTGTGAATTTATGAACATCCACCCGAGTCCGGGCGTACGTTAGCACAGGTCTACTGACCAACATAAACTACACCTGTTGTGGTAACGAACCCCAATCCCGGCGGATTATCGATTATTTGCCCGTCCTCCGCAATTTGTCCTGCACCTCAACCAGGCCACCCCCTCCCCATGTGCCCACTTTTCAATCTAATATCCTAGATAGCTCCCAGGCACTCGGCAAACAATCACAAAAATAATTTAAAAAAAAAACTCTCAGAGGGACCGGATCGAAAGTGTACATTTTGCCTGCACGGGCGGGTGGCGGATGGCGGGATTACGCCACGCTCTATGTGCGGTGTAGTGTGCTCGCATGTGGGGTGTTCCCTCCCACCGCCGGAGCACCTGTAATCTCGATTTTTAGAACCGAGTCAAGTGACAAACGCCAGCCGGGCGACCACACACGGTGGGTGGTGGGTGATGCAGGTCAGCGGTGCTCACATCCATGCTCGCAACGCTCATTGGTCTTGACAGTCAATTAAGCTTATTTTAAATGCCCGGACTGCGAGTGGAACTGGGGGATCCTCTTTGCCGGTGCCGTGCCCCAAAAAGTCCGACAAATCCCTACAGAAAATTCTATTTATTTCGAGTAATCATCTGCGGAGCGCGCCGGCTCCATTGCAGGACATGGCGGAGGCGCTGCGGGGGGCGGGAGATGGCAGGATTGTGTCTCGATTTAAGGACTTTTATTGACGCGTTGTTTTAAATTTTTGACTTGGACCATATCTCTGGCTGGCCGAGGGTGGCTGGGGAGGGGGTGTTCCCTGAATTGCTGTGCTGCTGTGTTCCGGCGAAAGGTTGTGTGTATCCTTTGGAAGCATGCGTCAGGAATTGATTCTTTGAAAATTCCTTGGATTCCCAAAGGTTTTTAGCAATTGGCCGAAGGTATTCAGCAGATGGCATGTCTTGGTGGGGATGGGGGTGGTTCCAGCGTCGCCGTTCGATGGACGATAGTTGGCCTGTGACAGAACAGCATCGAGGAGGAGGTGGTAGTGGCGCCGACGTTTTGTTTTGATGTTAGATTGCGCTAATGGAATTGAATTGGGAGTAAGGGCGAAGGAGGACCTTTTGGATGGATGCTGGAAGGCACTTTAATTATACATCGGCTTCAATTTGAGTCTCCTCTGATTAAAGCAGCTTGCGCCCTGAAACGATTGCCGAATGGATTAAAGTGGGGGAGAAGCCAAAATTAAGCAAATACTCGTCGAGGGAGCTGACAATTTCAATTAAATTGTGTCTACAGTTGAGTGACTTATGGGCTCGATGGAGGGGCGAGGGTTTCTCTTTCGGTCGGAGCAGTAACCCTTACGGCACTCAATCTTCTTTTGCCTCAAGTTGAACTTGTCTAAGACTGGTTGAGTTTGGAACTGGCTCTTAATGGCAGACAATTGCTCTCTGTTACTGTCGCTGGTATTTTCAACGAATTTCGCAATGTTCAACTTTGGGGAATGACCAAAAATTCCCTCAGAGAGATAGTTGTCAATGCGATCATTTGGTGGCCAGTGAAGGCACTTTGCCACTGTCACCAGAAAGAGAGCTCCCAAATTAGCAAATTGATCGTAAACTCCTTGTGGTGACTGTTGCTATGGTGAGAGAAAAAGTAATTACATCTAAGCTTGATAATCTGCGACTACGCGCCCTCTATCGGATGAAGTTTACAGTGTGGGCATGCCACTTGCTACGTGGAGACCATTTTTGCGAAATGTTACAAGCTATTTGGCCAAAAGTAGATGAATGAAAGGCAATCTTCGTCTAGATGAATTTGGCCTAAAGATAGCCCTAAACGATGAACATGCTCGCCGAACTTGCTCGTTTGCGTTATCCCCTACACGGCGAACACATTTGGCGAACATTAATTTCGTGTTGTTTCTTCAAACCGTCAACATGTGTGATAGGGAAGCGCAAGTGGTGAATTCCTCGATAAAATCGTGGCTGACAGTTGACATTGTGCTTAATCAGCGATATGCACTCGGCGACGTTCACAGCAAAAATGAGATTTGCTCCCGAACATCGCCCTACACGGCGAACATCAAAGCCAACGAACACGACAAAATCGATATTTTTCGCCAACAGCGAGCGGCTCACGAACCAGCCCGCACACGACGAAAATGCGGCGAGCACGACCAAGTTCGGTGAGCATGTTCGTCGTTTAGGGCTACCTTAAGCTAGATTCCAAACGATCTAAAAATTTGGTCTCTCGTGAGATCTTGAGATTTGATTTCTCTTACGAGTCACATCACGGGACGCTGTCTTAGTGAGCATACAAGAAGACTAGGAGCATCTTATGACTATGACTATAGATGAGGAAAAAAGAAAAATATTACACATCTCTTACACATTTGTGAGTCTTTTTCCGACGACGCTTGGGACCTTAACCAGGTATCCATCACATGAAGTATATGAGTCTAGCCAGGCCTATACGGATTCAACGACTAAGATGATCGAACCACGTAGAGCGTATTGTGGTGGACACAGATGGAAAGGGAAGAAAAGTTCAAGCCAAAATAACAAATCATCAATCTTGACATAAAGAAAAGAAGCAGTTTGTTTAAATTTTGAAATCAAACGAAAAAATTACGTTCAATCATCGAAGAAATGAGCTTCAGTTGAACGGTTGTGGTAATATTTTCGCGTCTTTGAGTTAAACCGTCCGCAGGTGTTTTCTTGTTACTGTTCACATTACCCCATGAGCTACACACCAATGTTTAAGAAAGTATTCCAGTAACGTGCACTGGTTTAAGAAGCTATTGTGAATATTCCGCTTATATTTAGCAAATATAAGAACCTAGCTCGTTCGCACTTCCAAGACTATAACCGATAAAAGCACTAAAAGCTCAAAAGAACAGAAGGGAGCTTCGTTTCATAGAGTGGGTTGATATATGTTCGGCGTTTCAAGATTCAGATAATTTTATCGGAAAGAAGACGATGTTCAATGTGCTCTGTATGTTAGTGGAGTCCCATTGAAACAGGTAATAATAATAATAACAATGGCGGCGCTACAGTCCGGGGTGGACCTGGGCCAAACTTCTCAACAACCACTCGTGCTATTGTTCCTCCGCGAGTGCAGGGGACCTACAGTTTAATGCCGACTCAGAACGGCGGGATTGAGAAGCTTTTTCTTTCTTTTTCTGACAGTTATTCTCTTTGAGCATTGTCAGTGACTCGAAAGAGGTGGAGCGGTGAAAAAATTGTAGGTGTTCTTTCGGGAAACAAGTGGAGAAGTTTCTTCACGAGTGATGGGAGGAATAATGCTGAGATTTCCTATAGGATTGTTGTTGATTGTGTTAGTGGCTTTTAACGCAGTATTTATTCCAACTCTCACTTATGGTCATGAAATTTGGGTAATGACCAAAAGAATAAGATCGCGTATACAAGCTGCCGAGATGAGATTTCTTCGTGCTGTTGTTGTCGCCACGATAGGGTGAGAAATACAGCAGTAAGCGAGGAACTCAATGTTGGGCAGGTGCTTCTTCGTACGGAAAGGGCTGTACTTCGAAGGTTTGGTCACGTGGCACGAATGTCCTCATCATCACGACTTCCGAAGTGTGCCTTGAATGCGATTCCATCAGGTAGGCGACCGCTTGGCAGACCCAGGGCGAGATGGTTGGACCAAGTCCAAACACTCGCCTGGTTGCGCCTGAGCATAGTTCCTGGTGAGTTAGAGTCGATGGCGGAGGATCGAGTAGCCTAGAGATCTCGCATGAGTGCGTTGCCTCTGGGACCCCTTTAGTGGAACATCCGGTTCACTGAAGATGATGATGATGAAGTAGATCAACTTCCCATTGTTTGTCGCTGAACTTACGATACAAATCATTCAGTTTTTTTTTAAACGTGTCAACGTGTAAGAAGGGCCCCGTGGCGTGATGGGTAGAAGCGTCGACTCCTACGCTCGATAGTCTCGGCTTGATTCCTGAAAAAAGACCAAACATTTTTTCACGACTCCACCTCTTTCGAATCACTGACAATGCTCAAAGAGTATAACTGTCTAGAAATAGCTTCTCAATTTTGCCATTCGGAGTCGGCATTAAACTGCAGGTCCCCTCAACTCGTGAGAGAACAATAGCACGCACAACACGAGTGGCTGCTGAGAAGCTAGGCCCAGGCTACCTCGGACTGTAGCCCCGCCATTATTATTATTATTTTTAACGTGTAAGGAACTAGAGCAAAATTTTGTTCACAAACCGTTCGTCACGTTTCACCATGGTGTACTTATGCCCTTCAAACTATTTTCTTTCGGCTTTGAACTAGTCTTTTTGAGATGGATAGGTTAATACCTGGAAAACCGTTGCTACTATTTTCGTTTCATCGGCGCTCTCCAGTCCTATTCTATCATAGCTACCTCAAGATCCCTCAAGGCAGTCACTTCAGTCCTCTTCTTTTCATTCTTTATTTAAACATTACCGAAGTTACCAAATTTTCCAAAATCTCACTTTACGTCGACGATACCACGTTCTTTTGTCGACACAGGTCTTCACTCTTATTCAGTTTGACAGACTTTCAGTCTGGTGTCCAAAAAAAACAGCTTAGTAGCTCTAAGTAGTCAATTAATTTCTTCTCGAAGGCGTTTTGAATCGCGCTACTGCAGTACCGTTGCTTGAATCTCTTTCACGCCGAGTTCATTCGCGACCTTAGGTCTGCAAAATCCTCCCAATACCCTCTCTCAATCTTAGTTGTAAGTTACTTATAGAGTGACCAGATAAGAAGGATGGGAAAATAAATTTGAATAAAACAGTAACGTTACGGCAATAGTGCATCGCTCCAATAGCTACCTCGGCTTCGCTGACAGTGCTTCAAGCAGTCTGTGCAATTTTTGATGACTTGGTTCAATATAGGCGGGGTTATTTCGGCAAAGCGTCTCGAATGTTTGCCTCGTGCTCGTCCAAATTGGTTGGCTTGTTATCATTGACTGAGGACTTGACTTGAACCCCCAGACAAAATTATTGAGTGGTGTCATGTCGCATGATCTCGGCGACCAATTGATGATCGCTCGCCGTAAGATGACCCAGTCGCAAAATTTGTCCTTCACAATTTTTTGCGTAGCGTCGCTTGTGTGGCATGAAGCGCCGTCATGTAGGGATCACAGGTCGGAGCCCTGGCAACATAAAGTCAGTTAACATTGCCCATTGACCGTTACCATCATCTCCATTTGGAAAGAACTCCATGACGCCGCCATGCCATAAGCCGCACCAAACGGTCAATCTTTGTGGATGCATTGATTCTCGGTCGAACACTTGTGGATTGTTTTCGCTTGAATAACGACAATTTAACTTGTTGTCTTAGGCGCTGAGCCAAAAATGGGTCAAGACCGAGAAGATGATTTTTTGGCTGAAATTCAGATTTCCGGCCAATATTTTCAGCACCCAGTTTGCGAACTCTCGGGATTGTCCATAGCTATCCGATTTCAATTTTTGCGTCAGCACAATCTTATACGGATATGGGCCCAAATCTTATCGCAAAATAACCGTGTTGAAATTTTTTGGCGATGTCCAATTCAGCTGAGAGAAGTTGATCGAGATTTCTGGATCTTCTCCGATACTGACCGGTTGTCTCTCTGTCTGGTTGGTGGCTTAAGGTCCAAGAGAGTGTACGAGTACTCACGCTCAAATATTTCCACGATTTGATGAATTGCCTGCACACGACTGCTGAAGCCATGATGACGACCGTCCACGTGATGAAATTCCCGTTCATGTTGCGTATTTACAACAGAGACAAAATTGACTGACTGAATATTTTGACAACTAGATGTCATTGGTAACTTTGACAGCTGCTGAAACATAAAAATTGGAAAAACTATCTTTACTCTCTGGTCACCCTTTACATTATTCTTCACACGATGGTCTTGACCCAATGCGTTTCTTCCTTAATTTTAATTTTTCTTAGGGACCTTCTGGTGATAATGAATTTTGAAATTTGATGAGTTATTTTGTAGATCGGTGGCCATAGACTGCCATTTGGTCACATTCTACTACTCTGCACGCCTAATGAATTCATACTCCTATCCAGTGCAGGTCTAACAACTCCAATTAAAGGCTTTATTAAAATAATAATGGCATCGCTACAGTCCGAGATGGACTTGGGCCTAGTTTCTCAGCAACCACTCGTGTTGTGCGTGCTATTGTTCTCTCGAGTGGAGGGGACCTACATTTTAATACCGACTCCGAACGGCGAGATTGAGAAGCTATTTTTAGGTAGTTATACTCTTTGAGCATTGTCAGTGATTCGAAAGGGGTGGAGCCGTGAAAAAATGTTAGATGTTTTTTCGAGATTCGAACCTAAGAACTCAAGCGTAGAAGACGACGCGCCTACCCACTACGCCACGGCGCCCACTGACCACCTTACCCCCGAGGAATCATCTGATTCATTGTCAAACATCACCACGATAACATCAACAAGTGGGCATCGAAAATACTAGAAGCTCCTCATTGCGTCACTCGTTAAATCCTGGGGTCGTTAACCTTTCACTTCACTTGGCAACGTCACAACAAAACCACTCAACACTTGTCCCAGCATCGTCGTGCAAATAAACTCTCCAAGGTCAATGTTGTCTCATGCCATTGAACCCGATACAAGTTCAGCCGGAATCCTTGCCAAACAGGATATGTCGAATTCCATTAGTGCTCCCTCATCGCGTTCGCGACCTTATTTGCATAAAGTCCTTACTTGCCACCAAATACCTCGCATATGCCCGTCCGGCGGCCTTAGGCACGTTCCGGGTGTGAATATTCCTGGATCATGTGACTCGTCCGAATGGCCGTAAGGACTTCAAGGACTCCCATTCAACCACACAACAACAGAAACAAAAGCCTTTACCCTCCTTCAGAGGTTCTTTTTCATCTTTATTCTTTTGTTTTCCTTCAATATTGCAACAGTTTTGCGTTTGTGTATAAAATTGTACAAAGATACGATATCTAGGCTTTTTTTTTCTTTTAAAAATAGTATCTATTTACAGTGTAACATGTAGCGGCGGTTGTGTCTAAGAAATTTATCAAAAAAAAGAAACAAATTACAAAAGAATTCTAAACAAACTTCCAAACGAAATGAAAAATCCACCAGGGAACACTATAAATAAAGATTTTGGACAGAAAAAGATATTTTTGATTTTTTTTTTGTTTTTGGTCTCGACTACAGTTAACATGGGGAAAGGCAGAAAACAATAAATACATTTATTTTTGAATCTTAAAAATTAATAGAGCATGCGAGCGATGGCGGCGAAGAGAATGACTGTCACAGCGATTGGTCCGGTTGCTGATGATCCGTTGCAGTAGTTGTCCGTGCAGACATCGCACGAGATCTGCTTGAAGTAGGGCAACGTCGGGTCCGACTGGCATCCGTTTCCTCCCTTGATGTCACCGAAGTAGCAGCTGCGGGTGGTGTGCTTAACCCCACTCACTGAAACGAAAGAGATGATGTTTTGTTATTATCATCCATCGGAGCTATTTATATGCGAACTAATTTAAGAGGCTATTAAAAAGATATCATTCAGAATAGGGCGGTCGTTTCTATTTAATTTTGAATTTAAGGCGTAATATACGTGGGAGGAGGTCTGACAGCGTTGCGGCATAGTCACGGGATTTTGGTTTTTGATTTTGAAAAATAAACTCGACCAGGTGGCTGTATGGAATGAGACGCTTTAGAGAGTTACCTACTTTTGTCTCCCCTACATTTTCTAACACGTTGGCTTATAAAAAGTGTCATTCTGTGCTGCAAATCACTTATCGTTTGTGCACGTCGAGGTTTCCTACGGATAACACGAGTCGTTTGAGAAAATGAGGAGGGGAATTTAGTAGAAACCAAAAAGACTGTGTTCAGTCCCCGACTTGAGTTGTTTTCTATGTCTGAGTGGGTCTTTACAAACCCCTGGGAAATCCGCAGACTTCCTGCATATGGAACACCCGAATTGGATCATTTGCAGCAAGTTTCATTACTGAGTGAAAATTTGCTGCAAATTGAGTAGAGTTCACTTTTCAATTCGTATTTTTGAATGTATGACGGGTAAAAACATTTTTTAGATGCAGCAGCAATGCTTACGTGAAGTACGATATGTTCAGTGCAGTGTAGTGCAGTGCAGTGCAATGCAGTGCACAAACGCTGAGGTCAATGATCAACGACCACCATAAAGAAAATATACCCAAAACGGCACAATATGGGATGAAACGAGGCGCTTTAAAGTGGGTTTTCGGATGAAGAAAGACAGTTTTCGGCGCATTCAAGATATCTCCTGCTCACTTGGCAGGTTAGGTTAGCAGCGCACTTAGACCATGTTGGTCTATTGTGATATCCAGTCAGACCACTACCATTGATCGACCGCTCCAGTGATAGTGCCGATAATTTGATCCCAACGACAAGTGCTGACTGGAACAGATTTGAAAAACCGGATGAAAGCGTATTAACTTTGCTTTTACTGGGATTCGAACCTTGCATATTGATTCCTGAGTTAAGCAGCAACGCTGTTGACTACCTCATTGGACTGTCATTTCTGTCACGGCGAACATTTTAAACGCAGCAGCAGCAGGCTCCTTTAGTCGGTGTTCACAAAGGCGGATGAAGGCAGGAGTTTCGGAGAGCGAAAATATGGATTTCAACAAGTAACAGCGACTGGATGGCGCAGTTGGTTAAGTGCCTGCCCTAAATTAGAGGAGTCCCAGGTTCGAATTCCAATGAAAGCAAAGTTAATATGCTTTTATCCTCTTTTCAAATTTGGTCCTGATTTCAGATTAAAGGCACTATCACTGGAGCGGTCGATCAGTGGTAGTAGTCTGACTATGGGTATCACAATGGACCAACATGGTCCAAGTGTGCTGGGGAATTTCACTAGCAGCCCCCTAACCTAACTTATGGACCAAAACTGGTTTATGTGAGGCTCAGCCACTTATTAACCTAATCTATTTACTTAGCTAGGTTTTGTCGCCTTCTATCCTTGTCCTCAGAATGCTGCTTCCAGTCCAAGTTATCTTGCATTCGCGATCACCTGATCTTTGTACTGAAGGTTCGATCATCCTCTCCGTCTCGAACCAGGAGAATCGGATTCTAAAACTCTCTTAGCTGGAGCATTTGGGTTTATGCACTCTATAATTTCCACAATCAGAGGATTCGGCCTCTTCTCAAACGTTTTCTGCTGAAGTTAACTGACTAGAAGGAGATGAAGTAGGGAATGTTCTCGCCTTTTTTTGCACTTGTCCGACTCTAACTTTCCTTAGAAGCGTGGGGGTCTACTTCTTTGACAATATATGTGATCTCAACAAGGAACCTGTCAGTAGTCTACTTCGCTCCAAAGAGAACTCCAAATAATTTCCTACAAATGAATGAGTAAATCAGCTTTCTGGTGATCTACGTGGTAGCACAATGGACCTACTTGGGTGAACTTTACGCCTACTACAACCTTCCTACCAATAAGGACTCCTACTCTTTAAATAACGTTTATCCCATACCTTCTGCAGTCATTACTCTGAATTTCCTATTTTTTGCTGAAAAATGTTTGACTTCAAGGAGTCGCTTCCTTTATATAGACATTTTCCTGGAGACACATCTTCATCGGACGATGGCCAACATTCTTACGTCATACATCGGGTCAACCAGTTCATGGTCCGGATTTGACATTCCTGTTTAAATGACATAAGTCAAACCGAATTGTCATCCGAGACTGCAGATGTTTAGTCTAAGGTTTGCCATTTTACAGTATGGATTGTTTTGTAATCGCTGAACGTGTAAAAATTGTGAAAAATTACTGTAAAAATAACGTTTCTGTAGTAGGCACGTTTCGCACATTGCGAACAGATTACGGTCGATATAATCATCCATTCCTGGTAGACGGCCTTCAGCCACACCATACAAAGACTTAATAATAATATCAAAAATTGTAATTGTAATTTGTAATTTGTTTATATTTATGAAGTCAATAAAACTAAAAAAAACTGAAAAACTAATCATACATTCGAGCGTACTGTAGGCAAAACTGTAGGCACTGTAGGCAAAAAGCCCTAAGGCTGATCCATCATCGAAAGGCATGCTCTGCAGAAAATATGGTTTCCGGTATCGAAAATTTTGAAGAAGATTCAAATCTAGCGATTTTACGGTGAGCACAGCATTTGGGCTTGCCTTACGCGTTAAGCCGAATTTTGAATTTGGATTTACATCTAAATGTAGGGCGCTATGGCCGTGGCCGTGGGCGTCTAGGTCTCTGGGTCGACTCATACGCACTTGACTTTCACAGTCAAGGTTAAAATCCAAGCACAAGCAACAATTTTTCAAAAACAAAATACGACGATTAGGTGCATGAACAACAGCGTTTGGACGAGCAATTTTCTCACAACATTTTCTTCAGCGATGAGACTAATTCTCATATGAAAATCCATATATAACTGTCGAGAAACCATTGATTTCTTCGTCTCGAACATTTGCTGATAATGGATCGAACCATTACAAGGTTCACAATCGTTCTGAACACCATCCTTCTTAAATTTTTGCTCTGATTACTGAGCAGAGTAATCTTATTTTAAAAGGCACTCTTATTGAGTGCTGACCGACGCGGCTTATTGAATAAGTTCATCGACTTCTACTCTGAAGTTCTGTGTCCGGACACAACAACTTTAATTTTTGTGGCACCACCTCTCTCGAGTCGCTGACAATGCCCCGAAAGTCTAATCGTCAAGGAAAGCTTCCAAAACTTCGTTTCGCATACCAAACTACAGATTTTGCATGACTTTGAACAAGTCGTAAAAACGTCGAGTCAGGTGTTGCATTGCCAATGCACCCAAAGTCAAGGTGAACTGTCGTATTAGACTGTCATATGAGACATATGAGAATACTGGTGAACTACGTGCCTCTGTTTAGAATTAGCAAGTTGCATCAACGTCGTATCAACACGTCAAGACGTTATGTCAGGACTGTAAACAGATAAAGTTTCAAGAAATACTCAGATGAGGTGTGAAGCGAATGCGTAATTAGTCAGATACTGACATCATCTAGGCAGAATTCTGATAAAGTTCTGGGAAACGTTGCTCACATCCACATGTCTAACTGATCGCTTGCTCAATGATCTGTCAGAAAAGCCCTACACATTAGTCACACACATCTGTTTGCGCCTCATGTGGGAAGGGTGCTTCATCAGCCTTTGCATCTCATGATCAAAACATTCCAAGCAATCATGTTCAGCTGAGAAGTGCGGTCATTACCTCACGATGCCATCCAACTTGTTTTCGCTCGACTAGAACAGGTCGACCCTGAATCGCATCTCAAAGAATGAACGATCAAAAGTATCTTTAGCAAAAACAAACTAAATTTTATGACCGCCTTAGGAAAGTTTTCATTTTATGACAACAATACATTTTATTGACGGAATTCTCGCTTGACAAACCTGCCCACGAACAAGAACGCAGTCTTTCATCCCGAACTCGTTGCGATCGAGAATATTTCATGTTTTGTTTTTTTCTTTTTTTGGCAAACTCATGGACGTGGGTTAATTCTCACAGAGATGATATTCAAAAACAAACAAAATATTCACCCCAACAATTAGCCGCAACCAAGTGACGGCATCTTCACAAGTGAAGTGTTGACTTGCGAACTAGCGATGATTACTCATAGGTCCATGCGCCGCTGCGGTGGCAGATACATATGCGCAAATGGAGCGTTTCTCATGTGTCGGTCAAGGAAGTCTATTTTGAGTTTTGACTGAATTCAAATAGAGCGACAAAAGTGCATTTGACACGTCCTCATGGCAAGCGATCGTGCTAAATATTAAAATTTCATGCATGTTCAACCTTAGACTGGGACAAGGTGATCGGAGAATGGAGTTGACGAGAGGAAGCGAAAGAAACCTGACTCGAGATGCACTCGAGATACATATGAATGGGGAGTAACCTTGCTTATGACCTTGACTATCGGAAATAAATAAAGTGGAAATAATAAAGTGGAAGTCTTAAGAGTCAACATGTTTTCGGGAAATACGCCGGCATGCGCAAGCGAGTTGATACAGTCCAGATATGTATGTATGAGTGAGGAATTTTGTGAATTATTGTGTATGTCTCCACTTAGAGACTAACAAATGCAAACGAGATAAATTATTTATTGGCACAAAACTAAGCCAAATTTTCCATTGGAAGCAAATGAATGAAAGATGCAGACGGAAACTCTATGAAAAATAGACGAATTTTACGTCATTGAATTGGCCACCTTAAAGGGCGCAGTCTCGAAAACCTATCACTTGCGCATCGTTTCGAAAGTAAAAAAATTGATTTCCTCAGGAAACATGAAATTTGAGTGGTGACCGGCTGTAAAACCCAATTAGTTGGCGTGCTCTAATATTCCCTATGTGCAATCTCTCATGATGGCCTATCAGGCCCCTTATTGCTGATCTTGGACATTCTGATCAAGCTGAGTGAGCGTTTCGGATCCAGGGAAGGCAAGATTTGTTGTCCAGTAGGGTACGTAATGCTTCCTAACCGGCAATGGTTGGTGGATCTTGTGCCGAGCATTTAGGTGTTTTATGGCAGCGGTTGATATGCAAGGTTTCTTTCTGGGGATGCAATGGAGCACACCTGGCGAGACGGTCGGCTTCGCAATTTCAAGGAATGTCATTATGCATCGGCATCCTGATGAAGTCAATATTGAAGTCCTCGACCATTCCGTTGAGAGACAGTCGGCACCTCTGAGCGGACTTTGAGAAAAAAGTGATTGAATCATGGACAGTTTTCTGTGAGAACCCTGGTAAAATACATTTTGTCGAATTGAAGCTGTTCTGTGTCCTGGTGCGGAGTGCTTACTAATTTTGAAATAGCTGAGAAAAAAAGTGGAACGCTTGTCATCATTGCTCAGGTATCGGGCTAATTTACTATGCATCGTTCCAATTTAAGTAAACTGTGACCGTCAAAAGAAAGTTGACACGCAGTGAACAAAAAGTGGAAGAAAGCTGACACCATTGAAAACAGTAAAAAATGTAGCCGATCAATATTTTATTTGATTTCATTTTGCTTTAAAAACAGCATTCAGCCTCCGGGGCATGGATTCTACTATTTTTTTTGTAATTTTTTGTTTGTTTGATACTCTATACTGAAGCACTCAGACTCAAAACTGGTCAATTGTACTGCCAGGTAGCAACCTACTCCAGTGCCGTTAAATTGATCCCAACGGCAAATAGTGACTGGACCAGATTCAATTTCACTAGGATTCGAACCTTTGACCCCTCTAACATGAGCCCTCTAAGACACACAACCAACTGCGGCATTCAGTAGTATTAATTAATTAAATTAGTATTAAATGTTTTGTATACTCGAAAGCAATGTTTTGCCATTTTTCCAAAAGTATTGACTTTAGTGAGTCTTTGTTGGTTATTTGCCTCTTTCGCACTTGTTTATCAATTGGGTTAAGGTCTGAGGATTGTAGAGGATGATCCAGCAGCTTCGGTTTAGCTTTAGCGATGTACTTCATTGTCCTACTTAAATATCCATGTTCTGTCCAAATTAAATTTGTCCAGAATATGGTGTAAGTTTTCCCAATATTCAAATAAACATAAGTGTCAAATTTCTTTTGGCTCTCATTGTATGTCCTGCCGAAGCAAGAACAAAATCAGTCCGCATTCTGAGTAAGCCCAATCTGGCCGCCATATGTCCACTGAGGAAATTTGTACCTAGTGCACAAGTCGGACTGAGGATTTGGCAACAGGTTGTTTTGTCTAAAGAGAGTCATCAGAGAGTAGAAAGGGGTAAATAACCAAAACACAGCCAGTGGGCGTCACTTGACTAAAGTTCCTATTTACTCGTACATGCTATGGCTGAATTTCAACAATAGAGGGGCTTTCAAGAACTTTGAATTTCCAGTTGAGTTTGTTTGGAGTTTGGTATGGGTTAAATTCGTTCACTCCTACATTGAAAGTCTAGGTTCATTTCAAGTGACAGACAACAATTTTCATAATTCACAGCTCTTTTAAATAACTGACAGTTCTGTTTCATGTGAGGGATGGTCTGATGGTTGTGATGAATTTACTAGAAATGGCAACCGACACCTTCCACAATAGCAGACTTCTCCCTCCAATGCTTCTAATTTAAGGCTTCTAATCGTAAGGTTTCATTAGAGGGGTAAAAACACTTCTTGTGGAGTGCCTCTTCCAACTAGTCTGCATATTGTAGTGTTGCCAAGCTAGGAATTGACAACTCTTCAGGTGAGCATTTGGGAGATCTTTCTCCACAAAGGTGTCTCTATTCGAAGATTGGCAAGTAGATGCAAAAAGTGTGATTTTTTTTTTGAGTTTGTTTTTTAATTGTCAAAAAAACAGAGTAAATTGCAGAAGGGTATATAATTTTTATTTGAGCTGATAAATCAAAGCTTGCCATTTACTATTCAATGATTATTTGTGTAAATTTTCATTACGACTATGTTTTAAGTAGTGCATAGGGAAAGTTCAATTTTGAGTCACAAATCGAGCGTATTGACTGATATCCCGCTAATAACACGTGTTTTGTTGTCTTCGAAGGCTGCAATTGACGATGGTTTTTAGACATAGACGATTGATTTGATATATCCTACAAAGAAGTCTAAAGGCTTAAAATCGCCCGATCTAACCGGCTAATTAACCGCATGTTGCACCGTATTGCTAGAACCACGCTCAAGTTCAGCTTGTGGGCAAAAAAAGTTCGAAATAATCAAACGAAAGCAGACACCATCGACGGTAAAGTTTTTCTCATGGTCATCAAAAAAATACGGGCCAATGATTCCATCGGACCATAAACGCTCTAAACAGTGAATTTTTTCGGGTGCATTGGTAGATCTTGTGTTGGCTTAGACTGCTTATCGGAACAAATACGACATATGTACATACATATTCAACCAGAAATGACCTCTGTGGCTGAAGACAATTTTTCGATAAGAAAAGTGGATCTTCCTCAAAAGCTCTAAAGCTGTAAAGCATATCATTCAGATTCAGTTGTTGCACGAGCTGTAAGGTTTTTGTAAGAATCTTGCGTAGAATCTTCGAATAACACAACACCAACGACGAATTACGGTCTTCATTAACACTGACGGATACAGCAGCAATATTTTCCTCTATACGAACTTTACGCAAGGTGGCCTGATGTCCAATAGCGTGAAATTGATGCGAAATTGCTTAATCAGTATGCAATAACGATCCAATTGAGTGAAAAAAATTCGCAGAGCCAGATCTTTAATAATAAAATTCAATAATTACAGCTGAGTAAACAATTTTTTTTTTTCGGAGGATTTTTGAAACTTTGCTGGAGCACTCAGATTCAAAACTGGTCCATTGTACTGCCAGGTAGCAACTTACTCCAGTGACGTTAATTTAATCCCAACGGCAAATGGTGACTGAACCAGATTCGATTTCACTGGGACTCGAACCTGGGACCCCTCTAACTTGGGGCAGACACTTAACCAACTGCGCCATCCAGTCGTTTGGAGTAAACAATTAAGACACAGTCTATCATGTCCCATTATCTGTCATAAGACAGTAAATGTTTATAACTAAGCTGCACACATGACAAACAACAGATTTGTACATTTATCACAACAGAAAGAGGTGTGGGAATTTCAATTGTAACCTGACAATGAATCACCAATTTTAAAGCGTTTTCGCTTTAATCCGAAACGAACTACGCAAATGAAAAATAATCTACTTTCATTAAATTTTAATAGTTCCCACTTGAATTCCCATAACTGAGCGCATTTATCTGATTAGCTGTCAAACAGGTTTCTCAGCAGAATCATTTGCAAAATTAAACCATTTTTTAACTTCTATTTAAATTAAATATCTGCTCGGTGTTTCCAGCATCCACAAAGTTTTTCGCCAAATGAGGCGTCAGATTCCTAATTGCAGACCGGCATCAGCTAGACTTGATGCAGACTAGCCCGTCTAGTCAGTCAGGAAGCACGAGTGTTCCCCTCCGACTCCGACTCGGACTAATTCAAGTTAATTGGGTAAGTAAACTGCCTAATCCCATTAAATCATTGTTTCACGCTCGTTCCAGTTCATTAATCTTGTAAACCCTCAGTTTCCATCACTCTCCCTCTCTTTTCCACTCCTAATTGCGGTAATTGTCGGTCAAGAGGTTAGGTCATTACACCGAACTACGATCACGCCCGAATCATGCCATGAGACTCTGTGCTCCGTCACCCCCTAAAACTGTACTCACTACGGGTTTCTATTACGCCGCGCAAGTTAAATTTCCAATTAATTAGAATTTCAAATTATCATATGATCACTCGAATGTGGGCGCGAACGCCGGCAGACTCAGAAATTGAAAAAAAAAAAAAAAAAACCTCCACGATCATCGACTCTTAGATGTTTGCCCTAGATCGATCCCGTCTGTGCGATCAGTAGGAATTTGTGTAACTTAATCATCCCGTTGACATGCATTTTCCAAACAAACGCCATGGACACAGTGTGGCCGGTGTGCTCCATCCCTCGGGGGAGCAAATGAATTTGAAGCATCTCAGTTCAAAATTTACGATCAATTGGCAGCAATTAATAGATTTCAAGGTTGAAGGCGAACCATTGTACACATGCTTGATCGCACGCCGCAAACATTTTTAATTTATAACCACAAAGCTATTTATGGGGTAGAATGAGCGGAGAAGGCAGGAATTGAGTGAACAAACTAGAGGAACCCTCTGGGAATCATCATGGAATTAGATGGAAACTTTCGACCTCAAGGGCTTTTGCATCCGATACAAGCAAAGAGTATCTTTGATGCTTTAGCTACACATGTTCGATCATATGATCACTATGACAGTACATGTTATCTGTCGGCATGACGCTCAATTAGCAAATGTCGGGAAGTAGTCCGTCATTCGAAATGATGCGGTCATTAGAAGGCACTCGAAATCTTCTGTTCATACGTGCCCATGATTGTTGCCATGAGAAGATTATATGATTCATAACTTTAAACGCAAGATTTTGGGCAGAGTTGGGGGTCAGAAGACGCAGACAGAAATTTGGCTCACATGAGGAGTGGTGACTCAATTGAATTACGTATTTTTATGTCAATCTTTAGCTTTGCCTGTAAATCATCTCGATCTTCCTCTTCAGTTGTCGCTACAGTCCGGGTTGAACCTGATCCTCAGCCAACATGCCTCTTCATCCAGCACGATTTTGCGCTAGTTGCTTCCAGCGACGCACGGTCAGCCGATTGAGGTCCCTTTGCAGCTATGTACGCCACGAGAGGCGTGGTATTTCTTTACCGTCTCTCTAGGTCTCTCTAGGTTGGAGTTGCAGACCAGAGCGTTGGTGTCCATTCCCTCTACATTACCATCTGAGACGGGACTCTCGAACTCATTTGACAAGGTCGATGGCGCTTTAGAGTCCGTAAAGTCGTTGCACAGTCTTATACTTCAAACACCATCATCATCCGGGAGCAAAGATAATCCAAAAGGATTTCCTCCCGAGGCGACCCAGAATCCGCTTTGATTAGCGTCCATGCTTCTGCGCCAAACGGCAGGAGGGACCGTACGTACATAAAAGTACATAAACAACAGCTTTAAGTGAAACTTTAGATGAAATCCGGATTTTCGAAGACAACTACGGATTGCAACAATCTGGCTGTGGACCGCTAATTATGTGCAGAAATGTTGCGAAAAGATCTATGAGAGTAGGAGGTCCAAAAACTTGCATTGAAATGTTGTGGACCAGAGAAATGTGCGTCTTGAAAAATCTAGATCTTTTTGGTTAATCCGGACGAATGGTGATTTATGCTGGTTCTGTACCGAAATTGGTAGAAATACTTGTCATGACACATGGAGGTCTCGATTTCATAACAAGATCATGTGGAGAATTGGCAGAATATTCACCAAGTTCGTGAAATTCGACGCCAATCAGGGATTTCTTGCCGGACTATGTAAGGCCGTCAGAATATGTCGATAGATCTCTTACGACTCAGGGTTTGGAAAGCAAATGAAGTGTCATGCGGGTGTCATGACATGCGAGTGTGATGTCATGCGAGTGTCATGTCATGCCAATAGATCCCCAGTGCTCCAAAGATGAGACAGAGATGTGACAACAGACGGGGCATATGCCCTCCACAAATGTCTTGAACCATTTGCATTAATTTCGACACAAAACTCTATTTCTGTTTATTTTTTCAAATAAAATGTGCTCTAGATCTTGCAAAGAATGATGTGATTGGAGTAAACAAGCCCTTGCTCGACACGAGAGATGAAATACTGCGTGCGATCTTTTGCCCCCATTTGGGTTTCTGAATATTGCTATACAGCACATACTCGTTCAGCGCTTTTAGTCTCGTCAGACAGCGGATAGATCAAACGCCAAAGCTATCTAGGCCATGCGACAGCCACAGCAGCTGTGTCCAGAAGAGTCTTCCACTCCAACCATGTGGAACCACGCAACAGAAGACGACTACGAATAAGGTCATGTACATAAATTGAGTGTGACCTCAACCAAAATGCCATGTGATACATAAAGCAGCTGCTGAGATATCAGAGACGCTTATTGCTTAACGCCCAAGATCACCCCAAATTCTAGAGTCTCTATAGACAACTGTCCTTAAACAAATATCCAGAGAAGCGCATCGTTAATTTACCAAATTAACTTTCAGCGATTGCAGACGTAACTCTCAACGAAATTCTAACACATTTAGTGGGAAAATTAACAAACAACAGCGACGCTTTTCAAAGCAGTTCACCGCTTGAAGATAATTAAAAACCAGCGCCTTGCGATAAAAGTCGCAGCTAAACGTTATCAGCAAATAAACGATGAATAAGACGTATTCAAATAGGGACAACTGTTGCAGAGATAATTAAGTTAAAAATAAAGATTTCCAAAACTGTGACGCAGTCTGCTGCTGTCTCATTTCCATGAGAACAGCTAATAATGATGATCGTGAGTTCTGTGATGCAAAAGGCTTTATGTACTGACTGACCTTAAGCTTGTATCAAAACTTTGGAATGCAATTCAGCTGGTAGATTGCTGAGAAGTAACGTCACATTTGGGTAATGTACCCAATAGTGCGGCGTGTCTGTTTTGAGCACGAATTTCTTTACGTCAAATCAAAATGGACTTTCTCTCTCTCTCTCGTGGACACTAGTCGCAAGGGCACCCACCCAACTACCTAACGTCAGGCTCGTCTATGGGAACCCTTTATTTCAGCATCAATGTTTGTGCCTACAAGTCTTTTGAGAGTTCGCTGAGGTTCATTTTGAGTTGACGTAAGGAAATTCGTGCTCAAAAAAGACACTCCTCACCATAGAAACATCCAGCGTATCATAAATAGAGTTCGACCGAAGGCCAGTTTTTCGGCCGAAGCCGAAGCCAAATGTTCGGTCGGACTCTAATCATAAAAAGGACAAATGTTAACACACACCCCTGCAGTAGGCGAGAACACAGCGCAGCATAAAAAGCACAAAGGACAATGCACACCCTTGTCATAGCCCAAAATTGGTGATGTTTTGCAAGAAGCATATCCGTCACGAATTTTGCGAAAAAAAGGGAACAGTTTTCTTGAGGAAAATAATAACATCGGTGGCGCTACAAGTGGAAGTGGGTCTAGCTTCTTAAAAATATCTCCACGCAATATTGAAGCACTTAATCGGTATGCAATCTCTTAGTTCCATCAAATGAAACAATAAAACATGCTCCCGAAACCAATTTCTCGAGTATGACTCGACCTTGAGGTGTGCTCCAACACTCACTGCTGCCAATACCTGTGCAACCGTTTGTATTTTAATTTATTTACGAGGACTTTGCAATTTTTATTGGTCGTTTGTAAATCGTTGAGGAGTGTTTTCTCATTAAACTGTGTCGTAAATAAATTTATTATTGAAATATTCGCACTACCTTTCAGTATAGAGTCGTATTTCTTGTTTTATCAGAAACAATTAATATTTGGCGTCCCCGTTTGATCAACGTATAGGGCCGTCCCGGAATGTGGTGTAATCGAAAAAGAAGGGTAATTCTATAATAATTCAATTTTCAATTGTTTCTTTATTAAACAAGTCTAAATGGCCTTAATGTATGCTCTTGCCTCCGCGCGTGATAGACACCTTGGCGTGGTGCGGGGGCTTAAGCCGACCCGCAAGCTTGCCTGAAACCGGTGCAGAGCAATAGCTCCGGACAGAGATGCTCCAATCAGAAGGATGGGGTGAGCGGCGAACTAAGTCTATCATCCCCCTAATCGAGGGTGTTAAGCGACCCGTGCCCATTGGATGGTTCGCAGCCAGGGGGTAATACCAGCTGTGTTCTAACGGAGCCTCTCCAATATCGGGTCACCTTGGGGAGTAAAAATGATCTTACCGGCTACTACTTACTTACTAGCTACTGCTAGGCAGTGGCGCGGCTGACTGTCCTTTTCTTGGCTACTCGTGGAAACAAAATTAACCCCCAAAAAAATAAAAGGCGAGCTGATCAAGCTGCTGGGAGTAACCGTGGCTGATGCAGCAAGCCGTGTTGAGCATGAGCTCAAAAAAATTCGAACGTCAGCGAAACCTGAGGTTAGCTGCAGTAGTAGCGAAATGTCGGTGCAACCCAGCAACAACCGGAAAGCTGCAAAGATGCCAAAGCAACCGATAGGTAGTAGCTTACAAACTCCCGGAAAGGAAAGCGGGAGCATAGCTCTAGCTTCCCGACCTCCAAATGAGGAAGTAGGGGAGAAAAGGGATTTGGACCGTCATTCCTCCACGAGCAAGGCGACGAGGACGTCTTCTTTTGCGTTGTCCCACAGACTCAGAGTCGAAGACTCTTCGGCTCTGCGACTTTAAAAGTCGGTGAAAAAGTATTGAGTGTCAGCTGGGAGCTCATCGGTCATTTTCTGGATTTGTACGGTCTGAATTTTAAGTTCCATCAGCAGGACAGGAATCCTAACTGGTGTACGAATAAGTATGCAAAAATGTACGGGCTTTAGTCGCGCAACGTCTAATTCCGAATTCTCGGTGGAATTTGGGTTTTCTAACCTTCGAACCTTTCGAAACTTGCACCACAAAATATGTTCACTGTCGTGGGACTTCTTAGATTTGGTGATGAAACATATTGTTCGATGGACATATGCGGAAGGCACTTCCTCTGTAGCTTTACAGTCCGGGGAGGATCTGGGACTCAACCAACAAGTCTCTTGAGCTAGCGATATCTCCTGCTAACTGCCTCCAATTGCTCACACCAAGTTGTTTGAGGTCCATTTCCAATTAAGTGCGCATTTATTGGGGACCTTGTCTTTAACGTTGACCCACAGACTCAGAGTCGATGGCACTATCTTTTATAAATCTCGGTGCTGTTGAGTTCATTAACATCATCGCACGATTCAAGAAAGGCTTAATAATGCTTTTACGACAAAAAAGAAGCAAAATGATCCGAGCTGATGAAATAAATGCTGTCGAGCAAAACCGGTCCTTCGATTTCAGGTCAATGGAGTTTGTAAAGGATATTTATTACATACATACATCCGGCCAAGTGACAACGCTGGTTGAGGTTCGACGGAGAATGACCCTTGCCAGCTACTACGATGCATTTCGATTTGTTGCTGCAAGGCTCCAAACCGAGAAATAAGGATCGTCACTTAAATTCACATATCCTGCCAGTCATTCTATACGGAGTCGATGGTAATGAGTAAGAAGCCGGAACTCATTCTGGGCTCTAATTCTGTATCGATTCACGATATCAACTGATATTTTCAAAAAGGGATTCTGCGCACGGATTGCATAAAGGATTTTTTCAGTTTTTCCGGGCATAGGCAAAAATAAAACAGTTCTGTCAAACACTTAGCTTCTTCTGGTGATCGAAAGGACTTTCCCTTGTGGGATTTGGCCAAAATTAAAAAAGTGAAAAAGCGGTAAAACCGGACTAAGACAGACTTAAGAAAATTATAAGGGAGACTCTGCTCCTGAATGATTCACAAGTGGTTAACTGAATTTCGTTTCGATCGTCCGCGCACAGGACGTCCACTTGAAGTCACAATGGAAGAAATGATCAACAAAATCCTCGACATTGTGTTGGACGATCGGCGAGTCAAGGTAAGTGAAAAGGCTAAGATTTAGGCAATTTTAAATGATACCGTCATTCTAATGCAACATGGCTATTTGGACTTAACAACATTTTCGCCGAGATGAGTGCGGCATTTGCTTACGATGGACCAAAAACGGATTTGAGTTAGGATTTGAAAAGAGAATTTGGAACTCTTCGTATACTCTACATATTGTGGCATTACAGTTATACTCTTTGAAGATTGTCAGTGATTCGAGAGATGTGCTGTCGTTAATATGAAAGTTGGTTTCTCCGGAATCGAACCTAGACCTTCAGCGGAGGAGACGACACACTTACGTACTAAAGTAAAGCGGTCACTCGGTGGCTTAGCAAAAAATCACGGTAGTCCCTAACTGACGCGACTTAGGGAACATTCACGTAGCTTGACCTACAAATCTCTGTATTTTATTGACTCACCTAAATGATCACACTTCATGCAATCTCACAGTGCCACGCCCGCTTTTATCAGATCTACTTAATTCAATTAATTTAACCTAAGCCATAATATGGGTACTGTATCATTCAAGCTAATTTGTTACGGCCCTGAGACGATGTATCTATCTCGCAATCACCAAAAATGTTGCCCAAAAACTAAACTATCTCGTCAAACATGTCATTAGCACATCGCCACTAGCTAGATCCCCTCGGTTCCCATGATCACATGACATTTACAGAAAGAAAACAAATGAATCACTAATTACCAAAAAACTCTGAGATCACCAACGTAACCCGTCAACCGCCGAATGTGCCCCGCACTTCTCCAGCCCCCACACATCCCGACTTTATTACCTATTTCGTTTTATTATGAATTTACAACACAATGCGGCTTTAATGTGGTCACCTAAGAATCACTCAGTGTTCACCAAAAATTACCGACGCACGCTGCCGATTTTTACGACTTGGTGTCACTGCCACGAGGGTGTGGTCGATAGTGCAAGGGGTCTCGTCGCAATACGAAACTATTTTAATATTGACCGAATCGGGAAGGAAGGTAATTCCTAGGTGTGTAGCCCACACCCTCTGGCGTTTATGAGACTCGCATAAATCATTCCATTAAATTGCAAGTAGACCGTTATGGACGGCTTTTAATTATTGAAGAAGATCCCTTTCATTCGGTATGTACACGCGGATATTTTTAGATGGCTGGTGAAGGCTATTAAGAGACCTTATTTGGGATGAATGACAGAGGCCGACGGAGCGGCCTTGAGTCTCCTAAAACGCTGTTATGACTTTGACTGACCTTTTGCTGATAGTCGGGGGGAATTTGAAAAAAGCTGATAGAAATGTCGGAAGGAATCGGTTTAAAAATATCTCAATGACGCAAAAAATTGAGATGCCACTTGGACTTTGTAGATGGAAAGTCAATAGATTTTCAACTGCGCCCAGTGCTTTTGTTGGCAGTTCCCAAACAATTGTGAGGACGGATGTTTTGAGGGCGTCTAAGGCCAAACGTGTTGCTAATTTTAATAAGCTTGGGGATGACAAATTCGCTGACAAAATGATACGATCAACTGAAGGTCTAGACAAAGCTTGGGCGTGAATACAAATGAACGAGTGGGCACGGAAATAAACACAAAAATTTAATATTTTTCGAGTACATTCTGACTCATCTGAAAGACCTCGTGTTGACGCCTTTTGGAATTGGATCTACTAGCACGAAATTGTTTAGGGATCTCTCAAAGCATGGAGTGGGACCACAGAGCCTCTGTCACTGCCTTCGCACCACCTGCTGCTGTTATTTATTTGTTTTGAAAAAGTGGAAAAAGATTCTCATCGGAAATTTTTTTCCTAGAAAATATAAAAATCTCGCAGTCATCTTATCGTCTAATAAGCTGCCACCCGAACACAAGGCCATAGCTACTTTTGATGACAGCCAAGGTGCCTTTACAAATATTGAAACGAACCTCATAGGCCTTGTCAAACCTTGTCAAGGAATAGCGCAATGAGCTAGCCTTAACCTTAGTCCGGATTCAATGATATTTAGAAAACTGACCAAGCAGGGATTCCACTGCCTTCATAGTTCAAAAGAGCTTGTCAAAGAATGCCGCAATGAGCTAGTCTCACACCTAATCTGGATTCGATGGTATTTAGAAAACTGACGAACTGACCAGGCAGGGATCCGCACTTCGCCGCTCAGTTTGGATTGTCGAGACAAGCATCACATTACATTTTCTAAAGTCTTCCTTTGAGGAATTCGGCAGACTAATTGTGAAACATCCAAGAAGACACGCTCGAATTAAAATACAGTAAGGAGCAAGTGATGTGGGCGCCGTGGCGTAGTGAGTAGGTGCGTCGACTCCTACGCTCAAGGTCTTCGGTTCGAATCTCGAAAAAAACATCAAACATTTCTTCACGGCTCCACTTCTTTCGAGTCACTGACAACGCTCAAAAAATATAAATGTCTAGAAAAAGCTTCTCAAGCTCGCCGTTCGGAGTCAATATTAAACCACTCGTGAGCGAACAATAGCATACAACACGAGCGGTTGCTGAGAAGTTAGGCCCGGGTCCACCTACACGTCCACCTGTAGCGCCGCCATTATTATTATATTATAAGGAGCAAGTGATAGACGACTGGATGGTGCACTTGGATAAGTGCCTTCCTTAAGTTGGATGGGTCCCAGGTTCGAATCCCAGTGAAAGCAAAGTTAATACGCTTTTATCCGGTTTTTCAAATCTGGTTCAGTCACCATTTGCCGTTGCGATCAAATTAACGACACTATCACTGGAGCGGTCGATCAGTGGTAGTAGTCTGACTATGGGTATCACAATGGACCAACATGGTCTGGTGAATTCACTAGCAGCCTCCTAACTTAACCTAACCTAACTATCAAGCAAGTGCAAGAGCAAGTGAATTCTAAAGACCCCCGTACAAAAGAACAACAATGATGAGGTTAGGTCTCCATCATAACTATCACACCCTCAGCTGTAACTATGCAGCAAAAAATGCTGAAATTATGGCACTTGCTAAAGTCAAGGAACATAAGGAAATCCCTTTCTCGAATCTCTTGACGAGATCTCCAAAAGACCTTAGGAATCCAAAGGCTGACCAGATAACAATGATAGTTTTTCCAATTGTTGTGTTTCAGCAGCTGTTCAAGCTAACGATGACATCATGGTGTCAAAATATTGACTGAGGTTCGCCATTTCAACATGCATCATCTCACACTTTCCAAAAGTGTGGAAATTATTCAAAAACATTCTCGAAATTCCGCCTCAATTGTAAATACGCAACGTGAAACGAAGAAAACATGGCTGCCGTAAAGGCCAGTATCGAAAAAAAACAGAAATGTCCATTCGGCGCCGATCAGCTGAATTGGATATCGCCAGATGGTCAAACCTGATAATTTGGGGATGGATTCTGGGCCTACGTCTGTATAAGATTGTGAAGCCGACTGACCATAGACAACTCCATGAGTTCGCTTGGGTCGTTGGGTGCTGGAAATGTTAGGCAAAATTCCGGATTTGGGCAAAAAAAAAAATCATCTTCTCGGACGAGGCCCACTTTTGCTTCGTGGCTATGACAGAAAGCAAAATTGCCATTTTTGGAGTGAACACGACCCACAAGTGTTCTATCAAGCCTCAATCCATTCACAAAGGTTGACTGTTTGGTGCGGTATATGGCATGGCGACATCATCGGACCTTTTTTCTTTCGAAATGAGGTGGAGATACTGTCACCGTTACCATCAATGGGTCTCAGGTGTAGACCGATGTTCAACGACTTCCCATGGGCAGAGTTCGACAACATCCATATATTCGAGCTATGGTTCCATAAGATGGCGCGGCGCTATATGCCATAGAAACGACGCAACGTTAGAAATTGTAAAGATGAAGGTTGGCGACATGGTCAGCGAGCGTTTATCAATTGACCGCCGCGATCATGCGACTTGACACCACTAACATCCAGACACTTTTGACGAGCTCAATCCTACCATTCGAGACACTGTTGACGGAATAACGCAACACATATTGGACTGAATTATCGAACATTTTGACCAACCTCTTGAAGCACTGTCAGCGAAGACGAGGCGGTCATTTGAATGATGTGCTATTTTATATATAATGGCATAAATGTACCTTCAAAATAAAGCTAGAATCAGATTTATATCTTGCACACTTTTTGTTTAATTTAAGTTTATTTTCCTATCGTTCTTATCTGGTCCCTCTGTAGAGGTCGAACTTTGAAAATGAAACACCAGTACTCCATAGGCTTTCAGAAACAATGTTCGTCTCAAAAGTCAAGTTTTGATAACTACTCTCCCTTCGATAGCCAAAACTGTGTCTAACAACTCAAGGCGAAAGTGAACTGCCAAGAAGTCTTTGACTGTGCAAAACAACGGACAATACGTCTGGTTCATGGATTCCCTCCTGTCGAATACCATAAAATCCGAACTAGAAAATTCTAAGACCTTAGCTCAACTCAACAAGAACTCAAATTTTGCGCTTCATTCTTATCTATGAATCCATAAAAAGTAAATGAAGCAAATTAAAAAGAAAATGCAGCGAATAACGTGACAAGACGATCAGCTAGTGCCACAATTCGGACAGTCCCGGATAAAACTAAAAGCCTATAAAGTAAAACCTCGTCCTCAAAAACTGAATAGAATTCCTACAAATTTATTGAAATTAATTGCGATTAAAAGACTTGTCCGTCAAGTATCTCTAGGGAATTAACTAATTAAACGTCATTCGAAAACATCGCGTGCATACTCCTTCACGCAATCAGACAGCCGCCACTTGAGTCAATATTCAAAGTCAGCCTTACCGCCGACTGAATCTCCACCAGTGAGTGCGACTGTAGAATAGAATGTTAGATCTTGTCAGACACACAGCAGCGCTTGGGATGTGTTTTGAGTTGAGAACAAGTTTTCATGGTTTCTGCCCCCACTGGCTAGCGTAAACTTTCCCATGGCCATATGGGCATTGTCAAGAAATGACATCAGAGCAAATGACTGCCAGAGCGTCGGCGTTGCTTAATCTCCCCCCTCCATCGCACGCCTAATTAGATTTTCTCAAGACGAAGAGGCATAAAACAAGATAACAATTTTCGGCAGTCTCGGGGTGTGCTCAATGATATTACGCCAAGACATTGCCGCTTATGTCATCCGAACAGCGCTACACTAGCTGCTGCTCAATTCAAACCGCAACCGCTTTGCTGTGGAGCGCAAGCGGTTAAGACGCAATGCGACCTGTTTTGTTGGCCAGAACTGAGGCCAGCTAAGTAGTAAACAAATAAAAACATTCCGCTCTAAAGCAGAATCATCCCCCTCACTGGAGCGGATAATTCCCCCAGGCGACCTCCAGAGCCATCCCAAGGCATACGAGCAGTTCGGTTTGAAATTTGAATTTTTGTAATTTCACTCGCGCGCCAGACAACGCGTTGCGTCAACACAAGTGCCTAAGAATAGACAACTCGACCGAATTCGAATCGGAATTCGCCTCCGCGTTTTCAGAGGAAGCCAAATAAATATTTTGAAGCACCCCCCTTTGGTGTTTATCCAAAAAATCTGAGACGTACTTCCACAGAAATGACATCACACCACAAATACGAGAGTACGCGTCTGCACTCACCTTCATTGACGGTCTTCATGCAGCCAGTTGCGTTCTTGATGGGCAGCAAGTTCTGGAGGAACCTCGGCACTGGCACCCTGGAGCAGTCGATTTTGAAGACACTGTCAGCGTTGAACTGTTCACCGCATCTCTCGTCGAAGCCGGACTCGCACTGGTAACAACTGACAGCGTAAGCTGCAAGAAACAAGAAAAAAAAACATCCGCCACCGTTAAGACGAGGCTTCTCACGATCATTGCGTGGAGGGAACTCACCCGAAGAGGCTAGCGCAAGGACGGCGGCGAGGACTAAGACACACTGTTGTAGGGAAACCATTTTTAGGTGCACGAAACAAGACAATCTCTCACGACAAGGCAAACGAAACAAATTAATTGGCAACAGCGAGCAGTACGAATGGACACGTCTGATACGTTACTAGGTCGGATCTCAACTGAGTGCGATGTTTGTGTTTTTGTTTTGGCTTCTCCACTGAGGACCTGTCCGCCGCTGTGGTGGTGCGGTCGTGTGGCCGTGTGTGCGTGTGCGGGCCATTCGACGGCTGCTAGTGTTGCGGTAGTGTTGTGAGTATCTGGCGTACTTTTGAAAGGGAGTGGAGGTGGCGATAGATGTAATTTTAATTCTTATGGTTCTACACAACCACATGCGGAGATGGTGTTAATTACAGAGCCAATGCGTGTTGGGGGGGGGGGGGGGGGAGAGCTCGCTTGGCGTGTCTTTGTCGGGGTAGGGAGTGTTGTGTTGGAATATCTATCACCTTGTGTCATCCGTGGAAGCACACATCGATGACTTTAGGTCCTACGTAGCCAAGCAGCCCTGTGAATGGAAACAATTGAGTGCTGCGCCAAGAGTAGGGGGGTGAGCCTTTATTAGTTTACGTAGTGAGTTGATGCACTCATGCTTATTATTGCTTATTTTAACAATCAACCCAGCTGGTGAATCAATTATGTCCCATCAATCAAAAGCTGAGTTTTGACTTGAGATGAGGGTTTGGGATGACTCCAGCTGGCTTGGTTTGAATCCAAATAAACAAATGTCTAGGGAAAATTGTTAGATTGATATCCAAGTCGATCCATTTTCCAGTCATCCTTAATGGACTTCAACGAAGGGGACCAGTACTATTTCCTCTTCAACGTCTTCGTTGAACTCTAGCTCTTCAACAACAGATGCCGGCTACACCAAATTCCAAAGTTGCAGTCTTATGCTGACCCAATCGACGAGGGTACACAGGAGATGAACGCAACCAGTTGTAGAAGTTCGTACAAGAACAGGAACTGCACATAATTGAGGGAAATGCTAGGTTCAGGATGATATCGACAGCAATCAGTCGCTGTACTCGTTTAGTTTAGTGGAGGCAAAACCCCTTTTATTGCGCTTAATACAAGCTACTCTGATGGCATTAAGTAGCAAGCAACTCACGAAAAAATGCAGAAAAATGCGTACTGCATTCTATCAGAATCCTTAATAACAATAATAATAATGGCGGCGCTACAGTTCGAGAGGAACTTGAGCCTAGGTTCTAAAGGGTCTTCCAATAGGGACTTCCGAACGTTGACAGTTGATAGAGGCCATATTGTTGAAGCTACATCTGTCCAATTAGTTGTCATTTATTCAGTCTGTTTTGCCAAATCACCATTTATGGAAAAAGTGTTCGACAACACGTGCAAATGATAAAATTTTTCTGTCAAAATGGGTGTTCTGTTCGGGCAACGTTTCACGCGTTTTGCCCATTTTACGGTCGCCGTAATCGAACTACCGAGAGAACTATACGCAGTATAGTGGATAAATTTGAGTCCACTGATTAAGTAAACGATAAACCAACACCCATACGTCGACGAAACGCAAGATCTGCTGAAAACAACGCCGCTGTCCGTGATAGTGTGCAGGAGAATCCGAGACGACCGATTTCTCGTCGCTCACAAGAAATCGGGCTTTCGCAGCCAAGAAGTGGGCGTATTTTGCCTCGTGATTTGAGCCTGCATCCGTCCAAAATTCAACTAACCCACGACGTGAAGGTAAACGGCCATAAACAACGACATGTGTTCGCCGGTCCGGTACAGTCCGAGGTAGACCTGGGCTTCTCAGCAACCACTCGTGCTATTGTTCTTTCACGAGTGGAGGGAACCTACAGTTTAATGCCGGCTCCGAATGGCGAGATTGAGAAGCTTTTTCTAGACACTTATACTCATTGAGTATTGTCAGTGACTTGAACATCGAGCGTAGGAGTCGACGCACTACGCCACGGCGCCCCCAGAACAGTTGGAAACTGAACCTAATTTTCATCAAAAAATCGTTTTCAGCGATGATGCCCAATTCTGGATGAATTGGTACGCCAACAAACAAAATTCTCGAGTTTTGGACTATACCAATCCACATGAGATCCAAGAGTGTCCAATGCAGGATTTTGGGTTGACGTCGTCATCGGTAACAATTTCTTTGAAAACGACGTCGACCAGGCCATCACCGTCAACGGCGAGGGCTATAGGTCGATGATTACCAACTTCTTTTGGTCTGAATTGGATGACATGGACACCAACGACATGTGGCCTTAACAGGACGGCGCTATGTGCCAACACTGCTCACGCCACATTGGAAATTTTGCACGATTGATTCCAGGACATGGTGATCTCACTTGGATCTGATGTGAACTGGGTACCGAGATCGTGCGATTGGACTTTTTCTTGTGGGGTTTTCTGAAGACGTAGGTCTATGCGAATAAGTCACAAACCACAGCTGCCCTCAAAGCCAACATAACCCATACCATCGGTCAAATTCAGCCTGATTTATGCGACAGAGTCATGGAAAATTGCACATTTCGGATGCGCGACACCCAGAGTAGTTGCGGCAGATATTTGAATGATGTTGTATTCCATACATAATGGCATCGATAGCCCTTTCAAACGAATGAAAACGTTCAATGATATCTTACACAAACTTGATTTTATTTAAATTTAATAAATAGGAAGCGCTTAATGGATTGCCCTTTACAGCAACCACGAGTTGTGCATGCTATCGTTCTCTCAGAATTGGAGGAGACTTGCAGTTTAGTTTCAACTCCAAATGGCGAGATTGAGAAGCTTTTTCTATACAGTTACACTCTTTAATATATTCTCGACAGTGACTCGAAAGAGGTAGAGTGGTGAAATTTGAAATATGTTGCCTGTGCTGGAAATCGAACCAAGACTGAAAGTCTAGTGTCTCGAAGTCGACCCACATACACAATACGCCACGGTGCCCACGCTAGATGTTTTTAAATCCATGAATTAAGCAGGAACTTGCAAGCTACTTCCGTATCAGACTCCGTACTGTCATTCTGCAAGACTTGACAGCACGGCAAAAGGCAATCTGAAGTCTAAACTGCGTTCGAGAAGGAAACCTTATAATGAAATGGTGGTCAGTGAATGTAAAGAAGTCTTTGACTCTAAACAACGCTATAGAAGACGTCCACGTCTAAGGTAGCGCACCCAATTGGAGAAGGATCTCAACCCACTTGGCATGCGAAATTAGCGACAGCTAGCAAAAGATCGTGCTACCTGGCGAGGTTTTTTGGTTAAGGCCCAGGTCCATCCCGGCCACAAGAAGAAGAAGAAGAAGTATGTAAAGAACTACGATTTTGGAGATCTATAGATCTCAATAGATGTAGTATAAGTTTTTTTTTCGGAATATTTTTGAAACTCTACTGGAGCACTCAGACTTAAAACTGGTCCATTGTAATGCTAGTTAGCAACCTACTCCAGTGCCGTCAATTTGATCCCAACGGCAAATGGTGACTGAACCAGATTCGAATTCACTGGGATTCGAACCTGGGACCCCTCTAACTTGGGGCAGGCGCTTAACCAAGTGCGCCATCCAGTCATATATAAGTATAAGTTGCTACAAAAATTAAATTCAGTAGACTTCCCTGTGCCAGATTAACTCATTTCGTTCCGCGAAGGCATGATACTGACTTTTTGTCAGAATTTCGAGCGGAAAACAGCTGTCAATGTCAAAATAACCCATGATTTAAAAAAAAACACTAGATGGCTCACCCTGTAAATAGGGAGGACTCTATTACTCAATTGCCTTTTGAGCCCAAAAAAACAGCGGTTGGTAAGAGTTATTCTGCGATGATTTCGGTACCGATGGTAAGCCGAGGAAGTTCGGGACTTCCTGTGTTGACGTTGAGTACAAGTCAATGTTGTGTATTCTTCCTTGAAGACTGTATTTACTTCGTTTTGCACTTACATATTCACTGTCATTTTGTGCCACCTACGGTTCAAATATTCTGCTGCAGACCAGGGCATAATGACTTTGCTGCTGCAGCGCTGAATGGGCTGAATTCATGAATGGGCACCCATAATATTCGCTCAGTATTTTCTATGCAGGCTCATCCAACAAGAGGTGCCAATAGAAAAATGTGAACTTTTTATGAAAAGTGGTGATATTTTTTTTTATGCTAAAGAACTTTGAGGTTAGTCATTGAATACAATGTACATATGCCACGTATCCGCCTCGACAATTTACAAATATGTAATCATTCTTTTGATGAAAATTGTCATACAATTTTCGCTGTTGCATTTCGTAAATAACAGCTTTGAGAGTTTCCTTTCGTGCATGAATCGTCAATGGAGCATTAATCCCAAAGGAAAAGTGTTAAATTGCACCATCTTGCCACCAATTTAAGTTTGCATTTCTAACAATCAAATGTCTAGGAAATTTGTCACGCAAGGGTGTCATTCTTTCAGCAGCTATGTGACCCGTGCCACCATTTTGATTAAATTAAGCGTCGTCCACATCCATAGCATTGATTTAGACAAAAAGAAAAGTAAGTCACCATCATACACGACTGGATTAAGTGCCTGCCCCAAGGTCGAGGGGTCCCAGGTTCGAATCCCAGTGAAATCGAATCTAGTCCAGTCACTATTTGCCGTTGAGATCAAATTAACGGCACTGGAGTAGGTTTCTACCTAGCAGTACAATGGACCAGTTTTGAGCCTGAGTGCTCCAGTAGTGTTTCAAAAAACCTTCGAAAAAAAAAAAAAAAAGTCACCATCATTCGATAACTCAATGCCCTTACTGTAATGATCAAACCAGCTGCAGCATTTTGGAACAAGTAGGGCCCAATGACACCGCCAGTCCAAAATCCGTACCAAACTGTCGCTCGTTGTGGATGGAGACATTGTTCCACTGGAGTCTTCGGAGCTCTTGATGCCGCAGTTTTGTATGTCAGACAAATGGAGATGAGCCTCATCACTCAGGAATAAAATTTGTGAAAATTCAAGAACGCTTCCAGAAAGCAATTAGTGATTGTGCAGCCTTGAGGATAGTCCGCTGGCTTCAATTCTTTGTTACAACTGGACCATGAGCATGTAGAGCAAGATCTTTACGTGAAGTGTGGTGTAAAGTGGTCGCACATAGGCCCAATTCGTGTGATCATCTTTAAATGGACACACCGGCTGTCACCTTCACAGTAACGACGTCGATGTTTTCAGACGGACAACCACGTGTTAGAGTCTTAGCATCACGAACCTGTCAGAGACGTTTAGATCCATTCAGAGCAGAGGAAGGAAGGAAGGCTCGTGATGACGACCGAAAGCAGTACGAATTTTGAGAAAGTTTCCACGATAACTTGACCATTTTTGTTGACAATGTTTGCTGTTTAAACGCGTTTTTCCAGTATGCTCCGATCTATAAGTGCACTTAGATCTATAAGTGCACTTAGACCTGTGCTTAAAAGTGCACTTAGACCTGTGCTGTTTCATTGTACTGCCGGGTTGCCTGTAGGTTTACCCATGTATCCACTTGTAATAAACCATTTTGAACTTTTTATGCAGTGCAAGAGACTACTCATGGATACCTCACGAAGGTCGAAAGTGTTGTCGAAAAAGAAGGCTACCTAGTGTGCGATTGCGATGGCGATGGCGCCAGAGCCGGACATGTGCAGCAGAGGTGTAGTACATTTCTGACTTCCTCCTCGTCTTGATAACTTCTGCAGAAGTCATTAAGTAGAACTCCACGTCATTTGCATGCTCACCAAGTAGTCTATTGATCTAAATTTAATAACGCCCTAGTTCTGTGTATCAAAAGTCGTCGCAATGATAGTTGAATGATGAACATCTTAACAATTTCCTGCTTTGAAACCCTTTTTTACAAAGAGGCTCTGATTGAATTCTGAATTCAGTTACCCACAGCTAGAAGTGTTAGTTCAAACAATACCGCGGAACATCCTTCTTTCATTCAGTAGCCTTTCCAGTCAAAATTCAGTTTCCTGATTCCCACTCCAGACGTGGTTACAGGCACACTTCTCTCAATTACAGGTCATTGGCCATGTGGTGGCAATAAAATCTAATCACTTCTCTTATTCGACAAACTTAATCGCTTCTCGTTAATAAATTTCGTCCCACGCACTCATCACTGAAGCTGAACATGCGAGACCACCATCACGAACCACGTTGCCATCTCTTGGACCTAGACACAAGAATTCCTCATCAGAGCCGAATTTCTTCTGCGAGTGAAGCTCCGCAAACATTGACTGCCAATCCACTACGTTCCCCACTTCACACAACAGCAACTCTGAGAGCTGATTTTCTGAGTGTATCTTCTAAACTTAGAACTACAGGAATTCCCGATGTCGAACATCATGCGTAGCGAGTAAACTTGGAGCAAGTAGTGGCGGCCTTGTTGGAGGAGAAAGCCCGACAGAGTCAGTAAGGCGTACGCTAATTTTGAATACGAAAGAACCTTCGATCCAAATGCTATTCTTAGAATCACCTGCCAAGATGCAGTGAAAAGTGAACTACCGACGTGCACGCATTTAGACGCGTACTTTCGGAAGTTATTGAGTGCTCTAGAAGGGGACTTTACTCGCAGTGAGTCAGATACTGATCTAATTGAATTATGAGCTTCGGCAAAAGGTGCGTGCACAAATGCTTGGGGGTGATGCGATGAAGTGGGGCGAGCTATTTTTGGGTAAAATTTTTCATCTTGGAGGGTAATTAATTTGACCAAACATTTGAGTGCAAATAGAAACTAGTTCAGCAATGACGGAATTGGTTTTGAAAAGCTCTGAATCTAATAATTTTTCTTCTGGAAAATCTATCCATTGGACCATTAGACATTGATTGGGTGTTGAATCATCGTCTTCAAGAATCAGCAACCATCGTTGTGGTTAAACAGACAGAAATGCTGCCGACAAAACAGTTTTGATGTGATGTTTTCAAAACCACGAAGATAGTTACTAATTCTTGAAAAAACGACAGGTCCAACACCCACACAATTTCCAATGGTTGAGACAATTTCTACACGGATAACTGTAGTCACAAAACCCTGTAATGCTTTGATTGTACATTTGTACTCTATTAAGCCAGAGTAATTTATACGTTGCTGGGGCTTAAGTAAGGCCGTAAAAAGCAGAGACCCAAGACGGTCGAGACGATCAAATTGCATTTCTTGGGTCTTTTTTCTATTAAATATATTACTAGCCCTAGATTTATAGCCCTAAAATTCTAGCCCTAGGTTTATAGCCCTAGAATTCCAGCCCTAGATTTATAACCCTAGAATTCTAGCCCTAGATTTATAGCCCCAAAATTCTAGCCCTAGATTTATAGCCCTAAAATTCTAGCCCTAGGATTATAGCACTAAGAGTCTAGACCTAGATTTATAGCCCTAGAATTCTAGCCCCGGCTGGCTAGCTAGCGATTTTTGTCATTCCATAAATTACCCAAAACTGCATTCTTCATGAACCATCCGTTGCACACTTTGCATTATGATTAGTATTGACAATTTTTTGAGTTACTTCATAGACACATATGATCCGCCCAGATCGTTTGCAAATGCAATAGTCCTGCCTAGTGGTGAAACTAAAAAGTCGTGATACTAAAAATAGGAAAGAGCATAGGCCCAACGACGGACCCTTGATCAGTTGATACTGAATTCAGACCAAGTGAAAAATAAAACCTAAGCCTGACTTTTACCATTTGGTTACGAGAAAATCCGATGATCGCCCATATCAAACGCATAGAATTCAATTCAACTTCCATTTAATTTCAATTTGAATTTATGATATCAACAAAAAACTTTCCGCCGTGTTTATTCCAAGAACAGAAATCATAAAAGTCTCTTTATCAGAAGTGGATAAAACTGTTTCCGAGTAAACAAATAATCATAATCGGAGAATAATCTTCTTCAAACCCCTGACGGTAGTGGACAAAATTGAAATTGGGCTTTATCTTCTTGATCATCCAGAGAAGCAAATTTGGAGCCATCTGGAAAGACTTCCGAAAGCACGACTAAATTAATGATATACGGAAAGATACCGTTCAAAGAATTCTTTTTCTTGTTCTATAATTGATTGGATATTTCATCACATTGAAAGGCAGCCGCTTAGGGATCTTATTACTTTTAATATCTCAAAGCAAGATATCTGATCGAAGTAAATAATTATCAAACTCATTTGCAACAGTGGAAATGATGAGAGATTTCTGTGGAACCAATATTTCCTAGAACTCCGCTTAATCAAATTATTAATTAATTCTCATTCCTTTCATAAATTTCATAGACATCTGTCAACATCCCGCCGATAGAATTGATCACGATGTGCTCTTCAGTGAATATTTTTATCGTCTTTTTCATTGATACATTTTTGTGGTTGATTAGAACATTTTATGATAAGTTATTTTTGAAATTACCTTTTTTAGTTTTGTTTTATATCTCTATCATATTTCTGTTAATCTTGATCAAAGTTTTGTCTGTGGCCACCCCCCATAAAAATAAAGAGCGGCTTTATTGAGCGGCTCTTGAGCAAATTGAAGCTTGCAACTTCTTGTTGGTCATGTCAACTTATGGGCTTGAGTCTCGCTTTGATTTTGAGCTTAGACTTGGTATTAGACTTGGGCTTAGAATTACTGGCTTCAACTTTTTGGGAAACTGGAGTAGATGATCTTTGCGAGATTCGATGAACATTCTTATTCGATTTTGCAGTGTCAGAGAAGTTACTAACTAAGTACTGGCAAAACATTGACAACTGCTTGCTGTTGACAGTTGTCACCTCTAAGCAAATTTATCTTTTGATAAACATTGACAACTAACGATCTTTTGTTTTCGATTAAACGATATTGTTAACGCAGACGATACAAGGCTTTGCTAAGCTCAAGACTTTGTGGAGGAATTACGAGACGCATGATCAATTAAAGAAAGCCAGTTGATGTTAGAAAGAGTTGTGCATCTGATTCTTCGTCCATTAGGAAGACAAACTATCTCATTGGAAGATCCCTTTCGTCGTTCAACCGGAATGGGCAAATCAAAAACGAGCACTTTCCATTAAAAAACCTCAACCCGATCAGACGAACAATAACAATATACTCCGACAGCCAAGCATGAATTTGGGCCATGGCGTTGGATATTCTGACAGAAAAACTGTTTAAGTTGCGCAGATTGAACGTCAAGGAAATCTCCAATGCAAACGTATGGTGGGTATACCAGCATAGCCGAAAAAACGCACATTTTTACAAAAGATGCCATACCCTAGGTAAATACAACGCTAAACTTTGGCCGAAAAAGCTGAAGCCTTGGAAAAAGTAAGTAAACGAGGACTGAATTTGGAAGTTGGGTCAATGATCAGCCTCAGTCGCAGGAATGTATGCGTCGTGGTGCCAATTTCCAATTGGATTTAACCGCACAGCGACTAATGCAGGAGCTGCAGACAAAAAGAACAAATATAACCTTTTTCAGATCTGCTATATGGTTGCCCAGCTCTAAGGGAAGGAAATTGTAGCTTCTGGGTAAAATTTTCTTCCGAGACTTCTTCCGAGTCTTCCCAACATGTCCCATCAATCACTTATCAAGTGCTTACATCTCTGCAAAATCGATGCTGAAATCTAACCAAGAACTTCAATTTCTTTGCTGCATCCGATAACTTAATGGAAAAAAGTTAATTGAAGGCAAATATTTGTGTCATGTTTCGGAATATCTCATATCTAAAAACAGAATTCCCTGCTTCTCATTTGACGCAAATGAAAAGACGATAAGCTCAAAATTTGAATGCACTGTGCACTGACTAAGGGAGTGGCACACAAAGAAGTCACTTATTGACATCGCATCTGGTGGTTTATCCATTTGAAGATTAGATAGGAATTATTTGTCGATAGGTATAAACAATTTTAAAAAATACTCTTCAGTCGTGTTACCTTCGGAAGCTTATGCGAAGATAGTGGATAGTGGTAGACCTAATAGGCTGTTTTAGAGGCATAAAACTTCAAATTGAAAGAAAACTCATGAAAATTATGATTTTGGATATGGCACTCATACAGTTCGTTGGTATATCTTCTCCTCCACTCACCCTCTATGCAGACGGGACCTAAGATCACCCGACGAATTTTCCTCTCAAAGCAGCCAAGAGCAACCTCATTTGCTTTTAACAAAGTCCATGCTTCCGCGCCATATAGCAGAACTGGGACGATTAAGGTCTTATATAGGGTTACCTTGGTTGTCCGAGAGAGGGCTTTGTTTATCAATTGCTTTCTTAGCATAAAGATAAGCAAGAGTTATTCTTCGTCTGGCTTTAATGAGTGCTTTAATTTAAAATGTTGGCTCTTATATTTTTTGAGGTGATGGGCAAAAACGGTAATTTTTTAAAGTCTTGTAGACTTTAGCGTAAGCATTAAGAAGTCAGAAAGCAAATTCTGCGACATCAAAGATTTAAAATTTCAAAAATTATTACTTTCGCGCATAAATTCCATGTTGAGATTGAAAATTCAACACGAGTCTCAGTGGTATCTCTCACATTCATTTCAACACCCTTTTTTTGAGGGTTTTTAAAAAACGCTACTCTGGAGCACTCAGACTCAAAACTGGACCATTGTACTGCCAGGTAGCAACCTACTCCGTGGCGCCATGGCCGTGTGGGTTCGTGCGTCGACCCATGCACATTAGACTTTCACAGTCTAGGTTCGAATCCAAGTTCAGACAAACAATTTTTAAAAAAAAAAAAATTGTTCACGGCTCCACCTCTTTCGAGTCATTGACAATGCTCAAAGAGTATAACTGTCTAGAAAAAGCCTCTCAATCTCGCCGTTCGGAGTCGGCATTAAACTGTAGGTCCCCTCCACTCGTGAGAGAACAATAGCACGCACAACACGAGTGGTTGCTGAGAAGCTAGGCCCAGGTCCACCTCGGACTGTAGCGCCGCCATTATTATTATTATTATTACTCTGGAGCACTCAGACTCAAAACTGGACCATTGTACTGCCAGGTAGCAACCTACTCCAGTGGCGGTAATTTGATCCCAGCAGTAAATGGTGATTGGACCAGATTCGATTTCACAGGGATTGGAACCTGTGACCCCTCTAACTTGGAGCAGGCATTTAATCAACTGCGCCATCCAGTCTCTTTCAACACCTTAATGCCAAAATCAATATACACGCAGCTGGCGTAAGCAGTGGCTTGCAGTTGCCCAGTTTATTTTTATTGAGAAAGTAGGACTGTCGAAAGAGCACAGCGTGCACATTGTCGCTGAAACGAATAACGCGTGCGAACTTTAGCGAACTGAGCCATGATATACTATGTAAACTTTCACAATTTGTAAGCACTGCACCAGAGGGAGTCTAGTCAAGGTAAAATAGGGAAGCATACTTACACCACATTGTTGTTAAGTTGAAACTTGCAAAAGCATATCATTCAGCCAAGAAAACTGAATTACGCTCAAACTATACTAAAAAGGCCCTCAATTAGCTGTCCGTGTCTCTGGCTGATATCCAACCCAATCGAAGGTGTAAAGTTATACATCAGCTTGAATCATCCTCTCATAGGTTTTGTAAGTGCGACAACATTCCACGATGACTTCGACTCAAAATAGGAAGCCAAAAAAATTAAGTCAAAAGTAGCCATCATAAACTAAATACTGCTACATACGAAATTTAATTGAAGCCACAAAATTAGCGCCTTCTAAGGCTGCGACCACGCAATGAGCGACGAGTCTGAGCAATGTGTGGCCATTTACTGAGTGTCATTGCTGAGCGATTAGTTGCGAAAATGTAATTTTCAAGTTCAGTTCGTCGTAGTCTTTTAGTTGAAAGTTGCGTTCATATGAATAATTCTCTGGCTGTCGCAGATTCCCTTCAGTTGGATCTGGAACAACTGTCTGCTTTACGAAACGCATCATTTCAGAAAACAATTACACATATGTCGAACTTCATTCCACTGCCTTTCGGTGACATTATTACGGGCATATTTGCACGATCAGATTTTATTGCCATCACATGGCCAATGACCTGTAATTGAGAGAAGTGTGCCTGTAACCACGTCTGGAGTGGAAACCAGGAAACTGAATTTTGACTGGAAAGGCTGCTGAATGAAAGAAGGATTTTCCGTGGTATTGTTTGAACTAATTTGAGGGACGCATGGATGTACTCACTTCTCTCTGTGGGTAACTTAATTTTTAAGGGGAAAGAAAATCCAAGTGTCCTTGCGGCAGAGTTTCTTTCCAAAAGGCAGACAATTGTTTAAATGTTCAGCATTCAACTACCCTTGCGATGACTTTTGATACACAGAAGTAAGGCGTTATTAAATTTAGATTGATCGGTGAGCATGCAGATGACGTGGAGTTATATTTAATGACGTCTGCAGAAGTTATCAAGACGAGGAGGAGGTCGAAAATGTACTACTTTTCTTCTCCACATGTTCGGCTCTGGCGACGTCGCTTAGACGCACACACTTGGGAGCCTTCTTTTTCGACAACACTTGCGACCTTCGTGAGTTATCCCTTATTAGTCTCCTGCAGTTCATAAAGAGCTCCAAATGGTTTATCACAAGTGGACAAACGGGCTAACCTAGGAGCAACTCGCGTGGCAGCACAATGAAACAGCACAGGTCTAAGTGCACTTTTAAGCCACTTCAACCTATTTCCCTAGATCGGAGCATACTCGAACAACGCGTTTAAACAGTAAAATTCTCAACAAAAATGGTGAAGATATCGTGGAAACTTTTCTAAAATTCATACTGCTTTCGATCCGATATTTGCATAATCCTTGTAGCTGTCCTTCATAGAACTGGGCGGATTTGAACAGCTGAGATCAAGCTTTCTACGTTTAGTTTCTCTATGTTCTTATTTCGTCGCTCAGCAATCGGCTAAAAAATTAAAACAGATTTGGTTGCCGTGCGACGTGCGTCGCTCTGTCGCTTAAAAAAATCGCAAATCGCTCAGAGATTACGTGGCCACCTCCATATGATTTCATATGTTTTAAGTTTTTTTGCGTCGCTCTATCGCTCGTCGCTCATTGCGTGGCCGCAGCCTAAAAACTCTAAAATATTCGACTGTTAACTTAAGATGAAGTCAACGTCTACAGTGGAAAGGTACCTCAACTAAATTGGCGTGCGCAATTGAAGGCAGCTACCAAGCACTAGGTCCACCCCATCTAGCGCCACAAGAAGAAGTAGATATATCTCTAGTAGTCTTGGTATATCTGGGCTTAGTTCTTGAACATGCAAATTGGTTCCAAAACCCATAGATGTTACAGCAGAAGTAAAACAAAAGTAAATCAACGCAATTAGTCCAACAGACTCACACAATTACAATTACAAGACTGTGGATTCGCAATAAAAATCTCTGTGAAAATTGCTTAAGTGGAATTCTAACAAAATACCGCACACCAGAGCTATGAGTCTGACTCAGCAAAACGCAAAATGAAAACATTTTCGAACAGAATCTTTGAACGACCTATCACAGAGGCCTCCTCTTGGTTTATTAAATCTCTAGTCTAACCACCGAATGAATGCCTCCCCCAACTCCCCACCAATCGTCCACTTCGCAGCACTGAACTACGACTCGAAATAACAAAATAAACTTGAATTCTTTTTACAAAAGATACACCCAAGCGTACATGTGATGCCCGTGTCTTCATAAACTGCGCGCTAACAATCCAGTGTAGCGTGTATGGTTGTTCGTAGATAATCCGACAGGTAGTCATCGTTGGGCTGTGAAGTTTTTGTTGGTAAACAAATGGCTCCAACTCCACCAGGCCGGGCTTTGGTGATCCGACCGCCGAATGCCGACTGAATAGATGATTAATGTAATTACGCAACAAGGTACGCGTGTTTGTGTGTTCATGATGTCATCGGTGTGTCATGCACCACCAGCGAACCCAATTGACCAAAAGTCGGCCATCTCTGGCACAACAGAGTTGCAGCAACGCTAGAGAGACGCAGTGACTTTCTCCGAATCATAAGCAATTTACGTTTCAACACCCCAATTAGAGTCGAGTGACCGAGTGACGGACATTAGTGTTTTAACGAAGCACTCATTGAGGAACCAGTTCGGTGGCCACTGACTCGATGCGAGAGGCGAGTGACTTGCGGGGGAAAGGTTATCAGGGGTTAAGTACAAGGTTGGTTGACAAGATACGAATTCGATTCGTGCGGGGGAGTGGGAGAAGGGGTGCCGCATTGAAAATTTGGTTATGCACAGCTGCCGCGCGCCTGGCAGTGACATCACTCCGGATATTGTGGACGGAAGCGTGCACGTTGTGATGTCATCGAGATGAGGGTGAAATGTGTCTCCCTTCTTCGGTTTTTAATGAAAATTGGGATTCATTTCGCTCGTGCGTCATACACAGAAATTTGATCGAGCACTTTTTTAGCGATGTGCAGTGTCGATTCGGAGGCAGAAGTTTTGTGGCTGCTTTTGGATGGTGGATAGAACTTACTAGGTCTTCAGCTGGAGGTACGATTGGGTCTGATGGAAGTGGAGCGCGTGTGTAATTGCAGAAAAGCCGGCTAAGATGAGGCAAAATGTAAGAAGTCCTGCCGAAGCTGTGGAATAAAGCCTTCAAGTATCTCAAGCTAAGCTTGACACATAGAACTTTCTCTACAAGGTCAACGGGAGTCCCTTGCGCCTGATAGACACTTTGGCGTGGTGCGGGCGCTTAAGCCGACCCGCAAGCCTTCTGAAGAGGTGACTCTGCCTGGAGCCGGTGCAAAGCAACAGCTCCGGACAGAGATAGTCCAATCAGAAGGATGGGGTAAGCGGCGAACTAAGTCGATTATCCCCCTAATCTAGAGTGTCAAGCGACCCGTGCCAATTGGATGGTTCGCAGCCAGGGGGTAATACCGGCTGAGTTCTAACGGAGCCTCTCTTACACTGGGTCACCTTGGGGACTAAAGATGGCCTTACCGCGCAACTGCCAGGCCCTGGCGCGGCTGACTGTCCTTTCCTCGTCTACTAGTGGCAACAAAATTAACCCCAAAAAAAAGAAGGCGAGCTGAGCAAGCTGCGGGGAGTAACCATGGCTGATGCAGTAAGCCATGTTGAGCATGAGCTCAACAAAATTCGAATGACAGCGAAATCTGAGGTTAGCCGCGGTAGTAGCGAAGGGTCAGTGCAACCTAGCACCAGCCGGAAAGCTGCAAAAATGCCAAATCAACCGATAGGTAGTAGCTAACAAACTGCCGAAAAGGAAAGCGGGAGCATAGCTCTAGCTTCCCGACCTCCAACTGAGGAAGTAGGGGAGAAAAGGGATGTGGAGGTGAACCAAGTTCAGAAGTCCGTGGCCCCTCAATCCTCCACGACCAAGGCGACGAGGAAAGGGCGCAATTGTCCAATGATTTAATTTCATTTTCATTTCATTTCATTTATTGATTTTAATCTCTGTACCTGATGCCCCCTCCAGGACAACCTGGCGGATTGGATGATCTACTCCATAAAGGGCTCAGCGGTGCCGGCTGTAGGTGGTATCTTCGCTTCCTAGAAAAAGGCTTCGCGCCTGAGGAAGCGAGGAAAAAGATGCAACTGTTGTAAAAGCAGCGGGAGATGGCAAAAAGCTCATGGGGGCAACGAGCGTGGAAGGGCCTTCTTAGCAACCACTCATGTTATGCGTGCTATTGTTCTCTCACGAGTGGAGGTAGTAAGTTCGAGTTTAATGCCGATTCCGAACGGCGAGATTGAGAAGCTGCTTTTAGACAGTTATACTCTTTGAGCATTGTCAGTGACTCGAAAGAGGTGGAGCCGCGAAAAATTTGTTTGAAAAATTGTTTGTCTGAACTGGGATTTGAACCTAGACTGTGAGAGTCTAGTGCATATGGGTCGACTCACAAACCCAAACGGCCACGGCGACCACCTGCCTTCACTAATCTCTGTAGACTACGGAAACATACGGTGAAGGCGTTGGCCCTTCGAAAACTGATCTCGACCGCCACCGTCTCTGATTTAGAGCCTTGACCGAATCTTGGAAGGTTTCTTGCTTGCAGCCGCCAACAACGTCCCACGACAGTTGAGCACCCCGTCTTCTATCAGATGTAATTGGCTCCCAGATTTCACCACGGAGAGGTGAGGGTAGGAGCTCAAAGAAGAGACTTAGTGCAGACGCTAGTGTTTGCAGTGGAGTTAAATAATCTAGACGACCGAAGCTCAGATGGCATACATCAGGAGACTACTACTAACTTACGACAGTAAAAAGTCTCGCCTTTGGACAAATGTTGTTGGTTAAGGCCCAAATTTCCACTTTGAAATGCTTTTAAAACCGCAAGTCGAAAAATTCGACAAACTTTCTTTAAAGAATCTTTGGACAAATCCACTGCGGGATCACGTTTTGTTTGAATTTGGGAGCAATTCAATTCCCGTTAAACTTCAATATATGACCTCTTCACAGCCCCTTTAATCTGTTATTTAAAAAAATCCAGCAGCCAACCGCCTTCGAATTTCACCTTTATTTTAACGCGAGCCTACTTCATATCACATTCACTCTGCAATGGCTCGCCTAGAATTATACTCCAATCCCCCGTTCACCATTCTCAACCAAATTCACTGCATATCTTCAGGTCAAATGCCAACGCACCCACCACCCTAAAAGTATATCCCACCATTCTTTTCCATAAAAATTCATGACAATCCTCTCACAACGGCCTCCATACGGTCGTCACGGCATATAATTAATTTTCCCTTAGACAACTTTATCCATTTGCAAAAGACCGCCACCAGATTCAGACTCCCCGATGCGAGAACAATGCAATTAGTCAACAGACGCACATGTTGCTCGAGTGTAATCGGGTCGAAAGCTTGTAATTAGAGCATCGTCATCCGGTTAAATGAACCCCCGCCATTAAATTAGATGCTGCATTAAAATGCATGTAATTAATTAATGCAGGACCTCATCGGATTCGCATTTAATCTGGCGCACCTAAGTCGCTTTGACTTTGAGCCCCCGCGGTAGGTGCTCATGCATGTCTGGCGCCCAACCACGAATCAGTGGAAGTGCTATCTGCTAGATAGGATCAATTCCATCGAAATTGAATTTATTTCGTGGCCACACGCATGCATGGGAGAAGTAAAACCGGAAACTTGTAAATGAAATTAAATTATTATGACGCCTTGAGGGGAGCGGACTGGGGACATAATCCGAATTTATGTTCGGGCACGTGTTGGGAAAGGTTATGATTCTCTGGACAGTAAGGCTATTACACTTCGCTCACATTTGACATTCGGGTTTTCATTAATTTTTGAAATTGTGAAAATGTCACGACTGTGACACGCAAGCGAAATTCCTTAAACATGTCTCTGTGGCGCGAGTTAGGAGCAATTCATAAGCCATTAAGTAACTCACGTATGTGGATGAATAACTCAGTGAAACAGTGCAAGACAAGGCTGTTTGAGTCATGCACAGTTTTTGTTTGTCGGAGGTTACGACTAGTTCTTTTGAATTGACCCAGTCTTCTCAAAATCTAACCTAACGAGCACCTCTTTCTGCCTCCTTTCTCTGACGATCCTGGGAGACAGTTGTCTGTGATAGAAACTAATCAATTTTTGATCTCTTTGGTGAGGTGTATACTCAATATTGGCCAGATCATTTTAGAGGTATGGCACACAGTCCCAATCAATCACATGTTTATTCTTTCAGTTGTCAATTGGAAGCAACATTCCCAAGTTCTTGCGGTGTCATGCTTGACATCCAGCACAGGAAAAAATTTAACTGTTCCATCATCTCGTCGCAGTGTGACACGAATTGTCATCGTTTCCATCTGACACTACAATCATCAGAAGTCAAAAACAGAGACGAGTGTTCAGTTGAATGGAAAAGACTCAACAAACCACTCCCATCTCCGTTTCAAATCCACCCGTCTCGATATGTACGGATTCCTTCAATACTTACTAACTTACTCACTCATCAGGCCTGCGACTTCCATCGCTGATGGTCCCGAGAACGCTGCTTTCAGTCATTAAGTTGTCTTCCATCCGCGATCACTTGGTCTTTATTCCGGAGGTTTAGTCTTCCTCTCCTTCTCGAACCAGAAGGCTCTGATTCGAAGACCCTCTTTGCTGGAGACTTGGTTTCATTCGCTCGAAGTGGCTGAGCCAGTTTAGCCTACGGGTTATTGCCTTCTGGACTATGTCCACACCTTTGTACAGCTCACAGAGTTTGTGGTTGTGTCTTTTCCTCTATTCGCCCTTCTCGCAGACAGAATCCAACATCCGACATAGAATTTTTCTTTCAAAGGTACAAAGAATCAGCTGGACAGTCCTGCTTATCGTTCGGATCTATACAGCATCTATACAGGATTAGGGTTTTGTGGATCATAATTTTGGTCCTTCGAGTCAAAAGTTTTAACTCAAGATGTTTGGGTGGTCCAGTGAAAACGGACGATGATAATTGTAAATAAAACAAAAAGTTTTCAGAGAATTATCTTAATATTTTTTATTATGATAGAAGGATCTATGACAATTATGTGTGAAACAAAATATCGGCCAAATGCTCGCCACGACTTCATACTGAGACATAATTGAGGTTCAATCGTTCGTCGTCAATGTGCCGAATTATCTCATCCTTTAGCTCTTGAATTGTTCTTGGCTTATTGACGTACACTTTTTCTTTTAAATATCCCCAAAGAAAGAAGTCCAAAGGTGTCAAATCACATGATCGTGGCGGCCAATTAACATCGCCACGTATCTCACGTCGGGGGGCAAAAGAGTAATTGCTTCGTTTGGCTGTGTGGCAAGTGGCACTATCTTATTGGAAGCACATGTCATCCAGGTCCATATCCTCAATTTCTGGCCACAAGAAGTTTGTTGTCATCTCGCGATAGCTTACACTATTCACGGTAACTACTTGGCGGACCTCATTTTCGAAGGAGTACGGCTCGAAGACGCCGCCAGCCCATAAACCGCAATGTTTTCCGCAGAACGAACTGGGCGAGCATGCACAGGTGTTTCCTACAGACCCGGTTTGCTGAAATTTGAGCACAATTCTACCGATTGTGGACACATTTGGTCGATTATGCTGACCAAACAAATCACGAAGTGCACGAAATGCATTTTAACGACCATTTTCGTAAAAGGCTTCAACAATCTTAACGCGCTGCTCAATTGTGTACCTCCCGGTTGAATTTGTCAAACACTGAAACAAAGAAATGCCAAATTAAGTTTGGCAAAAAAACTTGACGTTAAAGTGTGACTCACAATTAACATCGTGCCATCGTGGTTGAACCATCCTTTACAAGCCGAAATAGCAGCGGGTCTCCACCAAGATGTCGTTTGGTGAGTTCACGTTTGCCCAGAAGTAGACAAACTCTTTAACTACCACAAAATTGTAGCTGTCCATTGTGATGTTTGGTCCTACATGATGTTCGACAATCGATTTTTACTGGACGGCATATATTCCTTGAATAGAAAATAGAAACCTGTTCCTGGCATAAAAGTCTAAAAATTTCTTTCGCACTTTTAGGGAGGAATTTATATTTTTCAGAGAGAAGGCAAGAAGACGAACCCCTGTGATCTCTGCCATTTATTTGTCCAAGAAATCGAAAGTGATCAGGTGAAGAATAACATCAGACGTATCTGGAGAAGTGCTTCTAAGAGCACTACTTATTCAGAAGAATGTTTGTCCCTAAACCTTCCCCTTGGTGGCTTTATCTAATATAAGGCATAACAACTACGCCATACGCCAGGAAGGGCCGAAGACCGGAAAAATGTGTCACGAATATAAGTTTCGTTTGATTATCTTAATGATAATAGTGGACGTTTGTCTCTATCAAAGTCAATACATCGAGGATATTTGTGTCTTGCGTCAGTGAGGACATGTCGGGTTGGCTGACGTTTCGACCATCCGTGTATCGCCTGTATGGATTCCTTTGCGAGATAATCTCGTGCTGCTTATAACCATATTACAACACTGAGATCGATACAATTGATATCTTTAGTAAAGATGTACACTGGCGAGGGGTTCACTGTGGCATTCACATTCTGCGTCCCATTGAAATTTGGAAAATTTACGGATTTGAGGTCTGATTGGTCGCACCACCTCTGGACTCTACTTTTGAAATAACAATAGAAAATATCATTTTAGAGGAATTTCTGCCAACTTTGTCAATGCGAACTATACTGTTCCTGGTTTGGATGGGATAATTCAGTTTCACTGATCAAATTTGCTTTTCGATAAAGAAAATATAAAATAAATAATAAAAAAAAAAAACAAGAAAAAACATTTTCCAAAACATTTAGATGTCCACGACATGACATCTACAATGACATTTTTTTAGTCATTCAAAGAATAAATCATCTAAACTTAAAAACAAGTCGTCTTTTGTCGCGAATATTCTTCTTACTGCCAAAAGACGAATGAAACAAGAGAATTCGCCTGACTACAAACATTGAATTCCTTGTTTAATTAATAAGGACTTCCTTTGTAATTGCATCACAACCCACTATGCGAATTGGCTTAACCATAAATGTCTTTGCCCGAGAAGCATTTGGCTATCCTGCAGTCGGCCACCTGTACCTTGAAGTATTGTCAAAACGTCGCAAAAGGTAATGTCGTAAAAAATTAAAAGATAATAAATAAAAAATAAAAAAAAATTTAATTGAACCATAAACCTTTTGCGTCGAAGTCGATTCAATTAAATACAACGTCACAAAAATTCCCCGATGTACTCTTAAAACTCAAATATGGCATTTGTTGAAATAACATCGCAAAAGGATGTAAATGTGAGCAGAACTTGACTCGGCACCCAATAACATGTTGGGTCTCAGTATTTTGCGTTTGATGGCACTAATTTCGTGAATGCGGCATGAATATGAGTCAGAAATTATAGGGAAGCGTGCGCGACATTATTCTTTTTATCGTTTCTTCAGACTTATGCCTGAGAGGATGTTCTTATCTAATGCTTATAAGATTTTTGGATATCTATAGCAAATATGATGGAGCCGACTGGATGGAGCAGTTAGTTAGGTGCCTGCCCCAAGTAAGAGGGGTCGCAGGTTCGAATCCCAGTGAAATCGAATCTGGTCTAGTCACCATTTGCCGTTAGGATCAAACGGCAATAGAGTAGGTTGCTGCCTGGCAGTACAATGGACCAGTTTTGGGTCTGAGTGCTCCAGTGTAATGTTTCAAAAATCATCCGAAAAAAAAAACCCATTGCAACAACATCATTTTAAAATGTTTTGCGTCTTCAGACATTTCTGTCCCACCATGACCTATTAAGCCCAAATGAAATAAGACCAAATTTCAAATTTGACATCATTTTTTAATTGAAATATTCAACAAAGAACATTTAACTCCTCGTTATTTAATAGTGGATGCGTTTGGCGCATTACGTCCAGCTGAGTAATCTATCACAAAACTGTAAAAGAAAATAGAAGAGACTGGCTCTGTAACAGAAGAACTAAGACCTATCCATCACTGAAATTCACGCTCTGCAGAAAGTGCTGGCTGTCTTTAGTGAAAGTGTTGAAGAAGATACAATAGGACAGCATTAGGGTTCACCTTATGGCACATTATGGCATATTTTTCATTTAGATTTGCATCTATACCCTCTATGCAGCTGACCACGTTATGTGTAGGACAAAGACCGATTGGGTACTTGTATGACCAATTTTCACACAACATTTTCTTTTGCAATGAGCCTCAGTATTTCTTACTCGACTAATACGTTAACAAATAAAATTGTGGCCTATGGGGAAGTAAAAGTCCGCATGAAACTGTCAAAAATCCACAAAAAATGGGGTAAAATTTGGTCTGGTGGTGTAATTTGTCCATACATTTTCGAGTCTGAAGGAATTGTAGCCGTCACCACCAATTCTCATCGCTATAACCAAATGTTAACCGTTTTTCCCCTAAAATCGAAGATACAGTTGTGGAAGACATGTGGTTTCAACAAAACGTTGCAACATCTCACACAACCGTAACGTATAAGAAATAGTTATTCCGCGATTGGTGATGTGAAATGTCCACCAAGATCGTGTGATTTTTCACCGTTGGATTCTTTTTGTGGTGTCTGTGCTAAAGATCGTGTTTTTGCACACAATCTTCAAACTATTGCCGCTTTAAAAACAAATATTCGTCAAGTTATGACAAAGTTATTGAATGAATTGAAATGTCATCAAAATGTATGTTGTCAGAATCGAGTCCAGCTCCCTGAAATTCCCTAGGATGATATTTGAATAATTTTACATTCCAATTATAATGGCAAGATCTACATAATATACTAAAATGAAAATTTAGTCAAAATCTAAATTATAAATGTTTTGTATTACAATTTACTTTCGGAACCACAAATTGGATGACCCTTTAGAATAAAATTCTGTCAAACAGTGACAACCAACATTTTTCTTGCAGTGATTATTTCAATACATTTTCCAAAACGATTTAAGATAAATATACTTGCTCTAATTAATTTTTTCTTCATGTCTTCTATTCAAATATTTCGAAAATTTACGAACACATAAGGAAAAGATTATCGGTACACGGAGATTTTTGAAAATTTTATTTTTAAACTACAAATCAAAAGTCATTTCAACATCACATAAACTTTATCCAAATAAGGTACAGTGCAATACTCATAAGAGTGGGGGGCGTCATCAAAAACTCGCTTCCACTTCCGAACACATCCCCTCGCACGAAATTCGATTTCGAATAAACGACATTCGATCGTCTTCCATCACTGAGCCATACATCTCCATCCCACTGCCTGTACGTACACAAATTAAATTTAATTTTAAAATATAAAAATGTCCTTAAATGTAATTAACACAATCAATATTTTATACTTTTCGAATGACAATATTTATCTACTATCACCACTTGAAGTTTCAAAGCAATTTGAAGAGTAGATGTGTAGGTACACATTTTGTGTCGAGTGTAAATTAAATTGTTCGTCCTTTTAACAGTAAAGCATACAAAAATGTATCCAGGTACAGAATCTTTTGTAAACATAGTCAACTAACTTATATGACATGAGGGGGAGATACCTTAAGAGTAGAATTTACAGAGTATGCATATGGGTTTGTCAGAATTAGTTTAAGGCGCTGCTTAGAATTAATTTCCCGCGAGGCTATGACGCGTAAGCTGCTGACACACGGGCCTCCAGGATGACATCGTGGCTGTGACGTGAATTTATTCGCTCGCATTTGTTGAATGAAACAGAAATGATGCTGCCAAGCTGAGCGTCGAAAGCGTTCTGAAAAAATGTCTGACTTTGTCACAAATTGACCGGTATCCGCGAACGTCTCAATCCGAAATAAATAAGACTTAAATTAATCGAAGGTATCTAGTGTTGACATAAAATCTTAACTTTGCACTTATGAAAGTATGTAACTATGAATCTTTTGGCGTCTAGTTTTGATATTAAATTGAGAACATCGAAAGCTTATAGGACTGACAGTTTTGACAGGATCAGCGGAATGACAATGAAGCCTAGTTTTTGAGCAACCAATTGGGGGGCGGAATTGCATCGGTCGGTGAAGCAATCCTGGCAGAATATCTGCGAGCTGTCGTGGGGCTTGAGGCAGTTGACTGAATCTGACTTGTTGATGTAGAAGCAGAAGCGTTTAGTCACCACTATGCCATTAACTGAAATAAAGGAAAATGTTAGCGATTACTTTTTCTTTTGTAACTGATTTTACTCACCCTCCTCTACGGTCTTCCGACAAGCTGGGACCAGGAACTCAGAGGTGCTGTTGCATACTTTGACTGCACTGTTGCCCAGCTTCTCGAGGACTTCAGGAATTTTGTCCTCTTGGAATGTTCGACCGCAGAATTCATCTCCCACCACCTCAGAGCCACATTGGTAACATTCGAGAGGTCGGGCAGCTGCAAATAAAAGAATACAATTTTTGGAAACGTTAATGAGTATCAAAGACAAGAGAGCAGTTACGTATGAGTTCAAGAGCATGGACTTCTGAATCAGATAGGGATTGGATTAGCAAAAGACTCCCCAGGCATAGGTCAGTTTTGAGGTCAGAAGTCAAGTAAAATTTGCACCAACTTTGTCTCGTATATTTTTTCACCTACAATTCCATATTTTTAAGAAAGCTAAGCAGAAGTTTTATGTCTGGGCGGCAAGCTATCTTGTGATTGTCATTCTAGAGAAGATCGTGCAAAACTCACTGGCCAATGCAAGAGACACGATCTTCCAAAAGTCCGTCCAACTATTGGCATAAGGTTCACTTTTGTGTCTTGCTCTCCTTTCTTCTTCCTTTCTTTTAAAGACGCTAATCAGCTCCGCATTCCTTGGTACTGTCCACCTTTCGGCTTTATATAGCAAGATTGACAGGATTAGGGTTTTGTATAGCATAATTTTGGTCCTTCGAGTCAAGAGTGTCGATCTCAGGTGGACGAACCGAAGAAGCAGCCGTTAATAGTAATAATAATAATGACGGCGCTACAGTCCGAGCTGGACCTGGGCCTAACTTCTCAGCCAACCACTCGTGTTGTGCGTGCTATTGTTCTCTCACGAGTGGAAGGGACCTACAGTTTAATGCCGACTCCGAACGGCGAGATTGAGAAGCTTTTTCTAGACACTTATACTCATTGAGTATTGTCTGTGCCTCGAAAACAGTTTTTTTTTTGAAAAATTGTTTGTCTGGACTTGGATTCGAACCGAGACTTAAAACTGTAGTGCGCATGAGTCGACGCAAGAACACACAAGGCCACGGCGCCCAGAAGCAGAAGCAGAAGCAGCCGTTGTCAGAGGCAATTCTACGTCGGATATCCACTAGGATGTCGTTTGTGGAGATCACGTTTGACCCGACGTAGACAAACTCCTGAACTACCTCAAAATTGTAGCTATCGTTTGTAACATTTTGTCATAAATGATGAGCGGTGGATCGATTTTTGATCGACAGCATCTTCTCCTTATTTACCCTAAGGCGAGCTTGTTTCGCGTGTTCTTCGATCGGGGTGAATGGTTTTACAACTGCCCGCTGCGAAAGCCCGACAATGTCTCTGTCATCGGCGTAACCCAACAGCTGGACCGATTTGCTAAGGATAATGCCTTCCGTGCTTACACCTGCTGCCCTTCGCGCTATTTTTACCAGAACTAGATTGGAGAAATCACACGATAGCGCATCTTCTTGTCGCAATTCGTCGCAGGTTTCAAACGGTTCGAGAGTTCTAGCCGCATTGTCACGTGCCGATTAGTGCGGTGCAAAAGGCCTTTAGAGGCGCCGTGGCGTAGTGGGTAGGTGCGTCGACTCGATGTTGTCGGCGTAAAGCGTAAAGCATTTTCAGCTACTTCTACGGTAAGGTTAGCAGCAATCAACAACTTTGCCTAGTATTCCCAGGGCTTAGCCCCAGTGCATGACCTTTTTTTCTTCGGAGGATTTTTGAAACACTTCTGCAGCATTCAGACTCAAAATTGGTCGATTGTACTACCAGGTAGCAACCTACTCCAGTACCGTTTATTTTGATTCCAACGGCGAATGGTGACTGGACCAGATTCGATTTCACTGGGATTCGAACCTGGGACACTTAGAACTTGAGGCAGGCACTTAACCAACTGCGCCATCCAGTCGTGTGGCTTAGTGTGGCTTTACAACCTGCAGTCTGTCACTAATACTAAACCGAACCCAACCTAAGCACTTTCCATTGCAAAAAGAAGGAATGGGATCAAAAAATTCTGAGCCAACCATAATAGCCGTACAATAAGCTTATGTCAAAGGAAACGAAAGTTAACAGAAGCATCATCAAATTTCAGGGTGACCATAATTGATTTTAAAAACTTAAGGAGAACTCAGCTGTCAACTGGCATTTGCATACAGAGAGCGATTCATTTCGCTCCCGCGTAAGCAGAAATGAACGAACTTAACAAAACTGAACGAAGCGGTCACAGAGTATCTTTTTTTTGTGTATTCGATCGGTTGTTTCAGTTCTCTTAAATTTTCGTACTTCGTACATTATTGTTGGCCCTGTTGTTGTTGGCCATTTGAAAATGAAAACTGCCCTTTATTGGAACACACATATCTTTTGATTGGCATATTACTCACCGGATACGTCAAAATATCGAAATCATGCGAATATGGCCAACCTTCTTCCTAACTTTCGTTGAGATTTTTGTCTAAAGCATCCAATTGCAAAATTTCATACGGATAGGCTTACAGCAATAAAAAAAATGAAAGTAATACAGATTTACAAACAGACGAATGGACGGACATGTCAAAACCAAAAGGGTTCCCTTTTTGATTGACTCTCATCATGACATGACATCATCATCCATAACGTCTGTCGATTCTCCACTGAGTTTTGTTCTGTTCAGGAGATTCGAGTTTTATTTCATTCAGATTAAAACATAATTTCTGCTTGGTCGTAGTTTAGATTAACACCAAGTCGAGTAGTAGTATTAACACCAAGGGGTAGAAGAGGGGCTATAAAGTTGACACGAAATTACACATAAGTTCTGTACAGCAGACAAGTCCTTAAGTCGCCAGTTATTAAGTCGACTAAGGAAATTCATCTATTTCTGTGTTGTGTCGTTGTTTTCCCCCATGGAGCCAGAAAGTCTCGTATACAGAAAAAGGGCATTCGGAAAATTCTCTCATTCTTCTGCTTAATTTCATCGCTTGGTTAAGAACGTCTCAACTCATGAATAACCAAGATTTAAGTAATCATTAAAAAGAGCATCAATTATATCGCCTACTTGTTGATTCTCATATTTTCGTGTCTCCCATATTCAGTAGCAACCTATGCAATCACAAATTGCAATCGAATTCACTGAATTGTCACATCAAATGAAACGAGTTTCACCCAATTAAAGTTGAAGACAGATAACCAGCTCCTGTCAGCCGCATGTCACTTTATTTAATGAATTATTCCCATCGCCATCAAATTAAAAGAGACATGTTCATTTAAAGCTGTTTCCCGTGTGGGGAATTATTTTTCTTTGCAGTCGTCCCATCGATTGCACTTCAATCAGCAACAATGCAACACCGTCTCACAAAAGCACCTGCAATGATGGCTGTTCAGGGAAACAAACATAAAAATCGATCCGGAACAGAAATTCCATCGAATGCAGGTCTTTATCGAGGGAAATAAACTCTTCAGTTGCAATTATTTACAAAGTCCACAGAGTGTCTTCTGGATTTTGAGCAGAGATGGCATTCACTGGCACCTGTCAAAACTCATCACAACGCATGATTTCATACGTGAAACAACGCAAAGGATGTCGGTAAAAAAAACAATTTCATCGGATTCAATGAAATCCTCACACACAATAACCCCAAAAACATGTTCGACCAACTCCCGTTCTTACAGTAACCCCATTAGTCCTCCGCTGATGACGGGCGGGGTAACAAGGCGACGCTGATGTTGTTGCCATGTGGAGCATGTATTTGAGAAAAAAAAAGACGGAGACTGAAAACTGGAACTGCCGACAAATTGGCGCCAATATTTTCTCAATTTGGGGGATGAAATGCGGGTTGAGTGTCGCCAGTACAAATCGCCAATGTCGACGTCGCCACGATGCGAAAGCTCCCAGACAATCACTGGAAGGATACGTACATAATTCTGTGTTGCTCTTCCGCTGATACTGATTTTCGTGCGTGTTCAGTTCACCCCCTGCCATCGGTGGGGCGCTCTTTTATCTCTGCGAGACTAGAAGGATGTTTGTTTGAACGATGATGTCAGAGATTCCTTCTCTGGCGTGCCATCTTCAACCACGCAGCAGTGTAATGACGAGATTTATTTACGAGCAGCCACCCCCGGCTGGGAGACTTTAGTCGGAGGCGGTGACTGAAATCAGGTCAAGGAATCGGAGAAACGGAGATGCGTGACAGAGGGGAGTTGGATTACTGCGAACCTTCATTGAGTGTCATTGTGCAGAATTTTAATGAAGTATTGAATGCAAGCTCTTAGACTGACGGGGATTATGTCGTTGTGGCTGTGGTCTGTAAAAAGGCAGACCTCATTTGCGTCGCAGTTCGGCCAATGATTCAATTGATTAAGTGAGTCAAACTAATGAATGTGTTCGGAGGTTTATGGATTACCCCGAAGATAGTCGAACTAAAAGGTCGATTGAAGGTTGGCAAACTTAGTCCCAAAACTTTCCGACATCAGTCACGAGATGAGGAGGAAAACGGTTGTAAAAGAAGAATCTATTGATCTTCCTCGGTTTCATGGCGCAATAAAAGTGACTCTTGACATTTTAAGGTTATTGTCTTCCTCTCGGCGGATGGGTGAACAAATATCCGAGGCGATTCCGAGAGAGAACATCTAAAACGATAGTTATGTTCATATCTGTTGTTTTCCGTTTTTGAACCATTTGACATTTATCGACCGACCAAATCGGTATCGTGGAGGGGTGTTGAACATGCCCACTGGCGGTGATGGTATGCACAGGATTCTTGAAGATTCTTGTTGAACTCAAAATTTCTTTCCTTGGATCCATTGAAAGTTATGAAATGTACGTTAACAGACAGGAAACTGTGGTGGTTGAATCCAATTCGATTTAACTCGAGGGCTATTCGGAAAGAAAACATGCGAAATAAACTGAACCTTATTTGAAAGAAATATGTTGGGGGGTTTGTTATTTGAAAACCTCGAGGAATTTTCTAGTCTAAAGTGATTCAGTGCTGTGCGTTGTACAATTGCGTCTGAATATGTAACCAGTCAATGTTTCAATCTACAAAAATTCAACAATCATCGCAGAAAGACAATAAATCAAACTTCTGTCGCTTTGAACCTGCTCATATGTTTTAGGCATCCTTAAAGTTGCTTTCTAAAATAAAAGTTAAAGTAAATTTAATAAAATTTATTTGTCGAATCATTCTTCCAAATTGTACTCAATCCGAGACTCCCATAAGTAAGAAGTCCAGAGTTCGCAAGGAAGGATTATATTGTTTTTGAATAAATTTAAAAAACATAAAAACAAAATTTGTAAAGTTTCAAAATTCTCTTATTGAGTGCAGTCAAAAGTCACTTATTAGTCCCAAAAAGTTTGGAAAGTTTTTATGACATTTTTATCACATTTCCACATCACTTTCATAAAAAATTGTTTCACATTTCTTCGAAACTACGAGTGGAGGGGATATACAGCTTAATACCGACTCCGAACGGCAAGAACGAGAACGAGACAGTTTTACTCTTTGGACATTGTCAGTGACTCGAAAGAGGTGGAGCCGTGAAAAAATGTTTGGTGTTTTTTCGGGAATTGAACCGACAACATCGAGCGTAGGAGTCGACGCACCTACCCACTACGCCACGGCGTGATTAGGTGATTAATGAAATGAAAATGATACTGGGCTCTGCTACGCTCAAAATCAGTGGAAAAATTCTGAAAGAAATCCAGTTGAGGTAAGAAAAAGTTGTGCATCTGATTCGTAAAGCCTTCACTAGGAGGAGAGGTGACGTCTGTGAAAGATCTCTGGAAGTCTCTTTTCAAGGCGGAATGGGCAGCATCCATATAAGCAGTATCCATATAAAATACCTCAACTCGATCAGACGACCGATAACAATACACTATGACAGTCAAGCGATATAGAGCTATAGTGTTGGATATTCCGACAGAGAAACTGCTCAAGTTGTACAGATTGAACGTAAAGGAAAACTCCAGTGCAAACATGATTACCATATGGGAGGTTCCCCGACATAGAGGGATCGAAGTAAAAGAAAGAACAGACATATTTACAAAAGATGCTCTACCCTTTGTAAAGACGGCGCTAAGTTATTAAGGCAGAAGAAGATGAATCCTTTGAAAAAGTAAATAAACGAGGACTGAATATGGAAATTGGGGCAATGATCAGCCTCAGTCGCAAGGATGTATACGTCGTGATGCCAATCCTTACCATATACTGTACAATTTGCACTACCCTCACAGCAATTAATGAAGAAGCTGCGAAGACGAAGAAGAAATATAACCTATTTGCCATCTGCTTTATGGTAAGGGAAGGAAATTGCGGCTTCTGGACAAAATTTTCTTTAACAAGCTGAAAGATCTGAATAAGCTGCAACATCCTCTTAAGAATAAGACAAAAATCTGGGTAGTTTTAGCCATCAGTGGAAGGCGATAGTATATCCCATTCTCACGACTGGATGGCGCAGTTGGTTAAGTGTCTGCCCCAAGTTAGAGGGGTCCCAGGTTCGAATCCCAGTGAAATAGAATCTGGTCCAGTCACCATTTGCCGTTGGGATCAAATTAACGGGACTAGAGTAGGTTGCTAATTGGCAGTACAATGGACCAGTTTTGAGTCTGAGTACTCAAGTAGTGTTTGAAAAAAAATCCTTCCAAAATCAAAAAAAAATCCACGGAATGTATCAGAATTCGATTTGACCAAGCAACTAACTAACTTTTCAGCGAGTATGCAACAATGATTTTGAATGTGTTTTTATTTCCGCAGGTAATAATATAATAATAATAATAATAATGGCGGCGCTACAGTCCGAGGTCGACCCGGTCGACCCGGGCCTAGCTTCTCAGCCAACCACTCGTATTGTGCGTGCTATTGTTCTCTCACGAGTGGAGGGGACCTACATTTTAAGGCCGACTCCGAACGGCGAAATTAAGAAGATTTTTTCTAGACAGTTATACTCTTTGATCATTGTCAGTGACACGAAAGAGGTGGACGCCGTGAAAAAATTGTAGGTGTTTTTTTCGGGAATTGAACCGAGAACATCAAGCGTAGGAGTCGACGCACCTACCCACTATGCCACGGCGCTCACAGGTACGAAGATATATCGGAAGCAGCACAATCTGAGCCGTCTAATGCAAAAGCACAACTTTCCAATCTCATACCGTTAAATAAATAATGCATGAAAATCAATTTAACTTATTTTGCTTGCATCTAAATTGAAAAGCAAAGCAATTCCATTCCAAAAATTCAAAATAAACAATTAGAAAGCATTCAACCTGGGCAGGTAAGACATCAATCACATTTCAATATATTTAATTTTTGAAATACCCACGCACGGAACTGTACGAACAGCTGGATCAATGAAAATAAAATCTAAAGTGAACGGCGTATTTTTTTTATCGTAAATAGAGGAAATTCTATGAATTAAGCTCACAGTTGTGGCTGTGGGATTAGAGACACTTGAAAATAATTTTAATAAATCATAAAAATAATAATTGATTTATTATTTCGATTTAAATAAAAAAATTAGTCAATATTTTGAAAGGCAAATAGAGCTCTGGTGTAATAAGTTGTCGAAAGGGGTTTTAGGCATAGCTTGAACTCAGCGAGCCGTCAATGAGGCGTTTGTTGGTATTGAAACTGAAGCAAACAAAGGCCTGGCTGTAAACGAGGGCAGAGCGATGTATATGCTGTCATCTAGAAAGGACGTACAATGGGTACACAATGGGCTATAATTTCAAGGTAGTCCAGAACTTCGTCGCGGGAAACAGTACAAACAACATCATTACCGAGATCAAACCCAGAAGAACTCTTGCCAACCGATGTTTTCTTTTTGGCTCAAAAAGCAATTAAGTAATAGAGCCCTGGCCTGGCCGTGTGGGTTCGTGCGTCGACCCATGCACATTAGACTTTCACAGTCTAGGTTCAATTTCAAGTTCAGACAAACAATTTTTCAAAAAAACAATTGTTCACGGCTCCACCTCTTTCGAGTCACTGACAATGCTCAAAGAGTAATAACTGTCTAGAAAAAGCTTCTCAAACTCGCCTTTCGGAGTCGGCATTAAACTGTAGGTCCCCCCCACTCGTGAAAGAACAGTAGCACGCACAACACGAGTGGTTGCTGAGAAGCTAGGCCCAGGTCTACCTCGGACTGTAGCGCCGCCATTATTATTATTATTATTAATAGAGTCCTCTCTCGGAAGGCCAAGTTGACTCTGTACAAGACCTTGATCATCCCAGTCATGCTTTACGGCGCAGAGGCATGGACAATATCCCAAGCGGATGAACAGTCTCTTGGTCTTTTCGAGAGAAAAGTTCTGCGCGCGATCTTTGGTCCTGTTTGCGTTGATGGCATTTGAAGGAGAAGATTCAACAAAAAAAACTGTGTGGGCCTTACAGCCACATGAATCTAGTTAGGCATCTATAGATCCAACGCCTAAGATGGCTAGGCCATGTGGCGTATGAACAACTTGGCTCCGGCCCGAAGAATCATTGACTCTGAACCAGTGGGAGAACGCAGCAGAGGGCGTTTACGTCTAGGGCGGCGCACCCAAATGGAGAGGGACTTTAACCGGTAGTAATAGACTACTGATAGCTACCTCATTGCGGTCACAGATGTTCTTAGAGAAGTTGGCCCCTAGTTAAACGCGCCAAAGGATCGCTAGAGGCTGGCACATACGGAGAAAGTGTAGAGTCTTCTCTACTTCCTTTCCATTGAGACAGCTTCTGCAGGAATCATTTTATTATTACACCGAATCTTCCGGCATATTCCCCTAAATGTCAGTGTCTTGTAATTACACCCACCATGATGTCGGTTTTTAAACTATCAACAGAGATCAAATTTCGGGATCATACGCTGTAACTACTGTCACACAGTTTTGTATATAGGTACCATTACTCGACACGGCCATTAAGCCATGTTTGTGTACAACGTTATAAACTCAAAAGTCCAACGTGTACATTTATTCTTGTCGAAGACTGTACTTTTCCATTATCATACATTTTTGCAAACAAAACGAAAAAAACTGAGAGAGCAAAAACTTTTTTTAATACATTCTGTGGCCACTTTAATTGTACACATGAACTTGCGTTTGTTTACGCGACTAGACCACTCACACCGAGGTAAAAATGTGTATCCCGGAGCTTGTTTAAAGCCGTAAATTTCTCAAGAAAATAACTCATAAATTCGCTAATGGATGCATCCGACTGCCATTGCAGGCCGAGTGAGATCACTAATCGATGCGGAACGTGCACTTCTTCCACCACGGGTGGGAAAATTCAGTTTTCAGGGATAAACTTAGAAAATTATTACCTTCGCCTATCCATGGATGATGTATTCGTGTGTCCTGCTAAATGTGTGCTTAAAAGCTTAGTTTTTTCTGTTGGTGCTGCTGCACCCTTTCGAAGGGGTTGGAGCACACGGTCATATTTGGGGTGCGGTTGCGGCTGGTTTGTCTGCACATTCAAACACTTCTGAGTAATGTATTGGTATTCAAATGCCTTGAACAGTGAAAAATAATATCTTTGTTGGCCTTTTCTTTCGCCGAGAACATGAGACGTTGTGCATGTCTGACGGGGTGTGGGGCATGGAGGGCATGTACCCCTGAGACGTCATTACCCATTCGAGTCTTCATTAGGGCGTAGGCGAGTGTGTTTTTTTCTTCGTTGAGAGAAATTAATTAAGGGAGGTGTATGGACGGCGGCGCTTAATCAGGCATCGACACAGCGGTCGGCTGCCAGCGGGAAGGGAGCAGTTTATTTTTAAATCTCCACCAATCTGCTGTGATGTACACGAGATGTGACGTACTTGCGAGATAATTTCTCGTCTTTCTTTTGTTTTCTCGTCTGTGAATGGATTTTTATTGATCAAGAGGCTACGCTGCCGGTGAAATGTTAATTTATTTGCCTCTCAAGGCATTTAGTGTCTTCCGATAGGCACTCAATCCAATTTATGTCGCCGATGAGTGATGTCAGAGCGATTGGGGTCAGGTGAGGGTAAGAGCCTGATGACATCCATCAAGACACCATTTAAGTCATATGTTCGATGAACTTATCAGTGCGGTCATTTTGAGGGGGAGCAGAGATGTGAGAGAAATTCTGCGAATTTTGCCAGGAAAATCAAGAATCGAAGATGGAACACATCTGTGAGAAGAGCTGAGAGGTGTGGAGACTTTTGCTGGCAAGTAAATACAGTGACGTCAAGGAAATTGAAGAGAGAGTACTAGTACATCTGTTTCCATCGGATTTCTTCTACCTTGAACTTGATGAGCCTTAAATGTTTTGCCAGTTGCTAGAGATCAGGAAACATTAGTTATGAATGACGACACTGGATTGCTTCAATTGTTTGGAATACTTCGCAGTCACAGCCATGACTGTAGTGATTCCTTGCAGACATCGAAGTGCTGTCACTAATAAAAGAACGCTCGAAACTTGACTGTTTACGACGGCAATGTCGCTAAAAGCACATCTGTCGAATTTGTTGTGAAATGTCCAATATTGTACGGCAAATGGAAGATAACAGCGTTGAACGCCGTCCCCAAATCATCAAATTTAATGGACCGATCTTCGGCACGTTCTTTTTTCGGAGTATTTTTGAAGCTCTACTGGAGCACTCAAACTCAAAACTGAGTCCATTGTACTGCCAGGTAGCAACCTACTCCAGTAGCGTTAATTTGATCCCACCGGCAAATGGTGACTGGGCCAGATTCGATTTCACTGGGATTCAAACCTGGGACCCCTCTAACTTGGGGCAGGCACCTAACCAACTGCGCCATCCAGTCGACGCGATGACGAAACATCACATGTGGCTTCACGGGAGCACTCTCTATTACCACTTCAACCAGTTCATTGGAACATCTTGTGCGTTGATGAACGGAATGTCGACAATCTCCCACTGTCTTAAAAAAATTCCACACCGAACGACGAATAGTGTTGTCAGACGTTGCTTGTTGGCAACGATATTTTCGACGAGAACTGAACGACTGTTTTTAATGTACAGTGTCACTTTTTCGGCGCACTGTTTCTGTATAAAGGGATGCGAGGCTAAAATTTGTGTTTCAAAAACATGTCAACTCAAGCCAATCGCTTAATAAATATTAAAGTTATTAAATGTTTACATACCGACTTAAAAGATGGCGCACCTTGCAAATGCCTCCGGGAAAAACCAGATCCACCGTATCACTGGAGGACTCCCCAGAAAGGGGCGAAGCGAAGCACGCCGTGCACACGAGTGTTAATAAATTCGAGTCAGCATTTACACTTTTGTAGTAGAGCCCTCTCTCGGAATACCAAGCTGACTTTATACAAGACCTTGATCCCCCATTAAGTAACTCACATATGTGGATGAATAACTCAGTGAAACAGTGCAAGACAAGGCTGTTTGAGTCATGCACAGTTTTTGTTTGTCAGAGGCTACGACTAGTTCTTTTGAATTGACCCAGACTTCTCAAAATCCAACCTGACGGGCACCTCTTTCTGTCTCCTTTCTCTGGCGATCCTGGGAGACCGTGGTCTGTGATAGAAATTAATCAATTTTTGATCCCTTTGGTGAGGTGTATACTTCAGTTGTCAATTGGAATTCTGAGAGAAGACAAGAAGACGAACACAATTCTTCGCTGCCATTTATGTTCCAATTAAAGCTAGATTGATCAGGTGAAGTAGAACATGGGTCGTATCTGAGGAAGTTCTAAGGGCACTACTTATTCAGATGTAAAATCTTTTTTAACGGTAAAAGCTGTCATATGAGGATTAAAATCAATGAAAAGGTGATGCGTATCGATTTGAGACTTGGTAGTTACCCGTCAAATTTTTGATTGTTGTGCCGACTTCTTCAATACTGAGTGGAGGGACTACTTTATCGGCTGGAAAGCAGTTGCTGGAAGTAAACTCACTGTTATCTGCGGACCGATAACATGATTTAAGTTTTCGAAAAGTATTGGTACCTTTCCCAAAACCTACTGGGTGCCTTTACTGTCCCTAGACTGGGGATAAGCTACTTGTCCGTCTTCTAATCCGATACCTACGCAGAAAATGGTCAATGTCCATATATCCAGGATATTTAACGCTTGTCTTGCTTCATGTTCGATTTGGTTGGTGATTTGAACATCCGCGGATTACCAGGTTAGTTGTGCTGTTTATTACCATACTACGACCATGAGATCAATGCAACCAATTTCATTAAGAGAGACGTATACTGGCGAGGATCATCTTCAAGTATGGAACTCTTCTAAATCCACAAATGAAGATCTGAAAACAAGCACACACTTGTGTTTTTGTTTCCTTGTTTGCTAAAATAGTTACCTTTGTTTTGAAAGAAACCATCTTCGTGACTTAAATGTTTAATAGTTTGATATATCCGCAGTAGGTTCACTAAAGTTCGTTTTCTTTTTTTTATTCGACTTGTGATAATATCCGCTTACATACATCCTCTTGCCTATGGAAGAGCTACATCCGATAGAGCTGACTAAAAGTCTCAAATACAGTCCTACTTTACGGCTCAGAGGCATGGACAATATTCCAAGCGGATGAACAGTATCTTGGAATTTTCGAGAGAGAAATTTCTGCGCGCGGTCTTTGGCCCTGTTTGCGTTGATGGCATTTGGAGGAGAAGGTTCAACCACGAACTATATGGGCTGAACAGCGACATGAGTCTAGCCAGGCGTCTACGGATTCAACGCCTAAGATGGCTAGGCCATGTAGAGCGTATGGACAACTTAGCTCCGGATCGAAGAGTCTTCGACTCTGAGTCTGTGGGACGCAATAGGGGACATCCACGTACAAGGTGGCGTACACCTTCGGCAGGCTTGGTGTGCGAAACTGGAGACAGCTGGCGAAAGATCGTGCTGGCTGGAGAAGCATGTTGGGTGAGGCCCAGGTCCACCTCGGACTGTAGCGCCCCAAGAAGAAGAAGATATACACTTTTGAATGTTCCTGTGCGGACAATGCACCGGTCGAGGTAACGAATGTATCACAAGAAGAGAAATCACTTGACCATTTGGAGCGTCGAAACTTCTTCGATTGTGGTCTGTAAAATATTAAAAAAAATTCCGAATTTCATAGAATAATCGTTTTTAGCGATGAATGGCTTTGTCAATAAGCAAAATATGGACAGCAACAAGCCCACATCACATGCTTCACTTGTGTAAGTGTAATTAGTCGACTGGATGGCGCAGTTGGTTAGGTACCTGCCCCAAGTTAGACGGGTCCTAGGTTTGAATCCCAGTGAAATCGAATCTGGTTCAGTCACCATTTGCTGTTGGGATCCAATCAACGGCACTGGAGTAGGTTGCTACCTGACATTGTACTGTCAGTTTTGACCGAGTTTTGAGTCTGAGTGCTCCAGTAGCGTTTCAAAAATCATCCGAAGAAAGAAAAAAAAGTGTAATTAGACCTTTTTTTTTTCGTCACTGAAAACTATCAACAATGGACTTCGGTGTCGTGCCATGTTAAGGACTGACTAAACGTCAGCGATATGTGGTTGCAAATTTGGAGAAATAGTCTGGTCAAGTGGCCTGCTAATATGATTTTACTCAATTTTTTCGGGTGACGTTAAGTCGTTGGTTTATGGCAACAAGCGTTAGAGGAGCTCAGAAACAATGTCGCACCCGAAATTGTAATTTTGCCCTAGTCCGCAGGTTGGCAATCCGCTGTCATTCCGGCCAAAATGCGCGGAAGGATTTTGAAAAATTTGGCTCCAAATCGATCACCGAAAAACCTGTATAATCACATATCTTGTTACCCAGGCTCTGAAGACTCTCTAGGAGTTCTACGCCAATTTCAAGTAAGATTGTCATGTTCCCCAGCCCTTTTGCTCCTCCAATGAAGTGCAGATCCCTCAGCAAGTAGACCAATCCAACGTCTCCCCAACCTGAACTTGTTCATATTTTTGAGTCCCTGACTTGTTCAGCATCTTCAATTAATCTTCACATAAATCCAACCCGATTCCTTCCCCATAATCCATTACTCCTCCTCCCCTCATTGTCCTTTGTTCCGCTGCTCATCTATTTCATATCGACTTTCACCCCCATTCCTCGAGGTTATTTGATCCGAATTCCAGGACACCTGTGGCAAGGCTTCGAATAACAACTGTCATCCATAGAAGCTTCCGTCCTTGATTGATGACTCTCGCTATGCTCTCATAGTCAACATTACCGCACAAAAGGTTACGTATTCTTGGGAATCTATTTCAGGAATCCGAGGACACCATAAATTAGCGCATATCTCGTTCCCTTTCCAGGGAATGCCGAGTATCATGTTGTAAACTTATTACGGGGTTATTCCGTGTAAGCTTTGCATTCCAACGGCGAAGCATGTTCCCCGGGACGTGTCATTGTTGCCGTTGGCACTCATAAGACGATACACAATCCAGAATGCAGTTACGGGGACTTTGAGTCGGGACTGGCGTCGTCGTCATCGCACGAAATTAGCTTCTCACGTTGCCTGAGTTGATTTACACCATAATCCCAACCAAACCCCTATGGCTTCCAGTATCGTGTGACCTTCAACAAAGGGACACCACCCTTACATGTCATGGATATGTTGGATGTCTACACACCGGCGGGTGATATGCGTACACCTGCGTCAAAGTAATGGGCTCATTAAACGCAAGCAACCACGGTCTGCACGTGTGTCAGACAATGAAGAGTGAAACACCCCCAAACCACAAGGCGAGTGACTTTTTAATTTATTTGTTTGCTTCGCAGTGTTAACGTGTAATTTCGCGAAATCATCCGTGTTTAAGGCGACCTCCCCCCAAAAAATGTTGAGGGCGACAAACGGAAGGGGTTCTTTTATCGAGTTCGTGATTGTTGTGTTAAAAGTGAAGGAACACGCTCGTGGTGCATTCTAAAAAATTGAGAGAGACACCCCACGGCATGGTGGAGTAGCGAGACGTGACTGGTTCCCGCGAACTAGGGCAACCTTGGAATGATGGTTAGGGATGGTTAGGGCTAGGTTAATGTCTTCATGTTGCGTGTGCTGGGTCCTCCGCGTGGGGCTGAAAACAAAACGACACGGATAAAACGTGTCCGACATCAACAAGGAGCATGAGGAGTTATTCATTTTGTTGCGAGACGACTCTGAGTCAGATTGACTTGAGGGTCTTTTTGGGTTAATTCTTATTTAGTCTGAAGCTTACTTGAATCTTAACTTCACGGGGAGTTAGGTGCTCTTAATCAACTGGATGAGATCATAGCTGTTTCGAGAAGGAGAACCTTCTTATGTCATGGTTGGCATCAGCTAGTGGGAGAACAATAAAAGTTTGTCACTTTAATGTCATGTGACATGTTTATAAGCTGAACACTCGTGCCCATCATTCAGTCGCAGTAATAGCAAGACTGTGTGGAATGGGTCTCATTCGAACACGTGTCATATTTTTCAGTCTGGAGTTGGGATTAGCCTCAAATAACAATTTTGTCAGAAACCCTAATAAACATTTTTACGACGCGTCGTGCGATCATATTTCCTTTGTCCGTAAATTGAACGAGCACTGTAACTACGTTCCATAGTTCAGCAGTTGTGAGATAAGCAGATGCCATCATACTCGTATTTTTCGTGATTTGGAATTTTCTGCTCAATTTAATTTTAGAGCCCTTATTCATTTTAGACATATTCGAGGACATGCTTCGTACATCAAACAAAGGGTCATAAAAGGGACTTTTAAGTTCTGATTAGTGTTGTGACATATTCACAAATTTCGAGTATTCGAGTGTACGAACGAGATAGTGTCGGATAGTGGATAGTGTCCGAGATTATGATATTACCCGGATGGAGATTTCAGACATCAGACGTACAAACAACAACATCCAAGCTCACAGAGGCACATGCACACCACGCTCTAAACAACTCATAGCGTGGGGATATGTGAAATTATTCGGATACCCGAAACTAGATGACACTATTCGACACAAGCCAAACTACCCAGTTTCCAAATATTCAGAAACCCGGGTATCAGAATAATTTCGTTATCAAAGTTCTGATTACATTTAACTTCACATTAACTAGTATGGGCCCAAACTGTAGGTAGGTGTGTGAGTCGCCAGCGACTTACAGCTGCGACTCACATAGACCAACAGTTTAATACCGAACTCTTAGTATGGCTGTAAGATATTTTTTTTTCTGAGTTTTTTGATACTCTAAACAGGAGCACTCAGACTCAAAACTAGTCCATTGTACTGCCAGGTAGCAACCTACTCCAGTGCCGTTAATTTGATTCCAATGGTAAATGGTGACTGAACCAGATTCGATTTCACTGGGATTCGAACCTGGGACCCCTCGAACTTAGGGCAGGCACTTAACCATCTGCGCCATCCAGTCGCTGTAAGATATAAAAATGTGGTTTAGCCCACAAAATCTCTCGCCTCAGTTAGTGTCGTGCTTCACCTTTCGAGGCTAACAGAGAGTTGTGCAAAAGGTCCTACATCTCAAGTCATTTCGCACCATACTGATCGGCATATACCAGCCTGGCTTCCGGTCTAGCAAATCGACGATAGACAAGCTTTTCATTCTGCTCTAAGTACTGAAAAAATGCGCGAATTCCAAGTCGCAACACACCACTTCATGCGACAGCACTCATCACCCACAGCTCAAAATATTGACCGATTTCAGAACCCAGGGAAAATTGGTTTAGAATTAAACTAAGAATATGGTGGCGAGTAAAAACCTCTCCGTCGAACAGTGCCTTGGACAAAACTATAACCATCAATGGCTGTCATTTTCGATTAGTTTAGGTGTATAGCTTCGTCCTTCTTTTTCTCCTTTCTTCTTCTTTCTTCTTCTTTTTTCTTCCTCTTTTTTTTATTCCTTCTTTTTAAGGTTCCGACTACAAAAACGGAACCTTTATAATTTCGGTGTGTCCATCCGTCCGTCCGTTCATCGTGTCTGTCACACTTTTTTATCTCCGAAGCTTACAAAGATATCGGCATGAAATTTTGGAATTAGGTACTTCAGACCTAGATGTCATTGCCCATGCAGCAATTTTAAAAAGTGGGGCCATTTGGGGGTTAATTTTGAAAAATTGTCGCACCCCATCGAAATATATATCAATCGACAGATCTTTCGAAATGAGGTGGAGGTTTCTTTCAACACTTTTTTATCCAAAATACCGTTTGGAAAATATGGAGCTCCAAAGGTTTTTTTTAAATACGTCCCCCCCTGCCATTTCTAAACCAAAGTGTTTAAAAATCTGAAAAAATCACAGAAACTTGGCTTCATTGAGTACTTTCATTTAAAACCATTGCGAGCATTCTGGCCCTAATGGTTTTGGAGATATTGGCCAAAAACGGTCAATCATGGACATGCGAATTTTGAAGATCTGAAAACGCAGTTTTGAGGACATCAATGTAAGCATTAAGAAATGATAAATTTCAAAATATCGATTTATGTTGAAATTTTGAGATATCTAAATTTTCATTTTCACACAAGTGCAACTCGCACTTGCCCAGTTTATTTTAAAATGCATTCCTCGAAAATGGAAATTAATCTAGAGAAGCTCTTAAAGTTAGTCGCATAGATCATTGAAAAGATTAACCGCAATTGATTTCATTTGGAGAAATTTAACGAACAAATTGAAAAGAGGTTCAACTTTACATCAGTTTTACCGAGACGTGGAATAATCACAGACGTACGTAATTTAGCAACCGAAAAATGTCTATCTTAAAGACGGAATGTCAATATGTATCGAACCACTCAATACTTGAAAAAACTGCTAATGATAACCACTCAATATTGTATCCACAAACAAAAATTATTGTAAATAACTCAAAGAGTCAAAGTGGATCATCTCCCGGGCGCCATGCGACATTCATGACGTCTGATCGCAAAAAATCTTCTGTATTTTTAATTGTTAAGCAACTGATTGTCTAGCCGTACCATTTCTTCTTAATAATGAACTCTGTCAATGAGAAAATTAAAACTTCCGGGCAATACGCCTCGTTACCTACAAAGAGTAGGTCATGCAAGTCCCACACTCAGAGACTGTCTCGTATGAGATTTCAACTCAAACGCTTGTGTTTCATTAATTTCCTCGACACTTTTGTTTGCATGATATGATATACAGTGTGACACACGTCCAAAGGAAGGAAGAAATACAATTAATTATCCGAAATGGCGGCGTCCTCACTCAACATTTTTGAATCACCATTTCCACAAGAGCCATGCGATGGTTTTCTTTTGTCGTGGCACTCTAGAATAATGAACAATTAAAAGGCACTACCAGTCATTGAATTATTTTTAACACAAAACAAAAGCAGCGCGTTCATTTTCTGAGAAACACTTGAATTTCAACGCCATTGTTCGTAGTGCCCGGAAATTAAGGCACTAAAATGCATTGTTTATGCATTTTTGACGTTGGTAAAGTGCATGATTGGAATCTGCCAACTTTAAGCAATTCCAAGAGTGTTTCGTATCAGAAAGCATTTTGCGATTGGAATTGAAATCACGTGGACTTAATTCACTTACGTACTTCCATCAAAGCAATGAAATCACAATTGAAACGGCATTCAAATGCAAATTCGCTGCAAGGTCGAAGGAATAAGGTGTAATCGGGTGCACGCAAAATTTGCATGTTTTATTCATATGCAACAAAGTGGGAGTGATATGCGACAGAAGTCGATTCAATTATGGAAATGGGTGATCTTGCTCGGTTTTTGTGAGCAAAGTTCTCGCATCTGGTACAAAATTCCTGATGGAGCTTCAATTTGAATGTTTTCAAAAACGTTTTCGAAGCGAATCAATTTCTATCGAGGTCGGTTAGACTAAAGGTAAGGTTAGACCTGTGTTGGTCCATTGTACTGTAATTTCCAACTTTGAAACGACACATTTTGGTGAGACAGCGACATGGAGACAGGAAAGTAAAGCCCATGGTGACAACCAAAACAAAACGAAGTTAGGCTGGTGGCACAAAAGACTTGAATTTGGGAATAACCACGGAAAACATTTTGAAATCCAATTTAACTTCGTGGTAACCTAGATACTTTTTCTCCTGAGAAGCAAATTATGAACGCAGGGTCACTGGGAGCGACAGTCTAAGAATATTGATACAACTTAACGAAAGTTAAGATTGTTGAAAGCTTCATAACTGACTTACATACTTACTGCTAGGCCAGCAAGCTATGCAAGTTATGAGTCTCAGCTAATGCTCCTTTTCATCCCTGACGACCTCGGGCACTCTGCTTGCCACCATCCAGATCAAGTTGCCTATTACCGCGATCACTTGGTCTTTTTTACTGGAGGTTCGGTCTTCCTCTCCTTTTCGAACGGGGAGGTTTAGATTCCGAGACTCTCCTACTCGGATCATTAGTGTTCCTTTGCTTTCCTTTGGTCGAGCCAATTTGGTCTTCCGAACTAAATCCACATCCTTATACACCTTGTATATATATACACCTCGTGATTGTGTCTTTCTTTCCAATCGCTTTCCTCGCTTGCTGGATCAAATATCCGACGCAGAGTATTCGATTCGAACCAAGAACCAGCTCTGTATTCATCATCGTTCATCTTTCGATTCATGACTTAAGCATCAACTATAATAGCCATCCGAAAACTTAAGCTTATGTCAAAACTAGACGAAAATTAACCAGAAGCGTCGTCAAATTTTAAAGTGCCCACAATTGCTTACAGGAAATTAGGAAGAATTCATCTGTCAACTAATATTCGCATACGTAGCGAGCAATTTATTTAGCTCTCCCGCACAAGTAGACAAAAGTGAACGAACTTAACGAAACTGAACGAACTTAACGAAACTGATCGAATCGGTTATAATAGTCACAATTTTGTTGTGTATTCGCTCGGTTGCTTCAGTACTCTTAAGTTTCGTTACGGCCATTATAGTATAGTATAGTTGGCCCTTAAATCCGACATAAATTTTGGCCAGAGACTTGTTGTCACCACAAGTTCGGAGACATTTGACAAATACGAATCGTATTTGTCTAGAAAATATCAGGCAGTCAGAGAGCTATATCACCGATGACAGCTCCAAAAAAATTTACAAAATTTTTTCAATATCCGGACTTGGCAGGATTTTCTGGAGGCCATATGAACCATTATCCGAATTTTGCATAAATTGATAAATAGCAGAAAAAATTGAAGAGAAAATGCTTGCCCAAATCTTTGTTTGATGAGCCATTAGAATGGTGACTTCAAAATCAATTTTCAACGAATCCAATTTTTGCAAAACTGTCAATCAATTTCGAACGTTGTAAATCCATATTCTATGTCAAAATTCCCAAAAAGAATATCTCTCGAATGTGTAAGAAGATGGAATACTCATAAACTCCCTTGCATAATGAATCTCTCCTTGGCTAATATCCAAAAAGAGTCAACGACCTGCAGCAAGTACGTTTGCCAAATTTCAAAAACGAGGTCAAGGGATGATTACTTGAAATCGGAAAAGAAGAAAACAATAAAAATCTTAACGTCAAGCAGAAGTGATAAACATTTACGACCGTGACGTGTCCCTTTCGTTTCAAAAGTGCAAGTGCTCGTAAAATGATCCAAAAGATTCATGGAATAGGTCAAGAATACCTAGATTGGGAATTGACGAGCAATTTACTCCGCACGCAATTGTGGTTTTATTGTTTGTGGGAGCCGAATTGTTTTAATGATGGCTGAAAGGTAATCCCTCAGCGTAAGAATACATAAAGGGACAGGAATTAAGTTTAAGGGCGAAGGGAGATATTCTCGAAAATAAGTACAGAAATCAACTGAGAGGGGCTCAGTTTTTGTTTCAGAATTTCCGATAAATAATTAGTTTAACGCCTAGAAACGCCTTTTTATTGAGTTCATCTGTAGGAAAGCATGCCCAGTGATTGGAATCTCCATATCATTTGCCCAATTCAGAAGAAATAAGACCCATTTGACTACGCCAATTATCGAGTGATCAGTCTACTGAAGATCGCGTATAAGATCCTCTCCCCCGATTTGTGTGAATTCCTGAAACCTTTTGTCAAGAATTTGTTGGGTCCTTATTTGTGTGGTTTTAGACCAGCGAAGTATACAATAGACCACACCTTACACTACAGCACATCCTGGCCAAGGAAAGCAGATCGACATACATCACCTATTCGTCAATTTCAAAGCTGCATAGGACAGCGTGCATAGAGACGATCTATACAGCGATATGTCTAGTTTTGACATTCCTGCCAAACTTGTCAGACTAAGCAGAATGATGATGGAGGACTCTCGCTGCTCCATCAAGGTCAGTAACGAACCCACCGAGACTTTCAATGTTAAGAGGTTTTGAACAAGGCGACGCGCTGTCATATGACATTTTGAACATCATCCTTGAGAAGAACGTGCAAAACTCACTGGCCAACACTAGAGGCACCATCGTTTTGAGCAGTGCGTGCAACTGCTGACATACGCGGACGACTTTGACGTGATTGGTCAAAACTTAAGCTTATGCCAAAACCAAAGTCACCACAACTGCTTAAAAGGACTTAGGGAGCATTTAGCTTTCTACTGATATTTGCGTTCGTGGAGAGCGATTCCTTTGAGTCGTAGGACACATTTTAAATACAATAGGTTTAGCTTAGGGTGGCCATATAGGGCCGGCACTTTAGAATTGGATAGTTGAGGATAGTAAAGCTAGTTGCAAGCGTTTCTGTCTAGATCGTTAATGAATTCAATAAAAAAAATGCTTTAAAAATGCAAGAAAAAATAAAGATTCCAGTATAGGTAAGGAAAACTGAACGAACTTATCGAAACTTAGCCAAGCGGGTATTAGATTCGTCACAGTGTATCATTTTTGTGTATTCGCTCAAATGCCTCAGTTCTCTCAATTTTCCATACGCACTTTAAAATGACCACTCAATCTGAAGCAGATGAGCAATATCAGTCACCCTTACGTGAATAATTGTGCGTCATTCTTCACAATTGTTTGGTAATACTTCCCAAAGGAAATTTACTAACACATCCAAAAATAAGAATTCTAAAATTTCAGTGTCTTCGAAATACCCCAATAGTTCATCAAGTTCTTGAACAAACTGAACTAAGAAATATTCCTGAAAGAACTCCTTCGCCCAATGAATTCGATACAGTTTGCATTTGCGATCCAGCAAAATCGAATCTGTCCGCCAACCTATCGTGTTTTCGATAAATTTAAAAAAAATTGCACGCAATCTATCTTCTTCTGCGAAAGTCTCCTCAGCAGGGCACAGAAAGTGCCATGAACTATTTCAGTCAAGTGTGATGGTTAACGACAGCAACTTTGCATAATCCCGTTCCCTCGCTGGCCCTATCCCGAGGCAACACACCCACAACTCGCCTGAGACGTGTAGCGCTACTCAAGGACACGGAATAAATTTTCCGATTGCATGCAAACCCATAAACAAAAGAAAATCAATGCGCAACACCGCACGACGCCTAAGGTCAGTCCGCTGCTCATTCGCATGCATTCTGACCACTTGATAGGTCTAATAAAACTCAGCCACTTACTCCGCTAGCGCCCACTAAAATAGAATCATAAAAAGCCTCCTCCTCCCCGCTCCCCCATCCGCCCAGCGCCAGCGAAAGAAAAAAAACTCAAAAGAATCAAGTCTCCAAACGCGAACTGCGAAAGGATCACTTGTGTCGGCCGCATGGACGTGTATCTCAGGCACGATTGAAAATAAAAATAAACACTCGTTCAGTGCGAATGTGGTGTATCTCACCTACGATACCTGTCGGCCGGCGGGCATTTCAATTTTCGGTTTTCAAGAGCACGGGCCATAAGAAATCTTAAACGTTTTATGGATTTGCCAGTCCATCCCACAAACAAACGCGAGTGTGGTTGTGGATCGCCCCGATCAGGAAGCGTCTTCCGTCGCGGCGACCACTTCTGACAGACGAGATTGACTCCGAGCAAATTAGTTGTAATTGTAAACACGGCAAACGGGCAGGCATCCGTCCGAATGTCACAATACTCTGTGCAAAAACCAATTACACTTAGGCCGCGAGCCAAGGTCTTTGGCCCGTTGGCGGCGGCGATAATCACCTGTCACGTGTGACACGGTGCACATAAACATCTTCTCAAAATATACGCCATTTTCCGCGTGCCGGGCTATCGGGAAACTGTCAGTCTGTTCGTCATAATCTACTGTCGCTGGTGTCCTTTTCGACGGGAAAATTAATTAAGCAACATTCTTACGCTACGTCTGAGGTGTACGAACCTTCACTGAGTGAGACACTCGCGATGAGGCACAGTCCTGTCACAAAGAGTTTCGTTGACTTCGACATCATTGTATGGGCGGCGATGACACTGAACCGAATTTGGCGGAACTCGATTGATTAGCAGCGAACCAGAACTGAGAGCTCAATTAAATCACACACAAAACTAGGGTAAATCACGATTTCCGGTGATGATGCGATGAAGGAGACTGATGTGTGGATGTATCTCACGAATGAAGAGGAGCTAAACTAAACACTTGCCCAACTGAATACCAACTGACGGTTATTTTCTTGAGGGAAACCGAAGCCACATACGCGTACACTGTGGGTAGCGGGTGTTAGCTTTGGCCGCAAGAAGTCGAGTACGGATGCGATGGAATTTGCCTTCCAGTTCCTGTTAGGCAACGTTGGGAAGGGATGTTGTGGGCAGTTTAACAGCGGCGAGCTTTCGGTTAACAGAAAAGCTCGTGAAAAGCTGATGTGCGGTGTTGCTTTCCAATGGAAATGTGCCAATGGTTGGTATCTGGGGAGAAGATGGGATGAGTCTTGGATAAATTTCCGGAGAAGACATCTTGGAAATTTACAAATATTTGCCGTTATTTTCAAAATGTAAACAATTGAATGTATGTTTACCAAAGGTGTGGGTGGTATTCGGAAAATGTTTGTTCAAGGAAGAAATTTGCAGTGCATTTCTTCCAATTTCACTGCTGTTCTGTTAGGGGCTAGAATCTCGATCTTCCAAAAGGCCATACGAGTGCTAGCATACACAGATGACATTAACGTGATTGATCAAACATGGCGAGCCGTCAATGAGGCGTTTGAAAACTAAAACGGCTAAAGTGAGTCTGGTGGTAAATGCGTCCAAAACGACGTATATGTTGTCATCGAGACACGGCGCACAACATAGACGACTTGGTCAGAAAGTCAAAATAGGCAGGTATGACTTAGAAATGGTCAAGAACTTTATCCACCTTGGCTCCGAGGTAAGCATTAAGGACAACATCAATACCGAAATCGAACCAGGAATGATCCTTGCCAACCTCTTCTTCTTTGGGCTCTGAGATTATTGAGTAATAGAGCCCTCTCTCGAAAGATCAAGTTGTGTAAGTCCTGCTGTATGGCAAAGAGATATAAACAATATCGAAAGCGCATGAAGAAGCTCTGGATCGTTTTGAGGGAAAAGTTCTGCTTGGGATCTTTGGTTTTGTTTGCGTTGATGGCGATTGTGGGAGAAGATTCAGAAGTTGAGACGAACCTTAACCAATGTGCGAATTGGAGACAGCTGACGAAGGATCGCGCTACCTGGAGAAGTATGTTAGTTAGGGCTCAGGTCCACCCCGGTCTGTGCCATAGAAAGAAGAAAGTTTTGATAGGATAGATCACTATCCCGGGAAGAAAATACTTTTTTCTTTAACAAGTGATAGGATTTTTTAATCACTTCGCCAGTGAACTCATTCATACAATCATTGCTTAATGTTCTCCCTGAAACCCAAAAAAGTAGCACTGCGAATGTCTTAACGTTTGTGAACTTTTGTTGACTGTTCTGCCTTTTGTCTGTTCTGACTGATTTTTAAGTTACGACATCTAGCGATGAACGAATTTCCTCAAAATTTGTGAAGAATTTGAATATTTTCAAAATTTAGTTCGTCTCTTTTTGGTCAGTCGGAAAAAAAATAACTATGATTTTTTTTAAAAAAGCTTTCATTTCATCACATCCCACGAGTTACCGATAATGTTGAGAGAAAAAGTTTGATAGACAATACGGTGTGCCATATTCGATTTCCAAGCAGCTCGCCGCAGTGCCAAATTTCGTCGTTCTAAATCGACGACGATGGTCGCCGTGCCCGTAAAGGTTTGTGCATCGACCCATACGCACTAGACTTTTAAGTCTAGGTTCAAATTTCAGTTCAAATAAACAATTTTTACGAACAAATTGTTCACGGATCCACTTCTTTAGAGTCACTAGCAGCGCTCAAAAAGTACATACTTACTTACTTAAACTGGAGACAGCTGGCGAAAGATCGTGCTGGCTAGAGAGGCATGTTGAGTGGCCCAGGTCCACCTCGGACTGTAGCGTCCTAAGAAGAAGAAGAAGAAAGTTGAAGAAGTGTGGAAACACACGATACGACTGATGTAGCGTGTATTTCGTTCTGTAGACTTAATGCCCTTTGATTTACGTCAACCAAATCTTCAACATGTCATCAATACACTGATTTACTTGTTCAATATCGAACGCATTACACTATGAAGCTCATAACTTTATATAGTTTAGTTTAGTTTAGTGGAGGCAATACCCCCATTTATTGCGCCTAATACAAGCTTGGAGCTTAAACAATGTAAACTTAAAAACTAATACTTAGTCTAAGGTAGGGCTAAGGAGGACAAGAACGGGTCTGGAGTGAATGGCGAAGAGATGTTTTGTGAAAGTCAAATGAGTACTCCATAGTGTTAGCCACACTTAACATTTTGGACATACGAGTAGGTGAGTTGAACCCATAGTTGGTACGATGTGATCTAACACGGAAAAGTGATGTGGATCTTAGATTGTGGGGATTGGTACTAAGGGAAACTAATTCGAGTAGTGCGGGACAATCAGTGTGACCGGAAAGTAACTGGTGGAGGAAAAGCAAATCGGCAATGTTACGACGGTTTTCAAGGGATTCGAGGCGGATGAGTTTCAGACGTTGCGAGAATGGTGGTAAATTATTTCTATCGGTCCAGGCGAGATTGCGAAGAGCGAAGCGTAGAAACCTACGCTGAATGGCTTCAATACGTAGGCTGTGCACGGCGTAGTAAGGGGACCAAACGGATTGGCGTATTCGAGAATGGGCTGAATGAAGGTAATATATAGGGATTTCGTAACGTAGGGATTTGAAAATTCTTCTGACCAGCGTTTAATAAAGCCAAGCGCTGAATTGGCCATATTAATAATATAGTCAATGTGGGAACGGAAATTGAGTTCTCGATCACAAATCACGCCTAGATCGCGTAAAGATGAAACAGAAGGGACTAATTCGTTGAAGAGGAAATAGCTTCGATTGGGTTGCGGGAGGCGTTTTCGGGTGAATGTGATGAATTGACATTTACTAATATTAAGTTGGAGATAATTTTTTTGGCACCAGATAGAAAAATTATTCAAGTCATTTTGAAGAGAGAAAGAGTCTGTGGGATAGGAGTTATATGAATAGATTTTCATGTCATCGGCATACATAAAAAGATGGGATTCTTTAATTATGTAGTCTACATCGTTGGTAGTAAGGACGAAAATTAATGAACCTAGGTGACTACCTTGTGGAACCCCTGATGAGGCCTTGATGGGTTTAGAAATGGAAGATCTGAATAAGACCTTATATTGTCTGCCTTCCAAGTATGATTTGATCCATTTCACGAAACTGGGCAGAAAAGGGCAAGAACTTTAAAAATAATAACTTGGTGTGAAATTTTATCAAATTCTTTACTGAAGTCAGTTGCAATGACATCGACTTCTTTCCCATCTTCAAATGCGAACAGTGCTTGAAAGGCAAATTCTGTAAGATTCGTAATAGTCGACCTACCCTTGAGGAAGCCATGTTGGGAAGGAGTAAATAAGGATTTGGAATGAAAAAACATTGAATCGTACACAATGCTTTCAAAGAGTTTGGGTGTGCAAGATATATAGTGTCATAGTGCTCAGAATAGTACTTTGAACTGATTAATTTCAATTCGTGACCTATGAGCGACAAGGAAACATACATATTTTGAACAAATAAATACTCTCTGCGGGTAAGAAACATTCCATATCCACATTTCGGGTTCGAAATCAAAGTAAAATCTGCCAATTTGTGTAATAATACGTATTTCTTAGGACATGTGGATATGAAATGTAGACTTGGTCCGGTGTGGGCTTGGTCCGAAGTTAAGTTGGCACTATCTTATGCAACAACCAATCGTTTTGTGCATGCTTTAGTTCTTTTACAAGTGGAAGAGACCTACAGTTTCATGTCTACTCCGAACTTCGAAGTTTGAGAAACTTTCGTTAACAGTTCTATACGCTGAAAATTTTAAGCTACCGTGAAAATGTTGCTGTATGGGAGATCCATGTACATTTAGAGTTGATGCACGGTCGTCCGCCGAGTCGATGTAATAGACACTAACTACATATTCTAAAAAAAAAATTGGCTGCGCCTTAAATAAGCGAATTTAGTAGCCAGCTTCTAGCTTTCTCTTGGATCTGCTTTTGCCATCAAAATCGTTTCAAAAACTCTTTATCAAACCTTCATTTGACTCTCCACAAGGTAGCCACCTGCGTCCACTAATTTTCATGTGGCCTACAAATGACGGTTCAAATTGTCACACATAAACTCCATCAACTGACAAAATACAATGGTATGAGCTTTCTCACTGTGTATAATGTTACATGTTATCTGGACCAAGTAACAAATAACTTCGCCTTAGGCGAGAAGATTGTGTTGGAATTAGACACACATCCGGTCAAGTGGACACAAACCGTTCGATGATGCGGAATACCACAACCTTGATTCAATTTCCTGTAGCTCGAACAAATCGAAAAATTGAGAGAAAGTCAAAAAATACACTTCTGGTGTGAGTCTCAATCTGTAGACAAAATTCTCTTCCCAGAGACCTCAAAACATTTCTCCGTTCTGCACGTTCATGCGCATGAACTCCACAAAGGTCCCACATAAATTTCACTTCGCCATTCCGCTGCCTTTGCATTTCCTTAATGCATCCATCCCTTTGACAAATCGCCTTTAAATTGCTTAATTGTTCTTTTCATGAACAAATTGTGAACCAAATTAGAAAATAAATTAGACTCTGCCCTCGCATCTGGAGCTCCTCATCTGTGGGCTTGTGCAGCGTCCACAGACCTGCATGGCAGTGACACGGTCCACAATTAATCATCGTCCCGCGAAGACAATGCATGCAGAGCCGCCGGACTCAGAGACGGAGGGTCAGTGCGGTGCCCACGCACGAGTTCGTGGTTCGGTCGTGGTTCTGCGACCGTTCAATGTTTGCCAATCAACATGTTTCCGGCGAGATTCACTGAAAACCATGCACCCTCGTCTGATGTTTAAGCGGAATTCAGTTTTAATTGATTCATCGTAGCCTCCGGTGCGTCCCATTCTCTGTCCACGCATCTTTCGTTAACCAGGACACTGGTGCTGGTGGTGGCTCCGTTTTGTGGGACTAAGATGTGGGCCGCCCTTGTTGGCGGACGAGAGGCAATGTAGGGCAAACCAATTCCGGCGACGCCAAGAATGCGTGCCAAAGTTGCTGGTGTGGGAATTGAGGACATATTTCTGAGATGCTAGACTCGCGGAACGTACACTGAACCCCTAGGAGTTCTAACAAAGGGATGGACATGGAGATATGATATATCTTAGGCTGTCCTTGGATGTGTCTCAAGGGAATCGGAGGCGACACTAGAGTGGATGTGACTGAATTCGAATTCTTGGAATACGTAGAGGGTGTGAAAGGCGGACACGGCCTTCGAGATGGCGAGGAGTGGAAATGCTCGAGGGCAACCGTGACATCATGTTGGTGACTGACAGACGAAGATATGCCTCAAGTGCTTTGTCTGGGGATATCAAGCTGCTCGTTTCGAGTAGACTAGGTTTGAGGTCCCAAGACAGTGGTTTGAGAACTGTTGTCTTCTAAGAGCTTTTCGAGTCCACTCATGCCCACCTCTGAAGTTCGATTTGATTGAAAAATAGGCACTCAAAGAATGGCAGCAAGTTTGACAGCAGAAAGCACAAGGCATTCACAGAACATCCTTGATCCTAATTCGAATCCAGAATGGATTGAGCAGAACGAGACACCTTCATTGTAAACGCGGCGCCCTCAAGTCCTCAACAAGAGCTCCCAAGCAAAGCCAATCGCCGAGCAACACTAAAAGTGTCACCTTGTAAGTCGAGCCTAGCCACATCTTATGACCTGTCAGCGAATTCTGTTAGCCTTCATGTTCGCAGCCAAAGAAATGGCACGTGTGGGCTATAAACATGAAACTCCGCAAGTGAACCTCCATTCAAATTGACGCAAACGCCATCGATTCAGAGTGCCCCACCAGCACCACATTGCATTGGGCTAGTGAATTCGAAGTTTTCACTGAGATCCCACAAATCACGTTCGAAACTTAAGCAGGCATAGCCGCGGAGAGTAGCTAAGCCGACGATTAGCAACATGCGTCGAGGTGCCATGCGTGCCAATCGAGAGAATATTTTCCCCCACAATCTCTAGGCTAACTAAGCTGTTGTTTGTCGCCTTAAGATGACAAATTACCAAACGGGTTGGTGGAGGACCGCGAGCAAATCGCGCTTAAGTAGCCCGCAACCGCTGGCAGAGACAAAACTGGCGTTCCTACCAAAAATGTCCTCTCCTCAGGTCCCCGCTAATGGCTGGGTTCCTGTTCACTGGGGCTGGGTTATTTATTGGCGCATTTGCAACAACGGACGAGAGTCCGCCGACTATTTCTTGTTAATTGCCTCATGGCTTATGTTTCAGGTCTCTTGTCATTTGGGTGATCTTGACGTGCGGCGCGACACTGGTGCGTCGGTCCCGAAACTGGTCTGAGCTTGGTTGAGATGGGACTTAGGTCTTATTGGTTTGGGCAGGCTGGGACGTGTCACCGTCATTGATTGGTGGTTTAACCTGTGTCCGCTGACATCGATTGCGGTCCATTTATGCGTTTTGATGTATCGCCCATGGGTGAACAACGTGGCGCACTTTGTAACGGGGAGCAAGATGACTGGAAGCAATTAGACCAAAACATGACCTTCGGTGACACTTTTGTTAATCATGCCGAGGTGTGTTTTGACGGCAGGAAAGTGGTGCTTGAAGCAGGATTTTGGGCGGAATGGATGTGAAGGGAATGTCTCACAGAATTTCTAAATTGAAACAATGTGCTAAAGCTGTCGGGGAAAATGTGTCTCTTGTCATTGGAAAAATGCGGAAAAAAGTCATACTTCAAGCCCAAGTGTACACAGGCACCGCAGATGCTTTTGCGTCCACACTTTTAGACCCCCTATCTGTCATATTGTGACTTCTACACATATGATCTACATATACAAAGCATTTCAGGCTCGGAGAGACTCCTCTGTGATATGGTAGACCATATGGTGATAATCGTATACTGGACTTGGTACCAAGAATGCTCATACTAAATTTAACAGACTGCGTCTGATCTAAACTAGACTTCACAAAACACATTTTCCCAACCAAAACAGAATTTGAAAATGACAGCTTAGCTTCGTCTCAGACGTGCCCGTTTTTACCGGCGACTCAAAAATCTACTGCGGAGTCAAGGGGGGCATATGAATATCCTATCAGGGACACTGAATATCTTCTAGTTTGAAGCTCCCAAGTCAAACATAGCTATTCTTGTTGACAGTCAAGCGCCAGTCCTTGCCTCGGTCTCTATTGCCTCAAGACTAGTCAAGGAATGGCGCAATGTACAAGGCTTTAGCAGAGCAGCATAAAGTGGCCATCATTAGGGCACATAGTGTTCTCAGCATTCCTCACAACGCATTCTGCCGGAGCTATAACAATGCAGCAGAATAAGAAACCCTTACATACTTCTCGTGTGCCTGCCCGGCACTTGCTAGAGCCACACACATGCTGCGGACGACGTTGCAATTGCAGTTTCCCTCAATTTCGTCTCTTTTGACGCTTAAAGACGTTATGAAGATTGCTCTAAACTTTCGAAGAAAACAGCCAGTTCTGTTGTCGTAGACAAAAATGTAAGTTACAAATAAATAGTTGCTGTAAATAGTTTGGATTACGGTGCCCTTTTTCTTTTTCTTTGAATGGAGCTATAGTCCGAGGTGAACCTAGCCTCAAACAACAAGTCTTTCTAGCTGGCGCGATCCTTCAATTAACACACACCAAGTAGTTTGAAGTCTTTCTAGACATGTGTGAGCAACATTAATTGTCCTCTTTTGTGTCGTCTCACAGACAGTGTCGAATATTTCGGAGCTCGTCTCCTGTAGAAACGGCATTGATTAGGAACTACAGACAAACACTGTGTACTAGCTTTTCATATCAGTAGTACACCTTATTCTACAGGGTAATAGTTTAGTGAAGTCGTTGAAATAAAGCTGTCAAATACAACTTTCTCAATAGCGTTCAAAGGCCACCAAGTTTATGCATCAGCGAAGCACCGAAACTCCGCTCAGAGTAGTAAACATGCTTTTACACCTTTCTGCGTAACGCCCTGGAGAGGGGTCCGACTGAAGCTACTCCAATTGTGGAGCGGTCATTGTACCGAGAATTTCAGAGTTCTCTATAAATTTAGACTTCTTCCTTCCTGAACTTTTTCGACTTTTTTTTCAAGAAAAACTTCTTAACCATTATTCTCTCCAGATCTGACTGGAAGACTAGCCTTCATGGTCAGAACATGCAGTCATCTCTTATAGTCCCCCTCCTATTTTTTTACAAACGTATCCAAAACAAATGAGGCTTGGATTTGGGTGTCTTTTTGAACAATATCAATATTATCCCTTTCTAACCACTGAAGTGTCTTTCAGGCGGAGACTATGTCAATGAAGCAAGCCCTTTCGTGGCTTTGATATAATGTGGCATCCAGAATGGACACCATCATAAGAGACAGTCATTTTTCAGATAGCCAGGCTGCCAATAAATCCTGGATTATGACGCATTTCACTCAAAGAAAGCCCTCCGAATACTTACTTCATGCGGGACACTGCGACATTCCAAAAAATTGCGAAGCCGATGATCTCATCAACCTCATCAGTCTCATTCAAAGCAGAGCTTCCTTGCATAACCCTAGCTGCCAATAATCACTTAACAAACCAACATTCCTCTGCAGCTAGCACGAACTTTCGCTAGCTGTCTCCAACTGCACCGACCGACCGACACTGTAAAGTTTCCTCCCAGGATTCTTCGGGCCGGAGCTAATTTGTACCTACGCTGTACATGGCCCTAAGTCTTAAGCGTTAGAAATGTAGACTGATGGAAAATGATGGAAGTGGACTTGATTCCCATGCGAGGTGGGAAATAACTCCACATTTAGCGAAGTGGACTTGATTCCCATGCGAGGTGGGAAATAACTCCACTTTTAGCGAAGTGGACTTGATTCCCATGCGAGGTGGGAAATAACTCCACATTTAGCGAAGTGGACTTGATTCCCATGCGAGGTGGGAAATAACTCCACTTTTAGCGAAGTGGACTTGATTCCCATGCGAGGTGGGAAATAACTCCACTTTTAGCGAAGTAGACTTGATTCCCATGCGAGGTGGGAAATAACTCCACTTTTAGCGAAGTGGACTTGATTCCCATGCGAGGTGGGAAATAACTCCACTTTTAGCGAAGTGGACTTGATTCCCATGCGAGGTGGGAAATAACTCGACTTTTAGCGAAGTGGACTTGATTCCCATGCGAGGTGGGAAATAACTCCACTTTTAGCGAAGTGGACTTGATTCCCATGCGAGGTGGGAAATAACTCCACTTTTAGCGAAGTGGACTTGATTCCCATGCGAGGTGGGAAATAACTCCACTTTTAGCGAAGTGGACTTGATTCCCATGCGAGGTGGGAAATAACTCCACTTTTAGCGAAGTGGACTTGATTCCCATGCGAGGTGGGAAATAACTCGACTTTTAGCGAAGTGGACTTGATTCCCATGCGAGGTGGGAAATAACTCGACTTTTAGCGAAGTGGACTTGATTCCCATGCGAGGTGGGAAATAACTCCACTTTTAGCGAAGTGGACTTGATTCCCATGCGAGGTGGGAAATAACTCCACTTTTAGCGAAGTGGACTTGATTCCCATGCGAGGTGGGAAATAACTCCACTTTTAGCGAAGTGGACTTGATTCCCATGCGAGGTGGGAAATAACTCCACTTTTAGCGAAGTGGACTTGATTCCCATGCGAGGTGGGAAATAACTCCACTTTTAGCGAAGTGAACTTGATTCCCATGCGAGGTGGGAAATAACTCCACTTTTAGCGAAGTGGACTTGATTCCCATGCGAGGTGGGAAATAACTCCACTTTTAGCGAAGTGGACTTGATTCCCATGCGAGGTGGGAAATAACTCCACATTTAGCGAAGTGGACTTGATTCCCATGCGAGGTGGGAAATAACTCCACTTTTAGCGAAGTGGACTTGATTCCCATGCGAGGTGGGAAATAACTCCACTTTAAGCGAAGTGGACTTGATTCCCATGCAAGGTGGAAAATAACTCCACTTTTAGCGAAGTGGACTTGATTCCCATGCGAGGTGGGAAATAACTCCACTTTTAGCGAAGTGGACTTGATTCCCATGCGAGGTGGGAAATAACTCCACTTTTAGCGAAGTGGACTTGATTCCCATGCGAGGTTGGAAATAACTCCACTTTTAGCGAAGTGGACTTGATTCCCATGCGAGGTGGGAAATAACTCCACTTTTAGCGAAGTGGACTTGATTCCCATGCGAGGTGGGAAATAACTCCACATTTAGCGAAGTGGACTTGATTCCCATGCGAGGTGGGAAATAACTCCACTTTTAGCGAAGTGGACTTGATTCCCATGCGAGGTGGGAAATAACTCCACTTTTAGCGAAGTGGACTTGATTCCCATGCGAGGTGGGAAATAACTCCACTTTTAGCGAAGTGGACTTGATTCCCATGCGAGGTGGGAAATAACTCCACTTTTAGCGAAGTGGACTTGATTCCCATGCGAGGTGGGAAATAACTCCACTTTTAGCGAAGTGAACTTGATTCCCATGCGAGGTGGGAAATAACTCCACTTTTAGCGAAGTGGACTTGATTCCCATGCGAGGTGGGAAATAACTCCACTTTTAGCGAAGTGGACTTGATTCCCATGCGAGGTGGGAAATAACTCCACTTTTAGCGAAGTGGACTTGATTCCCATGCGAGGTGGGAAATAACTCCACTTTTAGCGAAGTGGACTTGATTCCCATGCGAGGTGGGAAATAACTCCACATTTAGCGAAGTGGACTTGATTCCCATGCGAGGTGGGAAATAACTCCACTTTTAGCGAAGTGGACTTGATTCCCATGCGAGGTGGGAAATAACTCCACTTTTAGCGAAGTGGACTTGATTCCCATGCGAGGTGGGAAATAACTCCACTTTTAGCGAAGTGGACTTGATTCCCATGCGAGGTGGGAAATAACTCCACCTTTAGCGAAGTGGAATTGATTCCCATGCGAGGTGGGAAATAACTCCACTTTTAGCGAAGTGGACTTGATTCCCATGCGAGGTGGGAAATAACTCCACTTTTAGCGAAGTGGACTTGATTCCCATGCGAGGTGGGAAATAACTCCACTTTTAGCGAAGTGGACTTGATTCCCATGCGAGGTGGGAAATAACTCCATATTTAGCGAAGTGGACTTGATTCCCATGCGAGGTGGGAAATAACTCCACTTTTAGCGAAGTGGACTTGATTCCCATGCGAGGTGGGAAATAACTCGACTTTTAGCGAAGTGGACTTGATTCCCATGCGAGGTGGGAAATAACTCCACTTTTAGCGAAGTGGACTTGATTCCCATGCGAGGTGGGAAATAACTCCACTTTTAGCGAAGTGGACTTGATTCCCATGCGAGGTGGGAAATAACTCCACTTTTAGCGAAGTGGACTTGATTCCCATGCGAGGTGGGAAATAACTCCACATTTAGCGAAGTGGACTTGATTCCCATGCGAGGTGGGAAATAACTCCACTTTTAGCGAAGTGGACTTGATTCCCATGCGAGGTGGGAAATAACTCCACTTTTAGCGAAGTGGACTTGATTCCCATGCGAGGTGGGAAATAACTCCACTTTTAGCGAAGTGGACTTGATTCCCATGCGAGGTGGGAAATAACTCCACTTTTAGCGAAGTGGACTTGATTCCCATGCGAGGTGGGAAATAACTCCACTTTTAGCGAAGTGGACTTGATTCCCATGCGAGGTGGGAAATAACTCCACTTTTAGCGAAGTGGACTTGATTCCCATGCGAGGTGGGAAATAACTCCACTTTTAGCGAAGTGGACTTGATTCCCATGCGAGGTGGGAAATAACTCCACTTTTAGCGAAGTGGACTTGATTCCCATGCGAGGTGGGAAATAACTCCACTTTTAGCGAAGTGGACTTGATTCCCATGCGAGGTGGGAAATAACTCCACATTTAGCGAAGTGGACTTGATTCCCATGCGAGGTGGGAAATAACTCCACTTTTAGCGAAGTGGACTTGATTCCCATGCGAGGTGGGAAATAACTCCACTTTTAGCGAAGTGGACTTGATTCCCATGCGAGGTGGGAAATAACTCCACTTTTAGCGAAGTGGACTTGATTCCCATGCGAGGTGGGAAATAACTCCACTTTTAGCGAAGTGGACTTGATTCCCATGCGAGGTGGGAAATAACTCCACTTTTAGCGAAGTGGACTTGATTCCCATGCGAGGTGGGAAATAACTCCACTTTTAGCGAAGTGGACTTGATTCCCATGCGAGGTGGGAAATAACTCCACTTTTAGCGAAGTGGACTTGATTCCCATGCGAGGTGGGAAATAACTCGACTTTTAGCGAAGTGGACTTGATTCCCATGCGAGGTGGGAAATAACTCCACTTTTAGCGAAGTGGACTTGTTTCCCATGCGAGGTGGGAAATAACTCCACTTTTAGCGTAGTGGACTTGATTCCCATGCGAGGTGGGAAATAACTCCACATTTAGCGAAGTGGACTTGATTCCCATGCGAGGTGGGAAATAACTCCACTTTTAGCGAAGTGGACTTGATTCCCATGCGAGGTGGGAAATAACTCCACTTTTAGCGAAGTGGACTTGATTCCCATGCGAGGTGGGAAATAACTCGACTTTTAGCGAAGTGGACTTGATTCCCATGCGAGGTGGGAAATAACTCCACTTTTAGCGAAGTGGACTTGATTCCCATGCGAGGTGGGAAATAACTCCACTTTTAGCGAAGTGGACTTGATTCCCATGCGAGGTGGGAAATAACTCCATATTTAGCGAAGTGGACTTGATTCCCATGCGAGGTGGGAAATAACTCCACTTTTAGCGAAGTGGACTTGATTCCCATGCGAGGTGGGAAATAACTCGACTTTTAGCGAAGTGGACTTGATTCCCATGCGAGGTGGGAAATAACTCCACATTTAGCGAAGTGGACTTGATTCCCATGCGAGGTGGGAAATAACTCCACTTTTAGCGAAGTGACTTGATTCCCATGCGAGGTGGGAAATAACTCCACTTTTAGCGAAGTGGACTTGATTCCCATGCGAGGTGGGAAATAACTCGACTTTTAGCGAAGTGGACTTGATTCCCATGCGAGGTGGGAAATAACTCCACTTTTAGCGAAGTGGACTTGATTCCCATGCGAGGTGGGAAATAACTCCACTTTTAGCGAAGTGGACTTGATTCCCATGCGAGGTGGGAAATAACTCCACTTTTAGCGAAGTGGACTTGATTCCCATGCGAGGTGGGAAATAAACTCCACATTTAGCGAAGTGGACTTGATTCCCATGCGAGGTGGGAAATAACTCGACTTTTAGCGAAGTGGACTTGATTCCCATGCGAGGTGGGAAATAACTCCACTTTTAGCGAAGTGGACTTGATTCCCATGCGAGGTGGGAAATAACTCCACTTTTAGCGAAGTGGACTTGATTCCCATGCGAGGTGGGAAATAACTCCATATTTAGCGAAGTGGACTTGATTCCCATGCGAGGTGGGAAATAACTCCACTTTTAGCGAAGTGGACTTGATTCCCATGCGAGGTGGGAAATAACTCCACTTTTAGCGAAGTGGACTTGATTCCCATGCGAGGTGGGAAATAACTCCACTTTTAGCGAAGTGGACTTGATTCCCATGCGAGGTGGAAATAACTCCACTTTTAGCGAAGGTGGACTTGATTCCCATGCGAGGTGGGAAATAACTCCACTTTTAGCGAAGTGGACTTGATTCCCATGCGAGGTGGGAAATAACTCCACTTTTAGCGAAGTGGACTTGATTCCCATGCGAGGTGGGAAATAACTCCACTTTTAGCGAAGTGGACTTGATTCCCATGCGAGGTGGGAAATAACTCCACTTTTAGCGAAGTGGACTTGATTCCCATGCGAGGTGGGAAATAACTCCACTTTTAGCGAAGTGGACTTGATTCCCATGCGAGGTGGGAATAACTCCATATTTAGCGAAGTGGACTTGATTCCCATGCGAGGGTGGGAAATAACTCCATATTTAGCGAAGTGGACTTGATTCCCATGCGAGGTGGGAAATAACTCACTTTAGCGAAGTGGACTTGATTCCCATGCGAGGTGGGAAATAACTCACTTTTAGCGAAGTGGACTTGATTCCCATGCGAGGTGGGAAATAACTCCACTTTTAGCGAAGTGGACTTGATTCCCATGCGAGGTGGGAAATAACTCCACTTTTAGCGAAGTGGACTTGATTCCCATGCGAGGTGGGAATAACTCCACTTTTAGCGAAGTGGACTTGATTCCCATGCGAGGTGGGAAATAACTCCACTTTTAGCGAAGTGGACTTGATTCCCATGCGAGGTGGGAAATAACTCCACTTTTAGCGAAGTGGACTTGATTCCCATGCGAGGTGGGAAATAACTCCACTTTTAGCGAAGTGGACTTGATTCCCATGCGAGGTGGGAAATAACTCCACTTTTAGCGAAGTGGACTTGATTTCCCATGCGAGGTGGGAAATAACTCCACTTTTAGCGAAGTGGACTTGATTCCCATGCGAGGTGGGAAATAACTCCACTTTTAGCGAAGTGGACTTGATTCCCATGCGAGGTGGGGAAATAACTCCACTTTTAGCGAAGTGGACTTGATTCCCATGCGAGGTGGGAAATAACTCGACTTTTAGCGAAGTGGACTTGATTCCCATGCGAGGTGGGAAATAACTCCACTTTTAGCGAAGTGGACTTGATTCCCATGCGAGGTGGAAATAACTCCACTTTTAGCGAAGTGGACTTGATTCCCATGCGAGGTGGGAAATAACTCCACTTTTAGCGAAGTGGACTTGATTCCCATGCGAGGTGGGAAATAACTCCACTTTTAGCGAAGTGGACTTGATTCCCATGCGAGGTGGGAAATAACTCCACTTTTAGCGAAGTGGACTTGATTCCCATGCGAGGTGGGAAATAACTCCACATTTAGCGAAGTGGACTTGATTCCCATGCGAGGTGGGAAATAACTCCACTTTTAGCGAAGTGGACTTGATTCCCATGCGAGGTGGGAAATAACTCCACTTTTAGCGAAGTGGACTTGATTCCCATGCGAGGTGGGAAATAACTCCACTTTTAGCGAAGTGGACTTGATTCCCATGCGAGGTGGGAAATAACTCCACATTTAGCGAAGTGGACTTGATTCCCATGCGAGGTGGGAAATAACTCCACTTTTAGCGAAGTGGACTTGATTCCCATGCGAGGTGGGAAATAACTCCACTTTTAGCGAAGTGGACTTGATTCCCATGCGAGGTGGGAAATAACTCCACTTTTAGCGAAGTGGACTTGATTCCCATGCGAGGTGGGAAATAACTCCACTTTTAGCGAAGTGGACTTGATTCCCATGCGAGGTGGGAAATAACTCCACTTTTAGCGAAGTGGACTTGATTCCCATGCGAGGTGGGAAATAACTCCACATTTAGCGAAGTGGACTTGATTCCCATGCGAGGTGGGAAATAACTCCACTTTTAGCGAAGTGGACTTGATTCCCATGCGAGGTGGGAAATAACTCCACTTTTAGCGAAGTGGACTTGATTCCCATGCGAGGTGGGAAATAACTCCACTTTTAGCGAAGTGGACTTGATTCCCATGCGAGGTGGGAAATAACTCCACATTTAGCGAAGTGGACTTGATTCCCATGCGAGGTGGGAAATAACTCCACATTTAGCGAAGTGGACTTGATTCCCATGCGAGGTGGGAAATAACTCCACTTTTAGCGAAGTGGACTTGATTCCCATGCGAGGTGGGAAATAACTCCACTTTTAGCGAAGTGGACTTGATTCCCATGCGAGGTGGGAAATAACTCCACTTTTAGCGAAGTGGACTTGATTCCCATGCGAGGTGGGAAATAACTCCACTTTTAGCGAAGTGGACTTGATTCCCATGCGAGGTGGGAAATAACTCGACTTTTAGCGAAGTGGACTTGATTCCCATGCGAGGTGGGAAATAACTCCACTTTTAGCGAAGTGGACTTGATTAACATGCGAGGTGGGAAATAACTCCACTTTTAGCGAAGTGGACTTGATTCCCATGCGAGGTGGGAAATAACTCCACTTTTAGCGAAGTGGACTTGATTCCCATGCGAGGTGGGAAATAACTCCACTTTTAGCGAAGTGGACTTGATTCCCATGCGAGGTGGGAAATAACTCCACTTTTAGCGAAGTGGACTTGATTCCCATGCGAGGTGGGAAATAACTCCACTTTTAGCGAAGTGGACTTGATTCCCATGCGAGGTGGGAAATAACTCGACTTTTAGCGAAGTGGACTTGATTCCCATGCGAGGTGGGAAATAACTCCACTTTTAGCGAAGTGGACTTGATTAACATGCGAGGTGGGAAATAACTCGACTTTTAGCGAAGTGGACTTGATTCCCATGCGAGGTGGGAAATAACTCCACTTTTAGCGAAGTGGACTTGATTCCCATGCGAGGTGGGAAATAACTCCACTTTTAGCGAAGTGGACTTGATTCCCATGCGAGGTGGGAAATAACTCCACTTTTAGCGAAGTGGACTTGATTCCCATGCGAGGTGGGAAATAACTCCACTTTTAGCGAAGTGGACTTGATTCCCATGCGAGGTGGGAAATAACTCCACTTTTAGCGAAGTGGACTTGATTCCCATGCGAGGTGGGAAATAACTCCACATTTAGCGAAGTGGACTTGATTCCCATGCGAGGTGGGAAATAACTCCACTTTTAGCGAAGTGGACTTGATTCCCATGCGAGGTGGGAAATAACTCCACTTTTAGCGAAGTGGACTTGATTCCCATGCGAGGTGGGAAATAACTCCACTTTTAGCGAAGTGGACTTGATTCCCATGCGAGGTGGGAAATAACTCCACATTTAGCGAAGTGGACTTGATTCCCATGCGAGGTGGGAAATAACTCCACATTTAGCGAAGTGGACTTGATTCCCATGCGAGGTGGGAAATAACTCCACTTTTAGCGAAGTGGACTTGATTCCCATGCGAGGTGGGAAATAACTCCACTTTTAGCGAAGTGGACTTGATTCCCATGCGAGGTGGGAAATAACTCCACTTTTAGCGAAGTGGACTTGATTCCCATGCGAGGTGGGAAATAACTCCACTTTTAGCGAAGTGGACTTGATTCCCATGCGAGGTGGGAAATAACTCCACTTTTAGCGAAGTGGACTTGATTCCCATGCGAGGTGGGAAATAACTCCACTTTTAGCGAAGTGGACTTGATTCCCATGCGAGGTGGGAAATAACTCCACTTTTAGCGAAGTGGACTTGATTCCCATGCGAGGTGGGAAATAACTCCACATTTAGCGAAGTGGACTTGATTCCCATGCGAGGTGGGAAATAACTCCACTTTTAGCGAAGTGGACTTGATTCCCATGCGAGGTGGGAAATAACTCCACTTTTAGCGAAGTGGACTTGATTCCCATGCGAGGTGGGAAATAACTCCACTTTTAGCGAAGTGGACTTGATTCCCATGCGAGGTGGGAAATAACTCGACTTTTAGCGAAGTGGACTTGATTCCCATGCGAGGTGGGAAATAACTCCACTTTTAGCGAAGTGGACTTGATTCCCATGCGAGGTGGGAAATAACTCCACATTTAGCGAAGTGGACTTGATTCCCATGCGAGGTGGGAAATAACTCCACTTTTAGCGAAGTGGACTTGATTCCCATGCGAGGTGGGAAATAACTCCACTTTTAGCGAAGTGGACTTGATTCCCATGCGAGGTGGGAAATAACTCCACTTTTAGCGAAGTGGACTTGATTCCCATGCGAGGTGGGAAATAACTCCACATTTAGCGAAGTGGACTTGATTCCCATGCGAGGTGGGAAATAACTCCACATTTAGCGAAGTGGACTTGATTCCCATGCGAGGTGGGAAATAACTCCACTTTTAGCGAAGTGGACTTGATTCCCATGCGAGGTGGGAAATAACTCCACTTTTAGCGAAGTGGACTTGATTCCCATGCGAGGTGGGAAATAACTCCACTTTTAGCGAAGTGGACTTGATTCCCATGCGAGGTGGGAAATAACTCCACTTTTAGCGAAGTGGACTTGATTCCCATGCGAGGTGGGAAATAACTCGACTTTTAGCGAAGTGGACTTGATTCCCATGCGAGGTGGGAAATAACTCCACTTTTAGCGAAGTGGACTTGATTAACATGCGAGGTGGGAAATAACTCGACTTTTAGCGAAGTGGACTTGATTCCCATGCGAGGTGGGAAATAACTCCACTTTTAGCGAAGTGGACTTGATTCCCATGCGAGGTGGGAAATAACTCCACTTTTAGCGAAGTGGACTTGATTCCCATGCGAGGTGGGAAATAACTCCACATTTAGCGAAGTGGACTTGATTCCCATGCGAGGTGGGAAATAACTCCACTTTTAGCGAAGTGGACTTGATTCCCATGCGAGGTGGGAAATAACTCCACTTTTAGCGAAGTGGACTTGATTCCCATGCGAGGTGGGAAATAACTCCACTTTTAGCGAAGTGGACTTGATTCCCATGCGAGGTGGGAAATAACTCCACTTTTAGCGAAGTGGACTTGATTCCCATGCGAGGTGGGAAATAACTCCACTTTTAGCGAAGTGGACTTGATTCCCATGCGAGGTGGGAAATAACTCCACTTTTAGCGAAGTGGACTTGATTCCCATGCGAGGTGGGAAATAACTCCACTTTTAGCGAAGTGGACTTGATTCCCATGCGAGGTGGGAAATAACTCCACATTTAGCGAAGTGGACTTGATTCCCATGCGAGGTGGGAAATAACTCCACTTTTAGCGAAGTGGACTTGATTCCCATGCGAGGTGGGAAATAACTCCACTTTTAGCGAAGTGGACTTGATTCCCATGCGAGGTGGGAAATAACTCCACTTTTAGCGAAGTGGACTTGATTCCCATGCGAGGTGGGAAATAACTCCACATTTAGCGAAATGGACTTGATTCCCATGCGAGGTGGGAAATAACTCCACATTTAGCGAAGTGGACTTGATTCCCATGCGAGGTGGGAAATAACTCCACTTTTAGCGAAGTGGACTTGATTCCCATGCGAGGTGGGAAATAACTCCACTTTTAGCGAAGTGGACTTGATTCCCATGCGAGGTGGGAAATAACTCCACTTTTAGCGAAGTGGACTTGATGCCCATGCGAGGTGGGAAATAACTCCACTTTTAGCGAAGTGGACTTGATTCCCATGCGAGGTGGGAAATAACTCGACTTTTAGCGAAGTGGACTTGATTCCCATGCGAGGTGGGAAATAACTCCACTTTTAGCGAAGTGGACTTGATTAACATGCGAGGTGGGAAATAACTCGACTTTTAGCGAAGTGGACTTGATTCCCATGCGAGGTGGGAAATAACTCCACTTTTAGCGAAGTGGACTTGATTCCCATGCGAGGTGGGAAATAACTCCACTTTTAGCGAAGTGGACTTGATTCCCATGCGAGGTGGGAAATAACTCCACTTTTAGCGAAGTGGACTTGATTCCCATGCGAGGTGGGAAATAACTCCACTTTTAGCGAAGTGGACTTGATTCCCATGCGAGGTGGGAAATAACTCCACTTTTAGCGAAGTGGACTTGATTCCCATGCGAGGTGGGAAATAACTCCACATTTAGCGAAGTGGACTTGATTCCCATGCGAGGTGGGAAATAACTCCACTTTTAGCGAAGTGGACTTGATTCCCATGCGAGGTGGGAAATAACTCCACTTTTAGCGAAGTGGACTTGATTCCCATGCGAGGTGGGAAATAACTCCACTTTTAGCGAAGTGGACTTGATTCCCATGCGAGGTGGGAAATAACTCCACATTTAGCGAAGTGGACTTGATTCCCATGCGAGGTGGGAAATAACTCCACATTTAGCGAAGTGGACTTGATTCCCATGCGAGGTGGGAAATAACTCCACTTTTAGCGAAGTGGACTTGATTCCCATGCGAGGTGGGAAATAACTCCACTTTTAGCGAAGTGGACTTGATTCCCATGCGAGGTGGGAAATAACTCCACTTTTAGCGAAGTGGACTTGATTCCCATGCGAGGTGGGAAATAACTCCACTTTTAGCGAAGTGGACTTGATTCCCATGCGAGGTGGGAAATAACTCCACTTTTAGCGAAGTGGACTTGATTCCCATGCGAGGTGGGAAATAACTCCACTTTTAGCGAAGTGGACTTGATTCCCATGCGAGGTGGGAAATAACTCCACTTTTAGCGAAGTGGACTTGATTCCCATGCGAGGTGGGAAATAACTCCACATTTAGCGAAGTGGACTTGATTCCCATGCGAGGTGGGAAATAACTCCACTTTTAGCGAAGTGGACTTGATTCCCATGCGAGGTGGGAAATAACTCCACTTTTAGCGAAGTGGACTTGATTCCCATGCGAGGTGGGAAATAACTCCACTTTTAGCGAAGTGGACTTGATTCCCATGCGAGGTGGGAAATAACTCCACTTTTAGCGAAGTGGACTTGATTCCCATGCGAGGTGGGAAATAACTCCACTTTTAGCGAAGTGGACTTGATTCCCATGCGAGGTGGGAAATAACTCCACATTTAGCGAAGTGGACTTGATTCCCATGCGAGGTGGGAAATAACTCCACTTTTAGCGAAGTGGACTTGATTCCCATGCGAGGTGGGAAATAACTCCACTTTTAGCGAAGTGGACTTGATTCCCATGCGAGGTGGGAAATAACTCCACTTTTAGCGAAGTGGACTTGATTCCCATGCGAGGTGGGAAATAACTCCACATTTAGCGAAGTGGACTTGATTCCCATGCGAGGTGGGAAATAACTCCACATTTAGCGAAGTGGACTTGATTCCCATGCGAGGTGGGAAATAACTCCACTTTTAGCGAAGTGGACTTGATTCCCATGCGAGGTGGGAAATAACTCCACTTTTAGCGAAGTGGACTTGATTCCCATGCGAGGTGGGAAATAACTCCACTTTTAGCGAAGTGGACTTGATTCCCATGCGAGGTGGGAAATAACTCCACTTTTAGCGAAGTGGACTTGATTCCCATGCGAGGTGGGAAATAACTCGACTTTTAGCGAAGTGGACTTGATTCCCATGCGAGGTGGGAAATAACTCCACTTTTAGCGAAGTGGACTTGATTAACATGCGAGGTGGGAAATAACTCCACTTTTAGCGAAGTGGACTTGATTCCCATGCGAGGTGGGAAATAACTCCACTTTTAGCGAAGTGGACTTGATTCCCATGCGAGGTGGGAAATAACTCCACTTTTAGCGAAGTGGACTTGATTCCCATGCGAGGTGGGAAATAACTCCATATTTAGCGAAGTGGACTTGATTCCCATGCGAGGTGGGAAATAACTCCACTTTTAGCGAAGTGGACTTGATTCCCATGCGAGGTGGGAAATAACTCGACTTTTAGCGAAGTGGACTTGATTCCCATGCGAGGTGGGAAATAACTCCACTTTTAGCGAAGTGGACTTGATTAACATGCGAGGTGGGAAATAACTCGACTTTTAGCGAAGTGGACTTGATTCCCATGCGAGGTGGGAAATAACTCCACTTTTAGCGAAGTGGACTTGATTCCCATGCGAGGTGGGAAATAACTCCACTTTTAGCGAAGTGGACTTGATTCCCATGCGAGGTGGGAAATAACTCCACTTTTAGCGAAGTGGACTTGATTCCCATGCGAGGTGGGAAATAACTCCACTTTTAGCGAAGTGGACTTGATTCCCATGCGAGGTGGGAAATAACTCCACTTTTAGCGAAGTGGACTTGATTCCCATGCGAGGTGGGAAATAACTCGACTTTTAGCGAAGTGGACTTGATTCCCATGCGAGGTGGGAAATAACTCCACTTTTAGCGAAGTGGACTTGATTCCCATGCGAGGTGGGAAATAACTCCACTTTTAGCGAAGTGGACTTGATTCCCATGCGAGGTGGGAAATAACTCCACTTTTAGCGAAGTGGACTTGATTCCCATGCGAGGTGGGAAATAACTCGACTTTTAGCGAAGTGGACTTGATTCCCATGCGAGGTGGGAAATAACTCCACTTTTAGCGAAGTGGACTTGATTCCCATGCGAGGTGGGAAATAACTCCACTTTTAGCGAAGTGGACTTGATTCCCATGCGAGGTGGGAAATAACTCCACATTTAGCGAAGTGGACTTGATTCCCATGCGAGGTGGGAAATAACTCCACTTTTAGCGAAGTGGACTTGATTCCCATGCGAGGTGGGAAATAACTCCACTTTTAGCGAAGTGGACTTGATTCCCATGCGAGGTGGGAAATAACTCCACTTTTAGCGAAGTGGACTTGATTCCCATGCGAGGTGGGAAATAACTCCACATTTAGCGAAGTGGACTTGATTCCCATGCGAGGTGGGAAATAACTCCACTTTTAGCGAAGTGGACTTGATTCCCATGCGAGGTGGGAAATAACTCCACTTTTAGCGAAGTGGACTTGATTCCCATGCGAGGTGGGAAATAACTCCACTTTTAGCGAAGTGGACTTGATTCCCATGCGAGGTGGGAAATAACTCGACTTTTAGCGAAGTGGACTTGATTCCCATGCGAGGTGGGAAATAACTCGACTTTTAGCGAAGTGGACTTGATTCCCATGCGAGGTGGGAAATAACTCCACTTTTAGCGAAGTGGACTTGATTCCCATGCGAGGTGGGAAATAACTCCACATTTAGCGAAGTGGACTTGATTCCCATGCGAGGTGGGAAATAACTCGACTTTTAGCGAAGTGGACTTGATTCCCATGCGAGGTGGGAAATAACTCCACTTTTAGCGAAGTGGACTTGATTCCCATGCGAGGTGGGAAATAACTCCACTTTTAGCGAAGTGGACTTGATTCCCATGCGAGGTGGGAAATAACTCCACTTTTAGCGAAGTGGACTTGATTCCCATGCGAGGTGGGAAATAACTCCACTTTTAGCGAAGTGGACTTGATTCCCATGCGAGGTGGGAAATAACTCGACTTTTAGCGAAGTGGACTTGATTCCCATGCGAGGTGGGAAATAACTCGACTTTTAGCGAAGTGGACTTGATTCCCATGCGAGGTGGGAAATAACTCCACTTTTAGCGAAGTGGACTTGATTCCCATGCGAGGTGGGAAATAACTCCACATTTAGCGAAGTGGACTTGATTCCCATGCGAGGTGGGAAATAACTCGACTTTTAGCGAAGTGGACTTGATTCCCATGCGAGGTGGGAAATAACTCCACTTTTAGCGAAGTGGACTTGATTCCCATGCGAGGTGGGAAATAACTCCACTTTTAGCGAAGTGGACTTGATTCCCATGCGAGGTGGGAAATAACTCCACATTTAGCGAAGTGGACTTGATTCCCATGCGAGGTGGGAAATAACTCCACTTTTAGCGAAGTGGACTTGATTCCCATGCGAGGTGGGAAATAACTCCACTTTTAGCGAAGTGGACTTGATTCCCATGCGAGGTGGGAAATAACTCCACTTTTAGCGAAGTGGACTTGATTCAAATGCGAAGTGGGAAATAACTCCACTTTTAGCGAAGTGGACTTGATTCCCATGCGAGGTGGGAAATAACTCCACTTTTAGCGAAGTGGACTTGATTCCCATGCGAGGTGGGAAATAACTCCACATTTAGCGAAGTGGTCTTGATTCCCATGCGAGGTGGGAAATAACTCCACTTTTAGCGAAGTGGACTTGATTCCCATGCGAGGTGGGAAATAACTCCACTTTTAGCGAAGTGGACTTGATTCCCATGCGAGGTGGGAAATAACTCCACTTTTAGCGAAGTGGACTTGATTCCCATGCGAGGTGGGAAATAACTCCACTTTTAGCGAAGTGGACTTGATTCCCATGCGAGGTGGGAAATAACTCGACTTTTAGCGAAGTGGACTTGATTCCCATGCGAGGTGGGAAATAACTCCACTTTTAGCGAAGTGGACTTGATTCCCATGCGAGGTGGGAAATAACTCCACTTTTAGCGAAGTGGACTTGATTCCCATGCGAGGCGGGAAATAACTCCACTTTTAGCGAAGTGGACTTGATTCCCATGCGAGGTGGAAAATAACTCCACTTTTAGCGAAGTGGACTTGATTCCCATGCGAGGTGGGAAATAACTCCACATTTAGCGAAGTGGACTTGATTCCCATGCGAGGTGGGAAATAACTCCACTTTTAGCGAAGTGGACTTGATTCCCATGCGAGGTGGGAAATAACTCCACTTTTAGCGAAGTGGACTTGATTCCCATGCGAGGTGGGAAATAACTCCACTTTTAGCGAAGTGGACTTGATTCCCATGCGAGGTGGGAAATAACTCCACTTTTAGCGAAGTGGACTTGATTCCCATGCGAGGTGGGAAATAACTCCACTTTTAGCGAAGTGGACTTGATTCCCATGCGAGGTGGGAAATAACTCCACTTTTAGCGAAGTGGACTTGATTCCCATGCGAGGTGGGAAATAACTCCACATTTAGCGAAGTGGACTTGATTCCCATGCGAGGTGGGAAATAACTCCACATTTAGCGAAGTGGACTTGATTCCCATGCGAGGTGGGAAATAACTCCACTTTTAGCGAAGTGGACTTGATTCCCATGCGAGGTGGGAAATAACTCCACTTTTAGCGAAGTGGACTTGATTCCCATGCGAGGTGGGAAATAACTCCACTTTTAGCGAAGTGGACTTGATTCCCATGCGAGGTGGGAAATAACTCCACTTTTAGCGAAGTGGACTTGATTCCCATGCGAGGTGGGAAATAACTCCACTTTTAGCGAAGTGGACTTGATTCCCATGCGAGGTGGGAAATAACTCCACTTTTAGCGAAGTGGACTTGATTCCCATGCGAGGTGGGAAATAACTCCACTTTTAGCGAAGTGGACTTGATTCCCATGCGAGGTGGGAAATAACTCCACATTTAGCGAAGTGGACTTGATTCCCATGCGAGGTGGGAAATAACTCCACATTTAGCGAAGTGGACTTGATTCCCATGCGAGGTGGGAAATAACTCCACTTTTAGCGAAGTGGACTTGATTCCCATGCGAGGTGGGAAATAACTCCACTTTTAGCGAAGTGGACTTGATTCCCATGCGAGGTGGGAAATAACTCCACTTTTAGCGAAGTGGACTTGATTCCCATGCGAGGTGGGAAATAACTCCACTTTTAGCGAAGTGGACTTGATTCCCATGCGAGGTGGGAAATAACTCCATATTTAGCGAAGTGGACTTGATTCCCATGCGAGGTGGGAAATAACTCCACTTTTAGCGAAGTGGACTTGATTCCCATGCGAGGTGGGAAATAACTCCACTTTTAGCGAAGTGGACTTGATTCCCATGCGAGGTGGGAAATAACTCCACTTTTAGCGAAGTGGACTTGATTCCCATGCGAGGTGGGAAATAACTCCACTTTTAGCGAAGTGGACTTGATTCCCATGCGAGGTGGGAAATAACTCCACTTTTAGCGAAGTGGACTTGATTCCCATGCGAGGTGGGAAATAACTCCACATTTAGCGAAGTGGACTTGATTCCCATGCGAGGTGGGAAATAACTCCACTTTTAGCGAAGTGGACTTGATTCCCATGCGAGGTGGGAAATAACTCCACTTTTAGCGAAGTGGACTTGATTCCCATGCGAGGTGGGAAATAACTCCACTTTTAGCGAAGTGGACTTGATTCCCATGCGAGGTGGGAAATAACTCCACATTTAGCGAAGTGGACTTGATTCCCATGCGAGGTGGGAAATAACTCCACTTTTAGCGAAGTGGACTTGATTCCCATGCGAGGTGGGAAATAACTCCACATTTAGCGAAGTGGACTTGATTCCCATGCGAGGTGGGAAATAACTCCACATTTAGCGAAGTGGACTTGATTCCCATGCGAGGTGGGAAATAACTCCACTTTTAGCGAAGTGGACTTGATTCCCATGCGAGGTGGGAAATAACTCCACTTTTAGCGAAGTGGACTTGATTCCCATGCGAGGTGGCAAATAACTCCACTTTTAGCGAAGTGGACTTGATTCCCATGCGAGGTGGGAAATAACTCCACTTTTAGCGAAGTGGACTTGATTCCCATGCGAGGTGGGAAATAACTCCACTTTTAGCGAAGTGGACTTGATTCCCATGCGAGGTGGGAAATAACTCCAGTTTTAGCGAAGTGGACTTGATTCCCATGCGAGGTGGGATATAACTCCACTTTTAGCGAAGTGGACTTGATTCCCATGCGAGGTGGGAAATAACTCCACTTTTAGCGAAGTGGACTTGATTCCCATGCGAGGTGGGAAATAACTCCACTTTTAGCGAAGTGGACTTGATTCCCATGCGAGGTGGGAAATAACTCCACTTTTAGCGAAGTGGACTTGATTCCCATGCGAGGTGGGAAATAACTCCACTTTTAGCGAAGTGGACTTGATTCCCATGCGAGGTGGGAAATAACTCCACTTTTAGCGAAGTGGACTTGATTCCCATGCGAGGTGGGAAATAACTCCACTTTTAGCGAAGTGGACTTGATTCCCATGCGAGGTGGGAAATAACTCCACTTTTATAGGAATCCGACGACCTTCGATTTTTTCCCTCAAAAAAATCCAAGGCTAACCACTGCAATTTCGATGCGATTTCAAAGCGCTGACCCCCCAACTTTGACAAGCCACAGTTTCTAAACCAGGCGTCGCCCGGACATAAAACCGTCATTTCTGGTGTGCTGTTGACCTGCATTTTCGATCCATGTGCATTTTATTGGATTCCGAGCACCAGTCCACTTCGCTAAAAGTGGAGTTATTTCCCACCTGTCGCCCGTATAATTCGTGATTGAATACCCCTTTTCAGTCGCCACCAACGCAAATATAACCAGATTGCACGCAGACTTTTATCTCGAAAAGGAGAAAAAGAGCTTCTTCATCCGCTTTGCCCATGCCTCTGGGCTGGAGAAGAGCACTTAGATGACCAAGTGAACTTCGCTTTTCGAGGTTGTTACTTGTTACTCAATTGTTTTTTAAAAAGCAGCGATCGACGTGTGATCGCCGTAATGATGTAGTTCATACTGTCTAGCGTGGATCCGGAGTAAACGAAATGACTATCTTGACTATCTCGAAATTGTAGCTCTCAGCTCATTATGACTTTCTAGCCATGTCATCGATGTAGTGCATCCGTTTGGATGACAGCATATACATGTTTCATTTTTACCACCAGACTTGTTCCATCCGCTTCCATTTCAATGCCATCAAAAGCCTCATTGACAGCTGCGTCCGACCAAAAATGAACCTCATTGCTCAAGGAAAGTAACTTTTTGTGTGAAAAATCATCATCCCGCATCCATTCAGCGAAAGTGCTGGATTATGCGCCTTTTGCTGGCTTCAATTCTAGTGTCAAATGGAGCTTATAAGACCTTGTAAGCACGAGAGCCCAGATCGTTGTGCTATATACAGTCACCGCCAAAAGTGAGTGAACATTAGTTGAAAGTTTTTTTTTCTAATTTAATACTGACCGGAATGATATACGACATTGTTGCCTCAAATAAAAGCTCCGAAATGATATTTTAAAATACACTATATTTTATTTATATAAAGCAGTTAATTAAATTTAAAAGTGAAAGCTGATTAAAAAAGGCGTCTAAAGTGAGCATACACCTGCCTCTAAAAAGAATTATTTTATTGAAAAATCTATCGGACTTTACATGCTTTTAGTACAGTCTTCAATTTTTGTATCTACCGGTCTAAATGTTCCTAATGAAAACGAGACGTTATGTCTTACAATCATTAAGGCAACCAATTTTAAATCAATTTAGCATTTTTCTCTTAAAATTTTCTTATTGTTTAATATTTACGCTTATAAAATACATTTTATTTTAATGTGTGACCTTTAAGCTGTAATTTGATGTATCCATGTCTGTTCTAGCTCATTCCGGTGAATTTTAACTTAGCGGATAAACTTCCAGTCAGCCTTCGACTGTATGTTGCAAGTGGTTACTGATAGACCCAATTCCTGTGATTGTGTTGAAATGACACCACTGGGCTTTTAGCCATACTTTCAACTACGGCGGTGATATTCCTAGATGACCTTGCCGAACGAAAAAGAGTTATAGTCTGCACGTCACTTACAGTCGCCCCAAGCCAATCTTGTTCGCTTTAGAAATGAAATATAAATTTAATTTTGAAAATTTCTAAAACAAACTACTGAATAAAAAAATATTAAGTTTTCTAAAAATTCGGTTTTTTGATTAAAGTAAAAAGTAAAAAAAAAATATCAATGTTTAGCCGGTAGTACCCGTGCTGGCGCTAATTTTAATTCATTTAAGTAATAATTTCAAACTTTAATTCTTTATTTAAAAAATATGGAAATTGACTTATTGGTATTCTTGTCGTCCGTCAAGCTCCAGAGTCCGTCAGAAAAGAAAGAAAGAATCAAGGGAAAAGGATTGGACGATTGAGGATCTGCCCGAAGTTGGCTGCGATCCCCGATCGTCCAGTTCATTTAATTGAGTGAGACAGAGGGCGGGTGCGTTCAGCCAATTACTAATAGCTTACATAATAAAGAAAATAAATAAATAAAAAAAAGTCGCCAGCAAGTCCTTTATTTTTAACCATAATGAGCGCATATGACGGTATTAAGCATGTGGAGCGACTGTAGCTCTCGGAGTTTTGCAAATTTATCTCCAAAAGATTATCAAAAACAGTACGAACTTTGGAAGCCAGGTCTGCAGAGTCGAACATTAACTACTTACCTTCGTCAACTTTCCTGTGCACAAACAGGTCTCTTGGTCTCAGGGCCTCAAGGTCTCAGGGTTTCAAAGACCAATCTTATTGAGCCAGACCAACCTCTTCCCTCCCCAATAAAGACCAACAACAAACATTATTTTATTTTACTTTTATTCTAGAAACGTGAATTTGAACATTATTACAAGTATCTTTTTGATCTTATCGAATTAAATCCATCTTAGCTAAAGTATCTACGGTGATTTCAGATGTATTCCAAAAGTGTGAAGTATTTTATTTTAGCATGAATTACAAAAAACCGAAGGAAATGCGTAAACAATATCCCGTGTGGGGTACACAGCACACGGCTAAAATTAGTTCACAAGGACACTTACAAAAAGTAAACATTTCGCACCCGCCCTCGTTTTTACAAAGTCTTCCCCGCACAATGAGTTACTTATTAATTTATACGCAACAAATTAAGTGTAAAAAAATTTACAAAACATAAAATTAATTTGTTTACATTCGCCCCTCGTCGCCTGTGAGTTATTCACTCCCGATCAGATCTTTTTGTTTTGTTTACTGCCTCATTAAAATACTAATAATTTAATTAATGCAATCGGTGCTAACACTAACGCCACGATGGGGCCGATGCCACTGGATCCGTTGCAGCCGTCGGTGCTGCACGTCTGGCAGAACAGCGTTCGCACGTACGACGAGGTTGTGTCACGGGCGCACTTGTCCGCCGGCTCATCGATGTCCTCAAAGAAGCACGAACGGGAAATCACTCGTTTGCCATAAACTGAAACGAAAACAGATTGCATTAGATACAGCCTCAGAGGTACGAGATGTCTCAATTATCTGCAAAAAAATAATAAAGATACAAATTTTTATTTAGCCTCCAATGGCACTCATAACTCACTCGCCGGCGGTCCTGGCCAAGCCGGTCGTCGTGCGAGCCAAGCAAATTACACGAACAAAAAACCGCCAATTGGATTTTTAATAAATTTTCAAATTAAATTGCATTCGTGGTCGTTTCAATTAATCGACGGCTGCGGGCCGGGGTTGGGTTCGATTGTGAGTGGAAAAAAAGAAGGAGAGATACACTTCGGGTGCAGGTTGAATGGGCAATTGCATCTCGGCGGAGATTGTGTGCACAGAGATTGGCATCTGCAGATAGTTACGCGTATCTCTTCTCGCTGCATTCGTCCACATCGGTGCTGCGGCCGGCCGTCTTGGGAGCCTTACACACCGGCTCGTGACATAAATCAAATGAAAACATTCGACATGGATTGGTGCTGGTTGGTGCTGCTGCTGCTGTTGATGATCGGCGCGAGAGGAGTTTTGGAACGGCCCGCATCTTTTGGAGTTACAGCGACTAGTTTGTGTGGATACATTGGTGATGGTGCTACGGGTTGTGTGTAGATGCAAACTGCGGAGATTTGTATTCATGTGCACATCAGTTCGAATGTCAGCACAATCAAATTTACTTGTGGGAACTGTCATGTCGGGAAGGAGTTCTTCGATTGAACTCCATCTTGACAGGGAGCCTTGACTGGCTTTGCATGAGTCGTCTGGAAGCACACTCATCAGTTGTGTCACTTATGCGCAGACAGGTATCGTCAAAAAAGGGAATGCTAATAAGCATCAACTGCACTGAAGCACGCCGGCCTGTTTGTAATGCAAAGCATCTTAAGCCTGGGAGGCATTAATCATGTCAAAAGTAAGCAGGTTTTTTTTAACCGTACGTACTCGTAAACGAGATCCAATTTGTAATAAATCTGAGTAGATTGAGTCCTCACTCCAAGCAAAGAGGTGCGCTCTTTTGCGAATACTTTTGTTATGCATAGCGGTGAAATTGTAGGTCCCCTCCACTCGTGGGAGAACAATAGCACGTACAACACGAGTGGTTGCTGAGAAGCTAGGCCCAGGTCCGCCTCGGACTGTAGCGCCGCCATTATTATTATTATTATTATTATTATACCGGTGAACTCCGTTTTCAGATGGAACTTCAATCTCAATTTCCACAGTAAGCTATGCTTCTCCATTTGATGTGCTTTAAGGCGCAATGGATTCATTTCCTCACAGCTTTAGTTCCTGACGTTTCATTGAGACGGAGAAAATATACGTCACGTCGCAGAGGACCATGCTTCATATCTAATTGCTGAAGTTCATGTGGAGTGCAGACCCGATTGAGAAGACAGATTAAAGATATCCCGTCGTTTTATTGAGACTGGTCTTATCTGGATTTATTGCTGTTTGGCATACAGCTGTATCTGACTGATAAGCACTGGACTAAGCGTGTACGGCAGTTGCCGTTGTGCAAAGTTTATTGCAATTCAGCGAAAGCTGCTGTAGCCATAGACGGGGAGGAATAGTTGTCATTGAGTTCAAAATAGAATTGAATGGAGATAGAGCAGAATTTTGTTTAATTGTTCTTGACCAGTCTCTGCATGATGGGCTTCACTATTTTGACACCTCCTCAAAAAAAAAAGGACGGTAAATCCATTGCAACCCATTCCCAACCAGGACATCACTGGTGTGAATCCTGAGTACTTTTGACTGACTGATTACCCACGCGGTCGATAAGCCTACCAACGCCTGCATATAGTCTTGCTTCTGTTTACGTTAATGGCGATTGGACGAGAAGTTTCAATCATAAACTGTTTTCATCCTAGGTTCGAATCCATTTGAATCCAGCGCATAAGACGTCTTAGTACTGAACAATAGACATTCAGCCCAAAATATGAGCATCTTCCACACCAATTCGGTCAAACAAGGCGGCAGAAAGCGACAACGACTGATTTGGTGAGGAATTTTTTATTTTTTTTATTTTTTTTTGAGAATTTTTGAGCACTAATACTCAAAACTAGTCCACTGTACTGCCAGGTAGCAACCTACTCCAGTTCCGTTAATTTGATCCCAACGGCAAATGGTGACTGGACCAGATTCGATTTCATTGGCATTCGAACCTGGGGACAATTGCGCCATCTTTTCTTTCTTATGGCGCTACAATGCAAGGTGGAACTGGACCTTAAACAACAATCTCCCCTTTACATCTCCAGCTACCACAATCTTTTGTCAGTTCCGCACACTAAGTTGGTTGATGCCTTCTGCTACTTGATTGGGCAACTTTGTCCCCTGTTGCGTTATCGAACAGGCTGACAAGAAGACTTTTCGGGTCAGATCTAATCTGTCCATGGGCCCTCCATGATTTATCCCTATCTTAGGCTTTGATTGCGTAGATGCCTGTCTAGACTCACGTCGCTTTACAGCTCAAACAGTTTGTTGTTGAATCTTTTGATCTAATAAACATCAGCGCATACAGGTAGGGATGCAAACGATACATTGATATTTGCAAAACATCGATGTTTCTTTCATAAATATCGATGTTTACATCGAAGTTTTGATAACCGATTCATCGTAGATACATCGACGGCAAAACTGTCAAACATCGACATCGCTCATTCATTTTGTTAAGCATTGCCAAGTTGTGTTATATATAAAATGTGCTTGTATTTGTGTAATAATAATGGGGTGTAAAAAAGCCAGAGATGCGCAATACAATGTAACTTTATTATATCTTAGGCTCTCCTAGTCTAACATCCTACTCCGAACCTCAAAGTGGTACACCCTGGGCATCGGGTCTGGGTATCCAACTCCTATGGAAGAGTGGGTCGGTGGCTAATCGGAGAGGGTTCATGTATCGGCATGTATTGGCTTGATGCATAAACATAGTAGACTTTGTTTTGACAGCCAAACTTGTGCCTATTCACCAAGGGGGGTCGGTCTTGAAGCAAGCGACTCACTACATAAACGTGCACGAAGGGCCCGCTCGGGAACCCTAATCCCGAACAGTAGGATCCTTCAACGTCACTTTGGTTGTTCGTTGGCCCGATAAGCCACAAAGTAAAAATCTAATCACCAACGAAATGGAATGGTTTTTGGGTTGAAACTTGTAAGACTAGTATATTTTGTTGTTTAGGTACAGTACGTCGTAAATATAGCCAACAATTTGTCTGATATAGAACATAAATAAAACATAGGAAAAACATCGATGTATCGTTGTTAATACCGATAATTTTAAACATCGATTTTTGTCATGAAACCATCGATGTTTTCAAACATCTTTGTAAAAATGACATAAGGCCAAAGCAAGAATTTGTTCTTGTGTCACTTTGATAAAGCGACATAAGGCCAAGTTTTGAAATTTGGCCTTATGTCGCTTGGCGTTATGTCATGGTACCGTGGGGAGAGTATTGTTTTTGGAGTCTAAAGAAACGATGATTGGCAGGAGTTTTCTGCGATTGATCTCGGTTCTGACATTCTTCACAATGCTTACCGCAGAAACGAGGTGGTGAAGTTTTGGCCAAGTCGGCAATGTTGTTCGTCCTTTCTGGATGACAACATATACTTTTATTCTCGACCTATTTCCACCACTTTAAATGCTAGCAAACATCTCATTGACGGGTCGCCGTTTTCGACCAATCACTTCAATGTCATCGCCGTATGGTAGTGATTATACGGACTTTTGAAGATCGTGCCTCTAGTGTTAGGCGTAGAGTTTCGTACGATCTTCTCAAGAATGATGATGAAAAAATCACATGACAACGAGACAACAGCTTCGTCGATCTGTAATCAGGAAGGCCGAGCTTGGTGTCAAAGCCAAGTTAGCGGTTTTTAACGCAGTATTTGTTCCAACTCAACTATGGTCATGAAATTTGAGTAATGACCGAAAAAATAAGATCGCGAATACAAGCTGCCGAGATGAGATTTCTTCGTGCTGTTGTGGGAATTGCTCGCCGGGATAGAGTGAGAAACACAACAGTGCGCGAGGAACTCAATGTTGGGCAACGGCTTCTTCGAACGGAAAGGGCTGTACTTCGTTGGTTTGGTCACGTGGTACGAATGTCCCCATCATCACGACTTCCGAGGCGTGCCTTGAATGCAATTCCATCAGGTAGGTGACCGCTTGGCAAACCCAGTACGAGATGGTTGGACCAAGTCTAAACACTCGCCTGATTGCGCTTGGGCATAGCCCCTGATGAGTTAGAGTCGATGGCTGAGGATCGAGTGGCCTGGAGATCTCTCGTGCATGCATTACCCCCGCGACCTCTTTAGTGGAACATGCGGGTCACTGAAATGAGAGACAACGCGTCATCTTATCTAAAAGTTTTTCTGACCTTTACGGTCTTTAAGATTTCTTGTTGAGTTCGTTACTGATCTTAATCTTCCTTCTTAATGGAACAGCCGTAATTCTGCATCGTCATCCTGTACAGTCTGACAAGTTTAATAGGAATTTCAAAACTGGACAAGGCACTGTACATCTTCAAGGCGTAACCGTTTTTGGAGGTTAATAATCTGCAAATGGTGGATTATTTGGTTTCTATCTAATTTCCAATCAGTAAAACGCACAAGTCCATTCTTAGGATCAGAATTATGACACAAAATTTAACGAATTCGATGCATCCTTTCTTGACGAAGGAATTTCAAAACCATTTGCTACTCTCATCATGCGTTCGAAATGTTCACTTTGTGAGCAAACTCAAATCTACATCCAAAAAAGTGATAAAATCAAATTAAATGATCCTCATCATCAGAACCAAAACGAACAGCTTTTCTGAAGGATTCTTCCAATTTTTGTCGCTCCGCTTCGAAGTTGAATAGAAATAAATCGTGTAGGCGTATCACATTCTCCAGCAGCACCTATGCTCAATTCCATTGAAAACTTGCATCAGATACTCGCCGATATTTCTTCTTTCGAATGCTGCAGCTCTCTGCTCACCGTGTCGCGACTGCATTTTTACACAGACACACACACGATCGCTCTCTCTCTCTCTCTCTGTCTCTCTTTTGAAATCCATCTGAATAGGTTCAAGGTTTCTGTGCGAATCAGGGACCCCTTGAAATCAAATAAATTTGACATACAAGCTACAATAAAAGCAACAACAACACACCAGCCAGCCAATAGCCCGTAACAGCATCAACAACAAACACAAATTACGTCCACAGAGCGAATTTATCGCTCGGCATGTATTCCAAATCAGAAAGTTGCAAGCCATAGCCAAACCTCACAATCGTCTGCGTCGTCTATGTCGTCCACACCACGCTAGATACACTTGCCTGAGATAGTATCTCACGTAACTCCACTACGCACCGTTGCATTGATCGTTTTGCGTTATGCGTTCGACAATTGAGGCAACGGTTGCAGATAAAACTCACTCTTTGGTGCTGGTGGAGAGGTGGTATGCCTTACAGATGGTATCGCTGGATAGTGAGCCATTTTAATAACCCCCCTGGGAGGGGCTACACACTGGAGACCACAGAATCGGTCGCCACTCACACAGGCATGCATATCTCCCAGGCACGTTGGTGCACAGAAACAAGAACAAAAAATTAGAGAAATAACGAAAACAATTTCGACAATCGTCGAGTGTGATTGAATATTTGCAGGTTAGACCGTTGCAGGAGGGCGGTTCTGTTTACGGCTCAAATTGTTTTCGCATTCATGTCGGTCGTGTGAATTTATGTGAACTAGTTGCAGGTCAAAGTAACGGATAGGAAATACACACCGGATCTGCTGCCAAGAGCAACAAGCGGGCTGTTCGCTGCGCCCCTTTTCTGAGCATCATCTTGGATTGAAAACTGATCCACAAGGCGAAAGTGAGAGAGAATATAGACGATCTTGCCGATCGATTGCAGATTTTTCTTCAGATAGTAAACGATCTTGGGTGCAAGTATCACTGATCGTTGTTTGAGCGAGTGATGGTGAATGGAAAATCCGGTGACTAATCGAAAAGTGGGGTGATCTTGAAGAGGAGGGAAATTTAAATCACCTGAGAACTAAATGGGTGCGATTGTGGTGCGTGTGGAACTCGACGAATGACCTATGCCAAGTGAGATGTAAGAAGGTGTTTGACTGGAAAGTTTTGGTGAGGGGTTATATAAAATAGGCTTCAGTCTAATCATCCAGCACTCTTGTGGCACTGAGGCGTTGACGCGAGGCTCAGAAAAAATTTCATTCACCATGAATTTGGTAACATCTTGTGGAGTTTGATTGCATAAGAGAGAGATGCGATAAAATGTGTAGACAACTCTTGCAGAGCAAAATAACCCAGTTGACATGCACTGGCACCTTACGTGAACTGAAGTGCTACTTCTGAGACATTTCCTATTCAGTTCGAATCATCTTACTCCAATTGTAACATTTTTGATAAGCATCAGGGTCCAGTGGGTGGTTAAGACTTTACTTGCATCTTGAACGAGAATTTTGGTAACTCCTTCGACTTTTAAATGCCTTACTTACCAGAATCTCTTTCGTTGCAATTAAAAATGTAGATTTTGTACTTCCCGAGTGCCTATCCTTTCCAGTTTTGATTCTGAGTGCTCCAGTGGTGTTTCAAAACTTTCCCCCTTGGGCATCACTAGGACCTAAATGAGGCATGGAGCTCTACCCGCCTACCTACCAACCTAACCTAACCTAGCCCAAAGGAGCAATGAGAATGGGATCAATCAGTCATTTTCTTCGAGCGAATAACATCACCCGTTATTCGATTTCATGAAACAGACTTAAGTCTTCAACGATCATCAACCTTTATGTTTCAAAACAGAAGTATTTTTTTCGGAGGTTTTTGAAACTCTACCCTGGAGCGTTCAGACTCAAAACTGGTCCATTGTACTGCCAAGTAGCAACCTACTCCATTGCCGTTAATTTGATCCCAACGGCTGATCAAGATTCGATTGCACTGGGATTCGAACCTGGAACCCCTCTAACTTGGGGCAGGCACTTACCAAATGCGCCATTCAGTCGTATAGGGTGACCAGATAAGAACGATATGAAAATACATTTAGAGATATATGTAGAAGTGATTCTGGGCTTATTTGTAGCCACATTTATGCCATTATCTATGGAGACTGACAGCATTGAAATGGCCACCTTAGCTTCTCGGGCGGAGCTTCTAGCGGTGGTTCCAATTTTTGATGACTCGGTCCAATACTTGCGGCGTCAGCGTTATTCAGGGAATAACGTCTCGTTGTTAGCCTCGATCTGGTCCAAAGTGGTTGCCTTGATAGTATAGACTAAGGAATTGACAAAGACCCTGGGAAAATAATCGAGTGGTGTCAAGTCCCATGATCGTGGCGGCCAATTAAAGTACGATCAAATTCTTCTTCACAACTTCGAGCGTTGCGTCGCTTGGCATTGTATAGCATGTAGCTTTGTCTTGTTGGAACAACAGCTCGGATATACCGACGTTGTCGAGCTCTGGGCACAGAAACTCGGTTAACATCGCCCTTTGCCTGAGACCATTGACGGTAACGGTGTCTCTGACCTCATTTGGAAAGAAAGATGGTCCGATGATGCTGCCATGCAATAAACCGCACAAAACAGTAAATTTTTGCATTTTTTATGCTTGGTTGAAAACTTGTGGATCGTGTTCGCTCCAATAATGGTAACTTTGCATATTGCAATAGCCACTGAGACAAAAAATGGGCTTCGTCCGAGAAGATGATTTTTTGACGAAAATCCGGATCTCCGGCTAACATTAACTGCGCCCAATTAGTAAACTCACGGCATTGTCTATGGTCGTTGGGCTTCAATTATTGCGTCAGCACAATTTATAAAGCTGGTCCAGATCCACCCGCAGAATAAGCCGGGTTGACTCTTTGGCTACGCCAAACTCAGCTGATCGACACCGAATCGACATTTCTCGGTCTTCTTCGATACTGGCCTCTACGGCGGCCATCATTTGCAGCAATCTCCTTCTGGTTGGTGGCTTAAGATCCAAAGAGTGTACTCACGCTCTTTTCAACACTTCAACGGATTGTCTGCACAATGAAGCCATGATGACGACCAAACTCGCGGCACGAGTTCATGTTGCGTATTTTCAACTGAGCCGGAATTTCGATAACATTTTTTTAATTATTTCCGCACATTCGGCAAGCGTGAAAAGATGCATGATGAAATGGCAAACCTTACTCAATTTTTTGACAACTGAATGTCATTGTCATCTTTGACAGTTGGTGAAACATAACAATTGGAAAAGCTGTCATTGCAATCTAGTCGCACTTTACATGTCAGATGCCTTAAAAAACCTCCTATTTTATCTTCTTATGCTCAAGTTCAAGTTCACTTAGTTTCATACTTCTCTTAAGACCATAGTCCCAAAAGGGACTCTCAAATATTGGAGGTCACTAAGTTGACAGTTTCGAACGAACTGCCAGAAGGTTATTTAAGGCCAACGTAAAGTAAGTTTGCCTTTATTCTCGTGAAAGACAGCTGCAATCCAGTCAATTTGCTCTCAATGAGAACACTCTTCTTTTCACAAGTTGCGCTTAGAATATATTTCATTCCGATGACCTCAGCCAACAAAAATAGGGCGGCAATAAATATTCCCCTGACAAAGTTGCTGTGCAACACCAAGTGCCCCCGAAATTCCGTCCACCGGATTCCGATCTTTCTCTGTCTATACACGACACTTCAGCTCGCCTCTGATTAACGATTGACACCTTCATGTAAACGCTTCTACGCCCTGTTCCCCCGCCAAACAAACCTTGCACCCCACAGTTGACTTGGGTCCCCTGCAACCGTTTGACGGCCGCCTGTAATTTATCAATTTAACATCTTACCTGGGCATTAAATATTCAACAAAGGTCTTATTACGCATGCCACCGTCGTCGTGCGTCGTCGGGTGCAGTCCAGTCGGGCCGTGTCGCGTCGGCAGCTTTGTTCCCCAGCGCAACACGTACCCAACATTGCCTTCTGTTACAACTCATTAGTCAACTTCCACGAACCACCGGACAGATATTTCGACACTTACGACAAAAAAAGCAAAAAAAAAACTGAAAAATTCATACAAGACAGCATTTCTGAACACACATAAGGAATGCATAATTTTGCAACAATTAGAGATATCTCCGAGCTCTGCTGTTAATTACATTAGTCCCACCAATGCGTCTTCTGTGTCTGGCGTACAGCATCTCCGCCGAATGGGTCCCAGTGGTCGGGTCTCGGCGGTCTGTGATGAATTCCATAATTACCGCAATTACTGGCAGGGTATACCCGTACAGATACAAAAGAGACCCACATGGAGTGCGTCTATAGACGTACCCGTACCTATATCCTGATCGCACAGAAACCGGCCACAGACCATAACTTGATCGGTCCATATAAGTGCACGACTGCTTTGGCAAAATGCATCCATGCGATTTCTAGTGAATTGGCGATATAAACAAACAACTAAATTGGCAAAGAGATGGATAGATACTGCACACACAGTGTTGCAAGCATAATTGTGCCGGTCCGGGGAGTGGGACGACAATTTGCCGTCCGGCATGGGCATCCAAACGAATTCATAATTAATTTGGCGGAAAAAAATGTATCTATTGGTCATCTTATGGTTGGTTTCAGCGGTCTTAAGTAGATAAATAGTTTGCTCTACAACTTAATTAGTTGGGCAATGGGTCGAGATGCCTTAGATACGGTGCTTGGTTTTTATATTTGTCGACAAGTGCATTGACATGAACGTAACTTTATTAGCTTTTTCTGAGCCCGTTGTTGATGTTTGCGGTGAGATAAATTGGAATATTTATGAAATCTGAGGGCAATCGAAAGACCCGATTGCTGACTTTGTATAAGACCTTGATCATCCCAGTCCTACTTTACAGCGCAGAGGAACGGACAATATCCCCAACGGATGAAGAAGCTCTTGGTCTTTTCGAAAGAAAAGTCCTGCTCGCCATCTTTGGTCCTGTTGGCTTTCATGGCACTTGGAGGAGAACTCCGAACTGAATGGGCTGTACAGCGACATGAGTCTAGTAAGACGTCTACGGATTCAACGCCTAAGACGGCTAGGTCATGTAGAGTGCATGGACAAATCCACTACGGCCGGAAGAACCTTCGACTCTGAACCAGAGGGACAACACAACAGAGGACGTTAAGGTGGTGCCTCCAAGTGGCGAGGGACCTAAAGAGCGACAGCGAGCAAAAGATCGTGCCAGCTGGAGAGATTTGTTGGTTGAGGCCCAGTTCTAACCCGGACTGTAACGCCACAAGAAGAAGAAGAAGGCAAGACGTTCACAAGTTATTCAAATGTACGATCACCGATCTGTTGCCCTTTTGCTTCTTATTATTATTAGGGCGCTACAGTCCGTGGTGAACCTTTTCGCCGAGGCAACATGCCTCTCCAGCCAGCACGATCTCTCGCCAGCTGTCTCCAGTTTCGCACATCAAGCTGGCCGAGGTCCTCCTCTACTTATGTGCGCCACCTTGTCAGCGAACGTCCTCTGTTGCGTTGTCCCACAGGCTCAGAGTCGAAGATCTGCTCCCCTTACAAAATAAATATACGAAGAATACGATTTAACCAGTTAATTATTTAGTTTTCATGTTTTTGAGGCACCTTCAAAAAGGTTTTTACGGTTTTTTAGAAACTGATCGATCTGTGATCTGTGAAGTTGTGAAGTTTGATCGTGCTTATCAAGTCAGTCGCTGAGTTGACCTGTGAATGTACATTTGACGCAAGAAGACTAGAACTCGACCATACTTCTGTTTAAAGCGACTGGATGGCGCAATTTAAAGCGGTCCCAGGTTCGAATCCCAGTGAAATCGAATCTGGTTCAGTCACCATTTGCCGTTGGGATCAAATTAACTGCTCTGGAGTAGGTTGTTGCCTGGCAGTACAATGGACCAGTTTTGAGTCTGAGTGCTACAGTAGAGTTTCAAAAATCCTTCGAAAAAAAGAAAAAAATCTGGTCACTCTGTATAAGACTCAGATCATTCCTGAGCTTCATTCTTGGTCCAGTTTTGCTTCAACGATTGCTGGGGAGAAACGGGAACTGTAAGGATTATTTAGCAACATCGCACTAGACGGGCGACTACGGATACTAAGCCTAAAGTGGCTAAACTATGTACAGCGGATAAGCAACACAACTTCTGTCCGCAGACTCTTTAAATTTAACATGAACTGACATCAGGAGACGATCACAGATATGGCGACAAGCACAGAGAACAGATTTAGGGACAACCAAATTTGGGCATGTGGGGAAGAAAGCATTCTGCAAAAAAGCCGGAGGTCTAGGACTACTCTGGACTATAGCCCCACCTGAAAAAGAAGAAGAACCCGTGCCTAAATACTTCATATAGAGAACTTCAGAAGCCAAAAAAGTGGCTTAGCTTCCCGTCGTTTGAACAGACCTCCTCAACGAAAAGAAGCATTTTCTGTGTGGTACCATAATTTGGTACAGTATATTGACCTGCGCAAGTTAATTCTGTACTAAATTTCGAAGTTATTAGCCTTATCGGAAATTCCGCGGGAAATTTTATTCACGATAAGGGTGAATGTGCCTTAAAGCCCTTTCATCTGTCGGAAACACGACGTGGATTACAATTTTTTAGAGGCGCCAACAGCATGCAGATGAGAAAGGATTACAAAATAGTTTACAATATCAATCTGTGTTGGGCATTAACTCAGTCCACACCTTTAAATAATCATTCAAAAAGCGTTAAAAAATTACGATTCTAAGAACCTGCTCAAAACCATAAATTCCCTAAATCCTCTGAAAGTCATTTGCTACTCCCCACAACACCCATTCTCAGAACACAGTACCTTGACCTATGGTACTTCATTCATTTTATGGTCACACAACATCGAGATCTTTCAGAAATTTTGTCACGTTCCAAAACAGTGAACAGTTACATTCATTTATAACTGAACACACAACAAATTTGACAAGATTCTTTTTGTCACTGAAACAGATGGATTGATATTCTTGAATGGCGTGGTAGCCAAAAATTGTTTACGACATTGTTTAAGTTTATGATCGGACATGAATGATAAGTAGATACAAATCAATTCGTTGGATACGTCTAATAACCGATCAAGATTAAAAGGAAGTCAGACATTGTACGTGATGTTTACTCGAAAGTAGTTAATTGGGCACTGGAAGACTTCGTTGACTTTTTTGTGTTAGAAGATGATGTCGAAGACGGATTTATGACGAATCAAAGTACGAATTTTGAACACCTGGCACATTTCATTCTTCTTCGTAGACGGCGATAAAATCCGAGGGGGCATTGGCCTCAATCAAGAAAATATAATGTCTGCAAAAACTGCTTGAAAAAGATTTTTAAACATCTTGGCTTAGAAATGGGAGTGGGGACCCATTAAAATCTCCTTTGGAATACTATATTTTCCAAACGGCACTTTGGGTTAAAAAGTGTTAAAGCAAAATTCAACCTCATTTCAGAAGATCTGTCGATTGATATATCAGTCGATGGGATACGTCACCGTTTCAAAATCCATGGCAACTTCACCTATACGGGACCCATATGCTACTTTTCAAATATGCATGAAAAATTCATAAAAATGATTTCTAGGCTACTACTACTTAATTCCATAATTTCATGCCAATTTCTACATATCGCACCTCCGGTGGTACAACGACATAAGTGCAAAAATGTCAATTCTTCAGAAAACGTGATTTAACATTTTGAAAATCTTTTTTATTAAAAACCACATACAATTTTCTTTTTTTTTAATGGAACAAACTCTTTATAAAAAGGGAATTAAGCAGTGTTATTATTAATATAAGTATAAATAAAGGTAAGTTATTTTAAATAAATAAACTTAAAAAATGCTAGTATAAAAAGGCTCGCAGTAACTTGGAATCTGCCCCTTGGAGACAAATACAATATTTGGGTCTTTGTTTTATTGGAAGGAAATACCTTTTTGTAGAATTGCACTTACGTCGTTGTTCCACCGGAGGTGCGATACATAAACGTCAGAGATAAAAAAAAAGTGTGACAGACAGACGGACGCACTGACGGATACAAATGTTTCAGGTTCGATTCCCTTATATGACGAAAGGGACTGTTTATTCGTATATCTCGTTTCTTCTTCTCCTAAGTCGAGGCCAATTCTCCGAGAAATACTTCTCATATTTTTGAGAAGGTGGTATAAAACTGAAGGACACTTTGTTCAGAACGAAGACAGAGAGTGGGAAAGAAAACAATTAACGCACAAGTCCAAAAGTTGCTGTATAATTTATTGTTCCAGCTTCTGACTGCAGAGTTTTTCGAAAAATACTTTAAGTTGAACCTCTGTTTGTCGTAAGTATAAGCAAGAAAACAACTTGAAAAGCAATCCTTCATCCGAGACTCTTCTGTTGCTTGCATATTCATTTCTGAAGGCCTTCAGTGTTAAGTTCTTCGCAGCTTTTTTGGGTAGGATACGTTGCTCATATTGATACTCTGGACCTTTTAAAGCCCTGCCCAGTTCCATGGCAAAAATGTTGGCATATTTAACTGATTGAATGCCTAAAGCTTCGTATTTACTCAGGAACACAATCTTACGCTACTAATTATAGAAGGTACCGATTGAAATGAAATGTAATTTTGTCTATATGTCGTACTTTGCATCAATTTTGAACAAAAGAGCTGCAGCTGATACATTGCTAAATCTGCACAAGCACTGGGTCATATGACTTTCGAAACTACTTGCCTTTACCGCAATGTCCCTCTTCATCGAGTCCAGTTTTTGGCTAAGTGCGTCTAATTACACACGCTCAGCTGACCAACGTCCGGCATCTCAAGAGGTGAGAATTTTGACCAAACACGATCTATACAGATTGTACCAAATTCATTCTAAGATAACCAAGAATCTCCTTTTCACACGATTTATGCTTCTGTGCTGTACTCAGGGACTGGTAAGAGTAAGATCTTATTCAAAGAAAACCTGGCTTTTCGAGAAACAGTCTTATTTTTCAACTGTTTTCAAAACCCAGAGACAGAGGTTGACAAAAGTGACCCATTGTTTAATTTCAATGGTGGGTCATTGTTTGATTCATCTTCCAAACCAAGATAGACGACTGAATGGCGCAGTTGGTTAAGTACCTAGTTCGAGGGGTCCCAGGTTCGAATCCCAGTGAAATCGAATCTGGTGCAGTCACCATTTGCCGTTGGGATCAAATGAACGGCACTGGAGTAGGTTGTTACCTGTCAGTACAATGGACCAGTTTTAAACCTGAGTACTCCAGTGTAGGGTTTCAAAAAACCGCCGCCAAAAAAAAAGAAAAGGTAGACGAAGTTCTTAGCTACCGCAACATTGTGTCGGTCTAGAATGAGGTTTTATCCAAGACGATTGTGGTTCTTTGTAGATGATCTTGTTGATGGTTCTTTGAAGACAACATATACCTTGTTTTTCTTTCTTTAACCAAAGGAATCACTTATGTCCTTCTGAGTTATGAACGATCTTCTGGACGATCATGTTAGGAATCGCATGACAGGGCATTAGCCTTGTGTGTCTGACTTTAAAGGAAGATCTTCCTTCTGCAAAGACAAACGAGGCGTGCGAAAACTAATCAATGCTTAACAACGCTCGTTTCTATAAATACTGTCATACTATCCTTTGGCGGTGGGGAAATAGACCTTTCTCTGTCTTCTCAATTTTCTCATTCGTGTCTTAATTAAAGTCCAGAAATTAAGTGGAAAAACCCTCCTTGTTTAGCAACGCAAACATCTATTCTTCTGCTTCTACATTCTCCAGAAATATCTGAATATTTTGAATATTCTTAGGGAATGTCTTCGTCAAAGCCTCGAAATCCTTCACAATTTACGACTTCTCAAACAATAAATTGAGCAGATACAAAATCTCTCAGACATCTCCGAGAATGACAGCTCCATAGCTTATTTCTTAATTACCCAGTTCCTTGATCAATGTTACTCTTGACCTTCAACTGCAAGCCGGTCTCGCCTCACTGATGCAGCAAATGAGCTCTGCCAATTAACACCGCCTGCATCAAGATTAAATTCCTTTCCCACACGCTCGTCCACACACAGTAAGTCGTTCGCATGCACAGTCATCGAGCCTGCAATCAGTCTCAAGCCGGCAGCAAAGGTGTGTCACTTCCCATCGCTCTGCCTTTGAAACCCTTTCCTAAACCAACCTTCATTTGCATACAATCCCCTGATCGTGACCCGATCTAATTGCCAGGCGCACTCAACGGCGGTGATCGGACAAGATCACAATTAGTCGATTAATTCCAGCCGAGTGAAAAAAAACAGCATTTTGTAGGATGCAGAGCATCTGGATAGGAAAAAGCGTATCTGCGGCCACTGCATCTGATTGCATTGTCTCTGTTCCAACACTTCGACCGTGTGAGCGATAAATCGCAGCAAATTAACGCCATGACGACTGTCATGGCCCATTCCGGCGATGGAAGCGAAAGAGACGCCTGATAGCAACGATAGCTGAGGGTAATTTCCTCAATTGGACCGGGTCGTTGTGTGATTATTTTATTCGGAAAACTGACCCCCGGTGCATGATCTCGGCGTAGTAGAGCACAGCACTGATCTGACCGAGTTTTGCGCAAACATTTATTTGAATTCCGAAAATATTTCATTTTATGTACTTTTGCACAGGCGGCTGATTAGTCATGCAGTCATGCTGCGCCACACCTAGCCTACAAGGCTGAGAATGCACGAGTACACGAAATGGGTGCTCATTAGACGATGAATAAGTTAATTAAATAAGCCATCGGCTGTGAGAGGAAAACAACCCGTGACGGACGATGCTGTGACTTTCAATGACTTGCATTGCTCATCGCCACTTTGGATGCTACGCCTTGGAAAGTTACATCATTTCTGGGAAGCTGATCGGTCTATAAATGAAATACGCGAGAACAATGCACAATCGTTCAACAGACATAATGCAGGGCAACGGATGCAACGACTTCAACAAATATTTCGGGAGCGGTGGACAACGGGATATCTCACCTGACTGCAACTGCGACCAAAATGGCGAAAAATGCAACCTCCCGTGCGACGTCAATCTATCTAGTCCAAATCTTTTACGTAGTTTCAGTTTGGACCGAGGATTGTAACACACAATTCTGTTACCCCGTTCGAAATTGTTCACAAAAATGTAAGGCCTAAATGGCCACACTTACAATCCTCGTTGCATTTCTGGGGCACGTTCAGAGTCTGGCAGCCAATTAGCCCCCGTGCGAGAGACCTCGAAAGACTATTACTAGCATACCGCTTATCTGTCACCCCGCCCAAAATTATTCATAAAATGTTGGGACCTAACTGTCCACCTCCACACTGCTCATTGCACCTTTGGGGCACGTCCAGATTCTGGCAACCAGCTAGCCCCAGTGCGAGGTCCCTCCCTGCTAGAAGATCGCTTATCTGTCACCCCGCCCAAAATTATTCATAAAATGTTGGGGCCTAAATGACCACCTCCACACTGCTCATTGCATCTTTGGGGCACGTTCAGATTCTGGCAGCCTGCTAGCCCCAGTGCGAGGCCTCTCAGTGCTAGTAGATCACTTATCTGTCACCCCGTTCGAAATTATTCACAAAATGTGGCCTAAATGCCCACATTTGCAAAGCTCATTGCAACGAAAACACTGACCCTGTACGATGAACGCATTTTGAGCAGCAACGTTTGATACGTCAACGCTTTGACTGACAACTCCGCGAAAACAACAATCAATCTGAGCTCAAACTCCATGGACATTCAGTCTTGATATTCCTCGCAGGTCTGCCGCCACCGTAAGTTACAAACTTTGACCCTGTTTAACAAATTCGCAAACATCCGCCGGTAAACACACAAAATCAAAATTAAGTCCACAACAACATCGAATGCCAGTGAATGCTTCATAAGCCCAACCCAGCGCGAGCCTTTTCATCGATTCATACCTCCGGGTCAGCCTAATTGGGATTCACTTAACGCACCCCCAGCCGATACGCTGCCAAACTATCAATTAAGCAGGCACACGCACTGAAAGGCGTGCCATAATTCCGACATCACTCAGGATTCCCTCATAACATGACAGCTGTCATTAGACAGCCCACCCATTCGACTTACCTTCCTGCACCACCTTCTTGCAGACTGGCCTGGAGTTCACTGACTTGGGCCCGACCGAATACGAACAGTTCACATAGCTCCAGTAGCGCTGTTGCTCCGAAATGAACTCCGGGTCGAAGGGATCGTTGCAGAACTCGCCGTTCGACACGTCCGTCGAGCACCGCCAGCACTTGAGAATGGCATCAGCTGCAATGAAAAAGAGAAAACAAATCTGATTAGTCGTCATTTAACAAGTTAATTGCCGTCCATAAAATTGTGCGCGCATTCATTGGGTAATCACTCCCGAGCACTAAATTGAATGACAATTAGACTCCACTTATGTCATTCCGCTTGCAAAGATGTGCCTCCAAACTGCGCCGCATCTTCGTCAATGCGTCTCGTTGAAGGCATCCAACAACGCCCGTACGATCGCAATCTCTGAGGCCAAACTGTCAAACACTTTTGTCCCCCGTGGGACTGTCAAATGTCACTTTCACGGGCTGCGTTCAAAGAATGTCACACTTGCTTTCAGGCTCGACATGCACACTACACATTAATCAGTGTTCAGCGGGATGGGTGAGTGATTAATGGGCGTGCACTGTTTGATAAGGTTCTGATTTATTTGACAGTGCGACGATGGTGTGTCGTTTTGTGTCACAGGACTATGATTTAAGGTTCGCCTAGTGGCCAATGGTTGGGGCGCGAGTGCGGTTTGTTTGATTAATAGACAAGCGACCATTGCTGACATGCACAATGCATTCTGTAAACAACTTATGACAGTTATGAGGCACTGTCGGGACTGTTGGCTTGCATATGTGTCAGCGAATGGCAGATTGAAGGAAATGATTTTGTTCGACGCCATGAGTGACCTTTTAATGACTTTGGAAGTGTTCAGCGATAAGATCAATTTTTTTAAACTGCAACAAACGTGGGGAATTACTCAAAGTGTTGAATTTCTTGTTCGAGGGTACCGTTATCCAACTAGGACAGGGTGTGGTGTGATCGGTTGGTAATTCTTTTAGAAAAAAAGTCTGTACAGATTTATGACGCACACAATTTGGAATGTAGACAAGACCTACTGAACGGCATTGAGCTTTTGAAGGAAACACAAAATCTCTCGGCCTTGAGTTGATTGGAAGATGTTAAGATTCATGACGGTAACATGAAATAGGGCCAAATGCAATTAAGAGTTTGGTACTATTTCGTTTTTAAAAGCGAAAAATTGTTCGGCTTTTTGGCATTGTTTCCATATCAATATTGAAATAATACCAAATTGGGAAATAGAGGATAGGAAATAACGCAGCCAATCGTATTGTGTGCGTACAATTTTTATAACGAATGTACTAAATTCACCACAAGTTGGTATTACTTTTTGCATAGCGAAATAATTAATGCGGCTCTTTTTCATTTCACTAGAAATGGCAGCTATATAGACAAAGAGGATCCAAGATGTTTGGAAGATGTTTGATAAAAGTTCAAAGCTTTGGACCAAAATTTGAATTTCAATCGTGGGTTTTTCCAAAAAGTTTTGAAACTCGTAGAAATGTTTTTACAGAGGTGTAGAGAATTCAGCCAATCATTCGAAGTTCTTTTTCGATGTCGAAATTGTCGGACGGAATTAACGAAAGTCAACCGAAGAGGGGACTCGTTAAACAAAAATCGATAAATTTGTGCTGACCGACAGCGATGCGTTGTGTGTAGACATTCTCATAAAGCGAATTGAAGCCAGGTGTTTGGCAAAGGTGTAGTGGCCCGTTAGCACACCGGTAAGTTGTCTGCAGTCTTTTCTGATAAGAGATAACAAGAAAGCCGTGGATTTTTTACAGACGTTGGGGATCATGCGCTTGGTCTGTCTACATCCTAGAGAGTCATGCGACCTGCAGCTGTGCTCTCGAGAAGTCCGCCCATCGATGGAAGCCCTAACCGGTCACAGGCAGTCCTAGGGCATATTCAGGTCCTGAGAATACCTTCTTTGACCATCGCCTGGCAAGTTCATCGGCGATCTCATTTCCTGTGATCCCGTGGTGTCCCGGGACCCAGACAAGTCTTAGCTAATTTAAACTGCCGATTAAATTCAGAGAATTGCAGAGAGATTGCATTACTGAACTATCCTAGAAGTGGTTAAAAGGGTTGAGCAAGGCCTTAAGCACAGCTTGGTTGTCGCTACAGACACAGATACTTCGCCCCTTCCATCTATTCTTCACAATATAGTTCGTGGCCATTAGAATCGCATAGGTTTCCGCTTGGAAAACCGACGCAAATTTACCTAACGAGGTGTGCAGTCTAAAGTTGTCGCCCTTCACGAAGGCACCAGCTCCAGATCCAGATTCATTGGGCTTGGAGTCGTCTGTGAAAACTCGACTACATTCCTTTTCTGGTTCAGATTCTGGCCAGAGCCAGTCCTGACTGCAGGGAAAATCGACTTTGTATGTTCGTCGCAGCTGGACTACTGGTGTTCGTGCGTCAGACTGCATATCCATATGACTGGAGTCAAAGGAAATGCGGTGCGCAAGGTCATCGAAACTTCTTTTTAAACGGAAGATGGCCTTAAGAGCACACCCCATGACGTTGCTTGAGTTGATTCCCCACACTTATTTAAAGCTTTTCCAGTATATTTCGGAACCCAGGTCTAAAACAACTAAAGGTTAGATTGGGATCCCGCCTGGAACAGAAACGGTGATGGATGAGTTGCTTTCCTTAGAGTCAACAATGCCGTTCATATCCTCCGCGGAATTACCCACACCAGATTTTCCGTTTTTGCTTTTCCATACCACTTTTTGCGAACATTTAGAATAGAGTCCTGCTCTTTTAGCTTCGGAGGTTGCGCTCGATAGAAGCTTTTATGTCGCTTAAAAAGAATGTAGTAACTAATCGGCCAATACCATTGGATAATGATGGGACTGCAAAATGTCAGTGTCAGACATGCGATGCTATGTCTTTTCTTTATTTTGACGCCCTTTCCGTAGATGGTGGATGGATGGATTCTCCGAACCGTCTACTTCTCTAGATTAAAACGAAATGACTTACAACAGCCGATAAGTCCTCGCTTGTGCTCACAATCATTGGATGCATTTTCAAAATCCAGACGACGTTCGAAATCAAATCATTCCCCCAAAATTCAATCGTTTTGCAGCTTTCGATTTTCCATCAAGAAGGCAGCTCGCCACTGAAACCAACACGTCTACAATTGTGGACAATGTTTTCGTATTCCTTTCCATCGCAACTAAATATTCTCAAAATTCAAACCCATCTCCCGCATCTTCTATCAACAATTCCATCATAAATAATTCCATCATAGATTAAGTGAATCAATCATGATTCATTTGTGAGATAACCGCGTAACTGCGCACGGTGATGAGGTAAACAAGTCAGCTTTTGTGTGCCAATCAAAACAAGACCGTAAACATGTTGATGGACATGACTCGATAGAGTTCCCCATCGCACCTCGTCCGCGTTGACCTTCTGTTTTGCAAACACATCCCCTACTCATTTTGCCTGAAATTTGATTCGGATCGGAGCACATACTCGTGTGCATGTGAAGCAGAAAACCGAAACTCGAACCAACTGTCATTCAAATGCGACCAAACGACCTCTGAGACTCTGCTCGAACTAATTAGCAAAACCAAGGCGCATCTGTAAGCCGAACACGCGTTCGCTTGAAAACACTACCAAATCCGAAGATCTGTACCCTAAGAGCGACCAGCGCGCTCCGCTCTGGCATGGGCCACTGATCTGATCAATTCGAGGCACGAATCTCGATCAAGCACCTGGTATTGCCAACACTCACCACTGGATTGTCCAAACAAGAAACCCATTCGAGCCAGACAACTTCACACTGCCTGCCCGGCTGACGATTTCGAAAGCTCCAGCATTTGATCGCTCACAACGGATTCCCAGGTGAGTACACGCTGTTATTAGAGCAATTTACACTTTTTTCACGAGCGAATCACTGGGCCAGCAGCGGTGACAACTCGACGTCGCTCGAGTCGTCCAGGCTTCGGACCAAAACAGCGGATTTCCCCTCGGAATCGCCGCCAGATGTCAATACGATTTTCGTTACGTTTTTGGAAGGTTCGCCGGTTCACTGGGCAGCCACTGGGTTTCGTAATTGGGAAGCGGACTCGGATTCGGATTTGATAAGAGTTGCCTTGGGCAGCATTACGTGAGCGCAGATGCGATTATCCGATGACGGCTGCGAATGGAGGCGGCTTCCGCAATAGCTAGGAGCCGCACGTCGCCAGTCACAAGATTTTCCACATGATCGAGGACTGACGATATGTATCGCGGTAATTGTCTTGGAGCATGCGAGGCGGAACGATGCTGTGGTTGCAGGGAGGGCTGTCGTGAGATGCGGTCGCGTGAAACATTACCTTATGTCAATTGCTGGAGGTCGCTGGCAAGATCACGGAAACGAGGAGGGATGCCAAGATTAAGTTAGGCTCTGAGGTAATTTGATTTAATGAACTACTTTGTGGGAAAATTCGAGAAGGTCAGCTGTGCGGCGGTAGTTTCACAGTGTAGTGAAGGTTTGGTTTGTAAAGTGTTTTGCCACGTACATTTGAATGGGCTCTAGTGGTTTTATGATCTAGTTGTAATTTAAGCCATTTATGGTAACTTCATTATGTTCCTCAGGGAGGTGAACAGGCCTCGAATTTAACAACTACACAGGTTAGAAACGCAGATGTTGCCTTGATGATAAAAACCCCAAATGTGGTCATTCTTTCTACTTTTTGATATAGCAGCAAAACGCAGTCTATAATCTACCACAATTCCCACCACAAGGAAAATTTGAAGAATTATTACTTCGAGATAAAATGTGAAAAACTCATTAAATGGCAATTGGTAACAGCCCAATGGAAACGAAAAATGTCATGCATCGCTTCCTGTCAACAATTTTCAAAATGAAAAAAATTCTCAAGGAGTTTAACTGTCTAGAAAAAGCTTCTTAATCTCGCCGTTCGGAGTCGGCATTAAACTGTAGGTTTCGTTAGCAATTTTGCGGCTGTGCGCTTTAGAATCGTGAACAACTGTGTTTCTAGCTGCCTCCACTTGATGAATTTGGTTTTTATATTACAAATTTACATGAACAAGCCATAGACGTTGGTGATCATAAAGTAGAACCTCCGACTAGAAGCAGCCTTTTTTTCGGGTATTATCTTTTCGTCTTGATAAAGAATAATGGACTGAAATTGGCATCCTAAAGTGTATTTAGAGATTTAAAACTGGGATAAACGCACTTCGATATCAAAAACACTAAAAGTCTTGCCCCCAATGTGTAATCTACAGATGTTCAGCCTGATCGTGTGTGGTTACAGAACAAGCGATAGTTTACAAATCCGAGTTTACAAGCCCGCATATCGGGTTCACCGATAACCAACCCTGAGATGCTTACCCAATAGGTGGAACATCTGTTTCCACGTGCACAACCACTAGTTAGAATCAACCTGATGACGACTAACACGGAGGAGATTCCTCTTATTACCCTAGAGGAGCTACATAAACCTGTCGCTAAGGTTAAAAACGACAAAGCACCCGGACCAGATGGGATCCCAAAAAAGGCAGTCAAGGCCGCCATCATGATTAGACCAGACATTTTCCAGCACACTTTGGAGAAATGCTTACAGGAGGGGGTCTTCCCCACACAGTGGAAACTGCAGCGCTTGGTACTTCTGCCAAAAGGAAGGAAACCTCCTGGAGGACCGTCCTCGTATCGCCCAATTTGCTTATTGGACACATTAGGCAAGATACTAGAACGGGTCATCTATGTTACAGGCAGTGGCGGAAGCAAATGGTGCACTGTCAATCCACCAATACGACTTCAGAAAAGGTCGGTCTGTGGTAAACTTGGCCACAGACGCTATACAAGGAGAGAAATGGAGATGGGAAGAAAGAAGTATTGTGCAGTGGTTACGCTGGACATTAAAAATGCTTTTAACTCGGCGAACTGGATGCACATACGAAGATCTCTAACTGCCATGGGCACACCTCCCTACCTGATGAAGATAGTCATGGACTACTTCAACAACAGGAGCCTTATGTACTACACCGACGATGGGATGAAGTACTACAGCATAACGGCGGGAGTTCCACAAGAATCAGTCCTCTTACCTCTATTGTGGAACATAACGTATGATAGCGTCTTACGACTAGAGCTTCCCGAAGGAGTTCGAATAATCGGCTTTGCCGACGACATTGCTGTTGTCACAGTGGCTAAACATACAGAGGAAGTGGGGATTGCTACGAATATAGCAATCTCCAAAGTTAAATATTGGCTTGAAAATGCCGGTCTGGAACTAGCGGCCCACAAAACGGAGGCTGTACTCATAACCAGCCGCAAGAAGGTGGAATACGCGAGCTTCTTAGTTGGAGATCAGACGATTAGATCCAATGAGTCTGTGAAGTACCTAGGGGTCGTGCTGGATAACAGTCTCTCCTTTAGGAAACACATACGCCAGTTAGAAGGTGGTACGTACACAAGGAGCGCTCTCACGAATGCTCCCAAATAACGTAAATCGCTATTCAGCCCCGCGAAGTAATACCTAAAGGCAGTTTCGCGGGGAGAGTGATAGAAGGGTGCAGGATGTGGGTTAGTACGTAGGCGTATTCCCGAAATCGAGTACTTGTGGTTTAGACTGCTAACACTAGGCAGTAACGACGAGCTGGAGGATCTAAAAAAATAGAGCTGAGGCACCCTATGAGATATACATATATACAACAATCTGGGTGGTTCTAATAAGCAGCAAAAGTGTAGGTCTCACGGGGTACACCCCTCACACATAGGACACAATGGACCCAACTGTTGGTCTCAGTGAGCCGTGACCCGGTCGCAAGGGCAGCCTATCACCTACCTACCTAGCACTTAGAGCCTTTGCACACGAACGTTTTTTTAAACACAACGGCCCCGCTTATGGGTGCTAGAGTACTAACAACTAAAGCAAATTGAGCAGAGGTTGCGCATTTACGGTGCCGTAGCGTTACCGGTTCCGCAGCGTTGCCCCGCGGTCTTTTTGAACGGCAAATTTCAACGGCTATGGCGGTGTAGGGACGTTGTGTGTTAAAAAAAAAACACTAGTATGCAGCAGCTGTTAAGATTTAAACTTCGTTAACTTACTCCGAAGTTAAGAATTAGTTAAAACAATTTCAATGAGAAAAGATTTTCAGCAATCACTTGTTACTCTCCAGCATACAATTTGCGACCTGTTGGTATTTGCAGTCAAGATTTGCTCTACGCAAACGTCTAGCGGTTTGAGTTACAAGACTTTTTAGGTAGATGACACTTTTTGAACAGTCTCATATTTCTGAGAAATTCCTTAAAATCATAATTTGCTCTCAGTATAAAACAGCAAATATCGTCTATTCGTATGAGAATAGGGCACGTGAGAAAACCCTGAAAGAACCATTCAAAGACCTCTGACGGTCCATAATTTACGAACTCATTAAAACCTTGACAATGTACACTTTTTATTAAAATTGTTTGAATATAAAATTGCTGTTAATTGAAATGAACTACTCATCGCAGATGAGACCGCCGACCTCTCGGACGCAATCCCCACGAACAAGAACGTCATTGTTTCAGAATTGTCAAAACTGTTTAAAAGTGTTTACGATTACGAGAGCTCATCTTGGCTTCCAATCTCGATTCCCATTCCAACCGTCTGACGACAGAGAATTCCATTTGAGAAGGAAAATGAAATCCGAGTGGATGAGGTGTCGGTGCCATCCCCCATGTGGGTAAACAAAGTTTTATTATCCATTTTCCTAAAGATCTTCTCGCTCCCGATAAGAACTGTCACAGAGCTGTTTTTCGGTCTGTGATTCTCGGCTAATCTCGAAAACGCTTCCCGTTCATTTCCTTTACGACCTCAACGCGCACATACCAGTGGGTTCGGAACCTCCACTGAGCGTCAACTTTTCATTTTTTATGACTCTCGTGGAGGATGCTGTTGAAGTATTCAAATTGCAACATATGGGAGCGTCGCCGGTCCTGAACTCGGTGCCAAAAAATCCCCAGTGTCATCAGTGTCCCCATAGACATTAACCCCGCGTGACACCATCCCCGGTGGTTTGGGGGAAAAAACGCCTTCGTGTTGGTCCCAGTTTGCATGTCAACATTGTGTCTCAACACGATTAAAGCTACATTTTATGTTGCAATAAAATACACGCCAGTGTCGGTGGATCTATCGTTTGAAATTTGTTTTCTGGTCTTTTTTCTTTACGAACACCCATCTGCTGTTGCCGCAAACGTTGAGTTCCACTTTGAGTTGTCACATAAAGTAGACTCAGTGCGGCGAGTGCGTGAATAGCCAGCAGCTATTTGAGCAGGCAGCATCGGCAAGCTCACCAGCAGCAGGTGAGGCAGTGTCGATGTGCATAAAGTTGACTCTGACAGACCGCGAACGCGTTTTGCCGTGCCTCGTAATGACCAATCATAATGGTTATGGCTATTGCTATATCATAATCTGATTGCTGCCATAAAATATCGATTCGCAGCCATATTTGGTAGATAACGAGATACAGAAGTTATGGAGTGGACGTGCTTTTCTGTTGTTTTTGTGTGGTTCTTGGACGCCGGCCGCGTTGGGAATTTCTTATGGGAGAAGGATGGGAAATGGTGGTTTAAGCCTGGAGAGGCTAAGAAGAATTCAGAACTTTTGGACAGAAGAAGAATAGCTTCATAACTTGGCGGGTTTCTGTTTGGTAGTTCATAAGATGGTCCTGTACTTTTCTGATCTCTAACAAATCTGTCCCGTGTTTTCCAAGTCCTTGGTTTAGTCTACACTTCTTTTATTACGCTAAGAGTCGACAGGTAATATCTGAGGCGAAGGCAATGACAATTGACACAAAAAATAAAAATGCATGGGGCACGTTCATCTGAAGCCCCTTCTGAGAAGAGAATATCGATGGGTTTACTGAGGGTGGAACTGGGTATCGATCGAGCATATAGCATTCATTTTTAAAAATCATCCAATCAGGAGGGCAGAATCATGCGCAGGTATTGGGTGTCATTTATTTACTTCAAACCGATATGTAAGAGATCTGTAATACCGTTCCAGTTTTAAGTTAAGTAAGTAGCTAGTGGCTACAGACGCGGCGTAGTGGATAAGTACGTCCTACGCAGAATGTCCATGGTTCGATTTAAGATGACCAAATTGTTTTCTTGTTTTCTTATTGCGCCAACGACTCATGGTGGATCGGAGCCAAAGTTATTGCTACTTTGTGGACGTTCTCGAGTAAAGCCCTTCTAGTTGTTTAGACCAAGCCTTGTTTCATTTACATATTCATTATGTGTACATTCATCCTTTCAATGCAGGAGTTTCGAAGATACTTACTTACTTATCAGACCTGCGACCCCTGGAGGGCCTGAGCCTAAGCAATTGCCGCCTTCAATAGCTGACTGTCCCGAGCACGCTGCTCCCAATCATTAAGGCCAAGTTGTCTTGCAGTTTCGATCTTCCTCTCCTTCTCGAACTAGGAGGCTTGGATTCGAATACTCTCTTAGCTGGAGCATTGGTGCTCATTAACTCGATGTGGCCGAGCGATTAAAGTATACGGATTGGCTTCCGGACTATGCCCACACCGTTGAACAGCGTGTCTCTTGCGTCTTCTCCTCCATTCGTCTTCCTCGTAGACAGGGCCAAATATCCGACGCAAAAATGTTTCTTTCGAAGGCACCAAGAATCAGCTCTGCAGTTCGGTTTATCGTCCAGCTTTCGGCTCTATTTAACGAAACTGACAGGATTAAGGTTTTGTAGAGCATGAAATAGAGCTTTACTTTGTAGAGCATGAAGTAGAGTCAGAAGTTTTAACCCAAGTTCTGACACAAACCGAAGAAGCAACTGTTGCCAAGGGCGATTCTACGTCGGAGATACTGTATTTCAAAAAGCTGTTGACGAGGTTGATGTTGGTGAGTCATTTCTTCGCCGAAGAGGCTAACTCTACAACGAAGCACTGTTCTCTTTAGGGAATACAGATGATAGACTCATCTCTGACGCCTTCTACAGCACCAGTAATTGCTGAAGGTTATTCTTTGTCAGATCTCCTCAAGTTTGGGGTGTATGAAGTTTATAAATGATTGACACGAGGTTGACGAACAGCTTTATTAATCCAGTTCTTGAGAGATGGAAGAGGGCAAAGGAATCGAACGAAAAATTATGAGGGGATCATTTTGTCTAGAGAAATGCTATAATTCGAAAAAACGTCTATATGCTAATGAATTTGATAGAGACTGAAGCCAGGATTTGTTTACTGTAGTCAAAATAAGTAAGCAGAGTATCTCACAAATACTGAAACTAACAGCGAGGATCTTGTGTACATCATTCAGTGGCTCTAAGAAAGTTTGTGTGATAGTTACATTTTTTTACGGGCTTCCCTTCGACATCTTTAGAGATACTGACCACGTCTTAGATTACATTTGTTTAGATTTTGTCCGAAAATAACAAAAAAACGATGAAATCTGTTTGGTTAGATGAAGTTTAAAATAGATGGCTGGATTATAGTTGCCGCCAAGAAGTGGAGCAAAAAAGATTGTGAGCTATTATCGTGATCCTTCGAGTCTGTGCTTAATACAGTAGATGTTGCCATAATCTGCTATAAATGAAAGGCAACCATTTACCACGATGTCAACCAAGCTGATTTACTGGTTTTGTCAAAAAAGAATACAGCTTTTTATCTTTCGTACTTTTATGACCGGCATTGCAGAAGGAAGGGATTCGAAAGAAAGGACATTAAAGTAGATAATAGCTATAAACTGCTGCTGCTCTCGTCCCCTCGGAGGAATCCTGGACCCCGAAGGTTTAACCCTCTGCGAGATTTATGGGTTCCTTGCCATTTGCGACCAAATTCTATAGCAAATGCAAGAGACCTGCAGCTTAGCGAGTAGAACCCTTCGCTCGACCGTATTTAATGATCTACAACCAAGCGATAAGTGTCTATCAAAACTAACAAGTCATCATGCGTATCTTGTGATTTTATTGCGGAAATCTGGGCAAATGACATCGCCCTACATGCCCACGTCCATGAAATTGGGTCGTGGGAAATGCATGCATTCACAGAGCCAGAACTGATACGAGAAATGCATTAACGTCTAACGACTTTAGTGCGACGACGTCATCGGTGTTCCCTTAATGCAAACCTGCATTTATGTGGTTCCGAATTGATGATAAGCTTCTTGCTAACAGCAGCCCCGTTTGTCATTACTATCGCAACTGCAGTGGATGAGTGGGGCGAATGAGGCGAACGGAGTGTGAGTGTGGGACTGGCTGCCGTCTCTGTTTCCGACAAGTGAAAGGAACGTTTGCTTTGATGGTCATTAAGAAGCTTTAGTATCCCTACGTACGATCTTTATGTGCCGGAGTCACGTATTGGATGTCGAATGTCGGCTTGAGAGATTCCCAGGCTGCATTTCAATACGGCCCGCATTGTGTTTGGGGTGGGGAGGGATTACGAGGAATTTAATTGTTCCCAGTGATGAGCCATGAAAGTATATAATTGCATTTGACAGTTGATTTAATTGGAAGTGTATGCGGGCTTGCTTTGGGGTAAATGTTGGTCCGATTTGTTTTCTGTTTAATTTGTGTGATTTATTGAGCGGTAATGCCTTCAGAAGCGGTTACTACTGCGCTGACAAATGATTTGGGAACCAAAATGACCTGTTTTTTAATTGTGCATCTAAATTACCTAGGATAGGCACATTTACGTAGGTTGGGTCATACTCATACCCCTTCAATCTTAGGAGTAATTGGAAAAAATTTAGGTCGAAGTGTCGACGTAGGTTGCTTGTTTTTTCGAGATTTAGGTTCTTATAACTGGGGAGTCAGGTTTGAGTCTGAATCCCAAAAAATGTAATTTAACAAAAATCATGTCACTTTACGAAAATTGTTTTCCTTTCTGGCAGATATGCCGGCATCCATCCAAATCGATTTTTTGCTAGTAAAATCCAACGTTTATGGAATTGTTCACCGGACTTAAATCTGGTGAGTGGCTATTCACTCGATGTTCACTGCAGAACTTGATCTTGTAAAAATTTTCCTAGACGAACATTATGAGACAGATCTAGTGGTTGATGGAATGTTAAGTAGATTCCGAGTTACGGCTCCAAATGAAAGGAACCGCAGAACAATTTTGCTTATTAATGATCTTGTGCATTTATTTCTGGAAATTAAATAGTGAAAGTACGGTTCTGTTCATGGTCTGCTGGCTTCAGTTCTAGTATTTATCAACAGGGCCACTATGATGTAGGGCAAGATTTTCATGCAAAGTGTGGTGCAAAGTAATTCCTGATAGGGCCAATTCCTGTGAACGTTTCGAAAGGAACAAACCTGTCAGTCACACTCTTAGCTACCGCAACGATGTTTTCAGGTGACCTTGAAGGACGAATACGAGTTTTGGTCCTTTCATGACTAACCTGACGGAGACGTTCAAGTTTATCAATTAAATTCATTAGGGGGCGCTTTATGATGAACGAAAGCAGTACGAAATTTCCAAAATATTTCTGCGATATTTCACTAATTATGTAGCGAATTTTCACTCTTCCAACACGTTATGCGGGAATACATCGACCAATACTTAATAATCTCCTAGTTTTTTGCTTGCGGAAATTTATCCGAGTGTCAGTTTAATATTGGCATTTCAACAACCACGGACCATGGATTTTTAGAGGAATAATAACTTTATTATGAAAATGTAGAGAGAACTGCCGGTAAGCTAAGGTTGGAAAGAATTGAGGGCGCAGTTGATCAGAAGAAATAAACGAGAGCAGTTGACCGAGAGAAGTGGTGTAGATGTAGAGTAAGTCTAATGAATGGTATTAATGAAATATGCAACCATTTCTGACAGAAAAACCATAAGCGATTGTGATTGGGTTAGCACTGAGGAACTGTTTCCCAAAATCACAATTTCTAACAAAACTCAGTGTGTTTGAGACAACGATTTTGTATACAATGGATGATCCAATGAATTTGCCCATCTACTTGCTAATGATTGAAACATTACTTGCCTCACTTATCTTTCAAGCTCTTATGTAGAGCGTCAATTGTGTTTTGAATGAACTACTTGCGAATATGACATTTTGCTTATAAATATTGCATTGACACATAGGAAAATATTCAAATTAGACGGTAACGCTGCAAAGATGCTAATGCTGAACAGCAGCAAAGAAAGGTTTAAGTGTTTCTACCACAAATGCATCCATTCGCATAGTGAATTTGCAGGAAGCAGAAGCATGAACTCACAGCGACTTGAAATTTCAATCCAGGTTTATGGAACTACTTCTGCGATTCATGATTCCAACAAGAGATGGAAGCATTGGGATAATTAATATTTAATCTCCATCCTCCCAATAGGGTCCAACCGAAGGCCAGTTTTTCGAAAATTCGGCTTTTTGATCACCTTTGGCCGAAGCCGAAGCCGAATGTTCTGTCGAACTCTATTTGGAGCATATTTTGCAAGTTGCTTTCGCATCATTTTGGCGAAATAACCCCAAATTGGATTTTCAGCTGCCATTCTTCTACCTTCTCTTATACAGACCACTTAACAGCTAAACAACTTTGCAGTCGCAAGTCTTTTGATTTTAAAGCTGTAAACAAGCGCACTTTCAAAATACAAAATATCCGAGAATAACAAAACAAAAAGCACACCGTTCCTTGCAACTTCTATTTTTATAGGAAAACAGAAATCTCAACATTCGGCTTCCACCAAGATTTTGCCGAAGGTGATATTTATAGCCGAAGGTGGCCGAAGCCGAAGCCGAAGCCGAATGTTCGGTCGGACTCTATGTTTAATCACTAACTTATCAACCAGTGCACAGAATGGAAGTCTTTCTGTTTACTTGGAAGTCGTTTTAACCCTTACAACATGGAATCGGTGCCCGTTGATCTTTATACGTAGCCTTGGTGTACTTGTACTTTCGAAAGAAAAAAATCATTGAATCATATTAAATAAAAGAATCAAATCTTGGTCACTAATAGCACTTAACCGGTTTTTTGTTATTCGATAACCCATCGCGTCGGAATAAATATCTAACAACGCAGAATCTCTTGTGTTGTTTATTTGGAAGATTTATTGCGGAATATTGGTACCACTTTGTTGGATTTGTTGTTGTCATAAGAATAATATATACGTATGTCCCTCTGCAACCAGCATTTCAAGCTAATACTTTCAAATTTAAAAAAAAAGAATGTAACTCGATCCGTTTAACACTTGTCTCATCCACCAACCCCATGCCAACGTGTCTGAGAAACTTAAATAACACATTGCACGTATACGTTCTCGGTTGCAGGACTTCTTTTTCGCTTCAATGATTTTCCTGGCTTAACTCGCCTGGCGGGAATGACTGGAGGCCGTACCAGTGCATAGTGCACATGTTGAACATCTGTGCTCTATGAGAAGTTGTTCGAAAATGAATGTTAAAATTTGAGAAAAAGGATGGAATGATAAAGTTGTGCATTTCCGATAAACAATCAAAAGTAAATAAATAAAAGAACACGGCGATGCATTGTCTAGTTTCAATTGGGTACAACTACTTCTAAGTGTTTTGAGTATTTGGAGCTCGAAAGTTCAAAGAATTCATGATTCATGATTATGAATGAATTCAAATTTGAACTCTGGAATTATTGATAAGTGAAAAAATAGTTTTGTATTTTTATTTTTGTTTATTTAATTTTAATTTTTTTTTTATTTAATTAAAACTTTTTGGTCTTAATTAATGCAAATTTATTATGAATGTTGAATTTTGTGTGAATCCCAAGATGTGTTATTTATAAAATATTCTCGTATTTGTGTAATATTAATAGGGTCTAAAGGAGCGATTGATGCGCAATACAATGTAACTTTGTTATATCTTAGCTTCTTCTAGTCTAACATCCTACTCCGAGCCTCCAAGTGGTACAACCTGGGCAACGAGCAGTCGAGGGACTGGGTATCCAACTCCTGTGGAACTGTGGGTCGGTGGCTAATCGAAGAGGGTTCATGTTTCGGCATCTATTGGCTGGATGCGTAAGCATAGCAGATCTTGTGTCAACAGCCAAACTAGCGCCTGTTCACCAAGGGGATGCGGCTAGGAGCGAGTGTCGGTCTTGGAGCAAGCCACAAAGAAATAATCCAATCATCAACAAAACGAAAGAAAAAGAAGGTTTTTGGGTTGAATCTGGTAAGACTAATATATTTTGTTGTTTAGGTACAGTACGTCGTAAATATAGCCAACAATTTGTGTGAGGAGATAAAAAAAATCATAGAAAAACCATCGATGTATCGTTGTTAATAACAATGTTTTTTAACATCGATTTTTGTCATGGAACCATCGATGGTTTCAAACATCGATGTTTTTCAGAACGATGTTGCATCCCTAGCTGTGCCCTCTTCACCCGTAGAAAAGCTCATTTGGAAGTGTACTTCTTCAATGACTTGACTGAGCTGAACAACAGTTAACCTAAACAATTTTATGAAGCCTCAAATGCTTTTACAAGTGGAAGACACCCGGTCAGCAGGGACCTATGTTAGCATAAATGAGATCCCTAGCCTGCAGTCAGCCACCTGAACCTAACCCACGTCAATCGTAAAACTCGTCTCGCAAGGAATGTCCATGGTTAACCTTTCTTTGGACGTATCATTAACTTCATTAGCCGTACTAGACGAACGTGAATTGCCTTTTACGAGTTTTCTTCCTCTTTTATGTGTACACGTACGTAAATGAAGAACTTCAGCTCAACGAGATCTGCTTCCTTCATTCTCTATATATTCTCATAATCATAATAAGATATGTTTTTTCATGTTAATGTTTTTATTATTTGAATTTGAATTATTTGAAACACTACTGGAGCACTCAGACTCAAAACTGGTCCATTTTACTGACAGATAGTAATCTATTCCAGTGCCGTTAATTTGATCCCAACCGCAAATGGTGACTGGACCAGATTCGATTTCACTGGGATTCGAACCTGGGACCTAACTAACTCTAACTTCGGGCAGGCACATAACCAACTGCGACATCCAGTCATCTTTATGTTAACCCTTTACTTTGCTTGTACTTTATAAGCGCCTTCTATAGGTTTATATACAATACAGATTTTTTTCTGAAGAAACCTGTTGATCACCTAATCTAAGTTGTTTACCCCGCATGTAGTTATCTTTTCTGAAATTAAATTAAATCGGATGCTAATATTGTTCAAAGAAAAAAACTACGGAATGTTTACACATAATCTGCACCCAGTTACTTCTAATTTTTTGCCAATTAAGTTTTGGGTAAACATTGACGTAAGACAAGCATTCTCCCGATCGTAGATAGCACGATCTGCTACTAAGTGTAGCGTAAGTGTAGCAGGTCTAAAAGATGTAGGTTCCATCCCATCTGTGTACCTCAATGGAGGGTACTGCAGTGTTGGTGACTTTCTCATTACAACGCAGTGCTGAAAGGTTTACTGTCTGACACCAAACACTGTCTAACAAATTATCAACAGATTCGAATCTGACGTAAAGTGCGTCTCAACATTGAAAAACAAAGGCGGCGGCTGAATTAATTGAAACGCTTGAGTTAATTTTTTACGACTTTACGATCAATTTATTATTCGATTTGATCATCCCAAAGTTTGTTCAATTCGTCAGACGGGAAGTTTGTAGCCAACAATAAACCAACCGAACGAATGAAATATTTTAAAGATCTGCCTCAGTCACCAGCTGAGCGTCACAAAGCTGTTTGACTACAAAAGAACGTGTCTACTGTAAACTAGGTCACGCAATATTGTCGCTGTTCTTCTTAAAAACCGGACCTTTTTCGGAGAATTGGGCGTTCCCATTGTCATTTCACGCATGTACGAATTAAAATTATTGGATGAAGCAAAGTCAATTGATTGGAATTAAATCCGTTAGCAGTTTGCGACCTGAATTTTGGAGAAAATATTATTCAATGCGCATTATTTACTTATTCTATCTTTGGGGTTAGAGTCTGGTATAGACCTGAATCTACCTTCTCCAGTAACCACTCGTATTGTGCGTGCCATAGTTCTCTCACAAGTGGAGGGAATCTTTAGTTGAATACCGACTCTAAACGTTTTTGAGACTGGATGGCGCAGTTGGATAAGTGTCTGCCCCAAGTTCGACGGGTCCCAGGTTCGAATCCTAGTGAAATCGAATCTGGTCCAGTCGCCATTTGCCGTTGGGATCAAATTAACGACACTGGAGTAGGTTGCTACCTGGCAGTACAATGGACCAGTTTTGAGTCTGAGTGCTCCAGTAGAGTTTCAAAAATCATCCGAAAAAAACAAAAAAAAAATTAAATTTTGTACAGTCCCTGGCCATATTATTAGACGCATTGTAGAATTTTTTAATTTATTCGATTATACGCAAATATTTCTAACTTTTAGCGTTACAGAAACTAAGATCTCTGCCGAGATGAGATTTCTTCGTGATGTTGTGGGAATTATTGGGATAGGGTGAGAAACACCTCTTCGAACGGAAAGGGCTGTACTTTGACGGTTTGGTCACGTGACACGAATAGTCCCATAACCAAGACTTCCGAGGCGTGCCTTGAATACTATTCCATCAGGTAGGCGACCGCTTGGTAGACCCAGGATGAGACGATTTGACCAAGTCTAAACACTCGCCTGGTTGCGCTTAGGTATAGCTCCTGATGAGTTAGAGTCGATGGCGGAGGATCAAGAGGCCTGGAGATCTTTCGTGCGTGCGTTGCCCACGCGACTCCTTTAATGGAACATGCGGGTCACGAAGATGAGATGAAATGAGAAATTTGTTTTGTGGTTTTATTTTCTTTACGTTTCTATTTTGATGTATTGCATTATGGATGCATAATGTCACAGTATGGTAATAGAACGTAAACAAGTACAGACTTCTTTCAGTCGCATTTTCGCATAAAATCAAAAATGCGTCTAATAATATGGCCAGGGACTGTATGTGTTTCCCCAGTCGCTTCTCCATTCTCTTAAATTAAAAAACAAAACCTACAGCTGCTTAGGGCTGGAAATAAACGTAATTTCACTTTCAGTGACCATTACAGTGAATATTTGAACATAATACACAGTCTAGTGAGGTTTCAACTTGAGTTCAAAAAACCGGGTCAAACCGAGTTACATCCAAACCGAATTGAATCGAACTACTTTTCTATCAAACCGAGTTGGCGAAACTACAGGTTTGGCCAAATGAGAACTACCAATTCTACGCAGCAGGTCTATAGTTTAGGATGCGGCTTTGCAATTGACCGAAAAAGTTATCGACCATTATTCTGTAAGAAGCCCCAGAAATAGTTTCTAGCGATTAATCCTCATTTTCGAAGAAATATGAGCCGATAACTTTTTCGGCCATAACACCGCACCGAGTTAGCAGACCCGGTTTCGAATTCGATTTGCTTAAATTCCAACTCGGGTTCACTCGGTTTTAGAAACTCGGCTTGGGACTTCAGTAGAATGGTTTAGACTAATTTTGAGCTGTCTCACACAAATACAGAAGCTAAGCAAATGCAATGAGAGTGCATAATAATAATAATAATGGCGGCGCTACAGTCCGAGGTGGACCTGAGCTTAGCTTCTCAGCAACCACTCGTGTTGTGCGTGTTATTGTTCTCTCACGAGTGGAGGGGACCTACAGTTTAATGCCGACTCCGAACGGCGAGATTGAGAAGCTTTACGGTTATATTCTTTGAGCTTTGTCAGTGACTCAAAAGAGGAATGAGAGTCCATATTACTGTACAAAATGTTGTGTTAACGGGCCTTTTGTTGAATCAAAGTTTTTCCATTGTGCCTGTCTTTGTCGCTTTAAGAAGGGGAAATAATAAGATACTGGACTAACATTTTCGTTCTTTAGCAGCCCAAACTCTTCATTGATCCAGACCGTCACAAGATGAGAATAAACTTCTTGAATTAGGAATATCATCAAACCTTCACTGGCTAGTGGGGTCATAAATATCATCTCAAAAAATTGGATATTTCAGAAAATGAGTCCTACTTTTGCTTTGCTGTGTGGAGGAAGAAACTTCTGAGCAAATGCTCTACTGTTGTACAGCCATGTCCAGAAGTAGGCTTCTCCACTGTGGTGGCGAAATTCAACGCACAATTGAAATTATAATTGAAATTTAGGCCCTATGTTCTAGGGTTCATTAACATCCACTAGAGGTTGAGAACCAATCTGATTAGCGCGAGGGGAGACTCGAATTCAAAGGTTGGCATGCCTCTTTATAACAGGAGCCATGACAACTTGCCCAACTGCGGCCATGGAGGTGCTACTGGAACTGATTCCTTTGCATCTAGTGATAGCAGAGTGTGCAAACCAAACAATCATGAGAATGGCAAAAGAAGGGATAGGTGCATTACATCGAGGCAATTCGACGCACTAGTCAAAAAGCTACCACTCCTGGCCATTCCGAAGGATGACGTGATTATAAAATTCAATTTCCAAAAGAAATTTACCAGCAAGCTCAGCACCAAAAAGGGACTGGACCAATGAATCCATGGTCCACAGACTGAGCAGCAACACGGTAAAATGGTATAAAGACGGATCAAGAACTGATGAAGGAACTGGAGCAGGGGTTTTTAAACCCAGGTCAAAATACTTCGAATCCATGGGCAAATGTACCAGCATCTTTCAAGCGGAAATTTATGCCATAGACAGATGCGTTCAGATAAATCTTGAAAGGAATTATACCAACTGCGACATAGCAATAATGTCAGACAGTCGAGCCGCTATTATGGCACTGGACTCCTACACTATCAAATCCAAACTTGTATGGGAATGCTTGCAAAAGCTCAAAGAGTTGAGTAGGAGAAACCGAGTAAAACTCTGCTAGATAACTGGCCATACGGGGATAGAAGGCAATGAAATGGCCGACTCCCTGGCAAGGAAAGGAGCATCAGAACCCTTCACAAGGAGACCATCTCCTCAGAGAAGAATTCAGGGAACTGGAAAGAAGGAATCGGATAGAAACCTGGAATAACGCTCGTGGAATGAAGCAGGCCAAGAAACTCCTAGGGCAATATAACCGGAAGAGATTCGAGGCATGCATCAAAATGAGCAAGAATAACCACCGTATCCTAACAGGCTTCCTAACGGGGCACTGTAGACTCAGGGAGCATCTAAGGAAACTAGGGGTATCAGAAGAAGGTCTCTGCAGATTTTGTGGAGAATTGAATGAAATTCCAGAACATATACTGGGATTTTGTGAGGCACTAGCCCACAAAAGAAAAAGAAGTCTGGGCAATTACCTACTATCAGAAGAAGAAATGCAATCACTAGAACCATCTCTCATTACGAGTTCCCCTCAAATACAGTTCTTTTCAGAGTTGTATTGAGGGTAATGGACTCCTATTGCGCATAGGTGAAGAAATCTGTTCTAGAGTATTCTCTCTAAGAAAGTTTCCTTCAGGAATTATTTCAGATTCCTGAGTACAACTCTGAAAAGAACTGTATTTGAGGGGAACTCGTAATAGTGCTAAGGTATTGAAAGGGGGCACAATAGATCTTAAAGGTCGTGGTGCAGTATACCCTCAACCATAATTATAACTAACCTCCACTAGGGTAACAATAGGTTGGTACCATAGATCTATTCTTGGCCGATGTCCCTCTTTGCTCACTTCTTCTATAACATATAAAATTTGGAACTGAAATATTATTGCACTAAACAAGCTCTTGTTAGCAAAAAATACCTTCATTCTGAATTCTTGCACAGCTCGTGAGACGATCAATTTATTGCAAGAAAAGAATGATCACTTGAACTAGTTTCTTAAACGTCATTTCAAACTTTTGTCACACCTAAACGTCAAGGACTTCTTCTTCTTCTGATTAAGACGAGAACATCACTTCACACGAAAAGAACATAAACACGATTCACTGACAAAAACTCAGTAAAATACTAGAAGAGAAGCAGAACAAGAGCAACGCAAACCTTAACTCACTCACTTTTCTTTTAAACAAACATTTAATGGCGCAAAACGTCTCGTCCATCAATCGCAAATTCCCTCGTTAAATTTCGTGCTACAGTTTCCCCGTCAAGGAGTTTTCTTCCAATATTTATTTTAACTAACCCCACCGACCATACTTTGTGCCAATTTCCACCACCCGGTTTCCGAAGCGCACATCTCTCTCCATCGCCGACCAACCGACAGCGACCACAGTGCATCGAAAAAAGATGCTCCCCGTGCAGCAAGCACTCCGAATTCGCACTCGCAGAAGGCAATAAATCCTAAAAATAATCTCGCGCTGCATCCATTCCACGCAAATCCGTTCGAAAGTGCTTCACACCCCGAACAGCGAGTGCCGAAGCAGAAAACACGACGATACGAAAAAAATAACTACATTGGCTTCATCTCGAACGACACACTTTCAGTCATAAATCTTAATTGGATGTGCAAGCCACCGACGACGATGACTTCGACGGGGGGAGGAGGGCAGAGCCACCGAAGGGGAACGTCAACCGAATGGATACGAATCCGACTCAAAACTTAATCCTGAGAGCAATTCAAATACAATTATGTCATCACCTCTCGAACAAATCTGCCGCGCTGGGCATGTCATCGCCAGCGAAACTGCGGAGGAGCATTCATCCATCAAAAGACTTCTTATGGTCGGGCTAACACCCCGTTGACCCAGTTCTGGCCGCCCCCTCGGGGTTGTGAACCCCTGCTGAAAAATTTGCAACAACTCGCCTCGGTATCTTTTGAGCACATCGGGCCTCAGTTATGACACGGGCTGTCGCCCCAGTCTGGCGGCAGAGAGGTGGGTTAATTGCGAAAATTGCTCGTGCTGCTGCCACACGAAGGAGTGCACTCCGAGACGACTTACCTGCACTGAAGGAGAGCACCAACATCAGGAGGGCGCCAAAAATGTATCCGTTCATCGACATAATGGTATCCTTGCACAGTTTTCCGTTTAATCACACACTTTCTTCGACCGACAACAGAGAGCACGGCTCCTCAGGACTTGTGAATAATTTTAATTCGAATTAGAACTCCCGCTCGAATAGGTTCCACACCAACACTGAACACTCCGGAATCCCGACTGGCTGCGTGAGGCGATATCAACTAGCGATGGTGGTTCAACGAACAACCGGACAACGTACAAAAGTCACAACGTCTCGTAGTAAACTGATCGAAAGTATCTCGAACGCGAAAGTGTAGTCGACGCCACGGCGAGTTGCGGCGAAAACTGTTGTCGCCGAGGTTTCAATCCGACCGAAGTGGATGTGAATGAATGCACTGGAGTGGGGTGGTTTATGGCGGCGATGGTGGTGTTTATTGACTGCTCGAAGACGTTGTCGTCGTCGTCGTCATCCCTTCCCTTCGGGAGTCTTTATTGTGTTGTGACTTATGGGGGCGATTTCACTGTTTTGAGTTGTGCGGCAGTGGCATGCTTGGAACAATGAACCTTCGTGTTTAGACACAATGGGGAAATGTTGCGAAGGTTGTGTGTGCTGCGGCTCTCGTTTGATAGAGTTGTCAACATGTAATTAGGTGGGGATGTCATTAGGGCGGTTGAGAGGGAAACGGAAAATTCTTTCAAAGCCGTTGAGAGATGTGTCAGTGCGGATGGAAGTGGATAAGGAACCACCATCGAACTTTGAACGTTACTCGAAGGTGCATTGAACTGCAGGTCATTAGGGGCTCTGGGCTGCCGTGTAACCGAAAATTAACCATACTTCGGAATGTGATAGGATCAGAAAGGACTTATGCACCGATGATTACAACTCTCTGGAAATCTTGAGTAAATACTGGTCAGGGCACAATCTGCTTAATTGAAGTTCAATTCCCCTTGACTATTCCCGCATAAAATGTGTAGAAATGTATTCGATGATTGATTGGTTTTGACAGCCGTTGAACGCACCGAAGAGCGCTGATATGAGAGAGTTGATGGAATCATGGAAACAGGCGAGATGTGGTGGTTTCTGAGAATTACACGTTATTTTGGGCTGTTTGGTCTTGTCATCTTAAGGACTAACTTTCAAAAATCTGTCAAGGAAGCTAAATATATTCCAATTATTGCACGTTGTTTAATACGCGCTGCTGCAGAAGACACTTGTCCCTCTTATTCTTCTTCTGATGGCGCTAGAATCCGAGGTGGACCTGGGCCTCAACCAACAAGCCTCTCCAGGTGACATGATCTTTAGCCAGCTGCCTCCTATTGCGTACGCCAAATTGGCTGAGGTCTTTCTTCTCTTGTATACGCCATCGATTTCGTGGGAGTCCTCTATTGACACTTGGCCACAATCGTGTTGAAACAAAATTGCAGACAATGAACTGTCCACGCCGGCAAACTCTGTTCACTGAGCAGAATGTCTCCAGAAGGATGACGGATGAAGAATGACATTGATGGTCGATCATCAAAAAAGAATCAGAACTCGTTTCGTTTCAGATTTTGGACGTTTCTACAGGCTGCGCCATCTTATAACTTTGACATTTATCAACCGAGCGAATTGAGTAGACACTTCACACTTCACTTCACTTCGCACTTCACACTTCACTTCACTTCATACTTCACTCACACTGCACTTCACACTTGACTTCTCACTTCACTTCACTTCACATTTCACTTCACACTTCACTTCCCACTTCACTTCACACTTCACTTCACACTTCACTTAACACTTCACTTCACACTTCACACAACGCGAAATGGTGACGCTTCACATTGAAAATACTCGTTGAGTTGTGTTAACTCACGTCAAAAATATATAGGCCAACAAGGCCAGTCTGACAACACTATTCGTCGTTTGGTGCCAAATTTTGTTGAGAACGGGACAATGTGAGATCTTCAACCTGTCGTTCATCAACGCCCAAAATTTTCCAATGCGCTGGTGGAAGCGGTAAGAGAGAGTGTTGCCGAGAACCCACATGTGTCGTATCGTCAACGCGCTCAGTCACCACTTGGCCGCGCATTTTGAAAGCTGATTTGCATTTGTTTCCATATAAAGTGCAATTTTTTTTTAATTCTCTTTCAAACGACTGGATGGCGCAGTTGGTTAAGTGCCTGCCCCAAGTTCGAGAGGTCCCAGATTCGAATCCCAGTGATATCGAATCTGATCCAGTCACCATTTGCCGTTGGGATCAAATTGACGGCACTGGAGTAGGTTGCTACCTGGCAGTACAATGGACAAGTTTTGAGTCTGAGTACTCCAGTAGTGTTTCGAAAATTCTCCGAAAAAAAAGTGCAATTGGCTCAACAAATTTTGATCGCTCGATTTGGTCACACTAAACCTGATTTTTGGACCTGATGACTGACGATACCCATTTCACACTCGTTGGCGCCGTTCAAAAGCAAAATTGCTGAATTTAGGGAACGCAGAGTCCAATGAGACCCATGCAACGCCATTACTTGACCAAAAACTGGCTGTTTGGGTCGCCATTTGCACCAAAACCATCATTGTGCAATTTTACTTCAGAAAAAGCGATGAGAATTGATATCGGTTGATGTTGGCTCATTATGTCTTTTCACAAATGTATGAAAAAGGTCTGGACAGTTATTGGTTTCAACAAGAAGATGCGCCATGGCACGCTGCAAGTCAAACAAAGCATTTTCTACAACAAAAATTCTCTGGACCTGTGCTTTTAAAAAATTGCGACATTGACTGGCCACCCAGATCTCGAGATTTGACCCCTCCGGACTTCTGGAAGGTTATTTGAAAAGCAAAGTATACGGCAGCAAGCCTCAGACACAGACAGAGCAGAAGACAAACATTCGTGCTGAAATCATCGCTATAAGCTACATATATGCCCGGGATGTTCGAAAAAGTGATGGAAACGCAGAAAAAAGGACACACTTTTCTTTGGTCAATTGAGACGGTCACTTGATTGATGTTCAAAAATTACTTACTTATCAGGCCTACGTCCCATGGAGAGAATAGGCCTGAGCTATAGTCAGTCTTCCATACATGGGCATAGCACGCTGCTTCCAGTCGTCTAGACCAAGCTATTTTGCGTCCGCAATTACTTGGTCTTTAAACCGGTTCAGTCTCCCTCTCCTTCTGGAATTTTTTGCGTTGTATTCGTGCTTGCTGGAGTCCTTTCACCGTCTCTTTATGCACAGACCGTGTTTTCTATAACTGCCTTTAAAAAATTATCCCGAGACTACTCAGCAGAAGCCAATCCAGAGTTTGTTTTCGCGTTTTAATTATCAAGTGACATACAAATTCTAAGATATTCAAGCAAAGTCGTCGATCGCAGGTTCCTACGATCAAAATCGTTTGCATTCAAGAAGTAAACGCACCACGACAAGCTTCTCCAATTAACTCATTAAAATGGCTTGAAATCAAATGTTCCCATCGAAGATCAAAGACGCATGGCTCTAAGAATAAATTTTGAGAATGCTCACTCACTTGTTTCAATGCCAAATTAATTTAATTAGCAGGCACTCGAAAGCAAAATGAATTGGGCGGACTATAAAATTTCGTGGAATTTTTCATGTTAAAACTAAATAACTTAAGAACAACTGATTACATTGGCATTTGTGGATAGTTGTGTTGTGTTGTTGCTATTGCTGAATTTTCTTAAAGCATAAATTTGTGTACATAAACCACTCGAAAATAGAATAAAGTTCGAATCATTTTGTAACCTTTCCATGAAAAGAAAAAGGGGACTGCACAGATTTATGAAAACTGTCGAGTTTGAGGAGAAATAATTCAATTTGACGTGCGATTACAACCAGCATCAAGTATGCCAATGTACAGGGTGACCAGATAAGAATGACAGCCAAAGAAATTCAAATGAAACAACAACGGTGTGACATATAAAATTCATTTTGGCTTTATTTTGAAGCTATATTAGCGCCATTTTGTGGGCGCCGCGGCGTAGTGGGTAGGTGCTTTGACTCTTACGCTCGATCTTCTCGGTTCGATTCCCGAAAAAAAACACCAAACATTTTTTCACGGCTCCACCTCTTTCGAGTCACTGACAATGCTCAAAGAGTATAACTGTCTAGAAATAGCTTCTCAACCTCGCCGTTCGAAGTCGGCATTAAACTGTAGGTCCCCTACACTCGTGAGAGAACAATAGCACGCACAACACGAGTGGTTGCTGAGAAGTTAGGCCCAAGTTAGGCCCGCCATTTTTATTATTACAATGGCTTCTGTCCATTGTGTGGCAGAAGAGCTGATGGCATGCCTCTCAAGTTCGATGTCTCTACAATTGCCGTGTGAATATTGAAGTGCTTGACCATTTCATTGAGAGACTGTCGGCAACTTAGAGCACTCTTGGACAAACAAGTGCTTGAGTCGAGGGAATCAAATGTAGCCTAGTTGTCACTATAAATGACGATTTGATGCCACAGTGTAATTAAGTTTGGGACTGAGGATCTTAGGACCATCATCATTAAATTTTCAGTGATCCGCATGTTCCACTGAAGGGGTCGCAGGGGCAATGGATGCACGAGGGATCTCCAGGCTCGATCCTCCGTCAACGACTCCAACTCATCAGGAGTTTTTGGACTTGGTCCAACCATCTCGTCCTGTGGTCGCCTATCTGATGGAATCGCATTCAAGGCACGCTTCGGAAGTCGTGATGATGGGGACATTCGTGCCACGTGACCGAACAATCGAAGTACAGCCCTTTCCGTACGAAGAAGCAGCTGCCCTACGTTGAGTTCATCGCGTACTGCCGTGTTTCTCACCCTATCCTGGCGAGTAATTCCCACAAAAGCACGAAGAAATCTCATCTTGGCAGCTTGTATTCTCGATCTTATTCTTTCGGTCTTACGATCGACCAATTTAAGGCCCGACAAACTCATCTTGAAACGTGTTTTCTAGAAGTTTTCCTATCGCCACTGTTTTGAGCCAATTTTACTCGAAAGATTCCACTAGCAATGACCTAATGCAGCAACAAAGATTGACAAACACGACGGGATGGCGCAGTTGGTTAAGTGCCTGCCGCAAGTTAAAGAGGTCACAGGTTCGAATCCCAGTGAAATCGAATCTGGTCCACTCACCATTTGCCGTTGAGATCAAATTAACGGCACTGGAGTAGGCTGCTACCTGGCAGTACAATGGACCAGTTTTGAGTCTGAGTGCTCCAGTAGGGTTTCAAAAATCCTCCGAAAAAAAAAAACAAAAAAAGATTGACAAACTTTCGAAAACAAGCAAAATGTAAAGCTTGTCGTTTTCTGAGTTTTCTGGTTTGAAATGTTTGGAAAAAAAATTTGCCCAGAACCTCAGCTGTGCATTCGATCATTAGCGTGACAAATGTTGTGCAGACTTCATTAGGCACCCACGTCCAACATCTGGCCCGCAGATCACATTCCCAAATACCGCAAGAGTTGTGTCACCAAAATGATCTCCGCGAACCAATCAATTTCCATGCGAAACTGACAAACACTGTCGAGTGCATGGAGCGAAACCCAAAGGTGTCTATTCGTAATTGATGTAATGAACTGCAAATTCAGAATTTGCGTGTCAATGAGCAATGGTTAGCCCAGAAGGCCTTGGTTCTCGTGCAAACGAACTTGTATCCCGAGACAGTTCCTTGCGCATGGCGCTGCAGAAACCGCAACAAGCACGACTGTCGATTCGTTATCTCCCGACGGGGTGTTGCACGTATGATTGGGCAAAAGAAACCTCAAATTACGTTCGACGTACAGGTTTTCGTAATTTGTCCAGGGGGTGCCCGCCCAGATCCGTTCATTTCGTTAATTGTCGCCACTGAAGTGATGACTCATGGGGCCCATACTTTAAGCAGTCCCCGGCTAAGTATTCCCACAAGAAGTCTCTGACAGTAAATCAATTCGTTCCAATTGACGTCCTGTTCGGTGAACACAATTCTGTTCCTCAAGCGGAAATGAATTGAGTCTGTCCGGTGATTGGTGGGAGGGGGTATGTGTGTGGTCGACGAACAACGAAAGGCATATGCCACTTCCTTGAGGCGTTCCCAGCAAATACAACGAACTCTGTGGGTAATGAGTGGGGCAGGACATCGACTGAAGTGCGATGTTAGTGAGTGATTGATGTTGGTCACAGACCTTTGGAAGGCTTCTAGACAATTTGACAACAAAATGAATGCACGAGTTGGAGCTACGTGAGTCAATATGACCTAATTGCTGGGACGGGGTGGAATGCGTGCTTCCTTAATCACAATCGGAGTGTCTTTTTGATTAAGTGTCGGTAAATAGTTTTCGGTGAGGTTGGAGAAACATTCGATTATAGATTTTTAGTGGTTACCATTTTTAGAACTGCGTCGTGGAATAATCATAGGCTCTCTCGTGTTAACACAATAAGATTCCTAGTTTTGGGTAAGCGTGGGTAGGCGTCGAAGTGGTAAGTGATTCCCCAAATCGATTCAGACGGTGGTCAGAGAATACCTCAATGATTTTTAGAACGAACGTGTTCGTATCGATTCCGGTGAGGTGCAAATGTCAAGAACATCGACTGGAAAAAATCATATGAATTATGAAATGGTACTTATTTGTTGGGATAATGCGCGATTTCCCAAAGTGAGAGACCTTTTGTCTAGCTGAATATAAGTTTGTCAATTATAACGGGCGCCGCGGCGTAGTGGGCAAGTGCGTCGACTCGATTGGGTTCGATCCTCGAAAGAACACCATTGATATTTTCACGTCCCCACCTCTTTCGAGTCACTGACAATGTTCAAAGAGTATAACTGTCTAGAAATAGCTTCTCAATCTCGCCGTTCGGAGTCGGCATTAAACTCTAGGTCTCCTCCACTCGTGGGAGGATAATAGCACGCACAACACGAGTGGTTGGTGAGAAGCTAGGCCCAGGTCCACCTTGGACTGTAGCGCCGCCGTTATTATTATTATAAATCTGAACTTAGCACTTTCTGCTTTAAACATAGAAGTTTAAGTCGCCTCAAGGAACTCGCTCATATACTCAATACCATGTATTATAAATCCTATTAATTCTGAATCGCAATTTGAACGGAAAGGGTTTTCCAATTGGGACCTGACAATTTTGAACATTCACTACGTACGCGCCCTTAAACCAATGACCGAACAGTTAATGTCAAAACATTCAATAAAAACAGCATTTTCATCATGGAATAAAGAGCGTTTACAAATAAGGCAACTTTGAGACCAACTTGTACAACTTTAAGACCATTAATGACAATTTTTGGTCGTAATTCTCGTCCCAGTAGACGAGCAATTCATAGTCTAGTGAAGACATTTGAGTCTAAGTTTTCCCTGCTGGATGTTCGCGTGCCAGTGAGACAGCGCGTTGGTCGAAATCCAGAGAATATTGCCCGTCCGTTGCCACTTTCTAAGGAAAGAATCGTGTGTTTGATTAACATCTCACGTGTCTAAAACCGCCCTTTCACTGTTATACCAAATTCTTTCTGAATTCATTGATTGCTCTGGGGTTCCTGACCTTCCTGACAACTCCCACTTCCAGGAAGTCACTATCTCAGATCTCAAGCAAGAGCAAACAGGCTTTCATAATCGACAAAGTCAGCCTTCCACTTACATCCCCACCCCCAGGGAGTTCATAATTAATTCATACCGCAGCCCTTCAACTTCACACAGAGCGCACATGTCCTTCGCCAGTCACACAATTGCTTTGTCTAGACGTCACACATCGAATAAGCAATTCCAGAAGGGGTGTCCTGACGACGGCGTCCATTTGAAGTTATCCACTCGTTCAACCGCTTAATGTGATGGAACACACAAAACGACATTTGCCAGCAATTTACATGCAAAACCTTGACGATGTCAAAACTCCACTCAAGTCGAAAACCCCACAAGACCCCCCCTAAAGACTGTGAAGACCAAAGAACTACCCGAAATTGTTCCGCTGTTTGCGTCGCAATTAACTGCCTCGACGAGACAAAATCGGTCACTGTATCCGATGGATGGATATGCGTTCGTAAACAATTTGTTTTCTCCTCCAAACGAGTGCCCCGACGTTAACAGTCGGGCCATTGTTAGAGCAAACAATTACATGCTTCGTGACTTATAGCACCACACTCGGTGCGGGGCGCTATGAAAGATGCCAGCAAAATGGAAGTAATTGTCTGATATTTCGGGTGTCAATTGAGGTGTAATTTTGGGTAAACTCGACGGAGGAGACCTTGACGTAATGCCTACCGAATTGAATAGCATCCGACGCAAAAGGCTCGAGGTGCCTGTTGGGCTGACGTTTGCCGGGGTGTCAGATGGATTGCCAGCAGACACGATTTGAGAAAAGTTTGAGTCATAAAGCGGTGATGTAACGTTTAGCGTGCATTGTCTGTGAAACTGCTTAAAAATAGGTCTGACAGATTGCGGTGCGTGTTCTTGAAAAGGCCCTGGAAACGCTTGTTACAACATAAGGTGGTTATGGGTGTATTGCATCAGGCAGCATAAACTAATTCATCAAAATGTTAACGGAATGTAAACTGACCGGCGGGAGGTGCAAGGTCATGCTAATGTTTGCGAGCATTGTGTGGCACAGGCTGCTTTTTTTAAGTCCGTTAAACTATAATTTGTAGTCTGTTACTTATTTCAGTTGGTTAAAGAAGTGTTTATAAAATGGGGTGGGATTGTTGCTCTCTCTCTCTTAAGGAATCTTAGACTCCGAGCCTGTGGGACGGCACAACAGAAGACAGCCACGTTTATGGTGACGCACACAAGTATAGAAGGATCTCCACTAACTCGGTGTGCGCGATTGGAGACGCCTGGCGAAGGATCGTGCTGGTTCTAGAGATTTGTCCTGGGTCCACTCGTGACTGTAGCGTCACACAAAGAAGAAAGAAGAGGAGTAAAGTGTAAGTAACCAGTCTTGTAAAATAATTTTGACAGCGTTCTTTAATTAATCACCAGACATTGGCATTCCGCGAAACCTATAATATGTCCACAAAGTCTGAATAATTGGAGAATTGAAAATTGCATCAAAACTAAAAAAAAAATTGAGAATGTAATAGACAATGGGCCTGAAATGGATTAAATTCGTTCCTAGATGATATGCGAAGTCAGGAATGGAAAGTTTTCTTTGTTGTCTGCCTAATCCATGAGGACAACTTTAACTAAGTTGAACTTCCTCGTCTGAAACCCTTCATAAACAAACTGATTGGTCAGTGCGGATTCAGGTTACCAACGTACCTCTAACCAGATGTTTACATTGCGCCAGATCTTGGAAAAAATCCAAGAGTTCCAGATCGAAACCCACCCTCTATTCATCGATTTTAATGCCACGTATAACAGTATGACAGTATAGATAGAGACGAGCTGTATAGCCCATTGTCTAGTTTTGGGATCCCTGCAAAACTCGTCCGTCTTTGTAGGATAACGATGGAGAACGCCCGTCAAGGTCGGGAAAGATCTTACCGTGATATTCGATGTCAAAAAAGGATTTAGACAAGGCGATGCACTGCCATGCGACTTTTTTGACAAAATTCTCGAGAAGATCTTGCGTAACTCAGACGTCAACGCTGAAGGCACAATCTTCCACAAGTCTGTGCAACTGCTGGCATATGCCGACGATGTTCACATCATCGGAAGAACACAGCGAGCAGTCAGTTAGACTTTTGTAAGTATCGAGAAATAAGCGGGTAAGATGGCTCTTCGAATCCAACCAACCCCGAGAAACAACGTGGTAGAGGAAAACTTCACCTCCGATGGCGTGTCCAGCTGGTTCTTTATTTAAAGTCTGCATATATGCATCAGAAGACGGATATACACTTTGCTGTTGCTGATGATGTATTCGACAACGTCGTTGCTGTGTACCCAAAGAAGTTTTTGTGTTCTCAATTCACTACTTTTGTTTTCATGCCATTTCGACTTTGTGTATCAAACTTGCACCACTTTTCAATCTCCATTTCTTGTTTATCTAAATCACAACATCAAAAAGTGAAAAACTTAATGTATCTGAAGAGTCAATGAATGAGCAGTAAAAACACAACACAAAGTTATCGTGAAAAAGATGCAGATGATCAATTTCATATAAGAATTCCCTTGTCTTCAAGTACAACTCTATTAAACCAAAGCACCACATTTAAAATCGTTTAAAGATTAGTTGTACAAAACTAAGTAAAAATTGATTGCTGCATTCGATTACTCTCAGTTATGTTTCTATGCAACGATAGATGGAAGCATAATCGAGCGGTCGCTGTACTTGCTCAATTGGTGTTAACTCCTGCTAAAAATTAATAAAAAAGCTCACATGCGATGATTTGCTTGGATGACATATCGATGCGATTCATCCGCAGAGGGCCAGTAAGGTAGGAATAGTTACCAGACTCAAAACTGGTCCATTGTACTGCTAGGTAGCAACTTACTCAAGTGCCGTACATTTGATCCAACCGCAAATGGTGACTGGGCCAGATTCGATTTCGAACCTGGGACCCATCTAACTTGGGGCGGGCACTTAACCAACTGCGCCATCCAGTCGTCTCTCTCTCGTTATATCAGGTTGAGCAGTTTTGTCTAGCAGGTAAGATCCAGTCATCACACTTAAAGTCGATTCTTAAATTTTAAGCAAACTCGTTAAGCGTCTTTATTTTGTGACTACTTTTTCAGTGAACGAGCGTGTGACTTGGAGTACATCACATCGAAAGTATAAAATTGTCATAACGAGCGTGTTCACTTAATATGAGCTGGCGATAAAATGAACTGTTCATTGCTGTCATCCCTGAGTATGAAATTATACACCCCTCATATTTATGAATGTGTGAGTTTCAAACTATATCTTCTATTAAATTATATTCTCTGGCTGAAGTTGAATTCTCAACAGATGGCGCAAGTTTGTTCTTAAAAGCTCTTTCAATAAAGCTTGGGGGCTTCTTGAATCATAATGTATTTCTTGACGACAAGTTGACTGAAAAAAGTGTAGTTCCGCAAACTAACGAATTAATGCACTTACGAATGTATGTTTTCATATTAGTGAGCCTTGGTTAATTGCGACTTCGCCTTACAGGGGAAAACACTTAATAGAACATAGGTCTATTGTGCAGTAACTTAGAAATTAATCTTATGGTCTTTGGATCATAAAATGTTTCAACAATGTTTCACACGATTCAGTGAAACATCTAAAACAGAATCATTTTTATTTGCATTTTAGAACTAAATTAACCCAAAAGAAGGTCTCTTGACATAACCAGTTATTAAGAGATTACTCTCTTTAGCAGCAGATACAATTTACTTCGACAACAAGAACGGTTATTAAGCCTGACAAATTGCGAGAGTCGAGAAGTGAATTATGATAAAATCAAAACATCTGTCAATTTACTATTGGTTGCTGTGTGTTTCAATACTGAAAAGTATTTGTTACGAACCATCTATCGCGTATTTGCTAACTAGTTGCCGATTTTTTTACAAAACGAAAGGCATGCAATCCTATACATGAAAATATGTCCTAGAAAAATGACGCAGAAATGTTTACCCTAATCTTCAAGGCTTCCACAATCCATGACTGGATTATTAACAACCCAACTATAGTAACGACGGACGAATCCGTTAAACTGTTACATTTTCCCGATCGTGGATTTACATTTCAATTTGATCGAACTCGGACAAGAATATCAACCAAAAATATTTAAATTGTATACCCTTGGACGTACAAAAACAATTTTTTTTAATAATAGTAATTTTATAACTTCCCAAACTTAATTAAATCTTGTTTTTAGTTTTTTGTTTTAATTTATTTTGTTTAATGTCTTAAAGACAATTGAAATAATTTTATGTTTGTTATGTTTTGTAAATAAAAATAGTATTTACTGATTTTACGAAAAAATTGGATTTTATTCGATATTTCTCTTGCGGAGACAAAAACTTGTCACAGTTGCTGTCTGACTAACTAGCTTTGCAACAAATTAAAGGATAGGTCAATCTTGTTGGAAGCGTGTCCAAATTATTCCCGGAATATTACTCAGCCAAAGATGGATAAAAAATTGAGAATAATGGCGTCAGATTTTCGAAAATAAAATCTCACGTCTGAACCGGAATTGAGGAGACGTCCACTAGAATTGAAACAATTTTAGAAGGTTACGCAAGTCATTGAATGGTATTTAAATTGGAATCACATTAATTTTCCTTTGTAAATCTTACAAATCTTTCTCTGAAGGACAAATCATCACGCAGTGTAAGCTATTGGTCCTCAGATTACTTCATAGTCCTGGGGGCATCAAGAAAATTAAGCTTAAAAGCTTTTAAGTCCGACTCTTTATCGTGTTAACCGTGTTAAGATTATTTTAGAGACCAATTCACGGATCCATTACACGGAATTTTGTGTTCATCAAATATGTGGCATGATGCGTTTAATTGAAACCAAACATAAATGTTCTGCCCGGCATCATTGTTAACGACTGGATGGAGCAATTGGTTAAGTGCTTGCCCCAAGTTAGAGGGGTCCCAGGTTCGAATCCCAGTGAAATCGAATCTGGTCCAGTCACTATTTGCATTGGGGTCGAATTAACGGCACTGGAGTAGGATGCTACCTGACAGTACAATGGAGCAGTTTTGAGTCTGTGTGATCCAGTAATCCTTCAAAAACCCTCCGAAAAAAAATCATTGTTTAAGAGATACGGACGGATGACTTCACCAGCCAATAAGGCGCACAGTGTAAATTGTAAAATTTTGCCGACGACGGCTTCTTAACATTTAATGACTTTTGGGTTTTCGTTACATTAAAAGCGGCGTCTTATAGCTAAAGCTAAAAAAAAATGTCTTATCGAGAGACAAAATTTTGTGGTAACAACAGCCTTTTCTATTTTTGGCCATTTTACCGGACGAACGTGATCGAACTATCCTTGAAACGTCAAACAAATGTCAAAGTATAAATTGCAAGGCATCAACACTGGAAAAGTCACACCAAATCAAAAAATTTAACTCTAAAAAAACACCCTGTACACAAGACTACCGTAGGGAGTCCGTCCGGCATTTCCGTGTCTAATTGCCTGATTTCTGATTGATAAACGATTTCTTTTGATAGCGCCTTCCATGAATTGGACAAAGTAATGACATCTCTACCCTTCGCTTAAAATTCGTCATCAAATCAACGGTCAGATAAACAAGTACGCCAAAATCATTTTCAGCAACTAAAATTACTCATGAAAAAAAACACAGAAGCCACGTAATCAGACAGATAACCCCTGTGGACAAATAATTTACCCTTTAAGGCTAATAAGTCACAATCAAAATCAGATCTTTATCTCTCCTCAAATCAGCGAACATTTGTTATGCTTCTATCACCTGTGCAATCAAAAATGAGGTGTCTGTTCAGAAGAAGGACCCTGCATTGACCACCCAGCACACGTACGCGTATCTGTTCAGAAATCAATATCGCTTATCGAACTTGTCGACTAGAGTATCAGCTGCAAGTTGAAAGCGATATCGAATTTCAAATAAAGCTCGAAGCAGACACTTGCTTCGATTCAGTAAAGCTCTGCGAGTCAAAGTGATCAGACGTGAAGTGTTCCGGTTTCTATTGTGTTTAGTGGTTTGCTGTCATCTGTCATCGAAGGGGAAAATTACATCTGTTTGGTAAGCAATTATGCATATTTGAGAGCCGGGGAATAGTTTAGAGTCAATTCTCCTCTAATAATTGCCCGTCATTAAGTCAGGGAACATGTTCAGCGAACAATTAACTTAAAATGTGAATTTAGATAGTTTCAAGGCCACAATCCTTGTTTTTGTTCTTCTCTATCTCCACGGTTTACCACTTGGAGTTAGTAGACGCCTCAGGGCCTACGACATAGTAACAAAATAAGGTGACCTTTCGCTTGCAGCTCCTTACTTCAGTCTTTGACGTGCAACCTACGAAAACAAGCAGAAATGCGATGAGATACGACTGTCACTGACTTACTTTTAATTGATTAAGTTCTGGAATTAATTAAAAGATATCTCGAAGTGGTTGGGAGATAAAACGCTCAAAGTAACACGAACACTTCAGTCTATCAGTGGGGTAAGTTGATTCACTTGTTATCGCTTAACACGGCCACATGCTGATAGTGAACTTCTTTTCTCTGATTATTTGGGGCTACCAAATTTTGTTTTGACAACATTCTGATACCATGACCTTTCAAGTGAGTAGAGGTTAATGCATTGAAACAAATTTGGCACATTTAAACGGCCCATTTTGTGGTGCAATGACTTATAAATTTCGAAACTTATAATAATAATAAAGGCGGCGCCAAAGTCCTAGGTGGACCTGGGCCTAGCTTCTCAGGAACCACTTGTGTTGTGCATGCTATTGTTCTTTCACGAGTGGAGGGGACCTACAGTTTAATGCCGACTCTGAATGGCGAATTTGAGAAGCTTTTTCTAGACAGTTATACTCTTCGAGCATTGTCAGTGACTCGAAAGATGTGGAGCCGTGAAAAAATGTTAGGTGGTTTTTTTTCGATATTCGAACCTTAGACCTCGACCGTAGGAGTCGACGCACCTACCCACTACGCCACGGCACGCACAACCTCGAAACTTGCCTTATTCCTCTCAACTGCTTTCACTCACTGTGGCCTCATCCCCAATATGCAAGATCCATTTTAGACACTGCGCGCTAATAGAATTTAAAAAACTCGTGATTCACTTCTGCTCTCTCAAGGTTCACGGTAGTGAGCTACTGACATTAATGAATGTCGCAAATCCTCTTGAATTCGTTTAGAATATTACAACTCGAGCACCTCTGCTTATTTTTCCTCTTTCCTCTTTAATCTTCATTGTCCTCCAAATTCAGGGAATCTGGTGACTATGCGGTGGCATAGTGAGTATGTGTAGAATGTGCATGGTTCGCTTCCGAACACACCAACTTTCATTTTTGCGACACCACATCACAGACAATGCTCAGAGAGTCTGACAGTCAAGAAAAGTTTTTCAAAATTGGCCGTTTTAAGCCGTCCACTCCACTAGTGAGAGGGTAATAGCACGCACAACACGAGTGATTGCTGCTGAAGCTAGGCCCAAATCAATCCCGGACTGTTGCGCCACCCAAGAAAAGAAATTCAAGCAAACATCAATATAAAAATGTAATTCTTTCTTAGGTTAGGTTAAGGGGCTCCTGGTGAATTCACCAGCACACTTAGACCATGCTGGTCCATTGTGATACCCACTGATCGACCGCTTCAGTGATAGTGCTGTTAATTTAACCCCAACGGCAAATGGTGACTGGGCCAGATTCGATTTCACTGGGATTCGTACCTGGGCCCCCTCTAACTTGGGGAAGGCTCTTAACCAACTGCGCCATCCAGTCGTCCAACGTCACAAAGGTTAATTTAAGACAAAACTCTTCAAATAAATTTCGATTAGAAATTCCATTTAAAAACAGCTTTATGGAAACTATTCCTCTAGAGCTTTGATTTGGGAGAAGAAGAAGGTAAGCAAGAAGACAGCGTGTTATTTATGACCAGAATTTACTTGGTCCATAAATAGAATCGCACTTGAAACAGTTGCCAGACTTAATTTTAACGGGCTTAGTAATTTACTGATCAGTGACACTGACTTGTTAACCTGGAACGACGTGTCATTTTGTGAACAACAAATTGAAGTGAACGTTTAAGTGATAAATATTAAATAGCCTCACTTACTCACCTGCTAATCTTAGAACCTTTTATAAGCTCAAAACATTTGCGCTAGGCAAGCGCACGAATGTGTCATGTAAATTTAAGCTTGAGTTTCTGATCCCAATCTCTTGAACTCAAAAAGGTGAGACATCAATATCTTAACACAAACCGTATCGACTTACGGTTAAAGATCACATTGTTAGAGATTTTGAAATCAGGAGCATCTCGGTTTTTTGTCTTGCTTATAAAATCATCTCTCCTTTGAAAACCCCATTCCGAATTCTAAGAATAGTTTTTGATGCAAGCTAAAGCTGGGATTGAAAAATATTCCCACAACCCTGGCTGTAATTCCAACTTCATATCCACACCGAAATTAGTATGGACACCGTCTCTTCCTCCAAGGACAACTAAATTGGTTGCTGGTGCAAGTTAAAGAATTCCTCGTTACACTCATTGAATTTCCCATGCCAAACAACTCTGTATTATTAGCTTGCTCACGTTCAAGCACTGCTCCAATCTCCCTAAAGGTAGCCCTAAACGACGAACATGCTCGTCGAACTTGCTCGTGCTCGCCGCATTTTCGTCGTTTATGGGCTGGTTCGCAAGTCGCTCGCTGTTGGCGAAAAATATCGATTTTGTCGTGTTCGTTGGCTTTGATGTTCGACGTGTAGGGCCATGTTCGCGAGCAAACCTCATTTTTGCTGTGAAGATCGCCGAGTGCATATCGCGGGATAAGCACAATGTCAACAGTCAGCCACAATTTTATCGAGGAATTCACCACTTGCGCTTCCCTATCACACATGTTGATGGTTTGAAGAAACAACACGAAATGAATGTTTGCCAAATGTGTTTGCCGTGTAGGGGATAACGCAAACGAACAAGTTCAGCGAGCATGTTCGTCGCTTAGGGCTACCTTAAGAAAAGGGCTCTCAGATCAAAGGGCGTCTTTTAAGCGAAAATTATGACAATTCATGAGGCATTGTCTTAGTTAGCAGTTGGTTAAGTGCCCGCCCCAAGTTAGGGGGGTCACAGGTTCGAATCCAGCCCAGTCACCATTTGCCGTTGGGATCGAATTGACGGCACTGGAGTAGGTTGCTAGCTGGCAGTACAATGGACCAGTCTTGAGTCTGAAAGTTCTCGTTACACAGACCGAACCTTGCTTGCTAAGTTCAAGCCAAGCAGCCTCTTCCCATGAACTCAAAACCTGATGATCCCTGGAAACCCACTACAATCTAATGGTCTGACTATAGTAGCCGTGCGGAAACTTACGAGAAGTGAAGCAACCGGGCGAATTCATGAAAATGATACCCTGTGACTATACCAACCACTTCACTCAGTTTCGTTAAGTTCGTTCAGTTTTGTCCACTTACGTAGAAGTTTTGTCTCCACGCATGCTAATGCCAGTTGACAGCTGATTTTGCTAAGATTGCATAATTATGAACTTTTTGAAATTTAACGATGTTTCTGGTAATTTTTCGTTAAGTTTTGACATTAGCTTAAGTTTGCCCTTAAAATTGAATCTCGCGGCTTCGTTTAAATCATTTCTCTAGAGACATCTGTTAAAAACTGCCCCACAAAAATGAAATGTATGTATGCCTCCCTTTCAGAAAATGATTCAAAGCACATTGGCGAAGCTAAAGGGAAAACCGACAATTCTTGTCACCCATCCAGAGGTCGCCCAGGAGGCTATTGATATCCTGAGTCAAAAATGCAAAGTCGTCATCTGCCAGAGCATCCCACCAGTGCGTTCGGATATCCTCGAGAAGGTGAAAGGTGTCAATGGCATTCTCTGGGCGTGTCATGAGCCTCTCAATGGGGAGGTCCTTGACGCAGCTGGATCCAGCCTCAAATCCATCTCTACCATGTCAGCTGGTCTCGACTACGTAGACATTCCCGAGCTCAAGAAGCGAAAAATTCCACTTGGCTACACTCCGTCGGTGCTCAACAAGGCCGTTGCTGACTTGGCCATCGGCTTGATGATTTCAGCTGGAAGGCGCTTCCACGAGGGCAGGCTGGCTATTGAGACGTAAGTTTTGTTTTTTCCCCAAAAATAGAGCTGAGAATGAATGAATTGTTCCTCAGATCGACTTGGAACACAAACAGCCTCAAATGGCTGCTGGGTCAGGAAATTCGCGGATCGAAGGTTGGTTTCTTCGGGTTCGGTGGCATTGCCCAAGCGATCGCTGATCGCCTGGCCGGATTTGACATCGGCAGCATCATCTACCACACACGCACGCCAAGTGAAGACGCCGAGGAGTACAAGGCGACGCATGTGTCTTTCGATCAGTTGCTGCAAGAGAGCGACTACCTGTTCATCGCCGCTCCACTGACCGACGAAACGAGAGCAAAGTTCAACGAGTGTGCATTCAACAAAATGAAGTCCCGTGCGGTTCTGGTGAATGTTGCCAGAGGAGGTGAGATCAATTTTGAATTGTTAGAAGGCAAGCCTCCTACTGTCTTTGTTTTCCAGGAATTGTTGACCAAGGAGCTCTGTATAACGCGCTGAAGTCCAATAAAATATTCGCCGCTGGACTGGATGTCGTGACCCCTGAACCATTGCCCGCTGATAATCCATTGATGAGCCTTCCAAATTGTGGTAAGTACAGGGGAAGGAACCTTCACTTGTGTTTGTTCTCACGAAACTATCTTTCCTTTCAGTCATTGTTCCTCACCTCGGATCGGCAACCGAAAGGACTCGAGGGGATATGGCAATTCTGGCGGCGCACAATGTTCTTCAGGGATTGGCTGGAGAAGATATGTTTGCACCCGCTTATAAACTGTAAAGTGAATTTTGTGACGACTTAATAAAGATTTTTTTTAGTACAAGGAAACATTTGCTCTTATTTCCATTTCAAAAGTGAAATAACAGCAAATTATCGTGTAGTTGGTAATGACGAAGTGTGTGCGTTATAGTTTTCGCGCGGATGAAAGAAGCTTTTTTTCAGCGCCTGCTGGTCGGATGACCAAGAAATACCAGCAAAAGGAGGCTGTACACTGAAGCATTCAGACTCAATAACTTGTCCATTGCCCACCCCTCAAATCAATGACCTTCGCTATCTCTCTTGGCGAAGTATTGTGGGAGATAGCCCCTGCTGCAACACTGTCTTAAAAAAATTGCAGCTTTTGTTGCAATTGGGGCAGAGTCAACTTCTTCTTCTTCTCCTTTGGATGTCGCTACTGTCCAGTAGTAGATAAGGGCCTCTCCAGTCACTACGATCTTTTGCTTCCAGTCTCCAGTTTCGCCAAATCGGTTGATGTCTTTCTCCACGCTAACTCATTCATGGAGGTCCTCTGCTGCGTTACCCCACGAGGTTAGAGTCAAATACCCCACAGACCAGAGCTGCAAAAAAGCGTCACAAAACGACATTTTTCATTTAATATGCCCGACTCCAACATTCCACATACAACGAGTTGTGACATCTATCTTTGACAAAATTATTTTATGTACTTCTCAGTAAAAGAAAAAAGCCTGTCGCTGTCCGCACCACAAAGGTGCCACAGCCCTGTGCTTTAATTAGAATGTTCACACATGCCATACCAAACAGCTGATTTCATTCAAGTCAAAAGAGCGAATGGAAAAAGCTTTCACTTCACAACTCCCCTTCAAACGTTGAAACGCACAACTTTTGGTGCTCTTTGATACGTTCTTCACTTGACTTCAGTTCGCATTTCGTACGGTTCCGTGTGTGTCGTGGTGAATTGTCATTCATAATCATCAAATGACCAGCCGTCTGTTCAAAGTTCTTGTCACTCATCCGGAAGTACCAAAATCCGTGCTCGATACATTACGTCGAAAATGCGATATAATTGTGTGTAAAAATGTACCGCCAATGCGAGCGGAAATATTGGAAAAAATTCAAGGCGTTGACGCCATCCTCTGGGCACACTATCAACCGCTCAACGCTGAGATACTCGATGCAGCCGGTGAAGAGCTGAAAGCTGTCTCAACCATGTCGTCCGGCATTGATTATGTTGACATAGCCGAGTTCAAAAGGCGACAAATACCACTGGGCCACACGCCAAAGGCTGTCAATAATGCCGTTGCTGACGTTGCCATTGGCCTGATGATATCCGCAGGAAGATTATTTCATGAGGGTCGAAGAATTATTGAAACGTAAGTTGAAGAGAAAATAGTGGCTGTGCTGTGTGATGTGTCTAGTTGGTATGACAGAGAAGAGAATCTGTTTGATTTTCAATTGCCTTTGAAATTAAATCGGTTCTCTTAAGATGTTGGAGAGTGTGGCCAGCACAGAATGATTTGTTGTGCTTGACGTTTAACAGAAGAGGAAAACAACAGAGTGGAAGATTTTCGTGTCAGTGCTGGCACGGAGGTTATCTCAAAACAAAGTTAACTCGACGATAATTGCAATCCAAACAAAAACAAAAGCTCTGACTGTCAGACGAGAGCTGTCAGTTCAAATTTTGTCGGCTTTATTGACAAGAAATTTGTGTTGAGAAGTGAAAAGCCCCACATGCCAGGAACGACATTTTTTGAGAGCTTTGATGTGAGCTCAGTGAATCAGTGGAAATACGTCATGATGACAGATGAACGCATTTTTGTGACCGATTACCCAAAAATGTCACTCAATGAATCGCAGAGAGTGAATCAGATGCCAAAAGGAAAACGATTTTAAAGGAGTTTTCACGAAATCGCGGGCAGAAAACGCTTGTAATAGTTTGCGAAGAGGAATTGACAACTTGGAGTCAACACAAATGTCATTGACAAGCGTATAGCGGCTTCTGACAGAAATAAAGTGACAGATAAGAAAATGCAGCAAAAAACTGTCAGTGGGCCTTGAAAAAATTCAGCAGAGACGCAAAAGCAGCAGCAGTCTACGACGAAAACCCCAACAAATCACGCCATTGAAAGAAATAACCGCGAACTTGATTAGCTACTGACATTTGTTTGCTATTTTGGCGATGTGTACATTAGCAGGTACTTCAACCGACACTAAGTAGCTTCAATTTTTGAACTCTTTTCCTGACCTTGCAATCACCTGTCATCTAGTAAACTAAATTCTCGCTAGCAGACTATTCCCGAGTGGGGTAGGAACGTAGCTCCATATTTGGCTTAGTCACAAGTAGCAAACATTCGCACAATCTCTGCTTCAAAACCATCCAATTTGGGATACAACTGAAATTTCCACTCACAAACCGATTTTCTCTTCTTTCCAGATCACAGTGGGAAACAGATCGCCTTGACTGGCTGATGGGACAGGAGATATCCGGTTCGATCATCGGCTTCTTTGGCTTTGGCGGCATCGCCCAAGTCATAGCACGCCGTCTGCAACCATTCGACGTCAAGAAAATCATCTACACAACACCGAACAGAAAACCGAACGAGGACGACTTCAAGGCCAGTCATGTCAAATTCGACGAACTCCTGACCGACAGTGACTTCCTAATCGTGGCCAGCCGCCTGACAGACGAGACCAAGGCGGTTTTCAACGAGGAGGCCTTCAAGAAAATGAAGTCAAATTGTGTTCTAGTCAACATTGCTAGAGGACGTGAGCACCGTCATGCAATTTCCACCCTCCCACCAATCTAATCGTTTGTCTCTTCTTTTCCCCTCAGAAATCATTGACCAAAATGCGCTGTATAACGCGCTGAAGACGAAGCAAATATTTGCTGCTGGTCTTGATGTGACCACACCAGAACCCCTACCGAGTGATAATCCATTGTTGAGTCTACCAAATTGCAGTGAGTCCTTGTGTTCGATTGAGTGTCATGCATACATGTGAGATATCCTTTCTAGTAATCCTCCCCCACGTGGGTACGTCGACGATAAAGGCAACCGTCGAGATGGGCAACATGGCTGTGCAGAATATTCTGAACGCCCTTGAGGGAGAGCCAATGGTAGCTCCAGCTTACTGATGCAATGTTTAAACTAATCTTTTGAATTGTTAATTCTTTTCTACTATTGAATAATTGTTTTTTTTTTTTATTTTTACATGTACACCCGATATAAAGTGAACAAATGTTACTATTTTCATGAGTTTTCTTTTTTAGTGAGTTGATCTTTCGCCGCCACTGAGCGAGAGTCATCCAAACCCATGACATAGCCATCTTCACAGACGGTTCGAAGATGGACTCTAGTGTGGGCGCTGGAATCTTCTCCGAAGCCCTCAAGATATCAAAGTCACTCAAGCTACCAAACTTTGCAAGCATTTTCCAAACAGAAGTGCTAATATATGACGCGTGTCTTGAAATTAAGAACAGAACAGAACCAGCACAGCGTATAGCAATTTTTCAGACAGTCAAGCAGCTATCAAGGCTCTAACATCCATAACTACAACGTCGAAACTAGTGGATTGGTGCTGCAAGGAACTACACATTATAGGTGAACGGAGCCCTGTCTCTTTGATCTGGGTCCCGGCCACACGGGTATAAGAGGAAACGAAGCAGCAGACGAGCTAGCCAGACAAGGATCCAAACTTGATAGTCTCGTTGTGAAACAAGTCCAGGCTCCACTAGGCTTCGTAAAAAATAATATCTACAATCACCTCCTCAAGATCGCCAAGGAAAAATTGGACCAAGCTGGAAATCTGTGTCCTATCCAGAAGCTTATGGCCCAACTACAACCAAAAGAGAACAAAAGACCTGCTCGACAGCAGTAGAAGAAACATATCAGGAATTATAGCGGTCTGTACTGGACACTGTGCTGTTGGCAGGCATGCTGAAAGACTAGGCATACCATTTAACTCGCACTGCCGCAGCTGCCGGGTGGAAATCGAGCCAGAAACCCCCGAGCACTTTCTGTGCAAATGTCCGGCTCTAGCTAGAGTCAGACAACGCACTCTGGGCAAAGCCTTCTTTAACATCCCTAAAAACCTCTCGGAGGCAAATATTCATAGTTTGCTAGCGTTCATAAATTCCACAGTAGTTTTAAAAAAAATTTGGGCAAATCTGAGTGAATACACACTCCTTTTCACCTCCTTCACACAAATTAGGTATCCCATAGGCCGTGGTATCAAAACGGCGCTAATTGGGTGCGACAAACAGGATCTGTATGTCCACCGCCACTTTTACCTACCTGCTTTCCCCACACCTTGCGTTGTCTACTCTGAAAACCTATGGTTCGATCCCGGATGCGCCAACTTTCACATTTACCGCACCAACTCTCTCAAGTCACTGACAATGCTCAGAGGGTATAACTGTATTTCGTCGTTCCGATACGGCATAAAGCTGTAGGTATCCTCCTCTCGTGAGAGAACTGGCACGTACACAAGTTTGTGAAAGAAGATAGGCCCATGTCCACCATCTACTGTAGCACCACCTGAAAAAGAACAAACTTTCCCTTTTTTTCGGAGATTTTTTTTGAAACACTGCACTGTTCACTGGGATTCGAACCTGGGACCCCTCTAACTTGGGGCTGGCACTTAACCAACTGCGCCAACGTCAATTGCAACCAACGTCGCTTTTCAAATAATCTTCAAATATGTCTTCGATTTTGGAACGAGTGCAAAGTGTAGCGATGGAAGACCCGATTTTTCAGTCAATCAAGGAGAGGAACATAAACTTCTGGATCTGCAGAGCAAGTCAAGACGTGACAGCGGCAGTAGGGACGATTTTCCAGTGCACTCGGAATACAACAACATCCTAATGAATCATTACCTCTCTAGTGGTATGTACTTCTGTCCTTGGATCTGTGGGATAAGGCCAAGAAACGACAAAGTTCTCTCTCACTGACTCAATAATTGAAGCACTTATGTATGACTTTAACGGGATTGCCTTCGTATAGGCTACTTTAGTTTTTGACTATAAAGTGCTACATACTCGTACGGCAAAGAATTTTTTTTGTTTTTTAATTCAGTTTCATAATAAGCGCTACTGAACGAAAGCTTTGTCCAGTGAAATTCCTCCAGGGGCTTGTGATAGATTAGTCAAACATTTACTGAATCAACCATTGCGGCTGTGATCACTACTATTCCCCACCTTTTGACAAGCTCAACTATAATCATCAGTTCAGTTCAATGGGGCAAACATAAACTTCACATTTCGCAGCACCACATACGACGTGTCTCCCAGAGCGTCATGGCAATCTACTTACATTTCGCCTTTTGGAGTCAGCATAAAAAGTTATGTCTGACTTTTCGTGAGACATTAATAGCACTCACAACTAGAGACAGTCCGCTGAAGTCGAAGCCTTTAGTCACAACACGAGAGGGTGCTGTAGAAGCTAATGGCTTCCCACACACTGTAATGGCCACAAAAACTAATCAACGCCCATTTCTGTGCAGCTATTTTTGACTTGATGTCTGATAAGCTAAATTCGAGATTTGAATTTGGAAGGCAGAATACTGTTAACTGAATTTATTTTCAGCATTGAGTACTTGGTTTGAATCGAAGCCAACACAACAACTCACTGTATCGTTTCTATGTCATTTACAGAATTCGGCTAAATTTTGCTAAATAACCGGTAGGTATTTAGCGCCGTGGTGGGTAGGTGAGTCGACTCCTACTCTCGATGTTGTCGGTTCGATTCCCGAAAAATCACCTAAAATTTGTTCACGCTTCCACCTCTTTCGAGTCACTGAAAATGCTCAAAGAGTATAACTGTCTAGAAAAAGCTTCTCAATCTCGCCGTTCGGAGTCGGCATTAAACTGTAGGTCCCCTTCGCTCGTGGCAGAACAATAGCACGCACAACACGAGTTAATAAAGGAACTGCATTAGGAGCATGGAAAACTCTGCGTTGATTCATCAAAGGCCACTATACACTTTTCGAGTAACTGCATGGTGCACCATTTAGGTCTTCGGTATTATTGGCTCATATTTGGAAATGCTAAAGAGAACTTTGGAACAGTTTCTAACGTCCACTATTGGAACATGTTGAACAAATTTCTTCTCGAATTGGATCAATTTATTGAATGGGCTTTCGATCTCTGATTCAAACTCTCTCGGTTTCAACCTTCGGAGGTACTTTAAGAAAATGGCAACAAACAAACCGCACCCTTGATACTTAAGGACAGCATTCGAAACGATAATGCCACAATTCTGCGAAGACCTCGCCTTTATTTTGTATACTTCCGTCGGCGAAGGATCGCCCGAACTGTGAAGCGCTAAAACAGCGAATGACTTAAGATTTCATTCAGTTCTGAAAACGACAGAATTTCAATACGTCCCCTACCGATAATTCACATAACAGGAGCGTAGTTTTGATAAATTAAAAATTAATCCATTTGAATGGAAACTGAGTTCCAGACGAAGAATATTCGGCGATCACAAACCGCCTTTTCTTCCCTGCTCCCACTCTCATTTCACTTGACAAACACAAAATAAAATAGTGCAATCTACCCTTTAGCACCTACTCCCCCCATTCGCTTCAATAGTCGTTGCTAAGGACAACGAAACAACGAAACAACGTCAACAAAAACAATTTCCATTTGCACACGTCAGTTGCCCAAGTCCCCGTCAGTTTGTTCCGCAAAATGAGGTTGAAAACTCACATAATCAAGGAAGTTGTGCATAAATCTCCGTTATCCTGCGTCGACTGGAGTGGCAACGAAGAGATATTCTCCGTCAGGTAACCCATCACAATCCGAATCTTTCAGTTTATGTATACATCCAACCCCTTCCAGTGACGACCATCAAATCTACAAATGGAACTCCACGAACAGGGATACCGTGGAAGTGGCAAAACTACCCGAAGACTTTGTGCCCACAGACATGCACTGGTTGCTAGGACGTGGTGGCAGCGGGAAGGGAAGTGACACGCTCTTGATATCCAGCAACGACGGGCGATTTGTCATCCTCAATAAAAGCGCTCGCGTCGAGAGGAATATCTCGGCGCACTCGATGGCCATTAGCTCGGGCAGATGGAGTCCCGATGGCGCGGGGTTGTTGACCGCCTCCGAGGATGGAGTGATCAAAATCTGGTCTAGGTCTGGTATGCTGAGGTCAACGGTTGTGCAGAGCGACGAGCCGATTCGATTTGCCAGGTGGTCACCCAATTCGTCATCGATTGTGTTCTGTCAAGGAGGATTCATCTCCATCAAGCCCCTGGCTGCAAACAGCAAGATAACGAGGGTAAGGACCAGATTCCGGAAAATTCGTTGCCCTTATCCCAAAGCCATGCCCGCGTCAGTCTCTAACCATTTCCCTCCTTTAACAGTGGCGAGCCCACGATGGACTGGTCCTCTGCCTGAGCTGGTCATCGCAGAACGACCTGATCGCGTCTGGTGGCGAGGATGCGCGCTTCAAGATCTGGGACTCCCAAGGGGCCAACATCTACACCAGCCCCACAGAGGATTTCGCCATCACTGCCATCGACTACAACCCAGAGAAGGACGTTTTCGTGGTTGGCTCCTTCAACGCCGTCAAACTCTGCAGCAGCTCGGGATGGTCACACAGCAGCACGCGGTTCAACTCCCCGCCCGTTGGGTCGGTGTACGCGATGTCTTGGTCACCTGATGGCACGCAGGTGGCATGTGGAACCTCGACAGGAGCGTTGATAGTCGGGCATATCGTGGAGAAGCAACTGCTGTCACGCAACCTCAAGGCGACGACGACTGGACGAAAGTCTGTTCTGCTTCAGGACATCCTGAACGGAACCTCGGACGTCCTTGAGTTCACGAACAGAGTGATCAACTTCGCGCTGGGCTACGGTCATCTGATTGTGGCCACGTCGTCACAGGTGCATATCTACAACGAGAAGTACATCAACACCCCGTCCATCATCGAGGGTCGGAACGACGTGCGGGCTCTGGAAGTCTGCAAAAAGTGGGTGGTGAGTGTGACAACTCACGTCCAATCTGAACGTAATCTCTTCCAGATTCTTCTTGGTTCTAGACTCCAACGCGGTGTGGATCTACAACTACACAGGACGCCTGCACCTGAGCCCTCGGTATCCCGGATCCCAAGCCCAGATGCCGCTGCTAACGCCGAAGTGTATATCCCTAGGTCTGGATGTGCTTGCAATTCGGGATAACTCCGATACCTCAGGTTGGTCTTCATCGATATCCTCTCTTCCCAGGACTGATCCGAATCTGTTTCAAGTTGTCTTTCTATTTGACCTTGTCCCGGGCGCATCGAGGCAGTACGAGCCGCACCCGCTGCGCTCCAAGTCGGCACTTGTTGAGATTGCCGCGTGTAAGGCGGGCTCAGCCGATGACCAGTTTGTCGTGCTCCTCGATACCAACCGCGAGCTGTACATCACCGCGAGTCGAAATCTGTCGGACAGCAACGAGATCTTCAAAATCGGAACCCAGGTGATATCTGTGAGGTGGGCCAGTGAAACAAACATTCTGGTTGGTCTGCACGACTCCTGCTTCAGTATCTGGTACTGCCCGGGAGAAGGCGCCGCAGATCCGACCATAATTGCCCTCACAACTGTCACTCTCGACACAGCGTAAGTCTTGGACGATTGATTCGCCCTCTTGGTCAACTGATTCGTTGTGTTCTCAGAGATCTTGGGAAGAACATCACTCTGGAGACCTTCGAGGATGCCAACATCTCGTTCCGGTCATCTGGAGCCCTCCTCACCGTGAACGTGAACATCTACTGTGAGATCCTGCACCGCACCCTGATGGACGGCCAATGGCAGCAGGCCTTGAAGATCTGCCGACTTGCGCAGAGCCCCATTCTGTGGGCGACACTCGCTGCTGTAGCGACGAGAAAGAATCAGCTGCAAATCAGCGAGGAGGCATACTCAGCGGCGCTGCAGGTGGACAAGGTGAGCTACCTGCAGTACATAAAGGTAAGTCCCTTGTTAGCCTTGAGATAGGACATGCTGAAGCTGAATGTTTTCCTGCAGGAACTTCCCCAGTCAAGTGCCGAGCAGATGGCGGAGAACTCCCTGATGCTCGGTCGACTGGTTGAGGCTGAAACGATTTTGGTTCACGGGAAGAAGCACCACGAGGCAGTGTCCCTCTGCATTCGAATGCACAACTGGAGAAGGGCGCTGGAAATCGCGGAGAAGAATGGAGTCGACTTGGAGGTGGTCTTGCAGCAGAGGAAGAAGTATTTAGAAGCTCTTGGAAGGCCAGAGTATGATGAGACCTTTTTGAAGGCTGTCAAGAGAGAAGAGGAGGACAGGGACTAATGATCTTAAGGTGGGGGACTTTATTTTGTAGTTAACTTTGGTGAAAATTGTTTAAAATAAAGAAAAACATTTTTTGGGCATTTTTTATGCAATAAATTAAAGTTTTACGTTTCGCCGTTTGAATTAAGGAGGGATCTTGTTGGACTTCAGTTTGGCGATTGCTGTCGTAACTTCACTGAGGTCGGGAGGGCGGAATTCTTGTCTATGCACCCTTATGTTGGATAGACTGTTCTGGCTAACAGCGGTCATTGCCGTATTGCACCTGTAGCTTGTGCATGGATAGCAAGTCAGGATTTCAATATGTTAACTCACCGTATCTAATGAGAGGTAGAATTAGGGCAATTACAAGTTTTTTGCGTGTACCTATCGGAGTGTAATGAGCACTGATCCACAACTTGCGAAGCCATCCATAGATGCGACCAACCACCATATTGATATGATCATATCCAGATAGATCACTGCTTATTACATATCCCAGGTAAGTGGTTTTCTCTACGGCTTTAATTTTAGAAGTGTTTAGATAGAGGTTAGGGAGGTGGTCTAGATTAAGCTTTCGTTTAGAAATAGGGATTACTTGGGACTTGATTGGATTTAGTTGCAAACCGTTGGCTCTTGACCAACCGTAGGTACGTTTTAAGTCATAGTTCATGAGAGACGCAAGTACATTCTCTTATCTCATTTTCAGTGACCCGCATTTTCCACTAAAGGGGTCGCGGGGGCAATGCATGCACGAGGGATCTCCAGGCCACTCGATCCTCCACCATCGACTCTAACTCAACAGGAGCTATGCCCAAGCGCAACCAGGCGAGTTTGGACTTGGTCCAACCATCTCGTCCTGGGTCTGCCAAGCGGTCGCCTAACTGATGGAATCGCATTCAAGGCATGCCTCGGAAGTTGTGATGATGGGGACATTCGTGCCACATGACGAAACCAACGAAGTACAGCCCTTTCCGTTCGGAGAAGCAGCTGCCGTTGAGATCTTCGCGCACTGCCGTGTTTCTCACCCTATCCCGGCGAGTAATTCCCACAACAGCACGAATAAATCTCATCTCGGCAGCTTGTATTCGCGATCTTATCCTTTCGGTCATTACCCACATGTCATGACCATAGGTGAGAGTTGGAACAAATACTGCGTTAAACCGCTAATTTAGCTTTGACACCAAGCTCGGCCTTCCTGATTACAGATCGACCAAGCTGTTTTAAAATTGACCCAGCTTGACCAATCCTACAGGAAAGCTCAGCATTATTCCTGCCATCACTCGTGAAGAAAAGCGAAGTCTAACACCCACGGTGAAAGGTGTTGATTTACTACCGTTAATCCGAACACAGCTGCTACAGTTTGTGTATAGAGACTGAATGGCCCTCAACAAAGACCCATCAGTCCCATACTCCCGCAGAACACTCTAGAGTTTACCTCGAGAGACTCGGTCATATGCCTTTTCCAAATCTACAAAACAACTGTAGATCGTTTTGGCGTAATCCCAAGCATTCTCAAGTACCATTCTTAGAGTGAAAAGCTGGTCGGTTCTACTTCTGCCGAGACGAAAACCGCACTGTTCATCTCCCATCCTGGATTCGACCATAGCTCTAGAACGCGCCTCCAACACCTTAGCGTAGACTTTACCTGGGAGACTTAAAAGAGATATGCCCCTGTAGTTGGAGCACTATTTTTTGTCCCCCTTTTTGAAGAGAGGGAAAATCACTCCAGTCTGCCAATCACCAGGTGTCTCATCGCGTTCCCAAACCACCTTAATGACACGAGAGAGCCATTCAGATTTGAAAACGGTTTGGCTTGATGCAATTTAACATCATCAGCGCACAGGTGCACTGAAGAATGCTTGCACACGGATGGTAAATCATTAATGAACATGCAGAAGAGAATCGGACCTAATATTGAGCCCTGCGGAACACCTTGCTCTACTTCAATAAGGGATGAATCGCTTTCACCCATTACGACTCTTCTCTCCCGGAGAGAAAACTTATTATTCTGACGGCATTATCACTAAAGCCAAAGTAGTTATGTACGAGTAGGTTCCAGCACAAGATATCCTGATTTACTTTGTCGAAAGCCTTCGAGAAATCCAGCAGACACAAAAACGAGACGAAACTTTTGTCAAAAAATGTTCTTGTTTCTTCAAGAACTACAGTGCCTCAAAAAAATATTCGGAAATATGTTTTTTTCTAGATCGTAGTTTGTTGCATTCTGTTGTTGTTGCAGACATGCAAACAAGCATTATTTTTTTCTGATTTTTTGTTAACAGAGAATAAATTTTGAATTGAAACTGTTTTTGTATCATAATTATAATAATATAATTATAATTATAATAATTGTTTGTTGATTAACAATACTAAAATCCAGAAAAAAACATAAGTCCGAATACTTTTGTGAGGCACTGTAGATATGCCAATTTTTCGTAGGTTGTTCCAGAGTTTCTTTGGCGGGAGAGTGCATATAGTTTCGATCTGAAAAAAAATTTACTGTAAAGCCTGTCCTTTTTTAATGGCGTTTACATCTTCAACCGTACACCAAGGGTATCCTCGATTTCGGATCTTGACAGTTTTCGTGGGTACACAATGATTAAACAGAACACAATGCATCAGGATAATTATTTTGTTATTGGGATCAGCCTCATTACAGCATTCCACCCAAGGGGCATAAATAGTGGTAGCTTGGAGGTAGCTTAGGTCAATGGCACTAAAATCTTTGAATGAGAAAGTATCAGGCACAACCGTTTTTGACAGATTCAGATCATAGGTACAGAACAGAAGATCATGGTCGGAAAAACCAGACGATACTCGTAATTGTTCGAACAGTAAGGCGAGAGACGGAGAAGAGACAAATATTAGATCGAGAAGGCTCGGTGTGCTATTTTTAGCAAATCTTGTAGGATAGTTGGAATTTATTATTTCCATTCCGGCAGAAGAAACTAGGTCCTTCATTTGAAAGGCTAGTGAATCAGATTTCCTTATGTCTGTATTAAAGTCTCCACACATGATTATATGCTGGTATTGTGCACAATAATCAGATAGAGTTGCAATAATCAGATAGACCGCATTAAAACCGACTTTGGAGCGCTACATTTTCAAACGATAATTTTGATAAAAAATTGTTAATCATACCTTCAATTAATTTCAATAAAACTATCGATTGGTATAGGTATCATTCGATGGGATGTGCCAGTATTTCAAAATCCACAATATCTTCACTTGCACGGGAGCAAACTTGAAGTGACACCACTTTTTAAATTTGCGTGCCTGAACAATGATATCTAGGCCTAAAGCACATAATTCCAAAATAATTCCGACAGACACGACAGATGGACGGACGGACACAGCAAAATTATGTAGGTTCCGTTTTTGTGCGCTTTCGTTCAGCGTGGGGGTGGGCCCAACTTCTCCAACAGTTCCTCGTGTTGCTTGGTGCATTTTATTCTTCTTCCACGATTGAAAGGTTTATGCCAACTCTGACAGTTATACTTTCCGAGCATTGACAGTGACTCCAGAAAGGTAAGGCCGGTTAAGCTACATCGATCGTAGGGAACAGCACACTCACCCAGTATGACATGGCAGCCAATTGGCAGCACAGTATTGATGCAATATTTAACTTAACCTCACCAACAGACAAGCCATTACGCAATGGTATACCACTACCTCTTCATTTATCGCTGAAAACACTACAGAAGCTAATTTTCTCTGAGGAGCTCGATAAAATCAATCCATTAATGAATTTAATTTGAAGCGTCCCAAAATGTGCGGGTGTCGCATTGAAAGGTTCTTTGCTCTTAGACTTCGGTCATGGTGTTAACCGTCACTCAATAGCGATTTCAACCGTGCAATGGAACTGTCTGCGAGTCGTTACGTCGTAAACTTAATTTTAACGTTCAACCGGAAAATGGACTGAGTCTTCGACTTCAGAAGACTTAATAATTCATCACTCTGTATGCCGCTGCAGGAAAATCAGGGTTTTAAAAACACATTAAACCTTACCCAGTCAAACTAAGACCCTTCCGACAAATGAACGTCAAGCGGAATCAAAGCGTCTCTCAACCGGGGCTCTAAAACGAAAAACAGGCAGTTCACTTCAGCTCCTCATTCATCACGTCATTCTGTGCTCCATCATCAACGAAACCTGCTTATGCTCCCTACTTATGCTGAATCACACCGTCCTGCTAACAGGAGCCCATCAAGCCGCCTCCCATAGCCAAGCCGCCGCCGACTAGACGTCCACTATCCACTCCGCTGCACAAACAATTGCATCTCGTGAGCAAAGACCACTTGCAGTGCTCCAAGAAATCTCCTACATTCCTCTCCAGCTTCTGTTCTCAGTCGACTGTGTCTGAACCCATCGGATACATTTCCCGCTTATAGGTTTCGTCTCCAATCGGTGCTATCGTCGCTTACTACTCGCATTGTTCGCCCGATAATTTCAATGTCATCACGCGATAGTGTTACCTCTGGCTTCTAGAGAAAATCCCCAGTACTCACTATTCTCCCGCGGAACCTCTCAGCATCCACTCCTGCACACACGCTCATCCTCCTCATCCACTCAGCCACAGTCGGAGCGGAGCGTATCAGCTGTTAACAGTGTACCATGACCTACATCAACTGCTCAGGTATACACACAATCCACCAGACGGTAGACGCCACCTACCAGCTACGAGCCTCGTCTTCCCCCCCTCAATCAGCTTGGAAAAATGTAATCTCTTGACTGGGGCTTCTCCTGCTCCTCCCAACCGAGCGTGCACACTCAATCTCAGCGAGAAAGCATTTCCTACCGAGAGCCCTGTCCAGCACTTCATGCTCGCCCGATAGAATGCGGACAAAAAATTGAGAACTTCATTTTGTGGATTGCTTTCAGCGGCACTCGTCGACGCGTCGGGGCAGTGCTCGTTCCGTTCGTTCACAAAGAGGAGAGATACTCGTACACTGTCAACCCATACACCGAAGCCGGGCTGGACTGACTTTGACTGAACTGAAAGAGGCGTCGTCAAAGGAGAACCTATTCCGTCCATACACCATACCCTACCTAGAGCTCCTCGCGATAAGAGGGATGGATGTTGTTTCGTTTTTTTGTCTACACTTGGTTAGGGAACTTTCATCCATGCCACGGCAGATCGGAGGGAAAAAGTTGGGGCACCTCTTTGGGAACTGAGGAGAAGCACAAGCACACAGCAGCCGCAAATTGGGGGGGCTTCTCGAGAGGCTCCTCGCGTGTGTGTCACACACAAAACTGCCACCACCACTCGTTTCGAAGAGTCACATGGGAAATCCCCAACTGGTATTTCCACCAGGCGATCAGAACAGACCGCCAGCCGTCCGCGCACCGATTTCCATGGCAAGCAACAACAACTCGCCGTCAAGACGAATGGAATACGGAGCCAACGGCGTGTGTATGCACGACGTGCCTTGTGTGTGCGCCTCCGCTTTCCTATCGAATTTCTTCTCCCTTCCATTTCGAGAATGGAGAAGATGCCATCGTACCAATGGTTGGGGAGTGTTCTCTCCGCAGGTTGCTGGTGTTCGTTGCTCGCTGCCTCTCCACTCACTCCCACTCCTGGTCGTCGGCCGCTCAGTGGCGGGCGACTAATTGGAGAAAGGTCGACGAGGAACTGCTCAGACCGGGGACAGGCCAGCGATTAGTTCTGAGAGCTTGATAATTTCACCGCACGTTCAGCGGAGCTGGTTTTTTGCCCTTTCGGAGATCGTTGTCATCTGTCTGTCTGGCGGCGTGCGGCGGAGGGGGTCGGGGGATACGACATCGCATATCTCGCCTGTCATCTGCACCGGCACGCCATTGACGGCGTCGTCGTCGCTTTTGATGTCGTCTGTCTTCGGATGTGGCGTGGCAGTCGCTCGGACGGAATTTCATTGCACGATACCCGTGTTTAGATTGACAGCTGTCCAAATTACGTCAGTCAAAATGACGCATCGTGTTTTGGGACCAGGAAAGCATAACTTCCAGTAAGAATCTGACACCGGCACGGCGCACAAGACCCAGAGCCGAACGAAAGTGTACTCGGCGACGATTAATTTCCGCTCTTTCGCTGGTGTACTTGAGTGTGTGCTGTACAGGCATGAGGCGCCAACCTATTTTATCAGCTCCCGCCACCGCGCCCCGAGCGCTGGGGCCCAGTGCAACTACGAAAGAGAAAGACACGCCAAAAGCAACAAAAACTACACAAAAACATCACACATCACACACTCCCGAGCGGTAGCGGCGTCTCTGTCGTGCCGCCGCGCGAGCCCGTGCGCCAAAGGGAGAGCGCTAGGGCTCGGAGTGTGCGTCAAAGCAGCGCTGGTCTACTATAAGTTTTCACCAGGAGTCCACGAAACACCGACTTGTTTGGTTTTTTTTTTTGTTTGCCGTCTCTGCAAACACCCAGCGAGTGGGTGAAGCAGTGCTCTGTCCCAATCCGCCTGGAAGTTGAGTGCCGGAGAACACACCCTAAACCGAGGGGATTCGCGGGAGACGCAAAGCCAGCGAAAGCGAGCGAACAATGAATAATGTGCTAATCCACCCTAAAAAGGCCGAATGAACCACCCCCTGTGCGAGAATCTCTGAGGGGGTTTATTATCTATCGTCCACACTGCAGTGGTATCTTTTATCTCTCCTCCTCTCGACACCACTACATGCAACCTAATCCTCTTGGCATTTTAATTGGAATGAAGAAGCCCCTGCCTTTGTGGACTCTCCTCCTGTCGCCGCCTGACTTGTCCTGTTGTTCGGGTCCCTTCCTTGGTCTTTCCTCGTCGTTCGTCTCAGATTCCTTTTCTTGTGTCCCTCTCCCCTCTCCCATCAGCGCTTCAGATCGTTGAACCTGCCACACACACTCCCATCCATCCACCATTGAGTCTCTCTGAGTCGCTGAGTGGGCGTGTAATCAACAACGCGCCCTAAAAAATACCGAAAAACACACCACCACCAGAGGAGAGCCGTCATCACCACCAACAAGCGGAGAGCACAACCGAGTCGCTGCTCTGGCACAGAGTAGTGTTTCCACATCTGGCATGGCCTGGCCTCGTTGTCGCATTGCCGCCCCGACTGCCTGCCGCCGCCAATGTAATGCCGGTTAAACCCCACGGAACGAATCTCAATCTAAGACCACACCACGGGCGTGCGAGTCGAGTGTACTTCGGGATTTGTGTGTGCCTACGACGGACGATTGAAAAATTGAGGCAGTCCCACTTGTCTAGTTGCGGCAACAGGCGATCAGACGCCGCAGCAGGTATTCGCCTCGCCGCCGTATCTGAAACTGAGTTCGACTGGTGCTGCTGGGTTCTCGTGTGTGCACGGCAGCTGTGTGCGTCGTCTGTGTGGCCGTCGCCGGTGTGGCTGTGTGAGAATATGGGTGTGGGCTCACACAACGGCACGTAGCAGCGAGCGAAGCGAATAGCATTGGCATTGGACCACAACGGCACTGGTGCTTCGGTGTCGATGGTTGCCGGCGCTCGGTGCTTGGGTGAATGAGGTAATTGGGCGTAATATGAGATACTTTTCCAGTGTTTATGGTGGCACACACAGAATGGAGGTGAATTGAGGAGTAGCTCTACGGAGTGCAGCCGTCAATATGGTTCTTTAAGATGCGACAGGAGGTGTGCGTGTGAGGAAAGACGGTACAGTATGACGATGTGGTACAGTAGGTCAAACAAGTGCTTGTAAAGAAACTTTATCGTGACTGATGCGAAGGAAGGTGTGCGTGGATGAGTGTTTCGAATTATTTTCCAGAGTGCTGGGGATGAACAAGGAGACTTGAAGGTGGTTGAGATTTCCCATGAATATCAGCAGGCTTAGACAACATTTTACCGTCTTCAACTTCTGGGGGTTATAAGTTAGGTCTTGACTGCTAAAACGCGCTACACCTTCAATCACGACGCAATAAAGTCAAACTGTGGTGAAAGACGGAGTGAATATGAAACGATGAATAAATCACAGAATATTCAGCGCTAAAGAGGGGCTAAAAGAAAGCGCCAGATAAGATAAAGAGAACGGTCTCTCTTTCTTATGAAGCATTGCCAGTTCCCAATCAATGCTTTGCGATATCAAAAATTAACGATAGCACGATCGTTTTCTTTGGAAAAATACTAGATTTAGACACTTAGCCGTAGTGTAGTGGGTGAGCGCGTTAACTCCTACGTGTACATTTGATTCCCGAAAAATCAATTCCCGCCTCTTTCGAGTCACTGGCAACGCTCAAAAAGTATAACTGTCTAAAAACAACTTCTCAAACTTCTGTGTTTGGAGTTGGCATTAAACTGTTGGTCTCCTCCACTTGTAAGAGCACATTAGCACGCACGGGCAATTACTGCACAACATAGTCCCAAGTCTACTCCGGACTGTAGCGGTAACATAGTAATGCCAAAAAACGTTTGACTTTCACTGTATAAGGTTTCTTCTCTGAAATGATATCGAATGATGATGATGCATTAATCCTTGAGGAAAAATTGGTCTGCCTGTTTAATTTGCACAAGGAACTCTTTTGTGTGAGATGAAAAAGCCTACTGCCCATTGCCCACAGGTCATGCACCATTTGTGTACCAAAGCTTAGAGACAGACTTCATCGTTGAATTCCAGACTTGGTTGGTTGTGCAATTTCTTGCAAACTGTTGCTTGTAGAGTACAACGATTAGTCTGTCACGAATTCCTTATTATTCTTCTATTAAACGTGAGCAGCGCGATAATTTTCCAGGTGCCTCTGGTGAAATCTGAATTCTGCTGCATAGTACTTCCATGTTAAATTCAAAGACTCCTTAGAATCTATTCGCTCTACATAACTTAGCTAGGTTAGGCGATGTTGTACGTTTTTCCTTTCATGCATTCTTTTGCTGGAAGATACATTTTGTTTAACTTCAACCGATCTTGAAATTGTAGTCCATTACCGAGCTTCAAGCCTAACCATAGATAGTTACACTAAATTTTGACTTTCGCGCTCATTGGAATAATCTTCTTTCACACAGTTAAGCTTAAATTTGGCCACGATAACGCATAGCTGAGAGCAAAACCTAAAAACCCGCTTCATATTTTCAGCGAAATAATTGTAAGGCAATATTTCCAAGACATCCCCCTTCGTTCTTGATGTAAACTAGAAAATACAGTAGACTCGCGTTAGCGTGAACACCGAATAACGTGAACAGATTTATTTTTACATTGACATCTCTAAAACATAAACAAATCATGCCCCAAAAACGTGAACAACAATTTTCGTACCAAGTTAACAGTAAAATTCGAACAAGCTTAATTTCAATTTGAAATTTGTCGTTCTTGGTACAAGATTCGTGTCGTCTTGGTCTGTTCTTTGTTGTTTTTTGCATTATATGCACATATGTAATAAATTTTTGTTAAAAATAAAAAATATTAATTAAAAAGACATTTATGTAACAGTAAAAACTAATTATTTTTAATTTGTGAAATGAAATGTGCGATTATCCTATTCTTTTGTTAAAATTCAACCTTCGCAAACGTGAACTGGCTTGGTTTTTAATTGTTCGCGTTATCGCGAGTCTACTGTAGGCTCGTTGTATCGAAGTAGTCAAAGCAAAAGGAAATTTAATCGAATTCTGAGTCCGGAGGCAAATCCGCTATAGACAATGTAAAAGACACGCAAAAATAAAATAAAGACGAATCCTGCCAAACTCGACTATAATACCGGGAAACGTATTTTCAAGTGTATTGTACAATGGTATAGAGCATCATTAGACAATTCTTCTCTGTGTGCCGTAAACTACGGAACTGCTTTAAAAGAAAAAGAGTATCCAGATTTTGTATATAAGACTTGTCAGACTTATAGCCTAGAATACGTTGTTTCTTTGAGTTATATATTTCATCTTCCTCCTTCTTTCATGAATTGTATCATATGAAGTGCAAATAGTCTACCAAAAAGTGAAATAAAAAAAGAGTCATCCGTTAATTATTTAAACAAATTATTGCAGCTGTAGATTTAAAATTAAGCCATTTCAGTTTAAGATAACAAAATGGCTACAATTTTGATGGAGCCTTTACGGAAGGAATTAATATAATAATAATAATAATAATGGCGGCGCTACAGTCCGAGATGGACCTGAATCTAGCTTCTCAGCAACCGCTCCTATTGTGCCTGCTATTGTTATTTCACGAGTGGAGGGGACATACAGTTTAATGCCGACTCCGAACGGCGAGATTGAGAAGCCTTTTCTAGACAGTTAAACTCTTTAAGAATTGTCAGTGACTCGAAAGAGGTGGAGCTGCGAACAATTTTTGTTTTTGAAAAATTGTTGCTTGTGCTGGTATTTGAATCAAGACTGTGAAAGTCAAGTGCGTATGGGTCGACGCACAAACCCACACGGCCACGGCGCCCTCGTTTTACAAAACAATGTATAAAACGACAGATTAAACTTTTAACAAAATAAGTAAATAACACTTAATATTGCACTTTATCTTTTGAAGATCAGTCTTACACCCATGTGTGATTTTGAATTTACTTAAACTTAAATTTAATTTTTTGCCGTTATAGGGAGGCAGTGATGTTTTGTGTTTCCTGTTTCTAATTAATGTTTTTATTGTTTCTAAGGACCTGCAGCTTTTCGACAATAAAATGCAAATAAAAAAATACAGCAAAATAGAGGATGGATATAAGACCATTTGATTCATTTGATTTTCAATCACTGTCTGACCTATTCCAATGTACATTTTTATTATTACCAACAAACTTCCCGGTCGATTGGAAGCTAGAGTTTAGATGAACCATCAGTAGATAATTTTTGGGAAGAGTATTTAACTGTGGGAAGAGAAGGTTTGACTGTTTAATGTACGCACTGTACAGTCAGGCGGGTACATGCTCAGCACATTCATTGGCTTGTCCATATTCATACATATTTACAGCACAGTTTTAGCCCGGAACTGTGCTGTAAATATGGCAACGATTTGGCAACGATTATGGTGGTGTACTTGGTTGAGAAGAACCTGAAGCAACTAAGTCTGGGACGTGAGGTAACTTAGAAAATTAGTTTTCGACAAGAGGTGTTCAAACTCACGTTGGGCTCTTGCGTCAGCCAAAAAGACGGAGAATTTAAAGTAGACTCTTCTTAGCTTACTTCGAGGCAATGTCAGTCATCTTTTAATATCTTGATGGAGGGCTGTCTATGAAACTTTTGCTACTTTTCTTGTAGTTCAGCTGTAATAGCAAACTTTCCTGATACCCATTTGAAAATATGCAAAAGTTTATTTTAATTAGAATTGCTGAAGGGTCTGGAAAAAACTTCTGGTCAGAGTGCGGTGTGTTTTTTTGGTGAAGAAAAATTTCCAGGAATTTCTTACCCTTACCCTAAAAAGTGTGAAAGAATATTCGATTAGGATGCAGTCTAGTATATCGAGCTAGACGAAGAAGTCAGCTCCCAATGAATGGAGGCACAAAACAAATCAATTTCAAAGGGCCAAAACGCCTAATGATGCTTGCATCCTTGACAGAAGTTCTACTCACAAATCCAGCAAGTCATCGACTATTTCAGACAACTTCTGGAGTTTCAAGCTTAAGTTTAACTCCTCATAGTTACGCGTTTGCACACCCTGTACGGAACCTCTCCAAGTTGCAATTTATCAAAACCTGTGAATAAGAGGAAATCATGTGGAATGACTAACACGAACTCCTGGTAGATGCATCACCATTCACCGACTCTCGTTTCCAACCATTTCATCATATGATGGATAATTGCTCCCAGTCTGTTATTGGACTGGGTTCTCCTTCTGAAACGATGACTGCCTCGTATTCAAGTTCGCCGTTACCATCTCTAAGTGAAATCCCATTCACTCAGTTGCAGGTGCAAATCCAACCCGAATGCAATAAGACATGAACGACTATGTACATCCCAGAAAGAGGAACACCGAGAACACAGAGCACACCAGCAAGTACCTCTTCAATTGTAACGTAATGACATTCATAGGATTCCCCATTTCCGTCTCCACAGTCGAGCCGTGTTCCCTCCAAGCGAAGCCCTACTAAACGAGATCCACTTCGGCTGGTGCGCTCAACCGCACTCTGGCGCCAAGAAGTGCATCATCAACGTCCACTCGGTCTTGGGCAGTAGGAGAAAAGAGGAGCTCCTTCGTCTAACTCGGTGACTTTTCTTCGTCTAGTCCGGCTCTAACGTTCTGATCGCCCATGAAGCCACGACGTCCGGGAGAAAAAGTCGAAACCCTTACTCTCGCCTGCGCTCTCTCTCTCTCACTCACTCTCGCACTCTCTACCGAAGATAGTTTTCTATTGAGATTTTCTCCAGCGTGTACCATCGGCAAATCTCCTCCACTCCTGCGGCTTCCAAGCGTTTTCCCTCACCATTCTCCTGATTTCATCGCTCATTTGGCAAAGTGGTTGAACGCCTCAAGTGCTGGGGGCAGGACTCTCCGCCCTAATGAATATCAAACGGCACACAGATAAAAAATGTCTACACTGGCACAAGTGTTGGAGGCGGTGGAAGAGAGTAGGCAAGTAGGTGGTGCGAACGCACCCCTCTTCGACACGACCGGAAATTCCCATAAAACAGGCGCACACACACTGCCGCATTGGCCGCACACAGCACACAGCACACCCGAGTCGAGTCCGCGGAGGAAGAGCCTTTCCCAATTTCCACAACTTTTCCTCATTTGCACAAACACTCCGCCTATTTCTAACAGGGAATCATGCGGAAGGACAGGCGACTTCCTGTGCCGGCAGTGTCATCTTTCCCAGCGCCGAGCGTGGAGATGGAGAACGAAAGGGGTTGGTCGTCTGGTTGGGCCGCTTCCACGACTGGTGAAAGTCAGACAGCATGGAGTGGAGGAGGACACAAAAGTCCTCAGCGCGCACACTGGAGAGTGAATTTCCAATTGAATTTTCCGAATCGCTTTTCCAACGCCCTCAGTCGGGGACGCCAATAGATTTCCCTCAAAATGCAATAGGCTCGCATGAATCGCAGCAGTGAAACTCGCCTAGTCCTAGACACACACTGCGGAGAGAGTGCAGCGCAGCGCAGCGACGTTATCTATTTATACTGTACAAACGAAACGAATCCCACTGCGACCTCTCTGGCTCTCTGTCTCGCTCTATCTATGTGCGGATAGGGAATAGATACACGATACATGTGGCAGTAGTTGCAGCGATACAGTGGCACCCTACACTTCGGCCAGAAGCGCAGCACGGGCCCCTGCCGGGCAGAGACAATAGAGAGGCGGCAAGGTAAACCATCCAGACATCAACCCTCCTGTGCATAGATGGAGATATCACCGCCGCCGGAGTGGGTACACGCCATTCCACGATTACGCCGTCTAAGGCAATCGGGCACATGAAGTCGCTAGCTGCGCTATTATTAGGTACGCACTTGCGCGTTCAATGGCGGCCGTGTGGGGCGCATCCATGGGGAACTGGCGGGGTATTGCCCGCATTAGGCACTGCTGCTGCAGGCAGTTGGACGAATGATGTCGCGGAGTTGTTTCAGCCGTGTGTGGTGGGGTAGGGGAGAGGGGGAATGTGGAATATTGGAACAATTTCTAAGGAATCTCGGAGATTATGGAGCTTGTGCTCTTGGATGCTGACCCAGTAGACACGAGCTGCTGAAGTACGGGCTTGGTGCGGTTTTAGATCAGGCGATCACGATGAACAATCTCCAGAAGGGAGATATGAAGCTGTTGAGTGGTTGAGAAGGATGACGATGAAAGGAGCCACTGGGAGGTGGCAGTGGTTAGGGAGCGACCATTAAGGGCATAGACTCATGCACTCGATATAGGAGTGGAATTCCTTGTCTTGTGAGTTCATACACACTCCGTATTTCTGAACGAACGTCAGTAAAGTGACGGGTGTGTAGAGTAGCAATGTGTGTGAACGTTACTGTTGGGTTCTTCGAAGGTGTTTCAAGAGTGGAGGAAGGAGAGCGAGCGTATGATTTTTCAAAAGTTGGAAATAGATGGATTAGATGCCTCGCAAATACAGCCCTTTTAAATGACAGTTGTAGTTGCTTTTAGAGGTGACATTATGGCCAAGAGTAGTTCAAAAACAGGTAAAATCTAATCAATTCATTTATTCCTACTGAAGCCAAGCAAGTGTCCGATTGGAACTTCGACTAAAGTTGTTGCATTAACATCTCCCGTAGATCACTCGTGCGAACGTTTCGTGCTCTTGCGTTTCACAACGATCGAGGAGTATTGACAGCAAAATCCGTGGTTTTAGCTAAAAATACTGAATTTCAAGTTCTAAGTCGTATTAAAGTTGTTGTCCTCACCAATGGTAAAAAAATGACGTTGAGAAAACCGTGTCAATCTTCTCTTTAGCAGATAGTTGAGCCACGAATGGATTGTGCGGAATTAGCTGAGTTCAGACTTCATTGAACGAATTTTCCGGAAGTGCCTAAATAAAACACGCGACGAAAGGTCTACGCCAAAAAATACTATTTTTTTTATGAAATTTAATCAAGTGCAGCTAAGAAAAGAAGAAATCCTTTCTTGTCAAATCTCCACTAAAACATTTCTTCTGTTCCTTTGGCACTGCAACAAATTCATAGCTCCCCTACTTCAGCGCGATACAATTCTGCCCAGTAATAAGGGCTTTTTGCAGCAACTTTAAAGGACTGAGAGCTGATGCGTGACACGTATGGTTTGCCATTTTGGCGATAAATTGGATTATATTAAATAATATAAACTATATAACAGGAACAGTGTCATGAAGCCTTCGGCGGTAGGAAATACGGTGTCCAAAAGATTATCTTGATGTAGAAAAGGTAAGTGTGTCGATTCCCATGCAGAGGCTGTCAGTTTTAAATCTGAACCGATTCGATAAGATTGGTGACTGGACCAGATTCGATTTCACTGGGATTCTAACATGAGACCCCTCTAACTTGGGGCAAGCACTTAACCAACTGCGCCATCCAGTCATAAGACAGAACTTACTCGTTGATGTCCCGAAGCTAAGGCTACCTTTCAGTCTTGACAAAATGTTTTGGAAACCACAATACCGAAGTCTTAATTTTCCTCTTGTAGGAGAGAGTGTACCGGCAAATGTAAACAGTCTCCGCACGGTCAGCGTATTTATACAAAATTAGTTTTTAAGGACTACAGTGACTTAAGGGCTCTCTCTCATCCCGTAACTTTTAGGGGGACTGTCGTCCCGGTGATTGAGCTAAACGAAACGATACGAATTTTGCACTTGTGCAGCCACATAGATTGAGACATGGATCGATCCAGATACCCACTTGTAGGACACTATTTGGAGGCTTCTATAAAGCGAAGTAGATTGCAAATAGGTACATCACTGTGGTCACAGAGGCTCTCGAAAATGAAGGCCCCAAAAATGTTGTTACCAATTTATGAGAAATCCAAAGGGCGGAATTTGAGAAGTTTTAGGCTGTGAGCATTTTTACCAACTTGAGAGAGGTGATGCTGTGAATATGAAAGTTGTTGTGTCCGGGATCGAACCGTGGATCGTTTGTTTAGAATTCGACACCCTTACTCGTTTCACTATGGGAAACACTTGAGGTTTACTTGATCGATTTTATCAACTGAAGATGTTTGTCAAGTTGGTAAACTTATTTTCACAGCTTAAGGTCTCATTGGGCTCATGTGGGCGCCGTTGCGTAGTGGGTAGGTGCGTCGACTCCTACGCTTGAGGTCGTCAGTTCGAATCTCGAAAAAAAACATCAAACATTTTTTTCACGGCTCCACCTCTTTCGAGTCACTGACAATGCTCAAAGAGTATAACTGTCTAGAAAAAGCTTCTCAAACTCGCCGTTTGGAGTCGGCATTAAACTGTAGGTCCCCTCCACTCGTGAAAGAACAATAGCACGCACAACACGAGTGGTTGCTGAGAAGCTGGGCCCAGGTCCACCTCGGACTGTAGCGCCGTCGTTATTATTAGTATTATATCATTGCCCCGCTGCGTTGAACAAACACATGTGCAGGAGACAACGCAAAATTTGAGTGGCTTAAAATGCTCACTACAAAATATAATCGAGGCTCCGTGTAACGGGACTAATTAGATTCTCTAGGGTTCACTTCGATAAAGTGCTAAAACCAAATATTCACTGATCCAAAAGCAATGTTTTTCTTTCTTAGGCAATCGCGGATTTCCGTTATATTAAAAGCCAATAATGGCTCATCAATAGATCTTAAATATGTTGGTAGTAACATTGCCTGAATGAGCTTCGACTTTTAGACTTGAACAGGACTGAACTGCAAAGCATGATGATCCTAAATACCGTCATTCAGTGCAAGCAGTGGAAAAACTAAATCAATGTAATTTCTCTTCCCCCCCATGCTTGTTTCTGGTTTAAAATACTTTAAGGACTTCCCACACAGTCTTAAAGTTCACTAATTTCTTGATGACCTGAACTCCTTCACAAACTTCCCAAACGGTTGCACTAAGTAGACCGAAGGGACTTTTTGCTTTATGTGTCTTTACCTTGCGGGGAAGCCCAATTAGAACCTTTTTCCTCTAACCCTTTCACAACCCTCAAAGGAAGTGCTCGGAAGAGCATCCCAGCAATTACCCAAGTCTCATTTTATTGACCCAATCCCTTGTCAAATCAAAGGCAGGCGTTAATGCTTCAAAGTCCCTTCCACCATGCTCCGTCTTCATTCAGGTTCACTTCGCAATAGAGAAAAGGTCTCGTCCTTTTTTCTTCGTATTCCAACTCCTTTGTTCCGCATCAAATGAGAACAACTCCAACCAACCAAAATCTCAATCCGAAATCTCCCTCTCCCGAAGCCAATATGCCACGAGTCCCTTCGGCTTAGTCCACTTAAGTGCATACCCCTACCCACTTGGCACAGGAGGAGCAACAGCACACACGCACGCATTAAAGGACAACGAAAGCCCTTCTCACCTCTCCTGCTTTTAAACAATCTCATTCCGTCGAACTACAACCACTGCCACTCTTCAGTGGAAACACCCCTCCAGTGCGCCTTTAATAGGCGTTTCCAATGCTCTTCCACATCTCTCGGTCTCGGTATTCCCACAGGCACAACTAGAACTAATTTTCAATCGAAATCGCTCCTCGCATCCTTGCTGCCGCCGCTGATGGCCTGGCACCGAACACCTAAGAAAATGTCGAAAACGCTGTCGGAATTCCCACGGCCAAAATATTCCCACAGTCCTCACGCCGGTACTTGTATGTGCCAGCCGCGTTGTTGTTGCTCCCGTTGTTGATTTTTCCCCTGGTTCTGTTATGTTTATTCCCTTTACCGAAAATCCATTCCTTCCGTCTCGCTCTCTCGCCCGACGAGAGCGCTTCCCGTCAGCAGCCCTCGGAAGCCATAAAAATGCCAGCAACGACGACAGACGCGTGTGTGCGTTGGCCTGCTGTGTCTGGTGCGGCTGGAGTAAGGGCGCATCGCACACATCGCATTCCCCGCGCTCGCATTGGAATGCAGTCGTGTAGCTATCTGCAGGCGGCATCTCCAGATATCCATGCTCGCCCAACAAGTGAAATTCAGAAAATCTCTCGGATTTCCAAGCGCTCGTCGTGTCATCGTCGTCCGCATCTGTTGGATTTTTCCCTCGTCCTTTTTGTTGTGTGGCTCCTCAGTCGTTTCCCTTTTTGTCGTGTCGTCACCACAAAGCGAGTGTGCCTGGGCGAGGGTTTATTTTTGTTTCGGAGATCCATTCGGTGTTTTGGTTGTTGTTGTTTGGAAGAAAGGACTGTGCTGCTGCTGCTGGCTGAGGAAGGATGCATCGTGATGTTGTTTTGTTTAAGGTTCTCGCTCTGAATGGCATACAGAATCGGTAGCAAGGACAGCCCGAGACGAGCGAGAACGGTTGTTTCGTTGCCTTGGCAAGGGATTGTCGTTGTTGACGGGGTGAAGTTGATTTTATGGGGTTGCTCTGTTATTTTATACGGTTGCAGAGAGTGCATTGATTAAGCTGATTAATTACTTAATTGACGAGGGCTAAGGGGGAGATATGTGTCAGTGTTGCTCTGCATTGTGCCAGGGTCGGTTTAACCAAGCGGTGATTAATTTTCCAGACACATTGAAACCCATTTAGTAAGTACAATTGGTCTTGATTTTAAGTCACTCTTTCTTACTCAACTGGGCGCTCTTTGTGATTTTCTTCTGGTTGAGAGCTTTCCGTTCTCCTAAGTCCTTGAGTAAGAATTACTTCAGCCTCTGCTTACTATGCGCTATAAAGAAGAATTGGGTGATGAAGGTCTACAAAAAGGTGAATTTGGTGTCATTCACTAGAGAAAAGGTACCTTACGACCTCCAAGTAGCTGCATTGTGACGGGCCAAGAGCCGTTGGTGTTCTCCTCCTTTTTGGTGTTTTGTCTTGGAAAGCACAGAATTCTGCAGACCTGTGCTAGATCTTGTTTTCAGTGATATCAAGGGACATTGTCAAAGAAAATCACAATTTTTATTGCCCTAGTTCACTCTTTTTCTCCATAATAGGAAATGATGTTCCATTGACAGCTTGTCATGTCCGCCCGTAACATAAGAGTGTCTAGTTTTGACAGGAGAATGTTTTTGTGGCATTAGAAGTTTTCTTGACTTCATTTGAAGAAGAAGAAGTGTGAGCATTGAGAAAAAATCGGCTAAAATGGATCTTGCGGCGAATGAGACTGAGACAAAGTTTATGTTATCTGCAAAAAGTTCCACCATAACCGATGTCAGGGAGCTTTAACTTCGAGGTAGTGAAGACCTAAATTCAAACGATGACACCAAAGCAGAGAAAAAACGAAGGATTACCCTTGCCAATCACATACCAATCATATACATACACCTCCAAGACATTCATTAAGACATTTACAAAAATAGAAAGAATAGAAAACATTCAACGCCATTTCCTTCATTTACCCTTCGAGGTCTGCCTTGGAATGATTCCTAGATACTGCCTCCTTACCAAGATGAATTAATAAGCATGAAAATGCGGAAAAAAATGGAGAGTAATAACCGACATCCTCTTTATCCATCGACTTCTTCCGATTCTGTTGACAGACAAACTCTATTCAACTGCATCTTTTCCACACGAACCCTCGTATCTTGAGAAATCCTTGTTTCTTCCATCTGCCCATCGTACTTCTTATGGATCCAACGAACCCATCACTCGAATGCTGTGGAGGACTTTATCGAATGCAACCGTTTTCGACTTCAACCTCAGTACTCTTTCCCTAAAACTCTGTCTCGAAAAATCCTCCCACTAATCCTTCATAATCTTTGCATTAAGCTTCTTAGTTTTAAGTTAGAATAAATTGTAGCTTGTATGGAGCCGAACGCTGGGCGATAAGCAGAACGGCAGAGCTGATTCTTGGTTTCTTCGAAAGAAAAATTCTGCGTCGGATATACGGTCCTATCTGCGACGAAGGTGAATGGTGGTGAGGGCAACCGCGAATTCTATAGGCTGTTCCAAGATGTGTATGTAGTCCGGAAGGCAACAATTCGTCGACTTCATTGGCTCCGCCACATCGAGCGTATGAACAACAATGCTCCAGAGAATCTTCGAATCCAAACCTCCTGATTCGAGAAGGAGTGGGAGACCGAACCTCCGGTTTAAAGACCAAGTCATTGCGGACGCAATACAGTTTGGTCTAGACAACTGGAAGCAGTGTGCCCTGGAGCAGCGTGACCATATGTGGAAGACAGTTATAGCTCAAGCCCAGTCGCTCCATGAGACGCAGGCCTCATAAGTAAGAAAGTATTAATTATTGTTGAGAAATAAATGCGTCCATATCGTGTAACTGTTTGGTACGGTTTTGGCTCCATTGGGTAATTTTTCTGCTGCTGGTCCGGCAACAGAAATTAATAGTGCTCGCTATAGCGACATTATAATTCAAAACGTGGGCTCCGTGGCGTAGTGGGTAGGTGCGTCGATTCCTACGCTCGAGGTCGTCGGTTCGAATCTCGAAAAAAACATCAAACATTTTTTCACGGCTCCACCTCTTTCGAGTCACTGACAATGCAAAAATAGTATACGTGTCAAGAAAAAGCTTCTCAATCTCGCCGTTCGGAGTCGGCATTAAACTGTGGGTCCCCTCCACTCGAGACAGAACAATATCAACCTACTCCAGTGCCGTTAATTTGATCCCAACGGCAAATGTTGAGTGGACCAGATTCGATTTCACTGGGATTCGATCCCTCTAATTTGGGGCAGGCACTTAACCAACTGCGCCATCCAGTCGTATTAAACCAGATAATTCAGTTCGACACCGTTGGTCTCTTTTCGTTAAGATCTTTTGAAGTCTATGCCTTATGGTTATGGAAAATTTTGATAAAAGAGAACGTACGTGCCTGCAAAACAGATATGCTATTTCGTACATTCCCCTTTACTACATTCATTATGAATCGATAAAAATTTAATAAATAATAATAAAAAATAACACTTTTTAATAGAAAAGGTTTTGTCTTTTATCATGACAACGGCCGAACGATGACCCATCAAAAATTACGAGAGCTTGGTTGAAAAGTTGTGATGCATCCACCATATTTTCCAGATATGGCACCCTCTGATTATCACTTGTTTCGATCTCTACAAAACTCTCACAATGTAATTAAATTACTTTCAAGAGAAGGCTGTGAAAACCACTTGATACAGTTTTTTTTAATCGGAACGATCAACTAAGACATCATAATTTCGAGAAAAGGCGAAAAATTGTCGGTACTAACTTGGTTCACACTAAGAAAACCACTTGATTTTTACTAAACAACCGCCATGAATTTTTTCTCAAACCCAATAATTTTTTTTTAATTTTCTGGGTTTTTTTTGTTGTTTAACTTTTGGGATACCCTCTAAAAGCCCTTAGAATCGACATTATCTTTCATATTATAATAATAATAATAATGGGGCGCTACAGTCCGAGGTGGACCTGGGCCTAGCTTCTCAGCAACCACTCGTGTTGTGCGTGCTATTGTTCTCTCACGAGTGGAGGGGACCTACAGTTTAATGCCGACTCCGAACGGCGAGATTGAGAAGCTTTTTTTTTTAGACAGTTATACCCTTTGAGCATTGTCAGTGACTCGAAAGTGAAAAATTTTTTTTGAAAAAGTGTTTGTCTGAACTTGGATTCGAACCTAGACTGTGAAAGTGTAATGCGCATGGATCAATGCACGAACCCACACGGCCACGGCGCCCACATCTCTTTCACATTATCGTTTTTAAGACGTGTGAAAATTGTAGGCTGTGAGTTCTTCAAGTAATGGACTCCTTGTTATTTTCCCATTTTCGTCACAACCTTTTGGTGTCATTGCTTTCAACAAAACAATCATCAGGCTATATTTTGATTAAAGGGTGGTCGACTCAACTCTTAATAAAAAATATTTAACTTAAGTTACTTGAATCCTTTTTAAACTTTTTATACAAAATTTTACTTTCGATTTAATAGGAAAATAGACTGAATAAATTCAACAGAAAAACTTTCCAGCGGCCGTATTCTCAAGTTGTGTAAGTCACAATTGAGCCCGAAATATTCTTTAAATTCTGTGTTAGCGCTAACGATAAATGGCGTTCAGTGCTCAATCAAGGGAAACTCTTGAAGCAGTTTGTTACGAGCATGATTTAATGGAGGCTGCGTTCGTAAGCTTACACAATAAATGCATTCTCCTTCGAAAAATTCGGGCGGACTTTGGCGGGCGAGAGGGTATTGTGTGCGTTTTGGCATTTAAATGAAATGATCGAACAATTCGAACTGAAACTATTTAATAAATGATGGACGTATAAATCAACGCGCGTACGTAGCACCAAAGTAGTATTGCGTGTTTCATCTTAAGAACTAAGAGCTTCATGCCAGGAAAACAATACAGCGTTGGTGCTACCGTTTTTGCGTTACTTAGATAGTCCTCCAGAAAAACGCTCGAAACAAAAACAACTCTACCATTGCAAGTGAACGGACGTATGAAAATGTTTCAACATGTTTACGTTCCTTCGTTGCTCTTTCTGCTCTCTTACTGCAACAAATGGAAGATTCCTAACACATCGCATTATTTCGGGTTGTGCCGTTGCATTGCTTGTGTTGGAAGCAGAAATCATATAGTAAAGAGATATCCAACTTCTACCTCTCTTGCCCCTTGATTTCATTCGACAGCGTTTTTTATCCGATTTTTCATACCGTTTACTATTTGACTTCTGGTTGGAAGTTAAGCGTCACTCGACACAGTATTGCGTTTCAGGCATTAAAACAGAAAATTCCTTAAAATACAGATTCACCGTCTTGCCCCACACTGTTCCAGGACTAAAGTGCATGAGTCAAATGTGGCTAAAAAACGCTTGATTTTTGCTTTAAATTTGGCAAGGTACACAGTACACTGAACTGGTCTAAAAACATCAAACGAATGTATGCAAAAGCAAGCAAAATAATCTCATTTACTCCACTCCCGTGCAGTTAAGGTATCCCATCATTCACCCACTGCCTGCACCCATTCAAAGGTCACTTCGAATTCCAAGTAAACAACATCATCATCATCATTTGCTGTGATTCTTTGAATACATAATCCACAGCGAATTGCCATGGCTACCTTCATCCGCAAGTGACCACATCAAAGGCAGTGAGTCTCTTCTCCACGACACACACTCACGGTTAAGATACCTCCGACAATCACACACCATCTGTCACAAAGCCGACATTACCACGGAAACATCAACGAAATTCCATTTTATTCCACTGAATGCCATGCGAGGGTGAATCACAACCGATGACAGCTGTTTCCACGTCGTACCTGTCTCCTCCACACACATCCATCAGCCCCGACCAATAAAATGACAAAACACATCAAAGCCGAGACGTCTGCCTCTTCCCTCGTCGTGACACTGTTGTAAACCACGTCTAGTCACACTCGGCGCAAACGAGCACGATATCCCGCCATAAGTTGAAGCGTTTTCAGCTGCATCGCTGACATTCCAAGAGCACTACGATTTCCTCTGGTCGCCTGATCACTTGGAGTGTCATGAGTTTTGCGCAAAATACTGCCGCCGTGTTCGATTCGTCGCTCTGTCCGCAGCGATGAACGCGCACTTGCCGTATCTCCTGCCACTCTTTGACAACGGAACCCCAAACAACTCGCTCGCTCTCGCTCTGGCCGCATGTGTCGAATGTTGCCGTGCAACAAAGTGACGCGAACTTGTTTGCGTCCAATACTGGGACCCGATGAATAGGCGAACGCTGACGTTGTCAGTCTCTCAAGCATCGACCTCAGCGCGCCAAAACAAAGAAGCACCCGACGAGAAGTTTCCCTTCTACCTGCTCGCCAGTCGCCTCTTGAGGTGACTGTCCACTCAGCAAAAAAGTACCGCTCTAGATCGGTTCTTCAATTGCCCGCGCTGAACAGACTTCGACGGGCAGCGGGCACACACACCAGCGGTACTTGACGAGCTGCGCCATCCGCCCTCGTTTGTGCTTCGTTTTCTAATTAAAAACCATCGTTCAACCGGGCGGGCGCACCACAATTTCCCTTAACGAGCGCACAACTAGAGCAGGAAGAGCATCATCTAGACCGGAATCTTACCAGGCCAGCAGCAGCGGGCGCAACCACCTCGGCCACAAGTGGTATAAACGGTGCATGGCTTGTCATACTGCTCGCTCGTCACATGTGCTCGTGCTGGCAGAGGTGGGGGTGTGTTCGTCAGACAGTGTCACAACCGCCGAGTGTTTGTTTGTTAAAAGATTCGTATTCCGTCTACCAGGCCATCAGCAGAATACGTCCGTCGCACGTCATCCACTGTCAGCGCGCGGCGGCCAAGATCTCAACTGAACTTCATGAGTGTTTGGTAAGAAGAGCACCTCACATGTTACGTACAAACAAAATGGTGACGGCTCCCCGAGTGAATTTTCCCATCTGTCACCCAGCGACTAGTGGCGGCGCGACGCAACGCAACACACATCACATAGTTTGAGTTTTTGATGGGAAAAAAGTTCGCGCGCAAAAAAAGCCCTCCGCTGTCAAAGTGACACTGCGGGGCCGGCGAAATAACGCAAATTTTTACCGAGTTTGCGGGGAAAATAATTCTGGAGCGCTCGTAAATTACAATCGCGGTTTTATTTGTCAAAATTTAAAACTTATTTCAGCAGGCGACCAGAAGCACCGAGCAGGCACTGTCTGCTCCCACTTGACTTAGGTTTGTTTAGGCTGCGGCGAAAGTGCTTGGGGAGACCCCCCCATCGGCGACCTCACCGATAAGCACTTTTTTCCACTTTTTCCTGTGTGCCAGTGTGCAGCTGGTTGAAGAAAAGAAGGAGAACAGACCAGGCCGGGGCAAAACAAATACTAAATCGAAAAACAAACACCACTCAGTGTGGATGGGGTCGGCCAGGAAGGAGAGCACGTTCTGCTGAGGGGAAGCCAGCGTGGTGGGGGCCGGATGGGGAAGGAGAAGTGTGCGTGTTTGTTGTTCGTTTTGCTTCGGTGTTTTTCGTTTTCTTTTTCGTTTTGTTTTTCCTCTGTGCTGGGGACTTCTTTGGGAGCTCAGCAGTGCGAAAGGCTTGCCTTTGGATTCGTTTAGTTTAGTTGTCTGCCTTATCTTGGCTGCGCTCCGAAGAGAGCAAGAGAATGGGCGATTAAGGGAATTGGGGATGTAGTTAACTTTATGTGCATGGAACTTTGCTTAGCAGCTACCGAGTGCTGGCGAGGTAGCAACCGTCGGATTTGTTTATGCAAAGAACATGCGGAAGTGTGTTTGTCTATAAATACATGAATGATTTATGATTACGGTTGGGGGTGGTGTGTATTTATTTTTAGGAGAGTCTTCAATTCACATGAACTTCGGGGGAAATAGTCAAATTGATTGAATGGCATTGCGAAATAGGTTCCTTGGCAGAAGTGAGGAAATAAGATTTATGTTTGTAAATTGGTACGATCTAGCCAAGGTCAAATGCGTAATGTGTTCACGGGCAGATACATTCGTTTGTCAGGGAGTAAAGTAAGTCTTCTTAAGTACAGCTTAAAGTATCCCAAAATACATTTCGTTACAAGTTCCCAGAGGTACAACCTAAACAACCAGGAATCTGAGGGATTGATTGAACTTTGACAGATTTTTTGTCCTACTGTTCCATTAGTGGCGCGGGTCGCTTCCTTTCGACTTTATCACTCCGGCCAATCAATGATCCAATTTTCCCGATTGTCTGTGTTGACTCATTTCATCCTCTTGACTTTCACTTAATGAGTCTAAATTTATTGAAATGTTCTTTGAAGTAAAGTTTTTCTCGGATTTTCATTCAAATAAGTATCTGAAATAGTCTGGAGTGGATCAGGTGGCAAATCAAGGACTTTGTCTTTTTTGGGGTTGTAATCTCCTCCAAGATATCCATTAATTTATTTATAAACGCAAACGGTGATGAACCCCGGGGTGATTCGCTTTTTTTTTTCCCTTGTTAGAGGAAAAGGGTTAGGAAGGGATATATGTATACCCTATAACCGATTCCTGATCGCTCCTTGTAAAGAAGTTAAAAATTCATCCCGTACTTAGGTAGGTAGTTATAAGTGGCTATGGTGTGCACTTAGACCAGATTTGATCCATTGTACAGCCACATGGTTTGACTGAGGTCAATCCGATTGAATAATACACACGCCCATCTGTTGTTTATTTCATGAGTTGCATCTAAAAGCAACAATTTATAAGTAGAGAGGGACATACTCAAGTCGCAGTGTTTAGGTAGCAATGGCTGTGAAGTAGCGAACTTGGCAAGCTCATCCGCATTGCAGTTGGAATGTCTCTATGGCCTGGTACCCACCACAGGCCAATGTTAAACTGATCGGCCATCTTGTCTAAAGATGAGCGATAGTCGATTACAGCTTTCGAGTTTATAGAGACTAATTCGATAGCCCTGATGGCTGTCTGGCTGTCCGTGAAAATGCAAATATCACGCGCGGATACGACATTCCATTTGAGCCAGGACAGAGTTTCACTAATCGCCAATATCTCCGCCTGAAACACGCTACAATGGTCAGGTAAGCGAATGGAGAGACTTATGTTTAATTCATAAGAGAAAACGCCACTGCCAACCCCATCCTGAGTCTTTTACCCATCCGCAAAGAAGTGCAGGGAACTTGCAAAAGATTTAGGATTATCATTCCTTAAGTCTCTATCTGGAATCAGGGTTTCAAAGTGCCTGTCAGGAAAGTATTGGGGTGTGCCGTGGTCTAGATTTCTAGTCGGGAAGTTTAGAGAACTTAGTATAGAGGAGTGGCCAAAGGGATAATTAGACCACTGGGCGGAGGCCATAAGACGAATAGCAGTGTTTTTTGCTAGTAGTCGGCCAAAAATGTCAAGTGGGGATAGCGTATCTGAAGGTGAAATGACGAAGAGGAGACTCTGAAAAATGAGACACAAGGTTGCTTTCACTTTTTGCAAAATTTAAAAAAAAAACATAGTCACTCTTGACAACCTCTTTTTCATGCCTGCAGAGTTTTACTGATATTGGTTTAGTCGTTTCGGAGATTAGCCTGAACAGACAGGCAAATAGACATACACTTCGATTTTATTAATATACAGTCAAAATCGGTTATAACTACCTTCAAAGAACTGACGAATTTGGTTGTTGTAAGCGATATGTCGTTAAAAACGATTTATAATGCTATTGGATAAGATGCATATAATGGAGCTCAGACGGGACTTAATAATTTTGCCGTTATAACCGTTATAAGCGATTTTGGCTGTATACGCCAAGACATACGTCAAGTTCTTGCTGCGTAGACATTTGATGATCGTTTACACTGGGAAAGACATCCTAATAATAATGGTGCCGCTACAGTCCGAGGTGGACCTGGGCCTAGCTTCTCAGCAACCACTCGTGTTGTGCGTCCTATTGTTCTCTCACAAGTGGAGGGGACCAACTGTTTAATGCCGACTCCGAACGACGAGATTGAGAAGCCTTTTCTAGACAGTTATACTCTTTGAGCATTGTCAGTGACTCGAAAGAGGTGGAGCCGTGAAAAAATGTTTGGTGTTTTTTCGGGAATCGAACCGAAAACATCGAGCGTAGGAGTCGACACACCTACACACAACGCCACGGCACCCACAAAAAAAATTCAGGCCAAACAAAGTAATAAAACTTCTCGGTGAACAGCGAAATTCCACAGAGAAATTGCTATTAAATTAATTTTCATTTCCCTCGTTATTGCTTTAAGGACTAATTAATCCAATCCAATCATCCACCGGAAGGACCATTTATAGAGAAGTTTAGCAAAACTTTGCGAACGCACTTCAGTTACACAGCACGTAAAAAAACTATAGTCTACAATTTAAAAGCATGAGATCATTGCAGTGACTGATTGGAAGCATTGCGTTTGGAAGAAGATCCTTCAACGTTCAAGGCAAGAAATTCATGGCGAAAAATAATGAATCGCAAACAAGAACCAAACCATTGCACATAACACAAGGAAAACTCCTGATATTCCGAGTTTAATGTGTCATTTACCCCCGTTGGCCTACTTCTTCGTATGCACCCACTTGCTTATGTCCCAGACGAATGTTTTTTTTTCCTTTTGCAGTGACCACCACGACTGTGCTCCACGGCATTCTACTGGCACATCTTCCCCGGCGAACAAAATGTGTATCGAATTTCATTAGTCACATTTAGCGCTCGTCGCCCTTCGAGTAGTTCGCAGCCAGCACCTCGTGGGCAATCATCATCCATCCACGAGCGCAAACCAGACCGCAAAGCATAACCGATGACAATCGTCTCCCAGCATAACGAAAAAGAAAAAAAACCAACGCCAACAAGAGCATATGAACATCAGAAAACACCACATAAGAGCCCTTCCTTCCTTCTGAGCTATTCATGGCGCGCACCACTGAAGGGAATCCAATGCACTCTGTCCGCACGTACAAAGGGAGAGAACGTAACGACAGAAGCCATTATGCTACAGCATAAGTCTATCTACCTGCCGCCGACTTCTGAGGTCCTGATCGACTGTTTAATCGCACAAACCTTCCCTAGCGCCCGTAGGGAATTTTCTTACACTCCTGCAGCTCCCTGGAACGGGAGTTCGCCCTGCATACGATAATGTCTAAGGGAACGCGCGTACGGGAAGGAATCTGTCGTCCCTGCCACATGCTGACGGTATCGATAACGATCCCACACGAAGCCCTTCGCCAGAAGGGCGGCCAATGTGCCGACTGGGACGGAGGAGGAAAATGTGAAGAGCCTGCCCCCACCGCCACCGACGGCGTGATATACGACACAGATTCTGTGGCAGCGAAGAGATAAAAAAGAAGCGGAGAAAACTTGTGCTAGGAGGAGAAAAGAAATCCACTGAAGAAAGACTGAGCTGTGTGGCACGACGCGGAGGACCTGCGGATTTTGCTGCGCTCCTGGCGACTTGTATACCGTAAAAATCTGTTGGCATCATTTTCTAAAATTTCTCTTCTGTCTTGTGGCAGAGCGGGCGAGCGAAGAGTGTGCCGGTTTTTGTATCTCTGTTGGCTCTCTGCCGGCGATGGTTGTGTTGCAAGTGGCTGTTGCTATTGTTGCAAGCGTTTCCATGGCCCGCTGTTGTTGTTGTCGCTATAATTAAGACTCTCAGGAGACTAGCAACAAAGCGGATTAGGAGAGTTGATTTATGCGACTTCTGCTGCAACATCGCAAGTCGTTTGTAAACTGAAATTGATGGGATGTACAGAGTCGGAGGTGGAATTTAATCTATTTGGGGATGTGCAGGCAGGCTGATGGTTGTTCAGTGAAGAGACAAGAAGAGTAATTGGGCCACATTTTTTTGAGAATCACGTTGGCCGTCAACTGCGAGCGCCTTAGGTCCGTGGCAATTAGAGTCCGACCGAACATTCGGCTTCGGTTTCGGCTTCGGCTTCAGCTTCGGCCGAAGATGATCAAAAAGCCACATTTTTTTGAGAATCACATTGGCCGTCAACTGCGAGCGCCATAGGTCCATGGCAATTAGAGTCTGACTGAACATTCGGTTTCGGCTTCGGCTTCGGCCGAAAAACAGGCCTTCGGTCGGACTCTAATGGCAATGAGGCGTGCAGGAATCTGCAGGTTCTCGGATGCGCTGTTGTCTGGCAGTATCGAGGACTTTCTTCGAGCACCAGTAAATTCCTAGCCAATTCCCAAAACTCAAAAATTTCCGATCTTAAAAAAAACAGCCCAACCCTTGGAAATTCCCTTCAAAAAATTTAAATTTGTTTTTGTTGCCGTGTTGTGCCAACGTGTTGCTGTTTTTTTTATAGACCCCGAATGTGTTGCATAGACTTGAACCCAAAAACTTTCGGCTTACATGAGTGAACACGCGAAATCCGTAAAGATCAAAATTTAACAAGAACAAGAAAAATGAAACCTTGCACCAAAGCTCATCGCCTCGACCAAAGGTCAGGTTGGATACTCCGAGAGGTAGAGACAATTGGGATCCAACATGCCCTCAGCGAGTTGATGAAAGTGCTGCAATGCATTACGCCAAAGAAACAAATCGATGCCAGAAATCGAATGGATATTCCCCACGGAATGTTTGGCCTCAGTCTGAAGATGTTCTTTGAGAGACGGGCTGTGGAGGACATCGCGTACATTGACGCCCTCCGGATTATCTGTCCAGTTGTGCTGCAGAATGCGAAGAATTGCATCGTCTTGGATGACATTCACGATTTGATCTCTCAACTTGCAAATGGACATAAAGCTGGAAAAATGCGACCCGCGTTAATGGAAATCGAGTAAGGCTTCAAATAGACTCTGAAAAAGTTAAGATTCAAATTTTCGCTTAGGCAATCCATGAGGATGCTACAAATCCACAAAGAAATTTCCAATGACCTGATCCACAACACCAAAGAGTGCTCAAGGTTGGATGAGAAGTTGAGGAAGTTTGATGGTGAAATGAAAAGAAGGGAGCGCAATCTAGATCTGAAGAAGGATGCAGTGTCAGACCAGGCTTTCGAAGAAAGACGAGGTATGACGCAGTCGATGAGTGATTCGTTTTACTTGTATATGTGGCGGAGGGTTAAGGATTCTTTCATCGACATGCTGGCAGCGTTATACATCACGCGACCACGACAGCAGGAAGGCTAACTGGACCAACAAAAGAAGCCGCTGACTGACAGTACAGCACAACCATTCGGAAGCAACGCCTCGACGTGTTCCGCGTGTTTAGTGAACGGAATATTTATTTGAATTGTTTTAAAGGAATTATCTCGGAATTATCTTAGCGTCTAAAGTGGTGACCCCGACGTGATGTCGTCTGACAAACAAGAAAATCAACGCGCCGGAGGAAGAACTTCGCAGTTAGAAACGAAATCCCACGCGGACGTCGCCGCGAATTACTACGCTCGTCTCCACATGCCACCGTTCGTCGAGTCGGATGTCGACAACTGGTTTTTCTGTTGGACTTTTGCTTCCGAGCATCTGGAATTGTACAAGATGCTCGTAAGTTCGACACGGTTTGCTCGCAATTGCCACTCGCACGCATAACAGAACTGCGACCTATAATCGACGCAGTCCCGGACCGCGAAAAATACGATTACATCCGCACCCGGCTCATCAGCTATTTCGTCGACAGTTAGCAGAAAAGACTCCGCCGCTTACTCCGCCGGCATGCCCTTAGGCGACAAGAAACCCAGACAACTCTTTTACGCGATGGTACAGGCGGCAAAAGGATCACTCAGTGAGCAGGTGCTACTCGACTTATGGGCCGCACGCCTCCTCCAATTCGTTCACACAGTGACTGTCATTGTAAAAGGCTTTGCTATGGAAAACGTCGAACTTCCTGCTCTCGTGGTCGCGTGATGTACAATGCCGCCAGCATGTCGATGATATTCTTGTCTTATTCCTTAGTCATTGGGCCCATCGAGTTCAGGTACGCTTACAGTTTTAAGTGCAGTTTCCAGAACTGCAAGCACAAGTGTCAAAAGAAAGAAGACCAACTAAGCAAGGAGATTGCGGAAATTGTACACAAGCACAACCGGGAGATTCAAAGTTCCATCAGTGTGCGCTTGAAGCTGGAGTATGAGATAAAGGTAAGGATTTTAGATTTGGAGTGTATCTTTGGACTCATTGGCTCCCCGCATCTTCAAGGATTTGAAACGCAGACTGTATGAGATGGAGGAGAAGTACTTTAGAGATTTTGACGAGGTAAACAGCTTGGTCGGCTATATGCAAAATAGTGTCGAGCTGTTGGAGAGTAAGAGAAGAGACTGCCGCTCCAGACTGATAATGTTTGCAAAAGAAGTGCCTATGCTGAGAGCATGGTTAATAGAGAAGGAAGAGGAAAAGAATGAGAAGGTATCGTAGTTCATTTGACCGTGGGGATTGTAGTTTTACATCGAACTCCATTTCAGAGACGTGAAGAATTTCAAGCTTTGCTTGAAGAGAATAAGAAGACCAAGAATAAAAAGGGAAAAAAGAAGAAGTAAAAAAAAGAGAAGGATCTCGAGGTACTCTCAAAATTGCTGCGACGAGTCTACTTTTAAAATTAGTTGTTAAAATTAGAGTTGTACGTTCGAGGGAAAATCTATTAAAACTCAGTAAATTCAATAAAAATATGAAAAATGTTCTTAATTTCTAAAAAAAATAATGAAAAATTAAAATACATTTAATAAAATAAAGAAACACAATTTACTGAGTTAAACAATAAGTTTAAAAAAAATGTCAACACTGTTGGCCTTTTCCGCGATTCATGTCAGTCAGCTTCCATGCGAGTTTGAAATTTAAAAAGCTACTGAAGTGCCTTTCCATATTTTTTTGTGCAAAATATTTTTAGCTTTTTAATTGCTGTTTGTGCTTTTTTATATGAGCTGAATGTTGTTTCCTCGAATTGCTCTAGATCCTCGTCCTCTCCAGAGCTGCTACTTACGAGTATGTTAGGTAAAATTAGGTAGATGAGTGCCCTTGCTGACATGAAGAATATGTCAATGGCTCACTTAGACCACTATGAGTCCATTGTGCCCAAGCAATTTTAAAAACCGTGGAAAACCTAAAACTCCGATGTATCAACAGCTAAGCTAAACCACCCAGATAAAGATATGTATCTCAGGAGTTTGATTAGCTCTATTTTCCCTAGATCATCCAGTTGCAAAAAGAAGAACCTTCCTAGGGTTTCCTTCCTCCTAACGGCTAGTGCAGGACAATCACACAGTAGGTGACGTATAGATTTGATTTCAGCTTCTACAAAAGTCGTTATGGGATATTCCCAGCCATTCTGTGTGATTTCCTAACGCGCAGTGCCCTGTCACGACCCCAACGGCTGTTCGTATATCCCTTTGACTTAGTTTTATGTAACTACTTATGTCAATTATTTCAGTTTCTGCGTCTGCTTTTGCATTATCGCCAATGTTCACATGCCCGTCAATCACCTCAATAGGGAAAGTCGTTAAACGCCTTGTCACAAAACCACTCTATGATGTCCGTATTGTGTTTGTCGTTAAAGTGGTTGTTTAACGTTCAAATACCGATGCTAAAACGCCTAAAAAGTTACTCGACTCTCAAAGCGCCTTGTGTCGTTTTAATAATTCTGAAAGAGTTTGAAATTAGCCTCAAGTCTTCCAACGTTTGTGTTGACTGGTACTCCAAACACAGTTTTTGATATTTTTAGCAATATCTTGTTCCCAGTTGTGTTTACGAAGCAAAGAGCATCCATACGTTAGGTTAGGTTAGGGGGCTGCTAGTGAATTCACCAGCACACTTTGACCATGTTGGTCCATTGTGATACCCAGAGTCAGACTACTACCACTGATCGACCGCTCCAGTGAAAGTGTCGTTAATTTGATCCCAACGGCAAATTGTGACTGGACCAGATTTGAAAAACCGGATAAAAGCGTATTAACTTTGCTTTCAATGGGATTCGAACCTAGGACCTCTCTAAATTAGGGCAGGCACTTAACCAACTGCGCCATCCAGTCGTCTAAGAGAGAATCCATAACATTCATATTTCATATTTCATTCATAGCTTTTAATAAGTCGCCATTTCAATGCTATTCACAATATGATTCAGCATAAGTTATCGGTAATGGAATGTAAAATTACAAATGTTCACTTAGTGCAAAGGTTGGCAAACGGATGTGGTGTTGGGTGAACGATAAATTACTTTTGTTCTTTTAAAATCTAGGTCTTTTGGTTGGGTAGAAGCATTGTCAACGAAAAAGATGTTCCGTCTACAAAAACGGAACCTTTATAATTTCGGTGTGTCCGTCCGTCCGTCGTGTCTATCACACTTTTTTATCTCCGAAGTTTATGAAGATATCGGCATGAAATTTTGGAATTAGGTACTTCAGACTTAGATGTCATTGCCTATGCAGCGATTTTAAAAAGTGGGGCCATTTGGGGGTGGCTCCAGTACAGTTGAAGTTGACATTAATTTTGAAAAATTGTCGCACCCCATCGAAATGTATATCAATCGACAGATCTTTTTGAGGTGGAGGTTTCTTTCAACACTTTTTTATCCAAAATACCGTTTGGAAAATATGGAACTCCAAAGTTTTTTTAAATGCGTCCCCCTCTGCCATTTCTAAACCAAAGTGTTTAAAAATCTGAAAAAATCACAAAAACTTGGCTTCATTGAGTACTTTCATTTAAAACCATTGCGAGCATTCTGGCCCTAATGGTTTTGGAGATATTGGCCAAAAACGGTCAATCATCGACATGCGAATTTTGAAGATCTGAAAAGTTTTGAAGACATCAATGTAAGCATTAAGAAATGATAAATTTCAAAATATCGATTTATGTTGAAGCTTTGAGATATCTAAGATTTAAAATGAGAACGATTTTCATTTTCACACATAATTTCATGCTGTGTTCGGCCACTCTATTCGTTGATGAGTGTTATCTTTTCGATCTCACCCCTAAATGCCCAACAGAAATGAAGACGCACACCGCAGGCATGAGCAGTGATTAGGTACATATGTGTATGATGGAAGGGATTTTCTGTGTTGGATAAACTTGGATAGAGGTATAGATATGTCTATGGATGAATGATTGTTTGATTGGATCCACGAATGTATGAATGAAGGGTTGATTTGGGTTAAAGTTAGAAGAAAATTCAACTTAAATAGTTTGGCAACGTCGTTTGATATTCAGAAATCATCCATCAATATTATGCGACCTTCCCCATGCGAGTTCAACTCGTACTTGCCCAGTTTTTTTTTGGAATACATTTAATCCCGATTTGCAAATAATGAATCTATTTTCAATTTGGTTTTACGAAAAACTGCAGTTTCCGATTTAAGACCTTTTTGCCTAACGTCAAAGATTTGTAAAATTTGCGAAAACGAAAGCGTACCCGACGATTAAAATATCAGCTTCATACGTACAATTAATTCATTAAATTTTCAATTAATTAAGTATTTAAATTGAACTAATGCCAACTGTTTTACACAGTCATTGAAGACAATTATTTGCCACTATATGTAATTATAGTGCGACCTCAATAAAAGCAACTAATAGAAATAAGGGCAGTTGCTTTTATTGAGTTTGTTGCAATAATCGAGTCAAAAAATTGTAGGTGCCAAAAATGAGACAAAAAGTTAAAAACGTCAGAATAGTATTGTAAAAAGAACGTGTTTTCCATTGGTAAGCAGACCAAAACTGATAATTTAATATAATTCATAACAATAAAAAAAATCAAACTTCAATTGTTATTTTTTTTTAAATTGGGACACTTTTGATTATGTCTTTTTCGACGCAGAATTCTTTTCCACAGCAGACTGTCGTATATTTTCCAGAGCTAAAATGTGAAGCATCATTTTATTCAGCTCATTGTAGACAAATGTTTAGTGCTCGAATTGCAGCCTCTGCTTCAAATTCTTTTTCGTCATCACTTTCGACATCTGATTCCGGATTACTACTAGTCGGTTCCAAATTGGATTCAATTTCGGCAAACGAATCAGTTATGTCCTGTCAACTGTCAACTCTTGAAACAAATCGTTAATAGATGATATTATTTTGGGATCTTTTAGGATTTGGTTCCTTATAAAAATATGTATTCGTGAGTTCATGAAACAATAGTTGCTTTTATTGAGTCGCCATTTTTTGAAGAGTTGCAATTACTGAGTCAGCAATGGTAAGATTTAAGGTGTTGCTTTTATTGAGGAGTTGCACGTATCGAGGGTTGCTTTCATTGAGGTCGCACTGTATATTGAAACTTGCAATTGTTTTTTCGTGCACCAATTAGAGGTTACATTTATAAATCTACGCAAAGTACACAATTTTTTATACGATATCAAAAATTATTTATTTTTTGTAAGCTAGAAATATAGACTTTTCAGAATTTATATAAATAATATAATAAATTTGAAGAAATTGGTTGGTTTCACTTCTAGTTCCAAAGAAAATTAAGAACAAATAATTCATGACGAATTTTGATATGGAGGGTCTCAACGAAATTTTCGTGTATGCATATATCACGCTTAATACCACCCTACGTGATGTGACTTGGTGCGGAGTTATGTGACATGGCGTGTATCATCACGATATGTGATATTATATGGCGTGACGTGATATGACGTGACATGACGACATGGCATGACGTGACATGACATGACATGACATGACGTGACGTGCCGTGCCGTGACGTGACGTGAGGGTGACGTGAGGTGACGTGAGGTGACGTGAGGTGACGTGAGTTTAACGTGAGTTGACGTGAGGGTGACGTGAGGGTGATGTGAGGTGATATGAGGGCGACGTGAGGTGACGTGAGTTTAACGTGAGGCGACGTGAGGGTGACGTGAGGTGACGTGAGTTTAACGTGAGGTGACGTGAGTTTAACGTGAGGTGACGTGAGGGTGTTGTGAGGTGACGTGAGTTTAACGTGAGGTGACGTGAGTTTAACGTGAGGTGACGTGAGGGTGACGTGAGATGACATGAGGGCGACGTGAGTTTTACGTGAGGCGACGTGAGGGTGACGTGAGGTGACGTGAGTTTAACGTGAGGTGACGTGAGGGGACGTGAGGGTGACGTGAGCTTACGTGAGTTTAACGTGAGGTGACGTGAGGGTGATGTGAGGTAACGTGAGGGTGACGTGAGCTTACGTGAGCTTAACGTGAGGTGACGTGAGCTGATGTCACGTAACTTCGCATTACGTCATCTCATTTCATGTCGCATTACCTCACGTCATTCTATGCCATCTCACGTCTTTCGACGCCACGTCATATCATGTAGGGTGGAGTTAAGCGTGATATATGCATACACGAAAATTTCGAAGAGACCCTCCATATCAAAATTCGTCATGAATTATTTGTTCTTAATTTTCTTTGGAACTAGAAGTGAAACCAAGCAATTTCTTCAAATTTATTAAAGTTTCTCTTCAAAGGCATAACATCCTATATATGTATTTTCTGAAAAGTCTGTATTTCTAGTTTACAAAAAATAAATGATTTTTGAAATCGTATAAAAAATTATGTACTTTGCGTAGATTTGTAAATGTAACCTCTAATTGGTACGCGACAAAAAAATTGCTACGTTGACGTTGACCAATGACAATTCCATGCTGTGATCGACGATGTGGTTTCTTTAACATCGTTCTTGAGAAGATAGTGCAAAACTGACTGGCCAACACAAGTGGCACGATCTTTCAAAAGTTTGTTCAGCTCGCATTTGCCCAGTTTATTTAAGTCTTACAGCTAGGTTCCAGAAAACGTGTGAAATCAAATCGAGTGAATTTGTTTGCAGTTTTCTACATTTGTTTTGTCGAAAGCTTTAGGATTTGTTGTTTATTATTTTTGCGTTATCCTTCTTCTTCTTCTTCTTAGGGCGCTACAGTCCAAGGTGGACCTGGCCCTCACTCAACATGCCTCTGTGTGTGCACCACCTTGTACATACTTACGTGCATGTCCTCTGTTGCGTTGTCCTACAGGCTCAGAGTCGAAGACTCTTCAGACCGGAGCTAAGTTGTCCATACGCTCTACATGGTCTAGCCATCTTAGGCGTTGGATCCGTAGACGCCTGGCCCGACTCATGTCGCTGTACAGCCCATACAGTTCGTGGTTGAATCTTCTCCTCCAAATGCCATTAACGCAAACAGGACCAAAGATCGCGCGCAGAACTTTTCTCTCGAAAAGACCAAGAGACTGTTCCGCTTGGGATGTTGTCCATGCCTCTGCGCCGTAAGGCAGGACTGGGATGATCAAGGACTTATATAAAGTCGACTTGGTTTTTCGAGAGAGGGCTCTATTCCTCAATTGCCTTTTGAGCCCAAAAAAAACGGAGGTTGGCAAGAGTTATTCTGCGTTTGATCTTGGTACTGATGTTGTTTGTACCAAGGTAGACGAAGTCCTTAACTACCTCAAAGTTATAGCTGCCTTCGGTGACATTCTGGTCAAGTCTTCGCTGTTGTGCGTCCTTTCTCGATGACAGCATATACTTGGTTTTGCTCTCGTTTACCGCCAGACCCATTTTAGCCGCTTCCGTTTCAATGCCAGCAAACGCATCATTGACGGCTGGCTGTGCTCGCCCAATCACGTCAATGTCGTCCGTGTAAGCTAGCAGTTGAACAGACTTTTGGAAGATCTTGTGTTGGCCAGTGAGTTTTGCACGATCTCAAGAACGATGTTAAATCACATGACAGCGCGTCGCCTTGTCTAAAACCTTTTTTGACATTGAAGATCTCGGTGAGTTCATTACCGTCCTTGATGCAGAAGCGAGAGTTCTCCAATAAATAGAGCGCCGCAGTGGCTTCCTGGATTCGCTCCAAGATATATGTAGGGTTTCCAGCTTAGTTCGTGATCGATGATGAGACAGACATTTTGCCTTGTCTGTGAGTGACTACCCTATGCAACACAGTAAGGGGGTCGACTAGATGGCGGAGTTGGTTAAGTACCTGCCCCAAGTTAGAGTTAGTTAGGTCCCAGGTTCGAATCCCAGTGAAATCGAGTCTGTCTATGGATGGCATTTTGTATTCCCTCGTGAAGTTTTGTGGATTAACGTAAATACGGCATTAATTTCTTCATGCGGCTAGTCGGCTGCATGATATCTCTTAGCGTGAACACAGACACTTTGCATACTGCCTCTCTAGAACTAGGTGCAGTTTATTTACTGCGAAGTTCCATAGAAGGAGAGGAAGTACACCGCCTTGTGGTGTGCCTCTACTAGCTGTTCTGCGGATCTGGGTATCACAAAGTTTAGACTTTGTCACTCTGCTACCAAGTAGATGGTGAATAAAAGCCACAAGAGAGAGAGAGAGAGAGAGAGAGAGAGAGAGAGAACATAAGCGTAACTGTCTTAAGCGATGTTGTTTAAAGCTCCTCAAATTTCTAAAAATGCTACAAGGGTGAATTCCTTGTATTCTAAGGTTTTTTCAATCGTGCCTATAAGAGAGTGGAGAGACATCTATGAAAACTTGCCCTTGTTATACGCATGTTGAGCATACGAGAATCTTTTAGATACGATAGTATTACTTATATGATGACCTCATATTTTTTGCAGGGTTTTGAGAAGAAAAGAAGGGAGACTGATACGTCTTAGATCATGAAGCTTGATATGTGAGCATTTTTCTGACTTGGGTATGAAAAGTATTTTAATTTCCTTCCAAGACCTAGCAAGACATCCTAAGTTTCGCTCAAAAATTCACTGACGTGACATGAACCTCAAGCATTTAAATTGCCAAAAAAAATGTTCAAAAGATGTGACTCATGGAGTGGGAGATTTGTTTCCAACAACCAACGGGACTGATTGCCATTTAGTGGCATTGCCTGCCCATAATTCACGAAACAGCAATCATCCAATTGTAATTGATTACCATCGGCATTACGGCGGGATGACGACGGAATGCGTTCGAAGTTATTAACTAACAGCAGACGATAGACGGCCTTTGCATGCCACTGGAATCCCAGCCACACGGCCATTGCTTAGAAACACCCTTCTGTTTATTCCGTCACTACACTCGAACCGAGGCACAAAAGAAGGCAAAATGACTTTGAGCTATCGCTTGAAAATGCAGTCCTGTTGCAGAAAAGAACGCTCATTGCGTGGCCCAATCGGTCTTGGTTGAGCATGAAATCAATTCCCTTCTGCCATTCGAATGCAATAAAGCGAATCATTTGAATAATCGGAATATAATCCTTCCGCCGAAAGGATATTTGCATATTCTCCGCGACCAGAGACGTGCCAGTATCTGTGTATCTGAAGTGGAATCGTTGCTTTTTTTTTAATTGATTAAATAATCTCGGTGACTGGCGGTAGTAATGGTGAATGTGAGGTGACGCACCGGAAGGCAGATGACCGAGGCATCAAAGTGTGAAATGGATGGGAACTCTGCAGAGGACTGGGAGATCTTTGAGATACTGTGTCCGGACAGTGGATGTTGTCTGGATTTGGATCTGTGTGAGGTAAATCAATCGACGTCTGGTGGAGGGGGGAAAACTTTTCCACCGCATTTCACCAAGGTAACCCCGATTTGAGGGGTTGAACTTCAATATTTCATTGCTAAGCGATTCAGGCTTCCGCGAGTTACAGTCGCCCATTCCACGAACGTCGAATGCCTACGTTTGAACTCCAAGTGAATGACCTAAATAGCAACAAAGCACAACAGCCGAGGGCGCATTCATTTTGTCCCCCTTTTGGGAGGAGGCAGGTGGCACGGTTGTTGGTGGTGGAGCCTTCTCCACTCGTAAGGAAGTAATAGCCGCGGTTTTGGTGTCTATAGTTTCTGGTCGCCACGGGCAGGACTTAGTCTGTTTCGGTATTTTGAGGGATACGGTTGGGGTTGCTCTTCTGGCTTTGGATTGGCCCCTTCGTAAGGATAATCTCCTCTTGGAATGCAGTGAAAGTGAAGGAGTTGAAGAGTGCGGGAAAAAGAAGAAAGTGTTGACATGTCGGGGAGGCACAGCCAACATTATCACCACCATCACAGCATTCATCATGACCACGTGGCTGGACTTTCGCCTCATCATCATCATCTCGTGAGATTCTGTTTGTGTTTTTTTTCTAGACTTTTTTCAAAATCCGAATCTTTCGTTATTTTGCGTCCTGTTTTGACGTTGGGTTTGAATGGTAAAACCCATTCGAGAGCGGGATGTGTCAAGAACGAAGAATTAAAGGAGATTGTATTTTTTGATTCTTTACTCTATACATTTTCGAATGAAGATAAAATCGCTGAATCTCGAAAATGTGCGAAATTAAACGAAATTGCCTCTTTTGAATTTTGTAGAATAAAGTGGAGGTTTTGCTGTAGTTCCTCTTGTGAAATTGTAACAGAAAAGATTAGCACAAAAACTGTTGGAAATATTAGCGTGCCTGGTTCGATTAACGATTATATTTAAGAATGGAAATGATAAACATAGTTGATGTCAGAGTTCAAGACGCTCATCCATTTTAATCCTTTTTCGCAGTCTAACGTTTTCTTTTCGGTATTGGCTTTTCCTCAATTGAATTAAGGATTCCATTGAATTGTGTTTAAAATAGCTTGGGTTATCATTTTGACCGTATTTCAAAATCAGACACTAATTCTTCTTCAGACGCATTCGCGAGCCTTTTTGCAGTCGGAGGTTGTACCGCTGCCACTACCGAACTTAGTCTTTGTAAGGACCAATTGCTTCATCAGCTGTGTGGAGTGTACCATACCGTCATGTTGAAGTCATGTGTATATCATCACAAAACTTGGCTGCAATCAGTACTTTCATTTAAAAATGAAACGATTATTCTGGCCCTAATATTTTTGGAGATACTGGTCAAAAACGGTAAATCTTTGACATGCGAATTGTGAAGATCTAAAAAGCAGTTTTGTACACCTCAGCGTAAGAATTTAGAATTGATAAATACCAAAATATCGATTTATGTGTAAATTGTCAGATATAAAAGATTTAAAATTTCAAAAATCACTAATTTCGTAATTGATTCCATGCTGAGATCGACCACTCGACACGAAAATCAGTGGTATATCTCACTATCATCCCTATCCCTAAATGCCCAACAACTGTACTGTACAAACAGAAGGTATGAGTAGGGTGACCAGATCCATGAGCATGAAAAAGAGGACACCTACAACAGTCTCGAATAAAAATTTAAGACTTACTTCTTTTTACATTAGAAAAGCACACAAGAATACGGTAAACAAACGGTGTATTTACTTTTAAACAGAAAAAATAGGTATGAAATGAGCTGTCAAATGAGTGGGAGTGTTCAGACGACTGTTAAAAAACACAAAAAATGGCGTTGTGTTCAGAAGCGAATGAGTTTAGGTACAAATATATTTTAGGTCGTGTTCGCACCAGAAAGATGCAGAAAGTTTCTAAATAAGTGTTGAACAAATTTTTTTGTTGTACTTTTGTGATGTCGAAAAATTGAGTTAATTGAGAAAACTCAAAAAGACGACAAATTGCATGTTTTTCGTTAACATTTTTTGACCTCCACAGAGGTGAATACAATCTTAGAATTTTGCTGTATAAATTTTGCTGACTTTAACAAATAAAATTTGAAATAAACCGAATTTAAAACAAGTCAGCTGTAATTCTAATCCTCCATGGTTAGATAGATCTGTGAACATTTATCCCAGAGGATTATATTAAAATTGATCAGCAGTTCCAGAGCAGGTTAAAAACCTCCTTATTCACCTCATAGGTGTTAAAAATTTGCCGGAGGATACAATTGTCCTTTGAGCATGTGGGCTTCTTTTTGTGTTCAACGGGTTTGCTTACTTTTTGCAATTTTATCTCTCTTTACGATAATTTTACCCCCACTCCTTTAAATTGGGGGAATTCCGAGATATATCTCGGAAAGTACTCAGATGAACCCATTAATTTTGAAAATCTTTGGTCACGACATGACTCTGCAATATATACAACTCGCGCCATAATCGTTTTATCAAAGAAAACATGCGAGAAACGCGTTAATTAACGTAGGTAGGTGGGTTGAAGTTTCTAAAAGGGGCACCAAAGTTGGTCCATTGTACCTCTACATAAATTGAACCATACACTTTGTCACTTGTCTGGATTGTCAAAAAAGAAGAAATCAAAGCTCCATTTGTAAAATTCTCCCCTCATCAGCTCGCCTATTTGAAGTCCTTTTTTTCCTCTTTCCTCTTTCCCAGATTGACACAACATGTTCAGCTGGTGCACAAGACCACTCAGGAAACCATCTGGATGTAGCCACAACTTTGCGAAGTGAGCTAGCTGCTCTGTCGTGTAAACGCGATCGCCTAGTCAGCGAGGTGAGTTGCCGTACACCCCTCCTTCATGTCCCTCCACTCTTATGCTTCCCTTCATAGCTCACTGAAGCCAAAAGCGCACTATGTTCCAAAGAATCAGAATGCGAGTCATTGCGAGCACAAGCCGCCCGTCAGTCGGCCCTTATTGGCTCGCTCCAGAGCCGTCTTCAGGCGGCCGAAAATCGGGAGCACAATATTCAAGCGCGTTGCGACAACACAATCAGCACGATCCAGCGCGAAAGACGCAGCATCGACGACAAAAGCAAAGAGTTGGTCTGCAGGATCAATGAACTCGAAGCGAACCTCGCGCAGGAGGAGAGCCAGAAGGAGCATGCAAAGGCCCACATGCAAGACTTCATGCGGAAACTAAGTGCCTGCTTTTCCATGGACGACTGTGACCCGAGTCACCTGTCGCCCGACTGCATCATCAATCGGGCCGAGGAGGTCATGGCCGACCTGCACAGAACCAAGACAAAGATGGCCTCCACCTGCGAGACCCTGAGCAGCTGTGAGTCGGAGCTGCTCAATCTGAAGTCCATCGCAAACGCAGACAAGCAGAGGCTGAGTGCACAGCTGGAGGTGAGCCACAACCACCACCACGAGGTGGAGAACCGATGCAGGCAGCTGGAGAGGGATCTGCAGATCACCAGAGACCGGATGACTGAATCGGAGATCACTGGAGAGAAGTTGCGCGAGGAACTGAGAGGCTTCGAGTCACGCTGCCATCGGCTGCAGAACAACTTGGACCGAAGCCAGACGGATCGCATACAGTTCCTTAGGAGCCTAGCGTCTCTGCTCAACCTCCCAGAGCCGTGCGAGACGATGATCAAGGACAAGATTCGCGAGATCCTCAATGAGAACCAAACCATGCACGCAGTAAGTTCTGACTCCTATTTGGTTTCTTGTTGTTCTCTGAAAGGAATCCTTTCAGCAACTCCACTCCCTTCGGGACCAACTCGCATCTGAGTCCTGCAAGTTGAAGGACAGCCAGGAATCGTCTCAGTGCCGGCTGCGGGCCGAGGAGACCATGAAGACCGAGCTGGAGGAGCGTCTGGAGAGGGCCTTGGCGGAGTTGCATGACATGCGGCAGGACCACTTGGGCCTGTCCGACTTCTTGGTGCGTCTGGCGAGGGTCCTCTGCTGGAGTGAGTGCACATCTCCACCGGCCCCAGGCACCGACACGAACATAATGGCTGAGAGTCTTCTTGAAAGGGCCGAGCGATTGGCGGTCCATCACGAACACCGTGGACATTCGCCGGAGAAGGTGAGTGAGTCAAGAGCTTGGTTTGATCCGCTGAGGGTTATGTTCGTCTTCTTCCAGATTTGCTGCGAGCACGGAGGACACCACCACACTCACCACACCCATCAGAAAGTTCGAAGAGAGAAGTCGTGCCACGAAATCCCGCTGAAGGAGGTTTGTATCCCATGATCGTCGCAGTGAAGCGTTTTAAAGCAAATTTCTTCGTCTAGAGCTCGAGCATGTATCAGCTACAGCGACGCGTCCGTGTGCTCAGGGAGCAGGTGCAGAGAAGGGACTTGCACCTCGAGCTGCTAAAGCGCAAGCTTGCGATCATCGAAGACGGAGCACGGGGTAAGTGTGTGTTGCAAGGCGAGAGGGACGAGGCGGTGTGCCGCGCCAAGAAGTCAAGCAAGCAAATCGACAAGCTCACTGCTCAGTTGGTCGACGCAAAGACGCAAGTTGCCGAGGTCAAGGCTCAGTTGGCTGAAGCGGCGGAGTACAAGGTAATCATCCGGCCAGGATCTGTGAGGAATTTCATGGTCTCCCCGCTTCCCCACAGATAACTGCCCTTGAGAGGGCTCGTAAGATCGACGAGCTGACAGGACAGATTTGCGATTTGGAAGAGGAGAAGACTCGCCTCACCGCCCAGTTCAGTGCTCTGAAGGAGCGAATGAAGTCCTGTGCGGAGTCCTCGCACACGCGCCGCTGTCGCGACGAGTCGCTAATCAATGTGAGTTGTCCCTGAGACCACGTGAGTCCACCTTTCATTTGACTTCATTTCAGTCCCTTCGAGATGACCTCTCACGCCTGCAGGCGCAGCTGTCCGATGCCAACCATCGCCTGTCGCACTTGCAGACCTTCCGTACATCCGTCGCAAGAACCCTCCACTTGCGCGATTTGCCCGAAACCGATTTGCTTCATCGTCTGCAAACGCTCTGCAGTGCCCATCAGGAGTTCACTTTGCTCTCGCGACGATTCGAATCGGCGTCTCCAGTTGGGGACCATCCTTGTCCTAGGTTCGATGACCCCATTCCACCGACTACTCACTGCCGCCCGTTGAGATCGAGCAGTCCAGGTCCATGCACAAATGGGACCACGGCCACACGTCACGAGAGAACAGGATCTGCACTGCACCACACTCGGCACAAGTCCCACTACAGGAGCTTGAGTCGCAGTCGGTTTGGCTTGACTGAGGATTGCGAAGAGCACACTCGGGGACATGACCTCTGTGCAGAGGATCATCGATTTGAGGATACGTATGGATTTAGTAAGAAATATTAACGGAAGCAAGTGTTTTTTTTTAAATAAATTTTATGAAAGAGCTTTTTCCAATGATTTCTGAAGTTTTCTTTCGAGCGCTGCGGGCGACATCTGTTGGGTGGTAGAAAAATTTTGAGAAGAAAGCGTTAGTGCTTTCCAATTTCAAGTGATGCCATACTTCAGTGAATGGGAATGGAAATTGATTGGCATAAGAAAATAATTATAAACGAAGGCTAACGATTTTTGGGTCGAAAGTCTGATAACTTTAAGCATTCTTAGGTTGCCCTAGCAAAGGCTAATTGTTGGCTTTTAGGGGCTTGACGTTATAAACTAGAGTGAAATTAAAAACGTTGCCATTTCGAGGAAAGAGATCCAAGCGTCGATAGCGTCGGCTTTTTAACCAAATGGACCTTGGTTTTGTTACTGGTACTTTGAACTTTGGGGTGGGTTAAGAAATGACAAACATTTGCGCAGTGATGTGGCAATTCAGCTTGTTAATGACGCGGAAAGAACACTTGTCAACGTCAATTAACAAAGCATTAGCTACATTCATGATGATTGCTTGCTTGAAGTTTGCGCATCTGATTCGCAAAATGATGCTTAAATGAAGGGACGTTTGAAAGTGATGCCGATATTTGCGTTTGTGAAAGTGCTGCAAGGGAAGACGGTGTTTACATGAATGGAAGAAGGCAGAAGTATCGTAGAGAGGGCCTATGATTTTCCAAACAGTTGGGGAGAGCCTATCTGACCATAGGTGAGAGTTGGAACAAATACTGCGTTAAAAACCGCTAACTTGGCTTCGACACCAAGCTCGACCTTCCTGATTACAGATCGACCAAGCTGTTTCAAAATTGACCCAGCTTGACCAATCCTACAGGAAAGCTCAGCATTATTCCTCCCATCACTCGTGAAGAAGACCCCGAGATACTTAAATTTCTCCACCTGTTTCAATGGGACTCCACTAACATGTAGAGTGCATTGAACAGGGGTTCTGGAAATAACCATAACCTTGGATTTGTCCACGTTAACCTTCATTTCACCATCAGCACATACGGCCACAAACCTATCTAGCGCGCGCTGGAGAAACTTTTGCAACTGAAATCGCCGGCTTTGGCTTTGCTTAAACGACTCTTCTGTTGCCAACCTTACAGAAAAAATGAGTTGAGATGATACAGAATCACTCCTATAGGGATTGACCCCATTTTTGTAGAAAGTATTCGATGTAGACAGACCCAATCATGTGTAGATGAATCTTTCCTTCGAGGGATATGAGAGTCGCTTTAATGATTCTACCTATCGTCCAGTTTTCCCGATTGCCCGAATTAGCGTTTTTTCGAGTCAGCAGTTTTGAAGTGACTAAAGTGATTTTGACTTTGGCTTTTTTTTTGAAATGGCATTTATTTTCAGTGAGACTTGGCACTAAACCGCCATTTTGCCGAGAAACAAACTTTAAGTTCCCCACAAACGTTTAGCGGTGTTGACGAATTTTTCAAACTTTCTGAATATTACAACAGCTTTCCTTTTACAGTCCCGAATGCAACCAAAGTTTTGCAATGCTTTACCATAAAAAGAACATCGCCGATAGATAATCAATCATCGATATGATTCGACACTGTTTACGTTTTCGACCATACGGTCGTAAAATAAGCGTCAACAGATAGACTTTGTGAGAAGGTCTGCTAAGCGTGAACACTAGGAAAATTTGTAATGTGTCAGCTTACAGACACACGATATTGGCGGTCTCCGAACAAAATCCTGTCTCAGTCATATAACTCTGGTCTACAAAAATTTACTTACATAATTTATCATCGGAACAAATATCTGCAGCGCAGTTCAAAGGTAAAGGTTGTTAAGGTGAATGAGTTCCATTTGCCTCGTCTCATCATGTGCAATGAGAACTATTTATTTAGCTCATTCGCCAGCTTAAATGCGGCTAAATGATTTTAGAGCGCTCTTAACGACATTTTTGGTCCTGTTTGCGTTGATGGCATTTGGAGAAGAAGATTCACCCACAAACTACATGGGCTGTATAGCGACATGAATTTAGCCGGGTGTCTAGATCATCTCTTCGTAGTCACAGCATATGACATGCAGTCAGGAAGATTCGGTTTCATACGTTTGCAATTTTGAATAATAAACTTGATTTAAATGAAAGCCTTGGAAGTCAAACAATTTTGGATATTTTTTAATTACTTTTTGAAATATTTAGAAAATAAATAAAAAAAAAAATAAAAAAATGCATAATTACAGTAAAATAAAAAGAACAAAAATATAGAAATAATGGAAAAAATAAGTAAATAAACAAAAAGTTAACAAAATTTTCAATATTTTGTTGAATTGCTCTAACTTTCTACTTAAGGCTTTAAGTCGACTTAACATGTATTCAACCAATTTTTTAATAATCTCTGACGGAATTTTGGCTCACTCTTCTGAAATTACTTGCTGTAATTGGCTTTTGGTCTGTGTTTGGTTATTCGAACTAATTTGTTTGTCAAGATATTCCCATGAATGTTCGATCGGGTTAATATCTGGACATTGAGGTGTTTCCATCACTTTGGGACAGTTGTATATTAACCACGTTCGCACTTACAAAGACTTATGCATAGGGTCAGTGTTCTGGTAAAAATGGAAAGTGTTTTCTATCCCCAATTTTTGAGCACTATGAACTAAATTTTTTTTAAAATTGCCAAATACATTTCTTTGTTCATATTTCCATCAATAAATTCCAAATTTTCAACTCCTTCATGGCTCATGAAACCCTATACCATCATTGACTGGCACCATGCTTAGTACCCGTATGAAACTGAATGTTCCTGACTGTACAAGTTTTTTTCATAAGGCCTAGGAGGTTTCCCTAGTCTACAGAATGTCTATAAGTCTATGTACTTTCTGTTCAGATTTATAAATTGCTTAACGTCTAACCGGAGATTTCTTGCTTAAGTCGCTTTCGTAGTCAAATTATTAAAGGGACCGTTCAGTGAATCTAGTATTGAATGGACTCGGAAATAAAATCCCACCTTACTGATTTGTCTGGAAATATTCTAGTGCCGACTGTGGCCAAGCATCCATGTGGTTCTTGGTTGCTTTGGAGCATTGTAATATGTCTTTGGAGCCAGCCGATTCGTAATCTTATTACATTTCATCATCGCCAGAAATCAATTGCATGGATGTTATTGTGATTGCACCCATGATGGTACTAATCTTCGTACAAGGATTTTCTTCGCAAGCCACTGCATCAGATACGTGCATCTTCTTTTAGTTTTCTTTTTGGTAGTGTGACCTTGACCGTGAACACACATTGTTGTGTGTCTGCTCAGAAAGCAGGATGACGACATGCAGTTGAAAGCTCATGACTGCATGAAGCTTAAGTTTAATCAAGCAGAAGAAAGCCAATCTGAGGGTTATTGAAACAATTACCAGTCCAATGTAGTTGTTAAACTCACCGACGACACCCTGCTGGTACGATAGTGAGTAATACTTGGCAATTGTTACTTCTTCGGGTTGTCAAAATCACTTTAATAATAATAATGGCGGCGTTACAGTCTGAGTTGGACCTGGGCCTAACTTCTCAGCAACCACTCGTGTTGTCCGTGCTATTGTTCTCTGACGAGTGTAGGTGACCCACAGTTTAATGCCGACTCCGAACGGCGATTTTGTGAAGCTTTTTCTAGACAGTTATACTCTTTGAGCATTGTCAGTGACTCGAAAGATGTGGAGCCGTGAACAAATTTTTAAGTGATTTTTCGGGAATCGAACCAACAACATCGAGCGTAGGAGGCGGCGCACCTACCTCCGCGCCCACATAATTGGAGTTCAGATCCTGCGAAATAAAAGAAATTCGCATCTCTGCCAAAGACTCAAAGGACTCCCTTTCATGAGCAACCTTGGACCGCATGCTGCGCGTTGACCCGAATTCTTTGAGAAACTAAATGAAAAGCACATGCATTACGTAACGTTTTAGTGAAGCAGCACCAAAGACGTGCCAAAAGAAATGACATGGCGAGTGATGCCTTTAGATGCAGTCAATGTTCACGTGGTGAGTGACAATAAGTTCTTCATCATTTAAACGCCGTCGTCTAGTTTTCCACCTTGAGATGGGTAAAACACAGAAAAGAATCGTGAGTGTGGCTGGCACTCGTCTTTCAGAAGTATCCACAAAAAACCCCCAAGACAGCGACATAGTCGATGGGGACATTTATAGTTCCTCGCATTAAGGAAGGCATTCGAAAATCCTGTCGACCAGTCGAATGAGACTAGAGAACTCGGAAGAATGAAAAAAGTTTTGCAATAACCCCTTGATTGTGGTCAAACTATTTTGCCATTTCCGATCCATAAGCTAATGAGTGCTTCAAGAAGGCCAAATCCTTTCAAGGAACCGAATGTCCACTCTGCGGCAGCGCCCAACCAGGAACATGTGATGTAACAAAAGCAATTCCGTCTCTCCCTTTGTGCCCGTCGACGAGCCCATCAAAACGCAATCAAAACTTTGACTTATGCGATCCACAGTCCCATTCAGATACAAGATTCGACAATTTAAAAGCAATCTTTCATGCTCCCAAACAGAGAAAGTCATTTTTCAACTCGATTCGTTATCTGCGCCCACCCCCACTCGCCCCACAGCCACCACGTTCATTTCGGAAGTTTTTACGACCATCCTTTGGGTATGTGTGCGTCTCACAATGAATGAGGAGGACTCACCAGCGACTCGGAGTCATCTTGTCATCGTGTATCCAATGATTTGTCTTATGTGCGAAACTTTTCGAATGCACATCGGCTCATCACGAGTCCGTGTATGGTGCTGGTGCAGACTCTCCAGCCTCCGCTTGGTTCCAGTTAGCAGCCGGGTGTTGCGCAAGACGGCAGGCACATTGAATGACGGAAAACTAATCTGTGGAGATGCCATACAAAGTGCCAGGGAAATAGGACTCGAAATGACTACAATGGAACACGTCAGGCGTGCCACCCACACGAAGTCAACAACACCACTGCCGACTGTCAGCGAAGCGAGGTGAAACCGGAAGCTACACGGAGTCACTCCGTTCGCTGACTATTCCAGCCCGATAACCGCTTTGTCGCCGTTGATTTATGCATCCAGGAGCCGGGCTGACCTGCTCCAAGGTAATGCAATGCGACAGGCGGCGGGCGCGGGTGGGTAATTTGTGGAGCAGGGTCGCCCCAGAAGGCCGTCACTACCCCGTGCTTGACGTCGCAATGAATAATTCATCGGGCACCGCTGTTGACTAAACTTCCCAAATGGCTAACTCTTTACTTAAACTTTATTCATGAAGGCGGCATTGTGTGGGCTCTTTTTACAAGCTCCCAAGGGATTAGGGTGCACACCCACCTTAGGCAACCCGCCACCGCTGCCACATCCGCCATCCGTGTCACGTTGAGTTGCATTTGCACTTAAATGCCGCAAAAATATGTACACGCCAGAGTGTGGAAGTTTGGTGGAGTGGAAAACTTTGATACACTGTCAGCCACCGGCACCGGGGGTTACTTAATCGCGGATGACAATGGGCTCCCCCACCAGAGCAGGGGGTGGCTGCTGGGAGCAGATGCCCCAACAAGTTATCGATTATCGAAATAAATACGAAATAATAAATCTCGGAGTTTATTTGTGGTCCTGCGAGGGAGGTGAGCGGGACGTGCTGTGGTTGGGGAAAGCAACGGGCGAGCGATGTAATAAGCCCCGCACTCGGATGGGTTTGACAAAGTGCGGTTGACAGCTTCACAGATTCTGTCGTGTGTTTTTTTTGTTTTACGCTGAAGAAATCAGAGTTGACAGGCCGCCTCGAGGGAGGCCGGCTGCTTTATTATGGATTAACCTCGGAACAGCCGGGCGGAGGGTGGGCTGTGCTTGAGGTCTATTCAATCATGATGTTGTTGTACAAATTTTATAAGGTGTCATAAGATGGCTTTTGGATGTTGCTCTTTGCGAGCCTCCGGAGGGTGGTAGCCAAAGTGACAGCCCGTCACAGGAGATGTGCTTACTTAGAGGCTTTCGTTTGGTAAGAGGATTCTCGGGAGTATCTGTTACTTCCTCGGTTTGTGACACGAGTCGTGGCGGTTGATTGACGATTCCCTTTGGATTCGAGTGGGGGAGTGTCCGTAAAAGCTCCAAGGACTTGTGAGGGCAATGGTCACCGGGGATTTCGAAGACCACTGCGGCTCTTTTTGATATTGGAAGTGACATTTGCGAAGAAAATTCCGACCACTCCTTGTCGAATTAGGCAGCACGGAAGCCACCGTTGAAAAACTTGAGCAGTCTTCGTCCGCATCGACCTTTGCAGTTGTCTGAGGACACTTTGCGAGTGTTGGGGGATTTTCACTGCTTTGCAAGTTTATTCCGCAGTGCGGCAAACATTTTTGGGTAATCTATGGTATATACGACTGGATGACGCAGTTGGTTAAGTGCCTGCCCCAAGTTCGAGGGGTCTGAGGTTCGAGTCCCAGTGAAATCGAATCTGGTCCAGTCACCATTTGCCATTGAGATCAAATTAACGGCACAAGAGTAGGTTGCTACCTGGCAGTACAATGCACTAGTTTTGAGTCTGAGTGCTCCAGTAGTATTTCAAAAATCCCAGAAAAAAAATCTATGGTTTTTATCTCAAAAAGTTGTAACCGCTTAGTTAAAATGATTGGTCCAAGGAAGCATCCCTGTGGTACTTCTGTCACTATGGCCCAAGGATGCATCCCTGTGGTACGCCTTTCATTATGGTCCAGTGATGTATCCCTGTGTTACGTCCGCCATTACGGTCCAAGGAAGAATCCCTGTGGTAAGTCTGCCAATATGGTCCAAGAAAGCATCCCTGTGGTACGTCTGCCATTGGGGTCTAAGTAAGCATCCCTGTGTTGAGTCTGTCATTTTGGTCCAAGAAAACATCCCTGTGGTACGTCTGCCATTTTGGTCCAAGGAAGCATGGTACGTCTACCAATATGGTCCAATGAGGTATCCCTGTGTTACGTCTTCCATCATGGTTCATGGAAGCGTCATGTTTCTTAGGTGTGATGGCTTTTCTGATAAACGTAGTTAGTTGTTCTCCATCGGGAGATCTGGGCTTCAAAAGACTGTTGGCGACTCTTTTAAAGTTTTACGGTCCATAATGTAAACGATCTAAATCAAGGGGTTTGTGTTGTTGGTGATTGTTTTGTAGATCAGCATTCGAGGGCAGCTAGCTAATCACTTTCTACGAGTATCATTAAGGGGTCAACATAAAATTGTACCGTGAGATACTTAGTCGAAAGACTCCGTGTCGAAATAATTTAAATGTGACCTTACCCAAATCTCCTCACAAACTGCATGTTGCAAAATTGAGTTCAAGTGAATTAAATTCTTTCTACTTCCAGCCTTGTGCTGCTTTTCACTTCTGAAAGTGGCCGTAAATTATCTGGTGACCGCTTTTCTGGAGCTTGGAGTTGCAATCACCAATCATTTCTGACGAAGACCCCGGATCAGAAATACGTGAATCGCATGTGATTTGTTCACCAAACATCGAACACAAAATTCAAGGTTCTTTCGCCAATTCGCTGCTCACCACAAGTGCCCCGTACAATTGAAAACACGGAGTAACTGCCCATAAAGTGACGCAATTGTTGCCTGCTTTGAATTTGATTTTGTTTGCTTTCAGGTGAAAGATATAAAGATTTCTGTGACAAATAAAAGATTTAAAAAAATCAACAGAATGGACGAAGGCCTATTTCTTAGACAGTTGCCAAACAGCAAATGGAGCAGTAGACGATGGGGGAGAGAGAGTGTGGTTGTAAGAAATGATGTTCCAAGATGTTTTCAGAAGCCAACGCCAATTCATTTCTACGAGTGAACAAATGATGGAACAAAGTTCAGAAAAGTGTATCTGATATCAAACGACTGGATGGCGCAGTTGGTTAAGTGTCTGCCCCAAGTTCGAGGGGTCCCAGGTTCGAATCCCAGTGAAGTCGAATCTGGTCCAGTCACCATTTGCCGTTGGGATCAAATTAACGGCATTGGAGTAGGTAGAGTTTCAAAAAAACCTCCGAAAAAAAAATCTGAAATCAAAAGATGCTGACTCTAAGTCAAATCAAAGGCAAATAAGTGTAGTTTTGGATCTCGAAGAAAAAGAAAAGGAAACATAAGATGCGTTGGATAACAAGTACGCCTCGAAAACCATTTAAAGGCTTGGGAGAGTTGTAAAGAGGTTTTGATTTGATAAAAGGAATTCATACATTTTAGAGATGATTGAAAATAACCGAAAAGTTCCGACATTTCCAACGAGATGATGAATGTCTTAAATGTCTCTGCTGGCCCTCGGCATTCAAAGGCAGTTCAAAAGTTGGACTTAAATGGACAAGAAAGACCACGACGGTCGGGGCTTTTCACGGAAGGCACACAAATGACATCGACATCGTCGCTCGTTCTGCGCCGTTGTCGAAATACAGTCGACTCCCTCTAAGTCGAATTTTCACGGGATATCAAAATTAGTTCGAGTTAGAGGATGGTTTTTGTATGGACAATGAGGGTAATGCCAAAATAAATATTTTCGAAATTCGACTTAGAGGGAGTTTGACTTAGTGGGAGTCGACTGTATATACTTTCAACAAAAAATCGGTCCGTAGAACAACACATTGGTCTAAATGGACTTTGTCTAGCTCGGGGCAAATGGGGGCTCAACAAATGACGTCTTGATGCAGATTCGTCGCAGAATCACCCTTGGCAACCGATGTTATTTCTGTCGAAACAGCTAGGGTCAAAACTCCTAACTCGAAGGACCGAAACCATTCTCCACAAGACTTTTATCCTAACAGTATTCTTATATGGAGCGTCAGCACTCGACGGTAAGTAAAACGGCAGAGCAGATTCTCGGTACCTTCGAAAGTTCTGCGGATATATATAGGATATATGGTCCTGTCTGCGAGGAAGGAGAAGATACAACCCCAAATTCTACGAGCTGTACCAAGATGTGGATGTAGTCAGGAAGGCAAAGAACCATCAACTACACCGGCTCGGCCACATCGAGCGTATGGACAACAACGCTCCAGCTACGAGTAAGAGGGTCTTCGAATTCTAGCCTACAAGTTTGAGGAAAAGAGAAAGACCGAACCTCCGGTATAGAGATCAAGCGGGGATGCTAGACAACATAGTCTTGACGACTGGCAGCAGCTTGCCCGGGACCATCAAGGATGAGGGCAGCTATAGCTCAGGCTCAGCACCCTCAGGCCTGAAAAGTAAGCAAATGATCTACTTTTAGATGATGGGGTGAAACTATAGACGCAGAAGATTGAGTGAGTTATAGGAATTTTCATAGATCACCACTTGTGTTAGTCGTCAACATTCAAGACTGCTTCTGGGATACATTCTCTTCATGGCCCTACTGGTCGGAGTGAATCCGAGTATCAACCAATAGGTTCCTCCAAATATGGCGATCGATGGCTGGATGTTGTGGTAATAGGGTAGACACTGTCTGGCGTCAACCTGGCGATGCCCAGTGTTGTAATCATCAACTGTGCTTATTTTACCTTCTAGTGGTAGCCATCGGATACTGGTTGATGTCCATCCGGACGCATCTTGCTAAAGTTAAAGGTGCGAGTGTTGAACAAGGGAAAATAGCAGCACTATAAAGACGACAGCGGATGAACTCTCTCGATGGGGTCAAGGGTAACGTGACAGCCTCAAATGGAAGCACCACTTTACTAGTTAGTTGTTTCACACCAGATTGGTTGAGGCCTTTCTCCGTTTATGTACACCAGCTTAATCACACAGGTTAAGAGTCGAAGATTATTCGAGGCGGAACTAAGTTGTCCATGGTTCTTCCAATCGCCATCAACGCAGTCCGAACCAAAGATAACACGCATAACTTTTCTCTCGAAACGACCAAGGGCTTGTTGATCAGCTTTCAATGGAGATCGATTTCAAACGATCGATGCCTTTGTGTCGTAGAGCAACCAACACTGGGGCGATCTTGTACAAAGCCAATATGGTCTTTCAGGATAGGTCATCTTGAAGCAGCGACGGATAGCAGCTATGCACACTTCGTTTGATTACCGTATTGTAGTTGCTAGTACTGTTCTCCGTGGAGCATCAGAGTTGTACCTGCGCATAGTATCGTTCTGGCAAGACGAGGTTATTGTGCGTCGTTCATGTTTAACCAAAAACGTCGATGTCAGGAGCGGATGCCAGCCACCGTAAGTACTTTTGGACGATCGCACCTCAACTGTGGGCCAGTGAATTTTGCCATCTTCTCAAGTAGGAAACAAGTTTAATGCACGATGCCGTCAGTCATTTGAAGGTAAAATTTAATAAGTATGCAGTTGACAGATGTCAATAATTTTGCTTACTTTTAGACTTTTTTTTTCTTTTCGGAGGATTTTTGAAACACTACTGGAGCACTCAGACTCAAAACTGGTCCATTGTACCGCCAGGTAGCAACCTACTGCAGTGCCGTTAATTTGATCCCTACGGCAAATGGTGACTGGACCAGATTCGACTTCACTGGGATTCGAACCTGGGACCCCTCTAACTTGGAGCAGGCACTTAACCAACTGCGCCATCCAGTCGCTTTTGTTTTTAGATACTTTGGAATTTCAATAAACTCTTATTCAATCCAATAGTTTCCAGCCTCTTGCAGAGTCAAAAAACTCTACCGCTCCTCGTCCTTAAAAGCAGTTCATTTCTCTCGAGGTTGAATTTAATGCGTCCTGAATTTTTATCGGCGATGCACGGTACCCTCCCGTATCACATGTGAATTGGCAATTTAATCGCTATCGCAACATCCACACAATTTCATTAAGACGAAGCGAAAAGCTTTTGTACTAAGGTGGGCGACTTCTGAGGACATATCCGCTCCCAAAGGGATCACACGACATTAAAACCGGCAATAAAACGTTTTTACAGTCCAACTGCAACTTTATTGCGCAGTTCTCCTCCTTCGAGTAATCGCAATCCAGGACGTCGTGAGGAAGGCAACTTCAGCACTCCGTATGCACTTTAACGACATTGTCAGCCCGACGCGGCGTGTCTCCGACTAACGAGGCCATCGTAAAACTTCGAATACTCAACAATCGTCGATACAAACCAATCCGCAGCAATTGCGCTCCTTTACAGCGCCATTAAGACGTGGAACAGAGTAACTTCCCAACCAATTGCCCAATTGGTGCATGGCCCTGTGGTTGGCACTCTTCGAATGCAGTGCCCTTCCGGGTCTCGTATTCATCATCGCAGCACAAGCTGCGACTAACCATAAACTCTTGCCTCATCAGCACAAAGTAAACAGAGGCAGCTCCTTGTGGTGGGACGTGGCGAAATGGAAGCCATGAGAACTGGATACACTGTCGCTGGCACCCACTCTAATGACTCAAAGTGATTTCTTGCCGTGCGCCGTGCCGTCTTCGTTGACATTTTCACTGCCAAAGTTACGATAACCCAAACCTCCTCCGATTGATGCAGTGAGAGATAAGATTGGGTCTGGGGGCAGCACAAAGGGAAGCGCATCTGTGCGATGAAGTAATCTCTGGCTCCGGTTCGGTCTGATGCAACACAATGTTGCACATCTAATCAAAACATTGGCTGGTGGTGGTGCAGCTTCTGGAGGACCACCCCGAGTCGGTTCCCGCTGAGTGGCGGTTTTTATTTGGCGGGAATATCAATTTACAGATCGTGCTTATAAATAGCCCACGCGCAATTAAGGGCTCCCCTGCACGCCACATGGCAGATTAGCCAGCAGCACTGCATATGCAGCTCCCGGGAGGTGGTCGCAGGCAAGGTGTGGCAGGGCAGCTCACAGTTGCGTTTACATTGCGCTGAAAATAATGCTGGGGGATTTTTAATTGCAATTGGATTACTGCCTAGTGGACTAGAATCGGAGTGGATTCACCGTGGAACGTGTTCATTATCGTGCGGCATTATAATGCTCCGATAGCGAGGGCTTTGTGTTGTTTTGCAGGAAAAACCACTTGATCTCTGTTTTAACTCATAAGAGGGAATTAATGGGCGATTATGTGTCATCAGTTGGACGTGCATGGGTGTGGCGGTAATTAGTCCCCATAAAGAGGGCAGGATATATTGGATTGCACAAAAGCCCTGGCCTGGTAGCCTGCTAGTAAGTGCAATTTTAATGAATTCCATGTGGCCGACGAAGTGCTCTTAAATGCAGAATAGTGAGTAGGATGTTGACCTCATGCAAATCATTAAATTGTCGACATTTTGAATGAAGGGTGAATCTAAACAGTTGAAGTGTTGGACATTGTTCTATGCTCTACCGCGGATTATGTTTTGTAATTGGATCATAGCTCGATTATTGCAGTGGATTATAACACTCTGGACGATTTGCGCTGAATTTTTAATAAATTTGTTCCGGTTACGGTGGAACACAAACAGAGAAATTATCGAGAAGAATAGACAATTTCACACAGATTTACAGCCCTGACAGTTGGGCACTGCTTCAATTTATCCAGAATTAGACTTTTCGCTTGGTCTCGATAAAGATTTCGAAGTCTGGGTTCCCAAACAACACCTTTGATATTTTCACAGCTCTACCTCTTTCGTGTCACTGACAATCCTTAAAGAGTGTAACTGCCTAGAAAAAGCTTCTCAACCAATTGGCGTTGTACCTAACAGTTAATGTCCCAAACAGCGATTAAACACCATACCACTCCTGAGATCTTGATGGGGATCATCTGAGACGTCCTGTTGTGCGCTTTAATTATGTCGATTTGATAATCCATCAACGACACGGTAATAATAGTTATCGCGTAGCCCACGTTTTTCTTTCCAGACCTGACAGCCATTCATGTCTAACGGCTGCAAGTGGTCATAAGTCTCTGTAGACAAATCTGATGAACCACAATTTGCTGCTTAAAGACTAATTAAAGAAATCAACTTGTTTCCCTTTGATAGGGAAGACGAAGAAGATTGACTTTAAACAAGTTAATCTGGATGACAGTTTAGTCTCATGTGAATGCATTAGCATTCTAGATTCAAGCTTGTGAATCAAAGTGTATGATCGACTAGCTGACACAAATCTTGACGCAGTCCAATAACTCAACTCTAACTAACTTTATGGTTCCTCCACGGCTCGTAGGACAATGTTAAATGAAATAAAAGCGTGGGCCACCTCCGAAATGCTCGTAAATTGATTACGAGCTGTCCGAAACTTAAGGAGAAGGTATTCATTAACCGGCACGTAAACAACGTGGGGCACCAAATACAAGTGTCAACGACAAATTTGAAAGACAGGAAATAAATTAAAATTCACATTAATAGTTCGACTCCGTCAACACATCCCAGCATGCTCTGCTAGCGATAAAATCTCGAAGAGCCCACATCATTTTTTCTTTACAGTCCAGCATTCCATCAAGAAAAGTGGGAGGAGAGAGAACACGGCGTAAGTCGAAAACTTGGGCTACGTCTCCCAAACTGCAGAATTCTCAGGAAAATTGGAAAATCCTTCATGTAAGTAAGTGGAAGTAAGGTGCCTTTTAAGAGTGAAGTATTGGGAGGACTCTATCAGCGCTGTGCTGTATCATTTTGTTCCCCTAAATTCATGTACCCAATTGTGCAGGGTGGGCCAAATACAAGTTTCTTTTTAAAAATGCAATAAAATAAACAATTTTTTCCATGTGTTATAGCTTCATTAGTAAGAACAAACATTCCCATTAATTATGAAATACGACGTCGTTCAAGTGGCTGTGTCGGCTGGCTTCGCAGTAGCACATTCTGTCACCCCAATTTTCCAAGGCCTTGTTGATGGTTTTGGGCTATAGCTTACGGATTGCTTGGATGATATTGGCCTTAAATGCTTGAATCGTTTCTGGATTGTTGGCATAACATCAGTCCTTCATGGTTCCCCACAAAAAACACGATTTGGGAATTTAGTGCGGAAAAGATCGATTGTGGCATGGCGCGTCATCCTGCATGAACCAGAGGTCGTCCAAATCCATGTCGTCAATTCAGTAAAAAAAAAAGTCGGTTACCATGGATCTGTAACGCCCAGCGTTGACCGAAACGTTCTTCCCAGTCCCATTTTCGAAGAAAATTAGTCCAATGATGCCACCACTCCACAATCCGCACTAAATTGTCATCTTCTGTGGATGCATTGGCTTCTCGAGAATAACATGCGGGTTTTCCGAGCCCCAGATGCGGCAATTTTGTTTGTTAACGTAGCCGTAGCCGCCGGGATGAAAATGCGCCTCGTCAGAATAGATGATTTTTCGCCCAAAATCGTTGTCCAATTCAAGCTACTCAAAGGCCCAAACTGCCAAGCGATGGATGGTCACGCGCCTTCAATTGCTGAGTCAATTGAGATCGATGGCGAGTTGATGTTCGTGAATTGAGTCTCAAACTCTCGGCCACAGCAGCCACATTCTCATCTGTGAGCATCGTACGACGATGGGGATCTTGAGTGTTGTCCACTAGCATACCAGTCTCATGAACTTTTGCACAAACTCGCGTACAGCAGTCGAGGTGGGTGCTTCATTTCGGCCAAAACTTCTTTTCAAAAAGCACACTTTTTGGGCTACACAGCACTCACTTTGGAAATAAGTTTTCAATATTTCCCAATGCTGTTCAAACATAAAGGGGCTCATTTTGTCCTGCGGAGATATGATACTGACTTTCTGTCAAGATTCTGAGCGAGAAACAGCTGTCATTGATTTACGCCTTGACAGCATAAGCAGTTCTGACTCCTAACTGGAATGACACTGGCTCGGATGTCACCTCGGACTGTAGCACCACCATTATTATTATTATTATCCGGAGAAACCTCTTTTATCCGGATCATATGCATAGCCATTCAGATCTCACAAAACTAATTACAGTTAACATGAATTAATGTAAGAACCTGTTAAAAATTAGTTCTGTTTAATTTTGTTTAAACCTCTAATAACCAGAAAATTCGATGATCCGGCAGGCTGTTGGTCCGGATAAACATTTTTGATTTGGATATACATTTTTGATTATAGCCGTAACTCGTAGCTCGTAGCAGTATGTGGACCGCCAAGGACTTATTAAAGATCCCTTCCTAGCCAGCTCATCCATTGTCCTCGATTAACATAGATAACATAATGGTCACCTTCTGAGCACATTGTCTGCACCTTTGGTGACGAAGTTCAGGGATCCATGGTGCAGTTCAAATCCAATTACTTATACCCTCAATTCATTAACCCCATTTTTTCAAATTCGCCCAAGCTTGAATCTGTTGTCTCACTGAATCCATCTCCCCCTTTGATTCTACGAGTAGTTCGCACTCCCCACAAAATAGTTAATCTCCTTAAATTAATTTTCAACTTAAAATCAAATTTCCACCAACAGAATTCAGATTTTTTCCCAAAACCCCGACAGATTAAGTCCCACCCTTTGAAACGTTGAGATCAACAACGAAAGCATTCAACCCGACTGAATGATGATGTCACATCAAACAAAGCTGAGGACCATTTAAAGGGTTTGCCTTTCCGAGGCGATGCTGCCGTGGAATGGTGCGCGCTCCTCGCAGCAATCTTCACCAGAGTTGGTCGCAGCTAAGTTTCCAGAGTCAATTGCACAAAAACTCACTCGTGTTCGCTGCCCATTAGAAAGGCATAAACCACTTGTACGCTCGCGCTCACCCCAGCACTGGGGAGACGATATGACAAACGAGTGCAATTTATATCTACTTAAGGCCCTCCTCTCATGAACGAGGGGTGCCTCCTCGCGAAGACGGGGAGTTGGAATGTGCCACGCTAAGTGCCAACAATTGAAAAGGAATCTATGGTGCCATTAAATTGGCTTCATTGGGTCTGCATAGTTGTGCTTCGTGTCGTGGTTTGAACTCCTTGACGCAAGTAATTTTACCCCCTTGCAAATTGCTTGCGTGAAAATCCCCTCTGCCGTGAAATCTATGAGCCGCCTTTGGCATCCGCAATTAGCACCACCAATTACCGAGTTCCAATGCGTTCCATTACTTCCGAATCGCTGGCGAACTCGCCCTTCACATCCATCGGCGACACAACATTCATCAGCACAGGAAACGAAACGTCGCCTCTCACTCTGGCTCGGCCAACGCGCCGCACACTTTCCAGCGGGCATGTCATCGTGTCACAACAGATCTGCCGAACGCATCGCATCTCCGCCGGACCAGTTTATGCATTCGACTCCTCGACCGCCGCCGCCCAAAAGGCAAGAACAAAAAACTACGGGAACGAGTCAAAACTGCATGTTGCCATGTAGAACTGTACATATGTTGCGGTCGCTCTTGGCCATGTGCCCAGTCTGATTTTCCAGAATTTCTCGTCCAACAAATCATTATTTCTGTCAGTCAGTGGACGAACTGGAGGGAATAAATTCAGAATCTGGCCAAACAGTGCCGCCTCCAGTTCAACAACCTTCAGCGCGCGCGTAGCTGCTGCCCAATATGCCAAACAGCAATCCGGTCTGACGACGACAAGAACGACGATGTCGATGTCGACGTCGACAACGCGTCGATGGATGCATCCGCAGAGGTGAAATGCGGATTGGCCCTTTTTCGTTGGTCATGGTCTCTGGTCTCATGGTTCCTCGGTTCCGTGCTCTCACAGTGCCTTTGTTATGCATATGTGCATGTCGGTGGGCCAACAGGTTTCCCACTGCCGACGCCGTCCTGCACTTGTTGACTTTACACTCACGTGCAGCCAGCTGGAAGACGGTTGCCCGGTGTCTGGGAGCAGGGTTCCTGGAAAGTGCACGGCTACCGTGGAGTTCCCTGCTCTCGTGTATGTACGACGAGTAAATGGCTTTCTGTGGACATAAAGCATCGCTTGCTGCCACTATGAGTGTTGGGCGATGCAGTTCCTAGAGATGCCTCACGCAAATGGCCAAAGTGCAATGAATCTGCCGTCGTCGTGTCGTTCTGTCTTTTGGTCTCGCTCGTTCTTTTTTGCGTCGTCGTTCCTTAACCCGTTTTGTAGTCAGTCGCAGCACGGCGCAGCGCAGCACCTTTTGGGCGATAAAACTTGTCCTGCGACTTTCTCGCAGTTGACTGCATCCGAAGCCAAGAACGAGATGATATAAGATGGTCGATGGATATTTGATTCTGGGCATAAATTTAAGTGCCGAGCATTCCCACTCGTCTGCGAGGAATAATTGTGTAATCTCCCCGATTGGAGATGCTTGCGATGGAGTTCTTCCCTCGGATTCCTGGCCATGGGAGGTGGAGGCATGGGACAGGTTTGGAATGATTATCGACGGAATTAAAATATAATTAAATTCGATGTTGGTAGCATCTTGTCTCTAACGAGATATTCAGCACGGTTGAAGAGCATTTCTGAAATAACTCGCAGACTTGTGTAGGAAATGACCACCTCCTGGAAGTGGAGGAACTCGTCGGTGGGAGCAGGAGGCGGTGTGGACGGAATCTCTTAAATGTGCTTACTCGATGCAAAACTGTGTGCTTAGTTTGTCACAAACGAGCCACTGGGTAGACGCAAAAGGAAGAGCTTCTTATTCGATTGAATCATGACTATAACGGTAAGTTATGTTAAATACCTCATAAAATTACCGCATTTCCTGTGGTTTTGCTTGAGGATATCATAACGTACCCCAGGAAATGCATTTTAATGAGGAGATGTCTTTTAGACTCACCAAAATGCGAGGATCTCCATTGAATACCGAGAATGAGCAATTAACCAGACCAAATAGGCAACAAATTAACTTTTCAGTCTACGAACACTACTGTTGAAGAATTCAGTTTTTAAGGTTATGTTGCATCAGGCTTGGCTGCGCCACTGTGACGGTGAGTAGGATGGCGGCACGCTTACGGTTGCACTGCTTACTCACCGTCACCGTGGCCCAGGTTAAAACGGAACCTCTATAATTTCAGTGTGTTCGTCCCTCCGTCTGCCCGTCACACTTTTTTATCTCCGAAGTGTATGTAAAAAGAAATCGGCATGAAATTTTGGAATTAAGTAGTTTAGGCCCAGATATCATTTTTCATGCACGAAAAGTTCACCATATAGGTGAAGTTTCTATGGATTCTGAAACATTGTCGTACACCCTGGAGTTATGTATATATCAGTCGACAGATATTTTGAAATCAGGTTGAGATTGCCTTCAACATCTTTTAGTCCAAAGTACCGTTTGAAAAATATGGAGCCCCCATTTCTCAACCAGTGTTTAAGAATTAAAAATAAAATGGTTCATTTAAAACCATTTAAACCATTCTGGCTCAAATAGTTTTGGAGATATTGGCCAAAAACGGTAAAACATTGACACGCGAATTGTGAAAATCTGAAAACGCAGTTTTGTAGGTCAGACGATATTATAAATAAAGGGTGGGCTAAATACAAGTTTTTTTTTTTAAATGCAATAAAATTAACAAAATCAAGTTTTTTCCGCACATTGTAGCTTTTTTAGTAAGAACAAACATTCCCACTAATTATGAAATACAACGCCGTTCAAGTGGCTGCCTCGGCTGGCTTCCCAGTAGCGCACCCTAACTGTCACCCCAATTTTCCAAGACCCAGTTCATGGTTTCGGGCTGTAGCTCATGGAATGCTTGGATGATATTGGCCTTAAGTGCTCGATTCGTTTCCAGATTGTTGGCATAACATCGATCCTTCACGGTTCCCCACAAAAAAAACCGTCCAAAGGGGTCAAATCGCAGCTCCGAGGCGGCCAATTGACATCGCCAAGACGGCTGATAACACGATTTGGGAATTTGGTGCGCAAAAGATCGATTGTGGGATGGCCTGTGTGGTATGGCGCGTCATTCTGCACGAACCAGAGGTCGTCCAAATCCATGTCGTCAATTCAGTAAAAAAAAAAGTCAGTAAACATGGCTCTGTAACACCCACCGTTGACCGAAACGTTGTTCCCCGCCTCATTTTCAAAGAAAGATGTTCCAATGATGCCACCACTCCATAATCCGTATCAAATCGTCACTCTCTGTGGATGCATTGGCTTCTCGACAATAACGTGCGGGTTTTCCGAGCCCCTTTTGCCGTAATTTTGTTTGTTAACGTAGCCGGTGAGATGAAAATGGGCCTCGTCAGAAAAGATGATTTTTCGCCCAAAATCGGTGTCCAATTCAAGCTGCTCTAAGGCCCAAACTGCGAAGCGATAACGAAACGGATGATCACGCACCTTCAATTCCTGAGTCAATTAAGTAAGCGAATAATCCGAGATCTTTGTTCAGAATTCTCCTCAGGCTAGTGGGTGAAATTTTGAGCTGTTGAGATCCATGGCAAGTTTACGTTCGTGAATTGAGTCTCACACTCTCGGCCACGGCAGAAATATTCCAATCTGTGCGCAGCATACGACGACGGGGACCATGAGGGTTGTCCACTAGCATACAAGTCTTACGAACTTTTTACATAAACTCGCGTACAGCAGTCGCGGTGGATGCTTAATTTCGGCCAATAACGCACTTCTTTCAAAAAATGCACTGTTTGGGCTACACAGCACTCACTTTGGAAATAAGTTTTCAATATTTCCCAACGTTGTTCAAGTGCAGAGCGACTCATTTCCTTCCGTGGAGGAATAATATTGACTTTCTGTCAAAACTTCGAGCGGGAAACAGCTGTCAGTGTCAAAATAACCTATCATTTGAAAGAAACCTCCAGGTGACCCACCCTGTATAAAAATATCGATTTATGTGCAAATACCGAAATATTAACTATTTATAATTTAAAGATTATCACTTTCGCACAAAAATTCCACGTTGAGATCGACAACTGAACACGAGTCTCACTGGTGTCTCTCACATTCATTTGAACCCTTAAATGCCCGACAACAATATACAAACAGCAGGCATGAGCAGTGATTTGTTATGATGGAAGGGATTTTATGCTTTAGATAAATTTAAATAGAGATATAATAATAAAAATAATGACGGCGCTACAGACCGAGGTGGACTTGGGCCTTGAAATTAGAGTCAGTAAGACTAGATCCCTACCTTGAGTAGGTACATGCTCTGCGACAGCATGGCTCTGCTTTTAAGATTTAACGAAAGGCACATTTTCAAATGAAAAGCACATGTGTGGCGGTAGGCTAGAATGGCGTTCACAAAAATCTGAAATTTGATGCGCCACAAAGTCTATTGGCACCATTTCATTGTTTGTCATAGTCAGCACATAGTCAGCAACATAGAGCTGTTTCTATGGTTTCTGTCGATTAATTTGGAATATTTCAAAGGTTCTAGTCGACCGTACTATTTTGCAAGCACTCGCGAACGTTCAAAACAACGCTCGTACTCGTCGACCTCTCTCTCCGCTCTTCTGCTCTGTTGCGCTGTTGCTCTGTTGGTCTGTTGTTCTGTTGCTCCAACAGACCAACAGTTGGAGTGTTGGTCTGTTGCTACAATTGCGAGACCAGGATGGATGAATGGTCAGACGGACGCACGGACGCATGGACTCTATACTGCTAGAATGGATCAACTACGACAGACTACTCGTGGAGGCGGAGACAAACAGCGCGCTATCTAATCATCAGTTTGGTTTGGTTTGAAACGGTGGTACACTTACACAGTGGCAAAGGAGATCAGGGAAGTGGAACTCGCTACAAATGCAGCGGTCTCAAAAATAAAAGATTGACTAGAGACAGTTCGCCTGGAATTAGCTGAACACAAGACAGAGACTGTCTCATGACCAATCGCACAAGTGTGGACAAACTTCCGGGTTGGAAATCAGACGATCAAGTCCAAGGTGTACCTTAAGTACCTTGGAGTGATGCAGGTTGTCCTCTAAAGCACACATAAGTTATGCCAGCGAGAAGGCATCACGTACGCACTCTCCCGAATGCTCCCGAACAAAAGTGGTTCCGGATGCGAGCGCAGGGTGCTACTCTTAAGAGTAGTCAGTTCGGTCTTGTACGCTGCTCCTATTTGGTAAGGAGCATTAGCAATAAGACAATCAAGACTGATGCTGACATCGGTCTACAGACTATGTGCAATCAGGACCATCAGCGGTCTTAGGACGTACACACCGAAATTATAAAGTTTTCTAAAATGCACCTTTTCAATCTTTACTTCCGAACGGACTCAAACCTGGGGCGATTTTCCCCTGGCACGGTGCGCAAGTTTTTCCCTTAGAAAATAACTTCATTCATCTCATTCTTCACGGTCCGTGAACCTCAATGAGTCCTACCGCGCCCATTAAACCGTCGTGTACCACCAGCGCCTCACGGCAGCAGCATCATCGGGCCAGTGACTTGAGCCAACCGCGTTCAAAGACGAAGAGCGTGATTAAAAAGACGCATAACGGCATCCGCTGACGACGCATTCTAATCTAAAGTTATTCACCTCCCGGCGCGGTCGCATGAATGCATTTCTCGCCAGATGTCGTGCCGCCCTATACGACGCTCTACGTTCCCGCGCGATGAGTGTGCCTTCAATTACCCCCCGCGCCGTTGCTAATTGCCGTCATGTAAGGCTACTGCTCTTAAGAGCGTTTCGCAAGCGTTTTCTCGCGTCACCAACGAAAAGATCTTGCATGCAATCTCCGCCATGCACTACATCTTGTGTCTCTCCACGAGGTCTGACAGTGTATCTCGTTGGATCGTTAAGTGCGGATGGAATCTCTAATTGAAGCGGATGAGTCAGTGTGACGTCTGGTCACTCAGAGGCATACTGCTCTATTCGTTATTCGCGTCCATGGCCGCATCATCGTACACCCAAGACGCAACACCAGCTGTGCGACGTTTTGAATGCCAATGCCTGAGCATGACTTCACCGGCAAGCGCGACTACTGTGCGAGAGACTGCTTGGGCCGTTCTACCAAAGAGACTGCTGCGAACGAGGAGATACGCGAGTCTTCATCTGATCTCTTGCGAGTGACTCTGAGTTATGCTGCATGTGAATGACACTCGTTGACCTTTAGCGCGCTTGAATTGCACAGAACAGTCGCCCCCTGGATCCGGGTGAAGTGACAGGAATCAGGGATCGTATTGCTTTTGCGTGCAAAGTGGCGAATTTGCGGGGAGTGCTCGTGACTAATTGCATTTGCCGTGGCAAAGGTTGGCGCTGCACGCATGTGTGCGGACGCAACCTCACACCGCCAAGACTGCCGAGAATCATTTCCTTTCACTCCGAGTCATAAGTCCGACAGATACATGTGTTCATTCGATGTTCACTACGTGTAACCTTCGGTGGGTGGGAGCAGCTAAAATTTAAATCAAACACCCGTCAGACTGTCAACAGCGTGAGTGCTCCGTGTTACTTAACACCGGCAGCCTCTAATTAGTTATGTCAAGCATGTGCCTCCACGATACAAGTTGAACAACAAAAACAGACTTAATCTGTTGCCTCAGCCTTTGGGGAGGCCTTGTTGAGTTGTCGGCAAGTGCTGGACAATTGGAGCTAATGGTCGCTGGTGAATGTTTCAGCAGGAGATTAAGGCGCATTTGAACAACTCGAGGAGTTGTGTGCTGGATACACTTTCGAAGGCACTTGGGGGCGATGTTCTTAGGCGGGGACGCGTGTGTGGATAATCCCATTCGCAGTGATTGGGATAGATAAGCTATGATATGACTGCCAAAGGCAGGACTGCGGGAGTCCGTCGAGACTCCTCCAGAACGGACGGGAGGGATGAAGGTATCTGAGCAGAGAAACTGTGGCGCATCGCATTTCTGCTTGATATGAAGCGCACGATTCACAGCTTCTGTGTCAGTGACGTAAGGAGACAGGGAAAATGAAAATCTCTCACGAGACAAGGAGTGCTACAGTGGTGTACAGAAAAATGTAAACACTGACTGTGGGAAGGTCACATTTTAATGGTTTGTTCGATTAAGTGGCGACTGGATGGGGCATTTGGTTAAATGCCTGCCCCAAGTGAGAGGGGTCCCAGGTTCGAATCCCAGTGAAATCGAATCTGGTTCAGTCACCACTCTCCGTTGGGATCAAATGAACGGCACTGAAGTAGGTTGCTACCTGGCAGTACAATGGACCAGTTTTGAGTCTGAGTGCTCCAGTTGTGTTACAAAAAATCCTCCGAGAAAAAAAAAGTGGCGCTTGGGCCAGAATCTAATAGGCTCACGGACGCCTTTGGGTTATCGCTAACCACCGTTGTTAAGAGATCCCAAAACCATCGTGTTGAGTCAAAAACTTGTTGGATCTTCAAATTTAACACTCGAAGTTTCTGTAAGAGGAACATGCGTTTGTCGAGCGCTGTATGTCTGGCCTTAGCTTTTTATTCGTCAACCACGCTCCCTGCGGGACTGTCGTTAGGCCAGTCTTCTGCAAATCATTTGCAATAAAAAGACGGCGAACTTTTTGCCACGTCACATTTTGGCGTTCCAAAGGGCGAACTATAGAGGCCACATTTTTGTCGATGCTGTCGATGGGTAACATTCCTGCTTAAACACAGTCCGAGATCGTCCTGAACATGCTGATAATCCTGATTGTATAGAGCCTGTGCCGCCGTGACGTAGTGGGTAGGTGCGTCGACTCCTACGCTCGATGTTGTCAGTTCGATTCCCGAAAAATCACCTAAAAATTTTTTTCACGGCTCCACCGAGTCATTGGCAATGCTCAAAGAATATAACTGTCTAGAAAGTTATATAGGACCGTAGCGCCGTCATTATTATTATTATTATAGTTGACCACACAAACTGAAAGGAAAGAAGACCGATTACACCGAGAATATAGCAATGAACGCAGCCCACCTAGAAGCAGGATAACTTTGAATAGAGTTATTATCTTCCAAACATACTCAACGGGTCTAATATTTAGGGAAACAATAGGTAAATAAGATGCAGGCATTCAAAAGCTACTTGCAGCCTTAAATAAAAGTCCAGTTGAGATAGTTAAAATATAGAGTTTGAATTTTGAAGTGAAAGTGTGAAGTTCCAATATAAAATTTAGCTCAAAAACAATAAAACACACCGATGGTCTACTTAAGCCATCACGATGCGTTTTTGGTTGTGCTACGAATATGTGTAGCGAGCTGGAAATATTTTGGCAGTTCAAGAACCAGTCTACTCGTGACTTGCATGTCATATGATAGTTCGCAGGAACTCGAAAGAGAGTTACTGTAAGTGCCTTATGGTTGTCAGAGAATTAAAATGTTTCAAAATATGCATCAAGTTAAAAGGATTTATTTAAATAATGCAACAGAACATTAAGTGCAGGAATGAATGATAATTCGACAAGGTCTTCGTGGAACACATCTGTTAAAAAACACTCTCAAGTGAAGGTGACCTACAGTCTCATATTGACAGTAATACTCTCCAGAATTACCAGTGACTCGAGAGAGGTGGAGCCGTGAATCCGGCAACAATTATCGAGCTGCATTCCTGTTCAATGTTGCCTTTATAATCAGCGTATTGTTTGAACGTCTAAATCCTTTATGCTCCGCCTCACGCAACAACTAACAGGTAAGATATATTTGTTTGTTTCAAGTAGGTCCGAAACAATTAGTTCTTTACAGCGATCGGAAGAGAGATGAGATTTGGCTAAAATGGAAAAAGTGACTGTTGTGTTTCAATAAAACCATTAAAGAGACTGAAGACAGACTTAAAGGGCTCTGCTTGGTACGAAGGTGCTCCAAAAAAGGCAAAAACGCCTATTTTGCAGAGTTTAAAAAATTATTTTTTATTAGAAGGGTTAAAGTAGCTGGACAAAGTGTTCGCGCTGAAAGGAGACAACGAACAGTCCTCAATCCGGGATTACGTTAAAAAGAAACGTGAAGAGCTAGAGAAGAGATATGTAGATATGTACTGGCTCATTGGATACCATTCAAAGCTAAGTATCGACAACAAATTGCTTATATATAAGCAAGTAGTAAAACCTGTCTGGACGTACGGTGTACAACTCTGGGGTTGTACCAAACCAAGTAATAGGAAAATACTACAGACTTTTCAAAACAAAGTTCTAAGAACCATCGTCCTCGCACCTTGGTATATAAGAAACGACGATATCCACAGAGATCTTGGACTGTTCTACCAAGATGAAATTAAGACTTTTGCTCGTAAGCATAAGCGTCGCCTTGAGGAGCACGTTAACCCTGTAGTTCTTCCGATTCTTAATGGAAGTAATACTATTCGCCGTCTACAAAGGACTAAACCACTTGATCTAGCACGGTGAAATCAACCCGCGTGTATTTGTAAGCAGGAACTTTCAGTGGAGAGTCACCTGCCTAATGTCTCTAAATTACGAAATGTAAACTGCTGGATAAGTGACTAACTTAGTTGTAGTAATGTAGTATTTTATTTGAAGGGAGGTGTTTTTACTGGGTAAAAATCAATTTCGCTATGAGGGAAAGGTCCCCATAGTGTCTTTTGCAGATTTCCACCTACCCTCGCAAAAAAAAAAAAAAAAATCCGGGATTCAACGGGGTCGAAGTCCGGATGCCGGTGAAATTGATCCGGTTGTCTGGTGTTAGGCTAAAAAATTCACGATGTTCGGTTCTAGGATCTCCAAATCGTGCAAACATGCCTCGGTTTTCGGCAAAAACCTGTGCTGTTGCATGAATTTACCAATCTGATACTGGAGACAATAGTGTGATGGGCACCTGCCAATACGGTAGGTTTCCATAAATTGTAGAGGATTTGTAGCCCGTAGAAGAATAGGCAAAATGAGCTGGTCTGGAGATAAACGAAAATAAGACAAAATACAACCTCATGACGTAGAGCAAAAATCGATCTTTCTCTCACCAATTAAAATTGAAGTTGAAAGAAGAAGAAAACAAGACTCCGAACTCAACAAGCGGCATAGTTCTCAAGGTAAATATATATAAAATATACCTAAGCCACACTGAGCACATAAACACCAATGCTTTGACTGAAATAGTCTTTGAATCCAAGCCTCCTGGTTCGAGAAGGAGAAGAGATTGACTTCAACTTCAACGACTTCATCGATTTCAACAGCGACTGGAAAATGGTTTTGAAGTGGAAGTTGATGTGTTGATCCGGAATCGAACCAAGTACCTTCGCCCTTGGAGTCAATGCAGTCTCCCTCTATGTTACGGCAACCACGGCATGGCCGTAGGGAAACTTGAGTCAACTAAACCAATCGAGCGAATACACAGACATGATACACTGTAGCTATACTACCATCTTCGTTCAGTTTCGTTAACATTTTTTTACACACTTTAATTTTGTGGGGGATTTTGTTAAAGTTCCCAGAAAAAATCTATACTCTTTGAAAGTTGACGATATATTTGATTACTTTTCGTTCAGTTCTAACATAAGCTTAAGTTTTCTTAAGTCAGTTACGCCACTGTTGACTGAAACGTTGTTCCCAGCCCCATTTTCAAAGAAAAATGGTCCATTGATGCCACCACTCCACAATCCGCACCAAACTGTCACTCTCTGTGGATGCATTGGCTTCTCGACAATAACGTGCGGGTTTTCCAAACCCCAGATTCGGCAATTTTGTTTGTTAACGTAGCCGTAGCCGCCCAGATGAAAATGCGCCTCGTCAGAAAAGATAATTTTTCCCCCAAAATCGTTGTCCAATTTAAGCTGATCTAAGGTCCAAACTGCGAAGCGATAACGAAGCGGATGGTCGAGCGACATTATTTGCTGAGTCATTGGACCTTGTAAGCGAATAATCCGAGATCTTTGTGCAGAATTCGAATTCTCCTCAAGCTAGTGCGTGAAATGTTGAGCTGTTGAGATCGATAGCGAGTTATTCACCCGAAGGAATTCAATGCAAAGACCACAAGCCTTAAAAACACTGATTGTAGACCTAAGTGGGAAAGGAGCTTAACCAATTTGTTCTCAAAGCGTATGCTAAAAAATGTTCGTGAATTGAGGTGTGAGACTGGCTGGGCCACAGCAGCCATATTCTCATCTGTGGGTACGACGACGGGGATCATGAGTGTTGTCCACTAGCATACCAGTCTCATAAACTTTTTGCACAAAATCGCGTACAGCAGTCGCGGTGGGTGCTTCATTTCGGCCAAAACATCTTTTCAAAAAACGCATTGTTTGGGCTATACAGCACTGACTTTGGAAATAAGTTTTCAATATTTTCCACTGTTGTTCGAGCATAAAGCGACTCATTTCGTTCCGCGGAGGTACGATACTGACATTCTGTCAAGATTTCTAGGGGGAAACAGCTGTCAGTGTCAAAATAATCTATGATTTAAAAAAAACACTAGATAGCTCATCCTGAAAGCACGGTCTCCTGCTAGCTGTCTCCAGTGTCTCTGATGCACGAGGCTGAATCTAGTTTCACATCTCTATCGTGTCGGCAATGAGCAAGATATAGTCATAATTTTAGAGTTGAGTGTAGTTAAAGAGACCCCCTGGCTTCCACAGGATGTTAATGTTAACTTTTTCCAAATTATACATTTTTATTTCTGGCTAATTTTTCATGCCATTTTGCAACTTCCCCCCTCACAAAACGAAAAGCCCCTAGATTTGATGTAGAAATATCGAAAATGATAAATGCCCAGCTTTCGAGTGTCATCATAGCATTTACCTCGAGTGTACTTTTAAGCTCACATCCATCAGATACACCATATACAACACGCACAACTCGTTTTCACATTCGTCAGGCGTCTCCCACTTCGGCGAATCTCTTTTCAATCCCCAGGATAAGGTTCGTTTCGTATGTCGTCCTATTTAGATCATTCCGGTCATGTCATCATCCATGACGACAAAATCTATTGTCTCTGATGTCGGTGCGATGGGTGAGCATGTGCGTGCTCCTTTCCGACAACAGACGAGTCCCACATAAGTCCCCAGAGAAACCATGCAACAACATTTTAAATGATTTTGACTTTGAAGCGAGGACATTTCTATGAAAACCCCTCCACTCACTCACTCGCTGGCTCGGGGGTTCCTCTTGAAAAAATTAAATAAAATCTTAAATTATTTACAGACGGTGGGTAAGTTACAGTCCGTAGATCCACTCAGAGGGCTTAATGACTCCCCCATCCCAGGAAATGAAAAGGGATGCCTGCGGCACGGCGAGCACCTGTGGTTACATCGAATGTAGGCCCTTCCGCTATGTGCGTGAACGCACGGAGGTACAGAGGCTGCGATGTGATTGCAACGCACACGCCTATTATAGCGCTTGAAAGTGGGAGTACATTAAATTTATTAGTATCATCCCATCACCCGCATCAGCAGAACGCGCCGCTCCTCTCCCCCGAGCGATCCGTAGCATAATCCACGCCACAGTTACCTGTATCCGTAGCCCCCGCCGCGAGTCCTTTGTTTTTATTTGGATTACGTGTAATAGTTGCTTTTGGAATTAAATTTCTCATCCGTGGGTGCGCGAGGATTAAGCGAAAATCTGTAGCGGAATTTAAGGCAGCCCGTGTATCTGTAGGATTTTAATTGTTGCTATGGATTATCGGTATCTGTAGGCAGTCATTAGAATTTGTAATTTCAAGCGGGGCACAATAGAGATTTGCTAATTTATGCAGCAATTAATCACGGAAAAAATAAGCGCACCGAGGTTGCTGTTGCACGGGACACTCTTTTTGGGCGGATTTACAAGGGGATCAACACGAATATCCTTGTGAATGGGATAAAAGCTTTTCCAGCGGTGATTAATTTGAATAAGGGTTCTGTGGGCGGTGGGGCTTAGGAGTTGGGTGCATTAGAAGTGTTCGGTTGAAAAGTGTTCGGTCAGAAACCTCAAAAATGAACACGGAGTTGAATTTTTGAGATTCTCAAGGATTTTAATTTGAATAAATTACTCCGTGTGACCTTCGGTTCGAGGTAAACATGGTTTCGTGCATAAAAGGGTTTTTGAAATCTTGAGGCCTTGTGGGAGCAGATGTTACATTTTGCGTAAACAACTTCCAGTCACGTCCTTCTCTGGAACTGATTAAATCTTCAAGCGCCTAATCTGGAGCATACCTGAGTATTCAACAACATTTCTCCTCAACAGATAAGATTTTTTACCATACCCTTTGAGAATATTTGTTTTTCATAAATTGGCTTGTTGATTAGTCGCCCATCATCGAGGACAAAACGTAGCAATCGTCAGCTACAATTTTGAGATAGCAAAGGAATTTGTCAACTTCGGGCAAACGTGAACTCCACAATCTACATGCTAGAGATCCGACGTAAAATCGCCCCGGCAAACGCTGCTACTTCAGTTTGTCGAAAAACTTGGGTCAAAACTCCTGACTGGAATCACCAAAATCTTGGTCTACAAGTCAAGGTCATTCTCTATGGAACCCAAAGCTGGATGATAAGCAGGACTGCAAGGTTGATTCTTGGTACCTTCCAAAGGAAAATTCTACGTCGGATATTTGGCCCTACCTGCGAGGAGGGCGAATGGAAGAGAAGACACGGCGTCGAAGTCTATGAACTGTGTCGTCGACTAAACTGACTCAACCGTGGCGTAGTGGGTAGGTGAGTCGACTCCTCCGCTCAAAGTTTTCGGTTCGATTCCAGAATAAGCACCAAACATTTTTTCACGGCCCCACCTCTTTCGGGTCACTGACAATGCTCAAAGAGTATAACTGTCTAGAAAAAGCTTCTCAATCTCGTCGTTCGGAGTCGGCATTAAACTGTAGGTCCCCTCCACTCGCGAAGGAACAATAGATATCACGCAAAACACGAGTGGTTGCTGAGAAGCTAGGCTCAGGTCCACTTCAGACTGCATCGCCGCCATTATTATTATTATTATAATAGACCTTTTCTAGTCTAAGTGGATCGCTTCTCAAGCGCTACTACCTTACCATTCCTTCCCTGGTCTAGTATGTAAGCTCTTGAGGTAAACACACGTGTCATTTAGCACCAATTAAGTATTCCCCGTCTTTATTAAATTTCCATAACAGAAAAACTGGATATGCTGGACCTCTCAGAGAATGTTGTTATTTATCAAAATTTCAAACCAGTTGGCCAGTGTTATTTGTAAAAAAAATTATGACAAATTTTCCGTCTCATATTTCAGCAACCATTATAATTCCTGATCTGAAGGAGGAGGATCTGTCTTCAGGAGTGATTAACGATCCAGGTGCTTGATCATTTCTTTCCATAGGAAATCTCCTCGACCTTAATCTGCACATATCGCAGATGTTTCTACAAAGTGTTTCCTTTCAGTTTTTTGAAATGACACAATTTTCTCCAACAAGTTAGCAGCTGCTTTGTGCTCAATTTAGTTTTCCCCATTTGGGGAATAGAAACTGCTTCAGCATCGAGGTTGGTTTTGATGCTTATTTTGACCTAGAAATTTGGTTCTCCGAATAGGCAAATGTTTTGTCGAATGATTACGTCGAATTTCTGTATTAGAAGTCCACTTTCTGGCTCTCTTTTGTACGCTTGTCCAACTACATGTCCTCAAAGTGCCACCCAAACTGGTCTATGACTAAGGACTAAAGCAAGAAAGGGACAATTTAAAATGCCACTTGGCGGCATTTTAAAAACAAGCAGTAGGAGCTGTACAAGGATGTCGATCTGATCAGGCATCTAGTGAACCAACGCTTAAGACTGTCAGACCATCACAGTTTCACCTTGACATAACTTCGGATTCTGACATACTTATCAGGCCAACGGCTCCTGATGGGTCTGAGCCAGAGCATTTGCCGACTTTCACCGATGATGGTCACAGACACGCTGTTTCGTGTCATCAAGACCAAACTCTCTTTTGACGGCGATCACTTGCTCTTTATACTGGCAGTTCGATCATCCTCTCTTTCTCGTACCAGGATGCTCGGATTCCAAGACTCTCTTAGTTGGAGCGTGGGTGTACATTCGCTTGATGTGGCTGAGCCAGTTCAATAATAATAATAATAATGGCGGCGCTGCAGTCCGAAGTGGACCTGGGCCGAGCTTCTCAGCAACCACTCGTGTTGTGCGTGCTATTGTTCTCTCACGAGTGGAGGGGACCTATAGTTTAATGCCGACTCCGAACGACGAGATTGAGAAGCTTTTTCTAGACAGTTATACTTTGTAAAGATTGTCAGTGACTCGAAAGAGGTGGAGCAGCGAAAAAATGTTAGGTGTTTTTTTTTTTGAGATTTGAACATTATACTTCGAGCGTAGGAGTCGACGCACCTACCCACTACGCCATGACGCCCACACTCGACGTACTCTAGTAATCTTAAGGGTTGGATCTGTAAAAGCCTGGCTTGGCTCATATTACTGTACAGCTGATACATTTCCTGATTGAATATTTTGCTCCAATCACAATTAACGCAAAGAACTTGATGGAGCAGCGAGAGTTCTCCATCGTCAACCTGCTCAGTCTGACGAGTTTGGCAAGAATTTCAAAATTAGACATGGCGCTGTATAGTTCGTCAGTATGCACGCTGTCATACGAGGCCTTGAAATCGACGAATAGGTGGTGAGTGTCGATCTGCATTCCTTGGGTTTTTTTCGAGGATCTGGGGTAGTGTGGAGATCTTTTCGATGGTGGACTTTCTTGGTTTGAAACCGGTCTGATGAGGACGTATAAGATTGTTGACGAAAGGTTTCATGCCTTCACACAAAGCGGCAGAGAAGATCTTATGCGTAATGGAGGCTTTTCATGCGTTATCAAAGGCGTCTCCTTTCTTGTGGATCAGGCAACGATACTGAAATTCCATTCACCTTTGTTTTTTAAATCTTTTAAAACATAAAACAATGAGCGTATGTAATTAAACATGATCTCCATTTCAGGAGTCAAAACTAGTTACGTAATGGAATAGAAATGCCAGGATGCAGTGAAATTTAAGAATGATTTTCAGGGCCGAAAAAGGATGAACAGATTTTGCTCTTGGCTCGATTTCAATCGATTTTGTGCATTTTATTTCATCAATGGGCATCGTGTCAAGGGTGTTCGAGAGAGAGAAAGAGCAAACATTTTTGTTTTAATATCCCTACAATGGAACAAAAAAAAATCATATAAAGCAATTGAGGATAAAAAAATAATCGTTATTTGATGGTGCGATATTTATCCAATAATTCCGAGCTCGTTAGCCTCTCTCGTCATCCCTTGTGTGCATAATATTCCATCCGCTTCGGTACCTTTTCAATGAAACAGAAAAAATGATCGCAATTTATTTCGACCCTCCATCGCGTTGTTCCGCGCGTTTCCACTTGTCAAATGGTCAAGTCAGAATTAAATAAATTTATTAATTAACAATCAACACCTAACGACATCGAAATTATCGGCTTAAATACCGTGAATAAATAATATTCCAAATCACGCCTCAATTAATTCGCAAATTAACATTTTTTTCCAAGAATGTACACAGTATCCGCCCAAACGGGTGGATGTGTTCATACCCAAAAACCCGGGAAAAAATACAATACATTTCAGAGTTTTATTTTTTCGTGTGTAAATGCCGCCGCCGTCGGTACGGCAACACATTCGCGTGAACGTGCTCACTTTGCGCCCGTAAAACGAACCCATTCGCCACTGGGTATCGAATTTAATTAGTAATATTTGCTTAATATCGTAACATCGTAACGTCGAGAAAATTATTATTTAAATTTGTCACGTTCCGCGGAGAATCGGAAGAGCCCCGTCTCTGAATTGTGCCAACTAAACCAGGCCCCTCCAGATGGCGTGGGTCCATGCACGCTGACAAGCAGGCTCTTGGAGCAGCGTTTGTTGTGCGAGAACAATTATGCAATTACTGTTAATTTGTTGACGAATTACATCTGTGAACTGTGGGTTAGGAGGTCTGCACCGGCCGAGAGTGGCCCGATTGGAGTGATGCGATTTGTATTTGCATTTAATTGGAGTTACGGGAATTGAATAATCAAGGTAATTACCGAAGATCAACTGTTGTGACTGGCGTGCCTGTTCAGCAGATTGTTTGATTGTCTTACAGATGCAGTCGTTGTCAGATGACAGTGGGGGTTGTTTGATTTAGGGATGCGATGGCGAATGGCAATCACTTCGAAACGTGTCTATCTGCAGGTTGAAAGTGCAATATTTGGTAAAGTTTTTGCTGCACAACTGGAAAAATTCCCTTGAAACGCAAACCTGTTGTCTGCTTTCAGATTCGGCAAACGAACATTTTACTATTTTTTAACCGTATTCGCAATATTCACAGAAGTTTGCGGGTATCGCCTGGTTTTTTACTGCTCTGCCTTCCATATTTTGAAATGAATTCTTTGAAGTGCTGTTTGTATATAGTACAAATTTAATTATAACATTCGATGAAGCGGTTACTGACTATGGTATTACACATATCACTGCATATTGACACACATTGCAAATTGGAAGCACAATTTTTGAGTCTTGGACTGAGGTTAGGTTAGATAGATGGATGCCCTTGCTGACATGAAGAACATGTTAATGGCTGACTTAGACAACTATGAGTCCATTGTACCCAAGCAATTTTAAGAACCGTGGAAAACCTAAAACTTCGACGTACATATGAACAGCTAAGTTAAAACACTCAGATAAGGATATGTATCTCAGGAGTTTGCTTAGCTCTATTTTCCCTAGATCGTCCAGCTCCGAAAAGAAGAAACTTCCTTGGGTTTCCTTCCTCATAACGGCTAGTGCAGGACCATCACACAGTAGGTGATGAATAAATTCTATTTCTTCTTCGTCTCTACAGCTTCTACAAAAGTCGTTATGGGGTATTCCCAGCCGTGCTGCGTGATTTCCTATCGCGCAGTGCCCTGTCACGACCTCAACGGCTGTTCGCATATCCCTTCGACTTAGTTTTATGAGATCGGTAAATCTCCTCTTATCGTAGACTGCCCATATCGATTTAGCTGTAGCTCATGTGTCTAATCGATATCACCTTTAATTAGCTGCCTCCTTAGACTCAATGTCTATTTCCCTGTGCAAGGTGTGCGGGGCCTCAGATAGGGTCGGCGAGTCTTGCACTTGGTTTTTTTCAAAACAAACAAGTGTTGCAGCGAGTTATATTGTAGAACATTCAAGGATCGGAGTTGTTGGAATTGGAAACGATTAGAGTGCGGTGTTTTCGTGTTCCCCTAAAATCTTAACCTGTGTGCTATAAAGTTTCAATTGAACTGACGGCAGAAATAGGGAGACTTCAACAAATGCGATAGACTTGCTAACATGAACCCAAATCTGATCGCAAGGAAGGTCTCTGAACGGATCAGACTCCCTGTCATTACATTCAAGACATCTTTTATCGCATTCTGCAAACCCCTGAAATGCTCAACAATCTGTTAGGTCCATATCAGTGTGGCTTCAGACCATGAAAGTCCACAAAACACCAGATCATCACCTTACGGCTGATCCCTGAAATACAGACCCAGCTACTAGAAAAAGTTGAGGGAGATTAGATCTTTAAATTGTTTTTCTTTTGGAAGCAACGATGGGCGTATTACCGAAATCATATTTGAATCATGTCATAAAATTATATTTCCAATAAAGCATCATTGCCATAACCAAGACAGCAACATCGACTTAGCCAGAAGGATGAAGATCCAACGATTAAGATGGCTAGGTCATGTAGAGCGAATGAAAACCAATGTCCCGGCCTGGAAAGTCGTCGCATCCATCCCCGAGGGACGGCGCAGTAGAGGAAGACCGCGACTCAGGTGGCGCACACAAGTGGAAAGGGACCTCAACTAACTGTGCATGTGAAACTGGACCCAGCTAGCTAAAGATCGTACTGGCTGGAGACGCTTGTTGGCTGAGGCCCAGGTCCACACCGGACTGTAGCGCCACATTTAGTAAGTAAGTAAAAAAACACCCTGTATGAACCACTACTACAACTCATCTTTGAAATTCGCCTAGCAACTAGGTCTGACGGCTTATTTGACCACGAAAAAGCAAAGGACCATCCAACCGACTCATTCGATCACGTAAACCACTGACTTCTTTAACCAAATTGGGTTGAATCTGCTTTTTTGCGAGGTTTTGTGTGTGGACTGACATTTGAGAAATGGAAACAGCTGACGCAATATTTTTAATCTGGGGTAGAGAGAGGGAACAGCTGATTAACGCAGTGCGTCATCGCACTCCCTCCGTAACATGAAGTCGACTGCCGCAATGCACTACTGTGTTTCAGCCATAACGTAAGCCAGTTTTTTCTCTTCATTGATGCTACATCACAAATTCGTGTTAACTCACAGTATTACACTGTTTGTTTTTCGCAAAATTTGAGCGCTGTTTCCAGAGCCTAAAATGCTTCCGTATGAGATGGTCCTGCAACATCTTCTAAATGTACGTTTTCTTCTGTTTCATCTTCTCGCTTTTCCTGCTCTTCATTTACTTTTACTTAATACAATATGTTTCAACAATTTCGTCATCCGACATAATCTGACATCCTTGATCAGTGCAGTCACAAGTGAGCCAATCATTAATATCATCAGCACCAAATTCCTGACATATTTGTAGGTTTAACATTAGCTCATTCATATCATCAAAATCTTCAAAAAAGAATCATCCGTATTGGCTATTGAATTTTTGTTTTCCCGCATGAGTACTCTGTTCCAACTCACCTGCTCAACTTCTTCCTTTTAATCAAATCCCACTCATCGTTGAATTAAGTTTACTCTAAACTGTGCCCTTAAACGTGTATATCTCAAACAAACAACCCAAAATAAATAAAAACAAGACAAACCAATTCTTCTTAGAGATTATTAATTTATTTAATTACTCATTGTTTTACAATACAGTTAATATTAGAATTATCATACAATAATTGAACCTGGTCTAATATTTTCATATCTATATATGTTTGTTTGTTATTAACAGTCATAACAGTGAATATATTTAATTCGTAATTTATAAAATATTACATATAAAAAAAAAACTCATTTAAACTTAACCGACATCCACATCAATGTCAACGCAAAGGATGTGTGTAACACTTCATCAAAAAAACTGAATTCTCCGTTGGCTTAATCACTTAAAATTATATTTCACATTCCAAGCAGTTTATTTTTGTTTAAGATTTTTCTAACCTTAAATTTAAATTTAATTTAATTGCATACCAATCCTTTTTTTTTTTTTTTGATTTTCATGCTTACTTTTAAGACGATTTTTCATTCTTTTGCAATGAAAAATTAAAAATAGAGTACATTTAGTAAAATTAAATAAAAAAGTGATGTCAGCTGGAGTTTGCTGATTGATTATGGAATTCGGGGAACAGTTATCGGCTTAATTGACTCATTCACTCGATATTCGATAAAAACTAAATCAATTACCTTTTGCTTTGTGATTTGTTGTGGGGTTTCTTAACTTATCTACGGTATGGTATCTATCTAGACTTAAATATTTTCCTTAAAGATTTCGATAAGAGTTCGGATTTTGACAGTTGTGTACTTAGTATTTCTAGCATAATCCGATGGCATTGATCGGAAGATATTTTTGTTTTCTATTGGACATAAATCTTAATTGAATTCTATAAATAGAAGTGCGGGGCGATAAGTGGAAGGAGGGGATGATTTTCTTGCTGGAGTTCTGGAATACGTCGACAGATCTTCGCTGAGGATTGTAATGAATGAGGTGGTGTCAGGAATATTCAAATTTGTGTCAGTTGTGACTTTGTCTGATCCTTCATGCCCCAATGAGGGTAAAGGATGTAAAGGAGCATGAAGGATGTAAAGAAGCATCCATGCAATGGACAACCTTAAGAAAGGATGTTACGAAACAGAGCTGAGCTCCTTCGAGCTGCTGTTGAGCTTTCACATATTTCCACTCAAATTTTGAAGGACATTTATCTTCATCTCGTTGGAATTCCCCTCGCAACCCAAACCACATCAAAATCCCATTCGCTGATAAATCTGTCAAATCTCAGCTTGATTTCCTTGTCAAAGTGACAGCTGTCATTCAAAATAACTTCCATCCCACTGCCGCCTTCCGCGTACCCAACAAGGATACTCTTATCCCTTCGCACAAAACAGAAAAGGTGCACTTATCATAACCCATTCGCCGTCACTCGAGCCAGCGAACTTCATGGCAACAGGAGCAAGTCAAACCTCACTCGAGCCTAACACCAGACACATCCCAAAACCGGCGGTAAAACAGTAAAAATAAAAGAAAAAAAAAAAACACTCAAACATTATATCACAGTCAAATATGTACATACATATATACTTCACATATATAAGCATACATAAACGATTTTTGATTTCGTCCTTAGACACGTGTTTACTCGTAATATAACAAATTATTCTGCAAATGGAATCCATGTACATGCGTCTCTATGTGAATCTAAAGAAAAGCATACACATCTCGTGTGTATGGGTGTGTGGTTGATATTTACAAGGCCATCGAAGGAAGATGAAGAGCTCAACTGCTCTCTCCTTTAACGATGCTTCAAGATTGACGGAGCAAACGCCTGCATACTGTAGTACCTCTCGGTGTCGTCCTTCGTGACACTGGTTACATGATGGAACTGACATGGATGCGAAATCTGTGACTTTGGTGGCAATGGGGCTGGCTTTTGTCTCTTCTGCTTCTGCTTTGACTTCTTGCGGCCGGGAATGCTCAATGCGATGTTCTCTGGATCACTGACCAAACGTTCAACTTGTGACCACAACTCCAGGGCGGCCTCCTTCGAATCGAAACTGAATCCAATCAACTGCTGGTGATTGCTGGACAAACACATTGTGTGAAATGATGGACCAGCCACACGATAATTTGACAGATTATCGATTTTGTCACTCCACAGGGCGAACGAGGAGCCCCTCTCGGCGAGGACCAGAGTGACCCGGGGTAGGGAACGTGATCGGGCCACACCCTTGTCGTGTAGGAGAACTGGAATTCCGGTGAAGACCAAACGCCAGTCATCCTTGCCGCTTCCTTCGTACAAGTTAGCCAGTGACGAGCTCACATATATCTCGGTGCCAAGGCCACCGAAGAAACTTTCGACCTGGCCACGCTCGTTGTCGGTCAGCAGGGTGCTGTTCGTCTCGATGCTGATGGTATCATCTGCATCTGAATTGATGAAGAGGCCATTTGTGGCGTTGGCCGACGATGACCAGTCCTGATTGATTTCACATGTTTCCGATGCGGTACCCTCGGACGATTCACTGGGTGGGGCGGAGTCACCGACAGAGCCCAAACGACGGCGTGGAGGCATGTGCGACATCTGAAACGAGAACAAAACGAAAATCATGTACTAAGTGGTTTCGTTCAGTGACAACAGGAAATGGGGAGGAGGAAGATTGGAGAGTTTTTGAAGTTTCCTTCGCAATCTATTTTTCAATTTTAATTTTAAGTGACAAGGATAAAGTTTAGTTTCCCTCCCTGATGACAGTCCCTGATGGGTCCTTGCAGAATCAATGGCATCTGTGATCGGGGCTTGAGGTGTGAGGGTGAAGCTTGTGCTTGTCGGTGTTTCATTGACTTTGAGCAGGGGCTTCTAGTGGCCCACATTGATTGCAGCTACGAGTCTGTACAGTGTGGTGTGAAAGGGCGGCAAAGAAAAGTTGTTGGCAAGAGTGCGATGCATGTGAAGGTCAATTGAGAGCAAATATTGAGGTTAGTCAATCATTACCAGACGAAGTACGAAATACTTTCTTCTGATTGCATGGTTGGGCTTGGTGAAGGACGATTCGACTGATGCGATTACATAGATGACTTTTTTCCCAATCAATACATTAACAAGGATGTTGTGGTGATAACTTCGATATTCTTGGGCAGGAGATGGGAGTGAGATATATAGACACTCTAACGCCGAAGACCCAACTTGGTGGAGGGAGAAAAGGGAAGTTTGCGAATATCATATCAACATAGAATCACTCTGAACTCACTCTGAATTTCAAGTTGTTATTTGGTCCAGAGAAGCAATGAATATTAGAATCTTGTTGTGAATGTGACATAAAACGAAGTTGCTATGGACAGATATGCGAAAAGGGAACAATCCAAAAACATAGAATTTCATTCTATGTATTGAAAACAAATGAGATCGATAAACTTTATGAACACAATGATTGCTGAAGAGGGATATGTAATTCAATCAGGTGTTCAAATGTACAAAACCTACCCGTTTAACTAAAATTTCAGTTGAAAACATAGAATTAGGTGTTCGTATTTGTTTAATGTTTTCCTGAGCTCGGTTGGAAGATTTCGAGTTTCTTGTATTAAACTGCACGGTCAGCCAGTAAAAACTAAGCCACAAAAACATAGAATTTGATTTAAAAATTAAATTTAAAAACATAGAATTTCAGACTATGTATAAAATATCGATAAACTTCATGAACATAATGATTCCTGTACGGGATTGTCAAATTCAAACAGGTGTTGAAATGGAGAAGAAACCTAACACTTTCAACAAGATTTCAGTTGAAAACATAGAATTCGATTTTTCATACTCGGTTAATGTGTCTTAGAAAACTTCGTGTTTCTTTTGTTAAAATGCAGGAAATAAAGCAATAAAAACCCATAGAATCACTTTACTGAACCACTGTTTCACTTCTTGCACCCTCAGACTGTGCATTTCCGATATCTTCGGTCATAAGTGCACAAATGCTTCTGTGAAACAGCACATAACTCCCTGGCTTATCTCTGAGTGCCCCAGTGGGCTAAAGATGCTTTCTCCGCAAGAGTCCATAATCAAAGAGGAAGTCCAAGAACTTCTTGCATCTCGATACACTGTCTCCCATTGGAAGCATTAACTTTACCGCAAGATTTATGAGAAGGAAAAACTTTCCCGAAGGTCAATTCCATAAATATTTATCGAACCCATCTGCATTGGAAGTTTCCGTTCCCACTGTAGACGGTTGAACTAATTCGGTATCTGAATACGATTAACCAGTCGAAATATGATAATGCGCACTGTCAGTCACCTCTCCATCTACGCGGTGATTCATGGGATGGGTTCAATTGAAAAACGAACGAACGAATTGTAAACAAATCAAGCGTCTCGTTGACGTAAGTCATACCTCTCGGTGCGGTGGGTATCTGTGAACGTGCGATTTGCATTCGTGTGCTAATTGCGAGGGGTACTCCTCTCATGGGGCACGAGTATGTTATGTAGTCATGACCCAAGAGTTGGAGAATGTGTCACTAAACGATATCGACCGCGACTGGGTTTCAAAGTCATGAACAGCAGCCAGTCGCTGCCGTTGTTGTAATGAGTACGTGATTCTAGATTCGAACAATCTCAAAGTAGCCGCGGGGTACGAGTGGAGGAGGCATGGACACAGTAATAAAGTTCTAGGAAACTATTGCCTGCACAACTGGGTGGCGGTGGGTGAGTGGGTGGTTGGCTTAGTCAGGTTTTGTGCGGCATGGGTGTGTGAATGATTGCGGAAGTGAATTCATAAGGAAGTCTTTTCTGGTTTGTATCTTATCGATTGACTTTGAATTTAGCGTTGATGATAGGACTCTCGAAACTGGAACAACAGATAAGAGCGGGAAATGTGGACTTAATTACGAGTTTTTGGGACAGTCCAGGTAGAGGGGATGTGATTGAAGCGTTTTGATGCTATCGCAGACGTGACAGTCCGTCAGAATTTGACAAAGTGCTTTGTGCGAGTGGGGAACAAAGGCATTCTTTGAGACAAAGTAACCGGACGTGAGAATGCGACAGTTTTGACGGAAGTAGGCAACAAAAAGTTGTGATTCATGTCAGATTTGGCACAAATTTTTGGATCAATTCTGAGAGCGTTTGCTCATCAGATCTTGCTCATAGCCGTTCATAGGACGGATCTAAGCGCATGATTAAAGTAATTGTTTCGGTATTGGTAGAACTTTTGTCTTTAATGACTGAGATTTTGTGTGGATTTTCCGAGCCGCAGATATGGAAAAATTGTACTTGTTTACGTAAACATCGAATTGGAAATGCGCATCGTCGGAAAAGGTGATTTTTTGAGCAAATTTGCCGTCAAATTTCGAGATGCTCCTAAGCCCAAATAGATCTTAAAGGTCGCGGTGCAATATACCCTCAACCATAACAATAATAATAAGCCCAAATAGAGAAGCGATAATAAAGTAAGTGGTCAGTTTGCTTAAACTCTAGGGCAATTTGGATCTTGTCAGCATGTAATCGCAGATCTTTGAAAAACTCTCCTCAGGTAAATGCGACTGTTCTTAAGGTCTTTGGAGCGTTAAAGTTCTCGAGTTAAGGTGCACACTTTCGGCAACAGCTGCAATGTTCTCCGTTGAGCGCACAAGACGAAGAAGGAAATATAATTGATCTGCAAATCAGTCGCAAACCAATCACACAAACATTCTTTACAAAGTCGGGTACACCAGATACGTACTTTCTTATCAAACCTGCGACGACTGTAGGGTCTGAACCGAGTGTATATTAGATACAGGTGGTATATTATTTCTACCGAAATATTTTTTTCAAAATTAGCATTATTTCGGCAACGCAGCATATCTTTGTAACATTTCCCAACGATAATAATAATAATAATAATAATAATGGCGGCGCTACAGTCTGAGGTGAACCTGGGCCTAGCTTCTCAGCAACCACTCGTGTTGTGCGTGCTATTGTTCTCTCACGAGTGGAGGGGACCTACAGTTTAATGCCGACTCCGAACGGCGAGATTGAGAAGCTTTTTCTAGACAGTTATACTCCTTGAGCATTGTCAGTGACTCGAAAGAGGTGGAGCCGTAAACAAAATGTTCGGCGTTTTTTCGGGAATCGAACCGACAACATCGAGCGTAGGAGTCGACGCACCTACCCACTACGCCACGGCGCCCAACGATGTTCAAGCGTAAATTGGTTCAATTTGAAAAAATAACACCGGGCTTTTGTAAATTTTTTTGTATGCTCAGTGTCAAAATAGCAGAAAAGAAACAGATATGGTTGCAAGTCTCTCGCTGGAAACATTCAGTGAAAGTAAGAGAAAGACCATTTCAATGGATCCACTAGGACCTACTTAAGAGAGGCGTGGCTTTTTGTTTACTAATCTAATCTAATGTAAGAGGCAATCAAAGCTTGGTCTTCTTGTTCTTGAAATCAATAAGAATAAGACAAAAATAAAAAACAATTGACACATTCGAAAAATGTTTAAAAGCATTCGATGGGTTTCAAATTAAAACACGCACGGCAAGAGGTCCCTTTCCATAAATCTTCAGGGAGACTCTCTGGAGTTCTCCCCAGTTCTTGTCTGATCTGTGCTTCAGTGCCATCTTAGCTTTTCGACTAAACTTCCATCCAACAATGACATAGAATCTCAGTTCTTCTGCAGGCTAATACTAGACATTGGCAAAATATATGTATGCGGTCATCCTTTCTCCTCCAGGCATCGACTATAAGTATCATCTTCAAGAAGCTTGAAGCTCTCATGACCATATACAGGTCAGCGTCATCACCCATTTGGCTGTTTCTTGCCTTATGGTTCGAACTTATTTCTGGGCAACGTCTGTCGACATTTTTATTGCCCTTCTCATGTCAACATCCTTTCATGGGTGACCTCCTTCGTACCTCTTTTGGTGTTCCACCACGGTTCATTTATTGACCAGCCGTTCAATCATTCCTCTACCTAAACATAGAAGAAATTTCGGACAAATTAAAAACGAGGTTGGTCCTAGCATTGGCAAGGAGTCTGCTTTTTGTTTGCCTTTGTTCCTCGTGTTTTCCTTAATCTAAAGACCACATTTTGAGATTTTTCAAGGTTTTTTAGTTTTAGTAATTTTGTATTTTTTTTAGATTTAGTAATTATTCCGAAGGATTTAAGTACTTTTTTAGTTTTAGTGCGCATTCGTAAATACTTTAGTACTTTAGTTTTAGTACATATTCTAAAGTAATTTATTACGCCTTTAGTTTTAGTACTCATTTTAAAATACATACATACCATTTTAGTTTTATTACCCATTATAAACTAATTTAGTACTCCTTTGGTTTTAGTACTCGTTCTAAGATACTTGTATACTCTTTTAGTTTTAGTACTCATTCTGAAGTACTTTTGTACTCATTCTAGAATACTTTAGAATTATTTTACTAGTATACTCTATAAAATATTTTAGTACTCTTCTAGTTTTAGTACATATTTTAAGTACGTTTTTGTTTTAATACTCATTCAAATGTCTTTTGATGTCTATTTGCTCAATGTCTGATCGTAGCCTGGTTGCCTAGGGCAAATTTATAATTTTCTTCTCGCAACCTGACCCTCAATTAAATTATTCAACGCATGCAGCAAAGCAATCATTTGAACGCGGTAAACTGAGGCATTTAACCGCCAGTGATGACTTTCGATAGCGGCAACAGTATGCAGTTTACAGTCTTCTACTCTAGCCCTAGGCCGACCACTCTTGCCACTAAGCGATGAAGGTTTTGCTTCGTAAGCCCTAATTTAATCGATATTAATTCTACGATAGGAAATGAATGAAAGTACGTAATTTTTTCAACGAAAGACTGACATGTATTTCATTTCTAGAGGTTGTGGGTTCGATGATTTGTTCGCCTTGATTGGTGTAGGCAGTAGCAGGATGAAAGTTTTGTCTGAAACTTGTCTACATCCAGCGGGAAATGATACACGTCATGAATTCCCAACTTAGAATGAGCAAAAGAACGTTCAGCGTTCAGTTTTGATTATTCAGCGATCACGGAGCCTGGGAGATTTCTTCCATCAAACTGGACTGGAGCTTCTGAAGCGAGAACAAATTCTGTGTAAAATTTGTTTTGAAACAAACTTTGATCTTGTATAGTCTAAAAGCCATACGAAGAAATGGGGGTAAACCAAGGAAATTCCCGCAGTGGTACATGAATCTACTCGTACACTGCAAGTCTAGGTTCGACTTCCGACACAATTAACTTTCTTACTTTACAACTCCACGTCTTCCGCGTCGTTAGCAATGCCCAAAGAGTATAACTATCAAAAAAAAAGTTTTTTAAACGTTGCCGTTCCGAGTCGACCTAAAACTGTAGGTCCTCTGCACTCGTGATAGAGCAGTAGCATGCACAACAGTAGCCCGTTTTGTGTTTACCGTCAAGACAAATAAGGCATGGCGTGTTTTTAGGTTCAATTTCAGAACTTGTACTTGAGGTATCAATGTCTGGCGTACATCATTCTGGTCAAAGTTAATTTGGAGGACAAACTTTCTGCTGTTCACTCACTTTTGACGCTGACTGTATATACAACGAAGGACATTTATAATTTGCTCATGAGCAGGTCCTTCTTATTGCCCCTAAATGATGACCAAAAAAGTCGAAAAAGTTCAACGAACTACATCAAAAGTTCAAAAATGATGAAACCCTTCAAATGATGCGAGTTAATAACCCAAAACTAACGACAACCTCTTAAACTTTGCAACGTATAGGCAACCCTAAATGCCAAAAACACGATCCAGGATACATCAATGTCCCATTCCACTACTTCACAAAAAAAATGTTTCAAATTTGTGAACTTCCTGCAGGAAATGTAGAACACTTCCTCTCCAAATCCAACTGCTGCGGCCTAATGACTTCCTTATCTCAACTCAAGCCCATTGAACTTCACTCCGAAGCACTTCTATCCACCCCTCCGACTGTCATCCATTTAATCGTCAGGCTTTCGGGGAGACTACTTCACAGCTTATGTGTCAGTTATATCCCAAGTTCTCGGAGGATTCAAATTTCCAGTCCTAAATGCTATTTAATTAAACAAATGTCACAAAGCGTTCAAACAGGAACGTGCCCCGCCTACTCGACGGCACCCGACCATTATCTTTGATGGCACCATGTAAGCCTATATTGTTCGCAAAATTTGCGCCGCTCCTGCTCTTTAATTACACCCGCAACCTATCGACATCCAAATTAAGCCATATTTCACGTTTACCGAACAGCCCCCTCCTCCGTTAGCACAATTTTGGTCCTTATCTCAAAATTATATAAATGACATTCATCCCTCAGCCATGGTCGATGTGTATGCCTCGGCGACACGCAGTACGGCTTCCCAATATCGTCGGCATCATCACCATCAGGCGCACATGCTGCAGCACAGCATAACGCCTTTCTCTCTCGCTGGTCGGGCACTCGTATGCCTGACGGCCTTAGCCCGGCGCACACATCCCACGTCTGTCTTTCGCTGCTTCGTGTTACATCCACTCAAAGCTACTTTGTCAAAGTATCGTTCCCCATTAATTATCTCTCATGCATAAATCTGCTCGATTCCTTTTTCCTTTATCGCATCTCCGTCTCCCTCTCATTTGCAGACGCTGTGCAGGCGTGTGTTGTGTGTGTTTGGGTGAGTCCTTTGGTTTTGAATGTTTTCAGTTCAACCTCCGTTTAACCTTTGGGGGACACTTCATATGTTATGACAGACACAGGCAACCCTTCTCTTCATCACCTCATCCGCACCTCACACCATGGAGCGAGTTCTTGTCGTCTTTTTATCCCTTAAGCCTGGGGTGTCAACTCGTTTTGTGTGTCCTTTGCATCAGCAGCAAGTGCTGCTGTGTGCATTCCTCATGGTTATCCCCTTAAATTGAGATATTTTCGGTAGCAAATCATTTGAATTTGATTCGGAATTTCAATGAGAAATGGCAAACGCAACGCAATGCGAACGGGAGATACTGAAGGATGACGACGTAGGGGATGGGTGATTGTTGCAGGGTAGATGAGAATTTATTCACTAGCTGTGCTTATGGATTTGTGGCAGCAGCCATCGCGTTTGAGTTCTGTGTGCAACGACTCGTGGAGGTTACAATGTAAATTTAGGGCCCGGCGTAAAATGCGGTTTCATGAGAAAGCGGATCGCTCTAGACCAGTGACTGGGTGCGTAGGGGGTTTAAGTGTTGCGCCATAGCCCGCTTCAGATTGAAAAACTGAACTTTACTTTTTAAACGACTTTAAAGGACAGAACCTAACACTGAACCTGAGCGAATTTTGCCTTCTTCTTCTTCTTCTTCTTCTTAGGGCGCTACAGTCAGAGGTGGACCTGGGCCTCACTCAACATGCCTCTCCAGCCAGCACCATCTTTCGCCAGCTTTCTCCACTTTCGCACCAAGCCGGCCGAGGTCCCCCTCGACTTGTGTGCACCACCTTGTACGTGGACGTCCTTTGTTGCATTGTCCCACAGGCTCAGAGTCTAAGACTCTTCGGGCCGGAGTTAAGTTGTCCATACGCTCTACATGGCCGAGCCACTTTTGCTAGCAAACCTTTAATTTCAACTATCTCCCTGAAAGAATTTGTCTCTTTTTATTGAATTTGGGAATTTGTTATTGAAAAGGTCTGGGAGCGTGTGGCATGAAGAATTTTTGAAAATCCCTCTAGCGTATGGCTCTATGGATTTAAACGGTATTTCATTCATTGCTTCTTATCTTTAAATTTAAATAAAACAAAGTATGTGTGGAGTATCAACGAAATTTTATATTCGTTTGAAAGGCCTATCGACGCCATAATGTATGGAATATAACATCGTTCAAATGTTCGCCGTGGCTTCTCTGGGTGGCACGCATCCGAAATGTCCAAGTTTCGATGAATCTGGGTGAATCAGGCTGAATTTGACCGATGGTCTGGGTTACGTTGGTTTTGAGGGCCGCTATGGTTTGTTGCTTATTCGCATAGACCTGTGACTTTAGAAAACCCCACAAGAAAAAGTCTAACGAGGTCAAATTGCGCGATCTCGGTGAACAGTTCATTATAATGGCGACCGTAAAATGGTAGAAGCGCTCGGAACGTTGCCCGAACAGAACACCCATATTGATAAAACAATTTTATCATTTGCACATGTTGTTGAACACTATGTCCATCCATGGTGATTTGGCAAAACAGACTGAATAAATGACAGCCAATTTGATGGATGTAGCCTCAAAAATATGGCCGCTATCAACTGTCAAAGTTCGGAAGTCACTATTGGAAGACCCTTGAGTAACGCATTGAAATACTTAATGACTTTCTTGAGTTTGTGACATCTTCATATTTTATGGAAAATGCATTACCCAACAATACGCTTTGAGGCGACTTCAGACTGACAGCCACACCTTCAAAGAGTTGCTTATTCCAAAAAAAACACCGCACTAAAACAAGATTATTGCCATGACTGAAGGTGCGCCTAACCAGAAGCTCTGATTTCTCGGGAACATGTCTATGACACACTGAAGGGGTCAATAAATGCGATGTGTGATTAAGCAGATCGTTATCGATTTCGACTTCACACAGTCATTAAAGCTCACGTGGCAGTGCCTTACGCAAGACATAGTTAAGCAACCGAACTCGACGTGGCTTGAGTTGCAAAGTGTGGGGGACTAAACCAAATGATTACTTGAAAACCCTCCGTAGCAGCTATCCAATCATAGCACAGTTCCTGGAATACCTTGTTATTCTTTCCCTTATCGCATTATTCATCACCGTGCCCATTTTTATGACCCAAATCACAGGTCCCCCGTACCCTCTTGACACAAACGACTCCATTTCGAAGCGTCGTTGCTCCTTGATTTCCCCCTATTCCTTGTGCTCCCCAATGACAGCCACCGAAAACACCCCTCAAATTTAACTACGTCTCCTAGGGAATTTTCAGCACTGCTGCCTCCTAATCGATACACCAAACACGTCCCATCCAAACCCATCGAATTTGCATTTTCTCTTCAAAATAAACGGTGACCCGATTCGGTCCCAAGCCAATACACGGGCGTGAGTGCAAAGCATACAAAAAAAATTGTAATGAGTGTCCTAATTTATGCACGAACCCCAGCCCAACTCACCCCGCCGGCGCTCCTCTTCGGCGGCCACCCCTTCGACTCGGTATCGAACAAACAGTGGGAAAAAAAATGCAACAATACCGAGCGCATATAAATCACTTCACGGACTCCTGTGTGCGCTCGGGAAGTTCAAGGCGACGCTGTGGTGGCATCCACAATTAGTCCGCATACGCCACAGTGACCTACCAACACGTTCACAGGATATTTTCAGAGTTTGCGGACAAGGTGATTATGCAGAGTGCCCTCGGTGGGGGAGGACATGCAGTTGACTGTCCTGCAGTTCGTTTGTTAATTAAACGCGATCAATGAAAAACATTTTCGAGCACAACCTCGAGTCTCAAGTGCAGCGATTCGCAGTCATTCACTTTCGATTTGCGTTACAGTTGGACGACGAACAAGACGGTCGCCGCCGCCGCTTTGATGGCCATCACGAGATGCGGGCCGGCTGAAGCGGCTCATCGCCGTGATAGAGATACCCCCGACTCAGATTACAGCGAATACACGTTCACATTGTTCCATTTCACTGACCTTGAGATCGAATGGATTGGACGAGCCAAGTGGAGCGTCTAGCGAATGCGTGCAGCATGATTTGAACTTGTTACATGACTTGTTGTGGATGCTGGTGCAACGGCTGAGTGGATTGCAGTGTTAGGTTCTGGCTCTCCTTGCCAGCTGAGTAATCAGATACAATTACGTAAAGAAGAAGATGAAGAGGAGCATCTTGAACTCTGGTGTGTGCTTGTGGGCCGGTGGATAGGGGGAAACCGATTCGATTACAGTGAGATGGTGCGATAGGATTAATTGCTGCAATTGATTGGTTTCCATTTCGAAATGTATCTCATCGACTGGAAAGTTAATTCAAGTGATTTCGGATAATCCTCTGTTTGTTTAGTGCCCTAATGGATATGGTTTCGTGTGTGATTTACCGTCTGTAATGTTCGAATGATTGCAGTTGATGGTGCTTTCATTTGATGGCAGGGGTTTGAGAGGAGAGCGGGCACTTAAGTTTGTGACGTCTATGGGAAGGGGGTGGGAGATGTCTGTTCTAGGTGCTTTTAGATATATCTTTCGTTGTGTAATGAATTTGTGAGAAGATGAGTCTACAAGGTGATGTCAGAGATACGGGAAATGAAGTTCATGAATAAGATCATCGCACGAGTTACTCTTCTGACTAATAATGGAGGGTTATGCGATATTAAGGTTTTGATGGATCAGGTTTAGACTATTGATTTATTGAGAAGTGACTGGCAAAGTGAGGATGAGGTAATAGCAACTCATTAAGCCGCTCAACAGTCGTGGACAGAATGTAAAGATGGCACGAACAAATTAACATGTTTCATTTTTGTAAACAAAGTTCTGAGATTTGATTAAATTTAGTCTTAAATTAAAAGGAGGTCGTATTTAAAAATGGCACTTTTTATGTTTATCCATACCATCCAACCGGGAAAAATATTTGATCCACAACAAGGTATCATGAGTTCTATATAAACGAGAAATACAAGTTTAGAGCGTTATTGCCTGAGGAAAGGAATCAAGGAAATACTTCAGGCCATTTAAATCATCATTATTGCGCCCTTTAGCCACAAGCCAATAGACCATCTAAAGGGTCTTCCAATAGGGAATTATGAACTTTGACAGTTGATAGCGGCCATACATCATGAAGCTAAATCTGTCAAATTGGCTGTCTTTTTATTCAGTCTTTTTCGCCAAATCACCGTAGACGGACATAGCGTTCAACAACATATGCAAATGGTAAGATTGTTTTATCAAAATGGGTGTTCTGTTCGAGCATCGTTCCATGCGCTTCAACCATTCTACGGTCGCCATAAATGTTCAACCGAGAGGACTATCCGCAGTGCGGTGGATAAGTTTAATTCCACTGGTTTAGTAGACGATAAACCAACACCTGACGTTGACGAAACGCAAGATCTGCCGAAAACATGGCCGCTATGCGTAAGAATTTGCAGGAGAATCCAAGGCAGCCGATTTCGCGTCGCTCATAAGAACTCGACCTTTCGCAAACCACAACTTGGCGAGTTCTGCATCGTGACTTAACTCTGCACCCGTACAAAATTCAACTGACCCAGGAGCTGAAGGCAAAGGACCATACACAACGACGTGTGTTCGCTGAATGGGCTCAGGAGCAGTTGGAAACTGACACTAATCTTCATCGAAAAATCATCTTCAGCGATGAGGACCATTTCTGGATGAACGGGTACGTCAACAGAGAATATTGTCGAATTTGGGGCGATACCAAACCGGATATAAAGGTAACTGTACAGAAGTCATTCATGACATGATGGCCGTTAAGACAAATAATCTAGAACCCAGTCCCTCACAATGGCTGAGACTCAATTTTAGGACACTTTCCCCCTTTGTGGAGTGAATCGTTGGTTGCTCGGAATTCCCTTCGAACTTCCTCTCGCCAAGAAGTGAGCCAGGCCTTTGTTTTTTTTGAGGATTTTTGAGACACTACTGGAGCACTCAGACTCAAAACTGGTCCATTGTACTGCCAGGTAGTAACCTACTCCAGTCCCGTAATTTGATAATTTGATCCCAACGACAAATTCGACCAGATTCGATTTCACTGGGACCCCTCGAACTTGGGGCAGACACTTAACCAGCTGCGCCATCCAGGCTTAGTCATTTCTGCTATTCAACTAAAAGCCAACTATATTAAGGCCTTTATTTTACCCCAACTCCACTCGACTTACCCAAAATCCGAGGCTCAGGAATAACTTAAAAGGTTTGAGTAGCAATCACTGGCGAATCCACCGCCCTTTTCTATAAATACAATTTTAAGCACGAATTTTCACTCTTAAATGGAATCACCCCTGATCCATCATAATCCAAGCATAATCCAAAATCTCCTCTTCTGCTGGCAGTGCCCTCACAGCTCAGCACAGCAGTGTTACTTCCATGGTAGCGCCTCCTATCTGGTCGACTGGCAACGCATTTTTAGGACGAACATATATCGATTTTCCATACCCCATGCGGCCGCCAGGCACGGCAAAAACAAAAATCCACCTCCAAGGGAACGAAAATCAATTCATTTCCCGATGGCCGTTGCCAGAGCAACGCCAGCAGCATGGCGCTAACCATTGAACACCGAACGAACCTCATCGTTTAAGCTTCTAGAGCGGAAACGAACTGCACATGCACACTAAACCGATTTTGTAACTAAAATGTGGAAAATGGCAAAACCAAACAGAAATACTCGGTGTTTCCTTGCCGCATTGTAAGCCGATACCTTGACTCCAATAATGAGCTCCATACAGCACGGTGTGCCGCTTAACCCGCCCCAGCCGCCGCCGACGACTGCTGTCCCCCATCTGAGCCGAACGAGTGTGAACATTTACTGTCCCGTGACTCGAGGGACTGTCAACGATTTGCAGCTCATTTTATCTGTTACGACACAGCGATACTTTCTTTCTGTGAATCACCAAACACCACCACGGTATCCTTTCACTGCGGCGAGCATGTGTGATGGTTTCGTTGGCAGACCGCACGAAATTACCTCATAACAAGATGTATCTCGGATACATTATTGGGTTGGTGGCCAAATGGGCGGACAGACGGTGATGGCGGTTGTACTTCTTCCAATTTACCCCGACAAGACAATGCTTTAAATTGATTACATACACGGACCACTGACAACGAACGAGAGACTCGGAGCAGGACGCGCTGAACGTAATCTAATCCGAAATAATGTGCTCTCCCACTAAACACACACAAGGAGACGATGATGAAAATTCCAAAAATTCCATGAATACCTACTCCGGCCAGGGATCCTTGAGCGTAACCAAGTTTATCCAGACACAAAGAGACGATACATTTAGAATGACCTCAGGGGCAGAGGTCTAGCTGGGGGATGTGCCTGCCGGTTGGGGGATTTTATTTATTTTTTCTTCAATTTTTTTCCTCCCGTGGTTGAGGTTAGGCTGGGACCGGGGCTACCCTCTGATGTTTGATCGTATCTCGGCAGTTTTCTGGACATGGACGGTAATGAAGCCCGCCTTAGAGAGGCGGTGGTGGAGGATAGATGCTCGTAAATTTGATGAAAAGCATGATGATGGCATCCTTTGAGGGGCCGTGACGGAGGAGGCGAGGCTAGGCGAGCTGATTCCTTATTAATAATAATTTTTGAGAAAATGAAAATGTGAAAAAGAGTTTATCGCCGAAATGAACAAACAGTTCTCGCAGATGATTTCACCAGAAGATTGGGGCGGATAATGATGTGAGCACGGCATCGAGGGAAAATGAAAAGGAACTTTGCTTTGAGTGTGCTCCTTCCACAAGGACTTTGAAGGAGCTCTGTTATACACTCACAGGTGTGCTTGGGATTTCAAGGGTCTCCGGTTCGATATCGGAGATGCTTGTGCGATTTTCGGAAGAAATACAGTCTTAAAATGTAGCTACAGGATGTCTAAGGGAGAGTGACTTCACAAGAGCCTCCACTCCACCCGCTGTCTTCTCGGAATGGGAAAATAATTATTTTCTTGGAACATTTCAGGTTGTTTTACATTTTTTCTTCGTTTCTCAAGAAATGGATTACAAATTAGAGAGACACGTTTTGCAGAAATGTAGGATTCTAAGTATAAGCATGTACCTTGCTTCCTGGCGTTGAGTTTATAATATCGTCTTAAGTGGAAAGGAAGGGCATTTCAGACTTATCTCATTTCTGATGCTTGTGGGTGGGTAATACGACTCTCCATCGCATTTTCCTAGGATTTACTTAGAGCGAAAGGTTCATTGTTCATCGCTAGAACCGGCTTAGGTCTTTACTCTTGGAATCAATTCAATTTTCTATATAAATTTGCAGATTTTTTTGACATCCGTACCAAACATAGTTTTTCATGAAATACAGAGTGACCATATAAGACTGAAAGGAAAAGAAATTTAAATAGAACGACAACAGTGTGAGATAGAAAATTGATTCTTACTCTGTTTTTGAGCTACATTCATGCCATGCACGCATGGATTTTTTTTTTTTTGTCGGAGGTTTTTGTAACGCTACACTGGAGCACTCAGATTTAAAAACTAGTCCATTGTACTACCAGCCAGCAACCTACTTTTGCTGAAATTTCATGATCATGGTTCATTTCATGGTTCATGGTCAAGACCAGCAGGCGCTTCTGTGATGAGGAGTCTGCATCATCAGCTCTCCTCTCCTCTCATCAGCACCGAATAACTGCCATCTGATCCGAGCAAAGGTGGGACAATGGCAGAGGAAGTGCTCTGCAGTGTCATCGTCTTTTCCACAGGCGTCGCAGAGTGTTTCATTGTTTAGGTTAGGTGTTTGGCGAAGGTGGAGTGCCCCGTTAGTACGCCGGTGAGTTGTCTGCAAACTTTTCTGTTAAGAGATAACAAGAAAGCCGCCGATTTCTTACAGACGGGGAGCATGCACTTGGTCTGTCTACATCCTGGAGAGTCATGCCACCTGCGGTTGTGCTCTCGAAAAGTCCAACCATCGATGGAAGCCCTAACCAAGGACACAGGCAGTCCCAGTCTCCACCCACGGTCGCGCTCTCGAGAAGTCACACCATCGATGGAAGCTCTAGGGACCAAGGACGAAGTCAGTCCCAGCGTAGGTTCAGGTCCTGAGAATGCCTCATCTGATCCTCGACTAGCAAGTTCATCGGCGATCTCATTCCCTGTGATCCCGTGGTGCCCCGGGCAGACAAGTCTTTAAGTTACCGATCAAATTCAGAGAAGACTTGCATTCCTAAACTATCCTGGAAGTGGTTAAAGGATTGAGCAAGGCCTTAATCACTGCTTGGCTGTCGCTACAGACGCACCTATTCGCCCCTTCCACCTATTTTTCACAATGTAGCTCGTAGCCATTAGAATCACATAGGTTTCCGCTTGGAAGACGGACGCAAATTAACCTAACGAGGTGTGCAGTCGAAAGTTGTTGCTCTGCATGAAGGCACCAGCACCAGATCCTTCATTGGTCTTAGAGCCGTCCGTGGAGATTCGACTAAATTCCTTTCCTGGCTCAGATTCTGGCCAGAGCCAGTTGGAATACTGGTGTCCGTGCGTCAGACGGTATATCCATAAGACTGGGGTCAAAGGAAATGCGACGCGCAAGGTCGCTTCTACAGCAAATTTTTGTGAAAGACTTACACATGTTCCCACACAAAGCCCCAAAGAAAATGATCTAGTCGCACCACCGTGACTGAGTCACTGTAATTTATGTTCACTTGTCTCACAGATCATGAAGCGACTGCATTTCCCTCGACTACTACCCGTCTCTCTCCCAGTTTTTTGCAAATCACTTAATAAACGTCCAAGGAACGACATATTTTCCTCGTTTGGGTTGAGTTTTTATGGTCATCCAAATACATGTGCAAATCCCATGAAATCCCTTCAAATTTTCTCCCAAAATACGAAACCTCGAATGCGAAACATAAACCAACTGTAATGCAAGTCGTTTGTCATCATCACACACAGCGTTTCGCAAATCTTCATGCGGCGGCTGCCGAGCAAGTCAAGAGACAGAGCATCGCCAAAACCCAAATCACTTGGAGTTCGGTCCCTCTCTGGTGTAATTATGACGACGCTCATTCGTGCCTAAATGACCGTAACCGTATGATGAATCATTCATCGTTAACAATACCCCATTAAGTGTCTGAGAACGCTTAATACAATGCACATGTGAGGGGGGCAGGCTTTGTATCTCCGAGAGCATGCTTATGCCTTAACAAGCAAACACTCATTGTATCTAAATAAAGATTACGCCATTCACGTTCCCACATGCAAGAACCCGACGGCCAACGTCCGACGCCGTCATCGCCGTCATTATCATCATCTTCATCGGGCCGCAGCGCTAACAACGCAGTACTGACAGCGCACATCAAGACTCATTCAGATGTCAAAGGTTAACCACAGAAGATACCCTTATCCCCATCGGGAACTATCGTTAGGTGCGCCTCGTCGCGAGCCGCAGCGAAGCAGTTTTCCCCCGACACTTTAGGAAAACTTCCAGCGCAGCCATAATTACATTCATTGTACTAGCAGCGCCCAAAAGTCTTCAAGAAGACGAACACGGAATTTTGAATGCCCCTCTCTCCGCCCTTCAGTCATAATTACCGAACGCAGACCCCCACCGCCTGACTCACACCGCTTCGACCGCACTCAAGGCGATGTTCAGTGGAATCGCTTTGAATTATTTAAATCACGCAAAAGCGTTTATCGTGCGCTAGGAGGGTAGGCCCACTCACTCGGTGTCACAATTTGGTCAAGTTAACACCACGACTACGCCGCCAACACTCCGGCCGGCGAGATGATGATGCCAAGGAAACACTCAATTTGACACGCTGATGGATGTGGCATTGTTTTGTTTATTGCGGGCACAATTTGGGAGCTCCTTCACGTGCCACAAGCCGCAGGCCGCAAGCCGCAAGAACCAATGTTTGACAAATTAATTCGGGGCATATGCGACCTTTGTGGCGGTTTCACGGACACGACACGACGTCCTTCGAGGGGTGACAGAATCAGTTAATTGATACGTTCTCCCAAGGAGGAGGTGTTTCGGCGTGAATTTCAAATTAAGCAATTAAAGTACCGTTGCAGATGTTTTATTGCCCCTCTGTCCCCATGGGCACTTGGGCCCTGCTGAGTTCACTCTTCTTTTGTCCGGCCGGCGATGTGTTCATGGTTATTTATCGAGCCGGAGTTTTATTGTGCAAAACGAAGGGATGACTTCCGGGTTTAATGGGGAATCCAATGGCTCGGGTTGTTTATGGCCCACGAAAGTGGCACATGGTGCGGCCATTATCGAAGTCAAAATCACCTCATATTGGATTCGCAGAGGATGCTGTGTCTTTGGTTATGAACCAATGGCTGCGCTCAGTGACTGGACTGGAAATAAAATGAATATCCATCTGTGAGCGGTTATTTCGAAGGGGATTTGAATTTTGGAAAGGACAGAGCAAAGAGATTGGCTTGGAAATTTAACAAAGTTGCTGTATCATTGAGTGTGGGTGACTCTCCAAACGGCGGAGTTGTTGAATTGGCGTTTCGGGCAAAAGTAGACGAATCCTTGCTTCTGTTCACCATCTGCTGTGTTTGTTGCCATTCTGCTGCCGCTGGATAAGGGTTTGGAATGCACTTTTTGAATGTAGAAGCACACCTTTAGAGAGTTTGAACCGAGAATCAGAAAGAGAGAGTCCGCTTCTGTATCTGTTGGAGACGATTTTTGATACACTCAACTCGCAAACGCTTCACAAATCTTCCCAGCTTCTATCTTTTTTTGTTTTTTTTTTAAACCCTACTGGAGCACTCAGACTCAAAACTAGTCCATTGTACTGCCAGGTAGCAACCTACTCTAGTGTCGTTAATTTGATTCCAAATCCGACAAATATTGACTGGACCAGATTCGATTTCACTGGGATTCGAACCTGGGACCTCTCTAACTTGGGGCAGGCACTTAACCAACTGCGCCATCCAGTCGTATTATTAACCTTCTAGCTTAATTTGGGATTCCTTCTTGTCGCTTGTTCTACTTAAAGTACGGTGCTGTTAGCCGATACACAATCAATCAGCAATCTCCACCATCACTCAAGTAGAGCTGAGAGAGAGATGATGATGAACACATTCTTCTATTCGAAGCTATTAAGTGAAAGAAACTGAAGTTAATTTAGATAAATGAAGGCTTCTACGGTCATCTGGGCCAATTATGCGTGATTTTGGACGCAGTTATGAGGCAAGCTGTCATTCCAAGGCCTTCATTTCGGAACAAATTGAGAGTTGAGTTCATAGTGTGACAGCTAAATAACACCCAATCAAATTTAGCGCATACAGCTGACTTTTAAATCATTAACTACAACTTCAGAGACGTTTAAGCCATAATGGTGACTAAGGTTTAGTCAATTTTAATGAGGAAGTCAATTAGAAATCAGAAATGAAGTATGCGAAAAATTAGACATGAGCTTGTTCAGGCAATCAGTTGAGGGCTCAAAGAACCGATTGCACACTTCTAGAACATAAATAAATTTTAAGACTTAAATAAATTGCCAGCGTTTTACACTAAATCGTAAAAGACGACTGGATGGCGCAGTTGGTTAATTGCCTGCCCTAAGTTAGAGAGATCCCAGGTTCGAATCCCAATGAAAGCAAAGTTAATACGCTTTTATCCGGTTTTTCAAATCTGGTCTTGTTACCATTTGCCGTTGGGATCAAATTAACGGCACTATCACTGGAGCGGTCAATCAGTGGTAGTAGTCTGACTATGGGTATCACAATGGACCAACATGGTCTAAGTGTGCTGGTAAATTCACTAGCAGCCCTATAACCTAATCTAACACTAAGTCGTTCAAAAACAAAGTTTAAAAATCTAAACCTCATTCCGGATAAATTTGCAATCAGGAAGAGGAATTCAGTGAGCGCCGCAGTGAAGTGGGTAAGTTCGTCGACTCCTTCGCTCGAAGTCTGAGTTCGAATCCCGAAAAAATACTTTTGATATTTTCAGGGCTATTTTAAGTCACGGACAATCCTCAAAGGGTATAACTGTGGACCTCAGCCAACATGGCTCTCCATTCAGCAGGGTCTTGTGCTAGCTGCTTCCAGCGAGGCACGTTTAGCTGATTAAGGGTCCCTCTCCAGCTGTGTACACCACGTCACTTTCCTTTTCCGCGTTGTTCGAGTCGGAGGCTTTCCGGGCTGAAGTGTTCATTCACTCTATACGACCACTCCATTTGAGACGGGAGATTCGGGAGACCATAGGGGCTTAGCTGTCATTATAAAAGTTGTCCAGATAGCAATGATAGTTTATGATAGATAGATGATGATGCTTCAACAGCTGTCAAAGTTACCAATGACATCCAGCTGTCAAAATATTCAGTAAGGTTTGTCATTTCATCATGCATTTCCTCAACCTTGCCGAATATCCGGAAATTATAAAAAAAATATTTTCTAAATTCAGGCTCAGTTTTGAGTACGCAGTGTAAACGTGAATTTCGTCGTGAAGTCGGACATCATCATAACTTCAGTGCGCAGGGAATTCGTCGCACCGTGGAAAAGTTTGAGTATGAGTACACTCTTTTCGACCTTAAGCCACCAACTAGACAAAGATTGGTTTGAAATGAAGAAAATATAGCCGCCGTTGCTGGCAGTGTCGAAGAGGAACTAGAAGTGTTGAGTCGGTGCCGATGAGCTGTCTTCGGCATCGCCAGACAGTCAATCCGGCTTACTTTGCGGTTGTATTTGGGCCAACATCCGTATAAGATTGTGATTATGCAAGAGCTGAACCCAAATGATCATAGACAACTTCATGAGTTAGCTAATTGGGCTCTGGAAATGTTGGCCGGAGATCCGGATTTTGGTCATCTTCTCAGACGCGGCCCATTTTTGGCTCAGCGGCTATATCAACAAGCAAGATTGCCGTTATTGAAGCGAACACAATCCACAAGTGTTCGAATAAGCATCAATACATCCACAAAAATTGACTGTTTGGTGCTGTTTACAGCAAGGCGACATCATCGGACCTTACTTCTTTCGAAGTGACGAAGGAAATATCGTTATCGTCAATGGTCTCAGATATAGAGCTATGTTACCTGGCTTTCTGCGGCCAGAGCTCGCCAGCATCGATATCTCCGATCTGTGGTTCCAACCAGACGGTATCCCATAAAAGCGACGCAACGCTCAAAGTTGTGAAGGAGAAATTTCACAATGTTGACCAAGTGCTCTTGTAAACAGACAAAAAAGAAGGCAGATACATGAAGACTGATTTCCTAAAGGTGAACAGATGTTCACCCTAATTTATTGGCTGAAAAATGGACAGACTCCTGATCAAGATTAATGAGACATTTGATTTGGTCTCGGTCAGGAGAATTTGCCAGGAACATCACATCGAATGGGAACGAGCACATTGCTGAGGAGATAGGAAACCAAAAATGTCACCATGGGAAACCAGCTAATGCCTCTACGGTTCCAGGGGCATCGTGGGAGCTCTTTGGTCCACAAACAGTTCGCCAATTCAAGTTGCTTTCTGCTTTATGACTCAATAAACCACCGTCTGGAACTAATTGAGAAATAAATCCACCCACGAACAAGTGACAGAGTTGTCGATTCAACCGCAATTGTCGGCAAAACAACAAAACACCCTCCAACGTTTTCGGTAAATAAAATCCATCTGAGCCTCCTGCGAACCGCGTCAGATTTCGACAAAAAAGAAAAATAAATTAAAGAAAGCAACAAAAACCCACCATCAGTCCACTAATTAATCTCTCTTCATCTGCAACACACTCAGAACCAGGTCAGAAGGAAGTAATTTGTCAGTATCTGGGTTCCGTTGATATTTGTTAATTTGCAAAGCCGACATGTCTATGAATAAAACAGCGAAAATTACCCTCCTCCCGGGGAGACGGAGGACGCAAATCATATCGCTCTCGGAGAATACCAAATTGGCTACCACCAACCGGGTCACATCAGCCACTTCGGCCACTAAGTGGTTTTCTCTTGCCATTCGCAGAGAAAGCCCCTGCCCCAAAAACTGTGCAGCATCTTCTCCTCCCGACCTCACGACGTTTACAGTCAAATGACACCGTCTTCGAGTAGTCACTTCATAAATATTCAATCGACTACGGTGACACCAGCAGCAGAGCTTCGTCACCACACGTTTACGACTCGCAATCCAGATGTCAACACAAATTTCCCCAAGACCACCTCTCTCGGAATTACAATTTCTAATCGTGGACCGAGCTCTGAATCATTGTTAAGGTTCACCTTTTCTCCCAAGATGCCACCCATCAACGGAGGATTGAGATGCACAAGCGTGCAGTGGATTTGCATACGCTCCCAGACGCACACACGTGAAAATTCATCTAGCAAATTGCAGTTTTATTGATTTTCAAAAATTTCAGGAGGAACTTTCCAAGATGCTCCTTTCTTGCCGCCTGTGATCACAACTCAAGGATAAACACATTGCATGCATCATAAATCACTCTCATCTCTCACCCCCTCCCCCCCGTCCCCGGCGGCACGTCCCGTCGGGGGATGGAAGATTTATACATCTTCCGGACCTTTAGATACATTTCTGGTAATCTCACGGAGAAACTTTTGGGGTTTTTCATCTTATTTTCCAGTATCGCTCTTCATAAATCTTAAGCCAACCGAAGCGGATACACATGTATCTGTGAGCATCTCAGATAACCCGAGAATCCTTGGCAGCACTCAAGCCGAAGAGTTTAATGAGCAGAAACAGAAGGAACACCGCAATTACACACGCAAATCCGGAGTCAACTTGATGATGCATGACTGAGTGCCTCGACGTGGAGTGTCGGTGGGGTGAATGCTGCCACACCGGATATTACCCATGAAAGGATACTCTGTTGTTGTTTTTAATTATCCACTTCCATTGCCCTTTTTTCCCGTGATTTCCTTCAGAGAAGTGAAAGGCAACAAAAAAAAAAGAGCAACAAACATGTTTCCCACGACGACCTAGCAACAAGTTGCCTGAGGAGTCTGATTTTTCTGTGTTTTTGTTTTGCCAGCGAGCCCTTGTCGCCGCATCTGTTTGCTCTAAAAACACAAATTGTTCGGATTTTCTCATGCAATTGAGTGATTAATAGCTTCCTCGTTAGAATATCGCATCGAGCTGGTGTGAGGTCTGTGGCAGGCAGGTATCATTGGATGGGTAATGCAATCCGCTGATGATGCATCACGGTGAAAGTGATATGTCGGGAAAGGTAAGACTGGTGCACTTTGTGGGTACTTTTTCTGCTGGTTCCATGAGTGGTATGCAGGTTACGAGTGAAGATGAATAGATTGCCTGGGGGAAAAAGTCGACGAATAATCTTCGTCTCATCCAAGTGCGCCGCATGATGACACGGAAACTGAGCGCCGAGTCTTTGGGATACATTAGGGGCTTTGCTTTTGTTTTCATGGGAAGTTTCCGGCGGAGAGTACACGCAATTTTCCCTGCAAGAGACATTTCGCTTTTGTTTGCGAAAAAGTGTACTTCGACGCACGTAAGTGGTTTTGCGAGGGGTTACGGAAGAAGCATCAAATTGATATTACGAAGTTTTATGTGCGACAGGAGGGAAGCTCACTTGTTTTTCCACGATCTGAGGACAGAGCTTGCTATGATTGATGACTGTTTGATGAAGAAATGAAAAAGGGGCTTAAAGAGTGGAAGATCAAGTGTACAGAGTGTCTCAAGACAGAAATGTGTCTTAGGTAAATGGTGGCTAGATAGCAACGATAGTTTTTCCATTTATTATGTTTTGCCAGCTGTCAAAGTTACCAATGACGTCGAGCTGTCAAAATATTCCGTAAGGTTTGCCATTTCATCATGCTTTCGTTTCACGCTCGCCAAAATGTGCGAAATTAATAAAAAAAAACATTTTCGAAATTCCGGCTCAGTTGTGAATACACAACGTGAACGTTAAATTCGTCGTGAGATCAGTGGTCACCAGGGCTTCAGTATGGAGGCACTTCGTTTCGCAGTGGAAAAGTTTGAGTGTGAGTACAATCTTTTGGATCTGTGAAATGAAGAAAACATAGCCACCGTTGCGGCCAGGATCGAAAATGACCCAGAAGTGTTGAGTCGGCGCCGATCACCTGAATTGGGCATCGCCAGAGAGTTAACCCGGATTATTGGAGCCTTTATCGGTATAAGATTGTGCTGACGCAACAACTGAAGCCGGATGACGGACAATAGACAAAGCCGTGAGTTTGTTAATTGGGCGCTGGAAATGTTGGCCGGAGATCCGGATCTTGGCCATATAATCATCTTCTCGGACGAGACTCTTTTTGTCTCAGCGACTATATGTGACTGCATGCCATAAAAGCGACGCAACATTTTATTGCTGCCAGGATCGAAGAAGACCCAGAAATGTCGATCAGCTGAATTGGGTATCGCCAGAGAGTCAACTCGGCTTATTTTGCGGTTGGGTTTGGGCCAACATCCGTACAAGATTGTACTGACTTACTGACTTACTTACTTACTTACTTAACAGGCCTACGACCCATGTAGGGTCTGAGCCTGATATATCGCTGCTTTCCATCGTTGACGTTTCTGGGCACGCTGCTTCCAGTCATCAAGACCAAGCTGTCTTACGTCCGCGATGACTTGGTCTTTGTACCGGAGGTTCGGTCTTCCTCTCCTTCTCGAACCAGGAGGCTCGGATTCGAAGACCCTCTTAGCTGGAGCGTTGTTGTCCATGCGCTCGATGTGGCCGAGCCAGTGCAGTCGACGGATTTTTGCCTTCCGGACTACATCCACATTCTGGTACAGCTCATAGAGTTCGCGGTTGTGTCTTCTCCTCCATTCGCCTTCCTCGCAGACGAGACCATATATCCGACGTAGACGTAGTAAGATTGTACTGACGCAAGAATTTAAGTCGGACGACCGTAGACAATACTGTGAGTTCACTAATTGGGCGCTGGAAATGTTCACCGGAAATCCGGATTTTTGCCAAAAAATCAAAAAAATCTGCTCAGACGAGGACCATTTTTGGCGGCTATGACAACAAGTGAACAAGTGAACAAGTGAACAATGTTGTCACTGCGAGCGTTCATCAATTGGTCGCCGCGATTATGCGACTTTTTTTTTCTGGGGATTTTTGAAACATTACTGGTGCACTCAGACTCAAAACTGGTCCATTGTACTGCAAGGTAGTAACCTACTCCAGTGCCGTCAGCAAATGGGAATACGTCAAGGCCTTAGTCCAGACTAACAAGCCAACTACTCTGGACGAGGTTGAGGCCAACATTCGAGACGGGATTTGCTGGAATAACGCCGCACATATTAGGCCGAATCATCCAAAATTAGACCGACCGCTTAAAGTACTGATGCCCAAAAAACTCTTTCTTTGTTCTGTCGTAGTTATAGCCAAGAAACTATTGGGGTAGGTAGGTAGGTGATAGGGTGCCCTTGCGACTGGGTCGCGGCTCACTGAGACCAACAGTTGGGTCCATTGTGCCCCGAGTACCCCGTGAGACGTACACTTTTGCTGCTTATTAGAACCACCCAGATTGTTGTATATATCTCAGGAGGTGCTTCAGCTCTATTTTTTCCAGATCCTCCACCTCGTCGAAGAAGTTACTGCCTAGTGTTAGCAGTCTCCTTCCCCGTAGGGCTGGACAATCGCATAGCAGTTGGGGGACGGACTCTATTTCATCCTCGTCCTTGCAACTTCTACAGTAGTCGCTGTGGGGGATACCTAACCCACTGGCATGGGTGCCTATCGGACAATGTCCGGTGAGCTTAGCGTTGAAATTTCTTGATGTAGTAGCTGGGGCATTGATCGTATGTTCTTTCTAGGAGATCGTAGATGTCATCCTTTTGAATTTTTTGAATTGAAGAACTCGGGGTGTTTCATGTATGTAACATCACCACCGTTCGTATATCCTTGCGACTTAGGCTAATCATTGATAATGATTTCCTCTTGTTCAACAACGACCATAGGGCTCTCGTCGTTGGCCCAATGTCCAAATTCAGCCATCGAACATTTGCTCTTTCTAAGGCTTCGTCCTCTATTTCCTTCCTTAGGAAACTTAACGGCATGTAGACATAAGGTAGTGCTAGAGATTTATCTAACTCTGAGCTCTACTTTGGCAACACGTCCGCTCTCTCGTTTCCTTGGACTCCTGTGTGTCCCGATACCCAGCAGAGAGTCACCGTGTTTAGACAGGAGATTTCGTTGACGTTCTGCCTGCATAGCTTGACTAGTTTCGACCTTACAATATCCGACGCTATGGCTCTTATAGCCGCTTGGCTGTCGTAGTATATGGTTATCGTTCTTTCAGTCAAACTAAGCTCTTTAAGCGTAAGTGCAGCCTCATTTATTGCTACCACTTCTGCTTGGAAAACGCTACATTCGTCGCTTAGGTTTAGGGATCTTTCAAAGAGATCGCAGAAACTATTGGGACTACTGCTTCCGTTCAGCTGGTGACTGGCATGACTTAGTGAGTATGTGCGTCGACTCCTACACTAGGTAGGTATGAAGTGGCTAAGATGTGCTTAGACCAGAGTTGATCCATTGTGCAGCCACATGGTTGGACTGAGGTCAATCCAATAAAGTATTGGTGGGAAACCATTTCGAGCCTCTTTCGTTGTTGTTCAACTAATTATGAGGAAAGCGTTGCTTGATTCTGCCGTAGCGACTATCCTTGTAAGTGTCGTGGATGGGATGGGCCTGTCGTAGGCGAGGTATGCTGAAGTCATCCAACACGTAAGCTGACTCAACTCCAAGCTTACAACCGTGGTGTCAGGGTCGACTTTTGGCATAGAGCAGCTTGTAGCCCGGCGTCCTGAGTCCCAGCACCAGACCTCCAGCGGTCCAGGGCTCCTGGATCAGGACAAGGTCCTTCCCATGTTTGGCTAATCAGATGGCGAGGTTGGCGGATGCCGCCTTGGAGTGGTGAATGTTAATCAGTATCACCCGCAGCATTGCGACTGATAACAGATGCCCCCTCCACTGTGTTGTTAGCATCGTCCGAGTCGGAAGACGTGAAGTCATCCTTCTCCTGGAGAGGACGATAGAGGTTGGCGGTAAAGAAACGCTCAAACTCTGAGTCTGACGAGAGTGAGTCATCAATGCCCAGAGTAGTAAGCGTTGTCGTTAGGACGTCCGCTGATGCGTCCAATGGTCCGTTATAGTCGGGAGTAGTGCTTGTCTCAGTGGAACAAGTATCTTCTATTATGGAGGAAGGTTCCGTGGTAGAGCCAGATGACGTGTCAGATTCATCTCCTACACTAAAGGTCCGTGGATCAAATTCCGACCAGCACACCAAACTTTTTCCACCACCTCTCTTGATTTACTGACAATGCTCAGAGAGTATAACTGCCAGAAAAAGCTTTTCAAATTCGGTATAAGACTGGAAACCTACTTCGCTCAAGAGAAAACAAACCAGATGCACACCAAGTGAAACAACTCAATTGTTTAAGGACCACCAGCTGCGAGCATTAGGTTCCTCGACCAAATTTAATTACACTCACCCACTTCAGTTTGCTCATATATCACCGAAATCCACAGGTCAACTAAGCAATTCCGAGCAGATTTTGTCCTAAATTCTCTCCAACTCCAACTCAATTAAAATCCCGAAAGCACCCAGCAAATGACAGCATTACATTCGTTGCAAATGAATATCCTACGGGTCATTTGAAACTTATGACACACCCGTTTTCTTTTTTTTTTCTCCGCAAACAACACCATTCAGCGGCAGTGCTGAATTGCCTCGGTTCAGTTCTCCTCGCGCACTTCTATCAAAATGTTCGCTGTTAATTGTTAATTGCCACTTTAATTAATGTCCTTTGCAGGCCATTACCACTTGTGCTGGGAATACACTCGCTTGGCACAATGAATTCGCCGAGCACCAGGCGAATTGTCATCGCCAGCATCATCAGCAGCCACCCAATCGTACGCTCACTTCAGCTAATTAGCGGAATTGTAAAATGGGTCCCTTTTAACCATTTATCTTTCCCTTCGACGCGGCCTTAACGGTTTTATGTGAAACGCGTACGTACGTGTATGTGGGATTTTGTTAAATTTACATTTTTGAAATGGAAATTGTGTGACAACAGGCGAGAGTGGTCTCGGCTGTCGTGGGAACGCTGATGGTTGATGGTGTCGAATTCAGCAAAAAGGACTCTTGAATCAATTGAGTGGAAGAATAATTGTTTAGGGATTTCAGGGATTTATTCGTTGTGATACAGAAAGAGGTGGAGTGTGTTTGATAAGGTTGTTGGGTGGATGTAAGGGATTATCTTCTGCGTCGAGTTGAGGAATGGGGTATTAACTTCAGGGAACAATTTCATGAAAAACTGTAGTACATCTTGACGGTGTTGTTCTTCGCTTTATTAAGAGGGAAAAAATGTGTCTTGAGAAGGATTGAGTATCATTAAATATTCTGAAGAAAATATATGACAATTTTTAATCCAACGGTAAGAGCAGTATAACAAGCGAACAAAAGGGTCTACCAATAGGGACTTCCGAACTTTAACAGTTGAAAGCGGCCATATTGTTGAAGCTACATCTATTAAATTGGCTGTCATTTATTGAGTCTGTTCTGCCAAATCACCATAGACGGACATAGCGTTCAACAACACATGCAACGACAAGAGCAATATGAAAAACGGACTAAAGGGTCTTCCAATACGGACTTTCGAACTTTGGCAGTTGATAGCGGCCATATTGCTTAAGCTACTTCTGTCAAATTGGATGTCATTTATTCAGTCTGTTCTGCCAAATCACCATGAACGAACATAGTATTCAACACCTCGTGCAAATGATAAAATTGTTTCATCAAAATTGGTGTTCTGTTCAGGCGCGCTTCGTCTATTTTACGGTCGCCATATTCGTCCTAACGGGCGGACTATTCGCAGTATGGTGGATAAATTCGAGTCCATTGATTCAGTAAATTATAAACCAACACCCGTACATCGACGAAACGCAAGATCTGCCGAAAACATGGTCGCTGTCCGTAAGACTGAGTAGGAGAATCAGAGAGAGTCCATTTTGTGTCGCTCATAAGAACTTGGCATTTGGCGGGCCATAACTTGGCGAATTTTGTGTAGTAACTTGGGTCTGCCCCTGCACCCGTACAAAATGTAACTGATCTGGGAATTGAAGGCAAGCGATCATAGACAACAACGTGTGTCCGCTGAATGGGCTCTGGAACAGTTGGAAATTGGTCCTAATTTTCATCGAAAAATCGTTTTCAACGATGAGGCTCATTTCTAGATAAATGGGTACATTAACAGACAAAATTGTCGAATTTGGGACGATACCAATCCACATGAGATCAAAGAGCGTCCAATGCATTCCGAAAAAATCACTCTTTGGTGCGAATTTTGGGCTGGCGGCTTTGTGGGTCCATATTTCTTTGAGAACGACGTTGGCCAGACCATCACCGTCAACGGCGAGTAATATAGCTCGATGATTACCAACGACATGTGGTTTCAACAGGACGGCGCTACGTGCCACACAGCTCACGTCACATTGGAAATTCTGCGAGTCGAGGGTATGGTGGAGGTGATGTGAACTGGCCCTAGAGATCGTGCGATTTGACCCTGTTTCTTTTTCTTGTGGGGTCTTTTGAAGTGGCAGGTCTATGCGAATAAGCTGCAACCAAAGCGGCCCTCAAAGCCTAATCCATGCTACTAGGACTGTGCCGTCAAATTTAGCCTGCTTTATGCGGAAGAGTCAAGAAAAATTGGCCATTTCGGATGAACGCCATCCAGAGAAGCCACGGCGAACATTTGAACGATGTTATATTCTATACATAATGGCATCAATAGACCCTTGAAAAGTATAAAAAATGTCGGTGATATCTCACACACACTTTGTTTTATTTAAATTTAAAGATAGGAAGCACATAATGAACGACCCTTTTTTTTCGGAGGATTTTTGAAGCTCTACTGGAGCACTTAGACTCAAAACTGGTACATTGTACTGCCAGGTAGCAACCTACTCCAGTGCCGTTAATTTGATCCCAACGGCAAATGGTGAGTGGACTAGATTCGATTTCACTGGGATTCGAACCTGGGTCTTGGGGCAGGCCATCCAGTCGTATTTTCAAGGTTTACTCGTGAGTTCAAGTTCTTCTGACCTCGAACGTCATCCATCGGTCGTCTATGCACCATATCGAGAATATACTTCATAATTACCATCCAAAGCAAATCCCCATGCTCCATCAAGTCTCCATCTTGCACCAAGACTCCAAGTGTTCAAATCACTATCTGCTTACAATTAAGTCCCTCAAAATGCACAATCAGCGAAACATGCCGTGCACATGTTGACTTTGTCCCTAAGTCTGCAGAGGACTCATCAAAAGCAAGCGGGGAACATGAAATACCCAATTAGCTCACTCCCTTCCCACGATAATCCCGAGTCCACGCTCCATTTCCCTCTGCACTTAAGAACGGAGTTTAATTTCTCGCCAATTTACATCAAAAGCAGTGTGCTGCCGCTTCCTTCGGTCGCAAACATTCCACTCCATTCACACAGACCCCGGCAGACACCCTGCGCGAGAGCATACTTCAAAGGAACAAACACCAAGTCGCATAATTATCCTAGCGAATTTTTCTAATATCAGCTCTCAAAATAAACGAAAAAGGCAAAAACGGGGGACAAAAAGCGACTTGAAATTTGAATTTAAAAAACGCACAGGGAGATATCGTTTAACCGGATTAATTTGTATCTCGGCGCGGGGAGGTGGCTGGTTCAACGCCACGAGTACTGGTAGTAATCGCTTCCCTTCCGCGGATGTTTCTTCTTCATTGCCTTCAGTCTCATTGTAGCCCCGACAACGCCCGGTTTAATTAGAAATTCCCCGCAATCGAAAACGGGTTGGAAACGGGTGGGGCGCTGTGCATGCAAAACAAATTCAAGTTCTGATGAAATTTCGCCTGCTCGCTGCCACGGTCGCGGCCGTGGTCGTGCCACAGTGGAGCGGATTGAGTGGAGTGCTGGCTGGATATTAAATACAAAATATCCTTTTTTTTGCAGTTCCGTTCTTGTTTTCTGGCGGTATCCGTCTTCGGTGGACCACCTTTTGGTTTGTGAATTAATTTGAGTGGGACGGGCTGGAGCTGCATCATCATGCTGCAGCTGCAGCTGTGTACACGGACCTGAGGATGGCCATTGAATGGAGGGGGACAACACACGTCGTGTCGCGCTGGGCTGGCTGGTCGATATAAATCAAGGAGGATAGCACATCGGACGAGTGCCATTCAGACTTCATCGTGGCAACGGCAGCGGTGGGTGTGAGGTGGTGCAGTGATGCAGTGATGCAGTGATGCATCGGGCAGGTGGCTGCCAATGTTGACACCTCCGCGATTGGCAATTTGTGATTGCACGCACGGTGAACTGATGCGTTTCGAATTGAAATTCGAAGAAATTGATGTTTATGTGCTAATTAGCTGTCGAGTGCAGTGGTCGGCAGATTGGAGTACATCTCACATCGAATATGTGGTTAATTATTTGATTTGTGGTGTGCTTCGTGATGGGTCTATGCAAATTTGACTCTATTTGTGCATAAATTTGAAACACTACTGGACCACTCAGACTCAAAACTGGTCCATTGTACTGCCAGGCAGCAACCTACTTAATTTGATGCCAACGACAAATGGTGACTAGACCAGATTCGATTTCACTGGGATTCGAATCTGGGACCCCTCTAACTTGAGGCAGGCACTTAACCAACTGCGCAATCCAGTCGTATACCTAAACTTACTGGTAAATTTTTTTGGAAGTTGAATTTCCTAATCACGTCACCCTTCGGAATGGCCAGGAGTGGTAGCTTTCTGACTAGTGCGTCGAATTGCCTCGCTGTAATGCACCTGCCTTCTTTTACCATTCTCATGATTGTTTTGTTTGCACACTCTGCAACCATTAGATGGAAAGGAGACAGCTCAAGTGGCCGCAGTTGGTCAAGATCTCAGGGTTCCTGTAATACAGAGGCATGCCAACCTTTTAACTGTCGCCGTCGCATGACAGCGTGTCGCCTTGTCTGAATCCTTTTTTGACATCAAAGGTCTCGGTTAGGTCTTTACCGACCTTGATGGAGCAGCGTGCATTCTCCATTGTCATCCTACACAAACAGACGAGTTTGATAGGGATGCCAAAACTAGACATTGCTCTGTATAGCTTGTCATACGCGGCCTTAAAATCGAGGAATAGGTGGTGGGTATCCATTTGTTGTTTCCAAGATTTGCCGCAGTGTGAATATTTGGTCGATGGTAGATTTTCCTGGCCTAAAGTCACCCTAATATGGACCGACCAGATTATTGACGAATGGCTTTAAGCGTTCACACAGCACGGCAGATAGGACCTTATAGGCAGCGATGTTTAGAAGACTGATGCCTCTATAGGTGGCGCATTTCAAAGGGTCTCCTTTTTTGTGGATCGGGCAAACAATGCTGAGGTTCCATTCATCGGGCACTCTCCAGTGTTCCCACGATAGAAACAAATTGGTTTTGTTCTCCTCCTATTTCATACGAAACCCACATCTCCCACATGAGGCTTTGATGAAAGACCGTAAGCTACGCTTTGCAATTAACAACCTCATAGCGCCAGGCGCACTGCCAGAGTCGTTTAACCGAAAGCCGCTTGCCAAATAGGGGTAGGAAATAATTCTGTCGAGTCATTATGTCACTCATTGCAGACTTATTCATTCATTTGTTACGCATTTATGCAAATCCACCCTACAGTCGGGCTTAAAATTAATCACCAGCAAATAACACATGTATCTTACCATATTTGATTGGAAAATTCCCGAACTTAATTCGCTGCCAACAACAGATGAATCTGCAAAGAAACCAAAGCAAATCGAAATCGATTATAATCTACACACAATATATCTTTTTTTGTTTGTGGGTTAAGTTTAATTTAAATCGTTTTAACGATGTGCGAATATTAAATGAAACAATTAATTAATTAAAAGCGAGAATTCGAACGTCAGACGCATAATGAAATAGGAAAAATTATGGTTTCAATTATGCCGATGAAGGAGGGAGAGAAAACATTGGAAAAACCGTGGAAAAAAGGCAGCAACTACTCGGTGATCGAATAGTGAATTAAATTGATGTCACTGATTGGCCATAAAATGTGAAAACAGTTCTGTTTGTTTAATTAATTGAAATACACTCGAGGGTGTCCGGATGAAAGGCCAGCAGTTCGATTAACACTGCGGTGAGCACACATTACCCGCAGAGTGGCATTCGTAGTTGTGGTGCGGGCGTGCACAATGAGGACTTGGATATCTTATCAGTTGATCTGTGATTATGGGCGACGGCTTTGGCTTTATGGATTGCACAATCGGGTGGAGTTCGTTTTTGTATTCCAAAGTGTGTCACCTCCATGTGTCACAAAAATTAATTAAAAATTTCGAACACAAAGGCCCAAGTGTCATGGCCTTGCTGAGACAGTTTTGACTGGTTTCCGTACGCCCGTGCCAAAAAATGTGTACACTTCAGAAATATGTGAATATTCACACAGGTCGTGGCAAATTAATAATCTGTACGTCCTTAAAAATATATCGTTAATTAATTTGTCTCGTGGGAATGTGCCGTGAATTCGTCGTCCACGATCTGAGAGTTAGAATTTAGCTAATTGACCTTGGGTAATTTAATTACGCTGCTTAAGAATACTTAGCGAGATTTTGTTTTTCTGCTTCTTCTTCTTTTGCTTCGCCAGTGTACGCGAACGGACGCGACGTGTGTATCTGCAGTGATGATGTCAGTTTTGAGGGCAGAGATTGTGGCAGCGGATCGTGAAACGGGAAAACAGCGAAATACTTTTGCGTCGTTTTGTGAAAGTGACAGTGGCATGGGAACGGCTTGGGAAAACTGCCGCTCAATTGTCCACACCCAGGCGCTGGATTGTATTTCACAAGAGACACGACAGGGCTTGTCCGAGGCGCAGAAAGGTGACAACGAGGTGTACGAGTTTTGTGGTGTGTTAAACATGGGGTCTAATTAAGCATCTGGATTAGACACTAAAGAAGGCGAATTCCGACAAATTTGTCATAATTGCCGCTAACAATGTGATTGCGGCAACAAAACGGCGGATGTTTGTGTTTTTGTTAGTTTGCAAAAATTCATCTAATTGGTCACATGTATGGAGTAGGTGAAGTAGGTGACTTTTTCAAATTAAATCGACAGGAGACGTAAGGAAACTGTTGGCGCAAAGGAGGAAGAGTATTATGAGCTCGTAGTCGCTCCAAGCAAAACTCGTTCACTTGCTCAATACCGTCAAGTTTGCTAATAGTGACTAAAAACAAAGGACTTGCTTTCGAATATTTATTTTTGCTCCTTGCGTTAATAGAGAAATCGAACGGGTTTTGCTTAGACCAACTGTAAGTCCATACTGTACGCCGACTGACGTAAAATCTTGTCTTTCGGAAGCAGAGTGCCTAATATGAAAATGTACCGTTATTTTAAGATAATTTTGTTGTGGAAACTCAAGCCACCAAAAGCGGGAGTTTTTTTTTCGGAGGATTTTTAAAACTTTTCTGGAGCACTCAGACTCAAAACTGGTCCATTATACTGCCATGTAGCAACCTACTCCAGTCCCGTTAATTTGATACCAACGGCAAATGGTGACTCGACCAGATTCGATTTCACTGTGATTCGATCCTGGGACCCCTCTAACTTGGGGCAGCCACTTAACCAACTGCGCCATCCAGTCCTTTCATCAGCAGTATTCATGTTTGTTTCTCCCACTCTCAGCTGAAGTAAATTAATGACGGATTACAAACTCCAGTCCGACTTAAACCTCTTTCATCAAAAGCCTGTTAAATCAGAACTGTTCGCTCTGTCGTCCGCCGACAAACAGTTTGATGACAAATACTTCATTCAAATCACTAAGATTAAACACAGCCGTTTCCTTGGCACTTAAAAACCCCCACGACCAAGATAAGGCACATACGTTTGTCTCATAAGGTAATTTCAATCTGCTACAGACTGCCACAATCTATCAGTCGGTCAGTTCAAACGCGACCACTCATCCTCTCTCAACAAGTGTCTCGAAATACAAACGCAGAACACCCGCGAATAATTCGAAGAATCCACCACTAATTCCCAGAAATTGTGTCCTCAAAGCTCATTAGGGAAGAAGAACTAGTTTATTCCCTCTCCCGTCGTCCAAAAGTATGTTTTTTTCTCCACCAAATCGCGTGCAATTATCATAAACTGTTTTGGCTGGGGGTGTGGACCGGACCGGAAAAAGAAAAGAAAAGAAAATACGACGCAAAAGAAGAGGAAAAAAATCAAAAATTCAACACAAAACATCTAAGACTCTCGCAAACACCCGAAGAGGAGTCCTTATTCAAATTGTATATCCTCTCCACACTCCCGCTTGCGGTTTCTCGGAATTAAATTGTACGCCAAGAATGGAATTTTTATTTCGTTTCGCATCCACTTTCTGCCATCCATTGGCGGGCGTGGACGAGGTTGGAGAGGAGGCGAGATCCTCCATCTTAAAGTTCAAATTAAGTCCAATAAATCAAAAACGTTGGAGGCGCGTTAAGCCCTGTAACTTGCAGCCACAAATGGAATTTTAATTCATTAGCTTTGAACCTTTTCTTGTGCACATTCATACCGAGCCTGGAGTAAATTGAACCTGAGACGTTGTGCAGGGAGTTAGAGTTCTGTTCCCCGGATTATTTACGACTAAATTCCTCCATGAGGTTCAAGGTTAATCATTTCATTCCGGAGATCGAGCCCCGACTCACATGCACCGACTCGCCTGCATGTGTGTTCCCATACCCGACGAACGAAAGACGCGTTATGAAGTTTTCTTTTACGCGTTTTCAATGTGTTTGCTCACTTTTGGTTAATTAGATACAGACACGTTTCGGCGTAGTGGCGCGCACTTGAAATCGCTTTCAATGGCTCGAATTGTTTCGTCAGAGCGCACAATGACTGACAGTTCCTCAAAGTTTGGCACATAAAAAGACAACGGCGACGATTGACAGGCGACACTGACAAAGGCATCGGATGATATCATACGACCGAACGATTGAATGGGATCATCACTTTGGCTGAATGGAAAGATAAATGATTTTGGATAAATGTTTTTTTTTGGGGGATAAATGATTTTGTCATGCAAAGTTTTGTATGTCTTTTGTTACTTCGGCTCTTTATTTGTTTTCTCACTTCGTTTTGTTTGCTTTTTTGTGTTGGCTTTGTGTGAGTTACAGTAGCGAATAGGAATGTTCGTTGTGTAGTTTGGTCGCGGTCTCGGGATAGAGAAAGAAGGAAGAATTTAATGGGAGTCTTGAACGCCCCCTCCAAACTACTCTATTTTCAGTTGGAACTCGAAACTGAATACTTTCGTGGGGCACGGCAAGAAATGTTTTTTTTTAGTGATCTAAAAGTTCCTAATGACTTCGTTTCCTTTTTCCCAATTCGAACCCAATTTCCAACAGGAGAATGACGGTGGCTTTCAGGGCTGCTTTTGTATTATGGACTATTTTTAACGCTGAATCGATATACAAGTTTTACAAAATTGCAACTATTCTCCTCCAAGGTGTTTTACAGTTCAACGAGAGCCCAGTTTCTACATCAACCACTTGTGTCGTGCGTGCTATTGTTATCCCAGGAATAGAGATGACCTATAGAATGATGCCGACTCCCAACGGCGAAGTTTAAGAACTTTTTCTTAAAAGTTATTCTCTCTGAGCATTGTCAACGGCTCGAGAGAAATGGCGTCGCAAAATTGAACGTTTTTGCATATCGGGGATCGAACCGTGGACCATGCTTTTACGCACTACATCACAGCGTCAAAACTGAATGCTCTTAGGGTGCATTCACTTTAAACCATCTTACATCTTACCCTGCATCCATTTTCAACATTTGCATTTGCCCTTAAAAAGAATAGGTCAAGTAGCAAAAATTACAGTTTTTTTCTTCTACCTTTTCTTCTTCTTCTTTTCTAATAGCGCTGTGGTCAGGGATGGTCCTAGGCCTCAACCAACAAGTCTCTGCTGCTGGCAAGATCTCTAGACAGCTACCTCCAATTACACACGACAAGTTGGCTGAGGTCCCTCCCCACTTGTATGCATCGGTTTCGTGGATGTCCTCCATTGCCCACAGGCGAGAATTGGTAAACTACGGACTGGAGCTATGTAAACTATGGGCTCTACATGGCCTAGACATCATAGGCTTTGATTCGTAGACGTAAGGCATGTCGCTGTACAGCCCATACAATTTGTGGTTGAGTCTTTCCTTTCAAATGCCATCAACGCAAACAGGACCCTAGATTAAACGTAGAACTTTTATCTCGAAAAGATCTAGGGCTTCTTCATCTGCTCTGGAGACTGCCTATGTCTCCGCGGCATAGAGCAAGACAGGGATGATCAAGATGTTATAGAAAGTCAGCTTGGTACCTCGAGAAAGGTGTATACAGCTCAATTGCCTGAAAGCCAAGCTCAAAGAAACTTCGATTGGCAAGAATATTCCTGAATTACAATCTACTTGATCAAAACCTTAGACCTTCACAACACAAAGAGCACGAATCGCTGAAATCCTTACAACATAAAAGAAAGAGGTCATAACGTCTCCAGCAGAAGCCTTCTTTTGTATGTTGTCTTTTACGTCTTGTATCCGTAATGTTGAAACACTTTATCTACCGATGTATACTTTCACATAGTACAAACCAGAGATAGAACAGATGCGTACAACAATAAAGACGAACATTAACTTTACAGTTGAAAGAAAGAAAGTGAACAACACTTAACTCGTTTAATACGATTTGGAAGCTACTGTACTTTAAAAATAAAATGAACACAAACAGGAACAAGCACAAGATGATAAAGAACATTTTCGAATCAAGTTCAGTTAAATTAATTGACTCACCGGAACTCACCGGCAAACTTGAATAATTTCTTTGGAATTTTTATGAAATTCTCCACTTAGCTCGATGTGAAGTATATGTTTTATGAGAACTTGGAATTTCTGATATGAATCACTATATACTCAGATGTACAGGAAAACATTAAAAAAAAAACAGGCAAACAATTAAAAAAAATCGTTTTCAATCAAAGTAAATACTGGACATGTCGGACCAAGTGTCAGACCGGCTGTGCAACTAACTCATGTAAGAGAAGAGGAAGAAGTTTGGAGAGTTCTCTGGAAGGAAGATATGGTCAGTGGTAGAAGGGTTGCTTAGGCAATGATGTCTGCGTATAAAGGCACTGGATAATATCGACCACTGATAAATGTAGACCAAAACGACTGGATGACGCAGTTGGTTAGGTGCCTGCCCCAAGTTAGAGGGGTCCAAGGTTCGAATCCCAGTGAAATCGAATCTGGTCCAGTCGCCATTTGCCGTTGGGATCAAATTAACGGCACTGGAGTAGGTTGCTACCTGGCAGTACATTGGACCAGTTTTGAGTCTGAGTGTTCCAGTAGTGCTTCAAAAATTGTCAAAAAAAAAAAGATATGTGTAGACCGCTGTTGAAACTACATAAAACAGGCCTGGACTGGATCGAAGTTGTAGGGCAAACCTGACTATAAATATCGACTCTTAAGCACCAAAGATCTCAAAGTAAGAAGTCATTCCAAATGTCTTTCCCTGGCAAAATCGAATGGATACTCTTTTGTTTTCCTTGCTCTTAATTATAATTCACAGCAATTTTGATGACAGGAATTTATCCTCCAACTCAAATGCATCCATGATTTACTTGCAGCAGCAGATTAAACAAAATCCACTCCGTTACAGAATATATCTACGAGAAACGTTCCAGCCCGTGTTTTCATACGGAAGACATGTAAATCGAAGTACACCTTTCGAATCATCTGAAATATTCAGCAGCCATTGATCCACTCAAAAATTCACGTTAAAGGAGCTTACGGACTGATGAAATCCCAGAGGATTACCAAACGGAGCAAGCATTTTTTCCCATCCAGTCTTCAGTTCTGTAAACCAACATCCATTTCCGATTTTCGGAAATTATAAATAATTCCTGCACTCGCAGATATCTTCTTGATTGATGCATATTCGATCCGACTCCATGGAGCCACTCTAAAGAATTCCAGGTAACATAAGTCTGCCTAACAAGTGCGTGTTCAAGCGAACCTATCCGCCCCCACAACAGAATTTATTTCAGGAACTCCCACCGCTGTCGGGGGGTTTTCCGAGCTTCTATCGGATTCACAGAAACTATTCCTTGGCAAATATTTGTTCGAATGAAAATTGAAAGAAAACACAATTACATATTTGCTGGATACGAGTGTGTGCTCCGCAGCTCTGGTCGTCTCCAGTTCGAGTATCAAATTCCATTATCATCTCACATTCGCATCAATGTCGGTTCGGTACCCATCATGTGAGCATCGGTCGGTATCATTCATACGCCAGCTTAACTTCCCATCCCCGACGGCAGATACAATGGCCTTTTATGAATGAAACTGATTGTCGGTTAAGTATAAGCCCCCACTTGGGCAGTAACCTTCCTGCGTCTGCTCATAGTTACACTTGCTGGCTGCAAACAATGGATGCAATGAATACTTGGCGTGGCATGTGGTGGCAATACCCTCCATCTACCTGATACAGATACGAGATACACCTTAATCTTCCATTCATGTAGTTGAGTGAAGCACGCAGTTTTGAGAGGAGTACCCGGGTCAAATGTCGTCAGTGCATGAAGGGGAATGAACAACGACGTTTCATTGTTTGCAATCTTCTCTGGATTGGTGGGGGGATTTCTGGTTTATTGCTGGTTCTAGGTGCGGTTGTGGCATGCCCCCGGTGCTGCTGCCTTCGTATTTTCGTCTTAAGCAATCACTCCACGCCCGTGGATATTGCCGCTAGTTACGTGGGTAAACATGAAAAATACGCGCCTGACCTTTGACCAGGTGGATTCGATTATATTTTTTTTTTCATTGTGTGTCAAAGGAGTAAAGGGCACCACGCTACGCAGTGGGTGAGAGGTTCCTCTGGAATCAAGGCCATCGGTGACTCGTGTCACTTTGGACTTCATGCCAACAAATGAAGACACACCAAGTGGCTGCATGGAATTCGATGTGTTGTAGAAAGAAAATAACTTGAAAAATATATTTTGTTCTGCACAAAGTTTGTCGTCTCAGTCGGGATATTTTGCTGACTTCTTGAGGTTTATCATCCAAAGTTGATTTCTGTCTCGTCTGGTGAACAAAAAAGCATGAAATATGTACGAACGAAACAAGGGCATGTACAAAATCCCTCTCAAGTGGGTGATGGCCTCAAATGAAGGTCGAAGCCCTGGAGTTCAGAAACTGCAGTTCAGACAAAACATTTTTAGGAAACTGAAAAGGATGACATGAAATGTTTGAACTTCTTAAGACTTTGCTCTCATTCGAGCAATGCAATATCAAAATTCAACAAAAGTGTGGGCCCCTCATCAGGGCAGACTGACACCGTCTTCAGTCTCCGAAAAACGTGACGAAGGGTTGGTTTTTATTTACGTTGAAAATGCAGATTGTTGGTAAATATTGTCCCAACGTCGATTGATGGCTAAGGGACCCGGATTTTGCGAATGTTCTGCATTTTGCAACTCAAACATATTCGATAAAACTGTGGCCACATATCTAATAATGCCACGATCCAATTTTTCTCTCTTCTTCGTACGGCGGTACAGCCCGAAGCGGACCAAGACAACTAACAAGTCTCAACAGCTGACACCATCTTTTGCAAGTTGCTTAGTCAAACTGGTTGAAATCATTCTTTTCTTGCGTATCCCTGTTTAAAGGCGGCCGTCTTCTTTTGCTTTGTCTCACAGGAGTCGGGTATTTTTCGAGCCGGGGCTAAGTCGTCTATTGGCTAGCCATCTTTGACGTTGGATCCGAAGATGCCTAGTTAGTTTCAAGTCCCCGTACAGCCCGTATAGTTTGTAATTGAATCGTCTTCCTATCATTTTCATAATTTTTATCAGCAATGCAAATTAAGGGTGACCAGATAACAATGATAGTTCTTTCAATTGTTATGTTTCGGCAGCTTTCAAAATTACCAATGACATCCAGCTGTCAAAATATTCAGTAAAGTTTGCCATTTTATCATTCTTGCTTGCTTTTTCTCAAAAAATATTATTGAAATTCCGGCTCAGTTGTAAATACGCAAAGTGAACGTGAATTTCGTCGTGAGGTCGATTGTCATCATAGCTTCAGTGTGCAGGTATTTCGTCGAAAAGTTAGAAGGCACACTCTTTGGACCTTAAGCCACCAACCAGACAGAGATTTGTGCGAAATGAAGAAAACATAGCCGCCGTAGCGACCAGTATCGAAAAAGACTCAGAAATTTCAATTCGGCGTCGATTAGCTGAATTGAGCATCGCCAAAGAGTCAACTCGGCTTATTTTGCGGTGAGATTTAGGCCTACATCCGTATAGTATTGTGCTGACGCAAGAGTTGAAATCGGACGTCCTTGGACAACGCCGTGAGTTCGCTAATTGGGCACTAGAAATATTGTCCGGAAATCCGGACTTTGACAAAAAAAAAACATCTTCACGGACAAGGCTCATTTTCGACTCAGAACGAGCGGTTATGTCAACAAGCAAAATTCTCGTTATTGGAGCAAGCAAGTGTTCGACCAAGCATCAATGCATCCATAAAGATGGACTATTTGGCCTGGTTTATGGCATGGCGGCATCATTGGACCTTATTTCTTTCGAAATGAGAAAGGAAACACCGATACCGTCAATGGTCCCAGGTGTAGAGCGATGTTAAATGACTTTCTGTGACCAGAGCTCGCCAACATCGATATATCCTAGCTGTGGTTCCAACAAGACGGCTCTACATGCCATACAAGCCATGCAACACACTGGGCGACTGGGTCATCTCACTGCGAGCGTTCACCAATTGGTCGCTGTAATCATGCGACTTGACACTATTATTTTCTTTTGAGCTACATCAAGTTTTTAGTCTACGCTAACGAGGCAAGCTTAGTTCCGGCCCGAAGAATCTTCGACTCTGAGCCTGTGGGACAACGCAACACAGGACGTCCACGTACAAGGTAGCGCACACAAGTCGAGGGGGACTTCGGCCGGCCTGGTGTGCGAAACTGGAGACAGCTGGCGAAAGATCGTGCTGGCTGGAGAGGCTTGTTGAGTGAGGCCCAGGTCCACCTCAGACTGTAGCACCCTAAGAAGAAAAAAAAGCAGAAGAACGAGGCAAACACTTTGAACAAGCTCGAGGCAAACATTCGAGATGCTATTGCCGGAATACTGCCGCACATATTGGACCTGGAGTCATCAACAATGTGATCGACTGCGACCGCTTTAAGCACTGCCAGCGAAGTCGAGGGGCCATTTGAGTGGTAGAATTAATTCTATATCTCACACCATTGTTGTTTTATTTAAATTTAATTTCCTATCATTCTTATCTGGCCAACCTGTATAAAATCCCCACATTGACTCCCCAAACATTAACGACAACAGCTGCGTCTTCTCAGGTACTGAATCATCCTAGATCCTCAGTTGGAGACCAAATGTAATGGACCGAATACGAAAGGCAATGCTCGCCCGTTACTTGGACCATCGGCAAAAAATGGGGTCCACAATCAAATACAGTGGCATCCAAAAAAATAAGAACGGGGAAGTAGGAAGTCTTACTTTAGATTATATAAACGACTGTCCGCTACAAAAGTCGCTAAAGGTCTGAAAGAAATTCTGTTGAATAAACTGCCATGTTGATATTTTACCGTTATCTTAAAAAAAATTAAATGTAACTTTAAACTTTTAGTTTTTAGAGCTCAACCACTGTAAAAATGAGCAACAACTGAAAAGTAAAGTCTGTCTGTCTGTATTTTGCACAGCACTGTATGTCCCGCGTTGTTGTTGCTCTGCTCATCTTGGTGCATGAAGAGGAGATATTAGTCTATCCCTTCGTCTCATTGACCACGGTAGCGCATTTTAAGCAGAGAGAGGCGAAACTCTTTCCTGGCTTAAGTGGAATAAGACCAGGGCGTGATATTTGCATTTTCAGCTAGGCAGAAATCGTGCTTTAAAAGCAATACAGTGGATTCCGCTTAATTGGGACACATTGGGCAACATTTTTTTTTGTCCCAGTTAAGCATCTGTCCCGATAAAGCGATGTCCCAATAGAGTGGAATCCACTGTAGTCTCTTGGTGCTACCAAGATTGTTTGTGCTTTCAACACAAACAATTCAATGGGATAGCCCAAAATACTACCTCGTGCTGGCAATCTTATGTTTATTAAAAAAAAGAACAATGAGAGCTACGTAATCCACGTGAACAACGAACCCTTTCACGCAAATCTTTAAACATCTTCAAATATTTGCGTCCGTTTTTACACTTCCCACACGAATTATGTCTTTTGGGTGGTTCGTCACAATAACCGAGGAAATCCTTTAGTACATCAGAGTTATTGCTAAAAGGTCACTTCTTTTCAATCTGTGCATGAGTACGAGCCACCACCGTGGGTTTTCAAAACGCAAACAAAGTTATTGACTACAACGACGTGCCATTTGACTAAGATTGTAAAAAATTTTTTAAGCCGTGTTTCCAAGGCTCTCCCGTTTTTGATGCTTGATGAAAGAGAAGCGACGGGACCTTTTGTGGGATTTAAGACATTGTCTGATGACAGTTTCCAGGGCAAACGGGATTTTTCCTCTCACGTAATCCAGCTCATTGCATCCATTTAGTTCTGACAAAAAAAATCAAAAACCAATCCCTTTTCGTTCTGAACTGCTTTAATTACACCACACGACCTTAAATGCCCCTTAGCTGTTTCAATCGAGGAAATTTTAAATTAATCCTCAGGCTCTACGAAACAAAAACAAACTCAAAGCCCGCTGTGCGTCGAGCGGCTTATTTTTCTTATCAAAATTCAATATACCCTTCAGAATGGATGAAAACATTTCAATTCTTGCGAAATCGACGACAGAAACGCCAAGCAAACCGGAACAATAATTAATATCAGCTCGGAGTGATTCTAAGCTGTCAGCTGTTCCAATTCCCCGTCCCCGCTTCGCCCGCATTTCGTGCTTGTATCTTTGACTTTTCAATCTGATTGAAAGCTTTTAGCAAAAATAAGAAGCCAGGGCGGAATAAGAAAAGCCGTGTAATCGATGGCCCATGTCAAAACCAGAGACAGGTGACTGCTGTAATTTCCCACTTTCTGCTACTGAAAGACTTTTTCCTCCGTCCATCCTTCCTTCCCCCACGAACACGAGCACTTGGAGAGAGAGAGAGAGAGACTCGCACGAAATTGTATCTTTCCTTGAGTTTTGCTTGGCGAATTTCTTAATTAAAGCGGATTGTGGAACACATCCCTTCAGCCGCAAGATCCGCGGAGGGAGGGGCAGAATCGAAACAGGAAATCGACTATTAAATTTCCCCCCACTGAGAGTGGATCTGAAGCCACACGTAGTCGCACATGCAGCAGCGCCTGCATCTGCTTTCCGATGCGAGAAGCGTGATGTTCAAAGTAAAATCTTCTAGACACGATGTTATAAGATTTCTTGTGTTTTTTTCCATGGGGTTTTTAATTTATGCTGGTTAATGAATATCCCTTTGAGTCGGCGGGTGCATGCGAAATGGATGAGGGCAACGCTCGATATTTGAAATAATTTTCGCTTCTTCGCCGGTTTTAGTTGAACTTGCGTTACCCCGGCTTGTGGCTTGTGGTGCATTTGTGTGGCGCGGATGTCAAATGAAATATGCCATCAGATCCGAGGCGACGCAGACGGTTATCATGATGATGTCATGCATTCGTTCATCAAATGTTCTGCACATCACAAGACAACGCCACAGTGCCAGAGTGCTTCTCAAGGATTTTCGCTTTCGGTTTGTGCAGCATTAAGAGTTTATATTGCTTTTGACTTCGTTTGCTTGGGGGAAGCAAATGAGATTGTCACAAGGTTGAGGGAGGGGGGAGGGGGAATGTCTGCGACTTTGAGTCGGACTTAATGAAAGCTGAATATTGTCAAAGGACGGAGTGGATTTGACACATGTTCATAAAGGCTGATGACTCTACAAAATACAACTACACAACGACATGCATTTGAAATGTATGCTTTGGTCTGAGATGGGACTTGTCTTGTTTTCGAAAGAAATTGAGGTAAATATGACCTCTAGGTCTTCATGAGAGAGACCTACATCAATTTCTGGGTCATGAGACAGAGGAGAATCAGCGTTGAATTTCAAGCTGAAGTTTGTATTTGTAAATTCGTTCTGAGGAAATGTTTTAGAATAACAAAGTTTCCATCTAAGAAAAAATCAGAACATTTGAATAGACTCGAAGTTTATGTACATCTCCCTGACTTAAAGCTTCGAATGACACTACTCCTCTTAGGGATCCCTAATGCTTTGGAACTGAAAATCACTGTAGGTAGAACGACTAGAATATGGGCTGTGTTCCAAAACACATTGATGCGGTCTCGATGCATTGTTAACCGTTCAAAAAGAAACGACAGCACGTGCAACCGGTGCAATGTTATTGATTCGTATGTTCCCATGTATTTAAGGCTCATCAGTCAAAAATACAACGCATAGAAAATTGTCCGGAAAGTAGAATACAGACATTTGGTTTTCTGTTTTCTGGACTAGTAGAGCAAACATATCAAGGATCTAGATTTGTTCGGATTCGAGTACTGTCAGTCCTCGTAAAAAGACAGTGAATCATTTGTGGGGACCCCACAAGTTTGAGTTTTGCTCTTGATTTTTATTGTTTCCAACTCTCTGAGGATTGGTTATGGAGTAACTGCCACTGAAAAACGTAAACAGAAGGGTATTTATGGCACTGTTTTCAAAAAGAAGCTGCTCATCTAGATAACAAATGTTCAAATGTGTGGTTTTCCGTTTCCTTTTGAAGTTTTTTTCTTTTTTTTCGGAATTTTCTTGAAACACTGAAGGACTCAGACTCAAAACTGGTCCATTGTACTGCGAGGTAGCAACCTAATCCAGTGCCGTTAATTTGATCCCAACGGCAAATTTAAATTTCACTGGAATTCGAACCTGGGACCCCTCGAAGGTGGAACAAATTCAAAATCACAAAAAAAAAATATACTTATGAAACTCACTTTTAAGTTTATATACTTTTTTCCGCATTTTAGATGAGACAAGATACAAACCTATCAAACCTAACACACAATCACAACACAAAAAAAGAATACAATTTTCAAAACAATTCCAAGCCAAACTATCATATATCACAACTCAAAACGAATATTGACCACTTCCTGTTCGGCTTAGTTCTACAACCAAAATATCACGACTGTCTTTCACTAAATACATCAATAATCTATGAGATCTCTTTGGGTCAGACCATAGTTTTGCTTGGCTTCATAGGGTTCCCTTTCTTTCTTTATCGGCATCGCACAATCATTTAAGAGCAATTAAGAAAAAGTTGTTAATTCTCTACCGATATCGATAACTACCAACATTTTGCACTTTCGGGCAAGAACAAAAAGCGCTGTTTTGTCGGTTTTGCTTTTTTCTTCAAATTAAAGTCGCATTTTTTGCGTGAAAGTGAATACTTCGATTATTGCAATGATGACAGATTTTAAAAATTGTTAATTGAAAAATGATTTGATTAGCAAAAGTTGTTGGAGTTTTTAGAAATGACGACATTTTGTCTTAAATTGGATCGGGGTTTGATGAGGGAATGCAGTGAGAGTCAGAAATTTGTATACTGGTGGAAAAACTAGCGTGTTTAGTTCCTTTATGCACCCAACTATCGAATTTCAAAAAATAAGCATCATGGCGACTGTGATTGATGAACGGTTGTAAAAACCCTGGGTTTTATGAACCCTAAGTTATGGTGCCATCGACAAGAAAGGAGACCCCTTTGACTGCGCCAACTATCGATCGATCTTAACATCGCCTATAAGATCTTTTCTGCAATTCTGTGTGAACGCCTGAAACCTTTCGTCACCAAACTGATAGATCCCTATCAGTGTGGTTTTAGGCCAGGGAATTCCACCATCGATCAAATCTTAACACTGCGGCAGATTCTGGAGAAGACCCAAGAAATGCAGATCGACACAAACCACCTATTTGTCTCACGAACTCACCGAGACCTTCAATGTCAAAAAAGGTTTTAGACAAGGCGACGCGTTGTCATGTGATTTCTTTAACACCGTTCTTGAGAAGATCGTGCAAAACTCACTGGCCAACACTAGAGGGACGATGTTCCAAAGTCCGTTCAACTGCTAGCCTACGCGGATGACATTCACGTGATTGGGCGAACACAGCGAGCAGTCAGTGATGCGTTTGCTGGCATTGCAGCGGCGGCGGCTAAAAGGGATCTGGCGGTAAACGAAGGCAAAACCAAATATATGCTGTCATCGAGAAAGGACGCACAACATCGACGACTTGGCCAGAACGTCACCATAGGCAGCTATAACTTTAAGGTAGTTAAGAACTTCGTCTACCTTGGCTCCACGGTAAACAGTGCAAACAACATCAGTACCGGGATCAAACGCAGAATAACTCTTGCCAACAGCTGTTTTTTTGGGCTCAAAAGGCAATTGAGTAGCAGAGCCCTCTCTCGGAAGACCAAGCTGACTCCCAAGCGGATGAACAGTGTCTTGGTCTTTTCGAGAGAAAAGTTCTGCGCGCGATCCTTGGCCCTGTTTGCGTTTATTGCATCTGGAGGAGAAGAACAATATGGGCTGTACAGCGACATGAGTCTAGCCAGACGCCTACGGATCCAACGCCTAAGACGGCAAGGCCATGTAGAGCGTATGGATAACTTAGCTCCGACCCGAAGAGTCTTCGACTCTCAGCCTGTGGGACAACGCAACAGAGGACGTCCACGTACAAGGCGCACACAAGTCGAGGAGTTGGAAATAATTTTACACGTATCTTCCCGCCCATTTAGCTCTCAACGCTTAAAATAAAGCCTTTATGTTTCATAGGACACTAGGTACATGCCATCCTTCAGCTCTTTCTTCCTTCGAAAAGTTCTCAACCACAGCCACCACCAAAACTTTTACCAGAAAGCCAACAGACTGCAAGTAGTTTCTGAGTCATTCCTGAGCTCTTGTGGTGCCATAGAATAACATCTGGTTTGGGAGTTTCACACCGCCTGCGCATAGCATGTGATCTCTCTACAGAAGGGTCACTTGAAAACTAAGCGACTTTAAATGAATTTTCTTGAATTTACATATGCCATCTGAGGAAACTATAGCAGAAGTTAGTCATAGCAACGCCGCAGCAAGTGAACCGTTCACTCTGTCTCCTATGAGTCTTCCTTCTAAGAAAACCCACTCTCAAGGATATCTGATGAATGAACAGGAGATTTCCTTCAAATTATCTCTCCCCAAACGCTACTACTCCGACACTTGAATTAATGGTTGCTCCTTACCGACCAACCACTCAAAAGTGAAAAATGACAGAGCACATGTAGGAACTCGATACTACAAACTACCACCAAAGTAACGCAATGCCTCCAGATACAGGAAAACCATTGAACAAGTTTGCGGATCAACAAGAGTAAATTCCATTATAAAGCATTCAGTGAACCCGAAAACTCCTCCCAAATACAGATTCCTGTCTCGCAAGACGGCAGCGGTATGATTCGCACGAACATCTGATATAACCACCTGCTCCCTGTCCAGCTATGCACACATTCCCACATTCCAGGGAACTAGTTCGCGTTACCATTCCCAGTTCGCTTCGTGTCTAATTCAGCCATTCAGCGAAATTTCGTTCAACATATCTTACAACGTGCGCGCACAGTATCTGTGTATCTATGAAGTAATTTACACAAAAAACTAATAACTTCCTTGCAGTATGTAAAAATCCTGTCACTCAGGCCGGCATAAACATCGTTGTAATCCACTTTAATTGAATCGCTGGGACACTAAGTGCGTTCATGGGGTATGATTAGCTTCGCGGATACCCACTAGTGCGCAAAGTATCTCAAATTGGATCGCTCAGACTCAATGGGTTGGTTCGCAACCTGTTGATCGAGAGTGTGTGCATGGGTGTGTGTGTGCATCCCACAACCGCAGCGCAGACGTGTAGGCAACGCTACATCATGATTAAGTGCCACGCCACGCCATCCACAGCCGCCGCGGCCGTACCGTCATTCGCGTGTGTTATTAACTGCGCTACATTGCTAAGAAGCTCTCGTGCGGGGCACACATTCCGACAGTCAATCCGCCAAAAGAAACTATTCCCTTGGCATCCACATAACCACACACACACACACACAGTCACACATCATCATCATCCAGTCGCCAGATACTTGAAGTCTCTGTCGCTGACCGGTTTTTCTCTTACGTTTCGGGATAAAAGATATGTGCTCTCGCCGAGGCACAAAAAACGACGCGAAACGAATTTTCTACAACAGCCGAGATTATGATGAATTGACGAAACAGATACAAAGATACATTTTTCTCATTTGCGCTCTATGATCAACCGCAACCGTAAGCAATAAACAGTAACCCCACAACAATGACAGTGCAGAGACAATAATGAAAAGCGTTACCGCTAAGATGTGGAGCAGCAGTGGCAGCAAATCACAATCATCAGTGAGTCGCTGAAGCGATTTGTGTCTTGGACACGATCCGGAACAATGGGGCTGACAAGAAAGAAACTCATTTTGACCACAAGCTGTGAGCAGAAGATGAATGTGCGATCGTTTTTCTTTAAATGCTATTCAATTGTGTGAGCAGGGAAGTTATGGCGATTGTTGATGGGAATTTTAGAGAATGAAGGGCATTCGAAGTCAATGAATGGAACACTTGTGGGGTGGGCGATGGGACCAGATTTTTTTTTTGCAATTATTTCGGAATTGAAGAAACAATGTGAAGATTTGTCCTCCGATCAGCCTGAGTTTATCCAGAGTAAAATGGCAAAGTATATTGACATCTATTTAACTGTCAATTGTAAAATTGACTGTGACTATGAGCAGTGCTACCAAGTTGAAACTCAACTTTCTAAAAAAAAAAAAAAAACACCCAAGAGGGCACGTCTGATCTTTGCTGTGATAGTGGCTCTAACCAAACCTAAAAGTAGTGCAAAAAATTATCACAAGAGACGAAATATCATGGGCAATTAATTCGTTCAATCTGCTTGGCCAGACGATATTCTGAAAGAGATGCTTCAAAAATCACTGACTTACACTGTACCCCACCTTGCAAGCATCCTCTCCAATTGCTTACGAGCAGGATACTCCCACACAGTGGAGAGAGGTTAGAGTAGGCTACCATAAAAGTCTATAGGTCAATCAGTCTCTCGTCGTAAAACCTTAGAGAGGCTCCTAGATCTATACATCAGAGGACTTATGCAACACTCAACACGCTTACCTCAGGCAGATCAGTAGAAAGTGCACTGCATAGCGTAGTTCGAGAAATTGAACATTCACTGAATTTAAAAGAATTTACAATGGCGGCCTTCCTTGATACCGAGGGGGCCTTCAACAATGTATACACAGAGGGGACAACAGCAGCTATTGAAGACATGCAAGTAGACAAATCCATAATACACTTAATTGGTAATATGCCTAACAACCAAATTATAAATTTGACAAGTAGAGGCATACCACAGGGCGAAGTTCTTGGCTTTATTTTTCAACGGACCCAGTATACCATGGGACAGCTTTGCAAATCACATTTTGGAATCATGTCCAATTTCAATTGCTTTCCGACTCGACAATGGTCCTATGGTGTCTGTAAAAATTAATGAAAGTGTGTACGCATGAAGGACTTAGAATGTTATCTTTCGCTCGAAGCAACGTACATTTCCTGATTTATTTTCTCGAAAGAACACTCCCTCCCTTCAAGTCCTACACCACAAAATATGACCAGAATGCGGGAAAAGACACACGCAAAAAGATGATTAAAGTGTTCCACATACACAACTAGAACCCAAATCCACTCCGAAACTGGCTTTAAACAACATTTTGTGACACATCCAAGAGAAAGAATACGCAAATACCTGCCGGAGCGCAGAGCTGCCCTCCTAAGCCGTAACCCAGTTTTCGTGATACTCCGCATGGCAACCTTCAGTACGTGTGCTCCACGCAAGCCTTAGACTATGTCAAAGCATCTGTCAAAGTAGCTGCGGCTATTGTCTGCACATTGACATTTTCCCATGGGACATTGTGGCGCGTTGTCAAAGTTTCAGTCATTATTTCAACGTACGTGCATGCATGCATTCACTGTTCGCCGCTAGGGTCACGGCTAAAGACCACTTCACGATGTCACCTCTAACTCCATCCCATATCTGTGGCGCATAAAAGAGAAAAGACCATACTCGTGAGATACTTTGTGAAATTCCCTGCTGCTGACGACACCACCTGCACCTGCAACAGATACCCAAACAAAAGCATACCGGAGATTTTCTTCTTCTTTTCCCCATCAGATCACCATCATCGTCATCAACTTCATTGGCATCTTTATCGTCGTGCCGCGTGTGTGTGTGTGGCTGTGTGTGCGTGTATAGGTCTCGTTCTGTGTTTCGAGAAGAAAGTTGACTCCGTGTTTGTCTTGTTATTTGCCCAAGGCAACAAATCACTTTCGTGCGCTCACGGCAAGACAACAAACGCTCCGGACACACAATCACTGAACCCATCATCTAATGGAAAGTGTAAAGTATCTATAATCTCGTCTGAGATTTATTTGCCTAAAGATCCATCACACTGCACACTCCGCTGAAGTCGAAAATGAAAAACTCAACCGATTTCAAGTTTGCCCATCGATTAGCAACGTAAACAGGATGCCAATCGCGCCGTCCACCAAAATGTCTATCCCGCCGCCACCGACGCCGCCATAACAGCCAGCCGTCCAATCACCCGCCAATTCAGACGTTTGTTTAAATTTATGATCGCTTTCGATCATATCATAGCTTCCAGTTGGGAAAATAAACACGACAGCGAACGAAGATGAAAACCCGACACAAGATACAGATTTCCGGTCCCCCACACATCCACCGAGAGGAGGGTAAAAATAAAACAAAGCGCATAAGTATCTCAAGATGACACGACCATAATTAGATATATTTTTTCCTCTGCCCGTACTTCACTCTCAGCAGACGGAAAACAGGAAAAAAATAAATCTCAACTCAAGAAGCAGTAGTTTTTGGGGACGCAGCAACTAGGAGGCCCGAGGAGGTGACTTTTATGGCGCACGATGTGATTTAACGTCTAGTCCGGGTTTTGTTTCTCAAAAATACGAGTAATATCCAATTCTCTGTGTACAGTCGCAGCACGGAGATGAATGTCGGATGGAGTCTCAGATGTCAAATGAAGTGTAATCTAGAGGATTTTATAGTGACATCAAACGGACTGACGGCAATTTGACACTGTGCCGAGTGTGCGAGGAGGTTTATCTTTAGACGCACGGCTGGCATTGAAAACGTGTGAAATGATTGAAGTGGGAAAATTCACGGCAGCAAGAGGACTTTCAAGACGAATGTTAGGCGAAGTTTTTTTTGTATGCTATTTGAGAGAGCTTGCACGTAGGCACTTTTCGCTGCTGCTTGACATTTAAATTCGCCTGGAAGGACACTCTGCAGTCCAGTTAGCAGAAAGGAGCACATTTTATGCATGAATCAAGGGTGCACTGGACAAGAATCAAATGAATGCTGTTTTAAGAGTGCTTTCGAATGGAAGGGGGCTTGTTTGAGGACGGGAGGCCATTCGTGCGCAGAATTAATTTAGATGAAAAGTAATTAATCATTACATTTCAAGGGTTGAACTTGAACTGAAGGCAGGCGGAGTGGAATGAGACTGCATCGTAGTTTCAAACCCAAATTTAACCCTGAACCTCACGCTAGAATCATCGGCACGTACTGAACTACCGAAACGTACTTCAATCGAAGCCTTGAAGGCCACCGGGACATAGGCACCGCAAATTCTTATTCTGCTCGATTTATTCGTCTCATGTCGACCCAGTCTATGAAACCTTGGAGACTGAAGCGTTAAGCAGTAGATAGGACAACACACGACTGAATGGCGCGGTGGGTTAAGTGCCTTTCCCAAGTTCGAGGGGTCCCAGGTTCGAACCCCAGTGAAATCGAACCTGGTCCAGTCACCATTTGCCGTTGGGATCAAATTAACGGCACTGGAGTAGGTTGCTACCTGGCAGTACAATGGACCAGTACAAAGCAGTACAGACTACTACCACTGATCGACCGATCCAGTGACAGCGCCGTTAATTTGATCCCAACGGGTAACGGTGACTGGACGAGATTTGAAAAACCGGATAAAAGCGTATTAACATTGCTTTCACTGGGATTCGAACCTGGGACTCTTTTAAATAAGGGCAGGCGCTTAACCAACGGCCATGAGGAAACTTAAGAGAAGTGAAGCAACTGAGTGAACACACGAAAATTGTAAACTGTGACCATAGTTACCACTTCCTTCAGTTTCGTTAAGTTCGTTCACTTTTGCCTACTTACGCGGGAGCGAAATGAACCCATCTCTACGTATCCATGAATTGAAATGAAATGAATCGCTCTCTCTCAATTGACAGCTAAAGTCTCTCTAAGTTTCTTTAAGCAATTACGGACACTTTGAAATTTAACGATACTTTTGTGTACTTTTCTCTTGTTTTTGACAGATTTTCGAACGGCTATAACAGTTTGCCTTCTTCTTATAAATACATTTTTGGACGTAGATGTCTAAGTAGATTGTCTAAGTAAACAAAAATCCGCTGTTCATTTAACCGAACTATTCCTAAACGTCCCTTGGAATGGTCTTGTGAACTATGCTGTGTTCAACTTTCTTCAGTCTTCCACCGTGTGAATAATGTTCGCTCATAAAAAACTTTCATCAGCTCGGATTGACAATCGTCATAAATCAGCATAAATTAAAACTGCACATCTGAACTCTTTTTGTCAACACACCCTTTGTGACCCTACACCGTTTCCCCAACTCTTTTCCTCCCAGCCCGCTGTCGCATTTGCAGCAATTACCCGTACTGCACCTACAGACAACGGCAACGACAATGACAAAATATTTCAAAGACAACAATCGCAGTCGCTTACTGATGCGCCGGCAGCCTTTGTACACCGCTGCGAACGATGTAATTCGCTGCAATTTATGGCAATCTACATCCACTTTATGGGCTTGGGAAAAGTCAGGTGGGACAAGAGATGTGCCTTCATTTCTCCCCGAGATTTCGAAACTTTCACATGCAAAAAGAAGCTCACATTTAACTGTCGTGCACTGTCTTTCGCTTAGGATAAGTTATTACACTTTGCTTGTGCATAAGTCATCTGCAATCTCAACTCCGTCGACTTTGTGCAGGATGAACAGATACAAATGGGCATCGTCAGGCTTCACGTCGTCTATCTGAAGTCAAAGTCTGATCAGAACAGACTGTTCTAGTGATTTGAACAAATTTTTCTCCAACGTCTCAAGCAGTCACTATTTCAATTCACATGTGCCCATCTTTGGGAGCCAAATCATCATCGAAGCCCTAAGGTCACATTGGCCACTAAACAACCGAAGATAAGCGTTCGTTCAGCAGGAAATTATGAGCCAAGGGTCATAACGAAAATCTCTTATGAATATTAATTTACTTGCTCACTGCCCGAGGAAATCACCAATTGTTTCGTGGTAATTGCCGGCGTGCCTTGGAATGAATCTTAATGACCTTTTAAAGGCAGATACACGTGGGATTTTAATATTTTCGTGCAAATGCTGTTCACATCGCCGTGGCGCCGATGAAACAAATTAAGCACAAATCACTCCAGACTCGTTTGTGTTCTGTCTCTCCGCTTAAACCAACTGTTTCAACTAAATGATCAAAAGTATGCGTGTAAACTTCTTTTTTATCAATTAATTTTTATGAAACGCTGCTTTTGATTCGAGGCACGTTCGGCTGAAAAATGTAAAACTGCATGTTGTTCGCGGTACGCTATGCCCGAAGGGAGGTAATAAATTAAATGAAACGAAAAAAAAAACACAAAAAATTAAGTGCATATCTTAGGCAAACAGAAAAAATGCATTAATTTGGTTTCACTGTTTGTTGGGCTGCAGTGATGCACATTAAATTATGATGCGACGTGCGCCATTTTGTTTTGAATGAATCAACGCTCTGAATCCCTTCTGGGTGACACCGGAAAAAAAATTAATGTAACGTATCAGACAATTAAAACATGACGCGACAAAGTTGTAATGTGCAAATTTGTTTTATTTTACTGGCTGTTGTGCTAATCTAATTCTACACAGCTTCAAATGGATGAGGGAGAAAAAATAAGGACAGAAACGTGACCGGTTTTGTTTGTGAATGCACTCAGGCGAGATTATATTTTCTGTCGTATGTCCTTCAGTTTAAATTTGAAAATGTCCTGTTTTCGATCACTGAAAGCAGGTCTTTAAGTAAAAGGTAGCAAGAGAAATCAGAAAGCCAATAAAAGATTTTTCAGTATGATCTTCTGTGATGGATTCAACAGCGAGGATCTTTGAATGCAACCATTTAAGCTCCTTAAGAATAGCTCCGATTAGCTGAGATTGATTTTGAGTTCGAATTAAGCAATGGATGGGGACGAGGGGCTCCTCATGATCTCTTGGAGAAAAAAATTCTCAACCAACATTCCCTTTAGATTTTTAGACTGGAAGGCTGACCTTCAGACGCTAAATGACTCTCTGGCAATTTTCACAGATGGATCCAAGATGATGAGGGGATAAAAGTCTGGATGTCTACTCTCCTCTACTACCATCTTCTACTAAAGAAGGATGTCTACTTCAAGGATCCAAATATAAACATATCCCTTCAACATACGAAACACTGTAGCGTCGAGCAGAAATCTAAGATCAAATTTGCGGCGATTAGACTATGGCACGTAAAAGGGCTCTGCCATATCTTAAAAACAATGCGATATTCAGATGGAACATTTTTACATATCTGGAAAGTCCAGGGACTTAGGACTCGGACAAATTCTATTCAAATATCTCCCTAAACTGCCGCCTGTGTCTTGATGAGATGGCTAAACATTTTAACATTCACCTCATGTGGGTGCCGCGACATTGAGATGTTCCAGGAAATTGCAAAGCCGATGAACTCGCCAGGCACGAAACAAACTCATCAACTTCTCCTAGTGCAGAGTCATCACTCATGCCTTCTAAGTGCACCCAATACAAAATTTCGCCAAATACTGAAAAACCCAAGAAATGCAGATCGACACTCTCCACATATTCGTCAATTTCAAGTCAATTTCACCGCATATGACAGCGTAAATAGGGACGAGCTATACAGCGATATGTCCAGTTTTGTCTTTCTAGCCAAACTCGTCAGACTGTGCAGGGTAACGATTAACGAATTGCAAGTCGCTGTTTCTTTGGGCTCCAGAGGCAATTTAGTAGTCGAGCCCTCTTTTAAAACACCAAGCTGACTTTATATAACACCTTGATCATCCCTGTTCTGCTCTATGACGCAGAGACATGGACAATCTCAAGAGCAGATGCTGAAGCCTTTGGTCTTTTCAAGAGAAAAGTTTTGCGTTTAATCTTTGAACCTGTTTGCGTTGATGGTATTTGGAGAAGAAAATTCAACCACGGACTGTATGAACTGTACAGCGACATCATTCTAGAGAATCGTCTACGGATTCAACGTCTAACATGGCTAGAGCGCATGGATAAAACTGCTTTAACACGAAGAGTCTTCGTTTCCGCGCCCTTGGAACAACGCATTAGAGGACGAACACGAAACCGATTGCGCACACAAGTGGAGAAGGACCTCAGCCAACTTGCTGTGCGTAGTTGGATGCAGTTGAAAAAAGATCGTGTCAGCTGGAGAGGTTTGTTTGTTAAGGCCCATATCCATCCCAGACTAGACTCCAAAAATATGATGCGAAAAGCTTCTCTTCTTGACTACTGTGCGTGATGAATATTCCTGGGCTTTAAGTAGGACGCTTGCGAACTGCTTCAAAATGTTGTATTGAACGATTGTGAATGAGAGACAAATCATCTCGCCTTGAAAATCTGAATTAATCTCTTAACAGATGACGTCTTCAAAGCCGCATACGACAGCGTCCATCGTCTTGTAGAGCAAGGTGATGGTCGAATTCGGAATCCCGGGAAAACTGATCCAACTGTGCCGTGTCACGCTGGAAAACACACGGTGCAAAGCGCAATTTGGAAACAGTTCTTCCGAACTATTCCAAATATGCACCGGATTTCCGCAAGGAAATGCGCTGTCGTGTGACTTCTTCAACCTTGTACTGGAACAGATATTCGTAGTGCGCAAGGCAAGCGTCAACACAAAAGGCACTATCTTCAACAAATCCGTACAGTTGCTGGGCTGCGCAGACGACATTGATATCATAGGTCGCTCCCAGCGAGCCGTTATAGAAGCTTTCACGGCCATTGAAGAAGAGGCGAGTTGGTCTTGAAGTAAATGAAGACAAGACCAAGTATTTGCTGTCAACAAACAAAGAATTATCGGTCCACCGGTTAGGACAAAACGTCACTGTTGGCAGCAATAACTTCGAGGTGGTTAAGGAGTTTACAAACCTCGGAGTAAATATAAACTCCACAAATGACACCCTAGTGGAGATTCGACGAAGAATTACCCTAGGAAACCGCTGCTACTTCGGTTTGACGAAACAAATGGGTTCAAAACAAAAAAAATCGAAAATGCCAAATACTGTTGTGATCGACTGTATCATTACTATATCTCTCACAAATGAATCAAATGGTAAAAAAAATCCTTCTAATGACCGTCAAATACCCATCGCTGATGTCACTCTCTCTTTTCGCACTTCAAGTCATTTGATTATTCATTAAACCCCTAATAACATTCATTAACGAAGAAGAAAAAAAACCTTCAAGTTTATGACCGAACAAATTGGCAGCATGTCAACTCTCCAGTCGCTGCTCTGAGTGAACGATGTCTTCATAACCAGTTCCAGGAATGCATCATATCTCTAATTGACACTAATAATCTGAATTTGTTTTTGGCGCATTTCTAATTTGTCACATTAGCCCGCTCTTCGTCAAAAACAAAACAATCAAAATTCCATTAAAAATTCTCTGCTTGCCGCTTTATTAAAATGCATTCTCGTCCGATACACTTCTCCCCCTCTCGAATTTCTTTCGTCAGAGATTCTACGCGTGACATCTCATAACTCATCTCCAATTGGAACGTGTTCAAAAATCCCATTTGTGTAAGCGGAGGACGATGCGCCTTTCAACCTTTCAAAAATCTTTAAAATCTTCTCCGGTGACTTCGTGCACTTTTCGATGATGCAACACGAATCGAAGACGAGGAAGAAGATACATTTATTCTACCATCGACTTCGGTGGTGTGGATTTACTTTTTCCCCGGAAAGATTTATAGATGTCATCGTTTCTCGGCGGTTCGGTGCCGCCGGTAGCACTTATTGAAGGTGGCGGTAGCTGCAACGGATTCTTCTGTGTGCAATCGTAAACACAAAATGACTCGGAACACCTGGACTTGTTACTCAATGATGACTGTAGGGAGTTCATTTTTTTCTCCACTCAAAGTTTTGTGTTTCTCTTGTTCCGGTCGATTGAAGCAAAACATTTGTTCATTACGTCAGGTGAGTGATGAGTGGGGTATTTTCATTTATTCTTCACGGAAATCACTTAAAAAATACTGCAAGTGTTGATGTTCTACAAGTGCAAAGTCATTTGAATGCAAATCGACTTGTGCACGAGGTGTTTCCTCTGAAATTCGATTTCATTCGCCAATCTCAGCTGCACGCGTATCGTCTCTGCAATTAATTACATCTCGGGGGGAGTTTATTACATTCTCGGTTTTTTATCTGCCGTAATTCATTTCCTCTTGGGCGCAGATTGGAATCCATAAAGAAAATATTATTCCCACAATCGTATGCATGTACATGTGTTCGTGTTTGCACGAGGAATCGTGACGTGAATTGGAAGAGCTTTAAATTGTATTTTTCTACTTCCCAGGTGAGATACATATGAATTTCCTACGGAAAAAGCCGGTTTTTAAATGAGTTGTGAGAAGGATTTTCATTTAAATCAGCTTTGCAATCGATTCGGAGAGGTCGGATGTCCTTGTTGCAGTTGGACACTCGTTTTGAACACTTCACATTGCACTTGCTTACCAGCAAACTTAAGATATCTCCTTGAATATTCACAACCCATTGATCGATGGTCGATGAAATGAGTTCGTTTAATAACGTAATCTGGGGATATTTTCAGTTTAAGCGGAAACATTTTGTCTATGGCATTTCAGATAGGACATTGCGGGTTGTAAAAACGAATTTAATGCTTAATTTAGTCTCGAATTACAGCACAAATAACAGAAGACAAACTCGAATAATCTGCATCATTTTCACTGACTCATTGACAGCTCCAAAAGATGACTTATCTTCAAGCAACAAATTTGTTCATTTGATTACTTCTCATTGAACTCAAATAATCACCCTTTTAGAGAGATCATTTGATTCTATTCAACTCTGTCATTAAGGCTGAGGCCGGATCAAGTTTGAAAGAACTGTTTAACCCAGCAGCAGCAGGATGCGATCGCATGCAGTAAAGTGCAGCGTAATTTGAGCCTTAGCTTATCTGAGGCCGGGGATGATGACGTTTACAATGTGGCCATGACACTTCCCACGTACAGGCTGTCGTTACGAGACGTTACAACTCAAATGACCAACAATAGATTGGCCGCAAGACCCTAAGAATGATCCGGCCAAAGCTAGATTCTCAACGATCAGAAAATGTAATCTGTCTTAATCAATAATTGTGATTATAACATCATCATCGTGAGGTACTGTCTTCTGAAGATTTGAATTTCAATCTAATGACTTCTTCAGAAGCTGTATAGATGAGGAGGTGGTGCAAAATGTTCTACACCTCCTCTGCACTTGTCTGGTCAGAGCCTTCTTTTTCTACAACCGCAGGTGGCATGACTCTCCAGGATGTATACAAACCAAGCGCATGCTCCCCAACGTCTGTACGAAATCCGCGGCTTTCTTGTTATCTCTTAACAGAAAAGACTACAGACAACTTATTGGCGTACTAACGGGGCACTACACCCTCGCCAAACACCTAAGTGTGCTTGGCCTAAGTGACGAAACCCTCCGCGACGCCTGTGAAGAAAACGATGACACTGCAAAGCACTTCCTCTGCCATTGTCCCGCCTTTGCTCGGATCAGGTGGCAGTTATTCGGTGCTGATGAGGTGAGAGCAGATGATGTAGACTCCTCATCACAGAAGCGCCAAGGGAAGACCAGGAAACTTCAGTAAAAGTAGGTTGCTGCCTGGTAGTACAATGGACCAGTTTTGAGTCTGAGTGCTCCAGTGTAGTGTGACAAAGACCTATGGTCGGTAATGGTGAAAACGGTAAGTTTTGTGAGGTTTTCTCAAGTCGGAGGTCTGTGCCAATAAGCTGCAAACGACCGGTGCCCTCAAAGACAACTTAATCCGCGCCAACGCTCAAATTCAGGTTGATCTATGCGCCAGACCCATCGCAAATTTGGACCTCTCGGTCACCTAGCGAAACCGCGACGGATATTTTAATGATATCGTTGAAATACCTTCCAGAGACAAAATCTTTGATATCTCACACACAATTTTATACGTCGTTTGTTTTTGAAAACCTTGTATACAAACAGTTTTCATTATTGTACTCCATTTTCGAATGAGGAACATTTTTGACCACAATTCATGACAAGAACGCGCTTACGAGTACATAAATTACATAAATTACATAAATTATATATAAAACTTTCATCCTGTAAACAAATGTTCACATTCTTCCATGAAAACAGCAGAATTATTTAAATTTAACAACAAATTATGTTTCAGTACCGCTAATTCGTTCTCTGCCTTCGAAGACATACATAGGTGAGCAGACAAGAACTTGTTATGTATGTTCTCACATCCAGTGCACCGGACTAATCACATTAAATGCTCAGATAACAGCATCTCATTATGTTAATGCACTAGAACCTCCCCTCGGCATGAAGCTGAATTAAATTAAAATTTAATTTTGACATGACATCAATGAAATCAATACTGACCAGAACACAATAGACGGCTAATCGATGTGAAATTTTGTATTTGTGTGAATTGGCTGCATTTAATAAGCCACTCTCAATGGAATTTGTTAATCTGTCAACAATGCTGACAAAAATTTGCTAGGCAGTCATGATAGGCTATGTCATCCCACGGATAGCATTTAAATAAAGGAATTTGCTAAAATAATGTGATGGATTTAAAAGAGAAATGCAGCTACGTGGGAAAAGACAAAGGGAAATATGCCAGCGTTTATTTCATCCCAACGGCAAATGGTGACTGGACTAGATTCGATTTCACTGGAATTCGAACCTGGGACACCTCGAATTTGGGGCAGGCACTTAACCAACTGCGCCATCCAGACATGACTTTAGTAAGCGCTTCGCTAAGTTTCGTTAAGTTCGTTAACTTTTAATTTACTAAGTGAATCGATGAAAAACTTGAAATAATCGCTCTCTACGTTTGCAAATGTCAGTTGACAGCTGAATTCGAATATAGTTTACATAAGAAATATGGACATTTTGAAATTTGACGATACTTTTGGTTACTTTTGACATAAGCTTAAGATTTCGTACGGCTATTGTAGTTGGCCCTTAAACAAGTAATTTAGCTATGAGCTCTCAGAAAAAAGGAAACACAGGGAACACAGTTATTCAGAGAAAAATTGTCAAAATAAAGTAAGTCACAGTATCTAGTAACCAACCATCGGAAACCAAAATGGACGACAGACGGCTGTTTTTGACCCCCTTGCAAAAGAGTTCAAAAACGGACATAAACAGGAACACTTAAAAAAACAAAATAAATTAGTCCTTAGGTCGATCAGATTTATCATTTGTTATGCGGCGATTCCACCAGAACTGTCAACACACAGAACTCGAAAGGCAGCACATATGCCACCCCTGTGCATGACATCCCTATGCAAGCCACAACCGACAGAACTACTTTGGTCTCTTAGATTTTTGGGGGCTTACGTGCTCCCGATCACCTCAGACAATATTTTATTGTAATAAACTCAAATTTTAAAGCAACATTTGAGTAAAGTCTGTATTTTTGTTTTTAACTCCTTACAGTCGACCTCAAAGCGACAAATGTCTCCTGTCGTGATCAACTTTGTCGCCCTTGTTAGTTAATCAATTGGATTGTAAAGGTTTTCAAACACAAGTATGGACAGAACTTACCTCAGAGTTTTAAAATCAGTCAAGTCGATAAATCTGTAAGAAGAAAGAAATCTGTTAACAAGATATTTGTCAAGGTTTAGGTCTAACATATATGACAACAAGTTTTGCATGAAATATTTTTGTAAGCTAAAAATATATACATATGTGGGGACCGTGGCGTAGTGGGTAGGTGCGTCGACTCCTATGTTCGAGGTCTCAAGTTCGAATCTCGAAAAAACACCTAACATGTTTTCACGGCTTCACCTCTTTTAGCTGTCTAGAAAAAGCTTCTCAAAATCGCTGTTCGGAGTCGGCATTAAACTTTAGGTCGCCTCCGAGAACAATAGCACGCACAACACGAGTGATTGCTGAGAAGCTAGGCCCATGTCCACCTCGGACTGTAGCGTAGCCATTATTATTATTATTATGTGCCTACTTTTATTTTTGTATGAGACTGTTAGGCCGTGTTCCATGCAACGTGGATGGTCTGTCGACGATACTCTTTGACTCAATTGCACTTTATAGGGAAACAAGTTGAAATCATCCTTTAAAATGGGCCGCAGGGTGATTCAAAAATTCTGAACGCGGTAACGGTAAGACACATGTGACCTTTCGGCAACACTCTCTCTTACCGCTTCAACTAGTTCATTGGAATGCATTGGATGGTGATGAACGGCCTGTTGACGATTTCCCCCTGTCTCGTGCTGAACAAAATTCGACAACAAACGACGAATAGTGTTGTCAGACGGTGTTGGTCCCCACATTTTCGATGAGAACTAAACGACTATTTTCAATGTACAGCTTTACTATTTCTGCACGTTGTTTCGGTGTGAAGCGGCTAAAATTGTACTGAATTGACGTTTCAATGACATGTCTACTCAAGTCAATCGGATTATAAATGTCAAAATTATTCAATGTTTACATAGCGATATACATTTTGGTGCACCCTGTATATTTGTGGAAACATTAAATGCCTGAAACACAATATTGCGTTGGTGCTTCCGTCGTTTAACTTCATACAATGGCACAGCCTGAGATATTACGTCGCGCTACCGATCTTACGTTTGTTAAAAAATGAGAGCAATGAGAGCTATGAGAGCAACGTAATCAGCGTAAAGGACGCACTTTTAACACGTTGAAACATTTGCGTCCGATTTGACACTTCGTACAAATATTGATTTGATTGGGAGTTTTTTGTGTATATCTTGTATTTTGCAAAATTTGAGAAATGAAAACAGCGTCTTTTAAATAAATGAAATGTCATTTTAAAATACACCTGAAGGACTGACTACGTAACGCAAAACCGGTAGCACCAACGCAGCATTGTGTTTCAAGCATAAATAGCTCATAAACTGCAACAAGACCACCTTCCGACACTCCAAATTTATTCCGAAACATGTCTTAAGTACAGCTTAAAAAGGCAAGCGATTTAAACTGATTTATTTAGCGCATTATGAGGATAAACTGCGCAGTAAACAGAAAGCAAACGCGTCTTGTACAACCATCACCGAACACCGCTTCGCTACGAAATTTATAACTAAATGGCTTGAAATGGCCAGAATAAATTTAAAACAGCAAACCTCTTCCCATTGCCGTCTGAGCCCACGCTAAATACCCACTCATCTCCCATGCACTCAGGCAAACTATTAATGTTCCCAAACGTCGCTTAGGCCCACTCTCCTGAACCTCCTGGAAACTCCCATCCGAGGCTGCCTCATTCAACTTTCAAATCTCTTCGAAAAACACATATCTGCGCTAATGGCCTAATGGGTCCCCAAGAAGAACTCCGAATTGATTCCTTTTCTTCCCGTCGGGACCATCACCAATTGACAACGTGAAATTATTGCCAGAATAAAATAGAAAATCGATGGAACAAAGGAACAACAAGAAAAAGGGGGAAGATCACAGGAGAAACCTTTACGCAATCATTCGCATTCCACTGCGGAGGCAATAAGGCGTTATAACTCAGAGACAGATTCTCGAAGGCATTTCCTGCGCACACACACAGCCTAGGCATCCTCGGGGCATACACTCCTCCCGGCGGCGGTGGTGGATTGTAATCGACAACGACGACGAAAATGTTATGCTTCCCATAAAATCAGGAGACAAATGGATTCCCCTGTCCCAGAATCGGGAGGTGATTCTGGTGAAATTGGAAAACGGAAAAGCAAAAGGGGTCCCAACGACAACGACAACCACGGCAAAAACGTCTAAAACAACTTCGACTGGTTATAATGCCAAAAAGAAGTGCTAAGCCGTTAAAGTTACTAAAATTGTTTAACGCCAAAGGAGTGGCGGCACTTTGCGATGCTCGTGGTTTCGGCAGTAAATTTGCGGCTTCCCTGGTATGTGCGGCTCGTCTATTAACGGCCGATAATTGAGGGAAAATTAAACGCGAAAAAGGACAAGAGCGATAAATTTTTATTTGACTATTCCGAACGGGGTATCCTTCGGAGACAACGCATTAGATGAGATCATGTCGTGGGCACTTGAGGCAGGAGAGCGTCTTAATTGAAATAGATTACGTTGATAGGTTTTACGACGGAGGCTTTTGTCGAAGTTAATCCGTGGTAAAAAGGATCCGGATCGGAGCCGGATATGTGGGCAAAATTTATTTCAAAAATTTATGGTGGATAAACAGAAGGGAATAAGCAAACTTAATTAAGGCGATTAAAAGCAGTCACGGACTGAATCAGATGGACGCGTTTAGTTTGTGACTGGAATTGTAATGCGTCGAAGTGATAAACTCCTTTTTATTGAATGGTATTTGGCTTTAATTGAAAAGGACGTAATTAGACAAACAGCGATGAGCTAAAGCCGTCGTTTGATAGCTTAAGAAGAACTTGCTTTAGGTCAAAAAGATGAAAGAAGCGAGGGCTTCAGAGCTGATCTGGCCATAACTTTCAAAATTTCGCTTGAGGAACTTGGCTTAAGCCAACATTTGGATATGCCACTAAAAAACTGAAACCGTCACTTGAAATTCATCAAACCAAGGTTTGCGTCTTGAAATTTGGAAACTTCGTCTGTTTTGCCGTTACTGATTACAATTGAGTCATTTTTGCGAGGAAGACGAATGCAGGAGAGGGCACAACCGCGATCTCTACGAGCTGTACAAGGATGTAGAAATAGTCTGGAAGGCGAAAATCCGTAGACTAAACTAGCTCGGCCACATCAAGCGAATGAACACCAATCCTCTATCCAAGAGAATCTCCGAATCCGAACCTACTGGTTCGAGAAGGAGAGGAAGATCGAACCTCCGATCTAAAGACTCGTGCCTCATGGTTCGAGAAGGAGAACCTACGATATATAGACCACATTATGGCGGACGCAAAAGAACTTAGTGTTGATGACTGGAAGCAGCGTGCCGTCAGCGATGGAAGACAGACTCAGATCTCAAGGCCTGTCCTGAGAGTAAGTATTACAATAGATGTCTAAAAAGTCATAATTATTCTACATGAACACAACAGCCAAACAATTTCTAGCGGTCCCCATTATGCAAACAGGACATAATCAGAACCTGAACTTGGCAATTGTACCAACATGACATGGATGGTTTTTAGAAGAAATGAAATGAGATGGAGATGTTATACAGCCTCGGTCAAATGTTTTAGGCACCCTTTAAGATTCGTAATATCTTCAAAAAGCCAAAAAAATAATGAAATGAGAGGAAAACATAAAAATTGTTTACAACCTCGGATAGTGTTGCCGAAAACAATAAGATTCAAACTAATTACTTCCGATAAAATATAAGGGTGCCTAATACATTTGGCTAAGGCTGTACATCTAGAATATAGTTATAATTATATAGCTATAGTTTCTTGAAGCTAAAAAACGCGAATTATTTAATATCCCATTTGATGCGGCGTTCGTTAGTATGCCTCAAATTTGACAGAACTTCTCTATGAACACTTGAACTTGGTTAATGATCAGGTCATCCAACAAGAGGTGTCATTTTAAATTAACAGTAAAACCCAATTTAAATGAGAGGAATTTTGATATTTTTATTTTAGTCTTTAGAACAAGATTTGAGGTTAGTAATAGAATATTTGTTATATACATCTGTTAAAATTCTGTACATCCCTGTCCTTGTCTACAAGTAGTTTATCTTTTCATGAAATTATTCATCATGTCTTCGTATAATTGCCGCTATATTTCGAGACTTACAGCTATAATGCTTTATTTTAGAGTATAAATTGGTTGGTGTTTAGTCGGAGAGGGGGGCAAATAAGAACACCCTTCGAATCTTAATTTTTGGGAGTTTTATTTCCTGTAAGGATAATATTGACAATAAATTTCCAAACAAGAATTTTCTACTCGCGCTTTTGTGCCTCTCCTACGGTCACGTCGCTTCCGTCTCGATCCACAAAAATAAGCAATGTCGACAAAGATGGCAATCCTTTAAAGATTTAATGGCTTCCCTTCGAAATTTCCGACAGAGGGCGCTTCAAAAAAAGATAGTAAATTGGCAATATATTCCTCGCTGACGTTAGAAATGCTGGCGAAGAAGTAAGCTGCTAAATAATGTGGTCTAAGGGACGTCAGCACCAGGCATATGCGGAGGAGATGTGTCATATTCTCAACTTTTTCCTCATCAAAGCAACAGAAATCAGAAGTCGTTTCCCAAAACACCGAGTCTTCTATTTGGCCTATGAGGCAGAGTGATCTGGTACCCAACAACGGATATTAAACTGTTCGGTGGGTAGGGAGACTCTAATTTAGTTGATTGGAGAACACGCAACACCATCCTACATTTTTTATCCAGTCGTAAAGAAATGTAAAGTTCACTCGAAGGGTATGGTATTTTTAGTGCAAAACCGACAGCGTTTCGAAATTCCTGCCGAGGAAATATTCAAAAGTGGCGTGGTCGAGATTTTCTGGTAAACAATTTTTTTGATTTTCGAATAGTTTTAACTGCCATTTGTCGCCCGAAAATTGCCTTGGTTTTGCATGGACAGTATCATCGATAAATTTGTTTGTAAAAAAATGGAATTTTTTTTGCACAGATAATGGAGAAAAGTAAAAATTTCCCCCGTTTATTTCCCCAAATGACTGATTAGTGACTTTGTTCAGTCAACTGACGTACTTGAAACCATGTGCTTTTCTTTTCCTATTATTCGCCAGATTAAAGGCCTTGAAACGAAAAAAGTACACATGTCAATGCATAAGCTCCACGATTCAATTTTCTTCGAAATCGGTTTTTAAGTTAGCAGTCGTGACGATGCGTCAAAAGGCGAATTATTCAATTAATGCCGTTCTATCAGCTGCATTGTTATAACTGATAAGACTCTTAAGCCATCACATTTTTTGCACACCTCAGGCCGACTGTTGTGACTTCTGTTTACCAAGTGATCCCTTTCACTGTTAAGTCAGCGTTTATCGTATTCTAGTCAAAGTCAACAAAATCACTTCCACAGACCAGAAATTGCTGGCTTGTGCTATGAAAGTGTTAATTGCTGCATGTAAGGGCACACTACACACATGTGCGGTTGGGAAATAATAATTAGGTTTGTTTTGTAAACAACTTTTAATGTCTGCCTGACAGCAACAACCGCTGACAGGTTGGAAAAAGGGTGTTTAAGATAAGATGTTCGGATTGCGTCGGTTTTTTGAAAAGGGAGTGTTGGACCAGGTTGAGTCTTTGCAATCGTTTGTAAGTGCAATTTGTTGCACATTGTATAAGTCTGTTGCCTCAATTTATCTTAGAAAAAACGTATTGCGACAAAGTAGAGGTTTGCAAGTCGTTTTGCAGATCAATGATGTCACATCTAAGCTTTTTTGACTATCGACGAAGTATTACACGACTTAAAAGAGAGTTTTTGAAATTAATTCTCACAGGGTGTGAGATGAAGCTCACATACGCGCTACCGATTCATTGGCAGCAGAGATCATTAAAATGATGACGATGGAACGCCTGTTCCAATTCAGTTTCACACTGAGCACTTCCGGGCAAATATCTCATCTCTTCCAACAGAAGAGCACCATCCTTACTCAGCATCATCTTAAACTTCTCCCCAAAAACAACACGAATCACATGAACGAAAAAGGTGCTTAATTCATTTCACACTTTTAAGTACGCATTTAAGAAGAAGAACCACATCCGCTTCATAAGTATCTACAGCGCGATCTGATTAGTCATTTTAGTGGCTAACAAAACCCCATCTGCTGCAGAGCACTCAAAGTAATGCTTAACTCACAACAGCACATTACATCACGTTAACAAGTGCACGCCACTCTGCAAAATCATAAATATCTTGTTCTCAACTCATATGTACCTAATTGCATAATAAAATCCACCTAAACAACGAGAACACCATAAACAGAGTGCCATTAAACAGTCAAAAGATACTCGAGTACTGCAAGTCAAACTTTACGAGCACGAGTATCGCTGCCACCCAGGCAAGAACGCGAACGAAAACAAATAAAAGCGACAGCCAGAGGTAAACATCCGAGCGGTCCACACCGGAACAGATAGTATGAATTCCAAATCAAGAACAAAAGTAACCGCTGTCACGTAACCCGGCTCGGATCACGTTGCAGATACAATGAATCATTAGGATCATTTCCTTCAATTCCAGTGAATGAACTCAACATCATTTCAATTGAGGCAAGACTAGAGAGACTACTTGTAGCTACGAATGAAATTCGTGCGTAAAACTTTTCATTGCCCACAGCGGTGCTTTTGAACTGGGACAAGTGTTTACATGCAGAACCGTAAAGGGGCTAAAAAGCCAGGCGGCCACTTGTTGCCTCAAGAACTTAATTGCTGCCGCCGCCGTAATCTAATTATGAACTTGAATGTCAGAACATCTCGCTCTCTCTCTCCGCCCGATCGTCAAGCAGGGAGCAGCACCACCTACAGCAATTAGCCTCGCTGACCCCCCTGACCGGGCAAGATTCGAGGGTCAGGTGGTCGGTGAAGTGGCACTCAATCCATTGGCATCTGTAAGTTATGACAGTGAAACCAACAAAATTGGGATTCTTTCACTTTCCCCTGAGCGGTGGTCGCATAGCACCTCGCTTCTGGTGCACAGGTTTTGCGGAGTGTTTATTTTTTTCAAATAATATAGGTCCGCTGTGATCACCTGTCGGTGGGCAAAGAGATTCATAAACTTGTGAGTCTGTGGCGAGAAACACATGTCCAGATACAACACATTGACGGAACGATTTCTCTTCATTCACCTAGACCGGTTCGGTTTATCACTCGTGGTATGCCCGTATCCACAAGCAGATACATATCTCATCATCATCTCTGACGTTGTGGCTGTGGTGTGCTGTCATGATTCTGAAGACTTTTGGGAGGAAGTTTTCTTTTTGGCGGATGATTTCTTCTTTCGTTCGATCACAACAACGGTTGATCGAACCCAAACGATCTCGTAGGGTGTGGTTTTGGTTAGTCTATCAAAACGCTCTAGGGTACTGTTAACATTATTAATGACTCCATCGGTGTTTTTCTTCATCTCCGCAGACAGGTTTGGGAGTTACTCATTCTGTTTTGATGGTGGAGTAGATATTTACCACGCAAAATGATCTCAGATACACATCAAGACGAATCCATGACGAACAAAAAAACGCTTTGAGAGATTGATTCGTCGACATTAAAGTTGCGGAAACAACTCGACTGTAGAACGGGTAAATGTGGAGTTTTTTGGAATCTCCCTTTTTTGTTCTCTCCGCGTTTTAGGAGAAATTTGTGGGATTCGCGTGATCCAGCAACGATTTTGGACGGGCAGTGATTGACAGAAGAGAAAATGTCGATTCATTATGAAGTGGAACGCTTTTGATCAAAAAAAGAAACAAACTTTTACGATGAATGCGCCAAATTTGTAGAAAAAGATCCAAAATGTATTTCTTTTGGAAAGAAACTTCTGTGCGATCTCTTTGAACTTATGGAACTTAGTCACTCAGATAATTTGGTGTTGAATTGAATTGGGAATGAGTGGCGAATAGCCCGAAAGCGAATAAGGCGATTTCTGAACAAAATTTTGAACCAAATTTCGATTCGAAAAGCTATCAACCAGTTCTTCAAATCTGTTTCGACTTTCTGTAGAAGAAGAGTGCACGATGCGGCGTAACTCTAGCTTATCCCCCTACAGAGACCAGAATTTTGGCATCAATGATCAAAAATTTTGAATGATCATAGCCGTTGGCGTAGCAGTGGGCACCGTGGCCGTGTGGGTTTGTGCGTCAACCCATGCGCATTAGACTTTCAATGTCTAGGTTCGAATGAAAGTCCAGACAAACAATTTTTCAAAAAAGAAAATTATTCGCGACTCCACCTCTTTCGAATCACTGACAATGCTCATAGAGTACAACTGTCTAGAAAAGGCTTATCAATCTCTCCATTCGGAGTCGGCATTAAACTGTAGGTCCCCCCACACGTGAGAGAACAATAGCACACCACTTGCTGAGAAGCAAGGCTCAGGTCCACCTCGGACTGTAGCGCCGCCATTATTATTATTATTATTATTATTATTATTATTATAGCCGTCGGGTACTAAAATTGATCTCGGTGTGTTAGACAAACGTTGAGTTCCTCGCGCACTGCCGTGTTTCTCACCCTATCCCAGCGAGTAATACCCACACTAACTTGGCCCTTACTTGACGAATGTTCATTTTCAAGGCGCCAAGCGTTATTTCGCCAGAACAGGTCGTGTTGTGTGAGATATAGTATTGCCTTGTTGAAACCACATGCCTTACAAACCACATCTTCGATTTGAGGACAACAACGACTGCTCTTTGAATAGAGAAACAAATTTGTCGCGTCCTAATGTTTTTATGTTGCATTTGCAGCTCTTGTCCATAAAAGGCCTTTACTTTGCCTTCTACTTAATGCTCTGAATGCGATTCCATCAGGTAGGCAGACCCAGGACGAGATGGTTGGACCAGGTCCAAGAACTCGACTGGTTGCGCTTGGGCATAGCTCCTGATGAGTCAGAGTCAATGGCGGAGGATCGAGTGGCCTGGAGATCTCTCGTGCATGCCTTGCCCAACGAGCCCTTTAGTGGAACACTGAAAATGACAATGATTGATGATAAAAATATAAAAAAATTTTAATAGAACAACAACTATACTCGCATAAAGTAAATCAACCTCCAGTAGGGTGAAAAATCTAGAGAGTTTGTGGGCCTAAAATGTTGTTACTCAAGAACTAATCATTCGAAAAACTGACTGTCAAGGTTGACACCAAACGATACCACTTAAAAATTACTCAAGTCGTCTTTCGCATCGACTTTCAACCTGTCGACTATGACACCGACAATGCCAAGTATCGGGTGATATGATAAACTCTAGAGCGCATTGCATAGAGGCAGTAATCGACGAGCGTGTTTCTAATTTTTTCGCAAAATAAGCTCAACTGAATTCGATACATTTCTTTTTTTTTCAGCTAAGAAATCTGGGTTAATTTACTTGAGTTAGATGTCCTCTATAGTTGAGCAACAATTTTTTATTTTCAAACGCACACCACTCTTGCATGCCGTCGATCTTTTCTTCTGCGTCAAGTCGTTTTTTTTTTCAGTTCTTGATATGAAATGTGACTCGTTTTTCTTTATATCTATCGACTGACATACGAGTACACATCGAACTTGTTCTGTACTTTACTCAGAGTGAAGATAAGCGGAGTCGGTAACCGTCAAATTAAGTTTCAGAAGAGCATTGACCTACAAAAATGTCTTGCTTATTTTTTGATAAATGTTTTATTACCCCTGGAGCAAGCAACATTATTACAGGTGGAACTTTATTTCAACAAAATTTGTTCCTTAACTAGAATACGGAGTTGTGAAGCTGTTCCAAATCGAACAACTTACAGTTTGTGTGTTCAATGAGTCAATTTGCTTCTTTATGACAGGCACAGGCAGGCATCTTCTCCTTTTTTTAAGACTGATATGTCATCTTTTATGATCAGAGAACTTTGTCAATTTTCTAATGTTTGTCCTATGAAAACTATCCCTCTTCTTGTAAAAGTTTGGTCGAGATACTGCAGTCTGATAGCGCCTTGTTTTGTCATAAATACTGGTAAAAGAATAAACGTTTTTTTTGTGAACACATTCGTTTCAAAGCATTCTCACAACAACTCCGAGCTGTCAAATTGACTGTCACATCAACCAGGGGTGCCAAATCGCCAATTAAAAAAAAAAATATCGAGATAAAATTAAAGGCCACAACCAGTGAGCATAGATCATGAAATATTTGCCAGCTTTTTGATCCACTTTAAACAGCAACCACATTAGCAACACAATTCTGAATTTTTTGAATGGATTTGAGATTTAATCTTCAAAAGGTTTGAACTAGATTCTCAAGTATGGATGATGAAATCATCATCACCGCCCACCTTTCTGGAACTTGTCGGTGGAATAAGAATATACTCATGATGTTCGTAATGAAAGTACTCAAAATCTTTCACATAAAAGGTTGAGGGAAAAGCCTGATCTTAAATTCAATGTTTCCATGCCATGGATACCATTACAAGGATCCCCTTCATTAAAGTCCTCCCTCAACACTGTAAGCAGATTGGCAAAGGGACATAAAAAATGCTCTGTGATCATTCAAAGGAATACAATTTAATCACGACATGTGTCACTGTCCGCATCTACCTCCTTTTGGTCGAACCTTTGAGATCTCCAGCAACCATTCCATTTTTGGTCCTTTGAAGGAACATTTTCTCGTCTCTGCCTCTCTCCTTGTGCACAATTAAACAGCAACTCAAAACCTAAGCCAGTCCCTATCCTTATGTTCCATCTGTTCATTTATCAGCTAACGCAAAACTCAACTGCGACCTTCCTCCTTGACCAGTGGCATCTACTTAAGGCAGCTCGTCAGGTTTTCCTACGGAACGTGCATCTGATCCTATTGACTTTCCATTCTCAATCATGTTATCCACTGCTTTACAGAAATTTCACTGCTCGAGCTGCAAGCAACCCAACTGGGTCACCAGAGACATACCACACCTAACAAGCTTTAGAGAGGACCCCCCAGCTCATCCAGCCACCCCCTGTCCCATGGCCGGGCTGGCTGCATACTCGTACAAAGTGAAAACGTGAGAAAATTGAAATCCACCAGTGGAATGAGATGATGACACACGAGGATTATCTCCAGCAAGGCAGACCGCTGCTCATCTCCGCCCCGGAACTGAAGCATCTCTCCCATGGACACACACAGACGCGTGCATCTATCCATGTTTTCGGACGATGTTTTGAATATCTTTTCCGAAATACTTTCGCCCCGTTCACAGGTTCTGCCGCTGTCTAACTGATTGAGTTTGGTTGCATAATGGTTGCTTCTTCTTCTGGTTTTACCTGCCCCCAGCAGCTTCCACTCGGTGTGGCGTGTATTTTCCCCCAGTTTAGCAACAACTTTCCATTCCTGCTGCATTCTTCGGCACCGGACGGATGGTATTTTCGGTCAAATGTTGTAAACAGTTGTGTCTTGTTTCGGTTCCTAAAGATTCTTGGATGCATTTTCAAACATTTTTGTGTGAAAGCGAAAACATCTTTTGGCAGCCAGCAAACTTGCGGACACCGGAAAATTGAATTTCAGATTTGTTTTGATTGTTGATTCGGTCTTAAAGTTGAGGCGGCCGACAGAAATGTGGAGCACACACAACCTGAGTGCTGTGCCTTGGAGTGGATAATCACTTGGGGAGTTGTGTAAACGAAAAGTTTGAGATACGTTCGATGATAAAGGCGTATCTTATCGATGGTTGGATGTAGTCATTTGGTGCTGTTGGGGCGTGAATAATGAAACACACTCAGGGGTGCGTCACTGCATGAATTGCACACAATCAAAAAGTAAACAAACTTCGTAATCAGAGAAGTTCTTGGAAGGGGGATTTCACGAGCTTTGTCCCTGGAATCGTGAAATGTGGATAAACACTGAGGACTCATGGGTTTTACAGCATGTACTCGGCGTGAAGAACGCAATTTTCGCACAGTCTAAGGTTCCCATGGTCGACTTATTTACGATCATTTCAAAAATTATGACAGAAAAATGAAGAACGACTTAATCAGGGAAAACCAAACCAAACCAAACACACCCATCAGCATTGGCAGATAAGTACGCAGATTAATTGAGAGTACTTTAGAGAGGGACAGAAGCTGAAAATCGAGTTGATGATTCATAAGCTTCTCCGCATTTTGGTTTGGCTCTTAAATACGTCCATCTAGCTCGCTGGAACTTGAATGACTTTTGAATGCGAATTCTTCTGCCCTCCTTCGAATCTGAACCAGTAGGACAACGCAACAGAGGACGTCCATGTCGACGGTGGGGCACCCAAATGAAGAGCGACCTCAATCAACTTGGTGTGCGAAATTGGCTACAGCTAGCAAAAGGTCGTGCTAGATGGCGAGGTTTGTTGCTTGAGACCTAGGTCTCGGCCCAGACAGTAGCACGACAAGTAGAAGATTTCTTCTGCCCGCAATGGAGTCCCTGGAAGTGTTCTCTTAACTCTTTCCGCAAGTTGAACGCAAATTGCGCGTCTGGTTTGTCGTGTGTGAGTAGTGGCAGTTCTAAAAGAAACCCAATAAGCACGCCGTTTTGATACGTACACCCAGAACTCGATGTCTGGCTCCAGCCGGTTACCGGCTGTTATAAAGAAAGTGGAGCAGGGTCTCCCTTTCGGATGCGACACACATCAGAGTTACTGCAGTGATCATTATACTTTTACTGCATACTTTTGCTGCATACCCCACAGTGAACATCGCCTTAAAACTCTGCTGGGACAGGGTCTCTTTTTCTGATGCGACACACATCACAGTTACTGCAGTGATCATTATACTTTTACTGCATACTTTTGCTGCATACCTCACAGTGAACATCGCCTTAAAACTCTGCTGGGACAGGGTGTCCCTTTCTGATGCGACAAACATCACAGTTACTTCAGTGATCATTATACTTTTGCTGCATACCTCACAGTGAACATCGCTCTTAAAACTCTGCTATCCACGCAAAATATGGCATAACTTGTCACATATTCAGCTCCGTTCAAAACAAAAAAGTGACGTAACGATGACAGTTGCTAAACCGTAGGTTCCTTGTTTACATCAGACACCAGCACTGCCCCGCCAAGACCATCCACAGCAAATACACTTACAATTTCATTCCTTAATCCATCTCGTTTCATCTACCAAATCCAGTTTATCTTTCCTCTTTAGCCGCCCAACTCAGAGTGCCCCCCCCCCCCCCCCCCTTCCTTCTGGACCACAACGAGGCCACTTGACAAGTCTCCGTCATAACGATTCACCCACTCAAGTGCTCATCTGATTATTCGCGCTCAATTCAATGGATTAATTCGTCTCGAATTGAGTACATTACTCATTCCGTTTTCGGTGTGATTTCCCACTTGAATAGATTACCCCACAACTCCTCGGAACAATTGATCTCTTTAGAGAAATCGCTACACTCTGCGACGAGCCATGCCGATGCAACGTGTATCCAAAGTGTCTCATTCTCGTCCCACTTGTTTTATGAAAGATGCAACGAACGCTTAAGAGGACAGAGCTGCCACTTGTTTTCCGTACCCCCCTTGAGTGTGTCAGGGCGAACAACAAGAGCGCTCTCATCTCATATCGCATCGAAGCGAACCTTCAAATTAAGTCGAAGGTCTTATATCACGACGCAATTAGCCGGAGTTCGCTAATCGTATCCAGCTACTGGCAAGATTGCAGCGCCCGGCACGTTTGTACATTTCCGAGTAAATGAGTAACGGGGAAATAAAATACACATCCGTCCAAAACACGCGTGTGTACATTTACATTTACTCGGAACAAGCAGGAAATCAAAAGAACGTTGCTAAATGTGCGCTTCTGTGGTTGGTTACATCCGTACCGCACAAACGAGGCATCCAATGCCGCAGGAACTCTCCTGCTCGTGAGTACGGGCAGTCACAGTGTTCACTCCACCACCTGGGGGTGTATTAATTAAAAATGCTTTATGTGACAGCCTCCCGGCGACACAGTGAGAGCGCATTGTTCATTATCAACACCGCACACCTCACACCATGAGCATGAGCAGATCCGGGCATACACTCCCGCACCGTGGTGTAGATACATTCCGAGATACTGCCAGCCACCCAAGAGGAGAGACATTGATGGCTCGTTGGCGTTGCATAGGTGAGATTGGATGGCTGTTTTGGTTTCTGTCGAGCATAAATGTGTCATGAGGTTGAATGCCACTAAACACAAGACTTGCCACAGAGAACGAACAGAACCGGGAGTAACGTGGTGAACGGTTGGAAATGGTTCGCAAGAGATGAAGTAACTTGTTGGCACTCCACCGAGCCGGAGTGTGGGGCAAATGTAATTAAAATTGTTCAAAAATGTTTCACCATCACTAAAATAACACAAAAAATGCAAATGAAAAAGGAAGTAATCTGAATAAGGATCACAACGGGGTTAAGTAGCTGGTAATATCAAAGCAGGCAATTGGCAGCAGCAGTCTGTCCTGCTGGCCTCTTTCGGAGCGAAGCGCCTAATTGTTTTGCTTTTTTTTGTTTTTTTTTTGGATTTTAATTAAACCGCAGAAATAAATTAGTTGGAAGGTACGTGTGTGTGGGGCACTTGTATTTGAATAAATTTATGAAGCGTCTTGTAAGTGCGAACGGAGCTGGAGGAGAATTCAATTAAAAACTCAAGTGAATACGGGGACTTTTTCAGCCGCGATAAACACTTGATCTCTCCTATAATCTTGTGGTTTGCGATTGAAATTAAAAGAGCTCTTCTGCGAATGCGTTTGCGGTTAGTATGCACTTTAGTTGCGGAGACCATTGTTCATGGTTCTTTCTTACCTGTGGTTGGGTTATAGGCAGACAGTTAAAGAGATTCTTTAGAGACACGACGCCACACTGAATGTGGGAAAAAACGGATGGAAGATGGCGTTGCATAATGAAAACTTGGACAAATGAAATCTTGAACGTCAAACACATCAGAGTTTGCTTTGTCTTCAAATCTGGATAAAAATTTGTGTAAATTGTGTAAAATTTAAGGTTGGATTTTTTGAGGCTTCGGAAAAGAATTCTGTTTAAATTACCCTTTTTTAGAAATGCCTGAGAAAACGTTTGTCGCATTCGCTCGTAAGCTGGGAAATTTGGGCGACATCATACATTAGTTGGTGACACTGAATATACAACACAAACTGAATGAATGGCAACTGCTCGTAGCTACGTAACTACAAGGTGGCGCAAAATTAATCATTAAATTTTGTTGTTGAATTTGGGTATCTAACTTAATTCAAGGAAAGGAAGCTGGGAGTTGATCGTCTTCATATGACTGACTTGTGGTTATCATCCACCGACTCAGCTGAAATTCAGCAGTTTTTCCAAGGTGTCTTATGACTAAGAAACAGGACCACTGTACATCTGTCGTTTGTCACCAAATTCGCTCTTTGCATACATTTCTAAGGAGCAACTCGTGGTACTCTAAGACAAATAAAACGAACGACAGTCTTACGCCGAGCACAAACGATAACTTGATCTTATGACACTCGTAGCATCACACAACTCGCATATGCTTGATGCTTTTTATTCCCTTCCGGAGTAAGATCACATCAGCAGCATCTGACACTCTACACCACTACTGCACCGTAAAAACTGAAACTCTTTTCATTTCCTCTTCTGTCTCGAGTTAATTCTTCGAAAACATTTAACCCGTCAAAATGACAAGAATCATAAACAATTTCAAAACCAGTTTAACTTAAAGAACATCATTGCAGCCCCAAAGGCTCATCAAATATAAACAAGTTTATGCCGAGTTTTCCTGTATCGGAAAGACAAATTATCGTTTCGAAGTCAGTGGAGTCAATGACATTTTGAATTCACAAACTCAAGACAAACAATGAATAACTAATTAAATGAAAACTTAACCAGTTTGAGGTTGGAGTAACTTGTGCTCCACTGCCCCCGCAGCAGAAGATTCAAAAACAATCAATAAATCGCCTCGGGGAACGAACTGAGTTCAGATTTTCACTTGAATCGAACGTAGATATGTATTTACACGATTCACTCAATCATTTGACGATAAAACCAATAAGACCCTTGGCAAACGGGTTAATTAAAAGCCATTTATGGCATGCACACATCGAAAGTGCAACATCAAACACTCGGCCTCATAGACTGTCCTAATCCAGATACCCCCGGTATTTCTAACAACCCCACTCTCAATGATGCGGCTAAATGTGTATAAACTTGAAGACCTCCCCGCCGTCTAAACCGATTAACGACTTCTGACATCCAATGACACAAAGGCTTGTTCTCAATACCCGACATGACATCATACCCATGCACACTACGAGTAAATGCACATTGCATCCGCTGTACGAGTATCTCTCCCCGCACGAGTGTATCCGCACGAATCTAAATGCAAATGAACTCAAACTTCCTCCATCGCGCGCTTGGCCCGCAGAAAGTAAAGAATTTAATGTCAACGAATGTCAACCTTAATTGTGGCTTCTAATTAACTCGTCGTATTCCATTTTTGAATAATTTTGGTCAATACCCGGTTTATGGTCGGCAATTAACCCCAAATGCAGGCACACATACGCGTACGAGGAGCTCACGAGCCACCACGCCAGCTTCCATTCAACTTACATCGAGGCCGTCCGTTTAAATGTCAAGTTCAACGGGGGAAAACAAACACGTCAGCAAACGCGAATCGAACATTCTCTGAATGAAAACAAATGAAACAATTCAGTGACCTTTAGTCGAGTTATCTCGAGAAAATGAATGTAACCACGACGCTATTGTAAATTCCAAAGAATTCCACTCTGAAATTGAATGAACTGGACTCTAGCAGAGTCTCGATTGTGTTATCTAGGGATTTTCCGTTTTTCTCCATCCTAAAGATCCGTCGTCGTCGTTGGAGCTGTCATCTCTGAGGAAACTTTTAATGATGCTAATAATTTTTCTTTGGTTTTTATCGGTGGACGCTGTGGGCTGTAACCGATGTCTCTTCGTAACAATAGCGACGCCCTTATCGCCTTCACAACGGGTGAAGAGTGTGTGCGTGCGGGTGTGTTGGGTAATTTCAACCTTGGTATGGGTGTTGTGTGGTAGACCCTTTTTGCTTTTCCACTTCCCAACAGTTAAACGCTCGACGATAACACGCGTATCTTATCAAACAGCCTTCCACTTGATTGTGTTTCTTCGCATCGAATGAAAAGATTTCGATGTGTGCTGGTATTTATTTAGTCATTTATGATATTTGCTTGACAGGAATGTTGTTAACTGATATGTATCAACACCGGGGTATCCGACACAAGAGAGCATATGTACAGTCTTGGACGTATTTTGTGACACTTGTGATTTCGAGAACTAGAACACTCAACTCTTGACTTCTGCTCGGACACTTGAACGTCTCCACTTGAGACTGAGATTGGAATCGGAGATGTCACAATTGGCAATAAGATGGACATTTGGTATGGTTCAGGGAGGCTCTGGTAGTCCATTCCAGACAAACATTTTTCTTTTAATGAAAAACTTTTTCTATCGTCTCCTTGATGTTGAAAGAAGAGACATTTTTTACCCGTCGTGGTTAGAGAACGGTTAAAGGTTCTTGGGTTACTACTTGACAGTTCATTGCCCCAATGCCTCTTTTTATGGACTGCACTGTGTTTGACCATTCTGAAGGTTCAAACATATGTTTGGTGGGAGCAATCCTCTTACATCCTATGAGAAGGCAAAATTGTTTATACCTCAAGGTAGCCCTAAACGACGAACAAGCTCACCGAACTTGCTCGTTTGCGTTATCCCCTACATGGCGAACACATTTGGCGAACATTCATTTCGTGTTGTTTCTTTAAACCGTCAACATGTGTGATAGGGAAGCGCAAGTGGTGAATTCCTCGATAAAATCGTGGCTGACTGTTGACATTGTGGGTTTTTTTTTTTTCGGAGGGTTTTTGAAACGCTACTGGAGCACTCAGACTCAAAACTCGTCCATTGTACTGCCAGGTAGCAGTCTACTCCAGTGCCATTAATTTGATCCCAACGGCAAATGGTGACTGGACCAGATTTGATTTCACAGGGATTCGAACCTGGGACCCGCCGAACTTGGGGCAGGCACTTAACCAACTGCGCCATCCAGTCGTTCTGACATTGTGCTTAATCCGCGATATGCGCTCGGCGACGTTCACAGCAAAAATGAGGTTTACTTGCGAACATGGCCCTACACGGCGAACATCAAAGCCAACGAACACGACAAAATCAAAATTTTTCGCCAACAGCGAGCGGCTCACGAACCAGCCCATACACGACCAAAAAGCGGCGAGCACGAGCAAGTTCGGCGAGTTCGACAAGTTCGTCGTTTAGGGCTACCTTTAGTTCGCTTCTTGACAGTGGGATTCTTGAAGCCGTGGGCGCCGTGGCGTAGTGGGTATGTGCGTCGACTTCTACGCTCGATGTTGTCGGTTCGATTCCCGAAAAAACACCAAATATTTTTTCACGGCTCCACCTCTTTCGGGTCACTGACAATGCTCAAAGGGTATAACTGTCTAGAAAAATCTTCTCAATCTCGCCGTTCGGAGTCGGCATTAAACTGTAGGTCCTCTCCACTCATGATAGAACAATAGCACGCACAACACGAGTAGTTGCTGAGAAGCTAGGCTAGGTCCACCTCGGACTGTAGCGCCGCCATTATTATTATTATTCTTGAAGCCACTTTTTTTTCCAAAATTTCTTAATTCAAGAAAATGTGTCACACCAGATTGTTGTGAATGACTTTTCTGGCCAAACTGTCCACCTTTTCTTCTTCTTCTTAGGGAGCTACAGTCCGAGGTGGACCTGGGCTTCACCAAACTTACCTCTCCAGCCGGCACGATCTTTCGCCAGCTGTCTCCAGTTTCGCACACCAAGCCGGCCGAGGTCCCCCTCGACTTGTGTGCGCTAACTTGGATGTGGACGTCCTCTCTTGCGTTGTCTAATCAGGCCTGTTCACCTCATCGGACCCAAATATTGGCTTCATCCTAGACTTAGTCAGGAATCAACGAGCAACGATATCGAAACCACCGTGAATGGCGGAACCCTTAAGTTTTAATCTAAAATTTTTTGATGTCAAAATTGATTAGATATTTTTCTTTAGTCCAACTAATTTTAAATTAAATGCCAGCACAGATTCAGATAAATTATGACACAACATAACCGTTAAATGAATATCATTTGACTATACCACGACTGTGTCAAAACTTGTGTCGCTGACTGTATTTTTTTAATTTAAGACTTTTGGAGCCTCAACTTAAGGGTGTCACCACACTTATCGCTATCAAGACAAATGCAAAAGCGCAAAAAAAAAATTAACAAAACAAACAAAAAAAATATGAGTGCCTTAACAAAACTACAATTTAAAGCGTTTTATTTGACGAATTAAATTTCTTCTCTTATTGTTTGCTTTTTGCATTCTGCTGATTGTAGCTTAAACGATAAACTCATAAATTACTCTGATGTCATCTTTTGTTTTGGTTTTGATTGAAATTTATTCTTTGGTCACGGTTAATTTTCGTTTGGTTACGAATTGGCGGTGTTTGTTGTTCAAGGATCAAGACACTATACCGCATGCCAATAAGACAGGGTTGTTAAAATTCTGGAGGAGACGCAGTTACTTGAGCGAGATTTGTAAGATACGAGCATTCTAATTTGAATAAGTTGATTTATGAGACTTTGCTGGAATAAATCAAAATTTTGTTAAACTGATTAACATAGTCATCGACTCGATTTTGGCTGTGGTTAGTCATCAGATTGATTTGGATATCTACGAGTATCTTATCGGGGCAGAAATATTTCAGCTTATTTTGGTGCTAAAATGCGGTCATTAAAACTGTAATTTGGTAAAAATTCATAATTTGTTTAGGTTTTATGAATTTATAGAGATTATCAACCGGATTTGGCACAAATTCATGATTGAGTCAAGAGCTAATTCACCGTTAATTGGTAAGATATTTGGACTGAGGAATAGGAGGCATTTTTCAACACATAAACTACTGCCTGGAGAATTAAAAGTGAATTTACGTGTTTTATGAACCGTTTTCCATTAAGATAACAATAAGAAATATTTTTTTCAGAAGCTATGGCGTTGTAAATTAACGCTTATAATAATAATAATAATAATAATAATGGCAGCGCTACAGTCCGAGGTGGACCTGGGCCAAACTTCTCAGCAACCACTCGTGTTGTGCGTGCTATTGTTCTGTCACGAGCGGAGGTGACCTACAATTTAACGCCGATTCCAAACGGCGAGATTGAGAAGCGTTTTCTAGACAGTTAGACTCTTTGAGCATTGTCAGTGACTCGAAAGAGGTGGAGCCGGGAACAATTTTTTTTGAAAAATTGTTTGTCTGATCTTGGATTCGAACCTAGACTGTGAAAGTCATGTGCGTCTGGGTCGACGCACAAACTCACACGGCCACGGCGCCCACTTGTCGCTTTAGCTTGTCGGTTTAGGACCATATTTTACTTCCAACTGTAGGATGGCCCAAGAAAAACAAAAATTAGCTAGAGCTTTGTCGTGCTCGCTTATTTCATAAAAATATTTCCCGTAGACTTATTTTGAATCCTTGAGAATTCTATACTCGAAATTCAATTCCAATAAAGTTGTATACAGCGGGCTAAACGGTCTCCATCATGATGTAAGTAAAACAAAGTGTGTTTGACAGCTTTGTCGAGGCGATGTGTGACGACATCCTGTGTAGGAACATGTGTAAAAATACGTAAGGTGGAAACAAACGAAAACTGTTTACACTTTTTATACAAATCTTTTCATTATTTCTTCAAACATTGCTAGTCGTCAACACATCCTTATGGGATGTTATTCAATTGTCAGTTTTGACATTTCCACTTAGTTTTCGTAGTTCATTATACCGACATGGTTATTTTAAATAAATAAATTTGAATACATTTTTGTTAATTAATAATCAGCACAAATCAACACCAGTGTCTGATAAACCTGATTCGCTGGCTAGCGTGTTTTGTAAGTGCATTGAACTTGGTCAACAAACGTATCATTTTTCCAACAACGAGTATCGCAAAAATGTCATTCCCCTTGAGGTGTCTCGCGGTCTACCTGTATGACTGTTTTTATGTTTAAAGGCGTTGGTAATCTCTAATGCATTTGAAAGAAACACCTCAGGCAAAAAATAGTGGTTCTGAATCACATTTACAACAAAAAAATTATGTCATGTTGCAGTAACTGTTGTTAGATGGTCACTTAATTTAGAGCAACAACCTGTCTCTGTAAGCACTGCTCAGTGAGAGTGATGAGCAATTTTGAAGCGATTTGCATTCGAGTCTTTAAAAAGGTACATTCTGGCAGGAAAGTACGGAGAATTGGTCAGTAAAATACAAAATTAACACATATTTGGTATTTTACTGAAAAATTCCGCTTACTTTCCAGCCAGAATCAGTCAAATTTATTGTATCCCCTTCAAAGTAGACCTATCCCAAAAAATACAAATCATTCAAATATTTTTTGAACGCATTTTTTGGAATCAACTTCAGTACTCGCCGTGAAAAACGGGTGCCTCGAAGTGGTAATCTGAGTTTTGGAAAAAGAAAAACGTCGGCATATCAGTGGAATACAGTGAAATATAGAATACAGCGACTGGCGATAAAATGTGTTGAGTTTATGGCCTGAAATTTGTTCAGTCTTGTGAGATAGTGCGTTATCGTGGTGCAAAATCCATGAGTTTCCTTTCCAAAAATTTGAATACTCCCACAAAAACTTATCCGCGTGACATTATTTTACTTCATTCCTTAACTTCTTATACTAATATCCATGATAAATGACAAATTTTTGGAATTCTTTTTAAGGAAACATCACAGCTTGCCTTAATCCCCTGATAATCATTCACAAACATCATACACTCGTCACCCGCATCAAGATATTCTGGATTATGTTGTTGCCTCATGCTTAACTCAAACACAGAAGCCATGTTTATTCTTCCTTATCAGAATGTTCAAACACCCTTTTGTTATCTTCCACAAAAAAAGTCTTAACCCAAGACGCCATAGGAAATCTAAGACCCAATCATGAGATAACCTTTGCAATGATCTCTCGCAAGTCACATGTTTAGACAACTGAAAAAATATTGCACTTGTGCTGACTTGTTATTCAACAACGTGATCAGAAACATGTATCTGAGAGTTAATTTAAAACTCGATACCATGTGAACTCAATTAGTACTTTAAATATGCATATTTTTCCCCCTTCATTGCAAGTTTTATTTGATCAGGCAGTCACTCCAATCTGGTTCGTTGCCAACTCGAAGGGTGAATGTGCATCTAAGAGTTTTGGTCTTATCAACATGTGTCTGTCATTTTGCACATCAAGCATGTCTTTGATGCAGAATAAGGAAAGTTGTTTGTATCACGATGGTGACCTATGTGAGCCCTTTGATCAGCAAAATATTCTGGGCAAAAATAAGATCGCTAAAGAAGCTCAGTCATATGGACTGATGTGTGGCAACTAAAGGTCAACTATTTTCAAAGATAAACTCATTTTCAAGCGAATTTTTCGTCACGAATTCAAATGGTCTTCGAAGGAAAGTCTGGAAATGTCCATGTTCATTTATTAACACGTTGAGTGCCACATGAGACCACTTTGGTCTCACACGAATTTGGGCTTGCTGTGCCGCGTGAGACCAGAGTGTATTCGAACTGTCAATTAAAAAAATCCGTGGCCTGTGGGGACAGTATCTCGGGTTGCCATTCCATTCAGTAAATTTGCTGAGTTACCCATCTTTTCGTTCATTTACCAAATTTGCTTGGACTTTTCCAAAATATTCTGAGATCCTTCAACAGTCACAGTTATTCTGCCAGTCCTGCTATATGGAGCCGAAAGCTGGACACTAAGCAGAACTGTGGAGCTGATTCTTGGTGCCTTCGAAAGAAAAATTCTACGTCGGATATATGGTCCCGTCTGCCAGGAAGGCGAATGGAGGAGAAGACACAACCGCGAACTCTATGAGCTGTACCAGGATGTGGATGTAGTCCGAAAGGCAAAAATCCGTCGACTGCACTGGCTCGGCACATCGAGCGCATGGACAACAACGCTCCAGCTAAGAGGGTCTTCGAATCCGAGCCTCCTGGTTCGAGAAGGAGAGGAAGACCGAACCTCCCGTACAAAGACCAAGTCATCGCGGACGTAATACAGCTTGGTCTTGATGACTGAAAGCAGCGTGCCCAGGACCGTCAACGATGGAAGGCAGCGATATATCAGGCTCAGACCCTACATGGGTCGTAGGCCTACTAAGTAAGTAAGTAAGTTCAACAGTCACCAGGACATTAAGAGGGCAACTATAATGACCGTACGTACAACTATAATACATAAAAACTTTACAGTGTGACTATAATAATCTCTTCCCTCAGTTTTGTTAAGTTCGTTAAGTTTTGCCTACTTAAGGGCCAAACAAAATGCCCGCACAGAAACTCAATGGAACTAAAGAATCAAGCGAATACACAAAAATTATACAATACGACCATAGTATCCGCTTCGATCAGTTTCGATAAGATCACTTCTGCCAACTTACACCGGAGCGTAAGCAAAAGTCAGTTGACTGAATTCTCCATAAGTTTCTATGAGCAATTATGGACACTTGGAAATTTGACGATGCTTTTGGTTACTTTTCGCTTGCTTTTGACATTGGTTTAAGTTTTCGTACGGCTATTATAGTTGCCCCGACTCAAGCGAGGATGTTGTCCACATTCAAGGAGTTTCTGCATCTCCAATGATGTAATGAACAGTGATTCAGACAGTTGCAAAAGTATGAGCAGACAGTGAAGGGCATCCGCCTGAATTGTCCCATTTGGCAGTTCTTGGGACATACTCTTCACATCGCCTCTAAAAATGACTGTCAAATGGAATTACAGTCGACTCCCTCTAAGTCGAATTTCCCCCTAACTCGAATTTTTTCGCCATATTTATTTTGGCATTACCTTCATTTTCCATACAAAAACCATCCTCTAAGTCGAACTCCCTCTAACTCGAACTAATTTTGATATCCCGTGAAAATTCGACTTAGAGGGAGTCGACTGTATATGACAATTAGACTAGAGAAGGCAGTGAAATCCTTTGATTTTACAATGCAATCTGAAATTAATCCACCAAATCAAAGTACACTGAAATCTTTCTTAGACATCTGCTTCCGTCTAAGGGAGGTGTTCGCACTAAGGTCACTCTAATCGAACTTAGTCCATCTTCCCCACTTGCGTCTTTAATTTTGGACCCGAGGTAGATGCTGACAAGGCTGACTTTGAAGTGTGTCATTACCGTGAACAAACGACTATTCAAGTAATCAACTGTCAAACCATAGATTGTCACTTCGATAAGAGTGCTGCCAAATCCTGAGAAGATAAAACGCTTACTTCAATCAAAACATCAGCAGAGGTCAATGCCATCAAACGGGAAATAAAACTAACACCTCCTCGTACCAAATGTCAACTAAACTTGTTGCGAAATAACCTACAAAAAATCCGTACTTCATAACGGGATTTATTTCAGATTACAATCAAAGTCATGACATCCATCTATGCTCTCAGACCTTCAGTTCGCCAATATGCGTCGTCTTTCATGCCATTTATGTATGCGCGTCTTTCATCGCAAATGTCAACAAGTAACCATCCATCAAACGATGATTCACTGAATAAATAAATAATTCCAATTCACGATCAAAAACTGCAGATAAAGCAAAAATAATAAAAATCTAAAATTCCATGAATAACAATAATACGTGTAGCCTTGGCGACCTCCGCCACCCCTCATCGGGCGCTCATGATTGCCAAAGCACTCGCAAGACATCCACCAAGTCAACCTTTCCTAAGAAGAAAATAATGCGGTCTACATCAATTACACATAACCTCCAAAAGAGCCATAAAAGTGAACCTTTTTTTTCTTTCATTTGTTTGGTTTTATTGTTCTCTTACAAGCGTGCCACCCCACCGCATACACATATGTGCGCCGGCGGTGATGGAGAATAAAATGTGTCGTAAAGCATTTCTTTTTCTCATCCGACACAATGGCGAACAGACGCAGACGAAAATGTACGAACGATTCGAACGATCATTCAAAAGTAATAAAATCTCAAGAGATGAGGAGAGGATGCCCCACGCCCCCCGCACCAGCTCACACACGACGAGTACGTGTGACAGTCGAAAGTAGGCGTGAGTGACACCGTTCTTTGAGAAATTTGAATGCAATCGAAGGCTTTGGTGCCAGCAAGTGTATGCTCTCTCTCGACTAGGCGCTAACGCAAGCACGCCCAAGCCCAAGAGTAGACGTCATAAAATCATTCAGCTCCCGTTAGATGGACAGCCGAGATCGGGGAGTGCCCCTCCTCATACACCTGCCACACGTGACTTATGTACACACAAACGCACCCAGGAAGGGCAGGAACAGCAGAAAGACCAGAGAGAACCAGGGAAATGATAAACAAACAAATGATTACGAAAGTGGTCTGAAAGTTGTGAACTTACTGGCGGGAGTTGGCCACACCGTGTTCCACCCAACCGCCCGAACCACCCAGTCACCCTCTTTGACCTATATCTGCTTGTAGTCCCTTGTACTCTCCGGGTCGAATCCAGTTGGGGTGACATCCTTAATTAGGTAAATTATCTGCAAGCCGAAGCAAAACAAGAGGAGCGGTCTCCCCTCCATTCAGAGAACCCCCCATTTCAACCGGTGAATCCTGGCAAATGCAAATTAATGGATGAAAATCCATTGAAGGGAATGAGACTTTCAAAAGGAGGAAGCGTTCTCGTTCAAGCTTCAAACCAAAATGAAAAAAGCAAAAAAAAAAAAAAAGAAACCCTGCCAACGAAGAAGGGGAGGTGGAATATTATTTCAAGCCGAACACAATGAAATTCAGATAGATTCGAGTCCCCTCGCTCCTCGATGGCCAAACTCACTAAAAGGACCAAGCCGATTGTTATTACTTCATCCAGCAGCCGGATGAGCTTAATCTCTATCGTTGGGTCCTTGTGCTGTGAAATCACAACACAAGTGTGCGGGTGTCGAATGGCTGGCACAGGACACACCACTTGTGTCCGGCCCCCCAAATTCTCGGTTTTCGAAGTGAGATTTTCCTACGTTTTTATCCATCCCGAGTGCCCACTCCCATATATTCTGAGACTATTCAAATGGAACTAACGTTCCAGAGTTGGTTTTGACTGGACTTACTTTTGCTTGTTCTGTTCTGCTCCTCCTGAAGAGTGGTTTCCGCTATTTGAATGTAAATCCTTTTTTTTTCTCAGTTTTTACAAGGGAGTTTGTTTTATGCGTGCTTTCAGGGGGAATATCCGTGAGGTTGCTCGAGATTTATATTCACTTTTGTTGACACTCTTTCACACTAGGTGCACACTTTTAATCAAATTTCCTTTTTTGGTTGTACTTTTTAATTTTCCACAAGTGTGAAGCAAAATCAAAGTCGATTCGTCGACGATATGATCCCGTCCGAGATTTCGAAAATCGACCGCCAAAAAGAGTTGGAACACTTTTTTTTTCTTTTTCTTATCGTTATCGGAGTTTATGATTCAAGGGAAAAACAAACGCAGAGAGAGAACGACACGTCTAACGCGCTCAACGATTTCAACCGCAGTGAAGTCAAAGTGCTGAGGTTTTCGCTCAAAATGTGAAGCACTGATGATAACTCAGATGGGGAAACTGTTTACTTCACCGCATTCCACTCGCTTCGGCTCACCGTGCACTCATCGTTGAGTGGGAGATACAGAAATGTTGTTGCTTGCACCGGTTACTGAGTGACAATGGCAGGTTGGTAAGTTTTTCTCTTAGCGGGATTTTAAGTGAGTGTAGTTGTGAGTAGGGAGTAGAATGGCATTGCCATATAGAGTCAATTTGGGTAGTTTGTGATTATCTAGTTGGCTCGCGATAAGAAGGGGTAATTATGTGTTTGGAAAATGTATCGGTTTTAAAAGCTGCTGTTTTCTTTAGGTTTGTCTTAAAAAAATGAATCTGCACGTATTCCATCACAACAAAATTACCGAATCGAATGTTTTGACGATTGAATTACTAACTTCAGCTCTTAAAACTCCGACCATCCGGTACTTTTTGACTACTTTCCTTCTTTAACAAAAAAAAACCTTCAACGCAGTCGATTTTATTCTTAAATCGCTTCAATGTTAATGAAAATTAAATGCTGTACTTAACATCTAATTTGGCACCCACAGTATATAACGAGAGATTGAATTCATTAAAGTGACTAAGTTGATTGGAACCTATCGATCACCCTATTATACAAAAGTGAACGATGCTTAACGAAGCTGAGCAAAGCGGCTATATACAGCCTTGGCCAAATGTATTAGGCAACCTTTAAGATTCGTTATATCTTTAAAAAGCCAAAAAATTAATGAAATGAGAGGAAAAAATAAAATCGTTTACAATCTCAGATAGTGTCGCCGAAAACCATAAAATTTGAACTAATTACTTCCGATAAGTGATTTGGCAGAAAAGACAAAAAGATAAGGGTGCCTAATACTATAATAATAATAATAATAATGGCGGCGATAAAGTCCGAGGTGGACCTCTGCCTAGCCTCTCAGCAACCACTCGTGTTGTGCGTGCTATTGTTCTCTCACGAGTGGAGGGGACTTACAGTTTAATGCCGACTCTGAACGGCGGGACAGTTATACTCTTTGAGCATTGTCAGTGGACTCGAAAGAAGTGGAGCCGTGAACAATTTTTTTTTTTGAAAAATTGTTTGTCTGAACTTGGATTCGAACCTAGACTGTGAAAGTCTAATGCCACACGGCCACGGCGCCCACGGTCAAAGCTGTATATGTACGCTGCTTAATTTGCGTAGCTAAGATCGGTATAAAGAAATGGGCAAGGATCAATATTTAGAGCACTTACTTAGCTGACCGATAAGTCCCTGAACTGTGACATAATTTCGAACATATTTAAAGATGCACAATCATTGCAAGACATTGTTAAGGAGGTTCATCATGGTTTTCTTCAATGTGGTATCCAACTGGGATATAGTCATCCGTACAGACTGCTGTATTGCAACAGTGGTTTCCGTCACATTTTTTCAGATACTATTAAGTCCTTAATCTCTCAGGACCCGTTGTCTCTGTAAGGATAGTACCAGACAGCAAATGAGAAGCGTTTCTTCCTCATCCACGGATATCACAATTTTGCATCATGATTACTAGAGGTGTGATTGATATCCGGCAAGTACTCGGTATCCGGCCTATCCGGCTTCTTTTGTAATATCCGGCCGAATACCGGATAGTCGTGTTTTCAGTTAAAAACAACAAAATAAGAAAACAATTTAATATTGGAAGTTTACTAAAGCCAAATTATGGTGAATGAAAATTAGTTTTTCTGCATTCAGGGGCAATCATTTATTACGTTTGTTTTCGTATACGATGCATGCTTCAAAAAAGAGTCTCTCACTGTATACACTGCTACATGGAGATGAAAAATAAGTTTTGGTAAATTTGGGCAAAATTGGATACAATCTTTCATTTACTGACGACCAAGCCCAAGGGTCACTATTCCGTTCAAAATAAACTGTTTGAGATGTAAGTCAAGCTCGTTGGCGGTATTTTTTTTGGCAGAAAGCTCAATCTGCCTTGTCTTTCGCAACCTCTTCAAAAATGTCCCAAAAATTTTGCTGTGTAGAAAGTAAGAATATCTTGTGGAGGAGAAGGAAAGAAACATGTTTAAGTTGGTTTTACTTGTACCGGTCTGATTTGAGTGTCAGACCACCAAACTATTATACTTTTAATTAAAATAATAAGCAAGTTTAAAATTGCATCAATTTCATCTAAAATATGCAGCAACTTAATTGTTAATTAAACGTAATTGTGGTGATATACTCACTTATGTACAGTATTGGACAAAACATTTGCAACTAGAAGTGAAATCAAGCAATTTCTTCAAATTCATAAATTTTTTTTTGCAAAAGCATAGCAACCTATATATATTCTAAAAGGTCTATATTTGAACTGTATAGTAAATAATTTTTGAAATCATGTTAAAGATTTGTGTAATCTGCGCTGATTTGTAAGTGTAACCTCTTATTGGTGCTCGACAAAACATTTGTAACTTTCAATGGAATTACAGAAAAACTACAAAAAATCTGTTTTTAGTTGCAAATAATTCTTTTCGTTGACTGTCTTAGACATTTTTGGTATTAATTCAATTTATTTCAATATAATATTTAATGAAATTTCATTTTAAGCCATCTCTATAGGTTCCCCATTTCCCACGATTTCTTGCTAGTTCTTGCTGCGCACATCCGTAGATGTAGTCGACTTTACCGTGGACGTTCTCTGAATATAAAAGGTACACGGCCTAGACAAATAGTTGCAACTGAGATATAACGTAATTAATTATTAAGCAAGTATTACGCCTAAAAACTGACTAAAGTCGTCCGTCTTCTAGCGACGTTAGAAATCCGATTGCTAGCTTATTATTGTAACTATTTAGCAATGTATTCCCTTATGTCGATGGTTAGGAAATGTCGTTTTTTCCTCGAGGTAAACCAAATACTCCGTAGTTATCCAATCCGGCAACTGCCTGTTCAAATAGTCATAATTTTTGATTACGCACTAAACCATCGCGTAAATTGCCTTAAGCGTGGAAACTTCTAATTACACAGCTTGCGATCATCAACCTCCATCTCATGCTGCTACACCATTCCGAAACAACAGTTCATCATCACGTGTGGATACAACAGCAGCAGCACCAGCACCAGCACCAGCGGCAGTTCCGGTTAAACAAACACCGCGCAATCTTAGAAGACTTTAGTTTAATTAATTACAACTCACTCTATTATTTTGGAGTAATTAACAAAGAGCTCTAGCTACCTTCACTTTCATTACATTTTTAGCCAGCTTCGTGCGACGCACATCGGGGCACAATCGCTGAGTATTCTGCTACGGCTCTCTTGAGTGAAACCGCAACGATTCTCTTAAGGCCCCATCCAATTTCACTCATCTCTCGTTCATAAACACAATTTTCACATTTCCATTAATCACACCGATGCGCGAGGGAAAAGCATAAGAGCCACTCCATGTGCTAACTCCCGTGGTGTTGATTAAATATTTTCCTTTGTTAATTGGCAATGTCCGCGGTTGCACACTGCCACGCCATGGTCCAGCATGCCGCAGGTTCACTGCACCTGTCGTGTGCAGTAATGAAGCGCTCAGATTTAATTTTCATCTTCCACGAGATCGCATCTAAAGGAAAATTCAGTCTATAAGCCACCACCGGTGTCAAGTTTCCATTTAATTTCCTGGTTATAATCGTGGCAATCACCATCCGATGCACGATTAGGATTCTCGTATGTCTCAGGTTTCCCCAAGGAATTACTGCTACTCCGTTCTAAGATAAATCCAAATGTCCCCACACACATGCCGTGCCTCGTTGGGATCCGGCCTGCGTTGGCTAACGTTAATTTACCGATTAAACCGCTTCCAATGCAAAGAGATACTGATCTGGACGTCGGAACAGGAATGTCATACCGATGTTGGGCAAGGACTTGACTCATATTGCATGACGGTGTTGGTGTATCAGGTTCTTGGATGATTTCCGTATGACATTCCCCACGTCTGTCAAAGACAAGGCTTATCATTTCTGGGCAACGTTCAAAAATACTCGATGAGTAATTTGTTTTTTTTTTCGAGTGCCCCAAAAAAGTGTGGAGATATCTCACGCAATGGAGTTTTAACGAACAAACAATGACCGAGAACGCGTTCTGAGGGTCATAACTCTCGGCTGATAAGATCCACATTAATTTCTGGAAGTAAAGGAATCCAAAATAACGAAAAACAAAGCGATTCTTCGTCTGAAGGCTGAAGGCTAATTGAAAGAAACCCGTCTAATGAGGATTTGTGGCTAATAGCTTCCTAATTAGATAATGTATGCATTCCAATTTGGATGAGATAAGATTTCCGAGAGCGTCTTAGTTTTCGACAATTGAAGCAATTTGTTTGCAATAATGAACGGCTTGAAGGTCAATTGGAAGATATCTCTGGATGAGACTGCTTCGAAGAAGGAGAAAGACATGGTCTTTGAGATGACTTCGATTGATGGCACATGTTTTGAATTTTCTTTCTTCAGAGTGAACGTAAAAAAATCAGCAAAAATACTTAATTAAGAGGCAACACTTTCATTAAATCGAACTTAACGAAGGCCCCAAAAATTGACGCAAGATTTGAGTTTTGCACCATTTTGTGAGGGAAAGTGGAGCCAACGATAAAAAATGACAGCGTGACAGCTGACAGATCTCGGTCATTAACAATGAAGAAAAAAAAATGCGTCTTCATTCTGAAGCAATATTTTTGCAAATAATGAAGGTTTGACAGATACAGTTCGCAATTTTCGTACAAATCATTATAAGCGATATGGCTTATTTTTTCATCTTGATGGTATGATCTTGATAAAAATGACTTGATCTTTAAACGGGAGGTTCTGTCCCCCTCTTGGATTCTAAGACCCTCTTGTATTCGAAGATTCTTTTGGATTCGAAGACTATCTTGGCTGGAGCATTGTGTTGTTCATACGCTCGATGTAGCCGAGCTAATGTTCACGGATTTTTGTCTTCCGGACTAAGTCCTCATCTTGGTACAGCCTATAGAGTTCGCGATTATGCCCTCTCCTCCATTCACCTTCCTCGCAGATAGGACCATACATATATCGGACGCGGAATTTCCTTTCAAAGGGACCAAGAATCAGCCCTGCCGTTCTGCTTAGGTTCCGCGAATGGGAAACAAAATACATGGTGGCTGACAAATCTAACAAAAGCAAAACGGTGACCATTTGAACCGGTTATTCATTACTTAGTTTTTCGAATCAGTAAGTCAGTCTGTTTTGTCAAGCAGACAGATGTGAGACATGTCGAGCACATACATGAAGGGGCGACTAGAGAAAGTGGCGAAGCTTCACCGCGAACTGAAGCACCATTTAAATAGAATAAGCTTCATCAGTTCTCACATAATAATAATAATAATGGCGGCGCTACAGTCCGAGGTGGACCTGGGCCTAGCTTCTCAGCAACCACTCGTGTTGTGCGTTTGTTGCTATTGCTGTCTCACGATTGGAGGGGACCAACAGTTTAATGCCGACTCCGAACTGCGATTTTGAGAGGCTTTTTCTAGACAGTTATACTCTTTGAGCATTGTTAGTGACTCAAAAGAGGTGAAGCCGTGAAAAAATGTTAGATGTTTTTTTTTTTTTTGAGATCCGAACCTAAGACCTCGAGCCTATGTGTCAACGCACCTACCCACTACGCGGCGCCCACTCAGTTCTCACATATCTTAGTTTATTTGTAAAAATGTTGCCTTCTTATCATACACAAAGCAAATTTCACAGAATGAGGTCCGTCATCAGCGTTCAGAAATAGGCTTGATATGATAGTGACAAACTAGAAAAGATACTAAATATTTATGTCATTTGTATGTCACTTTGCTGTATTTTGATGAAAGGAAGCCTGGTTATCTTTGATGAATTGTTGTGTGAGACGCACAAGTGTGAAGCAGTGCATCCACGATTTCTATGAATGGAGCACTGAGAAGAATTCGAAGTCCAAAAGCGAGATCTGACATAAAATCACATAAAAATCAAAGGCATATCTAAGAGAGAAAAGCCAAAAGTAAGGCCCCCCAACGGAGTACTCGTTTTTTGTAAGTCTACAGAAAGCGCCGCAAGGTCTACAGAAAGTGCTTGAAGGCAAAGTGACGGGCGCCGAAGTGCATTAGTTTCATCTACATCTTTTTGCGTGGGTCATAGGACCTCTACTACACGTAAACGCCAATGCGTTTCATTTCTGAAGATGTGCCTCAGTTCTCTCAAACTTTTCCCCAATTGACGGGTTTCACAAAACCAGATGGAGTGCATCAGTGAATCTTTGATTACATCGGAGGTTTAAAAAATAAAAAGCAACAAGTAAGGATGTGGAGAATTGTTTTAAATGTCAATTAAAAATAATAATAAAGGCGGCGCTACAATTCGAGGTGGACTTGGGTCTAGCTTCTCAGCAACCACTCGTGTTGTGCGTGCTTTTGTTTTCTCACGAGTGGAGGGGACCTACAGTTTAATGCCGACTCCGTGTGGCGGAATTGAGAAACTTTTTCTGGACAGTTATACTCTTTGGACATTGTCAGTGACTCGCCATCAACACAAACAGGACCAAAGATTAGTAATTTGACCAGTAATAATGGCGGCGCAACAGTTCGAAGAGGACCTGCGCCTAGCTTCTCAGCAGTCACTCGTGTTGCGCGTGCTATTGTTCTCTCATGAGTTTTGGAGGACCATCAATTTAATGGTGACTCTGAACGGCGGGATTGAGAAGCTTTTTCTACACAGTTTTCTTTGAGCATTGTCAGTGACTCGAAAAACGTGCGGCCATGAACAAACAATTTCTTGAAAAATTGTTGCTTGTTCTCTTTTCAAACCTAGACTTGAAAGTCTAGTGGGCATGGGTCGACGAACATACCCACACGGCCACGACGCTCACGCATTGTGTACGTGTAGGATTGTGAAGGTAATCACAAGGGAAAAGGTAGGATTTCTTAATTTATTGTCGCTTATTTTTTTTTTTTTTCCTCTTGTACAACCCTGCCGTAAAGGCTGCGACACTGCGACCTAAAAAGATCTATTGTATCGACGGGCTGGAGTTAATCCAAAAGATTTACCACTTTCCTTATGAAAGATAGTATATCTTTTGTAGTGGAGTTTTTCAATTCCACTGAAGTCAGTATTTCCCTGTGGAGAATACGTTTCCTTAACCAATGTAGTGCCGGACATTCACATAAGATGTGCTGAGATGTTTCGTCTTCTTCAAGACAGAACCTACATTCCGTGTTTTGACACAAGTTCATTTTGTTAAGGTGGTAATACAAGCCGCAGTGGCCAGTAAGAAAGCCCGTTAGCTTTCTTATGCTCTCCTTATCTAAGCTAAGGATTTCCTTGTAGGAATAGGGTCTGATTAATTTTTTGGATTGCCTGAGACCTGACCCATTGGTCCAATGATCTAGGCGAAGTTTGTTTTCCCATTCATTAATCAGCGCTGCAGCCGTCGACCAATTGACACTGCAGTATGGTTCAGGGCCTATGAACGCAGTACTTGAACCCGCTCTAGCGAGTTCATCTGCTGATTCGTTACCTGCAATCCCTTTGTGCCCAGGGACCCAACCAAGTTTCACTTTGTTGTGTTTGGCTAGGGATTGCAGAGCATCGTGGCAACATTTGACGGCTTTAGAGTCTATTTGACTGGACGATAAGGCCTTAAGTGCTGCCTGGCTATCAGAAAAGATTTGTATAATTGCGCCCTTGATACCTTTACCAAGATTATGTCTCGCGCAGATCTCAATGGCATGGATTTCGGCTTGGAACACAGTGGGACTAGACCCCATCGGTACAGAGATCCCAGTGTTGGGTCCACAGACACCAGCTCCGACTCCAGAATCCATTTTCGATCCATCTGTGTACCAAACTAGACTTCTGGGGTCTAGTGTTGGGGCACCATTGGACCAGTCTACCCGGTCCAATATTTCAACTTCAAATAACCTGCCGAAACAGTTCTGCCTGACCATAGTGTCCGGCATTGTACAAAACATGTCTCTATTAGGGATTGAGTTGAGTATCCTAAGGTGACCCACTAGGTCACCTGGTTTGAATTGATATTCTAGCTGCAGTTTAATGGCATAAGTGGCAGCTATCTTCCTAACGAAGATGGGTAAAGGTGTCAGCCCGATAATAGCTTCGAGAGCTGTTGTGGGGCAGGTGCGCATGGCACCTGTTATGCCAAGACAGGCAACCCTTTGCAGTTTTTGCAGTTTGTTTGCCGATGACTGTTGAAGGGTTTTTGGCCACCATACGATGGCCGCATATGTGATAATGGGTCTCGCCATCATTGTGTACAACCAATGAATAATTTTGGGAGAGAGACCCCAAGTCCTACCGTAAAGACGTCTACTGGCCCACAGTGCTCTGGTAGCTCGCTCTATGGCGGACTTAATATGTGAATTCCAGTTAAGTCGTCTGTCCAGGATTACTCCGAGATATTTTACCTCGCTGGAATAAACTAGTGTGGTGTTGCCGATTATTATGGGTTCAAGGTTGATACGAGTCCTCCTTGAGAAGGGCACTAGAACGGTCTTGCAGGGATTGATCGATAAACCCTCTGCGTTGCACCATTCCACGACCATTGTCGCTTAACACGATCATGTTATTTTCCCTTGTCATCTTCATTGGACGAAGTCTTTCACAACCTCGAAATGGAGGCTGATTAATGTAATGTTCTGGCCAAGCCGTCGAAACTATCCGTCCTTTCTGGATAACTGCATATAATTCGTTTTGTCATTGCCTTACCGCTGGCAAATGGCTAAATGACGGCAAACGCTATGTTGGCGGCTCATTGTATTCAACCAATCACGCCGAAGTCACCCGTGCACTCTAGCCGATGTACGGGCTTTTGGAAGATCGTGCCTCTAGTATTGGCCCGTTAGTTTTGCACATTCTTCTTAAGAATTATGTTGAAAAAGTCACATGACAGCGCCTCGCCCAAAATCTTTTTTTTTAATTGAGGGTTTTGGTGAGTTAATTATGGTGGAGCAGCGAGATTTCAACATCGTCACCCTACACAACCTAAAAGGGAATATCACAATTAGGTATGGCGCTGTATAGCTCGTCTCCATATACACTGTCATATGCGGCCTTGAAATCGACGAATAAGTGATGTTTGTCGATCTCCAACCTTGCACAATGGTTGGTGTCATTACAAGGCACTGCCTCATACATGCTTAACTCAAAAGACTTCAATGAATTTTTAAGAGGCTGTTTGCGGAAAGAGGGCGAAGAGATTGTATTTTACATTCTACGTACAGTAGAATCTCGAAAACATGACCGATTCTATAACATGAACAGTCCGGAAACTGAATGATTTTTTTCCCACATTTCTTCCGGGCCACCGTCTACTGTAGGGCAGTTTTTTAGGAAAAACGTCTAAAAGAGTCTATTTTTACCTCTTATAATTTTTTTTTTACTTTTGATGTCTTTGATAGATAAAATTCATTTTTAATTTGATATAGGCAACGTGTTTATGTATGGCTATACGTTTTTCCTTAACTAAATGAAAAGTTGAACAGTTTGAAAATATAAACGGGACCTGTTTTATATCTGTTCATCTTTTCTCCAGAGAATAATTTAGAATGTGAAAAGAGTCCAAGTACCCACGAACTGACCGGGAAAATATTCCTTTTTTAACTCATTTACTGTAATCACGATATAAAAGGTGTACGGAGAAGTGAATTTAAGTAAATTTTAATGAGAGCAGATTTAAAAATAATGACATTCTAAGTAGCGCGTCTTTTTCTCTTGGAAACTCACTTAAAGCAGAATCCAGAAACAGTCATAACAATTAGGGGAGAACTATGGGGAAAAAAGGAACTTAATTTTTTAGACCAGAATTAGAGAAATTTCAAACGGTTTTGATTTCACTAACCTTTTAGGGATCCGCGTGAAAGTTACGATGAGACCTTAAAGTTGTTTGCTGCAACAATCAATGTGACCTTTTTTTAGTCAAACATTTTACTTGCTGCGGTTACAGTTGACTCAGTAAGATCTGTCCTCTTGAACCGTACTTAGACATGTCCAATTTTTTCAAAAAACATCCCAATTTGTTGTCCTCTTTTCGCTCAAATCGACCTTTTAATCAAAGTAAAAGCTTCAATTATCTAAAACTCCGAATTCATACCTTCTGCGTTCTCACAAATAACCCGCTCAGCTGACTGTCAATCAATTCTGTGGTTGTAGTGAATATTTTCAAGGTCAGGCTCACAGAGGTCAGAACTCACACGAGGATACTCACATTCTCCACGCTGAATATCCTGTATCCACTCGGATTTTAAAGGATCAGCAAGTAAATCTCAAGAATCCCCGTCAATTATGCACTCAGTTTTGGAAAAAGGGTTCGAAATCGCACAAAATTGACAAAAGAAAACAAAAACAAGGATCTGTCAACGTTGACAGGTAACAAACTGTTGTTTCTCATATCCATTCCGACACCACAACGCAACTCCGTTACCAAGGTGCCCCGCACCGACACAACAAACACCTGGCAGTGAATGTTTTTGTTTTCGTTGCAAACGGAACCCACATCATCCCTTTAGCGACGATACGAGCAGTTTCAAAGAGAATTTCAACCGGAAAAGTCGGCACACAGAGGAAGGGAGTGCATATGTACACATCATGAATTACTACGATGAAGAAATCAAGATAGACGGCTCGGAGCCGATTAAACTCGAAAGTGTACAGAGTGCGTCCAAAGGATCCCGGGCATCCGCCACCAGTTCAGCTGCCCGTCGTGCGATGCGTGCCAACAAACCGGTGTGTGCAGAATAATTCCATTCCATCTTCTTTTCTGTTTTGTGCAAGGAGTCAAGTTACCTTTTGTTAATTTTTTCCTGTTGCAGGAAGGACTACCACATTCCTCGTCCACGCTCACCAACGAGGAGGATGAACAGCTGGACGACGCAAAGGGACTTGACGACAGCAACACGAGCGATTCTGAAACCGACGACAGCAAGGAGTTTCCGGATGGGGAACAGCTTGGCTCTCATTCAATCAGTCCAGCCAACTGGGAGAACCTAGCGGTGCCGCAGGAGATTAAGGACCTGTTCCAATACATCGTCAAGTACACACCACAACACATCGAGACCAAGTATTACCTGCAGCCCTTTGTGCCTGACTACGTGCCAGCTGTGGGCGATGTTGACGCATTCCTCAAGGTAACCGTTCCCGAGATCATGGACGTCAGCCGCGCTCAGGAAATGGAGGAGCACTTCCAGAAGATAGGTTTGCATTTCTTAGACGAACCCAGTGGCCACCAGAGCGACCCGAGCTTGTTGACCATGAAGCTAGGATCTGTACTGACCGGAAGCGCAAGGTCTCAGTCTGCCGCTCAGGTTCCTGTCGCAAGGTCACCAAAGGACGTGGATAAGTGGATCAAAGAGGTGGAAGATATACAAATCGGCCAATCCTACGAGGTCCAGCCCGACAAGGACATCGAAACCATGATGATCGACTGGCCGCGGAGCTACGCCACCGTGGAACGAGACCTAAACAACGCCTTTCAAGACGAGAACCTCTCCCTGGTCGATTACATACGAGTGCTCTGCGAGAAGCTGGACATCGAGTGCGGGGCTCCGGAAGAACTTACCCAGGTGCAGTGCATCCAGAAGGTGTACACGCTGTTCAGCATGTATCTAGCCGCAAATCATTGCTACGACTGAAGGGAAATGGGAATGGCTTGATTCTGTCAATAAAGAGACCTGGAGTAGCGAGAGGGTGTGTCGGTTTCATTTTGTTTTTTCAGCACTTCCCCGGAGCGCTGTACTCAAAACTCGATGACATGTAACTGCAGCCGAAAACATGAAGCGCAGATACAATTAATTCCCCAGGGGCAGAGAAGAACTGCCATGAAAACGGTTCTACAGTCCCACAATCGAATTAGATACTTTTTTTCGGGGGCCGCCTTTGTCTGCGGACTGCTATGTATCTGTGTGCAGCCATGTGCCGGGGAATGGAGCTCGGAATTCGCATTCCATTGTGTTAAGCCAAATTGAGAGTGATACCTTGCCGGAGGCGACTGGGAGATTCTCTCCGTTGTTTGCTTCTTTTTTTTGAAATTAAGTTGTACGGCAGTGAAGTGGTATAATTGAGAACCGGCAGCGGCTAGTTAGAGTGGCACGAAACGCCGGCGGGTGGGGTGGGAAAGAAATTGGCTTATTCCTATACGTGCACACAAATATAACTACGTACAGTCGTATGAAATTTAATTAAGAATTCTTCCTTGGCAGATACGGCTTCCACTATGTCTGTGATGATGGAATTGGGGAGTTCAGTGAGTTCAAGGTGGCAAAAGCTAAAATAGGTCACAGTGTCTGGATCATGCCCGTAAAACGAACGAGACAATGTACGGAAAAGAATGTTTTTTGAGAATGTTTAATCGAATACCTTACCACGTTCTTTTGCGCTACAATCGGGCGCCAAACAAAGAATAATAACCTGATCATCGACCTAAAAAACATCGCCAGTCGACACGGTCACGGATACTTTCAATTTCGCACATTAAGTTGATTGAGGTCCTTCGCCGTTTGTATGGTCCACCTTAAACGCAAGTTTCCTCTGTTGCGTGGTCCCACAGACTCGCAGCTAAGTATTCTTCGGGCCGGAGATAAGTTATCAAATTGGCTATACATGCCCTAGCCATTCTAGGCGCGTTGGATCCGTAGATCCGCCTAGGCTCAAGTCGATACAGTTCGTGATTACATTTTCCCCTCAAATCGCCATCAACGCAAACAAGACCAAATATCGCAACCGAATTTTTATCTTGAAAAAACCAATTCCCCTTCATTTGATATAGTCCATATCACTACGCCGTAGAGCAGAATTGGAATGATTAAGGCCTGGTATAAGGACAACGTATTCTTTCGAGAAAGAGGCCTACAACTAAACAATTTTAATCGACGGTGTGCATGGGAAAGCTAAGCTTTCTAGGGGAGAAAATTGACGATGTTTGAATTCAGACATAAGTGCAACGACGTGAACTCTGTGGCCTGTGATGAATAATATGAGATAAATATCATTACTACTACTTTAGATAGATAGATAGACACAATGTCTATAAAAGCCATTCATTTACCTACCTACCTATCTATCGCCTAGGATGCAGCATCAAGTTCTTACTCTACCAAAAGCTACTTTGTAGTGACTTGCAACTGACATAAGATTGTATATCCGTCTGAAAAACCTTTATAATTTCGGTGTGTCCGTCCGTGGTGTCTGTCACACTTTTTTATCTCCGAAGTTTATAAAGATATCGGCATGAAATTTTCGAATTAGGTACTTCACGCCTAGATGTCATTGCCTATGCACCCAAATTTAACGAGAAATTGGGGCCCTTTGGGGTGGCTCCAGTACAGGTGAAGTTGCCATTAATTTTGAAACATTGTCGCACCCCATCGAGTTATACATCAATCGACAGATCTTTTTAAATGAGGTAGAGGTTTGCTTCAACACTTTTTGATCCAAAGTACCTTTTGGAAAAAATGGAGCGTCCCCCACTGCCATTTCATTAAAACCAAAGTGTTTAAAAATCTGAAAATCACAAAAACATCGCTTCATTAAGTACTTTCATTTAAAATAATTTCATGCTTTCTGGCCCTAATAGTTTTCTAGGTATTAGCCAAAAACGGTCAATCATCGACATGCGAATTTTGAAGATCTGAAAACGCAGTTTTGAAGACCTCAGAGTGAGCATTAAGAAATGATAAATTTCAAAATATCAATTTATGTTGAAATTTTGAGATATCTAAGATTTAAAATGATAACAATTTTCATTTTCACACACAAATTTCATGCTGTGTTCGACCACTCTATGCGTTGACGTTTTGTTATCTCTTAGATAAATCTCAACCCCTGAATGACCAACAGCAGTGTACACACGCACCGCAGGCATGAACACTGATTGGGTATAGATGGAAAGGATTTTCTGTGTTGGATAAACTTGGATAGAGATGTAGGTATATGAATAGTAATGAATAGTTGATTTGGGTTGAAGTTAAAAGAAAATTCAAATAGTTTGGAAACGTCGTCTGATATTCAGAAATCATCCATCAATATTATGCGACGGAACCTTCCCCGTTTATTCTACACTTTTTTTTTTTTTTTATAATTTGCGCGTGCAAAAGGGTTTACGACTACCCTCAAGTGTCCGGAATCAAGACACAGCACGGGCCGAAGGTATAGAGGGAGAAAGGGAAAGGAGGTACCTGTGCACATTGGTCTTAACTGTCTGCGGATTATAATGAGTGGGAAATATTGGGCTGGGAAGAGCATTCCATATTCGTGTGGTGCGGCTAAAAAACGACTCTCTAAACTTAACTGTACGTCCGAAAACAGGCTTGAGGGTGAACTGATGAGCATTCCTGTCGAGACGAGTATTGCGGGTGAATTCATGGAGGGGAGGAATGCAATTGGCTAGCTCACTTGAGCATCGTTTGTTAAAATAGCGATAAAACAGTGATAAGGATGAGACTTTACGGCGATGTTTGAGCGAGTCTATCGACTTCGCGATATTACTATTTCCTATAAGTTTTATTGCTCGTTGTTGTATTCTATCTAGCAGGTGCAGAGAGGTTTTGGGAGCACCAGACCAGATATAAGCGTTATACTCAAGTTTGGGGCGGATGTAAGCCTTGTAAATTGAAGCCAAATCAGAGGGGGTGAAGTATTTCTTGCATCGTTTAAGGAAACCTAGACATTTCGTAGCATTTTTGGCGACCTCGAAAATGTGATCATTCCAACTAAGTTTTGAGTTGATACACATACCGAGGATGGAAAGTTTCTCGGTTTCTTCGATGCAAGTGCCATTCAGGGATAATGGCTGATTATTTTGGGATCGCTTAAGTGACAGTAGACAGCATTGAGTTTTGGAAGCATTAAATTCCACTCTATTGTTTTTACCCAAATTAAATATACTGTCAAGGTCGGAATTTAATGTGCTTAACATACGCTGCCGCTTAATACTACTACTGAGCGTTTTTCTATCCCAGTACTAACATCAGATAGTGGGCGCCGTGGCGTTGTGGGTACGTGCGTCAACTCCTATGCACTGAACATTCCAGGCTCAAATCACAAGCAACATTTCAAAAAAAATAAAATTGTTCACGACTTTCAGGGATTAACCTATTTCGAGTCACTGACATTGAGTATAACTGTTAAGAAAGCGATTCTCAATCTCGCCGTTCAGAGTTGGCATTAAACCACTCGTACACACAGAACACAGAAACTTTATCATTTTGTAGAAAGCTTTAGAATTCCTGTTTACGAGTTAGGCTTAAAACAGACGTGCATCAAAATGAGTGCAGTAAAATTATTGAACACGACTTTAATTATAAAGTTACATGTGTTTACATGCAAGGCCAGGCATCAAAGCAAATTGTCTCTAAAACGACTGGATGGCGCAGTTGGTCAACTGCCTGCTTCAAGATCCCGGGTTCGAATTCCAGTGAAATCGAATCTGGTCTAGTCACCATTTGCCGTTGGGATCAAATTAACGGCACTGGAGTAGGCTGCTACCTGGCAGTACAATGGACCAGTTTTGAGTCTGAGTGTTCCAGTAGAGTTTCAAAAATACTACGAAAAAAAAATTTGTCTCTATTTCTAATTTTGATGCAATCCAGATGTAGTAGATCAGCAAGATAGTAAAATTTATTACAATCTTTGGATTTTATGTTTCATGTAAGTGACTGTTCACGTTTTGAAGTCCACTGCAAAAACAGAAATGGAAGAGAATTTAATTGTGTTCAAAATCAATATCCATGGCAAAAATAATTTAATTCTCGGAATCAGTTGTCACAAAATTTACTGCATATCTGTTGCGCTGTATATTTTGTACGCATCAATGTATGCAGTACTGTTGTACCTCTGTTTCAGGCTTTAGGTTTCATTTCAACGTACGTCAATTTTCTCCCGGTTGTTCACTCAATCACACCATACTTTTTGCATGAACCCCCAATGGCCAATATGTTAATTTTGGATTGTGTGACATCAAGAGACTACCAGTCATAAATACAGTTACCATGTGCCATGAGTCTATCTACCGCTTCCAATAGATTTGTTTGAATAACTCCAAATCAGTGAAAATTCCACCGCACTGCCGACACATGTCAAAACTCAGTCAGTTATCAGGCAATTGTGTACATTTCCGCTATTTTCGAAATTCAAATCAACTGCCCGCGCATCGTTTGAAGAATCACTGTCAAAATCGGACTAGGCAAATAATTTAATAAGGTCACGCTCACGTTTCGATTGATTGTTATTGTATTTTCCGGCTCCACTCCTCGCTGGTATTTACGGTTCACAGAAAATTGGCTCGGCAGAGTTTCCAGCTGACAGCGAATCTGAAATGAAAATATTTGCATTCAGCTGCAGGCCTCCTGTACATGGGAGTATATCAAAGCGTTAGAGCGGATCGCATGCCCTCCCGCCCACCCACCACAAAATGCACCCGAACATTTACGAATATTTCAATAATGCTCGCGGGGTCTTGTTTATTTATTCCGCACGCATCTGTATCTTTTGGTTTTGCCGGCTTCGCTCCCTGCGGCTGAATCCAAATGAGGCGAAACGTTTTAGAATGTCTATGCTCAATGGTGTATCGCGCTTAACACATCCACGGACTGACCGTCGTCGTCGCGTCGATTAACTATGACGTGGTGATGGGAGAATGCATGCTCCTCCTTTGATGTGTCATGCAGTGGGTTCTGGGAATTGAATAAATCACTTGAGTCAATTCATTGGGCACGTTCCCGCGGAGCACAGCACTGGCTACTGAAAGTGAGTGAGCTCTGGGGAACACCTGCCTGCCGTGGGTGTACATGTGCACTTGAAGACGATGATGTGAATTGCTTTTTCAGAAACATTATGACTAATTGCTTTGAGATCTCTTTTTTGGTTAAATGTGTTCGTGGACACAAACGATTGATCTACGACATCTGATTCAGACAGAGTTTGTTCACTTCACTTGAGTTATGCTAATTTATTCTGAAGACCTCTATGCTGTTGACTTCGGTAATTAGCTGTGAACCGGCTACTTTTGTGGAATAACAACAGGACGTGCCAGCACAATTAAGTTCCTTGTCAGCATTCTAGCTCAAACACAAATCGCGTGGGAGTTGGATGGAGGTCGTTAAACGATAAACAAAAGGTTGCTGAGTAGATCTGATCGAATGTTTTTCGCCTGACAAGGTTTCCAAATTTGTCATTTGTCTCGTAAAGAGTGAATGATCAATCACATGGAACTTGTTTCTCGAACCGCCTAGAATTTGTGGGAAATAATGTGTTCAAAGTGTTTTCCAAAACCAGAAATATCATGTAACTTTATGACGGGTAATATTTTTCTATGGAACTGGTTTTTGAGTTCAACAAGTTTGAGATCGCTTTGAAGGAACATGTCTGTTCCAGCATTGAAAAAAAAAACCGAAACTAAACCAAAAACGTTTATAACTTTTAAAGTTGTTAGAAAATTGAAGTTATGTGAACCTTTTTCATGAAGTCATCTGTTTTTATTTTGAATGATTGAGTCCTTCATTATGATTCACTGCAAAATTTGTCATTATAGTCGGTGAGCCACCTGTTGCCTTTTTTTTAATCACGTTTATTTGACACTGACAGTTCTTAAGGTTGAAACAGACGTGCACCAAAATGCATGCAGTAAAATTTTTAAATATGACTTTACATGTAAAATGATACATATGTTTACTGCATGGCCACGCATCAATGCAAGTAGTCTCTATTTCTAGTTTTGATGTAATCCAGATGTAGTAGATCAGCAAGATTTGTACAATTTGGTACAATTTTGGAATTTTAAACACAAAATTTAGAAATTTCACATAATATTTGAAAAGTAATAACCTTTACACATCCATGACAAGAAGCATTTGTTTCCCGAACTTAATTTACGTACTGTACGTCTGTTTCATTGTGCATTTCTGCGAGCACCAATGCATGCAGCAATGCTGCACATCTGTTCCAGGCTTTTTTTTGAAGATCAGCAGGCGCTTCTGTGATGCCTACATCATCAGCTCTCACCTCATTAGCACCGAATAACTGCCACCCGATCCGAGCAATGGCAGAGGAAGTGCTCTGCAGTGTCATTGTCTTCTCCACAGGCGTCGCAGAGGGTTTCATCGCTTAGGCCAAGCACACTTAGGTGTTTGGCGAAGGTGTAGGTAAAAGTGGCGGTGGACATACAGATCCTGTTTTCGCACCCAATTAGCGCCATGAAAGCGCCGTTTTGATACCACATCCTATGGGATACCAAATTTGTGAGAAGGGGGTGAAAAAGAGTCAGAATAGCCTAATTTTAAAACCACTCTGTGGAATTTATGAAGGAAAGCAGACTATGGATGTTTGCTTCTAAGAGATTATTAGGGGTGTTGAAAAGGCTTTGCCCAGAGTGCGTTGTCTGATTCTAGCTAGAGCCGGACATTTGCACAGAAAGTGCTCGGGGGTTTCTGGCTCAGTTTCCACCCGGCAGCTGCGGCAGAGCGAGTTAAATGTTATGCCTAGTCTTTCAGCATGCCTGCCAACGGCCCAGTGTCCAGTACAGACCGCTGTAATTCTGGATATGTAGGCGAAGGTGTAGTGCCCCGTCTATACGCCGGTGAGTTGTCTGCAATCTTTTCTGTTAAGAAATAACAAGAAAACCGAGGATTTCTTACAGACGTTGGGGAGCACGCGCTTGGTCTGTCTACATCCTGGAGATTCATGCCACCTGTGGTTGTGCTCTCGAGAAGTCCAACCATTGATGCAAGCCCTAACCAAGGACGAAGGCAGTCCCAGCGTAGGTTCAGGTCCTGAGAATGCCTCATCTGATCCTCGCTTAGCAAGGTCATCGGCGATCTCATTTCCTGTGATCCCGTGGTGCCCCGTGGCTCTTGAGCATGCTTGCAATCCGAAATGGATTGAGTTACACTTGCACAACGTGTGGAAATATTGTAAAGTTCCTTCCAAAGTGAATGCTGTGCTGCCGAAACATTGCGAATTTAAAAAAAAAAAATTTCGGTAGAAATCATGCCAATTGCAGCTTATGCACGTTAGTTTCTGAAGAAAGTTCGTGAAACTGATTATCTGATTGATAACCAAACATATTTCTGTGTTCGTCCTCCGCGCACAACCAAGAATTTTGCATTCTTTGTCGAACGTATACGCCTAAGCCCAAGAACATGAACTTGCCGAAAAATCTCAGCAACTGTACACCAGTGACACAAGCCTGGGAAGAATTTTGCATAAAAATCTCGGATTGCTCACTTTTAACTAACCAATTGACCAAATGACTTAAGAATTACAGCAAAACGACCACCCGCTTCGATATCACTTCTCTATCTGGGCCTTACAGCTCAAAATTTATGACAGTTTTACTCAAAAAATCATCTTTTCCGATAAGGCCCATTTCTATTTCGGCGGCTACGTAAACAATCAAAATTTCCGTATTTAGGGCTCAGGAAATCCACACGTATTCATAAAAAAGTCAGTGCATTCTGAACGTGTGACTGTTTGGTGTTCGAAAAACCAATTGCGGTATTCTTGGGCCATTATATTCCAAGACAGCAACAAAGAAACATTACAATCAATGGAGAGCATTACCGATGCATGACAAAGGATTTTTTATGGCAAGAAATTAAGTACCTGGACTGGACTATGGCTTCTTTGAACGTGTCACAAAAGCCAACCAACATTCGATTTATGGCACAAATCAGTTGATTTGGTGATGTTACATGGCGCCACAGTCTGATTTGACACCGCCAGACTGTACTTTTGTGGGGTTCTAAAGATAGGTACCATGCGAACGATCCGGAGTTGATATAGGCGCCCAGAAACAGTATTGGTAAAGTTATTCGTGAAATACACGGATATATGTAAGAATGTTAAATCTCACAAAGGAAAAATTGAATATTGACCGCTGTGCAAAATAGAGTTCTAACATCTGACGAAAATGAGAGGCTGATAAGGTTAGGACCCTAAGTGACTTAGAAATTCACGCGGACAGCTTAAAGACATTCGACGGTATAGATATGAGAGCCTCTGAAGCCTCGCCAGAGACATCCCTAGTATTTCATCTGTTAAAGGTAGTTATGGACAACTTCAACAATAGAACGCTGTACCACTGTATTGAAACACCGACTGTTTCAATAAATGCTAAGCCACCACAGCACAAGTTCCACAATGATCGACTTTTGGGTCACACTGCCGGCCTGGAATAAACTGAAGGAGGGTCAATAAAATAAAAAAACAACTTTTCACTCTGCGTGTAATACTGCTTTATTGAGTGCCGCAATATATGTTACACGATCTTAAATAGGCTGAGGTAAGCGGGAGAATCGCGCGATCAGGATTCAAATACCTTAGGCCCGAATTTACGTGGCTTATTTATTTGAGAGAAATATCGAAAACATGTACATATGTAAATTAAGACCAGGCAACAGAGAAACATACAAACTTCCAAATGGGGTCCCAGACGATAAAATCCAAGGAGCCATTGAAATTATACACGACAAACAGGCTTTCATTCAAAACGCGTATCAAAAATGTCTAGAACCAACTATAATACCCATACGAAACCAGTCAAGTACAAACGAAAAGTAACCAGAAGCATCGTCAAATTTTAGAGTGTCATTAATTGCTTTTAGAACTTAAGGAGAATTCAGCTGTCAACTGACATTTGGATACGTAGAGAGCGATTCATTTCGCTCCCGCATAATGGCTGAAACACAATAGTGCGTTGCGCCAGCCGACTTCATGTTACGGAGGGAGTGACTCACTACGTTAATCAGCTGTTGCCTCTCTCTCTCAAATACGTCAGCTGTTTTTATTTCTGAAATGTTGAATCATTCAATCATGTTCTGAATTTAGGAAAAAATTCTCAATTTGGGAAAAAATTTTCAATGTGGCCCTCACATCGCACCTACTCACGCACTCACTCTGTCAAAAAATATCCAACATGTTCGATAATGACATGCGATGGGATTACGTTTTACGTTTTAGAGGAACATAACTTTCATCTCTCTCATTTTTCACTTACGCAGGTCAACGCAATATTTTGTGCATAGCCATTGAATTGTGTGCGTTGAAAGACAACGTCAGCGCAAATTGTGTTTCAGCAAAAGTGAACGAATTTACCGAAAATGAACGAAGCTTGCATTCACTGGATTGCTTTAGTTCTCTTAAGTCTTCTAAGTTCTAAGTTGGCCTTTTAAACTTATGCTGGCCCATTCTGAAGCCACTTAGTTTACGTATGTAAAATATTGTGAAAATTGTCAGATGGACTGAGTAGAAACAAAACTTCATTGAATTAATAAACAGTGGACGCTCGATATAGTGAACTAATAAAAACCGGGCCTGTTCACTGGAGCGAGATTGTGCATTGCAACAAGCGTGGGCTGCTTGGAGCAAATTTCATCAAAATGAGTATGTTTTGAAGAACAATTCGTCAAAAATAGAATATAATTACAATTTTTCTTTGCAATAACATAAAATGTACTATAATGTATACTATAAACATAACATAACTAATCGTGCAAGATTTTCGCACAAAACGATTAGTGTGTGTTCTCACTATATTGGATTGTTCACTATATCGAGCGTCCACTGTAAAAGATTTGGAGTTGAGATCCACTCTTCCATTCCCTTGTTAGAGACCAAGTTGAGGTCGTTGAAAAGTGATTACTACCCAAGCTGCTATGATAGAGCAATCTTTTGAGGAAAGCAAAGCTTGCCCGTATGGTCTCCCATGCATCGGCCAATGGTCCGTAACTACAGCTACCATTCTTGGGATGTCTTGAGATGTCTTCTTTAGATATGCGATCGGAGTAAACCACTTCCAGGAACGAACATTTTTTGCTCAATGATTAGACAACTTATACACACGTACAGCTGACGTAAGGTTTCTCTGAAAAGAAAACGTTGAAACTTCTAAGTCATCATCATGAATTTGTTGGAAAATGTTTCCTGCTCTTGCCACAAAAGTGATAGCATCCACAATATCAATTACATTCTATTGCGGAGCCATCAACTGATGTCCTGTACAAAAGTGCAACAATTTTTGGTCGAATATACGGTATCTTGCCTTGATGACGCCCTTTACCATCAGTTGGTTCCCATTGTTGAAAAAAAGCACAGTACCTACTCTCTTTTTGGAAACGAAGGGCAAAGCACCACAGAGCACATGGGAAAAAGAACACATTTGGAATCATAATGTGGAACTGCAGGAACGGCGACAATCACCCGAATGCCACGGTCGGTCGATGAAGGCAAAAGATATACCAAGGGAAAGGGAATTCAAGTTGCAGCAAAGCAAAACAGTTTCCATGGCTCACTAACACGGTCCAGGCTCCAATTTGTTGCGAGCAAATAACCTTTAAAATTGCTACTGAAGAAAATTACACACCATGACCGAAGGGAACGCCGAACACCGTGCCGTTCTCCGTAGTCGTTGTAATTCCCAGTCTGGGATCTACTTTACATTGTCCAGCAGCGGGTACAGTGAGTAACCGCGGTGATGGCGTATCATTGTTTACACAGAAAAACTGGTATGGGTTGTCGGTCTCCATTTAGATATCGGTTCGGTGGCATAGAATTTGCTTGGGAGAGAGATTATTTTCAGGTTCAATTCTCTTGGGGTTGACAGTGCACTACTCAGCTTAATTGCTACATCCATTGTCACGGTAATTTTATTACATCCATTGAGGTTTCCCATTCATTCGGGTCCGCACCTTGCAGCGGTCGTTTTTTTATGGATGAATGTATCTATTGATGGGTTTGTGCCGGTGACATTGATTTGTGATAGTTTACAGGTAAAACAAAATCCATTAAGGGGAAGTTTTGTTTTCAAGTCGAAATGGCTCGACAAATTGAGGTTGTAAATGAAGTAGGGTGTGGGCACGACAAATTGAAAAGAAACTCTCCGCTTTGCCATTCATCAATCACTTAGGCTAGTAAGAGTGGGTTCATCCGTTGTTATTTATAGGCTGGAGGAGGACAACAGGTTCATCGTTATAGAATCTTCAAACGGATCCACACTTCATCGTGATTCTAGGATGTGGTATAGGTTTTTACAAAACTATACCTTAATCTTGAGATGATGACATGTTTTTGAAACGATGTTTCTGCTGCTCTTTAGGATCCTTTCATGAATTTCCTCAGATTGTTTCCGATGATAAAGGAAATTTAAGGATTTTCTTTAGATTTTAATCCCGTGTTTGGAAAACAAAGTGTTCTAGTGTCTGTTCTAATAGTTTTAGAAAAGTCCCAGTATTTCCTCTTCTGTTGTGAAGGAGAATAGACATGACAGACCTTTCTTATGAAATTATGTAGCGGATTCTCTAAAATCCTTGACTGCTTCATTAAGATTAAAAGGCCGTCACTAATGGCCATACGAAAACTTAAGAAAACTTGACAACCGAGCGAATGCACAGAAATGATACACTATGACTATAATAACCGCTTCGCTCAGTTTCGTTAAGTTCGTTCACTTTTGCTTACTTACCGAAATGAATAGCTCACTGCGTATGAAAATGTCACTTGATAGCTGAATAATCCTTAAACTAACTGCAAGCAATTATGGACTTTTTAAAATTTCACTATAATAATAACGGCGGCGCAAGATGGACCTGGGCTTAACTTCTCAGCAACCACTCGCTTTTTCTTGACAGTTATACTCTTTAAGCATTGTCAGTGACTCGAAAGAGGTGGAGCCGTGAAAAAATGTTAAGTGTTTTTTTCGACATTCGAACCTTAGAACTCGAGCGTAGGAGTCGACGCACCTCCCACATGCCACGGCATCCACCAAAATTCGACGATGCTTCTGGTTATTTTTCGTTTACTTTTGACGTAAACCTCAGTTATCGTACGGCTATTATAGTTGGCCCATGAGTTTGTTGCTGGTTTTGAATTTGAAATTGAAACTGCCAACATTTAATTTTTTTAATGTCTTTTGGAGTGAGTTTAGAGCCCCACGCCTTATATCTTGGCTTATTTTAAAACATTTCAGGAAGGTGGGCAGACATGCTACCAGATCTTAAGTATATTCAAATGGAGAGAATTCGTGGATACGTCTCGCTACAATAAAATTCTTAATAGAGCTCTGTAGGTGTACAGAAGGTACCACGTACTTAGCTGCGTAATTCATTGCGCCCCCGCTGAAACTATAGGGCTCACTCTGTCGGATCTAAATGAGAATTTCAGTGTTAAGGGCCTCCATAAGTGTAGTTACAGAATGCTGCACCATTGGAAGACAAGTCAGAAGTCTAAATTTTCTTTCAACGACTTGTGGAATAGCTGTAAGGGAAACAATTCTACACCTGTTCTGCCCGTCGGAGCCCTCTAGCTCCACAGAAACATACAATTATTGTAGAAGCACACAGTAGCCTAAACGAATTGAAGAATCAAAAAGCTAAACCGCTTCGGTCAGTGGTATCACAGTGAACCTAAGTTGGCGTAAGTGTGACTATATAATTGCGTTAACGTGAAATAAAATCAAATGAAATGAAAATTTTGCATAGAAAATGAAAAATAGAAATGATAAAATCGATTTGAGGACGTGAAGTTTGGTCTTATTTCCATATAAAATTAAAATAACACCAAATTACAAATTAAAGGGAAATAACACAGCCAATCGTATTGTGTGCGTCATATTTTTGGAGCCAATGAAAGTGATATATCCCAAACAGCTGCCTTATTTCCATTTCGAAAACGAAATAATACCAATTTTTTATTTGATATTATTTCTATTACTTCCATTCCATTTCCATTACTTCTTCGGCATTATTTCTTTGTGCATCGCAAAATAGAAATAAGTTAACCTTATTTCATTTTGAAATTCGAAATCATATCATATTGAAATTTGGGTTCACTTAAATTTGCCTTATTTCACGTCGCCTATATTTAAAACCTGCCATAAGATCCTAATCTCATCTTATGATGGTTGTAGTTAATACACCCTTTTTACCATTTTTCGTTTGAAATTTGCACTTAAAATTCACCGTAATTGATTTTAAATATTTTTACAAATCTCGATACGATAAGATAAATTGAACGGTTCGAGGAAAAGCTATTTTGAGTATCAAAATTTTTGTTACCCCAGGAAAAGTAGCGACCTGACGAATTTGCAGCGAACTTTTTTTCTTTTTTTCAAAACTGTGTATTTTTCCTACCTTGTCATGCTTCAAGTGCAGACGTCTGAGAGGCCGACAGGAACATACAGTGGTGGACAAATGTTTTCACACAGTCATTTTCAAAGAAAATGAATTGTTTAAACCTAAATGTATAAAATTAAATCCTTTAGAAACATGTAATAAATTTGAAGCGATTTAGTATCACAAAATAAAGAAAAAATAATAAAAAAATGTTTTCATCCAAAAACAAAAAAAGCTATTAACTAAAAAATGTGTATTTGTCTGATCTAAGTTTTTGGGTAGGAATTTAGATATTTGCAGAATAAAGGAGTATCTGTGAAAAATGCTATACCACTAAGAGGAATCACGAAGATGAATAAAAAGGCTTGTCGCAATTTGGATGGTAAAAGACCTCATATTTTACTCCACATAATGTCAAGCAGATCTAATAAGGTGGTTCTAAGCGCAGATGCGTATTTGTCTGTTGGATCTTCCTTAGGCTTTTGCTTACATTCGGTTGTGTCCAGTCTAGGCATTGGACCACAACCCCATACGTTAGGAAGCGTCGGTAAAGGTAGCCCTAAACGACGAAAATGCTCGCCGAACTTGCTCGTTTGCGTTATCCCCTACACGGCGAACACATTTGGCGAATATTCATTTCGTGTTGTTTCTTCAAGCCGTCAACATGTGTGATAGGGAAGCGCAAGTGGTGAAATCTCGATAAAATCGTGGCTCACTGTTGACATTGTGCATAATCCGCGATGTGCACTCGGCGACGTTCACAGCAAAAATTAGGTTTGCTCGCGAACATGGCCCTACACGACGAACTTCAAAGCCAACGAACACGACAAAATCTAAATTTTTCCCCAACAGCAAGCGGCTCGTGAACCAGCCCATACACAACGAAAATGCGGCGAGCACGATCAAGTTCGGCGAGCATGTTCGTCGTTTAGGGCTACCTTAAGGGGAAACGTAGAAACAGTGTGTCTGTACGCCCAATTTTTAACAAATGAGTTTCTTGCACTTATAGTGAGAAATTGTAGCATTCTGCTTCCAGCTGAGCCTGTTAGATAGTTAAAACACGTCTGATCGACATAAGCGACTTTTCACGACTCCTCTCAAAAGTAGTTCGAAAATGTGGTTCAGGTGTCGCATGTACGATGACGTGTTTTAATTATCTAACAAGCCGTCTGTTCAAAATAAAGATAAGAAAACTAGTGAAGTTTATGGATTTGAGGAGAATAGAGAAACCTTTTTAGATAAGGTCTCTTAATAGGGAGAGGTGCTTTCCCAAAAGAATCATTGCAATAACATCCGCGTGTGGAATCACCTTGCACTCTACCCCTTCTAGTATAATTATAGTTCCTTCCATTGAAGGGGAGATAGTACTCCACCCTAAGGTGTACCTCTGTTGATGACAAAGATTATATTTCATAAATGCTGAGGTTATTTTAAGTTTTCTACTTCAAAAAGTTGAACCTCGGAGCAGGAAAGACAACTGCCTTCAAATCGAAACATCAACTTTTATTTGTATGTCATTGAGTGCGAGACGGTAACAATTGTTTCTTTGTTATTTTTTTATGTTGAATTTGAAGTAATTTAAGCTAATTACGGTTTATATACAGGGATGGGGATGAAGTTTATCGTTTCAGTAAACGTGTCTATTCAGTGTTCAGACCAAAACTTTAGGTTTTTGTGAAAACCTGCTTTTGAAACAGAAGGAAGAAACTTTGATTGACGTAATAAAATAAAGTTTCACTTTGTACGATCATAAGTATAATTTTAAAGACATCATGTCCGGTAGATCAGTTATCATGTTTTAGGTGTACTCATAATTTAGATCTGAGTTCCATATGCCGGAAAAAAATTAAAGCCGAGCATAATTCAGTTCTGATTAAAAAAATGATGGGCAATAATGTCTTGTGATCATTTAAATATAGACAACGCCACCACAAGCTATTCTGACTGTCATTGCCATGTGTCATTCATGTCATTGGCATCAAACCATGCCGCCATAAATATAATTAAAAATCTAGTAAACACAATTGGATGCATTGTGTGCAGTTTCCTGGAAAAAATGCTTATCCATCAAATCATCGGCTTTTATCTAATTAAAGATTAGCGGTTGCCGCTTTTATATTTCATTGCCATGTCTATCTGAGACAGACGTCTACTCGTACATCATTGAACAGAAATACTCGTAATGTGCGAATTTACGGTCTCGCAACATGACACACGTAGCTCCACCCGCCTCAGTATGATGCAACCTCATAAGAGCCGACAAATTGAAGGAAAAATAGTCGAAGATACTATATCTACTAGTAATGTCATGAGATTGATGCACGCCCGTGATATCATCGGTTACCGGCTTCTTACTTGACCTTTACGTGAATTGAATCGACTCCGAGATTATGTAACGATTAGCAATTGTTGGATGACCTTTTGTTTCAATCGATGAAATGATTTTTTGGGGATTATCTAAATGTACCCTTTATTGTGGGCACATGTTCACACACTGGTGTGAGGTAAGCGTGTTTTGGTTTACTTTACTCCTTTCAAAAATGCCTTTCAATACAGCTTTTCTATTTTGGGGGCCATTTGAAGGAAGAGAAGATGGAAAAAATTGCTTTTTGGCTTTCGTTCTGTGAAAAGACTTGACTTTGAACCAGTGGGATAACGCAACAGAGGGCGTCCACTTTAAATGTAGCGCACACAAGTGGATAGGGACCTCAACGAACTTGGCGCAATTGGCGACAGCTAGCAAAAGATCGTTCTAGTTGGAGATCTTTTTAAGTTGAGACCCAAGTCCACCCCGGGATGAAGCGCCACAATAAGAAACAGAAGAAGATGTGAAAGGACATCCGGAACTTCCGGCTACGCCATCAATATTCACTTTTCCCTCGACTTCTAACTAGTGAAACCCGGCAGAGAAGAAAAGTTGGATTAGGTCGAATGGAATCTAAAATCAATTTTGTTCTTCTTCGAGTGATTTCCATCAGGAATGTCAACCCGATCTTTGTGCTTACTGACAGCATGTATGCACTTTTTTATTTTTAACTTTCACGTTTGTTTTGATATTTTATCGGGTATCCAGAAAAGTTTAGGTTAGGAACCAGTGACAGACCGCAGAATGCTGTCTCACTCACAGGCTAGCATCGGCCTATTGTGACATCAGAGGGATCGGGTTATTTCTAACTCCTGAAATCATTTTGATCTCCCGATTATGCGAATGAATTAACTGGACCTGATGTTATTCAGCTCACTCAAGTTTGTGAAGCAGTATGCCTCGATGTCAGTTTTGCGGTTTAAGGGTTAATGCGGGTCAGATTTGATACATGCCTGAAACCTCTTTCGGTTGTATTCACTAAAGGTTTTCTTGGCCTGCTTCATGCGGTTCCTTGTTTCTGGTTCCCTGAATTTTTCTCTGAGGACATGGTCTCTTACAGCTCAGAATGGTTCGGGGCCTGTGAAGAGTTCTGATGGCCCTTTCCTTGCCAGGAAGTCGGCATTTTCTTTGCCTTCTACCCTTGTATGGCCAGGTATCCAGCAGAGTTTTACTTTGTTTCTCCTACTCAGCTCTTTAAACTTCTGTAGGCATTCCCACACGAGGTTGGATTTGATGATGTAGGAGTTTAGTGCCATAATAGCATATGTGAAAGATAGTGTCTCCGAGTTGAAGGAGTCACACGACAGCACATTCCTTACCGAAACCCGGTTCAGAAATCCTAGAGCCAACTGTGCATCACGTATTTTTTTAGCGTGACACAACCGGAAGCTCGAATTCGTCCATAGTATAGAATAGTTTCTTGCGATGAATGTCCTTGTAACAATAATAACAATGGTGGCGCTACAGTCCGAGTTGTATTTGCTCCTAACTTCTCAGCAACTACTCGTGTTGTGCGTGCTACTGCTCTCACGAGTGGAAGGGACGTACAGTTTAATGCCGACTCAGAACGGCGAGATTGAGAAGCTTTATCTAGACTAAACTTATCTAGACTCATTGAGCATTGTCAGTGGCCCGAAAGAGGTGGAGTCGTGAACAGTTTTTTATGTTTTTTTAAATTGTTGCTTTTTCCGGGTTTTGAACCTAGACCTTCAGTCTAGTCGGTGCACAACACCCGCAACGCCCACCGAATGCTGTCACACGTGGCTTTGAAATCTATAAAGAAGTGTTGCGTATTTCCAGGATTTGTCGGAGGGAGAAGGTTTGGTCGATAGTTCATTTGCTGGGCCGGAAGCCTCACTGCTACGTGCCGATTTGCGGTGCAAAAGACTTTAGACGTTCACACCGCTCGCACGGCAGAATCTTATAGACGACATTAAGCGTCTATAGTTTTTGCATGAGGTAGGATCGTCTTTTTTGTAGATGGACGTTATGGAACTGATATTCCAGTCGTCTGGCATGTTTTCGTCTTTCCGAATTTTACAGATGATTTGGTGCATGCTCTTTGTTAGAACATCGCCACCAGCCTTGCAGCGCCCTTGTTGTTCTTCAGTCTTTCGATAGATGTGGCGACTTCTTCAATACTGGGTGGGATGGAGACTTATTGACTGGAGATGGAATGTCTCCATTCCATACCACTTTACCCTTTTTAAACCGCTGGTCAGTCACTGGTCAGTAACACAGTTTCGGAAGATTAAACATCTGTAGTGTAACAACAAACCATTTTGTGTGATATTACGATGCTCTCCAAGAAGAAGCATCATTTTTCAGTGCATATGAAAGTCAATTAACACATTTAACCACAACGCTCAACTTTAGGACGGTCATTTCGAACCTACTTTCATTCTCACTAATCTATCATCCCAGCCCTCTGGTCGGAATTTGAGTATTGATACGTTGCTTCATTCTAGACCCACCAAATAGATTAAGTTCAGTGTGAATCAAGTATTAACACAATTCTTCGACACCATTCCACTTTCTAAATCGATTCCATTGTGTAATCCCCATCGCCTGACCTACCACTCGTATGCATTCGCCACTCGTGACCAGCAAATCAATCATTTTTCTTCACTAATCACGCGGCACAGCACTCGAAGGGATTATGTAAGAACCCATCCCTACGATGGTTTGTTTTAATATTTTCTAGGAAATGAAAGTGACTATAGAAAGACCACCTCCCTATCATAGGGTTCCTAGGAGTGCACCACGTATTATTGTAATTATTTTATTTTAGTCATCAGATGACAGTTTTGTCAGTCGTGGGGCTTCCGTTTACTACCTGGTCTAGATTTCAGGCGGGGAATTGCGATAAAAGTGGGAAATGTGATCATGATTAAGCCCGTTTTGCATATTTGATTTCATATGGACGGCTTAGACATTTGTTGGCACCACATAGCAAATATTTTCAAGGAACATTAATAATTGCTTATGCTTATGGAGAGCCACTGCAACCAATTGAGTCTTGCGTGCTATTGTGTTTTCACGAATTCAAGAATTTACAGTTTTATGCAGATTAGAAACTGTAAAGTTTGAGAAGCCTTACGTGGCAGTTACACTCTTGAGTTGGTTCCGTGAATATGAAAGTTGTTGTTTTGATCAGAAGTCGAACCGAGAACCTTCTGTGTACGAATCGACGCACTATGCCACGGTGGCCACTAATCGTGTCGACATTCTGTTTTCTTTTATATTTCCGCAATGAACTTTAGCATGAATTGAAGATTGATTCAGTTTCTCTCCAGACGACCGGATTCTATTATTTCTAAGAAATCGGGCATGGGGGTATCGCGAGCAATGAAACCCAAACAAACTAACCCTAGTTTAATCACATAATGAACCAAAGTACCACCTCAGGTTCTAATTCTTGAAATTCAGGTGGGGGTAGAATGTTGCCGAGGTGGAGAAGTATGCTTCTAGCCACGACAGGACACTAATAGAATATGTGTTCAGATATTTGCTTCTTCTTGCAGAATAAGGGGCAGGGATCGTCGTTTGAAAGACCCAGTGTCTGTGGATGATGACTTAGCCAGGGCGTCACAATGAACAGCTACAACTTCGAAATAGTCAAAGACTTCGTCAACCTCGAGCGGCATCAGTAGGTACCAAGATCAATCGCAGAACAACTCTTGACAACCGCCCTTTCTCGAAAGAGCAGGCGGATATTGCATAAGACCCTGATCATCCCAGTTATTCTCTACGTCGCTGATGATGGCAGTCAGAGAAGAAGGTTCAATCACGAAGTATACGGGTTCAACAGCGACATGAGTCCAGTCAGGCGTCTAGGAATCCAAAGCCTAAGATGACTAGGTCACGTAGAGCGCATGGACAACTTGGCTCCACCCCGAAAAATATTGGATTGTGAGACTTTGGGAATGAAACGGAGAACGTCCGTGATTAAGATGGGGCGCAAAAGTGAAGAGGGACACCAACCAACTTCTTGTGCATAGTTGGAGACATCCTTGTTCTTGACTGCTTACCTAAGGTGGCAGAGCCATTGGTTCATGCTATGGTAACCATGCTAAATTCATTCAATTGTAAGAATCAGCCGCGGAATAGCCTAGAGTGTATCGTACAGGAATTAATGGCTTTAAGTGCAGCCGCTAAGATGTAAATGCAAGCACCATTGATGCGTCTGCCTATACACTCCATTTCGCAGACTTCTATGGCGTAGACCTCCTTCTGGAAGATGCAAGGTGAGTTGCCCATTGTGATAGTTTGGCGTAGCAACGGCAGCTTAAATGTGTCAAGTTTTGACCCGTCTGCATAATAAAATCGGAAGCCTGTTTTTTTTTATCAAATTCATTGTTTCTCCAGAAATGACTATCTCTAGTCATGGCATTGTGATCTGAATGAACAGATCGGATTCGTTAAAAGTTTTCTGCAGGCTCCCGATCTTAGATACATGGAGGTCCTTTGCAATTGTTAACTTAGATTTAATTGAAATCCGGCAACCATGTTTCGCTTAGATAGACTGAAAAAATATATGAAACGGGCTATTGTATAGTATTCTGTGTTGTGACTCAAAGCGTCGGCAATTGCTTTTAATGTCTTATGTTTAACTCGGGGTATAACGAGCACAATCTTCAATTCGGCGGTTCCAATACTGTGAGAGTAGAACTGTGAAGGCATCTCCGACTTTAAAGTACAAAATCGACGTAAAACAGCCCATATTACATTCGTCTGAGAGCAGCAGAACACATCACACAAGTCAACATTTTAATTTGATCTCGTTTCGTTCATTTCGATCAGTTTCGGTAAGTTTGTTAACTTTTGCTTGTTTAAGTGGAATCTTTCGATTCCATCAGTCTTTACGTACGTAAATGATGGCTAGTGTTAAAATTAATTGCTTAAGTTCCCAGAAGAAATTATGGACACTTTGAAATTTGATAATGATTGGGGTAATTTTCGTTTGGTTTAAGCATAGGCTCAAGTTTCCGTACGGCTATTATGGTTTGCAGTTTCCTGATGGAAGTGTTATATTGCCACCCACTCGGCAAATGCAGACTTTTTCGTTCAATTTCAATATGGTTCATGGTCATAAAACAGAACTGAGAAGATGAGTGTCTTGTACAAAGCTAACATAATAGTGACATTGACAACATTTTTGTAGAACGATGCGGGACGCTTCTTTCTTGCTCTTGTGTGACAAATAAGGAAAATACGTTTAGTACAATCATTTCACAATTGATAGTGGATCACTTGGAATTAAAACGTTTCTGAATATCCTTTGAGGTACAGTCATCGATCAGATGCCGTGTTTGTGGCAAATAATGTGAAAAAACAAAACAGCTTCAGATAGCGTGAATTGTTTTTAATTTCCTAATTCTTTTTCCGAAAGTTATGACCAACAAGGTTGTAGACGTTATCGATTGTGAGATTGATGAGCGAAATGTTTTTTCATTACATACACACAGTAACACATATGTAAGTGCAACTGAATAATTGTAAAATGATTTGTTGCCCATTGTGTTTACGAACAGACGATGCAATTTCTTTAGCGTTATTGTAGTTTGCTTCGACAGCGACAACACTTTCAATAATATCTGAACTTTGAACTTAGAATCTACTCCTGTTAACAGGGAATTTTCTTGAACTGATGCATATTTCGATCGAATGTAAAATAAAAAGGACAACTCAGACGAAAACTTTTTGGACCAAAAATGTGCATTCAAAGAAGTTTTTTTTTCCACAGAATGTAGCACACCTTGTGTCAATCCCAGAATAGGGGGAAGAATCAAATAAAACCTTAAAATCTAGAAAATCATGTATCAAATACATTGAGAGAAAAACAAATGATTTTGAGCGCAAATTTAGACATAAATATTTATTTGTCGCGAATATTTATTCTCAAGTTACTGTTGGCTCTTTAGCGGGTTTCTTTCAATTGGAATCGTATGTTAATTTTTTCTTCTCTTCTATTACAAAAAAACACGGTTGTTCTTAATTCGAATTTGATCTTCACGTTTACTTTGAGTCCTTGGCTTCCTTGGCGTCTTGCAGTGACTTGGTAATAAATAACTTAGCTAAAGACTGAGAGCAGAACTGCGATATATGCTGTGAATAGGTGTTGATTTGTCCCGAAGTAATTGTGGCGTTCAATCGAATTGGCACTGGCAGCGGGCGGAATTGCTTGATCACGTCCTCTTCTGGCAACGGATACTCGCCCTTAGCGATACGAACTGCGTTCTCAGCTGCTTGCTTGGCCAGAGCACGATGTTTTTCCTGCAATTAAACGCAAAATGAATTCCTTCTTCTTTGAGGGTAATTTTATTGTGCTTACCGTTTCCTGCTTGAACACCATTTGCTGATACTTGTTGTACTTCATCGATTCCTGATAAAGTTCATCGACGCGGTCGATTAAGCACCGCATGTGGTTCTCCAAAACGGATGCGGTACCCAAATCCAAGAAATTGTGACCCTGATCTTCTGGAACCAATTCAGCCAATTCGCTCATCATGATGTTAGTAAGTGGAGAGTTCTTAATAACAATCGGGATCTCAACAAAGAGGCTCTCGTAACCGACCTTGAGCTGACGCAAGGCATCCGGAGTGAAGTCACTATCCTTGTACATGGCGATGGCTTGGGGAGTGAGACGGTATGCCTTCAACGTGAGGAATCCTCTCGCTGATTTTTGTGTATCGTAGATAACGACCACAGACTCTTCGATGCTAGTTTGGTAGTGATATTGTGACTCCAACAAAGGCAACGATAAAAAGTTACCAACATCAGAGCTTTGATACCAGCCGACATGGAAATGATCGACATTCACGCGACGTAGACGACGCATCATTGTCAATTGATACAGTTCTTCGTCCATAGCCTCGTCACTGCTCTTGGGGAATGGGAAGCAGTTGGTGATCTCCAATCGCTTATCCACAACCAAGCCAAGGAGGGCACCTTGTGCCAGGTCCATGTTACTAGACTCCTCCTGGCAATGTTTTACCATTTTCATAACAGCCTGGAAATAGAGAAATTCACAGATAATTGTAATTCAGATGTTCCTGAGTCATTTTGTGTGATGTGATGGGTATTTCGGAATCTAACCCATTCACAGGCAGCATTTTATTAACAGATGAGCTGTCAAAACGAAAAATGTCAACTCGGCATGGAGGGCCCAAACGTGACGCGGGTTTCTCAACTTTTTTCGCTTTTAACACATCCATTTTTGCACATTTTGTAGATTGGTCGATAAATAATGAAATAAACTTACCAAGCCGTCACATTGTACATGGGTAATTGTATTATCAGCGTCTTGTTCACGACGAGTATTTCCACCGCGACTTGCCATTTTTAACCGTGTCAAACGAAAAGAAAAACTTAAGTGAAGTTTGGTTCAATTCAGCCAAAATCAATTGATGAGCGATTGTAAACTCAACGAACGTTCGAAAAAAAGTGATGCCAAATCTCGCAAGCTGTACTCGTTATTAGAGAGTCAATAGTTGCAAACGTTTTATAAAATTTATCAACTAATTTTGATTATAACCTAATGCGTTCACAGTTGTTTGATGCAGAACATAATAAATTTAAAATTTAATCTGATTTAAATTTGTTTATGCATAAGAAGCATAAATAACGTATTTACTGAAAACAAAACACTGCGCATGACATGATTGTGCCAAAAATTACATATGTCAACGTTTTCCATTTTCCACAACCAGGATGTATACAAATTGTTCAATAAAATAGCAAATAAACAATTACTCAATGTTAACATGTCGAAATTTATAACAGATATTCATGAAAGATTATTCTATTATGTGTCCACTGGTGATTTGGATAACGTTATAAAACTCTTAGTGGAAGGTGCTAGTGCAACGAAGATAACATCCTGCGGGAGAACTTCAATAGGTCAAGCAGCATTGAATGGACATATTGAAATTTTGGAGGTGCTTATTCAGTCATGCGAAGAGGGGGAGAGTATCTATAGTAAGTTCACTGACCATGCAAATAAAACCGAGTGGCAATAAACTTTTATCCTCAGACCCTGAGGCGGTAGCAAGATGTACAGAAATGGAAATCGACTACACACCCGATGGTATGGATAACTTGGAGTGGGACGATGAAATCGATAGTGATTCGTGTACAACGTCTGAACCTGATGAATGCTCGTCTTTATATTTGTATTATGCAAAAACCTTTGAGCAGACTGGGGAGATACTTGTGAATAGTAGTTATGGACCCAAACGGGATGACCCTCACACTGTGGATGCATTAAATCGTGCTCCAATACATTATGCTGCTGCGTACGGACGATTGGAATGTCTTAACATTTTGTTGCAGCACAAGTCTCCTGTTGATATCACAACGACCAAGGGTATAACACCGTTACATTTAGCCGTTAACAATGAAAAGATTGTACGGCTACTGCTTAATCATCGGGCGAATCCCAACCGTAAGACGTTTACCACCGGAGAAACAGCTTTACACATCGCTGTTCGACAGGGCAACCTGGCAGTGGTAAGAGAAACACCAGTGCGTTTCTAATTTGAGCTAAAATATTCAAACTTTGATTAGGTGCAACTTTTGCTTCAATCTGGAGCGCATATAGATGAACCAAACAATCGGGAGTATACTCCACTGATGTCAGCCATCGAGAACGATGCCGATGATATTGCATACACTCTTATCGATAAAGGGGCCAAAATAAATTTAGAAGATTGCAACGGGCACACAGCACTCTACCTCGCAGTTGAAAGGAACAAAGTCAATCTCGTTAGCTATCTGCTGGAACGAGGTGCGCGTCTACTTATCTCCCACTACCTCCTACACAAGTGTGTGAAGCATGACTATCGTGAAATGGCACAACTTCTCTTGGCCCACGGAGAGAACTTAAACGTAAGAGACCTATCAGGTTGTACAGCGATATTTTTAGCGATTTTTAATTGCAACGCTGATATGCTGGAGTGTTTGCTGAACAGCAGTAGTAGCCCACCATTCGACCGGTGGTCGAATGAGTTATATTATGCGGTGCAGTATGCTGAATCGGTTCAACGATTCGGTAGACTAGCAAGAGTTTTACAATCGTATGGAGTCCCCCTCAACGCGCACACTTCATGTTGTCAGACTCCGCTGACCAGAGCGATAACGCTGAAGAAGCTGGACATCGCAGAGTTCTTGATCAAAGAAGGCTCCGATGTGAGCATCATTTGCATGGACCATGTGGCGGACACCTTGAGGATGGCGTTGAGGACTTCGTATCTGAATTTACTTATCCTTTTAGGTAAGCTGTTAGATATTTACTTTTTCACTCATAGGACATTCGATTTTCCCGCAGTTCATGCTGGACTCAACATCTCGCTCTTTCAACCGGTCAGTCGCCACAAGCCGCACTGGTCTGCGGGCCGCAGAGACCTCGAAAGTTGGATAAATTATCAGTGCCGCAACCCGCTGTCGTTGCAGAGCCTCTGCCGCATTCAAATCCGGAAGCGGTTGGTCCCCAATCTAGATAAGCAAATAGCCAATACGAATAACTACAACGAGTCAAGGTTACTGGTGCTAGCCCGGCAGACGGGCATACCGATACCTCTGCAGAAGTATCTGATCGAATTTGATGATCTGCCGAGAATATAGCGATGTTCCATTTGTTTACAAACCGAGTTCAAATTGGGTAATAAAATTTCACGCGTGTGTTCATGAGAAACAGAAACAACCAGTTTTGTTTATTCATTTATTTTTGCCTTAACACGCTTAACAAAGTTCTAGGTATGTATGTATGTGTATATTTATATAAAGTACTCTTTATGTTTGAAAAAGAAAATGCGATACGGTTTGGTAATACTAGTATTTGTCTAAGAGAATTATTATTTTTTTCATTTATTTATCCTACATTAAAACATTTGAATAATTTTGAGAGTGATAGTTAAACAAGAAGCTAATGGAGAGGAACCAAGAGGTAAACGAAAGGGTTTATGAATTATCTCTAAGGTTTTAGCAGAATTTTAAAATCATCGTTCGCATTCCGCGGTATCACATCGAAGGGAATCTGATTTTTGTTATCCTTTTCAAATTTGAGATCGGGATGCAATTCGATGAGATATGTGGCAACGTTTACATGGCTATTGGTCGCCGCGCGATGAAGAGCAGTCTGACCATCCTCGTCCTTGAGAAATACATTTGCTTTGGCTTTAACAAGCAACTCGACTATTCCAAGATGACCTGAGGGGGAAATGATGAATTAAGTGAGTGTACTTAGAGAGAGACTTTTGTGCTTACCCATCATTGCGGCTCGGTGGAGGGGAGTAGCACCGCCTTTTGTGGCTGCGTTCACATCAGCCCCACCGGTGTTTATGAGTAAATTACAAATCTCTTCGTTTCCATTTCGCGCGGAGTAATGCAAAGCCGTGTAGCCAAAGTTATCCCGTTCCATTGTCTTTCCATCCACCACGAAACTGCGAACACGATCGACTTCATTATAGATTGCTGGAAATTCAAAATCAGAGTGGATTATTTTATGCTGGAAATAAGGTTTAAAAATTTGCGGGTCGACATCAGGAAGAATCATGGAATCAGCGAGGGAAGACGGCAATTTGCCACGTGACGAAAGAATGCATAACATTCTCAACAATGTTAGCACGTTCGATATGAGAATTTGTTTTGCTTTTTGAACGTGCGGTTGTGTAAGTTGCCAGGTGAAAAGGAAATCACGTTCACCTTTATATTCTCTGCTTCAGTTTTGAAACTTGATAAATAAATGCGACGTGCTTTCCTAAGCTTTAAATACAGTTGATGAGCGGAGACGAAACTTATGCGTCGCTCTGCTTAAATAATTTTTCGGGTCGTTCAACCCAAGATCAAAGACTAAAAGGTTAAAAGGTAGAAACTATCTCGCGTGCAGACTCGATTTGGGAAAGAATTTCATGAAAAAAAAAAAATAAAACCGTCGTAAGATGTTGCACGGATGAGGAGGAAATAGACCCAAATATCTACAAAGAAAAGAACAGGGAGTTTCAAATCGATACGCACCACGTCTTTATCGATTTCAAAGCCAAATACGACAGGATTAATCGCAGACAAATTCCCAAGTTCGCAGTGGCGGAATTCGGGATCCCGGGAAAATTGTTTAAGTTCCGTTCAATACAGTTTTAGGATGTCCGAAATGTTTTAAACTTGCACGGGATTTCGGCAAGGAGAAGCGCTGTCGTATAACTTCTTTTAGCTGGTATTGGGAATGAGTGGAGTGCGGCGAGAAGGTACTATCTTCTACAAATCGGTCTAACTGCTGGGTTACGCCGAGCACATAGACACTGTCGCGCGATTCCACCGAGCCGTTATAGAAGTCACGACATTTGAAAAAGAGGTTGGGCTTAAGCCTGATGAGGAGAAGACGAAATATGTGCTGTTGAGCGGAATTCGACCTGTCACCCATCATCGAAGACAAAACGTCCTGTCGGTAGCTAACATTTTGAGGAAGTTAAGGACTTTGCTTCCTCGGGGGAAACGTGAACTCCATAAACGACATCTTAGTGGAGATACGATGTAGAATCGCCCTTGTCAACCGCTGTTATGTCGGTTTGTCGAAACAACTGGAGACAAAACTCCTGACTCGAAGGACTAAAATCATCCTCTATATACCCTTATCCTGCAAGTCTTGCTTTATAGAGCTGAAAACTGGACGGTAAGCAGGACTGCAGAGATGATTCTCGAATATCTGATCAATTCTGCGAGGAAGGTGATTGGAAGAGAAGACATAACCGCGAACTTTACGAGCTGTGCAAGGGTGTGAATATAGTCCGGAAAGCAAACATCCGTGGACATTGGCGAAAGAAAATCAATGCTCCAGCTAAGAAAGCCTTCGAATTTTTGCTTCATGGTTCGATTAGAAGAGTACGACCGAACCCCGGTACAAAGATCAAGTGATCGCATCTGTAAGACAACTTGGTCTTGATGACTTGAAGCAGTGTGCTCCGGACCATCAGCGATGGAAGGCAGTAATTTCTCAGGTCCAGACCCTCCAGGGATCGTTGGCCTGATAAGTAAGACACTAACTGATGAAAACAAAGAAGAAGGAGGCCATCACATGGCTTCTATAAAACAAAATAGCTCTAAAATTCATTAAATTTAGGAGCAACTTCAATTAATTCGTAGACAATTTTGGGTTCAATGCCTTCAGTCATAACAGCACAAAAATAACAAAACGAATGGAAGAGCACAGAGAATCAGAACTCTTTGTATCCAATAGAAGATGTCTTGTTTACAGTGGCAATCTTATCAACTTCAAGTGATAAGACGCAAACAAAGAAACAACCACCTTCCGAATATTTGCGATAAGCTAAGAACCAAATATTTGAATTTAGCAACACCGGATAAAGGAGCTTTTGATATTTTTAAGGTAAAATCTCTGCGTGCGATCTTTGGTTCTGTTTGTGTTGATGGCGATTGGGGAAAAAGATTCAATCATGAACTGTATAGGCTGTACAGCGACATGAGTTTAGCCAGGAGCCTGCGGATCCAACGACCAAGATGGCTACAAAATATGCAGAGTAACTTTACTTCGACTCGAAAAATCTACGATTCCAACCCTGTGGGACAGCGCAAAAGAGGACTTCTTCTTCCCTTTCTTGTGGCGCTGCAGTCTAGTCTACTTTATGTGGCGCTTCAGTCCGGGATAGACCTTGGACTCAACCAACAAACTTCTCCAGCTAGCACGTTTAAAGTCGCGCACAAAGGTGGAGAATAACCCCAACCAACTTGGTGTGCGCAGCTGAATAGTGCTAGCAAAAGGTCGTGCTATTCTGAGAAACTTGTTGGCTAAGATGCACCCTGTATTGTAGCACCCCAAGAAGAAGAATTTAAAAACATATTTAGCTCAAACGCCCTTGTGGGGGTATATGTGTACCCCTACGCACTAGACTTTCATTTTATTTGCAAATCCCTGCATAAGCAACAATTTTTCAAAACAAAATTGTGGCTCTTTCGAGCCACTGACAGACAATGTTCAAACAGTATAACTATCTGAAAAAACTTCTCAATCTCGTCGTTTGGAGTCAGAATTAAACTGTAGGTCCCCTCAACTCGACTCGTGAGAGAACAACAACACGAGTGGTTGCTGAGAAGCTAAACCCAAGTCCACCTCGGACTATAGCGCCGCTATAATACATATATTATTTATTTTAACGTCCCTTCAAAAAGAGGATTGTCGAGGTTAAAAATAAAATTTCGCACTCATGCAAATTTTCAAACTAACCTGCATTCCAGATGCCTCGTTCAAAATCCAACTCCGACAATGTCTGTTGCGTCGTGGACGCATGCTGATGACATCCACAATGCGCAGGATGCTGCTCCATTATCACTTCCTATTTATATCCCACAAATTTGATCCACAAAATCTTCTTCTTTCGAAAATAACCAAAAAAAAATGAAAAAAAAACTATTTGATCGCCAGAGAGTTCCGTCCTTTCGCATACAATTCACTTCTCTTCTATTTCTTTCTCTGACGCTCTTTTATTATGTATATTTCTTTAAAAAAGTAACGATTATTTATTAGTATTGCACAAAGTCTCTTTTGGATTCCCTAAACTTCACGTTGCATTGTCCATACAATTTCTGCCTCGCCAGTACTGCAGATCACTTTGTAGCCCAATTGGCTTAATGTATTGATAAGTTGCATTGGCGATGCATTGATCATCACTCCGTTCACTATCTGCGTAGAGCCGTTATCAAAGCGTTTCGACAACGCCAACACTTCAGCATCGTTTAGTCCGAACAAAGCGCAGGTACGATCGTGCAATGATCCCTTGATACTGACATAAGTGTAAATATCCTCTTGACTAACAATCGGGACTGGAATAGTCACAACATTTTGGCAAGGAACCGCTGGAGTTGGTGCTGGAGCAGCTGCAGGAGCAGGGGCAACTTGTGGTTGTGCCACTGGTGCGGTTCCTGTCGACGTTATCTGAGCGTTTGGTGGTGATGTTCCTGTGATTACAGTGGGGTTAACGGCTTGCCTTGGTACACATTCCATAATAGATAAGTTTAATTGAAAAATAACGTCCTCTTTTTCTACTTGAAACAAATCAAATTTCAAACAATAACCTCAAACTCAAGATAGTGGAATCCTAGATTAGATTAGAGTGGATATAGTCTTTTGGGTGGCTTTAGTTATCTTCTTTGGGCTGATCGCTGTAAGTTAGTCTATTCGGGAGAGTCAACTTTGTGATAGTTGCCAAAGACGGCCGCTTCTCGGTCGATATTCGATAGATTTTCACGCACTACTGATGTATCTGAAGATTCTATTGGTTCGGGCTCGTGAAACTCTTTGCGCATAGTCCACATGTACTCATTGTAGTCTTGCTTGACAGACGTTGACGAAGATGCAACAACACGGAAGCCAAGGATCTGCAGAAAGAAAACAGAACAGACTATAGTCAGGCACAGTTACAAAAAGATATGAAAAGAAGACAAAAACCCCACCTCAAGAGCTGATAAAACTCGACACGGATGAACCAAGTAAACTATTGTCGATTCATCACTATAGCCTCCACAGGAAAACTGATTCAGTTGCTCGATATCATCCGCTAAACACAAACAAACACAACAAATATGAATTACAGATTTTCTGATTAGATAATTTAAAAAGCAATAATGCAAATGGAATTCAAAAACACACACAAACTCGAGGAGCTAAACCCGTTTAGTAAGCTTTAGCTGCCTAACAACGACGACCACGAAACGCAAATGAACTCAGCGCATACTGGAAACAACTGCTGCCCCAACAAAGCTCTGTTTTTATGACGACGATATAATTATAATAGCAACAAACCTCACAGTAATTTCGGGGGGGGGGAGACTGTGATAAAAATCACGCAAGCATGAAACTGTAGCTGTAGTTGTGGGTATGTGCTTTTGACTCGGTCAATAAATCGATTAACACTCGTAAAGTCTGACTAATTTTTGTTGTAATCCATCCAAATGGTGGAAGACAAATGCGTATATAAACAATTGCCGGTTGGATATACTTTCATTTTCACTCTTTAGCCAGCGATTACACTCACACCAGTGGGTGCGCCGCACACCACCACAGTCAACCCATGAAGTGACAGTATGAAGCAAATGACCATCAGCACGAAAAGATGTTTACACACTTTTCTGTCTCTTTTATCTCTGGCTTCGTCAAATATTTGTTAAATATTCACTTTCCGACGAGATGGTGTTTCAGAGGTTGTATGTGTAGTGGATACCAGCGAAGTTCTGAAATATTTACGACTTTTGCGTGCAAGCTTCGTTGCGGGAGCCTGTTGATCGCATATTTCTCTGGAGCGCGTGCCACAATTAATTTTTGATTAGCTTTTTTCTGACACAACCCCCTGTGGTGAGGCAGAATGAGAGGGGTGGATTGCTTTCGTTTTATTATCCATAATAAAATGAGAATTGTGACAAATTGTTGGTAATACATTTTAATTGTTGGAAGTACAAAGATAAAGGGTTTATGCATGAATTCATGTGAAATGGAATTACTTAAAATTTCTTGGGATACTCGTATACAATTGACAACAAGGCGAATGACAGAATGAAGGCTAAACTAACTGCCGTATTTTGTACTCAGGGTGTCGAGGGCAAAGTTTTACCATCTCTTTTTTATTGATGGTGCGTTCAGATGGTGCCTTATGGCCGCCTGATTATGTGCATAGAAAGGGATTGATTTCCCGTTAATCAAATTTATCGACAGTTATCTAGCAGCCTCTACTTCTTCTTAGGGCGCTAGCAGCCTCTTGGGTAACTTAAATCTTTCCCTGGAACATACTGCCGTGATAAGGCAGGTGAAGTAGCGAAATCGTCGATGGTGTGGGGAAAATTTCTACGTCTTTGCCTTAATTCTGATAGCTGGACTCTCAAGCAAAAGGAACCCTATAAGTGGGCCATGAAGGTCACCTCCTGTGCCAAGGGCTTGGCACCACTGGCGACAAATCGAGTCCGGTTGCTGGAAAAGCAATCGGCGCAGGCTCCGGCACGCCAAAGGACCAAAAATAAGAAATGTTAGATTAGGCCGGATAGGCAATAGGATGTCGAACTGACCCCTGCCCTACTCTCTTTCCTGATGGAACAACCAAGACCTGCACCTACTTGTGCGGACGGATGCTGGTACCAGGGCCACGACAATTAGCTTGTCTGTGTGGGACAGAGATTAATTGACCTCTTGAAGCAGACAATCGTTAAGGTGGGAGAGATGTGGGCTCTTATTGTCCTTAACACGTTGAGTCCCAACATACAATCCAAAAAACTGTTCCCACAGACCACGGATTTTTGTTTATTGACACTTCGATTACACTCTGGTCTCACGCGGTACAGCAAGCCCAAATTCGTTTGAGACCAAAGTGGTCTCATGTGGCACTCAACGTGATAAACTAGATACCAAGTCGGCCAAGGGCACGCATCCGACTACCTGCCGAGCCTTCGGACTCCTCGTCCATTCTAGAGTTGATTAGGGTGCTCCAACGAGTGGAGGGGAACTACAGTTTAATGCTGATTCCAAACAGCAAGATTGAGAAACTTCTTCTAGACAGTTATACGAAAGAGGTGGGGCCGTACAATTTAAAAATGATCTCTTTCTGTTTTGGGATTTTTAACCTAGATGGAAAGTCTAGTTCGTAGCAGTCGACACACATAACCACTACGTTGCGGCTTTCACCCACAAACCAGTTATAAAAATTCATTTTAGGCAGCTATTAAAAGGTACGGGTCAAAAGATAATTTTAAAAAGGATTGTCTACGATCGCAGATCGCGCGACCTCTGTTTTGGATACATTCGTGTACTACTCCAGAGTAGCAGGATTTTTGGTTATGTCATATTTCCAGTCTCATCTATCAAGAATTAATGTCTTATAAATAAATACGAAGTTCTCGAATGCTGCGATGTAGTCTGTGTGCTTGGGATCTTCTTGTACGTTGCTTTAGACATTGATCCATTCATTTATTCATTTTCCGTGGCCCGCATTTTCCGCTAAAGAGGTCGTGTAGGCAATGCCCGCACGCAATTTCTTCTTGCCACTCGATCCTACGCCATTGACTCATCAGGAGCTATGCCCGAGCGCAACCAGGCGAGCTTTTGGCTTTTATCCAACCATCTCGTCCTGACCAAGAATGCAAGTAATATTCTACTAAGGAAAAGCAATGTGATTTTCCCAGTTGTGAAAGAAAAGAAAGAACATTTACATAAGCATGACAACATCAGCTCCACCACGGACTGTAGCGCCACAAGAAGAAGACAACATCATAAATCCATCATAATCGGAGAAAATTTGAAAAAAAAAAGCTGTCAAATAAAATTTAGTGGCGAGGGAGGCAAAAGTTAAATGCATTTGTGACTGATTTATGGTCAAAATTATTGTTTGTGGACTAAACAACTGTCAAATGCAATCGATTCATTCATAAATATGAAGACTTAACTCGTTGCGGTGGCTAAACGCTTAAATTCCCTTATTTTTTTTGTATTTCAAGACAGGGTATGAATACATTATTCAATTAGCATTGAAACTGCGTTTTTGTTGTTTAAAGAAATAGCAAAACAAGTTGTTGACTAACTGCAACCAGACTGTATCTCATGACCTACAAAAAGTATCAACGTGACTGATCACATTACCACACACACTCGCAGTAGACACGGTTCGATATTTTATGCCTATACTTGTAGAAGCAATGATTCACTTAAACAAACGTGCATGAATTTGAATTTTCATAACAATCACTTTGAAACCAATCCCGAAGATTTAGTGCTGTTCAGGAGAAAGGATTTCTGGCACACCCATGCCAACTCTGTGATTGGAAGGGTGCTTTAATATTTCAAAATCAAGTACCAAGTCATCATCATCGTAAAGCAATAAAATGAGTGAACTGAATAAAATTGGAATGAATGTCCCACAAATCACTTCAAGTGCTTCAGAAAGAGTCAGTGCCGGCATATGACCAGTTTCGGTATACATCACTTCAAAGTTTGCACTGTAAACCTGACACACAAACCCCACATATGGTTGCGTCCACACTTGACAACTATCAACGTCCCCACCATCAATTCCACTCGCGTGGATATGGCTTCATGAGAAAAATCGAAAAAAAAAATATTAGTCAATCGGTAAACACTTGACGACACCTCACAGAGAAAACCACTCTCCCCTTGGACGTGTTTGCTTAATTCAGCAAACGAAACATCATAAAATAAGAAGAAAAGTCAACATAAACAACAACAAAAAAGCAAAAAGAAAGAAAGAATGAAAAAAAAACTGAAAACAAACTGAATAAAGAATCACTATAAATTATTCAATTTGATTTACCTTTCAATCCAGAGACAAGGACACGCCAGGGGTACTTATGACTGTACGAAGCTAAGTTACCCCGAATTATGATGTATGGCATTTGAGATTATTTCGTAATGCCGCTACAAATCTTTCTTTCTCCCACACTATCTCCCCTTCACTAGAAACCGAAAATGTTCGTTTATAACGTTATAACCATTCATCTACAGAGATAGATGCCAAGTCACTACATAAGAGGGTGTTTTTTTTCTTTTAAATTAAATATTTCAACTAGATAATCAATTTAATTTAAAGAGAACATCGGAAAAGAAAAAAATATGCAGACTACGCAAAACTAAACAGTTTGATGGGATAAATCATACACTACGCTACTTCTGAGGTCAACTCAAGTGAAAATTGTAAACTGAAATAATGATTTCTCCACCACACATCATGCTCTTTACTCTTTTTTTTTTTTTTTCTTTTCTCACTCTCGCTCTCTCTCTGTCTGTTCCTCACTCTTCTTAGCGGGTGGGTGTGGATGGATAAACACATTGAGTGGGAGAATGTAGGTAACTAGCGGTGATGGGGACCATTAGCCTCGCTACAACACTCCACCTTGGCAACTAGATGAAATGAGTGCAAAAAAGAAAAACTTTTGAGAAACAAAGGTAAGCAAAACTTTGCGTGTTTAACAAAAAAAGTACGAAAACAGTGTAAAAGAAATTAGGGATTCAAAAACAAAAAGTACAGTGGGTCAATAAAGTGCGGGGACACACACAAACCGGTGTAAAGTCAAAGTTGTTTACACTTTTATTTATTTATCGACTGACGTACGTTATGACGACTGAGAGCGCATTACAAGATAATTTTTTTATATTCAATTGCTTTGAAGTGTTCACTTACCGGATACGGACGTTGGTTTTCACTTTATCCGGAAAATGTCAAGAGTTGTGACTGAGCAATAGGTGATGTAATTCTCATGTGTTCGGTAAATAATTATGTATTCGATGGTCAGCACATTTCCTGAGGCTACATCGTACGTTCGGTGCTTTTCTTCGCACAGTTAGGGTGTTGCCTTTGGAAGTAAATCAATTAATGGCCAATAATATGGTGGCACACGCATGATAGCATGTTTTAGAAAAGTTTAGGTAAACATGAATGTTCTTTGAGGGAAAGTCAAAGATTCCTTCGTCTTGGATTTCCTTTAAATTGCTTGGAAAAATTCCGTTCGATGACGAATAAAACAGACTACACCTTCGGAAGTAATAGGCCTAGTAGGTGTTGTTCTTAGGCCTTGAGCAACATTAGTTTTAAGTGCCATGACGTAGTGGGTAAGTACGTCCAATGATTTTCAGTTTAAGTCCGATTTCCAGCATAACAGTTTTGAAATATCACGATTCCACTCTTTTGGAGTCCCTAACAATGCTCAAAGAGTATAACCGCCAAAAAAGGCTTCTCAATCTACGCCGATCGGAGTCGGCATAAAACTGTGAGCCCCACCGCTTGTGCACATACAACAAGAGTGGTTGCTGTAGCTACGCCCAAGTCCTCTTCAGATTGTAGAGCCCCACAATATAAAGGGTGACCATATAGCAATGATAGTTTTTCTAATTGTTATGTTTCAGCAGCAATGACATAAAACTGTCAAAATATTCAGAAAGGTTTGCTATTTCATCATCAAACGTTTTACGTTTGCCGAACGTACAGAAATTTATAGAAAATATCAAAATTCCGATTCAGTTGTAAATACGTAACGTGAATTTCGCCATGAGGTCGATCGGCATCACGGGTTGTGTGCGGGCAATTCGTAGCACGGTGGAAAAATTTGCGCGTGAATACACTCTTTTTGAACTTAAGCCTCCAACCAGACAGAGATTGGGGCGAACTAAAGAAAACATAGTCGCCGTAGCAGACTTACTTACTTAAGGTGCTACAGTCCGGGGTGGACCTGGGCTTCAACCAACAGGCGTCTCCAGCCAGTTTGATCTTTAGCTACCTGCCTCCAGTTTCGCACGCACAGTTGGTTGAGGTCCCTTTCCACTTGCGTGCATCACCTGAGTCGCGGTCTTCCTCTACTGCGAGGTTCCTCGGGGGTGGATTCGAAGATACTGCCGTAGCAGACAGTATCGAAGAAGACCAGAAATGTCAATTCAGCCAGAAAGTCAACCCGGCTTATCATCCGATCGGATTTGGTCCTACATCCGTAATAAGATCGAAGAAGACTCAACAAATGTCAATTCAGCTCAGATTACCTGAATTGGGCATCTCCAGAGAGTCAACCTGGATTATCTTGCGTTTGAACTTGGGCCTACATCCGCAAGATTGTGTTGACGGCATAGAAGAATTGAAGCCAGATGACCATAGACAATGACGTGAGTTCACTAGGTGGGCGCCGGAAAAGTATGCCGGAGATCAGGACTGTGGACAAAATGTCACCTTCCCGGACGAGGCCAATTTTTTGGGCTCACGGGGTAAATTTTCGTTATTGGATCGAACACAATCCACAAGTGTTCGACCAAGAATCAATGCATCCACAAAGAACGACTGTTTGTTTCGGTTTATCGCTTGAAACACCGTTACCGTCAATGGTCCCAGGTGTAGAGCGAAGTTAAACTTAAACTTTGGCCACAGCCCGACAACATCGATTGTCCGAGCTGTGTTTCCAACAAGACAACGCTAAATGCCATATATGCGACGCAACAATCGAAGTTGTGAAGGAGGAATTTGTCGACTGGGTCATCTCAGCGTTCCTCAATTGTCCGCCGATCGTGCGACTTGACATCAATCGATTATTTTCTCCGGGGCTACGCCAAGTCCTTGGTCTTCGCCAACAACTTTGGACGAGCTCGAAGCTAAAATTCAAGACGCCTTGCCAAAATAACGCCGAAAATATTAGACCGATCCATCAAAAATTGGACCGACCGCTTGAAGAACTGCCATCGAAACCGAGGGCGCCACTTGAATGATGTGCTATTTCACAAATAATGGCATAAATGAAGCTTCAAAATAACGACAGAATCAATTTTATACCCCACACCGTTGTTTTTTTTGTATTTAAATTTATTTTCCTATCGTTCTTATCTAATCACCCTGTATGTCATTCCATCATCTTCTATCGTCTGTATGATCTTAGAAAAGAATTGAATCCCCGCAGATATTAGACGGAGTTTTATTATGTTGCTGCGGCAGTGAATATGCGTCGTTTTATTTTCGGTATAACTGGATGCAATCCAAATCATTAAGCAACGAAGACTAACAGCGTATTGTTTTCAGGTCGTGTGTAGATCTGAACTGGTCCTGAGCCATATAAGGTCTGTACAACTTTGTGAGTGACATGCATGGAATGTGTATATTGCTGTAAGTAATCAATCAAAACATTTTATACAAACAAGTAGATATGGTCTAACCTTGCAGTGAATGAATAACTTAAACAAAATTAAATAGAGCATAAGAGGAGTTGTTTTGGAGACTTTAACTGACTTTTACTACAGAATAGTAAGGTGTGTGTGTATAATAATCGTACCAAATTGGTCACTGACAGCTGAATGCATTTGTGGCAGCTCCATTTGTTTATAAGCACATTGCTTGACAGCTTTTTGTATTTGCTGCGTACGTGCTGAGAAAAATCAGTCGGGGAAAGTGTGCGTAAAATAAGACGGCAAATAGTGTGTATTTTGCGATCGACGAGGAGATTGAAACACTGCGGTGTTAAACATTTGATTATAGATGGTTTCTCCTTATAAGTTTAGACAAAATATGCACAAGAGTTATCTATCGTTTGATTGGGCTCTTCTCATCTATAATGTGCCTCGTAGCACATAATAAGAATAACCTTTGTCAACCTCTTTTTTTTTTTGGCTCAAATGCCAATAAATCACTCACTCATTAATCATTGCATTCCTGTTCTACGGCGCAGAGAAATGGACAATATTGAATGTGGACGAAGCTCTTAGCGGGTAAAGCGGAAAAATGCAGGATGGCCGGAGACACAACATACAATTTTTACAAGCGAGAGGGACATGGGTTGGATGCGCCGAAAAACAGGCCCCTTCATCCGAAAACCCACTTTCAAACTGGATTCTCGGGTGAAGCATGCCCGTCTCTTTTCGTTTCGTTTTCGACATGTTTTCCTCATTTTCTGGTAATCTTTGATCAAGTAACACCTCGCACATGCTGCGTGGCATTTTAGAAAATGTTCTTATCACAAGACGATTTAAATGCAATTTTTATGTTTTTTTCACTGTCTGCATATAGTACTACATGCAAACTTTGCTGCTGCACCTAAACAAACATTTTTTTATCCGTCATCCATGAATAATACGAATTTAAAAGAGAACATTATTAAATTACTGCGTGAAAACGTGATGCAAGTGAAGCGATTCGATTTTTCCACACGCAGAAAATCTTGCCTGCCCGGGCGGATTGCCCAGTCTTTTGTAAACAGCCACTTAGTCTTTTCGAGAGAAAAATTCTCCCTGTGATCTTTGGTTATTTTTGCGTTGATGACAAGTGGAGAGCAATTGTGTCAGAAACCTTGTTACGATAGAAGTGGAAGCATAAAAGTTTCGTTTGTGTGGTTGTGGTATGGAACCCCTAATTATGAATATAACTTGTTTATTATGTCCTTGTCAACAATGCCAAAGCTTAAAAAAAGGAAGCTGAAAAAGACGTCCACAAATATAAAGCTGGAGATTTTGTCCAAATTAAAAAATGAAGCCACCTACGTTATATTAGAGATAAAAATTAGAGCAAAGCTGCCTGTTAAAAAATTATACAACTAATCTCTCAACAAACTGATTCCAGACACTTTTTAATACAGCATGTGTTATGACCTTCCTCCTGGTAGCATCTTTTTAAGCTTAAACAAATTTCCTTTGCAGGTGGCACGCTAAATTAGGTTAGGTTTAGGTGGCTGAAATGTGCACTTAGACTAGGATTGATCCATTGTGCCACCATATGGATTGACTGTGGTCAATACAATTATCCCGTAGTGGGAAACCATTTGAAGCTATTTATTAAGCGCTGCAGATTGGTTACCGGAACCTTACTAAGTTCGCAAATGCTATCGTAGAAGTAAGCCCCTAAATATTGGCGTCGAAGATCTTGGGACATGTGGAACGCTCTCTTCGTCATATAAGCAGCTTCTGCAGAAATCGTTAGCCAGAATACCTAGTCTTTTGGCGTGATCTTCTATGAAGCAGTGTCATGTGATGACAACGACGATTTTACTAATATTAGATCTATCGAGGAAGATCAAGTCTTTAGATCATTTGAGGTCTAACTTGGATGGCGCAGTTGGTTAAGTGCCTGACCTAAGTTAGAGGTGTCCCAGGTTCGAATCCCAATGAAGTCGAATCTGGTCGAGTCACCATTTGCCGTTGGGATTAAATTAACGGCACTGGAGTAATTTGCTACCGACAGTACAATGGACCAGTTTTTAAGTCTGAGTGCTCCAGTGTAGGGTTTCAAAACAAAAATAAAAACTCTGGCAGTGTGGAACGTAGTGCCTCTCGCCTATCTGTTATTCGCTTTTTCAGTTGCGTCTGCTAATATTTACATGTATATTTACATGGAGGTATACCTGTGTTGTACTAAGAGGTATACCCGTGTTGCTTGCTTGCGATGATAGGGACTGGATTGTTGCGATTCTCTACTAAATAAACGATTCTCCAGACTAAATATAAAGTTTTAAAAATGTCCCAACAATGTACAAAAACCCATTTGTGATCGAAGTTATTTTAAGACAATCCCAATGCCAATCCTTCCCTTTGCATTATACTTAAAATAAACGATAAGACGAAAACGGGATCAGTTATTCATTGATCGTTGAAATGGTACAGTTCCCACCTTAAATACCTCGACACATCTTGTGTTCCTTTAATATCTTCTTGTTTCTTTTGCAACAGCCCATTGCTCCCATTCGTTACATCAAGAACATTAAAATCACCGCTTAAGTGTTTTTTTATTCACATCCCCATTAACATATAGACATTTTATTGCTTAAATATTTACAAAGGTTTCCGCTAAGGCAGCTTTATTGCTTCCGGAACGAATGTTTCGATGACTTAATGTCATAAACTTATGGATTCCAAAATATGTCCAGCATTTACCAAGACAGTTGTTGATCACAAATTTCAGACTGAACTGGAGGAAACTTGTGTTTATTTATTCAAATTGCGAACCTTCTACGATCTTAGCTCAATTAACACAACGGTGCAGAAAAGATGGGGAAGAGACACGAATTCGTTGCCAAAAAATGTCATACCATGACTAGATCTTGTTTGGTTGTTAACAATATATACGTGACAGAAAATGCCAGATAACAATCGATAAGTTTGTCCAACTAATTGTCTGGCCAAATACCGAATCAATTATGATGGCGCTAAGAAACTAATCGTGACAGACTGTCAATCGCACAGTAGTAAACAGCTAATCGACTTTGTGAGCCCGCGACTTTGAAGAACACTTGAACTTATGTAGAACCTATGTGAGATTACATTTCAACATTTGCTCGCCTACACCATTCCACCTGTCTCCATCACACAATGAGACTAAGCAATGATTCAAATACATTTCTTCCACCTACTGTCTGTCTGTGTCAGTCAGGGTTACGGTGGCAGACTTAAACGATTGCGGGACAGTGGTTTGGTGAACAGTCCAAATCAATAAAAAAAAAACAATAATGTTACAACAGAAAATAAACAATAGCGTAGACCGATTGTAGGGTTTTGGATAGAGATTGGTGAGGGTGTATTCCATGGGCCACTGGGACACTGCGACAGAGTGTTGTAATAAATATTCATTAAAAACACCAACAACAATTTAAGAAACTACGCACAGGAAGAAACAGCACAACAAAAAAAAAAAGGTCAATCAAGGTGGTTCTACTTACAAACTCTGGGGCTGCGTGTTTACTACAAAAGCGCAAAATGACATCATTCCCTTGGGTATGTGAATTGACACAATTTATAAACCGTGCTTATGAAATAACAAATGCAGTAATAAAATGTGCAATTACAAAAAGCAGCACTCAACTAAATGATAATTGATTTGATGCGATGAATGCAGTGCGTTTGGGCTGGCTGCGCCAACATTATCATCTTTGGCAAACTCACCTCACAATGACGAAATGATAATTTGCAACACTCGATATTTTTTCACAGAACAATCAAGAAAGCGCTTTCGAATTGGGATATCAAATGATAATACACAATCGACACAACGAAACTAAATGATACACTTCGTTTTCGAACGCGATATAAAAACATACAAGCCAATTTTGCAAATTGCGAAGTCCAACAAGGAAATTAATTAATACAGTCGAGAGGAAAATGATGGTACAGTACGGTAGGAATTGTAGTTGGATATGTCATTATTTTATAGGAATATTTTGGCTTAAATGAAATCGTGTCTTGGATATTTTATGACATGTCCAACTGAAAATTGTGTCTCTTTTCAAAATCACAATTTTTGTAAAAATATTCTGAAGGTATAATTTAGACCATGTGTTAATTTTCAACTCTGAACGATCTAAACCAGTGCGACAACAGAGGACGTCCAAGTCAAAGGGGCCAATTATAACGGCCATACGGAAAGAGATCTGAAGCAATCGAACGAATACACAAAAATTATAGATTGTGACGATAATAACCGCATCGCTCAGTTTCGTTAAGTTCGTTCACTTACGCGAGAGTGAAATGAATCGTTTTCTGCGTATGCAAGTGTGAGTTGGTAGCTAAATTCTGCTACACGGCCAACCATAATGGCTCAACAGACCCTACAGAAACTTAAAGTAACTGAAGCAATCAAGCGAATATACAAAGATGATACAATGCGACAATAGTAACCGCTTCGATCAGTTTCGGTAAGTTCGAACATTTTTGCCTACATTTCTCTACGTATGCAAATGTGAGTTGACAGCTCAGATTTCCTTAAGTTTCTATAAGCAATTATGGACGCTTCTAAATTAACCATGCTTCTGATTACTATTTGTTTGACATAAGCTTACGTTTTCGTACGGCTATTACAGTTGGTCTTTAAGGTGGCACACACAAGTGGAGGGAGAACTTAAACAACTTGCGGCGTACGCAATAGAATACCGCTAGCGGAAGATCTTGCTGGATATGCTTGTTGGTTTAGCCCCAGTTTCACCCCTCTAGTGCCGCAGGAGGAATGAAGCAAAAGCCAATTGTAATCAAAGTGTGCCTAAATTATTCACAACATAAGTTTTGACTTTGCTACAAATAGCAAGTGTCAAAAATTATCCTCTGGGTAATATATAACCGCACAGCAAGCGTAGTGTTCATTGTTAGCGTATCAATTCTATCCTAATTATGGGCAAACTCTCTGTGTTAAACAATGGACACCCAATTTTGCGCCAATTTTGACATTGACATAAGACGCCATCAGTTTAAAAGCAGAATATTTATAAAAAAAATTCTCTCAACTCAACTCAAATGTGACTTGGGTGTAATTCCTATAATTCGTGCTGACCAGTGAAAGGTTAACAAATTTGACGTTTATTTAACATATGCCACTTCACAAAAATTATTGTTTATCTCACGTTTTTTGAGCCAAACACAGAAGAAAAGTAAATTATCCCTCCGGTCTGTCCGGCTAATAACCCTAAAATAGATATTTTTTTATATTTTCTTCTGTTTGCTTGCGTTGCTGATTGCTTCGGGCAGCCCAGTGCGAACTCAGCAATCCGGAGAGAATTCGGTAGTTCTTTGTTTCCGGGGGAATGCTTATGTAAATTTTACCTATTGAACTCTGCGTTGTGCTCTGCATAAATTATTTTCTTCTCATAACTCATCATTTAAGTGGATTTATGCGATTCCAGGTGTTCGCTGGTTATTTCAGTTGACGTTGCCTGATCCGTGTGAGAAGAAGTGTTTTCTGTTCAAAAGCAATAATGAGTAAATCACAAGCAATCGTGTTTTCGGTGGCAATCATTTTGGTGATTTGTAGTACATGTGCACTAAGTGCAACGACGCACAAGCACGATAAGCACACAAGTAAGGAGCGTCTGAAGGATGGTTCATACAGTCCCAGAGATGCGCATCACAACGAAAACGGTGAACATCATGTTGAGTTCGATCATGAGGCTATAATTGGTAAGAGAGATTTTACTCATTCTCATTTCATGTCACTTCACTTACGTTATTGAATTTTGGCTTGTTAGGTAATGTAAAGGAGGCACAGGAATATGATACGTTGTCACCCACTGAATCGAAGAAACGATTGGCGGTGCTTGTGAAGCTGATGGACAGAAACTCGGACCAGTTTGTTGACAGGCATGAACTGAAAGCGTGGATTTTAAGGTCGTTTAAGTGAGTTTTATGTTGTCAAAAAATGCTTTTTAGTTAAAGTCAGTTAATAACAAAACACCGATTGATACTAGCCGTGCAACTGTGTGCTGCATTTCTTCTGGTGGGTTAGGAAGATGAGTGAAATGATCTAGATTTTGCATGTTATTTCAATTCTTCGCTGCAGCAGGTTCAGCACGACCGATATATGTAATCATTGAGAGATTTTGAATACTTGTTCATCCTAAAGTTCGAGCAAATTAGCGTTAGCAAATTTTTTCTGCAATTTTCGCATAAAATTTCAAGAGACCTCGCAAGGCTGACTTGCCATATGGAGAGAATCCAAATTGTGTTGGTATAAGTTACTTAGCGGATTCAGAAACCATTGGTATAATCTTCCGTGTGTAATATGACATTTTGAAAAGAGGTGGCAGCAGTATATGTTTGAAATTAAACTAGAAGGGCGTGAGGTAGTTGCAATGTTTTGTTTGGTTTCTCGTTTGTAAGTGTGTGTGATATTTCATCGACATTTTTTATTCGTTTGAAAGGCCTATGGATGCCATTATGTGTTCAAATGTCCGCCGCGGCTTCTCTGGGTGGCGCCCATCCGAAATGTCAAATTTTTCATGACTGGCGTATAGGTTAGGTTAGTGGGCTGCTAGTGAATTCACCAGCACACTTAGACCATGTTGGCTCATTGTGATACCCACAGTCAGACCACTACCACTGATCGATCGCTCCAGTGATAGTGCCGTTAATTTGATCCCAACGGCAAATGGTGATTGGCCCAGATTTGAAAAAGCGGATAAAAGCGTATTAACTTTGCTTTCACTGGGATTCGAACCTCTGATCCCTCTAACTTGGAGCAAGCACTTAAATAAACTGCGCCATCCAGTCATTTAATGACTGGCGTATAAGGCAGGCCAAGTTTGACCGGGTTATTTTGGCTTTAAGGTCCTCTGTGGTTTGTGGCTTATTCGCATAGAAACCCCTACAAGAAAAAGTCCAACGCACGATCTCGGTGACCAGTTCACATCACCTCCACATGAGATGACTATGCCCTCGAATCGCTCGTGCAGAATTTCCAATGTGGCGTGAGCTGTGTGGCACTTAGCGCCGTACTGTTAAAACAACATGTCGTAGGTGTCCACATAATCCACTTCAAGACAAAAGAAGTTGGTAATCATCGACCGATAGCGCTTACCGTTGACGGTGATGGCCTCGCCAACGTCGTTCTCAAAGAAATGTGGACCGATGACTCTCCCAGCCCAAAATCCACACCAAACAGTGATTTTTTCGATATGTATTGGACGTTCTTGGATCTCATGTTGATTGGTATCGTTCCAAATTCGACAATTCTGTGTGTTGACGTACCCATTCATCCAGAAATGGGTCTCATTGCTGAGGATGATTTTTCGATGAAAATTAGAGTCAGTTTCCAACTGCTCCGGAGCCCATTCAGCGAACACACGTCGTTGTCTATGGTCGTTCAACTTCAGCTTCTCGATCAATAGTACGGATACAGGCCCAAATCACCAAGCAAAGTTCGTCAAGTTGTGGTCTGCGAAAGGCCGAGTTTTTGTGAGCGACATGAAATCGACTGCCTCAGATTCTTTTGTACACTCTCACGTACAGCGGCGAAGCTCTGTTTTTGACAGATCTTGCGTTTCGTTGACATACGGGTGTTGGTTTATCGTTTACTGAACCAGTGGACTCAAAATTATCCACCACAAGGCGGATAGTCCTCTCGGTGGAATGATTATGACGACCGTAAAATGGGTGAAACGCGCGGAACGTTGTCCGAACAGAATACCCAGTTTGATAAAACAACTTTATCATTTGCATATGATGTTGATCGCTTTGTCTATCCGTGGTGATTTGGCAAAACAAACTGTATATATGACAGCCAATTTGACAGATGAAGCTTCATCAATATGGTCGCTATGAACTGTCAAAGTTCGAAAGTCGCAATCAGAAAGCCCTTTTCTACTTATTTTCCAGTTAGATAAATGCATTCATTTAGGTCAGATTTCCCAGTCTAAAATTCTGGACGAAAAAGACATGTAAGTTTGATTCCACATTGTTCCCCTTCTTCTGAGGCTACAAGCCGGGTTGGATTTGGGCTTCAACCAACAAGCCTCTCCAATTAGCACGATCCTTTGGTAGCTGCACCCAATTGCGCACGCCCTGCTAGTTAAGGTCCACTTATGGGAACCACCTTAAGCGTGGACTTGCCCTGTTACATTGCCCCACTAGTTCAAACTCGCTGCACATTACATAGATCCCTGAAGTCCTGCAGGGTTGAGAATTCATATAAATGTCTATTTCCGTGATGAACGCACAGATGTGCTGGCTAGATCTCAATTGACTAACTTATCCGTAGCGCGTTACTAAACTTGTATGCTGTACCGTACACTCCCATAAGCAAATGTTGGGTACCATTCCTTTAGATTAATCTTTGAACACTCCCGCTAAGGTGGTGGATATCTCCAATAAACTGGATATTATCGCATATTGTGGTTTCGGTGTCGTAATGAATGGCTTTAAAAGAAACTTCTTCAGTTATTTCATACTTCTATATTCCATTTTTCAGAAAACTATCAGAGGAAGAAGCCGCAGACCGTTTCGAGGAGATCGACTCAAACGCTGACGACAAAATTACGTGGAAGGAGTACATGATGGATGTGTATTCCATGGAAGATGAAAACTTCCGAAAGGATTTGATTGAATTCGACAGCTACGAGGAGGAGCAGAAAATGATACGTGACGACAAAGATATGTTCAAAGCCGCTGACCAAGACAACGACGGTGAATTGACATTGGAGGAGTTTGTTATGTTCCAAAATCCAGAAGAGCACCCAAAAATGTTGCCCATCGTCCTGGAGCAAACAATGCGTGACAAGGATTTGAATAAAGATGGTCTAATTGATTTCACCGAATTCCTAGGCGGATCAGCACAGAATCATGACCAAGAATGGCTGATCACAGAAAAGGAACGATTCGATAAGGACTTTGATCAGAACAACGATGGGATGCTGACTGGAAATGAGGTACTTAATTGGATAGTGCCGAGCAATGAAGACGTAGCAAATGATGAAGTCGATCATTTGTTTGCGTCCGCTGATGATGATCACGACGATAGACTGTCGTATGCCGAGATAATCGAGAACTACGAAATATTCGTAGGAAGCGAGGCAACTGACTATGGTGATCATTTGCAAAACATACATCGCCTGCAAGATGAACTGTAATGTAACTGCAATGTTGTGAAAACATTTTTTTGAACAAATTTTGTCTTAATGTTTATATTTTTTGTGGAATCTCCTTGTATGAATCTTTGTCGTATTACTTTGCCATTTAGTAAAATTTTTAATTTATTTTAACGAATTTATGTTGACAGTGTATTTGTCTGCTGCTTTTACTTTCTCAATAAATAGTCTTATTTCCTGTAACTGTGAGTGTGTTTGTTTTTTAGGGAGTTCAGAAAATATAATTTTCCTTTCTCTAATCTTTAGCTACGCCGCTTGATTGAAACACTTGGTTGCTGTATTAGGTTAAAAATCAACTGATTTTATTGAATTGGAAAAGCAGGAAAATAACTATTATTTATATTACGTTATGGAAATTGAAAACAAAGGTAAATAGCACAATGGAAATTAAGCAAACTGCACAGTAGTTTACTTGCTGAAATACGGAACGCGACTGCCAACGAATGCGTAGTATTTTGCAGCGATTTCGACTACCGGTGGCTTGGAATGTCCGTAGTGTCATTTGTGCCCCACACACAGGAAACCTAATTTCTGTTGCTGGAAGTCGCTGTATAAGGACGCCACAGTACTTTCGTCAGGAGTCATTGATCGAGGTCGCCACAAATCGTTTGGACTTGCTAAGCAGTCCCTACAGAATCAATCAACATTTCAGCTCCAATCCGGTTGTTTTTCCACCGAAATTGACACTGAATCACATAAAATAGCAAGCAATATATGAAACAAGAGCAATTCCCTCCGAAGAACAAAAATCTTCTGGTCTGACTACGCCATCCACACAACCAAACGCCTGATCTCGTTACACAGAGTACACTGCAGCAGTGTTACAAACATTGCCATAACCATATACATACACACTCACATTTGAGTTTACGCTTGTGTTCAATAGAATACAGACTTCAATAGAATATAGACTTTGGAGCTTCTTCTTTTTAGGGCGCTACAGTCCGAGGTCGACCTGGGCCTCACTCAACATGCCTCTCCAGCCAGCACGTTCTTTCGCCAGCTGTCTCCAGTTTCGACGGAGGTCCCCCTCGACTTGTGTGCGCCACCTTGTACGTGGACGTCCACTGTTGCGTTGTCCCACAGGCTCAGAGTCGATGACTATTCGGGCCGGAGCTAAGTTGTCCATACGCTCTACATGGCCTAGCCATTTTGGGCGTTGGATCCGTAGACGCCTGGCTAGACTCATGTCTCTGTAGAGCCCATACAGTTCGTGGTTGAATCTTCTCCTCCAAATGCCATCAACGCAAACAGGATCAAAAATCGCGCGCAGAACTTTTTTCTCGAAAAGACCAAGAGACTGTTCATCCGCTTCGGATGTCGTCCATGCCTCTGTGCCCTAAAGCAATCCTGAGATGATTAAGGTCTTATACAAAGTCAACCTGGTCTTCCGAGAGAGGGCTCTACCACTCAATTGCCTTTTGAGCCCAAAAAAACAGCGGTTGGCAAGAGTTATTCTGCGTTTGATCTCGGCACTGATGTTGTTTGTACTGTTTACCGCGGAGCCAAGGTAGACGAAGTCCTTAACTACCTCAAAGTTATAGCTGCCTATGGTGACGTTCTGGCCAAGTCGGCGATGTTGTGCGTCCTTTCTCAATGACAGCATATACTTGGTTTTGCCCTCGTTCACCGCCAGACCCATTTTAGCCGCTTCCGTTTCAATGCCAGCAAACGCATCATTGACGGCTCGCTGTGTTCGCCCAATCACGTCAATGTCATCCGCGTAAGCTAGCAGTTGAAAAGAGTTTTGAAAGATCGTGCCTCTTGTGTTGGCCAGTGAGTTTTGCACGATCTTCTCAAGAACGATGTTAAAGAAATCACATGACAGCGCGTTGCCTTGTTTAAAACCTTTTTTGACATTGAAGGTCTCAGTGAGTTCGTTACCGACCTTGATGAAGCAGCGAGAGTTTTCCATCATCCTGCTCAGTCTGACGAGTTTAGCAGGAATGTCAAAACTAGACATGGCGCTGTATAGCTCGTCTCTACACACGCTGTTAAATGCGGCCTTGAAACTTCCATTGGTTTATTTAAAGTTTTCTATTTGCATACTGAAAGTAAATATTTGTTTGAACTCAACAATAATCTTTGTAAAATTCTGGTAATCTCTGAGAAGTACAAAAAGTTAATCTAATGCACCACCAAAGGGGTGGCGCAAAAGTTCATATACCGAAGCAACAATGCAGAAAATGTATTGATTGAAATCCTAGCCAAGGCCTAAGGTTGCAAAAATATCGATGTTGAAAGGCATTTTGACATTGCCACACAGCTGCTTTCTGATGGGTGGTTCACCTGTTTTATTGCCTCCCATTATTTGGAAACGCCTACAATTTCAAATCAATAGTCGCTGTATCCATCTGCTATACCTCAACAGCAGGATACGGAAGGTATACATCCGCTTTTGTTCATCAAAACCAACATTCAACAAGTGATTGTGTTTGTTGTACATATGTATAAATAAGAAATATTCGTCCTTGGAAGAGATTGAATGTTTGTGCATTTATTTAGGTTCCTCTAAGTGGACCAGGATTGTGAGAAGTTCTGAGGTGGAATGAAAACATTACCTTGAAAATGTTTTTGTTTTAAGTTGGGTGTAGATGCATCGAGAAACTATCCACAGAGCTTTATCATGAGCAAAATTGTGAATTTATTTAAGTGACACGTGCAGAATTTTAACCAAGCCGCATAATTGGTAACAAACATACGCGTGTTTGTGTTTGCTCGGATACCATACGTGAATGATTTACGGACAATAATCCAATTGAAATTTGGTTGTAGATAGACGCTGTTGATGGGCTTGGAAATAGGGAGGGAAATCAGAAATTTGCGCATGAATAAAGGACCCGTGAAATTGGTATTTATATCCCACACAGTAGGGACTAAAATTAAACTATCACATAGTAGTGCAAAGCGTGTGACCGCCGTGACGTAAGCGGCTTTTACATGACCAGGTATTCTCGTTGTGAGAATTCTCTGCAATTGTCTTTTACGTTTGCTTCTTACTTTTATTCATGGCAATTACTCGTATTTAAAGGCAGTTTTCATTTCCTCATCTCACTCTTCCATACGATTAGAATTGAGAAGATCCAAAGAAATGCAAAGAATTGCTGCGAGTAAAAAGGCTCCTAGTGGTTGAGTGTGTCGACTCCTGCAGCACTACCACTTTTGAATCAGTAACATGCTCAGAACAAACAAATGTCAAGGAAAGTTTTTCAAAGATCGCCATTGGAGCATTGTTGCCAGATACTTAAAACCAAATCAAAAAAATTTCATAATTCTCCGTCGAATGTTTGCGGAGTAATGTGAATTTCTGTTTTTCCTATAGCCTATGACCGATTCCATATCGTTCGGTGCTAATAGTGTTAAGAATTGCATAAGGGTCGCTGCAATTGTTTAGAAAAGTATCCCATACATACAAACGAACCTTCAATGTTATATTTATACATACAAATGGTAAAATAATAATTAGAAATTGAGGTTGGCTCACGTCGTCTCTTAGAACTCGTACATTCGTGACTTCAGGTGACTGTGTGTCGTCTACTTTCGCTTAGGTATTCTTATAAACGAAAAACGCATAAAAAAACCAAAATCACTCTTGACAACCTCCTCTTCATGCTCGTAAAGTTTCAGTGAAATCGGTTCAGCCGTTTCGGAGATTAGCCCGAACAATCAGACAGACAGACACTACGAGTTTATTAACATAGATTTGCATACACACTCTATTAATTGCGCATACCAAAAACAACAACACTTATCGGCAAGCGCGAATAAAATGTGCACACTCTCTTTTTGTTCAATAAACAACAGAAAAAAAAATCTAATACGACTCTTACCGATTAAATTCGTTCACAATGCGAGTTAGATGAAAAAAGAACCTTAACATGATCACTCACTGACACCTGTCAATGTTAATGCGTGTATGCGTTACGAGTATTTTCCGTGTGTATGACATCAGCACACAGTAAACATACAGCACATGCTCATAGGCTCCTACGTACTTGTTGTTGTTTTTTTATAAGGACAAAATCAGATGTTGACATAAAAACTCATAACTCACGAACGCGTCGACCAATTTCCAATAATTGGTCAATAAACCATCTACACGACCATACGAACAAACCATAAACATTTTATCGAATTCGGTTTGACCGTTTGTGAGCTATAAAGACACAACGCACTTACAACATTTTTTTATATATATAAATAGATGTGTTTGACGTTATGGAAGTGAACCGACTTGCTAGATCGAAAAAGTGACTAGCTTTATACCAGCCAAAATGTTGTCTTGCGATAAAATCGTTTCATCCTGCGTCCTGTTCAAAAAGAGTAATCTAATTTTGTAAGCGTACCATGTTCATAGACGATTTATACTCATGAGATCAATTTGAATGATTCGGGATTGAACTATACATTCAAACACCCAGCATTACTGCCGTTGTCAATAATAATAATAATAATAATGGCGGCGCTACAGTCCGAGGTGAACCTGGGCCTAGCTTCTCAGCAACCACCGACTCGTATTGTGCGTGCTATTGTTCTTTTATAAGTGGAGGGGACCTACAGTTTAATGCCGACTCCATGAAAAAACGTCAGATGATTTTTTCGAGATTGGAACCTTAGACCTCGAGCGTAGGAGTCGACGCACCTACTCACAAAACTCTTATTTTATTTTCCTTAAAATGTTGCTTTAATTTTTGCTAATATTGTATGTACAACGGAATCTTAACTTTAAAGGCTTTAAAGCTTGTCTGCTAGACTAAATTGTGGTGGTGGGGTATATACGCATTTTCGGGTCCAAATTCAGCTTATTGTTCCAGTCTACATTTACGCACACACACAAACTGGTGAGTTAAATATCGTAAATGCCATCACCTAGCTGTATGGTTGCTTTAATCATGCGCTTCATTAGCCGTGTTAAGACACTTTGTCTGCTAATCCCGACATGAAATGATTGCACAATCGGGCTGATTGATTTGCAATTCAATGGGCCTCTAATAGTGTCACATTTTGAATGACGTCTTGCATACCCTTTCAACTCATTTACATAAATACTCGTATACATGCGTCCGAATACACCTGCATTCCGACATATCGATATAAATGTCTATTTATTGAAATCAATTCGAAGCGATGGCTGGAAATGAAATGACAGGGTAATTGAAAGGAGGATGGTATTATCGCTACCGTCCATTTTGCTTTGGCTGACCTCATACCAGGCGTTTCACTAAATGACGCACGTGGGGGCTTGACTTGATCACGGTTGTTTTTAAAGCGTTTAAAGCCGCATCCTTGCAGACAGAAATATGATTTTATTTTGTTTTAGAAAAACGAATGAGTTTGGAAAATGTGTATCTATCCTTAGAAGTGTATGGTTATTGGGTACTCTTAAAACTCGAAGGAAATCTCTATGGAAATCCAAGATTTAATGCTCCCATGGGTTTGGGGAAAAATTTCTCTTGCAATCAGACATCGCCTGTTGAAAATTACTTTTCACATCATTGAGGAAGCCATTTTAATAGAAAGGTATTTTTGCTCTAGCAGGAGATAAACTTTTATAGGAAATATGAAATTGAAGTCAATTAAAAGTTTTACGGCACACCCATGGAAAGAAAGGTATGTTCGGCTTCAGTAGGATATCTTGTTATGAAACTTTAAAACGAACCGGGCGTGTATTCGTTTCGTGATCAATTTTGATTTAAAATTTATCTTGGTGTGTATTTTTACTTTTTAAGTTCGTTATTTAAGATTAATTTTTGTTTTTTGCAGAGAAAAAAATCTGACTGAAGAAGATTCTAGAAATGACTTATAAATACAAATAAAATTACTTTTTTAGCTGTGCCTGTTAGAAGTGGCTCCTGGTTTTAAGGAAGAACAATACCGAGAATGTGGTTAGACAATTACAATTATGAACATTACTTACGAACTTACGAGCGCTTGGATGCTGTGTACGGTGACTATTGTCTTTCGATTTTTTCGAGCCACGCCCAGGTGCCCGAAAAAAGTTACCACGGACGATATAACAATAATAATAATAATAAGAATGGCGGCGGTACAATCCGAGGTGGATCTGGGCCTAGCTTCTCAGCAAACACTCGAGTTGTGCGTGCTATTGTTCTCTCACGAGTGGAGGGTCCTGTCCCCGTATTCCACCGTATTCTCTAGATTTGGCTCCGTGCGATTTCTTTTTGTTTCCAAACTTGAAAAAGCCGGGCAGAAATTTGGGTCGAATGAGGGCGGCAAAATTAGTAAAAGAATGGTTGTTATATGGGACACCAAAGTAGCTGGATCATTTTCCGCAATCACCAGATTTTAACCTGATCGAGCATTTGTGGGTTTATCTGAATACGCAGATCTCGACTTTCGACTTTAAAACAGCTTCTAGTAGTCTTGGCATTGACTTTTTAGTTTGATTGACAGGAATTTTTTGCCCTTCTTCCTTTAAAATTGACTAAAAAGTTGGTTGAGTCAATGCCAAGACGACTAGAAGCTGTTTTAAAGTCGAAATGGAAACAGACTGTACTAATTTCGAGTTGTTTATTTTTTTTGTTTAGTGTACATTTTCTTTTGACGCTAACAGTATATTTAAATATTTATTCTTAGAATAGGCAAGTAATACATGTTCTCTCATAAAGCTTTGCAATTTAAAAAAATGCAAAATTTCAAATTGTTGAATTGTTACTAAGAATATTTTTCCGCAAGCGATGAAAAAGCATTCGGGAGCAAAAAATATCGCCGCATGTGGCTTTTTTCGAGCATATTTTTGTTATACATGTGGTTTCTCTGCTGTTATTCAATTTTAAATATTCCAAAACTATTTGCTGTTTTTTTACTCTTAACAATTAAGTATTCAAGAGTTTGTTTACTGAATTTTCATAACTACTCAAATACAGTTTGAAAACAATTTCCTCCATTTCTCTCCCACTCACGAAGACCTAAATTGGAATTTACTCCAGAACAGTTCATGACAGAGGAGGTTGAATGTATTTAAATTAAATTATTACGACGCACAATGCATACATCCACTCCTTCTCATTCTCCATGACGGGGAAACAGAAGAAGTATTTGCTTTGCTCGTGTACGACACATCTACACTGACCACCATAGTGCTTTGATGCATTTGGCAGTTTATAACACATACTCCACTCCCTGCGCCATAGAATTTCAGTGAGGAGTGGATGTTATGTAAAATATTTACGTTATGAGTAAGCAAAAAATATCTCGGAAAAATAATTTCAGCTAAGCAAAAGTTCAGTCCTTTGGGGATTAACAACATCTACATATTTTTTGCAAAATAGCTGATCGTTTGATATTTCTAAATTTTCTAGCTTCTGTTTTAAAACCGTTTCATGGCTAACATAGCTGTACAACATATACCGCATCAAATGGAACCACTCGTGTTGTGCATGCTATTTTTCTCTCATACATAAGTGGGTGGACTGATTTATGCTGACTCCGAACGGCGGAGAAAGAGCTTCTCAATCTCTTTCTTGACAGTTATACAGGATGACCAGATAAGAACGATAGAAAAAGAAATTTAAATAAAAAACAACGGTGTGCGATGTAAAATTGATCCTAGCTTGATTTTGAAGCTACATTCATGTCATTATATACAAAATAGCACATCATTCGAATGGCCGCCTCGTCTTCGCTGGCAGTGCTTCAACAGACGGTCCAATTTCCGATGACTCGGTCCAATATATGCGGCGTTATTTCGGCAATAGCGTCTCGAATGTTCGCCTTGAGCTCGTTCAAAGTGGTTGGCTTATTAGCATAGACTAAGGACATAGCCGCGCCGTGGCGTAGTGGGTAGATGCGTCGACTCCTACGCTCGAGGTCTAAGGTTCGAATCTCCTAAACACCTAACGTTTTTTCACGGGTCTACCTCTTTCGAGTCACTGACAATGCTTAAAGAGTATAACTGTCTAGGAAAAGCTTCTCAATCTGTCCGTTCGGAGTCGGCATTAAAATGTAGGTCCCCTCCACTCGTGAGAGGACAATAGCACTCACAACACGAGTGGTTGCTGAGAAGCTAGGCCCAGGTCCACCTCGGACTGTAGCGCCGCCATTATTTTTATTATTATTATTATAAGGGCGTATCCCCAGAGAAAATAATCGAGTGATTTCAAATCGCACGACCGCGGGACCAATTAATGAACGCAAGCCTTAAGACGACCCAGTCGCAAAATTTCTCCTTCACAACTTCGAGCGTTGCTCATGTAGCGTCTTGTTGGAACCATAACTCGAATATATCAATGTTGCCGAGCTCTGGCCTGGATAGTTGGTTCAGATCGCTCTGTACCGTTGACGATAACGGTCTCCTTTCTCATTTCGAAATAAATAAGGTCCGATGATGCCGCCATACCATAAACCGCACCAAACTGTCATTCATTGTGGATGCATTGATACTTGGTCGAACACTTGTGGATTGTGTTCGCTCCAATAACGGCAATTTTGATTGTTGCAATAATCGCTTAGCCAAAAATGAGCGTCGTCCGAAAAGATAATTTTTTGGGCACAATCCGTATTCCCGGCCAACATTTTCAGCGCCCAATTCACAAACCCATGGCGTTGTCCAGCACAGTCTTATTACGGATGAAGGCCCGAATTTAATCGCAAAGTAAGCCGATTTGACTGGATGGCGCAGTTGGTTGAGTGGCTGCCCAAAGTGAGAAGGGTCCCAGAAAGCCCGGAAAGTTGACTATGTTTTCTTCATTTCGCACCAATCTCTGTCTGGTTGGTGGCTTAAGATCCAAGAAAGTGTACAAATGCTCAAACTTTTCCACGGTGCGACGAATCGCCTGCACACTGAAGGCATGATGACCGACCACACGACGAAATTCACGTTGCGTGTTTAAAACTGAGCCGGAATTTAGATAACATTTTCTAATAATTTCCGGACGATTGAAAAGCTGGGAACAATGAGTGATAAAATGACAAGCCTTATTGATAGTTTTGACAGCTGGGTGACATTAGTAACTTTGACAGCTGCTAAAACATAACAATTGGAAAAACTGTCATTGCTATCTGGTCACCCATTTCTATTTGAACATTGTCACTGACTTGACAGAGGTTGAGCCTTGAAATATGCAAGGTGACGGTGCCGGGAATCGAACCTAGACTTTCAGTATAGGAAGGTATGACCTTAACCATTCAATTACTGAACTGCAAAAAAAACATTATCAACGAATTTTTCTTTCGAAATTTTCGAATACATATTTGGTTTGAAATTTTAGAATTTTTCGTTCGAAATGTTCGAAATCAATGTCATTTCTGTCAAAATTCCGCCTTCCAAAACGTACCCCCATCCTATTATGTCCAAAATTGATCCAGAAAGGAATAAGGAACGTGAAATCAAATGAAAGTTTAGAGAACACAAATAAAAAGTCCTCTCATTAGTGGCACCATTTATACCGGAAAACCTAGTCAAATAACAAGATTTTCAACATTGTGTCCCAGTGTGCATCTGTGTTCACAGAAATGAGGCAAAAGTTTCTGGAAATTAAATTTTTCGAGCTCACTTTACTCGAATTTCGTCCATTGCCACACAACAGGTTGCGGTTGCCACCGGTTGGTGGTCGTGGTGAGGCAGGTTTTCTTTCATTCTCTTTTTTGTCAGCGCCATGGTGATTTTTATACGTTCAATATACCACTGGTTTGTGTGAATGTACGCTTGTGTATGTGTTTGTGTGATCAGGGAGAAGCAAAATCCTATTTTAGTTCCCCACTATGGAATGGGAAGAGGATGCAGTGCGGCAGTACATTCAACAGCTGTTGGGGGAGACTACGGAGTGTCCCTCACCTACCGCCCTTGGAGAGGAATATCTGTCTCCCGGAAAACAAATTGCGTTGTAAGTTGATTCAGACACCCCACCCCCGCTTCCTGTCCAGGATGTGATGAGGATGAGGAGGTTTATGGTTGGTATGGAACCTGCTGCCTCCTCTGTGGGCGTTGCTTGAATCTACGACGCAGTTGGAAATTTTGATTTTTTCATTGTTATTGATTCAAGTACGTATGTATGTATGTCGTATACAGACTACAAAGGATGGGTGCTCTTTGATGGACTTGTAGCGGAATATTTCTTGATTGTATAGGAGCCAGAATCAGAGGGAAGGGTTCATGTTTTCTATAGGGACGGTCACCTAGAGCTGCTTTAATCAGTTTAGCTAATCAAGTTGTGTATGGAAATAAGGATAAACACATGCAATCTGTGGCGCAGGAGCTTCCTCCTGAAATTAGACCTGGACATTCATTAGCAAGGAACTGGACAACTAATTGTAAACAATTTTCTTCATTGGGTCAAGAAGCGTATGCAAATGGGGGTTCATGTTTTGAAGGGGAACGTTCAGAAAGTTACTCTTCCTTTTGATTGTTTGCAAGTATATCAGGACCTAATGAACGCCCTTTTCTGAAACTTCGAGTTTCAGTTGAAACACATATAAATTCGATCGTAATTGCATTAAATGCACTGGTGTATGTGAAAACCTGTATACTGTAATATGTATAACCATTGAATTCCTGAAATTAATTAGCTAAGTGCCGAAGAACGGCACATCGTTTCACTCGATTCAGAGGTTGTCAGTGACTGTGGGAGTGAGGAAAAGTAGAGTGTTGCCGGAGAATCGGTGATTATTCAACCAAAGGGGTGATTTACAGCACGAACACTTTGAACAGATGCTTAAAGGGGTTCTGCAAAGGGAACTTCGGCAACTCGGTTTTCATAAACAATAATAATAATAATAATAATAATAATAATAATAATAATAATAATAATAATGGCGGCGCTACAATCCGAGGTGGACCTGGGCCTAGCTTCTCAGCAACCACTCGTGTTGTGCGTGCTATTGTTCTTTCACGTTCTTTCATAAACAATGCAAACAATATTTCCCGCCTTCCAAAACGGCTATAACTTACAAGCCTACATATGGTCTAAACTTGAGTACAACGCTCACATCTGAACTGGGATTCACAAGACCTCACTGTACCTGCTAGATAGGATACAAAAGCCGACCTTAGAATTTGTAGGAGACAATTTTGTTGAGAGATCATTGTAATGTGTCGTCCTCGTTATTGCTTAATTGTTTTGCATTCACCTCGTTAAAGAATTCAATCGCAATACCATCCTCAGTAGAAATGCTCATCAGTTTACCCAGCCCTGATTTTAAACGTCCGACAAGGTTTTAAGATTCAGTTTTAAGCTGAACCAGAACCAGGAACACAATTATGGAAAGTTCTTATCTCATCTCATCTTCAGTGACCCGCATGTTCCACTAAAGTGGTCGCGGAGGCAACGCACGCACGAGAGATCTCCGGGCCAATCGATCCTCCTTCGACTCTAACTCATCAGGAGCTATGCCCAAGCGCAACCAGGCGAGTGTTTGAACTTGGTCCAACCATCTCGTCCTGGGTCTGCCAAGCGTTCTGCTCTTCCAAATATTTTCTAATCACAATAATCCACAAAAGTGTAAGGCCACTGTACACCGGTATCTCTTTTCCGCCAATACCTCTCTACGTTCTGTTCGTGCAGTGTTTCGACTCGGAACATCTTAAGTGTGGTAATTAGTACTTGGGGTGGGCGCCGTGGCGTACTGGGTAGGTGCGTCGACTCCTACGCTCGATGTTGCCGGTTCGGTTCCCGAAAAAACACCTAAAATGTTTTCACGGCTCCACCTCTTTCAAATCACTGACAATGCTCAAAGAGTATAACTGTATAACTGTCCCCTCCACTCGTGAGAGAACAATAGCACGCACAACACGAGTGGTTGCTGAGAAGCTAGGTCCAGATCCACCTCGGACTGTAGCGCCGCCATTATTATATTATTAACGGCAAAAGGTTTGGCATGTTTTGCAATGACATTTGTAGAAACTTCAAAGGAGAGGACGAAGAGGAGAAGAGTGTCCTCCTCCTCTTTGGTACTTGCGTCATTAAGACGGCTGCACATGGGAGCCTACTCTTTTGTTAAACTTGATTATTTAGAAGAGGTTCCTATCTGCAATTTAGATCGCTTCATAGTTATGGTTATGCACTAACTCCTCAGTAGCCCTTTTCAATATTTAGGACGATTCACATAGTTGTACAATGGACACGAATTAGTCTAGTGCACCAATCCCATTCTAGGGAAGCCGTAATCAACCTAATCATTTGCACAAACTGATTGTAGTAAGTTTTCATATCTGTCAAATCTGTCAACCAAATTCCTCCTTAAAGACTCTTCTTTGATTATTTAAGATTTGTATTTGATGCGTTCCTTTACTTTTAAACAATTCTATCCCTTTTTGAGATATTTTAAGAGAAAGCAGACCTAAATCATCGATTTATTAAATTATCTACGGAGCTTTGTCATAATTTTCAACACACACACATGACATAAAATGAATCCAAGTAGCTTTGGCCAGATAACAGCTCATAGAACACATCACGCAGAATACGGCGAATCAGCAGATTGCAATCTCACAAGAGTCATTGCAAAAACGTTTCTGTTATTTGTAGCAGAGCCCCTACGATAAGTGTGTGTCATCCACTTGAAGAGATGCTTCTGTGAGACTGCGGTATCTGAAAAAGTGATGAAAATTCGTGTTATCTCAAGTGGCGGTAGGCGTTATGTTGTTAAAATGAACCAATCGATGACATCCTACTTGAAGATAATAACTCCTCATAGCATAAAGTTAGGACTTTGTCATACTTACACTTTCTGCTAAACTAAGGGGTCTTTCATTAAACGATTGTTATCTTTGATTTTAAAGAAAACGAAGTGTATGTTATATGTCATCAATATTTCTTATTCGTTTGAATGGCTGCCATTATGTATGGAATGTCACATCGTTCAAATGTCCGCCGCGGCTTCTCTGTGTGGCGCACATCCGAAATGTCCTATTTTCCATGCTTTGGCACACAAATCAGGTTGAATTTGACCGATGGCCGGCATGTTGGATTTAAGGGTCGCTGTGGTTTGTGGCTTATTTGCATAGACCTGCGACTTCAGAAACCCCACAAGAAAAAATCTAACAGTCGATCTCGGTGGCCAGTTCACATCACCTCGACATGATATGAACTGGCCCTCGAATCGCTCGTTCAGAATTTCCAATGTGACGTGAGCTGTGTTGCACGTAGCACCGTCCCTTTGAAACCACACGTCGTTGGTGTCCATATGATCCAATTCAGGCCATAAGAAGTTGGTAATCTATAGTAATCTATACCTATAGAGATCGATGTTAACGGTGTTGGGTTGGACAACGTCGTTCTTAAATAATTGCGGACCGATGACGCCGCCAGCTCAAAATCCACACCAAACCGTGATTTTCTCGAGAAGCATTAGACTCTCTTGGATCTCATGTGGGTTGGTTCGTCCCAAATTCGACTACTTGTTTATTGACGTACCCATTCATCCAGAAATGGGCCTCATCGCTGAAGATGATTTTTCGATTTTCGATGAAAATTAGGATCACTTTCCAACTGCTCCAGAGCCTATTCAGCGAACACACGCCGTTATCTATGGTCGTTTACCTTCACCTCCGGGGTCAGTTGAATTTTGTACGAATATTGGCCCAAAGTCACGAAACAAAATTCACCAAGTTATGGTTTGTGAAAATCTGAGTTCTTGTGAACGACCCCCTGAAATCGACTGCCTCGGATGATCCTGCACACTCTAACGGATAGCGGCGATGTTTTCATCAAATCTTTCGTTTCGTCGACGAACTGAACCAGTGGACTAAAATGTATCCACTACACTGTGAATAGTCCTCACGGTGGGACGATTATGTCGACAGTAAAATGAAGCGCGCGGAACGTCGCCCGAACAGAACACCCACATTGATAAAACAATTTTATTACAACCTGAAATCGACTGCCTTGGATTATCCTGTACACGCTATCAATTGTCGAAGTTCACAAGGCCCTAATAAAAGACCCTTTATAATCAAAACAAATTTATTTATCTTGCTTAAGTCTAAATTTATTTAGAAATAATCATCTTCATTAAACAACTTATCATAATTATCACAATTGTGTATAGTTAGTATTTAATATAACCCACTATAATCATATCGTCCTGTAACATTGGTATAGCGAAGCCCCAGGGGGTTTGGCAATAAATATGTTTTGATAAAAAAATAAAAAGACCCCATTTTTTAGTTTAAGGAAGTTATAAACTTATACAGTCTCTTCCAGCTAAACTCGCTCAATGCGGATATGTTTGGAAACTGTAGGTAAAAACAAAGGACTTGCTTAGGAATATTTATTTTTGGTTTAGGAAATTGGACCTGTAGAAAAATTTAATATTTTTTTCATTTGGTATTTTGTTTGCAAAATTTAATTTAAAATTAAACATTTTTATTTTTGAAGTGAGCGAATTTGGCTTGCAGCGACTGTATAAGGAAAATAATAATAAAATAAACAGGACTAACGTTGAACATCATCAGTGATTTGAAGTGTATGTGCACAAGTAAGATGGGTATGGAAGGGCGGAATTTAATTTGGAATCAAAAGTTTAGCCAGTGGTGTATGGAAACAAATGTGAGCTTAACAATAAGTCGAGACTTGCCATTTTGAAATATGTGGCGGTTTTCTGGGCAGGTTTTGGCACACCTCGACAAACCATTAAGCGCACATTGTTTTTCTAAAACCATGCCTTTTATTTTATGAATTTATGGAAACTGAATATTGAAAGAAAGCAAGAATTAAAATTTGATACTTTTCTAAAATAAATCAAAAAAATTTCCAAAAAATCAAAAAAATGGTTAAAAGTAACAAATTTCTTGCGCTACACGAATTGTTGTCCGAATCTGTAAAAAAAAAAACCTTCAGTTCACCCGCAATCGATGACAGGATACGATGTTATACTTCTGTTTCGTCCATAAGAAGACTACAGTGCTAGTTACAACAGAAAGCTTCTGATAAGTAAGTGGGGAACAAATTAAGGCTGTACCCTAGATCGACTTATCGTCCATAAAATGTATGCATATGCCGACTCAGCATTCTTTCATACAGTCTCTCCAACCTGCTCAATAAATTTTGTAATTATAGTTGAAAACAGAAACAAAAAAATAGGACAGGACTTGCTGACGAATATTTTTTTTTTCGGTTTTTGTGTTAAATTAGAAATTTGAATTTAATGAAATTAAAAATTAAAAACTATTTATTTCTTAAATAAAAATAAATACAAAAAAGAAAAGAGTTACATTTTTAAATTTTTAATTTAGAATCAGAGTTTTAGAAATTTATAAAATTTAAAATTAAAAAACACTGGATTTTTTGTTTATTCTTTTAAGTGAGCGAGCTTGGAGAGACTGTATGTAATGGCGTTCCTACAGAAAAGGATTTTTGCATTTGAAGTTATGGAGAGACAAATCGAAAAAAGTCCAGTTGGAAGAAGTTTGAAACTAAAATTGGACCGGATTGGAGGTTAGAAGCGGAAAAATCAGACAGACTGATAAGAAACCTTTGCAGTTTTCATGGAGATTTGAAAGCTAAAAAAGCTTCTTAAATATTTTACTCTTGCGATACACAAACTCCCAAGTGATGGTCAACGTTATGAAAAAGGTGGGAATGATTTTTTTCAGAAGTCACTGAAAAAACTGGGATAATATGTCCCCTGAAGAGAATCATCACATTCTCAAACCAAGGATTGTCAATCTTAGCCTATATGTACACAATGTCATTCCTTGCTTGTATGCGAGATCCACCCCAGTGGGACATGGGATTTGATGTCAATAAGATGCCCTTTATCGCCAAACGCCAAAGGCTTTGCGTCCCCCCGATCGAAGACATGTCACGAGGATACCCTTTCGGATTCCCTATCTGAGAAAAGGAATCAAAAAGGGGCACACTCTTGGCCTAATTTAAAGGCAAATTTGCTTAACCACCACCAGATTGGGATGCGCGTTGCCTTTAAAGCGGACAAGAGTTCATTGAGCGCATCACCTAATGTCACCTGTATGTATTGCAGATGATAAGGTAGTCCCTGGTGCGACTCAACGAAGTCATTACTGTCATAAAACCTAAAATTATCAACTAAAAATCAATTAAGACATCGTAGTTATCGACCTGTCGCCATGGAATGATACCATGGAAGACTTCACTTAGGTACGCTGTTATGGAAGGCGGGAGATTTAGTTTATCTAATTCGTGACGTGATTTCACATGCTTGATGATTTCGGCGCGGCAACGATCCTGGAGATTAACGAAGTCCCGACGTGCACACTTCAGCGTCATTTCAGTTTTGGCCGCTGTCGAACACACAATCGGGTAGAGAGGTTCTTTCACCTGAAAAGGAATGGGAAATGGTTGAAAATTCAATTAATTCTGTGTCGTCTGCGCCTGATTTCGAACGAGATCAAACGGAATAAATTAAGAGCATCAAAACGTATGCAAATGATTTGGAAACGTACCTTATCCAGCTCTCTGAACGCTACTCCCAAGCAATCGCCGTCCTTGTAGTACGTCAGGGTACCCTCGATGCCATCAAACAGGATTCCAATCACAGTCGCTTGATTTTCTCTGAAACGTTTTGTATACAGCAGCGCTACGCCCTTGTGCCAGAGCACACCCTTATGCGATAGACCCCAACCGTGTTCGTTCTCCCCCAGCATATTGCGAAAGGAATTCGCATGTAACCTCGCGTACTTTGTTCCAATTCCGAACATTATGCTCGTCCCGAAGACACGCTGTGTCACATGCAATTCCCAATAGAAACGTCCGTTGTTGAGTGGCCGTTTCCCTTGTACGCCGGCTGTGCCTTTGCTCCAATTCGGATGGAAGTGCACAGTTCTGTTGTTTGGTCCACTTAAGACGACCTCCTTGGAGCGATGACGCTTAGACCAGGTCCAATTGTCACTGCAGCCGTGCTTGAGGGGGTGATTGTCATCCTTTGAGGAAGTTGTAGAGTTTTTCACCCGCGACGAGGTGGATGATGTCGGTTGTGTGCCGCCTCTTGCCGAGTGCTGTCTGGGTGCTCTTACTGCCGGAGATGTTGGGGCTGATGATGCCGATGATGATTCTGATGTTTCGTATTCATCGCTTGACATTGTGTCCGCACATGCATTCAATCACTGACTCTGGCTTTAGTGCACTAGGTTGGTGGGTTATTATTTGCCTACCACTGGCAGTGTGTGTGTGTTCGATTGTAGGACGTTGAATTCGAGTACCACCCCAAATTCATGTGTGTATACAGTTGTTTTTGTAAATGTGCGTATGTTGGCGAAGTCTGGACTGATGGTTATCCTTCCGGGGGTAGACTTCCCGACCGAGACTTGATTTGTTTTCGAAGTCTAGACAAACTGGACGAACTGAACGAACTTAACGAACTGAACGAACTATTCGTGGCGACGTCCGCGTCGAGTGGCGCACACAATTCCCAAGTCCTTATCTTCACCAGTGACCGTTCGATCTGTGTGTGCATGAGGTTTCCCCCAAGATGTACGATTTCTATTCCTCGATGTTACTGATGCATTCTGCTCTTTACTCTTGGTACAACTTAGACACGCACACAGCTTAGCTGGATTTTGTCCATATTTACTGGGAAGATAACTTGCAGATGGGCCACCCTCAACTGATTGAATGCTACCACCACCGCGCACTTGCTGTTCCCTTCCGTCGACGCCGCCGCCGGTTGCGCCACTACCCTTGGCAAGTAATCGATATTTTAGATGCCTTAATGTTGGTACTTTATACGTGTGATGCCGGCAGTAACCCCTCCGACTGTTCGCGCAAAAGGTACATCCAGCGACTGGATGCTTGGGCTTCAGTTTGAACAGTCTAAGTCTTTGTTGTTCTCTGTCAATAAGAATTCTAGCGTGAGCAGGATTGAGCCATTTATCATGGACTTTGAGGACTATTTTTTGCAGATAGAGACAGAGTGATTGAAAGAATAGAAGTACAACGATAATCATATAGGAAACTGAATATATATGAAACTGAATTTAACTGTGGAACTGATTTATTTTTCACTGAACACTTGTAAATTTGAAACGAACAGGTGACACTTTGTTTTCGTGTTTTTTTCGGATTGAAACGGTACAAAAGGAAGAAGAAAAAGTTTTTGGCTACAACACTAGATATCTTATGTCCGGTTATCCTCGGGATGTGAGTCAAAGAACTTACATGGGTAAACTGCGAAGAGAAGTCTGCTGCTCGTATCCTCGAAGTCTTGGAATCTATACCATTTTCACTGGATTCTAGCGCATGCGAACGGCAGTGCCTGGCCGACTACCCCCACGGGCTGAAGTGTGAAAAAATCGATACTCGCTCAACCCCCTTGGACGAGCGAGTGGCAATCAATTTGATTCCACCATGCCTGGTTATCATATCAGGAAGTTGCTCTTCCTCTGTCTGGTGCAATCTGTTCTCTCGCTCTCGAGCAGTCCACCCCTCGTGAGTGGTGTCGTTTTTTGCTATCGAAACAACTGTTGTTTAGTTATCAGTCCGTAGTTGAGAGAGGAACGAGGATGAGGTGAGAATGTTTCGTCGCTATGTCGGTATGTGTTGGCGCAGGCGCTGATTTCGAGCAGGGGGTTGGTAAACAGTATTTTTTTCTGCTGTTGATTTAGTTGTTTTCGAACTTTAATTGATACGGGGATGATTGCCTGGGACGGGTTAGTGGGTGGTGGCGCGGTGGTGACAAAGAGAATGATAAGAGTTGTCTATACCAGCAGCTGAGGGGGTGTGCCACTAACCTGAAGGAACGGTTGAAATTTATGAGCTTGGACTAATTCCTTTTCGCGGCCATGGGTTTTTGTACACACACGTGCATACAGGAAAATGGATGTGCGATGTTTTTCCTCTTGTTCCCCATTTTTTAGCGGATGAATAGAGGAGTAGCGTGGGCATGAATGATTAGAATGGCTTGTGTGTGTGTGTGTCGTTGCCCCCGAGAGAGTCCAATAAAGCCGATTTCGAACTGATAGGGAGCACACATTTCTACTGCGCAATAGAAATATGTTTGCGATTCGTAGCATTCGCAACAACAAACAAGGTCTCAGTCTTTTTTGGAGCGTAAATACTCGGGTTTGTTTTTTTTTTCAAAAGGACTCTGGTGTGCCTTACCCATCCGCACAGCCAGAAGACGTTTGGTTCGAGGCTAAGAGCCCTCAGGCAAATGATTTTAGTAATCTTGTTTTTCTGCCTACAGCACTTGGGGGTGGTGGGTGCAGATATGAATTTATGTGTGTATGCCTCGCGTGGCTTTTCAATTGAGTTCATCACACACAGATGCAAGTACGAATCTCCTTGAGTTACGCAAATCCTTTTCCAAGAAGCAACTGACAAAAAGGTACCAGCCAATCTTTTGTTTGGTGGGACGAGGATACAAAGGTATCGAAAGGATTCAATATCGCCTTCGTCCTTCACAGCAGACAATAGGTGGTGAAGGATTCTCTGTGCCATCTTTTGATAGTACGATGAAAATGATGAATTTTCCCTTATCGTTGACTGACACAGATTGTTTTCCTATTGAATTTGTCCCGGATTGGATTTGGTTTCTATTTCCGGAGGCAGAAATTGTTTTGGTGAGGTACGTGATTTCATCTTGGGTGACTTTCGTTGGCGTTCACGTTTTTATCTGAGGCTATGTGAGATTAAAATGAGAAAAGTAATCTTGTTCATGGTTTCGATTCGGAGAGGAATACATTCAATTTGTGTGTGGTCTACTGTTTCGGTTAGTAAAACTCGTCAGAGGTTTTTGCGGAATACATTTCCAATATGTAATTACTCATGAAGTAGAGTCTTCCAATAGGGACTTCCGAACTTTGACAGTTGATAACGGCCATATTGTTAAAGCTGAATCTGTGAAATTGTCTGTCATTTATTCAGTTTTTTTTGCCAAATTACCATGGATGTACAAATTATGATTTTTTTTTTTAGCAAATAGGTGTTTACGGTGTTTCGTGCGCTTTGCCAATTTCAAGGTCGCCATAATCGTCCTACAGAGAGGACTATTCACAGTGTGGTGTATAAATTTGAGTTCACTGGTTCAGTAATCGATAAACCAACACCCGTACATCGACAAAACGAAAGAGCTGCCGAAAACATCGACGCTGTCCGTCAGAGTGTGCAGGAGAATCCGAGGCAGTCAATTTCATGTCGCTCACAAAAACTCGGCCTTACGCAGACCACAACTTACCGAATTTTGCATCGTGACTTGGGCCTGCATCTGTCCAAAATGCGACTGACGCAGGAGCTGAAGGTAAATGACCCGACTATAGAAAACGACGTGTGTTCGCTGAATGGGGTTGGAGCAGTTGGAAAGTGACCCTAATTGTCATCGAAAATCGAAAAATCATCTTCAGCGATGAGGTTAATTTCTGGATGAATGGGTATGTCAGCAAAGAGAATTATCGAATTTGGGACGATAGCAATCCACATGAGATCCAAGAGCGTCCAATGCATCCCGAAAGAATCACTGTTTGGTGTGAATTTTGGGCTGGCGGCTACATCGGTCCACATTTCTTTGAGAACGACGTTGGCCGGGCCATCACCGTCAACGGTGAGCGCTATCGGTCGATGGAAGCGGAAAACCGAAGTAGCGGTTGACGTTTTTGTAAACATAACGGGCAAATGATAAATTCATGGAACTGCCTTGAGCAGAATTTCTTTGCTAGTGTTGAAGAAAATGTATAGTTGTAAAATAAAGGCTTTGCGCCTATTATTTTGGACACCACTGTATTGTACGTTATTCAAGGGTTTTGACTTAAGCCAGCACAAGTCCAAGGCATATTTGATTATGTTCAATAAAAATAAAATAAAGATAGATAACATGCACATGTACATACATATATGCCCTGCAAATGAAAATGAACACAAACATAGCCTCAGTCACGTCTTTAATACAATTAAGCGATTTTTTATAATAAAATTAAGGAAGGGACATGTTTTTTGAGCAAAAAAATTGGTCGACGTTTTTTCAAGGATGTGAGTTGAGCATGCACTCCAACATGGCTTGTAACTTTTTTCGTAATTACTCACGTAAGCTGATGTGATTGACGTAGTCGTTATAAGTAATGCATTTCTGAGAAAATGCGCAGCGACCGTGAGAAATAGGCTTATGGGTGAGCGCCAGGAAAGCAAAACATATACCGTCAGCCGTCGAATCGTTTTAAAGTTGGAAGTACATGTCAAGAGCATTTTAATTTTGAAACTAACAAGACCCAGAAAGGAATGATTAATTTACTTCATTTATTTGTCCTTTGAACTTAGAAAACATTTTGTTGGTACATCTGAGAATATGGACTAAGCAAATTTTTTAAGATTAATAGAAAATAAGAGAGGCAAAAAGAGATTGCAACAATGTGTACCATTTGGGTTATGTTTTGGCATTATCTGAACAAAGTTTGATTTGAAGTTGAACATTTATAGTGTTAAATGTTACAAATGTTGGAAGTTGTATTCGATAACCCTAAGAGGAAGGTATTAAATAAATAAATGAGATAATTAAGTAATGAAGTAGGAAAGAATTGTTAAAAACACATTAACCTGAGTTGTGCAATATAAGTCCATAAACTTTTGCCGTTTGGTCCTGTTCAAATCGTCATCTTTGCCTTTATCTCCGTAAAATTCCATTTCGCTAGGAATGTTAACAGGTAATGTGTCAGTTCGTTGTCTGCATTTAGGGAGGATATGTAAAGGGCATATATTCGAAATGCAAGCTAATATATTCTCGAGCAAACTTTTTCCATTTTTCTGCATATGACGTCAGGTGTATGTGAACAATCTGACAGCTCTGTTCATAAATTCGGTTTCGGTCGTAAACAGTTTTGTGATCAAGTTAATTGTGTGTTAATAATAATAATAATAATAATAATGGCGGCGCTACAGTCCGAGGTTGACCTGGGCCTAGCTGCATCTCAGCAACCACTCGTGTTGTGTTTTTTCGGGAATCGAACCGAGAACATCGAGCGTAGGAGTCGACGCATTGCCATTACGACCCATTACGCCACGACGCCCACCACTGCAGTCTTTAGTAAAATAGGAAAATTCGACGGACGGATGAACGGATGTACTGAAATTATAAAGGTTCCGATTCTGTGAACGGATTCTAAAAGAATGACTGGTCTAAACGTGGATAAGCTCTGGTTTCCACAAGTCAGAGCTAAATGTCAAACATTGTGTGGCACAATCAATTTATAGGCTGAAATATTGTGTGAAATTTGTTTTGCAAGAGAATACAATAAATGAAACCGAATCTTCTTGGCGGTATTTTGGTTACGTATTTGAAGGCGGTTAAATGACATAATTGAATTACTTTGACGAATCTGACGTCGTCAACTTAATTGTCTGTCAGGTTGATGAATTGACTCAGTCCTGCTTAGAGGCTTAACTCATTCCATCACCGCGACGAGGCATCATCAAATGATGGTGATTGCAGGTTCGATATGTACCAAGGTACCGAGGAAAAGAACAGAATTTCACAAATAGTTGAAAACTGGGTGTTTAAACTACACACAATAATAATAATAATGGCGGCCCTACAGTCCGAGGTGGACGTGGGCCTAGCTTATCAGCAACCACTCGTGTTGTGCGTGCTATTGTTCTCTCACGAGTGGAGGGGACCTACAGTTTAATGCCGACTCCGAACGGCGAGATTGAGAAGCTTTTTCTAGACAGTTATACTCGAAAGAGGTGGAGCCGCGAACAATTTTGTTTTGAAAAATTGTTGCTTTTGCTTGTGCTAGGATTAGAACCTAGACTGTGAAAGTCAAGTGCGTATGGGACGACGCACAAACCCGCACGGCCACGGTGCCCATTTTAGTCGATGTATGTAAATTATTGTAAATTTTGCATCAATAGCTTAATAAAATTGCAATTTATGCAATATTCTGTTGTGACACAATCAGAGGATGATTCGTTTTCGGAGAGATCTGAAAATGACAACGACTCGGCGACACAAACATTTTATCGAAAAAACAATGTGAATGTGCAAAACATCTTTATTTGCTCTAAACACTTCACTAAATATCAATATTTGCTACACGAGTTGCCTAACTATTCGTCAGAGAAAACAAAAAAGTTTAGGCACTTTGGTAAGTATCAAATCTCTGACTTTGCTTTTTGAAATTTTTAAAGAAAAATACAAAGCCGAGACTAATTACCTATCGACTGAATCAAGAAATTTTGGAGCTGTGATTTTGGTGTGGTACGTATCATGGTAGAACTCTAGGAATGCCGGAGCTCACTCAATATTGCCTACGCTCCTATTTAGTCGTCAGAAATTAAGGTTTAGAGAAGGAGAGTCTGAAATAGAAGCAGAAGATGAAAATGTAAGTAAGGAAAATAGACTACAAACTTTCCATTTTTTATCTTCTTTAGTTGATCCTGACATATACATCACGGATGAAAATTAAGACACAGGAGCTCAGCTGGGTGCAAAAATGAATGACATCAAATATGAAGCTCTAGAATTTCTTGCCGGTATCCAGGTTCAAGACAAAAGTACGCGATCTACTGAACTGATTATCCGAAAGGATGGATAACTCAGTCATTCCCCAGGTCTTCATAAGGCAAATAGAACATTTATGAGAGAGCTGGAACAATAAGATCGTACCCTTAATAAGTTAGTTAGAGATGCACCGAATAGTGATTTGGCCGGATACCGGATAGCGAATATTCGTCTAACAGCTAGGCCGGATAACCGAATACTTGGCAGCCGGATATCTGCCTAAATTTAAATTATAATAGTTTGGTGGTCTGATACTCAAATCAGACCGGTAAAAGTAAAACCAACTTGAACTTGTTTTTTTCCTTCTCCTCCACAAGATATTCTTACATTTTACACAGCAAAATTTTTGGGACATTTGAAGAAATTGCGGAAGGCAAGTCAGATTGAGGTTTTTACTAAAAAAAATACCGGCAACGAGCTTAACTTATATCTCAAAACAGTTTATTTTGAACGGAATAGCGAAAATTGGGCTTGGTGGTCAGTAAATGGAAGACAGTACCAAATTTTGCGCAAATTTGCCAGAACGTTGGAGCAACGAAAATTGTTCGAATTTACTTCGAAAGTCTTTATTCAGTTCGCGAAACTTATCGTGTGGTATTCGTTCATCGACAAGACGTTAATAAATTATAGTCCTTTTTGAAGACACTGATACATTCACAAAAGGTCGCTGTTTATTGTTCTTTTTGCGCTCGTGGGATCATAGGACCATATTTCCTAAAAGATGAGGGCGCCAAGTGTATTCAGATCAACGAACAGAGATCAATTAACTTAAAGCTAAGAGGAAAATTGCTGCATAGAGAACATTTTGGTTTAAAGCTGTTAGATTATTTGAGTAAATGGAAAATTGTGCTGCAGAAATTGGAGTTTATTCAAACCAACCGCGGATGGCACATTCCAGAATTCATACTCAAACACAAGGCAATAAAATTATCTTTTATAAAGCTAATATCGTGGCCGTAATCACGATTTTAACATATGTTTGAGTGTTTTCTTCAATTTGATTTTCCATATTTTAAAACAACAGTATATTTGTTCTATTTGATTCCTGCCGTTACGATCATTTTGTAATCTTTACTTTTACTACTGCTTTCTGGAGTCCCTAGTTTGGCATCACTTCAGAATTCATTTCAAATTATATCAAATACACCAACCAAATGTTTCGACCGTTTGCCTAAGAAGGTTTGTACATCAACTGTTGTTACGATGCTGGCTTTCGTTCATTAACAACGTCGGTAATGCTGTGTATTTTGTTGAATCATGTTTCCGAATGGTTTAAACATGTGATATTGATTCCTCGCCTAGTTCATTCGGACACCACTGCAGTTGCGTGTGCCGTCCATTCTCAGGCATAAATTGCAACACTTTGATGGAAACATCTTGCGGAAATCTTTAAAGAGTGATGTTGGAATTAAAAATAATGTCGAGTCATCGCCTGCTTGTAAAAACCATTCCATCCCTCGCTGAAGAATTGGTTTCTCCATTAAGAGCTGATTACCTACCTTATTTGGGAAGAATCTTACGAGTTCCCACGCATTTAGTTTCCCAGGTCTGCGGACAAATATACCCGAACAAAACTAAAATTTCCTCCGGCGACGAGAGCAAACAATATCAAGATCCTTAAACTGATTATGCCAAATAGCAGATCCAGGTTACATGGTGCTTCCCACCCACTCCACTGCACAATCCTTGAATCGAAAGATTTGTAGTTCAGTCAACCATTCCACTCAACCCTTGTCGCAAATCACTTGCACACCTTATCTCATATTCACTACATAGTTTTCTGGTTATAATTTGGGACGCCAAACTTCGGTTTGAAATGCAGATATCCGGAGCCATCATGCGTGATGGCCTCATTACCACCCGAGGCCATCAATTCAGCCGAGATGGTTGAGAAGTAATCTTCCCCCAGTTTGTGGGTCACCAAGCCGCGAAAACTCATCCGATCCATTTGTAAATCAGCGACGAGGGGGAAACTTGATCAGAATAAATTTTCGGTGGAAAGTCTACGTCGGATATCGCTTAGGTACAAATTCGTTTTGCCCCACACGCCGAATCATGCTCCCATCCCCTCGGTGAGGCTGGTATCATGTTCATCAACGTGCCCCATAATCAGTTACAGGAGCAGTTGACAGAATAAAAAATGCGTAACATTCTTTGGGCAGAGTTGATGTTAAGGGGGGAAGCATTCACTGACTTGCCCCCTACTCCGATGCAGGCATCGCTCATTGAGTTTCGAGGACTCCTCTGGTGAAATTACTTTTTAGTAGATTTCACTTCACATCATCCACTTCGAGTAGTTTGCACTCATTACCTGCCAACTGTCATGCTCCATCCCTTCCCCCCTCCCCCGCACAGGGTATAAAAGGGAACGGATAATTGCGATAAATTGATTATTTGCAAAACTATTATTATGGGACAGCACAGTGAGCTCTGAAAACGGCATCCGTACGCTCTGCTCCAATGCGACCTCTCGACGTGAGTCCTTATCGATGGCATATGCCACTCTGATCTCTCTGGTTTGTGGATAAGTGTGTGTGTGGGTGTGAAGTGTATCCGACTGAGGGTCGGATGGGAGGGATTTTTATGTTTTCCAGTCGATTTCTAATTAAGTGGCAAAGAGAGCGATAATGGAGTGTCCTACGAGGTCTATATTTGTTGCATGCAGTGACAGCTGTGAAAGGGGTGGGTGGAGGGTGGAGGGTTGGCCAATTAAATTGGGTTCCTTGAACCTAAGTGAAGTTACTGTTTCGATATAGGGGGTTGTGGCGATAGGAAAAACGATGGGAAACGTTTTGTAGGATAAAGTTAAACAGTTTATGAACTTGTTGTTGGTTTAGTGGGGGGGAGGATAGAGCGATTCAATTTGGAAGTGGCTTTAAAACGTGCTCAAGAGTTTTGGAGGTTTGCGAGTTGGAGGAAGAGAGATCGTTTTCAGTACACATTTTAAAGTGAGTGGTTGGTAATGTGCGGTTTGTGCTTGGAGATAAGCTGAAGGTTCTTGAATTTGAATTTGAAATTAGGAAACGTCCAATGAAGAGAACCTGCCTTCCGCCAACGGTTGAAAAAATACGATTTGCCTTTTAGAAGGTGTAGTTGTGTGGAAGATTAACAAGTTCTGGTTTGGACACAGCAACGTCAATGAGGAAGAAAAACCTACGAAATTGGGTCATTGGAAAATAATTCATGCTTTAAGAAAACTTAAATAAGTATGATTGGATTTGAAATTTTGTGCGATATCTCACGAGAAGTAAGAATTTATTTCTGAACACACCAAGGCGGCAGTGAATCTTGGAACTGGCTTCAATTTACCTTTACGAACTCTGATGCGGCGCTGAAAGGGCGTTAATTCGCGTTAAGGTTGAACGAGGTAATTACAACTTGAGGAAGGTTAGTAGATAGACTTGTTTTACATTAGGTTGATTGCTAATGCTCTGCAAGTCTAAGTTCAGTTTCTTTTGGTGGTAAAGGCTTGAGTTGTCTCTTCTTTCAATCTCTTTCCTATTTTTTTATGCCCGGATAAAATTGTTGTAACCGTCGCTGTCCGCCTAGGTTAGGTTAGGTTAGGTTAGGGGGATGCTAGTGAATTCACCAGCACACTGAAACAATGTTGGTCCATTGTGATACCCACACTCAGTCTTCTACCACTAATTGACCACTCCAGTGATGGTACCGTTGATTTGATCCTAGCGGCAAATGGTGACCGAACCAGATTTGTTAAAAGCCGGATAAAAGCGTATTATTTTTGCTTTCACTGGAATTCGAACCTGGGACTCCTCTAACTTAACCAACTGCGCCATCTAGTCGTCTCGCTGTCCGCCTAAGGGAGATATCAGTTGGCCGCCTGTGAAGTTGGGCTGAATATTTTTAGTGTACCTTTTCTTGATGCGGAAAAAATGAAGTAATAATTATAATAATGGCGGCACTACAGTCCGCAGTGGACCTGGGCCTAGCAACCACTCGTGTTGTGCGTGCTATTGTTCCCTCACGAGTGGAGGAGACCTACAGTTTAATGCCGACTCCGAACGGCGAGATTGAGAAGCTATTTCCAATTAGTTATACAGTTATACTTTCTAAACAGTTATACAGTTGGGCATTGTTAGTGACTCGAAAGAGGTGGAGCCGTGAAAAAGTGTTAGATGTTTTTTTTCGAGTTTCGAACCTTAGACCTCGAACGTAGGAGTAGGTGCCGCCCCAAAATTAAGTATTTTTTGTTATTTTTTTTATCGTTTTTTTAATATTGTGTTATTTGTCAAGCCGTTTTGTTTTGTTATTAGAAAATAAAAAACGTTTACAAAACATTAAAAATTTCCAAAATCTAAGGTCTGGAACCCATTTTATTAGTCTTTTAATATGCCACCACATCTTTCTTTCTTTTGACACTCACAGTATTGTCATGGCAGATACTTCCATGCTTTGCCCAAGCTTCTGCGCCGATTTCATTCGGTCCGCATTCACCGTTACTCCTAAAACATCGTCGTCAACTAACATTTCCGGCTTCCCACGTGGTTCATTTTCGATGCTGAAATCTCCGGAACGGAACTTTCCAAACCAACGTCGTATAGTGTGTTCGTTTACCTCTAGATCCTCAAATGCGTCATGAATGCTTTCATTGCCAATGACGCATTATGTCCAATTTTGGGGTTCGTAAATTAAGAGGGTTCGAATTTGAACTGCTGACAGCATGGTAAATAATTCCTAAAAAAAATAGCGGTACTTGTAACGAACCCTAAAAATCTCACACATCAAAGACACGTGCGTTCTGATACAGATGTTCACTCGAGAACTTCTTGTTTCAGTCTAAACGCAAGTAGGACATTTTATGTTTATGTTTATGAAGCCGTATATACACAATTCAAATTAAAAAATAAGTCGACAATTATTTTTTATATTAAAATGTGCTTTATTCTTTTCTTAAATATCTTAATAAAAAAATGTTGCAAAGGAACTCAGTACTTTCATCTACTCCCTCTCTCCGAATTCGCGTCTGCATTCGATGAACGAAAATGATTGCCTGTCCAGATCTTCCATTTCCTCTCTACGGATTCACTTAGAGGAATATTTGCCGAAAATCTGCTCATCCAAATGCTGCATGGAATTCCGAAACAGCCAGGAGAGTTTTTGAGACTTCAAAAAGTTCATAGAGCATGTTCCCAAAAGAGGTAAGGAGTCCTTGAAATTCGCTCAGCAAACTTTATCTCTTTTAGCGGCATTTTATTTAAAATGGTTCACAGAAAACTGCTGACATTGTGGACAAGCTAAAAAAACTGCGGGCCACTTAGTCGTTGAGTGTCCTTATTTTATTTATTTATATAAAAAAGCCTAACCTAAATTAAAAATTATAAATGAATGGAGAAGCCATGAGTAGCAAGATCTTAGGCTTGTCCTTATTTTGTTTTAAACAGATCTAATATAATAGAAAAGACAATTTTAACATATAAATTTAAGGACGTTATAAAATTTCCAAAAATAGCGTTCCCTAGATCATAGAAGACGAAGGAATAGATTTATTATGGTTGCAGTGCATTTGATTGGATTCACTCTCCACTATCTGCCATTCAACCCAAAGTCACTATCCTTACAAGTGACCTACTTAACGACTTTAAGATGAAGGTTGAAAACTTGTGCAGAGCCTCCAGCTGTGAATAGGGGCTACAAATTCAAGACCCTTACTCAAAAGAATATTTGAGTGATTAGCTTATTCACTTTAGACTACCTTTCAGGAATAAAGTTTTTAATGATACTAAAAGCTCTACATTGACTGAAATTTTTCTGTTCTATGACTTGTTCTGTCCAATCGATTGTCCTCCATTCTCAAAGTCAACACTGACATCAAATATGCAATGCATCTTATCGGATTGAAAACGGTCTAGAACATATCACAGAAACCAAAATCTACCCATTGCGTGGCATTAACCACAAAACAATTAGGTCACTCGTTAGCTACGAAGTTTTTGACCCAAAGTTACGCTGCATAAATTTCAATGTTCACCCAGACGTTATTCCATTTGATGACACTAAGTCCATTTGATTTCGTTCACAATGACAAGAGCAAGCATAAAATCTCGTGCCAACAAAGGACTGAATAAAGCGCTGAATAAATTTCCATTAACCACAATTTTGATTTTATTACGCATTCACATTAGTCCACAGCATCTAGCGTGTGCAGTCCGTGGTTTTTCATTCGCCCCATTTGCCACTGTCCGAGCGGATTCGCTGGAATTGTTTCACTTATGACCGCCATACGCGATTTTAGCAGCTCGAAAGTACTTCATTTCCGACGCCGATGGTTTCGTCGTGAGTGTAAAATGCGACTCGTTGCATTTGCGTTGAACTAGGATTTTCCAATTGAAAATCATCCATTAAGCATAATTCAGCAAACGTACTTTGCATTTGTGGTTGCACTATTAAAATATTCAAACTCATTTCAAACTGACCATATTGCGTAAGAAGACAGTGTGTTTGGAAAGATGGTAGACATCAGGCAATTGCAGGTTGTGGGGGGTATTTTTATAGTTTCTTCTGTAGGACGAGTGTGAAAACCCTGTACCCATTCGGAATAGCGGAGTTTGAGAAGTACGAGTAACACACCACATTTATACTTTAGGAGTATTGCCAAGACTTAAAACGACTGGATGGCGTAGTTGGTTAAGTGCCTGCCCCAAGTAAGAGGGGTCTCAGGTTCGAATCCCAGTGAAATCGAATCTGGTCGAGTCACCATTTGCTTTTGGGGTCAAATTAACGGCACTAGAGTAGGTTGTAGTACTGCCAGGTAGTACAATAGACCAGTTTTGAGTCTGAGTGCTCCAGTAGTGTTTCAAAAATACTCCGAAAAAGAAAAAGAAGATTGCCGAGACTTGTGAGCCAAGGTCCTAAAATTCGATCCTTGTCCCCTTTAGGAACCGTAGCACAAGAAGCACCTTCCTTTGGGAAATACCCCAAGATTGCAGCGACTCGGATGAACAGGGGAAGCTCCGATAATATTCAAAATGTACGAGATGAGTTACAAAAAAATCCAAATTTTGTACATGCGCCGGCTGATTGCGAAGATTTTGATTTTTTGTTTGAAGACTACTGATGCTTAAAAGTTTTGACAATACGGAGCGGTCACAAGGAAACCCCTAACAGAACAAAGGGAAACTTGAAAATTGACTGCTTCACCATGAGCAAAGTTATATAATAATAATAATAATGGCGGCGCTACAGTCCGAGGTGGACCTGGGCCTAGTTTCTCAGCAACCACTCGTGTTGTGCGTGCTATTGTTCTATCACTCTGAACGGCGAGATTGAGAAGCTTTTTCTAGACAGTTATACTCTTAAAGCATTGTCAGTGACTCGAAAGAGGTAAGCAAAGTCGATCCAGAAAAATGGTAGTCAACTAAAGTTTTCGTCTCCCAACTTGCTGACACAGACTGTCAATAGCTTCTATTTTAATGCATGCGGTTTCATTTCAAAACTTTCCTAACGTGTTCAGCACTTTTCTGTTTCAATAATAATCACATTCACCACCGGCTAGTTGTTGAGTTCTGTGTTCAATTTGACCAGAAATTATTATTGTAACCGGAGTGTCAAAGCAATTTGCCATCCCATTCAGTCGCATTCAGTGGGTGCCTGACGGTCGGCCACAGTGGGTTAACGTTCCACAGGCATTTAATTAGCACCTCATACGCAATTTATCCGCACATTCCGTTGTGTCCCTTTGTTTTGATGACGCCACCGACTTCGGTCTGGTGTGGGATGCATCAAGTGGTCAGTGGGTGAGGCGCAGTAGTGTGACAGGACCCTCAATTTATTCCCAATGTGAAATGTAAAATTTATTTATGCAAATGAAACCCGAAAATGCGTAAAATGTATTTATTATTCCAATTCCATGCGGATGGAGTTGGCGTTTTCACGGGTCAGTCGTGCCCACGTCGCATGACCTCTGCTTCAGCTGAACCCTGCTCTGAGTTGGGTTCATTTTGAGGGTTTTTATGGGAAATGCGGTCGCTGATGGGACTGTGATTACATTAATGTTTTTTGGAGTTTTTTTTTAGCTGCGCGTCACGAGTCGGCGCCAATTTTGTTTTTTTTTAACGCTGACAATGTAATTAAGTGTGATAATTCGAATGGAATTTAATTTGGGCAGAATTGAATTCGATACAAGAATTTATTTGAGCTGCAATATACGTGTGTGTGCTCAAGTGATATAGAAGGGTTGAGTTGTCCGTTGGAGGAGGAGTGACGGGGGATTACTTGATGAACAACTGAAATAATAGTATAAAACGAGAGCTGTAGTACCTTCGTAAGGCAAGAAACGCATTTTTTCTGATTTTTTATTATTTATTTCTCAATACACAGTAGAACCTCGAAAAGATTAACACATATAAAACAGGCCCCGGTTAACTTTTTCAATTGTTCATCTTTTCAAGCATCGAAATTTAGTTAAAGAAGAACGTGTAGTCGTATATAAATTGACTATCAAAATAACAATTAACAAAAAAATAAAAGAAATGTAAAAAAACACGTTTTGCCTAAAAAACTGCTCTGTAGTTGACTGTCGCCCGGAAGAAAGATGGAAAAAAAAGCTCATCCTCCCAAACTGTTCATTGTATAGAACCGTTCACGTGTAGTAGAATAATAACAAATAGAGATCAGGAGCATTTATGCATATATCACAAAGAGAGTATTGCTGGTTAGGTCGGAGTAGGATAAGTTAATTTTAAGGACGGTTTGTGAAAAGAAGCGATAGCGATCGGTCGGCTGTAATAAAGAGTGCATAAAACGAAAATGGAAAGTGTTTTATTTGAAAGCCATAAATTAAACGAGTGTTGGAGTTAATTTTACTAAAGAGTGAACTCCTTACACACGCTTTCGAGATTTTACTGTAGACTCCTTTCAGCTGGATACATTTAGTCCAGCGTTATTTTACCTGTTTTCTTCTTCTGATGGTGCTACAGTTCGGAATGGACCTGGGTCTCTACCAAGTTGGCATAATCTATAGCCACCTGCCTTCAATTACGCACGTCAAGTTGGCTGAGGTCCTTCTCCACTTGTGTGCGCGATCGGTTTTTTGAGCGTTCTTTTTTACATTGTCCCACGAACGCGAAGTCAAAGACTCTTTGCGACGGAGGAGTGTTATCCATGCGCTCTACTTGGCTTAGACCTCTTGGCATTGAATCCGTAGATGCCTGGTTGGACTCATGTCGCAGTACAGCCTATACAGCTCGTGGCTGAATCTTTTTCTTTAAATGCCATCAACGCAAAACAGGACTGAAGATTGAACACAGAACTTTTCTCTCGAAAAGACCAAATTTAATTAATAACAGTGGTGTGAGATATAAAATTGATTCTGTCTATATTTTGAAGCTACATTCATCCCATTATGTATGGAATGGCATGTCATTCAAATGGCCGCATTGGCTTCGCAGGCAGCCCTTCAGGCGATCGGTCCAATTTTTGATCATCGGTCCAATATCTGCGGCGTTATTCTGCCAAAAGAGTCTTGAAGGTTGGCCTCGAGCTTGTTGGCTTGTTGTTGGCGAAGACTAAGGACTAGACGTAGTCCCAGAGAAAATAATCGATTGGTGTCAAGTCGCACGATCGCGGCGGACAATTGATGAACACTTGCCGTGAGATGACCCAGTCGACAAATTCTTCCTCCACAACTTTGATTGTTGCGTCGCTTGTATGGCATTTAGCGTCGATTTGTTGGAACCACAGGTCGGATTATCGATGTCGTCGAGCTCTGGTCACAGGAAGTCGTTTAAAATCGCTTTACACCTGAGATCATTGACGGTAATGGAGTTTCCTTTCTCATTTCGAAAGAAATAAGCTCCGACGATGCCGATGAACCAAATAGTCTATCTTTTTGGATGCATTGATTCTTGGTCGAATACTTGTGGATTGCGCTCGCTCTAATAACGGCACTTTTGTTTATTGATACAGTCGCTACGCCAAAAATGGGCTTCGTACGAAAAGATGATTGTTTAGCCAAAATACATATTTCCGACCAACATTTCCAACGCCCAATAAGTGGCATGGACAATATCCCAAGCGGATGAACAGTCTCTTGGTCTTTTCGAGAGAAAAGTTCTGCGCGCGATCTAGGTCCTGTTTGCGTTGATGGCATTTGGAGGAGAACGAACTGTATGGGCTGTACAGCGACATGAGTCTAGCCAGGCGTCTACGGATCCAATGCCTAAGATGGCTAGGCCATGCAGAGTGTATGGACTACTTAGCTCCGTCCCGAAGAGTCTTCGACTCTGAGCCTGTGGGACAACGCAACAGAGGACGTCCACGAACAAGGTGGCGCACACAAGTCGAGGGGGACCTCGGCCGGCTTGGTGTGCGAAACTGGAGACAGCTGGCGAAAGATCGTGCTGGCTGGAGAGGCATGTTGAGTGAGGCCCAGGTCCACCTCGGACTGTAGCGCCCTAAGAAGAAGAAGAAGAATTAGTGGCGAACTCATCAGCTGATCAGCGGTTCAAAAGAGTGTAATCACGCTCAAATTTTTCTACCATGCGACGGATTGCACACTGAAGGCATGAAGACGTCGGATCTTATGACGTTCACGTTGCGTATTTACAACTGAGACGGAATTTTTTCATCACTTTTGAATAATTTCCGCACGATTAGCAAGTGTGAGGCGATGCCTGATGAAATGGCAAACATTACGGAATCTTGGGTGTTGATGAACGGCTTTCAGGGACTCGTCTAGTCCCTTGGTACAGTCAGGATAATGCGTGCGTAGAATGTGACCTTAATGACTCACGAAAACTAGGTTAACATACGTCTCTCTACCCCACAGAGGCATGCAATAAATTTCAATTGTTTGAACAACAGCCATTTCATCCGGTGGCGTCATCAGTAAGCGCTTCACGCACGCCGTACTTTACAATCAATTTTTCGACCACAAATCATTTGGAGCTTGAAACCTTCACCAACTCAATTAACTGTTTCTCATATTTGAAGCAAAACTTTTCACTTCACGCCAACGCTAACGCAAACGCACACCACATACATACGCTCTCAAAAGACCAGCAACGAAACGAATTTCCCATAACTCATCAGTCAGTGAAAAATGAGTTCAAACTCTGATCTTTCTCCACCCACGTCTAACACATCAGCCACTCCCCATCAGCACACGCATTCAGGACAGCGACCATCCGCATGCACTCCTCACCTAACAAGCGAACGGGATAGCATGAGATGTGGCAGTTACATTTTAACGACTGAAAAGGCTCAAATTCGCCGATAAATCGCCTCCTCCTTGAAGCGTATCGACAGAAGTGCGCGGACCATAAAAACACACACCTCCTCCAGTTCTGATCAACACACACACACACACATATCGGACTATTGGATTTTTTTTAAGCTAAGAAATTAGATCCGCATAAAGTCCTAGGCAGCGCGCTGTAGCCAATTTATTACGCTGTCTGCCATGTATCAGGATTTATGGGTCACTCCCGACAATACAAAGGAGACGCTCTTAATAACTTCTCACCCGCACACCCACGGGGGTGGGTGCAGGACTACCGCAACCAACCTTTGAGCGCGAAGGAAAAACAGAGGAATCTTCTCCGCAGGAAGAAAAGAAAGTTTAAAAACAGGAAAAAGCAAGTTGAGAGGAAAATTCTTTTAATCTGAAAACTTGACTCATAAATAAAAATCAAAGTTCTCCTCCTCATCGACGGAGTGGCCAGACCACCATCCAGCAACTTAACAGCCCGAGAAGACGAAAATGAGAGAAAGAAAGATGTACAAGTTAATACTATTAGCGGAAGAGGATGAAATATTGGTACCTGATAGCGAGTCTGTTCCTTCCTTCACTGGGACCTCTGGGGGTGGATGTTGTTTACAGCATAAAGTCGGACATGTGAATGCGGAGTGCGATGGTAATTCCTTGAGGTGAGTGCCTGTGCTCGTGGTCGAGGATAAGTTTTCATTCGGACGGACTTTTCTGGTTATGGTCTGTCGTCCATGAAAGCGTGTGTTCATTTGTTATTGTTCCGATTCGATGATCTAGCGGTGAAAGTTTTGATTTACGACTTTTGCTTCTGAAAAGGTGGTCGAGCGTCGAGAGTTAATGTCGAATGAAACTTGGGTTTGATAAGGAGGAGTGAAAGGATACTTCGTTGGATATATCTTAGGAGATTTGATTGAGAAACGTGAAATCTTTACATAAAATCAATGAAAGAAGATGCTTTGATGAGGTCAGTTGTTTGTCGTTCATGCGTTAACTTTTTGATTGGTGGTGATGGACGATTGGAGCGGAAGCACAAGTAGAAAAACCGCAAAAGAATACTAAATTAGTGTGGACAGCATTGAACTTGACAAAGATAAGCGGGAAATAATAAAATGGAGGAGAATAGGTCGCTCGCTGAAGACTAGGCCACAACGTACAGGTATAATTTCACGGTGGTTAAGGTCTTTGTCTACCTCGGTTCCGCGCTAAATAGTACAAACAACATCAGTACCGAGATCAAACACAGAAGGTGCCGTGAACGAAGGCCATATGAACTAACGTAATAATGGCGTTAATTTGCATTTGAAAGTGAATTAATGCCATAATCCACTTATGGCTTAAAATCACTTTTAAATTGCAACTAAAGACATCAATTAAATTGAACTAACGCCATATTGTGTTAGTTGACATTCAAATGTGTATTTACATATACTCGTATATAAGTTTATATACACTGCCGCTCATCTGAATAGATTCAGCAAAAACTTTAGTTTACGTGTAGTTGCGTCTGAAAATTGTACTAACATTTTTTTCTGTTAATAAACCTTATTCTGTTTACCTGTTAACGACGAAAATGGATTGCGGAAAATATTTAATTAATTTTTAATTTAATTTAATTTATTTTTTAATTTTATTATTACTTTTACTCGTATATCTAATATTAAATTTAAATGATTCGATTAATAACTTTTTGCCATAAAATTGTCTCCCTGACTCGTATGCTCTACGTGAAAGAAGTCCCCACACATTCTCTATGATATGTAGGTCAGGAGAGTATGGAGGCCACACCAGCATCTGAAAATGTTGGCTCTCAATCCACTGTTTTATCGCCCTCGCTGTGTGAATAGGGGCATTATCATGTTGGAATGTCCACGATATTGGTCCAAACAGGTCAAAAATCTGTGGGAACTCCTTTTCTAGCACACCTTTACAAGAATTAGCATTCACTCTCGGGTTAAGAAATTGGAGTTCGAAGGTTCTGTAGAAGGAAATAGGTCCCCACACCATGGCACCGCCTTTACACCTATGCAGACGGCTTAAATAATGTTCCTCTTCCCGAAGGTCATGAAAACAATGATTATAGCCGTCAGGGCCCTCTAAGTTAAAGAGGAACATTATTTAAGCCGCATGATCTAGCTCATTGCCGGAAAGTTTGCCCAGTTGGCGCGACTCGATTTGGAAATCGACGTCGAAATTCACGCTGCGCTAACACCACCGACCGAATATTGGTCAAAAAATCGACACAATTATTCACAGTTATTATTAAAGGGGTCGCGGGGATAACGCACGCACGAGAGATCTCCAGGCCACTCGATTCTCCGCCATCGACTCTAACTCATTAGGAGCTATACCCAAGTGCTTGGATTTGGTCCAACCATCTCGTCCTGGGTCTGCCAAGCGGTTGGCTACCTGATGGAATCGCATTCAAGGCACGCCGCGGAGGTCGTGATGATGAGGACATTCGTGCCACGTGACCAAACCATCAGCAGCTGCACAACATTGTGTTCCTCTTGCACTGCCGTGTTTCTCACCCTATCCCGCCGAGTAATTCCCACAACATTACGAAGAAATCTCATCTGGGCAGCGATCTTAGTTTCTGTAACGTTAAAAGTTAAAAATATTGCGTATGAAAATTCTGCAAGAGTTTTTGCAGAATACTTACTTTAATTAAATTTTTTGAAAATTGATTGGACCGGACGAGTAAAGAAAATACGTGCAACGATTACAATTTTGACAGCAGCTTGTAACTAGTTTTAGTTTGATATTTGTTTGCGTCGTACATTATGTGTAAAAAACCAGACCACTCTTGATTAGGCATGATGTGGGATAGAATGTTTCATTTATTGAAGAGGGAATCCATAATCATTTCTTTGTTCATTTTAGTTTAAACAATACGGAGGAACATGGAAACCTAATTCAGCAACAATCTATTTCTTGACAGTAATAATCAATCAACGATTAGCTGTTGTATTAAAAGATATAATTTAGCGTTTAAATGACATTTAAGTGAACTGCTTTTCGAAATATCATCCACCACCCTGCATTCAGTCCAACTCTACGATACCCATTTATAACCATCCTTCAAATTGATGACACTTTGACCTTTCGACTCAAAATGTCACCAATTACAGCGAAGAATTATTTCATAAAATGTCACCAATCTTAACATCAATCAAGACTTTTATTACATCTTTCCCACTCAAAAGCTTTTCACACGATTCATATCACTTTCTTTCCAAGAACTTTGGCCATCTGATAATGTCAACGTTAGCATTGTTCCTTTCCACCTGCGTGGTCAAAACGATTATAACTTTTCCAATCACGAAACTTAAGAACTTCCGCAAACGCAATCAAAAACTTAATTCCTCAAGTCCATGACCACAAGCCGACTGACCTTCCGCCTCTACGAAGGGAATTATCAAAAGCATTCAAAGCTCCATCCCGAGATCGCACCTAAAAGAATTCTAAATCGTGTCAAATGACCACCTGTTGAGCCTGGAGAACTATTCGCCACTCCACACTCCGGCGTTTTGTTGGAATTTTCCATTCCCTCGTCTGGTTCTCGGCTTTCAACTCCCACATCTTCGGGCTTGTGTATTCTTAAAGTTAAGTCCTCTCCCCCGTGACCGTTCGGAATGATTTCTTTTTCACTTTGTCCCGTCGTCATCGTGTTCACATAGAACTTCCTTGGGTCCTTTTGATGTTCGCACTCACTGAATCGAGGGTTGGAAAGCAATTCGTACTTCATCAAGGGCCATATGGGGAGTTGGGCAGTGGATTCTGCCTCCCCTCCCATGGCTGTGTTTTGTCTCAAGTGGCATTTCAAGCATTTCTTTAAAAAAATCCTTCTGCGGATTGTGTGGGGGCGGGTGCTGGTGGTCTGCTTTTATTTATATTCAAGCGTTTCATTTCGAGAGTCTGACTTTTTTGTGTAGGATTCATTGTTATATAAATTAAAGGACATGGAAGAGTGAGTCCAGAAGCTGCTGAAAGTGGAAAACTCATGAAAAGCTTTGGGAAAACATATTCACTTCGGTGTTTGCCGAATGGTTTTCCGTGACTTTTCTCAATTGGCTTGTAGCCACACACATTGTGTACGTCTGGAAAGTTTTTGTACGAGCAATAAAGAACTACACACGGGAGAGGATGCAAGGTTGGTGGTGTGCACTTTATGAATGGTATTCAAATCTGAGATATATTTGAAATTCAGACGCTGCGCTGACAGTACCTTTAAATTGACTTTGAATGTTTTTCAGGAGATGAGTTGATTGGGGATTTGTACGGGGAAAAGCTATTAATTATTCTAGGTTAGGTTAGGTTAGGTTAGGAGGGCTTTATGCTGTTGTCAGCAATTACACCCAGAGGCCGTGGGAGTCCATTGTGTATGCCCTGTAAGGATTGCATGCTTCCAAGGATTAACGCAGGGTCGGGATGCAATTACCAAAATCAACCCGTTATAGTTAAAAATTTCCTGAGGTCAGGCATCTGTACCTTCGCCACATCGCTGAGCTCGTGAAAGAACCTTGCTTTCAAGTGAGTGAGGCGTCGTTCTTGTAGAGCACGGCAATGACAAAGGAAATGTTCCACTGATTCAATTTCTTCTTCATCCCTACAGTTCCTATAGAAATCGTTCACCGGGAGGTATAGTCTCTGGCCAAAAAGAGAGCCCCTATTAAGATGCGTATGATTTTCTTATTGTTGGATATTAGGGATTTCGTCTTGTTGATATCGTATTTGGGCCATAAGCAGAGGGATATGACGCAGCCTGGGTGGCTTTGCCACTGTTCGTTTGCGGATGACACAGATACTTGCTCAATGAGTCTTTTGGCTGAGCTAATAGGAGGATGGATATAGTATTGTCAGCCGATTCTGCGCCTGAACTTTAACCTGTCCGTGCCAGTTCATCTGTTTTTTCGTTTCCTTCAATGTTGGAGTGTCCAGGAATCCAGCACAGAAGGATTTTGTGGCGGTTTAGGGTTTTAAGCTCTTTAATGCAGTCCTTGACGGATTGGGAGTTTACGAGATGGTATTAATCATTCTGAAACTGTCGCGATAATGGCAACGATCAATGCTAACGCTCTGCTAGAGTTGACACACAGACTGCTCGGAATACACTTTGTATATTCCACCAGAGGATGGTTCGTCACTGGGCTTTTCCACGTTAAATTAAAACCGTAATGATAGAGTTACCCGCCTGAGAAAGGAGCAAAAATAACGTTAAATTGACGTGAAAAAATGACTGCGGCATTCTTCTGGAATCCAAAACATTTAAAAATCTAGTCCGTCTAATAAGAACTCAGTAATTTTGCTAAGAAGGGAAGAGTCCTACATAACAACAACATGCGGTTGCATTTATTGGGATGTGGATTCGCTGCAAGAAAGCGGGTCGTATTTAAAGTCATTGATCATTGAATCTGTCTTTGATTTAGGTTAGATTTAGTGTCATCAGACAGTTGTATCCAAGACGGACGAAGGAGTAGGACTAGGTGTCTACTCCAAGGATCTCAATTTTAGTATACCCCTTCACCTTCCAGAATATTGTAGCGTATTTCAAGCTGAGACGATGGCAATAAAAGAAGCCCTGTCTTGGCTCAAGAACAACGTGATATCCAAGAAGGACTTCACCATCTGTTCAGACAGCCAGGCAGCAATCAAATCCCTGAACTCGGTCACTTTTCTCTCTAAGACCTCCCTGAATTGCCGCCTATCTCTTAACGAGATGGCTGAGCATTTTAAGATTCACCTCATGTGGGTGCCGGGACACAGTGAAATTCCAGGGAATTGTGAAGCCGATGATCTCGCCAGGATCGGCACGATCTCCATAAACCTTCCTAGTGGATATCCTCCACCTATGCCATTCGCTACAGCCAAATTTCTTTTAAAGAATCATACTATACACCAACTCAAGATGGTCAGATGGCACTACGTGCCTCATCAGAAAGCAAATTTGGCCTAACTTGATCTAAAACGTTCCTCTATCTTCTTAGAATGAACAGGTCATCCCTAAGGACTCTCATTGGCGTTATCACAGGACACTATTCCATTGGCACTCACGCCTCAAAATGGGACTCCCTCACAATGATTTCTGCAGAAGCTGCAGAGACGAAGAAGAAGACGAAAGCATAACGCATCTCCTATGCACTTGTAGCGCTCTCTCCTCTCGCAGGAAGAAACACCTTGGAGCCTACTTCTTTAACGACTTGAGCGAATTGTACAACGTCGGCATTAATCAACTAAAGAGCTTCGTTGAAAGCACCAAATGGTTTTTTGGATAGTTGACATTAGATCCGCGTGGTATCACAATGGGCCTAAATTGGCCTAAGTGTGACTGCTATCTACAGTCGGCCACTTCAACTTACCTAGTGCCATCAGCCTAAAGGTAGCCTTAAACGACGAACATGCTCGCCGAACTTGCTTATGCTCGCCGCATTTTCGTCGTGTTGGCGAAAAATTTCGATTTTGTCGTATTCGTTGGCTTAGATGTTCGCCGTGTAGGGCCATGTTCGCGAGCAAACCTCATTTTTGCTGTGAACGTCGCCGAGTGCATATCGCGGATTAAGCACAATGTCTACAGTCAGCCACGATTTTATCGAGGAATTCACCACTTGCGCTTCCCTATCACATATGTTGACGGTTTGAAGAAACAACACGAAATGAATGTTCGCCGTGTAGGGGATAACGCAAACGAGCAAGTTCGGCGAGCATGTTCGTCGTTTAGAGCTGCCTTAACTGTGGCCGCCGTAGAGTAGTAGGTTACTGCGTCAACTTTTAGACCGAGGGTTCGTGGATCAAATTTTATTTCTAAATTTCTAAATTGTACTGTTTTATTAAGTTTATAGTCCTTAATAATAATAATAATGGCGGCGCTACAGTCCGAGGTGGACCTGGGGTTAGCTTCTCAGCAACCACTCGTGTTGTGCGTGCTATTGTTCTCTCATGAGTGGAGGGGTCCTACAGTTTAATGCCGACTCCGAACGGCGAGATTAAGAAGCTTTTTCCAGACAGTTCTTTGAGCATTCTCAGTGACTCGAAAGAGGTGGAGCCGTGAACAATTTTTTTTTTAAATTGTTTGTCTGAACTGGGGTTTGAACATAGACTTGAATGTCTAGTGCGCATGGGTCGACGCACGAACCCACACGGCCACGGCGCTCACAGATCAGGAGCTCCGTATAATGAGCAGGTGATTATTCAATTTGCAGTCTGTTTCAAACGGAGTGTGCCATCCTATTCTTCTGTACACTAATTTTTGAAATGATAGGCATGCCTTTAACGGTAGATAAACATAAAGGATGTCTATTATATTAAAAGTTAAGTTTTGACATAAAGTAATAGACTACTTTTAAGCCCCACTGTAGATGTGCAAATTTCTATTTGGGGTTACTCCTCCCGAAATGCATCTTCCGAAACCAAATTCATCTACAGTCAACAAACCAGTCAACACGACTATTTACTGCATCGGCTGCGGCCCACTTGGCCTTTGTGTCAGCAGACAGTTTGTTCCACCTAGGTGAACTTTTTTATTAGAAAACTATCGTTACTTTTCCGCCAGACTCTCGAGTACACTTGGCCCTACAGAAGGAGCACAAAACGGATGAAAATTAAAAAGCCATCCGTGGCACCATGGCTCCAAGCCTTTTCGAAATTATTCGCCAACCGTCGCCACCAGTCTCTGATCTCTGTTGCCGTTACAACGGCCGGAGTGTAATTAAAAAATGCACGCTTCAAAAAACTGCTATTCCCTTGAACAAACTCGTTTCACTTTTACGTCGAAATGAGCGCCGCCTGTGAGATATTTAGCCGCCTGTTGGACTTTATGGCTCGAATAGTTAAAGGCGCAACAAAGCGCAAATTAAATAGGCATAAAGGATAAAACGGATGCATGGGCTCTGCCCAGAGGAGGAGGAGGAGGATGGGTCAAATCTGTGCACAGCGAAGGACCTTCAAATGAAATGAAATAAAAGTTAAACAACGGGAGAAAAAAACAGTTGAAGTGTCCTTCTCCTTAGACGACCCAAATCCTCAAAGGCCGATGACGATGGGTTTTTCCACAAACAATTTACTTAACCCGGCCAGCAAAGGGGACACGATTGCTTTTCTCCTCCAGCGGGCCTGACTGTAGGCTATGCCTGGGTGTGTGCAACCCTTTCCTTGTCCTTAGAGCGCCCAGAGTGTGGACTTTGTCGAGAGGCCACCGTCGCACTATGTACTGTGGGCCGCGAAGTGGAAAAGTCATCCATATCGAAGGAGGACTCCCGACCACCGCCTCGGTTTTCTCATTTATTTCGAATTGTTTTGGCCCGTATTTTGTGTGTGCCTTCGCCTTTCTTCTCTCTTTGGGCGAGCAGAAAATGCAAATAAGTTGAAATTTTCTTCCGTTTGTACACAGTTTTTATTTTGCCTCCGTCAAGGTTCCGATTTTAATTAAGTTTCCTTCTCTGCTTCTGTTTTCCCTTCTATTTTTCGCTTTTCATTCGTGTGCTCTCTCTCGTGTGTGTGCAGGCGTCCCATTGTTGCATTGAGGGCTGCTGCTGGGTGGTGCGGTTCAATTTTTAGGACTCAGTGGGAAGTGGGATAGGGCACAAGGTGAATGGGACAATAAAAGCTGTGCCTTCCTTTGCGTGAATGACTGTGGCGCCGGGACAGGGAGACGGGGGGGAGATGTTTTCATTTGGGATCATACCAGTTGACATACAGTGGATGTACTCGTTCGTTGGGTGTTGTGAAAAGACTCGGCGTCATGCAACTTCAAAGTTAACGCTCCTTGAAGTCACAGACATGACTATGCACTTTACGGGAGTTCCATGCTGGCCTTTAGAGGATTGTAAAGGGTCAGTAATCTGGCAGTGCATGCTACATTGATTTTTAATCATGACTTCGAGCTTGGCATGGACGTTGTTTCGTTGTAAACTGCTTTTTAAACATCTGCAATTTTATACTTGTGCGCGTTAACCGGTGCAGTGCGTGTAGGTTAATTAGAGGGAGGGACCTAGAGCGTGATTTTATGGCTAGATTTTTATGGCTATTTGAACGTTGTTACTTTGAATTAACAAAGAATTTGCATATCAGAATGTATGGTCAGAGCAAAGTTAAGGAAGTCTAAAAAAGAGATACCTGATGATTAACGTCGGCACATCTGTTCATTTTTTAACACTAGAACTAAATCTTAGAACTCGGCCTAAGACATCTCTGACATAGGGTAGGTTAGGTTGGTAAATTGCAGATTGCAGTCGCACTTAGGTCGAAAGCTACATAATATAATAAATAGAACGGCAAATCCGAATCTTGAAACCTTTAAAGGTTAGAATTCTGCCACGGATATTTGGTTTTGCTATTTGAAAGGCCAATGGCAGAGAAGAAGTAGCATCAAACTTCAAACCATGGCATCAGATGTCAGGCATATGCCGAAGACATAGTAATCATAATAATAATAATATAATAATAATCATATAGTAATTATAGCCAGAGGAAAAATGGAGGAGATCCTATAACTAAGGATTGGTGCTTGTCGGCTGGTGAATTCACTAGCAGCCCCTAACCCAACCTAACTTAACCTTGGGTTCCCAACTTTCGAATCAGGGTTCCTAACTTTCGAAACACACTATATTCGTACAATGTTTCTTGACTTTGCAAAAAATTTATGAAATTTTTGAGTTTACCCCGATCGGGAAAACGGCGAAGTTTGAATGAAACTCAACTAACTTCCCGTGTCACAAATCCCCTCGATAGTAGGTTTCAGCAATCTTTTCTGATTCAAGCGTGAGCTTCTACACGAATTTTGTACCCGACAACAAGACAAATGCGGAAGAAAGAAATAAGTAAAATTGAAAAGGATATTTAATTTTCACTTTCATTGCTTCACCGGAAACTGTATTCCTCCTGTTGTCCTTGTTGACTCTGCGTTATGAGCCCTCCGCAGGGAGGACGCCACCAATTATAATGAATTGGGGTATTATGGAAAATCGTTGAGGGCTGTATTCGCGAATGATTAGGGCGTGGGGCGTGCCTCTTCAAACTTTTGTGATGTGAAACTCGGGGAAACATAGAGAGTGCTGAGACAAATTGAAGGAGATGCAATCCGTTCATTCGCTTCATAAGAGGGTTTTCATTCGACGGCAATTGATTGGGAGTCATTGAAAGGAGTACCCTTCGCGAATGTCAATTGAAAGGGCTTAACCACTTTTGCGATTCCGTGTAAACCTTTTTGTCGTGCGAATGACTTCATTGAAACGTGAGTTAGGGAATGATTGTCAGCAATTAAATTGAAATAAGCTTATTCTGAAGTTCAATTGTTTAGTAGCGATGATCTTTAAGAACCAGGAATTGTTGGCAAGGCGACAAACGAGCGATTTGTGTTGGGTTCAAGCAATAGAATGGGTTTAAAAAGTCGCTGCTCTACATTTGTCACTATCAACCCATCTATTTTCGACTTAAAACCCCGCAATGCATTTGCTCTCGACGCCCCGTCTCATATATCAACTTTACCTTCTAAAATACTTTTTCCTTTTATGAATTTTTTACACCCGATTTTGAAATCAGCTCCAGATTGCGCTTCCCCTGTCTTCCTTGTTTCCCTATCCCGTTAATCACACTCGCATTAACAATATACCACTCTGGTGAAAGTTTCACTCGGGCTTCCGCTCCTTCCTGTTCAGTGATGTCTTTTATTTGCCTTTCAATTCACGCTGAGCTTCGTTTTGTTCTTGGCCCCTCTTCACTCATCTTTCCGCAGTGTATCCTGTTTTTTGTTTCTGTTTAGCGAGACATAATATTCACACCGATCTCTTCCTCCGTTGCGTTCAATGAAGTTGTCACAGCGTGGTCGCAAAGAAGAGTTGCTTTCCCAGGAACAAGGAGCGATGTTTTTTTTCCTCTTGTTTCATATTTCTTTTGTTGCCGCCCTGAGGGCATAAAATACATCAGAGGAGAAGCCAAGCAAGAATAACGTTGTGTTTATTAGGAACTTTTTCAAGGAATCGCAATTTCCAGTCTCTTGTGGGGAAGTAGCCGCGTTATTGTTTCTAAAAAGTTGCGTTGTTCCTTTTTTCCTTCCTTCCTCTCCATTCACAAGTTAGAAATTCTTGGGTGTTTGTGCGTTGAAAGGAATTTTCAAACTTTAGCATATCTGTTACCGTTATTGTCGCTGCCAAAGTTCTTGTCCTTTGGGACGCGGTTACCTTGACGGTATTTTGTTGACTCCAGCTCGGCGAGTTTGTGGGAAGTATTTGCAGGAGCTTCCTTCCTATTTCGTGGGACAAGTTGGTGGTAACATTGTTTGGTTTTTTCCCTGTTGTGCATTGTGGATATGGTAATTGATTTTGTTTTCATAAATCCTTCTGGTTGTATTCATAATTTGATGTACAAACATTAATCTCATCTTAAGGCGTTGTCCCTATTGTTGGATGCTTAGAGAAATGATGTATAGAATCGGTTATATCGGCCACGGCTATCCGATGGTCCATATTTTCAATGACTCTGAGAAAATAATTGAGGTTCAATATCGTTAATGCGCTCTTGAATTGTTCTCGGCTGATCGAAGTACACTTTTTCTTTTAAATATCCCCAAAGAAAGAAGTTCAACGGTGCCAAATCACGTGATCGTGGTGGCTAATTAACATCGCCACGACGTGAGATAGTGGCTTTTTCCAACACGTCCGTTGAATTTCTGGTGCAAAAGAGCCATTGTTTCGTTGGCTGTGTGGCAAGTGGCACCATCCTGTTGGAAGCACATGTCGTACAGGTCCGTATCCTCAATTTCTGGCCACAAGAAGTCCGTTATCATCTCACGATAGCGAACACCATTCACGGTAACTGCTTGGGTCATTTTCGAAGAAGTACAGCCCGATGATGCCGTCAGACCATAAACTGCACCAAACTTTCAACAATCACTCGTGGATTCTCATTTGCCCAAATGCGACAATTCTACCGATTGTGGTCGGAAATGTGACACATTTGGTCGATTATGCTGACCAAAAAAATCACGAAGTGCACGAAATGCATTTTGATTTGAACGCCGATTTTCGTAAAATACTTCAACAATCTTAACGCGCTGCTCAATTGTGCACCTCTCCATGGTTAAATTTGTCAAATACTGAAACAAAGAAATGTCAAATTAAGTTTGGCAAAAAAATTGAGGTTAAAGTGTGACTCACAATTAACATCGTGCAATATGGTTGGATCACCTTTTACGCATTCCTAAGCATTATATGTTTGTTTTTCGAGTGCTGAGTGCACAGTCGATTCACTAACTGTCCTTCCGCTGTTTCAATTCACGAAGTATTTAACAAATTTGAACAAGGTACACTGTTTTTTCCTACGAATAGCTACTCCACACAGCGTGATGTCAATGGTACTTTTGGGAGTATTGCGACGGAGGTCGCGAAGTTGGGTTTAACGGTATATGAGGACAAGACCAAGTATATGCTGTCAACCAGAAAGGACACCCAACACCGATGTCTCGGACAGAACGTCACAGCAGACAAATATAACTTTGAGGTAGTCAAGGACTTTGTCTACCTAGGAACCGCTATTAATTCAGACAATGTCACCAGCGCTGAAATTAAACGAAGAATAACTCTTGCTAATCGCTGCTTCTTGGGCTAAGAAAGCAAGTGATAAACAAAACCCTCTCTCGAACAACCAAGGTAACCCTGTACAAGACCCAGTCCTGCTATATGGCGCAGAAGCATGGACTTTGTCAAAAGCGGATGAGGTTGCTCTTGGCTGCTTCGAGAGGAAAATTCTTCGGGTGATTTTCGGTCCCGTCTGCATAGAGGGTGAATGGAGGAGAAGGTATAACAACGAACTGTACGACCTGTTCAGCGACAATGACTTAGCCAGAAGGGTGAAGATCCAGCGATTAATATGGCTAGATCATGTAGAGCGAATGGAAGCCAATGCTCCGACCCGGAAAGTATTCAAATCCACCCCCGAGGGACGGCGCAGTAGAGGAAGACCGCGACTCAGGTGGCGCACGCAAGTGGAAAGGGACCTCAACCAACTGTGCGTGCGAAACTGGAGGAACGAGCTGGCTGGAAACGCTTGTTGGTTGAGGCCCAGGTCCACCCCAGATTGTAGTATTAAGTAAGTAAGTAAGCATTAGGTTAGACTCAGATCCACCACTGGCCTCTGGTCTTAGAAGAAAGGCTATAAAGTTACCCGGCAGTGAATCTACTGCGAGTAGATTGTTATGTTTATTAAATAGCAACCGTGGCTTTGGAAGTGGGGTTCAATTGGTTGAAATCATCGTGTATTCCTTGAAACGAAGTGGTAGTGTAAATATGACCACGATTGCTTAGAAGTAGACAATACGCTTCTCCTGACATATCATATCTGCTGTTCTGAATCTATGCGAGTAAGTCACAATATACGACTGGATGGCGCAGTTGGATAAGTGTCTGCCCCAAGTTAGAGGGGTCCAAGGTTCGAATCCCAGTAAAATCGAATCTGGTCCAGTCACTATTTGCCATTGGGATCAAATTAACGGCACTGGACTAGGTTGCTACCTGGCAGTGCAATGGACCAGTTTAGAGTCTGAGTGCTGCAGTAGAGCTCAGGAAAATCCTCAAAAAAAAGTCACAAGATGCAAAGGCGGGGTTTAAAGAGTTATTTCGGTTCGGCCAACTAAAACCTTAACAAGGAAAAGAATTACACAGGAATCGTGCTTCGTCAACACTTTCATAAGCTTAGTTGACTTAAAGTCAATAGATTACACTCCGAAATGTGGAATCAGTCTTAAGAGCCTGTAAATGACAGAGAATGTGTTGATTCAAGAATAAATGGTATGACACTCGCTATTTCGGAGCGGATTTGATATTAACCAGTTTTCAGTAGGAAACTAGATCGTCGCTCGCATTTAGAGGTACGTAATCTGCTGTTCCCGCAGTCCTAAGACTGGTACTCTAACACCTCTTCAAAATACTGAAGTAACAACTTCATGCAAAAAGTACTCATCTCTCATTCAATATTTCAAGAACTGCCCCATCACTGCCAACTGAAAAAGTCAGAATATAAACCCACCACCTCACGGAAATAAACAAATTCGAAAAAAAACCAACACAATGAGTCGCCCATCAACTCGCACAATGAAACTGAAAACTTTAGAGAGCCGAAAAAAACTGTAAACAAACCGAAAGCGGAAGAAAAAACAAATCCATCCACAAATATTTTTTTCTCGCTTCCCTTCAACACTGAACGCGTTCATACACAAACAATAAACTAATATTCACCGTAAAATTTAAAAAAGTCCTCCCTCCGCTCCCCTCCTTCGCGAGGTATTCCATAAAAATGAATTTTTTACGCACCACCACCACAGCACCGGTGGGCGGCTGCACGAGGGAGTGCTTGCGGATGGTCGGGCACTAAAACGCGAATAAAAAGTGCGCATAAATTTTGTTTATCCCCGACTTTCAGCTCCTTAATGGCGTGGGAGGGGGCCGAAAATGGCTCACCTTCCGTACTCATGCAGCGTACCTGGATGCATAATTTTGCAATAACTTCAGCCACTCCCAATCCCCGATCCCTTGCCATCGCTTCCCCGCTTTTTATGGTGCGAATTATTTTTCCAACCCGCTGCAGAAGCACTCAGTTCCACGGCAATGATGGGAACGAGCAGCTTGCATCCTCCGAGTAACACACATGTTATTGCAGGATGTGCAGCGGCAGAAAGAGCAACAGCAACCCTTTTCTAGTTCTCTACTTGTTACTTCTTTATGATAATGACGACGCCACCGTTGGGGGTGGATATCCGAGTGCACCGACTGGAGGGAGGGCTCATTCAATGCTCCGCTACTTGGCTTCTGTGTTTGCGGCCGCATTTGTGGGGGAACTTCCCCTGGATTATTCTTTCACCGTTTAACTCCCACACGGCTAATATGGTGAATAATAAAAAATTTACTTCATCGCCTTGGATGCGGGCGAATTCTAAAAGGATTTATACGTTTTATTCTCGTATTCTTTTTTGCGTGCTTTGGCTTTAGGGGGCACAAGGGAAATGCGGCAGAACGAGCTGTTGATGAAATATTCAGTGGCTTTGGTGGAAGATGTGGGCTTTCATTGAGTTCATTCATCACATTCATCCCGCGGAGTGACGCAAAGGTTCAGTCTGCAGTAGGAAGATGTGGCAGTCTCCTAGGCCGATCGACTTTGTTTTGATGTCTCAGTGATTTGGGAACAATACTCAAAGAAATGCTCACTCCACTTTGCTCAACTGTTTATGGGAAACCATTCAAAAGTGTGCAAATAACTGACATTTTGACATTTACTGCGTCAAACTTAGGTGCGGGCTGATTGAGAGTGGCATGTTTTTCTTTTTAAGAAGGTTGTTGACCTTTCTTCAAATCTTAGCATACCGTTATTTCCTTGAGGGATGAACAATTCCCAAAGGTATTGGTGGTTTTGATTTATTAAGTAAACAATTGGGACTATAAAAGTCCATTTCCAAGGTATTTATTTCAAACATATTTAAAGAATTGACTTTATTAGGCTTTACCACTAGACTTACTTACTTACTTAATGTGGCGCTACAATCCGGGTGGACGTGGGCCTCAACCAACAAGCATTCCCAGCCAGCTCGATCTTTAGTTAGCTGCCTCCAGTTTCGCACGCGCAGTTGTTTGAGGTCCTTTTCCACTTGCGAGTCGCGGTCTTCCTCTACTGCGCCGTCCTTCGGGGGTGGATTCGAATATTTTCCGGGTAGGAGCATTGGTTTCCATTCGCTGTTGCCATCTTAATCGCTGAATCTTCACCGTTCTGGCTAAGTCGATGTCGCTGAACAGCTCGTACAGTTCGTTGTTATATCTTCTCCTCCACTCACCCTCTATGCAGACGGGACCGAAAATCACCCGAAGAATTTTCCTCTCAAAGCAGCCAAGACCGACCTCATCCGCTTTTGACAAAGTCCATGCTTCTGCGCCATATAACAGGACTGGGACGACTAAGGGCTTATACAGGGTTACCTTGGTTGTTCGAGAGAAGGTTTTGTTTATCAGTTGCTTTCTTAGCCCAAAGAGGCAGCGATTAGAGTTATTCTTCGTTTGATTTCAGCGCTGGTGTCATTGTCTGAATTAATAGCGGTTCCTAGGTAGACTAAGTCCTTGACTACCTCAAAGTTATATTTGTCTGCTGTGACGTTCTGTCCGAGACATCGGTGTTGGGTGTCCTTTCTGGTTGACAGCATATACTTGGTCTTGCCCTCATTAACCGTTAAACCCATCTTCGCGGCCTCCGTCGCAATACTGACAAAAGCGCCATTGACATCACGCTGTGTTCTTCCGATTATGTCAATATCGTCGGCATATGCAAGTAGTTGGACGGACTTCAGAAGGATTGTGCCTCTGGTGTTGGCGTTCGAGTTTTGCACAATTCTTTCAAGTATGATGTTGAAGAAGTCGCATGACAGCGCGTCGCCTTGTCTGAATCCGTTTTTGACATCAAAGGTTTCGGTTAGGTCTTTACCGACCTTGATGAAGCAGCGTGTATTCTCCATCGTCATCCCACACAAACGAACGAGTTTGGTAGGGATGCCAAAACTAGACATTGCTCTGTATAGCTCGTCTCTTTTCCAAGATTTGCCGCAGTGTGAATATTTGGTCGTTGGTGGACTTTCCTCGCCTAAAGCCACACTTGTATGGACCGACCAGGTTGTTGACGAATGGTCTTAAGCGTTCATACATCATGGCAGATAGGATCTTATAGGCAATGTTTAGAAGGCTGATGCCATTATAGTTGGTACATTTCAGAGGGTCTCCTTTTTTGTAGACCACTAGACTACGTTGAACTAAAAGATTCCATAAAAGTTTGAAAAGATTGTCCACCTCCTTAACATCCCAACAATCACTTTCGTGGTTTCATAAATCCCCAAATAACAATTTATCGATTGCAACACTAAATGACTCAAATTGCACGAGAATAAATTACTGTTTCAATTTTGAAAGAAATTCAACTCAAAAAAACCGATCGATATCATGGTCCCCTTCGGGTTTTTCAATATCTTCGAAATTCTTTCGAAAAACTCAGAACTCTCAGAAAACGTATCAATTTGAATATAATCCGCTTCGGTATCGATTTATTTCCTGTCCCCTTTTCATTCGTCAGGAGCCATCAAACCACCCACCACCCGCTGGGAGGAAAACCAGTCCAACAACCTGCGCTCGAGGTGAATTTCTTGGAATTTCAGACAGCAAATGCATGACCAAAAGAACAGATAGTATGTAAATTCCTTAGTGAGGATATGATTCAATGTTGCGATAAGCGCGCTGCCGTTGGGTGTGTGTGCTCATTCCATTCTCCGCTCCAGCCGTAGAGTGGTGAACCTCTTACCACTCCGCGTATAACATTCATGAATGAATGCCTTAGTCAGGAATTTTCCGCGTGCCACAGATTCCTTGTGCGATCCTTGTAAATCAGGTTGGCCGTTGTCAACACATACACACGTGAAAAACCACGCAAAGTGGACAGACCCACGAAACTATTGCCGCCAGGGTTACTCAGGGCGGACTTGGCTGCGTCCAAGAATAAAGGACGCCCACGAACGCATTTGCATTTTTCGCATTTCTGTTCGCTGTGCACGAAGGCAATGAACAGATGCAAATTGGCTTAAATCATAACCGCCGGGAGAACACGCGTACCTTGTTTCATGAATATGCGTAGGTTTGTGTTGTGCTTGTTTAGATTGCATCAACAGCCAAGGATGCACGTGAATGGGGCTTGTTTGGCCAAAAGGTGAAGTTAATTATTTCGCTTAGCAAATGAGATTTTGTGCACCATAAGGAAACCACTAATTTCGAGCGTAAATGGCTGTCGTCGAAAGCGGTTTGAAACTTTTTATGCAGAGTTAAACCTCAATAGGTTTGTGTTTTAATTATGAATTCTTTGGCCTGTTTAAGGAGAGAGAATTTAGGCGGTCATAATTAGGTGACCTTCTTTTGTGCAGTTCTTTTTTTTACCAACTGAAAGGTCAGTTGATTCTAAATAAATTAGTGCGGCTTTACGTCAAATTAAGCCTCATAATGACCGCATAGAAGCTGCAGCAGTCCAAGGTAAGGCGAAGGCAGCATCGATTGTACTGTGGCAATCTTGTTGAAACACGTCAACAAGATGTAGAAACTTATTCCCATCATTGAAGCTTGGACAATGAAATCGATAACCTGCTATTAGTCGTTTCTACTCGGTGGAAGATTGGTTGAAGAGAAGATGTGATGTACGGACTACAAGTATCTTTCCGCCGGAGAATAGCGGGATGTAACCTCAAATGCTGCGCTTAAAATCTAAGTTCGATTCCCGTCACAAATACCATCATATTTCATGGCTCTGCAGTGTAAGGTGTCAACGCATTTCGATACGGAGACAAATGCATCGCTTGCATTTGCTCGTCGTGAGAACTTTGCAAGTCACACAGAGCGTGTGGTGAAAATATTTTCGGTGTTCCCACGACGAGTGTCTGGTTTATCGTACATGCGACACCTGAACCACGTTTTCGAACAACTTTTGAGATGAGTCGTGAAAAATCGCTTAAGCCGATCAGACGTGTTTTTATTATCTAACAGCTCAAACACTTTCGAGTCACTGACAATGCTGAAAGAGCATATCTGTCAAGGAAAGGTTTCCCAAACATTCCGCTCGGAATCAGCATAAAGCTGTGAGAGAACACACGTGGTCCCTGTAGAAGCTAGACCTAAGACCACAGATAAGAACGATAGGAAAATAAATTTAAATAAAACAACATCGATCTTAGATAGACAACTGATCCTGTCCTTAACTTAAGGCTACATTCATGTCATTTTGTATGGAATAGCACATCATTCCATTAGCCACCTCGGCTTCGTTCGTATTGCTGCACGCGGTCGGACCAATTTTTTAAGATTCAGTCCAAGATGTGCGACGTTATTCCAACAATGGGGCCTTCAATGGTGGCCTCGAGCTCCCCCAAAGGGATTGGTTTGTTTGAGTAGACTAACGACTTAGTCCCAGAGAAAGCAATCGAGTCGTGTCAAGCCTCATGACAGGCGGCGGCGGCCAATTGATAAACGCTAGCCGTGAGATGATCCAGTTGCCAAATTTCTCCTTCATAACTTCGAGTTTTGCGTCCCTTGAATGACATGAAGTGGCGTTTGTTTGAACCACAGCTCGGATAACAGCCGGTTAACATCGCTCTGTACTTGAGACCATCGAAGGTAACGGTGTTTCCTTTCAAATGTCGAAAAAAAAGTTCGGATGATGTCGCCACGCTATAAACCCCACCAAAGAGTCAATCTTTGTGGATACACTGTTGCTTCAATAATGCCCAGGAGACAATAAAAACTGTGATTGTGGCTTTCGCCGTTTCTTGCAAACAGAAGAATTGGCAAATGACTCTGCAAGCCTCACTGGTAGCCAATCTTTTGTGAGTAAATTTACAAGGCTGTACACAGTTTTTAAAAAAAATTAACTTCGTAAGTGCGAGTTATAGTCACACGGGGAAGGTTCCATAGCATAAATATTTTTTGAAAGAATCATTTCTGAGTATCAGGCGACGAGTTCAAACTTTAACTGAAATAAAATTGACCGTCTTTACGCTATAAATTGATCTATTTTCCACATATTTATGATTTGAAAGAAATAAAGTTAGCTAAGTGAAGTTTCTTGTTAAATATTACCAGAATATCCACCATAGCATTATCTTTCTCTGCTCACCAAACCACTTAGACAACTACTCAAGCACTTCTCAGTTAAATCAAGCAAACTTGAAAACCATGCTCTAAACATGCTCGTAAAAGAAAGTACATATATCCCCTTTTTGTGCTACAGAAAACCGCAAAGAATTACCCAGATGCACTGCTCTTTTGAACTACGTACAAACAAACTCAAGAAACGTCTGCCAGATACATTTTATTCAGCGGAAATAGCTCAAAGCTAAGCAGTACACAGTCAAACACAACCCTTGCTTTGAAACGACTGAGTTACTTACTGCAGTTTCCATTACTGCATCCCCAATTAACTTTTGATTAAAATCCAACAGTCCCGGATGTCAGGAAATGTGAAAAGTGCATGAAACGTCACAACCAATTCAATTACTTAACGAACACTCTGCCTAGACGCTCGGTTTCCCTCGAGGAAGACGTTGCTCCAAAGAAAACGAAAGAAGAAGGAGCGAGAGGAACAGCAGAAGCAGCATCCTTATGCCTTTTGAGCGCGTATCCCAAGTGGATCTGAGAGCGTTTTATTCAAGTGTAAATATTTAAGCAACTAATAGTAGGACAACTCTAGAAACTCAACGTACAGTGGAGCTTTAAATTTTCCTCCAAATTCTGGGCGGGCACATGTTCTCGAATGTTTTCCTTGACGAAAATCGAAATTCATATTTGATATGTAGGACGTACATATGCTAGGGGGCCTCTGCTTTTTTTTCCCTCATAATTCCATTAAAAGCGACGTCGATAGCTGTACGTCGCGTCCTTTTTGTGAATTCAAACATTTACTTTGTTATTTATTGCGAAATCGGAAGCCCGTTTCACTTACGATGACACTTGTGCGCGGCTCCATCCCCCACGCGAGGGATGCTTGGATCGATGGTGGCGCTGTAACTCCCGAAGGAGATGCCGAATCCAAAAGCAAACACTTTTACAAGATCCTTGAAATGTATTCTTATCTAAATGTTATTTACTCACATTCTGGTTGCTGGTGGTGAGGTGGTGCCGTGCTTACATCATAAAACCCAAAAGCAAACAGCTCTGAAGAGGGGGAGCCCACCGAAGGTAACAAAAAAATTTATAAAATCCTGCTGAAGAAATTGGAGGGGCAAATCGGAGGAGTGTCATTTGCAAAATATCCTTTGCCCTTAATGTGTTTATTCAGGGGAATATTTTTCATTTGACGCCTGCAGATGAAAGGCAACGGGGGGCAGTGTGCAGGGGTGGACTCAACAGTCGAACCCACTTTAGATTTGTTCGTCCTTTTTTTGTACTCGAATTGAACTTTCGGTTCCTGTTGAGAGGGCCTTTATGCAAATGTCCTTGCCTGAGACAAGTGCAAATGTTATTTCTGAATTTATACAGTGTGTGTGACAAGAAAAATGACAACGAATCAGGAAACAGTTTTTCACAACAAATGTCAACCTCTTCTTCTTTGCTTTTTAAAAGGTGTATTAATATACAGCCTTGGCCAAATGTATTAGGCAACCTTATCTTTTTGTCTTTACTGCCAATTCACTTATCGGAAGTAATTAGTTTGAATTTTATAGTTTTCGACAACACTATCTGAGCTTGTAACCGATCTTATCTGTTTCCTCTCATTTCATTAAATTCATTGGTTTTTAAAGATACAATAATAATAATAATAATGGCTGCGTTACAGTCCGAGGTGGACCTGGGCCTAGCTTCTCAGCAACCACTCATGTTGTGCGTGGTATTGTTCTCTCACGAGTGGAGGGGACTTACAGTTTAATGCCGACTCCGAACGGCGAGATTGAGAAGCTTTTTCTAGACAGTTATACTCTATACACTGAGCATTGTCAGTGACTCGAAAGAGGTGGAGCCGTGAACATTTTTTTTTTGAAAAATCGTTTGTCTGAACATGGATTTGAACCTAGACTTGAAAGTCTAGAGCGTATGGGTCGACGCACGAACCCACACGGCCAAGGCGCAAGCAAATTTATCAAATTTACCAATCAGGATCCACGACTCACATAAGGACGAATAAGATTCTTCCCTACGTCTGGGATGAGTGGAACAGATTCAAGGTCGAAAAAACATTCTTTCGCCTCAGCTATTGTTAGAATGCAAATTTCAAAATTTGATTGCAATTTCCTTTACCCCGACCTACACAGACAAGTTTTCCTCCATAACCCGCTACCCTCATAGAAATTACTGGATTTTCTAGTCTCACCCACATCCACCTTAGCGTATGACATGTTCCGCACCGATGAGGCACGAGTGCCTGACATCCATGGTTCATTTTTATTTTGCGTAAGCTCATCCTTTGACGCATTCTGCGTCACATTCATGCCAGACAAACGCACGAATCCTTGACTGTGAATTATTTCCGTGTTTGAATTGACACTCCTGTGTCAATGCTCTTTCAGAAAATGCGTCGCATCGCATGTCCTCACCCTAACAATGCCTTGGAGCTCGTCACACACACATGCTCGTCACGCATCTCCTCACACAGGCATTCCTCCGCTTCCACTCCAGTGCAAGTGTGAGATTGTAAATGTTAACATTTCCAGTTGCTGCTCTCTGTCGTCATTTATTTCACCCCATCCTTCCAGTCTGCAACAAGCCTGCCCGACCATCCCGTCCTGCACCATCGCATTGTGTGCTAGTTAGACCGGCATTGTGTGCACTTTTTTCTCCCCTCATTCCTGGCTTTGTGCATGCGATTCATTTTAAAGTGATATCTCGGAGACAACACAAGGGGCACCGACAAGATAGGCTGCCTACCGCCCACAGTGCTGAGACCGGTTGATGCTGAGGGACAAAAAATAGATGAGAGCTGTGCACGTGTAAGGAAGACAATATTTGACCAAGTGGGAGCCCCTTCGTTTGGCTATGAAAATGTAAAGTGAACAAACAGGAATTTTTCTCCTGCCCGTTGTCTCCTCTGTCTTCCGCTGCATCCTTGCGATTGCTTTGTTCAAGGATTCGAGGACCCTGATATACTTGGCATCTAATATGCATACGTCCAGGTTTGGTGTTATCGGAATAATGAAACATTTGCAGCTTCCTCGAACAAAGGCGTGCAGGTTACCGGAGTGGTCATACGTTATTCCTTGGAGTGCACCTATTCAAACTTAGCCAGTCATGGAGGAAATCCTGGGAAGGAGTGCGATTTTTGATTGCAAGCTTGTTGTACGGGGAATTTGCGGCAGTACCCTGATGGAGTTTATTTATCAAGATTTGTTTGATGAGTGATATGGATAAAATTACAATTTTGGGAATGATACAATGTGTGTGATGAAGGATGTCTTCTGTTGATCCTGGATAATATTTTATGCATCACTTGTATGCATACCTTGGACCTATACGGGACAACATAAGAATGGGCTTTGGGAGTTTCAGTTTGAAACAATGTATTCAGCAGATAAGAACGTAAGCTCATACGTATTAGCAAGTCATATCTATCGCAAACTAGGGTTTTTAAGTATTCAGAGTCAAATATGTGGGAGATGTTTAAGACTTTTTTTTTAATCGTTTTGCAAATTTTCCAGTACGGAGACTTATCAGGGAGAATGTGACCAACGGTGTTGCTTTTGCTTTTGTGGGATGATTCGCCTTATTAAGAACAGCGGGCGCTGTGTCCGTGTGGGTTTGTGCGTTGACCTATACGCTCTAGAATTTCAAGTGGAGGTTCAAATCCCATTTCAGACAAACAATTAAAAAAAAATGTTCACGGCTCCGTCTCTTTCGAATCACTGACAATGGTTATACTCATTAACTGTCTAGAAAAAGCTTCTCAATTTTGCCGTTCGGAGTCGGCATTAAACTGTAGGTCCGTTTCACTTGTGAGAGAACAATAGCACGCATAAAAGGAGTAGCTTCTTTTTTTTGGTTTTTTTTTTCGAGGATTTTTGAAACCCTACTGGAGTTTTTTGGTCCAGTCACCATTTGTCGTTGGGATTAAATTAACGGCACTGGAGCAGGTTACTACCTGGCAGTATAATGGACGCATTTTGAGTCTGAGTGCTCCATTAGAGTTTCAAAAAAATACCCCGAAAAAAAAAGTCATCGCGGATGTAAAAAGTTTAACTCGCTTAAGCAAACGCCTAAGCAAATCTATCGGCTGACAATCGCTTAAGAAACGGTGATATGAAATTACAAGGACATCACCTTTTGTGAAAAATTTTCAGAAAGAGGCTCATAGACAGTGGATCTTAACATCGAAATGACGAAAGCTGATTTTGACTGATTGATTCAGTTAAAGCAGTGATAGAGAAAGACTGAAAAAAAGAACAACATTAGTCAATGCAATTTTCTATTTTGAAGAGAATTGAATGCGATCACTGCGAAGGGAATGTAAGCGTCGTGACGCAGTGGATAAATGTTCGACCCTTGCGCTGAATGTCTGGGTTCGCTTCCAATTTTTCTATTAACATCAACACCTCTCTCTTGTCAATGCTCAGAGAGTATAAAGTCAAGGAAAGCTTCTCAAACTTCCTTTACGGCATCCAACTGTGTGAGAGCAATAGAATGTTTAGCACAAGTCCGCACCTCGAACTGCAGCGCCACCAAAAGAAGAAGAAAAATGTTCAGGATAAATCTTATTTTTAAGTAAAAACCGGGCGTAGGACATGTTTGGTAAGGTAAGGCTTGTTGCCTACAGTCTCAATTAGGCCAACATAGACCCATTTTGGTACCATGCGGAACCATTCTTTGGTTGTTACAAAGTTTTGGATCTGGTGCTTATGTGGTTCAGCTCGGGTCAGGTCATTGAAGAAGCAGGCTCCGGAATAAGCTTTTCTACGGAGAAAGAACGCACAGCACGTGAAGAAGAAATGTCACAGGTCCCATTTCTTCCTCCTCTGCAGTTCCTGCTGCAGTCGGTATATGGGAGTCCCATCCTAGAGGCATGTTTCTAACGACTAGAGGCATGCTCATGGAGAATGCATGTTGCCTTTCCACGATAAGCATGCGACCGCATCAGAGGCAAGTGTTTCTAAGGCACAGTGTCCTGTAATAAAAGTCAGAGTCTTAAGCATTGGTCTGTTCATATCGAGCAGACAGAACGAGTGTAAAGTTAACGTTAAGTCAGATTTGCTAAGGACATGTTGATGAACAAGACAAAACAAAACGCTGTCTCCTTTCTTGAATTCGAAAATCTGCATGCATTTAGGCGTGAAAAAACAGAACAGATCACAAAGTGGTCAAGGATACTGTTGAAATTAGCATTTTTTCAAATTCTGTATGGATGTTGTATTTCAGTGAATTTAAAGTCCAACTTCTTTTAGAATGAAGTGTCTACTTTAATGCTTAAAATTGACACTTCTGACAAACTCAACAATCCATGAGCGCATTTCAAATAAAATTCCTTCCTTAAAACCCAAGTTACTTTAAGAATCAAATTTAACAACAGTGGCACATGTCTTGAATTCAAATTGAAAACCGTTCAAGGTCCACCTTCCATCCAGTCACAGAGCTAAAATGAAAATTTAATATTTGTTCCCCTCCATAACATTCAATATTTAGCACCAACAGCACACAAGAAGCTTATCTAAATCGCCGATTCTCGGCATAAAACGTTCGCCAAGGTCCCGCGATGTTGCTCACGTGAAATTTTATTGATTACCCCCTATGCCGTAGGGCTTACGGAAACCCATTTGATTGCATACAACCATCAGGCTGTTGAGGATGTGAGGAAGGAAAAGCCGAGAGGAGTGGGTGCAGATGGCGGAATCAAAAGCCCCATCTGTTGCCAGGCTCAAGCGGTGTTGTTTACTTTTCCCCCCGACCAAAATAACAACAACATCGACACCCTCACCGGCGCACACGCTCTAATGCCTTGTAGCACATCAGCCAAAGTCAACATAGACCTACTTTTGTTTAGTGGTCTCCCGCAAAGGGGTGGTGACGATATTCATTTTGAGGCTCGCTTTTATTGTCAGAAAGCAGTAGTGCCCCTTCAAGTAGCCGGAAAGGCAAGCGGTGGGGGGGCTGGGCGGTACATTTTTACAACCCGAATCGGAGGTAGTAAAATCTGGAATTATTATTGCATAATTCGAGGCATCTCGGTTGTGGGGCAGCGGCAATTAGACGGGCGCCCGTCCTGGTGCTTGAGTGGTCTGACTAAGCAGAGCTCATTAATTTAAATTATTCAAATTAGCCAAAGCGGTTGGGCAGAGGCGGAGATTGGAGATACCTCGGTTTTGTTTGTTTTACAACCGCTCGACGGTGATAGAGAGGGGACACGTTTAAGATGTGCGATCCTCGGTTTGGTTTACTCTGCTGGAAGTTTTAATTTGGAGATTTATTTCGTTGGAGACCGTAAAGATGATTCAGCACCTAGGGCTTGCGAAAGTGTTAAGACAGTTGAAGTCATTGACAGTCAGCTTAAGGAAATGCTGACCTTTCTTGAGAGAAGATAAACTGAAATGAAATCCGATATGCGAACGAGGACTGTTGTCGCCGGATAGTGAATTCGTATTTAATCAGATGTGAGCTTCCTTTAGATGGTACCATGTTTTTATCGCTTTTGCTCATAATGACACTACAGATTGTCAACGTTGCTGCCCGTGAGGATGTTATTCTCGGTAATGACTAGCGATAATTTATGTACGTAAACTATGTCGTCAGTGATAATGACTGGAATCGTGTAAGTGCTACAGATTTACAAGATTTTCATCTTATAGAGACGAATGACTCAAGAACTGAAGCGTATTGACCACGCACAGCAAAGGGAGTTCTTTGAATAGCCCATGGGAAAAAAAACAATTGGATAGTGATTTTGTGCATCCATTCTCGACGATAGCATATAAAGGGTTTTCCAGTTGGGACTTGGCAACTTTGAACTTTCAGTGTGAACGCACCTTTTTTTTCGGTGAATTTTTGAAAAATTACTGGAGCACTCAGACTCAAAACTGGTCAATTGTACTGTCAGATAGCAACCTACCCCAGTGCCGTTAATTTGATCCCAACGGCAAATGGAGACTGGACCAGATTCGATTTCACTGGAATTCGAACCTGGCACCTCTCGAACTTGGGGCAAGCACTTAATCAACTGCGCCATCCAGCCGTATGATAAGAGCCATAGTGTCGGATATTGTAAAATCTCCAGTGCAAACACGGTGACCATCTGTATCGGGACACACAGCTGGCAAAGGAGGTCAGAGCTAGATAAATCTCTAGCACTACCTTATATCACAATTTCCTAAGGAAAAAAAAAGAGTACGAAGCTTTAAATACATCTAATGAGCGATGGCTGGATCTGGACATTGAGTCAACAGCCTATGGCCAGTGGTGAACAGGAAGAAGTCATTATCAATGATTAGTATCAGCCGCAATAATATTCAGTAGAGGGAGTCCTCACCGAACATTGTTCGATAGGCACCCAGGCTCGGAGTCCGTCATTCGCCTGCTTTGTGAGTGTACAGTTCTACGGAGAAGGAGACTGCTAACAATAGGCAGTAATTTTTTCGACGAGCTGGAAGATCTGAAAAAAATAGAGCTGAAGAGCTATCGCTGTCTTCCGTCGTTGACGGTCCTAGGCACGCTGCTTCCAGTCATCAAGACCAAGCCGTATTACGTCCGCGATGACTTGGTCTTTATATCGGAGGTTTAGTCCTCCTCTCCTTCTCGAACCAGGAGGCTCGGATTCGAAGACCCTCTTAGCTCATAGAGTTCGCGGTTGTGTCTTGTCCTCCACTCGCCTTCCTTGTAGACGGGACCATATATTCGACGTAGAATTTTTCTTTCGAAGGCACCAAGAGTCAGCTCTGTAGTTCTGCTTAGTGGCCAGCCTTCGGCTCCATACAGTAGAACTGGCAGAATAAGAGTTTTGTAAAGCATGATTTTCTTCCTTCGAGTCCGGAGTTTCGAGCCCAGTTGTTTTGACAAACAGAAGTTGCATCGGCCGCCAAGGGCGCTTTTACGTCGGAACTCCACTGTGATGTCGTTCGAGGAGTTCATGTCTGCCCCGAGGTAGACAAACTCCTTCACTATCTCAAAATTGTAGCTGTCGATTGTGATGTTTTGCCCTAGGTGGTGTGCGGCGGATTTTTTCTTGCTCTACAGCATATACTTTGTCTTATCCTCTTATCCTTTCTCATGTTCTTCAATCGCCGTTAAAGCTTCCACTACGGCGTGTTGGGAAAGCGCAACGATGTCAATGTCATCTACGTATCCCAACAGTTGGACTGTCTTATACAAGATAGTGCCTTTCGTGTTTACAGCAGCCCTCCACACTATCTTCTTCAGTACCAAATTGAAAAAATCACACGACAGCGCATCTCCTTGCCGAAATCTGGTGCAGGTTTCAAACGGTATCACAAGCCACACAGCGGGTGTAACAATCGGCTTATTGAAAACTCAATTTGATGAAAGTGTTATATAATGGTCCTGTCGATTGGCAGCCTAAATCGTGTGATTTAACGCCTGTAGACTTTTCTTTAATGGTTTATACCAATAAGCCACGACTGGATGGCGCAGTTGGTTAAGTGGCCTGCCCCAAGTTTGAGGGGTCCCAGGTTCGAATTCCAGTGAAATCGCATCTGGTCCAGTCACAATTTGCCGTTGGGATCAAATTAACGGCACCGGAGTAGCTTGCTAACTGGCAGCACAATGGACCAGTTTTGAGTTTGAGTGCTCTAGTAGAGTTTCAAAAATCCTCCGAAAAAAAATACCAATAAGCCTGCGTCATTAGTGGAGCTCAGAGCTAATATTGAACGAGAGATACCGGCCATCACTGTCGAAAAGTGTGGCCGAGTCAAGATTGAGTCGAAAATTGGGTTCAACGAATTGACCACTGCAAACGTGCCCGTGGTGGCCATATGAACGACTATGTACTTTAAAAAAAGAATAACATTTTTGAGATGTCTCAAATGGTTTGCGCTTTATTTAAGAAATAAGTCCTTTTTGGAAGACCCGATACTTCCCTTTGAATCGCTTACTGCCAGACCCATTTTGCTTCCTCTTCAATGCACCCAGACGCCTTATTTACGGCTACCAACCACATCAACCTGTAGTGTTGTGAGTTTTGCACCATTTCTCAAGTATAGGCTGACCAGACGTCCTCTTTTAAAAGGACATGTCCTCTTTTTGGTTCATAAAAAAATGGCCGGTATCTTTTTAAAAAAACATGCAATTTGTCCACTTTTTGGTTTCCTCAGTTAATTACATTTTTCGACATCACAAAACTCTTTTTTTTTCAACACTAATTTAGAAATTTTCTTCATCTTTTTGGTGCGAACACGACCTAAAATATATTTGTACCTAAACTCATGCGCTTTTGAACACAACGCCATTTCCTGTGTTTTTTTAACAGTCGTCTGAACACACCCACTCATTTGACAGCTCATTTCATACCTATTTGTTTTTGTTTAAAAAAATACACCGTTTGTTTACCGTATTCGTGTGTGCTTTTTTAATGTAAAAAGAAGCGAGTCTTCAATTTTTATTTGAGACTGTTGAATGTGTCCTCTTTTTCATGCTCATGGATCTGGTCACTCTACTCACGTATGGTGGTGGAAAAATCACATGAAAACTAGTCCCCTTGCTTAAAATCTTTTTTGAAAGCACAATCCTACAAAGAGTTTAGCAGAGACCTCAGATAAGTTGCCTGGTCACTCTTTGACTCTACCGTTGGACCAATTGCCATCCAATTGCCATCACCGACGGCAAGACTGACGATCTCATGCATAAAACTTTCAGTAAATCCATCAAGTGCGTCTTCATCTGTCCATCAGCCAACTTGATCCTCTTCTACTCCTTGAAGTCAAGAAAACAACGATTTAATAGAGAATTTCTAGGTACAGTCAAAATCGGTTATAACGACCTTCAAGGGACCGACGAATTTTGTCGTTATAAACGATTTCTTATGCTATTGGATTACATACAATGAAGCTCAGGCGGGACCTAAGAATTTTGTCGTTATAACCCATGTCGTTATAAGCGATTTTGACTATATTTAAGTTTATGTTGTTCTTCGATTGCTTTTATTACCTCGCTCAGGTTCTTACCAAGTCGTCGGTGCTGTTTTGACCTCGTCTACTGTGTGTTTGCCAATTCGTCAAAGGCCTTATTGGATGCTTCATCGAGACTGCATTAACTAAATATTAGATAGTACCCTCATAAACGCACCCATTCTTCTTGGTATTCGCTGTTAATGGAGAAATTGGTGCCCAAATTTATCCAAAACCCAGTTTAAAACTTAAAGTAGTTAACTCCTAAAAATTAAAGCCGTTTCCCCGTTGTCAGGCAGTATTCTATCTCTGCGTCCTCTCCGCTCTCAGTCAGCATTTGAAAACCTGAAACCCACTTCCCGCATAAACATCCGATGCATATTTAAAGTGAGCACCACAAAAAGAGACCGCTACCACGTTTATTATAAAAACAATCATTCAGAGTGGACGATAATGCGGACAAAAGTTTGCCCGAAAGCAATTCTATGACCATCAGCCGGATGCGGACATAAATATTCAAATTGCTGTGTGATGGATACGTTTCGAGCATGAAGTTGTTTCAGCTTGAAACCCACACGGGGTATATCCATCACCGCCACCCGTCTCACCTCACGGCCTGGCCGCCCGAAATGGAAGTACTAAATGACCCAGGAAATTTCCCAACGGAACACAATCACTGACAGACAGTTTTATCACCACCACAGCTCACTCAGCCTCTCGACTGCGGTGCTCGCAGATGTCTCCCACCCCCCAGCAGCCAAAATGCTAAACAGCACAACTCCCAGATACACATGCGAACATTCAGCAACACAAGTCGGGCTAGAGAAGGATATAATTTTCCATTATCCTCGTCATCATCGTCACCGTCGCTAGAATCATCATTCCTCCTCCGTCCTCGTCGTCGTTCCCGTCGTCTTTGTCGTTGTTGTTGTGGGTGTCGTCGTTATCGTCGCCGTCTCTAAATGTTCCACTCTTGAATTCAATCTAAATTCAGAGGGAAATCTCATTAAAACTGTCATAATTAAATGTCAACATATGCAAATAGTGCACGAGGTGTCCCCGCACAGGAGGCAGCATGGGCTGAGATTTAAATTTTCAATTTAAATACGGACCATAGAGTGCTGGCCCCGCTTTGGATCGGCACCAGCGTTAATTGTTACATTTAGTTTTGAAGGATATCCTCACTCATGCTCCTACGTCCTCCATTCTGTCTCTCTCTGACAACTGAAAACCGACGACGACGACGACTTGGTCGACCTGGCCATTAGGATAATTTTTGTTTGCCTCCACTACAGAGCGGGCAAAGTTGTGCAGTCAGTTTTGGATCAGTCCTCAGCTGAGTGGCAGATAAGTTACAGGCTCCATCCAGTCTCCAGGGCACATTCCTCCTCCGTGGACGCTTGTTCAGTGAAGTTAAATACGCCTGACACGCTCCACACACACGAGGACATCGGTTTTATGTTGCCTAATTGGGAAATTCCTCTTACGGGCCTGCTTTGGGTTCACGGTGATCATTCGTCTGCCTGTGATGGGACTCCTGCAAGTGATGGTATCCATGAAATGGAACCCCCAATCGTGTTTATGGTAATTTAACCTGGTCAGGTGAGGACACTCTCGTCGCACGTTTGGTGGGCGCTGGTCAGTGCCCCTTCGAGAAAACACTTGGCATGCGTGCGTGGAGTGCAAATTCAAATTAACACTTGCGTGTGATTCAATTTTGAATGTGCTCGCCTGCTGTGGGCACCGTCTCGGTGGAATCAATCGCAGGTATCGAGTGGAAGCGTTTCGATAAACCAGCTCGTAATGCGAGAAATTGTGCAAATGGCAGGTTAATTTGTGGTTGGAGAAGTCTCGGTGGAAAGCATCAGATTGCCTTACTTCGAATATTCGTGTGTGAAATACGGAGCTTGTAAGGAACGCTGTTGGACTTAGATTCGTTCTGACACTTGATGGAAGTAGCCTATGCGAATGCAGATCAGTGCGAATGGTCTGGTTATCAACCAGCTGCCATTTTTGAAGTTTCAGTCCATATTTCTGAGTTACCTAACATCTTGTGGCAAACTTTGTAATGGCCTTGACCATTTTTTAGGTTTCCGTGCCAAAGTGAAGCCCATATGGTCGTTGGTATGCTTTCCACTACAACGAGGACCATTTTCAAGACTAGTATAGGTTGACCAGATAAGAGCGATAGGAACAGAAATTTCAATAAATAAACAGTGGTGTGAATTGATTCTGGTTTTATCTTGAAGCTACACTCATATCATTACGTATAGAAAAGCGCATCATTTAAATAGCAACCTCAGCTTTGCTGGCAGTGCTTCATGCGGTCGGTTCAATTTTTCTTAACTCGATGCAAAGTGTGCGGGGTCATTCCGCATCTCGAATGTTGGCCTCGAGCTAGCCCAAAATGGCTTGTTAGCGAGGGCTTGACTAGCCCAAAAGAAAACAATCGAGTACTGTCAAGTTGCATGATTTCAGCGGCCATATGATGAAGGCTCACCGTCAGATGACTCAGTCGCCACACTTCTCCTTCATAACTTCGAGCTTTGCGTCACTTGTATGCCATGTACCACCGTCTTCTTGGAATCACGGTTCGGATATATCGATGTTGTCAAGCTCCGGTCACAGAAAATCAGTTAACATTGCTCTACACCTGAGACCATTGACGATATCGGTGTCTGTTTCCTCATTTCGAAGGAAATAAGGTCCAATGATGCAGCCTTCCGATAAACCGCGCCAAATAGCCGATCTTTGTGGATGCATTGATGCTTGGTCGAATACTTGCTTGCTCCAATAACGGGAATTTTGCTTGTTGACATAGCCGCTGGGCCTCGTCCGAGAAAATATTTTTTTGGCCAAAATCCGGATCACCAACCATCATTTCCAGCGCCCAGTAAGAGAACTCACGGCATTGTATATAGCCATGCGGATTCAATTCTCGTGTCAGCACACGATGCAGGTTCAAATCCAACCGCACAATAAGCCCGGATTCTGCTGATCGGCGCCGAATCGACATTTCTGTGTCTTCTTCGATACTGGCCGCTACTGCGGCTATGTTTTCTTCATTTCGCAACAGTCTCTGTCTGATTAGTGGCTTAAGATCCAAAAGCCTGTTCTCACGCTCGAAATTTTCCACGATGTGAGTAAATGCCTGTACACTGAAACCATGATGACGACCGACCTCACGACGAAATTTAAGTTACGTATTTACAACTGAGTCGGCGCCGTGGCGTAGTGGGTAGGTGCGTCGACTCCTACGCTCGAGATCGTCGGTTCGAATCTCGAAAAAAACATCAAACATTTTTATACGGCTCTACCTCTTTCGAGTCACTGATAATGCTCAAAGAGTATAACTGTCTAGAAAAAGTTTTTCAATCTCGCCGTTCGGAGTCGGCATTAAACTGTAGGTCCCCTCCACTCGTGAGAGAACAATAGCACGCACAACATGAGTTGGTTGCTGAGAAGCTAGGCCTAGGTCCACCTCGAACTGTAGCGCCGTCATTATTATATTATTATTATTATTATTTACAACTGAGTCGGAATTTCGATAATATTTTCTAATAACTACCCCACGTTCGACAAGCATGAGAGGATGGTTTATAAAATGGCATGCCTTACTGAATATTTTGACATTTAGATGTCATTGGTATCTTTGACAGCTGTCGAAAAATAACAATCGGAATAACTATCATTTTTTTTGGTCACCCTTTATTACGTGTATTTTCTCAAATATAAAAATAAACCGTGCACCCGTCAGGACATGTCTACCCTCACATCTCGTGAATACTTGCGTACGTTTTCACCGAGTGCTATTCTCTACAAATCACTTTCAAAAACTCCACCACTGAACCACTGATGCCATGCAAACAGGTACCGCATCAAGCATTAACTCAATTCTCTGTAATTTCGAGTCCACTTCACTACCTAACTCGGATCGTTTCAAACTCAATTTCGAAAGCTTTTCCCTCAGTCGTGAGGATCAACTGCTGATATCCTTTTAAACTAAACCAACGACCCGAACTCTTGCGCAGAAATTGTTTTAGACGGCTCAACAAATTGAAGAAACTTATTTAAGCAAATTTTACACCGACACCATCGAGGCTGGTGCATTTCCAGCCAGACCGTCCATTATTGTGCATCCTGCGAAACGGCTACTAACCCGAATCCATTGCTGGGGACACAATTTGATTTGATTTAATCCCCGGGAAGGTGGTGATGTTCCCTCCTTCCCTCCTTCCCCCTTTTCATTCCAAGCCAAGCACACAAACACATCAATGCTTCACTACACTGGTAAGCTCAGAGCCGGAAGAGAAAACTAGCATCCTGGAGGACTATGGGATACTTATCCTGATGCTTTTAGTTGTTTGTTGTGTTTTTCTTCTTTCTGCATCATCCCACCAAGCCGGTGTCCTTTTTGGTGTTTCCCTTTTGTCCTCCCTCTCGTCCTCTACGCTGGGGACTGTGTGTGAGACGTTGTCGCCCAGCTCACGACTATTCTGTTATTTAGAGTCCGTGACGGAGTTCCCCTTCACCGTCGCATATAAAAAGTTCGTTGCAAGTCTCCCACTGTGGGATGGTGCTTGGTGATGGTGATGGAAGCAGTATGCCCGATGGACAACTTCGTCCTGTTGTTGTTTCTGGGGTTGTTGTACCGAACAGAGGCACCAGCATCCGAGTGCACAATTCTTTAAGTGGATACAACTTCTTTATTAATTTTTGTCACACTTACTTAACTTGATTTTCCCACTACTGCACCGTTTTGTTTTTATTTGCCGCTACGGAATTGTATTTGAATACTTGTTTCGCTGCTTCTTTTTAACACTCTTTTTGATTCTGTTTTCTTTTTAATTTAATGGAATTTCCCATGCACAAAGGATTCGTGTCCACCTACTCACAATGCACAGGGTGGCGCGTAAGAAATGAGATTTAATCACTGAATACTTTTTTTGTTTACGTATTTATTTTTTCTCAGTATTGTCTTTGAAAAACTTGGGATATTTATGATGGAAGGATTTAGCACAGCACAAAGAAACAAAGTGGTTCAATTTTATTTTGAAATTCGACGTTCAATTATTCGAAATTTCTTTAACGTTCGAAAGGCGCCCAGTGCTCCAACAACTTATCGATTGATAATAATGGCGGCGCTACAGTCCGAGGTGGACCTGGGCCTAGTTTCTTAGCAACCACTTGTGTTGTTTCCTCACGAGCGAAGGGGACCTACAGTTTTAATGCCGACTCCGAACGGCGAAATTGAGAAGCTTTTTCTAGACAGTTGTACTCATTGAACATTGTCAGTGACTCGAAAGAGGTGGAGGCGTGAACAATTTTTTATTTTAAATTGTTTGTCTGAACTTGGATTCGAACTTAGACTGTGAAAGTCTTGCGCGTATGGGTCGACGCACAAACCCTCACGGCCACGGCGCCTACCCAATTTATCGATTGGTTCAGCGTTAAGCAATAAGGGGCTTTCTGCGATCTTCTGAATGCTTCGTACAGTTCGAAATGATGCTAACATTGCTCGGGTGGAAGATAGTATTGAGGAAAACCCCCAAACTTCCACCAGGCTACGATCTGAGCACTTGATGATGTCTAGGCGGTCTTTGCAAAGGATTTTAAGGCAGTTACAGCTTTTTTCATATAAGATTCAATTGGTTTACGAGTTGAAAGCTCTTACAGCTCGTCCAACTATGGCCCTCCTGAAGGAAATTTGTAGTGATCGGATAATATCGCATTTTTCTGATTTTAACTGGCCACAGTATTCGCTGGATTTAACAGCTCCAGATTTGTTTCTTTGGGGCTATCGAAAAAGTAAGGTGGATGCCAATAAGCCAAGAAACGTACAACAACTTAAGGCCAATATCCGTGAAGATGTGACGACGTTGGGACCTGAAATCCTAAAAAATGTTATGGAAAATGCTTTGAAAAGAGCACGTCAGGTCGAAGCAAATAGTGGGCACCATTTGAGAGATATTAGCTTTAAAACATGATGTGAAGATATTTCCAAACCCTAATTTAAATTCTAATGAATGCAAGAAGTCGGAAACGGAAACGTTATTCTTCAAACAAATCTTAACGATGGCATAATGTCTGAAGTTGTGTATTAGGTTGTACCAAGTGAAATGTCGGATTTTATGTAAAAAATTAAAAGTCAATATTTCTTTTTAAAAAATAAACTAAATAAAATTTTATTTAGTCAAAATATTTGACTTCTATAACTTCTTCCACCTTGACTTAAGATCTATTATTCCCTTCTTATAGAAGCCTTGGTTTTTGACGATAAAAGTTTTTAAACGCTTCCATGACCTCTGCTTGGTTTCGGAACACATTTTGCCGACAAAATGACGCCAGACTGCGGAAGAGGTGATAATCTGTTGGAGAAATAACTGGAGAGTACGGTGGGTGCGGAAGAGTTTCGAATCCCAGCTGTAGCAGCCTTGGTACGTAACGCGAGGTTGGACGCAACAGCATCGAACCATGCCTATTTGCCAACGCAGGCTGCTTTTCAGCCAATTTTGTATGCATTATGTCGATTTCTTGACAATATTTGATTGTGGGCGCCGTGGCGGAGTGGGTAGGTGCGTCGACTCCTACACTCGATGTTGTCGGTTCGATTCTCGAAAAATCACCTAAAATTTTTTCACGGCTCCACTTCTTTCGTGTCACTGACAATGGTCCAAAAGTATAACTGTCTGGAAAAAGCTTCTCAATTTCGCCGTTCGGAGTCGGCATTAAACTGTAGGTCCCTTCCACTCGTGAGAGAACAATAGCACGCGCAACACGAGTGGTCGCTGAGAAGCTAGGCCCAGGTCCACCTCGGACTGTAGCGCCGCCATTATATATGTATATATACAATATTTAACTGAATTTATCGTTTCCCCCGGTTGAAGAAATGAAAAGTGGATTGGTCCTTTCGATTGTCATCATAATCTTTTCTGGGTGAAGACCAAGTTTGGGGGTGTGCTTAGGGTTTTCGTCTGCATCCAACCACTGCTTAGATTTTTTACGATAAGCATAAAATTCACTTTTCATCTCATGTGATTATACGGTGCAAAAACGGTGCATTGCGGTGCCTTAGACTCAGCGATGCACAGGTTTTTTTTTGGGGGGGGTTTTTTGAAACTCTTCTGGAGCACTCAGATTCAAAACTGGTCCAGGTCCAGCTAGCAACCTACTCCAGTGCCGTTAATTTGATCCCAACGGCAGATTCGATTTCACTGGGATTCGAACCTAGGACCCTTCTAACTTGGAGCAGGCACTTAACCAACTGCGCCATCCAGTCGTATCACACAGGTTTCTAAATGTCGTAGTTTTTGGGCCTCGTTCAATTCATGGGGTATCCACTTGTCGAATTTTTTCACTTTTCCTATTTGAGATAGGTGTCAACTTATTGTCATGAGGGATACTCTCATGTTGCGTGCAATGCCCTGCACCAGTTTTGTTGGGTCTGCATCCACCGTTTCTCGTAAAATGGCGTCGTCAAGTACCGTTTCCGGTTTCTTACTCTGTTCGTTTTCGAGGCTTAGATCTCCCGAACGGAACTTATCAAACCAAAGCCGAATGGTGCGTCCGTTCACCGCTATATTCTGAAGTGCTTCATTTACAGTGCCTCACAAAAATATTCGGAATTATGTTTTTTCCTGGATCCTAGTTTGTTGCATTTTGTTGTTGTTGCAGACAGAAAACATGCATTATTTTTCTTGATTTTTTTGTTAACAAAGAATAAATGTTGAATTGAAACTGCTTTTTTATTATAATTATAATAATTATTTGTTGCTTAACAATACTAAAATCTAGAAAAAAAACCTAATTCTGAATATATTTGTGGGGCACTGTATGTTTTTGACTGCCAGAGACGAATTATGTCCCAGTTTGAACTCGTAAAGGAAAATTGTACAAATTTGAACCGTCGACAGAATGATATAAAAATTCCTGGAAAAAAAGAACTGTACTTGCATGCACATGCTACTGTATCCTATAAAAAAAAAGTTCACTGTGTTCTACAGATGTTCAGTCGACAGCTTCAAATTGAGGACTAAGTGAAAAATCCGACATTTCATGTGGTACAACTTTGTATAAACACTAATTACAGAATATATTCTCTCTATTGAATGCAAATAAATGTTTTTTTAGTAAAATTTAATGGGTTTTGTTTAAAATTAACGTTAGTACTTACTTAAAAAAATCCCAACAATCTTTCACATTTTATATCCTAAAGAGTGCCGGTCTCACGTGATGTAAAAAAGTTTTCAAAAAAATTGAATCCCATATCAATACCCTCGATAGGGTAACTTTCGACCACAATTTATACCCGCTGAACCTTGATAAAGCCACCATGCCGTCGGCTACCGCAGATTGGGGGAAAAAAAACGTTGACGCAAAAGTCGATTTTCCAACCCTCGGGAATTATTCCATATTGATGTCGTCCGGAAGAGGATATGAGCCGGCACATCGCATGTTCCAGAGACTATCAAAGTGCTGCACTCCTACAATCAATATGTCGTCAATTTATGTGCTTACCCCACTAACCCGCGCCACCTCATAGGGTTTTGTGTTTTATACCCTGGAACCGCTTCCAGTGAATGATGTCAGAGTGCAAGGCGTGTGTGGCGGCGTGTATGCATTTGGAGACAATGGGGGCGATGCGGTCATGGAGAAACGGTTTATGTTCATCGCTTTCTCGTTAAAGTCCAATGGGAACTGAGAGCGGGAGCGTGGTAATATAAAGAGTTGGTTGTATGGGTTATGAGGCAAGACCAGTTGCGGAGTAGATAAACATGGGACTGTAGTTTGTAGCTGGGGTTTTTTGGATTAATTGCCGTCTTGGGGAAATGTTTATGACACCAAATTCTACTCAATCGCGCAGAGTTGTGTACTCATTTTACAAGTGGAAATATTGACACTTCAAGGACAAAGAAATTATCCCACAGTAAGACCCGCCAAATGCATGGCGCAGTTAGTTAAGTGCCTGCCCCAAGTTAGAGGGGTCCCAGGTTCGAATCCCAGTGAAATCGAATCTGGTCCAGTCACCATTTGCCGTTGGGATCAAATTAAGGGCACTGGAGTAGGTTGCTAACTGGCAGTACAATGGAACAGTTTTAAATCTGAGTGCTCCAGTAGCGTGTCAAAAATCAACCGAAAAAAGGACCCCCAAGCCCAAGAATTGACACCACAGTCCTTCGAGCCAGAAGTCAAACCAATGAATGAACAGCGAATAACAGTCTAACGTTAAGATCCCTTCGGTTATCAATATCAGAATAAACCATCCTGCCCGCCGCGCAGCTAAGATCAGATTTCAAGAACAGAAAGTTGTAGGAAGTGATTATCAAGCTCTCTCCGTCCATTCGGAAGTCATATTTATCAACGTTAAGCTCAAGCAATGGCAACCATCCTCCTAGCATTCTCCGCTCCTCATGGTTCATTAAAATTCACCTCAAACTGTGGGCTCTTCCCACCCACTCAGTCGCACAGCAAAAGCCAAAATAGACTTGACGCAATTTCAACGCGTCTCATCGGCAAACAGTGAGACAAACCGGATCCTTTTTGGGATATTAATGAGTACCCCAGCCATCTGTTACCCCTGATTAAACTTTCCACTCAGCATCCTCGTCGCATGGCGATAAAATAATCCTCTCGGGAGTGGTTTTGCTGCAATTGTAGCTGCTCAACGCGCGGGTCGCTTTGTCAATTGAATCCTGGCTCAGCTTCGTTCCGTCCTTGTTTCAATTCAATGCGTATACACAAGTCTGCAAGGATACATTCGAATCGCATCGCATCAAGGACACAAGTGTGTGCCAGTGTATACCCTCCGAGTGATGTTAAACAATTTTCGCCATAAGAACAGCGACAGCCGCTGCGGCTGTGTTCGTTATGAGCGCCCGCACTACCACAGAAAATTCGAATGAATTTCTTTGCGCATTATACGCCGACAAGGCTCCTCGGGTAACCCGCTGCCGCTGCCGAGGACGACGTTGACAAAATTGAAATTTATGGTTGCTCGTGGCATGCGTTGTATTTTAATTTCAGCCATTTACCCACACACGCACCCACCTAAGCAGGATGTAACGATTTTTTTCATCTGTCACACAATTTGACATAATTTTTCTGTCATCCGGCAGCTAACAGGATATCAAATCGAAACGCAGGGATGTACAGCGTGGCTGCTTTCCGGCGGAGGGTTGTGTGTTCAAAAAATGACAAACACGACGATTGACTACCTGACAGTTGGCTGTTGACGTTGCCTGGTGATTGAGGATAGTCAGAGAGACAGGAACAATGACACGAGGAATTGAGTGTATGTGATCTGCACGAAACGGACGAGAGGGATGGACCGAATCTGAGTTATGATTACTCCGCCCTGTTGACAGTGGTGATGATGACGATTTCGTGACAGTCGTGACAATGAACTGAGCTTCCAACTCTGTCGTCAGTCACTCAAAACAAATCACCAATCGGGAATCCCCTTTTAATTCTTCAAATTGCTGATGTGAAATTATTTTTAAAAATATCCGCACAGGCGGCGGCTTTAATTTTCAATTAGAACAATGCTCCGCAGGCTTCCAAGCGGGGCGGCACCGCAGCGTGCAGCTAATAGAGTGAAATGATGAAGCCACGGCAAGAAATTTCACTTGAAAGTGATTGCTGAGAATAATTTATGTTGGGAAATGGAAATGGAAACGTGAGAACGGTGTTAAGAGTGGATGAGACAAGTGGTTTGGTTTGACAGTTGGGATTTTGGAAGAAGATGCGTTGGAGCGAGTGTGGTGTGAATTTTTCATTCTTCCAAATTGAATTTAAACGGGAATGAGGGTAAGAAATAATGACAAACTTACAAATTGGCCGAAGATTGAAGTAGGCCTTAATTTGGCTGTTAATGGACTGGAATAAATACCATATAGAATGAATATTTTAATTAAAACGAAGCCTGGAGGCTCTGAGCCTGATGGTCCCGTGCACACTGATTCCAGTCATCGCGGCTAAGTTGTCTTGCTTCCGCGATCATTTCGTCTATCCTTTCCTACTCAAACTTGGCTTGGATTTAAAGACTTTCTTAGCTGGAACAGTGGCGTTCATCAGCTCGATGTGACCGAGTCAGTTTGGTTGACCGATTTTTGCTTTCCGGACTATGTCCAAATCCTCGAATAGCTCTTCTTCCTTCCACGCAAATCATATATTCGATGCAGAATTATTCCTTGGAGCCTACAGCAAATCAGCTCTGCAGTCCTGCTAATCGTCCAGCTTTCGACTTGCAGGATTAGGGATTTCTAGCAATACTTTGGTTCTTCGCTCAAGCATCCACATCCCTCAAATCACAATGCAAACGAAGATCAATCGGCTTCAGTTCGTGCATCAATTAAATGTGGAAAGCATATAGACCCCGTTAAGTGTTCAAGATCTTCCACATGTCAAGTTATGATTAAAGGGCATACGAAACCAAAGCTTATGTCAAAACCAAACGAAAGCAAAGAGAAGCATCGTCAAACTTCAAAGTGTCCACAATATTTTTTAGAAACTTAAGGAGACTCAAGCCGTCAACTGACATTTGCATACGTTCGAGTGGAGAGCGATTAATTTCGCTCCCTCGTAAGTAGGTACAACTAAACGAACTTAACGAAACTGAACGAACTTGACGAAACTAAAATAACTTAACGAAACTGAAAGAACTTAACGGTGCTGAACGAAAGTAACGAAATTTAACGAACTCAATGAAACTGAAAGAAGCGGTTATTATAGCCACAGTCCATCATTTTTCGCTCGGTTCCTTCAGTTCTCTTATGATTCTCTATAGCCGTAAAAGATGGCTGTGATGATGACGAAAACATAAGCTTATCTCAAAGCTAAACGAAAAATAACCAGAAACATCGTCAAGTTTCAATGAGTCCATGATTGTTTATAGAAACTTAACTATCCTTCAGTCGTCAACAGATATTTGCATACGTGGAAATCGAAATATTCAGAAAAGCGAACAAACTTAACGAACTTAACGAAACTGAACGAATTTAATGAAACTGATCGAACTTGACGAAACTAATGGACTGAACGAAACTGAACTAACCTAACGAAACTGAACCGTACGAAAACTTTATCTTATCTCAAAACTAAACGAAGAGCAACCAGAAATGTCGTTAAGTTTCAATGTGTCTATGGTTGTTTATAGAAACTTAAGTACCCTTCATGATATTTGCATACATGAAATTCGAATCATTCCGCATAACTAGGCAAAGTGAACGAACTTAACGAACTTGACGAAACTGAACGAAGCGATTATAATAGCCACAGTGTATCATTTTTATGTATTCTCTTGGTTTCTTAAATTCTTCTAAGATTCCTTGCGGCTACAATCCGAGGTGGACCTGGGCCTAACTTCTCAGCAACCACCCAAGTTGTGCGTGCTATTGTGCTCTCACGAGTGGAGGGGACCTACAGTTTAATGCCGATTCCGAACGTCGAGATTGAGAAGCTTTTTTCTTGACATTTATACTCTTTGAGCATTGTCAGTGACTCGAAAGAGATGTAGCCGTGAAAAAATGTTTGATGTTTTTTTCCGTGATTCGCACTGACGACCTCGAGCGTAAGAGTCGACGCACCCACCCACTACGCCACGGCGCCCACATAAACTGGGTGTTCCATAAACTGGGCTGATATTCAGTTTGAGCATTCTAGGGTGTTACTTGAATTTGATTAGTGATTTAAAAATTAAATGTGCTACGAAGAGACGAGTACAAGAGCTATAAATTGTAAACGATGCACACGCTTGTGTCTTTTCATGATGATTTGCCTAGAAACACTACACACTCATCGCTCAGATTAACTAAAACATTTCTTGACTGAGTATAGCCAGACTGACGTACAAAATATAACACGCCATAACATAAGCCAACATCTGGTCATAAAGCGCAATGACTCAGAAAACTTAAGACGCCACAAAACAAATTTACATTAACAATGCTTGTGCTTGCCAAAACTGAGCGCATCAGCATTTTGCATTTTTTTTCGCTCCAATTCACCATTTCTCCGTTTCCCAGAGGCTATTGCAAAACGCATAAAATCCCGCAGAAGTATGCAGCTGCTTAACCGAGCATTCCACAACCCTGCCATGCTGACCATTTATTTGAAAACCCCAAAGCTGCGGTATGCTACTGCGAGCGCTCTTCAGTCCAACACGCGATTCCATCAACTGTTTCAATCCCACACAATCATTGCAAGTTAATGTTCCGGCAAAGCACACTCTTTACCATCATGCGACTCCGCCACTGCAGCTCATTTCGCTTCAAAGTCCCATTCAAATTTCCATGGAAAGGATATTAACCGAGTCCTTAGGATGCCAAGAAATGCATCCTTTGGTTTGGTTATCTAGGAACAGCAGACTGCGGTTCCCCCCCAGAATGAGATGTAAGACATCCTCAAAAGACATGATGGGAGAGTGGCAAGCGAACAAAAACGAAGTGCCCTTGTGTGTGTACAAAACAAACAAAAGTTACGGAGCAAGAACTCCGCAGGAACAAAACGTGCAGCCACTGCATTGAGGCAGAGCTTTAGTAATTTGCCTTTTTATGGAAAGTTGCCACACAGCATCATTAGAGGGATTAAGTACACACAACGCACGGACCAATGCGTGCTGAAGTACTTCAAGAAGGCAACGATAACTGCCATGAGGATGTGCTTGCAAACGGATTGAACACAAAAAGGGAAAGCAATCGGTTTTGCAGAAGAAGCGGAAAATTAGATTTTGTTTTTGCGAGAGTGTGCGGAGCGAATAATGTAATGATACTAATGGATTCATAATTGCAATGAACGATATCCGGTAGTTGAATCCTTTTCGGATCACCGCACTCCAGTGCCTGAGGGGCAGTCTTTGATTTCGGAAGCGCGCAAGGGCGCCGTCCGGCTGGCCTGTAAGTGGATTACATTTCCTTCAAGGATTGTGCGGTCTACTGATGGAAATTGAAACTAATTCGATTTTCAGACCAATGTAACGATTTGATGAGGGTTTTCTTGTTGAATACGGAAGAATTTGGTTTCAATGGGATGTGAGAGTCGAAATGATTTCTATTTTGGAATGAAAAAACATGAGATGATTCTGAGATGGTTCAGCGGTACAATACCTTCTTCAGGAAGTGATTTGAAGGAATCAGTATATGATAGGAGAAAACTTGAGGAGAACATTTTCTTACGTTTAAAGTTGTTGGCTTGTTAGCGTAGACTAAGGGCTTGATGAAGCTCCAGAGAAAGTAATCGATTGGTGTTAAGTCGCATGATCGCGGCGGCCATTTCATGACCGCTCGCCGTGAGATGACTCAGTTGCCAAATTTCTCCTTCACAACATCGAGCATTGCGTCCCTTGTACGAGTATGGCATGTAGCACCGTCTTGTTGGAACCACAGCAGGGATATACCGATGGTGTCGATCTCTGTCCACAAAAAGTCGGTTTACATAGTTCAATACCTGAGACCATTGACAATAACTGTGTCTCCTTTCTCATTTCGAAAGAAATAAGGTCCAATGATGCCGCCACAAACGTCCTATCTTTGTGGATGCATTCGTGCTCGAATAAATGTGGATTGTGTTTGCTCCACTAACGGTAATTTAGCTCGTTGACGTTTCCACTGAGGCAAAAATTGGCCTTGTCAGAGAAGTTGATTTTTTAGCCTACATCTGGATCTCCGGGCAACATTTCCAGCTCCCAATTAGAGAACTCCCGCCGTTGTTTATGATCGTCCAATTTGCACAATCTTAAGCAGATATAGGCCCAAATCCAACTGCAAAATAACGTGGGTTGACCCTTTGATGATCACCAATTGAGCTGCTCGACTTAATCCACATTTCTGGGTCTTTTTCAATACCGGCCCCTAAGGCGAGTGTGCTTTCTTTATTTCGCACCAATTTCTGTCTGGTTGGTGACTTAAGAGCTAAAAGAGTGTACTAACGTGAAACTGTTCCATGGTTCAGCGAATTGCCTGCACACTGAAACCATGATGACGACCGACCTCACGATGAAATTCACGTTGCGTAATTAGAACAGAGTGGGCGCCGTGGCGTAGTGAGTAGGTGCGCCGACTCCTACGCTCGATGTTGTCGGTTCGACTTCCGAAAAAACACCAAACATTTTTTCACGGCTTCACCTCTTTCGAGTCACTGATAATGGTCCAAAAGTATAACTGTCTAGAAAAAGCTTCTCAATCTCGTCGTTCGGAGTTAGCATTAAACTGTAGGTCCCCTCCACTCGTGAGAGAACAATAGTACGCACAACACGAGTGGTTGTTGAGAAGCTAGGCCCAGGTCCACCTCGGACTGTAGCACCGCCATTATTATTATTATTAATTAGAACAGAGCATGAATTTCGATAATATTTTTTAACAATTGATGCACTTTCGACAAGTGTGAGACGATGGATGATGAAACGGGAAGACTTTCTGAATATTTTGACAGTCAGATGTCATTGGCAGCTTTGATAAATCCTGAAACATAATGATGGGAAATACTATCAATGGTATCTGGTCACCCTTTATAAGGGGTATTTCATTAAATTACCTTTAAATTAAAATTTAAATTTAAATAGAACAGAGTGTGTGTGAGATATTATCAATATTTTTTTAAACGGCTAGCGATGCCATTATAATATGTGGAATATAACATTGTTCAAATATTTTCCGCGGCTTGTCTGAGTGGCGCGCATCCGAAATATCAAATTTTCCATGACTCTGGCGCATAAATCAGGCTGAATTTAACCGATGGCATGGGTTATATTGTCTTTGAGGGCCACTTTGTGGCTTATTCGCATAAGCCTGAGACATCAGAAAACGCCACGAGCAAAAGCCTAACGGGGTCAAATCGCACGTGGCCAGTTTACATCACCTCCACTTGAGATGACCATGCCCTGGAACCAAACATTGGAACTGCAGAGTTTCCAATGTGGCGTGCGCTGTGTGGCACGGCGTCCTTTAGAAACCACATGTCGTTGGTGTCCATATCACCCAATTCAGGCCAAAAGAAGTTGGGCATCACCGACCTATAGCGCTCGCCGTTGACGGTAATGGCCTGGCCAACGTCGTTCTTAAAGAAGTATGGACTGATGACGCCGCCAGCCTAAAATCCAGATTAGACAGCGATTTTTTCGAGATGCTTGGACGCTCTTGGACCTCATGTGAATTGGTACCGTCCCAAATTCGTTAATCTTGTTTGTTGACGTACCCGGTTATCTCATCGCTTAAGATGACTTTTCGATGAAAATTAGGGTCAGTTTCCAACTGCTCCAGAGCACATTCAGCGAACACACGTCGTTGTATATTGTGGTTTACCTTCAGCAAGGTAAGGGTGCAAGGGCAGGCCCAAGTCACGACGCAAAATTCGCCAAGTTGTGGTCTGCGAAAAGCCAAGTTCTTGTGAGCGACGCAAAGTCGATTGCCTCGGATTCTCTTGCACACTCTCACGGACAGCGGCGATGTTTTCGGCAGATCTTGCGTTTCGTCGAGGTACGGGTGTTGGTTTATCGTTTACTGAACCAGAAGACTCATGTTTTAGCTCAATCTTTTTAGATTTTCCAGCTTCTGAAAGAAGTAACTACAATCTCCTTCCCATTAGCGAAGAAATTATATTATTATATTTTTTCTTCGTACCCGTAACTTCTGCTGTAGTCGCTATGGGGTTGCCTAGACGCATAGTATGAGCAGCTATTGGAAAGTGCACATCTGTGTGCACATCTTTGCGGCATCTATGGAACTAATAATTTGCTCCCATTATTTTGACACCCAAGATCACCGTTGCGACTAAGGTAAGGGCACCGAGGCCGTAGGGGCTTGTGCGGCGACCCATACGCACTTGACTTTCACAGCATAGTTTCAAATCCCAGCACGAGCAACAATTTTTCAAAACAACATTTTTCACGTCTCCACCTCTTTCGAGTCATTGACATTGGTCCAAGAGTATAACTGTCTAGAAAAAGCTTCTCGATCTCATCGTTCGGAGTCGGCATCAAACTATAGGTTCCTCCCACTCGTGAGAGAACAATAGCACGCACAACACGAGTGGTTGCTGAGAAGCTAGGCCCAGGTCCACCTCTGACTGTGGCACCGCCATTATTATTATTAAGACCAGCGTTGTCCTTGTCCCTTAGTCCGAGCATGCTTGAAATGGTTTTGAAATGAGCTCAAGGGTATCCGCAAAAATGAACAAATGTCGTTTTGAGAGCAATACAAATTTGATATAATTTTTATCCCCTCCGCAAGAAAAATCCTTATTATTGGCCATGTAATAATGTGTCCAAATCAACTGTACAGACATGAAGATTCTGAGAGAGGGTTTTTGAAAACATGCAATTGTGGCACGAAATGGAAAATACCCCCCAACAGCTCCACCATTCACAAGCGAAGCACGAGTACTCCATTTGCCACTCACCTCCGGCTGACAGCTCTTAATTATTCAGTTTCGAACTCATTTGCGATTCGTCAATCAAACATGACATCGTGTGTTCTCTGCGATGGGACAGGTCGACATGAGGATGCAGCCAATAATAAATTAAATTTCCCCTCTGCGGTCAATGAAATAGATTCCGATTCCGATTCCGATTCCGATTCCATTATGCCCAACCCCCGATGGAAAGAGGTCATTAGACATTTTTTTCTCCACTCTCAAGCATCTCTCACCAGGAGAGAACTTTTTCAGAAAGAATTCACACTGCCATTGGCATCGCCAACAATAAGACTCCACTGAACCGTATCATTCCCATTTTTTGCAGCACCTCCAGTGACATTATGTGCTTTCCCAGTGCATCCGTTCTCAGCCGTCTCCAGTCAGCTGCAAACGGGATATGATATATGATCGAAGGTTGGTTTTTTCTTTCCATTCTCCTTCTCTCTCCCTTTCGCTCGCCACGTCCCTTTAGCCATTAAAACCAAATTAAATAGTTCATTGATTTGGAAGGAACGAGGAAATAGTTTTATCTCTCGCCGTGCTGTGCCAAAATTCCTTGGCTCATCCCGTCCGAAGACAGTATCTGGAGATCCAAATCATTCCATTAGGTGTGAATGAAAGGTATCCAACAGCGGCCGGACCCAAGCTCGTTTTACGCATGCCGCCCTGGTGGGTATGGTGTCAGTCGGTGAATGAGCGAAAAGGACCTTTTTGGGATTCAAATTCGAAGTTCCAAGCCGAATGCATAATTCAAGACCGAGGATTTGTTAAATTGCAAATAAATTTTGCCAACGAAGGGCACTCTGGGCGGGAAGACCACCGACAAGAAAAAGAATCACAATTTGGACGTTCGGTTGTGTAACTTCGAATCGATTGCCAAGAGGGGAGTACGTGGGATCTTCTTCTCACAGGACTTTCCCCCTCCCCGCCAGCAACCCGAGTGTATCCTTTTTTATCTGCCAATATTGCGGTTCAATATAGATTGAGATTTAGCGGGATTTATCGTGTTCAGTCGATAAGAGGGAGTGGGCACCCACACACAGTCAAGGTCTTATGCATTGTTTTATCCAAAAAGAGACATCCTTCGAACGAAGACACAATTTGCACTGAATGCGAGAAGATATCCCTTTTTTCCGAAGCCAAAATTATTCAAATCCTCCCCAGGACCATTTACGACTTTCCATCCAACCGATGGGCGGATGTATCTGCCTCGTGTGTCCCCTAAAGGACTCACACATAATGTTGTGCTGTGCGGTACCCTTTCGCTCGGGTGGATGGGCCCAGATAATGTTTCTGCATAAAGATTTATGTGGTTAGTTTCGGGGAAGCAATTTACTTGGAATATGTCCGGCATTTCTGGTCACCAAAAATCTACGAGTTGTAAAATTCCTGGACCGTCAAGAGGGCGGGATGTTGTTATATTTTGGTCTTCTCATTTCAGGGCTTTGCTCTTCTGATGGATGGAATTTGTAATGGGGCTTAGCTTCACCCCACCAGCAGGCATCCCGACTGGCAGAAGTCATCGTGTAAGTTCGTCGGACATAGATCTCACTCCAGTTGAATGTATGGAAAATTAATTATCGAGTCTCAGGAATTCTGTTCAGAATAATTCAATTTTCATTTTAATGACCGCTTTTCGTTTTTGGGAGCTTGACAGAAGAGTCCAGTTCCTGGAGTTCTTTGGTCTAGGCCGGGGCAGACAGATGAGGGCAGTTTTGCTCGACATTTTGTAAATAGTTTTCCAAGGATTGTTCGGGAAGTGATAGACACTTTCTTGAAGAAAGTATTTACTACAATGAAGGATAAAAGTCATAGATAATGGCGCTTTGGATGGTTCAATTCCTCAAAAAGGGAGCATGTCTGAGGTCCTATGCATGCTGGGTGAGAGGCTTAAACATTTTTGAGTGAATTTCGAAATAATTTTTCAAGTTTCTTTGAAAACCAATGAAGACGTAGACATGTGAATAGTTTTGGAGCCTTCACAGAGAATGTGATCAAAAATTCCTAGACATTCGGTTTTCAAAGCTCATAATATACTTTAAGGACGTAGTTGGGGTGGATTCTGCTCCAGTTAACAGTTCAAACGTTTATTGCCTTTTACATCAGATTATAAGAGACGGGGATTTTAAGGTTCCATCTACAAAAACGGAACCTTTATAATATCGGTGTGTTCGTCCGTCTGTCGTATCTGTCACACTTCTTTATCTCCTTCATTTATAAAGATGTCAGCATGATGATTGGAATTAGGTACTTCAGGCCTAGATATCATTGCCCATACACCCAAATCGAGCCATTTAGGGGTGCCTCTCGTATAGGTGAAGTAGCCATTGATTTTCGACGCACCCCATCGAGTGATATGTCAATCGACAGATCTTTTGAAATGAGGTGGAGGTTTGCTTCAACACTTTCTGATCCAATGTTCCATTTGAAAAATATGGAGCTCCAACGTTTACCTTAATGCGCCCCTGCTTTTTCTAAACCAAAGTGATTAAAAATCTGAACAAATCACAAAAACTTAGTTCCAATTTGAGCATTCTTGCCCTAAAGTATTGATATGCGAAATTTTAATATCTGAATACGCTGTTTTGTAGACCTCTGCGTAAGCTTTTAAATAATATTAATAGCGTTACAGTCCGAGGTGGACCTGGGCCTAGCTTCTCAGCAACCACTCGTGTTGTTCGCGCTATTGTTCTTTCACGAATGCAGGGGACCAATTGTTTAATGCTGACAAAAAACAGAGAGATTGAGAAGCTATTTCTAGACAGTTATACTCTTTGACCATTGTCAGTGAATCGAAAGAGATAGAGCCGTGAAAAAATGTGACGGAACCTTCCCCGTGTGACTACAGCTCGCACTCGCCAAGTTTTTTTTTTTATGTAATACCGCTTATAATTAAGCCATTGGTGTGATAAGACTGTTTGAAGATGTGACAAATATCAAAGAAGTTCAATGAGAGCTTATTTGGAAGAAGGAGTTAGAACATCCCCCTTACCTACTTTCATAGAACATTTTGTTGAAAACACGACCGCACTGGATCAGGGTACTTCCTGATATTGTAATATTTTAATTACAACATTTACTCTTTTATTTTTTCTGCTGCTAAAATCAAGTGGAATAAAATGCCTGCACATGGACTTACATCATTTGAATGGCACAACACTAGAGGGTCTAGGCATAGTTATACTTCTCCAAGTGTGTAACTGATACGATAACAAATGGGGATCGAGACATCCGGTAAACAAGGCATGAAGTTCTAGTGACAGGTATGCAGATTAGTCAAGAATTGGGAAATCTTTGAACAGGAAATTACTCAATGAAATAAATTTTGCCTTTACGGCGATTTGATTTGAAACTTATCACAAAACGAAGGTCAGTTACACTATTTCCTTTTCACCGTTTTCCTTTCCCTTTTCATGCCGAAAAGCAATCATGGATCTAAATATCCCATCAACAGTACCACTTTTTAGACCACTGTAGAATAAACGGTATAAGTTCACAACGTCTTTGACATTATGTTGGTTTCTTATAGACCAACTCTTCACCACTCGAAGTGGTATCGATCACCGCCATCACAACAGCAATTATTTAAAAAAAAATTCTTCTATCGTCCAATGTTAACAGGGCCAAGAAAGTGAATGCCAGATGTTATCTTAAGTTTCTGGTTTGACCGTCAATATCAAAAACGGTTTGAGACAAGACGACGCGTTATCCTGCGACTCCTTCAACATCGCTTTTGACTACTTTGTGCAATACTATATAGAGGCAGATTAATGAGACGTTTACGGCAAATAAGGCGGAGTAGCTTTAAATGGATCGCACGTTAAGTGAGGGCTACACAAAGCATATGGTGCCAGCAGTAAGGATTCACACCACCAATGACTTGTCCAAAATGCAACAATGGGCAGCTATAACTTCGAGGTAGTCTATAATCAAGGAAATAGAGTCGGAAATAGAGACGGCAGCAGCAACATAAGTATTTCCCTCTTCGATTGCTGTTCTTTTGGCGTCAAGAAGCAAAGTCTTTATATAAGACCTTCCTGTCATGCTATATGGTACACAGGGAGATGAAGATGATCTTGATCATTTCCACACGAAGATGACGCGCTTTGTCTTTTTTTTCATTTACGTTGACGGTGAAGGAAAGGAAAATTTGAACTATGAACTTTAAGGATATTTTAGCGACATCGGCATAGCTACCTGTGTACATACTTAGGTCATGTTAAATGGACACTACAGCTACGACCCAAAAGGACTTCAAGTCCAAATCGAAGAAACAAGACAGTAAGGGACGACCCTCACATTCGCAGCACTGGACGAGAACAAATACTGTGGAGCGCACAAGTTAAAACGGACTTCAATTAATTTGGAATGCGGTGCTGCAAAGATTCGACAAAAGATGACGCTGACTGGAGTGGCATGCAGATTAAAACCCAATTGCTCTCCGGACCACACTCGAAGGAGAAGAAGATTTAGGTTGATATTACTACAGAATGAAATTTTGCTTGGTCTAGTGTGACATTCACAACGTGACTAATAGAAAAATTCAAGTTGTTTATTTCCTTTTGTCAATCAGGGTGTACTACAGGCAAAGCAAATGATTTATTGAGTCAACTCCAATTTAAAAAATCATGTTTTCCAGCTTTTTTCATCTAGACCTAATCACACAAGCGATAGTTTCAATGAACTATGCTATCGTGTGACGAATTCAAATCAAATTTGAAATGAATCGAACTGACCAAGTATTTTCAGGACAAAATTGAAAAATCACTGCGAAAACTAAAATAATTCGATGTTAGGGTGTTACGATGGCATTTCCAAGTTAAGTCAAAACTCCTAACTCGAAGGGGCAAAATCCTGCTCTACAAAACCGTTATCATGCCAGTCTTGCTATATGGAGCTGGCAGTTGCCCAATAAGCATTACGGCAGATCTGGTTATTGGTACCTGTGTCCAATATGTGGGTGCCGTGGCGTATTGGCTGGGCGCGTCGACTCCTATGCTCGAGGTCTAAGGTTCGAATCTTGAAAAAATTATCTAACATTTTTTCACGGCTCCACCTCTTTCGGCTGACTGACAATGTTCAAAGAGTATGACTGTCTAGAAGAAAGCTTCTCAAAAATCGCCATTCGGTGTCGACAATAAACTTGTAGGTCCTCCACTCGTGAGTGAACAAAAGCATGCACAACTAGCGCCGCTATTATTATGTCCAATATGTCATCCTGCCTGCGAGAAAGGTTGCTGCTGGATGCTGCGAACCTTACGTAGTTTGGTCGACTAAGCCGGTTCGGCCAAATCGAGCACATCAAGGCTTCAGCTGAGAGTCTTCGAATCCGAGCCATCATGTTTAAAAGGGAGAAAATGACCGAACCTCCAGTAAAAAACTCAAGTGAACAAGTGAGCAAGACTTTAACGAACAAAATTCTTCTTTTTCTTAGTTCAGGTGGCTATATGCTGATTCCGAAGGGAAAATTAAGCTTTTTTGGTATGTTATACTTTGTAATCATTGCCAATGACTCGAGAGAGGTACACCGTAAAAATTAGTGTGTTTCCGGTGTCGAATCATGGACTTTCAGCACAGGAGTTGCACACCTACAAACTGCGTCAATGTGGCCACAACGAAAAGGCTGCTTTTCGCCGAAAGTTACTACACCCAGATTAGCAAAACAGTTCCTTCGTCGAAATATAGGGTGATAGGGTACCACTCGTTTTATTAGCCTTAGAATTGGTTAACAAACTCCGCTCATCATTTTCTATTTGTTACTTCTTCATTTGGCACTCATGCTTCATACAGAGTATATCACCTTTCTGGAAAGGGGTAGTGCCATTAAAGTTGTATGCGCTTTCAAGCGTGGAATAGCTTTCTTGAAGACATCGTTTCTCCTGAAAGGACCACTAACACTATCTGCTCCAGCATCATATGTTACATTAGTGAGGAACACACTGCAGATTTAAAAGAAAACAACCGCATCCATGTATACAGCCACCTAAACAAGTGATTTATTGCACCACTCACTCCCTTTCCCTAACTTAAAAAAAATCAATGAAGTTGCAAATCCTCATTTAACCTTGTCAAGCCATTCTTGACAGTGATACTTAAAAACACAAGGACCCCTACGACCATTTATCAATTTCTCACACCCACCAAAGTCCCAAGCGATTTTTAAGTGACATATGCTTCAAGCACTAATTGCTCCCATTCCTCACTCGCAGTTGGGGGTGGGGACTAACTGCTTTTAGACAAGTTGTTCAAATTATTCCCTTCCCCGACTGACAGTGCACTGTCATGCAAATTGACTGACATGCTCCGAGGGTATCGCGTCTCCCCAACTAACTAAGGGTTTCTTCGCCCGAAAAACTTTTTCCAACCAACAACCACCGCACGCTGCCGCATGAAGAAGAAGATCTCCTCCCCGTAGTCATTCGTTCGCCGAACCGAATTTCGAAATGACACGGAGTGCTGTTGAACCGAAAGGAAAAAAACGCGACAACAATAGTGGAGCGAAGATGCATCAACATCCATAGGACAACACATACAGCACCAAGGACACGACAGAACACTGTGCACACCCATGAACTATTCAACAAGCGACTAAATAAAGATAAACACCACACAACAGGAACAAGAAACTAGGTTAAAAGGAGACTGAAACGACAGACACAAGGCATGGCAAAGAACGGAGGGGGAGGGGAGGCGAGGAGCTAACAACCAGTGTCGTAGTTTGAGTGGCAGCTTCAGTGTCACCCGAGAAGGATCCAGAGCAGAGTCTACATCTTGGCTACATCACTCGTCAGTGCAGGGAAACCGAAAGGGAGGCGATGTAAAAGGGGCCTTAGTTACCAGTTCATTCTTCTCCTTGTTGGCTAACATTCGCTTATCATTTATTGTTATTGCTTCTTTTATTGTGATTGCCCAGCCTAAGGGTCTGATGGCGATAACGCCGGCATCGTGAGTACGTAGGGGACTCGCAATATGTTTTATGTGAGAGCATAGCTCTCCGGCACTAAGGGTGGACTGATGTGAACGACGTGGTTAAAGAGGTATTATCGAGGAAGATCTGCGGGGACATTGCGTGACTGCCAGAGTGTTCTTTGTGATGGGAAACTGTGAAGAGGAGGTGGGCTGATGTGCGAACTTAAAGGCGATGCTTAAAGGCAAATATTGTGGCAAATAAAAAAGAGAAGGACTGGAAAGGCTTTCAAAGCGTAGCACGAATGTCCCTAGCATCAGGACTTCCGAGGCGTGCCTTGAATGCGATTCCATCAGGTAGGCGACCGGTTGGCAGACCCAAGACGAGATGTTTGGACCAAGTCCAAACATTCGCCTGGTTGCGCTTGGGCATAGCTCCTGATGAGTTAGAGTCGATGGCGAAGAGCTCTCGTGCATGCATTGCCCTCGTGACCCCTTTAGGGGAACATGCGGGTCATCAGCTAGCACGATCTTTTGCCAGCTCGTCCAAGCCGGCCGAGGTCCCCCTCGACTTTGTTGCGCCACCTTGTACGTGGAAGTCCTCTGTTGCGTTGTCACACAGGCTCAGAGTCGAAGACTCTCCGGGCCGGAGCTAAGTTGTCCATACGCTCTACATGGCCTAGCCATCTTAGGCGTTGGATCCGTAGATCATGTCGCTGTACAGCCCATACAGTTCGTGGTTGAACCTTCTCCTCCAAATGCCATCAATGCAAACAGGACCAAAGACCGCGCGCAGAACTCTTTCTCGAAAAGACCAAGAGACTGTTCATCCGCTGGGGATATTGTCCATGCCTCTGCGCATGGACGATGTTTAAAAAGTCACATGACAGCGCGTCGCCTTGTCTGAAACCTTTTTGACATTGAAGGTCTCGGTAAATTCGTTACCGACCTTGATGGAGCAGCGAAAGTTGTCCATCGTCATCTTGCTCAGTCTGACGAGTTTGGCAGGAATGTCAAAACTAGACATGGCGCTGTATAGCTCGTCTCTATACACCCTGTCATATGCGGCCTTGAAGTTGACAAATAGGTGGTGTGTCGATCTTCATTTCTTGGGTCTTCTCCAGGATCTGCTCCAAGACTTGATCTATGGAGGGCTTCCGCGGCCTGAAATCACACTGATAGGGACTTATCAGTTTAGTGACGAAAGGTTTCAGGCATTCACACAGAATGATAGAGAAGATCTTATAGGCGATGTTAAGGAGACGACAGTTGGCGCAGTCAAAGGGGTCTACTTTTTTGTGGATCGGGCAAACGATACTTAGATTCCACTCATCGGGCATGCTTCCCTCCGACCATATCTTACAGATGAGCTGGTGCATGCGCCCAACCAGATCACCTCCAGCTGCTTTAAACATTTCAGCGGGCAGACTACCTGCACCAGCAGCTTTGTTAGACTTCAGTCTCGATATCGCTATCTTGACTTCGTCTAGATAGGGAGGACGGTATTCTCTTCTATCATCGTCGGTTGTGTTGAGTGGAACATTCCCTTCACATCAGTTATGCTATTTTTTTGGTCGACAGTAGAATGGCTTCTACTAAAGCCGAAGGACCAGACTTAAATGTCTACGCAGAACTCTTTCGAATACTTTATACTTTATCGGAAGAAGTGAGATCGTTTTGATATGAGTTTTTATTAGTTTGCGGCGGTATGATGATGTTCCTGCATTACGATCTCTCCTTGTCCGATTTATTTCTGCTTTAGCCTTATTTTAACATGCATCTCCTCAGTCTTTCTTGTTGATTTCTATTCGAGCAAGAACCTTTAATATTGGACTACGAAAATTTCAACAAGATTGCACGCAATTCGTAGAATTGATCTTAAAGCCATTTAATTACTTCCCTATCTCTGATATTGACAGCAATCAATGTGTTGGATTAAAGCATTTTCTGAGCTTAACCGCTCATCCGATTAAATCGAATCAGCTGCCAGCAACAGCAAACAAAGAAGAAGGACTCGCCACCACCCATCCGTAGCCGCAGGGTTTGCATTAGTCTTGATTAATATGCGGTTTCTTAGTGTTGGACTTACGAGGGGCACCATCTACGTTGCACTCTATTGTGAAGCCCTACTGAATGGCCATCAACAGTCCTCACTCACGCCTCCGCAGCAGGCGTTAGAAGTCGACTTACAGGCAATCAAATGCAAACAATAATTACAGGACGACGCCCATTTGCACAATGCAACATTCTATTTGTCTTTAACAATTTCGATTACTCGCCACCAGCCCACACTCGGTCATCGCGCAGCTTGCATTTGGCTGGTTGTGATGTGATCAAGCGAAATGATAAACAGAGGGTAGAATGGACTACGACGCGAATATATTGCCACACAAATACACACAGAAGAGCGCCCGCGGTTATGAACACAAGGACCCACGTTCCATCGTTGCACTGTGGCCCACCTTTGCACATAAATACGTACGAATTGCGATGATAAATGTGTCCCACGGTTCACATGAATTATTCCGTTTTTAATGGCAAAAGAAGGAAACAGGATGTGCTCCTTTCCGTGGAACGGGGAATCCAGCTCGGCGGGGCGTTGGCAGCAAAAGGATTATGATTAGGATACCGCAATTTTCAACCACAATCGCTTTGATTAATTTGAGTTGCTGCCTTCTGGTTGTGTCGGTGGTGAACCATGCGATTTCCTTTTCTCTTTCTCTGGTCTTGAAAGTGGTGAAATGGGAAAGGGGGAAGTGGAGTCTTAAGTGCTGGTGATGGTCACGGCGGAAAGTGGCAATTGAAATAAATTCGGTTGATAAGTGCTAGATTGGAGAGATGTTAAAACAATTAATCCATTGCAGACAATTAGTCTCTTTGTAGACCTTAAAAATCGTATTGCGGCCCTTCCGTCCGGGGTGAACTTGCACCTAGCTTCTGCAGAAACCCCTCGTTTTGCGCGTGCTTCTATTTCACTCTATTTCGAGTGGGGGCCCAAAAGTTTAATGCTGTCTCCGAACGGCGAAGTTTGAGAAGTATTTTCTAGACAGTTATACTCTTTGGGCATTGCTCCGAAGAGGTCTTCTTCTGTTTCTTCGTCAACTTCGTACCTCTTCTGCGGGTACGAACTTTAGCATTCTGGATTTTGGTGATGTCTCCCTTGCAGGCTTGTAGGGCATACGGAAGTTCATCGGCTGTACGTGATCTGTTAAGAGACCCCACATTCCATGTGCAGAACTGAATGTCGTTGTCCTTATTTTGTCATCCTTATTTTGTAGTCCTTATTTTGTTGCCCTTATTTCGTTGTCCATGGTCGTCAGCAATGAAGTGATCCGTACCCGAGGCTTATTGTTGGTTCGTAACTAAGTAGTCCTAACACGGTGGGGAAGTTACCTCCGCGTGTAACCCCCGAAACGGAAGAGGACCGGGTCCTCCTTTATATCTCCGGGCAGAGTTTCCGCCTGCACACATTGGTTCACCTCTAAGCGTAGAGGCTATCCCGAGGGCGCCACAAGGAATCTGTATGTCAACATGACCCGTGCATTTAGTAGCATCGTTGTTGGCATCTCACGAGGTTCAAAACAATCAGCAGATGCGCTGAGGAAATATGGAAGAGTCGACGGACATACCCACTACAACACGGCACTTTGTAGAGCTTAGACGTAAAATTAATTCACTGGGATAGAAACTTCCGAACTTTGACAGATGTACCCTCAATCTGTCATTTATTAAATCTGTTTTGCCAAATCACTTTGGATGGCCGTAGCGTTTAACAACACACAGGTTGGCTCACGTGGTCTCTTGGAACTTGCACGTTCCTGACTTCAGGAACTGACTGTGTGTCGTCTACTTTCGCTTAGGCATGATAACTTAATAATGCCATTGGTTGCATAGCTCGAATTCTTATAAACCAAAAACGCATAAAAAAGCCGAAGACACTCTTGACAACCTCTTCTTCATTCCTGCAAAGTTTTATTGAAATCGGTCCAGCCGTTTCGGAGATTACGCCGAACTATCAGACAGCGCCGTGGCGTAGTGGGTAGGTGCGTCGACTCCTACGCTCGATGTCGTCGGTTCGAATCTCGAAAAAAACATCAAACATTTTTTCACGGCTCCACCTCTTTCGAGTTACTGACAATGCTCAAAGAGTATAACTGTCTAGAAAAAGCTTCTCAATCTCGCCGTTCGGAGTCGGCATTAAACTGTAGGTCCCCTCCACTCGTGAGAGAATAATAGCACGCACAACACGAGTGGTTGCTGAGAAGCTAGGCCCAGGTCCACTTTGGACTGTAGCGCCGCCATTATTATTATTATTAAGATTACGAAACCATTTCTTGACAGTTACACACTTTGAGCATTGACTGGAAAGGGGTGGAGCTGCAAAATTTGAAAATTATTTTTCTCCTGTGCTGTGATTTGGACTTAGACTGAAAATATAGTACCTAAGAGTAGACGCACATACCAAGTACACCACGGCACCCATCTCGCATCTCCTACGTTTATAAAGTCTACAAAGACTGCTGGATATTATCATTCCCTTACGTCTTTTGCGACACTGCAGATCAGAAGTTTCAAGAAAATGTCAATAAAACTAAACAAACTAGTATAAGTTTCACTCCAGAGCTTCAGTTATAAAGGGTGTTAGATTCGGGGACTCGAAAAATAAAACATTATTGCTTTCTACTCAGGTGTGCTGGAGACTGCCTCAATCGTCCATTCTGCATGCCCTCGGAACCTCCGATCATACTTCCTGCTTTGAGTCAACCTCGTAATTGAGCTGCCTACGTTAACCAGGTCAGTTGCGCAGCATGTGTAGTATTCTTGCCTTTGCTCAGTGGGCAGGAATACGTAACATGTGCTATTGTCATTTGACGCCCCATTGTTGAATTTGACTTGTATTCTTCCATTCGGTCAAGTGCTTGGAAGAATACTCAGCACATTTGGGACTAGTAACATAATTAGACTTAGCACTAGTGGCCTACTTGTATGTTATGTCACATGTCTCAGCACTTGTGGCCTACTTGTGTGTTCTGCAAGAATCTCATGTGTTGTCTCATGTGTTGCAGTGTTGGGCACAACAAGGTTGTTAAACACTAAACATTGCCACGATCAATTACGTGTGACTCTGACGAGAGACTTTTCTGGGCCCAATACTTCCGCTTACATAACCAAACCGCGTAGCAATTTCTAGGCAGTGCAATGGCAGCGCTTGCAGTCGTCACAAACTACAAAAAAGTCCAAAAGACAGTGAATATCTTCAAACAAGAACACTGGTGAAATGAATTTTGAATAAAACGCAACTAACGTGCACCGCAAAATGTCAACCCCATGCTTGCGTCCTTGCTGTCAATCCTATCAAGCGGTATTTGGCCCCCGCCTCAAGCCTCGTTTTTAGGGGTTTCACGAGGATAAGCACAATTCCCCAGGTAAGGCACACAAACAAGACCAACAGCGGCGTCCTTGTTTTTCTTTTTCAACTTGTTTTACTGCGACTTATCTGTCTATCGATAGCAACACCAACTGGCGGGTGGTGTAGGGTATCGAAAAAGAGGACATCGCTGTACATGCACGGAGGAGCTTTTTTGAAGGATAAAACACACATCAAAGCCCTCAATCGGGGATATTGGTTCGTTTGCTGGCGAAAAATCCCCTGAAATTGCATCACGTAGGGTAGTTTTGCACAGACACAGGACACCTCTCCAAACATTGGAAAAAAGTAAGGAAAACCCACAGCTCCTGCTAATGCCCCTTCTACATTATTCAGCCGTTCAGATCGTCCTCCCGTTGATTGTCACTTATTGAATAGTTGCTGACGAGGGTGGATGTGGGTTTTTTGTAGCGCCAGCTTCGTGTGTTTTTCGTTCGTCAAGCTGACACCCCCATGGTTCTTTATGAATCCGAAATCGACGCGAACCAGGGTGTCGGATTGTTATTGTATCCCTTTTCCGGTAGGTCCTTGAAGCGGTTCATCCCATCGACCTGGTCTATCGGTTTCGATTAAATCAAATAAAGGATTTCCATTTATACAAAAAACACTGGGAGGCTGAGGCTGTGTGTGGTGATGGCTTCATTCAGTCGTGCGGAAAGGACATTTTTTCTTCGTCCTATCCTTCGGTGATTTTGCTCTCTCATCGAAGTTTGAAAATAAAACAGTTTGAAGAGCTGGGCACTTGAAGCTCTCTGTCTGTTTGTTTGGTTAAATTGAGAAGCGATATCGTTTTTCTATGCGCGTCACTCGGGCGAAAGGAGATATCCTTGCTGCTGAAGCGGTTGTGGAAAAGATGGCATTGTTGAGTGCAAATTGAGTTCTTGAGGGAGGAGGAAATGAAATCGGAATAAAAGTACTCATTTACACGCGCTTTTGGAGCTGATGATCGACTTGGTGTAAGCGATGTTGAATTGTGCGCCAAGTGGATGATTTAAAAGTTAGTGGCTGCGTTGAGGGTACTTCGAAACGTTGGGTAAACTTGAAACTTATTTTCGATTAATTCAGCTTTCTTCGCGTGGAATGACTGTTGAAAGTGCCTATGAATCGAAATTGGTATCCCAATCTAAACGGGAACAGAAAGTCTTATATTTTCTTTTGGAATTATGACCATAAACTCAATCAAGCATAATAATATAATAAACACAAATACTTCGCTCCTTTCACCTATTCTTCACAAAATAGTTCGTGGCCATTAGGATCGCATAGGTTTCCGCTTGGAAAACCGACGCAAATTTACCTAACGAGGTGTGTAGTCTAAAGTTGTCTCTCTCCACGAAGGCACCAGCACCAGATCCTTCATCGGTCTTGGAGTCGTCCGTGAAGATTCGACTACATTCTTATTGTGGCTCAAATTCTGCCCAAAGCCAGTCCTGAGTACAGGGAAAGTCGACTTTCCGAACTTCCTGATAGTCAGGGAAGAGTACGAAGCGGAGTGTAAATTAAACGAGTTTTTATTATATGTATTGTATTTTCTTTATTATATTCTGCCTTCTTGTAAGGGGTCCGCTGTCTTAAGCGTGGCTGCAGCCGTCTTACTTGAAGGGTTACTTATTGTGATTCTAGACTTACTCTAACCTTCCCGCGACATCGGTCAGCTTTATATAGCTTAATTGCTCATGAATCTCATCCCCTCTCCTTTTCAGGCCCCAACTGAATTCAGTACGCAAGAAGTCAATTTTGACAGCGTCAACAACTTCAATGCATTGACCCAACTTGAGACACACGCAGTGACTGTGACGCATTTTCCAAATATTTATGCACTGTGCATTCACCCTATGCTTTGGGTATTGCTACGGCAATGTACGGTTTCGCATTACCTACAATGGAAACAGAATATGCTACACATCGCATATTATATTGTACACAATTCATGGGGTGTTAGGGTGTATGGGGTGTCACGATCGCTTGGTCGATCGGTGGTCCCGTATGAGTTGCATTATTTTACAGAATTCGGAAGGAACGTAGAAAGAAGAGAAGAGAAAGGGGTGCATTGCTAATGGATGGGCGATGAGTGTGATAACCACGGTTAAAGACAGTGAGAACTGTGTGGATCACAACAGTACTAGGGAAGGCCCCTATGCAGCCGGGACAGTCCGTTCTTTGAAACTTGGTGAACGCACCAGTTGCGGCATTGATTTTTAATATAGTATGTATTTAAATCTATGTTAATAAAATCGTAGTTTCTGTCTGTCTGATTGTTCCGGCTAATCTCCGAAACGGCTGGACTGATTTCAATGAAACTTTGCAGGAATGAAGAGGAGGTTGTCAAGAGTGTCTTCACATATTTTCGCAAATATTGGACGCAGAATTATGAAATTTTGCACACGTGTAAAGAATACGGGGAAAAATTAGATCCCGTAGAAAAAGAAGGGGACACGCTCATCAGAGAGGGTGTACCGAAGCACGCTGGATACTCTAGTTCTTTATAGAAATTTGAGCACAGTCCAAGCATTTAGTTAGGCTTTAAATGATAACGCTAAGGTCCATGTCTTAAATTTGTGGAGCCAGATGTAATATGCTGAATTTAATTTCATATGCAATCCACAAATGAAAGAAGACGCATTCCACTCCCTGGCAATATGTTCACTTTACAAAGAAAAAGGGACATCCATTAAGCGCCTCTATCTTAAAATTTAAATAAAACGAAGGGTCTGTGAGGTATCATCGAAATTTGTTTGTTTGAAAGGCTTATAGATGCCATTATATATGGAATATAATATTGTTCAAATGTCCGCCGCGGCTTCTCTGGGTGACGCGCATCCGAAATGTTCAATTTTCAATTTTAATTTAATTGATGGCATGGGTTATGTTGGCCTGTGGCTTATTCGCATAGACCTGCGATTTTAGAAAACCCCACAAGAAAAAGTCTAACAGGGTCAAATCGCACGTTCCAGATGTCCAGTTCACATCACCTCCACGTGAGAAGACCATGCCATGAGATGGCCATGAGATGACCATCCTCGAATCGCTCGTGAAGAATTTCCAATGTGGCGTGAGCTGTGTGGCACCCTGTTGAAACCACGTGTCGTGGGTGTCCATATCGTCCAATTCAGTAATGGTAATCATCGACCTATATCACTCGCTGTTGCTGGTGGTGGCCTGGCTAACGTCGTTCTCAAGAATATATGAACCGATGACGCTGCCAGCCCCAAAATCCTGGATCTCTTGGATTTCATGTATCGTCCCAAATTCGATAATTATGTTTGTTTCACTACATCGAGCTCTCACTGTATTATTGTTTTTATTATGGTATGTGTCATGCTAAGAGCTGGCAATGAAAGCCTTTTGTACAAATCCGGCAAATCGATTGATTTCTTAGCAAACGGTTGAACGAATTCCAATTTTCGAAAAGCACTCTTACAGGAGATTCTCCTATTTATTCTCTGCTGCCGAATACCCCGTGCTTTCCTCAACATTTAAGTGAAAAAAACAATCTCCTATAAAACCAATGTATTTTACAAAACAACAAACAAATCGTTTTTTGAATCGAAACTTTTAATGAAACCACTGTGTACGCTGGCTATTCGTTATTTGAAAAATTGAGGACATTTTTTCACCGGACGAAACTTTTTAGTGAAATGAAACTGTGAACAAAGTGTTGTCTGTTTTTGTGTGGAATGGGTTTTGTTTGATTGCGCATCGTACTAGATGGGTTGCAAGTTGCAACTAAATGGGACAAGTGAAACTCTTCGTGCTGACAACTAGTTGTGATTTAAGTGCTTACGTTTGTGGCGATGTGGGCTGTGTTTACAATTCGATTTTGTAACACATTTAAGGGGGTTTTCGTTTTTAATGACTTAGACTTTTTTGAAGTTTAATTTGGTGATTCATGTGGGTGCCAGTGGGGAGGCAAAAGTGCTTGATCTCCTAAGACTGTTTTAAGGGGATTTAGAGGAGTGGTATAAGACGACTGGACCTCTGTCAAAACAACTATTGATCAAGTCAAGCTTAGAGGTTAAGGAGAGGGGCTTAAGAATAATAATATTATGGGGTTACAATTCGGGGTGTACTTGGGCCTAGCTTTTAAAGCGACCACTCGTGTTGTGCGTGCTATTGTTCTCTCACGAGCGGAAGGAACACGTTTCTTGCATAATTTAAGTCAACAATCGCCCATTTGAATCGCTCATAGAATTATATCAAAGCAAAGTTGTGTTCAGCAGTAGGTCAAGTCATTAACGCCTTGCAGCTCCACAGCCGATTGAAAATTTCCCATAAAGCTTACTCACTCCTCTCCCAGTGTACACATCAAGACCCCGATTAAGCATCGTGAATACCGCAATGCCAACATTTTCCACCAATTACCCATCCGGGAAAGTGTCGCGCCACAGGCGGCAGTAAAAACTTGCGCGCCAGCACGAAATTAATATCCTTTCTCAGCGTGAAGCCGCGCGATAGAATTTCATTAAGATATCTCAAAGTCAAGGCTTCGCCCTTCATCCGCTTAAATACATGACAAATGTGGAATTAAAGCTCCACGCATCCCAGATGTGGCAAAAAAGGGACACATAACCGCGAGGCTAAACCTATCCGCCGGCGGCAATTAACTGAAAGGTTCATCCAGGGGTCCTCACGATGGCGGAGACTTATTGTGAGCTCCAAATGGGAGGGCTGCGGTATTCTTTACGATACAGTTTATTGGCCTTAAGCCGACTTAAATGGAATTGTTATTAATAGCAGATCCCAGCCGCCGTTTCGTGTGTGCAGAGTAAAATAAACGCGTGGTGAAGCGGCATTAATTTCGACCAGGAGCAATAAATGCAAACACCATCATCCGCTGAAGGGATAATCTCAGCACTCCTCTTCGGCGGAGGTGAACGACAGGACGTTGGAGGTGTGCGCGCAAGAGGAGTCCTTAGAAGTGTAGGATTATCAAGCTTCAGATTAAAGCAACTTTGTGATGAAATTGTGATGAAGTTGTCCTTGGAAATGATGATTTCAGTTTCCTTATGAAGTAACACTTTCTGTTTGCTCAGGGGCACTATCCACTCAGGACTTCATGAGGTTGATAGAGTTAACATTCGAGAATGTAAAGGAGTAATTTGATGATGGTAATGGATTTATGAGCTTGAATCAAGTGACTCTTATGAAACACAAAAGACACCAAGGACATGGATCAGTAAATTAGCATCTGTTGCTTGTCCCTCCGACGGGCTTTTTGTATAGGAAGGCGTGAGTGGACATGGTGTTAGTTTCATTTAGTTGTGAGCAGCTTTTAGTAAGGCACTTGAGTGAACATTTAATACGATTTTCGTTCTTGAGAAGAGTTTATTAAAAAGTTTTGAGGAAGGGTCCGCAAAGGGGTGAATTTTGAGTTAACTTCCAAAACATCGAAAGCGTAGATTCAATCTAACAGTGAATCGCTGCTTGAGATTTTTTTAAATTTGCCAGATCGTAGCGAGGATTCCGATGGGGAAGAAGGGTTTCATTGTATTATTATCTACAAAATAATTAGGAAAATATTCACTTGAGGCTGTATCAATGACTGCAAGATTTGAGTTCCTGGAGAAAAATTGTAGTCAACTGAGTGAGCAAGCAAATTAATCTGGCTTATAAAATGAATTTCTGGAATAAAGCGCGTTCCTTTCCTTCTTCTTCTGCTTGGCGGGGTAGACCTACATAGTTTCATCCAGCATGCATCCAGCCAGCATGATCCTTCGTTGTCTCTAAATGCACAAAACGATGTTAGCTGAGGTTCCTCTCCAATTGTGTGTGCCACCATGAACGGGGACATCTTCTATTGCTCTGTCGTACAGGCTCAGAGTCAAAAATTGGACCACCTATGGCGTTAGGTCCACAGACTCATGTCTCTGTACAATCCGTACAATTCTTAGTTGGTTCATCTTCTCCAATGGCCAGCAACGCAAATAGGACGAAAGATTGCAATCAGAACTTGTTTTGAGGAAGGTCCTTACTGGCGGCTAATTCTCTTCAATGAAAGACTTAGTTCAAAGAGTTCCACGAGGGTCAATTTTTGGCCCAATTTTGTTGTATGTGTTTCTGTGCATCTATATGCTGATGACTTTCAAATTCATCTGAAAAAACCATCAACCAAGCTTGATGAGCTGGCTAGCCTTGTTAAAGAGGATTATACTCGAATTTCCTCCTGATCCATCGCTAATAGATTGCTTCTCAACGCAATAAACTCTTCTTCTTATTTTCTTCTTCTAAGGGTGCTACAGTCCAAGGTGAACCTCGGCTTCACCCAACATGCCTCTCCAGCCAGCACGATCTTTCGTCAGCTGTCTCCAGTTTCGCACACCAATCCGGTCGAGGTCCTCCTCGACTTGTGTGCGCCACCTTGTACGTGGACGTCCCCTGCTGCTTTGTCCCACAGGCTCAGAGTCGAAGACTCTTCGGGCCGGAACTAAGTTGTTAATACGCTCTACATGACCTAGCCATTTTAGGCGTTGGATTCGTAGACGCCTGGCTAAACTCATGCCACTGCACAGCCCATATATGTAGTTCGTGGTTAAACCTTCTCCTCCAAATGGTATCAACAAAAATAGGACCAAAGATCGAGCGCAGGACTTTTCTCTCGAAAATACCAAGAGGCTGTTCATTCTCTTGGGATATTGTCCATGTCTCTGCACCGTAAAGCAGGACTGGGATGATCAAGGTCAACTTGGTCTTCCGAGAGAGAGCTCTATTACTCAATTGCCTTTTGAGCCCATAAAAACAGCGGTTGGCAAGAGTTATTCTGCGTTTGATCTCGGTACTGATGTTGATTTAGACGAAGTCCTTAACTATCTCAAAGTTATAGCTGCCTATGGTGACGTTGTGGCCAAGTCGTCGATGTTGTGCGTCCCTTCTCGATGACAGCATATACTTGGTTTTGTCCTCGTTCACCGCCGGACCCAATTCAGCCGCTTCCACTTCAATGCCAGCAAACGCATCATTGACGGCTCGCTATGTTCGCCCAATTACGTCAATGTCATCCGCGTAAGCTAGCAGTTGAACAGACTTTTGGAAGATCGTCCCTCTTGTGTTGGCCAGTGAGTTTTGAACGATCTTCTCAAGAACGATGTTTAAGAAGTCACATGACAGCGTGACGCCTTGTCTAAAACCTTTTTTGACATTGAAGGTCTCGGTAAATTCGTTACCGACCTTGATGGAGCAGCGAAAGTTGTCCATCGTCATCTTGCTGAGTCTGACGAGTTTGACAGGAATGTCAAAACTAGACATGGCGCTGTATAGCTCGTCTCTATACACGCTGTCATATGCGGCCTTGAAAGCGACAAATAGGTGGTGTGTGCCGATCTGCATTTCTTGGGTCTTCTCCAGGATCAACCGCAGTGTGCAGATTTGATTTATGGTGGACTTCCCTGCCCTGAAACCACACTGATAAGGACCTATCAGTTTGGTGACGAAAGGTTTCAGGCGTTCACACAATACGGCAGAGAAGATCTTATAGGCGATGTTAAGGAGACTTATCCCTCGATAGTTGGCGCAGTCAAATGGGTCTCCTTTCTTGTGGATCGGGCAAACGATACTGAGATTCCTCTCATCGGGCATGCTTTCCTCCGACCATATCTTACAGATGAGCTGGTGCATGCGCCCTACCAGATCATCTCCAGCTGCTTTAAACATTGCAGCGGGCAGGCTATCTCCACCAACAGCTTTATTAGACTTCAGTCTCGATATCGTTATCTTGACTTCGTATAGATTGGTGGGACGGTATTCTCTTCTATCATCGCCCAATCACGTCAATCGCGTGCCCTAGCAGTTGAACGAACTTTTGGAACATCATGCCTCTAGTGTTGGCATGCGAGTTTTGCACGATCTTCTTAAGAACAGTGTTAAAGAAATCACTTGATAGTGCGTCGCCTTGCCTGAAACCTTTTTGACGTTGAAGTTCTCGGTGAGTTCGTTACCGATCTTGATGGAGCAGCGAGAGTTCTCCATCGTCATCCTGCTCAGTCCGACGAGTTTCTAGACATGGTACTGTGTAGCTCGTCTCTATGCAGGCTGCTGTATGTGGCCTTGTGGTGGGAGTTGATCTTCCGGGATTAGTCGAAGTGGGAACATTTGATCTATTGTGGCCTATAAGTTGAAATTTTGTATGTAATAGCGATGAACCCTTGTTAATTGCTACAGTCGAAAGGCGTTTCATTTCTTGTAGATCGTGCACAATGTACTAAGATTCCATTCTAATCTATTGGGAAAGCCATATTTCGACCAGAGCATCCGCAGCTGGTTTAAAGATTTCAACAGACAGAGTCCGCACCAACTGTCTTGTATGACTTAAGTCTCGATATTGCGATCCTGGTCTCGTCTGGATAGTGGGAATGGAATTGTCGTTTATCATCGTTCGAATTGAAACGAGTGTAATTGACTACAGCGACGTTACAGACTTCCTTCTCTGGCCGGCGACTCATGGAGGCCTTGAGTCTGAGATAATCTTGCGTTCTATCCTTGAGCATCCTAGGCACGCTGCTTCGAGACAAGTCGTCTTGTACCAGCGTTCACTTGATTTTTTCGTAAGGATCTGTCTTCCTTTCTCCCGAAGCAGAATGTTCGGGTTCGAAGACTCTTATCCGGAGCACTGGCATGCGCTCGATGTTACCAAGTCGATGTATTCTGATGACGGATCTCTGCCTTTCATGACTGTATCCACACCCATGCAGCTTTAAGAGTTCACGATAATGTATTCTCCTCTGTTCGGCTTCCTTACAGACGGAACGAGAAATCCGATGGAGTGTTCTCTTTTCGATGGAATCAAGAGTAAGCTCTGCCATTGTGTTTATCATCCAGTTTTTGGGTTCATATAGCAAGACTTGTAGGATAAGGGTTCTATAGAGTTTGATTTTCATTTTCAAGCGACGCTAGACATTAAAGTAAATGTGAGCAACAGTTGTACAAACGAACGAATAAGCTCTCATGGAAGCTTATCACTCCTTCATTTACCTGAAAGTATAGCACTTGTGTCCAACTTGCTGATGAATAATTTATCGCAAGAGTTCGTCTTCAAGTAGTACTAAAAACCACTGGATGGTGCAGTTGGTTAACTGCCTGCCGTAAATTTGAGGGGTCCCAGGTTCGAATCCCATTGAAAGCAAATTTAATTCGCTTTTATCCGGTTTTTCAAATCTATTTCAGTCACCATTTGCCGTTGGGATCAAATTAACGGCACCATCACTGCAGCGGTCGATCAGTGGTAGTTGTTTGACTATGGGTATCACAATGGACCAACATGGTCTAACTGTGCTGGTGAATTTCACTCGCAGCCTCCCAACCTAACCTTGTCTTCAAGTAAGTAAATATTGACATCCGGCAAGATTAAAAGCCACAATATTACGGTCAAAAAGACCGAAGCACTCTTTTCTGTGTGGTTTCCAAGACAAGTAATAAACCAAGTTCCTTCATCGGATATACGAGTATATCCAGACAACTTTCGAGTCATTAAAGTTCCAAGCATTAAACTTTAGCCTTCCAATTTGTCTCTGAAGCAAAAAAAGAAAACGCAATGCCCGGCTGAATGTCTCATGTTTCACGGCCACTGTAGCAACAAAGATAATACTTACGGCGCTGATAAATTAAAGCCACAGTCCTCCAGTCTCTAGTCATCTGAAGAGTGGTGCCATATAATTTGCATTTCAGTCCGAAAACTACTGCATTCCTTACTAATTTATTCCAACAAAAATTAATTCAATTGGCCTGCCGCTTCCATTGTCAGAGATAAACGGGAAAGGACACTGACAACCCTTCGGTTGAGTCATATAATTCAAGGGATCTCGCACACAATGAATGAACAACGAGCAGCAGGGGCACATTGATGAAGGCAGAAAATTGTCGCGTGAACGGACGAGGTACTTTGAAGACACCATCAAGAAGCAATAACATGGACTAAGGACCATCCTTATGGTAATCGTGGTCCAAATACCCACACAGATAGAGACTAGAACTGACGAACACACAATAAACGACGAAAAGCGACTACAAATGCCTCCTTAAGAGGGAGCTGTTCATTTCCTCCCACAACGTGGAGCAGGACAAGAATCTCTGAAGGAGTTGAGATAGAAATCAAGTTGAATCCTTTTTCGTCCTTCTTTGGAGTTTGTGGTGAGGGACTCCACTCGATGGGATTCATAATAAAGGCCTCCGTCTCAGCAGTGACCGGCGGGAGGGATCAGAAGAAAAGGAGAAATTTGCATTCGGTCACAAGGCCTGGGTCTAAATAGTGTTGGCAGGGTTCCGAGAGCACAATTATACTTGCTTGTGAAGCATCCAATTACTGAAGGCCTGTATCAAGAATTGGATGACATTGAGACGCAGCACAACAACTCTAGCGGTTGATGGGAGGAAGTCGCACAAAGGGGTCAGTCGGAATAAATGCTTGGATGGGAGTTGCAAGACTTGGCCTAGGCTTTAGTTGGTGATGAAGTTGGGAGACGTGTCCCAAGGACTGGCTTAAATAAAAATTCAAGACGATAGACGAATGTTGCTATTTAGACTCAATTTGACGTAAATTTGACAATTTGATGCCAGTTTGACTGGGACAAATCACGCCCCGCGCAATCTTTGGTCCGTCAGGGTTCCGCTCATATCCTCCTTCTTCTTTAGTACGCAAAGTCAGCGTTTAATAAATTCGCTGGAGACGAAAAATGTAGACAAAGAAATACGTCGTCCACTACTAAGGGCACCCTCTGGTCTCCTTAAATCCATTTTCGACCTCATCGTTGTAGTCATGTCCTCTAGTCGTCATTACCATCTCTCCCCAGGCATTGTTCCAACCCGAGCACTCAAGAAGCTGAAAAGAGTGTTTGCTTTTCCCTTGACCCTCTCGTTATAAGCCAGTCAAATGCGAAATGAAGGGCAGCAGGAAACATAATACGATCATCAGGACAAAGTATCCTTTTAATGGTCCACGTCCGTTGGAGAAGATTCCAATACTTCGCTCCTTTCGAAGTTGCGCTTCCCGCAGTACTTCCAGGACCACATCCGATACACGAACACGTTCAGTCATCAAACCAGTACGTCGTAGTCGCAATCCTTCGATGAAGAAAAATGATGAAGGGATACTCTAAATGGGAGAAGGAAAAACCAACAAACCCGTGTCAGTATCCCTTTAAAACCCCGTCGAAGTCCCCATGCTCACGTTCGGATTGAATTCCCCTGTACATCCTTTAGGTAAAAACGCATAGAGGATAGAGATATTCAAGCTTGCTTGCTTCATTAAGGGGCAGCTAAGTGAATGCAGTCTTGAAACTATAATTGAACATAGAAGACTTTGTCCGACGTTGACAGTATCTATGTGATCCTGTGTGTGTTGTGGCAGCATCACCAAGTAGAAGTCCACCCGCTTTTGATGCCACGATTAGTCCTTTATTAGCATGAAAACGCAATTATTATGTAAATTTTGTTGAACAAGGGAGATCTTCTGACTGGCATCCGCCCCTTGCAAGGATGGCATCGTTGGTGACACTGGGATCTCCCTCAAGGCGTAATGCCTTTATCTGAAAAAAATCTTTCGGAATGTACTCTCCGACAGTGACGAAAGTTTTTTAATTGTTGTGAACTTTTCATTTCGTGAGGGTTGGTGTTTTGTTCTTTTTTTGTATTTTGTTTGGGTGTACTGTCACGAGTAATGCACTTTCAGTTGCTTTTAGAAAATGGCCGTCAGTTGGGGTGAGGTAGTTGACATTGGATTTGTCTTTTTCTCCCAGTTAGTGCGTTGAGATAGAAGCAGATATTGAGGTTAATGATTGTTATTTAATTTTGTGTTTAGAGTTATTTTCAAGCTTGAAAATCCCGGGCCACCACGGGATCACAGGAAATCAGGTCGCCGAGATCACCTGCGCTGAGATCACTTGCATCTTTGGTTAGGGCTTCCTTCGATGGTTGGACCTCTCAACAGTAAAACCGGAGGTGGCATGACTCTCCAGGATGTAGACAGACCCAGTGCATGCTTCCTAATGTCTGTAAGAAATCCGAGGGATTCTTGTTATTTCTTGAAAAGACTGCAGGCAACTTACCGACGTACGACTGGATTGCGCAGTTGGTTAAGTGACTGCCCCAAGTTCGAGGGGTCCCAGGTTCGGTTCCCAGTAAAATCGAATCTGGTCCAGTCACCATTTGTCGTTGTGATCAAATTAACAGCACTAGAGTAGGTTGCTACCTGGCAGTACAATGGACCAGTTTTGAGTCTGAGTGCTCCAGTAGAGCTCAGGAAAATTCTCCAAAAAAAAACGGGCACTTACGCCATTGTCAAATACCTAAATGTGCTTGGCCTAAGCAATGAAACCCTGTTTGACGCCTGTGGAGAAGACGATGACTCTGTAGAGCACTTCCTCTCCCACTGTTCTGTCTTTGCTCCGATCAGGTAGCAGTTAAGACCAGGAAATTCTTGCTGCCTGTCAGTTCAATGGACCAGTTTTCAAGTCTGAGTGCTCCAGCGTAGCGTTTAAAAACCTGCGACAAAAAAAGGTTGAAAAGTCCGACCGCGAATCAAGGAAGCGTTTCATTTACACAATCGATGAACACTAGAATATGAGAAGTGTTTTTTTTTCTCAAATCAATCAAGCCTTAAAAGGTCTTGTCATATGATCATATGAAATGGAAGGTATCATTTCGGCAACGCTACAATACGTATACGGGTCTGTAGGATTTAAATAGACTACAGACGTTACAAACGCACCCATGCCACTAAGCATAGACGGGCGAACAGACGAAACGATAACACATACGATTCGATTTGGATTGAGATGCGTCGCAACCAAACTGCTGAAGATGATGTCGAAATTTGCGTTTAAATAACCAGTTCAAAAAATCTTGGCCCTTTGCAAATATAAAGTAGTTTCATTTTTTAAAAAGTGCTTCATTTGAAGCAAAGGACCTACAGATCGATTCTCTTAATACAGCGGGGTTTATTCAAAAGTTGCATAATGAACAAAAAAAATTCTAAATAAACTGGGCAAGTGCGAGTTGTACTCGCACGGGGAAGGTTCAGTCGCATAATATTGATGGATGATTTCTGAATATCAAACGACGTTTCCAAACTATTTCAGTTGAATTTTCTTCTAACTTCAACCCAAATCAACCATTTATTCATAAATTCATACATCCAAACAAACAAATGTTCATCCCTACATATACCTATATCTCTATCCTAATCTCTATATCTCATACCTAATCACTGCTCATGCCTGCGGTGTGTGTGTGTTCATTTCTGTTGGGCATTTAGGGGTGAGATCGAAAAGATAACACTCATCAACGAATAGAGTGGCCGAACACAGCATGAAATTATGTGTGAAAATGAAAATTGTTCTCATTTTAAATCTTAGATATCTCAAAATTTCAACATAAATTGATATTTTCAAATTTATCATTTCTTAATGCTTACATTGATGTCTTCAAAACTGCGTTTTCAGATCTTCAAAATTCGCATGTCGATGATTGACCGTTTTTGGCCAATATCTCCAAAACCATTAGGGCCAGAATGCTCCCAATTAAATGAAAGTACTCAATGAAGCCAAGTTTTTGTGATTTTTTCAGATTTTTAAACACTTTGGTTTAGAAATGGCAGGTGGGACGCATTTTAAAAAACTTTGGAGCTCCATATTTTCCAAACGGTGTTTTGGATAAAAAAGTGTAAAAAGAAACCTCCACTTCATTTCGAAAGATCTGTCGATTGATATATATTTCGATGGGGTGAGACAATTTTTCAAAATTAATGTCAACTTCACCTGTACTGGAGCCAAATGGCCCCCAAATGGCCCCATAGGCATAGGCAATGACATCTAGGTCTGAAGTACCTAATTCCAAAATTTCATGCCGATATCTTTATAAACTTCGGAGATAAAAAAGTGTGACAAACACGACGGACGGACGGACGGACGGACACACCGAAATTATAAAGGTTCCGTTTTTGTAGACGGAACCTTAAAAAGAGATCTGCAAATCTCACTCCCTTCATTTCAGAACTGACGTAGCTCTCACAGTCCACAGGTATATACGAGTACTTTAGTCCAACAGATTTGCTTTTAAATTGGTTTTCATTGTGAGACAAGATCTTGCCATTAGCATAGATTAGTCCCTAAGAGAATGAGCACCACTTCCATCCAATACACCCTGTCTGCATGTCCGTTTTAAATGTGCACATAAACTAAACCCAACTGGCAGAGAGATTTTTATTTGATCATTATGCTGGTGACATTTTAATTTCGCAGATAAATTCTCCCCAAAGGACGAACAGACGGCGTCGTCTGAAAGCCAAAGAGGTTAGGCAATGACGAAGTTTATGGTGAAAACCATTGAAAGTGATTTCATGCCATTCACTCGTGCATCCCCAGAGGCAGAGCTAGACGAAGCTGTTTCGATGACGGGAGTAGATACTGCATGCGAATGAAACTGGAATGACTTTGCTGGAAAAGGTGCCTGTGAATGAATATGTGGCTAAGGGTTTCTGTCTGGATGGCTTCCACCTTGTCTGGGTTAAGTCGAAAGGGCATTTGGAGTAGAACAAGAGCGACTTTTTTGCTGATGCTATGGAAACGAATTTCAATGAATTACACTGAAAGGATGCTTTGCCAAAGTGGACTCGGCTTTGTATTCGCTTTCATTGAATGAAGTTAAGGGGAAATATGTGGATGGTCTTATGGAATTTCGGTAAAATAAGTGCTGAAAGGGATTCAGGTGTCTGATGAAATGTCAAAGAAGGTTTAGAGAAAAACAAGATTTGATAAGAAATGTACCTATCAGTGGGGTTGATTTGGAAGAATCATTGTCCATTGAAGTTGCGAGACTAAATTGCGCGAATTTAACCAGCACGGAAATCCACTACGTCACATTAGGCATTTTTTTTACTGTCGGAGGTTTTTGTAACACTACACTGGAGCACTCAGACTCAAAAACTGGTCCATTGTACTACCAGGCAGCAACCTACTTTTGCTGAAATTTCATGGTCTTCCGAAAGAAGACCATCAGGCGTTTCTGTGATGAGGAGCCTATGTACATCATCAGCTCTCACCTCATTAGCACCGAATAACAGCCACCTGATCCGAGCAAAGGCGGGACAGTGGCAGAGGAAGTGCTCTTCAGTGTCATCGTCTTCTCCACAGGCACCGCAGAGGGTTTCATCGCTTAGGCCAAGCACATTCAGGTATTTGGCGAAGGTGTAGGTGCCCGTTAGTACGCCGGTAAGTTGTCTGCAATCTTTCCTCTTAAGAGATAACAAGGAAGCCGCGGATTTCTTACAGACATTGGGGATCATGCGCTTGGTCTGTCTACATCCTGGAGAGTCATGCCACCTGCGGTTGCGCTCTCGAGAAGTGAAACCATCGATCCAAGTCCCAAAGGACGCAGGCAGTCCCTTCGCAATTTTCGTTTCGATGTGTTTTTTCCACAGAAGCTTTCTATCTAGAATCACACCCAGATATTTAGCTTCATCGGAAAAGCGGATAGTGACACTAGTCAAACCAGTCAATTTCCTCCTCCTCGTGAAGAGGACAAGAGGGTTGACTGAAAGCCCATTTCTAGTACACCAATCGTCGATCACGTCTAGAGCTGCCTGCGTTTTTGAACGCACATCCGCTAGGCATGATCCGACAGACAGAACAGCTAGGTTAGAACTTTTGAGAGCATCGAGCAGAGAGTCAACCAGCATGTACCATAGCAGAGGAGACAAGACGCCACCCTGCGGGTATACCCTATTTACCACCGCCATAACATACTGGCCACAATCCGCGTCCGCAATAATAGTGCTATTCATTAGCATTGCTTTAATCCACAGCACTAATGATTCATCTACACCGTGTTCTCTGGCCGAGTTGCACATGCCATCAAAAGTCGCATTGTCAAAAGCACCCCCTATATCAATGAAAATGGCCAGCGCGTATTCTTTCCTGTCGAGTTTACATTCAATTCTGCCAATGAGATTTTGATGTGCAGTCTCGCAAGATTTTCCGCGCTGATAGGCATGTTGCAACTGAGACAGAGGATGAATTCGCAAAGCGGTTTTGCGGACATGAAGCTCAATCAGAATTTCCATGCTTTCCAGCAGGAAGGAGGTTAGACTGATTGATCTAAAGTTCTTGGTGAGTGAGTTGTCCCCTTAGCCGCTTCCGTTTCAATGCCAGCAAACGCATCACTGACGGCTCGTTGTGTTCTCCGAATCGCGTCAGTGTCAATCCGCGTAAGCTAGCAGTTGAACCGACTTTGGCGGATCGTGTTTTTTGTGTTGGCCAGTGACTTTTGCACGATCTTCTCAAGAACGATGTTAAAGAAATCACATGACAGCGCGTCGCCTTGTCTGGAACCGTTTTTGACATTGAAGGTCTCGGTGAGCTCGTTACCGACCTTGTTGGAGTAGCGAGAGTTCTCCATCGTCGTCCTGCTCAGTCTGACGAGTTTGGGAGAAATGTCAAAACTATACATGGCGCTGTACAGCTCGCCTCTATGCACGCTGTCATATGCGACCTTGAAAGCGACAAATAGGTGGTGTGTGTCGATTTGCATTTCTTGGGTCTTCTCCAGGATCTGCCGCAGTGTGAAGATTTAATCTATGGTGGACTTCCCCGGCCTGAAACCACACTGATAAGGACCTATCAGTTTGGTGACGAAAGGTTTCAGGCGTTCATACAAAACGGCAGAGAAGATCTTGTAGGCGATGTTAAGGAGACTTATCCCTCGATAGTTGGCGAAGTCAAAGGAGTCTCCTTTCTTGTGGTTCAAATCCAAGAATTTAAAAAAAAATGTTCACCTCTATCGAGTCACTGGCAATGCTCAAAGAAAACAAAACCGCTCGCTCTCAAGATTTGAAATTGATGAAGTTTATCTGAAATCCTTTCAAAAGTCGTGTTGCTCAAGTTATTCAGAAACGGTATGCATTTCGAAGCACATTCTCTTCCGAGATCCCTGAATTATGCTCATGTTTTCTGATTTAAGTTTCGGTTTCAAGAGCATATTCCATTTCAAGGAATCTGCCAGAGGGAGTCTCACATGTTCCCGCATTCAGTTTCTTCATAAAAAGGCCAACAGAACCTTGAATATGATCCGTAGAACACATACGAAACACTTGTATCGCCTTAAGATGTCATCTGCGTTTTTCCTCCGAACAAGCCCGGGTCCAGCAAGACTTTTTTTTTGCCTCTACCTCCAAAATCATTCAGCAACGAAGCCCGGAAGCAAATTTCCCTGTTACCGAACGAACATTGCAAGAAGAAAGGAATGCAAGTTCGATGCGCTTATAGCAGCAAGGAACAGGGTTCACAATAACAGCCTGGACCTTTTTGCGAAAATTGAAACTCACCATCGAATAATATTTCGATTTCCCTTGCAATTTCAGTCTCTCCGTTCTTTGTTGTCACACGTCCTCCCCTTGCTCCACTCACATCTTTTCATTGTTGTTGTCATCATTGGCATCGTCTGTGTTGGTCAGCGCTATTTACTTGACTGCACAAAGGATTTCGTAGCTTGTCTATTCACTTTTGGGATAGAATACCGAACTCTCGCACACTTGCAGCAACAGCATGTAAACAAATCCTTCCATCAAACACCGATCCTTGTGCACTGCATAGGAATGGGCTACCCCTGGAGTTGAATATGAGAGCTCGGTTGGGTAGTCTAAGAGAGACTCATGGAGCTGAAGACCCCATCATCATCACCATCACCGGGAGTAGTCATCATCATTATGAATGGCACCCCTGCATCACTTTTGATTTCCCAGATATGCGCCATTGAATGGTGTGGTGTATTCGACGCTCGACTTGGGTGCGGTCGTAACAATAACTTAGACACCGTCCCCGGAGGGGTGTGAGTGTACCATTTTTACGGGCACATCGCAGTCGGTGGCTAGAGTGTGCACTCATTTGTGTGTTTTAAACGATAAATGGGTGGAACTTTTGTGTCATTACAATAATTGTTGTTGCTGCTGCCTTTCACTTGTGAGCGTGGCGTGGTGGTTAGGATGGGCGGAATTGTGCATGAATTAAGAGCACTGCAGTCCTTTGTAAGCAGCATCCAACTGCGAACTTTACTTTATTTTCCCTTTGGGTGTACACCCTACACAGTGGCGATTGAAAATATTCGGCGGGGATACATATTTTTTTCAGTGGCAAAGTTTGGACACTTTGCCATTAAGTGTGAAAAACAAAATCATTCAAATGGCCGCCTCGGAAAGATTCGCAGCACGCGATTCTTTTGATGTATTTTGTAACCACTTTTCGCACAATGAATAATTTTGGCTTTTAATGCGGCTAGAGTTCAGGGATTATTCCCGTAAACACGATATTTAGCGTAACCTCACAGAAAAAAATCCAACGGTGTCAAATCGCATGATCTTGGTGGTCAATTGACGTCGTCAAAACGTGAAATTACTCGACCAGGTAACTTCTCACGCAATAAAGCTATAATTGGTCGTGTTGTGTGGCTTGTTGCTCAGTTTTGTTGGAACCACATATCGTCCAAGTCATGATCTTCAATCGCCGGCCAAAATAAAATCGGTTATCATTCGACCGTATCCCATTGGCATCTTCGAAGAAATAGGGACCAATGACACCTTTCAACCATAGAGCACACCAAACAGTCACTTTGTCTGGATGCACAGGCCTTACGACATCAGTAACGCCTCCACTCTCTTCAAATTTCTTCACAATTTTACCGATTGCTTACGTAGTCTGTCTATTATGACGACGATAATCATTGCGTAATGCGCGAAAAGGGACTATGTTTGAATCGCCACTTTTGTAGTAAGTTCGAATAATTTTAACGCGTTGTTCGATTCTTAAGCGATCCATTATTGTAAATGGCAAACACCCAACTAATATTATGACACTTCAAATGACAGCACAGTTTGCCAGGTGTCAAATGCCAGAGCTACCAACTTGAAACTACGAAATGAATGGCTCTGTATAAACAGTCAATGAGTTCTTTACATCTGCGCCAAAATTGTCAGTAAAAAATGGGAACCAAAACCCAAGACTATCCTGTACCCAAGACTATCCTGGACACTATTGTCAGACCCAACCTTGCGTTTGGCATTGACTAAGATACAGAGACTTGCGGGTATGGGAGTCACTGGTGCAGTTAGTTCCACCCTAACAGCTGTCTTGGAAACCATCCTGTACATGCTACCACTTGACCTGTACATGCAGGCATCAGCCGCTAAAAGTGCTCTGAGAATCAGTCAATCTGGCGACTGGCGCTCAAGTACCATAGACCATTCTAGACAGACTTGCAGGATCAGAAGTCGATAATGCCTATAGACTCCCATTCCTCGACTTTGAAAACCCTTCAACTATCAATTCCCCACCAGAGAGGAGTGGGTGACTAATGAACCCATCAGTAACACGACCATAAAGGTATACACCGACGGTTCAAAGATTGAAGCAGGCACAGGGCATTTTCTCCGATGAGCTAAACTTGCACTGCTCAATCAGACTCTCTGGCACTGTTTTTGAAGCGGAGGTCTTGGTGGTCAAAGAAGCGGTCAGAATGTTATCAGTGATGGTAATACCAACAGCTGATATTACCAGTCTTATTGACAGTCAGGCGGCCATGAAAGCTGCTTCGAAAAAAAAAAATGCTCTAAATATCGTCTCCACACTACTCGCTTTAAAAAAAACAATCTCTCATCTCATCTCATTTTCAATGACCCGCTTGCTCCACTAAAGGGGTTTCGGGGGCAATGTATGCACGAGAGATCTCCAGGCCACTCGATCCTCCGCCATCGACTCTAACTTATCAGGAGCTATGCCCAAGCCCAACCAGGCGAGTGTTTGGAATTGGTCCAACCATCTCGTCCTAGGTCTGCCAAGCGGTCGCCTACTTGAAAACAATCTCTACCTCATCTAATGCCTAGGAATAAAAAATACTTTTCAGGTGAAGATTTTTGAAACACTATCGGAGCACTCAGACTCAAAACTGGTCCATTGTACTGCCAGGTAGCAACCTACTCCAGTGCTGTTAATTTGATCCCAACGGCAAATGGTGACTGGGCCAGATTCGATTTCACTGGAATTCGAACCTGGGACCCCTCGCACTTGGGGGCAGACACTTAACTAACTGCGCCATCCAGTCGTCTTTCAGTTGAAGACACTCCTTTTCAAGTTTCTTTGCTATGCATTATTCCGATCCTAATGATTCTTACTTCTTTCTATTTTCAGAAACAACGTGAAGCCAGAGATTTGTGACCACCTCCAACTCCAACACAGTCCGTTTACTTTCGCCACCCACAGTACCCAGATGGTGCATTCAGAGCTAACACATTCAGTAAAGCGCATCGCTGTACGAAGCCCTCAGTGTTCAAGTACCTCATTCATATCCCAAACGTACATTGTTCCCCACCATCCTCGCACAGGGTGTGAACAAAAGCAACCCCAGACCACAAACTGCAGTAGTTTCTTTTTATAGGTGTTGCTGGCGGGTGGCTCGGTTTTGCGGCAGGCGTGGCAGATGGAAGCAGTCAGGTTTCAAAAGGACCACGGAGAGGTTTAATAAAGTTCCTTTTGTTTTCATCTGGTCCTTTTTCTCTCTCCTTTGTAGCACTTTTTTGCGCCTTGTCCTTTCGGGAAGAGGCGACTTCAATTGTTTGGCGAAAGATCCTTTAGCGCTTTACACTGACATTATTGTGTCCATTGAGGTTCCCCCCAGTGCTGCTTAAACTCAATTGAAAGTATATCCCCCGAAGTAATGTGTTCGCTTTGTGTATGCTGGCGTGTCCTTTGTCCACCAAAGCAAACCCACCCGAGGGGCTATTTGCTGCGTCCGCTTGTCACCAAGTGACTTGTTGATCTGCTATATGTATCCCCTTTCGTTGGACGAGTAAGAGCAAAGCCTGATGCCCTGAATCCCTTAAGCCAGCAATCAGATTCACAAAGAGCACAACTTAATAAAGTTCTACCAAAGATTGCAGCAAAAAAAAAGAAACACGCCAAAAGCGGAACAAAAAGGAGTCGGGGACAGAAAAAGGTGGAGGAACAAATAAGCGAAACCCCAAAAGGTGGAGGAACAAATAAGCGAAACCCCAATTAATCATCGAACAAGTGCAGATGGGGGGCATAAATGTTTCGATTGCTAAGTCCTCACTCTCGGACTGATGCGAGAACGAGTGCAGTATTGCCAATTTGGAGCTATTTATTGACTGGTCGATGAGGCCGTGCAGGCGTCGTCCTCTCTGCACAAGGGGTTGGCGGCGTAAAACCCTCACACAGAATAAAAAAATAAATTGTGAATAATTAAGGAACACATTTTCTCGTTTCGTCTGTGTGTCAAAATGAATCGCAGGATATTACAGTAACGAATTCGAGTAAGTGAGGTGCGAGTGATGGGGGGGATTAAGGAAGGATTTTGCTCAATTGATACGAACGTGATACAAATGTGGAGTCATTAAGGAGCTGTGGATCGATTGAAATGGTAATTGGAGGGCATTATGTGTACGAAATTGAAACGGAAGGGAACATGTGCCACTTGTCGGTCCAGAGGTAGATGGATTTACACACACACACACATCCAAGAGGTTGCCAATTGATGCATACGTAGTGCTCGTAAAGTGATTGTTTCCTATTATGTCGTCTATTCTTGAGATAATTTGCTGGAGAAACGACAAGGAATCAGCGCATGATTGTTGGAGAGTTATTTGCTTTAAAAATAAATTTAGGGATTAACTAGGAACTTGCTACGAAATATTCTTGAGAACAGTTAAAATTCGGTTCAGAAATAAAAGCTTGTAGATAAAAATTTGAGGATGACATACCTTTTTTAAGCCCGGACTGCGATCGATTGAATTTATTGTCAGTTTATTAAGGGTTTCGTGGCAAAAACAATTTGCAGACAGATGACATTTAAGTGTTAGAACAATTGTGGCCACCATGAAGTTTACTGAACAATTTCAATTTACATAGCACGGTGGCGTATACGTAAGAAAATTAAAAAAAAAATTTCGTGCGTATTATTAGAGGTTTGACGGATATCCGGTAAGTATTCGGTATCCCGCCTATCCGCCTTCTATTATAATATCCGGCCGGAGCCGAATAGTCTTTTGATACCCGGCCGAATACCGGATAGTCAGGATAGGGTGGGTCGGTTTTGCGGCAGGCGTGGCAGATGGAAGCAGTCAATTTTCAAAAGGACCACGGAGAGGTTTTTTCAGTAAAAAACAACAAACAGAAAAAAAACAATTTAATATTGGAAGTTTACTAAAGCCAAGTTATGGTGAATAAAAATTAGTTTTTTTGCATTCAGGGGTAATCATTTATTACGTTTGTTTTCGTATACGATGCATGCTTCAGAAGAGAGTCTCTCACTGTATAAACTGCTACATGGAGATGAAAAATAAATTTTGGCAAATTTGGGCAAAATCTGGGTACTGTCTTCCATTTACTGACCACCAAACCCAAGGGCCTCTATTCTGTTCAATATGAACTGTTTTAAGATATAAGTCAAGCTCGTTGGCGGTATTTTTTTTGGCTTGACTTCCGCAACATGTTTAAGTTGGTTTTACTTGTACCGGTCTGATGTTGTTAGCGTAACAAATTCATTACATAGCTTATATGTGAGTGCATGTTTAAATTAATAATTCGCGTTCATTTGCTTCAAAGTATTATCGAACCAAAGTGGGCGCCGTGGCGTAGTGGGTAGGTGCGTCCACTCCTACGCTCGAGGTCGTCGGTTCGAATCTCCAAAAAAACATCAAACATTTTTTGACGGCTCCACCTCTTTCAAGTCACTGACAATGCTCAAAGAGTATAACTGTCTCGAAAACGTTTCTAAATCTCGCCGTTCGGAGTCGGCATTAAACTGTAGGTCCCCTCCGCTCGTGAGAGAACAATAGCACGCACAACACGAGTGGTTGCTGAGAAGCTAGGCCCAGGGCCACCTCGGACTGTAGCGCCGCCATTATTATTATTATTATTATTATCGAAACACTCGTTTATTTTGAAACCCTTTAAAGCTATAGAAGTTATTTGGGTGGAGCAGTTTAAAGCATGATTCTGGATAGCGAATGATTTTTATTATACTGTAATTGGAGTCCGACCGAACATTCGGCTTCGGCTCCGGCTTCGTAAGGATAAAATCGATGAGTTCAACTTAAGCTTTTTGTAGACAATCAAAGCTAACGTCCTTTCTAGTCGTGCATTCAATCGATAAAAATGAAAGATTTTGATTATGAATTCGAGAATGATTTCCTTTAATTGAAATTACCTTGCGGAGCAGTTTATTTACAAGAAAGACACAAGGCACATTTTCATTTTCTATTTCTCAGCCTTGGAGGAAGAGCTTCAGTCCTATTTTATTTCCTCTTCTTTTGTCCTGGGCCGTAAACAAAAGCCTCTCCAGCTACCACAATCTTTTGTCAGCTGTTTCCAGTTGCACACACTATATTAGTTGAGGACCTTCTTCACTAGTGTGCAACACTTCAATCGTGAACGTGATTTTTGCGCTGTTCTAAAGGCTCAGAGCTACTCGTCGTCATGTCTTCATAGCTCAGATATCTTAGGCATTTGGTCCATAGAACCATCAGTACACTCATGTCCCTGCATAGCCTATACAGTTCGTGATTGAATATTCTTCTACAATCGCCATCAACGCAAACAGGATCAGAAGTCGCATGCCGAACTTTTCTCTCAAAAAAGACTAAGAGACTCTTCATCCGCTTTCGATATTGTCCATGTCTCTGCGCCGTAGAGCGAAACTAGGATGACCAGTGCTATATAAAAAGTCAGCCAGAGAGCTCTATTGTCTTAAGAGCCCAAAGAAATAGCGACTTTGTCAGAGTGGCTCGGCCTTCCTGATTACAGATCGACCCAGCTGTTTCAAGATTGACCCAGCTTGGCCAATCCTACAAGCTCAGCATTATTCCTCACATCACTTATGAAGAAGATCCCGAGATACTGAAACTTCTCCAGTTGTTTCAATGGGACTCCACTAACATGTAAAGTGCATTGAAGAGGCGTTCTGGAAGTAACTATTCTTATATTTATATTCATCGAAATGATGATGAATTCTAGAAGGTAGACAGTGATTCAACTTTACACATTTTCCTGAATAAACCTATCGCCTTTTGTTTGTTTTTTTTGTAGTCACTTATTTGTTACTATCTGTTCTTACAAAAATAGAGAGATCTACAATCTTAGGTAGGTAGGTACGAGTAGGATGACCTTTCAAAGCGTTCTGCTCTCGGGAAATGTTTCAATAGCTATCTGCAGGGCTGGGCGCCGTGGCGTAGTGGGTAGGTGCGTCGACTCCTACGCTCGAGGTCGTCGGTTCGAATCTCGTAAAAAACATCAAACATTTTTTTCACGGCTCCACCTCTTTCGATTCACTGACAATGCTCAAAGAGTATAAATGTCTAGAAATAGCTTCTCAATCTCGCCGTTCGGAGTCGGCATTAAACTGTAGGTCCCCTCCACTCCTGAGAGAACAATAGCACGAACAACACGAGTCGTTGCTGAGAAGCTAGGCCCAGGTCCACTTCAGACTGTGGCGCCGCCATTATTATTGTTATTATCTACAGGGCTGTGGCTAAAGACAGTTCTTTAAGATTATATTTTTTTTCGTAATCTGAAGCTGATATACATACGATATTCGACTATTAACATGACTGCACAAATAGGATATCAGATGCCTAAAAAATGATACCATTTTCAGATTAGAGCCAGTGAATTAACTATTTAGACCTTACAGATGACGGTTGTTACTAAAGTGTGTTGGAAAGCAATTAAGCGGCTGAAGGTCTATGTTCAAATCTGTGCAGCTTAGACTACTCGCGCACTTCACTCGCTGTCTAAAAATCGTAAATCTATTCTTACCGATACACACGCCCTTCCATTCCTCCTCAAAGACGACGTCGATATATTGGCAGAATATGAGCAAATTGAGTTTGAAGTGATCGCTTCGGATATAAGCCTGACAACAAATACAAATAAATGGTAACTGAATTCCCCTTTCGCAACTCGGTTAAGTGAGCTGCTTATATCCGTTGATAAAACAAATTGAATCAGTGCACTCTTGAGAAAATCATTTTACATCTCCCCAACAAAGGAAATGCTTCACAAACTGAATGAACAATCCATGAACGAGTGTATATAATAATCCCCCACGCATGCTTTGACGTTACGCAACCCTATGCGCCAAATACCTCCGCCCACATTCCTCAACAGGTAAAGAAAGTTCAACCGCATGCCATCGCTCGATAAGATACCCCCTTGTGTACCTACACCCGACTCTCGGTATCAATATTTCCACTCGAGTTCGCAGTCGTTTATGGCTCCACACCGGTGTCGGTTGACGAAGAAATTAATTCGACTTTCATTCCCGACCTCTACAACCTGACAGCGTAGATAATAATATCCTTTTGAGGAATTCCCTATTTTTTGTGAAATTCTTTTCTTTTTGCCTGAAAAAAGGGAAAGGTGGCATTATATGCAAGCCAAAGTACGGTTCGTGTTCGACACAAGGGTTGTTGTAGGGGTGGGATGGGTGGTGTATGTGAAACACTCGAGAATGCTGTTCAAAATCAAAAATCACCGAGTGGGTGCCTGTAAGGGTATAAAGTTTATTACTTACCCCTGCCTAGAGTGGGATGGCTGTTCTCTTTGCTACTGTAATATGATCCCCAGCAGCCAGTAATCCGGGGTGAGTTGAACGCACGCAAAAAAAGGCAAAAACTCTGCCGGTAGGGCCATTGCTCCGATTGCCTGACCCGGCATCCATCGCACACACAGGCCCACTTTCGAGCGGAGAAATTAAATGAAAGGTAATAAATTTTGTTATGTAATACTGCCGGTATTCACTTGATCGGAAATTCGATATCGTTGGTACATCGGCCATGTCGATGAGCACGCCGCCGACGAGAAGTCTTCTGGCAGAATACACAGTCATTTTTGGGTGGGGTGGAGGGGAGAGTTGAAAATATCGCGTACCCTGTATGACGGGGTATAAAACCATTTTGACAGTTTTGAGTCAGAATACGGAATTTTTTCGTCCTGTCTTTTCACCGCTTTTGCCACGAATTTAGTCATGTACTCTGTTGGATTAAACGTGAGGGAGATGGATGGTGGTGAGTTGAAGTGGTCCCTGGGTCGTGTGCACTCGTAACTTGTAAGCAGGTAAGTTTGTATCTATTTAACCGGGTTTAGTTGTAACTTTTGATGTGAAACTTTAAGTTGAAGATGCATCTAGATGATCGAGCTTTAAATAAAACATATAAGCAACATGGCCAGATAAGAAGGACAGGGGAAATAATTTGAACAAAACAACAATTCTGTGAGATGTAAGATTGATTTTGGCTTTATTTTGAAGCTACGTAAGACAACATTCAAATGGCAACCTCGGCTTTGCTGGCAGTGCTTCAAGCAGCGGGAATTCTGACGACTCGGTCCGATATGTGCGGCGCAAATATTTTTGGTACAACTTATAATACTACATATTAAAGAGTATATAACATAAAAAATAGTTGATTTCGTTTAACAACAACAAAAAATATAACAAAACAGAAAAATGAACGAAAATTTCACTGTCAAGAAAGTTTTTACACACATCAACATTATAAGCTAAACTAATTAAAAAGAAACTAAATAAAAAAAAATGCATGTTTTTAATTATTATTTTAAAATTTGGTATGACCGCCTCTAGCATCAGTAACAGCCTTTAACCTTTTCGTCATTGACCCAATTAATTTTTTTATGTCATAATTGGTGGGAATTTTTTCCCACTCTTCTTTGATGTATTGCATCAATTGGTTTCGGCTTTTCGGGTTCATTTTTGCCACTTTCTTCTTCAAATGGGCCCATAAGTTTTCTATAGGATTAAGGTCTGGGCTTTCAGCAGGTGTATCCAGTACTTTGATGCAGTTATAAAGCAGCCACGTCTTAACCGCAAGCTATTTATGTTTCGGGTCATTGGCTTGACAAAACAAGAATTTTGGTTTTCTCAAGTTATCACCGTCATTAAATCCAAAATTGTTAGCACTGCTGAGTAAATGAGCTTGTAAAATGCTCATGTATTGGGTATATAACCGACTTCGTGCGGTTTTTTTTCTAAATTTGAACGTTTATTTAAGAAAAACATACTATTGTATAGTATTATTCAAAGTATTGCCCATCTAAGGCTATGACTTTATCCCATCTTTCTGGCAATTTGTGGATCCCATCCCAAAAGAATTGCGCCGGCTTGGCAGCCAAGAATGAATCAAGCCAATTTTTGATATTCTGCTCTGATGTGAACCGTATTTCAATGAGGGCTTTCTGCATCGACCGGAACAAATGGTAGTCTGAAGGGGCAAGGTCTGGGCTATAAGGCGCCATCTCACGAAAGCGCAAACCGCACGAATTAAGTTATATACCCAATATTTCTTTGCGTCCATGGTGTTTTCAATGAAGACTACGTCTCCGACACCTTTGCTCAAAATACATCCTCATACTATCACAGATAACTTTCCAAAGTTAACATTTGGAATTATACTCCTTTCCGATAAGGCTTTTTTAAAGGCTTGTGCCACACTCTGTTAGGTCCTTCGTTGTATTACATCATAATTTTTATTGCGTCGCAAAATATAACATCGCCCGAGTATTCGCTTCGCTGAATGCTATACTCTGTAGCAAACGGAAAGCGTTCTTAAGTGTTTTTACTCGAAAGCAGTGGTTTCTTTCTTGCAACTCCCCGATGTAAACTCTTGCTTTATAAGCACTTGTCTTATAGTTTCGTGAGAAACTTGTACTCCACACTCCTGGCTCATCTCTCTGGGCAAGTCTCTAATTGATGTTTGGGGGTTTTCGTGCAGTTTCCTTAGCAGGCAGCGCCCATTTCTATGAGATAATTCTTTTGGCCTTCCTTTTGTAGCAATATCCTCCAAACGATTTTCACGCTTTGCTCGGTATATAATGTTATAAATTGTCTTTTAAGAAAATCCGAACAGCCTGTCACAGATTGAGACTTTTGCCATTGTAATGGTTGTAGTAAACCAAACTGACACCCAGATGTCATTGATAGTTTTGACTGCTGCTGAAACATGAACATTGGAAAAACAATCATTCCTATCTGGTCACGTTTTACTTTCATTTATTCACAAAATTTGTGGCTATAGTTGTGGTGATACCCTTCCCCATCTTCGTGAGAAAGATAGGTGCCAGTTATGCTATAAAACTGCAGCTAGAATATATGTAAGTTGAAGCCAGGCGATCTAGTGGGCTACCTTAGGTTAGTCAAATCAGTCCCTAAAACAGACATGCCTGGTACAATGCCCGACATTATGGTCAGGAAGCATTGTTTCGACCGGTTATTTGACGTTATAATATTGGATCGTGAAGACTGGCCCAATAGTGTTCCAAAACTAGACCCTAGAAGTCTAGTATGCTTCACAGACGGATCGAAAATGGGTTCTGGAGTTGGAGTTGTAGTCTTTGGGCCCAACACTAGGATCTCTGTACATATGGGGTCGAGTCCTACTGTTTTTCAAGCTGAAATGCACGCCATTGAGATCTATAAACGCGAGCGCTATAAAAAATTTCCTTAAGAATATCAACAGCGCCAAAATACAAATCATTTCGGATAGTCGGGCAGCACTTAAGGCTTTATCGTCCAACCTAATGGACTCCAAAACCGTCAAATGTTGCTACGATGCACTGCAATCCCTCGCCAAACACAACAATGTGAAACTTGGCTGGGTCCCCGGACAGAAGGGGATTGCAGGTAACGAATCTGCCGAAGAACGCGCTGGTTCGGAAACTGGTTCTGAGCCGTACTTTAGTGTCAAATGAAGTTACAAAGCTGACTAGGTATAAGTGGCTGTGGTGTGCACTTAGACTAGATTTGATCCATTGTGCAGCACAAAGCTGACTAACGAATGGGAAAACAAATTTCGCCCAGACCATTGGACCAATGGGGCAGGTCTCAGGCAATCCAAACGATTAATCAGACCCTATTCCGATAAGGAAATCTTTTGCCTAGACAAGGAAAGTATAAGAAAGCTAACTAGCTTTCTGACTGGCCACGGCGGCTTGAAATACCACCTCAGCAAAATGAACCTGTGCCAGGATAATGCTTTCCCTAGAAGAGAACGAAATATCCGAACGCATTTCTTGTGAATGTCCGGCACTACACTGGTTAAGGAAACGTGTTTTTCACAGGGAAATACTTACTTCAGTGGAATTAAAAAAACTAAAAAAGATATACCATCTTTCATAAGGGAAGACGTACTTTTGAATTAGCTATAACCCGTCGATACCAGTGATAGGTCGCAGTATTACTGCCTTAACGGTTGGGTTGTACAAGAGGCTGAAAAAAAAGTAAAGCCCTACCAACAGATTGGCAATGAGCCATATCATAGGAAACCTGAGGCCCAACAATTTAAAGGACCCCATTCTGCTCAAATTTATTGTAAATACCTCTGCAGTGACTGCTTCTAATAGACGTCCCTACCGTGGACCTTCAATTAAGTCCAACTATCGCCTGAATAACCACTTGTCTCTGATGGCAAGCCATCACTTTCCCCACTGACACTACTCCAATTCGTTCCCTTCCGATCCGTTCGTCTCCCTTCTGCGGTTTTTATTGAGCCGGAACCAGCCGAAAGAAAAAAAGGAAACGAGACAGAAATCGTACCTCGAACATTTCCTGAAATCCTTTCAATTTTCATCTCGGTTCGTTTGCCTTGAATGTATTCTAATTGCTTTTTTCTCGGAATCCCCAGCTTACATTGCCGTGAATTAAGGAGTCTCAGAGCGCTCCCTCTACCCTACCAAAGTGGTATCCCGACGGAATTCCCAGTGTGGTTTGGTGAAGGGTGTCTGTGTGTGTGGGCTTCGTCTTTCGCCGATACGGCCTTTAGCTCAGCGGAGATCAGGACCCTCTCCTGTTTGGAGGTCCCTGAGATACACGATGTTATGAGCGGGGATACATTTTTAACAAATTGTTTGTGAGCCCCTTATCTTTTTCTTTCCCCGATGAAAACTTTGTTTTTTTTCGCGGTTTAGAGGGACGAAAAAAGGATACGCAAGGATGCCTTGAGTTAACGCTCATTTCTGTTTGACTTGCGTCTTGTTTTTTGGCGTTCAAGTAAATAAATTTCCCCATCCCCGGGCGCGCAAAAAGCGAGAGAAAAAAAGCGGAAATGTAAATTAAAATGCAGATAGACTCCAGCCTTTGTGCTGCCCTTGCGTGTCGGGATCGTAATTAGGACCGTTCGCATTTACATGTAACCGTGCACGTATCCCTCCCAAATTCGCCTTTGACCCCGTTTTTGTGTGAAGTTCTGCAAAGTTTGGGATCAAAAAGGGATTACATAAAATTTATTTAGCGTAATTACACCGATTGCTAAAGGGGGGTGATGTTTGGGGCCTATGACGACTGCATGATGCTTTTAGGTCGAAGGGTTACCATTGGGCGCCGCTGCGTGGGCCGAGGGATATATATTTACTTCGTTTTTATTAGATCTCGAGATTATTTCAATCCGAGGTGCTTTCGTTTTTATTTGCATTTAATTTGGCAGTCGTCCCCTTGTGCTGAGGGTAGAGGGCGCACAGAGATCAATTGATGTTGCGGCTTAGGACCGAGTGATCCTAATGCTTTCGGGTGTACATGAAAAATCGGATTAGATTGTTTTTGGTTTTTGTTTCTCTGTTTTCTTGAAATGATAATTGGAAGTCGGGATCAGGGCAGAAGGGTCTAATGAGTTGATTTTTGGAATTAGATATGTTTTTAATGGCCCGGGATGTGTTCGAGGAGGGCTCTTAAAAAGCCATTAACAATTTGTCCTGCTTGCGTAATTGATGCTGGTTGAGTGCTATCTCAGAGTCATTTATGGCAGCAGTTAATGATATAAAATTGGAGAGTGAATTGGGGGTTTTTGAACATTTAGGTTCTGTGTTAGTCGATTGAATTGGTTGTAAAGGCGACGTGTTGTCAGCAAATCAAAGGATTTTCCGAAATGTGTCGGGATTTTATTGTATTGATTTTTTTAAGCAGCATCAACATATTTGTACCTATCAAACCAGCTGTCAGATGGAAACTTGTCTGTGTCATTTTTAGTCAGAAGTCTTTATAATTTTATCATGATGCAACCCGGGCTATAAACAGTTTCAGAAATTTGGTTCAAAACTATGGTTTTGTGCCCAAAAATGTATTACACCCAATATAATCGACCATCTGAGACCGCTATTCGCCGAATTGTTGGACATTTTTACACAACAGATTATTTTGCAAGATGCAGCTGCACCGAGACGTACAACAAGCGGGCGTGCTGAAAAGAATATTGCACCCGTTTAGGAGAGTTTTCAAAAAGACCAATAGTCATCGATTTGAAGATGTTCACAACAGTTTGCTCCTCGTTTGTCCACACAAAACCTTGGTCTGAAGTCGAATGATCAAAGTTAGCGACCTTATTTCGTAGAACTGGACCCAAATGAACTGGCATTGGATTTGTTGAAACAAAGCGAAGAGATCCGGCTTCTTAGGAAGAAAAAGAAAATAAACTGGGCAAGTGCGAGTTGTACTCGCACGGGGAAGGTTCCGTCGCTTAATATTGATGGATGATTTCTGAGTATCAGACGACGTTTTCAAGCTACTACAGGTGAATTTTTTTCTAACTACAACCCAAATCAGCTATTCTTTCCTACATTCATGCATCCAAACAAACAAACATTCATCCATACATATACCTTTATCTCCATCCATGTTTATCCAATACAGGAAATCCCTTCCATCATAACCAATCAGTCCTCATGCCTGCGGTGTATGTGTATAACGCTGTTGGGCATTTAGGGGTTGATATGGATCTGAGAGATAACACTCATTAACGTATAGAGTGGTCGATCACTGCGTAGAATTTATGTGTGAAATTGATAAACTCTGAAATCTTAAATGTTTGATATCTCACAATTCGCACATAAATCGATACTTTGATATATATAATTTATTTATGCATTTGATCAGACCCATAAAACTGCTTTTTCAGATCTTCAAAATTCGAGTGTCGATGCTTTACCGATTTTGGACAATATCTCGAAAGTCATGAGGGCAATTTGAGCATAAATTGCAGCCAAGTTTTTAGATTTTCTCCGAATTTTTAAGGACTTTGGTTTAGAAATGCAAGAAAATGCCAAAGTTTAAAACAAAAATTTGGAGCTCCATATTTTTCAAATGGAATTTTGGTTCAAAAAGTGTTGAAGCAAACCTCCACCTCATTTCAAAAGACTTGTCTATTGATATACCATTCGAAGGGGTGCGTCAATGTTTCAAAGTCGATGGCAAGTTCACCTATACGGGAGCAACCCCAAATGGCCTGATTTTTTAAATTTGGGTGCATGGGCAATGACATCTAGGCCTGAAGTACCTAATTCCAAAATTTCATGCTGATATCTTTATAAACTTCGGAGATAAAAAAGTGTGACAGACACGACGGACGGACGGACACACCGAAATTATAAAGGTTCCGTTTTTGTAGACCTTAAAAATGAGAACTGTACGATCGATGAGATATATAATACCGCCAACAGACTGAATGTTCTACTCAACACAATGGACGATGATAGAAGAGAATTCCGTCCTCTGACCTAGACGAAGTCACGATTCCAATATTATTGCAATACCGAAGTCTAACAAAGCTACCGGGTCTAATGGTCTGCCTGCTGAAATATTTAAAGCATGGTTAGGCGCATGGAGCAAAGCGTGAATCTTCTTTTCGTTTACTCGATCCACAAGGAAGGAAATCTCTTGACTGTGCCAACTATCCGGGAATTAGTGTCCTAAACATCGACTAGAACCTATAGAACCTTTTCTGAAGTTTTCTCTGAGAGCCTGAAGCCGTTCGTAAATGATAGGTCCTTTTCAGTGCAGTTGCTCCAGACCAGAGAAGTCCACAGTAGACCAAATATTTGCACTGCCGCAGATCCTGCACCGGACCGAAGAAAGGTAGATCGACATACATTACCTATTCGTCGATTTCAAAGACGCGTGTGATAGCGTGCATAGAGATGGGTTATACAGCGCCATGTCTAGTTTTGTCAAACTCATCAGACTGAGCAGACGGTGGATAACTCTCGCTGCTCCATCAAGGTCGGTAACGAACTCAGCGAGACCTTTAATGTTTTAGACTTGATCGGTAAAACCTACTTACCAATACTATGGGCACTATCTTCCAAATGTTCGTAAAACTGCTAGCCAACACAGATGGCATTGACTTGAATGGTCGAATACAGCGAGCCGTCAATGAGGCGTTTGCTGGCATTTAATTGGAAGCACCAAAATGGATTTGGCGTTGAATAACGGCGAAACAAAGTAAATGCCGTCATTAAGATGGGACACACAATAATAACAAATTGGGCAGAACGTTACAATAGCTATACGTTTGAGTTAGTGAAAGACTTTATCTATTTCGGCTGCGCTATTCACAGTTCAAACATAAGTTTTGAGATTAAACCCAGAATAACCTGTATCAAACCCTTTGTTGGGTTCAAATATCAAGCCCTCTCTCGAATGACTAAGCGATTTAATCATTTCAGTCAGGGGCTGACTCACGATGTAGAAAAATGGACAGTATCAAATGTGGATGAAAAATCTTTTTGGGTTTTTCGAGTTCAGCGTACGGTCGTTGGTCCTACTTGGGTTGACGATTGGGAGAGAAGATTAAACTGCGAACTATATGGGCAGTACAGTGACATGGCTCCAGCCAGGCGTTTACAGTTCCCACGCTTAAGACGGCTGGGCCCTTTAAAGCGTATAAACAGCTTGGCTCTGCCCCGAAGAATCGACGACTCTGAGCCTGTTAGACAAAACAAAGGAGAAGTTTGCTGGCTTGTGAAGTCATCGGAGCTATTTTTTTCAAACATGAGTCTAATCAGAGTGCTTTGGTCAACAGTATTCACTACAAGGCCCTGATTAATGATTCTTCCGATAGATCTGCATAAATGTTTCGTCGTTTCAATTGATTATTTTTTCAGGCGATACGTAAAGTCGAACGCAGTTCTATTCTTATTACTGAGGTCATACGGTCAAAAATAAGTGGTCAAAAACTTGCCTCTCGGATGAAATTCATCAGATCCAGCCATAGTGGGCACTGACCGGCAGATGTGCTTAAGATCTAATTTCAAATTGTATTCTCTCGATCGATCACAAAGACATGACAAGTTAATGTGAGGCAGCTGTTGTCAGCCGAACCAAAAGTTAAAGAAGTCAAAATGATAGTGGCTTTTAGCGCCGGAAAAAATCAGCCTTACTTTATTCTTCTATTTATAACAACCTAAGTACAATACAACCCTAAATCTTAAGAGTCTTCGAGCAAAGAAACAGTCACAACTTAAACTGCTCCTTGAGCCTAAATTTTTGAATTTTTCCCGACGTTGTCTTTGGGAAATCTTTAACCACCCGAACATAGCGCGGAACTTTGAAGTGGGCGATTTTCCCCTTGCAGAAGCTCTTCAGTGACTCTTGGGTGAGATCTTCGACTCCATCGTGTAGACGAATAAAGGCACACACCTCTTCACCCATGCGCTCATCTTCAACGCCGATAACCTAAAAACCAGAAATTGATCAGTCATCCTGGGACTTGCTCCTCATTTCTTACATAATTCTCAATGATGTCCGGGTGCGTGTTCAGAAAGTCTTCGATTTCTTTTGGAAAAATGTTCTCCCCGCCACGAATGATCATCTCTTTCAGTCGCCCGACAATTTGTCCGTATCCATCCTCGTGCAGCACGAATTGGTCACTGGAATTTGGAAATTGAATCATTAGACTTTAGTGAAATCAAAATCTTACCCAGTTTTCAGCCATCGATCGCGGCCCAGGACCTCATTTGTCTTCTCTTCGTCTTCAAAGTACTCCAACATGACGGAATACCCGCGGATACACAATTCACCGGGTTCCCCAAAGGCGACTGTGTTCCCATTCGCATCGATGACCTTCGCCTCGTGGTGATCCAATACTCGTCCGACGGAGGTAAAAATCCTGTCAATCTCATCGTCCTTCATTGACTGCAATGCTGTGCAGGTGGTCTCCGTTAACCCATAGATTTGCTTTACTTTTTTGACGTGCAGAACCTCGTTCATGTCCTTAATGAGCTGCGGTGAACACGATGAACCTCCAACGACGGCCAGTTTAGTGGTTGCGATGGGAAACTGCATCTCCTTCTGTTTTTGGATCAAGTCGACGTACATAGTCGGTGTTCCGTGAATCACTGAACACTCTTCGTTTGTGATAGCGCGGAGGGATTCTGTTGGATTGAAACTCGGTGCAGGAAGAACCAATGTGGCCCCAGAACTTACGGCAGCCGATATGGTGCATGCGACGCCAAAGGCATGAAACAATGGAACTTGAACGCAAATCCTTTCCCCACTCAAATCATTTCTGTTGGCCGCATGAATTCCGTTGTTGACGATGCTTAAGTGACTAAGCATCGTTGCCTTTGGACTGCCCGTGCTTCCCGATGTAAACTGAATGTTGCAAGTCGAGTCGGGTTGAATGGTGGACTGGAGAGAGTGAACTTGTTGCAAAGCCTCTAAACTATCGCCCATGTTGAGAACGTCCTCGAACTGAAACGCTCCGGGAAATTTATCTTTGGAGTCGATTATGACGGTTTTTAGGTGTGGGAGGCGTGAGCTCTTTATGTCCCCGGGATATGCGTTCCTCAGCTCAGGACAAATGCTTTCCAAGATGTCGTAGTACTGCTGCGTCTTGAAGACACCTGGGGCAACGATAGCTTTGATCTTCACTTTCTGCAGGCAATATTCCACCTCGGGTCCTTGGAATGCTGGGTTGATGCAGACGGACGCTAGACCAGCTTTCGAGGCAGCAAACATTGTCAAGTACCATGGTATCGTGTTTGGAGCCCAAATACCCACCGGATCGCCTTTCTTCAGTCCCAGACGGACAAAGCCGGCTGCCAGTCGGTTGACTTCATCTCTCAGGGCAGAGAAAGTGTAACGCTTCTTCTCTTGGCACGACACTATCCCTTCAGTGTTGGAGTAGTCCACCGCCGCTATGTCCAACTGCTCACCAAGGGTTCTGTAGGTCAGTGGCTGCTCCCCAACGCAGTGGTAGTACGCGGGTTTTTTCTTTTTTCCACTCACAGCCGCATAGCCGCGTGCGAAGGTTTGACTTCTGTTCCAGAAAACCGAAATTGATTTCATTGCAATCGAATAGTTCAAAATCACGGATTAATTTTTTCGGAAGGACTTCGTCCTCATACTAGTCGTACACGGAAAGACGGTTTGAAAGTATCTCTTGCGACCACAGTTGCGAACTAATGAAAGCAAGTGAGCATATTCATGAACGTCTAAATCTTATCTTATTACAATTTCTAAACAATCAGTGCCTGAGTTGATAAGGTTATCTTGAGAGTCGGTTGGGGAGCACTTTATGAGCTTTGAATAGCTCTCCCAACGTTTGGTAAACACAACCTTCAGCTGACTTGGGTGGAGATCCGGGAATGCTTATCTTGAGATTTCGTACCCTTCAATGTGTCTTCTTGTTGAATAATGTGTGGGGAGAGATCTGAAATGAAGGTAACGAAAGTTAGACTATAATAGGGACTTTCATCGGAGTTCAAGTATGACGTAGTATGATTAGTAGGCCAGCAGATCAATGAATGTGTCTAACAAATAAGAGACGAAGTCCGATGAAGATAATGAAACAGAGAAAGTGATTTTGAAATGAGGGTGAGGCGCAGAGAAGCTAGCGGAGATATACAAGGCAGTGATGATAGGAGACTGCGGAGGTACTCGTATGTATGGTGGCGAATCTGGGAATGACGTAGACAACAGACATGACAAATACGTGGTTGGTGGTACTTTGGTCAAGGTTATTTGGACAAAAGAAACATGCTAAAAATACATGCTAAATTTAAAGTGTGACATATAATCAGAAAGCTAAAATGTTGACTCTACAGTGACGGATGGTTGGAACTGTGTTTAGTTTTTGAAATGTTTCTGTCAAGAATAATTTTTGTATTGATGTTGTGCAATACACTTAAAAAAAACGATGAGAAGTCTTGGGAATGCGTCCATGGTTTTGTAAGATTATGATTGCGGAAAGAAAACGAAAGAATTTTTCTTAGAAACCACTCGTGTTAAGTGTGCCATTGTTCTCTAACGAGTGAAGGGGACTTACAGTTTAATGTGACGACTGGAGGGCGCAGTTGGTTAAGTGCCTGCCCTAAGTTAGAGGGGTCCCAGGTTCGAATCCCAGTGAAAGCAAATTCAATTCGCTTTTATCCGGTTTTTCAAATCTGTTCCAGTTACTATTTGCCGTTGGGATCAAATTAATGGCACTATCACTGGAGCAGTCGATCAGTGGTAGCAGTCTGACTATGGGTATCACAATAGACCAACATTTTCTAAGTGTGCTGGTGAATTCACTAGCAGCCCCCTAATCTAACCTAACTTAACCTACAGTTTAATGTCGACTCCGAACGGCGAGACTAAGAAGCTTTTTGTGAACAGCTATACTCTTTGAGCATTGTCAGTGGAGCCGTGAACAATTTTTTTTGAAAAATTGTTTGTCTGAACTTGGATTTGAATTCAGGCGTATGGATCGACGCACAAATCCATACGGTCCACAACTTGGTTGGAGTTAAATAACACTGTCTTTATAGAAGAGGAAGATTATCGTGTTAATTGTTCAGCTGTGGGGCTAACTTTTGGTTGAATGGCTACGTCAAAAATTATAATTGCCGGACTTGGAGTGACCAAAATTAACAATCTCTCACGTAGAAGCTGTAAACAATAATATAAATTGTGGAGCAACATCCCGGGATAATCCTGGATATAGTTTCTACCACAACCACTCCTATTGTGTGTCCCATTTCGTCTCACTAGTGTGGAGGGCCGACAGGGACCTACGACTCCGAACGGTAAAGTTGGGAAGCTTTTTCTAGATAACTAGAGTATCCAGCGTGCTTCGTTGCGCTCTCTTTGGTCGGCGTGTCCCCTTCTTTTTCCAGGGAATCTCATTTTTCCCGGCGTTCTTTACATGTGTGCAAAATTTCGTAATTCTCCGTCGAATGTTTACGGAGAGATGCGAATTTTTGTATTTCCTATAGCCTATGACCGATTCCTGAACGTGTTAACAGTGTTAAAAAGTGCATAAAGATCGTTGCAATTGTTTAGAAATTTATCCAATACATACAAACGAACCAGTGTTATATTTATAGTGTTATATTTATAGATACACATGGTAAAATAATAATTAAAAATTGAGGTTGGTTCACGTCACGTGGCGTCACGTGGCGTCACGTCACGTGGCGCCCTAAGAACGACTGCCACAGATGCTCTTACAGTTATTTTGCACCTTCTACCTCCAGATCTACACGCAACGTTCATGGCCACATGCAGTGCACTTAGACTCAGAGAGTCAAACTGCTGGAATAGCAGAACTTATGGACATGGTAACTAATAAATACTGAGTCATACTGACTACCTTATCCCAAAGCTAAATTTCAATAAAAACTAAAGGGCATACTTTCCAACCAGAACTGAGTGGAAAAGCGATAGAGTCTTTCAAAACCATGACATAGCCATCTTCACAGACGGTTCGAAGATGGACTCTGGTGTGGGCGCTGGAATCTTCTCCGAGGCCCTCAAGATATCAAAGTCACTCAAGCTACCAAGCTTTGCAAGCATTTTCCAGGCGGAAGTGCTAGCAATATATGATGCGTGTCTTGAAATTAAAAACAAAACAGAACCAGCACAGCGGATAGCAATTTTTTCAGACAGTCAAACTGCTATCAAGGCTCTAACATCCATAACCACAACGTCAAAACTAGTAGATTGCTGCTGCAAGGAACTATCCATTATAGGTGAATGGAGCCCGGTCTCTTTGATCTGGGTTCCCGGGCACACGGGTATAGTAGGAAACGAAGCGGCAGACGGGATAGCCAGACAAGGATCCAAACTCGATAGTCTCGTTGTGGAACAAATCCAGGCTCCACTAGGCTTCGTAAAAAATAACATCTACAATCACTTCCTCAAGATCGCCAACGAAAGATGGACCAAGCTGGAAACATGTGTCCTATCCAGAAGCTTATGGCCCAAATACAACAAAAAGAGAACAAAAGACCTGCTCAACAACAGTAGGAAAAACATATCCAGAATCACAGCGGTCTGTACTGGACACTGGTGTGTTGGCAGGCATGCTGAAAGACTAGGCATACCATTTAACTCGCACTGCCGTAGTTGCCGGGTGGAAACTGGGCCAGAAACCCCCGAGCACTTTCTGTGCAAATGTCTGGCTCTAGCTAGAGTCAGACAACGCACTCTGGGCAAAGCCTTCTTCAACACCCCTAATTATCTCTCAGAAGCAAACATTCATAGTCTGCTAGCCTTCATAAATTCCACAAAGTGGTTTCAAAATTAGGCTAATCTGAGTGAATACACACTCCTTTTCACCCCCATCTCACAAATTAGGTATCCCATAGGATGTGGTATCAAAACGGCGCTTTCATGGCGCTAATTGGGTGCGAAAACAAGATCTGTATGTCCACCGCCACTTTTACCTACCTACCTACCTGGTTCACGTCGTCTCTTAGAACTTGAACATTCCTGACTTCAGGTGAATATGTGTCGTCTACTTTCTCTTAGGCATGATGAAGAATACGAAACTCTGAATAATGTCATTGGTTGCATAGCTCGAATTCTTATAAACGAAAAGCGCACTCTCGATAACCTCTTCTTCAAAGTTTTATTGAAATCGATCCAGCTGTTTCGGAGATTATCCCGAACAATCAGACAGACAGACACTGCGATTTTATTAAAATAACATAATAATAAACCGGGCAAGTGCGAGTTGTACTCGCACGGGGAAGGTTCCGTCGCATAATATTGATGGATGATTTCTGAATATCAAACGACGTTTCAAAACTATTTCAGTTGAATTTTCTTCTAACTTCAACTCAAATCAACCATTTATTCACAAATTCATACATCCAAACAAACAAATGTTCATCCCTACATATACCTATATCTCTATCCAAGTTTATCCGACACAGAAAATCCCTTCCATCATACATACATACATACCTATCTAATCACTGCTCATGCCTGCGGTATGTGTGTGTTCATTTCTGTTGGGCATTTAGAGGTGAGATCGAAAAGATAACGCTCATCAACGAATAGAGTGGCCGATACTTTGAAATTTATCATTTCTTAATGCTTACATTAATGTCTTCAAAACTGCGTTTTCAGATCTACAAATATCTCCAAAACCATTAGGGCCAGAATGCTCGCAATAGTTTTAAATTAAAGTACTCAATGAAGCCAAGTTTTTGTGATTTTTTCAGATTTTTTAACACTTTGGCTTAGAAATGGCAGGGGGGGGGGGGAATCTTTGGAGCTCCATATTTTCCAAACGGTACTTTTGATAAAAAAGTGTTAAAAGAAACCTCCACCTCATTTCGAAAGATCTGTCGATTGATATATATATCGATGGGGTGCGACAAATTTTCAAAATTAATGTCAACTTCACCTGTACTGGAGCCACCCCCAAATGGCCCCACTTTTAAAAATCGCTGCATAGGAATTGACATCTAGGTCTGAAGTACCTAACTCCAAAATTTCATGCCGATATCTTCATAAACTTCGGAGATAAAAAAGTGTGACAGACACGACGGACGGACGGACGGACGGACGGACGGACACACCCAAATTATAAAGGTTCCGTTTTTGTAGACGGAACCTTAATAATGGTAGCGCTATAGTCCGAGGTGAAACTGGACCTAGCTTCTCAGCAACCACTCGTGTTGTGCGTGCTATTGTTCTCGCACGAGTGAAGGGGACCCACAGTTTAATGCCGACTCCGAACGGCGAGATTGAGAACTCTTTGAGCATTGTCAGTGACTCGAAAGAGGTGGAGCCGTGAAAAAATGTTTGGTTTTTTTTTGGGAATCGAACCGACAACATCGAGCGTAGGAGTCGACGCACTTACCCACTAGTTCCACGGCGCCTAGTTCATCTAGTTAATAGAGAGAATTGGCCAGATAGAGGATAGAAAAGCGGTACTGCTGATATCAACTGTGGATGGGCGGCTCAACCACGACACACAGAGCGCTGATAAAGTAGTGCGCTTTCAACCCGTGATATTAAAGATGTTGAAAAGCACCGCTGTTGGTTAGGGAGAAGAACACCACCGTCAAGCCCTGTTGTTTTAGATTTTGGGTAATAACGATTTTAATAAGAAATTATTCGCTCTTATCATGTATGCCCGGTTGAACTGGAGTTAATAGGAGTAGAATTGTTTGTACTGGGACCATGAAGTTCTATAAAGGCGAACGAAAGCCCTGAGTTAAGTCCTCTCGAACAACCGGATCTTTTCCTGTAAGCTTGCTCCCACGTTGAACCACACGGGGAAGCTGTAACCTACGTCGGATATCTGGTCCTTTTTGCGATTAAGGCGAATGGCGGAGAAGACACAACCGCGAACTCTATGACTTGTACAAGCATGTAGTCATAGTCCAGAAGGCAATCCGTTGACTAAACTGTCTCGGCAACATCGAGCAAATGGGGACTAATCATTTACCCACGAGAGTCTTCGAATTCGAGGTCCAGGTTCAAGAAGGAGAGAGAGACGGAACCTCCGGTATAAAGATCAAGTGATCGGTGATGCAAGACAACTTGGCCTTGGGACCGTCAGTGATGGAAGGCAACAGTAGCTCAGGCTCAGGCCCACCAGGTGTCGAAGGCTTGAAAATAAGTATTGCCTCTGAAAACACACTCTGTATGTGTACATTTTTTAAAAAGTTCTTAAAAAAAGTTAACTCAATCCTTAATGCGTAATCAGCACAAATCTTATTACGCATTTCATTAGACACATACAGACAGCGTCAGAAGTGAGTAAACAGTCGTTAGCTGAAAGGTATTACTCTAAATAAAAATTGACTGGAGTGGTCTACGTCTGACATTGAAACCGTAACTGACGAATCAAAAGAAAAAAGAAGCTAAAAACAGGCGTCGAAAGTGAGTGAACGCATCCCTTTAAAAAAAAATATCTTATTGAGAAAAAAATTGTGCTTGTATGCCTTTATCACGTTTTCAGTTTTCGTATATGCCGGTCTTAATTTTCATATAAATGTTTAACAGAATCTAGCCTTTCTGTCTTACAGTCACTGACACAATCATATATACACTCACTTTTGAATGCTGTTTTTAGCGCTTTTCTTTTTGAAATTTAAAAATTGTTTTATATTTACACTTATGTTAAATAATATTCACTATATTTAAAAGTATGACTTTTGAACATTAATTTGATATGTCTATGTCTGTTCTACCTCATTCCGGTGAATATTAATTTAGTGGATAAACCTTCAGCAGATGACTGAATGTTCACTCACTTTTGACGCTGACTGTACATCTCCTTGAATTACTCTGTTGAAAAAAATTACTTTCTTTCAATAAATGATTAACGCATCAAATACTTCAAAGGGAATATTAATCCTTAATGGGGACACAACACAACTGAATTATTTATCGTGGAAATCAAATCAAGAATCGAATGAATATATTAGGGCAGGGCCAAAAACTTCATACCCCTACTACACTGAATCCCTCCTCAATCAATTATCTTCATCTCACCATCTTCACACCTCATAAATACGAATGAGTTCACTTGTAACTCAAGGCCCAAAGATTAAACGGACAAAAAAACCCACCACGAAAACCAACAACCCCTACAACCCCGACACTGCTTACGCAGGGACTAATTAGGGAGTCTGAACTAGATCCCGCCTCGATTACTGCCATAAAAACCTTCAATGAATATTAATTATCAACTCCTTCAACTCGTTTCCTCACAGAACCACTCTGCCATCCCTTGGGAAAATTCATTTAATTCCATCGACATAAGCAAACGCTCTTACTAATCACTTCTCACACAATAACAACTCAACCAGGGTGCCATTCCCGAAATTATCGCTCTCCTCCTCAGTTGTTCACGGGCAAGGGTATGCCCTCTTCGAGTGCTCCACTTCAATCTGAAGAGCTCTATGAAGCCAGACCAGCCATGCTGATGATGCCTCCACGGAGGGATCCAACCAATAATTCATTTGTCCGAGTGTTCATTGATAAGGATATCCTCCGCTGCACGCAAGGACTCCCACATAAAATTTAATTTGCTGCACACCCTTTGTTGCCAGTCGCCTACACGAAACAATGTCAAATTGGTCCTCTGTGATACATCCCCCCTCCGCTCTGGACCAGGCTCACAGAAGTCACTCCTGCGAATAATGATAATAAATTATAGTGGTGTGTCCTGATTGTGTATTGCTGCGGTGTGTCGTCCTTACGCCCTAATGCATCCCTAATTAATATGAGCCATTTAATTTTGAACATGTCCTTAGCCCCTGGCATCCGTTGTTGTAATTAACTCAATAATCCCCCATCTGGGGCGACCTACAGCGTGTGCGTGCTCTAGAATTTTTTTTCTTGTCCAGATGTGCTTTGGTGGTGGTTTCCAGAACGATTCACTCGGAGAGCAGGTGTTTGAGTCTCCGCACCAAATATTCAAGGACCTCAGACTGTCTTCCTCCAGGACCGAGTTCCGGTTTCGCTTTTCCGCTCACTGGCGTCTGTGTCGCATCGTCATCGATGAAGTTGCCACCTCCTCTGGGACACATTTTAAATTTTACATTTATTTGAAATTGCAAATTGCGTCTGTTCCCGGCCAATGATCAAGAGCACGACTGCCATCCAAGCCCCTTGCCTGTTCGCTCTGTCGATGATGATGTCGGAATCCATCGCTGTGCTCGATTTTGCTCCTTCATTCGGTGCCCTTGCTCCTTGACGGAAAACTGCAGCTCCTTGGACCGCACGACTATATCAAGTGCTGTTTGACTCAGTATGTAAATTGCTTTGGCCAACATCCCTCTCGGAGGACTCCCACGCTTTGAATGATGGACTTGAGCACCCTTGTACCCGGGCGAAGAGGGTGGTTGTCGGTGGATGAAGGACCAAGCCATCTAACAAAATGTCAAATGAAATGCCAAGTTCCCAGGGATATTAATGCTCGACTGATCCTACAATTTCACTGCATCCATCAGGAGTGGTTCGATGTAGAGTGGCTCCGGGTCTGGTTACCGAGCGATGGATAAGTTTGTTTGGGATGCACTCAAAGTGTTGATCTTTGGTTGGTTGGACTGAGTTTTTGAACGCCATAGCATGGAATGTCTGACGTTCATTACGAATTCATTTTGTGTAGGCGATGGGTGTGGTGTGGGGGCAGAGGCCTAAGATACCACGTGGCTGTGAGCTTGATTGATTTGGTTCTTTTGGTAACCGACCGGCAGTTTTTTTGAGTTTTTACCACGTCATCGGTGAACTGAGGGAATTTCGAATATGTTTGATGTCGAATTAGGTTTAATGGACCGATGTCTGTTTGTGAATCTCCCATGGGATATTGTAAAGTGCAGGTTCTATCATAGGAAAGGGGCGTGATGAGCGTTTTCAGCGATGATTTTAGACTTTAAAAAAATTTGTGTGTGAAATTATGCTTGGATTGACATTTGATGATGGAAAGCCTGTAGTAATTTATTAAAATTATTGCTGATTGTGGGGTGGAACATCAGATTTTGGCGCTGCTTCCATGTTTGTTAAACTTGCAGATTCGAAGACACATCTAAAGGATGGTGTAAAATAAACTCACTAAGCTATTAGTTCAGAACTATATATTTATTTAATATTATTTAGTGGACTGTAATATTTAAGGATAATCCTTACTAATGACCGCCCTCCTTGGCGTTCGTCGCTTGAGTGCCGATAGCGAACTGCCGGGGTGATGCACACACACACAGGATCGGATTATATTGTGTGGTAGATAATTCCTTTGCGCGCTTATTCTCGCACGGGCTCTCGTTCCACATTAAGAATATTGAACAGATGGTGATTACTTTTGGAACTTTGTTTAGAACAAATTGCTGTCGCAGTCGTGATGTTAGTGAAAAATGTATTAAGTCGATGTTAATGTTCTGCTAGAAGACAAACAGTGATCCGTCCCGTGACTTCGATTGAAGGAGGTAGTGGAAGCGTGAACTAGATTGCCATTCATTAAGCGCCTCCTATCTTTAAATCTGAATAAAACAATAATTGTGTGAGATATCATCGAAATTATTGGTTTGTTCTTTTAAAAGGCCTATTGATGTCATTATGAATGGAATATAATACCGTTCAAATGCCAACCGTTCAAATGCCAAAAAATCAGGCTGAATTTGTTGGCTATGAGGGCCGCTATGGCTTGTGGCTTATTCGCATAGACCTGCGACTTTAGAAAACCCCATAAGAAATAGTCTAACGGGGTCAAATCGCACGATCTCGGTGGCTGTTAGGATCAATAAAGGAGATTTGTATTTAAATTCTCATTTATTAAAACCCTACTTCGATAACAAGATAAAATGGACTGTATTTGAATTGAAAAACAATGAGATTTAATGAATGACACGCACGCGTGACAAAAATAGAGTGAAGCAAATTGTTTTTCCATCAAACACCAAACGTCGGCGCACAAGCCGCCCAAAGGATGTACTGGTGATCGGTACCGCTGGGTCGTCGCGCTGCTGTGTACGGGATGGTCGGCTGTTTTTCTTGTTTCCCTTTGTTGGTCCTTCTTTGCGCCGAACGAAGGGTTTTGGCTCGTCGTCGTCGCTCTGCACGTGCTGTTTGTTCGCACGTAGGCATCTCAGAATGGCTATGCCCGTTGCTCATGCTCCGTATGGTTGTTCGTTTAGGTCGCCCTTGCTCTAAAATGTTGCTTTAAACTATGGTGGTGCGATGTGCGCTGATGAATTTCGGCTAGGGTTGTCGGTCAGCACCGCCGACGAGACGCCGTGGATGATTCAAACAGTGGCCAGTTCACATCACCTCCAAGTGAGATGACCATGCCCTTGAAACGCTCGTTCAGAAGTTCCAATGTGGCGTGAGCTGTGTGGCACGTAGCGCCGATCTGTTGAAACCACAAATAGTTGGTGTGCATATCATGCAATTTGGGCCAAAAGAAGTTGATACACATCGACCTATAGCGCTCGCCGTTGATGGTGGTGGCCTGGTCAACGTCGTTCTCAAAGAAATGTGGACCTATGACGCAACCAACCTAAAACCCACACAAAGCAGTGATTTTTTGGGATACATTTGACGCTCTTGGATCTCATGTGGATTGGTATCGTCCCGAATTTGACAATTTTGTTTGTTGATGTACCCATTCATCCAGAAATTGGCGTCAACTATTTTTAGCTGAAAATTAGGGTCAGTTTCCAACCTCTCCAGAGCCCATTTAGCGAACATACGTCATTGTCTATGATCGCTTACCTTCACCTCCTGGGTCTGTTGAATTTTGTACGGGTGCAGGCCCAAGTCACGGCTCAGAATTCGCCAAGTTGTGTTGTGGTCTGCGAAAGGCCGAGTTCTTATGAGCTACTCGAATGGAAAGCGGCGATGTTTTCCGCAGATCTTGGGTTTCGTCGGCGTTCTAGTGTTGGTTTATCACTTACTGAACCAGTTGGTTCAAATTTATCCACCACTCTGCGAATAGTCCTCTAGTTAGGACGATTATGGCGACCGTAAAATGGGCGAAGCGCTCGGAACGTTGACCGAACCGAACACTCATTTTGATAAAACAATTTTATTAATTGCACTGTGTCCATCCATGATAATTTGGCAAAACAGACTGAAGAAAATACAATTAATTTGATAGATATGGCTTCAACAATGTGGCCGGTATCAACAGTCAAAGTTTGGAAGTCCCTCTTGGAAGACGCTGTATTTGTGTAATTCCTGCAACACTTCATCATAACTTTTCTCTTTCGTCAAGGTCTGTCTCTAAAATTTTGTCGCGGATTGGTGGCAGGAAGTAAAGTTAAGTTAGTTGCAACAACTACTGAAAAGAATAAACGTCATTAGTTCCCAGGACTGATCGTTCAATCACAGTTTTGCTTCTGATTTTACTAGAAACAAATTCCTCAAATTTTTTGAAAGCTTTAAGCTCATAGTATTTGTTGTTTGCGCCGAGGCGTAGTGAGTAGGTGCGTACGCTGGATGTTCTTGGTTCGATTCCCGAAAAATTACCTAACATTTTTTCTCGGCTTTACCTCTTTCGAGTCACTGACAATGCTCAAAGAATATAACTGTCTAGAAAAAGCTTCTCAATCTCGCCGTTCGGAGTCGACATTAAACTGTAGGGCCCCTCCACTCGTGAGAGAACAATAGCACGCACAACACGGGGTGGTTGCTAAAAAGCTAGGTCCAGGTCCACCTCGGCCTGTAGCCCCGCCATTATTATTATTATTATTTGTTGGGTATATTGCTGCTATTAGATTAATTAAAGTTACCCCTAAAAAAGTATTTACTTTGAACAAATACTCGTGTTAGCATATCTCTATTCACTAAATTTCGTTGGGAAACGAACGAAACAGCGACGTTGATCCATCACAATGACCGATCCAGAGATTGATACTCAGCAAATGCATTCCGCGATGCAACATTTGCCCGTAGCATCCTTCGAAGTTAAATGCAAAGAGAGAGTCAGTCCACCAAAAAAAGAGAACCACTTCGCTTCAACTACTCGTAGTTTACATCAAAAGCACTCTCACCGTCCCGTTGCATCCAGACGTTGAGTAGGACCTCTTACCGCGCCCGTTGCCCTTCCGTTGTCTGGAGACTGTCTTGAGCAGTCCGTTTATTTTTATGTGCTCTATGTAATTTTTTTGTGCGTCTTTTTTAATTAAAACAATTAAAACTCATTTTGAGCGGAATGAAGTCGAAACGCCGGTCGAGGCGAATGAAAGTTTTCATTCGTTTAATTAAAAGTTAAACGGGGGCAATTTAAATTAAACTTGGCCATTTCCTTTATGAGCTAGCACCGGGCATGTCTGCGAATGTCCTACTCTTCAAACCCACACTCTGAAGGCGCATTTAGGGGGCACTGTTTGAATCGGTCTGGTTTTTGACAGCATCCTTTGGTTGCCCCCTTGGTGTGATATGTGTTCAGACGGTTTTGACGGCTGGATTTATGTGCGATGGATGAGAGGTCTGCGAGAGGAAACCCATTATCGGTTATTTTGCCCGTGGGATGATCCAGAAAATTACTTCATTTCTTTCACAAACAACGCAATTATTTCAAGGAGTGGGAACGCGCTGTGAGAGAGGTCTGTAATTATATTGCCAATCGATTACCGACAATCGCTGTTGTCTGACAGGCAAACAAAGGGGATAAGAGTTGCGGTCCGATCGACGGAAAAGGATGTGGGAGTGTGCATATGTGCGAGTGGTCGATTGTAATAAATGAAATTCAATTTAGCGCAAAATCCTTCAGGAAATTATATCGTACACACATCACGGATGTCCGCGCTGCAATATCCGGCTCGTGGACAATGACGTGCACGTGTATTAATCATTTTCTGATGGGAAAATCGATTATTTTTGCATCCTGCTGCTGGCGGTTGTTGGTCCTTGCGACACTTAATTAATCAGTTATGGAGTATGGAAGGTGTGGTTAAATTTCTTTCGTAAATTGTGGTCATGTCGTATGAGAAGAAATCTCTTGTGAGTTCGGGTATTCACCAGAGATGTGACAAACCGTAAGTTTTTTTAATTCGAGTTGAGAAAAAGTAAACCGAGTTGCAAACCGAGTCAAATTCGACTCGGGTTTTTTTTTTCTCGGAGGATTTTTGAAACGCTACTGAAGCACTCAGACTCAAAACTGGTCCATTGTACTGCCAGGTAGCAATCTACTCCAGTGCCGTTAATTTGATCCTAACGGCAAATGGTGACTGGACCAGATTCGATTTCACTGGGACTCGAACCTGGGACCCCTCAAACTTGAGGCAGGCACTTAACCAACTGCGCCATCCAGTCGTCATCGACTCGGGTTTACTTTATACACTTTTGCTATGCACTTCATTGATTTTATTTGGTACGTAAGCAAATTTTGTTTTCAAACAGAGTCGAACAGTTCGCAGGTTTGCCACTTTATTATTCGGCTCGTTCCATTGAAATGGAGTAGCGACTCGTTTCGTCGACTCGCATTTATAAAAATGTAACTCGGTCTGATCAGGTTCCAGATTTGAGTAAATTTTCGTGTTCGTCGTAATCTGTAGGCCTGCTAGGAGTGGGTAATAATAATGATAATAATGGCGCTACAGTCCGAGGTGGACCTGGACCTAGCTTCTCAGCAACCACTCGTGTTGTGCGTGCTTTCGTTCTCTCACGAGTGGACGGGACCTGCAGTTTAATGCCGACTCCGAACGGCGATCTTGAGAAGCTTTTTCTAGACAGTTATACTCTTTGAGCATTGTCAGTGACTCAAAAGAGGTGGAGCTGTTAGGTGTTTTTTCCGAAATTCGAACCATAGACCTCGAGAGTAGGAGTCGACGCACCTACTCACTACGCCACGGCGCCCACTGCTAGGACCGGGTACACTTGCTTTTTGCGTGGTCATAGTCAGTTCTTTGTTTCGTGGTAGCTATCTGTATCTACTGCAAAGTCCGGTTCACTTGCATAGAGTCTCTCGTTAAGTTACTCTTCGTAGGCTCTGACAATCTCCGGTGTGCTCAGGCGTCCAATGCTTTCCTTTTTTTGGCTGAGGCAGTTTTCTGACATTGGATGTCCGAGCTCTGAATCGTGGTCTGAGTCTAAGTTTGCCTCTCTGAATGTTCGCACATCCAGGATTTTTGACACGCGTCTATCGTCAATGTGGGTGTGATAGTGGGAGCCGTTGCGTAGTGGGTAGATGCGTCGACTCCTACGCTCGAGGTCTAAGGTTCGAATCTCGGAAAAAATACATACAATAGCACGTACAACACGAGTAGTTGCTGAGAAGCTAGGCCCATGTCCGCCTCGGACGGTAGAGCCGCCATTATTATTATTATTGTCTAGCGGCAATGAGTCTATTTGGTTGGTGGTTCGATCATCCGTGGATCGCCAGATTACTATGCGAGGAAATCCCGTGTGGCATGCTACCATATCACGAGCTGTCGCAAAGTCCGTGAGCAGGAAGCCGTTGTCTGTTGTCGTGTAGTAGAGGCTGTGCTTTCCCATTACTCCGCCGAAGATGTTCTCCTTACCAATTTTTGCGTTGAAGACCCCGAGTACGATTTTAACATCGTACTCCGGACGGGCAACGTCCAAGAGGTCATTGAAGTCCTCTTTGATGAAGACTTCAGCCGCGTCGGTGGCGGCATGTTCACATATGAGGCTGACGATATAGAATCTGCCGTGGGTGCGGATCATAGCCAGGCGATCGCTAATCGGCTTGAAGTCGATGACTTTCGATCTTAGCCGTTCAGCTGGTTCACCTCCCAACTGTTGCTGGGGTGCTGCGTGGAGGCTGTATGTCAACTTGACTTTCGATCTTACCATTCAGCTGGTTCACCTCCTAGCGGTTGCTGTAGAGGGGCTATCCAGAGGGCGCTGTGTGGAGGCTGTATGTCAACTTGACCTAAGTACTTACAGGGATCGTTGCTAGCAGCCCCCAGGTTAGGAATAATCAAAAACTTTTCCTTGTATGCCCAAGCCCTGGCAGTTCACAGAAGACGGATATTCCTCCAAGCTACTTGAGCTATCTTTCCACCTTCCGCACAATTCACGACGACTTACGTCAATGTCAAGGCCTATTCCAAATAAATCGCGCATGATAACGCAAAAATTCTTCACAAACGCTTCCCTATCTCCACCTAATTTCACTGATAGTTGTTTACACTGCTAACTGGGACTGAGTTTCATGCCAGACGTATAATTCTGTCGACTCTTGCGATAGTCTAATCAGTTCTATGTTTGGTCTACGAAAACTGAGCTACGCCCCCAGGCACTTTGGCTTCACCTTCAGTCGATTGTAAAGATAGCGTTTAAAGCTTCAAGATTATGCTCGCTGCCGAGAATAGCGCCACTTAGTGAATAGTTCGAAAGTAGCTTTTGAAGAAGAACGATTCAAAGAGTCATAGTGAGTAGCTGTGGTATGAAAAGGTCGTGCCGCCTCAAGTGATAAGCGCGTCTGATTAAAACCGTGGAATGACAATTTAAAATGAAAACGATTCCGATGTTCTGGAGCAGAAGTCGAAGCTTCATAAGGGGATACGCAACCGTTGGCAGAGAGAAGAGAAAACCCGCGTACTATCACTGCGTTGGGAAGGAACCACTTGCTTACATAACTCTTGGTCAGCACTTGGACAATGCAGCAGAAAATTATCCCAGCACAGAAGCGGTGGTGTCTTGCCATGAGGAGAAGCGGTACACTTTCTCTGCGCTGAGAGATGAAGTCGATCGACTGGCTGCTGCCTTCCTTCGCCTCGGACTAAAGAGGGGTGATCCGGTGGGTATTTGGGCACCAAACACGACACAGTGGTACCTGACAATGTTTGCCGTGTCGAAGGCGGGTCTGGCGTCCGTCTGCATCAACCCAGCTTTTCAGGGACCCGAGGTCGAATATTGCCTGCAGAAAGTGAGAGTCAAAGCTATCGTTGCTCCAGATACCTTCAAGACGCAACAGTACTACAACATCTTGGAGAGTATTTGTCCTGAACTGAGGGACGCACATCCCGGGGACATAAAGAGCACACGCTTCCCTCACCTAAAGACCGTCATAATCGACTCCAAGGATAAATTTCCCGGAGCGTTTCAGTTCGATGACGTCCTTAACATGGGCGATAGTTCAGAGGCTTTACAGCAAGTTCACTCCATCCAGTCCTCCATCCAACCAGACTCGTTTTGCAACATTCAGTTCACTTCTGGAAGCACAGGCCATCCGAAGGCCACCCTGCTCAATCATGTGAGCATAGTCAACAACGGTATACTTGCGGGAGTGAGAAACTCTTTAAGCGGAGAGAGGGTTTGTGTCCTGGTTCCACTGTTTCATGCATACGGCGTCGCTTGCACAATATCCGCCGCCATGAGTGCCGGAGCAACACTGGTTCTTCCTGCACCGAGCTTCAACCCCACAGATTCCCTTCACGCCATCAGCAACGAGCAGTGCTCAGTGATACAAGGAACTCCGACTATGTACGTCGACTTGGTACAGAAGCAAAAGGAGTTGAATGTCCCCATCAGCACCGCCAAGCTAGCGGTCATAGGAGGGTCGTCGTGCTCGCCGCAACTTGTGAAGGACATGAAGGAAGTGCTGGGCGTAGTTCAGATAAATTCTGTCTTCGGAATGACGGAGACCACCTCGGTGTCATTCCAGTCGATGCCGGGTGATCAGATTGAGAGGATTTTCAGCTCTGTTGGGCGCGTGTCTGACCACACAGAGGCGAAGGTTATTGATGCGAATGGGGACACAGTTGCCTTTGGGGAACCCGGCGAACTGTGTATCCGCGGGTATTCTGTCATGTTGGAATACTTTGAAGACGTGGAGAAGACAAAGGAGACACTGGGTCGTGATCGATGGCTGAAGACTGGGTAAGATTTTGATTTCTCTAAAGTCTGATGATTCAATTTCGTAATTCCAGTGATCAATTCGTGTTGCACGAGGATGGATACGGTCAGATTGTTGGGCGACTGAAAGAGGTGATCATACGTGGAGGAGAGAACATATTTCCGAAAGAAATCGAAGACTTCCTCAACACACACCCGGACATCATTGAGAATTATGTAAGAGATGAGGAACATAATCCCGGGGTGACTGATCAATTTCTGGTTTTCAGGTCATTGGCGTTGAAGACGAGCGCATGGGTGAAGAGATGTGTGTCTTCGTCCGACTACACGATGGAGTCGAAGATCTTACTCACGAGTCACTGAAGAGCTTCTGTAAGGGGAAAATCTCACACTTCAAAGTTCCGCGCTATGTGCGGGTGGTGAAAGATTTTCCAAAGACAACTTCGGGAAAGATTCAAAAATTTAAACTTAAAAAAATGTTTAACTTGTGAGGTACAATACAGTCACCAATGAAAGGGAGATGAGTTTTTGTAGATTAAAGGATTTTTACGGACGAAAATGGCAGTTAAATGTGTTGTCTTTAAGGCACTCTTATGTTTGGCGTAAAGCAGACGTAAGTCTACAAACAGAGCTCAATGAATCGGAGACATAAATGCTAGCGAAGGTTGATAATTCATTATGATAATTCTTTTAGCGACCGTCTATATAAATACATTTTGGGAACTTCAGAAAGATACATCTCCAAACTAATACATTTGTTCGTTTGTTTTTGTTCTGTCTCATTCTGACTGAATTTGGGATCTGTGAAACCACGAAATTTGTTATCGAAACAGTAACACTTTTGCATACATTTTGATACGATATATTCGTTCATCATCGCATTGCAATGCTTTTTCTAGACTTTGCCAGTGACCCGAAAGAGTTGGAGTCGTGAACGATTTTGTTTTTGAAAAATTGTTGCTCATGCTGTGATTTGACTGTGAAAGTCGAGTGCGTATGGGTCGACGCACAAACCCAAACAGCCACGACGCCCAAACTTATTTACGATTTCTTTCTATCTTTACAATCTCCAGCTTATGGCTTAAAGTTGATTACCCTTAGATTATTTTTGGTTCGCTATTTCCGCCGATGTTTGTATAACTTGGTATTCCAACAAAGCCATAAGCTGTATAGTTAATTTTTCCCTTGCGTGCTGTTACAAAACAAGAGTCAAGCAACCGGCAGCTTATTTAGGTCGAAAGTAACAATCGTCAGCTTATGTGAAGGGAATTATGAAAAAGTATGTGCATGAATGTATGTATGTATATGACGACCAATCGGCGAAAAGCGCACAGGACTCAATTTCCTGATCAGTGAACTACATTGAACTGTTGTTTCACTCGACACAACGGACGGTGATAGAAGAGAATCTTGATCTAAAAGAAGTCAAGATAGCGATATTTAGACTGAAGTCTAATAAAGCTGCTGGTGCAGATAGTCTGCCCGCTGAAATGTTTAAAGCAGCTGGATATGATCTGGTAGGGCGCATGCACCAGCTCATCTGTAAGATATGGTCGGAGGAAAGAATGCCCGATGAGTGGAATCTCAGTATCGTTTGCCCGATCCACAAGAAAGGAGACCCCTTTGACTGCGCTAATTATCGAGGGATAAGTCTTCTTAACATCGCCTATAAAATCTTCCCTGCCGTTTTGTGTAAACGCCTGAAACCATTTGTGAACAAACTGAAAGGTCCTTATTAGTGTGGTTTCAGGTCGGGGAGTCCACCATAGATCAAATCTTCGCACTGCGGCAGATCTTGGAGAAGATCCAAGAAATGCAAATCGACACACACCACCTATTTGTCGATTTCAAGGTCGCATATGACAGAGTGCATAGAGACGAGCTATACATCGCCATGTCTAGTCTTGACATTCCTGGTAAACTCGTCAGACTGAACAAGATGACGATGGAGAACTCTCGCTGCTCCATCAAGGTCGGTAACGAACTCACCGAGACCTTCAATGTCAAAAATGTTTTAGAAAAAGGGACGCGCTGTCGTGTGATTTCTTTAACATCGTTCTTGAGAAGATCGTGCAAAACTCACTGGCCAACACAAGAGGGACGATCTTCCAAAAGTCTGTTCAACTGCTAGCTTACGCGGATGACATTGACGTTATTGGGCGAACACAGCGAGCCGTCAATGATGCGTTTGCTGGCATTGAAATGTAAGCGGTTAAAATGGGTCTGGCGGTAAACGAGGGCAAAACCAAGTATATGCTGTCATCGAGAAAGGACGCACAACATTAACGACTTGGCCAGCACGTCAGCATAGGCAGCGATAACTTTGAGGTAGTTAAGGACTTCGTCTACCTTGGCCCCGCAGTAAACAGTACAAATAACATCAGTACCGAGATAAAACGCAGAATTACTCTTGCCAACCGCTGTTTTTTTGGGCTCAAAAGGCAACCAAGTTGACTTTGTATAAATCCTTGATCGACATGAGTCAAGCCAGGCGTCTACGGATCCAACGCTTAAGATTGCTAGGCCATTTAGAACGTATGGACAACTTAGCTCCGGCCGGAAGAGTCTTCGACACTGAGCCTGTGGGACAAGGCAACAGAGGACGTCCACGAACAAGGTGGCGCACACAAGTCGAGGGGGACCTCGGTCGGGTTGGTGTGCGAAACTGGAGACAGCTGGCGAAAGATCGAGCTGGCTGGAGAGGTATGTTAAGTTAGGCCCATGTCCACCTTGGACTGTAGCGCCCTAAGAAGAAGAAGAAGAACTAAATGAACTATAAGAACGAACTAGTTCAATACACGGATTTGAACTAAACTGAGCGCTCTCTGGGCTGAACTAAAGGGCATAAGCTTAATCTAAAGCGAGATATAATAGAATCATGTCTTATAAACTTTTCCACAGTTTTTGACATTGCTGTAGCTTTTATTCTTTAGTGACTCAAACACCTCTACTATCTACTCTGGAGTATATAACAATATCTTCTATTTTTCTCAGTAAGTTTTTGAAAACTTGTGATAAACAATTTACTTGTAATTTTTGACAATCAGTCTTTCTTTAAGCACTTCTCATAAATTCTACCCTTGCAGTCATACAAACTCTCCAGTTTATTATGCGAGCAGGACAAAGTGTTCTTTCTGAAGTCGTCTTAGCAATCTGCATTGTTGTTTATCCTACGTGCTATAACTTTGTCTCCTTTAACTCTCTTATCTTCCAACTAACTTGCTGTACCACCAATTGTTACTTTCAACATGTTACACCCCATTTTCAAGTAACTGTGCAACATACTATCTTATCCATCAGTAAACAGTCGAAAAAAGAGAGAAAAAACAAAGCAAACCTTGAATGTCTGCTGGTAGTTATCTTGTTTCATAAAAGAGTTTCCAACTTTAACAACCCCAACGCAGACACTTCACGTAGTCCTCCTCTCTCCCCCGTCGACCAGCACCAATAAAAGTGTTGCAATAAAACATCATGACAATTCTATGTTTCTAGCAATAAACACTGATACCAACACCCACACCCAAACCTCCCTCTCAGAACACCAAAAAAAATTAACTTTGAAAGCACCAAGAACTGAATTCGCCGTTCTCGCCCATTTGTCTAACACGCTGTCATAAACCATCTGCAGTCGACTTTATTGCAATCGTAATATTGTCAGACGACATAAAAACGATTCTACTGCCACCAAAAAAGCCGCAGACCCTCTCTGCCACTTTGTCAGTGCTGTCACACGAACTCCCAGACGTAGAACATTTTTCATCCATTCCTTAGGTTTGACCGAAATATTCGCGATAATTATGATTTTGCATACAACTGCGAAAACTTCGTCCTTGTTGACAGACTCGGGTGGGATTGCGAAAGGAGGCAACAAGAAAACAAATCTCGAGACGAGAGGACTTGATTAAGGAACGCCGCCACAGGCAAAAAATCAACGAGTTCGCAAGGGGGCAGAACGACTGTCACAAGAGTAATGGCTGATTATTTCCGAAACATTAAACTGTTTCCAGCTTATCTAATATTTTACAAGCCATTTAAGTGGCTATTAGACGAGCTATTGGCTGTTTCTATTTTTTGCCGTTCACTTCCCGCCCACGCACAGTTTCCAGCAGTGGGCAAATCAACGAGCTGTGCGTTGGGCGCCACCCTCAGTAACCCAGTTACCAGTTACAGAGTGACTGTCATTTTATCAGACGACACTGTGAAGCGAAAGGATTTTCAAATTTATATCGAAAATTATTTGCCATCTATTTCGCATGTCACGCTGGAGAATCTTTGCAAATGTTGTTCCGTTTGAATTTAATTTGCCGAAAACTGTGCGGATTAGGCGGTACGCTTCCTGCCCCCTTGTCTCTGACTGGGAGTGGGCGGAGAGTTTGGAAAGTTATTGGTACGATTAAGACGTTGAACTGAGCGTGTAGCGATTTATTTTCTCCTCCAAGTGAATAAAGTGGAAGTGAAGGCAACTCTTTTTAGTTCCATGGGGCCTGGGTCCCTGTCAGACCAGGGTTTGAAGTCAACTTCAAGATGATATAAGCAACGAATCCACCTCCGCAGATATATTCCCACAAAATTAAGTCGAGGACGAAAGCCTTTCACGTCCCTTTTCACATTTTGTTTAATAATTCTCACCATGCAATTATCACCTTCTGTGGGTCCTGTGCTCTTTTTCCTCGAACGCCAAGAAAGGACACCTGCCAGTAGACTACACAACAACAAAAAAAAAACGGGGCAATTCTCAATGATTTAAATATCCTTGAGAGTAATAATTATAGCAACCTTTTTCATTTACTCGCATCCAGTAAAGCATCTTTCATCTGCGGGGGTTCTTTTGAAAATTAAGAAAGAAACGGAAGAAAGGACAAGCAAAAGGGAGATGTGGACCCATTTGTGGAATTGGGTGGGTCGTGAATGGATGGGAAGGTAAAATAAAAACGGCACGTCCTTAGGTCCAGCCGTTTTAGAAACACTGCTCTCGAGCATTGTTCTTGAACGTCATTAAAATTAATTCAGTAATTATACACGATGACTGCGAAAAGGGACTCTTTTCTTGTTCTTGTGCGAAAATGCGGACAAAATTAAATACTTAGGGGGAACAAGATTGGAAACCGAGCCGTTACTCAGGCGGACTTTCTTTTGTTTCGGGTTTTTGTTTGTTTAACTAGTCTTGAAATAATTAAGAGGTCTAAGGGTGAATTGGTGATGGAGAACGAGTGACGTGATGTACTCCAAGACGTGGCCTTCAAGGGACGCATTTTGGTTGAAATGAGGGTGAGGTCACTGCATGCATGTGTTCATTCAGCAATTTTTCCCTTATAATTCTTCAAGGACGAGTCATGTCATATAACCGACGGAGCGGGATATGGAGTTTGTCCATGTGAGATGAGGATGAGGATAAGGATGAGGATGAGGATGAGGATGAGGATGAGGATGAGGATGAGGATGAGGATGAGGATGAGGATGAGGATGAGGATGAGGATAAGGATGAGGATGAGGATGAGGATGAGGATGAGGATGAGGATGAGGATGAGGATGAGGATGAGGATGAGGATGAGGATGAGGATGAGGATGAGGATGAGGATGAGGATGAGGATGAGGATGAGGATGAGGATGAGGATGAGGATGAGGATGAGGATGAGGATGAGGATGAGGATGAGGATGAGGATGAGGATGAGGATGAGGATGAGGATGAGGATGAGGATGAGGATGAGGATGAGGATGAGGATGAGGATGAGGATGAGGATGAGGATGAGGATGAGGATGAGGATGAGGATGAGGATGAGGATGAGGATGAGGATGAGGATGAGGATGAGGATGAGGATGAGGATGAGGATGAGGATGAGGATGAGGATGAGGATGAGGATGAGGATGAGGATGAGGATGAGGATGAGGATGAGGATGAGGATGAGGATGAGGATGAGGATGAGGATGAGGATGAGGATGAGGATGAGGATGAGGATGAGGATGAGGATGAGGATGAGGATGAGGATGAGGATGAGGATGGGGATGGGGATGGGGATGGGGATGGGGATGGGGATTAGTATGAGGAACAATATTTCTTATCTTCATTGGACTGATGTTCGCTCTTAACAGACCACAGTCGTCGTGCCATATCATGTCATGCCACGTAATTTCCCGCACCAACCCTTGTTCTAAACCTCATTTCAAATATTCATTGGCCCATATATATGGTTATTGCATGTGAATCCACAAGCATGAGGTATTTGCATCTTCTCGTCTGTGTTCTCCTCTTAGAGGCAATTGAATAATTTAGTACAAATTGTGGTTTTGGTAATAACTATGTAAGCGATTTCATGCACTCCTCTCACTTCAACCTCGGTTTCTGTGCACAGTCGACCATCCGAATCGACTCCAGCGCGTTCCGCTTCAAATCGAGTCGAGTCGGCATGCAATCCACTTTGCCCTCGTTTTAATCCGTATCAATTTAGTGGCACTTGTATGCTCCTCAAATGTCTACAAATCAAAGGGTCGTATGTCCCCCGCCATGTACAATGATGAAGATACCTTATTCTCCTCCTCCCACTGCACGTGTGTACTCTATGTTTGACCAGAATGGTGTCGCAGGAATGAGCAAAAGCCGACTCCTGAGAGGTGTACACAATCTCAGTTCTGAACCCAGCATCGACCATCTGTTCAGTCACGTTGCCTTGTTTATGAATCCCTTGAGGAGCATACGTCTTTTCCAGTGGAACCACTGCTAAGGCGTCGACCAGTGCTGTCTGTCTGCTTGAACTGGGGTTAACCTAAACACAGAAGGGGGTGGATGTTGAAACGCATCACTGCCGACAGCCCACGCCTCCAATCGCTCAGTTTGAGTTAGACCATATGTGGTGCGAGTGGGAGTGTGGACAACATGCAGTGATGTCGAGTGGGAAAACCCTAGAAACGGAACACGTGGCCCAATCGTGAAGAGAATCTCTCCAAGTGCTGCTCCCCGAGTTGTTCACCCGAACGCTACACTGATCCGCATGATGACTGGGAGGACATCGACGTTGATGGTGTCCATTTATATCGTTTTAATTGAACACTGAACCTCAGATAGATAACAGTGATTGGCCAGAGTCAATTTGGGCGCCTCCAGGGGTCCGGTGGTCAGTCGGTCAGACCAGCATCGCACCCCTGAATCCACTGGCTTAATGATGCTGTCCATTCATGTTTGCGTCCATTGTCGGAGCGATACTGGGCGGTTGCAGCTGGTGATGATGGTGGTGGCAGCGGTTTCTGATCATGATTTGCAAATGCTCAGCACACTGAAGCTCTTAAATATTCGAAATGTTATGGCGGCAAGTGTTTTGTGAGAGCTGCAGATGCACATTGGGAGCACTGGAGGGGGTTAGGTCGGTCTGGACGTGTTGGGGGTTCGTCGGAAGCAATTCGTTAAATTAGGTTGCAGCCGCAAATGGATGCATGCCAGGACGCACAGCATAACAACAGCACGATGCCTACTCAAATGGTTCTCTAAATAATTGGAAGTTAAGGACGGCCTGGTCGGTCCATGGTTGCATCGTCGCGCTCAACCCGGTCTGGTGTTGATGCACCTGATTGTTGCAAAATGCAACTTTAAAACAGTGGAGCCTGGGGGTGGTTAATTGACTTGTCCACTTATGGCATCGACCGTAGGAAAGCAGGAAAGTGTTCATATTCGCACAGGAATTAGGAAGCGATTGCTTTACGGACGTCCCACCTCAGGCGCGACCCGACTCCCATAAAAAACTTCGAGTCAATTTGCTGCTCTTTAAGTGGTGCCAATGAAAAAAGTTTAATTTGTTCATGGTTTGGGTGGTGTTCCAAAAAGTTTGGAAGTGGAGGTGGTTGAATGTTATTACATTCTGACGTCGGTCGGGCGCTGAGGCTGTGTTGAGTTGGCATGCAACATGCCATCGTAAAGTCCGGGCGTTTTTGTAAGCTCTCGAGGAAGAACTACTCAAGTGGGTGACTCTTGGGGGGGAATAATTGAGTTTGTGTTGCCAATTGGTGTCACCGTCTAGTGGATTTTAATAATTTCAGCAGAGAGCATGTGATGTCGTTGTTGGGGCAAAATGAAGTCATTAGCATTTGCGAGTGTGGCAGACACTTGCGATGAGTTGGTTGGAGGGGCCGTTAAAATTCATTAAGTTAAGAGCATGGCTATGCAATGAGTCGGGTGTATAGCTGTGCATTCAGTGACAATTATTCGTATTTTTTGAGTTTCATTTGGATGAAGCGCCGTTTTTGTTGAGCTTTGAATGATTGCCACATTCGTTGATGGATTTTTAATGATTTTTATGTTCGTGGAGGCTTTGAGAAGTTGCAAAAAATTCAGGAATGTTACGACTGAGGGGAAAAAAATACTCAGATGAAAAACACACGGATATTAATGAGGGGATAGTTGGGTATGATGCAGGATTAAATATCAAAATGGATAAAATATGAACCATTTTGGACCTTAAAGAGAATAGTGGTGAGAAGTTAAATGTCCGTTTGATAGTATCCAAGGCGGATGAGTGTTCTTTAAAGGTAGTAAGGAGCTACTCCGCAGATGGCATAATTCTGTATGAAACGTGGTGGTGGTCGAATTCCGAATTCGAACGGGAGGGGAACTTGATGATATGTCAATTCATGTCAGAAGGTCGGATAACTGATTTTTTTGGCATAGGATCAGTTAGACAACAAGCAGGAAATAATCAAGACAACTAACAAACCATTGCAAAGTCGCGATGTGATGAGCTGAGCAGTCGGATATAAATTCATAATTCATGACTAAATTGGTACTTATCCTCAACGACATCCATTCTTTATAAGGAGCAATACTGAGCATGATACGTAGACCACTAAATTATTTGAACCTCAGTTTCAGCTAAAAAATGCGAACTAGATTGTGTCACTGAATCAAATGATCTAGTGGAAGGAAACACATTTAAATTAAATTTATTTTGTGCCATTGGAAGTTGAGGAATTTGGGACAAAGTTGACAGCGATGATGATAGCCCTTTGAAGCAATCCAGGACTCAAATTAAAATTTTATATTTTTTCAGTTAACACAAATAGATTAATTTAAGTACGGAAACAAAGGGAAATAAACGAAATATGTCACAAAAGCGCCGCGGAGTGGCAGGTAGGTGCAACAACCACCCTCAAGGGCAGTGTTTGTTTCTACACCACAAATAGGTTTCCGAATAAGCATACGTAAGAATACTGGGAAACAGATTTTGCATGACAATAATCTACGGGGAAAACGCGCAAGATTGGCTGGCATCCACTATTAAGATGGAGTACACAAGTAAAGAGGGGCTTTAACTGCGTAAATGGAGACAATTAGCAAAAGACTGTGCTACTTCTAAAGGTTTTTTTAGTTTGAGACTCAGATCCAGTTGGGAGAACAAAAGTCATTAAAATTTGAAACCGATGGAAGAAAAGAGCTCGTCAACTGGCTCTGAAAAAGTAAAAGGATCGAAGAAATGAACTTTAACGTATACCTAAATTGTATTATTATTGTTATGGTTGAGGGTTTATTGCACCTCGACCTTTAAGATCTATTGTACCCCCTTTCAATACCTATCTTAGCACAATTACGAGTTCCTCTCAAAAACAGTTCTTTTCAGAGTTGTATTGAGGATAATGGACTCCTATTGCGCATAGGTGAAGAAATCTGTTCTAGAGTATTATCTCTAAGCTCGTTTCCTTCAGGAATCTGAGAATGAGAAATGGTTCTAGTGATTGAATTTCTTCTTCTGATAGTAGGTACTTGCTCAGACTTCTTTTTCTTTTGTGGGCTAGTGCCTCACAAAATCCCAGTGTATGTTCTGGAATTTCATTACATTTTCCACAAAATCTGCAGAGACCTTCTTCTTATACCCCTAGTTTCCTTAGATGCTCCCTGAGTCTACAGTGCCCCATTAGTAAGCCTGTTAGGTTACGGAGGTTATTCTTGCTCATTTTGATGAATGCCTCGAACCTCTTTCGGTTATATTGCCCTAGGAGTTTCTTGGCCTGCTTCTTTCCACGACCAATCTTCCAGGTTTCAATCCGATTCCTTCTTTCCAGTTCACTGAATTCTTCTCTGAGGAGATGGTCTCGTACAGCGCAGAATGGTTCAGGGCCTGTGAAGGGTTCTGATGCTCCTTTCCTTGCCAGGTCATTTCATTGCCTTCTATCCCCGTATGGCCGGATACCTAGCAGAGTTTTACTCGGTTTCTCCTACTCAACTCTTTGAGCTTTTGCAAGCATTCCCATGCAAGTTTGGATTTGATGGTGTAGGAGTCCAGTGCCATAATAGCGGCTCGACTGTTCGACATTGCTATGTCGCAGTTGGTATAATTCCTTTCAAGATTTATCTGAACGCATCTGTCTATGGCATAAATTTCCGCTTGAAAAATGCTGGTACATTTGCCCATGGATTCGAAGTATTTTGTTCTGGGTCCAAAAACTGCTGCTCCAGTTCCTTCATCAGTTCTTCATCCGTCTGTATACCATTTTACCGTGTTGCTGCTCAGTCTGTGGACCATGAACTCATTGCTCTAGTCCCTTTTCGTGCTGAGCTTACTGGTAAATATCTTTTGGAAGTTAAATTTCCTAAAAACGTCATCCTTCGGAATGGCCAGTAGTGGATTTGAAGGCGAGAAGGGGGTTCAACTTTCTATAACAGGTCATTTAAATGCAGAAATGGCGACAAGGAATTTATTATTGCTTCTAAATTAAATTATATGCAGAAGATAAACTATAAAAAATATCCCATCTATTTCAATTGGAGGTGTGAAAAACGACTTCAAAAACAGGCGAAACCAGGTTACAAAGATTAAAGAACATGATTTTTGTTTTACTACTGAACACTGATTTGTAGGCCGCAGACTAGAATTATAGTTACTCAACATCTTAATTTATATCCGCTACCAGGCTTAAGGGAGTTGTACCGTATGCAAAAGCCATGACTTTTCCTGCAAAAACTTTAAATAAAAGAGTTGACATGAACATGAAACAATATAGGGCCAGTGACATACCCTTGGGGAACATCATTATTTATAGAAACAGAGTTACTTAACATATTTCAACTTTTTGTTTTCAGTTTTTAGATATGACTCGAGATAACTGTTTACAAAGCCACGAAAAACCGTTGAGCTTGCCCAAAAGAATTCTATGATCAGCAATATCAAACGGTTTGGTAATATAGAAAAAAGAAGACATTTCTCTTTAAGCAGCGTGCGTTATATTTTACAAATAAAACACTTTTACTTTCACTCTTTAGTATAACTTATTTGGGACTTCTTTCCTCATTGGCGATCGATTACAAGGTGATCTAAATTGAATTATTCTACTCTATCCTAACCGGCAGGCCTCCCGTTATGTTGTCTCTCTTTTTCCATTTAGTCCCTACTTCTCAATTTTCTACTACATCTCATAATCTTAATTTTTCTATACAACACTTTCTGCAATAGTCGAGGCGCTAATAGTTCTCAAATGTAGCAGTAGAGCAGTCACATTTTAATGCTAGCAGAAGTATAGTTTTGGAACGACAGGCTCTATGGTCATCTTCCTACCATATCACGGCCGATAGTTATACATGCGTATAGTAACACCATCAGACAATCATTTTCGTGCCGATCCCGAAAGGAGGAGTTGAATACATTTGGATTATCGATGCATTGTCTAATGTGACTAATGAGAAGTGGCGCTGTGAGATGAAGAGTTATGGCGGACTAACACAAGTCGACTAAGGAAACACTAACTGTGCAGTTCGTTTCTACCTTCTTCTCCTTCTTCATGAGGCGCCACAGTCCAGGGTGAACCTGGGACTCAATCGACAATCCAAGTTGGCTAAGGTCTTTCTCCACTTACCGACTTTCTGCCAGAAACTTTTCTGTACGGAAAAAAGATGAAAAAACAAATAACTAATGCCTGAATCTAAAAACTGGTAGAGACAGGCTGCCGTCGATAAAAAAAGAGTCATAGTCATTGGCTAATCTCAATTAATTCATTGTCGTGGAAGACCTTACCTGATATGGTGCAATAGGTCGGAGGGATAAGAAAAAAAAATCAATAGGCTTGCCTCCAGCTTTACGATTACTCAATTTTAATGAAAAAGGCATAGGAGAACCTAGAGTAAACAGTTATTTGATGAATTTGAAAATCTGTGTGGTATTGAGGTTCATACTTAAATCCGGGTGGTCTTAGTCTCCAACGGAGATAAGTTGGTAACCAGAGTGGTCATTTTTTAAGGGCACATTTGAACCAATCTTTTTAACCCAGTAAGCATCTAGGACACCCATTTACCAATCCTTTCTACATACCTAGAGACATTTCCATTTCTTCCCTTTTTCCATGTCTTCTACGCTGACAGATTGGGAAGTGAATAAAGTTTGGGTACTGGTCAAAACGAAGCAAATAGTTATGCGACTTTAATTTGTCCTCTACTTCTCCAAGTGTGAGCATTAGCTACTGCTTTGCTTAAAAAGGATTTCTTAGTAAAAATAAGCATCCAATGCTGCAGGTATCAAATAAGATGATAACATTTCTAAAAGATTCTATTGATCCACTTGACATATGATAAAATCGCTTTTTAAATTTAACTGGATGCGAGCATAAGATCACGCACTTTCGACACGGTAAGTAGATGCAGCCACTCACTCCTTCCCCACCGAACTGATTTACCACATCCACTAAGATTCGCTAAAGGGTTTCTTGCCCACGGACACCCGCCTCCCAGGCAACGTATCACAGAAACTGTGTAACTTACTCCCTTAACAGCGTATGTCTAAACCCTCAACATCCCCGGTAACAAGTTTCGTTCGCGTGTGAAAATTTCAAAGCAACAGCGTTCTTATATGTCATAGCCTTCATATGCGATATGGTAGAGATACAATGTTTGCTGAAAGTCAAAACCGCAGGATATTTCGAAAGGATTTCATAAAGAGCTGTTGACTGCCACCACTTCTCTCCACTTAGCACCACCTTCACTGCGTTTCTCACCTCGCGCAGAGAACGCCTGCCTTTGTTCATGGCGTTATGAATATTTAAGGCTTTACGAATGAATGGGAAACGGGCGCACACTGTTACAGTTTCCTCAGCCAAACGAGAGCATCCTTCATTTGCTTAACAGGATAACAGGTAGAAGGGATTCCTTGTGCGGCTTGTGATACTTCGGTATCAAGGCTTTGTGCCTTCAGACATCAATCTTCGGGTCGATTCTTGGAAATCTCTCCCCGGCATGCGGCCTATACTCAGCACAAGGACCCAAGCGGGCTGCGTGGGTGACTGGCAACACGGGATAATGGTGTGGTGTACCTGCTGTTGAAGGGCATATCAGAGATCAGGTTTTATTGGTTCTCCAGCAGCGCAAACAAGTGAGAAAAACGTTTCCAACGTTTCGAGGAGTGTACCGTTTTACCTGGAAGCGGAATGTAAGTTCTCTCATTCTAAGATTACTAATTTATCAGTGCGCGGTGTGTCGAGGGGAGTGAGTAATGATTTTTCTGCAAGAATTCTTCTTTCCTCTGAATTGGAATTTTAGATGGAGGTAGCGATTCCGCTTAGTCAACGACTTGAGCGAAGATGAGGTACTTGGGTGTGAAGTGTATGGCGAGAGATGGATATTAATGGCCGCGAAATGGGGATGGAATGGGTATTATGAGGCGAGGGCAAACAGAAAGTTCGTTTGATGTTCGTCGGAAATTCGTAAATGTTGGTTTTTACAAAATTGTCTGACGGTCTTTATTTTAAAAGGGAGAGATGCACTGAGTTGGGACACGGATGGTGCAGGTTTGAGGAGATAAGACTCCTAGTTGTAACGTAATTATGCTTCGGAAATGTTCAAAGCTACTGTTGTTACTCATTTGGTGCCTGGTATTGTTCCTACGGGAGTATGCAGACCATCAGTTTCTTGCCGATCGCGAAAGGACTATCGACAAGGACAATTGGACTATCGATGCATTGTCTAATGTGACTAATGAGAAGTGGCGCTCTGAAATGAAGAGTTATGGCGGACGGACACAACTCGATTAAGGAAACACTCACTGTACAGTCCGTTTCTTCCTTCTTCTTCTTCTTCTTCTTCTTTTGGTGGCGCTACAATCCGGAGTGAACCTGAGCTTCAACCAACAAGTTTCTCCAGGTGGCATGTTCTTCTGCCACCTGTCTCCAATTACGCACGCCAAGTTGGCTAGGGTCCGTCTCCACTTATGGGCGCCGTCGGTTTCGCGGGCGTCCTCCATTGCGCTGTCCCACAGGCACGGATTTGAGGTTTTTCGGACTGGAGTAGTTTTGTCCATGCGCTCTACGTGGCCTAGACATTTAAGGTGTTGAATACGTAGATGCCTGACCAGACGCAGGTCGCTGTACAGCTCATACAGTTTGTGGTTGAGTTCGTCTCAATATACTCTCAACTTGAACTATTCTTTCAATAAGACCAAGGGTTTCCTCATCTGCCCTTGAGATTGTTTATGTCTTCCCGGAGAGCAGAACGGGACATTTATGTCGAGTCCGATTCAATGCCAGCAAACGATTCATTGACTGCTCTCTGAGTTTGACCAATCACGACAATGTCGTCCGCGTATGGCAGCAGTTGAATGCACTTTTGGAAGATCGTGTCTCTTGTGTCTATCTGTCCACTTTCATAAAGGAGTTGTTGCTCCTTCTTATGTCGTATGATGATTTCTCCACATTTCCAGCTTCAGGCACTTTGACATCTTTCATCAAACACCACTTTAAAATCCACACGAAGTTCGTCCTTAATTAAATACTAATTCTATCTTTATACTCGTAACTAACCCCACTAAACCAACTGATTCACCCTTGATCGCCCATCCTTTTTATCATCTTCAAAAACTCCTGAAAAAACGGATTAAAACCCAAAGGACAGTGAAAAAAAAAACAACTTAAAACGATTCCCACCCAAGGATACCGACGACTATAATAACTGACAACTATGGCAAGCCAAACTTTAATTAACGTTACTTTGTGACATTTTAACAGTTAAGCAGTTGAAATAATTCCCCTTAAACAAATTTAATTAAAGCACGAACATGAAACGTAAAACTTTTTGTCTTCAGGTGAAAGTGTCGGACCGAAGTTTCCCCCAGCTGTTGCCTGTGTCGAAAGGTGACGTTTTCCCTGCCGACTTTGATGGTGTTTAACCAAAGTCAGCGACAGATACGATGTTTGAATGAAACGTGGACGTGATAATGGACCCTTTCCAAGGAAAATTCTTTGCAAGGGTGGCGCGTCAGGACGATGGGCTTGCAGGTGGCAGACTGAGACGAATGATTGTAATGAGATAAATAAATGTGAAAGGTATTCACTTTATTTTATTAAATGGTTTTGTGAATTTGATATTAATGTCTCTCGTCTGTATGTGTGTATATCAGATTAGAAATTCGTTACATTTATGAATCATTATGTTGACTCAGACTCAAAACTAGTCCATTGTACTGCCAGGTAGCAACATACTCCAGTATCGCTAATTTGATCCCAACGGCAGATGGTGACTGGGATTCGAACCTGGGACCGCTCTAACTTTGGGCAGGAACTTAATCAACTGCGCCATCCAGTCGTCTTACCATTTCAAATTAACGGCACTAGAGTAGGTTGCTACCTGTTAGTACAATGGACCAGTTTTGAGTCTCAGTGCTCCAGTAGTGTTGTAAAACCTTCGAAAAAAAATCTATGGCCATCCGGTTTCAATTCTTGAATCAGCAGAATTTTGTGTGGATGCAGGCCTAAATCCAACTGCTAAATAAGCCGGGCTATCTCCCTGGTGATGCCCAATTCAGTTGATCGACCACGGATCGACATTTTGGGATCTTATTCGATACTGGCCGCTACGGAGCTGTGGCTCTGTTTTCCTCGTTTTGCATAAATCTCCGTCTGGTTGGTGGCTTTGATTCCAAATGAGTGTACTCACGCTCAAACTTTTCCTTTGATTGCACACTAAAGCCCTGACGACGGACCTTACGACGAAATTCACGTTCACGTTTTCTAACTGAATCGGGATTTCGATGATATTTTTTAATAATTTTCGCACGTTCGGCAAACGTTTAGTGACGCGCTATGATATGCGAAACCTGGCTGAATATTTTGACAGCAGGATGTCTTCATAGCTTTGAGAACTGCTGGAATATAATATGTGGAAAAGCTATCATTGTTACCTGGCCACCGATGACTTAGCAGTGAATTTTGGGTTAACATCCTGTTAAAGCGAGTTGTGAGGTCTCTATTAAAAGGACCGGCGATGTGATCCTTTATTCAAATTGCTCTCAAAGGATCAAGCTGCAGCTGTAGTGGAATAATGTGTATTTGCGTCGACTCCTGAAGGTCCATAAATAAAAAATAAATTGATCTAACTTCTCAGCAACCAGTCGTGTTGTGCGTGGTATTGTTCTCTCACGAGTGGAGGGGACCTACAGTTTAATGCCGACTCCGAACGGCGAGATTGAGAAGCTTTTTCTAAACAGTTATATTCTTTGGCAGTGAATCGAAAGAGGTGAAGCCGTGAAAAAATGTTTGATGTTTTTTTTCGAGATTCGAACCTTAGACCTCGAGCGCAGGAGTCAACGCACCTACCCACTACGCCACGGCGCCATACATGTGCTACAGTGTATGTCTCGAAAGACTATGGTGGCGTATACGTAATATTTTTTATTTTATTGTCCACAAATTTGTTGCTCTTTATTTTGTCGGGACTTGTGACGTACACCATGACCTTGATAGTTTCACATATTCATATGCAAATCGAGAGAGATTCATTAGTTTTCTCTCACGATTGATAGACTTATCAAGTCAAGCAGCGCCCATTAGGTCACCATCCCAATTTCTCATACTTTCAACACTACTCTGCAGAAGCGGGTGGCCAAAGTCTTAAAAGGAGGAATCAACATTCAAGCCACGTCACTGTAGCACCACTTGTCAGACAGGAGAATGTATCAATCATCAAGTTGTTGAAGAGTTTCACTGGGTAACCTCATCCGTCATTAAGAGTCTTCAAAACAATTTGCTTAACTGAATCATTTTGATACTTAATAGCATCACGTCTGTCATGTAACAATTAATGCTTTCGCCACTTTATCTCTTTTTGCGTCTAGACGGTGCGACGCGTTTGTGAGAAGTGTCCTTAGGAGGCTGAAATATTGTGTGAAATTTGTTTTACAAGAGAATACAATAAATGAAACCGAATTTTCTTGGCGGTATTTTGGTTACGTACTCGAAGGCGGCTAAAATGACATCATTTAATTACTTTGACGAATCTGACGTCGTTAATTAAGCTGTCTGTCAGGTTGATGAATTGAGACAGTCCTGCTTAGAGGCTTAACTCATTCTACCACCGCGACGAGGCATCATCAAATGATGGTGATTGCAGGTTCGATATGTACAAAGGTACCGACGAAAAGAAGAGACTTTCACAGATAGTTGGAAGTGGGTGTTTTTCACTTCACTGTCAGCGCTTACAGCCGAATCTCCATACACCCTGCAAATCACCCGTTGCACCTCTGTCGCTTTTACATAATTTGAAATCAGTTAATTCGTTTTCTTCTTTGGGTGGCGTTAATATCCCGCCACCGACTTTGGCTTAGAAAATACTCGTGTTGTGCGAGAGGAGTCCCTCTTCAACAGTATTATGCTCAATACGAACTTGCCAATGACTCGAAAGCTGTGATGTCATAAAAAATGAAAATTGGTGTCTGCGGGGTCGAACTAAGGATCTTCAGCGTAGGAGTTGACGCACGTACCCCTACGCATTTACCGCTTACGCCACAAATCCATTAATTGACAATTAAAACATCATCTGTTTGACTAGAATCTCATCACCAGTCTCTGGCAAGAGCTCACATAAATCAGAGACAACGAGTAGATGTAAAGCCATATCCCTGATGGATTTTCCTGCCTCTCCCTCACCAAGCAATGTCAATTCGGCATGAAAAACACTCTCCTCTTCAGGAACGAAGAATAACTCCGTCGGTGCCTGTTCCGGGACGGCATCCTAACGAAAAGATATTTCGTATGTTAATTATCAAATTTGCATTTAATTAAATCGCACAGATTCAGCAGGTATTGCGTCGTCACTCAGAGTCTGCCGCAGATCACTCCGGATGGGGATCCTGCGGCTCTGTTGGTTCATTTCATTTTTGGGAATAAAATCTTGAATGATTCTCTCATGAATATGGGCTGAATGATGGGCGTTAATCTCATTCGGTAGTCAAGGTTTGTACACCTGCTCCACGTAGGAAAACTGGTTTTCTGTTTTTTTTGTTCTTCTTTGCCAACTAGCTTTCACTGCGACGGTGGAAAGGAAACGCCTGGCATGACGTGCATGTCCTGATTTATATATTCGAGTCTATTATGTGCATCAGATGTGTTTTTAATTGAATTTCAACGACGGAACTTTATTATGCATACGCCTTGTCAATTCTGTTTCTGTTCAAAGGAGGACTGAGGACTAGTGCAGTGGATTATAATACGTTTACCAAGAAAGGAGTTTTTAAAAGCACTGCTTTAAAGGTGACTGCAAAACCTGAATTAAATTTGTAGGGATATGCTGAGTGGTAGATCGAATCGCTATAATGGATTGTCGTGTGTTCTGTGCGTTGCGATATGTAACGAACATTTGCGAGACTTCATTTTTAATTTCTTGGAAATTTCAGATACTTACTTCGTTTATTTCATTAAAACGTTTGACTTTTTATCGCCTCAAAAGAGGGAAACATTTTACGACACCACACCACAGCAGTTTCATCCTTGAGGGAAGTGAGTAACGCAGTGATCTCTTGTAAGGTTAAGGCCTTGTCGTGACTGTTCAAATTTATTTCCCACACTCTATTCGAATCAGATAAATGGGCCTGTGGTTAATTCGAGAAAAAAGTACTTTGGGGGCCTTTGGCTTCCTCCGAACTATTCCAAACATCCACATCGAGTGAATGGACAATAATGTTCTTTCGAATCACGAATCATGACCAGGGACTATACATCGAAATAACGCCAAATATTCGGTTTTATTTCCATTTGATAAAGCGAATTAAATCCGTGCAAGTTGAGCCTTAATTAGCCTCAAATCCATAAACGCATTCAGATATGGGTTCGTATCTATTTCCGGATTTCCAATTCTCCAAATGTACCATGTGAAAGGATTCGCACACATTTCAAACAAATTGAGCATTCTCTTTCCAATTTATTTAATTGATAAAGTTACAGGATTTAAATTGGATTAGAAATAAAACCGAATTGTGAAAACGTATGGATCGCTATTATTCCGCAAACAATTTTCGATGTTATTTCACTTTCACAGAAATAATGCAGTTTTTTTTTTAATTCTGAATTAATTCCCACGGTGTTATTTTACTGCATCTCTCTCGCCGCACGCCACACGAACGTAAGCATTGTTTTCGGCTGAACGGTACAAGTATGCACACAAAAAGGATTTCACATATGCCTCTCAAAAAAATGTCTTGAATTTTGTGCACCACATTCAACATAATGATGGTTCCATCAATAATCAAAAAATGACGAAATGCACGATGGATGGATTTTGGCCGTCGGTGATTTCTTAATTTAAAATGTTGCGCCATCAATTGATGACTAAAATTCGCCGATGATGTCGATTTACATTGAGACAGTTTTTGCCATATGAGCAATGTTTGTATTGATGAAGGAAGAGAATACAGAAGAAGATACAGAAGAAAATGCTTTTGTCAGTTATAAAGACAGAGTGCTTGGAGTAGGAAGCGAATATAAAAGGTGCTTCATTAAGCGCTTCCTATTTTGAAATTTAAACAAAAGTGTGTCTGGGATATCATCGAGATTTTTCATTCGTTTGAAAGGCATCGATAGGCCATTACGTACGGAATATAACATCGTTCAAATGTCCACCGTAGCTTCGCGCATCCAAAATGTCAAATCCTTGACTCTAGCGCATAAATCAGCTTGAATTTAGCCGATGGCATGAGTTATGTTGGGTAGGCGCCGTGGCGTAGTGGGTAGGTGCGTCGACTCCTACGCTCGATATTCTGGGTTCGATTCCCGAAAAGACACCAATAATTTTTTCACGGCTCCACCTCTTTCGATTCACTGACAATGCTCAAAGAGTATAACTGTCTAGAAGAACTGTCTTCTTAATCTAGCAGTTCGGAGTTCGAAGAAGCACAACACGTGTGGTAGCTGAGAAGTTTGGCCCAGGTCCACCTCGGACTGTAGCGCCGCCATTATTATTATGAGTTATGTTGGCTTTTATAGCCGCTGTGGCTTGTAGATTATTCGCATAGACCTGCGACTTCAGACAAACCCACAAGAAAAAGTCTATCAGAGTCACGTCGCACGATCTCGGCGGCCAGTTCACATCATCTCCACGTGAGATGACTATGTCCTCGAATTGCTCGTGCAGAATTTCCAATGTGGCGTGATCTGTGTCGCACGAGTTATGTGTTTTTGCTTTTCTTAAGAAAAACAATACAAAAAAAAAACAATCAAAATTAAAATGTTTGCTAAAAATTTCTTTTATTTGGGATATGTCCCGTTCCGTCCGAAGGTTGAAGAGAAACTCGTCATTACACTTTCAGACAAACTGCATTTCGCGGAAATTGCTTACTCAGGTGTTTGACACACCGAGTTCATTTCCGCTGCCAGACTGAGTCGTGAACGGTGTAAGTTTTCAACAAAGTTGATGACTTCAAGTCTGGGACAGTTTGTCTGAAGTATCGTATGAACATAGTTTCCGTCAGACTTCGGTTTCGTGGAGTGTGGGAAAGTAACTCACGCAGCGCCGTCCGATGAAAACGAGGATCAGTTTCCAACTGCTCCGGAGTCTATTCAGCGAACCCACATCGTTGTCTATGGACATTTACCTTCAGCTCCTGGGTCAGTTGAATTATGTACGGGTACAGTTCCAATTCACGACATAAAATTCGTCAAGTTTTGGTCTGCGAAAGGCCGAGTTGTTGTGATCGACGCGAAACCGACTGCCTCGGATTCTCCTGCACACTCTGACGGACAGCGGCGATGTTTTCGGCAGATTTTTTCGTTTCGTCGACGTACGGATGTTGGCTTACCGTTTACTGAACCAATGGACTCAAATTTATCCACTACACTACGAGTAGTCCTATCCGTAGGACGATTGTGGCGACCGTAAAATGGGCGAACGTTGCCCGAACAGAACAGCCAATTTGATAAAACAATTTTATCATTTGCACATGCTGTTGAACACTGTGTCCATCCACGGTAATTTGGCAAAACAGGCTGAATTAATAACAGTCAATTAGACAGATGTAGCTTCAACAATGTGACGGCTATCAACTGCCAAAATTCGGAAGTCCCTTTTGGAAGACTCTTTATTAGGTACTCCTGCTCAAATAATGCAAACGTACACGTTTAAAAGAGAATTGTGATGCCTTTCGAAAGATTCACACAGAGGATGTGAGCCATAGGGAAATTTAGTCATTTCAGAAAAATCAATGCATCGCTGATTGAACAAACACCGGGTCTCTAGAAAAAGTTGTGAGTGGAGAAGGACGTTTCGAATAGAGGCCATAATCGTTTGCAGAGAATGGTTGCAGACAACTCCTTGTGAGTATGCATTTTTTCTTTGATATTTTTTGCATGCGATGTCGTATGCCTTTTTATGCCCTTTCACTTCCGTCGTCTATTTGCCCAATTTTCTATTTTTTTCCTCTTCGCCTTCTTTAGGATGAAGCTGTGTATCACAAGTGATGAAGGTTCGAATGTTTTGGGCACAAACGCGCAACGAAAACAAAGAACACTTCATAACCATGCATACCACTCTTTATGACAAACAGAATGTAGCTACATCCTTGACATCAATTCTCTCAATTACACCATTAAATTGTAGATAAGACTCTGAACTTAATTACACTTATCCATGCCATTCTCCACCATCCACATCATCAGCACCCGAGGACCCTTTCGCACAAACCCTCTTATTTGTCAAAACCTCTTCGTATGGCTTAATGCAATAGAGCTCAACCCAATCAAGTGCAATTCTTTGCAGCACCCGCTTGGCGAGCTGTCGCGAACTCAACAAAGCGTATTTCCATTTTACGGAAGTGCGGGCATTCGAAAACAACAAACGCTGATTTGAAATTGAATTCGAAAATGTAAATTGTCACACGGTGGATGGGAAATGCAAATCGCAAGCAGTGCTCGCGCACAAAGGACTGTGCGAGGATGCACTCGTATCTGCGCCGATACACCGCCAGCGCGATAATAAACATTTTGCTCGATTCAACGAACTGCTTTGAATCTTGCGGAAGGAGAGTGCTCTCATCCGCCCACCGTGTCACTTATTATTCATATATTCAGTAGCGTTTCTCGGTGCATTCTAACAGCACCGCGCTGCATTGCATACGCGATTTGTTGAATCGCTTCCTTCTTGATTTATCATTGAGGAGTCCTGTGGAAAACGAAAACGAAAAACGCCGAAATTGAATTGAGCACGAAAATCAAATCGAAACGCATCGAGTGTCTGGTGAAGCCTTCTTCCTTCCGGCCTTTGTCGAGAGGAAGATATCCTCATAACTCAATCGTTGGATTGCAAGCGAATGGGGTTCATTTTTGTCCTGAGCTGGAGATGAGCGCATTGGCATGTCGCGGGTGGGGTACATATGAGTGCTCTTCATGTTCTCCTGCAGGCGAGTGAAAATGATGCCACAAGACTGAGGGAAAAATGCAAAAGAATCATATTTAGCTGTCAAAAATGATATCACTGTTGACAGTGAGGAGATGCATAGTGCGGGTGACAAGAATGTTGTTCCAAACTAAGCCAACAGTCTGGAGAAAAAATATTTTTATAATAAAGTGCTCGAAACCAAAATCGGGCTTTAAGGTGAGTGAAAACTCGAAGGACTTAGAGGAACGTCCAAAAAGGATCCGAAAGAATATACAGAGACCTTGAAATAGAGCAACATTGGATAAGCTCTTTTTCTTATATTCAACGAGGGTGCTCATAGTCCCAAAGTGGTTGACGATATCGATTTTTCTGTTTTCCTTTGTTTAGGGGTTTTTAAATAAGACCCCCTTTGGTGGTTGTGCGTTGGGGTTACTTGTCTACCATGAAAATCTGTAGTTAAACAACCGACAGCCTAGGATAAGGATGAAAACACTGCTGACGATCGCAGTAAATGGACGAAGAATCTCTGCTTCTGAATATGGAACTTAAGGTACCTTAATGAATATTTTACGATGAAATTCAACATATTTCAATGAATAAAATTATGGCATCAGTTTCGATGAAATAGGGCCCAGCTGTGACTCGCTATGTTAAGCATGGTTACGGTTTTGAACTATTTGTCTTGGGTTTTCGAGGCTCCAGATACAACAGGATTAAACAACTGTCCAGGGGGTATACATTTCGGACAGAAGCCTGCCGGGATGAGAATGTGTAGCTAGTAGTAAATTCGCAGTCGATACAGAGAATCTGAAAAGTTCACTTCCATAGATTGTTAGATGGCGATGAAGACACCAATACCGCTGTCAGGCAGAATGATTCACTCAACACAACGAACGGTGATAGAAGAGCATTCCATTCCCTCAGCCTAGACGAAGTCAAGATAGCGTTATCGAGACTTAAGTCGAATAAAGCTGCTGGTGCAGAGGGATTGCAGAGAGTTGTTTAAGATGCGAGTTAATTTGATATTGTTAAGTTGTATGCCAAGACCTTTGAGCACAGTGGGTACTGGTTTCTGTGAACAGCGTGGAATAGACTGATGTGGCGTATTTTTAACTGACGCACTTATGGCTGCGATATCTCTGATGAGATGGTATCCTACAGTGCAGAATGGTTCAGGGCCTATGAAGGGTTCTGATGCGCATGCACCATCTCATCTGTACGTTATGGTCGGCGGAAAGCATGCCCGGTGAGGAGAATCTCTGTATCGTTTGCAGGATCAACAAGCAAGGAGACATCTTGGATTGGATCGACACACACCAACTATTCGCCGATTTCAAGGCTGCATTTATCGAGGTTAATTATCATCTCACACAGTTCTTGACTGGTCACGGTGACTTCCGTGAGTACCTATTCAAGCGGAACCGTGGTTCAAGTCCTTTCTGGCCTCGATGCCTACATGCGAAAGAAAATGTGGAACACGTCTTCTTTGAATGTCCTCGTTATGAGGACGAAAGAGATATTTTGCAGGAAAAGTTTGGTGAACAGCCAACACCAGATAACATAGTTGAGTATATGTTAAAATTCGAAGGTTATTGGGCTGCAGTAAACGATGCAACACAAGAGACACGCTCTTCCAAAAGTCCGTACAACTGGTGGCATACGTGGATAACATTGACGTGATTAGTCGAACACAGCGAGCCGTCCATGAGGTGTTTGCAGGCATTGAAACGCAAGCGGCTGGCGGGAAACGAGAGCAAAATCAAGTATATGCTATTATCGAGAAAGGATGCGCAACATCGACGACTTGGCCAGAACGTCATCATATGCAGCTATAACTTTGAGGTAGTGATTGACTTCGTCTACCTCGGCTCCGCGGTAAACAATACAAATAACAATCAGTACCGAGATCAAACGCAGGATAACTCTTTTCAGCAGCCGTTTTTTTGGGCTCAAGAGGCAATTGAGTAATAGAGCCCTCTCTCGGAAGGCCAAGTTGACACTGTGTAAAACCCCGATCATCCCAGCCCTGCTTTACGCGGATGAACAGTGTCTTCGTCTTTTGGAGAGAAAAATCCTGCGTGCGATCTTTGGTCCTGTTTGCGTTTATGGCATTTGGAGAAAAAGATTCAACCACAAACTGAAACGATCCGCCGCACACCATTTAGGGCAAAACATTACAATCGACAGCCACAATTTTGAGGTATTGAAGGAGTTTGTCTACCTCGGGGCAAACGTGAACTCCACGAAAGACATCACATTGGAGATCCGACGTAGAATCGCCCTTTGCAACCTATGCTACTTCGGTTTATTAAAACAACTGGGCTCAAAACTCCTAGCTCAAAGGACCAAAATCATGCTCTACATGCTTATTCTGCCAAACCTGCCTTCGAAAGAAAAATTCTACGTCGGATATATGGTCCCATCTGCGAGGAAGGAAGACACAACCGTGAACTCTATGAGCTGTACCAGGATGCGGATGTAGTCCGGGTGGCAAAAATCCGTCGATTGCACTGGCTCGGCCACATCGAGCACAAGGACATCAACGCTCCAGCTAAGAGGGTCTTCAAATCCGAGCTTCCTGGTTCGAGAAGGAGAAGAAGACCGAACCTCCGGTACAAAGACCAAGTCATCGCGGACGTAATACGGCTTGGTCTTGATGACTGGAAGCAGCGCGAACAGGACCGTCAACGATGGAAGGCAGCGATAGCTCAGGCTCAGACCCTCCATGGGTCGTAGGCCTGTTAAGTAAGTAGGTAAGTAAGTCTACGGAACCAACGTTTTTGTTGACCATGCCATGTAAAGTGCATGCTCAACTTAGCTTCGGCCTGAAGAGTCCTCAAACGTCCACTCCTAAAATGGCGCACCCAAGTGGTGAAGAACCTGAACCAACTTGGTGTGCGCAATTGGCGACAGCTAGCAAGAGACCGTGCTAGCTGGCGAGCTGGCGAGAAGAAGAAGAATAATTGGAGTCAGATGGCTTAAAATTGCGCTGGCGCGCATTGCCAGATCGGCTTAATTGGCTCAATTTCCGGTATACATTCGGCGAAAGTCCCACGTACTACGGGACTGCTAGCCAGCTGGACTCTTCAGTTTCCCTGATAACTATATGTCAGATTTAATTACCTATTCATTTCTTGCGCTCCCTACTGTATTGGAGTAGATGGTTGCTCCCATATTAAGTTAGCCCAGAAAACGATGGAGAATCCCTACAAAGAATTGGTATTGATTTGATTTGATTTTTTCATTCATGTTTTGCATCTTGTATGTTCGATTCGTTCGTCACTCGTTCCCCTTGACAGCGTTCCCATCTAGTCAACCAAGGTTCCTTGAGCCCGGATTCAAGTGGAATTATTATTATTCCCTTTCCTTTGGTTTGTTACTTGATTTTATTCAGGACTTGATTCCTTTGCAATCCGCTCCGTACATACGTTCGTTCCCTTCATTGTCATGCATGCACAATAGGTTCGATACTGCGCTTCATCCTGTGCCGTCGACTCCTTTCACGTCAAATCCTCGAAACATTCCTCCGACAGATGTGCGACTATGGCTGTGTTTGTGTATGCATTTCACTTCTGATAGCAAATAAAAGTTCATTTTTGTCACAATCCCCAGCGAAGACACTCACATGGCTCGCAAAGAGAGAAAAGGAATTACACAATATTTCTGCATGCACAAAGGAATAACAAGGACTGTGATTACTCGTACCTCAACGGCATCGACTGGGATAAGGACTATGATGCTGATCGATGTGCATGCACAACAGCGCCGATGTGAACATTTTAAAATGCAATTTAATAAACTCTGTATTATCCGTCGAAAGGGGACTTTACGGGGAGGGGTGGGCTGGTGGTGGATGTGGTTGGCCTACCTGCTGTTGCGCCAACGTCTTTTGCTGGAGTGATGTGCTGAGTTTTATGCAGTTTTCGCATTTCAGTACAAACATGTGTAGGCATTCGTCAAACGGGGTCGGATTGGGCTTCGGTGTTTTTGACAGTTCAAGTGGTTGCCAGTTGAGCGAGCTGAGCCGCATTCAAAGTGTAGTACCACAATGCCTCAGTTGTACGTGAGGCGGATCGTCAATTGAATTGTTTATCTCACAGCTCTCCAATCTGTAACTGGGTTGTGTTTTTCTGCCCTTCCTGCGACGAGTTACAAAAAAGTCTTTGAAGGGGTTGCCGGGTAGGGGGAAGCACACAGATAAAGGTATTCAATGTGGGGTAGTCGAGTAGGGGGAAATACACAGATAAGGCTGCTCAATGTGGGGTGCTCAGGCATGCAGATGGATAGGCTTTCTATGTCCCAATTTCGATGCTTTTATCCAACTTTTTCGGATCAATGGGTGTAGAGTGGAATTATGGGATACATATTTTCGGCATCGCTTCTGGGTGGAAATTGATTTTGATTTCCCTTCTTTTGGGTATTTTTCAAAACATTGTGCCGCATCATGTCAGAATGATACTTTATACGAGTGGGTTGATCATATGTGGATATCGGAGGTGAAGCGGAGCTGAGTTGTGAACGGAAGGCGGAGAAAAATGAAGCAAAGCATGACAATGCATAAAAATTTGGCAAGCGTTATATGGAATTTAAATGGAAATTCCTGTTTTCGTAAAAAAAAGACTACTTTGCACTTATAAATCTTTGATCAGGGGTTGATGGCAGTTGAGGAGAATTTATTCTGTTTGGTTGGACATTGTTCGCTTTGAATAAAGATGTTTAGTCAGGATATTTAACATTATTTAACAGGAATTACATTTCAATTTATATACAATATTTATATTTTTATTTTATTTCAAAGTATACAATATAAATAAATTTATTCTGTCCGGGATATAACGCCGAGGAGCAACGATCACTGACTTTTTTTTTCCTTGTATGTCAGAATGAAGATGTGGAAACAGTTTCAGTTGTTATTTGGTTGACCTATCATTTATTTTGACCTTTCTTGAATTGGCAGATTAAGATAAAAGTCATTTCATTAATATCTTTGAATTTCTTTGACCGGAGATCATTGTCATTATACGCGCCTTTTTGTTTCAGTGACTTCTGAGAATTGCTATAATCTTGCTACAGGTCAATTATCTTAATATCCTACATCAAAATACTTCTTGACTTATGGATAAATTTTACCTGACGGCTAAAAGAAAAACGTCGCAGAAAAGTTGATAGTTGCGGTTTAGGAGAATAAGGCGGAGAAGTGGAACGTCGTGGTGCGTGTGCGTGATTGAGCACAGAAGCCCCAAGGACATATTTAAATGTTTCCGGATCGTGTGGAACAACTGGGCAGCCTCTAACGAATTTTGCAGCTGGAAAACTTATTCAATAATTGAAACAGACAATTTTGTCGGGTCTGTAGGATAATTTCAATAAAAAAATATTGTTGCTATTGAATGTGTGTGTTTCAGAAGACAATTTCAAGTCAACTAGACGAGAGGGGATCAGAATGTGGTTGGTTTCATTTTATAGTAGTGTTCACAGAAAAAACACACCCCAAGACAAAATTGTCTTTTTTTGAAAATGGTGATTGATCTTGACGAAAGTCACAATAACTTAAGCAAATGACGTGAAAAACATTATCAACTACAACGGAGAATGATTTATTATTTCAAATTTTCATTGCTTAACCTGCGTTGGAGTAGATTTCTATTGTGAATTTAAATTTGTTCACATAAATAGCAATGGTACCACTTTTCTCAGGTAATCTTAAATATTGTTTTTTCTTAATTTTAGCGAAATAAATATAATGCAATGGTAGCGATGTCACCAAGAAAGTCTAAGACTGTGTCAGTTTTAATATGCCCCTGCTAGTGACTCGTTTGACCTAAATAGTGCTAGCTTTCATTAATTTCAATTGACGAGACTTTAGGCATACACAAAACAGTACAGGTCCTACTTTGCTTAATTCCACATAAATAAACTAAACCTTCTTAATAAATGACTTCAAAAATCAATAACAGAACTGTGTTGTCAAAAAGAACCCCATTGCTTATTTTTGTTCCTCTTGAGTCTTTTCCTAGTCTGTCTATAGGTCGAACGAATAAATCTTCATTCTACCACCATTAAAGCTAGGAAACCGTAAGCCACCTAGTCTGTCATTTGTGTAAGGCCCGAGCTTACATGACCAAATTTATTTGTTTGCATGTATACCCTCCAAGCAAACTATCAACCACTCTATACCATCGTCCATCTCAATCTTCTCCAAATGACTCCCAATAGATTCTCAACATCTGGCCGCCCAATTGAATTGTAATTAAGGTCAGGCCAAGTGGACAAAGTTTAGTGGAAGAAATAAATGTAGAACACCATCCCTGGTTACATCGACGCCGCAATTATCAGCCGGATACACCTTCTCATTTAAAATTCATCGACAGGGCGGAAGGGACATCGTGCCAAAAAGAAAGCGTTTCTGCAGCAATTAAGTATAAATTAAATTAATTGCAAGAATTTATAGCTCCCAAGGCAGTCGTTAAGCTTTTAATGCTTAAAATTGTTACTTCGGTTACGGTCACCGTCTGGATCTGAATGGGGCTTACGTCTCCAGCGCAGGATGCGCACGAATTTCACACGAGATTCATGGGCAAAGTGTGTGCCGGTACCTCCTTTATCGGTCAGGCGTAATTATGCTTCTGCAGAAGTAACAACTGCAATTTTATCACGGAAGGATATTTCTGGTCCAGCAGCCGTTCAGTTTTATGGAGATCATCAAATTGGATTATTTCTAGGGGATTTTGTTGAAAACTCAAAGAAATTCCTCATGCATTGACGAATGTTGGAGAAGATCAGTGAGGGGAATACTGCATCAAGGGAGAGACAGAAAAAGGCAAAATCCAGCTTTTAGATCAACCAACAAAGTCTGTGTATCTTTATATTTTTTCCAGTTGTTTGTTGAATGCTGCGACTGGAGATGTTCATATCGCCAACAGAGTCTCTGGATGGTTACATGCAGATTTCACGCACACATCCCCATGCAGAGGCATTCCTTTGCCTTCACACATGTGAAGTCAGTGGGACGAAGGAAATGATTTCAAACGGCTTGTTTGCAATGCAATTTCAGATTCTCGTAGTTTTTGCCTCTGAAAAGGGGAATTATGGCAGGATACATATTTGCTTTGATCAAAATGTGAACAAGAATAAAGGATATTTTTTCCTCGTACACTATTGTTCTTGCAGTCGGAAGTACTGAGGAAAATGAAATCTAGTTTACGAAACGGCTTTCATGCGTCAGTCAATTTTGGGAGTTGTTGGCAATGCAAATATGGCCACTTTCACAGCTTAAAGTAGGATTGAATTGTCGCTCTTCAAAATGTTTCGGATTACTTTTCATTTTCATTCATTTTATTGTTCAGTCTTTCATCAGGAGCATAAACCTGTGCTAATCTCCGCATTTGCTTCATGATGAAATTGAATTTTCTGGTGACAAAATGGAGATGTCAATGTTTTCTTTTCCGTAAATCCAATATGTCTCTAAATCCAATTTCTAACATGGAATGCATGTGATCAGGAGATTGTAGCAATATACTGTCCCAATTTATGAATTGCTGTCCATACAATACAAATACAAATCCACTCAATCAATCTTAGACAAGTATTTCGTACTCCCAATATAGACGCGGTCAAGATAGCAATATCGAGACTGAAGTTTAACAAAGATGCTATGCCAAACGGCCTGTCTTTACTTTAAGTCTTCAAAGCAGCTGGGGATGATCTCGTTGGACGGAAACTTCACGGAAAAGGAACCTTCTGACTGAGTAATTATCAGGAGTCAGTCTCTTAGTGGCTGATTACATGAGCGGAAGAAGGCAGGATTGAGAGAGATACAATATACGATTTTTGCAAGCGTGAGGATGGGTTGGATGCCTCGAAAATCGGCTTTCTTCCACTGAAAATCCACTTGCTATAGGGATTCTCGGGAGAAGCAGGTATATTTTCATTAATTTTCGTTTCGTTTTCGACATGTTTTCTTCATTTTCTGGTGATCGCTGATAGTTTAACACCTCACGCATGCTGCGTGGCATTTTAGGAAAATTGATTACAGGGAGGATTGATTACAATGCAATTTTAAAGTTTTTTTCACTGCATACATATAGTACTACATGCAAACCTTGCTGCTGCTCCTAAACAAAAATTGTTTTTATCCGTCATTCATGAAAGATACGAATTTAAAAGAGAGCTTTACTCAATTCGCTGTAGAACATTACTGGGTGAAAACACGATATAATTGAACCGATTCGCGAGTTTCACACGCAGAAAATCTTGCCTGCTCAGTCGGATTTCGCATTCATTTGTAAATAGCCACATATCTTGTGTGAACGCATATCGTCAACAATTTAAAACGACTTCATCAGTTTGGTTTCAGGCCAGGGAAGTCCACAATAGACCAGAAACTTACACAACGGCCGACCCTAGAAAAGAATTTTCATTTTCATTTAATTTCATTTATTTATTAATAAGTATCGCTGTACAGTAAGAATATTCTGTTCTTTAAGAAGTACAGGACTTAAAGTAAAACTTTGGATAAATATAGTGAAATTAACATACATAGATAAAGTTTCATTTTACAGATTAGAATAATTGAAATTATATATTTGAGAGCATTATTTTGCAATATTTTAATTTCAATTTACGTGCGTTAAAAATAATTTGGTTTATTTTTAAATTTATGGAAAATATTTCAGTTCAAGTAAGAGAAACAAGCTGAACAAAATTATTTGTAGCTGTAAAGGTAGATGATTTCAGAGATGTACAGCATGAATGAAGAAATGCCTGTGCGATAATAAACATGTATGAACAGAAGGTTTCAATGTAATGTTACGACTCGATCGACAGAAACTTATTTTTCCATAAAGTTAGTTAGGCTTTTTCTTATGAATGATTTTGAAGAGTAGAATGCATGTTTTGTAGTTTAGAAATGCTTTTACATAATTCGCATCGAAGGAGAATGAGAACGTTGGTCCGAGACATGATCAATTCTTCGATGGTTAAAGAGATACCGTGCGGTCGCGTTCACAGCTTTTAAGAGTTTTTGCAGAGTTTAGTTCTATGGAGGGAAAGTTTGAAAGGGAGGGATGGTGTTTTGAAAATGGAATGGCTTTGCTTTTGTCAGGACTGAGCATGAGAGCATTTGCTTCGGCCCATTTCGTAATTGAGCTCAAAATCGTTTAATTCTGCAACTGAATCTTCAACCATACCTAGTGGAAAACTTCAGTAGAATTGAACATCATCTGCATAAAAATGATATTTGCTATACGACAACACTCTAGGAAGATCATTAATGAACATTCAGAATAATAACGGGGAGAGAACATCACAAAAAGACGACATTTTTGAGTTAAATAAGACAGCTTGAACACGGCTAGTAGGGTACGAGAGGATTAGCTTATTAGTGGGGTAACTGAAGTTAAATTGGGTGGACAGTTTGAGACAATGTATTGATGGGTTCACACAGTCGAATGTTTTCAAAAAGTCAAGTAAAGCTAGTAAGGTTGTTTTATCTTCGTCAAAAGCATTTCGTATGTCATTGGTTACTTTAAGCGAGGGGGTAACACAGCTACTTTTTCGAAATCCCTATTCCTTTTCGAAATCCTGATTGCATAGGATTTAAGAGATTCTTCCCCTCAATGTGATCTTTAATCATTCGACTGACAATCGATTCAACAACTTTCGATAAAAATGGAAGAATTGCGATCGGCCGTTATTCTGGTGGGTTTGTTTTCTTTGGAGCAGGGATAATCTTTGTTTTTTTCCAAAGTTAAGTCATGATTAAATTATTGAATATATTAGTGATGTGAGGGAGTATGATCGGAAGTATAATCTTTTTAAAGTCGGGGTGAATATCATCCAGGCCAACAGACTTTGTCTTTATGGAGAATATTGCACACCCGACTGAGTATGTATCCACTCCTCCTACTTCAAACCCATCTTCTCTAGTGTTGAACCAAGAATCAAGAAATCCAGATCGACACACACCACAGTTTCGTCGATTTTATCATTTTATCAAATCAATAAAGCAAAGATGCATGATACAGTCTCGCCACACACAAAACACAAATAAACTTGTCATCCAATAATTGCTGCTTATAAATATTACATAAATGTACCTCGTTGAAATGACTGGGGCTGGGTCAGAGATAAATAAAACAAGTTGATCGATTTCGCCGTGAAAGCACACTTTACTGAGTAAACAACCAGCATCGACGGCCGCGAGTGACTTGGGTCCGAAGAAGCAAAAAAGTAATTGCGATGCTATCACACGTTTGTGGAAGCTTGCAACTGACCATCGCTAACAGCTCATCACTCAATGGGGTGGTGTCATATATGACAGTGGATATTTTGCCAAAATGCAAATACGACCGAACGGTGATTTCGTATACAGCACTAGAGTGAACCAATCCTCTTTGAAGTTACTACAGCTGGCCAAAATATGTGACATCTTCGAAATGAACTGCCATCGTTTTCCCACTTCAATGTTATTGTTTCACAGACTTAGCATATCATATTACTTGCTGCCCCTTCTCATCTGCCTTGACTTCGATACCATGTCATTGTTGAGTGGTGGGGTCCATCGTCACCCTTCAATCCTGTCCACAAACAAAAACAAATAGAGAAATGTAAAGCAAATTTCGGTATCTCTTGTTTCAGTTTTGTTGATCTTTTGAAGTGTTTTCCTTGTCACGGATACACAAACGGATACCGGATGTGTCTTGGATTTCCTTTTGTTGTTGAGAAACTATATCTGTTGGCCCTTTAAATAAGGAAAACCAGTCATTAGGGATCCTTGTCACACAATCGTCACAAGAATTGATTCTGTGGTTATTTAGACTTGGGAATTATGATACAATTGCGATTTGAATGTCGGTTATGAATCACTTAGGAACACTGAAATGAAGCGAAAAAATCAATTTATTCTCTTTTATAGGTTGTAAAGGGTCTGTCAATAGAGACTTCCACATTTTGACAGTCGATAGCGGCCATATTGTTGAAGCTGCGTCTGTCAAATTTACTGCTATTAATTCAGTCTGTTTTGCCAAATTATCATGGATGGACACCTCGTGTACGTGCAAATGATAAAATTGTTTCATCAAAATGGGTGGTCTGTTCAGGCAACGTTCCGCGCACTTCTCCCATTTTACAGTCGCCATAATCGTTCTACAGAGAGGTCTACTCGCAGTGTGATGGATAAATTTGAGTCCACTGGTTCAGTAAACGTTAAACCAAAACCCGTACGTCGACGAAACGCAAGATCTGCCGAAAACGTCGCCGCTGCCTGTGAGAGTGTGCCGGAGAATCCGAGGCAGTCGATTTCGCGTCGCTCACAAGAACTTAAGATTTAGCAAACTACAACTTGGCGAATCTTGCGTCGTGACTTGTGCCTGCAGCCGTACACAATTCAACTGACCCATCAACTGAAGGTAAACGTTCGTTGAATAGGCTCTGGAACAGTAAAGGAATCTGACCTAAATTTTCATCGAAAATTAATCAAATTCAGCGAATAGTCCCATTTCTGGATGAATGGGTGCGTCAAGAAACAAAATTGTCGAATTTGGGACGATAGCAATTCACATGAGATTCAAGAGCGTCCAATGCATTCCGAAAAAATCACGGTTTGGTGTGGATTTTGGGGTTGCGGCGTGGCGTCATCGGTCCATATTTCTTTGAGAACGACGTTGGCCAGGCCGTCACCGTCTACGGCGAGCGCTATCGGTCGATGATTACCAAGATCTTCTGGACTGAATCAGATGATATGGACACCAACGACATGTGGTTTCAACAGGACGGCGCTACGTGCCACACAGCTCACGCCACATTGGAAATTCTGCACGAACGATTCGAGGGCATGTTCATCTCACGTGGAGGTGATGTGAACTGGCCACCGAGTTCGTGCGATGTGACCCTGATAGACCTTTTCTTGTGGATTTTTCTGAAGTCGCAGGTCTATACAAATAAGCCGCAAGCCACAGCGCCACTCAGAAAAGCTACGGCAGATATTTGAACAGTATTACATTTTATACACAATGGCATCAATAGGCCTTTGAAATGAGTAAAAAAAATTTTGGTAATACCTCGCACATATTTTCTTTTATTTAAATTTGAAAATAGGAAGCGCTTAATGAAATCTCCCATATTTGGGATTGGGAAGCAGAATGGCCAAACGAACACTTTCGATGGATTAAAACTCAGCACATGAGACCAATCTCAACTGGAAAACTATCGTTTTTCTAGAGATGACTACGAATTTTCAAGACCGAGAAGGGACCGGCAGTCCCTATAGGGCTTAAATCAATGTTCGTGGAAACATTCTGAACTAAATTTTTACATACCTCGCGCCGGCAGCCTGAGGAATAAATCATAGAACTTCCACTGCAAAAATTAGTTTCTTTTCGCCAGAATTACTCTCCAGTTAATCTAAGGCGTCGTAATTTTCCAAGAATTGCTTCTAAGAGCAATCTATCTTCTAGTATAACCTCTCCAAAGTTCAGATTTCTTGGACCCCATCCATTTGCAAGAAGCCCTTTTACTCGCTTTCCCACTTTTCCTCATAATGGAATTAACCCGTCATCACTCCTCCTCATTTTCCGTCTCCTCTCCGTTTGACCACTTCACTCAATTAAAGACTTACTTCAGAGAAAGTAGAGTATCCAGCGGCAGACACCTGCAGTAGATCATTGCACCATGACGCACACAGCAATCAGGACCTAACAGGCCAACAACACAATAAAAGGGTTAACTGCCTTTCACCAAGGAGGAGCATGAGCATCAGCACCAGGACTAGTGCTATCAGCATTAACCAAGTAGATTGGAAAAAAATCGAGGCCAACGATGAAGTCAGCTATTCACTCGCCAAAGGAGGCTCCAGTTAAGCGGACTACAACACCGTTCTTACGTGACCTGGTTGGCAAGTGCACAAGGATCCTCGCAGGACAAGGAAACGAAATCAGTCGAGGGTAGCGAAGGGGAGAGAGAAATGACAAAAGGAAACCAAGAGCAACATTTTATTGTTTTAAATTGCTACTATCGCTGCCCCTACCGTCCGTCTTTGGTGTCTCAGGTGCGAGCCAAACAACGTTGATGACCATAATGACGCCTCTGAGAATGACGGGAATATGAACGAAGACCAAACAGAGCACAATTAGCCAGCCTAAGAGCCACCCAGCAGTTGGCTTTAATTCCCATAGAACATCCTTAAAGTCCTTGTCCGAGCAGAAGACTGCAGAGGATGGGGGTAAATAAGTTTGATAAAGGAACGATTTAATTAACTTTGAGTGGTTTTTGGATTGCGACACACGCTCCGGAAATGGAATGGGAGCGACGTTCAGGTCAAGTATCGAGCTTCCTCGAACACATTCGTCCACACACACGACCGTAATGGGACTAGGGTACAGTCCGAATGCGACGTCCACTCGAATGGCTGCAATGGCCAGCAATGAAATATTAAATTCTCGTTCTCGATTGGTATCTTCGAATTGATTTTGGTTAAGAGCATGTGTGGCGGAATGTGCTGGGCGTGGAGGCACGACCGGGGGGATGGAGCTTAATAATGCAATCCCCTTGAAATACCAGTCAGGATGCCTGGGCAAGACGAGAATGGATGATAGCCCCTAGTACTTGTACACTTGTCGTCATTGTTGCTGCTACATTGTGATACATGCCCTTTGCCTTGTGGGGAGTAGTTGATTGTTGACGATGCTGTCTCGCCAAGCAGCTAAGGGGATTTCTGAAGGATCATCTGTACAAAAAGCATTAGTGCATTGGTTCGGTATGTACAGATAATAGGCGGCATTTGTAGGTAGTAACATCCAGCAGTCAGGGGTTGAGTGGTTGAGGGAAATATCGACATTTATGGCTTTTAATGATACAGTTGTCAATTAAGATATGAGGGCATAACAGAAGGAGGCTTATTTGGATTGTGTAATTGTCTTATGGGTGCAATAAGGCGGATCAGTTGGCCCAGGACACCAGAAAACCCATTCCTCTTAATACTCTGCAAGGTATTTGCTGGACATTGTAGGGACATTGGACGGAAGAGTCTTTCAGAGGTTAACTCGAGTGTAGTTAAGAGTGCATTGACATGAGTTTGCATGAGATATCATATTCATATTCAATTACAGCGAAGAATGTTATTGAAACAGCATGACAAACGTGAATATACAGTTCAAACTTTCGAAGAAATCTACTGGTAGACTATCAGTCTAATCGATATATTTTGAATAAACAAGAGCACATCAAGAAACTGCGTTAGGTCCGATTTAAGGTGAATGTCGAAGTGCCTTTGTGTAAGTTTAAGTGAGTTCTTTGAACGGTCTTAGTCCCATTAAGTCTACTTTGGGCTCCAGGGGCAATTGAGTGACGGAGTCATCTCTCAAAAAACCCAGTTGTCTTTGTATAAGACATTGATAATCTCTGTCCAGCGCCATGACACGGAGACATGGACAATCTCAAGAGCAGATGAAGAAGTTGAAGTTCTGCGTGCTGACTAGAGAATCTTGTGTCAAAGATAGCCTTTATTTGGAATTCACTTTATTTAAAGAAAACTTAATACAAAAAATTGAAAGAATAAAGAAGTAATTTATGAAGAGACAACACAGCAAGAATTTACGTCTATCCGGGACGACTGCACAACACGAACTCCCCTCTCTCTCCTTATGTCCTTGACATGTGTTGGCTCAGGTCCACCTTAAAACGAAGACGTATGGAATCGCTTGAAATGTGTTGACTTTGCTAACATTTTCCATTATCTTTTCACATAACTGTTGCCCAATTTCATTAACAACTCAATTTACTTCCTCCTGGCGTGAGTGGTCTTGGTCTTGTTAGTATAAGTCTTAGACTTCAGAAAACTCAAGAGAATTAAGTCCAACACTGTTAAATCGAATGATTTTCGCACCTAACACTGAACCAAAAACGGGAATGTAAGCGACGAGGAAATGACTCAAGCAGTGGGTAGGATTTTGTTGAAACCACATGTCGGCAACATTCATAGCTTGCAATTTGAGCACACAAAATTGGATTGTCATTATTATTATGGCCTAATCAGCCGTATTTCCAAAGAACAATGAACCCAACGGTCAGAAGTTGTGGGTGCACTTGTTTCCCAACAATCCAACTTGGACATTCTAAGCCCCAAAATTGAAACTAAGGCGGTTAACAAAGTCACAAAAAATAAGATTAGCCTAATCGGAAAAGATGATTTTGTTTGAAACATCCACTTGTTTCCGTCGCTATGTTTTTGTGGCCAGTAGGCTTCAGTTCCTAAGGCAATTGCAAAATGTATGTTTTTGAAACGTGAATTATATAAAGTATGAGTCGCTTCACACTGAAACAACCGGCGTTCGGTTGTCGTCGAAAGTATTTTGGGGAACGAGCACCGTCTGATAAAACGTTTCGTCGCTTGGTGTCGAATTTCGTTGTCAAATTTTATTGAGCAACGGACCGGAGATCATCGACATGCTTAAGGCGGTGCAATGAACTGCTTGAAGCACTAAGGGAGAGTATTGCTGAGGACATGTGTCGTACCGTCACCGAGTTCAGCATTTTGTCATCAGTGGACCACCTCGCGAATATTGCCGACCAACCACCCACGTTGCTTGAAATACTTCAAAACAGTCGTATATCGACGTAAAAGATGCCGCACCCTGTATACACGAAGATGCAAATCTTTCTTTAGATATCGCCTTAGAGATCTTCTCGAAATGTTCAATTCTTGATCACGGTGCCAAATTAATGTTCCTGAACTCTCAGCAACACTCTTAACAACGATTGCATTGTTTGTGTTGAAAGCCTCGTTAACCCAGATTTGCCTTAAACTTTCTGAAACGTTCTAAAAAGTTATTTTTTATTTTGTATATAAATAATATATTGATAACACTGTAAAATTACTTTTTTTTATTGAACGCACTAAAAACACGTCTTAATGCAATCAGTTTTTTCCTGTCGGTACTGCATGTAGGACGTCAGGCATATCTGGGTTAATGGACTGTCAGAGTGTCTGAGGTTTTGAATTAATCTCCTCACAGTTGGTCAGTTAAATTAAGATTCCGATTATATTTTGTACGAAAATATTGAAATAAAGCTGCCATACTTGTTTTATTTTGAAAATATTCCCCCAAACGAAACCTTTATAATTTGGGCATATCCGTCCGTCTGTTCGTTACACTTTAATATTTTCCCCAATTGCAAAGATACAACATAAAATTATGGAGTAAGGTGCCTTATCATTTTCTATGCATGCCAATAAAAAAATTCGGGTTGGTTTGGAGGAAACTCCTGTGTAAGTAAATTTGAGAAATATTTCGAAATGATGGCGCATCCCATCGACAGTTCTTCCAAATGACGTAGATGTACTCCTTCTAGCGTTTGTATTTAGATTCATCCTTCAGAATAATGAAGCTACAAAATTCGATATGATGTATCCTTTCCAAAGTGTTACACATCTTCATCTTCACGGCATTAATGAGTACTGTCATGTAAAAAAATTTCGAGCATTCCGGCTCTGATAGATTTGGAGATATTGGTTGAAAACAGTGAAATAGACATGCGAATGTTGAAGATCTGAAAACGTATCATAGTTCTATAGATCTGATCGGAACCATTAATTATGAATTTCAAAATGTCCATATGTACCTATAGAACAGAAGATTTCGAGTCATAAAAGATTTAAAATTTCCCATTTTGCACATAAATTCTCTGTCGAGTTCGACAACTCAACACGAGTGTCAGTGGTATCTCTCACATTCATTTCCCTAAAAGTGCATCAATAATATACACACAGGTGACATGAACAATAAGCATAACGAGTATAACGGGAGGGATACTGAGCATTTTTTATGAAAATTTAACTGAAATAGTTTGAATTTGTTACCTGATTTTCGGAAATTCTTCTATCAAAAGTGATGAATATGAATGAACCTACTCCGTGTGAGTACAAATTGCACTTGCCCAGTTTATTTATTAAACGAAATACATTTTTATTTTCTCTTAAACTTAGAACATTTTTGACGATAGTTTGATAAAAAAAAAAAAATTTGTCGAATTTTGATTTAAAAAAATCTGAGCTCTAAAAATAAAATATTTATTGCGTTCTAAGGTGATCCTTGCGAAGTGAAGATAATCCAAATGTCATCTTTGATAGAGCTCGATACGAAGTCGTAATGCCCAATCCTTTGTTAAAACAATGATTTTGCAATAATTTAACAATAAAATTAACAATAATTTTTATAATTTTTTTTAAAGCTACTTTTTATAAAACTACGTTTTACTCTCGGAACGATGTTAATAGCTTGACAGTCGTTACGTAATTTCCAATGAGAAGGTTTTAAATAAATTACTCAGATTAAACTTAATGTCAATCAATGTAAAGTTCTAGTCTCTAATGAACCCTGTCAGTCCTATATCTCACTAGACATCTTCCTGATAATTTCCCGACATCTTCTTGATGAATTCCCCATCATTCCTGTCCCCCTTAAACAAAATACGTCTTTTTAAACGTCGTGCACATCTTCTCTTGCCCCACACGCCAACTGCGACTTTAAGGCTTCCACCACCTCTCCTCGTCGGCATTGTCAACCCTTCATCTCTCTCCATTAAAGAATATGGAAAATAAGCCATAATTTTTCACCGGAAGTAACCGAAATCGATGTGATAGCTTACAGAATCAATCAATAGGCACGTGACGCTCTCTCCCGTTCACCACATCAGACTGGTATAGAAACATCGCTGCCACAATCAAAGCCACCGCACAAAGTTAACCCACCTCCTCTCTCATCTTATTCAACGGCGTTGACAAAATTACATACGATACGATAACAGACGATACCTTATTCAACGGCCTTTCTGTGCGAGCAAATTGTTAGAATTTGTAAATAGCTGGCAATCTCGTTACGCCATTAAGGTGTTGAATGTTTCATAAAATGAATCCCATTTCTGGTGCACATTGTAAGGCCCGGCACCGGAAACTTTTGTCGGGCGTTGAATATTAATTTTAAATGGAACTTCAGATTTTTTTGTCTTTGTATTGTGTTGTTGTTATGGTGTGTTTTTCACCTGGCACGTGGTTGGAGTTATTGATCTCTCAAGGGTTGAAGAGGTAAGTGGTGTCGTGTGAATGGTAGGCAATGAGATTGATGGGAATATTTTATGATCTTAATTTTCTTGAGTGTTTTATGGCATGATGCTTTTGGAAATTGAATTGCTATTTTTTCAATCTTACTCAAATCGGTAGAGAAATACGTTGGAGTGCGTTCTGGAGTGTGTTCATTTATCTTAAATTCTTCTGTGTGGTCTTGAAATTCACTAAAGAGCGACCAGATAGCAATGATAGTTTGTCCAACTTTTATGTTTCAGCAACTGTCAAGGCTATTACTGACAGCCAGCTATCAAAATGTTAAATAAGTTTTGCCCTTTTATAATGCATTGTTTCACAATTGCCGACTTTGCGGAATTTCGTTGTAAGGTCTTTCGTCATCAAGCCATTCGTTGCACCCTGAAAAATTTTGGGGATGAGTATACTCCTTTGGACCTTAAGCTACCAACCAGGAAGAGATTTGAGCGAAATAAAGAAATCATAGCCGTCGTGGAGGCCAGTATCGAATAAGACCAAGAAGTGTCGATTCGGTGCCGATCATCTGAATTGGGCATCTTCGGAGGGTCAACCCGGTATATCTTGTGAGTGGATTCGGGCTAACGTTTAAGTTTGTGCTGACGTAAGAATTGAAGACATACGGCTAGAAATTTTGACTTGAGATCTGGATTTTGGCCAAAACATCATCTTTTTGGACGAGGCCCATTTCTGGCTCAGCGGCTATGTCAATCATCATAATTGCCTTTATTGGAGTGAACAGAATCATTAAGTGTTCAACCAAGCATCATTGCATATGCAAATGTTGAGGTTGGTGCGGTTTACGACATGGCGGCACCAACGGACCATATGTACATAGACAGGGTGGTAGGTAGACGTGTGCCCTTGTGACTAGTGTCGCGGCTCACTTAGACCAACAGTTTGGGTCCATTGTGCATTGGGTATGGGTATATCCTGTGAGACGTACATTACTACTGCTGATTAGAACCACCCAGATTGCTGTATGAATCTCAGGAGGCGCCTTATCTTTGTTTTATTCAGATCCTCCAGCTTGTCGAAGGAGTTACTTACTTACTTACTTAAGGTGGCGCTACAGTCCGTGGTGGACCTGGGCCTCAACCAACAAGCGTCTCCAGCCAGCTCGATCTTTAGCTAACTGCCTCCAGTTTCGCACGCACAGTTGGTTGAGGTCCCTTTCCACTTGCATGTGCCAACTTCCTCTACTGGGCCGTCCCTCGGGGGTGGATTCGAAGACTTTCCGGGCCGGAGCATTGGTTTCCATTCGCTCTACATGACCTAGCCATCTCAATCTTTGGATCTTCACCCTAGCCGGAAGGGTGAAGTCGATGTTGCTGAACAGCTCGTACAGTTCGTTGTTCTATCTTCTCCTTCATTCACCCTCCATGCAGACGGGACCGAAAATCACCCGAAGAATTTTGCTCTCAAAGCAGCCAAGAGCAACCTCATCCGCTTTTGACAAAGTCCATGCTTCTGCGCCATATAGCAGGACTGGGACGATTAAGGTCTTATACACGGTTACCTTGGTTGTTTGAGAGAGGGCGAAGGAGTTACCTCCCAATATTAGTAGTCTCTTCCCCATAGAGCTGAACGATCGCAGAGCAGGTGGCGGACGGATTCTATTTCCTCCTTCCTTCCTCCGTCGCTGTGGCGGATACCTAGTGTCGGACAATGTCCAGTGAGGACATTTTATTATTATAATTTAAGGAGCGAGGAAATTATATTAGTTTGTTAAACGGGATACGAAGTCGGGTCAACAAATTCGCAAAGTTTTTAATCTTCTTCTTCAGTTCCTGTATCCACTTGTGGGGCATAGGGCCTCGACTACGCCTACGCGCCATCGCGTTCTGTTTCTGGAAATGTGCCTCAACTCTCCCTAACTTTTCCCCAACAGCCGCGCTTCATTCTCCACTGTTCTGCACTGTTCTTCGGACCGTCAGGTCTATTGCTGCCCTGCGTCCATTGTATAGCTTGTTTAGCCATACAGTTATCACTCCTTTGTAGTGTGTGACCATTCCACCGCCACTTCCGACGTTGTATAGTGATGCTGATTAATACAATAGGATAAATAGGATTTTGCCTTAGGAATTCTGCGTGGCTAACCCTGACTGAATGAGAGATAGGTTTTGTTTTTAGCAAAAAAGACAATTTATTTCTCAACATTGCCTTCTGTTTCCTCAAAATACTTAGTGCAAGTTCTCCCCTTTTTTTCCCCAATTATGTCACGGTTGAAATCGTGTAGTTACAGCACACTCCAATAAACGTAGACCATCATACAGTTCCATCATCGAATATCCACAGCCAAGGCAAATAGGGTTAATGAGCACAACCAAACTGACCGCAATTAATTTTCCTGAAACTGCTTACATTTCGATTTCGTGACCATAAATTAATTTGAGTATTTTTGGCTTGAGTGTGCTCAGCTCCTTTAATCGATATTAAAATTTGTGGCTGATTCCACAAATCTCTTCGAGTGTCCACTTAAACGGATTGCAAACAGCGCCGACTACATTTTCATGAAAAAGAGAACGTGAGAGATTCACGCTGTTTATCCCAAATTAACAACAGCAATCGTGGAACAATAAAAACACAAACATTTACTTAATCGTTCTCTGCCAGCAGCAAACCCCCTTTCATTTGCAAATCTCCACTAAGCCCCACAAGCGATTATTTAACTCAGTTCGTGACCATCCTCTGTATTGTTTGTTCGATTAAAGGCCGATTTAAATGCGCGATAATTCTTTGATCTCCTCATCTGGCCGTTCATCTTAAAATTCAATGAAACACTTTCAACAAATGCTCAGCGACTACGCCCACATCCACTCACCAGCCATACCTTCATAAATTTTCACTTAAATAGCCAGTCTCTGTTAGCAGCACGTCCTCGCCGCATCATGTGCCACTAATAATTTTAAAGTATCCTCCTCCGGGATGAGGGATCTTCCTCCTGATACACAACCACCAAAACATGCCGCCCCATAGGGTAATAGCAATAAAAGGGAAGCCGTCAAGGCAGTGGGTAGCATCAACATTCCACTCATAGATTACCCCACAGCAGCGTGTTTAGCATCCAGCCAAACACAACAATTTGTATGCCGGACTCATATCTTGACATGGAATCCATAATAATTTATAGTTCCACCCCATCCTACACCACCCTACACACACCCGGTCACCCGACCGATATATTATCATTCCGCTCGGAAGGACATTAATTTTTAAATGGGATACTTGGCCATTTAGGCGCAGTTTACACCATGCCCCGGACCGTAAATAAATAACCAGATCACATTTTTCACATGTGAGCTCTTCATTCCCGACCGCAGGCTACCGTGCCGCCGGCTCCTCTGCCCATCTCTCCCCCTCTGTCGTCGCGTAATCATTGTCGTCACCATCATCGTAGTCACATCACACAGATGGGCTGCTATGCCCGAAATCAAAATATATGCGCAAGGAACGTGGTGAATGTGGTTGGCAATGTGAATAAAACACACGGGGGGTCGGAGAATAAATAAGAGGCCTGGACGGGTCCCAGCATCGCACACACATGCTCACTCTGTTCGTGTGGTTCACTCTTTGATTGTCTCTCAGAAGCACACTGTCTACATGGCGGTGGCTGCCGATCGTAGCTCAAGGATATTTATTTCTTCCGAAATTTGTATGCCATGCCAATTGGATCGTAAAGCATTTTTGTCAGTTTTTCCGATGTTTGTCTTCATTTTCTCCTCGTGTCGAATAAATGATGTAATCCTTTCACGTCGATGATGGCGAGGCCGACTTTTGACAAGATGTGACATGAGGACTCGGAAAATCCATAAGTTATGCGAAAGACTTGCGGAATTGGGTCAGCCGAAATCAGCTGAATTATATTTTAACCATCGAGTATCAACCAAAAGCCATCGAGTATCAACCAAAAGCAAGGACGAAAGTATGCAGCAACATTCGCTTCGTTGTTTTCTGAGTAATTTTTGACAATTTGCTTTTTGACGGGGCAAAATTTAAGATAATTGCGGACTGTGAATGGATGTGAACTTAAATGAAAGTACTTACAAAGAGAAGTCTGTTTTTGTCGGCTATTTCAGCATAGGATCATCCATGAAATCTCGTAATTTCAGATCAAAAGAAAACCGCATCATTATAAGAAGTGGTGGTGATGTGGCTATTTTGAGGTAGCGAAGAAGTTTGTCTACCTCGGGGCAAACGTGAAGTCCACGAACGACATCACAGTGGAGATCCGCCGTAGAATCGCCCTTGGCAACCGATGCTACTTCGGTTTGTCAAAACAACTGGGCTCAAAACTCCTGACTCGAAGGACCAAAATCCTGCTCTACAAAACTCTTATTCTGCCAGTCCTGCTATATGGAGCCGAATGCTGGACTCTAAGCAGACCTGATTCTTGGTGCGTTCGAAAGAAATATTCTACGTCGGATATATGGTCCCGTCTGCGAGGAAGGCGAATGGAGGAGAAGACACAACCGCGAACTCTATGATGTGCGAAGTGATAATTTTTCAAATTGTCAGTCTCAGAATTTGCACATAAATCGATACTTTGATATTCATAATTCTTAATGCTTACGCGGAGGCCTGCAAAACTGCATTTTCGGATCTTCAAAATTCTCATGTCGATGATTTACCGCTTTTGGTCAATATCTCTAAAACTAATTGCCACATTTTAAATTTCTTCTTCTTCTTAGGGCGCCGTGGCGTAGTGGGTAGGTGCGTCGACTCCTACGCTCGAGGTCGTCGGTTCGAATCTCGAAAAAAAACATCAAACATTTTTTCACGGCAGCACCTCTTTTGATTCACTGACAATGCTCAAAGAGTCTAACAGTCTAGAAAAAGCTTCTCAATCTCGCCATTTGGAGGCGGCATTAAACTGTAAGTAAACAGAATAATATATTAGAGCGCTACAGTCCGAGGTGGACCTGGGCTTCACCCAACATGCCTCTCCAGCCTGCACGATCTTTAGTCAGCTGTCTCCAGTTTCGCACACCAAGCCGGCCGAGGTCCCCCTTGACTTGTATGCGACAACTTGTACGTGGACGTCCTCTGTTGCGTTGTCCTCCTGGTTCAGAGTCGAAAAGTCTTCGGGCCGGAAATAAAGTTTCTATACGCTTTACATGACCTAGCCATCTTAGGCGTTGGGTTCGTAGACGCCTGGCTAGACTTATGTCGCTGTATAGCCCATATATGTAGTCCGTGGTTGAACCTTCTCCTCCGAATGCTCTCAACGCAAACAGGACCAAAGATCGCGTGCAGAACTTTTCTCTCGAAAAGACCAAGAGACTGTTCATCCGCTGGGGATATTGTCCATGCCTCTGCGCCATAAAGCAGGACTGGGATGATCAAGGTCTTGTATAGAGTCGGTTTGGTCTTCTGAGAAAGGGCTCTAGTACTCAATTGCTTTTTGAGCCCAAAATAAACGGCGGTTGGCCAGAGTTATTCTGCGTTTGATCTCGGTACTGATGTTGTTTGTACTGTTTATTGCGGAGCCAAGGTAGACGAAATCCTTTACTACTTCAAAGTTATAGCTGCCTATGGTGAAGTTCTGCCCAAGTCGATGTTGTGCGTCTCGTTTTGTTTCTCGATGACAGCATATACCTGGTTTATCGCTAGATCCATTTTAGCCGCTTCCGTTTCAATGGCAGCAAACACATAATTGACTGCTCTCAGTGTTCGCCCAATTACGTCAATGTCATCCGCGTAAGCTAGAAGTTAAACATACTTTTGGTAGATAGTGCCTCTTGTGTTGGCCAGTGAGTTTTGCACGATCTTCTCAAGAACGATGTTAAAGAAATCACAGAACAGCGCGTAGCCTAGCCTAAAAACATTTTAAATTTGTTTTCATGAAAAATGATTTCTGCTTTTCCGGTAAAAATTTAATTCTAAACGCTCTGCAGTTTCCTTCCTTCCTTTGGCTCAGACTTTAGCCACACCTTGAACTAAAGGTGTTTTTCCTTCGAAAAACTAAACCTACCACGACCTGGCAGCACTGTCAAAAATAATAACGGCGGCGCTACAGTCCGAGGGGCCTAACTTCTCAGCAACCACTCGTGTTGTGAGTGCTATTGTTCTCTCACGAGTGGAGAGGTCCTACAGTCTAATGTCGACTCCGAACGGCGAGATTGAGAAGCTATTTGTAGACATTTATACTCTTTGAGCACTGTCAGTGACTCGAAAGAGGTGGAGCCGTGAACAATTTTTTTTTTTGATAAATTGTTTCTCTGAACTGGGATTCAAACCTAAACTGTGAAAGTCTAATGCGCATGGGTTTACGCACGAGCCCACATGGCCACGGCGCTCACTGTCAAAAATAACAAAACTGTATTTTCTGTATCTTCAAAACTGTGTTGGAAGTTTTTCTCCGTTTTCTGACAACAGCTCCTGAATAAAAACCGATTTTTGGGTATTTTTATGATTTCATGTAAATTTGGTTTGCTAATGGGAAGGGGAGGCATAAAAATGGTATCCAGCTTCATATTAGTTTTGTCAAAGTAAAATAACCGTATTTTTGAACTCAAATCTTCCTAATTAATTTTAAATTTAAACTTTGGAAACTCAAAGAACTAAAATAATATTTGAACTTCAATTCCATATTCATTTTCAATTTATTCTGCATAATTTAAAATTCCAGTCCTCATTCACATAACGAACGAAAATGCAGGCACATACAAATCCACGTCAGATGGAAATGTACGACATCACATCTTTCCTTTTCACAATTTCCCCATGGAACTCACTCTCGTCCCTGAAAATCCATTCAAAGTCGCGAAAAGGTCAAAAATCCATTAACATAAAAGCCAACAATTTATTTGCAACAACTTATCGAACGTTACGGTGGCACTTTTCTTCCATCCCCTGTGGCAAATCCTACCCCACACCCAGCGCCAGACCGCAAAACAGAAGCGCCTCCGGCAAAGCTACCTTTCACTCGGTGCTATTAAGAAACCACAGCACCACAGAGCACAGGCGACGTGGCAGCAGTCACCGACTGAAAGAGGGCTCAAAGTCAAGTGAAGGGAATGGAATGTGTAATCGAAAACGTGACTATAATTTTATTGAGAAAACTCCCCCACTACAAACGCAAAACGTATTCTTTGTGTTGTTCTTATTTATTTCTAAGGTGACGGTGGTGCGGATGCTTGCTGGTGCCCATTCAATTCAAATGTTTGGAGGGATGTCAAGGTAGCTAAGCTTTGAGGCGAAAGTTTGTCCTTCGAAGAGGGTCTGTCAGGTTGTACTGCTGGTGAAATGTGAAGGGGAGTTTGTTTGTTTTTCTTTAAGATATATCTGGAAATGCTATTCCATTTCTTTGTATGCCATCCGAATCGCCTTCATTTTTTTTAAAGATCTCCGTGACCAACAACACCCTCTTCGAGGGTTCGTATCACTTGAAAGGTGAACGGGGGTCGAAATAAATTCAGCAGCCAGGCAAACAGCCGCCCAAGCAATAGGCTTCTGCTGGAAATTTATCAACCTTTGTCATGTCAAAGATGAAAAAAAAAACGGAATACAGAAGGGGAGTGCACACAGAAACAAAAAATTGCTACCAGCACTACAATCAACGTTGTCGTGAAAATGAAACAATTTTTTGTGCTTGTCGTCGTTGTTCTCCCGTCCCCATCCGTACACATCCTCCGGCCATGAAATGCAAAAAGATAAAAGCCGAAGAGCTGTCAAAGTAAAAATAATGGTTGAGGAGATACAATTGGGGTTCACTTACCTAGTTGACTACGGATGATCTACGTAGTTCTCCAAATATGACCTTTTTTTTCTCAAAAACCCACGTAGGAAAAGAGAGAGTCACGCCGAACACATTTTCATGGTTGGACTGCGAAATTTGCAAACGCAAACAATGAGGGATGATATCACGGATGGTGGATGGTGCTGATGCTGGCGCTGGAATTGCTCTGGCATGTATACCCTGTCACCTGGTACTGGGATTCCCTGTCAAAGAGCAGGGGTACTGATTTAAGTTATTCAATTTGTAAGCGTTTTTTTTTTGTTATTTGAAGGAATTGTTTTTTTTAACTGTGATTTGATGCTGCTGCGCGAGATATGGCGGACAGATGGTGCAGTTTTCAGGAGTTCTGAATCATATGCGGAATCTCCGGCTGCGGGCAATGGATTGCACAAACACCTAAATGTGCTTGGCCTAAGCGATGAAACCCTCTGCGATGCCTGTGGAGAAGACGACAATACTGCAGAGTACTTCCCCTGCTTCTGTCCTGCCTTTTCCCGGATCAGTTGGCAGTTATTCGGTGCTGATGAGATGAGAGCTGATGATGTAGGCCTCTCATCACAGAAGGACCTCTCATCACAGGTCTTCTAAAGGAATACTACATCACATCGCCTGTTGGTATTGCTATAGAAGACCATGAAATTCCAGCAAAAGTAGTTGCTGCCTGGTAGTACAATGGACGAGTTTTTTTGTCTAAGTGCTCGAGTGCAATGATTTCAGACCTCCGACACAAAGAAAAACCTTTGCAACAACCCTAGACTGTGTCATTTCTTTGAAGACCTCCAGAAAAGGTTCAACAAATCATTTTTGTATTGTCGCAGTCTTACAAGAGTTATGGAATGACTAGAGAACACGCAGCGTTATGGCTTTACAGTACGAGAGTAAATAGATATTATTTCTTATCAGGGAATCTCAATAGTTTCACAAGGACCCAAGCGAGAAATCGCTTCTATCCCTTCTCCTCAATTAGCTTCTTGATCCCAAAAACACGCTCTGAATTTTCTTAAACAGAACTGGGAATAAGTATGGGAACTTTCCAAGGTCTACCCAATCCCTTTGCTGTTGTTATTGGAATCAACTCAAAATATTTTGATAGTTTTCAGTTCACATCTTTTGAAAGAAACAACCAATTATCCAACCTGATGACATTCTGTCACCCTCACACCCTTATTTCGTAAGACAACAACTCATTTCAGAGTATCCCTGTTCGAGAACCCTTTCCTCAGTTTGTTCACATCATCCACACGGAATGATTAATTTTGATCATCAGAAGTGGCCTGAAGCACCACTCGCAACCAGGCATCCACATCCACCCAGAACACACATATTCACATACGTGCATAAGTGGGATAAGGACCCACCATACACCTATACCATTTTACGCCCGCCGGAGTTTGATTAGGAAAGAAGATAGCATCTGTTATCGTCCCCGCCATCCCCGGCCGAAATATCTACCACAGCGTCAACGAAACAACCACCACCGTCGATGTGTTTACAGCAGCTAGCGTCCTCGAAGCCAGTTCCCATCCTTGAAAAAAGAAGAGAACATGTAAACTCATTAAGGTGATAAAAATCTTTGGATTTCCTTGTCCGTGTTCACCTGGATCCTGGGATGGTGTTGGTTTCCCTCCGATATATTTTTTTGTTTTTATCGAGGCTGCTCACTGTTGCAGCATCGTGTTCCAGCAGCTTTCCACCGCTTTTCATCTTCCTGACCACAAACGAGATAAATTGTGTACCTTCTCGTTGGCACCGTTGTCCTAGACGTGGGGCAAGGACGTTCATCCAACTGGACGGGGCAACCCAAACAACTCATCTGATTAAGATACCCACATACACGAGAAGAGGGTACACGTCGCCCGACATAATGTGAGGGATTTTTGTCCCCTTCCACTCGAACGGGTAGCGATCTACCTAGGAAGGACCAGCACCAGGATATGAGTGAGCACACACCCACAGACTCATCATATACATTCCTTCCCCCACGCCTTCCCTCTGCGGGCGTCCCATGGAGGTCTGACCTGAGCCCACCTCTCCGTTTGGCCGGATTTATAGTTGTAGTTACGAGAGTTTTATTACTAATACCGGGATTACTATGCGGGGGAACTTTAAATAGGCCACAGTGGCAGCGGAATGGGAGCGGTGAGTGCCTGCCCGTGTGTCAGGCTGCGGTAAACTTTTTTATTTGCTTACCTTGGAGGCGCCCTCGGAAGCCGTCGTACCTTTATGTGTTGCGACGCGCGTTGCGATGCAATAAACCGTGTTCGTTATTAACGAAAGAGATTTCCCATACAGCCATTTATTGTAGCTGTAGCGCTTTTTTTTGTAATCCCGCAACGCACTGGATGGTTTAATAGGTCAAAACATAAAGCTGTGAATGGCAAACCAAAATAAAATAAAGTTTCACACCGATTGAGGCCACTGGAGCCTGGTCAGCAATCTGCAGAGGCCGGAGAGTCGGGTGCGTATACGTAACTTTTTTTTATTCTCCGTTTGTGGGCTTTATCCTCGCCCACACACTCACAATCCGGCACGTGGGCTTTGACTGTCACACATTTGCATGTAATTTGTTGCAGATCATGGGACGGAAAAGTTTTGTGTTTTGCCGGAATTGTAAATTCAATGGCAACAAGGATTTTCCGGGTCAATCGTTGGCTTCTGGGGTCAATGGGCAATTGAGTTGTGAGCAAATTTTCGGACGCCTTTTCGGACTGAGCTGTGATGGAATTATTCTGAGAAGAAAATTAGTTTTAATATTCTGATCCCTCTTCAACACAGACAAAGGTCACTGAGGTTGGTCTCCATGCAACTAGGGGACAATGGGGACAGTGTATTTATTAAGCATTTCATTAAGGCGTTGACAAGTCTCTGGGAATTGGATACAGACAGAAGGATTTAATGTGGGATCAAACTTAAGGTGCAGCAATTTAAACAGGAACGACTGGATGTTGCTTTAAACAATGAATTTAATCTCTTGAAAGGAGAATGGGAGATCGAGATATTTCATGTGTGCTATGATATGCTCTACACATAATTCGATAAAGCGGACAGTGTTTGTTTGGTAAATCATCTGTCAAAGGGTGTGCTGGTTATTTAACAGGAAATTGGATAAGTACTCCATTCCGTCGTTGCAGGAAGTAAATAGGTAAATGTTTGATCAAGTCGACAGAAAGCTCTTAAGCCGTTTAGAAACGAGAACTTATCAGTCAGAGGGAAAAGAGAATCATTGCAGATAAACTGGTGTAATGTGACCACGTCTAAGGTTGGACAAACAAGTGAAGAGAGACCTCAAACAAGACGGCGTGCACAATTGGAGACCGCTAGCAAAAAAACGCGCTAGATGGAGAGGCTTGTTGGATGATGCCCAAGCATACCGCGGATAGTGGCGCCACAAAAAGAAGTGTGGCCACGTTGTTCCATGATGGAGAAATCTCCCTACTCCATCAAGGTTGTTGACGAACTCACCGAGATGTTCAATGTCAATATCGATTTTTGGCAGAGCGACAGGCTATCATGTGACTTCTTCAACATCAGTCTTAACACGTTGAGTGTCATCATACAATCCGAAAAACTGTCCCCACGGGCCACGGATTTTTTTTTTGTTGACACTTCGAGTACGCTCTGGTCTCACGTAGCACAGCAAGACCAAAGTGTTATCATGTGGCACTCAACGTAATAAGAAGTTCATGCGAAACTCACTGGCCAACAATGGAATCCGTAGAACTGTTAGCATACGAGGATGACACTGATGTGTTTGGTCGAACACAGCAAGCTGTCAATGAGAGGTTTGATAGCATTCAAATGGAAGTGGTAAAAATGGGTCTGACAGTAAACGAGGGAAAAACTAAGTCTATGCTGTGATCGAATCGACGACTTGGACAAAATGTCAAAATGGGCGGCTACGATTTTGAGGTAGTTAAAGTCTTCGTCTACCTCGGCTTTGCGGTTAATGTCAATGACCACGTAAGTGAGGGTGTTTTTGAGCACCTCAATATACGGGCTGTTGAGCCCATTGGCAATGTCGGAGCTTCCACCGTTGGTCTCGTGTCTTTTGGCCTCGGTGAGCGAGTCAAGTCCTTTGCAGTTGTCTCCGTTAAATTGTTGGCTATTTTTGTTGCCCATGCTTTTAAGGGTTTCTTTGCTCCAATAGCTTCCCTGGAGGAACTCGTTTGAACAGTTCAACTTATTGTCACCGAATTAACATTTTTAGGTCTTCTTCGATGGTTGCTGCCACGGTGGCTATGTTTTCTTCATTTCGCACCAATCACTGGCTGTTTGGTGGCTTAAGGTCTAAAAGACTGTAGTCAGGTGGTGTACGAGTTCTCTGCATACTGAAGCCAAAAAGATACCCGACCTCACGACAAAATTCATGTTGCGTATTTACAACTGAGTCGGAATTCTGATAATTTTTTTTAATAATTTCAACAAACTCGAGACGATACATGATAAAATGGCATACCTTACTGAATATTCCAACAGTTGAGTGTTGTTAGTAGCTTTGACAACTGTTGAAGCGTAATAATTGAAAAAACTATCAATGCTATCTGGTCACACTTCATATGAGCAGCAATTAAAAACGATCATTTGCCTGCTGCTGTCAGTAATGGACTTTAAGACGAGCGAGATTACCTTTCACTTATTTGCACCAACCTTTAATGAGGTTCTCTTTTGCTGTAATATCCGTGTGGGCGAAAATGTGGTATCCACGCGCCCTTAATGACATCAAATCGTTGTCACTATTGAATCTTCCTCATAAGCGCAAGATGATCACCGACAGTAATTTTCTCCTAAACTATTTCCGGGCGGATGATGTTTCGTTTGTCAAAATAAAACTGTTTATTTCGCGACAGCCACTATTGTTTGCGATAAAGGGAAAAACAAACTGTTTATGGTAAGCGCCCGATAAACAATATTCCAGTACATAACTGGCGTTTGTTGTTGAAAAGATAAACTTGATAGAGTTCCTGCAGCCGCACACATTAGTGTGCATCGGGGATTATTAAACATAAAAACACAGTTAAACCGCCCACGGCTGTAGCGCTGCTTAACCGTCATAATAGATGCAATATCTCCCATTTCTATTTATTCAATAATGAATACGCTATAAAACCCGCGATTATAAAAATAATTACCGAACATAAACTGGTCGCTGTTAATTTAAGAGTGAAAATAATTTCAATTGGTTGTTTATTTTTTGCCCGCAGTGGACATTCAATTTTGGTTTCTGCGTTGGTCATTAAACACCTGCAACATTAAACGGAAACATGGAAAAATAAAAAAATGCTAATACATGTCCGAGCACCCCCGAAATGAGGGCGGGTGGAGGTTGTTTATATCAATTACTGATTAATCGTAAATATTTTGTTGACAAGTTGCGTAGACAATCAGACACAAGCGGGACCACAATTATTAATAAAATGTCCAAATATTTACAAATCGGAATTTATTTGTAAAACAAACCATGAAATATGTGTTTGCTTATGATTCGTCTGTTCGGCTTTGGTTTTGATTTTTGATCAATTAGTCCGTGTGGCGAGTGCGGAAATATGAGCTTTTTTGTAACGGAATTAGAAGGATTTAATTTAATTTGATGCACCGAAAGGGGGGATGTAATTCAATTACCACTGAGTCTATTTTATAAATATTGCAGTCTAAAAACTGTTGACATTGTGTGGAATTTAACAAAAAAAACACTTGTGCGAGAGGTAGTCAGTATGTTTCTAATATTTGAATAACATTTATTCCAATATATATTACATTCATACATTGATTTGCATTGGGATACCGTACTGACCGCAGTGGTCTAGTGGGTAAGTGATTCGATTTCTACGCTGAGGATCTAGGTTCGATTTCGAATACTTCCATATTCATACCACCACCTCTCTCGAGTCATGATGTCAATGATCAGAGAGTGTAGCTGTTAAGAAATTTTCAAATCTCACATTTTTGAGTCTGTCCCAAGCTATAGATTTCTTCCAAATCTTGGGAGAACAATTCCAGGTATGATAGGAGTAGTTGCTTAAGAAGCAATTTCAGTTCAAGAAAAAGAGAACACACTTTTCTCAGGCGTGATTTGAGAATAACAAAGTTATCAGCGAGCAAGACAAGTACAGCGGACCAGTTTTGAGTCTCCAGTAATCTTCCGAAAAAAGGCGATTTTTACTTAGAATTGAATATCGAAAGCATGACTGGCTCATTGTCATTGTAAAGTTGTTCTTCTTAGGGCGCTACAGTCCGAGGTGGAGCTGGGCCTCATCCAACATGCCTCTCCAGGCAGCACGATCTCTCGCCAGCTGTCTCCAATTTCGCACACCAAGCCGCCTGAGGTTCCTCTTGACTTGTGGGCGCCAGCTTGTTCGTGTATGTCCTCTTTTGCATTGTCCTACAGGCTCAGAGTTAAAGACTCTTCGGGCCGGAGGTGAGTTGTCCATACGCTCTACATGGCTTAACTATCTTAGGCGTTGGATCCGTAGACGCCTGGCTAGACTCATGTCGCTGTACAGCCCATATATGTAGTCCGTGGTTGAACCTTCTCCTCCAAATGCTCTTAACGCAAACAGGACCAAAGATCGCGCGCAGAATTTTTCTCTCGAAAAGACCAAGAGGCTGTTCATCCGGTTGGGATATTATCCATGCCTCTGCGCCGTACAGCAGGACTGTGATGATCAAGGTCTTGTATATAGTCAGTTTGGTCTTCCGAGAGAGGGCTCTACTACTTAATTGCCTTTTGAGCCCGAAAAAACGGCGGATGACAAGAGTTATTTTGCGTTTGATCTCGATACTAATGTTGTTTGCACTGTTTACCGCGGAGCCAAGGTATACGAAGTTAACTACCTCAATGTTATAGCTGCCTATGGTGACGTTCTGGCCAAGTCGTCGATGTTGTGCGTCCTTTCTCGTGGTTTTGACCTCGTTCACCGCCAGACCCATTTTAGTTGCTTCTGTTTCAATGCCAGCAATCGCATCATTGACAGCTCGCTGTGTTCGCTCAATCACGTCAATATCATCTGCATAAGCTAGCAGTTGAACATACTTTTGAAAGATCGTTCCTCTTATGTTGGCCAGTGAGTTTTGTACGATCTTCTCAAGAACGATGTTAAAGAAATCACATGACAGCGCGTCGCCTTGTCTAAAACCTTTGTTGACACTGAAGGTCTCGATGAGTCCGTTACCGGCCTTGATGGAGCAGCGAGAGTTCTCCATCGTCATCCTGCTTAGTCTGACGAGTTTGGCAGGATTGTCAAAACTAGACATGGCGCTGTATAGCTCGTCTCTATACACGCTGTCATATGCGGCCTTGAAATCGTAAAATAGGTGGTGTGTGTCGATTTGCATTTCTGAGTCTTCTCCAGGATCTGCCGTGTGTGTGAACATTTGATCGATGGTGGACTTCCCTGTCCTGAAACCACACTGATAAGGACCTATCAGTTTGTTCACGAATGGGTCCCCTCGTTATTTCGTATTTTATTTGCAATGCAATGAACACAAAACCTCTTATAAATCGTTAATCGTTTTTTAACCTTCTTATAATTCGTAATGCAATACGCAAAAAGAATGTTCAACTACTGTTATCTTTTGTAGACAATTTTGCGACATGATGCCGCTTTCACGTCGCCTTTCACACCGTGCTTTTTTGTTCGATGATATTACGAGTTTCTTTATTCTTAGTTCGCAAGCCCGTTAATTCGTATTTGTATGTTTTCCGCCTCGTTAAATCGAAATCTCGATAATTCTTAACCTGTGGTAATTCGTAAACAATTCTGTTCCCTTGCCATTTCGAATTATCGAGGTCGAGGTCTTCAAAACTGCGTTTTCAGGTCTTCAAAATTCGCATGTCGATGATTCATCTTTTTTTGCCAGTATCTCCAAAACTATTTGGACCAGAATGCTCGGTATTGTCGGAATCGAAATTTAAATGATTCTTTTTTCTCAATTTTTTTTTGAAACCCTATACTGGAGCACTCAGACTTAAAACTGGTCCATTGTACTGCCAGGTAGCAACCTACTCCAGTGTCGTCAGTTTGATCCCAACAGCAAATGGTGACTGGACCAGATTCGATTTCACTGGGATTCGAACCTGGGATCCCTCCAACTTGGGGCAGGCATTTAACTAACTGCGCATCCAGTCGCTCACCAAATTGCCTTACTGGCGGACTAAGACGCAGTTTTTTATTTTTCTTAAAATTGAAGCATACATTCTTCCGGAGCCATTTCCACTTTAATACTGCGTCGTTCGAAAAATTATCCCCAAATTTTGAAGGTCCACAATTAACTCTTGCAGAATTTCCCAAGCGATCTACTACATTCTGTTCCACATTTCAACAGCCAACCAGGAAAACTGTTCCCAGGCAACTTAACGAAAAATATCATTCTCTTTATGCCTTCTCTGAGAGTGGGCTAGCTTCTCTCGTTTCTCTTGAAAACAAGGGAAATAGCTAACTTAACCTCGTTCAAATCTGAACCTCGGTGTCGCGTATTCTGTCCTCTCTTAGAGCACGAAAATCTATTTTGTAGTATCCTTTCACGCACAATATTTCAAAAAACAAATTCCAAGAATCGTACTGAGAGAGCAATGCCTCGCAACTGAATTTCCCGTGAATTGTTCAAGCGAATTTCGGAAAGGACCCACTGAGAGATGGGAGAATCTCTCACTTCGTCCTTTGGCAACACATAGGCACTCACAGCCCCATTTGTATAACCAGGTAAACGGTGCGGGAGAGCTTTTAGTCGAATACAGTTATTTGTCCTGTGCGGTGTTCTTTCAAATGGATCGCATTGTTGAGTCATTCCTTGTTTTCCTGAGATTCAATTGAAGTCCAAAAAGAAGTCCTTGTGTGTGCGTGTCGAAAAATATCTTGCTCACGTTGCTTGTTTGACAGCAGCATTCTCCATCCCATCCGTAGAACTGCAATGCCAAAGGGGGAGAGAAGCGGTCCCTGTGATGGATTAAAATATTCGTGCCAGTTACAAATTTCTGCTTCATTGAGTGGGAAAATTGTGCTTTTCTTCGAATAATTTCACTTCCGTTCACGGTTCGTTTTGCAACAAACCACGACCGTTTCCGTACCCGAAGCGTTGGAAGTGGGTTTCTCAACTGACCTTGCCTGCGTGGAAGTACTCTGAGGGTGTGTGTTGGTTGAGTAGCACCCAAGGGCAGTGAAGTTCCTCTTCAGCGAGGAAATACCGAAAAATCAAGACTGGAACGTAATCATTTATGCTGATCCCATGCTTGTGCTCCGCCTGGCGCGGTCGATCCCCTTAACCCCCGCAGGTCCTGACAGGTGCATAGCTCCAAGAGCAAACAAAACAACAAACAAAAATGTGATTGTAATAAATTTAATTGCTCTGCTTGTGTGTTGATTTCTCATCGTGGGAGAGACCGACAGTGAAAGGAGGAACACAGAGAACGTTGTGCGTTTCATGTCGTCCGTTGTGGGTGGCCTTGTGCGTGTGTCTGTTTCGTGTGCGGTTGTGGGTCATTGTGCTCGACCTGAGGCTGCTACATACATACTGAGTTCGTTTACTTAGATAAGTGAGTTAGTGAAACAGAAAGAAAAGAGAGAGTGATTGTGGGTGCTGAGGCGGTGGTGCTAATTTCCTCAACGTACACCACCTGCGACCAAAACGTTGCTCGCAAGAATAGAAAAAAAATTGTTTTCAACCCTCCACTCATTTCCGCGTGAGTGTATTTATCGGTGGTAAACAGAAAGTTTTCCGTTTCCGGTCGTGCTTGCTTTTTAAATTAATTGCTATCAAGACGTTTGCGGACATACGCTTCATCCTTATGCTCCGTCTGCCATCATCAGCCATCGAACTCGCCGCTTGAGTGGGTGTTTGTGTGATTCCCGGCCCGGACAGACCGTTGCGATAAAGAAGCAAAAACAAAGGCGATTACATCGTCTTCGTCGTAGACTTAGCCACCGTCACCGTTGGTGCCGCTACCCATCGCAATCATCATTGTAATCAGGAAGAGACGGCGTGGAAACGAACAGGGACGACGAAGGCTGAGCAATGGACGCGAATAAATGGATGATTATTGGGATTTTGTTGTCGGTGCTTGGTAAGTTGCTTACGTTTGGTTTATTGGAGTTTTTCTTTTCCTAACGTCGTCGTTCCCTTTGGTGTCCTTTCGTTTGTTTTCTCGCAATGACGGGGTTTCTGAGATCCTCGAGAAATGGGACACTTGTTTGTTTTCTTCAAGGAAATTGCACGAAGAGATAAGTATTTATTTGGTACGGTAGCTAGGAGAGGGCGGATTTAGTTATTTTTGTATAGCCTTCGAACGAGGGTATATGGTTTCAATTAGGATCATATTTTTGCTGTTATGTTCGCGTGTAAGAATAGAACCTCAGTGATCTTATGAGGGAAAGAAGAACCATTCTTATGGTTTGGTGGTGGGTCTTGGTATGTCTCGTGCTGACCATCGTCTGGGTACATGAAGACAATCTATCGGGGTGGGGGACTTAATTAATGGATATGTTACTTTGTACTTACTTCTACTGTGTTCGTGTATGTTTATGTTTGTGGCATGAGACAGAAAAATATTTATGCGAAAATTGCTGGAGACTGTGTAGCAATTAAAAACAAGACAATCAAGACATTGTCGGGAACTGGGGTGGAATGGATGGCGCCACGATAACTGGCAAATATGTATCTTTTTCCGTATCATGAGATTCACATCCTTCTGCTTCTCATCTTAAGAAGCGATACAATGAGGCTAATGAAGTCGTGGAGAAATTAAGATTCTATTAAGGAAATAAATGAAAATATTTATGGCTGAGCTCAATGTCTCGAAATAAAAATACAAACATTTTCTTAAGACGGAAAAGGAAACACAACAAAAATTCACATGAACAAGAATTATTTAATTTTAGGAACTTGGGTGTTTAAGAACATCCCCAGACATATGTCGTATAATGCTAATGTTGAGCATTGTTGAAAGTTTACCCTTAAAAGCATAATTTTGATGTGGTTTTAATCATATTTTGGCAACATTTTTCACAAAATTATTATTTTATTAAAATAAAAGAAACGTCTTCAAGCAATGCTTCATTAAATTATGGAACAAGAGGTAGAAAAAATTCAACGATTTTAACATTCGGTCTTAGATATATAGACAGAATGGCAGTTTTAATTTGTAAGAGAATATATGCATTTGAAGGGCTTATTGCAATAATATGATAAGCCACAAAAGCAAAATGTTGAAAAAATGTGTTTCAAAGATTTAAATAAATTTACAAAATAGGGTAACAAACACTTTAACTACTAACTATTTTTAATAAAAGCGGTGTGTACCAAATTTCATTGTTAGTTACAGTATTCCTGAGTGGAATGCAACTAAAATCTCAATTTTTGAGACAATGTTGCTTATCATATTATTGCAATAAGCCCTTCATTTATATTTTACTTAGTCTTTCAAGTCTTTCACTTAGTATCATTTTTAGTAGCATTAATTACAATTTGTATTTAAAGAATATAAATACTTCAATTTCAATAAAAAAGTACAGAACGAACAATTTAAATATTACAAAAAATTAATAAATAAGAATAACAAATTGGAATAAATATGTACTCGTAGTTTATATTTAATTATATAAATAACTTAATATATTAAATTAATAATAATAATAATAATGGCTGCGCTACAGTCCGAGGTGGACCTGGACCTAACTTCTCAGCAACCAGTCGTGTTGTGCGCGCTATTGTTCTCCCAGTGGTGGGGACCTACAGTTTAATGCCGACTCCAAACGGCGATTTTGAGAAGCTTTTTCTAGACAGGTATACTCTTTGAGCATTGTCAGTGACTCGAAAGAGGTGGGGCCGTGAATTTTTTTTTTTAAGAGTTGTTAGTTTTTGCTGTGGTTTGAACCTAGACTGTGAAAGTCAAGTGCGTACACAAACCCACACGGCCACGGCACCCGCGTCCTAAATTAATAAGTATACTTAAATTAGAGCTCATAATACTGGTTACCCGACTTTTTATATATATTACCCGGGGGCCATAATATTGGGTACCCGCTATTTTTTGGTTACCAGGTACTCTTCGACTTCAACAAGAGCGTTTCTCTGCAGTGGAAAAACAGCGTTCTGATGCAACGGATGTCGTTGCAACTTATATTCAGGAACATTCAGTTTCACATAATTGCAATTTTGAATAATAAACTTGATTTAAATGAAAGCCTTGGAAGTTAAACAAATTCGAATATTGTTTAATTACTTCTTGAAATATTTAGACACTAAATAGAGAAAAAAAATAACAAAAAATGCATAATTACAATAAAATAAAAAGAAAATAGAAAGAACAAAAATATAGGAACATTCAATTTCATATGACATAATTGGCTTTTGGTCCGTGTTTGGTCATTCGAACTAATTTGTTTACCCAGATACTCCCATAAATGTTCGATCGGATTAATATCTGGACTGTGAGGTGTTTCCATCACTTTGGGACAGTTGTATGATAACCACGTTCGCACTAGCAAAGACTTATGTATGGGGTCAACGTCCTGGTAAAAATAGAAAGTGTTTTCTGTCCCCAATTTATAAGCAGTATGAAATATTTATTTTTTTTAAATTACCAAATACATTTCTTTGTTTATATTTCCATCAATGAATTCCAAATTTTCAACTCCTTCAGGGCTTATGGAACCTCACACCATCATTGACTGACCACCATGCTTAGTACCTGTATGAAACTGAATGTTCCTGACCCCTTTAATTGTTCAAGAAAATTGTGGCTGAATTGTTGTTCTCGTGGGTACATGTCGAACTCACTGATATCGTTTGCATGGGAAAATGCCATATAGATAGTTCCCAAATTATTTTGACCAGTAGGACAGTATCTTGTACTTGGTATTTCTTTACTCTATCAGGCTTCAGGACTAATGCTAAATTGATACTGTTTATTAAGCGACTCAAAACCTCAAAAGTATCCTTAATTTAATTTGAATTTTTGTGTTACTTGAAGAATGCATCTTTCTTTTAAAATGACTACCATCTACTTTTCTCTTAATCTCCTGTCCGTTCACCTAACATACTCCCTCAGAGCGAATATTAGCCCCCCCCCCAAGTCGATATGTCGAGTAACCGGTAGCTGACATTACCCGGGAAGTATTGGCTAGGTGCGTCGACTCCTACGCTAGAGGTCGTCGGTTCGAATCTCGAAAAAAAACATCAAACATTTTTTCACGGCTCCACCTCTTTCGAGTCACTGACAATGCTCAAAGAGTATAACTGTCTAGAAAAATCTTCTCAATCTCGCCGTTCGGAGTCGGCATTAAACTGTAGACCCCCTCCGCTCGTGACAGAACAATAGCACGCACAACACGAGTGGTTGCTGAGAAGCTAGGCCCAGGTCCACCTCGGACTGTAGCGCCGCCATTATTATTATATTATTATTATTATTCTTCCGAAAATAGTCAGAAATGCAAGCTATTCAAACTTCTCCACCTATGAATAATATATCACAAGGACTCTACTGAATTGTAATTTATATTTATTGAAAAAGAAAACTGCAAGTGTTATAGCTTTTGCATTTATTTTTCCCATCAATGAAAGTGCCCTTAAGTCAAAGCATTCGCTTACTGAATAACCACTAACTTGGTGAAAGTATTCCATCCACAATACACAACAGAAATTCCTTTATCAACAGTAGTCTGTAATCACATTATATTGGCTCTAAGCCACGTTAAAACCTTTAAACCATGAACATTTTAAATTAAATCGAATGTTATGATCCCGCTTCAGCCATGGATTGCTATTAAGCACGTAAACCAACACCCACACGCGTGCAAGTTAAATGTATTAAATCCGGTGGTGTGATAAAATCGATCTTAAGCAGCTTTATAGTTCCCTGCTGGTGTTTTTTTTATTTTGCCCTCTTTGCCTCCAAAAAAAAAAGTGATTGCGGCTTGAACACACATTAATTACGCATGAAAACACGAGAGCGGCGGAAGAAGGATATTAATGTTCTCCTGCAGAAAGTTGAAGTTTCATTTATTATGTGTTCGTGGGATAAAGGTATTATCTCCAGGGGGGTTTTTGCGGCTGTTAATAGCGCGGAAAACTTTTGGTAAATTGTATTGATGTGGTTGTGATACTCATGTGTGTATAAGTCAAGCGGAGGGAGTCATTTGGGTCTGTTTCATTGATTAACAGAGCACTCATAAATTTTCGGAACCGATAAGTTTATTTTTAAGGATGAGCAATTATGATTGAGCATTTTCTGAATACATAGTATATGTATGTATATGTATTATAGCGCCACAGTCCGAGTTGGACTTTGACCAACTTTGGCTCTTTCTTTGAACATTGTTATTAACTTGAAGATGGGTGCTTCTCTGAGTTATGAAAATTACTGCCGGGAATAGAACCTAGACTTTTAGCGTAGGATGCAAGGAAGTCTACTTCACTACACTGAACGCTCCAATTGATTTTTAAATGGGAGAAAATATTCGCTGATTTACGTTACAGCAAAATGAACTACTTTTTGCCTAACTGCTTTCCACTCAAAGGTAACGGCCACTGTTGCCTTTGGATAATTGATTTACCTCAAAAATGGTGCATTCAAGGTAACGTATGTGTGTACATTAACATCCTACTGATATCCTTGTCACATTTTGAGGAATGAATTAAAAATGTGTCAGTAATGGTAAAGTAAAGTATAAAACTTTAAAAGAGACCAACAGGAAAAAAATCGTTTTCAAATCCTTACCTATTGTTTATAGATTTTTGTTAAGTAGTTTTTTAATTTTTTATTTAATTATTAAAATTTAATTAATTAAAATTAATTTAAAATTTTTTTGTGGGCGCCGTGGCGTATTGGGCAGGTGCGTCGACTCCTACGCTCGAGGTCGTCGGTTCGAATCTCGAAAAAAACATCAAACATTTTTTCACGGCTCCACCTCTTTCGAGTCACTGACAATGCTCAAAGAGTATAACTGTCTAGAAAAAGCTTCTCAATCTCACAATAAACTGTAGGTCCCCTCCGCTCGTGACAGAACAATAGCACGCACAACACGAGTGGTTGCTGAGAAGCTAGGCCCAGGTCCACCTCGGACTGTAGTGGCGCCATTATTATTTTTATTATTATTAATTACAATTTAATTTTTTATTTGAATAATTTTTTATTTAATTGTTTTAAATTTACGTTAAAATTTTACACATAATATAATTCAATTCAATATAATACAAAATAAAATTAATTGGAAGTGGGAATTGGCGTTTCTGCCTCCAACTTAGTCGTTCCATTGCCCTCCGTTAAATAAGTTAAACGCGAAGCAGTACTCAATTTCTGATTCCGTCAGTCCAGTAACCGCTACTCTTGACGCCTTTAACAAAATCCAAATCATGCGTGACTTAATATTGTTTCCGCCACTTCTTTCCAAAAACTTCACGCATTCTGTAAAATAAATGTTCTCCATCCTGTTTTGTTTCGTAATAGCTGCCACATTCTGCGAGTTATGGATACCTATTGTTCTCCAAAATTAATTAATTCCCACAATACCACAATAATGCAGTCTATACGCCACCCAATGAGCGATGATTTATGTAATCGAGATTCCTCTTAGACAATTTAATTGCAATTCTCACCCAATCCACAGCGTTTAACCGAAATACTTGTTACATACCTTGAATCACTCGAATTAATTGCACTTTAAATTCATAACCCACCCCTTTATGGGCATCTAGGGGACCATAAGCATTGATCAACTTTCATTTGTTGGGGTTGTAGTTGCCCTCGGTGGGATTTCTTGGGTGGAACACTATGTCGATTGATGATACCCCCTTTGGAACGCCAAGCAATATCAATTTGATGGAGTAAGATGCAATGATACGCCAAAAATTGATTTCTGGCATTTCATCCATTTCAATGATGCCAAACGGCGGGTAAATGGGTCAACGAATACAAGGGTAGCTGCTATGCAGATGGATGGCCGTGTGTATCCATCATGTTTGGGAAAATTGAAGTGCTCTCCGCTCTCGGTCATTTTCTGTTGTCAAGGACGTGACTAGGAAATGCTGTAAGGAGAAACCAATTTATTTCCACTCTGGAATAGACACGGAAAAAAAGTTGAAGGTTATGGGGGTGCGGCGGCGCTCTACCTGGAGAGTATCTTAAAGTTGGCAGGTATTGTGAATATCATACAATTGATTTCAATTGCATCGGAATGGTTAGTAAAACTGCACTTTGTTTTTTCCCCTTTCACTCTCGCTTGACTGTTTGAGAGGACTTTTGGATTTCGTTGGAGAGTAGGTCACAAAAGATGGATGCTTTCAATAGATGCACAAGGATGTATAAGCACAGTGCGACCAATCGAAGATCGGGAGGTTTTAAGGTTCCAAGGGTGGATCATGAAGATTAAAGATTGGGAAATTAACTTTGTTGTAAATAGAATAAGAGATGGTATTGGGTGAAGAATGACTGGCAGCCAATTCCAGAAATGTCATATTTTGTGGAAGAAGTTGATTCCGGAATCTATGCCATAATTAAACGCAAATAATATTTATTGCAAGGAATTATCGGTCCACCGCCTAGGACAGAACGTCGCTGTTGGCAATAATAACTTCGAGGTGGTTAAGGAGTTTACACACCTCGGAGTAAATATCAACCCCACGAATGACACCCTAGTGGAGACCCTGCTACTTCGGTTTGGCGAAACAAATGGGTTCAAAATTCCTAACTCGAAATACAAAATGCATGCTCCACAAAACGCTAATCCTGCCAGTTCTACTGTATGGAGCCGAGTGTGGCCGGGACCGCAGGGCATGGAAGGCTGCTGTGTCTCAAGCAGAGATCCTTCACGTGTCGGGAGCCCGCTAAGTAAGTTGTAATATTTAAGTACTGACTGAGTAATATTGGAAAGAGGAGTTCAAAGAGAATAGTAGTCTCTTCGGAACAATCTCACCCATACGTCAGTGAAAATAAATGTTTGTTCATGATTTCGCAAAGCTAGACTTATTGGAGCTTAGAGTCCTAGCGAATTTTTGGTTTTAAGAAAAAAAAAAAGATAAAACGTTATACTTTTGAACGAACCATTTGACAAGGTCACTGAATTAAGGCCCGGCTTAGCTTCAAAAAACAGAACAATTGTTTTTTTTTCTCTCTTCATTTCATTCAGACAACACCGTTTTCCTTCTCAAGCAAAAAAATAGCGATGGCCCACCTCCAACCGCTGCATACATTTAATCGTTTTGAAAAACATATGTTGGGTATACGCCCCATAAAGCAGTATAATCATGTAGTGTCATCCGAACTCCGAACGGCGATTTTGAGAAGCTTTTTCTAGACAGTTATACTCTTTAAGCATTGTCAGTGACTCGAAAGAGGTGGTGCTGTGAACAAATGTTAGATGTTTTTTCAAGATTCGAACCTGAGACCTCGAGCGTAGGAGTCAATGCACCTACCCACTACGCCACGGCGACACGGCGACGTGAGACACGGCCTTTTAAAAAATCAGGAACTGCGCTATGAACATACTCATTCTCTTAAGCTCAATTTTCACTTGAAAAAAAAAAGTCCCCCCTCCAAGGTGCTGCGTCAACTCCCAATTGTACACATAAAACTCCCTCTGCCACCGTTAGATGGAGGAGGGATAGAAAATCATTTGTCTGCCGTTGCAGTGAATTTATGACGCACCACTGTAGATCAGCCCGGCAAGTTGCGGTATTTGCTGGTCTCTCAATAGTTTTCCTTTCGAAGATAACCGATGTTCACTTTCTAAACCTCCATTGCAGGAAGTTGGTCCTTATTGCGAAACCTCGAACCATGTCTTATCTTTCATCAAAAATCAACCATAAGGAACGAACAATGGAGCACAGCTACAACCGATGCACCAACAGAGGAGATAAAGGATGCACAGGAAATTACCTCTACTTAAGCACAAGCCAAGGTACAAGTAATTGTATCTTTTCCGGCTTGTTCGTTATAGGGACCACGGGCAATATAGTCCTTTCACGTTCAATCTACCATCAATGATGTCCCATTTACCGTTTGCATCAGGAGTTCAAGTCCTCTTCAATCTTCATCCCTGTGTGCGTGTGCCGCTACCTCCTGGGGAGAATAATGTCGCTCTAATTAGGAAACATCCGATAGAGCAGAGAACATTCCGTCTGTCAACACGTCAGTCCATCTTCCTTCGATTAACGTCGCTATGATTTCCAATTAATTGGAGGCATAAACCATAATTAATCTGTCCTGGAGACTAGATACGGTGGTCTCATGGAAATTCCATCGCCTGTCACATTTCGTTGTGCGTGATGATTGGGCTAATAGGAACCACAAAAAAATAATCAGCACTAAATTATTGCAATTAATCAATTAGAAGGAAAGTTTGTTTCGAACTTCAGTAATAAATTTGCCTGTCAGCTTCATCTAGCGGCTTGTTTGCGATAATTTATTGGATCCAATCGATACTTTTTTTATGGGGTCATAAGAAACGAGAATGAGCTCATTTGGGCCGTAAGTCTTGGCAGTGAATTGAGCGTGTGGGCGTTGCTGGTTGGGATCGCCTTATCTGCGTCCAGTTTTCAATAATTTCATGGTTCAAGTGGCGATTAGCCTAATGTAGGTCGTTCGTGGGTGGGGAGAGAAAGAATCACTCTTTTTTATTCGCTCCGACAGATTGCAGAAGTGAGGGTTTTTCTATTTTTGGAGAATCAGTGAACATCTGTCAGTGGTCGCAAGGACAAACAAAAATTACTTCGAGGAGAGTTGATGTTTTATTGCTGGGAAACTTGCACGAGGGTGGAAAGGATTCAGTCGGAAAGGCATTAAATAAATGAGTTTCGAAGTGAAAGGGAGGATTGCCCTTCCAACGGATTTTTTGTAAAAATATCCTTGATGGTATGAATAACGGTTGTAGTCTCTCTCATTTAATATTTTAGTAGTGAATGGAACAACTGATTCTAATCAATTCTGTGTCGTTTTGGTATTTTGTTATTACACTTTGAATATCCTTTAACTCGAAAATAATGCTTCTTCGAGATAATTGCCAGATCGTGACACCATGCAGCGGAGAGTTTTACAAAATGAGAAATGAAGGACAAGTGTTGTGCCATTCTCCAACAGTTCTAAAGGAAGCTATAATCAAAAGTATCCAAGTACATTGTGGGAATATATCCGAACAAATTAATGCACTACACGATTTGGTTAGGTACCCAGTCTCCTGGTGTCTGTTTGTTGCTCTTGCTGAGAAAGAGAATAGGCACTTATTATTTTTTTTTATTTATTTATTCTTTCAATTCATTTAAAAGTAACTTACAATTGATTCATACAAACTTAGCAGAAAGAGGATAATACTAATATTACTTTTTTGAGGGAAATTCCAAATCCCATTCCACACTTTTGGTAAAAAGGTATTATCTTACAAAAAAGGGTAAGTTTCTTTTGAAACAAATATCCTACCGTTTGTTTTTTGTCCTTTAACAAATCTATGGTTGAAATACCCCGAGTTGAAGGGATGGCTGAAACCTATGCCACAAAAAAGCGAGCTGCAGAGTTAAGAAACAGAAATATTAAAGCACGGTGGAGGAAGCGAACGTAAAAGAATACAAAAGCAGTCCAATATTTTCTCTAGTGTCAACATTGAGTTGCCTAAAAGATACAACAATTAAATAAGGCGAAATAAATTTAACATTTTCTTCGCGGAGCATAGTGTAACGATAAACTTGACAGATCATTCGGTTCCCCTTAAAAACAACATTTTGCGAAAAAATGGTACCTCACTGCTCCCATTTTCGTTGGAAGTGGTAAATTTTCAGTGAGATGGTAATTTTTCTTCCCAAGAGTGGTAAATTGTACTTATAAATACTGGCAGCATTGTTCTATACCCTTTTATACATTTAAATAGAGTTTCATATATTTTAAAACAATTTTATACACTTTAATACACTTTAATGTATACAAACCAAAAAGTGTGACACTTAGAAACCCTGATCATCACTGTCTGAACTCGTTTCATTTATTTTTTACTTATGTCATTAAATTATGGAGCTCTCTACCAGTCACTTTTATAACTTTTTTTAATGACACCCCTTTAATTTAAATTGTTGGTAATTTTTTACAACTTATTTAAGTCTTGAACTTTTGTGCTATCTGTTTCTCCACAGTTGATTCTGATTTATTTTTCTATATTTTTTTTTGCAGTTTTAATGAAATTTAAGCTTAAAGTTTTGTTTCTTTTTTACTTAACGATTAAATCTAAGTACTATAAAATTATTATATAGGTTACATATCACGAAAAGCACCCGAAGGCAGAAATTTTCAAATTGCCTTTGTAACCAAATACCCCATTCGAAATCAGGTCAGAACTGTGCGAACGTGAATATGGGAAACGAATTCGTAAACAATTCCCACAGGTTCGATGCACACACAGAAGGAATCAAAACTGTCAATGTTGCAAAATGATAATGACGCGATTGTTTGCTACTGGTACTGTGCACTAGATCTTCGTTGAGCTTAAATTATAAATATTTTTAAGATTTTAGTTTTCAATATTTCTAGTGACACGCAAATTCGTCCAGTAATAGTCGCGAGCCCCATTTCAGAGCCTTTTTTGTATATCTCGTCGGCTTTAGTATGACAGTGACTTGAAATATTCCGATGGCCAGGAACCCATCATTGCGTCAGAGAATATTTGCGTGATATCTTACAAGAATGATTCGAGTGTTTTAATCCTAGGACCGTTAACATTGACCAGTATTTGTCGCTACTGGTTTATGGTTATTTTTATATCTGTTGAAGCTTATAATTCTAGGTACACCATTGCGACAATTCTTTTAGTGGCAACGCAGATTTGAATGCATATTTCTGCTTTATTTTTAAGCTTTTTTTGCCAACTATAGGGACTGAAAATCTAAAATATAATATTGAAGACTTATGTTCTCAGGCAGTAAACGTTGGTTATTTCTCATCCTCCTTTTCCTTACTTTAATCCGACTTACATACCCTTCTCCTGCAAAACATCACCTACTCACTCTCCAAACTGCTGTCTAGCATACACAAGGCTGTCATACAAACGGCAAATGCAGAATGTGCTTGAATGCAAATAAATTAATTTATCCTGTTTGCCAGAGTGCTTTCCCCTGTCATGGATCAAAATCAAAGCATACCCTCCCATTCTATGCTCTATTGCATGAAATTTATCTCCCACCCCAGCAATGACGACAATGGAGCAACATTCCGTGTTAAGTTTCCCTGCGATACAGTAAATCCTTTCGCATAAATCAGGTCCTTAAATAAATTCCTTTAAATAAATACACCAAGTGCCTCACCTCGCCGGTGTGTAAATGAATGGAAGGTACGATGTACGTCTCATTGATGCCGGTACGCTGACGGCATCTGTGACGATGACGCCTTTGCATGTCATCGTTGGTCGTCCTCTTGCTCGTCGTCGCTGTTGATTGGATACGATTTCATACGAAAATTCATCAGGATATTTTGTGTATTCGGGTGTATTTGTGCTTTCCGTCGTGGAGCTGGCGCGTTTTATTTACTTTCTGTCGTTGTTTGTACACCAATCCTACCTACGGGTACACCCTTCGGTTTTGCAACGTGTACTCTGCGGTTTTGTGGTCGAAACCTTTCGCGGTTTATGCTCCGCTTCTGTTATGACGCAGAATGAGTCCATGAAATGACAAATCTTCCCTTCGAGGAATAAATTTCTGAGATTAAAATCGAGTGGTGGCGTGCAAATGATGCGGCTACAGGACAAATGAGATTGACGCCGACAGGACAAGCTGCTTTTCATCTGTTGGCGTGTCTGGATGATGGCTGGATGCTCCATTATCCAGGGAAAATTAATGAACATACACGTAGCAGACCCATTGTTAGCTGGTGAGTCGATGTGAAGCATAAGCTGGACGACATATTATCCGAGCTTCGTCCGGGTGTTTCTTTTTTTTGAATTCCCTTCTTTGCTGTATCACCTTGGGAAAAGGATACTCGGAAAAATGGATTAATATGTGATCCCTCAACGGGATGGGATACATGTTGGGGGACTTATTCGGGACATTTTAAGGCGATGAAAGGATTTAATCATTTTTCAGAGGATTTCGAAGATGTCGGGAGATTTTCCTGTTGTCGTCTTTGTCAACTTGCTGCGTTGAGGGGAGAATTGAGAAAGATTAATAAGGTGCTTGACCAGATGAAAGGATTAAGGTTGACGATTTTTTAAATCTCTTTCGAACGATTTTCGGTTTAGCGTGTGGACAAGTTGTTGCATATTTCGAAAAAAGTGTGTTGAGCTTGTGATGACAACGCAATGAGCACGGCGAAAATAAGAATAGTTATGGGAGATATAATGGAAATTAATTGACATGAAACTATTTTCTCGGCGGCAAAAAGAAAAGAAAGCTAGGCTCAGTAGCAGAATGAGCATGAGCATGAGTTTAAATCAGAACACCTCCATTCGATGAGGCAGTCAAATAGGTTGGAATTCTCAAGTTTTACCGGACGTAGTGGGTAATTTGCAACCTCATCTCATCTCATTTTCAGTGACCCGCATGTTCCACTAAAGGGGTCGCGATGGCAATGCATGCACGAGAAATCTCCAGACCACTCGATCCTCCGCCATCGACTCTAACTCATCAGGAGCTATGCCCAAGTGCAACCAGGCGAGTGTTTGAACTTGGTCCAACCATCTCGTCCTGGGTCTGCCAAGCGGTCGCCTACCTGATGGAATCCCATTCAAGGCACGCCTCGGAAGTCGTGATGATGGGGACATTCGTACCACGTGACCAAACTATCGAACTACAGCCCTTTCCGTACGAAGAAGCAGCTGCCCAACGTTAAGTTCCTCGCGCACTGCCGTGTTTCTCACCCTATCCCGGCGAGTAATTCCCACAATTTACTTACTTAATGTGGTGCTACAATCCGGGCGTCTTAGCGTCTTCAGCCAGCTCGATATTTAGCTAGCTGCCTCCAGTTTCGCCCGCACAGTTGGTTGAGGTCCCTTTCCACTTGCGTGCGCCACCTGAGTCGCGGTCTTCCTCTACTGCGCCGTCCCTCGGAGGTGGATTCGAAGACTTTCCGAGCCGGAGCATTGGTTTCCATTTGCTCTACATGACCTAGCCATCTAAAATGGCTTCGCACAACAGCACGAAGAAATCTCATCTCGGCAGCTTATATTCGCGATCTTATTCTTTCGGTCATTACCCACATTTCATGACCATAGGTGAGAGTTGGAACAAATACTGAGTTAAAAATCGCTAACTTGGCTTTGACACCAATCTCGGCCTTCCTGATTACAGATCGATCAAGCTATTTCAAAATTGACCCAGCTTAGCCAATCCTACAGGAAAGCTCAGCAGTATTCCTCGTGAAGAGGATCCCGAGGTACTTACACTTCTCCACCTGTTTCAATGGGAGTCCACTAACATGTAGAGTGCGTTCAATGCAGGCGTTCTGGAAATAACCATAACTTCGGATTTGTCCACGTTAACCTTCATCCCAGCATGAGCACATACCGCCACAAACCTATCTAGCGCGAGTTGGAGATCTATCTGGAAGGATGTGAGGATGACTAAGTCGTCTGCAAAAAGAAGATAGTTTACCCTCAGAGGGCAGGACCTGCACATACAGGGCGAAGTTGTTGACCGCACCTAACTTGGCGGGATGCCAGCAATGATCCCTGTTTTTTTGCGCAGGTCAAGTTGACATACAGCCTCTAAGCGGCGCCATTTGGATAGCCACTAAGCAGAACTGCGGAGCTGATTCTTGGTGCCTTCGAAAGAAAAATTCTACGTCGGATATATGGTCACGTTTGCGAGGAAAGCGAATGGAGCTATACCAGGATGTGGATGTAATCCGGAAGGCAAAAATCCGTCGACTGTACTGGCTCGGCCACATCGAGCGCATGGACAACAACCCTCCAGCTAAGAGGGTCTTCGAATCCGAGCCTTCTGGTTCGAGAATGAGAGGAAGACCGAACCTCCGGTACAAAGATCAAGTCATCGCTGACGTAAGACAGCTTGGTCTTGATGACTGGAAGCAGCATGCCCAGGACCCTCAACGATGGAGGGCAGCGATAGCTAAGGCTCAGACCCTACATGGGTCGTAGGCTTGCTAAGTAAGTAAGTACCCTCAACTCACCCAATGTGAAACATTCCTTGCTTTGACTGCGCTGTATCCAGCCCATATATATAATGAAAAAGAGTGGTGACAAAGCGTATCCTTGGCGAAGTCCAACGCCCACGGTGAAAGGTGTTGATTTACCACCGTCAACCCGAACACAGCTACTACAGTTTGTGTATAGAGACTGAATGGCCCTCAACAAAGAACCATCAATCCCATACTCCTGCAGAACACTCCAGAGTTTACCTCGAGGAACTCGGTCGTACGCCTTTTCCAAATCTACAAAACAACTGTAGATCGGTTTGGCGTACTCCCAAGCCTTCTCAAGTACCATTCTTAGAGTGAAAAGCTGGTCGGTTGTACTTCTGCCGGGACGAAAACCGCACTGTTCATCCCCCATCCTGGATTCGACCATAGCTCTAGAACGCGCCTCCAACACCTTAGCGTAGACTTTACCTGGGAGACTTAAAAGAGATATGGCCCTGTAGTTGGAACACTCTTTTTTGTCCCCCATTTTGAAGAGAGGGACAATCACCCCAGTCTGTCAATCACCAGGTGTCTCACCGCGTTCCCAAGCCACCTTAATGACACGAGAGAGCCATCAAACTCCCTCTTTACCCATAGCCTTAAGCATTTCTGGCCGGATTTCATTTATTTTTGCAACCTACCAATTGAAAGTCAGAGGGATGACGAATGACTGATTCGTGGCAACTCCATTCAATTGTGAGGAAACCCAAAAATTCGGGTCCACCGAAAATTTGTCATTGTGAGCTGAAACCGGGTGATAACGAACTCGGTATGCAAAGAACACCTTCATCCTTCGTGTCATCTCGAAAACACATCTCTCTTCCCAGCGGAAAAAATCAACTTGACAGCCTACCCAACTAGGCTTTAGGTAAACCCAGATTTAGAGATTATTCTCACCTCAAAACCACTACCTTTTCTTTTTCCGTAATCCAAATCAATAAAGATTAGAATGGAATCCTCTTTTGTCTTATTCACTTTGCATCTCAATTTCCCGAAAACCCCTGCCGTATGTCAATGTACACGAACGAAAAAATATGGAAAAAGTCGCGAATAGAAGCAAACAGCAAATGGCCATCGCAAAATCCCCAAGGCAAAAGAAATAGAATGACTTCTTCAACCCATTCCCTCGTTGAACAACTGCTTTCTGTGTAAGCCATAAAACGCCCTGAAAAAAGGAGTTTCGTTGTGCCGCCATCGTGTTGGATTACGAGGATTATCATAAGCGAACACAAACGAGTGACGTTGATGTATTCTTATGCGAGGATGATGGCAAATCGAAAAAGGATTCGCATACGGATGTCGAGGAGAAACGCCGAAGGGTCCGCAGTTCAATTTCATCGTTATGCTGGTATAGTCCTGTGTTTTTTTGCACCTTCCTCTCCTGGGCTCCACCTCACAGAAATCTCCCCAGACTCGTATGCGTTGTCCTTGGGCTCTATTGGTTGCTCTGTTTATTGAAAACGTCTTGCTTGATGTGCCTACTCATCGAGGAAATCCCTGCAGAGCGACCGTTCCATTCAGTCCTCTCATCGGCATCCTTTTTTCCGTGTAGTCGCATTGGAGCCAATTGTTCGGCACTCTGGGTGCTTCCTTGGAATGACCCGAAAAACCATCTAAGTTGCGATGAAAACTTTCGACATTACGTAACAGCACACGATAGCAGCTACTCTCTACAACTGTGGTTTAGATTCAACATGTGTTATTGTGTTATACTCGAGTACATTGTGACAAAGAGGTAAATATCCTGTTTCCTGTTCCTTGTTTTCCTCTTCTGCCCGTTGGCGGTTTTTCGAAGGACCGAGGGAGGCTTGGGGAAACGATATTTTGATTGAAATATATTGGAGACGATGTGGTGTTGGGCGATGTTGGGAGCGCCCCATTCGAATCCTTGAGTGCAAAGGGATGTATAAGCGCTTTGACGGGAGGCACGACGACAAATTGCGGTTGATGTGGTTTCCTTTTACTCTTAAGTTTGAAAATTTGTTTCGTAAACATGTAACTGGGGGCAACAACTGTTGGCAGTACCTGTAGGAAGGGGTGTGTGTCATGTGTGCTTAGTTGGTTTTACCACGAAATGGTAAGTGGATTGTGTGCATTGGGTAAAGTTAGTTAGCCTCGTTTGGGGGTTTGTTTCGTTTTTCCATTTAATTAAAGTATATTTTTTGGAGAGGGGGCTACTTGACTTTTGGCCTGTTGTCCCGCATAATTTTATGCAGAAAACTCTTTTAATATATTAATTTAAGGATTGTGGTGGTGAATCTAACCTAAGCAGGTACGTTGTGCTCGAAAGCAGCTTAGTCCTACTATGGCATGAAAGCAGGATAAGGGGAAAACTGAATATAATTGCACAGCAAATTGTGGAAGATTCCAGACTTAAGTACGCTTTAACAGCTTAGCAGCAGCTTACAGCTTAACAAACAGATTTATTGGTAAAAATTGTTTGAATATAGAGCCTTTGAAAATCCTTACTTGTCCACAATCCGGATCGCCCTGAACCATTACTAATAAGACTCTCTCAGTATCTCCCACCACAACCTTTTGTCTCCAGTTGCACACACCAAGTTGGTTGAGATTCACTTTTGCTCCTCTGAGCCACCTCAACCATCGACGTCATCTTTCGTGATGTTCGACAGGCTTGAAGTTGAAGATTCTTCGGACCGAGTCTAAGTTTTCCATGTGCCGTAAACTGTAAACTACTGGTTAGACTCATGGAGGTAGACAGTTCGTAGCTAAATCTTCTTCTCAGGACCAATTAGAACTTCTCTCTTGAAAACAGGGGTTCTTCATCTACTTTGGATATTGTCCATGTCTCTCCGTCGAGTAGGAGAATTAGGATGATCAAAATCTTCCACAAAGTCAAACTATTTTATCAAGAAAAGGCTCCATTACTCAACTGCCTCTTGCGTCTAAAGAAACAGCGACTGGTAAGCGATGTTTGATCTCGGCACTGCTGTTGTTAATGCTGTTTACTGCAGAGCCGAATTAGACGAAATCCTTGACAACCTCGGAATTATTGCTGCATTCAGGCCAAGTCTACGTTATGTGTTTTTTCTTAACCCGGCGAGAGTGTGGTGACAAAATGTAACATTGAGTATGTGGCTGGGTATGACATACCCACATACAAAATTACCTGTAAATATTGTCATAATAAATATTAACATTTAAAAATCAGTATTTTATTATAACGGATATATAGTAATTAGTTATGTAATATTTTAAGAATTTTTATATTAATACAGAAAAAAACGGAATTGTCTCAGTTTGAAGGTAATGTTTACTGCAATAGTCGAATTCTCTCTCAGAGCTCGACTCGACGGAAGTATCTTCTAGCACTTCTTTCAACATGGAAAAGTTTTCGAAAATCAAAAACTAAAGAAAAAAGTATAACATATACGAAAACAGCAATTGTTTATATTGGCACGAAATGCATACACCAACTGTGTAGCGGGGTATTACGTACCCAACAGATGTTTGAACATGTGTATCTCGACCGGTAACTAGCGCAACGCTGCGAAAACTCCACTGTCCCCTTCTCCGTCTTTTTAACTCCAGCTACACCAAGCGACAGTGGGTTTGTGTGATCAATTAAGGAAAAATAGTTATTTAAATAACAGGGTGGGTATGTCATACCCCGCCATGCTCTCGCCGGGTTAAAGGCAGTATGTATTTCGTTTAACCCTCGTTTACCCGTTTCTTTCGCTATACTCGACCAATCACGCTAATGTCATCCCCGTATGATAACGGTTGTGTGGATTTTTTAAACAATCGTGTGACTAGTGTTTGCAAGTTAGTTTTGTACGATTTTCTGGCAACGCATCATCTAGAAATTTTCGGTGAGAAAATTCCCATGGTGAAAGACTCACTGTGGCGAATAGAGCGCTTATTTCTTTAAATCTGTTGGAGTGCATAGAATTCAGCAAAAAATGCTGAAGACAATGTGTAAATAGAGAACTTGTTTTCTGTCATTCACCTGGCTTGACAATGGAGCTGCATTATGAAGGGGATTTTTCGTCTTTTAAAATAGAGGGTTACAAAACTCTACTAATACCATGGTTGTGAGCACCGTGGTGTAGTTCGAATCTCGAAGAAACGCCTAACATTTTTTCACGGCTCCACCTCTTTTGAGTCACTGACAATGATCAAAGAGTATAACTGTCTAGAAAAAGCTTCTCAACCTCGCCGTTTGGAGTCGCCATTAAACTGTAGGTCCCCTCCACACGTGAGATAACAATAGCACGCACAACACGAGTGGTTGCTGAGAAGCTAGGCCCAGGTCCACCTCGGACTGTAGCGCCGCCATTATTATTATTATTAATTACTTGATCAAATATTTTCTCTGTGTCTCTATGTTTTCCGTCACACTCTACACGGTTTTGTAGGCGTGTAAATGTGGACGGATAAATGTGGAAAATCTAACGGTCAAAGGATGATATCCGAAAACAGCGTACTTCAAGTCCTTTGCCAATGTTAAACAATGAAGCCAGGATGCTATTTTCTTGCCTGGAAGAACTGAGTAGTAAGGCCTGTGTCGCAAGTCTCAGTTGGTTTCGAATAAGATTTCCCATTATAATGGCGCTGAACTAAACGCGACTTAATAATCGGTTGATGAAGCCTGATTCAAGTCTTCGGTTGGGGATGATGCTTTCGAAAGCCTTTAAATATCTCACTCGGGATTGATGACGGAGATGCTTGGATACTATAAATTTCGAAAAACTCTTGCGAGAATTGCAGAAGTTGATGGGTAGGTAGGTAGGTAGGGTACCCTTGTGCCAGGGTCGCGACTCACTGAGACCGATGAGTCGCCCACAAGTTAAGGTCAGCCCCAAACGACGAACATGTTCGCCGAATTTGCTCGTGCTCGCTGCATTTTCATCGTGTATGAGCTGGTTCGTCGTGTCTGGTAGGCGACCGCTTGGCAGACTCAGGACGAAATGGTTGGACCAGGTTCAAAAACTCGCCTGGTTGCGCTTGGGCATAGCTCCTGTTGAGTTAGAGTCGACGGCGAAGGATCGAGTAGCGTGCGTTGCCTCCGTGACCCCTTTCGTAGAACATGCGTGTCACTGAAGCTGAGATGAGATGAGAAATTTGTTTTGTGGTTTTATTTTCTTTATGTTTTTATTTTCATAAGTTGCATTGCACATGCATAATGTCAAAGTATGGTAACAGAGCGTAAACAAGTACAGACTTCTTGCATTTTCGCATAAAATCTATAGTGTGTCTAATAAAATGGCCAGGGACTGTACAGCAACAAGAAAATTAAACTCCATCGTGATAGAATGGGGAACTGCTTAAGTTGGGAAGCATGAGACAGGACACTCATTCACTTATGTACGTCCTTCGTTTGCCAGAGGGACCAAACAATAGTGATATATTCTGGACAGCATTTTCGTTTACTATCATCAGTGAGGCTATTGTCATATGAAACGAGTATAAACGCGCAATAAAGACACGAAGAATGGCATACAAGAATCTTTCACCCTACAACAGTCAACCTAGATAGACGGAGTCGTACATGCATAAAAAAGGACGTCAGCGAAAATAATGTGATACCTATGAGGGAATCTCATTTTCTATTACAGATAATGCCTCGAAGGATACTCCTTCTCTCTAGTCAGGACATGCTGGCGAGCAAGCACTAGTGGTTGTCGTGTGCTACGCACATTTGCATGAAAGGGCTGTGTGTGGTTGACAAGGCCACGGCAAAGAAAGGAGAATATGACAAATTATCGGTAGGGAAATAAGTTCAGATCCACGTCAAGGATAACGACAATTATGATCCCATTGCTGTAGAAGCCTGAACAACGTAACATCCATCAGACGGACATACAGCTTAAAGAAGCTTTGAAAAAAGGAGGAATGTGGTCTGTGCAATGCGTGGTCTAAGGGTTCATTGAAGAGATAAACTGCGGAAATGAGAAAATCATAAATATTTGGTTCAGGAGATAACAAAGAAAAGAATGTAACCATGTGATAAACTGAGCAATTATTTCCTAACAAAGAAGATCATATTTTAGATGATGTCTCCTTTTCATGGAGGGAAATTGCTAATAGCTTCCCACAATTACGACGTAGTTTGCTTATGCATGCGAGATTTATTGGTACTTACATGTCCTTTGTTCGTGGTGAGCGGTCCATTTAAATGGGATTTTGTGAGAAAATCATGATTAAAAATAAACAGAACATCTGGCGGACGCTGTCTCGAAATATTTTACCATTTTTACCCAAAAAAAAATGTTGGTAGGAATACTATACCGCTGTAGCTCAGATGGGCGCCATGGCGTAGTGGGTAGGTGCGTCGAATTCTACGCTCGAGGTCTAAGGTTCGAATCTCGAAAAAAAGCAAATTTTTTCACGGCTCCACCTCTTTCGAGTCACTGGCAATACTCCAAGAGTATAACTGTCTAGAATAGGCTTCTCAATCTCGCCTTTCTGAGTCGGCATTAAACTGTAGGTCCCCTCCACTCGTGAGAGAAAAATAGCACGCACAACACGAGTGGTTGCTGAGAAGCTAGTTGCTAGTCCCAGGTCCACCTCAGACTGTAGCGCCGCCATTATTATTAATATTATTGTAAATAAAATATAATTCAGAGAATTTAAGGCAAGAGTGTATAAACAGGTTATGGTGAGAGAGTAAAGCTGTAAAACTGTTCAATAAGGTTTACAATTCACTGTCCAAAGTGTGAAAATAAAAGAGACTTGAATTTATGTGCATTCCTGGTCAATCTTATATGAGCGGGGAGAGAGTTCCACACACGAACAGCATGAACATGAAATTGACGTTCAGATGCAAGGCAAGTGAACTTTGGTACAGTCGATAATGGCGATCTTCTCGAGTTCAGATAACGTAACTTTTCAAATATTATCTCAGGTTGCTAAGAAGAAGGTATTTTATGTAGTAGAAAACCCTCACTTTTTATAGTTATGAGGTTACCTATTGAACAATCAATCATATTTGTAGCATAACTAGACAACGATCAGACTTTTTTAGCGAGTACACGAAGCTAGTAATTTTATTGAAAACTATGTTCATTTTCCTTTGACTTTCATAGTCAACTCTGCAAAATATCTCTCAGGCGTAGTTGAGGGAGGAGTATAGATTTCACCAGTAATATTTTAACCCTGACGGGTAGAAATTAGTGTGAAGCCCAGAGAGCACGTAGTCCACCATGCACCATACCGACAGCAGAGTTCAGATGAGTACCCCAAGTTAGAGTTGATTTATATACTAACCCAAGGTTTCTGGCGGAGGTTACGCACTCAATCTGGCTGTCTCCTATATACAACCTATTAAGTGTTGTACCGTCGTATGGTGTTTTGTTTATTACCATAGGTTTCGATTTTTTGGCATTAAGAGAAAGGTTGTGTCTCAGAGCCCATCGATTTATTAATGAAAGGTCTTCATTTTTAAGTTCGATGGCTACATAACTTTCGTTTTTTGGCCGACACAACACAAGTTGTACATCATCCGCATGCATATGTACGCTGCAATTTTTAATAATGCTCAGAAGGTAATTTACGTACAAAGTAAAAAGTATCCTAAAGATCCTCGAGGGACGCCTGAGTTGACACATAGAAAAGACGACATAGGACTTCCACAAAACTACGCTTTGACATTTACCTGAAAGACAGGAACTAACAAGATTGACAGCAGTTTTGGAGAAACTAAATTCTTTACATAGTTTTTCACAAAGTTTGGCATGATTCACGGTGTCAAAGCCTTGGAAAAATCCAGCAAAGTTAGGAATGCTAGGTTGTTTTTGTCTAACGACGTACACATTTCGTCTACAACCGATAGAAGCGTTGTGACGCAGCTTCTATTGGATCGGAGTCCTGATTGGTTGGAACATGGCGGTCTTTTTACCTGCAGATATTTCTTCAGCTTTAGAGCTAAAAGCTTTTCGAAAACTTTTGACAGATATGGCAGAATAGCAATTGGCCGGTATTCAGGAGTTCTGCGACAGTTTGTTTTTGGAATCGGAATAATTTTTACTTTTTTCCAAACTTCAGGAAAAGTAGACGACGAGAGAATATTATTGAAAACATGTGTTACTCGTAAGTGCCTTATAAAAGAGAGTGTTAATAGCACAAATATGCGATCGATACCATCAATTCCAGTCGCATTAGATTTATTTGATAAGCACGCTTGAATCACGTCGTATTCATTTACCCCGATAAACTGAAACTTATTTCCACTGTCCGCATGATCAGATGGTGTGGGATTGGAAGCTGATCTGGCAGCTGATATTCGTGCAGAAGCAAACGACAGATTTAGCTGCTCGCAGTCCAGTTCAAGGGCAGCTTGCTGCTGGAGTTTGCGGGTGAAGCTTTCGCATTAGAAATTTTTGAACGTGTATCCATTTCAAACCGTAAGAAAACTACCGCAGGGTTCACAAATAATTATTTTTATTAATATACGTTTTTAACGTGTGTGTGTTATTTTATTGTTTTTTATCTTTTGATTGTGACTCGCCGCGGCACTGAGTTTAAGTTCAATTAGATTTATACACTTTTAAATGATTTGGTGTGACCAAATTAATTTATTAGTTAGAGAGCTACATTAAGTGATGCTCTCTCTCTCATACAACCTTTATGACTAATGCTGGATCTATGGTGGATCTCATTAAGACAGAAGTCAGCAATACCTGCAGATCATGTCATGAATTGAAATGTCTATGATACTCTGTTGGGTGTTTATCTCGTTTCAGCGACGCTTTAAGCGTGAAGCGACACAACTGAATTAATTTTTGCGGAATCTCCAAATGTTCTCCCATTTGAATTCAAGGTCCTTCAGTTTCTGCGACTCAATTCAACACAATCAAATTTATAGCCATTTATTAGCCGCAGTTTCTGAGGACAACAAATTCGGTGCCCCTTCAAATTACTTCTCTAACCACATTAACTATTACAATGGCACAGAAATGAAGAGAAGGCAGCCACTCCCCAGTGTATACCAGTAGTTTCTAATTCACCCGCAAATGACCGAATCGTCATAATAAGTCGTTAACTGGGTCAGAAATTACTTAGCGTCCTTAATCTTAAACTCAATTTATTATTCCCATTTTTCGTGGCCCACAAATGAATCGTGTAATCAAAGAACGTCCGAGCGAGTTTTATGTACGTCCCTGCAGACGAGCGCTTTCAACTGCAGTGCAAAAAATATGGGACCTTGAATTTTCGTTTGCGTGGGCATATAAATATTCAAGCGACCTCTTTATTTCGTTTCAGTAGGTTCCGCTTTTTCGTCTCTGTAACAGCGTTCTCCGTATCAAATAATAACGAAGTATCCTTGCAAATGCATTGCCTGCCGACTCGAGTGCCTCTACACTCGACCTCAAATTGGTTTCCCTCACCGAGACAACTCCTCCCTTAGCTCGTGCTGTGACAGTGCCAAAAAAGAAAAAAAAAACTGGAAAGTGAGGAAAAAGCAGAACTGAGTGAAATTAAAGAGTCCTTGCGAGTGGAATAGTTCTGATTATGCCTAACTAATGTGGAATTAAGGGTGTCGCCATTACTTGTATGGTGGAGAATATGACTTTACAGCTCGTTCCAAGGACACTTCGATCGCAATTTAAATTCAGTTTGAGTAGTTTTTGGTGAGCAAGTATCTTGTTTATATCGCTTCGTTTGCCATTCTGTCAGAAAAATGGATAAGTGAATGGGAGCTCCTTAAAGCAAGGGGGAGATCTCCTTGAGTGCACAACAATGGTGCTGTAATCATCTTATGGGAAGACAAGCGAAGCGAAGCTCACTTAGCCAATGGTGCCACTGCCCATGGTCATGGCATGTGAAATAAATGAATGCAATCCTTCTTATCCATCCTTTCTTCCTTGGGAAGGGAAGAATCAATTGTTGAAGGAAAGAGTGAGATGAGGATGGAGTGAGATGATGAATTATTCAGCAAGGATATTTCTTTCTCGAACTAATTTCGTTGGCTACTTGAGCATTCTTGGAAAAATTGGACAGCCCGACTCGCATAACTGAATCATTTATACTCACTGCAGTTGTACGTAGGTTTTTTTTTTCCAAGAAATTGGTGGGGTAAGACTGAAGCGGGCAGGGTCTTGGATGTCATTTTGAGTCCTTGTAATGTATTCATCGAATTAATTTCCAAATAATAATTTTATCCTGCTTGCTATTGAGGCAGAAAGTAATTTTAAAGTCAGACTTAGCTTCTCCGGGAGACAATTTGGTCAAGTATGTACAGGGTGGAGCATGAGAAACGTTGAGATTTATTTGATGAATAACATTTTTCTTTCTGACATTATTTAACCTTGGCATTTATTAAAATTTGGATTATGGTTTGGAAATCAAATGGTGCCCATTCTTTGCAAAAACCGCCTAGACATTACCAAATGTTGAGAACGTCGCCTGGTGGAATTTTGAACTGTCTCCAGCACACGGAAGATCACAGGCATCTCCTTGTTGCTGAAAACGCTGGACCAATCGGTAAATTGTGGAAGCATTGGGCGCATTTCGAACATGAAAGAAATTTCGATATAATTTTTTTATCTGAATTATTGAATGTCGACTTTCAAAATAAAATTGAACGATTTTAGTTTCTTGTTTTGTGCTGAATTTTTCCACCATAAATTTCCCAAGTTTTTCAAAGTTAATTCTGAAAAAAAAATACGTTAACAAAAAAAGTATTCAATAAATAAATCTTGACGTTTCTTATACGCCACCCTGTGTGTGCTTTGGTTTCACCTATTTCCAGCTTGAAAGAATTTGGAATCAACTACTCAAAGAGCTGTTTCTTCTACGTATGCCACTGCAGTCCGGGAGAAATTTGGGCTTGCTTCTTCGTGGCGTGCATGCTATTCTTCTCTCACGAGTAGAAGGGTTTTATGACAACATCAAATGAAGAAGTTTGGGATGCTTTTCATGACAGTTGTACTTTTCGACCATTGTTATTGACTTGATGCAGGTGATGCCACAAAAATTGGAAGTTGATTTCTCGATCCGGACTTGAACTATGGTGTCGTGATTCACGAAGTAAAAGCGATCATTTTATCAAAATATTTTATGAACGGGGACTTACATTAAATGAAAGTCTCGATCATCCGCACGTAGTCAATAATTTATCAAATCATCTAAACTAGGCAGAGGTATCCTTGTATTCTTCTTCTTTGGCTGGCGCTAAAGTGCTGGGTGGAACTTGGCCTCAGCCAACACGCCTCTCCATCTAGCACAGTCTTGTGCTAGTTGCTTCCAGCTACGCACATTCAGATGAATGAGGTCTCTTTCCAGCTGCGTTCACCACCGGAGGCATGGTCTTCCTTTACCGCGTTGGCCCTCGGGTTTGGAGTTGAAGACCTTCCGGGCCGGAGAATTGGTGTCCATTCGCTCTACATTACCTAGCCATCTGAGACGAGTGACTCGAACCAGATCGATATCGCCGTGCGCCGCCTAATCCAAATCCTTTTTTGACATCAAAGGTCTCGGTGAAGTCTTAACCGACCTCGAAGGAGCAACGGGCTTTTTCCATAGTCATTCTGCGAAGACGGACATGTTTTCCAGGGACCCAGGACCCTTGCTGTTACATAAAATACGCCTAATGCGCACTGCACGAAACCTCTTTCAACAAGCTTCTAAACAAATGCCTAAATTCTGTCCTGTTCTGTCCAAAGGACTTCTAAGTTTTCCACTTGTTGCAACAAACTTTCTCCATTGGACATCTTCTACAGTATGACACAAATGAAAGTAGTTCTTGAAATGTACTTCTTATGCTGAGTGAACATCTACCGAGGAAATCACTCGTACATCAGTGAGGTGGAGAAACAGCTCAGGGATGGAATGGAAAGTGAAAACTAACAATTTATCTATCAGTCGTCCTTCACCATCCATTCACCCTCAGTTTGAATAAAATCACTTAAGTCTGCATAAAAAACTGCACACCTTCATGCATGTTGCACTGCATGAGTGAAAAACAATAATATTGTCACTGCAAGGACTTGCAAGGACCCACACGCACAGGATTTGTGATACACTTCCCACTTCAACTCTCTGGCGTCGTTGAATGACGCTATTCAAAGAAGTCCTTCCACAATATGCGTGACATTTCAGGGAAGCGCAACTCATTCTGGAATTCCAACCGCAATCTGCTGCCTATCGACAAGAGGTACTCTCCGTTCGGTCAATGACTTCGCACAAAGGAGCTGGAAAATTGCGTTTGGCGGACGATGGAGTATTTTACCGGGTGGAGTAACGCTGTTTTCTCAACTTTTCCATGCATCGTTGGTTGGGCTTAGTTTGTTTGTTTTCTGATCCACTCGCTCTGACTGAGGGGATATCATTGGGACTTTGACATTCCATCTAAGGGGTGGTTTAAGTTTTTTCAGCTCTTCTAAAGTCAATACCTGCGTCATTAGTGATTCCCCCCTCCAGTGCCGCCATGGAAACCGTGCCACTTAATAGGGAATAAGGATTCATTGCTTACACATCATTAACGGCGACTCCGCGATGTCATTGTTATTCAGACCGATAGCGGTTTACGTTCGGATGCCGTCTACCACTCTGGGTAACCTTTGCAAACCGTTGCGCAAACAAAGTCTACCCTGTAACCGATCGCTGGCTTGCCGATGGACTCATTAACTGATTGAGTTTGCTCTCCGCGTTTAGTGACTTTTTCTCCTTTTTGGACACCGATAAACCTCGGGAAGGCTGATGACAAGGACTTATGCCTGCGCACGTACATTTGTGCGGCTACTCCCGCGTCCATGAATAGTTGTCTCCCGGAGTCGCCGTGCTTTCGTTTATAATTGCTGTTTACATATTGCGGATTTGGGATTTAATTACGGGAACAATCACGTCGGTGGATTTGTTTGAACAGTGGTTAATTGAGTTTCGGTTAGGCTACGCGTTGAATGGCCCCTTGAGGTTCCATTTTGACGATGATCCAGAACGGAGATTGGAGCCGGTCAACAGTGGGAGGCGGTGGTGGCTGAATGACCGGTAGAAAACGAATAAAGGATTAGGGTTAAGGGAATTTGATGAGACTGAAATGTCTATCGGAATTGGAGTGGAATGATGGGTTTTGCTAAGCAATAATTAATTTGGTGGGGAATAAGCTTCTCCAGGTTTGTTTTCTTTTTTCCCTTTCCCTTCTTTGCCTTCTCTGTGCTGAAGAGGTTCCGGGTCCTCGAGGAGTTTCCTCATTCATTTGGCATTACATTTCTGCAAATTGAATTTGAAAATCGTTTGTTTCGGATAAAAGACCTGAGGGAGATCCATTCCCATGAACACTTTGTATTTTTGTATCTGCAGGGGGCAGTAATTTAAAGTGGCCTTTGTTGGGATGAGTAAGGTCTAATGTGGAATGAGAGCTACCAGGTTTTAATAGAGTCTATTGCCGCTGTGTTTGAAAAAAATGTATAAAAGTTTTCCTCCTGAATTTTTAAGTAGACTTAGATCATTCACCAGAATTTTAAGAGAAATCACTTTTCACACAAAAGTTTAGAATTATATTTTTCTTTTAAATTTGTAACTCCTGTTACAAATTAAAATTGATTTTTTTTTCGGACAACGCTTGAATAGAATTGTTTTTTTTTAAATTTTAATTTAATTTTTTGAATTTAGTTTAATTTTTTTTTTTTTTAAGTTGTTTTCTATAAACTTCATAAGCTTTTTCGATATACCCAATCGTCCAAACTTTGGTTTGATCTTTTTCAAAAACACGAAAAATGTATCATTTTCGACAACTTTCGCTATGTGATGCGTGCTGAGATATTTGTAAAGTTGTAGGAAAGCCCTAACTCTTTCTGAGATGATACATAGTCTTATTGAATAAAGAGAGGACTATAAGTGATCTGTTGTGGTATTCCAGCTTAATGAAGTGCCACATTACATGAAGCTACTTCTGCGGAGTAGCCATTAAACTGTAGGTCCTCTCTACTCGTGAGAAAATAGCATGCACAACACGAGTGGTTACTGTAGAAGCTATTCCAAAGTCCAATTCGAACTGTAGCGCCACCATTGTTATTATAATAATAATAATAATAATTCTCAGCAACCACTTGTGCGTGCTATTGTTCCTTCACGAGTGGAGGGGACCTATAGTTCATTGTGAGGAAAGACTCAAAACAACTCTGTAGAAATATTGAGCCTTAACCGATAGTTGAGTTCTTAGCCATCTTATATAACATTACTGTGATTGGACAACATTTTTATAAAAAGCAAACAATATTGAAGCAAAGTGTTTCAAATCGATCATCACTTGGATATACACAACCTGTCCCATTCCCGATGAGACTGCTCCAAAGTAAAGATGAAATTCACCATATTTACTCAAAATAATCCCTCTCTAAGTCAATACAGACATGTGAGCAAACATAAAACTTATTCAAGCATGTCTGGTACTCGAGGGCCGAAATGGCTTTAATCACTTTGGTTGAGGTCTTCTGAATGTTAAGGATTGTAAAAAAACAGCCAGAGGTGATAGTGGAGCTAGATTAGACAATTACGGCAGATGGTAGAGCGTTGTAATGCTTCCTTGGCTGAAAATGAATAACGAGGGCAATGTCGAACTGGCATGCAGCAAAATTCAACTGCCAACTGCCTTGTACTCCGGTTCAATTTAAAACAAAACTTCATATTCACTCGTTGCACTGAATTCTTTTTTATTTTAGGGTCCGTTGCAAGTACAGTTCTTTTTTTCGAGGAATTTTTATATCATGCTGTTGACGGCTCAAATTCGCACTCTTTCCCCTTACGAGTTTAGTCTGGCAGCCAAAAACATAAGTGACGCATTTGAGAATATAACGGTGAAAAAACGCACCGATCAGCGTTGGCTTGGTAAGTTCCGTTCGGGAGATCTTAGCCTCGAAAACGAACCACGTGAGAAACCGGAAACGGGACGGTATTTTTTCCTGACCTTGCTGAACGAACATTAGCTTGAGTCTTCGCATCATAAACCAGGCCGATACGTTCAAATTGATGAATAAATACAGTCGAACTTCGATAACAGGAATATTTGATAACTCGAATGATATTGGCAGGCAACAGCGGCAAGACTGAAATTTACATGTAATTTGTTCCTAATAACTCGAACTTCGATAACTCGAATATTTTGATAACTCGATCAGATTATTTGGCGTCAACTTCGATAAGTCAAATAATGGAGGGAATTCCCAAATTTTGCGTATTTTACATGTTCGGTTTATAATGAATTTTTTGAGACACTGTCTTTGTATTTTTCTATGAAAAATTATACGTACGTGTAGAAAATCGTAGTTTTTTAAGAGTTGTCTTATTTTTTATTAGTAGGAGTAAGAACACACAATAGAAGACGTGTAAGACTTTGTACTAGAAAAACACAAAGTGGAAGACAAAATCATACACAGAGTGAACAGTAAATATTTATATACTATACATTTTGTATATTCATGATAACTTGAAGTCTTGATAACTCGAATTTTTTTTGTGGCAAGTGATGGTTCGAGTTGTCGAAGTTCGACTGTATCACTATACCTTTCGAGGTTGTCTTGTCAATTTTTCATATTTTAGCAAGATGTGCCCCATATTTAATTACCCCCAATGTTTTAGTTATCAAAACTCATCGAAATAGTACTTAAATGTCGACAAATTAACAATGTTCCGACATTTTAAAATGAAACCCTCTGTTGGTTGACCTTGTTGGTAAAGTTGAAATCACTCGATATTGCCCACGATGCCTACTCAAATATCATTTTGTTTAGAGCTTTAAAGAATGCACTCTATCAAGAGCACACATTCATCATGTCATGCAGTTAGCTTGCAATATCTCTCAACTTTCTCCAACCAATCAATTAAATATTATCCTCTACTTATGCATGTCCTAGAGATAGCAAGAACATTTAGGAATGAAGATGATATTTCTCACCCACAGTAAAACCTCTACAATCCTACCATTTCCAGCTACATACAGTCGTGGACAAAGGTTTTCATACAAAGTCGATTTTAACGAAAATTAATCGTGTAAACTTAATCGACGTTTAAAATTAAATCCTTTAGGGGCATGTAATAAATTTGAAGCAATTATCACATAAAACAAAAAATAATAAAAAAAAGTGTTCATCTCAAAACACTGGGTGCCGTGACGTAGTGGGTAGGTGCGTCGACTCCTACGCTCGATGTTGTCGGTTCGATTCCCGAAAAAAAAAACAGCCAACAATTTTTCACGGCTCCACCTCTTTTGAGTCACTGACAATGCTCAAAGAGTATAACTGTCTAGGAAAAGCTTTTCAAAATTGCCGTTCGGAGTCGGCATTAAACTGTAGGTCCCCTCCACTCGTGAGAGAACAATAGCACGCACAACACGAGTGGTTGCTGAGAAGCTAGGCCCAGGTCCACCTCGGACTGTAGCGCCGCCTTTATTATTATTATTACTCAAAAAGAATAACAAAAAGCTTTTGACTTCTTAAATTTTCTCCTTAAATTTTTCGTTTTCTTTCCTTCTGTGTGAACATTTTTGTCCACCACTGTGTATCCAATCTGACATGATATGATATGATTTTCGTAGAAATTAATTCTCAAACTGAGCAGTCCTTTCCCACACCAGAAATGGTTTCCCGACATTCCGAGGAACACATCTATTTGGAGTGTTCATCCGAATTCCCTATTGTCTTGGGAAAGTGGAATATTTACCATTATCGTCCGAAAATTCATTTACTGAGGCACTTTACCGTTCTGGGGAATTTTCTTGAAAGCATTTCTCGGAAATATTATTTTCTTCGAGGCATGACCGTGTTACCGCCCATAGGATTTCGTGTTATTCCCAGCGTTATGGCGCTTCATTGGAATCACCTTGCCAAAATGTTTAATAGCAAACCCAGCCCATCGTTAAGTTAGCAAAAAGTAAATCCCGACCACAGGGCCTGAGAAAATGCCAACACCCACCAACTGCTCACAATGGGTTGACGGGGGAACCACGTCCCACTGTGTGTGCCGTTATTATGTGCCAACACGCGACCAACAACGAAGCATTTAGCAATATCAACAGGGGTCAGATTGTGACGTTACTTTTGTTAATCGAAGGATGGTGAGATGTCATAATGGGGGAGCCTTCCTTGCGGCAGCGCTAAGGAGGCTCATCTACAACTGAGATATTTCATAATTCCCCCCTAGTGTGCACTGGGTGTTCATTCGTGATAGTTACTGAGTTTGCAGCTTGTGCTGAAAGAAAGAGGGTCGTCGGTGAGAGAAGGAAAAAAAGTCCCCCATCTAGTCGACTCGAGATCTGCCACCAAGCACCACAGCCCAAAGGAGACATATGTACGCACCCCAACCAGGCCAGCGGCAGCGGTGGCTTGTGAATGCACACAATTGATAAATAATTACCCAAGAGCGTGTAGCATGTGAGGCAATGGGCGAAAGCCTGCGAAAGGAGCAAGGAGATTGCGAAACTCTTGCCATATTTGCATGTCACCGTTGAAGGGAGGGACCTATGATGAAAAGAGTTCAACTGAGCGACACAAAGCCCGTTGGAGGACAGAGAATGGCAACTTATTCATTCTTTCGTGTAATTCTCGTTTTTATCACTTCGTTTTCTGCTCTTTGGTGTGTGCCTTATTTTTTCCTTGCTGCTGTTATCGACACGCAAGCTCGGAAAACTGGCGAAAAAAAAACACCCCACAACTGGGGGGTCACTTCGCCTGCGAGATGGTGGCAAGTTCTGTGTTGTGTTGTGAATCGGAGTTTATTAAAGAATAATAAAGTTTTACTTCGCTACTTGCCAGAGGTGAAATCCAATTCAGGGCATTGCATACGAACGTACTCGTGTTATGACAGCTTGACATGGTGTTTGTCGTGGAAGGGATGTCTCCGCCCAACTCATGGCCCATGTTCGGGTGGAAGCAAACACTTTGGACAAGTCGTGCGTTTTTGGTAGTTCCAGTGTGTTTTCACTGCATGCACTTGTTTTTATGTGCCGTTCACAATATCCTGAGGACAGCTGGGACAGGACATTGCCTGATTTGTTTTATCTTATTTTTACCGTTTTAGCGAATAAACGCTTGGTTTCATTTTCCGCTGGCATAGATAATGTTTTTTTTTTCCTTTTTTTATGAAAATTGTCCTTAAAAGTAATTTAACTGACACCAGTGACAGGATATAAAATGGAGCGATTTATCGATTCTGGGGGGACATGGTTCGTGGAATTTATTAAACGAGGGAGCTAACGTCCTTGGTTTGGTACTTCGGGGGTGGATATATTCTTTTTTGGATGACTTTTTTAAAGCCGGAGGACACATTTTATGGATTCAGACATTGCCACATCAAACAGTACTCGTTGTGGATTTGTTTAATTCAAGGGTATGCGATAATAGCTTTCGTTTCGTGCTGCTTTATGCATTTTAACGATGTACAGGATGGGCCATCTAGTGGTTATTTTGACACAGATAGCTGCTTCCCGTTCGAAATCTTGACAGAAAGTCAGTAATATACCTCCGCGTAACGAAATGAGTCGCTTTACGCTGGAACAACGTTGGGAAATATTGAAAATATATCGTATTTCCAAAGTGACTGCTGTGTAGTCCAAACAATACGTTTTCGAAAATAAGTTTTGGCCGAAATGATCCCATCGCCATCGATCTCTACAGCTCAACATTTCACGCACAAGCCTGAAGAAAATTCTGCACAAAGATCTCGGTTTCTTCGCTTACAAGGTCCAATTGACTCAGCAATTGAAGGCGCGCGAACATCCGCTTCGTTATCGCTTTGCAGATTGGGCCTTAGAGCAGATTGAATTGGACAATGATTTTGGGCGAAAAATCATCTATTCTGACGAGGCACATTTTCATCTCGGAGATGACGTTAACAAACAAAATTGCCGCATCTGGGGCTCGGAAAGCCCGCAGTTACTGTCGAGAAACCAATGCATCCACAGAGAGTTACAGTTTGGTGAGGATTGTGGAGTGGTGGCATCATTGGACCATTTTTCTTCGAAAATGAGGCTGGGAACAATGTTTCGGTCAGCGGTGGGCGTTACAGAGTTCTGTTAACCGATTTTTTTTTACTGAAATTGAAGACATGAATTTGAACGACCTCTGTTTCATACAGGATGACACGTCATCCCAGACAGCCAATGCCGCACAGCCCATGCCACAATCGACCAAATTCCCAAATCGTGTTATCAGCCATCTAGGCGATGTCAATTGGACGCATCGGAACTACGATTTGACCCCTTTCGACTTTTTTTTCTGGGGAACCGTGAAGGATCGATGTTATGCTAATAATCCGGATACGATACAAGCACTTAAGACCAATATCATCCAAGCAATCCGTGAGCTACAACCCGAAACCATCAATCAGGTCTTGGAAAATTTCGGTGACAGAATGCGCTACTGCAAAGCCAGCTGAGGCAGCCACTTCAACGACGTTGTATTTCATAATTAATAAAAATGTTTGTTCTCATTAATAAAGCTGTAACACATGGAAAAATTGTTTGTTCATTTTATTGTATTTTTAAAAAGATACTTGTATTTGGCCCACTCTGTACTTTAAATCTGATCTGTTTTATTTCATAGTTTTGACATCTGTTATCTAATGATACTGTGGCGCTACAGTACACACTTGACTTGAGCCTAGCTTATATGCAACCACTCGTTATTCTCTCACGAGTGGAGGGGCGTACTTTTTTAAGCTGACTTCGAACGGCGAGTTTGAGAAGTTTTTTTCTGAATTGTTATATTCCTTGTGTAGTCATTAAAAGAGGTTGGAGCCGTGAAATTTTAAAATAATTTTTCACTGTATGGTCATACAATGGTGTTTCATGGATCTCGTGTGGATTCTACGTTCTCCAAATGCGCGATTTTGCTTACTAACGGCGCCAGAGAGTGTGAAGTGTTGAGTGAGGCCTAGGTCCACCTCGGACTGTAGCGCCCTAAGAAGAAGAAGAAGAAGAAGAAGAGAGTATGAAATGCGTCTCGTCAGTCATCATAATTTGCTTCCATAAATCAGGTTCATTGTCCATCTTTCTATTGGCAATATTCTTTGAGTCAATTGCAATTTATACGGAAACAAATGCAAATCATCACCCAAAATGTCCCGCAAGGTGATTCCACAGACGCAAAAACGCTGAAAATCTTGGGCGTTGATTAAAGGCATGTCGACGATCTTCCATTGTCAAGTGCTCAACAAAATTCGATGACGATACTACAGCCGCGACAGTATCTTGAGCCCAGTACGGTCTTCGTGCGATGCTTCCAGATTCAGCAAACATGTTTACCAAATTCATAATGGTTCATCATCCGCCCGAAATTCCCTTTGGACGCAAATAAAGAACTGCAAGGCATGGTACCGCTGCACTATCCAAATCTTCTTTTTGGTATTCCAAGCATTCATTTTAATAAATCTAAATATGTCGCCAAAAATGCTGCGAAGTGTCTACGTTTCCTAAAACGATGCAAGAAATTCTTCACCTCCTCTGATTTGGCTTCAATTTATAAGGCCTTCATTCGCCCCAAGCTTGAGTAGAACCCTCATATCTGGTCTGGTGCTCCTCACTGCACCTCCTTGATAGAATACAACAGCGAGCGATAAGACTTATAGGAGACAGTAATATCACGAACTTGATAGACTCGCTCGAACGTCGCCGTAATGTCTCGTCCTTGTCATTGTTTTATCGCTATTTCTACAAACGATGCTCAAGTGAGCCAACCAATTGCATTCCTCCCCTTAATTCACCCGCAATACTCGTATCGCCAGGAATGCTTGTCAGTTCACCCTTAAGCCTGCTTTCGGACGTACAGTTGAGTTTAGAGAGTCGTTTTTTAGCCGCACGACACGAATATGGAATGCTCTTCCCAGCTCAATATTTCCCACTACAATCCGCAGACTTTTAAGACCAATGTGCACAGGGACCTCCTCTCACTTTCCCCCTCTATACCTTCGGCCCGTGCTGTGTCTTGATTCCGGGCACTTAAGGGTATTCGTAACCCCTTTTGGCCGCGCAAATTATAAAAAACAAAAATATGTAGTCAGCAAAATGTTTTTTTACTCCGCCACGGTTTTATGTTTTCTTAACTATTTGCTTGAAACTCGAAACTCTTTCCTCCTGTTTGCTCTTTAAAATAAGTTCATCGCTGCATTCTCAGTTGTTCCTCGAAATAGATACATATATAAACGCAACAGAGAACAAAAGTATTAAGTGTTCAGTAGAACAAAATATTCAGCTGGTTTTAATGATCCACTTCTCCGTATTTAAGCGGGATTTAATTTCATCTCATTCCCATCGTCATCCTTTAAGCAGTATATTACACTTCCTGCATCTCCCGTCCCATAATTTTTTAGCACATACACATTCCAAAAATGAATTCCAAACAAGTACACCAAGAGCATAGTTAATCTTCTCATCCTATCACATAACTCACTCTCTCTCTCTCTCTCCCTGTGCACAAACTGAAAACTTTCTCCCAGTAATCCTTGCTGGCCGTAACTTCTGTTTCCAAACTATTTCCGCCCAGCACAGATAAAAACAAATTTTCAAAATACCAGTCATCCTACAACTTAACTTCCCAGAACCCATCAATAACCCTCTCCGCCACCGGTGCGGCTACTCATCGCCGGTCTGAAGGAAAAACGAAAAAACGCGGAACATAAAATCCGGAAGAGAAAAATAAATCTCAGGTAAAATCAGTGCACCAACCGCCGGGCCATTAACAAACTGAAATCAGGCGAGAAACTGACCAAGCCCCCGAAAGAGTCTTGAGTCCGCAGCCCAGAGTGACTTTCACCATTATCCCTCCAAACATGCCGAGTGTGGACTTTAAAAACAGGAGCAGGGCGTTGTTTTTTCCGTTTTAATGGTCCTGCCAGAGCGATTTAAAAGTTGTTCTGTTTTTTTTGTTCAAACCGTCGCTTGTACAACTGCGGCACAAGTCCGGCGGCCGGATGCGGCATGTATAATTCACTGGTTTGCTGCGGGATCCCTTTAATCCGCGGCGGAATTTATGCACGGCCCTGCAGGCAGCCGCCCGCTGGTTTATTGTTCCGAATACATTTATTATCCGAAGATAAATTTAATTACATTCAAGAGCGTGCGTCATGGACGCTCAGTACTCGAATCAGTTTTGGACACATTTGGCGGAGAAAAAGTGTAGTTAAACTTTTAATTGCGCTCGGATTGGGTCTTGATGGCTCATTCGGAAGGATTTACGGCGATTTTATTTAGAAAGCGAAACCACTGCTTAAGCCACAACTATTGCCAATGTTGTCAGAGTCATTTAGATGTTTATGGGAACTTGTATGGTTTCTTTTTTAGTGCCATTGGCCATATGGCTCGCACGATGAACATGAAATATATGCCGGCATTAAAATGTGGCCACTATTGGTTAATGTGCTGAGATTGTGATTCTGGATAGCAAAACCAAATTTCAACTTTTGGCACCGGCTCCTTGCAATGCACTGACAACGCCCCGAAAGTTTGATTGCCAGTGAAGGCTTCTTAAAATTGGCCGACGTCGAGTTCGGCCTACAGGCTACTCCATTCGTGTGAGATAAATAAGGGACACACCGCGAGTGCTTGCAGAACAAGTACAATTTTCCCTGGAACACTTCCTTTTTCTTTTGTGAAGCTGCAGTCTGGGATAAGACATGGATTCAACCAACGAAACGCTCTGTTAGTTTGATCTTTTCATCCTCTTCTGCCTCAAGTTTCGCTCATCATATTGCCAGAGATCCCTCTCAATTTTAGGTGTCACCTTTATCCTGGTCATTCTCGCGATGTCCCATTGACTTGATGCATTTAAGCAACTTACACCAGCAGAGGAAGACGTGTCCATGCTTTCGATGTTGCACTTCACGGTAAACTGTGATTCAAAAGTAAAATTTTCTATAAACGATTGCACAGGAGATACGCACAAAATTGTAAAAATTTAGCCAGTAGTTCTCCTCAATCTTCGAGCTTGCGAAAGATCGTGCTAGCTGGAGAGGCATGTTGAGTGAGGCCAAGGTCCACCTCGGATTGTAGTGCCCTAAGAAGAAGAAGAAGTTCTCGTCAATCTGCTTTCCCTCGCACATACCAAAACTGAGCAACGTTTCATAATTCCAATACGAACTATTTTTTTTCGAAGAATTTTTTTGAACACTACTGGAGCACTCAGACTCAAAACTGGTCCATTGTACTGCCAGGTAGCAACCTACTCCGTTAATTTGATCCCAACGGCAAATGGTGACTGAACCAGATTCGATTTCACTGGGATTCGAACCGGGAACCCCTCTAACTTGGGGCAGGCACCAGCTGCGCTATCCAGTCGTATGACTACTTACTCTAAAGCATATCAACAAGGCGGTGCCTTGACATTGTGCCAAATTGGCATAATGACGCTTTTGAAAGTGTCATTGGGCCGAATATTAACATTTGGCATAATGTCGCTTTCAAAAGCGTCATAGCGCCAAATTAGTTTGCGACATTATGGCAAATTTGGCCCTATGACACTTTCTAGAAGTGACATTATGCCAAATGACGCAAGATCGTCTAAATTTGCAGCAAACTAATAAACTGTAGAATAGCAGTAACCTCGCACCTACTCCGAATCCTATAGTGACCCAGGCAGGGGTGTTGCAGGGCGGCAGCATTGCCCCAATACCTTTTCCTTCTAAAGTGACGTAGTGCCAAATTGGCTCTGTGACAAATGGGAAAATTCGGCCTAATGACATTTTCAAAAGCGTAATTATTCCAAATTTTTCCCATTTCCATTTCCAATTGGCACAATGTTACGGCACCCAGTAAGGCTATTGTGCACAAAAATCAAGACTCTTTGATTTAACTGAAAAAATGAAAAATGAACCAAAAAATCCCATTCCTTTAAGTCCCTGAAGGTTAAAGAAATTTCAACATTTCTTATTTACTCCTTGTCATGACACAACACTGACCCGGTTTATTAATTTAAGACCACAAAAAAAGAAACACCGGCTCCCATGGTCTCGCAATTTCACGCATCACCCTCAGCAAATACGAAATAAACCCCAGGATTTTCTGCGATCTTCTGTGAGTGTCACTAGAATAAATAATGCAAGCAACACTAAAAGGATACCGCTTTGCACAAGAAGACTGTGCAAATTAATACTTTTGCTTTTCATTCTCAGCAGGTAACCCTGTATGGTGCAGGTTTTGAGGTAAACCGGCTTTCATTTATTTGCTCGTGCACCCCGGCTGTGGATGGTGACGACAGACACCGGCCACATTTCCATTTGGTCAAAGTGAAAATGAAAAGAAATTCACTTGTGTGTTGCGTTTTTGCGATTCTCGTATCTAATAATGGTTGGAGAGGTGGTTGAATTAAGTGGCGCCAGTTCCAGTGCACATCGGTGTCCTTTGCTCTCTTTGGAATTTAGATGCGAAAGCCTTGTGTTCTTCTTTGAAATTATATTTCTTCTGCTAAATGTTCTTCATTTCATCCTTCATTATTCACATGACTGCTTTTGATAACTTTTTTTTTTTGGTTGAACTTGAAAATGACATTTTCGCAACTAATCGCTCAGCGATGACGCTCAGTAAATGGCCACCCATCGCTCAGACTTGTCCCTCTATCGAACGTGTCGCTAAATTGCTCATCCCTCTATCGCCCGTTGCTCAATCGCTCGCCCCTCTATCGCTCGTTGCTCAATCACTCGTTGCTCAATCGCTCGTCCCTCTGTCGCTCGTCGCTCAAGCGCTCGTCCCTCTGTCGCTCGTTCCTCTGTCGCTCGTTCCTCTGTCGCTCGTCGCTCAATGGCTCATCGCTCAATCACTCGTCGCTCAATCGCTCGTCCTTCTGTCGTCCTTTATAGAGCTTCGCAGAAACATATAATCATTGTAAAATGTTTTTTTGAAAATAAAATTAATTAAATTAAATTGTAAAATTGTCTCGTCGCTCAATCGCTCGTCCCTCTGTCGCTCGTCGCTCAATCGCTCGTCGCTCATTGCGTGGCCGCAGCCACTTTTGTAGGTCAAAAGTGAACGAACTTAACGAAAGTTAGCGGAGCGGTTTTTATGCCCACAGTCTATGATTTCTGTATATTCGCTCGTTTGCTTAAGTGGTCAGATACGGTTACGGTGACTAAGTTTTGGACTTTAGAATGCTAAGACAGTCTGCCAATTTCAACGATGTATTTATTATTGTATTTAGATGATTCATTCACATGACCCACTCAAATATGGTTCAGACTGTAACTTTTGTATTGGGTTGTACCACATCAAATGTTCGTTTTTCGCTCAGTCGGAAATAAGAAGTGCAAGAAAGGAACATTTTCTTATTTAAAAAAAATAAAGTGGTACGTGTACTTGGCGTGTGAGAATTTTAGGATTTGTTACAAGTATCGTTATTTGTTTTCTAGGAATTATTTACCATACTTTCGGTAGTTCAACCTCAAACCCTCCTCCTTTGCGAATTTAAAATGAGGCATTATGCGTCATTGGTAATGGAAATCACTAACGCGGCATTTGAGTAAGCTAAATGACTATACGTTCGGAAGGATTCAGCCTCGAAAATGAACCACATGGGAAGCCGGAAACGTTAATTGACGACGATATCGGTGCGGGGGATTACACAAGTTATGGGAGTATCTGCCATGAAAATAAGTCGACACTTGTAAGAAAGCGTCTCAAATTCGGATATTTCATGTACAACCTAATAAAGGTGACGGTTTACAAGAATTGCGATTATTTTCTCCCTGCACAATACATTTTCTCATTTTCAAAAGTTTTCTGAGAATTTCAAGATCGGCCAAAGACTTTTGCATGAATAATTCATAAATGAGTTTGTGTGATTTCTTTGATTTTTAAAGTTGTATAATCTTGTTGGCTTTGGGCATTAAAGTCCAGTAGTTCGCCTGAAAAAAAATGTGAAGGCCTAAGTACACTCTACTTTTAGCAGCAATTGTGAGGACGTTTATTTGCCATGACATGAGTTCCGAAGATAACAGCTATGTAGATCTGAAAATTAGGATTTGCTTAAAGCAAATTAAAGGCTAAGCTTATTTCCTTCTAGCTATTCTAGAATTCTAGACAAGTACATTCAACGAAAATCTGAACAACACGAGTGAAGTACATAGATGACAACGGATACTTGAACTTACTTACTTACTTGCCAGGCCAGCGATCCTTAAAAGTTCTGAGCCAGAGGTATAGCTGCCTTCCATCCGGTCTCGGGGACGTTGCTTCCAGTCGTCAAGACCAAGTTGTCTTGCATCCGCGATCACTTGATTCCTATACCGGAGGTTCGTTCTTCCTTTTCTTCTCGAACGAGGAGGCTGGGATTTGAAGAGCCTCTTAACTGACCGAGCCAGTTTAGTCAACGGTTCTTTGCCTTCCGGACTGCATCCACATCTTAGTACAGCTCGTAGAGTTTGCGGTCGTGTCTTATTCTCCATTCGCCTTTCTCGCAGAAAGGACCATATATCCGTCGCAGAATGTTTCTTTCGAAGGTACCGAGAATCTGCTTCGCCCTTTTACTTATTGTCCACTCGGATTCAAATAACAATACTGGCAGGAAAACCGTCTGCCAGCATGATTTTGATCCTTCGAGTTAAGGGTTTTGACTCTAGCTGTTTCGACAGACGGAAATAACACCGGTTGCCAAGGGCGATTCTGCGTCGAATATCCATCAAGAGTCGTTTGTGGAGTTCACATTTGCCTCAAGGTTGACAAACACCTTAACTACCTCGAAATTAATACTGTCGATTTTTACATTTTGATAAAGGTGTTGTTCTACAGATCGATTTTTTGTCAAGAGCATATATTTCGTGTAGTCCTTATTTATTCTAAGACTAGAAAAAGATACCAGAGATAAACCATTAAAACATATTTGTGCTCTAGACTAAAGTGACTTTAGCAATGGACCATTGCTGACTTCTTCATCAGTAGCGTTTGTAGCTTAACAAAGTTTCCGCCCGGAATTTTTAATTTACCGCTGACTTAAGTGTCATCGCATTTACTCCCGGAGATGATAATGCCAATGCATAGGATGGAGTGCGACCTTTCTAAGAGTATTTCTCTGTTGTTTACCTCGCAAAACCAATTTTTTGGCTTTCTCTCCGAGTCCGGTGAATGCTTCTAAGGCCAAGAAATGAAATTGTTGTTTTAAAATGTGCATGTCTACTTTTTGTTTTTTGGTTCTGTGGATACGAAGTCTTTCATAAAACAATGTGATCATCTTCGAGTTATACAACACTAGGTTTGACAGGGCTTAGGTCAATAAGGAAACCCAATTCAAGTCGCCGGAAATTTAACTTAATTTCATTAGTTCCTCGATCACATTTAAGAAAAACATCTGCGCAATTGGTAACTCGGTATAATTCAGTGAACACAAATTATTAAATGCCACCAATTAGTCTTAAATTCCATCCAATGAACAACCACCTAGTCTTAACAGCAAAATAAGATGTTTTGCTGTTCAAATTTTTCCATCAAAATCCAATGGGCAAGTCCACTCATTTTATTACGATCACCTCATTTTCTTTAAATTCATCACCACTCGTACCGGTGGAGATGATCACTCTCAACTGCAGCAAATCCCACTTTAAAATGCATCGGTTTGCTCTCGGAATTTATGTCACTCCACGTAAACGGATCAAATATTCACGCGTAATTGATTTCTCCATAAGTTATGCCCAAATAAAAAAATATTCCCCAAGCAAAACATGTATGCGCTCAGGTTTCGAAATTCAACATAAATGACAGAAACCTCGACACGGTCTCGCTGTCAGAATATATTAGACACGTTTGCAGTTGTGAGCGGTGGAAGAGCGTGGACGTAGCTGCAATTTCGCGTACAAAAATTGCGATTAACGAATACCGGGGATTTAGTGGAATGCTATCCCCAACGGCTGCTGCATCCCGGGAATACGTACCCAGCCTAGACAAGGATGTGCCTGCATATTTGCGTCCTTGATGTGTTGCAAATGTACCGCACTGGGGTATTCCCATGTGTTCGTTATAGTCGCTGTTGTTTTTAATTAATTATTCAAAAATGCATTCACTCCCCCACCGTGGGTATTGGATTTGGGGATCCTTCGTGGAAAGAATGCTCTTGTTGCTGTTCTTGTTTTGAGAGTGTTTTTTTATGTTGCATGGTAGTGCATGGTATTTTTAATGAAATTAAATTATTACTTCTCGTATCTGGCTAAACATTGCAATATGCTACAAGCAATTACGGTTGAGGCCATTTTAATGACGGAATTTCAACTTTAACATGAAGAGAAGAGCGTGCGGAAGAGCTATTTAATGTGGATTGTGATTCTGCACAATCTGCTCACATGCTATTTATGGTGGTAACCCTTTTATCGTTAACCAACTTATAGTTATTAGAAATGTAACCTAATTGAAAAAGGTTTTCTTGTTTCATTCTGGTGGCTAATGGTTACTGAAAATAATATTATTTGAAATAAAAGTATTTGAAAAAAAATGTTTTGAAAATTTTAATCGTTGCTTAGAGTGCTGTCTTAAGTCGTTTTTGAAGAGAAGGTACTTTTCATTTAAGTTTAAGCGCGATTTCTGCCAGAAAATTAAAGCTTAAAAAGTATAAAAATGGCCATCATGTAAGTCAAATTAGAACGACGATTTTGTGCTGTATTGTCTATAGGATATCGGTTGGGTAGACTACAGGGTTAGCTCTAGAGAAACATAATAGGGATGTCAAATGTGTGGCCACTTACAGTCCCTGGCCATATTATTAGACACACTTTTGATTTTATGCGAAAATGCGACTGAAAGAAGTCTGTACTTTTTTGTGCTCTGTTATCATGTGTCAAAGCATGTATAATACAATATATCAAAATAGATCATCCCATCCCATCTCATCTTCAGTGACCCGCATGTTCCACTAAAGGGGTCGCGGGGGAAACGCGAGAAACGAGATATCTTCAGGCCACTCGATCCCCCGCCATCGACTCTAACTCATCAGGAGCTTGCACACTTCAAGATATAACTATATGCTTACGCGAAATTTTACAATCATCCAACGTTATCTTTCCTAAATCGATGGTGTCGGCATGTCGCACCATTTTACTGCTCTGTCATACTAAAGCCAAATATTGTGTCTTTTTGTCTACAACCCGAATACACCCAATGAGCCACATGGCTGAACATAATTTTGTGGAATAATTTAGGATCAAGGAAGCAATATTAAAATTTATCCTGTGCCTGGCAAACGGGCTAGACCTTTAAGTTATGAAATAGAACTAATGGAGTGACACTTTTATGTTATTTTCAGAAACTAAGCATTACTAAGCGTACTGGAAGTAGCGTGCCCGGGACAGCAGGGCATAGAAGGCTGCCGTGTCTCAGGCAGAGGCCCTTCACGGGTCGGGAGCCCGCGCTATTTTTTGGGTATGTTACAGGCTAGCGAAAAATGACTTAGATTTTTAAACACTTTGGTTTAGAAATGGCAGGGGGGAAAAATCTTTGGAGCTCCATATTTTCCAAACGGTACTTTTGATAAAAAAGTGTTGAAAGAAACCTCCACCTCATTTCGAAAGATCTGTCGATTGATATACATATCGATTGGGTGTGACAATTTTTCAAAATTAGTGTCAACTTCACCTGTACTGGAGCCACCCCCAAATGGCCCCACTTTTTAAAATCGCTGCATTGGAAATGACATCTAGGTCTGAAGTACCTAATTCCAAAATTTCATGCCGATATCTTCATAAACTTCGGAGATAAAAAAGTGTGACAGACACGACGGACGGACGGACACACCGAAATTATAAAGGTTCCGTTTTTGTAGACGGAACCTTAAAAAAGAAATCCGTAGCATTCTTGTTATCTCTTAACGAAAAAGACTGCAACTTACCGGCATATGAACGGGCCACTATACCTTCGCCAAACACCTAAATGTGCTTGGGCTAAGCGATGAAACTGCGACGCCTGTGGAGAAGACGTCAGACGAAACTGCAGAGCACTTCCTCTACTACTGTCTCGCCATTGAACGGATCAGGTGGCAGTTATTCGGTGCTGATGAGGTGGGAGTTGATGATGTAGGCCCCTCATTACAGAAGCGCCGGCTGGTCTTCCTGTAGGCGACCAAGAAATTCCAGCAAAAGTAGGTTTCTGCCTGGTAGTACAATGGACCAGTTTTTGAGTCTGACTGCTCCAGTGGCGCGATTAAAAACCTCTGACAAAAAAAAATCTAATTTCACGTGTAATTCTCGTTGCATCAGGTGCCAGCTAAAATTATCCGCGAATAAAGAATGAATTCGAAACGTCTAATAACTCGATGAGAAGTTGCTAATAAATTTCGCACCCTAGATGGGATTTCCATTTACACACATGCAAGATGCGTGATACTCGCAATGGTATGAACTTTTGGCGAACTACAATAAATCAAATAATTTCGCATCATTTTGCCCTCTGTGCCGCCGTCATGAGTTACACAAGCATTTCCATTAAAAATGTAACATTCGTGACTTTCTGAGAAATGAAATATTCCGTTCGCTAACAGGAAAAAAATTAATTTTCACCCCGTCAGCAGCGGCGAATGTGTAACATACCTCAACATTTCCTGAGAGACCCTAGCCAGTGAGAGCAACACTTCTTGTACCAACAATTTCGGTTTCCCCACCCGCACGGTGCGGGGGAAACGAATAAGCATACAACTCTATCTGTCTGCTACACCGACCAAATGATTTTCGCCAAAAATAATACATCATCCACGCCAACAAGAGTCTTCCTTCCAGCAACGCCAGACCCATTCATGTGTCAGAGATACCTCTGCCGTCGGTGTAACTGAGTCGTTTTTCTCTCCCGACCAGTGGTAATGTGCAGAGCAACCTTCAACGCAGTGACGCCCTACACCACACGCTCGCACACATTTCCCCGAGGCAATAGGGTTATTTCTCAGTTTTGCATTGTTTATTGGAATCATTAATTTCTGAGGACGACGAGGGAGCACCCGACGCCGCCAGAGTCCTCCACGAGACCGATAACTCATGTCGACTCGGAACAAATTATCCCTTCGTGTTAATTGCTTTTCTCCGAAGGATAACTTTCCTTTCCATCCGCAGCCCCCCATTAGAGGGCAAAATCATGTGTAGCCCACTCCAGCGAGGCGCCGACTGAGAGTGACAATCGAAATGTTTGCGTCCTCCCTCCGAGAAACCCATCACCTGCTAAGAGCCGGTAAGATTAATTTCTGTGAGTCCGGGATGCATAGCCCCAGCAGTAATGCATTGCACTTCGCACGTTCACATAGAGCACTTGGCAAGGGGTTGCCTTCAGAGAGTAAGGTGCGTTCCGCCTCCCCTATCAATCCAAAAGTCTTGGGGACGTCGTAAGTAAATGATATATAAATTTTTAAGTGACATTCATGAGTTTCTATTAAGTCATTCAGTGATGATTGTAATGCGACACATTTTCTGTTTCGTCCTGACGGCAGCAGCTGCGTTGGGCGGAAGTGCAGGGAGTGGTAATTTATGTGTAATATGGGACAGAATAAATGGCTTCCGCTTTGTAGGTTTGTAGACCAAGGACGGCATGTGGTGCGCAGTTAGGAGTTTAATTTACAGAAATGAAAGTGCTTCTTTCACTTGTCGAGTGTGAATGTCAGGGAAATGAAGACCTTTCAACATGAAATATGACATCACGAGAACTGTGGTTATTGTAGGAGGTTGCTTCATTGATTGAAGCTTAAGTAAGGTTTTGAACGATGTCTGAACTTCCACGTTTAAAGGAAGTTTAACCAATGTGAGCTTTTTTCACTCACAGTCAATGAAGTGATATACAAAATATCCCTTACTTCAAAGTGAAGCCAAGAATACATGCAGTTCCATGCAGCAGAAAAATATATATGCTCTTCTTCGGGTCGAACTGTAGTCTGAGATAGACTTGGGGTTATGGATCCGTACACGCCTGGCTAGACTCATGTTGCTGTACAGCGCTGTACAGTTCGGGGACGAATCTTCTACTCCAATTGCCATCAACGCAAGGATTATCACGGTCTTATACAAAGTCAGCTCGATGCTTCAAGACGCAGCTCTTTAACACAATTGCTTATTTTACCCAAACAAAAAGAGCGGTTGGCGAGAGTTATTCTGTGCTTGATTTCTCTTCTGATGTTGTTTATATTGATTACAGCGGATTTTGGTTTGAGATCCTTATTAATTTTTAGAACTGCCTCCTGATTATATTTTTCTTATTTCCAGACAACGAATATTCAGCGATTAATTCTCTTTTCAGGGAATCTAAATCTGTTTCGGTAGTCTCATATATTGTACACTGTGCGGGTCTGTACACAACGAAACGAATCAAAGGTTACCCTTCGTAAATTACAACATTCCTTTTACGATTTACGATTAGACACACCAGTTTTATCTTACGTTGAATTACGGTTCGCTTTTTAATCGGAATGCCTCACCTTCGCTTGGCTTAATCAATTTCAGTTCTTCTCACTCGAACATGTTGCAGGTTTCGTAATTTACCAGTCTGTTCAAGATCTACGGACAGAGCACGATAGTCAAAAGAAGAGGACAAAGGAGGGCCTTTAAATTGTGTTTCTTTGTAAATCTGTTCAGTTTAAATTATCTGCAACTTCATTGGCTTTGCTTGAATGTTTGTTATGTGTCGTCATGCCAACCGCTTGACGGCACGAAATTATGGCTCTGGGCGATGAACATTTTTTGTTTACCGTAACAGAACAAAGACACTCTTCCCAGAATTATGCGAAATTGTGATTCCATTGTCAAATATTAATCTATTTTATCTACTACAGGATATCGAGATTTCCCCAGTTTAAACAATTCTGTACAGAGAATTTTGAGAAACACATTTTCTTCGTTTTTTATTTACTTATGTACTTATCAGGCCTACGCCCCATGGAGGGACTGGGCCTGAGCTATAGCTGTCTTCCATATATGGGGGTAGAGGGCAAGCTGCTTCCAGTCGTCTAAACCAAGCTGTCTTGCATCCGCGATGACTTGGTCTTTAAAACGGAGGTTCGGCCTTCCTCTTCTTCTTAAGCCTGGCTTTTCTCGTTTTTTTTTCATTTAAATAGCCCTGTATTCCGGGGTGGTTCTCTGCTTCAACCGACAGGCAGAGAGGAGCATTTTTTCGAAGGATTTTTGAAGCACTACTTGAGCACTCAGACTCAAAACTGGTCCATTGTACTGCCAGGTAGCAACCTACTCTAGTACCGTTAATTTGATCCCAACGGCAAATGGTGACTGGACCAGATTCAAATTCACTGGGATTCGAACCTGTGACCCCTCTAACCGAGGGCAGGCACTTAACCAACTGCGCTATCCAGTCGTGTTCCACACCAAGTTGGTCTAGGTTCTTCTCCACTTGTGTGTGTCACAATAACTTTTAAGTAAACATAAAATTCGAAAATGGTATTTTCTCCTGCATGTTGTTGCTTTGAGAGTCAATACGAACAGTTTGCTCGAATGCAAAAGGAAATGTTTGATATGAAAATGCAACAAACCCTCCCTCAGAACGAAAACCATTCATTGTAAGCACCTAAGGATATTCTCCAAATTGAGCTGTAACCTACAAAGGTAAAGTCCATATTCGTACGAATCCCGTTTACTCATATCCTTCCTTTTCATGTCCTTGATTCCTGGAATGAAATTTATCGAGTTTCATTTGAAGTAAAATCAGATCAGAAATCAGATTATTTCCGTACGAAAACTTATAATCGGATAGGGGAGTACTTCCTAGAGAGAAAACTTTTGGGATATAAGTGTGATAGGGGTGATAGGGGAAAAAAATTACATTTGGATCTAATGGAGTTAAGAATATTTCCTCAGGAGATGTATTTGACATTGCATGACGGCAAGTTATCATTTTTAAAAAGGGTTCCAAAGGGTTATGTATGTGGGATTGGGGTCAGACGGACATACAAACAGACACATATCCTACGAACTACAGAACAGTACACACGAAACATGCGTCCGGATAACTGTTTACTCAGGCCACAAGGCAATAGCTAACCGACGCCGTAACATTCCTACAGACACACAGAATAATAATCCAAACAGAGAGAGAACAGCGAACAAAAAAATACATAAAACGCACACACACCGGTATCGCATAGATCGCGCCGAGGAACAGGCGATCGGACGTACATACACCCACACACACTCACTAACGAATGAACGAAGGGACAAACCAGGGACATGACAGACAAAACGAACGAACAAATGACAGTCAATCACAGTCATCCGAAGTGGCAACAGTTGTCACCAAACGCGCCAAGTATTGTGTAAATCTAATTAATAATTTAAAGAATACTATAAAAGTGCCGAAGTGTTTTTATTTAAAAGTAGGGAAAAGGACTGTGAATCCTACATGTATTCCCACAGAAAGTGTTCCACGTTTTTGACGTCATATGAACAAAGTTGACGTTTATTTCTGCGTTTCCCAAAGTATGAAAAGTAAGGTGCTTTTTTTGGAACATCTTAGGCATCCATTGAGCTGCGTCGTATTTAGTTCCGCGACATTGTTGAACTACCAATATTCGACTTTAACTGCGATGCATTTGGTAGGTAAGAACTGGGGGTTTGTTAAGTCCAAATCGGCTCTTAAATAGTGAAAATTGACTACAAACCAAAACGTCTTCGTAAAGTTTGTCCTACTTTTGGTCATGATCAAGCGCCTTCTCGTACAGCTATAGTGAATTTACATCGATAAATTTGTTAATCTTTGCAATTTGTCTTCGTTTGACACGATCAGCTAAAAACATCGCCGTCGTAGTTGAGAATGTGACAAAAGACCATTGCAAGATGATCACAAGAGTTCGGCCAATCCGCAATGTCTTTTTTATAAGTATCTTGGCCTATATCATTTTGAGGACACAAGATATGAAGCTAGCAGGCAACGAAAATTGTAATGCTTCTAATGATTGTGTGCATTACGGAAATAAATAAACAAGATCAGGATTTTTTACACAAAATTGATCTATGTAAGTGTTGGGGCTTATTTCCATTTTTCTGAATACGTAAATAAAAAAAAAAAGACTATTTCATCTGCAGCTTCGAAAACCCAAGACAAGTGAAACAGTGAATGACAGCGCGCTGAAGCTTTGGCCTGGCTGGTGCGACCGTTTCAGTGAATGGATTGTGCTACTATTTTTTTTAGTTTTCGGAGTATTTTTTGGTGACTGGACCAGATTCGATTTCACTGGGATTCGACCCTGAGACCCCCCTAACTTGGAGCACTTAACCAAATGCGCCATCCAATCGTGTGAGATTGTATTTACTGATGTATTTACTGACTTCTTCACATCAGTGGAGAGACAACGTTTAGTATCTTTAGTAGCTTTTAACACTTTAAAATATGTATGTCAGTAAGTTCTTGCAGATGTGGGTGCCGCGGGGTAGTGGGTAGGTGCGTCGACTCCTACGCTCGAAGTCTGGGTTCGAATCTCGAAAAAATACCTTTCGAGTCACTGGTACTATTCAAAGAGTATAACCGTCTACAAAAAGCTCCCCGTGCGAGTACAACTCGCACTTTCCCAGTTTATTTCAATACACTCAGCTTTGTCAGCAAAATTTTTCGATTAAATTCATCAGTAGTACGCTGTCTGGAACTTCTAGCAAGAGTGTGCTCATGTTACACTGCTCCCGTTAGCTGAAAATATAAATCCAATTTACAGGTTAGTTAGGCGCCACTTGTCTCGCGTGTCAGACAACTCGGTCATCTAGTGCATACCGTCCATATCTCCGATTCGATGTCCTTTAATCCGATTCGATGTCTTTTAAACCGACTCAATGGATCAACAGAGCAATTACGTACAACTCCGCAGAACAGGAGCCTGTGGCAAACACATATTCTCAGTATGAAAAATAAAGATTGTTTTATTAAATATGCAGTTCGTTATACTTATAAACTTGACGTATAATTTTAATTGATCTGTTTTTGCGCTAAACGACTAAATCAACCCCATCGGCTCATCCTCCTACACTCAACGATATGCTCTGCAAATTAATTAACCAGAGTTAGCCAAAGTGGGGACTAATTTCCACAGCTACACATCTCCATAATCCGACTGCAGCTGAAAGTCATTCACATGATGGTTACTCTGCAGCTGTGTGCAATGAATGCTGCATCCATTATCCGAATGCAGCAGCAACAGCTTACATCCACGACTACAGCAGACCCCAGTTGTTGGCTTTACCAGGTGAAAACATTTTAAAGCACTATGCATACAATTATCCTGACTTCCTTCGCCACTTTTGCATCCGCATTCGCCGCTCTTATGCAGATTCATTCGTCAGTTAGAGCATAGGCTAGCAACGAAGAGAACGAAAAACTACACACATTCACATACCGACACACCTGTCCAACAGAGCGCTCCAGATGTGAGGAGCATTCGACATCCGCTCCACATCAGCAGGCCACTTGATATGCCTGAGTGGGGTCTTCATGTGTTGGGCGCTCTCACATAATGAATGCCCTCTTCCGTAAACATACACCACTGACCTGCTTCCATGTCGTCACCCTAAGGGCTGACGGGCTCAGTTAGCTCTTCACACGTTACACGGAGGGAGTCATGTAAAAACCCACAAATCCGTTATTTAGATTGTGTACACACAAAAGTACGATGACAACAACGACAACTGGGCGACGGAGGCAATGTTAATGGGCATTAAGTTTCACGACGGGGAAAGATAGTGGAGGTGCCAGTGTCAGAACCAGAGCCAGAGCCAAAGCTGAAGCCGGAGAAAAAAGGATACTTTTTGTTGCGCTCCTCTCTCATTAAGTCAAGCTGATAAATGGCTGACGGTTGACCCATATCTACGCTCGCGTAAATTGTGCAAATGGAGTGATTATGTTGCACTCAGGAGGGGCAGTTTTTTCTTCACGGAAAAAACATGAGAGCCAAGTCGACGACTGAAGGAGGGGCAGTTTTGTTTCTTCACAGAAACAACAAAAGACTTGCGACGACTGGCATTAATGTTAATCCTTTGCAAGGACATTCGACTTTAACTCCTTAGCTTTTCATTTCGGTTTCTGTTTGTCTTTTCCTCAAGGTTTTTCGTTTATTCCTCACTAAACGGGGACTGCTACAAGAATAATCCCTTGTACGTGGGTGGCCTTAAGGGGCTCATCAATTTTTGAAGTGCTTTTTGGTGTCGCTTTCGAAGGAAGGAATGCAAGAGGGTGGCGTTTATCGAGAAAATATTTTCACATTCGAAGCACTTCTCTGGCAGATTGATGTCACTCTAACTCTGAAGGACATCCTTTTAATCTCAGAGGCAATATACTTTTATGAGCGAACAATTCATACAGTGGAAACCTTTCAACGCCACAATGTGATGGCGTCTGGTTGGAGGGATTTTGTTTTGTTTGGTTTATTTCGGCGACACTTTTTGCGACATTAAACAATCACAAAAATCCTCTCAGGTAGGCACTCCTTGCTTGGCATCAATCTTGAACGATTTTATTACGATCTTAACCCTGAATGACATGTTTTGATGGTGCGTAGAGCTTTCGCACGAACGGAGACAGTCTTAACGTTTTCGAATGGTTGACCGATAACACTTAAGAGGTAACTTATAAGAAGCAACGGGATATATTTGAGGGGTCCTTGCCTTCATAAAGTTAACACTCAATCATTGGTTTTCATTCGATTTTTTTTTTAAAGAAGAGATTCTTGCCACTTGGCCTTGGTACAAAATTGCTTGTACGTCATAATATTTTGCGTCATTCAATAAGCGAGCAGTTCTTTCACGAGCTCAGCTATGTGGCGAAGGTACAGATTCCTAACCTAAGGAATTTTATTACAAGAACGGGGTGGTTTTGGTAAATGCATACTGACCCTGTCTTAATTCTCGGTAAGCATGCAATCCTTACAATGGACCTTCACGGCCTCCGGGTGTAATTGCTGGCAACATCATAAAGCCCTCCTAACTTAACCTAACCTAACCTACTTGGACAAACAGGTTCACCAGGGGTCGTTTTTCGTGGACCAAATTCAATTCACGTCATTGAACTGAACGATACCTTATCATCAATGACGACGTCACTTTTCCACAGACTCACGTCCTAATGAAACGAAACAGTCTATCATTCTCCACCTTAATTCAAACCCCCTAAAGGAACCTCATACTTAGTCTTGTATTAAGCAGCACTCCTTGGATATCGAACGACGTTCGGAAAAATTCGATACCTACCACCCCACTCGTGTGCATTCACTGAAATTGTGTACTTCAATGAAGAGCTGTGTTCGAAAGAATTGCTTGTCGTTGTCAAAGTTTACCTTTCTGCTCTGCTCCTCCTTCTCAAGGATGAAGTTGTGCACCCCACCTACCCTAAGTGGTGTCACTTGTATCCAACATGCATACCACCCATTACCTCTGACATTCACAACATGTTGGCGATGATGTAGATAGATGCCTTGTGATGTGATGCTGGGAAGGATAAAAAGAAGACTGGCATCTTTTTGCATTTTTCACCGCTCTATGTTCACCTACGTTTTTTTTTTGTTGAGAAAACTAATATTGAGGATGCAAATAGAACCATTGTCCGAACCTTTATCACTTCGCTCGTGGGACATACTTTGCATTTGGATGCGACTGCTTGGACCACCCTCCCCCATCTGGTGCACCAACCATGCAACTGTTGTACCGCAGGGAACCCGGTGACACAGTCGTGCATTCATTCGTGTGGTATGGTAATTGCTGTGCTGCCGCTGTTGCGCTGTTCCAATTTCGTGCCAGCATAACTCAATGGGACGTTTCCATTTTTAGACGCAATTGTTCTGTGGATGTGATGTGTTGAGGTTACTGGCAATAGCGACAGATGGTTCGTTTTGGCTGTTGTGTGGTGCATGCCTCATGCAATGGCATTTGTTCGCGCAATCAACAACGTTGAAGGGATGAATGTATGCAATTTTGCAAAATACGTGGATTCTCCCCCCAGGGATGGGTTGTGATCTACGAGCACTGCAAATTCATAAAAAATATGTTTTTGTTTTCGTTTTCGACATTCTTTCAGTATTTTCATAGAAGAACCCTTCACAAACAGGTGAATACTGCGAAGTTGCCAAGGTCACTATGGCCAAAATAGTGTTTTGTGTTTTTATTTAGACCGGAGCATATGGTATTACTCACGCTCTTTAATCCACACCGAATGTATTTGCCTTGTAATTTAGGTCAGGCACTGCATGAGAAGATATTTGGGTCGATCAACGACCAAATGGAAACATGAATAGGAGAGTATTTGGTGGTGTTGTTTAACTTCTTCAAAAAAACTAATTTGTAGCTATGCACTCAAAGCATTTTCATTTCGCTGAGTCCTGAAACAACATTTCAGGAAGCAGCATCAGACTGCCGGATTTTTTGTTTGAATAAAAGTAGTGTCTGCTGCCACCTTTTTATACTTCGTCTGTACAGTCAATTGGGGGTGGAAAATGAGAACTAAATTTATTCCGGCTTAATTTGGATCTCATCGAATTTCAGTTATAAGATCTTAAAGTACAGACAATGGCATCTATTGTCATCAAATTAAATACAGCGGTTGATAAGATCTCGCAAAGAAAACCGACTTCTACTTGTGCTCGGATTTTAACTTCGTTCATTTACGAGTTAACTCTGAAAGCTGTCTGTAGTCGACTATTCGTGTTGAGTTGAATAATCTTTTACAGCATTTTTTTGCTCAATATCAACGATAGTCACGACATAACATTTTTTCGTAAACGTCTTTCGTAAGCTCCTAGAAACTACCTAATCTTCGACGAGCTCCTTGGATTTATCTTTTTTGTTAATTTAATATTTTTTAACTAAATTTTAATAACAGTGCATATCCCCAACTGGTGGGCGCCGTGGTGTAGTGGGTAGGTGCGTCGACTCCTACGCTCGAGGTCGTCGGTTCGAATCTCGAAAAAATCATCAAACATTTTTTCACGGCTCCACCTCTTTCGAGTCATTGACAATGCTCAAAGAGTATAACTGTCTAGGAAAAGCTTCTCAAAATCGCCGTTCGGAGTCGGCATTAAACTGTAGGTCCCCTCCACTCGTGAGAGAACAATAGCACGCACAACACGAGTGGTTGCTGAGAAGCTAGGCCCAGGTCCACCTCGGACTGTAGCGCCGCCATTATTATTATTATTATCCCCAACTGGATGGAGCAGTTGGTAAGGTGCCTGCCCTATGTTCGAGGGGTCCCAGGTTTGAATCCCAGTGAAAGCTAAAATTAATACGCCTTGTACCGGTTTTTCAGATCTAGTCCAGTCGCCATACTGTAAGACAAGCTCATGTGCTGTGGTCGCTATTAAATCTTCATCAACACCTTCACTAACGGTAGCTGTAATTTGAACGGGACCTACGGTTTAATGCCGACTCCGAACGGCGATTTTGAGAAGCTTTTTCTCGAGAGTTATACTCTTTGAGTATTATCGGTGACTCAAAAGAGATGGAGCCGTGAAAAAATGTCAGATTTTTTTTCGAGATTCGAACCTTAGACCTTGAGCGTAGGAGTCGATCCACCTACCCAATACGCCACGGCGCCTACAGTTCTATTAATAGTACGCCCAAATGGACGATTTACTCGTAAAGCGCGAAACGTACCTAATACGGAACCACTATTTTTGTAGCAAGTTTTGACAATTTTGACACAATACATTGATAAACGATCCATATTGTAAAATGCCAAACCTTAAATGAAACATATTCAATCTCTGATGACAGTTCGGTTCGATGTATGCAATTGATGTCAAATCTGGACACCGAAATGGATAACCCTATTTTTATATTGCCACTAACCATATACTAGACAGAAATCATTGCTGTGTATGTCACACCAGAACATTGCCAATTAATTAGCTGAATGGCTCGTTTACATCTCTGCGGCTAACAGATATAATAAATTATCTGGCGACAGTCTGATTGCCAGCGATGCTTTCAACCGATTTCAACCGCCTCCAACCCCAGCACGCGATTCGCGTATAATCTCGTTTGCATTGCCCAGTTAAAGGTGAAATGAAAACAATTTTTTAAGCGGTTGTTTCTTTTTAAATTGCTCAACCATGACCGGTTATTTATCCACTTCCGGGCGATATGATTGAACGGTCTGTAGTTCATACACAACCAGGCTTATTCATCAGATTGGATTAAACGTGATTTTCATTGATATCATTTAAAAAAAATGCCCCGATTTTTTACGTATACATCCTTTCAGATGTAAACAAACGAGTCATTCTGTTAATTGCATTATCCTTTAAAGAAGAAAAACGTTGGAAAGCCATTAACGGTCATTTGTAAAATTAAAAAAAAAAAAAAAACTTGGAAAAAACTTTAAGGAAGAACAAACATAAAACTTCCTGTGATTCATCGTTCTTTCCCTGTCCTTGCACACGCCGAACGCCACGCGGAAACAATATTTTTACACTGGTCATGCCCCCGGGGAGTGACTGTTAGATGTTTCTATAACATTTTTTCTCCGTTTCCCTGAAATAAGGAGACCTTTTAAATGTTTTCTCCGAATCATACGTTGTAAAACGGACGTTAGGGTCGTACCTTGAAAGGAATACGTTGTAAAGCGGACTCGTAGGGTCTTAATTCGAAAGGAGGTGTCGAAATGAATTTTCGAATTACGACACCTGTCATCGAAATCAGAAAGACTTCGAAGGATTGTCAGCACAGATGACAGGTTCCTTCGCTCCAACGCCCGCTTCATTACCATACTTTTCCGGTTTGTCACTCAGCTTGGCAATAACTCCAATCGGCGTGATTCACTCTTGCTGCCGTTTCTGATCCTGATCCTGACAGCACTGCCCCATCAAATACATTATCTCAAGAATGCAAATAATCGGATTTTAAATGAATGGGTTTCGATTTGGTGTGTGTGCAGTGCCGTTGTTTCGAGGACAAGTTTCGTTCGTTATCTGCTGCCGCTGGTGCAGTCGTCCTTTTGGCCGTCTGATCGTCATACGGACGAAGGAGTTTCGTTTCCCTTTATTTCCTAGGGGATTAATCTGATTGGAATTGAAAAGTTTTTGCGAACTTTTTGTTCGATGAGCCAAAGTGCTGAGTGGGAAGGAGGGCAGAGGAAACTTTCATTCGCTCGTCGGGATTGCATCCAAAGCAGAGGCAGAGCGAGAAGCAATTGCATGGAAGGAAAATCTTTCGTCAGAAACTTTCTGTGAATATACTACTTCGTTCGGCTGAAGGATTTCTTTCTTCGAAGATTGTTGGCGAAGTGATTATGAAGATTTCTTTTTCCTCTTTCTCTTCTTGTGGTGGAGCGAGAGGGGTGCGAGTTGGGGGTTGGTCTCTTGGTTTTGCCTAAAGAGTGGCAATGCTTGCAACTGCAGTCAATTTCATTTTACTCCATCTCAGCAGATTGCTACTTTATTTTAGTTTGCCATTCTGGAGGAGGCAAGATAAGGTTCTTCGCCAAGAACGATTTGTTTGTTTTATGTGCAGTATCTAGGTCAGCGTTATATCACAGTCCAAGTCAAGTGAATAATTTACTTTATCTGAGATATTCTTTCTTTAGTTTTAGAGAGTAGGTCATCCTGCAGATGATTCAAATATCGAACATCATCGGATATTAGAATTAATTTCAGAAGGCGTTCGGAATTGTCCTCCAGATCTCGGCAAGGAAATTAATTGTCATATTGCTTTAAATGATGTAACAAGTGGTGCGACGGGCAAGTAATAATACTGTACGAACTATCGTTTACAATTTGGACCGGCTACTGAGCTACGCTAATTGGCATAATGGCACATTTCTAGGAAATGCATTGCAAAGAACAGAAACTGATGAATAGACCAAATGAGTTGGTTCTGTAGTCCAAATCATCATTCATCGGCACCCACTTTGAGATAGTCAAGTAGTCTAGGTACAAGTACAGTCAAAATCGGTTATAACGACCGTTAAGGGACTGACGAATTTGGTCGTTATAAGCGATAGGTCGCTGTAACCGATAACTCGAAGATAGCAGATAAAGAACGAAGACCCTCTAAACTGAGCAAACAACAGAGGAATCAGTCTCCTAAATATTGCATGTCAGATTGGTCAATATCAGTGCAGCTTCGGGCCAGCGAAGTCTACCATGGACCAGATATTCACATTGCGGCAGATCTTTGAAAAGACATATGAGCTTCAAGTCGATACCCACCATCTGTTTATCGATTTTAAGGCCACGTATGAAAGTATTTATAGAGACAAGTTATACAGCGCATTGTCTACTCTTAGCATCCCTGTAAAACTCGTTGATCTTTGTAGGTTTAGACTAAGCGGCGCACTGTAAGGCGATGTTTTTAATGTCATTCTTACGAAGATCGTGCGTAACTCAAATACCAACACCAGACACATAAAAGAATAACATGTCAACTTTTTGTTTTGCGTTTATTATGGTTGAAGGTCGTGTGTCTGGTGTAACGGTAAGCTGTAACATATCCAAAATTTTATATATACATATACACCGCATCTACAGATAAACAGTTTAAAGTTTTAGAAAAAACACGGTCGCACCAACAGTTGCGATGATTTTAGTCGTTAAAACCAATATTTTATCCAAAAAAATTGGAAAATCGGCTTCTGTAACCGATATGTCGCTGTAAGCGATGTCGTTGTAAGCAATTTTGACTGTATGTGTATACTCCACGTATGACTGTGGGGAGGAATAACCAGTTGCCAATTCCTGACAATGATACAACAATTTGCCGGTTCTATTACATGGAGCTGAAAGTTGGAAAGAGGACGGATAACAATTCGAAGGATTCTGAGTTCCTTCCTTCCTTTTTTCTGTCTTGGTGGAAGGCTAGAGGAGTACACTACTAAAATATGAAACATGGCCTAATCATTTGCAAGAGATTGGAAAATTTGCTGAATTGAAGCTTTGTTTTAGCAAAAATTCATATTACCGAGCATTCTTTTTAATTTATCTTGCGGTGGAAATTAAAGTCAAAATGATTTCGAAAAACAACAACGCTTTATTGAACTTTGCTCTTTGATAAATTAAAATTTCCAAAATTACGGAGGGCCAAATGGCCGATTGCTCGTTCAATTTGTCCACTCTTTACACTCTGCTCCAAAATTAATTGTGTGCATACGACCTTCGTATGATCTGCAATTCGTGTTGCCCTTTTATACGCACAATTGTAACGGTCCTTTATTCAATTTTCTATTTTCTTGTTTTTCCCATTCTATTCAGCTACATTCAATTGTGCGTGTGAATAGGCAGCACAGTACATTCGTGTAGTACATTTTAATTTGTTCTTTTTCACATAATACATGATTTCGACAAGAAAAAAAGTTAATGGACAATTATTCTGTAACTAATTTCAAACAATTCAAGTAGTTCATGAATAATTAAGTACAGTTCCAAATAACAACAACACAAAAATAATGATGGCTGCTACAATCTTTGAATGACCTCATCAAATGGGAAAGATTTGGCTAATGTGCCCAAATTGTATTACGGGCGCCGTGGCGTAGTAGATAAGTGGGTCGACACGTACGCTCGAAGTCTGGTTTCGATTCCCGAAAAAAACATCTTTGATATTTTTACGGCTGTTTCATTTCGAGTTACTGACAAATGACTAAAGAGTTTAATTGTCTCAAAAAGTTTCTCAATCTCGCAGTTCGGAGTCGGCATTAAACTGTAGCCCCCCACGCCCGTGAGTGAACGATAGCACACACCACACGAGTGGTTGCTAAGAAGTTTGGCCCAGGTCCACCTCGAACTGTAGCGCCGCCATTATTATTATTATTAGAATCAATCTTTCAAGGATTTCGAACATGAAGGGAATTGAGTCCTGTTTTTTTATAATTTCAAGACTTTTGAGAATCGGTTCAAAATTCAATCAAATCCATCTGCTTTAAAACCTTTTAAGGCAAATCTTACCCTGCTCATCCAACATCTGTCGTTGCTGCAAACATCGTACGGAACAAATTCGCCAAAAGCATAAAAAAAAATGTCTATATTAAGATATCTTTCACTAACTCCAATGTGAACTCCTTCCAAAAAGGTGCCACATTTCATGCAGATATACCCTAATGATTTGTTCAATCTTCTCGCAACATCCCTTCAGCTCAAGTAACCGAAACAATGTCATGCGACCTAAAATGTCCAAAGCCCATATATAAACACTTGAGCATAAATAAAATCTTCTCCTAACCCCAAGGGACAGGAAAACAAAATCAACCGAAAAGGAAACTTCCTAACTGTCCGCAAAAAGAGCACTAATCTTCGCCCCCACTACGTGCTAAAGAAAAAAATTACATGGAAGGGAACATCCAAGTGTTTGCCAGTTTCTTATCCAATCCCTTCGGGGAATAGGAGGTCGAAGGACATAGCATCCCCCAAGTGATGGCACTATTCTGAACTGAACCCTTTCATTCGAAATCATTTGCCCATCAGCATTTTGTTTCAAACGTCCTTAAGTATTTAACAAAAAAAGTCCAAGTAAATGGTAGCGGTGACGATGGGTTCCTTCAAAACAAAACGAGCAGTCGCCGTATCATTCGTACCCATCGCAGGTCCAGTAGCGGCGCCTTGCCGAAGTTCACTTGTCTTCTGAATGTTCCGCACGGCTTCGCAAAGTGTCAACTCTTGTTCTTTTTCCAAGGATTCTTGCTCGTTTTTACAGTCGCTGAGTCCACCCCCTGGCTGGAGAGGCATGTTGAGTGAGGCCCAGGTCCACCTCGGACTGTAGCGCCCTAAGAAGAAGAAGAAGAGTCCACCCTCACATATTTTATTTCGTTTCACCAACTTGCATGCGTTGTTGTTTATTTCTGCAGATAATTTATGTACATTATGTACTATTTTCCTGGGGAGAAAAAGAACGCCATTGAGTGTCCTTTTTTAGGCAGTTTTTTCCACATCCACACAACACAAGGTGGTCACACCAAGGATCTGCCTTCTCTGGAATCACCAAACTCGCATAATTTTTCAAATTTAGACACTATGAATTATTCAGGCATCCCTTATGAATCCTGCCATCCATCCGTTATGGATATTCGGCTGCGAGAGATGGTTTCGCTCTCGAAGTCTTGTAAGTTTACGAGTGTTTGTAGTGACTGTGGGCCCCTGATTCAGCATCGTCTGTCGCTCCACATTGACTTGCCCTGGCGGTTGAGTAAACTTTAATAATGAAAAGGTGTGTATGAGAGCCTCTCCCCCTTGCTTCCCTTGAAGGATCTTCCCTTTCTTTTGTTGTTTGGTAGATGGACGTGTGGCTGTGTGAGTTTTTGTTGACACGACGATACGGCATTTGCATAGGACTCCTCTTTTCTATTTCGCGCGAGAGAAGAGAATCGAATGAATGAATAGTGGTCGTCCTTTTGTCTGGGACTGCGGATAGCATGGCAACGCTTTCTGGCACCAGCAACCCACTCGTTGGAGAATCACTCTCGCCTCGGGATATCCAAAGACAGACACAGCGTGGGAGAAGTGAGGTTTGCCTTCCTTTCTGGTTTCTGGTGAACTTATTTTCCTGTCATTATCCTGATGTTTTCAAACGTTTCACCTTTTTGTCCACTCCTGCTGTCAATGGGAGACGTGTGCTGCTAGCATAAAGGTCCTTAAAAGCCCTCGAATGGAAAAAAAAGCGGAGAAAGGACTCAACCAGAATAAGAACGACAGTTTCAATGAAACAAAAATAGTCCGTCTGGAGTGAGAGAGGATGTGACGAAGGATTTAGCTCAGGAAGGAGACTTGAAGAGGGGGAAAAAAATCAAAATGAACGCATAATGAAGTGCGATTCGGTGTCATAAACTTCCTTTTGAAGGCGAAATTGTGTGAACCAAGTGAATGCCTAAGCGAACAGGCCTGCTGCTGTGGACTCCCTGAACCGGGTGGAGGACGACCTGGCGGAGTGTAAATATTTAATTTGGACTTCTTTGCCCGTTCGCATGTCCTTATTTCTATGCTCCTCAATTTCTTGGATACGTTCGGGGATTACTTTACATTCATACACACAAAGTCACCGATTAGAACGATGTCCTGGGTGGTCCTTCTTGCGTTAAATTATTTTTTTCATTGTGTAAATTGAAGGCACAGGCCTCAGGAACAGTCACGGCACGGCTAGGACGAGCACAGTAAATTTATGGTGTGTGATTGCACGTCGCGCTGGCCCTCAGGATATCTCCCTGGATCTTATCTCTCCTTCTCTACTTCGTAGTCCTTGTAGGCCCACATCCACACTGAAAGAGAATTTCCAAGGGAATTTTCATGCCGGACTTTCGCATTTGATCCTCGAAAGTGTTGGGAATTTCCATCGAATAGGCACGAATATGGATGAGCAACTTTACGATCATCCTGAGGATAATGGTATGCGAGTGCTGATGGCTTTGCCGGAGTGGCACGTAAATGTTGTGCCCCGAGTTAACTATTTAAATGTTTTGCGCGCATGGACATTGTGTGTATCGCGTTTTACATAAAGAGAACGTGTGCTTACCTCTCATCAAAGGACCCTCGAGATTTTGCTAATGCTACCTGTTCTGCGGATTAATTAAGACTTGATTCTGTTGAGGACGAAGGCGATTTCAAAGCTAAGTGATTTATTAATGATTGGGGATACATTACAGCAGTAAGCAAAAATGTGGAATTAATTGGATATTGAATTCCGTGGCGTTTGAAGATGGATGACAAGTGCTTGAGGAGAATGGTAAACCATGGATCGGGATTTAGGGATTTAATTAATATTAGAAAAACTAAGGGGGACTTAAGTGATGATTAATATTGAGGTGAGCGTGTACAAATTGCGAACTCAACTTTTGGAAAGATCGCGGGAGTTCTTGGGGTCGTGGGGTTTGGTGCTCGTGGTGAGAATCAGTTGTGGATAAATGGGGAGATGAAATATTGGCTAACATTTCCGAACAGTAGGTGTTCCAAAATCACCTAAATATTTATTTGCATTCCGGAAGTCAATAGCAATTCTTTCTTGGGAACCTTTCATTAGTCGTTGATGACACCTTGGATAGCCTTGGATAACACTGGAGACCTTCCGTACACTTATATAAATGGAAAGTTGTTTGAGTTTTTCCGGCTGCACTTGCTGCCTCAGTCTATGTTGTATTTGTCTTACTTACCTACCTAATGTGGCGCTACAGTCCGGGGTGGACCTGGGCCTCAAGCAACAAGCGTCTTTAGCTAGCTGCCTCCAGTTTCGCACGCATAGTTGGTTGAGGTCCCTTTCCATTTGCGCGCGCCACCTGAGTCTAGGTCTTCCTCTACTGCGCCGTCCCTCGTGGGTGGATTCGAAGACTTTCCCGGCCGGAGTATTGGTTTCCATTCGCTCTACATGAGGCATCTTAATCGTTCGATCTTCACCCTTCTGGCTAATTCGATGTCGCTGAACAGCTCGTATATTTCGTTGTTATTTCTTCTCCTCCATTCACCCTCTATGCAGAGCGAACCGAAAATCACGAATCAATCTCATCAATCAATCTCAATCAATCTCAAAGCAGCCAAGAGAATCCTCATCCGCTTTTGACAAAGTCCATGCTTCGACGCCATATAGCAGGACTGGAACGATTAAGGTCTTGTATAGGGTTACCTTGGTTATTCGAGAGAGGGCTTTGTTTATCAATTGCTTTCTTAGCCCAAAGAAGCAGCGATTAGCAAGAGTTATTCTTCGTTTGATTTCAGCGCTGGTGTCATTGTCTGAGTTGATAGCGGTTTCTAGGTAGATATAATCAGGAAAGCGACGCGTGCTCTGATGATCTGTCGAAGCTTGGCGGGCAAATCCTGGGGATGCAGTCCAAGTATTCTAAGATGGATGTACATCTCTATTGTTCAACCTACAATAACCTATGGTCCAATAGAATGGACCAAGAGAACCAAAGCGCGAGGGAGACACTCAGTAAAGTTTAAAGGTTGGCATGCATCTGTATTATTTGTGGGCCGTGTGGGTTCGTGCGTCGACCCATGCGCATAGACTTTCACAGTCTAGGCTCGATACCAAGTTCAGACAAACAATTTTTCAAAAAAAAATTGTTCACGGCTCTACCTCTTTCGAGTCACTGACAATGCTCAAAGAGTATAACTGTCTAGAAAATACTTCTCAAAATCGCCGTTCGGAGTCGGCATTAAACTGTAGGTCCCCTCCACTCGTGAGAGAACAATAACACGCACAACACGAGTGGTTGCTGAGAAGCTAGGCCCTGGTCCACCTCGGACTGTAGCGCCGCCATTATTATTATTATTATATGCATCTGTATTACAGGTACCATGAGAACTCGCCCAACTGCGGCCATGGAGGTGCTACTGGAGCTGACTCCTTTCCATCTAGTGATAGTAGAGTGTGCAAACAAAACAATAATGATAATGGCAAAAGAAGGGATAGGAAAAGACAGGTGCATTACATCGGGGCAATTCGACGCACTACTTAAAAAGCTACCACTTCCGGCCATTCCGAAGGATGACGTGATTAGAAAATTCAACTTCCAAAAGAAATTTACCAGCAAGTTCAGCACCAAAAGGGACTGGAGCAATGAATCCGTGGTCTACAGACTGAGCAGCAACACGGTAAAATGGTATACAGACGGATCAAGAACTGATGAAGGAACTGGAGCAGGAGTTTTTGGACCTAGAACAAAATACTTCGAATCCATGGGCAAATGTACCAGCATCTTTCAAGTGGAAATTTATGCCATAGACAGATGCGCTCAGATCAATCTTGAAAGGAATTATACCAACAGCGACATAGCAACAATGTCGGACATTCGAGCCGCTTTTATTGCACTAGACTCCTACATCATCAAATCCAAGCTTGTATGGGAATGTCTGCAGAAGCTGAAAGAGTTGAGTAGGAGAAACCGAGTTAAACTCTGCTGGATAGCTGGCCATATGGGGATAAAACAATGAAATGGCTTACTCCCTGGCAAGGAAAGGAACATCAGAACCCTTCATAGATCCTGAACCATTCTGCGCTGTAGGAGACCATCTCCTCAGAGAAGAATGCAGGGAACTAGAAAGAAGGCACCGGATTGAAACTTGGAACAACTCGTGGAATGAAGCAGGCCAAGAAACTTCTAGGGCAATATAACCGAAAGAGATTCGAGGCATGCATCAACATGAGCAAGAACAACCTCCGTATCCTTACAGGCTTCATAACGGGGCACTGTATAGGCAGGGAGCATCTAAGGAAACTAGGGGTATCAGAAGAAGATCTCTGCAGATTTGGTGGAGAATTTAATGAAATTCCAGAACATATACTGGGATTTTATGAGGCACTAGCCCACAAAAGAAAAGAAGTCTGGGCAAGTATCTACTATCAGAAGAAGAAATGCAATCACTAGATCCATTTCTCATTCTCAGATTCCTGAAGGAAACTTAGAGAGAATACTCAAGAACAGATTTCTTCACCTATGCGCAATAGGAGTTCATTACCCTCAATACAACTCTGAAAAGAACTGTATTTGAGGGGAACTCGTAATTGTACTAAAGTATGGAAAGGGGCGCAATAGATCTTGAAGGTCGCGGTGCAATATACCCTCAACCATAATAATAATGTATGTTTATCATCGCGCAGGCATTTCTTCATTCATGCTGTACATCTCTGGAATCATTTACCTTCACAGGTACGGTCCAAGACCGAGCACAAACAATTTTGTTCAGCTTGTTTCTCTTACTTGTCCAACTTGAACTGAAATATTTTCCATAAATTTAATCTTAATTTGGTTGCACGTAAATTTATGAAATGCGACCTCGAAATCGAAGCATAGGTGGTGGGTATCGATGTGTATTTCTGGGGTCTTTTCCTATCTGCCGTAGTTTGGCCTATTATCAATTACTCCGGCCTAATACTGCACAGATAGTTACTCGTAACAAAAATTTTCAGGCATTTACACAAATCGACGGAGAAGATTGAAACTAATTGGTTGTTAGTCATGAAGTCCCCTTTGTAAATTATAATTTTCCATCATTAAACCAACTTATTATATAAGTTCAAGCGCCGTGGCGTAGTGGGTAGGTGCGTCGACTCCTACGCTCGAGGTCTAAGGTTCGAGTATCGAAAAAACATCTAACAGTTTTTCACGGCTCCACCTCTTTCGAGTCATCGACAATGCTCAAAGGAAAAAGGTTCTCAAATGGGCTCTGGAGCAGTTGGAAATTGACTCTAATTTTCATCGAAAATTCATCTTCAGCGATTGGGAGAATTTGTCGATTAATGGGTACGTCAACAAAACCAAATTGTCGAATTTGGGACAATACCAATCTACATGGTGGGCGCCGTGGCGTAGTGGGTAGATGCGTCGACTCCTACGCTCGATGTTGTCGGTTCGATTCCAGAAAAATCATCAAACAATTTTTTCACGGCTATACCTCTTTCGAGTCACTGACAATGCTCAAAGAGTATAACTGTCTAGAAAATACTTCTCAAAATCGCCGTTCGGAGTCGGCATTAAACTGTAGATCCCCTCTACTCGTGAGAGAACGAAAGCATGCACAACACGAGTGGTTGCTGAGAAGCTAGGCCCAGGTCCACCTCGGACTGTATATTTATATTATATATATCATAATTTAACACTCGCCCCGTAGTTTATTTTACGATGATTTTGAACTGCTGTGAAATCTTCCTTGGGCGAACAGCAAAATTGTTTGTTCGTCTAAGGGAGGTGTCCGCCTGAGGGACGTGTCGGCATTAAGTATAATTAAGTATAAATTATGGAAAATTAAAATTGCTTCGAGTAATTTTCAAGCAGGATCCATTGAGATTTAGAAAATTCAACAACAGTTCAAATCAAAACAATTGCCAGCATCTCTCCCGAAATAAGTTCCAAATTATGAATCCCCGGATTTTAGAACAAAGCCTTAATTAGGGTAATTGAAACAACGCCTCGTCAAAGAAAAACAAAACTTTAGCGCAAATTTGGCGAAGTAAAAGTTTCGCTAAGTAATTGCAAGAACGTCTTGTAAACCGAGTAAGGGCAAAGAACAAAGTACATGTTTCAAAAACATCCACCAAACAAATGCAAAGTATTCACGTAACAAGGACATGTGAATGTTTTTTTTTTCCAAATTAAGTCATACCTCGAGCCCTTAACTGGAACTGACTCCAAGGAAAGGAGTGGAGAAGAAACGAAAAAACCCAGTCCTCGCAGGAAAACAAAGTCGTTCTGTTAGATTCTTCTGTTTGCCCACCCCATCATGCCGTACTCTCAAGAATTCTTTAAAAGTGAATTTCCTAACAAACTAAACGCTCCTATTTTTTCTTTTCAGAACTCATCAGCGGTCTATCCATGACAGAGATTCGAATACCCAAGCACATAATGCGCTACGAGGATGCAGCTTTGGGATGCAAATACGATTTGGACGGTGAATCACTGTACTCGGTGAAGTGGTACAAGGACGGATATGAGTTTTATCGATATGTCCCTAGGGACATGCCACCGGCGCAAGTGTTTCCACTCCCTGGCGTGGATATTGACGTAAGTTTGCTTTTTTTCCGCCCGAAATGTTCCTCCGATTTGTTAGCTTTGATATTCGCTACCACATCCTATTGCATCCACGTCCTCATTTGTTTTTGTTGAAATTAACTGCACTCGCTGAGCATGTTTGAACGTCTGTAAAGAACGTGAACGAAATTAAATGAGTTAGCACTGGGTGCCAGAAATTAAATGGGAAAGGGAGCAAACGAACAGCAGAAACTAAATATCTGAAGCGTTTAAGTGAAACAGCAGTTAGTGCAGCGCAATCTGTTGGTGCTTGTGTAACGGACGTCATCGCCAGGGAATTGCAGTTTCCGGTCACGTATAGTCTCTAAATATCGAACTGACAGTTTAGTAGTGTCTGTTGTGTGTACACGAGTCTGCTCTGGCTCTGGAAACCGCAGTGAAGTCAACAATATTTGGAGTTCATTGCTCTTGAAGGAACAAACAATCCCATAAAATGTTTTCGACATCTTGATATGTTTCTGTTGGGAGGGGGAATTTTTTGATTTAGCTTCCGGAACTTTTATTCGTACGTATATTTCACTGCACTTGGAGGTGGTGATGAACAGGGCAAACGTTTCAACCTGAGGGTGACCAGATTAGAATGACAGGAAACGAATTTTCAATAAATTAACAACGGTGTGAGATATGAAAACCTGATTCTGGCTTCATTTTGAAGCTATATTCATGCCATTATGTGAGAAGAGCACAGCATTTAATTGGGTGCCTCGGCTTCGTTGGCACTGTTTCAAGTTGTCGGTCCAATTTTTGTTGACTCGGTCCAACATGTGCATCTTAATTCCTACAATAACGTCTCCAATGTTGAGTTCGAACTCCTCCAAAGTGGTTGGCTTGTTAGTGTAGGCTAAGGACTTGACATAGCTCTAGAGAAAATAATTAATTAGTGTCAAGTTGTGGGCAATTGATGAACGCCCACCGTGAGATAACCCAGTCGCCAAATTCCTTCTTTACAACTTCGAGCGTTGTGTTGCTTATATGGCATGTAGCGCCATCTTGCTGGAACCACGGTTTGGATATATCGATGATATCGAGCCCTGGCCACAAAAGTCGGTCTACATCGCTTTATACCTCAGACAATTTACGGTAACGTCGTCTTCTTTTCCATTTCTAAAGAAATAAGGTTCGATAATGCCGGCATGCCATAAACCACACCACGCATCAGACAGTCAATCTTTGTGAATGCATTGATACTTGGTCGAACACTTTTGGATTGTGGTTGCTCCTGCAACGGCAATTTTGTTTGTTGAAATAGCCGCTGAGCCAATAATAGCACCCGTCCGAGAAGTTGGCGGCAAATTTAGCCAATATCCGGATTTTCGGCAACATTTCCAGCACCCAATTAACAACCTCACGATATTGTCCGTGCTCGTCCGGTTTCAATTTTTGCGCCGGCGCACTCTTATACGGATGTAGCCCCTGATTAGACTGAAAATCAGGTTGATTCTCTGGTGATGCTGAACCCAGGTGATCGGCGCCGAATCGACATTTCTGGATCTTCTTAGATACTGGCGGCTATGTTTTCTTCATTTCGCACCAATCTCTGTCTGGTTGATGCCCTTAGGTCCAAAAGAGTGTACTAGCACTCAAACTTTTCCACGATGCGAAGAATTGACTGCACATTGCAATCATGATGACGACCGGTTGTGAGACCACGTTTGCAACTGAGCCGGAATTTCGATAACACACTTTTTAGTTTGGCAAGCGTGAAACGGTGCATGATGAAATGGGTTACTTTGACAGCTGCTGCATTTCTATCTCCCTCCTCTTCTTCTTCTTCTGATGCGCTGCAATCTGGACCTGTGCTGTAACCAACAAGCCTCTCCAACTGCCTTCAATTACGCACGCCAAATTGCCTGAGCTCTTTCTCCGTTTGTGTGTGCTACCAGTTTCGTGGGCGTCCTCTATTGCGTTGTTTCACGGCCACGGAGTTGAAAACTTGTCGGGGTGGAGCAGTGTTGTCTATGCGCTTTACATAATCTAGCCATCTTAGGCTTTTAGACTATCAGATGATGGAACGATGAACGTGTCCCAAAAAGGGAAATGAACGTGGAGCACGTTTTCTTTGAATGTCCACGTTATGAGGATAAAAGAGATATTTTGCAGGAAAAAAATTTGGTGAACAGCCGACACCAGATAACGTAGTTGAGTATATGTTAAAACGCGAAGATTATTGGGCTGCAGTAAACGGTGCAGCAGTCCGAATAATGTGCGATATTAGGAATATATAATTTAACGACATGTCAATGATTATTTCTTAACAATTTAATAAAGCGTTTGCAGAAAGTCTCCATTTTGCATGGGAGGTCTGTCATAAAGGTCCGTTGCTGGTTTCAGATAACGTTCAAACGATTCCTTTTTGAAACCAGACTAAACTGATAAAAGAAAGATCCCTTAATCGGAAAATTGCCCCCAATTCCCTCCTTCTTGGGTTCTCCATCATAAATCAATTAATCTTCCGACTAAATCCGTTTAGCGCAGCTATTTATAAAGCCTTTCATTTTACATCCCAACTGCAGGCAGAGACAATCTCATTTGGCGAACCAAAAGGATGATGCATCTTAGTCCACCACACCCTTAAGCCGAATATCCTCTTTCTGCAGTGCACACAAATCCCTCTACAGATGCGACATATCCTCCCTAAGACTGCTTCAAATTAATCATTCCACATCCTGCAGCTGACAATTAAAATCGTTCGTTTTTTCTTTCACCATAATTATAATTTATTTCCTCACCATAATTCGTTCGCTAGTTGCATCATTCGTGCAACCCCTCTAGCAGCACCTGATATCCCATATGCACCTCTTGTGATCGTGGGGAAAGAAAGGACGAGAGGAAAATAAAATCCAAGGGTAATAGGTCCTGAGTCCTGTTGTAAGCTTTGTTCTCTTCATCCAGCCCCATCGCAATGTATCACAAACGAGCAGAAAAATATGAATGAGAGCGTATTCAACACCATCATCACGCCGCCAAAGGGATGGCGATTACTTGGCAGGCCCCGCCAGGACCAAGCGGAAGTTAGCTGAACCATAAAGTTAAACCAAGTACTTTGTTGTACGCCATTAGTGTTTGGTTGCAGAGCACCCGCAAAAAAGAAAACAGGCAACATTCCGAGCAGAAAGGAAAACTTTTCCGCACAGCTGCAGGAGAGGCAGTTGGGTTATGGTATAAATTTAATAAGCATTCGCTTCGTGACTTTTGTCGCAATTCACTGCGAAAATCTATACATTCATAGATCGAGCAACTTCCACGTCCGATCGTACTCAGGACTTTGGCGCAATTTACCACCCGCCGCCAGTCATTCAGCAGGTCAAAGGATCCGTCTGCAGCTGGGCCTTGCTTGTGATTCTCGCAGTCTCTCAAATGAGTGTGCAGGCGAGCCAGATTATAGGTGCGGAGATAAACGAGTTAAATGCGTATGAGTTTCTGTGTTACTTCCTCAGGACATACACCCCAGAACAAGTGCCACGATGAGGGCGATAAAAACCAGAAGTTTTCCCTTTTCTGCTCTCGATAGTTGGGCTGCCGAGAAGCGGTCTGCTGTGAGTGGTGCAAAGTTATCCCGTTGTTGTGATTATAACTTTTTTTTTCTGAACTGAACTTCTCACTTTCAGTGTTGAGTTCACGTTTATTGAAAAGAATTTGCGGATGGACAGTTGTTAGAAAAAAAAAGAAACAACAACAACAACAGACAAGCAAAAGGACAAACTCTACGCACAAAGAAGAAGAAGAACATGAAAAACAGAAAGAAACTTGCCGTCCCTTTGAGAAAGTTTTGTTCAAAGTTTGCGAAGATCGCTGCTGTTGAGGAAAACTTTTGCATAATTTAATGAAAATATACACTTTAAGCATCATGTTTTTACATTTTTTCTTAATCTCTTCCGCACTTTCTTTCTCCCCCTCGTGTAGCTGGCCAATTCAACAGACAATATTGTTGTCCTTAGGCGGGTGACACTTCAATCGACCGGTCGCTACAGATGTGAAGTTTCCGGCGAAGCGCCATCATTTCAGACTGTTTCCGGCCACGAGGACATGGTTGTTGTTGGTAAGTGTACACACATTTTCGAAGCATTTAAATATTTTCCACCCCACTCCAAGTCCGTCATCCTTTGAATGGATCCAGGGATTCAGTTTAATTTCATTATTCTGTGGGTTATTGGCCATTTTCTGCAGTAATTGTTATGGCAACCATTATCTGTTCAACCGGAAATGATGACGCAGCGACAAAAGATGAAAATTTAATTGTGATTTTATTGGGTTTCCAACGTCAATGAAGTTTCCTCAACTCATCCAAAGACGTCGTTCGAGTATGAATGCTTGCTGTGCAGATAGAACTTTGGTGCATCGGATGCGATTGTTTGGCAAACTAGTTCATTAAGTATCCTCAGTATTGGTTTCTCTCCTTCTGGGAAGTTGTGGGATAGACTTATGTAACGAAGTCATTGAGACTGTTAGAGTAGATGGGAGGAGAGTGCTGTCTTCCTTGTTGTGGGGAGGTATTAATAAATGGAATTAGATGACATTAATCAGATTTTCCTTGACCCAGTTGGGGATTTGTTTTGGGGTATAATCAGTTAGGTTGGTTTTGGGGGATTGCTGTCATCTCCAAGAGCAGAAGTAGTTAAAGTGCAGCTGATTCTCCACAAGAATTAAGTGGGGTTTATGACATAGCACAAGTTGTGTGTGTGTGGATGCCTGGGGAGCACTACTTGTAGCTATGGACTTGATGAATTTAAACGAATCGTGCACATTAATTTGAATAGCAGTTGAAAGGACTCGAGTTTAAAAATCCTGGGGGATAATTTTGAAATCCCCTGACAGCTAGAAACTGAGGAGATTACTTTGAATGGATGCACGTCATGACTTGGTATTTAAATGGTCTGCTACTCTTAAAATATACATTCCGGGTCATCAAATTCAGATGAATTGCAATTCGAAATTAGTTTGAGAACATTTTTGTAATGCTTGCGAATATAATTTATGTCGAAAACTAATTTTTTTTTTGTTTTTCAAAGATTGGACATTTTCAGATTTTTTTGTTTTAACTATCCCGGAGTTGACCATGCGATGGATGAATCCCTAAAACTCTGATTGACCTACAATTTGCACTCCGCTCATACGACAACAACTATTCCTTTACAAACTTTATAAATCTCGGGTAAGAAGAAAATTGTTGCTTTAACCGTATTTTGAATACCAAAGTGAAAATGATAATGATAATGAACAAATGCATAGAATCCTATGCAATATGCCTTAGGTTTAATTTTAAGTCCATTTGACGCTGCCAAGATCATCGCTCATTACCTCTCGCTCATCAATGCTCCGACATTCTTAAACTTCGCAAAACCCCCAATCGGCTGACAAGAATCGCACGCACAACACGGTTGGCTGTCGAAAACGGTAGACATTTAACAAATGACAACTTAACAAGTGCCCAGTTTAAGTAAGGCACCAGATTTTAAACAAATTTGCCCAGCAGCTTCACCACTTAGAAATACACTCGGGCTAATTCGAGCGGCACAAATGCTCGGTAAATGGAATAACAAAGAGTGAGTATTTTTGTTGTGAATATAAATGATTTTATTTCACAAGTGGGTTATAAAAATATACGAAATGTTCATATATTGCTCAGAAGCTAGTCCCAGGTCCACCCCGGACTGTAGAGCCGCCATTATTATTATTTCTTACAATACTTTGCTCCCTGTTTTATGTAGTAACCGCATGAGTTAAAGGTAGACTAGTTCCCAATCGACTGGTTTTATTCGTCGTGCGGAATCTATGAAAACTATAAGATAATCGCTTGAATTTTTTGCTGGATTAGTTGTGTCATGCTGAAATAACTATCGGCAGTTCCTCTTGCCTTTATGAGTTTTTGTGTGAGTTGGTTTGGTTTAAACATTTATAAATACCTCCTAAACATTTAACTGCGCAGCTTCATTAATAAACGTATGAAAAAAAAATGTTTTTTTTTGATTATTGGGTAATACATATATATCATTTAATATATATGTATAATTTTTCCATTTAAATTTATGGTGTTGTTTAATTATACAAATTATTTAATTATTAAAATATTCATATAAATAATTTTAATTTTTTTTATTAAAAAGATTTATTCAAGAATAGCTTAATAAATTAATTAATTAATTACGTTGATTATTATAAATACGAAATTTAAAAGTTTTATTTTAGCTTAAATATTTATTTCTAATTTATATTATATGTAAACTGTGTGAATTTATATTTATTTAATTAATATATTAATATGTTTTATATATATTAAATTAAGTTAATAATTTTTGTTTATTTGCAATTATTAAAATAATTAATTTAAGATATTTAAAAAATAGAAATATGTATTAATTAATATTAAAAAAATTTGTGGCAGCAGTTGCGGTTTAAAAGAATCATGAAAAATCTTTTAATAAAGTAATTGGAACATTTGTTATTTTGATTTTGACGTTTGGTTATATAAAGGGTCTTTTTTTAAATGTTTCCTATCTTTATATTTAATCAAAACTAAGTGTGTGTGAGTCATCATCGAGTTTGTTTATTCGTTTGAAATGCCTTTCGATGACATTATGTACGAAAATGCCGACTGCAGCTTCTCTGGGTGGCGCCCATACGAAATGTCGAGTTTCCCATGATTCTGGTGTATAAATCAGCTGGGTGGCACGTAGCGCCGTCCTGTTGAAACCCCATGTCGTTGGTGTCCATATCATCCAATTCAGGCCAAAAGAAGATCCTTGCCTATAGGGTTCACCGCTGACGGTGATGGACTGGTCAACTTCGATGATGGACCAAAGACACCGCCAGCTTATAATCCACACCAAACCTTGATTTTTTCGGGATGCATTGGATGCTCTTGGATCTCATATGGATTGGTATTCTCCTAAATTCGAAAATTTTGTTTGTTGGTTTGTTGGCGTACACATTCATCCAGAAATAGGTCCCATCGCTGAAGATGATTTTTTGATGAAAATTAGGGTCAGTGTCCAACTGGTACAGAGACTTCAGCGAACACAATTGGTTGTCTATAGTCGTTGACCTTGAGCTCCTGAGTCAGCTGGTCCAGGACCAAGTCGCGAGGCTAAATTCGCCAAGTTGTGGTCTGCGAAAAGCCAAGTTCTTTTGAGCGACGCGAATTCGAAAGCCTCACATTCTCTTGCACACTCTCACGGACAGCGGCGGTATTTTATGTTTTTTTTTTATATTTTATGCTGGTTTATCGTTTACTGAACAAGTGGATACAAATTTATCCACCACACTGCGGATAGTCCTCTCGGTAGGACTCGACCGTAACATGGGCGAAATGCGCGAAACTTTGCCCGTACGTCCTGTTCGAGTGAGTGTCCTACTCATTCTGATAAACAAATTTCATCATTTGCACCTGTTGTTCAACACTATGCCCATCCATGGTGATATCCCAAAATAGACTGAATAAGTGGCAGCCACGACTTCCGAGACGTGCCTTGAATACAATTCCATCAGGTTGGCGACCGTTTGGCGGACCCAAGACGATGTGGTTGGACCAAGTCCAAAAACTCACTTGGTAACCCTTGGGCATAACTCCTGATGAGTTAGAGTCAACTGACTCGTTAGAGTCAGAGCCTAGACATCTGCATCGCGTGCGTGCATTGCCTCCGCGACCACTTTAGTGGAACATGCGGGCCACGAAAATTAATAAATAAATTAATAAGTGGCAGCCAATTTGACACATGTAGCTTCAACACTATAGCCGCTATCAACTGTCAAAGTTCGGAAGTCCCTATTGGAAGACCATTATTACTTGCAGACCCAAGACAGCTTGGTCTAGACGATTGGTAGCAACGTGCCAATCACCACAAATGACAGACAACTATAGCTCGGGCCCATGGGACGTACATATGTCCGATAAGTAAGTAAGCAGCAACCGGTAAGTCGCTGCCACTTAGAATGTTTCGACTACCGCGTAATTCATTGCACCTCACTCCCCATTGCTCATCATTAATCAAAATCTGAAGATAGATTTCGCAGTAAGCTTTTGATACCCCCTTTCAACGAGAGCATGAATTAATCATATGCGATACACAAGTTGCATTCTGATGCTCATTGGCTTAATTGATCCTTTAAGCAAATGGAATCCTTACTCCGTCCTCATCCTCACTTGTGGATTGTTCCAAATGAATCCACAAGGCTGTCGCTTTGAAGTGACTTTCAAGGATGTGACTCATATTAAATTCCGCTCACTTTTGAAGATTAAATCAATTATTTACATGACCGACTCGAGTGATGATACACCAAAGCCAACGCTTCATTTCCCTACGCCTATTCCTCACTTCCCACAAAGCTATGAATCCACACCGACACTGTTTCCAAATTTTGTGGTTAATGAGCAAAAACTTCTGGAATATTCCTCCTCTGAACGAGTATCTATTAGTTCCTCGTTGAGGTCATGCCATCACCACAGCGGTTGGTTATGAAAAGAAAGTTTGCCCGGATGCTGCTCTCACGATGTATTTGGCCTTGATGGGGAAACAATTTGAAACCGAACCCAACGATTTTCGTATCGGGTCGGTACCAGCGTCGATGTCGATGCTAATTCAACACCGCCACCGTAGAGTCAAGGATAATTACAAATTTATGGTGTAAGTGCTCTCCGTGGACAGTTGTTTCGAAAAATGAGTGTACTACACGAAGATCCTTCCATGTCATGTTCCAAATTATTACGAAAAACAAATTTAATAAATAATAACAAGGACACTCTTCTCCTGGCTACGAGATATCGATTTTCGTCGGCACATCTGGAAGGTTCAAGTACGCGAACGTAATTATCCTCCCGCAAGGACACACTGCCACTGGTGCTGCTTCATAATGGCAGTGTGTCAGCTTTCCTTTCTATTCACATCGCTCCCAAGAGAAGAGGTAGTTCCTCAATCCTCTTCCTGTCGACTTTTAGTTAATTGGGGTGAATTGCGAGGACTGAGCTCCACCTCTACCGCCAGAGAATTGTCATTTTCCTCCGCTCATCCTTTCAGACCTCAGCTGCGACACAGAGTGGCAAGCCAAACTACTGAAATGGCAACCTCGAAAAGTACACACAAATTGTGCAGTGTTTGCGAGTGTGCGGGGTGGCAGTGAAGAGCTGCGGAGGTTAGTGAAGGACTGTGCAAATTTGCACAGCCTCCCGTGCTGTTTCAGTTGTAATCTAACCCTAATTCATTTAAATGAATTTGTGTAGCGAGGACAATGGCGCTGGTGGGAGGACTGGCGGTTATCGGGTGGCTTGTGAAACGTGTGCCGCAGGTGAATGTGTCCGTTTGGATATGTTCGTTTTTTTGTCGAAAGCACTCAGCAATTTATCGTCGACAACCGCATAGATTCATCGAATTCGCCCACTGACGTCCTCCCTGCTTGTAATTTACGACACCTTAGCCTTATCTCTTGTGGTTCTTTTAATGGACACTTCAGCAAAGTCCAACTGTACGCAGTCGGAGGACCCGATGGCAGAGGAATTGATACCCGGATAGGCCGAAAAAGGGGCGGTTGTGGTCACGAATCGGAACGGTGTTGTCAGTGATTTGTGGTGACTGCATGGGCAACTCAAAGTGGATGATAATTAATTTTGTGTTTTCTTCTAGCCTTCAGTTTCTCTCTCCTTCATTCAACTCCATGTTTGAAATGAACAATTGCAGACTCCTGTGTTGACGGTTTTTCTCCTTGTGTGTGTGGTAATGTGCAGTCGGCTGACTTTTTCAGGTGGAAGTTGTGGATATTTGTGAGAATTTAGTTTGGTTTCGGTAGAGATTGTTTTAATTGAACTTTTTTCCGAATTTTTAACCAAAGTATGCAGTTGAAGTTTTGTTTGGAGTTTTGATTTCATTGAAAATGGTATAGTTTTAGACGACTGGTAACATAATATTCGAGAAGTATTTTCTTGTCGGTGGAAGTATAAATATTTTCAAAAGAACAGTGCCGCATATCTCACAGTTCATGCTATGGTGTCCATTTCGTTAAAAATAACTTTAAAAAGCAGCGCCTTCGATTGGCTTCCATCTTCTCAAGATTTGATGTAATTATCCCTTTAAACTTGCGCATGCAATTGAATCGAGCATTCTTATGCTTATGGAAAATACAGAAAGAGGAACTGTGGAATTAAGCCTGGAACCCTGCGAGAATTTTATGTGAATGAACTTAAGAATGCTTCCAACATCTGCTTGAGCAACACCTTATTTCATTCATAACATTAAAAGAATACAAAATGAATACTTTTCTACTTTTTTGAATGGTAGATCTAGGATCCGAGAGCCTCCAATGCATCCCGAAAAAATCACTGCTTGGTGTGGGTTTTGGGCTGGCGGCCCATCGGTCCATATTTCTTTGAGAACGACGTTGACCAGGTGATCACCGTCAACGGTGAACGCTATAGGTCGATGATTACCAACAAATTGGCCTGAATTGGATGATATGGACACCGACGACGTGTGGTTTCAACAAACGGCACTACGCGCCACACAGCTCGAGCCATATTGGAAGCTCTCCACGAGCGATTCGAGGGCATGGTCAGCTCAGGTGGAGGTGATGTAAACTGGCTACCGAGATCGTGCGGTTTGACCCAGTTAGACTTTTCTCGCGGAGGCTTTCTGAAGTCGCAGATTTATTCACAGATAACATAACCCATGTCATTGTTTAAATTCAGCCTAATTTTGCGCCTGGGTCATGGGAAACTGGACATTTTGGATGGGTGTCAGCCAGAGAAGCTGCGGCAGGCATTTTCTAACATAATCATCAATAGGCCTTTCAAACGTGTAAAAAGTTTTGATGATATCTTACACATGCTTAGTTTTATTTGAATAGAAAGATAGGAAGCGTTTAATGAAAGACCCTTTAAAAGCAAATTGATTTTGCAGACAGGGCAAAAAGCAGATTAGATTCACGACCGAAGTTTTTGCGCGATTTTTGTTACCAAACTTGTTATTAGAAAACGTTTTTGAATATCGTATTTATACGAGAAAAAAAATTGTATTTATCGTTCGCGTATTGTTACGCAGTTCCTGTTCCTCTTGTTCACTTGGCTGCAGAACTCTTCGCTAGCTCCTTATGTCTTTTATGAGTCTTTGATTCTTTGTTGTCTACTTTGCACAATTTTCGCTTAGCATGGTCTGCTCGGTAGATTAATTTCCAGGACAACCTTCGCAATGAATCGGAGTAATGCCTGATAGAAATTGTGACCCTCATGTGAACTAAAATGTCCTTACTATTGAATCAGATTGTTCAGGCAAAAATCTCAAAATAGTGTTTGATTAAAGACTTTGCTTCCCTGCCAGTAATATAATAATAATGGCGGCGCTACCATCCGAGGTGAACCTGGGCCTAGCTTCTCAGCAACCACTCGTGTTGTGCGTGATATTGTTCTTTTACGAGTGGAGGGGACTTACAGTTTAATGCCGACTCCGAATGGCGAGATTGCGAAGCCAGTTTTATTCTTTCAGCATTGTTAGTGACTCGAAAGTGGTGGATTCGTGAAAATATTAAATATATTTTCATGGGAATCGAACCCAAGCTTCAAGCGGAGGAGTCGATGCACTTACCCATTACGCCACGGCGCCCACTTATGGCAAGTTACTTCCACAATATCACAAAGGAATCTCATTTCAGCAGCTTTTTATCACGATCTTATGCTTTCGATCATTATCCAAGTTGCATGACTATATTTGAGAGTTGAAGCAAACATCGAATTAAAAATCGATGAGTTGGTTTTAATTCAAATTCCGTGCATCCTGAAAATGAGTCTGCCAAATTATTTTGAATCAGATCCGGCAGGGTAAATCCTTCAAGAATGCTAAGCGTTACCCTTCTCGTCATTCGTGAAAAAATATCCCGTCGTAATTGAGTTTTTCCATTTGTTTCCGGAGGACTTCACCTAAATACAGTGAAACCTCTCACTGTTGACAGCTACCTTAGGCGGACAAAAATGTGGTCCCTATCGCTGTCCACCCAAGGGAGGTTTCACTGATTACATTCCTCAGAAAACTTTAATTCGCTGGGATCATTCGTTTAAATATTTAAACAAGTCGTCAAAGCTCTTGCCAAAATTCCCATATTTCAAACAGGTGAATTATTTTGCTGAATAACAAAATACGCTGATCCTGAACCCAACACCCCGAACGTAAAATTCCTTAATTTCCCAGGAAGCTTTAAAAAAAACACAAAATATATGACGTCAGCATCCGCTGTGTAATGATACAACAGCTCAAATTAAGATCGTCACCCCGCTGTAACTAGAAGACATTTTTTATTTTCGTAAATTTTGGCTAATTACGTTAATACCTCCATTTCTCACTCAAATCTCATTCAATTCATTGTCATCGCAGCACAAACAAACAAATAAAAAATTGCAATTTTAATGTGCCTCCACGACTTAATTTTAACGACTAAATTAATTAGTAAATCTTCCCCGAAAAGAATGCCCTTCCCAAGGAATCACTTCCACGCCAGGCCGCTGGCGAATCATGAGACACATCAACTACACCCAACCAGAGGAATATCTTCAAATTTACGGCCACATTAATTTAATTCATCCGCAATAAATTTCACAAGAAATTAACTTAAGAAGTTACTAACGCACCAAAGGCCCCTTCTTTGGTGTGCCGAGACCGGAAGCCGCCAAGAGGAAAAAAGATACAATACTTAGGGAACATGTTGTAGAGTAAAAGGACACGCAATGGGGACAAGAAAAAAATAGGAAACGAGAACACAACCTCGGTGTGGCGCAACAACACGCCTCGTCGTGCGTTTCTAGACGTTGTTGTTTCCGACTCTTCTTTTAATTAATTAAATTCTTCTCATTTGTGATTTTTAATTCGCCCGAGTCCAAAATAGGACGCATCAACAGCAGCAGCAGCACGAAAATGAGGACAACGCAGGCGGGGCGCTAGACGCTCACACACTTAATGACGGCAGTTAAGCGCAAAATGAGGCACATTTCGGCGGTATGATGTGTGTGCGTCAAGTGAATTTAATTCCACCGCCACTGATGTGACGCCAAAAAGGACGAATTGTATTTACAGAGGTTGAAAATTAACAGCCCCCTGTTTGTCACTGCCCATTTCGTGTCCTTTTCGCATACATTTCAGCTTCTTTTTTGCACATCTCTTAATTTATTTGGGGAGGAAGGGAAGAAAAATGAGTGCCGGATGCCAGATGAAAGGAGATGCAAAAGCAAACTCAAGATAGCTGACTGGCTTCGTAGTGGATCACCGTTTGTGTGTGTGTGTCCCAGTTCCATGCAAGGATACATAAAAGAAGAACCAAATGGCAAGCGCTAAATGTGTAGGCGGCTGCGGGAGATTCATTCGCGTCCTTGTAATAAATTCCAGCGATTTTTCTTCACAGGAATTTAGTTTTTTTTCCTGCCCTCTGTTGTCTGCACTTCCACAAGGTGATGTACATTCCACAGCCGACACGAAACCGCTCCCCCACCCAACCCTACGCCCTTAACCACTGCCAGAGACATTTAATTGAATGAATAAATCTTCATTTAAAATTCCGCTAAGTCATGAGTTGAACTGCGAACGAGCTGCGGGGGTATGCGATACTTCGAAGAACAACAACGACGGCTACATCTGCTGCACACCAGAGAGCAGGGCTTCGAAAGTCAAAGGACAAGGACGTGCAATATCTCGTGCCATTAAAAATGCAAAATCCAAGCATTCGTAAGTCCTTTCCATCTAATGCGCCACTGCTACGTCGGGCATAATGACGCGATGGAACAGACCCCAATGCAACGACATATACATAAATAATGAAAAAATAAAGCGGAGGGGCCGCGAAAAATGTCCTTGTTATTCGTGACGAATGGGATCAAGGGGAGTAGTTCATGGAGTGGACTGGTGTATGCACGCCTGCACATAGATGCAATCGGGGGCCAACGAACTGCCACGGACGATGTGTAATTAGGCGTCCTCCGCTGTGTGTTAAGTTATGGCCAAATGCCATAGAAATGCAAAATAATTTACTCTGACTTGGCGACGTCAGTCTCGTTCATATCTTCCTCTTCGAATTTTTCATTTGCGTCTTGGCAAACGTACAGCCGGTGACTCTTTGGGATATAGATACTCTCTTAGCTAGGTTTTACTATTAAGTTTAAATTTATTATCGTGTTTCATTTGATATCATTGCAGAGTTGCGGAAGAAAAGGCAGGAGACAGGGTTGGAGAACACATTAAGAAACGGGGGTAATTTGTTTTTGATGCGGACTGGGCTGCGCGCCAAATGAGAAGATCCATAAACAAGTTAGGAAAAATCAAATTGCAAATTTCTTATGAATATGCACATGTACATGAGCATATGTTAGTTAAAAGCGTTAGCAAATTGCGAAGAGGGTTTATCCGACCTCTAATGCTGTCTTCGGTTTTTCAAATTTTGTCCTTTCTTTTTATCAGGCCAGCGATCCTTGAAGGTTCCGAGCCTGAGATAAAGCTGCCTTCTATTCTTGACGGTCCCGGGCACGCTGCTTCTGGTCGTCAAGACTAAGTTGTCTTACGTCCGTAATCTCTACACCGGAGGTTCGGTCTGCCTCTCCTTCCCGAGCCTGGAGACTGGGTTTCGAAGACTCTCTTAGCTGGAGCATTGTTGTCCATACGCTTGATGTGGCCGAGCCAGTGTAGTCGACAGATTTTTGCCTTCCGGACTATATCCACATCTTGGTACAGCTATTAAAGTTCGCGGTTGTGTCTTCTTCTCCATTCGACTTCTTCGCAGACAGGACCAAACATCCGTCGCAGAACCGAGAATCTGCTCTGCCGTTTTACTTTTCGTCCAGCACTCCGCTCGATACAACAATACTGGTAGGATAAGCGTCTAGTAGAACATGATTTTGGTCCTTCGAGTCAGGAATTTGGACCCTAGCTGTTTCGACAGACAACCGATGTTGCCAAGGGAGACTCTGCGACGAATCTCCATCAAGATGTCGTTTGTGGAGTTCGCATTTGCCCCGAGGTAGAAAAACTCCTTAACTACCTCGAAATTATAACTGTCGATAGTCACATTTTGACCAAGGTGTTTCACGGACCGATTTTTTGTCGACAGCATATATTTTGTTTTGTCCTCATTCACTCTAAGATCAGCTCTTTCTGCTTGATCATCAATGGCAGTAAGTGTTTCTACAACGCCCCGCTGGAAACGAGCGACGATGTTGATACCATCTGAGTAGCCCAGCATTTGTACTGTTTTGTAGAAGATAGTGCCTTCTGCGTTTACACCTGCACTCCGCGCTATCCTCTCCACTACAAGTTTAAAGAAGTCACACATCATCAGTCAGCACAGTAATCAAGCACAAAATTACTTTTCCCAAGCATTGTCTCCTTGGACTCAATAGACAATCGACTGGCACTGGGGCTTCTCGCACAGCCAAGTTGGCTTTAAGAAATGGCATAATTATCCCTGTTAAAATGGTGTCCCGGTACTAAATGGTGCAAATGTATGGGTCTTTTCAACAGCTTTTTTCGGGAAGCTTTTGATGGCTTCGGACGAAGGTACTTGATCTTGCTCCAGTTTGTGTTGAAAGTGACTGGAGAAGACATTTAAGCTACGAAGTATACGTGATGTACGGCGACATCGGCAAGCCCAGGCTTCTAAGGATCCAATGCCTAAAGTGGCTAGGCCATTTAGAGCTCCCGCCCTGAAAGTCTTCGGTTCTAACTCGGACGGAAAATTGATCGTTGACATAAGCCCAATGCTTCGAAAACCCCAAAGACTTTAAATCACGCCAATCGATTCTGATCACCAAATTTGAAAAGGAAATTGAATCGCTCCTTGGGCTGTATGTCAGTTAGTAGAGTCTTGTTGGAACCGCATGCTTTTTGCATCCATCTTGCACTTTAGTCAAGAAAGAATGGATAATCATGCCGCGGTAGCATGCACTCTGAATAATAATATAATAATTGTTGCGCTACAATCCGCCGTCGACTTGGGCCTAGCTTCTCCGGAACCAGTCGTGTTGTGCGTGCTATTATTCTTTACGAGTGGAACGGACCTACAGTTTAATGATGACGCCGAACGGCGAGATTGAGAATATTTTCTAAACAGTGAGCATTAGGAGTGACTCGAAAGATTCAAAGCCGTGAAAATATCAAAGGTGTTTTTTTTTGAGAACCAATCCCGGACTTCGAGCGTAGGAGACGACGCACTTTCCAACTGCGCCACGGCGCCCACATTTACATTTCTCTGACGTTCGGTAAAAAGGTCTTAAGTCGGAAACTGCAATTTTTCGTAAAACCAAAATGCTCCTTCTGGGCAAAATTAACTTTTTCCTCATGGGCAAAATAAGAGTGATAATGTTATGAGCAGTGTAAAAAATATGTTCTTCTATTGTTTCAAGCGCCCTAACTCATACGACATTTCTTACACGAGCTTCTTGAATTTGTCAACGTTTTCATCGTTAACAAACCCAAATAAACTACCATTTTGTGGACCTCTTTTGAATATTCATATTTACATACTTGTGCTTGCAACATATATGATTCCCTGTGAGTCTTCTGCAATTAATACAGCACGCGGTGCTTTGCTTCAAACATAGAATAAAGGAAATTTATTTGCAATAATCGTAGAGAACTCAAAATTATGAATCGGTACTGGTACTGGTACTGAACAGGTACTGACGACAAACTGAGTTAAAGCTCGTTCTCAACTCTTGTTAGGTTAGCAATGCAGTTCTAAATATACCATTAAGAAGTATTTAAGCAAATAAGGGATCAAGAGTACTGTTTTATCCTAATTTTTCGTTGTACTTGGGCGTATACGTAACATTTTTTTTTTCCATCATTTTTGTCATTTATACAATTGTAATTTTTTTCTGAAAAGAAAAGCTGATCACAAAAGAGTGAAATGCAGTACTGAGAATTTTCAATTTGTCCGTTATATTTACAAAACAACAACCGCTGCTTCGGTTTCACCGCTCCTTTATAAGGTGATCACGCGATGACACCCATAAGTTAGAGGCTTATAAGCCACCAACTTTCTTGTAAAAGCCGACGAAAATGTCCCATGATAACTTCCCTGTCACACCAACCTAACCTTACACTTCGACACCGTTAAAGACGAAAACTCTCCATAGGCAAAATGTCAAAGTCAAAGTTTAATACATTGTGACTAGACAGTGTCAGGCAGTTTGTGCGAAGTCCACGGGGAAAAGACTCTTGTTTGTGTTTTACAATTTATTCGGGTGTGCACGAGTTATAATACCGCAGCTATTATTTTTTGCACACCACTGTATATCCAAGCGCGTCCCACAAAAGCAATTCCCCACAATTGTAACCAAATCTTTCCACACTACCTTATCCCGCATACAAATTTACGTTCATTATTTCTTTTGCAGTCACCCCAAAGCGTGGACCACAAATCACTGGCGGCCAACCCCGCTACCAAATCGGAGATATCGTTCGAGTCAATTGCACCTCAGCACCATCGAAACCAGTCTGTCATCTCAGCTGGCTCATAAATGGTGTCCACGCCAATCGATCATTCCTTCGGCAGTATGACAGTATTGTTGTCGGACGTGAGGGATTAGAGGTGGCAAGACTGGGTCTGGAATTTCGAGTACGTGGATGACATTTCAAGCACGGCGACATGAAGCTCAAGGTAGGTTTCCTTTAATCTATTTACTCGACAAGGCCAGAACACACACGCACACGGACGCAACCGTTGGCTGTCCCTAAGAAGGTCATATACGAGACACAACGTCCATCACCGACGCTCGGTAATCAATTAGAAGTTTCTAAGTGGAGTAAGTTTCTTTGTTCGTTGGGAAGATTAATTTTGTCCTGCGACAAGGACACAGACAAACAATGCCAATGTCAGGGACAAAGGAGTAGGTGTGCGTGGTGCTGTTATTTTATCGACTCTACGTGCACACATTTCCCTCTGATGAATGACATGTTGTGTATCTTTTTGTGGTTTCCAGTGCGTGGCAAAGATATCATCGGTGTATTGGCAGAGCAACGAGGAGAGTGTTGAAAGCGATAAGCATCAAAGGATACCAGTGCTCGAGTCCAGAGAGACAGTTGTGCCCAAGTCTCGGCTGCTTGACAAAACACTTGAAGGTGAGTATTTAAAGTTCCCCAAGAGTCCTTCATCTCGATCGAACTCCATCTCCCGCATTGTGCGGCACTTTATGGTCACCTGCTGTGGCAGACACCGACACCCAAAGTCGTCGTGAATTTCATATAAATTTCCTTTGCCATCTCTCTCTCTGTCTCTTTTCTCACCCATAGAAAATGCGATAAAGGATAAGAACAGCATCAGCAGCAGTAGCAGCAGCAGCAGCAACGTCAACAGTGGCAGCAGTTGGTGTCGCAGCGCTCCTCCGCATTTAACCATCCAAAGGATGTCATTTTACGCTCTGCCAATCCTAATAGCTCTTTCACAGCACGACATCATGTCTTATCAATTAATTAGTCTCCATCGGAGATAACAATAAAAATGTAATCGATTCGAATTAAGCGAAATTTAATTGTAGCACAATGAACAGCAGGCAAAGGCGAGTGGGAGGTGTCGCACACACCTACGGTGGAGTGAATGATGATGATGATGATGTGCTTCGCAACAGAATACAGGATACCTGGTTGGGGGACAAAACAAATACCTGGAGAGGAGTAAACGAAAACACTTCATTAGACATTTTAATTGTTGTTGTGACGATAACAGTCGGATGACACGCCCGCGTGTCTGGAAAATTATAGAGTAAGCTTTTGAACTGAGGCGATGATTGATACGAACATGTGATGTATACAGATTTAGTTTCAAACAACTGTAGGGGCGGAGGAGTGAAAAGTTTTCCTTTTGTAAATATGTGTAGTGCTTGAGAGGGTGGGAGAGGGGACGGAGAGGTTGGAGAAGTCGATATTTTGTGTTATGACGCGTCTGCGGTCGCCTGTGACTGCGGTCGCCTGTGACTCAGACGAATGATGAGACAGTTATGCAGTAGTAAGTAGGTAATACCCCAAGGATTATGGTGATGACTCGACTATTCGGTGATTGGTCTGTGTCCGAGGACCACATGCAAGATTGGACAAATATGCCAGAAGTTCGTAGCTCTCCTATGAAATGACTTGTCATTTTCTCGCCATCAGTTTCGATAATTGACTTGATTCCACTTTATTCTTTCACGAATCACAATGAACAGTCGATGACAGCGAAGTAGCTATTTGATGGTGTCACAGATAGGACTTGTAGAGGTCCTTGTATGGAATTTTTACATCGTGTTGAGATTCTTGAAGTTACACTGTACAAGCAATCGGTGAGTTGAGTAAGTTGTATGAAAAGTGGATTCGTTATTCTGACAGTGATGGATGATATCTCACGTAACAAGTTAATTAGATTTTGAAATGGTAGGAATCCATGTCTGAAGGGCTGTCCTGTCCTGAGCAAATGGTCTTCTTGATGAAATCTCATTCAGACCAAAAGACAATTCGAAGCTCGGAAATAATGCTCCAACGCTCGAAAACAACGGTTGCTAAATACCCATCATTCACAGATTATACAGAGCCAAGCAAAAGAATTATCTTACAACTAAATGAAAACCCTTTAACTTCATACAAGGCTTAGACCAATTCACCGAATGCGTCCACACCACTATCCCTACTCAAACCAAGTTCGTAGCAAAAATATAGCAAATAAACAGTAAAGTTTGTCAAATATAAATGAATAAACGTTTCAATAAGTAGATAGCTGAGCTGAAAAAGAAATTGTTAAAATTATTTAAATAAAACCTATCTCTACCGAATACAATTCAACTGTTAGATGAAATAAACAGCCATGTAAATAAAATTCAAATTTAATCAAACTTAAAAAAATGTGTAGAAAATTCTATATAACACTAAAATGTTGCAAAAAAAAAAAACAATTCAAAGGATTATGCTAGACTTAAATTATGCAAATCTTATGTAAATACCTACAACATACAAATAACAAAAAATTAATTTTTTGAAAATAAAATATACAAAAAATACCATATTTTTACTTATAACGTCGTTGAGTAGTACATTGCATACGTTAAAAATTCTGCAAATTATTAAACAAAATACAATGGGAAAGTGAATATTATATTTGAATCTGAATATTGAACTCAATAAATATGTATAAGCTGTGGTTTGAAATCATGTATGAATTTAAAAATTTATTTTGTAAAAATTGACAATTCACGATGAATGGCAAAATGTAAACTCAAAAACAATTTTGAAAAATTGACAAAAATACTATTTTTTTCGGAATAACCTAAATAAAAGAAATTCAATCAATCAAAGCTTTATTTTTTAAAAGGCATTTTTCCAGAGATTCGTGTTGCAACCAAAAGTCGGTATTTGTTGATGATAAGGCATATATATTTGACGTAGTAAGTATTAATGCATTTTAATGCTGGTCTATTTATAAGGTTTTGTCAGATACATTACAGATTTGACTGTAAGCCTAGGTTTGTCCCCAAGAAATCTTGATGTCTATGGAATGATATTGACTTGGGTTATTCCTTATTTTTAATTTGTCTCCCAGTAGTAATTCTGCATACAGTCCAAGGGTGGATCTGGGCCTCAACTCAACTAGCCTTTCTAGCTAGCAAGATCAATTGCTTGCTGTCTACAATTGCACATTTTATTTCGGTACTGATGTTATAAGTATCATAAGTCCTGAAATTTTCGGTTGGGTAGGTATTGCACGTTTTTTATTCTAAAGTAATGTTCACGCGAAGTCAGACAGCCTCGTTGGAATGAACAATGTAGGTAAAACATGACTACAATTTATATGGCACATATATCGTCGACAACTTGATCATTCCTTGAAGAAAAAATGCAATCATGCTCGATCAAATTCGTGGACCAAATGTTGACCAAATGTTTCCTTGTTTTATCGCTTTTTTCAAAAAAAAAAATCGGTGTCCATCAATTCGTCATCCATCTTATCATCAGATGCACTAGGAAAATTTGAGGTTATTTCATTATCCACGGCATCTGAATGTAAAATGCTTTGCTAATCTTCTCCTTAAAATGGTCTGTATAAATAATGAATATCAGAAAGAAAATACCTATTTTATTCTTTTCGTATTTTAGCTAATGTCAGCGTTATGTCTTCAACTTAGAGGTAAAAAAAAAGAAAAGCAAGAACAAAATGTCCTAATTCGTATAATTCTAGGAAGGAACAAAAATTTGTCTGGGCTGTTGATCACCAAATATTCATGACTTCCATCTTTTCGGAATTAAATAGTACCATTTTGTGGATGAATTACTAACTTAGATAGAAAACATCACGCAAAATCTGACAATCAAATAAAAAATATGATCACCATTGCTGAACAAGACTTATTGTTGAAAACAAGACTCATTCGTCAAACTTGTATACTTACCAAGAATTACTTCTAAATATCTCAATCGTATAAGCAAATAGACATCACCCTTTGATGCAGAAAAAAAAAACGAAACGACCGCTTGTTATGTCGGGATTTGAAAGCTTCATTAAGGAAAAGTTTTTCTTAAGAGGAAAGCTAAGCAATTTATCGCAGCCTGGTCATCAGCTTTCTCGATTCATTGGCAACAGGTTGCCAGCTGCCTCTCGAATACCAGTTCTGTTCGATTGAATCTCAAATGTTTTGTAACGTTGAGCAAAAACTGAAAATCAAACATTTCGATTCCCAAAATGTTGACCCACTAAGAAAAAAACGGTTAAAATGTTCGTCAATTTTGTTTATATAACAGTATTACCTTCAGACAGTTGGATCTATCAATACCTGTTAATGACATTTTCATTCGGTAGTATTTGCACGCCACGTTACGAAACTAACAAGATTTCTTTAAAATTTAATGGCTCTGTGCGCCAAACTTACACCATTTTAACCCGGCATAAAAGACGACTAGATGACGCAGTTGGACAAGTGCCTACCTAAGTTAGGGGGGGTTCCAGGTTCGAATTCCAGTGAAAGCAAATTTAATACGCTTTTATCCGGTTTTTCAAATCTGGTCCAGTCACCAGTTGCCGTTGGGATCAGATCGGCTGATCAATGGGAGTAATCTGACTGTCGGTATCTCAATGGACCAACATGCTCTAAGTGTATCGGTGAATTCACTAGCAGCCCTGTTAATGACATAACATGACATAAGAGTAGTCGTCCATCTGAGACTCTTGTTAGTAAGTAGAACATCACCGAGACGAATCAGAAGAATGCTTTATGAAAAGAATATTGCATCCTATCAGGCGGGTGTTGAAGAAAACACAAATTTATCGATTTGATGTCTTTAACAAGTGCTTGATCTTTATCTGTACACTTTATGGGAAATTTTATGTAAATATCTTGATTTAAGGGCTTACAAAATACAACACATGCTAGAATTGAAGTCGAATGATCATCGTTTGCATCAAAATTTAGGTGAATGGACCAAAACCAATTGGCAGTGGATCGAAAAGGTGTGTCAATGTGTATGGCAGTAAGTATTATTGTCGCATTTTAATTAAAAGATAATCCACATGAGGATGTCGAAAAGCCGATTCATTCCATCCGAAAAGTGCAAAGATTTGTGCGATATCTGGGCCGGTGGAGTCATACAGTTTTTAAAAAATTAGACTTAGGAACGTTTTTCGGTCAGTGGTATTTGCCATTATTTTCGTTCCCTGATTGGACAGTACATTGTCCACATTCATGGACAAGATGTGGTTTCTACAGAATAGCGCTACGTGCAATACAGCAGTCGAAACAATTAACGTATTGCAACAAAAATTCGATGAACACAGAATTTCACCCAATGAACCTGTAGATTGACCTCGGAGATCTTCTGATCTGTTAAACCAACAACAATCGACGCAATGAAACCAAAATTATTCGTGTTATTGACGACTGCTTAAAAAAGTTGTCGAAAACATTGTCTCTTGGATACCATTCATTAGATCTAGATGTAGTGAACATATGCCTGAAATTATGTCTAACAATAAATGGCAGAATATACTCGTTCGGTTAAGCACAAATAAATGGCTATTCAGTGAGATCTCATTTGTTTTATTAAAAATCAATGTTAGCAAAAAAACCGGTAATTAGATTAGGTTCAGGTGACTGACATCACGCTAGCAGTCTCACTTACCGATAATTAACAAAAACTTATTTAAAAAGTTAAACTAATGGCTGAATGTACATAAGACGATTCAACCACTAGTTCTTGTTACCAGAACAAATTACATCTAGTGAGCGTAAGTGTGGTAACAAATTGAAGTCTACCATTGTATTTCTTTCCGTTCTTAGTGTAAAACTATTTTTAAGTTACACTATGTAATTCATATCGAAAACTTCGACAATTATCGAAAGCCCTTTAATAGAGACATTGTACAATACTTATGCCAACGCTGTGGTACATATCACCACTATCTCATAACACCACAAATCATGCATTAATCGCTGATTTGCTCAGGGGTGAAGCTGCAGTGCACTGCCAGATCATTGATTCCCCTCTCCTCAAATGTCGGCAAAAGTTAATAAATTAAATCCACATTCAGCCCTTAGGTGGTTAATAAAATGTCAAAAGGACATTGCCCTCGCAATAAAGCATTCCGATTGATAGATTGTGTCCCATAAATGGTCTGCAGTCAACAGATAACGGCCCCCAATGATTACCAAAGTCGCTTCCAGAAGGCAGTGCGTCCGGTGATGCTATGAAACGCAACCGCGTACCACAATTGCTACCAGTCCGGCGTAGACTAAGTCCTTCATTTCCATTACTCCATCCATCGGTATCCATCCACACGTAGGAATTCTTCGCATAACTCAAACAATAACAACTGCTTATTTATTATTCCACACTCAACACAGTGTACAACAAACTCCAATAAAACGTTAATGCATTGTGCCGCCCAGTGTCGTCCGAAGCAAATATTATCGCCAATGATTTACGGGCGCATGCAGTAATCATTTTTATTTGTTAATATCCCGGCCGTAGTACCTCCAGCAGCGGCATTCCAAAGTCGCTCCCACCCACAGCCCCGCATTTTCGTCGACCCGCATGGGATTGCTTTATTGTTGCTAACTGTTCAGCTGGTTTTATTCTGCAAGCGATTTTTGGTGATTTTACTGCCAATAAAGTCGGTTCTGCAACAATCGGCCGGCCAGGGGGTGGGCTTGGATGGTTGCGGGTCCTGCCAGATACGCCAGCATTGCTTAAAAAGTCTGCTTTTTTATTTCGTATACAAAAGTGAAAGAAAATAATTATTTTGCGGCATTTTTCGCATCAATTAACTAAGTGAATAAATGAGGGAAATAATGCGGGGTTTTCGCTTTCGGCTATTATCTGTTTGGTGGCGGATGACGAGGCTGTGCGTGCGACCACTTGGATGTGTTCCCACACGGATTCTTGTGTAGTGCTTTTTGCTTTTTTTCCAAGTTTTTTTTTTTTGCAGATATTTTTTCCACCATTGTTGATGGTTCTGGTGAATAATGATGGTTTGAGCGTAAGCGAGCGTTGCCTGATACTGGATTTGTGGTGAACTCGTTCGAGTTGGAATGATGGTTTTTTGGTATTCTCAACGAAATGGGTGCGAGAAGAGAAATGCGTGGCAAACATTAACAAATGATAACAATTACTTCATTTAACTATTGGTTACCAGTAATTTGTAGAAAATTCTCATTAGTACGTTCATTGTATTTCCGATGGATGGCAATGTATCACATACAGTCGGCAAAATGCTCGCCACGGCTTCAGTGGCATACCTCTATCCGATAGTCCATATTCTCAATGACTCTGAAACATACAATCAGCGTCAAAAGTGAGTGAACATTCAGTCATCTGCTAAGGTTTTATCCACTAAATTAATATTCACCGGAATGAGGAACAATATGGATATATAAAATGTAAGCTCAAAAGTCATACTTTGAAATATGGCAAATAATATCTAACATAAGTGTATATATAAAAAAATTAATTGAATTTCAAAGAGAAAAGTGCTAAAAACAGCATTGAAAAGTGAGTGTATATGTGGTTGTGTCGGTGACTGTAAGACTCAAAGACTCGGAAATTAAGACCGCCATATCCGATTACTGGAAAAGCGTTAAAGTACAAATATGTTTTCTCAATAAGATACTGTTTTTTAAAGAGATGTCTTCACTCACTTTTGACGCCTGTTTTTAGCCCTTTTTTTTCGTTTGAACTAAATAAACTTATTTATGTTTACTGTTTTAAATGAAATATAGCTTATTTTGAAGTATGATTTCAGAGCTTTTATTTGAGGCATCAATGTCATACGTAGGTAGGTAAGTAGTTAGGTGATAGGGTGCCCTTGGTACCGGGTCGCGGCTCACTGAGATCAACAGTTGGGTCAATTGTGCTCTATGTGTGGGAGGGTGTACCCCATGAGACCTACACTTTTGCTGCTTATTAGAACAACCCAGATTGTTGTATATAGGAGATGCTCCAGATCGTCCAGCTCGTCGAAGAAGTTACCGCCTAGTGTTAGCAGTCTCCTTCCTCGTAGGGCTGGACAATCGCATAGCAGGTGGCGGACGGACTCTATTGCCTCCTCGTCCCTGCAACTTCTACAATAGTCGCTATGGGCGTTACCTAACCTTCTGGCATGGGTGCCTATCGAACAATGTCCGGTGAGAACTCCCACCACCTTCCGTATATTCTTGCGACTTAGGCAAGAGGATCTCTCTCACGCGTTGAGAGGAACCTTTACTGATATACAAATCTTTCACAGCGATATTTCTGTGGTCACAAGGCATAACCGCAAGTCCGTTTTATACTTTTTCAAGAGAGGCGGTCAAAGTTTCAAATCAGAATTACAACTAGTACTTAAGCTACTAGGTTTTTTGGAATAACATCTGTCTAAAAAAAGGATACAGACAAAAAAAATTTTGTGAAAGTAGATTTAAACATGCTGAACAAAATGGTACTTATAACTCATTTTTGTCCTAACTCGAGTTAAGTGGTTATTGTTTGTGTCCTCAGATTTAAGTACTGCGAGGTTTCGAGAATTCAGTACACGAGATTTGGATAAAGCGAGAAAAATGTTGCGTTCTGTTTTTATTAAAAAAAGCGTGATGTTGTTATTAGGGATGATTTGCAGTCACTCATGCCACTCCTAAATCTACTATGCTTCCTTTGAATTTAAGTTAGCAAAAAATTAAAATCTGAAAAAAAGAGATAATTCGCCCATTGTTCGAAATTCAGAATAACGTCCTTCATAAATCATTAACAGTACGAAACCATCGGCTCGTAAGTACAGCCCCCACTTATCAGGTTTCTTTAGAAATTAATTCAGTCTCTCTCGGAATTTGCCTTGAATATCCTCATAGAAGCAGGCTACTCTTAAAATTGTTGCATATATACATAAGCTTATTCAAATTAACGTAAACAAAATAGCATTGTGTTCAATTAATGAGCCCCTCAATGAAAATCGTTCGAAAAGGTTAATTGAAAGCAAATAATAGCGATACAATGAGCTATTTATCCAATAAAATAATGCACGTATTTATTTTCAATCGCACTTAATTCTTTTCCAGTAGCTATTCGCTATATTCAATTTAATTTTTTGCTACGGTTAATAATTAATTATTCGATTTATGAAAGTCACTTGCAGCCATATTTTATTAATTATCTCCCGTCTGGAATAAATGTTAAAATAATGGTGAAAACGGCTGCACTTCATACATTGAACGTTTAATTTAAGGGGTTATTCAGATGGTTAACACTGATTTATTTCAAGGTGTCGGATTGCTTTAAATAAAATTCCGAGATGAGGAGAATTGGAATTAGTTTTAAATTACCTTGCACATGCTACCGAAAGTTGTATGTAGAGTTAATTACTTCGTCATGGTTAATGAAACCAAACCTGGCAATTGCCATGGCAGATGTTTCTTTTTTCTTTTATGCAATAGAGAGCTCTACGAACAGAGAAGAAGGGAAGAGAACCGGCTTCTCAGAAAGGAAAAGAAAGAGAACGAGAAGCGCTCGATCGAGGAGATGGAGAGTTGTTATGGCAGGAATAATAACCGAAAGTTTTACCAAAGGGTAACACTTTTTTCGAACGGGTATAAAGAGAATGGACAACTAGTAGTATATTCGCAGTCGATACTGACAATTTGGAAAAATCATTTCTGCAGACTGTTAAACGGCGATGAGGACACAAATACCGCTGTCAGGCAAAATGTTCTACTCAACACAACGGACGATGATAGAAGAGAACACCGTCCCCCCGATCTAGACGAAGTCAAGATAGCGATATCGAGACTGAAGTCTAAGAAAGCTGCTGGTGCAGATAGTCTCCCCTCTGAAATGTTTAAAGCAGCTGGAGATGATCTTGTAGGGCGCATGCACCAGCTCATCTGTAAGATATAGTAGGAGGAAATCATGCCCGATGAGAGGAATCTTAGTATCGTTTGCCCGATCCACAAGAAAGACCCTTTGACTGCGCCAACTATCGATTGATAAGTCTTCTTAACACCGCCTATAAGATCTTCTTTGCCGTTTTGTTTGAACGCCTGAAACCATTTGTGAACAAACTGATAGGTCCATATCAGTGTAGTTTCAGGCCAGGAAAGCCCACCATCGATCAAATCTTCACACTGCGGCAGATCCTGGTCCACCTCGGACTGCGTGCGCCACCTTGTACGTGGACGTCCTCTGTTGCTTTGTCCCACAGGCTCAGAATCGAAGACTCTTCGGGCCGGAGCTAAGTTGTCCGTACGCTCTACATGGCCTAGCCATCTTATGCGTTGGATCCGTGGACGCCTGGCTATACTCATGTCGCTGTCGCTAACCTCAATTTTGACTATGCCATGTAGAGAGCATGGATAACTTAGCTCCTGTACGACTCTAAGTCTGTGGAACAACGCATCAGAAGACGCACCAAATTCCCAAATCGTGTTATCAACAGTCTTGGAGATGTCAATTCATCGCCTCGGAGCTGGGATTTGACCCCTTTGGAAATTTTTTCTGCGGGGAACCGTGAAGGTCCGATGTTATGCCAACAATCCGGAAACGATTCAAGCACTTAAGGCCAATATCATCCAAGCAATCCGTGAGCTACAGTCCTAAACTATCAACAAGGTCTTGGAAAATTGGGGTGACAGAATGCGCTACTGCGAGGCCAGCTGAGACATCCACTTGGACGACGTTGTATTTCAAAATGATTGGGAATGATTGTTCTTACTAATAAAGCCATAATACATGGAAAGAATTTTAATTTGTTAATTTTATTGCATTTTTAAAAAGAAAGTTGTACATGGCCCGCCCCGTACATCGCCACTGTGTCACTCCATGGTGTGGATGTTGGTCAAGAAACTTTATTCGAACATTCGTCTTTGAAAATGCGGCTGGTAATCCATTCGGATAATCGTGCTTTATGAGGAAAATGGACTGGACAATATGGTGTCACAAGGCAGGAAACAATTCAATTACTGCTTGATCCATTTCCTGGTCATATAATGTCGTGCTTTCGAAGCCTTAATCTTATTTCAACAAGTCCACGATTACCTACTTCTCTCGGAACAAATTTAGTGCTATGTTAACGAAAATGAGACTAATTTATCCAAAACATTCTTAGATGTCAGTCATAAATGTCCATAGTCACCGAAGTCTTGCATGTCATTACTTTATGAATCAATAACAAGTCTCATCATAATTACGCCTTTTGTGAATTGTTGAATAATCCTAAATCCTTTGAGATTTCCAATTTAAGTCCTTACGGGGAGCAACTGTCTTCCCACATAATTTTCCATGTCTACCCCGTAATTAAAACGGAATAACGCATGAGTTACGACTCAGAAAAAAGAAATGTCTCCATTTACAATTATCTTATATTTTTATCGTCATGTTCAGTGTTATTTTCGATTCAGAGTTCGAAATAAACAATCTTCTTGAACGCATTCACATTCCCTTTCGCTTCAGCAATCATTCATAATCAAACTCAAGTGGTGTGATGGGGATGATGGTTGATGCGCAACGCACAACGTTCGCCATCCACCAAACCCTGAAATCAAAAATCTCATAACACGCCGAACAAATGCCTAGCGATGTGTGCTTTCATTTGAGTACATATCTGTGCGTATAAATTTAAATCGCACTCGTATTCATTCTGTGACTCTTCCTTGAATCGCATCTCTTGGGAGTCATTCTGGAAATGAGTTTTCTTTAAAAAAACGAAAATCATCAATCACAATTCAAGATCCCACGCGTTTTAACACAAATAGTCCACAGCCACCGAACCGACGAATGATAGCTCCTCTTGCGCTCATAATGTTTCGCAAATTTTAAATTTATCTCGTGTCTCTCCCTCTCTCTTCGAACGAAGCTGCTTTTGGTTTCGAATTTTCGAACCATGAAGAGAACTAAGTGAATAAGTATCTAGCCATGTCACAAAAGACTCCAACTCACTTTAACAAGGATGAGCAAATTTTCAGCATCCACTTCCAATGCTCAGCGAAATAAATCGCGGAAAAAGTACTCGGGTGGCATGACCACTGTCTGAGGGGAACCATCCATGACCCTGATTGTAACTGCTCCTGTCAATGAATGTCGATATTGTGTAAAATAATTTAAACGGCGCCCCCCTTACGTAAGGTCTAAAATGAAATTTTTCAAGATGAAATCCTTGAAAACCTTTCAAGTCGAGTGTGACCTCCTTCTGCACATTTTGCTGAACGTACAGACATCACGTACACACTCAGTGTAGGGAAAAATCAAATCTCCTCAAGAAATTTTGTATTCACATCCGAAGTAAAACCATCCATTGCACAAAGTAAAGTAAGAAGTACTACGTTTAGTACACAGGAGTATAGTAAGTTTTCGACTGGTTAACTCACTCCCTTCTCATACTTGCTCTGCACAGAAGATGACAGTGATTTTCTGTGAAAAACTTTGCATCTCCCAAATTCACTTTTACAAGAAGAACTTCTTTAAAAGTATATTTAATCCTCTTACATGTTCGTAGACAAAATAGAAAACCCCTAAATAGGAACAAACGTAAAAGCATGGACAAGGTAGCTGAGGGCGAACATGCAGCATATGCCATCATTTCGAAGGAGATGGCGGAAAGCTTTCAGTCTCTGTCTTTCATCTGCAAATGCAAAATCATTTAGAAGTCGTTCTTATTGGGCAAATGAAATAAAATATGATTCCTGGAGATCAATTTCATTTGGAAACTGAAACGGGGGACATTTACAGTGAAACTGACTTTTCGCAATTTTTAATTTCAGGTTAAACTCCTATTTCTTTTCGGGATTTTCATGACACAGATAAGAGGTTGGTTTGCTGAAATATAACCTTTATAGAGCATGCTCTTCGGACTGCTGTTCAATCTTGGTCCAGTTCCTTTTGACAGTGGTGGGGTTTCCTTTGACTGTGTCTATCATTAAATTGGTCATATTTTGGAAGTACTACAGCGGCAGCATTTATTGAAGGACAAAAATCAAACTTTTACAAACAGAATAAATAATGCCTTGCAAGTAAGGGAGGGAGGTATCTGGGTAGATGAGCGGAAGCCACCTCTCACTTAGGTCGTTGAGGACTCATTGCCCAGTTGAGAATTATAATAATAATAATAATGGCGGCGCTACAGTCCGAGGTGGACCTGGGCCTAGCTTCTCAGCAACCACTCGTGTTATGCGTGCTATTATTCTCTCACAAGTGGAGGAGACCTACAGTTTGATGTCGACTCCGAACGACGATTTTGAGAAGGTTTTTTTAGTCATTTATACTCATTGAGCATTGTCAGTGATTCGAAAGAGGTTGTGCCGTCAAAAAATGTTAAATGTTTTTTTTTTCGAGATTTGAACCTGAGACCTCGAGCGTAGGAGTCGACGCATATACTCACTACGCCACGACGCCCACCAACTGAGGATTGGTATCCTCTTATTTCCCGTTCTCCCGATCCTTCGTTGTTCCGTAGCTATCCCGATGTTCTTATGAACCTGTAAACATATCCTAGAAGTTTATTTGAGATTCCGTAGAGATCTTGAAAAAAGTATTCTCCCAGTGTTCTGTCGCGCAACTGACAAAGAGTAGGGCAATGGCAGAGATAGTGAGGAGTATCCTCTCGTTCCTCTTCATCACCACAGCCTCTACAAATGTTGTCGTTGGTGAGTCCCATTTTCATGGCGTGGTTCCTAAGACGACCAACCACCATCGTTAGCAACTCTTTGCCGTACTAAAGGATTTCGCCGATTTTTGCTCGATCCTATCTGGACCATAAGACTTAAGTTGTCTCGCAAGTAGGTAGGGCACGACATCTACTGTTTGCAATTTCAAGAATCTTATTAACCACTCCTCAGTTCTGAGAGGGACGGTTTGATCCCATAAATTGCTTGTGACAGATCGGTCACTGACCCTTTTCTGGCAAGTTCATCAGCTATTCTATCAGACGACAATGTTTCTGTGTCCAGGGACTCAGCACAAATTGATCAAGTGCTGTGAGTCAAGAGCCTTCAGATCTTGGTGACAGCATGCGACTAGCTTGGGCTTGATTTCCGTTGTGGACATTGGTTTCGTGGCCGCTTGACTGTCAATAAGAATGGTAATATCAGCTGGTGGTATTGCCATCATTCATTTCATTCTGGCCGCTTCTTTGACCGCCAGGGCCTCCGCTTGAAAAACACTGCCGTAGTCAGGGAGTCTGATTGAGCAGTGCAAGTTTATGCAAGCCAATGAGCATCGGAAAAAATGGCCGCGCCTGTGCCTTCTTCCATCTTTGACCCCTCGGTTTATACCTTTATGGTCGTGTTACTGATGGGTTCAATGGTCGCCCACTCCTCTCTGGTCGCAAAGTCGAGGAATGGGAGTCTATAGTCACTATCGGTTTCTGATACTGCAAGTCTGTCTAGAATGCTTTCAAGCCCTATGCTACTAGAGTGACAGTCGCCGGATTGACTGATTTGCAGAGCACTTTTAGCGGCCGATTCATGTTGTTGGGGTGGAGCTGACACCCATACACATAAGTTTCTGTATTTGTGTCAATGCCTTAAGATTGATGACTTTCAATTCTGCCTGCCATCAGACTACGCTGCCATACGGTTCTGACAATAGCGGCATACATCCATAGCATAGCTAATATCTATGAAAATAATTTTTTTTTTCGGAAGATTTTTGGGGAGCACTTAGACTCAAAACTGGTCCATTGTACTGTCTAGCAACATACTCTAGCGCCGTTAATTTGATCCCAACGGCAAATGGTGACTGGACCAGATTCGATTTAACTGGGATTCGCACCTGGGACCTCGAACTTGGGCAGGCACTTAACCAACTGCGCTATCCAGTCGTATATATGGACAACTTAGTCTAGATAGTAAGGTGAACAAGATTTAAAATTTAAATCGGCGTTCGCCCGATTTAACGGTTCCAGTTCTTTTCCTTTGGGGCTACCTAAAAAATAGGGTGTATGCCAATAAGCCAAAAACCATACAAAAGCTTAAGGCCAATATCCGAGAAGAAGTGAGGGCGCTGGGACCTGAAATTCTAAGAAAAGTAATTGAAAATGCTTTGGAAAGAGCACATCAGGTCGAAGCAAACCATTTGAGAGATACTATCTTTAAAACAATGTAAAAAAAATGTAAAAATGTAAATAAATGTAAAACCATAATCTAAATTTTAAAAAAAGTCAGAAAGAAAAATCTTTTTCATTAAATACATCTTAACGTTTCTCATGCGCCACCCTGTAGATTAAAAACTACGAATACTGACTCCGAATTAAGTGAAAGAGTTTATGTTGCTAGGCCGCATTAAAACGGTTGATACATGGTACAAGTTGTGGGAGTCTATTTAACTAGCTCCCGAAATCACTTCCATAAATTTTACTTTACTTCCGCTTTGCTGTTCACTTCTAAAAAGTCCCTTGTTCTCGTATTAAATATGTTTTAATCACAATCATCACAGAGTTACAGAAAAGTTAGTCCAATATCTGTCTAAAATCTGTAATTCGATCTCATTTCCTTGCCACCACGTATTTGCTGTGAATTCGACCACCGAAACCATCCAAAACCAAATCGCGTTAGCGGATATCCCCCAAAATAAACTTTATTAATTACGTCATAAAAATTCAGCACACTTCCTCAGCTATAATCGTAGATAAAATTACCCCGCTTAAGCGGTTTTTGGTCGATCCTCTCCTCCTCCCTTTGGTCATGTGTGAAATGCGAGAACAGAAATCTACGAAAAATCAAATGAAAGCGCTCAGTGGAGACCTAACATGGTGTGCTCACGTTTCTCTGGTCGCGTAGAACAGAGTCCCTGCAGCGCTGTAACTTCCACAATTAAGTTTTCCGCCTTCGGGTGCCGGGAAAGTTAGCCTTTCTCCTCACAGACAGCAGATTCTGTTACAGCATTAACGGGGGTGTGGAGGCATGGCGATTTTTCCATCACTTCAAGTGAAAAGTTTCGACATTAAAAATCAACCCACACACGTACAGGCATCAGACCACCTTCAAGTGTTGCGCCACTGATGATCCTTAACTTCCCGACGACGACCGAGGCGGGTGGCGGCGGTACAAATTGTAAAAGTTAAATGAAAACCTCGAGAAAAATCAAAACGGGGCGATCATTATAACATAGGTTCACGTTAAGACCGGCAGTGAGTGAGAGCGAGGGGAAAAGGGATGTCTAAGGACATAAAAGGTAATGTTACTACCGCAGGCGGAGATGTTTAAGGTTGGGACTGAAAAAAATTAACAGTCGACCAGGGTCATTCCGGAAAATTAAGGAAAACAGGTGTTCGACAAAGTTGCTCCCGAGGGACACAACTTGCTACTTTGTGTCCTCGCAACACACGCACACTCGCACACACTTTCAACACAAAATTCGTCCGCCTGATGATATATCTGCCCAACAACCGGCAATGGAATTTTCAATTCCAGTAACTGTCATTACGGCATTCTCCGTTGTCAGCCATGAGGCAAGCAGTCCCTGCCAAGAACTGTACATCAGTCCTTGTGCAAACGGGAAGCTTAAAATTAGAGCACTCCCCTCCTCCCGGTTTGTGTGTGCATGTTGCATTTATTACCTACTCTCCGAACAGATATATGTAATGTCCTTGCTGCAGTGGTGGGAACACGCTCGTTCGTAAACAGTAACCGTCGGAATTAGGGCCAAGACTGGGTGGTAAGCGAACGAAGAAGCGAGCCTGCTTTTGTCTGACATCTGCAGCAACATATGCAGCTCATGTCCTGGAGGTGTTCAGATGCTCTGCAGGCCCTCTTCTCCACTTGCAGGTTAATGAGAAAAGTTTTATACCTTTTCGGAGACGGCAGCAGGCTCCATGAAGTGCACACGTTGAGTGTTCAGTGTGAATGGGGAGTGAAGGTATGCAAGTCCACTGGCTCTTCCTGCAACAGTGACTCTGTTGTCATTCCGTGCTTCTCAATCCTGCTGCAGTACTAAATATTGCAATGAGAATCCAGGATAATTTACACACTTGCAAATGCGAATGGGTTAAGTATCCTTGAATGGCTACATCGTGCGCTTGGTGTACTTTGGCGTTGTGCTCGTCGTTGCCGTCGCTTATTTTTCGACCGTTCTGGGTAGATTTGCATGGGCTCCTTTCTTCGGCGTTCTGCTTTTTGCGAGGTGTTCACATCAGTCCTTTGGAAGTCCATAAAGGGATGGATGTCATAATTTGCTGTGAAAGCACTCCACCACGTTCCGCAGGGCTCTTGGTGTGAATGGAGTACGGGCCTGGGCATGAGCGTGGTACAGGTACATGCTTCCAATGAAGAAGAGCTCATTTTCGTGAATCCGCGCGGCTTCCGATGGCTGAAGAGATGATGAAGTTTTCACTAATGTGCAACCGGATGAGCTTTGGCTAATTGGGCTCTACACGAGTGGTTACTTGTTTGACAAAGTGTTTCCGGAATTTACCAGCGGCCAGAGGATGGTGGTTGTGACGAGATGAATACTTGAGGAACTTTCGAACTCATTTTGAGGATAAAGACTTCGCGATGAATGGTGTGCAACTTTTGAAGTGTAGGACTGGGGGGCTTTCGGCCGTATCAACGATAGTGACTCTTCGAAGTAAGGTAAAAGAGGCGAACCCAAAATAGGAAACCATTCTAATCTATTAGATTCCGAAATTGTGTGGAAGCCAATTAGAAGAAGGAGCTGAAATACCTAGTCAGACATAGTCTGAAAATACAGACGTGAACAGAGTTTTCGAGTTTTAGGGCCAAGTCAAGACACCATTTTGAATTGAAGATAATGGCGAGTGAAAATAACTATCACATGTGTCGCATGTGACCGTAAATTTTAGTTAAATGAATGCCACCAAAATGTTCAAGTTTGAATAAAGGAGAATAAATAGAACAGAATTCTATTTAATTTCTGCCATTCTATCTTTTGTCAATAAATACACTCGAGATTGAAATGTCTTAAGTCAATCATCTACGTATTGAAATAAGTCCTTTAAAATCGGGAGCGCCCAAGCTTAATTGTACATCTGCAGGCACTCTGTTACCGTAAACTTGGCTGGGCTACGGTGACGGTAAGGAGGACGGCGGCACGCTTGTGCTAGCTTGTCAGATGGGGCGGTTCTTGTCCTCCCACTCGTACATCACCCGATTCCAAACAAAAAAATATAGTGCCTATAGTCAGCTAAGAGAGGATAAAAAGAGGTGAGAAGATAGAAAGAAAAAAAGTCGAATACCCTAACACACCACGCACGAACAACTAATAGGATAGAGAAGAGAAAGAAGAGCCAGGGAAGAGGTGTTCAAGGTATATGCCTTCACCATCAAAAGAGCCCGGAAGGTAGCTCGCGAAGCTACGCCATCTAACCTAACCAATGCCTAAACTATCCTATCTACTTAAAACTATACCTGAACCAAACCTAACCTGCCTTAGAACTACATAGCTTAGCCCTAACACGAAACAACACCCTTCCAGTGTCGTTTGGCCATGCACGTTCGTCAAGAATCCAAGGGTGCCTGATATTATTCGCATAAGTCCGTCTCTCTCTCTCCGTTCTTTGTATCTTTGCATAAGCCTCCGACCACCTCACGATATCCTCTAGCTTAGGCATTAGCATTGGAAAGCCGTCTTCAGCTCATGACTAAACAAAGAACATTGACAAATTTGACCACGTAGCGATAGATAGAAAAGTAAAATTGAGAAAGAAGGATAAAATACGCTAATTGGTAAGTTCTGAGGCTATCAAGAGTTCAAGGTGATTACTTTAGGAAAGAGAGAGTGAAAATCATCCCCTTGAAGTCACGATAGTGCCTCTAGCTGGTGTTTCCTGGTAACGCACAGTGGTTGCCATTACAGCAGCCACATCCTAAATCGTTGGGCGCCATTGTGTTGCCGCAGGCTTGGTTGGGCCGCGGTGACGTTGAGTAAGCCATAAAACTTCAAGCGTGCCGCCATCCTACTCACCGTCACCGTGTCCCAGCCCAGCCTGCGGCAATTACTACTTACTCGTATAGTAAGTTGCTGAGCAGTCGTAACTACGAGGTGTGTTTTTTTTTTAAAGAAAAATTTATTTATTCTTCTACATTAATGTTGTCGCCTTCAAAATTGTCGCTATTAGATATTATGCACTTGTGCCAGCTCTTTTTCAAACTTTCTAAATAAGGTTGAGTTGAAATTCCTTCCGAAATTTTAAATCTGAGTAGTTTCAGCCATCAGTGGAAGTATTAGGTATCAAGGTAGTATTATCAAAGCACAACGTATCCAAGCCACGCAAGTTTACGTAAGCCGCGGCTATAATTCTATTTTATTTTTTAACTTATAAAGCATCAAACAATGTTCATAGTTAAAAATAATAATTATGGCGGCGCTACAGTCCGAGGTGGACTTGGGTCAAACTTCTCAGCAACCACTCATGTTGTGCGTGCTATTGTTCTCTCACGAGCGGAGGGGACCTACAGTTTAATGCCGACTCCAAGCGGCGAGATTGAGAAGCTTTTTCCAGACAGTTATACTCTTCGAGCATTGTCAGTGACTCGAAAATGGTGAAGCCGTGAAAAAATGTTTGCTGTTTTTTCGGGAATCGAACCGACAACATCGAGCGTAGGGGTCGACGCACCGGCGCCCACAAGCAAATATTGTTACCAACCTCATAATGGCCCATCTACTCGGGGAAGTGTCGCAAACTACCGCCTAAATTCCCTTCGGGCGGAAATGAATGACTGCAAAACAGGTCACCGCTGCATTATCCAAATCCTCTTTTCCGTTTCCCAAGCATTCATTTTAATAAATCTGAATAGTAGCCTGTCAAATAAAAAAATAAGCCGATTACTTTCACGGGAAAAAAGTTATTATGTTTTTGTTTTTGTAGCCCGATTCGTGCTCCACCCTGTATCACACAACTTCACTCAAAAATTGCATACTATTACTTTGCATTATAAACTTTCTAAGATCCAACCAAAAAACGCTTTCTCCTTGAATAATTTCGCCCTCGGCTTTATTGCAATGCAAATGTAAAAAAGAAGTCACATGAGTGTCCCCTCATCCTTTCCGGCACCACAATCGCCTTGCGGCCAAAAGTGCACTTGCACAACATGAAAATTAAAACAAATCCCACCTGCGAAAGTACACACCAGGGAAATGGGCTTAGCCTTTGAAGGCGACCATATTCGCGCGTAAGTGAACGTGACAAACAGAGGTACAGTGAGATAGGATGGAGAAAGGTCTCAAACGAATTTAATGCACATCACCGACACATCACATGTCGCCGGTGAACATAAAATATGCAAGGTTTGTTTTTTTGTTTTTTCTGAAAGCTCATCTGGGAGCGCGTACCGGGAGCAATACCGCATCCACTTAAAGTGAGTGCCTATCTGTGTGTCGTTACCCCAAGGTGAGCCCTATCCGAAGCAGTTGAGTTGTATTTTATTTTTCGTACATTTTGCTTGCACAGGACTTTCTTGGAAATGATAACGACAGCAGGCAGTTCACATATGGGAGAGGATAAAAGGCTTTTTCGTGAAAGCAGCCAACACCCGCTGGAGACACACATCACTTTAGATGGAACAACACGCGATGACTTCTTCAAATATTGTCCATACGCTCGCAAGTCATCAGCCCGCACACCGTCGAACAGATAATGGATTTGCATGAAAGAAGCATATACTCGTGTGCTTACCCATCAGTTACAGCGGCCAAAGTTTAGTCCCACTTTAATTTCAGTTTATCTCATACATACGACGGCTCCTTCCTGGCACCACCACATTGCATGCGTTTGCCATTCTTCCTTCCTCCTTGGATAAATTATCTTCACTCAAAGAGATGCCTCGCCACGCCCCAACTATAAAACATCCTTGTCTGTAGCAATATTTGTATGCGGCATGTTAGCTGGGATGAGTGCATTGTTCCCTACTCGCTGCGGTAATACAGTCGGTCCCTGGGATGTCGGTTGTCTTGTGCAATGATTTTGTAGTTAATCCTTTAAAGTTTCACTTGCGCAGGGTGTTGGTGCAAGGAACTTGCTATATGAATACTTTCCGCTGCGACAGATGGTGCGCTGAACTGAGATTTTCAAATCTTTGTTGGGACTTTGTGGAGTCGCACAACAAATTGACTTTGCTTGTCTCAGAGGTCATGTGAGGTATTTGAGGTGAAGGGGACTGAGTGTGCTTCAAAATGATTGAAAGATAGAGATAAGTGGTATAGAGACGTTGGTGGTTTTTGACAAATGAAGGTCAGTGCTTAATGTGTCATTATTTAGCAGGGAATACATAATGTTGAAGAGGAATCCTTGAGCTGATGGCCATGAAATGGAATGCGCAGGGTGTCCTTTATGTGTCTAGATGAATAAAAACGAAAGAGAAGTAGTTGCCTTTGCAGAGAGCTTTATACCATCCCTGGGTTTTGGCAGTTAGTCCATGATTTCTTGATTTTTGTATTTTGTAGTCAGGACTTTAGGAGAAGGAGAAGAATTTTTAAAGATTTAAGGAGCTCGTATGTATGTGACGGATGGCAGTCTAAGTCCTGTGTGATTGATTCTTACGAAAGGTATCAACTCTCACTCAGGCAGTAATTATTAATCTTCATTATCTTTTGGACAATGTAAAGGACAGAAACGAGGCAGCATAGTCTAGGTAGTGTTACTGAAGCAGATTCGGTGACGATTAGGAGGACCGCTCGCACAGTCAATAAAGCATGAGACTCTTAACCTCGGGGCCTTGAAGGGTTCAGTCCTCACGTTGGGCGCCGTTTTTTGCAAAGTTTTTTTAGGGCCACTGAAGCTGATTTGGTGACGGTGAGGAGTACCGCTGGGTCAGTCAGTGAAGCATTAGATTCTAAGCCTCGGGGTCCTGGGGAGTATGGTCTCCACGTTGGGCGCCATTTTTCTTGGATAGGTTTGGTAGGGCAACTGAAGCAGATTCGGTGACGGAAACTTTTAATCCCAGACTCCTGGGGGTTTCGAATCCAATGTGGGGCAATTAATACGTAGTGAGAAGAACGGTTCGCCTCCAGGAACCTGGGGGTTCGGGTCCAATGTGGGGCGCCATTTTTATTACGGAGCTGGAAGAACGTGAGAAGAACGGCTCGCCCAGTCAGTGAAGCATGAAACTTTTAATCTCAGGGTCCTGGGGGTCTCTGGCCGCATTTAGCGTTCCCTTTTTTTTGCATAGATACTTTAGAGTGGTGTAGATTCGTGCCCCATGTTGAACGTCATAATTGTTGCGTGGTAGGGTCACTGAATTACATTCGGTGGCGGTGAGGATAACCGCTGGCTCAGTCAGTGAAGCATTAGATTCTAAACCTCGGGATCCTGGAGAGTAAGGTCTCTACGTCGGGCGCCATTTTCTTGGATAGGTTGGTAGGGCCACTGAGGCAGATTCAGTGACGGAGATTTTTAATCCCAGTGTCCTGGGATAGGGCGGCATTCTTGTTACGTGAGAAGAACATGAGAAGAACGGCTCGCCCAGTCAGTAAAGCATGAGACTTTTAATCTCAGGGACCTGTGGGTTTCGGGCCATATGTAGGGCTCTCTTTTTTTGCATAGACTTGGTAGGGCTTCGGAGGCAGATTCGATGACAGTGAAAAGGACGGATCTCTCAGTCAGTAGGGCATGAGACACTCAATCTCTGGGTCGTTCGGATCCTCACGATAAGCGCCCTAATTGTTACTTGGTAGGCCCACTGAGGTAAATTCAGAGATGGTGAGATGGACGACTAGCTCGGTAAGTGCAAGAGCATGAGCATGAAAGTCTTAACTCAGAGTCGTGGATTTCGGGCCCCACGTTGGGTATTATTTGCTTGCAAGTGTTTTGTAAGGCCACTGAAGCATATTTGGTGACGGTGAGAAAGACGGCTCACTCAGTCAGTAGAGCAGGAAACTCTTAATTTCAGCGTGGCGCCCCATGTTGGACGCCATAATTTTTGCGTGGTAGGGTCACTGAATTAGATTCGCTGACGGTGAGGAGGACGGCTCGCTCGGTCGATATGGAATAAGATTCCTAATTTTAGGGTCGTGGGGGACTTAGCCCCAACATTGGGCACCATTTTTGTTGCATACGCTTAACAGGGCCACTGGGGTAGTAACAGCGTCGGTGAGAAGGACGACTTACTTAATCAGTAGGGCATGAGTTCTTAACATCAGGATCGTTTGGTTCGGGCCCCACGTTTGTAGACCTTTTTGTTGCAGAGATCCAGGAATTCCACTGATCCACAGCAATTCATGAAAGCGGCATGAATACGCGGATTTTTTGCCACCATTCGGCATTTGTTTGTGGACGCCGTGGCCAAGTGGGTTCGTACGTCGACCCATCATTGGCTTTCGTCTAGGTGGCAATGCTCAAAGAGTATAACTGTCTAGAAAAAGCTTCTCAATCTCGCCGTTCGGAGTCGGCATTAAACTATAGGTCCCTTCCACTCGTGACAGAACAATAGCACGCACAATACGAGTGGTTGCTGGGAACCTAGGCCCAGGTCCACCTCGGACTGTAGCATCGCCATTATAAAATATATTCGGGATTTGTTGCCAGTACCGTGAACATCTTTCATTTGAAAGCTTCTAATATCTACAAGACTTAAACCCAAAGCATTGCTTATGATGTTAAGTAAACTTCGTTTCGTTCGTTTGCATGCAATCCCTGCATCTGCTCCTTCAGCACCCTGTAATAAATTCCAAATACCTTCTAAATCCTACCCCAAATTGCCTAAGAACATCGTGATCCCTTTTATATTTGCGTCATCATTTTCCGACCTATTGTGTCAATATCCGGATCAGCTCCTCCTCAGGCAGGGGTAATTAATTTCTATTTGCACGACGAATCACAATCAAAATCCAGTTTGTTAACCACTGGATCTCATTAAAAAGGTATCAACTCCACACCGACATCTCAATCCCAGTCACAGATCCCAATCAAATTGCCATACAAACAGAATCAATGACATCAACTCATGATGAGTTACACACTCCAAGCTCTGTAACCCTTACTCAGTCAAACGTCATCCCCTTCAAGCTGCAAAAGTTCTATCCATTGTTAATCCCGTCTGAAACTAAAAGTCTGAAGTTTTACTATGTTACCTCCATAAAAGTGCCGTCGTATAATTGTACATTGAATGATGTCTTTTCAGTTTCGACTCGATCCCCAATTAGCCTAATACTGGTCCGTGCACACATCCAGGACGAGTTGTAATTCAGAGAACATTTCATTTATATTTATGAGAAGAGGTGGATGACTGAATGCCAAACTTGCCTCGGTGACCATGGGCAAATACGTACAGCCATCGCAGCCGTGTCCTGACCGACAAGCAAACACTGGTCTTGGTAATCAATCTTGGCACAAAATCAATACGTGGAGCACAATCGATAGAGAGTGGCACAAAACCGGAGGAGGGGGTCAAAAGGATACAGACTATCGTATGCGCTTTAAAGTTCCAAGACTTACCCCCCTTTGGAGTGTATCACAAATAAAATTCTTTGATTCCAATCAATGTCTGTCTGTCTGTTGGTCGAATTGATGAGTCTGTTCGTTTGCCATCGGGCGACCCGCCAGAAGAGGACACTCATTGCTCGACTTCCAGTGGGGCAATGGGAGCACATTGGACCTCCCATGGCCACTAGATAAATAGCCCTCAGATTGGGAGTGCTGGAGGTTGAGGGGGCGAACAGTATCCATTTAAACAGATGGGACACACATCATTGTGGATTAACTCAATTTGTTGCTCTTCAGCTTGTGTCCGTCAGAGCTGTTGTTAGTCGGTAAGTTGCCGGTCTAGGCTGCAGGATCGTGTCCATCCCTCTAGGTCGCATCTTCGAAGAGTGAACTCTGCATCCTTTTTCGGTCCTCATCAGCATTTCGTTTATGGACAGCGGCCCCCATGTGGACGGATGGCAGATTCGAATGTGCTCTGTATCAGTGTCACCGAATGTCTTTTGCAAGGAGACATTTGTCCTTGGACAAATAAATCAATGGTGACAGTTTGTTTTTCGAATTTCCTGGTGCATGTTCGTAATTTTCTGTTTTTCTCTGCTTCTCCTCTTCAGTTGATTCAAATGGAGTAAACATTATTCAGTAAAAAGGACGACAGCCGACATGGTCGTGGACCAAAGAGACTCATGCCACAGGGTAAATTTCAGTGTAAATTTAATTATCCCTTCTGAAAAAGGGTACACTATATTGATCAGCACAAATAAAGTTTACATGTCGATGGGGCCTTTCTCCACTCACTCTGACTCGGGGTAATTTAGTTTTGCGGTCGTCAGTGATGTGTTTCAGTATCAATGTGTTTCCTTAGCGTAGTCCTTGTCGTTTCTTAGCACTAATTGTTGGAATTTACAAGGAGAAAAGTTTGTAGATGACCATTGGAATAGTAGCTTCTTCATTAAGCGGAAGTTGTTTGCATTTGTAGACTTTCGAGGCTAAGTAGTTGTGCCTGGGATGTGACATGGTTTTTGAGCTTACAAATGGCCCTCTGAACGAATTGATGAAGGACGATAAGAGGTGGAAAATAGCCTTGTGCATTTTAGTTCGATCCAGAGAACGCTCAGTTTAGTTAAAATCTGTTTATAGAACTAGTTCTTTCTCCTGTCGGAGAAACAAAAACAAAAAATCGGTCGTTCTTAAAATGAAAACAAAAAAGTCAGCAGCTGCAGAGATTTCTCAAAAAAGTTTCCAAATTGCTTTAACCCACATTGTGGATGATTTTGGCTCACCGCATTCGATCTTTCCAACACTTCGCTCCCAGTCATCAAGCATCACATATTCCCCAACAAGCGATAATGATAATGGCGTTCTTTATCCTCCATTGCCTGCATCTCTACAGTCGCAGTCATCCGTCAGTGCATAGTGTATCATATTCCCAACATTCCATCGAATCCATCCATATTCATGCAGAGTGCAGTGGAAGAAGTGAGAAAGTGGTTGCTTCCACCTCAGCCTTGATGTTGTTGCCTGATGTGAATATAATAATTCGGTTGAGGCTCACCCCATGGAGAAACGTACCACTTGCAATTCGTATATCATCATCTACCCACTCCATGATCTCCATCATCACCATCCCCCCACCGACCGTAGGGATCGGAAAACATCAGGGACAACCGCCCGTGCTGCTGCAAAGGCAGAGCATTAAGCGAAAATATGCTGAGAAATGCATACGAATTTCCAATGCCAGATGTTGGTCATTTTCGCTACCATTTACCCGTATCCGGTGGCATGAGGCTGAACGTTCACTTACACAGGTTAATGCTTTGCGACGAGGCAGCAAGGAAAATGTCTGAATGCTGCAAGGAAAGCGTCTGTATAGGCTAATGTTTTCGAGGTGAATTTATGGCTGCTCCCTTACACTGGTATGTGCAAGAGCTCGCTACCCTCAAAGTAGCCTCTGTGGCTTGGTTGGCGTAGAGCTCTTCATTCTATCCCCGGAAGGAGATTCAAATTCCATCGTTTTTGAGGCAAATATGCTCCCTTTCCTGCCGTGCCGAGAATAAATAACCTTCTGCTGAGGTAACCGAAATTACTGTGCTTGCCGTGCCCAACTCTTAAAAACCACCGAAAGAAAAACTGCATATGTGTTTGTGTTGACTTTTTTGCTGGCGTATTATTTATGGCACGGAAAAGCGAAGTCTTCCTCAGTCAAGGAGAGCACTCCAAGGTCGGGTTGGATTTTGCCGCACGTGGCAGGGATAATGCCCACTCTGAAGCAAGACCAGTTTTTGGTATTTGCGGTCAAGAGTTCATTCAGTGAGCTTTCGCTTGCATTGGCCAACACATCAATTATGAATTTCAATTTGAGAACGCGCCAATAGTGCAACATGCTGCCAAAGGCTCTTGGTTTTTTTTGTTGCTTTCCAGGCGTCAGAGACAATCTAATGCGAACTAGTAATTCATGTGTCGGTGTTACAGTAGATTGAATTTTTGATTGGAACTTTCACCGAATCGTGCGGGCTCTTACGGGTCAGACTATAGAAAGAGGACTTGTTTTCACACGGGCTAGTCGTTAACTTGTGAACTTATTAAATATGAAACAGACTTAAGTGCCAGTTCGAGGTGATTACTAAATTCTGTTTTCGTTCAAAATTTACCATGTTCTCATGGATGGGCTTAAGTCGTGGTTACAGTGTGAACTGTGGCCAAAATTCTTTGTATTTGAATGATTAAATGGTGCATAAAAAAGAAAATGCAGAATGGTGTGGTGACAGGATATGGAGCAATCAGACTCCTGTCTGGGAGTAGCCAAGTTTGATGATCGATTTCCGAAAACAGAAGCAGACAATTTCACGTTCACCAGATCCTTTCGGAACATTTTGTCCAGGGGCTAAACAAATGGACCTGTCATCCCAGTTGGAGGTTGTGCGTGGGGTTAACTTTCTCACCACGAAAATTCAAGTTCAGAGACGACTACAAGCATAGGATACTGACGGATTAACTGTTGATGACCCTAACAAACGAAAAAGGGACAATGAATTTCGTTTTTGCAAACAGAATGTGAGGTTCCTTAAAGTATAGACAAATGTTTAGAATGTTGTACGTTTTTCATACCACCGGTCCTGAAAGAGTTAACAGACCACGGGCAGCCGGTGAAATTGAGGGAGCCCTTGACTGTTAAAAAGCAGACATTGCCGCAATCCAGGAAGTGCGAGGGTATCGGCCGGGCAATAGGATGATGAGAAACTTCGACCTCTACTACGGCGATTGCCACAGAGAGGGAAGGCAGCGCTTATTCGGATGTGGATTTGTTCTTCGAGGCAGACGTAGGCAAAAAGTCTTAAGCTTCAAATATGTAAGCGAGCGCCTCATAACAATCTGCATCAAGGCTTAGTCCGGCAACATCAACCTGATTTGCGCCCTCGCCCTGACAAAGGAGAATAACATAGTTAGAACGTGATTAACACGTCTCAACATCCATAAGATCAAAAACCTGGCGGTCACCTGATCAATCACCCATCAACCAGAATGATCACATTGCGATCGACGTCAGACATTCCTCCAGTATTTTGATGTTCGAACTTGCCGAGAACCAACATCGACTCGGAACATTTCCGTGTTGTAGTCAATGTAAGAACGCGGGTATCGAGAGAACAGCGGGCTAAAGAGTCTAATTAACGGCTCGTGCTCTAGTGGACGCACACATTTTATCAGTATATAAACCTTTATATATCTATAATATATATAATATATTTATAAAGAGTGGGCGCCGTTGCGTAGTGGGTAGGTGTGTCGACTCCTACGCTCGGTGTTGTCGGTTCGATTCCCGAAAAAATCACCTAACATTTTTTTTACGGCTCCACCTCTTTCGAGTCGCCGACAAAGCTCAGAGAGTATAACTGTCTAGAAAAAGCTTCTCAATCTCGCCGTTCGGAGTCGGCATTAAATTGTAGGTCCCCTCCACTCGTGAAAGAACAATAGCACAAAACGAGTGGTTGCTGAGGTGCTAGGCCCAGGTCCACCTCGGACTGTAGCGCCGCCATTATTATTATTATTATTATTATTATTATTAATAAAAGTAAAGAGTCCTTCTTATCTTTAAATTTAAACAAAACAAAATGTGTGTACGGTATCATAGAAATTTGTTATATGGTTGAAAGGCCTATCAATGCCATTATACATCGAATATAACATTGTTGCAATGTCTTTGTCAGGCTTGTCAGGGTGGCGCGCCTTCTAAATGTAAAATTTTTCCATGACTCTGGCGCATAAATCAAGCTGAATTTGACCGATTGAATGGGTTACATTGACTTTGAGGGCCTCTGTGGTTTGTGGCTTATTTGCATAGACCTGCGACTTCTGAAAAGCCCACAAGAGAATGTCTAACGGGGTCCAATCGCACCATCTCGGCGGCGGCTAGTTCACATCACCTCCACGTAAGACGACAATACCCTCGAATCGCTCGCGCAGAATTTCCAATGTGGTGTGAGCTATGTGGCACGTAGCGCTGTCCTGTTCAGACCACATGTCGTTGGTGTCCATTTCATTCAATTCAGGCCTATATGGCGAGTATCGTTCTCAAAGGAATACGAGTATGGACCAATGACGCCGCCTGCCTAAAATCCACAGAAAACATTAATTTTTTTGGTATGCATTAGACGCTCTGCAGTGGGCGCCGTGGTGTAGTGGGTAGGTGCGTCGACTCCTACGCTCGAGATCTAAGGTTCGAAACTCTATAAAAACATCTAACATTTTTCACAGTTCAACATCTTTCGAGTCACTGACAATACTTAAAGAGTATTACTGTCTACAAATAGCTTCCCAATCCCGCCGTTCGGAGCCGGCATTAAGCTGTAGGTCCCCACCATTCGTCAGAGAACAATAGCACGCACAACACGAGTGGTTGCTGAGAATCTAGGCCCAGGTCCACCTCGGACTGTAGCGCCGCCATTATTATTATTATTACTGGACGCTTTTGAATCTCATGTGGATTGGTATCGTCCCAAATTCGACAATTTTGTATGTTGACGTTCCCATTCATCCATCATCCAGAAATGGGCCTCATCGCTGAAGATGATTTTTCGATGAAAATTAAGTTCAGTTTCCAACTGCTCAGAGCCCATTCAGCGAACACACGTCGTTTTTTATGGTCTTTTGCTTTCAGCTCCTGGGTCAGATGAATTTTGTACGGCTACAGACCCAAGTCACGAAGCTAAATTCCCCAAGTTGTGGTCTGGGAATGGCCGAGTTCTTGTGAGCGACGCGAAGTCGACTGCCTCGGTTTCCCCTGCACACTCTCACGGACAGCGGCAATGTTTCCTGCAAATCTTGCGTTTCGTCAACGTCCGGGTTTGGTTTATCATTTACTGAACCAGTGGACGCGAATTAATCGACCACTCTGAGAATAATCCTCTCGGTAGGACGACCGTAAAATGGGCGAAGCGCATGGAACGTTGCCCGAACAGAACACCCATTTTGATGAAACAATTTTATCATTTGCACATTTTGTTGAACGCTATGTCTATCCACGAAAGCGACTGGATGGCGCAGTTGGTTAAGTGCCTGCCCCAAGTTAGAGAGGTCCCAGGTTCGAATCCCAGTGACATCTCGAATCTGGTCCAGTCATCATAGTAGGTGTCTACCTGTGAGTACAATGGACCAGTTTTGAGTCTGAGTGCTCCAGTAGTGTTTCAAAAATTCTCCGAAAAACAAAAAAGTCTATCCACGGTGATTTGGCAAAACAGATTGAGTAAGTGACAGCCAATTTGACAGATGTAGCTTTACCAATGTGGCCACTATCATAGTTGACCCTTAATATGCCTTCAAGTTCCATGTGCCGATTTCCGGTACCTTCTTAACAGAATACTCCTCGACGCTGAAGGTTCACGGTTTGATTCCAGACACAGCATCACCTCTCTAGAGCCTCTGATAATGTTCAGATAGTACAATTGTCAAGAAAACCTTCCTCAACTTTGTAATTCAGTGTTCTCACTCGTGAGAGAACAACAGCTCAAAGGCCCAATTCCACCCCGGACGCCACCCAAAGAAAAGGAGGAAAGTCATTCACCGACGAACCTCCTTAAACTGTCACTTGATAGGAATGCCACAGGGCTACCCATATTTCAACCGGTAGTTCTTAAGTGTCCCTTTTCCTCTCCTCCATTAAAAATTCTTAATTTCTCTAAAAAATTACTAGAATTTCCCAGGGATGGTTTATCAAAAAAACAAATTTTCAATTTTGTGAAAACCCCAATACCGTTTAGCGCTTCAAAGAATTTTCCACAGAACTCCCATCGGCATCCATTCCAAAAACACGGAGACACCCACTTCTTCCGATTGCGAGAACTCTTCAACCCTAAAAAAGTCAGCCTCGGATCCAACATACCAGCTCTTATTCGACATCATAAATAATTGAGATGGAATTTTATTAAAAACTCAACATGGCTCTTATTTTATATTTACAAATGAATTCACTCCTACTGCATGCAATGGACCTCTAGCTCCAGCTAGAAGCGCACTCAGTTCCATGCAGAAGGACATCCCCGGGCAGGCACGGTGGTCAGCTGCAACAACTGCTGTTGGTGCTCCTTGTCGACCCGCAGTCGCATGTCGAGCTAAGCGATGGAAAATTTATTGGCCAATGAAGTGGACCGGTTTATGGGTGGACTTGTCGGCCAATCAATAAATCAAAGTGGACCGTTCAGCTGCCTCCCTGGAACACACTTTGTCTCCTACCGATGGACGAAAACGTAAAAATAGCCAAATAATTTTATTTAGCTTTTCACCGAAAATGACTGAGGCAAGCGGGCCTGGGGTGAGGTGGCGAACTTTTCGCTTGTCCAGCAAAAGTTGCTGCGCCAAAGTTTTCTTCCATTTCGTGTACGAGGTCCTCTGGGTGCTTTGGGTCTGTATGTGTGTCGAGTTATTGGCGAAATATTTGCGAAAGCCATAAATCCTGACAAAGGACATGAACGGGAATCAAATATGAAATGCTGTTAGATTGTAATTTGGTTTCGGAATTTATGGGCCTTTGAATGGTTGACTAGCTACCGTCGTTCCTTGTTGAAATTTTGTAAGGCTGATCGAAGTGACGGGGGTAGTCGCTGGGTCGAAGGCCGTTCGCTTGACTTGACTGAAATTAAAATGCAAATTTACAGTCTGGACACTTTGGGTTAATTTTTGTGAAAAGTTTAAAAATATGCAAGCAAGTGTAATTTTCGAACCGTCAAAAGGGCCGCATTCGGGAATTCAGGGGGTTTTAATTTCGCGTTCCACGGTTTAATGGAGTTTTTTTCTTTTAAAAATAAACATTCTCAGAAATTTAATGAATATGAATGAAAAGATAACGACGATTGGAAGGGCGCTGTAAGAGCTCATAATGACTGCAGAATGAGATTTGCTCTTTTGATGGCCAAGAGAAGAAAAAATATTCGTCCTCACTTTGAATTGAATACAGTCGTTTGTCATGATTTTAAAGTAGTTAACGAGTATGTCTTGAACGAAAAACGAACTTTGCGTCATAGATGTCTAGTCTGAATGCTTTAGTTTTATTATGGTTCGAAAACATGAAATACCGACAGGGAACTTAAGGATAACATGTGTACAATAAACTGACAAGTAAACGCTAAATAAGTGCTGCGAGTAGACAGCTGCACAGGAACTTAAGATCAGCGGAGTAAGCGCCAGCTTTAATTACTTGACGTTTACTGGAATAAAGCCAGCAAAGAAATACTGTGCGATACACAATTTCAGAAATGGAGGAATTGCAAATATTTATGTGGGCTGTCGAATTTTTGACATAAGTCGCAGTTAAATGGCTGCGCCACTCCCAGTATATCACATGAAACATTCTTTGTATATTGTTGTTGGACAATAAGGAATTGAAAAGAATGTGCGACATCCACTGAGACTTGTGTCGATCTCACGATCTCAGCATGGAATTGTGTGCGAAAGTATTATTCATTGAAATTTCAAATCTTTGCTTTTTCGGAATTTCTACATAAATCAATATTTTGATATTTATGATTTTTTAATGCTGACGCTGAGGTCTACAGAACTGCGTTTTCAGATCTTCAAAATTCGCATGTCGATTATTTACCGTTTTTTTTCAATATCTCCAGTCTATTTGAGCCAACATGGTTGCAATAGTCTTAAATGAAAATAGTTATTGAAGCTAAGATTTTGTAATTTTGTTCAGACTTTTAAACATTTTGGTTTAGAAAAGGCAGGAGGAGACGCATTAAAAAATAACATTGAAGCTCCATATTCAAATGGTACTGTGGACCAAAAAGTTTTGTAGCCAACATCAACCTTCTTTCAAACGATCTGTCGATTGATGGGAACGTCACTTTTTCAAAATCCATAGCAACTTGACATATACCTTCGAGGTAGTGAAGGACTTCGTTTACCTTGGCTCCCAAGTAAACAGTTCGAATACCATAAGTACCGAGGTTAAACGCAGAATAATAATAATGTAATAATAATAATGGTGGCGCTACAGTCCGAAGTGGACCTGGGCCTAGCTTCTCAGCAACCACTCGTGTTGTGCGTGCTATTGTTCACTTAAAAGTGGAGAGGACCTACAGTTTAATGCCGACTCCGAACGGCGAGATTGAGAAGCTTTTTGTAGACAGTCATACTCTTTGAGCATTGTCAGTGACTCAAAAGAGGTGAAGCGGTAAAAAATGTTCGATGTCTTTTCTGGAATCGAACCGAGAACATCGAGCGTAGTAGTCGACGCACCTACCCATCAGCATCGCAGTTTGTTTGGCCTCAAGAGGCAATTGATTACTAGAGCTCTCTATCGAAGGCCCAAGCTGACCTTGTATAACACCCTGATCATCCCTGTCCTGCTCTATGGCGCGGAGACAGGACAATTACAATTTCAGATAAAGAAGGCCTTAACCTTTTCGAGAGAAAAGTTGTTGGTCCTGTTTGCGTTGATGACATTTGGAGAAGAAGATTCAACCATGATACAGTTCATGTTGTACAGCGACACGAGTTTGACCCGGCGTCTACGCATTCAACGCTAAGTCGTGGACGCCACTGCAGCACGAAGAGTCTTCCACTTCGCGTCCGTTGGTCAACCAAAGAGAGGAAACTGGTTGCGCACACCAGTGGAGAAGGACCTCAGCCAAATTGGCGTGCGTAATTGAAAGTAGTTGGCTTGAGGTCACGCCAGCTGGAGAGATTTGTTAGTTGAGGCTCAGCTCCATCCCGGACTGTAGGACCATCAGAAGAACAACAAATTGGATGAACTTAATATGTAGTAGGACGACATTTCTCATAGCACGACAGTTCCACAAAAAACGGAATAAAGTAAAATGCTTCGATAAAAACTTGAACTGAATATTTACAGTGAATTCTAAGGAATGTGGAAGACGACTGTATGTCGCATTTGGTTAAGTGCCTGCCCTAAATTAGAGGGGTCCCAGGTTCGTATTCCAGTGAAAGCAAAGTTAATACGCTTTTATCGGGTTTTTAAAATCTGGTCCAGTCACCATTTGCCGTTGGGATCAAATTAACGACACTATCACGGGAGCGGTCGATTAGTGGTAGACTACGACCACTGTGGGTATCAAAATGGACCAACATGGTCTAAGTGTGCTGGTGAATTCACCAGCAGCCTAAGCTAACCTTACCTAACTCATTTTGATGCTTGCCTTACTTTTGATGACTTTCTACGTTCTCACCGACTGTGTATCGCCACGGTATAAAAATACTCGGGGTACCGTGCCGAATTTCCCAAACATTTAAATCTTGGATGGACTTTGGCCCAGCCGCTGTGTGCCGCAAGCTATATCGAAGTCGTGGCACACTTTTAATGTGCCGACATTAGATCTTCCGCATCTATTGAAGCACACACGGCACGAACTGGTTGTAAGGTATTAAAATGAGAATGAAACGAAATGCTTGTTACCGATTAAAAATTTCACGATCAAAAGCTATAATTTGTTAAAGTGCCTCAAGACATAAGGGCACATGTTCCATAAACGATATTGTAGTCGTACATAGAATCGCCCTTGGCAATGCCTGCTGTTGTACTTCGTCGAAGCTTCTGATTCGAAGGATTAAAAATGTGCTCTACAGTACCCTTGTCCTGGAAATCTTGCTATATGGAGTCGAAAGCGTGACGATAATTAGGACTGTAAAGCTGATTCTTAGCGCTTTCTGAAAAAAAATTCTGCGTCGAGTATTTGGTCCTTTATACGACGAAAGTGAATAGTGCAGAAGGCATAACTCTACGATCCGTATCCCTCCTAGAACATCTTAGTTTGATCTGGAGCTCCCATGACCTCTCTACATCTGCTAGCTAGAATACAACAGCGAGCGATAAAACTTATAGCAGACAGCAATATCGCGAAGTCAATAGACTCACTCGAACACCGCCGTAATGTGTCTTCCTTGCCATTGTTTTATAGCTGTTTTTACAAACGATGCACAAGGGAGCTAGCCCATTGCATTGCTCTCCTTCGTGAATTGAATTGCAATAATTGTCCGACCATGAATGCTCATTAGTTTGCTCTTAAGCCTGTTTTTGAACGTAGTTCCGAGACTTGTTTATTAGCCACACGACATGAATATTGAAAGCTCTTCTCAGAAATGTCTGTGTTTGGCAGCTATTTGGGAAAGGCGTAAAAGACGAAAATATTTGCGACAGCTTTCGCGAAGTTCTTAGAAAACCAACATAAGTCTGTTAATCCTGACTTAAGAAAAGAAAATTCTTCTGATGGCAAAATTGTTAAAAAACCATTCGGTTATTTTTTAGGGAGCTGCAAGTATTGAATAAGTCCTATCAAGAAATCGAATGTTTTGAATGTTTTAACTTAATATTTAAAACCCAGAAATACCCAAAGTAGCCAACTTGAAATAGCTGTCATAAAAATTAACTGAATTTGCAAACTTGGGTGTGGTTTATTGAGTTTTCCAGCACATGGTCCATGAATCGAGTTCTTTAGTCTGGAAAGTTTTTCAAGTATGCTTTCAAGAAGCCAGTACTTTAAAATCGCATTCCACTAGAAACCACAACTGTTCCGAAGAAGTTGAAAACTTCTTAAATTCCCACAAAAATCTCTGAAACAAAATGACAAAATGTGCCCTGACCCGCTTTAAATTACTCCACAAATTGACTCTGCAATGAGATGAGATACTCAAAGGATAAAGAGATTTTTCTCAATAACTCGCATCGATTTGACTTGCCCTACTTGAAATCCATAAAGGATGGCAAAAAGCTGAGCACCATATCCGCCAAACACACGTACCACCACAACGCATTTATATCCATTTCTCCGAAGTTCAGATACGAAGAACAGAATCCAGTATATTCAACCAATAAATCATTTCTCCTGTCCCCCTCGGGGTGCACTCATTACATTCCCAGCCACACCATGGAAGGCCCCTAGCTGGAGCATGTAATGAATCCTCAGAGAAGTTCACAAACACATTAGGTATCGATCAGGTACAGACACAGATATCCTTTATCGCAGTTCTGCAACATCACAGTGAGTGGTGGAAAAAACTAGAGCAAAGTGCTGGTTCACCGTCTTCGCTATGCGAAGCACAGTCAGATTGTTCTCATCATCGCAGCGCACACCGTGACGCTGCAAGGAGCAGTGCCGCATTAGCAGGCGATAAATGGCACCTGTGACACTGTGACAGTGAAATTCGATCGCATAACCCTCTGCAAGTGCCACCTTGCCGCCCAACCACCCCATCACAGTGCATTGGCACTACTAATTCCTCCCTATCTACGTCATACTTGGCATGGAACAGATACAAACGCGGGGCGGAGAAGAGAGGAGCAAAAAGAAAATATCGAAGATAACCATATAAACCGGATGCTATTAGGGGCACGAGACAAATTCGTTTTCTCATTCTTTTGCCGTTCCTGGCTTTATTTTCATTTTTCATCTTCCGCCGGGGGGAATTCGATATAAACTAGAGGAGAGGACAGTCGGGGACACCGAGGCGACGCCGCAGACGATGACACTGGGTACGGTGCACAGCACGAGAAACGAGGCACAAGATGTTAGACATGAGGCACGGTATGATGACGATGGAACACAGATAAGGATACGCTTCTATAGGTGATGTCGATGTGATGTCTCCCTCGGGGTTCCGGATTGTCTTCTTTACTTTTGCTTAAATTAAGGATGAAATAACTTGATCTAATGGCACCGACCAGGATGTGCCGTGCCGGGACCGCACAATGGGCGCGAGTGTGAGGCGCACACAAGCGGAGGCAAGCGATGCTAACTTGTTGATTCCAGTCAGGTAAGAGTGTGACAAAAAGCGGATACCGGATGGCGGATTAACAAATCGCAAGGAACATTGATTTTTATTCTAAGCAGGGGGAATTGATTCACTTTTAAGTTGTCGGATATGGTTCAGCTGCTTCCAATTTTCAATTAAAAAGCTTACGGGGGCTTTCTGAGCTAAGCATGGATGGAGGAGATGTGTTTTCTTTTCTGGTTTTATGGGATTTAATTTTCATTAATGGTTGCTTTTGGGTGTTCGCCTTGGGGGAGGTGATTCTACAGGTCCGTATAGGGATTACACCCGAATGGAATTGAAGAGAAAGAGAATTGATTAAGACAAGTCTCCTCCAGTTGCAGAAGGTAGCGTCAGGATTAAGGTGAGTTTGTCTGCGGGGAGATTCGATTGTCGAATTGTCTGAGACTTATTTCCAGTTACAAATGCGATTCGAAGGTGAAACAAAAAACATGCTAGGTGAACTGAATGTGAATCGTTTGTATGTATTTCTAAAGAGCAGAGTATATGAGGGCTGCTTTGACTGGCGACCACAATCTTGCATTGTCTAGTTATTCTAAGAGGTTTTCCAAGAGAATGCGTGCGTTCCACTCCTTTTAAGGTTTACGTGTTTGTCCATCCCAGTTGACTAATCAACGTTTGCAGGTCAAATTTGAGCCGACCGATTCAGGGAAAATCAGCCAACACCGGTACGTCAATGAAACGCAAGATAAGTTTGTCAAAAAACAACGCCACTGTCGATGAGAGTTTGTAGGAGAACCATGGACTGCCAATACGGCGCGGCGAACAAAAACACAGACCTCAATTTGCATCGGTACTTAAGCCTTTATCCGTACAAAATCCAACCCACCCTGGAGCTGAAGCTAAACGACCATAGACAAGGCCGACCAGTTGGGAGGGGAGCCCGGTTTCAGCGCAAAAATAATTGTCGACCGAAAGAAAATCAACGTCGGGGCCCATTTTTGGATGAAGGGGCACGTCAACAAATAAAATTGGAAAATTTGCAACGATGTCACACGATGTCAGTCCACACGAGGTTAACCAAATAGTAATACATCCGCAGAAATTCACAATTTGGTGCGGATTGTGGTCCGGCGGCATCATCGGTTGGGTATCAGGCCACCAGATTAGGGTATCCTTAATAACGATCACTGAAGTGTGTTTACGTGTTTACGACGAACAGTGTTTGCGATGCAGAAGAGAAAGTAGATTTTCTAGAGTCAACTGGCACCAAGCAATCTCTTGACAAGGTCTCCAAGAGTACCATTAGCTAGTTGGGTTAGTGCGAAGGAAGCCACGTCTTACTTAGGTTTTAGAGGACCCATTGTGATGCCATATTGGAGATTTGTATCCCCTCTTCAGTACTGCAACTTCTGGTACTTAGACTTTCCTCAGTCATTCTGCTGATCATATAAACTTAAAAAAACATATAAACCCTTATCTGTTATTTCTTGAAGGGCGTGGAAGAAGTATTGTCCCAATGTTTTATTACTCAACCTCGTTTTTCTCTCCATCCTCGCATCCACTTTTTTCTTAGAGCGCTACAGTCTGAGGTGCACCTGTGCCGCACTCAACATGCCTTTCCAGCTGACACGATCTTTCGCCAGCTGTCTCCAGTTTCTCATACCAAGGCGGCCGAGGTGTCCTTCAACTTGTTTGCGCCACCTTTTACGTGGACGTCCTCTGCTGCGTTGTTCCATAAGCTCAAAGTCGAAGACTCTCCGGAGCAGAGCCTAGCCAAGTCATCTTAAACTTTGGATCATAGTTGAACCTTTTCCAAAATGTCACCAATGCAACTTTGGTCCTGTTTGCATCGCGCGCAGGACTCTTCTCTCGAATAGACCATGAGCCTCTTAACCCACTTGGGATATTGTCCATGCCTCTGCGCCGTAAAGCAGGCCTGGGATGATGAATGTCTTATACAAAGGTAACTCGGTCTTCCGAGAGAGAGCTCTATTACTCAATTGCCTTTTGAGCCCAAAGAACAACGGTTGGCAAGAGTTATTTTGCGTTTGATCTCGATACTGATGCTGTTTGTACTATTTACCGCGGAGCCAATGTAGACAAAGTCCTTAACTACCTAAAAGTCATAGCTGCCTATGGTGACGTTCTGGCCAAGTCGTCGATGTTGTGCGTCCTTTCTCGATGACAGGATATACTTGGTTTTGCCCTCGTCTACCGCCAGACCCACTTTAGCCGCTTTCGTTTCAATGCCAGCAAACGCATCATTGACGGCTCGCTGTGTTCGCCCAATCACGTCAATGTCATCTGCGTAAGCTAGCAGTTGAACAGACTTTTGGAAGATCATGCCTCTGGTGTTGACCAGTGAGTTTTCCATGATCTTCTCAAGAACGATGGTTAAGAAACCAAATGACAGCGCGTCGCCTAGTCTAAAAATTGTTTGAAGGTCTCGGTGATTTCGTTACCGACCTTGATGGAGTAGCGAGAGTACTCCAACGCCATCCTGCTCTGTCTGACGAGTTTGGCAGGCATGTCAAAACTAGACATGGCGCTGTGTAGCTCGTCTCTGCATGCTGTCATATGCGGTCTTGAAGTCGGCGAATAGGTGGTGGGCGTCGATTTTCATTTTATGGGTCTTTTCTGGGAACGCCGAAGTGTGAAGATCTGGTCTACTATGGACACATGTTGCCATGGTCCCCTTTTTTATGGCATGATTCTTTGGACGATATTGACATGTGAAAGCTCCGACTACCATTATCAGCAACCTTTTGTCGCACTGAAGTAGCTCAATCATATCCAGGCCATAGTGTTCGATTGATCTCGCAGGTGGTTAGGGAGCACAATCATCTATTTACTAACTCCACCTTTACTTGTCCTCATAATTTTCTTTAATTCAGAGAGGGGCAGCTTGATCTTTAAAATTGCTTGTGATCACTAAACAGAGACACAGTATAGATTTATCAAGTGCTGTGTGACAAGAGCCTTTATTTCTTTACGAGAGCACGCGATTGGCTTTAACTTGATTTCCGTTGCAGATATTACATTCATGGACACCTGATTAGGGTGACTAGATGCATGGGCTTGAAAAAGAGGACGCCTCGAACAGTCTCAAATAAAAATTGAAGACTCACATCTTTTTACATTAGAAAAGCACACAGGAATACAGTAAACAAACGGTGTATTTACTTTTAAACAGAAAAATATGTATGAAATGAGCTGTCAAATGAGTAGGTGTGTTCAGACGACTGTTAAAAAAACACAAAATAGCGTTGTGTTCAGGCAGAATGAGTTAAGGTGGAAATATATTTTAGGTCGTGTTCGCACCAGAAAGATGCAGACAATGTCTAAATTAGTGTTGTTTTGTTGTAGTTTTGTGATGTCGAAAAATGTAGTTAACTGAGAAAATCAAAAAAGAGAACAAATTGCATGTTTTTCCAAAAAGATACCGGACACTTTTTAAGCGACAAAAAGAGGACATATCCTCTTAAAAGAGGACGTCTGGTCAGCCTACGTCTGATTGGCAGTAAGAATGCCAACATTGATATCATTTTAATCGCTTCCTTGACAGTCAGGACCTCCGGATGTAAGATTTTTTTTTCGGAGGATTTTTTTGAAACTACTGGAACACTCAGACTGAAAACTGGTCCATTGTACTGCCAGATAGCAACTTACTCCAGTGCCGTTAATTTGATCCCATCGGCAAATGGTGACTGGATCAGATTCGATTTCAATGGGATTCGAACCTGGGACCCCCCTAACTTGGGGCAGGCACTTAACCAACTACGCCATCCAGTCGTCTCGCTTGCAAGATACCGTATTCAAGAAGTTCGATGGAGCATTTCTAGTACAGTTCTTCGAAGAATATGCGTGCCCCTTTTCCTATCTTGGACTACCGATATGTCCAAGATAGGAAAAGGGGCATATATACTCGTACCTTTATGGTCGTATTATGATAGGTTCATTTGGCACCCAATCATCCGCAGTGGAAATAAGGCAGTTAAAAAGGTTCTCATAGCTGAGGAAGGAGTGCCTATATAACTCTCCGTTTCATCGGCGAATAGCCTGATTAAGATGTTTGCATGACTTGTAGTGGTTGAGTTCTAGTCACCGGATTGACTGAGTCTCAAGCCACTTGTAACGAAGAATACCATCAAAAAAATAGTAATTTTTCCAAAATCCATTTTTTTCTGTTTTTTTCACTAGACTCTTAACAAACATTTTCAGCCCCTTCAAAATTGCTGTAGCAAGACTTCATCTGGTACTGATTGGGTTCCCAAAATACCATCACTTTTCGCTCACCCACACATAAAAGTGTTTTAAAAAAAAACCATTAGAAACTTAAGGACGCCTTAAGACAGCAAAAAGTGATCTGCTTAGAATAGATTGTTACCATTCCAGGAAGCCTTTAGTCGTCTGCTTCTGCTTGGATATTTGATTACTTTTTGCTCACACACTTCCCCTGAAACTGAAACTTCAGGCAGAAGAATACTTATTTCACAAACAAATACAAGAACTAATCCAAAATAATGGACGGAAGATGAGTTCTTAAAATAAATACATGGACAGCAGGTCATGCTTGATTTATTAGCACTTTACTGAAGCAGTTTCATCGTTAAAACGAACAAATTCAAACATCCAAGTACCCACTTCGGATAATTACAAATAAATAAAAGCTCCCTTGCCGCACGTACTTTCGAAGGACGTCCATTTCCGAATCCCAAGTAAGTGTGTCTTCCACCACAGCGGTGACGGTGCTTAGGTTACCCCCTTTTAAAAACATTTACCGAGCCCGACTGACGATGGCAGTCGGAGTTTTCCCGCTTCGCGCTACCTTTCCCCATCAAACAACAGTGCATTTCGGGAACGGCGAGTGCAACACTGCATACAAATGTTAACATTAGTGTGTTCTGAAGGTTCATGTAGAAATACGAACTCCTTCGGGGTGAAATATTCTTCAAAGCGGCCCCTTTCAGGAATGCGCTTTCCTTCTTGTCAGTGTCTTGCTGTCGGTGGCAGTGGTGCTTGTATTTCTCCGAAGAAATGTGTGAGTCGATGGGAGAGGGGGCTAAGCAGACTCCCCTCTGTCTGACGCTCATTTCAAATCCATAGTGCACTTGAGAATCTGTGTGTTCTAAAGAGTTCCCTAAACCACTCCTCCCACTAAAAGCGTGCTTCGGAGAAAACCACCGAGACCGTAACTGCTGGAAACTACCCTTTAATGCCGCCTACGGGGGATTCATTTAGTTCTGCGGCAATCGTATGTTTATCTGTACATCTCTGGGTGTGCATTTGTGTGCTTCAGTGCGGGAACGACCCTCCCCAACTTTCTGTCATACATCATTCCGGGTGGATACCCCTCGAAACGCTAACTTCAGGCGAAAACTTTTAACATAAATTTGTGCATAATGAATAAATTATGATGCAGGGCTACCCTGTAGTGCTCTTTCGTCGTATAGTCATTTTCGGTGTCCCTATTCCTATTCCACTCGCAGACGCGTTAACCAACTCAACCAGCGTCGTCATCGCTGTGTGCACCGGCATCACGTTTCGCCTTTGAGTTGAGAATTCAGCATTCGAAGGACTCTTTTGCGAGATTCGTGAACTACCCACGAGCGCAGCTCTCCATACATACGTTCGCCAAAGGACACATTTTCCGAGAGTTTTCATAATTTTGGGTACGAAACGCGCGTGTTTTGAAAACAGCCACATCGCACCGCATCACAACCGACCGTTGCGGTGTGGTGTGATTCCTGATAGGGTGTGGTGGCGACGACAACAGTCATCCCACCATGATAGCGTCATCGAGTCTGTGGCGAGAGGGTGCGATGATAGTTCTGACTGATGGACTCGTTCGCTTGGATAATGCTGGGGTAAGGGATGAGTCGCTAACTGGTTACTTGAAAGCTCCTGCAGAGTGAGTAATTTGCGAGCGTGACGTGGGGCGAGATGACTGAATTGCATGCACATTTCATACGTCATACGGGCGTTGTGTGTGTCTGGCGGATTGTGATGGATTTTGCATTTCGGCACACAATGTGGTATCTATTCTTGCTTGTGCACACGATTTTTATCGAAGCACGAGATAGGGAACTGATTACTTTGTTCACGCTGCGCCGTGACGTGCGATGTGACGTTGACATTGCTGCAGTGGAATGGCGGTGGGATTTTGTTATCGTTACGTTTTGAATGTTCTCAGATGTGTGAGGGCTCAATTCATGAGAATCGTGCAGAAAAGAGGACATCGTCTTGGAATGTAAAGTCTGTCAAGTTGATACCGTGGAGGAGTTGATGCGGGGTATTTGACATACTTTGGTTTTGAAGCACTCAAAGTCGAACTCTAAAGATTTTAAGAGCGGAACAAGTTGTACAACCATTTTTGTACTAATTTGGTGAAAGTTGACTTATGAAAACCAGAACAAGAACCGAGAAGTCTATGGGCCTCTGATAATTATTCCAATGATATCCTTCAAAATTCGGGCCAAGAAGTAGTGCAAGTTCTCGCCACTAAGTAATAATAAATTAAAGGGAAAGTAACGTCTTCAAGGGAAATGGAGGCGCAACTGTTAGTGAAAACTGTAAGATGACGTTTGACTTAAGTAGCCGAAATTAAGGAGCTGGTTTAAAGCATACATTTGGCCACTCTCATACAAAAATATGTATGAGGTTTATTTTTTGCTGCCGAAAAGTTGTCAACTTTCAAACGAACTTTTGCGTTACAACCGCTTCAAAGATGACGGTATAACAATGTAAAGTGATGAACATTCTGTACGACAACCAAAACCACAAAGAAAATTAACGACTATGAGTAGATAGGGGAAATATGGGACCTCAGTATTGAATAACATTTCCTTGTCTGTTCATCGGATTTTATTCATCATCTTTCGGTTACTCACTCACGATTCATTAGACTTCACAATATTTCGACAGTGATCCTCGGAAGGGTGAAAGTTCTCACAGATTTGAGCCAAAAAAGCAAATTATTCGGTCGATGTACCAGCTTTCAATTTCTTATTTTCTACATAATTGCTTGGATGTTAAGGTCCCTCACAAGGGAAGGATACACTTAGACCGAGAGAATCCATCGTGATACGACTGAGCCGGCTTCCAAGCGCTACTCTTGAAACTACAGTGAAAGCTCGATACAGTGAACTCATAAAAACCGGGCCTGTTTACTGCATCAAGATTGTTCATTGTAACGAGCGTGGACTGCTTGGAGCAGATTTCATCAAAATGCGTATGTTTTGAAATACAATTCATCAAAAATATAATATAATTAAAATTTTTCCTTGCAGTTACTAAAAAAAAGCCAATATTTATACAAAAAAATATTTTTAACAAAACAACTCATCCGTAATAAAAACGTAAAACGCAACAAAACCAATACATTTCATGTACAAACAACGCGCACTTTGCATTTGCTTCAAACAACCCCAAACTGTGTACCATATACAAACGGTAAACTACGATTGTATGGATACTGCCGACTGTATACCACCAATGAGTTTTATACGTGTTTGTAAATGTTGAAAGGTTCAAAGAAAGAAAAAAAAACATTGGTTCACTGTAGCGAGATTTTTTTTGTTCACTAATTAGAATGTCAGGATGATGTCGGAAGGCTAAAACTTTTATGGAACGGGTATAAAGTTCGAACAGAAGCCTGCCGAGACGAGAATGGACAGCTAGTAGTAGATTCGCAGTCGATACTGAGGATTTGGAAAAATGATTTCTGCAGACTGTTAAACGGCGATGAGGACACAAATGCCGCTGTCAGCAAAATGTTGCAATCAACACAACGAACGATGATAGAAGAGAATACCGTCCCCCCGACCTAGACGAAGTCAAGGTAGTGATATCGAGACTGAAGTCTAATAAAGTTGATGGTGCAGATAATCTGCCCGCCGAAATGTTTAAAGCAGCTGGAGGTGATCTGGTAGGACGCATGCACCAGCTCATCTGTAAGATATGGTCGGAGGAAAGCATGCCTGATGAGTGGAATCTCAGTATCGTTTGCCCGATTCACAAGAAAGGAGACATTTTCGACTGCGCCAACTATCGAGGGATAAGTCTCCTTAACATCGCCTATACGATCTTTTCTGCCATTCTGTGTGAACGCCTGAAACTGATAGGTCCCTATCAGTATGGTTTCAGGCCGGGGAAGTCCACCATAGATCAAATCTTCACACTGCGGCAGATCCTGGAGAAGACCCAAGAATTGCAGATCGACACACACCACCTATTTGTCGACTTCAAGGCCGCATATAACAGCGTGTATAGAGACGAATAATATAGTGCCATGTATAGTTTTGATATTCCTGCCAAACTCGTCAGACTGAGCAGGATGACGATGGAGAACTCTCGCTGCTCCATCAAGGTCGGCAATGAACTCACCGAGCCAATGTCAAAAAAGGTTTTAGACAAGGCGACGTGCTGTCATGTGATTTCTTTAACATCGTTCTTGAGAATATCGTGCAAAAACTCACTGGTCAACACAAGATCTTCCAAAAGTTCGTTCAACTGCTAGCTTACGCAGATGACATTGACGTGATTGGGCGAACACAGCGAGCCGTCAATGATGCGTTTGCTGGCATTGAAACGAAAGCGGCTAAAGTGGGTCTGGCGGTAGACGAGGGCAAAACCAAGTATATCCTGTCATCGAGAAAGGACGCACAACATCGATGACTTGACATCCAGAACGTCACCTAGGCAGCTATAACTTTGAGGTAGTGAAGGACTTTGTCTACCTCGGATTCGCGGTAAATAGTACAAACAATATCAGTATCGAGATCAAACGCAGAATAACTCTTGCCAACGGCTGTTTTTTTGGGCTCAAAAAGGTCCCTCAATTGAGTAGTAGAGTCCTCTCTCGGAAGACCGGGTTGACTCTATACAAGACCTTGATCATCCCAGTCCTGCTTTAAGGCGCAGAGGCATGGAAAATATCCCAAAGCGGATGAACAGTCTCTTGGTCTTTTCGAGAGAAAAGTTCTGTTTGCGTTGATGACATTTTGAGGAGAAGGTTCAACCACGAGCTATATGGGCTGTACAGCGACATGAATCTAACCCGGCGTCTACGGAACCGACGCCTAAGATGGGCCATGTAGAGCGTACGAACAACTTAGCTCCGGCCCGAAGAGTCTTCTACTCTGAGCCTGTGGGACAACGCAACAGAGGACGTCCACGTACGAAGTAGGGCACAAAAGTCGAGGGTGACCTCGGCCGGCTTGGTGTGCGAAACTGGAGACAGCTGACGAGAGATCGTGCTAGCTGGAGAGGCATGTTGAGTGAGGCCCAGGTCCACCTCGGACTGTAGCGCCCTAAGAAGAAGAAAGAAGATTTAGAATACCCTGATATGCGTTAAATTATGATATGTCCGTTAAATTATTTATAGAAAAAGCTCCTAGGGTTTCCTTCCTTGTGGAAAACAATTGCAGTACAGGTGTATAGAAGGTGAGAGGGTGTTTCCTCTTCTTCTTCATCCATACATCTGTTGCAGTAATCGTTGTACGGCAGACCTAGTCTCGCGGAGTGTCTCCTATTGCACAATGTCGTTTGAAGACTCCTACTAGGTTGCCCAAATTGTATCTGCTGTGGGTGGATGTGGTTTTCCGTAGGTACATTTTTGGCTACATCACAAGCCCTACTCAGTGCCAGCTTTGAGATTCTGGTTTTCAAGGTTTCTATTTGCAAACAAACGTTGGCAATGGTTAGGTTGATAATTATTGTTCCCTTTTTGGTTAATTCGTCTGCTTCACATTTTCTGGTTAATGGTTCGCTAAAACCATCAGAAGCTTTAAATAGTTGCCAAAGGCTGGATAAATCCACTTGAATGAAAATTCAATGTTAACCCATTAAACATGTGAACATAGAAAATGATTCGCTTCTTTCCAACAAAATCAAATCCAAACAATGAGGCACCATTTAAAGTCCATATATCACAATTTAAACCGAAAACGAACGTAATCTCTGCAATCATCAATCTCACTCTCCCCGCCGTTGAAAATGCGCAACCAGCCACGTGAATAACTCCACGATACAAAGCGCTGCTAACATGATAAACAAGCACAGTCCCTAATGGTTATGCACTTCACTTGCAGATCAGAACATTACCATCAAACACTGCAGTCCACCACCCGCCGCGCCATCGAAAATGCATGCACTGCACGGGAACAAAACAAATCCCTAATTTGATAACTCAACTTGAACGGATGCCCTCCAAATGCACTTGCACACTCAAACCGAATTACCGTATCACGCCAAAGTGAATACATCCGGTGGCTGGATAGACAGTGAAATATTTTCCAGCATAACACTCCTCGTGTTTGGGATGCCATTCCCGGGATTGCCATTCCCGGGACTGCTCCTTTGGCCTCGTAATTTGTAAACTGTCTCTTCTTGATGCAAAGTGCAGTATGGCTGCGGGTCTGCAAATCAAGGTATTTCGATTTCACACTCTGCCTCGCCGCACTTTGATATGATGGAACCTAAAACAGTGACGGGCGTTCGTTTCTACACGCTTACAGCAGTCGGGTTGCAGAATTCAGCGCGATGGTGTGCGTCCGTGGGAATACAATGGGGCAGGCCCGTGTAACAATGGTAACCACAAAAACTACAGTTCCCCAAACCAGCGTCACTCCCAAAAAAAAGAGAGACGAGGAGGACTCGGAACGCCGCGGGTTTCAAAAAGAAACTCCACATGTAATATCACAGCGCAAACAAAGTTCTCACACATCAAAGACTAAGTGAGGCTCACCCCCGAAAGGAGTGAACCAACAAACAGCGCTAGCAGCAGCAAGCTTACGCAAAAATACTGAATATCCAAGTTCAAGCGGATGGAATATTGCATTTAATGAAATTCCCAGGGGAATAATTTATTCCCGCCAGGGTACAAATAGCCAGTCAACTCATATTTCACATTTGAAACGGGAGCCTTCTGTGGGCGGGTCGATTTGGACGCTCGTTTTTGTGTTTATTGCACGCTTTTTTCTATCGAATGGAATAAACAATGTGTGCGGTTGAGTTAGGGTTATTGTCCCTTAAACGTTCACAGTGTGACCTGAAAGAAATGCCCCACCAAATTTAAAGCACTCATGTTGGCTTTGAAATAAGAAGGACGGAGCATATCGGAATGAATTGCTATGTGAGCAACGTCTGTATTAATTTCAGCAAAATCATGCAGCGGCAGCGGCTTCTTACAGAAATTATGGAGGATACCGGTGGCGTATACGTAACAAAAAAATCATAAATCTCATTTGAATGCGACAGGAGCGTAAGTTCAATGGATAGGGCTATAAATTAATGATTCCCATGGAAGAATTGTGGTTTTTGGGAAGCAAACTTGATGAAATCATTCAACGAACCAACATTGAAAAGTCTATTGGTGACTTGTTCTACCAACACATCCATTTTCTGACATGAGTATTATTTTTTAAAAAGTTTCGTTAAAGCAGTTCTGCTTGCGATTCTGAAAATTCAGCAGAGAAATCCCTTATGAAGCGTTGTCGTCGTCCTGTAGATCAAAGTTCAGCCGAAACTTGGAAAAAAAATGTCAACACTCATTAACACAAGAAAGCTCCCTCGCTTTCGAAACACACTGTCACTCCGCTCAGTTGTTCCATTACTGTAGATGGTGATTTTTCGTTTCCCTCCCGATGCTTGACTTCGTTTTTCACTTCTTCATGCTGGCTTAGCTCCTGCCCATCCACCCGGGTCAAAATAAAGTAATTTATTCGCATATGAGTCGGAATTCAATCCCTCTCCCACACATGCACCCCCACAGCACGGTCGCTGCCTGCACGCGGTCGGCTTATGTGGTATAAAAATTTATCGCGCAAAATTTAGAATCAATGAACTACGTCGTACGTTGGTTTTGCATTGCATGCATTCTGCTGCAGTGTTAACGGCTCATATGCATATTCCGCCCCCACAAGGACATTCCTAGGTCCTAGAGCTCGGCGTACTTTATCGCCATTCCTCCCGCTTAGTCTTTCGTTTTCGCTTGCAATATTTTGTCGTTGCAATTCCCATGCTCTACAACTATTCGTACACTCGTGGCATTAAGCAAATAAAACTGTGACGCAAGCCATCGCACTGGCTGACTATGTCTCTGCTCCTTCCATACGCAAGGAGGAATGCATTCAGGAATCGTATGAAAACAATCTCTCGCACTCGAGGATTATAGAGGACAAGGTTTCAATTAGGCGGGAGAAGTGTAGCAATTTGTTTACAGCACCAGCAGCGGATGTGCGCGGATGAACGAGGATACTGTACGTATGACACCGGGACTAAAATGTCGTGCAGCGGTGGTTTGCGGAGGCACTGAGGATATCCTTGTATTTTTTCCGGTTGCTCATGCCTACCCCCAATTCCTGTGTGCGTGTGTCGTAGTGGATGCCTTGTTTCCTCGCGTGTACGCAATGAATTGTGCGTCTGATGACATGTGGTTCGTTAGAATGTCATAACTGTTTAATTAAGGCCCAACCGGCAGCTTCTGGTAGCTGACCCCCATTCAGTGTGCGTAATTGGAAATATGAGTTTATTTAATTAAGTCGCCAGTGAGTAAGGACTTCCCTCGGCCCTCTTAATGCGTTCAACGCCAACACCAGTGTGAATGGATTAGTGACGGAATTCGAGAATCATTTTATGGATGAGCGGGATAAAGTTGCAACGAGACTGTTTGTCGGTTCTTTCAGTGGTGGTAGTTGGTGGTTATTTTTATTGAGCTGACAGTTGAATGCGGAGCGAATGGAGTCATCGCGGATGGATGGGAATCATCGCACTGAATGCGGGAATGAATCTGGTCGTGTATGAATAGACTTGGCACTTGTGGAAAGTTAATGGGAAACTTCTGTGTGCTAATGAGTTGCGCCTGCAGTTCTGTTGCAATTTGAAATCCTTTACTTCGTTATCCCTTTGCTGCTGAATAGAATGACGTAGTAATAACAGTATCGCATGAAGGGTTATTGAAAGAATGATGATGCATGAAAGTTGAGTAATTGGTTGAGATCTAGAATCAAACAACTGAAAAATAGATTAAATTTTGGTTGGTAATCTTGCACCATCTCTACGCATTTATCTTAAAATATCAGAAAACCCTTTTTCCGCCAACGGCATATTGCATTTTATCCAGAAGTCTGGGCTAGCGATGCACCTTTTGTGAGTTAGTTTTGGCCAGAATCCTACATTTGTTTTAAAGCGGGATCTATTTTTCAAAACAACAAATTCCCCCTTAATTTCAGATGTTAGACTATTTAGGTCCAGTAAATTGGAGGATTCTTAAATAAGTATGAGTAGATTTTTATGGTTAATGTTGTTTTGTCTGTTGTTAATTTTCCTTTTTTTTATTTTCAGATACTTAAGATAAATAATTGTGGCAAGTTACACCGTCGAGAATATGATACAACTTGATCATTAAGATGGGTATTCTTTTGTGGCAAAGACAGCCGCGTTGCGCTTATTTTAGGGTTTACTTGGTCGTTATACCTAGGCGACTACTCAATGTGAAGTGACTAACACCAGGTAGTCAACAAAACGGAAGATCTACGGAAAATATCGCTACAGGCCGTGATAATACACAAGAGAACTAGAGGCTGTAAATTCCGTACAGCGCATTAACTTCTCCAATTTTGCGTCGGTAATTAGGTCAACTCCCGTCTAAAGTCCAACTCACGCAGAATTTGAACAAACACAACCACAAATCAAATAGTAAAGAGATATGCAACTTCGGCCAGAATTACCCCTTGTCTATGCTACAAATCGTGACGTTTGATCCACGAGTTTGAAGAGAATCTTCGTTTTTGCAATTTAGATTCACGCATACTTTCACAAAACTCGTGGATTCCCGCACGAAACTGGAGCCAAATTCGTGGATTTTAGAAAAAAATTCATGGATACGGAAACTTCATGAAACATGTTTGTCTAATAAATTATTAGAATTAAAGATTTTTTTTTAAATGCTGACATCATTAAAGTTTCGTGAGAAATGTTTTTTGATTGGGTTTAATTCTTTTTCCCTTTCCTTATTTGGTGTCGTCTTAAGCCTAGAACAACTCAATTTCAGAGCTTATTTCATCATTTCTTTTTTTTCCAACACATTTAATCCCAATTTCCAAATAATTAATCTATTTTCAATTTGGTTTTACGAAAAATTGCAGTTATCGACTTAAGACATTTTCGCCTGACGTCAAATAATTGTATTATTGTTATTTAACTGCGTGTACATTGCTTTTAATCTCATAAGTCTTTCTCATTCTCTTAAAAATATTGATCTGAAATAAAGTTCAAGCAACGAACAGATTTTTAAATAAGAGGGTACGCCTCACCTCATTTGTTTGAATTTGTATGGTTATCAGCTGATTTGAGCAGCTCACATGTATTCACAGACACGGTTCGAAAAATCGCATAAAAAATGCTGTCAAATGAAATCAAGGGGCAAGAGAGATAGAAGTTGGACATCTCTTTACTATTTGATGGAAGGGCAAAGTGTTCACTGGCTGGGTTTTGGAACAGATGGAACTAAGGAACTAAGGAAATAAGCAATTTCAGCATAAATATCATCAGGAAAACTCTTTTGCATTCGTACCTGGATCTCAAATTACAATCAAGTGAAGGGTGGTAGAACCATATGGCACGATGCTAATTGTGAGTCACACCTTAACGTCAATTTTTGTTTGCCCAACCTAATTTGACATTTCCTTGTTTCAGTGTTTGACAAATTCAACCATGGAGAGGTACACAATTGAGCAGCGCGTTAAGATTGTTGAAGCCTTTTACAAAAATGGGCGTTCAAATCAAAATGCATTTCGTGCACTTCGTGATTTTGTTGGTCAGCATAATCGACCAAATGTGTCCACAATCGGTAGAATTGGGTCTGTAGGAAATGTGAAAACACCTGTGCATGCTCGCCCAGTTCGTTCTGCGGACCACATTGCTGTTGTTCGGGATAGTGTGGCAGAAGAGTAGCCAACATCGACTCGTCGCCGTGCCCAACAATTGAACATCTCAAGAACATCACTGATGCGAATTTTAAATAAATATTTGAGGATATGGTCCTGGACGACATGTGCTTCCAATAGGATGGTGCCACTTGATACACAGCCAATGGGGGCTCAAGCCAAGGGGCTCTTTTGCGCGAGAAATTCAATGGTCGTGTTATCTCATGTCGTCGCGATGTTAATTTGCCGCCACAATCATGTGATTTGATACCGTTGGACTTCTTTCTTTGGGGACATTTAAAAGAAAAAGTGTACGTCAATAAGCCAAGAGCAATTCAAGAGCTAAAGGATGAGATAATTCTGCACATTAACGACATTGAACCTCAATTATATCTCAGATTCATTGAAAATATGGACCATCGGATAGAGGTATGCCACTGAAGCCGTGGCGAGCGAGTTTTGGCCGATATTTTGTTTCACACATTTGGATGGAGTGTCATAATTGTCATAGATCCTTCTATCATAATAAAAAAATATTAAGATGATTCTCCGAAAACTTTTTGTTTTATTTACAATTATCATCGTGCGTTACCGTTGGACCACCTTTTATATAGCTCCCGTATAGGTGAAGTTGTCTTGGATTTTGAAACAGTGACGAACCCCATCGAGTGATATATCAATCGACAGACCTTTTGAAATGAAGTTGAAGTATGCTTTAACACTTTTTGGTCTAAAGCAGAGTTTGAGCTCAAAATCGGTTTTAATGCGTTTCCCCCATTTCAAAACCAAAGGGATAAAAAATCTGAAAAATCACAAAAACTTGGCTACAATGAGTACTTTCATTTAAAACTATTGCAATCAGTTTGGGCAAAAACGGCAAAACGTCGACATGCGAATTGTGAAGATCTAAAAACGCAGTTTTGTAGACCTAAACGTAAGCATTCAGAAATTATGTTTATTTAAAATGTAGAGTGTCTTGCAAAAGGCTTTTGGAAATGTACCTAAGACATTCGACAGCAAGTGTTTTACAAAAGACTTTTAGAAACGTACGTTAGACATTCGACAGCATGAGGGTAACCTTGTTACTGATATGCAGGGTATAGTGGATGCATTGAAGCAAAGTTTCCAGCGCTTGCCTACGAGCCCGACTTAAAGAACGAAGAAATTACAACTCCAGCAGTTAAAGTAGCTCTCCAGCTCAGCACTCAAGAAGAGAGAGAGACTTTTGGAAAACAACAGAAAAACATAGCCGTAGGCTTAGATGGGTTGCAATACTCGAGCGAATCATACACCGAGTCAGTATTTTTGCACGAAGGTGGGATTTTTTGATATAGTTTCTCAAAGTATCAGGCGTTATAATAATAATAATGGCGGCGCTACAGTCCGAGGTGGACCTGGTCCTAGCTTCTCAGCAACCACTTGTGTTGTGCGTGCTATTGTTCTCTCATGAGTGGAGGGGACCTACAGTTTAATGCTGACTTCGAACGGCGTTTTCGAGAAGCTCTTTCTTGACAGTTATACTTTTTGAGCATTGTCCGTGAATCGAAAGAGTTGGAGCCGTGAAAAAATGTTAGATGTTTTTTCGAGATTCGAAGCTTAGACCTCGGGCGTAGGAGTCGACGCAGCTACCCACTACGCCACAGCTCAAACAATATCCCGTTTTGGTCTAATTAATTTAAAAATAATGGTTTTCTTAAACTATGAATTAACGGCAGATTCGTGAATTCAGAATGTTGTCAGCTCTTCCCACAAAGGTGGTTCAACATGAGTTCCATTCACTAGTCAAAATCAGAAATTCAAATTTTTTTCAATGGAAAATGCTTTTGATGCGCAAATTAACGCTTAAGGGCCAACATCCGGTCACTCTGCAGCTGACAGGTTTCTCGTGGATTAGCCGCCTTAAACTCTACAATGGCCCCTCAAATATCGTGTAATTCTTTACAAACTTTTTCCCTCGTGGATAACGAATCTTGCGCAAAAAACTTTACGCAAAACTTTTTTCAAAACCCACTCAATGAATGAAAAAAATACTCATTTAATAATGAATACCCGGAAACCATTTCTCCATTGCTTAGGCAGCACACGCCTAACTTTAATTTTCTAAGTAATAATTAATAACGAGGAACCCGACCCTTGAAGAAAAAAATTCGACAAAGCGTCAACAAGACCACATCGCTTCCTGGTTCTTAATTTAAAACTCATCAAAATAATATCGAATGCCCAATCCCGTCATCAGCAAGCCGCAGAGTAAAGTCAAAAAAAGGGAGTGGGACTTAAAAATGTTCACGTCCTCTTGGTCGTCATCATCAGCGCCGTCCCCTGCGTTTAGCATTACAGCGCGGCACCCAATTAAAAAAATTATTCAATGATCCTCGAAGGAAAGTTAATGTAAATACTTGCAAATTGCGAAAGATGGCCGACGTGCGTGTGCCTGGCACGGCACGGGCCTGTACATATCGTGGAGGGATGGGGGCGCTCCTGCTAATGAAATTTGCATTTTAATTTCTTCGTTATGCCATTTTTTGTAGGTAGTGCTGGTGCTGATATTGCTGTTCTTGTTTTTTGACTTGAACGCTGTCCTTTAGCAGGTGCACATCACAGCTGCGGCTGAATGAAAAACAACAGCTTCAAGAGGGTGGTGGACTGGTTCTTTAATTTTTTCGTGGAAATCACTTTCTCTGCGAGGACATTAGTTTGCAGTGCCGGCAGTTGTCGGCTCAGTCGGCGTAGCGACCACAACTTAATTACAAAATCTGCGGGTCCATCTAATTTAAAATCCATTAAAGGCGCTCTCCTCCTCCTCCTCATTATGCGCATCGCTCAAACGGAATAATTTAGACGAACTTTGGATGGAGTGCTATCCGCTCACTGCCCGAGGTCGTCCTTTTGTTGTGTTGTGTTGTCTATTCCTGTCAGTTTAACATTTTTTCTGCCCACCCTTGACGTCTTTGGGAACGTGGTAGACTGTCTGAGTGGGTAAATGTAATTTTGAGACCCAACGAACCTGGGCTACTGGTGCTGCAATTGTTTACCTTTTCATTCAGAAAATGCAGCGGTAATGGCTGAAAAGTGTTTGATGAGACCGATTGCTATTCACAGAGCGGCTTGTGGATATGACTGGAGATGGAAATCGGGGATGAATGTGGAGGTAGGTTACAGATGTTGTCCGTAAACTGGACGGAAAGGCGTCTTGAGCCTTTATTTTTCTTGCTGACGTAGACTAACCGTTGATGTATTTCTGTCTGCATTGCGGACATTTCAAGAATTTTAACGATTCCCTTATTTGGTTGTCTGCCTGCGTGGAGACGCTTGAAGATTTTTTCTTTTTCCTGACGGCTTTTTTTTAGCTGGAAATATTTCCCGTTTGTTTTGTGGTTGTGAGTTGATTTTTTTTACGACGTTGAAGAAAGAATCATCATTTTATACGATTCCTAGTAAGAGTAATAAGATACAACAGCTCCAATATGTTTAAGAGGGTAGTGAGTTTTCTGCAACTGTCTTTTGTAGGAACAACGAAAGTATAATGGTCTAAACAAATCATATGTACAGGCAATTCGACAGCTTCAGTAGATGTGTCTAACACGCAGAACTTTTCTCTCGGATCATTTGATGGTTCATTAGTTTTAGAGTAAAATTGTCTAGTAAAAGCTTCTCAACTTCGCCGTTCAGAGTCGGTCTGAAGGCCCCCTCGACTCGAGTGCTGCAGAAGTTAAAGCCAAGTTATCTTCGAACTCTAGCGCCTGGTTTCTTATTTCTTAGTCATTTGAAAGGCCTGTCAATGTCATTATGTATGAAATGTAACATCGTTCAAATGTCTGCTGCAGCTTCTCTGAGTGGCACGCATCCATCAATCTGGTGCATAAATCAAGCTGAATTTGACCGATGGCATGGGTTATATTGGTTTTTAGGGCCGCTGTGGTTTGTGGCTTATTCGCATAGACATGCGACTTTAGAGAACCCCACAAGAAAACGTCTAACAGGGTCAAATCGCACGATCTCGGTGGCCAATTCTTATCACCTCCACCCAATATGATCTTGCCCGCGAATCGCGTCAGCAGAATTTCCGCATGTTCCAATAAAGGGGTCGCAAGGGCAATGCATGCACGAGAGATCTCCAGGCCATTCGATCCTTCGCCATCGACTCTAACTCATCAGGAACTATGCCCAAGCGCAATCAGGCGAGTTTTTTGGACTTGGTCCAACCATCTCGTCCTGGGTCTGCCAAGCTGTCGCCTACCTGATGCAATCGCATTCAAGGCACGCCTCGGAAGTCGTGATAATGGGCACATTCGTGCCACCTGACCAAACCATTGAAGTACAGCCCTTTCCGTTCGAAGAAGCAGCTGCCCAACATTGAGTTCCTCGTGCACTGCCGTATTTCTCACCCTATCGCGTCGAGCAATTCCCACAAAAGCACGAAGAAATCTCATCTCGGCAGCTCCTATTCGCGATCTTAGTCTTTCGGTTATTACCCAAATTTCATGACAATAGGCTGGGGCAGGCCAATGTCACCGCGCAAAATTCGCCAAGTTGTGGTTTGCCAAAGGCCGAGTTCTTGTGAGCGACGTGAAATCGACCGCCTCGTATTGTCCTGCACACTCTCATCGACAGCGACGATATTTTCGGCAGATCTTGCGTTTCCTCAACGTACCGGCATAATTTTATTGATAATTAAACTGACTGGGACTCAAATTTATCCACCACACTGCGAATAGTCCTCTCGGTAGGACGATTAGGGCGATCGTTAAATGGGTGAAAGGCGCTGAACGTTACCCGAACAGAACACCCATTGTGATAAAATAATTTTGTCATTTGCACGTGTTGTTGAACGCTATGTGCATACGCGGTGATTTGGCAAAACAGGCTGAATAAACAGCAGCCCATTTGACAGATGAAGCTTAATGACAGTTATCAACTGTCAAAGTTCGACAGTCCCTATTGAAAGACCCTTTATTTTGTCCTGCATTTATTTGCGCCTTAATCATTTGGGTCATGTTTTCTTCGTGTCATCCTCCATCCAGTTCAGTGTCACCCATCTAAGCAAGTTGTTGTCCGGAGCTTCGAAAATTCATGCTTCAAGTGTTGACTAGTGAATTTTGAATTATCGCGTATAATTGACACGCTTATTCCTGTTCCAAAGTTGATCGTTCCTTGCTAACAGTAATACTTTCCATCCAGTTCAACCGCCTCTTAATTTAACTGATCTGAAGGATGCTTAATTATTAGGACTCCCAGGACATATTGCCATCTGCGAATTCAAATTACACACAAATTTCCACGCAGGAGTCAAATTGCTAATAAACTAGAATTAATGAGGAAACTTGAGTACAGCCTCGAGGAGCCACGTCTGAAATTGTCCACATCCTCGTCCACTCATTTAATTAACTCGTCGCGGAATCTAATGCCCCTGCACTTCTGATAATGATTTCATAATTTCCCCTACCCACCGCAGACGGTCTTCATTAGAAGTCTCCGCACGTCGAATGTTCGACATTCGACTTGATGCTGAGTGGAATGCTGCCCGATGGTCGGTCGTAGCGGGCAAGTCAGATTGTCCAGTGGCCGGTGTTGAAAATCCTTTACTACACCAAGTTAAACACGTTCCGTCGGGAGCGAAAAGGCGAAACATTATTCCCAGTAACGTGCAGCCACCACCATAACCGAGAATAGTCCCAGCACCAGTTACCAAACCGACCAGACACCAAACCCACGTACGCTCGTGCAATGAGCACTAGGACGATATCCTGCCAAAAACCACCGTCCACACAATCTCCATTACCCCGACCGATGGGGGCGACAACGGTTGCTCGGTACGGTGAACGGAACGACTCCGATGGGTGGGTTAGGAATCAATGCTGAGTCACGTAAGCCTTTGTGAGTCTTATCAAAATACATATTTCCTACCTCACCACCGGCCAAGAGAGCATTACACCTGCTCTACATCACCCCGGGATGCAGCGAGACCATGTGGGGGAATGTGAATCACTCGACCACCAGCACTACGCGTATGTAATCGTCCTCCACAACCAGCACTTCGCCAGACACATGGGATTGGACATCCTGCACAAGTCGTGGGGCTTATGGGGTTTGGAAAACTCGATTGCATTTTGGTGAAACTGAGGCCGTCGGTGAGTCAGTGGGCGTCAATGGCAACTGCACTGCTGGGCGCTCAGAAGTTTGGTGCAAGAACAACTGCAGGAAGAGATTTTCATGGGGCCGTGCACACAGTGTTTGGTTTTATTGAGTCATTTTCTTCACGGCAATAGAAATGTTGCTCTACTGGAGAATTCAGCTGTTTCCTCTCGTTCGCTTGGTCTCTTTCACCGATTTCATCGGATAAAGACTGCGCTACAGTAGGGGTGACGCGAAAGGCGGGTGGTAGGATTTTCGGCTGAAATCGATACTGCTAATTTGAGCCGACGGTTTTGTGTTGGAATTTTGTTTTATAGTGCTTGTTCGAAGGATTCCGAAGTAGGCTAGTTGATGATGGCAAAAGGTTATATTGCTTTCGGTTTGTTGGGATTAATCATCAACATTTTTGACATGACAACGTTGATGCTGGTTGATGAATATTCGGTAAATGTGCCCTTAATTAAGATTGTCTTTGGTTTTCTTATTGGAATCATAATTGAGTCCGTGTTATGAAATGATACGCGAATAAGCCGATTTATTAATCTCAAAAACGAGCAGAAATTGGGCGCCATGATGTGTCGTTTATGGCGTCGGCTGGTGACCACCAAAAACGTTTCTGATTTTATTGCCGGGAGCTGGGCTTTTCCATTTGCGATTTGGATTTTGCTAATGAAAGGAAATTCTACTCGCTTATCAGGCCTGAGCTTGAGCTATTGTCGCCTGCCATCGCCGATGGTCCCGGGTATGCTCAAGGTTTTTATGTAGCTTTTCTTCAATTAAAAAGAAGACGTATTGAACGTATTTTGACATAGTGATAAAATAAAGATGGAGTTGTCTCGCAAAGACGACTGGATGGCGCAGTTGGTTAAGTGCCCGCTTCAAGTTCAAGGAGTCCCAGGTTCGAATCCCAGTGAAATCGAATCTGGTCCAGTCACCATTTGCCGTTGGGATCAAATTAACGGCACTGGAGTAGGTTTCTACCTGGCACTACAATGGACCCATTTTGAGTCTGAGTGCTCCAGATGCAATTAGACTTCAAAAGTGTCATTAAGACCAAAATGATTTGACTTCATCTCCTCCTTGAACCAGGAGGCTCGGATTCAAAAACTCTGGAGCATTGGTGTTCATTCGATCGATGTGGCCGAGTTAGTTTAGCCTACAAATCTTTGTCGTGCGGACTATGTCCACATCCTTGCACAGCTCATAGAGTTCGTGGTTGTGGCTTCTTCTCCAATCGCTTTTCTCGGAGAAGGAATTGATCTGCAGTCCTGCTTACCGTCCAGGTTGCAGTAACTTTTAGGCAGGATTAGGTGTTTGTTGCTATACACTTTTTTCCGAGTCAGGAATTTTGACGTTGAAGTTTCTTCTTTTTTTTAAGTTGTTCGGTAAACAGCAGCGGTTGCCAAAGGTAATTCTAAGTTGCATCTTCACCAAGACGTCGTTCGTGGAGTTCACGTTAGACTCTCGGTAAACAAACTCCTTTGCTATCTCAAAATTGTAGCTGTAGATTATAATGCTTTGTCCTAGGTGATGTTCGACGGATCGAGATGACGATGGAGAACTCTCGCTGCTCCATCAAGGTCGGTAACGAACTCACCGAGACCTTCAATGTCAAAAATGGTTTTTAGACAAGGCGAAGCGCTGTCATGTGATTTCTTTAACATCGTTCTTGAGAAAGTCGTGCAAAACTCACTGGCCAGCACAAGAGGCACAATCTTCCAAAAGTATTTTCCACTGATAGCTTACGCGGATGACATTGACGTGATTGGGTGAACACAGCGATCCGTAGGTGTAGGTTGCTTAATAGCAATACAATGGACCAGTTTTGAGTCTGAGTGCTCCAGCGTAGTTTCAAAAACTCCGAAAAAAAGGTGGCTAGGCCATGTGGAGCGTATGGACAACTTAGCTTCGGCCCGAAGAGTCTTCGACTCCGAGCCTGTGGGACAACGCAACAGAGGACGTCCACGTACAAGGTGGCGCACACAAGTCGAGGGGGACCTCGGCCGGCTTGGTGTGCGAAACTGGACACAGCTGGCGAGATATCGTGCTGGCTGGAGAGGTATGTTGAGTGAGGTCCAGGTCCACCTCGGACTGTGGCCCCCTAAGAAGAAGAAGAAGAAAAGAAGAAGAAGAAAAAAAAAGAAAAAGAAGAAAAAGAAGAAGAAGAAGAAGAAGAGGATGTTCGACGGATCGGTTTATTCTTCGGCTTCTCCTCGTTAACCCTAAGACACCAAGTTCGTCTAAATTGCCGTGAATGCTTCTACTACGGGTTGCTGGGAGCGCGCAACAATGTAAACGCCGTCTAGATAATACAGCGGCTGAAGCGATTTGTTGAAAACAATACCTTCCGTGTTTACACCTGCCCGCTGCACAATGCTCCCCAATACTAGATTAAAGAACTGTCACGACACCGCATCTCTTTGCCGAAATCCGGTACAGTTTTCAAACTGTATTAACTGTATGGTACATTGCGTTTTTTGGCGTGGTGCGATACAACCGCATCAATTTTCCCGGGATCCCGAGTTCGGCCATTGCGTAGAATAGTTCCTTGCAATGAATGCTGTGTCATCCTGTTTGCATTGATGGCATTTGGGGAAGAGTATTCAATCACGAACTGTATTGGCTGTGAAGGGACATTGGTCTAGTCAGGGGTCTACGGGTTCAATGCCAAAGATGGCCATATAATGCGCATGGACAATCTTCGACTCTGAACCAGTGAAACAACGCACAGAGGACGTCCACGTCTAAGCAGGTCCACCGAAGTGAAAAGGAACCTCAACCAAATTAGCGAGCACAATTGGCAGCAGCTAGCAAAAGATCGTGCTGGCTAGAGAGGTTTGTTAAGTAAGGCTCAGGTCCACCCCGAAGTGTAGCGCCACCAGACGAAGAAGAACAATGCTGTGATGTATGCGACTTTGAGATCGATGAGTAGGTGAATATGAAACTCGCTGGTCTTTAACAGGATTTGACAAAGTGTAAGTTTTTGGTCTATAGTCGATTTTCCGGGCCGGAAGCCGCACTGGTACGTGCAAAAGGGCCTTAGACGATCCCACATTACGCTGAATAGAGACTTGTAGGCAAAATTGAGCAGGGATATGGCTCTATAATTGATGGATGAGGCTGGATCGCCCTTTTTGTGGATGGGACACATGCGTCTTTTATTCTAGTCGTTCGGCATACTTTCGTCTTCCCAAATTCTATGGATGATCTGGTACATGCTCCCTACCAGAACATCGTCGCCAGCCTTGAAGAGCTCTGATGGCAAACCACCTGAGCCTACGGCTTTGTCGTTCTTCAGCTTATTGATAGCCGACTCCTTCAATATTGGATGGGAGACGTACTTTAATGACTGGAGGTGAGATTTCTTCATTCCCCATCACGCTCTTCTGGTTGTGCTCATTATGCAGCGGCTGGAAGTGCATCCATGCGTCCACATTTTCCTGCGAGCCAGTAACGAGATTACTCTCATCATTGCGAAGAGTCTGGATGCCTTTCTCAAGACCTGTTGGCAGACTTTTGTCTTTTTTTTTTATAAAAGACACTCAATTTCTATTTATCAGACTTTTCGATATCCTTGAACAGGATTTGATGCTTTCTAAGTGGTGAGGTGCTCCGGGAATGTAAAGTGTTCTTGCAGCACACTCGGAAATTATTGTCCTTTTTCACGCCATGTCGTCATTGGGTGAGCGTCCGTAAAACCGAGGCAATTTCCTCTTCCATAACAATGTTGATTTTTACGTGTGCGGCTCAACCGCGAGTTTGTTAGGGATACCGTTTCGTCCTTTTGCCTAGGACATTCGATGTATGCATTGGTTCGCCTCCCAACGGTAGATGTAGAAGCTAACTGGTTGTGCGCCGCGTTGAAATTGAATGTCAATTTGATCTGGTCATTTACAACGATCGTTGCTGGCCTTCCGTCAGGCTAGGAGCAATAAACAATTTTGCCCTGCATGCTCAAGCAGGCAGATTTTAATTGGCGTGCAAGTAATGAGGAGGAGATCTTAAACAAGCAGCTGGTAACACGTTTATCAAAGCAACACCATTCTAGTAGATAGTAACAGAGGTCTCAAGGACTTTCATCTATTTTCATAAATATCCCATCATCCCCACAACAACTATTCTTTCCTATAAATCAAAACTTAAGCACACGCAAAGCAATATTTATGTTCCTCGAAAAAAACGAGCATAATGAACGTCCCGAAAATATATTATACTTTCACAACCAGTCCCCCAACGTCGTCCTGTTGCTGGAATTTCTCAGAAGACCAGAATATAATCTACCGCCCAAGCCAATATTTCAAAGAGATGTGACAAAAGCATCTTTAAGACAAAAATTGATGTTCCCTTTAATATCACATCAAAGACGCATGATCTCCACATTCTTCAGACAAATCCTTGACGCAAAGGACAATTACTTGCAGCCCATTCCACTGCAGAGTCACGTTTCAGCCAACAATCCTTAATCCAAAGGAATTTTCGACTTTACAGGCTCAAGAATACGGAATCACCTCAAGGAGTCGTCCCAAAATACCGATTCGTCTGAAATGGACTGAAATAAGTCCTTGGACAATGTCAGTGGGTCTCATTTCATTCCCACCCATTCATTGCAAGAAAATGAATGCCAACTCATGTGAAGTTTGCAATTCACACACGTGGGAATCCTCTATAAGCTCCGTGTCCTTTTGTCTCGTGTTTGCCAAATCACCACGCAGCGTAGAGCAGTAATTATTTATACGTCATCTAATCGCTTTCGGACCTCCCATCACTGTCAACGGTCACTGTGGGCACCCAGAGAACGGGTATAGTTGCGTGAAAAGTCATTTAGTGACCCATCCCGTTGGCTGGCCATTATTCATACCGTGCTAGGGCGTAATTCAATAATTGCACCAGTGAACGTTAGTTTCTCCGATGTATTGCCATTCGAACGATAAATCACATCCGGCGAAAAAAGGGTTGATTTATTATCCTAGTCCTCATTCGTTTTCGTCCAGCTTAATTTTTCGTTTATTTATCTCCAAATGGGTTCGACTTTCTTCTGTTCGATTTGGTAGCTGCCGTCGACATCTATGCTTCGGTTGACTATTCGGAAAGTGGAGGCGGACAAGCTGCCACAAGTTGAAGTCGTTGTTTTGTGTACACTCTGCAGGACACACATTCTGGGTCAAAAGTTTCTATCAGAGAAAGCTGTTCGCAGTCGAAGCATATGACATGTGTGTCAGGATGTGGGACAAGTTTTTTTGTGCGGGTTAGTGGATGGATTGAGATACTTTCAAAGATATTTTGGATTTCCTTTTGTCCAGCTCTTTCGGTGGTATCTCATTTTCGTGGGGGTAGGGCAGGCTTAAGAAGCATCATTGCTTTGTCATTCTGAAGGGAGTTACCTCGTAGGATGTCTGACTGAGGGTGGGATAATATCACACCCAAATGGAACGAGTTTGGATAAATCCGCACATGGTGTGTTAAGTCGCAGAGGTCGTCAACAGAATTTTCCAAATGATTTGATGATCACATGCGTTGCAGGAAACTACTGGTACCCTGCAGATTGCGTCTTAGACGAAGAGCTAAATTCGGTTCAACTGTGCTTTGCTTCCGATTGAATAGTGATTGGCAAAGCGGTTGGTTGGTATGCTTGTTGCTAAAAAAGTTAACGGAAGGGAATTACATGCCACTGACTTGACAGATTAGCCCACAAGTTAGAGTCATTGCAAGTCTAAGGCCTTCATTAATACACGCAAAATATGACTCATTGACTCTAGAACAGCATTGTCAGATACTCAAAGTGAAATTTCCTACTACCGGGCTTACATTTTTCCTTGGACCTCGATACACTTGCCAGTCATCTCCTTGTCGAACGATGTCACAACTTTCGTTTTACTTGAAGGTTCTTAATTTTGAGACCTGTTCCGGAATCACTGAAACAACATAATGAACTTAGGTTATGTTAGGTTAAAGAAGGGATGTGTGATGGTAGAGGTATCACTTCAACTCATAGGCCCAAAGACCCACTGTGAATCCCTTGAATGAATGAAACCACCCCGTGTTTTTCATAAATCTTAAAAGATCCAGTAAATCTGCGTTCGCTAAGTTCACAGTCTCTAGTCTACAAAAGCCTTCTAAGCAACACCGAGTCAAAATATCCGTCAATCTATTGGGTTGCGTCACATGAAATGGCCAAAGTTTTCCAATTAAAAAATGGGCTCCAGCAGGGTGCAGTTAACTCTTACTATTTTCAACAGTGAACTGATTGGCTCCATGCAGCACTTGATCGCATACGCATACGATGACTTGGTGGCATGTAGGACAGCGCCGAAAGTTGAGGACATCAACATCCTCCCGCAACGTGACTTCGACAAAATTCAGCGATTTTGCGACGACTGGAAGTTGAAAAGCAGCTATCAGAAGTGTGAAACCACCCTTTTCTGAACTCCGCTATACAAGGCCTCAAGGGACACGAAAAAAACTGGCGCAAGTTCGGCATAGTTGACCCGCAGGGGGAGCCGTTAGCAGTGAAAAGTGTAGAAAGGTACCTAGGCATCTGGCTGGATCAGTATCTATGTTTCGACAGACATATAGCCATTGCTACATGGCTTTTGTTGTGGCAAGAGGGTTGTTTTATAGCAGCCAACTTGATACCAGGGTGAAAGTAATCTGCTACATGGCCCTCATTTGGCCAGTCATGGCGTACGGTTGTCCAGTGTGGTTCAACGTGAGTCCTTCCCAGATTGGAAAGATTAGGCTGTTCGAAAGGCAGTGTCTCCGGGCGTGTCTCAAGAAGTACAGAATCTGAGTACAAGAAATTCTATTCCAACGAGTTCTTGTATAGCGAAGCAAATGTGAACAGGGTGGATAATTTTATTATTAATCTGATTCGAAGGCTGCTGATATTTGGAGCTTACTACCCCAATGAAGCATATCATGAGCGTTCTTATACCTTGACCGGATTGGCTTAATCCAGGACGCAGAGGGATGTCCATTGATCTACCACGTGGTGCGAAGGACAGTGGATAGGCGACTCCTCAACGAAGGCGATGTCGCAAGAGTTAGTCCAGATGATCTGCGGTTCAGTAGATCCATCCCTGTTCCTGACAGAACGGATTGTGACAACTTACATTTAGGTTAGGGAATAAGATTAGAGTAAATTTAAGAAAAAAACATCAGGAAAGAAAATGCAAAAAAAGTAAAAACAAAAAAAAAAATAATTTAAAAAAAATGTTAGATAGTCTGGATTAGTTTAGTTTAAGTTTAAGCTTAGTTTAAGCTTAAGTTAAAGTAAGCTAATTTAAAGTTAAGTTATGAATATAAGCAAAAAATTTAGATTACTAAGTTTTTATTTAAGTTTTTCTTAGTACAAGTTTTTTTAAGTACTATTAATATAATAAAATATGTAAAAATTACAAAAGCCGAAAGGCAAAATAAATTATAAATTTCTAGATTAATTTAGTGTCGGCATAGGGCCAGTGAGATAGTATAAGAAGCATTTATTATATATCAAGTTTAAGTAATTTTTCCTACAAAATAAGATTTTTATAGAAAAAATAAAAAGTGCATTTAAAATGAAAAATGAAAAATGCCACATGAAATGACCGATTTTCGATCAGTCGGAAATAAGAAGTTCTCGAGGGAACATCTATGCCAGAACTTTACATTTTTTTTTTTTATAAAATAAAACAAAGTGCGAGAATTTTAGGATCCGTTATAAGTATCGTTATTTTTTCTGGAAATTATTTACCATGCTGACGATAGTTCAAATTCGAACTCTCTTCCTTTATGACGCATTTGAGGATGTAGCGGTAAACGAACGCATTATACCACGTTTATTTGGAAATTTCCACTCGGGAGATTACAGCCTCGAAAATGAACCACGTAGGAAGCCGGAAACGTTAGTTGACGCTGATGTTTTAAGAGCAACGGAGGATGACTATCCAACGAAACCGGTAAAGGAGATTGCACAAAGCATGGAAGTATCTGCCCTGACAATAAGTCGACACCTAATTCTAATAAGAAAAGTGAAGTGCCTTAAAATCTGATATTTCCTGTGATAAAACCTAGTAACTCAAATACCACTAAATATTCGAACTGTAGGTACTGCCGTTTTTGAGACTCGGAAACCATCCTTTCGAACGGAATATATAAGCTATGGAGTAACTTAGATTTTCTTTTGCAGAGCAGGAAGCAAGGATATTGAAGGCTTTACCTGGAAATTTTTGTATCTATTCTGCACCGCTAAATATTCGATCGGTGGCCTTATGGATTCGTGCGTTCCTGAGACTCGAAAGCCCTTCTTTCAGACGTAATATTTTAGTTATGGAGTAACGTACATTTTTTTATACGCCGGGATGGCGCAGTTGGTTAAGAGCCTGCCCCAAGATGGAAGGGTCCCATTTTCGAATCCCAGTAAAATTGAATCTGGTCTAGACACCATTTGCCGTTGGGATCAAATTAACGGCACTGGAGTAGATTGCTACCTGGCAGTACAAAGGACCAATTTTGAGTCTGAGTGCTCCAGTGAAGAGTTCCAAAAAAAATCACCGATAAAAAAAAAGAAGCGTACATTTTCCTATGCTGAGCAGGAAATGATACATTTTTCAAACGATTTTGACCTTTTTTTGAAAAAAACCTCAATCAGTCCCATTCTTTTACATAAAATACAGGAAAAACCTTGTTGGCATTACGTGAGGTATATTGTCTTCGAAACATCCACGACAGAAAACAGTCTCCACATCTTTTCAAAACAACATGTACTGTTCTTCCAAAAGAACGGAAACTCAATTTCATTCAAAAATTAGCGTAACGTGTACACGCACTGCAGCGATTTCTAAGCGTGAACGTGAATCCCAAAATTTGCCGATTCATTTGCATAATTGCAAACTTTCTTGTGTTGATGGTAATAACCGCCGTTCCCCTATGCCGTTGACGAGAGAAGACGACAATGATAACGATGACAATTGCCACAGACTGTCGTCTGCGGCACCAAAGACATCCTGTAAGGAAGTCATCTACCCAATGCTAAACGAGTTATTACGTTCACACAAGCAATTCCCATATTCACGGATCCACGGCGCAATCAAGCTCAAATAGGGAAAGTTTTCCTCAAGCTATTGCCATCCCAACGATGAGGGCATGTCGTTCCGAGGCAGCACATAGGTCTGTCGATGGAATCCTTGCAATAATAATCACATCCCTTTATTTTCAATTAGGCGGACACACAAACTCCTACATTCGCTTGCCACATCCGTACACACCCTTAGAATTGCCGAGGCTCAGGGCGTTGGAAGCGCAAACCCCCGCACTTCTTGCACGTTAAAATTGAATTTAACTTTGAATTTTATTCCGCTTAAGGTTTCTCTGAAAAGGGGAGGTTTCTGTGAAAATGTTGTCGCACACGCCCGCGACCTTTCTTCCTTCTTCTTGTCTTACAGGCGCACACGCTCGCATATGCCATCCCAGTCAAGCTCAAGTCACCTGACAACCCTGCAATTATCTAATAAGTTAAAAGCGTAATGACGCCCTTTTTCCAGAGCCGGAAGTAGAGCCATTGCTGAGACGTTGTAACTGCATAAGTGGAACGAAATTAGCATCAGTCACGTATAGTTGTTGGGGGAGAAAAGCACTGTCATGACTTCTGATTTGATTAACGGTGACATTGCATTTGGACGAAGCTACGCGACTACATTTGGATTTGCAGGCACTCATGTGTGGTGACTTTTCAAAAGTTGGGCGTTTGGTAAGGTCTGATTATGAAGCACATGATGCATAGCCTGTGATTTGATTTAATTATCTTGGGGTAACGCTGACGTGACTGTTAATCGTGTTTGGCTTGTTTTATCCTCTACTGGATCTTAAATTGTTCTAAGCACTGCACATGTTTAAGTTGGGATTGCACATAAGTATATGTCATCTAAGGCTTTTAAAGGTGGTTTAGTTGATAGGCTGACATGAAAGAAGAAGAGGGATAACATTGCACACAAGGTCCTAACTTGTGGTTTGTGTAAATCCTTAACTCTTTGGCAACAATGTGATGGGTCCTCATAAGTGTGGTTTCATGTTTCAAAAACAATGACAGCTTCTGGAAAAGGCCCAAGGCACCCACCATCCTTCTGTCGACTTCAATAACACATATGACAGTGTGCTTTGAGACAAAATATACAACGCCGTGCCTGGTTTTGACATTCCTGCCAAACTCTTCACTATGTGCTGAATGGCAATGCGGAACTCTCGCTGTTTTAACAAGATCGATAAACTCTTCAATGCAAAAAGTGGTTGGGGCGGTGCGATTAGGGATGCAAATGACACGTTTCCTTCATAAACATCGATGTTAATATCGATGTTCCGATAAACGATACATCGCCGACGTCAAAACTGCCAAACATCGACATCGTTCATTCATTTCCTTAAACATTGCCAAGGTGTGCTATATACAAAATGTGCTTGTATTTTTGTAACAATAATGTGGTGTTAAAGAGCCAACCTATCCAGACTTCAGAGGGATAAGTTGTGGGTGATCTGGACAAAGACAAGTTAAAGTTTGTGGCTGCGCGAGGCGGTAATGGAGGTAAGGGAAATCGATGCTTTGTCTCATCCATTTAGCAAACACCAAAAATATGCGAATATGGAGCAACGGGAGAGAATCTCATATACATATTTGAGCCGCGAAGCATGATGGACGTGGGATTCATTGGTTTCCCCAATGCAGGGAAAAACAACCCTCTTGCGGGGCATATCAAGAGCTAAACCCAAAGTGGCATCGTATCCATTTACGACTTTGAAACCACACATCGGCATGATCCACTACGATGACTACTACGAACAAGTAGCTCACAAAAACAAGGGCCTAGCCATACAGTTTCTGAAACACGCTGTACGATGCTCAGTGTTGATGTTCGGCCTGGATGCGTCCTACGAGGAACCCTGGAAGCACTACGAGGTCTTGAATAATGAGATCAGCCAATTCAGCGAACAATTAACAGACCGTCCCCGCATCACTGTGGCCAACAAAATCGACCAGCCAGAGTCAGCGAACAATGTGGCAGAACTCAAGAAAAACCTCGGCTATAATTGAAATAGAAGCAGTTAAGGCCTAAACGCTCTATTCGCTCTATTCATTATTATGCAACCAGTCGTTGGAGTGACCTATCCATGGATCCATGGAGCATGGACCAACCCTCAAGGAGACTGGATATCCAACTCCTATGAAACTGTGAGTCGGTAGCTAATCGGAGATGATGCATAAGCATAGCAGACCTAATGTCAGCAGCCAAACTACCGCCTGTTCACCAAAGGCTAGGGCTGGGAGCGGGTATCGGTCTTTAAGCAAGCGACTCGCTATATAAACGTGTATTAAGGGCCCGCTTGGGAACTCTAATCCCAAACCGTAGGATCCTCCAACGTCACTTTGGTTTTTTCGTTGGCCCGATAAGCCACAAAGTCATCATCATCATCATCATTTTCAGTGACCCGCATGTTGCACTAAAGGGGTCGCGGGGGCAATGCATGTTCGAGAGATCTCCAGGCCACTCGATCCTCCGTCATCGACTCTAACTCATCAGGAGCTATGCCCAAGCGCAACCAGGCCAGTTTTTGGACCTGGTCCAACCATCTCGTCCTGGGTCTGCCAAGCGGTCGCCTATCTAATGGAATCGCATTCAAGGGACGCCTCGGAAGTCGTGATGATGAGGACATTCTTGCCACGTGACCAAACCATCAAAGTACAGTACCATAACTTCGGATTTGTCCACGTTAACCTTCATTCCAGCATCAGCACAACCACAAACCTATCTAGCGCGAGCTGACGTTCTATCGGGGAAGATGTGAGGATGACTAAGTCATCTGCAGAAAGCAGTTGGCTTACCCTCAACTCTCCCAATGTGAAACATTCCTCGTCTCGACTGCGCTGTAACATCCAGTCCGTATATATAATGAAAAGGAGAGATGACAAAACGCACCCTTGGCGAAGTCCAACGCCCACTTTGAAAGGTGTTGATTTACTACCGGTAACCCGAACACAGCTACTACCGTTTGTGTATAGAGACTGAATGGCCCTCAACAAAGAACCATCAATCCCATACTCCTGCAGAACACTCCAGAGTTTAACTTGAGGAACTCGGTCATATGCCTTTTCCAAATCTACAAAACAACTGTAGATCGGTTTGGCGTAGTCCCAAGCCTTCTCAAGTACCATTCTTAGAGTGAAAAGCTGGTCTGTTGTACTTCTACCGGGACGAAAACCGCACTGTTCATCTCCCATCCTGGATTCGACCATAGCTCTAGAACGCGCCTCCAACACCTTAGCGTAGACTATACCATAGAGACTTGAAAGAGATATGTCCCTGTATTTGGAACACTCTTTTTTGTCTCCCTTTTTGAAAACAGGGACAATCATCCCAGACTGCCAATCGCCAGGTGTCTCACCGCGTTCCCAAGCTTCCTTAGTGACACGAGAGAGCCATAAAAAGACGAAGCAAATTGTTATATTTTTCCATTTTACAAAAGTTCTGACGCTAACTGTCACAAACGACTTGCTAGTACCAAAATGGTTTAATTTGTCATATTCCCAGAAAGGTTTTAAAGCGCAATGTTCCGACAATCGTCGTGCTTCAAATATAAAATCGGAAAACGAAATCGAGGATAAGGTAGCTTGTATAATCTCAGGTCTTCAACTTAAGCAGACCGAGTTAAATCAAGGTCAAATTTGGCTTGATTTTAAAATATGCGCTTATATTACCGCTACTTCCTTCTTAGTTTCTCAATTGTATTCAACGTTTAATATACAAATCAGATACAGTGAAACTTCTTTTTACGGACAGACCTCCATAAGTGACACCACTCTTTACGGACAATCCCTCATGGTCCCGGCATGAGGATAGGGCTATTCATGTATTTTGACCCCCTTACAACGGACCTCCTCTATACCGGACACGGACATGAGTTGCAACGCTTATGGAGCAGTTGTACCCCTAATAACGGACACATGAAGCTAAAATGAAGATGAAAGAGAAACAGAAAAATATGTATGTGGGATATGCGACTCCTTCTAAGTCGAATTTTCACGAGGTATCAAAATTAGTTGGAGTTAGAGGGAGTTCGACTTAGAGGATGATTTTTGCATAGAAAATGAGGGGAATGTTAAAATAAATATGGCGAAAAAATTCGAGTTAGAGGGAAATTCGACTTAGAGAGAGTTCGACTTAAAGGAAGGCGACTGTATTTACACGTGTGAGTACACCCAGTCTTTATAGGGACGAACGCAGTCTGTTTATACAAACGTATTCCGTTTCTACAATACATCACAAAATGTTAGAAATAGTGAGTGATGTGAGTAATCCACTCGTATATGTTTTGGAACTGAATTGACACTATGTATTTGAATGCTGCGCTGTTCACTTTATTCATTAAATTTTGGTGCACGTTTTTCCAAAAGGAGTGAATAAGTAGAGTATGCAAATATTATTTATAAAAATGTAGATGTAAGGACTAAAGCAATTGTGAAATGTAGTACGTTCGTATAATAAATTGAACTTAATAATAATAATAATGGCGGCGCTACAGTCCGAGGTGGACCTGGGCCTAGCTTCTCAGCAACCACTCGTGTTGTGCGTGCTGTTGTTCTCTCACGAGTGGAGGGGACCTACAGTTTAATGCCGACTCCGAACGGCGAGATTGAGAAGCTTTTTTCTAGACAGTTATACTCTTTGAGCATTGTCAGTGACTCGAAAGAGGTGGAGCCGTGAAAAAATGTTTGATGTTTTTTTTTCGAGATTCGAACCGACGACCTCGAGCGTAGGAGTCGACGCACCTACCCACTACGCCACGGCGTCCACTTAAATTGAACTTATTTTTTCAAAATTTGAAAATGTTATTTCCATAAATAACTTATGTTACCACCCTAGAACGGACACCCTTACATAACGGACAATCTTGATGGTCCCACTGGTGTCCACTATAGATATGTTTCTCTCTATATATATATATATCTATATATCTATATAATATATATATCTATATATATATACAAGTATAACCACTTGTCGACATTGATGATGATGAGTTATTACTTCAAGCAGAATATCGTACCGCAATTAACGAGCTGTCTGTGTGAAATTAAATGGAATTCTCGAGTATGAATTCGAAAGTGGATCGATGCATCTGACATTGCAGTCACGAATGGTATCTGCTATGACGAGCGTCGATTGTTGAATGAAATTGGTTTGAATCGAATGTGATGTCTGTCAACCGTTGATTCGTGGCACAATGAGGTCGTGGGTAAGAGAGAATGAGATTTCAATGAAAAACTCAATTTTATCTGCAGCTTTGAGGGGTAATGGAAAGTTAAGGTACGAATGTGAATGAGAGTATTACAGGTTGTCGCTCAGCAGTGCGTTGGGGCATGTTTGTGAAGTGTGATTGAACGAGGGTTTTTGAACAGCTCTCTGGGTGAATTTATTCGTTCAAGTTTTAATCCTTGTTCTGGTATTGGATTTTATTTTTAGGAAAACGTTGATCGTGATTGTTAACATTTTAAATTACACAGAAACCTTAAAAAAGAAGAGTTAGAGGGAAATTCGACTCAGGGGGAGTTCGACTTAGAGGGAGTCGACTGTATATGTGCACCGTGTACAAAAACAAATAGCATACAAGCAAAAAGGAGGGCTTCAAAATAATAAGAGGATGGTTCAAAGAGGAATGACTTAAGATTTCGAGACCGATATCTCTCCACACATCCTCTTGCAAAATAAAGGATTCTTAACATTACCTGCAGGAACGTTTAAATCTCTAATAGAGTCTAGTACATATTTAAAGACAAACATTTCCCCAGATCGATGATGTATCGGTTAAATTGTTCATTTATTCGAAATTCTGAAAGCGAAAGCTCTGACTATCAGTAACAAGAGCAATCCCTACACCCCAGCAACTAAATCATTTACACAAATACTCCGAACATCGAACCCCAATTGAGTGACGATTCAGTAAACAACGCTCGTGGCATTTCGTTCGTTTGCACTGACCACATGCTCCCTCCAATAAAGTCTACACCAACTTCGACCAAACAGAAGGAATATCATCAAAAGTTCATTCGATGTGGACAGAGTGTGGGCTAATGGCAAATATATGTACATATTCGTATGTATGAGTACCTATATGTGCGAGTGCACTGACCTATAAAGAGTCTGAGCGGTGTAACTTTGGATATGTTAATGTGCCTCCACCGGCCTTATCCTCGGAGCCAGATTCAATGGGAGTGTGCTTGTTCAGCATACTTAAACAGTTCCCAGCACGGAGGTTGTAAAAAAGGACAAAATAGAGAAACGTAATTAAATGCCATCAGAGTGGTCGTGCAAAGGCAGTGTTCATTCCTTTTTTAAGGGTTATCTCTTTGCATAGTTACACAGTTACTGAGAGCAGTTAAAACGACATCACCTGGCAAGGGTGAGATGCGTAAGAGAATCCAACAGACATCAGCAAAAAATTAAAAATCCATTCAACACCGGAACACAGTAGATGATATCATGTCAATGGAATTCATTCAATTTATTTGTTTGGCGGTTTAGTATTGAAATTCATCGTGTTGTAATTGGAATCATTTATTGGACACTGGTCTGGTGTGCAAGGGTGCCAACACGGCACTTATTCCGAACATCTCACAGATGGCTGCAATTTTAAATTCGTTTTATACAACTTTATGAGCATTTATAATAACAACTTTTTATACAGTCAAGAAAGCATTACATTCTTCCTTTTATAATCCAAGTATGTGGGCTTCTCCAACAGCAGTTCTTAAGAAAAACTTCTTCAATACGGCTCTATAGGAATCTGTTTTTTTTTAGTGGTAACGGTACCTGCTGTAACCGTCTGAAAATAAATTAACTATATTCTATATATTGGATCGCTCCTGACCAACGAGTATTACTAATAAGGCAGATTCTCTTACTTTCCTCAGAGAAAGTTTTCGAATTTCAAAATGGCAAACGATACGCGAATTTAACAGCTTAAAAAAGCTTATATTTTACAATGACCTGGTTCAAAACGTAGAGTTTAAGTTTTAAAAGGGAGAATTTGTGGAATTTGCGGAAAGTATGTACATAAGTGTGGGCGCCGTGGCGTAGTGGGTAGGTGCGTCGACTCCTACGCTCAAGGTCGTCGGTTCGAATCTCGAAAAAAACATCAAACATTTTTTCACGGCTCCACCTCTTTCGAGTCACTGACAATTCTCAAAGAGTATAACTGTCTAGAAACTGTCTAGAAATAGCTTCTCAATCTCGCCGTTCGGAGTCGGCATTAAGCTGTAGGTCCCCTCCATTCGTGACAGAACAATAGCACGCACAACACGAGTGATTGCTGAGAAGCTAGGCCCAGGTCCACCTCGGATTATAGCGCCGCCATTATTATTATTATTATTATTATGTACATAAGTACTCTTTTGTTATACACGGGGCGAGTAGTAATCCTATAATCGGCTAGGTTAGTTTATTGGGGGCAATACCCCCATGTATCGGAACTTAACCAATCTAAAGTTAAAAACTAATACTTGATCTTAAGCAGGCCTAAGGAGAAATGGAAATGGTCTGGAGTGAAAACGTAAGAGACGTTTTGTTAAGGTGAAAGTCAAATGAGTACTCCATAGTGTTAGCCACACGTAACATTCTTAACATAGGTGAGTTGAACCCATAGTTGGTACGATGTGATCTAACACGGAAGAGCGATGGAGAGGAACATTTACCCCTAGCCTACTTTCAAAAGTATTACAATGAAAGTCATTTTTATTTCCTGAATTCACTAAAAGACTTTTGATGCTGAAGGAACTAATTTAGGCATTGCATAACTAAACGAAGTAGAAAAAGTAATCTCAATGATCGAGAATCAGAAGTGAAATGTTTTCCATTTTCAACCGAAAACGGACTCATACGAAGTAATCTACGGTACAGAGATTGAGTTCTAGTGGCAGGCTGTATTGGAAACATCCACATTCGGGCCAATTTGGGCACATTGTTCTGTCACGCGCATCAGACATTCTCCTAATGACTAATTGAGCTAAATGATACAAATGTTTCTTAACTCGCTCACAATGCATTGCTATAGATTAAAATTGTACAGCACTTCTGCTGCTACGGCAGAAGTCGTTGGCAGCAAGAGCCTAAAGGCGTGTTTTTCAATTATACAGCATCTTGTGATTATATCAATTAGAGCCTCTTATAAGCGTCCATCTCATTCCAATCATGAAAGTGCGTTTTTGAGAAGATCAAGTTTGTTAGGCATTGATGAATGAAGTATCGTCGATCTTCTGGAATTTAATTAATTTCATTGCAGCGATTGGCATAAACGTTTCTCTTCATCAAGATGCAGTGGAGCAATTGAATATTAAACACTTTAAAATTATAGAAAGCACCTCTGCAACAAATCGAATTTATTGCTAGGATCTAGTCCACCTCGGACTTTTTTAATTATAATATAATATTATTGACAAAGTCCTGAAATTGGTTGTTACGCTATCTACATTTCACAGGCCTGACGATTTTTGGGCATCGTCAGAAACATATTTGTACTTAAAAAGGTGATATTCGTATAATACATACGAGTATGAATAAACCAAAACGACTGGATGGCGCAGTTGGTTAAGTGCCTGCCCCAAGTTCGAGAGGTCCCAGGTTCGATTCCGAAATCGGTCCAGTCACCATTTGCCGTTGGGATCAAATTAACGGCACTGGAGTAGTTGCTACCTGGCAGTACAATGGACCAGTTTTGAGTCTGAGTGCTCCAGTAGTGTTTCTAAAATAATTAATAAACCAGATTTTGAAAGAAGGCTTGGACACATAAAAATCGAAGTAAAATTAGTCTTTAGATCCCCAGAAGTCATTTCAGGCTTCGAGGTCTTAAGGCGGCACGAAGAGGAACATAATTTAGGACTGATTAATCTTTCAAGTTCAATCAAACAATTTTCGAACCAGTTTTCTAATCTTGGCGTTCAAGACTTAGTGTAAAATTGATTATTGAGCATTGAATTCAGAAAGGTACAAGGACTTTGTAACATTGTATTACATTTCCCCTAGTTAAAAGATCAATTTGTTGAGAGTGCTTCAGAGATTATCTGCTAAGATCCCCTGTAATTATAAACAACACTACGTTTTCCTCATCATAATATTTTTAGTATACAAAAATGAATCTAAAAGTAAATTAAACATTATAATAATAATAATATAATAATAATTAGTTGCGTTTGTATTTCTGAGTCAAAACAGAGTTAAAAATGTGTATCAATATTTAACAAGGGATCAGTTGTTACTTGCACAGTAAATAAGGAAATAACCTGCTCCTGCCTTGCAGATTAATGAACGACAATAAAAGCACAATAAAATAAATTTAAATTATATATGTATTACCGAAATTGACTTTTGCCTTGAATGCGTTATTTTCCATTTTCCATTCTTTCAGAAGCCCACGATTGGAACCTGGATGAAGTCTTGCTATGCTACAAATAGAAAGGAGAGCTTACTTTTATTTGATGAACTAAACTTTATTTGGTGAAAATCAAATCCCGACTTTATTATCTCTATATAATTGCGAAAATCTCGAAAGGAGACATATTTGATTGTAGTTAGATACAAACTTCCTAGTTATCAAACAATAAAAAAGACTTAGGATTCATTGCATACTTGTGAAAAATTAATTTGATGGCTATGCAAACTAAGTGTGAACCACAAATCAGTCACATAGAGATACTCGTATCTAACCTCTACATCTCTTCCCCCTTAATTTCATTTGACAGCGCTTTTTATAACATTTTCACCTACACGATTCTGAGAAAACGTGTGAGCTATTCCGAACAGCTGATAGACTTTCCCTCCAAGCTGATGTAGTGAAATAGGCATAGACAGTGTTTGCATGAACGGAAGAAGGCAGGAGTATCGAAAACAAGGTATTAGATTTTCTACAAGTTGGAACGAAATGGTTTGGATTCGGCGAAAATAGTATTTCGAACTCGATTTTCCGGTGAAGCTTGTCCGTTTTTATCCCACATGGTTCCATTTACGACATATTTTTCTCAGAAACCATTTCATTTCTATCCGATTTCATCAGATTAACTGTAAAATTTTTGAATATGCTAGGGAATTTCCGGCTGGAAAGTTTCGTACATATCTCTATGTGACTGATTGGTGGTGAGAACTCTTCTCCTAAAAATTGTGACTGTTAAGGTATTTGAAGCCTTAAAGTCAACCATATATGAAAATTTATCCGATTGAATGATGAACATGCAGCACAATACAGTTTTGAAATTCTTCTTAACTTTCATGGACGTCATCACTTTCAAAATAACTACCACCTTGAGAAGAGCGGCAATGCTTTAAGTACCTGCATGAGACCGAAGTTGTTAAGACAAGATATAGCTCTTATTTTTGAAAAACATGCCTCCCAAGTGAGAACAAAATAAAATCATGCGGCAAAAACCACTTCTATTCACTTCACGTTAAAAATGGCCATCAACGTACTTCACATAAAACGACGAAGAAGAACTTGATTTCATTACATCTGGCGAAATGCGAAATCCTTAAAGTCATGTCTGCACGAAGAAAACATATTAAATCATCCTACGCCCGGGAAATGTTTGACGCCCACCGCCACCGTCAATGAGCGAAATAAGGAGAGAAAGAAGAAAAACTTTGAGAAATGAGAACAAACAGATTTTTTTTAATGCAGCCGCAATAACTCATCCGACTTCATAATTCATCCAGGAAATCCCATAAAACAAATTCCCATTACTCCGGCAAGCGACAGGGGCGGTGGAAGCAACTCTTTCGCAGGACTCCCCAATCGCCACGCACCAGATTCAACGATAAAGCAAATCCAAATGTACGCGTATTCCATATTTTTCGATTTGTATGTGTGCCTAACAATGTACACAGAGGTTAGATAGGAGTCGAGATATCAGTTATCCGGCCACAAACGCACACAAGGCAAATATATTTCCGTGCCAGGATAACAGATGCTCCTCGAATAACGAAAATGATTTATCAATGATATTATATCTAACTGTTGAATTGAAATTGGGGGGGCACACACACACACAGAGGGGCCGGATCCCTGTCTCCCACTGCGGCATGCGGCGAATGCCATAAGAAAGGGAATATACATAAAAACGCCATGATATCATCCCCGTTACGCACGTATGTTTATAGTACATCATCAGATGAAACGGTATGCAATGCATATCACTTAAACCTTTTGCGCTCTTCAAGGACTCACCTGCGGCGAAGGACAGCTCGGTGGTGGCAAGATGGTGTGAGGATGACTGCTGGGACTGGAGTCGCCGTATGGATCGAGACGAGGGGGGCTCCTGTCGGCTTGACTTCTGTTCCGTTGAATGAGAATAAGGTTGGAGTGGATGGCTCCTGCAGCACCCAAGTACAAATAAAATATCCTTAAAATCTTCATAACTCATACATTTTCTCGTTTTTGTTTCCTTTTTTGTGCGCACACCTCTCCTCTTTTGAAGAAAAACGCGTACGCCGAGAGGGAAATGTGAATGGAAATTTATGCAAAATGTAGCTAGATGGGGTTTTACGATACCGTGGGTTGTTTCAGGAATTTTCTGGACTCTGTACACCAAAAATTGAGGCACCATTTTGGATTTTCAACGACTCCGTGGGTGTATCGCTGGATGTAATACGAATCGCACACGCGCCCACACACAGCGCCTGCCCCGGCCCAGCAGGTGAATTGAAATATGTCCATGCTGATCCAAGCCAGAATTTGATTAAGGGCGGCCTGCGTATAAAAAGCTTAAATTTCGTAATGTTCGTTTTTGAGAGCGTTGCTTCTGTGCGCGAGTGCAGGGGTTTGTTTGACTGAAAGTGGGGGAGATTATTTGAATTGTAACGCCACCGGGGGGCTTCCCGGAAGCGGACGAGAGAAATTTTATTTTCAATTCAAAGGGAATGTGAATGGAAATTAAATCAGACGCCCTGCTCGTGGGTCGTGTGTACTTCATTTAAAAAACAATACGAGGTACATCAGCAAAGATTAGAGATGACAGTTGAGATTTATAATTTAAGCAAGTGGAACAAAGTTGACAATCATGGGCAAAGGATCTATTTTTAAACTGAACAAGAGTAAAGTTCATGCAAGAAACGTGTTGGGAGAGGGAATGTGTCTCGCTATATGTCTTCAATAGTTTCTTTTTTCCCCATACATTTGCCCCATCCCTCCCTTTTTGTCAGGGGAAAATGACGTGGATTCCGATTGCTCAAATAAAATCATCCAATGAGAAGTGTACTTTGAAATATCTCGCCATATTTGAAATGTAAGGACTCAACTATAACTGCGATGAATTTTAAAAAATGTTTAAGGTAATTATGAAACAGCTCACTGCAAAAGCCGTAAAAGTAAAGCAGAAGTTCACAAAGTTCGTACTGCTTTTAACCATCATTAAGCACCTTCTCAATCAGATACAGTAAATTCAATCGAGGTGAAGTCAACAACGCAGTTCGCTTGGCAAGGTCAACCGATGATATCGGGTCTTAGCTCACAACGTGTGTGATAACAAGAGTGTGTCCATTTCATTAGGATCGCAGGATCTGAGGCAATCCACAACGTCTTAGTACGGCATTTTGCACAAAGATCTTCTCATGCATCCGGGTCCTATTGACACAAGAATCGAAGCCAACAGACCAGGCACAATCCCGTACTTTGGTGAAAAAGTGAATGAAGGAGATCAAAGATTACACGAAATTGTTATGAATGATGATGCCATTTGTCTAGATACATTTACGAACTTTTGCATCAAAAACTCATGACAAATAGTGAAACAAATTTTCCACCCTCAACGAGTTGCAGTTTGATGCGGTTTTTGGGTTTGCATTGTAATTGAGCTATAATTTTGGAATATATTTCAGTGCGTGGATTATGATTCCGAATCGTCCTCCATTTGGGAGAACTGTTCTTCTTTTCAGCTATTTAGTCCTTCCGTCCTCTTTTGATTCCTAAATTTATTTAGATTTACAATACAAAAATTATATTTATTCAAATATTTATGTTTTATGTTAGTTATATCTATTTTTCCCCGTCGTCGTACGAGGCGCACAAATGAGAATGTTGCTGCTGTGACCGAGAGTGTGAGACTCAATTCACAAAAATCAACTCGCCATCGATTTTAACAGCTCATCATTTCACGCACTAGCCTGAGGAGAGAGGGAATTCTGCACAAAAATCTCGGATTATTCGCTTACAAGGTCCAATTGACTCAGCAATTGGAGACGCGTGACCATCCGCTTCGTTATCGCTTTGCAGGTTGGGCCTTAGAGCAGCTTGAATTCGGCAACGATTTTGGGCAAAAACTCATCTTTTCTGACGAGGCGCATTTTCATCTCGGCGGCCACGTTAACAGACAACATTTTTCTCAGCTGGCGCTTGGAAAACCTGCACGTTGTTGTCGAGAAGCCAAGCGTGTTATCAGCCGTCTTGGCGATGCCTAAACCACTATTTATTTCTTTCCTATTTATTGATAGGAGTGTTTTTTTTTTATTTACGGGCTTAGTATAGGCTACATTAGCCTGTTGTTGTCCATCCATCTACGTATTGCGATGTTGATGGTATCTGTAAGCAGCAGAGATTTTATTAGCTGTAGTGAGGGATATGGTGTCTCCTTGTTAGTGGCATGCCTGTCACCTTTCTCGCTACCTCATCGAGTCTTTCGTTGCCTGGAGCATCACAATGCGGAAGAGATCATAACTGAATTCGACATCCTCGAAGGGCTCTATGTAGTTTCTTTGCTTTGTTTTTTTCGCGTTCTGGTTTTTCTTAGTGTTTTCCGAGAGATTTGTTTTATGGGCTTCGTAGGGCTCGCTTCAGCACATACCATTTTGACAACTGACACCTAGCACAAAAATACCTCTGTTGGGCGCCATTTTCTCGGTGATCAAACGAAACTGTTAATTAGCTACGCGCATTAATTCTTGATGGAGAAATTAAAGAACTAAAAACGTGTTTGCTTTCGACCGGCTTAGGAAGGATCCCTAAATGGTTGTGCATAATAAATGTACACTGAAGTTATGCTTTCTTCTCTTTAAACGCCTGTAGCCGTTGCTTTAGTAAGTTAAGTAGGTCAAAACTCTTGAAGGCATCTTCTGAAGAATACATGACATTTGTGTGAAGTATAGACATTTCGGTTTGGGGCGCCGTGACGTAGTGAGTAAGTGCGTCAACTCCTACGCTCGAAGTCTGGGTTCGGTTCCCGAAAAAACACCTTTGATACGGCTTCACCTCTTTCGAGTCACTGACAATGCTCAAAGAGTATAACTGTCTAGAAGAAGCTTCTCAATCTCACCGTTCGGAGTCGGCATTAAACTATAGGTCCACTCCACTTATGAGAGAACAATAGCTCGCACAACACAAGTGGTTGCTGAGAAGCTAGGCCTAGGTCCACATTGAACTATAGCGCCACCAAGACCATTGATTTGATCCAACTTAAATTAAGATTAAATTTGTCGTCTTATTTCAAAGTATTCCTCGATTCAAGGTTAACACGAGAACCGTCAATCCTTTATCCTTCAGTCTATTTTTCATGATTAATTAAAAAGTTGGAGTCAATGTGGGAATATGTTTTAACGCGCTTTATTTCTATTTCTTTCATTTCCTTCGATATGTACGCACATGTAGTCATAACATTTAACTCCTTTATTGGCACCGGGTAATTTACAGAACAAATATTAACGTAATGTGTGTACCCGTATCAATTTGTAAAATCAAATAACTGCCGAGTGTCCTCTCGTTCCATTACCTTTTCTCTAGCCCTCCGCATCCTTATTCCATTCCATTATACATTCTACTCCAAGCAACACCGTTTGAGGGAAAATTAGAAAAGTTTTCACAGAAATGTTCTCTCTTCGCGAGTTTCTGAATCCTGGTGAGCGGACTGGGTCGTGTGTATTTTCTGACGATGGAACTTTTCATTTCATTTCGCTGCCACGTCTGCCATTAAAATTTCAATGGGTCTTCCTCATCCATTCTGGTGGGTATGGCACAGTGTGGGCGGTGAGGTGAACATAAATAAAAATTGCTAAGAATAATATATGCATTTTGGGCGGATGGAGAAACAGTCGTGTGTGTTGTGTGTGAAACTCATCGGTCGAAGAAAGTCAGATTGGTCTTTTTTATCAGCGGGCAATTTATGCATACATCTTACTCACGTAAGCAGTGATGTTTGCTGTTGTTATTCGAATGAAGAGTGATTTCTTTTGATTTGATTCAGTTCAGTGGATGTATTTTCGTGGCTGTGCGTCCTTGAATGATTTGCACAGTTGGGCTAGTTTTTTTTTAGGAACTTGGCCGATTCGGGGAATGTAAATCATTATTAGCCGGATGAAAAAGAAACGCTAGTGATTTATGAAACTTGAGACATCTCCGAAATGTGCTCTGATTAGGGATAACTCGATTAAGAGTGGACATTTTTTTGATTTGGGAATCCATTTCCTAATTGTTTGGCATTTTCTTGCAAGCATGGACGAAGGCAGAAGGGTTCAAAAATCTTGGCGGTGTCAAAAGTTTCCGGTCGAGAGAAGTGTGGTTCTTTTTTTGCGCATAAGGTTCGTATATTCATCAGTTGGAAGAAGCACTGGATTTCTACAAAGGCAAGGATGTGCAACTTAGAAATTCTCCGGCTGCACTCGGCTAAGCATTCAGTAAAGCGACTGAAAAAATAAAAAATAGTGGTGGAAAATAATAGAAAACGTAAATATTTAAAGTAAATTATGAAGATGTTGAAAACGGCCGGGAATCATTGAACTTGAAAGGATCTTGTGAGTTATTTGTGAACTTTTGTGAGTCGGTCCACATAATATGTGGTCACAAGGCATAACCGCCTTAGTCGGTTTTTATACTTTTTCAGAAGAGGCGGGCAAAGTTTCAAATCAGCACTACTATTAGTACTTAGACTTAGGTTTTTTTGGAATAACTTCTGTTAAAAAAAAGATACTGACATAAAAAATTCAGTGAAAGTAGATTTAAACATGCTGAACATAATGGTACTTATAACTCATTTTTGTCCTAACTCGAGTTAAGCGGTTATGCTTTGTGGCCACAGATATAATGTTGTCAAGTCATTTTCATTCGAATATTTACAGTTTTTCGGAATAGTGTAAACATTATGCATTAAATCTACATACATATTTCTAATCATCAAACATCTGTTGTGCAAAGCGAAACTGAGTATATGCACTGAGAGAACATAGTGTTCTATGTGCTCTGTGATGGACAGAAAAAGAAAAAAAAGGTGTCTCTTAACTTTAGATGGACATCGTTCGTTTGTTCAAGATTCAAGTTCAGTCATCTTCAACTGATAGGAGCCATCCAGGGAAGCAAAGAGTTCTAATCGATGATACCGAAAATTCCGCTTCGTCGTAAAATACACTCTAGTGCTTGTGACAACGCATTCCTTATTTGAGATTTTTTCAGATCCTTTTCCAGGAGTCGTAAAGTTTCTACATTTAAATTCGACAAAATTTCAATTAAATCAAATTTGTTTACTGGCTTACAGATAGTTCTGATTGGAGGACAATCTAAGTTAATTTTCTTCCCATATTCTGACTATGAGCTTATCTAGCTCCCATTTATCTTAAACTCTCTTTTATGCCGAATAAATTTTCAAAATCCTGCAGCAACATTCCACATTTATAAACCCTCAGTAAGTGCACAGCGAAACCCTCAACATGCTCCACTCTGCGCCCATTTAAAATCATTTCACCGGGGGCAAGCTCCACGTTTGCCATCCCTCCCATCATTCACTTTTATCGCTGCTCATTGTAAAACCAGCACGCGAACAAACCACATAAGAAAACAATTCCCCACCTCTAAAAGAGCACGGCTCACATTATTTTCGCAATCGGAATGATATATTTAGTTCCAGAAACACAACCACTCTCACCGACAACCCATCAGCGTCTCCCGATTGGCATTACCCCCAGATCCGATCCGATCAAGATCCCAGTAAGCATTCGACGAATCTATTGACTGCAAACGCGCACATTACACAACCCACATGACATTACTCTATTTGGGATTGTATAAGTAAGAAATATGGCCAATAAAGCAACCCTAAGAGTGCCAACGAAGAAGAACGGAAAAGGATCCCAGGCACACAGAACAACAGCAGCCGAGGTGGGGGGATAATTCGAAGAGCCATTAAAAATTCGTAAGAGGACATTTATTTCATGAGTGCCAAATCGTTGGGTGGTGGGGGTGAGATGGCACTCCACCACTCGAAAGTATAAGCCAATACAATCGAACCGATGGAATTCAATGAACCAGAGGAGATTTTGTGCGCCCAAGCACCTGGAGGTGGTGTTGCATACCCGTGCCTGAACGACATAAAAGGATTCATTCTCTGTATCCTTCCCACGAGTATCCGTCTCTGCACAGACCCCATTCTTCATCTCTGGAGGGGAAACTTTCTCATATGAGTTTCACAATTTTATCGAATTTCACATTTTCCGCTTCAGCTCATCCTCTAGGATTGTTGTTGTCGTTGGCTTTGTATTGGTTAGGACCGACAACCCCACCTTGGGTATCAAAGGCAACCTGAGTGTGTAAAGTCAACTGGTTTGGCCCAGTAGTGGAGCCGGAATAACAATCACAACTGGAATTGACCAAGTTTCAACCGGCGACTGAGAAGTAATCGAAAAAGTTTATCGTTTTTGTTCTTTTTCTCTATTTTGTGATTTTTGCATTGACTGTAAAAAGACTTGCGGAAGCAGGAAATTTAAGGGGCCTGATGAAGACTTTTGAGCTTCTTAGTTGCACAGCTTAGGAAACGACAATTCCATGAAGTCTTCTGAAGTTGAACGTGTCCCTTACCACAGAACTCTTCGACGAGAGAGTGAAGTGGTATTGGAAAGGATTGAATGGAAATTGGGCAGTCGATAAGGATTTACGAAATGTGGGTCTTCGAATTGTTGCTCGAAAGCGGCTTAAACGTAACTCATTTTCAAACTTGAGCCATTTAGGCTGGGATTTTATTTTGGGTGTGTGCTGTTTGGAGACAGTTTGGCAAAGCACAAGCTGGGTATTTAGTTGAGTGCTGGACAGCACCTATTGAATAATATACGTTAATAACTGCACAAAGGAAGACTTATGTATTGAATGAAGTGGTCCCATTCATATTTGGGGTCCTCGACACTGAGGGGAAAGGTAGGCAGAGGCTGTCCAAAGGGAGGTGAAATATCACCTAACCTATTGAATAGTGGTCTATCTATATATCAACGTATTATTGTGGTCTCTCTGCTTGACGAACTCAAAAGGATTGGCATCCATACTGTGAAATACATGAATGACGTTGTAATAATTGGGGAAAGCAAGTTTTTGACAGCCACTAGGGATTGGATACCAGGAGGAATGCACTCTGAGTTGTTGAACAGTCGCACGAGGAACAAGATCTGTCCATGAATGCAGAAAAAACGAATTTAAAATTGTAATTTCTACTGGAAACAGATGAAATCTGGATATTCAACCCTTCACACTTTTCGGATCCAAGTTTAAGACGACCAAGAACGTTAAGTATCCGGGTGTTGACTTAGATAATTATTATCACGTTGAATTAACTATCACTATCACGTTGAATAGAAGATTCGGAATGCGACAAGGGTATTCAATCTTTGTAAACGAATTTTTGAACAACGGTAGGGAGTATCACAAGAGTCAGCATACTGGCTGTACACGATGAATGTTAAGCCAATCAATACTTATATTTCTGTGGTATGGTGGCGGTATGGTGGCGTGTCAGACAACTTCTAAAAAGAACGTGTGAAAAAGTTCAACGTCTAACATGTTTGGGTAGGTAGATAGGTTGAGGAGCTCCGATTTCAGCAGCACACTTAGACCATGTTGGTCCATTGTGATACCCATAGTCAGACTACTACCACTGATCGACCCCTCCACTGATAGTGCTGTTAATTTGATCCCAACGGTAAATGGTGACTGGACCAGATTTAAAAAACCGGATAAAAGCATATAAACTTTGCTTTCACTGGGATTCTACCCTGAGACACCCCTCATTTAGGGCAGGCACTTAGGCAACTTGCCATCCAGTCGTCCTTTAACATGTTTGGGTATCATTGCATCGAACTTATTCGTACGACGCCAATGTGTGCAATGGAAGTACGAGTATTTCTAGGACTTACTTGTTAACTTACATTTTAGACCAATCACTATGAAAATGATCACAGAGGACCCGTGAAGAGAAAAGTTCTAGGTTGCATCACATGGAACTCTCATATGAAGAAGCTAGAGTTTTTGCAGCCGATGCTTGCTGACTATGCATGGAGGGGAAAAAACTGGGCACCACACACTCTGCCAATGTCCGGTTCAGGCCAGCCGAAGGAAAATAATTTTGCGATATTATTGGGTGAAAATACCCACGGCACCTTGGCCGTGTGGGTTCGTGCGTCGACCCATGCGCATTTGACTTTCACAGTCTAGGTTCGAATCCAAGATCAGACGAACAATTTTTCAAAGAAAAACATTGTTTACGGCTTCACCTCTTTGGAGTCACTGACAATACTCAGAGTATAACTGTCTAGAAATAGCTCCTCAATCTCGCCGTTCGGAGTCGGCATTAAACTATAGGTCCCCTCCACTCGTGAGAGAATAATAGCACGCACAACACGAGTGGTTGCTGAGAAGCTAGGCCCAGGTCCACCTCGGACTGTATTGGGTGAAAACTCAGTCAATGAACGAGGTCGCCATTAAGCATATGCTGGCGCTAATATGAGGAATCGAGAAAAGATAAAAGAGACCAAAAAGGACCCAACCTAGTGGTCTGATTCCATATCTCACAAAACGTTTATATATATTTATACACAAACTGAAACTGAACATAATATACCTTCTGATCAACAACTTTCCGGAATTCCCCATTCGAACAAACTGCGCTTGAGATACTCTAAACATATTTTTTTTTCTAATTTTGTCTTATTCCCACTCAAGTGACCACTTCGCAGAAAGCGTTTTGAGACGATGAAGGAGAATTAGCAGAAGGAACTAAAGGCGATTCCTTAATCAGGACATGAATAGTGTTTCGAAGATTGGATCAATCGTTGGAGTATTTGCACATGTTGCATGCGATGGAGATTAGCTTGAAAGGTATACAATTGTTTCAATTTTTTCTATATTCCAATAATAATTGAATCATTTTCTTTTTATGGAAAACCCCTGAAAACGTTTGTTCAGAAGGTATTTAAGCTGTTATTGAATTTTGTTTCACTTCGAAATCACGTCAAAATCTTGTCCAGTCCACAATCGGTGTCAAAAAATAATTCATTATTTTTAGACACCGATTCCGTGTAAATAAAATAAAAATAAAATCAAAATAAAAAAATCATAAAATTCACAAAAGTGATTTCAGCCAACTTTTGGTAGAACACTGCACAACTCGGAAAATATAGTGCTCCTTGAAATGTACCAGCTTACTTACTTACTTAGCAGGCCTACGACCCATGGAGGGTCTGAGCCTGAGCTATCGCAGCCTTCCATCGTTGACGGTCCTGGCCACGCTGCTTCTAGTCATCAAGACCAAGCTGTCTTACGTCCGCGATGATTTGGTCTTTGTACCGGAGGTTCGGTTTTCCTTTCCTTCTCGAACCAGGAGGCTCAGATTCGAATACCCTCTTAGCTGGAGCGTTGTTGTCCATGCGCTCGATGTTGCAGTCGACGGATTTTTGCCTTCCGGACTACATCCACATCCTGGTACAGCTCATAGAGTTCGCGGTTGTGTCTTCTCCTCCATTCGCCTTCCTCGCAGACGGGACCATATATCCGACGTAGAATTTTTCTTTCGAAGGCACCAAGAATCAGTTCCGTAGTTCTGCTTTGTGTCCAGCTTACGGCTCCATATAGTAGGACTGGCAGAATAAGAGCATGATTTTGGTCCTTCGAGTCAGGAGTTTTGAGCCCAGTTGTTTGGACGACCGAAGTTGCATCGGTTTCCAAGGGCGATTCTACGTCGAATCTCCTTTGTGATGTCGTTCGTGGAATTCACGTTGGCTCCGAGGTAGACAAACTCCTTCACTACCCCAAAATTGTCGATTGTAATGTTTTACCCTAGATGGTGTGCGGCGGATCGTTTCTTGCTCGACAGCATATATTTTGTCTTATCCTCATTGATCTTAAGACAATGTTTCGGCTGTTCTTCGGAGGTCCTCGAGCCGAACTGCACGGTGCATCGCGTATGTGTTAGCGTGGTCCGACACAACCGGATCAGTTTTCCCGGGATCCCGAATGCGGCCATCGCTTCGAATAGTTCCTTGCGATGAATGCTGTCGTATGTGGCTTTAAAATCGATAAAAGGATGGCGCGTATCGATTTGAAACTCGCTGGTCTTCTCCAGGATTTGCCTTAGTGTGAAGATCTGGTCTATAGTCGATTTGCCGGGCCGGAAGCCGCACTGGTACGAAATGGAGCAACACTTTATTAAATTAGCAAATTTCATTTCATCAACATATCCTTAGCACTGTATCTCGCCCTAATTTAACCAATTCCTTCAAACGTTTGATGTAGAAGAACATTAACAAATCCTGGGTTACCAGTTCTGACGGTATTCCATCCAAAAATTGTTCAACTCTCAATGCTCAGTATTTTTTTTTTATTTTGCAGCTGTATGTCCTTCGTTGTTGTCTAATGATTTGCTTAAACAATTATATTTGGAATAAAAGCATGAATTTTCATCGTACTCGTCAATGTTGAGAACAACAAATGATTTTCATCTTTTTCTTCGTGGTAAGGAAAAGGGTTTCAGAATTATTGTAAAATGGAATCTCAATTTGTATAGATGATCATGAAGTAGGTTCTCGCATACCTTATACGTTTTATAAAATCTTCTACGACCTGGAACGACAAACATTGTCAACCCTACAACCCCTACAAGAACACATTACCTATTTATTAGAGTACTTTTAATATACTGAATTGCAGAAAGTACGGTGCGGACACCCTTAAAAGCGTCATTCACTCGAAGCACCTCTCGAGTTCATTAAATCCTAGTTCTCTCCATCAAGGTCGACCGCAAACTATCCACTGTCCTTTCCATGAGCAACTAGACTGCCAATTCAATTATCTCTAATCCTTATTTAGTTGACATGACCACTGAACTCAAATCGGCAGTTACATAGTAAACACAGAAGAACCCACAATGAGCTCGCAATAAAATGCCGAATGTCTGTCGAGCATCCGCTTCCGCAGTACACAAAGAATCACATTTAAGGTGAAACCCAATGAATCCACATTCACACGCCCATTCGCAGGATTAATGTGCATTTTTATGTTCTGCCAAAAGAAACGAAATAATTTCGAGGAACCCATCGCACCCACCGGCCGTTCAAAGTCCTATTCTCTCCCTAGAAACTCCACACAGCCCCCATCCAGGCTCACCTAAAGTTATTGGGTGTAAAAACAAACGTCAGGGAATCACCCAAAGATACGCACAGTAACAGTGCTAACTCTCATGCCATTTGAGCCGTCTGTCAGCCATCGTAAAATCACAAATTCAATATTTTTTCTCTTTCGATTCGCGGCGTCCGCTCGGTCCTCGGTATGGTGATGAGAGGGTGAGTGTCATCGCCTTGGTGTCGGTTAGTCGTTGTCGCAATGGGAATTTTCATAATTTAATTAAATTTCAAAATTGAATCATAAAACGGTCCACGATCCTTGGATATCATCTGGTGTTCAGACAGTGACTGCCTGTTGTGTTGTGTCCTGTCCCAATGAAATATGCCACGACGAGCAGACAACGTGAATATGAATGAGAGAAATTGACGACAGTAATCAACACTCGTTAAGGTCGTTCACTGGTTTTTATATTTCCTCGTCCTTCGTATTCGTCCTCGACGTTGGCTTTTCTGCTGCTGGTGCTGCTTCTGGTCACGCAAGGACAAATCGAGTGACGATGAATTTCTTCTTTTTTTTTTCAAGTCCACCCCACAATTGGTATTCCGCTCTGACGCTCGTGTAACGATTTCGGTCATGAAGACTGCGAGAGTGTCGTCTACACGGGACTTGTTAAGAGTTCTGGATCTGTAACGGCTGCCTATTGGACGGTCCTCGACAACTCGAACTGTGTTGAGGGTTGACGAGCCAGACTGATTAAAGTTTACAGAAATAAAGCATTTTTCTGTTCGGATGCCTTCCCATTTATCATTGAAGATGCATGAATAGTAGGGAGAAAGCGAAAAGGATGACAGGGGTCATCAGAACGTCCTTGACTGTGGATGGAGATTTTTATGAGCATTTAGAAAAGTGGTGAATTTGACTGAACGATTGGCTGCTGGAAACTTTAATGCTGAACGTTGGTGCGAAGACCATAGTCAACTATGAAACTCAGACAAAGTATTCTCATAACAAGCGACTTTGCTGTGCCAGAAATGCATCAATTTATAGAAAAAATACGATAGCATTCAGGAAAAGAATTTCAGATAAAGGGTCTTCCAATTGGTACTTCCAAACTTTAACAGTCTATTGCAGCCAAATTTTTGAAGCTACGTCTATCAAATTAGCTGTCATTTATTCAGTATCTTTAGCCAAATTACCGCGGATGGTTATACCGTTCAAAGATTACTGCAAATAATAAATTTTGGGCAACTTTCCGCGCGTTTGAGTCCACTGGTTCAGTAAACGATAAACCAACACCCGTACGTCGACGAAACCCAAGATCTGCCAAGAAAATCGCCGCTGTCCGTGAGAGTGTGCACCAGAACCCGGTGGTTGATTTCGCATTGCTCACAAGAACTCGGCCTTTCCCAGACAACGACTTAGCGAATTTTGTGTATTGACTTGGGCCTGCGCACCTGCTTAAGGTAAACGACACGACCGTAGACAACGACGTGTGTTCACTGAATGGGCTCTGGAGCAGTTGGAAACTAATCCTAATTTTCATCGAAAAATCATCTTCAGGGATAAGGCCCTTTTCTGGATGAATCGGAATGTCAACAAACAAAATTGTCAGCAATACCAATCCAAATGAGATCAAAGAGTGTCCAATGCATTCTGAAAAAATCACTGCTTGGTGTGGATTTTGGGCTGGCCGATGGACCGATGATGCCGGTCCTTATTTCTTTGAGAACGACGTTGGCCGGGCCATCACCGTCAACGGCAAGTACTATAGGCCGATGATTTTCAACTCACTTTGGCCTCAATTGGATGATGTGGACACCAACGACATGTGGTTTCAACAGTGCGGCGCTACGTGCCACACAGCTCACGCCACATTGGAAATTCTACACGAGCGATTCGAGGGGATGGTCATCTCACGCGGATGTGATGTGAACTGGCTACCGAGATCGTGCAATTTGACCCCGTTAGACCTATTTTTATGAAATTTTCTGAAGTCGCAGGTCTATGCGACTATGCCACAACCAACAGCGGCCCTCAAAGCCTACATAATCCATGCCACCGGTCAAATTCAGCTTGATTTATGCGCCAGAGTCATGGACATTCGGAATGCGCGCCACCCAGAAAATCCGTGGCGGACATTTGAACAATGTAACAACTTGTACATAATGGCATCAATGTGCCTTTCAAATGAATGAAAAATTACGATGATACCAAATACACTCTTTGTTTTATTTAAATGTAAAGATAGGAAGGGCTTAATGAAATACCCTTTACGTTTATCGTATTAAATAACGAAATATTCATACTCTTCCCAAAAAATCGGTCCAACATAAATGAAATTAGACAATGGTTCAGTTGAGCAACGAGCTCACCGATTTCACTTTAAATTCAATCGCGGCCACCGAAACAGGCACAGAAAAACCCGAAACAATGCAATTAGAGCGGATTCAGTGGTTTGAATAGCCAAATTAGTCTGCACTAGAACTGCATGACATGACCACTTTGCGAATCCCCTTTTCGACGTATGCCACACAAAAACGCACGCAATATGCCCGCTTAATAAATCGGCAGCGAAAAAACAAATAATAATCCTAATGAATAATTCCAACTCTGGCCCATCATTCAGAAATGCTGAAATTAAATTAATTCACAAACAAAATCACTTCTCGCTCAAAAGCGCGAGGCTAAGCCCACAGCAAATCCTTTTTATTTCGGACATTCAAAAAATGCATTCACATATTTTTCAATTATCCCATCTCATCCCACTAGCCGGCCCCCGAATGAATTTCATTGATGTTATTGCCAGTGATGAATATGGGCTTAATTAAGTGGAGCGGGACTCCCAAAAAGGGACACCAGGAATACTCGATGAAGTGGTAATGTAACAAATGCGCCAGTCCTAATCAAGGCTCAATGTGGATCCTTTTAGACAAATTATCCTCGTTGACAGCTATGGTTTATGGGCAACTGTTCAATTTAACGCCCGATAGTCCCTTTTTCTGTGACAATCCATGCCACGAACCACCCATCAGCCCATAGTTCCAACATTTGCTTAACCAGCACCCTCCATGCAGAGATGATTTATATTTTAATTTTTCAGAGGAAAAAGTGTACATGCAGACCTAAGGAGGAATATAACGAGAAATAAAGCAGCAGAGAGACAGAACGGCAGAAGACGGAGGATCGATATTTGAAAGGACATTTTGGACCAGTTTGCCGTTGGGAGTGTGGATGTGTGCGAGTGGCTTTTATGAAGATATCATTTAATGATTTTTATAGAGATGTATGAAGCAGCATTTATGAAGTGGTATGTGTTTTTCCTTGTCTTGAATGGTATTGACTATTTCATATGAAAACAGTAGCTGAGGAAAGTCACTTACCAAGAAAAATGTTGAGTCTAACTTGTTGCTTGGAATTATGTATTGGGGTTTTTTTTCGGAGGATTTTTGAAACAGACTCAAAACTGGTCCATTGTGCAGCCAGGTAGCAACCTACTCCAGTGCCGTTAATTTGATCCCAACGGCAAATGGTGACTGGACCAGATTCGATTTCACTGGGATTCGATCCTGGGACCCCTTGAACTTGGGACAGGCACTTAACCAACTGCGCCATCCAGTCGCCTCTTGGGTTACGTAAGATTTCAATCCGACACTAAAGTTGAAGGTCTATGGTTCAATCCCAGACAAATCAACTTTCATTTTCACAGGAGCACCTCCCTCCAGTCACTGTCAAAGCTCTAAGAGTAGTAAAAAGCTTTTGAAACTTCGTCTGTAGGCCCTTCCATTCCTGGAAGAACAATAGAGTGACACAATAGTGCAACACAAGTCGTTGCTGGGCTCAAGTCTACCGAAGACTAAAACGCCAACCGGAGAAGAAGTACGAACCATCCGCCTGATGGAGTCTCGTAAGAAGTTTGTGACAAGTGGTAAAAAGAAGAACACCTTCAGAACAGATAAACCCAAACAAAATTGACGTTAATGCGATCGATCGAAATGAAAAAAAGTTTAACATATGACGGGTAAGTCACTTAAATAAGTGGAAGTCTTTTTGGATTTATTCTGAGCAGCATGCCTTATTATCGACAGTCAAGCTGTTGTTAAGGCCTTGCTCAACCTATTAACCACTTCCAGAGTAGTTCAGAAATGCCAGTCTTCTCTTAATTTAATCGGCAGTCTAAATTCGCTAGGACTTGTCTGCGTCCCGGGCCACCACGGGTCACAGGAAATGAGATCGCCGATGAACTTATAACAATAATAATAACAATAATGGCGGCGCTACAGTCCGAGGTGGACGTGGGCTTAGCTTTTCAGCAACCACTCGTGTTGTGCGTGCTATTGTTCTTGCACGAGTGGAGGGGACCTATAGTTTAATGCCGACTCCGAACGGCGAGATTGAGAAGCTTTTTCTGCATTGTCAGTGACTCAAAAGAGGTGGAGCCGTGAAAAAATGTTAGGTTTTTTTTTTCGAGATTCGAACCTTAGATCTCGAGCGTATGAGTCGACGCACCTACCCACTACGCCACCATCACCGCCGCCGATGAACTTGCTAGGGAAGAATCAGAGGAGGTACTGTTGGGACCCGAACCTGCTTTGGGACTGCCTGCGTCCTTAGTTGGAGCTTCCATCGATAGTCGGAGCTGTCGACAGCACAACTGGAGGTGGCATGACTCTCCCGGATGTAGACAGGTCTTCTAGTGCGATCTCTGGGTGTGTGCTTCTAATTATGCATGTTGAGCTTATTATTTTCTCGTACGACCGGATGGCGCAGTCGGTTAGGTGCCTGCTCCATGTTCGAGGGGTCCCAGGTTCGAATCTCAATGAAATCGAATCTGGTCCAGTCACCATTTGCCGTTGGGATCAAATTAACGGCATTGGAGTAGGGTGCTACATGGCAGTACAGTGGACCAGTTTTGAGTCTGAGTGCTCCAGTAGTATTTCAAAAATCCTCCGAAAAAAAAGGAAAAAAAATATCGTATTAAAAATGTGTGTTACATAGGGAAGAATTACAGCAAGAAGAACTTTAACAGAATCTAAACAATGAATGTAGGCCTATATAGTATAGGCCTACAGATTTACTTTTAGCAATTCCCTCATCCAAAGAGTGTGGTAGAGAGTCCAATCCTCAAGATGATAATCCTTTACCTGCAGAAGTGATACTTCGTTAAACTTGCACTTCCGTGACCAAATTCTTCTCGACAGACTGTTTAAATGGAAGCATGCTCTAACTCAATTCCTCTCCCATACACAGTCATCATAATCATTCGTCCCTCAAAAAGTCCCGTCCAGCATTTGCTACACACACGCACACTCGCATTTGTTTCTATCAAATCCCTCATACATTTTTATTGCGGAATGGAATAATTTTTCATCAATATGTAACAATTTGATAACCAATAATCCTTAAAAGGGATCAATTCCTCCCCCCGATGGCCCTGTCTCAGCAAGGCAGTAAAAGAAAGGGATGGAACGATACTTTCCACCCATCAGAAAACAGAGGAACATTCTCTCGGAATTCCCCTTACTTTGAGTTGGTCCTCTGCTTCGAGTACAGGGAACCAATCGTCTAGGTTGGCCAGTCAGTAAATCATTCGTGAATATTGAGTCCTTCTATTCAAGATCATCATCATCGTCTTTATTTCCATATCCGCTCTGCCTTTTAGAGCAGAATTATATTTTCCTTTCCGTATTTTCATCCGGGGACATTATTTCCTCTCCTACAACCTCATGAGCTGAGCCAAAGGATTCTTGTTCTGGACATTTGAGGTCTACTGTCGTACATAAGAATGAGAGCAACGAATCGAATGGTCTGGCTAGGGTTACGATTCGTTTCGACTCGACTCAATGATGTCGATGACGAGATGTAGAAGCCCTACGAACGTAATAATATCAAAATGACATAAATGAATGAATGATGCGCCTGATGAAAGGATTTTCATCATTGTGAAGCTAATAAATTGAAGGAGAATGGTTGAGGAGCAGTTCAAAGGGTGGGCAAGGCCCCATACAATGGCAAGAACCTCCACGCCCATCTATCATTCATGTACATGTGAGTGGCGGAAGTCTGAATGAGAGTTACTGGCATGAGGAATCGTAATCGGTTCGTAATGGAAATTCCCTCTTTTACCTGTCTGCCGATAGGAGCCCTTTTATCATCGCATCTTCTCGCAGGAGGGAAGTGGTACTTGTAGCATGGGAATATGGGAAATCCTCATTTTTGTCTTCTGCGTCTCCCTTCTTCTATTTTCTCTCGCTCTTTCGATGAATTATGAGAAATTTTAATGATGCCCCCATTCAAAGGACTATGGACTTTCTGCCTGCAAGGAACGTATTTTTAGACAAATTTATATGAACAATGGAATGTGCACAACAACCCATTCCATGCAGGGGAGAAAGCTGCTTCAAGGATAATAGTATTGTTTGGCTACCTCTTGAAGTCAACTGGCTTCAGCCTGGAAAGGTTGATATCAACGTGGAACTTCGCATTGACTTCCATCAGTTGATCCCGAAGTAATGTTACAAAATTCATTAAATAAATCAATAAGAAAGATGTTAGAGTCAGTCTGTGTTTAACATTTGACAAATTGTGAGTGGACAAGAAGGAATAACTCAGTCCGCAAATGAGGAGTGAAATGGATCTCCATTAAGTGATTCGTCTCCATTAGGATGTGCAGCCCAGGACATCAAATTTGTATGGACTCCTTCATCAGAGGTACTTACACAATTACATCAAATGAGTTAGTGGCCATAGGCAGTTCGAAACCAGAATTAGGTCAAAAATGATTTATCGTAAAATGAAGTTGAAGATGCTGACATACGTACATGCACTTGCTGCAACCGAAATGTCTCCAGGTTAAAATTCCCCAGCTTTGAATGAGTGCCTATTTGATTGGATGTCAAATCGAAAAATAAGTCTGTTGCCAGTGATGTCAAAACCTGAAGCTAATTTAATCGGACTGCCAATAAGAACTTGAAAGATACTGGACATCTCTGCTTTTCAGAGATGTAATGCCTCCCGAAATTGGTTCAAGTGAAATCTGCTTAAGTAAACATAGAGTTATCACGAATGTGAAGAGATTTGAATAAATTATAATAAAAGGCTGTCTGAGACAAGATCTCATAAGGGAGCAGGAACATACATGGATTATATAATAATAAAGGGTCTTCCAATAAGGACTTCTCTATTTTGACAGTTGATAGCGGCCATATCGTTGAAGTCACATCTGTCAAATTAGCTGTCATTAATTTAGTCTGTTTTGCCAAATCACCATGGGCGGACATAGCGTTCAAAAACACGGGCAAATGATTAACTTGTTTTATCAAAATGAATGTTGTAATTATATATTGAAAATAGCAAATTTTGTCGCGCGCCAATTAGAGGTTACATTTGCAATTCCACGCAAAGTACTAAATTTTTTATACGATTTCAAAAACTATTTATTTTTTTGTAAACTAGAAATGCAGACTTTTCCGAATATACATATATAGGATGTTATGCTTTTGCCAAAAAACTTTAATGAATTTGAAGAAATGTTCGTATGTGCAGCTTCCAGAGGATCACGAACAGACCATCACGTGGCGTGACGTGACGTGATACGACATGATGTGATGTAATGTGATGTGCTCTTTCCACCATAGAAACTACTGTGAGCGTCAAAAGAAAGTGTATGTACATCTATGTGGTGACATATTCAAAACGGGTTCCAGGCCTCCGATTTTGAAAATTTTCGATATTTCGAAAATGATTTTATTTTTTAATAAGAAAACAAGATGGTTTGGCAAATAACCCATTAGTAAAAATTCAATTAACAACAAACAAAAAATACTTGGGTTTTTTCGCGTCAAAAAAAGTGAACACTATGCAAACAAACTAAACAACTCACAATTGGTAGTTAGTCTGTTTCCCTTTCAACTTTAAAACAACTTCTAGTCGTCTTGTCATTGACTCACCCAACTTTTTAGTCGATTCGACAAGAATTTTTTTCCATTATTCCTACAAAACTGATTTCAAAGACTCTTTGCTTGGTATTTTCCGTTTTCGGATCTGCGTATCCACATAATCCCACAAATTCTGCGACTCTATTGTTCTTCAGCTTTTTGATAAATGTGCATTCTTTTTCAATACTGGGGGGAGGACCACATCATCGACTGTAGGTTGGAAGTGTTCATTCCCCATCCGCATCCTGGTTGTGTTCATTAATCAGCTGCCAAAAATTGCTCCTTAAACTACTCAGCGTGTCGGTAACTAGATTACCCTCACAGTATCGAAGAGACTGCCTTTCTTGAAGCATGTTGCCAAGGTGTTGGCTTTTTTGAAAGGCCCGGTTGTAAATCCTCTCCAGGAGGCTCCGTGGACAGTCTGTATATCAACTTGACCTAAGCATTGCCAGGAATCATTGCTGGCATCCCAATAAGTTAGGTGCGATCAACCACCTTATCATGCATGCCCAAATTCTGTCCCCAATACTCAGGAAAAGTTAATACTTTGATGCCATTGAGTGAATATATCACAGTCGACAGATTTTTTGAAATGTGGTTGAGGTTTGCTTCAACAATTTTTGATCCAAGTTACCGTTTGAAAAATATGGATCTACAAGGTCGTTTTTAATGCTTCCCCCCTTTTATTCCAAACGGCGAGATTGAGAAGCTTTTTCTAGACAGTTTTACTCTTTGAGTATTGTCAGTGAATCGAAAGAGGTGGAGCCGTAAAAAATGTTAGATGTTTTTTTCGAGTTTCGAACCTCAGACCTCAAGCGTAGGAGTCGACGCACCTATCCACAACGCCACGGCGCCAACGATGGCGAAGATGCAATTACTGTATTAAAATTTAATTAAATTTCCCACAAAGTCTTTCAAACGACTCAATCACCTGACTCATTGCAGGATTGAATTACTGAAAACAATCCACCAACGCTGTGAATACACACGCGTACAAAACTGTCACCGCTAACGACGGCACTCACACTGAATAGCTCAATTTCAGGCAGTCTATTCAATTACCATCAAACTCAATGAAATGCAAATTAAAGTGAAGCACTTTGTCGGCACATGGCAGTCGGGAGCCTGTACGCAGGACCTGAAAGGTACAACGCTTCTCCAGCCGCACGGGGTGGCGTAACCAACAGAAAAGGTGCGTTATTGCGCAAACAAGCTAATAGCTAGTAATTGGTATTTTGAAAATTGGCTATAAACACGAAACTCACATGTAACCGAGTCGGCAGCAGACGCGACGCACGTTGGATTCATGTTTAATTACACGAGTATCAAAATAAATTAATTAAATATAAATTGGGGAACTCTAACTCTGGCGGAAGATCGAACGCAACACTGCGGTGTGGTTGCAGCATCGTCGACAATACAGAAGCTTGGAAACTGGCACTGTTAAGTTTTAAGTAGCTTCATCGGTGTCAAATTTATGGGGTCACAATATGTTCGGTAGGTGCAGTGTTGTCGGATTGTCGCAGTGCTGGCGATAGTTGGAAGCACGTCTATGAAGCCTTTTGATAAACAACCGCACTTCACAAATCTACAATTCGCTCCACAAGGGGTTTACGAAAATATCTTAAATTTATTCAATCACACCCACTCTTCTACAGGGGAGTTGGACACTTGTACATGATGTTAAGCTTAAAGATATCCTTTTGACTAATTTTTCGTCTCTGCCCAATCTCCGCCGTTGGATCCAGGGGTACGATGGTCGCCTGTCCGTTTTTCGAAAACGCCATGCCGCTGTAGTGCATCACACTGCCGTAATCGTATGGGATGCCGAAGTCCTCCACTACCGATGAGTTGTAGATGTTGAAGTTGTGTTCCTTTCCTTCCTGGATGTTATCATAGACGATCTGCACGAATTCATCCCGATTGTAGGTGCTCTGCTGGTGATAGAAGCCTAGTGAGTGCAAGAACTCGTGCATAATGGTGGCCAAACGGAAACAGCCGGTATCGAGCTCATAGACTTGGAAGTTCACCCCCTGCACTCGGCCCAAATAGCCCACGTTTGAGTAACAGCCACCTGCAAGGCCAGTTATGTTGATGTAGTGGGTGGTTGTCTCATCGGCTGGATGGAAGCGAATGCAGCTGGCGTCCTCGAGCAGCTGCATGCCGCGCCGGATGTGATTCCGCTGAGCCTCATCTGAAAACATGATGGATGAGCTCTCTTCTCTTCATACGACTTTCGGACTTACTGTGGTGATTCTCGAAGAACTTGTAGAAGACATTTCTCTCGGGCCATCTATACTTGTCCGCAATCAGGCCATTTCGTCCGCCAAGCTGAACGTCAATCCTTTGCTCTGTGGACAGAACGATGTCGCCCTCAAACTTGTCTCCTTGTTCAGGATCGATCTCCAGCGGAGTAGGGTACGCGGATATGAGAGCCAGTAAGCCCAAGAGGACCAGACAGCTTTCAGTAGACCTCATTTCGTCTTCAATTGTAACACAAAACTGAACTTATCGACTGACGATCGGACTCACGGAGCGAATCGAACTAAAAAGTAGTGACCCTGGCGGCGACTATGGAAGCCAAGGAGAATATTTCGCCAATTAGACCGCTTAAGCCAATAAAGGGAACTGATTATCTAATCGTTGGCATTTATGACAGGCTTTTCGAATAGACCACACTTGAAGGGTACTTTTTTCCAATTCTTTTGAATTCTCTATCTGCGTTTCGTTCGGTATATCTTATCAAGCAAATCGTTCAGTACACGTGCGAATTAAACTCACAGCACTTGAACTAGATGGACAGGTGATACGAGCTACTGTGAGCAGAGCGTGACGCGGTGCGTGCTAATCTTTATTGATTTTTTAGTAAAGATAAGAAAGGAAAGCGTTTTATAATCGTTTTCAAGACATAAAAGTTAAGTAGACTGTGTACACCTTTCTTGGCTGGCATATTTGATCGATCAGCAAGCAATCAAAGGGGTCACTCTCGATGTGGTTTGGTTGAGTTAACTTTGCGGAATGTGTCCGATTGAACAAATACGATGAGATGTTCGGGGAGGCAGAAGAGATAGGCATAGGAGTGTTTGTTTTGCGAAAATGTATTCCACAGTAAAAGTTATTGACATCTTTTTCGAGTCGAATATGAATTTAAAAGCGGAGGAAGTTTTTTTTTTAAATTTGATAATAATAACGGCGGCGCTACAGGTGGACCGAGGTGGACCTGGGCCTCAGCGATGCTCCAACTTCTTTAGCCCGTCTGAAAAATACGTTTTCTGGAGGTCTGCAAAGTAGGCCTTCGTGGCGGCGATAACCCCCTCATTCTATTCAAATTTCTTCCCGGCGAGTGACTTTTTCAAGTTTGGAAACAAAAAGAAGCCACACAGGGCCAAATCTGGATAATACGATGGATGGGGCAGCAGTTCTACGCCTAATTCGACGAATGTGGCCGTAGTCTCATGGTTGCGCTTGTTATCGGGAAGGAGCAAACGCGGCATCCATCGCGCAAACAGCTTTCTCATGCCCAGTACTTCATGCAGGATATAACCCACGCGGTCTTTTGAGATGCCTGCTGTCTCAGCTGTCTCGCATTCCTCCGTGATGGCCGTTTTCGGGGCACCAGAGCGTGGCTCATCAAAAACCGACGTCCACGTTGAAACTAGTTGACCCAATTTTTGACGGCCGCCATCGAAGTAGAAGAATCACTGTACACAGTATCCAAGCGCTCTTCGACTTCGCTGGGCAATTTCCCTTCCAAAAACAAGAACCGAATCAACGACCGATATTGCTCTTTTTGCATTTTTCTAAAATCTGCGGACATGCCTGCTTCCACATGAGGTCAAAACACAACTAATGGCTGAAACACAACAGTGCGGCAGCGTCAGCGTTGTCTTCCAACGCACACAATTCAATGGACATGCTTTTTTTTTTTTTTTTGCACTTTTATTCATATTTTATACATATTCATGGTTCTTACATCCTAGACAAAAATACTTAAAACTAGCTTAATTAACTGAACTATAATTCTTAAATCTAACTTACTGACCCCAAACGGGTACTCTAAGCTTATCTATTCCCAATCCATTATACTATTGCTTTTCGGCCTATCCTATTAATTATTTAAATTATTTATTTATATATTTTATTATTTTTTCTTTACTTGCCCAAGAAAATTTTCAAAAAACTTGGTCGCCTTTGTTTGTGTTGTTTTTCCCTATTCTACCTTAACGACAATGGACATGCACGAAATACTGTATTGACCTACATAAGTGAGAAATGAGAAAGATGAGAGGATCGTAATAAAACGTAAAACCAGAACGCACGTCATTATTCAACATGTTGGATATTTCTTGAAAGAGGGATGCGCTGTGAGAGCGAAATTGAGAATTGCTTCCCAAATTGAGAGTTTTTTTCCCAAATTGATAACATTTTGTGGCAACTAACATTTGAGACATGAAAACAGCTGACTAAAATTATTTCAACGACAGAGCTAATTTGAATGAATATGCCAAATTAGCAACAAGAAGCACTTTTTTATTTTTTTTAACTTTCTTGGCATTCATTTTCCGCAATTAGTTTCTTTGTTTTGACCAGAATATTCTTTGTTTTGACATTTCAGAAATTAAAACAGCTGACGGAATATTTTTTATCTGATATTTGAGAGACAGAGGGAACAGCTGATTAACGCAGTACGTCAACACTCACCCTCCGTAACATGAAGTCGGCTAGCGCAACGCACTGTTGTGTTTCAGCCATAATTCGGCAGAAATTTTGACAGTAGCCACCTACGACATTGGACTACACGATAGTAAATTCCTTATGCGATAGTGGTGCCATCGGGCTAAGTACATATCGGACCACCCTCGTATGTGACACCTGGCACACAACGTTCAGTTTCAATTAAAAACCTTCAAACAGTAGGAAGTCCATCCAAGAATTGACCCCATTACACAGATCAGTCAACTCCACTTAAAATTACTTCCAACGACTAGTACTCCCGTTTTTAATTTAGAATCTGTCTAGAGTCCCCTTCCTTGCAGTTTGTGTGTTTTTTCCGCCAACGATAATTATTTCGATTTTTCCTTGCAACGCATTTTTCCCCCAGGAAGTCCGAAAAGTTCTCTTCTTGGCGCCATTGTTTGCGCTCTAGTTTCTTAGTTTCATTGAATTTCCTATTTCTCGCTCTGCTTTCCCCTTCCGTTTCTGCGCAAATTTATTGCCGCATTTTTGTGGCACCGAAGAAAAAGAACTGGCTTACCTAAGCAATAATAATAAATTATGTCGTTGATGCTTGGGATAGGTCCTCCCGCTGGCGTTGGGGTTGCAGCGTGGTGGCAGTGATGGGGTGGTAAATGATAAAGACGACTTCAATGATGACTACGGGGGTAGAGAGCGGTTGTTTGGGCAAAACACTCACTTGTCAATTGTTTCCAAGAATTGAATTTATCGACTTTGTCGTCGGCTTTAGGTGAGTGCGTGGCAGTTGCTGAATGGATGCTGTGGCTTGTGCCCCGACATTCTACCGTAGAGAGGGGGGGAAATGAGAATATCTTGCGTCGGCGGTATATCACGATTGAAGACAACTAATAGCAAAATGTTTTTGCTGTTGCGCTTGGTTGGAGCGCACAGATATGTATCTCTTTGTCTATCCGCCCGGAGCGGCCATGGAAATACATGCGGTTTCAGGTTGTCGGTAGAATTGTGGGGGGAGGTGTGGGTGATTTGCGAGAAATGTTCCATTTGCTTACCGTGGGCTGACCACTTCTTATACTCGGGCGAATGTAATGGAACGATTATTCGACTTGACAATTTGTCGGCGAAATTTATCAGCATAATCAGGGAATTAATTTATTTGCCAGGTATGTGTGCCTGGGCGAGCGTGTGAGTCGACAAGTGTTTGGGGGGATGTTGGAATATAGCCCTAAGTGAGAGAATGATGGTTACTTACACTTACTGTGGGCAGACGAGTTGGACAGTTAGGTGTTTAGATGGCTATTTACTGAATCTATAACTTTTTTTTGAAAAGTTTCTCGATAAAAGTTTTCTTGTTGTTGCTTCTGTTAGCATATTGATTGAGAGGAGGGATTAAGCGTGTGGAAGATAAACTGTTTGAGGGATGAATGTTGGTTTTACTTAACTTAATTAATACGTAAAAATAGAAAGTAAATGAAAGGTCATTTGGATAAATTTAGTAGAGGGAGAGTTATATACCCTCCTGCTTTACGTGACAACGTTTCAAGAGGAGGGTTGTTTTTCTTTTCGAAATTGCATCAATTAACTGAGAAGTAGATCACATTCAGAATGAAATTACTTTGGTGGGTGCACCAAAATAAACAGATTTTTGTAATTATTATGATCAACAATTCTGTGAGCATACATACAGTCGCTCCGAGTGAAATTCGCTCACTTGCTCAATAACATTAAGTCTGGTAATTGGAGTTAAAACCAAAAATGTTGCTCACGAATATATTTGTTTTCCCCATTGCGTTAAATAAGAAATTAGATTTGTGGAAAAGAGATTCGTAATACGGTAGAATCTCGAAAACGTGAATGGCTCGGAAAGATGAACGATTTGTTCCCATTTTCTTTCCGGGTTGCAGTCTTTTTTTACATCTTATGAAAAATGTATTTTATTTTTCAATCGTTCTTGCTTTTTAAATCTAAAACTATCTTTTGTTTTGATATATCCAAAGTTTTTATTTATGGCTATATATTCTTCTTAAACCAAATTTCGATGCTTGGAAATATGAATACGATCTCTGTTTTATCTGTACATCTTTTCGAGATTCTACTGTACTTACATTTTTAAGGTTGATTTTTTAGTGAAGGAGTTTAGCTTGGAGTGACTGTAGTCACTTGTTCGTGTAGTAACAAAATAACAAGATAAAAAAGCGTTGACAACCAAAATGAAAGATATACAGATATTCTGACGTTCATCAGCACTGGTGTTCTATATTTAGTCAATAAAACCAAATAACGTCAGCCAATCTTTTAAATTTTGTTTACGACTGTTCTTAAGAGCCTCCTCGAATCTGTCAATTGAATGAATTGCGACTATTCGACGTACCAAGAAGCAGTTGTTCCAATAAAAAATAAAAATCGGTATAAATTTAAGTTAGTGTGCGGGAAGTTCCATGAATGCCTCGATCTGGATCACATCGGCATTGTTAGAGAGAAAATGTACTATTAATGAAGAATATACAAACTATATTGTGAAGAACAGGTGGAAAGGAGCAAACAAAGATAATTCAGGAAAGCGAGTCTTCTCTGAATTTGATCGGTAGCTTAAATTTTCTAAGACTTGTCTGGGTCCCGGACCACCACGGGATCTGATGAAATGAGATCGCCGATGAACTTGGCAACGATCACAGGTGGTACTCTCAGGACCTGAACCAGCGCTATGACTGCCTACGTTCTTGGTTAGGGCTTCCATCGATGGTTGTACTTGTTGAGAGCACAACAAATGGGCAGCTGATAAACCGACCTCCGGGCCTAGGCTCACTTAACTGTGACTGTAATCTGTAGTCAGCCACATGCAGCTATTACGACCTATTATTAAGAATTACAACAATCTGGTGCACGTCGTGACTAAGTGGGTGATATAATTCCTTTCCTTCCTAGCCTTCATGATTGCATTCCGGGTCCCACTTAATCTTTCAAATGTGCCAATTGATAAACCTTAGTCATTGCTTTCAGAAAGACAAATTCAATGAAGCTCTTACAGTTATTTCCGTATTTTTTTTTTTAGATTTTTGAAGCTTTACTGGAGCACACCTACTCCTGTGCCGTTAATTTGATCCCAATGGCAAATGGTGACTGCACCAGATTCGACTTCACTGGGATTCGAACCTTGGACCCCGCGAACTTGGGGCAGGCACTTAACCAACTGCGCAATCCAGTCGTGTATTATTTCCGTAATATTTGCAAAAGTTAACAAATAGCACGAGAGTCCTATGGCCAATGTTGAAGAGGAGGAAATCATTATCAATGATTAGGCTAAGTCGCAAAGATATACAGACGGTGGTGAGAGTTCTCGCTAGACATTGTCCGATAGGCACCCATGCCAGAAGGTTAGGTATCCACCATAGCGACTATTGTAGAAGTTGCAGGGACGAGAAAGAGTCCGTCCGCCACCTGCTGTGCGATTGTCCTTATTTCGTGTCTCAAGCGAATAAAATGTTATATGTGCTTATTTTTAATATTTGGCAATTATGTATCCAAAGTGTCCAGAGAGAGAGAGAAAGGAAGGGTCAAGATCACGTCATTTATAGCATGCAACAGCAACCAATCAAAGGATATCTGACGCCGAATTTATTATTCCTTAATTATCTCTCGGCCCAGATCGTTAGACCGTCAGATCGGATACGGCCATAAAAGTAAATCCTTAATGTGCGTGCCCAGCTCTGGGACCCAAAGTCCGAGAGACAACGAAGAAAAAAACCGAAAACAAGAAAAACATATGGGCTCCGAGGGTGAAGTTCAAAACGACAGTCGTTCGATTCCGGGCCAGTAAATTGCTCTATTGCGGACTCATATCTATCCATCTCAATTCTCTTGTTTCACCCTTTTGGTACTTAAGCATCAGTTCCAGTAGCCACCGGCCAGCCAGTCAGGCGGAGGGTTGCGCTAGTGTATGCGAGTGGGGTATCTACTGGAAGAGCCGAGCCAGTGTCGCCTTCACCTTATTTGTCGTGTTCTTCTTGGGGAAGGAACTGGCCAGCTGGATTACACCATGAAGTCTACTCTCGTTGATGTTGTCGGGCATCCCCCGGTAACTGTTAGTGAGTGATGCATGCCCCTGGAGTGCATCGGAAGTTATTCCATGAATATTTGGTAGTTGCTCAAGAGTTCGGGTGTAATTCTGTGTTCGTACCGAGAACGTGAAAAAAAGGACCAACGAAAGACTAGCTGCTGCTATTGACCATGAATACTAATTAATCCTGGGTAATAAATTTTCCATTAAATCGTGCCAAGAGATGCTGCGCTGGGTGCCCGCAGAGATGCTACGTGTTTGCACTGCATCGAGAGATATGAGAATGAATGCGGGGTGCGGTCCACTTGGGTGGGTGTTGCGGTTGTTAGGTCATTGCTTTGACCACCATTAAATTGGATAGATTAGGATGAAATGGGATTCTCATCTTAATATTCATTCGGAAAGAGAGTTTCTTATTTTTTCATGGACCTGCTGTGGAGGGGGATAATTGCTAAGGATGAAGGCGAAACGAGGAATTGGTGAGTCTGGTAATAGCATGAAATGTGGAAGCAACCGGCGGGAAGCAGGAGTAATGATGGTCATTAGGGAATCGAAATTCAGGGGAGTATTTCATGTAGATGAAGGCGAGTGTGGTGGGTGACAGAATTAATCAATAGATTTGTGAGGACTTGAACTCGTTGGGAATGATTGTGGAGGGGGCACATTAATCTCTTTAAGTTCTAGAGAAGCTCAGGCTTTATGGAACCTTACTTGATCCACGTCACTCCTTTGGGATGGATCCTACGATTCACTCTCAAATCATACAAGAGCTGTCTTGCAACCAAATGTTGACATTTTAAGTACGTTAAGGTTGAGTTTGCCGCGCGAACTCTTTAAAGTAATGTCCTCCCAACGAATGAGTAATTGCGAAACTTGCTTATCCCTTATCTTTCAAACCGCAAACGCTCCCTCATTACTTTTGGAGTATTTCAATTGAACGACTCCTGACACTTATCAGGCATCATTGCAGCCACACTTCAGGGATTAACACTCCCACCCAAACCGTCAGTCAACCCAGCGGACCATTTCTCTCACACCAAAGCCCGATAAAAGGATGAACAATCCTTACTGTGTGATCCTCTTTTATTTCCGAAAGCTGATGGGAAACCAACGCGAGGACGAATACGAACAAAACGCAAAAACAACAAACAGGAGAAAACAAGGAAAAAAGCAAAGCGATTTATCCGTTGGGCAAAGTTCGAAGCTATTCCCCATTCCGAAGCCATAAGTCCTTCCTCTCTGTCTCTCTCCATTCGAGGCATGTTTGCCTCAGCACCTCGTGCACACAAAAAGGAAATTATTGGAAAATCGCTGGTCATTTATGGATGGAAATAAATTCGTTTTCCTTCGATTCTGTGGTCCTTTTGTTTCCAAAAAGCACCCAGACCGCATAAATATGTTTCACGCTTTACAGTGTCCGACATTTCAACTTCAGTCATCTTTTTTCCTACCGCCCACCACCTCTCTCCAGGCTGGTCTTTTGGAAATTGAAAGAGGTTGTCAGGGCTATGCCGAGTTGGGAGCTGAATACCTCGCTGGGATTACAATGTCTATGCATATTGAATGGCATAAAATATCAGATTTTCCCGAGTGGACTCCGCCAGATGCATAAAGTTTAATCATGACTCCACATTCCTAGCTGAGGGCGGACCACATGACTGTGGGATGGGCGATTGTGGTGGGCGGTAGGCGTTTAGGGTGTTGGATTCGGAGGCGGTTTCCGCTCTTAGGGTTCCCCATACATCAGCACATAGCTAAATTCCGCTGTTCTAGAACAGAAAGTTATGGAAACATGTGTAACCCCTTTTGATTTCGAACAATAATGAACATCACGGGGCCCACTTCGCCACCCGTTTGTGCTTTTCATGGCGAGTGCAGCTCGTGGTTGGGTGTGAAGAGGGCTTTGTCAGCAGTGCCACGGCTGAAAGGGCCAACAGGGGAACATGCAATCTGTATTTGAATGGCGAAGTTGATATTGGCATTGGCTGCCAAAATGAAGAACGGTGCCCATTCATTCGATTCCTGGTCTATAAATTGTTCTTAGAAACAGTGAATTCAAATTACGCTCCTTCTTTGTAGATTGTGGACTGATGGAGGTGTGAGGCCGGATGAGCATTGTGGCATTCAGAACCAGGAGGTATGTTGCAGGTTCGTGGTTCTATGTGAGTGCTCACGCGATTTTACACGATTTTGACAAGTAATTGTTTACAAGAGGACTCGACATTGACATGTTGGGCGAACAATTTGAGTGTATTGCCAGACCTAGCACTTGGACTTTTTTCACTTAATCACGGTAGAGAGTGAAAACTTGCTCAAAAACTCAAGCAATCATGGAGTGCCCTTTTGTTGTATGCATATACGTAAGCTTGTTAAGAATAATTAGTATTATAAAGTTTTAATGTTGCTTCTCCATCAACCACTGACGTACTATTATTCTCTTGCGTCTTGCTTAGTTTAATAAACACTAAATGATGTTCAAATCCCAGAACAAGCCAAAATTTTCACGGCCCCACGTCTTTCGAGTCTCTGACAATACTCAGAGAGTATAAATGTCTGACGCCATTTATTTCGGCTGGCTGCCGTATAGGTGAAGTTGCACGGGATATTTACGCACTCCATTAAGCGGCATATCAATCGAAACATCGACAGATGACGTTTCCTTAAACACTTTTTGATATAATGAACTAATTGAAAAATTCGGAACTTCAAAGTTGGGTTAAATGCGTCCGCCCTCCCATTTCTAAAACAAAATGTTTAAAAATCTGAAAAATATTGCAAAAACTTGGGTTCAGTGAGCATTTAAGGACATTTTTAGCATTCTGAACAAAATAATTTCTGAGATATTGTTCAAGAAAGGTCAATCATCGACATGCGAGTTTTGAAGATCTGAAAACGCAATTTTGTTAAGTACGGTGGGCTCAATATATCCCATCCACAAAAAAGGCGATCCTACCTCTTGCAATAACTACAGAGCTTCTTTATCCCTGCTCAACGTCGCCTACAATATCCTGTCCAGCGTACTATGGGAACGTCTAAAGCATCGGCATGTACCAGTGCGGTTTCCGGCCCGGCAAATCGACTATAGACCAAATTTTCACACTAAGGCAAATCCTAGAGAAGACAAGTGAGTTCCAAATCGATACGCACTATCTTTTTATCGATACGACGACACGGAAGACACTATCTTCTACAAGCCAGTCCAACTGTTGGAATACGCAGATGACATCGACATCATTGCGCGTTCCCAATGCGCCGTTGTGGAAGCTTTCCCGACGATTGAAGAACAGGCGAAACGAGCTGGTCAATGAGGATAAGACAAAATATATGCTGTCGAGCAAGAAACGATCCGCCGCACACCACCTAGAGAAAAACATTACAATCGACAGTTACAATTTTGAGGCAGTGAAGGTGTTTGTCCACCTCGGGGCAAACGTGAACTCCAAGAACGACATCACAGTGAAGATCCGATGTAGAATCGCCCTTGGCCCCGATGCTCAAAACTCCTGACTCCTGAACTCCTGCTATATGCAGCCGAAAGCTGCACACTAAGCAGAGCTGCAGAGCTGATTCTTGGTGCCTCCGAAAGAAAAATTCTACGTCGGATATACGGCCTCGTCTGCGAGAAAGGCGAATGGAGGAAGACACAACCGCGAACTCTATGAGCTGTACCAGGATGTGGATGTAGTCCGGAAGGCAAAAATCCGTCGACTGCGACATCGAGCGCATGGACAACAACGCTCCAGCTAAGAGGGTATTCGAATCCGAGCCTCCTGGTTCGAGAAGGAAAGGAAGACCGAACCTCCGTTACAAAGACCAAGTCATCGCGGACGTTAGACAAATTGGTCTTGATGACTAGAAGCAGCGTGCCCAGGAACCTCAACGATGGAAGGCAACGATAGCTCAAATAGTTTAATTTACTACAGCTCACAAAAGCCGCTGAAAATTAACGAAACATTTCTGCAATATTTTCTGTTTTTGTAGAGAATTTTTTGTATTTCAAAGGTTTGGCGGTCTACATCCAATATCCTCCCAATTTTTGCATAACAAACGTCATTAAAGTCATAGTTTAATAATGTCAATTCAATAAGGACTTGAAATTTAATATTACACCTCTTTCTGAATGAACCAATAATTCTTTAAAAGTTGTTATTAATTTCTTTAGGCGCGATGGAACAATTGAGAAGCGAATGGGATGGCTTAAAATGTGTGTATAATCCCTATATTCATACGACAATGTTTGTTTATTTTAATTTTTTTTAAATATTTTATTTTTAATATATTTTTTAAATATTTAAAAGTTACGACTACCCATAATTGTCCGGAATCAAGACACAGGGAGGGCCGAAGTTATAGAGGGAGAAAGGGAGAGGAGGTACCTGTGCACATTGGTGAGTGGGAAATATTGGGCTGAGAAGAGCACTCCATATTCGTGTGGTGCCGCTAAAAAACGACACTCTAAGCTTAAATGTATGTCCGAAAACAGGCTTAAAGGTGAACTGATGAGCATTCCTGGCGAGATTAATATTGCGGGTGAATTCATGAAGGGGAGGAATGCAATTGGCAAGCTCACTTCAGGATCGTTTGTTAAAATTAAATTAAAAAAATTATAAATTATAAATTAGATTATAAAACTATAAATTATAATTTAAGAACCTTATTTCAAAATTATTTTTTCGGTATTTGCTGATATTTCCGTAGTCAAAAAAGTTTCGCCTTTATTAAACATAGATCGTTTATTGTTAGAAATGATTCTTTATTTATTTAAATATTAATGAAATAAAAGAATAAAGGATAAATACGGTTTAAGTGGGTAGCACTTCCTAAGGATGAGCACGTACTTCTTTGATGTCGTCTTGAAGAACACAGCCCGCTCATGTTGACGATGATAATAATAGAAAGTATTTGCCTTGCTGCTATTTAATCACTTGTATCGTTCCCTAATGAATAAACCAGTCTTCGGAGACATTTGAATTTCCGGGGGAATTGTGGACATAGTGGCTCGGATATTATTTTTTAATGGAAATCTCGCAAAAAAAACAATTGTATTTGTGACTTCGATGGAAATTACTTTCTACAGGTGATTGATGAATTCTTTTGACTCAAGTAAAATCCATCGCTTACGACGTGACTGCTGCAATGACATTTATGTCAAGGGAATTTAAACATTAATTTACTTCATTTTAAGAATAAGCTTTTCGAATAAATCACTATGGCTATAATACAGCTAGCAATAAAGAAGCGTGGTGCGACGCAACAGGAAATTTTCTCGGAAAACCGACTACTGACATCGAATGCGACTTTAAAATCGATGAAACGATGGGGCGTATCGATTTGAAACTCTCTGGACTTTTCCAGGATTTGGCAAAGTGTAAATATTTGTTTTACAGTCGATTGGTCGTGCCGGAAGCCCCACTGGTACGTGCTGATTGCTACGGTAGAAAGAGGCTTTAGACTTGAACACAGACTTTCATCACCTACACACAAAACTGTTTGCTTACAACGATTAAAGTGAAGACCTGAAATTGGTTGGGTCTCGACATTTTTTACCACCTGACTCATTAAACTTCTCTAGTTACTTACTTTGATACCGCAACCGATCCGGAATAGATTTCAGCCTCAGCATCGTCAAACCATGACTGCCGTCTTTGCATGTCCTTAAATCCCTTCGATATAAAAACAAAATGTTTTTTGAAATTTTCTGAAGTTCTACCACTGAACTCATATTTATTTCCAAAAACACAATCTATTTCCTGACATTGAATTTTGCAATGAAAAGAACAAGCCGAACAATGAATTGATTGGATTCCTGCACTACTAGTAGTAGTTTCTTGCAGCACTCTACGCCTTAAAATGTATTTCAAAAATCGTTTCCTGATCCCTTCATCATTCTATCCGTGGGTTGCTCAGTGATGGAAATGCTGGAGGAAATAGATTAAAAAAAACATCCGTTTCAACAACACAAGCATAAGCTTGCCACATCCATGCACTTAAATTGATTCTTCAATTAAGTTGTTTACACACCAGCAAAAACGGAATGACAGCTCCACAACGCTCTTCTTCTGAATACAATTTTACCAAAAAGACACTCAGAATGGCAAACAGATACGCCTGCACCACCCATTCTCCAATTGTTCACCAGCAATAAATGTATTTTCAACACTTTTTGCATTCGCTTGTGTTGGGAAAATAAATTTTTCATCTGCTAAAGCACTTGTCACTTGTCAGCTCAGCAAATGTAAATCCAATCTAAAGTGGATGCGGATGCCCACTGCAGCGGCGGGCGCCCACGTTAACACTGCAAGCCCACCCATTGTTTTCATATTTGTTCATCTCGCCACAGAATCTCACTGTTTGCTGCCTTTCGTCATCAGATGCAGCGAGGGATTCGGGAATGGATACGGCCGTGGATGAAGGGTAGGAACCGTCGACTCATCAAACATTTAGAAAACATTTAAGCAAACATTTCCCTTCATTGTTGGAGTGGAGGCGAGGATGAGTTCAAGGCGGTGACACTCCCTTGAGAGCTTTTCCAAAGAGCGTTGCTATTTTTTGGAAATTCTAACGCAACCCGAACTGCTCTGCCCGACTTACATGGATTCAACGGGTGGAAGGTGCACGACTGGCAACCGAATGGGTCTCGAGTCCGTAGTCTTCGGACGGTGCAACAGGGGGCTACGAGGCAAGCAAACTCGGCAAAGTTTTGTAGTGGCAACGTTCGTCTACGAACTCTCACGCCGGGCTGTCAGGTTGTTGCACTCACACCACAAGTTGAATGAACCCACACATCAAATCTTATGAATATGCTAGAAGGAGTTGTATCCTCAAGTGAGCTGTACAAGTTTGAGGAATGCTTGCGACGAGACCGCAGGCAACGGGCGGACAAGCAGACAGATAAATGGACTGGCGGTTGATGGAAGAGAGGGCTGGTAGGGACTCTGTGGTGGGAGATGTATAAATCACTGTACTGATGGTGTTCTGATGAATGTTTAGCCTTTCGTAAATGTTTGCATAAATCTCATGCGAGGAGAGGGATTTGCGTGAGAAACTCTCCCACCCCTTCAGTGCTGGAGTACTGCCTCCTGTCGGTCCCTCGTCGTGTTGAAGTTGTAAGAGTGCGGAAATGACTTCAGACTGCTGTGGACTCTTCTGTGCATACAGACCAATGCATGCTAATGCGCTTAAGACTTGCGGCTGTGGTCATCACCCTTGGACAACGAAACACGGAGAAGAAGAAAAAGCAGCTGTCCGCATGAAGAACGGTTAAAGAAAACTTGATTTTCAGTGTAAAAATGAAGTTTCGCTGTGAAAGTTTTCGTCAACAGAACACATTTTGTAAACAGTCGTTGACGTGTCTTCAAAGACATTTCTAGAACCTTTCTAGAAATATGTAATTTGTATCAAATTTCTCAGCGAAGTCAACTGAGGAAATGACAACTATTTTCCACAATTTTCCAACTATTTTGCAAAATCAATTATGTGCACCTAAGTGCGGAGGATTATCATTAATGCAAGCCTTCGAATAATTTAATGCAGTCTACGCTATATATCAATAGACTTGAAAGGGCTAGGAGAAGTGCGCAGGAATGGTAAGAATCACAAACAAAATTTGTAAAAATTCGAATGCTGCATTTCTGATGTCGATGAGGACACAAATACCGCTGTCAGGCAGAATGTTCCACTCAACACAAAGAACAATGATAGAAGAGAATACCGTCCCCCCGATCTAGACGAAGTCAAGATAGCGATATCGAGACTGAAGTCTAATAAAGTTGCTGGTGTAGATAGTCTGCCGGCTGAAATGTTTAAAGCAGCTGGAGATGATCTGGTTGGGCGCATGCACCAGCTCATCTATAAGATATGGTCGGAGGAAAGCATGCCCGATGAATGGAATCTCAGTATCGTTTGGCCGATCCACAAGAAAGGAGACCCCTTTGACTACGCCAACTATCGAGGGATAAGTCTCCCTGTGTGAATGCCTGAAACCTTTCGTCACCAAACTAATAGGTCTCTATCAGTGTGGTTTCAGGCCGAGATAAAGACCAAATTTTCGCACTGCGGCAGCTGCCATGAAAAGACCGTAGAAATGCAGATCGACACCACCACGTATTCGTCGATTTCAAGGCCGCATATGACAGCTTGCATAGAGACGAGCTGCGCCGCACCATGTCTAGTTTTGACATTCCTGCCAAACTCGTCAGACAGAGCAGGATTGCGATGGAAAACTCTCGCTGCTCCATAAGGGTCGGTAACGAACTCACCGAGACCTTCAATGTCAAAAAAGGTTTTAGACAAGGTGACGCGCTGTCATGTGATTTCTTTAACATCGTTCTTGAGAAGATCGTGCAAAACTCACTGGCCAACACAAGAGGCACGATCTTCGATCTTCCAACAGTCCGTTCAACTGCTAGCTTACGCGGGTGACATTGACGTGATTGGGCGAACACAGCGAGCCGTCAATGATGCGTTTGCTGCCATTGAAACGGAAGCGGCTAAAATGGGTCTGGCGGTAAACGAGGGCAAAACCAAGTATATGCTGTCATCGAGAAAGGACGCACAACATCGACGACTTGGCCAGAACGTCACCATATTTAGCTATAACTTTGAGGTAGTTAAGGACCTCGTCTACCTTGGCTCCGCAATAAACAGTACAAACAACATCAGTACCGAGATCAAACGCAGAATAACTCTTGCCAACCGCTGTTTTTTTGGGGCTCAAAAGGAAATTGAGTTGTAGAGCCCTCTCTCGAAAGACCAATATGACTCTATACAAGACCTTGATCAACCTGCTTTACGGCGCAGAGACATGGACAATATCCCAAGCGGATGAAGAGACTCTCGGTCTTTTCGAGACAAAAGTTCTACGCGTGATCTTTGGTCCTGTTTGCGTTGATGGCATTTGGAGGAGAATATTCAACCACGAACTGTATGGGCTGTACAGCGACATGAGTCTAGCCAGGCGTCTACGGATCCAACGCCTAAGATGGCTAGGCCATGTAGAGCGTATGGACAACTCAGCTCCGGCCCGAAGAGTCTTCGACTCTGAGCCTGTAGGAAAACGCAACAAAGGACGTCCACGTACAAGGTGGCGCACACAAGTCGAGGGGGACCTCGGCCAGCTTGGTGTGCAAAACTGGAGACAGCTGGCGAAAGATCGTGCTGGCTGGAGAGGCATGTTAAGTGAGGCCCAGGTCCACCTCGGACTGTAGCGTCCTAAGAAGAAGAAGTAAGTTTTACTTCAGATTCAACATTGGTTTTCCTAAATTTTCGTACTAAATGTTGTTGACTTTGCCTTGTAGAGCATTCTGAGAGAAAAAGTCACAGACGGGTCTATCGTTCGTGCTTCAAAATAAAGAATAGGGGATACAATTGTAGTACCGACTTGCATTACACTAACCCCGTTCCAGTCGATGTAGGTATGTAGCCAACAGTAATGGTTCATGCTGAGAGATGTTTTTTTTTATTGCTCTTGTTGTGGTGGCACACACGACACAGCTCTCATAACACAACATAAAATCTGTCCAACCATCGTGCAACTTTTGTACCCCGTATTTCATGTTTAAGTTTCATTTCAACTGTAAAAAAGTGGTTTAACCTGAGCCATTAAGCAGAAACACAAGGCCTTCAAAAATTATCTGCGAGTTAAACTGTGTATTTCCTTGAGGGCAAAATAAAACGAGATCCATTTGCCCCGTAACATGCCAGCAAGGGTAATTTACGTAATCTCATATGACTTAAAATGGCAGATCTGCGACATGCAAGTTAATTAACTCACTCGATGAAATGTCCACTGCGACAATGAAGCGCACAACATGCTCCAGCGGACATTAAAAATCTTTTTTTCGATACTCATACGCATATCGATGGGTTAAGGGATTCGATTTCACTGTACATGCGTTTTTAATTGAACTCAAAACGATAATTGCACTCGAAAACAATTTCCGAAAGGTCCGGGCTCAACCAATTGAGGTGAAATCTACTAGGGCGAATGAAAGACTTCAGCGAAAGTCACAGCATGGCAAATGGGAAATCACAGCATCCGTCCATTTGTGTTCAACGACTGCAGCCGACATTGAATAAAAAACCAGTTACACGCATTATTGATTTGCTTAAAATTCACTATCCCCACCAGAGAACTTCAATTCAGTAAGTTCTTGCTGAAGATCCTCCCTTAACGTGGCTCGAAATCCTGAGAATGGAAGTCAATAAAACTTACTTCCCCATCATTTCCCAAGTTGCTGCGTAAATTTAATCCCCTTTCGACTCTGAAGCGCAGATAAAAGTCAATGTTGAGATGGGAATTGGCGTCAGTCGAATCCTACCACTCAACGTAACGAACGCACACAGAAGGAGAAACTGGCTCGACTTGGTGGCGAAAAGGATTTCGCAGTTCGCCCGACTGAAAAATAATTTCCACTTAGGAAAACAACACGCGGATCCCTCTTAAGCGTACACAGTGGCGCGCTTCAAGTCAGAAGAGGAAGAACAAGAACAATTTTCAAAAACAGTGGATGGGGGTGTGTGTCACGCCCTTTCAAATCGTGAATTTAACTCCTAGTGAGCGTCGACAAAAGGGGTTAATTAACGTGAAAATAATTTCAATTAAAGAAAATTAGATTTTCCCGCGACACACTTCATGTGTACTCCTCCTCAGTGGGTGGGCGATGTAAGGACTTTTCACATTTGAATTGATTAAAGTAATTAAAGGAACTCCTTCCCGCAAACGTCAGGCTCCTGTATACGCCGGAATAAACTGAGTTGACCTAGACGAGTGAATCAGTCGCCGGGACCAACCTTCTCCCAGCTTGTCACTAAGACTGATGGCGAACCGAAGAGACGAAAGCTTAATCAAATTTGACGGATGCAAAAAGTCTTACGCTCGTGTTGCTTTTCTGAGATCAAGCACGGCTACAGATGAGGGGCACAGATACGAGGATGGCGACTGTAATGTAATGATTACATTCAATTGCTCAGCTCATGTTGTTTGTGCTGCCTTGTTGCGGAGGAGATTCTTAGAATATCGTGCTTTGCGTTGCACGAGTGAATAATTTATTTCGGGGTATTCCCATGGATCAAAGCTCTATCTGGGAGGGATCTAAAATATGCTCCCCCCGTGTTGGTGGGTGTGGGGGAAATGGATTGAAAGTATCTGCTAACTTAGTGCAAATTGATGTGCTGGAAATGAGTACGAGATTGTGTCGGTTGGACGGGTTGGCATCTCTGTCCTAATTATACTTGATGAAAATGAATGTGCTCGTGGTGTCGCGCGAGGATTTCATTTCACTGTCAGCTTTCAGTATTGATGCAGGGATAGAGAAACTGAGCAAAACTGTTGAGGTTGTCTTTGCAATTTGGTCGTGAAGTGCTCTGAACTGAGTGGAGGTCGTTCAATTACATGAAGTGTACTGGTTGTGGTTAAGGATTTGAAGTGGATATCTGATTCACTGAATGTCAAGCCAATTCAAGTTGCAATGTAGGCTACAACAAGTTTTGACGGAATTAATTGGAACTAATTTTGTGTGGATTGTCTTTACCTTGTTTAACTTTGAATCGGTTGTCGAAGTTCTTCAAGTTCGATAAATGAATAAATGAATTTAAGCGCAGTTCTTAACGTCTTTTGAAGTTGAGAATTTAAGATATGCTTGATACAGAGATGGATATCTATTCAGTGGCACAATAGTCTTTCTTTTGCATACTAACATCCTGTATACTTTCTGTAATACTAACTTAGGGAGCGAAACAACTTCAGGTTTAATCCAAAATTTGTTGCTCTGAAAAATGGAAGACGTGTTAAAATATCCCTAAAAAAAGCTAAAAGATAAAAGTTCCAGTAACTCGACTGCGTAAACGGAACCAATTTTGTTTCGAAGCCTTCAGTGACCGTCTGTTTGCCATCTCTTTAATGGCTACTAAGTTCTGTTAGGATGTTGGGACGTGAAATTTGGATCGAACACTCTAGGTAGAAGAGTTACTTACTTAGCAGGTCTACAACCCATGGAGGGTCTGAGCCTGAGCTATCGCTGACGGTCCTGGGCACGCTACTTCCAGTCATCAAGACCAAGCTATCTTAGAGTAAGACAAACATTTTAAAAATTTTTTTTGAAAGAAGTCGTATAATGAAGACAAGTTAGTACTAAAATTGTTGTTCGGGGGCATTTTTTTTTTATAAAAAAAAAGGTTTGGTAAAAATGAAGTCAAAACATTTTTTTTTATTTTTATTTTTTTATTGTATCGTTTAGTTGGGGATCCTCCCAGAGTAAAAAATATATATTTGGTGTCTTATCTGCAACTATGTTAATTTTTTTAATAAAAAACTGTCAGTTTCGAACATAGTGAACCAAATAATTGGGAACAAATTTGACTGCCTTGGGATTTGTCTCCGATATCAGAAAAAAATAGCAAAGGTCAAGATTTTTAAATTCGAACTAAATTAAATAACCAAGTAAACTAAATAAATAACTAAGTGTTTAAGAATAAAATATTAATTTCAGTTCTATTCTCGAAATATATTCTTACGGTTTTACAACCTGAGGGAGGAAATTTAGCAAAAAAGTCATGGCAAAATAGCTAATACCTGTCTTCTATATATGTATGACCGTCCCGGGCACGCTGCTTCCAGTCGCCTAGATAAAGCTGTTTCCCGTTCGCAATCACATGGTTTTTAAACCGACGGTTTGATCTCCTTTTCCTTCTCAAACCAGAAGGATCTATTTCGAAGGCCCTCGGAGCTGGGACATTCTTGTCTATACGCTCTATGTGGCCGACCCAATGTAGCCCATGGAGTTTTCCTTCCGGACTACGTCTACATCTTGGTACAGCCCATAGAATTCTCTGTACTACCTTCTCCTTCCTTCACATGCCTCACGGATATATCCAACTAATAAGTCTGTTTCATTTCATATTAAGAAAAACGAATTTAAGAAAAAAAGCGAGTTACAAGTCCTGCTTTTTTTTTTTTGTCATAGGTTTTTGTCATACTACACTGGAGCACTCAGACTCAAAAACTGGTCCATTGTACTACCAGGCAGCAACCTACTTTTGCTGAAATTTCAGGCGCTTCTGTGATGAGGAGCCTACATCATCAACTCTCACCTCATCAGCACCGAATAACTGCCACCTGATCCGAGCAAAGGCTGTATAATGGCAGAGGAAGTGCTCTGCAGTGTCATCGTCTTCTCCACAGGCGTCGCAGAGGGTTTCATAACTTAGGCCAAGCACACTTAGGTGTTTGGCGAAGGTGTAGTGCCCCGTTTGTACGCCAATAAGTTGTCTTCCTGCTGCCTGTCTGCCCTGCTTACTATCACTACAAACTTAGCAAACGTGCCTTGAGACAAATGAGTGAAAGAGAGGGTTATATAAACAGAATTAATAGAAAAAATAAGCAGTGCGCGAGGAAATCAACGTTGGGCAGCTGCGGAAAGGGCTGTGCTTCGATGGCTTGGTCACGTGGCACGAATGTCCCCATCATCACGACTTCCTTGGCATGCCTTGAATGCGACTCCATCAAGTAGGCGACCGCTTGGCAGACCCAGGACGAGATGGTTGGACCAAGTCCAAACACTCGCCTGGTTGCGCTTGTGCGTAACTCCTGATGAGTAAGTTTCTATGACAGGGGATCGAGTTGTCTGAAGATCTCTCGTGCGTGTATTACCTCCGCGACCCCTTTAGAGGAACATACGGGTCACTGAAGATGAGGTGAGAAGTTTACTGGTTCTACAACATTCGCATTTTAAAAATTTTAATTTTTTAAAAACAAGTCATTGTGCCGATATTTGGTATTAACGGATTCTAACGTATTGGACGCATGGTCCTCCGTACCGCCATCTTGAAGGGCATCACCGTTGTCGCCATCAACGATCTCTTCATCAATGTCAAATATGTGGTCTACTTGTCCAAATTTGATTCTACTCATGGTCGCTTCAAGGGAACCGTCTCTGTCGAAGGTGGATTCTTGGTTGTCAATGGTCAAATGATCGTCGTCTTCAGTGAACGAGTTCTAATGAGCCAAAGCTAGTGCTGAATACATTGTAGAGTCGACCGGTATCTTCACTGGAAATAAAAACCGTGGCGTGGCAGTGCAAAGAAGGTCAGCATCTTAGCCCCATCTGCTTATTCACCAATATTCATATGCAGTGTGAACTTGGAAGCCTACGATCCATCACTGAAGGTTGTATTCAACGCTAGTTGCATAACCAACTGCTTGGCTTCAACGATAGCCTTGGCATTGTTGAGAGTCTGATGACCACAGTTCACGCAACCACCGCAACCCAGAAGACTGTTGATGATCCACTTGATAAATTGTGGCGTGATGACTGTGGTGCTGCCCAAAACATCATCCCAGCTACTACTGGTGCTGACAAAGCTGTCGGCAAAGTCATTCCAACTTTGAATGATAAACTCATTGGCATGTCCTTCCGTGTCCCAATTGCCACAATGTCCGTTGTTGATTTGATTGTCCGCCTGAAGTAGGGTGCCAGCTACGATCAAATCCAGGAGAGGGTCAAAGAGGCCGCCGATAGCCAACTTAACAGAATCCTCGACGACACCGAAGAGGGGGTCGTTACCTGGGGAACAATGAGCAGTGGGATTCAGACACCTTGGTGCATTTTAATGCGTCATATATCACTGAAGTAAACACCAAACAAATTCAAAAAGTGCAAATTTCAAGTCTGTCCAACCATAGTGACGCCGTTTGCTGCAGAGATTTTATATACATTAAGCTGATGCTAGACCTACATCGTTGGGTTCTTTTGCTACAAGTGCAAAATACCTACCTAATACCATGCTGCATTTTATACAGAGATTCGGTTCAAATGATCCAAGGAGTTATCCTATGCAAACCAATTATGTTCAGACAGAGCAAAATAATTTCAAACATATTCGCCACTCAACTACAACCCACTTGCAAGCGTATACAAATGTATCTGCAACACGTTTACGAGTAATCAAAACTGTCAAATCAGAAAAAACTAATTTGCCACCTCACCTGAGAAAGTTTGTCTTCGAACGCAGGCAATGTGTCTGGTTATTCTCTGACACCCTGATCTGACCTCGTGGTATATAGCACACATCACCCCAGCCCTTCTCTGGTTTTGGAAAACTTTTACTGCAACACACCGACAGATTGAATCCCCACACGAAGCATTGTCGTGGTTGAGATACACACCCGCGAAGATACATCACACGTTCACCACTCAGCCCAACCGCACGCTGTTTCTTGTTAGGGTAAAGTTAATTAGACAGCATGCGAAACACGGAAAACTAGGACGCACTGCCGCAAACTTTTCAACTGAAACTTTCACCTGTAATCAAAAAGATAATTTTCAAGGCTTTCAGTTTTCTCCGATCCACGTGAAGTGACGTCCTCACATTCTGCTGAATATGAATTTGACGAAAGTCCTTGATTGTTACTGCTTCATTAGTGATTTGAAATGTAATTGTCTGGGTAATTCATTGACAAAACCCTTTGGGAGAATTCGTTTGATTTTTATATTCCTAAGGACACATTCCATTGAGACGTTTTCGTGGTATTGATCTCGTTTAGCTTGGTTTGTACTTAAATAAATTCCGGAGTGGATTGTGTGTCTACTCGACGGGCCAAGGATGCAGCTCAATTCCTCTGCACGTTGAATGAATGTCAAGGTTTTTCCGATAATGGCGAGTTCAATTACATTTCGGGTAAGTGGATGAATCCACAGAGAGAGGTAAAGTGTTTTGAGTTTTTATGACAGCCAGTGTCAACGGGGTCTACACCCGACAAGTCTCTGTCTCCTCAGTGACTCTGGTTAACCACAATCGGGGTAAAAGTATGTGCTCATATACCTGTCTGACTGTTATTTATGTCGCTTTGTTATGTCTCAATGCTTGTTCTGATATCGTGTGTGAGTGTCTTTGTGCAAGGACGATAAGATACCTTAAGTTGTTCTTACGAACTAAGCTTTTGAAACATAAAAACCGCATTGATGTAAGAGGGGGTAGTCTGGCAGAGGTCAATATCAGATGCAGTGTCGTGGCCAAATCGTCCAATGGGAACGATTCACTGAGTTGAAGACGTTTTCCATGACTCTGATTGAAAATCCTCTTAATGGTGATCGAAGGAGATTGCTTTGTTTGTTGACAGCGTCTGTTCAATCAAATGTGGGCGATGAAGTCTTTCAGTGGAATTGTGGACTTAAAGAATTATTTTTTGGTCTTGGTCCCGGCTAGTCGCTAGCATGTACTTTACCGCTGATTCTGGGGCTGATTTGTATTGAGTATAAATAGAAATGGGCGACATTTAGTTTGAGTTTGAGATGGTTCATAACTCAGATCGGAGGGACAATGCGGTCCTTGAGCCTAAAAACAGCATTGAAAGATAGTAGTAGATATATATGTAGATAATACTGGTATTTTGACTAAGTTATTTTTGACCGTTTACAGGCATACTTTTTGGAGGCTGGACAGTGAGTTTTTCAGAATATGTTAAAGAACTTTGTTCAAACAATTCAAATGAAATGATGAAATAATGGAACATACCCTCTTCTGGGGTTCGCACAGTATACTCGGTTGAGGATTGAGTCTTACTTACTTACTTACTTAGCAGGCCTACGGCCCATGTAGGGTCTGAGCCTGAGTTATTGCTGCCTTCCATCGTTGACGGTCCTGGGCACGCTGCTGTCTTACGTCCGCGATGACTTGGTCATCCTTGGTCGAACCTGGTACCGGAGGTTCGGTCTTCATCTCCTTCTCGAACAAGGAGGCTCGGATTCGAAGACCCTTTTAGCTGGAGCGTTGTTGTCCATGCGCTCGATGTGCCCGAGCCAGTGCCGTCGACGGATTTTGCCTTCCGAACTATGTCTTTATACTGGACATAGAGTTCGCGATTGTACAGACTTCGAGGAGTTATTTCTCTTACTGAAGAGTGAATTCAGCATTGTTACTGTCACAATGAGATTGTGACATTTTTAGCAGCACACTGAGCAATTGTTGCGTTTCCCAATCTAAGCCAATATTGCTTTACTCCCTTCGCCTTCCTCGCAGACGGAAGAAAAAAAATTAATTAAAAAAAAACAAAAATTCAAACCAGTTACGCCATTTTCGTCTCAGGCGCAACTCGCACTTCACTTCCTCCAGGTGTCCTTAATTTTCCTCATTCTCCCAGGATTTCCTCATTGGAAGTCAATAATTTTCGTGCGTTCCAATTTATCACTAAACACCCACCGAATAATTTTATGTAGGAAATTGTATTATTACTAAGGAACTTCTCAGATTTATTGACTAACTTCCCTTCCTCACGATTGCGAGTTTGGAGGAAAGAAACAAAAAAAAAATTCAACAGAACTTACGCACTTCCTTCCTAGAACCGCACAAAAACGAGAACTCTCTGATAAGCAAAACAAATCGAACTCCCTGTTGCCACAGAAGTAACTTCATCAAAAAAAAAAAGAACTCTCTGATAAGCAAATCAAATCGAACTCCCTGTTGCCACAGAAGTAACTTCATCAAAATTATTATCAAATCGCACGCCCCCATAAATCGGTCTCGAAACCAAGTTGTAGATTTCTCAATGTCTCTGTCTCAACTTTACACCTCTGCACCAATTCTCAGCCTCCCATCTAAAGAATGCGATGGGACTGGTTCAGGGATTTTTTTATGTTCGTCTTCATGAACGGTTGGCAAAAGAGGGGGGCTTAGCGGGATTTCTTCAGTCACAAATTATGTTTACTTTCGCAACAAATTTAATGCGGGTTCCTTAGCTGAGTCCTCGCAGAGTAGGAGGTCCTGCCGTCAATCCTATCGCTCGCTTAAATCCAGCAGATCGATGTTACAGACACACACACAAACACACCTTCGGCAACTGGAAGTTTTTTTGCTGAGTAATTTTTTCTTCTCCTTCACTGGTTCGAAAGTTTTCCCTTTTGTTTGTCTTCGAAAACATGATAATGCTGGAATTTCAATTTGATTTGATTATGTACGCCCTCTCTGTCGTGGACTTCTGGCACAACTCCCACCACCGCTGTTCTCTCATTTGCGGCGCACAGCCTCTTCAGTCAGGCACAGGGTTCTTGTCAAATGAAATGGCACAAGGACTTGAGAATTGGAGTAAACTTCTTCTGTTCCGTACGTGGGGGGGAAACTTATTTCCTTCGTGCACGTATGTAAATCAAATCTTCAACTACGAAGGCACATATCCGCTCCCATGGATGAGGGTCCTTTACCGTCAGGCGCACACACTGACACAGGTACCGCCGGTTGGCGCAAGGTAAACGAAAATGAAGTTCATTGTTTCAATGTATTTCGCATACATTTTCCAGGACAAGTTTCTGGATAATGCGAGTAGGGTTGTTAAAGCAACGGCACGACGTAGCGGTGGCGGTAGAGTGGGGGAGTGATGTGGGGGGAGTCTGTTCCTTTTGGATTTCATGATTAAAGTGAAAATTCTTGTTTTGGATTCAACTCAAGGCTGGAGATAAAATCGAATTGAAACGCCTTCATAAATTGTTGCGAATATTCACGACACAGTGAGCACTGGTATGTGCTGAGGCACTCAAGGAATTTAATTGCTGGTCCCTTTGCGAGTGTTTCGAGGGATTTCTTAAAGCACTTATTGCAGAAGATCCTTCAGACTGACGCGGAATTTTGAGAATTTGATGCGATTTCAGACGTTAAGATATACGCCACAAAGGGGGTTATGTTGAATGTGTTGACTTATCTGGAGGAGGATATCTAAATCTTTTTGAATTAAATGGAAAACAATGCGAAGTCCCTTTCTGATAGATTGTCTTGTTGAAAGTCATTGCCTAAGCTTAAAGATGCGCATCAATAAGGGGGTCTATTCTTTTCTTTGTGTCGGAATTGCTGGCGAATCTGTTTTTAATTTGATTAAAATGGCAAATCATAGATTCTAATGCTCCTTTGCGTGGTACTACGGTCCGGTGTGGACCTGGTCCTCAATCAAAAAGCTTCTCCAGCTGCCTTTAGTTATGCTCACCGAGTTGGTTGTTGTCTTTTTCCACTTTAAACCGTCACGTTAAAAGCTAGTTTCCTTGTTGTCCCACTTGCATTAATCGGGCAGGAGTTCCATTTTTCATACAGTCTGTATGTATTTCCATACAGCCCAAGTATTGGATCCGTAAGCGTTTGTCTTAGACTCATGATCGTGGTTGAATAATTTCTCTAATCGCAAGAACGCAAACAGGTCCACGTAGAGCCCTTCATTTGCATTTGTTATTATCACTGGGATGATGAATGTCGTATAGAAAGTCAACTTGATCTTTCGAAGGCTCTGTTATTCGAGGCAATTTAACCTTAAGAAACACCAATTGGCAAGTGTTATTTGGCAATTGGTCTCTGTACTGATGTTATTTGTACTACTTACCACAGCGCTGAGGTTAACGAGATCTTAAACTATCTCGAAGTTATAGCTGTCTATGGTGACGTTCTGGCCAAGTCGTCGATGTTGTGCGTCCTATCTCGATGACAGCATATACTTTCATATACTTGGTTAAATGGTTATGGCGGTAAACGAGGGCAAAACCAAGTATATGCTGTCATCGAGAAAGAAAGCACAACATCGACGACTTGGCCAGAATGTCATCATAGGCAGCTATAACATTGAATTAGCGAAGGACTTCGTCTACCTCGGCTCCGCGGTAAACAGTACAAACAACATCAGTACCGAGATCAAGCGCAGAATCACTCTTTCCAACTGCTGTTTTCTTTGGGCTCAAAAGGCAGTTGAGTAGTAGAACTCTCTCTCGGAAGACCAAGTTGACCTTGTATAAGATCTTGATCATCCCAGTCCTGCTGTACGGCGCAGAGGCATTCACAATATCCCAAGCGGATGAACAGTATCTTGGTCTTTTCGAGAGAAAAGTTTTGTGCGCGATCTTTGGTCTTGTTTGCGTTGATGGCATTTGAAGGAGAAGTTTCACCCACGAACTATATGGGCAGTACAACTACATGAGTCCAGCCCAGCGTCTACGGATCCAATGCCTAAGATGGCTAGGCCATGTAGAACGTATGGACGCTCCATGGAAAGATTAATCTGACTTTGTACACGACTTTAATCATCCCAGTCTGGGGCTGATCCACGGTACAGGTGCATAGACCGTATCTAAAGCATATGAAGAAACTCCTTGACTTTTCGAAAAAAAAGTTCTGCTTGCTATCTTTGGTCACGTTCGCGCTAATGACATTTGGAGAAGAAGATTCAATCATGAACTATATAGCTGTATAGTGACATAAGTCAAGGAATTGCAAAATTGAAAAAAAGGATGATATTTCTCTTTAGAAAGAAAGAGGAAAATTAAGACCTAGCCATAAAAAGAAATTGGCTGTGTTACAGGAAAAGAAATACAATGTTTCAAAATTTGGGAACCCGATAAAACTGATTCTGAGTAAACGAGTTCAAAAATCAAAGGTGCCGTGACATTGTGCCAATCGACATTGTGCCAAGTTGGTACAATGACGCTTTTGAAAGTGTCATTGGGCCGAATATTAACATTTGGCATAATGTCGCTTACAAAAGCGTCATAGGGCCAAATTAGTTTGCGACATTATGCAAAATTTGGCCCTATGACCCTTTGTAGAAGTGACATTATGCCAAATGGCGCAAGATCGTCTAATTTCCAAAGTTTATTAAACTGTGGAATACGTATGCAACCCCCCTGCCTGAGTCACTATAGGATTTGGAGTAGGTGCGAGGTTCTGCGCATTCAAACATTCTTTTTATAGATGTTCTCCATAGAATCTACCAAAATCTACACGCACAGAACCTCACACCTAATCCGAATCCTATAGTGACCTGTCATATACGACCCTGAAGTACTCTCATTCTACGTTAGAGTGGAAGTTACCTTGGTTTTGTTGTAAACACATTCTCGACCTTAGATTACATCGGAATCTACAAAGGTCACAGGCCTCCAATTCACTTGCCCTTAGTTACTCATGTAAGCAGAAGCCCTCAAGGTAATAAGTTATTGTCTGCCTCAGGACACTTTTGGCCCAAATTAAACTTTGCCTACTAGCTTCAAGCAAAATTCCACCGAATACACTCCAAGGGTATTGATTTCGTAGCACCCTCTTAAATCACTCAACCAGGAAGGGATTATTATCGCCACCTTTAACAGAGTTTAACCGTTAATTAAAGAAGTACACCAGTGAATAATATTTAACGTTAAAAACCCCCTCGCATACCTTCGGTGAGTGTAGCCCAAAGGCATAACCATAACAATAATTACTTCTTTCCACCCATCTACCTACAACCACTCCATCACGCAATGAAGTCCTTCAACAGCTTTTCACCCCTTTCTCCTTTCGCTAAAAGACTCATTTGCCATCCGTCGAATTAAATTATCCATTCGGCAATCGTAAAGGGGGACGTCAAACAAAAAATGCAATGAAAGCACCGACGAAATGGAAAACAAAGCATAACAGGTGAAGTGCCCAAATAAACGCACAAAAATCATTTCGCTGGAAGTCCCTTCGAAAAAGTTTTCCTTGTAATTTATTAACGGCTTCCAAAAAAAAGAAATACCGACTTTTTCATTACCAAACGAACATGTGACTTGAGTTCGCATTTGCAACGCTGGGATGGGGAAATTAAAAGGACATGTCGGGGAAATAAAACAAGGATATCCTAATGAAATGATTCACTTAGGCAGCACAAACGTAAAGTTGCTCCGGGGTTTAGCCGGACACCATCGAGCAGAGGTGAAAGAGTGGCTGACACGTTAAACCCGTACTTGAGTCATGTTACGGCCCTTATTTTGCCCAGACAGATCTGTGGCAAAGTTGCCGCGAAACGTCCATCGTGTGAGTGTGTGCGCCATTCACCGGGAGTGATGGCTCAGGGCTGTGTGAGACTGTAGATATAATGAGTTGATGGCGGGAAAGAAAAAAATATCTTTTGGGACACGGCCATCACAGGGACCAGTGTTCACTTAACTCACATCCTGTTAAGGGCTTTTAATGGAATTATGTAGAACAGTCAGAGACGTGGTCATGGTTGACGTGATGAGTTGTTTGCAGCTTCCTATGTTGGGTTACCTACTACTCTTGGTGATTGTATCTCGGTGTGGTGTCTTGCCAAAAGAGTAGAGATGTCAAAGGGTAGGCCCTGTCACGCTCTTAGGGATACATAGTAAATGAAAGTGGGGACTCGTTGCTCTAAAGCTGGAGAGTAGTTCTGCTCCAATTGTTTGGTATAATCTCAACGCCGAGGACGAAATCACTCAAATTACAGACAATGACGAAGGAGGTAGAAGTGGCTGAGGTGTGCACTTAGACCAGAGTTGATCCATTGTGCAGACGGCGAAGAAAGGACTGCCAGAATCAATGTTAAATCTAACTGTTGTCCAGAAAGGGCATTGCCTAGGGTCACAGACAAATGCGACCAACGCGATTGAAACTGACGACAATCACATGAAATTGCATGAAGCTTGACCAATTTTTCTCAAGAACTGTGTAAAACGACCACACGACCCTTCATGAGCACCACAGCATCGCCTTCCCACGCCCCAATTGACAAAGTAACACGAAAAATCTTTTTTTCCAGTTGGTTCCCCATGCTCCACATACCAAGACCTTGTAACCCCGTTCGAAAAATGCAGAATTCTAATCCCAGAACCATCCAGCGAAGAAAGTATGAATACTTGTTCCGACCGAGACCCGGGGCAGCCCACATAATCCACACATGCACGAATCTTTGGCAACACGATATGACTTTCCATTAGCCCGCGTGCATTGTGTGCCTGTTTGTCATCGCGTCCGGAGACGAACATTGTGCACATCTCTTGTGCATCTCAACCTCGAAATGCTGTCGCTGTCGGAGCCACACGATTGTTGCAAACGCCTACGGCTGAGTCCTACATTTGCCTGCACAAAACCGCCACGTTAAGGTAGTCGGTCGACTCACAAGGGAATAGCGGCCAAAATGCATTAATCGTGTTTGCAACGCTTTCAAAGATCTTAGATAATGCCTCCGGCCAGCTGGTGTTCCGAACGAGAAACCTTTCGCAGCAGCCACCGCTACCATTACTGACACTGCTGCCGGCGACAACCAGCGAGGTGATAGGTCAGTGTTGCACTAAATGGATGCTGCTGCTGCCGCTGCTTCCGACAGCACCGCCAGATGAAATGAATGGAATCGAGTCTGTGTCGGGTAAACGGAAGGCCAATGTAGTCGCCTTCAAGTGAGAGAAAGGAAAAATGCAGGGAGCAGGGTGCAAGCATTACAAATGATTCCCGACCACGTTGGAAATTGCAAATGAATAAAACTTAATCGGGACCGGACCACTTGGTTAATGTTGTCCGGTCTGGCTTCATCCCAGTCCATTTGTCATGTCGAGTGACGATGGTTTAGGCGGCGGCCGCAGAGGGCAAGTGACGTTACTCACTCGTCTGGACCTGACTGGTGGCAACCTAATTGAGTTGCTGCTGTGCAGATAAAGTTGGTCGGATGAGGTAGCTGACAGCGTTGGAAACTCCTTTGAGTCGATTTGATGAAGTTAATTTGATGATTAGTGGTTCTGTTGATTGTATTACTGACGCTTTGACTGAGGAACGTTTTGTTTCAGATTTGCGATCTATTCCAGGCTCAGACAAAATTAAGTAGAAACTTTGTCTTCGAGTTAAATCGTACAGATTCTCGCAAAGGAGTTGCTTTGAACAGAATTATATTCCCTGGGGGTTTCCAGGAGACACCAGCTGACATATACCACTTCTTTGATGATTTCAAGGACGTATATAATTGGAATGGTTTTTGCTGTGCAGCCATTTTGAGCTTGTGGTGAAGGGATTATGATAGTTAGGGTGATGTTCCTTAGCTCACTCAAATTCTTTAAGTAGTATACCTCCAGGTGGATATTCCTCGGCGTGGAGGAGGTATTAGATGAGAAGAGAAAATTAGCGATAATTTCCTAGTTCCTCCTCATTTCTACAACTCATTCATAAGTCTTTAAAAGGGTGACCCACTCTTCCGATGAGCCGATGAGTGTCCTGGGGAACATGCATACAAAACTGAACAATTCCAAGGAATCCAAGAAAATTGTTAATGGATCTAGTCTCTTTAAAACGCTACTCCGGTTTGACGATAGTCTATTATCCATTTTTCATTGTTGTCTAGGGACATAACTCACAACTCGTTAACTTCATCATTCTCTTTGATCACTTCAAGTGGTTTGTTGACCATATAATGCTAGTCCTTATATTGAAGTCTCATTTCATCACCGCTAAAAGTTATCATATTGTATTTCAAAGCCCATACAATTGTACACTCCTTGATGCATAACTCAATACCTTAATCACCCCTCATTATAAGATACTCCCTGCCACTTTTTCACTCTCAGCAAAACCCATTCAACACACACGCAACTATAATCCGATTTGTGGGATATTCTAATTAGCACTGCGCTCGCTTTGAAAATGTTTATATCCCGAGTGCTAATTCTTTCCTCTCTTGTATACATTTCCGTTTGACGATTATCCTTTGAGTGTGAACTAGTTGGGGGAACCACGAAACCGGAAACGTGACACATAAAGAAATCCTCAATAGCTTTCAGTTCGCTTTCGTTACCGTGTCAGCACTTTGAGGCAGGTCGGTGGAGCCTCTGCTTTTCCGTCAAAAGCAAATTTATGTTTCCTTTCGCTGCTATCTGAAGTGTGATGTCTGTTTCATAAAGCAACGCCGCCGTCTGTGTTGACCCTACTCACCATATCCTGCGCCTTCTTCTGGGCGCCCTCCCATAATCCGCCTGTTCAAACTCACACATACAATGTGCCTTTCAAATTCTCGATAACATAATGCGTCAAGGACGGTTGAGTGGGTGCTGGTGGAGGGAATGAACAAAAAAAAGGCTCACACATCATTGATGAAGGATGGGCGTGAAGGCCTTAACGATTTATTTTCGATTCCTTTCCGTTTCCAAATATTTTGCTGCTTATTTTTGTTTCCCCAGAATTCAGCTTTCCTCTAATCTGTTGGATTGCCGACGTGGTGTCAACGATTAGAACACAGGTTTTCACACCGGCCAACGCTGACTCGTCGTCCTGTGAGCTCCCCCAGTGATTTCATACAAATACGACGCACTTTCTAAACTTTAGCTGGAATTTGGTTGCTGAGCAAGTTGTCGACGGATACGTATGTCAACCATTGAATTCGCATTAATTGCATGTGTGTGGTGTGATTTCCTCCTCAGCATATAGCGTGGGCTAATGTTTCGTCCCTCTTCGTGTGGCTGCCAGCGGCCTGTCTATCTAGTTGACAATCGTGCTTTTTGATGTAAAGGGATTTTTGGCTTAATTCGTAAACAAGGATGGACGGCAGCGTTGACAGGTTATTAGGCGAGGACATGTTTTTCGTGCGAACAAGGGATATTTGAGGTGAAAGTTATGTTAGGCTGAAAGAAAGGTAGAATTTTTCAAATTTTCTGTTTAAATTGGATTGAAGATACGAGGTTTAAGATGTATGGGTTATTTGACTGACTGTATTAATATTGTTAATATCAAATAATCTATTTGAAAGTGTTAATTGTACGCGTCAACCAGTTCTTCCCCTTTCTTTTTTAGCGGGCGCTACAGTCCGGGTGGACTTGGGCCTCAGTCTCTCCATCTCTCTCCATCTACCACAGTCTTGCGATAGGCGCCTCCAATTTCGTGCACCCAGCGAATTGAGGTCTCTTACCATCTTGGCACGCCATCGGAGGTGAGGTCTTCCTTTACCAAGTTAGTGAGTGGTAAATATTGATCTGGGAGGAGTATTTCATATTCGTGTAGTGCGGCTAAAATGTAGGCTGAAGGGTGAACTCATGAGCATTCCTGGCGAGACAAGTATTATGGTTGAATTCATGAAGAGGATGAATGCTAAGATAAGAGCGATAAAACAGTGATAAGGTAAAGCTATTACGAATGTGTTTAGTTTTTTTTTTCGGATGAGGACCATGTAGCAGAATATGTCTGTCGAAATATAGATACTGATCCAACCAAATGTCTAGGTACCGGACTACACTTTTCACTGCTATCAGTTCCCCCTACGGATCAACTATGCCGAACTTAATAATATAATAAACCGGGCAAGTGCGAGTTGTACTCGCACGGGGAAGGTTCCGTCGCATAATATTGATGGATGATTTCTGAATATCAAACGACGTTTCCAAACTATTTCAGTTGAATTTTCTTCTAACTTCAACTCAAATCAACCATAAATTCATACATCCAAACAAACAAATGTTCATCCCTACATATACCTATATCTCTATCCAAGTTTATCCAACACAGAAAATCCCTTCCATCATACATACATACATACCTATCTAATCACTGCTCATGCCTGCGGTATGTGTGTGTTCATTTCTGTTGGGCATTTAGGGGTGAGATCGAAAAGATAACGCTCATCAACGAATAGAGTGGCCGAACACAGCATGAAATTATGTGTGAAAATGAACATTTTTTTTTGTTTTAAATCTTAGATATTTCAAAATTTCAACATAAATCGATATTTTGAAATGTATCATTTCTTAATGCTTACATTGATGTCTTCAAAACTGCGTTTTCAGATCTTCAAAATTCGCATATCGATGATTGACCGTTTTTGGCCAATATCTCCAAAACCATTATTGCCAGAGTACGAAATGGTTTTAAATGAAAGTACTCAATGAAGCCAAGTTTTTGTGATTTTTTCAGATTTTTAAACACTTTGGTTTAGAAATGGCAGGGGGGGGGAAATCTTTGGAGCTCCATATTCTCCAAACGGTACTTTTGATAAAAAAGTCTTGAAAGAAACCTCCACCTCATTTCGAAAGATCTGTCGATTGATATATATATCGATGGGGTGCGACAATTTTTCAAAATTAGTGTCAACTTCACCTGTACTGGAGCCACCCCCAAATGGCCCCACTTTTTAAAATCGCTGCATAGGAAATGACATCTAGGTCTGAAGTACCTAATTCCAAAATTTCATGCCGATATCTTCATAAACTTCGGAGATAAAAAAGTGTGACAGACACGACGGACGGACGGACGGACGGACGGACACACCGAAATTATAAAGGTTCCGTTTTTGTAGACGGAACTTTAACAATGGCAGCGCTACAGTCCGAGGTAGACCTGGGCCTAGCTTCTCAGCAACCACTCGTGTTGTGCGTGCTATTTTTCTCTTACGAGTTGAGGGGACCATCAGTTTAATGCCGACTCCGAACGGCGAGATTGAGAAGCTTTTTCTAGACAGTTATACTCCCTGAGCATTGTCAGTGACTCGAAAGAGGTGGAGCTGTGAAAAAAATGTTAGGTGATTTTTTACTGAATCGAACCGAGAACATAGAAGTCGACGCTCCTACACACTACTCCACGGCGCCCACATATGCGCCGATATACGATAGTAGTGAAAAGTGAGGCCCCATAAGCTCCGATAGGCACTTGTTTTCTTATTTCATTTAGAAATTCTGTACCTCTTAATAAAACACCCTATAAATGTGTTCGTTTCTGTACGGCTGATGATTCGGACCTTAACTGAAGACCCAAGCGTGAGCTCTACATCAATAAAATTGTCTTTTCGACGAGTACATTAAACATAGTTGCGGTCGTGATGTGAATTCCCTTCTCCAATTCTCGTCCAATTTACAGCAAGACCAGATCATACACTGTTACCTTCCATCACCTTCCAAAAATGCGGCACTAACGCCATAAACCCTTTCACATAAACATGACTGTCTCAAACACTTCTCTTTTCACGCAAAATCGATTCGTGTTAAACCGGAAACGATTGCCATACACTTAAAAGTCAGGTTAAAAGCGGACTCTCGATTGCTCTTGAGTGTTATTAACTTTCAGTATTTTTACAACACATCAAACCGTGTCGAATCGAATGTCCTCACGGCGAACAATCATTACCCATTCTCCAAGCACTTTTCCAATTTTGCAGCCCGAATCGTGACACGCCTGTGAATTCATACCTCAACTCGTGATTAGCGCTTACGTTCGCAGAAGTCATTCACGGCCCGATTCACTGACACACAGAGCCTCCGCTATCTTGGACCTCTAGGCCATCGCACATCAAACGTCCACCATCAAAATATCCTCCTCCCCTTCCTCACCTCTCATCGCATCTAACACAAAATAATTGTCCTACGTGATCAACAGCGAATGTGGCCTAGAAGAACAGAGACTGTCACCATGCCAAAGCGAGAGAGAAAAAAAGGTCCAATTTATTAAAAGATAACTGTAAAATCAGCTGCATCATAACCGTAAAATTGTCCTCATTCTAAACAGCACCCCTGAGATGAATGTTTATTACCACATTAAGGGTAGAGTGCCTCCGTCACTACTGGTGTCGGGCATGGTGGAACCATCAAAGCAGGACACTTGTTCTGTTGACGGTTTATCGTTTGTCCGCGTACCATCGGTATATTTATTGATATGCCGGATAGCATTGCGTCCATATACAATTAGCTGGCAGCACAATGAGACGAAGGCCTCTGAGAGGCATGTTGTGTGTCCCTGCGCTACAAATTATTATGGATTCTAATATGGGCCAAGAGGAAATTACCAAAGCACACCATCAGGCATTACTGGCCGCGCCAGATGATGGGCACGGGCGAGTGCGCGCCGCAAACAATAGCCAATAATCCCAAACGGGCGATGATGTTGTCCAATGCAATTAAGTTATTTTTCCATTTGTCGCAGTAAGCTCCTGGGATTGTGCATGGTGGGACATCATCGCAAATCAAGATAATTGCTCTTGCCTATCGTTGCTGGCGGTTTAAACGGCAGAGAGTGGCTATTTAAATTCGTTGTTGAATGACCAAGCTTTAAAATTAAGCTTTTGCATAGGAAGTGTTAGAGTAGGAACTGAAGTGAGACGATGATTGAAGGAGCTTTAGTAGTGGAGGAATTCAAATGAAATGTAATAGAATGTCGTCAAATGATTCTGAAATTTTGAACGAAAAAATGTTATTTATAATTCAGTCTAATTATGACATGACTTAAATGACTTAAGCCATGGCGTCAAAGGTCTGAATGGAGAGCACATATTTCATTAGATTTCAGTAAGGAGATAAAAACTACGACTCAAGCAGTTTTTGACAACAATACTCTCTCGTTTTGATTGCTTCGGATTATGCAATTAAAACTGCTGAGGTATAAGCTACGGAATTATAATAGTAGCAATTTGTACAATCGCCTGAAGTGGGGATTGTTCATTCCGCATTGATGTAAGAGGCATTAAAAATAATATGAAGTTTACGTATTAGGCTGCGGCAACGCAATGAGCGACGAGCGATAGAGCGACGCATAAAAATTAAAACACATGAAATCATAGAGGTGGCCACGTATGCACTGAGCGATTTGTGATTTTTTTAAGCGACAGAGCGACGTCGCTCAGCAACCAAATCTGTTTTAATTTTGTTGTCGGTCGCTGAGCGACAAAATAAGAACATAGGTAAACTAAACGTAGAAAGCACAAATCAGTCTGACTGATTTCTGGTATAAAGATTGATCTCAGCTGTTCAAAATCGCCCAGTTCTATGGAAGGACAGCCACAAGGATTACAAAAATAAAAATGTCACCGAAAAGCAGTGGAATGAAGTTGGACACATTTGTAATTGTTTTTCGAAAAGATGAGCTTCGTAAAGCAGACAGTTGTTCCAGATCCAACTGAAGGGAATCTGCGACAGCCAGAAGAATATTCATATGAACGCGACTTTCAACTAAAAGACTCCGATGAACTGAACTTAAAAATTACATTTTCGCAACTAATCGCGCAGCGATGACATTCAGTAAATGGCCACCCATCGCTCAGACTCGTCATTCTACCACTCATCCCTTAATCGCTCAATCGCTCGTCGCTCATTGCGTAGCCGCAGCTTTAGAGGTAATACGTATCCAGTGAAATTGGTAAATACACCACCAAGTAATTCCATGAAAGGCGATGACGATTTAGTAGCAATACACTTTGACGTGATGGCAAAATAACTTTTCCATATAATTGGACATTTCGGACAGTAGGGTTTTACAGTATCAACGGAATACGCTGTGAATTCTGAGTCAAAGACTGAGTGATTCTGATGGCCGAATCTTTGATACAAAAGCGATTTATTAAATTTAACAAAATTTTGATACCGAATGATACGTTTCTTGCCAAAAGCAACAATTTACGAAACATACGGGTACATACAATCGTGGAAAGCGTGTCAACTGACATATCTCGAATTTTATTTTTGTTTTTTTACAACGACGTGTGTTCGATTAATGGGCTCTGGAGCAGTTGAAAACTTGTTTTTCATCGAAAAATCATCTTCAGCAATAAGGCCCATTTCTGGATGAATAGGTACGTCAATAAACAAAATTGTCGAATTTGGGACGATTTCAATCCACATAAGTCTAAAGCATCCCGAAAAAATCACTGTTTACTGTGTATTTTAGGCTTTGGGATTTCTTTTAGAACGGCGTTAGCGAGCGAGCGCTATAGGTCATATGAACATCAACGACGTGGTTTTAGAAGGAACATTTCGGATGCGCGCCACCCAGGGAAGCTGCGGCGGACATTTGAACGATGTTATATTTCAAACGTAATTAAATCGATAGGCCTATCAAACAATAAAAAAATTCGATGATATCTCACACAAACTTTTTGTTCTACTTAAATTTAAAGATTAGAAGCGCTTAATGATGTACCCTTTTTATGTACATAGATAGCTATTATTGTGACAAGGTTCGGGGGTTCTGCTGGTGGTTGCAGCCCCATCAAACGTCTCAGCTTAATCAGCTTACTGTTGGTCTCTTACGACTGAGAAGCTAGGTCCAGGTCCACCTCGAACTGTAGCGCCGCCATTATTATTATTATGTTGGTCTCTTACGGCCAACTTACATTTAGGTTAGGAAATTAGACTAGACTGTAAATTTAAGAAAAAAAAAATGTAAGAATCAACGGCTGTTAAGTGAAACTACAGTCGAACTTCGATAACTCGAACCATAATACAAAAAATATCAAGACTTCGAGTTATCAGGAATATATAAGGTGTATAGATATAAATATTTATTTATTTGCGTCAAAACACATAAAACTTACAGGAACATAATTATTATTTAAAACAGTCTTTCATACATGATTGAAGAGATGATTTTATATTTTGGTTTTAACCATTACATTATGCAGTGTATCGGTTGTAGGTAATTTCTGCCTCCAAAACTGCTTTGTCCATATTTTCATGCGTTAGTTTTTAAATTCTATTTGCAGTTCCACTTACACCACCATTTTTGATTGCCCTGTTCACTCTGTGTATGATTTTGTCTTCATCTTTGCGTTTTTCTAGTACAGGGTGTTACATGACTTCTATTGTGTGTTCTTACTCTTAATAATAAAAAATAAGACAATTCTTAAAAAACCAGGATTTCTACACGTATGTATACTAGTTCATAGGAACATACAAAGACATTGTGTAGAAAAATTCATTACAATACGAACATCCAAAATACGTAGAATTTGGGAATTCCCTTCAGAATTCTACTTATCGAAGCTGAATCCAAATACTCTGTTCGAGTTATCAAGATATTCGAGTTATCAAGAAAAAATTACATGTAAATTTCAGTCTTTGCGCTATTCCCAACCAATTTCATTCGAGTTATCGAAGTTCAAATGTATTTTAAAATTCATATGCATTTCAAATCGATCAAAAGGTTATTTATCCGAGATAAGGTGTCATGTGCGAGGGTGACTGTGCGACATGTTCTCCATGTCATGTCTTATTACTTGACACATAAATAGTGATATTCGATAGAACTTGAATCCAATTCATGTTTATAATTTAAAACACAGTCCACTTAACGCCTATAATACTGTTTCGTTTTTACCCAGTCTAAAAAAACGCGTTAATATTCAACTTCCCTCCAGTCAATGAGTGTGGCATTAACTGGCCATTGAACCACCATGATTTGGCAGTGTGGATAAGAGTCCATTTCTCATCGAAACCTTTTAATGATTTATATTCCCCTGCAGGATATTCTTTATTATGTGCCTTCAATCGGTTTAATGGTTATGTATTATTCATGGTAATCATGAGAAGTAAAGCAGCACACATTTCCCTTTTATTTCAAGTACAAGGTCAGAGTCATATTAATCACGAAATGAGTACCTGTCCAGTGTGTTGGTTCTTGAAAACCTAATGTTTCTGCTTCAATTTCACATGCACATATATATGAGTAGAGGTTGGTCTTTAATTTACATGATCACCACTGGATTTGGAAGGGAATGCTTTTACTAAATTATTGCCTGCCCTTTTAAAATTTAAACTGCAATTTGTTTCCAGGATTTACCCTTATGAATCGACAATTGGGATGCTGGGTATTGAGTTCTCATATGAATCCTTGAATGGAACATGTACATACAATGCCAATGTCAGTAGGTCTTTAAAGGGATAACGGCAAATGGTGACTGCACCAGATTCGATTTCACTGGGATTCGAACCTGGGACCCCTCTAACTTGGGGCAGGCACCTAACCAACTGCGCCTTCCAGTTGTTTAACTTACTGCCTTAATGTCAAATTCTTCGGTTTCCAAATCGCTTTCAGGACAGATTGCAACAAACATGATCTTAAAGGGAAACTTTCAAAAAATGGTATGAAATTATTCAATTTTTTGGTCGATGCTCAGAAAACCCTTTTCTCCAAACCTCATCACACTAAAACGAAGTTCGTTCCCACTTCTCCTGCAACTCAGGGGAAAATTTCCCTGGTACCAGTTTATCCTCCCACATGCACACATTTCATACTCTTTCGTTCACCGTAAAAGCTCTCTCCCGCTCAGTGTTCCATTACTCATTCTCTTTCGTCCTCCCGCTCTCAGGACAAAATGAGTCCTAAAGCTCTGAGAGTATAAATTCAAACAGTGAAAGTACAAAAGAAAAAAATGAAAGACCATCATCTAACACGGACTTCTTTTAAGCAATACCAGAGGGCAGAACGAGTCACACCATTGGGAGAAATAAAAACAACGAAACTTGTGTAGCAAACTACGAACCCATGGGTAAGGATACAGGAGACAGAGTATTTCGTTACCACTGTCGACTACGACATTGCATACTAACTTAATTCCAGATACTGTCGTGTAACTGTTCTTAGTCAAGATTCGCACGTCTAACGGTTCGTACGCGTAGCGAACGAATTTTATCGAGAGGTTGTTTATCGAGTGCAATCTTACGAAAGGATATTCTGGCAAAAGGATAACAGCAAGAGGGACGGGGGTTAAAAAAATACAGTTGTAAATAAGGAATTTTTATTCAGTGAATAGAGAGTTGGTGAGGGGGAGGGTTGAATGAGTAGGGCTTACCCAAAAGTAAGCCGCTTGTGAGCTTCTTTAAACTGAAAAAAAGAAACACAGTCCAACCTAACAAGGAATGAGGACTCTCCTTCAAAACGTCTTTGGATTATGAATTCATGTTCAATTAAGAAGAACTTGTGTCCTTGTCCTTTCGGCAATCAGCAATGTCGGCGATCCAATTTCGTGTAGCCACGGTTCGGGGTTAATAAGTGAGCGCCCCTTTGGTTTGATAACAGAGGAAGCACTGTTGGGCGAGACGTGATATGTGACGACCACGTGATGAAGTGACAAGTGAAGTGAAATATAAATAGTGGCAAAAAAGAAAGCAAAGGAATATGTGCAAACACAATGAAAGGATAATAAGAAAAAGATATCCCCACACTAATGGATTTTATCTTCACACAACCAAGGATAATAAATTGTCTTCCAATCATTGTCACCGGCACCAGCATCAGCAGCAGTCTCAATCAAGAGGAACGACATCATTGCCACCAACCCCGGTAATAACACCGTCAACATCATCGTCGTCATCCCCCAGTCATTCGTCGTCCTCACTATTGCACTGCCACACCACCTATCATAAAATTATGGGTTGTGACCACTGGCATATCATCCACTTGATTATCCTTCTAATTGGTAAGTGATATCCCCGTTCTGTCTCCTTAGCTAAAGCGACGATAACATTTGAGTGTGTCCTTGATCAGAGGGGGTGGTGGACTTGCTCCTCCAGTAGCGAATATCCCTTGTCCTAATTACATTGCCGCCATATCGCCATCTTATGGATATTTAGCGCGCTTGGTCCTTGAATGATTTCTCTTTTTATGCTGAGCTTCCCTTGACCCGAATTCCCTAGGCGATTCTGTGAGGGTGTGTCCGTCCGACTAAGTTCAATGAAACAGAAATTATTAATTCGGTGATTTGTATTCAACAAAAGTGCTGCTGCTCAACGGATAATTGTAACGTGCTCTGCTTTCAAAGCGGAGTTGTGATTCGCTGCGGTTGAGTGGCCAAGCTTTCGACAGGATGTCGAGTGGAATTGGCTGAATCCACTCCACACCAGTAGTCTAATGTTGCAGCTACATTATATTGCCATTAATTATTTATTAGGATTTCTGAGTTAATGTATCGGAAGGACGATATGGATTTTATTGAGAGACTCCATGTGACAGGGCATGACATACGAACATTCGTATGAATGTACTCGTATAGGCAAGTTTTTCTTTCATATTTCATGGCGCAATTCATGGTGTTTTTTTCCGCTGGCTGTGGGGAGTGGGAAGATCCTTTGAATGCTAATGCATGTTCTTTGCTTTTCGCTAAAAGGGGACTCTTGCGAATGGTTGGGTAACTGGTGTGTATGAAGAATACAAGAAAAATGCGCCAAATTCTTATTGGGGTTGCTGCGGAGTTAAAGTATTAAAATTTAAAACACGCAATAAAACTCAGTTGAGTGAAGGAATTACTGTTGTGGGGGCGGGAAAGGTTTCCTTTTTATTTTTCCTCGTCTATCCTTTTATTTGTAAAGTGTATTTGTTATTTACTCTCTTGTCTGATTCTTTGTGTGGTATTACAATTATCTATATCGACCTTTGTTGATGTTGATGTAGATGTTATTAAAATGGTGGATAAAACCAATCTCTCTAAAGAACACAAACATTTCAGTCAAGTGTAGGCGTCTTTGTACTCTAAGCCATTAGAGCATTTGAAGTCGGCTGCTTCTAATGTTTTGCAATTAATGTGTAATTCACAGCACATATGAAGGAATATTGAAAATGTCTAGGCTCTGATATCTACAAGCACCTTTGGGAATTTTAACCCTAATCAACCCAGGAAAATGTTCTTACTAATCCACCCAGGTTGTGACCCGAAGTCGTCGTATTCGAAAAATGTTAATTATTTTTTGAAATAATGTTGAAAAACATTATTTAAAGTGTTTTATTAATTTTGTATTTAAAACTACATTTAAAACCATTTGTAATTGTTTTTATTCGTTATTTTATTATTACTCTCGAAACTGAAACGGTGACCCAAAGTCACCGGGTGGACGCATTTTCGGGTAAGAGAAACTACTAAAAACAAATGACTTTGGCGTTGTTATTTTTACATGTTCTTTTATTTATTTATTTTTTACAGCAATTTCTTAACTAACAAGAAAATAGAACCAGTTAATTAACATCGTGACAATTTTTAAAATAAGAGCATATATTGAAATACTCAAAAGCAATAAAATATAAGTGCTAACCTAGCATCTTGTTTTGATTAAGATCCTTATAAATAATTAGAGAACCTTTTTGTTTTAATAAATTGTTAACTTGAAACCCTCCAATCGCTTGCAATGCTCGTGTGATACGTTCAACCAAGCGTTCTGAATCGTATCGGTATCGTGTTAGCAGATCTACCCACAAGCTGGTGACAGTTTTCTATCCCTAAAATATCCCTTAATTCGAAAAAGGGTTACAGTACAAAATAATTTAAAATAAGCATAAATCTGAAAATTGGTAAAAATGCAACTTCAAGTCAAAAGCTTTGCCGAAAAAAATATGCATTTTTTGAATTTTTTATGAGTGAGTCCTTCTCACACGATAAATCAAAACAAAATGTAATTTTCGAAATTTTCAATAATTCGTCTGATTAATTAATATTTTTAGTTACGAGAAAAAATATTTTTCTCAGTGATGGTACAAATTCTCCAGCGATAGTTTATCTCCAACTTTTCTTGGTTCAACGTTAAAAAAAATCCCAATATTTTTTGTTGACTTTTACGAGTATAAAATGTTTCTTAAAATCTTAAGATCAGTAATGACTGATTTTTACTTGAAACTTCTTACTTAATGTGGCGCTACAGTCCGAGGTGGACCTGGGCCTCAACCAACAAGCATCTCCAGCCAACTCGATCTTTAGCTAGCTGCCTCCAGTTTCGCACGCACAGTTGGTTGAGGTCCCTTTCCACTTGCGTGCACCACCTGAGTCGCGGTCTTCCTCTACTACGCTGTCCCTCGGGCGTGGATTTGAAGACTTTCCGGGCCGGAGCATTGGTTGCCATTCGCTCTACATGACCTAGTCATCTTAATCGCAGGATCTTCACCCTTCTGGCTAAGTCGATGTCGCTGAACAGCTCGTACAGTTCGTTGTTGTATGCAGACGGGACCGAAAATCACCCAAAGAATTTTCCTCTCAAAGCAGCTAAGAGCAACCTCATCCGCTTTTGACAAAGTTCATGCTTCACTGAAACACTATGTTCAAAATCGAACTTTAATTTGATATAAGTTTTTATAAAATTTGGATTTTTATTCCTTCTATTGCTTATGTAAATGTTACGATTTATTTGATGAATAACATTTTTCTTTCTGATATTATTTAACCTTGGCATTAAATAAAATTTAGATTATGGTTTGTTCACATTATGTTTTCAACGTGCTCTTTCACCTGTACAATCTATACTTGTGCTAAATAGAAACAAAAAGCGTTTAATTATTTTAACTGATTATATGGCTAATTTCGTAGTTATAGCGAATGTTATGTCGGAACTTGCGGCCCTTTGGTTTGGTATTCAACTATTTAGATCTAAATGTTGGGTAGGTGAGGTAAAGTAAGGTTTGGGGTCATTTTAGGAACATAGCACGACTTGGATTTTTTTCTCCGATAGTTCCTTTGGCAATAGCATGAGCATTTGCTTAACGTTCCTTTTCTTAGCAGCTGCAAAAGCTGAACAGGTCCCAAAGTAATGAATAATTGTCTCCTCCTCCAAGTCTCTTAAATCTCCGAAGAAATGATTGCAGGGAACTTCCCTCTTTCTTAAATATTTGCCTAAGAGGCAGTGGCCAGTGATTAAAGTCATGTTCTTACAAATTTCTTTAATTTAATGAACGTAAAAAAACTTCTTGTTTTCATGAGAATTAACATTCTGTTACATATGCTTAATTGCTAATCTAAGTTCTACCAAAAAACATTCACTCAGGCCTTCCAAGTCTCGAAATACGTTGTGCAGCATATTTCTTTTTCGGGCCTTATACCTTTACTTTGCCTGTGCACTCCATTAAACCTTCTGCAAAACATCGTCAGCAGGAAACAGCAGGTTATTCGGAAACAAAAAGAAAAAGAAAATACAAACAATCTCTCGGTCACAGCTCATCCAACCATGGCAAGGATAAAGGACAAAAAAATCAACTTTGATGCTTACATCGCACATGTCGGTAGATACTATAATGTCATCCCCATCATAATGGATTTTTATTTTCTTGTTCAGACTGAACAAATGAAGAGCGGAAAACACAACTGACTCCATGAAGTTTCCACTTCATTTATGTCTTTATGTATTTATGTCTGTCTATATTGGGTATTAGTTAAATCCTATCCAGTACTGTGAGCAGACGACAATATGGTTAATTTAAGGCGAATGTCCATGTGAATATAGACGTAGATACGAGAGACGTTGGGTGTGAAGGAATTCTTGACTACACTCAGGGATTGATTCGCACTTATACACGAGTAAAATAATACTGTCGTTTAAAATATATCAATTCCTTTGCGTCTGTTCCATAGCGAGAACACGCGGCTTTTATATATTCCAATGAACTCAAAATGCAGAAGATATTTTTAGATCTTCAAGCAAATAAGTAATTGACAAGTCTTCATCCACAAAACAAATCACATCATCTCGTTACCCCGAGTCCACTGCAGCACACTGGTTGGTACCGTTACAGGTCACTGTTTGTTGAGCTACCATGCTCGTAAACTCGAGCTAGTCTCTACCAACATGTGCAGGAACTGCAAGATTCAACGATTAGTGAAACATTGGAGCACATCTTCCGCTTTTGCCCTGCTCTGGCCAAAACCATACAAAAAACGCTACAGCTATTTTTCAAATCACTAAATTATGCGGATACATCTTCTCATCAAATTTGCAAATACAATAAACAAATGAGTAGCCTGGGTCACCAAGCCACGCATCACCTTCACGTCTGCAAAGATTCATTGAAATCGGTCAAAACGTTTTGGAGATTAGCCCGAACAGACAGACAGAGAGACAAATAGACACTACGACTTTATTAATAATAATAATAAGGGCGGCGCTACAATCCGAGGTGGACCTGGGCCTAACTTCTCAGCAACCACTCGTGTTGTGCGTGTTAGTGTTCTTCCACGAGTGGAGGGGACCTACAGTTTATTGCCGACTCCGAACGGCGAGATTGAAAAGTTTTTTCTAGACAGTTATATTCTTTGAGCATTTTCAGTGACTTGATATCGGGAATCGAACCCAGACTTCGAGCGTAGGAGTCGATGCACTTACTCACTACGCCACGGCGCCCACTATAGTTTCAAAAATACAGATTACACGCGAAGTTTACGATTTCCTTACCATCAGATCTTTTATTTTCAGAAGGAATATGAAGTTGTCCAAATTATAAATGGTACTTCATTAAGATCTTCCTATATTTAAATTTAAATAAAGCAAAGAATGTGATAGGTCTATCGATGCCATTGTGTATGAAATAAAACATCGTTAAAATGTCCGCCGCGACTACTCTGGGTTGCATCCGAAATGTCCTATTTTCCATGACTCTGGCACACATATCAGGCTGAATTTGACCTTGGATTATGTTAGCTTTGACTGCGCGTTGTGGTTTGTGGCTGATTCGCATACACCTGCGACTTCAAAAAACCCCACAAAATAAAGTTCAACGGGGTCAAATCTTTGATAAAACAATTTTATAGTTTGCAAGTGTTGTTGAACGCTATGTCCGTCCATGGTGATTTGGCAGAACAGACTGAAGAAATGACACTCAATTTCACAGATGTTGCTTTAACAATATGGCCGCCATCAACTGTCAAGGTTTGAGAGTTCACTCTGGAAGACCCTTTAAAATCCACTGTCCACTTCTGGTTGAGAAAATTTTAAGGTACCTACACGAAATTATCCATGAAATGTTGTAAATGAAATGTACAGTAGGGAATATTAGAGAAGGTTTCTTAATCCATAAATTATTCAATTGAACCCATTCAGTTAAGTTAAGTTCATTGGACCACATCATAATTGGACTTTAATTATAAACGACTTAAGTGATTTATTTTAATTACTCCTATTATTTGAAATTATAGGACGAAAACCTACTATGACCATAGAACTTTCTTCAACTCATCGAATAGATCAGAGACGAATAATAAATAATACGACACCTGAGTATTTCTAAACCAGTTTTATGGTAGTCACGCCTAAATACCTGTGCACAAATCATCCCCACACGACCGAAGCTAAACCCAGGAAAAGGACGAGAAGTTATGGCAAAACTTATGACAAAATTCCTTACAGGGTTTTTCTGCTCCACCTTTAAATTCCCACTCACCGCCCCATTCCACCTAAGCAACATATGAATTCGCAAGTCGCAAACCCCAGATAATACCTCTCCCAAAACCCTTCTGCCATCCTCCAAGCACCAAAAACTGAGAATGGAACCTGTTTCCAACTCCATAATCCCACCGCTTACGTGTGCGTAGTGAAAATATCCCTTCAGCACAGTGTTTCGCATACTTTGCCCTTGGCAAAATGCCAAATAAGCCTTCTGGCAACCCCCGGCATTGGTGGCCCACTACGATCTGTCTACGTCTTCAACTCCATTGTCAGCTCCATCCTGGCGACTGAAATTGAGGGAGAATTCCCCTTTGAAATAGAAAATAATGCGCGCCTCAGACAAAAAATGAGTAGACTTATAAAGTGGTAAAAAGCCAACGAAAATACCGTTAAATGGGTAAATAAAGCCCCCAACCGCCCGTGTTGCTGCCGTCACACAACAAACCGGAACGATTATCTAAGAGGGGGGAGGTGAAAATGGGTGAAATGTTTGGAATTTTATTTTTACTTTCCGCTTACAGGAGAAATTCACCCAACCCCGAGAGCTTTAAGTGAAAATAGTCAGCCGAAGTGGCAGCGGCAGGAAGGCGGTATCGGTGGCTGATGAAAAGGGCTTATAGAGGGTTATTGAGTATTCATAGAGGGGGGCGCAAGCCAAATAATACGATATTTCCATTTATGCATGTGCGGGCGTTTTATAACCATGCTCAGTGGGGTGTGAAGGGGGTGTGTTTGGTTTTGGGTAGGGAAAGTGTAATAACATAATATTCTGCTGAAGTGATTCTACCGTTTTGTTCATCCTTTCATCGTAAGCATCCGATACTACAAAACTAAAGATTGTAGCATCTTTCCACAAGCCATCCACCCCTCTTCGCCCACTTCCAAAAGTTGTGGCTGTTGGAAAGGAAGAGAGAGAGAGAGAGAGGGAAAATAATAATAAGCCAAGACTGAGGAGGTAACAATAGAGGGAATGAGAAAAAAATGTAAATCCCGATTCTCCTTGAGGGACGTACAGCATAACGGCTGAGAAGAGTATCAAACACTACGAATGGCAGAGGAAAGTTGCCATAAAATAAACATTGTCGAAAGATGAGCTCCTGCTTCTGCTGCTGCAGTAACATTGGTCCTTGCTTATAAGTGTGTGTGTGGGTCTTTTATTTAGAACGTACACATTTTTATCGCCAGCCGAGGGAAAGTTCAGATTCGGGCGTACGCTGGACGATAGAGAATCTTTGATGATTGTAGGAGGGTGATGATAGGGATCAGGGTGAGCTCCGTCGTATTTGTAGCATTTTTTGTGTTCGTCTTCGTTACCGATGTTATCCTTGGCTCGAGGGATGAGATTTTATTCTTTTCTCATCTCCTGTTCAATTTTGCTCCACACAGAAGGAGCCCCCTACTCAAACCCCCTCGCACAGGAGGAGTCATTATTCTCGTGTCCTACGTTCTTTGTGTACGTCTCCCCTGGTGGCGGGGATTTTTCTGTTTGTTGTTGGTGATTGGTCCTGCGGGCACATGGATGAGACGGTAGAAGCCCTGCGGGTTTATCTTTCTATTGTTTTCCCATTTGGAGGATTTCCTTTAAGATTTCTACACTTCTCGATTGTATTCTTGTCGTCTGGCAGTGGAAGCGACGGTGGATGGGTGGTGGACCAACATGAATTTCGCCGGAGGAGATTCGATCGGTTTAGGGATGAAATCATCAGATAAAAAATATTGTACTTGGCGGAGCTTGGCTGCTGTTACTTCATCATTGCCGATGGGTGATCGATTTTGTTGAATCTTGTTCGCTTGAATTGATGATGAGGATTCTGCAAAGTTCAATGGATTATTTCGATTGCACTTGTTTTCTTAGGGTGGTTTTTAATTCAATTTAAAGTTGGTTTCCAAAAAAAGGCTTTAAGAGGGGTTTTAAATACAAGAACGAATGTAGACATGGCTTTTAATTGAAGATTGCACTGCATTTGGCAATTGAATGTAAATTCAAGAAAGGAATTACTTTTTTCGTTAAACATAAAATATTTTGTTTTTATCAACTCCAGCTCCACGAACAAGTTGATCATGTTATATTGAGCGCTTATCATAGAATTATTATTAACATGGATCCAAACTTTTAAGGTTTAAGCCTAGAACACATGTGCAGCAATACTGCATGCATTGTTGCGTGCAGAAAAACAATGTATTTTTTTGGTCTCATGGTTCTAAACTCTATGTTTGTTATCAAAATCACTCTAAAAATATTTTCGTGGAAGTTAGTTCCACTGCGGGTTTGAGTTGATATATATTAACATCGATTTACAAACTGCTTGACCTGGCAATTTAAGCTATCCAAGATGTCAGAAAGAACAGCATAAAAAAGCCATGAAATGTTGTAAGCTCATGTGTATTGAGCAGGACTTGTCTGGGTCCCGGGCACCACGGGATCACGGGAAATGGGATCGCTGATGAACTTACTAGGCGAGGATCAGATGAGGCATTCGCAGGACCTGAATCTACGCTGGGACTGCCCGCGTCCTTGGTTATGGCTTGCATCGATGGTTCGCCTTTTCGAGAGCATAACCGCAGGTGGTATGACTCTCCAAGATGTAGACAGACCAAGCGCATGCTCCCCAACGTCTGTAAGAAATTCGCGGCTTTCTTATTATCTCTTAACAGAAAAGACTGCAGACAACTCACCGGCGTACTAACGGGGCACTACACCTTCGCCAAACACCTAAGTGTGCTTGGCCTAAGTGATGAAACCCTCTGCGGCGCCTGTGGAGAAGACGATGACACTGCAGAGCACTTCCTCTGCCATTGTCCCGCCTTTGCTCGGATCAGGTGGCAGTTAGTCGGTGCTGATGAGGTGAGAGCTGATGATATAGGCTCCTCATCACAGAAGCGCCTGCTGGTCTTCCTTTGGAAGACCATGCAATTTCAGTAAAAGTAGGTTGCTGCCTGGTAGTAAAATGGACCAGTTTTTGAGTCCGAGTGCTCCAGTGTAGTGTGACAAAAAACATACAAAAAAAACAAAAAAAGTGTATTCCAGGCGGGAAGGATCAAAGATTAGGTGTCTTCATGGCCCAAATACAATGTATTTTCATCATCTTATTTTTATCTTTTTAATAAATTACTTTTTTCAAGAAGAAAAAAATCAAAAATATTTTTTTACTTTGGGTGTATGCTCAATCTTGTAAGCTACTGCACGTCTTCACTCCCAAGAGTGAAAAAAAAATTAGTGTGTATTTGTTTGCGAAAAACGACAGCATTCCCACAAAAATCTTTTACCCCTAATTAATTTAGATTCAATTAACGTCCACCCACCGCATCTGACGATACTCCCATTATCTCCACCCACAAGTGAAAGCACCCATATACTGCCACCACAAAACTGTCATATCCTCACCGAGGTTTGATTTCTGCGTTTGATTTCTTCAAGCCTATGTCAACGAGCCTGATTGTTGACATCTTACTCGTCGCTGGATATATCGTCTAATTACACTGAAAGCCACAACTGGAAAACGTGCTCAATCCCCTTCCTACCGACAGTCTCACAAATGAAGCTAATTAAGGATCCCCAAAGTGTTTCCGCCACACACATTCGAGTATTCGTGTTATTTATTTTCACATTTCGAAACTTTTTTTGTGTTCCTTAATCAGGACATTTTTTGCGCCTTCAAGGCGTGACGACTTAATTGCGGTTTCACTCTTTGTGTGAAATGTTCACCCTGCTCGAAGATTTGTTCTCCTCCTTGTTCTCCTCATCGATATCCATTCGTTGATCCACACGATTCCCTCCTTACTTGAGATTTTCTCCTCGTTACTCGTTACGGAAATCCAATTAAAGTTCAAAATAACTCGAGGGGGGTTTCGGACTCATGCCGGAATTGTGTTGTGTTGGTGACTTTGACGCGTGAATGCAAATCACTGATAATTCACATGAAACAGCGTCAGGCACACTTTGTGGCTCACATAGGTCGTGGGCTATTTGCGGATACAAAGCACAATCGTGTAACGAAGGTGTATGTACCCAACCGTGCGGCAATAAGGATCGGTGACACATCAGCTGATGGGTGCCAGTAATACAACATTTCAGAAGGATCCAATCAAAAGGAAGGTTACATTGAGATTTGCGGCTGCATAATGTTACTGGCAGATGTGACAGGTGTCACTCGGGGATGGGGAAGGACATTTTTCAAAATTCATTTTCAGGATTCGCCAACCCGCTGGTAGAGTGTTTTGTTCTTTTAGATGAAATGCAAGGTGAAACCTCTTGATGGATTTTGAGCGCATATCCTACGGGCACCGTGGTGTCGTCGACCCCTACACACGAAGTTTAGGTTCGATTCCCGAAAAATCACCTTTGAAATTTTTACGGCTCTACCTCTTTTGAATCTCTGACAATGCTCAAAGAGAATAACTGTCTTGAAAAAGCTTCTCAATCTCGCCGTTCGGAGTCGACATTAAACTATAGGTTCCCTTCACTCGTGAGAGAACAATAGCACGCACAACAAAAGTGGTTGCTGTGAAGTTAGGACCAGGTACACCTCGGACTGTAGCGCCGCCATTATATTATATGGGATGGAGGGAGTTCAACCAATAAGACCAATAAGTGTTTTCTTCCGAGGGGAAACCAATTCTCCAACAACGAATGGACTTGTATATCCCACAGAGAGATGTGTCGCTTCACCGTGATGCTAGTGACTTTCGCCGATTTCTGTGGATCTTAAGAAGAACGTGTATGAGATTGGGAGGGTCCTGCAAAAACGGCCTCAACCTTTTTTCTGCAATCACCCGACTTACTTATACCACTGACTGATTAATTGACGAGTTAATGTAATTTTTCGTTGGAGACAGGACGAAACTAATCAGACATACCTTACTAGTCAGTACGACATTTTGCAAGTAGTTTTCAGCGCCACACTCGAAGTTGGTTGATATCAATTCGAACATGTACGCGGCATCGTTTCTGTGGTTGCCTTTCTTAAAGGTGTCCCTCCAGATTAAATTTGGAGACTCTCCCGGTAGAGTGTGTCTTCCATCGCTTTTAGAAGTCTGACGAGTTTGATATCGCTTCTTTTTGAAGCTGTCCATGGTAAATGTAAAGTCGTCGATGTTGTACATTATTTACCGACTTCATATAGTCTGACTTGTCCTATGCTTTAACACATCATTGGCTTTTTTCCTTAAAACCTCACTTCACTTTATAGGGGAACATAATTAATAAACCAACTAAAATAAACTTTTGAAAAAATAAAGCCAATCGGATTTTGAAGAACGACGCAGATCTCGACTTCATGAATCATAATTAGAAGACATTGCATAGACATGCCAAGAGAAGAAGAACAATGCAACATGATCTCAATAGTTAGCAACTTTTGCTGCTATATTTCTTGAGAAGTGGGATACCAAGAATTTGTGGGGATGATACTCTGCTTTAAATCTCATTCAGATTAAAGCACTTTGTGGCGTGCTCTACGGTTCTTCGTCCTAATTATTTCTTTTGAATAGTGAGCTTATTTTAAATCACTTGGGACTGAGGAAGAACAAGTGATGGGAAGTAATTAGATACGCACAGAGTAGGGGGATAATAAACTCATTTTTAATGAGGGGGTTAAGCGGTATGGCCCTTCTTATGTGTCCATTAGGGCGGAAGTTTAGATTCAGTCTTCTGGAGTCAAGAAGCTGGTAATGAGGCACGGTGGTTATAAATCCTTTAGCAGAGGATATAGCTGAGAGATTTTCGACATGAATTTGATGCGCTTTCTCTATATTTATGAATATCTCTTTGGGACCGGGTAAAAACGAGAGGAATTACATAAACTGAATGAAATTAGAATACCACTAGCGTAGGATTATGAATTTTACTAAAAACCACTTTAAATCACCTCAGTACAAACTTACCTGTGCCAGCTAAAATAAACAAAGACGTTAGCTATGAAATTCCAAAGTAAACTATTAAAATATATTAAATGAGAGATATATGAGATATATTAATGCGAATGAGAAATGTACAGAAACATATCCACACTATGCCCACACTATTGTAACTTCACAGCCCGTGAAGTTTGGTAGCGGCAGAGAGAATTGAAATCATTACTGACTTGCTTATCCGGCCTGCGTCCCATTAAGGGAGAGGACCCGAGCTATAGCTGTCATCTATTCTTGACGGTCCCAGGCGCGCTGTTTCCAATTGTTTAGACCAAGCTGTGTTGCGTCTGCGATGGCTTGGCCTTTAAACCAGAGAACAAGGAGGCTCGTATTCGAAGACATCTTGGCTGGAGCATCGTTGTTCATACTCTCGATATGGCCGAGTCAATGTAGTCGATTGATTTTTGCCTACCGGACTACGTCCACTTCTTGGTACAACATATAGAGTTCGCCGATATGCCTTTTCCTTCATTCACCTTTCTCGCAGATAGGACTATATATCCGTTTAAACTATAGGGATCCTTGAATTCGTACGTAGATTTTGTATAAGAAAAAAAAGCTTCAGCAAACTTAGTGTGTCAAACCTACTGAACCTACTGACGTGATGAGTATATGCGTTAAATTACAGACAACAATTTTCATAATTCACAGCAGCACCTCTTTTGAGTCACTGGCAATGCTGAAAGAGTATAATTGGCTAGAAAAAGGTTCTCATAACTTCGCCGTTAGGAGCCGGCGTAAAACTCTAGGTACCCTCGACCCGTGAAACTAAAGCTCACACAACACGAGTGGTTTTTGTAGTCCAAAGACCTCGGACGTTGCACAGATCATTAAAAATGTTGAAATTTCAATTCTGCTCTCCGTCCGTCTGTCTGTCTGTCACTATGCACGGTTTTTACAATTATGAGGATGTCGGAATGCAATTTTACGCGCTTGAAGCCTGGATATCAATTTCCATACATGAAAACTTATGGGGAGTGGAGTATTTGCGATATTTTGGGGTGGCTCCCGTATATGTAAAGGTGGGGTGGGTTTTAGAATGTTGGCACACCACATCGAGTTATATATCAATCAATAGGTACGAAATTACGGAATTTTTTATTCTGAGAAATTGTTATTTAAGAAAAAGAACTTCGGGTTTTTTATCACTTTTGGCCGAAGCCGAAGCCGGAATTGGAATTGTATTACTTAATACACCGGGGAATAAGAGATTTTCAGATACAAGTTAAAAATATCGACAAAGACAGAAAAACCTCCTTGGTGGTTATCTCAATAAATTTACCACCAGTCTACAGAAAACCAAAAAATTCGATTATCTCCTTGTTTCAACAGATCAATCAAACTCGTAAATCTAAATCAAAAGAAAGACCCACCAGAACGCAAACTCCCGCGGAGCCACTCTCGTTCCTTTATTGCTCACTCAGCACCCACTTCCAGAGTAAGCCAGAATAAATTTGATTCATTTTGAAAGTTTTAATTTAATTTTTAACACATGCAGAGAAATTCCTGTGGACTACCCACACTATCCCCACGTCCATAACGGCCTTTGGCCGTCATTCGTCATTTTGAATATGTGCATGCAAATGTAGGGACCGGAAGGCAAAAGAAAGTGATTTAATTTTCCAAACATTCCCAAAAGCACAGCAGGTGCAGTTCGAACCCCCTGTGGCGTCATTCCACCATCCACCATCCACCATCTACCGTACAAACTCCACGCGTTTATATGCCTCGAACACCGCCTGTTGTGCTAATGCTTGCGAGGACAAAAACACTCACACTCACAGTTACTAGGTATCGCTTACTGGCCTGTCGTGTGTTTAAGTTGCCGTTGTTGTAAGTTAATGTTGATTTTTCCAGCCAGTTGACTGAGTGCTCTGTTTCACGTTTGACGAGAGCGTTTTGTTGATGTTTGTCATATTTTTGCCGCACAGTTTACGCAGTTCTTGTAACCACCACAGTGGGTGGCACCTCTGGGATATGGGGGACATGGTGGCACTCTGCCACTGCGTGCTGTGCGCGGTTCTTTTGCACGTGTTCTGCAAGTGTAATCAGTGAGAAAAAAAAAGTTGAAAATTTACATTTGGACCCCTCTCCGACTGTGTTTTTTATTTCATCAGCACAGATGCTGTCGCTTGGCTCGCAATTACCGGGAGGGAATAATTATATTTTGCTGAATGGAATTTGTTTTTTATAATGATTGTTATTTCTGTGCTTTTGTATTTATTTTTCCATTTGTCATCACTCCTTTTTGCTTGCCGAGAATAAGAGAGTGTGACTTTAAGTGAAAAGCTTGCGGACCGCATTGACTTAAGGCCGCTGAAATTGAATTGAAAGTCAACGTTGATGTGGCTGGTACCGAAATGAAGCTGAGATATTGGGCTCACAAATAATTTTACATTTTTTAAGTTTAAAGATTCAACAAAATTCCCGCAAAAGCACAGCTTCAATATCCTCTTAAACTCAACTGAAGCGAATGAAAAAAAAAATGAGATCGAAATGAAATTTAATTTGCACAGCTTTTCCAATTTCCTTGTAAGCATGTTCAATTGGAAATTTATTTTTATCGTTATTTGTTCGCCTCTTGCCATTAAAATTTTAATCACCGCTCTCATTGAAAACGAGGAAAAATAAAGTTCATTCAGACGTAGCTGGTCCCTCTACATTCGGCCAACAAGTAGGATGTCCACCCCCGACCACCCCGGGCTCAGATGCACTTAACAAATCCATAAACAACCACGCGACCAATCCGCCATAAAAATTTCATCATTTCACGTTCTTTTGTTTTGCCAGACAATTGCTTTGCTTTCGTTTTTGACAATTGTTGTCATGTCCGGTGCTACCTGCGTCAGCAGTATACCAGCAGCTCGAGGAGGAGAATCCTTTTTATGACCGACAGCCAAAAGCAGAGTCAACCAACAAGCACTGCACCATTCGAAAGCAACTAAGCCAAATAATAATTCACAACGTGTTTGGATTTTATTTCGTCACGAAATCATTGCGCTCGTATATTTTTTTATGATCGCATTCCAGCCTGGACATGTATTGTAATCCCCTGCCATACGAAAACTTCCTGCAGAAAAAAAGCGAGAAGGACTATGAGGAATACGAATGAGCAAACCACCGAAAAAATGTCTATCGAAGCTGGAGCAGCAATCATACAATCGGGTAACAAAAGGACATCCAACGGATAAACAAAAGATTCCCAAGCCATCCCCATGTTGGCTCTTCATTTCATTCCAACCATGCACGCATTGTCGTAATATAAAATTTTAACACAATTCATCTGGATTTGTTGGAAATTGATTGCAATCAATCACACATTCCCATATGGGGGTTGATGGATACCCGCACACACCCACTGACGGAGAATTATGAAAAAACATCTCGCTTGAAGTACGTTAGGCAGTGTGTGGGGGCAGGAAAACTTTAGCCGCAGAAGAGGGAATCCAAAAAAAAAACTACGCAAAAATCCCAGAAGACGGGCGGGCAGAAAATGAATAAACGACCCGCGGGTCATGAGCCATTATTCATTCCATAAAGTAAGATAACTGCGTGGGATCATCATTTGTGTTTTTCCTTCTGATAAACATGTATTTATTCATTTATCGCTTGCCCGGGTATTCCTTTTTTTCTGGGTGAGTGACTGTGCTTTGGTTCGTTTAGTCCAAACATCTGCGGGCTACAAATCATGCACAGTCTGTCCCACAAATTTTTCCCCGAATCGGTAAAGTTCTCTCAAAACGTTAACTGAATGACAAATCTTTTGACTTAAGAAGAAGTAAATCAAAGATAATCTTAATGGAACGACGACAGGATGGCGCAGTTGGTTAGGTGCCTGCTCCAAGTTCGAGGGGTCCCAGGTTCGAATCCCAGTGAAATCGAATTTGGTCCAGTCACCACTTGCCGTTGGGATCAAATTAACGGCACTGGAGTAGGTTGTAGGTTGCTGCCTGGCAGTACAATGGACCAGTTTTGAGTTTGAGTGCTCCAGTGGCGTTCAAAAAAAATCAGCCCCATTAGTTCACTGGTAGCTCTTAATCGTTTGTGGTATAAATTTATGAGAATAAGAGGAAAGATTGCTCCGCAGGACATCACAAAATGTCGTACTTGTATTCACTCACAACCTCTTCACAGTGTTCTTGGAATTCTATAAACGAACATTTTTGGAGTTTAAAGATCTTATGTTGTAAAAGCTACAGCTCGAGGAGGACGTGGGACTCACCCAACATGCCTCTCCAGCCGGCATGATCTCTCGTCAGTTATCTTCATTTTCCCCCTCGACTTGTGTGCGCCACCTTGTACGTGGATGTCCTCTGTTGCGTTGTCCCACAGGCTTAAAGTCGAAGACTCTTCGGACCGGAGCTATGTTATCCAAGCGCTGTACATGGCCCACCCATCTTTAGCCTTGGATCCGAAGACGCCTGACTAGACTCATGTCGCTGTACAGCCCATATAGTTCGTGGTTGAACGTTCCCCTCCGAATGCCATCAACGCAAACAGGATAATTGTAGACACCTAGAATTCACAAAATGAACACAACACAATCTAAGAAGATGTTAAGCGACCGGACTGCTGTGACTATACTATGATATTCTTATAGTGACTGCTAACTCGGATAATAAGTCAGAATTTCAACGTCAGATTATCCACAATTTTGAAATCGAGTGGATTAACGAGTCTCATATGAAAGCTAGATGTTTCTTCGGGGGGTTGTCTCTTTATCATACTGAAGTCAGAATTCACTCGGGCGCAATATATGCATATGAGTTAGTAAATAGACATTTGTGTTGTAAAAAGGCTAGATAAGTCAAAATAATTGCCTTCTGGCAGAAACTTCATATTCACTTGAACAAGGAAAACATGTTCATTGTTCTTATTCAAGTGCGGGAGTAAAATGAGAAAAAAATATGTTTCTTTTCAGCCCAACGGAATATGGGTGTTTCTTGCTTTCATGAAGATAAATGCCAGATAAATCTCTGAACAGATTTAGTTCATAAATCATCCAAACTACAATGGAACTATAACTTAATCCCCATTCATTGCCTTTTGTTATGGCCAAGCTCCACCCTATGTTACATCAAAAATGAATTGTAATTCTGACAGATGACCGACCAACTGGTATATAACAAGTTTTTGAGTCCAAAATGAATGACAGAAACTGATTAAATGACAGTAATTGTCATGTAGTGTCATAACTTATCGCACATTATCCGGATATGAACCCTCTCAACCCTGCTTGCTAGACACTCTGTATTTTATGTATTCAGAACAGACTAAACCCTAGATATACAATCAAGGGGTACATTAAACCTACGGGCACACAATTCTCTTCAAAAAGAAGATCCTTCGATGTTGATGAGCGATTATACCGGATTATAAACCGTCTGTAATGGTAAAGGGCAGGGTTTAGGCAAAAACCAACCGAAAAATTATGATAAACGAGTACATCGTTCTGAATGTAATACTATTCGTAAAAGTCCGTATTTCGCAGCATGGATTAAAGAACGGGTCTGCAAAGAGGTCAAAGCAATTGAGTGAAGAAAACCCTTCAATTTTCCTTACTTTCGGCAACTATGTGCTGTGTCTTTGCAAAGATGGTGAATGAATCTACTTTTGCAGACATTGCATATGGGAGAGTTATAGGTGATTGATAAATGACAATAATGTGATGTCACAGACCTCAGATTGGACTAGCATCTTGCAACTTTGTTGATACTTCGCTGGCGTTGAGGGTATTTAAAGAGGATTCCAGACTGTTTTGCTGCGAACCAATAAAGAAAGCGTAAAGTATGTGAACTTGAATGAAAAGGTGCGAAGGAGTTGAGGTTTTAGAAAAAAAGACGGAGGCATGGTTGAATCAAGATAAAATCAATAAAAGAGAAAACTTGCATTTAAGCTGTCATTTTTTGTAGCGATTGTTAAGACAGACTGTTGCATCCTAGGACTGGGAGAGGCTAAGGTTGAACAGCCTCGGTGGCCCAGTAGGCAGCGTGTAAGTCTCATAATAGGCTAAGGTTGAAGTGAATAATTCACTGTTATTATTAAACCATGTTGTATGGTAATAATGGGTAGAAAAGCTTGTTTTTTTTTCACGAGTAGGACCAACTAAGGCAGTTGCTCTAGCAGCCACCGTAAAAAGCATTGTGTTCATCTTTAATCGAAATGCAGAGTGACCAAATAAAAACGATAGAAAAATTGATTGAAATGAAGCATCAACAGCGTGGGATATGTAATCGAAGTTTAACTTCATTTTAAAGCATTTATGCCATTATGTGCGAAGTAGCATATTACTCAAATAGCCACCTTGGCTTGTTGGTAATGCTTCAAGCAGTCGGTACAATTTTTTTATGACTCGGCCCATTATGTGCTGCGTTTTTGTTTTTTTTTTCTGTCTCGAATGTTGACCTCGGGCTTGTTCCTAATGGTTGTCTTGTGAGCTTAGATTAAGGACTTGACGTAGCCCTTTGTAGTAAAGAAAATAATTGAGTGGTGCTAAGTCGCACGATCACTGGGCGGCGGCGGTCAATTAATGAATGCTTGCCGTAAAATGACCCAGACTTCAAATCACTACTTCAAAATTTTGAGCGTTGCCCCGCCACGATGTCGAGCTCTGGTCACAGGAAGTCGCTTAATATCGATCTATACGTGAGACCATAGACGATAAAGGTGTCTCTTTCCTCATTTCGAAAGAAATAAGTTCAGATGATGCCGCAATTCCATAAACCCCACCAAACAGTCAATCTTTGCATTGATGCTGAGGTGATGTCGAACATTTGTGGACTGTGTTCGCTCCAATAGTGGCCGGCAATTTTGCTTGTTGATATAGCCGCTGTACAAGAAATGGACCTCGTACGAGAAGATGATTTTTTGGCCAATATCCGCATCTGGGGCCAACATTTCCAGCGCCCAATTAGCGAACTCAGTATTGTCTATGGTCGTTCAGCTTCAATTCTTGCGTCAGCACAATCTTATACGAATGACGGCCCATATTCAATTGCAAAATACGCCGGGTTGACCTTGGCGATGCCGAATTCAAATGATCAGCGACGAATCGACATTTCCTGATCTTCTTCGATATTGGGCGCTTTGGCGGATATGTTTTCCTCATTTTGCACCAATCTCTGTCTGATTGGTGACTTTAGGTCCAAAAGAGTGTGCTCGCGTTCAAATTTTTCCACGGTGCGACGAATTGCCTGCAACTGATGACGACGGACCTCACGAAGAAATACTTACTTACTTAGCAGGCCTACCACCTATGTGGGGTCTGAACCTGATATATCGCTGCCTTCCATCGTTGACGGTCTTGGGCACGCTGCTTCCAGTCATCAAGACCAATCTGTCTTACGTCCGAGATGACTTGGTCTTTGTACCAGAGGTTCGGTCTTCCTCTCCTTCTCGAACCAGGAGGCTCGGATTCGAAGACCCTCTAAGCTGGAGCATTGTTGTCCACGCGCTCGATATGGCCGAGCCAGTGCAGTCGACGATCACGAAGAAATACACGTTGCGTATTTTGAACTGTGCCGGAATTTCGAAAATATTTTTTTAATAATTTTCCGATGTTCTGCAAGCGTGCAACAATGCACCATGATATTGGAATCTTTATTGAGTATTTTGACTTCTGGATATCAGTAGAGTCCGACCGAAGGCCGGTGTTTCACCTGAAGCCGAAGCCGAAGCCGTATATTCGCATGTTTGGATGTTTAGCTGCCATTTTTGATGTTTTTTTTTACCTGAAACCAGTACCAGTGATATTTTTAGCCGAAGGTGGCCGAAGCCGAATGCTCGTTAGGACTCTAGATGTCAGTCGCAACTTTGACAGCTACAGAAACAAGACAATTAGAAAAACTATCATTATTATCTGGTCACCCTTTACAGCCCAACTCATTTCTCGCTACCAGTTGCTAAATACGATCTAAGTGTAGGATGCTTCCTAATGCCGATTCTCACTCAACATAATCTCTGTCAACAGGGTCGTTTCCTAATAATTCCTGAATTTCGTAGCTCATCTCCATATCTCAGCACTCGTGCAGGAAATCAAATCAAATAAAGCCATGGATCAGTGTTTCCAGCCTTTGGCATCCTCGCAACCCATCGCTCGTTATGTAAATCTCAATCACCTCCACCTTTCGTCAAACAATCCAACAGTTTCGAGCTTCAAAACAATTCAAAACTGCGATACATACCTTTACTATGCCAGAGCCAAGTCAATACCGTTCAAACGTTATCCCAACAACTTCCCAATTTGATTTATGGTAATCGAAGCAGTCATAGAGACTTAGCTCTAAAATCCATCTCCAAACACCCGCAGAATTTAAATTTCAATTATTGCCTTAGCACGGCGTGGAAAGTCTTGAATAAATTCACCAGTGCACCTAATTCCAATCGAAGAAGGCGACGAGGGCGAAGAGCCCTGCTACTTCTCGCTGCTTTTCACTCTAAACAAACTCATTCATCTGGAAAACTAATCAAATGTTTCCGAATCCCAAATAACGCCAAACTTCGTTCCTCATAAATAACATTTACTCAGCGAAGCAACACCACTTCGTAGAGGGGGTCGTGAAGATGCGACAATATGGGGTGTAAAGCAAGGGCGGACTGCTTGCGTTGTTGGCAATGAATGCGGACGCTCTGGTGAGGGTGTCAGTATCGCGAACGTAATTCTGCCTTATTAATGAATTCCTTTCAGGTACTCTCTCCAGATTCCTTTGTTCCGCCAAAGGATGCCTTTCCTGCTGCTGATCTGATGAATTGGTGCTGCTCAAGAAGGATCCATCCTCAGTTTAGATTGAGGGAATACCAATCAGCTAAATACACCAATCCATCGTGGTAGCTCTCAGGTGCTACCGCAGGGAAAAAAGGAATGCTGCACGCTTTTCAATTTATTTTCGGGTCCTAACTCATTTTCCAAGCACTGGCAGACTGCCTCACCCCGAGCAAACCTGCTTATTGAACCAATTAAATTCAACAAAGAGGGCTTGATAAAAAGTGGTTTGCTTCGATTCCAGTCCGGCAACACACGAAGAGGATGTGCGCTAAGGGTGCGCATGCAAACACACACGCAGCGACTCCTTGCAAGCGCATAGCCAAACACACATTACACCAGTTTATCGAATTACATTTATTTGGAACGTATTGAAATGGTGCACTTGTGCATGCGATGGAGTGGTTCATTGTGGGATTCCACACGCGTCCTTGGTATTTACACATTAAACGGGCTGTGAGTACCCTGTTAGTCTGCATGGCAATGAAAAGTGACGGGAATAAAGTGGATAGCAAATTGGAGAGTACAGAATCTGATGTCAGGGTTTTCCACGAGCATATCTCTGCATTCACCGAGAGAGGGGTGGATCATCATGCTTTCAAATCAAAATTGTGAAGCGGATGAGTAAGTCCTTGTTGGGGAAGTTGGGGTTTTAATAGAACTGATTTGATTTCCGCTTTCTTTTTAATTATTTCAATATTCCACGATAAAGAAAATGATGCTTGATGAAAATCATATATTATCGTTGAAAATAAATTAACCGCTTGAACTACTCTGGCGTAAGATGAGTCATGGAACGCATCATTGTGTCCATGTTATTATTAATTTATGTCCTTTAAACTCCTCGGAGGATAATATAATAATAATAATAATATTGGCGGCGCTACAATCCGAGGTGGACCTGGGCCTAGCTTCTCACCAAACACTTGTGTTGTGCGTGCTATTGTTCTCTCACGAGTGGAGGGGACCTACAGTTTAAAGCCGACTCCTAACGGCGAGAGTCTTTTATGGTACCCCACGGAAAATGTCAAATACCAAGCCGTTGACCGTGAAGCAACTTCACTAACACGACTGACAGGTAGCCTCATCATGCCCGGACCAAAGGTCGCCCAAGTCCAAATCATTAATTTCTGGAAATAAAATAAAGGTTATCATGCCATAGCGCTCTCCATTGGGGCCCGGACATAACGCCAAGCGACATAAAGCCAAATTTTAGCATTTGGCCTTATGTACGAACACTTTATAATATAATTCAATCGGGTGAAATCTGAAATCATACAGTCCACAAGGACAGACTTTGGTCTTGTTCAACAGCCGTCGCGACGACTGAATGAAGTTAATTCTATCTTTAGATCAAAGTTAAGGCCAAAGTATACCATCGCGTGTAGTTTTCTCCTCATAAATGCCAGTCATCAGAGCATCATGAATTCGTAGTAACTTCCAAAGGATTACACTCAAATCTTACGACAAATCTTTGCCTAATTTCCACATGGCCCATGAGATATACAAATGGTTTGTCAAATTGCTTCTTATCGCAAGCACACCACAATACCACACAATTATTCGTGCACACATAGCCAACAGATTTCTTACCACATTTCGCATATAATTGTACTTCTGTATCTATTATCATAGATCTTGTGAAAAAGTTTCCCTCTTTCAGGGTCCTTTGGTGTGTTATCATTCCCATAGCGAAGGGATTTTGTGGTTCCACACACACATTACCTCGTCCTCCGTGCTGAGACGGCAAAACCAACATCAACAACGAGCCGAACGATTCCAAGATTATTCCTTTAATTAAGGAAAATAAAAAGCTTCCTTGACATATCTTTGGATTATACCCAAGGACTATCGCCTACGGAAGTCCTAAGCAAATACTGACTTCCTTTGTAATTCATAGAGCACTTCTAGGGCAACTCGCACTCTGTACGGTGTCTGTGTGAGTTGGATGGAGGGACCTGGAAGCACCACCGTGCGCGCACCAGGTGTGTTATGGCACCATTTAATGCCACACAGTAGCCACATTGAAACCCATTACTCGGGCCCAAATGACAAGCAAGGATGTCCGTTTCACCCTGCACACTCTTGCAGCTGTTCATCCTTGGTTTCGTAATTGAAAAACACCACTTTGGCCATTACTATTACCTTCCGCCTGTCGCCGCGAACTTCCACTGGTTTAATAATTAACGCGCCATTGTGTCTCGGTGCTGGGCGCCACCTTTAATCGCATTTGCCTTGAACGCTCACCATAGGAAGCAGCTCGACACAGTGAGTCTGGGTCAGGAACGGTGTGAACAAGCTCGACAGAGATGGACTTGGCAGATGAGAATTGAGGTGACATGACAGGAACTACCATTAAATGCTTCGTACTGTTGTGTCCCTCGAACCGTAACTAGGCCAATTAACCACGCACTTCTTGGGAGTCTCCAACTGCAAAGACATCCAACTAATTGTTCTCCATAAATATACAGATACGAATGATTTTTGTGTGCGTTTGCTTGGACGCCCGGTGAGGTTCGTTTGCGACTGTTGAAGTTGTTGCTAGCGAAGGCTCGGCGGGGAATCCGCATCAGCCATTCAACGTGCCTCATTAGCTAAGACGAAATTCACAGTATTTGCTTTCGTTATCAATTCTTTAGCTTCCCTCGCGAAGGTAATCATCTATTTCAGAAATGAATTCCAAGCAAATTTTGCTGATCCAGGGTTGTCGTGGACCCAGACAATACCTGAAACAATAAAAGTTATCGTTTGATGTGCTGCTTACATAATTCGTGACTAAACTAAAACTAAACTAATTACTACCTTGAGTTAAGCCTTGCAATCAAAACTGTGGAGTGGAAATCTCAAAGAGGAGTAGGTACCGTGTCCTTGTGTCGTCACCCCCTCCATTGCAAACACATAGTATTACGGGGAAGTACTTGTATTTGTAGACAAGATATATGTAATTCTCCTGTAGGGACTATAATTGTGATCCTTTGCAGGAATGCAAATAATTCCACTTTTTGACAACTTCCGGCTAAGAATTAGAAGTAAATGAAACTGATCTCAAGAATGAAACAACCGCCGACTATTGATCGGCGCGGCGGTTAGTTAGAATGTGCCTCACTGCCTCATTCTAATCTTCGTTTTCTCTCTCTAGCAGGCCCAACTATAGAGCTTTAGCCAAATTTATAAGGAACCCTTATCCTTTTGCCTTTGCTGCCAGATCACTTATCGGAAGTAATTAGTTTGAATTTTATTGGTTTCCGGTTGTAAACGATTTTTATTCTTTCATCTCATTTCATTATTTTTTTTTGCTTTTTGAAGATATAACGAATCTTAAAGGGTGCCTAATACATTTGGCCAAGGCTGTATACATAACTGTGGCAAATTTGGGATTACTCCAAATATGTGAACTTTATCGTGGGCGTCCTCTATTGCGTTGTCCCAAAAGTTCAGGATCGAAGATGTTTCTGGCCTTAGTTAAGCTGTCCAGGGCGCCGTGGCGTTGTGGGTAGGTGCGTCGACTCCTATGCTCGAAGTTCTAGGTTCGATTTCCGAAAAAACACCTCACATTTTTTCACGGCTCCACCTCTTTCGAGTCACTGACAATGCTCAAGACTATAACTGTCTAGAAAAAGCTTCTCAATCTCGCCGTTCGAGGTCGGCATTAAACTGTAGGTCCCTTCCACTCGTGAGCCAACAATAGCACGCACAACACGAGTGTTTACTGAGAAGCTAGGCCCAGATCCACTTCAGACTGTAACGCTGCCTTTATTATTATTATTATTAGTTAAACTGTCCATGCGCTCTACATTGCCTAGTCACATTAGTCGTTGGATTCATAGACGGCTGACTAGATCCTGTTTTTGAACAGTACGTGTAGTTTTTGGTTGAATGTTATTCGTCATTAATGCTAGCAGGGTCAACGATGGCACACAGACGTTTTCTCTGGAAAGAACCATGAACTTCTCTGACCGCTTTAAATATTGCTCATGCCCCTGCAACGCAGAGCAAGACTGGGATGATCAAGATCTTGTTCAAAATCGTTTGATCTTCTAATAGAGGGCTCTTTTACTCAACTGGGTCTCCAGCCAAAAGAACAGCGATTGTTCTGTGTTTGGTATTGGTTCTGATGCTGTTCGTACTGTTTAAAACGGAACCGTAAGTCCCAGACCACCTCGCAATTATAGCTGCCTCTCGCTACAATCAGGTCAAGCTGTCGGTGTTGTGCATCCTTTCTGAGAGACAACCTATCCTTCGTTTTCCCTCTCTTACCACCAGATCCATTTCAGACGCCTGCGTTTTAATGACAGCAAAAGCGTCATTGATAGCGCACTGTTCTAAATCAATCGATGTCAATGTCATCCGCGCAAGTAACGTAAGCACTCCCACAATACTGAGTAATAGAAGTCTTGACATTATTCTTTCTGAGAATATGCATCGCAGAGCGCCATGTCATCTGATCCCATCTGGGCAGGTCGTGTAATTCTGCTGTTTCATACATCTATGTTGAAAAAGAAACTCTCTCTTAATTCGCATACTAACAATTGAAGGGACTTACACAACATGAGAGGTAGGTTAAAATTATTTGCTTGAATGGCCGGGGTAAGTCATCATCAAGACGTTGGAAGGTTCCTTAGCTGAAAAACCAAACATTCATAATAAAATATTAAATTCTACACCAAGTTCCAAAGTTGACAGAAAACGCTACTTTCAGAATATTGACTTATATTTTTCTAAGAAACAGAGCTTTGGAAAACACTGTAAGTATTCTTCTTCTACTCCTTTATATTTCGATACAGTCCGGGGTGGAACAGACACTCAACAAACAGGCTTCTGCAGCTATCTGTAAACATCGGCTTTGGTAAATTGTTTACACGTGGCGTCAACCCAATTGACCAGTGCTTATTTTAAGTCTTGTGCTATATCCTCTCGAGTCTAAAATAAATTGGCTATCTGCTAGGTTTACTATTGCCAAAATAACTGATAGGCTTTGGAACTCACAAACAACAAATTCTATGAGCCCCTAAATGCAGTCAAGTGCATAGATGAACTGGCTTATAACAATGTCTAATTAACTGCTTCGGTATTCGCATTTACAGTCAGCGCCAAAAGTGGGTGAACAGTCAGTCATCTGCTAAAGCTTTATCCACTAAATAGTTATTCAACGGAATGAGGTAGGATATCCATGGATACATCAAATTAAAGCTCCGAAATCGTACTTTAAAATATACTGTATTTTAAAATAATTAATCAAACTCAGAAGAGAAAGTGCTGACAATGTCAGTTAAAGGGAGTGTACATATGGTTATGTCAGTGATTGTAAGACATAATGCCTCGTTTTTGCTAAACATTTGTAGAAACATTAAGACGGGCAGATACGAAAACTGGAAACATTGGTAAAGGCATACAAGTAAAATTTTTTTCCACTTACTTTTAACACTTGTTTTTAGCCCTTTTTCTTTCTTAATCAAATTAACTGCTTTATGTAAAAGAAAATATAGGGTATTTTGAAGTATGATGTCAGAGCTTTGTCAGAGGTATCAAAATCAGGTATAGATCATCCCAGTAAATTTGATTTTAGAGGACAAACTTTCAGCTAATGACTGTATAGTCACTTTTGATGCTGACTGTATTTCAAATTGGATTTATGAAATATCTTATGAAGTAGTATCTTATGAAATGCGAGATCTCGCGCAGTTCTCCCTGGCTGGGAGAAAAAAGTTGGTAGGCACCAAGACTCTGCCGCCTACCTTGCTGAGAGCCTACGAATGCAATTCAAAGGCACAAGTAAATAACGACAATTCTAAATCATGTTTCGCACAAGACTGACGGTAATTGATATTCTTGCAGACGCTAGTTCGTTCAAATTTCGTTGCTAATATTTAAAGAACCTTAGCCTATATGTCTTCAATATCATTGAAACACAGATGCGTATTCCAATCACCATTGAAAATAAGATCAGAATTTACAGACTTCAGAACCTAACTGCTGGCAGCTCACTTCAAGACAATGCTCATGTGGATTACATTTGGACTTATGCCAAACATAAATCACTTCATATAGTGGAACATAATTTTCTAGATTAGCTTGCACCACCTCTGACCATCAGAGCCTTTTTCCACCCTACCAACTAACAAGCTGTAGCCTTGTTACAAATTCCACACTTCTTTTCCCTCTTGCTTAAATGTCAAACATCTAGCCAAACGAATGAGTCATGAGCAACAGCAACATATTTCGCCTCGGTACCTCATGACCACCACCGTCAGAATACCGTTCCTCATAAACACCATCCGCAACGAAATGAAGAAAATTATTTACTGGTCAAGAAGGACGCCTCTCCAACCACCGAGTCGTGTGTGGCACACAGGTGTAGCAGTTTTATGCCAGGAAAAATAATGCAGTAACGGCAGTTGATGATATGCGAACAGGACACGAGCTGGTTCTTCATTCCCCCCGAGGGTGGGAACTACTCTACAATATCCTTAAAGCCATTTGCTTCAAGGCAAACACCGCCCACTCTGCGCCTGAGGGAGAGAAATGACTCTCACACTCGCACTCACATTATAAGCATGTCGACAGCCGGATGTTACAACAGGATGCGCCTACCTGGGAGTTTGCATACGTTTGAGACGCAAGGTGCAGGCAGACAACGAGTAAATCCTAAATCCTGCACAATGTGCAGTCCCTCGATCAGTATTTCATCGAAACGGAAGCGGGATACGAGAAAGCTTTCATGTTGGTCTGGTGCTTACTTGGTTAGGCCGCATGCACGTCCTTGCGTGGGCTCTGTCTGCGCCGACCTCCTGAGTCCTGTGCAGGATATTACTTTATTTCTGCACCTGAATTTCATCATTTTAGGAGTCACTCCTCCTCACTCACCGAAACGAGGTGTCATTGTGAAGGACGTTCAAGCTCCCAGTGGGTGGCTGTTGCTTTGAATCGATCATCTGCATTTAGACGCAGGGCGTATGCCCTTGTGACAGTTCGTACAGCACAAGCCGATATCAGTGACAGTCCGTCAGAACTGGTGCGTGCATTTCAATGACCAACCATGTGCCAACAGGACGATGGGGAAATATCCCATGCCTGCACGTGCATCCTGTGCGTTATGCGATGGAAACTAGAAATAGCAAGCTAGTCCTTGACGAAAAGGAGGATGCATAAAACACATCCCGTGCAAGTATCCAAACGACAGCAGATGACCTGCTTTTGGGTATTTGCATCGGCGGAGTGCTGACATCCTTGTCAGGCTTCCCAGCAATTCGCCTTCATGCATGCATTTTGCCGCAGATGTGTGTGTGTGTGTGTGTCTGTAATGACTTCTCCCGAAACCTCCATTTCATGCAGGAAAGGAGTTATGCCGGTGGGATGAAATTAAGTAGCCTCAGAGTACTCTGCTCAGAGGTTAGCTCTCTTCCTGATGCGGGGAGAGGTATGTACATACCCTAAGGGAAATAGAAAAAAAAACCTAAAACGCATTACAGTCTCATACGTGAGTATGTTCATCTCTGCGGCGGCAAATGACAGCATCAACCGCTGGATGAGAGACAATACTGGAGCTTAAGATACGAGACATGCACGTGCAGAGGGGAAATCAATTTTGTTCAGTTTGCAATTTGCATAATAAGGTCGTTTTGCTCAATTTGCATTCGAATGAGAAAAAGATAGGGGGAGGCAATGGAGGATCATGTGTCTCCTCGAGGGGGTACTCTTCACTGGGGAACCTGGTGTCAGTATCATCTCTATGGATATTGTGTTCTAACCAGGGGTTCTCTGCATGCTCTGCTTTGCTGCCTCAAAAGATTCCTTTATAAAGGTGCTCTCCTTCGTTTGGCTGTGCCGGGAAAGCGGATGGGAGTGGTGATATCATGGGTGGAATGGATGAAACGTTGTCAGATTATTAGTTGCTTAATTTTGAACGAAATGTGGGTACTACCTCCGGCTCTGCTTTGGGGTAGATGGGGGATTCGATTAAAGGAGCTTATTTCAATTCAATGGGGGTTAATGTACAAAATAAATTTGAATAAAATCGTCGTTAAGGATGAAGAGTCGATTAAATCGAAAATATTGCCAAAGGAATTGAATTAACTCGCTCAATTGACAGAAAACATTCTGGCTGATGTGCAATTCAACGTTAATAGGGTTTTTTAAATGTTTGTCCGTCAATTCGATGAACTGAAAATGGCATCCCTTCAATCTTCATCAATTGACAAGTGATTGGTTGGCGTGATTTCCCAAAGCGAGCGGCGTATAATGTGATATTGTTTGTTGATGGGATAGTGATAGCTGTTGTTGTTGCTTCTTGATTTTTTGATTTTTATAAGCAAACCACTACGAACATTTAATTTATCAGAAACGGAGGAAGCAAACTTTTACTGTTACCCGAAACAATAATCCTAGGCAACTCAATAACTCTAATTAAAACATACAGAAACTAAAACCGTTGAATACTCTTGCTCTTGATGAGAAGTAATACGAGGAGGTCGACGCTGTCTTTTTGTAAAGTCCTTAGCCTATTTATAAAATTAAGCATGTCGCTGCTATGCGAATGCACCGTCTGCGAGCGTAAGGCAGTTCTTCACAACCAAATTCCTAATATGTGTCGATGGTGGACAACCAAATTTTCAATATGTATCGATGGTGGACAATATTCGAAGTGTAGTATTTATCTAATTTAGCAATAACTTTTTAATGGCTTAGGATTTCTTAGATTTTTGGTCGCGACACTGAATCAATGGCAAAATTTTGTCGTTGGCCTGGGCCATCGTCTTTGGGTTAAGGTTACCAGATCATGTACAGCAATCGGAGTATATAACCAACCCGTAGAGTCCTCGAATCTAAACGGGATGCCCAACACAGCAGAGGATGACACTGGATAATGCAAATGAGCAATTTAAAGTGGAGCTCAACCAACATGTGGACCACGCCGGCTTAGAGGGCATGTGTGTCGCACAAGACTTTCAGTCTAGATTCAATTCCCAGCACAGACAAAAAATTTTCAAAAACAAGAGTGTTTACGGCTTTACTTATTTTGAGCCACTGACAATTCTCAAAGAGTGTAACTGCCTCAAGGGTCCTCCAATAGGGACTTCTGAACTTTGGCAGTTTATAGCAGCCATACTATTGAAACTGAATCTGTCAAATTGGCTGTCGTTTATTCATTCTGTCTTGCCAAATCGCGGTAGATGGATATAGTAAATAGAGAACGTGCGAATGATAAATTGTTTTCTCAAAATGAGTGTTCTGTTGGGGCAAAGTTTTGCGCGCTTGGCTCATTTTACGGTCGCCGTAATCAGTCTACCGAGACGACTATTCGCAGTGTGGTGGATAAATTTAAGCCCACTGGTTCAGTAAACGGTAAATCAACAACCGTACGTCGAGATCTGCGCAAATATCGCCGCTGTCCGTGAGAGTGTGCAGGAAAAGCCGAGACTGCCGTTTTCGCGTCGCTCACAAGAACTCGGCCTTTCGAATACCACAACTTGGCGAATTTTGCGTCGTGACTTGGGCCTGCACCCATACAAAATTCAACTGACCCATGAGCTGAAGGTAAACGACCATAGACAACGACGTTCTTTGAATGGGATCTGGATTAGTTGGAAACTGACCTTAGTTTTCATCGAAAATTCAGCGACACAGCTCACGCCACATTGGAAACTCTGCACGACCGATTCCATCTCACGTGGAGGTGATGTGAATTGGTCACTGAGATCGTGTGATTTGACCCGGCTAGACATTTTCTTGTGGGATTTTCTGAAGTCGCAGATCTATGCGAATAAGCCACAAACCACAGCGGCCCTTAAAACCAACAGAACCCATGCCATCGGTCAAATTTATGCGCCAGAGTCGTGGAAAATTGGATATTTAGGAAGAGAAGCCGCGGCATCCGAACGATGTTATATATTCGCACGTAATGGCATTGATGGGCCTTTCAAAAAAAATGAAAAATTTCGAAGATACCTCGCACACGCTTTGTTTTATTTAAATTTGAAGATAGGAAGCGCTTATTGAATGGCCTTGTTGTTAAGCTTAATTATGTAACAGCAGCTACGAGATATGTCAAAAATTAATCATGAACAGAAACAGAATCTTAGAGTACTTGAGCAATCATAAATGTATGCATTGATAAATTTATCAAAAAATAGGTTGCACGAACCGATTCAATGAAACATTGCCTATACAGCAAGTCTGACAGGAAGTCCAAAGAAGGGCAACATTTGTCAACTGTACTGGTTTGGCCACTTTAAGCTTGAAGTGACCAGCATTCTTTTAAAATTACTGCCAGCGACTGCGGGAAGAGAATAGGGTATAAATTTATTCCCTGGGTGCATCAAAACTGAAATCTCACTAGTCACCATTTCTGTGTCTACCAAAGATATGAATTACCACGCTACTTGTGAAAAACAATTTTGCATTATTCCTTCAATTGAATTGGTGACCGCCACCAACCTTCAAGACTTGAGAAGTTAACTGTCGTTCCTATTCCCATTATAAAATTCAATTAGAATCGTATAATTTCGTTTTTTTATTCAAAAAGAGTGTACTCAAATAATTCTTTAAAAAAATCACGCACACACACAATCTACGCAACCTGCTGAAGGAGTCGAGGTCGAAGAAAAGCTCCTGAGAGCATATTTTCATTTCCGACAAAAGTAATAACAAAGATAAGTCAAAATGTAGAAACAGGAAAACAATGTTAACAGTTATTGATAGACGCTGTGTAGCACCGGCAAAGACGCTAACGCAAGCAGTGGCGAGAACGAACCGGAAAAAGAAAAGGAAGTGAGAAACAAAAAATGGCGAAACGATGCAAGCAGCGAATTAAACCGAAATGAAAAGCAAACGATGCATGAAATTACTTTGGCACAAATATCCTTGTTTTCCTTTTATTTTTCTCCCATCTCCCTATCCCTTCAGTGTACTCGTATATGTGGATATGTGTGTATTTCTTCCGTTACTCCTCTTGTACTTTATCAAACTGTTTTTGCGAACAAAAAAAATGGATATCCACCCGAACACGACAAAGGATACAGAATAAAAGTGCGGCAGTCAGAATGCTCTGCCTGAGCGTGAGTAGTGAAGTTCTGCACTTATGCCGGCGCAGAGCGTTAAAGACGTCGACAGAAGCAAACAACAAGAGCAACAAAAAATATAATAATTCCATTCCCAAGCTATTTTTGAATTTTTACATGGCGTAACATTCATCCCACCCTCCCCCATCGCCCACCACCCAGGCAGCAAACCTGGTTCGGTGAAACGCCCTTTTCATTTAATAACGAAAAAGTACGGAAAAATGAAATCAGCAGCAGAAAAAGCGGAGAAGAAAAGTGCGGACTGTAATGGAAAGAAAATCCAAACATACAATCACCCCATGGGTGGCAACAGGAATGAACGAGGAACAGCAAAAAACTTTGTGATAGAAACAGAAATTGGAAAGGATTATTTTTCCACTTCAAACCCAACTATTACCGCAGCGAAAGGAAGCACAACAGATCCGTTGGCTGGCGGTGGGAGGCGCGCATGCAAGACAAACTTTCATTGTTTCTTCTGCAACTGTAATTTTTTTTAAGTTTCCATTGTGTATCCTTTGGCTTCGTGTTTTCTTTTGTTTTTATTACTATTCTGACTTTGTTTTTGCTCTTCTCCCTCATCCCCTTGCCATTCGGTGCGGTGTCGACGCCCAATGGTGGGAATGAAGCAGCGAAGCAATTCGCTCTCATAACTGCCTTGTTGAGCCGTGGCTAATGCCACGGACATTTTTCAAGGATTGTAGTTGTTTAATTGAGCAAATAGGTTAATTTCAATTTGTTGAAGTGATTCTTTTGACGCTGCCGCTGCTGGTTGGAAACTGAACGAGGGAAGGAACTTTGGTATTCTCTTTCCGCATTTTCCCAATGGATGGTGATGAAAATAATGACGGACAGGCTTCATGCCTTTGAGAGAAAAGTATCAACTTTGATCCGAAGGAATTAAGAGTTTTCCGTTTTCCTAGTGAGAAGTTCAAGCGGCTTACCGCACGAGTAGTCGAGAGACTTTTAAGCGTTCAAGGAGAAGTGCTATGGTTATAAACTTTAAGCCGCATTTTGTTTTCAAGGCTTTGAGACGCGGCTTATAGGAAGAGTCACAACCAACCATGCGAATATATTTGCATTTCCTCAAGTTATCGTCAAGGGAACCGGATTGCGAAATGATCTGCGGTCACGCTCCGCTGGTCAAAAGATGCTCCCTTGACCATCTTCTATTTTTTGCCTTAGAAATAAATAGTTGATGAAGATTTTTTATTAATTTTGCTCTTTCCTTTCTCCATCGAGTAAGCGAATCCTCAAAATTGGGAACAGAAACTTTAAACCTTCAGGCAGTGCTTTAAACTTAAACGCAGCTTATTTTAAGTATTTTTACTGTTGAGAATAGACATATTATGGGAGATCTAAAGCGCCCATTACTAGCAGAAGGCTGTCCGTTTTTACCTAGACCTTCAGATATATTAATTTCAAAACAGAAGCTTATAAGCAATGTGCAGTGTTCTTAGAATGTGCGTTAGTGCGTCAAATGGCTTTCTCTCATCTCATTTGTATGGGATCAGTTGGCTCGGCCTTGACGATACTATGATTGGACTTTACGAAACAATCATATTAAACCATTTTAAGACAGAACTATATCGCAACTTTTAAAAACGATTGGATGGCGCAGTTGGTTAAGTGCCTGCCCCAATTTATAGGGTCTCAGGTTTGAATCCCAGTGAAATCGAACCTGATCCAGTCACCATTTGCCGTTGGGATCAAATTAAGGGCACTGGAGTAGGTTGCTACCTGGCAGTACAATGGACCAGTTTTGAGTCTGAGTGCTCCAGTAGCGTTTCAAAACACCTCCGAAAAAAAAATGTCGTAACTTTTCCAAGTTAAGGCTATTGAATCTGGAAATGGAAAAACAGTCTTTATTGATATTCACCGAACAGTGAAGAATTGTATATTTCTTTTACTCCAGACCCATAAATATCGTTCATTGTTGTAGCCCTTCAACCAGAAGTTAGTATTGTCGAACTGAACTACGATTTTCGAAGTAAATGGTCAATAATTAAGCACTTCTTAATGGCCGCCGTGGCGTAGTGGGTAGGTGCGTCGACTCATACGCTCGATGTTGTCGGTTCGATTCCCGAAAAAAAAACACCAAACATTTTTTCACGGCTCCACCTCTTTCGAGTCACTGACAATGCTTAAAGAGTATAACATTCGGAGTCGGCATTAAACTGTAGGTCCCCTCCACTCGTGAGAGAACAATAGCACGCACAACACGAGTGGTTGCTGAGAAGCTAGGCCCAGGTCCACCCCGGACTGTAGCACCGCCATTATTATTATTATTATTATTATTAAGCACTTCTTATCTTTAAATTTAAATAAATCAAAGTATGTGTGAGATGTCATCGAAATTTGCCATTCGTTTGAAAGGCCTACAGATGCCATTAAGTACAGGATATAACATCCTTCAAAATGTTAGCCGCGGCTTCTCTGAGTGGCTCGCATCCCAAACGTCATATTTTCCATAACTCTGGCGCATAAATCAAGCTGCATTTGACCGATGGCATGGGTTATGTTGGTTTTAAGGGCCGCTGTGGTTTGTGGCCTATTTGTACAGACCTGCGACTTCAGAAAATTCCACAAGAAAAAGTCTAACGTGGTCAAATCACACGATCTCGGTGGCCAGTTCACATCACCTCCACGTAAGATGACCATGCCCTCGAATCGCTCGTGCATAACTTTCAATGTGGCGTGTGCTGTGTGGCACGGTGCGCCATCTTTCTAAGACCAAATGCCGTTGGTATTCAATTAATGCCAAAAGAAGTTGGTAACCATCGACCTATAGGCTATAGTGCTTGCTGTTGACGGTGATGGCCTGGCTATCGTCATGTCGTTCTCAAAGAAATATGGACCGATGACGCCGAAACCCCAAAATCCACACCAAACGGTGATTCTTTCGGGATGCATCGGACGCTCTTAAATCTCCTGTGGACTGGTATCGTCGCAAATTCCACAATTTTGTTTGTTGACGTAGCCTTTCGTCCAGAAATGGACCTCATCGCAGAAGATGATTTTTCGATGAAAATTAAGTATGATTGCCAAGGATGACTGCCAAAGATGGCTGCCAAAAATGAAAGGCTTAACTAATGTTGCCTCAGACATTCAGTTTGTCGCTGGAAACTAATTGCCGAATCCACAGAAGTCAAATGAATCAAAATTGCCATCACATACCGAGTATTCGTTTTGCCACTTAAGAGTAAGAGTGTTGTGCCTAGAAAGTCGAAAAAGTCTTATAGATGAGAAAAGTTGTTCTTCTTTTGTTTCTTTTTGGTTTTTGTCTTATAAAAATGATTTTTCTTTAGTATAGAGCTAGTAACTTAGACTTAGATGATAGAGTGTAGCCAAATATTCTAAGATCTCTTAAAGTACACGTAAAAATGAACAGAAGAGATGTTTAAAGAGGAGAATGGGAGAAAGATTGACTGATGCTTTGGGGGATGTGTGACAAGACAGAAGTTTTCGATCGATGATACTGTTAACAACGTTTGAGTGCAGGAAGCAAGTGCAGTGGAAAAGTCTCTATCACCTTCAGAGGGACTATATTGACCGTAGGGAAGCTTAGAAGTTTAATTTCCAACTGCTCCAGAGCCCATTCAGCGAACACACGTCGTTGTCTATGGTCGTTTACCTAGGTCAATTAAATTTTGTGCGGACACAAAAATCGTCAACTTGTGGTCTGTGAAAGGCCATCGTTCAAATCGAAGTTGAGACAAACAATTTTCAAAAAAAAAATTGTTTACGGCTCACGTCTTTCGAGCCACTGACAATGCTTAAAGAGCATAACTGTCTAGAAAAAGATTCTCAATCTCGCCGTTCGGTGTCGGTATTAAACTAAAGGTCCCATCCTCACATGTTATAGTTAGCGGCGCGGAATCGACTGATTCAGATTCTCCTGCACTCTCACGGACAGCGGTGATATTTTCAGCAGATCTTGGGTCTCATCGACGTTTGATTTATTATTTACTGAACCAGTGGACTCAAATTTATCCATCACACAGCTAATAGTCCTCTCGGTAGGCCGATTATAGCGACCGTAAAATGTGCGAAGCGCGCTGCGCGCTTAGGCTGCTTTTTTAAGCCTCCCTGCAATCCGTCAAAACCGGAAAATAATCGGCTACAAAACGAATACAAAGAATAGTAAAAAATTGTGTTAGAACTCTGACAGACTGCCTTAATGCATGCGAAACAACAGGGTTGATTTCCCATGTCCCTACACTTACCAAACCAACCGTAAGAGTTCCCCATACACGCGCTGTTCATCACGTCACGAAACGTGAATCACGGATTATCGTAAAGTACACAAAATTCACAACCAGGCCCGACCCATTCATAGTTAAATGCAAAAAAGTGGAAATAACCTAATTTTCTGAAAGAAAAATAAAGCATAACCAAACTTTTTCATTCCTAATGGATTTTCGTTGTACAAGGCAACTCATACACGTCTCCCATGCCAGACCACATCACAAAGGAGCTTTCCCATAGGTATGTACCATTACCCGTTTACATGAATACCCTCTGAATTATTTCACAGCAACATTTAGGCCGACAGTTCCCCAAACCAGCCGTCCGTCGATCTCCCTTCATCGGTACACCTAAGCAGCACTCTGTGGAATGTCCCTTCCATCCACTGTGTGCCCATTAATTTTGCATCGCTAGTTTTTACTGAAAAGCGTTTCAGTGCCGTCAAAAAGGGACGGCAAGCGGACAGGGAAGTTCGAATTCACAGAAACCTGTTCTAAACAGTCACATGTCTGAGTACCTCGCATCCCCCGGGACCGGAGAGGGGTTCAGCTGGAGTGGGCCTACACTCCATCAAACCCATTTGCGGTCCAGTTGTCAATTCATCAAATCAGTGCAACCTCACTCACCTGTAAGTGCTCACCGAGGCTGGCCTCCTGAAACGACATTACGCTTCATGATCGACTGACGCGGTGGACTATGATTTTAGGAAGTATATATTTAATTTAATGGTAAAGTGGAAGAACACAAAAAGCCCTCGCAAGCAAACTCCCACCCAAACAACGGTCGACTGTTCGTTATGCAGAATATGCTTTTTGCGTTCACCTGCAGGAGTTTAATGAGCAATTCGCAGACGCTTTCATTTCTGCAGGTTTTTTGTTTTTTAATTGAAATCACCGACGCTGCAAATTCACCAACGACGCTGATGGCCTTCGGGTAATGAGCTGGTGCTTAGTGCACTGCCGTTTGCAACCTTCCCCAACCACTACCACCCCCCTCAGCAAGGATACGCTGCGTGTGTCGGTGAAACCCAGCGAACCAGGTCAAAGTGCTGCGCTACCCAATCTATTAACTAGATTAACGGTCCGCAGCAAAATCTGTTCGCATTTGAATTCATTATTCACCAGGACCGCCAGCACACAAAACACTGAACCAAGTAGCCAGTTTGCCAACATTAATTTTGCTTTCATTCTTTTCTTTTTCATCTTCTCTCCCACCAGATCTGGCGAATGGAATCACAATGACGGAGGTAAAAATACCAAACCACATAATGCGATTCAAGACAGCGGTCCTGGGGTGCCGATACAGTCTGGACGGAGAGGTATTGTATTCGGTGAAATGGTACAAGGATGGATACGAGTTCTATCGGTACGTGCCTAGGGATTCGCCGCCAGGCCAGGCATTCCCATTACCCGGCGTGAATATTGATGTAAGTTGGTAGTTAGTAAGATGACCTGGCGAGCCATGAAGGCTACTCGCCCCCAGATACACGAGCATGTTTTATTTTAAAATTTTTATTCCACACGTTCCCGTTGTTTCGCAGTTAGTCTGTGTGAAGTAGGAAACATCACGGTTACAGTGGGTCAATAAATAACTCGGACACTTACATACGATTTTTTACTTTTGGAATCATGTTTCATTCTCAGATGAGAGTAAATTTAGTTTATTTAGACTCCATGGTCAAACTTGCGTGTGGCAAATGAAGAGTTGAAAAAATTAAAAGCCACGGTATAAGATGGTGGCGGCTGTATACCAAGGTAAGTGTCCGAGTTCTTTATTGATCGACTGTACACCATCCGGGGTGAATAACGAGCGACTTATTGGAATTGCAAGTCGGGTGGGTGGCGCGTCGTTTTGATGGGAAATGAAACGATACAGGTTCCCTTTGAATTGCTGTGTTTGGGGGGGTGCCTGTTGTTGGAAGAGAGATGTCACTACAGTGAAGGGTAATAATTTCAAAAATTTCTTCGTCATTTTTTAAGGACATATGATAGGAATTTTAATAAAGGTAGCCCTAAACGTTGGCTGGTTCGAAAGCCGCTCGCTGTTGGCGAAAAATTTCGATTTTTTCGTGTTCGTTGGCTTTGATGTTCGCCGTGTAGGGCCATGTTCGCGAGCAAGCCTTATTTTTGCTGTGAACGTCGTCGAGTGCATATCGCGGATCAAGCACAATGTCAACAGTCAGCCACGATTTTATCGAGGAATTAACCACTTGCGCTTCCCTATCATACACGTTGACGGTTCGAAGAAACAACACGGAGTGAATGTTAGCCAAGTGTGTTCGCCGTGTAGGGGATAACGCAAACGAGCAAGTTCGGCGAGCATGTTCGTCGTTTAGGGCTACCTTTAAGCGGGCACCCAGTCTGTTGCTGTTGAGAAAGGCTATGTAATCGAAAAGTATGTCGGAATTCAGAATTTCTCCCTAAATGAAAGCAAGCCTTGCCTTTTTTTTTTGCGTACAATAAAAATAGATTCAAAACGGAAATGTGATGATGATGCATTAAGCGTCTAAGAGACTATCAAATCCTTGAAAACCTTGGATAGAGGAAATCCAAGGTAAAATTTTAAGGAAAAGAGTTAAGTTCACATGAGTGGAGGGGATCTACAGTTGTATGTAAAGGTTGAGAAGCTTTTTTCTGAAATGATGCCCTTTAAGCATTATCAGTGAAACAATTTCACTGGTCCACTGGTGATTTGGTGGCATATCTCACCGAAAAGTGGAACCAATCCTTGCACAATGAGGGAGAAAGCAAGATTGCGCTTGATATTTCAAAGGCATTTGACAGAATTTGGCATCAAGCTCTTTTGTCCAAAATGCGTGCTTATGGCATCAATGAGTCTCTTCTTCTATGGATTAGAAATTATCTTTCGAACCGTTCAATTCAAGTCTTTCTGAATGGGTTAAAGTCTGATATCCACCAAATTAATGCTGGTGTTCCCCAAGGGTCCGTTTTGTCTCCGACTCTCTTTCTCATTTGTATAAATGATCTCCTGTCTGCTACTTCTACTGACAGTACTCTCAGCTTTTCATATTCGTTCCAAGACTCACGTCCCTGTCCTTCGGCCGTAGAATTGGAGCTGCACCGTATGTTAAGCACATTAAATTCCGACCTTGACAGCATATTTAATTGGGGTAAAAGCAATAGAGTGGAATTTAAGCCTTCCAAAACTCAATGCAGTCCACTGTCACTTAATCCCAAAATAATCAGCCATTATCTCTGACTGGCACTTGCATCGAAGGAACCGAAAAACTTTCCATCCTCGGTATGTGTATTAACTCAACACTTAGTTGTAATTATCACATATTCGAGGTCGCCAAAAATTATGCGAAATGTCTAGGTTTCCTAAAACGATGCAAGAAATATTTCACCCCCTCTGATTTGACTTCAATTTATAAGGCCTTCATTCGCCCCAAGCTTGAGTAGAATCCTCATATCTGGTCTGGTGCTCCTAGGACCTCTCTGCACCTACTCGATAGAATACAACAGCGAGCGATAAAACTTACAGGAGACAGTAATATCACGAAGTCGATAGACTCGCTTGAACATCGCCGTAATGTCTCATCCTTGTCATTGTTTTATCGCTATTTTAACAAACGATGTGCAAGTGAGCTAGCCAATTGCTTTCCTCCCCTCCATGAATTCACCCGCAATACTCGCTTCGCCAGGAATGCTCATCAGTTCACCCTTAAGCCTATTTTCGGACGTATAGTTAAGTTTAGAGAGTCGTTTTTTAGCCGCACCACACGAATATGGAATGCTCTTCCCAGCTCAATATTTCCCACTCACTACAATCCGTAGACATTTAAGACCAATGTGCATATGTACCTCCTCTCCCTTTCTCGCTCTCCCTTTCGGTCCGTGCTGTATTTTGATTCCTGACAGTTAAGGGTGTTCGTAACCCCTTTTGCAAGCACAAATTATAAAAAAAAGCGTTGCTGAAGCGTTTTCGTGAATTTATGATAATAAAAGACTAAATGTGAGTCTTTAAAACCCATTCTGTATCAATATGTAGAGATTCTTTCTTTAAAATTAACCCCTATGACCCACAGCCACCCTATGCAGTCGAAGCAGTAACCCCTAAGTGGCCTGGAATAAAAAAAATGTTTGCTTAACCACTTGACAACGTTAAAGCACAAAGTAATACACAATGTTACGCCTCTGTACACATCCACTGCTGCATGTCACATTGTTCTCGCATAAATGGGCTGGGATGGGGTAGACAATCTATGGACAACTTTCCTTTGAAGTTCACCTCAATTTGTTTCACTTGAAACATCAAGTGCCATAAATTGTCTGTCTTCTTGATGCGGAATTTTTCATGTTAACGCAGTAACTTGAAGCATGTCGCAACAAAGACAAGCCCTTAGAGAGGCAAATGCAACAAAATTCCGCAGCAAAACGAGGCAAGGATGTCGTGGATGTCGCAAGGAACTGCTCGTATGTGGCGTATTGCTTTGCGAACATTTCTAAGAAGAAAGTTGATTTTACATATCAAAACGGGAACGCTTTTCGTCTGAGTCAAGTGAGTCAAATTTTCTATCGGAGCTTCTTAAACAAGAAAAATACTAGACCTTAAGTGTGCCGGGGAAGGTTAAGGAAGAAAAAAACTACATGACGAAACAGAAGGGCAACAAGAGCAACGGTTGTGAATCATTCCTCAGTGATTCTCGACAGCTTTCAAGTCACGTTCTAAAAGTTCTGAAGCATTTCAAAGTCTCGCCGCATTCGGTAGAGTGCGACACATTTGATTTCAGTCACAGCCCAGAGGTGGCATAAAAATTGAGATACAACTAGAGACCAGAAGGAGATGTTACATCAGCTCGGATAAAATGTAACGTTCCAGCACAACCGTGAGTGCACAAAGATCAAAGTTGTAGATTGTTCGTGCTCCAACCCTCTTGCAACCGGCCCCTGTATAGAGCGAGGCGACGTGATTTTTCCACGTTCAGTTGGGATTCCAACGCGACTCATGGCACCCAGACGTCAGTTGATGTGTATCTCATAAAAATAGAAATGATTCATGCAACCACCCCACTCGCACAGTCGGGATTAATTTCTCGTAAGGAAAATGTTGAAAACTTTTTTAATATCATTACCAGCCGCCCTGCTGTGCTGGTGTTATGTTGTCACTTTCTGTTTAACCACCCTCTGCACACAGATATTAATTGTTCTAGGCGAAGGAGGAAGCCACAGGCCACCGGCGAGAAGGAGGAGCAAATACAATTACCGCGGGTGTAAAGGGACAACTTTCCTGAGAAAATAAAAGTAATTAGGCGAGCAAAACATGAGCATTTTAGTGGCACATGAATTAAATTTTTAAGTGGAATTTGTAAAAGTTTTCTTGTGGACTCTGTAGTTGGAAGTTTGTTGGTTGTGGAGATAGAAGAATAGTTCGGAGATATCTATGGCGTGTGGCGGCTGAGTTACTGATTGTATTTCGTAGGAGAAGTTTTGTTACTTCAATAATTTGATTGGTTCTTTGCTGCATGGCACTTTGTCCCATCCTGCTGGAATCACATTTCTTCCAAATTCATACCGCTCATTAACCTGGCACTTTGATAGTCACATGTGAATTATCTTGGACTATACCGATTCGAATATCTTTGACGTTAGGCAAAAAGGTCTTAAGTCAAAAAAAAATTGGGGTTTTTGATTCAGTTTTTTTTTTCTTTCGTTTGGTATGTCTAGTACAACTTCATTTCAGAGCTGATTTTGCCATTATTTCTTTTTTTTCGAACACATTTAATCCCGATTTGCAAGTAATAATATATTTTCAATTTGGATTTGCGAAAACTGCAATTTCCGCCTTCAGACCTTATTACTTAACGTCAAAGATATAATAGAGGGCTGATAGGATCGATGTTCACATGTTCGAAATGTTGCTGTATTCAATGCAGTTTGACCCTCTGTCTTAAGGAGGCCACGCAATTTCGACGCAAGCGTTGGGTAGTCGGTTTCAATTCTTGCAAGAGCTGGATCTTCGAAACCCTAAAATCTAAAATTTGTTCGTAAAATTGTCCATAAAGTGGACGTAAAAAGCCCAAGCTGCTGTAAACCATGTCGAATCGAAAAATTTAGATCTTCTTCAACACTCTCTAAAGCGGATGCAATATTCTCTTCTTTAGACACTCTTTTTAAGCGTCATGGTACCACTGCATCTTGCCAAGTAAATGCTGTGCTAAAACGGTCAAAAGTACGGCGAATTGCGGTCTCGGATGATTGAATACGTAAGGTAAAATATGGCGTATGTGTTCCATTAGATAGGCGCTTAGAACCATAATTTTGGTACCAAATTTCTAAAATTTTACTACAAAATTTACAAAAACTTCCCTTTCCAAAGTTTTTGAAATTGACTAAGGTTGGTACGTCTTATCTATGTCCCAGATGGGAATCACTTCCCTCATTGCTAGTTTTGATAAAATACTTATGACAGCCAAATATCGGACTTGAAAGTTTACATTGTTTTATATTAGTCCTCCTTTTTTCTATTGTTTCATATTCTTTCGAGGCTATTCACCAGACTCTTTTTTTACCAAAATTTCACTTTAATCACAATGAAAGTTTTATTTGTTTTGTCTATATTTCCAGCTCCGAAACAGTTCAGACACCTTTGTCACCCTCCGCAGAGTAACGCTGGCTTCGACGGGAATATACAGATGCGAAGTCTCTGGTGAAGCACCTGCATTCAACACAGTTTCCGAATCGGAGAAAATGACCGTAGTCTGTAAGTACTTACGTCCACACAAGTGATTTTTTTTCTCCGTCTGTTCAGCTATTCCTCGCAGCCTGTCAATGCCCTGTTCAGTCTCTAATCGTCCATTGTATGCAAGCGTTGGTGTCTATTTATGCCATCGTCCTACTGGTGTTTTACTTCACCTATTTCTTTCCATTGTCTTCGTCAGGTGCGTCCTCATAATGTGAACCCAGTATTCATGGGATTTGGCACGAATACGATTATGATTTTGTGTTGGAACAACGTACCTCTGTTGAGTTGAACAACAGCCATTCATGCTAGATCTTCGTGCAATGGAATTTGGAGCAGGATAATTACCTATCCCTATACACATACACATCCTTTGCCGAGGTTTTCATTCTATTATCCCAGTTTCCTTTGCGGCACGTAGCTTGATTGTATTGTAGTCTGTTTGAAGTGTGCCATGCATCTTTAAGTGTTCCTTTTAAATTTCAGCTGTATGTTGAGACGTACACTCTTAATTTAGGAAAATCAGGACCCAACAATTAAAACTCATTGTGTATTTAGACAACAACACGTGCACGTGCCAAATTCTATTTTCCGCACTTTCCTCAAATTTCTAAATTAAGTCTTCAAGTGAATGTAAAACCAACAAATGGTTGATCATAAACCATTTCTCTCACATCCTTGTGACCACCAAAAAACAATTTAGATCATCCCTGGGACAGCCTTTTTTCCTTCCCACTGCGGCGCAAAGTTTCTTCTATTTTATCGACCAATTCCCGTCGGGAGCAAACCACTGCTAGAGGATTGGGCGTTAGTAATAAAGAGACCATCTTCAACAAGTTATCTCTCGGATCCTCTCGTAAACAACCGACAATAAATATCCCGACATCGTTTGAATACTTTTTGTGGGGAATAAAATTCCGGGAGATTCAAAAGAGGAGGGTCTGGGAAAGACAACAAGTATTTCGATTTAAGGGAAAAAACAACTTTAACAACATTAATGGGTTATTTCGGGAAAGTGGATGAATTAATTTTTTTTTCTGGTTTTTTTTCTAGTATATTCAGTGAATTTATGAATCCTTAATTTTATTCAATTTAAAATTTTGTTTAAGAAAGTTGAAGAATATAGTCAAATTAATACAGTAAACTGCGTGTTTCTGCCTCCGATCTCGATGAAGTCTCTAACTGAAAGATGAAAGAGCTTAGTGGTATCACAGCATTTTGTCTTGTCAGGAAAATAACAAATTCCTTGATGATATCTCGTCAAGAGATTAAAAAAAGGGTGTGTCCCAGTGCCCTTTATGTAGCTCAAGCAACGGCCAAATTAAGTGTTTTAAAGTTTCTCTTTCTCGTAGATAGTTGCAAATACAGATAATCTGACTACGTGATCATCTACTGGCCAGTAACCAGATCATGTTTCCCCAAATGTTACCCAAATGGTTAACCAAGTCAAACTAAGAATGACCGCCCTCAATAACACAAAACATTTTTCTTAGTTTCTATTTGAACACATTTATTTATATTTTACAGTAACTCCAAATCATGGACCTAAAATCACAGGCGGTCAGGCCCGCTATCAAATTGGAGATGTAGTCCGTGTCAATTGTACATCTGCGCCATCGAAGCCTGCCTGTCATTTAAGTTGGATTATAAACGGTGAACCAGCCAATCGATTGCACCTCAAACAGTATCAAAGCATAATTGTTGGAAGGGAGGCCCTCGAGATCGCCCGCTTGGGACTTGAATTCCGAGTCAGAGGATATCACTTCAAAAACGGCGACATGAAATTGAAAGTATGCTTCCTTACTTCACGGTCACTGCTTTATGCCTATTTTTGTGTTTAATATTTTCAGTGTGTTGCGAAAATCTCTTCCCTGTACTGGCAAAGCAATGAGGAAAGTGTCGAAAGTGACAAGCAGCAAAGAGCACCAGCGCTCGAGTCCCGCGAAACAGTTGCAGCAAAATCCAGAGTGCATAGTAAGTTTGACTCACCTATTCGATAAATCCGTTTTTCGATGTACCACCATTTTAACTTTATTCCAGGTACCTCTGCCGCTGTCCTAACACACAGTCTCCACTGGATAGGCTCAACCATATTTGCCCTTACATCAACAACGTCCCTCATCAGATTCATAAGCTGCAGTAGGTAACTGCTTCCCATGACTTAGCCTAGAGAAGTAGAAGAATCCAAATTCAAACGCACTGAAAGATGAACTACAAATCCATTTATTAAATGCCAAATCTAAAGTCCTTAATTCTCAAAAACGGAATGGAAATATTCTTAATATACTAAAATGAATGATAATGTTTGTCAAAATTCTTATGTAAAAATAACTATTTTCTTCATTTTTGTATTTCTAACGGTAAACAAATCTAGGCTTAAATATTGTAAAAGTTCCCAACGTATCTCTGTTCAAAGGGCGAGTGAGGATAGTTTCATTGTATAAAGTAACTTCATAGAATATTAGTTGAAATTAGTTTTGAATTTAATTTGAATTATATTTAACGTTTTTACTTAAAACTTAAAAATTGTAAGGAGCAGAGGAGGTATTATAGGCTTAAGCTATGTAAGTGTTATGTGAAATGTAAATTGAAATTCTATAATACACTACATTCATTAGTACAGAAAAAGAAACAAAACCATAATTTGATTAGATTTATGTTTGGGTTTTAGGCACAAATGTATATTTTTTTATTTAATTTAAAAATTGGCAAATATGGTAAAGAATAGAAAAATAAATTACTTTAATTTAAATTGTTGATGCGTTTTATTTCTTAAAATGTTTATCAATTTCGAAATTAGCATCAAACCGCCCTGAGTTAAAGAAAAAGGTTGACAATAGGAGCCTAGAGTTAGCAGATAGAACATGGTGCTCCCTAACTAGATGCGAGACCACTCGGACACTATGGCCGGGATATGAACTATCTAAAAACGACAAATACCTTCAGTACGACAGATGGAAGTCGGATATCTCAGACTCAAAATTCTTTGACGCCATATAGCGTCTTGTCCGAGAACGTGCTAAATAACCATGCCATAAAAATGGGAATCCCCAATGACAACATATGTACAGGCTGTGGTGTTTATCACCAAGGAAGTACGAAATACTCCGCACTGCCTCAGTCAATTGAGGTATAGAACAATGGAAGAATACTTTTTCAAACAACCAGGAAATTAAAAAACTTTTGATACCTCTTTTCAGGTTCATACAGAAAAACTGAGACATGACTAGGGATAAGTAGTTGCAGTACCGATGATGGGAACAAAAATTCTCAATTTGGCACCACAATGGGTCCTCTAGGACCTATGTTAGACGTGGATACACTCAAACCTACATCCCTACATAACACAAGTAAAAGATGTGCTAGTAATCCGTACTGATGAACTTAAATTGTTAAATTAATAACGATCTTATGGAAGTTGAAGTTGTAGAGTTAGTGTAGTCCTATAGAATTGGCTTTGGCTTTGGTAGAAGGATAATCTTATGGCATTACTGCTTAAATGTTATTCTGTCTCTCCTGGTGCCTACATTGTCAATGTTGGCTTCCAACTTGTACATCGTATTTCTGCACATTCGAGTGATCTACGAATATGTAATGAATCTTCATGAGCTCTACTGAAAACATTTATTATTTGATTCAATAAAATGTAGAGACTTGTTTACCCCTTTGTAAAAAAATATAATATTGTAATTCTGTTCTTGTTCGAAATAAAAAAAATGTTACGTATACGTTGTTTAATTAATTAATAAATAAAGGCCGCTTACGAAATTAAAACCATATTTTCCTTTATTTCTTCACGAAAAATAATTTTAAATCTAATTCCAATAGTGTCAAGGCCTCCTTTGAAGAATCTTTTAAGTAAAACTCAAATGAACTGCTCTTCCCAGTTTTTGTACCCGTTCAGGAGCGAATACAGCAATAGTGTCCATTCTCGATGGCTGGATTTGTAAAAGGTACATACTATTCCTGTTCCGTTTTACGACATAGAAATATGGACCATGTCATAATCGGAACATGGAACTTTTAGTCGATTTGAGAAAAGCTCTTTAAAACTAAACTCTTGTTCCCAGGGGGGGTCCCAGGTTCGAATCTCAGTGAAATCGAATCTGTTCCAGTCACCATTTGGTCCACTCACCATTTGCCATTTGGGATCAAATTAACGGCACTGGAGTAGGTAGCTACCTGGCAGTACAATGGTGTTTCAAAAATCCTCCAAAAAAATCTCTTGTTCATTTTGCTTTGATGACAATTAGAGAAGAAGGTTCAACCACCAACCGCACGAATTGTAAATCCACATGAGATTTAGTAGGCATCTATAAAGTTCTACCGTCTGGTGTAGCAAAGTCGTGTAAAGCGATCGGACAACAGGGTTCCCGGGACGATCAGAATTTGAGTTGGATATACCTGAAGGTTGCCCTAAACGACGAACATGCCCGCCGAACTTGCTCGTTTGCGTTGTATCCTACACGGCAAACACATTTCGTGTTGTTTCTTCAAACCGTCAACATGTATGATAGAGGAGCGCAAGTGGTGAATCCCTCGATAAAATCGTGGCTGACTGTTGACATTGTGCTTAATCCGCGATATGCACTCGACGACGTTCACAGCAAAAATGAGGTTTGGTCGCGAACATGGCCCTACACGGCGAACATCAAAGCCAACGAACACGAACAAAATCAAAATTTTTCGCCAACAGCGAGCGGCTAGCGAACCAGCCCATGCATGACGAAAATGCGGCGAGTACGAGCAAGTTCGGCGAGCATGTTCGTTGTTTAGGGCTACCTTGGCCTACCAGACCAGAAACAACTAACGAGAGATTTTGGTAAATGTTGACTACGGATGTAGCGCCTTCGAAGAGTATGAATGTGGCTAAAGTTGGTCAATGAACTTCGACTCTATGCATGTGGGACACCGCTCCAGAGCACGTCCACGTTTATGGTGGCACACACAAGTAGAGAAGGACCTCAGCCAAGTTGGTGCTCACAAATGCAGACAAATTGCGAACGATCGTGCTAGAGAGGATTGTTGGTTGAGGCTCAGGTCCAACCCTGACTGTAGCGCCATAAGAAGAAGAAGAAAAATCTGCAAACTTAGATGAAAATTATTCCACCGTAATCAAAGTGACTTTCAATGTTATCAGACATTTTATTAGATCTTCTCTGAAGGAATGATGACTGACAAATTCGACGAATTTAAAAATTCTTGTACAACAGCTGCACATATTGCATTCGAATACATCCAAGGCACTCCAAGCATTTCAGAATGCATCCATCTTACCAATTTAAACTGAAACCATCCAATTAGCGGTCGAATAAAACATTCTTGATAAATCTATTATCCATCAACGGAAATCCGCAGACGGACGCAATCAACGAGTGAACATCCGCTTTCCAATTCTCGTGAACGTACCTCAGTGTACAATGCCAGATATAATACCACAAAACCCTCAATGACCGACAACGGTGTTCTTCGAAAGTATTCTTCCCAAAACCCACTCGGGTCAATCACAATGGAATTAACCGCGGGCCGACAACCACTACTAACACCACCGCAACGCGGCAATGCACGCCCTGAATCCCAGGTGCTATCGATGTTTATCCGAAATACCATAGCTTTAACCACATTCAGCATACCCACTGTCCCTTATCGCACCAATTGGTCGCCAACGATATTGGGGTTTGGTGTCGATGCGTCTACAAGCCCCATCATTGTGCATTTATTTGAGAAGATTCGCCGGAATCGATTTCGATTTTAAACGAATTTTCCGTAACGCACTCAATTCTATTCTTCTCGATAAGAGGGACGGTTGGTCTGCAGACTTGACAATCGAAATGAGAAAGACGCAAGGTGAATGATATCAACCGACCCCGAGGGGAATTGGATAAAAGTGGTGTCTTAAAGGACGTTATAGCCACAACAGGAATATGTTGGCCTAATTGAGACTGCTGTCCTGCAGCCGGCCACCTGGACCTTAGGACGTGATTGAGAGAAATAAGTGTAAAGCAGTGAGGAAAATGCTTGATTCAGATTAAGAAATATTTTAAAGATTTACTTGATCGCACTTATCCCTTTCCTCAGCCTTGAACATTCTTATTTCTTGCGTTTAATGCTAAATTCTGCAAACACAAGAAACAAAGACCTAGTTCTTGTTGAATTCATGATAAATCGTTAACCGCCAGGGACCATCCACCGCAGACGTATGTACACACGTACACATTAGCACATGTGGCAATTTTTCAGACGATACCTTCACATTATCGCTGCAAAAACCTCTACCATCTGAGGAGCACTTGAGGGATCAAACAAAAAATATCCTCGAACATCCTTTTAGTCCGTGTATGGTTCGCCAGTTCTTAAATTTCAGTCAATCTTTTCTCTCCAAGGGTTTTCGCCTCACAGGACCCTATCATCTGCTGCTAATGTCTGTGGGTCAGATGACACTAGCAGAGCCAGCATCGCTAATGACACTCACACTCTCGTATCGGTTTCTCCGTATGTGGGTGTGAAGTATTGAATTCCTAAAACCCCTTACATTTAACCGAAAGACATTATCCAACATACGATGGTGTGGACACCGCACAGAATAGCTCTTTATGGTCTGGCATTTTCTTTTTTTTTTGCACACCAAGTGAATGGCCAGTTGGTTGAATTGTTGAACTCGTTGCTGGGAAAAAGGACAATCACACAAAATGACATTGTGCCGGACAATTCGAGGTAGAAAATGCAGTTTTCAATTGTTGTTCAAAGTTCTTTTCGCTCCCCCACGGACGTGCAAGAACTTCTGAGCTTATTGCTATTGTTTGCCGGGCTCCACTTCACCCTTACGCCTTCCTATTCTTCGCTGTGGATGTGACTTTTTGTTTTGTCAGTTACATCTTAAAGTTCCCCGTCGCTTACATCGCCGTGTGTTCCGGGCTAAGTACGAATTTGGTGCGAAGTTATATTGATCGAAAATAATGGGTATGCAAATGCAAATGCATCGAATGTGACTACAGTACACACACACTTGTGCACACGTCCTGCTCACCATCCATTACATTGTAAGCCATCCTGGATTGCATAATAATTTCACACACAAGGCAGCAAAGTGTTCACTTCCTTTCATCCAACGGTAGGAGTGTCATCGCGTGTACTGTTCCTGCTGCTGTTCATGCACCGCTTGCATGCTTGTGTGTGCATGTCCGTGTGAAGGTTTCTTGCGACATCAATAGGGAAATTGTTCGCCATTATTCGGAATACATTCTGGTTGGTTGCAGGGAAGTTGCCGCAGTTGTTCGATGCTCTGTCGTCTGCGACGACGAAAGCAGCAAAACACAGAGCCTCAAGCATATCCTTATGCACAACCATAGGAATAGCAAGGACTTCATAAAATATGATAAATAGCATCGAAGAAGAACTGCATTTGACAGTATTTAGTGGGGTTTTAAATTTCCTCCACTAAGACTATGGGGACTTGCTTTCACTGAAGTCCTTCTGTGCGTTTGTGCAGAGGGAGGTGGATTGGTGCTGGGGATTTCCTTTTTTGGGATGAGTGAAACAAAGAAAAGGGGCTTTGGAGAGAGTCGTACTCTGCATTGGGTGGCTGTGCGATTCCGGTCGATTGAGTTGGTTGGGTGGGCAAGAATGTGCAACACTGTTGTCGATTCTATCGATGAGTGATGTGTCATGTTTATGTGTTTCAAGGGGATTGCTTAAGTGTACACTTTGTTCTTTGCTGTGTGCTTTTCATATGCATAGGATCCGAAGTGGGGGACTGCGGAAGTATGGTCAATAAATTTACTTACAGCTAGACAGCACTTGAGAGAGGGAGATATTGCTTTGAAGAGTTGTGTTGTGCCTCAATGTAGGTACTTCATTAGGTTAGTTTGTATCCTGTCCCAGGAATCACCTAAGTTCATCCGTCTTCAAGAGGGACTTTAAGGTATGGACACTTTAACAAAGAATTTAATATGAAAATGTCGATAGTCTCGGCATTTCAAGCACTCAAGGACCAAGAAAAACGATAGTGTTAACCGAGAATTTCCAGATTAGAGAGAGAAAGGAGTGGTTTTAGAGACGTATTGCTTCACTTAAGGAATCCTTTTGCACACAAATGATGACCCTTAAGAGTAGAATTCCTTAAGACTAGAGTATTAAGGCTACACCTATCTGACCACTAGTTTGCGGATGATATAAGAATGAATCTCTTCATTCATTGGCCATGTGACGTAGGCAGTAGAATGGAAAAGGCAAAAAAATTTACTCAGATATTTATGGACGAAAATGTGCTTAATCTTATGCTGATGTCATTTCAGGCAGTTGTATGGAATTTTGGTAGATCCTTCGCGTGGCTGTACAGCTTGACGTGGTTCGAAGCCGTAGTAAAAGTCAAAATCTCTTGGGAATTTATTTCCTATAAAGAGACATGAAGATAAAGTGCATAAACCCTCTTCACTATCCCTCTCCCATAAACCCTCACCCGTTTCCCTCCCTCCTTACAGTGACCTGGATCAAGGTGTCAACCAAACGGTGCCGAGAATCAGCCTGGCTGAAGGCCCACCACAAAAGTAGATCAATTATCTGCTTAAAGGTAGCCTTAAACGATGAACATGCTCGCCGAACTTGCTCGTTTGCGTTATCCCCTACGCGGCAAACACATTTGGCGAACAAGTTTGGCGAACATTCATTTCGTGTTGTTTCTTCAAACCGTTAACAGGTGTGATAGGCAATGCACTCGGCGACGTTCACAGCAAAAATGAGGTTTGCTCGCGAACATGGCCCTACACGGCGAACAACAAAGCCGACGAACACAACAAAATCGAAAAACAGCGAGCGGCTAGCGAACCAGCCCATACATGACGAAAATGCTGCGAGCACGATCAAGTTCAAGTAGTTGATGTTTGTCGCTCTAAGATTCGATAAATAGATCAGTAAATCTACAATAATTTGAATTACTCTTGCCGAATACCACACTGATATGGATTCATTTGTTTGTTCAGGTTTCAGGCGTTTATAAAGGGTCTTTCAATAGGCACTTCCGAACTTTGACAGTTGATGGCGGCCATATTGATGAAGCTATATCCGTCAAAATGGCTGTCATTTATTCAGTCTGATTTGCCACATCACCATGCACGGACATAACATTCAACAATACGTGCATATAATAAACTGTTTTATCAACATTTTGTTTTCTGTTCAACGGAACAACGTTCCGCTCTTTGCCCATTTAACGGTGGTCATAATCCTTCTTCCGAGAGGTACGTAGGTACCCGTACGTTGCCGAAACGCAAGAGTCTGCTGACAACATCGCCGCTGTCCGTGAGAGTGTGCAAGAAAAACCGAGACTGTCGATTTCGCGTCGCTCACAAGAACTCAGCTTTTCGCAGACCACAGCTTGGCGAATTTCGCGTCGTGACTTGAGCATGCACCCGTATGAAATTCAACTGACCCAAGAGCTGAAGGTAAACGACCGTAGACAACGACGTGTGTTCGCTGAATGGGATCTGGAGCAGTTGGAAATTGGCCTTTTTTTGAAGGATTTTTGAAACACTACTGGAGCACTCAGACTCAAAACTGGTCCATTGTACTGCCAAGTAGCAACCAACTCCAGTGTCGTTAATTTGATCTCAACGGCAAATGGTGACTGGACTAGATTGGCCTTAATTTTCATCGAAAAATCATCTTCTACGATAAGGCCCATTTCTGGATGAACGGGTACGTCAACAGACAAAATTGTCGAATTTGGGACAATACCAATTCACATGAGATCCGAGAGCGTCCAATGCATCCACTTTTTGGTGTGGAATTTGGACTGGCGGCGACATCGGTCCATATTTCTTTGAGAACGACGTTGACCAGACCATCATCGACTTTTTCTTGTAGGGTTTTCTGAGGTCGCTGGTCCATGCGAATAAGCCACAAGACACAGCGGCCCTCAAAGCCAACATAACCCATGCAATCGGTCAATTTTAGCCTAATTTATGCGCCAGAGTTATGGAAAATTTGACATTACGGATGAGCGCCACCCACCGAAGCCGCGGCGAACATTTGAACGATGTTATATTCCATACATAATGGCATCGATATGCCTTTCTATGGATGAATAGAAGATAGCCCGTGGAGCACCGTGGCCGTATGAGCTTGTGCGCCGACCCATACGCACTTGACTTTCACAGTCTAGACTCAGATCTCAGGAAAAGCAACAATTTTTCAAAAACACCTCTTTCGAGTCACTAACAATGCTCAAGAAGTATGTATGACTGTCTAGAAAAAGCTTCTCGATCTCGCTGTTCAGAGTCGGCATTAAACTGTTGGTCCCCTCCACTCGTGAGAGATCAATAGCACGCACAACACGAGTGGTTGTTGAGGAGCAGGTCCACCTCGAAATGTAGCGCCACCATTATTGTTATTATTATAATACAATAATAGCGCTATTGTAATAACAATAATAACAATAATGGCGGCGCTACAACAAAACTATGTTCCAACAAAAACATTTTCGCAGGATGCGGTTCGTACAGGATGATATTCTTAAATTATCCATGGTTCGTAAAGGAAGACATACTTAGATTATCGGTTTCTTAATTATCAACTGATGAGTGAAAGGTAAGGTCCCTCCGAGAAGAAGAACGGATCAGCAACTTATATGACGAAGCTCTACTTACCTATAACAAGCTCCTACTCATAACAAACTCCGTCGTAATTTTTTGAAAATTTTTGAATAATTCGGAATTGTTGCCGTCGAATCCACAATTTTCACAACACACAAGAATTTATTGCACTAAATAACTTTGAAAAACTGAATTCGTCAACACGCTACTACTCAACATAAAACAAGACACATATTTCAAAGCGTTGCTTCACCAAGACATAGATGTAGAATTAAACAGGCTTTGTCTCTATTATTTTTTCCAAACAAAATTAACATTTTTTTCGCACATTTCAGTGCCAATGACAAACTTGCGAAAGTCTCCTTCTACTCGAATTGATAATTCTCATCCAAGATTGAATTACTTCATAAGCTCCCTCAAATGTCCATTGAATTAATTTCACGTAACCATATGCCATCCATCTCCAGCACATTAAACACAGCGAAACACTTAAAGTGCTTCCAGCCCTAAATCCGAGATTTACTTTAGCGTTCCTGACGGAAATCTGTTTATCATTTTGTGACCTCAATCCACATTATCCTTGGCACTCCTTATCGATACTGTAGTACTCGCATTTTGCCTGTAAATCATTCGAAGGCACAATCTCGTCTCACCGTCTCACAACAACGAAAACGACAACCAAAAAGGGGAAACAAAAAAAACACGGATTTCATTTGACTCACGGATGAATGATAGGACACTGGACCAGCACAAAAAGGCCGCAAGAGAAGCACACCAACTTCCACTTCGAATCCTGCTTTTCACGACATCAGCAAATCCTTTTATTCGCACAATAGGCAAAAAAAATGCCTTTCCTGTCCCGTTTGTGTATATTTTATTCTCGTCCTTTTTGGCAATACCCTGACTACATCCATTAGACAGCACAGAACGTGGGCCGCGACGCCATAACCTTGACGGCCTCTTGCCATCATGAATACCTCCTGATCCCTTCGCGGAAAACTGTCTGTTTGCGGTAGTGACGGCTTATGCTGGTTGGAGCTGGCAGTTTTGAGAGGAGGATTTGATAGAATGGTCGATGGAGAGGCACTTTCGCATGACGTAAGAGATGGGTTCTGCATGGTTTTTTTTAGAGTAGGCTGCCAAGAGGATTAGGGATATTGGTTTCGGATTAATGAGTGAGTTTCCGTCTTCGTTATGTGCTTGGTTTAATGGGATTATGTACTGGGACTTAATGACTAATGGCTCAGTAAGGAAACGCAATTTACAAAGTACCAAAGGCTTTAGGTTCGCGTTGGGGTGAGACGTTGGACTTTGCGTGCAGAAGGATGTTCAGGCAAAGAGAATTACTGATTAGTTTTTATTTTTGAAAGTGACATGGGCTCCAATGATGCGGAATCAGCATGTGTGTGATTAATTTTTAACTAAATAGTACAATAGTGAATGCTTAATGCTAAAGGTCCAACCATAATGGGCTACTTGGCAGTACAATGGACCAGTTTTGAGTCTGAGTGCTCCAGTAGTGTTTCAAAAAATCCTTCGAAAAAAAACAAAACATTCCAATTTCAAAGTGTCCATAATTGCGTATAGAAACATAAGGAGAATTTAGCTGTAGACTGGCATTTGCATACGTAGAGAGCGATTCATCGATCCCCCGTAAGTAAGAAAAAGTAAACGAACTTAACGAAACTGAGCGAAGCGGTTACTATGGTCACATTGTATCACTTTTGTGTATTCGCTGCATTGCTTCAGTTCTTTTAAGTTTCTGTACGACCACTATTGTTGGCCCTTAATAATCGAATTGATAAACAGAAGCGCATACTATTCGGAGTTGTAGTATTAAAGGACAAGTGACGATTATTTGAAAATTTGGTTCGAAAACTGCTTGAATCGCAATAATTCTTATAGCCATTGTCAAATCCAATGCACTGCGCTTATAAGATTGACTTGGAAATTCTGTTCGGTATCAGGGAGTAACACAATGACATATTCGGTTGAATATGCCCGGATGGAAGTTAGATTTATGTATTTTTAATATGTGCCAGTATGTCCAAAGAAAAAATGAAGAGGAAAGTAACTTCTTTGCCAAGTTGAACCACGCTATAGGGTAAGTTGATGGAGAGAATAGCAAGTGAACCTTATTTTTTACTGGATAGTGGAGTTAGTATTTCGTTTTTGACACTTTTTGCTTTGAAATACCACAAAGCAGTGGTTTTGAGAACCAGACAAGGTAGCAAAAATATCGTTACAAGTACTTGATTCTCATCTGTTTCTCTTTTCATAACCAAAGCCACAATGATAACTATTACATTATTTTTATAGTTTTAAATCCACTAGCATTGAGGTTTTAAAATAGTTCACTTAATTTCTCACAAGTCATCATGAAGACTTTTCGATGAAAATTTGGGTCAGTTTCCAACTGGTCCAGAGTCCATTCAGCGAACACACGTCGTTGTCAATGGTGGCTAAACTTCAGCTCAATGGTGGCTTAACTTCAGCTTAACCAAGTCACGACGCAAAATTCGCCAAGATGTGGTCTGCGAAGGGCCGAGTTCTTGTGAGCGACGTGAAATCGACTGCATCGTATTCTCCTGCACACTCTCACGTACAGCGGCGATTTTTTCAGCAGATCTTGCGATTCGTTGAAGTACGGGTGTTGGTTTATTGTTTATTGAAACAGTAGACTCGAATTTATCCACTACACTGCGAATAGTCTTCTCGGTAGGACGATTATGACGACCGTAATATGGGCGAAGCGTCCGGAACATTACCCGAACAGAACAACAATTCTGATAAAACAATTTTATCATTTGCACGTGATGTTGAACGCTAAGTCCATCCACGGCGTTTTGCCAAAACAGTCTGAATAAATGACAGCCTATTTGAGAGATGTAGCTTCAACAATGTGGCCGCTATCAACTGCCAAAGTTCGGAAGTCCCTATTGGAAGAACCTTTACTATAGCGGGTAAAGGTGTCAGAAGTGGGTAGGTGCGTCGACTCCTACGCTGGATGATCTCGGACTTTTTCACGGCTCCACATCTTTCGAGTCACTGCCAATGGCCAAAGAGTATAACTGTCTAGAAAAAGCTTCTCGATCCCGCCGTACGGAGTTGGCATTAAGCAGTAGGTTCCCTCCACTCGTGAGAGAACAATAGCACGCACAACATGAGTGGTTGCTGAGAAACGAGGTCCAAGTCCACCTCGGACTCTAGCGCCGCCTTTATGATTATAATTATAAAGGTGTCAAAATGTGAAAGGTACGAAAATAATTATTTTTTTTAACTCAAATTTGCAACATTGATTAATTTTGTTTCAAAATGTTGGAGATAGGACTCCAGCGAGCGTTAGATAGGTATGCGGCCGTATGTGCCGATGCTGAGATGAAGGTTAACGTGGACAAATCCGAGGTTATGGTTATTTCCAGAACGCCTGTTCAATGCACTCTACATGTTAGTGGAGTCCCATTAAAACAGGTGGAGAAGTTTAATAATCTCGGGGTCTTTTTCAAGAGTGATGGGTGGAAAAATGCTGAGCTTTTCTGTGGGTTTGGTCAAGCTGCGTCAATTTTGAAACAGTTTGGTCAATCTGTAATCAGGAGGGCCGAGCTTGGTGTCAAAGCCAAGTTAGCAGTTTTTAACGTAGTATTTTTTCCAACTCTCACCTATGGTCATGAAATTTGTGTAATGACCGAAAGAATAAAGTCACGAATACAAGCCGAAATGAGATTTCTTCGTGCTGTTGTGGGAATTACTCGCCGGGATAGAGTGAGAAACACGGCTGTGCGCGAAGAACTCAATGTTTCGCGGCTCTTCTTCGTACGGAAAAGGACTGTACTTCGATGGATTGGTCACGTGGCACGAATGTCATCACGACTTCCGAGGCGTGCCGTGAATGCGATTCCATCAGCTAGGCGACCGCTTGGCAGACCCAGGACGAGATGGTTAGACCAACTTCAAACACTCGCCTGGTTGCGCTTGGTCAAAGCTCCTGATGAGTTAGAGTCGATGGCGGAGGATCGAGTGACTTAGAGATCTCTCGTGCGTTGCCTTCGCGACTCCTATAGTGGAACATGCGGGTCACTGAAGATGAGATGAGATGAAATATTGGAGATATTTTAAACTTCGCGCTGAACATCAAGTGTTCTGTGACGGTCGCCGTGTGGTTTTGAGATTCAGATCAATAAGATTCTTTTCTTTAAAAAATGCCTCCTATAATACGATCCTTGAGCTATTCGCATAATTATTTATAACCGATACGTCGTTATAACCGATGTCGTTATAAGCGATTTAGACTGTTATTATAGCCCTGTAACTTGTTCTTAAAAATTTAACCAAAGCAAACAATACCCCCGAAGTAAGCTATTCCGTTTAAAGACCCGCTCCACTCAAATCCACTTTGAAGAATTTAAAAGATCCTTTACAACTTTCAGTCATTTAAAGCGGCTACATTCCATTTCACTTAAATCAATTGCGGTAATTTCATGGTTCGCTTCTGTTCGCGTTCCTCACATACCCGCGTCCATTGTTCCCATCCACTCAGTGGAAATGCCTCTATCATTACGGCACATTAATTTCGACAAAATTTATTACCAACTCGTACTTGTTCGTCATTTTTCTCAACAATAGCCGCCCTTCCTTGGCCCACCACACACTGACTCCCATCCCCCATAATCCATCTCGTTTAACGGCAAGCCTTGATGTCAAGTTGAAATGCTTTACGCGGTTTGGTAATTTCGAAGTTCGTGAATCTGAAACAAATTAAAGTATGCCGCCATAGTTAATTAAGTCACTCCGAGGATACTGCGTACGGTCGCTCATATTTGTACAAAGTAGCGGGACGGAAAAAATCGGCAACAACGTCAGGGTACAACAAACAAACAAAAAATGAAAACATTCCTGTGGAAAATCCTGCAGCTGTTCCAGTGGTGGTCCCTCTGAATGGCCACCAGGGAGGGGAGTGTAGGAGTAATTCTACATCGACTGGTGCTCGTTTCCTGGGATCATTATTTTATTATCATCGTAGTCCTTGCTCGGGATGGAAGTGGGGAGTGCCGGGACATGGAATGGTTGGCGAGTCGGCCTTCGAGCGATTCTATGCTGAGTTACGACAACTGTAACTGCATGATTGTGGAGCAGTGGAATGATTCTGGCGATGTCCTTGCGGTTGGGCTTTTGATTGTTCCTCTGAATATCGTTTATTCGCTTTGTGGGCTATTTCTAATTCCGTTTTCAACCAGGACGAGGAGGAACGACGATGACAACGGCAATGGCTTAGTGTGCGCAAGTAATTTACCCAGCGGCCGAGAGATAGGGGGTTGCGGTGGAGTGAATTAATCAGTTCCTGGGGGGATGGAATGAGTTTCGTTATGTAAATTGCTGTAATTACAATGTGATAAACTTTGTGCTTATGCCGATGGGTGGATTGAATTAAAGAGGCCGATAGTGGGTGTGACTACGTGGCCAAGTGTATGACATTTTCCTTTTCTGTCATTCTATTTGGAAGTTTTTCGTTCGTTGGTTTATTTAATCATTGCACTCAATGGGAACTTGAGTCTCCAATTTGTCCCAATTATATCGACTAACACACATCATATTTCTAAGAAGGTAAATGAGTGGGACGGGATGTGTGCTGTGGAGCTCGTGTTTTTCGATGTTAAATGCATGCGGCCATTGGGGGGAACAGCTATTGATTTCCTTGGGAAAGCACAGATGGTCCATTCTCGTTCGCCGTGAATGTATGACGGCTTGAAAATGTTTACTTTAAGAAATTTAATAAAGTAAACAAAATTACGATTCACCACGTTGTGAGTTTGAGAGTTTAATCGCAGAGAATTAATACACCCTTAAGGCGCAATTCTTGGTTTAATTTTAGCGTTAAGGTTGAAATCGTCTTAATGAGTTTCAAATCAGCATATTTTTGGGAGATTATATGATTTAATAGGAAGCAGATAAAGAATTTCCCTCTGGTGGATTGTCTCAAATTGAAGGGTATGAAGTACACGGGGAATGAAGGAAAGAATTTGAAAACATCATGCGTCTTTTAAAACCCACAACCTGAGGCTTTTTTTACTTCATCGCATTTACTTTATTTTCTATTATAAAACAAACCGTCGGAAGTTCATTCATTTAAATTAGCATTGTTTTGTTAGCGATTTCTATAATTTGTTGCTTAAATTTTATAAATTGCCTCAAGTTTTTTGTTTTGTATACCTATCCAGTTTTTTTTTTCAAAATTCAGGCCCGACTTAAATTTTGCGGTAAAGCGTTGCAAACGAAAACAGCAAGACGTAGGTTAACCATTTATTTGGTTTAAATTTTATATTTTTATTTTTTATGTTATAATAAAAAAATGTATCTCTATATATAAAAATCAATGTTTGTTTGTTTGTTTGACTTTTATAGACTAAATGGCAAGAGATAGAGCACTGATGTCTTTGGCAACTTTGTTCAGAATTCTGTGGAAAGGGTTTTGGTACAAAATTGGGGCCATTTGGGGCGGCTCAGGTACAGGTGAAGTTGCCATTAATTTTGAAACATTATCGCCTCCCATCGAGTCATATATCAATCGACAGATCTTTTGAAATGAGATAGAGGTTTGCTTCAATAGTAGTTTTTGGTCCAGAGTACCGTTTGGAAAATATAGAGCCATTTCTAACCCTTCTTCTTCTTAGGGCGCTACAGTCCGAGGCGGACCTGGGCCTCACTCAACATGCCTCTCCAGCCAGCACGATCTTTCGCCAGCTGTCTCCAGTTTCGCACACCAAGCCGGCCGAGGTCCCCCTCGACTTATGTGCGCCACCTTGTTTGCGGACGTCCTCTGTTGCGTTGTCCCACAGGCTCAGAATCGAAGACTCTTCGGGCCGGAGCTAAGTTGTCCAAACGCTCTACATGGCCTAGCCATCTTAGGCGTTGGATCTGTAGACGCCTGGCTAGACTCATGTCGCTGTACATCCCATACAGTTCGTGGTTGAATCTTCTCCTCCAAATGCCGTCAACGCAAACAGGACCAAAGATCACGCGCAGAACTTTTCTCTCGAAAAGACCAAGACACTGTTCATCCGCTGGAGATATTGTCCATGCCTCTGCGCCGTAAAGCAGGACTGGGATGATCAAGGTCTTATGTAAAGTCAGTTTGGTCTTCCGAGAGAGGGCTCAATTACTCAATTGCCTTTTGAGCCCATAAAAACAGCGGTTGGCAAGAGTTATTCTGCGTTTGATCTCGGTACTGATGTTGTTTGTACTGTTTACCGGACCCAAGGTAGACGAAGTCCTTTACTACCTCAAAGTTATAGCTGCCTATGGTGACATTCTGGCAAAGTCGTCGATGTTGTGCGTCCTTTCTCGATGACAGCATATACTTGGTTTTGCCCTCGTTTCTGCCAGACCCATTTTAGCCGCTTCCATTTCAATGCCAGCAAACGCTGGAAGATCGTGCTTCTTGTGTTGGCCAGTGAGTTTTGCACGATCTACTCGAGAACGATGTTAAAGAAATCACATGATAGCGCGTCGCCTTGTCTAAAACCTTTTTTGACATTGAAGGTCTCGGTGAGTTCGTTACCGACCTTGATGGAGCAGCGAGAGTTTTCCATTGTAATCCTGCTCAGTCTAACGAGTTTGGCAGGAATGTCAAAACTGGATATGGCGCTGTACAACTCGTTTCTACACACGCTGTCATATGCGGCCTTGAAATCGACAAATAGATGGTGTGTGTCGATCTGCATTTCTTCTCCTGGATCTGCCGCAGTGTGAAGATTTGATCGATGGTGGACTTCCCTGCCCTGAAATCACACTGATAGGGATCTATCAATTTGTTCACGAATGGTTTCAGGCGTTCACACAAAACAGCAGAGACTTATCCCTCGATAGTTGGCGCAGTCAAAGTTGTCTCCTTTCTTGTGGATCTAAACCAAAGGGTTTCAAAAAAACTTGTCTTCATTGAGTACTTTCATTTTAAATAATATCAAGCATTCTAGCCCTAATAGTTTTATAGCCTAATAGATATCAGCCAATAACGGTCAGTCATCGACATGCACATTTTTAAGTTCTGAAAACGTAGTTTTGAAGACATCAATGCAAGCATTAAGGAATGATAAATTTAAAAATATCGATTTATGTTGAAATTTTGAGATATCTAATTAAAATGATTTAAAATGATAACTATTTTCATTTTTACACATAAGTTTCATGCTGTATTCGATCACTCTATACGTTGAAGAGTGTTATCTCTTAGATCGGTTTCAACCCCAACCAACAACATGCACACACACAGCGCAGGCATGAAAATTTATTGGGTATGATGGAAGGGATTTTCTGTGTTGGAAAAACTTGGATAGAGGTATAGTTAGATGTATGGATGGATGTTTGTTTGTTTGTATGTATGAATGTAGTAATGAATAGTTGATTTGGGTGTAGGTAGGTAGGTAAAGTGCACAGAAAGTGCTCGGGGGCTCAGTTTTTACCCGGCAGCTGTGGCAGTGCGAGTTAAATGGTATGCCTAGTCTTTCAGCATGCCTGCCAACAGCCCAGTGTCCAGTACAGACCGCTGTAATTCTGAATATGTTTCTTCTATCATTGTTGAGCAATTCTTTTGTTCTCTATTGGTTGTAGTTGGGTCATAAGCTTCTGGATAGGACACATGTTTCCAGCTTGGTCCATCTTTCGTTGGCGATCTTGAGGAAGGAAGGAACTGAAAAAAAAAGTTTGGAAATGTCGTCTGATAGATATTCAGAAATCATCCATCAATACTATGCGACGGAACCTTCCTCGTGAGAGTTTAACTCGCACTTGCCCAGTTTATATAGCTATACCTAATCATATTTCGAAACAATCGTTGTTTTTGCTGTGCTGCACATGGTGACCAAATTAAAAATTAGTGTAGACCTACATAAACATCCGACAAAAAAAAAATGTCTTGAGATTATTTCCTGACGCGAACAATTTTTATTTCACGGCATCATCACACTGATACTGACAATCCTCCGGAAATAAAACTGCTGAAGAAAACTTCTTAAACTTCGGCCCTGTACAAGGACTCTATGAACTAACTCCCTGCATTCCTTTCAAATAAATTCAAAATTAAAAGCAGACAAATAAAATGAAACTTAAACGTCAAAACAACAATAGCAGATTACACTGCCCCATCCCCGACAACAAACAAGTCGATAGGCAGTTCTTGTGACCATTAAGTTCATAGGCCAATATTTCCATTAGTGCCTTGCCATTATTTTGTCGCATCTACTCCAAAAGAAGAAAAAAAAACATTTAAGCTCAATTCATCTAAAAATAGAACGCTTTATGATGGTCGACGATTGATGAGGAATGCTGGTGGGCGATAGGGGCTCCACCCCAGTGGCTTTCAACGACCAAAATACCTCCACACGTAACGAATTCTATGTGTACTTAGTTTAATTTTCAAAAATGTGTCTGTTTTTGAAAGTTTAATCGCAACGTGATACGTGTAACTTTAGGACTGTAAATAATATTTGTTTAAAACTAGGTGCAGTTTTAATTGCTAGACGATGCGAGTCGACTGCATATGGTTTTTCATTCGTGCAGGAGCGGGAGGAGACTCGAAAGCTAAATAGAAGCATGAGCATGTTTTCCCAGTAAACGAGTTTTGATGAGACAGCAAAAAAGGAACAAATTGTTTACGGGTCGGCGGATACATTACCTCGACGGTTGGCATTAGGATGCAAAATGATTCGGTTGGGTGCACCGATGGGCTGGAGTGGAATTTAATAACCTCAGCGGGTATGACTTTGAAATTAAATTCTAATCTATAATGGGTGCATGTACGCATATTGCCTTTGGTTTTATTAGTTTTTGTTGCGCAAAGGAACATTCTAAAACGTGTCGAATTACGGCGAACATGTGATACAGACAAATTGATTCGAATTAGGTTTTGAGGAATAAAAGTTCAATTAAAAGGTGGTTGCCAAATTGATTAACAAATTAAAATGTGTAAATATTGAAATCTTCGATTGGGCACGTTAGGTTAGAGGGTTGTTGCTGATCCGCGCGTACACCAATCTCGGCCTGAAGTGATAGCCATTTACAGATTCAACTTAGAAGTTCCCTTTATTGATGTGAAATAATTAAGAAGCGTGTGCGAATTTTCACCTGTACTGGAGCCACCCCAAATGGCCACACTTTTTTAATTTGGGTTCATGGCCAATGACATCTAGGCCTGAAGACCTAATTCCAAAATTTCCTGTCGATATCTTTATAAACTTCGGAGATAAAAAAGTATGACAGACACAACGGACGGACACACCGAAATTATAAAGGTTCTGTTTTTGTAGACGAAACTTTAATAAGCCGTCGTTCTAAAATTAGAGTAGTTAAGGAGTCGGGCTGACAATTTGTACGTGGGATATAAATCGACCCTTCTTTCGACTCCTGACAGTTGTAAGTTAATCTGAGGCTTTGGGTTTGTTGTAATACATTTTTAGTCATCACCATTTGAGTGCGGTCGACTTTTGAATTGTCTGTGGCTTTACTTTTCTGTTTCTAAATAGTAACTTACTTGAAGTTATTTATAGAATTATACGAGAATAGGAGAAAACGAAAAGAATATTGAGGCAGCAGATGGAGGATATTTGGTACAAGTTTTTGCAACCAAGGAACTAACGCGTAGGTATATAAGATGACTTCTCACCGCATGTCGGTAGGATTGACTTAGACAGAATGATACATTGTGTTGCCACAACAGTGAGCTTAGGTCGATACCCTTGGGACCAATTCAGTATTTCTGGATGGAATTTAAAAATGTCCTGACGTCCTTGTATAATAATCATGAAGTTTTCCCCCAGAATAGATTTTGTTAAGGAGGAGAGTGCAAAACAGCCTCGGAGATACATCCTCATCTATGCTGCTTTTGCAATAATCATTATACTCGTATGGCAAACGCAATTTTTGGCGTATTTTCCAATAACGCAACAACCTCGAACTGCCCGATTAGGTTACCAATGTTATTCCTGCTTTTTTTTTTCTTTGAGAGAGTCCCACCTCGGTGCCTTCCTTGACTAGCTCGCCTCCCTCGCATTTTCCGGGACTATCTGTACGTCCTGAAATCTTGCACAACACAAGATAACATTACAATCAACGCGTAAGATACCTGGAACACGTAAGCCGATAGGTCTCCCGCCAAAAAATGCTCGACGCTTACGAAACCACAGCTGAAGTGACAACCAAAACATTCAACTCTCAACCATTTCATGGTTAACCAGTTAAGTTTGTCAACTAGATCCTTGCAGGACTGCTTAAATACTAAACACTGGTTAATTGAACTTTTATTTCATGACAAGTTTCTTATGACAAAAGATGTACAAGGCCGGCCTAAATGTTACGCAATCAAAAAATCTTCGATAGAATAGGCAATAAAAACTGAAACTACCTTTTTGTGCACAGTTCTCCCTTAAGCAAGTTCTTAATAGAACCATTCCAAATGAATGCAATCATCTTCCGAGCCACAATGAACATTACTCATGTTCACTGATTGTCCACCGACTGTGTTGTATTAGAAGCCACCCCTGTCGGCGGTTATGCCAGCGGTGTAGCTACATTCGCCTCCAGAAACAAACCCTACAGCCCGAAATCATGGCCAGGACCACAACTGAGGTTGCAGCAAAACCGGTAAACAGGTGCAACTTTCCTGTGCATTTCCCCGGCTAACCACTGTAACATGTTTTTTTCCCTTCCTGAATGCCATTTCAACTCTGGTCACCGTACACCACCCGATCGCCATCGTCATCCAGCTATCTACAGCACAGAAAACACATAAAAACTGTAGCGGCTTATCGAAAAATCTAGGACTCTCCAAGCGGAAAAAGGAACTACTCGCTCCCTTGGACGAGGCCACAAAAAATGGTTAGCAAAATTCCATTCAACTCACATCCTGTGTGTGACTTCGTCATAAATTTTGCACACGCATGCAATGCAAAGGTGAGCAAAAACTAAAGTCGAACGTTTGATCGATGACACACCATAAGTCACAACAACAGTGCCCGAAGAAATGTAACATTTGTTGGAGCTGCGGGTGCATTCTTGTTATCAGAAGCTCCTGCCTACACACTGGATGCCGCCGTAGCAATTTTGTCCTTCGGAACTAGTCCGGTCGGTTTCGAATGACTCAAAGGACTGTGCAATGATCCTTAGTCATGCGGGAATCTACGGGTGGAACTGATTGATTAATGGATGACAGCTTTAATGTGGCCTGCGGTCAGTCCTGAAATTGATTTTCAACCAACGGATACGCGTTGGCCAGCTCTTATGTTTTTCAGAGATAGACTTCTGAGAATGGGGTGATATGGTTCGATGGAGGGGTAGACTACACAGATTCTGTGCTGAGGTTACTAATCCAGTGTTGCAGATCCAATAGATAGTTAATTGCAATGCAATGGGTTTCCTTGGTTTTGATTGTTAGATGGATCACAACGTTCGCCTTGAATTTTGTGATGATATCCAAACGCTACAGCGTTCAAATTGGCAGAACAGTGTGTCCGGAAAAATAAGACACTGTTTCAATAATTTAAGAGCTATAATTGGAAAAGGAATTAAAGTATTCTTGTAAATTAAAGGAAGCCTTTGGTACTTGGAAGCTTATTGATTTTTGGGATTTACTGTCTTAGAATAATAATAATATAATAAAAATATTATTATTATTATTATTATAAAAATGGCGGCACTACAGTCCGAGGTGGGCTTGGGCTTAGATTCTCAGCAACCACTCGTGTTGTGCGTGCTATTGTTCTCTCACGGGTAGAGGGGGCCTACAGTTTAATTGTGACTCTGAACGGCGAGATTGAGAATTTAATTTCACATAAAGCGCGCAACAATAAGTTTTCGCTCCTACTTTCATAGCTGCGCTCCACAACCGCTTCCAATTACTTAAACAAGCACAAACCAACATATGAGCAGATGGACCATGGCGTGTCACATGTCACCCCACAGTATACACTCAGTCACGAAAGGTGACAGCGAAAATTGCCTTGCTGCAGCAAAACAACCATCATCGCCCATATGCCGCAGAATGGTCGGTCCGCGAATTCTGGGACCATAAACTTAAACTCCAATTACCTTGTAATGGCCGAACGTGTCACTATTACACCCGAGCCAATGGAACCATCCATAGAAACAATTGCTCAGTGTTAGTGTCGAATTGGCGAAGTAATTCTGTAAGTCGCGTCCTTTTACGCGGATGACTGCGTCCTGTCCGCGATGTCCTTTTTAATTAATTAAAATGCAAATCGTCTAATTTCACTGACTAGGAGCCGCGATGGCTTTGGGTTGCATATGTGCTGCAGATGGCCGCATCTGCCACAATGCGAAAAAGTCTCATTCATCACGGTTGGGTGGCAAATGTGCAGTGCTAAGGACGAAAGGGAGGAACAGTATTCACCATCCATAGTTGGACAATGTTGTCATAGATTAAGATTGAATTTTGAAAAAGATGGATTTTCGACAGGGTCGAAAAGGTGATTGGCTTTATCTTTAGTTGAATGTTATACAGTATGTGTGGCAGGGAGTGGTCGTTGTCATGAAATGAATATATTTCACTTGTAGGTGTGTAACTCTGTGATCTCCTGAATTTGAGGAAAACATGGTGGTGCTTATAGGAACACTAGGTGGAACCTTCCTCCTTCTGTAGAAGGAGCTAAAAATAACATTATCTTCTACCATTTATGTAAATATTTTTTGTACTGAGAAGGTGAATATTTTTCTCAAATTGGTCGATTTTAGACAAGAACACCGATGGAGGAACCATTTTTTTTTTTTTTTTTTTCGAAGAATGTTTTTTGAAACTCTACTGGAGCACTCAGACTCAAAACTGGTCCATTGTACTGCCAGGTAGCAACCTACGAGTACATCAATGCCGTTAGTTTGATCCCAACGGCAAATAGTGACTGGGCTAGATTCATTTCACATTATTGTCCTTATCTTGAGGCATCAAACCATTCATTTTTCAAATTCTAGATTTTTGAGATTCCTATACAAATTGAGTTGAAATGTTTTTTTAGAAGTAACCCAATTGAAAAAGTTGCAAATATACTGAACTGAACTGTTAATTCTACCCGCACGGCAAAGGTTCCGTCCCTTAATTATACATGAGAGAGACACTTTTGAATGTCAGGCAACGAATTCAATCAATTTCTGTTGAATTTTCATCTTACATCAACCCAAATAGTAAACCTCCCCCATTGGGAATCATACCTATCACTCAATGGTGTGCGCAAAAATATCAAAATACGCGAGCATCCCCCAAATACTCCGACTTTTTGAAATTTTAATGCAGAGAAATTGATATCTGTGGCTTTAGACGCATCTAATTTCAAAATTCCTTTCATAAATGTAGGAGGAGCGGATAGAGTGACAGACAGGGGGACGAACGGAAAGACGTATCGAAATAATAAAGGTTGTGAACGCACCTTCAAAGTGGTTCCAATACACTCGTATGTTTAAATTTTCCTCCTTCGACTTATTTGAAGACAAAGTCCTTCAAATGAAATTGACGTTAAACTCCAAGTCAAATATTGAATATCAAACAATTCTCTCGTACCGGAATCATGCATTAAGGATGCATGCATCTGTATCGTTGCGTTCAGGATGGCAAATCGAATGCGGAGAACAGAGACGATGACTCAATTCGGATTAAATTAATGTTTGCTCATACCATTTATGCAGGACATAAAAGGAATTAATGGAACAATAATTAAAGGACACTGTAGCATGTAAACAATTTGGTTATCTCACAATGGGGATGAACAATTGCAGGAAATTAGGTTTAAGACAAAACCTGCCGCAGGACAATAGACCGTAGATAGCATTGGTAGTTAGCTGGGGTTTGAGAGGAATTTATTTGGCACACACAGTCCAACACAAAGAGTGATATCGGATAGTCATGTATTCCGGCGAATTGTTACTACCCATTCCTGTGGGGAGTGTTGTCTTAACATGTGTACACTTCAGGAAGGACTTCCTGCAGTACGCTCGCCATAAGATGACGGCTGGCAGAATGTGGTTGCGTCGGAGAAATGTAACTCACAGTAATTGATTTGAGAATACCTTCGAATGGACTAATTTGGTATGTCTTAGACGATAGGTTGACTTCTCGGTTTGCTGGCTATGGCTTAGATCAGGTCAGTAGATTGACGTTGTTCTCACTCAGCAAGTGCATCGCTTGAGTTGGCGTGTGCTCGAGACTGATAATTCTCATGTTCAGAGTGCAAGGCCGCCTATTCCAGGCTGTGGTCAGTCACTCACTCTTTCCGCATCGCCTGGCAGACATGTGCGAGATGGGATGGATCACAAAACGTGAAGAATGGATGCCCATAAAGAGTAGGGTCTTGAAGCAATCAAGTCTAATAAAGGACAGACCACAATGAACATTGATGGGAAGATACTACATATATTCGAACGTGCCTTGTGGAAGTCCTGTATGGATTGATATCTGTGTGGCGTTGGAGTCAGTTGACATCATCAGCCGGAAAAATAGCTGTCTCTCAAGATAATCAGTTGCCTATTTTTCAAGCGAAGTTAAGGGCATGTACAAAGCTGGACATGCAAGAAGTGGTGTGTGGTGTATCCCATTGGTGTTGACGGATTGACCAAAGTTCATTCAAAACCCTCTCTTTTAAGTTCAAGAACTGACCTCACGAAAATATTGTCTCTAATAGGGCCCATACACGATACAGACACGTCGCTGCAAAACCATAGCAACCATAAGTCTGTGCAAACATCCCTTCGCCGCACACGGAGCATACAATCTGCAGAGACATTAGTTTGTATCTTTTCGTCGTAGTCGTCGGGTCGGAAACATGACAGACACTGACAGACAATTTCTTTTAATTTTTGCATCATTTTATAATAGGCATCGGATTTTTTGCTGCAGATCATCCAAAATTCAAAAATGTTTGAATTCACGCAGACGGTCGCTGCGAACATGCGACATGAATACACACAACACAGACGGTCTGTGCAGACCTGTGCACAACAACAAAATATAAAGGTCTGCAGCGACGTGTCTGTGTCGTGTATGGGCGCTATAACATATTAAGATTTAAATCAAAACACACACTTTGTCGAAGAAATTTCTGAATTTTGAAAACGTTTGGGGAAAGTTTTTTTCACCGCACTTGTTTACAAGTCTTCCTCTAAACACTTCGATGTTGTCTCTTTCTGTTGAAAGCTTATAGCTCCTCACCACTACATGACAGAAGTGATCCCTCGTTTCGATGGAAATGTAGAAGTAGAAATGGTTGAACCCAAATGTTTAAGCCAGAGATCAAAGTAGTTTGACTTTAGTACTTGTCGGGATTGTATTAACAGCTTTGTAAGTAGGTCATTGAATTTTGAAAATACCTCTTCTGATGTAATGTTTTGAGGCCACTAAAACCGCATTTGATTGAAAATTATGTCCGATGCACTGAAAAATACAAAACTGAATCTACACGAAAATTGGGCAGAGAAGTCTTATGGAAAATGCTAGGCTTATAAGGAGAGGAACGTTTTCAAGATGTTTTCTTCGAACTTTTCTTAAATCGTTTGTAACTTAATGAAATATATGGCCAGTGAATCTTGCAGGATTCTCCAAAATGATTTTGAAATAGCTCATGACAACGCGTCGCTTTGCATGAAACTTTTTTGACTTTAAAGGTCTCAATGATTTCGTTACCGAACTTAATGGAGCAGCGAAAGTTCTCCATCGCCATCTTCTACAATCTGATAAATTTGGTAGGAATGTCGGAACTAGGCATGGCGGTATATAGCTCGTCTCTATGCACGCTGAATACGTTATGTGTGTTGATCTCCATTTCTTGGATCTTTTCAAGGATCTGCCATAGTGTGAAGATCTGGTCTATTAGGTGACTTTTCTGTCCTGACATAAGGACCTATCAGATCATTGACGTACGTTTTTAAGCGTTTACGAAAAACGACAGATAAAATCGTATACGCGAATTTAAGGTTCTCCTTTCTTGTTGTTCGGGCAAATGGTTCACATACTTCATTCATCGGTTATGCCTTCCCCAGACCATGTCTTACAGATAAATTGAAACACAGGTCCAAGAAGCCGGTTCCCAGCTGCTTTACAAATTTCAGCAGTACCGCACCAGCAGCTTTGTTTAACTTTAGTCTCAACATTGCTATATTGACCTTGCATAGATCGGGGGTAGGGAATTATTTTTTAACATCGTCTAAGTTGAGAGAAACCTTAAAAAAAAAAAACAAAAAAACAGACAAATTTAATTCCTTCAAATGATGTCCTGTTTGAGTTGGATGCCCTTGTTAAAATAGCAGAACATTTTGCTTTCAATAGACATTCTTCATCAGTGGAATTCGATACTTGAAACTTCACTAAAATACAAGAAGTAGTTAATTTGGTGGTTGGAACCTGCATCAATTGCCAGCAACGCGTAAGTTCTTTAATTTGTCATCCAAATTTTTGTTTCACAATACCAATGACTTTTTAACCAGAATTAAAAGAGCATTAAGCCAAGACGGAGATGATCAAAGCCTCACATAAAGAGAGAGGGCTCTATTATTCAATTGCGCTTTGAACAAAAAGAAACAGCGGTTGTCAAGACTAAATCTACGCCGACGTTATTGGTACTGTCAACTGCGAAGCCGGAGTATCGTATTCCTAGAACCGAACAGAAGAGTTGTTTAATGAACTTTAGAACACATTCCCCAGTTATTACATTCCTAGAACCGCACCAGGAAATAAAATCTGACAAAAAGTCAAATATTGTGGTGCAGAGTTCAAAAGTATTGTCTTGTATTTCAATTCGCACCCCCTGAAATGAGTTCTCATTATCAACAACGAACTTTTTAAATACCTGCCACAAGCAGAGAAACATTTAGCTTCACTCAATTGAAGTAAGCCAGTGCGACCGTTCATAACACGTTTCAGATTGATAACTTTCACCTAAAACCCGATTATAAAATTCCTGGAACCAAACCAGGAAATATTCTCTTTCCACAATTAAAATGAAATGAAGTTGAAAAGCGTATTCCTGCTTAACAGTTCCTACCCACATACAGCTTGTATTTCTGGCATCTACGTACTCGTACATATACCCACACCACAAGCAGAGAAAGATTGCATTTGAACCAATTGAACTACGGCTTTTTGGGTTTTAGTCCTTTAATTATCTTAGTTTTCAAGTCATTTATACAAACAACATTCACAGCCCTTCATAATTCACCTCTCGTTCAAATTCCGATCGTCATTTATTTTCCATAGATGACCAGTTGGTAGTCTAGGCCGTAGTACGGCCTGCTCTGGAAGGTCAAGTTGGCGTAGGTGAATCCAGGTCCGCCGGACATTAGGGTACCCCAGCTGGCAGTAGTATTGTATGCATAGTCGATTGCCTGAATACCAGTTATATTCACCTTATTCGTCTGGCCCTAAAAGCACAGCAGTTGGTCAAGAGCACTCTAAAGACCCACGGGATAAATGAGGAGACTTACTTTTTTCGGGAACTGCACATTCCTGTAGATTGCATATGGTGATGAGTTGTTGTAGACTCTCTCGGAAAGCAGAATCCTGTCCTTCGATGAAATAATGCCCCATGTGCTGCTGATAGCGTACGACGTCGCGGCGAAGGCGACTAGGATGGCGAAAACGATTGTACCAGTGTTCTTCATATCGATAGCTTTTCAAGAGTTGTCTACTGTCACTGACTTCTTCACCTGCAGTCAGCCGACTATTTATGCAACGAGTTAAGTGAGCACGCGTAATCTTATCTTCGTTTGATATCAGGTGACGGGAAGTGGCAATTCCCGAATTGAAAAACAAAAGTCGCGTTCTAGTGGTCTTATCGCATTTCCGAGAAAACCTTTCGAAGGGGTTAAGTAAGGTACCCAGCACTAGACGAGATTTCAAATTTCCGATAAAAAATATTTTTTGGCATCTAATTATAGAAAGAAAATTGATTATTCTCGAAAATTCGACAAAAATCATTTTGAAGGGGAATTAATTGAAAATTAAAATGATTTGTGAGTTTTTCCGAATGTTCCAACTGAAAGTGGAAATCGAAAAACTGAGAGTCAGAATTCTGCAAGCCTTGCAATTAAAAAGTGGATTCTGTTGCTTTTTTTTCTGAGGATTTTTGAAACACTACTGGAGTACTCAGACTCAAAACTGGTCCATTGTACTAACAGGTAGCAACTTACTCCAATGCCGTTAATTTGATCCCAACGGGAAATGGTGACTGGACCAGATTCGCCATTCAGTCGTCATATACAAGGTAGTCTCAACTATGTTTCAGATTGTTAGTCGATTAAAACGAAAAACATGTTACGAATTTTACTGGATTTCTTCTAACCCATATAAACTGCAATGGCACCGTAACTTCAACCGAAGAATCGTTAAATTCTATCAAATGAAACTAACCATTAAAAGGCGATCGCTTACTCAGGTCGCCCACATGTCGACTTCGAACTGCTCCATTGCCGAAAAAAGGAATATTTGACATTTAATTTAATAATATCTAATAATAATGATAATGGCGGCGCTACAGTCCGGGATGGACCTAGGCCTAGCTTTTCAGAAATTGTGTTTACATCTAGTAAGTCACTAATAACACAATCTTGACGAGCTGTTCAGAGACAGACATTTTTAAGAAACTTTTGTTCAAAATACTTTGGCTAGATTTTCTTGGTAAGATTAAATATCCAACTAAGACAACTGATTATTTTTAGAAGTCCATTACAGAGTAGCAATAATTTTTCTTTTTGACTTAGCAACTTAGCAACCCGCTCGCACATAATTTTAGAGCAACCATAAAACAAAGTAAAATGTAAACTTTACTACACATGGACTTGGGTTTCGAAAGGAACATTGTTTTATGCGAAATGCATTTATTAACATTTTTTTATTTATTTCTTTATTAAATAAAAACTATTACAAAAAAGACAGACTTATCGAAAGTTCAAACAACAAACATCTTTTCGTGCAATGTTACTGATAAGACTGATGTCTGATCTTCAATAGGACGAGGAACACTATAAGTACTCCTTAGTTGCGGTAATAAAAAAATCTCTGAAATAGCGTAGTGGGTAAGTTTTCCGACTCCTTTTCAGACCAATTTCATTACACCAATCTTCTCAAACTTCGCCATTTGAGGTGAGCAAGTAATTTTTCCTCATGAAAGAACAGTTTCATGCACAATTGGAGTGGTTGCTGTAAATGCTAAATGCCCAAGCCAACCACAAACTGTTGCGTCACTTAAAGAAAAAAAAAAATAATTAATTGCAACATCAAAAAAATAAAAACACCGGAAACACTCCTCATGCTGGAGTTAAGTTCATCGACTGATACTTATGCAACCACTCGAACTGATACTCATTGCAACCACTCGAACAAGATCGCTAGATAAAATTGATGCACGTGAAAAGTGTAAGAATGTAAATAAAAACACTTCTCGTCTTCTCTGAAGTCTGATAAGACGATGTGAGATAAAGCATCGTCTACTTATCAGTGAAATTAAATGCAAAATGCATTTCAATGTAAAATACTTGCACACAGTTTACTGTCGACACTTTCCCTCATTTGACTTGGAAATCATTTACTATTAAGATAAGAATTTAATCGAACATCGAAAATATTGAAATTAGAGAAGAAAGCATATACAGCCTTAGCCAATGGTATTAGGCACCCTTTAAGATTCATCATATCTTCAAAAAGCAAAAAAATAAATTAAATGAGAGGAATAAATAAAATCTCACTTGTACATCTGGTGTCTCTAGACGACTTGAGGCAGTGGGGATAAGTATTGATTTCACCAGAAATCAATTAGCTAGTACTGAATATGAGCAAGAGAAGCGACGATGATATCAAGACCCTCAGCTGATAAAGCTTAAGTAGACTTCACTCAAATCGATTGATTAAATATGTAATCAAACAAAGGTTTATTTACAGCAACTCTAGAATGTTATATTTTTGAATGTTCATTCCTTGAAAATGCACGGGCATTAATTTCATCTTGAGGATGCAATTTGCGGGACATGGAATCACTGGCAACAATTATAGAATACTGGTTACAAGTACTAACACCAAGCTGTAAAACCTAGCTGATAAACTGGGATAACTGAAATGCTAAAGAGTTGCTCAATCTTAATGAACGGATAGATTAATGAAATCTACTTCAGCTGGTAAAGATAAGGAATTGTCATTTGAGACAAACTTTTGGTCCAGTGGAAGGTGGCCAATGGCATATTCGAATACTGAAATTAAATGAGAGCGCACATACACCCTTAGCCAAATGTATTAGGCAACCTTTAAGATTCGTTATATCTTCAAAAAGCAAAAAAATTAATGAAATGGGAGGAAACAAAAACATCGTTTGTAACCTCAGATAGTGTCGCCATAAACCATAAAATTCAAACTAATTACTTCCGATCAGTGATTTGGCAGCAAAGACAAAGAAATAAGGGTGCCTAATACATTTGGCCAAGGCTGTACCTAACAGTAATCAAATAAGACCTCTATAGCCAACTTATTTCAGCAGAGTGAGTTGACTATTAAATACTGGCCCCGACTGCGTACTGAATTCATATAATTTTCCATCTTAGGTAGCACAAAACTAATATCACAGAAATTGATTAACTCTTGAAGGATCAGAACCCAGGTCGATACATTTTTTTTTATTTTATTTATCTTTTTTTTTCATTTCATTTTATTTTATTTTATTTTTATTTTGTTTTATATACCTTTTTGTAATTTGTTTTACTGGGTCTTTGTTTAAATAAAGGGGTCTTGCAAGCAACAAGAAAGAAGTGCATTTTTGGCTTTTATCTGGGGTGAGTATTACTTACTCTTCTATAGCTGATCTTTCTCAACAGAATTGTTGAAAACGGTGTTTTGTGTTATTCGAAGTCACCATCAAAAACAAACTGTAAGTATAAAAGGTGATCATGATCAAGTGGCAGCCTCTGCCCGTGATTCAAAGAGCGATATCTTTTAACGACAATTTTTATAAAAAATTCACAAATTTTGTCTGTTATTTCAAACATGATGCGATGCTTCGTGATAAGATGTTATCAACACTCTCTACTACTGTCAAATACCAACTAACAAATGTCAACCGAATGCAAATGGCGGGGAAACAAAATCGACCTAAAACATAAAAGATACGCTGTTGTTTCCAATTCCGTGCTACGTGTCCTTCCTGATCAGACCAAGGGAATAAGATACCCTTTATCGACGACCTTAAAATGAGTACGGTATTAGAGGCGTAGTGGGTAACTACGCCGGCTGCTGCGCGAAAGTCTAGGCTCGATTCTCAGCACAGACACCTTTTATATTTCGGAGGTCCTCTTCCCAAGCACTTCCAATGCTTGGAAGGTATAGCTATCAAAAAATAATCTATCAAACACCAGTGTTCGGAGTTGGCATAAAACTGTAGGTCCCCTGTACTCGTAAGATAACAGTAGTATACACAGCACGAGTGTTTAACGTAGGAACTAAACACTTGTTCCTTGAGGTCTACCCCGGAACATTGTGCACGTATAAAGAAAAGTATAGCTTGGGTCATCGACTCAATTCTCTTTATACAGGGTACACAAACGATGGTAATTATGGTCCAATTTCCAAAGCAGTCGACACCACACACATTCATAGTAACAGCTAATTGAATTTAGTATAGCCACTGGACGTTTTTTTTTGTTCCACGTCCAGTGGCTATCCTATCCTTTAGTAGAATAAATCGATAGCAGGACGAGTATAACACAACTGTAATTAAAGAAATGATGGCAAGCCTATGGAGCGAGCAAAAAGTCTGCCATCACTACGAACATCTAGGTTAAAGTGGCCAACTTATGCCCATTGTGCTACGAACATCTAAAAGTTAGTAGATCATTCTTCATATAGTTTACAAAGCCGCCCCAAAACTAATCTACATCAACAAATACCCACTCCACTAAGCCAAGTCTATCATTCCCTTAAATTGGCCCTGAAATCCTATGCATCTGTAGACTTCCTTAATCCTCTATACAACTTGGTCCATAATTGATTGTTGCAACACCGCACTATCCTCTGTCTACTTTGTACCCAATTTAAGACCGACATTCAACCATAAATCACAACGTCTTCCCGGAAAAGCTCGCTCCATCAAACAGCAACAATCACCTCATCAATTTTCATTCCGCCGAGCACTCTGCCAAGTACTATTCTGGCGTCTAAAGTGGCAGCATCACAAAAAAGTATCTCCCGCCAAAGACACAAAAAACAAATGCACCACGGAAGTACATGCATGCATCCTTGAAAATTTCCATCCGTTGTCTGAAGTTTGCGGCGTCGCTGTGCACGCTCAATTGTCTGAACTTATTGCATCCTTAAACTGGACTACTATTAATCTTCCTCCTGTTGGATGCAGCAGAGAACAGCACAAGAATAAGGACTATCCAGTCGTCACTCCTGCTACCGTCCGTTGGACTAAATGTAAGGCAAGACATCGCCCTTTTTGCTTCCTTCTGCCACTGATATTCTAGAAGGTTCTCTATTATTTCCTTATGCTTGTGTCCTTCTGCCATACATAGTTGCTTCCAACCCATCCTGAAACACAGATACGAGTATATCATGCATCCTTCCTGAAAGACTCTCATTTGGGATATGATTTCCCCCTTTGTCATGGTTTCCGGCTTCTTCGAAATCAATTCATAGATACGCCAATTCAATTGCAGAGAGCAGTCTGATTTCTGCTCTCCTCCTTTGTAGTGAGCATATTCGTCCTTTCGAAACCTCTGAAGCAGGATCTCGTTGTTGCAACGTGAACATCGATTCCTGCGTATAATGTTTCAAGATTCCTCTGGAGATATGTGCTTGCCTTGGCTCGCTTTAATTTAAACTTTTTTTCTGGCAGCCCTCAGCTATTGTACAGCGACGTCAATTAACCCAGCGCTAGTCGAATCCTTGAAGGAACCATTGGCAGGTCAATTTGCCTTTATTCACTTCCTTTGGGTAACTTCGCATATAAAGTGCATTTCATCCCCTCAGGACGAAAGCCATTAACTTAATTTCTTTTCTTTTCCCGGAAAAAGTTTATTTTCATAAATTTTCAGCAGTGAGTGGGGAGCAAAAGAGATCCAGCGATGGAGGTGAATATTGTCAGACATTACCTGTCGGGGCTGGCGTGGGTGGGAAAGTTTTGCAATGTTGCAATCTCTGCTTGCTTGTTTTGGTGAAAAAAAATTAAGTGGGCGTGCTTCATTTAAAGCTGTACTTTCATCCGGATAAGGATAAGGATACTTTTAAATGCGGCGAAGAAATGAAAAAGGCCGGCAAAGGAAGCATACATTTTTCTTTGTTTATGCAAGTGAACCGTATATCTCTAGGAAAATATTTTGACGTTAATGGAAAATAATAACGATCATTTGCAGTAAAATTCCCGTCGCAATTGAATCTGTCACTCATGACTGAGTGGGGTTTGAGCTTTTACTCTTTCACTGATTCTATCACTGGCTGCGAAGCTTTGGTACTGCGACTCCTGCTCTGTATCTCTGTGGATCTGTGGTTCGGTGGCTCTGTCGCTCTGTAGCTATATGGCTCTGACTCTGGCTCTGGCTCTGGCTCTGGCTCTGGCTCTGGCTCTGGCTCTGGCTCTGGTTCTGGTTCTGGCTTTGGCTCTGGCTCTGGCTCTGGCTTTGGCTCTGGCTCTGGCTCTGGCTCTGGCTCTGGCTCTGGCTCTGGCTCTGGCTCTGGCTCTGGCTCTGGCTCTGGCTCTGGCTCTGGCTCTGGCTCTGGCTCTGGCTCTGGCTCTGGCTCTGGCTCTGGCTCTGGCTGTGGCTCTGGCTCTGGCTCTGGCTCTGGCTCTGGCTCTGGCTCTGGCTCTGGCTCTGGCTCTGGCTCTGGCTCTGGCTCTGGCTCTGGCTCTGGCTCTGGCTCTGGCTCTGGCTCTGGCTCTGGCTCTGGCTCTGGCTCTGGCTCTGGATATGGCTCTGGCTCTGGCACTGGCTTTGGCTCTGGCACTGGCTTTGGCTCTGGGTCTGGCTCTGGCTCTGGCTTTCCGTCTGGCTCTGGCTGTAACATTTTTCTTGCATCAATTTATTACGAACCCTTAAACATCCTTCTTCTAAGGATGCGTCACTTTTCATGTTTTGACGCTCTATTGGCAGGAATTCTCACGGGGAACACACCCTTGCTTCCGTAGACACTCCATGTTGATTCTGTTGTACTTTCATTGAGAGTAAATAATTGCAAATTCCTCATCAAAAGATAATTCATCTCAACTCTAGAGCTGAACCTGACGCCATAAGACAACAAACAGTACACTCAAGTCCACTCTAAACTCCGTGGCTGCTATTCTCTTTCCTCAGGCAGGGCCAAAGATTAGGTCCCTAGAAGTACACTAAGGAAGCAAATAGAAGATAACAAAGTTGTGAAGTCGAAGAAATGGTTTCCTTTTTTGTAAGTACCTTCGTTTAGTTTTATTTCATTCACTTGAGATCGTCCTCGCTTTCTTTTTGTTTCCTGTAATTCCATTTCTTGTCCATTCATCTCGCTTTGATACCCGACTGCTGCAGGTCTTTCTTGTGACAGGACGTCCCACGTTTCTCCTTAGCCGTTGTTGGCCAGAGGAAGGATGCGCGTTGATGGCTTATGCTGATAAACTGGTGGACAGCTCATCGGGATAAGGACTTTGTATGCAAAAAGCTTGCTTTGGTATGGAGTCAATGAGAAGTTAATTAGAAGTGGAATTAATCTTGTTGTCGTTGTGAAGTATTTGCAAATTAGCCTTTGCGGGTAGGGTTTTGTCTTACAAACGCAAATGGAATTAACGTGTGTTCTCATTCCCTTTGTTTCCGACGAACGACGCAGTTGGGATACGTAAGGATTCGCAGTAACTTATTCCGGCTGCATGGATGTTGGAAGTTAAGGATTCATTGGTGGTAAATATCTTCGACTGCTTGAAGGAGGACATGTAAACATTTCTTGTTGTCCCTTCAGTTCTCGGTTTAGTGGACCCATTGTGATGCTGAATGGGAAGATCGCCCCATTCCTCCATATTTTGGCGTAGTACTACGTGGTGTCTATTTATTCAGTTGTCCTGCAAAGCTATGAAAGTGGTTTATTGGCTATGTCATCGTGAAAGAAAATATCTGCCAGTTTTCCATATCTGAATTGAGAAAGGCTGGGCAGTAACATAGTGAGGAGTGTCCTCTTGTTCCTCTTCGTCACACCTGCACATATTGTTACCGGTGAGCCCAATTTTCATGACGTGATTTCTCTGACGATTATGAACAATAAGTGCTCCACTTAACTTCGCGAAGAACCTTTCCTCGCTCTAAAGAAGTCTAGATTCCAAGAGATTTTACAAGAGACTAAAATGTGTCACCTACTGTGTGATTTCCGATTTTGTCCTTAAGTCAGTGAATGGTGGTTTGATCTATTATATTGCTTAAAATGGGTCAATTTTGGATTATTTTCTTGCAAGTCGATCACCTGTCTCACTGCCTGCTGTGTCCCTGTATCCATCAAGTCTCTAGATTTACAACGTCTGATAAATCTGTGTTGGGTTTGAACACAGGGACATAGCAGGCAGTGAGACAGCTGATCAACTTAAGACAGCACACGATTAAATTCGACTTCATTTCCGTTGGATTGTCGTTGGATGGTCACATCAAGTAACTGAAAGCTTTTATGCTTTTCACCGTCCCGTCGAGTCGAGCTAGTGATCCTAGATATATCTACAAAAATCGTAGCACGTACCGTAGCACATCGTAGCACGTACCGTTATACCAGCTAAAATGATCTAAAATGGGTCTGACGGTAAACGAGGGCAAACCCAGGTACATGATTTCATCGAGAAAGGACGTACAACATCAAAGACTTGGCCAGAACGTCACCGTAGACAGCTGTAACTTTGAGGTAGTGATGGACTTCGTCTATATCGGCTCTGCGGTAAGCAGTACAAACAACATCAGTACCGAGATCAATCGCAGAATAACTCTTGGCTGCCGCTATTTTTTGGGCTCCAAAGGCAATTGAGTAGTAGAGTTCTCTCTCGGAAGACCAAACTGACTCTATACAAGACCTTAATCATCCCAGTCCTGCTGTACGGCGCAGAGGCATGGACAATATTTCAAGCCGATGAAGAGGCACTGAATCTTTTCGAAGGTTTCTGCGCGCGAACTTTGGTCCGGTTTGCGTTGATGGCATTTGGAGGAGAAGATTCAACCACTAACTCTATGGGCTGTACAGCGACATTAGTCTAGCCACGCGTCTACGGATCCAACGCCCAAGATGGCTAGGCCATGTAGAGCGTATGGACAGCATGCTCCAGCCCGAAGAGTCTTCGACTCGTCGACCTCGCCTTGTGTGCGCCACCTTGAACGTGGACGTCATCTGTTGCTTTGTCCCACAGGCTTAACGTCCACGTTTAAGGTGGCGCACACAAGTCGAGGGTGACCTCCGCCGGCTTGGTGTACGAAACTGGAGACAGCTGGCGAGAGATCGTGCTGGCTGGGGAAGCATATTGGGTGAGGCCAAGGTCCACCTCAGACTGTAGCGCCCTAAGAAGAAAAAGAAGAAGAGCATACTCACGTCGCTGTGCAGCTCATACCGTTTTGTTTAAAATCCTGCTTCTTCAATCACCATCAAAAAAGGTTTAGAGATCGCTCGTTAAATGTTTCATGACCAAGGGATTTTCAATCCGTTTCCGATACAAGGATTGGCAGGGGATATTATACATATTATTATACTACAAATTCTGATGGTGAAGAATTCTCCTCAATGGTTCCTTCCCACTAAACAAAAATAAACAGAAACAATAAAATCAATTTCAAGTTCGTTACGTCCTCACTTCTTCGTTATGAATTGTTTCAGATTTTTCAGATATTCCTAGCACACCAACATTTTCTTCTTCCCGGACCTTTTTTTCCAATCGATAAAGTTGCAAAGAACTGCAATTTATTACCATTTTTCCTCCCTCATGAGATACAAATAGATTGTGTGTTCTTACGTACACATAGCAGAAAAAATCTGCGTTCACCTCCTGAATATGCACGTGATTGACTTACTTACAGTTTCAGATAATTGCGTGGTTTGTCCGCTGTTTGTGAACTTGACATAGAATGGTCAGCGCAGCAATGCTATACTCCTGGATCCGTGCTTTTTGTTCTCGTTAAATATGCAACCTTAACCGATAAAACTTTTGCAATTTCCGATAGCAAGCATCTTTCACTCGTTTAATTCTTCCTGGGGAATAAATACATTTTCTTTCGCTGTCACTGATCACTTAGCATACTGCAACAATTGCCATTCAAGTAAAAGCTGTCAACGTTAATACTTTACCTTGATTCGGCTGACATTCTGCAATTGAACTTGACATGCCCGTATGAGTGAGAGTGTACGACACACGACACGATTTCTGTACATGAGGAGCATGAAGTTGCAGTCTTGTAATGAGACATCCTTTTGCTTTCTTCCCTTTGCCTCGTCACGAACCTTGATGGATTCCTCAATTGAATTGCATTCATGGCGTAGAGGATGCTAAGCTGTAAATTGCTTGAAGGAACAGCATCCAGCAGCTTGTAAATCGAAAAGAAAATATTTTTCATTTCTCCTTCCATCCTTTCACAATTGCAAGGACTTTGAGGAAGCGAAAGCTGAATGGTTGCAGAAACTGGGTGGTAATGAAATCTTGTAAATGTGCAAGGACACAACGGGTTGCAAGAGGTGGACTGGGTTGTGGGAGTAACTACTGTTTGTTAGTTTTTTCAGTTTTCTTCTTTGAAACTGTTGTTCTGTGCTTGTGTATCCTTGGCTGTTTCGTTTTTGTGAGAACTTTTGATTTTTCAGGTTGTTGTGATGGAAAAACTTGTGTTTCCAACGCAGAAAGTTTCCTCCAAGGTTTCATCGACCAATTGATAAAATATTATCAGAAAAAATTCCCTAGGGTGGGTGGGGAGACGAGTTGATGTTTATTTGTTTTTGAGTATATGCGCTCGGTGTGGCATGGAAGGGCCTTTTTGAAATAAGGAAAGTGGGGGAAGTAGTGAAAGAGGCTTTTAAAGTTGCAAAGTTTTAAATACATTTATTAAAAAAATTGCTTCCGCAGTTGTTTTTGGAATATTTTCGCCTGTTCAATGCAGGAAATGTACAAAACAGCCAACTTTCGAATAGTCTTGATACCGCCTTGAGTGTTGACGAATTGGGCTGGACGGGGTAGTTGGTATCGTTTTCCTAAGGGAGTAGAAACGACGGAATGAACATTTTTTACTTGACAGTGGAAAATAAGGCACAAAGGGTTACATTGAGGTCAGCCCTCACGTATTTCTTTTAGAATGGCAATCGCAACACGATTGTCCAGCTAGCACGATCATTTACCAGATGTCTTCAGAGCCGCAGTCCAATTTGAATGATGAACATATCTTTCAACTAGTGGTGCCCGACACGGTATGTGTGGTCATCCCCTTCTACTTTGTTTTTTCGGGTTAAACTGGAAAACACTCCGAGCCAAATCTGTAGTGCATATTTGCTCTACATGGCCTAGCCCTTTCAGGCTTTGCAACACCACAAAGGTCAAGCGCAGTACCTTACTGTTGAACCATTCAACTCTATTATTAACCTTTAAATCTTTACAGCCCAGTTAATTTTTCTCACTGAGATCTCTCAGCAATTATTCATATTAAAAGTAATTCATCTCGCAGGAATCTGTGTGAATGAGTTGAAGTCCATGAAGAGGATGAAGACCAACAGTCATTTGATGTGGCATTTATTTATTGTTGATGAACATTCTGTGCAAATGTTATTTAATACAGGATGAACCCAGAGTCTATTTCCTATGTAGGTTAGGTTAAGAGGCTGCTAGCGAATTCACCAGCACACTTAGACCACGTTGGTCCAATGTGATACCCACTGATCGTTCGCTCCAGTGATAGTGATGTTCATTTCATCCCAACAGCAAATGGTGACTGGACCAGATTTGAAAAACCGGATGAAAGCGTATTAACTTTCACTGGGATTCGAACCTTGGACCCCCTTAACTTAGGGCAGGCATTTAACCAACAGCGGCATCCAGTCACTATGTAAATCTGGAGCAACTTTTGAATGAAAAGATAGAAACTAATGAAATAAATTACAAATAATAATTTATTCCATGGACATTTTTCTTATTATGTATGGAAAATTACATCGGGTCCCCATTAAAATGCAGGCACTTATGGGCTCTTTTCATAGCACTTTCCATGACTTTTGAAGTGTTGTCGGCGTAATTTGCGCGATTTCTTCTCGAATGTTAAGTTTCAGATCCTCTATACTGTGTGGTTTGCTAATGTTAACCTTTTCCTTCAGGCAACTCCATAAAAAATAGTCTAGAGCCGACAGATCAGGCGATCGCAGTGCCCATTAAATATCATAGTTTTTTGAGATAATGCGATTTCGCGCAATAAGTTCATTGTCTCGCCAGCGGTGTAAGCGGTAGCTCCGTCTTGCTGAAATCGCATTAGCTCAACGTTGTTGTCTGCTTGCATGAGTGGACAAAAGAAGTCCTGAAGAATTGTTCTGTAGTTATACCCATTAACTATAACGCTTGCACCCGCATAGTTTTCAAACAAATATGGTCCATAAGTCTTACGCGAGGTTAGGTTAGGTTAAGTTAGGAGAGCTTTATGCTGTTGCCAGCAATTACACCCAGAAGCCGTGAAGGTCCATTGTGTATGTCCTGTAAGGATTGCATGCTTACCGAGATTTAACGCAGGGTCAGTATGCAATTACCAAAACCAACCTGTTCTAATTCGAAATTTCTTTATGTCAGGGATCTGTACCTTCGCCACATCGCTGAGCTCGTGAAAGAACCTTGCTTTCAAGTGAGTGAGCCGTCGTTCTTGTAGAGCAGGGCCATGGCAAAGGAGATGCTCCACTGATCCAATTTCTTCTTCATCCCTACAGCTCCTACAAAATCTTTCGCCGGGAGCTTTATTCTCTTAGCCATTGTACCGATCATGCAGTGGCCAGTGAGATGCGTATGATTTTCTTATTGTTGGACATGAGGAATTTGGTCTTGTTGATATCATATTTGGGCGAGGTTACTCCACACCAAACTGTAACACGAAGTGAGTGTAAGGGACGTTGATGGATAATTTTGGGATTCTTTGTGCCCCGAATTCTGCAAATTTACTTGTTACACTGAGATGAAAATGCGCCTCTTCGCTCACCATTAAATTTCATAAAAATTCTTGGTCATTTTTGGCGATGTTAGGAACGGTTCTGCAGTAATCCAAACGTTGTTCTGGCTCAGTACGATTTACTCGTAGTTGTTGAACCAACTGGATTTTGAGATTTTGCAGATCTTTCCTCAAAATCCGACAAATCGTGCCACGCGATATGCCTAACTGTGTTGAACGTCGTCGTGTCGATGTTTCAGAATCCGCTGCAACACTTTCACTAACGACCAGAATGTTTTGGGTCGATCGTCCATAATGAGGTCGATACGCCTGATATCGCCAGTTCCCATATTCAAATATTGCTCAAATTTGGTCATTAACACGAATAGTGAGAGCTGTTGAAGAATTTCAAACTTCATAAAATTGCCGGCAGGGACGTTGAGTGTAAATTATTGACTGAATATTTTCAAAAATAATACGACGATTTGCATTCGCTGTGCGATCGTGTAGTGCTCCATGTCAAATCGCCCAAAAAATGCTTAAAAATAACTATAAATAAAAAAATTATTAATTACAGTGGACGCTCAATATAGTGTACTAATAAAAACCGGGCCTGTTCACTGGAGCGAGGTTGTTCGTTGTAACGAGCGTGGGCTGCTTAGAGCAAATTTCATCAAAATGCGTATGTTTTGAAGTACAATTCATCAAAAGTAGAATATAATTACAATTTTTCTTTGCAATAACTAAAAATACAAAAACTACTCACCCGTAAAAAAACGTAAAACGCGACAAAAGTAAGACAATCCTTATCCAAGCAACACGCACTTTGCATTTGCTTCAAACAACCCCAAACAGTGTATTATATACATAACATAACTAATCGTGCAAGATTTTCGCACAACACTATGAGTAGAACAAACGGTATAAAATGTTTTGTGTTCACTATATTGGAATGTTCACTATATCGAGCATCCACTGTATTTACATAGGAAAGATAATTTTGGCCTAACCTCGTACTCTGCTTTGGCCACCTGAGCCCTGGCCGGTGAGTTTTGCACAATTTTCTCAGAAACGATGTTTAGAAAGCCATATGACAGCCTTGTCGAAAACCTTTTTAACATTGAAGGTCTTGGTGAGATTGTTATTGACCTTGTTGGAGTGGTGAAAGTTCTCCATCCATCAGTCTGACGAATTTGACGAATAGGACGCTGTCTATGCAAGCTGTCATATAAAGCCTTGGGTTACTAACCGGATCTGCCGTAGTGTGACGATTTAGTCAATGGGGGTCAATGGACTGATATCACACTGATAAGGACCGATCACATTACTCACGAATTGTTTTAGGCGCTCACATACAACGGCAGAAAAGATCTCAATAGATGGCGCAGTCAAGGGCGTCTCCTTAGTTTTTGATCGGGCAAACGATACTGAGAATCCACTCATCGGGCATGCTTTCCTCTGACCATATCTTACAGTCGAGCAGGTGCATGCGCCCAGCAATTTCATTTCTAGCTGCTTCTTTCTTTTCTTTATTTTTTTCAAATTTCTTCTAGATTCCTATTGACAAGGCCTTAATTATTGCGACATTCTGACTTTTTTTAAGTTTCAATTGCCGTTGCCACTGCACTTTTTTTAATACCTTAGATTTCTATAATCTTCACAGGTGTATATTTAGCAATCGTGTTCTACTTCTCGTCCTAACATAATCAACCCAACCCAATAAATTGTAACACTTCACTACACGTGGTAAACGTTGCTAACAAAACAAAGAAAACGGGAAAAAATGGAATAAGAACGTGTAGAATTTTGTATCTTCTTCCAATTATATCGCGGATGGATAAATAAGAAACATTTGCCACGATTGAGCTTTGCAAATTAGCACTCTTGAAGGGAAGCGAAGAAAGTGTTGCCTTCTGGGTTTGTGCACACCCTCATCTTACCCAAAGACCCTCTCAACAATCTGAAGTGGGAAGCATCTCTAACCAAAGGGAATTGTTTACTCGTAAATGTATCTCAAAGATTATGCTGTTTCGGATGTTATGAGTGGTAATTTATTTTATTCGTCTCCTTGACGTTGAGTTCAACAGCTAGGACGATTTGGGGCTCAATATGGGGTGCCCTCGGTATCCCATCATCCGCCCACAATCACCTCGTCCCTTGAAGGGGAGTAATGCAATTCATTTTTATCTGGAACAATATTATCCCCAATGTTCCCTCAGCACATTGTATTGGTACGAAGAATACAATTCCAGCGCATCCCTGTCATTGTTGGACACGCTTGTCCTTCCTTGATATCGTTGCCTTCTGCCATTCGGGCGTTTGCCTTCCAATCTCCTCTTCACTAATCCTCGCTTTTTTCCTTCTTTCACTTGAAGAAGGAGACAGGTGGGTGGTGCGAGGGTGAACCGGATGTGTGAGGAGAACAAATCTCATTTTTCTTCCTTCAAGAAGTTATCAAATTTTATTGTGGGATATTTTTATGACAACGTCTCTACCCTCTCCAGTTATGCGGCCACATTTTTCAGGTTCTTCCTCTCCCCCTTGTCGGTATCTCGATCTCTACTCATGTATGGTCACGGTGGATTGCATTGCTGGACAACAAGAAGAGATGTGCTGGTGCCGGAGGACTGGACAGGACTGACCGTGCGTCGGTGTGATTTAGGGGAGAGATTCGGTTTTTATGAGTGCCACCTGCAAAGTAGTCAACTTGATTTTCGAAACTTTCACATTCTGCCAGAGGGATGAAGAAGGAATGATGGAAGAGATTGGGCGGGTAAATGTGGGTGCCGTAGAAAGGAGATGAACTGACTGTGTGTGGGGGAGGACAGGGGAGAAAGTTTATTGCATCAATAAAGATGGTAGAAGAAGTGAAGTGCTCTACGGACGAGTTCCATTAATACAAGGAAAAGGTGGTCTTGAAATGCAATTTTCTCTTGTGATACATTTTCGAATGGATTCAGTTAAATGGCAGAATGGACGAATACTCGTACGAATGGGGTCATCGATGTGTTCCTAGAGCGAACACGACAATACTTGTAGGCAGTGCTTTGTTTCATCAGTTTTATTGCTTCATTAATGGCAGAGTGGAATTATCGGGCTTTGTGTTGTTCCACTCAAGTGCGAACAAGTCTCACAGGACACAGCTAAAGTGGGTGCAGTTGAATGGAAATAATTTACGAATTTGGTAACAAGTCTGTTACTTTAACATATATTTATGGGTTTGATTTTTTTATTCTTGTAGACTTGCAACAGGAATGTGGTCCACCTCTAGATGTTTGATTTTGCTGAAGGGCTATGAGACAAGAAGGAAGATTGAACATTTTGCTGGGTTATGCATTTACCTTAAATGGAATGGCAACGTTGTGTAAAGGCATCTTATTGAAGACAAGTCTTTAAATTTAATTTTCTAAAGAAAATGTTGCTTAATTCCTCATATTTAGTTTTACATTTGGTGTTAAATTAAGGCCAATACTCACGAATGTCTTGAAGTTTATTAAACAAGATTCTTAGCTGTTTCAGAAAATGCATCCAAATTTCCTTCGAACATTTCACAATAATTCAAGTTTGTCGAATACAATTTTGCAATAATTGCTTGCATTCCAAGCCCGGTTGTGTGCATGTTAACCTGCACTATCACAAGTTAATTGTGGCAGTAAGTCTCAGCGGTATGCACGCCCAATATCCAAGGGGGATGCATATGCATATCCAAATATCCAAATATGCATATCCAAGGGGGAACATAGATTCTCTGAATGCTACGCTGCTCGGTCAGGATATGAGATTAAATACTAAATATTATGATCGCTCCTTGGAATTTCTTTCGTCCCGCACTATCTCAAAGAATTTCTGCCTATGGTGACGTTAACCACGATGTTGTGTGTCCTTCCTTGATGACTAATACTTAATTTAGGGGACAGAAGAGCGAGTCTTAAGACTATTTCGTAGGGATGATTTTGAGAGGTGGAAGTCGAATTAGCGATGTTAGCAAAACGTAACATTCTGGAGATAGGGGAGCTTAAGCCATAATTAGTACGGTGTGATCTAACGCGGAATAGAAAAGTAGACCTTAGGTAATGGGAATTGGTGCTAAAGGAGAAGTTCGAGTAGCTGGGGTCAATCTGTGTGACCAGTAAGTAGTTGATGGAGGAAGAGTAAATCTGCAGTTTCTCGACGATTTTCAAGAAATTCGAGATGTATAAGTTTTAGGCGTTCCGAACAAGGGGGCCAATTAATTCTGTCAGCCCAGTTGAGATCGCGAAGGGCAAAACGCGCTGGACGGCTTCGATGGAACCAGACCGGACTGGCATAGTCAAGAATAGGTCCAACGCAGGTGACATACAGAGATTTAGTGACATAGGGCTTTAAAAATTCTTGTGACCAGCGTTTAACAAAGCCTAGTGCAGAGTTAGAAGGGTCTGCCTTCCTTAGGATCGGTCAAACGATGCTGAGATTACATCCCTTGGGCATCTCATCTCTCCCAGTTTTAAAAATTTCCGCAGGCAGTCCATCGGCGCCAGCAGCCTTGTTGGAATTCAGCTTGGCTATTACGTTCGAAAATTTCACTGAGGTCGGGAGGACTGAATTCTTGTCTGTCGTGGCCTATGTATGTAGGATGGACGATTTTAAAACTCCGTATTATTCCAACTTGAGGTAGTCAAGGACTTTGTCTACCTAGGTACCGGTATCAACTCAGACAATGACACCAGCGCTGAAATCAAACGAAGAATAATTCTTGCTAATCGCTGCTTCTTTGGGCTTGGAAAGCAATTGATAAACAAAGCCCTCTCTCGAACAACCAAGGTAACCCTGTACAAGACCTTAATCGTTCCAGTCCTGCTATATGGAGCAGAAGTATGGACTTTGTCAAAAGCTGATGAGGTTGCTCTTGGCTGCTTTGAGAGGAAAATTCTTCGGGTGGTTTTCGGTCCCGTCTGCATAGAGGGTGACAGAAAGAGAAGATAAAACAACGAATTGTACGAGCTGTTCAGCGACATCGACTAAGCCAGAAGGGTGAAGATCCAAAGATTGAGATGGCTAGGTCATGTAGAGCGAATGGAAGCCAATGCTCCGGCCCGAAAAATCTTCGAATCCACCTCCGAGGGACGGCGCAGTAGTGGAAGGCCGCGACTCAGGTGGCGCACGCAAGTGGAAAGGGACCTCAACCAACTGTGCGTGCGAAACTGGAGGCAGCTAGGTAAAGATCGAGCTGGCTGGAGACGCTTGTTTGTTGAGGCTCAGGTCCACCCCGGACTGTAGCGCCACCTTAAGTAAGTAAGTAAGTAAGTATTACTTCAACTTATGCCTTTAGGCTCAGGAGTAGTAAAGTCCTCGCTTTTTCGAAAAAGTTGACTTTACCCTTCAACATCCAAATCCTCCTATATTTCAAATTTAATGAAGAAGTTGGGTTAGGTTAGGACTGGATAGCGCAATTGGTTAAGTGCCTGTCCTAAGTTAGGGGGGTCCAAGGTTCGAATCCCAGTGAAAGCAAAGTTAACACGTTTTTATCCGGTTTTTGAAATCTGGTCCAGTCACTATTTGCCGTTGGTATCAGATTAACGGTACCATCACTGGAGCGGTCGGTCAGTGGTAGCAGTCTGACTGTGGGTATCACAATGGACCAACTTGGTCTAAGTGTGCTGGTGAATGTCACTAGCAGCGCCCTAACCAAACCTAGCCTGATGTAGAAGTACTCGTGTTAAGCCTCTTCACCAGAAGACTATGACAACAAAAGTATGGGACATGTGGACACATTAAAAAGAACTAGTTTAATTACAACGTTTTGGGAAACCGCCGAGTCTAACGAAGTAGAACAGTCCTGTCCTAGAGCATTTCCTAGTGCACTTTAACTAAATCCCGTGACTTTGATGGATAAAAAGCGCCGTTAAAAGTTCATCCCTAGCTGGAGCTATCTAAATGCGTTTTTGACAAGGTGACCCATTTAAATTTCCATTACATTACAGATTCAATATTCTCTGAAAGAACTGTATATGCTTTACCCGGACTGTAGATAAATAAGATGACCAGTACATAAATAAATTCAATCAACTTCTTAGTCAAACGCACTCTGTCAGTCTTCTGTCACGTTAAGTCATCGTATCTCAAAATGGCAATGCAACGAACGAACGAACCAATTCAGCAACAGCAAGCAATCCACAATTGCTCCCTTATCAGTGCCCTACTCACAGACTCAGCTTTCTAAATTGACTTATGTATTTCGTTCCGCATTGCTGGTTCGGTTCCCACAACTTCTTCTCCCAACGGCCACTGTTCACCGTTCGCAATCGTGCGTCATGTCGCAAGAGTCCACTCAGGGTAGCGACGAAATAATTAACTTAACGACCACCATTAGACCGCACATGTCTGCCGACAATGGCACGGTTCCGCTTCAGAAACTTTTTGCCATTCCAGACACATTCAGTCCATTTTGCGTGCAAACACTGCTGCCCCGCAGATTATAAGTCATCTATCGCAGCGCGCTAATTAAAATTTATCGCAGCGTTCAGCGCTACTCTCGCATATGATAAATTGCAGGACCCCACCAGCACCGAAGGGTCAACGAATTTCAGTTCAAAGCGACCGTCAGCAAACAATGACAATATCCGGCCTTTCGGAATTCATCAAAAAGGATAGAAAAAATTCTGAAGAACTTGACGCCGTCGCCCGAGGGCGGCCGAGACATCTTTTGGGCATCAGCGTCAAGATGAGGTATGTGTGTCCTCGCCTTCTTGACTTTTTTTTTGTCTTCCTTTGCTTCTCCTCTTTGGCAAGAGTGAATGAAATCATGTCGTGCAATGTCTTCTGGCAGAGGGGACGACAAAATTAGATTTGAACGTGACCGAAGGAGTAATTGGAGTTGGACCGTATTGAGAGAGATTCCACTTCTTCCTCCTTCATTGCGTTATTCTGACATCATTACCAGGCGACCATAGTCACCAGCATCACCTTTTTTTCCACTGGCCGAAAAGAGGAAAAAGCAAGAGTGCGAGGGGGATGGGGTCAGCCTTTGGGGACGGTGGCAATCGCACGAAACAAGGGTGCTGCAAAGAACGTCACGACTAAGCAGGGGACGGACAAGCCGTTGTGCTTTGAGTGTTGGTAGGCGCCGGCGGCAACATGCACCCGGTGGGTGTGGTGTCACGGTACAATCAGACCGTTATTATTATTATTTTGTTATGAGTTAACCGAATGAGTGTGTGCTTGTGTAAGAGGCTTCTTGTCCTTTGTATTCACTCTTCGCCTTACATTCCCTTCTGGCTTCGCGTATTCCGACCGACATTTCTGTTGATTGTTTCGCACAAAAACGAAAACAGTGTCTCACTTTTTCTTGCTGTGCAGTCTATTGTGTTCTTCGGCGTTGCCGTCCCTCCTTGATGTCGTCTGGTGGTGCCAACGGTTGATTGTGTTTTTCTTCGTTAGCGCGTTGTGCTTCAAGTGCGAACTTGTTGATGGCACAAGAAGTATAAAATAATATCGTTGCCAATTTGGGAGGGAGTGGTTCCTAATTAAATTCGTCTTAAGATGGCAAGGGAAGACAAACAAAATTTATATAAATGAAATGAAATGAATCTGTCTGATAAAATTAACACTTTTTTGAGTAGATGGAGAATGATTAAATTTCTAAGGGGGTGTCTGCATTACTTCTGATCCTTAGACTCTCGTTAACAGATCGAAACCACTTTTCTGTCTTATTGGTGAGCTGTGGTTGCGTTGGTTCTGCAGGCAATTCATTAAACTTCAATTTATTTCAATTTACTTAATCTCTGAAGATTGTCTGCAAAAAACTTCAAATATATTTTTGCAATGAGCAGTAGTAACTTAGAACTTCAAGCCTTATTAGGCAAGTCTCCAAAAATACATCAAGCACGACCCTGTTTGAGTGAAATTTGGTTCTTAAAGTAGATATCTCTACCTGTCTTCAACGCATTTGGCTTTGAAATTGATTAATTAATCACTAAATTTGCCAGTCTAGGCCCAGTTTCACCTCAGACTGTAGCGCCGCCATTATTATTATTATTAATATAAATTAATACAGCGGGCGCCGTGAGTTACACATAACAACTGGACATCCAAAATAGGTATTAGTATGACTTTACGTATGTCAACAATAACATGTATATGTACATACTAATACCATGTTGGCGTCTTACTCCCTACTCCGTGCAAGCCGAAATCGTATGATTAGCTTGATGCATTTCTCCCGCTTGCATTGAATGGTACAGCTAATCCAAGCCAAAAACGCGCGGCTAAATTCGCATGTTTCTCATATGGATTGTATGGAGAGAGAAACAGCCAGCCCAAGTAAAAGCAACCAAATATTGTTGCTGTGCGTGGGCTGGAGAGGCGAGCAGCTAACCCAAGCCAAAAATACGCGGCTAAATCTTCATGGATTGGATGGAAAGACGAGCAGCAAAACCCAAGCCGCAACATAACGGGCTTTCTGCAAGCTACCAAAAAGCAGAGCGCGCTCATTTAAAAATAATATTCTTCTCTTCTTATAAATTACTCTCTCTTTTTTTTGCATAAATACGGGGATGCAAATGATTCAAAGGTCACTTCAGTTCTGAAAATTATAACGTGCAGACCAAAAAAAGAAAAAAGAAAATAAAGAAAAATTATCAAGTATTCAACAAAAAAGGTGTTTCTTTTAATTTGGGCCAAAACGACTGACTCCCAAATATTACTCGTGGCCGTGTGGGTTTCTGCGTCATCCCATGCGCAATAGACTTTGGGGTCTAGGTTCAAATACCAATTCAGAAAAAAAATTTAAAAAAAAATTTTTTTTTAAAAAATTGTTAACCGCTCCACCTTTTTCGAGACAATGCTCAAAGAGTATAACTGTCTAAAAAAAGCTTCTCAATCTCGCCGTTCGGATTCGGCATTAAACTGTAGGTCCTCTCCACTCGTGAGAGAACAACAGCACGCACAACACGAGTGGTTGTTGAGAAGCTAGGCCGAGGTTCACCTCGGACTGTAGCGCCGCCATTATTATATTATTATTATTATTATTTACAGTGAAACTTCTCTTTGCGGACACCCGTCTATAAGGGACACCCCTCTTTACGGACAATGCCGGGGTCATGAGGACAGGGCTATTCATGTATTTTGACCCCCTTACAACGGACCCCCTCTATACCGGACACGGACATGAATTTCAACGCATTTTGATCAGTTGTACCCCTAATAACGGTCACACGAACCAAAAATTAAAATGGAAAAAAAAATATTGCATGCATTCCGTTCCTCCACATGCATGCTAATACATATTTAAACGTGTGAGAACACCCAGTCCTTATAGAGAGGAACGCACTCTGCTTATACAAACGTATTCTGTTTCTACTGGAGTTGTACCGAATAGTGATTTGGCCGGATAACGGAAACCGAATATTCGGCCTGCAGCTGGGCCGTATAGACCAACATTCGTCGGCCGGATGTCTGCCCAAATTAAAAGTATAATAGTTTGGTGGTCTGATTCCCTGTGGTCTGGACCTGTACAAGTAAAACTAACTTAAACATGATTTTTCCCTTCCCCTCCACAAGATGTTCTTGCTTAATACGCAGCAAAGTTTTTGGAACATTTTTGAAGAGGTTGCGGAAGGCAAGACAGATTGAGTTTTTTGCAAAAAAAAAAATACCACCGAACGAGCTTGACGTATATATCAAAACAGTTTATTTTGAACGGAATAGTGACCCTTGGGCTTCTTGGTCAGTAAATGGAAGACAGTACCCAATTTCGCTCAAATTTGCCAAAACTTATTTTTCATCTCCAGGTAGCAGTGTATACAGTAAGCGACTCTTTTCTGAAGCATGCATCATATACGAAAATAAACGTAATAAATTATTACCCCTGAATGCAGAAAAACTAATTTTCCTTCACCATAATTTGGCTTTAGTAAATTTGCAATATAAAATTGTTGTTTTATTTTGTTGTTTTTTTACTGAAAAAACGACTATCGGGTATTCGGCCGGATATCAAAAGACTATTCGGCTGCGGCCGGATATTATAAAAGAAGCCGGATAGGCCCGATACCGAATACTTGTCAGATATCCGTCACACATCTTGTTTCTACAATACATCACAAATTGCTTAAACCGTTACAAGCATTGAATGTGAGTAATCGACTCATATGTGTTTTGAAACTAAATTGGGACTATGTTTTTGAGTGCTACGCTGTTAAGTTTATTCATTAAATTTTGGTGCACGTTTTTCCAAATGAAGTGAATAAGTAGAGTATGCACATATAATTTATAAAAATGTACAGATGTAAGTACAAGAGTATGTCATATGTGAAATGTTATACGTACGTATAATAAATTTAACTTATTTTTCCAAAATTTGAAAATGTAATTTCCACAAAAAACTTACGTTACCTCCCAAGAACGGACACCCCTACATAACGGACAATCTTGATGGTCCGCGGGTGTCCACTATAGAGAAGTTTCACTGTAGTTAGATTTCTGGTTGCCTGATTTATACGACGGAACCTTCTCCGCCAACGCTTGACCAATTTATTTCTTATAACAGAAACAAAAATTGTCGTTGAAGTGTTCCAATTAAGAATTGAACCTATTAAATTTTCAAGGCAACGAAAGCATATTTATGGATGTCTTTAACTGTTGGGATTATCTTGTACAATAAAATTCAACTTTCAATATCAGTTTGTTTCCTTTTTGCCCCTAATCCCCAAAGCACAGAGCGGCTACCAGCCACTTAAACCTTCATCATGAGGGATAATAACACCAGAATAAAACCAAAAACAAGAATTCACCACAGATAATCATTTGCAACACCTTACATCCGTATCTCACAAATCCCTTGGCCTATGGGAAGAACCTCAAAACTTTCCGATAAAGACAACCCTTTTGCTTGCCCCGACTCCACACTCCGTCGGGATACCATTTATCCTATCCGTACAAACTGCATGCAAACTTCAGCCTTCTCCATAAGTTTCCTTCCATTTATCCTCACACTGGAGCGTCTTAACCTAATGACATGGAAACATATTCTGAACAGAAAAAGAACCCTCAAGATAGCCACAAAACAGATATAACATGCTACACCAGAGCCACTCTAACGAGTTTTTCTCCGTCTGCCACGACAGGACGATACATTAAACAATTTTGATTCCTTCTCTCCGATAAGGAACCTGAGCATGTTCACAGGTTCAGTTCTCCATGGATCTCAACAGGATTTGACCAATTTGCACTCCTTGCAATATGGATGACCATCGCTAGGGGGTTTGGACAGACGGAGAGAAAATCCCCTACAGCTTTTGCTAATAACTCGAAACAATTTAAATGGAACTTTATTGTGTGGGAAAATAATCGCATTACCTTATATTAAACTACTAAATGGTTTCCAGGAGAAGGTGTACGTTACCCACTCATTCTTGTGCATAAGCCCACCGGGGTCCGAACGATTTTCCAGTCGATTTGAGGTGATCTTAATCTCGTATCCTTCGATACATTGATGTCTAGCTCTGTTGCCGGATTAGACTGTAAGTGTTAAGTGCCAAGAGGAATATGGAATGTTAATAGTTGAAGATGGGCCGATGATTACAAGAACTTGGTGTAACCAAGATACGAAGTCAATGGGCGAACATGAAAACTATTGGAAAACTTTAGTATCAAGATATCAGTGTGGTATTGAATTTAAGGCTTTTGAAAAAAAATGCAAACATTTAATTTTCGTTTTTTTAATGAAATAGCGCCGTGACACTGTGGGTTTATAAGTCTACCCATACGCACTAGATTTTCACAGTTTGGGCTCGAATCCAGGAATAGAAAAAATTTAAAAAAAAAAATTGTTCACGGCTCCGCCTCTTTCGAGACACTGACAATGTTCAAAGAGTATACTTACCAACTTAGCTGGCTCCCGACCCGTGAAGGATCTCTGCCTGAGACACGGCAGCCTTTCATGCCCTGTGGTCCCGGGCTCGCTGCTTTCAGTTATCCAGACCAAGCGCTCTGGCATCCGCGATAGCTTGATCCTTGAAACGGAGGTTCGGTCTTCCTTGCAATCGCTCAAAGAGTATAACTGTCTAGAAAAAGCTACTTAATCTCGCCGTTCGGAGTCGACATAAAACTGTTGGCCCCCCAAACTCGTGAGAGAACAATATCACGTCCAATACGAGTGATTGCTGAGAAGCTGGGCACAAGTCCACCTCAGACTGTACCGCCGCCATTATTATTACTATTATACATCTCTGCTGAATTGTCTAGACGACGATCTGAAATGGGCATCACTGGCGGATAGGTCTTTGCGGTCACAGATTTGCGCATTTTACCGGATCATAAACAAAAACACAATACATAAAGAAGCCAATACGCCTTGACTTGTAAGAAACGATTGTCATATGACAAGATCAACGTGGCAATAGCTTAACATTGGTAAAATAAAGAAGCTCCTGGCGTTGGAAAGAAGCTCGTTTCCAGTACTTATCGGAGTAATCACAGGACATTGCGCCATCGGAACTATGTTTCGAAAATGGAATGCGGAGTCCAGCGATCTGTCCTCACCGCAGCGATGAGGAAGAAACCGAAACGATTCAACATATGCTATGCCACTGCCCAACTCTTCAGAACCGACGCCTAACTTCGTTGGTCCAAAGATTCTTCAAAGACACTGCGAACTTAGCAAACGCAGATTTACTGAATCTCCTAATATTTATAAACAGCACGGGGTGGTTTCATCCAACGTATGATAGGATAGGTTTATGATTCTGTATGCCACAGAAAATTAAAGGGATTCACAATGGGCCTTTGGGCCTCCGAGTGGAAGTTATGTCTCTATCATCGCACTCCCCTTCTTCAACCTAACCTAACCAAACATTTCGACGTTTCTTATACTTCCAACGAATATCTGGCAGTACCTTCACCGACGATGCCTGGAGAACTCCCTTTTTCATACGGTTTCAGGAAGGATAATTAAACTTTAAGCTTCTCGAATGGTAAAATTTCCGATGTTCTACAAAGTCTTTAGCTGACACTCGTGGTGGCAACATTTACCAATCTCCTAAACATTTCTATAAAATGTTATACGATTTGTTAAGGCCTAAAAAATGTCTCCCTCGTTTGCCAGGTGTCCTTAGAGAAACCGCGGCTGAACGGTGTCTTTCTCCTTTCGTTCACTCTCTTTTGACGGATGCAATATTTGATATGTACATCCTAATGAGATTTATCAACCTTGAGGCACAGCAGGACTAAACACAACCAACAAATGCTTCTTGAGGCAATTAATAATAATCTCCATCTGGTCCTGTCATAACATATTCCAAGGAATGACATATCCCAAGAAAACATATCTGTTTACGTAGTCCTCTTCAGGTTTAGGAAAATGAAAAAAATCGCTCTGGTAAGTCTAATAGGCTTAGGCCTGTAACAAGTTCATTAACGTCACGTCATCATGTGAGTGGTGATGCTCAACAGATTGTCAGGGGGAGATACTCTCATGCGGAGGGCTTGAGGCATTGTTTAACTGATGTAACTTGATTATTAATCCCTATCAACAGGCACTGCTGCTATTAATTATTTTGCCTATTCCCATCCATCACAAGGAGGTAAGGATTGGTGAAGCTTGTTCGGAAAGGTATTAACTAATGAGGCTGTGCATTAAATATGACTGTGGGATGATTTGATATTCACGGGGAGTCCTGGTTGTCCCACGGCTTAAGTAAGTGAAGACTATGAACTTATGCTCTATCTATTTCAACTAAGAACGCATTCTGTATTATTTGCAATTTCTATTCATAAAATTTTTAGGAAAACTTTAAAAGGTCTGTAGCCGAGGCTTTTCTAAACATGTGCAGCTATCAAACTCTTGTTTATTGCTTCATACACTGGAACCCACGATAGCAACACGGCAAAAGCGGTAGTATTATATACCGTATAAAGGGTGGTGAAAATTTCAAGGATTTAAAAGCAGAAGTGAACGAGGAGATTTTGCAAGTCTATACAACTGTTTCAATGAGTTTATGCCAACTCTGAACGGCGAGATTGAGAACCTTTTTTTAGACAGTTATACTCTTTGAGCGATGGCAAGGAAGACCGAACCTCCGTTTCAAGGATCAAGCTATCGCGGATGCCAGAGCGCTTGGTCTGGATAACTGAAAGCAGCGAGCCCGGGACCGCAGGGCATGGAAGGCTGCCGTGTCTCAGGCAGAGACCCTTCACGGGTCGGAAGTCAGCTAAGTAAGTAAGTATACTCTTTGAGCATTGTCAGTGATTTTTTTTTACATTTTTTTCTATTCCTGGATTCGAACATGAACTTTGAACCTCTAATACGTATGGGTAGACTTATAAACCCACAGTGTCACGGCGCCATCTCATTAAAAAAACGAGAATTAAATGCTTGCAATTTGTTTAAAAGTTTTGAATTCATTCAAAAACATTAACTCCGTTTTGAGCTTACACCAAGTTCTTAATTTCACTAGCAGCCCTTTAACCTAACCTAACCTAACCTAGTAAGCACGTTACGCGTATTACAAGCAGATGTATGTCGATACAATCGTTCAGAGAGCACGATCTGCCGACAACATGACTGCCGTCAGTGAAAGTGTTGAACAAGATTCAAAGCCACCGATTTAGGGCCTTCGACTTGTATTAAATGTGGTTCATTTAAATTTACCACAAATTGTACGACCCTGTGATATCTAAGACGAGATTTTTACGGGTGGTGACAAGAGAGATTGACAGTAGAAGTAGTAGCGACTAGTGTCGCCGCTCATTTAGACCAATAGTTTAGGTACATTGTGCCCTGGGTATGGGGTATATTCCGTGAGACCTACATTACCACCAATGATTAGAACCATCAAGATTGTTGTATATACCTCAGGAGGCGCCTCAGCTCTATTTTGTTCCGATCCTCCAGCTCGTCGAAGGAATGATTGACCAGTATCACCTTCCCCGTAGATTTGGAAAATCGTATGAAATAACGCCGACTTTGGAATTCGGCGTTGTTTCACTTTATGAAAGCGCTTCACTTTAGCAAAGTGAAATAAGTACGAAAATGGAAATTCGGCGTTATTTCACGGCACCGAACAGGTGCAGCATGGACTCTATTTCCTTCTCGTCCCTGCAACTTCTACAGCAGTCGCTATGGGGAATATCTAGCCTCCTGGCATGGGTTCCAATCAGACAATGTTCGATGAGGACTTTATGGTAATGATTCATTCCAGATTCTGCCACCGCTCATTAACCTTCTTTACAGTTTCGTCCTCTATTTCTTTCTTTAGGGAACTTAATGGCCTGCTTGCATAAGGTAGTGCTAGAGATGTATCCAGTTCTGATCCTTCCTTCGTAAGCACGTCCTGCCTCTCGTTTCTTTGAACTTCTGTATGTCCCGGTACCATACAAAGTGTCACCATATTTACACTGGAGATTTTGATAACAATTTGTCCCATACCTTGGCTGTTTTTTACAAAATAGTAGGTGTTAATGTATTCGTTTTGCTAAACACCCGTTTTTAACCATCACCCTTTTCACTAAACTTAGTCTTGAATGTAACATTTAGTGCAACATCTCTTTTGAATTTCCGAAAAAGCGTCTGTAGCCCAAGTAATGAGCTCTTGTAAGAATTTGCGAAGCACTTTTTTTTGCATAGAAGCTCTTTTAAATTCAAATCAAAATATTTGCTTGTTGCTTGTTCTATGCATCACAGCTCACGCCTTTAGACCTCATCATCATCCATCGTAAACTTGTTTGATCTCAAAAAACAAAGTACAATTCCCTGATTCCTTTTTAAATTCAGCTGTCCACCTTATACACTTTGGAGCGTTTTCCAGAGAACACAATGAACTACCCATTTCATTCTATAGAGGAGCTAAGCAATCCTCTTAAAGGTTACTTGTCCAAAAAATAGACCACTTGCTCTGGCGGCAGTTTCAGATAAGCTTTCGAATTCAATGGCGGCACAGGTGCTTAGCATGTGCCCAGCGGCATTAAGACGTGGTAAACACAATTCCCAGGTGTGTTCCAGAGACACAATCATTCGATCGAATTAACTATGTGTTACACGTGCTGTGAGGACGGTCCACGTCCCAGATCACTCGTCCCGTACGATGTCGGGAATGCACGAGGAGCAATACTACTGGTCCTTCTTCCATGCCTCCAATCAGTAGCATTTCCGAGTCTACATGTGGCTAGTCCACCCACTCCTTCCTTTCTCCTAAAAATACGACTATGCACGGACACACTTGTATGCAAGTTAGTCTCCATGTCCGCTCTCCAGCTCACACGATATTTGAACGTGAAGTCTGAGACAATTTACGAATCCGTTGACTCTGGAGAGCGGTGTGGGTGGCAGTGGAAGCGTGAGAGGAATAATCGAAACCAGTGGACATGCGGCGAGCACGCAGGACGCCAGGGAGGAACAAACATGGTTGAGAAAGATATTCAAAGTTTTATCCTGAATTACAATTTGATTGCTCGGTGCAAGGAAGGGACACGATGTTATGTTGGCACTGTTGTTGGTTCGTCGTCCTTGTCAACGGCACTCTCTGGAGGAGTTCCTCTAACACACGTCACTTCAGTTGGATGCACGTACAACGCTCCCGGCTGCCTCATCCCCAGAGTTCTAGTTGTCGGTCTTGTCCTTTCGGTTGTCGTCTATGGAGCAACTTCCGCTTTTATCTCTTCCTCTGAATAAATTGAACTAAATTTTTTTCCTATTCCACCTCTGGTCCTGTTTCCCCACTTCAATTTCACGTGAAAGGCCCTATAGCGAAGGCAGGGGTTTTCAACGAAAGAGAATTTTATTTTTTCTTTTATTTCACGGAAACTAGGTGACTGTTCAGAAATTAATGGACAAAACGAAGAGGACGCAGTGCTAAAAGGCCCGAAGAAAAGAATGCATTCTCATAAAACTAAATCGCTGATAAAAGTTTTCACCATTCACCCTAAAGGGCGATGTAAGTTTGGGCTATTCGTTACGTTGCCCGCGACCACAGAAGGTTGATTGCGGGGGATCCTTAATTTTCATAAAGTCGAAAACTTGCCTGACATGTGCAGATATTCTTTTCTCCCGCTTCGCTCTGCCATAACGTGACTACTTGACTGGCCACGTCCGCTAATAATTTCAATGGAGTGCTTAATTCTTCCTCAAGGCCTACAATTTGGTGGTGGTTTATGGGGTTAACGCGGACATGGAACTGTTTTAAGAGAGCAGAAGTTTTTAAAGTTATTGAATAGCGGACCTATCGTCAGTTGAGTGGATGGAATGCGATAAACTTTACGCGAGGACATCAGCAAAGTGGCTGGCATCTTGAAGGGTGGAAATTATTAAAAGCGTTACAATGTCGTTCTTTCAACTGAAGGCTGTTACAAGAAAAAATTAAAATTCTTCTCTGGAGTATGCCAAGGATTTGAATGTAGTTCGGAAGAAAAATATCCTGCAACTTCCATCTCGGAAAATGCTCTAATTTTTTTTTTATAATTGTTTTGTGGAAGGGGAACGGGAAATGTTTTCGTAAAAGAAAGACCTTAAGGAGTTCAGTTTGGGAATCTGGGAGCTAAAGACTTTTCGTCGACATCTTTAGCGAAGGCATGATATTTCGAAGAAAACTGCTTGTCCGAGATTGTACGGATTAATATGGAAATGGAAAGCATGTCTTCGGATGTGAGACTGCATTGATTCAACGAAGCGTCGATCCATTCAATTAAGGAAATTCCAGAGAAGAATAAAGTTGCATTTGCAAATGAAAGCTATAACAATAAATGTTATTATTTAACTTCTTATTTTGGCAGAAGCTATGGAAATAAACTGACAAAATGTTTAATAACACGAAAATTGGCATACGATGCGAAAAATAGCCTGACATGTGTTGACGTTAGCCTGATTGGATGAAAACACCAATTAGCTAATGAGGCGTTTATGGAAATTGATAAAAAAGTATTTAAAATGACTGACAGAAAATTACAAGCTGGAGTACACATAGAAGGCTCTCATCGATGAACAATACTCACCTTCGCCACCGTATCCAGCAGCATATTCCAGGTGGCCAATAACTTCGTTTTTTTACTTCGGTTCTTTACGACATCGATAGGACAGAAATCCAGTGCAGAATTACTCTCGCTAGTCATTGGTTCTTTGGGAAAATCTACTCGTAGAGTCCTTTCTTTTTATTTAGAAGAACCTAATCAACCCGGTGGGTGTCGAGGTGTAGTGTGTAGGTGCGTCAACTACTACTCTCGAAATCTAGGTTCGATTCCCGAAAAAAACACTTCTAATATTTTCACGGCTCCACCTCTTTTGAGTCACTGACAATGCTCAAAGAGTATAACTGTCTAAAAAAGCTTCTCAATTTCGCAGTTCGGAGTCGGCATTAAACTGTAGGTCCCCTTCACTCGTAAGAACAATAGCACGCACAACACGAGTGGTTGCTGAGAAGCTAGACCCAAGTCCAGGAGAAGGTACAGTGAATAGATGAGGAAATCTAACCTGGCTGCAGTGTCACCAGCTTAGCCAAACGTCAAGGTATACAACGCCTAAAGTGCCAAACGTCTGGGCGGGAGCCCTCGTTACCAAGAAGACAGCAAAGAAGCTTCCGCCAACATACAGGCTCTGTACAATAAGGACAATTAGCGGTTTCCGAACAATTTCGGACGAAGCAGCCTGTGTCATTGTCATGGTCCCTATCGACTTTCTCGCCAACGAAATACAAAGGGTCTACCTAAGGCGAACGGCAAACTGTTTAGAAACTAGCGTTATAATAATAATGGCAACGCAACAGTCCGAAGTGGACCTGGGCCTAGCTTCTCAACAATTGCAGACTAGCGTTAGCAGTTTAAAAAGGAAGAAAGGGCAACATCTATGGCACTGTGGCAAGCCAAATCGGATACCACAATCAAATGCAGATGGACCCACAAACTTACTTCCGCAATTGAAGTCTGGATATCGAGAGCACATGGGAACTACAACTACCACCCCCCGCAGTTCCTGTCGGGTCATGGCGGTTATCCAAAACCCGCCATAGATTTGGACACGATAGCTCACCCTTCTACCCAGAATGTGCGGGCGAAGAGGAAGAGCACTCAATATTTCATTACAGGTGCTTCGCAGAGGCAAGAACGAATTTGCCAACCCGCGAGCTTCTAATTAGCCATATGCCAGAGTCAGCTGACAAGTGGTTGGAGACCTGTATCTTTATAACAAGCGTGCATAATGAGCTAAGAAGGCTCGAAAGAGTAGGGCGAGCCGAATAGGCAAATATGGAGCACATAGCCAAGCAAAGTAATACCTAACGGGAGTTCCCTGGGGAAAGTGGTTCTACCACTTTCTTGAGTGGAAGTCTCTATCTATGAAGCAGAATACTTATAAACCGTTATTTTTTTAAAGTTTGGGGATAATTCTAAACGAGCAAATTATGATAATTCTCCATTTTACAAAAATAATTGAGGTCGATAAATGGACTTTCTCAAGTTATATCCCACCATTGTCCAACATCAAACTTTAAAAACATGATCAGCTTCGTGGTTTAGGAGGTATAACATGTCACGAAAGGAAGCCAAAACCTCCACACGTACTTCAAACTTGAAATCAACTTAAAGATGAATCAAATGTCAGCGCTTTGTGATTATGTGAGATTTCGTAACCGCAACATTAGCAACATTAATTGAAAACATTTGGCAATGATGCTTTGCATCACGTTCTAAAATGCAACATGAAAGCAGCGATGCGCAAACAAAAGCAACAAAAGCATCATAGATTTTTTTTTTTTCATTTTCCGACTCAATTGTCTCTTTTTCTTGTCTACAAAAAATTGCAGTATGCTGGCATTGTAATTGCCAACATTTTTAACCAAATTATTTAAAAAATTGTCCCCAATTTCTTTGACACTTTTACAAAAAAAAATAGAAACAATTGAAACACAAAATAAAAAACCGTTCCGAAACGTCAACAAAATTAAAAAATCGTGATTCATCGCAACATCCAAATATCGTTGCGTCGCATCACATACGCAGTGATGCTTGCGTAATGCGCATTTTGTTGACGTTCACGAACTCAGCCTATATTTCAACAAATGTCCCTTACTATTGACTGTACAAGATACATATCTGAAGCAAAAATAAATTCCGTCCTTCGAACAGTCCACATGTTTAAATTTTCTTAAAGAACATTCAAGGGTAGGTACTCACCATTCTTGTGTGGTATTACCTTCTGAACATGGTAATTATTTCGACCATCGGCAACACTTACGTACTTTATGACTTTTAGCAGAACATCCTTACGGCAGTCGTCGCCATTCAAATAAGACACATCCAAGTTTACTCATCAAACAAATACTTTATTAAATATATATAGTACATGGCATATATGTAAGTGTTTCCTTTTAATTATTTCGAATGTAGATATATTTTTGATTTGTATTCTTTAATTATTTTATTTTTTAAATATTTTCTTTTCAATTTACAATGATTTGCTTTTATATCTGCAAGATTTAAGAGAATTTAATTTCTGTCTTAATCTAGAGATTTAATTTGATTTAACTTTATTTTATTTACACGGAATTTAGGTTTGCTTGATACATTTAAGTCTTATTTAATATTTAATTTTATTAATATAAAAATGTTTTTTTTTTTGGATTTTAAATAAGGCCATTAAATGAGATAAAAATTAAAAAAAATAGAGGAAGCGTGGTGTTTGGATATATTTTAGGTTTAATGCAGTGCTTAATGTAAAAGCTTGTGTGGAGTAAATACAAATTATATAACTAATCGTTTATTTACAAAATATTTACAAAGACAACAGAAATTAATTGTCTTTCTGCATGCTTAGACACAAACTGCAAACCGACAAATAGAACTTTGGCCCAAGAGGATTCTAAACATCAAAGGCTGTGCCAACAGTCATGTGGTAGTTTTTAAGAGGATAATGTTTGAATAAACGTTCAACTTTGTTTAATTTATGACAAACTTCAAGATGGATTGTTAGATACACATACGAGTATACACATTCATATGTACATATATTTGAGGATTCCATTTTTTTGGCAAAAAAAAAAGAAACAGTTCGATCTTGACTGCAGAATCAACTTACGATCATTAAGAGCATTTCCCTATCATGTTGTGGGTACTACAACTCCCACACAAATAGAGGGTCCTATACTTTTTTCTTTACCGACTCCGAAAGGAAAGGCGCGAGTTGCCGTTGACTAGGAAGAATTTGCGCTGAGAAATGAAGGCTTACAGGACCCATCCCAGTAATGGACCACCGAAGCGCCTCCCATTTGCGATTTCCAGCGAAATCCTTACATCCATTTAAATAAATCCTTTAAAGGGAATATCAAACAATCCCAAATTTTACCCGTGTAGTACATTGTTTTCGTGTGTAATGATTTGAAAATATACCGCACCTCATTTAAAAAGTTTAATTTCAACAAAACAAAACAATGTTCATGTGGTTGCCCACAAATGTGTCCTCTATTAGAGGCAATTGAATCTTTGATCAAGGCTATCGAATTTTAAAGAAAAAATTCCCCCGAAAGCAATCTGCTCTTGAAAGAATATAAAAAAAACACATAAAAACGAGTGAAAAGACAAAGAAATCATCATAAACGAAGGATTTGCATTTGAATCGATGAGATTGACAAGGGAAAGTGTTTGAAAGACCTGCAATAAGGAGAGAAAAATCAAATCGACATCACTTCTCCTCCAGCCACGCCCAAACCTTTTTTCCCGAACTCCTCCAAACAAAAAGAAAAGCGTATTGAATTTCAATATTTTCCTTTTAACTTAAGAAAACAACAAACAAACTGAGTTAAAAAATGTACATATGTAAGAATAAATAAATTCTGTTTCGAAGAATCATTGAATGTCCTTTTACAGTTTATCTTTTGCGTTGTCACTGTCCTTTTTTGCTTGTTTAAACAGATTCCTAAAATATGTGCAATTGAAACCATACATATCCTTCGCAAGGATACACGTACGAGTACATCGAGTGCGTTCCTTCTTTTATGGCGTTGAAGATAAAAATGGAAGTGGGTGTGCGCTTTATTAACCAATTAAGGTCGTAAACATTCGTTTTTCCCTTTCTACGATTTCCTAACTCTTGGTTGATGTGCGTTTAACTGTTTTATTTGACAACAAAATTTTTTTATGATTTAATCGACTTTGAAATTGAGTTTTCAATCAATTTCTTCGTAGTCTTCACTTATGAAGGATATAACCAAATACAATTTTATGTTTATTTCCCCTATGATTTTATGGAACAAATATGTGGAAGGGGTGTGCAGGCGTTATTAAGGACTTAACGTGTCAATAAAGGTGTTTTTCACTCCAATTTATTCTAGATTTCCGTACGTAGATTGTGTAGAACATATTACATAACATCAGATTTTTTGAATTAGAATTTTAAAAGCTAAATTATGATAATGCTCCGTTGACTATTATATCTGCTTACGATTCTCGTAAGGGCCAACTATAATGGCCGTACAGAAACTTAAGAGAATCGAAGAAACCGAGTACACAAAAACAATACACTGTGACCATAGCTACCGCTTCCCTCAGTTTCGTTAAGTTCGTTCACTTACTACTTGCACTTGCACTGGAGCGAAATGAATCTCTCTCTGCGTATGTAAATGTCAGAATTCTCTTTAAGTTTCTATCAGAAAAAACCCTTTGAGATTTGACGACACATCTGCTTACTTTTCGTTTGTTTTTGACATACTCGTAAGCATAAGTTTACGAAAAGCCTATATAGTTCGCCCTTTAACCTTTGGAGAGATTGAACACAAGAAATACAATTTGAAACATACCATCACCAAACATACGAATCAAGCACACAGGTTGACTTTTTGACCAAACGTATGAAATACATAGTCCACGAGTAGACAGGTTTATGCAAATGTTCAAATGATTCGACAATCCATCTCAGTTTGTTTTGAATTGAGAATTATTTAAAATCTAGGTGACATCATGCTATTTATCTTATATACATAAATTCAGTCAAGACGTGCTGTTTTGTCGTTCAACAAAATCAATCAAATTTACCCTGATTACAAAAGTCTGTAAAATGTGGGAACGTATGAAATTATTGAATCAAAACGATCTCCGTAGGACAGCAGGATGGCGGAAGAATGTCACGTTTTAAGCCTAAATAACGCTGCTCTCAAACCATTCCTTCTTAAGTTGAGCGATGTCATTGGCTCTGCAAACTGCATTGACAGTACAAGCTTTGTGCAAGTGACTGAGTGGTTGAGCTACGAGCTTTTCTTCGATTATATTTCAATCACGATTTGTCGTTGATTATAAATTGCTTCTTCTGTGCGTCAGACAATTGCTTGGCACATAAAATTGTCTGAAGTTAGTTGTCAGTTCAGTTCAGTTCAGTTGTTATTCAGTTATCTTTGCAATCTTAAACTGATGACACAGGTACATGCTTTAAAAACGTTACCAAATCATTTACATTTCGTAACATTTCGAAAAATGCATAGTTTTGGTGCGGCCTATGAGCTGCTGGACTAATCAGGCTATATTTTTACAAAAATGAGGCTAATCAGCGTGTTGCAGTCGGCTGTAATCGCTATATAGCCATTATTAACGACTTTCTCATTTCCTGACCGAACGGTATGAATATGGGAGAGATGTGGTTCTATCAGGGTGCCGCTATGTGTCATACCAATCGAAATAGTCAATTTATCGAAGGAAAAATTCGTTGATTTGATGAAATTTCGAACAAAAATCATCATCGATCTGTATGTGTGATCATCGATCTACTTTATGTAATATTTTTTCCACTTTCACAATTTATGTTCAAATAGGAATCGAATAAGTCATTCATAAAATGTTTGCAGCAAATTTTTCAAACAAATTAAATACCATCGGTAGCTTACAATATTTATAATAGAGGCTTTTGGAGGCTTTATTTTCAACTTGGCTGCACTGTTCGTTATGACAGCCAATTTCACTATTAACAGTTGATTTGTCGTGCGTATGCTTAACCATAAAAATGCTCAAAAACTTTATCGTGTGCTGTTTGTTTAGAGACGAGACTCACTTTTGGTAAAATGGTTTGTAAGCAAAATTGCCGGATATAGCGTCTAAAAAATCGATAATTCATGTTCTTCTTGATATGAAGACACAGTCCGAGTGAACTTAGGCCTCTTCCAACAAGGTTGGACACATCAAGTAGGTTGAGTTCCTTCTTCACATGTGCGCCTTCTCAATCGTGGACGTTCTCTGCTGCTTTGTCCCACAATCCACAGCCACAAAGTCACTCTTTGGTGTGCTTTATAGGGTGATAAGACGATTGGTTAAGGCTGCCTAGAGCCTTGCGATCTTGCGTGGAAGAACTGTCGATTCAACAAGACGGCGTAACATTTTACAGAGATGTGCGACCCAAGCAATTTATTAAACGACACCTTCGATGAACACATCATCTCATGAAAGGGGCTATTGGATTAATATTCAATATTAGGTTGGTGTAGTTCACGAACGAACTAGTTCAAAAAAGAGCTCTAACAAGTGAACTAGTTCAAAAATAATAATAATGGCGGTCCGAGGTGGACCTGGGCCTAGCTTCTCAGCAACCAGTCTTGTTGTGCGTGCTATTGTTCTTTCACGAGTAGAAGGGACCTACAGTTTAATGGCGACTCCGAACGGCGAGATTGAGAAGCTTTTCCAGACAGTTATACTCTTTGAGCATTGTCAGTGACTCAAGGAGAAGAGAGGTGAGGTGGAGTCGTAAAAACTTTTAGGTGGTTTTTCGGGAATCGAACCGAGAACATCGAGCGTAGGTGTCGACGCAACTACCCACTATGCCACGGCACCCACCATTATTCAATACTAGGCTTGTGTAATTCACGAATGAACTAGTTCAAAAAAGAGGTCAAACAAGTGAACTAAGTGGATTTTTATTTTAGTTCATTTAGTTCAGTAGTTCAACAAACTTAGGTGTACGTTGCTCTGCATACATGTAATTCAGTAAGAATAATTAATTCAAACTAAATTGAATGCTTAGCTTTGTGTGTGTATGGACATTGTGCACATCACGGTTGAATTTATTTAACTGCTGCGGCACATCGAGCATAGTTGTTTATATGAGTAGTCCTTTTTTTCGGAGGTTTTTTGAAACACTACTGGAGTACTCAAACTCAAAACTAGTCCATTGTACTACCAGGTAGCAACCTACTATAGCGCCATTAATTTGATCCCTACAGCAAATGATGACTGGACCAGATTCGACTTCACTGGAATTCGAACCCTCGAACTTGGAGCAGGCACTTAACGAACTGCGCCATCCAGTCGTCGCTGGTGAGTAGTCTTACTTCATTTTGTTGTTTTTCCTTCAGCTTAGAAGTGATAGCACTGGTCTTTATAACGAAAATATGACGACCCACCGGTGGAAATCGCACTAGACTCAATTTCCTGAGCAGTGAATTACATGGGACTCAATGAATTAGAAGAACGAACTAGATCTTTAAACAGATTTGATGTAAACTTAACCCTCTCTGGGCTGAACTAAAGTGCATGAGGAGGGTGTGCGTTGACGCACTGCGTTAATCAGCTGTTCCCTCTCTCTCTCAAATAGCAAATAAAAAATATTCTGTCACCTGTTTTAATTTCCGAAATGTCAAATCAAAAAATATTCTGGTCAAACAATTGAACGTTAAAGAAATTAATTGCGGAAAATGAATACTAAGAAAATTAAAAAAAATAAAAAAGTGCTTCTTGTTGCTAATTTGGCGTATTCATTCAAATTAGTTTTGTCGTTGAAATAATTTTAGTCAGCCGTTTTCATTTTTCAATGTCAGTTGACACAAAATGTTCTCAATTTGGGAAACAGTTCTCATTTTGCTCTCACAGCGCATCCCTCTGTCAAAAAAATATCCAACATGTTGAATAATAACGTGCGGGATTACGTTTTACGTTCTATTACGATCCTCTCATCTCTCTCATTTTTCACTTGCGTAGGTCGACGCAGTATTTCGTGAATGTCCATTGAATTGTGTGCGTTGAAAGATAACGCTGACGCTGACGCACTGTTGTGTTTCAGCCATTAAGACTTCAATTCATTTGAAAGAACATTTGAAGAACAAGCACAGGCCAGAAAATACATTCATAACGCGAATTCATAACTTTCGAATAGAGATTCTTGTCTTTTCTATCATTTTGACGTTCTTTGAATATTAATGTTCGGCTATACCCACCCCTATGTCAGTTTGCAAATATTGCTGATCTTGACGAAGGAACTATAAGCACGAATTACGCAATTCATCCTCAAGAAGACCTTGACTCAATAATTGAAACTTGGATCAGTGTCACAAAGGATTTGGAATAAATTTGCTTCTGAGATGAAGGGCATTGTCTGACATCTACAGTCTGCTCCGAAATTAATGCATACCCAACCGAAAGACTAATTTGTGCATGCTAACTAAACAAAGAATCAAAAAGAAAAATACAGAAAAATGAAATAAAAACCAACCAAAGATATCGAACTTCAAATCTATACGTTTTTTGTTTTATTCACATTTTTGTTATACATTCTTGTGTTTAAAATTTGATTTTTTTCTACCTAGATCTTAATTAGTAACATTAGAGATCGAGTCTATTAATTTTAAAACTCCTCATCAAGAATTCTGTGTTCCGTTTATTTTATTTTTAATTTCATCCTTAAACTCTATTTACACGTACATTTATACTGAAGTTTACCCTTAACTTTATACATTTATACAAAAAGACATATGCTCAGGGGCGCGAACACCCCCGTGCGTTTATATCTACATACTAGCAACCTTTATACAGACAAGACAATAGTGTGTTATCTAAATGAATAATTGCTCAAACATTTTGCGCGCGTGTGTGTTAAAGAAAAGAACAAAATAAAAATAATTCAGATAATATACAAGACGGCATCTACTTAGCTGTACTTTTTTTTTACTTTTTTATATATTTTACGATATTTAAACATCTTTGTTGTTTTGTTTTTAAAATGCATTTTTGGTATCGTCGTAATTTAATTTTCAATTTGCTTCACGTTTTGGCCAAATATTTTTATTTATTTTTTACACATTGAAATTTACTTAAGTTTTTAATTTACACTTAAACATTAAGGAGTGGATTCATTAGGAATAAAGCTTAAGATTATAGTGGATTGTGTGCACTGTTTTTGAATGGAGTTTTAATGAAGCTATCTCAGAGATAGCGTTGTTATGAGGGGCAAATGAGTTCGTTGATATCGTGTTAAGCTAAGCGCACATGTAACTAACGTGAGTATGAGTTCTACACTTGGCAAGCATTTGATGTCCGTTCTACTGGCTGCGTTTGGTTGAATGAAAAACGATAAAAGTTTTGTTACAAATAATTCCCGGAATGACATACCTTGAACTGGATCAGCACGTGAATTGCTAGCGTATACTGTTTCACGGGATTCAAGAACTGGAGCTTTTTGTGGACGATCACCTTCGGCGGACTCTTCATTGCTACGCCAATAGATTGTTGAAAGACGAGCAACACACTGAAATTATATTTGAAAGAATATTCTCGTAGTGTCGTGAAAAGTAATATTCTTACAAGGATAAGGATAAACAAGTTGCAGCCAGTAAGTTAAACAAAAATAAAGGGTGACCAGATACCAGCAGCAGTCAAAGCTACCAATGACATACAGCTGTCAAAATATTCAGTAAGGTTTCCGGATCAGTTGTAAATACGCAACATGAACGTGAATTTCGCCGCGAGATTCGGTAGTCATCATGGCTTCAGTCTGCAGGCAGCTCGTCGCACCGTGGACAAGTTTTAGCGTGAATACACTCTTTTGGACCTTAAGCCACCAACTAGACAGAGATTGATGCGGAATGAAGAGAACATAGCCGCCATAGCGACAGCGGCCAGTATCGAAGAATAACCAGACATTTTGATTCGGTGCCGATCAACTAAATTGGGCAACGTCAGAGAGTCAAGCCGGCTTATTTTGTGGTCAGATTAGGACCTACATCCGTTTAAGATTGTGCTGAAGAAAAAATTGATGCCGGACGACAAAAGACAAAGCCACTCTGTGAGTAACTGGGCACCGATGATCCGGATTTCGACAAAAAAAAAACCTTTCGGACGAGGTTCATTTTTGGCTCAACGGCTACGCTCAACAAGCAGAATTGAAGTCAGACGACAATAGACAACGCCGTGAGTTTGGGCGTTGGAAATGTTGGACTGAGATCCGGATTATGGGAAAAAAATTACTTTTTCGGACGAGGTTTTTTTGGTTCAGCGGCTATGCACAACAAGCAGAATTGAAGTCAGACGACAATAGACAACACCGTGGGTTTGCTAATTTGGCGCTGAAAATGCTGGTCGAAAATCCGGATTATGGGGAAAAAATCATCTTCTCGGACGACGCCCATTTTTGTCTTCGCCAGCAAAATTTCCATTATTTCATTCCAACACAATCAAATAGTGTTCAAACAAGCATCAGTGCATTCACAAAGATTGACTGTTTGGTGTGGTTTAGGGCATAGCTGCATCATTGGACCTTATTTCTTTCGAGATGGAGAAGAAGACAGCTTTAACGTCAATGTACTCAGATATAGAGTGATGTTAACCGACTTTCTGTGGCCAGAGATCGACAACATTGATATATCCGAGCTATGATTCCAACAAAACGGCGCTAGATACCATACAAACGACGCAATGCTCAAGGTTGTGGAGCAGAAATTTGGCGACTGAATCATCTCACGACGAGCGGTCATCAAGTGGCGGCATTGATCATGAGACTTGACATCACTCGATTACTCTCGGGGGCTACGTCAAGCCCGTAGCCTGCGCTACGAGCCAAACATTTCGGCGAAGCTCGAGGCCAACATTTGAAATGCTGTTGCCGGAGTAACGACGCACATATTGGACCGAGTCATCAAAAATTGGACCAACCGCTTAGAGCACAGTCAGCGAAGCCGCCTCGGCTTTTTGAATAATAATTAATAATAATATTCCATGAATTTTTTCCTTTCTCTATCGTTCTTATCTGGTCACCCTGTACAAAGACAAACCACACTTACCTTCAATTTAATACCGCCATTTCGAAAATGATGCTGCTCCACTCGAAACTGCAGTCCCAGTATTGATGTCTCCAAAGAATCCCGTCCGGAAATCACGTTCTCATAAGCCCTCACCATAGACGGTCCAGCCTGTTCGCCATTCACGAACCACGTCAATTCAACGGCAGGTTTCGAACGTCCAGACGTACAGTTGACTCGTACCCAATCACCGATTTGATATCGTGGACGTCCACCCGTTATAACCGGTATTTTATCCGGAAGATCTAGAAACACAAATACAAACGAGAAGAACATTGAAAAACGAAACACAAATCATCAAAGTATTCAGAGCATAGAGAGGGAGCTTGAGCAGCTTAAAATAACATGTCTGTACGTTCTTTCATTTTGATCAAAAGCATGAAAACGACTCCGGAGAGTCCGACGAATTGTGGTTCAAAGGGAGAAGAAAAACGCACCAATTAGTAGTTTTACATGGGATTTGTTCCTTCCCCCCGCATGGGCGGTGGTCAAGGAAGCTTTTCATTCATTTGAGGACAAGCATGTGACTCTTAGCGCAACGAGCCGTATGAATAGACCAGCAGAAAGGACATCGAACAGAAATTCAAAAGCCAAAGGGAACAGCGAGCTGTGTGAGTGGCGGTTGCAAAAAAAATGAAAAACAAAAGGAAGAGGACGATGTCCGCTAGCTCCCCGACAAGGAAGAGGAATGTAATACTCATGCATGCATATTTTTCCGCTTGGCCGATGCCGACTGAGTGTGCATAGAAACGCGAAATGCCCTAGGATTTGTGCTGATACCACATACACATTTGAGGACAAACGCATTCAGAGAGACCACTTATTGCTTTTCAACCGCTGTTTGTTCGAGGATGGCGCACAAATATTGGGTCACTTGACATTATGCCTTGCTTTTAAATTCGAGAAGACCGTACCATGGAATGATTCAAGAGTCTTCAGGCTTCTCCCTAAAATAATACAGAGAAAGAAGAAGGATTGATTTACCTCTAATCCACCCCAAGTTCCTATCCAACCATTTGACAGTTATAACGTCACCAATAAACAAAGAAAAGCATAGACGGAATATTTACGAGACGATGCCGGGCAAGAGGATGGGAGACACTCCACATCCTCGTCGAACATAAAATAGCAAAAAAGGGTCGTGCCCTGAGGTGGAAAGCAATCAGAAACTTTCACAATGATGGCGGGCTGTTTCCTCATCAGTGAAAGGGATGAAGGAAAAGGAGAATAAAAACTAAAAAAGGACTTAATTTTGAAAGACAAAAGATTAGGAAAAGTTTGGTCTGTTTGCCATTCGACCCCTATTCAATGTTTTCCTAATGAACTTCAGCCGGAAATCTACCAATCCCTACCAGTGTGCTCGCTCACTACGGAACGACCAACAAAATTCGATTGAAGTGGTGGTTTTAATAAATTTTCAATTAGGCAATGAGCAGAGAAAATTTGATGAAGCCTTCTGACCAATGAAGCAGAGTTCATAAAGATGTCCTTTCATCCCTAAGGACCCCGATCCACTTTTTACTTTTGTATAAAAAATGAACGTCAGTGTTGGTGAATTATTAAAGAAATTATTTTATTTATGAGTTTTAACTTTTTGCAGATAATTGAATTTTGCTAAGTTTATTTTTTAAATTTGTAATTAAACTTGAGTGGAATGAAGTAAGTTGTATATCTTATGAGAGAGGAACAACGTTCTGTCCGGAAGTGAATTAAACACCTGATTAAAGCTCACACTTTTACTCACATTTTTTGCAGGATTTTATTTGATAATATTTTCTCTCAATGATGAAATCATTGAATTCTTGCAGATGTACGAGTCTGTATGATAATTCCTAACGAAGATCACTCATGATATTAGCAGTGCTTAGTTAATAAGAAGAGTGTACAGCTTCGTAACACCGGCCTACCTAGTTTAACTTGAAAATATTTAAGCTTAAAAATTATTTTAAATTAAGTTTGTCAGCGGTCAGACCATAGACTCATAAAAAAAATAATCAATTTTTAAGCCTCCAAATTCAATCTTGCCAGATGCATTACTCGCACAACATCGAATTGGCCAGATCGTCGAATCAGGCAGCTATAATTTCAAAGTTGTCAAGGACTTCCTCTCCCGCCTCGCCGGTAATTAGCACTTAATTCAAGCGCAGATAAATTCATGCCAACCGATTTTTCTCCGGGCGCAAGGATTTGACTTAAAAGAGATTTCTTGAAAGACCTACCCGACTTTTTAAGGGGCTTTGATTAATCCAGTTCTGCATTCAAAGCGAATGGTGAGACGCTATCACAATGATTTCAGACGGTATCAGGAGTAAAGCAGGGATGTTCGCTGAGCCCTAATCTATGTGCCCTCTTTATAGACGATATAGTAGACTTTCTCCCAATAGGAGTAGAAATTGCAGGGATTCTCATTAAAGCCCTTCTGTTCGCAGTCGACATTGTACTGTTGGCAAGCTCACCGGAATCCTTGCCATTGATGATTAACAAATTGTATGAGTACTGCAGCCTATGGAGTCTGGTCGTGAATTTGGATAAATCCAAAATAATGATATTCAAAAAGAGAGGTGGTAGACTTACTTACAACGAAAAATGGCGCTTTAATGGAGAAAGTATAGAAATTGTAAGTTAATACAGGTATCTTGAAATCCTTTCAACAAGTAGCCTTAGTATGAACAGACATCTGAAGGAGAAACTCACGAAATCTAAAATCGTCATCAATGTACTCGTAGTGTGGAAAAACTGTTTCAGCAACTCACAGATTATGCACAGCAGTAAATTCAAAGTATTTGAGGTTGCGTCGGAGGCAGCTCTACGTAGCGCAAGTATGGTGGTATAAGCCATATGAGGAAGTTGAAAAACTACAACGTTTTTTCATTAAGAGAACATTCCACCTCCCTCCAAAGACTCCGAACTATATGCTCTTGCTGGAAACAGGCCTATCTCCACTATATATTAAAACACTTAAGTTGCAGGTAAACTACACACTAAGGGCTATAAACATGTCAGACAACCGTCTTCCAAAGATAATGGCCTTATACGCGATTCGGAACAAAATAGCATGGTTTGAAGAATGGCTGGAATTAGCTCGCAGTTGTGGTCTAGAGCTGAATGCGGAAGCTATGAACTGGCTATGAACTATAAACCGGCAATTTGTGGTATAGTCAACTCCGTTTATCTGAACTACCCATTACTGAAAAAATCGGTTAACTGAAGCACAAAATTTGTCACGAAGCATTTTTTCACAATTTTCATACAAATTATTCCGCTTAACTCCCGTGGCGTAGTGGGTTGGTGCGTCGACTCCTACGCTCGAAGTCGTCGGTTCGAATCCCGAAAAAATCATCAAACATTTTTTCACGGCTCCACCTCTTTCGAGTCACTGACAATGCTCAAAGAGTATAACTGTCTAGGAAAAGCTTCTTAAAATCGCCGTTCGGAGTCGGCATTAAACTGTAGGTCCCCTCCGCTCGTGAGAGAACAATAGCACGCACAACACGAGTGGTTGCTGAGAAGCTAGGCCCAGGTCCACCTCGGACTGTAGCGCCGCCATTATTATTATATTATTATAACTGAAAAACTTAGTAAATTAAAAAAAAATGTGCAACAAAAATCATTAGTTTATACTCAATCAGCTCCGCATAACTGAAATCGAACAACTGAAAATCGCCCATCAATAAAATCGTTTATTGTTCCTTTTTTTCGTTTTTCTTCATTTTTACGTTATTGAAGTTTTGTTTTGTTTCGAATTTTTTTTGAATAAAGTATTGACATTCAAAATACATGTTGTGAGAATTTTTTTGAATTTTCAAGCTGGATGAGTGAAAAAAAAATTGTGGTAAATCGGTGTTTCAGTTAAACGGAGTCGACTGTACCGCCTGTTTTTCATAGACTTGGCCACTTTCGGTTGACTCCCATTCATGATCAGATCGGAACTAAATACTTTGAAAATTATGCACACGAATGTGAAACTTTTTTTTTAAATAAATTTAGAATAAGGTCGCATGACAGCATGATAGCCAATTCAGTCTTGTCCCTTCAAGTTCATGCCAAAAGGAGGGTCCCAATGTCAAATGCAACCCAAACTACGCGCAAACAAACCCATTGAGCTACCTTCATGCAGTATTTTCAGAACCGGTGTGAAACTTACATTCGGAGTTGATAACAAAACTTAAACTTTTTAACGAAGTTTTCAACATGAACAAATTACTCAACATGAAACCAATTCCGCCTTCCCTCCAACTCTCTCTACCATTAGTCTGCACGACACAACTCTTTCTCCGACATCAAAGTGACAGCGTTCACTTTGTCGTTAATGATTAATGACAGAGAATAAATAAAACGTCTTTATTTTTTGTTTTTTTGTTACTCACAAACAACCACAAGGTCTCCGTGTTCTGTGACAGTTTGAAATGAAGGCGCCTCCCCAGAAACTTCGCATCGAAAACGGCCTGAAGTTGACATGTTGACGTTCTTTAATGTCACCACCGCATCAGTCGAGTTGGGTGTCTGTATAAAAATAAATAAACAAACAAAAAACGTCTTAGTTACAACTACGCTCACGTAGTGACAAAATTAGTTAGATACAATTTTAAATATTGATTGAGGAGCTGCAATCGATATCACTTAACGTGTTACGAGAGGATACCCAGCCAATCGCCGTTACGAATTGGATCCTTAGACGAGTGGAGTGGATGTAATATTAAATCCGTCTAGGGAATCGACAACAGAGACGAGACTTGGATGAGGAAGCAAATGCAATTTATTACACAGAGGCTACTCAACCACGATGGTAAATCCATTTAAACATACAAACACTCGCAACACGTCGGACCGTAGCAAGGATGAATATCCATTCACCTCGCTCTTTCTGCCACCTTGGCTTGAGAGTACTTACATCAACCACTACACCTGGCAGCATAAACGTGGATGATGGCGGCATATCCCTTGGTACATATCGATAGAACTCATTGCCATCCTTGTACCACTTCACCGAGTACAGCACGTCGCCGTCCAAGTCGTACAAGCACTCTAGCTGCGCATCAGAACCTCTTACCACGTGGTTTGGTATCCGTACCTCTACCAGTCGTAAACTGTACGTGTAATCTGTGGAAAGAGAGCAAAAAATAACACACTGGGTTAGAATATTGTGTAAAGAAAGCGCAAAAAGAACGAAAGGAAAATTAATAGGGGCGAGACCGATCGAAGGACCACTCCTCCAGCCGGCGTGTGAATTGGGTGGCTGATTGAGAAATGCTTGATCTAAGTAGGTGGGATCATTGAGATAAATTTGAACCGGAGAAGAAAGCATACACGCTTAACAAATCGATTCGTTGTCTCTACTGAAGGACTTTTATGAGTTTTCCATGAGGAATGCCATACTAGATGTATCCCAGAACAAAACACTAACCAACCTAAACAATGGAAACTTCTATTCGAAGCCAAATGGTTTTCCGGATTGAAATATACACTCGACTGCAAATTCACGTCCACACGCGGCTCATGGAACTGAAAACAAAGCGCATATTTTGCATCAATTCAAATGGCTTCATTCACGCACTCGTAGACACTCGATGCATAAAACTTAATTTATTCGCAGCTTTTGATTTAATCGAATTCAACACCCCGAACGGTGTTGATTGAATTCGCACCCCATGAGAGAGAAGCAGCTATAATTTTTTTTGAAAAATTAAAATCCGGCTATTAGGGCATAAACAGCTCATAAACAGATACAAATTCTAGCGATAAACTTGTATCGCCGATAAATTTTGGATTTGCATCGATGTGCGATCAAAAAACGGACAAGGACAAGCATGACTGGACGGTATTTGCTAAGCTCCCAGTGGGCGATTTAAAGCATCACATGAGTACTCATAGCTGGCGAACCAATGGGAATCGATTTAAGCCGATAAACACGCTGCGGTCGGCTGCCGGTGAGTTATCATTGACACTGGTCTGCAGGCGATTGTTAATTAGTCCATTCCATATGAAATAGATTCAGTGGGCGGAAAGATTTGGTTGTGACCTGAATTAGGTGTTAAATTGAGCGGATATGGTGTTACACCAGGGAAATATTTTAACTGGATAAGCTACACACCTGAGAGGGACGAAATAGATGTGAGGGAATATTTTCGGTTGCATTAAATTAATATCCGGAAGGCGTGTATTTTTTTTCTTATATTTCCAATATATCTTTTATTGCAGACGTTTGCACACAGATTATTTCAATAACTAACTAACTTGCTTTAATTGGAATTAGACGGTGAAGAACATTATTTTCTGTTTTTGTCCTCCTTTGAAGGTTTTATTTGTTAAATTGTTTCTTGATTTTTTTTTTTTTTTTTGAGATTTTTAACTTTTATACAGAAAATAAAATACCTTGGTTAAGATTAATCGAAATAAGACAGAAACGTGACAGAAAATGGTAAAAATTTCGTGGAGTCAACGGAATTTTGCAGAAAAGCTTCGGAAGATTTCGATGGCTTATTCCTTCGCTGATAATCTCTGCCTTCTAACGCATTTTTTTCTGTCTACACTATTATATCAAATACAGTAGATTCGCGTTAGCGTGAACACCGGATAATGTGAACACCGAATATTGTGAACAGATTTTTTTTACATTAACATCTCGAAAATGTGAATAAATCATGAACGCTCCAAAACGTGAACAACAATTTTCGTACCAAATTAACAGAAAAATACGAAGAAGCTATAGTTTAAATTGGAGTTCGGCTTTCTTTGTACAAGATTCGTGTCATTTTGGTCTATTTTTCTTGGTTCTTTGCATTATTTAAATGAGACACGTTCTTAAATAAATATCCACCGTGAGATTATCCTATTCTTTTGTTAAAATTCAACCTTAGCAAACGTGAACTCTCTCGCAAACGTAAACTGGTTTGGTTTCAAATTGTTCGCTTTATCGCTAGTCAACTCTATTGAACTTCATGAAAATCTACGCCGATTGGTGGTATTATAGACAAACTTTGGACGACCTATTAATGCATTTGTTAGATTCTAGTTAAATTGCCTGTTTTTCTCTTAAGTAAGCGGGCGTGGTCGTGTGGGCTTGTGCGAAAAAGCTTCTCAATCTCGCCGTTCGAAGTCGGCATTAAACTGTAGGTCCCCTCCACTCGTGAAACATCAATAGCACGCACCACACGAGTGGTTGCTGAGAAGCAAGGCACAGGTCCACCTCGGACTGTAGCGCCGCCATTATTATTATTACATTATTATTATTAAGTAATTACTCTTATTGTTCATAATACCAGGCTGTATTCGAATCAAACTCGGAGGAACAATACGACGATGGAAGACTACAGAAACGCTGACGCGGATAAGCTGAAAAGGATCGCCGAACTTGGAATCAGGCCCAAGAGGCAGCTTTGAGACAGGTCCATTCCGAACTGTAGCGCCACTTAAAGAATGAGACAAGTAATAGTCCGCGTATTTTTTTTTTCATTTTATTCGTTTATATTCAAAAAGAAAGGCTACTGTTGAGGTTGTAGCTCACATCAAAATTTGTTTATGGAGTCTGGAGATTCGACAACACTTATTTATTTTTCCCTCTTTTTATCATCGTCTCAAGCGTACACTAGAACTTTTTGAATGACAGATACAGTCGACTCCGCTTAACTGAAACACCGATTTGCCACAATTTTTTTTTCACTTAAGCGGTATATTCTCTTAAGCGAACTTCGGATAACTGAAAAACAATTTCACTTATCCAGCCTGAAAATTCAAAAAATCTAACACCATTTTTAATGTCAATATTTTATTATAAAAATCTCGAGGGAAAAAATTTAAGTGTCATTTATTCGACGTGTTCAGGTGGAGAAAGGAAAAACAAATCACAAAAAAAAAAGATATACGATTTCTGTAATGCGGAGTAGTTTGAGTATAAATTAATTTTTTTTGTTGTACATTTTTTTTCAGTTAACCCAGTTTTCAGTTAGGCGGAGTAATTTGTATAAAGATTGTGAAAAAATGCTTTGACAAATGTTGTGTTTCTTCTTCTTCTTAGGGCGCGGTGGACCTGGGCCTCACTCAACATGCCTCTCCAGCCAGCACGATCTTTCGCCAGCTGTCTCCAGTTTCGCACACCAAGCCGGCCGAGGTCCCCCTCAACTTGTACGTGGACGTCCTCTGTTGTGTTGTCCCACAGGCTCAGAGTCGAAGCTAAGTTGTCCATACACTCTACATGGCCTAACCATCTTAGGCGTTGGATTCGCAAACGCCTGGCTAAGCTGTCCCTGTACAGCCCATACATTTCGTGGTTGAACCTTCTACTCCAAATGCCATCAACGCAAACCGGACCAAAGAACTTTTCTCTCGAAAAGACCAAGAGCCACCTCATCCGCTTGGGATATTGTCCATGCCTTTGTGCCGTAAAGAAGGACTCGGATGATCAAGGTCTTGTATAGAGTCAGCTTGGTCTTCCGAGAGAGAACTCTACTACTGAATTGTATTTTGAGACCAAAAAAACATGGGTTGGCAAGAGTTATTCTGAGTTTGATCTCGGTACTGATGTTGTTTGTACTGTTTAACGCGGACCCAAGGTAGACGAAGTCCTTCACCACCTCAAAGTTATAGCTGCCTATGGTGACGTTCTCGCCAAGTCGTTGATGTTGTGCGTTCTTTTTCGATGACAGCATATGCACGGTTTTGCCCTCGCTTACCGACAGACCCATTTTTTCCGCTTCCGTTTCAATGCCAGCAAACGCATCATTGACGGCTCGCTGTGTTCGCCCAATCACGTCAATGTCATCCGCGTATGCCAGCAGTTGTACGGACTTTTGGAAGATCGTGCCTCTTGTGTTGGCCAGTGAGTTTTGCACGATCTTCTCAAAAACGTTTTTCACATTGAAGGTCTAGGTGAGTTCGTTACCGACCTTAATGGAGCAGCGAGAGTTCTCCATCGTCATCCTGCTCATGGTACGATGGTACTGGGTTGGTTAAATATCCTTTTTAAGGGCTGTAGTTAGTTCTCAGGATTATCCGAAAGTTCAATAAATATTTCGAACAGCGACTCTTGATATGTTTTGTTCTGTTGTGCACATACTAGTGAGAGATAGTGTCACGAACTGAAAATCGTTTTCCTCAGCTCTTTCCTTAAATTGATCCACAAGAACGAACGCAGCAGTCGACGGATTTCTTTGCAACTCGACTACCGTTCGCAGGAGGACTAGGTTTTTTAAAAGTTTACAGCTGAACCGGAAATAGTTTTATACCAACTCTCCAGAATGCTAATATCCTCTATACGACGATTTTATTTAATTGGTTTATTCTCTTACATTGTTACTTGTTTCACAAGTTGTACTTGTTGTCCCAACTGAAGCTTTCGACACAAAGTAACAAATTGCTACCACACTTCGTAACATTCTAATTTAGAAGAGCCCTTATTTATTGAGACAAGTTCACCCGGGGAAAGAACCGAGGAAGGAGACAATAAATTTGTATCCGCCATGAGGCAGAACATATTTGCTTATCCCTTCTTTAGATCATTTTTGTATCCTGCTTCCCCCGGGATGTCCTTCCTTGCCGAGTGTATATTTGCATTGCCCGACACACACGCAAGTATTTATGAAGACAGACTCTGTAAGATTTAGTTGCCAGGCCAAGCACGCTTTATTGCGTTCTCAAAGGATTGATGGCACAATAACAACATCCCGACCCACCTATTCACTCGTTTTGTGTTTGCACATCGCTTGGGGTGGCAATCCGTATCCCTTTCGGATTCTCCTGAGAGGTACACGCTGCAGGGACGGAGAAAGATATAAGAAATCAATGGAAATGTAGGGCGAATAAATGTGATCACCGCCAATAAATTTCCAATTGTTTGCGCAAAGTGTTACTCCTGCCTTAGATGGTGATGAAGATGCGAGTGTTCTAGAGTGCTGCCAGAGCAGAAGACCATCCTTCCCAACGGGGCCGACACATGTAAACAAATGGAGGTCATCAATGCCGCAGCCATTATTGGAACCACAGTCATGGGGAGTGAAGCCTTGAGGGAGCACTCCGAGCGGGTCCCATTGTTCCCACTCGATAGTGCTCACAGACAAAGAAGTAGATTAATCTTGCGGACAGCTTTACAAGCGGATTGGAATAGCACGTCAACTAGGAACAGCCACGCGCTTATAACCACACCACGGTTAATGGTTGTATTTATTGTGTGTGCGTCCTGGGTGAGGTGGCGGGCGCCATGGATAACTGGGTCAATCAGGCACCTGGATTGAGAGTACAAATTATGGGTCTGAATAAAACATTCGATTGGGAATGTTTAATTTATGGGCAGCACAGTGCCGGCAATGATAGGGGGTGGGTTTAATGTAGAAGGACACGAAAGAGTATCAGTGCGTGCCAGTTCCCACAAATTATGGAGTCACACACGTAAGCATGAAACATGTGACAAACTCAACGACGTCGTAGGCGACTTGTTGACTCGCCGACTCAACCCTTGATCTTTGGAAGGCGGTTAAGGTGAGAGGACATTTCATGTGAGTTGGTGACTATTTAATATCAATTACTGCCGACAGTATCATTAAGTTGTCTTACGGAGTTTGTAATTCAGTGTAATTGTTTCAGGAAGCATATGTATCTTAAAGTGCAAGGAAAAGGATACGTCCGCGGAAGGATTTTAAAGCGATAAGAGCGACTCGCTTACTGTATCTTATGTATCTTAAAGTGCAAGGAAAAGGTTATGTCCGCGGAAGGATTTTAATGCGATAAGCAAATTTGACAACCTAAAGGGTGACCAGATGGCAATGACAGTTTTTCCAATTGATATGTTTCAGCAGCTGTCAAAGTAACCAATGACATCCAACCGTCGAAATATTCAGTAAGGTTTGCCATTTCATCGTACAATGTTTCATGCCTGCCGAACGTGGGGATAGTGTTCAAAAATATTATCGAAATCTCTCTCTCGGCTCAGCTGTAAATATGCAACGTGAATTTCGTCGTGAGGTCGGTTGTCATCTCGGCTTCAGTGTGCAGGCAATTCCTCGCACTGTGGAGAAGTTTAAGAGTGGGTATACTCCTTTGGACCATAAGCCACCAACCAGACATAAATTGGAACGAAATAAAGAAAACATTGCCACCGTACCGGCCAGTATAGAAAAATACCCAGAAATGTCGATTCAGCGCAAATCAACTGAACTGTCGCCAGAGATTCAAACCGAATCGGTGGTATAATTTGAGTCTTATAATAATAATAATGGCGGCGCTACAGTCCGAGATGGACCTGGGCCTAGCTCCTCAGCAACCACTCGTGTTGTCCTGCTATTGTTCTCTCACAAGTGGAGGAGGCCTACAGTTTAATGCCGACTCCGAACGGCGAGATTGAGAAGCTTTTTCTAGACAGTTATACTCTTTAAGCATTATCAGTGACTCGAAAGAGGTGGAGCCGTACAAAATTAAAGATGTTTTTTCGGGAATCGAACCTAGAACTTCGAGCGTAGGAGTCAACGCACCTACCCACTACTACACGGCTCCCACGAATTTGAGTCTATATCTGTATAAGATTGTGCTGATGCAAGAATTGAAGCTCGAGGACCATAGACAACCCCGTGAGTTGGCCGCTAATTGGGCGTTGAAAATGTTGGCAGCAGATCCGAATTTTGGCCAAAAATCATCTCGCACGAGGCCTAATTAGTTCAGCGTCTATGTGAATAAGCAAAATTGCAATTATTGAAGCGAACACAAGTGTTCGACCTATCATCAATGCATCCACAAAGATTGACTGTTTGATGCGGTTTATGACATGGCGGCATCATAGGACCTTATTTCCTTTGAAATTAGGAAGGAGACACCGTTATTGTCAATGGTCTTAGGTATAGAGTGAAGTTAACCGAATTTTTGTGGTCAGAACTCCACAACATCGATATATCCGAGCTAAGGTTCCAACAAGATGGCGCTACATGCTGGACAAGCAATGCAACGCTCGAAGTAGTGAAGGAGAAATTTAGTGTCATCTCACGACCAGCGTTCATCAATTCGCAGCCGCGATCATGCTACTTGACGCTCTTTGACTATTTTCTGTGAGTCTTTAGTCTGCGCTAATAAGCCAACTCGAATTTTTTCGCCATATTTATTTTGGCATTTCCCTTAATTTTCCATACAAAAAACCATCCTCTAAGTCGAACTCTCTCTAACTCGAACTGATTTTGATATCCCGTGAAAGTTCGACTTAGAGGGAGGCGACTGTACTTCTTTTTTTCTCTCATATCCACAGGTCTTAATCAGGCAAAGAATAAATTCCAAGCAACAGACAACAGGGTATCTTCGGTCTCAGTGATGGGTCTCCTTTAATGGGAGCATCAAGGAAGCCTAAGTCTTTGAACTGCATCTCTAAATCTCCCTCTCAGACAAATTGCAAATCTTCGACAGAGACATTCAAACCAAGGCCTCCCGTCTAGCAGTCGACATAAATAAAGGGGAACTTCTGAAGAACCCTCAATGAATTGAACCCAATTGTGTTCCACTTCATTTCTCACACAAATATACGAAATTCAGTATTTATTGGTGTCACAAGAGAGAACCATGTCTCGCCCATTAATTCACCGATCTCTTTGAGAACTTGCAACCAAATGTCCAACCGCAAAGTGTCTGCAAGGCGAAGCCACTATTTTCAATTTTGGAAACCTCACAAACTCTATAAATACTTAGAATGACATCAGGACAGAATTTCACTACTAAGCCATATGGTATCTACCACTACCCACCGTCACATTCGAGCTCAACGTCAAAGGATTAGGCGGCAGGAAAAGCATCTACTTCTGCCGGAGAAAGGCAGAACGAGTGTCATCAAAGCAAAAGCGAAAGGATTGCACCATTTACAGAAAGTGGATTGTCTCGTTATTCATGGAAATTGTTTAATTTATCTCCTTCCGTCACTCCTCGACTTATTCGATTTCATTTCCACTTGCACAGCCATTCCCCTCCGTTTCGAATGTTCCAGGCAACGTTCAGGATTTATCTGCGCCATATCATCGTCTCAGTCGTCTCGTTGCCGTCTTGCTCTTTTGGCCAAAGTACACGTTCCAGCTTCCTTCCAGAAAAGGTACTAACGAAACACACAGATAGCCATGGTAACAAGTAAAACGGAAGACCCAACCACGAGGACTTCGGGAATACAAAACCTCAACCGCACAATAGGCGGCAAGTTCCTTCAGGGGATTATTGTGTACTTGACATAGTCTCCTCTGCACTCTCGAGAACTACCAAGAAATGCCGTTAGTGAGCACTAGCTGCGGAGTGGCAGACAGTTGATGCCTGGGATGCCCCTATCTCCTTTTCCCTGTCATCGCTCTTTTCCTGGCTTTTTTGTGCTCCTCTAATGACTCCTTCGAGGGAATGAAGAGTTGAAATTTCTTCACGTCAGCGATGTTTCAATTCAAAAGATACATATCTAGCGTAGTGAGCTGCAGCCACACTTGGAGATACCCCATCTTTTGCCATCGTCTGTGGGAGGCAACCTGGCCTTCAGCCCCATTCACCTGAAGGACCCACCATTAAGGTGGAATAGGTTGCCTTACAATTCACTAGACACCTCACTTCCTCCCTCTGAAGTGTGTTGCTTAAAATTTCTCCATTTTTGTTGGTTCCTCCTTCGGCAGGATATTGACTGAATTAATTTCACATCCCAAACTGAGATTACCGCTATCAACAACTACTTTCGAAGATGTGTTTACAACTTTGCCTGGGGTAAACAATCCGCACTCCCAACATGAAGGTCCTTGTGTGTCTCTATTCGTACACAGCACAGCAACACATACTTATCTGACATCGACATTTTAATAGATGTAATGTCTGATGGTGTGATAAGGTGTGAGTCCTGTGAATTGGTGGATCGAGCAGGTCCCCGTTGCCTGGGTATTGAATATTTCAACTGAGGGAAAATTGTTTTAGATGCGAAAGTAATATGCGTTAACGTGGCACAAGATACACCGGTGCGGCGGGCGAAGGGAAATTGAAAATTGAGTAAGTGAAGGTGATGGATGGTTGATTGAAGGATAACATCGAGGACAAGTGCATGTGAATTGGAAATGGTACGTGAATTGACACGACTCTCTAATATCCACTGACTCGTATTAAAGATGACACGAGCGATATGTCTCTGAATAGGAATGATCGCTTCCCTTTTGAAAAGCACTGTCAAGTTGACGAGGGCAATGTAGAGCACTAATTAAAGTTAAAGTTAATCGAAGATGTTATCAGGACAAGGTTCGATATGAAATGGCTTATGTCATTCATTAATGAAATTAATACGACTATGGGGTGGGAAAATTAATAAAAGTGTTACAAATGAAGTTCATATTTCGGACTGCTGTTCGTTAATTTTCAACGCTGACGTTCAAAATTCAGAGGTTCAGCCGATGGAACTTAAACGAGAATTCCTACATCAACATTTTGATGATAATTTAGATCATTTAGAGTAAATTTAAGGACATAGTGTGCACATTGTGCACAGAAACTCCTTCTTTTTATTCAATCTTGAGGCCTTTCATTGATTAATTTATTACTGCCACTTTTGTTAAAAATTTGTTGCAGTTGTCGCCTAGTGCCAGGGATCATTCAAAGAGTTCGCAGACGACCTCTGATCATTCATGTGCACTTAATTTCGAGTCATCAGTATATATGGAGTGTCTCCAGATGGCTTCCGCCTGCGCCGCACAAACGCCTAAAACCTTCTTTTTTTCTCGCAAAGAGCAGCAGTTCTGGTTTTTTTGGGTTGACTTTAAATCCTCGAGTTACAGTCCAATTGGAAACTAGAAACGTTCACTTAGAGTCGGGAGGAATTTACGGGGCACCAGAATAGCTACATCTTCCGTGTATATGGCTACCCTAGGTCCATCGCTTTCTCACGAACATACGGTATCGTCTACAACTCGAATCCATAGGACTGATGAGAGGATTCCACCTTATAATGCTTTCTGTTCATCTTCTTCATGCAGCATAACTTGGTCAAATGCGACTGTAGCATAAACCAATCCACTCGCAGAGTCCCACATCGACTCCAGCTTTGTTAAGACTTGTGTGAATTACATTATTGGTAGCAACATAACGGAAAAACGTGCTAGAAATGAATGTCAGGAAACCTTTTTGGACATGAACGCCAACTCATCTGGATAGGCCCGGTTACAAAGGTCTTAAGGTGTATCTATCATCTAAAAGCACGCTCTACGGAAAATAATCTAATCCAAGTTTACCGATTTCACTGCCAGCACTCAACTTGAGTTTATCTTACGACACATTTTGGCATATTTTGCCGTTGAATTGGCATCTACATACTTACAAAGTTCAACTCACTCAAGAATTAAAGCCAACTGACCAGGGAAGGCGTAAAACATACGCCGACTGGGTGCGTTTACATGATAAATTTTCACAGCATTTTTTTCAGCGATGAGGCTCATTTTTCACCCGGTGGAAACGTCAACAAACAAAATTGTGCCTTATTGGGAAGTGAAAATCCACATGTAGCTGCCGAGAAAGCATTCATCCACAAAAAGTCACTGTGTGATGTGCAATTCAGTCTGCTGGTGTCATTGGTCCTCCATAATTCCTCGGAAATGAGAAAGTTGTAGGTTGACAGTTGACAGGCTAACAGAATTTTTTGTGTCTCCAATATGGGTGTGGAAGATATATGGTTTCAAAGAGACGATGCCAGATCTCACACAGAACAGTCCGTTTTGCTTTAACTCTTTCAGGGCCGGTAGTATAAAAACGTACCACATATCTAAACATTTGTCTATACCATACAATGGAATTTTTTTCAATACCACATTTCTATACAAATTTAAGCTTATATTTTGAAAAAAAAAAAGTACATCCAATGTAAGAGTGAGACGTATATATGGAAAAAGGTGGATAATTTGATTTGATTACTCTCTTTATGCAAAAAAATCGTGCAATTTTATTTATTTTCTTGTAGTGGCCCGGAAAGGGTTAATGGCAAAACCGACTTATTTCGAGTTCGGGTGACATTAACTCTGAAAACGAACATTCGTCATGTAATGGCAGAGTTGTTGAAAAGTCAACAAAAATTACCTCGTCAGCATCGAATCCTGCAATAACTTCCGTGGAGGACATTTGACTGCTGTTCTAATGTTGCATAATGGCAAGTTCCAAACAATGTCTCGGAATAAAAACTTGATTGAAATTTTAATCATAAATCTTTTTAATTTAAATCTGATTTCGAAACCAAAAATTGGATGACCATGGACTAGCACACAGGCCATTGCCATGATTGACCAAAAGCTTACAACCTTCAATGAAAAACTCCTTAAAATGTGTGCAATTAACCAGTGAGACTGAAGGCAGTTTGGAAATGAATAACTGAACGAATGAAGTGAAGTTTAAAGTTTTCTTAGAGTATTTAATTCTTAAACGTCAGAGGTGTTGTTATGAGTAGTTGCTTCGGTGTCTTTTATCATCAATACGATTGATTTTATCAATTTTAATACGATCGCGATTTCATATTCATCATATTTTTTAAGCTCATTTGATAACTTTCTACTTTACTTGTTATCCATCACCAAAACCGGGAGTTATTTTCAAATTAAATAAGTCGATTCTCAATCGTTTTCAAATTATGGCATACATCTAAACTACGGTGTAACATGCGGTCTACGAAATACAAACAGACCAACACTTGTTCTCTGGAATGTGGCATTCCTAAAGCTTCGTTTTTACAAAATAATTAAAGAAAATGTTGAAAATATATTTTGCGTTGAAACACATTTTTTTTTAATGAATATTTTTCGTAAATTCCTTACTTAATGATTTCAAAAACTCATACTTTCAAAGAATTTTTCAAAAAAATATATTTTGGTCATGTTGCTTCTGACACATTTTTGTTCACAAAATGTAAGAAAACTTGTTACAGTTTATCCTTGACATTAGCTGCAATCCCCAATTTGTAACCCTACACAAGCAACGAGAATTGGATACATTTCAATTTGCTGTTATCTCAGCTTGCTGTTCTTTCTAAGCCATATACTGTTACACGACATTCGTGTCCTCACTTAATATAAAATTAAAAAGAAAATGAAGAGAAATCGGGACGGTATTTACCAGGAAAACGGAATAACAAACTTTTCCTTTTGGGTAAGGCAACAACTGTCTCAATAATTGTTAACATAAACATCCGATGTTACGACAGAGGTAACTGTCTCCTTGGATTCCTGTTTCTGGTTCTGTTTTAGTGTTGTTTTTGGCCGAGCGTGTGTCGCTGACATCCTTTCATCCTGGTCGAGTTTACGTGTAACAAATTTGTTCTTTTAAAGAAATCAATATTTCGATTGAGAAAAAGTGTGGAGTTCGAATGATGATTGTTTTTTTCTTGTTCTCTTAAGATGGATGTAGACATGCTTGTCATGTTGAAAAAACTACAGGAACAGAGTGCCTGTGGCTTGTCTGGGGAAAAGGTTTACACGTGCAAACTACATGTAGTACCTTATGAAACCATGGAAGAAGCTTCATCAGAATTAACATATTTATTTCGAATTAAATAGCAAGATACCAATCAACATTATTTGAAATACCAAATCACTTGACCAATAACTATCTTCCGGCACCCACATCAGGTTAAGTGATCATCAAGAGATCGACGGAAATTCTTAGTCTGCTTTTAGAATAGAAAATGACTGAGCTCAGAGATTTAATTGGTGCTTGGCTGTTGCAACATATGGTGATGTCCTTTCTGCATATCACATGGTTATTAATCCAAGACAGAACCTATGTTATTGCCATTGTCTCAACCTAAAATACGCTACAATTTTCCGGAAGATGGAGATGTGTTGATGTTGAGATCCCTAGAGTAGGGCTCCCTCATTCGTCCTGTATCCATTTACGCAGGTTATTTCCAACAATTTCAAAAAACTAGGAAATTTTAAATATTTCACCGACTCTCCAAAGTCTTCGATTGCAGGTCATTCTCTTTTACGCATGTATATCACTCTCTAGAGCCATAGAACACGAGTGCTGACACCGTTATCAAGAGTTTATGTGATTTTGTGCTCCAAGAAGACAGAAACAGGGGGCACAACGCTAGAAGAAGTAATAAAACATTCAGTCCCGAATAAATATCGTACCCATCCGCCCCCATCTCCAACGGCAGACTTTGAAACCCCCCCACCCCTGTCGGCAACTACACTAGCCACTGTCTTCATGTAGAAATATCTTCCTCAATTTAGCTTCAACTCTTCCGCTTATCTCATTCTCAATCGAATATGACCTGATCAGAGAGCAGGCTCCTCTCGTTCTCCCCATGGTTCTGTTCAGAGCGCCAGCATCGTGTTCCCCATCCAACGTCAAGTCTCCAAATGACTTGAACATAATTTTCTAATTTATCAATTGAAATGAATGCACCACTGTCGAATGGACGAAGGGGTTGCCAAGAAACTCGTATTCAACTCTTGCCCCCGCAGGAATCACTCATACATTCCCATTCCCTTCGGTAAGACACCGATAAAATGCAACGCTCATCCACAACCTTGGACATGAAGAAAATTTATCTTGGTTTCGTTCATCTACAACGTCCACACCATCCCTAGAACGAGGTGGAAGTCTGACTTATTCCTCCCGCTTGTAGTGCATACATTACAGATGCATTCGTATCTGTTAGGTTATTTTATTACGTGTCATAAATTTGTTTCCCCATAAGACATGTTGTGTTGGGGGGCACGTGGGGTTGCAGATGAAAAAGGAAGAGGGCATTACTCACTCCGTCGTTCCCTGCTGCAGTTTTATGACCGTGTCATAAAGGAAACAGATACTGCATATGGTAGCGAAACTATTTCACACATTCAATTGCAAATGCATCCATGGAATGGAATAATCGAAAGAAAAGAAATGTTTCTTGCTCAGAGTGACGGAGGATAATTTAGTCCGTCTCCTTTGCCGCCACCAGACAACCACACCTATCTGGTTACAAATTAATTTCCTTCTGTCTCCTCGGACAAGAAGCCAATTAAATGACTCTGTTCACCCAGCCCCCTTCACCCAACGTCGGGCGCTCATGTGTGCTTCGGGGAGCACGTCACAGGAGACTGTCTGAAGCATTTTAGAGTTGACATGGCAGACACGGTTTGCCAGAGATGTCTGCACTCGTGGCAAATGAATCCTTGTCGGCAGCAGGCGCATCAGCCGAGAAGACGAGTCTTCAGACGCCTCCTCCTAGGGTCTTCTCCTTCCTGGCGTCTTTCATTTTTCCAAGGCACTCGGTTACATTGTTGCATCGAACCAAAGGGCGAAAGGGCGTGTGACCTCTTCATATTTCATATTTTGGTAATAAAATATTTTACGACCTCCTCTGACAAAGGGTTGTAGACCAGAATACCGGAACAATGCACCCACATTCCTATCAATTATCACATTAGCCGAAGCGCCTTTCTGCACAAATTGAAGCCAGACACCAGCCAAGACGACCGGCGGCGACGGCGGCGCTTATGTATGGTATCCTGCGGACGTTGATTAAGTGCATTTCTTCAATGGGGGTGGCGCACAGTGTGGAACCCGGCGGGTGGACTGTAAGGTACACTCATCATCATTATCGTGTGAAGGCACGAATAGCACATAAACTGTGATGAATGAATGAATGAGGAATATTTACGATCAAGTGAAGGGAGATGTGCGCAATATTTTCGTTTTTGTTTTGTTTGCCTGCCACTGGCTGATGTCGTAACCGGATGTACGGGTGCTGTTTTAAGGACTTGGGTGGCGGAGGACACTGGAGAGTTCATTATTCAACTTAAAAGGATGAACAGGTGAGTTCGGGGTGCACATTTGCTGGCCTTCCCCCGCACGGATAAGAAAACATAAAAACCGTAGACGGTAAACTTAAGTGTAGATGTGCAGCTTGTTACGAGCATGAATGTTTAACGTAGTCCTTACCAGAAGTGGAATCCTGTAGTAGTTTTTCTCTCATTTTTTAATGTACACTGCCACGACAGGAGATGCAGCCATAAATATATGTATAATTAAAGCAACAACTCTCGGTGGGAGAACACCTGAGCGTTTTATCAGAACGTGACTATTAACCTTCTTATTCGTCGCAGCTGAACCGTAAAAGCAGATGCATTATTTCCTATCTTGATGAGAGGAGTTTGAATGTAATTTTCGTTGCTGATAAACTTTGTTCGGTCAGTCGTTCATGAGACTTATTCAGACTTTACAATGGGAAAAGTAAACAGAATAACAGAAGTTAAGATTTAACCCCCGTCAAGATCGGACTAATAACAATGGCGGCGCTACAGTTCGAGCGGGAGTTGGGCCTAGCTTCTCAGCAACTACTACTACTACTACTGTTCTCTCACGAGTGGAGTTTAATGCCGACTCCGAACGGCGAGATTGAGAAGCTTTTTCTAGACAGTTATACTCTTTAGGCATTGTCTGTGACTCGAAAGATGTGGAGCAGTGAAAAAATGTTAGGTGTTTTTTTGAGATTCGAACCATAGAGCTCGATCGTAGGAGTCGACGCACCTAGCTACAACGCTACCGCGCACACAGGCCAGGATCGGACTTTTCTAATTTAAACGCTCTTCAAGCGCCACTGGCGAAAACTACCCGTCTTAAGAATTTCGAAATGACTGTGACGTTTTCTAAAAATATTCTTACAGCATTTTTACATTTCAAATTTAGAGAGTCTAAATTGGAATTCAACTGATTACAAATACAGTCAGCGTCAGAAGTGAGTAAACAGTCATTAGCGGAAAGGTACTCCTCTAAATTGAAATTGACTGGAATGGTCTACGTGTGACATTGGTGCCTCAAATAAAAGCTCTGAAATCGTACTTCAAAATAAGCTATATTTCATTTAAAATAACAGTAAACATAGAGAAGTTAATTCAGTTCAAAAGAAAACAGGCGTCAAAAGTGAGTGAACATATCCCTTTAAAAAAAGTATCTTATTGAGAAAAATTTTACTTTGTATGCCTTTACCGCTTTTTTAGTTTTCGTATATCTTCTTCTTCTTCTTCTTGGGGCGCTACAGTCCGAGGTGGACCTGGGCCTCACTTAACATGCCTCTCCAGCCAGCACAATCTTTCGCCAGCTGTCTCCAGTTTCGCACACCAAGCCGGCCAAGGTCCCCCTCGACTTGTGTGCGCCACCTTGTACGTGGACGTCCTCTGTTGCGTTGTCTCACAGGCTCAGAGTCGAAGACTTGCCGGTCTTTTTTTTCGTATATGCCAGTCTTAATTTTCATACAAATGTTCAACAGAATCGAACCTTTATGTCTTAAAGTCACCGACACAACCATATATACACTCACTTTTGAATGCTGTTTTTAGCACTTTTCTCTTTGAAATTTAATTAATTGTTTTATATATACACTTATGCTAAATAATATTCAATATAATTCAAAGTATGTCTTTTGAGCTTTAATTTGATTTCCGGTGAATATTAATTTAATTAATTAATTTTGACGTTGACTGTATGTACAAGGTGCCGCAAAATTAATCACCCAATGTAGTTTTTGAACTACTTTTTTACTAAATTAAAAAAATGATTTTGAGTGATGGAAACCTTTATTAGAACCTTTACAATTTTTTCTGCTAAGATCATCACTTAGATGATATCCGTCAAGTGGCTGCCGCCAGTGTTGATACACATTTGTGCCTGTTTTATCGCATTTTCTATGACTTTCCACAAAATCTCAAAAAAAATACGGCATAATCACTCCTCCCGCGTGAACGCCGCACCACACAGCGGCTTTGAGTGGATGTAATAGCTCTTCGTGAATCACACGCAGATTTTCAGTGCTCCAGAAGAAGTGGAAATGCGCCTCGTCGCTCATGATGATTTCCGACACAAAATCATCCTCTTCGTTGTTGAGATTGGGGATGGCTTTGCTTTTGTATACTGTTTTTATATTGCAGCTGTCTAGTTCACAAATGTCAATTATGATTGGCGTACGATGACATTTTCAAAAATTATAGCATCTTCCGATAGTATGATTAATTTTGCGCCACCTTGTAGCTTGTATCAAAATAATGCCGAAACAACGACAAAGGCAAGTATAATGTCTGCCAACAAGCGATATTAGTGCAAGACGCATCGGCCAACATCTCAGTAAGATTGCTTAGATTTTCATACAACTACTACTTTACGATGTCAGGGAACCATTTTCTGGCCTTGAACTGCATGAGAACGAGATCAAAATAAAATAAAAGGTGCCCCAAAATTACTCAAGAGGTAATTTTGACAGAAAATTGAATACAAATTTTAATAAAAATTGTAAATTGCTTACTAAAATATATATTCAAATATAATTCAAATCTTGCATTAATTTTGAACACCCTTTATTGTTGTATTTTAACCCTTTCCGGGCCACTACAAGAAAATAAATAAAATTGCACAATTTTTTTGCATAAAGAGACTCATCTCAAATTACCCAATTTTTCCATATATACGTCTCACTCTTACATTGGATGATTTTTTTTTAAATATGAGCTTCAATTTGTATAAAAATGTGGTATAGAAAACATTCCAGAAAACAACCACTCGTATCACGTATCACACACGATGTTTGGTTGAGAGTGAATCAGCTCAACCAGTGGCAAAATAAAACCGACAGGTTGGACCCAATATCAAAATTCCTGGACTTCAGCTCATGACTGAAAAAACAAACACAGGAATTTGATTTGAACCCATTCAACCAGGCGTTTTCGCCGTCTCGTGGTAGGTAAAGGTATTGACTCATATGGTGATGGTTCGTGGTTCGATTTCGGACACACCAACTTGCATTTTCACGGCACCATCTCTATCGAATCACTGACAATGCTCAGAGAATATAACTGCCAAGATACGACTGGATGGCGCAGTTGGTTAAGTGCTGGCCCCAAGTTTGAGGGGTCCCAGGTTCGAATCCCAATGAAATCGAATCCCAGTAAAACCGAATCTGGTCCAGTCGACATTAGCCGTTGGGTAGCATTTCAAAAATTCTCCGGAAAAAAAAAAACTTCTAAAACTTTGAAGTTCGGAGACACCATAAATCTAATAATACGACGCACAACATGAGTGGTTGCTTTAGAACCTAGGTCTAAGTCCTCGTCGAGCTATACCGCCACCCGAAATACTTGGTGTGCCTAGCTTTACCCCGTATGACAAAAGAGCCGGATGTTTAATTTCGATTGATGAAAAGATCAAACTCGATGGAAGGTTCTGCATAAATTCTTTTCGTCTGCTCAGTCGTGGATAAATAGATTTTTGTTTGTCCCGTCTAAGACATTTTTTAAGCTTAACAGTGCCTTGTCCGAAAGGATGACCAGAAAATGTTGACAGCTTCTACGCTCCCTTATAGGCTATTGGATTACACTTGACTTCGGTAAACTTGTTTCGGTTAACTGGCTATACTAGTATCAGTTATCCGAAGTTCAATTAACTGAAACAAATTTTCTGCAATTTCGATTTTGCAGTTAAGCGGAGTTGACTGTTTATACATTTTACTGAATTGACAGAATGTAACGTGTTTAAATTAATGACTTTAGAAAGTGCTCTCCCGTTTCAAGAAGCTATCGAAAACCAACCAAATATATGTGCCCATATTGCGAGCTCATTTTTCTTTAAATTAGTTGAATCTAAATAAACTGTCTTTGAAAGTGTGGATACGTTCTCATGAAATATCTTTTCTGTGATATTATCGCGGATAATAGCACGTTCCCCGGACCTTGAAGCCATACGGCATTCTATTCCAGATAAATAACCATCTCCACACATCTTCTGCCGTGCTTTCTGTGAAAAACTTTTATGTTATCTCCAAAAATGTGTTCTACAATTGAATTCGAAACGTGTGCATGTATCTCTTTGAGTTTGGAATAATTTTCAAATTTTATCGCTCTCACCAAGTGTTCACTCATAACATTGACAAAACATTCCGGCACCCATTCCTCGATTACCCCATGTCGAGGCGTTGAAATGCTGATCCATAAAATTTAATGTTATTCCACTTTCGTACGCCTTTCAATCATAAAGTGGCTAGAAAATTAAAATTAAGCAAATTCCGCTCGCAACTGTCGGTGCGGAATTATCGACAATTGCGAGGAACAAAAATACAGCCCCACCCGCTGGGAGCATGTGTTTCTTGCTGATTGAGAAGCTGCCCCATAAAGACACTCGCACTCTTTTTATTTTTACGCGTGTTGCTTAATTGGTGGGATTATGTTCTGCATTTTGTTTTTGTTTTCGCAGCTTTGGTGCCTCTTACTCGACAAATGATGATGACATTCATAAGTTCGTTAATTGGCTTGAATTGAATCCGGAATACGGGCAGGGTTAGATGCGCGAATATATCCCGCTCTTGGTGGCGGAACTTTTAATTAGCCAGTATTCTCTTTGATTCGTTCGAGAGTAACGTAAGTAATTGCGATAATGTTAGGAAGATGATGCTTAATTAATCTTTATGAATCTTCCAGTTAGCTACTGGAATTACCTTGTGTGGAAAATGATTCATATCGTAGGAGGTTTTCAAAGATTCTGTGTATCATTTATGGGTCGGCTGGCTGTTGCAGCATCCATCTTCTGGATCGTAATTAGCAAATTTATGAACCACTCCTATGCTTCAAGTTTAAGATACATGCAGGTGGATTCAAATGTTTGCGAAGGAGAATTCAATTTAAACATGCAGTCATTTGGAGGACAACCCGTGCGACGCATGAGTTTACAATTCAAAAAATATTTTCGAGAAAGTGCTGAGCTTTCAAATTCAATTAAATGCAAATAAGCACACGAAACATTGCCTTCTTATTAGTGTCGAATATGGCTATTCAGCCCTGGAGAAGTTTAATGATTACCTGCTTTCCATAATCTTCGTAGAGAAATGGGAGATGATACAAGTTTCAGAGGGTGACAACTTGAGTTTTTGTTTCTTTGGTTGAAAGTGAGTAGAATTATGCAGTAAGGAATTTCGCTTGTTGTGAGTCATTCTTTATCCCGACGGAAGAATATGATTTGTCAGACATAGGCCTCGTTGATTAATACTTACTTACTTACTTATCAGGCCAGCTATCCCATGGAGTGTCTGGACCTGAGCTATAGCTGTCTTCCATCCTCGACAGTCCCGGTCACGCTGCTTCCAGTTGTCTAGACCAATCTGCCTTGCGTCTGCGACGACTTGGTCTTTAAGACGGAGGTTCGGTCTTCCTCTCCTTCTCGAACCAGGGGGCTTGGATTCGAAAACCGTCTTGACTGGAGCATTGTTGTCCATACGCTCGATGTGGCCAAGTAAATGTAGGCGATGGATTTTTGCCTTCCGGACCTTCCGTCCACACCTTGGTACAACATATAGAGCTCGCGGTTATACCTTCTCCTCCATTCGCCTTCCTCGCAGACATAACTATAAACCCGACGCAGAATTTTTCTTTCGAAGGAACTAAGAATCAGTAGTTCTGTTTATCATCCAGCATTCGACGCCATAAAGCAAGACTGACAGAACAAGGGTTTTGTAGAGCTTGATTTTGGTCCTTCAAGTTTTGACCCTAGCTGTTTATACAAACCGAAATAACAACGCTCGTCAAGGGAGATTCTGCTAATATAATATAATTGATAATTGCTATATGGCACGTAGCGCCATCCTGCTGAGACCAAACTTCTTAGCCACTCATGCCATTCAATTGGGGAAAGAAAAAGTCATAAATTATGGCTCTATAGCAAACGGTATTGTCTAATAACTCCACCAACCCACTGACCGCTCCAAACTGCCGGTTGATTTTAGTCCACTTCAAAATAAAATGTTCAATAAAGTTAAAGGACAAAGACCAAGCTGTTGTTAATGGCGTCGAATCGATGCAATTTAGATTCATGGTAAAAATAGTGAGCAAAACGGAGAATTGCGGTCTCAGGTGGCGGATTATTTCCGGTGTAATATTTTTGATATTTCCGGGTCTCTATACGTAATTTTGCACCCAATTTTTTAAATTATGGTAACGCTTGAAGCTTGCGTTTCATCACGATGCAATTGTAAAGAGTTGCTAATAAATTTAACACTGACAGTTTCCAATATGACTCCTGTTTTGACATACATATAATTTAATTTAATATTGGGTTAAAAACCGCTGCTTACAGATCTGAGTCCTTGACAGATCTTATGTGCAAATCACATGAAGCGTAACGAGCAAACTGCGAACTGCGAAACTCGCATAATTTTAATTTACTGCACTACCTTCAGTGAATTTTTTGAATTGTGTGAAAAGTGCATCAAATAATTTGAAACAGATTAAGCTTTAGCACAATCATCTAACATGCAGCTTTATGTACACCAAGTTCTCCGTTGGTTTGGTTAAGCAACATACTTGAGTGAATTATAGTGGACATCGCCCCTTGAAGGAGGCGCACTTCGACAAAAGTGGGACCCTTGTGCCGTACGATAGACTTATACACAAGTTATAGAAATGTAAATGCAAGAAACATTATCAAGGCCAAGCCATCTATCGATATGAACTCTATGAGCACGTTCGTCAAAGTCATTTGCATTTCGTTTCCCAACTTCTGCCTATTTGCAGAATATTAAATAGAACTCCCCTCAAACCAACCAATATTTTTTCTTCTCATTCGCTACAAACCCCATCCCCAAATAATTGAATCCCCATCTTCCTCCTTCACATCTGAAGCGAAGTACTCCACCGCGCAGCGCATCTAACCAGAGCCATCTGTGGTAGAAACAAACAACTTCGCTGAGCATTTCCCCAGACACAAACCACTTGACGTCATGGCATGGCAGGTGCCCCCACCAACAACCAAATCCAAATAAAATTTAATAATTTAAAAATCGGTTTTTAATATCCCTCCCGATTTCGATGCAGGAGCAAAAAAAAAGCTGAGGCACAAAAAATTATGCCCACATACGATTCAGTGAAATGATAGATGAGGTCACACCGCCGACTCGCGGTGGGCGTTCCGCCAAAGCCACCCAGACAAACGCTTAATCACTCGGTGTTCCCTTTCCTGCTGACTTCCGATGGCTCTATATCGACTGGTGTGTGTGTGGAGTTGGACTGTAATTTTTTTGCAACATCCTTTCGTGCGCCGGAGCTTCAACTACTGTGAATGCATCACATTAAGGAAGCCACTTTAAAAATTAGCACGCGGAAAAACATGCATTAACGTAATTACACATCAAGAGCCACAATGCACACACACAAACACGCGCGTACGTAACTGGCGATGTGCTCGCCTGTATGGACTCCCGTATATCCTTTTGATGGTTTTCATTTCTTTTTTGCCTTTGCTGAGTGATGCAGCGTATATTTCACCGCATCTCATGGTAAATGAGAATTTGCAGCAGTCGAAGGGAAAGGGGGAGGAGGATGAAGATGCGGTTTTGCGATTGTGCTCGTACGTATGCAAGGATACAATGAAAAAAAACCATAGTCAGTCATTTGGATGAGTGGCGTTTGGTGCTTTCTTTTCATTTTTGCATTTCTTAGGAGGCGGACGGGACGGCTGCGGTGCAGGCAGGAACCGGCTTTGGGGAGCAAAAAGACGAGCTTTGTTTTTACGGTGAATAATTACTGACAGTTGATCTTTTGGCTGGCAAACGGGCGGGGTTGCAGTGTGCATTCGCTAGTCTGCTTTGTTGAGCATGAATCATAAGGATATTAATTTATTTATTTTTTTGTTGTGTGCAACATCTCAGGCAGGAGCGCCGCACTGGTGACAGACAGACAGTAATGCAAAATGTCAGCACGAGGTGATGACACCACATGTGCCACAAGTCCAACTGGCAAGTGATGGTGGAACCTGCAGATGTGCAGCGGATTCGTGCTTAGCATGCATTTTTCTCCTCTATGGTCTAAATCTGTAAAGAGAGATATCAACCATCCGAACGCTTTGCAAGAGCGCTGTGGCCACATAACACAAAAGTGACATGTTGTCGGATGGATGTGCTAACCAACAGTGACATCAAGAGAGGGTGAAAAGGATGCATTCCCACAACCATGTTTCAGAATCCTTGGCGACGGAAGACTGACAGAACTTTCCCTCTTTCATTTTTCTCCGACGATTACACGTGTTCAAAAAGGAAAAGAAAAAATTCTAGTCACACAGGATGTCATGATTCTTTGGACTCAAATTTAACATTTTGTCTTGGTTCTAAATAACAAAAAATTCTCAGTGGCGCTTTTGTCGGGACAAGTTGTTGATGAATCCGGAATTGAAGTAAATGCACGATTTTCTCAGATTTACACCAAACAATTGATGTCTTCGGTGGCAACCGATGCTCTAAAAAAAACGGAGAAAAAAAGAAAAGCATGATATTCAACGAAATTATCTGCTGTGGAATTGTTGGAGGTTTATCTGAGAGATTTTGAGTCTATTATTTTTTCATTCATATGGAGTCTTGGTCACCATGTAGTAGGTAATGAATGCGTCAACTCCTATGCTGGAGAACCTAGGTTCGACCTCGGACACAACAACTTTCACTTTCACTGCACAACTCTGTCGGCATGTGCAGACATTGGATCCGTAGTCGCCCAATTATTCACACACACAATTTGAATGTATTATGGGAAGTAATTAGTTTGAATTTTATGGTTTTCGACGACATTATCTGATTTTGTAAACGATTTTTATTTTTTCCTCTCATTTCATTAATTTGTTTGCTTTTTGAGAATATAACGAATCTTAAAGGGTGCCTAATACATTTGGCCAAGGCTTTACAACACAGAATTTTTTCTTACAAAGACTGGCAGATTAAGGGTTTTGTAGACCATGATTCGAAAAACCGAAGCATAATCATCTGCCAAGAACTATTCTACGTCGAATCTCCAGCAAGATATTGATTGTGGAGTTCACTTTTGTCACGTTCGAGGCAGACAAACTCCTTAACTACCTCTAAATCTTAGCTGTCGATTGTGCCGTTTTTTCCTATAAGATGAGCGACGCATCGATTTTTGGTCGATAGCATATCTTTCGTTTTCTCCTCGTTAACTTTTAGACCACCTTGTTTCACCTCTTCTTCAATTTCACCTGGCTCCCTGGGAACACGCGGCAATGATGGTGTTATCTGCGTAATCCAGCAGCTGAACTGATTTGTAGAATATTGTGACTTCCGTGTTAGCACCTGTACGCTGCACTATCTTCTCCAGAACTAGATTGAAAAAATCACACGACTGGGCATTTCGCCGAAATCCGATGCAGGTTTCGAACGATTCGAAAGATCTAGAAACGTACTGCACGGTGAATCGCGTACTTTTGACGTGGTGCGTGTGGTGTGATCAATTTTCCCGGGATCGGGAATTCGGCCATCGGATTTAATGGTTCCTTGTGATGAATGCTGTCGAATGCAACTTTGAAATCAACGAAAATGCGATGCGTTTCGTTTTGCAACTCGCTGGTCTTTTCCAAGATATTGACGGAAGCCGCACTGGTACGTCCCGATTAGGCCGGTGGAATGGGCCTTGGACGTTTACAGAACAGATGTTCCCTACCAGAATATCTTCGCCAGACTTTAAGATCTTAAAAAAAACTTTGGAGCTCCATATTTTCCAAATGGTACTTTGGATCAAAAACTGTTAAAGCCAACCTCTACCTCATTTCAAAAGATCTGTCGATTCATACATAAGCCAATAGGGTGCGACAATGTTTCAAAATTAATGGCAACTTCACCTATACTGGAGCCACCCCCAAATGGCCCCAATTTAGGTGCATAGGCAATGACATCTCGGCCTGAAGTACCTAATTCCAAAATTTCATGCCGATATCTTGGTAAACTTCGGAGATAAAAAAGTGTGACAGACACGATGCACGGACGGACGGACGGACACACCGAAATTATAAAGGTTCCGTTTTTGTAGACGGAAACTTAAAAATAAGACAATTCTTAAGAAACCACGATTTTCTGCACGTAAGTATACTAGTTCATAGGAACAAAGACAGGGTCTCGAAGAATTCATTATAAAACGAACATGTAAAATACGCAGAATATGGGAATTCCCTTCAGATTTCGACTTATCGAAGTTGACGAAATTCGAGTTATCGAAGTTCGAGTTATCAAGAACAAATTACATGTAAATTTCAGTCTTGGCGCTATTGCCTACCAATTTCATTTGAGTTATCGAATATTCGAGTTATCGAAGTTCGACTGTAGTTACTTTTGTTTGTTCCTTTCTTAAATTTATATCAATTTGCATTGCCTTCTCCTGCAACCGTTTGATAATTAATTAAAATATCTTCGTAAGGTACTTACATCTGCCCACTAAAGTACTTTGTCAAATAATTGAATAGCATCTCTTGAAGAAACAGAACATACCGGGCGGTCAGAAACTAGTTGACACTCTTCTTCATCTTCATTTTCCTTTTCCACTTCCTCAATATCCGACGGCATTTAATCTGCATTCCAGTTGTTGATATCAACGACTGTATGTGTTACGTAAACATCAATATGATTAAGCAAATCAATTAAACGAATGAAATTTCAAGAGAATATTTACCCAAACTAGAATGCAAAACGTAGAACGATGACGGATACAAAGTACGCAAAACAATCGGTAAATTAGCTCGAAAGATTGTGCATTCTTTGCAGCTGGCATATTCGTACTGGACTGTGTAAGAATTCGTATTGAACTGTGAAAGAAATATGGGTCCACTCTAAAGAGGTTTTACTTGTTCAATCTGTAGAGTAGTCTGTATACAATTTTTTATTGGATTGTTCACTCTACCGAGAGTGTACTGTATAGCCAACTGAATGTTGGTAATATCTTTAAAGTAAGAACACTCAAGCTTATGATAGTTTTAAGCTCAAAATAGACTAATATGCGCTTCAAAAATTGTTAGCATGTCCTAGACGCTCAGGAAGGACAAGAGATATTTACTATATAATGCCTTGCGCACCCCTCGCGTATGTAACAAGACAAGAATGAGTCGATAGGGTTAAAGAGGGAAATTCAACAGTCGTGGAATTCGGAGTAATATCATTTTCAAATGTCATTCCCTGAATGATCACTTTCCCATCAAAATACACTGCTCACCTATCAGTCGCCCCTCGTCGCTGTCTATCAAAAAAGTTTCAATTTACATTCCGTAAACTCCTTCAACACTCAAACAATTTGTTCTCAATGATTTCCAATGAATTATCCATCCAGCACAGATATGAAATACCCACTTCTCCAGGAATCATCGCTTCAGTCCGCACCCTCATCCGTCACGCCAAACACAACATTAAAGTGTCAGCACGTTAACACCATCCCCCACTTCAAACAGATAAAAAAAACATGAGAAAAGCAAAGGATAACAAAAACTCTCTCAGACGCATTGTCTTTCAACAGGATCGCTTTATCATTTTCAGGCGCCTACATTTAAAAGGAAACACGAGCATCTTATGCCATCTTCAAACAAGGAAGGGACACAACCAACCCCTCGACACGACCGCACTGTGTAAATCGATATCCCAGTTGTCAGTTTGTTGATGCAGTACAGCGGGCGCTGCCGCAGCACTCATCCCAGGCAGCAGCAGATGTTCTTGTTTTTTTTCTCTTCACCCCGAGTGATTGGAGAGGGTGTCAGAATGCACTTTAGTGTAATTTTATCGATCTAACACTCCTCCAAGGGTCGGCACACGTAAACACACGGCAGACCGACAAAGGCGAACGAAAGCAAATAGAAGATCCTTTTTCCAGCCATTTCACGGTCAAGGGCCTTATTGACTTAATAAATAGATAATTGATTAAACAGGACCAAAAGGCAGCAGCTGCCGGAAAATCACCGGACTATTGAATTTCACTTACGGCACAAAGCAGTACTGGGGCCACCGTTCAAACTTTAATAGAACGCATAACCCATCCTAGCTGCGTAATCGTTTGATGATTTCAAATTGGAAAACGTTTCGAAACGACAAAACGACCAAGCGACGAAACGACCCAATTTTCGGGTCCGTGTAGCTTCAAATGGCCACATCAATGGGTCACGTTTCATTTATGTTCCACTCATGTGGAACGTAGTCGGCAGCACGTGCATTTCTCCATATTTATGTGGGTCAATCGAATCGGTGGGCGGATGTTATGCGGGGACGGAGAGTGAATTTTGATGGATGCCCTAATTTTTTGTTACCCAAAAATGCTAATGTCCTTTTTCGTTGCTTGTCCTGAATGAGGAGAAAAAAGGGAATTGCGATACGTGATGAATTTGGAAGTAGGGGGTTCGTTTTGTTTTTTGTGGATTCCAGCTGAGCGGAGCTTTCGGTTGATTATGCAGAAAACATGGACCAACCCGTTGGCGGGGCAAAGTAAAAACATACTTCTCACATCTGCGGATTAGAGTGTGATACGCAGTAGCACTCATCTGCTTTAATGTGATGTGCCTTTTGGCCATCGCAGCTGACAAAGGATGCAAAGTGGAACGGGTGCAAAAAGTGTTCATGTTAGCACGAGGTACAAACAACTACAAATAGCACCAAATAGCACCTGAGGTGGAACTGTTGCTGTTGGCATTTTCGGTGTAATTAGCAAGCATGCGATGCTTTGAATAAATTAAAAGAAATTAGACTCATGTTTTTTTCCGCCAGCAGTACGGAGTTGTGCGGAGTGAAAAATACGTTTTGGTGAAAAGAAAGAGAGGAGATAAACAGAATTTGTATGAGTCTGAAACAAAATGTGATTAGGTAGAGGTTAAGTTGATGATGGCTTTCCTAGATCATGGGAATGCCCTTTGACCAGCTTAGATCCTTTGTGCAGCAGTATGGGTCCTTAATATGCAAGAGAGTTTTTGTGCAGTCTGCGCAGCCCATCAGAGCTTTCCATAAAAGGAAGTAAATTGCAAATACATAACGACCTTACTAAGGTAACCAAGGTAGAGCTGGATAAGTTGTTAAGGGGTTAGTGCGATTATGCGATTGACTTTGAGGTTATAATTCCCAGACTTTGTGGACGAAATAAAAAGCTGCAAATGGCATATTCGTCATGTGAAAATACTGAGCCATGGCAGTGGTTCAAAAACAATGAGTAACTCCGTAGAATAAGACCCGTAATCGATTAGGGATAATGAATGAGAAGATCGAATGAATCTGTTTTCATGCATTACAATTCAGAATCTCGTTGACTCAACTCAACTCAACGTTGACCCACTCAGGCCGTACTCCAAATAAATTTTGCAAAATCGAATTATTTAGATATCCAAATGACAGTTGTTACAATGTCGAATGATGGAACACACTGAAGGCATACGTATTAAGACTTACTTACTTACTTAAGGTGGCGCTTCAGTCCGGGTAGACCTGGGCCTCAACCAACAAGCGTCTTTAGCCAGCTCGATCTTTAGCTAGTTGCCTCCACCTGAGTCGCGGGCTTCCTCTACTGCGCCGTCCATCGAGGGTGGATTCAAAGACTTTCCGAGCCGGAGCATTGGTTTCCATTCGCTCTACATGACCTACCCATCTGGCTTAGTCGATGTCGCTGAACAGCTCGTACAGTTCGTTATCTTCTCCTCCACTCACCCTCTATGCAGACGGGACCGAAAATCACCCGAAGAATTTTCTTCTCAAAGCAGCCAAGAGCAACCTCATCCGCTTTTGACAAAGTCATATAGCAGGACTGGGACGATTAAGGTCTTGTACTTGTTGCCTTGGTTGTTCGAGAGAGGGCTTTGTTTATCAATTGCTTTCTTAGCCCAAAGAAGCAGCGATTAGCAAGAGTTATTCTTCGTTTGATTTCAGCGCTGGTGTCACTGTCTGAGTTGATAGTGGTTCCTAGGTAGACAGGGTCTTTGACTACCTCAAAGTTATATCTGTCTGCTGTGACGTACTGTCCGAGACATCGGTGTTGTAAGTCCTTTCTGGTTGACAGCATATACAGTCAAAGTCGGTTATAACCACCTTCAAGGGACCGACGAATTTGGTCGTTATAAGCGATATATCGTTATAAACGATTTCTTATACTATTGGATTACATACAATGAAGCTCAGGCGGGACCTAAGAATGTTGTCGTTATAACCGATGTCGTTATAAGCGATTTTGACTGTACTTCGCGGCCTCCGTCGCAATACTGACAAAAGTGCCATTGACACCACGCTGTATTCTTCCAATTATGTCAATATCGTCGGCATATGCAAGTAGTTGAACGGACTTCTGAAAGATTGTGCCTCTGGTGTTGGCTTGCGAGACAGCGCATCGCCTTGTCTGAATCCTTTTTTGACATCAAAGGTCTCGGTTAGGTCTTTACCGACTTTGATGGAGCAGCGTGCATTCTCCATCAACATCCTACACAACCAGACGACTTTGGTAGGGATGCCAAAACTAGTCATTTCTCTGTATAGCTCGTCTCTATAGATACTGTCATACGCGGCCTTAAAATCCATGAAAAGGTGGTGGGTGTCAATTTGTTGTTCCTGGGTTTTTTCCAAGTATACGTATTACGACCCGTGCAATAAAAAGTAGCACACTGATAAAGACGTTGAAAGGCCTATTCTTTGCAAAGTCCTACAAGAATCTACTATTAGACCACCCCTATGAAATATAATGTACAACGAAGGGGCGCAAGTGATCCCATTTGCTGACAAAGTACAGAGCCGTCGCCGTCAAAGTAGCCAAACAGAAATAAAGTAGTGATCGCCAGATAGAGAAATAATGGAAATAGAAGCACAGCTGGAGCATTGTCAGTGACTCGAAAGAGGTGGAGCCGTGAAAAAAGGTTTGGCGTTTTTTTTCGGGAATCGAACCGACATCGAGCGTAGGAGTCGACGCACCTACCCACTACGCCACAGCGCCCACAGTGCTTGTATAAAAACATCCAAAAATAAAAAGATATTTATAAAAGGTAAACACAGACTTATTTAGATGTTCTTTTTAAAAACTACCCTATGGTCGATTGTCGCCCTTAAGAAAGATGCGAAGAATATCGTCCATCTTTCTGAACTGCTCATGTTTTCAAGAATCTACTGTAATTTCAAATTTTCAGGTTTTTTTGAGAATAATTTGGTATTGTCAAGATAAACCTCAATCGTTATTTATACAAACAGATATTTATTAAACATTAAATAATAAAATTGTACATCGATTCAATTCCACTTCAATGTCTCACACTCTAGTCGAACTCCCTCTTTCTTCGATGAGTTTTTATATTTTGTCTTCTTGGATCAGTGTTGCCGTTGACAGCTCGGCCTCTCCTGACATTCCGTCCTCATCGGACGAATTTTCGTTGTCGTCTTCAGGTTCGTCATCCTTACTGTGCCCATCTAAATCAGGGCTTAATCTACACCAGGGTTTAATATGTTCGCTTGAGATGACATTGCTATAGCGCTTCTGCTTTAGCTGGTGATCTGGAAGATCTTCGACGATGTATCGGTCGAGATTCAAAACTTTAGTGATTATGTATGGACCCTTGTATTTTGGATCCAGTTTATGCGATTCCCCAGTTGCTTGAGCAACATTATCGATAACGACGAGATCGCCTTCGGAATATTTATATGGCTTCAGATGTCTTTTGTCGAATCGTTCCTTCCATTTCCTCCTTTCTTCCATGATGCTGTCGGCTGCATTATGCCGTTTTGTCACAACATCTTCTAATTCATCTGGTCGATAGTAGTCGTGAACTGCTTGAATTAGCCGGTTTTGACTGACGTCCTTAAGATTGAAATTAAATATTAATTCGTTAGGGCTGTACTTGGTTGTTGAGTTCGGTTGTGAATTCAAATTCCATTGAATACACGGTAATGCAGAGTCCCAGTCCTTATCGGTCTTGGTTGAGCATTTGATTGTGGCTAGGAGAGTTTTATTAACTCTCTCGGCTTGTCCATTCGCCCTAGGAGTACGCACAGCTGTTTTAACGAGTTGTATACCGTGCTGAGTAACAAAGTAACCTAATTCCCGCGAAGTATATGCGGTGCCCCTGTCTGATGTAATTCGTAGCGGTCGACCAAATATTGACATAATTTCGTTTAACAAATTAATAACTGGTGCTGTCTTCGTGTTTCTCACCGCCTTGAGGATAACGTATTTGCTGAAAGAACAAACTACAACAATTATATATTGGTTGCCTCTCTTACTTTTAGGAAAAGGTCCTAGGTGATCGATGTTAATACTTCGAAACGGAATTGGCATAACATCCATCACATGGAGTTGACATTCAGTCTTTCCACCCTTGACCTTATACAGACAACATTCAGGACACGCGGCGATGTAGGATTTCACATATCGTCTCATTCTGGGAAACCAAAAGTGATTTGTGATTCGTTGAATCGTTTTCTCAATCCCAAAATGCCCAGCTTCGTCATGACATGCTCTAGTTATACGCCATCTTACCAGCTCTGGAATTACCAATTTCAATTTCCCATTGACTTTGCGATATAAGCGTCCAGTTTCTATTTCATAATCTTGCTGTATTTGTTTTACCATCGGGTCATTTTGCGATGTCGTTTGTTTGAGGGTTTTTACTATTTCCGCAAGTTTCTTGTCCTGAAGTTGCATCGTAAATATCCAATCATCATTCAGAGCAATTATTTTCAAAACATCGTCGGCTACTGTCTTGGGCTCCAATGGTGGCAAAGTCGGAATACGACTCATACCGTCAACATGCTGCATTCTTGTTCCCGGACGATGCACGCACTCGAAGTCAAATTCTTGTAACCTCAGCCACCATCTTGCTATACGTGGCGGTAACGGCGATGTTGTTTTAGTTGTTACGATTGCATTGCAATCTGTGATGACACGGAATCTCGTACCCAGTAAATAGATTCGGAATCGCTCCAATGTTTCCACAATTGCCAATATCTCAAGTTCGTGGCTAGCGAATTTACGTTCAGAATCACTACACTGACGACTGAAGTACGATACTGGTCTGAATCCGTCTGATTCTCGTTGCATTAGGATTCCAGAGAGCCCAATGGAACAGGCGTCTGTATGCACTTCGTGTTCTTTCGTTGTGTCAAAAAGCGTAAGTACTGGTTCATTGATGATGGAAGTCTTGAGACGTTCGAATGCTTCTTGTTGTTCAAGTTCCCAGTGGAAGTCGATGTTCTTTTTAAGAAGTTTCGTAAGTGGCTGAGATATACGAGAATACTCTGGGACAAATTTCCTGAAAAACCCCGTGACTCCAAGGAATTGTCGCACTTCGGTTGCAGTTGTTGGTTTCGGAAATTCTTCAATGCATTTTGTTTTGTGTCCTCCAGGCCGTATGCCTTCGGCTCCCACAATATGCCCAAGAAAATCAACGGACGTCGCCATAATCACACACTTTGATGGCCTCAATGTCAATCCAGCTTGATTCAACGCCTGCAACACCTCTTCAAGCACCGTCAGTCCTTCTTCAAATGTACACGTAGCCACTATAAGTTCGTCAATATAGCTCACCACATTCTTGCGATAGGTCAGGTTCTTTATTATTTTCTTTATAGCTTCTTGGAAAACCATTGGAGCGTTTATCAATCCAAATGGCATCACGTTGTGCTCGAATAAGCCGTCTGGGGTTAGAAATGCGGTAAAACATTTGCATTCCTCCTTCACTGGGATTTGGTAGTACCCCGATGTCATATCTAATGTCGAAAAGAACTTGTTACCTGCTAGTTGAGACAGCTGCTCTTCTACCACTGGCATTACGCACTGCTTTTTCACGGTGACGGAATTAAGTGCTCGATAGTCGATGCACATTCGACTTTCTCCGTTAGATTTCGGCACTAATACCACCGATGCAGCATGTGGCGAATTACTCGGACGAATGATATTGTGCTTCAAAAGATTATTAGTGATAGCAGATAATTTTTCTCTAAAAGCAAATGGAACCTGGTATCGTTTGCCCACTACAGGGTTATTGGTCGTCACCGAAATTTCCATTACTGTGGTGTTACACTGACCAAGTTGAGAAATATCTTCACCAAAGCAGTCCGCAAATCTAGAGATTAAATCGAGTACTTCTTTACGTTGATTCATGTTTAACTGGTCACCTATTCTGGGAGTTTCCGTTGTTTTTGCCTCGATTTGTAAAACACCTGCTTCGAGGATCATGCGTTGATTCTTTCGACACAATATATCGCGACCCAAAAGTATTCCCTGAGGTAGAAATTTGTCTGGCACGATTTGGAATGTTGCGCGCAATTCTCGACTGTCCATCATCATGAGCACTTCAATCACTTCTTTTGATTCGACGACAGAACCTCCGAACCCTTTCAATTGTTTCACAGATTCTTTCCTCGATAACTCTGTGGGAACTGTTGATTCGTTTATGAGTGAGTGATCACTTCCCGTGTCGACAAACGCCGAACATTCGTATCCAGATATAATGACATCCTTCATGACTGGTGGGACAAATTCTGCAACCAATTCGTTCTGTTCTACCTTAGCAATTGTTGATTTGTTTGTGCGACAATTTTTCGCATCATGACCGACTTTATTGCAATTTGCGCATCGTGCTTTTCTTGGTGGTTGAGGACACTTTGATGATATGTGTCCCATTTCGTTGCAGTTGTAACACTTGATATTTTTCTTGAAGTTTACAGCTCTTACTGCATCTGGCATACGTTCTGTGTCTTCCGCGGATGCATATGATATTGCTCGCGACGCAGAAACAGGAACTGTTGACAAATTATCCAGTGACATCAGAAGTTCATTGCTCGTGCGGAAGGTCATTGCCAATAACGTTCGTGTAATGTTGGGATCATTTAAACCATTAATTATATATGAATTTAAAGAACGGTCATCCAACTTACCTCGCCTTCCAATAGTAAGCATAGCATAATAAAATGCAACTAATGACTCGCCTGGTTTACGTCTGCGTTTCATTAGTTCTCGATGGACTTCAGCTATATTTACGGAACTAGGAAAATCGTTGAGAAGGGCGCTGGTAAATTCCGGCCATGTCTGGAATACTGGTAGTGTATCAATCCAGTCCTTAGCAATTCCTTTTAGCTTGTGTTGCACGGCAAAGAGAATTAGTTCATCACTCCACGCATATAAGGACCGTAGCTTTTCCACTTTGCTGACGAACTGTTGAGCCGATAAAGTCCGTTTCATTGGATCGAAATCAGGGAGGATTCCTATAACGTCGTGAATAGTATTTGGGAGACACATTTGAGGCGTGTGTGTCGTTACAGTTGTGTATCCATGTGATGTTGTCGTTGGTACTGCTGCGCTCTGAGAATTTTCGTCGTCTCGCCTGTGTGGCGTTGCTGATCTAAATTCGTGTGATGTTGCCGTTGGTACTGCTGCGATCTGCGAATTTCCGTCGTCTCGCCTGTGTGGCGTTGCTGATGTGAATCCGTGTGACGTTGTAGTAAGCGCTGCTGTGTTTTGAAGAGAATTACCGTCGTCTCGACTCCCTGCACTTGCCTGGAGCTCTGCAGCGTTTGGAATAACCTCCTTCATACTTACAGCCATTTCTCCTACTATTTTCACCAGATTCGTCATCATATTTTTGAGATCATCTACTTGATTCTTCCACGATTCCGCTGTAGCTATCTCAAAAGCCTCTAATTCTTCGGAGTGCACTTCATCTGAATCATATATTTGTTTTAATATTTCAATTTTTTCCGCTTTGTTGCCAGTTTTTGGTTGGTTATTTGCTTGCAAAAGGCAATTTAATTGCACCACTTTTAGGGAATCAATCTTAATCATTATTTTATTTATTTTTCCCGAACCTTTTCCTTTAAGTGCTGCACGTCGAATAATCCTTTTTTTCCTCTTAACCCAAGCCAGACTTTTTCCCGAAATTTCGTTTTGCCTTTTCTGATAAACGTTTGAGGTACGTTGAGTCTCTCTCTGCCTCTCTCGTTTTTAAATGTTTCGTTCAGTTAATACGTTTATTTTCGTTTGGCGTTTTTCCTTTATCTCATTTAAGGACGTTGTATCTATCTGTTTCGTTTGTATTTTTTTCCGTGATCGTGATTCTTCAAGAATCTTTTATGTTTTTTTTTTCCATGAATGGGCTTCTTACAAATCAATTTTCAAGAAATTAGGTATCCCACTTCTGATTCTGTCAAGATAAACCTCAATCGTTATTTATACAAACAGATATTTATTAAACATTAAATAATAAAATTGTACATCGATTCAATTCCACTTCAATGTCTCACACTCTAGTCGAACTCCCTCTTTCTTCGATGAGTTTTTATATTTTGTCTTCTTGGATCAGTGTTGCCGTTGACAGTATGATATTTTCAGGATATTTGTGGGCGCCGTGGCGTAGTGGGTAATTGCGTCGACTCCTACGCTCGAAGTCTGGGTGCGATTTCCGAAAAGAAACATTTGATATTATCACGGGTCCACCCTTTTTCGAGTCACTGACAATACTCAAAGGGTATAATGGGCACATAATATCTTCTCATCTCATTTTCAATGACCCGCATGTCCTTCTCGAGATATTTCCATTTTCATAGATAGTTAGACAGCGATTTAATTTACGGAAAATGGTGATTAGCTGTTACGAGACTCTCAGGGAAATGGCTGAACGACTTGACATAAGCCTGTGTTGGGCGCCAGGTCATAGACGCTCCACAGAAATTGGAAAACGGATAAAAATCGAAAGCATGCCACTGCCCTAACCCTACAAAAACGATTTGAAAGACTGACATCAGATAAACTACAGGCACCACGTGCCAAACCGTTACCCTGATCGGGCTCAGCCTAGATTCCAAAACTCACTATAAATTGAATCTCTAATCTCTCATACAAGATAAACAAATTCCCACAAAGATTGGTGTCATTACAGGGCAACTCATAGGTGACATCACTTTCATTTTCAATGTTTGTATGAAGCTGCTTAAATGAGAAAGAGGAAAAGATTGAAGGAAGAACAAATTAATCAAGTTGTGTGGAATACTAAAACTTCATAAAGAAACGTTTAAAGCCTTCTCACACAATGAACTGATAAACAGCTGAAGCTGCATTTCAGATTTCTTCAGAAGATGTGAAACTCCTCTCTACAGTCTATACAAAAATCGTACCGTCTGTGCACTGGAGTCGTTACTCTTAATTGCGCCGTAAAATCGTAAATACCCCCTACAAGATAACATCATTGAGTCATTCAAAATGCAAAACTATCCATTAGGTGCAACCATGTGCACCAGGATCCCACCTGCGTTTCAATTACAGTCAAGTCGTAAACATGCAACGTTCAAAGGTGTTCTAGGAACAGCTGTACTCAGCACTTTACGACTGACCATACCCCTCAATCAGCCGTCAAAATCCAATTTAATCACTCCGCATGTCAGTCGCACTGAAAGTTAAATGCCCAACGCCACATTTGACTTCGCAGCTCTTCTCAAAAGGACCACTCTCCTCTGCAAATGAGCGACCACAGGTGACGGCTTGAACTTCACTGGAAACACCGTCAAACAAGAAAAGAACAAACCAAACCACCAACACGACTGGCTCAGGCTAAAGGGCAGATGAACCAAACCAGCATGTTCCATTTGCCTGGGCATCTGCTTTGTGTTTCAATTCTTTTTTCGGACTCATTTGTCGGCGTTTTTGCCACGTGCCGCTGTCGGTAGGCGTTTTCCTTAAAGTTCCTGCTGTCCGCCTGATGTTCAGTCGTTCTTAAGGTGAAATCGTATTCATCCGGGTTGCCGTTTTGACCTTTTCTCGATCTGGACGCGGATGCAAGGCGAACATCCTGCCTTCCACGTGTTTCCTGCTTCCGAACTGTGGTGGTAATCAGAAAAGATTGCGCACCCAAAACATACACGGGACGCCCACCGATTGCACTGACATCTCATTTGAACCGTATAAGTTCCCATGTAGGATGGGAGCTGAATCGTAAATCCCGAGGCGGTTTCTTCTGGAACAACAGCTGCTAATTCTCTGCGTTGCGTCGGCAAAAACATTTGCTGACAAACAATTAGGCAACGCGTGGGGCGTAAGTGTCAATATCTTTCAATTGGCGTCAATTTAAGGGTTGAGGGGTTAACTTCTCCGAACCGAAACAGTGTCTCCATGAGGGGAGGGCATGGTTTGTTTGGTTTGTGGTTGTTTAGAAATTCATAGGCACGAAGATGTTCGCAGCGAAAAACCTATTTGGGGCAACCCACTTCTAATGAAGCCGTGCCAGAGTTTGTTTGGTTGGCGGTGTAGGCATACGAGTATATTGCTTGAGGATACGTATCCTGCTTCCTGCGAATTATCCCATGAGATGTTTCTCTTTTATGAACAAATATTTGTGTGTTGACTATTAAAGCGATTGGTGTGTTATGTTGTGTTCAGTGAAAGGGAACAGCACTCAGAGAGAGAGAAAGAGAGCGAATTGAAGGACTTTAAGGATATGACCCAACAAAGGGTGATGCAGTGAATTGATTTAATTTCAAAAAGAAAGATTTTTGGGGCCCCGCGACCCCTTTAGTGGAACATGCGGGTCACTGAAAATGAGATGAGATGAGATGAAGTTTTTTTTTGGTTATGGGTTATGCCAACTCATGGAGAGAAATTGTGTATTAGTACCTCATTTGACAGTGAAAAGTGAAAACTTTCTAAATTTCGTCCCTACTTACTTATCAGGCCTGCGACCTCTAGCGGTTCTGAGTCTGAGCTACTGCTCCCTGAATCGCTGACGGTCCCGGACGCGCTATTTTCAGTCATCAAGACCAAGTTGTCTCGCATCCGTTAACACATGTCTATTGGAGCGGAGGGTCGCAGAAAGCACCAAATATCCGAAGCAGATTTTTTCATTCGAAGGCAGCAACAATCAGGTCTGCTGTCCTGCTAATTGTCCAGCGTTCGGATTCATATAGCAAGACTGACAGATTTGGGGTTGTGTTGAGCACGAGTCAGGAGCTCTGCCCTAAGCTGCACCGATTTTTAGAAAATTCGTTTCGGGGTTTCGGGCATCACATCCCCTTATACAGTTTTAACACGTTGAGTGCCACCATGCAATCCGAAAAACTGTTTCCACAGGCCACGGATCTTTTTTTTTATTGACACTTCGAATACACTTTGGTCTCACGCGGCACAGCAAGGCCAAATTCGTGTGAGACCAAAGTATTATCATGTGGCACTCAACGTGTTACGCCTGTCTTACTTCTTCCAGTACCGCGATCTTTGCAGAGTTAATATTGTCTCCCAGCTAAGAAGCAGTAATTCAACGAGAAGTCAGAAGAAGTAAGACCACTCATTGAATTGTGAACAAAACGCATAACTTCAAGAAGTTGTTGTAAGACGGTATGAAATTCTGTAGACTGTAAGATTTCTCAAATTACTAACCTATAATTTAACACGACTGGATGACGCAGTTGGTTAAGTGCCTGCCTCAAGTTCGAGGGTCTCAGGTTCGAATCCCAGTGAAATCAAATCTTTTCCAGTTACTATTTGCCATTGGAATCAAATTAACGGCACTGGAGTAATTTGCTACCTGAAAGTACAATGACCCAGTTTTGAGTCTGAGTGCTCCAGTAGTGTTTCAAAAATCCTCCGAAAAAAACCTATAATTTGCTCTCAGACATGATGTATGACATGAATTAATCCTCAAAGAAACAATTCAACATTTGTCCACAACTCCAACTCCATAAATTTATCGTGGGTATAGAAAGGAAGAAAAAACCAACACATAATTAAATTGAATTATTTTCAGGACATTCGTTCACTGTTGCGTGTTCTACATAATCACCCATGGAACCTGTCACAAAAATGAGCTTACGAGTAGATATCCTCATGCTGATTGGTGAAATGTAATACCTTGTCCCTCTTTCTGAATGAATTCGTTTCAGGAAATCGAAGACAATTTTTGATAAACAACCCCGTAACCGTATTTGGAGAGGGATTTTCCCCCTGAAGAATGTATTATCCAGGTCAATGGATATCGAGAAACAGAATAGGTATCGAATTAAGTTCAAATGATAAATGGTAGGAGCAGCGTATTGGTTTCATAAAAAATGGAAAAGAAAAGAAAGTAAAAGAGAGCGAGTAATTAAAAAACCGAATAGGGCTTCTCTGGAAAAGAAGCCGAGGTAGGGATTACTATTGACGCCAAGTCGATAACTTTAAGCTTTATAAACTCAACAATTTTGTCGATATTAAAAATGACTTGAAATTATATAACTTTATAAAAAAAACTTTAAAACTTCCTTCCGCTGACGAACTTTTATTCATTACTGCCAGAGGAAGGATCTCAAACAGTCTCCTCATATGTCAAAACATTGAACTTTATGCAACTTTTACTGGCCAAATTTCGGGTCTTGATATCACATGATCAATAATCGGTTTTCTGAATTTGCAACAAACAAGCTACATATTTTTTTTATTTTAGGTGAATAAAATAACATTTCTCTCTCATTCTTTGCAAAAAGAAAAAGTTTAGCAACAGTGTATGCAGTTTTTACAAGGGTTGAAAAACTTGCAACCATAAAGAGATCGATGCACATCAAGACTATTTACTTAAGAATTTTAGATGAATTTAGACGCTGGTTAAATAGCAATTTAAAATTGTGCAAAGATGTAATCTTAAACTGGATGTTTACAAAGGCGGAAGAAGGCAAGGGTTTTGAAGTAGGCTTATGCATTTTATTTCAGTCCAGGGAGCGCTCAGCTTAGTTCAAATCTCTTTATTGAACTAGTTCGTCCTTCTAGTTCATTTATATATAATATAATATATAATATAATATAATATATTTATATATAATATAATTTATCAGAACGTGACTATTAACCTTCTTATTCGTCGCAGCTGATCCATAAAAGCAGATGCATTATTTCCTATCTTGATGAGAGGAGCTTGAATGTAATTTTCGTTGCTGGTAAACTTTGTTCGGTCAGTCGTTCATGAAACTTATTCAAATTTTACAATGGGAAAAGTAAACAGAATAAAAGAAGTTAACCCCGGTCAAGATCGGACTAATAACAATGGCGGCGCTACAGTCCGAGGTGGACCTGGGCCTAGCTTCTCAGCAACCACTCGTGTTGTGCGTGCTATTGTTCTCTCACGAGTGGAAGGGACCTACAGTTTAATGCCGACTCCAAACGGCGAGATTGAGAAGCTTTTTCTAAACAGTTATACTCTTTGAGCATTGTCAGTGACGCGAAAGAGGTGGAGCCGTGAAAAAATGTTTGATGTTTTTTTTTCGAGATTCGAACCGAACCGAACCGAAGTAAATAACTTTTGAAATCATGTTAAAGAATTGAGTTATCTGCGTTGATTTGTAAATGTAACCTCTTATTGGTGCGCGACAAAACATTTGCAACTTTCAAAGGAATTATAAAACAAATATGCTACTTTTAGTTGCAAATAATTCTTTTCGTTGACTATCTTAGACCTTTTTGGTATTAATGAAATTTAATTTTATGCCATCTCCAATCCTCTAAGAAAAAAGGTCTGCACTTTTGACATTTTCATTATTCATTTTGCGTTTGAAGATCGTTCAAAGGCTTTGTATCGGGTTAAAACCCTGTGACGGAAGTAGCCAATACATGAACATGACATTGTGATCACTGAGCCACGATTGGACTAGGCTAGACGTGTACTTTGTTTCGCGTTCCTGCTAGAATGCCTAAAGCAACGACATTTCCCAGTGCCCTTTCGGCAATATCACATCCTCTAAAATACTTTTATGTGTCCATTGATCCATTATCTAATTAATTAAACCCTAAAGCCTTAAACTAGCTACAGAAAAAAAAAACCCGCATCAAAATATTCCCTCCGCCTACAACCCTATGTGCACAATGTCCATAATGCACACACAAAGCAAAGTACTCAATTTAGTTCAGTTTAGTTCGATTTTGTTCAGTTATTCTTACTGAAGTACTTGTATGCAGAGTAAGGTTCACCTGAGTTTGCGGAACTAAATTAACTAAAACAAAATGACATTGTGAATTAGTTCACTTAGTACACTTGTTAGAGCTCTTTTATGAATTAGTTCTTTCGTGAACTACTCAAGCCTATTTTGAAGAGGAAGCTTATAATTTTCCAAAAATCGGAAAAGGGATGCATTGTCGGCGCATCCAAACCATCACTTTCCAAAATTTTTTTTGGGAGGTCGTACGGTTCTTTTTCACCTCTGTAAATAGCTACAAAAAATTACAGAAATATCTCAGTGATCAAAACTTTAAGTCTCATATATGGACGACCAACGAACTAAGGATATGCAAACGAACTTTAGTGGCTAGGTACACTTTTGTGTACTAGGTTATACATTTAGCTCTAGACTAATTTGGCAGTGATTACCAGCAAATAAAATCCTAGTCATTGAAGGAAGGGATTCATCAACTGTTACGAAATGTAAAAATTCATTGAATTGCGCTTGAATGTTTCATAATTCTGTTTCGAAATCTTTAACCGAATCAGTTTTTGGTTCACCGTCAGCAAACTGTTCACCCATCTTGCGGATCATTTGTTCGTGCCCAAATGGTCATACAAGATTCGAATGACGGTATCATTTGAAATTGCTACAATTTTCGCTAACTTGCGTCGATTGTCGAACATAGTATCGTGAATTTTGTTGACCACTTTTTCCGTTGATGCCTCAATTGAACATCCTGGATGCCTGTAGTTGACCCGTGATTCAAATAACGTTTAGATTCAAATAACAAGCTTCGCAAGAAACTCCCAGATTCAATGAGTAATATTTTTAATGATTGCCTCTGCCTCTTTTTTTTGGGGAGGGGGGGGGATTTTTGAAGCACTATTGGAGCACTCAGACTCACAACTGGTCCATTGCACTGCCAGGTAGCAACCAACTCCAGTGCCGTTAATTTGATCCCAACGGCAAATGGTGATTGGACCAGATTCGATTGCACTGGGATTCGAATTTGGGACCCATCTAACTTGGGGGAGGCACTTAACAAACTGCGCCATCCAGTCGTATCACTGCCTCCTTACCTCACTATTTAAGCACTTTATGCACAATGGTGCAATGCTGGTATGGCATCACACTAAATTCATCGTAAAAAATAAATCTCTTTTCGATCTACTTCATCAACTTCATTATTAAATTAATTAAAGATTTCAGATTTCGGTACTTCGTCAGAAAGTGAACAGGGGTACATATTTCTAGTTCCACACTAGTAGTTGCTCTGTTACATTATCTAGCAATAAGCTGCGCACACTTTCAATATGACACCCCTCACGTCAACTCAACTCAATTTCTCATTTTCATTTGTCAGTCAAACCGCTCGTGTTACCACAATTCAAAAGCGGAATTGATCGGATAAGCACCGTCCACCCAAAGCTCAATCTGTGGGGAGAAGGGAAAAATGTTCAATTCAAAACCAAAGGCATTCGTTATCGACTCTGTCCACTCGCGAGCCCCAGCAAAAATTAACTTCCGGATGTGGATCACAACAACTGCCCTAGAGCCCGATTTCCAGCCAGTCTCACATTCTAGGACATCAACAGAATTTCACACGAACTCTGGTTTACCATTACAATGGGCAGTAGATGAATTCACTAGCACATATAATCTAATTACGGAGGACTTGTGTCGCGCTCCCCTGCGTCGGGCTTCGGTGAATGAAATTTAATATTCGGATTATATCAATTCGGAAAGTGGCTGGAGAGCCCAAGCCCAAGCCCAAAGCCACTCTATCCTCATATAGTGCTGTGTGCAGTACGTGCTTCAGTGCTCGGTCGTCTCCACGAAATTCAATTAACTTAAAATGTCATAAACATTCGCTGTAAATCATCCCCCAAGGGAAAACTCACTCACTGGCGCTGTTGGTTGGCGGCGACACGGTACTGATGTGTGCACCCCCCACATCACCACCAACACCCACCTGAGAATTCCGAAAATCCAATATAAATTCTTTTTCGCTTCTTTCCTGTTCTTCATCATCATGGTTGTCACCGTGCGGAGTTGTTCTTGTCGGGCTAAGGCACCCCAAGGGTTCCTTTCATTTCGGGGGTGAAAGATGAGTCAGAAATGAGCGGAATTGAGTACAGCCAGTCGTAAGACTCGTTGACGTCTCTCTTGTGGTTGTGGATAATTTTCGCAAGTAACGAACTGTCAGTTTATATTTTTATGAGTTCCCCAAGGTGGAGCAGGCACTTAAACTTCAAAGACAGAGGCCCGATGTTCGGGTTGCTCTACCAACTTTGATGTGCGTCCTAAAAGATGTGTGGACAGTCCACTAGGGACTAATTAACATCTTTTCTGCTTCTTTATTAAAGCGCCAGCTATGAGAGCACAAACGAACACGTCATTGTGTACAGCATGCATCAGCAGGAGTCGACGGAGAGGAAGTGATTGTGTCTCCGGTGAGCAAACTCTCTCTCTCTTCAGGGCTTATCGCCGGTAGGAATCAATCCGAAGGAAGGAAGTTTGTTATTAGTTTACATCGATTTTCTATCCCATCGACTTACCTCAATCCTCTGGGATGGGTTTCAGTTCGCAATGCACACTGTCAGAATTGAATTCGAAATGGAAAAGTTTACAATTCTTCTAGGAGACAGAACGTCGTATTCCTGTTATGACAGTTTATGTCACAGGAGGGCGGAGTGTGTGTGTGTAATCTACTCGCAGTGCACTTGAGGATGTCGAATGAGAATGTTCTCAGACGATGGAGAGGAAAAGGAAGGATATCTTACTCTGCTGTTACGTTCTCTGTCCGATATTGACTCGTGTACGGTCCGAGGCAATAGATTGGAAGTGAACTGAACTGCTCTGGACATTCTGTGAATTTGAATTTCAGTCATGTCAGTTGTTGTTTTCTTCTTTCAGTAAATATGCATCATTTACTTATGCATTGCTTTTGAGACTCAAAAGGAAATGGTATCAAGACGTTGGGCAACGTCACAAACATATTGTATACCATTGATAACCTCAAAACTTGTACTTCAGATATAAGCAAAATAACACCACTTTTCACAAAAAACTTCGATTTTTCTATAAATTTAAACTGACACCTCGTGTTGGATGTGTACGTGCGAGGTGGTGGTTCTACGAGAACCCAATTGCAGTTGGTCTCGCTTTGATTTGATATGAAGCTGTAAGGATTTGTTGTCGAGACCAGGCAAATGAAAGAGCAATGAACTAATGAAGGGTATAAAGTATCGCTTTCTGCTGCATCGTTACAAAAAGTTGGTGAGGAATGCCGAACCTGGTTGCGTTATCCCATATCGACCAGTGCCCTGTACTGATCGCTCTTATTCTTGCAATACCTTTGCGTGTTCTCCTTAAAGGTTCTTTATAAGTTAACCATGTATCTCTTTTTTGGGTACCGGGACACACAGGAGTTCAAGGAAACGAGAAAGTGGACGTGTTGGCAAAGGAGGGCTCAGAGTTAGATAAATTTCTAGCACTACCTTATGTCAATACGCCGTCAAGTTTCCTAAGGAAGGAAATAGAGGACGAAGCCTTAGAAACAGCAAATGCACGATGGCTGAATCTGGACATTGGGTCAACGACGAGAGCCCTATGACCGATGTTGAACAGGAGGAAATCATTATCAATGATTAGCCTAAGTCGCAAGGATATACGGACGGTGGTGGGAGTTCTCACCGGACATTGTCCGATAGGCACCCATGCCAGAAGGTTAGGTATCCTCCATAGCGACTATTGTAGAAGTTGCAGGGACGAGGAGGAAATAGAGTCCGTCCGCCACCTCCTATGCGATTGTCCAGCCCTACGGGAAAGGAGACTGCAAACACTAGACAGCAACTTCTTCGACGATCTGAAGGATCTGAATAAAATAGAGCTGAAGCACTTCCTGAGATATATACAATAGTCTGGGTGGTTCTAATAAGCAGCAAAAGTGTAGATCTCATGGGGTACACCCCCTCCCCACACATAGGGCACAATGGACCCAACTGTTGGTCTCAGTGAGCCTCGACCCGGTCGCAAGAGCACCCTATCACCTACCCACCTACCTAATCATGCATTTCGTTGCAGTTTGTTAACCAAGTAATTTAAGAATCGTCGTTATATTTGCCTTAATGATCCCAAGGGGAACATGCCCCTCCATCGCAACCGGTGGATCCCTGCTGATCTAGTTCGTAGACTTTTTCGTTATTAAGTGTATTGCTGTGCTATGAACCCAAATCATGGTTACATTAAATTGTTTCTATGATATGGGTAGAACATTGCGAGCGGCATTCCTTGACTAGCTTTAGGACTATGGAGGCCAAAATAATAGCTTCAATGACTGCTTGGCTGCAAAATATCCATGTTTAGCCTTAGCCTAGTTGAATGACTCGGTTGACAATAAGTAAGACTCTTCACGCACGACTGTGTGACGCAGTTGGCTAAGTGCCTGCCCCAAGTTCGAGGGGTCCCAGGTTCGAATCCCAGTGAAATCGAATCTGGTCCAGTCACCATTTGCCGTTGGGATCAAATTAACGGCACTCCAGTGCCAGGTAGCTACCTGGCAGAACAATGGACCAGTTTTAAGTCTGAGTGCTCCAGTAGATTCAAAAATCCTCCGAAAAAAAGACTCTCTACGCATTAACAAAATGAAAAGATTACAATTATAAAAAAAATCGATTTAAATTTAAATTAAATTAAATCTAAATTAAATTTTAAAGCTCAGCATATATTTGCCCAACGTATTGGTGATAAAAGTGGAACATATTTTCGTATTTTCAAAATAACAGGAAACTCTGTGCTTGTAATTGAAAGCTTCTTTATCCGCTTTTCCTTCATTAAAATAAAATGAAAAATCTGGTTCGACGATTAAATACAATAAGTGAATAAAATCCTCTTATTGTACAGATAATGACTCACATTGACATCCAAATAGCTGCTGTTAAATTATGCACATATTTATCGACTTACCTGAAACAAAAACAAAAGGAATTATTAGCTGTGTGTTTGTATTCATAAATTGTAGTAATTAACAACTGGTTAGTTAGGATTGAATAAATAGAAAATACTTTCTTCAATAGCCTCAACGGATAATGCCAGCACAAAAATCAAAAAAAAAATGCCAATTGCACTTTAAATGATATAGACAACCATACGCCAGACATATTAATCTAGAGGATGACCACAATAAAGTTGGCGCACACTTTAAAGGAGACCTAAACCAACGTGACGTGCGAAACTGAAGACACTTAGCAAGGGATCGTTCAAGTTGAAGGTGGTTATTGTTTAAAGACAGGACAAGGTTCACTCAGATGAAGAAAAAATACAGGGATTGCCTTCGCTTGTCGGTATGTGAACATTAAATGACTTGCAAAAAACACCGATTTACATATTTATTTTTTTGGTTCCTTGCAATTTATTCGAACTCGTTTTTGAATACAACATCAATCAAGTGGTCAATTCTATTGACCAAAGCAAAACGTTTCCGTTTTGCTGCCATTTCCATCACTCTTTCGAACATCTCGGTCGGTATAGCAATGATTTAAGCACGAATGTTTGCCTTGATCTCGTCAATGGCCTGTGGCTTGCTGGCGTACATTTTGCTTTTCAAAAAACCGCACGAAAAAAGGAGTGGAGTGGTAAAATCTGGTGATCTGGGTGGGAAGTCAATGTTGTCATTTTCGTTACAGAAACTGCATTCTTTGATTTGCAGTGTGGCAACTTTTTTTTACCCACCCGGTGGGTATTTATGAGAGGGCAAATACCCGGTAAATACCCGGTATTTACCCAAAATCATATTTACCCACCCAAATCAGGGTATTTATATTTTTCTGTCTATTACGGTCGGTTTAATGTAGTTAAAATCTTGTTGACTTGATATTTGAAAGCCAAAAATACAACAGTTACATTTTAAGATGTTTTATCCATTAATTTACTTATATTTTTACTCCTGTGCGATGTTGTAATGACGAGCTCAGATAGTGCTGTGCTTGAATCTTATCTGAGGCCCAGTTCTGTCAGTCTGTCAGTCAACAAACAGAATTGTCGAATTTGTGACAATACCAATCCACGAGAGATCCAAGAGCGTCCAATGCATTTCCAATGCAATGAAAAAATCACTGTTTAGTGTGGATTTTGGGCTGGCGGCATCATTGGTCCACATTTCTTTGAGAATGATGTTGGCCAGGTCACCACAGTCAACGACGAGCGCTATAGGTCGATGATTAAAATATAATAATATATAATAATAATGGCGGCGCTACAGTCCGAGGTGGACCTGGGCCTAGCTTCTCAGCAACCACTCGTGTTATGCGTGCTATTGTTCTCTCACGAGCGGAGGGGACCTACAGTTTAATGCCGACTCCGAACGGCGAGATTGAGAAGCTTTTTTCTAGACAGTTATACTCTTTGAGCATTGTCAGTGACTCGAAAGAGGTGGAGCCGTGAAAAAATGTTTGATGATTTTTTCGGGATTCGAACCGACGACTTCGAGCGTAGGAGTCGACGCACCTACCCACTACGCCACGGCGCCCAGGTCGATGATTACCAACTTTTTTTTGGCCTGAATTGGATGATATGAGCACCAACGACATGTGGTTTCAATAGGACGGCACTATGTGCCACACAGATCACGTCACATTGAAAATTCTGCACGTGCGATTCGAGGAGATGGTCATCTTACGTGGAGGTGATGTGAACTAACCACTGGGAGTTCGTGCAATTTGACCCTGTTCGACTTTTTCTTGTGAGGTTTTCTAAAGTCGCCGGTCTATGCGAAAAAGCCACAATCCACAGCGACCTTTAAAGCCAGTATAACCCATGCCATCAGTCAAATTCAGCCCCATTTATGCGGCAGAGTCATGGCGAATTTGTCATTTCGGATGCGCGTCACCCAAAAAAGCCGCGGCGGAAAATTGAACGATGTTATATTTCGTACATTATGGCATCAATGGACCTTTCAAACGAATAGAAAATGTCGATGATATCTTGCACACGCTTTGTTTTATTCAAATTTAAAGATAGGAATGAAAGATCCTTTGGAAAAGAAATGCTAATTGGAAACTTAGTCAACTTGGTGGCTTGGCTGGTGTTTCGCTAGAACTCAACGCTTCAATACATCATCGTGTTCAAAAGTTGAACGTTTACATTGACAACAAATGCTCTCTAAAGCTCCGCAAGAACTCAAGCATCATGAAGAAGCACAGCGAAGGAAGTTCGTTGAATGGACCTTCGAATAACAAGTGGATGTTGATTTTTCAAACAATGGATATCTACACAAAGGCTAAGGTATCAAAATAATTGCTATCACGTTGGCAAGATAGTTATTAGTTTTTTGAGAAACCATAATAAGATAGGAGTCCGTAACTAAAGTGTAAGCAACACGATACGAAGTCACAAAAAGCGCAATATTCACAAAAATGGTTAACGACCCTTCATCCCCTCTAGAAAATAATTAAATTGTTTTACAGCAAAAAACAAGTTCACACCATTTTCCTTAACATCAGATTCTCATTCGAATGATCGATAATTTATTCCAGGAAATAAATGAAATTGATCTCCAATCAAAATTGAAATTGAAGATACTCGCGCCGCAAGTTGAAATTTAAGACATTTTCAATCGCATTCTTTAATAATTTGCCATTTCAACGGTGAAACCTCTCAACTTGAGTGTGTGTATTTCTATCTTTTTGCTCCCGACATTTTGATTAAGTTCATGGCCAAGAGAACGAAAATTCCATGCTGATCTATGAAATCATCCTTGATTATGTCATCGTAATCTCGTTGACATTAAGCTGCTCCTATGGTTTGTTCATTTGAATCGTTTTTGTTCATTCAATCATATCCGCACCAAAATGCAATTTCTGAGGCAACTGTTAGCGTAACGCTTCAATTGAGCACAGACTGCGCACTTTGACAAACCAAACAAAAAAAGGCAGAAATTATTACTGACTCTTTTATTCTGTCACATTTAATTTACACTCTCTTTCTCAATTTCAGGGATTCTGCTTGAGTTTTACGAGAAAAACAAATTTATCGCCAATCAGTTAAACAGTCCAAGTGAGTCCCCAGAAGTCTGCAATAAAGTCCATTCCCACAATCGTCCCCATGGACAAGAGCTTAAACCAGATTTCCTGCCTACTTTCATCTGTCAATTCGCCTAAGCACTCGCACCATCGTAAACCACCAAGCCACTAATTAAATGTCAGATCCATAAATACAGACACATGTTCAAGTGATATATGGCGAGCCGTAAAAAAAAATTATAAATACATGCCTTATCAGTCGACATGAGGAGGGGAGTGCGATGCGTTCCGCTTCTGTTTTCGGACTCAAAGTCACAGCGTATTCGGCGCCCAATAATAACTCAAATACCCGAAGTTGAATTTATTGCACATTCGGTGTCATGTTTGTGTCGTTGTCAATTAAAAACATAGATACATCTCAATTTCGGGGTCGGTCAAGTTGGGATACACATCCATGAATACAAGATGAGCGTTGCCTCGGTCGGTGGGTATCAAGAGCAAGCGTTGATTACAGACACAGCCGGCAGAGAGTCATTTCTGTGAATTAAACTCCTTTGGTATCTACACAGACCGTCCAAATGGGATACAATTTGCTTTAGACATCAGCATTCCCCGGCAAACATCTTTCGAGTGAAATTGTTGTCTAATTTGCATCTAGGACTCCCTAAGCAATCTAGCTATGAATACGTTTCAATGATTCGCTCTCGAAAAATCTGCATCGCTGTGAGAACAGACGAAATTCATTCAATCCTGGAGCTTTGTGTATTCTAATTTTGGATACACTCGCACACACATAAGTGTGCATCTCTGGCAAGAAGTGAATAGGAAATGTTTTAAATGCATTCTGTAGATACTCGTTTATATGCAAACATTTTGCACAGCAAACAGGAAAATGATTAGAAAATCCCCTCCAGACTCGGCTCACTTCACCCCCGTCATCAATGTACCCGCGTGGATGTACCGCCCGTTTCTGTTTTTCTGTCGTTTACAGAACCCGAGCGCGTTCAAGTTGAAATTCAAAGAAACGATGCTTAGTGCGACGTCCTGCTGGTTGTGACGGGTAAGTAAAAAGGACGCAGATCAGCGTACAATTGAAAACTGGCAAAAGTGAAAACAATTCAAACGTGTGCATGAGAAGAATTGCGGAGCGATCCTAAGAACTGATTGTTTTGTCAGTTGGGAAGTTGAGTGGGAGGAGGCACGTTGTGCTGAAGCTTTATCTTCATTGTTTGTGTTTGTTTAGCTAAAGTTTTATATTTTCGAATTAATCTTGAAGCGTGTCGTGTTTGCGACGTATAAACAAACTTTAGCGTGCTGCAGGTGGACTTATTAAGCACGCGACATGGGAGCGCAAACTGTTCTCCAGGGAACTCGGTGTAGAACATTTTTGAAAAACATTTCTTAGAATCATGGACTTCCGATAGATACTTTAAGTTTTTATTCAATTTAAATGCGAAATAGATTTTCGAACGTAATTTTGGACTGCAAAAGTGAAAACAACAACTAAAGGGTGACCAGATAGCAATGATAGCTTTTCCCATTGTTTTGTTTCAGCAGCTGTCGAAGTTATCAATGGGATCCAGCTGTTAGAATATTAAGTAGGGTCTGCCATTTTACCACGCATTACTGAACGTGCGAAAATTATTACAAAATATTATCAAAATTTCGGCTCGGTTGCAAATGTGCACCGTAAATTTTGTCGTAAGGTTGGTCTTCATCATGGCTTCAATGTACGGCCAATTGGTCGCACCGTGAACAATTTTGAGCATGAGTATACTCTGTTGGACCTTAAACGAACAACCATACAAGGATTTGTGCGAATTATAAAACACATAGCCGCCAAAGCGGCCAATATCGAAGAAGACCCAGAAATGCAGATTCGGTGACGATCACCTGGATTGGGTACCGCCGAGAGTCTACCCGGCTTATTTTGGGGTTGGATTTGGGCCTACTTCCGTATAAGATTGTGCTGACGCAAGAATTGAACCCGGATGACCATAGACAACGCCGTGAGTGCGCTAACTGGACGCGCAAATGTTTACCGAAAATGACTGGATGGCGCAGTTGGTTAAGTGCCTGCCCCAAGTTAGAGGAGTCTCAGGTTCGAATCCCAGTGCAATCGAATCTGGTACAGTAACCATTTGCCGTTGAGATCAAATTAACGGCATTGGAGTAGGTTGCTACCTGAAAGTACAATGACCCAGTTTTGAGTCTGAGTGCTCCAGTAGTAAAAAAATGTTTACCGGAGATTCGGATTTTGGTCAAAAAATCATCTTCCCGGATGAGGCCCATTTTTGACTCAGCGGCCATGTCAACAAGCAAAAGCACAAGTGTTTGAACATGGATCTACGAAGTTTGAGTGTTTGGTGTGGTTTGTGGCATGGCGGCATAATAATAATAATAATGGCGGCGCTACAGTCCGAGGTGGACCTGGGCCTAGCTTCTCAGCAACCACTCGTTTTGTGCGTACTATTGTTCTTTCACGAGTGGAGGGGACCTACAGTTTTTAATGCCGCTTAAGCTTTTTCTAGACAGTTATACTCTTTGAGCATTGTCAGTGACTCGAAAGAGGTGGAGCCGTGAAAAAATGTTTGGTGTTTTTTTCGGAAATCGAACCGACAACATCGAGCGTAGGAGTCGACGCACCTACCCACTACGCCACGGCGCCCACGGCATGGCGGCATCATCGGACCTTATTTCTCTCGAAATGAGGAAGGAGACACTGTTATCGTCAATAGTCTTAGGTGTAGAATGACTTTAACCGACTCCTGCGGGCAGAAATTGACAACATCGATATATCCGAACTGTGGTTCCGGCGAGATGGCGCTACATCCCATACAACCCATACAAGCGAAGAAACGCTCAAAGTTGTGAAACAGAAATTTGGCGATTGGGTCATCTCACAGCGAGCGTTCATCTAATGACTGCCGCGATCATGCGACTTTACACCACTCGATTATTTTCTCTGAGTTAAACCAAGTTCTTAGTCTACGCTAAAAAGCCCCCGCAACGAGCTCGAGGTCGATATTTTTGATATTTTCGAGACGATATTTTTGAAATAACGCTGCACATATTAGACCGAGCCAAAAGAAATTGGACCGACTACTTGAAGCCGAGGCACCCATTTGAATGATGTACTATTTCGTATATAATGACATGAATGCAGATTTAAAATAAAGAGAGAATCAGAATTTTATACGTCTCACCGTTACTGTTTTATTTAAATTTCATTTCCTGTCATTCTTGTCTGGTCACACTATATTAAAAGGAACGCTATGAAATAACTGTTCTTCAATCGATGCAAAACATATTTCATATTTCAGCGTATACCATCATCAACATTTCCTATCACAATTTACTATGTATCAATAAATCTACAAGAATGAAATCGTCTGCTTATAGCTCTATCCACCGACTGTCCGTGTTCACTAAAAGTTAAGCCACAACGAAAGCAACTTCAAAGCAAAGAGTTGATATAAAATATCGGTCGGTTGTGAATGGTATACAATGCACTTATGTACAGATCGCAAATATCGTTTGTTTATCTTGAACACGATCAATTCAGGTTGAAATTGAAGCCTCCACTTAAGTTCCTCTTCAATACACTGCCCTGCAACAAAACAAGTAAATATATGCCATCAACCGTTCATTTTTGTAAAATCCCCACGACCTGCAATCATCTGCTGTTCATTACTGAAGAACCAAAGGCCAACAATCTCAATCTCAATGTATCTTTTGCAAATATGGATTTAAAATTCAAAAGGCGCACTTAACCCGTTGCAAGTTCTGGGCAGTTCCTCAAATTTATGTACCGAATCTGGCACAAATGATCTCATAAGCATAACAATGAGCGTCGTCATTGTTTGCACCGGTCGTGGAAAGCCCTTAGGCATACCGATCAGCACACATCCACGTCTGAGACGAATTTCTGGAGAAAGGATGAGCACCACCCAATCTGCTTGCGATCTCTCGGATGCACACAACTCTCGACATACAAACAGTCGAAGACGAAATGAAGAAATCAAAGAAGGCAACATAAACTGCAAATTCTCTCATTCAGGTGTATACTCCCAATATCTCACACATGCATCTGAACGTGGCCAGAATAAATAAACGAGCGGTATCTCAGTTTTCAATCAGAACCAACCCGCTTGGCATGGACACGATTCGATTACATAAGCGTGTTGTAATGTATCTCAATGAAGTCCTCCCGAAGACGGCGCAACAAAAGTGCATACCCCCCGCCCTTCAGGTGGGTAATTGCACGGAAACATTTAATGCTGACAGCTTGCAACACACTGAGCGAGCACCCCCAACCCCCCACTCGTATGGGTATCCCGGATTATTTATTCAAAATTTCAAATTCATCTAAACTCGAGAAAGCCCCACAAGCAATTTACGATTATTCCTTATTCCTTTTATGGAAGATTTCCATAATAAATGATTTAATTCCCGAATGTTGCGGAAACGGCGACGACGGCGAGCGGTGGCGGTTGGCGGCTTACGCCCATATCTTCTGGTTTTCTATCGCTTTACTGCTGCTGCTACTTTGTGTATCTTGTATCTTGTCTGGATGAAGTTGTTTCAAGCGGGGGGGACCGTGATGTATGCATATGAATATCTCATGTATCTTTCCATTTGAGTTCCGCTCCGTTGTTCGTGTATCTATGCGAGAACTTCGCGCAGGGGAGATATTTCTTTCGAATTTCGCAACGAATCGTTTGCGTAATTATCCGCAGCAGTAGGTGCGGACGGGAATGGGGACGGTGGCGTGGTACCCCAAAGGATCATCTCCTTTCAGGAGATACGTATGAAAACGCCGCAACTTATTATCCTGGCATAAAAACCATTTAAAGCATACATATTTCATTTGTTGTTCCATCATGGGTGTGTGGTCTTCTTCGCTTTGTTTGAATTTTTTTCCTCTTGGTCGCGCAGCTACTTAATGGTTCCTCATGCAAATGGAGCGCAAATCAGTGAGGTTATTTTTCAATTTTTTCTTCGCAGCGGAATCCCGTGAACGTTTCGGTTTGTATTGCAGACACGAAGGTGCACGCAGTTATTGCTCTGATTTATGGCAGTTTGAAGGAGGAATTTCATTTCGCTTGGGGCGTGATGAATCGGTATTGTGCGGACTTGAAGGTCACTCATAACTCATCATTTGTGGCGAAAATTATTGCGAAGATTTATGGTACTCAGATATTAAGCATGGTGCAGGTAGAGTGATTGTGGGTGGGTGCATTTTGTGCTATGCAGTGCTTCCGTTCCATTTGCGGCTTAAATTTATCTACTAACAATGAAGTCATGACAAATGTCTTAGGAAAAATGTACTCCCGCTGTTGTCCTTTGGTGGATCTTTAGTCAGTTATAAGGTGGTGAGTGTCCCAACTGAAGTTTACAATCAAAATCAGCAACTTTCCTTAACATTCATCACATTCTGCAAAACGCAGACGATACTTGACGACTTTCGAAACACACAGGGTGACCAAATAAGAACGATAGGAAAAGATATTCAAATAAACCAAGAACGGTGTGAGACATAAAACTGATTCTGGCTTTATTTTTAAGCTTCACTCATGCCACTACGTATGGAAGAAACTGTCATTCAAATGGGTTCGCTGGACGCGATCGGTCAAATGATTTCGTCCAATACTTCGGCGGGGTTATTTCAGCAGTAACGTTTCAGATGTTGGCCTCGAGCTAGTTCAAAGTGTAGACTAAAGACTTGACGTAGCTCTAAAGAAAAAATCGATTGATGTCAAGTCGCATTTTAAGTCGGCAAATTAATGAACGTTCGCCGTGAGATGAACTAGTCGCCAAATTTCTTATTCACAAATTCGAGCGTTGCGTCGCTTGTTTGGCCGTTTCCGCCGTCTCATTAGAGAGATACAGCCCGAATATGTCTATGTTGTCGAGCTCTGGCCACATGAAGTCGGTTAACATCATACTTTCTGAGACCATTGACGGTAACGGTGTTTCCTTCCTCATTTCGAAAGAAATAAGGTCCGGTGACGTCTCCATGCCATAAACCGCACGAAACATTCAATCTTTGTGGATGCATTGATGCTTGGTCTAACTCTAGTGGACTGTGTTCGCTATAACAACGGCATCTTTGCTTGTTGACACCCGCTAAGTCAAAAATGGGCCTCGTCCGAGAAAATGTTTTTTTGTCCAAAATCCGGATCTCCCGCAAACATTTCCAGCGCCCACTGCGTTGTTTAAGGTTGTTCGGCTTTAATTCTTCAGTGGCGTCAGCACACACTTATACAGATGTAGGCCCAAATCCAACCACAAAATAGACCAGGTTGGCACTCTGGCGATGCCTAATGGAGCTGATCACCGCTTAATCGACATTTCTGGGTCTTCTTCGATACTGCCTGTTATGGCGACTATGTGTTCTTCATTTCGCACAAATCTCTGTCTGGTGGATGGCTTAAGATTCAAAGAAGGTACTCATGCTCCAAGTTTTCCACAGTGCGACAAGTTGCCTGCACAATGAAGTCATGATGACGACCGACTGCACGACGAAATTCAAGTTGCGTATTTAGAACTGGAATTTCGATATTTTTAATAATTTTGCTAACTCGGAAAGCATAAAACGATGCATGATGAAATGGCAAACCTTATTGACTATTTTAACAGGTGGATGTCATCGGTAGCTTTGAGAGGTACTAAAACATAACAATTGGAAAAGCTATCATTGCTATCTGGTCAGCTGAACAGTTCACTACAACTTTAAACGATGCTGCTTTGACAAAATGGCCAATTTAAAAGAGCAAATTTGAGCATCCCTGTTGAATGAACTTTCGTAAGGATTAGTCAAAAAACATGTTTCAATATTTTTCATCTTCCTTAGGCCTCAATTTTTGCCAATTTCTAGAAAGTCGCCTACTTCTCTGATTTTCTTTCTCCAAAAATGCAGACCTAATTATTGTCGCTTTAAGTATCGATTCCCCAACTGCATGACAACGACAAGTAGGCTTTGGCCTTTTTTTTAAACTTCGTGTGTTGATAGATTCAATTAGCACCCAAACTAAACGTTGCCCAGTTTTCTGGAACATTTTAAAACCAACTTCTTCGATTTGGGCCTCAAAAACAAATTATGTATACCAATGAACTCTGACGACTCAATTTCGTTTGATTTTTTTGTCGCACTTTCCTCATTTACTAAAAGTTTCAGTAGAAGAAATGTTTCAAAATGTGCCTCGGTACACAACACTATCATCAACGAATAGATCATCAGAAGCTGTCTCTAATTTAGCAATACATTCATCCTTAACCATGAACATATTCACCACCCAGTTCATTGACTAGCAATGATGTCCTACAGTTTCAAACAAATTGATTCGGTGAATATGATTCCCTCAAATTGCAATCCCCTTTGTAAATTGAACAGAATAACTGCGGTGATTTGCAGAATTTTGCTGTGCCATTAAATGGTGAAGTGAATCTACGAAAGTCATTTGGACTTTTCGCCCCAGATTCACATTTCACTGAACCGAGTTTAATTGCCAAACGAAGTTATTGAAACCTCAAACCACCACTCCCTTCCACACTCGCAGTGTTCAACTGAAACAGAAGATAAAATGTATTTGCGGCGAAGAATCAAATTCCGCTCTGGGTCCTCGAGGGACAATTGTTCTCATGCACTTGTGACTACATCATTCCCTCGCTCCCTTGGGAAATTACTTAACATGCATTCGCTGTAGATCTCTGAAATCTCATGGCTCCACCTCATCAGCGTGACATCAGTTGCTTTATCAGATTTCTGCTCACAGATAGAACCGCCCTCAGTCCCCAGTGTATCCAACTTTACACTTTTCAATTGTCCTTGTTCCGGCTCCCGTTGGACTTGTTAAAACCATTTCGAGTACGACGTCATGTCCAGTCTGTTTGTAATGTCACCCTCATAAAGCCCGCTTGCCACTCAGCAGCAAGAGTTGATTTGTAGATGAGTATCGCCATTTAGTCTCCCCGAGTCCTCGCTTCGGGACGAACACATTCTGTAAAATTTCGTAATTCAGGAGAAAAATATCTTCATCTGTATGATAAACTAATTTGATGCTGAGAACACAAAAAAAGGACACCCCAGCAAGCAAATGGAAAATTAACCCTTCTCCTTACCGAGCAGAAGTAGGGGCGACATGGGAAAGAATGAGATACGCTCTTGGTAGGACATTTTTGTTTGGAAATCTGTTGCCATCTAAAGTGGGCATCCTTTTTTTGGATGATGTGAATGAAAATAATTCAAATTTTGTATCTCATTTTGAAGATGTCCTTTTTCTCAAAGTCGATGTCTACATTTTGCATAATTCAGCTGATAAAAGACGAACAGCAATGTGCCTTTCCCTGACCTTCGGGTGGTTCTTCTGCTTCTCTACCAAGTTCTTTGGTCAAGTTTTTGACAAGGCTCTTCTGAATAATGGATGAACAGACAGGGTGTGCCTAATGTCAGCTCTTGGCGAGGCACAGGCAGAAGAAGTGTTCAATTTTCGCAGGGAGGGGCTGTATGATATGATTAGTGTATTAGACATTTCAAGGATGAAATTTGAAACCCGAAACATTTCGTAATCAGTTTGGTTCAACTTCGGAACAAAGTTGAAAGGCACTCACAGGTGAGCAGATCAAAAGTTTATTTTTAGAGACGAACAGTGAGAGTGAGCCATTTTCCATGAAGGACGATGAAATAAGGTGGGCAGGTCCATATGGTAAATTTGTTTAAATATTTTCGTTTTGATTCTACTAACGGAATTAACGACGGATATTTCATCAAATTCAGTGATTCTATTAGAGTGATGGGCCATCAGAATGGTGCCATCAGAATGATGGCCATCAGAATGCCTTTCGAGAATGGTGTGATTAACTAAACACATTTCAATAGTTAAAGAATGTTGCAGCCTTGTGATGATGGTCGCAGAGAAGTTTTCTATTTAAAGACATCGAAACTCTTTAAAACAATAGCGTCGAAAAAGAATTAGAGTTGAGACTTTTTTCATAATCAAATTACGGCGTGCAATGAGCACTCAATATTCGACCTTTTTTTTTCGGGGGATTTTTTGGAACACTATTGGAGCACTCAGCCTCAAAACTGGTCCATTGTAGTGACAGGTATCAACCTACTCCAATGCCGTTAATTTGATCCCTTTCACTGTGATTCGAAACTGGGACCCCTCTTACTTGGGGCAGGCACTTAACCAACTGCGCCATCCAGTCGTTATAGTCGACCTTAATCGAGAGGATGTACGCATTATTTTGCGGGTCCTTTAGGAAGACTGTGCAAAAGGCACCCAAGCTACTATGCATCTAGGCGTCCCCCGCAGCGACTATTGCAGAAGCTGCTGGGACGAATAAGAAATAAAACCCAAGTCTGCGATCTACCAGCTACCAGCAGTAAGAAGCAGGAGATTGCTATTAATCTGTAGAGGAGCTGGAAGTCGTAACGAAAATTGAGCTGAAAAACTTCCAGAAATTCACACTTAAACCTGGGCGCTTTTAACTCTCAACGAATGAAACCGAGTGCGACATATGTCCTTACTTTACTTTAATGTGTTGGCATCACAAACACTAAATTCGTTAAAAAGCCCGCCATCATTAATGAAAGGCCTACGGCTTTCGTTAAAAAGCCCGCCATCATTAATGAAAGGCCTACGGCTTTCGTTAAAAAGATGTACCATAACTTTTAAAAAGATAGTCATAGGATAGAAATTCGGTCAGAAATGCTTAAGGATATGTGTAAAGAGGGAGTTTTATGGCTCTCTTGTGTCATTAAGGTGGGTTTTGGAACGCGATGAGACACCTGGCGATTGGCAGACTGGGGTGATTGTCCCTCTTTTCAAAAAGTGGAACCAAAAAAATACTCCAACTACAGGCGCATATCTCCTTTAAGTCTCCCTGGTAAAGTCTACGCTTAAGTTTTGGAGGCACGTTCTAGAGCTATGGTCGAATCCAGGATGGGAGATGAACAGTGCGGTTTTCGTCCCGGTAGAAGTGCAACCGACCAGCTTTTCACTCTTTCACTTGAGAAGGCTTGGGAGAACGCCAAACCGATCTACAGTACGCTGAAAGTCTAGGTTAAATGCGTGATTCATACAACAATTTGTACAGGGTGGCGCATAAGAAACGTTAAGATTTAATTATTGAATATTTTTTTTGTTTACCTATTTTTTTTTCTGAATTAACTTTAAAAAACTTTGAAAATGTATGATGGAAAGATTCAACACAGAACAAAGAACCAAAGTGGTTCAATTTTATTTTGAAAGCCGACATTCAATTATTCAGACACAAAGATTATATCGAAATTTCTTTCATGGTCGAAATGCGCTCAGTGCTCCAACAATTTACCGATTGGTCCAGCGTTTTCACCAACAAGGAGTTGTCTGTGATCTTCCGCGTGCTGGAAGACCTCATACAGTTCGAAATGATGTGAACATGGCTCGGGTGCAAGCAAGTATCGAGGAAAACCGCGAAACTTCCACTACGCGACGTTCTTAGCAGTTGGTGATATTTAGGCCCTTTTTCTATACAAGATTCAGTTGGTCCATGAGTTGAAAGCAAGTGATCCACAAATACGCATTCAGTATGCTCGGCGTTTTCAAGACTTATTCCAAGACCGCGTTTTTCTGATTTTAACTGGCCACCGTGTTCGCCCCATTTAAGGGCTCCAGATTTTTTTCTTTGGGGCTACCTAAAAAGTAGTGTGTATGCCAATAAGTCAAGAACCATACAACAGATTAAGGCCAATATCCGAGAATGTTCTGAAGCTGGGACCTAAAATTCTAAGAAAAGGAGTAGAAAATGCTTTGTAAAGAGCACGTCAGGTGGGAGCAAACAATGGGGACCATTTGAGCGATATTATCTTTAAAACATGATGTGGATATATATATTCCAAACCATAATCTAAATTTTAATAAATGCCAAGGTTAAATAAAACCAGGAAGAAAAATGTTATTCATCAAATAAATCTTAAAGTTTCTTATGCGCCACCCTGTATTTACTACTGACAATACTCAAGGATTTATTGCCAAAGAAAGTATCGCATACTTCACGACTCGGTCCTCAAAGTCTCTTCTATGTGTGAAGGAACAATTGCACGCCCAACAAGAATGGTTCCTGTAGAAGCCAACCACATGTTCATCCTGGACCCCGGACATTAGTACAACTCAAAAGAAGACGAACGATTTTTGTTCTGCTTGCAAATATGACGAAAGTTTCAAATTGTATATTCCAGCAAAACGTTCTCCTGAAAATCAAAACATCGTTTTTTTTTTTTTTTTTTTTTTTTTTTTCAAAAACAGCCTTCAAAATTAAAAATTGGTTGTGAAGGCTTTACGACCCCGCCAATATTCTATGTGCTTGCTCTACCGATCCACCTCAAGAATATCTATTTAAATCCAATGTTCCCATCATCGCCTCAGTTTCTTTGGATGTTTTTTTTTGTTTTCATTCGGTTTTGCCGATAAAAATTCTGTGCGCTGTCCGTTCGCTTCATAACATACCGACGTATGTGTCAATAAACATTTAATCATATCAATTATGTATATTTCTTCGTGATCGAGTAGCTTGCTTCCAATCAGCCTTCACAGGTCCGTACATTTCCATTTTGTTTATTTGAACAAGCAATCATATCTTAACCTCGTTTTGTCATCGAGATATATGTCAAAAACGAGTCAATATTACATCGATCACAATGTTCACAAACAGACGTATTATATCCAATCTGACGCCAAGTGCTCCGCCAGAAACACTATTTCTGACCGACAGTTTACGACATTCGTTTCCACGGTTTCATACACAGTTTTCCATGACTAAACAAAACAAAGAAATTAACGCATTTTTGTATTTTCATTTAATGGAGTCGGAAATGCCAATTCGTGTATCTAAGTTCTTGATCACCATGTCCCTCCTTTTTTAAGTTTTCCACACTCGTTTGGATCACAAAAAAATCGGCCTACCCCAAGCAGATATTGAATTCCTTGCTCAATAAAACCCACGCAACGTCGGCCACCACTTGATGAATCCCCTTCTTGATACTGAAATATTTAGGACACCCGGGCCATCCCGAACATCTAAATACGATGTCGTAAATCTATATAACATTTTCGAACGTTCTGTGACAGCATCGAAGATACTCGTAGGCTTGCAAAAATCCCATGAGCATTGTGGCAGTCAGTCGGGCAATAAAACACTTAACCCCTAAGGGGTGTTGCACCCCACTTCTTGAGCAATGATTTAATATTCGGTACCAGTATCAGTTGATTTACGAGTGCCTCTAAAAAGTCAGGATCTGATCCCGCAATGACGTGAAAAACTCTGCGTTCGCTGGTCGCAGCACACGCTGGTAGTGCCCCCATAGTCTGCCAGCACTAATGAGAAGCCATTCGGAGCCATCGTAGCGACTCTATTAATTTTGATTTATTTGCCAACACATGGGATGTGCAAGGATTTAGATGATGCTCTTGTTAGTACAGAACATCCGTTTGATGTGCCCACATCGTAAAAAATGTTTCACTACGCAACCAGATGATCTATCGAACGCCTGAGATCCACCGAAGCAAATGAGTCAGCAATTGATTTCTTCTTAAATGACTCTTTTCTGGGCAATTGTTCATCCGGATGAGCTGCGCGAGATCGAGAGAGGGGAGTTGCGACAGATGGCTGCCAGTATTCGATGAGGTACTCCAATCTCTTGAAGGGAAAACAAAATAATTTGTCCCCAAAGTATCCGAACATCTGGCGGCTGTATAAGCGCCCTGCCATCTGGATTTGTGTTCGATTTCGCTACGCTACGCAAATTTTAACTCGCAGATGTCTCGAATGTCTTCATCAGATACGCAGACGTTGCAAATTCATCCATCAAGCCGCAGAACGTAATGAGACCAATAAGGACTAAATTTGTCTGGAAAACACAAAGAATCGGTAGGAGGGAGACTGTTTGAGTGGGACTAGCGCATGGCGAGGGTAAAATCTTTCAGAACTAGTCATCGATTTTTACACTGTGTCATGCAAGCAATGCTTGAGACTGATGAAAAACAACCGTCGCATTAACAGATTTTTGACCTGCCACAAATGGACATCTAATAGTAGACCCTCTGTGAATGCAGAGAATATCACAAGGTGGTTGAAAACTCAGCTAGTCTTCAATGCAATCTGAAAAAAACGTTCCCTGAACGGGGACCGGACATAACGCCAAGCGACATAAGGCCAAGTTTTAAAATTTGACATGGCACCTCCCTGAACATCGCGACTCAAGTCGAATAACGTTAGTCGCGAAGAAGGATTGCCTGCTAAAATCTATAAGGCAGCAGGTCTGATTTGTCGGATGCCCTAGCCCATTTGCAAATATTTAGGGGAAATATGCGCGATGAAGCGAATGAAGTTTCAGTTTACATTGCTCGAGAAAATAGAGTCGATTAACCACGTCGACTCCTACCCTCGATATCTGGATTCGATCCCCGAAAAAAACACCTAACATTTTTTCACGGCTTCACCTCTTTCCAGTCGCTGACAATGCTCAAAGATTGTAACTGTCCAGAAAAAGCTTCTCAATCCCGCCGTTTGGAATCGGCATTAAACTGTAGGTCCCCTCCACTCGTGAGAGAACAATAGCACACTCAACATGAGCGGTTGCTGAGAAACTAGGCCCAAGCCCACCTCGGACTGTAGCACCACCATTATTATCATTATTAACCACGATAACCAGTGAAGCATCAACTAAAATATCTCCGCTAGAAATCATTGTACCATGGTTAAAACTTGAAAACACTCATTTACAGCCATAGTCCGCTGCATACTAAATTTTCTCACTTTAGCAGATCGCATAAAACCCAAAAAGTGAACGAATCAAAGAGAGACACGCACGAACACTTTTTCGATTTTAAGGCCACACATGACAACGCATTTAAGCAATGCTATGTCGTCAAACTGCGGAGGTTTATGGCGGAAACATATCGTTGCTCAGGTTAAAAGAAAGGTCCAGTCATGTGACTACTTCACCCACTGATGCATTGAATTGATTGTATTCCAAATCTAAAATTCAATTTGTTCCTGATATGGTCAACACAGTCAGCCGTCAGAGAGGCATTTGCTTATGTGGAAACATTAGAGGCTAAGAAATATGTACGGAACGAACACAGAAGAGATATAAGAGAATTTCTTTATCTCAACGCCGCCGCAGTGAATGCAAACGACAGTACCCGCGTTTTTTTTTCGTCGTAACTTTGAGGTAGTTAAGGACTTCATCTACCTTGGCTCCGCAATAAACAGTACAAACAACATCAGTACCGAGATCAAACGCAGAATAACTCTTGCCAAACGTTGTTTTTTGGGCTCAAGAGGCAATTGAGAGGTAGAGCCCTCTCTCGGAAGACCAAGTTGACTTTGTATAAGACCTTGATCATCCCAGTCCTTCTTTACGGCGCAGAGGCATGAACAATATTCCAAGCGGATGAACAGTGTCTCGGTCTTTTCGAGCGAAAAGTTCTGCGAGCGATCTTTGGTCCTGTTTGCGTGGATGGCATTTGGAGGAGAAGATTCAGTCATGAACTATATGGGCTGTACAGCGACATGAGTCTAGCCAGGCGTCTACGGATTCAACGCCTAAGATGGCTAGGCCATGTAGAGCGTATGGACAACTTAGCTCCGGTCCGGAAAGTCTTCGACTCTGAGCCTGTGTAACAACGCAACAGAGGACGTCCATGAACAAGGTGGCAAACACAAGTCGCGAGGGACCTCGGCCGGCGTGGTGTGCGAAACTGGAGACAGCTGGCGACAGATCGTGCTGGCTGGATAGGCATGTTGAGTGAGGCCCAGGTCCACTTCGGACTGTGGCATCCTAAGAAGAAGAAGGAGATAAAAAATTGTGACAGACGGACAATTGCACGCCCAACACGAGTGGTTGCTGTAGAAGCTAGCCACATGTTCATCCTGGACATGTAACATTAGCATAACTCAAAGAAAAAGACGGACGATTTTTGTTCTGCTTGCAAATATTAGGAAAGTTTCAAATTCAAATTCCAGAGGCCCAGGTCCACTTCGGACTGTAGCGCCCTAAGAAGAAGAAGAAGAAGGAGATAAAAAATTGTGACAGACGGACGGTCAAACGGATGTACAGACCGAATTTATCCGACACATAAACGAATCCCTAAAAATGAGAACGCTGTGATAACTTTGACTCCACATACCCGATCGGCTCATTCAGTTATTAAGAAATTCGAAAATGATCCATTAACTACCGACGAACCCTGTAAATTTCACTGTTTGATGCAAATTGCAGGCTGTCGGCATCATTAGCTTGTCAAAAACGAGAAATTTAAATGGCGCTCGGTAAAAGACCATGATTACCTATTTTTTTAAATTAAAATATGGACTTCCGACAGCATGTTACCGCATGAAAGATGGCAGATGGTATATCTTCGATGCCAGCATTACCTCAAAAAAAGAACCTTTTACCTAAGATTGTGTTTTTCAAATGCATCCGGTCTCTTTTGTAAAGAATGCCCACAACGAATTTTTGGAAAGAAACATCCTCATCGCCCGATATACGGCCTTAAAAGGTCGAGAAAATGAGTCAAGATGTCTGATATTTCGGAAAGCTGCTTCAGAGACATTCATAATAATAATATAATAAACTGGGCAAGTGCGAGTTGTACTCGCACGGGGAAGGTTCCGTCGCATAATATTGATGGATGATTTCTGAATATCAAACGACGTTTCAAAACTATTTCAGTTGAATTTTCTTCTAACTTCAACCTAAATCAACTATTCATTCATACATTTATACATCCGAAAAAAAACAGACGTTCATCCCTACATATACCTATATCTCTATCCAAGTTTATCCAACACAGAAAATCTCTTCCATCATACACATACCCAATCACTGCTCATGCCTGCGGTGTGTGTGTGTTCATTTCTGTTGGGCATTTAGGGGTGAGATCGAAAAGATAACGCTCAGCAACGAATAGAGTGGCCGAACACAGCATGAAATTATGTGTGGAAATGAAAACTGTTTTCATTTTAAATCTTAGATATCTCAAAATTTCAACATAAATCGATATTTTGAAATTTATCATTTCTTAATGCTTACATTGAAGTCTTCAAAACTGCGTTTTCAGATCTTCAAAATTCGCATGTCGATGATTGACCGTTTTTGGCCAATATCTGCAATACCATTAGGGCTAGAATGCTCGCAATGGTTTTAAATGAAAGTACTCAATGAAGCCAAGTTTTTGTGATTTTTTCAGATTTTTAAACACTTTGGTTTAGAAATGGCAGGGGGGGACGCATTTAAAACTTTGGAGCTCCATATTTTCCAAACGGTATTTTGGATAAAAAAGTGTTTAAAGAAACCTCCACCTCATTTCAAAAGACCTGTCAATTGATATATATTTCGATGGGGTGCGACAATTTTTCAAAATTAATGTCAACTTCACCTGTACTGGAGCCACCCCCAAATGGCCCCACTTTTTAAAATCGCTGCATAGGCAATGACATCTAGGTCTGAAGTACCTAATTCCAAAATTTCATGCCGATATCTTCATAAACTTCGGAGATAAAAAAGTGTGACAGACACGACGGACGGACGGACGGACACACCGAAATTATAAAGGTTCCGTTTTGGTAGACGGAACCTTAAAAATGGCGGCGCTACATTCCGAGATGGACCTGGGCGTAGCTTCTCAGCAACCACTCGTGTGCCATTGTTCTCTCACCTACAGTTTAATGCCGACTCCGAACGGCAAAATTGAGAAACTATTTCTAGACAGTTATACTCTTTGAGCATTGTCAGTGACTCGAAAGAGATGGAGCCGTGAAAAAATGCTAGGTGTTTTTTCTGGAATCGAACCGAGAACATCGAGCGTAGGAGTCGACGCACCTACCCACTACGCCACAGCGCTCACGACGCACTTCAGAGACATTCACGTGAAGTAAAAATGTCCGAAAATGCAATAAAATCATCGGAAGAACAAAAAAAAAAAACTCTTTTGGCAAATTTTTGCATTTTATTTCGACTTCAAATCGTACAAGACTTAATCATGCTCTAAATAATTACCCGAATTTTATTTTTCAGCCAGCTTCTCCATACGTTACCCGTTAAAGAACAACTTCCATTTTTTTTGGACATCTTGAAAATGATTTTAAATCCGGGGCATCCCTCGTTGACTGACTTTCATGGAAAATATTCCATCCATCTGACTCCAAAATGTTTCCGAAATCGAATTTGTCATTGATTTCTCACAAAATGAATCTTTCCAAGAACTTGAACACTGAGCATTTCTCGTTAAGCATCCACAACATTCATTTGAAACCAAACCAATTCAATTCTCCAACTGCTGATCCAGATACACAGAGAGGAGAAAGATATTCTCAATTTCACTTTATAAAGAACCCATCTCTTTGCCAGGCATTTCCAATAAACTTCCTCCGACTTAATTGGTCAACAAGTTTATTTGTAGAGTCACCCTGGCGTTTTCCACTTCGTTTTCGAACTCGCATCTGCTTATATCACATCGCTTTTGTTCGAATTTAAATTCTTTGCAATTACATACGAATCTGTTTAGGAAACCAATAAAACTGTGAACCTCCACGGACTTTTTTTCCCTACAAGTCTCCACTCAAACATCCCTCTCCGCCTTGGCGTCCAATCAAAGCAAATTAACTTAACACAATTAACCCTTAATTAAGAAATTATCAAACTTTTACTTTTACGAAAAACTCCTGCCGCATGCCATGCAACGGACAAGTTTACACTCCACGTCTAGTCCACACACGAACGGAAACCACGAAAAAGCCAACCGCCAAATGAAGTAAACCAACAACAACAACAAACTGCATTTAATCCCCTCCAAAAGAATGCAATAAACTTCGGTTGTGGCACATTCGGAATTCACGACTGGGCTAAAAATAATTTAGCCCACATTGTGACGGTCTGCGTCAAAGGGAATTTCTAGAATCTCCGGTAAGCTGCTGCGTCCCTCCGAGTCCCTTCATGTGCGTTCCATATTTCTGAAGCAAACCGAAGAAAAAACAAACGAATCTCTGAGATACCATATTTTCATTGTTGGCCTCACAGGAGCCCGGTTGTTGCGTGCTGCGGTTTGACGCGGACGCTGACTCCAGTTTTGGCAAAAGCACAGGAGGCTGGATGAATATTGGGTTAATGTTATTTATGTAGTCTCGCCATTTATTTACTCCCGCTGTCGACGATCATTCAGGACGGATCTTGCGAGACGGGATGCATTTATTCGATATCCATTCGAATTCCAATTGCGGCTGAGAGCACATTGCGGCTGCGTTCCCTTGAACTTGAGGGAGGGTAGACACTGGTATCTTTCAGCACAAAAGATGTCCCAAGCAAGATCAAATATCTGTGTCAGGACTGGGGGGAGATTTATTTCTGGAACGCCTCGCACTCGTCCTGTTTTATGTCGCTCTTCGGTAATTAGTTCGTCAAATTAATCACTTCAGTTAAGAAGATAAATGGTCCCACATATCTCGGGAGTCTGAAGCGCATTTTTTTGCATAACTAATCCACAGAACAAGTGAAAATTTATTACAGGCTTAATTAAGGCGATCAAGTACAGTCGCCGTTCGGTGGTGTGACGCGAGACTGGTTTTCGCAAGGCGAACCATTCATTGGGACAGCGAACATGCATCCTTGAAATATGCCTGCATCTCCGTGACTTGAAGAGTTATCACGGAAGAGATCGCCCATAAATTGTTTATTTTCTTCCCCTCCTTGTGTTTTTTTTTTCACTCCTGAATCAGGAACAAGCGCACACAACTCAGACGCAATCCAAGAAGACTGCCACTGGAAAGAGGCAAAATACGGAGCGAATGGATACGCGTATCAAGATGAAAGGGTGACACGCTGTTCGTTGCATTACCAAGTGATTTATGGCTTAACATCTCAGTCGAAAGCATCGCGGTGGGGGTAGAGCAGAGTTCAACTGATGTCTGAGATGGTGCGCCTATAGTGAAAAGAATCGAAGCAATGTCAAGTTGGGTCTCATGAGCAGATAGATTAATTTTTGGTTATTTATGAGGATTAGATGGATGGAGTCTGATCGGAGATTGTGTCGGAAATAGATTGCGGGTGTTGACAGATACATGTGTAGGACAGATTCAATGATGTTCACTGTAACGTCATACAGCGAGGTGTATTTGGCTGAAAATAGTTGAGTCATGGTGTCGAATTTGGGTTCTCTTTCTGAAAGATGACGAAGTAATTGGAATCAGCGCTCACCAAATGAATCAAGTTCATTCTGAGAGAAGAAAGATTGTCAGTGACTTGTGAAATCACTGGGAACGAAGGCAAACCATTACGCACAAAATGTCAATGTACCGAAGTCATTTCGCGTTCTGCGCAAAAAAAAAATCTTCGGCGTCCAAGTAACAGTAAAAAAAAAAATCGAAACGCATTCCGACTCGTATTGTGTGGACCGCAGGCTGAACATGCTTTGCAAATACTTCTTCAAGAACTTGCCTTCTGGGTTTTCCTTGAGCGCCTTCAAGACGACAGCATCGACTTCCTTCTGGTGCTTCTTGCGCTGTTCAGTTGGAACGTACCAACAGTTCTTAGGAGCGAAGATATCACCTTTACCGGATTTTTTCTCCTCCTTGAATTTCATGCGTCTGAAGCAGCCATCGTTGATGTGCTCTGCGATCTTGAACTCGCCCAAATCGAGGCGGGTTTGGCATCCGATAACATATCGTTGCGACACACGACGGATTGGGCACGAGTCGACGGAGAATGGTCCGGTAACCAACAAAAGTCAAGACTTCAAGACCTTAAGGAGAACAACACGTTTTCTCTGGTGACGTCCAGCCAAGAGAATCAGCACACGAACGGGTTTCATGTTCTTGCGTGTGTGTTGCAATGTCAAGGATGCTTCTTGACAACTGGCTTACTCGTAGTTGGGTAGTTGGCCTTGAGCTTCTTAGAGTACACAACACGTTCAACTCCGTTCTTGGGTCCTCCAATTTTCTTGACTTTCTTGATTGGAACTTTTTCTTTCTTCACTACTGGAAACTTAGTACATTTCAGAAGCCATTGAGCGCGGCGCTTGAACATCTGGTTTTTTGAGTAGCGCATAATTCCACTCCCAAGGTATGTGTTAAGTGGGTGTTTGGTGACTTTCTTGCCAGTTTTGGCAGATCATTTAGCTTTTTCGACGGGTGCCATATTAAAAACATGCATACACCGCAGGGAAACTATTTAGAAAAGTAACATTCGGATATTTTCTTTGAGCTTCTGAGAATTTAGTACACCAATGGCACTCTTCGCTACAGTCTGGGATAGACCTGTGCCTCAAAAAACAGCTTTTCCAGATAGGACGACATTTTGCTAACTGCCTTCAACTTCGCACGGCAAGTTGGCTGAGGGCCCTCCAAACTAGGTGCGCCGCCTTAATCGTGAACCCCCGTTGCTTGTCCCACAGGCTCAGAGACGAAGATTTTCCGGTCCTGTGCCAAGTTGACCATACGCTCTACATGGTCTAGTCATCTTAGGCGTTGGATCCCTAGACACCCGGGTAGAGTCATGTCGCTCTATAGCCCACATACTTCGTGACTAAACCTCTAAACGCCATCAAAGCAAGCACAACCAGAACTTGTATCTCGAAAATACGAAGTGATTCTTGATCTGTTTTGGATGTTGCTCATGCTCCTGTGCTGTAGAGCGGGACTGGGACGATCACTGATCAGCTCAAAGAGTCATCTTTGTCCTGCGAGAGAGGGTTCTGTTACTCAATTGCGTTTTGAGCTCCGAAAACAGCGATTGGCATGAGTTATTCTGCGGTTGATCTCAGTACTAATGTTGTTCGTACTGATCACTGCTGATCTCAGCAGTAATGTTGTTCGTGCTGATCACTGCCGATGTAGTCAATATAGGCGAAGTCCTAGACTTCCAGGAAAGCTTAAAGCTGCCCATTGTGGTCAGAACGTGACCAAGTCTTCGAAATTGTACGTCTGTTCTGGATGACATCGGATCGATACCGACTTTTTTTTTTTAGGATTTTTGAAACACTACTGGAGCACTCAGATTCAAAACTGAGTCGATTGTACTGCCAGGTAGCAACCTACTCCAGTGCCGTTAATTTGATCCTAACGGCAAATGGTGCCTGGACCAGATTTAATTTCACTGGGACTCGAACCTGGGACCCCTCGAACTTGGGGCAGGCACTTAACCAACTGCGACATCCAGTCGTTCCCGGCATTAATGGACTATCGAGAGTTCTCCATCGTCATTCTGCACAACCAAGTGAGTTTGGCAAAAACGTCAAGACTAGACATGGCGCTCTGTAGGCCGTCTCTATGCAAGCTGTTGTGCACGACCCTAGTACCGACGTATAAGTGGTAGGTATCGTTATAAATTTTCTAGATTTTGCCGCAGAGTGAAAATCTTGTGTATTGTCGACTTACCTCGACGGAAACCGCACGGATAACGACATCATATGAATTTATGACCAACGGTTTCAGGCGACAGGAAGGTCTTGCAAATGTCTTGAAAAGACGTAAAATGGCCTACATGTAAAGGGTGACCAGATAAGAGCGATAGGAAAAAAAACATTTAAACTAAACAACAAGAGTATGAGGTACAGAATTGTTTCTGCCTTCATCTTGAGGCTACATTCATGCCATTTTGTATGGAATAGCAAATCGTTCAAATGGCCGCCTCGGATTCGCTGGCACTGCGGTTTAAGTCCGCACATATTGGACCGATTCGTCAAAAATTGGATTAAACTAATCTATCCAATAAAAAATTACTTTAATCCAATTTGATGATAATTCCGCCCAATATGTGCGTAATTATTCCGGAAATTCGAGAGAAAAGTTCTACTTGCGATTGTTCCTGCGCCGAAAATAAGATACAACCACGGACTGTATGGGCTATAAAGCGACATGAGTCTAGATAAGCGTCTATTGATCCAACACCTAAGATGATCAACTTGGCGTATGGTTAACTTGGCTCAGGACCGGGGAATCTTCGTCTCTGAGCCTGTAGAGCGCATAGACAACTTGGCTCTGGAGAATCTTCGACTGTGAACCAGTTGGACAACGCAACAGAACGCGTTCACGTCTAAAGTGGCGCATACAAGTGCAGAGAGACCTCAACCAACTTGGCGTGCGGAATTGGTAACAGCTAGCAAAAGAAAGGGCTTGCTGGAGAAGTTTGTTGATTGAGGCCCAGAACTGTAGAGCCGCAAGATAAAGAAGAAGAGGACCTCGAATGTTGAACTCAAACTGGTCTAAAGTAGTTGGCTTGTTAGCGAAGTCTAAGGACTTGACGCAACCCTAGAGAAAATAAACGAATTGTCTCAAGTCGCATGATCACGGCGGCCAATTGATTAACGTTCGCCGTGAGATGACCCAATCGCCAACACTCTCCTTCACAACTTATAGCGTTGCGTTTCTTGTATGGGTGTTCAGCTGTTCAGCGACATTGACTTAGTCAGAAGGGTGAAGATCCAACGATTGAGATGTAAAATCTTCGAATCCACCACCGAGGGACGGTGCAGTAGAGGAAGATCGCGACTCAGGTGGCGCACGAAAGGGGAAGGGGCCTCAACCAAGTGTGCGTGCGGAACTGGATTCAGCTAGCTAGAGATCGAGCTGGCTGGAGACGCTTATTGGTTGAGGCCCAGGTCCACGCTGGACTGTAGCGTCACCTTATGTAAGTAAGTAAGTCTCTTGTATGGCTTTTAGCTCCATCTTGTTGAAATCATTGCCATCTTTGTCGAGATCTGGTCATAGAAAGTCAATTAACGCTCTATTCTTAAGACCTATACCATTGGTGCTCATCTCGAACGAAATAAGATCGGATGATGCCGCCCTGTTATAAACCGCACCAAACAGTGAATTGATGCACTGTACTTGGTCGAACACTTGTGGATTGTGTTCGCTCCAATAACTACTATTTTGCTTGTTAACATAACCTCTGAGCAAAAAATGGATCTCGTCCAAGAACATGATTTTTGTCCAAAATCCGGATCTCAGACAAACATTTTCGGAGCCCAATTGGGGAACTTACGGCATTATCCATGGTCAACCGGATTCAATTCTTGTGCCAACACAATTCTGTACGAATGTAGGCCCAAAAACAACCGCAAAATACACCGGGTTGTCTGCCTGACGGTGCCCGATTAAGCTGATCGGCGCCGAACCGACATTTTTAGGTCTTTTTCGCTACATGCCGCTACGAAGGCTATGTTTGCTTCATTTCGCACAAATCTCTGTCTGGTTGGTGGCTTAAGCTCAAATTTTTCCACGGTGCTGTGAATTGCTCGCACACTAAAGCCTTGATTACGACATCACGAAGAAATTCACACTGCGTATTAACAACCGAGCATGAATTTCGATACCATTTTGTAATAACTTCTGCACGTTCGGCAAGCACGAAACTATGCATGATAAAATAACAAAACTTACTGAATATTCTGACAGCTGGATATCATTGGAAAATTTGACAGTTGCTGAGATATAACAATTGGAAAAAATATCATTGGTAACTGGTCGCCGTTTATTAAGCAACCGATACTGAGATTCCATTCAACTGGCCTGCTTTCCTCCGACCATAATGGGGGGGCCGCATGCACGCGGATAAAATCTAAATTAAAGTGATGACATCCCATCACATCATCAAACTCATATCTTCCACATTAAATTCACGTCATTCATGCCTCCACTAAAGCCGATAACAAGCTAATAACTCGCATGCCATCAATTCTTTTATGCAACCGCCGATTCCCATTTCCTCCCCCGTGTTTGAAAATAATTCAAAATCCTCCATCAAATCCTGCCGCAAAAATGATGACTAACGACATGAGTGTGATTTCGCAACGCATAAGTACACGCCCCAAGCCAATTGTTCGAAAACCTCAGCCATACTAAAATATCTATAATTATCGAAGCAGTGACAGCCCCAAAGGATGACACCAACTGATTGGTGTCTGCCATCAAATGAAAAACCGAATACTATTCGCGCATAGGGACAGTGAATCCTCTTAACGCTCCCACGGGGTAGCTTTCAACACACTCCCGGCAACAGTTGCCATGTAAACTCTCATTAGGGACAGAAAATCAAAAATATTTATGCAATCTGCGGTTGACATCAATGCACCGCATTCGCAATTAACATCAATGAACATGGTTGGATGCTGGTTGATCTACCAAACAGATATCGGAATCCGTTGGGAGCACAATTGGAAAAGGATTTACATGGATTTTAAATGGAATTTAAGTTTGGAAATGCGCGAGATATCGAACTATGATGGGAATGGAGATAAAGAGATGCGAACTGTTTTGTGGGTTCATGTAATGTGCCGGTGTAAGCGAAATGCAATATCGATCAGAATTATTTATACAAACGGGAAAGTGTCAATTTGTCAATTGTAGTCTCTTCAAAAACTTTTTTCAGTCCGTTCATATTTGCCGAACTGTTCCGCAGTACAATGGACCAGTTTTGAGTCTGAGTGTTCCAGTGTAGCGTTTCAAAAACTCACAAAAAAAAATCTGTCTCCCTACCAAAATTCTTGACACTGATCCACTCGTTTTGAACGTTTAATGTCTCCGAGGAGTTTCTGAGATAAGCTTTGTAATCCTCTCCCGTCAACGTTTACTTCTCATTCGCACTTTGTTGAGTAAGCACGACGTTCAATGGATGAAACAGAAAGCAAACTTTGAACAACCGTTTAGCTAATAAACAGCGAAAAAAAAAGCATCAAAGTGAATCTATCACCTCCTTCGGCAGCAGTGCTGGAACTCATCAGCCATCAACGGTCGGTAGTGAATGAACTTGAGTACGCCCTTCATCTCTTGTAACGTTCCTCAAGAGTGAATAGTTCAATCGATTAAAGTGGAATCGATCACAAGGGATCAGTGTAAACACTAGAGAAAACTTGCACACACAGACGGGGTGCAAAATTGCAAAAGAACCCTTCGAGCTTTTTCTTTGTTCGCAGTTATCCTTTCATTTTGTTCATTTTTGTTCCCTTTTTCTTTCTGCTTGCCTGTCTTTTTATCCGTCTTCCTCTTCGTCGAGCAGCAGGGATTTGCGAAAAAACTGAAAGTGTGCTAAAGCTGCAACAGACACTGCAGCACTTCAAGCCAGCCACCCACGTTCTTTCATTTTCTTTTCTGTTCTTTTGTCAATCGCGAGCAGGATATAATATAGTTATAGTATCGGAGCACAAGGATTAAATGCTACTTGCAGCTGGGTCCTTATCTTGGCACAGCCAGCAAGTGCTAAGGATACATTCCACACACACACACACACAGTTACGTGGGGGAATGGAAAAAAGGAAGTAAATTGCTCAGATCAAAAGCCGCGTCCTTTTTGTTCGGTGCTACTCTAGCCATGGTGGAGTACGTCCTTAACCAGCTGAAGTGAGGGTGGAATATTCCTCTTTCGCGTCTTGGGGTTTCGTTTGTTTCTTTGGTGCTGTGGCACACTTGGTGTCTTTGGCACTTTGCACTAAGTACATTGTTTTTGAGAGTGCCTGTGTGTGTTTGTGTGTTTTGCAAAAATACAGAAATGCACATTTGTGCAGTGGAAGGTGATGAAGATGCACAGATTGACGGAAGAAGACACTTTAAGGAAGTGAATTGCTTTGAATTTTAACAATATGCAGTGAAAGAGTCTTAATTGTTAATTCCACTCATTCCTTTGTAAGGGCACACATCTTAAAGTAGCCGAGGGAGTCGTGATTGAGGTTGAAGCACTTTGGTGTACCAAATTCAAAAAAACGCACAAAACTGAACTGAAAGCCATCAGTGAAAGGAAAACCAAGAATAGATTTGCATGGCATCAAGAACAATGACATTTTTGTTCCCATGAGGCCAACGTTTCTGCAAATGTTTGACTTCTACTGACGAAGGATATTATGGAGGATAACAAAGATTCATAGACTGGGAAACTCTTTATTCAGTATGTACAACATCGTTAACTTCTTAAGCGCATGTTTATGTTTATGGTTCAAGTTTATGTTCATTTTTGTACGAATCTTAATTAGCTCTCAACATGCACTGCTCTGTTAGACAGCCTATAGTGTGTTGCCCAGCAGTTTGTTGAAACAGGACCTGCAGTCAAAGAAGCGGCAAGAATGATATCAATGTTGGCACGGAACGGAAATTAAGCTCAAGCCAGTGGCATGCTGTCGCGAAGAACTGAAGACTTATAGCGAGGGAAGTTATAGCTAGAGTCCGAGCGAAGGTTTTTCGGCCGAAGCCGAAGCCGAAGCCAAATAAGATAGTATGACAAAATATGTACTAAGAAATCTACAAAATTATTGCTCGTTTTTTGGTAGATTTGGAACATATTTTGCAAGTTGCTTGCGCATCTTTTACAACAAAAAACACACCGTTCCCACCAACTTCTAATTTTACAGAAAACAGAAAAATCAACATTCGGCTTCGGCAAAATCTTCGGTCTTATTTGACCGAGGCCGAATGTTTTGCCGAAGGTAATATTTTTAGCCGAAGGTGGCCGAAGCCGAAGCCGGCTCCAACAGGGTGCAGTTAACTCACCAGTTCTCTTCGCTATTTTTACTAGCGAACTGAATGGCTACTTGCAGCACTTAATCGCATATGCCGACGACGGTGGTGTACAGGACAGCGCCAAAGAGTGAGGTCATCACCATCCTCCTGCAACGTGACTTCGAGAAGATTTTGCGATTTTGCGACGACTGAAAATTGAAAATCAACTACAAGAAGTGTGAAACCACTCGTTTCCGAACTTCGTTTATCTCAAGGGACACGAAAAAATGCTGGCGCAAGTTTAAGATAGTTAACCCGCAATGTGAGGCGTTAGCAGTGAAAAGTGTAGTCAGGCATTTGGTTGGATCAGTATCTGTATTGAGATAAGCATGATGCGACTCTTGCTGTGACAAAAGCTAAGAAAGCCTTTGCTGTGGCAAGTAAGTTGTTTTACTTTAGTACAATGGACCAGTTTTGAGTCTGAGTGCTCCAGTGTAGTGTGACAAAAACCTACGACAAAAAAAAAAAAAAAAATTGTTTTACAGCAGCCAGGGTGAAGGTGATCAGCTACATACCCCTCATTCGGCCAGTCATGGTGTATGGCTGTCCGGTGCGGTTCAACTTGAGTCCTTCCCAGATGGATAGAATGAGGATATTCGAGAGGGAGTGTCTTCGGGCTTGTCTCAAGAAATATAGAACCGCAGAATCTGAGTACAACAACAAATTTTATTCCAACGAGTTCTTGTATAACGAAGCAAACGTGAATAGGGTGGATAATTTTATTATTAAGCTGATTCGAAGACACATTGCATGGGCCAACACCTCGGAAAACAAGCAGATATTTTGAGCCTACTACCCCAATGAAGCATATCACGAGAGCGCTCGCCAAAGTGGAGTAATTCCGCCGGAAGTGTTCTTGCACATTGACCGCATTGCCTTAATTCAGGATGCGGAGGGATTTCCATTGATCTTTCACGTGGTGCGAAGGACAGTGGATAGGCGACCAATCTACGAAGACGATGTCGCAAGAGTTAGTCCGGATGATCTCCGGTTCAGTAGATCTATCCCTGTTAGCGACAGAACGATCGGGAGTTTACTGGTGATTGGAGCTGTATCACACGCCCAGCACTCATGAGTTTAATGAGCTGACTGTTGGTTCCTTAGAGCCAACTTACATTTAGGTTAGGCCATTAGATTCGGGTAATTTTAAGAAAGAAAAAAATTAAAAAATCAAAAAAAAAATATACAAAAAACTGTAAAAAAAAAAGGAAAAAATAAAATAAAAAATAAAAAATAAAAAATAAAAAAAAGCTAGTTTATGTTGGGTAAGTTAGTGTTAAGTTAGATTAAGAATATATTGAATAAATGCTGAGATGAATGAAATGAAAAAAATGAATGAAAAAAAAAAAAATTAATAAATGAAAAAATTGCTGAGGTTACTAAGTTTTTAATTAAGTTTTTCTTAGTATAAGTATTTTTTTAATATTTTTAAAAGTATATGTAAAATTCACAAGAGACCGAAAGGCAACATAAATTATAAATTCATAGATTAACTCAGAGAGCCCGCATAGGTTCAGTAAGAATCCATTTATTGTATATTATAGTATTTTTTCCTGGAATGTCAGATTTTTAACGATAAGAAGAAAAAAATGTTCATTAAAACACAAACAGAGCAGAATTTTGCAGCAAGCACCCTGCGTGCTTACAAATAAAGCTGCCAAATTTGTTTCCCAAATTTCCTTAAAAGGAAATAATTTCGTGGGAAAAAGGAAGAGATTTGTGTGACTAAATCCCCATGCTGGATATTCTGACTAAAATTTCAGAAGGGAATGAAAACATGACACAAACGTAAAATTAAAAATTGAAATGAAAAGATTATAAACGTGCAAAAATAACTCAATTTCCGAGAATTTAAATCCGTCAAATTCCTCTGTGGATACACAATCTTCTTTAAAAATCATTGAATCTTTCCAAAGAAAAATCACAATCACCGACGTATCGATGAGGACTATTCAAAGCATTAGTTTATCGCCCCTGTCATCGTTATCTGCGACGGCGAATCACATCGTTCGGACACCAAATCAATTTTATCGGTAACGAATCTGAAGCCTCTCCTTTCAGTTCCTCAGTAGTACGAGTATCTTGTGTCTTGTGCGACAACCCAGGTATTATCATGCACCCCCAATCGAAAACCAATTTCAATTTATCAGACCCACCTCTTCCTGCTGACCACATAGCCCATCCCACCCACACAGCAAGGAATAGTTCCGGTAGTCACCTCCTCTCGGGAACATCTCAGTAATATATCCCACGATTTCACAATCCCATCTGAAGATCTCGCTCCTCAGTGTGACATTCAATACCTCGTTGCCCGAACACAGATTACAGATTTTGAATATCTCAGATACAAGATAGTTTGATAAATGACGTTGTCAATCGGGTGAAAGAAAGTGGGAGCTTACCATCGATTGCTCCAGTCGCATTTCCACTCCACCCCAAGGTACTCGTATTCCGTTCTTCAAGTTATTAAGGCAATTGAATAATGCACGTTCGCCACGTACAATTCGAATTCAGATTTTATCTGGATTTAACGATTTATTGCTACTACTCCCGCAGGCGATCCCAGCAACGATTGCTGTCGACAATTGTTTCTGAGAGTATGCTAGCGCAGCCGAGAGATACAACTTTAAGTGGGACAGGGAAAACTTTTTCATCTGAAATGAAATTAAAAGTAGGAAGGCAGATACATAGGTACACATGTATCTATCCCTCTGTGTGACGACGTGACGTTGCCTTTTATATACAAGCTCATTGGCCATTGATGAGTGGGGGCAGGTTTCGAGTGTAAGGCAGCCGAGTATAGTTTCCCTGGCAGTCATCCAGATGGGATTAATGCTATGTTAGATTGTAGATTGGACTCCTGCAATTTTTCTCATCGGTGGATCTGTATCTCGATCAAAGTGAAAGCACCGTATTCAAACTTATTGCTGAGTAGTTTAGTTGGGGATTAAGGCTGTGAAACTTGACTTTGTTCACTTTGCGCTTAAACTTTGTGAATGAAAAAGTCCCCGAGGAGTTTCAGGTTGGATATGTGTGCGCACGTGGAATCTTTGAAATGAAAGATAAACTTCTGGGGAACAGGAAACGAGGACATTGGGACTGAAGTTCTCATTCATTTCCATCTCTTTTTTTTTGCCTTTATTCCATCGGAATAATTAAGGTATTATGCACCAAGGGGCACAAAAAGCTTCAAAGACAAATGTGAAGACTTTGCTGCTAACTTTTGTCCCACAAAAAAACCCGTAAAGCCGGTACACTTTTTCAAAGGACAAGCGAATATATTTATGTATTCAAAAACTTGACTGCACCCACGACTAAAGTTAATTAAGTAGCTGGAGCATGAAGAGCTGACTTTCATCTCCGACGAACTACTTAATTGTTCAAAGAAGTCAAAGTTCGAATGGGAATCTTTTTGCGTACAAAGTTTGGATAGAAATCGTTGCTATAAAAATAACTTCTGAAACGCCGGGAGATGTTTTAAATTATTTTTTGTTTGCGAAGTAGCGGCGTCTGTATCCAAACAAATCATACGATTCATACTTTTTCCTAAACAATACATTTTCTCCCTTTTGCATTTTTTTTAGAGAATCGGGTTTAAACAGCTCTTCAAAGTTAATACCTAAAATATTTGAGACGATGGAAGTTAGGGAAATGTAGCCGCTTGGAGCAGTGAGTGAGTCCATGGACTTCTACACAAAGTGGGCACAACACGTGTGGTTGCTGCCCCCTAGGGTGCCCTAAGTCCCCCTCAAACTGTAGCGCCGAAAGAAGAAAAAGAAATGAGGGGAACTGTTTTTTCGGAGGGTTTTTTTGATACACCACTGGACCACTCAGACTCAAAACTGGTCCATTGTATCCCATTTGATCCCAACGGCAAATGGTGACTGGACCAGGTTCTATTACACTGGGATTCGAACCTGGGACCCCTATAACTTGGGGCAGGCACTTAACCAACTGCGCCATCCAGTCGTATGAGGGGAACTCAAAAGCTGAAGGAAACCTTTAACAGACTGACCAGATAGAAACGATAGGAAAATAAATTCAAATGAAACGACACCGGTACGAGAAGTGCAATTTATTTGGGCTTTATTTTATCCCGTTTTAAAGAATATCATTTAATTGTCCTTTTCGACTTCGCTGGCAGTGCTTCCAGCGGTTGGTCCAATTTTGTATGACTCTGTCCAATATGTCCGGCGTTATTCCGGCAACAACATCTCGAATGTTGGGCTCGAGTTCATCCAAAGTGGTTGGCTTTTTAGCGAAGATTAAGGACTTAAGTTAGACTCAAAGAAAATAACCGAGTCGCATGATCCCGGCGGCCAATTGATGAGATGACACAGTCGTCGCCGTGAGATGACACAGTCGTCGAATATCTCCTTCACAACTTCGAGAGTTACGTCGCTTGTATGGCATGTAGCTCCATCTTGTTGGAACCACAGATCGGATATATTTATGTTGTCGAGCTCTGGCCACAGAAAGTTGGTTAACACCGCGCTTTACCTGAGACCATTGGTGATGATGGTGCATCCGTCCTCATTTCGAAGGAATTCAGCTCCCAAGCGAACTCTTCGACTCTGAGCCTGTGTGACAACGCAACAGAGGACGTTCACGTACAAGGTGACGCACACAAGTCGAGGGGGACCTCGGCCGGCTTGGTATGCTAAACTGGAGACAGTTGGCGGAGATCGTGGTGGCTGGAGAGGCATGTTGAGTGAGGCCCAGCTCCACCTTGGACTGTAGCGCCCTAAGAAGAAGAAGAATTAGCGAACTCACGACCTTGTCTATGGTCCGACTTCAATTCCTGCGTCAGCAAAATTTTACGCGAATATTGGCGAGCAATCGAACCGCAAAATAAACCGGGTCGATTCTCTAGCGATGACCGATTCAGCTGATCGGCGCCGAATAGACAGTTTTGGGTTTTCATCGATATTGGCCGGCTATGTTTCCTCATTTCACACCAAAATCTGTCTGGTTGGTGGCTTAAAGTCCAAAAGAGTGTACTCATTCCCAAAATTTTCCTCGTGCGACGAATTGCATGCAGACTGAAGCCATGATGACGACCGACTTCACGACGAAATTCACGTTCACGTTGCGTATTTACAACTGAGCCGGAATTTCGTTGAAATTTTTACTTAATTTCGGCACGTACGGAAAATATAAAACGTTGCACAAAGAAATGACAAACTTTACTGAATATTTTGACAGCTGAATGCCATTGGAAAATTTAACAGCTGATGAAACGTAACAATTGGAAATGCTATCACTGTTATCTGGTCACCCTTTACAGGAAAAGTGAATTTAATTTCCATAGCGAATATCAACTTCCGCCGTGTCCTTCAAACTTTTTTTCTAATAATAATAATAATAATAATAATGGCGGCGCTACAGTCCGAGGTGAACCTGGGCCTAGCTTCTCAGCAACCACTCGTGTTGTGCGTGCTATTTTTCTCTCACGAGTGGAGGGGACCTACAGTTTAATGCCGACTCCGAATGGCGAGATTGAGAAACATTTTCGAGACAGTTATACTCTTTGAGCATCTTCAGTGACTCGAAAGAGGTGGAGCCGTGAACAATTTTTCTGAAAAAATTGTTGGAGGTGTCGAACCTAGGCTTGAAAGTCGAATGCGTTTGGGTCGACGCACAAACCCACACGGCCACGGCGCCCACAAACGTCTTTCTATCTCACACAAAAACCTCGTCCATACGTCTCTTCTTTTTGGTTCTTGAACATTGTGGCGGAAATTCCATAATAATTCTGTCATAAACGAACTGCCCATGTCTTCATTGACTCAATTAAGATCCTCAATAAAACGCCAGTATAATACACCCATCATCCGTATTCGCAAAAAAAGCATCCACAAGGCACTGAAATCATTCCAACCTACACATCAAAATCCACCATCGATTAGTTACCAGAAAATTTATGAGCACCCAGCTCAAGCACTGGAGATACATTTTATGGCCATTCACAGACGAATCAAAGACAAACTATGAAGCATCCAAGCCTTGCCGCTCTGCCCCGATAATTAAGTTGCAGAGCAAAACGCTCTCGCGCATCCTTATTGTATCTTGATATCAAGACGAAACACTAAATTGAGCCATAAACATCACGACCGGTATCGCATCCCAAGCCGAGGCACGTATCCAACTCCGACGTCAATGCATTTCAGAGATTTCTGATCAATTCCAGGTGGCACACCATCAGGCGGCACTAAAATCCTTGCACACACAATAGTGGTCTCTGCCCGTACTACTAGGAGACGGTGCATGGAAGTCCACCGTCCGTTGCTCACCGAAGGCCCAGCACAACCGAATCCATAAAATGAGTCATAAAAAATAATATCGCTTATGAAACACGCAAATGGCAAGAGCATAGAGTATGCAGGCAGACCGGTCGATAGGTGGGCGGCGCGGCGGTGGAGTGCGGCAGCAGGACATTCCGGGGTGTGCATTCTAATTGGCAGCGATGGTGCTGCTGAAATCCACTCGGAGCACGGTGCGGCAATAAAATTTTACAAATTGTCGAAATGGAATAAATTTCTAGGATTTTGTTGTTTTTCATATTTTTTCTCCGTCTCGATGTTTGTCAACTGAAACTGCAGTTTTAACCCTCATCACCCGTAGGTGTTGATTTTTACGAGGGGAAGAGTGTAATAACACCCGGAGATGATGTACTAAAGAGTTTAATGGCGGAAAGCGCTGGCTGATGGCAGGCAATTGAAGGCGAACGCTTGGCTACTATCTGACACGGGACATGCACAATGTAATGGGATCGTAAACATTAATGGACCCGCTACCGCTGTAGGTGTTAGATAAGAAGGACGACAAAACAGACCAGGTGGAGAAGATTTGTGGATCCCGTAGGGATGAGTCTTAATGTTTTGACGACACAAGGCAATTAGTGCTTAACTTATGGCCCTGGACGGCAGACATGTATTTTGTATCAAGATGGTGCGCATATCTCGCGTTTAATTTTAGACAGGTACAACCTTGGCATTGGACTGGATTAAAACGAAGCAGAATCTTCCTTTTCGTGTGCTTCGAAGACTGTAACGAGTTTAAGCTAATTTACATGCGCGGCTGCTTATTTGTCTTACATTTTGTGTTTACGTTTTTGATAAGGTTTTTATTATGCGCCATAAGGAGGTAGCCATATGGAAGCAAGACAGTCGAGGGTTGTGAACATTTTACAGACAGGCGATCGGATACAAGGTGAAAGGAACAGCCTTGGCCAAATGTATTAGGCACTCTCATCTTTTTGTCTTTGCCGCCAAATCACTTATCGGAAGTAATCAGTTTGAATTTTATGGTTTTCGGCGATACTATCTGAGGTTGTAAACGAACTTCTCTCTTTCCTCTCATTTCATTGATTTGTTTGCTTTTTGAAGATATAACGAATCTTAAAGGGTGCCTAATATATTTGGCAAAGGCTGTAAGGCAAATAAAAAGAACTCAGAGGCCGTAAGATGAAAACACACAAATAACTTTACTGACAGATTCGTAAGGAACGATAATAACCGCGTAATCTAAAGAACAACTGCAGTCTCACAAAGTCAGTAGATTTATCCTACAGGATTTAGGGAAGGAACTTGTTCGTTTCTGTCAATATTTCAATCGAGTCCGTATTAAACTAACAATGGTTTTGTGTCGAGTTTTTAAGGGTCGCCATAATGATCTGCGGTATTTGATCAATGATGCATTTTGATTTTGTCTTGCTTCAATCTGACCAAATTTTGTGTATGGATGAGGGTTGATGATCTGAGATAGACGGAACCTAGAGATGATGTGTCAACTTGATTTCTGTATATAACAATGTACTGAGAGTTTCTAGGGTTCAAGCTGAGTTCGTTATCAGAACCCCATATTGTTCTCTGATAGAACTCATATTTACGCACGCACAACACGAGTGGTTGCTGAGAAGCTAGGCCCAGGTCCACCGGACTGTAGCGCCGCATGGATGCACTTCATCTGCAAGCGATAAAGAACAATAAATCACTTCAACAAAAATAAATTTTAAATTAAATTGACAAAGGATATTTTCCAGTAGCACGGACAAGTTCTTGAGTCTAAGTGCTCCAAGGAAGTTTTCTACTCGAATTCCGGACAGGAGGGGTTGGGAAGAGCTATCAGCAAATGGCGGCGGAGAGATCTCCCTATATACTGATGGCTCAAAAACAGGTGCAGGAACGACGGCAGGGGTCTTCTGCGATCTCTTTGAAAAATCCCTAAACCTAAGCGAAGAATGTAGCGTTTTCCAAGCAGGCATGTACGGAATAAATGAGGCGGCACTTACGCTTAAAGAGCTTATTTTGACTGAAAAAACGATAACTATTTACTCCGACACCCAAGCGGCTATAAGAGCCATATCGTCGGATATTGTAAAGTCGAAACTGGTCAAGCTATGCAGACAGAACGTCAACGAAATCTCCAATGTAAACACGGTGACTCTCTGCTCGGTACCGATACACACAGGAGTTCAAGGAAACGCGAGAGCGGACGTGTTGGCAGAGGAGGGCTCAGATTTAGATAAATCTCTAGCACTACCTTATGTCAATATGCCGTTAAGTTTCCTAAGGAAGAAAATAGAGAACGAAGCCTTAGAAAGAGCAAATGCGCGATGGCTGAATCTGGACATTGGGTCAACGACGAGAGCCCTTTGGCCGATGTTGAACAGGAGGAAATCATTATCAATGATTAGCCTAAGTCGCAAGGATATACGGACGGTGGTGGGAGTTCTCACCGGACATTGTCCGATAGGCACCCATGCCAGAAGATTAGGTATCCCCCATAGCGACAATGGTAGAAGTTGCAGGGACGAGTAGGAAATAGAGTCCGTGTAATATTTCTAGGAGGATTTCGGATTTTTGTTTTCGCTGTCAAAACTATTCATGGCTCATAAATGTTGCTACCAATGTTATCCGGCAAAATATTTTCGCAAATGTCTCAAATAACAGCCACATTAGGTTTTTTTTTTTAATATCGTCAATGTAACTCTCGCCATGAACAATTTATACACCTATGATTGATCAAATGTTCAAAGCCAGGTATTTATCGATTTTAAAAATCACTTTTAAACCAAGCTTGCAATCATCCAAGGGTTGTCCTACAACTTAGTCTCTAATTTCTATACAATGTCGACGAAAAGAATGCAAAATTTGTAATGATTTCCTGGTTGAAAAAGCCGTCTATTTACTCGTACATTCCTGCGCATAGCGCTTATCGACTGCCAAAATCTACCTACAACTGAACCAAACCATTATTTCTCTACGTGATCCCGTTGTCAATCAGGTTTCATCGACAGTGTTCATTATATAACTGATATAACTGACCTCAGACATGGATCTCATATCGATGCGAGAAGAAAATCATATTCATACCAAATTACAGGATACCCGCCACCAAACGATTGCAATCTTCGCCTGGATTCTGATCACTTCATCTTAATTGGAAATTGCTCGATCAATATCCACCGCCGCTGCCGGCTTAATAAGCACGCACAAGTCGAAATTGCACTCTTTTGCATGGACTCGGCTCTAATTGAATGCGCGTCCGTCTACGACTAGCTTCATGAGCTCGATTCGCGAATATCTTTTGGAATGTTTTTCTTTTGATTATAAGTTCGTGCCCTACAATTAATGTAATCATATGCTATCCAGGAACCACTTTTCTGCTATGACTTCATGCCGCCGTCGCCACCGCCGCCAGCGGCTCTCTTTAAGAATAAATTTCACGTCGAATGCATTACAAATGGAGCCAGCAAATGGAAACGGCTCTGTTGACCAAGCTCTCTCCATGCATGAAATGCGAACAGTAAAAAAAAAGAGTTCGTTCGATAAAATTGAAGCCACAAATGGATGCTGGTGACCAGACGCTGTGTGGCAGGTCGATACACCAATTTGCATACAAACGGGCAGTATGGCGCGAGCACACATGTGCCCCGAAAGGGCGGCTTCAAAGTTTGGCGAATTGAATCTACGACCGAGCGCGCAGATGTTGCAAATTGAGCAAGACATCCGCTTAATGAAATTGTCTGACTAAATTGTGCTATATGCTCCACTGTGCCGGAGATTGTATGGGTGAGGTTGTCACCTCGCTGTGAGGATGGACCGTGTTTGCTTCAGATCTCTTGAAATAAATCGGATCCTCTATCCGAGGGATTGCACATTTTCTCTGGTTGTCGGTGGAGGAGAACATGCGGCGGGGAATTGCTGCTCTTGGGCTGAGGGATCAAATTTCGATGATCTGTCAGCAAGTATCAAGTCTAAGAGGATTTTGAGTGAATTATGGAAGGATGACGTCTGTTTTCAACTCAATCCGGGAACAGACGTCTGCAAAGAAACTGAACTTGTCTGTTCAGGAAGTTCGATCAGATCTTCACAATCCAGAGATTGCATGAGGGACGGACATTACGAAAAAAGGGTCTACTATTATGTGCAGAGACGATGCCTCTAAAAGGACAGCCATTTGCAGAGATTTGTTGTAACCAATGAGTAGACAAATATCCAAACAAAAATACGGTTGAAAAAATCCCCCTTCAAGATAACTCCCATCTTCACATTTTCTATCCATCTTAAAGCAATTTAAGCAAAATGTTATTTTCTATGGCACATGTAAGTAATGTGTACACTCCCAAGCACGCACGTGAGATGTGTATCACAATCTTATCTCAATTCCGAGAACGACAAAGGAAACACAATTTTTTCCTGCCCCACACCAGGCAACAACCGAGTTAGTCCCATTCGGGAATGTCCTCATAAATTTGCCCGTACAAGCCCTAACATAAACCATATCCGAGGGCAGCCCATTCGCTGTGTCGTTTATTTTAAAATTTCTGGGGCAAAAAATTACATAAATAATTCTGTAAATATTAGGTCTGCTTAATGTACATATTTAGATGTGCGTGCGCTTGGTCATAAATTAAGGAGGTTTGCCAAGTGAGCGATTGAGGAAGTGTCTGTTTTTCATAAGTGAATTCTTTGAAATGTGCAGTGTCTTTTTTTCTAGGCAACAGCGGGTGTCATTTTTTTCTTTAAACTGTTGTGACACTCATGTCCATAAATTGAGATTATGATTTGAAGTGGAACCACCTTTGGGAGTGACTTAATTCCCATACGGTGCAGAGATCGTGTTTGAAGCACTGTCTCTAAGAGTCTTATGAATGTTCCTCGCTAGAGATTAGGTCCAATATATCATACAATTGATTATTCAGACCATGTAGAAACTCAGCTTCCGGCCTGTCTCACATTTTGGAAGCAACGATTTTAGTCTGAAGCAAAGAAAAGAAAGAAAAGAAACGAGAAGAAAGAAAAAGAAAAGACCGTTGAAACTAATCAGGTCTATTTAGTTGAGCCTATTTAGCTACTTTTAGAAAAGCCCTTTCGTCAACATTAACAACTCCATGTAATAACTTATTTTATCTGTTATTTGACTAATCCGGTGTGAAAGACTTCGGTGAATGAATTCCAGCAATAGTCTTGCACAGAAAAAGTTTACACAGCTTGGGATAAACTTACTACTTAGCAGTCTGTAACAGAAATTTTTTTTCGGAGTATTTTTGAGACTCTACTGGAGCACTCAGACTCAAAACTGGTCCATTGTACTGCCAAGTAGCAACCTACTCCAGTGCCGTTAATTTGATCCCAACGCCAAATAGTGACTGGACTAGATTAAATTTCACTAGGATTCGAACCTGGGACTCCTCTAATTTGGGGCAGGCACTTAACCAATTGCGCCATCCAGTCATTTTAATATACATAACCCTGTAACAGACATACATTTAATTAGAAACAGGCTTCGACAAACTTCGAACGTTCACTAACAGCAAAGCTCAAAACATACTTTTCTCAAGACATTTGTATAAATTTAGCAAAATGTTCTCTCCCTCTTAGAAAAACAAAAACAGCTAACGAAAATCAGAAAGGCTGAAACAAATGGGTTATTTTAAAGCAGCCAACCAGGCTGAAGGTAATCTGATACATGGCCATCATCCGGTCAGTCATGGCGTACGGTTGTCCAGTGTGTCCTTCCCACATGGAAGAGATGAGACTGTTCGAGAGGCAGTGTCTTCAGGTTTGTCTCAAGTAGTACAGAACACCAGAATTTGAGTACAAGAAATTCTATTCCAACGAGTTTTTGTATAACAAAGCAACAGGGTGGATATGTTTATTATTAAGCTGATTCGAAGACTCGTTGCACGAGCCATGACCTCGGAAAGCGAGCTGATATTTGGAGCTTAACACCAGAGCGCTCGCCAAAGTGGTTTAATTCCGCCGGAAACGTTCTTGTACCTTGACCGGATTGGTTTAATCCAGGATACGAAGGGATGACCATTGATCTTCCACGTGCTGCGAAGAACAGTGGACTCCTCTACGAAAGCGAGGCAGTTAACTTTTGGTCCCTTACGGCCAACTTACATTTAGGTTAGGGCATTGGACTAGGGTAATTTTAAGAAAAACAAAATGTAAAAAATCCCAAGAAAACATATACAAAAAACTAGAGATGTGACGGACATCCGGTAAGAATTCGGTATCCGGCCTATTCGGCTTCCGAATATCCGGACGGAGCCGAATAATCTTTTGATATTTAGCCGAATATCGGATAGTCGTATTTTCAGTAAAAAAAAAAAACAATTTAAAATTGGAAGTTTACTAAAGCCAAATTATGGTGAATGAAAATTAGTTTTTCTGCATTCAGGGGTAATCACTTAGAAAAGAGACTTTATCTACGTCAGGTTAATGTTATTGTTAATGAAACGCACTCGATTGTTGTATTAGGTTAACTGTAAACTTATTTAATGAATTAGAAAAGAAGGAAAATAACTATTGTTTATACTACGTTGCAATGAATAAATAATATAGATGCACAATTGATGAATTACGGAACGCAACTGCCAACCAATGCGTTGCATTTTGCAGGGATTTCAACAATCGGTGACTTGGATTGTCCGTGGCGTCATCTGTGCTCCACACACAGGAAAGCTAACTTCTGTTGATGAAAGTCGCTGCATGAGGACGCCACAGTACTTTCGTCAAGAGTCGTTGAGCGAGGTCGCCACAAGTCTCTCAGTGTTTACACTACTACCTGGAGATGAAAGATAAGTTTCGGCAAATTTGAGCAAAATTGGGTACTGTCTTCCATTTACTGACCACCAAGCCCAAGGGTCACTATTCCGTTTAAGGCTTTCCGCAACTTCTTCAAATAAGTCCCAAAAACTTTGCTGTGTAAAAAGTAAGAATATCTTGTGGAGGAGAAGAAAAGGACATGTTTAAGTTGGTTTTACTTGTACCAGTCTGATTTGAGTATCAGACCACCAAACTATTATACTTTTAATTTGGGCAGATATCCGGCCACAGAATATTCAACTATCTAACCTATCTGTAGGCCGAATATTCGGTATTAAGTATCCGGCCAAATCACTATTCGGTACAACTCTACAAAAAACCATAAAACAAAATAGAAATAAAAAAAATTGTAGATAGGTTAGTTTAGGTTAGTTTAAGTTAGGTCAGTTAGTGTTAAGATAGGTTAAAAATAAAACTAAAAAAAATTTCAGATTTAAAAAAAAAAAAATAGAAAACAATAAAAACAGTGTTATTAAAAAATGTATGTAAAATTCACGAAAGGAGCCGAATGGCAAAATAAATTATAAATTCATAGATTAACTTAGAGTGCCTACATGGGGCCTATAGGACTTTTTTTTCTCGGAGGATTTTGGGAAGACTACTGGAGCACTCAGGTTCAAAACTGTTCCATTGTACTGCCAGGTAGCAACCTACTGCAGTGCCGTTAATTTGATCCCAACGGCAAATGGTGATTGGACTAGATTCGATTTCACTGGGATTCGAACCTGGGAGCTCTCGAACTTGCAGCAGGCACTTAAACAACTGCACCATCCAGTCGTGTAGGGCCTATAGGATAGTATAAGAATCCATTTATTGTATATCTAGTTTAAGAATTCTTACTAGAATGCAAGATTTTCTAAATGCATTAAAATTAACTTCAGTAATTAAAAACAATTTGACACCCGTGGTTAAAAATTTGAAGAAACACCGTTCTCAGAGTTTGAAAATTTTGAGAAGTTGGAAGCAATAAATACGAATTATTAAAGTTAATAATTTTCTGATTGTGAACTGAACCGAGCAACCGACGCACGCACCGTGCTCTTGATGAAGAACCTTGATGAAGACGTGCAAATTTGCGTGGCAGAAAATAGCTTCTCTCAGCATCAATTAACTCACTCACACCCCACGTCAGCCATGAGTCGCTACGCTCTTAAAACGCAATTACCGAACTTTTGCATGTTGCATCGCAACGAAGTCCCGCTGTGGCGTGATGAGTAAATGCTTCGACTCCTACGCTGAATGTATATGTGTATTCGCACTGCAACTACACTAACCTGTCCCTCACCGTATGAATTGAACCTTGAAATGGCTCACCTTCACCCATTAACGTGTACACCACCCCTAATCATTCGGAATCAAACCCGCATCCACACAACATCCACCTCGATATCAACTAATAAATGAAAAATTTTTTGAAAAAATCTCTGCACTTAAAACTCTTAACCCTGGCAGTGCACAGACAACCCCCATCTGAATATTCACCGGGCCCATCGCCCATCGCCCACCCCACGACCATAAATTACCGCATCAAGTACTTTCAAAGTCAAAAGATTCAAATTACCGTCCTTAACCCATCAACGCCTAATTGGATATTTCATCGCCAATGTAATTAATTACGCCCTGCATTAGGATCAATCCAGGCGGAAGGTGTTTGAAATAAAATAAAAATAAAACACACCGGCATTACGCACACCTGTTCGAGGAGCATGTTCGCCATCATTAGTCAGGCCTAAAGGATTTGATTGATGATGCTTGCGTGTTCTCGGTGTGGGTCGCGCGAACAATTGATCAAACAAACGAATTCGTTCACCTAAGAGTGCTAATATTCTACTTACCCAGTTACCGTGCGTAAGCCAACCCCTAAGCCTCATTAAAATGAACTCAGCGCTTATTTTTTTCGTCGATGTGCCACCATCCGTTTTTTATTACCCTCAAGGGGCTCATTATTCTCGTATCAAAACAGAAAAACAAAACACGGAAAATATACACCACGCATAACGCGAGCAATCCATGCGCCATATAGCACCACCGCATCTACTACAACCTGCGCCACCCCCATAATCGCATTTCCATTTACATGTATCTACAAATCCGGCGGGATGGCGAGCAGTACGCTCGCGTTTAGTGCGCAGAGCAAAGAGTAAGCTTCGCTAATGCCGCGGTTGTTCCTGAGCTCGGCTGCCACTGTGTGGCTGCTGCTCTGCTTGTTTATGCATTAGATTCGCGAAAGCACTGAAAACATGGGGAAACACGAGCAGCAAGCGGTGGGCAGAGGATGACACGCAGAGGGGTGGACGCGCTGAATTCCTTCAGTTCACTTAAGCACTTGCTGCATTTATTAGTTCGCTGACTGCAATTGACCGAGGTTAATTTGCCCGTTGGCGTACGCTTCGCTTCGTTCCATTGCGATGGCAATGAAATATGGTCTTTTGAGGAAGCATATGAAGCATCAACCCTTTCGGTCTGCGTGCCCACGGATAGTGGGTTGCTTTGTAAGGAGTCAGCCACTTGGGTGGCATGCCCCTGCCCACTTAGCGCTCTGCAGCTGCCTCCAATCGAATGTCATAAGCCACACGCTGCGTGTGCAGAGGTGAAGGCGAGGATATACTCGTAAGCAAAAACCACACTCACCTTGAACGAAGACCAGGAACAGCAGTAACGTATCCACCCAATGAGCCATGGCTGCCAGTTTTTATTGATGTACGAGTATCTTCTTCTTGTTCTCGGTTTGATTTCACTCGGCGTTTGTGTGTTCGTCGAACAAATGGCAAATTTCCTTCGAACTTTAATTATTTGAATTTATTTTCTTTTCTTTTCTTTTCCTTCGCGTCGTCGCATAAATTCTTTCACTGGCAGATTGTTATAAGTCAAAGCAACACCATGTGTTGGCGTTCCTTGGCTGAATCCACGTCATGCTTCACTTTCTCGCGGCGAACACAAATCTGAAAATAGACGAGGAGAGTGGTGGGGTTATTAAATGGTATTCTTTTTAGTTTTGTTTTTTACAAAGTTGAGGTGAGGATACAAATTAATCGACACTTAGCGTGTAAGAGGCAGTTACGTGGAAGTGGGTTAAGGATATGCGCCACTCTCGGGACAAGCTGTGAAGGCGGTCGAAATCGTGTTAAACATGAATTAATAATCGCAACAGTTTATGTGAGACTCCCATTACGGTTACTTCACTTTTTTTTTGTTGAATGTTTTGCGTTTTGTGGTCGTGGGGATTGTTGGGACACTTCCTGTTAAAATATTTTCATTTCACTTTGCTCAGGTGCATGTGGCGGGGGTCGTTGTGTTGTCATTCGTTCTAATTATTTTATGCTTCGTGGAAGGGATTAATTAGGAGAGAGCAGCAGCAGGGCAATTACACGCAAGTGAATCGTTTAATTTCTCCTCCATTTTAAAAGAATGACAACCAGAACGTGGGGGCAAGTGTGGAAAAAATCAATTGAATGCGGAAAAGGTATGCATGGGGTACGAGGGGAGGCAGCCTACACTGCGCGCAACTTGTGTAATTATCTTATCGGGCAACTGACCTATTCTTTGAACTTATTGAAGTCATTTCAACCCGTTGGACTTTGTAGTATCTATTCACATCTATTCAGAACTGTGGACAAATTAAATGAGAAGTCACGTTGACCTCATGCATGCACTGGTGAGTCAGTGGATGATGAGTCCGACTGTGATGTGGGTGATTTCCCTGCCACTCCCTAGAGGGGTTCGTTGATCATTCTTTCGAGATAAACCGCGTGATAACATCAGATAAAGTTACGTCAAAGGCGTTGCTGTTGGGGAGAATGATTTGAGGCATGTAGCCTTGCAGCTTGTTCGATAATTTATTTCAGATGATCATGACCTTAGTTGCATGGACGCGTAATGGAAGGAGGAATTAAATTAAGCGGTTCTTAAAGCGAGTTCAAGATTCTTTGGTAGAGAATAAGATTGTAACAGATTCGCGGACCTCCGTGAGTTACATACAGTATCGGACAAAGTATTTGAATTTAATTTCAAGCCATCTCTATTCTTCTGAGCAAAATTTTGTGTACTTCTAATATTTTCCATATCAGGGATCTGTACCTTCGCCACATCGCTGAGCTCGTGAAACCTTGCTTTCAAGTGAGTGAGCCGTCGATCTTGTAGAGCAGGGCAATGGCAACGGAGATGCTCCACTAATTCAATTTCTTCTTCATCCCTACAGCTCCTACAGAAATCGTTCGCCGGGAGGTTTAGTCTCTTAGCCATTGCACCTATCTTGCAGTAGCCAATGAGAAAAAAAATCGATCGGGTTTACTGGGTGAGTGAGGTAGCCAATCCATAAATGCGACAATGTGATCACTGAGCCACGTTTGGGCTAGCCTGGACGTGTACTTTTGGTCATATTTCTGCTAGAAAACCCAAAGCAAAATCACTTCCCATTCCGCTTACGGCAATACCACGCCATCTAAGATACTTTTGTGGGTCCATTGGTCCATTATTACACTGATGCGATCCAATGACCCCAATCAACATATTCTCCCGCCATTATTAAAGTCGCTTGCTGGTTCAGTAAACAATAAACCAACACCCGTACGTCGACGAAACGCAAGATCTGCCAAAAACATTGCCGCTCTCCGTGAGAGTGTGCAGGAGAATCCGAGACAGTCAATTTCGCGTCGCTCACAAAAACTTGGCCTTCCGCTGACCAAAACTTGGCAAATTTTGCGTCGTGACTTGGGCCTCCACCTGTAAACATTGTTTTCTTGTGGGCTTTTCTGAAGTCGGAGGTCTATGCGAATAAGCCACAAGTCACATCGGCCTTCAAAGCCAACATAACCCATTGCATCTGTCAAATTCAGCCTGAATTACGATTATGCGCGAGAGTCATGGAATATTTGACATTTCGGGTGCGCGCCATCCAGAGAAGTCACGACGAACATATGAACGATGTTATATTACATACATAATGGCATCGACAGACCTATCAAACGAAAAAGAAGCTTTCAATGACATCTCACATGCACTTTGTTTTATTTGAATTGGAAGATAGGAAGCGCTTAATGATGTACCCTTTACGTTACCTACATAGTTCCTTCAAGAAATTTCAAATACATCTCAACCGTATTATAAGATCTTCAGGATGGCTGCTGAACAATTCGTGATAAGTTACTGCACGGGACGAAATGATATAATTCCCCAACAGGCTCCTGGGACCAACCATATAGGTAACAAAAAAGCTCACCACAGAGCTGATTGGATTTTCTGGAACCATTTTGGGAGGCACCACTTCGGCCTATACACTGTAGGAGTGTTTTAAAAGTTAAACAACAACTGTGACGGTGAGAATCCGTGTAATGAGTGCCGCTTATGAGTTGGTAGATCTTATATACACTTGTTATGTACAAAAATGAGTGGAGAGTTATCAGGTCGTTCACCTGATCAGATGATCAAACATAGCTAACTGAGTTAGAATACGTTTCCAATATGGAAAACAGCGGTGCACAAGTGTTCATATCAAATTTCTCTACAACACTTTTTTCAACTTTTAGTTGATCAAATCATAATTGCGGTCATCTGGACATGCGCCGGATAAGAATGTGGATTATTAAGAAAAACGTTAAAGAAAAACGACGAAATAGGATGAATTTAATCACACACTAGGGCGATATGCTTGGTTCGACGCCTGATCAACACACCAGCTTTACATTTTACGGTACCATATCGCCCAAGTCACTTACAATGAACAGAGAGTAAACCTTATCAGACTCTACCGTTCTGTACCGGAATAAAAAATTGGGTCCCCTCCACTAGTTAGAGAAAAGTAGCATGCACAACACGAGTGATTGCTATAAAAGTTAGTCCCAACTTTACACGTATAAACACATCAGACTGTAGAGTCACTTAAAAAAGAAAGGTGACCAAATACAGTCAAAATCGGTTATAACGACCTTTAATTGACTGGCCAATTTAGTCGCTGTAACCGATATGTCGTTGTAAACGATTTGTTATGCTATGTATATAAGGGAGCTCAGGCGGAACCTAAGAATTTTGTCGTTATAACCGATAGGTCGTTATAAACGATGTCGTTGTAACGATTTTGACTGTATCTTAAAATTGTGTACCTAAAATATTCCAAATGAATATTAAATTATTAAATTATATTTAAATTGAAAATCAAAATGTTGGAAGATTCCACAAACTGCCAGAGATGCAGCCACTTGCGCAGCGCTTATGTTATTCCTTTCGCACAATATAATCATCGTCCCAAGCAGCATAGTTTTTACACACAAAAAACAACAAATCCCAGAAGTGTCGATAAAACTGCCAACAATGTGTTTAAAAGTGTTTAAGAAGTCAAGTCACTCCAGACGGCGCTAAAGCCGTTTGTCTGAAAATATTCTTCACACTTCTGGCGTCTACTGTGACTTTACGGCTGATGTCGTTGTGATGTTTTGGAAAATATTTTTCAAAAACTGAATGAAGTGTTGAATTTTAGAAACATTTTTATTTCTTTTGTTAAGTTAGTCGTTTGAGTTTGTCTATGAATTTGTAGAATTATTTGGTTTCATTTGACTAAGTGGCAACTGAGGAAATGGTTTTAGTATCGAATGCCACGACTACAAGCTGTGAAATTAAGTGAGAACGATCGTTTTATTTACGATGATTGCTGAGTGGGTTGTACACACGCCATTTGACAGTGAAGATGAGACATAATGTCTGTGTATAAAGCCGCTCTAAGCAAAATTGCTCACTTCCAAAAATAAAATAAATTTTAAACATTAAATTTATTCTGAAATAAAAAAATTAAATATTCCTACAAATTTATTTTTAATTTAAACGTAAAAATTAAAAATAAATATTCCAAATCCTTGATTTTTAACTAAATTTACTAAACCTGAAGATATATGTATGGCTTGGAGCGACTGTACACGTATAAACTGTATCGCCGTTTGCAGGGGTTATCCTGATCGGATGATCGAAAACGTAGTTGAATTTGAATCTAATTAAATTCCTCAGAATATGGCTGCATTATGCCAAAAAGTAGGACACAGATTTTTCTTTTTTTTTTTTTTTTTGTATTTATTTGCACAAATGCAGACATTCAACCCAAGTTGAATTCAAAGTGGTCACATAATCCATGTTTACTGTATTCTATTTGGAAGAATTTGTTCACTTTTCTGTTTAACAATTGTGCACTTAGATGTGATAGATGTATAGAGGGGGAATTGTCAGAAAGGAGTGAGAACTGCTTTCATTTCTTCACTTCTAAAAAACTTTGTTGTTATGACATGTTGCGAAGAGCCACAACATCAATCCTCTCGGATTGGGATTGGAAAATGGACTAACTCAGAAGATTAAGCTGCTACTTTATAAGCAACTAATACAGACAATTATAACTCATGGCTTCCCAGTATGGTACATCATCTCCAAGGCAAGCATGGAGAAGCTAGAGATCGTCGAGAGAGATATATTTCGCCTATACGTATACCAGCCTCATCTCCGACAGGGATAGTCGGAAGTCACAGCAATAAGAGACTCCACAACGAATCCCGCATCATCCCTCAACAATAGGCGCTGCAAATAATCGGCAACAACTTGAGAGGCACAGTTCCCGAACAACAACACCTCAATGAGCTGAATCTACTAAGCGAGCAGATTATCTCAACGACAACAAACAATAAACTATATCACTACCAGAGGGACGATAGCACTCACTAGAGCGCCTAAACCGCACAAATCGACCGACCACAACACCCCGTTCTTGGAGGACCCCCACCGACACACGGATCTAATCACCACGATGTGAGAACCCAATTTGTTAAAAATCAAATACTGTAAAAAAAAACATGTGAAACTCTGTAAACAATGTACAAGGTGGTGCAAAATTAATTATCCTACTGGAAGATGTTATCATTTTTGCAAATGGCGTCGTACGTCAATCATATTTGACATTTGCACACTAGACAGCAGCTGCAGTATACAAACAGACAAAAAAGCAAGAACGTGGAATATTTGTGTCGATTTTTGTGACCAATAATTAGTCGGACGTGTTAGCAGTGAATTTCGATGTCGATTTCCTAATTGTGTCGCGTTAACTGGGCAACCTTTCTGGCGCTTAGTTACTCGACTCGCACAGCGTGGGACTACAGGAGACCATGCAAGTCGTGGTCGCCACCGGACTGGTCGTTCGGCCGAGAATATCATGGCTGCGGCTGCCGATGTAGCTGAGAACAAAGATACATCAACCATACGACGGATCACGCAAGATGCGATAAAACGGGCACAAACGTGTATCAACACTGGCGGCACCCACTTAGCGGATATCGTCTTTTCCACTTAGCAAAAAAAATTGTAAAGGTCCAGATAAAGATTTCCATCACTCAAAATCATTTCTTTTTATTTACTAAAAAAGTAATTCATAAACAAAATCGATGATTAATTTTACGCCACCTTGTACATTCCGTGGGCCCCTATTGTTGACTTTTACATTCATCTTTTATATTACTTCTTAAATATCAATTGTAAATACCAAAAAAGTTCAGAATAAAGTTAAAGTTAAAAACAATTATTTTAAGGAAAATGTAAACAAATGCAAGCAAATTTGTGAACTTATTTAGATTTCCTGGAATATCGGACCCAGATTAAGAATATTCTCGCCTCACCTTCAAAATCCACGTCCTTGCCATTACTTGCCCTTTTGAGGTGATTATAATTTCTTAATTCATTTGATGGAGTGGCAGGTTTCCCACTCACCAGTCTCCACTCAACTCCAAAACAAAAACCGACAACAGACGTATTTCGAAGTGACCTTAATGTCAAAGCTAAATATACCACAAATAATCTTTTAAAATTCCGAGAATAAAATTAAACCGGTCAACAAGATACATAAATATCGTTAGTACCATAAGGACAACCAAAGGAAATTGAAAAAAAAAAAGAATCTCATTAATGTCCTGCGGGGAATGACAATATTATTCTCAGACGGATTTCACAGAATTCAATCATGTTTTTCTTTCATTTATTCACGGAATGTTTCTTTTTTCTTTGCATGATGAGGTAAAAACTCGTTATTTAAATGCTTGCTTTATTTGAAAAACCCACAAGAACTCGTTTAAATCCAACTGTTTCATTACTTAAAAATTCTTGCCAATGAATGTTGCACTTGTGTTTAACTGATGATCACAGGTCTAGAAAGAATTTCTTTTGATTCATTATGATTCATTGCAATCAACTTCAAATGAATCGCCGTTTTGCATCTTTTTGAACTCTCTACAATTTGAGGCTATTGTTAGCTAGTTGGTAGAGATGTCGAACAGAAACAAATAGATGCCTCGGGTTTATTTGAAGGGAAGAACATTTTCGTCTTAACGACGAACAGCACTAACATTAAGAGACAAAAATGTGCAACAGTGGGGAACTTGATCTTGAGCAGAGAGATATTTCAGTTTAACTGAGACTGAATTTTGTTGAAAATATACTTAACGTTATAAGGATTATGAGACAATTAAATTGGATTATTGCAACAATGCCCAAAGTTAGTTATACTATAGACACGATGAATAGTTGGTGAAGGCAGGACATGATACAATACATAGCGCTTCAAGACTGGTGTCAGGTATTCAATGGAACAAATGCAAGAACCAATTCACGGGTGCCTGCCTGATTGACTAAGAGGGGGCATAAATATATAAATAAAAGTTGAAGAGGCTGGGCACAGATAAATCATTATTGTAGACGTTTGTTATGAAAATTGGGAATGTTACTTCTGGTTGGCTATGGTAAACTCGCCTATCCTTTTCAATATTTCTGCGGCTGATTGACTTTCTAGTACGCAATAGCATATGCGACTCTGATTGTGCACAGATCATGACCTAAGATCGAGGTCAATGCAAAACTCTTGCAACGTGACGAAGATAAAATTGAAGGATATTGTGACGAGTGGAATTTGAATCTCAGCTCTCAAAAATCGGAAACCATTCTTTTCAAAACACTGATGTGCAGCGAAAGTTCACAGATGATGTGCAACACAAACAGCCATTGGCGGCGTATTTCCCCAATTATACTCGCATGTACTACGAGAGGGTGAACCAGGTAGATACTCTTTCACGTCCACACAGAAAAAGCTGTTTATTTCGTATTCTTTGAAATTCTGAAGATAAGAATGCACAGGAGAAGATAAAGCAAGCAACCATTTTATTCTTGTTTTTTTTTACTCGATAACTTTACTTCATTCGTAAACGGGGAACTCCCAAATTCTTATTTCCCAACTAATTTCTTAGTAATTTATTGACGGAGAATCCATGACAAAACAACGTAAAGTACAATACATTGTTCCAGTGAAACAAGATGCTTGATCAAACTCTGAAAGATCTTAGATCTTGTACGCATGAGCTTTAGCTGTTAATTTAATGCTATGAATGTTCTTTTAACCATTAACTTGCCGGTTATTACGAACATAGTGTGTCCTAGTTTGCAATTCCTTGATGGATGAATTACGATGATCGTTATTCTGTCATACTGACCAGCACACACTGGCGACCATAATTCACTTAAGTGTAGTTAGGTTTATGTCAAAGCTGAACGGAAAGTTATGAGAAGCATGATTTGATCCCACAGAGAAATGTTGTCAATTTTACATACGTATGGGACGATAAGCAGTCGTCATGACGTAGTTAACGTCGACTCCTTCGTCCGAAGTCAAGGTCCACAAAACACCTCTCATATTTTCATGGCTTCACCTCTTTCGAGTCAATGACAATGCTCAAAGAGCATAACTATATAGAGAAGTCACACTTCGCATTTCAGAGTCGGCATTAAACTGTAGGTCCCCTCCACTCGTGAGAGCACAATAGCACGCGCAACACGAGCGGTTCTTGTAAAATCTAGGACCAAGTCCGCACAGTAACGTAGTGCCACATTATTAAGGTCCGAGGCTAGCGCTCACTTAGCTACATGAAAGTCAAAGAAACTTAACGAAACGGAGCAAAGTTGATACTATAAGTATAGTATACATTCTCTGTGTTGTCGCAAAATTGCCTAAGCGTGCTTGAGGAAGCAGAAATTGGTTTGTCCCAACTAGCGTTACTTTGAAGCCGTCAAGATGTTTTGTTGTGCTCAAAATAAAACTTCCGACATTTTGATTTTGACATACATATGTCTGAAAATTGTGTTGAAAATTAAACGAAATGAAATTAATTTAAGGCCTGCTTTCCACCCAAAATAGAGTTCCGAATAGACCAACTTAAATTTTCCTGTGATATGTAAGCAGTCGCTTAGTTACCACCAAATTCGTTGCTGCCATTTGAATGACAACCACTGTGTCTGCTCCATTCTTTTGAACAAAACCCAGAATCATTCCCCTTTAACCCAGCCAGACACAGCAAACATTTATTTTAAAGACGTCAAGCACTCAACGCGACGCTCAAAATTGATTAAATTCCTTTCTGCTGCAGCCTGCGATATGTGTCTGCATTAACATATGCACACATGTAAGTATTTCGCACACTTCTACCTGTACAAAGTTAAAAATGAATGAAAACAATCAACGGGCGCAAGTATTTTGATTGAAACCCATTTACACCGCAAGCCTCCTTCCACTTCACCGAACAATGCAATCCACTCCGGGAATGAATCTCTGGTGGGAATTGTTGATGGAATAAATGCATTAACCATGTTTTTCAATTTCGAAATATCTGTCGGTGACCCAAATCCATGCCCGGCGTACGAGTTGTGTACAGAACCTTTTTGCAGGTTACGCGGCCTCAGCAAACGATTTCGGAAACCACCCCAAACAATCCCGACATCAATCAACATCCCCCGCCTCAAGTGATGTGTTCCGGCGTCGTAGCCAATCCCATGGTTGGTTCTCCCAAATCCAGAACGATGATTGACGTCTTCATTTACTACACAAAATAACGTGAAGAAGTGCGTATGGCGCCCCATTTAACCCAATTAAGACGTTCCCCTCTGCACACAAACATCAAATTCTGCTGAACCATCGCAGCGGCTCCGAAATTGGTTGAAGTCTCTACGTTTGATTACCAATCCATCCGACCGATGATACAATCACTCATCGATGATAGAATCTTTTATCGGAGCGCACGTATCCATTTCGGACGAATGCAGCGCAGGGAAGACGTGAAAAAAGTGAACCGACAGATGTACATCTGCAGTCAAAGGCGAATTTATGGCGGCGATTAAGTGATTAATTGCTCCTCAAGCGGCCCCAGTCGCAGGTGTTAATAGAGGTGATTCGAATACACAACATGTGGTGGGTGTCGTAAAACAAAGAAACGAACAAAAATGACGACAAGACGAAATATTAGATGGGACCTGTAGCTTATTAATGTTGTCCTTGTGATGATAAATTTATCACATAACGTCTTTGGAGTTTTTTTTTTCTGTTTGCTCACGTAGGAAAATGATGGGTAACTTGGAATAAATGGGGTCGAAGTGCTTGTACGCGGAATACCTTCCGGAGGATATACCCTCCGAGTGCATGCAGACCGAGCGATAATTTATGCAGCAGGGAACTACCGTATGAGTGGGACGAGGGAAAATGCATTTTTTATATTATTTTGTGGAGACTTTGTTCCAGGGACCGTGTTTGTTCTCAACTAAGGGGCGGAGGTATGGACAAAATCGATATCGGATGAAGAAGCTTGAAGTTTCTGCTTGTGAACTTTGGTCCTGTGTGTTTTTATGGCGATTGGGGGCAAAGAGTCAACCACGGACTCTAAAGCCACATGGATTCAGTCTGCTGTTGACAGATCGAGCGCCTAAGGCGATTTTTCATTGTTGCAGCAGGGTGAAAGCAATCTTACACCCCGAGTCAGTAAGGCAACGAGCACAATCAGAGTGGCGCACATCGGTTGAGGCAGGCCTCATGGCGTGCGAAGTTGAATGGCCACCTCGGATTTGATGTATTTGATGCTGCACTGTTTTTCTATGACTTTCGATTGATTTTAATGGAAATTTAATGAGCGCAATCTGTATCCCCATTTAAGGATGTTAACATTGTTTCTACGGTGGACACTACGCTGGACACTAAGCAAAAAGACGACTGGATGGCGCAGTTGGTTAAGTGCATGCCCCAAGTTCGAGAGGTCCCAGGTTCGAATTCCAGTGAAATCGAATCTGGTCCAGTCACTATTTGCCGTTGGGATCAATTTAACGGCACTGGAGTAAGTTGCTACCTGTCAGTACAATGGGTCAGTTTTGAGTCTGAGTGCTCCAGTAGCGTTTCAAAAATACTCCGAAAAAAAAACAAAACTACAGAGCTGATTCTTGGTGACTTCGAAAGGAAAATTCTACGTCGGATATATGGTCCCGTCTGCGAGGAAGGCGAATGGGGGAGAAGAGACTCAAGCGCGAACTCTATGAGCTGTACCAGGATGTAGATGTAGTCCGGAAGGCAAAAATTCGTCGACTGCACTGGCTTGCACTGCACGAGCGTATGGACAACAACGCTACAGCTAAGAGGGTCTTCGAATCTGAGCCTCCTGGTTCGAGAAGGAGAGGAAACCCGAACCTTCGGTACAAAGACCAAGTCATAGCGGAAGTGAGACAGTTTGGTCTTGATGACTGGAAGCAGTGTGCCCAGGACTGTCAACGATGGAAGGCAGCGATATCTCAGGCTCGGACCCTCCACTAGTCGTAGGCCTGTTAAGTAAGTAAGTAAGACTCCCGACCACAGACAAATATGTACATACGCCCACAGTTGTGACGAGGTTTGAGTGTTACCGAAGAAGTACACACTTGGATGTGTAATCTTACAAAGTTAAAAGGCGCGTCCCAGATGAAGAATTGTTTCTTTCTCCTTTACTTCCCTACACGTACGTGCAAACAATGCAGTGACCCCTAACAGAGCCCATTCAGATAAGCGACCTCTTAAAGTAACCCTAAACGACGAACATGTTCGTGCTCGCCGCATTTTCGTCGTGTATGGTTCGCGAGCCGCTTGCTGTTGGCGAAAAATTTCGATTTTGTCGTCTTCGTTGGCTTTGATGTTCGCCGTGTAGGGCCATGCTCGCGAGCAAACCTCATTTTTGCTGTAAACGTCGCCGAGTGCATATCACAGATTAAGCACAATGTCAAAGTCAGCCACGATTTTATCGAGGAATTCATTCCCTATCACACATGTTGACGGTTTGAAGAAACAACATGAAATGCAATGCCATCAGGAAGGCGACCGCTTGGCAGATCCAGGACGAGATGGTTGGACCAAGTCCAAACACTTGCCTGGTTACGTTTGGACATAGCTTCTGATGAGTTAGAGTCGATGGCGGAGGATCGAGTGGCCTGGAGATCTCTCGTGCATGCATTTCCCCCGCGATCCTTTTTGTGGAACATGCGGGTCACTGAAGATGAGATGAGATGAGATGAAGAAACCTGAACTGAACTGAACCGAACAATATTTAGAGCCAAACACGTACTTTTTCGCAATTTTGAAGTGACAATCTCAATTATAATGGGATTTATTTAAGAAGTAAAACTCATACCTAAAATAATCTCTCAAGACTGGTGAGGCATTTCCATGTTGGAGACATTTTTTAAACTTTTATTCTCTAAAGAAATGACAAGCAGGACATTTTTTAAATATCTATAAGTGACATCTTTTAATTAAAGCAGAAAAACGGTGCGTTTTTAAGACGTCCCAAATGGGGAACAAACCGATTCATGCTTTTATTTGTCCAAACCATTGGACATCGTCACAGTTGTTAAGCAAATTGTGTGTTCCATTCATAGATTAACACTGTAATACATAATATGAGCGAGTCATATGAAACAGGGATAATTGTTGGTTTGTCGTTTGAATGTAGATTCAGACCCGTGACAAAGCCAGATCATTGTTTCTTGTAACCCTCTGTGCTCTGCGCCAATCTCAAGACAGAGGTCGGAATTGTTTAAACAGATTAGTGCCATACTATGGATCGTTTTAGAATGTTTTTTTTATAGGTACATGACTTCCGAATGACAGAATGCATGTGCTTTCTGGCATGTGCCGACCACGGGTGCTTCAAATGAAGCGCACTCAATTTGGAAACACATATTTTCAATACTTTTTCCGGTAGCTATGGCGGAGTATGGTGTTTGCTTCTAAGGGGTCCAAAGCATTAATTACGACTGACTAGCAATTTTGCATATCTCCACAGAGAATAGTGCAGAAGTTTGATATCGCATGATTTTGGAGGTCACTGTCTTATGCGATGATGATGAGCTTATGAAAGGTCTGCTTCAAAAAATGTATTGTATCGAGCAATGTGTGGCATTTTGTTCGAGCCCGAACTAGAAACCTTGAGGCTATTCAATCGGGAAACTATAAAACCAGTGATTATTAATCTATATTAGTCTCTATGGACCAAAACGCTCTGACCTGCCTCATCTTTGAAAAAGTATGGGCCCATGATTCCACCAGCCCATAAATCACTCAAAACAATGATTTTTTGTTGGTCTTAGGCAGTCTCCACATAGACTTCCGAACGTTCTTCACTCCAGGTCCGAGAATTTTGTGAGTCAGTGAAGTGAAGTATGCTTCGCGAACTAGCCATGATTTTTGAAGTAAATTCGTAAGCGTTACTCGATCTACTAATGATTGGAGGCAGTGGATTAACCCCTTCCGGGCCGCTACAAGAAAATAAATAAAGTTGCACGATTTTTTTGCATAAAGAGAGTCATCTCAAATTACCCAATTTTCCCATATATACGTCTCACTCTTAGATTATACTAATAATAATGGCGGCGCTACAGTCCGAGGTGGACCTGGACCTAGTTTCTCAGCAACCACTCGTGTTGTGCGTGCTATTGTTCTCTCACGAGTGGAGGGGACCTAAAGTTTAATGCCGACTCCGAACGGCGAGATTGAGAAGCTTTTTCTAGACAGTTATACTCTTTGAGCATTCTCAGTGACTCGAAATAGGTGGAGCCGTGAAAAAATGTTTGATGTATTTTTCGAGATTCGAACCGACGACCTCGAGCGTGGGAGTCGACGCATCTACCCACTACGCCACGGCACTTCGTTTTGGTTTGGTATACAAAATAAAATTAAATATGAAACAGTGAACTTTTTTTTCGGAGTAAATTTGAAACACTACTGGGGCACTCAGACTCAAATCTGGTATTGCCAGGTAGCAACCTACTCCAGTGCCGTTAATTTGATTCCAGCGGCAAATGGTGACTGGACCAGATTCGATTTCACGGGGATTCGAACTTGGGGCAGGCACTTAACCAACTGCGCCATCCAGTCGCTTTAACAGTGAACTGCCCTTTTCCTAAGGCGTTAAGACAAACGTAGTTTTGGCTACAAAATATAATGCAAAGAACAAAGAAGAACAGACCAAGACGATGCGAACTGTCTTAAAACAAAATAAAAATTATACAAAATAAAATCTTGCTCCAAGAAAGACAAATTTCAAATTAAAATGCAGCTTACTCAAAGTTTACTGCCAACTTGGCCCGAAAATTGTTGTTCACGTTTTAGAGCGTTCATGATTTAAAAAAAAAACGGGCTTCACGTTAACGTGAGTCTACTATACATTTATTTAAAAAAAAGTCATCACTGATTTTTGTATTTTTTTTAACTTAAATTTAGGCGCCTCTCTCACAATCGTTGAGATGCGTTGAGCCGAGTCGTGCATGTACCTATTTACTTAATCACTCCGGAGAGTGAATCTGGATTAAATTTAACGCAAAAAGCACGCAACTTAACCGCCATTACCGGGCTGCTTTGAAATAGACTTAATTGCAGGCGCCAGCCAACAATGAATAAGTGGCATGTTTCGTGCGATTAATTTATTTTGTATCAGGTAAACAGACATTCGAACAATGAATTAAATAATGCCAAATTAACATGACCTTAGGTGCGGTGCGCCTCGACAAATAAAAACATGACCTTATATCAATCTTCCAAAAATGACATGTAGTCTCTTTTTGTATCATAATGCCAATTTCAGAGAGGGTGGCTTAAAAACTGGATTTCGATTAATCAAGACCGAACCTCACTTTTTTTTTTGCAGTAAATGAAGTCGATTTTCAACTGCATAGTGGAAGTTCTACAGCCAACTTCAAAGCAATTATTCCCCAAGACCGCCTTCAGGAATAAGAAACTGTTAACAATTTGTTTAAAGCCATACCCACCAACTGTCTCTTGATGAATTATCCACAATTGTCTCCTGCACTTAGTCGAAAATTCCTAAAATCCGTATTTGTTGCGCAAGGATACACAAGATTTCGTCACGAGACACTAAAATCACTTAATTTTCATGCACACACACAGCACCACTTCTCCACCGACACCTTTCTTCACTTTATTTAATTTAATTTTTTTTTTCTAGAAAAATTTAATCATTTCCCTTTTCCTCTTCCAGATGCGCAACGACATCAGAAATCCACAGAGTCGACGTTGCAGACACACGAATGAAAACAGAATCTATCGAGCCAAGTGAAACCTCAGGCAGAAGGGAAATCACTATCCGAACATTAAATCAATCAGCGCCTTTCGTTAATTTGTAATTTTCAATTAGTCGCTTTTCCGATAGAACGGAGGGAAGGAAAATTCTTTTGCGCCTTGTCTCGATGGAGATCTCCAATCGCTCCGAGCAACTTCCAGCCGAGTGCAGTCACGATCGATGCACTGCCACCCCACACAAAATTTCAGCCGGTGTTCGTGTGCCTCACGGTCTGATTGGAAACACCAATATCTTCGGATTCTCTTGAAAACTACTTTTCACTCACTTTTCCGCTTCGCCTCACAACCAAAACACAACATTAAACGCAACTTGTGACACTGATTGATATTTCGTTGATTTCTCCGCAAACGCGGGGTGTAAACACGCACGCAGGACGCTATGCAGCCGCAGCAGCTCCTCGAAGCCGAAGAAAATCTACCGAAAGACGGCGAATGATAAACAGAAACAATTGCAAATGTATCGAGATGCACTTTTGTTTTCTTTTCGCCCCGGCGTCACGTAAGAGGTATACAGCGTGAAAAACCAAAAAGAGCCGCAACAAGCAACCCCCAGCGAGACTGAACAAAATTTACTTTGCCGCCCCAAACGAAGAAACAGTTGGATTTTGTGTACGAACTCACACGCGCCGCTTTAATGACTGAGCGGCAGATTGTTCTGCGGCCATGCTAGTCGAATACAACACATAACGGAATACGAAACGACTGTGGGGCGAATTATAGCGGGCGAAAACGTACCAGCACCAGCACCAGACGAACAGCTCAATTTCTTGTCGTGTGCCGTTTCCTACACCCAGCACAGTCGCCTTCTGTTGGAGGATGTTGTGTGTTTATGTGTGTGGGCAGCTCTCGCCTTGTGTAACAGCCAGGAGCAGAGTGTGCCGACTCAGAATACAGCACCTCGCCGTGTGAAGCAAGCAGACTGCCACAAGATGTTAACAACAGCCATACTCAACAGACTGTAAAGGAGCTACTCGTTTTTTGGAGCGAATTGTGTGCTTGTTTGGAGTGACGAATAAAGCGAACATATGCTGCGCTGGTAGCCGGACGGTCTTCAATTAGCTTAACAAGATGACGAATTCGGTTTAAATTGGTCATCGTCCTGGAATCATATTTCGTCGGGCGGAAGTTGTCTGCACGAATTGACTGAAAATTTTAAAGTATGTATATATATATATATATTTTTTAGTGGGCGCCACGGCGTAGCTTCTCAATCTCGCCGTTCGGAGTCGGCATTAAACTGTAGGTGCCCTCCACTCGTGAAAGAACAATAGCACGCACAACACGAGTCGTTGCTGAGAAGCTAGGTCCAGGTCCACCTCGGACTGTAGCGCCGCCATTATTATATATTATATATATTTTTTAACTCTGCCGAATAAACTAATTCTATTAGTCACAATTCGTCAGGTAAGCTTAAGATATGAAGACTTTGCAATAAAATGCCACAAAAATTAACTCCAACAATTCGGTTTTATCGTGATTCCAGAGGAATCACCTTGAATCCTTTGGGAGAGCCTTTCAATTCACACAAAATTTCGATCACATTATTAATTTCATTCGTTCGGAAAATTTGTATTAGATCATCTTTACAGCGTAATATGTTGATAACGACGTAAATTGGAGGTTCCGAGCCCCACACATTTAAATAAACTGGATTAAGGTGGCCGATTGCAGGTTAGCAATCACACTTAGGCCAACATAAGACCGTTGTGATTTCAGATGAACAAAAAAAGTGATTCGAAATTTCGGGGGATTAGCCGATAATTGGCAGGGTCTTATCACCGAAATGGCAGCGGATAGTATATTCATTTATCAAGACATTCGATTCCATGTCTCACTGCAAATTTTATCTTTTCGCAGATAGCTCCTTCTGCACTCGAAATCAGTTTCAACTTGTTGCATACTTCTTAGCATTAACTTCTACTTCAAGTAGCTTGAATACATTCGGGTCGCAACCAGCATTTGTGTTTTTAATTTCTGTTTAGCTCTTTTGAAATTCTCATATTCAAATCGCTGCTTGATTTGATATGCAGTTGTTACGGGTCATGTTATGTCTCGACCTTACATCTTGTCACTCTGTGTACATCTTATTCATCCAACAGTTGTATTCATCTGAGTTCAACGAACAAGTCGATTAAGAAAGTCAATTCTTTCAAGAAAATTAAACCTCAGCTTAAATAATATCAATGTCTTGCCAAGATCATCGTTCCTGCTTATCGACTTTGTAACAAATGCTACCCCATCAAAAGATGCTTTAAATATTCTGATTCTGGGCAATATCTGCAACTCCTGACATGATTCACCCGACGGTCGCCTTGCCGGTGTGGGTCAGTGCAACGTCTCAGGTTATATTCCTGATGATAGCAAACATCATTTTCCCCCGATCTATACGAAGTCAAGATAGCGATATCGAGACTGAAGTCTAATAAAGCTGCTGGTGCAGTCTGTCCGCTGAAATGTTTAAAGCAGCTGGAGATGATCTGGTTGGGCGCATGCACCAGCTCATCTATAAGATATGGTCGGAGCAAAGTATGCCCGATGAATGGAATCTCAGTATTGTTTGCCCGATCCACAAGAAAGGAGACCCCTTTGACTGCGCCAACTATCGGGGGATAAGTCTCCTTAACATCGCCTATAAGATCTTCTCCGCCGTTTTGTGTGAACGCCTGAAACCATTCTTGAACAAACTGATAGGTCCTTACCAGTGTGGTTTCAGGCCAGGAAAGTCCACCATAGATCAAATCTTCACACTGCGGCAGATCCTGGAGAAGACCCAAGAAATGCAAATCGACACACTCCACCTATTTGACGATTTCAAGGCCGCATATGACAGCGTGCATAGAGACGAGCTATACAGCGCCATGCCTAATTTTGACATTCCTGCCAAACTCGTCAGACTGAGCAGGATGACGGTGGAGAACTCTCGCTGCTCCATCAAGGTCGGTAACGAACTCACCGAGACTTTCAATGTCAAAAAAGGTTTTAGACAAGGCGACGCGCTGTCATGTGATTTCTTTAACATCGTTCTTGAGAAGATGGTGCGAAACTCACTGACCAACACAAGAGCCACGATCTTCTAAAAGTCCGTACAACTGCTGGCATACGCGGATGACATTGACGTGATTCGGCGAACACTGCGAGCCGTCAATGATGCGTTTGCTGGCATTGAAACGGAAGCGGCTAAAATAGGTTTGGGGGTAAACGAGGGCAAAAGCAAATATATGCTGTCATCTAAAAAGGACGCACAACATCGACGACTTGGCCAGAACGTCACCATAGGCAGCAAAGTTATTGTAGTTATTGTAGGTAGTGAAAGACTTCGTCTACCTTGGCTCCGCGGTAAACAGTACAAACAACATCAGTACCGAGATCAAACGCAGAATAACACTTGCCAACCGCTGTTTTTATGGTTCAAAACGCAAGTGAGTAGTAGAGTCCTCTCTCGGAAGACCAAGCTCACTCTAAACAAGACCTTGATCATCCCAGTCCTGCTTTACGGCGCAGAGGCATGGACAATATCCCAAGCGGAAGAACAGTCTCTAGGCCTTTTCGAGAGAAAAGTTCTGCGCGCTGTCTTTGGTCCTGTTTGCAACGAATTGTATGGGCGACATGAGCCTAGCCAGGCGCCTACGGATCCAACGCCTAAGATGGCTAGGCCATGTAGAGCGAATGGACAACTTAGCTCCGGCCTGACGAGTCTTCGACTCTGAGCCTGTGGGACAACGCAACAGAGGACGTCCACGTACAAGGTGGCGCACACAAGTCGAGGGGGACCTCGGCCGGCTTAGTGTGTGAAACTGGAGACAGCTGGCGAAAGATCGGCCTGGCTGGAGAGGCATGTTGAGTGAGGCCCAGGTCCACCTCGGACTGTAGCGCCCTAAGAAGAAGAAGAAGAAGCAAACATCGTTTTACAACTCACGAAACCACAAAAAGGAATTATGAACAATGTCCCGAGAGGATAATTCTACTGAAAAGCTTGTCAAACTTTGTCGCTTGAAGTCAGCATCAAACTTCAAGTTCGGGGTCCTAATGCGGATCAGTGATTACACTTTTTATGTTAACTTGACAAAAGCTTTCATGTGGTGTGACTGTTATTTATTTATTATTCTAAGTGATCCTCCCAACAGTCAAGACCTCCTTAACTTAAACTTAACTGAATATATTTAATAATAATAATAATAATGGCGGCGCTACAGTCCGAGGTGGACCAAATCGGCGCTCAAGTGTGCTGTGTATGGACCGCTTAAGACATCCTAGGGACTTACTTCTTGATAGACCATGACGTCCAGTACAGAACCGGTGATATGTACAAACGCAAGTGAACATAGTCCCTGAAGCATTTTGCATATGGAAGAGTACTACATTTCATTCTGGTGGAGAAAGCTGACATTTATTGATGGAACTAACTGATGAGAATTTCCAAAATTGAACTTGTAGCTAAAACGGTGTAAGAAGACACCAGTGGACAGTTTTCTATGGTGGGATATGACTTAATTGGTCTTTGTACGAGTAAATATGTCAAGCACGATAACAGGTGTTCTGGTGCTTACGTCTTTGGTGAGACATTGCCTGCTGTCCAAATATGAAAACTCCAACGTATGATGCAGGAGACACTCCCGTGGTGACTGTATGCGCATAATGGCTTAAACATAATAGTGCGTTGCGCCAGCCGACTTCATGTTAGGAGAGAGTGCGTTGACGCACTGCGTTAATCAGCTGTTCCCTCTCTCTCTCAACTCGTCAACTGTTTTCATTTCTGAAATGTCAAATCAAATAATATTCTGGTCAAACAATTATATTTTAAAGAAATTAATTGCGGTTGCGGAAAATGAATGCTAAGAAAGTTAAAAAAATTAAAAAAGTGCTTCTTGTTGCTAATTTGGCGTATTCATTCAAATTAGTTTTGTCGTTAAAATTTTAGTCAGCTGTTTTCGTGTCTCTAATGTCGGTTGCCACAAAAATTTCTCAATTTGGGAAAAAATTCTCAATATCGCCTTCACAGCGCATCCCTCTGTCAAAAAATATCTAAAATGTTCGATATTGACGTGCTTTGGGATTACAGCTTTCAACAGATTATGATCAAAAGTCAGACTTATACAATATTTTTGATGTGCTAATACTAAGCTTCTAAGAGACGACTGGATGGCGCAGTTGGTTAAGTGCCTGCCCCAAGTACAAGGGTCCCAGGTTCGAATCCCAGTGAAATCGAATCTGGTCCAGTCACCATTTGCCGTTGGGATCAAATTAACGGCACTTTAGTAGGTTGCTACCTGGCAGTACAATGGACCAGTTTTGAGTCTGAGTGCTCCAGAGTAGCGTTCCAAAATTCCTCCGAAAAATAAAAAAAATCTAAGAAAAAAACAAGCAGAAATTAAACGGGAATGAAAATCTTTAAGAAATATTTAAAATCCAATCAGCGCCATCTATTGGCATCTCATTGTATTATCAAACGTTTCTCTTTACAGCTATTCACTTCCACTCAACCGACAAAATGATTCCACAGCGAATGTTCCGCAACATAACTCAATCGCCTACAGACTACACACACAACAGAGTGTTCTCTTCTACGGCGAATTCATCTAATCCCCTCCAATCCACCACTGCCGGAGAGAGAGAGAGACAACTTCGCCGGTCGAAGAGAAATCTCACTTCTTTCACTTGCAGTGAATTACATTGCACACAGCACAGACTGCTAGTGCTTGTGTCTCACTTGTGAGTTTCTCACAAGCATCATGAATTCAATTCAAATTGGAGCAGAGCCCGTATTTGTCATGCTCAGGGACTTATTACACTCGTCCCACTCTAGGACCGACTGAAGGTGCAATATTGTGATACATCACCGATAGATACATGCACAGATACAACTTATTTGAGATTTTATTTATAGTTTTGCTATTTTGTCTTCAAGTAGACGCTATAAGTAGTTAAGTGCACTTATATCTGACACCAAGTGGTCCATATCATAGATGCTTGGGTACGCATCTCGTACACACGCCACCTCGGGGAATGTTCATTCGCATTCGGATGGTACATTGACCTAGTTACGGATGAAAGTGGCTGTTGTGTTGTGTCTTTGATTTGTTTACAATTCTTGCAGCCAAGAACAAGTGGATTATGACATTTGAAGAAGGTTGTTTCTCCTAGCGACTGAGCCCACAATCGCCCGAGGAAAGGAAACAACACATCGGGGCTCACCCGCAAGACAGGGGCGTACAGGTACTTCGTTTTCGGTCTGCTTTGACAGGGTGTTCGGTTGCGGCGCGAACATGTGTGTGCGTTTGCGAGAAGTTGCCCTGAAGGATGTGCAAACATGGAATAATGAAACATCAATTACTGTCGTGTTGTGCTCCTTGGAGAGTTTGTGTTGATTTAACAAATATTGACAAACACGTACTGAGTGAATTTGTATTCTGTGATGGATTCCACAGAAGATGATGAGAACGGCAGGCGCCGCTGGGCTAAGTAGGTGACTATTTGCTGAATGCTGGTGGGGTCCATCTGTGTCATGTGGTTGGACAGGATACACTGTTGTCCTGACAGAGCATTTTATCTGAAGTGCCTTTTATGATTCGATTTCCAATAAGGCTTGTCACATCAGTACCAAAATTGCGAATAGGAATTACTGCATGGAAGACAATTCGCAACCACACCCACTAACCCTGAAGAGTTTTTTCCGATTTGAGATGATCGAGAGGTTGTCTGGGCATTGACAAAAATACCTCACTTGGGCTTGTGGACAACGGAGGGGAATGTAACCGAGGCCGGCATAGTGGATGTACGCGTCAATTGTTAGAATTATCACCATTCGTGCTTCATTATGCAAATGACTTCAATGCGGTACCATCCATCTCTGGGCATGGCAATATTTTGGGTTTATTAACGGAATTGTTAATAATGCGCTACAGTCCGAGGTGGACTTTGGCCTAGCTTCTCAGCAACAACAATAGTTGTGCGAGCTATTGTCTCTCATGGGTGGACCTACAGTTTAATGTCGACTCCGAACGGCGAGATCAAGAAGCCTTTTCTAGACTTTTCTTTTTTTTTGGGGGTTTTGAAACTCTACTCTGGAGCACTAAGACTCAAAACTGGTCCATATTACTGCCTGGTTGCCACCTAATCCAGTGCCGTTAATTTAACCCCAACAGCAAATAGTGACTGGACCAGATTCGATTTCACTGGGATTCGAACCTGGGACCCTTGTACTTGGGGCAGGCGCTTAACCAACTGCACCATCCAGTCATCCGTCGAAACGGCTTGGTTTGAGAAGCTTTACCTGGCAGCATTGCCGGGGACTTCAGAGAGGTGGTGTTCCGAGGAAAAGTTGACATATCTGTAGTTGAACTATGGAATATTCAGAGTAGGAGTCGACGTACTTATGCACGACCACAGGGCGGCCAATATTGGCTAGAAACCGCTGGTTTGGAGTTAGCCGATTACAAAACGGAGGCTGTCCTTATAACCAGCCGCAAGAAGTTGGAATATGCAACCTTCCGGGTAGGCAACCAGCTAATAAAATCCAAGGAGTCAGTGAAGTATCTTGGTGTTATGTTAGACAACAGCCTGTCCTTTAAAACACACATCAAGTATGCAAGCAAGAAGGCATCGCTGATGCAAGGAGCACTGTCCCGAATGCTTCCAAACTTCGGTAGACCTGGCTATGGGCGCAGAGTACTTCTTTCGCGGGTAGTCAGCTCAGTTCTTTTGTACGCTGCTCCGATTTGGGCGGAAGCTCTGAAAATCGGAAAAAACAAAAGGATGATGACATCAGTGCATAGGCTCTGTGCAATAAGAGTAATAAGCGGCTTCAGGACAATCTCGGACGATGCTGCGTGCGTACTAGCCGAAATGCTCCCCATTGATATTATGGCAGACGAGTTGAAAAGGGTGTTTCACAGGCGAACACTGGATCGCCAACAAACCAAAAACATAAAAGGAGAAAAAAGAGCTACAACAATAGCTCTGTGGCAGAATAGGTGGAACAATTCCACGAAAGGTAGATGGACATATAAGCTCATCCCCGACATCGTCACATGGATATCGCGGCCGATGGGAAACTGCAACTACCACATTACGCAGTTCTTGTCCGGTCATGGAGGCTGTCATCAATATCTCCACAAATGTGGACACGATAGCTCACCACTTTGCCCGGAATGTCCAAATGTGAATGACGACGCGGAACACGCAGTTTTCCACTATGGTCGCTTCTGAGAAGAAAGACAGTCGGTAAATCTGCCAAGTCCAGAAAGTCTTATTTACTGTATGACAGCATCTGACAGTAAGTGGAGTGAAATTTTCTCACTTTTGATAGCTGTACAGGAACAGCGACGAAGAGCAGAAGCACAAAGAAGGGCCCATGATATCGCCTCCATGAATATAGCATAATTATTGCTAACCAGCCCCGCGTAGCAATTCCTAACGGATAAGTTAGAAGCCCATAAAGACCGGAAAGAATTTAAGTCACAGCCAATAATGTTTCTCTCGTTTTCTTTTGTACACTTTCTTAGTTTTGCAAAGTTCTGCTTTACTTTCTTGCCTTAATTGTACGACGAAGCCGGGCTTTTCCGCATTGTCCCTTTAAGCAACAAACGAAGGGTTCTTCGGACCGTAAAGGAGTGCTTCGTTATCACTACATAAATCATCTTTTTAACTGCTTATAATTATAGAGCCGGACTATCAAAGTAAATGACTATATTAACATTTTGGAACCATTTAGGGTGTGAAATTATGGAAAATTCTATTAAGAAAGCATTTATTGTATTCTGGTGAAACACGTGACATGACGACGGTGAGGGACATTTGTATTTGGAACTAGGGCCATCCCTGTAAGAAATTTGAAACAACGAAAAGGAAGACAATTAATTCTGACCGATATTCCCTATCTGTCACCTGGGAACAACAAGACATGCCACTCCGGGACAATCCACTGAGTTTAGGAAAATGCGACCACATGAGAAGCTATGAGCTGAGAATTAACTGAGCGATGATGTCAACTACTGGCTTTGTGTTGCTTTGGCTCTACCCCACTTTCACGAGTTTATTTTTAGACGTCATCTGGACAATCAATCACCAGCACAACTGTCGAAATACTTCCACCACTCAAATCAACAACAAATCATTGTTTAGATAATGCCCACTAATCCGAAAAAAATCAACCATTCAATCACTTTTCCAGACCAACCACACGCATCACTCAAGCCTCAGTTGCATCTTCTTTCCAGACGCGCTCACCACGCCCCACTGTTTTATTTTGACGTCTCCACAACGAGCAATTTAATTTTATTGAACATTCGTCGATAACAGAATCATTCCATTTTAAGGTTTAAATTGAAAAACCACCGCAGGCAGCCATCGCCGGCGAAGACGATTATCATGCCCAATGCCACAGGCAGGGGCAAGGGCGATTGAGAGTGCACCACACGCCAAGGAAGTCAATTAATTCTCCGATAAATTCAGTGGCACGTCATTTGTTTAAAATATTTCATGCTGGTCGCAGCGCACATGAACAAAAGGCGCAACGAGATAAACTGACAGACAGGGCACAGGGAAACGACAATAAATTGACCCACTAAGTCATGACAGGCAGATGGTTTCCTGCGCCCCTGTCCGCATGGACGGCCGGGGGTCATGTTACCATGTTGCCACCTTAATCTGTGTCTGGATGGCGTTGATATAGATCCGTATCTCTGCTGTGGTCACAGGAATTGTGTTTCTCAATGGAGACGTACGCAGGTTAAAGACTGCCCCTGCCACTGACAATGCAACCTGGTTATCTGATCCCCTTCCGATGGGCTTCTTCACATTGGCGATGGCTGTTTTGTGGCAGTGGTGGTGGTGGTGGTGGTTTTGAAGTGCTCGCTGGATGAGGAGGTATTGCAGCATGAGCTCTCGGCAGCAAAAGGGCGCAGCTTGACACTTGCATGCCATGCTGGTAGGCTCTGCCGACTCACAGCAGACGGAGTATGCAAATGTGCGGACAATGAACAGAGCGGAACCCAATAAATGCCAGAGAATTTTAAGTGAACAACCAGTGGGATGGTTTTTTGGGGGGTTGAAATTGTGGTGAAATTTCACATCTCTCCTTGACTAAGACAAATGATTTCGTGGAAAGTTAACTCGTCGGCAAATTCCGAAGACCCCCAAACATGCTTCCATGGACTGAATGAGTAAACTAAACTAAAGCGAACTTCATTGGGGAAAGGTTGCTAACACACTGCTGTCTGACACGTGGGGTGGCCGGAAGCATTTGTGGTATTTAAGGAGAATTTAATGGGGTGAGTGAAGTGATAAGGGATGGAGAGGATGAAGAAGTTTGTCTGTGTGGTGATGGAAGGCATCTGCAATTGTCACTTATTCAACTCAGACACTCGATTATTTGGACCGCAGGAAAAGCAGTTTTCTTTAATGGGACAGGGAAAGAGAGTCTAATTGATTGTAGGCCATTTTGAGATGTAATCGTCGTCAAGCGATTACAGAGTCAGGCATGGTAGCAAACGGAGGCTAAGTAACTAACATCGTGACCGTGTGATTCTTTCAACATCATTCTTGAGAAAATTGTGCAAAACTTACTGACCAAGACTGGGAGCACGATCTTCCGCGTTGGCATTTGCGGATGACATAGAAGTGATAGTTCGAACAGAGCGAGTCGCCAATGAGGAGGCTAAACCCATTTTAGTCGCTTCCATTTTGATGCCAGCAAACGCCTCATTGCCGACTTGAGGGCAATACAAAGTATTAGCTATCACTCAGAAGGGAAGCAGACCATCGACGTCTTGGTCAGATCGTCGGACATGGACGGCTATAACTTCGCGATAGTGAAGCACTTTGTCTACCTCGGCTCCGCGGTAAACAGCGCAACATCAATACCGACATCCAACTCTTAACAATCGCTTTTTCTTTCCGCTTAAATGGCAATGATTAAAGAGCCTTATCATTAAGAACAAAGCTGACTTTCTTAAAGTACTCAATCATTCCAGTCTCGGAGGATTTTTGAGACGCTACTGGAGCATTCAGATTCAGTCCATTGTTCAGCCAGATAGCAACCTACTCCAGTGCCGTTAATTTGATCCCAACGGCAAATGGTGACTGGATCAGATTCGATTTCACTGGGATTCGAACCTGGGACCCCTCCAACTTGGGGCAGGCACTTAACTAACTGCGCCATCTAGCTTCTTGCCGTAATAGATGGTGCCGTGAAATAACGCCGAATTTCGGATTTCGGTATTATTTTACTTTATGAAAGCGAAATAACGCCGAATTTCCATTTTTGGTCTTATTTCACTTTGCTTCGCCTGCACAAGTAATCCGAACATTTAGTATCCGAGTAGGTTTACTCTCCCGAAATCTGATTCGTTCCGCACGTTTTCAATTCACGTTATACTTGGGCATGGGCTTGGTTTGGCCTCTACTTTATGTCACAGCTCTATCCTTAAGAAAATCACTTTAAGTCAATATGCGTCATTTCATTCATCGTCAAAAATATTCATTGTAGAATCCCCTATGATCTGCATATTTTTTGTTCCATTTCAACAGGAAAAATTAGTAAACTCCAATTTTGGCTTTAAACTTAATGAACTTTTGAAGGCAACCTTTAAATAAGAAAGCCCCCTCAACGTCTGATAAGAAATTTAAAGCCAAGAATAACTTCACAACCGACTGCAGGCTAAGCTAAACGAAGAGATGTAGCCAATTATGTAAATGTGCCCATTTAACAGATCGCATTCCTTGAATTCATAGAATTTCGGGGTATACCATGTTTCCAGAAACTTCACTGTTCCCCAACATTAATTAACTCCAAACTACACAAAAGGGTTACTGAAACACGCCGCCGTCCTGCAGTGCATACACACGCGACCAAATACACAGCATATCCTGCTGCACGAACGAAATTCCATCTCCTAGTTATTAATTTCATCACGCATCGCTAACATCCCGGTATTCGGTCATCTAAGAACAACGAATTCCTCCCAGTCATGTGTTCATAGCTCCGAATGCCCTTTAGGACATGCAGAGCTAGCCTAGTAGAACTCAATTACCGTCCAAACACCCTTCTTAGAAACACACACTCGGCCGGAGATGGGTCCCGGCAAAGTGCGACGACAACGAGTGTAGTCTTTCGTACTTACCCCTCTGCGGGAGCGGGGGAATTGAATTATTTTTCGGGATAAGGACACGACTTTACGTGGGTTAGACGGCATGATGACGTATCTCATAGCTCACTCTGCACACATTCGGTGTGCAGTCGTAGCCGGGGGTTTGTATTTTTTGTATTTTTTTTGTCATTGTGGGCAACGACCAACCCTTGTGCTCGAAATGGGCCATTACTTCGGTTGTCTTCAATGCGGAGAGTGACATGTCTGGGGGTGGAAATGATGATGCAGAAAATTGAATATACCTCCACGTCGTGTCCTCTGCTGCTATCTAGATGGAACTAGATTCCTTGAAAATAAATAGTCCACCTTGGGTGCAGTTTCGATCGAATACGATGATTGTTTGTTTAGCGAGCAAGCCAGCACCCTCTGCCAACTGAAAGGATACGGGCAGATGTCCGTATTCCAGTCGACCCGGGCGCATCCCCAGCGATTCAACATGATAGAGCGAAAAAATGTGTTTCCTTATCGGCTGGTGGTGTCGCTTTACCTATCAACACACGTCTCTAATCGAAGCCATCGTAACCACTGTTCCGACACACCTTATCGCGTTCGAAACATCTGTCCGTAAGCAAAGCCAGCGGCCCGACAGTCAACACCACCACCCTCTATCGGATCACGCTGCCTGTCAGGAAGGGAGCCAGGAAGAAGTCGGTCGAATTAAATTCGAAAGAAAATACGAATCAAGAGGAAAAGCTGAGAAAATACTTTCCACGATGTACTCTGTTGTGTTTGTGTCAGGGATTTGGGGCGGGGGCGGGCGGCCGGTCACGGAACTTCTTTCTGTCTTGATTTATATTGACACATGTGGTTTGCTTAGTGAAGATTTCATCGATGTTCCTGGTGTTGACACCTGTCTTTGTGCCCAGCGGCCGATCATGTTGGCGTGTGTTGTTAACAGGAAATTTTTGAAAATTATTCTTGTCCTGAGTGCTTTGGAAGTTGACATCGATGACGTGGTGGACGGTGGGGAGGGGTGAATGGATGTCGTAGGAAGATATGCGTAGGAAATTTGTCAGATTTTAGTTTTGGCTGGGAGGTGAAGTTGAGGGAACTAACGGCCAATGCAGTTGAACGGCATGCCGAACATCGACAAGAACTGATTTGGACCTTGTTTGACAATCCGACCGATGGGTTGCTTGCTACATCTTATGCCAAATTCGTTCTTTTAGCGGAAACTTTTAGGCTATAACAGACGTTTTTTTTTTTTTTGTCAGATGTTTTTGGAACTCTACACTGCAGCACTCAGACTCAAAAACTGGTCCATTGTACAGCCAGGCAGCAACCTACTTTTAATGGAATTTCATGGTTCAGCAGGCGCTTCTGTGATGAGGAGCCTACTTCATCAGATCTCACCTCATCAGCACCGAATAACTGGCACCTAATCCGAGCAAAGGCGGGACAATGGCAGAGGAAGTGCTCTGCAGTGCCATCGTCTTCTCCACAGGCGTCGCTGAGGCTTTCATCGCTTAGGCTAAGCACACTTAGGTGTTTGGCGAAGGTGTAGTGCCCCTTTAGTACGCCGGTAAGTTGTCTGCAATCTTTTCTGTTAAGAGATAACAAGAAAGACGCAAATTTCTTACAAACGTTGGGGAGCATGCACATGGTTTGTCTACATCCTGGAGAGTCATGCCACCTGCGGTCGTGCTCTCGAGAAGTCCAACCATCGATGGAAGCCCTAACCACGGACGCAGGCAGTCCCAGCGTAGGTTCAGGTCCTGAGAACGCCTCATCTGATCCTCGCCTAGGAAGTTCATCGGCGATCTCATTTTCTGTGATCCCGTGGTCCCTCGGGACCCAGACAAGTCTTAGCGAATTTACCGATCAAATTCAGAGAAGACTTGCATTCGTGAACTATTGTGGAAGTGGTTAAAGCTTTGAGCAAGGCCTTAAGCACAGCTTGGCTGTCGCTACAGTCGCAAATACTTCGCCCCTTCCACCTATTCTTCACAATATAGCTCGTAGCCATTAGGATCGCATAGGTTTCCGCTTGGAAAACCGACGCAAATTTACCTAACGAGTTGTGCAGTCTAAAGTTGTCGCTCTCTACTAAGCCACCAGCATCAGATCCTTCATTAGTCTTGGAGCCGTCTGTGAAGATTCGACTACATTCCTTTCCTGGCTCAGATTCTGTCCAGAGCCAGTCCTGAGTGCACGGAAAGTCGACTTTGTACGTTCGTCGCAGCTGGAGTAAAGGTGGCCGTTGGTCAGACGGCATATGCATAAGACTGGGGTCAAAGGAAATGCGATGCGCAAGGTCACCTCAAGATGTGGATGTCTAGGGGGGGCGGAGATTCAGCAGTGCATCAAGAGCAGAGCCAGGCGTACTTGTGAAGGCCCCAGAGCGTTCTTTGAAGCTTGGTGAAAGCAGCAGTTACGTACTTACGAGGAAGCTTATTCCGTCAAACGACCGATGCATAGGAGAGAAAGGGCCTAATCATAGCCGCGCAGATCCAAACAGATCTTTTTGGTAATTGACCCCAGGATTTGCCGAAAATTCTCTTACACTGCCAGAAATCTGACAGTGCCAGTGTCATAACAGACGTTACCACTTAGTTCTAGTTGGATACAAATAGAGAAGGCAACTGTACAGATGTGAAGCTGCAGCTCTGCTAGACAGATCTGGACGGTGACCAGATAAGAACGATATGAAAATAAAGTTAAATTTAGCAACACTGACGCGAGATATAAAATCGATTCTGGCTTTATTTTGAAGCTACATTTATTTCATTATGTATAGAATAGCACATCATTCAAATGGCCACTCGACTTTGGTGGCAGTGCTTCAAGCGGTTGGTCTCCTTTATGATGACTCGGTCTGATATGTGCGGGGTTATTCCGGCAATAGCGTCTCGAAAGTTGTCCTCGATCTCGTTCAAAGTGGTTGGCTTGTTGGCGTAGACTAATGACTTGATGTAGCCACAGAGACAGTAATCGAGTGGTATCAAGTCGAATGACTGTGGCGTCCATTTGATGAACGCCCGCCTTGAGACGACCTAGTCGACAAATAACTCCTTCTACTTCACAATTTCGAGCGTTGTGTCGCTTGTATGGCATGTAGTGCCGTCTTGTGGGAACTACAGCTTGGATATATCGTTTTTTTCAACCTCTGGTCACAGAGAGTTGGTTAACATCTCTCTATATCTGAGACCATTGACAAAGGTGTCGAAAGAAACAAGGTCCGTTGATACTGGCATGCCATAAAACGAAACAAATAGCCAATCTATGTGAACGCATTGATGCTTCGTCGAACACTTGCGGAATGTTTTCGTTCCAAAAGAAGCAATTTTTGCTTCTTGACATAGCCACTGAGCCAAAAATGGGCATCGTCCGAGAAGATGTGATGAAGCGGATAGCAATTTTTTCTGACAGTCAAGCTGCGATTAGGACTCTAACATCCATAACTACAACATCAAAACTAGTGGATTGATGCTGCAGGGAACTATCCATTATAGGTGAACGGAGCCCGGTCTCTTTGATCTGGGTTCCCGGGCACACGGGTATAAGAGGAAGCGAAGCAGAGGACCAGCTAGCCAGGCAAGGATCCAAACTCGATAGTCTCGTTGTGGAACAAGTCCAGGCTCCACTAGGCTTCGAAAAAAATAATATCTACAATCACCTCCTCAAGATCGCCAACTAAAGATGGACCAAGATGGAAACATGTGTCCTATCCAGAAGCTTATGGCCAAACCAAAGGAGAACAAAAGACCTACTCAACAACAGTAGAAGAAACATATCCAGAATTATAGCGGTCTGTACTGGACACTGGGCTGTTGGCAGGCATGCTGCAAGACTAGGCATACCATTCAAACCGCACTGCCGCAGTTGCCGGGTGGAAATCGAGCCAGAAACCCCCGAACACTTTCTGTGCAAATGCCCGGCTCTAGCTAGAGTCAGACAACGCACTCTGTGCAAAGCCTTCTTTAACACCCCTAAAAACCTCTCGGAGGCAAACATTCATAGTCTGCTAGCCTTCATAAATTCCAGAAAGAGTTTTTAAAAAAATTTAGCAAATCTAACTCTTTTTCACCCCCTTCTCACAAATTAGGTATCCCATAGGATGTGGTATCAAAACGGCGCTTTCATGGCGCTAATTGGGCGCGACAAAGAGGATATGTGTGTCCACCGCCACTTTTACTTACCTACCTACCAAGAAGATGTTTTTTTGGCCAAAATCCGGATTTTCGGTCAACAATTCCAGCGTTCAATTCGCGAACTCATGGCATTTGCCTACTGCCGTTTGGCTTTAATTCTTGCGTCAGCTTAAGCTTCTACGAATGTAAACCCAAATCTAAGCGCAAAATATGCCGGGCTGACTCTGATGATAGCTGATCCACTCCGAATGGACATTTCGCGGTCTTTTGGATACCCGCCGCTACAACGGCTATGCCTTTTTCATTTCCCACCAATCTCTGTCTGACTGGTGGCTTAAGGTCCAAAAGAGTGTATTCACGCGAATTACCTTCACACTGAATCCATGATGACGACCGACCTCGCGCCGAAATTCACGTTCACGTTGCGTATTTACAACTAAGTCGGAATTTCGATAATATTTTATAACTGCTCCTGCACGTTAGGTTAGGTTAAAGTGGCTGACTGCAGATAGCAGTCACACTTAGGGCAACTTAGGCCCATTGTGATACCACGCGGATCAAATGTCACCTATCCAAAAAACCTAACCTAAAGCCCAACTGAATATTTTGACCGCTAGATGTCATTTATAGACTTGGCAACTGCTGAAAAATAACAATTGGAAAAGGCGTCATTGCTCTCTGGTCACTGGCAACAAATGGGGACGTTTACTCTAGCCGGCAGCTCTCCTAGAGAGATTTACTTCGGCTTGAGATAGTAACCAAGTCGAATGTAAATGCATGAAAAAGTAGCAGCCAAAAGAACAACAGTGCTTAGAAGCAACAGTGGTTGAGGCTTTGAAGTACACGAGTGTTTATGACCAAGATTTGGGCAATAAAAGCGCATTTTTCGGTCTTCGATCAAGCGGGCTTATAGTGTCTTCTTAAATAGTGAACAGATATATGGGCTGACAGACGTCCCACGGCTGAGAAAAAGTTGATTAATGCCAAGATGACATTCATCGGCCGTAAATTTGTACCGTAACATCGCGGAAGCCATAAACCTCAAGCCTTGCACGACAATCCAGAATCTGTTTCGACAACAAGACAAGGTTTGATATTTACTATGTGCCGCCATAAGTCAATAAACTGCCACACGTCCGTGGAAGTGATTCGATTGTCATGTCCGCGATTGGTCCAATAAAACATCTCCAACATGTTCCCTCCTCCTTGGCTCAATGGTCCTCTGCATGCGGTCACAGTCAGATGAAGAAGAATCAGTTTTACAATCTCCCATCCAACCACCATGACCCAATAACCACTTGCCTCGTCGTTACACCACGCAGTCACGGCCGTAAACCGCGTTGCAGATACGCAATAAAGCGGATAAAGAAATAAAAGACTTTGCCACACAGCAATGGCATTGTGTTCATGTGCGCGGAATGGTGAGTTATTGGAAATCGGTTCACAGTTTAAATAATTGACATCGCCGAACAATGACGAACGGCTTGGGCGCGGCTTACATTTTACAAGTGGCCCGAAACAGTCTACACGCTCGCAAATGTGGCGTCCATTGTTTCACGTTCAACCAGCGACCGATAACCGACGAGGAATATGTTAATTAAATGCGCGCCTGTGGCAAGGATTATGAATCAATGAGCTCCTTTGTGCAAGGAGGTGTGGCTGTTGGTGGTTCCCGACACAAGGACTTCACGGACCTTTATGACGACCTACCGTGTTGTGTCTTAAATTATTGTACTCCACACAAAGGTGGGCTGCTCAGACAGACGCGCCACTGTAAGCCGCTTAAGCAATGCTCAACGTCAAAAAGGGGTACTTACGAGTAACATCCGCAAGCCATCGATTTATGCAGGGGTGTTGGATGGCACTTCACCCTCTCGTGGGTTGGGGGCGCGTCCACTTCGATCGGAGCTGTGTCTTCCACGGGAAGACCGTCATGATGTAAAATCATGAAATTGGCAGGTTTTCATAGTAGGGCATCCGCCCGTCCTTTGTCCTTCGCTCGCTGTATCACGTTGCTGAAGTCTGGCACATGAAGCGTGCTTCAAACGGCACAAAAGGTCTGACCCAGACTTTTGGCTTCTCTTGCATTTTTTTGCTAAACAAAAGCGCTAACTGTGTTTGGTTAACAAACGTATGCTTCAAGGATACAAGAGGAGGTCTTTGTCTAGAAATAACAAACCGCACAAAGCAAAGTTTCTTCTCTTTACAATGCTCACTCGTATGAAGACATAAAGGTTGGTTTCGTGTAATTAACCGCATGGTGTGTTACATGCACGCGGCTTCTGGGGGCAGGCATTCAATTCACATGTGAGAAGGCAGTTCAAGTGTCCTTAATTTAGCAAAAGGACCTCTTGAGTGTTCGCCGTTGAAGTAGTTCTCTGAGCAATGTTCATGAGGAAATTTTGCATTATTTTTCGTTTGAATTATGCATTCGCGAGCGTACATTTGAAGACAAACAATTAAAAAAGGAACGAGGGAGTGGGAGGAAAAAAATCGGGAGGAACAATTGGCACAGAATATAAACGGGCACGCTTACAGTGATTTTGGACAGATGTGGTAGAGACTGCGAGAAGAATTTAATAATATTTTTTGGGATTCAGGAGCGGGAACTAAATGGCATTCCGTCAATGAGGCGTTGCTGGAATTGAAACGGAAGAATCTAAAAAGGAATTGGTAGTAAACGAGGGTTAACGAAGTACAAGTTGTCGTCTCGAAACAACGCATAACATCAAAGACTTGCCCAGAACATCACTATGGCCAGCTAAAATCTCCAGGTGGTAAAGGAATTTATCTACCTCGTCTCACCGGTAAACAGAACACACAGCATCGGTAGCCAACCACAAGTTTTCGAGCTCAAAAGGCAATTAAGTATTAGAGACATTTCTCGAAACACCAAGCTTTGGTGGAAAACATTGGTCATCCCTCTACGGGGCAAAAGCTCGGCCAAAATCAAAAGCGGGTGAAGAAGATCTTGGTATTTTAGAGGGAAAACTTCCATTAGGTTGTATGTCCGATTTTGAGGCACTTCACTTTTCTTATTAGACATAGGCGTCGACTTATTATCATGGCAGATACTCCCAAGCTATGTGCAATCTCCTGGACCGATTTTGTTGGGTCCGCATCCACCGTTGCCCTTTAAACATAGTCTTTTCCGGCTTCCCCAGAAATTCATTTCGAGGCTGAAATCTTCAGAACTGTTGTTTTCAAACCAACGTCGTTTAGAGCTTTCGTTTACCGCTACATCCTCAAATGCGTCATGTTTTTGTTTTTCAATGCCAAAGACTCATTATGTCCCATTTGAGATTCGTAAAGGAAGAGGGTTCGAATTTGAACTGTTGACAGCATGGTAGGTAGGTTGGTAGGCGATAGGGTGCCCTTGCGACCGGGTCGCGGCTCAGTGAAACCAACGGTTGGGTCCATTGTGCCCTATGTGTGGGGGCACACTTTTGCTGCTTATTAGAACCACCCAGATTGTTGTATATATTTCAGCAGGTGCTTTAGGTCTATTTTTTCCAGCTCGTCGAAGAAGTTACTGCCTAGTGTTAGCATTCTCCTTCCTCGTAGGGCTGGACAATCGCATAGCAGGTGGCGGACAGACTCTATTTCCTCCTCGTCCCTGCAATAGTCGCTATGGGGGATACTTAACCTTCTGGCATGGGTGCCTATCGGACAATGTCCGGTGAGAACTCCCACCACCGTCCGTATATTCTTGCGACTTAGGCTAATCATTGATAATGATTTCCTCCTGTTCAACATCGGCTCTCGACGTTGACCCAATGTCCAGATTCAGCCATCGTGCATTTGCTCTTTCTAAGGTTTCGTCCTCTAATTCCTTCCTTAGGAAGCTTAACTTCATATTGACATAAGGTAGTGCTATAGATTTATCTAACTCTGAGCCCTCCTTTGCCAACACGTCTGCTTTCTCGTTTCCTTGAACTACCGTGTGTCCCGATACCCAGCAGAGAATCACCGTATTTACCCTTGACGTTCTGTCTGCTTAGCTTGACTAGTTTCGACTTTACAATATCCGACGCTATGGCTCTTATAGCCGCTTGGGTGTCGGAGTATATAATTATCGTTTTTTCAGTCAAACTAAGGTCTTTAAGTGTAAGTGCCGCCTCATTTATTACTGCCCCTTCTGCTTGGAAAACGCTAGATCGCAGAAGACGCCTGCCCCCGTTCCTGCACCTATTTTAGAGCCAACATTATATAGGAAGATCTCAGCGCCCCCATTTGCTGACAGCTCTTCCCAACCTCTCCTGTCCGCAATTCGAGTAGAGAACTTACTCGTGGTAGCTAGAAGAAAAAGATTTTTGGTCCTTTTTGCATTTATGGCATTTGGAGAGGAAGATTCAATCACGAACTTTACGGACAACGACTTGAGCCCAACCAGGCGAGTATGGATCCAAGGCCTGAGATGACTGGGTCATCTAGCGCGCATAACCAACTTAGTTCAGGTCCAAGAATCATCGACTTTGAGCCTGTGGAGAAGTGCAGCAGAGGACGTTCACGCTTTCTGTGGCATAAACAAGTGCAAAAGGACCTTATCTAACTTGTTGTGCGCAGCTGGAGACAGCTGGTTAAGGATTGTGCTAGATGGAAAGAGATATTTGGATGAGGCCCGGGTCCATACTGCACCAATTGTCGAATGAATTTACTCCCAGCTGGATTCTCAGCGTTCTGCGAGCGGTCTTTGACCCCGTTTGCGTTAATGGCATTTGGAGGAGAAGGTTCAACCACGAACTGTATGGGCTGTACAGCGACATGAGTCTGGCCAGGCGTCTACGGATCCAACGCCTAAGATGGCTAGGCCATGTAGAGCGTATGGACAACTTAGCTCCGGCCCGAAGAGTCTTCGACTCTGAGCCTGTGGAACAACGCAACAGAGGACGTCCACGTACAAGGTGGCCGACACAAGTCGAGGGGGACCTCGCCCGGCTTGATGTGTGAAACTGGAGACAGCTGGCTGGAGAGGCATGTTGAATGAGGCCCAGGTCCACTTCAGACTGTAGCGCCCCAAGAAGAGGAAGAAGGATTCTCAGCGGAGCGAAAAGAACAGCACAGGCAGAGAAGGTGTGATATTTTTTTTTCGCCTCTTTATCCCTTCAGCTGAGGCAAAAGTCGTTGGGAGAAAGACTGCATTTTTCAGCATATCTTCCAATCGTGCTATGTTCAGTGGTGACATCTATCAAGACTTTTACTGCTGATCTACTCATTTTGCTCAAGCAGAGGGAGCATTTCTGGTTAACCTAGTTCCCTTTAACCACTTCCGCTTGGTGGTTCCAGATTGCCTGGAATGTCACTATGGCCTGGGACCCAGTCATGGTGAATTTTTAAGTGGGGCCGAATACTGGTTGAAGGACAGTAAGCGGTCCCAGCCCTCTTTAGTGGCACAATAGTCAATCACATGTGCCCTTCACCTGTACTTCAGCTTTGACTCTATGGATGTGGACAATTTATGTAGTAGTTCCAATTTGTCAGGCAACAATATACGTATGAAAAATGTTTTTGTTTATCAACGAAAAGTGGCTACAGGAGCCGAACCTTAAAAAGTACTCTCATGAGATCCCAAAACCCAACACAAGATAGAGGCTTCCTCAGACTTCATTCACAAAGTGAGTGAGTCCAGGTGGAGGCCGCTAATAGAAGCAGTTACTTACAATGTGTCCAACTTAATCTCTTTTCCCCAGAAAATTGGAATCACCAAAAGATTTAAAGCTCCTCCTCATCCATCCAGCCTACACCACATATCTCTCACAGTCCATCCAAAAAAAAAGGCAGTAACATAGAGCTCTTCCCGGCCATTAAACGAAGAGCATCGCCATATTTTATTAAACAATGCACTCTTTAAAGAATCAAGTGCTCACCCAAGGTAAGGCTCATATATACCGCTCGTATCATGTCATAATTTCATGGCGAACGTTCGTTTTCTTACAAGCTACTAAAATGGATATTTTGCATAAAACGGGAGTGTAGCTCGTACGCTGGAATAAACGCAGGCGAGGCCATAAAGTCTTACATGGTCATGAAAGCGGTTTTATTACGTTCCAAATACCCTAAGTTTTATGCCCACACTATAACCGTAAATGTCCTGAAAATGCCTTTCTTACGGCACAGGGATCAGCTCGGCCTACTTTGCCCGAGAGTTTATTAAATTTTTTTCTTTTGACTGATGGATAATTTTATTGGCCTGGATATGCCACCTATATGTATATTTGAGTTTGGTTCTCTTATTTGTTTTTTCCTGCTTTCATTCGGATCAGAATACGAACCGGACGGTGGAATGGGGCGCAGTGTAGAGCAGGACCTTTGTTTGCAGCAATTCCGCTTAAGCTGTCAACTATCTAAGATACGACGCTGCAAGGCATTACAGGACTTTTATAACAAATGATGGCAATAATGCCTCAGGAAGATCGTATAAGAAATGACAGGTATAGCCTGGGAATGGAATAATTTGTGTTCGACTTTGTTGCGGGATCTATATTTCGGCTTTCGAAGGAGGTTGGGTGCTCTGCATGTCATTCTAATGTGTGATGCGACCTGGGAATCGTGTTTTTTATGCCTTTTTGATGGTCGAGAAACTAAATCATCAGAAATTAATTCATCAAACGTTTGATTTTAAAAGACTTATTTTTTCTTTAAAATTGGAATGATGAAATCATCGCTATTGTCAAGATTAATTATCCATTAATTATCCACAGTGTATGGGTGTCTTGAAAAGTAGTGGATGTCATTATCCTTTTTTTAGACGTAACACTTTTAAGGTGTCTAAAGGGTGGTCCAACTAAAACGCACGTTGATAATTGTAAATAGAACAAACATTTTCAGAGAATTATCTTAATATTTTTTATCATGATAGAAGGATTTATCACAATTATGTTGGTAACAAAATATTGCCCAAATGCTCGCCACGGCTTCCGTGGGATACCACTATCCGAAGGTCCATATTTTCAATGTCTCTGAGACATAATTGAGGTTCAATGTCGTTAATGTGCCGAATTATCTCATGGTTTAGCTCTGGAATTGTTCTTGGCTTACCGTCGTACATATTTTCTTTTGAATATCCCCAAAGAAAGAAGTCCAACGGTGTCAAATCACATGATCGTGGCGGCCAATTAACATCGCCACATCGTGAGAAAACACGGCCATTGAATTTCTCGCGCAAAAGAGCCATTGTTTCGTTGGCTGTGTGGCAAGTGGCACCATCCTGTTGGAAGCACATGTTATCCAGGTCCATATCCTCAATTTCTGGCAACAAGAAGTTAGTTATCATCTTGCGATAGCGAACACCATTCACGATAATTGCTTGGCCTAGCTCGTTTTCGAAGAAATACGGCCCGATGACGCCGCCAGCCCAATGTTTTCAATGGGCAGTGTTTTCCGCAGAACGACCTGGGCGAGCATGGGCAAGTATTTTCACATTTCCTACAGACCCGGTTTGTTGAAATTTGCGCACAATTCTACCGATTGTGGACACATTTGGTCGATTATGCTGACCAAAAAAATCACGAAGTGCACGAAATGCATTTTGATTTGAACGCCCATTTTCGTAAAAGCCTTCAACAATCTTAACGCGCTGCTCAGTTGTGTACCTCTCCATGGCTGAATTTGTCGAACACTGAAACAAAAAAGTGTCAAATTAAGTTGGGCAAAAAAACTTGACGTTAAGGTGTGACTTATAATTAACATCGTGCATTATGGCCAGACGGTAGACGACGTGGCGTAGTGGGTAGGTGGGTCGATTCCTACGCTCGATGTTTTCGGTTCGATTCCAGAAAAAACACCAAACATTTTTACACGGCTCCACCTCTTTCGAATCACTGAAAATGCTCAAAGACTATAACTGTCTAGAAAAAGCGTCTCAATTACGCCGTTCGGAGTCGGCATTGAACTGTAGGTAACACGAGTGGTTGCTGCGAAGCTAGGCCCAGGTGCACCTCGAACTGTAGCGCCGCCATTATTATTATTATGGTAAGACCAGCATTTGTGAGCAATAGTCTTTGCCTTCCAGCTTTATTGCGACCACAACTGAAATGTCGTTAGATCAATGAGAATAATAAACCTTGCAAGACAAATATCGTCCACTTGGACCAACTATAGTTCTGACGCAGATTTCGTTTATTTACCGTATGTGATCGCAAGCGACTGGATGGTGCAGTTGGTTAAGTGCCTGTCCCAAGTTAGAGGGGTCCCAGGTTCGAATCCCAGTGAAATCGAATCTGTTCCAGTCATCATTTGCCGTTGGGATCAAATTAACGGCACTGGAGTAGGTTGCTACCTGGCAGTACAATGGACCAGTTTTGAGTCTGAGCGCACCATTGTAGCGCTTCAAAATCTCAAAAAAAAAAAACATGTGATCGCAGTGAATTGAAGTACAGAGGATGCTCGATATAGTGAACTATTAAAAACCAGTCCTCTTCACTGGAGCGAGATTGTTCATTGTAACGAGCGTGGGCTGCTTGGAGCAAATTTCTTCAAAATGCATATGTTTTGAAGTACAATTCATCGAAAATAAAATATAATTCCAATTTTTGCAATAACTAAAAACAAGCCAATATTTATAAAAAAAGAATATTTTGTTTTTAACAAAAACCCGTAAAAAAAACGTAAAACGCAACAAAAATAATACATTCTATACACAAGCAACAGGCATTTTTAATTGCTTCAAACAACCCCAAACTGCGTACCATACACATAACATAACTAATCGTGCAAGATTCTCGCATAATACGGTGAGTAGAACGAACGGTATTAAATTTTGTGTGGTCACTCTATTGGATTGTTCACTATATCGAGCGTCCACTGTATTTCTTTTGAAATGAAAGAAATGCAGCCTCAGTCGTCGTCGTCATCTTCAGAATACGCGCCTAGCTTTTGCAGCAACCACGTGTACTAGTGTTCTCGCACTCTGTCGTATAGTACGTCTGGTGTTCAGCTAATCACGGTGTACTAATACTCGTATATTAAATTAATCCAGGACACGGCTTGTTTAACTCCCTAGTAGCAAGATTACCTTTTCTGTGTCAGATGACCACCGCTTGTTGTATTGCTAATTACTTTCAACTGTGTTTTGTATGCCTGTGTTATAAGTAATAACGACTTCAGCGACTTAAAATATATGTGCCAAGTGCAAGACTTTTTATCTAAATTGTATACTTTGTGTTTTATTTTTAAATCAGTCAAAATCGGTTACAACGACCTTCAAGGGACCGACGAATTTGGTCGGATATTTCGTTATAAAAGATTTCTTATGCTATTGGATTACATACAATGGAGCCCAGGCAGGACCTTAGAATTTTGTCGTTTTAACCGATGTCGTTATAAGCGATTTTGACTGTATATTTAAATCATTGATTTACGTTTTTCTCCTTTAATCCCAACAGGTAAATTATTTCACAAGCTAAAGTGCATACTATCACAGTGGTGGTCTGAACTGCATTCCTGTGTCCTGGCATTCACTAATCTTCTCTCCACATTTTTTATGTTCATTAACATCACTTCGCAGTTTTGCTTACCCGTGAGATTATTGTGAATGCCTCGGTAAGTTTCGCTCTGCCACAAACCTCCCGTCGGGGAGAGGGTCTTATATTTTAAAACAAACTTGTTTAAGGTCAAAAATCACAAAGGATGTGCAAATGTACACATATCCTAGTTTGAGACTCTTCCTCATTTAAGTAAATCAACATTCTGCAAAAAAGGAGGTGGATTTTTTATGCGCACTCGCGGGATTTCGAGTAATCCTTTAGCTGTGTGAAAGCGGGAACAGAACTGCGGACGAACGGAGAAAAAGTTTTTTTTTGCTTACTTAGTTATTCTGTTTTTCATATGGGGATTATGCCATAATTTTTTTCAAATTCTTATGATTTTTGATTTATTTGCAGTGATTTACATTTTAAATGGATGTCGTTTATGCATAGAGAGTCTGACAGGAGAGTAAATAACCATAGAAATAATTCAAGGGGTTTATGACTTGAAGTTTTGCTGATTTGACATTTGTCGCTGATCTATTTTGTTGCTTTGGGGATGATGCTGGTGTTCTTGTTTGTGAGGAACACACAATTTGTATGAATTCAGCCCACAAACTTGCTTTACTTACTCTGTGGAAAAAATAAATCATCACAATTTACTGGGTAATTCGCAGATATTTATACAATAAATTGAATTTTTTTAATTGTCTTATTTTTTAAATGCCCTCTAGGGAATACCATTTCGTTTAAAATTAATAAATAGCGAATGTTGAGTTAAAAATTTCATTGAAATATGCTTCATCGGCTAAAAATTAATCCATATCTCATTAAAGTTTTAGCCGCAGTAAAAATAAATAGAAAAAAAAAAATTGTTTTTTGATTTACATTTTCCTTACACTTTATTTCAAAAATTAAGTACAAAAAGTTACAAATACAAAAACGATATCGATAAGTTCAGCATCGTTGCCTTAGGCTGATGAGCTGTAAGTCACCTGCTTACGGACATTCAATGGCGAAAGATTATCCCTAATTGACTGCAAAATTCCAATTGGGATCTGAAAAAAAAGATGACAATTGAGAACATGAAAATAATCGCTGGAAGATAGTGAACTTACGTTGAACCATTGATTGAGGGATCCAGGAGTTACTTGAACGTTCTTCTCGACTACTTGGTATCCATCTGGATTTTCTGACGAATTTTTGATCAGAGTGGGCTGTTCATTATTTACCCTCTTCACAGTTTTGTAAGTTGTCCTGACTTTTTTTGTAATCTGAGCGTCTTCACCATCGAATCTCTGTAAAAGCAAAGGTTACTTTTGTTATTTGAATTCGAAGAGAATTTTAGGACTGTATTTATTGTATTCTTCCCCGGCCCATTGTGCTGGGAGTTTCCAGAAGTCTAAAAACTATATCTAGATAAAGCTTTGAAAGTGGGGAATGGGGCATTACACGTCTACACTCAAATGAAGATGACCTATGATCCAAGAGAAAAACCAAATTCATACATGTACATACTTGTCGACATAAGCAGAGGAAGTGTCGAAACGTAGCTTTTGTGTCATCATTTTTGAAGGTGTGACGTTTGTTGAAAAAGGAGGTGTTATTTAGCAGGGTTCATATATGTAGATCAGTGTCTTGTGCACTTATTAAGAAATGAACCAACAAAAAACCCCAAAATGTGTTTGACAGACAGCAAGGGTTTTCAACTAAACACTTTCAATTTCCTTTTTGAACCAACTAATCGAGACCTTCAATGTTAAAAGGGTTTTACGCAAGGCGACGCGCATTCATGTGACTTTTTTGACAGGCGTTCGCACAGAATGGCAGAAAAGAAATTATAGGCGATGTTAAGGAGACTTATTTCAAAGAAGATCGTGCAAAGACACACAAGCCAGCACTAGAAGCACCATCTTCTATAAACAATCTTCTCTAAACCTGTGTAACTACACGGGACCAATGCCTAAGAAGACTGGACCATGTACAGTTTTCGACTCTGAGCCTATTTTGAAACTGTAGTTCCTCTCCACTAGAGAGAGAACAATAGCATGTGCAGTACGACCACGATTTTCCGATTTGGTTAGGCGCATGTACCAGCTCATCTGTAAATAATGTCGGAGGAAAACATGCCCGATGAGTATCATTTGCCCGATATACAAAAAAAGAGACCCTCTTGACTGCGCCAACTATCGAGGGATAAGTCTCCTTAACATCGCCTATAATTTCTTTTCTGCCATTCTGTGCGAACGCCTGTACCCTTTCGTCACGAATCTGATAGGTCCGTATCAGTCAAAAAATGACTTCTATACATTTAGCACTGGTACGGAGTCAGAATCGAAGGTTGGTCATTTAGTTCTTGTGTTGAATAGTATTTTATTAGTTTTGGTTCGAGTTAAAACTCAGACAACAGCCTGTAGTCCAGAGCTCATGAAAATCATGATTTAAATCAACGACGTCCGATGCATACTCGAAGGTGCCACCGGAAATACTAATTTGTCCACATACGTAACAATTTATACTCCAAATCAACGCAAGATCCTTGATTGTTTAGTTGAAAAGATTATACTTAATATACATGATAGTTTAATTCAAATTTAATAAATGACATAAATATATAACAAAAAAAACCACCACCATCCCTTTTTTATAGATTTTATTTAATGTATGATTTAAAGATAAAATTAAAAAAGAAGCACAGTAAGAAAAGAAAAAATATTTTTTTATTGATTTTTAACAACAAATATGAGCTAAGCAAGGAAAGAGAGTTCCAATAAAAATCGAATTATTTTATGCTTGCCAGTAAAACCCAGTAAAAATGGTAAAGATATTAACAAAATCGTTAAGTTAAGATTCATCGTCCCGAGGGAATAGTAAGTGACCCAACCGATTTTTGAATTGCCTCCAAAATTTCTATGGGTATCTGAGAGGATAAAATATAGAAATTGCACTGTCGAAGTCGATGGAAAATAGTGAACTCACATTCAAGGCTTTAGCGGCTTCTTGAGGATTGATTTGCCTTTGCTTCCTAGTTATTTTGAATTGGTTTTTAACTTGGACATCAAGAGTTTTAAAACCCTACGAGAGAGAGAGCTAGTTAGGGTTTTCTTTTTCATGATTTACGCGAATGGGGGCTATAGTGCGTTCCTTGCACTACTCACTACTTCGGCGGTATCATTTGACTACGAGGTGATTAAGGCATTTGAATATAAAAACAACTGCTTCACGGGAAGGCTACAAGGTGGCGCAAAATTAATCATCCTATCGGAAGATGTTACAATTTTTTGCAAATGGCGTCTTACGTCAATCATATTTGACATTTGTGAACTAGACAGCTGCAGTATACAAACAGACAAGTAGTGGAGTGATATACTTCGCAAGTTTGTAGATTTTTTTGACCAATAATCGGTCGGTGTTGTTAGCGCAGCGTGGATTTCGATGTCGATTTCCTAATCGTGTCGCGCCAACTGGGCAAATTCCGGCGCTTTACCACTCGACTCGAACGACTGGAACCATATGAGACCATGCAGGGCGTGGCCGCTATCGGACTGGTCGTTCGGTCGAGAATATCGCGGCTGTTGTTGTCGATGTCGCTGAGAACGAAGAAACATCAACCAGATCACGGGCCACGCAGTTAGGCATCACCAGACGGACCCTACAGCGAATTTTAGTGAAAGAGTTACACATGTTCCCATACAAAGTGGAAACAGTGCATCAGTTAATGCCTCCTGACCGTCAGTCGCACTCGAATTACTGTCAAGCCATCCTCAATCTCAGCAACGAAGAGGACGATTTTGTGCCATGATCATGAGCGACGAGGCGCATTTCCACTTAAGCGGTTACGTCAGTAAACAAAATTTTCATTTCTGACGTACTGAAAATCCACGTGTGGTGCAGGAAGAGCCATTTTTTTAACTACACTGGACCTCTCAGACTCAAAAACTGGTCCATTGTACTGCCAGGTAGCAACCTACTCCAGTGCCGTTAATTTGATCCCAACGGCAAATGTTAACTGGACCAGATTCAATTTCACTGGGATTCGAACCTAGGACCCCTCTAACTTGGGGTAGGCAGTTAACCAACTGCGCCATCCAGTCGTGCGTGAACGCAGTGGTCTTCTCTTCACGAAGAGCCATAACATCCACTCAACATCCATCTCCATCTTTGAAGATCATTCCTCCATCTTTGAAGATGGATGTTGAGTTGATGTTATGGCTCTTCGTGAAGAGAAGACTACTGCGTTCACGCAGGAGGAATGATTGGGCCGTATTTTTTTGTTGACTCTGTTACTGGCGAACGCTACAGGGCCATGATAAGAGACTTCTGACTGCCGGAAATGGATGAGCGGTGCTTAATAAATATGCAGTTTCAACAAGACAGTGCAACCGCACACACAGCAACAGTTACAATAGATATTGTGAAGGAAGCTTTTCCTGTTCGCGTAATCACACGTTTTGGCGAGTTGACATGGCCAGCAACATCGCCCTATTTAACCACCCCAAACTTCTTTCCCAAGCAGGAACGCAGGGCATGGAAGGGTGCCGTGTCTCAGGCAGAGACCCTTCACGGGTCGGGAGCCCGCTAAGTAGACTTCTTTGGGACTGCTTGAAGTCACGGGTTTATGCCAACAAGCCCCAGACAATCGCAGCCTTAACGCAGAAGATTCGACAGGAATGCGAACAGTTATCACCGGAAATCTTGTGGAAAGTCATGGAAATGCGATAAAATAGGCAGAAATGTACATCAACACTGGCGGCAGCCACTTGGCGGATATCATCTTTTCCACTTATCATAATTATTGCTATGAGTACATCGAACGTTTTTTGAATATTCCTTAAAAATGAAGCCCGACCGATCTGTCAAGCATTCATCCGACCAAGTCCGTCCGACTTGCAGGATCATGTAAACCCCCATAAAAACATGTGCAATAAAATGAATTAAAGCAGCGATGAATCTGAAATTTGTGACGCATCAGCAAGATCTTCGTATCTGAGAAGGCAGCAGATGCTAATGTCGATGGAAACCAATCTTGTCCATATGACGGTTTTCATTTTCATGAGTTATTAATGCTGGTTGCTTCAATTGTTGTTAGGAACTCACATTTTTACTCCACTGTACCTCTGTGGATCAATCTCTTCTCTAACTACGACTTAAGCTAAACAACGCCACCACCCAATCAATCACCAACCTGACTTAGTACCGGCTCGTAAATAACTTGCTTGCGCAAGTGATGTCTATGTGCCGGGTGTTTGTGACGACGTCCAACAGTTCGCTGGACATTCTTGACAATGACAAGTCCTGCGTCACTACCACCATTTGAACTTGCCACCCCCGCATTCGGTGTTAAATCAAAAGAACTCTGGACAATATTCAAATCTGATCCAGACGGCTTTTTGGGAAACAGAATTCTAGTTGTTTCACTTGACAATGAACAAGCTTCACTTGAATACTTACACTCTCGACACCAGGGTACTTCTTTGGTGGCTTGATCTTCTGCACTCCGCCCTCTTTTGGCAGATCGGTTGGCACGAGCAATTCCTCTGAGCCATCGGGGGCACCTCCTCTGCTGGTAATTGTCTTGGTTACAGAGTTGCCATTGGAGTGAGCTTCAGCGCCGATTAAACCACGTTGATTTGGACCAGTGTTGCCTCCCAGAATTGCGCTGGCTCCAATGTCATCACTTGCTTGAGCTCCAGCATATGCCCGGCCACCAGCATCACCTGTGGAGAAGGAGAGAAGAAGAATGTTTCAGTTGGGAGTGCTAGTGTTTCGACCTGCCTACTCGCTCCTTTCTTATAAATTCGAACATTTGATGGATATTCAATAGAGTCGCCGAACGATCACCGATCTCAGCGAATGTTTATCTCAAACGACCGAACTGACATGCAAGTCACAACAGGGTGTTTTTAATGAGCAATTTGAAAAGATATTCAGTGTTTCCACGTCCCTCCTATCCTGTCTCCAACTCGCATTTCGACCTTCGAATGCAAAGAGCGATCATTTAAAGCAGCAACATCATTAACGGCATCTACAAGCACCCTGTCACTGATTACACATTTCAATGGGAAGCCTATTCAAACTATTATCAGCTTCACGACGCTTCTCCGGCCCAAATTTAAAAGCAGCTAATTAATTTCTGGTGAAATAAATAATTAACCGTCTGCCGATATCCATCCAACTTCCGCGTGGCATCAAGTGCGCCTAAGCCATCAGGTGTACTCCTGAGATTACCCCCTCGTTGGCCGATTAAACTGTTATCTCAGTGGGAATCGCTTTCCGAATCAAATAAATGAATGAATGAATCACGACTGAAGTTCTCCAATTAAGTGCTTACAGAATGTGACTTTGTTTTTCTAGACTGATGAGTAACCGATGCCTTATCTCACGTCGTCTTATCAGCCTTCACACAAGGCAACATTTTGATTACGTTTGATTTCAGATTCTTACCATTTACGAGCCCACCAATTCCAGCTGCTGCTCGCTGTCCGAATGGGGTTCCAGCCGATGCACTTAATCCGCCATGGGCTGCGTTTCCGGTTAACAAGCCTCCAAGCCCAGCCTCAGCGTTGTATCCAGCAAAGTTGACTCCGATTTTTCCATCTTTGAATGTGACGAACTGAAAGCAATTAAAAGTTGGTATTGAATAGATGTCTACACACGAAATTCATTAGAGGAAGTAATTTTGGAATCGTTTAAGTTCACTTAGGTTTTCACTAATGATCGTAAGGTCGTATGTTTTATAGCTCCACTGTGATCTTTAAACCCGTCTGCATGTCGGTTGGGTTGTTTATGTTTACATATAAGGAAATTGAACTTGAACTAGATAAGTGCTTCGACGAAAATGAAGCCCCTTTCCGTCGCTTGCCACTTTAAAGTTTTACTCACAGAATGTGTATGCTGTCATTGACAGCCTGTCAATTCTGTAACATCGGCCCGAGAAATGGGATTTGATGCTTGAATTTATGATAAATGTCTGTTCGTGAGTGTAGTTGTTTAAATGAATGTGATGTTTGTTCGAAACGATGCTAGTTTTCCAATGATTTAAGTGCGCGAAATGTTATTTTCGTCGAGCTTTATGTTTGTCGTATGAGCTTGAGTAAAATTCAACTGCTGTCTAGTACTATACGCGCTACTTTATGTTATCAATCTTATTTAATGCATTGTTCTGCAGAGATTTGAATGAGTGATGATCGCAGCCTATGTCCTAACTATAGGACGCGTACATCAGGATCTATAAAATTATTATGGACCAATACGGTCCGTTTCTTTTCAATCGCTTGGAGTTTTCAATCAAGTTTTTTCACAATTGAAGCTACACTGCCATCACGCAGGTAATAATAATAACAATAATAGCGGCGCTACAGTCCGAGGTGAACCTGGGCCTAGCTTCTCAGCAACCATTCGTGTTGTGCGTGCTATTGTTCTCCCACGAGTGGAGGGGACCTACACTTTAATGCCGACTCCGAACGGCGAGATTGAGAAGCTTTTTCTAGACAGTTATACTCTTTGAGCATGGAAATCAATGCTCCGGCCTGGAAAGTCTTCAATCCACCCCCGAGGGACGGCGCAGTAGAGAAAGACCATGACTCAGGTGGAGCACGCAAGTGGAAAGGGACCTCAACCAACTGTGCGTGGGAAACTGGAGGCAGCTAGTTAAAGATAGAGCTGGCTGGAGACGCTTGTTGATTGAGGCCCAGGTCCACCCTGGACTGTAGCGCCACATTAAGTAAGTAAGTAAGGATGACATTTACTTTATTGATCGAACACAGCCAGCCATCAATAAAGCGTTTGCCGGCATTGAAATGGAAGCACCCAAAATGTGGCTGACGGACCCCCAATATCGAGGATCTATGACGACACAGCTAAAGGGTGGTCCAACCATAGTGCACGTTGTTAATTGTGAGTCACACCTTAACGTCAAGTTTTTTTGCCCAACTTAATTTGACATTTCTTTGTTTCAGTGTTTGACAAATTCAACCATGGAGAGGTGCACAATTGAGCAGCGCGTTAAGATTGTTGAAGCCTTTCATGGAAAATGGGCGTTCAAATCAAAATGAATTTCGTGCACTTCGTGATTTTTTTGGTCAGCATAATCGACCAAATGTGTCCATAATCGGTAGAATTTCCACATTAGGACAAATGAGAGTCCACGAGTGATTGTTGAAAAGCCGATGCATCCACAAAGAGTGACATTTTCGTGCCGTTTATGGGCTGGCGGCGTCATCGGGCCGTACTTTTTCGAAAATGAGCTCGGCCAAGCAATTACCGTGAATGGTGTTCGATATCGCGAGATGATAACGGACTTCTTGTTGCCAGATATTGAGGGTATGGACCTGGACGACATGTGCTTCCAACAGGATGGAGCCACTTGCCACACAGCCAACGAAACAATGGCTCTTTTGCGCGATAAATTCAATGGCCGTGTTATCACACGTCGTGGTGATGTTAATTGACCGACACGATCATGTGATTTGACACCGTTGGGCTTCTTTCTTTGGCGATATTCAAAAGAAAATGTGTACGACGGTAAGCCAAGAACAATACCAGAGCTAAAGGATGAGATAATTCGGCACATTAACGACATTGAACCTCAATTGTGTCTCAGAGTCATTGGAAATATGGACCATGAGGTATGCCACCGAAGCCGTGGCGAGCATTTGGCCGATATTTAGTTTCACACATAATTGTGATAAATCCTTCCATCATAATAAAAAATATTAAGACAATTCTCTGAAAACTTTTCGTTTTATTTACAATTATCATCGTGCGTTTTCGTTGGATCACCCTTTATAACTGCAAGGTAATAAATTACTTCGCCTACCTCGGCTCGTTACAGAGATAAAACGCAAAATAACTCTGCTAATCGTTGTTTTTCGGTCTCAAAATGCAACTGAGTATAGAATAGGATAGAAAGAAAAGAATCTTCTTTCGAAAGACCAAGTTGACTTTGTATAAGACATAGACCATCCCAGTTCTGCTTTGCGGCTCAAAGCCATAGACAATATCCAAAGCGGATAAAGATGCTTTTGGCATTTTCGAGTAAAAATTTCTGCACAAGATCTTTGGTCCAATTTGCACTGATGGGGTTTGGAAAAGATGATTTAAACACGAACTATGCAGCGAAATGTGACGTCGTGGACGTGTGGGACTCAATACATCTGTGGTGTGTTCTTAATAGCTTTAACGCAAACACACTCCAAACTCCACTTCACGAACGCTATCTTATTCTAAATATAAAGGGCCATTTCAAGTCAAACCTCCTCAAAAGCTCTTGAGGCCCAATTAGCCCTTTTCAAAGAAGGTTCTTCCGACTCTTCTCGAGTCATATTTATCTCGAAGATAAGTTCCCTTCCCTCCCCAAAAAAATAAAACATTAAGAAGCTTATTTATCGTAAATTGAAATCACGTCTAGAGATGGGTACTTCACCTGACCCTTTCGAAAATATTTCTCGGAAATGTGATAAGAACGCAAGAGCCAGACGTTTGTTTTTTTTTTTAATTCGGGAATTGCCACTTGCTCGTTGGCGTGATATCAGAGAAGATAAGATAAGATGGCAGTGATTCATTGGATTGAATCGACTGGTCGTATAAATAGTCAGCCGACTGCAGATGGAGGATTCAGTAACAGTAGACAACTCTTAAAAAGCTATCGAAATGAAGAACGTTGGTACAATTGTTTTCGCCATCTTAGTCGCCTGTGCTGCGACATCATACGCAATCACCAGCACATGGGGAACTATTTCATCGAAGGACAAGATTCTGCTTTCGGAGAGGGTTTACAACTACTCATCGCCATATGGAATCTACAGGAATGTGCAGTTCCCGAAATATGTAAGTCCGCTTGACTGACAGAGACTTGAGAGTGTTCTTGACCGACTGTTTTATTTTTAGGGCAAGACGAATAAGGTGAAGATAACTGGTATTCAGGCGGTTGATTATACATACAATACTACCGCCAGCTGGGCTACACTGATCGCCGGTGGACCTGGATTCACCTACACCACCTTGACCTTCCAGAGCAGGCCCTACTATGGTCTTGACTATCAACTGGTCATCTATGGGAAATAAGTGACGATCGAATGACGAATTTGAATGAGAGGCTGATTATAAAGGGCTGTGAATGGTATTTGTACAAATAAACTTGCCGGACTTGAAAATCAAGATAATTAAGGCGCCAGTAGCATTTAACTGATAGCAGTCTGATTGAAATTGAATCATTCAATTGGGTTGGTTCCAACTTTATCAGCTTGTTCGAGAGCTTCCACTGATCTGATAACGATCACTTAAGGGGGGGTGCGAATTTTGTATGAGAATGCAAAATTTTCACAACATTCTATTTAAATGAGATTATTTGCTGGTGTGGTTCTAGGAATGTGAAAACCGGGTTTCAGATTATTGGCAATGCACTTGGTGTTGTGATAGGTTGCAAATGTGTTATGTGGAGTTTACATGCATTTCTGGAACAGACTTTATCACTAATTGGTTCTAAGAATGTGGAAATCAGTCTCCGTATGTAAGAGCGCGAATGATATGACTGTATATTGCGTCTTGACATCTGGTGTTTCTTCGTGCATAAGAAACAACTGATTCAAAAAGCTCCTTCCCGAAAAAACAAACTTGTCTTTAGGTAGGTAGGTTGAGAGGTGCTTTTACGACTGATATCACAGCTCTCTTAGACCAACAGCTTGTGTCCATTGTGCCCTGGGATATATCCTGTGAGACCTACAATACCTCTGCTGATTAGAACCACGCAGATTATTGAATGCATCTCAGAGGCGCTTCAGCTCTTATTCTTATTCAGATCATCCAGCTCGTCGGAGACCTGAGACCCATCTAACTTGAGGCAGGCACTTAACCACAGCGATGTTTTGAAAACCGATATATCGCCGATACATCGATGGCAAAACTGTCAAATATCGACATCGTTTATTCATTTTGTTAAGCATTGCCCAGATGTGTTATATATAAAATATGCTTGTATTTGTGTAATAATAATGGGGTATAAAAGAGCTAGAGATGCGCAATACAATGTAACTTTGTCGTATCTTAGCCTCTCCTAGTCTAACATCCTACTCCGAACTTTCAAGTGGTACACCCTGGGCATCGAGCAACCCTCAAGGAGACTGGATATCCAACTCCTATGGAACTGTTTCGGCATGTTTTAGCTGGATGCGAAAGCATAGCAGACCTTGTGTCAACAGCCAAACTAGCGCCTGTTCACCAAGAGAATGCGACTGGGAGCGGTTGTCGGTCTTGGAGTAAGCGAATCGCTATATAAACGTGTATGAAGGGCCCGCTCGGAAACCCAAATCCCGAACTGTAGTATCCTCCAACGTCACTTTGGGTTTTTCGTTGGCCCGATAAGCCACAAAGTAATAATCTAGTCACCAACGAAACGGAAGACAACAAAGGTTTTTGGGTTGAAACTGGTAAGACTAGCATATTTTGTTGTTTAGGTACATCGTAAAAGTAGCCACCAATTTGTTTGATGAAGAAGATAAATAAAACATCGGAAAACCATCGATTTAAGAACGATGTTGCATCCCTACATACCAGACAGAAGACAGCTACAGACACACCTTGTCTAGCATGTAAGTTAATGAATTGCATAACTAATAACAATACAAAAAAAAAAAATAAGTGCATGCATCGTTTCGCACTCATTAAGCGCCATACCTATTTTTGCTGCTTTCGTTTCCATGACAGCAAATGCATCATTGACGGCTCGCTGTCAATGTCATCCGCGTATGCCAGCAGTTGTCCTGATTTTTGGAGGATCCTGGCTCAAGTCCTGGTCAGTGAGTTGTGCACGATCTTCTCAGAAATAATGTTGAACATGACAGCGCGTCGCCTTGTCGAAGACATTGAATTCGTCACCGACATTGATGGAGCAGCCATAGTTCACCATCGTCATCCTACACACGCAGACGAAGGACTGTCAAAACTAAACACGTCATTTCATAGCTCGTCTCTATACATGCGGTCCCATGCGACCTTGAAATCGAAAGACATGTGGTGGGTTTCGATCTGAATGTCTTGGGTCTTTTCCAGGATCTGCAGTGTGAGGATTTGGTTTGTTGTGAACTTCTCTGGTCGGAAAACACAATGACAGAAACCTATCAGATTGTTGTCAAACCATTTTAGGGGTTCACACAAAATCGAAGAAAAGATGCTAAGTAGACTGATTCTTCGACAATTTATGCAGGAGTTTTTTGTGAATCAGGCAAACAACACTGAGATTCAACTCATCAGACATTCTTTCGCCGATCACCGTATCATACGCATTAGCTGGCGGTTGGGCTGAACCTAATTACCCCGGCTGGTTTAAAGCTTTCGATACACAGTCCGTCAGCAGCTTTGTTAGACTTTAGTCTCGATATTGCTGCCGTGACTTTGTCTCAATCAAGATCAGCCGCTTTTCAAAACAGGTTAGACCTACGCAATTGGATAACCAACTCCGAGTGCGTTGACCACGATGTCTATCACAACTCAACAGAACATCACTCTCAGGCTTCTGTAATTGGATTGGGATCTTCTGAATCTCCTCGAAGATCTCTTAATCCTTCGACCTTTTCTTAGATAGTTCCATAAAGAGAATAGATTACCCGTTGTCAGATGTCAGCTAACCCAGCTCCTTTTTCGGGCTTGCCGCCCAAGTTTCTGTCAAATGTGACAACGAACATTTTTGAAGTGCGTTGTTGTTGACTTATGCTTGCTCACTGTATCAACCAGCAAATACCAAAGTGACCGCTTCACGGATATATGCGTACAATATGTTTAGCAGGTAATAAATGGGTTGTCTTTGAAATTCGTCGCACGAATTGAATAATTCTATTCGCTGAAGTGGAATCACCTTCAAAATCTGATCGGACATTCAAACGTCTTGGAACGAAAAACATTTACTTTTGAGTGGCACTTAACTGTTCATTTCTCACAAAATCACATAAGTAACCATCATTACTTATCCACTCCCAACAGCAGTCAACACAAAGGGGTAATAATTGATGGCAACACGTGCCAAGAGGCAATTAGAAACCTCAAGAATACTGCCGTTGATGTAATCCAACTCCAATCGCGATTAAAGCAAAACGCCAACTATTGGCTAAGCTAGTATCCATAATTCTCCTCTGAAGATAATTAAGAATCGAAAATGTACCCACTCACGTTCGTGTTTCACATATTATCTTTGCATCTTTCACAGCATCGGCCCATTCCCAAGGCAACATCTTGGAGTGGGTCTCAGGTAGGGGAGTAAAGGTTAAGAAGCAATCGCAGCCAGGCCCGTCGAAAAGTAACACGCTATTAAAAATTAATTAACACAACGATGCTTAACGCAAATTCATTAAGCAACTAAAGAAAGACTAATTAAACAAACCATGGCATCCCTGTATCTCTGACAATTAAAGCCAACTAGTTCTGAGGCAGTTAGACAACAGTAGCAGGTCTGAAGCAGTATATTTCATTGGAATAATTGACTGGTCGGTAGGTCATACTGGCTCACATTAGAATCAGCGATCAATTAATGGTAGATTATGCATCGTACGAGTAACTAATGATTGGATCTGCGTCAAGTCTGGGGTTTAATATAGAACCGGAAATAACACCGGCGTCTGCAGTGTTAATCTTGGCAGAAATGCAGTTCACATTGGAATCATTTGAAGGACGACTTGATTTGTATACAATATTAATTTCAAATGAATTCATGGGAAGGCTTAGCTTTGAGCTCAATTCACTCGTGAAACTCCTTCCCATTTTGAATGGTAGGCATTTAAGGGATTGCTTCTTCGATGATGCAGTGGAAATTAACTGCCTCTCTGTGCACGATAGCAATTTTAATCAAGCGGAAGCGGTTGCTATCAATGCATGGAATGTTTTGTATTTCGTTTAATTTTAAGCAACTTTATGAGCTTCGGAAAGTGAACAAGTGTGATGAGTAGTTTTAGAATTTGACGATTGTACCGAAAGACCAAGACGAAAACATGCGTCTTCGAAGAAAAGAAAAAATGCCCGGGCCATATAAAGCGCATGGAGAACTTAACTCCGGCCCAAAGCTAACTTGGGACCCTGAGACTCTGAGAATCTAAAACCATGAGACTCTGATACAATGAGACCCTGAGACCGTAAGACCCTGAGAACTTGAGACCCTGAGACCCTGAGACCCTGAAACCCTGAGACCCTGAGACCCTGAAACCCTGAGAACCTGAAACTCCGAAACTCTGAGACCCTAAGACCCTGAGACCCTGGGACCCTGAGACTCTGAGAATCTAAGACCGCGAGACTCTGATACAATGAGACGCTGAGAACGTGAGACCCAGACACTCTGAGACCCTAAGACACTGAAACTCTGAAAACCTGAGATCCTAAGATCTTGAGACCTTAAGGCCCTAAGACACTGAGACCTTGAGACCCTGAGACCCTGAAACTCTGAAACTCTGAAACTCTGAGACACTGAGACCTTGAGACCCTGAGATCTGGAGAACCTGAAACTCTGAAAACCTGAGATCCTAAGACCCTAAGACCTTGAAACCCTGAGAACCTGAAACCCTGAGGCGATGCCGCTAAGGAGATTCTTAGTCGCTTCGAAAGAAAAGTCCTTCGAATTATCTTCGGTTCCGTATACACCACTCTTTCGACACGCAACGGAAGATGCCCGAATTTAACCTTCCGCAAGATAACGACTGGATGACACAGTTGGTTAAGTGCCTCCCCTAATTATGAGGGGTCCCAGGTTCGAATCCCAGTGAAAGCAAAGTTAATACGCTTTTGTGTTGAATAAAATTAGCAACAACCGTGCAGGGTTTAACGTTATCTCAACTAACCATCGTCTGTAGATATCATGGTCTTTAGCTAGCTCTTGCAACCAAAGTGTGATAGCTCGCAACTTGTGTCGTCTACAGATGTTTATCCTCAGGTGTCTTGTTACAGAAGCTAAATTCAAGATTTTTTGGGTCGGAGTTATTACATCCTTAGGCTCTAGAGAGCCTAACTGCCTAATACAAGGCAAGTCAGGACATATTGCAAAGACCATGGAATTTTCCAATGGGTTTCGAAAGTTCCCACAACTCTGCATGGTGCAGAGGACTGGTATAATCATATTCGTTTATGAGAAACTGACCTCTATTTCTCTTGAGCCGAAAGGAACAGCGACTGGCAAGAAGTGGCCTCCGGTTGACCTCTTCGACCGAATTATTCGCATAGCGCTGAACTTTACCAAAATTGTGTCAAATGTATCATCTTCTAGGGCATGTTGTTCAAATAATTTATAACCCAAAGGGACGAATTGACAATTTCCTTTGCTGGATTTCATTTTGCCGCAACTTTATTTAGTTTTTTTTTCCACGATTATTATGTAACAAATTGTTGTTAACTTACAAGTTATTCGGCCAACTATGGTTGAATAAAGAAATTGAACAGATTTTCTCATAGCATACGAAGGAGGTAGGTTATATTGAAGCGCCATCTTGAGAAGCCTCTTCTGAAGACTATTGTTTAGCCTGCGCATCACTTTAATTATATAATCAGCATTTGCTTTCAAGTTTCTGAGGTAGATTTGAGGAATATCAGATTCGACGTAAATGGCATATGAGGGAGTAGTTGGCGGGAGTTTGAAGATCCGTTTAAAGAAAAACCGTTGAACCGATTCACTCTCTTCAAAGTATTTATAGCTAAACACTTGGTTAGCGTAGCAGAGACATGCATTAACAGTGACATTTAACACTTTGAACTTTGAAGCACAGCCGATACGTTGGTTGCCAAAGAAGCTTCGCCACATTAGGTTAATGGCAGTTTTAGAACCTACCACTATTCCACGTATATGTGCTTTCATGTCTAGATTCGCCTTTATAAGAAAACCAAGGTAAAAAAACTCCTTGACAACTTCGATCGGCTCGCCCTCCAAAGTTCAGTCCTGCTACCCCTACCTGTGCCGAAGAACATAATCTTTGACTTTGAAGTGTTAATCTTTAAATTCCTTATGTCGCAGTAGCATTTCAATCTATTTATTTGGAACTGAAGAGTATGTGGGCTTTCAGTCAAAATAACTAAATCGTCAAAGAACTTTAACCTCAACTTCACCAACTCTGACTCCTCCCGGTAGATTATTTGCTATGTCATCTATGTAGAGAGCAAGTAAAAGTGGACTTAGCACACAGCCTTGTTGAACACCTGTCTGAACTGCAAAATAATCTGACATAACACTACCAGTCCATACAAACCCGTAGCCGAGGTTTGTGTGGTAAGTTTCTTGTAGACTCTAATAAAGAGTCCCAGGGTAGATAACTTGTACAACAAAGAATTTCAATACACTGTGTCGAAGGCCGCTTAAAAATCGACAAAGAAGGCGTATGGTTTCTTCCCCCTCTCTCTAAATCTCTAGCTATCGTTGTTAATGCAAAAATTTGGTCTACAGTCGAGAACCCTGCACGAAAACCTGCTTGGAAAACACTATGAGCGTGTAATTGACGAAGTTTTAAATCTCAAATCACTGGTGAGTATATCAAACATAAAGTTTACTGTGAAATTATAATACAATAATAATAATAATAATGGCGGCGCTACAGTCCGAGGTGGACCTGGGCCTAGCTCCTCAGCAACCACTCGAGTTGTGCGTGCTATTGTTCTGTCACGAGCGGAGGGGACCTACAGTTTAATGCCGACTCCGAACGGCGAGATTGAGAAGCTTTTTCTAGACAGTTAGTTATACTCTTTGAGCATTGTCAGTGACTCGAAAGAGGTGGAGCCGTGAAAAAATGTTTGATGTTTTTTTCGAGATTCGAACTGACGACCTCGAGCGTAGGAGTCGACGCACCTACCCACTACGCCACGGCGACCACTACTTACTCACACTTATACTGTGGAATCAAAACAAGGAAATCCATGTCAACTGCTTTAATTTAAATTTAAAGAATTTGTGAAAAGTGAAAAATTTATTTCAGAATAGTATTTCGTCGGACTTCTTTTTTTGCATGGGAAATTGTACATCCAATAATACAAAGTATTCGATTGTGTTAATCTACTCTTTCTCTGGTTCAAAAAAGAGTATGTACACCGTGACATGTCGCAAAACTATAAAAGTGTGTTTGAATATTGATTTTAGGTCAACAGACAGTCGCTTACACATCCATGTCAAACATGACTTTAATTGCAACTTCTTCTTCGGAGGCATATATCAACTCAAGAACAATGTTGGCTCATTGTATTATACACGACCAGAGATGTACATTGAAATGGAGAAAGATTTCAAAACTAAGACTCATTCACAATGTTTGCATCTTATTGAGTGGACCAATGAAGAAACAGACTTGGCTACAAATGATGGATCGGAATACATTTGCACGCAGTTTATGGTCAGGCAGACACGACAAGCAACTCGTTAAGTTTTGGCTTTTCCAAGACCAATGCAACATGCACCTATGGATTAGATCACCAAACCCTTTTTGCAGTCGTGGGCCAAACTTTAGTTGAGTCAACAAATTTTAAGTTCGCATCATTCACTGTTGTCAACAGACTGTTTTCTGTCCTCTTACAATTTGATTTCGTTTATTTCAACAAATGTCATGCGTCGTGGTGCAGCTTGAACATGCTGTAACTCACTTTTCAAGAAATCAAAATGTGTCATGGTTGAAGGATCTATTTTTGATTATTTTCTCTTTCCTCAGTTTTGCTGAAATGAACTGAAAGAGCAACAAAGACTTCTTTGGATTTCATTGAAACTATACCGTACAGTTTGCTTGATGATGCCTCATTTTTAAAGCACAGTTAAGTACAGTGGGAGAAATAAGTTCTTAATGCCATTAACCCTGTTCAGAAGTTATTCGCCTACTCTCCCAATAGGCGGTAGCACAATGGGTGCCTTTACCAATTCTACTCTTCTCTGCTTCATCGATAATCCAAGTCATTGCCTTCGGAATGGTGTATTTATGGCGACCAACCTTCGAACCAGAACTAAATCCAGTTCCAAAATAGACTAGGCGTTTATCGACTGCCCACACAAAGTGACCCACCTAACAAGGAAAATTCCAACACACCCTAGCGCTTTGTTTATCTTCTAGCCCCTCCACAAGCATATTCGCTTTACAATTTAGAATCAACGATTAAGACTGCAAAATTCAAATAAAAAACCACGAAAGATTTTATCTTGATGACAAACTCGCGACGCGCTCTGCATAATTATTTCCACGCAGTGTTGCGTTTTGATTTCTGGACACGCACCCGTCTGCAAGCTTTAACTTGACGAAAAGCTTTGACATCAAGCGGAAATGCGGTGAAATCGATCACCTATGAGTGCAGGGTTCCATGCCCCTTCCACTAGCCAATTACGAGGCTGTGTCCTATACTGTTAGATGAAACACAAGTCAGTATTTTATCTTTTTGCCAGATTATCACAACTCGTTGCGGAATTCAACTCATAATTAGGCCGGAACGGATTAGCGGCCTAATCACATTGGAATCAGTACAAACTGTGCGCTAATTGTGTTGCCATATCCAAAACCACTTTCGGTTAGGACCGAGAACCTCTCGCGAAAAGGCCAAATCGAAATTGAATTAAGCCCCCCATGGGACCGCTCATTACGCCAGTGTCCAAGCACTGCGGTGTGGTGTTTGTTATTGCGATGGAGCACAATGTGCAGAACAATGGATGGACTTTGTCTGACTTACCTGGGGAGAGGCTGCTACTGTAGCCACAGCCAAGACGCAGATTAGAAGCGACTGAATCATTATTAATTGCTGCTAAGTGGTAATTTATTCAATCCTCTGTCAGGAAATCACTGCAAATAGCTATCTAGTCCGACCGATAGAATATTTTATGAGCCAATGTTTTGTTTGAATGATTTTTTTATTCGCACTGATTCTAGAGTTCCATATGCGTTGGGATTGTCACACGCGAGTGGGTTTTAAAATTCGATTCGCTCGAACTGACAGATACAAGGCACTAGGATGAATATTAAGTATCGGTGTTGAACGCTCGACTGATCGACTCTTACTGACGGTTGGTGAATAGTCGTTTAAAACGTTGACTTAAAACAAGAAGTCCGAGCTGTGACTCGATTCTCTGTGATTGTTTTTTTTCGCTTGATTACATGACTGTGATGCGATAGTGCGATGGAGCGATGGAGTTGAGGAGACAATCTGGTTAGACCCGTATGTGGCCGTAATAGGTTAAGAGTGTGAACTAGTACGAATTGGCGGGCTTTGCAGGTGCATAAGCGTGCTATGGTTCTCGGTGTTGTATGCACGAGAGGGGCAAGAGATGGAGAAGACAGAAAGGAGGGGATAGGTGTGTGATAATTTATGTCTGCTATGTTGTGCTTTTTTTGCGCCGGTTTGGTGTGTTGCACGATGGATTGAGAGTAAACAGCTGGTGGCGTCTGTTGGTGGTATCTTTCCGCAGACTCGCCTTACAAGTGTCTGTGCATTCGGCGTCTGTTGAATGTCAGTTTTCATGAGGAAATCAGAGAAATGCTGGGAAACCACTTCACTTGGTTGAGCACAACATTTCGGTTTCGTTGAGCAAAACAAACAAAAAGTTGATTGTCCTTTTGCAATGATTTTGTTTCTCGGTCAGTATTTCAAGAGGCAAAGACATACTGAAAAGCTTACTTATTTTCCGTAGTGAAACTGGTAATTTATGGTCTCTCATTTTGTAAGCATTTTGTTTTAAAATTGGGTGTGATTCTTTTCTGTGTAGGGATTAAAGAACATAAACTGAGGGATTTATATTTTCGAAAGGTCGGAAATAGCTTCTTCTTCAAAGATTTTGAGAAATTCGAATAAATAATTAGGAGAAGACTAAAAAACAGCCCTGACTGGAAACACATGTATTTGTTTGTCCCAAGATTGACGCAAGAAGTAATTTTGATAAAAAATGGAGAATATTAATTAAAAATTCAAAATTTCATTGATTTTTAAGGTATACAGTATCGGGTAAATGACCTGCACGGCACAAACGCAATATTTTGACGAAATTTTTCGAGTCGCTGGCAACGCTCAGAAAGAAGGAAGACAGACATGTATAACACAAGGGGTTGCTTTGGAAGCTAAGACCAGAGTCCACCTCTGACTGCGGCGTTACATTTTTATTTTTTCTGTATGACATGTGGCACCGTCTTATTGATTCGACATAACGCCCACATCCATATCTTGCAATTAAGGGACAAAAAACTTTTTGCAAGAAGATTGGTTCTATGAAGCCTTCACTTCAAAATCCGTAACAAATAGTGACAAGATGTGGATACAGTTGTTTTTCAACAATCAGTCGTGGATTTTCTGAACTCCGAATTTGTCAAGTAATTATTTTTATTTATTTATTAATTAAGGGAAAAAGATGAAAACGAGTTAATCGTTGAAAATAGTTTTGCTCCAAAAACTAGCATATGCTTGTTCAATACTCCATTATCTGCGCTATGCGTGGTCGTTTGCCTTAAGTTCCTGAATAAATTGCACTTTGTATGCATGAAGATGCATATCCTTCGTGAGAATCCGCTGTATAGAGCTCCGCGAAATGTCTAATTTTTGACCGCGCTCCCGAATTAGTGTCCCTCAACTTTCAGCAACTCCCACACGAACCCTATCGATTTTTTGAACATAAAAAAGACACAAACCCAATGCTCTACAATGAAAACGCGCATTTTTGCGTTGGCAACACTTCACCGCACAAATTCAAAAAGTGCCACGTGACCAAGCCAACGAAATACAGCCCTTTCCGTTCGAAGAAGCAGAAGAAGATGTTTTTTGTACAAAATGCTTTAAAATTATTGACAATACATACAAAAAAGATAAGCGATATATTATTCGATCAGAAATTGTCAAAAAAATATCCTGTTTCTTTGTTTAATACAAGTCCTCATGAAGGGGAAAGTTGCAAAACCATGAGATAGTCCGCGTCATTCACCAAATGATTCGTAATTGGTTTTTATTTGATCTGTCCACCAAAATTATTCACGGGGACATTTGGAATGGTCATTACATCATGTACGCATTGCCGGTACTTATGATGACAAGTATTCAAACTTCTGATTAATTGGGAGAATTTTAGTTTCTTTTGCAATGACACTCAAGTGAAAATATTCATCACTTGCCAGTATGTTTCCGAATCAGCGAAAAAAACCCAATCATATCCTCGAGAAACATTTACAGAGTAGTTATAAGACTAAAATATTGGCAAAAAAAAATAACATAAAATGTTTCACAATCTTACTTAAGCCCTTAAAGATGCCACGAAAGCAACTTTATATAGAGCAATTATCTTATTTCTGCTGTAGTAAACATTTTCAAAAAATAACTCATTAGCTACCTAGAACCCATATTAATGCAGAATAAACTGACCACCACCACAATGATTTTATGACCGTTTTAAGTTTTTATCCAAAGCATTGAATAAAATACATCATTTGTTAAGCGGGCGCCGTGGCGTAGGGGGTAGGTGCGCAGATGAATAAAACTCTGGATAAATAAAAGGAAAATCCAAAAGATGCAGCCACGCAGATGAGCAGAACAGTTAAGAGACATCAATGTATTGAGCAGGAAAGTCTTCAAATTCAACCCCAAGGAAGACAGCCTTGTGAGATGACCTCGTGTTGATGGAAACAGTTAAAACAATTTTTTGCTTTATTTATTTCTCAGGCTAGTGATCCACGGAAGGTCTGGGACTGAGCTGTGCTGCTTTTCATCACGTTTTTTTTTTTCGGACGCTACTTTTCAAACACTTCTGGAGCATTCAGATTCAAAACTGGTCCGTTGTACTGCCAGGTAGCAACCTACTCCAGTGCCGTTAATATGATCCCAACGGCAAATGCTGACTGGACCAGATTCGATTTCACTGGGAATCGAACTTGGGACCTCTCGAAATTGGGGCAGGCACTTAACTAACTGCGCCATCCAGTCGCTGCCATCATCAAAACCAAGATGTCTTGCACCCGTGTTCACTTAGTCTTTGTATCGGGGGGTCGATCATCCACCCCTTTTGGAACCACGAGACCCGGACCCGAAGACTATCGTAGCCGGTGCATTGGGGTTCATGCGGCCAAGACTGTTTAATTGACGGATCTTTGCATTCCGGACTTTATCCACAAGCTTCAACAATTCCTGATGGCTGGATGTTGTAGGAATCGGGTAGGCACTGATTGGCGTCAACCTGGCGATGCCCAGTGTTGTAACTTTTCCTATACATCAATTGTGCTTATTTTACCTCCAAGTGGTAGCCATCGGGTACTGGTTGTAGTTCACCCGAACTCAACCTGCTAAACTTATAAGTGCGACCTCTTGTCCTAGGGGTAAAAAAAAAAGGAACTGGTCCTCCAGGTTGGGGGTTGTGCCGTCGGGGTAACTGCCCGGCCACACCAAAAAAATCAAGTTACGAAGCAGCAACAAGCCTCGGAAACGGACGGAATTACTGATGACGAACCCCGCAAACGAATTAAGGACAACGATCTTCGGATCTGCACGTGGAATGTAAGGTCCCTTTATAGGCCACGTGCAGCCGAACAATTAGCGGAAGCCCTGGACTGCTACAAAGCAGACATCACCGCCATCCAAGAAGTGCGATGGGATGGGCCGGGCAAAAAGAGGATGACAAACTGTGACATTTACTACGGTGACTGCTACAGGCAGCAAAAGCAGCGCTTGTTTGGATGTGGATTCGTCGTTAGGGGTAGACTTAGGCAAGAAGTCTTATCGTTCAGATGTGTGAACGAACGCCTTACGACAATTCGCATCAAGGCTAAAATCGCCAATATAAGCCTAATATGCGCACATGCCCCCACAGAGGAGAAAGACGACGACACCAAAGACAGTTTCTATGAGCTCTTGGACAAGACATACGAGCAGTGCCCTAGCTATGACATTAAAATTGTCATAGGCGATTTTAATGCAAAGCTGGGAAGAGAGAGTGTCTTTGGTAGTACGGTCGGGAAGCACAGCCTACATGACACCACCTCCGATAACGGATTTAGGCTGATCGACTTTGCTGCGGGGCGAAATGTTGTAGTAGCCAGTACACGGTTCCCACACCTCAATATTCACAAAGGAACATGGAGATCTCCTGATCAATCAACCGTCAACCAGATTGATCACATTGCGATCGACGCAAGGCACTCCTCCAGTATTATGGATGTCCGAACGTTTCGAGAAGCCAACATCGACTCGGACCACTACCTTGTTGTAGCCAAGGTAAGGCTGCGGATATCCCGAACACCGCCAAGACAAGAAAATACTGTGAGGAAGTTCGAAGTCGGAAGGCTACAATCGCAAGAGATCGCCAAATCCTTTTCCGATCGAGTCTCCCTTTATCTCAGAAGAAGTTCTTTGCCGCCGACACCAAGTATTGAAGACCAGTGGCAACATTGCCAAAAAGCTATCAGAGATGCCGCCTTTGATGTGCTGGGTTTCACTCGGCCACCACAACGAAACCCCTGGTTTGACGACGAGTGTCGGCAGGCGAATGCAGTTAGCAAGAGGCCTACAAAGCGGCACTGCAAAGAAGGACAAGAGCTGCTCGCGAGCTCTACGAGCAGAAAAGGAGAGACGAACACCGGCTTCTCAGGAGGAAAAAGAAGGAGCATGAGAAGCGCGCGATCGGTGGAATAGAGAGTTACTACTGCAGGAATGAGGTAAGGAAGTTTTACCAAAGGGTAAAGTCAACCTGTCAGGGTTATAAAGCCCGAACCGAAGCCTGCAAGGACGATCAAGGACATCGTAGTAGAACCACAGTCGATGCTGAGGATATGGAAGAACCACTTCTGCAGACTGTATAACGGCGATGAAGAACCGAATTCCGCTGTCAGGCAGATTGAACCATTCAACCCGAATGAAAAGGACGACGTAGATCAACAATTCCGTCCCCCCGATCTGGACGAAGTGAAGATAGCCATATCTAAACTAAAGTCCAACAAAGCTGCTGGAGCTGACGGCCTAGCGGCTGAGCTCTTCAAAGCAGCAGGCGATGACTTGGTAAGGAGCATGCACCAACTCATCTGTAAAATATGGTCGGAAGAAAGCATGCCCGATGAATGGAACCTCAGCATTGTTTGCCCGATCCACAAAAAAGGAGACCCTCTAAACTGCGCCAACTATAGAGGCATCAGTCTTCTAAATATCGCTTATAAGATCCTATCTGCCGTGTTGTGTGAACGCCTAAAGCCATTCGTCAACAACCTGGTCGGTCCATACCAGTGTGGCTTTAGGCCTGGAAAATCCACCATCGACCAAATATTCACGCTGCGGCAGATCTTGGAAAAAACCCAGGAACAACAAATCGATACCCACCACCTTTTCATCGATTTTAAGGCCGCGTATGACAGCATCTATAGAGACGAGCTATACAGAGCAATGTCTAGTTTTGGCATCCCTACCAAACTCGTCCGTTTGTGTAGGATGACGATGGAGAATGCACGCTGCTCCATCAAGGTCGGTAAAGTCCTAACCGAGACCTTTGATGTCAAAAAAGGATTCAGACAAGGCGACGCGCTGTCATGCGACTTCTTCAACATCATACTTGAAAGAATTGTGCAAAACTCGCACGCCAACACCAGAGGCACAATCTTTCAGAAGTCCGTCCAATTACTCGCATATGCCGACGATATTGACATAATCGGAAGAACACAGCGTGATGTCAATGGCACTTTTGTGAGTATTGCGACGGAGGCCGCGAAGATGGGTTTAGCGGTAAATGAGGGCAAGACCAAGTATATGCTGTCAACCAGAAAGGACACCCAACACCGACGTCTCGGACAGAACGTCACAGCTGACAGTTATAACTTTGAGGTAGTCAAGGACTTTGTCTACCTAGGCACCGCTATTAACTCAGACAACGACACCAGCGCTGAAATCAAACGAAGAATAACTCTTGCTAATCGCTGCTTCTTTGGGCTAAGAAAGCAATTGATAAACAAAGCCCTCTCTCGAACAACCAAAGTAACCCTGTACAAGACCCTAATCGTCCCAGTCCTGCTATATGGCGCAGAAGCATGGACTTTGTCAAAAGCGGATGAGGTTGCTCTTGGTTGCTTCGAGAGGAAAATTCTTCGGGTGATTTTCGGTCCCGTCTGCATAGAGGGTGAGTGGAGGAGAAGATACAACAACGAACTGTACGAGCTGTTCAGCGACATTGACTTAGCCAGAAGGATGAAGATACAACGATTGAGATGGCTAGGTCATATAGAGCGAATGGATACCAATGCTCCGGCCCGGAAAGTCTTCGAATCCACCCCCGAGGGACGGCGCAGTAGAGGAAGACCGCGACTCAGGTGGCGCACGCAAGTGGAAAGGGACCTCAACCAACTGTGCGTGCGAAACTGGAGGCAGCTAGCTAAAGATCGAGCTGGCTGGAGACGCTTGTTGGTTGAGGCCCAGGTCCACCCCGGACTGTAGCGCCACCTTAAGTAAGTTCAACAATTCCTTCTCTCGTCTCGTCAGACACGATCAAGTATTCGACGCAGAGTTATAGTTATCGTTTAGCTTTCGGCTTCCGATTTAGAGTACCAAATTGGAGACACCCGATCCTTGCTCAATCCATTAAAACATTCACCTCTGTGACCGATTCACTGACGCTTTTGATCGTTAAACACAAGTCGTGACTAATTGTACCGATATTCCAGTCTGAATCAGAAGCAACTCTTGTGTCGTAGAAATGAGTACCCACTTCTGCTTAACTTACATTCAATGTGCGCTATCACCAATGAGTATGAATAGGGTCTGACTAAACCTAGGCCCAAGTCTGTTGACAAAGCAAAGCCTGAGAAATGTCAGCGTTTTAATAAACCATGATAGGAACTCTTTCTTCAATGTATTAGAATGTAGAATAATTAACGAGCAAAGGAAGTTATCACTCTAAAAATATTTGATTCTATAATTTTTTCAGAACTATCTTCAAGATTATGAAACAAATGCATGCGTACCCTACAGTCTTTCGCATTTCTGGTATTTCATGAGTTTGTTGTTTTGTTTTCACTTGGATTACGATTGCGGAGCGAAAGATCTTGACGTATCAGGTTTTCAATTTTATTCAAGGTTACTGGAGCTATTGCATTCTACTTCACTTACCGGAAAAATAATTAAAACAAGACGTACTGAGAGAGTCTCTCTTAAATGCAGCAACTGACCATAGATTTAAATGAAAGTCTTGCTGAGAAAACAAAAGTGTTGTCAAATCCTCAGACGAGATTTGTTTTGAAATGTTAGGCAATGAACATGAAATATTCCAGTTTCTTTATGAAGTGCGCAATTCTCGTGTTTGCAGCTGGTTTCCTTCGCAAGATTTGATCTACTCGTCTCAAGGCGGATGCGGTGATGCGGGTGATTGACAATCTAGCTCGTAAAGAAGCACTTCAATAAAAATGTTTCGTCCCAAGATTGAAGTTAGATAAAACAACAAAAGAGACCAATTAATGAAGGCTATGTAAACATTGGAAAGCCTGTATTTAGTCTCATTTAAAAACTAAAAATCTTAGACCGGTTTCTCTGAGGCGCATTTTAGATACTTACTCGTATGTGTTAAATTTCTTGAAAAAAGGATATCCATCATAAACCAAAAGTTTATTTTACAAGAGATCAAGGACAAACAGAATTTATACAAATCATCAATTACCGCGATTTCAAAGCCGTATAAATTTGCATGCATAGAAGAGAGGTAAACAGCGTCAAGCCCAGTTTTCACATCCATCACAAAGTCGTCAGGTTGTTTAGGAGGAACCTCTCAAGAGATTCTATTTATCCCATTGACATCGTGCGTAAGAAGGTCATTGGCCAGTACAAGAGGCACTATTCTCCTAGGTAACATACCTGGATGACCTAAACGTAATTCGGTCGAAAACAGCAAACCGCTAAGACAAACGCAATATTGTGGCGTTTGCTGGCATTTACTATTTTTTGTCCTATTGGCGGTGATAGCAATTGGAGTTGAAAGACGACTGGATGGCGCAGTTGTTTCAATGCCTGCACCAAGTTCGAGGGGTCCCAGGTTCGAATCCCATCTCAAATCTGGGCCGGTCACCATTTGCCGTTGGGATCAAATTAACGGCACTGGAGTAGGTTGCTACCTGGCAGTACAATGGACCAGTTTTGAGTCTGAGTGCTCCAGTAGTGTTTCAAAATTTACTGGAGATGAAGATGAAAAATTGGAGATGAAGATTCAACCATCAACTGTACAGCCGACCATGTCCACCACCGACTACTTCGTCAGATAGATAGGCAGAGATGGTTAAGGACATCGTAAACATCGATTCCGAATTTATTTTCAGAAAGTGTATAAACACCCACTCCTAATTCTTTGAGGCGTTTGAAAAGCGAAGCCCGTTTTCGAAGAATCAATGTGGCTTTTCATAAGAACTTGATTTCCTAAGTCCTACTTTACGGCAGAAACAGTTCTAGTCAGCTCTAGATTAAGTCGCAGCATCTCTGGATGGACGGCTCCAAGACCAATGAAGGATCTGGTGCTGTTGCCTTCGCCTCATTAGGTAAATTTGCGTCGGTTTTCCAAGCGGAAACCTATGCGATCCTAATGGCTACGCACTATATTGTGAAGAACAAGTGGAAGGGGCGAAGTATATGTGTCTGTAGCGACAGCCAAGCTGTGCTTAAGGCCTTGCTCAACCCTTTAACCACTTCCAGGATTATTTTTTTGGAGGATTTTTGAAACTCTACTGGAGCACTCAGATTCAAAACTGGCCCATTGAACTGCCAGGTACCAACCTACTCCAGTGCCGCTAATTTGATCCCAATGGCAAATGGTGACTGGACCAAATTCGATTTCACTGGGATTCGAACCTGGGACCCCTCGAACTTGGGGTAGGCACTTAACCAACTGCGCCATCAGCATATCTTAGTCATCTGTGATGACAATCTCGAATTAGTATGATCAAGTCAATGTCGCTATACCGCACACATAGTTCGTCGCCTACTCCTCTAAACAACCTCATTACATATGGGGCCAAAAATAATACAAAATATCTGCCTCTCGAAGGGCATAATTAGCTTCTTTTGACTTGTTATGTGTAAAACAATTTGTAGATGGCTCTACATGCCATTCAACAAAAGAACGGCAGGCTTAACTTGAGATTTATTAACTAAACCCAAGCCCAAGGTTGTTTCAGCAATGAGAATCAAGCCACGGACTACAAAAATCAATTGAGTTGCATCACCAGACAAATTTCGTAATTGCAAAGAATAATCGCCCGTCCAACGTAATAAATCCTCGCCCATCATCAGCTTACTTCATCTCAATCTTTCAATCTCACTAACAGTTTCGTTTCACATGCGAATCTTCCTCCCAATGCCCGAGGAAGAGCCGTTGCTTATTTATTACCGACCGAACCGGGTTTGAAATAAAAATTCGGGATTACCTCAACAGACTGGTTCTCGGGCTACATTTAAAATTAGTTTTGTGGTGGGGAATCGAAGAAGACACATTATCTGTCCCATAAAAACAGTCTATGACTCTCTTCGATTTTGGCAACTTTATAAATCAGGTTCGGGGAATGGCACCACACACCTCACGCCAAACGGGAACAGCAAGTGATTGAATACCGAGTGAATATTTCCATTCTAATGTGTTCATGAATGTCCAGCCCAGTGCTCCAATTTGAAGGAGCTCCACTTTCGCAACTTTCGCCGCAAAACGCTTTTCGCAATCCCTAAAACCCTGCACAATACACCACCCCACGAGTGTTTTCTTGCCACCGGCGGCGAGGTTCTGCTTTGGTCAGCTTTTATAACCGAGCCGTGCAATTTTTGATTGCCCACATTAATTCAGGTAATTGAACCTTTGACTATTCTAGACGTGTGTCTCTCTAGTATGGGTGGAGTAATTTATGAATTCATTTGCATATCACACGAGCGCAAGCTCCAGAATTCCTACACGTTTCTTGAAAAACATTCCAAAAGCTACGAGAATTTGTTTTTGTTTGCCTTGGTCGGTGGGTGAGGAACGCTTCGCGCCGTGGACCGTGTCTTGAGTGTTTGTTTTTGTGATCATTGTTAAGTCTTTTGATTGAATTCACGATTACCGGTTAGTCCAACTGGTTAGGCTACACTGCTTGCCCCAGCGGTTTGGACTTTCCCCTCTTAGCGGCGGCTGCAGATGTGTATACATGTATACGGTATGAATCACTTCTTTTGTTGTTGCGTGTGTCTATCTGGTGGAGAGCTTTTTATTTTCCAGATGCATGTGTGTAGAGAGTGGATGACTTAGCGGGATTGAGTTCATGCGAGGTTTTGTGGACACGAGGGAGGCGGCAGGTTGTTGCCGTCTATTCAATCTGCACCAGTTGTGGTCACTGCTTTGAACTTCGATTGTCATGTGACGTTGAGATGTTTATGTCCGTAACAATCGTTGACAGATATTAGTAACGAGTTTTTTCTTGTTTGTAGCATTTTGAATAACAAGTGGGAGTTGTGCCACTGAGGCTAGTGAACCCGACTGCACTTTGGCTTTTAGCTAATTATGATTTCGAACAGGAATTTGCATAAATCGACTGACAGAGCCGTTTGTTCTTTTATTTGAAGTGATTGTGTGCTTCTGACAAAGGTCCATACATAAATTATATCTTCAGTGTTTATCACGGCATGTAAATGACAACTGGGACACGATGTAATTGTCCGTATCACTGTTGGATTTCAAAAGGCCTATTCAAATGCACATAGTTGAAATTTGTTTGTGGACTAAAACAAGCGTCGAGTCTTTGTTAAGGTTAAGTTAAGATTTTGTTTCTGTAGTTTCCGCATGAATGTTTTCCTTTATCGAACTTAACTTCCTTATGTACGTTTTCAAATCGTCCATGTTTTCAATAATCTTCTTAATTATTCCAATAATCATTCCTTTCAGAAGTAATACTATTCATCATTTTGTTCTCATTTTGTTATATCCAAGTGGGTGCGTTTAATCTGTTCGCATCAGTTATAAGTTTTGACCTTTTCTTCAAGGATGGCTACTTGTCCTCTACTATTTGCAATGCTCAACAATGGTCTTTTGTTGCTTGTGTCCTGTAGTAAGTTGATGATGCCAACTTCTCCAAGAGCTCTTGTTGGTATTCACACCACCTAAAAATTGACTCTAGCAAATCAAACCTAAAATTACAGGGTACCCCAAAATTCACACAAGATTTAAATTTTGCGTCATTTGTAAGATAAAATGTTGCCAACAAAAAACGCAACTAACAGTTCAGGTCTATTAAAATGTAAGCACTACACGAGATAATAACTTGTTTTCATTGCTGCTTAATATTTTTAACAAGAATTTAATTAAAAAATTATAAAAAGGTTGTCACAGTTTTCGTAATAATATGGTGAATATATAGGCGACTAGGAAATAGTGATTAAATTTCTTCAACTCCGAGGACAATTGTTCACATATTCGGGGAGAGATAAATTCGAAATCTTAGATACTCTAACCGTGATTCTACAAGTGGTTCAACCGAGAAGCTCTCTACAGTGCACTATCACTGTAGGTTTGCATCTTCATTGAACTGACTCAAGACCTTAAGTCTACTGACTACACAGAGCCTGCTTTAAATAACAGAACAGCACCAAGATGATGTTGATTTTAAATTTATCTTAAGCTTATTGTCTAAATTACTAAATTTCGAATTTGGAGGTATCATCGGAACATACTTTTTTGCAAATGATTGTTCAGGTTCAGGTTAATTCGGGCGATGGTTCCCGAGATAACGATATGATAATCCAGTTTTTTGTGCCTAACGACAGGGTGGGCCATCTAGTCTTTTTTTTTTAAATCATAGGTTAGTTCGACACTGACAGCTGTTTCACGCTCGACATCCTGACAAAAAAGCACTACATACCTCCGCGGAACGAAATGAGCCGCATTACGATTGAACAACGATTGGCGATGTTAATTGACCCCTTTGGACTTCTTTTGTGAGGAACCGTGACGGATCGATTTTATGCCAAAAATCCGGAAACGATTAAAGGACTTAAGGTCAATATCATCCAAGCAATCCGTGAGCTACAGCCCAACAAGGTCTTCGAAAATTGGGGTGACAGAATGCACTACTGCGAAGTCAGCCGGGGCAGGCACTTGAACTACGTTGTATTTTATAATTAATGAGAATGTTTGTCCTTAGTAGACAGTAGACTCTCGTTAGCGTGAACACCGGATAACGTGAACAGATTTATTTCTGCATTGACATCTCAAAAACGTGAACAAATCATGCACGCTCCAAAAAGTGAACAACAATTTTCGTAGCAAGTCAACAGTAAAATTCGAAAAAGCGGATTTTTTAATTTGGAATTTGTCGTTCTTTGTACAAGAATCGTGTCGCCTTGGTCTGTTCGTCATCGTTTTTTGCATTATGTGCACATTTTTTTTTACATTTTTGTTAAAAATAAGAAAATTAATTAAAAAGATATTTTATATTAATAGTAAAAACTAATTATTTTTAATTTGTGATACAAAACACGTTTTGAAATGAATATCCACCGTGAGATTGTCCTATTCTTATGTTAAAATTCAACCTTCGCTTGGCTTGGTTTTGAATTGTTCGGGTTTAATGTATCGCGAGTCTACTGTAAAGCCATTATACATGGAAAACATTTAATTCTTTTCCTTTTATTGCATTTTTAAAAAGAACCTTGTACTTGGCCCACCCTGTATATAAAAATGAATGAGATAATTAACCATCATTTTTAACGCCAATCTTTCCTGGAATCTTTGTGTTAAGTATATTATATCACGTATCTACCGATTCTTAAGAATCTTAACACTTAGCTTAAATTATTTTCCCACAGGAGACAAGCTAAATTTAAAACCTTCGATGTTACATCCTCTTCTGACTGACCCTTGCAGCTGTCTTTTATAGCAAGCTTTAAATAGCTCTCAATTCACCAGCATTGTAACAGTGTTCTCAATCTGCGCAGGATTGATCACGTCTTGCGCGAAAGTATTCATACCTTAAATGAGCAAATTGTAAGATCAAAAAGTTCTGTTAAAAAATCGTAGATAATCTTTAGGCGTTAATCGAAAGCTTGTTGAGCCCCGTATATTGTAGACTTGTCGTATCTAAACATTGCATAAAATCAGGCTACGATTAAAATTTGCGATAGTACGTGTTTAGGTTACAAGTTGCCATATCATAAGACGTGTGGGTAACATAATTTCAGTTGCCAATTCATCAGAACATAAATTTTGTCACCGTATTCGTTGTTGCTCTTAGTTGCGTTTTCTCACAATCAAGGAGCCGGAGATTTTTTCTTTTTTTTTCGAAGGATTTTTGAAACACTACTGGAGCACTCAGACTCAAAACTGAGTCCATTGTACTGCCAGGTAGCAACATATTCCAGTGCCGTTAATTTGATCCCAACGGCAAATGGTGACTGGACCAGATTAAATTTCACTGGGATTCGAACTTGGGACCCTCATACTTAGGGCAAGCACTTAGCCAACTGCGCCATCCAGTCCTTTAAGCATAGGTTAGACCTCTTCGACTCTGAGCCAGTGGGACAACGCAACAGAGGACGTCCACGTACAAGGTGGCGCACACAAGTCGAGGGGGACTTCGGCCGGCTTGGTGTGCGAAACTAGAGACAACTGGCGAGAGATCGTGCTCCACTGGAGGTTCATGAAATAAGGTGACTGTTTGGGCCGACATTTGCGTCAAAGTAATTTTAGTGTTCACGTCTGAAATATTTATACGCAAAGTTGAACAAATTTAGAAATAAAAAAAACTGAGCACAATTCTAAAACATTTCTCTACAATTTTTTTATTCAAATTGTCAGCTTCCAAAAAAATTACATTATCTGATAGGCAACCAATCATGTGCAGTGTGTAACTGGCAGAACCCTATTTTCCACCGCCATCGACGGATGATGCATGGCGCTGTGTTCCAACCGCGTCGTTGAGTTGTCACCATAAACCATTTATCTTCTCTTTTATTTTATGTAACAACATTTTTTACGACAAATACATTTAAAAGCAGAACGGTGTGCCTGTAGATGCAAATAAATCGCTCCCTTTTAATGTCCTTTTCTCCTCTGCACGGCGAAGCCGTAGGCAATTTGCAATTAGTCCCTACTTTTTCTCCCTGTTACACGTTAAATTGATGTTACATCAGTTTTTCAGCAGTGTCCATAAAAGGACCTACATTGCTGCCAGTAGCAAAACAGAGCATCTCCGATTTTCGAACTGAAGCTGACTCAAGTTAAACCTTTAAACTACTCCGTTTTTACAACACATTTTATGGACCCAATCCACGTATTTACGCTCATGTTCTACGTCGTCAAAACACGCAGAGTCCGCACGCCAAAAGCATCCGCAAAATCACACAAAAAAACTGCAACGAGTGTCTGCCACGAGTTCAAGGTCGAACATTGTACCATCTCCCACATTGTCAACAAATGTGCCTGCAACTCTTATTAAATAACTTATAATTTTTCAATTTGCCAAGACAAAACCCAAGAAGTCTAGGAAACTCAAAATGAAGGCAATAAACTCTCGGAGATGGCAATTACTCTCTCCGAGCCAGACATGGTTTATGTTCGGAATTAAATTCCTCACTTCGCAGTAATGCTAGGAGCTGCAGAGACGCCTGATGAAATTCTGGGAATTCTCAACCTTTTGCCTTTTCCACACACACACCCCGTGCTCCATCTTCCAACTTCAGCCTGTCAACTTTGTGATGAATCTTCAATTTTCTCATCGAAACCTTTGGCTGCGTCTAGAGAGGCTCCAGCTGATGAAGTTGCAATTTCATCTGCTCTCACTAATTGATTGACCGATGGGGAATGTGCCTTAAATTGAAATGATTAAACAAAATTCTCAGTCATCGAGTCGATGGCTGGATGAAGGATGCACCCACTCCCCACACAAGCACACACTCAAATATTGAAGAGACCGCATTTCGAACACCAGCGCTCCTTAAATGAAAGGAAGTCCAGGGTGAAACGCAATCTTTATCGACTCATTAAAGTGAATTCGTGTGGAAAAAGAGTCAAACAGAGCTCAACCACTCGAGCGACCTAACACGCGATGCTTTGTTAGTGGAGCGGTCTGTGTGTGTCTCTGGACGCAAACGGACTCTGGGCAATTGATTCCGTTGTGTCAATACTGGGTGTGGTGTGTTCTCGGCGATAACGCAAAAAAACTTTAATTGAAAATGATTTTAATTGTTTCAAATTGTATCTCCGTCGTTAATCTGGTCTAATGAATGGGTTTTCCAATTTAACATTTTAATTTTCTCTGGAAAGCCAGCTTGACAGTGCAGAGCAGAGAGAGCATCGTGTTGGGGTGGCTGTGGTGGGGCGGCAAGTGTTTGATAAAGACACACAGCGGCTGCGGGCAAATTTAAATAGGCAATCACGAAAAGGAGCGCAGTTCACATTTAGAGAATTGATACGGACGGGCGGACTTAGGAAAGTGTCAAATGATTCGGCCCGAACGTAATTGTCTGGAAAAGGGATTCTGGTCAAACAAGCATTATGTTAATGGCTTAGGAACTCAACTCATATTGAGAGTTAGCTTATGGCTCACGTTAGGAAGACATTTTTGTGCAATGTGCTACCATGGCAGACGAGTATGTACTCCTACAGGAGAAGGCATTAATGCCTCTTCTTACGGTATTTTGCTGGGACAGAGTGGACAGCGGGTTTTGCATACAAAAACCAAATTATCCAATAGAAAAAGGGGCGCTCATAAGAAATAATGGAAAGGACTGAGGTAGGCGGCAACAAGCTTGGTTTTTGGACTAAAAGCAGATATAAAAAAATCCAAAGTTTTTAAGACCACTTGACTGCAGTAAGTTGTGAAATATCAGTAAAAATTACAAAAAAATTAAGCAAAGGATAGAGAAAGCTAATAATCAATAAGCCTACTACTTGTTGTTGACGTGTTTACGTTCAGATCTTTCTATTTTTTAAATCGATGTAGCAAAGGCTGACAATTTGGCGAAAAATAAAATGAAAACTCAAAGTACTGGAAATTTCTGAAACAACGTACAAAAAAAAATAACCTGAGCAAGTGAGAGTGGTACTCACACGGAGAGGGTTCCGATGCATAGATATTTTTTGAAAGAAACATTTCGGAGTATCAAGCGAGGAGTTCAAACTTTAACTGAAATAAATTTCCCCAACTTCAACCCAAATAAACTATTTATTGGAATTATATATTCAAATGAATCGAATGCGAGAGATAACATTCATCATTGTATGGAGTTGTCGATCTCAGCATGGGAGCGGTCGACCAGTGGTAGTAGTCTGACTGTGGGTATCACAAAGGACAAACATGGCTTAAGTGTTCTGGTGAATTCTCTAGCAGCCCCCTAATCTAATCTAACCCTAACGTTTACATTGAGGTCTACAAAACTGAGTTTTCTGATCTTCAAAATTCGCAAGTCGGTGATTGACCTTTTTATCTTATCTCCAAAACTATTTGGACCAAAAAGCTCGAAATGGTTTCAAATGAAAGTATTCACTGAAGCCAAGTTTTTGTGATTTTTTTTTCAGATTTTTTAACACTTCGGTTTAGAAATGGAAGCGGTGGAAACATTTATAAACGAGCTCCATATTTTTCGAAAGGTAATTTGGATCAGAAAGTGTCGAAGTAAACCCCAACCTCATTTCAAAAGATCTGTCGACTGATATATATATATGGCACAGTTGGATCAGTTTTACCGGGATCCCGAATTCGGCCATCGCCTTGTAGAGCTCAAGACGATGGATGCTGTCGTATATGACTTTGAAGTCGATAAATAGGTGATGAGGCTCGACTTGAAACTCGTTTGTTTTTTTCCAGGATTTGTCTCAATTTGAAAATTGATTGTCGATTGTCAATCTGCCGGGCCGGAACCCACACTTGTACGTGCCGATTAGTGTATTGCAGAAAGGTTTCAGACGTTCACACAGTAATTTGGATAGAATCTTGTATGCGACATTTAGCAGGCCTATGCCTCGGTAATTGTTGCAAGACATAGGATCGCCTTTCTTGAAGATGGTGCATACAGAGCTAGTCCAGTCATCGGGCATGGCTTCATCCACCCATACTTGGTTGATGATTTGGTGCATGCACCCTACCAAAACATCACCACCATGTTTGAAAAGTTCCGCTGGGAGGCCATTAGAGCCGGCGGCTTTGTTGTTCTTCAAGCTTACCTCTTCAAAACTGGGGGGGGGGCTTCTTCATTAACTGGAGGTGGGTTCTCTTCTTGCCCTAATACTCTCTCTACGTGATGCCCATTAATGGGGTTCTTCACTGTTTCAAAATCTAGCCATAAATTTTTTACCTATACGGGAGCCACCCAAATGGCCCCACTTTTCAGATTTTCGTGCACAGGCCTAAATTCCTAAATACTCAATTACAAAATTTCATACCGATATCTTTATAAACTTCGGAGATAAAAAATTGTGACAGACAGAGGGACGGACACACTGAAATTATAAAGGTTCCGTTTCTGCAGATGGAACCTTAAGCAATAAAGTTTTGTAAAAACTTGAATTTCCCGGAAAAGACCCAAGAAATGCAAATCGACAAACAACACCTATTTGTCGATTTCAAGACTGCAAATGACAATGTGCATTGAGATGAATTATGCAGAGCCATGTCTAGTTTTGACACTCCTGCCAAACTCGTCAGAGCAGGATGACGATGGAGAACTCTCGCTACTCCATCAAAGTCGGTAACGAAGTAATCGAAACCTTTAATGTCAAAAAAGGTTATAGACAAGGCGACGCGCTGTCATGTGACTTCTTTTACATCGTTCTTGAGAAGATCGTGCAAAACTCACTGGTCACCACAAGAGCCACAATCTTCCAAAAGTCCGTTCAACTGCTAGCTTACGCGGATGACATTGACGAGATTGAGCGAACACAACGAGCCGTCAATGATGCGTTAGTCAACAATATGCGCATCACATAAGCAGCACTGCCTATGTGATACGACGAAAGGATTTTTTGATGTTGCGATGCATCACGATGCTTTCATTTTGTTAGCGTTTTGGAACGGCTTATTATTTTGTGTTTCAATTTTTTTTTTTTTTGTAAAAATGCCAAAGAAATTGGGGACGATTTTTTAAACAATTTAGTTAAAAATGTTGGCAATTACAGTGCAAGCATACTTCGGTATATTTTAGACAAGAAAAATAGACAATTGAGTCGAAAAATAAAAAAAATCCATCGCATTACAATAATCTATGATGCGCTGGTTTTTTTTTTTTTTGTTGTCGTAGGTTTTTGTCACACTACACTGGAGCACTCAGGCTCAAGACTGGTCCATTGTACTACCAGGCAGCAACCTACGCCGGTTGCTTTTGTTTGCGCATCGTTGCGTGATACAAAGCATCATTGCCAAATGTTTGCAATTAAGAACGCTTGACGTTGCAGTACTACGTTAATGTTGTGATTACGAAATCACTCAAGATTCCACCACTAACTGTATTGGCTGTACAGCGACATGGGACTAGCTAGACATCTACGCCTAAGATGGCTAGGCCATGTTGAACGTAGGGACATCTTAGCTCCGGGTCGAAGAGTTATCGACTCTGAGCCTGTGGGACAACACAGTAGAGGACGTCCACGTACAAGGTGGCGCTCACAAGTCGAGGGAGACCTCGACCACTTTGGTATGCAAAACTGGAGACAGCTGGCGAGAGATCGTGCCGGCTGTATAAACGCTTGAGCCGAGTGAGCGAGTTTTGGCTTGGGGCGACTGTATACTCGTGGAATACTGAAAAGAAACGAAGACGAATGTAGCGGTCAGTGTAATTGTAGTCGAGACTAAAAACTAACTTAAACGTTTAATAACAATACTAATATAATAATGGTGGCGCTACAGTCCGAGGTGGATCTGGGCCTAGTTTCTCAGCAACCACTCGTGTTGTGCGTGCTATTTTTCTCACACTAGTGGAGGGGACCTGCAGTTTAATGCCGACTCCGAACGGCGAGATTGAGAAGCTTTTTTCTAGACAGTTATACTCTTTGAGCATTGTCAGTTTTGAAAAATATGGAGCCGTGGAAAAATTGTTGGCGTTATTTTTCGGGAATCGAACCGAGAACATCGAGCGTAGGAGTCGACGCACCTAACCACTACGCCACAGCGCCTGTTAAACGTTTAACTGTTGTTATTTCTATTTTTTCCAAACATTGATTAAAACAAAAATTCAAAATTTAGAAATACCTGCTGTCTATTGTTTCTTGATTCTTAGAAATTCCTGCTGGACTGCGTAGGCAAGCATTCAATGGGATTTTCTTCAAACCAACCTAAAAATAACTTGAATCCTCTTGAGGTAAATTCGACTTAATTCCCGAAATCGATCCAAAAACGGCTTCGCCAATAAGCTGCTCATTCATCTGAAAAATCTGAAAGCACCAGTACTCCAAGTATTTGCATAAAAACACATCACTCATGGCAATTCCGAGTAATTTGCGTTTCATAAATTCGAATGGCCAACTTCATGCAAGCAATCATCTCGAATATGAGTTCAGACCGCTCCCATGGAAAGTATCGCAAAATTCATAAATGCACAGTATCCCAAAAACATCATATCACAACCAAGCCGATCTCAAAGGACTCGTGTGTGCACGAACACACACCAACCGAGTGCGGATTTCAATATTATTGGTTGTATTTTTGCTGCTACTCCTTTAGACGGAATAGCACAAAGGAATCCTTGACATTTTGAATGTCTGCTTATGAAGTACATGACCAGACCGGAGTATTTCGACCCGTTGCCTGCCAACGTCGCTTTGATGTTTCTCTTTCATGTCCCTGCCCGAACTATAACCTAAATGATTTCTATTTGCCGGAGACCGTAATGTGATTTTCTTTTCATATTTTTATTACCTACCACCGAGCTGAAAAAAGAGAGGAAAACAGTCACTCTATCAAAAACGAAACTACTTAGTTGGGAACATTTATGAAGCTTCACAATGTTTGGTAATAAGAGAGACTTCTCGTTTGGGTTGGCCGGACCGCAGTGCTCGTGTGTTGATGGTCGATGTAGTCTCCTTTGCTTTGTTTGCGAGGGGATGATATTTCAACGGTTGCCATGTGTTACCTCGACATCGGCAGCAACGAAATTTCATTTCATCAGCTTGCTTTACGGCTATCAGCCGCTCTCACAGTAATGTACCCATGCACTCGTCCTCTGTGTCCTTCACCACCAGCCATTGGGTGCTGGCATGGGGGAGACTGAATACGAGGATGTTAATGGCTATTTTATGACGTTGAAAGTTTCCCCTTGAGTCGAGCTTGATAATTTTGGTGAAAAGAATGATGTACACTCCCCCATGAACCTCTTTGGGAAATGTGAGAACTTACGAAGCAAAACCACAAAAATATGCAAAAGTAAACATAGTTTGGCCAATACCTGTGTGGATCGCCCATCAGGGTGCTCTGTGGTCTGCGTTGGATGGGAAGCGAAAGCTAATTATGGCGCAGCTGCAGCATAATTTTATGCTTTTCCTGAAATGCAACCTGAAAAGCTTTCATATTATATTTTTGTTGTTTATTATTTATTTTAAGGCACGTACATACCTGCATAGCAGAAGTCTTAAATGAGTTTCTTTACAAGGACTCAGATCGAATCGCTGGAATATTCGTGCACCCATGAGTGGTCTTTTTAACCGATTGATGAAATCCTCAGGGAATCATGAAATTATTGAAGTAAGTAAGTGGACTACGGTCTACAATCTTGCGCTAGTGAGATCAAGTTTTAGTACACATGTTAGACTTCAGTTTTAAATTCGATCTCGTTCATATGACCACCGCGATCACGCTTGCAGTGATCGAATACAATTTTCCGCCACTATTTCACACAAATCGGAACGTTGACAATTTCGAGTTCAATGTTTCGATATCTAAGCTCCTCTAAGTGGACACCGTGGTGTTGTGGGTAGGTGCGTTGGCTCCTACGCTCGAGGTCTAAGGTTCGAGTCTCGAAAAAAAAAACATCTAACATTTTTTCACGGCTCCACCTCTGTAGAATCACTGACAATGCTCAAAGAGTATAACTGTCTAGAAAAAGCTTCTCAATCTCGCCCTTCGGAGTCGGAATTAAACTGTTGGTCCCCTCCACTCGTGAGAGAACAATAGCACGTACAACACGGGTGCGTTGCTCCACGGGTGCGAAGTCGAAGACTCTTCAGGTCGGAGTGTTGTTCTGCTTGTACTCTACATGGCCTAGCAATTTCAGGCGTTGGATTCAACCCATACAGTTCGTAATTGAATCTTCTTCTCCAAATGCCATCAACACAAACACTACCAAAGATTGAATGCAGACCTTTTCCCTCGAAAATACCACGGGCTTCGTTATGTGCTCTTGTGATTGTCCATGTCTCCGCGCCATAGAGCAGGGTGATCAAGGCGTTATATAAAGTCATCTTGATCCTTCGAGAGAGGGCTCTACCACTCAATTGGCTCTTGAGCCTAATGAATCAGCGGTTGGCAAGTGATCCAATAGCGTTAAATCGCATGAACGAGATGGCCATTCGATCGAAGCATTTCTCGCGCTAATTCGATTGCCGAACTTCCCGCTGGAAACAAATTGTTTCAGCCGTTGTGCGACATGTGACACCATCTTTTTGGAAAAACATATACCTAATGGCGAGTCCATTAATCTCTCGCTAAAAATAGCTTTCCAACACGGCCGATAGGAAACTTTACTGATCGAAGCATGGCGATAATTTTCATGGTCAAAAGATATGGCCCAATCAGTTCTCCATCATGAAACCCAGGCCACAATAGGGAACCACATGTAAGTTTTCTACTGTCCAATAACTCGAATTTTGTCATTGAAAAAGCCGGTAAGCCCAAAATGAGATTCATCGCTGAAGATGATTTTTCGACTAAATTCATATTATTCTTAAAACTTATGCAGAGCCCAATTGGAGGAGTTCTGGCGCTCCAAATTGTCAAGGGGGTTCAGTTTTTAAATTTATTTAATATTTAAAGGGTCTAGCATAAGATCTTTGTGCGAAAATCCCCACAATATGGACTGAGAGATTCTCGATACCCGTCAACGGTTACGAATAGACTGATACCACTTATTTTGAACTGAAGTGAAGGGTGTTTTTTAGAGGTATACAAATTTAATATGAAATAAAGCTGAAGTTAATGTTAATGTCGATGATATTAGCTTTATTTAATAGATAATTTCATGCCATTAGTGTTTAAATATGATTTCGGGCTGATGCTAATGCAAATGCTGATCCGAATGAAGTCCAATTTTCAACAACTTTATCGAGCAACTGTTGACTTCCAAATCGTCCAACGTCTCCGTCTTATCGGCATAGACTAATGACTTCACATACCCCCAAAGAAAGTAATCTAAAGTGTGAGTTCACAGGATCGAAGTTCACAGGTCCAATACTCGCGTATTATATAGTTATGAGCGTATATAGTTATGAGCGTGTGGAAATGAGGCACAAGCAGGAACTTAAAAACTTTTAAGCCAAGATCTTCTTTCGTAAAATCTTCCACAAAATAGCTCCAATTGATGTGCACGATGGTGAATCGGCTCATAACTTATTAAATTTTAACTAAAGCCACCTTTTTAGGGGGGCATTTCAATGTTTGATGAGCTGTAACAGAAATGCTCCATGAGGGTCCAAAGATACGGAAACTTAACATCGTGCCAAATCAATTAAATAGTTTTAGAAATGAAACAAATGTTTTTGCAACATTTTAATGAACGAAATAAGGTAGTACGTCAGATAAAACATGCATTTTTAATTAAATATTCAGAATTAAACTTTTCATTCAATTTTGTAAAAGATCGTGGCAATACGTTATCGGAAAATGTGTTACGTTCGAATAAAAGAGGAAAACCAAATAAAGACTTTGAAGAATGTTTTGATAAAACCAAAAAAAAAAGAATTGAAATCCTCAAATCGCAAAACTTGTACATGCTGTTGCTGATCTTCCATCGTGTTTCCTCAAGTCAGTTTTCAGTCCTGATGAAAAGGCGCAAGTCTTTTTATACTAAATATCTTAGTTTTTTATTTAAAAAAAAATGTGTATTAACAATTGTTGTAAAATTGAATTTATTTATATAAATAATGATTACAGCTTTATTTTAAGCCCCAATTGAAAATCATTGACAATAACAAAATAAATATTTTATGCATTTAAACAAGTAAAGTGAGTTTGTTTAATTTTTTTAACTTTAGATTACTCCTTTAATCTTTAAGCTAAATCAACCATTTTTGAACCGTGATAAGATCTCTTAACATTTGTACTATGTTTTACTAAGATCGGTCCACGGGTTCAAAAGTTACAGATTTATTTCCAGCTCTCTCATACAACGCGAGCACTGTCTGCGTAATATTTTAATTAAATTATAATTTAAATTTATAATCACAATAAATTTATTTCAGATTTAAATACTAATAAATTTATAGGAAATCAATGGCCTAGTGCGTCTGTGCGTCGACTCCTACGCACTAGACTTTCAGTCTAGGATTAATTTCCGGCAGTTAAGAATTTTTTTTTAAATTTCAGGGTTCCACCTTTTTTGAATCACTGACAGTTCTCAAAGAGCATAACTCTCTAATAAAAGCTTCTCAATCTCGCCGTTCGAAGTAAGCATTAGGTCCCCTCCACCCGTGTGAGAACAATAGCACCCAGAACACAATTGATTGTTGTAGAAGCTAAGCATAAGGCCACCTAGGACTGTAGTGCCACCATTATTATTATTATTACTATAGGTGCTTCTGATCCAACCCCTTAGATGGCTGCTGGCCAACAATTAGCCTATAAAGACAATGGACTTTTTATCCCCGGACCGAGGAATCGTAATCGCAAAACAATCATTACGCTTGCAATTGCTTCCTTGAAGGGATCTTCGACCAGTTCAATAACCTTCAACACCTGATTGCATTAAATTTACCTTATTTCAGCCACAGGTTCAACGACTGGATGGCGCAGTTGGTTATGCCTGCCCCAAGTTAGAGGGGTCCCAGGTTCGAATCCCAGTGAAATCGAATCTGATCCTGTCACCATTTTCCCAACATCAAATTAACCTCGCTGGAGTAGTTTGCTACCTGGCAGTAAAATGGACCAGTTTTGAGTCTGAGTGTTCCAGTAGTGTTTCAAAAATCCTCAGGTTCAAGAAAAATCGTGCGAAGCTGTGCACACAGTCTATGTGTAATCTTACGTTATGTGATGACGCTCCTTCCTTTCCTATCAAAATGACTCAAAAAAATCCACTGAATAATTTCCAACTTTAAGTGAAAGAAGGACTGAAAATGTGTACACCTCGAAGACCATCTGATGGAATGTCCGGAGCAATGAAAGTCATGAAAAATGTAACGAAGAGTAATAAATGCTCCATACCATGATCAACACGGACTTATCCTTCACACGCCCTGGCCTTCTCAAGTAAATTGCCAGCACACGTCCAATCGTTTTCCAGCACTTTCTTCACTCCACTTCTGAGCAGGTGTCAGTTGGTATTTCACCTTCAATTTTATTAAATATAATCGAAGCCTATACAAGCATGTCAACATAAATCAACCACATGTCGACCCAATCCGAAGGGATCCTAATGCAAACAGATAAACACACACATTAGGCGAATGCCCCGTATTCCTTTATTGGAAAATGTGCGTACAATCCGAGGAGCTGCCACCGACTCGTCCCCAGCACGTGAGATGCCGAAATGTCTGCAATATCTTTCGTATTCCCTGCTCACTGCTTATCCAAATGGAAACATAATTCTTACAGGCGTCCAGCTGTATTGTAAATCCTTTATATTTCTCTCTGCTTTTTTTGATATACCGCACGTAGGATGTTTAAGGATATCTGATATGGGAATGTCAGCGATTACCTTTTTCCTGATGAGCACATGTTTACACACATTCTTCCGCACTATTAACAAAGGCCCGACGAAAAGGTGAACGCAGTAGATTCTGTGATTGTGGGCCAGGTGCAGTGGGCATCGGGAGACAGCAGGGCACACGGAATGTGCGGAAGGAATCAATAAACGGACGTAAGGTACGTGTTTTCATGGGGAAATTAGTCATGTAGGCGGCTCGTCTGAATGTCGATGAAATTGACAATTTATGAAATATTACGGGCTTTCAAATGAAAGAATAATGTACAAATGCTGCTTTGAGCTGTTGCGACCTTTAAATGCACAGTTGTAATTTGCAAAAAAGGCTCACTACGTGGGTGAACGAATGGCTTTTAATGCTTGAGAAATTTGTCGAGGCTTCCAAAGGTCACCATCGAAGTAATGTCGTGCGAGTGAGTTCAATTTTGTGGATAGTTCGCGAACATCGATTCAGCAATATTCATACATGAGCAATATGATACGAGAGCAGATAAATAAATCGTTGACCTTTTGAATGAATGACATTTTTTCGGGAAGAAAATGTATTTCTCGCCAACGTCTCCTTTTACCTCAAAACCTTTTGTCCAACGTGTCTCCAATTTTGGCACCCCTTCTTTTATTTTCCTTTATTTGTCAACGTTGTCAGAAAAGGTTCAGCTTTCCATCGGGTTTGGAAATAGAAAAAAGTGACCTCAGTATACCGTTCAAAACGCGAGACTGCCTGTGCGACAACAATTAAACTCATAAACCCATAGTATTTCTCAAGCGGTTGCTTGGTTCGAGTGACGGTTTCTTCCCATAAAAAATAATGTTTTATGAACTCGAAATTATTTTTCACGAGAATGTAAGCGTTAAATAGCTGCCAAGCACAATTGAGCTTGCTGTCATTTGAAAACAGTCTGTTGGTAGTTGGTAGTTCACGGAAGTTCACGGAAGCAGTGTTGATTTTTAACTAACTAGGAAAGAAATTGAAAATGCCAAGGACTTATTGATCCATATTGATCCTTGAATTTATTTAAGACATGGACGAATTTTTAATGTTTAAGCTTCTATTTCTGATTCAAAGTTACAAGTATAATTCTAGGAATGCCTTCTTCTGACTAATCTTGGAACATGCTTAATGACTGACTTTCGAAGCGAAGAAAAAGAGAAAATGACGGCCGAGAAGTGCTGTCTGAAGAATTTCAAGAAATGTATCACATGGGAAAAAGGGACTTGTGAGGGGGAATGCACGTATCAAGATTGAAATGAATGTGAGAGACACCATTGATACCCGTATTAAGTTGTCGATTTCAGCAGGGAGTTTATAGGCGAAATTGGAAGTTTTAAATTTAATCAGATTCTAAATAAAATTTTATTCTATTAAATTTAATAATTAAATTAAATTTTAAAATCTAAAATTCTTAAAATTTAGAATTAAATTTTAAAATATAAAATTTAATTTAATACTTATCGTTTTTTTGCGATCTTCAAAATTCCCATATCAAAACATGAACAGTCTTTGTCCAATACCTCCAAAACTATAAGGGCCAGAATGGATCGTAGTGGTAGAACGTCGACTCCCGCGCTCGAATTCTGGGAATGGTTGATGGCAAGCTAAGCCTGGACTGTATTATACAGTCGAACTCGTTTATTTGAAACCCGTTTAATTGAAAAACTCGCTTATATGAACAATTCAATCTGTCCCCGTTTACTTTTAAAAAATTGTATACAAACTACTCCGCTTTATTGAAACCCGGCTAAGTGAAAAACTCGTATATTTGAAAAAAAAATCTGAAAAATGTATTACTTAAATGAACATGTGTCTCAAAAAAATGGGATGAGTATGCTTTGAATGCATCCATTTAATTTGTAATTTCTTATGACAGTTCTGACAGTAAATTTCTTGACTGTTTTGAATTTCTGATTTAACTTGTTTGTAATTACTAACAAAATATTTTATGTTTGCTTCAATGAATTATTTTCTTCGCTTAAATGAAATCTTTTTTCAGTTATCCGCTTAAATGCAAAACCTGGTTAATTGAAATTAACATTAGGATTTTTCGTTATTTGCTTTAAGCGGGCTTGACTGTATTATTTTCCAGGACCAAGGACCAGAATGCTTTAAATTGTTTTTAACGAAAGTACTCACAAATGCGAAGAAAGAAAAGTCGTATTCTTCACCACGTGTTTCGGGACATTCAGAAATCGATTCGATTTGGGCGTATCCGCCCTTACACTTTTGTTACACTTTTTATCTTCTACATTTATAAAGATATCGGCATGAAATTTTGGAATTTAATTTAAAAAGTGGGGCCATTTGGAGATAGCTCCCGTAAAGGTAAAATGAGGGTGGTTTTTAAAATTGTGGCATATCAAATAGAGTGTTATATCAACCGGCAGGTGTGAGGTTTGCTTAAAGACTTTTTGATCCAAAATACAGTTTGAGAGATATGGTGCTCCAGTCGGGCGCAATAGATCCTATTTCTAGACCAAATTGGTTAAAAATTTCGCATCAGTTAGTATTTAAGGATCTAACAGCTTTAGAAATACTGTAGACTCGCATTAGCGTGATCACCGGCTAAAGTTAACACCGAAAAATGTAAACAGATTTATTTTTACATTGACATCTCTAAAACGTGAACCAATCATGCACGCTCCAAAACTTGAAAAACAATTTTCGTACCAAGTTAACAGTAAAATTCGAACAAGCTGCTAATTAAGGTTCCGTCTACAAAAACGGAACCTTTATAATTTCGGTGTGTCCGTCCGTCCGTCCGTCGTGTCTGTCACACTTTTTTATCTCCGAAGTTTATGAAGATATCGGCATGAAATTTTGGAATTAGGTACTTCAGACCTAGATGTCATTGCCTATGCAAAAAGTGGGGCCATTTGGGGGAGGCTCCAGTACAGGTGAAGTTGCCATTAATTTTGAAAAATTGTCGCACCCCATCGACATTTATATCAATCGACAGATCTTTCGAAATGAGGTGGAGGTTTCTTTCAACACTGTTTTATCCAAAATACCGTTTGGAAAATATGGAGCTCCAAAGTTTTTTTAAATGCGTCCCCCCTGCCATTTCTAAACCAAAGTGTTAAAAAATCTGAAAAAATCACAAAAACTTGGCTTCATTGAATACTTTCATTTAAAATCATTTCGAGTATTCTGGCCCTAATGGTTTTGGATATATTGGCCTAAAACGGTCAATCATCGACGTGCGAATTTTGAAGATCTGAAAACGCAGTTTTGAAGACATCAATGTAAGCATTAAGAAATGATAAATTTCAAAATATCGACTTATGTTGAAATTTTGAGATATCTAAGATTTAAAATGAGAACGATTTTCATTTTCACACATAATTTCATGCTGTGTTCGGCCACTCTATTCGTTGCTGAGCGTTATTTTTTCGATCTCACCCCTAAATGCCCAACAGAAATGAACACACACACACTGCAGGCATGAGCAGTGATTGGGTATGTGTATGATGGAAGGGATTTTCTGTGTTGGATAAACTTGGATAGAGGTATAGATATGTGTATGGATGAATGATTGTTTGATTGGATCTATGAATGTATGAATGAAGGGCTGATTTGGGTTGAAGTTAGAAGAAAATTCAACGTTTAGCAACGTCGTTTGATATTCAGAAATCATCCATCAATATTATGCGACCTTCTCCGTGCGAGTTCAACTCGTACTTGCCCAGTTTTTTTTTGGAATACATTTAATCCCGATTTGCAAATAATGAATCTATTTTCAATTTGGTTTTACGAAAAACTGTAGTTTCCGGCTTAAGATCTTTTTGCCTAACGTCAAAGATTTGTAAAATTTGTGAAAATGAAAGCGTACCCGACGATTGAATTATCAGCTTCATACGTACAATTAATTCATTAAATTTTCAATTAATTTAGTATTTAAATTGAATTAATGCCAACTGTTTTACACAGTCATTGAAGACAATTATTTGCCACTATATGTAATTATATTGAAACTTGCAATTGTTTTTTCGTGCACCAATTAGAGGTTACATTTATAAATCTACGCAAAGTACACAATTTTTTATACGATTTCAAAAATTATTTATTTTTTGTAAACTAGAAATATAGACTTTTCAGAATTTATATAGGATGTTATGCCTTTGAAAACAAACTTTAATGAATTTGAAGAAATTGGTTGGTTTCACTTCTAGTTCCAAAGAAAATTAATAACAAATAATTCATTGACGAATTTTGATATGGAGGGTCTCTTCGAAATTTTCGTTTATGCATATATCACGCTTAATACCACCCTACGTAATGTGACTTGGCGCGGAGTTATGTGACATGTCGTGATGATACGTAATATGTGATATTATATGACGTGATATAAGGTGACGTGACGTGATATGACGTGATATGACGTGACATGACGACGTGACATGACATGACGTGAGGTGACGTGAGGGTGATGTGACGTGACGTGAGGGTGATGTGAGGTGACGTGAGTTTAACGTGAGGTGACGTGAGGGTGACGTGAGGTGCCGTGAGTTGAACGTGAGGTGACATGAGGGTGACGTAAGGTGACGTGAGTGTAACATGACGTGACATGAGGGTGACGTGAGGTGACGTGAGTTTAACGTGAGGTGATATAAGGGTGACGTGAGTGTAACATGAGGTGACATGAGGGTGACGTGAAGTGACGTGAGGGTGATATGACGTGACGTGAGGGTAATGTGAGGTGACGTGAGTTTGACGTGAGGTGACGTGAGGGTGACGTGAGGTGACATGAGGGCGACGTGAGGTGACGTGAGGTGACGTGAGTTTAATGTGAGGTGACGTGAGGTGACGTGAGTTGAACGTGAGGTGACATGAGTGTGACGTGAGTTTAACGTGAGGTGACGTGAGGGTGACGTGAGGTGACGTGAGGGTGACGTGAGTTGACGTGAGGCTGACGTGAGGTGACGTGAGCTTACGTGAGGGTGACGTGAGGTGATGTCACGTAACTTCGCATCACGTCATCTCATTTCATGTCGCATTACGTCACGTCATTCTATGCCATCTCATGTCTTTCGACGCCACGTCATATCACGTAGGGTGGAGTTAAGCGTGATATATGCATACTCGAAAATTTCGAAGAGACCCTCCATATCAAAATTCGTCATGAATTATTTGTTCTTAATTTTCTTTGGAACTAGAAGTGAAACCAAGCAATTTCTTCAAATTTATTAAAGTTTCTCTTCAAAGGCATAACATCCTACATATTTTCTGAAAAGTCTGTATTTTTAGTTTACAAAAAATCAATGATTTTTGAAATCGTATAAAAAATTAAGCACTTTGCGTAGATTTGTAAATGTAACCTCTAATTGGTGCGCGACAAAAAAATTGCTACGTTGGCGTTGACCAATGATAATTCCATGCTGCGGTCGACGATGTGGTTTCTTTAACATCGTTCTTGAGAAGATCGTGCAAAACTAACTGGCCGACACAAGAGGCGGCTAAAATGGGTCTGACGTTAAACGAGGGCAAAACCAAGTATATGCTGTCATCGAGAAAGGACGCACAACATCAACGACTTGGCCAGAACGTCAGCAGCGAACACTTTGAGGTAGTTAAGGACTTCGTCTATCTTGGCTCCGCAGTAAACAGTATAAACAATATCAATACCGATATCAAACGCTGAATAACTCTTGCCAACCGCTGTTTTTTTTGGGCTCAAAAGGCAATTGAGTAGTAGAGCCCTCTCTCGAAAGACCAATTTGACTCTATACAAGACCTTGATCATCCCAGTCCTGCTGTACGGCGCAGAGGCATGGACAATATCCCAAGCGGATGAACAGTCTCTTGGTCTTTTCGAGAGAAAAGTTCTGCGCGCGATCTTTGGTCCTGTTTGCGTTGATGGCATTTGGAGGGGAAGGTTCAACCACGAACTATATGGGCTGTACAGCGACATGAGTCTAGCCAGGCGTCTACGGATCCAACACCTATGATGGCTAGGCCATGTAGAGCGTATGGACAACTTAGCTCCGGCCCGAAGAGTCTTCGACTCTGAGCCTGTGGGACAACGCAACAGAGGACGCCCACGAACAAGGTGGCACACACAAGTCGAGGGGAACCTCGGTCGGCTTGGTGTGCAAAACTGGAGACAGCTGGCGAAAGATCGTGCTGCAGGTCCCCCTCGGACTGTAGCGCCCCAAGAAGAAGAAGAAGAAGAAGATCGACGACTCAAAACGATGATGAGTGTTACCTCTCACATTCCATTCATTTCAACCCCTAAATGCCCAACAGCAATGTACACACCGCAGGCATGAGCAGTGATTGGATATGATGGAAGGGATTTTCTATCTCAGATACATTTTTTTAGAGGTATAGGATGGCTGTTTGTTTGGTTGTATGCACGAATGTAGTAATGAATGTTTGATTTGGGTTCAAGTTAGAAGAAAATTTGACTCAAATAACTTGAATTCTTCGCCCGATATTCAAAAATGCTTCCATCAACAAATATTTATGCGACGGAACCTTCGCCGTGCGAGTACAACTCGCATTTGCCCAGTTTATTTAATTTGGAATTAGTCGTACTTGGTACAAGATTGATGCATTATATGCACATATGTAATAAATGTTTGTTAAAAATAAAAAAAAAAATTACAAATACATTTATGCAAACTAGTTATTTTTAATTTTGAGAAATGAAACACGTTTTTAAATGAATATCCTTTGTGAGGTTACAATATTCTTTTGTTAAAATTCAACCTTCGCAAACGTGAACTTGCTTGGTTTTTCATTGTCCGCGTTATGGAGAGTCTACTGTGTTAACGGAAAGCGGTAAAATATCTACATAGGCATTTTGAAAATCCGAAAACACAGTTTTGTGGATCTTGGTTAAAAAATTAAAAATCAAAAAATGGATTTCGATTTAACTTCTGGTAAATGATTAAATGAGGAGAATCAAAACCTTACGCAAGGTGTAGAGCCACAGTCAAGGATATTTTATTTTTCAAAAGTGTGCGAACTTTGCAGAAATTTCAATAAAATAGTGTCATTTGCGACGTGGCTGGTGATATCCGCAAGTTATTCATAAGAGATTAAATTGGGATCCATAATTTGACGCGTATATGTTAGCGTGCAGCAACACAACTGGATCAGTTTTCCAGGGAACCCGAATTCGGCCATCGCTTCGAATATTTCCTTGTGATGAATGCTGTCGTATGCGGCTTTAAATCCGATAAAAAGATCGTGCGTATCGATTTGAAACTTGCTGGTCTTCTCCAGGATTTGCCTTGTACGCTGGATAGAATTTTTTAGGCGACATTGAGCAGGGATATACCTCTCTAGTTGTTGCAAGAGGTAGGATCGCCTTTTTTGTGGATGGAGTATATAGAGCTGATATTTCAGTCGTCGGCAAGAGAGTCTTCCCAAATTCTACAAATGATCTGGTGCATGCTCCCTACCAAAACATTGCCACCGGCCTTGAAGAGCTCTGGTGGTAAGCCACCGGCCCGCTAAGCAGCTGTAGGAAGTGCTGCTTAAACACATCCACTATTCCCTGCGGGTCAGTAACTTCATAGATTACGCTAGCAATTTCGAAGAGTGCCTGGGTGCCTTTCCTAAAGCCTTTGACCAGGCTTTTGGCTTTTTTATAAAAGGCCCGTATTTTTTTTGTCCCTAGGCTCCTCAATATTCTTGAGCTAGGAGGTTGCGAGAGACCTTTTCTTCAGGCGTAGAAGCTTTTTCTCCTCCCGTAAGCCCAACACAATGCTTAAATCGAGACCATTATTCGTGAGAGAGAGTGTTTAATTGCTCAAAAAGGTAGTTCAATAATGGAGTTCGAGAATGCACTTCCTGAGACATTTCCAATGGGGCTAGAAACCCAAAATCATTTTTTATCTGCAGTGCTATAAAATCATCATACAAATGAAAACATTGATTAGTCTCAACTTGTTTGTTTTTTTTTTCAATTTGAAGTGCTTTTCGAACACGTCCTTAGCCGCAGAGCTTACCGAGGACTATTACCATTCTGTTGAACGGATGTATTGCAACACCAATATCTGACGGTGTTTATATTGTAACTAAACGCAATCTAACCTGGGATCCCAATCTGTGGTTAGTTTCATCGCGTTTCTTTGAGGGAGAAGTTTGCTTTTCATCAAAATTGCTTCACTTTGATTATTTCTATTTCTTCCGTTTATTTATACCCAGAAAATGAATAATTTGCATCTGGCTTTGATTATTTCCCTCTCAAAGGGGGAAGAAGCTATTCGCAGAGTTTGTAGGTAGCGAGGTGAGTGAGTACAGTGTAGACTACTTGATTGCGAATTTCTGACTGAGATGAGCAAAACGTCATTCGCTCGTCAAAGAGCTTAATTATTGCTAGATAAATTGAAATGAGGTTTATTCCTTTGTTGCCTGCAAGATAGAAGTTTACACACACGTAGTTAATTGGTCTGGGAACTGAAGTATGGCAGTCGAAACGTCTGCTTAAGTCATTCAAGGGTCTTTGGCCTAATAAATTGGTAAGCAATATTGAATATAAATTATTTTTAGAAGATGGGCATGTTTAATTCTTAAATACATACGGTCCATCCTGGATGAAGTCGATCCCACAAAATGCGTATGCCCACTTATAGGCATCATTGTGGACACGACCACATGATTAATGTTAACAGGACCAAAGCATACAAATAAATTTACCGAGAAAAACAACGAAGGGAAAGTTACACAAGTCAATTACAAGGAATTCAATACATTTCCGGACTCAATAATGTTTGCAGAAAACAAAAGCACAATCTACGTAAGAATTATTTAAGGAACACACATTTATGCAAGGGACGTCAAAACATGTTCAACGACCAAGCTTCATGAAGTTATTGGGTTTAATTTTCGAACTGACGACAACTTTTCAGTAACAGCAGCTGGCAACTGATATGTTCACTCTCACTTCAGTTTGTGCTGGTGACTCCGAACGACGAAGTTTGGGAAGCTTTACGTGACATTTTAACTTCCAAAGCAGTTAGTGACTCGAAAGAGAAACCTTCGAGGCTAAAACCTTCGGCTTATGAGCAAACATACTTGCCCTCTATGCTACAGCGACCAGTTGTTTAGTTTTTGGATGGCGAGCTCACTGGTCAACACTTCTTTAGAAGCTCTACACGCTCATGGCCAAAAAATTTCCTTTGTGAAGGGCATTCATGTGGAAAAATGTGATGCCAGAGAGACGATGCATGCGCCACATACGACGCTTCACAATCACAATGACGTCCACGATTGCGGTAATCAACTCATGCGGATTATTTCTTGTCGATATATGCGAGACTGTTGCCAAAACCAATCAAAGGCTTCACAAATGGGAAACGCAAAATTGCTGAGAGAAGCACCATCTTGTCATCAAATATGTTTAAAAAATTATTCTTCTCATTTCAAACACTGCTCCGTCTTTCTCCTAAAGTTCTTAATGGAATCGATCCTAGTTCAGCTGTAAGGTCGCCACGCTTACTGAAGGATTTTACAAATTAGAAAAAAAAACAACACAAGGTCCCATTCATTTGAAAAGTAAACTGATGACTTAACGAGTTCAGAAAGTCCAAGACAAACCATTCATAACACTCGAACGATGACACAATGACCAATGTCCTGCTCCTTCAGATAAACGAACGAACAAACTGCACACAAAAGAGACACAAATCCGAGCCAGCCAGGGAACACAATAAATAGTCGAGGGCTAAAAATCCTTCCGTTTTCGCAAATACTTGTTGACTCAAATTTCCTTTGTCATGCGACAAAAGGACAAACACATTTCGGGAATGAAGGCCAACCAAGGAGCAGAGAAACCTAAGCTGCAGCAATTCATTTCATTTAATCTTCACCAAATCATCTAATCCCCTCTACGCATTCAACTCGTTTGCTCATCCCGTAGATTGAGGAGGCGGACGTGGAACTCTTGTATCCAAGCCATTCATCCCTGCCTTCGGAGTTTGTTAACCCTTCAATTTGGGCCAACACAAAAGGCTGTGTGTGTGCGAATTGGGTTTCATTATTAGATTCCTCCGTACGGGAACCAATTGGAAGGAGATTGCTGAGTAATTTGAAGCAAAGGGCAGGCGACCGCAGTGGAAGTGTTAAGGAAAGAGTCGTATCCTTTGCGAGAAAGGTGGAAGTCAGAAAGTGGTTCGGCATTGTGAGTGAACGGGGTGGCCCGAGAGGTGAAAGAGTGCAAATGCCTCGCAGTCAGTCGTCTGAGAATGCGATAAGGGCGAGGGTTTCACAAAAAAAAGGGTTGATTGGAAGAAGTTGGATTGGTCTGAATGGGTTTCACTCTGATATGCGATGGGTCTTCGACGGTAGGCCATCTTAAAATTCTAAGGAAATCCACTTAAGGGTGGGCTGTTTTGATTGAGGTCGAATTGACTGCGGGAATCAGGGTCCGCCGATCTTATGAGTCGTCTTTTTCATTCTCCTTTTGGAGGGCAATCGGGATGAGCTCATTTCCGGTGCAGATTGTACACTTGACTCCATCACATTTGTCTAGACGGGGAAGTCTTACTGAATCGTTTTATCGAAGAACGGAAATGCCTCATTTCACGAAGGGTATGCGCATTTAGAGACGTTTGCAGTAAACGCAGGTTACGCGAATATACATATTTCACGACTCCCGAGAGACAGTGGGGGATATTTTAGTTTCTTTAAGTCTGCAATGCCTTTGTTCTCATTTTTAGCTCACTTTTGGAAATATTTTTTTCAAAATTTATCATATTTATCATAAATCATAAAATGAGCTGGCAGGCAGCCAGAGGCAACCAGCGAGAGTTATACAGCCAGTCGGAGCCAGCCACACCCAGCCAGAGCCAGCCAGCTAGAGCCAGCCAGTCAGAGCCAGCCAGAGCTAGCCAGTCAGAGCCAGCCATTCAGAGCCAGCTAGAGCCAGCCACCCAGCCAGAACTAGACAGCCAGCCGAAGCCAGCCAGATCTAGCCAGTCAGAGCCAGCCAGCCAGTCAAAGCCAGCTAGAACCAGCCAGCCAAAGCCAGCCAGCCAGTTGGAGCCAGCCACACCCAGCCAAAGCCAGCCAGCCGGAGCTAGACAGCCAGCCGGAGCCAGCCAGCCGGAGCCAGCCAGCCAGAGCCAGCCAGCCAGAGCCAGCCAGCCAGAGCCAGCCACACTTTTTGATCCAAAGATCCATTTGAAAAATATGAAGCGACAAAGTTTTTTTTAATGCGCCCCCTTCCATTTCTGAACCAAAGTGTTTAAAATTAAAAAAAAATCACAAAAAACTTGGCCTCATTGAGAACTTTCCTTTAAAATAATTTCAAGCATTCTGGCCCTAACAGTTTTCGAGACATTGGCCAAAAACGGTCAACCATGGAAATGCGAATTTTGAAGATCTGAAAACGCAGTTTTGAAGACCTCAGCGTAAGCATTAATGATGGATAAACTTGGATAAAGATAAAGGTATGGATGGAAGTTTGTTTGTTTTGATGTATGAATGTGGTTATGAATAGTTGATTTGGGTTGAAGTTGAAAGAAAATTCAACTGAAATAGTTTGGAAACGTAGTCTGATATTCAGAGATCCATCCATCATAATTATACGGCGGACAACTCGCACTAGGCCATTTTATTTGTCATTTCCGTTCTACCTTCTTAGTTGACCATTGCCCGTCTGGTGTCTGAAACGATTGATATTTTCCTTTTATTACACCAGTCGAACTATTTTTTCTTACCTTGTCAAAGTCAAACAATTTGTGGCTTCTAGTAAATAGTGAGGAGGAGAGAAGAACTATGATCCTTTTTTTATGGTTTTGATTATTTCTCCAGCTAAGTTGTACTAAAAAAGCTATCTCTATGGTCTCCATGACTTTACAGAACTTATTCTTATACTTATACAATTCTTCTTCTTTTGATGGCCGGAGTGGACTTTGGCTTCAATCAGCATGTCTCTGCACCTAGCGCGATTCACTGCTCAGTTTCTCTAAGGCCGCGCTCTTAATTGGTTAAAGTCCCTTGTAACTTGAGTGCACCAACGTATCAATGGCCCCTGCTGGATATTCCCCTTGGATTAAACTCGAAAGGTCAACTTCCTCTTCCGCCTTTCTTATCGCTGAGATCTCTAGGACTGTATATAGACAGGCACGGACATCACAATCAAGTTCTAATTTTCATATTGGAGACGCATTTGAAAGTCTTACTTACTTTCTTAACAGGCCTACGACCCATGGAGGGTCTGAGCCTGAGCTATCGCTGCCGTCCATCGTTGACCGTCCTGGGCACGCTACTCCCAGTCATCAAGACCAAGCTGTCTAACGTCCACGATGACTTGGTCTTTGTACCAAGTCCATAAGTCTGCTTTAGAAAATACCCCATTTGAAACATTTTTGTTACATTTGTGACATTGGACCATTTACAGCTTTAGCTACAATAGGAGCTATGATGCCTTCCTCATATAGACCAAAGAACGGTCAAGCTGTTCAGAGACTCAAAAAAATATCGATTTTAACCATACATACTTCCTCAAAATGACACAAAAACCTATCGCGAAGGCACTATCAAATTTCAAAGCAAATCGCATCGAAAAATTTTTATCAATAACTCTGCGAGTGTCCATTCTACTTTCAATTTCTACACTAAGCCAGTGTTTAACTCACCAGCCACAGTCGAAGCTCCTCGTTTCAAACTGAAATCCATGTTAAAGTCTGAAACCCCCTCTGTACCCAAAAAAACAAAGAGAACGAAATATGGAATAAATCCAGGGACAGACAGAGTTATTTATGCTGAGCACTGTAAAATGCGTTGTTAGTTTTTTTGTTTGCTCCGGGATGCTATGTTGCCATCGCCCTCGAAGCAATCATTTTTTACGGCCCATCCCCTCTCGGATACAGGTGAAAATGGATGTGAAACTCCCATGCAAATGGAATAAATAGGTTTTAATCTGCAATTTCATATGAAATGGAAAATTCTCCTGAGCTATTTTCAATACTCGGGGTAAAAAAAATGTAAATTTAGTCGAAATAACAGTCTGGCCTTTTTTTTTGGGAGAGAGGGCTTTGTACAATGCCGAGGGTGGGTTTCAATCGCGTGAGCCTTGAGTGATGGCAAGATGTTGGATCAGGCAATGATTCTCTCACAGAGTGTGGCTGGGGGTTGTTTTTGGTATATGTTACTAGCCCCAAAGTGAGGTATTATGTGATTATTATGCGATACATTTCAGATGATTCTTTTTTACCCTGCGCATATCCAAAAGGTATGTTATCATGGAAACAATGGAAACAGTCAAACACCATGAAGGCTCTCAGTATGCGTTAGTCTGGTGCTTGTTTTACATCAGGTTGTGTTATTTTGAGGAAGTACGGTGAAAATCGATCTATTTCAGAACTCTGTTTGTCTATTCCATGCTCGAAAACTAAAAACTTGCATAGTAGGAAAACCCAATCAAAGAAGTGTTTGTATTTTTGAATAAATAGAGACTCGCTTCTGTAATCTAGTTCTGGAAAAAATAAAGCGACGAGCAGGTGTAAATACCGGAGGTACTATCTTCTACTAATCAGTCTAGCCGCTGGGTGATGCAGATGGCATCGACATTGTCGTGCGTTTCCAGAGATCCGTCGTAGAAGCATTAACGGTGATTGAATAACAAACTGAAAAGCTGCGGTCGAGTAAAAATCGATCCGTCGCCCATCATCTAGGATAAGATATCGCAATCGTTAGCTACATTTTGGAAGTAGTGAAGGGGCTTCTTTGGCGCGGGGCGTTTGCGTTTGCGTTTGTCAACTCTACAAACGACAATTTAGTTGAGATCCGAAGTCGAATCGCTCTTCGCAAACAGCTGCGCTCCAGCTAAAAGTCTTTGATTTCGAATCTCCTTGTTTAAGAAGGCGAGGAAGACCGAATCTGGCTGGCTGGTTCTGGCTGGCTCCGGCTGGCACCTGCTGGCTGTCTAGCTCTGGCTGGGTGTAGTTGGTTCCGACCGGCTGTATAACTCTGGCTGGCTGGTGGGCGCCGTGGCGTAGAGGATAGGTGCGTCGACTCCTACGCTCGATATTGTCGGTTAGATTCCCGAAAAAACACCAAACATTTTTTCACGACTCCACCTCTTTTGAGTCACTGACAATGCTCAAAGAGTATAATTGTTTAGAAATAGCTTCTCAATCTCGCCGTTCGGAGTCGGCATTAAACTGTAGGTCCCTTCTACTCGTGAGAGAACAATAGTACGCACAACACGAGTGGTTGCTGAGAAGCTAGCCCCAAGTCCACCTCGGACTGTAGCGCCGCCATTATAATTATTGTTATATAAGTGATTTGGCGGTAAAGACAAAAATATAAAGATGCCTAATACATTTGGCCAAGGCTGTATGTATATTTGGCTCCTCCTCTTTAACAACCTTGTTCCGCCTGTCTTTCACTTGCAGCGAAAACGTCAATTCCTACCTTCGGGGTTTGATTCCAAGCATAACATGTTTCAATTTGACGGCACCACCTCTCTCGTGTCCTTGACAATGCTCAAAGAGTATAAGAAGAAGCTTCTCAAAATCGCCGTTCGGAGTCGGCATTAAACATTAAACTGTTAGTGGTGCATTGGATTGCTTTATAAACAGTTTACCTTGGGGGTAAAATGTGTTTATGACCATTTTTGGGAGTCATCATTCATCGTCTCTGTTGGAGACTCTAATTTTCACTGAAGTTTGGCATTGAGGCCATGGGATCACAAACACCGAGTAAACGCATTTAAACAATCGACATTTTGCAGTATCATTGACAGTTCTTTAGGTAGCCTTCTTTTAAATTGTGATTTGTTTGCAAGGCTGCAGCTGTAGTTCCTGAATAAATCACGCATATAATCATAACAGCTACACAATCATCTAAACAGATTGCTCAAAACAAAATGACGGCATTAGCGCTGGAGATTTCAATAATCCTCTTTACCAAATGCACTGCTTCAGATTCGCAGATAGATTTGCCATTTTTTAAGTTGAAGTCCTCGTCTTCCAAACCAACCATTCTATCAAATCCAAGCCACTATTCCTTCCCCTCAGCCGCAACAACACAGTCTCCTGGAAATCGTGTTATTTCTGGGAACGAAATAGCTGCCGAACAGTGCTTGAAAACATTGCACCGATTAAACGCCATTTCTCTGAACGAATAGACCAGAACACAACATTTTTGTTCTTCAACAGGAACTGCATTCCTTTGCAAATTTGAAAGGAAAAGCAAAATTTTTGAAATAATATTTCCACAAACTGGAATAGTTTTCAATTTCATACACTTCTGCATAATTTGCTTATTCAGTAATCCTCTCCGGCATCCGTAACCGAAAAACTCCCTTAACAGATTGCAAGAATTAACGTTAATTGTCTGGTTAAGTGGTTACCTCTTCGGCAAATTGAATTACAACTACCTCTGAGTCAGCCCTAACCGGGTATTGACACTCATCTGATTGACTAAAGGAAATCTGTGACGCCAGAGGCATGCACAGGACAGACTCCACACGTCCGTCCATTGCAGTGATTTCTCAAGCAGTCATGACGAAATCTTCGTAAAAAGAGTGAATCTGCAGCATCCCTCTGACCGTCCAATTGGAATGCATGTGCTGTCTTGTCAAATTAGGTGTTGCACTTCTCTAAATAGTAACGACACACTAATTCAATTACAAATCACCCGTCCGGCTGCTTGCCCTAGATCTGTATCTCTCCCTCACCGGTGCTTTGAAGTTCACAAAATTGAAGTCATTAAGTTTTAACGCTGCTTGAATAGATGACACAGTGTATCCCGAGCATATTTGCCGACGAACTATGCTACACATGTACAGCGAATGTCCCAAATTCGATCCGAATCTCTCAGGGCATTAAGTATGCATGCTATGACATACATTCCTACACGTCACATGAATAGTTTATGCCTCCTTTGAAGAGTGTACACATCGGGATACATCAATTCAGGTCCAAATAGGCCAAAATATCTCCACAGAGTACCTTTTAGGGTCCACACCTAATTGCGAACTCGCCACCCACTGGGGTCCCTTCGCATGTGATAATGGATGGATTGGATGATCGTAAAGCGATTATCATGGATTCGTGAAAGTGATTTACCTTTCACTGGATTGCGCATCCCTGGGGGACCCGGAAAGAGCCTCGCAGTGCGTCTCGCATGCGGTTCGCTTTGAATGAAAGAGACAATATTTAATGAGCCTCAGCGTTTGAGCGGATTTCTGAAATCATCCGTCGAAGCCAGTAAGCCGCTCACTCTCACACACACCCCCATCCCCTGCCAGGATATTTCCACGGAAATCACACTGACACCGTTGTCGTTGGCGAGAATTAACGGAAGGATAACGCAAGAACCCTCTCGCTCGCTTTCCTGCGTGCCTTCTGCATAAATAATATTTATCCCCATCTTGTGACATGATTTCAGCTTTTCGCTTTCAAATGTGATAAAGCGCAGCAAAGCCAAAAAACAACAAGAGACAAAAAGCCAACAGAAAAAGAAATTAAGGAATCAAAACATTTTCATTATTCAGAAGTTTATCTACAGCTGGATGTCACGAATAAATTCGCTGTGGAGCTGCTGAATGTGATATCTGCTGGCAGTGGTGCACGGGTGTGTTTTTTTGTATTTTGGGGCGTGTTCACAAATAAATGCTCTCGCTTCGGTGTTTGTTTTCTATTCAGTGTTTCGGTTTCAGTCTGTCACTTTATTCATGACTGTGCTGGCCGGGATTTCCGGGTCTCGGGGCGTTCATTTTTTGTGTTTAAATTAGACGAAACTGAATTTATGTCATGGGAGAGTTTCGATGCTTTTTGTTCGTTTGTGTGTTCTCTAATTCGAAGCATTCACCAAGTGAATGGATGAAGAGGACACATGTGGATAGTTAAGAGTTTGCGATAATGGTGTGCTTTAATGTTAACCATTTAACTTTCGACAAAATATAGTAAAACAATTTTCATTGAGGTCATCTTGACCGACTTAACTTGAGGTCCAAAGATCCGTTCCCGGCTTTTTCAAGAACTGGCAATGACCTGCATCATGATGATCATGATCATGATATTGAGGCGTGTACAGGCCGATATTCTTACTTTGAGGTTTTCTTTTAGGGACTATTCATATTATTAACTGTATGGGCTGTACAGCGACATGAGTATAGCCAGGCGTCTACGGATCCAACGCCTAAGATGGCTAGGCCATGTATAGCGTATGGAGAACTTAGCTCCGGCCCGAAGAGTCTTCGACTCTGAGCCTGTGGGACAACGCAATGTCCACGTACGAGGTGGCGCACACAAGTCGAGGGAGACCGCGACCGGCTAGGTGTGCGAAACTGGAAGCAGCTGGCAAAATATCAGAAAGAGGAGGGAGCATTGTCAGTAATTCAAAAGTGGTAGGGCCGTGAAAAAATGTTATAAAACGGAAAAATAATTTAATTAATAATAATTTTTTGTTTGGAGAAGGTATCAACATCATAAACATGAAGATGATTATAATTAAGACAGAACAAAGTACAGTCTGTCACAACTAAATTTAACAAAAGAGTCTGCAGTCAAAACATTTCATTAGTTTCTACCACAAAAAATCATCGCAACTTAAAAACGTGAGTTTTAATGGTTTAAGATGTCAAATTAATGCATTTCTTAAATAATAAATAAGTCAGAAATGGTAGGAGTAACCATTGAATTGTTTAAAACGAAAATCCATCGCAATACGACCTTTTTATAAATACCTACCCTGTATTCTTCCGACAAGGTACACGTGAAATGGATAACACTTCAGTCTTAATCAGAGCTTGGTATCATGTTAAATCTACATCATAAAATGACACCTAAACCAAGCAACACACAAAAAATAAGTAGATCCTCCCCCGGCCTTCCTATCATTTCACAGTTCACACCGATCACACCGAGTGACAGTCATAAAAACGAAAAAGCCCATCTACCCTCGAAAAACTGGAAAAATATAAATCTACAGCCGAATGTAAATTTATGTCGATTGTGCACTTCCATGAATCCTTTGATTACAAATGAATTCGGGGGATAAAAAATTACCATTCGTAAGAGGGTGGACACAATATTGATTCAGGGCTGGTAGGCAGGACAGGAGCAAACAAAAAACAGCACTACCGTCGAACCCCCATCAAAGGAGAACTTCATTTGAATCCTTTCTAACACACGCGTCAACAACAGTGGGCGGGCAGGATAATGAAATAAACCGTGGGCCTGGGACGGGATGGAAACAAATAAAAAAGTGCTATGATAACCGGATCCGGAGTGAGAGTCCTATTTGCATAACTCGCGCAATGTGTACGTCTGTTTGTGTTGGACAAATCGCGATTCAATTTCATGTCCCACCAGCAGCGGTCATGGCCGCCATGGTAACTGGCGAGCGTTCAATAAAAACACAATTAATTGTGTTACTTTATAGATACTTAACCCCCGAACTGAGTGAATCACCGAATCACAGGTATCCTGAGGAGTGATTTCTGCTTGTCGAAACGAGCAGTAAAAATTCATAAAAGCTCGGTTTTTGCCCCCAAATTATGGGGCGGCGGTGGAATATTAATTGAATGTCGGAGGGAGAGTGTTTTTTGCGCGATGATAAGTGCTTGGAAGACGATGGCAAACAACTGAACGAGTTGCGATACTTTTTGCGATGATTAATGCGGGCAATGGACTCCTATTTGAGCAGACGGGTGGAAAATGTGGATAAGAATTCGTTTAAGTAAACATGCTTAGGGTTTTGCAGCGAAGGTGGAGTGATTCGCTGCCAACGCAAAAGTGAATTAATTTAAATTTTAAGTTTGAAGTGTTATTTGGTTGGAATTTCAAGCTTGAGGCTTAAGGCTTGAGGCTTGAGGCTTGAGGCTTAAGGCTTGAGGCTTGAGGCTTGAGGCTTGAGGCTTGAGGCTTGAGGCTTGAGGCTTGAGGCTTGAGGCTTGAGGCTTGAGGCTTGAGGCTTGAGGCTTGAGGCTTGAGGCTTGAGGCTTGAGGCTTGAGGCTTGAGGCTTGAGGCTTGAGCCTTGAGGCTTGAGGCTTGAGGCTTAAGGATTTAAACATTCACATAAAACACTGGACAGGATCTTATAGGCGACTTTGAGCAGGGATAGTTTTTGCAGGAGATATGATCGCCCGACAGTCTAAAAGTATTCTGATGGCAAGCTTTATGTTCATTGTTCTGAACAGTTTTTTGATAAATGTGCGAGTTTCCTCACTTGATTGAGTAGCCCTAAACGATTTGACTAGACTAGAGAGTGAGTGCTCGTTAAGCAGCTTCTGGAAATGCTGCTAATTTCCCACAGTTTGGCAATAAGACTCACGGTTTCGAATGGCATGTGTGCTTTTCCGAAAGCCTGCTGGACCCACAGTTTTGTTTGTGCCTAGACTCATATATATATATATATCCTTGATATCCTTGAACTACGGAAAATCCTTTCTTTCGAAATTTCTTTCCTTCCCGTCTTATAGCTCGATACTCCTCTTGTGTTGCGCTGATGTGTTTTTGCAGCGTCTTTTAGAACGCCTGGTCTTTTGCTTATTTCCTTGTTGGCATTTGCCATCAAACCACAGGTTTCTTGTCGGTGAAAGGTAGTCTAAGGAGTCCTCGGCTACCACTTGGTTGGCTGAACAGGCGTAGGCATACCGGCGAGTCTCTGGCGTAGTTGCTCTTCGTGGATCCTGGCAACCTCTGGCCTGCTCGGACATCGAATATCAGAAGTCTTCTTTTGTGGGCTATTGCACCTTTCTGACAGTTAAGCTCGGAATCATGCTCCTCCAAACCTGTGTAGCGTGTAACTTGTCCACAGGAAATAAGAGGACATATGACATAAGAGGACATCACATGCAACACCGGACCTTGCGGTAGCCCGGTTTAAACTTTGATTTTTTTTCAAGAATCGTGCTTTATTTCGCGCTGTGCATTGCGTTTTCCAGTGAACTGCATGCAATGACGCATTCAAAACGAACGTTCACACCAAATCCCACCTCCCCAGGGGAGAACTCTGAGTCACCAAGCGAAAACCCATGATAGGTCACAATGCATACAAAAAAATAATTCAATTCCTCTGCTCCTTTGAATCATATGAAAAATGTTATTCTTAAATTTAAAGAAAATCCCATAAACCGCCAAAGGAAAGCTAAGTCATGCGAGAACAACATCAAAACAGATGACGTCTAGATGGAAACTTTGACATTTGCCTCTCGTCTGTACTTCCGCGTGTCGTGTCACCAAAGCCATTAGTCGTCGTCTGGCATGACACCTTGAGAAACCGCATTTATCTTGGCCGCCGTTAATTTGTCATAGCTCAGAGTGCCTGTTGACTTTTCATTAATCCCGCCACCGCCGTACACGACAGCACAAAACCGAACAACAACGAGAACAAAAAAAAAACTGTGTATTGAAAACCCCATCCAAAGTGGAGTATATAGCACCTCGACGCACACCGTGGAAATTAGCGCCCCAAGTGCAGTCATTTATCATTTCTGGAATCCAGCATCGGGATAGTTTCTCCCCACAGTTCCATTTCTATGATTTATTCCCGTTGGCCTTGCCAGCGGGCTTTCGGTTTATTTTTGTTTCATCAAGTGTTGCCGGGGTGCGTGCTGAGGCTGGTGATACGGCATCGAGGAATCCCTCAAGAATGCTCCGTCAATAGCCGTAAGTTTAAATGAAAATTGAAATTTGAAATATGTGCGACTTATGAATTGGAGAACGAATTCATGGTGCGAGTTGGTGGTGAAAGCGAATCGCAGCACGGGTGTGTGCATAACGATGACAGATATGACTGAAATTTGAGGAATTCCCAATTCCATTGAGGCAATGACCTCGAAGCCGTGTAGACTTTGCAGGTTCAGCTTGTGAGTGTGATGAAATGTTCGGCCTTAAGATAACGAATGTTTGTCTTTGAGATTCTTCTGCCAAACCAGATGAACTATTTTTATAGAGCCTACTTTTGAGGTTGGGATTATTGGCTTCTGGAATAATCCCGGGCATTTTCTTTGAATATTGTATGAGCCTTCTATCGGGTAGCAAGAATATATTTCTTTCATTTAATGACCACATCAATTATGCAAAATTTACAACTGAATTGCAATAACAGTTTATAAGAGCACAACGTTTTTGAAAACAAAATGGAGAGCGCTGTTCAGTTTCAAGGTTAAAAACCCCTGGGTTCAACGAGTTTAAAACCCAAAGCATTCGAAAATTTTAAAGAATTAGTCCAGTTTTCAGGGAGTCTACAGTTTTGCAAAACAATTCTAATAATCTGTTCTCATTCAGACGACTGTGGGTACAGTAGCGTAAAGGGCAAGGGCGTCGAATCCTATGCTCAAATTCTAGGATTGATTCCTGGAAAACACCTTTCATATTTTCACAGTCGAGTTACTAAATCTCTAATCTCAATCTCGCCGTTCCCTGTCGACATTAAACTGTAGGTGTCCTCTGCTTGGAAGAAGGCACGCACAACACTTTTGATAGAGTATACAAACAGTGCTTTTTCGCTAAGCTTAAGTCGTTGGGTTTTCAATTATTTAAGACACAGATGCCAATTTGGAAAAGCCGATAGTCTTACATCTCCAGTAATAGAAGTAAAACCTGGCGTTCCATATGGTAGTCATCTTTGGCCGCGATTTTCACGAAATATTCTATTTCTGGAATATTATAACAGACGCGAATGACACAAAATTATTTTCAATTATAAATAGTATAACTGGCTGATTATCGGAATTGTAAAATGTAATGTAAAATCTGTATGTCTATGACGCTTGATCAAGTTTAACATCCTGGGGTAATTTTTAATATTAGACTGAGCATTGTATTATGATTATACAATTGAGCAAACAGAGCGATTTGCTTCCAGAGAATGCGTACATCTTGGACGCCAGTAGCATCACTTTTGTCTGGTGCGGCAATCTGTCACTGAGTGTCAGGAGTATTTCACTGGTCGCTTAAACGCACTATTCTCTGTCTCAAATATCCTACCGAAGTTGAGAAGGCGTAGTGCTATGCTAATATAGTGGAACCGTACAAGTCCAGGAGTACTTGGAAACCTCGATCACCTAGCGATGATCAACTGCGATAGCGTTGGTCAAGCAGCAGGATTAGCCAAAAACATTCACCGCACATAATGACTTGATCGCCAAATTCGACGTTCATTCTAACATTTCTCTTCGATCTAGATAGCTGGGATTCAAACACACTCTAGCTCAAAGCAGCATTATTCATCCACTCGATGTGGCGGGCCTATGTAGTCGACAGATTTGTGTGGACTTCACACAGGTCTTTCTACATCTCATAGACTTTGTGGATTCGAATTTCCCTCGATAGAAGCAAGTGTCGAAGAAGAATTTTCTTTTCAAAAGAGCCACGAATCAGATCGCCCCTCTTGCTACTCGTTTAGCTATTGTATCAGTTTGGCATTAACGGCATGGCAAGTACTTTATAGAGCATAATCATTCTTTGTATTATGGAGCATTCACCCTGTTGCCAGAAAAACTGGGTATTCTCCATCGAACCTAAACAAGGCGTCATTTGTGCAGTTATTTTCTACGTCCAGGCACTGAAATCTGCTGATACAAAGGTACAAGCCGAATTGATGGTTAAAAGACAATAGTTTGCTTTGCAGCCTTTATCCTGCTTTGCTCACTTAAACGCAGCCACTTTCCCACAAGGCATTCGTTGCAACGCTTCACTTCACGCTTCACTGACAAATTAAGTGCCAAAGAATTTTTGACAAATCGCGTTCGCCCATTTCCCAAATTCCTGATTCAGTTTCGCACATTATCTGATACATCATAAAGTGGACTGCTTTTCACTTTATTTAAGTCAGTCAATGTCAAATTGAAAAAGCGTTTCGCATCGACTCCGAAATCAATTACGACCGATTGATAATCAAGTGATCAAAGCAATTGAAACTAATAATGGAATCGAATAAGCGCTCTGCATCGTAGACGCGATGCCCCAATCAATTCTACATCAATTCAGCGTGTACGTGTCAATCAATCAATGTTCGTTCTTGAATGTGCAATTCCGTGCCCCACACCATCGAGTACATGGTGATACCATAGACATTTCATGCGCTTCCAAACCAACCCGTCTACGACCTTGAGCGCCGTCCTCCTCCATTAGAATATAGCATTTTTCAGTATCTAAAGCTACTTAATATTCATTTGGGTTGCCTTAAAAACGAATTTTTACACTTTTTCAAACCAGAAAAAAAGGACAAAGATACGACTATTTGCTGGTTGAAATAAAACGAAACAAACGCACCCACCCGCTTGCAGAACTACGTGGCATGTTCGTGCTCCTAAATGGAACATAACTCTCGTCATTAATTCACGTTTCCAGTTCGAGTTTCATAAAAACAACAAAAGTCTCCCGCCCCGCTCCTTCCGCCATTATACACCATAAATCAAGGGAGATACTTTGAACAAAAAAATAGTACATTTCCAGCGCAAAATTAATTAAGCCAAGAGCTTGCCAGAGTGGAATTCTTGTTGCGGGCTGTAAAATCTTAAAAACTGCCACCCCAACTTCTGACTGCCAACTGATGGCTGGCAGTGGTGGCCTTCGATGCGTATCTGGGTGCTTTTTGCGAAGCAGTTATTTCTCCTTAATTGGGTTTGTTTTCTTGGTTTCGCTATGATGGATCTTTCGTTTGTGTTTCAATGCAAACGGTGAGGGAACTTTTTTCTTCAAATCTGGCGGTTTTTTTGTGATGTCGTTGATCAATTTTTCACCTGTGGAGTACAGATAATTCGTGGGGTTTTTGAAATGACCACTGAACTAATTAGAGGTACGTTTTTGTTCAGGAGCAGATTGCGTTCGGATCAAGAATAGCAGAACCTGAGTACCCACTTTTTGCAATAGGTTTGAGTACTTGCTTAAATCCAGTTAAATGCAAGCTTCCCTTCCTGCTTAAAGCACTTTTTTGTAGATAAAGAAAACGACCTCAGGACACTTGTGACACACTGCGACGTTTCATTGAAGCTGTTGGGAAGCTTTTTTTTCGGAGGATCTTTGAAGGGCTACTGGAGCACTCAGACTCAAAACTGGTCCATTGTACTGCCAGGTAGCAACTTACTCCAGTGCCGTTAATTTGATTCTAACGGCAAATGGTGACTGGACCAGATTTGATTCAATACAAAGGTTCCGTTTTCCAAACCACAGCCCCCCACTTGAAAGCAAGCATTCTCTGCCGTTACTAGCTCCCACAGTTGATCTTCGCAGTGTTTGCACTCAGCGTCGATCATACTGTCATCATTGCCAGCTTCCCAATTCGGAGCGCCAAAGAGAAGACAGCAGCTCTTTTGTAGCGCTCGGTTTTTTTCTTCTTCCTCTTTTCGGTTTCTCCTGCATCGGCCAATTTTCATCCACTGGAGCTACAGCCTTTGCTGGTTGTAGCACCTGTTTCATTTGGATCTTGAGCGAAGGAGGAGTCGCCAACAGGAGTTGGGATAATTCTGTTGGTGGATTTTCCCGCGTCATTCAACCTCCGTCCGCCAGAACTGCGTCCTTTGAGGGTTGCAGCACTAGTTTCATCCGGACGTTGTGCGCGGGGAGAGCCATCAGCAGAGGGATCAGGAACGCTTCTTCTTCTTGATCCTGTTCGAATCAGCAGAAGAGCAGGTAGCGTTGGCTCCAATAGACTGATCGGTTTTGGTTGGAGTTACGTCTGCCAACCTGTTTCTTTTTGCCGTCGCCACCAAGGTGGTGCGACTCTCAGCACTTGCGCATTCAACCTCCTTCGGAGTTTCTTTGCGCAGTGCGATTGTTGCTAGCCTTTTTCTCCTCTTGTTTTGATTCTTAGTCAGGGGCCCCTCAGAGGCTGCCTCGTTTGGAGCCCGTTCAACCTTTTCGGCATTCCGGGTCGTACCATCAGAAGCAACACTCTGATCAGCCACTTGGCTATGTGGTTGGAGATTAAGCGTATCAGGCAGAGCCTCTCCGTTACATTCTCCAAATTTCCAACTCAGTATATCGAACTTGTCGTAGAGTGAGTGGCAGGAATCTTCGGATTGGGTTCCAGCGATTGGTCAGCGCCACGAAGGGGGAAGGGAGGGGGTAGTATGATGGTTGGGGCCTCCAGAATCCTTGCCCCAGCCAACTACAATATACGTACTAAAACTTAAGCTTATGTCAAAACCAAACGAAAATATACTAAAAGCATCGTCAAATTTCGGATTATCCATAATTGCTTATAGAATCTTAAGAAAAATTCAGCAGCGACTGACATTCGCAAACGTAGAAGGCGATTCATTTCGCCCTCGCACAAGTAGGCAAAAGTGAACGAACTTAACGAAACTGAACGAAGCGACTGTGACTATAGCACAGAGTATTGCCTTTTTGTATTCGCTTCAGTTCTCTTAAGAAATTAATTTCGCACTTGCATAAGCCAAAGTCAACGAACTTAACAAAACTAAGCGAAACGGTTACAACGTATCATTTTTGTGTATTCGTTCGGTTGCTTCAGTTCTCTTAAGTGCTGTCATTATAATTTGCCCTTAAGACATCGAATCTTTTCCAAAAAATCCGAAATTTCGTTTGAAAAATTGCGAAAGTTGTTCTTCAACTGTTCAGTACATTGTTTGTAGCTGGAGAACGTTAATGTCGTTTACCAGGCTCATTGGAATACAGTTTTTTTCTTCTTACCTTAGAGCCGTAAGACAAACGTTCTAAAGCGGAAATGTTCCTAACCTTGTAAAACACGGCCTAAGACTGTAAACAACCATTCAATTTCTGACACAAATTCTATCTGCTTTCGGCATACGTCACTTTCAATTTGCTTTCGCAAGCCACACACTGTCATCAGCACACATCTGGAAAGATAAAATCGATACCATTTGCAGAGTGACAGGTTGTAGTTTGGGGTGGATTTACATTTGAGCATTGATTCAGGGAAAGGTGCATTTTTTCCGCTCTGACAGGTTAACCTTGATTTACTGACAGGGCACATCTGTAAGCCGCATACCCGAAGATGTAAAATACAAGACAGCACCGCTGCCTTTGTTTGGTGAGCAAGTATCTCATTTTTATAAACGTGCACCTCGCCCTCATTTCCCCTGGTGCTCAATGAACACGTTCACGTATTCCGTTCAAAGATCCGTGGAACACATATCCACACACTCCTGCTGCCGGCAAAGATAATCGAAGAAGGGAAGAAGCAAATTCAAAGCATTGTCAATGTCCTTCGACCTTTTGCTGAACCCACCGATGACTTATAGGGTTTTGCTACTCCTTTGTTAGGAATCGTCGATACATTTCCAGTGCACATGTTACATGTGTTACCCGATGCAGCGTGTCAACACAATGTAAGATATCCAGCGAAATCGCATTGTCGCGCACGAAAATAAATGCTGCCTCGTGCACACGTGACATTTCCTTGTTCCTTGTGTCTGCAGTTGAGCGTGCTTCCTAGAGGTGCGGATCCAAGCAGGCGCTTCTATAAGGCAATACTCCGCGCCACATAACCATTATTCATTTATTTAAATATTTCATTGGGTTTTGCCCCGTTCGTACGAGTATCTGGCAGGAATTTCCCAAAAGTGAATAGACGGCTGCCGCGCAATGCAACAAAGGAGCAGGGAAAACAAATTGACCTGGTTTCGGATTAGGAAACTCCGTGAGTGTAACGCATTTGTGTTTAACCTCGCTTTTGACACCGCAAGATGCATGTTCAGCTCATATTTCATACTCGGATCCGTGGTACGACATGAAATTCACGGCATTTCGTATCTCCCTTGTTCTGCCTCGATGTGCAGCATTTCCGATGTGTATGCTGACAAGAGCTTCTTCTGATGAATTAGTAACAATAATCAATTTTGAGGTTTCTCGGTTAATTAATTTACCGATTGAACATTGGGTGCATCGTAAATTGGTACATTTTTAAGGAGCCACTTCGTCTTAGCAGTAATTCTGTGGTGGAGTCGTTGTTGCCTCGGTCCTCTGGTTGGCTTCCAAATAATTTCCGAACATTCCCACAATTGCTTGTGCTACCATTGTTGTCAGACAAGAGTCAAAAGCCGCAAAGTACACAAACCATGGATGTCAAACAGGTCCATGCGTTTACGTGTGCTCCTGTGCATGAGGAGCGTTCATTATGAATTGAATGACTCTGATTGTTTTGCGGTCCATTGAAAGACGTAGTTCATTCTGGTGGAACTAGATACATTGATTTTGTGGTAATAACGATAAGTGTTATTTATTTAATCAATTTTGGGAATCAATAACCAGACATCACGCAGAAATACTTCAAATATTGCGTGCAGCATCCTTGACCAGAGTGAGTGTGGAGTCATTTTGTGTTCGATATGTCCAGGATTGTAAATACTCAACGCCTTTCAGAATAAACTGATTTTGGGTCAATTCTCTCCAACTGACCTCTGAGGGATTTAGGCAAAAATTATATAAAAAATGCTTCTTTTTAAAGAAAATCAGTATCTATTAGCAGTGAACAACCGAACATTTCACTCTTTCTTCTTTGCTAGACCAAGGATACATAAGGAATCTTAGCATGGCTGCCCTTCACCCTTCAGGTATTCATTTGTAGAGATTGATAGGGAGAGGTGGTGGCTTTCAAGAGAGTTTTGGAAGACCAAATCAGTCCTTCTGGCGTGCTGATAGAAGTGTGTCAAAAGTACCGGATAGAGGCCATAACAGGGCTTATATAAAATACCAGTTCACCGATCAAGCAAATTCAAACAATGACACCATCGCAGATATTAAAGAACGATTACTTTTGCCATTTACCGTGTCTTTGGGGTTAGAAGACCATTGACCATTCCTGTAGCATGACGCAGAAGCATGCAAACTATTCAATGCTAACGAGGAAATTCTTGTTCGCCTGGACTTGAAGGTCCTTCCGATTATCTTCGGTGTTTGGAAGAGTAAACTGAACGATGAACCTTACAAGCTGCACACCGTCATTGACCTGTTCAAACGCATCTATCGTCTAAGGCTCCTAGGTCATGTAGAGCGAAGGGATATCACCGCTCCGGCCTAGTCTTCGACTCTAATATCATAATAATGGTGGTGCTACAGTCCGAGGTGGGCCTGGGCCTAGCTTCTCAGCAACCACTCGTGTTGTGCGTACTATTGTTCGGAAACCCTTAAACGACTGGATGGTGCAGTTGGTTGAGTGCCTGCCCCAAGTTAGAGGGGTCCCGGGTTCGAATCCCAGTGAAAGCAAAGTTAATACGCTTTTAAGCGGTTTTTCAAATCTCGTCCAGCCACCATTTGCTACTGGAATCAAATTAACGGCACTATCACTGGAGCGGTCAATCAGTGGTAGTAGTCTGACTATAGGTATCACAAAGGACCAACATGGCCTAAGTGTGCTTGTGAATTCACTAGCAGCCCCCTAACCTAACCAATTGTTCTTTCACGAGTGGAGGGTTTAATGCCGACTCCAAACGGCGAGATTGAGAAGCTTTTTCTAGACAGTTATACTCTTTGAGTATTGTCAGTGACTCCAAAGAGGTGGAGCCGTGAAAAAATGTTTGCTGTTTTTTTCGAGATTCGAACCTTAGACTTCGAGCGTAGGAGTCGACATACCTACCCACTACGCCACGGCACCTTCGGCTCTAACCCCGAGGGAAAACGCGGTGAAAGAAGCCACGTCTCCGGTGCGTACGCAGCGAAAGGGACCTTAGTCTACTGAATGTGCGTAACTGGAAGCACCTAGAACAAAATTGTCCATTCCAGATTATAGCGCCAGCCGAAAAAGAAAAAGTTCGGCGAGAATCCGTTCAAGTCGTTGAAGAAAGGTTTCCCACAACCACGCTGCCGGATCCAGGGCGAGATAACAAAAGAGTCTTCCAATAGGGACTTCCGAACTTTGACAGTTGATAGCGGCCATATTGTTGAAGCTACGTCTGTCAAATTGGCTGCTATTTATTCAGTCTGTTTTACCAAATCACCGCAGACAGAGATAGCGTTCAACAACTTGTGCAAATGTTGATGACTCGAAGGCATGGTCATCTCACGTGGATGTGTGAATTTTGGGCTGACGGCATCATCGGTCCATATTTCTTTGAGAATGACGTTCGCCAGGCCATCACCGTCAACGGCGAGTGCTAAAGGTCGATGATTACCAAATTCTTCTGGCCTAAATTAGATGATATGGACACCAACGATATGTGGTTTCAACAGGACAGCGCTACGTGCCACACAGCTATCAGTATAGTAGTTTTCTCGTGTACGATTCTTAGGCGACCTGTTCGTGGTTAATATTATTTCATTCTTAGATGGTATCAAAGCGACTCTGGATTTTTTCAAGTCACATAATCTCATACCAGCTATCTCCAATGTCCCACATCAAATTGACGGAAATGTCATCACACTCAACTTTAACGTAACCGACGATTGTTACCATTTCCCACTTAAAACTCAGACTTTCATTCTTTATGCCCTATTTGACCAGATATAAAATGGTCTCAAATTTAATTAAATCTATAAATCAGATTTAATTAAATTTGAGACCATTTTCGCTTTACTTCAAAGTAAGCAGAATGCAAAGCGGACTGGATGGCGCAGTTGGTTGTCCAGTTTTGAATCTGAGTGCGCCAGTAGTGTATCAAAAATCCTACAAAAAAAAAAAAAAGCAAAATGCATATTGCTTATCCATGAACAGTACTTATTGCAAAGTCTTATCCAAAAAAAATCTCACATGAAAAGAACGTGAAAGTACCTGTTGACGGTGCACACAGCGACTTCATTCACAACCCCTTTAGGCGGTTATGTGCACTTTAAAACAGACAAAGCGCTTTGTGCTTCTATCCACTGCTAAACAGCCTTATTGCAGTGAGCGTTTTATGATTTGCCAGGAAAAAGCAAAAACAGAAAGGAGTTCACGAAGTGGGACAACTTGGCAAACTCATGTGTTCTTTTTTTAAAATCCCTCTTCCATGTGGAAAAAGTATTGCATTATTCACAACGCTAGTATTAGCAAAAAAGTTGTGGTAATAGCGGTACATGAGCCGCCGAGTACATTTTTGTTCACCGACACTACTCATTGCAAATTGCAAGTAGTAATTTCAACAAATGTTTAAAGTAAAGATGAATAATGCGGAAAGAGTTGAATTTAAGACCGGACATGTTTTCAAAATTAAAAATGTTAATACACACACTCAATCAAGCTCGTTCACACCGATGATGTCAGCGATGGGACTTTTAAAGAAGCTTTTGCCGTAATTATTGAGTACCACATGAAATGTGGTCAGTCGGAAATAAGAAGTTCTCGAGTGAACATCTGTGCCAAAACGTTAATAATAATAATAATGGCGGCGCTACAGTCCGAGATGGGCCTGGGCCTAGCTTCTCAGCAATCACTCGTGTTGTGAGTGCTATTGTTCTCTCACGAGTGGAGGGGACCTACAGTTTAATGCCGGCTCCGAAAGGCGAGATTGAGAAGCTTTTTTCTAGACAGTTATACTCTTTGAGCATTGTCAGTGACTCGATAGAGGTGGAACCGTGGAAAAAATCTTAGGTGTTTTTTTCGGAAATCGAACCGACAACATCGAGCGTAGGAGTCGACGCACCTACCCACTACGCCACGGCGCTACTATCACTATCAATCCTCACATAAATGGACGAATATTCTCCTTAAAAATGTGCGAACGATGTTAAACTACTAAGCAGTGGCAGTTCTAGTGGAAGGTCCTGCTGAAAAAAATGAAAGTCGTGAACTGAAGTTTTGCTATTTAAATCTCAATTCGGAAAGGCTTTCAGCAGTGAAATTGAAAAACGAATGATGTATAAATTAGGAAATTAAAGCTTTTTCCCTCCTCTCAGCCAGGCCTTTCAATTTATTTGCACTTCTTCCTCTCGGCAGTATAACACGACATCCCTATGAATAGTTGATTGAGATTTATCAACCCTGGAAAGCACCCACGTTGTTATCCTTCGTGAAGTGTTTTCGTACACAAAGCTGCTTGTTAACATGCATTAACAAGTTAATGCGACAGATTCAATGCGCCCAACTACTGGTGCAGTTGTCAATGGACATTGTCAATATGTTCTCATACACGCCAGATGAGGAATCCTATTAAATGGTAAATGACTGTGAGCAAAAATAGCACGAGTAGTGTGGTTTCATTTAAAGCAAAGCTCATGTCATTAAAGGTGAAAAGTTTTCCCTTAAAATTGAAGTGTACAGGGTGAAGTGTACGGAATGTGAATATTGAATTTAACAATTACCATATATGCAGTAGTTTTTTAATGGGGTCCTTTGCAATTAATGAGGATAAGTTTTTGAATACAACATCAATCAAGTAGCCGCCTCTATTGGCCAAAGCAGAATGTACCCTTTTTGCTGAGATTTCCATCACTTTATCAAGCATCACGGGCGGTATAGCGATGATTTCGGTACAAATGTTTGCCTTGATTTCATAAATGGTGTGGGGCCTGCTTAGGCTGACCAGACGTCCTCTTTTAAGAAGAAATGTTCTCTTTTTGTCTCATAAAAAATGTCCGGTATCTTTTTTGGAAAAACATGCAATTTGTCCTCTTTTGCTCAGTTTAAGAGCTCAGTTAACTGAGTTAACTACATTTTTCGACTACAACAAACAATTTTTTTCAACACTAATTTAGAAATTTTCTGCATCTTTCTGGTGCGAACACGACCAAAAATATAATTGTACCTAAACTCCATTCACTTCTGAACACAACGCCATCTTTTGTTTTTTTTAACAGTCATCTGAACACAACCACTCATTTGACAGCTCATTTCATACCTATTTTTTTCTGTTTAAAAGTAAATACATCGTTTGATTACCATATTCGTGTGTGCTTTTCTAATGTAAAAAGAAGCGAGTTTTCAATTTTTTTTTAAGCCTGTTCAAGGTGTCCTCTTTTTCATGCCCATGGATCTGGTCACCCTAGACCTGCTTTATACTAAATACATTGTTTTTCAAATAACCCCACAAAACGTAGTCGGGAAGGTTAAAATCTGGATATCTGTGTGGCCAGTCAATGTCGTTAATTTTTGACAACACAGGGCTTGGGAATGTTTGTTGCAGAAACTCCGATTTTTGATTTGCATTTTGGCATGGCGCACCGCGAGGACTTTTTTCATATAAAGGGTGATCCAACGAAAACGCACGATGATAATTGTAAATAAAACAAAACCTTTTTCAGATTTTTTTATTATAATAGAAGGATCTAGGACAATTATCTGAGAAACAAAATATCGGCCAAATGCTCGCCACAGCTTCGGTGGCATATCTCTATCCGATGGTCCATATTTCCAATGACTCTGAGACATAATTGAGGTTCAATGTCGTTAATGTGCCGAATTATCTCATGCTTTAGCTCTTGAATTGTTCTTGGCTCCTTGACCTACACTTTTTCTTTTAAATATCCCCAAAGGAAGAAGTCCACGGTGTCAAATCACATGATCATGGCGGCCAATTAACATCGCTACGTCGGGAAATAACACGGCCATTGAATTTCTCGCGCTAAAGAGCCATTGTTTCGTTGGATGTGTGGCAAGTGGCACCATCCTGTTGGAAGCACATGTCGTTCAGGTCCATATCCTCAATTTCTGGCCATAAGAAGTCTGTTATCATTTCGATAGCGAACACCATTCACGGTAACTGTTTGGCCGACATATTTTTCGAAGAATTACGGCCCGATGACGCCGCCAGCCCATAAATGGTACGAAAATGTCACTCTTTGTGGATGCATCAGCTTTTCAACAATCTCTCATGGATTTCTCTCATTTGTCGAAATGCGGCTATTCCGCTTGATGACGAATCCACTGAGGTGAAAGTGGACACATTTGGTCGATAAAGTGCACGATTGATTTTAACGGCCATTTTCGTATAAGGCTTCAACAATTTTAACACGCTGCTGAATTGTGTACATCTCCATGGTTGAATTTGTCAAACACGTTGAGATTAAATTAACCGCAATGGAGTAGGTTGCTACCTGGCAGTGCAATGGACCAGTTTTGAGTCTGAGTGCTCCAGTAGTGTTTCAAAAATCCCCAAAAAAAAGTTGGGGAAAAAACTTGACGTTAAGGTGTGACTCACAATTACCATCGTGCATTAGAGTTGGACCACCCTTTATTTAAGGGCAGACAGACATCCATCGATATCGATTCCCATCGACTGTTTCGCCTTCTTTGAAGAAAAATGGCCTAATGATGGTTTAGGCGCAATCGCCGGCCTGTACAGTAATTTTTGGTGGTGGCAATGGTGGCAATGGTGTTTCATGGATCTCGTGTGGATGCGTTCCCCAAATAAGGTGATTTGGCCTGCCAACGGCGCCAGAGAGTGTGCAAAGGCCTTGTAGGTCATCAAAATTTCCTTCCCAAAATCAGGTACAGTGTCAACCATTCGAAAGTCTTCGAATCCACCCCCGAGGGACGGCGCAGTAGAGGAAGACCGCGACTCAGGTGGCGCACGCAAGTGGAAAAGGGCCTCAACCAACTATGCGTGCGAAACTGGAGGCAGCTAGCTAAAGATCGAGCTGGCTGGAGACGCTTGTTGGTTGAGGCCGAGGTCCACCCCGCACTGTAGCGGCACCTTAAGTAAGTAAGTAAGTCAACCATTCGAACAACTCTTTGGGCATATTCCAAGCGAATTGGACGGTCTGTCGGCAATATTCCTTGAGTCAATTGCACTTATACGGAAAGAAATGCAAATCATCCTTCAAAATGTGCCACAGGGGGTTCGACTGGCGCCTAAATGCTGAGCGCGGTGACTATACGACACAGTTCATTGGAACGTCTCGAACGTTGATGAACTGCTTGTCCACGATCTCTCACTCTCCCGTGCTCAACGAAATTCGACACCAAATGACGTATAGTGTCTTCAGATGATGCTTGTTGACCACGATATTTTCGACGATACAATTGAACGACAATTTTCGATGTACAGCGTCACAATTTTGACGCGATGTTACGGTATGAAGCGATTTTTGTACTGGATTTTTGGACGTTGACTAATCGGTTGATAAACTTCAAAGTTATTCAATGATTTCAGAACAAGCATTGATGTTAAGAGCTATTGACAAACTTGTCCTCCCTTGTCCACCCGTTGTCTGAAGACTCCTTGTGTTAAGTAGCCATCACGTAAAAACACCTGCTTTAAACGGTTTCAAATGTGTTGTTCCAAAATGTGTTAGAACCAAAAAAAACCTCAACTCTGCTACAAACTCCCACCCTGGACTTCTCCCATCTGACTCGACGGTTCATTTACGTCCTTTATTTATTTAAATTACAACCAAGCCGCCTGAGCTCGCCGGCACTCTTCTTCTACTTAAGCCCACTTCCCCCCTACTCAGGTATTTCCCTCAGTCATTAACAAAATCCCAAGTACTGACTCCCTTGTTAAAAAAAAACCCTCATAGCCAAGCAAAAAACCACGGAAAAAAATATGAATATGCACGAAGAAATGAAAACGAGTGCGATCGTTAAGAAGAGACGACCTAAGCGCTGCTTGCATTCACAAAGAGTCTAAATGAAGCGATTATGGCCCTTTTAATGTGCAAATGAATTACCTCCAAGCTCGCTCAGTAATTCTCCACCGCGCAAATGGACACGTTTCTCGTTTACTACTTTGGCTGCATTTTCAATTACACACTTGATTCCTTTCAAATGGATACGGAAACGAGAGCACAGCTCTTCGCTGTGTGTTGTCACAAATACCGCCGAGTTTATGCCCACAGCCCTTCCGCTTTGTGCTCGTAAACTCGAGGACGAATTAAAAGTAATTGAAAGGGCAAGCACTGAGCGAAGGCAGGAGAAAGAAATCACTCTGAGTATCTGTTGATGTTTGAAAGATTTCTCTGTATATTCCCACAGGCAGGCGTTGCAGGCCAAAAGGACGCTCACGGAACGCGCTTCAGGAGAGAGGTGACGATAAGGCTAAGAGTCATAATAGCGTCTAAGTAAGTAATTACCACTTAGAATCGCATACAGCCCGACATCCCCCTTCTGTTGTCCTTTCTAGTCCCTTTCACTAGGAGAAACGAAACAGATAGAGGCACTGTGGAGCGTAAACAGTCTTGTAATTAAAGTAATCTGCTCTCTAATTTATTTGCATGCAAATTAACCGCGTCATTTCGTTTCTGCCCGGAGGGACTATTTAAAAGGATCAACTTGCCCTTTGAATGCTGATTTCAAACGGACACAAAGTGTCCTTTTTTTGAATTTTCAAATTTCTGCTGGTCTCCTTCAGTCCACTGCGGGGGTGTGGCCGGCCCGGGACGAGATAGAATGGAACGAATGGGAAAAAGGCAAATTAAATGCTAAATTACTTCTCGTTAATTTAAAGAAGTGAATGCCTTCGAATGGGTCCTGGTGTGACTATCAGCAGTTGAGAATCTAAGCAGGGTTTTGGAATTTATTTAACGGTTGTTTACGTTCTCCGTGACTCCCGGTGAGTCCTTACAATTAGGATTACAATAATTTGGATCCCTTTCTTTGGGGAGCCACTTATGGGAGCCCCTGATGGGTGAAAATGGGGTTAGAATGGTTTCTGTCATTGCCACCAGGCGCCGTCTGGAGTGTCACTTTGTGTCGAAAAGTAGGGCATCAATAACGAGGGTGAGGAATTAGCCGACTAATCGTGGCAATGGGTGATGATGATGATGAGAGGTTTTCCAGCAGAAACAACACTTACTACTAACGTATCCTCGCATCGAAACAAGATTAATTTTAGACAAACTATGCATACATTCGTTTCGATATCCAGGTTCCCAAAGACTTCTGTTGTCAAGACTAAAGATAATGTTGTTCTAGTGAGCGACGAGACATGGTTTTTAATCCGTCAGTCTTCCGATGTAGTCTTTCCGTATCATTCAAGAAGGAGAAGACGGAGTTCTTGAAGTTTTTTTGTACGGCGCTAAATCAAGGTTTATGGAAAATGTGCTGACATTTTTAAGGGCAAAAGAGTGTTTATTGCAGTTTACTTGTCAAGGTCTTTACGTCTTGGTGTTGTGTCAGATTTGCGATTTGAGAAACTAGGAATTAGATGAGGTCTTCGAACCTTAATTTGATTGTGTTGAAGTTAATATATTTATTACGTCTTTTGAAATGCATTGAGACTAAACCGGAACTGCAGAGGAGTTTTGAAACTCTAGGGAATTTTGGGTATATATACGTAGTCTGATCTTGAGAGGCTTATTGATTTTCCATGTTTGCCTTGATGTTTGTGTAAAAAACATCATAGATCATGTCCATAGATGCTAATCCTTTTCAAACATTATGACTCCAGGATTTAAAAAAAATTAAAAAAAAAACCTTAAAAATCTTTGCAAAAGCTTAGACTTGAGGGATATGTTGATTCGGACGCCTAGAATTGGGGATGGCTTGAGGATCTCCACCCCCAATTGCCTGCAATGATTCTGTGCACACTGCCGGAAATTTTCTACTTCCGCACTTCTAAGACTGTTAGATGAGTGCAGAAGTCCATCCAAGGCGATTTTGTTTGAGTTAGAACACTTATAAGCGCTTGACAAAAAACACGCCAGTAATTGTGACAAGCTCTACGACTAAGCTTGTTGGATCTTGGATAAGGTCCGAAGTAGAATTGCAGCTGGCAACCCCTTCTACTTCAGTTTATCGAAACAAATTGGGTCAAAACTCCTGACTCGAAGGCCCAAAATCTTTCTGTAAGCACCCCTTACCCTGCCAGCTTTGATATATGGGACCAAAAGGTAGACAATAAGCAGAAATACATAGCTGATTCTTGATGACATCGGAAGAAAAATTCTGCGTCAGATATTTGGTCTTGTGGAGGGCGAATGAAGGAGAAGACACAACCGCGAACTCTACGAGCTGTAAAAAGATGTGGACATAGTCCGGAAGGCAAAAATCCGTCAACTAAACTTGCCTAGCAACTTTTGACTTGACCCGGAAACTGCTACATTGGCTACAAATTTGTATCCCTAGTATTATATGCCAGCAACAGTACATAAAATTCTGCTCCACGGAGTAGAAATAATATCCTCGGCAGCGTTGCCCATCGGATCATGGTCAGAGAAAGCTCAGGAAAGTCGGAATAAAGATTATAGGCATTATCGAATTTTTAATAGCAGACAATTTTCTCGTTTGGGAACAAATGAAGATGTTATTCAATCAAATGTTGGTATCATCTGATCCTTGGATTGAGCATTTAAGGCCAGAACCGAAAAAAAAGATCCACTTTAACTTAACACGTTGAGTGCCACCACACAATCCGAAAAACTGTCCCCACAGGCCACAGGTTTTTTTTATTGACGATTTTAGGTATTAATATCGGAAAATGATTTTAGATACATTTATTTGTGTTTATATTTGCATTTTAATTGTTTTATTGATGTGACACATTGGACACACGCGGCCACCAGGTGTGTAGTAAGTCTCGAGAAGCCGCATGATGCAAATGTGTCACCGCAAATTCCAACGCGAGAAAACGGAGTAAGTGTTTTCAGGAAAGGGCTCAGTTTGTATATTTACTTTGTGTCAAACAGTGAAAGGGAATCTTCTCGGTGACAGAAATCTGCGAACTAACAGCAGTTGTATTTTGCAAATTTGGAAAATGTCTTACGAAAAAAGAGAAAGGCGGAAACGTAGTCTACAGTGATATTGAAGATGATGACAACACTGATACGCGCAAGTATAGTAAGTTCGAAGTTCCGTATGGTGACACATTGATTTCACAGCCGAAAACCAAGACAACCCTAACAGTCTCTTGGGTGTATAGTTTAGAATGGCATTAGATTCAATACATATTGTGAGTCTAATACAATGCTGCATACACAAATGTGTGAGACCACTCTGGTATCATGTGGGACAGCAAGCCCAAATTCGTGTGAGACCAAAGGGGTCTCATGTAGCACTCAACGTGTTAATAATAAAGCACAAGCCTTATTGCACTTATTTGCTTAGTTTTTGGTTTAAAAAAAATGTATATTAAATTGTTTATACAAATAGTAGAACCATTGACTATAATATAATTAAAATAATTATTTTATGCATTTAAACAAAAAAGTGAGTTTTTTAACTTAAGATTATTCCGTTAATCTTTGAGCAATAAATCAACAATTTTTGGAACGCAATGAGATCTCGTGGAACTTGAATTATGTTTTTCGTTAAGTTCAGTTCACGGATTCAGAAGTTACAACTCACCCATACAAAGCGACCACCAACGCCGCCCCGATGTTCCCACGTGTTCGGCGTTAACTTATATTACTTATTTAGTTTTTTTTAAGGTTAATTGATGCGTATTTTTTCGGACTACAGGACTACAAAACTGTGCGCTAATCTTTCGCTAAAGATGAAACGTGTTTACAATTTATATGAACACATTCGACCTCCAAACTTCGTAAATTATTCATTTTTTTAAGTCTACTACACAAAATAATTTTTAAAAAAGTAAGCAGCATACTCGTAATTCTGTAAGAAACCTCATCAAAAGGTCACCGTATCTTTTGCTGTCCAAAATTGCCCACAAATTCTGCGAATCCACTAAAGACACGAAATAGAATCAGTATTCTGCGAAAAATATTCCCTTGGATTTTGAGCACTATTCAAGTGCAATCACGTGCTGATCATCACTCTAAGTGGATCTATTATTGTACTTCACGTTAGACCATCGCAGACCCCACACAGATTTCATATTAATTTACAATCACCACCAGATGCACTGCCCTACAACCGCGGGCGTATTAAGTTCCTTTTTGTTCTCGTGTTTTAATATTCATATTCGCAAATGGACTGCAGTCGCCCAGCCCAGCTCTCCAAATGCTGCACGGGTGGCTGTCACCTCGTAAGTGAATTTCATTCTAGTCATTGGATTTGTATCGTTTTTCTGCAATTTTTTTGTTCCACTGGAATACACCCTCGTTCGGTCGGGCTTAATGCCGTTCATTGAAATAATTTAAGGATGAGCGAACGGATCAAAGTGATCACACACAGTCCAGGACGAGATGGCGGGAGCAAAAAAATGCCAAACACATTAAACTGTGTAAATATTTGGAGAGACCCAAAATCTGTCGGTTCAGTTGGCTATGGAGCGACTGTGTGCGAGTACTCATGTAGTCGCCGCCGATTCTTTCGTGTATTTTATTATTTCATGATGAAAATTGAAGCGCTTGATGCGAGAGCCGTTGCATACGTTATTGATGGTAAATATTTGCATTGATTGGCATGTGTCCAGTGAGCGGCAACGCGAAACGATTTCGAGCGACAGGGGAGATTGATAAATGGACTGTGCTAATATTTGAATGACGGAGCGGTAATAGGAAACAGGTGTCCTCCTGAATGGCGGATTGCTTGAATTTAAAACCGTTAAGTGGTATAATTTATTCACATTTGTACGGATATTTTGTTTTTGATCCGTGTCATGTTAATCGAGATGGTATTTGATTAATGGGTGGATGGTGCAGGGGGAGGAGAAATAAAATAATTTAGCAAGCCTCAGAGCAGTCCCCAATGATTTGCAGCATTTAACCTAGTTTTGTAATTCCACTCACGCACAGTACGGTCCTCGCCAAACAGAACGCAATCGCTAGTGCATGGATCCGTGACTATGAAGGCTTCGAATGCAACGAAAGTGCAGATTGGCTTGCGAAGGATACCCTAACAGTCCTTTTGTTGGACATGAACCCTTTTTTGTCTCTGCCACTTTAAGGAGGTAATCACGAACAGTAAAAATGGATAGTTAGTAAGATATTGAAATAACGCTTCTGAGTTGAGGCAGTCCAAACTCTTCCTAATTCCTTGATGACCATTGGAAATTTCTTCAAAAAATTTGATAAAGTGTCTTCCCGGGGTTCAATGTCTACGTCTACCCAGTGCTAGACAGGTACAGGGTGGCGCATAAGAAACGTTAAGGTTTATTTGATGAATAACATTTTTCTTTCTGATTTTATTTCACCTTTAATTTAGATTATGGTTTGGAAATACAGTCGACTCCCTCTAAATCGAATTTTCACGGGATATCAAAATTAGTTCGAGTTATTGGGAGTTCGACTTAGAGGGAGTCGACTGTATGTACACATCGCTTTTTTTAAAGCTAATATCTCTCAAATGGTGCCCATTGTTTGCTTCGACCTGATGTGCTCTTTCCAAAGCATTTACCATTACTTTTCTTAGAATTTCAGGTCCCACCGCCCTCACTTCTTCTCGGATATTAGTCTTAAGCTGTTGTATGGTTATTGGCTTATTGGCATTCATACTTTACTTTTTAGGCAGGCCCAAGAAAACAAATCTGGAGACAATAAATCAAGCTAACGCGGTGGCCAGTTAAAATCAGAAAAACGCGATATTATCCGATCACCAAAAATTTCCCTGAGAAGAACCATAGCTGGACAAGCTGTGTGACCTGTGGCTGTGAATCTTATATGGAAAAATGTGTAACCGCCTTAAGATTCTTGCAAAGACCGCCTAGACATCACCTACTGCTGAGAACGTCGCCTGGTGGAAGTTTCAGGGTTTTCCTAAATAGTTGCTTGCACCCGACCAATATTCACATCATTTCGAACTGTACGAGGTCTTTCAGCACGCCGAAGATCACAGACAGCCCCCTGTTGCTGAAAACACTGGACCAACCGGTAATTTCTTCGATCACTGGGCGCATTTCGAGCGTGAAAGAAATTTCGATATAAGCTTTGTGTCTAATAAAAATAAAATTGAACCACTTTGGTTCTTTGTTCTCTGCTGAATCCTTCGATCATAAGTTTGCCAAGTTTTTCAAAGCTAATTCTGGAAAAAAATACGTAAACAAAAAAAATTATTCAATAACTAAGTCTTAACGTTTCTTATACGCCACCCTGTATATGCCAGCAAACCCGTGAATCAATAACGAAATTACTGGCTGAGAGAAATGTGATAACAATACCTTGAACATGTTGCGCTGCTTGCAGACACTGACACAGAAGGACAAAGAAGATCATCCAAATCACTGGTGGCCTTAGCTACGCTTAGAATATTAAAACGCTCTACCAACCAAATCCAGCTGAGTATGTGGCAACAGATTGTTTGGTAGACAGACTCAACTTCCCAACACTCAATTTATAGTTCATTGATTCCCAGTCCAAATTTTGAATTTCCACCCCCCACACGAGCAAACTTGATATTCCAGTAAATTTCGAAAAGAGTTTGCAAAAAAAAAAAGACTAGTTAACCCCAAACTGCATGCATGTGGAAGTACCTTCAACCACAAGTGCTCGTCTCAAATGTGTTTACTCGAATTTAAAGAGTGCCCCGCTCTTGAATGCACATTTCATCGCACGCAGATGACACTCGAATTGAGTTTCAATTTAACTTTTCATGGAGATGTCGAAAATTTGTTTTTAGCTCAGCACAACAACCGGTTCGAGCGCTTGCCGCTGATGGCATGAAGTTCCACTTGAACGTCGATGTAACTGAAACTTTTCGGTTCCGAGGAAGCTTGTTAGTTTGGGACAGAGTGTAGATCTGCATGAAGTTTTGCTCTGCAATATTAACATGTTGTGCTGCAAATTGTTGTTTAATGGTATGTGAATGCAAGCAGAGTTATGTGGAAGTTTAATATGTCATGGAGTTTCGATTCCTTCCGAATGTGCAAGCAATTCATGTTCAGTTTTAGAGGGCGAAGTTTCGTCCTCCGACTGAGGGACGATTTGGAGGGTATGCTTAAATTATAATTACAAGTGTCCTCACCCGTAACTGCTTACAACTGTATCAGTTCGGCATCAGATTGTTTTGAACAAGAGTTCTGACAAAGGGGATTAACATATTTGGTCTCCTTGGGTTACTTCAGGTAGCCCTGGGTGGACCACACCACTACAGCAAGTTTGAACATAGACCCTCTGCAATATTGGATTTGAGTTATTTTTTTTGGATTATGTAAATTAAAATTCTTTACACTATTTGTTTAGAAAAAATGTTACTTCTTAGCTCCGTTTGGGAACGACTGGATGGTTAAGTGCCTGTCCCAAGTTAGAGGGGTCCCAGGTTCGAATCCCAGTGAAATCGGATCTGGTCTAGTCACCATTTGCCGTTGGGATAAAATTAACAACACCAGGTAGCAACCTGGCAGTACAATGGACCAGTTTTGAGTTTGAGTGCTCCAGAGTAGAGTTTTTAAAAAAAAACTCCGAAAAAAAAACAGTTTGGGCACAGTTTTCGCTTACAAATGCAAACTTGGACTAAAACAGAAAAATGCTTAAACCGTCTTAAATACTATTTTGTATTGTAGATTTGGTGCTTTGGGACTCTTTTACCTAATTCGAAAATTGTGTCAAAAAGCACTGAAAACCTTACAGCTACTGTAAACCTTACGAATAACTTTGAACGTCTCGAATACTCCAATTCGTAGCTAAGAGTGTGACGGAAATTCTAAGTATCTTTTTCAAGATGAAATTGGGCCTCTCCACAACACCTTCCACAGCATTTTGAATATTAGGTATTGACCTACATGCTTGCAAGATCCAGTTGTTGGGTGATTGATTGGGTGAACAAGGTTACGATTTCTCACGCAAGAAGAAACAAATCTATTACATCAGGAGCTCAGAAAACTCAAGCCCAATAGTGGAACAACCTTTTCATCCGAAACGGTTTGGTGCGGTTTTAAGATCCATATTTTTTCGAAAATTATGTTTTCGCGAGCGATTTAGTGAATGGACCCTTGCTTTTTTTACCTGAAATGTATGTTATGAAATTGTGAGACGTTTCAGTAGTACACGCCTCACAGCTAGTGAAAAATGGCCCTATTGTGTATCAAATTTCCTTTACGGACATACGGTTTTTGTCAAAAGTTAAGTAAAGGGTGGTGCAACGAAAACGAACGTTGATAATTGTAAATAAAACAAGAAATTTTCGGAGAATTATCTTAATATGTTTTATTATGATAGAAGGATCTATGACAATTACATATGTGGGAAACTAAATATCGGCCAAATGCTAGCCATGACTTCAGTGGCCTACCTCTATCCGATGGTCCATATTTTCAATGACTCTGAGACATAATTGAGGTTCAATGTCGTTAATATGCCGAATTATCTCATCCTTTAGCTCTTGAATTGTTCTTGGCTTATTGACGTACACTTTTTCTTTTAAATATCCAAAAAGAAAGAAGTCCAACGGTGTCAAATTACATGATCAGGGCGGCCAATTAACATCGCTACGACGTGAGATAACACGACCATTGAATTTGTCGCGCAAAAGAGCTATTGTTTCGTTCGACAAGTGGCATCATCCTGTTGTAAGCACATGCCGTTCAGGTCCATATCCTCAATTTCTGGCCACAAGAAGTCCGTTATCATCTCGCGATAGCGAACACCATTCACGGTAACTGCTTGGTCGAACTCATTTTCGAAGGGCACTTTCTGCCACACTATCGCGAACAGCAGCAATGTTTTGCGCAGAATGAACTGAACGAGCATGTACAGGTGTTTTCACATTTCCTACAGACCCGGTTTGTTGAAATTTGCACATTTGGTCATTTATGCTGACCAAAAACTCACGAAGTGCACGAAATGCATTTTGATTTGAGCGCCCATTTTCGTAAAAGGCTTCAATAATCTTAACGCGCTGCTCAATTGTGTACCTCTCCATGGTTGTCGAACACTGAAACAAAGAAATGTCAAATTAATATGGGCAAAAAAAACTTGACGTTAACGTGTGACTCACATTTAACATCGTGCATTATGGTTGAACCACCCTTTATACGCAAGAGCTTTAAAAAAAGATTCGAGCTCCTATTCGTTAAATACAGCCATTATTTGAAATCTTAATGAAAAAAGTTGTCAAAAGAGTCACTGTTTGTAGGCAGCCCCGAGATAGACATTTGGCGGACTAACTTCAGAATTAAAAATTAAAATAACACAATTTTTCACAAAATTGTAGCATTTTCTATTGATTGCAAAAGACACGTCTGTTGGATGACCCGGTAGTAGCTGGGCCAAACCTTCTCGATATGATACATTTTTTCCATATTGTATTGGTTAATCGTAGAATCGATTAGTAAAAATTTAAATTTAAGAAAAATCCGTGTTAAAGAATAAAACACGTACGTTCAGCTTTTCGACTTCTTAAGTGCTGAAAGAGACTTGTTTAACTCACTGTGACGAATATCAATTTCAAATTTCGGAGAGATTTGATGAACTCCATAACCCCACTGAAGCATCTAGCCCAATCGCTGGATATGCGTACCCAGATTTGGCATCAAACATTTACAAAATAATGCCAACTCTGGAGCGGGGATTTACACATCCACTGGTTGAAAGAAAACGCGAAAAAAGACGCGGAACAGCCTTCGCACAACCTAATTAGTTTATTGCCGAGTAATCGATTGAGAGATTGGAGACACTCCAATATAATGAAAGTGCTTTTCGTGCCAATGCAATGTCCGCTTTTGGGATGATATCAGCAATTTGGCGGAGAACTACTCCCTTCTGTTATGTGAATGTAGCATATACTTGCAGAGAGAACCCATCAATTCTGTGCTAATCGTATTCATATCTCCCACAAGCATAAGGGAAATAGGCCAGGAACTAATATTCACCATCATAAGACGACGAGAATGCTATTAGTTGATCAGACATTAGGAAAGGGTGGTAGCTGCATTGCGAACAATGCTGTGCAGGAATATGTTAACACAGATCGGAAGAACACCTGTCGGTTTGAAGAAAACTTGGTGCAGTACAGTGTGGAGATAATTGCTGCAGTTGTTGGTGAGTATTGGGACACGTTAAGACCATAAATCTAGAAGGGATACATAACATAGTCATCATACGGATAATTTTATGATTCAATTTCAATTCAAATTCTTTCAAGTGTTAAAGCTCAATTTTTATGGGATAATAATAATTATAATATTGGCGGCGCTGCAATCAGAGGAGGACTTAGGCCTAGTTCCTAAAGAGATCACTCCTGTTGTGCGTCGATTCCACGGAGAATATCACGTTTTTCTGATTTTAACTGGCCCGATTTAACGGCTCCAGATTTCTTAGTCTTAACGTTTCTTATACGCCACCCTGTACATACGCACTCTTCCGTCCACATTTTGAACCGTTTCGGATAAATGTGGCACTCCATTTGTTCCTTCAAGGTATCGGCGTTTTTTTTAAATAGTTGGCTGGAGCCCGTGGCTTTTTGCTCTGAGATTATTTTTCAGGTCCTTGTCCCTAAGTCCCCTTGTCGTGTTCAAACACTCATTTTCTGACATCAAACACACAATCTCTGCGGGAGAACCCATCACTTTTATGAAAATTTCAATTTTTTTTAAATGACACAAATTCAACGGACAAGTTGACCCGGAAGTGCTTACAATTGAGTGTATTTTTTTGGTGAAACCTTTAATTTTTTTGCACTTTTCTTGAGTTTTGATGCAAAAATATATAGATCAGGTAATCGATGGTCAAAAAAAAAGGAATCAGTGCCGCAGTATGCAGTAGACTGTGCAGAAGATTCTGCCGCATAAATAATTTTTAATGGAAGCATTTCTGAATATAACGCTACGAATTCAAACTATTTCAGATAAATTTTGTGCCAACTTCAAGCCAAAACCAAATTAACTATGCGTTACAACGTACAAACTTAAAAATAATCATCCAAACATACATTTACATCCATAATAATAATAATGGCGGCGCTAAAGTCCGAGGTGGACCTGGGCCAGACTTCTCAGCAACCACTCGTGTTGTGCGTGCTATTGTTCTTTCACGAGTGGAGGGGACCTACAGTTTAATGCCGACTCCAAACGGCGAGATTGAGAAGTTTCTTCTAGACAGTCATACTCTTATTGTCATTTATTCGAAACAGGTGGAGCCGTAAAAAAAATGATTGGTTTTTTTTCGGGAATCGAACCGACAACATCGAGCGTAGGAGTCGACGCACCTACCCACTACGCCACAGCGCCCACATTTACATCCTTACATGCATAAAAATCCCGTCGATCATACCCAATCACAGCTCATACCCGCTGTGTGTACATTGTTGTTGGGCATTTAGGATTTGAAATTAATGTGAGAGATACCACTGAGACTCGTGTAGATTTGACGATCTCAGCATGGAGTTTATGTGGGAAAGTGATCATCTTGAAATTTTAAGTCTTTGATATCTCAGAGTTTGCACATAAATCGATATTTTGATATTTATCATATCCTAATAAGTACATTGAGGTTTACAAAACTGCGTTTTCTGATCTTCGAAATTCGCATGTCGTTGTTTTACCGTTTTTGACCCATGTGTCCAAAAATATTAGGGCCAGAATGTTCGAATTGATTTTAAAGGAAGGTTTTATTTATGCCAGGTTTTTGTATTTTTTCAGATTTTTAAACAAAACACCCCAGAAATGGCAGGGTATTTAAAAACAATTTGGAGCTCCATATTTTTCAAACAATACTTTGGATCAAAAGGTGTTGAAGCAGACCTCAACCTTACTTCAAACGATCTGTCGATTGATATTTCACCCGATGGGGTGCATCAAAGTCTCAGAATCCATGGCAACTTCATCTATATCGGAGCCACCCCCAAATGCCCACACCTTTTAAATTTGTGTGCATGAAAAATGATTTCTATGTCCAAACTAGTTAATTCCAAAACTAATTTTCAAATTCAACATTTTTGTAGACGGAACCTTAAAAACGTATGGCCCTGTTGTTTAATGATGCTAAGCCTTCACCATGGCGCCAGTTTTGCTTCTTTTTCGTTTTCCTAAAGTTTCAATTGCTCCATCAATAGCTGTCCCTCCTACTAATTTGTAAATACCCAAAATGCAAACTCATAACTTCTTAGAAACTGTCGCCGCTCTAATATGCTTGTGCACCTCATACACCTCACTCAGAAGGAACTCCTTATCGTGGCGCCCCAAAAATTGCATTTCACCAAACTCTAAAGTGTCTCAAACTTTCAATCGCATAAGCACAATCCGCTTAAGTGCATCAAAGCCGTTTCGAACACCCTACAGCCTTGACCCTGAAAACCCACTCAAAGCAACCGAAAATAATTTCTATGCACTTATGTCAAAGCGAAAATCGTTTTTACGAAATGTTCGCCCACGCCAGCAGGAGAAACTTGTTCGTACAATTATTTCCCTTTACCGAACTAAAGTGCTACTTTCAGGGATGTCTTCGGGACATTTCCGAACTTTTCCCTGCACTCACCCATTTCAATTACCTCGCGAATGACATCATTAAGTACTCTGGCAATGAACTGCAGGAGTGCTCTCAACTGGTTTTCATTAAGTGCGACGAAATCCATTTGATGGAGATTACTGAAGGGGACACTTAAATTTCGGATACTTAGTGTTCATAATTGTTTCGGCCTTAGAAGGGAGTTCAAGGATGTGTCCTCATTTGGGAAGTGGTTCGCAACGAACACGATGATAAATGAATTGAATTTGTGTCCTGAAAGATACGTCTGAATCAATCCTTTAAATTGATTGAAGCTCAACTACGACTGGGGGACCCGCTTTAATGAAGAAATTTGAAGACTTCTGCATAAGCTGTTCATTTGCGGGTTGTATCTTTAATCCAAAGTTCGTCGGCAAGCTCATTAAAATGCATGCAATGCTATGCCAAGCTTGCAGAATTTATGTCCTTTTTCCCAGGCCACGGACGGGACAGGATGTAATGGAGAAGAGAGATAATAAAAATTAAAATTACAAAATGGCTGTGTGGTGGCAACGCGGCTGGTGCATGGCGTCCCTTCCGCACGAGTCAGGTAATAAGCGATTTGAAGTGAAACTCATTTTGGGATCAGGAAATTTGCATTACATCCATGGCCTGCGCATCCTTGGATAGTGGAGTAAACTTGCATTAGTATTTTCTCGCATTTTCGTGAGCATTTGAGGCTACCGAAAAGTCAGTGAACTGAGAGTCTCGACGGTTGGTTGAAATTACAGACTAGTCATCCGTTTTGTTGAAAGATTTCTTTAGATTTTTCAATAATCGTAGTAAGTTACATTTAGGGGCAGACGAATAAATATATCATTTCTGTTGTGAGTTTGTGTCCGTGAGCCTTTTTTTGTCGCAGGTTTTTGTAACACTACACTGAAGCACTCAGCCTCAAACTGGTCCATTGTACTGCCAGGTAGCAACCTACTTATGCTGAAATTCCATGGTCCTCCGAAGGAAGACCAGCAGGCGCTTCTGTGAATAGGGGCCTACATCATCAGCACCGAATAACTGCCACCTGATACGATCAAAGGCAAGACAGTGGTAGAGGAAGTGCTCTGCAGTGTCATCGTCTTCTCCACAGGCGTCGCAGAAGGTTTCATCGCTTTGACCAAGCACTCTAAGGTGTTTGGCGAAGGCGTAGTGCCCCGTTAGTACGCCAATAAGTTGTCTGCAGTCTTTTCTGTTAAGAGATAACAAGAAAGCCGCGGATTTCTTACAGACGTTGGGGAGCATGCGCTTGATCTGTCTACACCCTAGAGAGTCATGCCACCTGCGGTTGTGCTCTCGAGAAGTCCAACAATCGATGGAAGCCCTAACCACGGACGCGGGCAGTCGCAGCGTAAGTTCAGCTTCTGAGAATGCCTCATCTGATCCTCGCCTAGCAAGTTCATCGGCGATCTCATTTCCTGTGATCCCGTGGTGCCACGGGACCCAGACAAATATTTGTTTCATCCGGACATTGTGCGCGGGAGAGCCATTAGCAGAGGGATCAGGAACGTTTGAGACCTTGTTCTTCTTGATCCTGTTCGAATCAGCAGAAGAGGAGGTAGCATTGGCTGCAATAAAGTGATCAGTTTTGGTTGGAGTTACCTCTTCCGACCTGTTTCTTTCTGCCGTCGCCACCAAAGGGGTGCGACTCTCAGCACTTGCGAATTCAACCTTCTTCGGAGTTTCTTTGCGCCGTGCGATTGTCGGTAGCCTTTTTCTCCTCTTGTTTTGATTCTTAGTCAGGGGCCCCTCCAAAGCTGCGTCGTTTGGAGCCCGTTGAACCTTTCCGGCATTCCGGGTCGTACCATCAGAAGCAGCACTCTGATCAGCCACTTGACTATGTGGTTGGAGATTAAGCGTATCAGGCAGAGCCTCTCCGCTACATTCTCCAACTTTCCAACTCAGCCTATCGAACGTGTAGTAGAGTGAGTGGCAGGAATCTTCGGATTGGGTTCCAGCGATTGGTCAGCGCCACATAGGGCGAAGGGAGTGGGTAGTATGATGGTTGGGGCCTCCAGAATCCTTGCCCCAGCCGCAGTCGAGAAGACTACGGGTGGAGTATGACTGATAGTAGGAGTATGACAGGAAGCGTATGACTGATAGTATTCACCCGAAACACGAATTGGAGTGTTGCGTTCAAGTACCACACTTAAATTTGAAACGGTTTAAAACTTTGGTGACCTAAGAGCATAGGCTTTGTCATGTTCAATGGTGATAATATGATAGCTACTGTCATCGCCGATGAAGGGTTCGAAGGGTTTGATGAAGGGTACCGAAGATGAAGCTTCAAGCAATCTTCGATTCAGTTTAGAAAAAGAATTCAGTCGAGATCGTCAGGATTTCCAAAATAGTTCGTCGACATTTCGCTCCAAAAATGGTGATAATGACTACGAATTGTAGTCAGATATCTGGGGATTCAACTTGATCAGTACATAGATTTTAATAAAAAAATGTAGATGCTGCTATTGCACGAGGTGCTTACGTCCTTTTTTTTTCGGAGTTTTTTAAACACAACACTGGAGCACTCTGACTCAAAAACTGGTCCATTGCACTACCAGCCAGAAACCTACTCTTGCAGGTGCTTCTGTGATCTTATTCAGCACCGAATAACTGCCACCTAATCCGAGCAAAGGCGGGACAGTAAAAGAGGAAATGCTCCGCAGTGTCATCGTCTTCGACACAGACGTCGCAGAGTGTTTCATCGCTTAGACCAAGCACATTGATGTGTTTGGCGATGGTGTAGTGGCCCGTTAATACGCAGGTAAGTTGTCTGCGGTCTTTTTTGTCCAGAGATAACAAGAATGCCGGTCTATCTACAGCCTGGAGAGTCATGTCACCTCCACTTGTGCTCTCAAGGTGGAAGCCCTAACCAAGGACGCAGGCAGTCCTGAACCTGCAGTTTAGGTCCTTAGAGTACCTCCTCTGATCCTTACCTAGCAAGTTTTTTTTTTCGGAGGATTTTTTTAGAACTTTACTGGAGCACTCAAACTCAAAACTGGCCCATTGTACTGCCATGCAACCTACTCCAGTGCCGTTAATTTGATCCCAACGGCAAATGGTGACTGGACCAGATTCGATTTCACTGGGATTCGAACCTGGCACCCCTCGAACTTGGGGCAGGCACTTAACCAACTGCGCCATCCAGTCGTGTTACCAGCAAGTTCATCGGTGATCTTAGTTTCCGTGATCCCGTGATAGCCCGGGACCCAGACAAGTCTTAGCGAATTTAGACAACCGATCACTTGCATTTCTGGACTATCCTCATCACTGCCTTGTCCCTTTAGATGCTTTTCTCTACTCACTCTCGGGCTGACACAAGATGACGAGCACGACAAGTTGATGTTCACCTCAATTTGGCATTTTTGTTGTTTAACGATTATTGGGTCCAAATTGAGACTGCACTTCATCTGAATTTTTTTAACAAAATACTGTTCAAAATTTCTATATAATTTCATACCATTAACGACGTGGCGTTGTGAGTTTACTCCTACACCGTATATCCGTGGATCAAATTTCAATCAACACACCAACTCTCATTTCACGGCACCGCCTCTCTCGATTCAATGAGAATGTTCACGTGCCGTGATACTTCAAGCGACAAGTTTGTAAATGTTTTGTATGACAAGTCACTCCTATCAATCAATTACGATCTCCCCGCATAGATGCCAGGAGCCCAACCGAACGCCATTGGCATTCAATTAACGCCTTCGATAACACCTTCACATGCATCAAAGGGAAGCATCAGCTAGTGTGCTCCTCCTCACTGACCGTGCCCATGGCATTTCGAGCACATATGTTTTCAATTACACCCGACAACCGGATGCCGTAAGCACTTACCGCAGAAATGATGACCCATTAACTTCCCAACGGACCGATATCTACGACCGGGTATCTATTTCAGAAAATGATCCAATAATCTCTCCATACACCTGTAGCTCCGTTACACTGTGTCATAATAAGTGATGATGGCATCTTAACATAATGACGCCACTTAACTGCGGAGGAATCACCAGAACTCGTCTCCCCAATGCTGACGGGAGCTTATTGCATTATTGCCCGATTGCCATGCTGCTCGGCTGAGATGGTCGTGTCTATATGCTGATGACCAAACCGGGATGATTAATGCTAATTGAATGAGCAGGGTTATGGCTATGGGTACCACGGCATTATCTTGAAGGAGTGCTAGAGGATGTTATGATCAATTATGGCCGGAGGAGGCTGGGTTGCTGGAAGCAACTAATGGTCAACGAGCTTGAGTTGAATAGGCTGAGCACTTTGCTGAGAAGTGTGCTTTAACTGGAGACCCGAATGGAACGCTATTATGTGCAGCAAAGGTCTGTGGGAAGTCGGTTACTGACTGTAAGTTTTCATCAAGGGGCACTGCAGTTTGTGTGGAGAAGATGACGTCTTAAGCGAATATCTTATGGGAGTAAATTAAGACTTACGGTGTTCTAAAGACCACTTGTTGCTGGAGGAGACAAAAAATAAATTTGTTGACGAGCTTTCACCCTCTGTGCATGGTTCAGTGAAAGATTATGGTTTGAATCTGAGAGTGTGGCTGCAGTAACTTTGCATTTCAGCGGGCTCGGGTCGAAAGATACCGAACTTTTGCATTTTTTCTCGTTTTGAATAGGATGAGTTGTGGTTCAGACCACCTGTTTCTCCTTACCCGAAGCTCACATCGAGCTGTGCCACCGATTTCTCGCTTTTTAACTTCTTTTCCATTCCAAGATCTCATCTTTCCATCGAATGCGGAGAGCTAAGAAAACTGCAATGAAAACGTTTTCCACTTTATCTTAGTCTGGAGAGACTGTGAAGAAACATCAAGTTTATCTCAGTTATCATAGACTCTTGAACTGTTTAGTCTCAACATACACATTTCCTTCCATCAACAAGATACTCCTGTATCTTACAATATTATTACGCTTCAATGCTGCTCCAACAAATTGCTGGGAGAGCATTAATTACGTTCTATCTAAACTGGATTTATTGCACTGGATACTGTGTGAAGGTGATTAAATTTATTGCTTTAATTTCCGTCGATTAAAAGGATGCAAGCGAACATTTATCTAAATTTGAAAGTGGACGGGCGCATCCTGGATGGAAATACAGTAATTTCAATTAATTTGTGGAATGGAATTTCGCTGGTAGCTCAATATTTGGAGTATAAAATATTCGGTTGTGTCGAAAAATTACTGAAAAGCTGACACCACACCGAACACATTCCGAAAATCTAAATTAAAATTGAAAACGATTTTTGTATCGGGGAATTTGCTCCAGATACTCGTAAATGTATGTAAAGTATGGTGAAATAATGGCTGAAAAATTGGTGGTCGGAATGACCAAAGGACAGGTATGTGCCACTTGCAGTCATCCAGTCATCCTAGCACTCGTTTTTACCTTCTGTTTAGAGGGCTTTCTGATGAATACATGATGCCTTTTTTTTATTACGTTTTACATTTTTGCTCAGTTGAATTAAATGCAAGGAAAGCTTGCTCATAGTTGTTATAAATAGTTCCAATAATCTCAGCAGAAAGTCTTGGATAAATATTGAATTGACAAGACATGAATGAGAGCAGACTTGGAAGGAGTTCGGCGAGAAGTTGGAAAGCGACTATAGATCTGCGAAAAATGTGTTCTGGCAAACCATTCGCCGGCTCAGAGGAAGGAAATACAACACCATCGAAGGAGTCAAATCCAAAGACGGCGTGTTGCTTTCCAATGAGGTGGACATCTTGCGCAGATGGAGCGACCACTTTTCGGAGCTGCTCGATCCCGAACAGGGCACTGAGGGTGACAGACCTGTAGTCTTGAGTAGGGCGAAAAATAGTCCAACGGCGGAGGAAGTCATTTTGGTGATTGAATCGCTAAAAGTTGGCAAATCCGCTGGTGTGGATGAAATCCGGCCAGAAATGCTTAAGGATATGGGTAAAGAGGGAGTTTTATGGCTTTCTCGTTTCATTAAGGTGGCTTGGGAACGCGGTGAGACACCTGGCGATTGGCAGGGTGGGGTGATTGTCCCTCACTTCAAAAAGGGGGACAAAAAATAGTGCTCCAACTACAGGGGCATATCTCTTTTAAGTCTCCCGGGTAAAGTCTACGCTAAGGTGTTGGAGGCGCGTTCTAGAACTATGGTCGAATCCAGGATGAGAGATGAACAGTGCGTCTTTCGTCCTGGCAGAAGTGCAACCGACCAGCTTTTCACTCTAAGAATGGTACTTGAGAAGGCTTGGGAGTACGCCAAACCGATCTACAGTTATTTTGTAGATTTGGAAAAGGCATACGACCGAGTTCCTCGAGGTAAACTCTGGAGTGTTCTGCAGGAGTATGGGATTGATGAGTCTTTTTTGAGGGCCATTCAGTCTCTGTACACAAACTGTAGCAGCTGTGTTCGGGTTAACGGTAGTAAATCAACACCTTCACCGTGGGCGTTGCACTTCGCCAAGGGTGCGTCTTGTCACCTCTACTTTTCATTATATATTTGGACTGGATGTTACACATTGGGAGAGTTGAGGGTAAGCCATCTTCTTTTTGCAGATGATTTAGTCATCCTCACATCCTCTCAGATAGAACTCCAACGCGCGCTAGATAGGTTTGTGGCCGTATGTGAAGATGCTAGGATGATTGTTAACGTGGACAAATCCGAGGCTATGGTTACTTCCAGAACACATGTACAGTGCACTCTACATGTTAGTGGAGTCCCATTAAAACAGGTGGAGAAGTTTAAGTATCTCGAGGTCTTCTTCATGAGTGATGGGAGGAATAATGCTGAGCTTTCCTGTAGGATTGGTCAAGCTGGGTCAATTTTGAAACAGCTTGGTCGATCTGTAATCAGGAAAGCCGAGCTTGGTGTCAAAGCCAAGTTAGCGGTTTTTAACGCAGTATTTATTCCAACTCTCACCTATGGTCATGAAATTTGGGTAATGACCGAAAGAATAAGATCGCGAATACAAGCTGCCGAGATGAGATTTCTCCGTGCTGTTGTGGGAATTACTCGCCGGGATAGGCTGAGAAACAAGGCAGTGCGCGAGGCACTCAACGTTGGGCAGCTGCTTCGTCGTACGGAAAGGGCTGTACTTCGATGGTTTGTGGCTCGTTCACGTTCACTTCGATGGTTCACGTGGCACGAATGTCCCCATCATCACGACTTCCGAGGCGTGCCCTGTATGCGATTCCATCAGGTAGGCTACCGCTTGGCTGGCCCTGGACGAGATGGTTGGATCAGGTCCAAAAACTCGCCTGGTTGCGCTTGGATATAGCTCCTGATGAGTTAGAGTTGATGGCAGAGGATCGAGTGGTCTGGAGATCTGTCGTGCATGCATTTCCCCCGCGACCCCTTTAGTGGAACATGCGGGTCACTGAAAATGATGATGATGATGATGATGAATGATTGATCGAGGACTCTCAATATACTAGACAATGCAACGCTGCGTCATATAGAAATTATTAACCACTGTCTGGCGAGTTACATCCTTAATAACATCTTAGTGCATTTAGTTCAGTCCAGAGAGCACTCAGTTTAGTTCAAATTTGTTTATTGATCTAGTTCATTCTTGTAGTTCATTTAGTTCAATGCAGTGCCTGCTCAGGAAATTGAGTCTTGTGAGATTTTCGCCAGGTGTGAAATACAAAAATAATAAGCAAAACTTAACTAGAAAGGGATTTCCTTAATAGCTCATCCATTCATCGCGCTTGAAAAGCGTTATAAAAACCATATAACGCTTATGTACATACATTTGTGCACATATATTTTTTAAATTCTCTTCACAATCACTACCGGCAACGCAACAATGAACAACGTGTTTGTGCTGCAGTATTTATCTGATGTTCACAGTGCCCAAACACACACAAAGCAAAGCACTCAATTTAGTTCAGTTCAGTTCGTTTTAGTTCAGTTATCCTTACTGAATTACATGTGTGCAGAGTAAGGTATACCTGAGTTTGTTGAACTACTGAACTAAGTGAACTAATGTGAAATCTAGTTCTGGGGCTCTTTTTGAACTACTTCGTTCGTGAACTACACAAGCCTAATCCGTAAAGCACTTATAAAGATACTGTGGTCAAATTTAAATTGTTTTTGAATTATTTTGATTAAGAATAGTCTTTAATTTTCTATAGAAACCCTCAAATTAATCAGTTCTTTCAATATCTACCAACTCTCCCTGGAGATACGACGGGTTAGCGCAGTTGGTTAAGTGCCTGCCCCAAGTTAGAGGGGTCCCAGGTTCGAATCCCAGTGAAATCGAATCGGGTCTAGTCACCATTTGCCGTTGCGATCAAATTAACGTCACCGGAAGAGGTTGCTACCTGGCAGTACAATGTACCAGTTTTGAGTCTGAGTGCTCCAGTAGTTTCAAAAATCCCCCAAAAAAAAAACTCTCTCCTTAGACTACGTAAGGTAATCTATGTTGACTGCTGCAACAAATGTCACAAACAACAACAAACACACAAATCTACTAGCAGATATCAATTCACAGTCTCACCCTGTGCCTAATTAGTCATGACGAAGTAACTTTCGTTTCACCACCTACTACAACTTTAACGATGCCGCCCTTAAATCCACGCGCCTGCCACGCACTTAAGAACACCAACGTAAGTTATCTATCATAAGTTTTACGGCTTACAACTATAATTGCCCTCATTAAAAAGTTTTCAGTAGTTCCCAGCAAACTAAGCCGTCTAAGACTTACTAACTCATATCCGCAACATAAATTATTTCATTCGTCCTTAATTACACCAAGTGACCTATTCAAAGCTCATCTAATTAACACCCAAATTCCACTTGTCCTCGAGTACTCGCAACAAGTTAATACCTGTGGCTTACCGCATGTTATCTTGAAGTCAACAATCACCGCAAAGTGGTTGACCATAGAGTAGACCTCCGACGAAGTAATTTCTCTTGACGTAAGGACATTAAGTCATTCAGGTCTCACACAGAGGGCTGGCAGTGTTGGTTGACTTCGAAAATTCTTTCAAAACCTTAGCCATCGTCGAAGGAACTTTGTCTTTTCCCCAAAACTTCACCAACAACAAATACGGTGTTTTCGTCCGGTGAAGGACGCTTGAATGTCTAAAGCTTTTGCGATTAATTTTTAAAATTCAATTTTCCGCTGTGCGTATAACAACCAACGCACGGCAGTGAGAAGGGGTCCAAATGCAGCGTTGGGGTTGATGCTTTTGATTGGAAGTCCATTTAGGACACGGGGATTTAATTTGAAAGAAACTCAAGGAAGGCCGCCAGTGACAGAGCAAATAAACCGAAGGAGGGGTTGAATTAATCCCAAACGGATAAAGGTGGCTGCATGCGTGGGAGTTTTCAAAGACCGTCAATTCTTCAGTTAACTGATTGCAATCCGTGCAACCCCAAGATTTGCTTTGAACTCGAAGTTTTCTGAAGTGATCACCTTGGCACTTGTGTCGACGGCATTGATGCCAGTGAGAGGTGTAAATCTGCTTGGGATTGGTTTGCTTTGTCTGCCTAAGGTCGTTATTTTAAATTAGTTTTTTGGACAGTCCACATTCGTTCTTATGTCTTGTGCTTGCCAGGGATATTCGAAAGGCGTACGCAAGTACATCCGTTGCTCCCCAGGGACCAAGTTAACAGTACAGATACTGTGAATGACATTTTCGAGATGTTTTTTTCTTTTATCAAATGCGTGACCCTAAATTGGTAAGGGGTCCCATTCCCTCATGGTTATTAGGCCATCAATGTGTACTTCATACTTAAGGCTACTGTGGAGGGAGTTTTGTTTTTTTTTTCGGAGGATTTTTGAAACCCTGATTGAGCACTCAGACTCAAAACTGGTTCATCGTACTGCCACGTAGCAACCTACTCCAGTGCCGTTAATTTGATCCCAACTGCAAATGGTGACTGGACCAGATTCGATTTCACTGGGATTCGAACCTGGGAGCCCTCAAACTTGGGGCAGGCACTTAACTAACTGCGCCATCCAGTCATATATTTCCATACAATGCTAAGCCACACAAAAGTGATCCAATTCCAAAGCATATCATATAAACGGACATATGTATCTCAGATTGGAAATATTTGCATCTCAATCCTCAATTTTATCAATCCATCGCTTTCATTCTTCAAAGGAGTGAAATCAGATGACACAGGTAACAAAGGGACAACCCAACACATGCCTCGGGAGTCAGCTGTCAGTCTGGGATGCCACGTCTTATTATCTTCAATGCCTTTCCATTGCAGTCACCAACCTGACAATGCAGAGCATTTTTCATTGATGTTATTTTGATAACATTTTTGTAAACGTTGTCGCAGCTTCTTTTCATCTTTGAATCGCGTTTTGTCGCGAAGGATGAAAATAATTTTGCTTTAGGACTTTTTGCGAGAAGATTTTATGTCAAATTCTTTTTCGATGGGATACGCGAGACTTTCCTATTTCAAGGTTAACTGCAATGTATTCGAAGCCACATTCCTGGACAGAGAATTTCTGTGTGAGGAATCTGAAAATAAGAGCGTGGTAAGCGTCTGCATTTAATCAATAATGTATATTGTATACGGGGCAATTGTATTTTTTTCAATTTTATACTGAAATAAATCGGAATAATTGAGATATCCGGCTGAAATTTATTCCAGTTGTAGGTACACGTGATTTGTTTAAGTATGGAATTTGATCTCGTTCATATGACCACCACGAGCATGTTGGTATTGATCGATTTTTTTGACCCAACTTTTCACCACTTTTCTACAGAGCGTTGGTAATTTCGCGTTCCATATTTCGATCTGAGGTCCTCTGAGCTTGTTGGCTTGATGATATAGACTTAACGAGGAAGTCACTTGACCGGATCATTTTCCGAGATTACACAATTCGATAGATCAATTGTTTGGCCATCTGTGTGGCATCACTGATGTCAAGTCCATCCAATTCTGACCACGAATAGTCTACAAACATGAAACGATGGCGCGCTCTTTTGACCGTAACACGGTGATAAAATAAAAATTCGGTCTAATCACACCTCTTGATGAAATCTCCACCACGCGGTCACTTCATGTGGAACCAAGGGCGTCACTAGGCATCTAGGCTTTAAGTGATCAAGAGGATTCAGTTCTTGAGTAAGTCTGACCTTGTAAGGATGTAGGGCAAGACATTTACGCAAAATTGTGGACTGAAAGATTCTGAATTCCTGTGAAAAACATGACATCGACTGATTTTGAACCGAAACAATGACGAGTACGTACATACTGCGATATAGTGAGTTGTAACACATGAAATGTCAGATTTTCGCTCAGTCGAAAATAAGAAGTTCTCGAGTGAATATCTGTGCCAGAACGTTAAATTTTCTGAACTTGGATTCGAACCTAGACTGTGAAAGTCTAGGGCGTATGGGTCGACGCACAAACCCACACGGCCACGGCGCCGCCATTTTATTGGATCAGTGTATGTATTGCGACAAAAAAGCTAGTTTTGCAGCAGCCAACTTGATAACAACTTGATCTGGTACATGACCGTCATACAGCCAGTCATAGCGTGTGGTACAACGTGAGTCCTTCCCAGATGGAAAAGATGAGGCTGTTCGAGAGACAATGTCTCCGGGCTTGTCTCAAGAAGTACAGAACCCCAGAATCGGAGTATAAGAAATTCTATTCCAACGAGTTCTTGTACAACGAAGCAAACGTGAACAGGGTGGTTAGGGTATTAGATTAGGGTAACTTTAAGGAAAAAAATTGTTAAAAATTCAAAAAAAAATATACAAAAAAAATAAACAAAACAAAAAAAAATAAATAAAATAAAAAATCCAAAAAAAAATGTTAAATAGGTTAGTTTAAGTGAGTGTTAAGTTAGGTTAAGAATAAAAAATAGAAAAAAAATGTTTAAATTACTAAGTTTTTAATTAATTTTTCTTAGTATAAATATTTTTTTTAGTATTATTTAAAAGTATATGTAAAAGAAGCCGAAAGGCAAAGCAAATTATAAATTCATAGATAAAATGCCCGCATAGGGCCAGTAAGATAGTATAAGAATACCATTATTGTATACCTATTTAAGTATTTTTTTCTAGAATGTAAGATTTTTTTAAAAAGATAAAATAAAAAAATGCATTAAAACTTAAACTAACGTTAAATTTTCCTTTTTTTATAAAATAAAGTGGTACGTGTTATTGTTACAAGTACCGCTTTGATCATATGTATCACGTAAAAGTTTTGGTCAAATAAAAGTCCACATTTTGCACGGACCAGATTTTGAAAAAGTACTTCTAAAATATTTTGTTCCCGGAAACCAACAATGAAAGGAATTGTGGGGCCCATTTTAGATGTTTCAATGTACACAATTCCACAGTTAACCATGTGCAACCAGCTGATTTCTGAATTTGAATTTGGGAATGAGGTCGCGGAGTGTAAGTTGTTTGCAAAAGTTATAAAGAGCTGCGTCCCTATTAAAGGTGTTTGCGCTAAATAAACTTGAAGACAGTGCAAGATTTTCACAGTTGAGGAGGAAGTTTTTTAATATTTTCGGGCGTCGCTAAAAGTGTGATTAACTCCCTCTGCGGTCTGGATGGCGCAGTTGGTTAAGTGCATGCTCCAAGTTCGAGGGGTCTCAGGTTCGAATACCAGTGAAATCGAATCTGGTCCAATCACCATTTGCCGTTGGGATCAAATTAACGGCACTGGAGTAGGTTACTACCTGGCAGTACAATAGACCAGTTTTGAGTCTGAGTGCTCCAGTGCAGCCTTTCAAAAGTCCTCCAAAAAAATGAGATCAATTTCCCCTTATTCATATTATTCATTCATCATCTGTTGCTGAAACTACAAAACTACCCCCTCAAATCGTTCTCGAACGTTCTCTTATCTATATTGAAGCTAACTATAAAACTTTCAATTACTTAGTCCCACGCAGCATTTCCACTCTTCTCTTCCATTTTCCCCTTCGATTTCTTCTCAAACACGATTCCGCATCACGGTGTATTATCTTTCCAAGAGTTCGTTTTCAATTCAATTTACACAAATCCCACTCGCACCGAAACTAAAGTCGAAGCTTGTCCCAATCGAAGTTCAATTTGACACTATTTTTCAAAGCTCAATTGCGCAATGAATTTGACGCTTCCATTATACTTAAATTCAATTCCATTATCCCTCCAATAACCGAACTAAAACGTGTGATTTTAAAATTAAACTTATTACGCCTTCTTTTCCTTTTTGATTGAATGCCAGAAAGGCATCCATTTCCCATTGAATCGAAACGGGCGAATGCATTCTTTTTCGTAGTTTTCGAATTCGATGGTATTTATGGGGCGCGGCAAAAGTTTTTGAAATCGAATGGAAAAGTTCGCACAGAAGCCGTAAATAAAATAAACTTTTAATGCTTTTATTTACCGGCTTTAGACTGTTTCGAAGTAATTCGATATCCTTTTTTTCGGGCGACCTTTAAACGGATTTAGATTAGAATTGATTGCTGGGTTTTGAGTGGTTCGGATTGAATTTGAAACTGCCAGCGATGCAAAAGTGGCTGCAAACAAAACAAGCGCCAGTTGCGATGCGGGGATTTAGAAGGTGGTTCTTGTGTAAGCGAATGCAGGGTTTTTGTTGCCCGGTTCGAATTGACCGGCATTGACCAGACAAAAAAATGGGGCTTAAGTCAGCCATGATTAAGTGGATGTGTTTTGTGATCGATAACGGTTAAACTGAAATGTCTGAATGCGCATTTAAGTGTAGTGGATTTTGTTATGCCAAAAAAAAAACTAGGAACAAATATAAAAAGTGCTTTTGTTTTCAACCATCTGCACAGAGAGAAGAATGCCACAAAAATGTTTATGAAAATGGGCTCACCAATAATATATCCCCTCATGGTCACTTAAGTATCGAACAGATAGGCACCAATAAAGCACGTATTAATGAGTGCAGAAATGCACACCGACACTGTAGTACATTTTGACATATCGCCGCATAAGTTTGCTGCCATTATGACAACTCTTTTCGAGAAACAAATTGTGTTGCCATGGCTATGAAAGGCGTAATAAATCAAAGAAAATAATTATTTTTGTACTGCTTTTAAACTGAAACACAACAGTGCGTCAGCGTTGTCTTCCAACACACACAACTCAATGGAGATGCACGAAATACTGCGTCGACCTACGTAAGTGAAAAATGAGAGAGATGAGGGGATCGTAATAAAACGTAAAACGTAATCCCAACGCACGTCAGAGTGATGCGCTGTGAGAGAAATGCTTCCCAAATTGAGAACATTTTGTGGCAACTGACATTTCAGAAATGAAAACAGCTGTCGGAATTTTTTTCATTTGATATTTGAGATAGAGGGGGAACAGCTGATTGACACAGTGCGTCAACGCACACCCTCCGTAACATGAAGTTGGTGAGTTCGCTTAAATGAAACGTCCAATCCTAAAATTATACGAAATTGTACTATCTTGCTGATTGACTACAAATTGTGTGATGCAAAGACAGCTTGCATCAAATGCGTGACCATGCAGTGGCATTTTGATGCACGTCTGTTTCAAGCATTAGTTCCTCATAGGAAAAGAGAAATAAAGAGGGCCCACGTGTTTGTGTTGGCGTAAGGTCCCGAGAAGACTATAGTTCAAAAGACACACACATGGATCTGTGTACTTTTACGAGGATAATGAAGGTAAAGAATTTGCTGACGGGAATACTTTTCGCTCACTTTCCTGGAACAAAACTCCTAAGCATTAGACAGCCCGCGGCTCACTGCACCAAGGATATTTTCAGAAAAACGAATGAGTAAACAAAGCGAAAGATCGTCTTCTATGACTCCGACTACTGTCCTATAATAACCTAACAAAACAAAGGGCTTACGCTTTGTTGGAGACCCCATTTAAGGACCTAGACCCCAGCGTAGCTATGCTACGTGACAAATTTCGTGTAGCAAAATATGATTACGAATGTTTTAGATTACATAAGTGACAACCTCGAGTTTAATGCAAATATCGTGAGTAAAGAGGCCCAATTACATTTTAACTTCTTTTTAGGACTACAGTCAGAGGTGGACCTGGGCCTCACCCAAGATGCCTCTCCAGCCAGCACGATCTCTCCAGTTTCGCTCATCAAGACGGCCGAGGTCCCCCTCGACTTGTGTGCGCCACTTTGTACGTGGACGTCCTCTGTTGTGTTGTCCCACAGGCTCAGAGTCGAAAACTTTCCGGGCCGGAGCTGTGTTGTCCATACGCTCTACATGGCCTAGGCATCTTAGGCGTTGGATCCGTAAACGTCTGGCTAGACTCACGTCGCTGCACAAGCCCACCCCAAGTTTGGGGGGTCCCAGGTTCGAATCCCAGTGAAATCAAATCTGGTCCAATGAACATTTACCGTTGGGATCAAATTAATGGCACTGGAAAAGGTTGCTACCTGGCCAGTGGACCAATTTTGAGTCTGAGTTCTCCAAAGTAGAGTTTCAAAAATACTTCGAAAAAAAAAACTTAAAAACTTGGAAATTAGGATGGAAAAATTCAGAACAGAACAAAGAACCAAAGTGGTGCAATTTTATTTTGAAAGTCGACATTAAATTCCCACAAACAGAAAGATTATATCGACATTTCTATCAAGTTTGAAATGCGCCCAGTGCTCCAACAATTTATCGATTGTTCCAGCGTTTTTAGCAACAAAGGGCTGTCTGTGATATTCCGCGTGCTGGAAGACGTCGTTCAGTTCGAAATGATGTGAACATTGCTCGGGTGCAAGCAAGTATTGAGGAAAACACCGAAACTTCCACCAGGCGACGTTCTCAGTAGAGAGACTGACTGAACATTCGGCTTCGGCCACCTTAGGCTAAAAATATCACATTCGGCAAAACATTCGGCTTCGGTTAAATGAGGCCGAAGATTTTGCCGAAGCCGAATGTTGAGTTTTCTGTAAAAATAAAAGTCGGAAGGAACGGTGTGTTTTTTGTTTTGTTATTGTCGGATATTTTGTATTTTGAAAGTGCGATTGTTTACAGCTTTAAAATTTAAACATTTTGCATTTGCAAGTTGGTAAACTATTAAGTGGTCTGTATAAATGCATTCAATTTATTTGTACTTGTTTCAGGTAGAAAGAACATCATTTTTTGATGCAGCTAAAAAGCCAATTTGGGATTATTTCGTAAAAATGATCCGAATGCAACTTGTAAAATATGTTCCAAATAGAGTCCGACTGATCATTCGGCTTCGGCTTCGGCCGAAGGTGATCAAAAATCCGAAGTTTGGCTTTGGCTTCGGCTTCGGCCGAAAAACTGGCCTTCGGTCGGACTCTAGTTCTCAGCAGTTGGTGATGTCTAGGCGGTCTTTGCAAAGAATTTTAAGGCAGTTACACCTTTTTTCATATAAGATTCACAGCCACAGCTCACACAGCTCGTCCAACTATGGTTCTCCCGAGGGAAATTTTTGTTGATCGGGTAATATTGCGTTTTTCTGATTTTAACTGGCCACAGCGTTCGCCCGATTTAACGGCTCCAGATTTTTTTCTTCGGGGCTACCTAAAATGTAACGTGTATGCCAATAAGCCTATAACCATACAACAGCTTAAGGCCAATATCCGAGAAGACGTGAGGGCATTGGAACCTGAAATTCTAAGAAAAATAATGGAAATGCTTTGGAAAGAGCACGTCAGGTCGAAGCAAACAATGGGCACCATTTGAGAGAGATTATCTTTAAAACATTATGTGAACATATTTCCAAACCATAATCCAAATTTTAATAAATGCCAAGGTTACATAAAGAATCAGAAAGAAAAATGTTATTCACCAAATAAATCTTAAAGTTTCTTATGCGCCACCCTGTATATACAACAAGGTTTCATTGCGAAGACAATATTGGCTAAAGCATAGCTGTTTATGGGTTTAATGTGGCCTAGCTAGTGTAATTGGCGGATTCTAGCTACATCCACGCCTTCACACGTAGAAAATATTACCGTAACATAACTGGTATATTTCTGCACCAAAATTGTTTATCCAGGGATTGGTCTTAGGTAGTTCCAAACACTATCGTTCCCATCCTTAGAATAGAGTGGGTGCGGTTATGTTCCAATTCTTTTGATAGTGAAACCGAATTCTCGGTCACATTTGAAATGTCCGCATCTGCCACTGCAGTCTTATGAAATTACCACTGCTCTTCGTCAACAACGGCAAATACTTCTCAGCTGCTTGCCGCATACTTTACATTGCACTTGTTGTACACGATTGCCTTTTGCCCTTGAGTATCTTGTCTGTCCTTCAAAACTGTGTACCTTTCGTCAGATAATAACTACGCCATTCTCATTCCGTCAATATTACCCCGAGATTCATTAACTAGCATCGCAACTCTTGTAATTACTAGTAATTATCCCTTCCTAAGGACGTTTACGAGCAATTATTCAACTGGCTTACATCTACACATCACCAGCCTGCGGTTGCACCCGTCCCCTGCAGTCTCACCCGGATCGCAATGTCAACTATCATTCATCATTAATCAAATTGCCCCAGATGCATGCGACCGGCTTCCGTGCAATCGTTTATAAATATTTAAAGTAGCATCCTTCCAACCGTCCTGCAATAATTGGACAATAATAATATAATCAACATAACAACAGCGCTCTGTATCGACAGCAGCATCATAGTGGCTCAGGATAATGGCATCGTCATCCATTATTGCGGTGGTGTTCCCACAGGTGGATGATGACATTCGCTGCCGTGGCCCGGAATATTGATCACTTGTCGAATGCGCTCCGCGCCGAAATCGGGCGGACTTGGTGTGAATAATTTTTCAATAAATATGGATTCGTTGAGGCTGAAGGCCGACGAGGTGCACTTTTAAGGGATGGACGAGAGTGACGCGTAGGGGCATAAAAATGGACTACGGTTGAGTGGGGATTACTTTGGAGATGATTTACGAGCAGTTTTGTGTCGCACACCGGCAAGAGGGGGTTTCGTTTCGGTTTGTGGATGAAGTGCAGCCGTGGAGGCGAGGTGCACTGAATTACGAATTCAAAAATGCACAAAGGATTTCCTTGCGAACGAACGCACTCAGCGGCAACTCAACGAATCATTAACACTTTGTTGGAACTCAGTGGATGGCCTTGACATATGCTATTTCCACCCGATTCCATGCGTGCAATTCATTGAATCCCAAGAGCCAGGTAAAGTGAAAATGAAACTGAAAAAGGAATTCATACTCGACATATTCAACTGACTGAATTTTTCTTTGCCGAAATGCACCAATCTGGTGTGGATGGGGTTCATTTTTAAACGTTTTCAATGTACAAAGGGAGTGAAGGAAAATGTGAGAAATCAGAGGGAATCTTACTTACTTACTGATCAGACCTGCGACTAGGCTTGTGCAGTTCAGTCCAGAGAGCGCTCAGTTTAGTTCAAATCTGTTGATTGAACTACTTCGTTCTTGTAGTTTATTTAGTTCAATCCAGTTCACTACTCAGGAAATTAAGTCTTGTGCGATTTTCGCCAGTTGGTCATCATATTATCGTTACAAATAACAGCGCTAGGAAGGGATCAAGAACAGAAAGCAACATAACAACATTAAGTAAACAAAGGCAGTGCTGGTACCCCTACTCTTACCGCTACCGTACCAATTGCCAACATGCATGAATTAAGTGAAACACAAAAATAATATGCAAAACTTAACCACAGAGAAATCTCCTTAATCATTCATCCATTCATTTTCAAGATTGCCTTCAGATACACCACCGGCAACGGAATGTTCGTTGTGCTTGTGCTGCAGTAGTTAAACAAAGACAACCCTGATGTGCACAGGGCACTGTGCACACGCAGAGCGAAGCACCCAATTTAGTTCAGTTTAGTTCGATTTAGTTCAGTTATTCTGACTGAATTGCATGCGTGCAGAGTATAGCTGAGATTGTTAAACTACTGAGCTAAATGAACTAAAATTAAGTGACATTGTGAACTAGTTCATTTAGTTCACAGTTCACTTGCTCTTTTTTGAACTAGTTCGTTCGCGAACTACACAAGCCTAGCTGTGACCCATGGAGGGTCTGAGCCTGACCCATTGCAGCCTTCCGTCGCTGACGGTTCGATTTACATCGCTCTATACCTGCGACCATTAGCGACAACGATGTTTCCTCCCTCATTTCGAAAGAAATAGGGTCCGATAATGGCACCGTGCCAACAAATCTTTCTGGATGCATTGACGCTTCGTCAAACACTTATGGACTGTGTTTGGAAATTTTGTTTGTTGACATAGCCGTTGAGCCGCTCTAGACAAGGGCCTAATCTGAGAAAATGATTTCCGGGCAAAATTTTCAGCAACCAGTTAGCTACTTACGAGGGCGCCGTGGCGTAGTGAGTAAATGCGTCGACTCCTACGCTCGATGTTGTCGGTTCGATTCCCGAAAAAACACCAAACATTTTTTCACGGCACCACCTCTTCTGAGTCACTGATAATGCTCAAAGAGTATAACTGTCTAGAAAAAGCTTCTCAATCTCGCCGTTCCGAGTCGGCATTAAACAGTAGGTTCGCTTCACTCGTGAGAGAACAATAGCACGCACAACACGAGTGGTTGCTGAGAAGATAGGCCCAGGTCCACCTCGGACTGTAGCGCCGCGATTATTATTATTATCATTATTAGGTAGCGACTTACAGCGTTGTGTACGGTCGTCCTTCTTCAACTTTTGCGCCAGCACAATCTTACACGGATGTAGGCCCAAATCCAACCGCAAAAGAAGCCGCATTGACCCTCTGGTCTTCGACTCTGAACCAGTTGGACAACGCAAGAGAAGAAGAAGACTCTCTGGTGTTCTGTTCAGCTGATCGGCGCCGAACTTCCGGGTCTTCTTCGATACTGGACGCTACGGCGGCAATGTTTTCATTTTGCGTCAATCTCTGTCTGGCTGTGGCTTAAGACCTGAAGTGTACTCATGTTCAAACTTTTCCACGGTGCAACGAATTTGCTGCCTACTGAACGCAGTACAGTGAGAATATTGGACGCACGGAAAAAGTTTCGAGTACAAACGTTCGAGAGCAATTACCAAGTGACAGTGCTTCAACGAAACCGGTAAACAAGTCATATCCGGCGGAATTGATAAGGACAAATGGCCTGCTCAGATTCTCTGGTAGTGCTTCAAGCCGTCGGCTGAAGCCAATTCTTGATGATCCGGTCCAAAATGTGCGGCTTTATTTTAGCAAATCGAGAAAAGAGTTTGTTTGCGTTAATGACAGTTTGAGCAGACGGTTCAACCACGAACTATATGGGCTGTACAGCGACATTCGTTTATCCAGGCGTCAAAATAAGGGACATTCGCCGCAATGAAGTGGTTTACAAGCTACGTGGACATACTGACACTATAACTGGTCTTTCAATGTCTCCCGATGAATCGTATATTCTGTCCAATTCAATGGACAACACCTTCCGCATTTGGGACATTCGCCCATACGTCCCCGGAGAGAGATGTGTGATGACCACCGAAGTCACGACGAAATTCACGTTACGTATTTACAACAACAACAACGGATTTTCGATTATTTCCTTAAAAATGTCCGCACATTCGACAAGCGTAAAACGATGCATGATGAAATGTCAGCTAGATGTCATTGGCAGCTTTGACAGCTGCCTTTACCCTTTACCTTAAGTCGGCTGTCGGTGACACTTGATTGAAAGGTACTAAAGAACACTTCTTTTTATCCAACACCTCAAAAGTCAGTTAAGTGGGTCAAAAACCTACCCACCTCACTGAAAAACCGGTATAATTGTTGATAAATTTACATGATTGAGGACGAGGATATCGATGTTCTCCCAGCAAACACTCACTCGTTGCACCGGCACTGAAATTAACCGCAAAGTGTTTCATTCACGGATTAGACCCAGGTCCTTGCATGCGACTCGAACTGAAGGAAACTTCTCGACATATACAACAATTAGGGCGAAAACTTTTCCCCCCTCGACTGTCCACGCTCCAAATGCAATGACTGGCCACCCATTGGCTGAATCGAATGAGTAATTTATGCAAATCCTAGTTAGAAACTCAAACAGAGCTCCTCGGAGGGTTGCGGGGGCAAGAAATGAAGGAACTATTTAACAATTCAGATTGTGGATGTTGTTCCCGAGACCGAGAAGTTGACTAAGTCGTGTGGACAGCCTCAGACCACGACCGGTGTTTACCCACTTTCCCGGTCAGCTTTGCCACTTGAACGCAAGCAACTTCGGTTCCGAATGCTCTGCTGTTGCATTAAATACTTGTAATTGCGCAGCTACATGCAACTCACTTGTGGTTGCATGGCTTGTTGCATGCTTTGTCGTGCAAATTCCAATCATACCTCCCAATTGCTTCACTGGCCCCAAACAACACAAACCGATGCGGAAATTCCTAAGATTCGAGGGCAAACATTCTTCCACACTCTCCTCCTCGGCACTGTCGCAAGCGTCATCCAATCCATGACACATCGTTGGCAACTTTTAAATCGAGGCCATCGGCGAAGGACGCCTCCCCTGAAGAGCAGCTATTAAACGTCGACCGCAGACTGAGATGGAAACGGTATCATATGCTATTTTCAAGGACCTCTTCGATACACCAGTGAACACGTAAAACCCTCTTTATTTTCTCTGTCAATGTTTGGCTTGTCGAAGCTGGGTGCTTATTTGCTCAACTGCATGCTCCTTTATGTCGTCCCCTGTGCATATTGATGGCCACATAAAGTTCAGTTCGGATCGCACAATCCGGAGCGGGGGCGCTCGGCCGCAGGGAGTCGATTGGCTCTGCAATGTAATGTGTACCGATGCATTTCTTATTACGCCACTCAAACATGGAAATTGCATTTAAATATTGCGCAAGGCAAACGGGGACGAGGGCGATGTGGGAGCTGCCTTTTTGGGTGCAGCTGAGTGGAGTTTTGAAATGCAAATGTGACGAGATATCATGAGCATTCGCTGCTTGTGTCTAGTGTGTGTCAGCTGGGAGAACTGGTACACGAGCACTTGTCTAATCTGGCCTTTGGGAGACAAAGGCAACCGCCAAATTTATTCATCGTACGATGTGAACATCTGTATGTTGATGATTCAACGTCATCGATGCAGTTTCATCATTCTCATCAATTCCTTTAAACCACATTTTTCACACTACGCCAGAGTGAATGTTAATTGAAATTGAAATTACTAAGACAATAGCCTCGGATATCTTCAAGTTTGATCTCATCAGGAGGATGGGATGTGTTATTTGAGCGGGTTGCTTCGTAAAGTGGTGGTACTGAAGAAGCAGAATTGCAAAAGCATCAGCTGAGCTCGATGTGACATTCAAATGAACTGGAGAACTGCAGCCGTCATCATGGAGATATGCATTAGTTGACATATTTTGCTTTCCTTTTTGCCAAAAGGAGTTTTCAAGCAAAAGGATACCAAAAATTAAAAAGACAACATTGATGCAGAAATTAATGAAATGGTGAGCATTCCCAGCGAGACGGTTATTGTTGTGTGAATTCGTGGAGGGGAGGAATGCAATTGGCTAGCTCACTTGAGCTTCGTTTTTTTACATTTGTCAGCTATGAGTTTTATCGTCCGCTTCTGAATTCTATCTGGTAGATGCAGAGCGGTCTTGGTGGCACAAGACGTGAAATGTTCACAGCTTTATGTTTCCATTTCATTCTTCTCTTATTCTCTTCGTCACGGCTAGAAGAGAGCAGGTTGAACAGACTTGCTCATCTGCACGAGAAACACGAGCTAAACCCCTTTTTGGTGGATTGCTTACACATCGCGAGTTGTTGCTTCCGAATTACCAGAAAATGTCCTCGAGTAAAAAGGACAATACCGAGATAGCTGACTTTGTTTGCTTAAATTCGGGTTAACACGGTTTGAGAAACATCAGGATAAAGCCCTTTTAAAATGAAGCCAAATCAGATGGGATGAAATGCTTCTTGCATCGTTTGAGGACAGCAAGACATTTCGTGGCTCTTTTGGGGACATCAAATATGTGATCATTCCAACTAAGTTTTGTATTAATCCAAATACCAAGGATGGAAAATCTTTCAGTATAATCAACACAACCGCCATTCACGAATTGTGACTGATAATCACTTGCGAAGGAGGAAGAAGATTAGAAGACAGGAAAAGTGTGGGAGTAAAAACGGAGCCTTGTGGAATGTCAGCATTTATTTGGTGAATGTCATACTTTAAACAATCCAACACAAATTGAATTGAACTATATTTTTAAAAAAAAACTCAATTGATCGACACATTGCTTCACAGCGGCATACACCATTCAGCTTCTAACATATGCTGATGATATCGACTTTATAAGACGACCAAGGTTTTCATTCAAACAGACATTTGCTGGGATTGGAGCAGAAGCCGCTTAGGAGGATCATAACAATAATAATGACGGCTCTACAGTCCGAGGTGGACCTGGGCCTAGCTTCTCTGCAACTATTATTCTTTCACGAGTGGAAGGGACCTACACTTTAATGCCGACTCCGAACGGCGAGATTGAGAAGCTTTTTCTAGACTCAAAAGAGGTTGAGCCGCGAACAATTTTATTTTGAAAAATTGTTGCTTGTGTTGGGATTTGAACCTAGACTGTGGAAGTCAAATGCGTATGGGTCGACGCACAATCCCACGCGGCCACGGCGCCCCCTTTAGAGGATACGTCGAAGAAAAATATATCCTCATTAGAAAATTTGTAGACTAGAAAAGCCTTAGTCAGAACGTTGCGATTGCCAGAGATGGTAAAGAACTTCACCTGCGTTGACTCCCACTGTAAACAACACAAATTATTCTTTCCAATCCCTGCTCCCCCAGAATCAAGAAGTAATTGAACACCTCCGCGCCTTTTTGCCTTGCCTCATCCCATGCCAGATTTAAGGTGCAGAAACATGTAGAAAATATCGAAATGTGTTTGATTTTTGAATTAGTCTGTTGTGATGATCATGAGGGGAAGAAGGCTCTGCCATAATCTATACCAGCTGTACAGCGACATGAGAATTGTCGAGATCGGAGGAGAAGCAATAAGGGACGACCATAATTAAAGTGAAACTGGGAGTTTAAGACCAGAGAATTATTGCAAAGATATGGCTTGGAACACATCGGGTTTTCTTTAGCCGAAACCGAAGTAGAAGAAGTCAAACAGTTTTCTATCACGATGCAAAAACACAATTTTGCTGTATTGCTTAAGAAGCTATTTCTATCAACATCCCGCGCTGAGTTCCAAGGAATAACCCAAAGAACTGAAATTCGGAGCTAAACAGACAGTCAATAGTTCTGTCATAAAAAGCTGCTTAAACTTCGATGTTCGGAATTGGCATAAGACTGTAGGTCCCCTAGCTCATGTGAGAATAAGAGTCTTGGGCTGTAATGTATTTATGTTATAAATAAATCTTCTGCAGTAGTCACAAAAGACTTTAGTCCTTCATTATTTTTGAAAAATTGGGTCTTGAACTGCACTTCACAGCAAATGCTGAACACTTCGTTTGCTCAGGTTCAAGAACTGAACTTTAGTCATAATTCATGCTTTAAGACAAAGGGGAAGTCACAACCGACGTCTTTCGAAGACCCTTCAAGTTTTCAGAAATATACCCCCCAACAGAAGCCACTCTAGCCACTTTAAGTAAAAAAAATTCAACATTGAGTGCCACTCAAACCAGTAATCTTTTGTCGAAAAACAGTGACTAATTCAATTTGCATTTCAAACTCCCCACAATGGCGACTGCATATCGAAAGGAAATCAAAAATCCACTCAAACACAAAAGTCAGTCGCCAAACGTAGAAACCCTTCCCGAAGGAAGCACGGACCATAAAAAGTTTCACAATATTAACTCATAAATAAACAAAACCCACGCAAGAAGGGTCAGCCCGTAAGCATTGACGGTAATGCTTCAAACAAAAAGGCAACACATTAACTCATACTCACGAGTCCTTGCGCTCCTGTTCCTTTTAGCAGTTCCCAACGTCCCGGAGAATTGAAATCCATCATCAGGGGCACTGCATGGCCCGTGTGTACGCGCTCCTGAATGGCAATTCAAACGTCCTTACACTCGCATTATTCTGCAAGAACCCTCGTCGGACGGGGGAAAATTCACAAAAAAACGAGAAATAAAAACATCCTTATGAGCCCGCATATATTTTGCAAACAAAAAGGGATAAATATTTTTAATTGAGCAAATTCATGCGGAATGAAGTGAAAAGCGGTGTAGAAAAGGATTAAATTATGAATTAACACAAGGGCATGACAAATGGTGTGGCCGTGACTAAGTGCCTCGGACTACATGCACGCAGCTCCCGCCACGTAATTAATTCAAAACATTACTCGGTCGACAGGAGCGCTGTAAAAGGGAATTTATTACAGTTGCGGATGCAAATTATTAAAAAATATATTATTTCTTGCAGTACATGCCAGCATTTAAAAGTAAATGAATGATTTAATTTCGATTTAATCAGCCGATGAGGAGAGACCACCGTTTTATTTATAGATCCTGAAAAACGAAAAACCAAAACCGACGAAATGTCATCACAAATCAGGCACACAAAGGATGCCCACAAATTCAACAAGGCTTGTCGGGTGTGCGGGCAATCCGAAAAGTTTTGAGCCTGGACATGGAGAAGGCGTTACTCGTCAATGGATACTGGCACCGAAAGGGTTAATCCTTTAAAAGGTGCCTATGAGCGCGGAGGACTTGTTTACTAGTGGATTGTGTCAGTCGGTATCGGTGGTTTTCTAAAAAGAAAAATCGAGTACCGTGGCGTGATTGAAGTGAAAGGCTGTGCGTCTAGTTGGGTGTTGTTTACGGGGATTTTGACCCTTCATTTGACATTGTGAATAGATTTGCTACTAAATTTGAGTTGAGTTTATACGAGCTGATTGTGTCGCAGAAAATGTTTCCCCAAATTGTAACAGCCTCTGCTCCTCTCTTCAAGTAAGTAACTCTCTTTTACTTACAGATGCCATCAAAATCACACATCGCAGATGGAGAATCTTGCAGGACAAACAGGCAATTAAAGCCTTCATCAAGTCCAAAGCGAACAAATGCACTTCTAACAATAAATAGGAAAGAAGTCAGACATGTCTAATCGGCACACATGCTAAAAGCCTGGGAACCCCTACAATAACTTCTGTAGAAGCTGCAGGGATGAAGACTAGGATGAGACAATATTTCACTAACTCCTGCCAGCCCTTTCAGGAACTAAGAAAGGAACGCTAGGCAAATACTTGTTGAATTCTGGTCAAAAACCAAAATTAAAGTACAAGGTTAACGGATCACATTGGCTATGTAATTCAGAAACATAGCGAAACTCTACAAGATTATCCACCAGGACAACAGTTGGTACTTTTACGTATTACTAGCAATTTGGCCGACTATAGGACAGAGACAGAAAAATGAATCCACCTAGGATCTAAGTGGGTCACGGCTGATCTTTGCTGTGACAGTCACGCAAACCTAACCTAACCTAAACGTCGAATTAAAGGTATGGAGATTGTAAAGAATGTATCACTCAACACAATGGACGATAATAGAAGAGAATGTGGTGCATGCACCAGCTCATCTGTAAGATATGGTCGGAGGAAAGTATGCCCGATGAGTGGAATCTCAGTATCGTTTGCCCGGTCCACCCCTTTGACTGCGCCAATTATCGAGGGATAAGTCTTTTTAACATCGCCTATAAGATATTTTCTGTCATCCTGTGTGAACGCCTTATCGTCACCAATCTGATAGGTCCGTATCAGTGTGGTTTCAGGCCAGAGAAGTCCATCTTCGATCAAATCTTCACACTGCCGCAGATCCTGGAGAAGACCCAAGAAATGCAGATCGACACACACCACCTATTTGTCGATTTCAAGAGAGAGACGAGCTATACAGTGCCATGTCTAGTTTTGAAATTCCTGCCAAACTCGTCAGACTGAGCAGGATGACGATGGAGAACTCTCGCTGTTGCATCAATGTCATGTGATTTCCTTAACATCTTTCTTGACAGGATCGTACAAAACTCACTGGCCAACAAAAGAGGCACGATCTTCCAAAAGTCTGTTTGACTGCTAGCTTACGCGGATGACATTGACGTGATTGGGCGAACACTGAGCCGTCAATGAGGCGTTTGCTGGTATTGAAATAGAAGCGGCTAAAATGGGTCTGGCGGTGAACGAGGGCAAAACAAAGTATACGCTGTCATCGAGAAAGGACACACAACATCGACCAGAACGCCAGAACATCACCATAGGCAGCTATAACTTTGAGGTAGTGAAGGACTTCGTCTACCTCGGCTTCACGGCAAACAGTCCAAATAACATCAGTACCGAGATCAAACGCAGAGTAACTCTTGCCAACCGCTGTTTTTTGGGCTCAAAAGGCAATTGAGTAGTAGAGCCCTCTCTCGGAAGACCAAGTTGACTCTCTGACACTCATCGACATCTCAAGTGTCCACTGCTGTTGTTGAGCCTCACAACTTCATCTTGACCATCCAAACCACATAAGAGCATTCCGACTGCGCTTTCATGTTCGACAATGAAGCCATCCACGATATCTGCTGCAAGAATTTGGACATTGAGCGACCAACCAACGCCAACTTGAAAGTTTGGTCAAATTGTATCATCCATCACCGCTTCCCTGGCTTTCTATGGTGCCTTGATACCGACTTGACTGCAATCCAGTCTAACTTGGTACCATATCCACGTAACCACTTCCCTCTGGTCACCTATGCTTCAGTTACCTTTGCCGAGAAGGCCTAACACGACCAATTGTCGCCTGCCGAAATCACCAACTTGCGAAAGCCAATAATTCAATGATTTCCTGTGAAAATAAGGAAGCTCTTGATAGCTCGCAAAAATGATTTCCCCCTCGGCCAGTTGGTGCTGCCTCCACTTCCTCGTCTGTGACTCCATATTGGTGGAACTTCTGACTCCTTATGTGTCATCCGCAAGCAAATAAACCTCGAACCTCGTCAAGGGCGAGTTCCATGAGTCAGTCGTAATCAACCCAACTCCTCGCGAAACCCCATTCAGACCAATTTTCTGCATATTTTCGCTTTTATGTTCATTGCCAGTGTCAAAGAGTCCTTATACGGGAGGGTAGTTAAGTTGTTTAGTGGGAGCAACGCCCTCGTCCCAATTACGATCTTAACCACCACTTCCACGCGACAAAATCTGAAAAAACACATAAAGCAACAAAGTCGTATGCAAAACGGAGCATAAAACAACCTCACCATTTGTCATGCCCCCCACGGAAGGAACCAACCCCTTCACCCCGCCCAAGCAAACACGTACAATCCGCAAAAGATTGTGAGAGCTCCTTGACAGATGTTCCTCCGCCTACTGTCCCGCCTGACATAAAGCAGTTCGACATGAAAATATTTGTATCCTCTTATCAGGATCGGAGATCAAAGGAATGACCATCAAAATTCTTTATCTCCTCCTTCGTGTGTCCCAGAACGGCACACCTTTCGATTACCTCGTTTCAGGAGAGCAGCTGCCTTGGCAGGAGCAAGCTGGTCCCGTCCCGATTCAATATTCCGCACACGACAGCGGAGAGTGATAAATTGAAAGAATAAGGAAATTGGTATCGGGAATGTTAAGCACTCCTGTGCCACTGGCGATAAGGATTCTTTTTTGTGCTCTTCGGGGGAGGGCCGCAGTCTGCTTGTTGATTTATTTTGACACGTGCTGTTGCGTCTCTGATTGAGGTCTAACTGACGTCAAGGTGTGCACCTGTTTTTGGCATTGACACTGTCACGATGGAGTCTCACGAAAATTCGAACGTTTTTCGAACATATTTCTGTGATGACACTTGACTGGCAGCCCTAATTGTGTTTGACAGGGGAAAATATTTGGAAACAAATTACTTGACAGCTTCGAGTAATTGAGGCGCTGAGTCATGCTGAGAGGTGGTTATTTAGTTTTGATGAGAGTGGCTGCGAACTTACGGGAGTGACCTTCAAGTGGTTACGTTTCGTGCGTATTTTTCGAATGTCTCATGGGTTTGATGGTTGGAAGTGGTTCAGAGACTAGATGTGTACGAAAGGATGTCCTTTTGATCAGCCTCAGTATGGGGAAACTGACAAGTGAGGGCAGTGCCTATTGTCAATAGTCGTTATCGGACTGACGGAAAAGGGCTGGAGAATATAGTGCAAACTGGTTGTACAATAGTGAACAGCAATATGTTGCGTTGCATTGGCACATCGGGAGTGTGATGAGTTAGCACTGGCAGTGCACATTTTTAAAATGACAGGTACTTTTTAAAGAGCATGTATGTTGAAGATATCGTGGATCTGTGCGGACTGAATCCTTCTTCTTTTCCAGACATGGACGTTCTGGGGGTGACGTAATGCTGTCATTTGCCGTTAATAGTCTCACGCTCATTGCATTTACTGACCTTCTTGTATCCACGGTGAATTAGTCTCTGGGTTCGGTCCTATTCTTTTTCGCGAGACTGAAAGTTGACCACAGTACGTATCAGATACGACTGTATCAAACTTGTTCTTTCAATATGCCTACATTCTTTTAACACCCTACAGTTAGTTATGTGGCTGGCAGTGTTCTTAAATAAGAGATATGAGACGGCTCGCGGTTAGGAAAGGTAAGTGGCAAGGATCGAGGACACAGTCGAACTGAATCACTGACCGTCGACTGATAAAATATGCAACAAGCCTAATGAGTGATTATAAATAAAAAATCGTTTATGTGTCTGGACTTGCCTCAATGCGGTCTATGTTTGTGGTCAGTTTACAGAAGGTCAGGTGGTTTCCCTTTGCACTCGGTATGGTTTACTTACGAATAGGCTAGTCCGGTCATTTGGTTACGACCATAGTCGCCTCGAGTCAAAACTCTTGAACCAATTTGATTTGTGGATACATTTCAAAACTTTCACTTCCAACTTTAAGATGAAATGTGAATGAAATATCTATGCATCATCCTTTACAATCCTCTCCTTCTTCTTCTCAGGGCGCTACAGTCCGAGGTGGACCTGGGCCTCACTCAACATGCCTCTCCAGCCAGCACAATCTTTCGCCAGCTGTCACCAGTTTCGCACGCCAAACCGGCCGAGGTCCCCCTCGACTTGTGTGCGCCACCTTGTACGTGGACGTCCTCTGTTGCGTTGTCCCACAGGCTCAGAGTCGAAGACTCTTCGGGCCGGAGCTAAGTTGTCCATGCGCTCTACATGGCCTAGCCATCTTGGGCGTTGTATCCGTAAACGGCTGGCTAAACTCATGTCGCTGTACAGCCCATATAGTACGTGATTGAACCTTCTCCTCCAAATGCCATCAACGCATACAGGACCAAAGGTCGCGAGCAGAACTTTTCTCTCGAAAAGGCCAAGAGACTGTTCATCCGCTTGGGATATTGTCCATGCCTCTGCGCCATAAAGCAGGACTGGGATGATCAAGGTCTTCTACAGAGTCAATTTGGTCTTCCGAGAGAGGGCTCTACTACTCAATTACCTTTTGAGCCCATAAAGACAGCGGTTGGCAAGAGTTATTCTGCGTTTGATCTCGGTACTGATGTTGTTTGTACTGTTTACCGCGGAGCCAAGGTAGACGAAGTCCTTAACTACCTAAAAGTTATAGCTACCTATGGTGACTGAATGGCACAGTTGGTTAAGTGCCTGTCCCAAGTTCCAGGGTCCCAGGTTCGAATCCCAGTGAAATCGAATCTGGTCCAGTCACTATTTGCCGTTGGGATCAATTTTAGAGCACTGGCAGTACAACGGACTCAGTTTTTAGTCTGAATGCTCGAGTAGCGTTTCAAAAATCTTCCAAAAAAAAATGGTGACGTTCTCGCGATGTCGTCGATGTTGTGCGTTCTTTCTTGATGACAGCATATAATTGGTTTTGCCCTCTTTTACCGCCAGACCCATTTTAGCCGCTTCCGTTTCAATGCCAGCAAACGCATCATGGACGGCTCGCTGTGTTCGACCAATCACGTCAATGTCATCCGCGCAAGCTAGCAGTTGAACGGACTTTTGGAAGATTGTGCTTCTTGTGTTGGCCAGTCAGTTTTACACGATCTTCTCAAGATGTTAAAGAAATCACATGACAGCGCTTCGCATTATCTAAAACCTTTTTTGACATTGAAGGTCTCGGTGAGTTCGTTACCGACTTTGATGGAGCAGCGAGAGTTCTCCATCGTCATCCTGCTCAGTCTGACGAGTTTGGCAGGAATGTCAAAACTAGACATGGCGCTGTATAGCTCGTCTCTATGCACGCGGCCTTGAAATCGACAAATAGATGGTGTGTGTCGATCTGCATTTTCTGGGTCTTCTCCAGGATCTGCCGCAGTGTGAAGATTTGAACTATGGTGGACTTCGCCGGCCTGAAGCAACACTGATAGGGACCTTCCCAACCTCTCGTGTCCGGAATTCGGTGAGAGAACTTCCTCGTGGTAGTCAAGGTTGGTGGCAGTTAATCCGACGTTTTGTATCTGAATCATGCTGATCATTTTTGAGAGGATGGAGGCGTGCCCATATGGCTTGTGTTTTCACATCTTGACTTCCCTGAGTCTCATTGCGGTTATAGCCACTCTGCTACTACAGAAAATATCAAGAGGGGTAAGATAGAGTAGGACCTTGAGCGCTCTACCCTACAACCCAACAGAGGATATTCGTGAGGTGGCGCACATACATACTCGTAAGTCGAGAGAAACCTCAACAATTTTGGGATAAACAATTGGCGACAGATCACAAATTACCTTGTTCACCGGAGACGCTTGGTGGTTGAGGTCCAGTGTCAGATCGGACTGTAGCGCCATAAGAAGAAAGAGCATAAGTGGAATGCAGAGTTGAAATACATTGTCATCGGTCATCAGAGAGAACTTCGACGTCCGCCTTCAAACGACTTAAAGAAGAGGAGGAGATTCAGAGTTCTGTGCACCAAAATCCTTAGTTGCCTCCTCTGGTCGAACAGAGAAACTTTTTCCATTCTTTACAGATGCAACTGTTGGACCTCAGCCAACTTGGTGTGCGTAATTGGAGGCAGCTGGCTAAAAATGATCGTGTCATCTGGAGAGGCTGTTGATTGAGGCTCAGGTCCGTTGTGCTGGTAACTTCACGTACCATGTACATCAGTCTCCATGAAGAATGTAGACGTTCCGGTTGAATTTCGATGCGATTGGACGACGCAAAATCCAAAATTTTCTCCATTTCACGACATCAACTCTCGCAAGTTACTGACAATACCCCCAGAGCTTCTCATACTACGCCTGCGACAGTCCTCTTTTCGAATGGTCCCCACATTCCCGAAGACAGACAGAAAGAGTTCAGCACATCTTCATTCGGCCGCTTAACAAATGACATGCAATAGCAATAACAGCAGCCTACGGCTATAACGAGTCCCACTGGTACAATATGAGCAATTCCGAAGGAATGTCGCACAGCATTCACAGCTCGTAACTATCCCCGAACCACAGGCACTAAGCACCGAAGGTGTTGAGGGATGCGGCGTATTTCCTCAACGATTACTTTGTGCGTAACGACACCCAAGCCTCGTTGTAGATTTCCCGAATAACACTCAATGGCTCCCCCTCTCAGTTCGAACTCTCGACAACCCCAACACTTGCATCAACCGACATGGATCAGTACTTAACTCCACTTGATTCAATAAAACTCAATCAACGACCAGAGCATACCGAGCTTTAATCACGCCCCACGCTGTGAGCTGTGAAATCAAAAAGTGTTTGGAAATTTTTAATGGATTCTCCGTGGTCCGCGGTCCGAGGCCAAGGAAACAGCGCCCGCTCATCCTCCCTCGCGGCGAATATGACTCCTTGATCCGATACCCGAAGTGGAGTGTCATAAAAATCAAATTACACCTCGAAATGGTGTGTATCTACACCATCATCATCGTTGCAACAAAGTTGCCTCCAACCCGGCTACCGGGTGCGTGAGGCTGCCAGCACTTCAGGTGGTACGTGCCTTTCGGGCGAACGACAAAGCCGCACAACCAAATCGTTGCACAATTAAACGCGGCTAACTGAGAACAACTTCATTAAGCCAACGAAAATTTATAAACCATCACCGCCCGCGACCGGGGAAGGGGTCGCAACTCTTAACCTGCTGCTGTGCGGTTGGCATTAACCTCGACAGCGTTTTGAGATGCACGCCTCCTGCCGCAACTCGTTCGCAATTGCGGCCTCATTACCGAAGGAGAAACTTCAAAAATATCGCCGAGAAGTGGTGGGATCTAATCATATCGTCGGGCATGTTCCCTGTGCCACAGCACAGCCAGCTGGGAACCTTACACCCTCGCATCATCCACACGTTTCCACCCGTCTCCCATTACCCACTACCCATTACCTATTACCCGCGCTCATGTCTTCATTTTCTGGAAAATCAATTTCGTCTAGCTCGAGTGAGTGCGCGTTGATACAGGGGCGAGGATGTGTGCATCCATGCCGTAGGATCGTAAAACTACAAAAACAACACGAGCACAACAAAGTGAGTCGACGGCAGACAATTAATTCGCCCGATAAACTTCAATGGCACATCGTTCATTAAAATATTCGTAATGGTTTGGGCAAATGGCTCATGTGTGCGTCTCTGGTGGTAGCAGCACCGTAGGCTGCAGCCCAGGCCGGCGCAGTCCTTATTAATCGCTTCTGGAAGCAGATGGCATCCACGCGGAGCTCGCCGCATGGGATGAGGTCACATTACCAGCGGGGGGCGGATTGGTATCTGCTGCTGCCAGCAGTGCATCCACTGGCACAGGTTGCGAACAGGTTCCCAACCTCCAGACGGTGTCTCTTGCGCCCCACACCACAGATGCTGGTAACCAGAGACGAATGCAAAATCCTCGAACCGACGACGACCGAGACGCACCTTGGGTACTTATGCTCGGTTCATTACAGTGCGATGCCGGTGGGTTGCGCCGGGATGTGGTGGGGAGTGGCTCATCCAGGGGTGACGCAAAGGAGTCCATAAATAGAAGGAATATCCACCGAAGCAGGACCGTTTAAGGAGGAGAACAAGTCGCAAGAAACAAAGTAAAGAGGAAAGGAAACAACAAAAAAAAACGAATCGGGCAGCGATAAATGGCGTTTGGTATCGTTCTGACACGTGGAACGCATGCTTCGGTGTTTATTTGACGTTTTTATGGAGATTTGATGGATACGGCTGCCTGTGTTACTTTTGTTGAGGTTCGTTAAAAAACTCCAACACCGTGACTAAGAGTTTAAGTTCAATGGCCTGTAATGGAGACGTCGTTTAGTAAGGTCGATGGGTGCCGGGACAGCGGACGATGACGATAATTGGAGCCGAAAAATGAGGAAGTAATAGACTGGAAAGACCTTGAGACCGGCAGACAGCGATGCTGGATGTGATGGAGATGAGATGCGAGAGTCTATTCGGAATGGGATTGTGATGCATCGGCTTTGTGAGTCGTAGATGCACAACGCGGCTATTGATGGATCACTGCTCAAGGGAGGGAACAGACATCTGTTTTATCGGCGATTGCTGACTCACGGCACGAGCAGTCCTTGTGCGTGAATGTGATCACCTGCGACAGGTGAATGGTGGGTCTGCACAGGCACGTGGATCAGTCAAGTGTGCCGGGAAGAACCTTCAAAGGGGATTTCGAAAAGAGGACGGAATTTTTTATTGATTATGTCATGAGAGGAGAGATGGATGGTCTCATGAAGGACACCCTAATGACTGATAATAATTTTGCAGGGATGAAAAGAAACGGAGTGGAGGGGGAGAAAAATAACATCCATCAGGAGAGTGAATAGGAAGCCGTGCCAAGAGGCGGAGTGTGCAACTCGGCCCGATGATTGAGGACAACTTAGAAGACAACCTTCTAGGAGGCTGTTGAGCAATTTTTTTGTCCTGTACTTGCAAAAATAAGTCGAGTGGAAATTCTTTTTACACTTCACGCGCCTCGAAGGGGTGTTATTATGCGTTAAGTGAAGACAGTGCGTGGAGTTTAGAGAAGGAGGGAGGCACCGATGAGTTGAGCTTTTTAATTTGTGTACTTTTTAATTTCTCGGTACATTCGAAGGTAAGCTGGAGGGTAAATGACATTTCTAGCAAGAAAAGTGTTGTGGGAGAAGCTTTAAAGGACAATGCAGCTGCTTACTGATGGACACAACTTTCTAAATACAGTCAAAATCGCTTACAACGACATCGGTTATAACGACTAAATTCTTAGGTCCCAGGTAAGCTCAATTATAGTCCCACTGAATAACAAATCGTTTACAACGACATCGCTTACAACGACATATCGCTTACAAATGCCGATTTTTCCAATTTCTTAGATAAAATATTGGTTATAACGACTAAAATCGACGCAGCTGTTGATGCGACCGCATTTTTTTTCCTATAACAGTGAACTGTTCATCTGTAGATGCGATGTATCTGTGTACATGGAATTTTGGACATGTTACAGCTTACCGGATGTTGACATGTTATTCTTATTGTTTTCCGTTTATTATTGGTTGATATTATTGTTGAAGACCGTGTCTCTGGTGTTGACGTTTGTGTTACGCAAGATCTTCGTAAGTGGCTGTTTACAAACGACTGCGAAATCCGACTGGCCAGGAAAGATTTTCTGCGTGTGGAACACGCGAATCGGTTCACTTGCATCATGTTTTCACTCAGTAATGTTCTACCGGGAATTGAGTAATGCTCTCTTTTAAATTCGTATTTTTCATGAATTACGGATAAAAACTATTTTTATTTAGGTGCAGCAGCAACGTTTGCATGTAATTCTGTATGTATGCTGTGAAAAAAAACATTAAAATAGCATTTAAATCGTCCCTGTGATAAATTTTTCTAAAATGCCACGTAGCATGCGTGAGGTGTTACTCGATCAGCGACCACCAGAAAATGAGGAAAACATGTCGGAAACGAAACGAAAAGGGTTGAAAATATACCTACTTCACCCGAGAATCCGCTTTGAAAGTGGATTTTCGGTGGAAGAAGGCCGATTTTCGGCGCATCCAACCCATCTCCCTCTGGCTTGTAAAAGTCGTATATTGTATCCCTCTCAATCCTGCCTTTTTCCGCACATGTAATCAGGCACTAAGAATGACATTAAAAAATCGCCTTACAGTGCGGCGCCTTGTCTAAACCCTTTTTTGACATCGAATCGAACGAATGAACACCAATGTAATGTAAGATAGTACTTTGATAGTGCTATGGTCTTCTAAACCCAGACTTCTGGGAAAGTAAGTCCAATCTTACCTTTTTCTTGTGGTTCTTACGAATGTGCTCTCTGCTTAGTCGAAGTCTTGGCGAAGTCTTAACCGACTTTGAAAAAGCAACGGCCGTTCCCACCGTCATCCTAGAAAGACGAACAAGTTTTGCAGGGATGCTATGATTAGACAATGCGCTTTATAACTTGTCTCCCGAAATACTGCCATAAGCGGCCTAAAAATCGATAAGCAGATGTTGGGTATCGACTTGAAGCTCCTGTGTCTTTTCCAAGGTATGTCGCAATGACCAATCTGATTGTTCACTTAGGGCTTCAGGCGCGTACATAAGACGGCAATTTCCCAGCAGATATGCGCACGCACAGTTGGTTGAGGTCCCTTTCCACTTGTGTGCGCCACCTGAGTCGCGGTCTTCCTCTACTGCACCTCTCTACTGGATTCGAAGTCTTTCCGGGCCGGAGCATTGATTTCCATTCGCTCTACATTCGCCTAGCCATCTTAATCGTTAGATCTTCACCCTTCTGGCTAAGTCGATGTCGCTGAACAGCTCGTACAGTTCGTTGTTATATCTTCTCCTCCACTCACCCTCCATGCAGACGAAAATCACCCGAAGAATTTTCCTCTTTAAGCAGCCAAGAGCAACCTCATTCGCTTTTGACAAAGTTCATGCTTCTGCGCCATATAGCAGGACTGGGACGATTAGGGTCTTGTACAGGGTTACTTTGGTTGTTCGAGAGAGGGCTTTCTTTATCAATTGCTTTCTTAGCCCAAAGAAGCAGCGATTAGCAAGAGTTATTCTTCGTTTGAATTCAGCGCTGGTGTCATTGTCTGAGTTAATAGCGGTGCCTAGGTAGACAAAGTCCTTGACTACCTCAAAGTTATATCTGTTTGCTGTGACGTTCTGTCCGAGACGTCGGTGTTGAGTGTCCTTTCTGGTTGACAGCATATACTTGGTCTTACCCTCATTTACCGTTAAACCCATGTTCGCGGCCTCCGTCGCAATACTCACAAAAGCGCCATTGACTGTGTTCTTCCAATTATGTCAATATCGTCGGCATATGCAAGTAGTTGGACGGACTTCTGAAAGATTGTGCCTCTGGTGTTGACGTGCGAGTTTTGCACAATTCTTTCAAGTATGATGTTGAAGAAGTCGCATGACAGCGCGTTGCCTTGTCTGAATCCTTTTTTGACATCAAAAGTCTCGGTTAGGTCTTTACCGACCTTGATTGAGCAGCGTGCATTCTCCATCGTCATTCTACACAAACGGACGAGTTTGGTAGGGATGCCAAAACTAGTCATTGTTCTGTATAGCCCCACTTTCTGAAGCATTCTGCCCAAAAATCTTGACTCGAAGGCTTACAGGATCCAGTTTGTGCAAGAATACAAGCTGCATGACCATCGTTTGTGTCGAAATTTCGGTGAATGGGCCCAAAATGAACTGACATTGGATCTCCTATTTTATCGAAAAAAAAGTCTCAGCGATGAGACTTATTTTTGGTTCAATAGGTAAATGAAAAAGCAACACTTTCACATTTAGAACAGAGATTAATAACAGTAAACAGTTATACTCTTTGAGCATTGCCAGTGCCCCGAAAGAGATGAAGCCGTGAAAAAATCTTAGGGTTTTTCTTCGAGATTCGAACCTTAGACTTCGAGCGTAGAAATCGGCGGACCTACCCACTACACCACGGCACCCACAGAGATTATCCACGTGAGATTATCAGAACGACATTACATCCCGAAAAATGCATAGTATGGTGAGGTCTACGGGCTGAGGCTTTTCAGTTTGCTTCTATCTAACATATTCTGTGTACAGCTATTATTACTGAAATTGTTTCTTCTCCGATTGAACAGCATGAAACTGGACGAGATGTGGCTCTAGCAGGGGGCGCTGCGTATGATACAGCAAACGAAACAATAAACTCATAATTTTTCAAGATGGAGATTTTGTGATTGAATGCCTTTTTTTGGGGTTACGCTTGTGGACGATGACGGCAACAGCGTTATTCGTGTTACTGATGGCATACGACCACAAATGCTTCAGAAAGTGGTCGAAAACTTTGTCCCTTGGATGACTTCCATCAGATATAGCCGGAGATATACTCGAAATTTTGTTTAAAAATGAACTCCATAACGTTTCCATTCTCCCGACAGAACCCAAATAAATTGATATTAATGAAATATCATGTATTTTGTTGAAAATCAACTTTAGAAAAACACCCGATATCATTCAAGCTCAGAAATGCTTTCCGAGCAATTATTACCCATCGAACATGCACACAATTCCCGGAATGCCTCTGCCAGAGGAATAGGAGCATGTGTCTTCACGTCTATGATCTCTTAATCCATTTATCAAAATTTGTTTCTATTTTTGGTCCTCGCAACTCTCTCCGCTGTTAATGGCTTTCACCGAAAGTTTCTGGTGACATTTTGATAATTTCCCAGAAAGTTGAGCTGGTAAAGGTTAACTAATTCACAAAAGCCCATATACGACAGGGGATAATGAATCACATTCCCAAATCGTCCCCGACTTGGAGTCCTTCTGTCAAACGGTTTCCTATCATCACTCCGTGGCATGTGTTTACACCTGCAACAGCTGCGACTCAACACGAGTATTCCCATTTGCCACTCAATTTAACCTCCAATTCAACCAATTCGCCGTCACCGAATTTGAGCGAAACTCAAATTAATTTCCGTACAGACACAGAGTACTCTTCCCGGCGAATCCATGAACAACAGACTGTTACCCTCTCCAAGAAGTGTTAGCAGTTTTCGCCGTGGCCCTTGATTCGCATTCGCCTTGTTTGCCGAAGAGAGAAACTCTCCTCTCTTCACTCGCTCAGATTCACAGGAAAGATACTTTCCCCGCTTTTATTTTTCGCCGTCTCCATGTCTTCCCTTCCGAAAGACACAGGCACTTCTCGTGAAAATCTTTCATTTTCAGTGTCACTTCGACTGGTATGCCGCTATGAATGGTTTGTTGAAGCATCATTCAACATCTCGGCGTCTTCGTAAACAGACGCGACCTCAGAAATGGTACACTGTCGCTGTACGCGATGCACCGCTGCACCCAAGACAGTGCATAACTCCTCGGAAAGTGCATCGTTGCATTGCAACGCCTTATGCGGGCGTAACAAATATCAATCAACGTCAGTCTTTTGTTTGAGGACCGGATGAAAGTGGATGAAAAGTGTTTTTCAATTAAACCCAGGGAATTCTCTCAAAATTTATTTTTAGATACACCCAACCGAAAATGCACTTTGATGAATCAATGGTTCCGTGCCGAAGTCTCGTCACCGATCGAGTGAGGATGAGAGGCTGGCGGTCGGAGCTGGAGCGGAAAATTCCGTCTATGCCGAGAGTGGGAAATTAGAAATTAACGATACTCCGTGATTTATATTTAATGCGGCAGCGAATGGGGAGGTGATCATGGGGGAAATTATTAGGCGCTTCCATGGTGAGGACCTTTTGAGACTGAAATTAGTGAGATTGATATTTGCAATTAAGCGAAAGGTATCCGCGCTCATGTTTAAATTAAAGTCGCGACCGGAATGACAGGCAATTAGCGATGGAATTCATTAAGCGCCGATGGAAAGCTGTCAGAAGATCCGTCTTAATGTCAAAATTATTAATGCGTGGGCTGATGCGATACAACTTTGACCGGTCTGATGGGGTTGGCGTGATGCTATTACGGGGGATTCGTTCACTTTGAGCGTTAAGCTGCTTTGTGATTCCAAGGGGACGACGTGATAGACTTGGCAATTTCTCAAAAAGGCGGTTTGGAAAAAATGTCTACAAAGTTGACCTTTTGAACGTCGAATTTTCGCGAGCTGAGGATATTTGGTTTCTTTGGCGATCTATCGCAAAACATTTTTTTGATGAACAATGAAGAGCGGTGAAAGTAAGGGTATTTCATTAAGCGCTTCCTATTTTTAAATTCAAATAAAAGAAAATGTATGTGATATTTCACTGAAATTTTTCATTAGTTTGAAAGGCCTAATGATGCCATTATGTTCAGAAAATAACATCGTTCTCCACTCGTGTTGTGTTGTGCGTACTATTGTTCTCTCACGAGTGGAGGGGACCTACAGTTTAATGCCGACTCCGAACAGCGAGATTGAGATATACTCTTTGAGCATTGTCTGTGACTCGAGAGAGGTGGAGCCGCTAACAATTTTGTTTTGAAAAATTGTTTGTCTGAACTTGTATTTGAACCCAGACTGTGAAAGCCTAATGCGCATGGGTCGACGCACGAACCCACACGGCCACGAGATGCGTTCCGATAGCATGGATTTTGTGGGCTTTGAGAGCCGCTGTAGTTTGTGGCCTATTCGCATAGACCTGCGATTTCAAAAAAACCTCGCAAGAAAAAGTCAAACGGGGTCAAATCGCACGATCTCGGTGGTTAGTTCACATCTCCTCCACGTGAAATGACGATGCTCTTGAATCGCTCGTGCAAAATTTCCAATGTGGCGTCGGCTGTGTGACACGTAGCGCCGCCGTCCTGTTAAAACCACATGTCGTTGGTGTCCACATCATTCAATTCAGGTCAAATGAAGTTGGTAATCATCAACGCTCGCCGTTGATGGTGATAGTCTCGTCAACATAGTTCTCAAAAAAATATGAACTGATAACGCCGCCGGCCCAAAATCCACACCAGACATCATTTTTTTCGGGATACGTTGGACGTTCTTAGATCTTATGTGGATTGTTATCGTCCCAAATTCGTTTGTTGACGTACCCATTCATTTAGAAATGGACCTCATAGGTGAAGATAATTTTTCGATGAAAATTAGGGTTAGTTTCCAAATGCTCCAGAGCCAATTCAGCGAACACCCGTCGTTGTCTATGGTCGTGTCGTTTACCTTCAATTCCTGGGTCAGTTGAGCTTTGTACGGCTGCAGGGCCAAGTAATAATAATAATAATGGCGGCGCTATAGTCCGAGGTGGACTTGGGCTTAGCTTCTCAGCAACCATTCGTGTTGTACAAAATTCGCCAAATACCACAAGGTTTGCGAAAGGCCGAGTTCTTGTGAGCGACAATCTCGGATTCTCCTGCACACTCTCTCGGACAGCGGCGATGTTTCTAGCAGATCCTGCGTTTCGTCGACGCATGGATGTTGGTTTATTTGAACCAGTGGACACAAATCTATCCACCACACTGCGAATAGTCCTCTCGGTAGGACGACCTTAAAATTAGGCACAGCGCGCGCTAACAGAACACCCATTTTAATAAAACAATTTTAACATTTGCACGTGGGCGCCGTGGCGTAGTGGGTAGGTGCGTCGACTCCTACGCTCGAGGTCGTCGGTTCGAATCTCGAAAAAAACATCAAACATTTTTTCACGGCTCCACCTCTTTCGAGTCACTGACAATGCTCAAAGAGTATAACTGTCTAGAAAAACGCTTCTTAATCTCGCCGTTCGGAGAAAAATAGCACGTACAACACGAGTAGTTGGTGAGAAGCTAGGCCCAGGTCCGCCTCGGACTGTAGCGCCGCCATTATTGTATTATTACGTGCTGATGAACGCTATATCCGTGATTTGGCAAAACAGACTGAATAAATGACAGCCAATTTGACAGATGTAGCGTCAACAGTATGGCCGCTATCAACTGTAAAAGTTTGGAAGTCCTTTTTGAAAGACCTTTAATAAGGTGTGTCATAAATTTTGCAAGAATTTGATAGAAGTGTACAGTACAGGGCGATGTCTGGAATAGCATCTCATCTCATTTTCAGTCACCCGCATGTTCCGCTAAAGGGGTCGCAGGGGCAATGCATGCACGACAGGGCTCTTACTCTGTATTGCTACTCTAATATGAAATTACTCGAATTCGCAAAATCGGTACTCTCTAACTCTAATAGCAAAGTCACATTTTCGAAAATCGAGTAGTGTTGGGTTGCCAACTTCGACACTCTTTGTTTTCGCAAAATTGGTACTCTCTATTTCTTAATTCAATGTCAGAACCTCTCGAATTCGCATAGTTTTGTTCGATGATAAGTTGGTTGTCGAATGATGAACAAAGCAAATAAGTTTTATTTGAAAATGTAAGTATTTTGCCATAAAAAAGACTTACAAATATGTATTTGTGTATGATAACAAATGTGAAAACTTTTCTCAATAGAATCTGTTCCTAAAACACTTGAAAATGACCTATTTAATGCCAAATGCTTTTGGATGAAAAATGCAATATTTCTTCCTTCATTAAACCAATATTATTACTTTATATTAATTATTTTCACATTTTAGGCCAAAATTCGATTAATAAAGCCAAAACACATTAACATTTAAGAAATAAAATTGTTCTCTGCTTGAATTTGAACTGTAACTTTCATTTTTTTCCTTCGAATCTTCCGCCATCGAAACTAACTCATCAGGAGCTATGCCCAAGCGCAACCAGGCGAGTACTTGGACTTGGTCCAACGATCTCGTCCTGGTTCTGCCAATCGGTCGCCTACCTGATGAAATCGCATTCAAGGCACGCCTTGGAAGTCGTGATGATGGGGACATTCGTGCCAGGTGACCAAACCAACGAAGCACAGCCCTTTCCGTTCGAAGAAGCAGCTGCCCAACATTGAGTTCCTCGCGCACTGCCGTGTCTCTCACCCATCTTGGCGAGTAATTCCCACAATAGCACGAAAAAATCTCATCTCGGCAGCTTGTATTCGCGATCTTATTCTTTCGGTCATTACCCAAATTACAAATTACAAATCTGGAATAGCATATCGAGTAAATGGCCCTCACAGCAATGCTGGCATATTTCAGTGCCGTTGAATTTTGGTAATACAGAGGCATGGGTGGCCTAAGCCTTTGACTTAAAAATCTCCTCCGACTTGGGTTGACGTAGATCCATCTTCTACAGGCTTCAAAATACCCCTAAGGAAAAAGTCCCACGACGAAAAATTGCATGAACTAGAGGTCCAATTCTGAACACCAAAGCGTGAAGTAACACATCCACGAATGTATGGCATGTGGCAACGTCTTGTCAAAACCACATGTCGTTCACATCCCGGTCTTTCAATTTCGTCACAAAAAAATAGATTTTCATTTCGTGATAGCGAGCATATTGCTTGCCTAGTCGCATATTCAAAGTCCAATGATGCCTTCAGCCCATAACCCATTCCAAACAGGGACGTATACAACATACGCCGTCATTTCTCAATGAGCACTCGTGGATTTGTTGAGCCTCAAATCAGACAATTTCGACGATTAACAAAGCCATTAAGATGAAAATGTGCCTTGGCACTAAAGACGATTTTCTGTGAAAAATCAGCATCCACTTGTTATTTATCCATAATCCATTTAACAAGCTCTCTTCGCTGTGCTCTGCAGGATTCAGTTCTTGAGTCAATGAAAATCCCTTGTCAGAATCCGCCGTAGAGAAATTCTCGAAATGTCCAATTTTTGTCGAATGGTGAAGTTATTGACCCAGTTTTCCCAAATTATTGAATTATTCTTTTCGCAGTTGATGAATTTAAATCAAATTTCTTATATCCGTGGTGTACTGTAATTGTAAGGGAGATGAAATCTCCAGCCTCTATCAAACAACTTGGCAGCCTGAGAATGCTACTTAGCTACTTGTTAGAGGAAGGTTCTTCTTTTTGTGGCGCTACAGTCCGGGGTGGACCTGGATCTTAACCAACAAACTTCGTTAGCTAGCACCATCTTTTGCTAGCTGCCGCCAATTGCGCGCACCAAGTTGGTTGAGATCAACTTGGGTGGGCCACCTTAAACGTGGACGTCCTCTACTGCGTTATACCATCAGTCCGGTTTTAAATAAATGATGGTTTGTTATACAAATCTTGTTGCAAAGTTGAAGTTTGGAGTAAATCTCACTAAATCCTTTCCATTCGCTGCAAAATTATCACGCACATAACACGATTAGCTGAGTAATTTCCCTTTACTTCCGAATTTTTTTTTTTTTTTTTTTCGGAGTATTTTTGAAACGCTGAGTGCTCCACACTCAGACTCAAAACTGGTCCATTGTACTGCCAGGTAGCATCCTACTCCAGTGCCGTTAATTTGATCCCAACGGCAAATGTTGACTGGACCAGATTCGATTTCACTGGGATTCGAACCTAACCTTCGAACAATTCTTCCAGTTTTTGGATGCATGACTTGAGGCACTGTTATGGCTGCCATTGATCTGAATAAATGCCTTAAAATTGTCTACTGAGTAAACAATAAGCCTCTTCGGTTTAAAACGCGATGTTTACGACGAAGTTTTGGTACAAGGTCAAGTTAATTGACTGAATGGGGTTAAACAATTAGGTTAAGAACCGAAACGTTGAACGGACAACTTCGAAATTCATCGGGAATATGAAAAACTTTTCAACTTCTGAAAGAGAAAGTATCAACAATGAAGAGTTTTATGTAAGTTCGGGGAATCATTTGAGAGTATACGGTACAGATAAAGCAAAAGTTCACAACTAAGCTTATCGTAGGCGTGTTAAAAACAATCAATGCCGAAATGCTTTGATCATTTAATCCATATCGACAGCACAAAGGTGGCCTTTTGTTTGACAGATTTGTTTGCAGACAGTGTATCATGTCGTCTTTTGAAGACCACAGAGCGTTTAGTTTTCCTCTTCCGACTGAAATTAGTCTAAATCTGAAGTTCTTCGAAAGCAGTCACTTCAAGTCACCATCTTGAACAAGAACACTATTGAAGTCACAAGAACTCCCCTTCCTCGTTTGTCACCGAAAACGCATTTATTTTCCATAAAAAGTGAAATAATCGATATCTATCGCATCGCAATAAACAAAAGGCGCAACTCGATAAACTCCAATGAAGCCTGTTCTACAGCTTACGCCTTAATTCCTTTCACATGTGGATGTGCGTCAACCCTCTATCTACAATTAGTTTCATTCCCATAGTACACGCAGTATGCCGCAGCGTATCTGCATGCAATCATCAGACCTCCAATATCAAGTGCACATCATATATCTTCAACATGACGGCAAAAAAAAGGAAATAAATTGAAATCATAAGCATATCTCAAACGCCATGACAAGCGCTTCATAACGATGTCGCGATTTAAAAGTACACATGTTGTTCCACTTACCGAGCGATAGATAAAAAACTATGAAAGTCGGCTGGCTGAACGAATGTCCTTTTTTATTTCCTCGCGGTAGGGGCTAGCGTGTACCGCAGTGATTTGATAGGACCGCATAGTGTTTTTTATTGGTCCCATAAAAGCTCAGATACAATACAATTAAAGCTGCAAATAGCGTGCTCGGTTACAGTAAGCTTAGCATTATCGTTATTCATGACTTCAAGTGCACTAATGATTGTAATGAAATGGAATGGTTTTAGACAACCACTCCAATCGCTACCAGTTATCCTCTGTAAAGTGCGGAGCGTGGGGCGTGACCTCGATTTGAAGCTGGTTTTGATTTATGTCATGCGGAAGAGATTTGCCGAGTGGTTCTAAATGTTGGACATTTTGAAATATTTACTTAAGAGTATAACAATCTGCTGTGTCAATGGGGAATGTTGAACCGACACGACACCATGAAAGGACATAGTTATGCATACACACCAATTTATCACGTAACAGGTTAGGTAGTTGTCCCTTGAGTGTTGGTTGTTGAATTTACGTCATGAGCTGCGCTGTCCTTGAAAATGTGAGTGGAGTGTGAATAGAAGAGGGCACATTGGTCGTTGTCCGTATTACTTCATCATCATCATCATCATTTTCAGTGACCCGCATGTTCCACTAAAGGGGTTGCGGGGCAATGCATGTACGAGAGATCTCCAGGCCACTCGATCCTCCGCCATCGACTCTAACTCATCAGGAGCTATGCCCAAGCGCAACCAGGCGAGTTTTTGGACCTGATCCAACCATCTCGTCCTGGGTCTACCAAGCGGTTGCGTACCTGATGGAATCGCATTCCAGGCACGCCTCGGAGGTCGTGATGATGGGGACATTCGTGCCCATAACTTTTGCCATAGCAGACCATATTTTAAAACCTGATACAATTAGAACTCCTTATCATGGATGGGCCGAGGGCACTATGTGCCTCCTTTTAAAGGAAATCTGGCCTAAGCTTAACTTTAAGCGCTCACTCTGTCTAATCAGGATGAACAGACCAGCACTTTGGAATCTCATCGGTGTGCTGTTGGCTTCCACGTCATTGGCTGGGATAGGGCTCACATATAAAGACTTTTACAAAAATTACGGAGACGACGGGGAGGAGGAGACGGTAACACTTCTCGTCTGTTTCTAGCCGCTTGAAAGCTCATTTGGGAGCCTACTTCTTCGATGATCTAAACGAGCTGAATATCACCAGCATCAGTCAGCTTAAACGACTTATAACAACCATGGGCTTATGACATGAGTGTGAAGAAAGAACATTCCTCTATCATATATTTAAACCTGTACATGAACTCTGATAAAAGTAGGGCAGTAAGAAAGGTTAACTGAAAAGGACCCTCTTCATCATGATCCTTCGTCCATTCACAGGAATGCCTCATCTCATCCGAGTCTCCACGAGTTCTCTTCTTAAAGTTATGAATTTATTAATATTTTTTAAACATTCGCGAAACATTTGCTGTGCCAAAGGACCCTCGCAAGATTGTCCCTTTTCACAAATTATGTCTTCTCCAGAACGATGACTAAGTCAGATAATTCCGTCACGCTTTAATTCCACTCTTCCCACCAATCTCGCTTAACCCAATCTTATGGAAGCCCTTGAGAAAATGTAAGAAGATAACGTTCCTCCCCCCTCACCCCTCAACAGCTCATCTCCTTTGCTTTGAAATGAACAAAAAAAAAGCGTCCAAACCATCAAAGGATCTCATGGAAGGGCTTCCCTTTTCCTTCATACATCTGATGAATTCGTAAGGAAGCAGCACTCGGTTAATCCTTTTCATCCGAATCAAGCAAAATCTCTAACAAAGAACTTTGCTTACTCCTCACACATCAGCCGCACTTCGAGAGACTGGAGGAGGCACTAAAACTTACCCCACACACCACCACTTCATGGTTGCCACACTCAATTGTCAAACTCAGTCACGAGCGTGTACAGCAGCCTGTGCCACTCCCTTGACACGTCAACCGAAGTCAAGAGCTGTGACTGCCTTCTGTGTGCCACTGCCACTTCATCGAACCCGGTGGCAGCGAAATGTGTAAACAGCTGACAGCGAGATCAGGACCAGGACATTTCATTGCGACACCAAACTTCACTGACATTTCTGATGGAGTGGGATGCACGACAGACCTACTTTTCTTTCTCTGATTTTGCATCGGGGTCAATGTGATGACATTCAAAAGTTTGCTGGGTCTGAATAAGACGACTCGACGGCGATGAAACTGTCGTCTTCCTGTCCCCGACCGCCATATGATTTCCGAGCTGGTTTCCTCCGCCAGCGAGTCGTTAAAAAGCACCACCCTCCTCTGCCAGACTTTTCCAACCAATGTACGAGAATCTCAAAGAAGAAGCGCGCAAAAAATGTGCAAAACCGCACACAGAACGCGTCCCGAGGATAAATCTTGAAGAGGAAAAAATGAGAAGACATTTTAACTTTCCCGGATCCCAATGCCCGGGGACAGCTGAATGTAATGAAATTTCCTGGGTACCGCACAGCAGAGAAATCTCTGTTCCGCGCATCCTTTGATGCGTAATTATGTTATGCTCCAACCAAAATGTCAACTCCTTCCACCTAATTGCTGGTTCTTGACTTCCCAAAGGACGCTGGGAAAGCCCGTCGAACTACTATCAATCAAAAGCCACCGAACTCCCGCCTCCCACAAAAGAACGGGTTGACTGCCACATTTAGCCGAATCCTTTCCCGTTGAATGAGCGTCCAATGAGACGTGACCAATTCGTGTGGGCACCGTTCCCAGGGCCTGTGAACTTGAAAACGCTTGTAAAACTGTCCATTTGTCAGCCCGGTCATGGATTAGGTCACACCCACAATGGGAACGTTTTTCCAAGAACAAAAAATTGGCTCGACATCTGCTCTGGCGACCCTTAACGTTTAATGCCACCGTGTCGCCGTGAAATCCTTGACCGTGAAGTTAACGGCATTGAAAAGTGTATAAATCCATTCCGGAGTGACACGCCGATGCTTAACCGTGCGGTTCGACATCTTTCGTTCTAATCGAACGAGCTATTCACCGCCGCCGGGTGTGGGCGACAGACAAAAACGGAAGGGCGATGCTATCGACTCCCCTTTTATGGCTCGATGATGACACTCGGTTGACAGATGATGTCTTATTTACATTTTTATGGCCACAGTTTGACATGCATCGCGGAACAAAGACGGACGGAGATGTGGGACGTTCGAAAAGTTAAGTGATTTATCAGTTTTTTTTTTCTTTTTTGAAAAGACTTGCATCATATCGAAGCTGTGATAGACATCTGCAGCGTTCGTGTGAATGTCGTCGGGGATTTGAATGAATCAAATGTTTTGATTTGAGCGAATCATTAAAACACTCGACCTCAGTGGCCCAGTGTGGGCATGAAATTTCACACTTGGGGCGCTGAAACCTCTTAAGCTGACAGCATGGGTGGGACAAAGAAAGTGGTGTGATGCTAAGGAATGCAGTGGGAGTTTTTAGGGCAACTTTTGAAGGCATTAGATACTAAAGAAGATTGTACTGAGATGGCAATTGGCAAAGAAACGTTCGATCAATGGTGGAGTTCGTTATAACCCACGGATAAAGTCTCAGACTGAAATTCAGAATGGCAAATATCAAATGCTCTGTGTGCCCCATCTTAAAGAAAGGCAATCCTATGTCTTGCAAGAACTACCGAGGCATAGCAAGATTCTATCCAACGTACTGTGTGAACGCCTGAAACCTTTCTGCAACACACTAATCGGCACGTACCAGCTATCGCGGATGCCAGAGCGCTTGGTCTCGATAACTGGAAGCAGCGTGCCCGGGACCGCAGTGCATGGAAGGCTGCCGTGTCTCAGGCAGAGACCCTTCACGGGTTGGGAGCCCGCTAAGTAAGTAGTATATATCAAATGCCAATAATTTGGCTAAAATGTCACAATGAGCAGTTATTACATCGTGGTGGCATAGAACTTCGTCTACTTCAACTCCGCAATTAATAGCACTGACTACAGAGATCAAGGGGAAAATAACCATTCCCAATCGCGGTTTCTGTGAACTGGACTGAACTTAAAGCTCTCTTTCGAAAGACCAATTTGACCTTATTTAAGACCCTGACCATCTCTATTCTTATTTATGGTCTAAAGGCATGAACAATCGGATAAAGGAACCCTTAGCCGATGCAAGGAATACGTTTGCAAATGTTGGTCCAGTCTGCTTTAATGGCGATTGGAGGAACATTATTCAACCACGAACTGTACAGTGATATCAAGGGTTCGTATTTTCATGCACTAAAAATCTCAAAATATGCGCTTAAAAATACAAAATATGCATTTAAAATATGCACTCAAAATTAAATTAACTTAATTTCGGTTCAATTTAAAAACACAGTATAAGTTAAATTTTTTATTTTTATTGTTTAATAAAATAATAACTTACAACGAAATTAACATTTAATAAAAAAAAAAACAAAACTACAGTTAACATAAACATAAACACCTTCATTTGTTTAATTCAAAAATAATTCAAAATAACATAAAATCCTTAATTCCTTAATTGTTCAAATTTTGAAAAGTTTTATTTGCATAGACCATACAATTATTCTTAAAGTTTTCGAAATCAACATGTTGCCGATTTGGTCTTAAGAATACCTTATACAACGAAAATTATCGCTCGACGTCAACTGGAGTTAGTGGAGCACTGTTGAAAGAACAAATCTTATCGACTGTGTTTTTTGTTTTTTAGGTAATTTTCCTCATTGCAGTCCAATGTGAAGGTTTTAATTACATTTTGCCTTATTGCAAATTCTTCATTTTTCGCCAGAACGCACTGAAGTTTCTTTTTAATGACTGCCCCCGTTAATGACTCTCCCCGTCAAGTTCCCCAACTTGTAACAATAGGCTGAGGCAGAAGAGGAGTCAAAGGATATTTTTCTTTACAAATTTCGACGCGTGATGGTGCCTTTACAAATATTTTTTGAAGTTTGAAATTAATCCATCGACGTTCCGAAAATTACTCCTTATTTCTTCTGCAACTCGGTGCATTGCATGTGCTAAGCAAGTGACGTGCAACAATTTCGGATAAAAAGAAAATTTGGATAATCTAATCATTTATATAGTGCATTATAATGTGGGGTTGGAATATCGTTCAAGGTTGTCAAATGAATAAAAGAAAAAGATAATAGTTTTAAGCTTCGTTTGCACTGATATGAAAGGGATATACTTTTACTGTCTAGTTAAACTTTTTAACAATATGCTCTAAAAATATGAATTTATTATAAAAATATTCAAAATATGCATTTATAGTAAAATATGCAAAAATATGCACTAACGGTTAAATGCCATTTTAAAGAAAATTTCATGATAGGTATACATAATAAGTTGCCTTGCACCCAAGGAGTTCATAGAAAAACATGCATTTGCATGGAAATCTCGATTGCACTGGTCACGTTGGTTCCCCTTGGCTAAACACCTCCAAGAGCCAGCTTCGTATCGATATCAGGTTCGCCTTCCTTCTTCATACCGACAACGCCACGACGCCCATTTGACTTTTGAATAAACTCAAAATCATCTGAAAATTGTCCAGCTTTACGTTCAATATAAAAGGTGTGGCAATACGAACGTAATCCTTCGTCAGACAACCGCTCCGGGGTGGATTAACCGCTCTACTATTGGTTGTATGTATAGAATTAAACTAACTTGTTGGATCAGTAATTTAAATACCAGCACCTTTCCTCTGTGATCCAGTATTAATCATAACTTCCTTGACGTTTTACTATATTAACGTTATCATTTCGATGTCATGAACTACGCCTGGAGGCTGAACTGAAAAATTAAAGACAGCGCCTTCGTGTGGACACATCTCACAGCAGTTCTTTTTTTTTATGTAATAAATCACATAACCATGCATCATATTGCCGAACGGTTCAAAAGTCCTAAAACCCACAGAACTATAAGAAGGCATAACGCATATTGGTTTTGTTTTCATTTTTATATCAAATAATACTAAATTTCAAAAAACGAAACAAAGTTCATATAGAAATTTGGGCTTATTTCGCTTTTGAAAGTGAAATAAAGACAAATTTTTGAAATTTTTGAAATTGGGCTTTATTTCATTTGGCCTCATTTCACGTCACAACGAAACTCTACTTCTATTTTTCCTACAGTTTATGGACAGTCAGCCTTGATTCAAGCTGAAAGAACGGTCGATTATTTTTGTGTAAAATGTTATTTTGTCTTATGGTGTAGAGAAAAAGATAATTTCAAAGTTCTAGATGATATTTGATTTTATGCTTATGGAAATTGGGCCGATTTACACTGGTGGCTATTGCCGATGAACTCTTGACTCCGATACAGCGTAGTCAATGAAGATCAGAAGATGGACAATCGTGTCATCGACTGTGCATTGGAAGACGACAAAGATGTGCATGTTGTTGCTAGGGATCTTAGCAAAGCTTTAGATAAAATCTCGCACGCGATTGTATTATTGAAACTCAAAGCCCTTGGTTTCCAATAGTGGCGTGGATCAAATCGTACCTTGAAGAGTGTCAATATAAAGTAATTTTTAGATCCTCTATAATCTAATCCTTTTACAGCCACATCTGGGGGCCCCAGGGTAGCCAACTTGGTCCGCTGATTTTCATCCTGACAAACTTTATAAAATACTCTCGCCTATCAGTTTATGCGAACGACATAAAAATATTCGGACATTTGTAACCCTGCTAACTCTCAGCTAATTTTTCAAAAAAGTGTAACAAAACATTTGTACAAAAAATGTTGAAGTGCAAAATGTTATCAAGTGCCAGTCTATTAATTTCTATTTTCTTTTTCATCTTCTATTTATTCTAAACACTATCTGTAGTGTACACCATATCGCAGTAGCCTACGCCAAATTACCGAATTGTTCGGTTGCCCTCGACAACGACACTTCTAGTGAGACGGCGAGGTGGACAGCACGTGGTGTACACCGAATCCGAGAGTATCACATTATCTACATATTCTCGGAAGAGCCTTCCGTCTGCCCTTCGAACCTATTATATTGCAGACGAGCGGGTTCCCACAGTTACTTTACTGCGTGACTTAGGTGTCATTTGCGATAGGGAACTTAATTTTTATTCACACATCGAAAGTATTATAAGTAGAGCTAATTCTGCGCTCGGTTTCGTGAAACGCTGGTCGAAAGAATTCTCGAACCCTAACTTAGCGAAGTCCCTCCAGTGTACATTTGTTAGACCAATTCTTGAATACGCTAGCCAAGTCTGGTCTGGTCTCCTTATCAAGATACGCAAACGTATCGAATGTGGGTCCAACGGCGATTTCTTCGTTTTACTCTACGTGGACTGAGAAAAAATTAAAATTAAAATAGATGGTGTCCACAAACAATCTATCTGACGTAGTGTCACATAAATCTTAGTTAAGGCCCAAAATTGTGGAATAAGGAGACTACAACTTAACTCATATTTTCTTTTGAATATAATTACTTTTGAACGCCGCTAGCTCATATCGCATAGGATTTCATGGTTTTCCTCGACATCACTTCATTTGCCATCATCGTCAAATTTTTTTCTTCTTATCGTCATTCATTTGCATTATGGCATTTTGTCCCCATTTTTACCAGTGAATCTTTCAAACGTTATTAGAACTACCACCCAAACCTCCACCATATCCTACAAGATTCCCCACAAAGTCCAGGCATACGTACTAGTGCGATTGGAGCATTTTCAAAAACCGAATTTCCTTTCGATTTAAAAATAAAGAACATTTTTCTTTTAAGATAAATTCTTCCACGTATGCTCAGATAACAGCGCGACCCGAGGACGCTAAGTGCTCCCACAGCAACCGTCAATACCGATTTCCTAAAATTGTTAACACCCCCAGTTTTCGGAGGCTTTTGTATTCGTCCTAAGAGGACCTAATTGAATATTTTCGAGGAAAGCAATTATAAACGTTAAGCAACCCACAACGCAAGGTGCTGCCACTTAGCTGATTACATATTTTACGTCTAAACGCCTTCTCCCACACAAGGAATTCATAAAACAAACCACAGGAAATCTCTGACGGCGTTTCGCTACTTCTAAAGTGGTTCCTTTTAAGCGCACACGTGGCTGGTGTATGAGACTTTGGCGGGGGCGAGGCCCTACTTACAGGCCGCGCCACCCCACAAAGTTGTTAAGATTTTCTGACTGCAAAGCGAAAGTTAAATGAGTTTCCCTTTTAGTAGCAACGCACCCACATTCACTCGAACTAAACCCCTCGATAAAACTTTGGTCTTCGAGTATCGATGACATAAGCAAATTCCCGAAATTTAAAGCAGTTCATCCTTAAATCTGAAGCTAGGGAGAGAGAGACTCCCTGCCTGGCAACCTGGCAATCGTAACCCGAGACCAATTGTCGCACGCTGTCAGAGCATGAACACACTCAGCAACCCCGTGCCCCTCATTTGTATTCCAACGGCATCGTCCCTTTTTATGAGATTGTATTCTTCACCTGAGACAACACACTATTTGTCTAACCAATTCCGTTCCCCGTATCGGATCAATATCCTGGGCGCACAATTGGGGAACGAAAAAAGTTCATTCGCTTTGAATGCGGGAAAAGGTCAAATCAAAGAGGAAAACGGAGGATACCCGACATAAGACGCCATGGCTCCCACCCCTCGATGGGAGGCAGGCGGACGGATGTGCCCAATTATCGAGGAGAACTTTAACAATTCTTCAAGTTGTGTCAGCGCAAGCAGAAGCTACCTCTTTCCGTGTGCCTTGGGGTGGGGGTGCTCGGAGAATCCTGAAACAACAAAGTGTCCGCCTCGCATGGAATTCAATTAACTTGAAATGTCATAGTTCTTAAAGTGAACTCCCCCGAGGCCCGGGGGCGTCTTCACGGGATGATGAACGTGATGCGCACGACCGTGGTTCTCGGCGCTGACGAGGACGCCACGACGATGATGATGTGTGGCATATCGCATTCATGAAATTCAATATTTATTAGGTTCGCCGCAGGCTGTGCACTTTCCTGGATAAATAATTTTGCGATTCATCCATCGGTTCGGTTCGGCATAACTGATGGAGGAGCCGAATGTATTTAACATGTTTAACGGGGTTCGTCGGCGAAACGAAAACGCTCATAAAAGAGAAAATATTTACATTCCCTCGGTGGTTCTCCATCGAAACCGGGTACCCTATCGATTTTCTATTTTATCTCGGAAGCCCACTCGCAGGTTAAAGTGCACTCGTATACAATGCACAGAGTGCCGGGAAACATTTCTCGCATGACGGCCGCCGGAGGAAAGCCGACCTCATACATGCCTGGCATACCGGTGCATCTATCGGTAAAGATACAAAGTTAAGAGTGGACTCAGGGGTCGGCAGCGGCTGGGGAATGGGGTCAGACATGGTAGTCGACATTGTGTCTGAGCTGGGAAATGCTATTGGATATCGCAGTCGATGGGAAGTTATGTTTGCCACTTTGCAGGTGGCTTTTCGGTGACAACGAAGTTAATTCCATTCCGGAGAAACGGCCGTGCACGGGCGGAGAATCGTGCACATGGGGTGGGGGGGAGGGGTGTGCGCTCGTATCTTTTGTGCGGAAATGTAGATCGCATAAGCTTCGGGAAATTGTAAGGGTATTAGGGCCCCTGATTGGGAGGCTCCTAGTGCGGCTGGTTCATGAGTTGTATGTTAATCGGGCCCGCTTGTCTGCAGATAGGCACGAACCGAACGGAACAGAACACATTCGACGGGGTCAGTGGAAACGGGTATTGGGTAATGAAATTTGCAAGGAGCTTTGAACAGCGGTCTCATCTGGCAGTCTTATTGAAAGTATGCCAATCTATTGGGGGGACTTTGCTCCAATCCCATGTGTTAATGGTCCTTTCGGATCTTCTGATAACCGGCAATGACAGGACTTAGCTAAGGGGTAAACTTTTGGTCAGAAGGCAGAGGAAATTGGAATTGTTCATTCAGATTCGGATTCTGCCCACCAATTCACAGTGGCAAACATGTTCGCTCCAAATTTGAATCGAAGTTAAATATGAACCGAGACAATTACGACATTGTCATTCTTGAAAAGAATGTGCTTGGTTGCCTTAAACTGCTATATGTTCCTAAGCACAGGGTGTTTCTTTTTTTGAAGGCCTCGTTTTTTTAGTTTGACATCACTTTTTCTGGAAACAACCAGTTTCACAGCTAAAAGATAAAATCTTCTCGCCAAGCGTTGTTTAAAATTTTGTTCGCTGTTGACGATCCAAATTTTCACCCCAAAATTTTGAAGTTATCCAGTCAGAAACGGATCCCATCAAACTTCTGAAGTGAAAATTTGAATCAGCGATATTTTTTACATCAAAATTTTGGGTTGAAATGGGGTCGATGAACGATGAGATCCATTTCTGATTACCTTACATCCAAATGTGCAAAACATTCGCATTTAATAACTTCAAAATTTCCAAATTATATGACATGTACACGGTGGGCCATCTAGTGGTTCTTTTTTAAATCATTGGTTATTTTGACACTGACAGCTGTTTCCCGCTCGAAATCTTGACAGAAAGTCTGTGAAAACGAAAAGGAACAAAAGTAGTGGCTTTACGCTTGAACAACGTTGGGAAATTTTGAAAACTTATTTTTAAAGTGAGTGCCATGTGGCCCAAACAGTGAGTTTTTTGAAAAGTTGTTTTAGCCGAAATGAAGAACCCACTGCGACTGCTGTACGCAAGTTTGTGCAAAAAGTTCGTGAGACTGGTATGCCAGTGGGCAACACTCATGGTCCCTGTCGTCGTACGACGCGCACAGATGAGAATGTGGCTGAGAGTGTGAGACTCAATTCACGAACATCAACTCGCCATCGATCTCAACAACTCAACATTTCACGCACTAGCCTGAGAAGAATTATGCACAAAGATCTCGGATTATTCGCTTACAAAGTCCAGTTGACTCAGCAATTGAAGGCGCGCGACCATTGGCTTTGTTATCGCTTCGCAGTTCGGGCCGTAGAGCAACTTGAATTAGACAACGATTTTGGGTGAAAAATCATCTGTCCTAACGAGGCGCATTTTCATCTCGGCGGCTACGTTAACAAACAAAATTGCCGCATCTGAGGCTCGGAAAACCTGCACGTTATTGTCGATCCAGATAGCAGATAGCATCCAGATAGCATCCACAGAGAGTGACAGTTTGGTGCGTATTGTGGAGTGGTGGCATCATTGGGACTAATTTACTTGGACACTAATTTAGAAATTTTCTACATCTTTCTGGTGCGAACACGACCTAATATATATTTGTACCTAAACTCATTCGCTTCTGAACACAACGCAAATTTTGTGCTTTTTTAACAGTCGCTTGAACACACCCACTCATTTGGCCGCTCATTTCATACCTATTTGTTTCCGTTTAAAAAAATACACCGTTTGTTTACGGTATTCGTGTTTGCTTTTCTAATGTGAAAAGAAGCGAGTCTTCAATTTTTATTTGAGACTGCTGAAGGTCATGGATCTCATGGATCTGGTCACCCTATTCATGCAAAATGGCGCGCCATACCACACAGCCCATGCCACAATCAATCTTTTGCGCACCAAATTCCCAAATTGCGTTATCAGCCGTCTTGGCGATGTCAATTGGCCGTCTCATAGCTTCGATTTGACCGCTTTGGACCTTTTTTGTGGTGAATCGTGAAGGACCGATATTATGCCAACAATTCGGAAACGATTCAAGTACTTAAGACCAATATCATCCAAGCAATCCGTGAGCTGCAGCCCGAAACCATCAACAAGGTCTTGGGAAATTGGGGTGACAACCAAGGCAACCACTTGAACGACGTTGTATTTCATGATTAATGGGAATGTTTGTTCTTACTAATAAAGCCATAATACAAACAGGTAAACCCCACAGGCGGACCAGTAGCGATGCAGTAAAGTGGGAGGGCTATGATCCTTTTATTCCGGACCATAACCTCGCCGTAAGGAAAGAAGGAGAAGAAAGCCATAATACATGCAAAAAATCATTTTATAGCATTTTTAAAAAAGAAGAAGAAGAAGAAGAAGAAGAAGAAGAAGAAGTTGGTTAAGTGCCTGCCCCAAGTTAGAGGGGTCCCAGGTTCGATTCCCAGTGAAATCGAATCTGGTCTAGTCGCCATTTGACGTTGAAATCAAATTAACGGCACTGGAGTAAGTTGCTACCTGGCAGTACAATGGACCAGTTTTGAGTCTGAGTGCTCCTGTAGTGTTTCAAAAATATTCAAAAAAAAAAATGTCCCATACTCATGAATTCATGGCCCCGTACTTGAAATTCAACCTTTAAAAAAAACACCCTGTACTTGCAACCGATGCTATAAACATTCGACAACGGAACGATCCCGACGAATCTTACCTATTTTTGACCGAATTTTAAGGTATATCGTGGGCACTGTGGTGTAGTGGGTAGGTGCGTCGACTCCTACCCTTGAGGTCTAAGGTTCGAATCTCGAAAAAACACCTAACAATTTTTTAACGGCTCAACCTCTATCGATTCACTGACAATGCTCAAAAAGTGTAATTGTCTAGAAAAAGCTTCTCAATCTCGCCGTTCGGAGTCGGCATTAAACTGTGGGTCCCCTCCACTCTTGAGGGAACAATAGCACGCACAAAACGAGTGGTTGCTGAGAAGGTTGGCCCAGGTCCACCTCGGACAGTAGCGCCGCCATTATTATTATTATTTTGGATGTATCCTTAAGATACACTCTGGTTACTCTAATTGCCTTGTGTAATACCAATTTTTGATCAACTTTGACGGAAAACTAAATGAAGAATAATTTCAGCCGGTCTTCGACTTCCTCAAATGAATCATTAAAAATCTGGCAACCAATTGAGAGCTCGCTTATCTTCTCCCAATGCATCATACAAAGTACGAAGATACGTTTCACAATAGAATGCCACCTAAGCTGGGTGTGTACCGTTCGTGAGTTACACTTTGCCTCGAGTGCAGATCCAGGGGAACTTCACTTCACTTCAACAATAACTCATGCAAGTCTACATGCCGAAAAGATGAAAGAGAGGGAAAAAATCACCTTTTCACGCATCCCACACCTAGAGGCACTAAAAAGATACTCCACACTTAACCCTGTGATTCGTGGTAACTAGAAGTAGCGACCTACTCGCACGAATCGCTTGCAGGCTCCATCCAGAGGGAGAACAGGGGTAGCCACATGACCGTACACACTCAAAGGTGAATTCCGCCAAACACCACCTTGTTTCCGTATGTCGTGCGCGCACCCACATACCCACACTCGCCTGCTTCCAGTTAAATACCTTTTCATGGTCTATTAGTTCTAAGTATCTCCGAGCGAGTGCTGTCAATGTCACGCACATGGCAGCGGCACAGAAACATTGCGGAGCAGGCTGGCCGGCGATCCGCTCTGAATGTTTATGACGGGAACGGTTTGTTATGGACTCAGTCTGTCGATGGAATCAATTAGTCTTGCAGCTGAAAGTTCTAATTAATCGAAGACCATTCGTCTCCGTGTCTGCTGCCGACTGGGCGGGGCGGAGAGAATGGAAATTGCAATCACCACACACCAGAGAGCCAATCTGATCGGTGGTCAGTGATGTAAGACGTCTCAAAATAGCCGCAGATACATTCCAAATGGCCGGAGATGTGATGTGTCTGATTCTCGAAGGGATGAGAGCTTGACTGAGTCTTGCGGATAAAGATATGAACCGAACAGAGATTGATGGTAAATCAGTTGTTGACTGACCCCATCCAGCGTCTTGTACTTTCCACATCCGTGTACGCTGCCGAAATGTGTTAAATGGTTCATGGTGAATTATTGTCGCCCATCCCCTCTCAATCGGAAGCCAGACTTTTTTGGAGTCATTTGAAAGCACCGGGGCAATCCGACATTGGTTGCGTGCCACACAAAGCGAGAGGTAGTCGCATAAATTAGGATTCCCCATCATCGCAGTCTGGTTGGCAGCGGAGTTGTTAATTGCGCAAACAGAACTGATTAATGATACGTGATGGGATGGGGTTGTTGGCAGGAGGCAAGCGGGATAACAGCACGGAGACGTATAATCCTTCATAATTGCTCTCCTTTTTGGAAATGAGGTGAAGAGCAATTGAAGCAGTGTTCGTCAACTCGTGGCTGAAAGGCGAGCAGCTAAGTGGGTCACATCGCGGTTGAAATAGGGGAAATTGGGAACTCATTCGAAGTAAGAACGCGCGAGGAAATAAGCATAAACACATGCGGAATCATCTTGTTGATTAATAGATCCATGTGATGGCTTAGGAAAGTGGAGTGAGTGGAACAACAGAACTCGAAGTCACAAGAGAATAATTTAGTGCGGTGTTAGGAAACTACAGCGGATGGGGAAGGTTGCGTACACAATGGGGAAGGTTGCGTACACACACAAGAGGCCGATAAGGAACCACTTTATCATCTATCTGCAATGCAATGCATGATGCAAATTACAATTAAAGACCGCCGAATGAAACTTTGCCAGAACTACGACAGTAAAGCATAACACAGGTCCCTGCTTAGGTAGCTACAGTTTAATCAATGTTTGTCCACCTCGCCAAGAAACGAATGCGTTTCAAGCTAATGCACCATTTTCATTTGTCTAAAGGGACAAGAGCAGCCTCTATTTGGAATTTAACAATTGAGTCAATTGCACTTGATGCAAAAGATGCAAATCCGTCTTGAGAGTACGTCGTAGATAGCTTCTCTAAATGTCCAATTCGTGTCAAAATTATGACTTCCTAAACGGCGACCAGAGCATCTAAAATCCCTAATTAATCCAATTTGCCTAAATTTAGGATTACTCTCTGCAGAGCCGATGAAGTTAATCGCTGTTTGGAACACTCGCTGGAGAGATTTGCTGGTTAAGGTCCAGGTCCATCCGGACTGTTGTGTCACATAAATAAGTGGAATAAGAAACGTCTTTCACTTATCAAAAGTCATTGCAATAGTGCTCGTAGTTGAATGTTGACAGTTCAACAGTGATACAAAATTTAAAGTGACACCTCTTGTTGAATGCCCTACGGTGCTTTCCAATTGGGACTTGACAACTTCAAGCTTTCTTTGTGAACATTTAGTAAAAACAGGATTCTTATCACGGTGAAGTTCAAGAATGAAACACGTTTACAAATAATTAAAATTTATTTTCAAAATTCCATAGCGGTGACGGCAATTTTAAGAGCAATTTCATCGCAAAGTCATCTTCAGTGATGAGGTCGATGGATAAACGGCTTCGTCAACAAGCAGAATATGCGTAAGAATATTGATCAGATGAAAATGTACATGGGCTTTAAAAATCCCCACTTCATACACAACAAATAACTGTATGGTGGGCTTTTCATTCCAGTGGTGTTTTTTTTCTTTGATGGAAATGACCTTCACGTTACAGTCCATGGGGATCTCTACAGGGACATGTTGCAACAGTATTTCTTTAGTCAATTGTGTGGACTAGACATCAATGATATTTGATTTCAAAAAAACGTTGCCATGAGCCACACAGCGCCCACAATCGACTTATTGAAACTTAATTCAATGAACGTGTTATATCGAGAGATGGTCCACTCGATTGGCCGGCTAGATCGTGAGACTTGACACTTTTAGACTTTTTTTTTTTATGGTGATACGTTAGATGATTGGTCTATGCCAAAAACCAGGCGTTGTTAGAGGAGCTCAAAGCCAATATTGCAAGGGAGATAGCAGCCGTTTCCGTCAAAATATGTGACTTAGTTTTCGAAAATTATATTCAACGAATCGACCGCTGCTAACGTGACCGTGGTAGACATCAACGAAATTTCCAATATGAACACAGTGGCCGTACAGGGATCCAAGGAAATAAAACGGCGCAGAGTGGTTTAGTTTATATGGGAAGGGTGGTCAAAATTCAGAATTTCATTTTAAATGATAAAAAAGTTAGAAATTTTACATATTATTATATTTAACTAAAGGTAAATAATAAATTCAACATATTTTCTGACAATGTTGATTTTTGTGTTTCCTTTGAATTTCTTTCGTTAGAAAGCAAGCTCTATGTAAAAATCTTGTATCGCTTCAAGAACCTTAGCACAGCTTAGAAAATTTCAGTCTTTTGGTTTACCAAGATCCTGATTGATCCTGATCCTAACTTGGTACTGATGTTTTGATAATTTGACCTCAACCAAAAGTTTCAAAGCATCATTTGAATCAAAAAGTTTGGCTTGAAGATTGTTTGTTGAATGACAATGCTTCAACATATGCCAACGATCTTAGCAATTCGTCTCCTCTTAGTTCGGGACCAGCTGTCCCAAAAAAATAATTTGGTCTTCGATTCGATTATTTGGCGACTTTTTTTCTTCTATTTGGTCCTATGCAGTTCTGATCATCTAATTCTAATCAAACACTATTTGCAGATAAAAAGTCGTCCTTCTATGAAAGGACTTACAAAGCGTATTTATCTAGACGCAAAGAGCCTAGACTTTCAATTTGGCAAGATTCCTTGAAAATTGCCCATGTTTCATTAATGTTGGCAATGCAGGTTACACCTTTCTTCGCCTTATGCCAAATATTAAAAATATTAATGCGCATGATCCTATTGCTAAAATATAAAAAAAATAGTGTTTTACTTCGAATCAAAATTTTACGATTTGCGCAAAAAAAAGTCGTATATATTCTTAAAGAGGAAAGATAACTCAAAATTATTGTATATAGTTATCGTGGGATTTAATGGGAATTTGATGTTTTGACTCTTCAGAAAAACAAGAAATATGAACAAAATACAAATTATAATTTTCAATAGAGGTCAAAATAATGAAATTTTTTTTTTTTTTAAGAAAATTATTTAAAAGCTTTCGTTAAACATTATTTTATTACACACATCATCTTTTTTCCAAAATAAACTTAAAAAAATAGACCAAAAATGGTTAAACCGCAATGTCGTATTTTCAGATTAACGTTTTTTTATAAAATTGCGAAAAACACTCAACTTTGTGACACGACTGACTGCCCACAACTAATTTTAGAGAAGAAATATTACTGCCACTTTGTTCTCCCGTTATCTTAGATAATAATTGCATTAAAAAAAACTAGTCTTTTTAACTTTTGAAATTTTGACTTTGGCCCATGGAAGAAACCACTGTGCAAGGGAAAGCTCAGAGATTGAGAGTCTCTAGCACTGAGTAAAAGCCACCTAAGCGTCTAGGCATCCCTTTCATCTACTATTGCGGAGGAGGTGAGGTGAACAAAAAAAATTTTGAAAATTTTAAAACTGAAATAAGATTGAACTGAAACACATGCAAAAATCTCAGTGGATTTAGTCATTAGCTGAAGGTCTAGGTACCAAGGTTCAAGTGGAGGGCATAACAGACTCAAACTAAGTAAGTTCCTGATCCGGTGGTCGCCGAGTGCTACATTTTGTTCAAGTATTGACTTCAAACTACTGCACCACCTTTAGGGTTGTAAATTCCTTTGACATACGATTCTTCACAAGAGTTGGTAGAGTAAGCGGAGATTTTGAAACGTCAATGTATATGAACTACTCAATGATCAAAATCACTTAGTATCTCTAAGACGTACAGATTGCGCCACCGTATCTTCATGCTGAAGAAAGTCAAAGGAAAGGGTTGACACTTTACATTTTCCTCTAGGATCTGTCGAGGCGGAAATTAATCATTTCAAATCACCTCCCATATCCTTAAAGCTACGAGACTAAAGAGCTGTGATACTTCGAAGAAAATATGATCGAATTATAACCAAGAGCAAGTAATCTCCTTGGATCGATATCGAAAAGATGTTGGAAGAGAAAACTCGAACGATAGATTGGATATCTTACATCTGGTAGCTGCGACGACGTTGAAAAAAATGAGACGCTTGCTCAATTTTTTGTGCATTTTCAGCACTCATATGAGCAAGACCAGGAGCATGAGACAATTTCTTTTCTAAACTTCCTGGACAAGTTCTTTGGGATGACAAGCAGAGAAACATTGGTTTTCTTAAATTGAGCATTTTCGGAAGCATATCTTACCCCTGGTAACAATCCAAGATTCAGTATAACTTGGCTTCTAATATCGAGGACGCCACATCTACCTACCTACCCATCATGGTAACATGTTGACATTTGGGTTCAATTGCTTATGGCCTACTGGCTCTTCATCCTCATAACCAAGAACCATGAAGATGATGGCCATGGAAATCCTTTTTTCAAAGTCAAGGACATCTATTTGTGAGTTTTTGTTTGAAGAAGCAACTATATGCATCTCCATCGTTCTTATTTGGACACAAGGCAACAACAACGCCCATAACCAGAGTCTCGTTCCTTCTTCCCACTCGACGGAGCGTTACCAAAACAACACACATGACAGTAACCAGAAAGCCAAGAAAAAACGAAATTTCTCCGAACGACAACTGACTTGTTGTGGCAAAGTTATGTTTTCAATCGGAGAGTGCTTCCAAGAATCTCAGAGTTTTGCCAAACTTATCAAGCTGCTTCCACTTTTCCGCTTCGAAGAAAGAACTCCAACCCAGATGAAGGAGCCTGTTGCGAGAGTAAACAGTTTGAATAAAATCACTCAAATCCATACGTGGTTTGCGTGGAGAAATCCTGTGAATTTCCTGTGGCGTGGCGGTTTTTACGAAAATATCTTTGTGCGTCATGGTGAGACTAATTCAAAGTTTAAAGCATTCTTTTAGGGGGTATCTGGGATTTCTTAAAGTATCTTCTTACGCCTCAGGGCGTATCAACAAGCAGCGATGGAGTGATGAAATTGAAAAGGAAATTGAGAGTATCTTTCTAGAGAAACTGCACCCACCTTCGTTTCCTGCTGGAAAGTCATCAACTGACTCAGAGATTCTTGTATGTACCTTGGGTTTGTGTGTATAATTCGGTAGGTTTGCGGATTTCATTTCGGCGAACGTTTCAATTAATTAATTACAGTTGCTTGAGGAGGTCTAGGAAATTGTTGAAAACTCGGCATTCAAAGGGTGCTGGAAATTCACGGTTTTGCTTTCGGGCAAAATGTAAATGTGGGCATTTCAGAGCAAGTGAAAGTCAAAGCTGAACAAAGCTTGAACACCTACGCTTCAGTCTTATTTTAAGGCGGAGATTATTTATGGTCAGAGTTTGGAAAGACCCCTAATCGAGGACAGATAAAAAGGACGAACCTTTTTTAAATTTCTTACATTTCTGGTTTAAACCACAGGCAAACAACAGATCGAAACTGCTGGAAGGGTATGGGAAGCAATGAGTTCGAAAGCAAGATACTATTTATGACACAGCTCATTAAATTTTATTTCTTCTTCTTCTTCTTCTTCTTAGGGCGCTACAGTCCGAGGTGGACCTGGGCCTCACTCAACATGCCTCTCCAGCCAGCACGATCTTTCGCCAGCTGTCTCCAGTTTCGCACACCAAGCCGGCAGAGGTCCCCCTCGACTTGTGTGCGCCACCTTATTCGTGGACGTCCTCTGTTGCGTTGTCCCACAGGCTCAGAGTCGAAGACTCTTCGGGCCGGAGCTAAGTTGTCCATACGCTCTACATGGCCTAGCCATCTTAGGCGTTGGATCCGTAGACGCCTGGCTAGACTCATGTCGCTGTACAGCCCATACAGTTCGTGGTTGAATCTTCTCCTCCAAATGCCATCAACGCAAACAGGACCAAAGATCGCGCGCAGAACTTTTCTCTCGAAAAGACCAAGAGACTGTTCATCCGCTTGGGATATTGTCCATGCCTCTGCACCGTAAAGCAGGACTGGGATGATCAAGGTCTTATACAAAGTCAACTTGGTCTTCCGAGAGAGGGCTCTACTACTCAATTGCCTTTTGAGCCCATAGAAACAGCGGTTGGCAAGAGTAATTCTGCGTTTGATCTCGGTACTGATGTTGTTTGTACTGTTTACCGCGGAGCCAAGGTAGACGAAGTCCTTTACTACCTCAAAGTTATAGCTGCCTATGGTGACGTTCTGGCCAAGTCGTCGATGTTGTGCGTCCTTTCTCGATGACAGCATATACTTTGTTTTGCCCTCGTTTACCGCCAGACCCATTTTAGCCGCTTCCGTTTCAATGCCAGCAAACGCATCATTGACGGCTCGCTGTGTTCGACCAATTACGTCAATGTCATCCGCGTAGGCTAGCAGTTGAACGGACTTTTGGAAGATCGTGCCTCTTGTGTTGGCCAGTGAGTTTTGCACGATCTTCTCAAGAACGATGTTAAAGAAATCACATGACAGCGCGTCGCCTTGTCTAAAACCTTTTTTGACATTGAAGGTCTCGGTGAGTTCGTTACCGACCTTGATGGAGCAGCGAGAGTTCTCCATCGTCATCCTGCTCAGTCTGACGAGTTTAGCAGGAATGTCAAAACTAGACATGGCGCTGTATAGCTCGTCTCTATGCACGCTGTCATATGCGGCCTTGAAATCGACAAATAGATGGTGTGTGTCGATCTGCATTTCCTGGGTCTTCTCCAGGATCTGCCGCAGTGTGAAGATTTGATCGATGGTGGACTTCCCGGGCCTGAAACCACACTGATAAGGACCTATCAGTTTGTTCACGAATGGTTTCAGGCGTTCACACAAAACGGCAGAGAAGACCTTATAGGCGATGTTAAGGAGACTTATCCCTCGATAGTTGGCGCAGTCAAAGGGGTCTCCTTTCTTGTGGATCGGGCAAACGATACTGAGATTCCACTCATCGGGCATGCTTTCCTCCGACCATATCTTACAGATGAGCTGGTGCATGCGCCCTACCAGATCACCTCCAGCTGCTTTAAACATTTCGGCGGGCAGACTATCTGCACCAGCAGCTTTATTAGACTTCAGTCTCGATATCGCTATCTTGACTTCGTCTAGGTCGGGGGGACGGTATTCTCTTCTATCATCGTCCGTTGTGTTGAGTGGAACATTCTGCCTGACAGCGGTATTTGTGTCCTCATCGCCGTTCAACAGTCTGCAGAAATGATTTTTCCAAATTCTCAGTATCGACTGCGAATCTACTACTAGCTGTCCATTTTCGTCCCGGCAAGCTTCTGTCCGAACTTTATATCCATTCGATAAAAGTTTTACCCTTTGGTAAAACTTTCGGACATCATTCCTGCCATAACACCTCTCCATCTCCTCGATCGCGCGCTTCTCGTGCTCTTTCTTTTTCTTCCTGAGAAGCCGGTTCTCTTCCCTTCTTCTCTGTTCGTAGAGCTCACGAACAGCTCTCGTGGTTCGATGCAGCGTTGCCCGGTAGGCTTCTTGCTTTGCTGCATGTGCCTGCCTGCACTCGTTGTCAAACCAGGGGTTTTTTCTTGTTGGCGTTTTAAAACCCAGCACATCAGTAGCGGCTTCTCTGATGGCTCTTTGACAACGTTTCCATTCTTCGTCTATTGTTAGTGCAGGCGACGTCGAACTTTCGGAGAGTTTCAGGGAGACTCGATCGGCAAAGTTCCTGGCAGTCTGTTGCGATTGTAGCTTTTCGACGTCAAACCGTGGTTGGCTTCCTCGACTCCGTTCTTCTCTCGATATCCGTGTCCTTACCTTGGCTACAACAAGGAAATGGTCCGAGTCGATGTTGGCGCCTCGGAACGTTCGGACATCAAGAATACTGGAGGAGTGTCTGACGTCGATCGCAACGTGATCAATCTGGTTGACGGTTGAATGATCAGGGGACCGCCAGGTCCCTTTATGGATGTTGAGATGTGGGAACCGCGTGCTAGCTACAGAGAGGTTTCGCCCCGTAACAAAGTCCACCAGCCTGAGTCCGTTTTCGGACGTGGTGTCGTGCAGGCTGTGTTTACCGATGACTCTAGCAAAGATGTCCTCTTTACCCAGCTTAGCGTTGAAATCTCCTAGAACGATCTTGGTGTCGTAGCTGGGGCATTGATCGTACGTTCTTTCTAGGAGATCATAGAAGTCATCCTTACTATCGTCATCTTTGTCCTCCGTTGGGGCGTGGGCGCAGATTAGGCTGATGTTGCCGAATTTAGCCTTGATGCGGATTGTTATGAGGCGCTCGCTTATGTACTTAAAGCTTAAGACTTTTTGCCTAAGTCTGCCTCGAACAACAAATCCACATCCAAATAATCGCTGCCTTCGCTCTCTGTAACAGTCGCCGTAGTAGATATCGCAGTTTTTCATCCTCTTTTTGCCCGGCCCATCCCATCGCACTTCCTGGATTGCGGTAACGTCTGCTTTATAGCAGTCTAGGGCCTCCGCGAGTTCATCGGCTGCACGTGGTCTGTTCAGGGACCTCACATTCCACGTGCAAAACCGAAAGTCATTGTCCTTATTCCGTTTGCTGGGGTCGTCAACAGTAAATCCGTCCGTATCCGAGGCATATTGTTGCTTCTCAACTCCTTACTTTTTTACGTGGTGAGGAAGTTAACCCCACGCACAACCTCCAACTGGGAGGACAGGTCCATTTGTTTAGCCCCCGGACAAAGGGGTCCGGAGGGATCCGGTGTTTTTTAAATTTTATTTGGACATGGTAATAAGACGTGGTGAGCGCAGTGGCCGTGTGGGCTTGTGCGTCGACCCATACGCACTAGACTTTCAAGTCTAGGTTCAAAACCCAGTTCAGACAAACAAATCAAAAAAAAAAAAATTGTTCACGGCTCACTACTATCGGATCTTATTTTCACTTCACGGCCGATCCTGGAAATGGCAAATGATGACCAACTTCAAAAGCGTCAAAGGTTGTTGAAGAACGTTAGCACAAAACGGCGGCGATAATCTTATACGCGATGTTTTTGTGTATCTTGTGGATAGCCGAAAGCTAGGATATGGATTCATAGACTCCAACATATTGTTTGTCCTGCAAGATCGGCTGAAAATATTGCCGCCATAACTGAGAGCGTAGCTTAAATCCCAAGCGTGTCCATTTGGAGGAGATAAGAACAATTTTGGTCTATCCGAAACCACTTGCACAGCAATTTATATGAAGATCTTGGCATACAAGCTGTTGACATAAGAATTGAAGCCAGCAGACCACGCAACGTGCTGTACTTATGCTGACTGGGCCCTGAAAATGAATGAACGGGATCATCATTGCTCATTTACGTTTGTCTGCGTACGTGAACGTACGAAAACTGTCACACCTGGGGCTCCAAAAACAAAGACATATAGTACGACAACTGCTTCCGCGACCCGTCTGAGCCTGAGCAATTTCCGCCTTCCATCGCTGACGGTCCCGGGCACGGTGGTCCCACTCATCAAAACCATCCGCGATCACTTCGTTCGGAGGTTCGCTGTTACTTTCCTTCTCGAACAAGGAAGCTCGGACACGAAGACTCTCTTTGATGGCGCATTGTTGTTGATTCAGTCGATGTGTCCGACCCAGTTTAGTTCACGGGTTTGTCCTATACTATGCCCACATCTTTCTACAGCTCATAGAGTTCGCGGTTGTGTCTTCTCCTTCATTCGCCCTCCTCACAGACAGGACCAAATATCCGAAGCAAAATTTTCCTTTCGAAGGCACCAAGAAGCAGCTCTGCAGTCCTGCTTATCATGCAGCTTTCGGCTCCATACAGCAAGACTGGCAGGATTAGGGTTTTGTAGAGCATGATTTTGGTCTTTCGAGTCAGGAGCTTATGTTGTTTCGACAAACCGAAGTCACAGCGGTTGCCAAGGGCGATTCTACGTCGAATCTGCACCAGGATATCGTTTGTGGAGCTCACATTTCCGCGAGGTAGACAAACTACTTAGTAATAATAATAATGGCGGCACTACAGTCCGAGGTGGACTTAGGCCTAGCTTCCCAGCAACCACTCGTGTTGTGCATGTTATTGTTCTCTCACGAGGGGACAGTTTAATACCGACTCCCAACGGCGATTTTGAGAGGCTTTTTCTAGACAGTTATACTCTTTGAGCATTGTCAGTGACTCGAAAGAGGTGGAGCCGTGAAAAAAATGTTAGATGTTTTTTTCGGGATTCGAACCTTAGACCTCGAGCGTAGGAGTCGACGCAACTACCCACTACGCCACGGCGCCCAAAACAAACTCCTTAACTACCTCAAAATTGTAGCTGTCGATTGTAACGTTTTGTCCTAGATGATGTCCGACAGATTCTGTTCTTTGGTCCTGTTTGCGTTGATGGCATTTGGAGGAGAAGGTTCAACCACAAATTGTATGGACTGTACAGCGACATGAGTCTAGCCAGGCGTCTACGGAGCGCATGGACAACTTAGCTCCGGCACGAAGAGTCTTCGACTCTGAGCCTGTGAAACAACGCAACAGAGGACGTCCACGTATAAGGTGGCGCACGCAAGTCGAGGGGACCTCGGCTGGCTTGGTGTGCGAAACTGGAGACAGCTGGCGAGAGATCGTGCTGGCTAAAGAGGCATGTTGGGTGAGGCTCAGGTCCACCTCGGACTGTAGCGCCCTAAGAAGAAGAAGAAGAAGGAGATGTCCGACAGATCAGTTTCTACTCGACAGCATATATTTCATCTTCTCCTCATTAATCGTAAGATCAGCTTCTTTCCCTTTTTCCTCGATCGCCATGAATGCTTCTACTACGGAAAGTTGGGAACGCGTCGAAATGTGGATGTAATCTGCGTAACCCAGCAGCTGAACGGAATTGTAGAAGTTAGTGCCTTCCGTGTTTACACCTGCCCTCCGCATTATCTTCTCCAGAATCGGATTGAAATCACACCACAACACACGACAACAACGGCAGGTTTCAACCGGTTGGGAAGTTCTAGAACCATATTGCACTGTGCATCGCGTATTTTTAAGCGTGGTGCGACAATCGCAATTTTCCTGGAATCCCGAATTCGCCCATGGCATGAAATATATAGTTCCTTGCTTTCAATGCTTTCCTATGAGGCTTTGACATCGATGAAGAGGTGGTGCGTTTGAAACTCGCTGGTCTTTTCTAGGATTTGCCGGAGTGTGAAGATTTGGTCTACAGTTGATTTGACGGACCGGAAGCCGCACTGGGACGCGCCAATTTGTGCGGTGCAATGCGTTTACACAATTCGCTATTTGGGATCTTTTAGGCGACATTGAACAGGGTATACCTCTATAGTTCTTACAAGAGGTCAGATCACCTTTTTTGTGGATGGGACATGGATGGGGCTGCTTCTGCTGCGAAAGACAATTTGATGCAACTTTTGGGCTGTCGGCCGTTTCATTTACCGTTTACGACCGTTTCGGATTGCGTTACCGAACGATAATGACTGACTTTTTTCGGCTAAAGTTCATGCCTTGGACTTAGACGACATTTATTTTTGTCAAGAATAGCTCTGTTTTGTGACAAATCTCCCAGAAGAGTGATTTCTCGAAGATAAGACTTTAATTTATCATTGAAATCATCCAATTGTCCTAAGACTGACACTTGCACTCACTGCCACCTCAAGGCTTCAGTTATTGGGTGTGAGAAGAGTATTCAAAATTCTCTCGTCTCACATTCCATATCCAATAAATAAGCTTTGACTTCGAATGGGAATAAAACGATACAAGCTGAAGCGCCACAACTGAAACTACTCCAATAAACTCCACGCCCTTTAAGAGAGTCCTGGTAAATGATTGCCTCTCAGGGTCCTTAGTTACTTTTGCCTTTCAAAAAATAACATACTTTACTGCCCCCACAAATATCATTCAAAAACGACTTAAGTTGTCTTTAAATCGTAAAGCTGGTGATGAGGAACTTCAACGCAAATATTATCCATTTGTCAGACATCATTTCGAGGTAAGCCACTCTGACAAAGACTGGAACCTCAAAAACCTCAAGCTCCATTGTGAAATGTAAAACCACAGAAATCCCACACACTCTCATAGTTCGCTGAACACATCAATTATTCCCGAATCAACAGGAGTCATCCCCAGGGATACACTCACGTCATAATGACAGCCTACAGTGACTGATGCGAGATTGGGTGTGGGGGCATTTGCGAAACTTAATTAAACAAAAATCCAAATTAGCGCTCAATCGATCCGACTCGCATTGAGGTAAAAACGACAGTAGGCAGTGCCACTCACATTTCGCAATTAAGTTCATTCGGCGGAACGATTTAATTGGTGGAAGTTGGTGGCGGGATGCTCGCCGTCAGGACGGGCTGAAGGGCTTGAGGGGCTCCAGGGCTGACATAATACAGCCTGATCCCCTTAATCGATTATCTTGGCTCGTAATGGCAGCGCCAAGAATAATTAATTACATCTAGCGCATACATTCATTAATGGGAAAGGACAAACCAACCCGACAATTGAATAATCAATCATTGAGATGTCCTTAATCAAAGATACAGTACACTTTTAATTACTCCCGACGTTGGGGATACACGCTGGGCTGCCGGGCTGACTACATCAGGTTCGCGGAATTTGGTTCAACAAGTAACTTGGTTTTGGAATGTAGGTTGAGTTCGTGTTGGGAACGGCGTCTGCCGGATCGAGTGACATAGAAACGGGTGGTAGAATGCTCGTATTTGAAGCTGCTAGTGGTAACGAAAAGTGCCAAAATGAAGGAAATGGAAGATAGGGGGAAAAGGCCTTCATTAGTATCAACTGTCGAGTGTTACGATGGCTGATTGAGAATTCAGTGCGTTGGGAAACTTAAGGACGAATTTGGATGAAACATGAAGTAATCCTGATTTGAAAGACTTTTTAAGTTTCAATGTATAGAAGTTGATATTTAGGTTTCATCTCGCATGTTCCACTAAAGCGGTCGCAGGGGCAATGCACGCACGAGAGACCTTCAGCCCGCTCGATCCTCCGCCATCGACTCTAACTCACCAGGAGCTATGCCCAAGCCCAACCAGGCGAGTTTTTCGATTTGGTCCAACCATCTCGGCCTGGGTCTACCAAGCTGTCGCCTACCTGATGAAATCGCGTTCAAGGCACGCCTCGGCACATGGACATAGATGATGGATGATGTTGACATTCGTGCCACGTGACCAAACCATCGAAGTACAGCCCTTTCCGTACGAAGAAGCAGCTGCCCAACGTTGAGTTCCCCGCGCACTGGGGTCACCTTATTGGCTACTGAAGTATCGTCCAGTCTTTTGATGCACATTTTTACGAGCTTGGATCTTATCGATGTTGACTGTAACGCTTTAATGGCTGCAACATAGATACTGATTGTTTGTCCTGAAATATTTTCCTCTACAATCATACCCGCAGCTTGTTTTATTGCAGCAACTTCCGCCTGAAAAACACTACAACTATCCTCACAACAGACCCCAGCACCAGTACCAACATCCATCTTGGATCCGTCAATATAGATGGCAAGTCATTTTTCGACTCAGACTTTCCCCATATCCTATTCTTCCGTTCTGGGAATTCTGATAGAGGATCTCCGCTCGCAGTTTAAATGTGGTATGATATAGTCCATTTCCGTCCGGAGTCTCGATATATTCCATCTGTCCAGAATTGAGGCATGACCATAGGGATTGGCTATCCAGCCTAAGCCTTGTTAAAAGGTGTGACTATCCGCTTTTCCGATGAAGCTAAATATCTGGGTGTCATTCTAGATAGGAAGCTTCTGTGGAAAAAACACGTCGAAACGAAAATTGCGAAGGCACTGTCAGTTTTGTGGCAGGGAATTTTCGGCAAATCCTGGGGTCTATCACCAAAAAGATCCGTTCTATGATTAGATCTACACCGCTATGATTAGGCCCCTTCTCTCCTATGCATCGGTCGTTTGGTGGAATAAGCTTTCGCGTAAATGCGTTTAAAGAGAAGAAAGTTTTTGGTATAATTCGCACTGGAGTTTCGATGACCTTGCGCATCGCATTTCCTTTGACCCCAGTCTTATGGATATACCATCTGACGCACGGAAACCTGTACTCCAGCTGCGACGACTTTCCCTGCACTCAGGACTGACGCTGGCCAGAATCTGAGCCAGGAAAGGAATGCAGTCGAATCTTCAGGGACGGCTCCAAGATCAATGAAGGATCTGGTGCTGGTGCCTTCGTGGAGAGCGACAACTTTAGACTGGACACCTCGTTAGGTAAATTTGCGTCGGTTTTCCAAGCGGAAACATGTGCGATCCTAATGGCCACGAACCATATTGTGAAGAATAGCTGGAAGGAGCGAAGTATTTGTGTCTGTAGTGACAGCCAAGATGTGCTTAAGGCCTTGCTCAACCCTTTAACCACTTCCAGGATAGTTCAGGTATGCAAGTCTTCTCTGAATTTGATCGGTAGCCTAAATTCGCTAAGACTTGTCTAGGTCCCGGGGCACCACGGGATCACAGGAAATGAGATCGCCGATGAACTTACTAGGCGAGGATCAGAGGAGGTATTCTCAGGACCTGAACCTGCGCTAGGACTGCCTGCGTCCTTGGTTAGGGCTTCCATCGATGGCTGGATCTATCGAGAGCACAACCAGAGGTGGCATAATTCATCAGGATGTAGACAGATCAAGTGCATACTCCGCAGCGCCTGTAAGAAATCCGCGGCATTCTTGTTATCTCTTGACAGGAAAGCCTGCAGACAACTTACCGCCGTACTAACGGGGCATTACACCAGATGCCAAGGTGCTGTAGTGGATATCGAGCGGAAGAAGATTCAATAGTGTTTCCAGAGCTGCTGTTGGTGTTGATCTCATCGATCCTGTCACCGCCAGACAGCCTGCCCTTTGAATCTTTGTCATATTTCCAAGGTGGTATTTCTTTTCCAGTGCTTTTCAGTGCAGACAATTGAACCGTAGGCTAAGATGGGTCCTACCACCGCGGTGTATATCCAATATACCACTTCAGGCTTAAAACACCATGTCTTCCCGAGAGCTCGCCTGCATGCATATAATGCCTTGTAGGCCGATTCGATTGTCAATGTTTTCTTTCCAATTTAATTTGGAGCCCAGTATTATTTCGAGATACTTTGCAGTTTCCCTAGATATGAAGTCAACTCCATTCATACGCGGGTAATTGTACTCCGTACCGAAGTTTTAAATTTTCAATTCTGTGGGTGGGGACTTAAAAAACCAAAACCATATTCAGGGACGGGACAGCATATTGTAAGGCCATCCCTTCCCATCCGTCTACTTGCGGCCATTGTCCACCACTTCCAGAGATCATCGATAATCATTGGCTTGGAAAGAACAGCAAAAGCCCCCCGAACGAAATATATCTGGGCTCGAACTTTTTGAATCCTTCGGTTTCTATCGCAACTATGCACGATATCCCGAAGGTATGGGAGAAATTCACGCATACCTCTGCTGAGTACATTCATGTATCCCCCCCAAAACCGCACACATACATACCGAGCCTTCCCTTCTTTTCACCCACTTCCACACCATAAATAATGTAATCGTAAATTTTGCAAAAATAACAAGGAACGCAATATCCATTTGCAAATGGTATCCGGGGGCCACAAGTCCAGCACAGGGAAAAAAAGCACACAAACACCAAAAATGCAAAAGAGGACTCAAACACGGAGTGCGGAAAATGAGAAAATGAAACAATGGAAAATTCATTGAGATTTGCATATCCCTTCCGAACAGACAATTTCGAAATAATATCATTTACAATATGAAATCGAATGGGGAATGGATTGGATTTATCACAAGGATTCTGCTCGTGTTCGTTTCCATTTGTCCGCCCCCGCCCCCCGCCCCCGCCCTCGTGCTGTTTGTTTAATTTTTTTTCCCAGCCCGTCTTTGCGGATTCCCCTTCGACGTGGGGTATCTAAACGGTTTTTGGGATTCAAAAACCGAAATCCAGTTGGCATATTCTCAAATGAATAGATCTCAATCATGTTATCAATAATACGTGTTTGCTCAGAGGGATGCGAAATTCTGGGCACGTCCTTTCATTACATTAATTCAGAGAATGGTGTTCTCCGCTACGCCCATCACTGTCATTGATTTGAAAATTCTTAAATAAATTGAAAATCCTCGAGGGTCCTCTGGCCTACGTGTAGGAAAATCCATGACAAATAACACCAAGATGAATGGTATACCGGAGGGGGAGGGGGGTGTTCAAATTGTGATAAAATATCAGCGCCGCAGAAGCAGCACTTAATGTGTATTTACAGAGAGATGATATGTCTACAAGATACAAGACTTGTGCAAATACGGCTGAAATTCTTCGCGCGTACTCGTTTTGCTAATGGCGGCTGCATTTAAGGCGCATTTAATTACCAAATTAAACTGGATTTTGTGGTACTCCACTGGCGAACACCCACGTTTTCATCGTCCGTTTTTAAGGTAGTTTTCAAAAAGGTCTGGATGGCGCAGTTAGAGGAGTCCCAGGTTCGAATCCCAGTGAAATCCAATCTGGTTCAGTCACCATTTGCCGTTGGGATCAAATTAACGGCACTGGAGTAGGTTGCTACCTGACAGTACAATGGACCAGTTTTGAGTCTGAGTGCTCCAGCAGTTTTCAAAAATCTCCAAAAAAAGATAGTTTTCAGAAGACAAAGCTACTGTTCATGAATTAATGAAATTCGCAAGCAAATAATCAAATTTACACAAATTTTAAAACATTTACTTCTTCTTCTTTATCTGGCGCTACAGTCTGGTGTGGAACCTTGTGGGACCTCACCAGCAGAGTCTCTCTTTACTTGCGTGGGCCATCACAATCTTGAACGTGCTTTATTGGGTTGCTGAAGAGGCTATGAGTCAAAGTTTCTTCAGGCCGGAGCTACGTTGTCTATGTGCATTAGCCTATTAGCCCTATTAAGCGTTAAATTCATAGACGCCTGACCAGACTGATGTCGCTATAGTATCTGTACAGTTAAATTGTTTTCTCCAATCGCCATCAACGCAAGCAGGGCCAAAGATCGAACGCAAAATGTTTCTCCCGAACAGCTCAAGGACTTCTGCATCCGCTTTGCATATTGTCCACGCCTCTGCGCCAGAAAGCAGGGCTAGGATGATCATGGTCTTGTGCGAAGTTAGCTTGGTCTTTCAAGGGAGGGGTCTTTTACTCGATTGATCTTTTTGAGCCCGAAAAACTGTTGACGGACAGTTTCAGGGTCAAGATTTGGAGCTAATCTGTATCATTGCATCATTGCTTTCTTTACGCGATTAGCGAAGAGGCAATTGTGGCAACCGTATGCCACTCCCGAAAAATGGGAGGTAGGAGATTAGACGCCCAGCTGCTAATACAATCGCCGGTGTCCGCATCTATTAAATTCACACTCTTTGTGGAAACGTCAAATATCTGGCTCATCGTTTATATACTTACTTACTTAATGTGACGCTACAATCCGGGGTGTACCTGGGCCTAAACCAACAAGCGTCTCCAGCCAGCTCGATCTTTAGCTATCTGCCTCCAGTTTCGCACGCACAGTTGGTTGAAGTCCCTTTCCACTTGCGTGCGCCACCTGAGTCGCGATCTTTCTCTACTGCGCCGTCTCTCGGGGGTGGATTCGAAGACTTTGAGGGCCGGAGCATTGGTTTCCATTCGCTCTAGATGACCCAGCCATCTTATCTTCACACTTCTGGCTAAGTCAATGTCACTGAACAGCTTGTACAGTTTGTTGTTATCCTCCAATCACCCTCTATGCAGACGGGACCGAAAATCACCCGAAGAATTTTCCTCTCAAACCAGCCAAGAGCAACGTCATCCGCTTTTGACAAAGTTCATGCTTCTGCACCATATAGCAGGACTGGGACGATTAAGGTCTTGTACAGGGTTACCTTGATTGTTCGAGAGATTATAACACATTTATAACACATTTCATTTTCATTTATTAAATAGATACGGGATGTACAATAAGAGAGCTTTCTTTATCAATTGCTTTCTTAGCCCAAAGAAGCAGCGATTAGAACAGTTTGAGATGATGTTCGTTTGATTTCAGCGCTGGTGTCATTGTCTGAGTTGATAGTTGTACCTAGGTAGACAAAGTCCTTGACTACCTCAAAGTTATATCTGTCTGCTGTGATGTTCTGTCCGAGACGTCGGAGTTGGGAGTATATACTTGGCCTTGCCCTCATTTACTGTTAAACCCATCTTCGCGGCCTCCGTCGCAATACTCACAAAAGTGCCATTGACTGTGTTCTTCCAATTATGTCAATATCATCGGCATATGCAAGTAGTTGGACGGACTTCTGTAAGATTGTGCCTCTGGTGTTGACGTGCGAGTTTTGAGAATGATGTTGAAGAAGTCGCATGACTGCGCGTCGCCTTGTCTGCATCCTTTTTTGACATCAAAGACATCGGTTAGGTCTTTACCGACTTCGATGGAGTAGCGTGCATTTTTCAACGTCATCCTACACAAACGAACGAGTTTGGTAGGGATGCCAAAAATATACATTGCTCTGTATAGCTCGTCTCTATAGATGCTGTCATACGCGGCCTTTAAATCGATGAAAAGGTTTTGGGTATCGATTTGCTGTTCCAGGTTTTTTTTCCAAGTTCTGACGCAGTGTGAATATTTGGTCGATGGTGGATTTTCCTGGCCTAAAGCCACACTGGTATGGACCGTGCAACAACACGGCAGATAAGATCTTGTATGCAATGTTCAGAAGACTGATGCGTCTATAGTTGGCGCATTTCAGAGGGTCTCCTTTATATACTATACATCGTTTATATACTAATAATAATAATAATAATGGCAGCGCTACAGTCCGAGGTGGACTTGGCCAAGCTTCTCAGCAACCACTCGTGTTTTGCGTACTATTGTTCTTTCACGAGTGGAGGAGACCTACAGTTAAATGCCGACTCCGAACGGCGAGTTTGAGAAGCTTTTTCTAGACAGTTGTTTTTTTCGGAGGTTTTGAAACACTACACTCGAGCACTCAGATTCAAAACTGGTGCATTGTACTGCCAAGCAAGCTACTCCAGTGCCGTTAATTTGTTCCCAACGGAAAATGGTGACTGGACCAGATTCGATTTCACTGGTATTCGAACCTGGCACCCCTCTAACTTGGGGCAGGCACTTAACCAACTGCGCCATCCAGTCGCTTTAGACAGTTATACTCTTTGAGCATTGTCAGTGAATCGAAAGTGGAGGAGCCCTGAAAAAATGTTTGATGTTTTTTTTTTGAGATTCGAACCTTAGACCTTGAGCGTAGGAGTCGACGTACCTACCCACTACGCCACGGCGCCCGCTATTCGTACAATAATGGCCAAATTTGAGCAATAAAGGAACCTTGGCGATGTAAGGCGTATCGTTAGACTTCGTTATGGACGCTCGACCGAAAACATTCAGGTCGTTGGTGAAAGTGTAGCAGCCGATCCTCAAACATCGACACGACAACGTCTAGTCCACAAGTCCCTATCTGGACCAGTGTTGCGAAGTTTCTGTCGGGGAAATGTCACTGTGGTCTAGATTTCTATTTCGGAAGCTTATCGATCTTCGAATAGTGGAGTATCCAAATGAAATACCGGAGCACTGGGATAATCCCTAAAGCAATGTCATACGCAAAGGCAATCACCTTGCCGCCTGCTTCTGCTAGTAACAAAAGTAGTTCGTTAACCACAATGTTCCATAGCGGGTGGCCTGACAGCAGGGCACTCTTTCAACACAATTCTTCAAATAGCAAGCGTCCTTCCAAAACGTGATTGCATTTTCCCCTTTGTCGAACAGAAAATTTGCCAAGCATCCACTTCATTCCAATGACTTCCTTATGCATGTGTGTAAATACAGACCATGCAATGTATTCAAAATCAGTTAACAGACGTCTCCATGCACACGGTCTATGTGCAACATCCTTTCCCTATTAATGCGTATGCGAGAGGAGAGAACATAATCCTTTTCCGCAAATTTCCAGTGAAACACGTCGCCTTATCACCTCTCAGCACTCATCTAAGCCAAATTGAATTTCCCCCATCGCACAATGGTCCATTACCGCCAAGTGCACCTTCAAGTGCAGATATTATTACATTTTATATCGAAGCACGAAGATTGAGCTGCAGGTAACAGGAAGCTCGCTCCTAGTTACTGGTAACCGAGTGGTTTATTCACGTCACGAATTCCGCCTCTGCTGCAGCGTTGGCGCAGTTTCCTCATTCAATTCGAGTTGAAAGAGGGAAATCCTAGAATCAACTGGAAACGGTTTTCTTTTTTTATTTTCCTTTTCCGCACCGCATCGTTTAAGCGTTCAATACTTGGCAGAACTTGAAGAACCTTCGCTGCTGCAGCAGGAAATGTATAATTTTTTCTCTAGCGCTGGAAGGAGGTCCTTGAGTTTCAGTGAAATTCATTTGAAAAGTGCATTTCAACTGACCTGGTTAAAAGGCACGTCCTTAAGGCCACTTTAGGGTTTGTCAATGGTAGGCTAAGCTTGTAGAGGCCACTTGGCTTTGTTGTTTTGTTTTTGGAGGTCAGCGCAATTTAGACGTAAAATGCCCTTCGACTTGTGCTTGGGATCATTAATTTAGTGCAATGAAGGATGAAAACACTGAACACTGAGTGAAGGACGATTTGAGCTATGGGATTCAAAAGGAATTACGAAAGACCAAATTAACAGAAATAACACACATATACGATATTGAACAGTGGACAAAATTGTGGCATCAATTACGGTCAGCGAATTTTTCAACCTGTTCAATAAACATCAAGAAGAAACTTCGAGTAGAGCTGCGTGCTTTAGTTATTCGTGGGATGAAATAAATAAAATTGAGCTTAGCTGAGTGCCCTCAAAGGTGACCTGACTTGCAAGTGACTTAGTATTGAGCTACGACAATCGTACTTTCAAATAAACTGGGCAAGTGCGAGTTGTACTTGTACGTGGAAGGTTGCGTCGCATGAATCATTTTTGATATTCTGAATATCAGGCAACGAATTCAAATTATTTCGGAAGAATTTTGTTCTAACTTCATCCTAAATCAAGTATTCAGTAGTCATCTATATATATAAAAAATTGTTGCAAGTGCGTTGTGACTTTATAACTCACGAACGGTCAAACCGAATTCGATAAAATTTTTAGGGCTTGTTCGTATGGTCGTGTAGATGGTTTGCACGAAATTGGTCGACGCGTTCGTGAGTTATGACTTTTAATGTCAACATCTGATGTTGTCCTTATAAAAAAAATCAACAACAAAGGCACCACGTTGTAGCTCACACACGCATACACATTGACAGCTGTCAGTGAGTGATCATGTTAAGGTTTTCTTTCGTCGAACTCACATTGTGAACGAATTTAATCGGTAAGACTCGCATTTGATTCATTTTTTGTTGTTTATTAAACAAAATGGGTTTTGCCGGGTAAATCTGTTTTTTTAACTTGTAGCTAAACATCATCAAACAATTGGCTTAATATTTTTTTCTTACACAAACGTACATGTGTACACTTTATTCGCGCTTGCCGATGAATGTTCTTGTTTTGTTGTTTCTGGTATGCGAATAATTTAATGATTGAGGAAATTATGTTTAAAACAGTGTATATGTATATCTATGTTAATTAAATCGTAGTGACTGTTTGTCTGATTGTTCGGACTAATCTCCGAAACGGCTGGACCGATTTCAATGAAACTTTGCAGGCATGAAGAGGAGGTTGTTAAGAGTGACTTGAGCGTTTTTGGTTTATTAGGATTCAAGCAACCTATGCCATTATTCAGAGTTTCATATTCATCGTGCCTAAGCGAAAGTAGACGACACACAGTCACCCGAAGTCACGAATATGCAAGTTCTAAGAGACGACGTGATCCAACATCAATTTTTAATTATTATTCTACCATTTTTTTTAATGCATTTTGTTTTATTAAATTCATTTTTATCTATTAATATAAAATTAAGGTGGGCGCCGTGGCGTAGCGGGTAGGTGCGTCGACTCCTACGCTCGAGGTCGTCGGTTCGAATCTCGAAAGAATAAAACATCAAACATTTTTTCACGGCTCCACGGCTCTTTTGAGTCACTGACAATGCTCAAAGAGTATAACTGTCTAGAAAAAGCTTCTTAATCTCGCCATTCGGAGTCGGCATTAAACAGTAGGTCCCCTGCACTCGTGACAGAACAATAGCACGCACAACACGAGTGGTTGCTGAGAAGTTAAGCTTAAGTCCACCTCGGAATGTAGCGCCATAATTATTATTATTGCACGAATAGTGGGAGCTGTTGGAGTATTTCGAACTCCATAAAATTGCCGGCAGCCACGTTGAGTGTAAATTATTGACCGGGCAGCTATCAAAGCCCTGGAACTAGTATCTCAAAGCTCCAAAGTAACAACAAATCGTGGCTCATCTTTAGACAGGATTGCCCAACACTTAAATATTCGTCTGTGTTAGGTATGATGTCATGAAATATGATGGATGAACTTGCCACATTCACAAGTACCCTGCCAGCAAAGACGAAATAAGGGAACATAGATAGTCTTCTTGCTACATGCAAACTAATGCTACGAGAAAACTCATAATAATGGCTGAGAAATACAACGCTCCATAGCTCTAGAATGATCTGGCCTAAGCTAGATCCTAAACGACCTAAGAGTATGATATCCCTCGACAGATCAAAAATCGGCATCATTTTCGTTGTCATCACTGGACACCACCTCACGGGTGAACATGGTAGAAGGTATTTCCTTCTGAGCATTCTTGTATAACGAAGCAAACGTGAACAGGGTGGATGATTTTATTATTAAGCTGATTCGAAGACACATTGCACGAGCCATGACCTCGGAAAATGAGCTGATATTTGGAGCTTACTACCCCAATGAAGCATATCATGAGAACGCTCGCCGGAGTGGGTTCATTCCACCGGAAGCGATCTTGTACCTTGGCCAGATTGGCTTAATCCAGGATGCGGAGGGATGCCCATTGATCTTCCATGTCACAAGAATTAGTCCGGGTGATCTCCGGTTCAATAGATCCATCTCTGTTCTAGACAGAACGGAATCAAAACAAATTTTAGATAATTTCGTTTAGGTCAGTTTAGGTTAGTCTAACTTAAGTAAGCTAATTTTAAGTTAGGTTAAGAATATAAACAAAAAAAATGTTTAGATTGTTAAGTTTTTATTTAAGTTTTTCTTAGTATAAGTATTTTTTTATTTTTTATTTTTTTGGATTTTAAAAAATATATCTAAAATCTATAAAAGAAGCCGAAAGATTAATTATAAATTCATAGATAAACTTAGAGTGCCCGCATAGGGCCAGTAAGATGAGTATAAGTGTAAGATTTAATTTATTGTACATATGTTTTAAGCATTTTTTCTTAAAATATAAGATTTTTAAAGATAAAAATAAAAAAATGCATTTAAACTAACTAGTACTTCGTTCTGAGACATGATTACTGCAGGAGCTGCTAAGACGAGGGCGAAGTGGAGAACATTTCACATCTTCTCTGTACCTGCCCGGCCCTAGCGTCTCTTCGACCACTCTCTTTGGGGACCAACTTCATTGAAAGCATTTCTGACCTCAGTAAGTCACCAATTAGCAATCTACTCCGGCACATCGAAAGCTCCAAATGGTTCCCACAAGTGGACTAATGGATTGACTTATGTTAATCTATGTGGTGGCAAAATGGATCAACTCTGGTCTAAGTGCACTTGTCAGCCACTTCAACCTACCTAGCTGGCCCAACCTATAAATATTTAAGCACGTCCTTTTTCAAGTTCTCGTAGAGAATTTTTAAAAATGAACTTAAATTTTAGCTCGATTTGCTCCCAATTTATTCGACGGATCAATAACAAAGTAACCATCAATTGTTCATCAAACAAAAAGGAAAACATGAATAAAACGTAAACTCCAAATCCGTGACTTCATGCGGAACTAATGACCGCCGATAATCCCTTCTATTCAGTGGCATTTACATAAACTTCCAAAAAGTCGTTCAACGCCAACCAATTACTCCTTTTGATAGCCCCAATTTGTCCCAAAAGCAACTCTTAAAACTTCCATTTGGAACCCTTTGACTCGCTCACGGTTGATGTTGATCAGAACAGAATAAACAGCCAATATCCACATGCAGTGGCCATTAATTATTTTATGAATTTTTCAAATCAATTGGTTCTCAGGACTCTATGGCTTTCACATTGAAATCGAATTGTCGTGCAGTAGGAATTGTCGTGCAATAAAACCAGCGTATCCCATAACTCTATTGATTGTGAATGCCAACCGCTCCAATCCGCTGTGAGTGCCTCGCATGACTCCGTGGATGAATCCAAATTTTTCTCTTTTGAATACATTTTTTTTACGATTCGGATTTATTAAATAAATTCAGCTCGTGGCAAGTGCTCTGGGAGTGTATCGTAAATATTGAACTGTGTGTATCTGCGACTCTCGGATTCGGATTTCCAAACGGAATTTATTGAATCATTTCGCTGCTTACTTTGCTGGAAATTACTGGGCTTCCATCTACCTAGGGATATAACAAGAGGAATCAATTGGATTTAGTCAGAAAAAAATGGAACGGCAATAATAGTCTGGGCGCAGTTCGGCGGCAAATAGGGACCGGAATTCTTGCGCTTTATTAACTCGAGCCTTAAAGTAGGCGAGTATCTGTTTTCCTAATAAATTCAGGGGCGTTTATGTTGAAGCATCGAGGGAATTGTTGGTTATAGTGAGACATTCGAGTCCTAATTTGATGCTGTGTCGACCTCCAAACATAAACGACGTCCTGTGAGTCATCAGCATGAATTTTTTTTTTCATTTGCTAAAGTGGCAGGCTGCTTTATTGACGTTGTGTTTATCAACAGCAAAAACTAATTTAAGGAACTGAAGTGTCGGCGAATGGCCCAAAGACTGATATAGTAAATTGAAATAACTCAAACCAAATGTCATTGCCAGCAACATTTGTTGGAATGCATGAGGCTGTGGTTGACGTTGTTTGCCCAAGCAAGTTTTCTCACTGCCTTAAGAGTATTGTTACTCCAGCGACTGAATGGCGCAGTTGCTTAAGTGCCTGCCCCAAATTTGAAGAGTCCCAGGTTCGAATCCCAGGGAAATCAAATCTGGTCCAGTCACAATTTGCCGGCACTGGAGTAGGTTGCTACCTGGCGATACAATGGACTCAGTTTTGAGTCTGAGTACTCCAGTAGTGTTTCAAAAATACTACGAAAAAAAAATTGTTACTCCATCTACGACTAATTTTCCCCAAGAAAAGTCCAGGTTGTTGGTCTCTGAAGTACTGGATGGTCCTTAAAAGACGGATCAAAAAATGAGTCAGCAGTTGAACTGAGAGCAAACTCAAATGACTTCAATATTCACATTTCCAGGCGCCTACTTAATCGTTGCAGCGTCTTTCAAACGAAAATAATGACGGTAGAGAACGCTTTGTGTTGACTTATCTGACATCTGACATCTGAACAGGCTGTATTCAACTTCCTCGGTTCTGCCACTTTTTGCGCAAAGACCCGTTTAAACAGCCGACAGCCTTTCAATGACATGGCGGAGCACTTCAATGTGAACCTACTGTGGGTTTTGGCGAAACTAACAAATTTCGCAAGGACACTCCACTGCATTCCATTGAAGAGAATTCAATTGCTTTAGTAAAACTGTAAACGTTTGGATGGTTAAGTGCCTGCCCTAAGTTAGAGGGGTCCCAGGTTCGAATCCCAGTGAAAGCAATGTTAATACGCTTTTATCCGGTTTTTCAAATCTGGTCCAGTCACCATTGGGATCAAATTAACGGCACTATCACTGGAGTAGGTTGCTACGTGGCAGAACAATGGACCAGTCTGTGTGGGCGCCGTGGTGTAGTGGGTAGGTGCATCGACACCTACGCTCGGGATCTCAGGTTCGAATCTCGAAAAAAAATCTTGCTTACTTACTTAAGGTGGCGCTACAGTTCGGGGTGGACCTGGGCCTCAACCAACAAGCGTCTCCAGCCAGCTCGATCTTTAGCTAGCTGCCTCCAGTTTCGCACGCATAGTTGGTTGAGGTCCCTTTCCACTTGCGTGCGCCACCTGAGTCGCGGTCTTCCTCTACTACGCCGTGACTCGGGGGTGGATTCGAAGACTTTCCGGGCCGGAGCATTGGTTCCCATTCGCTCTATATGACGGACTTCTGAAAGATTGTGCCTCTGGTGTTGGCGTGCGAGTTTTGCACAATTCTTTTAAGAATGATGTTGAAGAAGACGCATGACAGCGCGTCTTGTCTGAATCCTTTTTTGACATCAAAGGTCTCGGTTAGGTCTTTACCGATTTGATGGAGCTGCGTGCATTCTCCATCGTCATCCTACAAAAACGAACGAGTTTGGTAGGGATGCCAAAAATATACATTGCTCTGTATAGCTCGTCTCTATAGATGCTGTCATACGCGGCCTTTAAATCGATGAAAAGGTTTTGGGGATCGATTTGCTGTTCCTGGGTTTTTTCCAAGATTTGCCGCCGTATGAATATTTGGTCGATGGTGGATTTTTCCGGCTTAAAGCCACACTGGTATGGACCGACCAGGTTGTTGACGAATGGCTTTAGGCGTTCACACAACACGGCAGATAAGATCTTGTATGCAATGTTCAGAAGACTGATGCCTCTATAGTTGGCGCATTTTAGAGGGTCTCCTTTTTTGTGGATCGGGCAAACAATGCTGAGGTTCCATTCATCGGGCATGCTTTCTTCCGACCATATTTTACAGATGGGTTGGTGCATCCTCCTTACCAAGTCATCGCCTGCTGCTTTGAAAAGCTCAGCCGCTAGGCCGTCAGCTCCAGCAGCTTTGTTGGAAACAACGGTTTAGTTTTTATCTTCACTTCATCCAGGTCGGGGGGACGGAATTGTTGATCTACATCGACCCTTTCATTCGGGTTGAATGGTTCAATCTGCCTGACAGCGGAATTCGGTTCTTCATCGCCGTTATACAGTCTGCAGAACTACTACAATGTTCACTTGATCGTCCTTGCAGGCTGCGGTTCGGGCTTTATAACCCTGACAAGTTGACTTTACCCTTTGGTAAAACTTCCTTACCTCATTCCTGCAGTAGTAACTCTCTATTCTACCGATCGCGCGCTTCTCATGCTCCTTCTTTTTCCTCCTGAGAAGCCGGTGTTCGTCTCTCCTTTTCTGCTCGTAGAACTCGCGAGCAGCTCTTGTCCTTCTTTGCAGTGCCGCTTTGTAGGCCTCTTGCTTAGCTGCATTCGCCTGCCGACACTCGTCGTCAAACCAGGGGTTTCGTTGTGGTGGCCGAGCGAAACCCAGCACATCAAAGGCGGCATCTCTGATAGCTTTTTGGCAATGTTGCCACTAGTCTTCAATGTCTTCTTGGTGTCTGCGGCAAAGAACTTTTTCTGAGATTAAGGGAGACTCGATCGGAAAAGGATTTGGCGATCTCTTGCGATTGTAGCCGTCCGATGTAAGAAATTCCCCACAGTATTTTGTTGTCTTGGCGGTGTTCGGGATATCCGCAACCTTACTTTGGCTACAACAAGGTAGTGGTCCGAGTCGATGTTGGCACATCGAAACGTTCGGACATCCATAATACTGGAGGAGTGCCTTGCGTCGATCGCAAAGTGATCAATCTGGTTGACGGTTGATTGATCAGGAGATCTCCATGTTTCTTTGTAAATATTGAGGTGTGGGAACCGTGTACTGGCTACTACAACATTTCGCCCCGCAGCAAAGTCGATCAGCCTAAATCCGTTATCGGAGGTGGTGTCGTGTGCTTCCCGATCGTACTACCAAAGACACTCTCTCTTCCCAGCTTTACATTAAAATCGCCTATGACAATTTTAATGTCATAGCTAGGGCACTGCTCGTATGTCTTGCCCAAGAGCTCATGTCGGAGAGCCTCTGTGTGCACTTTCCCCCACGAAACTCAACTGTACGAGCGGCCATGAGAATGTGATAAAATTTTTGAAATTATTTCACTCCATTATTCGTTTGACATATTGCCACTGAAAGGGGAAAATGTGATTAAAAATGTAACTCCTGGATACACGTTTGACATGAGTTAAGAGGAGAAGGCGAGCAGCCCACATTAAGCCCACTGTCTCAAATTAGGTTCTCAAATAAAACTCCATCCAAAGTAGATACATTCGTTGGTACACCTGTTCATCATACGCCCGCGTATCAATTAAATCATCCCCAAAGCAAAGCAACTTTAAAAAGCGTGGTTAAGTAATCCTTGCGCTCTAGGGACCGCATTATAAATAATTAATATCACTCAGTATGCAGAAACTTGCTGAGATTCGTTTTTTCCGCACCATGACTTCGTAGACCTTAAGACTAATCGAAGCCCACACTCGCATTTATAATGTGAAATGATTTTCGTTTGCGTAGGCATTCATGCCTGAGAAAGGATACGTACACGCCTAAGGGGTGAATTTGTGAAAGTCATTGCAAGGGCGGGAATACATCGTGTGGAATTCACGCTTAAAGTCATTTGGGGGCTTTATGAACAGCAAGAAATGTGTGACCCGCGGGGCTCTGATGTGTGTTTGGCTTACGCCGTTTGGCTCATCAGTTGTCATCGTTTTCGTTTTCAAAACCTCGCTGAAAAGGGCGTAAAGCTGCTTGTCTTTGAATTTGTTCATCTGCTGACATTTTGAAATTGCTGACAAGAACATTGTTGAATCGCCGCCGTGAGGTAGTTGGTCGACACCTACGCTGAAGGTTTATAGTTCGATCCTGGAAACACCAACTTTCATTTTTACGGCATAAGCCCCCATCGAATCATTGATAATGCTCAGCTGTCAAGGAGATCTCCTCAAACTGAGTTGGCGTAATATTGCTGGTCAACTTGTGGAAGAACAATAACACGCACAGCAGAAGTGGTTGCTGTAGGAGCTAGGCCCCCCAATACTTGAAAAAGAAGAGAAGAAGAGCTCTGTGAAGGCTGAGTGGTTTGGTGGTAGCCAACTTTCTCGACTTTAACGATGAACCCCAGTTCCTTAAGTAAGACCTCAGTTTCTCTGGAAAATTCAACATTCCTACAAGGATCCAAGATTCTCCTGAAAGATTTTCATTAACTGACTATGACGGATGTCACTGTGCCTCCTTCCAACCTAACAAAGCATCAAATTACCCGCCGCAGCCCAGAGCTCATTTGTGCATCCAGTTGCATCCTTGTCAAGTCGCATGTGCTTCCTCAGCCTGCTTCCGACTGTGTGATGTACATCGGATAGGATCTTCCACGTAAATTAAATTTCCATTTACATACAAGTGATGGGTCTTGTCAGAAAGCCCTCTCTGCGGGGGAAGACGAATGGCCTGCTCTTTGCAATGCAAGCGAAACCTATTGACTAGGCCCATTGACTGGTGGCTCTAATTGGAAATTGGGAACAGTAAACTGTGTTCTCATGTTAAGCATGTCCTTTCATCAGGAACAGATGCAGTCGATAATCGAAAAACGCCTGCGGTCGGTTTTCATTAAATAACCAGTGCAAGGTGAGACACAAGTTCGGGTGGATCCTGTAAGCTTCTGACGCATGCAGCTGTAAGGATAATTGGTTTTATGCGTCAGTTAAGGGTAATGGCGTACAAACACGACTTAAGTATCAATTTATATTCAAAATCAGATCAAAGATATTTGATACCGTCATGGGCAGACATGGTTTGTGAGGTAATCCTTCACAAAGTTTGAAAACTGTTTCGGCCAAAGGGTATCAATTTTCTTAATTTGCGGAAAACTGATTAGACGATACAACAGTCGAATGGCATTTGGCATGTGAATAGATTCTTGTGTGGGTGGAGGTGGAGCATCGTTCGAGGAAAAACTTACAGTGGGTGTGGATGCAGCTCAGTCTGGGATGCAAATAAATACACACGAGCCTTGTGAGAGAAGTTCATGTACCTTCGTTCCTCTGCATCCTTAAGAGATTATTGTATCGACTTAAGGCGCTTTTGAAATTCGATGACAGATCGTTGTATCTAAAGTTTCTTGTCTTACGAACAATGCGACGATATTGCTTTGAGGCAGCATTCATAGTCTTATGGAAGTGTAAACAGTAATAAACAAATTAGTAGACTAAGTTCGAGTGTCATTCCAAGGAATAGAAGGAGATAATAGGCGTGCTTCACTCACGAATGTATACCTGGAAGCCAAACTTTTACACAGAAAACAAGAGTGAAGCCAAAAGTGTAGATAATGCTGTCAGGGATTGTGCCGGGGGTAGAGTTGTTCAAGAAGTCGTACTTCCAACGGCGGCGCTGAAATAGTTCGCGTGAAACTATTGGTTACACATGTGGCGACTACTGGGACTGTATGTTTCAAAAGTTGAACGAAAAGTTGAATTTTAGACAGAACTTATTATTTTCATTTCTTTCGTTACGTTATCTCTTTGAGTTTGTCATTCGAATTAAAGCTTTCCATTGGCCACGCTCTAACCGGGTAAATGATGTTGACACAAAATGCTATAGAAAGTAGCTATGACTAGAGATGCAACATTGTTCTTAAAAACATCGATGTTTGAATACATCGATGGTTCCACGACAAAAATCGATGTTAAAAAACACTGGTATTAACAACGATACATCGATGCTTTTTCGATGTTTTATTTATCTTCTAATTCACACAAATTGTTGGCTATATTTACGACGTGCTGTACCTAAACAACAAAATCTACTAATCTTACCAGTTTCAACCCAAAAACGTGTGAAAGTGACGTTGGTCGATCCTGAGGTTCGGGATTAGGGTTCTCGAGCGGGCCCTTCATGCACGTTTATATAGCGAGTCGCTTGCTCCAAGATCAACACCTCCTTGGTGAACAGGCGCTAGTTTGGTTATTGACATAAGGTCTGCTATGCTTACGCATCCACCTAATACATGGCTAAACTTGAAGCCTCTTCGATTAGCCGACCCACAGTTCCATAGGAGTTGGATACCCAGTCTCATTGAGGGTTGCTCGATGCCCAGGGTGTACCACTTGGAGGTTCGGTGTAGGATGTTAGACTAGAAAAGACTAAGATGTAACAAAGTTACATTGTATTGTGCATCTCTAGCTCTTTTACACCCCATAATTATTACACAAATACAAGCACATTTTGAATTTAACACATCTTGGCAATGTTTAACGAAATGAATGAACGATGTCGATGTTTGACAGTTTTGCCGTCGATGTATCGGTGATGTATGTTCATGAATGAAACATGTTTGCAAAACACCGATGTATCGTTTGCATTCCTAGCTATGACACGAACCTTTGAGACAAAGTGGGTTCGACTGTTTTATTGACAATGATAGCTAAACCGGCTATACACTCGTGCTAAGCTCTGGACTTAAAAAAAAACTAAAACTACTCCTACTGCCACTTCCAAATTCCATGACCATAGGTGAGAGTTGAACCAAATTTAAAATTGAAAGTCGAAAACTAGGCTCTGATATCCAGTTCGAACTTCCTTATAGTGGATGAAGCAGTTTGTTCAAAATTCAGCATTGCTCCCCCCATCACTCGTACAAAAGAGCTACTTTCTCCAACTGCTTCAATGGGAAACTACAAACATGCGTTGTTCTAAAACTAATCATAACATCATATTTCATCCTCATTCCAACATAAGTGCATTCGTCTGAAACCTTTCCAGAGCGAATAACCTAGAGATCTCCTCGTTTCCTCAGATTTCCGAATATGAAGCATCCCTCACCACAATCACGCCACAACATACAGCTCTAGATAAAATAAACTGCAAAAGTGTAAAGGTTTACTCACATGGGGAAGGTTCTGTCGCATAAATAATAAGCATTTCTGATGATCAGTTCAAACAAATAAAACAAAACAGTTGAAATTTCTTCTAACTTCAAACCCAAATTAAGCACTCATTACAACATACAGTCAGTGTCAAAGTGAGAGAACATTCAGTCATCTGAATGAAAGTTGAATCACTTTTGACGTTTGTTTTCAGTTTTCAATTTTAATTTAAAGAACAAACTTTCAGCTAATGACTGTTTACACACTTTTGACAGTAACTGTATATCTACCAAAATTCCTCAATACCCTTTTTTTCTAAGGTTTTGAAGCACTACACTGGAGCACTCAGACTCAAAACTGGTCCATTGTACTACCAGGTAGCACCCTACTCCAGTGCTGTTAATTTGAACCCAACGGCAAATGGTAGCTGGACCAGGTTCAATTTCACTGGGATTCGAACCTAGGACCCCTCTAACTTGGGGCAGACACTTAACCAACTGCGCCATCCACATGCCACCAACAATGCCACTCGGACAGAATGATGTTCAACAAATTGTTTGTTTGTACTCGCGAGGTAGCCATATCCTAGCTTCTTCTCTTAACTTGTGCTTATTTAAATTACAGTGGACCCTCCCTAAGTCGAACTCTCCCTAGGTCGAATTTCTCTCTAACTCGAATTTTTTCACCATATTTATTTTGACATTCCCCTTAATTTTCCGTACAAAAAACTATCCTCTAAGTCGAACTCACTCTAACACGAACTAATTTTGATATTCCTTGAAAATTCGACTTAGGGGGAGTCCACTGTATTTTGATTTTAACCCCGAGGTAGTAAAGAAGTACCCCTCGGGACAATTTCCCTTGGCAACAGCAGATATTTTGTTGACCAAAACGGCAAATGGTGACTGGAACAGATTCGATTTCACTGGGATTCGAACCTGGGACCGGTCTAACTTGGGGCAGGCACTTAACCAACTGCGCCATCCAGTCGTCTTAAGTGCGACGTTTCTCTTATAGAATGAATTTTCTAGGCGGTCTTTGGAACTGTGATCCAAAATGTTTGCTGATCCAAAATCAGTCCTTACCTTACTTTGGTCTATCTGCTGTTGTAAATCTCATCTTATCGACACTTTCTCCTCTGTGTAGGGCAGCATGGTTGATTCCTACTGCCATTTATTCGGTACTACACCATAGTATGAGAAGCAAACCCACGTCACGATGCTACAATCACCAGCCTTTTGATACCATGCGCCTGTAGATAGACACATAGTCAACGTTTTTGGAGGAGTCCGATATAAGAGCATTCACGTAAACCAGACCCACCACACAGGTCGATTTCAATCTAGCCCGTCCGTAAAACTCAAAGCAGCTCCACTCCGCGAAATCGTTACATCTAAATTTCTGCAGGCGTAGAACCTTGAAAGCATCCATTCAGTTCATGTCGGAAAAGCACACCAAATCCTATTCAACACATGGCCCGATAGTCAATTTCCATGGAAAACTTCCCGCAAGTCTGCCACTCATTCATCGTACTCAGTCCGCATTTGACCTTCATCCAGTCGCACGAAATGATGAGTTTCCCCACTAGTTTCAAGGGAATATCCCCTTTGCTCGGAAAACGTAATTAAAATCCGTTCATACAGACCGACATTATTTAACCAAAAGGATAAACATTTACGCTGGCCGGGAGTATCATTTCAACCCAAACCACTGAATCAATCCGAATTCTCAGTCACTATTTACTCAGCGTAATGAAATTCAATTGAAGGACCTTGTGTAAACTGCAGGCGTTCGCTGCAACAAGGGCGGACACGCTTCATGATGATTTCAAAAGCCACTGCGGAACCGAACAAAAATGAAATCGTATTTCATTATCAAACTCGCACGTCTACGTATCCACAGCTATGACAATGGAGTCTGCAGTTAAACGGCGCGGCGAACCCACAGTGACCGCGCTCCAAAAGTCCAGATTCGGAGGAGGAAAATCGGATGAAAATTGAAAATGTATTCTCCCCAAACCGAAGGATACGCCGAGAGACCGAAATGCAAATGTTTGATGTAACAACATGTTGCCAGATAATCGTATGCATTTTTAGTGGTTTACCTCTTTATTCCGTCGCCGCAGTCAAGTAGCTGGGATCCATTAGAGCGATGGGGAGCAGTTCGAAGGAGTATCTTTGTACGCATCGTTTCACTGGTCTACACGCTGCATAGCGGATATGGAGACGTGGTCTTGGATTGGCCCAATTTGATCCAACATCAGCACCATCGTGATAACACTGCGGAAGCAGTTGCGCCCGAAAGAGGTGTGGGCGCGATGGAATGGGTGGCTTTTCTATTTTTTTTTTTTCAAAACAGTCCGTTTCCGGCAGTTATGGAGCATAGACCCACACGATGTGTTGGTAAAAGCACAAGACACAGTAAAAGGAGCAACATTATGCAAATGGGCCCTTCCGTGCAGGTGGTTACGGTTTCTTTGTTTTCGAATACAGTCTCTCTGTTTGTGTGGGAGGTTTGCCTGAGATAGCCAAAAGTTGAAAGTTGCCCGAGGCGTCGGTGGATTGAAATGGATTTCGCAGTTGGCGGGTGGTCTTAACTGCGGACCATACACTTATGAATTGTAAACGAACCCAAGTGGGTGGGATGGAGTACTTTTACTTAAAGTTAGTCCTTCCAGGAAAACAGCCTTGACCCACAACAGGTCCGAAAATAAATAAAAAAAAATGTGTAGTCTACATGGTTGACGATGGCAGATCTGGAAATCCTCATATATTTTTTTTTGCTGTTTTTTTCGGAGCTTTTTGAAACATTAGACTGGAGCATTCAGACTCAAAACTAGTCCATTGTACTGCCAGGTGGCAACCTACTCTAGTGCCGTTAATTCGATCCCAACGGCAAATAGTGACTGGACCAGATTCGATTTCGCTGGGATTCGAACCTGGGACCCCTCTAACTTGGGGCAGACACTTAACCAACTGCGCCATCCAGTCGCTGAAGTGCTCATACATAGCCGCGGGATTTAATACTTCTTTACTTACGTCTTAAACCAGCAACCCATTGGGGGTACTTTCAATCCATGATGGTTCTTTGCAGGCTACTTTTAGTCGACAAGATCAAGTTGAGATGCATGGTCGATCACTTGTATGCCGGAGTTATGGTCTTCCTCTCCTTCCTGAACAAAGATTCTCTGATTCGAAAACCCTTTGTCATACCCGAATCATTCATGCGACCGATGTGACCAAGTCATTTTGGTCGACAGCTCTTTGTCTTTCAGACTACGTCCACATCTTTGTACAGCTTGTAGAGTTCACTGTAATATCTTATTTTTCCTCGCAGATAGGACCAATCATCCGAATCAGTATTTTTCTTCCGAAAGCACAAAGAATCTGCTCTGTACTCCTGCTTATCATCCAGCTTTTGGCTCCGTGTAGCAAGAATAGGTAAGAATATTGTAGAACATGATTTTGATGGATGGAATCAAGAGTTTTGACAAAATAACCGCTGTTGCCAAGAGAAATTGTCCCGAGGAGTACTCCTTAACTACCACGGGGTTAAAATCAAACTAAATTAAAATACAGTGGACTCCCCCTAAGTCGAATTTTCACGGGATATCAAAATTAGTTCGAGTTAGAGGGAGTTCGACTTAGAGGATAGTTTTTTTGTATGGAAAATTAAGGGGAATGCCAAAATAAATATGGTGAAAAAAAGATATCTCGAAATTTCAACACGAATTGATATTTTGAAATTTATCATTTCTTAATGCTTACGCTTAGTCTGAAAAACTGCGTTTTCAGATCTTCAAAACTCGCATATCGATGGGTGACCGCTTTTGGCCAATATCTCGAAAACTGTTAAAGCCAGAATGCTTGAAATTATGAAGAAAGTACTCAATGAAGCCAAGTTTTTGTGTTTTTTTCAGATTTTCAAACAGTTTGGTTTACAAATGGCGGGGGGCAGATTAAAAATATTTCCCAAACGGTACTTTGGATCAAAAACTGTTGAAGCAAACCTCTACCTCATTTCAAAAGATCTGTCGATTGATATATAATTTGATGGTGTGCGACAATATTTCAAATTCTATTGCTACTTCACCTGTACTGGAGCCAGCCCCAAATGCCCCCATTTCTTAAATTTGGGTGAATGGGCAATGAAATCTAGGTCCGATGTACCTAATTCCAAAATTGCATGCCGATATCTTTATAAACTTCGGAGATAAAAAAGGGTGACAGACACACCGAAATTATAATGCTTCCGTTTTTGTAGACGGAATCTTAAAAACTGATTTCAGGATATAATTACCTCGGGAGTGTCTTAAGATTTCTATATTTCGAATATAATCTTTTGATCCTTTTCCAATGCTTGTGGCATTAAGACTCATCATATTGCAACCCAAGTCGCACCAACCATTCATTCATTACCGTCCGCACTCCATTATCATTTGGCGCCAAACATCTCAACCGTTTTCAAAAAACAAAAGCCCTTTGACGCGAAACAAAACATGCAACCCTACGCTCGGCAAACATTGTGCGACTTCCTAAACTCAATTAGCAACCATAAAACATCCGCAAAATTCTAAATGAAACCGCAGCCAGTACACGCAACCGTACCACTTATTAGCACACACAGACCTGACCAGCAAAACCGCAATCTGAATAATTAGATTTCCATTAATTACAACCACGTCCGTGAGGTCATGGCAAGCGCTGCCGAAGCGTACTCCGCTGTGGGATAATAACTTCACACCACGTAGCCGATAGATAAACAGCAAACAGCCGCCAGACAAACGGATGGTCAACTAAGACTACATTAGGTGTGAAAATATTTGCGCTGTACAAAGTTGAACTGCATCGCAAATAGGCCACGACCGGACGCATTAATTAAATTGCGTGTAATTGCAGCGGAATCGATACGCGGTTCGAGGAAATCGATAGGTCCTGAGGGGTGCGCAATTGTTCCTGGGACGCATTCGTAAGATTCTGAAAGATGCAGCAGCTCCTGTTTGTGATGCGACAAGGCAGTGTTAACAAGCGCCAACCGACTGTGCACACTTGACAATGGCGGGATCTGTGACAAAGGCACAAAGTACTCACGTATCTGAAGCGGACCCCATGCCCCACTACAAACAATGAAGTGGCTGGTTAACGAGTCGTCAGCTTTCAGCTTCTGCTGATTATCTGTGGGGTGTCTCTGTCTGCCGCCTCCAGAGGAAAAAACGAAGACTGCCTTCAGAAAGTCACATTATAATAATTACAGCCCCAATGTCAGTGAGTGGTGCTCTCCATCTTGTCCCGCCGACAGTCGGTTATCTACAAAAGTTCTTTTCACAGCTAATTATTTAGAGGGGTTGCGCAAAAGTTCCTAATGCTTCCAGGAGATGTAATTACAAAAGTTCGTGCATTATCCTTTTTCTTTGCAGTTCCATTTGGGAACAGGAACACAGTCCAAATGGCTTTGCAGCTCCGCTTTCAGGGACGCCTACCCGCACCCCCGCCTACCCGCACCCCACAATGGATGGATGGGTGGTGGCATGCCCTCAGACAGGAATGACCTGCTGGATTTTTTGAAGAGATACTCAGAAGCATGAGGTCGAAAGGGGCTTTGCTGGCTTGCAAACGATTGCATTCATGTCCTGTCACAATGGAACACTGATGAATGGCTGCAAGCTAAACATGGTCCCTTCAAAACCATGTGTAGCATATGCCACTGGATGTCTGTTTCACTGATAAACTCTTTGTTCCTTGCATCCGGTGTGTCGTGCCATGGTCGGCTGGGGGAGAGCTTAAGTCGATTGTCCTGGTTCATCGTGCAGGAGATGAGCACACGGACGGCCCTTTGGTATTATGAATTCGATTGACACAACATCCTTTCCACCAGAAACGGAAAGTCCTGAGGTTAAGCTGAATTGCATGCATCTAGGTCAGTTTCGATTACCAACCGCGTCTGTGGCTTTGGATTGTTTCTTGCTTTTTTGGCGAAAATGTGAACATAGAGCAGCTATCGCTTCCATTGCAGCAGGGTTATCTGATGTGGTAACGAACAGAGGTCTGAAAGAGAAGCTGATAGGGGGCTGGTTTTGATCACAATTATCAGAGTCCTTTAAGCAAAGTACCCGCTGGTAAGCAAAATGTTGGATTCTTATGAAAAGGGAAGGCTTACGTTTTTTCACTTTCATTTTTAATGCATTTTTTAATTTAAATTCATGTAACTTACTTATAAACTTACAAACAACGTACAAAAACGCTTAAAACTAAATTAACTAGTGTCTTATTCTAACTTACTAGTACTATGCGGACACTCTGGGTTTATTTATTTATTTATTTTTTTTTTTTAATTGTTTGTCCGAACTGGGATTTGAACCTAGACTTGAAAGTCTGATGCGAAGGGGTTGACGCACAAACCCACACGGCCACGGCGGCGCTATGCAGATATTACACCGATTGAATTATTATTTGGCTTAGGAAAAACACTTTTATAAAGGTGGTCCAACCAACCTTAACGTCAAGTTTTTTTGCCCAACTTAATTTGACATTTCTTTGATTCAGTGTTTGACAAATTCAGCCATGGAGAGGTACACAATTGAGCAGCGCGTTAAGATTGTTGAAGCCTTTTACGAAAATGGGCGTTCAAATCAGAATGCATTACTTGCACTTCGTGATTTTGTTGGTCAGCATAATCGACCAAATGTGTCCACAATCGGTAGAATTGTGTGCAAATTTCAGCAAACCGGGTCTGTAGGAAATGTGTGCCGATGCATCCACAAAGAGTGACTGCTTGGTGCGGTTTATGGGCTGGCGGCGTCATCGGGCCGTACTTCTTCGAAAATGAGGTCGGCCAAGCAGTTACCGTGAATGGTGTCTGCTACCGCGAGATAATAACAGACTTCTTGTGGCCAGAAATTAAGGATATGGACCTGGACGACATGTGCTTCCAACAGGATGGTGCCACTTGCCACACAGCCAACGAAACAATGGCTCTTTTGCGCGAGAAATTCAAGTCAAATGGCCGTGTTATCTCACGTCGTGGAGATGTTAGTTGGCCGCCACGATCATGTGATTTGACACCGTTGGACTCCTTTCTTTGGGGATATTTAAAAGAAAAAGTGTACGTCAATAAGCCAAGAACTATTCAAGAGCTAAAGGATGAGATAATTCGACACATTAACGACATTGAACCTCAATTATGTCTCAGAATCATGGAAAATATGAACCATCGGATAGAAGTATGCCACCGAAGCTGTGGCGAGCATTTGGCCGATATTTTGTTTCAGACATAATTTTCATAGATCTTTCTATCATAATAAACAAGTTTAAGATAATTCTCTGAAAACTTTTTATTTTATATACAATTATCATCGTGCGTTTTCGTTGGACGGAATGGTAATGGAAAGTCTTCAAATCCATTATCGAGGAACGACGTAGTAGAGGAAGACCGCGACTCAGGTGGCGCATGCAAGTGAAAAGGGACCTCAACCAACTGTGCGTGCGGAACTAGATGCAGCTAGTTAAAGATCGAGCTGGCTGGAGATGCTTTTTGGTTGAGGCCCAAGTCCACCACGGAGCGTAGGGCCCCCTTAAGTAAGTAAGTGTGCAAAATTGCACAATTCTTCGTCGAATGTATGCGGAGATATTTGAATTTCTGTTTTTCCTATAGCCTATGACCGATTCCTGATCGATAGGTGCTAATAGTATCAAAAATCGCATAAGGATCAGTGCAATTGTTTAGAAATGTTTCCCATGTATGGGAACCTTCAATTTGATATTTCTAAATATACTCGTATATACTAACTCTCGAGGTTGGCTCACGTCGGCTCTTAGAATTTGCACATTCGTGACTTCGGGTGACTGTGTGTCGTCTACTTTGGCTTTTTTTTCTTTTTGGAGGATTTTTTGAAACACTACTGGAGCACTCAGACTCAAAACTGGTCCATTGTACTGCCAGGTAGCATCCTACTTCAGTGCCGTTAATTTTATCCCAACGGCAAATGGTGACTGGACCAGACTTGATTTCACTGGGATTCGAACCTGGGACCTCTCTAACTTGGAGCAGGCACCTAACCAACTGCGCCATCCAGTCGTTTTTCTACTTTCGCTTAGGCATGATGAATATGAATCTTTGAATATTGACATAGGTTGCACAGCTCGAATTCTTATAAAACAAAACGCGTATAAAAAAAGCCCAAGTCAAACTTGACAACCTTCTCTTCATTCCTGGATGGAGGTTTTTAAGGTTAGTTTTGCTTTTTTCAGGTGATAGGCCCGTACCACAAATAGTTCCTTGTAGAGAGAACTTGTTCAATCTTCCCTGAATTGACTATAAGCCCGCAGCCCAGCTTGTGATTAGCTTGAACTTGATTTTAATTGTGTATATTGCTTTCATGGCCTGTCTACTGTCAATCAGAATGGTAGCATCATCCGGTGGTGTTGCCAGAATCGATATCATCTTGACAGCTGCTTGGAAACACTCCTATTATCAGGTAGCCTATCCGTGAAGGGTCTCTGCCTGAGACACGGCAGCCTTCCATTCCGGGCACGCTGCTTCCAGTTATCCAGACCAAGCGCTCTGGTATCCGCAATAGCTTGGTCCTTGAAACGGAGGTTCGGTCTTCCTTTTCTTCTCGAACCTGTGGACTATGATTTGAAGATCCTCTTTGCTGGAGCGTTATTGTCCATTCGCTCGATGTGGCCGAGCCAGTGTAGTCGTCGTTTTTTGGCTTTTTGGACTACATCCACATCTTTATACAGCTGGTAGCGTTCGCGGCTGTAGCTTCTCTTCCACTCGCCCTCTTCACATACGGGATTGAAAATTCGACGAAGAATTTTTTTCTCAAAAGAATCCAAAATGTGCTTTGCTTTCCTGCTCATCGTTTAACATTCGGCTCCATATAGGAGAATTAGCAAGACTGGCGTTTTGTATAGCATGCATTTTGTCTTTCGAGTTAGGAGTTTTGAACCCATTTGTTTTGCCAAACCGAAGTAGCAGCGGTTTCCTAAGCTAAGTCTTTGTCGAATCTCCACTAGGGTGTCATTCGTGGGGTTGATATTTACTCCGAGGTATGTAAACTCCTTAACCACCTCGAAGTTATTACTGCCAACAGTGATGTTTTTCCTTAAACATTATCGAATTCAAAATGCTAGCATGACCATTGGGGCTTGAGTTTCAATTACTGGACTGGACTTGTCTTAGTGCATTCTTTGCCGCCGTTGGTCTAATGGAAGCAAATTGAGTATCACTTCCATCCCTGCGGTTGAATTTCAGTTGAGTATCAAAGTCAATGCCAATCGATTAAGACACAAATTTGCGGAACGAACGAAAATTTTGCGTTTGAAAATCCTTGCGACTTTTAACATTATTTTTGCCAAATTTACAAAAGCTCCTAGCGCAGAAAAAATTTTATGAGCGAATTTGCTACTTTATTGCGCTAGAAACCATCGAATACTTCGGAAATCCTTCGAAAGAGTATCGCTCGATACTAAGAATAGTAAAAAGATCATTATTTTGGCATGTGTTCCAAAAAAAAACAAACCCAAGGTCCTACAATTAGGGAGCATAGATATCCAACTTCAAGCCGCTGAAAGGATATTGCCTGTCAAGGTACCAGTAACCCACGATATCTTTACCACGGGAAACATTTACTTTCATCTCACTTCATTTGAGCAGACGGATTATCACAACACAATGAACTGTCGCCAGCCTTTAGGATTACTGGCTTAATAATTCCCGTGGTTAAAGCATGTCAACAAACACCTCAAAAGGCTCGAGTCTAACTTCTTAACTTCACAGTCCTTATTTCCTCCATCTGCAAACACAAACCATCGCTCAAACATCCTTTAACCCCGTTTTATTTCTCGGAAATCATTAGCAAATAAAAGTGCTCAGCTCGCTGTTATCCTTAATGGCTTCACATCGTTCCCGAAATCCTCCAATAGGGGTATGTGACGACAAGCATTTATAAGCCAATTATGGAGCTCCATCAAGATATTATTCTTCTCAATTCCATTAATGAGTCAATAAAGTCCTTTATCCTTTTCTCTGTTGCCCATTCATGTTCAGTAAGCCGGAGGACATCTTGAACACCCATGTCAATGGATTACAGCCCATGAGTGTAGTTTTATTCATGGCCAGACATCAAGGGCCTCCGGAAGGGAGAGGAATGCGAAAGAAAAGGAAACTCCAAGGACATGCATATTTCATTGAACCCATTCAGTTGAATGGAGCTACTGGGCCAATTAAACATCAGCATGCGGGTGTTGTAATAAAATTTGGATCTCCTCCAAGCAGCACCCTCCGTCGGATGAACATGGCTTATTCAGGAGTTAGCAGGCTTCATGTGAATGGGCCATCACTGTGTATGCCGGAGGTGTGGAAGTTTTAACTGCTCGTCTGTGGATGCCTGCTTTAAGATGACGGCAGCAAGGGATGGAAGTCCAGGTTAAATCAACAGTGACCTGAAAAACAACGCCCCTCATAGTCGGTGGAAATAATTGATTGACTTTTGTGTTCGGTGCTTTAAAATATCAGCAGTCCTTAATGGAGGGGCTTCAATTAATTTCCCGGTGAACAGGCTGAAATCTGCGCAAAATGAGGAGGTTTTTATCTCATAAATTGCGCTCGCGAAGTGGAAAGGACGATTTTCCCATAATTACCGGGCAATCCGGACAGATGTTGAGTTGGTATTCATTTATTTCTCCGTGTTTTCCTGTTCTGCGAAATTAATTAAACGAATCGAAAGCAGAGAATGTTAACAAGTTCCGATGCGGACTTTTGTTGGAGTGAGAGGCACTTCAACTCGATGGAGCGTGGTCCATCAAAAGTTAGTAATCCCGGGGCAAGACAGCAACAAATTGCCTCGACTGCGAGAATGGGGTTAATTTGTTACCGAGAAGTAAGTTCAGAATGCGGTTAATGCACGCAAAAGTTATTTATTTCTGTCTCAAATTTGCAGGAAAAATCTATAATATTTCGCTTTGAAGTGGATGAGATATTCTGACAAAATAAACAAGGGCAGAAATGGTAGCGCGCAAAATAAACAAAGATCTGGGTAAGGGGTAAGACAGAAATGCGGCAGCTACTAACGACAAGGTTATTTATGGAGAAGCTACGACGCTTAAATTGGCTATTTATAACCGACCACGATTAAGGGAATGGTGCACGAATATGGGATGATCTTAAGCAACTGGTCCAGCAAATCTACTGGGAACTCACGAGAGACTGTATTAGAATGTATAGTAACGCCCGTCACGCCGGCAAGAAGTTTTTTTGAATGACGGTTATCTAGGTGCAATATATGAGAGGCCCGCTTAAAATAATAATAATAATAATAATAACGGTGACTCTACAGTCTAGGTTCTAACCCCAGAATGCCGAAAATTTCAGGATCTGCCTAACCCTAGAAACGCGTAGTCACCTAGTCGTAGTGAGTGTAAGTAAGTGTTTCGACTTCTACGCTAAAAGTCTATGATTCGAACTCGGACTGGCATTAACTCGCTTAGGCTATCTGGAAGAGCAAACAATTATGTTTTGAAAAGAAGCAGTTAACATCTGTAAGTCACCCGGAAGATAAGTCCAGACTAAAACTAGACTTCAATTCCTTCCTCCTCTTCTTATGGCACTACAGTCTGGCGTAAGCCGACAGCCAACAGTCTCTTCCCAGCTAGTATCATCTTTTGCTAATTGTCCCCAATTTTGCACACCAACTTGTTTAAGGTCCTTCGCCACTTATATGCCCCACTGCGCCAACGTAGAACATCTTCTACTGCGTTATCCAACAAGGTTAAAGTTAGGTTAGGTTAGGAGGGCTTTATGCTGTTGCCAGCAATTACACCCAGAGGCCGTGGAGGTCCATTGTGTATGCCCTGCATGGATTGCATGCTTACCAAGAATTAACGCAGGGTCAGTATCTGTATCTGTATCTGTCAGGGATCTGTACCATCGCCACCTCGCTGAGCTCGTGAAAGAACCTTGCTTTTAAGTGAGTGAGCCATCATTCTTGTAGAGCAGGGCAGTGGCAAAGGAGATGCTCCACTGATTCAATTTCTTCTTTATCCCTACAGCTCCTACAGAAATTGTGCGCCGGGAGGTTTAGTCTCTTAGCCATTGCACCTGCCGTGCAGTGGTCAGATGCGTCTGATTTTCTTATTGTTGGATATGAGGGATTTGGTCTTGTTGATATCGTATTTGGGCCATATGCAGTGGAATATGACGCAGCCTGGGTGGCTTTGCCACCATTCGTTTGCTGATGACACAGATACTTGCTCAATGAGTCTTTTGGCTGAGCTAATAGGAGGATGGATAGTATTGTCAGCCGATTCTGCGCCTGAACTTGAACCTGTCCGTGCCAGTTCATCTGTCTTTTTTTTCAATGCTTGAGTGTTCAGGTACCCAGCACAGAAGGATTTTGTGGCGGCTCAAGCTTTTAAGCTCTTTAATGCAGTCCTTGACGGATTTGGAGTTTACGAGATGGGAATTCAATGCCTTCAAGGCCGCTTGACTGTCCGAGGAGAAGGTGATTTCCATGTCAGGAAGGTCAATTTGCTGTACAGCTTTCTTAACGGCAAAGATTTCTGATTGAAATACACTAGAATAGTCAGTAAGCCGATGGGCATTGGTTTATTCTTAGTGTCTCACAGAAGATTCCCGCACCCGTACCGTCTTCTGTTTTCGATCCATCAGTGAAAATGGGGATGCCTTTGATGAATTCAGGCTTTTCCCAATCCTGCCTATCTGGGATAAAGATCGTGAAGTTCTTGTCAAGGTCATACTTGGGTTTTTCGTAGTCTGTGGTAGTCCAGAGACCCCTGCGACTGAAAGATTCGAGCAGACTTGAATGTCCGTAGCTGTTTGGACGCCAGTTATGATATTCCCGTAGTCTGAGGGCTGATTTTGCGGCAGAGCTCTTGATGAAGAGATGCAAAGGTTGAAAGCATCGTTTCCAGCCCCGTCTGAGGGGTGGATTTGAGTGGTCCAGTAACGCCAAGACAGGCTAACCTTTGTACCTTATTTAAGTTGCTGAGGTAGGATTTGGTGTTAACTGCTTCCCACCAAGCAATATTGCCGTAGGTGAGGATAGGTCTCACGATGGCCGTGTACAATGATGTGTGGTTGTAGACCCCATCTTTTGCCGAAGGTCTGTTTGCACGTGTAAAAAGCGTTGAGACTTTTGTTCATTCTTTCCTCGGTGTTCCTCTCCCAGTTTAGTTTGGGGAACGTAACTCCAAGGAACTTAGCTTAATTGGAGATAGTGAGAGGAATGTTTTTCATTATGACTGACTTCCATTTTGGAATCTTGTATTTCCTTGTAAATAGAATGAGCTCTGTTTTACTTGGGTTAATCTTGAGGTTACTATTTTCATCCCAAGATGAGAGGTCACATGACTTCACTGATGGTGCGTAGAACTTTACTTGATATCAGGATGTTTACGTCATCAGCATAAGCGACTACCTTAATACCCTTTTTTTCAAGAGATTTTAGGATATTGTAGATGGAGATGTTCCACAAGAGGAGTGATAAAACACTATTTCATGGGGTTCTCCTCATAACACTTTTCCTTAAATTAGTTGAAGGACAATCTTTGACGTACTAACACGTCGGTGTTTAAAAATGCCTCGGAAATCCACAAACTTCTGCATGTGGAATACCCCAATCGGATAATTTGCAGAACGATTTCACTCAGATTTTTCAAGAATCTGTTCTTTATTTCCAAGCCGGCCGAGGTCCCCCTTGACTCGTATGCGACACATTGTACGTGGACGTCCTCTGTTGCAATGTCCCACAGGCTCAGAGTCGAAGATTCTTCGGGCCGGAGCTAAGTTGTTCATACGCTCTATATGGCCTAGCCATCTCAGGCGTTGGGTCCGTAGATGCCTGGCTAGACTCATGTCCCTGATGAGTCTAGCCAGGCATCATGATGTTAAGAAGACTTATCCCTTAGTTGGTTCAGTCAAAGGGATCTCCTTTCTTGTAGATCTAGTCTAGTCTGGCCTTATAATGTTTTGAATGAAATTTAATTTAAATTTAACAAAAAGTATTGAAAAAAACTCAAAATTGAATCGATTTCCATCAAGAGTTGCGAGCTTCTTTATTTTCATCAAAACAACGATGAATCTTCATCAAAATTTAGATGCCAACAGAAATGCTTTACTTTCCAATTTCTTCAAAAACACCGAATAACAGAAAAACGAAAAGAAATAACATAAAAATGAAGTTTCTGAACCATTTTTCATAATCTTCCTCTTGATTGCAATTTAACGCTGAATTTGTCTGTAATAAAGACGATTTACAGCGCACCACTCTGCACATTACGAGTCCCTATCTCAGGGAGCTACAGTTTTATGAAAAAAAAAATCAAAAATATGGACGAACAAGTTTAAGGGGTTTTTTGAACAGATGCAGAAAACTTTACAATCCTGTGGAGTCATTCCTGTCGTGCAATCTGTACAAAACTTTCGCCGATGACTTACTTTTACTTCTGACTAACTTTTCCAAATTAAATTGGGGAAATAGGGTTTTCGTTTTCGTTCTCCTTCTTGTCTCCGTATTCTCTGCGTCTGTCGCTAATAAGATTAAAAATATGAAGTGAATGGGTAAGTGGCCGATACTTCCAGAAATATGTGGATGGCAATAAATGAAAGGGAGTGAAGTTGTTTCTCTTTTCGTGGAAATTTAATTTTGTCAACGAAAGAAGGAAGTTTTGTTCTTTGGCAGTGTGATGGATTTTTTTAGACTTAAGGAGAATATCACTTTCATTTCCTTAAATGTTGCTCCCTGAGCATTGTGCTGCAGTGAAAATATCCAGACTTCACTTAAAACTGAAATCTGCTGTTTTAGATTCAAATTGTGACCTCCAATTGAATTCCTATTCCGTTTGGGTTGCTGTGACACGCAACTCCATCAAAACTCCACAAATGTCACTTTTTTATTTGCTCTCCCACACTCAGTTAGTTATTCAAATCCTCGCTTGAGAGCGCATTTTCTATCTCGCAGTTGTGATCGAAACAATGTGGAAACGCACACATCCGTTCGTGAGATATGCACACTCTGCGGGTTTGAAGTTAGATTTGAAAATGGTTCAATGAGGTTGTTGTGCATAAATTCATTCACAGTTGCGCTGCACATCGACAACAACAAACAAATGGAGATAGAGCATGTGTGTACAAAGAGAAAGGATATTATATCATACATCATGGGATGCAGTCGAAACTCTGAACAGGATCCGTAGGATAGTGTCAAAGCGAACAAAAGCACTAGTCGGAGTGGAAAAGTTTTAATGGGTTTTCGTGCGGTGGATGTGAGTCTCGTGAATTTTTGATGAAATATTAGAACTTGACTTGCACTGTGCTCCGTTACAATTGAACGTGGTTGGGTCTAAGTGTGGGAGCAGGGCAATACGTTTTACAAGAGTGGACGGGTCATCCGACAGCAGATACGAGAGTTTAACTTCGCCTGTCAATTTTATTATTAATGCTCAGAGGAGTTGGACGAGGTTACAACGGAACTTTGCACTGATGTGAGAAATTTTTGATTTACTTTGTGAAATGCATGTTTTGATTACCAGCACTTGTTGCATTTGCATTTAACATTAAAGTTCCCTACTCCTTAAGTAGTGAACAATGGAAAGGTCGTGATTAGGCACCTGCCTTAATAAGCATTTTTTGGTAATCTGTAAGACCACCCAGCGACAACTGCGCCATCCAGTCGTGACTCTGAGACATAATAGAGGTTCAATGTCGTTAATGTCCCGAATTATCTCATCCTTTAGCTCTTGAATTGTTCTTGGCTTATTGACGTACACTTTTTCTTTTAAATATCCCCAAAGAAAGAAGTCCAACGGTGTCAAATCACATGACTGTGGCGACCAATTAACATCCCCACGACGTGAAATAATATGGCCATTGAATTTCTCGCGCAAAAGAGCCATTGCTTCGTTGGCTGTGTGGCAAGTGGCACCATCCTGTTGCAAGCACTTGTCGTCCAGGTCCATATCCTCAATTTCTGGCCACAAAGAGTTCGTCATCATCTGGCGATAGCGAACACCATTCACGGTAACTGCTTGGCCGACCTCATTTTCGAAGAAATACATCAGGCCGATGACACCACCAGCCCATAAACCGCACTAAGCAGTCACTCTTTGTGAATGCATCGGCTTTTCAACAATCACTAGTGGATTCTAATTTCCGCAAATGAGGCAATTCTGCTTGTTAACGAATCCACTGGGGTGAAAGTGTGCCAAAAAAAATCACGAAGTGCACGAAATGCGTTCTGATTTGCACGCCCATTTTCGTAAAAGGCTTCAACAATTTTAACGCGCTGCTCAATTGTGTACCTCTCCATGGTTGAATTTGTCAAACACAATGCATTGCGTTTAAGATACAAATTGCATGATGAAAATGCTCGTTTTTGAACTCTATATTAAAACTGACACAAACTAATATCTTTTCACAAAAATACGCTCAATTTGCTTCTAAGGCAAAATAAGACTGACAGCTCACAAGTGTCAAAAGGGAAAAAATGTATCACTGACAAAATCCATTGAAAATATGGTCCAAGAGATTTATGTGAGAAATCAGCACTTACAGCGGCTCATAGCTTATTTGACCCACCCCGCATTTACAACTTGAAACGAGTATGGCTCCTAAAAAAAGGTTAATTGAGTTTTAGCTTAAAGTTACAAATTAAAAAAAAAAACAAAATAAATTCAACAATTCAATGTCACAGCTTATTTGAACCATTTATAAAAAATGTAAATAAAGAAGTATATCAAGCGAACTGTCTTTGGGTTAGGTTAGGTTAGGAGGGCTTCATGCTGTTGCCAGCAATTACACCCAGAGGCCGTATAGGCCAATTGTGTATGCCCTGTAAGGTCAATCCTTTGTTTTCCGAGGATTAACGCTGGGTCAGCATGCAATTACCAAAACCACTCCGTTCTAGTTAAAAATTTCCTGAGGTCAGGGATCTGAACCTTCGCCACATCGCTGAGCTCGTGAAAGAACCTTGCTTTTAAGTGAGTAAGCCGTCGTTCTTGTAGAGCTGTCTTGAGTATCAAAAGAATCGTCTCAGTGGTATTTTTAATTAATGGTGTCCAATGAAACTGCTAAAAATCAGGTTTAGCCTATTAAACAACTTAATTTCAAGTGTTCAATTTTATTAAACAAATTTCTTTTTAAGGATAAAATAATCAATAAATACTGTTGCTAATACGATACGTTGATATGTCTTAAATAAATAATAAATAATCATTTCCCTTTCTAACCATTTCCGTCAGCATCGATCCACTTTGAGGTACACGTCGCTTCAATAATCAGTTTCTAGATTATCGAAGCGACGTGTGCCATCAATTATTCCAAAATATGTTACAAAAAACCTTCTCCAATCTGACAAAGTACTCCCCCTCCGTTTCAAATGACTGGATTTTTTTTTACCCAAACACTCAGATGCTCTCTGTCAACTGCTGCGAGGACCATTGTACACTGAATTCGATTTGTGATTCCTTTAAGAATGAAATTCAATTATATTATTCCCGAGAAGTAACTCACTCAACGACGTTTCGACTTTATGCCATCAAGAATGGCAAAGTTATTTGCAAATCAAAAAATAATTCATCTGAAGATGGGGTCCTTTTTCAAATGGATTTACAAATTGAGGACCACTAGATATTTATGAGCGTCTCCCAGCGGAGGCACAAATCGATTGGGCATGTCAAAGGCAAGGGGTGAATTTATGATGTGGAAATACGATTGAAGATTGTGTCGTCCGTCGGCCTCTCAATCGAATCGATTGCGATAAAATAAATAAGCTCATTTTTTAGTCAAACAAAAATGATAAAAAACGAAATTAATAAAGCTGTCGGACTAAAAGGGTGCCTTTGTTTTGTGTGGTATTTGAGTAGACAAAGGACCGATTTTAAGCAGATTACCCAGACGGCTGTTTGTTGTTTGAAAAAATTGTGTCATGTTAAATCAATTGAAAGGATATTCAAGTTTTAATCCGAAATACTGAAATTATTAATGGAATGCTTCACTTTGTGGCAGTATGGGAAGGATCAGGACTTCAAGCAAAAAACCGCTCCTGACAGTACGATCTTTTGCTAGCTGTCTGCAGTTGCGCACACCAAGTTGGTTGAGGTCTAATGTAGGCCATCTTAAGCGTTCTCTGTTGAATTCTCACACTGACTCAAAATCGATGATTCGATGATGATGGGCGGGAGATAAGTTAGGGAGATAAGTTGTGCATGCGGTCAACATGGAATACTCATTTAAGGCGTTGGATATGTAGATGTCTGACCAGGCTCATGTCTCTGTTGAGCCGGTACTGTTCGTGATTAATAATCGCCTTCAATCGCTATGAACGTAAACAGGGCCAAAAGATGACACGCAGAACTTTTCTCTCGAGTTTCTCTAGAAAAGACGAAAGTTTCTTTATCCGCTTTGAATCTTGTGCATGCTTCTTTATCCGTGGAGCAGGACTGGATCTATCGGAAGAGGGCTCTTTTAATCGATTGCCTTTTGAGCCAAAAATACAAGAGTTATTCTGCGCTAGAACTCGGTACTTATGTTGCTCGTAAGATTTACTGCGGAGCGGACCTCGAAGGTATTGCTGCCCATTATGACTTTCTGGCCAAGCCGTCAATGTTGTGGCTCTTTTATGGAGTACAGCATATAATTCGTTTTGCCCTCGTATGACGCCAATTTTAAATCAATTTTACCCGCTTCCGCTTGAAAGCCAGTAATTGCACGGATTTTTGGAAAATCGTGCCTCTATTATTGTCAACTAAGTTGTCCACGATCTTTTCAAGAATGATGTCGAAAAAGTCACATAACAGCGCATCGCCTTGCTTAAAATTAAACGTCTCGGCGAGTTCGTAACCGAGTGACTGTTTGGTGGGGTTTATGGGCTGGTGGCGTCATCGGGCCGTACTTCTTCGAAAATGAGGTCGGCCAAGCAGTTACCGTGAATGGTGTTCGCTTTCGCGAGATAATAACGGACTTCTGGTGGCCAGAAATTGAGGATATGGATCTGGACGACATGTGCTTGCAACAGGATGGCGCCACTTGCCACACAGCCAACGAAACAATGGCTCTTTTGCGCAAGAAATTCAATCGCCGTGTTATCTCACGTCGTGGCGATGTAAATTGGCCGCCACGATCATGTGATTTGACACCGTTGGACTCCTTTCTTTGGGGATATTTAAAAGAAAAAGTATAGGTCAAGGAGCCAAGAACAATTCAAGAGCTAAAGAATGAGATAATTCGGGACATTAACGACATTGAACCTCAATTATATCTCAGAGTCATTGAAAGTATGTACCATCGGATAGAGGTATGCCACCGAAGCCGTGGCGATCATTTGGCCTATATTTTGTTTCACACATAATTGCCATAGAACCTCTGTCATAATAAAACAATTTTAAATAATTCTCTGAAAACTTTTTGTTTTATTTACAATTATCATCGTGCGTTTTCGTTGGACCACCCTTTAGATTTCTCCATCTCTTTGTAGCCATGCTGATTGCTACTTTCGAGATTTTGGTTTTGAATGTACAGCGCCTCACAAAAATATTCGGAATTATGTTTTTTTCTGGATCCTAGTTTGTTGCATTTTGTTGTTGTTGCAGACAGATTTTTTTGTTAACAGAGAATAAATGGTGAATTGAAACTGTTTCTTTTGTTATAAATATAATAATTATTTGTTGTTTAACAATACTAAAATTAAGAAAAAAAAACATAATTCCGAATACTTTTGTGAGGCACTGTACATTCAAAACCAAAAAACAGAGACGTTGATTGTACTTGGATCACTGATTATTGTACCCGTTTTGGCTAGCTCCTCTGTTTCCCAGTTACCTGGAATATCTCTATGACCAGGTACCCAGCACACTATGAGGCTGCATTGTTTCGATACCTCGTTTAGTGGTATGCGGCAGAGTCTTGCCAATTTTGATCTTAGCATTGGTGGTTCGAGTGCTTTTATAGCTCTTTGACTGTCGGTGTATATTACGATATCGTCTCTCGATATCGTGTTCATCGATAGCCATTCAGCGGTTTCACGAATAGCCGTAATGTCTGCTTGGAAGACACTACAGTGATTTGGTAGTCTAAGGGACTGGCTGATTTGGAGTTGTTTCGAGAAAACTCCAGCACCTACTCCACTACCAGTCTTACATCAGTCGGTGTGGATCTCCATTGCGTTGTTACTCCGTTTCTTGTCTGTTCGGGATTTTGGTTCTGCATTCAATATAGAAGTCTGCGACTGGGGCTAGATAGTCTGTAGATTCCTCCAGAAAATTATCAGGCTGAGTATGTGTGCGTGACCTACGTTTTGGTTTCCCCACTGTGAGATTTCTTTGAGTCGTAGCGCCGATTTTGCTGCAAATTCCTTGCCACAGATGTCTATTGGGGTGAGCTGTAATATCGTTTCGAGGGCTGCGGTTGGAGTGGTACGCAATGCGCCTGAAATTGATATACACGCCATCCTCTTGATGCTGTTGATCATTTTTGTATAGGTTGACCTGTTTTACACCGGCCACCAAACTAGTACACCTTTTAGAAGTATGGGCCTTATGACGGCGATGGATAACCATCTCATGGTCTTTGGTTGTTTACAGTAACGTTAATCGGAAATGATCTGTTATATCCTACGAATCGGGGTATAAGTCACCAAGAGTTCTCTATTCATTTTTTTTTTTACAAAAAAGGCGTAAACCTATTTGAACATGTTTCCATTCCACCTTCATACTGGGCTCTTTTCATTCTACTTTGTCAACCGATGTAATCATTCAGGAGCTTACAACAGGCTGACAGCCTTGAAACATTCAAATTCACTTAAGAACTTCCCGCATTACAACGTGCCATCAGTAATAGTCCCCGTCGCATTGTAATCGGTCTCAAGCGCGCCCATCCCATTGTAAGCAAATCAAAAGTTAAACATCGAAAAATGGGCTCCGTTCAGCTGCGATCAAATTTACATCCAATTATTTAACATAAACGAAGTAAATGTAAATGATATACAATTTTAAATCATCGTCAACAGAGCACGGCGTTCCGCGGGCGTATCCTGGGAAAGGATACCCGCCACTCCGCCTACACATGAAGAGCCGTAGCTACTGCCGATTTTCTGCTTTATTTGATTTAATTTCAAATGAAAAATGGAAATGAAATGACAACCGAATCATGTTGTCAACTGAAACACACCACCTCATGGCGGCGAATTCCGAACACGTTTTTCATTACATTAATGCTTGTGGGTGGCAGAGGTAAGGTGGCAGAGGCGTGCCGTTGTGCGGCAGGACGATCCACAGGAGTGCCATCATAAAACAATTCTTCGGGCAAAAGTGCGCAAATAAAGATGATAAGTTGCGATTGCTCATTAGATTGGAACTTGATTTATTGGAATTGTTTCTTGGTCTCACTTGTGAAATATGTGAGCTGCTATAATTTATAGGAAAAAAACAACAAGGGGACTCGACCCATGGCTGTAGGAACGGTGGAGAGGGAAATTTATTCAATTTGATGTCATTCGGGGATTGGAAAGTATTTTTTGTCATCCATCACTGGAAGTGTTTGACTCTGACGCTGGTTCCGCTTTCCAAAAGGAAACCTCCATCGCTCATGATCGATCAAATCGTTCAAAGGAACAAATTTCTAAATCATCGTTAATTTGTAAAGAGAAGTGCTGCAAATTGGTGAAGTAAGTCGAAATTTGTCTTCGACATTTTTCAAGTGTGGGGCAAATAATAATAATAATAATAAGAACGGCGGCGCTACAGTCCGAAGTGGACCTGGGCATAACTTCTCAGCAACCACTCGTGTTGTGCGTGCTATTGTTCTCTCACGAGTGGAGGGGACCTACAGTTTAATGCTGATTCCGAACGGCGATATTGAAAAGCTTTTTCTAGACAGTTATACTCTTTGAGCATTGTCAGTGACTCGAAAGAGGTGAAACTGTAAGGTGTTTTTTCGAGATTCGAACCTACGACCTCGAGCGTAGGAGTCGACGCACCTACCCCCTACGCCACGGCGCCTACGGTGTGGGACAAAGCTTAAGCGAAATCGAGATCCTTTCATAATAAGATTACTGCTTTCAGGACCCGCTATGGTTTTCTGTACAGTCAGGTGGCAACTCTTAATGAAATTTCATGGTTTTCCAAAGGAAGACCAGCAGGCGCTTCTGTGATGAGGAACCTACATCATCAGCTCTCACCTTATCAGCACGGAATAACTGCCACCTGATCCGAGCAAAAGCGTCATCGTCTTCTTCACAGGCGTCGCAGAGGGTTTCATCGCTTAGTCCAAGCACATTTAGGTGTTTGGCGAAGGTATAGTGCCACGCTAATACGCCGGTAAGTTGTCTGCAGTCTTTTCTGTTAAAAGATAATAAGGAAGTCGCGGATTTCTTACAGACGTTGGGGAGTCATGCCACCTCCAGTTGTGGTCTCGAGAGGTCCAGCCATCGATGGAAGCCCTAACCAAGGACGCAGGCAGTCCTAGCGTAAATTCAGGTCCTTGCCTAGCAAGTTCATCGGCGATCTCATTTCCTGTGATACAGTAGTGCCCCGGGACCCAGACAAGTCTTAGCGAATTTAAGCTACCGATCAAATTCAGAGAAGACTTGCATTGGTTAAGCAATGCCTTAAACAGACCATGGCTATCGCTACAGACACAGATGCTTCACCACTTCGACCTATTCTTCACAATATAGCTCGTAGTCATTAAGATCGCATAGGTTTCCGCTTGGAAAACCGACGTAAATTTACCTAACGGGGTGTGCAGTCTAAAGTTGTCACTCTCCAATAAGGCACCAGCGACAGATCCTTCACTGGTCTTGGAGCCGTCCGTGAAGATTCGACTACATTCCTTTCCTGACTCAGATTCTGGCCAGAGCCAGTCCTGAGTGCAGGAAAAGTCGACTTTGTATGTTCGTCGCAGCTGGAGTACAGGTGTCCGTGCGTCAGACGGCATATGCATCAGACTGGGGTCAGAGGAAATGCGATGCGCAAGGTCATCGAAACTCAAATCACTTCTTTTTAAACGGAAGATGGCCTTGAGAGTACACCTCATGATGTGGACATCTAGGGGGGGGGGGGGGGGGGGGGGGGGGGGGGTACATTCATTACAACATACACAGCTGCAAACAAAGATCCACACGAACATATGCGAAAATATCTCTAAATTTAACAGAACACAGAAAATCGCTTGCATCATACCCAATCGCTACTCATGCCTGCGGTGTGTACATTGCTTTTGGGCATTTACGAGGTGAAACAAATGTGAGAGATATCACTGAGTATCGTATCGAGCGGTCGATCTAAGCATAGAATTTATTTACGAAAATCTACCAAACTGCGTTTTCAGATCCTTAGATTCCGCATGTCGATAATTTACCGTTTTTAGCCCAATATCTCCAAACCGACAAGGGCCAGAATGTTTGACTTGTTTTAAATCAAAGTACTCATGCTTTAAAAATGGGAGGTGAACGCATTGAATCCGACTTTGGAGGTTCAGATTTTTCAAACGGTGATGTCCACTTGTTCGCATGAGATTTCTTAAAACTGAGCAGTTTTCGAAAAATTTTGGAAGACGTTTCCTAAGAAATAATTAATTTTTCACGTTTTTGGGTGTGGAAGCTCTTATTTTGCGATTGATTCAAATTCAACAACCCAATTCGGATAGCTTTTCGTGTTTCAATACTGGTGGACATTACCTTCTCATAAGAAGAAGTCATGGCGTACGGTTGTCCAGTATGGTTCAACGTGAGTCCTTCCCAGATGGAAAAGATGAGTCTGTTCGAGAGGCAGTGTCTCCAGGCTTGTCTCAAGAAGTACAGAGACCCAGAATCTGAGTACAAGAAATTCTATTCCAACGAGTTCTTGTATAACGAAGCAAACGTGAACAGGGTGGATAATTTTATTATCGAGCTGATTCGAAGACACGTTGCACGAGCCATGACCTCGGAAAACGAGCTAATATTTGGAGCTTTTTTTCGGATGATTTTTGAAACTCTACTGGAGCACTCAAACTCAAAACTGGTTCATTTTAGCAACCTACTCCAGTGCCGTTAATTTTTTCCCAACTGCAAATGGTGACTGGATCAGATTCGATTTCACTGGGATTCGAACCTGGGAACCCTCTAACTTCGGGCAGGCACTTAACCAACTGCGCCATTCAGTCGTATTATTTGGAGCTTACTACTTCGATGAAGCATATTATGAGAGCGCCCGCCGAAGAGGATTTATTCCACCGGAAGCGTTCTTGTACCATGACCGGATTGGCTTAATCCAGGATATGGATAGGCGTCTCCTCTATGAAGACGATGTCGCAAGAGTTAATCTGGATGATCTCCAGTTCAGTAGATCCATCCCTGTTCTCAGAACGGAGTGTGCCAAGGTTCGAGGGCTCTAGTGGTGGTTGCAGCCCCATAAGGTGCCCCAGCTGTCGTCAGCTTAAGCAGCTCACTTTTGGTCTCTTAAGGCCAACTTACATTTAGGTAAGGACATTAGATTAGGGTAATTTTTAGAAAAGAAAAATGTGAAAAATCCAAAAATTAAACAAAAAATCGTAAAAACAAAAAAAAACTAAAATAAAAAATTAAAAAAATGTTAGACAAGTTAGCTTAGGTATGTTTAAGTTAGTGTTAGGTTAGGTTAAGAATATAAATAAAAAAATGTTTAGATAAATAAGTTTTTAATTAATTTGTTCACAATAAAAGTATTTTTTTTAAATTATATTATTTTTTTATTATTAAAATTATTATATTATTATAAAGAAAAGTATGTAAAATATAGAAAAAGAAGCCGAAAATGCAAATTCCTAGATTAATTTAGAGTGCCCGCATAGGACCAGTAGGATAGTATAGGAATCCCATGATTGTATATCTAGTTTCCTAGAATATAAGCTTTTGTTTTTAAAGATACAAATAAAAAAATGCATTAAAAAAGAGATTATTTAAATTCTTTTATACAAAAATTGGGAATTAGAACAAAAATTTTGGGTGCAATTCGATTTCGATTTCTTTGAAAAATCACAAATATGTGCAGAGAAGATAGGGGAATCAATTTAAAGGGTTGTCATCTTAAAGAAGGATATCCGTATATGTCAAAAATCACCAAACACGTGGCATTAACCTGTGATAATGAAGTGAACAATTTTAAACCAATTCTATTCTCAAATCCCTTACAACTTTGCCCCAGGGAAGTGGTCGTTCTCCCCTTTTGTCACTCCCTTAAGCATTTTTTTGTACTCCCCCATCATACAAAATGAACGGCTTAACGTGAATGCCATTAAGAGCGAATTCCTTTAAGAGAGAAGAAGCACAATTGAGACGTGTCCAACTATCACGCCATTTAGGACGTTGAGGAAATTTCACTTCAGGTCATAAGATTCCCAGACGGGGCTGAACCCTCAAAATGGTGAGTAATTTGAATCCGGTGGCTGATGCCGTGGCAGACGGAATCAATTAAATTTGATAGCGCCGCCTTTGACAACTCGAGTGCCGCGTTTCGTGCTGAACTTCGTTGACTGCGTTAAAGGGTGTACTCCCCCTCGAGACATTTAAACTAGTTGACGAGACTCCTTTAAAAGTGATGGAGTCTGCTGGAGAGCTGCGACAGTTTAAAAGTGAGACCAAAAAGGGATCTGTTGCTTTTGGAGTTGTGGCGTTATTGGTTTACTCTTGGGGATGGTACTTTGGAGGGTTTGACAGGGGAGATGGTGGCTGAGGGGTTGTGAATTTGTTAAGGTTTTTGCAAATAACCAGCCAAAATAAGGAAAGATTATGGGGGAGTATTTATTCGACAGAATATCCTCGACGCCGATTGTTAATCATTTAACTTCATCAGCTCCTTCCTCTCCTTCTGAGCATCAGCTGAGAAAGTATTTTGCAAGCTCGTCGATGATTGTCATTTTGCTCAACATCAACAAGTCCAATGCATTGGAAGACAGTCCGTCAAAAACCCATTCATCATCTGTTCCTCATCAATTTATTATCGTTTCGACATTTTGCAGAAAAAAAAAGAAAAACACTTGGCAGACAATTTAATTATTATCACCATCCAAGGCCACACAAGCTGAGTCTGCACCCATTTGCCATCCGCTTTATTGGCATACTCGCTCCCCAGAGCCGACACAATACATCATCCATTAAGATGTCAAATGCAATACACAAACTGTTGCTCCGTTCTGCTGGATGAGCAGCAACTTTTCCTTATGACAGGACGTTCCTGCTTTTTGCGGGTCTCCTTTTTTTCCCCGACTTGGCACGAGCCATCCAACCATCGAAAGGATGCTCGCATTGAGTGCGATCGAAGATAGAAATCTCATTATGAGTATTCATGGTTTTGTGAGAACTGTATCTTTAAGTCTGTTATCGGGCGAATGTGGCACATCTAGGTACGGATGATGTCCTCTGTCTCACTTGTGGGTGACGGCAGATGTGGTGTTCGGTGGAGACCCACTTGATGTCCTTTGGAATTCGAATTGATTTCCGTATCTCGTTATGAATATGCCCCCAATCCGCCTTTTGTCAGGAGGACGGCATAAATCACATCCTGACAGCGGCAATAAATGTAAACTTGAGTGTGAACATCGCACTGAATGAATGGTGGGCGGTGATTGAGCAAACAGTCGATGTTCCATTGATTTACTCGTAAGGTTTCGTGATGAAATGTAGGCGGACTCCCAAAAAGGCAGGAATACTCGTATGACGCAAATCGAAAATGTCACGTATACGCCGACGAAACTGAGACATCTTTAAATGGATTAGCGTGACTTAAGCATAACATGTTTGAGAATATTCAACGCGAGCGTTGATTGCGGAGGAAGGGTTGAGGATGGAGAAATTAAGCGGCTATAGAGGGATAAGGGAGAAAACCTAGAACAATCAACCAGAATTTGCAAAGAGGATTTGTTATGGAGCCTGGTTTTTGCAGATCTCATTAGATTGTGAAGCGTACGACTACACTTCGAGAGAGGTGTATACGTAGCAGTATTTTAAAGGAGTGGGTATGAGTAGGAAGTTAGGTGGCTTGTCTACCTTGGATCATACGCAAACTCCACAAACGACATCTTGGTGGATATTTGACGTGGAATTACCCTTGGCAACCGTTGTTACTTTGTCTACAAAAACGGAACCTTTATAATTTCGGTGTGTCCGTCCGTCCGTTCGTCGTGTCTGTCACACTTTTTTATCTCCGAAGTTTATAAAGATATCGGCATGAAATTTTGGAATTAGGTACTTCAGGCCTAGATGTCATTACCCATGCACCCAAATTTAAAAAGTGGGGTAATTTGGGGGTGGCTCCAATGCAGGTGAAGTTGCCATTAATTTTGAAACATTGTCGCACCCCATCGAGTTATATATCAATCGACAGATCTTTTAAAATGAGGTAGAGGTTTAATTCCACAGTTTTTGATCCAAAGCTCCATTAGAAAAATATGGAGCCCCAAAGTTTTTTTTAATTGACGGCGCAGTTGGTTAAGTGCCTACCCCAAGTTCGAGGGTTCCCAGGTTCGAATCCCAGTGAAATCGAATCTGGTCTAGTCACAATTTACCGTTGGGATCAAATTAACGGCACTGGAGTAGGTTGCTACCTGGCAGTGCATTGGACCAGTTTTGAGACTGAGTGCTCCAGTAGTGTTTTAAAAAACCTCCGAAAAAAAATTCGTTATCCATTTGGTCTGAGGTGTTACACAACGTGAATGAGTTTTGATTCAATCCATAAAATAATTCAGAATTTTCACATGTCGATTGACTAGTCACTTATTCGACACCATATTCGGCACATAACCACGCGCCGAAATCGCTCGAGCACGTAAGTCCCCCCAGGAGGTTTTTGTTCGTTGTATCCCACATTCGGACCATACCCCCGCCAAACAATCGCATGCCAATCAATTGGCTGTAACTGAACTAGCTGCCGATACACCAAATTGTCTGTTAAAAAGCATGTGACGGCAGAACCAACCACCCCCCCACTGTGCAGATCCACGACAAGGATACAGATACCCCGATTCCCCCCCCAAATATCCGGACACATAAAAGTTAACAAACTTCAAATTCTTGCATTCCGCTTGAAATTCAGCAACATCCCCACGCTCGGCAGGGGATGAATGATGACCGTAATGCGTCGCCTGAGGCGCATGCATGCATGAATGACGCTCTCCCCACAACGACCTGCATCCCGTCGCTGCATCATGTGCTTAAATTTTGTCACGCACACACCAGCAGTACAGGCAACTGTCAATAATCGTTATTTCCGCATGACACTTGAAATTTTATCATTATTGTTGGGAAGTGTGCCGCAGTTAAAGCAACAAGCCCAAGCCGGCGCGGCGCCATTAATGACGCTGCCACGTTTCAGAGTTCCGGTCCAGGGTGGACGTTTCAAAACGACCGGTCATCCTCAGCCGCCAGCAGCTGCTGGAGTCGTTGCATTTTTTGTGTGCTTCTCGAGCGTTATAGGATCGTAAAAATTTAAAATCAATCGATTGGGTCGTGAGTGGGCGGGGTGAGGGTGAATACGTACATCGAAATGGTTCCCACTAATTGTCCTCGTAAAGGGATAAACTATCAATTATCCTCATTACATGCATGTTGGGGGCAATACAATTTCGAGGATGTTCGAGAGAATTTCCAGCCAACTGATGGTTTTTTGCTTTTAATAGCGCCTCGCAGAGGACAGTCGCTTATGCTTAATGAGATCCCTGGGGTCCTTCAAGGAATATAAAGAGTTATTCGGTGTTAAGCTGCTGGAGCCGAAGCGGGTGGACATTCAGTTTACATCGTATATGCGAAATGATTTATAACAGAGTCCTTGCTGAGGGGATAATGGGGACAATTAAGAGCATTTACGTCTGCTTACGGCGGGATGAGCTCTTTATCGATTGCTGGGTCCCAGCAGACGCTCTGATGCTGGATTCTTATTTGACATCATTTTCATGTGGCCTCAAGAGGATAATTGATATTTTAAGAGCTTGATGGCTCCGTTTGGCCATGATGAAGGGTTTGTCTCTCGGGAGATTGTTGCTGCCACACGATCTCTAAAATATTGCGTCGAAACTGAAATATTTAAAGTATGCCCAAGCACACCGCTCACATAGCATCCTGCACAAGTTCGCAGACGAAGTCAACTTTTGAGGTGAAGTGTATATCTTGGATTCGATAAGTCCAAAGGCACACGTGCCGGTGAAAGACATTAAATCGGGGTGAAAAATCGATTTCATCGACTAGATGATGATTGTGACGAGGTAGCGATATTGGTGACGGGGTGAAAGTGGTCAGCAATAAAATATAGAAATCGTGATGTGCACAAGAAGGAGGAGGAAGCAGTGGATTGGTAAGACTTTACTGGGAGAACGAACCGAAGCGCGCCGTGAAATGAAACGGTGCAGCGAAATAACGCCAAGTAAAATAAATCCAAATTCCAAAATAGCGCCGAAATCCAAAATTCGTTCGGCGCTATTTCACAGCACCAAATGAAACCCCCTCATCTGCCTAACAGACTTGTAGCAAAAAAAGTAATCAACCATTTTAACAAAATCCATGCGGAGATCTGATGCAGAAATCGAACGACTTTTGAAAACAATGAGGACTAGTATAAAGCTAATAAATAAAAAACGATCCGCCGCACACCACCTAGGACAAAACGTTACTATCGACAGCCACAATTTTGAGTTAGTGAAGGAGTTTATCTACCTCGGGGCAAACGTGAACTCCACGAACGACATCACAGTGGAGATCCGACGTAGAATCGCCCTTGGCAACCAATGCTACTTCGGTTGGGCTCAAAACTGGGCTCAAAACTCCTGACTCGAAGGACCAAAATCATGCTCTACAAAACTCTTATTCGCCAAGTCCTATGGAGACGAAAGCTGGACACTAAGCAGAACTGCGGAGCCGATTCTTGGTGCCTTCGAAAGAAAAATTCTACGTCGGATATATGGTCCCATCTGCGAGGAAGGCGAATGGAGGAGAAGACACAACCGCGAACTCTATGAGCTGTACCAGGATGTGGATGTAGTCCACGAGGCAAAATCAGTTGACTGCACTGGCTTGTTCACATCGAGTGTATGGACAACAACGCTCCAGCTAAGAGGGTCTTCGAATCCGAGCCTCCTGGTTCGAGAAGGAGAGGAAGACCGAACCTCCGGTACAAAGACCAAGTCATCGCGGACATAAGACAGCTTGGTCTTGATGACTGGAAGCAGGGTGCCCAGGACCGTCAACGATGGAAGGCAGCGATTCATCAAGCTCAGACCCTACATGGGTCGTAGGCCTACTAAGTAAGTAAGTAAGTAAGAGACAGAAACAAACTTGTCGCAGTCGCAAAGGTGCAATCTGATAAAGGGTCTTTCATTAAGCACTTCCTATCTTCAAATTAAAATAAAACAAAAAATGTGGGAGATATCATCGAATTTTTTTATTCGTTTGAAAGACCTATTGATGCCATTACGTACAGAGTATAACATCATTTAAATGTCTGCCACGGTTTCTCTTAGTGCCGCACATCCGAAATGTCCAATTTTCCATGACTCTACCGCATAAATCAGGTTGAATTTGGACGATGGCGTGGGTTATGTTGGCTTTGAGAGCCGCTCTGGTTTGGGGCTTATTCGCATAGACCTGCGACTTCAGAAATCTCTACATGAAAAAGTCTAACGGGGTCAAATCGCATGATCTCGGTGGACAGTTCACATGAGATGACCATGGTCAGTTTCCAACTGCTCCAGAGCCCATTCAGGGAACACACGTCGTTGCCTGTGGCCGAGTCGTTTTCCTTCAGCTCCTGGGTCAGTTGAATTTTGTACGGGTGCAGGCTCAAGTCACGAGAGCAGGTAAAATTCGCCAAGTTGTGGTGTGGTCTGAGCAGTTGATTAAGTGCCTGCCCCAAGTTCGAGGGGTCCCAGGTTCGAATCCCAGTGAAATCGAATCTGGTCCAGTCACCATTTGCTGTTGGTATCAAATTAACGGCACTGGAGTAGGTTGGTACCTGGCAATACAATGGACCAGTTTTGAGCCTGAGTGCTCCAGTAGAGTTTCAAAAATCCTCCAAAAAAAAATGGGGTTGGGAAAGGCCGAGTTCTTTTGAGCGAGGCGAAATTGACTGCCTCGGATTCTGCTGCAAACACTTCCGGATAGCGGCGACGTTGGTACGAATCTTGGTTGATCGTTTGCTGAACCAGTGGACTCAAATTCATCCACTTCACTGTGAACAGTCCTCTCGGTAGGATGATTATGGCGACCGTAAAATGGACGAAGCTCGCGGAACGTTGCCCGAACAGAACACCCATTTTCATAAAACAATTTTATTATTCGCACGAGTTGTGGAATATTACAGATAGACCATGGTAATTTGGCAAGACAGGTTGAATAAATGACAGCTAATTTGACAGATATGGCTTCAACAATTTGACCGCTATCAACTGCCAAAGTTCGAAAGTCCCTATTGGAAGACCCTTTGGATAGGAAAGAGCAGACAAAAAGGTAAAGATGAAAAAAGTTCTCGTGATACTTCAATGAGCCGTTAGTTTCAATAACGAGTACATGGTTGAACGTCAAATTTCTTCTTCACTTTTCAGGATTTCGAAGCGTTGACAAGCGTGCCATGCAGACACAAGCATCTGCCCCTAGCCTCTGTTAACGAACTCCTACTCTCAACTCCCCGTGGTGAAATCCGGGAACCGAGCACCCTTGACAGATGACGGGGTAACCAACCCTCGTGGGACGTCTGGCCGGCTGTAAACGAGAAAGGGGGGAGTGTGAGTCTACTTGGGCTCATCGGTCTTTTTAGGATGGCGGCGGAGGAGCTTATCAGCTGATTGGCCAACGGCGGCGTCCACAACTCCAGTCACCAGGAGCTATCTGGTTTCCATGGTAAAGTCGGGACCCTGGAATATAGATAGCAGCGGATGAGCCCTTCTCTTTGGGCCAACGGCGCCGTTCACAGCCTGCAAGAGCCTACCGACACCGGATCCTTCCGGACCCCTTTGTCCGGGGGCTAAACAAATGAACCTGTCCGCCCAGTTGGAGGTTGTGTATTGGGTTAACTTCCTAATAATAACAAAAATGGCGGCGCTACAGTCCGAGGTGGACCTGGGCCTAGCTTCTCAGCAATCACTTGTGTTGTGCCTTCTCTCACGAGTGGAGTGGTTAACTTCTTGAACACTTAAAAAACTGAGTTCAGAAACAACAACCTGCCTCGAATATGGACACCTTTCAGGACGAACTCCTCTATATCAGGACTATCATTTTGATCATAGATGTTTTATATTTCCAAAAGAATTTTATGCATTAAAGCTGCAATTCGATGTCCAGTTTTGAGGAATTTAAAGCAGAAATAAAGGGCAAAAGTACCCCCTCTTGGACAAGTTTCAACGCCCTTCGTTGCTCCTTTCGGGTCTCTGGCCTCATATTTGGTTTCCCAATTTAATCATTCGAAGTGTGCTTTTCAGTTGAGGACTAAGAACAGTTCGACTAAATTTTCTGTAAATTCATTACAATGATCATCTTTCAGTTAACCTCATCATCTTGTGGAAACAGGAATCTATCCTCCGACAGCCCGGCACAGGATTTCTCTTGCAAATCCAATCAAACTCTCCAGCACTCAGGAGAGACCGGCGCTTGTTCATCGAAGTAAATCTCAACCGTATCTGGACTTCAGGTCAATGTACCGTAGCAGACAGCACTCAATTTTATTTCCGGCTGTCTGGAGATAGCCATCGTCGTCCATAAAACCAGGTGCCAGCAGACAGACGCTGACCTTTACCTCGAGTGGCTATGAGCGTGAACAAAATGGAATTACCCTTAAATAAATTGAACTCATCCAGTCAAAGAAAATCGATTCCGTTTCTGCTTCATGCCTCACTCCGCTTTGAGGACGAAGCAGAAGCTCTTCGTGTTGCTTAAAAAACCGCAACACGTCGGGTATTTACGAAATTTTCACCAGCAACACATAAATGATTTAGAATCCACACATGCATGAAGAATGCCACAAAAGATAGACGAGTAGACGAAAAAATCCCATCCGTCTTGCTGGTGTTTCACAGCATCCACGGGCAAAGCACACATCACCACCTGACGTTGTCGTCACGCCTTAACATCATTTCGCCCCAAAACATCATTAGGATACCATGTAGGGGATGTAGTGTGTCTGTAAGTGCAGTGCCACTGCAAAGGTGTATAAACAAAACAAGGACGACGAGGAGGAGCGAGAGAGTGTATAAAAAAGTCATGAAAACGTGAAAAGGCTAAGTCGGTAGAAATGTTACAGACACGTCCTTGTTAAAGGATAAACAAGAAACACCACAAGCAACGGGAGGAGCATGAAAAGCCATATGTGTCCTCTGCCGCCCTTCCAGTTTACTCCTGCAGCGGATCCCTTCGGCAAGGGTTATCCTTGCTCACACACACAATTCATTTAAAAAACAAGCAAAAAACCTGAGCGCGTCAACGGTGTTGACGCCATTAGAATAATTATGAGCTACATCTGACTGCGAAAAAATACATTTTTTCCACTTTTCCTGCAAAATATCTACAAGCATGCAAGGTGATGAATATTTTGAGTTGCCAAAGGATGTAGTTGACTACAGGCGGAAGTTTACCACAGTGGGAGGGTAAGTTGACGGTTGTCTGAGGCTTAGTCACATCACGTCCAGACGCAACATTCGGAAGGGAAAAAGGACGAAATGAAGGGTTTGACTTGAGGTCGAATTCGTTTTGTATGCTCGCGATTAATTACCTTCATTTCTGAAATGCTCAACTGTGGTATAGAAACAAAGGGTTCGAAGGATATCGCGTTAGACCACGACTTATCTTAGTCTGTAAGACTATCTGGATTTCACCACATCCGATCCCGATTCCTCGCCTTAACTCTGACATCTTCTTACTGGAAATCTGGTTAATGGAATGAGTTTTCACACAGTATTGAACCAGAATGTCTTTGGTTTTGCTGATCAGAACCGGAAATTGGCACGCATGCTCCAGTCTCCCCATCCTCAAGACATTGACCACAAGCATTATCATCAAGAACCGAAGTGCCCATAATCCGTAGATAGTGGCATTCTCCATGTTTTTCGAATTTAGAACATTACTCTCATTACGGCTCTTAACAGCATTTTTCGTGACATTTGGTTGACCACATTCTTTGGTGCTTAGGTGCTCATCTCGGGCCCATATGTTTTTTTTTTTCGTATGATTTTTTGAAGCACTACTGGAGCACTCAGACTCAAAACTGGTCCATGTACTGCCAGGTAGCAACCTACTCCAGCGCCGTTCATTTAATCCCAACGGCAAATGGTGACTGGACCAGATTCGATTTCACTGGGATTCGAACCTGGGACCCGTCTAACTTGGAGCAGGCACTTCACCAACTGCACCATTCAATCGTGGGCCCATATTTTAGTCACCCACTCCCTTGCTTAAAGCAACGACTGCCTACGGGACAATGATCTCAGAGATTGATTACTTCCTAAGGAGTTCGCCTTTTTAATAGTCCTTGATCGCCACTTGTCCTTTTTCCAAAGTAACTAAATTACTTCCTAAGAAGTTCGCCTTTTTAATAGTCCTTGATCGCCACTTGTCCTTTTTCCAAAGTAACTCTAACATCCTCTTTAGATTTTACTACACTCTCGTATGCCAATGATGCTTGATGTCTCTTTATTTCACGCGTCTGATCACCGCCTGATTGATCACTGCAATAACAGACGTTATTCCCCTGCTTCACCCAGATAGGCAGGTTGGGTGCACTTAGACCAGAGTTGGAATTTGGGTCAATCCACTTGTCTACTTGTAGGAAACCAATAGCTGCCTTCCTGAGGTCGCAGACGCTCTGAAAGATGCAGGCTCCTAAAAAATTTCTTCGATTGGTCGCCAGAGCTAAGGAGGTAGAGAGAAGGTGAGAATTGTTCTTGATCTTCTCGTCTAAAAAGTTTCTGTAGAAATCGTTTGCCAAACCACCGAGTCTTCTAACATGTTCGCTTATGGCGTAGTGTCCACCATGGGGCTGATTATTGATCTGTAGACAGAGATCAGTTTCTTAGATGGTTCTGCGATCTAGCTTAGGTAGGGGTAGTTTAGGGGGCTGCTATTGAATTCATCAGCACACTTAGACCATGTTGGTCCATTGTGATACCCACAGTCAGACTACTACCACTGATCGACCGCTCCAGTGATAGTGCCGTTAATTTGATCCCAATGACAAATGATGACTGGACCAGATTTGAAAAACCGGATAAAAGCGAATTAACTTTGTTTTCACTGTGATTCGAACCTGGGACCCCTCTAACTTAGGACAGGCACTTAACCTACTAGCCCATCCAGTCGTTGTGCGATCTAGCTTAGACAGACAATTTTTTGGGTCCATTTGAATAGTATGGAAATCGAGCTAAAGCAATGTCATCCGCACAAGCGATCACCTTGCACCCTCCTTCTTTTAATAACTGTACTAACTCAGTAAAGCCAATATTCCATAACAGACGAAATAGAACTCCAGCTTGTGGTGTTCTTCTGCTGGCAAGACTTGTAGTAGCTACGTTCAGTACAGCTTAGACCTGCCAACAAGCAATAAGTTAAACAGCGCACCGAGTCCTTAACTTAATCTGGGCCTACAGTCCGGGGTGAGCCGGGTCTTAACCAGCAAGGGTCTCCAGCCAGCTCGGTCTTTAGCTATCTGCCTCCAGTTTTGCACGCATATTTGGTTGAACTCCCTTTCCACTTGCGTGCGTCACCTGAGTCGCGGTCTTCGTCTTCTTTCGTCGTTCCTCGGGAATGGATTCGAAGCATCGGAGCATTGGTTTCCATTCCCTCTACATGACCTAGCTGTCTTAATAGTTGGACCATCACCCTTCTAGCTAAGTCGATGTCGCTGAACAGCTCGTACAGGTCGTTGTTATATCTTCGTACCGAGTCCTGCGTACACAAATAATCTCCAGGTCGTTAGTGATAGCATATGGGTAGATATTACTAAAGGGTCCGAGATCGATAAAGGCTACCATAGTGTACATCCTTAGGGTGGAAGAATTTTTCAATGGAACACGTGAAAAAGTGCCAAGCCAAGCGGTTTATACTGATTTACAGTTGGGGAGCTAAAAATTCTTTGGGGTGCACATGGTTTTCCGACCTGCTTTTGGTGGGAATACTACATTCACTTGTCTCCATCTTAAAGGGATATTGGACAGACCTAGGAATCCCTTGTATATGATTTCCAGCAAGGGGAGAATCAGGTCTTTTGTATTTTCGCCGGTATGATACTATCGGGACCAGGGGATTTGTATGGTTCGAAGCTCCATATAGCCCATACAGTCCTTTGGTAGATGGAGCTATTTATTTGAGTTGCACTGTAATTGAAAGTAAAGGAGTGAGTTTTGGAACAGCTTAGGAAGTGTGTTTCTACCGAAATCTCTAGAGATTCCTTCCTTAAGATGGTCTAGGTGCCATCTTGCTTTATATAATAGCTGGGAGTAGCTGGGATGTGAAGAGGCGGCTTCTGAGCCTTGATTTTGCCGCAAAAACCGTCCAGGCCTTTCTTTTCGCTATTTTAATTTTAGATATGTAAGTTTTGAGTGCTTGCTCGCAGGAGTCCCAATAGAGCATCTCTTTGGCGGACTTAGCCTTAGCTGAAAGTTTGTCCTCTTAAATAAGATTGATCGGTATTTTCTACGCCAGACATTGATGGCACAAATAAAAGCTCTGAAATCATAATTCAAAATACGATACATTTTTTTAACACTATGGTAAACATCATGGAGTTCATTCGACTTACAAGAAAAAAGTACTGATTACAAGCGTCAAAAATGAGTGAACATCGTCTTTAAAAAAATATATCTTTGGGAAAAAAGTATTTTTTTTGCCTTTACCTATGATTTCAAGTTTTCGTATCTGCCGGTTTAAATATTTCTACAAATGTTTAACGAAAACTAACCGTTATGTCATACAATCATTGACACAACCATATGTACACTCCCTTTTTAATGCAGTTTTAAGCACTTTTCTCTTCTAAATTTGATAAATTCTTGAATGTTTATGCTTAGATTAAATAAAATACAGTACTTTTAAAGTATGACTTTAAAAGCATTTCGTGTCGTTTCTGGGTAAATCATGTGCCGAGTAAGTTCACCACTTCACCTTCGTAGAGGAACCGCATTGGGCGCCATTTGGGTTGGCTCGGAATCACCGAGCCATTTTTTTGTGAGGACGCCCTGGCAGATGACAGCTATCGGAAAACTTTCCTTTACTCAAATTTAATTAATTAAGGGTACTGGAGTTGCAGCAAAGGCACTGTTCCATCATACACGGTTCTTGCTATATTTTCCGGCTGAATAAAGTCAAAAAGTGAGGATTTCGACTTGCCGCACGATCTTATTTAAACCCTTTCGGTTTCTTCCTAGAGGGAAGGAAGCGGAAGAGATATAAATGAAGAGGTTAACGGAAGAGGTATAGTCGAACAAACCAATCACAACGCTAAAGGACACCAGCAAACGAAATTTGCTGAAATAATACCAGAATTCTGCGAAATTGTTTCGAAAAATGGGCTTAAAGAAGATCGAATTTGTTCCACGGCCGGAGGCGGCCTCTTGACCGACTTCATATTCCAAACTTAATGCTAAAGACCATACCTTCGATCAGTAAAATTTATACAATTTTATTTCATTTTTTTAATTATTTAAAAAAAAATAAAAAAATCTAAAATCACAAAGAAAATAAACAATTTGAAAAAAATGTAACTTAATAGGAATCGTGTTCCTTCATTTGTCTTTTTACTTCTCTCATCTCATCTCATCAGGGAGGAAGCTATGGAATAAACAAACATTTTGTGTATTCACTCTCTGTTCAAACACAAAGGATATCAAACGTCTTAAGCAGGAAGTAATCAAAAACATTACTTCCGTTGACAAATTAATGCCCTTCTTTGTTCAAAACCATGTCGAACCTTGACCTACACCAACACTTTTAACTACACTACTGGGTGAAGGTTCCTTGGGACCACTAAAGAAAGTCGAATCCTCACTGCAGTTTAAACCTGCGCACCTGAATCCCCCGGTGTCGTCCCCCAGTGTCGTGTTGTGACCTCTTTCACGTTGGAAAAGCATTTAAAATTTTAAACTTTCCAGAAATGAAAACAAACAAGTCCGTCGCCTCAATGAAACCACGATATAAATGTGCAGAGGATAACAATAATGGAAAAACTTTCCTTTTATCTTTGGCTCCACTGACTTCCTTTCAGTCCCCGCCCCACCGCCATGCAGGCGACCGGGAGAATCAGAAACTTTGCCAAATGAGATACTTAGGACTTGCGCTTGGCTTGATTGAGTGCCTGCGAACTTCTGTCGAAACAGAAACTGAAAGTGCCCAAACAAGCGTTTCCCCTAATCCAGCCCAATGTCCGGCAATTCCCAGACATCGGGACCGCTCAATAAATCCCGAAATTGCCACTATATCCACCCGACCAAGGGCGTCGTGTTTGCGCGCCTTAAGACACCTTAAAGTGTCTCACCCCGGCGAGGAGAGAAAAACTTCCACTTGATTAAATTATCCTTTGCCAACCCACCTGCAGTGTCTGGCGCTGCCACTCTGACGGCGGTGGCGGCAATATCCTTTGCATATTCATGTGTATGTGGTCACGTAATTATATTGCCACGCAGGTGTGAATAATGGCCGTACGTGCTGCTGCCGTACGTCCGTGGAGCAAGAAGTAATTTAATTCAGTGTGCAGGATAGTAACGCACACACTTAATGGTCTGGTGTGGGTGTTGAGGATGCCGGCGAACGAGTGCGAGTACATTTTTTCCCTTTAAGTGGCAGAGATGTGACGGGTTTATGGTAAGTGGTTATTGGACAAGGGTGCCACATAAATATCCTTAATGAGGTGAATCATGTTTTGAGAGTGGAGTTGAAGTGAGGCTTATCTCCGGAGGGACGTGTGCAAGGAGCCGCTTCCTGTTGATGCCGGATGTGCGGAAGTAGTTCCAGACACAGAGCCGTGAAGAGATATAAAAGCACTGTTCGCATTCATTAACGAGATGTTATTGCCACTCAGAAGGCGGCAGATGGCTCTGCGTGAGTATCAGTCTATTCGGGGTTGTGGATGTAGAAGTGCTTGACTTCAAATGCGAACGAGTTGAGATTTTCTTAGAGAAATTCCTGAGGGAGTACACGAACTGTGGTTGAAACTTAAATAGGAAATCAACTGAGATGATATTTTTCGATCATAAACTTGTTCATAGCTGTTGGGTGTGAGTTTTTGAGGACGTTGAAATTGAATCCAGTGTGCGCTGCGGGGTTGTGTGTTGTATGTGCGTTGACCCCTGTGGACTTGACTTTTAAGTCTAGGTTAGAATCCCAGAACAAGCAACCGTTCAGAGTCAGTATTGAACTGTCGGTCCCCTCCACCTGTCGGAAAACAAAAGCACGCACAACACGAGTAGTTGCTGAGAAGCTAAACCCAATTCCACCCCTAGCAGAAATCTATGGCCTGTAACTAAACAATTCAGTGCGATGTTTTGTTCTTCTTGCAGTCCTTGATGAATATGTATTCTTGGTCTGAAACACTTCATGTCATGAGGTTTAGTCAACTCTTAAAACACACGAGTACGTACATCGACAGGGTGATCATAAAATGCACGAATAAAACAGTGTCATTGCAGCTTTTTGCTTTGATTTTCCAAAAATTTAACTTAAAGACAGACACCAGTTACAATTGAAGAAATTAGGAGGAAAATCGAGGGAATTATGGTATTTTACTTCACTTATTTTGGTCGTGGTACAAATTCTGGGCATCTTTTGGACCTAGTTTTGTTTAAAGTTTAAGCTTAAAAACAAATTGGATGCAGATTAAAAAATGCACCAAAATCGATTGGTTGTTCGGAAGACGTAAAGTAATGTAGCATCAAATGCACGCGGGTATATGTATAAGCCCGCGACACAGACCATTCGGGGAACAGTGTCACGGTCAACGCCCGCACGAAAAGGCAAAATTAGTAAAGGTCATTGAACCAAAAGCCGCTGTGTTTCCATCATATTCGTTTCAGTAAGTTTAAAGCAATTGGAGCAAATTAAATGTAAGGCTCCCTAAGACTACTTACTTAGCAGACTCCCGAGCCGTGAAAGGTCTCTGCCTGAGACACGGTAGCCTTCCATGCCCTGGGGTCTCGGGCACGATGCTTCAAGTTGTCCTGCTCTGCCATTCGCAATAGCTTGGTCTTTGAAACGGAGGTTTGGTCTTCCTTTTCTTCTCGAACCTGTGGACTATGATTTGAAGATCCTCTTTGCTGGAGCGTTATTGTCCATTCGCTCGATGTGGCCGAGCCAGTGTAGTCTTCGTTTTTTGGCTTTTTCGACTACTCCACATCTTTGTACAGCTCGTAGAGTTCGCGGTTGTATCTTCTCCTCCATTCGCCCTCCTCACATACGGGGACCGAAAATTCGACGAAGAATTTTTTTCTCAAAAGTACCGAAAATATTGTCTGCTTTCCTGCTCATCCTCCAACACTCGGCTCCATATAGTGGAAGACCGATAATTGTTTGTTTGTTGACAGCAAATACTTGGTTTTGTCCTCAGTTCAAGACCAACTCGTTTCGCCTCTTCTTCAAGCTTTTGGCTATGGCCGCATAGCTTCTATAACGGCTCGCTGGGAGCGACCTATGATATCAATGTCGTCGTCGTAGTCCAGCAAATGTACGGATTTGTTGAAGACAGTGCCTTCTGTATTGACGTCTGCCTTGCGCACTATCTGTTGCAGTACAGGGTTGAATAGTCACACGACAGCGCATCTCCTTTCCGAAATCCGGTGCATGTTTAGCATAGTTCGGAGGAATTGTTCCCAAATTGCACCTTGCACCGCGTGTTTTCCAGCGTGACACTGCACAGTTGGATCAGTTTTCCTGGGATCCCGAAATCGGCCTGTCGGATCGGATGCTGCCATTTAAAAGAGAAAGTGTTGAAAAAAAAACTGTCAAAAATAAGTGTACATATGGTTGTGTCACTGACTGTTAGACATATTGACAAGTTTTTAGTACACATTTGTAGAAACGTTTAGACCGGTAGATACGAAAACTGAAAACAGTGGTAAAGGCGTACAAAATGGGACTAATTTTCCAATAATTCATTTTGGAGGTAGGTGTACACTTACTTTTGGCACCTGTTGTGCTAAAAACTTTGCTTTTGAATGAAATTAACTGCCTTATGTTTATCGTTATGTAAAAAAAAATTATTGTATGATTCAAGAGCTTTTATTTAAAGTATCAGTGTAAGGCGTAAATCATTCCGGTACGTCTTAATTTAAAGAAGAAACTTTCAGTTAATGAAATTCCACTCAATTTTGACGCTGACTGTAAGACTTTTATTAAATGAAAATAATGAAATTCGGATGCAATTCACGCGCTGAAGTCTAGTCTAAAATCGTATTCGAATGAACATCTCCAACTCACAGCTGGAGCGGTTTAAGAGAAACGGCATAGATTTTAGTTAGTTATGGTTTTGGCAAAGGCCACTTCTCCAAGAAGCAATTCAACCAGAGACAGCCCGTCCTGCACTCTCTTGGCACCTGCCCAGCACTTATGGGTTCAAGGAAGAAAATAAAATATCATATGCTTTAGATACGATTTATGCATTTGTACCGCGGATAAGCCCCAGACTTGGATAATTAAAATCGCGTACAAACTCAGTTTAATCTTCCAGGGAGCGCTATGTTACTCGATTGCGTCTTAATCCAAAAAAGACGGTTGACAAGAATTTTTTAAGCGTTTAATCTCGACACTGATGTTGTTCGTACGTTGTTTCCCATGACGTCCAGGTAGACGAGGGGTTCGCCTGCCAAGAATTTATAGCCGCCTATTATGACGATCTGGTCAAATTGTCAATGTAATGCGCCTATTTTGGATGACAGAATATACTTGGCTATACCATTGGCCTATTTTAACCACTTCTGTTTCAATGCAAACAAACGTTTCTTGTCCTTCAATAGGACATATCAATTTTGTATTTTGGCAGAAACGAAACCTTTGTTGTTATCTGTTAAAGCATCAGACATGGCTTACATTTTTATTAGTCCTCAAATGAGCAACGTTCGGAAATTAATAGCGAAATTTTGAGGGAATTGTCGCAGACAGGCTGTGAACGGTAGCAAATAAATTCGACTCAACATATTCAATAATAATTGAATATTTTGGTGACAGTGAGGTAGCGAATGATCGAAGTTCCCAACATAGCGTAGCCGCAAGTACTTCAATTAAAAATAAGACAAATTAGTCGATTCTATGCCATCCACAGGAATCGGGAGTCTCTCAATCCACATTCTGACGAATAATGCGATAAGATCTTAACGTACACTCTCACATAATCGAAGCAGCTGAAGATCTTACGTCTCTCTTATTTGAAATGCCGAAAATTATCCGATTGGGCCCTGAAAAATTTTGATAAAAATCCGCGGAAAAATCATCTTCTGCAGTTAATTTCAGTTTTGACTTAAGAGGCTTATCAATAAGCAATGTTTGCAGCATAACAAATCCACATGTACAATATTTTACGAGACACCATTGTATACACAGAAAGGGACCATGTGGCGTGAATTTAATGCCGGAGGTATGATTGGGCCGTATTTGTTTTGTTGATGAAAATGCTTTCCTTGTTGCGGATAATGGATTCTGCTATCATGCTCTATAGGAGGAGGACTATTTTTGGCCCTTTAATTGAGAAATTCTTCTGTAACAACATGAACATAGAATGAACTTAGAATGTTGACCACATCAACAAAATATCTTCTTTGCCAAGTGAATTAAACTCAATTGCAAATTGCAATTCCTATTTGAATTGAGCAACTCGTATTTTGTTCTTTACTTAAATTCTCACTGTATTCTCACTGTATTGCCTCCCAACACGAGGGAGACAATAGGACCTGGCAATATCAAGTTGCTTCACTGAGTGCACATACATTCTTGGGCAAAAGTATTAGGCATCCTTTAAGATTCGTTATATCTTCAAAAAGCAAAAAAATTAATGAAATGAGAGGAAAAAAGAAAAATCGTTTACAACCTCAGATATTGTGGCCGAAAAACATAAAATTCAAACTGATTACTTTCGATAAGTGATTTGGCAGCAAAGACAAAAAGATACGGGTGCCTAATACATTTGGCTAAGGATGTATTAATACACCCGTCTACTCTCAATGACTACCAATACTACGAATCAAATCAACAAATCAGCAAGTTTCCCAGAAACATGAGTCAATATCCTCTTTCAGTCTAAATGTTGTCTGAAGATGACAGTCCACTTAATTAGGCGAATTTTCTTTAGAGCATCTGACGAGATGAACAACCTTGTTATTCCAAGATATTTTTGAGAGTTATTTTCCCTCAAAAAGGATACATCCTTCTAAACCGTTGGTATGTTTCTATTGGGATCGGTTTGTATTGATTTCCTCCAAGAGCCATACCTGGTGTTTGATTAATTTTTGAATTGCCATCATTTAACTAGGAGAGCAAGTTTGGTCTGCGAATATGTATCAACTTGAAGGAGGCCAATCGTTCTAGGAAAAGGAAAAGATGAATGAGTTTTACAAACCACTTCGACGGATGGAGAAAGTTAAAATGGCCATTCAATGAATGTGATTGCCTTTTTTAAAGGTATGCTCTCACGGGAAAGCATTCATCTGAACTGTAAAAAGGGGCACAATTTTCCAGGAAAGGATTTAAAAAATGGACATGGATTCGAAGGAACATAATTGATTACATCTCCCTTTTTGAATGGAAGTTAATTACCTTTAAGGGAATGATGATCTTAGTTCCACTGCAATCCATTATTAGGAATCAGAAGAATTACTTTCGTTGGCGTAATCCGAGGTGGACCTGGGTTTCAGCCAAACAGCCTCTCAAGCTATTAGAATTGTTTGATAGCTGTCTCCAGTTACGCACAAGTTCGTTGTTCCTTTGTCCTACAGCCTCAAATTCAAAGAATCTGAAACTAGATTGACCACGCACTCTACATGCGGAAGCAATCTTAGGCATTTAATCAGTAGACGCCTGTCAAGACAAACAGGACACAGATCTTACGCAGGACTTTTCTCGCTTCTTTTTTGTTTTGAATACTTTCCATGCCCTAGAGCAGAGTTGCATTGATCAACGTCTTTCGAGAGACAACCCTGTTTGAGCCCAAAAACAGCGTTTCACCTCGATAACTTATTCGAAAGTTACAACCTTACTTAATTTAAGGTGGCGCTACAGTCCGAGGTAGACCTGAGCCTCAACCAACAAGCGTCTCCATCTAGCTCGATCTTTAGCTAGCTGCCTCCAGTTTTGCACGCATAGTTGGTTGAGGTCTCTTTCCACTTTCATGCGCCACTTGAGTCACAATCTTCCTCTACTGCGCCGTCCCTCGGGGTCTTGGTCTCCATTCGCTCCACAGTCTTAAAGCCACAGACTTAAAAACAAGCCCTTTGTGTACATTTATGAACCAAAAAAAAGTTGCACATACGCCCGAGTGTTGGAAAAACATCAATCTGCCACGAAACAAATAAACAAAGTGTACCTCAGTTTAATGGGATGCAAATTCATTCGAAGATCTATTACACTCTTTATCACAACCTCTTTGAAGACCCTCCCCCGATTGTCCACCTAACGCAACCACAAACGTCCTTTAATGCCTTTCACCACATAAAACTTTGTCTAGACAGCATATTTAAATTTTATCTCACAAACTTTCACGTTCACAGAGGCAATTAAAAAGATACAAGTGACCCCATTCAACATTCTAATTGCAGCCCGCTAACATACATTTAAATTTATCACCCACCTCGCATCTCAGTAACAACTGAATTAGTAGCGTTAAACCTTAGTTTACTATCGGTAAACACATTAATCGGAGTGGCTGCAGTAAAAGGATACTTGAGTGCCTGAGACTGTGCGGCAGAGCATCCTTTTAAAGTTTATGACCACGGACCCTCTTTATGTCGTCGCAAACAATGATGTCTGAGTTAGTTTGCTAACGACGGGACATTACGTGGGTGTGCTCACGATTATCTTTGAAAAAAATGTTTATACCCGCCATTAATCAGTCTTTGCGTAGCTGTTAGAAAAAAAAACGAACAATTTAAGCCGAAAAGAGTTGTTGAAATAAACCCTGAAATAAACTAACTCCCGCTTGTTTGCACAATTATTTTATGAAGCATTCGACTCCTGTGGGTGGTTGTGGATTAAATCGTTTTTCACATGCTGATCATCGCACAAAAAAAGTGTATTGACATTTTTTCCACGATAAACTCAATTAGTTTGTAAATATACTCATTCGATAAACAAAATTTATTGCATAGCTTGTTTATCCTGTGAGGGATGTTGGCAATGACAGTTCCAGGGCCCGAATCCTTGATGCATAGAAAAACCAAGGTAAGGCAAACAGAAGGTTAAGGGGTGAACTTCAATTAAACAGTCAAAAGCCAACTGTGAAGCTGTGATGTTATTTGTCAAAATTCTGAAACATGTCGTCAAATTTGTGCAAAGTAAAGGATGATTTTTTGAGGATTGATTTTCAACTTGGTAGCACTGTTCTTAGTGACAGCCAATTTGACAGTTGGGAATTGATATGATTCGAGCATACTTTGCCGGATAAGAAATTTAAGGGCCAACTATGGTGGTCATTCGCAGACTTAATGGAACTGAAGCAAACGAGCAAATACACAAAAATGATATACTGTAGCCATAATGACCACTTCGCTCAGTTTCGTTAAGTTCGTTCACTTTTGCTTACTTACGCGCAAGCGAAATAAATTGCTGCTTTATGTTTGCAAATGTCAGATAGTGTCCAAATTATAGCTGAATTCTCCTAAAATTTCTGTAAGCAATAATGGACACTTTGCAATTTGGCGATGCTTCTGGTTACATTCCGTTTGGTTTGACATAAGTTTAAGTTTTCGTAGTGTTATTTTAAGGCCGAACTATAATAGGCATGAGCTCGCATAAGCTAATGTCAAACACGCATGCATGAGTGAGCGAATACACACATCCCCATAAGAGCGAATATAATAGAGCTCACGAACAATTCGAAACATTTCGTTAAGCATGCACGAATTCAACAAGTGGCACACAAGCAAACAAATGTTTCGTTAAACATGAGCTACATATGCGAATTTGACAGATGGCACACAGCAACACAGAAATCCTATTACAGCAGGTGCGCAATTGGAAATTATTCACAATTTGTTAGGAAATAAAAGGAAAAACCTTTGTCTATATGATAAGAGGCACGCCTTATCATATAAATATATCATATATACATATATCTTAAACAAAAGATTAATTTGTTTATACGTTCGAATTGAGATTAAGTTATCGTTGAACGACATTTTACAATTGAATGAAACAAAACACGGGAAGAAATTCTAACAGATGGCCATGCGCGTATGTTTTCATTATGGCTAGCGTGTGTTTTGTGTAAGCATGACGAAACTTTTCGTTAAAATGTGACTTTAGCTCATGCGTGCTCATGCCTATTATAGTTGGGCATTTAGTCCCAGTTTACTTCGAAAGTCATGGTTCACTTCATGAAACTTAACGTGAAATGTATCATTTAGTGGACGCATTGTCCGCATTGTCAATAATACAATAGCACGCACAACACGAGTGGTTGTTGAGAAGCCAAGCCCAGGTCTACCTCGGACTGTAGCTCCGCCATTATTATTATTATTATTATTATAATAGTTCTACCGAGAGGACTATTCGCAGTGTGGTGGTTCAGTAAATGAAAAACAAACAACCGTACGATGACGCAACGAAGATCTGCCGAAAACGTCGTGCTGTCCGTGAGAGTGTGTAGGAGAATCCGAGGCAGTCGATTTCGCGCCGCTCACAAGAACTCGGCCTTTCTTGAATTGCCGTCGTGAATGGCCGTCGTGAATTGGAGCTGCACCCGTACAAAACTCAACTGACCCAGGAGCTGAAGGTAAACTACCAGACCATAGGCAATGCCGTGCGTTCGCTGAATGGGCTCTGGAGCATTTGGAAACTGTCCCTAATTTTCATCGTTGAGGACAATTTCTGAATGGATACGTCAACAAGAACAACAAAATTGTCGAATTGGAGAAGGTACCAATCCATATGCGATCCAAGAGCGTCCAGAGCACCCAGAAAAAATCACTGTTTGATGTGGATTTTGGGCTCGGTCCATATTTCTTTAAGAACGACGTTTGCCAGGTCATCACCGTTTAAAGCGAGCGTTATTGGTCGATGATTACCAACTTCTTTTGGTCTGAATTAGATGATATGGACACCAACGACATGTGGTTTCAACAGGACGGCGCTACGTGCCAAACAGCTCACGCCACATTGGAAATTCTGGACGAGCGATCCGAGCGCATCGGACGTGATGTGAACTTGCCACCGAGATCGTGAGATTGGACCCCGTTAGACTTCTTCTTGTGGGGATTTCTGAAGTTGCAGGACTATGCGAATAAGCCCCAAACCAGAGTGGCTTTCAAAGCCAACATAATCCATGCTATCGGTCAAATTCAGCCTGATTTATGCGCTAGAGTCATAATAAATTGAACATTTCGAATGCGCAGCACTCAAAGAAACTGTGGTGGACATTTGAATGATATCAGACTCCATGCATAATGGCATCGATAGGTCTTCCAAATGAATGAAAACAATTGATGATATCTCACACATACTTCGTTTTATTTGAATTTAAAGATAAGAATCGCTTAATGAAATACCCTTTGTATATTTTTTTCCTCTTGTACAACCCTGCCGTAAAGGAAGCGACACTGCGACTTAAAAAGATCTATTGTACCGACTGATTGGAGTTAATCCAAAATATTTTCCACTTCCTTTATGAAAGATAGTATATCTTTTGTAGTGGAGGTTTTCAATTCCACTGAAGTCAGTATTTCCCTATGAAGAATACGTTTAATTAACCAATGTAGTGCCGGACATTCACATAAATTGTGCTCGGATGTTTCTTCAAGACTTCAAGACAAAACCTACATTCCTCGGTTTGACACAACGCTTTGTATAACTCAAGTCGAAAAATTTTTTGATACACCTCAATTTAATTAAATATTCTTCCAACTTTTTCAAAGTGAAACGCGTCACAAGAAAATCAGAATCGCAACTCATCATAAACACTTGAACTCCTTCAGGGATTAGTTTAACCAATTATGCTAATGAAAACCCCTACAGATGTTCGGAGTTTAATACTTCACCCTTTAATTGCTTTTAAGAAGAATCCAGGCTAAGCCCATTGAAACAATTTGCAAACTGCTGGCGAACGTGCTAAAAGTTGAACAGCCCCCATGCCAAAGGAGCTGTGAAATTTGAATTCCAATTGACTGCCCGATTAAAGGATCTCCTTCGCCGAAGTTTCCCACGTGCGCAGAGGCGTGCTCGCCCAAGTGCGGGTTAGATGCACTCCAATTCCGTTGAAGTTGTCCAAAAATTAAGCTGAATCATCCATGAAGATTGAAAACTTTCAAGAGTGTGGTGCGATGGCCAATGAATCGAGATGATAGTCCTTGCAGGCTCTTCAAAAACCAAACTAACACCCCTTCAAGTTTAGCCGTGACTTTCCTCAAGTGCTGACTCTTCACACACTCAACCACCCTCTTCCGAAGCACTCATCGATCCAAACGTCAGACATTATCTTCAGACTGGGGCCCCTAATCCTGCGAAGGTCCTTCCAAATTCATCATGGTTCTCTGACAAATTCTAAATTAAATCTATCCATCAATGGGTGGCCCACTCATCGTGCGCTGTTGTGTGTCTAATTTGTAATGAATTTTCCCCAAATGTACGCATATCCTGCGGGAGAAAAAACACACCGGGTCCCGAAAAAGAGGAAAATTAAATTCTCATTTGGAAAACACTTGTTTGGCTGACAAACACACGAGCCGATGTGTGAAGAGATTCTGGCACGGTGTGGGACTATTTTTCCTTTCAATTAATACTTCATTACACGGGAGGAGATTTGCACGATCATTAACGGAGAATCCGGCGTTGAGGGGGCTAATGAAATGCGAATCGAAAGAGCTCCAGACTCTGCCAGGGATGGTGGTGGGAGCGAATACATATTAATTACTGGTGGTGTGATGGTGGGCGTTGAATGGGATTGGGGGACACGTGTGTAACTCGAGCGGTGGTGGTCATGGCAATTTGTCAGTCATGCTCTTCCCTGCTGCGTGGCTATTTGAGGTGTTGCAAAGCTGTCTTTTATTCGGTACGGTCAAGCCGATAAACAAATATTAAAGATGCGAAGACATTGGGCGGATGTAGTGTAGTTGTAGACACCTGAGAAAAAACTATACATCCGCCCAATGTCTTCGCATCTTTGATATTTGTGGAAATACGCCAAAATAGGAAACAAGCGTTATGCGCGGCGAAACAATGACTTTGTCACTCTGGACAGCGTGTTCATAGCGAGGTCCCCAAATCGAATGCTGCCAACACAACTGATGATTGATTTATTTCTGAAATAACTTCGTTGCGGCCTTCAGCGACTTCTACAAACAATTTGTCAGCAGCAATTGCTTAGTGCAGGTCCGATGCTTGAGTCGTTCCTCAAAGATGATCACACTAAACATCTAAGGACGTCCATAGAACTGGACGAAGCGCTGAGTAAAATGAGATCCTGAAATTGGACGATCAAGGACCATGCGAACGGTGTTGAATTTTGTGACACCCCTGAAGTATCTTCTGAACCAACACCATGCACTTCACCGAAATGTCCTGAAATCCATTAAAAGCTCAATGGGCTTTTTTCAAAGACCACAACTACAACCAAAAGGTCAGCCCACTTGGAGATGCGATCATCCAGAAGGTTCATCTCTTGTCGGACATCACATTTAGTTATGTAATCACCACCTCATCTAAAGGGTCTTTCATTAAGCGCTTCCAAACTTCAAATTTGAATAAAACAAAATGTGACTGAAATATAATCAATTTTTTTTATTCATTTGAAGGGCCTATTGATGCCTTTATGTATTGCATATAATAATATATAAATTGTTCAAATGTCTGCCGCGGCTTCTCTGGGTGGCGCGCATCCAATATGTAAACATTTCCATGACTCTGGCGCATAAATTAGGCTGAATTTGACCGATGACATGGGTTATGTTGGCTTTGAGGGCCTCTGCGTTTTGTGGCTTATTCGCATAGACCTGCGACTTCAGAAAACCCCACCAGAAAAAGTCAAACGGGGTTAAATCTCATGATCTCGGTGGCCTGTTCACATCACCTCCGATGCCCTTGAATCGCTCGGAGAGAATTTCCAATGTGGCGTGAGCTGTGTGCCGCGTAGCGCCGTCCTATTGAAACCACATGTCGTTGGTGTCCATATCATCCAATTCAGACGAAAAGAAGTTGGTAATCATCCACAAATAACGCTCGCTGTTAACGGTGATGACTTGGCGAACGTCGTTCTCAAAGAAATATGGACCGAGCCCAAAATCCACACCAAACGCTGATTTTTTTCTGGATGCATTGGATGCTCTTGAATCTCATGTAGACTGCTATCGTCCCAAATTCGACAATTTTGTTTGATGACGTAGTCATTCATCTAGAAATGGGCCTCATCGCTGAAGGTGATTTTTCGATGAAAATTGGGGTCAGTTTCCAACTCCTCCAGACACGACTGGATGGGGTCCCAGTTAGAGGGGTCCCAGGTTCGATTCCGAAATCGGTCCAGTCACCATTTGCCGTTGGGATCAAATTAACGGCACTGGAGTAGGTTGCTACCTGGCAGTACAATGGATCAGTTTTGAGTCTGAGTGCACCAGTAGTGTTTCTAAAATCCTAAAAAAAAAAAAAAAACTCCTCCAGGGCTCTTTCAGCGAACGCGCATCTTTGTCTATAGTTGGATCGTTTACCTTCAGCTCCTGGGTCAGTTGAATTTTACACTGGCGCAGGCCCAAGTTACAACACAAAATTCGCCAAGTTTTGGTCTGTGAAAGGCCATCGTTAACATCCCAGTCCAGACAAACAATTTACAAAAAATAATTGTTCACACCTCACCTCTTTCGAGTGATTGACAATGCTCAAAGAAAAAGCTCCAGAAAAAGCTTCTCAATCTCGCCATTCGATGTCGGCATTAAACTATAGGTCCCCTCCTCACATGTTCAACTGAGCGACGCGAAATCGAATGCCTCGGATTCCTCGGACAACGGCGATGTTTTCGACAGATCTTGAGTTTCGCTGACTTACGGGTGTTGGTTTGTCATTCACTGAACCAGTGGACTCAAATTTACCCACCACACTGCGAATAGTCCTCTCGGTTGGACGATTATGGCGACCGTAAAATGGGCGAGGCGCGCTGAACGTTGCCCGAACAGAACACCCATTTCATCATTTGCACGTGCTATTGTCCATTTGCACGCTATGTCCATTCATAGTGATTTGACAAGACATACTGAATAAATGACAGCCAATTTGACAGATGTAGCTTCAACAGTATGGCCGCTATCACTGTTAAAGTTCGGAATTTTCGGAAGATTGGAAGACCCTTCCTCCTTCTCACTGTAGATAGTGACCGCGCGAAAATGAAGATCTTCTACGATCACAAGCGTGCACTCTCGAAGGTGATCAACATCAGCAAACAGAGACGTGACTGTGTAGCCGAAAAAATTAAATCACAGTTCAAGTAAGAAGTTGCCTAAGCTTGTGTCTTCGGAACACTGAGACGAAAGAGTGCGTTCAACTTCATTCATGAGATATCGCTTGCCAACAAGTACCTGCAGAGATTACTCTCAATTCTTTCACTATTTTCGCGTCATGATCGCAGTGGTGTATTGCGTCTGTGATTCCACTTATTCGCTGAAAGCCCATGGTTCGATTCCGGGCACTCTAACTTTCACTTTTACGGCATCATCTCTCTCGAGTAGATAACAACGATCGGAGCCTATAAGTATCATCGTCGTTCGAAGTCGTCTTAAAGAGTAGCCCCCCTCCATTCTTGAAGAAGAAGAAGAAGAATAATTAACTTAATTTTCTCTTCTTAGGGCGCTACAGTCCGAGGTGGACCTGGGCCTCACTCAACATACCTCTCCAGTCAGCTGTCTCCTGTTTCGTACACCAAGCCGGCCAAGGTCCCCCTCGACTTGTGTGCGCCACCTTGTACGTGGACGTCCTCTGTTGCGTTGTCCCACAGACTCAGAGTCGAAGACTTTATTATTCAATAAATTTAAAAATAAATAAAATATTTTTTTAAATAAAAAAAATTCAAAAATCCTTAAGAATGACAACCATTGGTGTATGAAGAGCTACACTCCGCCCACTGATGGCCGCCTGACCCTCGCCTCGTCTCCTCACTCCCTCTCACCCTCCCCCTCCTCTACCGTCATCCCTACCCCGGTTAGATCCAGCACAGCCCGACCGTTTCACATCGCGTACAGCCACCAGCGCCATCATTTATTTCTGCCATCCCTCTGACAATGATTACCGCAGCCTTGGAGCACGTTTTCCAAGGAAAGTCATCATTTTTAATTTTTGGCAGCCATCTAAGGCTGTCCATTCAAAATACCCTCCCCACCCCCAAGAAGGCACGTGATTTCTTACGAAACCATTGAAGCTCTTTGCCCGTCAGCCCGCCATTCATAACCACCAAAGGCTTCCTTTCCGGGAATTTCTCTAAATAGACTGCCACGATGACAGAACGGTATGGATTTCTCATTTCTCCATCACCCTCGCGCACTGTTCCCGTGGCACATTTGCAAGTCGCCTGCACCGCCTCTGACATCAGCCACCTTGTCGTGTTTTAATTGCACGATAACTCATGAGGAGGCTTCACGCATCGATGAAGAAATACATGGAATAAAATATATCACCGGAGCAGGCTGCTTAACACGAAAATGCATAATTCATGTGTGCAGCTGGGAGACTCTGGAATCCCGAATCAGGTGCAAAGGATGCAGCACAGTGACCTCGTTGGGAATTGCCTTCTGCAGTTTCAAAAGGGAATTTAAAGTAGGTCTGCCTGATGATAGGGATGTAAATGAAGTTTTGCGACGAAGCTGTAAATTGCAAGTTTAACGTTTTCGAAATTGGGCCTCAATGGGGCTGAGTGAGTTTAGTTGGGAGTGACGGGTACCACTGGCAGGGGAGAGGTTTCGGGTGATTTTAAATTAATGCAGAGCGAGCGACTGAATCGATACAGAACGAGGCTACACAGGAAATAGGCTTGTTCCTTTCGGAATCTTAAGAACGACGGATGGAGGATTTGCATGTCTTTCACATTGACGAACGGATGTGAATTATGGATGTGCCCCAATTATGTCTACGTGCTCACAAGCAGGGAGAGGATATCTGTTCCATGAGGTGTGACATTCAGAGAGAGTGCTTGTAACTGTCGTCCTGAATTATGTACGTGTCCTAGATATTTTGGGACTGCATTTTTAAAATGCAGTTTCCAGATGATGGCTTCATTTTACCGAGAACTACAGCTTGAACGGGTTGCGATGCATTTGACACATACAATTTGTCTTCTGCCACCCTCGATGCCTCCCAAACTTCAACTGAAGTCGACATAGCCATCTATTTACTCTTTACAGATGCCTAAATTGAACGAAGTCTCTTAAAGTCATTCCTAATTCACAAAAAGGAGAGGACATGGAACAAAATTTACAGCGAACACGATGGTCCCTCTTGTCATAATTACGGATAACACGATGGACACACACACTGGGCTTGGGCCTACTTGCTGCAGTCACCAGCCGTGCAACTGTTCCGTCACGAGTGGCGAGGCACCTACAGTCTATGCTAACCCCGAAGGGTAAGTGTCTGCCCCGAGTTAGAGGGGTCCCAGGTTCGAATCCCAGTGAAATCGAATCTGATGCAGTCACCATTTACCGTTGGGATCGAATTAACGGCACTGGAGTAGGTTACTACCTGGCAGTACAATGTACTCAGTTTTGAATCTGAGTGCTCCCGTTATACCGTCCAAGCATTGTCAGTGACTCGAGAGAGGTGACGCCGTAAAAATGAAAGTTGATGTGTCCGGGATCGAACCCTGGATCTTCAGCTTAGGAGTCGACCCAATTTCCCACAGTGACACGTCCGTGTGCTTACTTACTTACTTAGCAGACCTACGACCCATGTAGGGTCTGAGCCTGATATATCGCTGCCTTCCATCGTTGACAGTCCTGGGCACACAGCTTCCAGTCATCAAGTCTGACGTCCGCGATGACTTGGTCTTCGGAGGTTCGGTTTTCCTCTCCTTCTCGAACCAGGAGGCTCGGATTCGAAGACCCTCTTAGCTGGAGCGTTGTTGTCCATGCGCTCAATGTGGCCGAGCCAGTGCAGTCGACGGATTTTTGCCTTCCGGACTATATCCACATTCTGGTACAGCTCATAGAGTTCGCGGTTGTGTATTCTCCTCCATTCGCCTTCCTCGCGGACGGGACCTTACATCCGACGTAGAATTTTTCTTTCGAAGGCACCAAGAATCAGCTCCGCAGTTCTGCTTAGTGTCCAGCTTTCTGCTCCATATAGCAGGACTGGCAGAATAAGAGTTTTGTAGAGCATGATTTTGGTCCTTCGAGTCAGGAGTTTTGAGCCCAGTTGTTTTGACAAACCGAAGTAGCATCGGTTGCCAAGGGCGATTCTACGTCGGATCTCCACTGTGATGCCATGTGTGGAGTTCACATTTGCCCCGAGGTAGACAAACTCCTTTCGTCCGTGTGCACCACTGGCTAAGCAGTAGCGCCGTTGTAACAGAGGAGAACGTTAGGCGACTATCCCTGTTGCCCAACAGAAACCTTAGACTGCTGTCCAGCGCCTCCGGAGAGCACTTTTGGCATAAGAACAGTCAAAAAATTTGCAAAATGTAGCAAGTAACTCAAAGAAGAGTTAGACCTCTTTTTTATAGAAAAATCCACCTCTAACTTTTGCAACATTTTGGTGGTCAGTCAAGTCATTCAAGCGATCAACATACCAATAGCTTCCAATTGCCCAATGGAACTCCAAGGTACCTGAAGAACTTTCCAAAGCTTCTCTCGCTTTCGACGACTCTTCTAGTTCTTCTTACTCACTTTTAAGTCGATACAAGTGAAGTTCCCAAACCATCATTAAACCAGCCTCAGGGTTGATTATTGGGACCGCGCTTCTGGGAAGTGAACTCTCCTCTTCTTTTTCGAATTTCCAACAATCGCTTATTCTCGCTTATTCTCCAATCATGGTACCTTCCACGCCATGTCTTGGTTTCGACGTTGCGGCGAAAGGTTTTCTGCTGCCATGCGACTACTCGGTGTTACTGACATTTGCTTTGAGTGCGAACAGCTAGACTCTGCACGGATTATTTTTGGAAATTCCATACAAAACCCCAACATATCTCGGTTTTTTGTGGGGAACCGCGTAATGATGCTTCCAGTTCGGGTTTTCTTCCTCACAGCGCACTCCTCAAAAATCAGAATCGCTCAACTTTCTGCCCAACTGCTCAAAGCAACAAGCACCCTGTGGCGTATGCTTGCTAAATTTACAGAAAAGCAATAAAAAGCAGAAAATCCGAATCCACCTCCAGGTGGGCCGAACTCATCTGTGTACCCACGGCTCTTTGGCACACATCAAGCCGAGCATGCATAACATGCCCACCCGTCCATGAGCACATATCAGTCCGCCCGAGCCGTGACCAGGTATCGAATTCTCTGACCTGTGAGTGGACCGAGCGGAGCCTCCCCCGGAGTTTTAATATCAAATGATGCGCGTATTGCAGATACTCATTTGGTATTCCCTTTTTCACATCGTTAATTCGAAACGAATATCACGGGAGGTGGTGTGGTGCGCCACCGTGGGTGAGCAGAAAATAAAAAAAAAACCTCGGATTCACAAGTCACAAGTCGATTTCGCAGGACCGCGCTCCCGCCATCCACCATAATTGGGTTGTTTCGCTAGTGGCCATGAATAAAATATTACTTTCGGTTGTCGCTGTCAAAGTGGGGATTACATGCATTTAAGGACACGGCGTGGAGGAGTATCGCATATCACAAGGATCCGGCAGTCATCCAGCGCGGAGCTGTGCAAATGACATGGGTAAACACGGAGTATGCAATCAAAGGAGTTGTGTACTTTGGGATGGAACCATTTTCACTTTGGCACACAGACGCGGTGGGAGATGAGAGATGGGAGATGGGCGAGCTGAGTGATTTTTACGCTCGCGTATGAGTGGATCCGAGGGAGGGATCCCACTTTTTTCCCCATAAATGTAACATGATTTCCCTTTCATCTCACTGCTTCCCAGCGGATCTTTGAATATTTAGGTCTTCGGAATGACTAATTGAAATTAGGCTTAGCTGCAGACGGATGTACGTTGAATGTTGGGTTATTTTTTCTTTCCTTTCGCTCCTGTGATTCCCGTGGGTGTGGGTGGATTTTAGGGAACACGAGAGATTCACTTAAATTAAAGGCGCTTGTTTCCCCGCTGCTTACACATGTGGAACAGGGACTGCTCATCCATGATGCTGAACGCCTGGGCGGGTATCTCCTATCTGAGAGGGGAAGTCTCTAATGGGTCAAGAAGGATCAAGCGGGGAGAGAAGATCTGGTAGAGGAACCGTGCCTTACGATGAAAATTCAACAAAAGCCTTCGAAATGGAATCTATCAGGGAACTTTCTCCTGTGGGAGTATGCACAAACGTTGCCTTTTCAAAGGATAGTGAAATAAGACAAAAAATGGCCTTCGCAAAGGGTGATTCAATTTATTTTAATTGATTCTGGCAAGAGTCCTGCTTCAGTTTACTGAGTTAATACTTAAAAACTTGCTCATTTGGCTTGGAGATTAGAAGGAACATTTTAAATTCGTAGCTAAGACTTCACATAAAATAAAACCCATAAGAAAGGAGTCTCCTTTGATTGCGCCAACTATCGAAGGATGAGTCTCTAAACATCCCCCATAAGGCTTTCTCTGCCGTTTTGTGTGATTTTAACGCTAAACTGGGCAAAGTGGACACTTTCGTTAGAGAGATAGGTAAGCACAGCCTGCGCGAAATCACCTCTGGAAACGGTCTCAGGATGGTCCGTCCACTGATCATTCAACCGTCAACCAGATTGATCGCGTTGCGATCGCCGTCAGACACTTCTCCAGTATTCTTGATATCCGAACGTTCCGAGGCGCCAATATCGACTCGCACCATATCCTCGTTGTAGCCAAGGTACGGACACGGATATCGAGAGAACAACGGAGTCGAGGAAGACAACCACGGTTTGACGTCGAAAAGCTACAATCGCAACAGACTGTCAGGAACTTTGCCGATCGAGTCTCCCCGAAACTCTCCGAAAGTTCGACGTCGCCTGCACAAACAATAGACGAAGGATGGAAACGTTGTCAAAAAGCCATCAGAGAAGCCGCTACTGATGTGCTGGGTTTGAAAACACCACCTGGAAAAAATCCCTGGTTTGACAACGAGTGCAGGCAGGCACATGCAACAAACCAAGAAGCCTACCAGGCAACGCTGCGTCGAACTACGAGAGCTGTTTGTGAGCTCTACGAACAGAAACGAAGGGAAGAGAATCGGCTTCTCATGAAGAAAAAGAAAGAGAACGAGAAGCGCCCGATCGAGGAGATGAATATTTTTTTTCTGAGTTTTTTTTTGAAACTCTACACTGGAGCACTCAGACTCTAAACTGGTCCATTGTACTGTCAGGTAGCAACCTACTTCAGTGCCGTTAATTTGATCCCGAAGGCAAATGGTGACTGGATCAGATTCGAATTCACTGGGATTCGAACCTGGGATCCCTCTTACTTGGGGCAGGCACTTTACCAACTGCGCCATCCATATTGCTTAAAATGTATTAAAACTCTTGACTCGAAATTTGCTTAAAATGTATTAAAACATTTTAAGCAATATGATACGAGTCAATTGTTTTGCCATTTTACCCCATTTTTTCGTGTGAAATGTGCCACTTTTAAGGATCCTTCTACAAAAACGGAACGTTTATAATTTCGGTGTGTCTGTCCGTCTGTCGTGTCTGCCACACTTTTTTGTGTCCTGCATTTATAAAGATATCTGCATGAAATTTTCGAATTAGGTACTTCCGCAGTTTGTCTACCTGCACTCGCAATCCACAAACGATACCTCGGTGGATATCCAATACCAGAATAACCCTTGGCAGCCGCTGCTATTTCGGTTTATCGAAACAACTTGGGTCAAAACTCTTGACTCGAAATTTGTAGACAAAACTAGCTCGGTCACATCGAGCAAATTAACACTAGTGACCCAGCCAAGAGAGTCTTCGAATCTTCGAGCTAGTAAGCAAGTGTAAAGGTAATCGAAAGAATTCCCCCATGTCAACTATGTCCCAGCATGTCAAGTAGGGTGCATTTTTTATCATTCCAGACCCTAGACTGAGGACATTCATCTGTTCTACCTCCTTTCACTCCTTACTTTCCATTACACACAATTAAATCCGAAGCGTTCAAAGCTCATTACCTCACAGAGAGCAAAATCAATTTCCGTCTCAATTTGTAACCACTGGTTGAATAAATCAACCATTCAGCACAAATCTGTAGCAATTATCTGACTCCCCTCTTCAGCGAATGTCTTACAAATTGAAATCAAACAGCGAACAGCTTTCAAGTTTAATTAAAACGGATTTCATTTCCTCGAGTCCGGATCACAATGACAACAAAAAATGTGCGAGGACTCTCTGCTCAACGGCCTTCGCCAACATAAATCACCGACATTCAGTGTCATTGACGACGGATTAAAAACCTGAAAGTGTCATCATCGCCATCGCTTCAGAGCGCCCCGTCACAATTTGCCCAAATTACGAGCCTATTACCAGCACCAGTTGCCGGAGATGCGAGCGTATCGTGTCTGCAATAATCAAGTGATTAGCTCCGTCGTTCTAATTGGATAATTAAGGGACATTTGCTTTATGAATCCCATTTTCCGACGGAATGCCTCAAAAGGGTTTCATTAAGAGACTGCAACAGAATTACCTGCACACAGGATTCAATGATTTCCCAAGGGCCGCCACTCGGAGTCCACTCGCAGTTCATGTTGGCTCCACTCCGCACTTGGGTCCCCAAAGAGATCCATAAACACGCTGCGCACAGCAACTATCATTCCTCATGCATGGATATGCATATTTCAAGCCAAATCCCATGGAATCCTCGGTGAGTTATGATGTTCCAATTTGTCATGCGATGGCAGTGGCAACGTGGCCACTGTCGGGCGCTTGTGGGACGCAGTGCTTTACACCACGTACGGTCGAATCGGAACGACGGCCGCGAAGTGAATGAATGTGCCAGCGCTGGCCATGTAAGGATTAAATTTAGATTTCGTCGGTCAAGTCACGAGGACAATGAGTGAGATGCCATTGTCCGTGTGCCCGGTACCAGCTGAACGCATGGATGTGGGATTTTTACGAGCTGGCAGGTGCAGGTTGCTGGCGCTGCTGCTACCGCAGTTTTGCCAATTAGTGGCGCATGGTCGGATGTTTGTCTTGCGAAGTTCGGCTTGGATTTGTTTGGAAAGGTTTCCATGAACACCTTTTTTTCGGCTGCCTGTTGGTTGGGGGATTTGGGTGACAGTCCGCTGTCATTGCGTCGATAAAGTTACTCTGGCTGCAATATCTTCAGTTTTGATTACGTGATTGGAGACAGAAAACTTCGACGTGGAGGAGTTAAATAAGCGGAATTCCCGGAAAAGTAATCTTTTTCCAATTAAATCCTTCTGCAGCTTTGAGTTTTCACAGATTCACATTTGAAAAGTTGTTTTAGAGAGTCTGAAGCGGAGAGATGCAGGGGCTGGACGAAGATAGTGTGATACGCACAAGTTCAAAGTGACCCCAATTCACTTCGAGTGCGTAGCTGGAGAGGTCTAACAAAATACCGTTCTTGTTGGACAAGCGCTTTGTCTGCGGCCCAGGCTTATCCCGGGGTCTTGCGCCAGTTGAAAAAAAAGTTTAAAACGTTCTTAAAATTAAAATTTTGTATGACGGCCTCTAAGACGGCTTGAAAACGGTTTTTTGCCGTAACCGATGATGGAATTTTTTTGCCAAAAATCGGAACTTGCACATAACTCGATTGTTTGATAATTATTATTTCTTTACGCTTTTATCAAGATCTACAGAACGGGGCAAATAAAAACCGTCTATGTTCAAACAGCTGGTCCATAGCTTGCCAATGTGTGTGAAGATTACTTTTTCTCCTTTTCGAGTACAGTGCCGTACCAAACAGTGCATCTTACTGGGTGTAACTGATGCTGGTGAATCGCCCTTAGATTTTCGGCCCCACAATAGAAAATTTTTTTTGTTGACATAACTACCTGAAAAACACGTAAGCCTTGATGGTAGTTTTGACATTGACAGATCAAAAAAACAGTTTAAGGGTGTGTTTGTATGGAAATTGTTATGTCCCTGTTGAAATCCTTTACGAAGGCAGTTGTACCCACTAGAAATCAAATATTTCGTAGCTCTAAGTTTAAAAATGGGCGCCGTGGCGTAGTGGGTAGGTGCGTCGACTCTTACGCTCGATGTTGTCGGCTCGATTCCAGAAAAAACACCTAAGATTTTTTCACGGCTTCACCTCTTTCGATTCACTGACAATGCTCAAAGAGTATAGTTGTCTAGAATAAGCTTCTCAAAGTCGCCGTTCGGAGTCGCATTAAAATGTAGGTCCCCTCCACTCGTGAGAGAACAATAGCACGCACAATACGAGTGGTTGCTGAGAAGCTAGGCCCAGGTCCACTTCGGACTGTAGCGCCGCCATTATTATTAAGTTTAACTAAATAAAATAACCTCGATGTTTTTAAATCTAGTCATTTGATATTTTGTGTTTAGACGTCTTAACAACAAAATGTTGCTATTTTCACTAAAGTTTTCGTAGAAGAATTAACTAAAATTAAAAAACTGCAAATGCATTTTATAAGAATCAAATAAAACCTCTCCCAGCACTGGATGATAAACTCTCTTGAAAGTTGATTCAAACGTCTATATCTCTGAATATTCTGAGATGAGGGGAATCCTCTCTAAAATGTCCTTACTCAGGCACAGAAACGTAGCAATAAATTAAACCTCCACCGGAGCACTCTATTTAGTGCCAGGACCTCAATTCATTGTGTTCCCAGGTCCTCCATGTTCGGCCTGAAATTGCCCCTGCCTATCGCTCTCATCACAACTCACTTCACATGGAGAAGCTCGTCATCCCACTTTCCTCGGTTCACTCGCATGACATGCAACTACCAATCGATAGCTCACACACAGGAGCGGTGTGGTCCCTGTGGAAAATCTAATATCCTTTGATGTACGGAAAGGTCCCCCGCTCCGTGCCTACTGCCAATCAATGTCTTTCGATCTTGAAACTGCCATAGTCAGCTATTGAATCGCGGACTTTATGCTGACAGAAGATGATGAGGATAAGCGAGGATAGGACACATGTGTTCATGTGTTCGTTTCGATTGGGCCGTGTGCAGATGTGATGTGATGTTATCGAAACTCTGATTAGTCCTGTGAACGACGGCAGGCACATGATGGGCAAATGATGAGGGTGTGACCACAGTTTCGAGAGGAGATACGTCAAAATTTGTTGATTGTACATTAAATTGAGTGTCGATGATTTAATTGCAATTGGACGGGTGGTGTCAGTCAGTTAATTGGCAATACGAGGAGACGTATACTGGAGGCCTTCACGCAACGGGGGCATTTCCATCGTCCACCCACAAATAGAGTGTAAAGCACTGATTATGTGGGTGAACGTTGTGAGGATTTAACTAGCGGTTCCGTTTCGGTGCAGTGGCTGTTGTTGGTCTAAAGCCTCTAAATTTGTCGAGAGGTGAGTGTTCCTGAGTTGAATGATCTAAATGATGAGCACCTGTTCGGAAGCGGATTACGTGAATTCGTTGATAGATTCATGAGGGGATTTAGGCACCGAGTCTAACAGCCAAGCGCAGATCCACCGCACAGCAAATTCGACTACACTTGTGAACATCCTCTTGGTTATTTGACTTATTGATTCAGCACACTGACTGTAAAACTGAATAATTTACTGAGTTCCAACTTTTTTCTTTGGGGGTGAGTTTGTATGTCCATAGGGTAGATAAGTTGTGGCCTGCACAGCAGTTCGTTTGAGGCCACTCCATTTGTGGAGCCGTCATTACACAGATCACTCTACTCTCAATCAAATCTCGATCAAATTGATTTCCTTCCTCAAGACACCGACCTCATAGTTCCTTAAACTTCTCAAGCAGCATTCCTTCCAGATCTGACTGAAAGACTGGTCGTCTAGCTCTGGATAATCTTCCTCCACAGATGAGGTGAGTATTCAATTCATAGAAAGCTTGGTCATCCACTATCGGGAATGAGTCTTTGATGAAAAATTCACCTTTCTTGGGCTAAGTCCGTCACCCTTTTGGTGGGAGCCACTTTTACCCTCTGTCGTGTGTCAATCTACTACTCAAAGAAAATGTTTCTTTAACAACTTCCTTACGTGGTCGCCGTGGCGTAGTGAGTTGGTGCGTCGACCCCTACGCTCGACGTCAAAGGTTCGAATCCCGAAAAAAACACCTAACATCTTTTCACGGCTCTACCTCTCTCGAGTCACAAACAATGCTCAAAGAGCATAACTGTCTAGAAAAAGCTTCTCAATCTCGCCGTTCGGAGTCGGCATTAAACAGTAGGCCCCCTCCACTCGTGAGAGAACAAGTGCACGCACATCACGAGTGGTTGCTGAGAAGATAGACCCAAATCCACCCCGGACTGTAGCGCCGCCATTTTTATTATCATTAACCACCCCCTCGCGAAATGAAGAAGAAGAAGTCAAATTCGCCTTTGATCCTCCAACTCCGACTTTAACACTTCATAGCGAATATTCGAATGATGACACAGAGAATCCCTCACTTCTCCGCACATACATATGCACTCCCATTCCGACCATCGCACATGTGATGCAGTCGTTGTGCCAGAAACCTCACAGTAAATATCCCTGATAAAGATATTATTAAATAATCGCCATGACCGCGGCAAAACAAATAAATTATCAATCACAGCGGTGTCGCGCAATCGAATGAGCAATAAACCTCGAATGGCCCATGCAGTCTGGCGAGTCCACGAGCCGATGGCACAGGTATGTACGTCCACTCACCAACTGGCAAGTGTGCTGGAATAACTCCGCTTAACAAGTGATTCCACATCAATGGGCTAATCGATCGAAGCCATTGAATATTAATTTTACGAGACATGCTTTGAGGCCGGTGCACGTGCAGAGGATTAAAGGACGTTTTATTCCACCGCCAGCGCGGCCACGGTTTGTAGTTGTTCGTGTTTTTCAGCTCTCGCCCGAAGTCACATAAATTGTGGCGCAATTGAATAAAAGATGATGAGCCTGTGCACTGGCAGGGGCATGATTGAGTTTTATATGAGGCTATGAAACTATTAGCTGGACACACAGAGTGGCTGCTTTACTTTGTTGCAGGCGGGGCGATGACAGTGACATGAGAGCGCCATTGCTTCAGGGGTGGGCATGGTGCATTGAAGGGACAGCTTGTAATTGGAAGTGGCACCAAATATGATCCAAGAGAGTATTCGTTTCTTGAATGCTAATGGGTAATTAAGTTAACGTCCGTTTTCAACTTGAAAGATTCCGCTCAATACTTTGCGTAAAAAAACAAAACGCGATACCAAACTTATGGCTTATTTCCAACAGAACACTAGGTCCTAGTGTAAGCATTCAAGACAATGGCCGCTACTTCAACTATTTGTCACTTACGACCGGCTCTTATGACAATGTTCTCTCACAGCGACTTGAGATGAATGTTAAATGTTGCACAAATCATGCACGCTCCAAAACTTGAACAACATTTGTCGTACCAAGTTAACAGTCAAATTCGAACAAGCTGCATTTTAATTTGGAATTTTTCATTCTTGGTACAAGGTTCGTGTCATCTTTCTCTGTTCTTTGCACATTTATGTAATACATTTTTGTTAAAAATAAAAAAAATAATTAAAAAGTCATTTATGTAATAGTAAAAACTAATTATTTTCAATTTGTGAAATGAAACACGTTTTCAAATGAATATCCACCGAGAGATTATCCTATTTTTTTTTGTTAAAATTCAACCTTCGCAAGCGTGAACTGGCTTGATTTTTAATTATTCGCGTTATCGGGAGTCTACTGTATATCGAAAAAAATTAACCAAGCGATTAATTGTACCAATTTGATTCACAACAAAGCGTTCAGAAATTATTATTCTTTCTTCTTTCTTCTTTCTTCTTTCTTCTTTCTTCTTTCTTCTTTCTTCTTTCTTCTTTCGGCTTTCTTCTTTATATGACATGACTAGTTCGTTCGGACAGTCGGTTTCTCTGATACAATTTCCGGACACAACTCCTGCCATGGCACTGCTCCATCTCCAAGATCTCGGACCGGAATTGCCCTCTCAGACAAGGCAATTGGACGCTTTTCACTTCTTCTTTTGAGTTTTTTTGAATTCTAAGGCTTATGTCAACGAGAACACTACCACTCACGCTTTGGACCGGAACTGCTGTATCAAAGAAATTCAGCCATAAGGATAATTTTCTCGAAAAGAGTGCATATGTGCCAGTAAAGTCGAGGAGGCCATTCATAACCCAGTTCAATTTTAATTCAAAACCTATGCTCTCTCTTTTGAAAAGACTTCTAGCGTGCTGCACTCTTTTCATCGTAAACCATCCAGAGTGGTGCTCCAGCTATTCCGTCAATTATTTCATGAGCAGCTCAGTTGATCATCCACCCAATCGTTGTTTAATTTAAGCCACACACTTCCGGTTCCCATGGACTCGTTAGAGCACGCTGTCATATTCATAAGCAAGTGAACTGCAAGCCTCTCACTTCCATTTGACAGGTCTCCGGGTTTTAATTGAGCAAGAATTATAAATTCCCCAAATGAATGCGATTTCATTTGAAATGAAATCATAAATTATGCGACCGCATTCCTTTGGCTCGTGCTCGGCCATTTCCATGGCGAGCATGACCGAGCAGAAGTGTCATGGAATATTAATGTCGTTGGCGAGGTAAAATAATTTCGACCACGGACGCCAGCCGCACGATATCTGGGATATGCAGTGTACCTGGACTGCATGAGATGTTTGAATGGTTTTTAGGAGAGTCTCAATGGAGTGGTAAATCCTTAGATATTATGCTGAACTGTGTGCTGGAGAAGTACTTTAAGGTTTTAAGTGAATCTAGACGCCAGCTAAGGTGGATGACGAATGTGCTGCTGTTGGTTGGGCAAAAAGTTTTGTAAAGGCTTGTGTATCTCGTGGGAGGGCAATAGGAACACTGAAGTGTTGCTGAAGTGTCTGAAGAAGGTCTGAAGATGAAGAAGGACTTTTGCTATTATGATAGCCAGAGCAGGCGTGACTCCTGACGGTCTGTTCCTTCCTGGAATGGCTGCAGAGAAGGACATCGTTCAACTTAGTGTGCGCCATCAGAGACAGTTGTCAAAAGATCGTGATAGCTGAAGATGCTTTTTGGTTAAGGCCCAAGTCCACCCCAGACTGTAGCGTCATAAGAAAAAGAAGAAGAAAAAACGGGTATGTTCAGTTTGAGCCCAGTCCTGCCATTTGCGTGGTCCATCCTTGCCTAGGGGAGTGCTAACTTGCTCTCCTTTCAAACAACACAGTGGGTAAGTACACACTTCAATTTAATACTTCTTCTGAAAGATTCAATTCTGCACAAATGTTTGAACCTTAAAAACAATTTTAGCTGAACTCGAGGAACATCTAAAGAAATTTAAGATTCTCTTCGCTGATCCTCGATTAAATGCATCACTCCCTTGCAGATGACATGCTCCTTTAATGGAACCTCTTCAGGAGGAAATTCGGCGTAAAAAGGACGATAACGCTTCAGGTGAAAGAGAGTTTTCATGCGGCCGTATAATTTTTTATGTCTGCTTGAACTTAAATGAACCTTAACAATTCGGTTAAGGTTTACTGCTCTTCTCTCGTTGAAACTTCCCACAACAGTTTGAGTTATAAGCGTTATTAAGCAGTATCCACACTTGAGTCAAAGATAATTAGGGTCTGGTAAATCAAGAGGACAAGCCTCAGGCGAAGGGTTCATCGCCCCACAGAGACTATGCGGCAGGAAAAGGATAATGTACACCATAAGACAATAGGATCGTAGACTGTAATTCATGGGTGAAAATTCAACTTATGGCTGTATGAAAAATATTTTTTCATTTAAATTTCCTCGAAAAACTGAGGAAATGTAATTCAATTTGTGGAGAGAATTTGTTAGTTAAACTAAAGCGACTACCAACCTTCACCTTAGGATAGGATTTATTTTCCTTTTTTCTCCGAATACGCCCTGCAGAAATTTATTAATAACGAAAGGAAGTTTCGCACACACACATGTGTACACATTTATGCTTCACATTTCCACCACGGGAAAACGTTCTTGTTCGCACAATGTTTGTGCCCGCAATGGCTCGTGTTCACTGGAGATGTGTGTACATTGCTTCTCATGCTGTGAAGTAGGTTGCGTGGTCTTATTAAAAAAAAATGTATTTCACGTCTTTCTCATGCCAAAGCTAATTGGAATTATGCCTCTTCTCGTTCATCGTTCACACCAACTTCATACTTAAGCTCAATCCCTAAAATGGGCAACAAAACAGAAGCTGGGTGTGCATCGATTATTGTACCTATAAAAAGTTTACCAATGAGGTTGTCAGTATTTTAATTTTAAATTCAGTGATAACCAGACTAAAATGCTTACTTTTTGAGAAGGATAACAATGTCTATAGGTCCTTAATGCGAGTATTATTTTGAATGACGCTCTTGACTTTGAGCAGTCAAAAATATTTTGCGCGTATTTTGTGCGGTCAAAAGAATTTTAAGAAGAAATCTCTAGGAAATAGCGTGGAATTTTCTATTTAAGGTTTGAAACAGCTGTTTTTGGACGATCGGAAATTTTGAAGAACCTACTTAAAAGTGCAACATGAAACAATAATTGCCCAGCTGGTGCAACTTTAGTATTATAATTGTTGGATGCAACTCGTTTCCGAACAGAAGGGGGCCAAAGACAGATCCCTGTGATACTCCACACATTATCCTTCGGCTTTCAGAAGGATAAATTATTTTAGATCTTGACTTGTATTCCCTTCAATTGTTTCAAGATAAAAGACTTACAGTGGAATTGGATAGATTGACCTGAAAATTTTAGAGAAGTTTGAACGTATGTAGGTCTTCTGGTTCGTGATACATTTGGCACAACTGAGAAAGTCAAATATGCCTCGGCAACAAGGCATATAGGTCCGGGGTGGACCTGGACCTACCTTCTCAGCAACCACTCGTGTTGTCCGTGCTGTCGTTCTTTCACGAGTGGAGGGGACCTACAGTTTAATGCCGACTCCGAACGGCGAGATTGAGAAGCTTTTTCTAGACAGTTATGCTCTTTGAGCATTGCCAGTGAAACGAAAGAGGTGGAGCCGTGAAAAATGTTTGATGTTTTTTTTCGAGATTCGAACCAACGACCTCGAGCGTAGGAGTCGACGGACCTACTCACTACGGCGCTCACTCTGATATATAGTCCTAATATGCGCCCTATGAGACTTGAAAATCGTCGAATTTTGGGTCTTTCCCAGAATGAAACGTAGAGTGCGAATCTGATATTTGATTGACTTTCCGACGTAAAATCAAGCTGATGTGGACTTAGCATATCGCTAGCAAAAGCTATAAACACCATCACACACTACAAGCAGAGCTGTTAACATGAATATGATAGTCGAAACTGCGGCCACTGCGGCGATTTTAACTATGTAACGTCCTTTCTCTACTCAAACAGTCGTTATTTAAGGAACCCTGAGAGAATTTTTGGAACCAGAGATTCCCCTAAACAGATTCAATTACGTACTTTTCCACTTTCAATTCGACTCGTTTGTATCGAGTATCTTTCATATTTCTGCTGAAATCCTTCTTTCTCTGTTTGAGAACTCTCTACAGATCGTCTTCCTGTGAAACCCTTATTTCTAGTAACCAACCCGAATAGACATTACCTCAGAAAAGAGTTGAATTTTGTTGAATGTATTTGAAATGTGTGTTTTCTAGAACTAGAGTCTTGCTCAATTTACCAAGAAAATGATGTTAAAATGAAGAAGAGTGCCTCAATTTGATGTTCATCGTATTCCCTGCTAGGAGTCACCCTCTCACATCAATGCACTTCTTCTCACATACACCTGCCCGTCTCAGAGAACATCCTTTCCTTCTGCAATCGATGAAATCCTTAGGAATTTCACAATCTGGGGTTCTAGATGCGAGAAATAGTTCGCACGAACTGGGTACTTACTTAACGTTCCACACGATCCCGGACAATTTCGGGAATTTTGCTAAACTTATTGCAAATTTAAACAAGTTCTACTTCTTTCAAATATAACCTACTTAGGAAGTCCATTAGATACGAAGGTAAATAAGCTTTTCTCTGAAGGTACGAGTATCCTCCCCTATTCCTCAGAATGGTTCAGAAGGTATCAGAGATGAGAAGGTACGTTCTTTCCCCCCTTCAATGAATCCTGGCGGACGTGCTCACGTCCTGCTAAGTCATGCACACTTCCTGCACTCGCAGACCTCAGCCAAAGGTCCTCTATCCACAACAGACTCCGCAAGGTCAGACAAGGTCACTAGTGGACAAGCCATTCACTCTCGCATCACCACCGGCTGTAACTGAGCACTCGTACTTCACAACCCATTAACCCCCCACAAGTCATACAATCAAAAGCTTTCCCAAGATTTCCCTGCGGCGCAATTCTAGCAATCACACCGAAACGACCGGGCTGGGAGGTGGACTAAATTGAAAACTAAGCACACAATGCAGACTTTGATTCTGATACCAGTTATGGGTGACGTTCGTAATGCAATGGACCTTCACAGGACTATTACCCGGATTTCTTGAGCAACTTTTAAAGTCCATGAAATGATGATGTAGGGAAAATCACCTCTTCTATGTCATACCAGCGCGTAGGTGGTTCGTTGTAGCGTTACAATAAAACTTCTTTTCACTCCACGTTGTGCCTGGCAAACGATCCTTGCCAGTGCACTCCACCCATCGGGACGGAGTGCTCCTGCTGCTGGTGTGTATGCAGCACACGAGCCGGTTACATGTGACTGCGAGTGGGACTCGTACCTAAGTACGTTTCTTTCATTATTTTCCTTCGCAAGGAATACGTAATCAAAATCACATTTTCCCCATCCTTGAGAGTTTTGATATTTAATGTTTAGATATTCGAAAGTGGAGTGCAATTACACAGCGTATGAGGAACACGGTGCTGACTGTGTGCAGAGTGTATGTGTGAGTGGAGGAGGGGAGTACTAATGGAATTCTTGATTAGAGGAGTCTCTGTTCGCAGATGGATGTTGTTGTTGGACGGTAAATGGTGCAGGAAGGATAACCAATTTCAGATAACGTATGTCATCATGGAGTGCTACAATCCTACAAATGTTAGATCACAGGATAAATTCTAACAGGAGTTTGCAGTCAAAGTGACGCTGTAGTCCTTGGTGCAGAAGCACGTCGTTGTCTTGATCAATTCCTGTGAGGGATTAATAATTATTTCGCTTATTTCGGGTTAGCAATGGGTTTGATTTACTGGATTAGAGTTTGACTGAAAAAATTGTTGTTACTTAAGAATCTTTGCCAAATCTTTAGGCATCATTGAAAACGCTGTGCACAGTCTTAAAAGTCACTAGTTTAAGCCAAGGATTTGTTGATGGGACATGAATGGACTTTAAAGGGCCTGTAGGTCATACAGTTTTTGAAGCATTGTCTTAGATAACGACCTCCTACGACGTGCCAAACTGTGAATAAGTTCAACCAGATTTAGGCGAGGTCTAATCTGGTGAATTGGTAAGCAGGACTTACTTACTACTACTTACTACTCCTAGAGGATCTGAACCTGTTCAGTTGTCGCTGATGGACACGCTGCTTACAGTTGCCAAGACCAAGTTGTCATGCATCCGCGATCACTTGGTCTTTATACCCGAGGTTCGCTCTTTCTCTCCTTCTCGAACCAAGAGGCTTGGATTTAAAAACCCTCTAAACTAGACAAGTGGTGTTCATTCACTCGATGTGGTCGAGCCTCAAGCTCGGTCATTTTCTTTAGCCACAATCGGTCGGCAGCTTAAAGTAGTCTTTGAGCGAAAGGTGATTGAATCTTGGGATTTGATTGTAGCCTGAATGCTAATACAATTGACGAGATACGAGCATGTACCTGTAAGTTATTTTTAAGCCAAAACAATCCCTTCTTTAACACCGTTAAGGAGCTTAAAAATCTTTCGTGAGCAAAGATCACTGAAATAGCCGCTGTTACATAGCGAATAAATGCGTCGATTTCTACGTACAAGGTCTTAGGTTCAGCTCCGATTCGACCCGAGATGGGCAAACACCAATTACGGTGGCTTATTACCGAAAATGCTCAAAGAGATATGATATGACCAAGTATATGCTGTCAGAAGTATATGTACCAGAAAGGACACCCAACACCGTCGTCTTGGACAGAACGTCGCAGCAGACAGATATAACTTTGAGGTAGTCAAAGACTTTCTCTACCTAGGAACCGCTATCAACTCAGACAATGACACCAGCCCTGAAATCAAACGAAGAATAACTCTTGCTAATCGCTGCTTCTTTGGGTTAAGAAGCAATTGATAAAACCAGTGTAACCCTGTACAAGACCTTAATCGTCCCAGTCCTGCTATATCGCGCAGAAGCATCGACATTGTCAAAAGCGGATGAGGTTGGTCTTGGCTGGTTTGAGAGCAAGATTCTTTGGGTGATTTTCGGTCCCGTCTGCATAGAGGGTGAGTGGAGGAGAAGATAAAACAACGAACTGTACGAGCTGTTCAGCGACATCGACTTGGCCAGAAGGTTGAAGGTCCAACGAATAAGGTGGTTAGGTCATGTAGAGCGAATGGAAACCAATGCTCAGGCCCGGAAAGTCTTCGAATCCACCCCCGAAGGACGGCGCAGTAGAGAATGACCGCGACTCAGGTGGCGCACGCAAGTGGAAAGGGACCTCAACCAACTGTGCGTGCGATACTGGAGGCAGATAGCTAAAGATCGAGCTGGTTTGGTTGAGGACCAAGTCCACCCCGGACTGTAGCGCCACCATAAGTAAGTATGTAAGTAAGCTCAAAGAAATAAATAGAGGTGGTGGCTTCTAAAACCGATATGGAAGTCCCTTACAACGTCTTCTGCAGAAGCTGCAGTGAGGGGAAAGGATAAGAGATTGTAACACATTTCTTCTGGACATGTGGCGCCCTCTCCACCCATAGGAGAACCTACCTGCAACATCCAGTCCATATAATACAATGAAAAGGAGAGGTGACAAGACGCACCCTTGGCGAAGTCCAACGCCCACGGTGAAAGGTGTTGATTTACTACGGTTAACCCGAACACAGCTGCTACTTATGCTGAAATGTCTTCGAATTCACTCCAGATAAAGTCTATGAAATATCCAAATAACCATTTTGAAGCATGCCTTTCATATTCTCTTCCTTACTCGTAGAAGCTTCGTGCATTTACTAAAACATTCACACGAACGAGAACGAGACTACCTAGTCGTCACGCATAACGCAGAACTTTAATAACACATGATCCATCAGTCGAACTCAATTCACTGTATTTGCCCCTAATTTCTCTCCAAAAACCATTCAGTGGGTATCGACCAAATCAAGGGGTAAAACTGCTGTTGATGGAAAAGTAATGTTCGGATAGTGTGAGAGGATAATATTCAACAGATGTTCCTGGTCCCACATTAGGTCGATGCAAACACCTCTACCCTCAGTTCGATTGAATGTTAATGGATTAAACCGAAGCACTATTCACTAGACGAGTCTCTTCAAGTTCGTTCATGAAAGCGAAAATTGTTGATTGCGTGTGGAAATGCCATTTTTGACAGATCAAAATTTGACAGCTATGGAATTATGGTGTTTTGAAAAGTTTTTGGCGAAGTTTAGCGCAGATTTCGGACTCAATATTGCCTCTGGGATGTTGGTAACGTTTCTTTATGAAAAACGGCTCAGGAACACTCGACTGCTTTTACATCTGCAGACGCTCCTTTTAAAGGTGATGAGTTAGACATGTCATCGTCTTGCGGTGGCAGTATGAAAAAAGAAGGACTCAGCGAAAGATTGTGAAAAATCTATACTCTCTGGGCGAAAGTTCTGCGTTCAATCTTTAGCGTTTGCGTCGATGGCTTTTGGAGACATAGGTCTAGCCAGGCGTATACTGATTTAAGCCTAAGAAGAGTCTTTGAATCCGCCTCTGTGGGACAACGCAAAAGACACCGATGGCGAACACAAATAGAGAAGGACTTCAGCCAACTTGGCATGCGCAATTGAAGGCAGCTGACAAAAGACCGTGCTGATGCTGATGCTGATGCTGATGCTGATGCTGATGCTGATGCTGATGCTGATGCTGATGCTGATGCTGATGCTGATGCTGATGCTGATTCTGATGCTGATGCTGATGCTGATGCTGATGCTGATGCTGATGCTGATGCTGATGCTGATGCTGATGCTGATGCTGATGCAATTACTCTTGTTGACATAGCCGCCGAGTCAGAAATGGGCCTCGTAAGAGAAAAATATGTTTTGGCCAAAAGCCTGATTTTCGGACAAGATTTCTAGCGCCCAATTAGAACTCACGGCGTTGTCTATGGTCGTCCGGCTACATTTCTTGCATCAGCACTGTCTTATAAGGACATAGGCCCAAATCCAACCGGAAAATAAACCGGGTTTTCTCCATGGCGATGCCCAATTCAGATAATCGGCGTCGAATCGACATTTCTGTGTGTTCTTCGATACTGTCCTCTACGGCGGTTATGTTTTCTTCATATTGCACCAATATCTACTCGACTATTGGCTAATGGTTCAAAAGATTGAAATCTCTCTGAATCTCTCTGCTGAAACATAGCAATTGGAAAAACTGTCACTGCTGTCTGGTCAACCTTTAACTACTTCGCGTCAAGACTGGATCCTTAGACGACAGGTACAAAGGCTGGATTGCAATCGCAATTGCGTCTCGATACGAGTACATTTCCAGGTTAATTTGAATTGCAACGACAAAGCATTTGAATGAAAAGTTCAATAATCTTTCTTCGCATAGGGCTCCATGTCAAACCGTCGTTAATCCATTTCAAACTCTAGCACTAGAAGTGTGCAATTAGATTTTCACTCGTGGGCTCAATTAAAAGCCGCCACCGCTGGCTGTAACATCACATACTTTGCGGCCCTGCAAATGACCCACCTCATGCACTAATTGAGGCTAGAGTTAGAATACCGATTGAAGTGAGCCATTCAGCTGCCAAGACGATTCCCACTCAACAACCGGCAATGATTTCGATCTTAATGAAAAGTCATCACCCGCCTGCTTCCTTAATGGCAGCCAACCAGGTCATCGAACCGCTCATGTCTGCATCCTGAAGTAACAATTATCTGAAGGAACTTAATTGCAATTTATGCAACACCCCGGACTCCTTGGCAGAGTCGAATAATTATGTCAAAAGTTTCAGGCGGGCTCGTGCGCAGCTCCGAGTCTCAGTTTTATTGGATTTCATTAGTAACCCTAATTGCTCCCTTTATTCAAATTTATTATCAAACGCTTAAGTGATTTAGCATCGTTGCCACATGGATGACATGCAATTTTCTGCAACAGTGGCTTGCTGTGCGGGGCCTAGGGGCGCCGAGACTCCGAGTCCTAGGCCACGGCACACATGCGAATTGAGTTATAATTTTCGGTTGTCTTCATCAGCTACCCAAGTGGAGTTTATCTCTGACACTCTGTTCGGTGTTGTAACGAGGAAATTTATCTTCTTCAGGATTGTTACTGGATGGGTGTATCTTCGGTGTGGAAGGAGCTCTCGATTGTTTTGCATGCCGGAGAGGGCGGATGGCACTGCATGCCATGCAACCGGAGACTCATGAAGTTTCTGCATAAGTGAAGAGAGAATGGATGCTGTGGATGGTATGTGCAAAGTAAGGTGAATGGTAGGTCAACGCTGGTACATGTTTCTGAGGAGGAGCTCTTGAATTATGAGTCGGGGGCACAATGTATGGGCGAGGCAGGTACAGCATGTGCAAAGGAAAGTGGTGGTTTGCAGCCAGCGAAAGTGGGGTTATGTGGGGCATGGAGGTGTTTGAAAGCGGATGCCACTGACATTGTGTTGGGCAAAGACCAAAATCATGCCTTTGATTCATAGTCGGAGCTTGGTTGCTTAGTTTTTCAAACGATCTGAATTCAAAGGGAGGAAGCCTGAAGGTGAAGACCAGGCAGTTGTGGTCAATTTGGCATACATTCATTTGAAGCTTTGATTAACTAGGGTGAACCTCCGGTTGTTGTGATGAGTGATGATCGTTTGTCTACAATCCTCATCCTATCACCCTGATGTCTCTCCTCGAAGTGGGCCCCGTTCGCATTACACAATCGATTTCGTTGAATGAAAAAAACTTCAATGGCTGCATATCATTACACAGAAACAATACCCACGCTTAAATGTCGACTCATGTTAGATGTTTCCACGGATAAGTGATTGTGTGCAAAACGCGCGCAATCGACCCTGACAGTTTGGTGGGCATTCATTTACAAAATTCGCGATAATTGAGTTGCCAGCAATGCCATTTGAATTTATCGCTGAGTTTGCAGCTCGGTCGGATTTGCATTAAGGACGCCGAAACTATTTCCCAGATAATTTGCATAATTAGATAAAATTATTATTGAAAGTATTTACATAATTTATTAGTCTGCCGTTTGCTGATTTATTGGTTGCATCTGTAAAAACGAGATAAAAAATAAAAATAACTGAACGAGCGTATCTTTTCACGGTTCACCTGCTACCGGTGGGTCTAGGCGCGTGTATCCTGTTTGATGATTTCGAAAAATCCAATGGAACCATTGTTTTGAATTCATTTGGATGTGATGCACACAAATGGGTTGTAGATTGTTTATTTGGATAGAATTTACTAATTCAATTCATTTAATTTAAAATCAATATGCGTTCATGTAGTGGTGGTTAGAAAATAGGATATGGAGCATTTGAAAGCATATCCCAGTCGTTATGCATTCTTCTCAAGAGGCAAACAGTTGGACCATTTAGATGCACATAAGAGAAACAAAATTGGGAACCTTTGTTAAAACAGTTTTTGCTTGATTTTTTCAACCCGCAGATACGCACCCTTATTACGACTGGCGTTAAACGCCTTGTCGAAAAACGACTGTACGAAATCAGGATTATAGCTTGCGTTACGCCAGTCGTTTTACGAAAAATAACATTTTATGTTTGTGGAACGTAATTCTTGCTTAACAGTTTGGATTTAAGTGATTTCATCGGTATTCTGGCTGTCGTTATAGTGCAGCGAAACGCTTACTTAAGCGCCTATTTTTGTAGTGGAAAAAAGTGTTAACGCCAGGCATTAAAAATCTATTTAAAATGTAAGTTTTGTTAAATTTATCGATACATTTGGTTAAATTTATATTTTTTAAGGGTAAAAGTAACAAATAATAGACAAATGAAACGGTTGGTAGAGCTGATGGGAAAAAATGAAAGCTTGGCCACCAATTTCAAACGGGATGTTTCACAAACGGCTTCGCTGAAAACAGAGTGGGAAGAAGTAGCTTCTATATTAAATAGCTTAGGACCACAAATACGAGACGGCAAAGAGTGCCAAAATGTACGTATTCTAGAAAAAAAATTAAAGAAAACCACTAAGATTTATTTCATATATATTTAGGTTTGGTGCGATGCAAAATTTAAAGCAAAAAAAAAATAATGTTCAATAAAAAAGAAGGGGGAGGCCCCCCTTCTTGCCCCGAACGAGCTAATCGACCCTGTGGGAAAAGTGTTTGGCGGCATACAAACAACACAGAGTGCACAAAATACATCAACAATATTAACATTAACCCTTTCCGGGCCTCTACAAATAAAATTGCGCCATTTTTTTTGCATAAAGAGAGTCATCTGAAATTACACTATTTTTCCATACATATGTACGTCTCACTCTTAGAAAATTTGATATAGAAAACATTCCATTGCATATTAAAGTATAGACAAGTGTTTAAATATGTGGTACGTTTTTCATACCACCGGCCTGAAAGAGTTAACACAAACCACACTTCCATCAACATCCACAACAACAGCAGAAACATTGACAATCACACCAACGACAAACGCTGAATTATGTAACAATTACATACCCTGTAATACACTTAGAAGATGAAACTGTGGACTTCACAGCAAAAACACTTTTAAAATGTTCTAAGAAAAGCCTCTGAGAAAAACAATTTGGAAAATATGCTGGAGAAGCAAATACAATTACAAACCAATTTGTACAACGAGGTAAAAGGATCTTTAAACCTCATTGAGGCCCAGTTGAAAGAAAGCTCCCGATATGAAAGCGTTTCTATTTGGAAGAATGAAGGTCTCCATTGCAACAATAACTTCATTCAAAATCTTACTTACGGTAGGTTGTGCTAAACCTAAAACAAAATCATTTCCTACACCCTTTTGGTAACTACCTTAAGCAAGTTTAAGTATTGCTGGCACAGAAAAAGGCATTCTTGTTTCATGAAGCCCTTCCTGCACTGCATTGAGAACATGAACAAATGCCTCTTTGTTTAACCGAAAATACATTTTGAATCTGAAATTGAGAATGGTTTACTTTCAAATTTTAAATTTACTTTTCTATGTTAGTAGCATCTGGTAAATCCAGATGTTGGACTTCGATCTAATAGTTCTGCGTATTCGCATTAGATAATTTTTTTGTTGTTTTCGCTTCATCATCACTACTCCACGAAATAAATATCAAAATGCTGTCCATATTTTTCACAAATTTATTTTTCAATATAACCAACGACTTACTTTTGCACTCAAATAAAGAAAAATATAAATCTGTCAGTTGCAATTTTTTTCTGTGGAATATATGTGAAGCATAAGTAAAACGACACTCAAAGCGTTTCGCTAACGTAATACCGACACTAAAACGCCACTTAACCGTTCAAATCCAAGTGAAAGCTAAGTTAATACGCTTTTATCCAGTTTTTCAAATCTGACCCAATCACCATTTGCGGTTGGGATCAAATTAACGGCACTATCACTGGAGCACTGGATCACTGGTAGTAGTCTGACTGTGGGTATCACAATGAACCAACATGGTCTAAGTGTGCTGGTGAATTCACTTGCAGCCCCCTAACCTAACCTAACCTAAGGCCATCCAATTCGTGGTCCTGATTTAAATTCCAAAACTTTAGGTTAGCATGAAGGAGGAAGTGTGGTGGTCTGGTGCCGCCTTCTTTGTCATGGAATCGTTTAAACTTACAACATTTACGACATAATAGATCGTTTTTTATACAATGATGTATCACAGAACGAGATATTGCCCCGCGCAGAAGTGGAAAAGCCATTCAACTGGATCTTTCAACACAACAACGATCCAAAACACACCTGTAACATTGGAAAAAAGTGTCCCTCTCTCAGCAAAGTTTGCCTTTTAAGTGGTATTTATTAATCCTCTGGTCTAAAAGCTCAGATAATCTATGAAAAATTGTAGATCAGAGAATTGAACGGGATAATTACCCAAATAAGGAGCCCCTTTTGTTAAACCTGAAATGTCGTGAAAAAGGATTCTTGTGACTGTTGTCAGCCCTTTTTTTTGATTCTACTCGTATGCCTTGAAGATATGCTGCGATTATCAAAAACGATGGATACTTACTCAAACATTACTCAATGCTACACACAAATTTTAAATTTGAAGGTCAATAAAAATAAACCAAGGGAAAAGGACTGTCAAAAAGTCTCCAAGAAAACAGTTGTCGTAGGAATATTATTTCTGCTAAGTCCTTAAAAGTTTGCTGATCTGTGTTGTCTATTAGCTGAAATCAAATTCCATGAATAAAACTAAAAGCAACAGATAATGATGTCGCGCCTAAGTAGATACGCGTTAAAGCTTGGCTAAAGTTCTTCACAACATCTGCCTCTGCTCAAAGCAGGGATGGTCAATACCAAGCCAATTTGATTAATAGACGACAATGTAGAAACTTTTCCCAGTTCTGCTCACTGAGCTATATCTTCTATCTGTTGTATCATTTTTAACGTTCTTTTTATGTTAAAAATACTCCATAACCATGGTCTGGATTATCCTTGCTGCCAAATCAGTCCCATAGACCAGCTCTCAGTCCACCATTTCGTATAGACTCCTAAAATATCAAGACAAAATAAGCGATTAGCCTGGCATCCAGTTCATTCATTTTAAATGAATTCCTTAATTTTATATGACTCCGAATAATAAATACAAGTTTCCTCGAGACACATCCAAGTGCTCTGCGAAACCAATCGATGCCATCTAATCGACCACAAAAACGAGAAAAGCAAAAAAAAAAAATATAACAACTTTCGGTTTAAAGATTTATGGGCGGGCAATAGTCTCGATGTCAATCCATGGTTCAAGTCGGAAATACCAAATAAAACACCCATGACCTGCGACGCGGAATAAAGATTTATTGACTGAAATATTCCGTCTGAGACGGGGAATTTATCTTCAATCTTATTGGGGAGTTGGCTATAACGTTTTTACGGTTGGTTTCAATTGTTATTGGATTCTTGTTTCACTTTGTCCACGGCTGTTGTTTTGTCCCCTTGTTCGCCTCTCCAGGGGACCATCGAAAGAAATAAGTTTTTTTTTCATTTTTATGGAAAATGTATTTTAATGAGGAACGATTAAATTTGGCAGCACTTGTTTTGACCTTTATAAGTAATGGCCGTTATAGAGTTGATTTGAAAAACCAGAGAAAGAGATAAACGCAAAGCCTCAAGTGGGAACATGTTTTTTGGCCTTTTGCAGGATGATGATGTGTGGGTGTCAATGGTTTGTTGAAGAAAGTTGTTGCCCGTCTTACAAGAGGCTTTTTCACAACAAGCATTGAACTGAAAGTACAGATGTCCAAGCCTCGATGCTAAAGATAAAGAAGATGTGACATTTGAGCCTTGATAGGTTGTTTTCGTGTACGAGTACAGCGTCCAATTTTTCGGAGTAAAAATTCAACGTGAAAGACAACACATCATGGATATATCATAGTCGTAGCATATCAATCATAAGATAATTTAAATTTAAATTTGACATTAAGTCTTGAGTATGACTGTGCCTGTCACGTCTGTTTCAAATGAAGCTCAATCTGTAGATCCAATTTTCAACTAATTTTTGCAGTAGCTGAGGCTGCATATAGGAACGTAACGTGGTAACAAGCGGTCAGAAGACTCTGATTTATCACAAAGACCTTACATTAACCCTCTAATAGTCCAGAGGTATGATGTTACGCAATCTTGAAGGCCAATTCCCTGGCCCATTTCGAGATGAAACGTCCTTTCGCGCTTTTCGCGGCATGCACCGCCGTCTTGTCAAAGCTTTTCACAGCTGAGACCACTCAATTAGGTAACGAAAAACTTAGTGATCATTGACCTATAGTGCTCTCCATTGATGACCACTGGACGTGGTGACCAGCCTCATTTTGAAGACTAATGGTTGCACCAGAATTATAAATTTTCTTCATTGCCAATTTTTTCATTTTGTTTAAAGACTTAAGCGTAGCGCGTTTAAAGATTTAGAAATTTAAGGTAGAATCCGGTTTAGCGCCGCAATGTAGTACCGGGATTTAGTACTGCTATTTAGCTATACTGCCGCGATTTAGCGCCGCGATTTAGTACCGGGATTTAGCACCGCGATTTAGCACCGTGATTTAGCACCGCGATTTAGCGCCGCGATTTAGTACTGCAATTCATCGCCGATTAAAACCGCCGCGTTTATATATGCTTCTACAAATGTCGCCTATCTAACCGCCACGTAAAACCATTTCATCGGCGTTAAAAAAGGCGCACTCTGTATACGAAGCATTTTTTTGGCATTGATGAATTCATCGTAAAATGGCAAAGTATCCTGACAATCGATCAACTCTTATTTGTCAAATTAGCTATGACTACGAACAGTGCTGCCAAGTTGAAATCAAACTTCAACAGAAAAACCATTTTAGTTTGACGCAACCGAAGGACCAGTACCAGATCGTGTCATTCGCAAGAAGCCTTCATCCTACGTGACATTTTAAGACCCCTTAACCATTCCTAACCATCTCCAGTGGCTTATCGTCTCCAGTTTGATGATTTGGCCACAAGGTCAAAAAGTCCGTACCATAGCAACAGCCACATTAAGTGCAATTCAGGGCAAAGATTACTTGTCAAAATACTTGTTAGTCCCTCGCCACCACACTCCCTGCGAATACACTCATTAAAGCTCCCACCGAAAGACCACTCACAAAGCGAAACCGCTACCAGAGGTAAGTAAGCCCCGATTTATTCACGAAGGCCCAAACATCTCCCTTTGACATATGTAAACACAATCCCCACTAATTCCCTGTAATCGCCTGCTGAAGTACACACAAAGCTCCCAGCAGCGCCAAACAAGGTCTCATTACAAATTAAACAAAAACAGAAAAAAAAAGAATGCCATTCACACCACCACCCTGCCATAGGTCACGGCTGTCCAACGACTGACATGACTCGTGTTTGTCTACTTTCGCAGATTTTTTGACATTTCGTTTACAAATGTTCTTCGCTCCGTTCACGTCATCGGGACAATACGACCCACACACTTTAACATCCACACAAATGTCATCATGTGGTCTATTAACTTCCGTTAGAAATTGCTTTCTCTTCAATATATCGAAATGTCACACACATGTGTCAGCCTGAGTAACTGGATGCGGAGAGCTGTGTTTTGCTTGACGAATTGTTCGCGCTTTGACTGGTGTCCTTCACTTCGTTCCCGATTCAATGCGAGCATTGTTCTGCCTGACACGAGTTGGGCGCGTTGTGCTATTTCGCTAAGTAACGAATGTGGGCTGCATAGTGAGAGATGCGGGGGTGTTCGCACACAATGTACACAACCGTATCTGCTCCAGTTTCTTCGATAGAACGAGCATGATTTGTTTTCTTGCACACACACACAGACATGTGAGTGTACACATGTTCTCATCTCCCGCAGCATCCTTTCGCTGAACTCATCATCGCTGTAATCTCGATGGTTGGGGTACTTACCACGAAATATTCCCGTACCGAGTAACATCATTCAATCTCATCCTGCTCATCGCTCATTCGCTTGGATATTAATTCTGCTCGATGCGTGGCCTTGTGTGTATTGACGTGGTTCTATTATGGAGCAGATACGTGCCTCCATCGAGGGATAATTTGTCTGTAATACAATTATGCATCAGTCAATCAAGGATGTTATACTGGAGCTAAACGTGGGACGTACTTACGTGAATGTATCATATGCCAATGACCTTGGGGAATGATAGTTGAATTTGACGGATTATTTTGCGGGAAGTTTTCATTTGGTGACGTTTACGTGCCACAAAACAGTTGCTCTTGCCACAGAAAGTTGGTTAACATTGCTCTATACGTGAGACCATTGACGATAACGGTGAAATAAGGTCCAATGATGCCGCCATGCCTTAATCCGCTCCAAACAGTCAATCATTGTGGATGCATTGATGCTTCGTCGAACATTTCTGGATTATGTTCGCTGGATGCTGATGCTGATGCTGATGCTGATGCTAATGCTGATGCTGATGCTGATGCTGATGCTGATGCTGATGCTGATGCTGATGCTGATGCTGATGCTGATGCTGATGCTGATGCTGATGCTGATGCTGATGCTGATGCTGATGCTGATGCTGATGCTGATGCTGATGCTGATGCTGATGCTGATGCTGATGCTGATGCTGATGCTGATGCTGATGCTGATGCTGATGCTGATGCTGATGCTGATGCTGATGCTGATGCTGATGCTGATGCTGATGCTGATGCTGATGCTGATGCTGATGCTGATGCTGATGCTGATGCTGATGCTGATGCTGATGCTGATGCTGATGCTGATGCTGATGCTGATGCTGATGCTGATGCTGATGCTGATGCTGATGCTGATGCTGATGCTGATGCTGATGCTGATGCTGATGCTGATGCTGATGCTGATGCTGATGCTGATGCTGATGCTGATGCTGATGCTGATGCTGATGCTGATGCTGATGCTGATGCTGATGCTGATGCTGATGCTGATGCTGATGCTGATGCTGATGCTGATGCTGATGCTGATGCTGATGCTGATGCTGATGCTGATGCTGATGCTGATGCTGATGCTGATGCTGATGCTGATGCGTTGTCTATGCTCGCCCGGCTTCAATTCTTGCGGCAGCTCAATCTTTTGCGGATTTAGGCCCAAATCCAAGCCTAGCCACAAAATAACCCGAGTTGACTACATTGTGATGCCCAATTCAGCTGATCGGCGCCAAATCGTCATTTCTGGGTGCTTTTCGATACTGGTGGCTTCTGGGTTTTGTTTTCTTCATTTCCAACCAATCTCTGTCTGGATGGTGGCTCGTTCGAAATAGTGAGCTCATGCTTAAACTTTCCCACGGTGCGACGATTTGCCTGCACTCAGAAGCCACCGACCTCACGAAGAAATTTACGTTCACGTTGCATATTTACAACTGACTCGGAATTTCGAAAAAAATGTCTAACAATTTTCGCACGTTCGCCAAGAGTAAAAGGATGCATGATTAAATGGCAAACCTTACTGAATATATTGATAGATAGACGTCACCTGTAAATATAATAGCTGCTGAAACATAACATGTGAAAAAGGTAGCATTACTATCTGGTCACCCTTTACAACCGTGAAACCCGCTCGTATCCATTCAGGATTACTTGTAATTCCCTGTCCAACAAATGTCACTTCTATTCTCCTTGCTGTCAGCACTGAATACTGTTTGAAATAGCTGAAAAGCGTGGTGTCTGACACCCCGGTTCACCTTGGACTACAGCGCTGTAGACATTCGTTGACTCCAGAGAACCCAACGCCCGCTTTCCATTGTTTATGAACACAATTTGATTTATTCGCTGAAATTGCTTTCCTATTCCACGATCGCCAGAGGCAACTCAAAGTTTGGTCGCCTCTTCTTGTAGGTACCTCTGAAAATTAGATCTTCTGGCCAAGATTAAGCTCAAAGCACTTAAAGCCAAAATTTTGCACGAACGTCAGAAGGACTTCTGCCAAACGGAAAAATAAATCGAAATAGCCATCAGAAAGGATTGACCGTAACTCGAAAATCATCGATAATTGCCTTATCCAATTTATTTTTCAATTTTAACATCCTTTACCTTGCCAATCCTCTGCACAAACCTTCAACGTCATCTCCTGGCCTGACATCCCCCACCGGGCATTTTCACTTCCGTCGGCTCCCTAAGGGACACCCGGCAGTACACCCACTTGCCACTTACAAAATCGATTTCACTCAAAGTTCCGTGGATGACTTTAAAGTTCCTGCCAGGTCCTGTGGAAGTAGCATAAATTGCTCTTAATTCCACGAAGGCACATGGAAACCTTGAACTTTTCCCCTCCGCTCGTCCTCAATGTAATTGTGTGTACTCAGTCATTGAGCACACTCCCGTGTTCAACTGCGAGCAGCGCCCCTCGCAGAGGCGGACCCTGAAGGTCACGGTATTAAGTGTCCCCACTTATAAACAACTTCCCGCTCTTGGGGGACCCGTTTGTGCAGTTTCCGCCGTCTAATTCATACCGAAGTGACCTCTTAATTTTTAACGTGTTCCTTGACGCTTGAGCAAAATTGAAAGCCGTCCTTGTCACCTGAGTGCAAAGCATAATTGCTTTGACTTACGCCCTCCCCAGTCCGTGCCTGCCGCGGCAGCTGTACACAATTTGATCGGGGGTCCGATGGAGAAAATATTCGAAAAGTCTTTGAGGGAATTAATTTCAATTTGCCGCAGTCCTGGGGAGGGCGTCCGTGTGCAAGTGGAAACTTTATACTTAACCGATCAAACTGAAAAGTTTCCGCACTTAGCCGACGGAACTTTTGGCGTCGCCCGATTTTTGATGAAATGCAAGGATTCCCCGGCACTTATGAGGGACATATGAAGGTTCGCAGCGTTCCTGGCTAACAGCCCACACCGATGTCGACGCCAATTGGTGTACTTAACTCCGCCCCCTTCTCAACAACTTAACCGCCATAAAACGGAAATGACAGAACAATTTCCAAACTTCGGTCGTAAACAAGATTTTGCATAAGAGTGGGACACCACACCCCCGCCTGAGGGCGGGGTAATAAACTTGTTTACGATTCGCGAGCTTGGGAAGTTTCCCCAAAAACAGAAAAAAAAACTTTCATCGTTTTTGTTTCTGATGAAACACTGCAAGCAGCCCCCGAGTACCCGGGCATCCCATTGAAGGGTGGACTCCACAGGCATTGTGAAGAATTGTCTCGTTCAGACAACAATTGGCGCGTGACGCGCGGACGGGGTGTGGGGGCGGCAAAACTCCTTAAGTCATAATCGCATAATAAGTTATGAACTGGTAGATAGGAACTTTCCGCGGTTTTTGAATTGCATTCTGTGCGCGTAAACGACTACAGATACTTGTACAATTGCCAGTGAAACAAAGGATTAGAGCAACTTAATCTCGGTTCATTAAGGGGTGAAAGACGGTTTATTGTGGAAAAGTTTTCGGATAGTTTGTGCATTCAGAGTGCTGCGGTCGTTTGTGATCCAGTTGATTCATTACTTTGGATATCGCGTCGAGACCGCAGGGATGCTGGGCTGTGGTGTTGTTTTTGGTGAAGTTTTCGGTTGAAGGGGGATTTAAGACCTTTTGTGGAAAATTTATTATCTGCGATTTACCAAATCATCCCAGAGGGTTATTTGAACAGCACAGGGAGTGGGTGAGTGACGGAAAACCGGAGAGGAAGCAGCGTTGCTTTGGTGTGCAACATGTGATGACGTCTCTGACGTTTTTCGAAAAGAAACTGGATTACTTTGAAAGATATTTACGACTTGGTGAGTTCGGGTCTTAGACGGAATTAATGAGTTGAGTCGATCGATATCTTAATAACAAAAGTTTGTGCAGTACACTCCAGCATTCGTCGGTTTGTTGGGGTTTTGAAGTTTAAAATGAAAACAACTCAGTATCCGTGTTGGGGGTTTTCGAAACTGAATTTTACAGCTTATGCTTTGGCCTGGAGTCTTTGTAGTGGAAATCAAATTGAATAGTTATTATGAGAATAAACACCGTTAGACACGTGTGGGTACGAATTTTTGGATAACGAGTTCTAAGACTTTTCCAATCCCACACTCACGCACGCAATTTTGAATAAAGATTGTCCCAAAATAGATTTGTGAATTTTGTGCCATTTGTGCGGAAAAATATGTGCACGAGAGAAGCTGTAACAGTTAATGGTTCACGGTTTGTAAAAAATGTCGAATTCGTTCAGCAAATTCACGCTTGATTGGTGAAGTAAAAATGTATTCACAACGGGTCACGGTTTGATGCGGATGTTGGGATGGAGGCGTCATCGAAACATTCTTCTTTGGGCTTCTGATAGTTCAGTTTGTTGTGCACCAATTTGCAAAATATGATTTTTGCCCATTATGTGACGTGTGGCCAAAAGTTCGAGTGGGAATTGCGAACTGGCTACCGTCTAGTTCCCACACTTGGTCATAGTAGATGTGGCATTTTTGCCCGACCCACCTCAGCGATCCTCCTGCATTGCTGTGATGTCTGCCTTGTAGGCTTTAAGGCCCTCCGCAAGTTTATCGGCTGGACGTGGTATATTAGGGAACCCCAAAGAAGCGAAAATCGTTATCATTATATCCTTTTGCATTGTTTTTACACGGCGGGGAAGTTGCACGCGAGTGAAACTTGTGAACCTGGAGCTCAGGGTCCTGATTTAAGCCCTTAGACAAAGCCCTTAAGTGGTTCACGCTTAAGCGATTGCTTTAAAGGCTATCCAAAGGGCGCCACGAGGAGGCTATATATCAACTTTACCTGTGCATTCACAAGGATCGTTGCTGGCATCACCCGACGTTAAGAGCAATCAACAATTTTACCCCGGATGCACAGGCCCATGCTAATTTTCATCCATCATCATCTAAATTAAGGGAAACATTCCGCCTGACAGCGGAGTTTGTATCCTCATCACCGTTTAACAGTCTGCAGAAATGATTCTTTCAAATTCTTAGTCCCCAGTGTGAATCTAAAACCAGTTGTTCGGCCTCTGTCTTCTGTCCGAATTTTAGGCATCAACGCTCTCAGCCACTAGGGCACCCATATACCTACACTACCCCTAAGACTGATAAATGACATCCACTGATGGATCTTGAAGGAAGTTGAAGGCAGAACCAGCCATTGACCACCAGTAAAAAAGTCTCCATCTATAAACACCATTTTTAAGGTTCCGTCTGCAAAAACGGACCACAACTAAAGGAAAAATTGGTTGCAATATCGTTTTTTTATTGGAACATGACTTTCCCTTGATGCATTCTGTCACCTTTTAGGAGGAAGTTAGAAGTAACGACCACCATGAGCAATAAGCTAGTTATATAAGATATAGTGACCTGCTTCCAAGCTAATGCAGTCCATACTCTTTATCTACTCAGGCCATGAGAAATCTAGTAAACTTATTGAATTTGGAGGAAACCACCTCAAACTGTAAAATAACCTGTTTACTAGCCAGGAGAGCTTCAAATATTATTTAAAGAAATTCGGTCTCTCTTTTTGCCAACTATACTATGCAAAATATGATAAGGAGAAAACATTCGAACACGAGTTCTGCTATTGTCCAGCCATGGTCAAAAACAGACATATCCATTTTGGTAGCCAAAGTACCACCTTTGGCCTGATTAATTTCAAGTGGGAGCAAAAGGGTTAATAAAGTCCATTATTGCGACCATAGAGGTTCCATTTTTGGGAACACTAAGCCATTTGTACATTAAACGACTGCTGCAGTCTTCACTGAAAATGTTCGTGGAAATTTACAACAAATTAGTACCGTTAGGTGGTGGTAAATTAGTGTTATCATAAGTGTACGTGCAATTTTGTGATGTAGTTTAGACATTCGTATATGTATGGATGGATGCTTGTTTGATTTTATGCATGAATGTTGTAATGAATTTTTTTTTTTTTTTTTTTTTTTTTCCTCTTGTACAACCCTGCCGTAAAGGCTGCGACACTGCGACCTAAAAAGATCTATTGCATCGACGGGCTGGAGTTAATCCAAAAGATTTACCACTTTCCTTATGAAAGATAGTATATCTTTTGTAGTGGAGTTTTTCAATTCCACTGAAGTCAGTATTTCCCTGTGGAGAATACGTTTCCTTAACCAATGTAGTGCCGGACATTCACATAAGATGTGCTGAGATGTTTCGTCTTCTTCAAGACAGAACCTACATTCCGATGTTGTAATGAATAGTTGATTTGAGTTGAAGTTAGAAGAAAATTTAACTGAAATAGTTTGAATTCGTCGCCTGATATTCACAAATGTTATATATGCGACGGAACCTTCCCCATGCGAGTATAACTCGCACTTGCCCATCGATATCATGTTCGCATCGATATCATCAATTTGGTTGAAATCAGTTTCGAAAGCACCAGTCGAGTGTTGTAAAAATTTCCGGATTCACTGTCTCAGATTGAGCGCACCTTCCTCCATTCGCCCAAGATATGAACCACGTAAATTGGGATATCCCGAAAAACGACAAACCGTTTTAAATCAATTGAACCAAACACCGCGTATACCCTGGTAATGAAGGAGTCCCTAGTACGTACTCCTCTCCTGCGCCATCGCTTCCCACTTAAAGTGTAAAATTCATGGACTGTGGCCCATAAATCGGAATTGTCTGCCAAGGATATCGATAAATATCTTCTCCCAATATGCTCTTACTTTGTGTGTGACGATACAATTCGCCTTCATTGGGAACGATCCTTTAAATAGTAAACGAAAGCAATAAAATTCGCTGATCCTTATCGATATTTGCATCCCCATTCGACTCGAATATGGAAATCAAATGAATTGCCACTGGTGTTTGGGGCGCTCGTGTGTGCATGTGTGTTTTTGGAAAAAAGGAAAATATGGCATTGTTATCGAAGGGAGCATGCAATCTTTTCTTTTGGGATAAGCCACCGGGATAACACACTCCGACAAATCACGGGCTACTGTGCGGTTGGCACACACGGTGTTTGTCCCTGGCAAGGATTCTCAAAAAAAAAAAAACGAACGGAGCTATTGTGGTATCGTAATGCCATTCAATTAGGGTATTTGATCGTAAGAGGGGAGAATTTATGGATCCTTGGGGGGGTGGGCAGACCTAAATAACCGAAAGCGTGTTTTTATGCTGATAATGATTATTTTGTTATCCTAATACGCCGTAACCGCTTTGGGCATTAGTGAGGTTGGTGCTTGTTGGGCATGTTTTTAGTTTATCGCGATGTGAGCACGTGTGCGCGTTTGAATTGTTTTCTCGTCTCTGAGGCTTGTTCTCTGTGGTGGCAGCTTGGTTTGGAATGTACATGTTGCATTTTGGTTGACCTTTAACAACCACCCTTGGCAAAGTTTTGTTACAAATATGGAATGGATAAAATGGAATCTAAACTAATGGACAATGCAATAGAGGACGTCCACCTCTCATTTGAAATTGGCTATAAAATCAAGACTGTTAGCCCTCAGCCTGTCCTCCGCTCTCGCTGAGCAAATTCAAATGTGGTGTGTTATTGGGATCGAATGTGACGGCTGGCAGGATTCACGCGGATATTTCTACACAGTAGAGAAGCCTGGCGGGCGCCGTGACATAGTGGGTAGGTGCGTCGACTCATACGCTCGATGTTCTCGTTTCGATTCCAGAAAAAAACACCAAACATTTTTTCACGGCTCCACCTCTTTCGAGTCACCGACAATGCTCAAAGAGTATTAAACTGTAGGTCCCCTCCGCTCATGAGAAGAACAATAGAACGCGCAACACGAGTGGTTGCTGAGAAGCTAGGCCCAAGTCCACCTCGGACTGTAGCGCCGCCCTTATTATTATTATTATAGAGAAGCCTGGCCTTGAACACCGCTTTGATGCTCTCAAATGTGAACGATTCTTTTATAGCAAGCAGCTCCTTTTCCACGTCAGGATAATCCTGATTCTCGATGTGCGATCTTATTTCGCGGCAGTACGTTCTGAAGATATCATCCAGGTACACATTTCACATTTCTCGTACTTGTGTAGAGGAAGTGGAATGTGTCGATGACGGGCAATGAGTACCGCATCGCTTGAAGGTCGAAAAATCATACAGCGGTGGGCTTTCCAGTTTTCGGGTCAGTCTGCAACATTATGTTGTTGATCCAGAGATCACCGTGACGCATGACAACGTTTGGTCCTGTCTGCACCGAGATGATTTCCTCGAGACTTTTGTAGAACAAATGTTGGATGCGTTCGAGGTATTTGATTGCTTCCGTTGGCCTACGATCCGTATTGGACTCCCTGAGACTGTCGAAGGCCTCCTCCACGGCTGCCGCCAGGATGCTGTTGTAGAACTCTTGGGCTGCCTCACAGTAAACGATGTCTATCAGGTTGTCCACCTTCTCTCATAAATCATTGAAACCTGATCGTCTCGCTGCAACGGAAGCTGCATGGAATTTGGCTAATTCCCTAATGACTATTTCCATGAATTGACTCATGGACTCAAAGCCGAGTCCATGTAGACGGTTGAGCATCTTGAAGCGTTAGGGTTTCAGATCCTCTAGGATGATTATTTCTCATCATCGCATCGTCGGTTCGGTATAACTGTCTAGAAAAAGCTTCTCAATCTCGCCGTTCGGAGTCGGCATTAAACTGTAGGTCCCCTCCACTCGTGAAAGAACAATAGCACGCACAACACTAGTGGTTGCTGAGAAGCTAGGCCCAGGTCCACCTCGGACTGTAGCGCCGCCATTATTATAGTGTATAGTTAGTGCACTTGGGATAGTACGGCTCTGGAGACATAAACAGTGACTACCATGTTATAGGCTATGATTTCGTTGCAGAAAGCCTCATCACAGAGGTATAGTTTGTCGCCGGGAACGATTAGGAATTTGCCTCTTGACTATCAGAGACAGGAGACGACTGGATGGCGCAGTTGGTTAAGTGCCTCCCCCAAGTTAGAGGGGTTCCAGGTTCGAATCCCAGTGAAATCGAAACTGGTTCAGTCACCATTTGCCGTGGGTGCCATTAATGGCACTGGAGTAGGTTGCTATCTGGCAGTACAATGGACCAGTTTTGAGTCTGAGTGCTCCAGTATCCCTCTAACTTGGGGCAGGCACTTAACCAACTACGCCATCTAGTCGTATGGACTTAGTAAAGTCTAAATATTGATTGATGTGCTGGGATCGTTGCAGCCATGGTGCTCATTTGGCCAATACTACTCGCATCATCGCACCCCTAATTCTCATCGAGCAGTAGGCATTGTTCGACGGAAACACAATCACGACAATGCAATGATCCTTAATTTATTTTTTTTCACGGCGCACCCTGCACACACTCTTTCCATTCCATCCATCTGCGACAGAACAGCGCCCCTTTAGTACTTGCCTTGCTTGGTTGTAAACTGATTGATTGCTAGGCGATAACCTTCGTCACCCAAGACGCAATCTGTTGCAGATGACAAAAACCCCAGCACCTCCTTAGTGCTCCAACGAACATAAACAAAAGCCATTGTGGTCCCCATTCATTCCTCGTTGAGCCCGATAGCAGAGACACTCGGATAAATGAAAACAAAAACCCTCTCCCGCTCACTCGCCCCACAAAGCTTGCCGCTGCAGTCAAAGGATGATATGCACACAAACCTCTTCCGTTTTTTTTTGTTGTCAAATTCAAAAGGAGACTCCTTGGGGGAATTTAATTCAGTTACAGTGGCGGATGTGGTGGCGCAGTAATCCACTTTTTTCGGTTATTTTATTTACTTTACTCCCCATCCCGGGAAGGACGCCCGTTTAATCGAATCAGCCCCTCCCCCATGCGAACTGGTGAGTGCACATTGTTAGGGAAAATTCAATTTGGATTATTCCCAGCGGACATGAATGGAAATGTAATATAACCGGACAGATGACTGCTTGGGCAAAAAGGCGGGTCCTTGAAAGTCGGTGAATTGTTAAATCGTCGACATCAAATCCCACTTCCAGAGCGACGCTAACGCCCACGCCCTTGCACGGAAGATTATGATGTACCTTCACCTAGGTCGGCGCTCATAATCCTGATAACGCAGAATGATTCACCCCCCGTACGGCGGCAGACGTGTATCCCTTAACAAGGCATCACTTCGAAACATCATTAGAGCGACATGTTCGCCCCCCCTCCCGAGTCGGCACCGGCAGCCGGCTTTGTGGGGAAGTTGATGAAAATGTTCTCCTTCCCGGCGGGAAGTAATGAGAAAAGGATACGGCACTTGAAGGGCCATAAAGGCCAACTTGACGGAGGGGGTACCCGGGCGCAAGGTAAATATGAGTTCACCTGCCAACCCTGCGAGGTTGTGGATCGTGTGAGGGTGGCGGCGTATGTGCTGGGAATGCCATTAGGGCTGCAAAACCGGGGGAGAACATCCGCCGGGCGGTGAGGTCATTACAATAATTATCGCGTATCTCCGAGATGTGTGATACGAAAGTTCGCCTGCGACTGTGTTACATTCGAAAGCTCTTTAGCGGCACATCTGCACAGGGCCCGCAAAAGGTCATCATTCGAGCGAGCACGGGATGCCTAGGATGACGCAGATTTATGCGAATTAATGCGATACGATCTCGGAGAGGATTCATGCGACCACGTGCGGTGCACAAAGGAGTCGGCTGTTATCGGAATCTGCTTGACGGTGACACTGTGCATGTGTGTGGAAGGGATCTGGAAGGCAGGAGAAGAAATGCGCTTCGCTCGAGTGCCCATGTAGGTCTTATGTGCTGCCTTCCTGGCAAAGGAACGGCGATGGGCGGGTGTGTCTGGGAACGCTCACCAGCCCCATGCCTGCTGCATGGCATTCAATCTGCCAAATGGCGTACATTTGGATTGTGAGCTGTCAAAGTCTTCGTGGATTTGGATGAGCATAGCTCTGGCTGTAGATGGCAGATTGATGTCGTCGGCGCATTGTTCGGTGTGCTCGGGCTTTGTGCCGAGTGCTTTGTTGTAATTGAATGGGGACGTGAGGAGCAAAAATGGATGTTCGCCTCTTGGCTTAAGAGATTAAATGCCTTTCCATTAGATGGAGGGTACTTGATTGGGGATGCTTTGGCTTTATTACTTGTTAAGAGAGCGCCTCAGTTCCCTCAATCGATAGCTACCAAAGCAGACATTTCCTTTAAATATCGTCAACATTTTGGATGGATACCATTTTGCTTAATCAGAGACGCTCACCAGCCTACAGTGCAGTAGTTCCGTCATAGATCAATCGCCCGTTGAGCTGATGGCTTCGACTAACCTTGAATAAAGTCGTGTTGCCACGCAACAGGCAACAGGCAACAGGCAACAGGCAACAGGCAACAGGCAACAGGCAACAGGCAACAGGCAACAGGCAACAGGCAACAGGCAACAGGCAACAGGCAACAGGCAACAGGCAACAGGCAACAGGCAACAGGCAACAGGCAACAGGCAACAGGCAACAGGCAACAGGCAACAGGCAACAGGCAACAGGCAACAGGCAACAGGCAACAGGCAACAGGCAACAGGCAACAGGCAACAGGCAACAGGCAACAGGCAACAGGCAACAGGCAACAGGCAACAGGCAACAGGCAACAGGCAACAGGCAACAGGCAACAGGCAACAGGCAACAGGCAACAGGCAACAGGCAACAGGCAACAGGCAACAGGCAACTGGCGACAGGCAACAGGCAACAGGCAAGAGCTTATTAGCTTTCATCGCTTCTAATTATAATTCTTATTCAATCGGCTTAACGAGAAAACATATCGCTTGTCCCTGCACTTTCGTCTGCCGTCGCAAATTATTGCATTAAGCAGCATGGAAAGCAGCAATTTCAGTGGCAACTACCGCCACTAATTGCACAGGGAATACTTTAACAACAAACGCCACAGACGATGGCCTTAAAAGCATTTTCATTGCTGCAGTGGTCGGATAAATTATGCGACCACGCAACCGACCGTAAACAATGCGGGGTCCTTAAACAACCAGAATTGTCCAGGAAGTGTGAGCGAGTTCCCAAAACAAAGCACCCAACCACGAACAACTTTCGAAATGAGTACCATCCCGGTGTGGAGGGTCGCCGAACAGGTGGTGATACACTCCCATGCCTTTTGCTGGAAATTAGAAATCTCCTAAAAATATGCAAGGCAACGTATCATGGTAACGTGTTTGAGTTTATTTTATTTTATTTCAGCTCTGTTTGTTTTTTTGGTTTTGCTTTCGGTTCAATGAGGACTAGCTTTGAAGTTTCAGGAAATTTAAGAGCTGTTCATGGTGGGGATTTTGGAAAAAGGTTGGATATTTTTTTCGTAGAAGAAAATGTTTACGGCAAATTGTGGTTAGCATACTCATGGTGGACTACATTACCGACACGGTCGTTAAATTTACATGATATTTTTTAAATTTGTCATGTTTTGTTTATAAACGACACTCAAAAGCATCATAGATGTCAGTTTTGAAACTTTATATCGAGAATAAGCTGTGTTCTAATTTTAGAACATCTTCTGCAATGTAATGCCCGTCTGTCTGTTATCAAATTGGTTGTGAATGAAAATAGTGTTGCCAGTTGGAAAAAAAACAAATTTTTAAGTAAAATTCTGCCTGCGGACTTATCAAATGAGCGACAGGAATTATTTCTAATTTTCTTAGATAAAGAAGTTGACAGTCAGTCATCGATCTGCAGCGCTCGCCGGTGTCTGTTATAAGTGCTGTACACATGATACGTGATCGGCGACCGTGATTTTAGTGAAATACCCAATTTTCAGCAAATACCAGCACAAACCTTGGTATGCCAAAAGTTGCGCATTTAATTATCGAATTTTTTATCGTGGAAAAGTGTATACTGTTAGAGGTTTTCTTGTGCAACTCTCACATAAATTGTCTTCGAACTGCATCTGCCGCCAATCCTTTTCATTCCTGAAATATTTATTACGACATGCGTGCCCCGATAACGATTCCCTCGATTAATTGCTGCCGCTCACACCTCGTAAACGTGGAATAAATCATGTATCCCTCATGCATACATTCTCGGTCAGAACACAAAGGAACCACAACCATCTATTGTTCTCCAAATACCATCAATATTGATCTCAATTTACTGATATTGCATCCAATAGCCGTCATATCACTTAAATGAATGCCTTTCTGCCCTCGAACCGCAATCGATTGCTATTTCCATTGAACGAGGACGACGATACCACCACTTGTGCGCCTGTTCTTCTGCGCTAATAAAAATCACGACACAGCAACCTCCGTGGGTGGGATTTCTGGGCAAAGTTATTCAGGTCATAGATGCCGTGGACCGTGTAAAATAAACGAACATCGGCTGCGGGCAGGAGTTTCGGTGATTCCACTTAGTCAGAGTTAGAGGGGAATAGAGGAGCCCCGATTGTATCCAGAACAAAATGGTATTTTTTATGAATGCATCCTCGGGCGCTTTATCAGTATTCGCAAAATGAGTAAACATGCTTTTCATCCGCCAGCGAAGAGAGCACGAAGAGCAGGACACGAGCGGGGGTTAACGTGTCTTGGAACAAATTCCAGCGAAAAAATAACTCAAGAACCGCATCCACTCTCACATGACACCGACCCGATTTTCCAATCAAAATAAATTCAATGATAACCACAAGAAGATTCCGTAAACGAGAATTGAATGGGAATCATGAATTTTCACGTTCATGCTCTTGAATCATCAAATTGCAATCTGAACTGGATGCTTGTGCACTCCCTGCAGCATCGGTGATGCATGATTGGAGGACAATCGTTTAACACTTCGGCGAGGGAATGCTGAATCGATTATATGCATCTCTCGCATCCTTTCGATAATATTCTACAGATGTCCTGGAGGGATAAGCAATAACACCGGTGACGTCTGCACGACTCTTCATCGGAAAGGAGTGTTCGCAATGCAACACGTTGTGCAGTCTCACGTGGCAAACGAACATGTTCACAAGTATCTCAAGTCATGAGATGGTAGCCTTTGTGAACATAGATTCGTGTAGATTTGTGGAAGACAGGACCTTTGCTGTTGCCAATAGCAACTCTCAGGTACTGAAACTTTGTCAAAATGCTGTGTACAATAAGCAATTGATGACGTATCTTCAAGGCTTTATGGGCGTCTAATTAAGCAACGCGAACCAAACAGAATGACCGAAATTTGTAATTCGTTGAACAGCAGAGCCTCGTGGCACGTCGAGGGTTAATAAGATGGGGATTCAGCTGGATCGATATCTGTATTTTAACAAGTAAGTAGATGCTGCCAAAGCCAATGGGGCTTACGTCTTTGCAAAGCGACTATTTTACAGCACCCAACTCGATGCGGGGGTTCTACAGGACATAGGCTAGCAGCGATTGGATGGAGGAATGGAATGACAGGAATGACTGGAATGACTGGAAGTTTAAGAAAGTTTAATGGAAAAGACTTGACTTCACATTTACAAAACAATAGATTCCCAGTGCAGTGACTGTCGTGGCCCAATGAATAACTACATAGACTTGAGGTGAGGACCGGACAACCAAATTCGGGTTAAGCGCGGGCAGAATACCACAAATACCAGAATACCATAAATGCAAACGCCATTGTACGGATGCCTGTCCTGCTGACTTGGAAAAGGCCTTTACCACAGCATGAATAGAGGGCAATCAAGTTGGTCAGGATCGGCATAATTTGTTATACATGAGCACAATGGACTCAAACTGTTGGTCGTGAGCCGCGACACTAGTCACATGTTGTTTATGTTTGGGGATTCGACCAATGCGCGGAATTTGGTGGACGTTGCAACGCCTGGAGAGTAGATTAGGAACACATCGGACAATGAGCGGAGAATGCTCATCGAATCGGCGAGAATCGAGCAGAATTTTTTTCTCAACGTGCGGTGAATTCTCGAAGAAAGTGATTTGGTGTCACAGTAGAATAAGTTGCGGTCCAAGTGTGGAAACCTGAGGGGCTCCAGTTTTTTACCTAGTTAGTCTATAAGAGCAGATGGTGTTGATTCTTAAGAAGTCGTCTAATGCGCGGTGTTAAGATTAGACTAGGGACACGCCGGACAATTCTCCATTCACGGACGACGATGCCTTTAATCTATGGCATGATCACAGGTAGAGTTCAGCTCGTCGTGAAATGTGAACGCGACTTCCACCACGACTTTTTCTTTGGCGTTAAAAACGGTCCCCAACTGGGAGCCAACTCAATGATCTTAATCAGCATATTCAATAGCGATCTTGTAGATTCTCTGCCACGCCTAGCCTATACCGACGACCTAGTAGCGTACACACCTGATAAGTGATCAAAATTTTGTTCCAGTATAACTTCCAGAATTTCAGCGATTTTGGGATGGCTGGAAATTGAAAATCAACTTTGGGAACTGTTCAACTATTCTATTCAGGACCCAGCTTCATGTGGCCTCAAGGAACATGAACCGAAACTGGCAGAAGTTCGACATACTTGACCCGTTAGCAGTAAAATGGGACTTGACAGCACTTGATTATTTTCTCTGGGCTTACGTTAAGTCCTTTTTTTTCAGAGGATTTTTGAAACACTACTGGAGCACTAAGACTCAAAACTGCTCCACTGTACTTCCAGGTAGCAACCTACTCCAGTGCCGTTTATTTGATCCCAACGGCAAATGGTGACTGGATAAGATTCGATTTCACTGGGATTCGAACCTGGGACCTCTCTAACTTGGGGCAGGCACCTAACCAACTGCGCCATCCAGTCGTTTGGTCACCCCCTTACCATCGTATACCTGCCTCAAGGAAAGCCCAACTCCTGAAGAAGAACTGCCTCAATTGGATGCAACTTCAAATCACGAAAAGGAGAAAGTGGGAGGCAAAGAAAGGTGAATAGCTTCTTATGCAGCACATTCACGAGTACGAAAGTTTCCATCAAAACTCCATAACCCACTCGCGAATAACCACCGAAGGGAGGAAAAGTTCAAGCTCATTGGAAGGTATATACTCGTACCTGCAATTAAGGTAATGACACTCTATCCAAATTGAAATTCTCCATTATTCCCACATAACCTTGCCCTCGGTGCTCGACGCAGATCGTATTTAACGACAGAATTTCGCCCACTTGATGAGTTCCCAAGTGAAACCGCTCCAAGTACTCAGTGTCTACCCGACTGCTTAACAGCAAACCCTCAGACAGCGGGACCAACTTTAACTCCTCATAAAATCACTCCCTTCCTCTCGCCCCCTATCGGGTACACAAAAACTAACATAAAAGCACCGACAACACCGACAAGCTTAATCACACTATTAGGGCTCTCTAGGGGTGGCAATAAAAATTAATAACTCGATCGTTAGAGCGGTAATATAAGACCACAGAACACTAAGAACTCTGCTTGCTGTACGCAAGGAATTATGTCCCTGCTTCTAGTCGTTCGCTCCACGAAAACAGTTATAATTATAATTCCTCCACCAAGTGGAGAGGTTATCCTTGAGAAGACATCATAAAACCTCGGCATATCCCCTCCGCCAGAGGGATCCCATTTCGTTGCGCCCATTGTCTGCGAAATGGCTGTAGTTGGGCAATAATATTATGGATTAGCATACAAATCTAAAAATGTCTTCGTTTGAGTTGGAGATTCCTTGTTTACTTCCGGCACGGCGCAGGGCCTTCAAGGATAAGTGGCGGAGGAAATCAAGTAAAAGCATTTAAATAGTCAACCATTAGGGAGTAATTGTTGTAATTTTAGGTGGAGGCACTGCTTGCAGAGCGCGAGATTGAATATGAAATGAACCGTAGTGTCGTCGTCCTTCATTTTGAGTGGGGTTTTGGCGATGGGACCGGTGTGGTGCATCACACTTATCGTGGGTTTGAGTGCTGGGTGGTGACAGTTTTAATGGCTCGAACGGCTGATGACTGAAAAGGATTGAATTATTTTTGAAGCAAAATATTAAGCAGTTGGTCTGGTATAGGATCTTTGTGGAAGCTTTAAAGAGCTCATGTTTTTCCGAAAGCTACAAACCATGTCTAACAAGTGAATCGAAGGACACAACTAACCAAAATTGTTAGTATAAAGGACTCTTAGCCACTCCTCATCTTCTTCTTATTGCACTACAGACTGGAGTGGTTGGGCCTTACCTTGGGCACAATCTGTTGTTAATTCTGGCCAACTGTGCACGCCAAGTTATTTGAAGTCCCTCTTCACTTGGATGCCCTGGCTATGACAGTTTAGTGGTTGCCGGAGCCGAGATCTGAAGCGATTTTGAATCATTGGTCTGGTAAGTGCCTCGTGGTGGATAATCAATTAAATCTACTGACTAACCCAAGGTCATGACCTACGAAAGTGACGGTTGCGAAGAGGACATCGAGAATTTGAATCAACTAATTGGACTGCGGGTTGTGCGGTTCAGTGTAGTATCGGCGAGATGCATGCCGGGCAGCGGCTCCGGCGACAATTACATACATGTCTGTGGTGAAATGGTTCATTCTTAGCGGACAGGGTGCTACTGCCAGAGAAAGATCCCTGTCTCTGATTTATTTTTTTCTTTTTTCGGAGTTTTTTGAAACACTGCACTGGAGCACTCAGACGCAAAACTGGTCCATTGTACTTCCAAGTGGCAACCTACTCCAGTGCCGTTAATTTGATCCCCACGGCAAATGGTGATTGGACCAGATTCGATATCACTGGAATTTGAAGCTGGAACCGCTCTAACTTGGGGCAGGCACTAAACCAACTGCGCCATCCAGTCGTAATAGGTCCGTTAAGGACACCTCAAACGACCAAAAACTGGAACAAGACTCAATTGAGAAATAGGAAAATGGTTCTAATCATCGGTAGAAATTTAGGTCTCACGGGGTACAGTCTATGTGATCCGCGACACTAGTCCCAAGGGCACCCTCTCATCTAAATACCTTCCTACAGTCCGGGAAGGGCCTGAATTTTCACCAACAAGCTTCCCCAGTTCCCCAGTTCTCTAAACCAAACTACAATAGCTGAAGTCCTTCTCCACTTTTGAGTTCGGATAGCCTATGTTGGGGTTGCCCACAGGTTCAGAGTGGTGCGAGACACCTGACTAAACGCATGTCGCTGTACAGCCCGTTCGTGGCAATCGTCATCAACGCAAACAGGAACAGAAAGCGCACGCAGACCTTGTCTCTTGAAAAGACTTTCGTTTTTCATATAATCCATGCGTCTGTGCCTTAGAGCAGGACTAGGATGATCATGGTCTAAGGCAAAGCCAACTTGGTGTTTCCAGAGACGGCCCTGTTGCTCAATTGTCTCTTAAGCCTAAAGAAACAGGGACTAGCAGCAGTTATCTTGTGCTTGATCTTCGCGCTGGCTCTGTCAGTGCTGTTTGTTGTGCAGCCGAGGTAAACGAAGTTCTTCACTTGGACAGTGACTGTTTGATAGACAATAAAAGACGCTGGTGGATTCTCGTGAATGGACATAGAACAATAATCAGTTAAATTACTGCGACAAGACCTGCACCATCCAGTCGTTGAAAGTCAGAACTTACTAATTTGTATTCCCAAGCAATGGTTGTAGACTCACTTTAAAAGGACCAAAAGTTCCCTTAATTCTTCCGCTAAAGTTCAGAGATTCTCTCACGGACACAACAAATTTCATTTTTAAAGCATCACCTCTTTTTTACAACCCTGTGTCGGCATAAAAATGTAGATGACCGTCACTCGTGAGGAAAAAACACTAGCTGTTGCTACAGAAGCTCAGCCAAAATTCAACCAAAAATAAAGCAAGAATTTGTATTAATTTTTCGAGATTTATTCCTGGGCACGATGCTTTTAATTATCTAGACTGTGGTTTCTAAAATCCAGAACCACTTGGTCTCGATGGAGAACTAGCGGTTAGAGTCTTTTTCTCGAACCAGACCATTGTATGTCAAAGACATTCTTGCCCAAAGCGTTACTGTAATTTTCAGACTACATTCATACATTCGTACAGTTCATAGTTGTTGCCGTCTTGTGTTCTCCTTCAATCACTTTGCCTCGCAGACAAGCGAAAATATTCGCAGAAAAAGGAGCCCACACTTTTTGAAAGAGATTGGTCTTTTCATCCATCGTACGGGTACAAAATCTTCTGCGTTGTGCGTCTTGCTCACAAGTAAAACTTGATCAGCATTATAAATCCCGATCAGCGTCGCACGGCATAAAGGAACAAACCTTTTGTTTTTTTTTTGTATTATTCCACGCACAGTCTACACAAGAGAGAATGAATTTTTGCCAATTCCAAGCTTTCTTGCAAACGACAAATATTCAGAACCTCGTTAAAATGTTTCAAATGAAAATTATTTATACCTCCTCCATTTTGTAAGCTTAGACTTTAAGACTTTATGATACATTTCGCCATGGCGATGCCTCATCTACTGACGTTAGACGTTTATTTACGAATGACCGATAGAATTCATATACAAAAAGCTTAATCCCAGACATAACCTTACAGAGGAATAATGCCATCAAAGACTTGAATAAAATTGTTTTCATGCAAACAAGCTAGAAATACATTCCAACGGGTATTACTGCCAAAGAACAACGCCACTTTTAGAACTGATAGCTTACCTTGGCACTAATGAATGCATCTGAAGATCACATTTCAGTTTTAGACCGTATGAGACCTTTCAAAATCCGCGATTCTGTACAGAAATTGCTCCGTTCAATAATGCAACCAAGACTGTAGTAAGCTCGATGTTGATCCTAGAAAAATTATGTTTGTGCAGCATACGTACAATTTTCAGTTCATGTTTTTGTGATAGACTCCATGAAACATAGTGAATAAAGGGTAAAACACAGAATACACGATACAAATGTTGTACCGAATAGAATTGTATCCAAATGATGAGTCGACATTGTTCAACTTACAGCGGTTGATTCCCCTTCATCCATTGAAAAAAGGGCATACTAATATATTTGCAGTCTTATGTCTTATGACTTTCGTATTTGCATTCGATTAATTACTGTTCAAGTGCAAATTACCTCACACGTACGTTACACAGACGATACGAATACAAAAAGCTGCCGAAAAATGTTCATGATGGCAAAGGACACTAGGCTTATGTCAAAAGCAAACGAAAAGTAACCAGAAGCATCAACAAATTTCCAAGTACCCATAATTGCTTATAAAAATTTGAAAAAATCATGTTGGCAACTGACATCTGCATACGTAGAGAGCGATTCATTTCGCTCTCGCGTAAGTAGGCAAAAGTAAACCAACTTGCCGAAACTGAGCAAGTTACTTTAGTTCTCTTAAACTTCCGTACGGGCATTATGTTTGGCCCTTTAAGGAAAATTCAGCAGTCAATTGACATCTGCATGCGTACAGTGCAGACCTGTGAGATAATTAAGTATATTTGTACTTAAGTACATTTCAATTACAATTCCTTGTACTTGAATTTTTTTAAGTACAAGTACAATTCCTCGGTACTTGTACTTAAAAATTTCAAATACCCAGTACAAATAATTGTACTTGTACTTGTAATTCCTTTCAAAGTAATTTAAATCACAATCTAAGTACCGAAGTACTTAAAAACTGATCGTAAGTACTTTTTAATTCCTTAATTCCTTCCAAGTACTTTCAATTCCTTTGCATTCCTTAAGTACTTTCAATTCCTTTTAAGTTAATTGTTGGAATAAAAGTACTCGATTTTGTAAAATTAACAGAAACTATTCTAATTTAGTTTACTTTATATACACACAGTCACAAAAGTAAGTATACACCGTAAAAAATAACGAAATTTGAGATTTATCGCAAATTACTCAAATTTATTCTAGTTGGATAACCTTAAGCAGTAATAACTGCCTCTATTTTCGATCCCATGGAGGTAACAAGCTTTTGAGTTACTTCCGGACTTATTTTTTCCCATTCGTCCTGTATAATCGCCTTAAGCTCGGATTTGGTCCTAATGTCATGGTTTAGGATTTGACGCTCGAGATGATCCCACAAATGCTCGATAACATTTAAATTCGGTGATTGAGGTGGTGTTTTGAGCTGTTTTCGCACATTGTACAGCAACCATTCCTTCACAACCAGGGAAGTGTGCTTTGGGTTATTGTCTTGTTGGAATATAAATGAACCCTTCAAGCCTAATTTCTGCAAGCTATGGTGGAGATTGTTTTTCAGTATACTGACGTAATCGTACCGACTCATTACGTTCTCAATAAACATTAAATTGCCAACACCAGATGCCGCCATACACCCTCAAACCATTACTGATCCGCCACCATGCTTCACCGTACCAGCCATGTACTTTGGATCTTACTGCGTATTCATTTTTCACTAAACCTTATGGCGTCCATCGGAACCGTGAATGTGAAATTTACTCTCGTCCGAGAATATTACGCTATTCCAGAAATCCATTTCCTTTTGTGAGTGATTTTTGTCGAATTCAACTCGTTTTTGGCCAAATACGCAGTTAGATTCAAAGTACGAGTACATGGCTGGTACGGTGAAGCTTGGTGTCAGTATCTTATTTTGTTTTTTAATATTTTGTGTTATTGTTAGTTAAATTTGTTTATTGTCTGTTTTTTTAAAAGAGCATAAAAATAGCAAAATAAATATGTACATATAACATGTTACCTAAAGTTTATGCAGTTTCGCTTTCTAGTTAATGATTCGGCCAAGATTCGTTATTTTTTACGGTGTATACTTAATTTGTGACTGTGTGTATATAAAGTAAACTAAATTAGATTAGTTTCTGTTAATTTTTACAAAATCGAGTACTTTTATTCCAACAATTAACTTAAAAGGAATTGAAAGTACTTAAGGAATGCAAAGGAATTAAAAGTACTTAAGGAATGCAAAGGAATTGAAAGTACTTGGAAGGAATTAAGGAATTAAAAAGTACTTACGATCAGTTTTTAAGTACTTCGGTACTTAGATTGTGATTTAAATTACTTTGAAAGGAATTACAAGTACAAGTACAATTACTTGTACTGGGTATTTGAAATTTTTAAGTACAAGTACCGAGGAATTGTACTTGTACTTAAAAAAATTTAAGTACAAGGAATTGTACTGGTACTTGTACTTGTACTTGAATTTTACAGGTCTGGTACAGTGTCATTCATTTCCCTACAGCGTAAGTAAGCAAAAGTGAACGAACTTAACGAAAGTGGTTACAGCGGACACAGAGTAACATTTTTGTGTATTTTTTTCCGTTGCTTCAGTTTATTTCATTAATTTTTATTTTTTTATCTTTGAAAACGTTCTTTAAAGTTTCCGTACGGCCATTAGAGTTAGTCATTGAGAGTAAAACATAATTTTGAGGCAAATATTTCATTTTCAAATAACCTTGCTTTTCTAAGTACCACAGGTTGTACGCTCAAGAACATACAACCCTACAATATCATATTTCGTCATACATTATTCGTCATACAACACAAAATCTGTCCAGCCGTTATTCAACGGTTGCATTGTGCATTCCATGCCTAACACTACACAGTCAAACGGGGTCCACAGGACATTCAACTCGTGTTTTCCCTCCCTAAAATAGTTTCGAACAAAGTCCCTAAAGTGAACTAAAGATGTTCACAAAATGATAAAGTACCCTCCACACCTTGCATTCGTTCAATTCCCCAAGCAGACCCCTTTAAAATATTTCCACGTGCCGCAGAAACCTTGAACTGAAGACGATTTTCTGTTCCCTCCTTATGTGCATGCACCTCTTCATTATAATTTAAAAATCACGGCTTCCTTTCAACATCCGGACAGTCAATGCAAATGTTTTCCTCTGCTCTCTCTCTCTCTCTGCTGGCCTTTATGGGCATTCTTGCGTGACTGGCAGAGCGCTCCTCAAAGTCAAACGAACACCAGGTTCGTCTTTTGATTTTCACTGAAATACTTATCTCTGCACGACCCTGGCGAAAACAAAGCCAAGGCCTCTGCAGCTCTCTTACCGTCGTTCGTCAATCCTTCGCAATTATGGGAGGTGTTCGGCTTGAAGTTTGCCACCCAGCAGACCTTCAACTTTCCCAAAACGAGTTTCTTTTGTTTGTCACTGCGTCAGATCACAGTGCCGGATCTGGGTCAACTGGGGAGGGCAATCCTTCGCACAACCCTTTCGAAAAGAAATTTCCTCGTGCTCCAAAGTACACAATCCACAGTCGATATCGAGCTTGTCAGTGTAAAGAAAAAGAATCGAAATCGCTTGTAAAATTGGTTTGTATTCAAACTTGACCCAATCACCGCACCGCCTTGCGTCCCGCACGTCTCCATGCGAAACAATTCCAGAGCACTTATCTTGATGAAGCCGACTGGGTGACATGTGAATGAAGAAGACTGCAGTTGCAAGCCACGTCCTCCGCACACACTCTAGGCAGTCGAATCCTTTATTGGGTTTTGCGCTCGTCCTCCGAACGAGAGCACGTCGACTGTGAAATTATATCTGACAATCGGGCGCCACGTCTCTGATGCATTGACGAGAATTAAATCGGGCCGAAAGGGGGTGGTTCTTTTAAAAAATAAAAAATAATCATTCTGTTTAACGGAGATTATTGTGGCATTACCGAATAAAAGCTGCTTTGCCTCTTTTCGGAATTAAACTCCGTCGGGTGATGAATTGAGTGGATCTGGGGAAATATTGATTTTTGATAGTCCTTTTGAGTCCTATTTCATCAGGGGGTATGGGGGAGTGGATTTGATTTCAGATGGAATTATGATTTAGTGACTTAATCAGAGGAAGCTGTTTGATTGTGCCAAATTGGCATAATGACGTTTTTGAAAGTGTCTTCTTCTTCTTCTTCTTAGGGCGCTACAGTCCGAGGTGGACCTGGGCCTCACTCAACATGCCTCTCCAGCCAGCACGATCTTTCGCCAGCTGTCTCCAGTTTCGCACACCAAGCCGGCAGAGGTCCCCCTCGACTTGTGTGCGCCATCTTGTTCGTGGACGTCCTCTGTTGCGTTGTCCCACAGGCTCAGAGTCGAAGACTCTTCGGGCCGGAGCTAAGTTGTCCATACGCTCAACATGGCCTAGCCATCTTAGGCGTTGGATCCGTAGACGCCTGGCTAGACTCATGTCGCTGTACAGCCCATACAGTTCGTGGTTGAATCTTCTCCTCCAAATGCCATCAACGCAAACAGGACCAAAGATCGCGCGCAGAACTTTTCTCTCGAAAAGACCAAGAGACTGTTCATCCGCTTGGGATATTGTCCATGCCTCTGCACCGTAAAGCAGGACTGGGATGATCAAGGTCTTATACAAAGTCAACTTGGTCTTCCGAGAGAGGGCTCTACTACTCAATTGCCTTTTGAGCCCATAAAAACAGCGGTTGGCAAGAGTAATTCTGCGTTTGATCTCGGTACTGATGTTGTTTGTACTGTTAACCGCGGAGCCAAGGTAGACGAAGTCCTTTACTACCTCAAAGTTATAGCTGCCTATGGTGACGTTCTGGCCAAGTCGTCGATGTTGTGCGTCCTTTCTCGATGACAGCATATACTTTGTTTTGCCCTCGTTTACCGCCAGACCCATTTTAGCCGCTTCCGTTTCAATGCCAGCAAACGCATCATTGACGGCTCGCTGTGTTCTCCCAATCACGTCAATGTCATCCGCATAAGCTAGCAGTTGAACGGACTTTTGGAAGATCGTGCCTCTTGTGTTGGCCAGTGAGTTTTGCACGATCTTCTCAAGAACGATGTTAAAGAAATCACATGACAGCGCGTCGCCTTGTCTAAAACCTTTTTTGACATTGAAGGTCTCGGTGAGTTCGTTACCGACCTTGATGGAGCAGCGAGAGTTCTCCATCGTCATCCTGCTCAGTCTGACGAGTTTAGCAGGAATGTCAAAACTAGACATGGCGCTGTATAGCTCGTCTCTATACACGCTGTCATATGCGGCCTTGAAATCGACAAATAGATGGTGTGTGTCAATTTGCATTTCTTGGGTCTTCTCCAGGATCTGCCGCAGTGTGAAGATTTGATCGATGGTGGACTTCCCGGGCCTGAAACCACACTGGACCTATCAGTTTGTTCACGAATGGTTTCAGGCGTTCACACAAAACGGCAGAGAAGATTTTGTAGGCGATGTTAAGGAGACTTATCCCTCGATAGTTGGCGCAGTCAAAGGGGTCTCCTTTCTTGTGGATCGGGCAAACGATACTGAGATTCCACTCATCGGGCATGCTTTCCTCCGACCATATCTTACAGATGAGCTGGTGCATGCGCCCTACCAGATCACCTCCAGCTGCTTTAAACATTTCGGCGGGCAGACTATCTGCACCAGCAGCTTTATTAGACTTCAGTCTCGATATCGCTATCTTGACTTCGTCTAGGTCGGGGGGACGGTATTCTCTTCTATCATCGTCCGTTGTGTTGAGTGGAACATTCTGCCTGACAGCGGTATTTGTGCCCTCATCGCCGTTCAACAGTCTGCAGAAATGATTTTTCCAAATTCTCAGTATCGACTGCGAATCTACTACTAGCTGTCCATTTTCGTCCCGGCAAGCTTCTGTCCGAACTTTATATCCATTCGATAAAAGTTTTACCCTTTGGTAAAACTTTCGGACATCATTCCTGCCATAACACCTCTCCATCTCCTCGATCGCGCGCTTCTCGTGCTCTTTCTTTTTCTTCCTGAGAAGCCGGTTCTCTTCCCTTCTTCTCTGTTCGTAGAGCTCACGAACAGCTCTCGTGGTTCGATGCAGCGTTGCCCGGTAGGCTTCTTGCTTTGCTGCATGTGCCTGCCTGCACTCGTTGTCAAACCAGGGGTTTTTTCTTGTTGGCGTTTTAAAACCCAGCACATCAGTAGCGGCTTCTCTGATGGCTCTTTGACAACGTTTCCATTCTTCGTCTATTGTTAGTGCAGGCGGCGTCGAACTTTCGGAGAGTTTCAGGGAGACTCGATCGGCAAAGTTCCTGGCAGTCTGTTGCGATTGTAGCTTTTCGACGTCAAACCGTGGTTGGCTTCCTCGACTCCGTTCTTCTCTCGATATCCGTGTCCTTACCTTGGCTACAACAAGGAAATGGTCCGAGTCGATGTTGGCGCCTCGGAACGTTCGGACATCAAGAATACTGGAGGAGTGTCTGACGTCGATCGCAACGTGATCAATCTGGTTGACGGTTGAATGATCAGGGGACCGCCAGGTCCCTTTATGGATGTTGAGGTGTGGGAACCGCGTGCTAGCTACAGAGAGGTTTCGCCCCGTAACAAAGTCCACCAGCCTGAGTCCGTTTTCGGACGTGGTGTCGTGCAGGCTGTGTTTACCGATGACTCTAGCAAAGATGTCCTCTTTACCCAGCTTAGCGTTAAAATCTCCTAGAACGATCTTGGTGTCGTAGCTGGGGCATTGATCGTACGTTCTTTCTAGGAGATCATAGAAGTCATCCTTGCTATCGTCATCTTTGTCCTCCGTTGGGGCGTGGGCGCAGATTAGGCTGATGTTGCCGAATTTAGCCTTGATGCGGATTGTTATGAGGCGCTCGCTTATGTACTTAAAGCTTAAGACTTTTTGCCTAAGTCTGCCTCGAACAACAAATCCACATCCAAATAATCGCTGCCTTCGCTCTCTGTAACAGTCGCCGTAGTAGATATCGCAGTTTTTCATCCTCTTTTTGCCCGGCCCATCCCATCGCACTTCCTGGATTGCGGTAACGTCTGCTTTATAGCAGTCTAGGGCCTCCGCGAGTTCATCGGCTGCACGTGGTCTGTTCAGGGACCTCACATTCCACGTGCAGAACCGAAAGTCATTGTCCTTATTCCGTTTGCTGGGGTCGTCAACAGTAAATCCGTCCGTATCCGAGGCATATTGTTGCTTCTCAACTCCTTACTTTTTTACGTGGTGAGGAAGTTAACCCCACGCACAACCTCCAACTGGGAGGACAGGTCCATTTGTTTAGCCCCCGGACAAAGGGGTCCGGAGGGATCCGGTGTCGGTAGCCTCTTGCAGGCTGTGAGCGCCGCCGTTGGCCCTAAAAGGGCTCATCCGCCGCCATCTCTATTCCAAGGTCCCGACCTTACCATGGAAACCAGGTAGCTCCTGCTGACTGGAGTTGTGGATGCCGCCGTTGGCCAATCAGTTGACCAGCTCCTCCGCCGCCATCCTAAAAAGAGTGATGAGCCCTGGTAGACTCACACTCCCCCCTCTCTCGTTTGCAGCCGCCCAGACGTCCCACGAGGGTTGGTTACCCCATCTTCTGTCGAGGGTACTCGGCTCCCGGATTTCACCACGGGGAGGCGAGAGTAGGAGTTCGTTAATAGAGGCTAGGTGCAGACGCTTGTGTCTGCATGGTTCGCGTATTAACGCTTCGAAATCCCATCCCACAGACTCAGAGTCGAAAATTCTTCGGGCCGGGCATAAGTTGTCCATCAGTTGGCCATCTTAGGCGTTGGATCCGTAGATCTGGCTAAACAAATATTGCTGCACAACTCGTAGTTGAATCTTCTCCTTCAAATGCGTAAGCAGGACCAAAGATCGCGCGCAGAACTTTCGAAAGAACTCTCGAAAAGGTTAAGGGCTTCTTCATTTGTTCTTCAGATTGGCAATGTCTCTCCGCCATAAAGCCGGACATGATCAATGTCTTGTAGAGGGTGCTTGAAAAGGAGGTGAAACAAGCTGGTCTAAGAGTAAACGAGGATAAAACGAAATATATGCGGTCGAGTATAAATCGATCAGTCGCACAGCACCTGAGACAAAACATCACGATCGACAGGTACAATTTTGAGGTAGTGAAGAAGTGTGTCTACCTCAGGGTAAATGCAAACTCCACAAACGACATCCCAGTGGAGATCCGACGCAGAATAGCCCTTAGCAAGCATTGTTGGCTCGGTCTGTCTAAATAGCTAGGGTCAAAACTTCTAACTAGAAGGACCAAAATCATGCTCTACAAAACCTTTACTCCGTCAGTCCTGCTTTATGGAGCCGAATGCTTGATAAACAGAACGGCAGAGTTGATTCTTGGTTCTTTCGAAAGAAAAATTCTACGTTGGATATATGGTCCTATTTGCGAAAAAGGTGAATAGAGGCAAAGGCATAACCGCGAGCTCTATAGACTGTGGACGAAGATCGTATGGACAACAATGCTCCATGCACGATGGTCTTCGAATCCGAGCCTCCTGGTTCGAGAAGGAGTAGGAGACTGAACCACCGGTTTAAAGACCAAGACATCAGGGAGGCAAGACAGCTTAGTCTAGACGATTGAAAGCAGCTTGCCTGGGAACGTCAAGGATGGAAGACAACTATTGCTCAAGCCCAGTCCCTCCTTGGGATGTAAGTAAGTAGGTAGCAAGTATGTGAATATTGTTTTCCGATGAAGCCGAATACCTGGGTGTCATTCTAGATAGGAAGCTTCTGTGGAAAAAATAAATCGAAACGGAAATTGCGAAGGCACTGTCAGTTTTCTGGCAGTGTAAGGAAGTTTTCGGCAAATCCTGGGGTCTATCACTAAAAAGATCCGTTTGGATCTACACGGCTATGATTAGGCCCCTTCTCTCCTGGTGGAAACAAATGCAAATTATCCTTCAAAAAGGTGGCTGAACTGAGGCCAAAATGCTGAGCGTGGTGAAAATACGACACATGTGGGTTTTGGTTCTCATCAACACTCTCTCTTTCCGCTTTAACCAATTCATCGGAACGTCTTGGGCGTTGATGAACTGCAAATTGACGATCTCCCACCGTCCCGTGCATAACAAAAGTCAAAACCAAACGATGAATAGAGTTGTCAGATGAAGCTTGTTGACCAGGATATTTTTGAAGACAACTGAACGACTATTTAGTAAAGCGTCACTATTTCGGCGCTTTGTTTCGGTATGAAAATTGTACTGAATTCTTCTTCTTAGGGCGCTACAGTCCGAGGTGGACCTGGGCCTCACTCAACATGCCTCTCCAGCCAGCACGGTCTTTCGCCAGCTGTCTCCAGTTTCGCACACCAAGCCGGCCGAGGTCCCCCTCGACTTGTGTGCGCCACTTTGTACGTGGACCACCTTGTTCGGAGACGTCCTCTGTTGCGTTGTCCCACAGGCTCAGAGTCGAAGACTCTTCGGGCTGGAGCTAAGTTGTCCATACGCTCTACATGGCCTAGCCATCTTAGGCGTTGGATCCATAGACGCCTGGCTAAACTCATGTTGCTGTACAGCCCATACAATTCGTGGTTGAACCTTCTCCTCCAAAAGCCATCAACGCAAACAGGACCAAAGATCGCGCGCAGAACTTTTCTCTCGAAAAGACCAAGACACTGTTCATCCGATTGGGATGTTGTCCATGCCTCTGCGTCATACAGCAGGACTGGGGTGATCAAGGTCTTATACAGAGTCAACTTGGTCTTCCGAGAGAGGGCTCTACTACTCAATTGCCTTTTGAGTCCAAAAAAACAGCGGTTGGCAAGAGTCTTGCGTTTGATCTCGGTCGGTACTCAGGTGGTTTGTACCGTTTACCGTTTACCGTTTACTACTCCCTACAACTCCTCCACTACTTCGAAGTTACGTTGTTTACGTTATTAAAGCAGACGCTGCGCAGAATTAAATTTTCAATCGAAGGAAAATTAAAACAAAAAACTAAAAATGTATCCCCAATTTTCAATGTGGTTTTGAACTTCTTGTTGGGCAACTGGTTGAAATTAGACTGAAGCGGGAATGTTTGATATTTTTTGATGACGAAATGAGTCAACAGACTCATGCAAAATATATTTGACAGTCAAACTACAGTACGATCTACAAGCTTCTACGAAGTGGGAGTCCATTTTCAAATGTCCCAAACTCCGTCTGAATCATGTAACATTTTTTTAATTTCCCTCAAAACCCACAAGAGGGCAAAAAAAATCAATCTTGACCCAAACAGATATCCTTATCCATGTCTCCTTTTGACTATTCGATTGGATGCATTTACTTGAATATCCGTCTGAGAATCCCACAAATGGAGCCGACTACTCCCTACAACTCCTAGCCACTATCCACTACGAGTTCACATTGGAATACAATTCAGGCAAGAAGATTACATTTTAAATATTTAACTTCGAAAGGATGCACTGGGACACAGATGGAAGGAAAGATGTTCGGCTCCCGATACATGTGCGTGTATATAGTACAGGAACGTGCCACAAGCGAATGCATTTCTCATGGATACTGTACAATCATTGAGTGGAAAACCAGTAACGGAATGGTTACTCTGGACCCAATTGGGTGACAATGCCGAAATTGGACATTTTCTTTCAAGGAATTAGATTGCATTGCGAAGCCAAATGAGAGTGTGGTCTGTCTGTGATTTGGTTGATTTCATTTTGAAAGTCGGGGTTTTGTTTTCAAAAAAAAAAGTTCAAATTTGAACTGAGAGAGCTCAAGAGCCAGAGAAGCTGAATGGATTGGGTAAGGAATGGGACAATGGATTGTGGGGCAATTTGATTAGATTTGGCATTAACACATCCTTATACGCATTTAGGGTAAGTTTCCAGTATTTGTTTTGGGTCAAGATTCTGGTTTGCCTCAACAAGTGAATAATGACCGATTGTCTCAGTGAAACTTACGGAGATTAAGGTGTTCCAATGCAAACTCGAAGCCTAGTCATGACAAAATAACCTACGCACAAAAAGTAACACAAGAAAACATTTTCCAATATCCTCTGCGTCATACGTAATCAGTGCTCATTTGGCTTGTGCATTTTAGTTCTGACCAAAGAGCGCTTAGTTTTTTTTTTTCGAAGGATTTTTTGAGACTCTACTGGAGCACTCAGACGCAAAACAGGTCCATTGTACTGCCAGATAGCAACCTACTCCAGTGCCGTTAATTTGATCCGAACGGCAAATGGTGACTGGACCAGATTCGATTTCACTGGGATTCGAACCTGGGATCCGTCGAACTTGGGGCAGGCACTTAACCAACTACGCCATCCAGTCGTGAGTGCTCAGTTTAGTTCAAATCCGTTTATTGAGCTACTTCGTTCTTCTAGTTCATTTTGTTCCCTGCTCAGGAAATTTAATCTTGTGCAGGGTGGGCCAAATGCAAGTTTCTTTTTAAAAATGGAATAGAATGAACAAACTTAAATTTTGTTCATGTATTATGGCTGTATTATTAACAACAAACATTCCCATTAATTATGAAATACAACATCGTTCAAGTGGCTGCCTCAGCTGGCTTCGCAGTAGCGCATTCTGTCACCCCAATTTTCCAAAACCTTGTTGATAGTCTCGGGCTCCAGCTCACGGATTGCTTGGATAATATTGGCCTTAGGTACTTGAATCGTTTCCGTATTGTTCGCATAACATCGGTTCCTCACAAAAAAGTCCAAAGGAGTCAAGACGCAGCTCCGTGGCGGCCAATTGAGATCGCCAAGACGGCTGATAACACGATTTGGGAATTTAGTGCACAACAGATCGATTGTGGCATGGGCTGTGTGGCATGGCGCGGCATCCTGCATGAACCAGAGGTCGTCCAAATTCATGTCTTCCATTTCAGTGAAAGAAAGTAGGTTAGGTAGGTAGGCAGGTAAGGTGGCTTCCCTCACAGGTGAAGAATTCAATTAGACCCAAAGGGTCCATTGTGATGCCACTGAGTCGGCTTCCAACCGCTACTCTTGAAACCATCTTGATTTCTGGATGAACATCCAGACTCTCTTGACACCTATTTCTGCTATGTCCATTAGTTCATTTAAGAAGAAAAGTCCTAGGGTTTATTTTCTTGTGGAGGCGATTACAGGACAGTTGCAGAGGAAATGCGAGAGTGTTTCGTCCTCTTCTTCATCCATGCATCTGCTGCAGAAGTCGTTGTAAGGCAGGCCTAGTCTCGCGGCATGTCTTTCCATAGCGCTGTGTCCTGTGAGGACTCCTACTAGGTTACCCAATTTATTCCTGTTAAGGCTGAGGATGGCTGTGGTTTTCCGAAACTCCATCATTGGCCATGTTTGTCTCGCAGGTAGGCAGGTGTTAAGATTTCTCCATCTCTCACAAGCCTTGCTGATTGCTAGCTGTAAGATCTTGGTTTTCGAGGTTTCTATCGGCACAGTAACATTGGTAATGGTGGGGTAGTAATTATTGTGCACTTCCTGACTAGTTGGTCCGCTTCAGAGTTTCCTGGAATATCTCTATGTCCAGGTACCCAGCACACCATAAAGCTGCATTGTCTCCATATCTCATTGAGAAACATACGGCAGACTCTTACCAATCTAGATCTTATAATTGGTGATTCGAGTGCTTCGATTTCTGCTTGACTGGTGTAAATGACGATGCTCTCACTCGATATCGTTCTCATCGATAGCCATTCAGCGGCTTCACGAATAGCCGTAATTTCCGCCTGGAAAGCACTACAATGATCTGGTAGTCTAAAAGATTGGCTGATTTGGAGATGTTCCGAGTAAATACCCGCGCCAACTCCACTACCAGTCTTAGATCCGTCGGTGTAGATTTCCTTAGCGTTGTTACTGCTTAGAACCATATTCGTTTCCCAAGAGAAAGTCGGTTAACTTGGCTCTGTAATGCCCACCGTTGACCGAAACGTTGTTTCCAGCCTCATTTCCGAAGAAAAATGGTTCAATGATGCCACCACTCCACAATCCGCACCGAGATAGGTAGGTAGGTAAGTTGGTAGACGGGCGTAAGCCACACCTCACTTAGGTCCTTGAGGATCCATTGCGATGCCCTATTGAGGATTGGTGTCCCCTTATAACCCTTGCCGTACTGATAGTTCCTCGTTGTGCCGAAGCCATCCCGATTTCCTTATGAACCTGTAAAGAGATCTAAAAGGTTTATTTGAAATTTCATGTAAGTCTTGAAAGAAAAATTCTCCCAGTGTTCTATGACGCAGCTGACAAAGACTAGGACAGTGACAGAGGTAGTGAGGAGTGTCCTCTCGTTCCTCCTCGTCACCGCAGCCTGTACAAATGTTGTCCCATTTTCATGGCGTGGTTTCTAAGATGATTATGGCCAGTGAGAGCTCCAACCACCATCGTTAGCAACTCTTTGTCGCACTGAAGGATTTTGTCGGTTTTTGCTCGATAGTATCTGGGCCTTTAGTAGTCACACATGTAGACAGATCGCGCCATCTACTGTTTGCCATTTCAATGATCTTTATATCCACCTTTTTCCTTAGCTCTGAGAGGGGCGGTTTGATTCCATGAATTACTTGTGACACGTCGGTCACTGACCCTACTCTGGCAAGTTCATCAGCTATCTCAATACCGGCTATGTCCCTATGTCCTGGGACACAGCACAGATTGATCGAGTGTTGTGCCCCAAGAGCCTTTAGATCTTCGCGACAGCTTGCGACTAGCTTGGACTTGATTTCTGTTGCGGATATAGCTGTCAATAAGAACGGTAATATCAGCTGGTGGTATTGCCACCATTGATATAATTTTGGCCGCTTCTTTGACCGCCAGGACCTCCGCTTGAAACACACTGCCAGGGAGTCTGATTGAGCAATGCAAGTTTAGCTCATCGGAGATGATCCGCACCGAACTTTCACTCTCTGTGGATGCATTAGCTTCTCGACAATAACGTGCCGGTTTTCCAAGCCCCAGATGCGGCAATTTTGTTCGCCTCATCAGAAAAAAAGATTTTTCGCCCAAAATCTTTGTCCAATTCAAGCTGCTCTAAGGCGGACCCAAACTGCGAAGCGATAACGAAGCGGATGGAATTGGACCTTGTAAGCAAATAATATGAGTTTTTTGTGCAGAATTCTCCTCAGGCTAGTGCGTGAAATGTTGAGCTGTGGAGATCAATAGCGAGTTGATGTTCGTGAATTGAGTCTCACAATCTCGAGCACAGCAACCACATTCTCATCTGTGCGCATCGTACGACGACGGGGACCATGAGTGTTGTCCACTAGCATACCAGTCTCACGAACATTTTGCACAAACTTGCGTATAGCAGTCGCGGTGGGTGCTTCATTTCGGTCAAAACTTCTTTTCAAAAACGCAATCTTTGGACTACACAGCACTCCTTTTGGAAATAAGATTTCAATATTTCTCAACGTTGTTCGAGCGGCTCATTTAGTTCCGCGCAGGTATGATACTGACTTTCTGTCAAAATTTCACGCGAGAAACAGCTGTCAGTAACCTAAAAAAAACACTAGATGGCCCCACTTGTGTGCGCCGTGGCGTAGTGGGTAGGTGCGTCGACTCATCCGCTCGATGTTGTCGGTTCGTTTCGCGAAAAAACACCAAACATTTTTTCACGGCTCCACCTCTTTCGAGTCACTGACAATGCTCAAAGAGTATAACTGTCTAGAAAAAGCTTCTCAATCTCGCCGTTCGGAGTCGGCATTAAACAGTAGATCCCCTCCACTCGTGACAGAACAATAGCACGCACAACACGAGTGGCTGCTGAGAAGCTAGGCCCAGGTCCACCTCGGACTGTTGCGCCGCCATTATTATTATTTTTATTAGATGGTCCACCCTGTAGAAAGTGGTGGTGAATGTTGCCCATAACCAAGTCTAGCAGAATGCATACTCTTTCCGTCAGAGAGTTGCTAAGGGCAGATCTCCTCCTAGCAAGCTCATGAACTGTATCCAGACAATAGTTTGATAGGGATGAAGTTGTCCCAGAGCTGCCAGGCACTGTTTCTGCAGCATGAAAGTGAACTAATGGCTTTGATCGCCGCTTAGGTGTTGGAAAAAAATTGTGATTTACTACCCGAAGAGTCCACGAATATGGTCAAGATATACAACGCTGCTGGAGCTGTTAAATGAAAAGGACTTGAGCAAACTATGCGATTGGAAGCGATGGAGCTAGAGAACGATCTCGAGAATCATGTTTGCTCATTGTCCTGTTTAACTTGTTTGACTGACGAAATTAGCTTAACCATTTTCCAGATTTTGGACACTTTCAAGAACAATTCCTTTACCATGAACCCCGAAGAGGAAGATAGTACCGGCTGATGAGGCTTGTTCGTTGAGGACCGGGTAGGTAGGTAGGGTGCCCTTGCAACTGGGTCGCTGCTCACTGAGACCAACAGTTGGGTCCATTGCGCCCTGGGTGTGGCCCCGTGAGACCTACACTTTTACTTAGAACCACCCAGATTGTTGTATATATCTCAGGAGGTGCTTCAGCTCTATTTTATTCAGAACCTCCAGCTCGCCGAAGAAGGTACTGCCTAGTGTTAGCAGTCTCCTTCCCGGTAGGGCTGAACAATCGCATAGCAGGTGGCGGACGGACTATATCTCCTCCTCGTCTCTGTAACTTCTACAGTAGTCGCTATGGGGTATACCTAACCTTCTGGCATGGGTGACTATCGGACAATGCCCGGAGAGAACACCCACCACCGTCCGTTATATTAATCGTTGAGGACCAGGTCCACCCCGGGCTGTAGGTTCCCAATAAGGGAAGCTAAGTCCACCAATTTGCCACAGTTTTCATTTTGTCATAAACTCCCCAAAAGAACTTTGCTTCAAACGTTCGAAAATTCAACAATTCTTCAAAAACACGTCTGAAGTTCACCTGCAAGGATATATCGTCTGTTTTCTACTTTCAAGAGCAGAGCACCAACTCCTCGTCTACACAAACAAACACCAGGATTTGTCAATGCCACTTGAACTTCCATTCATGAGTCAGCATCGCGTCCTTGGCGCCCTCCCAATTCCCTCGAAACTTCCCCCTCCCCTTCAACAACGGAACAATTATTGACTTCCTTGTATCAATTCAACTCCTCGAAAGTTTACAAAACTTCACCCATGGCAATATCGGCATCCTGGATCAATCTTTGCTTCCAAGAGTTATTAGACTTCTTTTTACGAGATTCGCAAATGAACATCCCATCCCCCCGTCGCGCGGAACTTTCAATCTTTGAAGTCATCTGGCATCCCTCTTAGACACTCACCTTCCCCGGTTTTAATTAACCAGCAAGACGCCAGCAGAACAGTGCAACACACAGTTCTTCCACGCAAAAGGATACAAATTTAATCAAGGCTGCGATCAATATAAATGACTGCAGAGCTCATTCGCTGGACGAGGAGGATTCCTTGATTTGTTGCTCCTTGTTTTGTGAGGAAATTGGAAAAGGCATCTCCAAGGATTCGTCCTCGCCGTTCGGAGTTTTTGCACGTCGGCGGGTTGGTGTATCTGAAATTGAAGACAGCTTGTTGACCCTTCCCCGTCCAGCAACAGGACAAAGGACGGGACACACAAGCAAACAAACAGTCGTCCTGTTACGATGAACAAACTTTATTGAAACGAAATGAAGGGGTTTTCCTTAAGCCTATGAACATACGATAAGAGATTCAAAGTAAAACAGAGTTGTCCCTGAAAGAGGTTGACTTTGAGTGCGGCCCACGCTCCCTAGGGTTTCAGGTCGTTGGCTGGTGTATCGGTCTCACTGGGGAACGGCAGATTCCTGAGGCGGGTGACCATCTCCTCGAGAGTCTCTGTTTCGGGGGCTTTCTTAGAGGTGATGACTCGTTTTCGGCCGCCGGCTGCGCAGAGCTTCGACGTCGGTTGAGACTTGGGCGGCTGGCTGTCAATGGGTTGGCTGAACTGCGGAGCAGTTGTCTTCGGAATTGCGCCCTTCGACTGGGCTATCTGGCTGGGGGTCCGGGTAATGATGACCCTTTCGGTGATCTCCTCGGAAACGATGCTGCTGCAGGCTACAGTCTTGGGCGTTGGCAATATGGCGTCAGCCAGAACCTCGGAACTGGTGTCCTTGGCTTGTTCGAGTGGAGTGCTGATGTTTCGGGCTTGTTCCCGCTCACTGAGATGGTCGATCATTTTAGCGCCGCGATCGGCTGTGCTTGAGAGTTTCTTGACCAACCGACGGCTCTCCTCTTCCAAAATCCGCAGCCGCTCGTCACGGTTGGTGGAGATGCTTGCCACGTTCTCGAGGCGCTCCTCGATGGTTGGGCTTGTCTTTTTTGGGGAATCATCACGCTCCTCGCTGCCGTACTTCTCGTGGAGTGCGTCGAGCTTAGAGTTAAAGGTCGTGCCACGTTCTGAGGTTTTGGTGAGTTTTGACAGCAAAAGCCTGCTCTCTTCCTCGAGCCTCTTAAGACGCTCGGCGCGTTTGGATGTGTATTCCTCCTCTGCTGCTGTGAGGAGATTCGTGTCTCGTGCTTCAGTGGGCTCAATAGCTGCTGCTGCAGCCTCGGGAGTATCTTCAGTCCCCTCAGGAGCTGGGACTTCTTCGGTGTTGCTCTCGAAGCTTCCGTCCCGGCTGAGGGCACGCTTCGAGTGGATCCTTTCAATGGAGGAGCGAAGAGAGTTGCCCTTGTCAGACGTGCGTTTGATGCGAGTCAACAACTGGCGGCTTTCCTCCTCAAGGCGCTCCAATCTCTCAGACCGCCTTCTGGTGTACTCCTCTTCACGAGCGGTCAGGCGAGCTTGGTTGGTCTTTCGTTCGTTGATCTCTGGAGCAGAGCTAGCTCGCTTCATGCGCTCCCGTGCTCTGCCGGCAATGTACTCTTCCAGTGGAACAGCGTACTGCGCTGGAGCAATTTCGTCTTGGAAGCGGCATAACTGAACTTCTAGTCGCTCGCGATTGTCGGACGTCTGAATGACAGCTGCAATGAGCGACTTGCACTGCTCCTCAAGTTTTTGGATTCTCGTGGTCCTGTCATTCTGCTGACTATCTGGACTCTCATCGAGTTCGTCCGGGTCTAAGTCCCCACTCTCACCTCTTACTTTGCTTCGAGATCTTCGCGGCCCCTTATGTGCACATGATGTGGACGGTTCCTCGTCTGCCAAGAGAAGACTGTCGTCTGTTGGCCACTTAACAGTCGGTGGGGCACTGCTCCACCGCATCTCCTCTGCACCCTGATAGCCAGACCTTCCGGGCGACGTGCTCTGCATCCGCTTGATTGTCTTCTTCACCTCGAACACATCATCCCAGTTCTTCACCTGCGCCGAGTCCTTTGCTGCCGTGGCCGCATCATCCTCATCTGATCCCAGTCCATCGCTATACCCACTCTCAGCGGAGTTGTGTGCATCTTGCAGCTTTCTTCGTGCGAACTCCTTCCTGAGGTCGTCGCACTGGATCTGACTTTCATCGTTCTTTGCTCGTGCCGCTGCCCACTTGCGACGACAGTACTCCAGTTCGTCCTTCAATTCATTGAGCAGACGCCTCTTTTGCTGCAGCTGATAGCGGAGGATCTGCTCTTGAGTGTGTAATTGACGGTGCTGGCGCTGCATCTTTCCGACCAAATGCCACGTCTTCTGTAGCTCCAAGCTGACCGCACTGAGTCGTTTCTCCTGTTCGTTCAAGCGGAACTCCAAGTGGCAGTTGAGCGTCTTCAATCGATTAGTCTCCTTGACAAGGGATTTCTTCTCCAAGATGAGATCCTGAAATTTTTGATTGATTGATTAAAATGCGTTCAGTAGAAAATCGATAAAGGAAATTAAATTTGAAAATCGAAAACTAACTGACAAGCAGAGAACTCAGATCTGTCTTCTTTTTTTTTTGAATTTTGAGGAACAATTTTGGGAGGAGATTGATCTTTTCTTTCTATGAATCAGTCCATCGACCAATGAAACTCTTTCAAGTGTCAAAAAAATACTAGGACTTGCTTCTCACGCAATGTGAAAGGACAGCTTGACTTTGGAGCTCAGTTGACAGAGCAAAGGAGTATCAACAAGAAGGAGTGTGATTTCAACTCAAAAAGTTGGCTGGAAGGCTGACCAAAGGCTGACTGTCTGAAGGCGTTTTAAAAATACATTCGAGAAAACTAAAAAAAGTTCAGTAATAATAATGCAAGGGTGAGCTGCACACTTGTACAACTTGAAAGCATATGGACGATACACAAAAATTGACTAAATAAATAAGAACTATTTGGAAAACAGTGGATGGGAAGTTTTACCCCACCCGCCTTATAGCCCAGACCTTGCCCGTTGTGACTACCATTTGTTCCGGTCGATGTAGAACGCCTCACTGAAATACGGTTCACATCAGAGCAGAATATCAAAAATTGGCTTGATTCGTTCTTGGCTGCCAAGTCGGCGTAGTTCTTTTGGGATGGGATCCACAAATTGCCAGAAAGATAAGGGGAAAAAGTCATAGCTTCAGATGGCCAATACTTTGAATAATACTATTGTACATGTTTTTCTTAAATAAACGATCAAATTTTGAAAAAAAAAAACTACACGAATTAAGTTATATACCCAATACATATAATACTTCAGAAAAGAGTCTCTTACTGTATACACTTCTACATGGAGATGAAAACTAAGTTTTGGCAAATTTGAGCGAAATTGGGTACTGTTTTCCATTTACTGACCACCAAGCCCAAGGGTCACTATTCCGTTCAAAATAAACTGTTTTGAGATATAAGTCAATCTCGTTGGCGGTATTTTTTTTGGCAGAAAACTCAATCTGACTTGCCTTCCGCAACCTCTTCAAAAATGTCCCAAAAACTTTGCTGTGTAGAAAGTAAGAATATCTTGTGGAGGAGAAGGAAAAAAACATGTTTAAGTTGGTTTTACTTGTACTGGTCTGATTTGAGTATCAGACCACCAAACTATTATACTTTTAATTTGGGCAGATATCCGGCCGCCGAATATTCGGCTATCCGGCCCAGCTGCAGGTCGAATATTCGGTATCCCGTATCCGTCCAAATCACTATTCGGTACAACTCTAATCCTTACTGATTGAAACCAAGACCAGATCACCAAAGATCAAGAAACCTAATTTTTGTCGGAGAAAAACTTATCGAAGTCATATACAGTCGTGGCCAAATGTATTAGGCACCTTTATCTTTTTGTCTTTGATGCCAAATCACTTATCGGAAGTAATCAGTTTGAATTTTATGGTTTTCGGCGACGCTATCTGAGGTTGTTTCATTAATTGTTTTGCTTTTTGAAGATATAACAAATCTTAAAGGGTGTCTAACACATTTGGCCAAGGCTGTATATTTGGAAATTTAATGAATCCAAGATTTGCAACCTCACTTGATGAAGTAAAGTTATCTACTACAGTGGACTACTATAACGACTGTTATCCTTCTGCTTATGGGAACCAAGGGGTAATACACAAGTTAACGCCCAAAACATTGAATCATGCAAAAGCACCATTCCCATAGGTAACAACATCAACTCCAAATGCAATTCATTCTCTTGACACCGGACTTGTGAGACATCGACACCTAAGTTATCAACGAACGTCCGTTCCTGACCTAGCGTCTGGCGGCATGGGCATACATGAAGGTTTAAGTTAGGAAATTTGTGTGTCAGTTTAGTTTTAAATCAGCCTCGAAGGCATTTGGTCAAAAATTAATATATTTTTCTTTTATAAATAAATAAATAATAAATAGTAATAAGGAAAACCTTAAGAAATTAAAAAAAAACCCTATATCTCATGCTACCGCCAAGAATGACCTCGACCCGAAATACTGACGGAAGCTGGCTGGAGCTGGCAGAAGCAGGTAAGAAGGAACTAGCCATACACACTGAAGATTTTTACAAGAGTGCAGATACGGGAAAAGTGCCTTTCTGCGGCCATCTACAACGACTGCAGGTCTTGTATGTGGATCTGGCCATCTCATTGCCGGCAATGTTCCATTGTCCAGGGACCCAGCACAGATTGATCGACTGCTGTGAGCCAATTAACAGGAGACTGTCTAGAAAGTTCTTACTCTGACCGACTTATTGATAACTAAAAATTCCGAAAACCCTTTGGCCATAAGAATCGTAGCGTCGACCACGCAGAAATCAAAAATGGTGAAGTTATGCAAACTAAACCTCTTCTTCTACTTCTTCTTAGGGCGCTACAGTCCGAGGTGGACCTGGGCCTCACTCAACATGCCTCTCCAGCCAACATGATCTGTCTCCAGTTTCGCACACCAAGCCGGCCGAGGTCCCCCTTGACTTGTGTGCGTGGACGTCCTCTGTTGCGTTGTCCCACAGGCTCAGAGTCGAAGACTCTTCAGGCCGGAGCTAAGTTGTCCATACGGTCTACATAGCCTAATCGTCTTAGGCGTTGAATCCGTAAACGCCTGGCTAGACTCATGTCGCTGTACAGCCCATACAGTTTGTGGTTAAACCTTCTCCTCCAAGTGCCATCAACGCAAACAGGAACAAAGATCGCGCGCAGAACTTTTCTCTCGAAAGGGCCAAGACACTGTTCATCCGCTTGGGATATTGTCCATGCCTCTGCGCCGTAAAGCCGGACTGGGATGATCAAGGTCTTTTACAAAGACTAAACTTCAATAGAACCATTACTGCAAATACTCTGACCCTATTTTGGTTACAACAGCACACAGAAATTCAAGCAAATGAAGTCGCAATAACGGGTCCCGAGCTGAAGAAGTCTCTAGCTCTACTCAATGCAAATAACCCTTTTTGTGCTTTTTTTTCAAAATAACTTTTGGCCGAAATGAAGTAACCACCGCGACTGCTGTACGCAAGTTTGTGCAAAAAGTTCCTGAGACTGCTATGCTAGTGGACAACATTCATGGTCCCCGTCGTCGTCGTCGTCTTACGGTGCGTACAAATGAGAATGTGGTTGCTGTGGCCAGGTGCGTGAGATTCAATTCACGAACATCAACTCGCCATCGATCTCAGCAGCTCAACATTCCACGCACTAGCCTGAGGAAAATATTGTGCAAAGATCTCGAATTCTTCGCTTACAACGTCCAATTGGCTCAGTTACGGAAGGCGCGCGACCATCCACTTCCTTATCGCTTCGCAATTTGGGCCTTAACGTGGAAGAACTTATGTGTGGCGCTGAATGCCATACAATTCGCAAAACAATAAATGACGGAGATCTTTGATGGGAGGAACTGGGATAAAATGGGACTGAGAATTCGCGTCCAAGATAGTGTGATATATCACGTATTGGGCTATTTTCTGTAGGGGTATAAAAAGTCAATTAACAGAGACTGTGGACAGCTTAGAAGTTAATATTCACCGCGTTATTGTCGAAATACGGTCCCAGATACTGGAAAACTTCACTGGCGGCTTTCACATTTTGGAATATTTGAGAAAAGCGAAGCAGGCATATGAATATACGAATACGCATTCAAAGTTTACAACACCTTTCGATAAGATCAATATCATGGCCATAAAAATTGGTTTTTGAGTTTCTTCAATTTGAAATTGTATACCTGCAACGAAAACACCCTGTATAGCATCAAGCTCCGCCTTTTGATCTTCAAAATTTTCAAAATACTCATCACCAGTAGACTGTGTCGTAGCATTGGCCAATTGAAATTAAATGGAGTGACTCCAGCAGAACGCTAGATTTTACATCCCTCAGAAAAAAAGCGGCGCAAAAACCTCATCTCCCTATCCTTCAAGGCATCCCTCGAACAGAACGCAATGAATCTCTTCAATCGTGCTCATGAACAAAAACTCATTAGAAATCTACTTTACCGACAAACGAATCACTGGCAGAAACAATTGCCTGCCATCGACCAGCACTTAATCAAAATCAAAATCACCCCATTCCGTTCATTGGACACAAGTCAAATCGCCCGGTATTCCGCTCCCAGATGAAAACTAAAACTGAATGGGCAATTCCCCACAAAACCACTTGACCCAAAATCCTTTTCCACACAGACTATCGTCCACTCTCCCGAGGGCAACAATATCCCATCTCATTGTGTGTACTCACCTTGAGCTTTATATAAGTTTTGCTAACACTCAATTCGGCCTTGGGTCCATTGGGGGTTTCCACAGATTTAAAGCAGTCCTCGCTCTGGCCGTTCTCCTTGAATTGGACGCGTTCGATTTTGTGGTGACTTAGGAGCTCCATCAACACTTTCCAAACTTTCGGTAGGTTACCGATGATTTCTTCTGCCGACGCAACTTTTGCCATAACTTCCGACTGATTGTGGCCGAGATCTCCCTGTTGCTGCTCCCGCCGGCTGCTGATGGTGCCAGAACAGCCGCTGCCTGCTTGCGATTCGTTCTCGTGTAAGGATTCAGCGTTGCTAGGGGTAGCGATGGCAGTGGTGGTGATGCTGGTCGTGGTGATTGCATTACAGCCACTGGCCGTTTGTTCAGCATTTCCGTCAGAGGAAGCGCCGGCTTCAATAGTTGGCACCCCGCAGGCATTTGGCGATGTGGATGTGGATGTGGCTGCGGTGTCGACGACAGCAGCAAACGATGATGGAGGATATGGAGTTTCCGACGCTTCTGCGGTCCTGCTACAATATCTCGTTATTTTGCGAGAGTCATTCTCCTCTGCCACTGTTGTTGCTGCCACTGCTGCTGCCGCTGCCGCTGCAGCTCCATCGTCTTCTTCTCGGTTCGTTTGGCTCAAAGCAAAAAAGGATGATTCTGTTTCAGTAGGTTGAATGTTGGCCACAGCCGCTTGTTGGACTAGTTCAAACAATAACTTTGGCAGAGTAGCACCATCGGAAGTTGCCTCCTTTGTGGCCATGTCGTTGAGCAGGGTTCGATTCTCCTCCAGCATCGTGGTGAGGCGGTCGATATCTAGATTATTTGTTCCATTAAAACCCATTAGCATTTGGCTAAAAAGCTGCAAAATAAGTAGAGAACGGTGGTTACTCTGGTTAGCTCTGCGAATACCGTGGATGGTGGCCGCCGGAGGCCATCATCTGGTTGCGTAATGAAATTCACTTTGTTTACCTTATTAACTGCATCCATTTCCTCTTTTAGGGTTTTATTTTCAAATCTGTGCTCGCTGCACTGCTCCTTTAGGGCTATCAAATCATTGGTTACGGTCTCCAGCTCCTTTTCTAATTCAGCGTTACGGTTCTCGACGTTTTTCGTTCTGGAAAGTGTAACAAAAATGTCTGTATTAAAATGTGTTTTTACATTGTAACTTCACAGTGGAAGTGGACTAAGGGGCATCGGCATTCTGCTTTTGAAATGGGGGCTGGGTAAACGTGACATGGTTGGTAGACAACAGTTTGATCTACATTTGGGTCAGTTGAACGTAGAAAGAGGGCAGGAAAGGGGATTTTGGTGCTAAAATGGTCAATTTGCATGACAAGCCGGTCAGTCGTATTGAAAATATTGATAACTGTTGCTTTTATAATAATAATAATGGCGGCGCTACAGTCCGAGGTGGACCTGGGCCTAGCTTCTTAGCAACCACTCGTGTTGTTCGTGCTATATTTCTCTTACAAGTCAAGGGGACATACAACTTTACCCCGAACGACGATCGACGATGTTTAAGAACGTCCCCCTTCATAATTACACTTTCTAAACATCGTCAGTGTCTCAAGAGAGATAGTTGTGTCGGTTGGGGCGCAACTTCCTCTCCTTCTCAAACTTCAAACTCTCTGCCTTCCCCGTTCCGGACTCAGACTAGCATCACTGAAATGTCATGATTCAATCCCAACATAGTTTCTTCGTCTAATTTCCCAAGCTATGTGTGTCTCTGCTAAAGGTCACAAATGTCAAAGAGTTATCGGCATATGTTTGACATTTAGGCTCGTTCAGAGAACCAGCGTCTTCTGAGACCGGCATGTGTAACCGTCACTCCAAATTCGACTAATTACCCACACCCGCAAGAGGAAACATTTACAACAGAACAACCAAATTGCGAAATAAACGTTAATGTGCCACGCACATTAATCCAACTCAATGTCGAGCAGACAATATGTACCATATCCTCTTTGTCCTTCTCCCCAGAAAAACACTGTAAAAGCAGAATAAAGAGATTAAAGCTCTGGAACAGGGATGTGCATGTTTTTTGTTTTCAAATATAAACAAAAGCACTGCTGCACAATGACGACGCTGGGAAAAGAGTAAATAACAAAGCCAATCCAGAAATACACATTCTTGAGAATTGACGAGCGTTTTTTTAGATACATCATCGGAAGCTCTCGGAAAAAACTCGCGTGTGTTTTGAAAGCGAATTACAAAAATAGATCGCGACTGTAAACGTTGAGTTTAATTTAATAATTCAGCTCGCAATAGAGAGAAGATGTCTCCATTCAGTTTGGAGAGGGAAATGAAGTGCGTGGGTGGATGGATGACGTCAAGATATTCTTGGAAGAATGGCGTTTGAAGCTAAACGTCACTTGAATAGGGCCGATCAGGGACGGCATAGTTCTTCTAATGAGTTTACTCCAGATTTTTTTTATGGTATCAGGAAATAGAAAGATGAATCCGAGTAATGAAGGTAAAATATTTTGGTGACACATGTCAGTTGTCAAACAAACATTTTACTTGACTTTAAAGATGAAAGAACTTGAGTTTTTGGGGGCGTACTTTTTAGAGCCCGGAAACATAATTGACTTAGGAGAGTCTAAATTAGCTTAGGGAAATGTATCAGTGCACCCAAATAGCACTGCGTGATCATAATGGGGTTAGGTTGAGTTTCGTTAAGTTTTCGTAAACTTAAATGATTGATTTTTGTTCATTGAAAACTTCAATACATACAGTCTGCGTCAAAAGTGAGTAAGCAGTCATTAGCTGAAAGGTATTCCTCTAAATTAAAATTCACTGGAATGGTCTACGTCTGACATTTATGCCTCAAATAAAAGCTCTGAAATCATACTTCAAAATAAGCCATATTTCATTTAAAATAACAGTAAACAAAAAGAAGTTTACTTAGTTCAAACGAAGAAAGGGACTAAAAACAGGCGTCAGAAAAAGTATCTTTTTGAGAAAAAAATTGTACTTGCATGCATGTATGCCTTTTCCGCTTTTTCAGTTATCGTATATGGCAGTCTTAATTTTCACACAAATGTTTAACAGAATCGAGCCCTTATGTCTTATAGTGACTGACACAACCATATATACACTCACTTTTGAATGCTGTTTCTACCACTTTTCTCTTTGAAATTCAATTAATTGTTTTATATATACACTTCTGTTAAATATTATTTACTATATTTTAAAGTATGACTTTTGATATATGCATGTCTGTTCTACCTCATTCCGGTGAATATTAATTTAGTGGATAAACCTTAAGCAGGTGACTGAATTTTCAATCACTTTTGACACTGACTGTAGTTCTTATCAAATTGAGTTTGATTCAATTTCTTCGGGTACGCATGTAAACCTGGGTATCGTTTTTGAAACCGTTTTCGTGACCGCATTGATTCGAAATTAATCGAACATCAACCAGAAGCAAATTTTGGACCCGCTTCTAAGAAGTCATATTGAGTCTTTTACAGAAGTCTTAGGGTCTATCCATCGTGAGGCTATCCAAATGATTGTGTTTATACGATTCGAAAACTCTTAACGTCTTGAAAACGAATATTCGTCAAGTTAATAATAATAATAATGGCGGCGTTACAGTCCAAGGTGGACCTGAGCCAAACTTCTCAGCAACCACTCGTGTTGTGCGTGCTATTGTTCTTTCACGAATGGAGGGGACTTACAGTTTAATGCCAACTCCGAACTCCGAGATTGAGAACCTTTTTCTAGACAGTTGTACTCTTTGAGCATTGTCAGTGAAACGAAAGAGGTGGAGCCGTGAAAAAAATTTAGGTGTTTTTTCGTCAAGTTATGGCCGAGTTATAACCCGATTTGTGGTGAAATCTAATCAAAAATTACCTTCTCCGAATCAAGTCCTGCATGAGCTCCAGCGGAGGTAATTTGAATGATTTAATATTCCACTCGTAATGGCATGATCCAAACAGTATATTGAAGGAAAAAAATTATCTAAATCTAAATTATTAATGTTTTCTGTTTAAATTTACTCTTAGAACAGCAAATTGGATGAGTCTATAAAACCAAAATTATCCTCCATTCAATGCACTGCCTAACCGACACTACATTTTCGACAAAAGTTGATGTCGGAAAGGATTAATTTGACATTTTCTTTCCACAAATAGCTTGAGTTTTTTTTATCGTTTTTAATTTTGAATCACAAAAAATTAAAAAAACCTGAAGGTCATGCATTGTATTGCAGAAACTTTTGAGAGAATTTACGCAAATTGTTGTTCCAAAGTGCACACTTGCTGATTAATTTTATGCAAGATAATTTTAATGATTCAAAATCTCGCAAGACGAATCTGCAAAAGAAACTAGTCATGGGTGATCAAAGACATTTTTGAATGCCAAGTTAAGCACTTCCTGAATAGAAAACCGAATTTCGAGCACTCGTTCTTTGAAAATTAAAAATTGATGATGTGAACGGTATTACCGCTCGTGTAGATCTATAATTTCTTATTTATATCTCACGATCATCCATCGGACACACTGAGTCCCCAAAGAATATCACACTCCTGGGATTCTTTGATCGATTAATTCTGCTTCAAATGAAGACGAAACGAGGACGAGATTTTATTGGCCAGGAAATGAAACATCACTGCTGCCATAAATCCCCTCAAGGACTTTCATAATTGCATCCCAATACTGGACCTTAACTATTTCACGATCTCAACAAGCATTTTCGGTCTGAATGGATCTGGTAACTAGGACTCAAAATCATCAATCTTCATCAGGGAAAGATTAATGTGCCACACGGAAAAATTATTTAATGCGTCTCCTCAACGCCGACACGTTTAGATAATCAAAACCTCGTGGATGATCGTTCAAAAAAACACGCCAAAGGAAGACGCAATAAGTAGCCAATGCGCACACACGACTTACGCCGCATGTGTGGCACTTAAAAACCAACAAATTCTCGAAAATGCGACAAAGGAAATAACATATTTTCAGCATTGCTTTTGTTTTGCGAAATTTCTTTTTGTTTTCCCGTGTACTTTGCTTTTCCGTCACTCAAAGATTTCACCTATAATTTTAAAGCACATGACTCAGATCCATATTCTCGCAGAGATGCAGTCAGTGATTTATATAAGAGAACAACAAAGACGGCGACTCTCACAGTGTGCAGTGCACACCTCGCAGAAGTGTCTGTCGGTGAAATGCTTAGTTTCTCAATTCGCTTGACCTTGCCAATGTGGGAGGCTATTAAGCAGAAATAAATTGAATTGACTTGAACCTGCAGAGGCGATTCGGGGACTATATTCTTCTGTTTTTCTTTTTTCTTGCTTTCTACTTACTTTTCTTTTTCCACGTCAAGTTCGTCCCTCTTAATGGCTATTTGCCGCTGAAGATTCTCCCTTTCGGCGGCCGAGACACGTGCCCTCTCCTCGTACAGTTGACGTAATGTCCTCATATTGGCCAGCTGTCTGTCGTATTCCTGACGTAAGTTGTCTGACATTAATTTCAACTCGCGTTCGGCTAATGAGTCTTCAATCTCACGTAGTTTTGCTTTTAGCTAAGGGTAGAGAAGGATGAGAACGGCATTAGATTTTTGAATGTCATCATGTTCAATTATTTTTTGGGTCAAATTAATATGACAGGGTGATGGATGAGAAAAAATTGTTGGGCAAAATTTGGTAATGTCTGGCAAAGTTACAGCATCGGATAAATTCTGATAGGCAGGTCAACCACCTCGTCACATAGGCGATCATACCGAATTTTGGACGGTTCCAATTATTTTAAGAACATATCTGAAATCATTTTGCATAGTTATTCAAATCGAAATGGTTTCACAGTCTTGTTTGATTAAGCCAAAAAAATTGGCAAATCAATCGAGATGTCTTTCTGTTACAACTTAGCAGATGAACAAGGACCACAAAGAGCCAGAAAGCTGTAAATTGCAGAAAACTTTGTTGGTTCTGTTCGTAGTTCGAAACAAAAACAATAGAGGTCTAAATTAGAAGTCTAAACGGTCTAGAAAGTTATCTAAATATTTTTGAATCTTGAATGTTTAGGCACAACGCAGTTGAAAAAAGTGTGGAACAAAACATGGTGACAAATTTGGTATGTCAACATAAGGAAGTCTTTTTGGCGTGACTTTGTGTAGCCAGTGATTTGCAAATTTTTATTTTTGTCTGTGAGTAAGACACTTTCGAAAACAACGAAAAAGCTATCATTGCGGAACATTGCGAACACGACATCTTCCGATAAGTAATTTCTGACTCTTTGTGTATGGTTCGAAAATGTTTTCGGTTTGAAGGATACTTTTTTCAAAAGAAAAGTGCCAGATTTTGGAAACAATGAGTCTTTTGTCAGATTTTTGGAAACAATGAGTCTTTTGTGTGACCAATTTTTAAAGGAAATGTTATAAGTTCGAAATCTGTGAATTGAAGAAATTGCAAATTTGCTTGAAAGAGTTTCTGATGCCAAACTACTTTTCAAAATGTTGACGTTTTAAAGGACATCTAACTTAACTTTTAACGTCCGGATCCTGATTAAAGCCGGATAATCTTAGTAAAAATAAGGAAACCCGATTATCGAAAATTCGAAAATGCTCAAATCCGTCAAAAACTTACTAGTTCAAGTACAAAATAGTGTAAATGATACAATTTTATTTAACTTTAGCTGGATTCGAAATTAGCATAAAAATCACATTTTTACCCTGCTTCAAGCTTGTTCATCTATACGTTAGGGATTTCAGTTTCCAACATTGTTGACCAATGCTATACGATATTTTGATCAAGATAAATACAACCCAGTTATCACTAGACGCCGCCGCTTTTTTTGGTAATTGCGTCGACTACTACGCTCAAAGTCTAGAAAATGCTACTCGAACTTTGCCATTCAAAGGCACAGCACGAGTAGTTGCTGTAGAAGCTAGGACCAAGTTTAAAAACACTGGTGGCTGCCATTTTCTGTTCTTCGAAATGGAAGAACCTATAATCTAATGCCGAACATGAATAGCGATTTCAATAAGATTCTCCCGACAGAAATACTTTAAAAGCATCGTCCTTAAATCCCGAGAATTTGTGTCCTTATAATCGCCCTTAGAAAACAGCTGTGTCTTCTACTCTGAGCTGCTCTGAGCGTCAACTATTAAGGTGGCGCACAAAAGTAGAGACGAACCTCAAACAAGTTTGTGTGCGTGATTGGAGATAACTAGTTCACAGATCGTGGTGGAGAGGCTTGTTGGTTGAGATTCAAGTCCACTCCGGAAAAGAGTACGACTTAGGTTACTTGTCTTGAAAACTTATTCGATCCCATTGGACACCAAATAACTCCCTGAGATTAAGCAAGCCATTTAAACTGTACATTAGGTCAATTTATAAATATAATATGAAGTACGTCGGGCCCCTATTGTTAAACTGACGCCAAAATCTTAGTTTTGAGTACTGCTGTGAGTCATTTTGAAAATATTTTGAGGATAAATAAAGCAAAAAATCTTAAAACTAACGCTAACTAAAACGTTATGACTTAAGTCATCGAATAAGAGGTGTCATTTTAAATTGTCCGCCATATTAAAATTATCAATACTTAACCATTTGCCGTTGGAATAAAATTAACGGCACTGAAGCAGGTTGCTATCTGGCAGTACAATGGACCAGTTTTGAGTCTGATTGCTCCAGTAATCCTCCGAAAAAATGAAAAAAAAAAACCCTACAATGACTTTTGACAAGTGAAAGCGAGGAGGTTATCAAGTATGAATTGCTTCATACTTACACAAAGTGCTGAAATAATTAAAATTCACTACAAAACTTTGGCGGATGTTTCGTAAAGCTCATACTGCTTTTGGGTATCAACAAGCGCGTGCATAGTCAATCAATCGATTATTTTGAGCATATCAGTTAGATTAGTGGTGTGAGGACTCCAACTAGTGTTTGTTCGTAAAGTTCGACTGAAAATATCGCCGCCTTAGCTCAGAGTTCTTATTTCCGTTTCAAAAATTGGGCCAATGGGCAACCAATTTGGACCGCATTTCGCATACAAATCATGGACTACATGGTTATAAGGTACATTTGACATAAGAATTGAAGCCAGCAGACTAAGCACAACATCGTGTTTTTGCTGATAAAAAACAACAAACTATGCTCAAGTGAGCTAGCGTTCCTGCATTCCTCCGCTCTATGAATTCACCCGCAATACTCGCCACGCCAAGAATGCTCATCAGTTCACCCTTAAGCCTGCTTTTGGACAACAACCATTTCTGTCGTGCGTGCTATTGTTCTCTCACGAGATAAGTTTGATGACGACTTTGAAGGGTGAAGTTTGAAGAGCTTTTTATTCGCTGATTATTCTGAGTGATGGACAATGTAGTCGTGTGGGTTTGTGCGTCGGCCCATACGCACTAGACTTTCACAGTCTAGGTTCAAATCACAGCGCGAGCAACAATTTTTCAAAACAAAATTGTTCACGGCTCCACCTCTTTCGAGTCACTGACAATGCTCAAAGAGTAATTTTTAGAGAAAGCTTCTCAATCTCGCCGTTCGGAGTCGGCATTAAACTGTAAGTCCCCCCACTGATGAGAGAACAATGGCATGCACAAAACGAGTTGTTGGGCGCAGGTCCACCTCGGAAGTTAGCGCCGCCATTATTATTATTATTATTATCATTCTGAGTGATGAAACTCATTTCGATTCATTTGAATCCACAAATGAACCAACCTTTACACGACGAAAATGCGGCGAGCACGATCAAGTTCGGGGAGCATATTCGTCGTTTTAGGGCTACCTTTAACTAAACACAGAAAAAAATAATTGAAATTGCAATCAATTTTGTTTACGTTTTTTTATTGCCCGCAAATCAGTCAATTTAACTATTATTTTGACATCAAACGTTCATAAATATCTTGAAAATGAAACTTCTCTCCAAAGAAGAAGTAATAAAATTAAAATATTTATTTAAACTAAATGATGAAGTAAATCGACTTCAATTTCTAGACCTCACGAACACAGTCCTTAAAATATTTCCAGATATCCGTCAAATTCACGAATTTGTAACTTTAATGAGGGCAGTTCATGAATTTGTGACATGAGCGTGGGCAAACATTCACGAATGTGTCACCATTTTCGTGGTGTAATGATTACCAGAGAGGTGTGAATGAAAATGAGATAATACATGCATCATTTGCTGTCAAAAATTTGTCATTATTTGTCAAATTTCTGGATGGGTTTGGATATTCACTAGAAAGTTGAATATATAAAAAAATGATTTGCAGAGAATGAGCAACTCTGGCGGATCTGCCTGATTATTTGAAAGGTCTGGACACAATTGGCTTCGGGTCTGAATATTTGAACAGACACCTGTGTAAATACTTGAGGGTCTTCGCAGACGGCTGAGTCCTTGAAAGCACCCGTAGTCATGACTGAAAGATCATAGAATGGAATCACAAATTAACTTCCACGCGAAATGTGATACACACCAGTTCCCTTTTTCGTAATCATACATAAGCCCTAAAATCGATTTCCTTTCAATCACTTCACATTTCACAAAGAGAATCACATTGCATATCACATTAATCACTTGGCGCTTAATCCGACTACCCTAAGAAACACAAACCAATTTGACTTAAAATATTCCATTTGAAAGACGAATTAATTCCATTAACCTAAACATCTGTACGTGAACCGGGGCACACGCTTACATGCCCCGTGTGTATGAAAAACAATCTACACCCTCTCAATTTGTATTCATATTTATGCAAACCACAAGCAGAATAGCATTAGTGGGTGTCAAAGAATGCCACAGACCGACAAGAGACATTTTGAATTTCATTTTCTTATTATTGCATCGACACAAGCCTTAATCGGATGACGAAATTTTTAAAAATACATACATGTCATGAAATTTTAGTCTTCTCCGAGGTGACTTATTTGTCAGATGATACAATTCCGTTCAAAAGAAATTAAATGAAAGCTAAAACAACAAGCATGTGCGTGCGTCAGACGAGTTTTTGGATGATTTCGTGTTTTCTTTTTCCGAACTGCATTACCGGTAATTAGTCGTATTTTAGATCATTGTTATTTTATGGACTGCTTTATTCAGGCACAAATCATTTATGTAACTACCTCTACTGCTGATTTGAGCAACTGTCAACAAAAGTGCTGATGTCGTTGAACTTGTTCAACTGTCATGCAAAACGATGAGTGACACGGCCGGCAATATGAACCAATTAGAGTTTGTCATTTTACCCACCCGAACAATTGATGACCGAAATTCACAGATCTCACCACACACGGAACGTCAATCAATGTAGCATCGGTGGTCGTTGACTTTGTGAGTAATTAAATTATTTAGGTTTTAATCTCATCGCATCTCATTTTCAATGACCCGCATGTTCCACTAAAGGGGTCGCGGGGGCAATGCATGCACGAGAGATCTCCAGGTCACTCGATCCTACGCCATCGAATCTAACTCATCAGGAGCTATGCCGAAGCGCAACCAGGCGAGTTTTTGGACCTGTTTCAACCATCTCGTCCTGGGTCTGCCAAGCGGTCGCCTACCTGATGGAATCGCAGTCAAGGCACGCTTCGAAAGTCGTGATGATGAGGATGATCGGATGGTTTTAATGACACTTGTAAATGGAAGAACAATTTCGAGTCACTGGCAATGCTCAAAAATTATAACTGTCAAGAAAAAGCTTCTCATTCTCGCCGTTCGGAGTCGGCATTAAACTGTAGGTCCACTCCACTCATGAGAGAACAATAAACACGCCCAACACGTGTGGTTGTTATCCCAAGTCCACCTCGGACTGAAGCATCGCCAATATTATCATTATAAATGGAAGAACAAAGAATTGCAACAGAGAAATATGATGAATTGAGGAAATTAAAGGTTCAACTATAATGCGCATGAGCGCGCATAAGCTAATGTCAAACGCGCATGAGTGAGTGAGCGAATACACGCATCCCCATAAGAGCGACTATATTGGATTAATGGCCATGCTTGCTTATGGTTTGTGTAAACATGACTAAACTTTTCGTTAAAGTGGGACTTTAGCTCATGCGCGTTAATGCCTATTATAGATGAGCCTTAAGGCAGGAGTCGATTACTAACAAGAAGTTGAAGCAACAGATCAAGAAGGGCAAACCTAAAGCGGGTGGTGCTTGAAATTCTGCACTTATGTCGTGGTACAAACTGTGAGGCAGGGGAATTCAATCGAGGGAGATGCATTGGATGGATACGGCAGTGGTAAGACCGATAGGGATTCAGAACACTATTTGTGGTGCAGCACTTACGAATAAAAAGAGTCTTAGAAACGGAAGAAAATAGTTCCACGTTTTCGTGTTACTGCACTTCTGCAATCAGCAAACCCCGCTGTTTTGGATGTTTTATCTGAACCACAGGAGGCGCCGTGGCGTAGTGGGTAGGTGCGTCGACTCCTAATCTCGATGTTCTCGTTTCGATTCCCGAAAAAACACCACAACAAACAATAGCACGCACAACAAGAGTGGTTGCTGAGAAGTTTGGCCCAGGACTGTTGCGCCGCCATTATTATTATTATTATTATTATCTGAACCCCAGTTGGCATCTTTTCGAAACTGATGACCACCAAATCAGCTGTCTGACGAAGAGAGTTCAACCAATGGGACAATACATATTACAGGGAGAAGATTTTGAAGCACAGAAATTGCCCAAGAAGTTCGAAATGAATTACCGAAAAATACGCCCGGACTGCCGCATGATGTTGCGAATCAAACCACATTAAAAATATCCACGGATGGCTCGAAAGCCCAGTACCCAGGCTTGTACTCCGGCGCCAAAAGTCTGTGACTCGAATTCGAATCTTTCAATTTAATGATACGACCTCACTCGACTTATTGACAGTGCTCAGAAAGTTTAACTGTGTGGAGGAGGTACGAAAAGGGAGCAGTTTTGCCACAAAAAATAAAGACATTCTGCCCGCATCTTAAGTTCGGATCAGTATCAGAAAAAGGTGTTCATATTTTATCCCACTAAGCACATGAATGGTGGACTTAAAAGGTGAACATAGAACCAGCTAGAAAGCAGAGAAAGCACTGGATTGACATCATAATTTATAGCAAAACCCCGCAGATCGTCCTCAAAATAAAGAGCGTTTATCCGTGAAAAGCGGGACGATAAGCAGGACCGCAGAGCTGGTTCGAATTTGGTGTTCGAGGCAGACACGGGCAAAAGGCCACAAGGCAACATCCTACATACGGCAAGGATGACAATAATAATAATAATAATGGCGGCGCTACAGTCTGAGGTGAACCTGGGCCTAACTTCTCAGCAACCACTCTCCCTCTCATGAGTGAAGGGGACCTGCATTTTAATGCCGACTCGGAACGGCGAGATTGAGAAGCTTTTTCTAGACAGTTATGCTCTTTGAGCATTGTCAGTGACTCGAAAGAGGTGGAGCCATGAAAAAATATTAGGTGTTTTTTCGGGAATCGAACCGTGAACATCGAGCGTAGGAGTCGACGCACCTACCCACTACACCACGGCGCCCACAATAGACAATAGCAAGGGAACATGCAATCAATACCACAACTACGGCTCGTTCTAGGAGATTTTAACGCAAAGCTTGGTAAGGAAGTAAAGTACCAAAGATGTACGGTAGAGTCTTTGGGAAACACTGACTGGGCAGTCACTCAGGCTTGCGGACTTTGACACAAACCAGGTTCTTACGAAAAAACAGCCCGAGAGACCTGCCGACAATACGATGGTTTGCTGGAAGAACAGGTGAAATTATCAATAAGAATTTGGGAAGATTATTTTTGCAATCTGTTGCACGGCGAAAAAGAGACAGAATGTTCCACTCTAATCTAGACAAAGACAGACTGCATTGTGTGCTGAAACATTTAATGCAGCTGCAGACGATCAAATTGGGAACGTGCACTTATGTAAAATTGATCAGAGGAACTCAAGATCTAGTTGCTTTTCTTAGATTTTAATAGACTTTACCACAAGTTCTTAGAAAAAAATACAAAAAAAACTATGTAGATACTGATGCGTAAAATTCCGACAATGATTAATTTCCGGGATGAGTTGACACATGTCATTGATTTTTTTGCCGGCAGAATACGATAACTGTGAATGTATTAAGATAGGCAAAGAATGTTGTAGCTTATAGCCGTAACACGAACGTGTTGTTGGCCCGAGTGCAACTTTAATGTACACTTGTTCATTCCCCCTTTGGTAATTGTTTGAAAAAATTGTTAGAATTCAAATTTGTACTAAAGACAAACTTTGCGCTGGCAATACAGTTTGATTTGTGAAACAAAAGAATAAATTATAAAACAAAAATCTTTTTCAGGTTTTTTGTGACTATTCCAAAATTCTTAAGTTTTGAAGGAACCGACAGATGTTCATCAATCCCTAATTCCTTGTTCCGTTACTCCAACAAATCATTTACAAAAGTCAACAACGCATACCGATCTCAAGTAGTCTAAGTATCTTGAACCGCACCAACATCATCGTCGTTGCAGTTCGCCAACGAAAGCAGTGTCTCTTGCACCTTTCAAGTGTCTCACTCTGTACATCGCCACTAATTGACAGACACAATTTAATTAAGTCCCTGACAGAAATAGTCCTAAGGTGACATCGAAACTAGTTCATTTGCCGCTGAGAAGTGTTCTTCGAATTTTCTTAGCCATGAATTTGATTGAATCAGACATCCTCCCCCAACTCACCTGAACAACTTGCTCCTCCTTCATTGTGATCATCTGCTTGCAGCAGGCCACAACCTCCTTCAACGACACAACCTGCTTCCTGGTAACTCCCAACTCCGTCTGCAAGGACAGGTTTTCTGCATTTGCAAGCTGCAACGAGAGCTGCGTCTCGGCAAGCTGCACCTTGGGGTTGGTGCTCTCCGAGACGACTTGATCATCGGATATCTGCTGCGCGAACGCCCTGTCGCTTTCCTCGATGAGCTTCCTTCTGTGCTCAACCGAGGCGCAGGCCTCGTCCGTCTCCACCTGACTGTCTGGCTTTGACGTGTCAGGGGATGACACTGCGTCGACCCTTGAAGGTCGTATGGCTTCTCTCTCATCGGCTAACTGCCTGCGTAAGGAGAGAATCTCCTCGCGGAGATCGTTGACAGCCGTCTGTCGCGCCATTCGCTTCGCTTTTAACTCCTCCTTGAACTCCTCCAAAGACTGCTCCCTGCGGCAACTGGCTCCAGCCTCTGACTCAACCCGGTTGTACTCCAAACTCTCACTTTCACTTTCGGTTTTTAGATCACTAGCGACTGGAGACTGACTCCTTTTAGCACTCTCGATCTCGATCACTGTCTTTTCACTTCCCTCGATGGGGACACTTTGTCTTCTGGCAACGGCTGCCGCACTGGTGCTCGGTTCACAGTCTATCTCATCACTGACTACGTCGAGGAGGAGATTTTGATTCTCTATCTCCCACCACCAAGGATCTTCGGGATCCTGGACAAAATTGTCTTGATTGGTTGAACTACTGCTAGGCTCTCCTTCGTCCATGGGGAGTGACGATTCAGAACTGCCCATGCTCCTCGTACCTCAACTGGATTTTATACCGACACGCACTGCACACTCGTCCGGTGACGCAGTATTCTCAGACAAAAGGAAGCCAAACTGCGACTTGCAATAAATGTTGTCTGCTCTATCCACGACCTCCGACGAGATCTCCAGACAAAGGAGTCGATCACTCTGGTAGTTGTGCGGATTTAATGGCTCTGTTTGCGCCTGTAGGTGTGCTCTGAAGCTTAGTTATCCGCTTCCCGCATGTTAACCCGCGTTAACAGCAAAAATTTCGAACTTTTACGCGAGATTTTCTCGGCGAAAAATCACAGAAAATATTGAAATTTTTTAACAAAATATCTGAGAATGAGATTCTCCCCAAAAAAAACGTTGATGCAACTGGTCGGAAAACTCGTGAAAAACTAAAATCTATTTTTAAAAAAAATTCTCTCGCCTTTGGGCGGTATTGTGGCCGCGATTCGACGTTGGCAGTCTTTCTTCTGAAATGAAAAATAAAAGTTCTTGCTCTTTGTATCTAATACTAGCACGCGTAGATCGTAGGTAAGTCCACGGAAATGTATATTTTCATCAGCGAGTATCTATAGCTGGGCCTTTGTATCTGCGCGAGAGAAAACAATGAAAGAAGAGCGATCGCGCGCGCAATCCGCTCAGCGACTAGCACTTTTCAAAAACTTCACCCGTGCACAATGCGCTGCGCTGCGCTGCCGTTCTCAGCGCCAACGACCGTCGGAATGCAGTTGATGGGGCAAGCAGATTGTACAGACTGACGTCATCGCGTGCGGTTTGCCTTTAGACAGCAATATAAGCAGCAGACTTGTCTTGACCGTTTTCGTAGAGTTGACATCTGGACTGGTATGTTTCCGTGATTATCCGCTGATTCAGGTGCCACTGCCACCGCTACCGATCGGTGTTGTACACCTTGAATGCCCGCAGTGTCACGGGGTACACGCTGGAGATTGTGTAATAAGCACTGTGCACTGACTAGGCAGCGATCGCCCAAGGCACGGGGAATTAGTCACTTTTCCAGTGTTGATTCAGAAAATTGGAATCAGACAAGCCGCTTGGATAAATCACTTTTAATCTGCTCTGTGAGACTCAATTAACTGAATACTTGCCTGTCAAGTGCGACTCTGACGATCCTAATCATTTCAAATCCCCTTGGGAATGAGCGGTAAACATCAATGAGCCATGGGCCATTTGACAAGCAGTTTTTATTTCATTGGTAATGTTCAGACTTTAGCTCAAAAGGTGAACTAGAACTTCCAAGACAACAGAAGGCGAGGAAAAAGGAAAATCGTTTTTTACTTTAATGCCATTATGAGATCTTAAAAGTTGACCACAAAAATGTGGCCCGCACGGTGCTATGACAGAACAAAAAAGGACTTAATGTCTACTGGAAACGTAATTTGTTTTCCTTTCTTCTTCTTTGCGCTACAGTCTGTGGACTTAAGCCTCAACCAACATGCTTTCCCGGTCAGCGTGATCCCCACTCAGAGCGATCCACGGCCAGCGCGATCCATGGCCAGAGCGATCCACGGCCAACACGATCCACGGCCAGCGCGATCCACGGCCAGCGCGATCCCCAGCGAACGCGATCTCCGGCCAGTCCATTGAGGCCCATTTCAAGCTCCATCTTACAAGCGGACGTCCCTTGCTACATTCTCCCTCCGGGATAAGTCCGAAAACTCTCCGGAAGGTAGATCCCTAGAGGATCCGTAGAAGCCTGGGCAAGCCGATGCCACCGTATATCTCACTGAATTGCTTAATCATTGCCCTCATAAAAATTCAACGCAATCTGAAGTAAAGATCAAACGTAGTTCCTTTGTCTGGAACCGACCAAATACTTCCTCATTACCTACTGATCTTGCCTCTGCATCTTCTAAAGGGTGACCAGATAGCAATGAAAACTTTTCCAATTATTATGTTTCAGCAGCTGTCAAAGTTACCAATGACATCCAGCTGTCAAAATGTTCAATAAGGGTTGCCACTTTATCATCCATCGTTTCACACTTGCCGAACATATGGAAATATTGAAAAAATATGAGCGAAATTTCGGGTCAGTTGTAACTACGCAACGTGAGTTTTGTAGTAAGGTTGGTAGACATCATGGCTTCAGTGTGATTCGTCGCACCGTGGAAAAGTTTGAACGTGAGTACACTCTTTTGGGCCTTAAGCCACCAACCAAACAAAGATTGACGCGAAATGAAGAAAACTTAGCCGCCGTGGCGGCCAGTATCGAAGGATGCCCAGAAATGTCGATTCAGCGCCGATCAACTGAATTGCACGTCGTCAGAGAGACAACTCATTGGACTTGGGCTTACATCCATATAGCATGGATGTGGTGATAGAAGAATTTTGGGCGCTGGAAATGTTGGCCGAAAATCTGCATTTTGGCCAAAAAGTCATCTTCTCGGACGAGGCCCATTTTTGGCTTATCGGCTAGTCAATAAGGAAAGTTTCCGTTATTGGAGAGAATACAATTTTCAAGTGTTCAATGTGTCCACACTTGACTGTTTAGTGTGGTTTATGGCATGGCGGCATCTTCGGACCTTATTTCGTTCGAAATGAGGAAGTAGACACTTTTACCCTCAATGGTCTTAGCTATAGAGCGATGTTAGCCGATGTTTGTGCTCAGAGCTCGTCAACATCGACCTGTGGTTCCAATAAGACGGTGCGGAGGTACTTGCCTAACAACCGACAAGTGAAAAACACCGGGTTCAGATATAAACCTGATTCTGGATTTATTTTGAAGCTGCAATCCTGGCATTATGCATGGAATAGCATAACATTCAAATGACTATGTTGGTTTTGCTGCTTTGTCCCAAAATGTGTGGCGGAAAATAGGTTCGCAAATGTTGACATCGAGCTCATCCAAAGGCTTGCTAGTGTGGACTAATGACTTGACGTAGCTCCAGAGAAAATAATCGAGTGGTCTGAAGTCGCATGATCGTGGCGGTCAATTGATGAACGCTTGACGTGAGATGACCCAGTCGCCAAATTTCTCCGCTCGACCGCCACGATCATGCGACTTAATACCACACGATTATTTTCTCTGGAGCTACGTCAAGTCCTTAGTCCACGCTAACAACGGTGTTCTTTTTTTAAATTTATTTTCTTATTGTTTCTATCTGGTCACCCTGTAGCCTGTATTTCGCTATTGAACTCGATTAATTTCGCTTTTATTTTTGTTTTCGTAGTGAACTTGAATTTGTAAACCGGCACATACAGGAGAGGTCAAATCTCAAAGTTTTACTAAATAATACCACCTACTAAGTAATACTACAAATGGCTTGCATCAAAATTGGAAATAGACACAACTTGCATCAATGCGTGGTCGTGCAGTAAATATACGATATGTGTCCACAGTTTCAAGCTTAAAGGGCCAACTTTTATAGTTCGTCCGGAATCTTAAGAGATCTGAAAAAAAAAAATGCGACCATTTTAACCGCTTCGTTGAATTTCGTTAAGTTCATTCACTTTTGCTTCTTAAGGGCCAACCATAATGGCCGTACAGAGACTTAAGAGAACTGAATCAAATAAGCGAATACATAAAATTGGGAAAATGCGATCATAGTAACCACTTCGCTCAGTTTCGACAAGTTCGGTCACTTTTGTCCACTTAAGCAGGAGCGAAATGAATCGCTCTCTACGTGTCCTTAAGTTTCTATACGCAATTATGGACACTTTGAAATTAGACGATGAACTAGAAGCTTCAATATTCGTTTTGTTATGACATAAACTTAACTTCTTGTACGGACATTATGGTTGGCCCTTTACACGAGAGCGAGATGAATCGGTAAACGTTTTGTACAGCATCCGATTAGATAGAGAGAAAGAGCCTTTTTTTTTTCTTTCAAAATTTACAATCTTTAAATACCGAAAACGTTACTTCAAGCCATTAAAAACGTACATAAATTGAATACATTATGTTGCTGAAAATCGTTGTCTATGATTAGTACATGTATACACAGCACACGTTCCATCCCACACATACGCAATGCAAAGAAATCGAAATGTGCTTCCATCAGCTGCCCGATGGAATCTTAATCCGTACGATTGTCGGTTCATAAGAGAGTTCATCAATTCCGGGCAGTGAACTTCAATGGCGACGTTAAGTTGTGCGAATGGCCTTATTATTTCGAAACAGCCAGTCTTCATCCACGTCGTTCTTCGTCTTTTTTTCAATTGAAAACGACGAACTCGCGATGGCACGCTGACGAAGAGACACCACCACCACAGCTAATGGAGGGGTGGATCATGAGCGTTTTAACGCAAGCGAATCCACTTTCATGCATCGCACGAACCACGGTCGAACGTACGCCTCGCATCAGCATCCTCGTGTCTTTGTCAACAATTTTAGTTTATCTCTCAGGACGAAAATAGCCCCAGAGAATCGCATTTATAGATTGGAATCCCATAGAACTACTGCACTCTGGGCAGCAATCTGTGATCACTCCAAATGGCCACAGAACCCCCGGCCAGACGCAGACGCCCATAATGGAAGCAAAACACATGCTACCCGGCGATTCAGACGAAATCGACATTCGCATCGGCACTCCGAGGCTGGGGATTTGCGTTGTGTTTCGAAAATACCCGTTTATTCGTTTTTGAATTCGATGTCAATTTCACAATTGCTCGGTTTTCTTCGGCCGTCAGGTGAGGATTTCGAGTTTGCTTTTATTAAATGCATACACAAGTGATGATGGCTTTTGATGAGAGTCTCGTTCGCAGTTTAGATACTCGTACGAGTATGCTGTCTAATTGAGTCATCGTGAGATACAGATATTCTTATTCATGATTTTCGATGAAAGAATCTGGTTTTACTTGGACTTATAAACATTTGATGAAAGCATTTGTGTAGGGGTCTTGTAAATTGCGGTGAGTAAGTGGGTTTTATTTTGGCGATGATTGGTTATAACGATGACAATGCACAATTGTTTATCGGAAAACAGAAAACATTTTATGATATCCTGTCATCAAATAATTTTGTGATAATGTCAAAAAAAAAAATACCTCTTTGACAGTCTGAATACCGGGGGATAAGTCTCCTTCCTTAACGTTGTACATAAGATTTGCCCCTTCGTCACCTAGAGACCCCGGAAGCCATTGAGTTTTCTGCAATCTCATGGACGCATTGTTCAATCGGCAGATCATTGGAAAGACCAAAGAAATGAAATTACCGCAGCTTTTTGCTGATTTTAAGCCCGCATAGAAGCGAGCTATGCAGCGCCATGTCTAATTTTTGACAGCTCTGTGAGGGAAATTTCGTTCTTCTAAAGTTCGAAACGAACTCACCTGAGAGTATTGGTGAGTTCGAGTTCGTGGCAATGCATAATTTCTTGATTTTAAGTCCGAATATGACAGCGGGCTTAGAGGCATAGTTATGCAGCGCCATGTCTAGTTTTTGACATCTCTGTCAGATTCTGCTGGATGACGATAGAGAAAATGCGTCCTTCTAAAGTTCGAAACGAACTCACCTAAGAATATTGGTGAGTTCGAGTTTGTGGCAAGGCCTTTGGTCGATTTGACAGAAATTCTCCTTAATCCTGTTTGCATTGATAGGGATTGTAGTAGAAGAATCAGTCACGAATTAACTGTCTCAATAGCCACATTATTGCCGACTTCAATCGCTTGGGACAACGAAAGGCTAACCGGAAATAAGACGCACATTATTGAACTTAAGCTAATATAACTTTATTTAGTAGGCTGTTTTGGAGAACATTTTATGTCCAACGTATTTGTACAAAAGATCGTGAACAGTTGCAATAACACCGCTATACGGGAGTACATATCGGAAATCTGTTTTTTTTTTAAATATAATATCGCCATAACGAATATTACGTCAAGTCAAAGTATTCGATTCGCTGTCGTGCACAGGAAATGGTCTCCCACTCCTTCCGTTACCTGTACAATTTAATATTCAACGCACCATTTTAAAAAAATTGAAGAAAAACTTATTTCATCTTTCATTTCCAACCAAAACGTAGCTTTGACTATTTTCTAGTAATTTAAAAACGAATACTTTTAGTAAACGAACCATTCTACGAAATCAACACATAAAACAAGTTTCAAAGCCCAAAAAAATAAAAGAAAACGAAAAAAAAAAACGGGAAAAAACAGAAAAACTGAAAACTTCGCATGGTGTTTCCCAGATATTACTATTGAATTACCTGACGGAGTTGTAAAAATTCTCCCATAAAAACTTTATAGTTTCCCTTTATGCAGTCTGAATTGGTGTGGAAGTCTTGTTTTGATGTTCTTCGGAGTAATGGATGGGGAGAGCCACTTCAACTTCAAACATTTTTGTTCTGTGTTTCCAACGAATCTCTACTTCTGGTGCGAGGAGTGTCCTCGATTCTCTGCGCCGCGCTACTCAACATACTTTATCCCAAACGTTCTCTATTATTGATGATTTGTGTTGATATAGCTTGCGGTTTTCATCATTTCTCTCGAGGTATTCATTTTCTTGCGGATACTTTGAGAAGTTTTAGTGCTGATCTACATACTTCAGGTAATTGATACTTGAACAGTTGTCGAAGGAACTTTTTCAACCATCATTCAGGGAAATATTTGCTATTGCTCTGCGTGGAGGATTCATAATTTCATTTGAAAATCAGACATAATGGACGACTGCGGTTAATGATATGTTGGAGCGAACATTTTGCATGAGATTTTGAGAGTATTTGCTGTGTAACAAGAAACAGGCGCCAGTGGGCGCCGTGGCCGTGTGGGTTCGTGCGTCGACCCATTTAGACTTTCACAGTCGCATTTAGACTTAGACTCACAGTCTAGGTTCAAATCAAAGCTAAGATAAACAATTTTTCAAAAAAAAAATTGTTCACCGCTCCACCTCTTTCGACTCACTGACAATGCTCAAAGAGTATAACTGTCTAGAAAAAGCTTCCCAAAACCGCCGTTCGGAGTCGGCATTAAACTGTAGGTCCCCTCCACTCGTGAGAGAACAATAGCACGCACAACACGAGTGGTTGCTGAGAAGCTAGGCCCAGGTCCACCTTGGACTGTTGCGCCGCCATTGTTATTATTATTATTGTTTGATTTTCTCGCTATTGCTTCATATTTTCTAAAGAGCTGTTTATGTGGCGAACTTTGTTACCTAACATCTGCCAATGTGTCATGTTCTTGAAATACTGGATTTCCTTCACAACTCATTCCGCCTTGACCTCACTGTCAGTATTTATCGTGTACCTCATGCTGTGGCAGCTAAAAAGAAGTAGTTTCGATACGAAATTTCTTAATAATTACAAGTCTCTGCCTGTCGGGAGAAGATATACGAGTGTTGAGCGAAAATCTTGCACGATTAGTTATGTTATATGTATGGTACACAGTTTGGGGTTGTTTGAAGTAAATACAAAATGCATGTTGCTTGTATAAGGAATGTATTATTTTTGTTGCGTTTTGGTTTTTAGTTATTACAAAGAAAAATTTTAATTATTTTCTATTTTTGATGAATTGTACTTCAAAACATCCGCATTTTGATGAAATTTGCTCCAAGCAGCCCACGCTCGTTACAATGAACAATCTCGCTCCGGTTTTTATTAGTTCACTTTATCGAGCGTCTACTGTATGTTGTATAGAGGTGTTTACATACTTTTTCAAGAAAAGTTTCTGAAAATTCCATTTGATAAGCATGAAGGGGAATTTATCTACTTTAAAGAAGTTCTATCAGAACATTTCTTACCGATGTAAGTCTAATATTATTAGAAAAAGAAGGAGCCGGAAGAAGCGTGAAATGGGTGTCAAATCGAAACCCAAATGTCCTTAACAAAGGAAAATTCTATGATTGAATCAGGATCTAAGTAAATCTATGGAACTTTGCTTCATTGCTTTGCAGCCACATCTGAACATTTCATCCGAATCAATTTTGTCCATACGTAGGCAGTCGCTCGAGCTGTTTTAACCTGGCTTAACTCCTGAAACTCTTCATGAATCGGATCTAACCTCAATTCATCTTGTCAAAGCCAGCATATCTTAAGAGAATAGGATTTTTTTCCATTCAAAGGCAACCCAAGATTTCTCATCTTTTCTGGCAAACCAATTATAAGCGTCTTATTCAGAAGATACCCAAAATTCGGGAAAATAAAGCGCACTTGGACGCTGATCATTGAATTGAATTAAAGTTAATTGAAAGTGAATTTACCCACAACCGGTTCATTGTTTCCTCTTCAATTATAGAGGACTTGACTTGACTTGTTCGAAATTTGATAACTTCCTTAGATGTCTAAATAGTTGATGAGTTTTGACGAGATTTCGATGCGGATTACAAAGTACATCCTATTGCAGTTACTTCCTCCAGCATTTCTGCTTTTTCCAAATCTCTTCAGACTTTACATCCTTCATTGCACTCTCCATCACTTATTCAGCACGTCCTCCATCTCAGCCGGGGAATTCGCTAAACCTCCCGCATTGTAATTAATTTTTCACCGCAGACAATTCCATCAAATCTCAACTTGTAAGCGACAAGACACTAAATCAGATACAATACGCTTTCATCTGCAGCAACAGTGCATGCTCCTGTCTAACTATTTTCTTTTCCTTTTCATCCCACCAAGAGTGCTTACTTTCACCAAAAAATAAATTACTCAAGGTACATAAATTATTCAGCACATTGTGGCTGCGTAACAAATAAGGCAACAAAGGACGAGTGGGAGAGTCCTTGTGCAGCTATTGTTGCAGGTCTTGTGCTCTAGTGGGTGTTGCAGTAGCAAACTAAGGCAATCGTGTTGCACACATGTATCTACACACAGTTCTTCAGTCGAGTACATGAATGCACACGTTTGTTTGCCTTATGTATACATTAGAAGATGGTGGAACCACAGCGAACGCTACCGCCCAAGATAAGGCGTACAAATCATCACGAACGAGAAAGGATTGTTTGGGAAGTTAGTTAGATGGTTTTAGCACTTAGTCGGTTGCTCCTTTCGTTAGGATGCACGAAAAGTTGCTCCTTACTTCGTCAGTGAATGAGATTCGTCGCCGAAGTTTCGCGTGAATAAAGGTTGTTTGCTTTTTTGGTTTTTTCTCTTCATTCATTCAATTTACAGGGTGATTTAGAAAAACATGTAAATTGAATTAGAACAAAGTTCGATTTTTCAGTAAGCGAAAATATTTTTAATCTTCTTCCAGCCTTATTGTTTTTTTTTCGGAGCATATTTGAAACGCTACACTGGAGCACTCAGGCTCAAAACTGGTCCATTGTACTGCCAGGTAGCAACCTACTCCAGTGCCGTTAATGTAATCCCACGGCAAATGGTGACCGGACCAGATTCGATTTCACTGGGATTCGAACCTGGGACCCATCTAACTTGGGGCAGGCACTTAACCAACTGCGGCATCCAGTCTTTTTTTTCTAGCCTTACTTGCGTTTGCATCAGATCATAAATATTGATCGGGAAATCGAACAAATTTGTTCACTTTTTTGACTTGGTAAGTTTTATGCGTGATACATTTTTCACAAATTCCTGAGCACCTTTAATAAGTTTTGACATTTCAATCGATTCTGTCTTCTAAAGAGACTTCATAGTGCACTCCAGCAGGTCGATTGTGCTGCCACCTGAATTATACATGGATTATTGTACTTGCCCACTTATTGTAAACCATTAAGTGCTTTCTATGAAACGTAGTAGACTGGTAGCTATCTTAAAGAGGTCAAAGATATTATCAAAAAAATTGGCGTCCAAGGGAAGGTAGGACCCTACAAGTAAAGATTATTATCTACTTTCTATTTGAAAGCTTTCGTTTGTAATAACTCTAAATCTTCTGTCATGCTTGCCTTAGAGTCCTGCGATGACACCTTCAATAATGCTCTTTTGATCTATCAGGAGAGATCAGGTTTTTTGATCGCTTAGAATCTAGTTTACGCCAGATCAATTTGGAGTTGCTACATTTTGTGCTTTTCACCCTGTTATTTCTTTGACGTTAGGTAATAAGGTCTTAAGTCGGAAACTGCAGCTTTCCAAACCAAATTAAAAATAGATTAATTACTTGCAAATCGTGATTAAATGTGTTCGAAAAAAAAGAAATGATTGCAAATAAGCTATGAAATGAAGTTGTGCTAAACTTAAGACGTTAATATCAAGCGAAAAAGAAAAAAAAATGAATTAAAGCCAATCAAAAACCCAAAATGCTTTTTGACTTAAGACCTTTTTGCCTAACGTCAAAGATCTGTCATTTGAGTTACTGTTGTAACAACAGTTTGCACATCACATGGGTGAAGGCATACCTACCTTGCTGTGGTCATTTGATGGTGACTATGTGATTCAATGCGTGGCAAGTTAATCTGCTCTAGAGTTGCCCGGTTCCTATCACAGACAAATGCTAAACTGTTCATCTTATCAAGAGATGAGCGACAACTTGTTACTACTAATATTTGCCGTCCGTAAAAGTGAAACCATCACGATCGGATATTACATTTGACTTAGTCCAGGAGCATACTACGCAAATTGAGATATCCTGTATCTGAAGCACGCTTTAGTGGTCAGGAAAGGAAAGAATGATAACGAGGAGAAGACGCCACTGTCCACCTCTCCGTTTACGATTCGTCTGTGCGAAAATGTACGAATTCCTCAAGGCGTATGACGTATAGTTCGGTTTTTCGAGTCCGGGATCGTGGTGCAGTGTAGTCGATATTATTGTGTAGTGCGTCTAATATTTTTGGACTCAATTTTTGATCTCAGTTAGTTAGAGTTAGTGCATCGGCTCCTACGCTTTCATCTAGGTTCCATTCTCTTTCGAGTCACTGCAATGCTCAAAGAGTAACTTTCTAAAATAAAATTCTTGAAATTCTACGTTCAAAAAGCTCAAGTCTAATAATAATAATAATAATAATGGCGGCGCTACGGTCCGAGGTGGACCTGGACCTAGCATCTCAGCAACCACTCGTGTTGTGCGTGCTATTGTTCTCTCACGAGTGGAGGGGATCTATAGTTTAATGCCGACTCTGAACGGCGAGATTGAGAAGCTTTTTTCTAGACAGTTATACTCTTTGAGCATTGTCAGTGACTCGAAAGAGGTGGAGCTGTGAACAATTTTTTTTTGAAAAATTGTTTGTCAGATCTTTTATTAGAACTTAGACTGTAAAAGTCAAATGCGCATGGGTCGATGCACGAACCCACACGGCCACGGCGCCCATAGCTGTCACCTACCACCACCACCATTTTAACGGCAAACTCAAACGGATAAATGAACAAAAGAGTTAAAAATAGGTAATATTTTCAGAATTCAACTTTTGTAGAATGCTTTCCAAAAACATCACAAGAACATCTGTCGTGAAGTAATAATCGCCAGAAGTGTAACGAATAGCTTCATGCAAACGACTTCGATTTCTTAAACACTCTATCTTCAGGTCAATTGCTGACAGTTTTATCGACACTTCTACTGTTTGTTGTTGTTTTGTGTGTAAAAGTTTGGTGAACCTGTTATACGTTCGGAATAAAACACGCATATAATTACAGGCGATGAGAAGATGCTACGCACAGGAGGTGGAAATGCCAGAATTTTTTAAGGAGCCCCATGAATGTCTTTGTATTTGCCTTTACTCTTTTAGATCGATTTGGTTTGACTTTTTATTACACTTGTCTGCAGTGCACTTGTCTTGGCCAATCAATGTCACGCAGATTAAAGCAACTCTTAAAGTAATTCCAATAAAAATTTAAGTAGAATTAAAAGTACCACCTTTTTCATCTCTGACACAGATAGAGCAGTTGCATCTGTTCACAAGTGTATCATTATTTTAAACCTAGCAGCGTTTTTTTTTAAATTAGATAGATAAATAGTTTGACCGTTCCTAGCCTGGAAGCAATAGTCCTATATCTTAACGCTGCAGACTGCAGCATACACGTCTTTAGAGGCTCTCATTCTTCTCAATCTCGCCATTCGGAGCAGGCGTTAAACTGTAGGTCCCCTACACTTGTGAGAGAACATAGCACTCACAACACGATCAGCGTTGCCGGTGTGGCACAATCGTGCCATTATGGCACTTTTTCATTGAAATGGCACTGTGAAAAGAAAGTTATACATCTAAGTAAATTATAGCGGTTTTTGACGACCTTGTGCATTTCATTGCATATATTTTGGCATATTTCCGTTTGTGGCACCCAAGGGCTTAAAATGGCACTTTTGGTAACACTGGTGGCACTTTGAAAAACATTTTTCCGGCAACGCTGAACAAGACTGGTTGCTGAGAAGCTAGGCTGATTGTATCAGATTGTATCGCTGTTATTATTATTATTAGATACAATGCTAAAAGCTAATCAATTATCTAAAAACAAACCCGGTGTCACCCTGTATTTCTTTAATTTTCACTGCACCACATTTTTAATGTATTTGTTCCTTGGTATGTGCACTCAGTCTGTACTCAGTCTCCTCCGCTCCGCCAAGATATATGCGTATAGTGTCGGGGTGAAGTTTTATTTGAAATCTGGAAAAGTTCAAGGCAGCCAAGGAGGTATATACAAACAAATTTAAATTAAATGCATTTTGGAGATTTTAATAGGTGAACGAAGTAGAAGAGCGCAAGAATGTCTGGTGGGTGTACGTGTACATGATATTATAATGAAAGGGAGACAAGATAACGAACTCAAGGAAAGTTATTTTCCTAAATAGCGGTGAATTGTTCCATTTTCATTCTCTGATTGTTCTTGCTTTTGCGGTGGAATTCTTTAAAACAGGTATTTATTTAACTTTTCGTTTTCTTCATGGATCCGATGTCCTCATTGAAAACTAAAGATACCAAAATGGGTGTTATGAAATTTATCTGCCTTTGGGAAAGTGGCCCAGAAGTGTTAATTCGATTTTCCGATGTAATCAATTGTGTGTGTGAATAATGATCGTTTTTCATTTTGCCAAAAAATGTGACTTGAAAACCTTTTTTAAAGACATTTTTGTCTGTTCCTTTCTGGAAAAAGGTACAAAAGCTTTGTGTTCCTAAAATAACAGTTTTCCCATTTTTAAGGTTTTGTCTACAAAAATAGAACCTTCATAGTTTCGGTGTTTCCGTCCGTCTGTCAATATGTCTTTCACACTTTTTTATCTCCTGCATTTATGTATAAAGCTGAAGTGGAATCTTAGTATCGTTTGCCCCTTTGACTGCGCCAACTATCGGGGGATAAGTCTCCTTAATATTGCGTATAAGATCTTCTCTGCCGTTTTGTGTGAACGCCTGAAACCATTCGTGAACAAACTGATAGGTCCTTATCAGTGTGATTTCAGACCCGGGAAGTCCACCATAGATCAAATTTTCACACTGCGGCAGATCCTGGAGAAGACTCAAGAAATGCAGATCGACACACACCATCTATTTGTCGATTTCAAGGCCACATATGACAGCGTGTATAGAGACGAGCTATACAGTGCCATGTCTAGTTTTGACATTCCTGCTAAACTCGTCAGACTGAGCAAGATGACGATGTAGAACTGTCGCTGCTCCATCAAGGTCGGTAACGAACTCACCGAGACCTTAAATGTCAAAAAAGGTTTTAGACAAGGCGACGCGCTGTCATGTGATTTCTTTAGCATCGTTCTTGAGAAGATCGTGCAAAACTCACTAGCCAACACAAGAGGCACGATCTTCCAAAAGTCCGTTCAACTGCTAGCTTGCGCGGATGACATTGACGTGATTGGGCGAATACAGCGAGTCGTCAATGATGCGTTTGCTGGCATTGAAACGGAAGCGGCTAAAATGGGTCTGGCGGTAAACGAGGCCAAAACCAAGTATATGCTGTCATCGAGAAAGGGCACACAATATCGACGACTTGGCCAGAACGTCACCATAGGCAGCTATAACTTTGAGGTAGTTAAGGACTTCGTCTACCTTGGCTCCGCGGTAAACAGTAAAAACAACATCAGTACCGAGATCAAGCGCAGAATAACTCTTGCTAACCGCTGTTTTTTTGGGGCTCGAAATGCAATTGATCCCAGTCCTGCTGTACGGCGCAGAGGCATGGACAATATCCCAAGCGGATGAACAGTTTCTTGGTCTTTTCGAGAGAAAAGTTCTGCGCGAAATCTTTTGTCATGTTTGCGTTGATGGCATTTGGAGAAGAAGGTTCAACCACGAACTGTATGGGCTGTACAGCGATATAAGTCTAGGCCGGCGTCTACTAGGCCATGTAGAGCGTATGGACAATTTGGCTCAGGCCCGAAGAGTCTTCGACTTTGAGCCAGTAGGACAACGCAATAGAGGACGTCCACGTACAAGGTGGTGCACACAAGTCGAGGGGACCTCGGCCGGCTTGGTGTGCGAAACTGAAGATAGCTGGCTAAAGATCGTACTGGCTGGAGAGGCTTGTTGAGTGAGGCCCAGGTCCACCTCGGACTGTAGCGCCCTAAGAAGAAGAAGAAGAAGAAGATGTCATTTAGCACATTAACATAATTAGAAGACAAGAAACTGTTCCCGATGTGAACGAAAAAACTGAAATCTGAGAAGGCTAATGAAACCACATCAGTCTTTCATTTTTGGTAAGATTTTTGGGTCAGCTTTAAACACATTAAATTGCAAATCAACATATCGGCCTAAATTAAAATTTGAGCAATTGCATCTACAGAAACTACTCCTTCAATCAATTTAAAATTAAACAAGTTTCCTACGTCTTTATTGACATGTAAAAATGAAAACATGAACAAAATTCAAGTGAAAGTAAAGAAAGATCGCGATTACTCAATAAAATACAGCTTATTAAAATATTTGAAAACGCAGCGTAATTTCTTTTATTGTGTTATTGTCTTAAAATATCCTCGTCAAAAAAGCAGTATTTACGAACACATGATTCCCCAATCCACAAGTAATGCCTTTGTCACACCCCGATAGCAAGTACTGTCATCAAATGTCGCCGTTATTAAACATCACCTAACGTACCGATACCGAAGTCATTTCACAAAAGTAATTGTTGATGTGATTTAAAGAATTTTTGAAATGTCGGGATTGCAATTGAAAGGTCTCATATCATTGGTCGATCAGCGAAATGATGCCGGCGCCAAAGAATACATCGACAATATTGTCAATTACCTCGACACAATCCGCACCAAAGCAGAAATCGGTAACAACAAACTGTAACCATCTACAGGTTGAAGCAAATCAAATATAATTCTTTTAAATCAACAGAATTGGCTCTAGAGAAACTCTTCAACACCACCTATGGAACCATTGCATTCCTAAGGAAGACATTGGGCATTAACAAACACTTCCATGATAGCAATGTAAAGATTTTCGGATTGTGGCAATATTTACTGTCGAAGTTCTCGTCGTCGGTAAAAGTTGCCCCTTATGTTCAGGATATTGCAGATGTAAGCAATCCATCAGTTAAAAATCAAATGATCTGATAAATTCAATTCTTTCCTAAGATTTGCCTAAAATTCATCACATCGAGCATTGGTCCAACGGCCAAGGAACGTGAGAGGGCCACAATTGTGTTAAAAACTCTGATCGAACGTAGTGTAATAACTGGGGAGCTAGCATGCTTGATTCTGGACAGAATTCTGAATATCTTCAACCTTAAAAAACCAACGGAAATGTTCACATTTGAGGTTTTTAAAACGATGGGGCTTATAACCAAAATGTACCCTCTGGACGTTTCATTGGAACAACATAATCGCATAAAACTCGAGTACTTCAAGGCAATGGAGACTGTGATAAACAATCAACAGGAGGTGTGCACTGGCTGAGTTTAGAGGATGACTCATTCTGAACTTATTCAAATTTCAGGTGCGATTTCACGCTGTCTGCGGTGCTTTGGAGGGTTTGAAGGACTATCTGGTTTGTTTTAATCCAACTGTCAATGCCGATCCAAATGCGTTGAATCTTATCTATACTTGCATGAAGAAAATGTCTACGCCTTCGAGTGATATAAGGCAGAAGAGTGCTTTTCGTGCAGCAATAGAACTGTTCACATACCATTCGAAACTCTTCTCGAAACTGGTCTTTCGTGATATCAAACACTGGCAGCCGTGCGTCGAAACATGGGTGTCATCTAGCATAGTTGAAGATCGTCGACGTGGAGTATGCGCATCGTACGCTTTTCACAACATAGTAGCCAATGAAATAAAAGAAGACACCATCAACGACCACAAAGACACTCTCCAGCTCATACTGTTTGATTTTCGGAAGACCCTAGAGTCGCCGAGTTCACGAGCAGAAGAAACTCGAGTCGCTATCAAAGGTTTCGGCGTCATGTCACTGCTGTGCAAACGATATCTGCCCGATATTCTCAACAACATGATATCACTCGTGATTCAAAGATGTGAACTGATTCTGTTGGCCGATGACAACACCATGAAGGACGTTCTCAATCACTTCCCTGACTACATACAAGCTCTGTCAACAGTTGTGAAAGAGCTGAAAGATCCTCAAATCTCGGAGGTGATTGTAGAGAGTCTGAAGAACATAATGATTCGCCTCATTCGCGACTTCAATTACCTGCCAATGATTCACCACGCGAGTGTGAATAGTTCCATAATCAATGCATTCGAGTCCATCTACCTCACGGATATTGCATTATTCGAACGGCTAGTCTATAAGGTAAGATGCCCTACGAGCAAGTGTCAAAATGCTCTTCCGTTATTTTTTTTTCCCATTTTCTAGGTTATTTTCGAGGGAATAGTGTGGACGTGTACCAACAGAAGCACGATAGATGCAGCGACTGTTTGCGAGGATTACGATTGGAAGACCAAAGTGACGTTCAAAACGTACAGACCTGTGTGGCGTGCCCTGTTGGCAGTTGAGAATGAGCAAATAGCTGGCAAAATATTCGACAGTTTCATGTTGACCTTGTTCAGGATTTTGGAGAGGCTCGACCTTCGGACGCAGAAACGCGTCTATAGCGCCGAAGATGGAACAGACCAAGAGTTCTACATCTGCGATCCAAACTTTGATCTGTGCCCAGTGTGTCCCAAGGATTTTTACATATTCAACAACGTTGTCGATTTCTACAGAGACCTCTGGCCACAATTCCGCCAGAAGTACTTTGTCTTTTGGATTGAAACTTACTGCGAAACAGTGGCTAGGCTTTTGTTACGCAACCCATTGGTCAGCGGGTTCCTTAAGCTCCTCGAAATGGGTCTCGAGATATGCGAGTTCATAGAAAACACCGAACATTTGTCCTCTGAACTGGAAGTCACTCTGGAGCATGTTTTCAAGGTTATGGTCGTGAGAAGCCAGCGAGTTTCCGGTGAGCTGCAGATATCTGCACTCGAACTGCTGTTTCAGTTTCCATTGTCGTTCTATGACTATCACTTGCTCGACATGATTTCGATTTTCGAGACCGCCCTCGATTTGGGTAAGTCCATGAACTGGCTGGCGCATTTGGCCATCGAATGCTTGGAGAGGTTAACGAATCACAGTCAACAAGATGACCTGAAGACGCTTCGTTGCAAAGTTCTTCCTCTGTTGGAGTCCTACCTGCAGGGGCACTGTGGAGTGGAACAACTAACCATTCGAACAGGACAAAGTGGAAAGAAACTCCAGAAATCGAAGTGTGTGAAAAGAGCTCATTTTGATGATGTCGACATCCAAACAAAAATTGTCTCGTTCGTGGGAAAGCTACCGTCGGCTGAGGCATCTCTTTTGGTCTTGAATTCAGTCGAGCATCAGAATTTGGTGAAATGGGACTCACAGAAGTGCATCCACTTGGATATAAGGATGCCGGACATCAATCCTGTCATATACCTGGACACGTTGATCCCCCGCATTTGCCACTTGGCTCTAACCTCGACGGATCGGCAGACCAAAATAGCCTCTTGTGAGATTGTTCACGCTCTAGTTCTCTATCTTATCGGGGCCAGAGCTAATCACGGTCAAATTTGGAGCGAGCTTTGCAAGCGAATGCTTCTGCTGGGATGCGATGCGGATGAGACAGTGCAGCAAATGTTTGAGCCCCTTCTCCTGCAGGTTACGCATTTTATGTCGAAGTACGAGAACTTGGGCAGAGGTGTGGAGGAAATGATGGATGCTCTTATGAGTGGAATCTGCTGCAAGTCAAACTTTGGACTGCGGGATCTATCGGCGTCTTGCTTGCGAGAGTTCGTCGAGTGGAGCATCAAGCAGACAACTCCACAACAGCTTGCCGCATCTCCGGTGAGCATTGAAATCATCTTGGGCAAACTGAAGATGTTTTGTTTCGATTCGGATGGCTGCAAGAGAGTTGGCGCTGCCATAGCGTTCAACAACCTCTATCGACTGCTGAGAGAGAAGGAGGCGATATGTGATATATTCTTTATGGATCTGCTGCATACGTTTTGCATAAATTTGAAGCTCAGCGAGGAGCTCACACCTCTGCCGCTGATCGACAACATCAATTCCGACCTGGAAACGATTTCAGAAGCTTTAGACCACGTGGCAAGGGTTCTGTCAGAGAGGAACTACTTGTATAACCACCCATCGGACAAGCGACTAGTTCCCAGTGCCTTAAAGTCAGGTACCCTCGTTGACGTCCTGAAATTTCTAATCATTCAAACCGGAGCTGGAAAGATGTTCTATCGTCAAAAGTGCATGAAGCTTGCACAAACCCTGGCTCCCAAAATTGATTCAGTCGACAGCCTTGAGCACTTTTTCCTCTCAATGCCTCTCAGCGACAACGAACTGCTTGAGATTTGCGAAGGAACCGAAGACGGAAACGGAATACATGCCCATCCAACAATTTCCTTCACTCAGTGTTCACACAACAATTTTCCAGAGAAGTTATTCTTCAATTGGTTAGAGCATTTCCTAAGCGCGCTCGAGACCTTCACTTGGTTCCTGCGAGAGAAGGCGATCACAACTAATAGCAAAATCTTTGAGAAGGCGAAAATTCTGAGCGTTATCACTTATTACATGGAGGAGCATTGTTTTGAGTCCATCGATGGGCTTCTACAGAAGGAAAATCCGGACGAAACGTCGATCAATGACCAAGAGACTGTGGAAAGAGTAAAATCAATCAAAGGCATCATCAACGTAAACATGTTCAACTTCCTAACAGAATTGATAAATTCCAAGTTGAACCTAACCTGCACCAACTACTGGGACATGAAACGGAACACAACAATGCGGTTGTTGATACGGGAGCTTTTATTTGAGCCGCACAAGCTGGACATTGACCATCGCCTGCTGCAGCAACTCGGGGGCACAGGACAGTATGTTGACAGATTTCGCGATGCGATCAGGGAATGCAGTCTGCACAAGCGACTGAGTAGCGATATAACCAACGACATAAACGACAGCTTAACCAAGACACTTGAGATGCTCGCTGCGAAGCTGAAAAGTTCTTTTGCATGTAATGAGTTTCCCCCGCAAAACCCTAACTGCGTGCAGGGCCTTCTTCACATCATGAAGTATCCCCACGTCGAGGCAATCATTGCATCGAATCAGCCAGGCTTAACATTGATATGCGAGGGTATTGCACAGACTTGTTTCGATGCGATGAAGAAGAATTCTGCGGACGGGATTATTGCTGCCATTCACGAGGAAGGTATCAGGAAATTCGCCCGGAGGATCTTGTCAATTGTATTTTTGCTGCGCGATCTCTCGAGCATGTGTGTTGACTTCATACTGGACGGCACAGAACTGAACACGGCACATGTTGAGGTTAAAGTCAAACAGGGTGTTGCCTTCTGCGAACTGTTAGAGCCTGTCATTAATGAGCATGTCTCCCTGGCGTAAGTTCCCTCCCTCCATCTGCGATTTCCAATCAAATTTTCATTTTTTTGTTTACAGATTTTTCAAGAAATGTCTTGCGCTTTACCCCCGACGATCCGAAGAGGAGCAGAGATATCTGCTAAGAGTGCTCACAGGAGTGCTGGAGCACAGACTAAAGACGCAACATGATGTGTGCGGAAAATTTGGCGAAATCATTCAGTACTGCGTACAGAACCTGCCGGTTATGCTCACCAACTTCACGAACCAGTCGGAAGATTACCATTTCATCGAATACCTGTCAGTTCTCGCGGCAATTCCCACCACGGACTCGGTGACAATAAACCAGCAGGTGCCCGAGATAGGAAAGTGGATAATTGGCAAGTTGCGTTCCCCAGAATTGAATTTGGAAAAGAAGTGTAAAATCATTTCGCTTCTGCCAATTCTGGTGGGCGCTGATGACTACGAGAACCATGATGTCATGCTTGCCCTTGAGGACCTCCAGTGTCAGCATTTTCCCCTGAAATCCACCGAGTTCCCCAGGAACAGCTTGGAAGAGACCAGTCTGAAGCACGCTTTCATAATCCTCCTCAATGCACTGGTGGCCTCAAAATCGTATGTTGTCTTGGAGTTTCTCTTCAAGAGCACGGCATCCGATGAGAATCACTTGATGGAAGACGAAATTCACAAGGGCGTCAAAACCTTTACACTCTGTCTCTCCAATGTGCAGCAAATCGAGGTGCTGAAACGGACATTTGACGTCGTCCTCAACGACACCTATGAACCCCTGCTTCGATTGACAATTTTTCGAAGATTCCTCCTCAACATATTCAAGTACTCCACCGAGGAGGCTTTGATGGAGTTCATGCAAAAGACAATCAAGCGTGTGAATGAGATTCTTGAAGCAAACTTCAGGGTGAGCAACGCTGGCAGAACTGTTGAGCAAGCGCTGATCAATCGCATCGTTGGATTCGGTCTGGTGGAGTACTTCTTTGGAACCGTCAGGAAGGAACTCTACCTGACCGTTCAGTGTCCCGTTGCCATCGAGCTGTTGGGCACTCCACAGACACCAAGTGAATTCGTGGGCGTATTCACCAAAAAGGCGTTCTATGTGCGAACAGAAGAATTCACCACTCCAAGCAAGGATGCTGCAGAGCTTTTCAGACAATACCAGTGTTCGGCGTACTGTGCACTCTGCTCCCTGGTCAGCAACACACAAACCGAGCTAAAGTTCTACTCAAAGTTCCTGTTCGAAGAGAATTCGAGAAAGAACGAGTTCATTTGGGCGAGGTTGGTGGACTGCTCATTAGACAAGAACTACGTGCATCCCGGCCAGGAGCACGAGGAATACGTGAAGGTGAGGAAACGCTTTGTCGCCATAAGACAGCTCGACGTCCAATCGGTGGTGTCACTTAAATCAATTACCACCGCCAAACGGTTTCAAACCCAAAATATAATGGAGTCGAGCTTGAGTCAAGATGTGCAGGCTATCGATTTGACATCGCACTCCATTCGCTCGCATGCGGACGCCTTGCGACGCCAGGAGATACGATCAGCCGAAGCCATGTCGGTGCGGCTGGAAGGCAGTGATCTGAACAAACACGAAGTAATGGCCATGCTCTGCGGTGTCATCAAGTTCATGCACGCCAACAACATCACTCCGGTGATAACGGACATCACCATCAAGCGATCATATCCGTGGGTTCAGGCCATAGCGAATGGCATTGAAGCCATCGACTACAACAAGAATGTACGAGTGTTCCTAGCGCAGGTTGTGGACAACTGCTCGGATGTTTTTCAGCAATTTGCCCACGTTCTCTTTAAACCCCTTCTGAGGATGCTGGTGGATGAGTGTGCCGGCAGCAAACTGAACTTCTTCATCACCGACATAATCGCTCTTCTCATTTCGTGGAGTAAGTGCTTTCAGAGTTGGTTTTAAGTTTCAAGTGCTCATCTGTCCCCTTTTTTTTCAGCCGCCAAGAAGTTGCATGCCCCAAAGGAAGCTGAGCAATTTCTGATAAATGACCTCCTTAAGTTTGTCATGAAGAACACGTGGAATGAGAAGAAGGAAATCTTCAAATTCAATCTAGAACTCGTCCAGACTATGCTCTCGGTCTGGAAGGATTTCATAAAAGTCCCAAGCAATCTTCTGCTTGACATGATAACCCGCACCGAACGCAAGGATTCCAATGCCAACGAGTGTGGGATCATAACTCTGGGAATGATTTTGTCCAACGACCTCGTACCCTGGACGGAGACCAACAAAGTGCTCTACATCTCTGCAATCCTCTCGAACACCGAAAACGAGTCCACATCAATCTACCAGCCGGCTGCATATGCCTTGGGTGCATTCCTCGCAGCCCTCTCCAAGGCGGGGGATCAGGTCAATGCAGACAATCTTCTGGGGGAGATAAAGTGTCGACTACAGGCGCTCAACAGCAGGAAGGAATATAAGAGTGAAAAGCGATTCATGGACATCCTCTACAACATCCACAAGAGCAGCCCCCAGATAGTTGACAGCTTACGCGAGGTAATCTGTTTCAAGATCCCCACGGCTGTGGGTGTAACCAAGCGGAACTACATGGAAATGGTTCTGTCACGCATCGAATCGTTCGACGAGGACGAAGTGTATAACACAATCATCGGAATCGGCATCAAAGATTTGCTGAAACACTCGGAGTATCAGCTGTTGGCTTTGCATATCCTCAACCGGTCAATACCCATGCTCAAGAAACATGACATCAATACCTTGTTTGAGTTGGTTAAGGAATCGCTGCAGCTGAAGAGCCCCGAGTGCCGCGACATTGCCTACGAGGTGTGCATCTACATCGCCCAAAATTTCACGTCAGAACTGAGGGAAAAAGCCGTGAAGTTGCTTTTCAAGGGGGTCAGTGATCCCAACGTTGAAATCCAAAAGCGCATTTACCAATTCTGGTCGAAGGACATCAATATGTCGCCGAAAATGGTTGAACGGCTGACGGATCTTCTGCGACGATATGCAGCCAATGGCGAACCTCACTTCCTTGCCCTTTGCACACAGCTCATCCTCGATCCTGTTATCGAAAGTGCGGATGCGAAAAAGCAGATCTTCGCATTCGAAGACGATCGGGATGCAAAACTGCACGAATACCACATCCAAACCAAGTCCATCTACCGAGAAAAGCATACTCTGCCGCCTCTGTTCACAGAGTCTCAACCTCGAACGAGTATTTTCAAAGCCACTCAGTATTGCAGCCTAGTGCAGAACACAAGCGCGGACTATGTCTTCGAGCCGACACAAGATCCCAGTTCTGTCACGAAGGCAAGAGAAAGTTTCACCCTGCAAAGTCAGAGCTCAATGCCTTTTCAAATAGCGACTCAGGTCCTGAACAGGAGATCGCAAAAAGTTGCCGTGGAAAACAAAGCACCACCATCTATGAATAAGCTGCGCAGACGCTTTGTCAAAGAAACAGACAAGGGAAAGGAAAAGGGTACGGACATTTTGAGAATCGTTCAAGGGAAGCTTACAAAAACGGAAGAAGGAAATCGAAAAGCTAACGATTGGACAGTGAGTTTATTCAGACGCTATCGCTACGGGGACTATCCAGATCTGCTCATAAACAACCTGGCCTTCCTCCTCCCCCTTCAAGCTCTAGCTCGAAGAGATGTCTTAGTCGCCAAGGGTCTGTTCGTGTCCATATGCACAGCGATTCTCGAAGCAGAGGAATCTGACTCCGCGGAGTTTTTCCAAGAATTCAACGATATATTCCAGATCGTCTTACGCAAATCATCGGTCTTTGAGTCCACAACAATCTCAGCATTCCTTGAACTGAGCTTACTCAAGCCAAGCGCTTTCACTCTTCCCCCGGATAAAGTGGCCAAGGTGGCAAAGTTGACAAAGAATCTAACCCTTGGCGCCCTGTACTTGGAGGAGCGCCTTAATGCCGACTGGGATGAGGACAACTTATCGCAACAAGAAACTCAACACTGGTTGCAACTCTCCGACATTTACAATTCACTTAAAGAATACGAGGTCGTGTCGGCAATTTTCTCGGATAAAATCCGCACCGACCCCAAGCTCGCGAGGGCAATCGACTTGAAAGCGAACGGTCGTGCCGATGAAGCTCAAACTCTGCTGGTGGATGTTATCGGAAGGAATGTGCACGTTGAGCACTACTACGCATACAATTGCTACTATGAGTGCTCCATAGAACTGGGCAAATGGTCACACCTAAACGAGGCGATAGAGAATGAGATCGACAATTGGGATGAGCTCTGGACAGACGAATACAATCTGAATTTCCTCCTGCCCAAGTTGTTTCAAGCGAAACTTCAACTCATGCTCGCTGGGGACATGCAGCATCGTCAGATTGTGGCATCATGGGTAACTCCACAGCAAAGGTTTGATCATCTAAAAAGTGAATTGTGCGAGGAACTCATGATGTTTCTGGTGGTCAATAAAAGCTTCCGTCAATGTAGAGTTGTCTATGAGCACTATTTGAAAAAATTTCTGAGAGACTGGAGTGTGGCCAGCTCGTATCATACGAAAACAAAATTGGAGACACTAATGAGTGGCCAACGGATTGCTGAAATCGATTTCTACGCTTCAGTTTTCCTTGATAAAATCGATGGGGAAACACCTTATAACTTGTGGCATAAATGGAACTTATGTCGCATAAATCCAACGGAATCTCTGCAGGTATGGAATTCTGTAACTGGTTACAGAAAATATATCGGAAAGTACTTTTCTGGATTGTTACAAGCGCAACGAAGTAAGTATTCTATTCTCGTTTTATGTGGTAAATTTGAACTTTTAATCGGATATTTTTGTTTCGGGAATAGACACTCGTATACGTGTACCATACAATGGCACTGTTTTTTTCCGATAGCGCATTTTTACATTCTTGTTGACTAATAATATTGATAGGTTACTTTCCAGTGTGCTTTACCTCGCTCTCGTGCTAAAGTGAGAACAAAACAGTCTGTGATTAAATTCCTATTGTTAAGCGGGATAATTCACGGTCATAAACGTGTTAGTTTCAGTTTTCAGTTGAATGTAAAGTATGATACACGATACAATCATTGTACCAACGGTTGGGTAGATTGAGTGTTGTGTACAACAATTGGATCGCGGGTTTCCACACAAGCGGACGTTGTACCGATATTGTATGGTCGCATGTTCTTGAGTGTACAACCGCTGTCGCAACAGATTGTATGGAATTTGTGTGATGTGTATTCGCACAGACAATTGTTGTACAGTGGACGCCGTGGCATAGTGGGTAGGTGCGTCGACTCCTACGCTCGATGTTTTCGGTTCGATTTTCGAAAAAACACCAAACATTTTTTCACGACTCCACCTCTTTCGAGTCACTAACAATGTTCAGAGAGTATAACTGTCAAGAAAAAACTTCTCAATCTCGCCGTTCGGAGTCGGCATTAAACTGTAGGTCCCCTCCACTCGTGAGAGAACAATAGCACGCAAAACACGAGTGGTTGCTGAGAAGCTAGACTCAGGTCCACCTCGGACTGTATTATTGTATTACTTATTATTATTATAATTGTTGCACCGATATCAGTTGTGTGTCGGCTGTCCTAGCAACGGGTTAAGGGTAAAGTTAAGTAATTTTGAATGAACTGCTCGAAAATGGGGAAATAAAATGACCGGGTGATCGTAGGTTAGGTTAGGTTGAGGTGGCTGGAGTATGCACTTAGACCATTGTGCTGCCACACGGATTGAATGAGGTCAATCCAATTGAATATTTGCGGGAAGCCATTTGGAGCCTAGGATGTAGCGTAGTAAATTGCTTAAAGGAACTTCACTAAGTTCGTATAAGCTCTCAAAGAAGTAGGCCCCAAGATGTTGGCGACGAAGAGACGGCAGGACCGGACAAGAGCACAAGAGATGTGAAACGCTCTCCACTTCCTCCTCGTCTAAGCAGCTTCTGCAGAAATCATTAGCCGGATTTCCTAGTCTTCTGGCGTGATCTCCTATGAGGGTCCTGTAATGAGACCGACTATTATACTTACGTTGGGTCTATCCAGAGATATTTAGATCTTCTGAGATCTAGCTTAGGCCAGATCATTCTGGAAGTGTGACACGTAGTGCCTCTCGCCCATCTGTTATTTTTTACTCATAAAGAGTTATCTTGAAGGCGACCGCTTGGCAGACCCAGGACGAGATAATTGGACCAAGTCCCAAAACTTGCCTGGTTGCGCTTGGTCAAAGCTCCTGATGAGTTAGAGCCGATGGTGGAGGATCGAGTGGCCTGGAGATCTCTCGTGCATGCATTGCCCCCGCGACCTCTTTATAATATAATAATAATGGCGGCGCTACAGTCTGAGGTGGGCCTGGGCCTAACTTCTCAACAACTACTCGTGTTGTGCGTGCTACTGTTCTCTCACGAGTAGAGGGCACCTACAGTTTAATTCCGACTCCGAACGGCGAGATTGAGAAGCTTTTTCTAGACAGTTATACTCTTTGAGCATTGTCAGTGACTCGAAAGAGGTGGAGCCATGAAAAAACGTTAGGTGTTTTTTTCTGGAATCGAATCGACAACATCAAGCGTAGGAGTCGACGCACATGCCCACTACGCCACGGCGCCCACAGAGTTGCAGTAATAATGCAGACAGTTGATTACTACTGATAGCAAAAATTTACAAGCTGTGAGGGGCATACCCAAATGGCTGTGTTTTGGTAGTAATGGCTGTGTGGTAGCGAACTTGGCAAGCTCATCCGCTTTGGAGTTGTCTGGAATATCTCTGGGGCCTGATACCCAATTCAGACGAACGTTGAACTGATTGGCCATCTTGTCTAAAGATTTGCGACAGTTGATTACTGCTTTAGAGTTTAGTGACATCCCTATCATAGGATCCGTCGTAACCTCGATCGCGTTCGGAATTCGGATATCGGTATCATAAACAAATTCCAAAGAAGTGCAGGGATCCTGCAAATGGTTTCGGATCGTGATTCGCAAAGTCTCTATCTGGAATTAGGGTTTCAAAGTTCCTCTCAGGAAAGTATTGGGATGTGGCGTGGTCTGCATTTTACTGCCAGGTAGCAACGTACTGCAGTGCCGTTAATTTGATCCCAACGGCAAATGGTGAATGGACCAGATTCGATTTCACTGGGATTCGAACCCCTCGAACTTGGGGCAGGCACTTAACCAACTGCGCCATCCAGTCTTCGTTAAAGAACTTAGTATAGAGGAGTAATCATATGGAGTATTGCTTCACTGGGAGGAGGCCATGGGACGAATAGCGGCGTTTGTTGCTAGTTGTCGGCCAAAAATGTGGAGTGGAGTTAGGTTCAGGATAACGTCCAAAACATCAGACGGCGTAGTTCTCAATATACCTCCTATGCAGATGCAGGCTTGACGTTGAATTTTCCTCAGGTTATTGTAGTGTATGGTTTTGTCTGGGATAGTCCACCAGACATGCAACAGTATGGGTCTAATGACGGCTACGTAGATCCAAAGGATCATGTGAGGTTGGAGACCCCAACAGATTCAGAGAATCTGCAACTGGTTCCGTCAATAGTAGGGAAGTCGATTGAAGAGATTTCATATTTCCGTGTGAAGAGGACGATTTCCGTTTTAGGAGCGTTGATGCAAGGGCCGTTTGCTTTGGTCGACGTCGAGAGAGCATTTTGCATAAGATCCCTTAGCACTGTTGGATATTTGCTCGAGATTGCTACAGCAATATCATCCGCATAGGCTATCACTTTGCACTGGCTTATCTAGCAACAAAAGTAGTTCGTAGTAGTAAGCAAAATAATCTTTGAACAAATTTAGATCAGCAAATACAAACATTTTCAATGATGTACAACGCAGAGGAACGAACACGCAGCTTTTCTATTCTACATTTTATTTTGATTCATTTTTTTTAAATGCTTTCTATTAGAACTCAACTTTAATTTAATTGCCACTGATTCCTTTCAGAAAGCCTCCCCTGAACTAAATCTCTTTATTTCAATTTCTTTCTTTTTCTCTCATCAAGTTGCGGAACCGCAGGCGCAGTTAATGCAAAATATATTCAATTTCGATCACGACCTTTTCAACGTCGCAGTGGAGCAGAAGAATTTTGCCCTAGCACAATCTGTTTGTGAACGCCTCCATCCAAGCCCAGCGAATATCGCACAGGTACTTACGCACAAAATAAGCAAATTAAGGAACACCTACCTTCAATCACAGCGCACAACGAGCGCCAAAGTTCTGTTTGAAAGTGCGTGGAATGGCATAACAAGTCTACTGTACGACCAGTCTCTGATTCAGTATCCTCAGCAACATATTGAAACTCTGGGTTTGAAGTCGAAAATGCTGACGGATATGGTTGCGAATATTGAAGCACAAGACTTTGCTAAGTTGCCAGAGAAATCCTTGCGCGATATCACTGGCGTGGAGCCAGGACACAATCTGAAAGCGGGACTCATTAAGCTGGCAATGCAGACGCTTAAAGACGCAGCATGGATCGCTGGGCGCACGGTAGCCGTACCTTTCTTAATTCGAGACGAAAGTCTTCTTAGCTTAGCCCGATTTTGCTATGACCGAATTAACTACATTGACGCAGGGACACCTTTGAGCGTTCAATTGCAAAAATTGTTTGTGCATTCGGTAATGAAAGCAATGAAAAACGAATGCCAGGAAGCCAGACAACTGTTTCCCGCTATCCTGCAGTTGGAGTCCATGAGGAACGGAATTCTACAGTTTTACTTCAAAACAATGTCGGCTGACGTCCCAGTGTGGAGCTATCTCACGTGGATACCACAGATTCTTTCGCGCATGGAGTTGGACGAGCCATGTTACTTGGACGAAATTGTCCAACAAATAGCCATCAAATTCCCGGAGGCTCTTCGTTATCCCTTTGCCATTTGGTACAAGGAGGCAAAGTTCAAGTTGAGTCTCAGCCAGTCGATGGACAATTACACAGACCGCAGCGCAATAGCGGCTATTTTGAAGAGCCTCCAGCACAAGCTGTGTGATAAGTTTGTTAGAAGCTTCAAATACCTGGCTATTCCCGAGGCGTATCTGATTGCCCAGCTGGAAAGTTTCGAACGCGATATTCGCAATCACTCGCAAATCACTGAAGAGCAGTATAGAAACCTAGCCTCAAGGCTCATTGCGGATGTCTATTGTGAAGAAGAAGGTTTCCAAGGCGACGCCTACCGGAGACTCTTGAAATATAAGAGTGAATTGGAAAATCTGAAAAGACTCTCCTTTAGCGCAAACGAAGAGCGCATACGAAAGACCTTAGTCGACGTAGCGCAGTCACTGCGAGGCTATCTGCGTAAAACACACTCGCTCCCGATAGAAACCAGTGTGCAATTGGAGAATATTTGTCCCTGGTTGGCCAACTATCAGTGGTGTGGAGAAGAGGATTCAATTGAGTTGCCAGGACAATACGCAAAAATGTCATGGGAGACGGTTCCCAAAATGACGGATCATGCCAAGATAGTTCGGTTTAAGAGTAAAGTACGAGTCCTTGTTTCCCAACGCTATCCACTTCGAGTAACCATCAATGCTAGCGACGGCCGCAGCTACGATTTCCTCGTGAAACACGGCGAGGATCTCAAACAGGACCAGCGGATTCAGCAAATACTTGAACTTATGTCAGAAAAACTGCGTGAAGATAGGAACTGTCAAGGACATAACCTCTTTATTCGCACCTATCAAGTCGTTCCCATCGACCGCAACTGCGGAGTTCTTAGCTGGGTCACCAATACAGTCTCCCTGCACGACCTCGTTTTGAATTGCTTCAGCAGACACTGTCCCAACAGCAACGAGATAATTGAGCAAACCACCAGGAAATACTTGGAATTCATCGGACGACCGTCTCATGCTTCGCAAAACACCAGTAATCTGACAGTCTATGGAACAGCGGCCACCACGTACACACGGGATCAGCTGATTCAGCACCAGCGTGCGCTGGAAACCCGCATAGACCACGATATCTTAAAGAAAGCCCTTTTGGATCTTGCTCTCTCACCAGCGAGCTACTTCGCACTGCGCAACAACTTCGCGACCACACTGTCTGCAATGAATATAGCCCACTGGATCCTCGGTGTTGGCGATCGACATTTGCAGAATATCCTGATCAGCATTAAGGACGGCTCTGTAACCGGAATCGATTTTGGCTTCACATTCGGCTCAGGAACCCGTGACCAAAAGGTGCCCGAATTAACACCTTTCAGGCTGACGCCCCATCTGGTGAATGTAATGGCCCCAATGGGCACATCTGGGTTAATCTACAAGTGCATGGTGTACGCCCTTAAGGTATTCCGAAAGGCAGATCGAATCCTTCTGGCCTGCATGGAGGTGTTCATTCGTGAGCCTTCAATCAATTGGCTCGATACGGCTATGAATCGAATGAGTGAGGACGATGAGGTAATCATGCGCGAATGGGAGCCGAAAGATCGCATTGACGTTGCCAGATGCAAGTTGCAGGGATTCAATCCAATGCATCTGTTTGAAAGAGAACTAAATGTGGGTCTTGTTTCGAGGCAAGTATACTTTTAGTTTATTGTGTCTCATGTTGTAATCAATTGGGTGTCTTTGGTTTCAGAAATACTGATTTCCTAGCCGGCTACATGAAAATTCTGCGCGGGCATATGCAGTTCAACGAACGCTCTAGATTGGGCAAAGAGAAATTAACTGCCGAACAGCAAGTCAGCTGTCTCATCGACCAAGCTACCGATCCGGCTATCCTTGGCATATCATATGTCGGTTTTGCGCCTTGGATTTAAAATGATAAGAAAACAATATGGTGGACATTTTTTGTTTGTTAAGTCCTCGATCTAAAAATGTGATTTTAATGTTGTTTCGTTTGTTCCAAAAACAAGAATTGTTACGTGTATTTTTCTATATTAAAAGCTAATGTTATCCAACACAAGTGTCTTGGTTTTTCATGCAGAGCTTCATACAGCAAAGAAGGATTTCAATGAAATAAGTAGGATAACATAGGTTGGGAAAGGTTAAAGTGACTGCCACGGTATAAGTCAACCGTGACCTACTTTGATTCTGATTGGATCCATTGTTCATAGCTTTCTTACTGGCCACTGCAAGTTGAAACAAAATGAACCTTTGCTAGAATAAGGACTGCAGGTTATGCCTAGAAGAGGACGAAACATCCGAACACATTTTATGTGAATGTCCACCACTACACTGGTTAAGGAAGCGTATTTTCCATAGGCAAATACTGGGCGCCGTGGCGCAGTAGGTAAGTGCGTCGACTCCTATGCTCGATGTTGTCGGTTCAATTCCCGAAAAAACACCTAAAATTTTTTTCACGGCTTCATATCTCTCGAGTCACTGACAGTGCTCAGAGTATAACTGTTTAGAAAAAGCTTCTCAATCTCGCCGTTCGGAGTCGGCATTAAACTGTAGGTCCCCTCAACTCGTGAAAGAACAATAGCACCCACAACACGAGTGGTTGCTGAAAGTTGGGCCCAGGTCCACCTCGAACTGTAGCGCCGCCGTTATTATTAAATTATTATTATTATAAATACTAAAAAACTCCACTACAAAAAAAATACTATCTTTCATAAGGGAAGCAGTACGTCTTTTGCAATAGATCTCTCTAGGTCGCAGTATCGCTGCCTTGGGTTGTACAAGAGAAAAAAAACTAGGATTTGTTAATTCCTCGCTACAGAGAGGTGCTGGTCCACAAGCTCTAACTTACACAACTCCAAAGACGTTAAATGACAACCTATAAAGTGCCTTCAATTCAATTTGGTCAAGACTATCTTTCTTTTGCTTGCCTCATCCTGCACGTACTTCTCGTTTGCTGCCGAATCCTCAAGACTGGTGTTCATGTGCTCCGAATGGCGTAACAATCGTTCTCGCACGATCTAAAAATGTGAAATTACATGTGAATTCATGAAAGTCACATACCGTTAGGTTATGATAGGTTCAAGTGGCTGACTGTAGACTGCAGTCTCGCTTACCTCAAACATAGGCTCCTAACCCCAAAACCATTTCGTCCTTTCTATGAAGCGTTTAAACTGACTGTTGCTGATGTTGTTCAGTTCATTTAAGTCGTCAAAGAAGTATGTTGCAAGATAAACTTTCCTGCGCATGGTGAGGCCATTGCCTATGCACAGGAGATGTTCTACAGTTTTCTCCTCCTCGTCTCCTTCTGCAGACGTCGGTATAAAGAGTCGTCGAGGAAGTAAGCTCCCAAATCAACTTTCCTGCAGATAGAGAGGGCACTATATGTGCAAAGGCAGTATGCTACAGTCTCATCCTTCTCCTCCAGCAACTTCTGCGGAAGTCGATTAATTTGATTGGCAAGTTAACGGATGTTAATGATTGAATCGAATTTTTAAAAAAATCAGTCATCACGTTTTAATTTTACAACCAACGTCGTCGAGAAAGATGATTGGTTGGTTGTCATAAAAATAACAGTAATTTGGACAGGGATGATACGCGGGTGCACTCATAAATTCTTTAGGGTCATGATACCTGTACATGTTTGTATGTAAAGAACGTTCAAAGATGACAATAAACATGCTTTTGAAGATCTTAAGGAACATATTGCTTCTAACAGAGAAATCAAATGAGACAACTTTTGTTTTCGACGTGATTGGACAAACAGTGCGAACTGTCAGGGGCGTTTGCAGGAATCGAAACAGTAGCGGTTAATATGGGCTTGGTGGTAAACGGTGCAAAACGAAATATATGCTGGCATCCAGAAAGGCCGCACAACATCGACGACCAAAAGGTCACAATAAGAAGCACCGCCGTAAAGTTTGGAAATAACATTAGTACGGAGATCGAATGCAGAATAACTCACGAAAATCAGTTTCTTTGAGCTAAAGAGGCTAACAGGCGTCTAGCCAGACGCCTCATCGTTAGATTAGAAGGATCCAAGCCCTATAATGGCCATGTGATAGACAACTTAGCTCTGGCCATAATAATCTTCGACTCTAAGCCTGTGGGACAACGCAACAAAGAACGTCTACAAATAAGGTGTCACACACAGGTGAAGAGAGGCCGCAATCAGCTTGATGCACAGACAGATAGCGGTAGAGGCTTGTTTGTCTGTTCAAAACAAATCGTCGCACTCAGCGGGAAAAGAACATTTCTGTTTAATCACACAAAACCACTTTACGATCGGATTCGCTTCGCCCGACTAAAAGTTAAATAGAAACTTAACGAGTTTAATAAAATCAGCAATTCTAAAAAAATATCTTCTTTATTTTTAAGTTAGTCTTACAAACAATCAAAACACAACAGCTCATCTATATATGCGTCATTTTAAATCTGGCGTTAATGTTTACTGAACTCAATTCAGTAACCAAATACTTATACGAAAAAGGAATCTCAATGCTGCCAACCGCCGCCCCATCACCACACAATCTGCACGTATCGGGTGTCGTTTCGAGGCCCCGATCCGATCGCTTTATGACCTTCTTCATGGGCGCCAAGATACTGCCACACTTGTCGCAGACAAGTGCATACGACTTGTCGGAATTGTGGAACAAACGATCTTGCAGCAGATACGCACAACCATGCGATATCAGGGCATCACGTTCCATTTCACCGAATCGAACACCACCGCCTCGTTTTCGACCCTTGATGGGCTGCTGTGTAATTGCGTCGACGGGACCAGTGGAACGTACTTGCCACTTGTCGAACACCATGTGCCGCAGACGTTGATAGTGAACGACTCCGAAGAATATGTCCGCCGTTATCTCACGACCGTCAATGCCACTGTATAGACGCTCTGTGCCGTAGTAATTGTAGCCACCCATTTCCAGCAACTTGCCAAAGTAATCGATGGCTGTGTGCTTTTCCGAAAACCGGAATGGGGTTGCGTCGTGTACGAGGCCATGCAGAGCTGCACTTTTGCCTGCCATCGTTTCGACCATCATAGCGATTGTCATACGGGAGGGGAAACCGTGGGGGTTGAATACGATATCCGGGATGAGGCCGGTTTCCGAAAACGGCAGATCTTCGGCAGGGTATTTTTGTGAACAAATACCCTTCTGTCCAGCTCGTGATGCGAATTTGTCACCAATGTTCGCAGGTCGTGGGATGCGTATAGTTATGCAAACTGTACGTGGTCCGTTGGTCTTGAAGCCGCCGCAATAGCGGACGCTGTCAATGACGCAATCTTCCTTCTCCTCACTGGTGCTGACTTTGTATTTGCACTCCTCGGTGTCAAAATAACTGAAAGGAAAATAGAATAAGGTGGTTAATTAATGAAATTCCTTGACACAGACTTGTGTTCAATTCGATTTAAGGACAAAATCTCACCAATACAACGTCGATTTGTATTTTATCTGCGCGCCAGATTGTGGTAGTCCATCGTTGTCGATGTATTTCGCCAGATCTGGATTGTTGGGATCGCGTGCAAAGTAATTGCCTGGTCTGAGCTCGATAAACTTTGACTTGACAATGCTTCCGTAAGCGAAACCCCTCTCATGAGCTGCTTTGTTGATGATCATGGCGTCCTCCATATCGTAGCCAGTGTAAGAGATCACAGCAACCACTGCGTTTGTTCCCATTGCGAAATCGTCCAGTCCAATGTTATCGTGATGCACGGGTCGGAAAAGTGGCGTAGCTGGCGTTTGAAGGCGATACAACTTGTTGGCCGCTTGTTTCGTCCAATTGAGGCAGGGAGTGCCCATTGTTTGCTTTCCCATCTGACACTGGTACATATTTCTGCGAAAAAAACAACGAATCTTCACCATCTTTTGGGAACAATTTGCTGTGGCGAATTACCTTGGCGATTGATTCAAGTCGGGCATTGGGATGAGGTTTGCAAGATTACTGAGGAAATCAGTTTTGGCCAGTTCCAGGTGTGTCGTCACTCCGGGGTATGCTTCCTTCTGGTCGATTGCGATATCCATGTACACTTGTTCCAAAGAGCCAATGTACTCCACCTTGTCCAGGGCCAGGTTCTTGACCGGTCGCATCATTCGCGCTGGACCCACAAACAGATACAGTCCGGGAAACTGTCCTTTATTTTTCGGGGGGATGTATGCAATTTCCATCATTTCTGGAACTTTGCCTTCGATTTTGAAGCATCGGAGTTTATCGACAATTTTCGTCGCGTCCACTTGGCGAATGTAGCCTAAATGCTTTCCCTCCAAAAAGACTACCAGGAGCTTTGCTGCCGCATCGAAGCAAGGCGAGTCCAACGGAATCATCCCCAAATCAATGAGAACCCTTGGAACAGCCTGATGAACAAGAAATTAGTGAAACTCTTCTTTAAATTACACACAAGACCTACCGCTATCAGTTCATCTTTTGGCGTCGTTGATATTTTACAGGTGACTGTTAGATGATTCAGCAGACCACATGGCGTTCCATCAGGGGTATGCACCGGGCAAATGAAACCCCAGGCATCGGGCAACAACTGACGTGCTTCAGTTGTCCTCATCGTCGTAAAGTACGAACCACGATGCACTGCTCGAAAATGTGACATATACCGCATCCGATTGATATTCTCCGCCATCACAACCAAGCCCGAGTTCTGCATCAGCCCCAGACCAGAGCGAGACGGCGCATTACCGGTTGCCAAAAAAGATTCAATCCCCTTAGCGACACCACCAGCCTGGCGGAAGCATTGCTGAAGGATAGTCGAGTTGATCAACACACTCGGGTTATCGGCCTTCTTGAGCACGTATTTCTTTACATACTGCAGCCAGAGATCTATTCGATCAGCCAGATACTTTTGATATAGATGCCCTGAGAGCAGGACCTCCTGCATCATGACAGAGTCCACATTTTCGATTTTGACTTTCCCTTGCGCGCATTGGAAGAGTTTCTGCACCATGTACACCAGCATGTTGAACTTGTCCTCAAAGTTGTCCAAATGGATGAGGATGCGTTCGTTAAGGATGAATTCAGTCACTTGAGCGGCTGTCGCCCATTCGGGCAGTTCGTTAAACTTGCTTCGGAAGATTTCACCCAAATAGTCCTTGCACTCAGTGTGCGTGTGAATGCCCTCAGCATGAACCTCTCTCAGCATGGTTTGCACGCAAGACATGTAATACTGATCGTCCTCGTACCCCCTAATGAGACGATTGTATATCTCCTCATCGGTGTAGTCGACGAGGCACCTCAGAATCAGACAAACCGGAACATACGACATAAACCTCATCTGGGAGAACATCAGTTTTGCAGTGCCATTGTTAAGAAAGTGCAGGACGTTATTATAAGAAACTTCGTCACGTCGGATGCTTCGCACCAAGATTCCCAGGTCTGAAAATCCCTGTCCACGATCTTTCCAAGTCGAACGTTTCACCGCAATGCCATAGTTCCTCCGTGACATCAGCAGCATCCGAATGATTTTTTCATTTCCTTTCACCACAAAGTGTCCGCCCCACTCGGAGTCGTGCTCACCACGTTTCACCATATCTTCGGGTGACAGATTTCCCAAGTTGCAGGCTTTGGACTTAATCATGATTGGAACTTCACCGAGATCAACGTCAATTGCATTACTCTCTACACCGTTCACAGCCCAACCTACACGTACACTACACATGCCACTGTAAGACTTATGCCTCAAACGAGATTCCGTCGGATAAATCTTCCGATCCTTCACTTCGATCACCTCCAACGGAATGCTGGGCTTGGTTATGTATATGCTCTCGATGTATAATGTAATTTTTTCGCCAGCTCTTGTCTGAAAATGAACTGGAACCATATTTGCTGCACAATTCTTCAGTCCAAACGTCAACATCTCATTGAAGGAATCCAAATGAGGTTCCCCCAAATTCGCCAAGTGCTGTGAAATAATAAAAGAAAAACGAATTGATACAATGTTTGATGGATGGCAGTGCTTTTTATAACTGACCTCATTTAGTTTTGATGGACTTTCTTTGAATTCCGGCCGGGAATTGGATAAGGATGGATAAATCTTCATGATTTCGAGTAAAAACAAAACTTTTCACGACCGAATTGCGAACACATTCGTTATCAAATGCACACAAATGTCAAAAGTGACAAGCACGTGTTTTAGTTTATAAGCGATATGCGATTAGTGTGGATTTGAAATGGGAAAAAGTGTTGCCGTCAGCGACTAAATTTAATACCAAATTTTATACGACTTCAGAAAATCAGAAAAATGTTGCTCTAAGACTGTTATACGTCTGGGAGACGTATTGAGATGATGATAGCCATTCCTAAGAGTGAGGTCCATCGCATTTTTCACAGATTTTGGGTAAGAAAAATCTGCGTTCTGCTTATTCCACATGAATGTTCAGAGAGAAGCAAAGGGACATGCGAGTGAGTCATTGCAAGGGAGTGAAATCTGTACTCTTCATTTACGAGTATGTTTTCTATCGCAGTTTACGATGGAACGTGGTACTTTCAATAAGAAAAGACAGATAGTGATATGGAAGTCATCAGATGGGCCGAAAGACGGTGTTCACCGTTTTCTTGATTTCCAGGGCATTATCCATAAGAAACTTGTTCCAAGGTCAGACCGTGCTCATTAGTATTTGTGTTTCTGGAGAGATGGTAGGACAGAATTCATCGTGTTTAACTGAAAAACAAGGAAGTTGGGTTTTTGTTGCATGACAATGCGCCGTCGCACAGTGTCCGTTTTTGGCCAAAAAGAACCTCACAACGCTCTACCACCCGCTATACTGCGACTTCTGGCTGTTTCATTAACTCAAATTAGCATTTTAGGGGAATGATTTCTAGGATCCAGCAGGGTTCAATCAACATCTTGAAGTATCATCCCTCGAGTACCAGACATACTTCGAAAGAAAGCATCTTCTTCTTCACCTTAGAGCAGTGTCATCGGGAGTGTGTACTACAAATGAACCTAGCTAGGGTTCAAATAAGAGTGGTTTACATAGTCCGTCAAGTCGGTCGAGCTTGGTCGGATGAACTCAAATTGATAGTGTTAACGCAAAAATTACAGTCTGTCCGACTTATCAAATAGTATTGATATTTTCGAAGACCTATCTAATGGTTTAAACGCAAGTCACGCAGTCAGCCGTAGATGAAGTCTATCATAATCGTTGGTAAGAGTACACCAGTTTGACCATGTAAAGTAAATTCGATCAGCGTAGCGTACGTACGCTGCCTTGCATTGCTTCAGAGCAAAACTTAGGCCACGACGAAGAAGAAAGATTGCGCGATTTTCCGATGAGCGATGGAAAATGAACCGCTGTAAGTTGCAAATCTTTATATGACTGATTTGTACGACAGTTTTGAACAACTTGCCTGAAGATCATTAGCATTGTACAATATTGAAAAGTTTGGTCAATCAGGCGAAGTCGTAAGACATGTCGTATAATGTGAACCCTGCCAATTGGTAGTAAACCCCACAGCAAACGAAGAGCCCTTGTAATGTTTGCTTAACACGTTGAGTGCCACATGAGACCACTTTGGTCTCACACGAATTTGGGCTTTCTGTGCCACATGATACCAGAATGGTCTCACAGTAGGTTCGCACACATTTGTGTATGCAGCATTGTAGTAGACTCATGCATTGAATCTAATGCCATTCTAAACTATATACCCAAGAGACTGTTAGGGTTGTCTTGGTTTTCGGCTGTGAGATCAATGTGTCACTATACGGAGCTTCGAACTTGCTATACTTGTGCGTATCAGTGTTTTCACCATCCATCACTGTAGACTACGTTTCCGACTACTCCGACTGTTATTGCATCTACCTTATTGAGAAGTTGCATCGGGTTTTCAGAATCCGGTGAATCTTGAAGCTGCTCTGCTGGTACGGCTGATTGAGAAGTTGAGGCCACTGAATCAGATAGTTGTTCTCTAACATTTCTCGCTGGAGCTTTATAATCAGATTTAGAATCCGAATTGCAACTTTGGAAATCCGGTAAGTCTGATGAGACATCTCCTTCAAATGCATCCGCTCCCCCAGTTTCTTCATCCGACATCAATTCTTGGATCATTGTATTCAAGAGCATTTCTCTTTTTTCGTAAAACATTTTCCCAAATTTGCAAAATACAACTGCTATTAGTTCGCAGACACATTGGCATCATGCGGCTTCTCGGGATTTACTGCACGTAATTTACCTGGGATTTACTTACCTGGTGGCCGCGTGAGACCAATGTGTCACCGCAATAAAACAACGGTAAAATGGTGGCACTCAACGTGTTAAATTGAAAACATCAATATACATACAAGTTTTCTAAAGCTCGCGGGATTTGGATAGCGGTTTACGGATCTTTAAGTTTGAATCGGATTTTTAAAAACATCAGCCACCATGTCTTAATTTTACAACCGACGTCGTCAAAGAAAAAAAGCAAAAGAGAAAAGTAATTGCTTGCCTGTTAGAAAGATAACAGTAATTTGGGCAGGGATGTTATGCGGCTAAATGGCAATGTAAATTCTTTGGATTGGATTTCATTTTTTTTAAAGGAAACACCACAAGACCATAACCAAAAAAAAATGTGCATATTATTTAATAATGATTCCCTTTATTTCAATTAAATTGTATTTATAATCGCTTTCAAGAATTGTCGTGTGTGTATATGTATATAATTACATCCTCTGTCTGTTTTACACGTTGGCCGATGTTCATTTGCGCCAACTTCACGTAGTGTACACGTACTGGTTCATATTTCTTAAACATAAGATTGATCAACTTTGCATTTCATATAATTACAATGTGTATATTTACTTATATTATTATCCAATATCTTCCTTCTCATTAAACGTTTACAGAATTCCCATGTTGCTGGGGAAAGGAAAGCATGATCATATAATACTATTCAATAAAGTTTATGTTCTCTGTGTTTCATATACGAGTATGTATGCATATACATGAACTTATAATGATTATTGTGTCTGGATTTGTTCAAAACATGTATTCTCTTTTCAGCTCTGTGTATAATAATATAATTTCGTTTGCAAAAATAATAAAATTGCTTTGCTTACAAGTAACGATCAACGATTTTTTTTTATTTTATTTTACTTTCATAAATTCTATTGCAATGAATAATACAATCAAACGTTATAAAGTAACTAGCAAAATAATAAATTGAAAGTGTCTATTTATACGATCTCTATATATTTTATTTATTTATATGAAATTTTGTTCAACAAGTATGAGACGCTTTGTTTAAATATTATTTGTATATAGTTTTGTTTCATATCAATCATTAATACAGATTTATCAATATAACATAACATTTTTATTAAATTTTTGTTTCATTTTTCTTCTTTTTTTTGCTACAACGTTTATTACTAAATATATTTATTTATATGTATTTATATATGTATATATATCCTTTTGTTTTCAATATCAATGTATGTAATCTTTCTTTCATCAGTTATACTTCTGAGCTTACACGTGTATCCTACCTTCATTTAAAATTGTATTATCTAGAAGAATCATAATTCCTACTCAAAGTTAATTACGATGTGTCGTCTTTTGTTTTTGTTGATTTTAGAAAAAAAATCGGAATCTATTCTTTTTCAGTTTTGTGTGATCATGAATCAGTGAAAAATATGGCTTGAAGAAGTGCTGTATATAATAAGAGAGAAGAAGTGAAGAGGGTAAGACATTTCCTTAGCAATTTGCTGTGTTCGAGAGAAAGTTTTATTTATATTTAGTGAAACTTGATCGTTTTTCTTCCATCACTTGAGAGTGTAACTTAGAATTGGTCAACCAGCAGATCGCATATTTCGTGGGTAACTGTGTCTTTGCTGGCTCGGATAGTTAACCGGAACATCTGTAAGAAAATATTGAGAAAGAAAAAACATTTAGGGTTGCAATAAATTGTCTTGAGCGTTTTGAAAGTTTGGAAATCAGGCTCGTCATGAGTCATTGAATGGGTTTTAGATTCTATCAAGGAGAAACAGCAACACTTTTAGGTTATCGTAGTATGGTCAACAGCTCTTGATAAAGCTGTCTAATGAAACCGTCTTAACTGTGTACAAAGATATGCAGCATTTACATCAGTGGAGCAACATCACCAGTTGCACTGAACACAATTCTCTACATTCCTCTACTGGACTTATTTGGAAAACAGGCAGCAACTAGCTCAGTCTTGGCTTAAAAACAAAGTAATATCCAAAAGAGACATCATCATATGTTCGGGCAACCAAACTAAAGTCGGCAACGAAACTGTTTGCTGTTTATTATTGTTTAGATGAACGGTTGGTTATCTGATAAACAAATTAACGAACATGTAGGAACATCAAAGAAGAACTAGAAGAACGTCTACAAACGTTTTGAGCTTAAAGCGAGGAACACTAAAGAAGGTAGTATCACTTTTGCAAGTATCATATAAAGAGATGAGTTCTTCGTAGATGATGCTTGCAGACTTTGCCTGAAGAAAGAAATGATTGCCGCACATATTTTGTACCAATGTTCGGCATTGGCCAGCAGAAAAAAAGAAATTCTAGTTCAACTGTGGTTAAATTCAGTCAATGAGCCATTAAGCCCGACGTTTTGTCCTAGATAATGGGTGACGGATCGATTTTCGGTCGACAGCATCAATTTCGACCTCTCCTCATTGACCTTAAGACCAGCTTGTTTCGCCTGCTCTTCAATCGTCATGAATGCGCAGAGAAGAACTGTGAAGAAATTCAAAAAACCGTCCTGGCTAAGAGGAGTCGTTGAAAGGGGGAAAAAGGGACTCTACACGGTGATCTGAGTCGTTATCCTTCTAAACCCTTCTATATATTTAACCACTAATCACATACTTTAGTTTAGTCAACATGAAAAGCTGCCACATAAAAGTATGTCTTCCTTATAGTAACCACTGTGTACATACCTGCGCTTGTTTATTGGGTTCCAGTCGCAACAAACATCCAACCTGTTGTGATTGCGTATGAATGATACCGGCACACACCATATTATCCGGATTCGGATCCACACTCGATAGAAGTTGCATACCAAATCCCATGAGTTTGTTTCTTGCTCCTTGCAAATCAAGCGGAATTTGTGCCTTAAAAACTTTTTGTGCCCTCTGTTGTTCTCTGGAATATGAGATTAAGTACTTCTCAAACTTGAACTCAATTAAACAATTTATCAATCACTCACCCTCCCAAATTTTTCCACCGAGCAAAGAAAGATTCCGCATTCATTTCTGTTGGTTCAAAGAACTTATTCACAGTAAGGGGCAATTGAACACTGAACTTTTGCTGAACTCCATTATACCGGAATGTGACTTCGATGGTGGGCGCATCACAGTAGTCCTCTATACATTCCGCTGTTAACAACTGCTGAATCTGGGCACCAGCTTCCAGTGTGGGTTCAACAGGTTTCATTTGAACATTCAGCTTAAGTGCATTCTCGGGTGACCATTGCAATACAGGTGTAAAGTTCTAAGGGCAAATTGATCAAGATAAGATATTTAATTTGCATACTTAATAGTTACCGTTAATGGAATTTGAGTCTTATTGCCGTAGAAGAGTCCAAGACGCCCCAGATTTTGCCTAAATTCACTCTTAACGCCAATTTGTATCAAGTCGTTCTCATAGAGGACACCGTTGTTCTTGAAAAGGAACTTCTTTGAGTTGTAAATTGCTGAACTATTTGCATTCGATCCGTAGATATCGCCGAGGACATCGATAAGGGTCCCACCAGCCGTGTTGTTATTGGTTGTTGCCGATGGAGGGGTACTCAAGCCGAGGAGATCGGTATTTGCGTTCGAGTTATTGGTCGCCCTGCAAAACACAAAAAAATGGATGAACGAGCTTTTCAGGCAGTTAGGGTCACTTACTTATGATTAACGTGTGTGTTATTTTGAGTTGCTGGTGCCGGACTTTTTGACTCTCGAATTTCGTTTTCCGGCACACGACCGGGTTTCTTCTTTTTGAGCACAGCCAGAATTGAACTTTCCCGCTCGGGGAATGATGGCATCTCCTCCAAAACAGTGGCCAAAACATCGGTGGACGCAACGATGCTCAACTGAAGATATTCACTGGCACGCTGCTGCAGCTCCGCATCGGCTGAACGTAAATTGCTATGCTGACGGAAAACCTCTTGGATATTGGTGCGAATCTCCGGAAATAGATTGATGAACTTAATGTACGTGGAAAGGAGTAGAGCGCGTGTCATTGGTGAGCAAAGGTGATATTTTGAGTGTAGAAGCTTAAACTGAACTATGGGTGCCGATCGGGAGTCGCCGGCGATGAGATTTCCAAACTCTCCCAGAATATAGCCTCCAACTTTGACCATGTTTTCGTGGCATGCTGGTGCTTGAAGCGCTTCGAATACTGTTTTGGCAGCATATCCCTGTACTTCTTCACGGTTGATGACAATCTGAATTACACGATACCAGACCTCTTCGGACACATAGTCTCCCGCAATGCGAATCAAGTTCAATATGACGTCCACGTACCTAGAGAAAAGGAATTGACATAAAGAAGGATATTGAACAGGGCTTCAATTTGGTCATACCATGTGTAATCGGTGGCGTATTTCTCCGCCAAAATGGCCACTTTTAGCACCATTTCCTCGCGAATGGAGTAGTCAGCAGTCTCCAAGTAGTTCAGCATTTCTTGGACGATTTCCTCGGCATTTGTACGGTCGCACATCGCATAAAGCAAGTCTACAGCTTGTTGACGCACAGATACGTCCTTTTCCATCTGTCAAATGAGAACGCTTCAGATAAGTAATCCAATGGCAAATGTATTCACGTACCTTCATGGACAAGATAACGACCTCCTGATGTTTCTTGACTTCCTCGTGCGAGAATTCAGATGTTGCCAGATGACACATTGACTCCAGTGCCAAGTACCTTAAATTCGTTTCGCGATTGCTTAGAAATTGACCAAGCTGATTGCAAGCTCTGACCAATAAATTCGGTTCACTATCGCTGTGTATGATCAAATTGATCGCCTCAAAAAGAACAGCATTCTTGGCATTTGAATGCTGAACCTTCTTGCTCTTTGGTGGTTCTTGTGCCTTGTTCAGGATGGTTTCGAGTGTTTCACTGAGGCGTGCTCGCACACCTGGCTCCTCAGTGACGGGATTATAGTTCTGTAACAAGCGTAGCAACTTCACCGACAACCAAGGTGCCGGTACAAAATAATATGTGTAGTCCTGCAAATCCGTGTAGCTCGCTGTGACAATTCGCGAGAGACGCGATACCGCCAAATTAACGCACCCTTTGTACTCGTCAGGGTTTCGCTTTACAAGTGCATCAATTAGTGATGTTGCCGCTGTCACCACGCCCATGTGCTGATCGTTGAGCAAATGTATGATACGCGATGTCCATTCGCCGCCAGGAATGATGTCGGGACTCGATCGGAACAGACGCAACAGGCAAAGTGCTGCAGACTGCTTCACAACATCCATCGTATCACTGTGAATAGAAGAAATGTTTAATTCTTGATAGAACAACACCAGCGCAGTTCACACTCACCCTGATACCAAAAGTTTTGGAATTTCGTTTGAAAATGACTCGGCCATATCCCGGCTGCCAATATTTGCGATGCATTGTAGAGCTAGATTCACATGAACTGGATTTCTCGACTGCAAATCATTCTTGATGGATTGAATGATCAAGCGAATCAGATCACTGTTTGTATTTACAAGAACCGATATGAAGAGATAGCCCTAAATGAGTCAAAAATTCGCAATAGTCCCCGAGTTCACTGACTGAAATTTGATTTTATGTGCACTTACAATCTGTTTCTCTGAGTATTTGTTCGATGACAATAAGTTAACGGCCTCCATGTGCCCGAAATCAATGTCATGGCCAAGCAAGAATATAAACAACAGTTTACACACGTATTTCTTTTTCTGATAACCATCGAGAGTCTTATCGCCTTTGAATTTACTCCGTATGTTAGCAAGTTCCTTGTTTATTCTCTTCACCTCAGCCTCTTTACTTTTGCCTGAAAATGAAAGATGAAAATGAGATGATTTTCAGGTTAGCAAACAGAATTCCACTTAAGAACAAAATGATACTTGATTCCTATGAATTCATCGAGCAAACAGACTAGATTAGGAAGAACTTAATCTAATCTATCGTAGCATTGAAGATATGAGTGAATGTGTTTTTTTTATTTTTTTGCACACAAAATAAGTGTTTTGGGATTTTAGATTGTGCAATTAACAGTTGAGACATCTATGCTCCAAGCTGTTTGTTTTAGGTACATGTTTAGCACTGCATGCTTTTTTACAACGGTATTTTCCCTGACACAAGTGCACAATCTAAAGTTAGGTTTCCTAGCAAAAATAGAAAAGAAATCAGTAGTGTCATGAAGGATGGGTGCTCCCTACAATAACTTCTGTAAGAGCTGCAGACGTGAAGAAGAGGAGACAATCCTACATTTTGGGTAAGGAGATGCTCTGCTGTGTGAGTGGTACTAAAAATGCAAGTGGTACTACAAATGGGTTCAATTGCTGGGATACGAAAATGACATCCACAATGTCCCGTTCCCAGCAAGCCGTTGTAGAACGATTCACGGCAATTGTAGAACAGGCGAAACAAGTTGGTCTTAGAGTAAATGAGGAGATGACAAATAATGTGCCGTCAAGCAAAAATCGATCCGGCGCCCATCATCTTCGATAAATCACAATCGACTTCTGCAAATTTGAGGTAGTTAAGGAGTCTGTCAACCTGGAGGCAAACGTGAACTCCACAAATGACATCTTGATGGAGATACGATGCGGAATCGACCTTCGCAACCGCGACTATTTCGGTTTCTTGAAACAACTTGCGTCAAAATCTGGCTCGAAGGACCAAAATTATGCTCTAAAAGACCCTAATCCTGACAATCTTGCTACACGGGGCCGAAAATAGGCGGTAAGCTGGACCGCAGAGCTGAATCTTGGTGCCTTCAAAAGAAAAATTCGACGTCGTATATTTGGTCCTCTCTGCGAGGCGAATGGTGGACAAAGCACAACCCCGAACTCTATGAGCTGTACAACGTATGGACACTGCCCGGAAGGGACAAATCCGTAGACTAAATTGGCTCGGCCATATCGAACGAGTAAACACCAATGTCTCCGCTAAGATAGTTTCGAATCAGAATTTTCTGGTTTAAGAAGAATAGGTGAACCAAACATCCGATATAAAGACCAAGTGACCCGGTACGCCTCACGACAGTCATCACGACCGAATTGTCTTGCGTTCGCGATCAATTTGTCTTGATAACTGCAAGCAGCGACGTGGACGCCGTGGAGTAGTGGGTAGGTGCGTCGACTCCTACGCTCGAGGTCTAAAGCTCGAATATCGAAAAAACACCTAACATTTTTTCACGTCTCCACCTCTTTACAGTCACTGGCAATGGTCAAAGAGTAGAACTGTCCAGAAATAGCTTCTCAATTTTGCCGTTCGAAGTCGGCATTAAACTGTAGGTCCCTATGCTCGTGAGAGAACAACACGAGTGGTTGTTGAGAAGCATGCCCAGGTCCACCTCGGACTGTAGCGCCGCCATTATTATTACATTATTAACTGGTCGCAGGGTGCCCGCGACCTTCAACGATGGAAGACGTGAATGATGAATAAGTTCTGATCAGTTAGTAAACGAAGTCTCTTAACGATTTCTAATATTAATTGTTGAATTAAAGATTTATTAAATGTCTACATTGAAATTTGCTGGCTGGAGACGCTTGTTGGTTGAGGACCAGGTCCACCCCGGACTGTAGCGCCACCTTAAGTAAGTAAGTACTTTGAAATTTGGCGTTTAAGTTGTCTGTGCTGATTGTAATAAATGTAATAAAATGAAATAAAGTGCTTTGACCCATATATCAGCACTCTTGCAATTTTTTACGTTAATAGTTTACTTGTCCTCATATTGCAACAGAATTACTTGCAGATTTGCAGACTCAACGTTGTACCATAATGAATTTCAAATTTCTTGTCGAATGAAACCTTACTTAAGTAACGGATGCGAATGATGTAAGATTGCGACTTCTTTCATGTTCCCTACTGAGACTGAAAAGATTAATTAGTAAACATAGGATATGTTTTATGACATCATCAAAAGTACTTCACTCACATCAACACAAGTACGTTACTCACATTCCATTTCAATTTCCACATTTCTTTGCACTTAGAGAGCACATATTTATAAAAAAAAGTAACCCCCATTTTTGTAAATAGGACTCGTCCCTTTCACCTACCAACGACACCCATTATCCATACTGCACACAGCCATGGATGTGTGCGTGTGTCTCTGCTTAAAAAAGGTGTCATGATATCGGAGGAAGGAGAGAGAAAAAGCCTCTCCGTTACTCTGTTATCAAAGCCTTTAAAGGTCGTTTTATACAGAATTATGTTGCGTGAATAATCGGGGTTGCGAGGTGTTACACTCTTAATAGGTTGGTAATACAATTATGAGGAGTTCCCGTTGTTGATATTTTATTTTCCCTCACCCACCCTTCGGATGCAATCTGATTTTTTTGTCGAGTCAAATCGAATTATTCCCACTGAGTGGGAATAGAGAAATATGAATTTCCTTTTCGCCAGCAACAGGTTGATGGAACTCAGAGGTGGCAGCAAATTTAATTCTGCTTATAAATTTTAGCCCAGATAACTGTGTGTATATGCATGTGTCTGAATGCTCTATGAACGCATTGAAGTGTTGGATTTATAATTTATTCTTCTCGGAGAGTACGAAAATTACATTCTAAATGGAAACGAAAAACAAATGTTTTTGCATCCATGAAGCAGACGTTGATGATGAACTAGTTCGTTGAACAATTTACATTAATCTCCTGATTTTATGTGTTTTCAAAGTGAAATTCCATGGACGCTGATAATGAATTTGTCGTTAAAATGACGTATTCATTCGTTTATACGCGCGTACATGTGTATGGGTGTGCTAACATTTTTTTTTCCATTTGAATAGCCGGCTTTATTCGAGTTGCATGCCCATTCACTAGATCTAGATAGCAACAAAGCAACGCGTTTCAAGTCCAGAGCATTGAACGATGCTCACATCAGTTATCAGTTAAGTGGAATTGTAGGCGTTTCAACACTGCGCGATGGTTCAGGCAACGTTCAGTTCGTATTTTATCGCCAATTCAAAAACAAAAGTAGCTATTCTTGACTGGTGTTCGACACAAATTAAGCTTATCATTCGACATGTTGCAAATTTTCTTTTGACAATGCTGTTGTTTATGTTTGTTTTCGCGTACGTGCTGAATACGGACAGGCTAAAATATCGAGTGCAATTATCAGCGTGCGTATCATTTAAATATGGAGCACAGGCAAGTTCATGCACGAGAGTGCACGATTTTCAATTCCTTGGGTATCAAATTATCATGCATATGTGCACATACATATGTGTGCATGCGTAGATAAACGGGTGATTACTGTATTGATCGTGGCTATGAAGTGAGCGAGAAATAGAAGGCAGTTTATTTGTCACTAAAGCTGGATGCCACAATTGAAGCATCCTCTTCGTGAAATGCATTTCTATGAAGAAATTTAATAAACAACCGTCTTTCCGAGCGGTATGATTTGAATTAACAGAAGAGATTGCCGGATCATTCACTTATGCACCCCGATTTGAGGTGAAAAATATGGAAATAAATTTTGATAAAGCTATTTGAATATTTTGCCACGTAAAATTTTATTTGATGATTTATTGCACAGAAACAAGTAAATTATATGACATGAGAAAACGTGGATGGAATATCAGTTAAAAATCATTCCTCTGGCAATTTTTTCGTACGGAATTTCAGTGCTCATTCACGCAAAGTACCAGAAAATGTAACTTTCCATTTGTTTATTTTAAAACATTTATGAGAAAGAAGATAAGCTCTTGTGTTACGAAATTTATCGTCCACCATTTGGCATTGGACTACTGGGCCTTTAAGTGCCCGAAATCCAGACACAGCACTGACCGAATGTATAAAGGCAGAAATGGGGAAGGTGTTATTGTTAACTTAGGTTAGGTTAGGTTAGGTTTTGGAAGGGGAGTGTGATGTTTAAGGTATCACTTCCACCCGGAGACCATGGGGCCCATTGTGAATCTCTTCAATAGCGGAGTACACAATCTAAAAACCTATTCTGCCACGTGATGGCTGAACCACGCCGTACTCTTTATAAATCTTAGAAGATCCGATATATCTGCATTCGCTAAGTCCGCAGTCTCTGTGAAGAATCTTTGGCACAGCGAAGCTAGGCGCCGGCTTCGGCTTCGATACAGCTGTCTCCTATAAGTTTTATCATTGCTATTGAATTATATTTAGTAGATGCAGACAGGTCTTGGAAGCACCCGATCAACCATGGGGCGGAAGTAGGCCTTGTAAATTCAAGTCAAATCAGAGGACGTGAAATATTTCTAGCATCCATTAAGGAAACCTAGACATTTTGCAGCTTTTTTGGCGACCTCGAAAATGTGATCATTCCAACTAAGTGTTGTATTGATATACATACCAAAGAATGGAAAGTCTTTCGGCTCCATGAACACAAACGGGATTCATGGATAATGGCTAATTTTTGATTGTTCGCTGGAATGACAGCAAACAGCATTGAGTTTTATATGTAATTAAATTCTTGCACTATAGTCAAAGTTGGACTTGGGCCTAGCTTCCACAGCAACCACTCGCGTTGTGCGTGCTATTATTCCCTCACGAGTGGAGGGAACCTACAGTTAATTGACGACTCCGAACGGCAAGGTTGAGAGGCTATTTCTGGACCGTTATACTCTTTGACCATTGTCAGAGACTCGAAACAGAATGAGAGGTGAACAATGTTTTCTTTTTTGAAAATTGTTGTCTGTGCTTGGAATTGAAACTAGACTGAAAGTCTAATGCGTAGGTGGCGACGCACTTACTCACTACGCCACGGCGACAATCATGAGTTTTAGAAGCATTGAATTCCGCTCTTTAATTTTACCCCCATTGATTATACAGTCAAGGTCGAAATTCAACGTGCTTAACATGCGCAGGCGTTCCGATTCTACGGGCGAAGGAGAGCGTCTCGTGAGTCTTAAAACGAATGGCAAAAGCTGAGAGTACTGTCAATAGCGAAGGAGTGGATAGAATTAGAAGCAGCCAGACAGGAGATAATTTGGAAAAATGAGAAAGCGAGACGGAGACTACAATTTTATATCGATTCCACATGTCGAGAATATTTCCATGGTTGTTGTGAAAAATTGCCGGCTGATCTTGAAAGAAAATGATTTTTGTTTCTTTTCTTCGTCGAATAGAATCGTGATCGAACGAAGAAGTCATCTCGCTTACCCTTCTAAAACTTCTCAGTTCGGAGCCGGCATTGAACAGTGAGTCCCCTTCACACGTGAGAAAACAATAGCACGCACAACACTAATGGTTGCTGTAGAAGCTAGACCCAAGTCCACCCTGAACTGAAGCGCCACAATATTTTGTTAGGAAGAGTCCGTGAAATATAGAATTTTACTTATTTTATAACACATAAAACAGTCAACTAATTTGAATGCATTTACCATTGTCAAGATCGAATGGATATTAAAGCATTAGCATATCTAAGAATCCCATTCAACCCACCAACTCCAACAGCTGCTAGCTTAAGTTCGCACGAAATGCAAATCAAGTTGATGTTTCAAGGTAAAAAAAATGAATCATCCTCAACGAACGGTTCTCCTTTCTTAAAACAATATTCCAAAGTAACTTCTTCGTAATCCCTACTAACATTAATTCGGTGTACACACAAGTGTACGTATAAATATTCAAACATAAATAATGCCTTACAAACAAATTCCATCAATCAAAATCATTGCGCTTAAATAAGTTAAGTATACTTCAGAAGCAGTGAATGTACGTTTGTACTCTACCGATAATCTACAATGCGTCGCGCCACTCATAGCTCACAGAGGCGCGCATATAAAAACACAAACTCCGCGTCTCTATGATTTCAATTGTTGTATGTTCAGAATTTATACATTCAATATTCATAGCAGTCCATTAATTAAGAGGAAGTCTCTGTGTATGTATGTACTTTTTCTTCGTGTTCATTCGCCCTGTGGAAGTGTCTTTGAACCCTGTGCCCATACGTATGCAATCACATTCACTCAAATCAGTGGTCAATTAAACATATAATATAGATAAAAATGAAATGTAATTCGTGTAACATGTATACTCACAGTTTCGTATATCCGATATGAAGACGGCAAGTCCTCGCATTCCATCACCTCTCACGGGTGCCATTGCGTTGATTTATTTGAACTTTTAACGTTTAAGTATGAGCTTAAGTTCGGGATTACTTAGCACTACGTTTGAACCTAACCCAAGTGCTTTAATCTCAGAACCTGTAAAGTATTAAAGGTTATAGATGGCATCAGTACTGATTGTTAGGTAAGACGGGTTTTCATCACGTTTCTGCTGTTTTGCAAGAGAGTAAATTTATGTGTGAGGGTTGAGATTAATTATTGTAATAAATGTAGACAAATGTATGCGAACAGCCGACCGAAACGTTCGCAGTTATCACTTGTCCTTTTTCCCATATATCGTAAACCGAAACGAAGCAAAAAAAAATTGGCATGCACAATCCAGGGGTTATATGAATCTCGAAGTTACACAGTGAGTAAAGAAATTATTGAAGTTTTAATCTGGAATCTTAACAAAGGGACAATTTCAGAATTTATAGCCGGAAAAGTGTCTATTTAACTCCTATTGATGAACATGACAAAATGAAGATAGAAGTGATTTATGAAGAAGTTTACAACAATATGCAGATGATGTACTTATACCTAACGTAAACCTAATAAGACCAACCAATCTTAAACACAAACAACTTTTATTTTCGAATATATTTCTTTTTTTGTTTTGTAGGTTATAATTGAATTCTTGGAAACAACTGCCGCAAGACCACCGATACACAATATTCCAATACGATGACACTAAAAGCTACACGAATTGATTTTTTAAAAAGGTTTTAATGTCGGATGAAGCGCATCTTTCTTCTTTTTTTTTTATGTCGACAAGCAAAACTGTAGATTGTGCGGCTCCGAAAATCCAAGGGTAACACACCAGTATCAGTTGCACCCAATAAGATGCACTGTTTGATGCGGTGTTATGGCCGAAAAAAACATAAGAGGCCCATCTTTCTTTGAGAATGAGGATTAAACGCGAGAAATGATCCGGAGCTTTTTACAGAACATTCATCGACAACTATTTGTTGGCAATTGCGGAGCAGCATCCTAGTTTATGGTTCCAACAAGATGGAGCGACTTTGCCTACTGCAGGGAAAACTATAAACATACTGCGTGAAATTCGAAGTTCTTATTTGGCCTATCCTGTATATATATATATACAAAGTTGCCCAAGGCATAAACGAAGTCCCGAGAATACGAGAGCGATGGAAGCATTCTATGCATTGATTCATTCAAATTCCGTTGCCCGCATGTTCCAATAAAGGGGGCAATACACGTACGCAAGATCTCTTGCAAGACTGCTTGAGTCTCTCGGTCTTCTCCTTATCAGGAACTACCAAGGTGTACAGAAAGTGTGAGCGACGATTTTTGAACTTGGTATTTAATTGATTCTTTTTGATTTTCACTGCGCTCGCAACAGACCTGCAGGTCGTACTCAAGAATTCCTTGACTTCTTTGATTTCACGCGGTCTAAGTTTGTTGAAATATTAGCAGCGTGTTGATGGCGTACAAACATGTCAAAAGAAAAATGCACTGAGCCAGCTGTGAGCCTGTGGGGCAACGCAACAGAGGACGTATATGATCAACTATAATGACTATTCCCATCATTTTTTCTCAACTCAATGAATGCATTAAATTCTAGGAAATGTAATTTCTTTCTTAAATATTCTGCAATATTTAGCATGAAAGTGATGTTTGCTAAACGCATAAACAGCAATTTTGAGGCTATCGTCGTAAGAAGAGTTCACTCAAAGGACTACACTTGTCTTGTTCACTTGACAGAGATCCTCTGTGAACATTTGAAAGTAATCACGCAAGGCTGTATATCCTCCATTTATCAACAGCAGAGACCAGAAACCGAATATAAAACAAAATGTCTTCAACTGCTAAGAAGCAATACTGCGGTGAGAAGAATCTTAATGGGTGGGGGCCGAATTCCCGTCATGTATGAATGAATGCTTCCACATAGTATCTGGTATAACTTGAACCAGTCCATAAAAAATCGTAAATTATTTCAACAAGATAAATTTTTTTGTTTTGATAAACCACACATTTGTTCAAAATTCTGACTGGTTTGCTTATAGAATTCTAATTTCGAATGCATATATGACCATCCGATTCCAGGGAATTACAAAACCCTAGTCAAAATTACTTTAAAATGGTTTATTGAGATACATCTCATGACCTTTTCCCAGCGAGTCGATCTGCCCAGTGACCTACAACATATTTCACTATGTGTACACACAAAACTCCACTGTTGTCATCCGTGGATGTGAGCTAAACATATGTCAAACGATTACTTTTTTGAGTCACTGTCGATACAAAAAAAAGAGAAACAACCAAGTCAAGAAAAACTTGACTTCCAAGACGACGGCGACGTGTGATGTAAATTTTGCTGGCTCTTCAATTTGCTTCTTTTTTTGTTTTTGTTATTGCTATTACCACTGCTCTGTTTTTTCCTTTCAAATTTTGGCAGAGCATTTCGACCACGACTAGAGAAAATCAAATAACCAGTGGGGGAGTGAGTGGATGACTTAATCAACCCAAAACTACAACCATTTAATATAATTTATAGAAAACAGAAATTCAAATAGAACGAAGAAAAAAAACTATGCCACTGCCTCCCCTTTTATGATAACTTCAGGAAGTGGTTTCTCCTTCATATCCCACATGATTTATCACATTTTATTTGCACACACCGACATACAACATTACTCCCTTTATAAATTTATATAAAAAAAAAGCCAGAGTACATAAACCGCAGTAAAAAAAAAAAGAAATTCCCTCACAATGCACACCGCCCTCTTCACTTTTCCTCTTTCATTTAATTTTTTCTTCTTTTTTTTATGAGGTGAAACGTTAAGGAGTAATATATTAATTTTGTTCCCAATCCAATCGGAATTTAATGTTGTGTGTAAAGTTGGAAAAAGATTTCCTCGTCTATCGATTGCCTTAAAGTTTTCTCAATCTTTGAACAAACTTTCGGATATTATTTTTACTTATTCGTTTTATCACTGGACACCACCGGCGTTTTTGCGATTGTGCACGTCACTTAAAACACAGAAAATTAATCATTCATGTTCGCCCCGTTAATTATTCACACTGCAGTGCAGAACCCATAATCTTCTTCTTACTCACTTGAGATTTAATTGCATACAACTGCGGCTGATTTATCTTCAAATGGGCAAAGTAAATTTATTTGCTAACAACACTCCGAGTGGGAAATATTAGAAGAATTTATTGATTTTTCTTTTGCCACCGAATAATTTTCGTTCTCTTTTTTTCCTTTTCTTGTGTTAAACTCCTCTCGCGGCGAATGACATTCAGATTCAACCAACAACGACGAAAACGGACCAACTCGACTAACTTTCGTTTTTGACACTCATCTACTCACTACTGTCACTTCATCTAATGGGCGTTGCATTGTGGTTGTCTCTCTCTGATATATGGGAATTTAAGCACAATTATATTCTTCGCCGTAAAGCGAAATCAAAATGAATGAAATGGAAATATGTACACACATCATCTTTTTTTGAAATTGCTTTAATCAATTGAGTTTATATCTATTTGAGAGAATTCATATAAATTTAGGTGTCCTTGAAAGACTTTTATTTAGTAATACCCAGTTACATTCAAGAAAATTGAATGTGACTTAAGTAGTGTTCGATTTTCGGTATGGATGGGAGCAGGTTGTTTTTATTCGAGGTACAGTTAAGGACGAATTTGTGTATTTTTACGCATTCTGAATGATTTTTTTAATCATTGACGCATTATAAGCGAACATAAAATATACACTAATTGATCTACACTCCTGCTCTGATGAATATTCATGTCCTTCTTTTGTATTAAAATCCAATAAATTGGATGAAATCAAAGGAGATGTGTGCAAATAGGTACACGTCAATTTGCTCTCGACCATCATTACTTTGACTAGTAGTGTACAAAAATTCCTACCGGCAACTTTCAACTCACCTGACAGCTAATCATAAATTATCATAAACAAACCCTTATATGTTTTACATTGGCGGGACAAGTTGAGTGCCTTAGTTTGTTTGTGTTGTTTTTCTGTTAGCCTCTTGGATAAAGTAAAGAATATGGAAGATTTAAGGATAACTTCATTAGAATCTCTAGGTCCATTCATCGCATCAAAGGACAACTCGAAAAATACAGTCTTCTTAACCGACATTCCACAAATCTGCAAAGATGAACCCTGCATACTGGGAGTAGATGAAGCTGGTCGCGGTCCAGTCCTCGGTCCCATGGTTTACGGAATCGCATTCTGTCCAATATCCAAAAAAGAAGTTCTCGTCGATCTTGGCTGTGCGGACTCGAAACAATTGACTGAGGAGAAACGTGATGCGATATTCGATGTTATGAACACCAAGGAGTTCACTAATTCTTGCGTCGGGTGGGCAGTTGAAATTATTTCTCCAAATGTTATCAGTAAGAGCATGTATCGTCGTGCGAAGTGTTCACTCAATGAAGTCTCGATGAATTCAGCGATTGGCCTCATTCATAAAGCAATCGATGAAGGAGTTAATATCGCTGAAGTTTATGTTGACACTGTTGGACCACCGGAGAAATATCAGGAAAAATTAAAGAAGATCTTCCCACAATTCGAAATTACTGTAGCAAAGAAGGCTGATTCGACGTATCCGATCGTTTCGGCTGCAAGTATATGCGCCAAAGTGACTAGGGATCATGCACTGAAAGTGTGGAAGTTCCCCGAAGGACTTGAGTTAACATCGAAAGACTTTGGTAGCGGGTATCCTGGTGATCCTGTGACGAAGAAGTTTCTTACAGAGAATATTGATTTAGTCTTTGGATATCCAAGACTTGTACGGTTTAGTTGGTCAACAGCTGAAAATGCATTAGAGGGGAAAACGTACAATGTTCAGTTTGATGACCCGGAGAGCGATAAACCAGCAGCGTTTGCTGGTGCACAGATCACAAAATTCTTCAAAGGATCCACAAAGAACGGGGATATCAAACGAGAACCTTGCAAATTCTTCAAAGAACGTTTCCTGGACTCGGTCACAGAGTTTTGATCAAAGTTGTCTATAGAAAGCATGTGCATGTTGTTTATGAAATAAATTATTCATTTATGTAACTGATTTGTTGTGTATTTTTTTTTTGACTCGTTGGGAAGTTTGTTTGACTCGGGGGAATGGAAGAAGAAATGGCACTGTACCGAAACATCAGTATTCGTGGACCAAATGAGAAAAAAACATTCCAAACGAAGCATACGTTCAAGTCGCAGATTTGTCCGGGGAATGGCATAAGAACTAGCACAATTCCCTTCATCCATCCGTGCAGCAGATGAGGGACAACATCCTAAACGGAGCATAACTCTAGATCACAGATTGACCTCGGGAATGACCAAAAGACTGGCACAATGCCGCTCATCCATTAGTGCACGAGATGATGGACAACATCCCAAACGAAGCTCAATTCCAAGTTAGTTGCTGAAAGACAAGCACAATTCTCCTCATTCCTTCGTGCACCAGATGTGGAAAAACATCCCAAAAGAAGCATAAGTCCACGTCACAGATTGACCCCGGGAATTGCCCAAGGACCAGCACAATTCCCTTCATCCATACGTGAACCAGATGAGGAAATATCCTAAACGAAGCATAACTTCAAATCACAGTTTATACGAAATAAAAACCAGTTCAAATGTCTTAACTCAATTTTATAATTATTTCGCAATATCCACTTGAAATCCTTTTACAATGACAATAATCATAGTCTAACTTTTGAAAACAACTGCATCCACAAATCTCTTACTACAGCCCATCTGTCCACCTACACACTACCTACTATTCTCAATAGCAATTGATTCTCAGAACCGTCTCAGATCAAGCACGAAGACACTGCCGTCGGAAGCGCTGGCGCCAACCTTGGTGCCATTGGAATTCCAGCAGACCTCGAATATTCCACCGGTTCCCTTGTAGCTGTGCACCAGCTGACCAGTTTGGGTGCTCCATATGTGAACGCATTTGTCAAAGCTGCCAGACGCCAAATGCTTGCCATCCGGACTAAATGCCACTGAGTAGACTGGTTCGGTGTGCTTTGTGAGAGTATGAATGCACACCCCACGCTCAACGTCCCATAGTCGCACTGTGGAGTCGAACGATGCTGAGGCAAGGATTAGGTTTGTATTTGGATTTTGTGTCCCTGGACCAGTGGGTGACCATTTGATTGTGTAGATCTCTTTTGAATGCGCTTGCAGATCATGCACGCAAGTGTCGTTTTTCATTGACCAAATTTTTAAGGTCATATCGTCCGAACATGACGCCAAGAGTTGGCCTTGTGGATCCCATTTGATAGCGTTTACTTCGTTCTAAAGAAAACACATCATTTCTAGGCACTCACAAGAACGAAAGCTTGATTACTTACCGTGTGTCCTTGGAAGGATTTAATCGGTTTCTCTACACCAAGCTTGCACACATGAATCCTCTGATCTGTGCTGCACGATGCAAATGACAAATTGGTTTGCCAATCTACGTCTAAGGCGGGTGCGTTGTGGAATGAAAATTGCTGAGTGCACTGACCAGTTGCTGCATCCCAAATGATTGTAGTTTTATCTACGCCCGCCGATAAGATGTAATTTCCTCGTTTATTCCATTTCAGGGCGAAGATTGGACCCTTGTGTTGACCCAAAGTTGAAGCCAGTACACCAGCTGTTGTCCAGATACGAGCATAACCGTCATAACTGCCAGTTGCGAGGAGGCTTCCTTCACACTGCAACACAAAATTATTTTTTCGAGATTTCAAACTAGATCAAGTGGCAAGGAAGAGGTATCAACAAATTTGAGGCTAGGAGTTAAAAACAGACGAGTCCAAACAGAACCGTTTCTTAAGAATCAGAGCAGCAGAACTAACGAGGAAATAGTCGAGTCCAAAACCAGTTTAGAGACAACACTTCCCAAGAAGAATATACCACGGAGTCCGAAAAAAATGTAGACTAAGGATCTGATTACACTGATCCACTGCGAAATGGCAAAACAGTGCGTCGCAGAATACATATTCGAAAATAAGTGCACATGCAGGAGAACACGTCTCACAATTCACAGGTGACAAGAGAAAATCATAAAAAATTCTGCTTACATTCCAATCTAATGAGGTAACATCTTTGTTACTGGGAACTTCAGCTCCTCCCTTCTGTATGCAGTGACGCAAGACCAACTGATCGGGACTGGTTGTCGTTCCAGACATATTCCATATCCTTGCTGTACTGTCGCCCGACCCACTGGCCAAGAGGTCCCGACTCGGATTCCATGCACAAATGAATACTTCACTTTCATGACCTCGCAAAACTGTGGCCTTCGATGCTGGTATCTCGATGCTTTGGTCAACTTCCATCGCCTCAGTAGCCAACTGAGTGGTCTGCTGTTGTTGCTGTTGCTGTTGAGCTTGCTGTTGTTGTTGCTGTTGTTGCTGCTGCTGTTGTTGTTGCTGTGTACTACTGGAAGCTTGTGTAGTCACTGGGGCAGCAGTTGCAGCTGGTGTGGGTGTTGCTGCTGTTGTAGTAGCTGTTGCGGCAGGTTCTTCACTACCATTTGCAGCTGCATTCTCTGCTGGTGCTGTTTCCATTTTAATTTGTGGTTCAACTTTAACTGGTTCATTTTTCACTTCCGCTTTTACTGGTGGTTTCGGTGTCTTCACCTCTGGCATAACGGCATCAATTAAGCTCAAACCCTCAATGGGACGTGTAACTTCACCCTCTTCGCCGACGCTCCATTCAATCTCTGTGTACATCAAACCCTTTTGAAGTATGGTCAGCAGAGCTGCCGGTGGCACAAGGGCTCCATTTATGTTGCTCTGTGATATATGAGATTCGATGCCAAACACAAAGGCCGAATGGTGAAAACCTTAAAACAAAAACATAAAATATGCGCGCAATCGTGAGAAGGGAAGTGATTGCCACCAAAACTAACTGAATGTAACAAACCTGATTCCTGAAGATATCTATAAACCAGAAAATTAACTTCATCACTGGAGAAGCTCATCGTGTTTTTCTTTGCACTGCGGCTTAACTTTTTTGACGTATATTTTTGAATCTATTATGAATAGAGGAAGAAAATGATTGGAATTAATATATTATTGGAATTTTTTCCTTTGACTTTTGTCACTTTTTTCTGTGGTAAACGCGGCTGTGTCACTTTTTGAAGTGTGTTTTTCTGTAGTAGTTGGTTATCCATTTTTGACGGCAAAATTGGTACTAACTTCAGATGGGATGGCCGCAGAACAGTAGCGGAATAAGTGCTAATTATGGGTGTCATGAGTCATACAATTTGGAATAGAACCACTCAAGTGACATGGAATTTGATGAAAAAATTACAATTATCAAAATAAGTCGTGGTTATAATAATCATTTATTATTGTGGTTTTACATAGGAATCATTTCCTTGGGTATGCGATGAAGAATTGCGGCTACGGTTAGTCTAGTACATTTTGATTCATTTTTGAGCGCCACCTGTTGGGGAAGAGTATAGAGTAGCAGGTATCCCAGGACGAATCTGATTGGGTCAAGACAATTCTCGAGAGCCCAACAATTGTTTAGTCTGTCTTATGTGGTATTCCAATTTGAACGAATGATTCGATCTTTTCGAGGAGTCCAATGATTGATTGCAATGTCATACATTTGTTCGGGCATCTCTTAAAAAAAAAACAAGAAACAATTTTTGCTTCAAATTCTTTATTTAACTTCAATTACTTCATTGAGAACCTTGCTTATTTTACGAAGGACATCACCGTTGATTTCTTTCAAGCCAATACTGACAACCAATTCACTGGGACATTTGCACAAATTGGAATTGTTGACCAGGAATTGAATTGCACTTCGGGCTTCGTCGGTATCTGTTCCAAATGTGTTTGTGATTGCGATAGGAATTGTTGGATTCTCAAGGTCTATAGGTAGGACTGCAATTGTACCATCTCTTTGTTTTTGTTCAAATTGCACTGAAAATACGTTACAAATTTTCTCATATTGTGTGATGATGAGCAGCCACTTGTCGACGAAACGCTGCAACACGAATTCTGTGGGTGTTTCGTTTATTTTCACACAAAACTGCGCATCAAATCCTTTGCTATTGAGTTCGCACATTTTCGGTGAAATTTATTGCACACAAAATTATTAATTTAAGAGAAAATTGAAAATATTTCTTTGTTTTGAATAAATGTATACCGGCAGATTGTGCTATTGATGATTTGACAGTTTTGTAGGTGACAGAATGGATGTCAGTTTGTGAACAATGTTATCGATGATGCCGAGAGGTACGTTCAGTAGTCGAATGCCTTTTGTGTATACATTGAACAATTTCTGTTTTTTTTTTTTCACTAAACTAGCAATATAATAACGCTTACGTGAAAGTGACTTTTCAACGATTTTCAACAAATCGCGACTTATAATTAAAACAAATAAAATGTCAAGTTCGTGTTAAATTTGAGTTTACATTGAAAAAATAAATCCCAATTTTCTTTAGACTAACACATCGATTGATTAAAATCACAATTCATTGCTATCACAGGAGTATTTTCTTTGAGAAATTTACGTATTTTCGTTTACAAATTATATTCCTTACAGAAATTTACGAAAAATTATCGATTTCTTCCCCAATCGATTTACTTAGTTTTTTCCATTCACATCCAGATGTCTCTTAACGAAATTCTCACTCATTACCAACTTCGCTGCACAACATATTGACAGCGAGCTCCATCTTTCTTTCCGGTTTAGGATTTTACCAAGTGTGCTTGTCCTCTAATCTGAGCTAAGGCCAATTCCCGAATTTTTGGCAACTTGCACCAATTATTAAAATAAACAAACTTAATAATGTCTACAAAAGCAGAACTCGCCTGTGTCTACGCAGCACTTATCTTGGTTGATGATGATGTCGCCGTTACTGTAAGTATTCGTTATAAACTTTTCTACCGCCAACTTTGAGTTGGATTCATAATTGGAGGAAGAATCACATAAAATCTGATTAATCCTCTTTAATGCACTCTTTTAATGTCACGAAACCACTTCCTATTTATCATATTTAACGATGTCCTCTTTGCGTTTTAGGGTGAGAAAATCAACACCATCTTGAAGGCCGCCAATGTTGATGTCGAGCCATACTGGCCCGGTCTCTTCGCTAAGGCTTTGGAGGGAATCAATGTTAAGGACTTGATCACCAACATTGGATCCGGAGTTGGTGCCGCTCCAGCTGCTAGTGGAGCTGTTGCTGGTGACAGCAGTGCAGCTGCCGCTCCAGCTGAGGCCAAGAAGGAAGAAAAGAAGGAGGAGGAACCAGAGGAATCTGATGACGATATGGGTTTCGGTCTGTTCGACTAAACACTCATTCCTTTGGCGTCTGTGACGTTAATTTCTGTATTTTGTATACGTTTTAATGTACAAATAGAGATGAAAAAAGTTTTTACAAGAAAAGTGTGACAAAAACCACAAATGAAAGTGTTTTTAATTCTATTCCTTGTGAGTGTTGGATTTTTGAAAAAGCGCCTTGTCCTTCGCAGGATTTGTGGCAGGTTTTGCAGTGAAATACAGTGATGGTTCAACTAGTGAATTGATCAATGTCGAGCAAAGCTGATATGTCATCAAAAGGTGTTCTCTTTGTTGGGACTGCCGACGTATAATTTTCCAAAAAATGAAACCAAAATCGCTTCGCCAATCGCTTGGGCGAGCTGAAAAGTAGTGATGCAACACATACTTCGAAGGAACAGGTTTTCTGGACAAAGTACATTGGTCAATGATGAAACGTTAAACAATTTCATACAATCTACTTGTACATCTTCTGATGGAGTTGCAACTCGTGATGGACCCGGACTTTAACCAACAAGCCTCTTCAGCTGCCACCAGCTGTACATTTTTTGGGTGTATTTTGAATCTATTGTCTTCATATTTGAATTTTTCATATGAAACAGAGATTGAAGGAAGCATGGACAATGTTTGGAACAGCGAAACGTCAAAATCCTATGGTTGATGTACATATCAATCTCACATGCGTTCAAAACTACTGCTTGTACTGTGGCAATACGAGAACTGCTGCGTTCAAAAATATTACTACTGTAGTAGTAGTAGGAGAATTCTTAAAATTGTATTTATTTTTGATTATATATATATATACGTATACGTTGTCTGCTTTAGAAAATGTCTAGTTCCAAATTCTAAGACTTAAAGAGGAATTTGATTAAAGACGGGCTAAATTCTGTTTGGATCCTGTAGAGAACTTCTAGGCGAACAAATTGTTCCTCGAATTTTTACGGTTGAGTATGGCAGCATTTATATATGGCGATTCTCAGGTAATTTTGTTGCGACAATTCGTAATGTTTAAGAAAGCCGGGCGAAAATTGCCGGGGATTGCGGGAGCAAATTAATTGATTGTCCTCGTAATTTAGTGCATTTGCTCTCCTAATCGTATGGAAGAGTGGAAGAAACAGAAAAATTGTCTATAAAGATATCTAATGTGTCATGATATAATGAGGTATTCTCAAAGAGCATGACAGATGTCGCTCCAAAATTGCCTGAGAATCCGAGTATGTAAATGCCGGCTAATCACCTTCAAAGACAGTGAACGCTTGATAGACATATTTATGTAATAACTTGAACTTGTATTGACTCTCGACTATACCTATTAAATGAGAAACAAGTCAATGAATCACAGACAACACCTAAGGTTATGGTCCCAAAAATTGCAAAAAAAAAATGTACATATTTGTCCTAAAGTGAGCACTTGACTGTTTAGGAAAAAAACTCCGCTTGCTGCTGTTAAAGGAAGCATAAACAATTGTAACTAGGCTGACTATCATGGAACTGGTCGAAATGTGTTGTTGTTTTTTTTATCTTTGTCTGACACTAGTTATATCCGACTGTCGAGTTCGACTACAGTCGCATTTTATTAGTTTTCAATCCCACTCGTACTGAATTTTTGACAGAAGTCGTGTGAATAAGTGCGTTTACACTACTACATGTCGTACGACTTGGTCGTAGTACCAAAACATACATCAAGCAGACTTTTAACGAAATTAGTGAAGTCTCTGTAGAGAGTAGATTTTTTAAACTGCTCACTGGTTAAGAAGCAACTCCCTTTTCTTGTTTCGATGTTCTAATAAATACATCTCCTTATTGCATAAAAAATAATCAAAACTAAGTCCCAAAAGTACCTAAACTTCCTAATTATTTGAATACTAAAATTGAATACATACGTAAGAAAACGTAAAATCTTAATTACTTTCGTATTAAACTGTACTTTATTATGAAATGCACAAATTGTACTAGATCACTTAAAAAACCATTTCCCTGCAACGGATTAAGTTCGCTCTCTGGAAAGTGACAACAAAACAGAATACAAAAAACAGTTCTCTTCAATTTTGACATTCTCTTTTGACGATGAATTCCTTAAACCTTCTCCTCCTCTCCTTCTCTTTGATCCTCTTCTTCTTCTTCTTCTTCTTCTTTAGCTTCTTCAAAGGAAAAAAATGGGAAAAAATCCAGTCGAGTGAAATACGGCGAACGCGTGAGACGCCAGGTTTTAATTCGGGACGTGCTGAACAAAAAGTGAAAATTCAACTTTTCTTTCGTTTTTTACTTTGACGCGAAGAACACAAAAACGAGAAAAAAAGGAAAAATCCAAGGAAATTTTAATCCAAGCATATTTTGTCATCTTTTTGTTTTTGTGTAGCCGAATCCGTACATATTGCAAAGATAAATATATTTTCTATGTTCGTGCAGCAATTGTTGTTAATTTGCCCCCTTGTTTGCCACTCTACGCTCTAGTGTGTTGTTTTTTGTTCATTTCTTTTCCGCAGAATAAATTATGAAAAAAATTATTATTCAATTCTTTTGTTAAAGCAAATGAGAAGAGAGTGAGAGAGGCAATTGTGTGGAATAGTGAAAATATTATCGAGAGTGTTTTGTTTATGTAGCTCTGCCTATGGTGACACGATAGGAATGCAATAGAAAGTCGAAAAGTAACCAGTAACCAGTGAGAAGCACACGCGAAAAAAGGGAAACATTGCACTCGAAAGAAAATACATTAAATTCCAACGCATTGCAACACCACAACCACCACCACAAGCAGCACCAGCAGCAGCAGTCCCAGCACCAGCACAAGTACCACCATCATCGTCAGTTGCAGTGCCGCAGAAAAAACAACAAATCAACATCACAGGCGACTACAACAACATCACCAGCAGCAGCAGCGACCAAGCAACAATGGCTGTTGTTCGTAAGAAACAAGATGACAAATACCTAAAGGTCCTGCGGGAGCTGGTTACCAGCGGCAGTGGGGGTAATCGCCAGTGCTTCGACTGTGGCCAGAAGGGTCCAACTTATGTCAACATGACCATCGGATCGTTCGTGTGCACTCGCTGTTCGGGCGTACTGTAAGTATTGACTTGAGTCCTTAAATGTAGTACAATCTTAAAATTGGGAATGGGTTTCCAACTGGCCCCTGGTGGCAGCAGCGTGTCCTTGTGGACGTCAAGGACTCTGTGGGGAATGCAACACTTGTTGCTTAATTTCAAATTCAAATTCACGAGGAGTGTAAATATTTTATCGCAAACAACCGGAAAACGGGGCGCGCATTCTTGAGGTTCCTTCCCTTGATGTGTCCGGCAGCAGTGGGACGGCGCGGTGCGATGTGGCCGTGCGGCAGTTGTTATCGCAATAAGGTAGTTCCAGCGCTCTACGAAAGCCAAACCGGTTCGGCCCCTCTAAGCTGCCACAATTGTTTTTGTTTAGAGCGCCTTCTTATCTGCACGAGATGAATTCCATGAGAAATTTGTTTTGTTCAAAAGCGACCGTTGATGTCGGTCAGTTGGTGTGAGCGTCTCTGTTTATAGTGCGCATTAGGGAATCGTGGAAAAAAGAAACAATTGAAGCGTAATTTTTTAATTGCTTGGCGGCTGCTGTTATCGTTTGACGCGTTGCCTCGAGACATCGGGAGGATATATTCCTGGTGTGAAGGTTAAAGGCCACCGAAGGTCGTTGGGGAGGACAGATGGTGCGATGTCGTCGGATGCTGGGGTTTCCTATCAGACCAGGGATCTTACTCTGATCATGAACCATCCACTATATCATCTGATGCAATAGTTGTCGCTAATCTGGCGACGCTTTGGGTTTTCCCAGCGAATTAAGAGAGTGACCTTCGCATGATAAATGATTTCATGCAATTCAAACTGAATGAAGCAACAAGTTGTTTACGTTGCTCGCAAAAATTGAATGAAAATTAATCGGTTCTTGGTCTAGTATTTTATTTTTTAAATAACAAATGGTGACAGAAGCTGCGTACGAATGTCCTCGTTACTTTAACTTCGTGGTGTACTTCGGCTTCTGCTGGTTACCAATTTACACCGACTTCCGGTTTGTTGGTTAAAAACTGACATGTTCTTACATTATGCTGTCTTAACACTTCTGTACCGTCATGTTGCCTTTGCTTTTTCAGCTTAGAAGTGCAGATGTTATTCCATTGTCAGATTGCAAAGATGTTTATGTGAGTTGGGACAATAAGATAAAATCCGGTTTAGCTGACTCATCAATTGTACCTACGGGTTAAGAAATCTGTGCATTGCAAATATTGAACGCTGTTGATGAAGCACTGGTTATCTCACAGCTGGTTCTTGGAAACACATCAAATGATTGCCCTCTACGAAGATTGCTCTCGTTTCCTGTGAAGATCTTGCGTCTATGAGTCAAGAGGGTCCAAACTTGCTGTATTAGGTACGCTGTGTATTGGGTTCTTTTTTGTCCCATTCCACGGTTCTTCTTAGACGAGGAGACTTCCGGATACACAGTCCCTCTTTGAACCCGATTCGTTTAATGAATTTCCATTCAATAATGACTCAGGATCTCTTTTTCTTCTATTCGCCTACTCCGGACATTGACACACACATATGTGCTGCAGTCTCTCCTTCGTCCTGGCTTAATCTACAAACATTACTTACTTTCTTACTCAACAAGCCTATGATCCATGGAGGGTCCGAGCCTGAGATATTGCTGCCTTCCATCGTTGAAAGTCCACGGCACGCTGCTTCCAGTCATTAAGACCAAGCTGTCATACGTCCTGGATAACTTGGTCTTTATACCGGAGGTTTGGTCTTCCTCTCCTCGAACCAGGAGGTTCGCTCCGCTTAGCTGGAGCGATGTTGCCCATGCGCTCGATGTGGCCAAGTCAGTGCAGTCGACGTATTTTTTGCCTTCCGGACTACATCCACATCTTAGTACAGTTCATAGTGTTCGCGGTTGTGTCTTCTTCTCCACTTGCCTTCCTCGCAGACGAGACCATATATCCGACGTGGAATTTTTCTTTCGAAGGCATCAGGATTCAGCTCCGCAGTTCTGCTCAGTATCCAACTTTCGGCTGCATATAGCAGGACTGGTAAAATAAGAGTTTTGTGGAGCATGATTTTGGTCCTTCGAGTCAGGAGTCTTGAGCCCAGTTGTATTGACAAACCGAAGTATCATCGGTTTCCAAGGACGCTACATCGGATCTCCACTGTGATGGCGTTCGTGGAGTTCACGTTTGCCCCAAGATCTACAAGCATTATCTTTACAAAACCCTACTTTCTTCAAATTATGTTTGAAGTTCCCATGATCAGTTGGTATCGCAACTTCCATGTTAATTTTTTTTGTCCCATGCTAAGTCCTTTTTTGAGGAGCGCCCTTTGACATTTAGTTTTCTATTTTTAACTGCCCACATCCTTTCGTGTTTGACAATCTTCTTTGGCGTTCCACCACGTCCCATTTTAATGATCAGTTGTTCAACCATATCTTCGCCTTAAGTAGCAAATGGTTCAGGGCCAGTAAGTTCCGAAATTGATCCCTGCTTTGCTAGAGATTATGTCTTTTTGTTGTCTTCCATCTTCTAGTGTCCTTTTGCCCATAAAAGAACGACTTCATTTTGAGAAGAGTAATCTTTTAAAGTGTGGGCGCCGTGGCTGTGTGGGTTCGTGCGTCGACCCATGCGCATTAGACTTTCACAATCTAGGTTCGAATCCAAGTTCAGACAAACAATTTTTTAAAAAAAAATTGTTCACGGCTCCACCTCTTTCAAGTTACTGACAATGCTTAAAGAGTCTAGAAAAAGCTTCTCAAAATCGCCGTTCGGAGTCGGTATTAAACTGTAGGTCCCCTCCACTCGTGAGAGAACAATAGCACGCAGAACACGAGTAGTTGCTGAGAAGCTAGACCCAGGTCCCCCTCGGACTGTAGCGCCGCCATTATTATTATTATTATTAAATCTCTTTCATTCGTTTCAAAAATACACAAGAAGATTAACGCAGCATACTCATTTACATCCCAATTTGGTGTTATTTCACTTTTGATATGGAAATAGGATCAAATTTCGAAGGGTTTTTTTCTCGCCTCCAGGCCTTATTTCATTTTTTGAAGTGAATTAAACTAGACTGGAAGCTTGGGCTTATATCACTTTCGAAAACGACATACAGTGCGACCTCGATAAAAGTAACTAATATAAGTTTGGGCTGTTTTTATTTATTGAGCTTATTCCAATATTCGAGTCAAAAAATTGTAGATGCTAAAAATAAGACAAAAAGTTAAACACCTTAGAATAGTAAACAAAGCGCTATACAAAACGCACAGAAGAAAAGGGTGCAGGAAAGGAATTGGTTGGCGTAGTTTGTTACATGTAACAAACATTTTCTAATCTGCGAATTTTAGTTACTCAAATTTCTGTCGACTATGCATATAACAAATTTGTCAATTCGGTATGTACCACGTCAACCAAGTCCTTCCCTGCACACTTTTTTTCTTTCATTAAAATTTCTGGGCTATTTTATTGCATACATCACGTTGGTCTACTTCTTTACAATTTTACCTTTCCCTAAAATAATTTTACTGACACTCTATGAAATGTGAAAAAGCTACGGGTTTTAGCTCAAAACGTAAACGAACAAAGCTATTCTATACAAAGTACGGTAATAAAATCAACCCAGTCAATCTATTACGTTCTCCCAGAAGCCAAATTTTCGAAGAAATAAAAACCTTTTCTCTCTCAATTGACACAAATGAGCAATTGTCGTCCGCCCTTATCGACTCAGCGAAGGCGGATGAATGTGTTTCAATTGGAAATTATGTAGATTTGAAATAAATTAAATTGGTTGGTAATTATCCGCCTATAGGCATGCCATCATGAAACATTGACAATAACGCACGAAAAAGCCACGAGCTCACCAGATGTTACCAGCGACATTTCACACTTTCGATTTAAGATATCGGCATATCGTTTTTAAGTTTAATGTCTGGTTTTGATTCTGGATTTAAAATTGAAAATTACGTTTTTTTTGTTTGAATGTTTTGAAGGAATCGAAGTTTGATAATAGTCTTTGCCGATATTTGTCCAGCTCTTGTATGTGCTACAAAAAAATCACGTCAACTTTTTTCGTTTACCAACCTCGAAGAACTGTCAGATCTGACATCCGAATCATCGGCAGATTTATGAACACAACCAAATGTCGACAGAATCGCATCGAACCCCAACTGTAGCTCATTTTAGAATCCTCTGAGTATGTTGTTTCACGAGAGCTAGCTAGCCAATTAGCTCATTTTGGAATCCTCTTAGCATGTTGTTTCACGAGAACTTATAGGTTTCTTGACATGACAACCGAGAGAACGGTCAAGCGGCTGCCCGGTTTGTGTGATAGAACAACGGACACATTCGGGGTCCAAGTGTCACGGGACTTCTACGTCACAGACACCCAACCAAATCTTACCCATCGTAATAAATTTGCCGCTACACAAATGTCAAAATTCATTTTTAACATCGTAAACCTTCCTGATGAACATGTGTGCACTCTCAATATGTTGACTTAAACTTGTACACTTCTCCCGTGGTATCTAATCTAAATCTAAGTGATAGCACAACATAGAGAGAAAAACATTTCAGCTAATTCGAGCAATTCATCGATAGCTCATCAAATAATTCATTAAAAGTGCGCACTTAGTTCACCAAACACGGGGTTTACAAAGAAGAAAACAAACCAAACTTTACGAACAGAGCTCTTTAATTGTGGGAAAAATAACATTTGTTTTTGTAAAAGTTTTCAAGTCTGATTTCCCTGGAGGTGTCGCTGATTATCACTTAAGGCGAACCCTTAGGTCATACAGAGCCAAACAAACTTCCCCATTTGGCTTTTGTTTGGACGCGGTTTTATAAGTAATCACGATAAGGTGTTCAGCCGGAAGCGATAACAGGGTAACACAATATGTTAAAATCAGCTGAGTTGAGTTAGCACTGCGACTTAACAGACTTGTTGACGATATGTCAATATTTGACGCAGCGTCTTATCGTCTAATTCGTTTAGCGGCGGGACAAACTTTCCACTTTTTTTTTTGCCAATTTTGATGACAGAAGACGTGACGGCGGCAAGTTGAATGTGACAGTTCGAGGGGAGTTTTGATCTTTGACATGTAATTTGCTGTGTTCAGTTGGTGGAATATTTCACAAGTGTGTTCAGTGAGCTTGTTTTGAGAGAGAAGTGGACACGTGTGCTGGATATTTACAAAACGTTGTTGCTGTTTGTTTTTGTGTTCAATGACAACTTGCACATGAATTTGCATTTTTAATTTAATTTGATTTGACAGTTCTGACATTGTTCGTGTCACCGACCTAAATGAACTCAAAATGTTCAATTTGTTGTTCAATAAGAGCTGTCATTTGCATTCGTAGAAAGTAGTTCCAATTTTAACAAGACAAAAAAGAAACCCAACACAACGTCGTTCGCTCCGCTTGTATGACGTCCAACTACTGCCCAATGAGCAATGAAAGTAAATCGATATGATCTTCTGAGAAATCACTGATGGAATGATCTCACCACGGACGGCGACACTGGCACAAATTCATCTCATTTTCTCGCAGGTGACCTTGCTACCGAATCAAACGAATCTCGCCTAGAGAGTCATTAACATCAATCTAGTCGTTCATCAGCAGCATGTGGCCGTATTTTCACAACCACCCGGTTTTACTTCCAGCTTCACTTGTGTCGATTGCAAAATGCACTTGAGGGCAAAATGGAATTTGACATGCTTAGCTATTGAAGGCAATTGATACTTGGAATAAATTTGAACGCAACGACTCTTCCACCAATCACTCACACGATATCGGATAGACCTCTCGACGGACCCAGTCAAGCATCAATGCATGACATTCCAGTTGCGCTGCGCGCCCTTCTCCACCGGTCGCGACTGGTTTCGTAGATTGAGGCAAAGCAAATGTACAAAAAGAAATCATAATGACATTCCTCATAAGCATGACGTGTTGAACATGATTAACCACTGCAATTGTGCAGCGGAGATGGCGATGGGAAGAGCATGACCGGTGCTCCTGGAATTCCTAAGTCTTCTCCAGGGTTTATGTGTCTGCCTGTTGAAGTCGACTGCGACTCTCAAGTAACTGTCATTTCCGTACGTCAATCAAAGCGTATTGACTGCTACTTTGATGTGACGTGACGTCTTGCTCGGATCTCCTTCCTCTTTCGATACCGTGGCGTGTGGAATGCAAACGAACCACCTCTGACCTCATTCCGTTCATTCCGAGATTCTGATTCTGGTGTCCACGGGCTCTCAGTCTATTGCTCCCAATTTCATTAATTGAACGCGCCGCTTCTGCCGCGGTGCTTGTGTGGTATGCGTACGCTCTTCAGATTATACAGCCAGACACTTCGTAGTCGATTGACTACACAGCGCTTGGGTGCAGTCTTGTATAATTTGTATTCTTCTTTTTTCGAGAGACAGATAGTCAGAGGGTTTTGAACTTGTAGACCCGCATAATGGGAATATTTAATTTATTTATTTGCCTTTTTTTCCAACTCTGTGTGCTGTGGAGTGTGTGTGCGTGGAGTGACGCGGGGAAGATGGAGAGATCACGTTAGTAAATGACCCTTGAAATTTGAAAATGGTTTTAAATTATTTTGACACCGAAAGCGCTAGATGGAGTAATGTTTTACTTCCGTGAGAGGAGGAGCAGTTGCATGGAACAGTCAAGAGTGTTCGCATTAGATGCCAGAGATTCGTTGCAGGTGCGGAAGTTGACTGGCTTCCCTAATGGAATGATTACTCGTTTCCTACTTCGAATTGAGTTGCTATTACTTCTCGCTGATTGTTTGGAAAATTGAAATAAATTCTAAGGGGAAGATTTGATGGAAGATGGCAATGGGTAATGTTTAAAATGAGGTGCTGAGATGCTGTGTTGAGGCAGGGAAGACTTTGGAGAGGTTCGCATGCAACTGCAGCGGAGACCTGTTAAGGGACGTTTATAGAGGAAGAGGAAACGCTGAGCAGCGAGATGGCCATTAAGCACTTTTAGTTGGGTTAAGGTTAAGGTTGCTGCTTCCTGAAATCAAATAAGCTTTCAAATTGCACCCAGAAAGCTTTGATCGACATGCTCAAAGATAATGTATATAAATAGGGTGACAAGATAAGAACGATAGGAAAACAAATTTAAATAAAACAACAACGGGGTGAGACATAGAATTAATTCTGGCTCTATTTTGAAGCTACATTCATGCCATTTTGTACGAAAAAGTACTTTACTCAAATGGTCGCATTGGCTTCGCTGTCAGTGCTTCAAACGGTCGGTCCAATTTTTCATAACTCGGTCCAGTTTGTGCGGCGTTATTCCGGCAACAGCATCTCAAATGTTGGCCTCGAGCGCGTCCAAAGTGGTTAGTTTGAAGAAAACGACTGGATGGCGCAGTTGGTTAAGTGCCTGCCCCCAGTTAGAGGGGTCCCAGGTTCGAATCCCAGTGAAATCGAATCTGGTCCAGTCACCGTTTGCCGTTGGGATCAAATTAACGGCACTGGAGTAGGTTGCTACCTGGCAGTACAATGGACCAGTTTTGAGTCTGAGTGCTCCATTGTAAATAAAATGTGGCGTCGTCCGCTGTCGGCTATGGTCCGTAAAGAAGAGAAGGATCGAGATCTTGACGTTTCGTCAGAACCTGGATCCGCGTGTTCCAATTCCGTGACGTGTACCCTCCCGACCACAGTTTTGGGTACACTACCGGTCCAGATTATGACGTTCTTTAGGTGGTACCACATTACAGAACTTTGATTAATAGGTTCCGCGAGACTCGGTCTGTTCTCAAATGACTTTTGAAAAGACTGACTGAACGAAGAGGAAAAGGAGAACGTTTCGCATCCTCCGTGTACCTGTGCGGCTCTTGCTTCGCCTAGACGCCTGCATTTGGGAGCATATTTCTCATCGACAGTAGTAGCGACCTTATTAAGGGTCCCCTTAGAAGTTTCCTTATAGAAAGTTCCAAATGGTTGTCATAGAGTCAAAAAGCATAAACTTCTTGGATATTCACGTGGCTGCACAAAGGACCAATCTTGGTCTAAGTGCATCTGCCCTTTTTGGAACTGACAGGCACCATAACCTAACCACCTTCTGATTTGTACATTGTACGCTTTCTCATGCATGACGGATGGGAAAAACTTTTTTTTTTCGGAACAAATCAAACTTTTTTATCTTGGTTTTCTCATGATTTGTCACATGATAAACATTGTTTTTAAGAAAGAAAGAAAGAAAACAAACCACAAGCTTTTTCAAAATATTGTTTGCATTCTAAATCCCACCGCAAATAGACGCAATCTTGTTATACAGCTGTATGATAAAAATACACTGGTTCCGTTCAAATTAGCGAAGAGTGCTCTCTAAGTGAATTTTCGCACAACCTCTGTTATCGTCTTGGCTTCCGTCAGAAAATTTCCATAAAGAGCTTTTTTTTGCTTGAACCTATTTTGTAGGAACAAGATGGCGATAGACGTCAGTAAGTGCGACGATTTTTAAGCACAAAGTTCCAGGTTTCATTTCACGGTCAAAAAGATTGGATGGCGCAGTTGGTTAAGTGCTGCCCCAAGTAAGAGGGGTCCCAGGTATATCTAATGAGACACTGAATCAAGCTCCACTAGACAAAAAAAAATCATTGACAATTCAACATCATGCACCCCTCATGACTTTTTGATTTTATTCTTAAATCTCCATCAGAGAACGAATTTCTTACCTTCACTGTACCCCTCTCACTCCCAGGCCAAAGAAAATGAATGCAATGTATTTTTAATGACTCACATTAGCGTCTTACTCGAACTCACTCGTGTTTGACCTTGTACTTGCGCTTGAGACTATATTTTACTTTGGTTTCATAATTTATTGAGTTCTCTTTGGGTGTCTTGTAATTGTCGAGCAGTGGAGTGGGGATGAATCAATGACAGTTTTGTTCATCAGTCGTTAACAATTCGATTACTATTTCAACCACTAATCGGTAAATGCATGGAATGACCGATAGTTGAGGGTACTCCGAGTGATTGTGAACATATTGGAGACACTCCTTGATGGCTACTCCGGGTGGAATGAAATCTGCTGGTGAGAGGTGAATTTTGTTGTGGGTTGAACTAATGCGGGGTTTGTTCGTTTTGTCTATTTACTTGTGGAGATGTCATTGTCATTTGACTCTTGTCCAGTCTGAAAATCCCGCGTGTACAATCTTAGAAATGTTATTGTACTGTTCTGTAGAGAATTCGAGCGGCGTCCAAAAAAGGCTCTATGTGAATGAAATGTCAAAATTTGCGAATTGTGAAGATCGCAGGTGGCAGACCACTTTCCATGCGATTGTCACTTAAGTACCTTTGGGTGCACTTCCTCCACAAGAAAAAAACGAACTAAGAAAAGTTTGCGGTAAACATAACGGTAATTTCGAGTCACTGACAATGCTCACAGAGTATAACTGTCTAGAAAAAGCTTCTCAATCTCGCCGTTCGGAGTCGGCAATAAACTGTAGGTCCCCTCCACTCGTGAGAAAAAAATAGCACACACAACATGAGTGGTTGCTGAGAAGCTAGGCCTGGGACTGTAGCTCCGCCATTATTATATTATTATTATTATAAACATTACGGTAAATAGTAAACATGACAGATTAATGAGAAGTCATTGGCTTTCCAATCGCTTAAACTTGCAGGAAGGGACCATCAAATCGTGAAATTTTAGGTTTCAAATTTTAAATTCCCCATAAATTCCCCTACTGTCCACTCCTTAGACCTCCTTCAATTGAAAGGTCTTTCCAATTCCGTGCGTTAATCGTTTACAATCAAACCCCTGCGCAATATTTCCTCAAAAGATCTTCAATTGTGAGAAGGCACTACTTAGGCACTTAATAGCGGGAAAATTGCCTCAATTTCCCGCCGACGGCAATCAGATAAATAGATGGCATTTGGAGCTCTTCAGCTGCGACCACTTAATCCTTTTTTTTTTGTTCTTCAATCGCCACTGCCTGATGGTTATGATGGGAACGTTCTTCGTGCGGAATTACTCGTAACATTTCACAGTCGCCATCATTTGCCACATATTTGTGTTAGTTTCCATTCAATCCCCTTTTCAGGTGGATCTTCTCCTCTGTAATGCATCCAGTGTGTCGACTAAGGAAGCCAACTAAGCTAGAGCGCGGTGGTTATTGTGGAATATTAGCTCAAAACGGCGTTTCTTTTCTATCGCTGGCATTCCATTTGCGGATGAAAAGATACGTATTTCAGTCTTTGGTTTTAATTGGCCTTGAAGATACATGATATTTCTTTCACTTTGAAGTCGTATCTGCATTACGGAACTTCTGTTGTTGGATCTTATTCACTTCTATAAATAGGAGCGCGGTTTGGCTAATTCTTTTATTTAATTCATGGCATTGGATCTGCGCATTTGCGATGGGGAGGAATCCGCTATGAATGTCGAATGGATTAGTAAAGTTGTCGGGGCAAGTTTCGGACTGTTTTTGTGTTGTTTTGTGTGAGTTTCTTTAGAATGATGAGTATTTTTTTATTGTCAATGGGGGTTTTTATGCTCTGCTGGTGATTCAGTGAATATTCACAGAAACTCTTATGAAGAATAGGTAACGTGCAGCATTTTGTTTACCTTACGATGTTTTGCATCGTGCGATAATTGATTCAAAAATTGTAGATATTTTTGAGCATTTGAGAGTAGATAACCTAAGATTTTGTTTGTTCCATATTTTAATTATAGAGAAGAATAGTTTTCGAAAGGAGGTTGTAGTTACAAAATCAGTAAAGTTAATAATCGGTGGGAGTTAAGTCTGTGTGGAAGATTTTTGGAGACTTTTAGAGCTATGGCTGCGTAAAATGTCGGTTATGAATAATTAAGGCCTGTAAGAAAACCTTTGATCTCCGGGTGTTCTGAAAATGTTGTTAAAGTTAAACAGGAACTGTTTGTGTTGGTTAATGGTATATGCACTTCTGTATGTTTTAAGCTCGAAATGTTAAAAAACGACCAAACCTTTTGGAAATTGTTCATTTCTTTTCCTAGTTCATCTTGTTCAAATTAAATGATAGAGCGTTCAACAAGAGAAGACATTTATATTTTATTTTCAAAGGTCAGGACGAGATGGTTGAACCAAGTCCAAAAACTCACCTGGTTACGCTTGGGCATAGCTCCTGATGAGTTAGAGTCGATGGCGGAGGATCGAGTGGCCTGGAGATCTCTCGTGCATGCATTGCCCCGCGACTCCTTTGGTGGAACATGCTGGTCATTGAAAATGAGATGAGATTTTCAAAGGTGATGTGTTTTGACAGTCTGTTTGTTTTAGAAATGTACACATTCTGTCCCATTTCCGATAAGTCTGGCTCAAAAAGCCAATTACAATGTCATCTTTGATTCCTCTGGTGAACTTTTTGCTCACACCTTTCATCTATTAGGTTGTACAACATGAAATGTCGGTGTTTTTGTAAAAAAAAAATTCCTATTTGAGATAGGTGTCGACTTATTGTCATGGGGGATACTTCCTTGTTGTGTGCTATGCTCCGCACCGTTTTTGTTGCGTCTGCATCCACCGTTTCTCGTAAAATGGTGTCGTCAATTACCGTTTCCGGTTTCCCACTTGGTTCGTTTTTGAGGCTTAGATCTCCCGAATGGAACTTACCAAACCAACGCTGAATGGTGCGTTCGTTCACCGCTATATTCTCAAATGCGTCATTTATGTTTTTGGTTGCCAGAGATGCATTTTGTCCCAGTTTGAACTCGTAAAGGAAAAGAGTACGAATTAGAACCGTCGACTATAAAAATTCCTAAAAGTCACACACATCAAACACACATACCACTGTATCCTATTTAAAAAAAAATCACTGATCTACAGATGTTTACTCAACAGCTTCTAATTGTGGACTAAGTGAAAAAGCTACTGAATGGCGTAGTTGGTTAAGTGCCTGCCCCAAGTTAGAAGTGTCCCAAGTTCGAATCCCAGTGAAATCGAATCTAGTCCAGTCACCAGTTGCCGTTGGGATCAAATGAACGGCACTGGAGTAGGTTGCTACTTGGCAGTACAACAAATCCGACATTTCATGTGATACAATCTAATATCTTCACACCAAACTTTCCCATTGTTTGAAGCATGTCTCGTACTCGGGTGGCAGGAATCGTACTAAAGGTGTTCCCAGTCAGCGTTAATTTGAGTTAGGAAACGTTCAGAAGATCGATAGATCAGGCGGCTACGTCGGGCGGTCGAACTTGGTGGTTGTTTTTTGGCCAAAAACTCGCGTACAATTAGCGGTTTGTGCGATGAACCAAGAAATCTTTCACTTTTCGATCTTTCTCTTCCCAAATACTCGATAAAAATGTGATGGACCACGCTCTTAGGAAGTCATCTCCTCAGAGCTTAGTTTTTTTCAGACTTTCTTAATGTTTTTTTCATTCCTCGATTTTCTCGGCTTTCGGAAGCGTTCGAGATATCACCATTTGCATTGAAGGCCAGGCCTCAATCCGATTCCAGAAGACTAAAAGAATTTCCACGTTGCTGTTTTGTAGGTAGGGTCAATATGGTGGCATTTCTGGCAAATTGGTCTGATTTACAGTAGCTTGGAATGCCTCTATGACCCAGGGTCTAAAGATGAGCGACAGCTTCTAACTAATTACTGATATATGAATTATAATCTAAGGAGGAAATATTGCTCACTGTTTTGTAAATTGTTCGTATTTCCATACAGTTGCGCATATCTTAAACAACAACGTCAACAATCGACTATCAATCTATTGTCTTTTCACACGCTTAGTTCGGCGACTGTCTTATCAGGCATTTTGAAGAATACGTTCTTGCGAACAGACGTTGTAAGAGGCAACGCTCATAAAGATAGCAAAGGCCCTAAAACAATCTACAACCAATTGACACAATGACGTCCATCAAGATAATCGAAGAGTCAACGGCATTCTCGTGTGAACTGCGAAATTGAAAATATGTTTGATAAGGCCTGAATGAAGGGAGACATAATCACATTCAAAATTTCAAATTATTTCTTAAAAATAAGTGGCCAAAAATGTTGTCACCGTTGCTGTCCATCTAAAGCAGGTTTCACTGTAGTTCTTGTGAATGCAAACCTCAAATTCATGTCAATAACCGCCAAAAATCGTATAACTCTTCATAAAAGGATGCCTCTTGTTGGAGTTTACCCGGTTTTCTTCTTCTTCTTCTTCTACTTCTTCTTCTTCGTTTTCTTCTTAGGGCGCTACAGTCCGAGGCGGACCTGGGCTTCACTCAACATGCCTCTCCAGCCAGCACGATCTTTCGGCAGCTGTCTCCAGTTTCGCACACCAAGCCGGCCGAGGTCCCCCTCGGCTTGTGTGCGCCTTGTACGTGGACGTCCTCTGTTGCGTTGTCCCACAGGCTCAGAGTCGTTTTCTTAACGAATCAAATAATTCACTCCCCTAAATGACTCATTCAGGGGAGGCGACTTTGGCTGCCCCAGCTTGGATTCCCTTTATTCTCCTAGGCCCTTTGACGTCACTCCAACTCCCACCCAACCATAGGTTCCACTTGAATTGGAATAATCCACGAAAAAAAAAAAAAAAGTTGCTACATCCTTATTTTCTAATCTCCTCAACCGTAAAAACTTATTACCTAAAAACTTTCACAATTTACTGCAGACTTCGCGGCATCAATGCGAGACAAGAGTCTTATTACCCACATGACTGACTCGATTAAGACCAAAAAAACACCTAATGACGAGGATATTCAAACTAAAAGCAGCCATCATCCCAACCACAAGCCAATTATCACAGAAACTGTGGCTGAAACTACTCCACGTCACTGGTTGACATTTGAAAATACTCTCGTACCCAATCAAAGCAAACGGTATCAGAAAATATTTTCCATTTTCACTTCCCTCCCACCAGCCAGACAGACGGTGCCACCGTACGAACCAATTGACATATATCACACACAATGGAGCTCTCTGTGGCTCTCCCCGACTTACTGTCATTCACCCAGTCATCCGTCCCCCCCGTGCGCCACAACAGGCCGAACAAGATTCCGTGGAGGTCGGCGTTTGTATTATTCTCCCTCAAGTAAAAGTGAATGGCGCATAAATAAAACGAAAACGAGGAATACAGACAAAAGATGTATCCACGGGCCGTACCCCTTCGGTGGCATAAGCCACGACTCGTAGGAAACCGCGCTGGTGACTGTGTGCGTTCAAGGAACCCATAAAACCACCGAGCACACACAAGCATTTCGTAGTTTCGTGGGGGTGAGCTAGTCATGTGATTGTTTCTTTTTCTGGAATTCCTCACGACATGCACCTTTGGTAGACAACAACTCCTCCGCGGGCGAGCTGAAAACTACAACCTTCTGGAGACATCCGGGCGAACCGATCCCCCCCCGGGTGCGATCGTGAGCGAGCCGCATAAGTGATTCGAGCGAGAAAACATCCGATGACTCATTCGCCCCGAATCCCGAACAGAAATCAGCCGTTGCCATCGGCGGCGAACGAGTTTCACACAAAGTATCCGCTCACCACAAAAGTCATTTGCTCTTATCTGCTTCTCGATTTCTTGGTTTCTTTTCCAAAATATCTGCTTAGATACGAATGCGCTAGACGTCGCCGACGTGTTCGCCGTGTATTAGGCCGGAAAAGCAAGCATGTGACGTAAGCTCAAATGGCAGACCAGTGGTGTGTGTGTCCGGGCCGTTTGTAGAAAATGCGCAGAAACCGACCGCGAGATTCTTGAAAATCTTGATTCAATCAAGCTTCTCTTTCTCGTTTTGAATCTCTTTTCTTTGCAAATAATCTCATGAATAATTCACGCTGCATCCAAGTGATTCACTGCAGTGGAGCATCGCCGGCCGCATGATTCACGGATCGTTTGCTGGATTCGTTGGTCGTTCGGCGATAAATGAAAATATAAATCAATCATCCACACAGAACAAGTTCACGCAGATACGAGTACACACGCTCGCGTGTACGTGCGCTTAGATTGGGAAATTTCTCAAAAAGATTAGACCGAAGTTCTTCGTTCTTGTTTGTGTTCCCGAATCTTATCGCCGAAAGGCGCGTTTCGCTGTTTGTGTTGCCTTTCGGTCGTTGGTCTAGATTTTGTCTAGAGTTTTGTTTTGGTTGAAAATTCAAAGATAAATATAGTGACGGGCTATAAATTGCTTCCGAATGACCTTGGTGTCACGAGTTTGACGAAGACTGCTGAAGACGTCTGCGAGAGGGACAGAGAGACGGACGGTGGTTGGTTTTCTATTTTTGTTAAATGCCGCTGCGTTGAGAAAATGCGGAAACCAGTTGAGAGCCTCTTTTCGAATGCAAATGGTTGCGATTGTTTTCTGGGTTTTGAATGAAATTGAATTCGACAAGTTTGTCGGTTGCTCTGAGAAACGACTTCCCTTCACCAGGGCAAGTGTACTTCGTTGATCTTTAATTGTTTCAAAGGAAAATCGACGTGCACACGCTTGAATCTCGAGAACAGCGAAATTAGTTTTCTGAGAATTTCGAGATGATGGACGGCGATGACCTTCAAAGCAAGTTCAAAGATTATTTTTGCCGTCCGCTGAAATGGATAGTGTTTCAAGGGCGATTTTCTACATCAAACAAAAAGAAAAATGAGTACAGGAGCATGTGGGCAGCAGGGCAATGGGTACCACGTGCATAAGTTCGAGGTAGTCAAGTACATTCTTGGCCGAGATCAAAGGCAGAATAATTTGACAACCGCTGTTTTGTGAGTTTAAAAGGAAATTGTGTGAACCTTCTCTGGAACAATCTGACTTTGTAAAAGACACTGATCATCCCAATGCGCAGAACCATGGAGAAAATCCAAGGTGGATGAAGAAGTTCTTGGGCCTCTCTCAACATGCCTCTCCAGCCAGCACGATCTTTCGCCAGCTGTCTCCAGTTTTGGTCACCAAAGCCGGCCGAGGTCCCCCTCGACTTGTGTGCGCCACCTAGTACGTGGACGTCCTCTGTTGCGTTGTCCCACAGGCTCAGAGTCGAAGAAGGACGGCAACATTGTGTACTGTCAATGCCTTCACAACCTGATGTCCACTTGAATTAAATTGGGGTAGGAAAAAGAAATGTTTCCAAAAGAGGTGTAAGGGCCACTTAAATGAATTTAGGGTGGGAAAAAAGAAGTCAGAAAGAGTCTTATACGTCAAGGTGGACATCAGGTTCTGAAGGCATTGCCAGTACAAAATGTTTCTGTAAAGAACATTTTTAATTTTGTGGCAAATTTTGCGCAACAAAACAATTAAATTAACTTAAATTAATTAGTTAGTTAAGTTAACTTAAATAAAAGATCAAATTAAAAGCGGGGACCGATGGCAATGGGCTTGATTATGTTTAGATGATTATGTAAAATTATGTAAAAGGTCTCCACTACCCCCACTGTGTGTTGATGTCTATCGGACTTTTAGTAGTGACTTCGTATGCAAACTCCAACTAAGCTTGCTTTAAATCCGCCAGTTAGAACACTTTTGATGTCGTTTGTTGTGCCACCATTTCTCTGTTCCCCCCCACTTACATCGTATGCAAATAACAGTCATTACAGTTTACGGTTTAGCGGTACAGAAAATATAATGGGCCGATGTGATTAGATTTTACCGCCTCACTGTTTATGTGTTTTGAATCATAAAAGTTTCGAATACACTCAAATTTACATGTCATAAATATTTTCATACAAACGACTGTGTTCACGAACATAACCTCTTTGCACACATCTCTGTGAACTCACTCCGTGTCACAATTCATTCCATTTCCCCCGTTAAACACCCATTTCAATGGACATTCCCCCGTAACAACATTGGCACTGGTGGCACTCGGTCCTGACCTGCATTGCGTCAAATCTACATGACAATATGTCACACAGAATTTTCAATTTAACTCAAAATTTACGATGTCCTCCGGTGCCCGTTTTTACATGAAATATATTGTACTTCGACTCGCAATAAAAAAAAATACGACTCATAAACTATTCAAATGAATCAATTTGGGATGGCAAAGAAAAAACGACAAATATACCGGCTCAGAAATTCACAAAACGTCACGTTTGTCAGCAAATTCATTACGTGATCTCTCATTCGACAACTCACGAATGGCCAATAACCCAGACATGTGGTCAAAAACCAGGGCATAGCGGCCTAGTTAACGACAACAAAACACATTGAGACACCTTAAACTTTTATCGCTGACTGACACTGCGTTGACCCAGTTCACTCGGTTTACCCAGTTCACGCCAGTCAACTTGGAGAAACGGCGACAACAATACCCGCACCGAGCTCTAATTCCAAATTCAAACTGCAATTCCGTTCATTTTGGGATTTGCATCTTTTTGTTTTTGGCTACGCGTGAATTTCTTTTCATCGCGACCGTGACTTTGAACCGAGTGACAGTTCTGAATGCATCCAATTAGTATGCAGCACCGTTGTTTGACTTTCAAAAAACGCATGGCAATGGGTGTGTTCCACTTTCAAATGAAAACCCGGGGAGAGCGTTCAAAATTTCATTAGTTTGCCAAAGCTATGGTAAATATTGACACTGACAATGATTCATATGGGAATTGTGAGTGGCCCGAGTGCAGACAGAGTTCTTTCGGGTTTTCTTTGCCCTCTCCGCTGAATAAAAAAGCAAAAAAACAAACCCAAGAAGATACGGAGACAAGAAAAAAAAGAAAAAAACGTTTCATTTGTGTAAATATCCCCGGGCTATTATTTGTCTTGTAGTGAAAGCGGTTGTGTAATCCGAAATCCAGTAAACAGAAGTAACTCTTGAGCAGGAAACTGCAGAGTCGAACTCAGGTTTTGACTTTGCTCCGACGATGTGATGGGTTTCACTTGGAGGAGTGAGTTTGTGTTTTTTCGTCTTCATTTTCTGGTTATTTGTTAGAGTCTGCGAGGAGAGCGTTGGAAATGTTGTAAAGTTTTGCAATTACAAAGCGATGAAGTGTTGCTCGGAAAAGTTGTTAACGAGTTTGCTTTATATGTTCGCTTTTTTATTTTTGGTTGATTTTTCATCACACTGGATGTGTAATTACTTTTTTTTCGGGAGAGGGAGAGAACAGTCTGAACTCATGCGGTTTCGTTGCAGATTTTCGATTTGTTGCAAGCAGTGCATGAAAAGCCGAATTTTGACATTAGGAATTTGGAGTGTTTGGAGTGAAAGTTTGCTTTTGAGCTCAAAGGCAATGGTTTATGACGTTTATATGTTCTTTTTTGTTTTACGGTCGTTGTTCCTTGGCTTGATGAAATGAATAGGGATCGATGTTACTCTTGACAATACCCAGTGGAGTAGAGAGACTGTTGAAAAATGTAAACGATTTTTGAATGACTCTTGAAAAATGAACATTTTCGAACGACAGTTAGTTGCATACTTCCACACACCTCCGAACCGAAACCGAGGGACTCTTAAAAAATTGACATTTTTGAATGACAGTTTGTTGCACCGAAACACTTCCACTGATAAGCTTTAAAAAATCGGCTGAGTTTCTCGAAGCTGACTGGATGACTGTTGACAAGGGCAACTTTTTAGCGTCAGAGGATGGACGAACATAACGCATTTTTATTATTTTTTTTTTGAGTTCAAATAACCATGGGGATGTTTTGGTTTTTTACCGACAAAAGAGTTATAAATATTTTTACGATGAAGAAGGACGAAGGAAGAATAACTCTTTGTTTTTGATCACGAAAGTAGTAGTTGGGCCCAAAAGTAGGCACAGGGCCCAATATTAGCAGTAGGGCCTAAAAGTAGGGGTGGGGCCCAAAAGAAGTAGCAAGGCACCAAAAGAAGTAGTGGGGCTTAAAAGAGGTAACAGGGCCCAGAAGTATCAGTAGAGCCTAAAGGCAGCAGTAGGGCCCAGAAGCAGCAAAAAGGTCCAAAAGTAGCAGTAGGGCCCAAAAGAAGTAGTAGGGCCCAAAAATAGTAACAGGGCCCAAAAGTAGTGGTAGAGCCCTTTGCCGAAAGACCTACTAGGCCCTGTACAAGCCCTTGAGCATCCTAGTCCTGCTCTACGGTCCAGAAGCATGCACAACATCGATAGCGGATGAAGAAACCTTAAGTTTTTTCGACTTTCTGCATAGGAATTTGGTCCTGTTTGAATTACTGACGATTGAAGAAGGAGGTTCAGTCTCAAACTATACGGGCTGTACAGCGACATGGTTCTGCTTAGGCATCTACGGATTCAATGCCATTCAATGCCCATTAATAATAATAATAATAATATAATAATGGCGGCGCTACAGTTCGAGGTGGACTTGGGCCCAGCTTCTCAGCAATCACTTGTGTCGTGCGCGCTATTGTTCCTTCACGAGTGGAGAGGACCTCCAGTTTAATGCCGACTCCAAACGGCGAGATTAAGAAGCTTTTTCTAGACAGTCATACTCTGAGCATTGTCAGTGACTCGAAAGAAGTGGAGCCGTAAAAAATTGTTAGGTGTTTTTTTCGGGAATCGAACCGGCAACATCGAGCGTAGAAGTCGATGCACTTACCCACCACACCACGGCGCCCACATCAACTACCTAAAAATTTGCCAGAAAAATTTTCGACCCTGAACCTCTAAGAGTTTTCCAATTGGAACTTGGCAACTTTAAACTTTCACTGTGAACGCACCTCGAAGCCAATGACCGCACTGTTAATGTCAAAACCTGATCGAAGAACGTCTGCAAATAACTAAAATTTATTACCAAAATTCCAAGACGGTGACGGCAACTTTAAGACCGTTAACGCTAATTCGTCGTAATTCTTGTCCCAGTAGACAAGACCAGACTATGAATTAGTAAACAAATCTGAGTCTAAATTTTCGTTGTTGGATGTTCCCTTGCCTGTCAACCAACGTGTTGGTCGAGAATATTGCTTTTGTTCAGGCGTCCGTCGCAGAACAAACCAAAACAGTCGATTCTCCGGTGTTCTCAAGAATTGGGCTTTGCCGTAGATGTAGAATACCGTGGCGAATTTTGCGAAAGGTTCTTGACCTGCAGCCTTATAAAATTAATTGAAGAACTGAAGAAGTGACGTACGTTCTCGGGTTGGGCTCTGAAAATGTGGGAAGAAGATGACCAATTTCATTGCAAAACTTATCTTCAGTAATGAAGCGCATTTTTGGCTAAACGGCTTCGCCAACAACGGCTGCGTCAACAACGACTTCGCCAACAACAACTTCGCCAACAAAAAGAATATGCGTATTGGACAAGCAAAAAAACACTCATGATCTTCAAGAAACACCACATCATCCACAGAAAATAACTGTTTGGTGTGGTTTTCAAGTCGGTGGTGTCATTGGACTGTTTCTTTTTTTCTTTTATAAAATGACCGTTACGTTTGAGTCAGTCAATGGAGATAGCTGAAACTTGTTGCAACGGATGGATGGAATGGACATTAATGATATGTGACGGTGCCACGAACCTAACAATCTACTTATTTGAAAAACTCAATCCGATGAACCCGTTGTATCAAGAAGTGGTTATCTCGATTGGCTGCCTAAGTCGTGTGATTTGACACATCTAGACTTTTTTTTATGAGGCTTGCTAAATCATTGGTTTATGCCAACAAGCCGGCGTCGTTAAAGGAGCTCAGAGCCAATATTGAACGAGTGATAGCCGCCGCGTTGTTTCCGTCGGAATGTGTGGCCGAATCATCGAAAATTGGAGTCAACAAATCGATCGCTGCAGACGTGTCCGTGATGAATATATGAACGACGTCGAATTCCAGTCATAAATGTTTTCAGTGTTCTTCAAAAAAAATAGCTACATTTTCGAGTTATCCCAAATGGTTTGCTTTTTATAGAAAAAACCCACGTCCTCATTGGAAAACCCGATGTTTCCAACAATCCGGACTGAAATTACATCAAATCCTTGTTGCAATACCCCATCGACCACAGTTCCTGAACTTTGCGGATGGAAATAAGCTTGTGAATCCTTCCGCCTTTTGATGATCTGTTTCATCTTCTTTCGGCATTACCTTCTTCTTGCCTCTTTTACACTTAATCTGCTAGGGCTCATCCACTTTTTCATTCCATGAATTTCATCTGGAATTATCCCCCCTCGTACACAGAATGTATCGTCTCAGAGCTCTCAGAACGTTGCTGACTGCTTAAAAAGGTGGATCCAAAGCCGCAGCAGCGGCGCATACCTTCTTGAAGTTACACTTGACTTGGACAAAGTACTTTTCACTCGGTGTCACTGAAATTGCATGATTCCCCACATGGAATTTCACAGAATTGCAACTGCGCACAACGAGATAATGTCTAGAACACAGGGATACATCGTTAAGCGTTTCTATTTCGATTTAGCAAACGTACACACATTTCCATGTGACTTGTCTGGCCTATTGATCCGTCGACCCATTCAGCCTTGAATTGAACACCAGAAGTGAACATTAAACACTTTGATTTATTACAACGTACTTGTTTTCGCTCATTTTCGAACTCAACTATCATTCATCGGTTTGACACCGAGTTCATCCCGCGTTCGTAAATGCGTCTCGGAGATGTAACACAATTAAATTCCCGTCAAGCTCAAGGTGATTGTGTGCACGTGCCCGTACGTCGCCGTTTAACTCATCTACGCTGTGGATTTACAAAAGAAATCTATTGTGTGCCTAAATTTTGTATTTTTGCTTGAGAAAAATAAACGACTACCCGACAAATCTGCCACAAATTCAAATGAAACGCAGTAATCCCGTAGAATACGAGACCCTGGAAGCAGAAACAATGTCATGCTGTGGTCATAGCGCATACCGCCGGTGTACGGGACACACCTCGAAAAACACAATTTTATGAAGATTGATGATGAAGTGGTGTGCTGGGATACTTTTAACTTTAAAACTATTCAGCACGAGGTTTTTGTTTTAGAAAATAAACAAAACTCAAAAAAGAATCAACGAATTCTAAGAAACTCTCTGCGCATTCAGGTATACAGACGCCCGTCACGGTCTGCTGAAAATCTGCTTTCAAAGGTAATACGCCGGGTACACTGTAATCCACTTTGTTCGAGTCTGGGATTTAGTGCTCTAAACCTGTATTCATTGTTGTTCTGTGTCGTTGCATGGGTTTTTGCCTAGTCAGCGTACAGACTAGTGAACTAGAACTTCTAGAATGCTGTGCCTTTCTCGTTAAATGTGTTGCAAATTCTTCGGAAAGACATTGGGGATTTCCAATCATTCGTTGAGGTTGTTTTTGTTCGCTCTCTATTTGCCTGTGTGTGAGTATGTTTCTCGCTCTGGCTTTTGTTTGTTGTGGGCGAGTGTTGTTTGCTGCATTGACCGTCACCCATTTAAATCGAAGTGGAAGTTGCTTTGATGACCCTCGGCTTTGTTGATTGTTTGCAACGAGATAGATTCTATAGAGGTTAGTTTATGTTGCTCAAGGACTTAAAGGAAAGGAAAAGGAGGTATGGAAATTATGAATTGACTTTTGTGAATACATTTTGATGAAGACCGTGATGATCAGGCACTAGGTCTGTCTGAAGTATAGAAAATGGCATAGTGACAATTTTGGTAGACCATAGAAGGCTTTTGAACATGTGTCGCGTAAATGATTGTGTGACTTAAGTGACTAGGGTTCGTCTTCTTTAGAAAAATTCATCTGGCAACACTGGAGTTTGATAAATTTGATTAAGAATTTCTTGTTAAACAAAAGGGAATAGATGGATTTTATTTGAATTGTGTTAGAAAAGGTGGGCAAGTTTAAGTTCCTCTGTGTCTTTACGAGTGACTAAAGCAGCTGAAGGACCAAAATCATGCTCTAATGCCGAATGCTGGACGATAAGCAAAACAGTAGAGCTGGTTCTTGGTTCCTTTGAATGAAAAATTCTGCATCGGACGGCGAGGAATGTGAATGAGGGAGAAGATATAATCACGAACTCTATAGGCTGTATCAAGATTTGGACGTAGTCCGGAAGGCAAAAATCTATCGACGATATTTGCTTGGCCACATCGAGCGTATAGACCACAAGAGGGTCTTCGAGGTAGGAGTTTTGATCCCAGCTGTTTAGACAAACCGAAGTAACAACGGTTGTTAAGGGCGATTCTGCGTCGGATTTCCACTAGGATGTCGTTGTGGAGTTAACATTTACCCCGAGGTAGACAAACTCCTGCACAACCTCAAAATTGTAGCTGTTAATCGCGATGTTTTGTCCCAGATGGTGTGCGACGAATCGATTTGTACTCGACAGCATATATTTTGTTTTGTCAGCTCGTTTCGCCTCTTCTTCAACTGTCGTAAAAGTTTCTACAATGGCACGCTGGGAACGCGCAACAATGTCGATGTCATCAACGTAACCCAGCAGTTGGGCACTATCTTCTCCAGCACCAGATTGAAGAAATCGCACGATAGCGCATCTCCTTGCCGAAATGCGGTGCAGGTTTGAAATGGCTCAGAGTTCTTTGAAACCAACTGCACGGTGCATCGCGTGTCTTTAAGTGTGGTGCGATACAACCAGATCAGTTTTCCTGGGATCCCAAATTCGGTCATCGGTAGGATCCCCTTTTTGTACATGGTTCATTAAATTGACATAACGCAGTACGAATTGAGTTTATGCCATAACCAGAAGTATAAGGAAATCACCGGCTTACCTACCTGGTTACCACCAGAAAGCTCAATTGCAAAACGAAGCAAAGATTATCTTAGACCATTGCGCCGTTTTTAAAGAACTACCACTCTTTTTAGACTTAGCAGAAAGAAACTTAGTCGACAAATTTGGATCCATGGTGCCCAAAAAATGCAAAGAAAGAAACCACCATCGGCAATCCCGACTATTTTCATTGAGATACATTGGCTAACGTGAGCGCCGTGGCGTAGTGGGTACGTCGTCGACTTCTGATCGAAGTCTAAGTTCGAATCTCGAAAAAACACCATTAATTTTTTCCCGACTCCACCTCTTTTGTCTAGAAAAAGCTTCTCAATTTCGCCGTTCGCAATCGGCATTAATGTTAGGTTAGGTTAGGGGGTTGCTAATGAATTCACCAGCACACTTAGATCATACTGGTCCATTGTGATACCCACAGTCAGGCTATTACCACTGATCGGACTCTCCAGTGATACTGCCGTTAATTTGATCCCAACGGCAAATGGTGACTGGACCAGATTTTGAAAAACCGGATAAAAGCGTATTAACTTTGCTTTCACCTGGATTCAAACCTGGGACCCCTCTAACTTAGGACAGGCACTTAACCAACTGCGCCATCCAGTCGTTGGCATTAAACTGTAGGTCCCCTTTACTCGTGACACGTACAACACAAGTGGTTGCTGAGAGGCTAAGCCCAAGTCCACCACAGACTGTGGTACCGCCATTATTATTATTATTACAGCTGGGCAAACAGGACCAGGGCAAATTAAAATGTACAACTCTGAAGAGCTTCTGATTCACGACTTACGATAAGCGATTAATAATTGATTGCTCACAGCAGTTTCCTTGAATTGATAAGTTGTGCTCTGACGTCATCTTCTCTTCGGGTGGCACTACAATCTGAAGTGGACTTGGGTCTACCTTCTAAAGCAATCACTCGGGAAAAGCTTGTTATCGTTCTTTTATGAGGAATCTTCAATTTTATGCCGACTCCGAACGCATAAGTTTGAAAATTCTTCCTCGGTGGATGACTCTCTGAGAACTGTCAGTCAATCGAGAGCGGTGGTGTCGTGAAAATGAGAGTTTGCGTATCCTGGATCGAACCAGGGACGCTTAGCGTAGAAGTCGCTCGCTACGCTGCCGCTCTCACTTGTGGCTACGATATTTGGGTAATGACTCCAGCAATACTCGTATGATCATAAATGCAAGTTGTGTCTGGGATTGAACCATGGAGCTTCAGTATGGGAGCGACTTACGCCACTACGGCCACTGACATCGTCTAACAGCTGCTTTTGAAAGATGTATACAATTCAATGGAACTTATTTCAAACTTCTTACTCACATCCAAAGACTGGAGGCAGATCCTTGCCATATTCTCCTTTCAGGTCATAGACCATTTTTCGTTATCAATTCTGTGGAATGAATGAATGCTTTCAAAACACCTCGTGTTTTGTGACTTGTCTTTTCCAGCACTACTCAAACCAGTGTTCGACGACTCTTCCATCTTCCATCTTCCAAATTAAAACCTTAAAACATCTTTATGCACTTACTCGCGGAACGCTGTTACGGCAATCCACTTTAACGACACGCTTCATGTACTCACTCTCATAACACGAGGGGAAAACGCTCTATGCCATTTACCACTTTCTCTGGTTTTGAAAAACATTTCGCAGAACCCTGAGACGATGGATGAAATGCCTGTTTTGGATCTTCAACTACGCCATCAGTTTATTGCTTATGCAACGAGCACAGCACACATCCGAATTTGCCCTCTTAATTCCCCGCGTAAGCAGTCGGGGGCTGTTTGCATTCAAAAAACGGGGAAAAAAGATAAGCCGTTTTGGCATAAATAATTCCCAAATACTTTATCTGAAAGCCAGTGTGACACACGTGAGATAATAGTTGAGATAGCTAAGGCCGCTTTACAATTTCAACGATTTATGAGATAAGAGTGTTACGTGCGTGACAGACGCGGCGACATGGTAAACTTTCACGCAACAGCCTTAGCAATGAAAAGAAAATCAATTTAACGTACACCCGGGGGCAAGAAAATTGCATTTTCCCTCATCAAATGGGGGGAAAATTGTGTTTCTTTTTTCCCATTCAAGGGCAGAGATGGGGAAATATCGATATCACTTCCTGAATCCACTTTAGAACATCGGCAGGCGATATACCTCGTCGTTCTTGAGTGGGAAAACGGAAAAAAAAAGAAGGAAAATGTGCATTGATTTTTTTTCTTCTCTTAATTGCTTCACTGACGTGGTTGGAAAAAAAAGAAGAAGGAAATTTGTGCCTTGACTGTGTCACAGTGAAGTGTGCACGATTCGGTCAATGCCGGGTTGGAGCGTCAGAAAGGATTTGACCTCAACAGCGTGTGGTGTTAATGTCGGGTGGTTGTTTATGTGACGTTGCTCTTTAAGGCCGTTGGTTTTGTCGACTTTAGTCATCAGCAACCGATGAATCAGCTCAATAAAATTGGTTTGCAAGGTAAATTCCACTTTTTAGGAAGGTTTTAATTCAGTCTTAAGGGCCAACTATAATGGCTGTACGGAAGCTTGAATTGAAGTAAACGAGAGAATATACAAAAATTATGCCACCATAGTAACCGCTTCACTCAGTTTCGTTAAGTTTTGTATATTTAAGGGCTAACCATAATTATCGAACAGAAGCTTAAGAGAACTAAAGTAACCGAGCGATTACACAAAAGTAATACGTTGCGATTATAATAACCGCTTCGCTCAGTTTCTTAAAGTTCGTTAAGTTCGTTCAGTTTTGCCTACTTACGCGGGAGGGAAATTAATCGCTGTCTACGTATACAAATAATTTTTTTTTGGGAGGATTTTTTAAGCTTTACTGGAGCACTCAGACTCAAAACTGGTCCAACTGCCAGGTGGCAACCTACTCCAGTGCCGTTAATTTGATCCCGACGTAAAATGGTGACTAGACCAGATTCGATTTCATTAGGATTCGAACCTGGGATCCCTCGAAAACCATAAAATTTAAACTAAGTACTTCCGATAAGTGATTTGGCAGCAAAAAGATAAGGTTACCAAATGCATTTGGTCAAGGCTGTAGTCTCCTAAAAAGCAGATGCAGATTGTGGAAAACATATTTTTACCGCCTAAAGTCATTTCCCAATAGTAAGCTTCTGACACACAGTATTGCGCTCAAAAATTAACAATTTGTTTGTTAAAAAAATTTAGATAATCTAATCTAGTCGACTTACATAGCAAAAGATATTCAATCAAACTACTGATAGGCTATCAGTAAGAGCGTCACACTTGTAATCAAAGCACTGATGTAATCGGACTCTTAATTTAGTTCCTTATTATTTTAACAAAAGAACTAACAATGGAAGTTTTTCAATGAAAACGGAAGCGGAGATCTACTACCACCTGTAATAGATTAGCAAGATAGCACATCTTGGAACAATTTTCGAATTTGAAGTTTCGGGAAAATGAAATCGATTGAGAAATGGAGGAGAAACTAATTTGATTTATCAAAGAAAACAATTTTATTTACAACAAGAACATGAATTACAAAAATATGAATTCTGTGGATTCACGAGGCTTTCCGAAATTCGTATCTATCATTGTTTTTGTTATATAAGAAGAATTTGTTGAAAAATCCATAGAGTCGCCGTTTATTTTTACTGTAAACAAACCGCGTCCAACTTCTTGCTTTCTTTTCCCCACAAGAAACGCGACAATATTCAAAAATTTCAAAATTTAGTTATTTTCTTGAATTTTTTTCCATCCATGGCAAAAAGAATTTATCTCCTGAAATCAATTGTCATTTTTCAAAATGACAGCAAACGAATGCGACGAAATGTCAAAATTTTCTGCACATCTGTTTCGTTGTACATTTCTGCACGCATCAATGCATGCAGTAGTGCTGCATATCTGTTTCAGACTTTAGCCTGTTTCGACTGTGTGAACGGAACCTTATCTGAAACTTGTGGACTAAAATGTCTTAAACTTCAAACGACACTAAAATGATCTAGTACATTAAAACTTCCTATTACGGGCAGATCCCTAAGTGGCTGATTACATGAGCGGAAGAAGGCATGATTGAGGGAGATACGATACGATTTTCACAAGCTTGAGGGAGATGGGTTCAAAGTGGATTCTCGGGTGAAGCAGGTATATTTTCATCGCCTTTCATTCCGTTTTCAGCACGTTTTCCTCATTTTCTGGTGATCGCTGATAGAGTAACACCTCACGCATGCTGCGTGGCATTTTAGGAAAATTAATTACAGGGACGATTTAAATGCAATTTTAATGTTTTTTTCACTGCATAAATATAGTACTACATGCAAACGTTGCTGCTGCACCTAAACAAAAATTGTCATTCATGAAAAATACGAATTTAAAAGAGAGCATTACTCAATTCGCAGTGGAACATTACTGGGTGAAAACATGATGCAATTGAACCGATTCGCGTGTTCCAGTTGGATTTCCCAGTCGTTTGTAAACAGCCACTTAGACAGGCAGCGCCCTTAATCGATCAGGCCCCTTAAACGAACAGTTCCCTTAGGCGTACAAATGTGTTGTCACCTTCGCTTCTCGCCTAAGGGGCGATGCACATCTTTTTGGGCAAGATTTTTCTGTCAAATAACGAGAATGAGTATGAGAATGATAACGAGAATGAGAGTCATACAAAGCTTCCTTCGTTTTGTTTAAATAATGACAAATGTCAAAAGCCGTTCTCTTTTCGTGGACCGCACGAAACTGTCTTTTTCCCTCAAATGTCAGCTACTCCACTTGACATTATTTTCGATAAGTGCCTTTTCGCTTGATATGACGAAGTCCCGGCCTTTCGAAGCAGCTGGTTCGTTTATATTCCTTGACTTTTTATAATTCTCATTCGATGTATATGCATCTATTTCGTGTGGGTGTTTGTGTTGAAAATCAGTCAGCAGACTCTTTGTCAATTTGTTGCCTCTTTGTCTAGGACTGGTTTTAAATCTGGTTCCAACCAGGAAGTAGATGCCGTTTGCGGTTATCTTCGAAACAATTTATTCCTTTCTGCAAATATTGCAAATTTTTATTGCATTTTTTTGGCACAGTGACTTTGTTGATTGCTTGGGTGTTAAGACAGGTGAGACGGCGGAGTTTAACAAATTATGTGATGTCTGCCTGGCCTGTGTGTCAAAAACGCACAATCCGAGAGACGGCTTTGAAAAGCCGACCCGAGTTCGCCTGTAATGAGACGCGACGAAGAAGAAGAAAGAAGAATTGATAGGTTGTCGGTATGCTGTCCCATTTTACCGTGAATAGACTCACGGTCAATAGATCTTTGGTGCTTACAGGATATGTAGACAACGTAGCTCCGTCTTGGAGAAACTTCGACTCCGAGCCTCTGGGACAATGTAACAGTAGACGTCCCCTATGGTGGTGGCGCATATAAATGGAAAAGGGCCTCAATGAACTTTTTGATAAACTGGAGACAAAGCAAAAGGTTGTGCTCTGGAGAGAGGCTTGTTGAGTCTTGGACTGAAGCTTCATATGGCGAAAGATCCTGCTAGCTAACTGACTTGTTGGTTGAGTCCCGGTCTGAACATTATACGAAAAAGAAGAAGAAGAAGAAGAAGAATAGAGCAGACGCCTTGAAAATACCCCTCCTTCGTGCTTTAATTTATTTGCTTTGTATACAAATATATAGCAGCATTTAGAAATATTGGAGAGACTCAGGATTCTCATCAGTGAAAATGTTACAGTTCTGTTTATTTACAAAATGAACATGAACGTGAATTATGTTGATCATAAATTTCTCCTAACGCACGAAATGTCTGGCGAACCGGATGCAGAGTTCGATGAGAAATGATCGAATGATTTGTTCGGGTTGTTGAATTGAATATTTTTTCGACGTTAATTTGCCACAAACCACTCTGCACTCAGCTATAAAAATTTTACGTCCAGCTCCCTTTCAGTGGTGGGTAATTTTAAAGTTCTGTTTCTTTTATTGGTAAACACTTTGCAAGTGGAAAATTCATAGTTGGGAACATTTCGTTTATTGACGTAGCTATTTAACCAAAAAAGAGTAAGGGTATAAAAAGCGCACTGTATGTTTCATGAAATGAAACATTATTTTTGCACGATATTTTCTGTATTTGCAAGCCTTAAGGTAGCCCTTAACGACGAACATGCTCGCCAAACTTGTTCGTTTGCGTTATTCCCTACACAGTGAACATTAATTTCGTTTTGTGATAGGGAAGCGCAAGTGATGAATTCCTCGACAAAGTCGTGGCTGACTGTTGACATTGTGCTTAAACCGCGATATGCACTCGTCGATGTTCACAGCAAAAGTGAGGTTTGCTCGCGAACATGGCCCTACACGGCGAACATCGAAGCCAACGAACATGAAAAAATCGAACGAGCAAGTTCGACGAGCATGTTCGTCGTTTAGGGCTACCTTTAGTCACAATTTTATTGAGGAATTCACCACTTGCCTATCACAACACGAAATTAATGTTCGCCAAATGTGTTCGCCGTGTAGGGGATAACGCAAACGAGCAAGTTTGGCGAGCATGTTCGTCGTAAAGGGCTACCTTTACTCCGACGTGAGTCTATTCACGGTAAAATAGGACAGCATGCCGACAACATATCAACTCTGTTCTTCTTCCTCTTCGGCTGTCGCTACACTTCGGTGGGAATTTAGGCCTGCTTTTCAAAGCCGTCTCTCAGGTTGTCCGTTTTTTTATGCCCACTCCGGCAATACTTACACTTTCTTGGAAAAGCCAGTGATTTGAGAGAGTTAATAATAATAACTGGCTTTCTCAGCAACCACTCGCGTTGTGCGTGCTATTAGTCTCTCACGAGTGGAGGGGACCTACAGTTTAATGCCGCCTCCGAACGGCGAGATTGAGAAGCTTTTTCGGGACAGTAATACTTTTTGAGCATTGTCAGTGACTCGAAAGAGGTGGAGCCGTGAACAATTTTTTTTGAAAAACTGTCTGAACTGGGATTCGAACCTAGACTTGAAAGTCTAATGCTATGGTTAGACGCTCAAGCCCACCCGGTTACGGAGCCCAGAGAGAGTTGGTGCTGTAAAAATGAAAGTTGATGTATCCGGGATCGAACCATGTACCTTTAGCGACTACGTCGCCGTGGCCACAACAACTCTTGATTGTGAAATTGGCTATCGATTCGAACAGCGGTAAAAATCAAATACAGTCGACTCCCTCTAAGTCGAATTTTCGCGGGATATCAAAACTAGTTCGAGTTAGAGGGAGTTCGACTTAGAGGGAGGGGACTGTATCTGAATAACACCCTGTACATCACGAGATACCACGGAGTGGAGTACCTAGTTTATCCTCTTTTTCTCTTGATTGGCTATCTATACATTTCCCATTCTCTGTTCAAGTTTCAAAAATGGACCATTACTTTTTATATCGAACGATTTTTAAATAATCCACATCACAACCGGCTGAAGATACACACCCTGTGTCCAGTCTTTCGAATGTGTTTTCTCACTTTCTTGGGTTGCTTTTCCTGGGGAAGGTTACCCCTTTACCCTTATTTACCCGCAATAAACTACAGCAACATTCCGATAACCAATTCGCCCTGAATGTGTCCATCACATTCAGCGACCGTCCGTCAATTTAGAGCAAACGAAACCCTTGCCAAAGAAAGTGTCCACATTGCCATGCACCCTTCCATTTGAAACCACTTTAGTGTCATCAAATTCTTAAATTCCGCACACATCGACGCAATCGATTTGAATTCCTCCATCGCCTATCGATTAAGCCCCACCGGAAGTCCACACTCACGTGTACTCTGGCGTCCGAAAGTGTTGGTGTAATAAAAAGCAACCATAACCACAGATACGAGTATGTACGTACGTCCAATTAAGTGTAGACACACTTTTATTTCCCCCCGAGTCTTGCATAAAACTTAAATCCCCTCCCAACACACAGGCACACATCACCAACCCCCTTCAGTTTACTAAGAGCCCTAGGCATAATAAAATCCCATCTACCAGCTACTAACGTAAGCCATTAAAAGGGTGCTTCTAGCTACGCCACCTTTTACCGCTGTAAGTCTTCTAATTGCCAGCTAGTAGTCCACTATCTGCAACCGAGTGATAGACACTCGCTCTCACATCCGCACTCCTGCACTACTTCTCAGTGGATCGAGTTGGTTCGGTTCCATTGTCGTGCACAGCCGTTTGTTTGATATCACTTAAAGGCTTCGTGAGTGTGTATTGCCTGCCAACAGGCTCCTCAGGATACCTCCTTTTTTGTTGAGGCAAATTAAATGTTCGCCGTGGGCTTTCGGGTGCTCTAATCGATGGTGTGACAATAAAAATAATTGTTTATTTGTGTGAAGCACTTTGTGACATGTGTGTGCCTGTGGTGGCGCAGGACTACTCAGTGGGGTGGTTCGTGCTCTAAATTGTATTTGCAAGTTGGACGATAAACGGAGTGAAAGGAATCGATTTCTTGCTTTTTCGCCTTTTGGTAAGTCTTGCAATGGTTTCAGTTTTTCAGTCTAGTTTTTTGGGCATTCGAACTCTTAAGACGGGAGGACAGTCTTGCGGAGGACAAAATCGATAAGTTCGTTAGTGTTAAGTGCTTTTTAGGACTTCGGTTCTATTTATTCTTGGAGCAGTAAGTGCTCAACAATGTTTATGGCCTGGTTTGGGTTATTTTTTGTTTATTTTCACACTTCTTCCACGTAGATCAATATTCCTTTGTGTTGAATCCTTGTTCTAACCATCGCGCTGTTGGCTCGGATTAACATATTGGTGCGATTTGGAGGATTGCGATGATACTCGGAGTCCTTGCCAGGGTTTGAAAAAGGTCGATAAAAAAATACCACACGAGATTAATTAAATAGAGAAGAACTTGATTTAGCGAGAGCAAAAACCATAACCAAAAATGGTGCTTCGTTAAGACTGCCATCTGTCAAACTTGGTGTGGTGGTAGGGTGCGTTCACGAATGCGTAACAATATAATACTTACAGCTTCGCCAAATATTTGTCATCCTGCAATTTGCCTTTAGATTGCATAGCAATCTTCTGAATTTCGGTTTTCGTTTTTTGATTTATCTACTTAGTTCTAGATTCGCTATGGTCGAATCCAGGAGGGGAGAGGAACAGTGCGGTTTTCGTCCCGGCAGAAGTATAACCGACCAACTTTTCACTCTAAGAATGGTACTTGAGAAGGCTTGAGACTACGCCAAACCGATCTCCATTTGTTTTGTAGATTTGGAAAAGGCATACGACCGAGTTCCTCGAGGTAAACTCTGGATTGTTCTGCAGGAGTATGGGATTGATGGGTCTTTGTTGAGGGCCATTCAGTCTCTATACACAAACTGTAGCAGCTGTGTTTAGGTTAACGGTAGTAAATCAACACCTTTCACCGTGGGCGTTGGATTTCGCCAAGGGTGCGTCCTGTCACCTCTCCTTTTCATTATATACTCGTATATGGACTGGATGTTACAGCGCAGTCGAGGCGAGGAATGCTTCACATTGGGAGAGTTGAGGGTAAGCCATCTTCTTTTTGCAGATGACTTAGTCATCCTCACATTCTCCCAGATGGAACTCCAGCGCGCGCTAGATAGGTTTATGGCCGTATGTTGCTGATGCTGGGATGAAAGTTAACGTGGACAAATCCGAGGTTGTGGTTATTTCCAGAACATCTTTCCAATGCACTCTACATATTTGTGGAGTCCCATTGAAACAGGTGGAGAAGTTTAAGTATCTCGGGGTCTTCTTCATGAGTGATGGGAGGAATAATGCTAAGCTTTCCTGTAGGATTGGTCAAGCTGGGTCAATTTTGAAACAGCTTGGTCGATCTGTAATCAGGAAGGCCGAGCTGGGTGTCAAACCCAAGATAGCGTTTTTTAACGCAGTATTTGTTCCAACTCAATGGGCGCCGTGGCCGTGTGGGTTCGTGCGTCGACCCATACGCATTAGACTTTCACAGCCTAGGTTCGAATCCAAGTTCAGACAAACAATTTTGCAAAAAAAAAATTGTTCACGGCTCCACCTCTCTCGAGTCACTGACAATGCTCAAAGTGTATAACTGTCTAGAAAATGCTTCTCAATCTCGCCGTTCGGAGTCGGCATTAAACTGTAGGTCCCTTTCACTCGTAAGAGAACAATAGCACGCACAACACGAGTGGTTGCTGAGAAGCTTGGCCCAGATCCACCTCGGACTGTAGCGCCGCCATTATTATTATTGTTATTATTTGTACCAACTCTCACCTATGGTCATGAGATTTGGGTAATGACCGAAAGAATAAGATCGCGAATACAAGCTGCCGAGATGAGATTTCTTCGTGCTGTTGTTGGAATTACTCGCCGTGATAGGGTGAGAAACACGGCAGTGCTCGAGGAACTCAATGGCGAGCAGCTGTTTCTTCGTACGGAAAGGGCTGTACTTCGATAGTTTGGACACGTGGCACGAATGTCCGCATCATCACAACTTCCGAGGCGTGCCTTGAATGCGATTTCATCAGGTAGGCGAGCGCTTGGCAGACCCACGACGAGATGGTCGGACCAGGTCCAAAAACTCGCCTGGTTGCGCTTGGGCATAGCTCCTGATGAGTTAGAGTCGATGGCGGATGATCGAGTGGCCTGGATACCTCCCGTGGTTGCCTTGCCCCGCGACCCCTTTAGTGGAACATGCGGGTCACTGAAAATGATGATGATTTATCCTTTAATGGTATTTTCCCACCAACCAAAATTGCGAGGTTTGATAAAATTTCTCCAAACCTCTGATGGCCTAACATTTTCGAGGTTTCGAAACCTCGCGATTTTTGCAAAATCTAGTTGAAATCCCCTTGACTTCATCCGTCCACGAGAGGTTGTCAAATCGAACAAGCCTACAGCGTGAACTTCAGTTTAATTTGGTGTTCATTTGTAGCTGTCAAAATAATTGTGGCAATCGGACAAATATTTTGTGTATAAATTGATTTAATTGGTTTTTTTGTACCCCGAAATCACTTATAAAGCCTGTAATAACTTTCTTTTGAATGTCTGCAGAACTCATTCTTTCTTTTCGGCAATCGAACCCAGACTTCGTGCGCAGGCGGCGAAGCACTTATCCACTACCCAGGCGAGCCTACCGGTTTCTCCGGATAATAAAGTAAATATTGACCAAATACTTCCTAAACAGAATGCCGGATATTAGAGGTTGCCGGTTATTGGAGTTTTGGATAAGAGAGTTTCAGCTTTAGTTGTCACACAGTTTCGAATAGTTTGAAATTATGCCGACTAAAGCCAAACCTCGATACGACTGGATGGCGCAGTTGGTTAAGTGCCTGCCCCAAGTTCGAGGGGTCCCAAGTTCGAATCCTAGTGAAATCGAATATGTTCCAGTCACCATTTACGGCACTGGAGTAGGTTGCTACCTGGCAGTTCAATGAACCACTTTTGAGTCTGAGTGCTCCAGTAGTGTTTCAGAAAAAAATCCTACGAAACAAAAAAAAAACTGAACCTCGTTGATAGCAGCGTCGACAAGCCTTTGTCAGGAAATGCCAAAAAAGATTTGACACTTGATATGACTAAGAGTTCGAAAAGTTCGTTAAATTTGTTTAAAAGGTTAAAAATAGTTAAAAATCTACATTTTTAGGAAGAACAAGAATGAGCTAAGCCTTGCAGCTACAATCATACCGCAGACTTTCTTACGGTCTTCCAAGTGCCTTTTTGCCGAAGTGCCATGCCATGTGCTTTACAATCCTGTCTTTCTGAGTCTGATGCGCTCTAATGTTGGTTCAGAGTCAAAGATTCCTTGGGCCGATGATAGCTTGTTCATGCGCTCTACAATGCCCCGTCTTAAGCGTTGGATTCGTAGACGCTTGGCTCGCTCCCGTGTAGTTAGTAATTGAAGCTCTTCATGCAAACGTTTATTGACTGCAAAGAAATAAAACTTGTGACGTGCCATCACTCGGTACCGGACAAATAAGTTGTCTGTCTTCTTGAGAGAAAAGTTCTGCGGCGATCTTTGGTCCAAATTTTGTTGATGGCCATTGGAGGAGAAGTCCTCGTCCGGTACCGAGTGATGGCACGTCACAAGTTTTATTTCTCTGCAATCAATAAACGTTTGCCTGAAGGGCTGCAGATAAAGACATTTCCAGACTGGAAGGAGTACATCCCTGTAAGGACTTTCTGTTTCATTCTTCTCTCTACATTTTCAGAACTCCTTTGTGACCTTGAGAACTTCATAAACGACTCTCATTTAGTCACAAAAATGATATCACTGTCTAGTTATAAACTCACTCCCTGATAAAAAAAAACAACTTTGAAATGACGGCTGTTTGACAATGAAACTGTGACCAATTAAAACCCGTGCGACACTTCAAATTGTCTCAACAATAAAACGCAGAACGATTCTGTGCGACAATAGCCTCAACCTTGATTTGAATTTTATGTGATTAAACAAAAAGTGCGCACTTGTAAGGCTTGCTTGCAGATTCTGCGGCGTATCTACGCCAAATAAAAACGAATGGGTGACATGTTTTATTCATCGACACGATATGACAAATCCTCGATTAGCATTGCTTTTGAACAAGCGTGAACTGTCATATTTTGACATTTCCTTGTGGAGGTGATATCTTTGAATCAAATGTCAGCCAATGTCAAGGCGAGAGAAAGAAAGAAAAACACAAACTTTCGCTTCTAAAGATACACATCCGTTTGCTCGGTTCGGATAGTTTTCCCTTTTCATACTGTCATGTGGAATAAATTAAAAATTCACAACAACAACGATGGGAATTCTAATTGAAATCTTCAGCAGACACACGACTGAGTACGACAATGCCACCTCATTGCAATCTGGTATTCGTTTCGTGTTCTTTGTTTTGGTGTTGCGTTTAAGGAAGTTTACTCGCAGCTAATTAATTTCACAAGCGACAAAAAATGCTAATTGTCTGTGGTCGTTGGTACCAGGCTGTCGTAGTCGTTTGACAGTTTGCTGCTTTGTTTGTTTTGTGTGCGAGCGTTTCTCCGTTGTTGTGTTTCTTTCTTTCTTTCTTTCCGTTCGACTAATCTAATACAATTTGCATGACTGTCACGATGACAGAGTGTCGCTCTGGTTTTGAGGGAAAAAATACGATGATAATGCTTCATTCGCATTCGTGTTGGACGGGTGTCGTTTAACAGTTTCGAGGATTCTCTCAGTTATCAGAAATTTGCAATAATCTTAACCCTTTTGACATTTGACGTCGACTATCTGTCAAAGGCATCGACGGCATTAACGCAGATTAAATACTGTCTGGGATGCAGTGAGCGCTTAATTGACGCTGCAGAGGCTTCTGTTATCAATGTGTTTTCCGTTTTTGTGGTGTGCGCTGTTGGTTCTGGTTAATTAAAGTCTTATTTTTAAGAATCCTGCTTGATTGTGAGTATTTATTCGCATTTACTGTTATTTTTGTTGTTGAGAGCTTCAAGAGTCAGTCAGTTTGTGCGTGGAAATGCGAAGTGAGATTAAGATAATACGAACACGTTTTATTGGCGCCATAAAATCAATGAAAAGTGATTGCGTGAAAAGTGATTGCGCTGCTGGAACTGCTGTTGCTGCTGCTTGCAGTGGCGGCGTGTTCTTTTATTTCAATTTGTGACCGTTGCATGCAGTTCCAGTGTTGTAGAGATTGGATTTTCCTTTATGAGCCAAGGAAGCTGTAGCTATTAAAAGAGAAAGTGCACTTTAGGAGGGATGTAAAATCTTTATCGCGCGTCTCTTAGGGGCCGCGATTTTTGAACATGTACAAGGTGCACCATATTTTATGGCGGTATGCGGTTTTTTTGCTGTATTCCAAGCGATGTGGGCTGTCTGTCGGCAATATTCTTTGAGTCAATTGCACAATTGAAACAAATGCGAAGGTGATTCCACTGACTCCAAAATGCTGAGCGCTGTGACAATACGACACATGTGGGTTCTCGGCAACACTCTCTCGACAACAGTCTCTCGGCAACATTCTCTCGGCAACATTCCCTCGGCAACACTGTCTCGGCAGGACTCTTTCGGCAAAACTATCTCGGCAGAGGGTCCCGGGGCACCACGGGATCACGGGAAATGAGATCGCCGATGAATTTGCTAAACAAGGTTCAGAGGCGGTACTCTCAGGACCTGAACCTGTGTTGGGACTGCCCGCGTCCTTGGTCAGGGCTTCCATCGATGGTTGGACTTTTCGAGAGCACAAGCGCAGGTGGCATGACTCTCCAGCATGTAGACAGACCAAGCGCATGCTCCCCAACGTCTGTAAGAAATCCGCGGCTTTCTTGTTATCTCTTAACAGAAAAGAATGCAGACAACTTAGTGGCGTATTAACGGGGCACTACACCTTCGCCAAACACCTAAGTGTGCTTGGCCTGAGTGATGAAACCCTCTGCGACGCCTGTGGAGAAGACGATGACACTGCAGAGCACTTCCTCTGCCATTGTCTCGCCTTCGCTCGGATCAGGTGACAGTTATTCGTAGCTGACGAGGTGAGAGCTGATGATGTAGGCTCCTAATCACAAAAGCGGCTGCTGGTCTACCTTCGGAAGACCATGAAATTTCAGTAAAAGTAGGTTGCTGCTTGGTGGTACAATGGACCAGTTTTTGAGTCTGAGTGCTCCAGTGTAGTGTGACAAAAGACTATGACAAAAAGAAAAAAAAATTTCGGTAGCACTATCTCGACAACTCTCTCTCGGCAACACTATCTCGGAACGTCTTGGGCATTGATGAACGGCATGTCCCACTGTCCCGAATCCAACAAAATTTGACACCAAACGACGAGTAGTGTTGTCAGACGGTCCTTGTTGGCTACGATATTTTCGACCATATTAACGTTGAGTTTACGCAATTAAACGACTATTTTTAATGTACAGCGCTACTATTTCAGCGCATTGTTTTCGTGGGATCGATGGTTCAAATTGTGTCGTTTCAAAAACATGTCTACTCCAGTCGATCGGCTAGTAAATGTCAAAGTTTTTCAATGTTTATATACCGACATACATTTTGCCGCACCCTGTATTTCTTCCAGATCATTAAAGGAGGCGTCCTAAAAGAACAGGAAAGGGAAATCTTGGGCATTCAACGTCATTTCAATCAACGTCAACGACTGCAGAAACTGCTCCCTTTTAGGTTAGGCTGCAAGTTCTTGCACAGTTTCCGGAAATAGTTTTAAAAATTATGTCTCCTATGCTTTTTAAATCAGTCATGCATTCTTAAAAAAAATGTTTTTCTTTTTTTTTAAATACAGTCGAGTCCGGATACTGCGACGGTCAAGGGACCACTAACCGGACGACGCACAATTTGTATGCAAACGTAACATGTTGTTGTGTCTACGTTGCGGTTGGTCGTTATAAGCGAAGTCGTACTAAATGGATTCTACTGTATTTGACTTAAATTTTTACACACAATTTTGTAACAAACTACAATTTCAAACGTTGTTTTCTCTCTACTGTCTCTTAGTAGTTTGTCTTCGACTGCAATAGACTAAACCCCTCCGAGATATTCGCTTTCGTTTCTGAAAGTTTATACCGCGGTGTCTTGTTTGATTCCGAGTTCGATTTGGAAGGAATGAAATTTATAGTCCATTCCCAGACTGTGACTATGAGCATATTTCACTCGTCCAGTTACTTTTTTTTACATCTCACATCTGATTTAAATTGAACCATAAAATGGTCGTAAACATTCTTTCCAATGCGATCATTGACATCACCGATGAGGGGATAAAGTCGGGGTGTCAACATCATAAATTAAAAGTGAAATGTTGTCTTTGTTTTGTTGAGGCTCTATGTTCTCAGATCATTTCATAGAATGTATAGAAAAATAGAAAGAAGTGTAGCCATTGAAGAAGTAAATATTTTCATAGGCCTCAAGGAATTGATAATTTTTTTCTTGAATTGGGGAAAGGCTTTTACTGTCAGCTGACTTTTATTGTCCTAGGCAATGTCACTTAAGTTTTAGTGGCGGTTTCTCACAAAGGTGAACGCATTTAGACCAAGTGACTGTACAACGGTGGACCTATCTTGGTCTAAGCGCTTTGTCCTGACAGGGGTAGACGTATTTCACCTAGACTAAATCTAGAACTAAATCTAGTTTCTTAGCTTTAAAATAAAATGAGAAATTCTATGAAAATTTAGTAAATTCAAAATATAAGAATAGAAATCTTGGTGGTTGAAGTCAAACGTATTTCAATTTACTTAATCTGTGTTCAAATTTAGACTTCTCTTAAATACACCTTTACAATCATAATTAACTTTAACGTTTCTTTTTTCTTTCTAGGTAAGTTCTGATTTAGTTATCAATTATCCTAAAAAGTAGTAAGTAAACAAAATTGAGTTAATTTCATATTTATTCCATTTTAAACGTTAATTAATTTGGAATAAGAATAAACTAATAAACATATTGATATAAATTTGAATTGTTAAGGTCTGATGAGTGATTTTAAGATCGGGATTTTATTTCAGAAATCTACTGCGTTTTCAGATCTTCAAAATTCGAATGTCCATGATTTACCGTTTTTGGTCAATATCTCCAAAACTGTTAGGCCCAGAATGCTCGAAATGGTTTTGAAATTAAATGCTTTTATGAAGCCAATTTTTTTGTAATTTTTTTCAGAATTTTAAACACTTCGGTTTAGAAATGATTGGGGGGGAGGGCGCATTAAAACCGACTTTGGAACTCCATAATTTTCAAACGGTACTGTGGATTAAAAAGTGTTTAAGCAAACATCCACCTCATTTTAAAATATCTGTCGATTGGCATATCATTCGATGGGGTGCGTCATTGTTTCAAAATACATGAAAACTTTAGCTACACAGGAGACACACCTAAAAGTGGGGCCACTTTTTAAATTTAAGTGCACGGAAAAGTGAGTTATAGGCGTAAAGTACGTAGGTTCAGGTTCAAATTCACGCAAGGAGTAGTTTTGACAGCAAATTCTGGTTTTCAATTAAATTGTTCACAATTTTTTATTGATTCATAAGGTATGCAGTCGTGAACGCCGTGCGATAATGGGTAACTGCGTCGACTCTTATTCTCAAAGACTAGGTTCAATACCTGACACAAAGTGAAAGGGCTTCAATTGCAAGCAATCTTTTGCTGAAGTTGGTCATATTGTTTTATATAAGTAAATGTGTATAAACTGCGTTTATATAGCGCTTGCTTCTTAAGGAATTGAGAAGTCATTGCTTTGTTCTCATAGGTCTTGCAGGCTGAGCACAGAATACAGTCTCACTCAGACTAACATAGGCTTATTGTGGTAGCACGCGGACTTAATCCTAAAATCTCATAAATTAAGCGATTCACATTCATCGCTGTTTGTTATTGCATAATGGGGTTTGACCTCCCTTTCGTACAGTTTTTTGATATAGTTTCGTCTTGTCATAAACTGGTTGTACAATTTATGAATGCTTGGTGTTATTTTGCCGACAGATTATGCAGGCGTACGAACCAAGAAAGTATTTTCCGTAATCACTTTCAACTGCCTTCTGTTAATGGACTTCGGTGTGTTTTCTTTGTATGTTTCAGACCGCTGGCAAGAACTATTATTTTCGAAAGCAGTATCAATTTGGCTGAGAGAACATTTTTAACTCACAAGCCTGTCCGGCCAGCGCGATCTAGCTGCCTTGAGTGCGTCTCAGAGTCGAAGAATCTCCGAGTCGGAGCCAAGTTGTCCAACGCTCTACATGTTAAAGACAAAAATAAGTTAAAGATATCCCCTTTTGGGAGAAATTACGGAACACTCCTAAAGGCCTAATGCGTTGTGAACTCTTCAGATGGTGATGTATGAATTTCTATATGACACATGTCCGCTTCCTTCGCTTTCTTTGTTGTCTGCCATGGGTGACTGAAACAGATTCGGTCGCCTTACCGCACAGACATGACCTACAAATGGCTCATTAAATGCGAAGAACTTTGACCCAGCATGGATGCAGCCATTCACTCAAGACAAACAAGAAAACCAATGAAATGCATGTCTGCATCCTTTGATGTCTTTAATCACCGGATGAGATCTGTTCGCCGAACACAAGCAATTGGGTAATTAAAAGCGAGATTACTCACCCATCCCGGCGGCCATAAATTAAAGACCCTCCTCGTGAATGAAAATGCCAAGAAGGAGAGAGAGAGAGAGGAAGAAAATAACACTCACCACTCACCACTCACCACTCACCACTCACCACTCACCACTCACCACTCACCACTTACCACTTGCTACTTGTGAAGTTGTCTGAATGAATCCCGCGCGGCCTTGGCAACTTTGAAACAAGAACCTCCCAACGCGACCGGCCACGGGGGCCGAGGCCGGCAACAACGCAAAGTCCTTGGCACAAGATCAATTAAAAAAAAACGAATTTTAAGAATTAAGCATAACACTCGTAGAACACAAACAAAAGAAGGAAACAGCAGTTCGGCACTTTTCTCCTCCGAGTGTTTACAAAAGTCAAGGACTTTGCTATTCTCTCCCTCGAGCACGAGCCACATGATTAAGAGGTCCATTTGCCTCCCCGAATTTGCTGTTTATTTAAGAAGAAGCCGAACAAACACACACGCACCCGATCGGATAAACAATTAAAAAGAAATTCCATGGATACCGTGAACTCGGCCATAAATCACAAAAAATTAATTTGAATGCCCGCGCCGCTCGTGAGGGGGTGTCGAGCGCAGTTTGGCCGCCCTCGATGTCACTGCCAAGAGGAGAATACATATCATGGCTAATTGTTTGGCTTTGTCCCATCTTTCATCGCATCTCGTTCGTCTTCGCGTTCGGGGGCACATTTCTATCTAGGAGCGTCTGTGGATGGCACGTGATGGGGGGACGTTCTTAAGTTTTCTTTTCCCTATCTCTCGTTTCCATCGCATCCTCTCTAGGGTGGGTAATAAATTTACAAAAAACTTTTTGTCTCTCCTCGGCGATGGCAAGTGATTTGTAGGCTTTGTTGTCGGCTCTGGTCGCTTCGGTTTTTTTTTTCCTTCGCACAGTCTTACGAGGCCGGGCTGTTGGGATTATATGATACATGACGGTAGTTGGTTGTTCTGTGACGTAAGAGTGTGTTGTGATGTAACGGTGGCATTACGGGCGATGGGCTTAAATCGATTTCTTGTTATGGTTTGAGAGGGTGGTTGGTTGGTTGACAGGATCTAGCGTAAAATTTGAAAGACATGTGACTGCTGATGGCGTGGTGGGTAGTCTCGTGGTGGACTTGTGGCGCCAGACAAGGCCCCAGTTCTGGGTTAGGGTAATTTGAAGTTAATTGAAATTTGATTTGTGGACGTCTTGGTTGAGGACAAGTGAGTGAATGTTACCGCATGTGTTACCGCGTCCCTAGATCTTGGTTTATACACTTTTGTGGGTTGACTTAATCGACTTATTTATAGTGAGGACAAATTCTTGACACTTGGTTAAAGGACCGATTTTGTCTGGGAAGAAAATGGCGGAAAAGAAGGTAAACGAGTTGAAGAGAGATGCTCTACTGCTAGTGGGAGCTGTGTTTTGAAGTTTGGCAAAAAGTAAAGTATCTTGTTTCTAGATTATTGTATTTTTCTTGAGCATCTTATATTTCGGTGGGCGCTGTGGCGTTGTGGGTAGGTGCGTCGACTCCTACGCTTGATGTTGTCTGTTCGATTCCAGAAAAAAAACATCAAACATTTTTTCACGGCTCCACCTCTTTCGAGTCACTGACAATGCTCAAAGAGTTTAACTGTCTAGAAAAAGCTTCTCAATCTCGCCGTTCGGGGTCGGCATTAAACTGTAGGTCCCCTCCAATTGTGAAGGAACAATAGCACGCACAACACGAGTGGTTTGCTGAGAAGCTAGGCCCAGGTCCACCTCGGACTGTAGCGCCGCCATTATTATTATATTATTATCTTATATTTCGCGACCATTTTCTCTTTTTTTTTGAGCATTCTATGTTTATTGAGCATTCTATGTTTATTGAGCATACTATGTTTATTGGGTATTCTATGTTTCTTGAGCATTTTATGATTCTTCAACATTCTATTTTTCCCCATTCTAAGTTTCTTGAGTATTCTATGTTTTTTGAGCATTCTATGTATATCTCAGAATCTCAATTTTTCGAATCAGATCTCTGATGCTAGTCGATTTACCTCCACAAGGTGAAGACCACAGAATAAAGGGTGTTCCGAAATTCATGCGAGATTTGAATTTTGGGTAATTTCCGCTTTACAGTATTGCCATACCAAAAAGGTGCCATGACATAACGCCAAGCGAAATTTGATATGTAGCTTTGTCAAAGTCACTTTCACAAAGCGACATAATGTGAGAAAGAGACATGTCGCCTGGCGTTATGTTCGGGCCCCTACAAAAAAGTGACAGCTAACAGTTCAAGGATTTTAAAAAGTAGCGCTACATGAAATGGAAATGCCTTTTTATTTGTGAGTGATTCTTTTTTAAATGATGAAGGTTTGGCTACAATATTCGTTCAAAATGTGGTCGACATTGATATTTTATCGTCAATTGTTAACAGAATAATTCAGTATTTTAAGGGATGACTCAGTGACTCACTGACTACCTGCCATTCCACAAGACATTTAACAAAAAACATCGAATCAGTGCTATTGAAAGTCCATGTACATAAATTGGGCACCGTGGCGAAGAATTTTAAATTTCGGGAAACTTTCTATAGCGAAAGGTTGTCATCTTCACACGACTACCTCAAGAGCCCTCTGAACTCTTTAAACGGTGACCGGAAATAATGCCGAATGAAATAAGACCAAATTTAATATATTTGATTTGATATTATTTCTTATTTCGTTTTCCGAAACGATGCATAAACAGTGGAATATCAAAACCAACAGCAGCCTCAGACAGGGGGTTGCAGGGGTATAGCATACATATTCCATGGCTTGTTATAAAGGGTGACTAGTTAGCTATGATAGTTTTTCTAATTGTTATGTTGCATCAGCTGTCAAAGTTAGCAATGACATCCAGCTGTCAAAATATTCAGCAACATTTGCCATTTCATCATGCACCGTTTCAAGCTTGCTGAACTTAAAAAAGTATTTAAAAAATACAGTGGACTCTCCCTAAGTCGAACTCTCCCTAAGTCGAATTTCTCTCTAACTCGAAGTTTTTCGCCATATTTTTTTGGCATTCCCCTTAATTTTCCATATAAAAAACTATCCTCTATCCCTTTAACTCGAACTAATTTTGATATCCCGTGAAGATTCGACTTAGGGGGAGTCCACTGTATTATCAAAACTTCGGCTTCGGTATGCGGGCAATTCGTTGCACCGTCTAAAAGTTTGAGCGTGAGTACACTCATTTGGATCTCAAGCTACCAGCCAGACAAAGATTGGCTCGAAATAAAGAAAATATAACCACCGTAGCGGCCAGTATCGAAAGGACCCAGAACTGTCGATTTAGAGCCAATCAGCTCAAATGGGAATCGCTAGAGAGTCAAACCGGCTTATTTTGCGGTAGGATTTTAACCTACATCCTTATAAGATTGATGCAAGAAATGAAGGCGGATGACCATTGAAAATACCGTGAGTTCGATTGGGTGCTGGAAATGTTGGCCTGAGGTCCGGATTTTGTCCAAAATTCATCTGTCCATCTTCTCGGATGGGTGCCATTTTTGGCTCAGCTTCTATGTCAAAAAGAGAAATTGTCTTTATTGGAGCGAACACAATCCACAAGTGTTTGACCAAGCATCAACGCATCCACAAAGATTGACTGTGTGGTGCGGTTTATGGCAAGGCGGCATCTTCGGACATTATTTCTTCCGAAATGAAGAAGGGTACACCGTTATCGCTAATTGTCACAGGTATAGGGCGATGTTAAGGGACTTTCTGTGGCTGGAGCTCAACAACATCGATATATCCGAGCCGTGGTTCTAACAATTTTCGGCTCTGAACCAGTGGGACAACGCAATAGAGGACGTCCACGTCTAAAGTGACCCACCCAATTGGAAAGGGACATCAATCAACTTGTCGTGGACAATTGGCGACAGTGAGCAAAAGATCGTCTGTTGTCCACCCCGAACTGTAGCGCCACTACAAAAAGACGAAGACTCTAACAAGGCGGCGCAAAATGTCATACAAGCGACGCAATGCTCGAAGATGTGAAGGAGAAATTTGGCGACTGGATTATTTCACGACGAGCATTTATCAATTGGAAGTCGGTATCATGCGACTGGACATCACTCAACTATTTTCTCTGGACTTACGTCAAATCCTTATTCTACGCTAACAAGTCAACCACTTTAGATGAGCTCAAGGCCAACATTCGAGACGCTATTGCCGGTATAACACAGCACATATTGGATCGAGTTATCAAAACTGGACCGACCATTGTCGGTGAAGTCGATGCGGCTATATGAATGATCTCCTATTCCATACATATGGCATGAATGCGGCTTCAAAATAAAGCCAGAATCAATTTTATATCTTACACCGTTGTTGTTCCATTTAAATTTCCTTTCCTATCGTTCTTATCTGGTCACCCTGTTTATGCTTCCATTGAATGACGCACTAAAACGATTCTGTAGCATTCTACTTCCAAAATTCCCAAATCACGTGAAATTACTTTTGGGTGTGTCCGGTGGTTGGAACTTGGATTTTGTGACGTCATAGTCACCAGCAGTCGGTTTGTTTTTCGCTGTTTTCTTTTTTTTCGCCAGTCGCCTCCCTTAGTGTCGAACTTCCCCTGTTTAGCGTCCTCTTAAAAAGTCTTTTGTTACACTTTTCTAAAAATTGAAATAACATTTCCCCCTTAATCCGTAAGCTATCCCTTTCATCCTTCAAATCCAACAAAAGTGACCATTCTTTCCCCCATCCATTTCAAACAAAACCTCAATTCCGATGAAAAGCATCAAAATCGGTGCCTTCCACGTCAACCCTTCAACTGACTTTTCTGTAACTTAACTTGTTCACCCCACTGAGTCTAAACCGAATTCCGCCACAAAAGGACCTCCCCATCCTCGTCATTCCAGCTCGTCGCACCCATTGCAGCGAAGGAAACCTTTGAAATCTCTGAATGAATGCACCTGAAATCGCAGTCAATCGGTGTACACAAACAACAGCACACACTTCATGGTCGCTTATTTTAATTAAAAGAAACCCCACAAAGGAATCGACGTTGCCCCTCGAGAAAGGCTGGAGGTGGCGGCGATGCCAAACAGTGTCAAGGAAAAGTGGAAAAACAAAAACCCATCTGGATCAGGCATTCGATACCCTTGTGCATATGCATTCCAAGTCGTCTTTTCATATTTGGCGGAGGTAGGGCGGAAGGCAAACGCCGCCCCTTCCCGTCAAGTGCTTCCACCTGCAGCCGGCGCGGTTAGACGAGCTACCCTTATTCGAGCGATGATTCTTGTGGCGTGCCAGTGGTGCTAGTGCTGGCGACAACAACGGACTCAGCGCTGTAGGCACATGTGGGGGTGAGGGACTCGTGCTCATTTGTATTGCCAAGGACTACAGCCCCCTCAACCGTGGGGGTGGAGAAGATGAAAACAAATACACCAGCGGCTGGGGTTTCTCTTTAATTTTATGTGTGAAATACTTTTAGAAGGATGTTGTCACCTGCTGTTGATGTAGTGCTCGCGTTGAATTATGCCATGAAGACGTTGGATACGACGCGGTGCTGGTGTGGGGGTCACACGTATGCGGAAACCAAGTGAGCCGTACGAGTTCCGAGAGGGAGCTCTTAATGAAGGGACTCCCAGGAACACAGTTGTTTGTCAATAATTCTTAATTAACAAATTTCGTGCGCAATTCCACTCACTTGGTAAACATTGTAATTAATTCAGCAGCACGGAGCGGTTATCCTTGTTGCCATGCCTGTGTCGGGTGCTTAGTCTTCTCGGGTTTATTTTCAGCTAAGCGTGTGTGTGTGGGCGGTCGCGTGGATATGAGCATAATTGAACCAAACTCTGTTATTTTGGAAGGATGACAGGGCGGGAGGCACAGGTGACAGGAATAGAACATGAGAAGTGACACCAGCATGTCACTTTGCTGACACAAATTGGTGTCCTTGTCAGGGTCCCCAGGAGGGGGATGTTCACTGATGGAGGAGTTCATCAGGCGGATTTATTCGTAGGCACAATAACAGATGGGACATGTTCCCCAAATGGAATGTATTAATGGCACGCCATTGGCTCGAAGTTTGGTCAAATTATTGCACTATTATCTTGTGATGAGGGAGAATTTATCTTGGAAATAGTCGACCAAAAGGGGGCGAATGCATGAAACAAAAAAACGCCAGCGGAATAGGACGCCAGAGAGTCGGAGAGTTTTTCTATGTTATCAACGAACAGAGCTGAAACTGGAATTTACTTCCATCCTTCTTTCATATCTGGATCCTGTCACCAGTTGATTAATCCATCGTAAGCATCATCCATCCATCATCCATCCATCCAAAGCAACCAGCTTTATTTCTTGGTAAAGCCTGGGATAAATGTACAGCAATACTGCATGCAGTGATGCGTGCAGCAAATTCACAAAAAAGTACAATAAAACAGACAAGCAGTCAATTTTGACACCTCGTCGCATAAGTTTGCTGTCATTGTGAAAAATTGCATTTGAATTCGGGAAACAAATTCTTTACGGTGTGAATGTGGAAAATCGTAAAAAATTAAAGAAAAAAAAATTACATATTTTTATATCTCTTTTCGACTTAATTTATCATGCTTTCGTGTTGACTTCAAATTATTGTTGACTCAGACGAAACATCAAATCCCGAAATTGTACAAAATTGTACTATATTGCTAATCTACTACAAATTGTGTGCATCAAAAGCAGGAATAGAGACAATTTGCATCAATGCTTGCTTATCTAGTACAATTGACTTGCATGAAAGTTGAAATAGAGACAATTTGCCACTTACGTATGAAGTCAGGTTCTTTCATTTTACTGCATGCAATTTGATACATGTCTGTTTCGAGAATCTGTACGTACAAATGTCCGTCAGCTATTGTGGACAAGTTATCAGTTGAATATCAATTATCTACTTTCCGACCTCATTTCGTAGAATTTTCTTAACAAAACTCTCACGCTTAGGTTGTCAAGGCAATTCTTCTTGCGTTGCTGCATGCGAACATTTGAATGACTTAATGAGATAATTGAGAGAAACTACAAAACGGCGCTGTAAAGATGGCCAACAGCAGATCACTCACATTTGCTGTCGTGTCATTCGATTTTGAAGATTGTGACCTTCATGGGACTTTAACCACTTTGCTCAAATTCAATTATTCTGAGCTTATTTCTCAAGAATCACTCTTGGGTTTTCTGAACTTGAACGTCGACAATTTTAGGGATTAACAAAGCCATTAAATGCAGAAAATACAAGATTCCACCTTTCAACCCTCCTTCACTGCGTGGCATAAAGTTATAGACAGATCTAAGTTCTTGGACCTCATCTTAGACTGAACATTTTACTGGAAATCCGACATCATAGAGCTAATCAAGGAAGTTGTTGCAAAACCCACCGAAAGGGGACTATAGCCATAAATAGCATACCGATTGTACACAGCAGAAGTCTTCTTCTTCTTCTTAGGGCGCTACAGTCCGAGGTGGACATGGGCCTCACTCAACATGCCTCTCCAGCCAGTACGATCTTTCGCCAGCTGTCTCCAGTTTCGCACACCAAGCCGGCCGAGGTCCTCTTCGACTAGTGTGCGCCACCTTGTACGTGGACGTCCTCTGTTGCGTTGTCCCACAGGCTCAGAGTCGAAGACTCTTCGGTCCGGATCTAAGTTGTCCATACGCTCCACATGGCCTAGCCATCTTAGGCGTTGGATTCGTAGATGCCTGGCTAGACTCATGTCGTTGTACAACCCATACAGTTCGTGGTTGAACCTTCTTCTCCAAATGCCATCAACGCAAACAGGACCAAAGACCGCGCGTAAAACTTTTCTCTCGAAAAGACCAAGAGACTGTTCATCCGCTTGGGATATTGTCCATGGCTCTGCGCCGTACAGCAGGACTGGGATGATAAAGGTCTTGTAAACAGTCAGCTTGGTCTTCCGAGAAAGGGCTCTATTACTCCATTGCCTTTTGAGACCAAAAAAACAGCGGTTGGCAAGAGTTATTCTGCGTTTGATCTCAGTACTGATGTTGTTTGTATTGTTTACCGCGGAGCCAAGGTAGACGAAGTCATTAACTACCTCAAAGTTATAGCTGCCTATGGTGACGTTCTGGCCAAGTCGTCGATGTTGTGCGTCCTTTCTCGATGACAGCATATACCTTGTTTCGCCCTCGTTTACCGCCAGACCCATTTTAGCCGCTTCCGTTTCAATGCCAGCAAACGCATCATTGACGGCTCGCTGTGTTCGCCCAATTACGTCAATGTCATCCGCGTAGGCTAGCAGTTGAACGGACTTTTGGAAGATCGTGCCTCTTGTGTTGGCCAGTGAGTTTTGCACGATCTTTTCAAGAACGATGTTAAAGAAATCACATGACAGTGCGTCGCTTTGTCTAAAACTTTTTTTGACATTGAAGGTCTCGGTGAGTTCGTTACCGACCTTGATGGAGCAGCGAGAGTTCTTCATCGTCATCCTGCTCAGTCTGACGAGTTTGGCAGGAATATCAAAACTAGACATGGCGCTGTATAGCTCGTCTTTATGCTCGTCATATGCGGCCTTGAAATCGACAAATAGGTGGTGTGTTTCGATTTGCATTTCTTGGGTCTTCTCCAGGATCTGCCGCAGTGTGAAGATTTGATCGATGGTGGACTTCCCGGGCCTGAAACCACACTGATAATGACCTATCAGTTTGTTCAGAAATGATTTCAGGAGTTCACACAAAACGGCAGAGAAGATCTTATAGGCGATGTTAAGGAGACTTATCCCTCGATAGTTGGCGCAGTCAAAAGGGTCTCCTTTCTTGTGGATCAAAACGATACTGAGATTCCACTCATCGGGCATGCTTTCCTCCGATGAGCTGGTGCATGCGCCCTACCAGATCACCTCCAGCTGCTTTAAACATTTCGGCGGGCAGACTATCTGCAACAGCAGCTTTATTAGACTTCAGTCTCGATATCGCTATCTTGACTTCGTCTGTATCGGGGGGACGGTATTCGCTTCTATCATCGTCCGTTGTGTTGAGTGGAACATTCTGCCTGACAGCGGTTTTTGTGTCCTCATCCCCGTTTAAATGTCTGCAGAAATGACTTTTCCAAATTCTCACCTCGTGCCCTTTCTTTTTCTTCCTGAGAAGCCGGTTCTCTTCCCTTTTTCTCTGTTCGTAGAGCTCACGAACAGCTTTCGTAGTTTGATGCTGCGTTGCCTTGTAGGCTTCTTGCTTTGCTGCTTGTGCCTACCTGCACTCGTTGTCAAACCAGGGGTTTTTGCCTAGGTGGTGTTTTAAAACCCAGCACATCAGTAGCGGCTTCTCTGATGACTTTTTGCCAACGTTTCCATTCTCCGTCTATTGTTAGTGCAGGTGACGTCGAACTTTCAGAGAGTTTCAGGGAGACTCGATCGGCAAAGTTCCTGGCAGTCTGTTGCGATTGTAGCTTTTCGACGTCAAACCGTGGTTGTCTTCGTGTCATTTAATACCATACAATTTTGATTACCAAACTTCTTATACAAACAATTTTTAAAGCAACTGTCACATAAAATGACAATTGCCCAGAATCTCTTGACGTTTGTATCTTAAGTCATCGACCAATTCAAAACCTGACTGAAGTACCTGTTATGCATGTTCTTTCATGTAAGCCAACTCGGGAAAAGAACTCGTTTATCCACTTAAACCTCTAACTTCGTAAATCATTCTCAGCTGGACACTCGGGAATTACCCGTGACTGTCGGGTCTCATTATCATTGCCAGCTGATGGCCGTTTTTTTGCTTTCATCCATTTCGCCTTCGATCTCTTTGAAACCATCCGATTACAAGAATTTAATAAATTTTTACCGATTCCGCTACATTAACCAGGCGTTTATCGTAATGCGTCATTTGCCATTCAAACTCGATTAACCAATAATTAGCAAACATAAACAAGAAAATAGAACCAAAAAAATATGAACAAAACAAAGCAAAAAAAAAAGTAAACAAACAAATTTTGTTGAATCACGAAAACCCCACAAACCGGTTCGTTGGCTCATTATTTCTTCCAATTCATTCACTCGCAGAGACGTTTCGTAAAAGAGCGCTCATGTTATGTCACTTCGGATAGAAATTGGCACAAAAGGTTCTCGTTTCTTTCTATTCGCCGTGTTTCGTAATCAATTGAAAACCGTTACTTGCCGAACATAAGCGAAATAAATGAGATGAAAGAAAACCCGGACAAAAAAAAAAGCGCTACACTTTGCGAACGCAGCCTTTCGACAAATCGAATTGAATGGATTTGTAAGCACTTTACTTGTCATGCTTCCTGACGCCTGTTTAGAGACGCTTTTGTGCTGGCGTTTCGGCGCCTATGCACTTCCGATTTTCATCGAACAAGAGCCGGAGTTACGTAACCGGGAGGAATCCGATTATGGCCGGCTGTTTATTTTTGAATTATGTGCGGTGCGACGGTATTTTCTCTTCTGTTGCCTAATTGAAAGATGTCTTTGTCGGAGACGGAGGAAGTGGGCAGAGATTAGATTTTTTTTTCGTTGAAATCGATTATTCTCGTGTGAATAGAGGAAATTTCCCACAACCCATCAATCTGTGTGCATAGTCCGGGGTAATTAGCATTTTGTGAGATACAGAGATTACCGTGTCGGTTAATTATAGAAGAGAACCGATGGACTTAATAGCGACAGACAGGCGGATAGATCGAGCGGTTTCTATGGCGATGGAGCACGATCGAGTGTGGAGTGACATGAGAACCCTAATGTCTTGCCTGTCATGTTCACGTTGGAGTGCAACGGGCCGCACTGGAATGCAGAGTAGGTGCAAAGGTGTGCCACGATCAATTATAGTCATTAGATTCTAAATTCGTGATTGCAAATTGTCAGTGGGTTGAGTTGCGAATGGTTGTGCTTGTGAGGGAGAATCTCTAAGTCGAACTGCATTTGTCAATGGTTCAGTTGGTGAAGGGTGCTGTCAGCCTGGCACTTGTCAAAATGACAAGCAGTTATCTGGTCACATTAAGAGTGTTGTCAAAGTCAAAGACTATCAGCGTAAAAAAAGAAAAAAGATCAGCTAAAGCTGATTTCTGTCAATTATCAGCAGAATCTTAAGACTTTTTTTAACATATGCAGGTCTTTCTCCGCTAGCAGGAGATCTAAAACTTATTTAGTCCTACAGGTTTGAGCTTTATTTCCAACGAATCGGTATGTTGCCTAGGGATATCAATCTTGTCATGCTTCAGTGAGTACTGTCATGCACAATGGATCCTTCTCGATCTTTGAACATCCCCCTACTTAAGTGACATCCACATATACGTAATACTGTGAGTATTCTAGAGGGCAATCGCGAAAAAACGAGCCAGACACAAACCTGACAATCGTGCCGGCTTGGTGTGCGAAACTGGAGACAGCTGGCGAAATATCGTGCTGGCTGGAGAGGCATGTTGAGTGAGGCCCAGGTCCACCTCGGACTGTAGCGCCCTAAGAAGAAGAAGAAGAAGAAGAAGAAATGACAGTTTATTTGAAGGTCGCTTTTGACAGTTGTACTCTTTGAACATTGCCAGGGACTCGGAAGATGTGAAGCCGTTTTTTTTGTCAGTTTTAGGAATTGAATCCAGACTTTTAGAATAGGAGTCGACGCACTGACCCACCAGACTGTCATTAAAATTCAGAAAATACGGGCCTTTTATGAAAAAGCCAAAAGTCTGGAAGCAGCCTTTAAGGAAAACACATAGACTTTTCGAAACCGTAAGTAGAAATCTTTTTACCGGCCCGCAGGGAATAGTTGATGTATTCACGCCTTATTCGATATGGACAAGCCTTCGCTGATTTCACTTCAAATATATGCAGATAAAACTGCTAAAGTCAAACTCCTGGCCATACTTCCCCCATACCCCATGAAGCAAACATATACAAATCTGAAAGAATATTCCATTGGCAACGCTTCGTTACTCCTCGCCGATCCGTAAAATCATCTGAATTTGTTTTCCAAACTCAAAACATCAACATTTGTGCACTTTGATATATTTTCTTCCGCCTTTTGAATGTCTTCTAATCTATTTTTTTTCTTTTTGTCTCTTTTCAGGTAAGTTTCCGAAATATCTTAGACTAATCTGAAATTAGTAAGTATGTCAGTCCTCTACACAAACTCATCTCATCACTCCAAACCAAGAACAGGGATATTTTATCACACTCCTCTTGTTGAACACTCTCATCACTGATGCATCAAATAATCCCTTTCAAAACACATTCCGCTTGTGTTCACCTCAAGCCCCACTAAATTTTGAATATTATTCCCGTTTATGATTCAACTTTTATGACTCAATACGAACGAAGTGTGGGCAGGCTAACTTTATGACGGACGTTTATTTATTAGTTTGCCCCGCCTGAACGCACCCGTGCACAAGAGGAAAAAAAAGTATATGTGTGCCATGACTTTTGGAGTTAGGATTTGCTTGGTTTTAGGACCCATTACCATTTTTAAAGGGGTTCCTCATAAACCAACTCCATCCCAAAAATGGGTTTATGGGGCTGTGATATGTTCAGGCTTCTCGATAAAAGGCGTCCCTTACGAAGGTTTTGAGGTATCGTTACGATTACTCGTGCCTAATAAGCCTTGGATTAAGATAAAATAAACATCAGAAGCCTAGGAAAAGTGTGGAAACTTATACTTTTCAGATCATGGAGTTGCATCGGGTAGTAAAAATAAATGTTTTATCCTTTTTTTGGTTTAAATTGCATGTTTACGTGGAAAAGAGGAACATTATCTTGGGGTTCGATGGAAAAAGGGAGCTACGAAATGGGCTGACTTGAAAGGGATTGACTTTTAAGGAAGGGGTATCAGAAGGTCGTTGAAAAGGAAGTCTTTACAGGGCCATTTAGAAAATTGTTTCCATGTTCCCTTAAAAGCCCTTATAGTTTATGAGATGAAAAGTCTGTGGCGATTTGTGTATCTAGACAACTAACGTACAGATGTCAGCACCATCGACTAGAACTTCAACATCACTAGCGCCACTGCGTCAAATTCAAGAAACCCTACATTCATACATTTAAATTTTTTGTAATATTGGTAATATTTGTAATATATAACGACGCCAGAAAATAAAGATTATTCTAGAGTTAACCGCGTCCATAACAGTGTATCCACAAGTCCAAAGAGTTTGATTAGCTTTTGAAGTAGCTGAAGAAAATTAAGTGGCGCTACTGTCCGCGATTAACATGAGCCAACAGGCTCGCTTCCTAACACGATCTCTCACTAGATGCCTCTGTTAGGTAAGGGCTATCTTAACTTATGTGCGCCACATTAATGGCTGAAGCACAATAGTGCAATTTAATTCTTTAACGTTCAATTGTTTGACCAGAATATTTTTTGAATTGACATTTCAGAAATGAAAACAGCTGTGCGTTAATGCACACCCTCCGTAACATGAAGTCGGCTAGCGCAACGCACTGTTGTGTTTCAGCCTTAAACGTGGTCGTCTTACAAATTACCAATATGTACGTTCTACATGACCTAGTCCCCGTACGCACTGTCTCCGTATCTGTCAAACTAGAGTCCAATCTCTGTACACTCCACTTATACAGCGTGACCAGATAAGAACGACAGCAAAAAAAATAAAAATTAAAACACAACGGTGTCAGATATACAATTTATTCTGACTTTATCTTGAAGCTACATTCATGCCATTCTGTGTGGAATAAACCATCGTTTATTTAATGGCCGCCTCGGCTTTGTTGTCAATGCCTCAACGGGTCGGTCTAATTTTTGATAACTCCGTCCAATATGCGCGACGTCATTCCGGCACTATCGTCTCGAATGTTGGCCTTGAGTTCGTCCAAAGTGGTTGTCTTGTAAGCGTAGACTACGGACTTGACGTAGCTCCAGAGAAAATAATCGATCGAGGTGTCAAGTCGCATGATCCCGACGGTCAATTGATGAAGGCTCGCCGTGAGATGACCCAGTCGTCATACTTCTTGACAACTTCGACCGTTGTGTTGTTCGTATGTCATGTAGTGCTGCCTTGTTAGAACCTTGTTCTTTTTCTTGCGTCGCTACAGTACGGCGTCGACCTGGGCCTTAACCAACAAACCTCTTCTGCTAGCATGATTTTTTGCTAGCTGTCGCCAATTGTGCACTTCAAGTTGGTTGAGGTCTCTCTGCACTTGATTGCACTACCTTAGACGTGGACGTCCTCTGTTGTCTTGTCCCACAGGCTCAGAGTCGAAGATTATTGGAACCACAGCTGGGATATATCGATTTTGTCCAGTTCTGGCCACAGAAAGTCGGTTAACGTCGCTCTATACCTGAGACCATTGACGGTAGCGGTGTCTCCTTCCGTCCTTTTTGAAAGAAATAAGGTCCGAAAATGTGGGCGCCGTGGCGTAATGTGTAGGTGCGTCGAGATCTTTTTTAGGTGCGTCGACTCCTATGCTCGACTTTCTCGGTTCGATTCCAGAAAAAACACCTACATTTTTTTCACGGCTCCACCTCTTTCGAGTCACTCACAATGCTCAAGGAGTATAACTGTCTAGAAGAAGCTTCTCAATATCGCCGTTCGGAGTCGGCATCAAACTGTAGGTACCCTACATTCGTGAGAGAACAAAACACGCACAACACGAGTGGTTGGCCGATAAACTAGGCCCAGGGCCACCTCGGACTGTAGCGCCGCCATTATTATTATTAAGGTCCGAAAGTGCCGTCTTGCCATGCACCACACCAAGCAGTCAATCTTTGCGGATGCATTGATGCTTAGTCGAACACTTGTAGACTGTGGTCGCTCCAATGAAGGTAATTTCGCTTGGTGACATACCCGCTGAGGCAAAAATGGGCCTCGTCCGAGAAGATGATTTTTTGACCAAAATCCGGACCTCCGGCCAACATTTCAAGCTCGTCCGGCTTCAATTCTTGCGTGAGCACAATCTTATACGGATGAAGGACCAAATCCAACTGCAAAATAAGCCGAGTTGACTCCCTGGCGATGCCCGATCCAGCCGGTCGGCGCCGAATAGACATTTCTACCTGTTCTTCCACACTGTTCGATACCGCGGCTATGTTTTCTTAATTTCGCACCAATCTCTGTCTGATTGGTGGCTAAAGGTCCAAAAGAGTGTCCTTACGCCCAACTTTTCCACAAAGCGATAAATTGCCTGCATACTGAAGCCATGATGCCGGCCGACCTCTAAAGAAATTCACGTTGCGTATTTACAACTAATCCGGATTTACAACTAATCCGGAGTTACAATTAATCCGGATTTACAACTAATCCGGAGTTACAATTAATCCGGATTTACAACTAATCCGGATTTTCGATAAAATTTTTTTATAATTTCCGCACGTTCGGCAATCATGAAACGATGCATGATGAAATGGCAAACCTTACTGAATATTTTGACAGTCCCAAGTCATTGATAACTTTGACAACTGCTGAAACAGAAGAATTGCAAAAAACTATCATTGTCATCTGGTCACCCTTTATTTGTCAGGGTTGTTCATTGAATTCCTTGTTTTTCGAAAACAATGTTGTTGAAGGCTGGACCTAAAAATTGATCACTTTGTCGACCCATGAATTGGTATATCCAGCACAAAATCTCAGACCTTAACGTTTTATCGTCCGTTGTGCTCAGTTTTGGGGTTTGGTCAGGGTTGTCACGGAGTATTCTTCATTTTTTTGTTGCTTTAATTGTGCTTCTTGCCAATGTCCAGACGTTTTTTCAGGTTTCTGAAAACCCAAAAAATAGGTTGACAATTTTTTTAAAAGGGATTAGAGTCTCAAAACAGAAATTAATCAACCGCCTATTCTGCACACGCTAGTAAAGCTGTTTAAAGCACGTAATCCGTTCCCAAAAATTCGAATATCCTTTCTGTATCCCCTTGTGAATAACATGAACGATTGCGATTACCTAAGCGATGGTTCGGAATGAATTGCCTCATTCGAAAACTGTATTTGACAGTATTGGAATCCTGAACAATTCCTTGTTACGTTATACACTTTTCGAACACATCCCCTTTGACAGTGATTGATGAATGAAAGCAAAATCAATCGAATACGGGATTCAGCAGAGAGGAAAATCTTATGAAATCTATTGTATAACCGCATCCGTCCCCGTATTTCCTTACCTCCGACTAGAACTATTTCCTTTTCCGTTGTCTGTTCGTGACATTTCCGTTTGCCACTTAGACGTCGAGGTTGTCTCAATTTCCTTAAAAAACACGTGTTTGCTTGCGTTTAATAAGATTAAGCACTTCGAGGCATGAAGAGAAATATGAACTTTCACACTCTTCCGCGTTTGAATTTCTTATCGCCATCTTATGGCACCGTTCAGTCGTGTGACGTCTTCCGTGTTCAGGTACTTAGTGCTCACTTTGCTGTCACTACGGTTGTTCCCTTTGACATGTCGTTCTCCCCTGATTAGACCCGACAGTGTTTGGCTTTTGCATATCTGTCGACTGGATTGTGCGCTTGTCTGGAAGAATATGGAAAGTGTCCCCGGGGGTCTGTGTCACGTGTGACATCTCACGGCCACATCCCCACATATTTGCCACAAATTCGTAAACGAAACCATTGCCGGAGGGGACTTCTGTTGAATCAGTGGTGTAGCACAGAGGGTTCTTTGTTTCACCTCCAGCCTTGAATGGGCCTTAAAGTATCAGTTGAAAGCTCTCGCATGTGTCCCCCCCACCCTCGGTCTTTTTCTCGTTTGCGCAACAAATTAATTAACACGAATTGAATGCATACGGCAAACATTTGTGTTGCCTGGGATTGTATTCCAATTATAATTGAATCCAGCGGGGTTAGTTGGCGGTAATTAAGTTTACGTAACCCATTGTAAGCCGCTTAGCGAGTGTGCATGGCTTTTCATTCGATAATTGGCGACGAAATTTGAGGAAAATCCCGGCCGCAAATGAGGAGAGAAAAATTGTCAGCCTCCCCACTCACCTTTCTCTTGTGGGAAAAAACGTCTCTCGCTCTGGCGTTGTGCTATACCACGTCAGGTGTATTCACAGAATCGATTATTATCGACATTCGATTGCGGTTTGCATATACGCGGAGCATGGCACGGCGTGGACCAGAGGTGACTTTCATTTCGTTGTGTTCTAATGACGCATCGTGCTGCATGAGTCACAAGTCTGTTCCATCCACGCACAGTTCGGGGTTTGGTCGGTTGATCTCACAAACCGGAATGATTGGCTCATCAATTGAGCTCGTTGGAGCAAAGGTCTTCGCATAAGTCACGGTTAATTCCTCTTAGCTGTTTGTTTATGGGTCGGTGCGTTTGTATCAAATGAAATTTTTGTCATCGGAAAATGTTGGAGTCGTAACAGATGTCAATTGTCTACAGGTTTTCAGATTTTTTCTTGATAAATCCTATTAACATATCTCAGGGGACAGACTTTTGGTGTGCCTTAAGATCTGTATTTAACGCTGACATTTACAGAGATGATTTGAGATTGAGGTTGTTTCTATTTCTGGATAAGTTGAAGTTTTCAGTAAAACTATAGAACATGATTGTAAGTGGACACATGTGTTATCTTTATTTCTAATTTTGATGCAATCCAATTGTAGTAGATCAGCAAGCAGTGATCCAAATTGTCTCTATTTCTGTTTTTGATGCAACCCGGTTGTAGCAGAAAAGCAAGCTTTGATGAAAGTTGTCTACATTTCTGTTTTTGATGCAAGCCAATTGTAGTAGATAGCAAGCAGTGATCGAAATTGTCTCTATTTCTGTTTTTGATGCAAGCCAATTGTTGTAGATCAGCGAGTTGCTTCCATTTCTAATTTTGATGCACGAAATTTGTAGTAGATCATCAAGAGAGTACAATTTGGAGCAATTTTGGGATTTGACGTTTCAGTGACTGTTGGCATGTCCTTAGTATGAATAGTTTAGTCCTGACTAATCATCCAGTCAGCCGCTTATTGCAAAGAGGAAAAAACATTCTGAATCTTCGTTTGGTTGGACTTAAGGGTCAACTACAGTGTCCGTACGAAAGCTTAAGAGTGCTAAAGCAACCAAGCGAACACAAACAAATCATACCCTGCGACCATAGTAACCGCTTCGCTTAGTTTCGTTAAGTTCGTTGACTTTTGCCTACCTACGCTGGAGCGAAATAAATCCCTCTCTACTCGTACTCATGGAAATGCCAGATGACAGAAGAATTCTCCCTCCGTTTCCGTAGGCAATTATGGACACTTTAAAGTTTGACGATGCTTCTGCATACTTTACGTTTAGTTTTGACATAAACTTAACGAACGACCATTGGCTCAGAAATTTCATTCGACACAAACTAGAAAATGTATCCCACTCTTTAAACAGAATCGAGGAATCCCCTTGCCCCTTCTTGACACACGACTGACTTTAATTCGATCATCAATTGTGTGCTCCCACCCTGTAAAACGACAGTGACTTCCAGATCTCCTATCGAACCCATCAGTCAGCATTTTCGAACACCACTTGTGTGGTGCTGCAATTTTGGCAAGTGCTCTTGCAACTGCACGCCGTTCTCATGGCGCGCGCACAGCTCGGCATCTCGGTCTAAATTAGAAACCCCGTGTCCATAGAACCCCCAAGCGGGGGGGATTGTGCAGTTCCACGTTTGCGATTCGTGCTCGCTCGAGTGCGTCTAAAGCGTGTGCGACTCTGACATGAATCCACTGGTGGAATTGATTTCGATTCCACTCCCGTGCATATGGAAATTCAATTTCAATTTAATCGTGTGCGCGTTTGTGTGTGCATCTGTGGGGTTTATTTGTTTTCGAAAAGGCCAGGGTTCTGCGCAATTGAATTCGCAGCAAAGAACGATGACCGGGCCAGCATCGCATTGTCGGCGCGCCGCACAAACTAAACCCACAGCTAGTCACGTTCAAATGCAAGTGAGAGACGCGACACAAAGATTTGCGCGTCACTAAAAATAGCCGATAGATGCTGGCAGAGGCAGCGGCAAAGCTAAGCTTGTGTGTGCTTTAAATTAGAATTTATTGCGCGTTTTGTTTAGTTAAAATGATAAATTCAATTCAACTGGGATTTATTTTTGGTCACAAATAAATCGACGCGCCGCCGGCGGCGGTGTGATGGCCAGAGACCACGGGTATGTTCACTGACACTGCACTCGATTGGGATCGTTCACAAGGAAAGACGAAGAGGAGAAGTTTTGCGGTACTGCTTGGCACCGGTCGCTCGGTGGGGTTTTTGTTTCGCTTCCGACGACGCCCCGGTGGGGTTGCCTTGAACTCCTTTGCGATTTTGGGGTGAGATTAGAAATAAACTCTCGGAGTTTGTGCTAATTTAGACGTTTAAACAATTTGTAAAGGCGCCAATTGAATCAAATTCTGCATTTTTTTGCGGCGGCGGTGGGGGGATGTGGTGACAGGAATATGGTGGCGACTGTGGAGCGAACTAGAGACTTTATTGTTTGCGGTGAAATGTTTAGTTTTGATTATTTATTGCGATAAGTCGGGTGAAATATTGTTTGTTTGGGCACAAACAGACGTCAGAGAAATTCCTCAAAGACACGGCACACGAAATTGGCTGTGTTTTGGTGTGTGGACTCGAGGCGTATTGACGGAGGTGTGTAATTTTGCTTATTTTTCCCGTGGCAATTGGGAAGTGTTTACGTGGAAATTTGGCGAAGTTAATAATTTGAAGTGAAACAAAGCAGAAATCGGTGAACAAGCTTTGGAGTCTGAAACGTCAATTAAGTGAGTACACTTCACGAACACATCCGCTCTTATTAAGGTTGCAGGGTGGCATGGTAATTAAGTGGATATTAATATTTTTGGGGTATTTTGAATGGACTTTTGCGTTTTCAAGCCTTTTTGTCGTTTGGAAGCTCTTGATATAATGCCTTAGTCCACATTATTTGTCCTGAGACAACTGTGTTCACGTCGCTGATTTGCAAAATTCATGCGTTCGAGTTTTTAACACGTTGTGTGCCACATAAGACCACTTTGGTCTCACACGAATTTGGGCTTGCTGTGCCGCGTGAGACCAGAGTGTATTCGAAATGTCATTAAAAAAATCCGTGGCCTGTGGGGACAGTTTTTCGGATTGTATGGTGGCACTCAACGTGTTAAAATTAAGCACGTATATCCGCTTCACTTTTTCAGGCCCCTGATGAAAGATAGGCACCCTTTTTCTAGGTTAGGGGACTGCCAGTGAATTCACCAGCACACCTAGACCATGTTGGTCCATTGTGATGCCAACAGTCAGACTACTACCACTGATCGACCACTCCAGTGGTGGTGTCGTTAATTTGATCCCAATGGCAACTGGTGACTGAACCAGATTTGAAAAACCGGATAAAAGCGTATTAACTTTGATTTCACTGGGATTCGAACCTGGGAACCCGCTTGTAGTAGAACAGCAAGCATTGATGCAAGTTGTTTACATTTCTGTTTTTGATGCAAGCCACTTGTAGTAGATCAGCAATCATTGATCCAAAATGTCTCTGTTTCTGTTTTTGATGCAAGCCAATTGTTGTAGATCAGCAAATTGCTTCCATTTCTTATTTTGATGCACGAAATTTGTAGTAGATCCTTAAGAGAGTATAATTTGGAGCAATTTTGGGACTTGGCGCCACCCAGCCGTAGCTGCTGTTCGAATTGTCTTTAGAATTAAGCGCGTATTTCTACTTCACTGCTTAAGTTCCTGACAAGAGTTAGATATAAGTCACTTTTTGGTCCCACTTTCTAAGTCTTTTGAGTCTTTTTGTCTCCAAAAGTGTCTCTTGGCAGAAAATGTCATTCGAAACTGACAGAACCAGCTGCCTATTAAAAATAGACTTTTACAGAAAATTCTAGAGTGAAAAGAGGCTACGATAATAATAATAATGGCGGCGCTACAGTCCGAGGTGGACCTGGGCCTAGCTTCTCAGCAACCACTCGTGTTGTACATGCTATTGTTCTCTCACGAGAGGAGGGGTGTACAGTTTAATGCCGGCTCCGAACGGCGAGATTGAGAAGCTCTTTCGAGACAGTTATACTCTTTGAGCATTGTCAGTGACACGAAAGAGGTGGAGCCGTGAATAATTTTTTTTTTTTGAAAAATTGTTTGTCTGAACTTGGAATCGAACCTAGACTGTGAAAGTCTAATGCACATGGGTCGACGCACGAGCCCACACGGTCACGGCACCCATGTTTTGACATAATTATCTTCATTTGTGATTCTTGCTGAAGTCAAAAAAGTCATTAACACGGCCTAGCGTTCCCCATTCTATTTATCATTTAAAAAATTCTGAGTCACCCCTTAAAGATGACAAAATTAAGTTCACGACCGCTGCTGATGCCACTTTTGTCAACATTTTTGAAGACATTATTTGTTCTGAATCAATCTTCAGGCATAAACGCAAATATTCAAATGAGAATGCTGAATGACACCACACAGGAAAATGTTTGTTTTTGAGATTGTGGGCGGTATTTTCTTTGATGTACCTGCGAGTAAAATGTTTGCCTTGTTGAACTAAGATAATGCTTGGCATGTTTTCCACATATCAGCTTTGCTTCAAAATATTATTCACACTTTGCATCACGTCACTTGGAATATCCGTAAATTGTTCTGTGCTTTGTTTATGAAACGTTACTCATTTATCAAGATTGTGGGTTTTCTTATTTTGCTTTTTTGTGGGTCTACAGTCTGGGGTGGGCCAATAAACCTCTCCAGCTAACACGATCTTTTGCTGAATTATGGGTTTTCACGTGGGTCAAAAATCAGCAAATTTGTATCAACTGAAGCAGAAAGTCGTAAATTTGTGCGAGTACAGTCGACTCCCTCTAAGTCGAATTTTCACGGGATATAAAAATTAGTTCGATTTAGAGGAAGTTCGACTTAGAGGATGGTTTTTGTATGGAAAATGAGAGTAATGCCAAAATAAATATGGCGAAAAAATTCGAGTTAGAGCGAAATTCGACTTAGAGGGAGTCGACTGTATTATATATATATTCTTTTATTTTATTATTGTACCTATGCACAAAATAGGTCGAAATCTTATTTTTTAGGGCTACTGTCCGGGGTCTTTGCGAGCAGTCTCCAATACCAAGTTGGTTGATGTCCTTTTTTAACTGTGAATGCCACATCTAGCCTCTAGTGTCCTGTATATCGTTGTCTAAAAGGATCAGGGTCGAAGATGGACATTTCTTATTTTATTTCTGTGAACAGAAGGAACGGGGGCTGTTCGATAAGTCGGTGACCCTGGTGCAAGTCATCAGTAGACGGCTTTTAAGTACGATAACGTCTTCATTATTCATCTTTCTACTCTGGCGCTTCATTATTTAGAAAAAATTAGGGAAGATATATGGAGAATTGAGCGCCATGGCGTATTGGGTAGGTGCGTTGATTCTTCCGCTCGAGGTCTAAGGTTCGAATCTCGAAAAAAACACCTAACATTTTTTCACGGCTCCGCCTTTCGAGTCGCTGACAATGTTCAAAGAGTAAAACTGTCTGGAAAAAGCTTCTCAAAATCGCCGTTCGGAGTCGGCATTCAACTGTAGGTCCCCTCCACTCGTGAGAGAACAATAGCACGTGTTGTGCGAGTGGTTGCTGAGAAGCTAGGTCCAGGTCCACCTCGGACTGTAGCGCCGCCATTATTATTATTATTATTACTTTGTAGACGGAACCTTAAAAATTAGGGAAGATATATGGGCGCCGTGGCGTAGTGGGTAGGTGCATCGACTCCTACGCTCGAGGTCGTCGGTTCGAATCTCGAAAAAAAACATCAAACATTTTTTCACGGCTCCACCTCTTTCGAGTTACTGACAATGCTCAAAGAGTATAACTGTCTAGAAAAAGCTTCTCAATCTCGCGGTTCGGAGTCGGCATTAAACTGTAGGTCCCCCCCACTCGTGAGAGAACAATAGCACGCACAACACGAGTGGTTGCTGAGAAGCTAGGCCCAGGTCCACCTCGGACTGTAGCGCCGCCATTATTATATTATTATATGGAGAATTGACGTGTATGATTCAACAGATTTTCAAGTATGTATTTGAACGAATGAACATCATGCAAAGGAATGGTGCAATATTTGCAGCAGTACCAAAATCAAGCAGATCCCTGTTCACACCAGTATCACCATACAAAACGGTGGTGTTTACAAAAGAGCACATTCATTATACAGTTTGTTGAGTATATGCCAACACAGCTCGAAAATGTGGAAAATGAGTGATCAATTGAACAAGAACAACCCTTGGTGTGTCCAAACCTTGGATGCCTTTCAGCCTTGAAGGTCCTGGACATGCTGCCGCGAGTCTCCTTAGGCTGCGGCCACGCAATGAGCGACGAGCGATAGAGCGACGAGCGATTGAGCGACGAGCGATTGAGCGACGAGCGATTGAGCGACGAGCGATAGAGCGACGCAAACAAATTAAAACACATGAAATCATACAAAGGTGGCTACGTACAGTCAGGAACGTATGAATGAATGTTCGTATGAAACTGAATGTTCCTGACTGTAAGCACTGAGCGATTTGCGATTTTTTTAAGCGACATATCGACGTCGCTCGGCAACCTGTTTCTGTTTTAATATTTTAGTCGATCGCTGAGCAACGATATAAGATCATATAAGAAACTAAACGTAGAAAGTTTGATTTCAGCTGTTCAAAACCGCCCAGTTCTATGGAAGGACAGCCACAAGGATTATGAAAATAAAGATTTCACCGAAAAGCAGTGGAATGAAGTTGGACACATTTGTAATTGTATTTTTGAAATGATGAGCTTCGTAAAGCAGTCAGTTGTTCCATATCCAACTGAAGGGAATCTGCGACAGCCAGAGGATTATTCTTATGAACGCGACTTTCAACTAAAAGACTACGACGAAATGAACTTGAATATTACATTTTCGCAACTAATCGCTCAGCGATGACGCTCAGTAAATGGCCATCCATCACTCAGACTCGTCGATCTATCGCTCGTTGCTCAATCGCTCAATCGCTTAATCGCTCGTCGCTCAATCGCTCAATAACTCGTCGCTGAATCGCTCAATCGCTCATTGCGTGGCCACAGCCTTAGGCCGCAGTGATTTCTTCTGGATGCGACAGTTTCGGTCTTCGTTTTCTCCTCGAACCAGAAGGCAATAAGAATAAACTTGATCACAGCCTTGCTGCTCATGCACTCGACGGGACCCAGTATGAGTAGTCGATGTATTTATGCAGCCTTTGCGATTACGACAACTTCTTTGTTTTTGACCAATCCCCGTCAATGTCGTCCGCGTATGCTGATACTGTACCTCTAATGTTGGCTCTCTTCACGAAAACGATGTTGGAAAAGTCACACGAAAGCGCGTCGCTTTATTTAAATCCTTTTTGAATTGAAGGTCTTGGTACATTCACTACCAATCTTGATGGAGCAGCGAGAGTTCTCCATCGTCATCCTGCTCGGTCTGACGAGTTTGGTGATTAGACGTGGCGTCTATAGCTCGGGTTTAATGTCGAAGAATATGTGGTCTATTGTCGACTTTCCTGGTTTAAAACAACACTAATAAGGAGCTGTCAGATTGGAGGTTTCAGGCGTTTACACAAATCGACAAAAGATTTTATACGCGATGCTAAGGTGACTTATCCCTCGATAAATGGCGCAATCGAAGGGGTATCACAAGTATCTTGTAGACCTATCTAAGGTCATAATTTCTAAACCTTTGTAATCACAAACGAGGTACCTTCTGACTATCTGTGGTTGATGGAATTTGAGCTTTGTGCTCTATGCTCGGCTTCTTTCCATCGGAATGTAGGGGAAAGTTGGCACGTCTGGCGAATACGTCGGCTTCTCAACTGTTCTAGAAAGTCAATGTGCGTTGGCTCTCAAATTAGATGAATCTTGAAATACTTGGCCGTCTCGTTAGGAGACAGTCGGTAAGGTAGGTAGGTATGGTGGCTTCCAACATATTCACATTGGATTCACTTAGATCCATTGTGTTGCCACATCCGGCTTCCTGCCGCTCATTTCTGGAATCATTTCGATTTTTTGACAAATATCCATAATTTCTTGACGTCCTTTTCGGATATATCAGTTAGTGAGCTTAGATTATATTCTCCCAGGGTTTTCTTTCTTATGAAGGCTAAGGCTGGACAATTGCATAGTAGGTGTGAGGGGGATTCCTCTTCCTCTTCATCCATGCATCTACTGCAGTAGTCGTTAAATGGTAATCCTAGTCTTGCGGCGTGCCTTCCCATAGCGCAGTGTCTTGTCAGGACATTTACTAGGTCACATAGATTGTTCCTGCTTAGGCTAAGGCTGGCTGTGGTTTTCCGGAGATCCATTTTTGGCCATGTTTTCCTTTCATGTTGACAGGTATGTAGGTTTCTCCATCTCTCTGTAGCCCTACTGGTTGCTAGTTCAGAGATTTTGGTTTTCAATGTACCTATTGGCACAGAGATGTTGCTAATGCTTGGTAACTTGCGTTTGAGCGAAAAGTGACTGAATCGAGGGATCTTAATGCAGCCTGTGCTGTATGTACAAGCATGACTTAAAGATTGCCAACTGACATGGTTTTTGGACCTTTCGCGGAGTCGACTCTTTCCCTTGACTTCACTTTTAATGTCAGATTTATTTGTACCGCCATTGAAGAGCATTCATCTTCGTTTTGAGAGCTGACAGTTCCTTAAGATGATGACTATTAGTTTTGGAAAATAACCACTCTGTGTTACCCGAAAGTGGGAGCGCTTAAAAGAACTCATAAAACCATCTCTTCGTATTCTCTTTGTTTAAGGAAATTGCAACTTTCCAGCAGAAGAAGTTATAAAACTCCAAAGATGAACTATTTCAGATGTTTGCCAAGAAAAATTAGCAAAAAACTCCTCAAGTGAATTCTTCTTTCTCATTAACGAACCGAAGTGATGAAAGTCTTCCAAACTCATTACCCGCTGAAGAATCTTAATGGGAGAACTTCGAATTCCTCGCAACTCACTTTCCACATGCAAAAGCAGCCTTAGTGCCAATTATACAATTCCCCCCATTCTTTCACGTTAATTTTCAAAGCACACCGCCCAGAAGCGCCCGCCGTCGATCCACCAGCGCGCTCCAACTTCTCAACTCCCGTGCATAACGCGCTTAACTGAAATACAAAAGCGGCCAGCGAACAATTGTGTAACGTCATAAAAGAATTTTATTTCATCTACGTTACGTATTCGTATCGGGGATCTAATTTCTCGCTCACATGAACCACTGCGGAAACCACCAGCGACCATTGAGGCTCGCTCCTCCCTCAGCAGCGGCGGCGGCCTCGTAAAAGCCAAAATCCATAAAATATTTCCATTAATTTGCACCCACGTCATCGCGCTATTGGGGCCATCCCACGCACTTTGTCGAAAGACGAACGCCGTTAAACCAAGCCTGTCCCTACGCGTTCCGCACAGAATCCTTATTGTATTCCTATCGAAGACCATGAGGGATTCCACCGCGAACAGCGGTGAGGGTAGACGACGATGGTGGTTTGGCATTTACTCCTCCTCGGAGTCGGTGGGCGGTGGATTACGCTCATGTTCCATTTTCCACCGCCCACCCATTCATGCGAGTATTTACTATCTGCGGAGTGACAAGCTGTGTAATTACAAATTGAGTTCACTTGGCTTTGTTTTCGGCTGTGAAAGTAGCAAAGCAGACCGAGTGGGAGAGTGCTCTTTGATTGTTTTTAATTCGTTCATAAAAAAAAAGAATTCGAAGGAGTCATGGGCATTTTACGAGTGCCAAATGACCCGTATTGGCGCTTGGGATGGGCGCGCGGTAACGTAACGAGTCTGACATTGATGAGTCTATTTTACCGTCTAATTGGTGCTGTTTTTGTTGTTGTTGCTGCGCACTTAACGAATTTTTTATTGCGGACGTTTTGTGTGGTCTTTGTGCGAGGTCTGTGGTTCCATGAACTCGAACGTATCTCTTGGCACGAATCAGCTGGAATGAGTATCAATTTTGAGTGCTCTCGATGGGAACTTGAGAGAGGGTAATGAAATGGAGCAACTGGTGGCATTTGGTGGGGGGGGGGCTGTTGAATCAGATTTAAAGGGAATGTTCAGTCAGTCGAGGCAGACGAAGGAGACTTGCTTGAATGTCTTGTTGTACTGCTTGGCGAATGTTGGTCTGTCGATGCGGTAGTTCAGTTCAGTTCTTCATGCCCATTTAGGAGAATTCATCGGTAGCCTTTATTCTCCAGCAATTAGCCGCTGTCCAAGTGAAGAACTTTGCCTCAGTTTTTTGGTTAACAGCCCTGACAGCACCAGCACTGTGATCAAGCGCAGAATATCTCCTGTCACTCACCGTTTTTTTGGGCTTAAGTGGCAATTTACGAACACGGTAGTCTCTGACGACACCAAGTTGGCTTTGTCCAAGATCTTGGTCATCTCAGCTCTGCTCTACGGTGCACATGCATGGACAATTTCGAAAGCGAATGAGGAAACCCGTGGTCTTTTCAAGAGACAGGGTCTGCGTGCGATCTTCGGTCCTGTTTGAGTTGATAGCGATTGCGGGAGAAGACTGGAGAAGCTTGTTGGTGGAAGCCCAGGTCCATCTAGGACTGTAGAGCCATTCAGTCGCTGTCCAAAATTGAATATCCCAGTAATCGTATCCGAAATGCCATAAACTTCAGCTGTCCCCAGATGTTTGCTTCACCCTGCGACGGACGAGCAGAGAACCAAGACAGAACCCTCCCTCCCTCACCCAATTGATGACCACTTCGTTGGTTAATCGAACATTTTTTTTATGACATCGCACACCCTCTCTTTTGATTTTCATAACCTTATTTCAATAAACATCTCGTCGTGTCGTTAAGTTTTTATTTGTCACATAAATGGCGGGAGTAAACAGTCGGTAATCAAGTGTTTACGGTCCTTCGGCAGGCCCTCCGCACACAGGTGTACATGACATAAGCTCAGCTGGGATGCAGACACATTTCAGCGAATGCAAATCGGCAGTCGTTTGTCGCTTGAAATGCTTTATGAAACTGAATTACACGCGCGCACACTTTATGGATGCGAATGAACTATCATCAAGTCTCCCCGTCATTTAACAGTCTCAAGCGACGTTCAAGAGCACGACCGATGTCTAGACGCAATGTCTTTATGGTGGCAATAAACAATGATGTGTCTGGACTGTCACTTCGGACTGCTTCCGATAAATCCGAGATGTGTATCCTTACGTTGGCAGTTTTCGCTTCTCCAAACAATCGAAGTTGGAACGGCTGGACGCAGTCTATTGCAGGTCGGTTCATCGAACCGAATTCGACTCGATTCGTTTATTTACCCGATGCAATGGCTTGTGAAGTGAATCCCTGTCGACAAGAAATGCTTGCTTGTGCAGTTTTGCAATTCAGATATCTGTTTGTTTACACGTCATAAGCAAGACATCAATTGCAGTTGGAATCGTGTTTGCTGGGATTTGAAGAGATGATGAAACGCAGTTGGCGGCGGCGCTGAGAAGTTTGATGAGAGTTCCGTGTTCGAGGCGGCAGCACTTAGTCGTGTTCAACAGGCGATTTGTTTGGTTTATCTGTCAGATACATGTGTTATTCGTTTGGTGTGTGATTTGATTCATCAAAGACTTGAGTAGATAAAGTGTGCAACTCATTTAAAGTGCCAATTTCGAAACAACGAAACATGTGAACGTTGAGTGGAGACGATTTGAGAGATTGGAGATTTGAGCAATTGCCTTGATAAAAAATGCTGAAATTTAAGACGTGCATCAAAATGTGTGCAGTAAAATTATAAAACATGACCTTGACACATGTGTTTACTGAACGGCCACGCTTCTATGGAAATTTTCTCTGTATCTGATTTTAATGCAAGGCATTTTGTACTAGATCAGAAAGCAATGATGCAAATTCTTTTTATTTCTAATTTTGATGCAATGTAATTGTAGCAGATCAGCAAGATAGTACAATTTGGTACAATTTTCTGATTTGACGTTTCAGTGACTATTGACTATTAACATGATGGTGTGGGAATACAACTCAACTTTAATGTCTAGATGGGACTATCGTTTCTTTACTCTTATCAAGGTTTGATCTTCCAACCTTTGTAGTAGAAAACTTATCGGCATATTCGCATGGGACTGAGTGTTCTCCAGCTCTGCACATTTTAGGTCCAGATACTGTGGTGGACATAAGTTCTCACACATTCTCATTTTTAAAGAAAATGAAGCGATTAAACAAAACTAAGCGACGTTTGGAGCAGTTGGAAACTGAAACTGAACTGATTCATCGAAAAATCATCTTCAGCAATGAGGCCCATTTCTGAATGAATGGATACGCCCGAAGAATCTTAGACTCTAAGCCTGTGGGACAACAGAGGACGTCCACGTACAAGTTGGGGCACACAAGTCGAGGGGGACCTCGGCCGGCTTGGTGTGTGAAACTGAAGACAGCTGGCGAGAGATCGTGCCGGCTGAAAAGGTATGTTGGGTGAGGCTCATTTTCACCTCGTACTGTAGCGCCCTAAGAAATAGAGGAAGGGTACGTCAACAAACAAAATTGTCGAATTTGGGACGATACCAATCCACATGAGATCCAAGAGCGTCCAATGCATCCTGAAAAAGTCAGTGTTTGGTATGGATTTTGGGCTGGCGACGTCATCGGTCCATAGTCGCATTTCTTTGAGAATGGCGTTGGCCGGGCCATCACCGTCAACGGCGAGCTCTATAGGTCGATGATTGCCATCTTCTTTTGGCCTGAGTTGAATGGTCTGGACACCGAATACGTGTGGTTTCAACAGGTGCTACATGTTTCAACAGGTGCTACATGTCCCACGCCACATTGGAAATTCTGCACGAGCGATTCGAGGGAAAGGTCATCTCACGTGGAGGTGATGTGAATTGGCCACCGAGATCGTGCAATTTGACCCCGATAGACTTTTTTGTGGGGTTTTCTGAAGCAGGTCTATGCGAATAAGCCACAAACAACAGCGGATGCGCGGCACCCGAAGAAGCATTGAACACATTTGACATTGAACGATGTTATATTCCATGCATAATGGCACCGATAGGCCTTTCAAATGAATAAAAAATGTCGATGATATCTCACACATTCATTTGTTTTATTCAAATTTAAAGTTAGGAAGCGCTTAATGAATGACCCTTTAATCTCAAGAGATGCTGTCATTTCTCCCGGACTTCACCACAGGGAGGTAAGCCTCGACAGAGATTTGGTGTTAACGCTTGGAATGGTTAAGTACCACAGCGGGCCAAATTCTGAATTTGTCATTATTATCCAAAATATACGCACATGTATATCTCGCTGTTCGCCAACGATTAGAACGTCAATAACGTCAATTGAGAAACATCACTGACATCACTGTCATCATTAACATGACGACAATGTTGTGAAGTTGGCGTTTTTACGTAAATTTTGATGTTTTCTTCGAACGTGCCGTTTAGCGTATTTTTGCAAACTGCTGTCGTAAGTTGGTGTCGTAATTTGATTAAAAATTTTAACACAAGGCAAAGTCCATTTGCATACGTCATCTTTTGTTAAGCCTTTTTACCGATAGGAAATAACAGTCAAAAGATAGTCTTACTCTCGTGTGTCTCGTGTGTCACTTCACTGTTTCGACAAATCTCTTTCTTCAACTGATTTGTGTAGCATTTTTAGACCTTTACTTTTTACCGAATTCCTCCTCACATAAGTCCGCTTTAAGGGACACAGCTTGGTACCTCTTTAAATGAGTTGAAAGCAGGATGTTTCCTTCTGCACTTTCTCGTGTTAACTCCTAATTACTTCAACACCTGCAAAGTATCACTTTTTAATTGGCTTCTTTTCTTTTTCCGTTTCAGGTAAGTGTCACCTTTTAACTCCCTCGTTTGTTTGCTCTCCAGCAGTAAGTATACACCCTGCCTTTGACATCCCCTAATAACAGCACCCTGAATCGCATCCCAACAGGAAGTTCCCCGGCGCCTTCTCTCTCGAGACCTAATCGACTTTCATTCAAACGGCGGCGCAAAAAACACAAACCCAGACAACAGAGGAGAGAGTCCGGCTCATTATCATCCACGGCTACGCACCGCCTTTAATTTCGCCAATTCAACCTCTCGTTAGACGGCGCTCGTTGCACATCCGTCTTCGACGCACACACCCGGGTTCGTTTATCATATCAGGGGCGGTTAGTGTCACGTCTCTATGACTCCCCATTAATAAGAGCCAAATACGAGAGCACCACACCAACCGCCAGTCGCATAGGTAACGTCAACCGCTGTACAGCTGCCACTCCACCACTAGTCGCTGCGGTATCTTGAGATGGGTGAAACTAGCGTAAACCGCGCGGTCGCGTACGTTTTTGTGGCGCAGCGCTGGCTCATTGTGTCCGTGATGCACCCGGGCAGCGGTATCTCCAAGTAACTGTGGAATTTTCTTCGCCGTGCGATTGTTTCACTCGAGCCTCGCGCGCCATTGTTTTCGTGTTTAGTGTCAGTTAAATTGTGTCTAAGTGAAGTGTCAGCGCTAAGCGCGCACAGATACCCCCCGCACGGACAATAGACGCAATAATTAAGTGGAAAAGTATAGTATTCAAGTGAATGAGATACTCGTACGTCTAACAATTGGATTTGCTTGAGGTAAAGTGGGGGCTGGCTTTTATTTTTTTGTTGGTTTTCTCGTTTCTTTGTCACCCGAGTCGGTTGGGCGGGGGGGAGGGAGGCTGCATTCTAGCGTGTGATTTGGGATTGTTCGCCGAACGAAGGCCACATGCAGATGGGTATTGTTTGCGGGGAAAACGGACGTTTTTTGTTTATTCGGGCTTTCATGTGTGGCGTGGTGTGTTGAATTAAAAAATGTGACCTCATTCGTGAAAGGCGAATGAAATGAGTTATCATTTGTGTTTTGGTTTTTTGGGTCGGCTTAGGGGTGGGCGGAGGGGTGGATCTGCGTCATTGGATAGTGTCTTTGGCGCTTTGTGAAGGATGCTCTCTGTGAATCTCAATGAAGCTCAAGGGTCAATTCATCAGCTTTAGAGCTGTTGGGGAATAGAGTGGCTTGCGTCTTTAAATGGTTTTAGGGTCAAATTCGAATTGTCATAGGCAAGTCAAAGAAGTACAGTGAAGTCTCCCTTAAGTGGACAGCGACGCTGACAACATTTTTTGCCCGACTGAGGGAGATGTCTGTTCAAGGGATCATGGAATGTATGCAAACTGCCACGTAAATTGAAAAAGGAGTCCGTTTAACCGTTCTGTCCATCTTAAGGATGTGTCCGTCTTAAGGATTTGTCCGTCTTAAGGATCTGTCCGTCTTAAGGATTTGTCCGTTATAAGGGTTTGTCCGTCTTAATGATTTGTCCGTCTTAAGGATTTGTCCGTTTCAAGGATTTGTCGGTTTTAAGGATCTGTCTGTCTAAGGGCTCATTCGTATTACGAGGTTTTACTGTATCGCTAAAATTATTTTGGGGCCTTAAATGGACTACGAGCACCTTCTTAAGTTGTTGATGTAAGAATTGGGTTTCGTCATAAAACCGATTTCGTTTCACAAGGGGAAAGATCAACCGATCTGAGTATTCGGCTTGTTGAACTTTCTGTCATAGAATTCAAACGAATTTGTTTTAAGACAACGCAAGGTGCTGTTCGTTCGTTTTTTCAACATAATTCTTGGGAAGATCGTGCACTGGTCAGCACTAGATGCACGATCAGCCAAAAGTCCGTACAACTGCTAGCTTACGCGGATGCCATTGACGTCAATGAGGCGTTTGCCGTCATTGAAAAGGAAGTGACATAAATGCCTCTGGCGGTAAACAAGGATAAAAAGAAGTGTTGTCGTCGATAAAAGACACGATCGTCGATGACCTGGCGATAACGTGACAATGGGCTTCGCGGTAGTGAAGGACTACCTTCGCGACTTTTTAGGACATTGTTTTAAGGGGTTTATATTTGACGTAGATTTTCCTATTCAAATTTAGGTTGATGTAAATGATTGTTCGTACGACTGGATGGCGCAGTTGGTTAGGTGCCTGCACCAAGTTAGAGGGGTCTCAGGTTCGAATCCCAGTGAAATCGAATCAGGTCCAGTCACCATTTGCCGTTGGGATCAAATTAATGACACTGGAGTAGGTTGCTACCTGGCACTACAATGGACCAGTTTTGAGTCTGAGTGCTCCAGTAGTGTTTCAAAAATCCTGCGAAAAAAAAAAATGATTGTTCGGTGCGTCGTTCCATATGTCTTGCCATCTCTTTTGTTTACGGATGAATCTCACTTAGCCTTCGATTAAAGCATCGTATCGTCATGTGTCAGAAGCCAACTCAAAATTTTCCGTTAAGGGAAACGTCTGTCAGTCTTGTCGACTTGTTGACATATTCGACATATTCAAAAGCATTGTGTGGCTGAAATCACGTAAAGGTTTTTTTTTCTTCATAAACTCATTTTGGCAGCACTGGCCGCGGTGACAGCAAAATTGACAGTTGAAAGTTGAGTTGTCAGTTTGCTTTCAAAATTTACTATGATTATACTCTCGCCGTGGGCGCTGTGGCCATGTGGGTTCGTGCGTCTCCTCATGCGCATTGGACTTTCACAGTCTAGGTTCGAATCCAAGGTAAGACAAAAATTTCACGGCTCCACCTCTTTCGAGTCACTGACAATGCTCGAAGAGTATAACTGTCTAGAAATCGCTTTTCAATCTCGCCGTTCGGAGTCGGCATTAAACTGTACACCCCTCCACTCGTGAGAGAACAATAGCATGTACAACACGAGTGGTTGCTGAGAAGCTAGGCCCAGGTCCACCTCGGACTGTAGCGCCGCCATTATTATTATTATTATTATTATTTTACCCGCGCCGGGTCAAGGCTTTCAATTCTTGTTCTTTGTGTAGCACTACAGTCAGGGGTGGACCTGTGCCTCAACCAACAAACCTCTCCAGCTAGGACCGTATACCGCTAGCTGACTCCAATTCGGCACACCAAGTTGGTTGAGGTTCTTCTCTGTTTGTGTGTCCAACAACGATAACGTCCTCTGTTGCATTGTACCAATGGCTCGGACTCAAAGATTCTTCGGGCTGGAGCTGTGTTGTCCATACGGTGTACCCAGCCTAGCCATCTTAAACGTGTTATCCATAGACGCTTGACTACGCTCATACCGCTGTACAATCCGTACAATTTGTTGTTGAATCTTTTCCAGATGCCATCAACGCAAGTAGGACCAAAAGCCGCACACAGAACTTTTCTCTCGAACAGACTAAGAGTTTCTTCATCCGCTTTTAATAATGTCCATGTTTCTGTACCATAGAACAGGACTGGGATGATCAACGTGTTGGTTTTCCGAGAGATGGCGCTATTACTCAATTGCCTTTTAAACCCAAAGAAACAACGATTGCCAAGAGTAATTCTACGTTTGATTTCGCAAAAATGAAAGAAATCCATCACTGCAGCATCGATGCGGCATCACCTTCATAAACATTAATATTGGTGTCATTAAGCATTGTTTTGTGGGCGCCGTGGCGTAGAGGGTAGGTGCGTCGACTCCCACGCTCGATGTTCTCGGTTCGATTCCCGAAAAATCACCTAAACATTTTTTCACGGCTTCACGTCTTTCGATTCACTGGCAATGCTCAGAGAGTACAACTGTCTAGAAATAGCTTCTCAATCTCGCTTTCGGAGTTGGCATTAAACTGTAGGTACCCTCCACTCGTGAGAGAACAATAGCACGCACAACACGAGTGGTTGCTGAGAAGCTGGGCCCAGGTCCACCTCGGACTGTAGCGCCGCCATTATTATATTATTATTAAGCATCATTTCCTGCATCAATAACGCAAACTTCAAGCGAATTGGCATCAACAAATTATGTACTTGATGCTTTGTTGATCGATGTTGATGAAGTGTGCTTTGCATCAGAATCACAAACATGCAATGATGCCACATCACAGTACAAATGTTGGATGCTTCTAAACTCAGCCCATATGTCTTTCAAAGGCCTTACTTTGTGATCGGCACTCAGCATCAAAATTTCTTGGAGTAAATCTCGGGGTTTACAGACAGAAATTATTTGGTCGATTAAAATTGATGAGTGAGAATCGGTTTTAAAAAATATTTCTCACTTGTAAGCGCTGAAAAAGTTGAATATTTCGAAAAATGTTTGGGGTACCGAAGGAGCGTGGACTTTGACCCAAACTAATTCAGTCCGTGCACTGCATGCAGAACTTTTCTCTCGAAACCATCAAGAACATCTTCATCCGTTTTGGATACTGTCCACGCCCCTGTGCCGTAGAGCAGGACTGAGATGATCAAGATCTTGTACAGCGTCGATTTGGTTTTCTGAGAGATGGCTCTGTTCCTCAATCGCCTTTTGAGCCCAGGAAAACATCGATTGGCTGAAGTTATTCTTCGATTGATGTGGGTAGTGATGTTGTTACTGCTCTTTATCTTGGAGCCAAGGTAGACGAAGTACTTGACTACACAATAGGCAGCCGAGGAAGGTTATACGAAGACATTGACGATCGGAAAGTTATTTATTTTTCATCAATCGATTAGACAATCTGCTGATTACAGCTGCTCATTGTGACATTCTGGCAAAGCCGCCGGTGTTGTGTAGAAGACAGCATGCACTTCGTAGGCCCTACTTTACCGATAGATTCATTTTAGTTGCTTCCTTCTGAAAGCCATCAAGCGCCTCATTGAGGGCAGGCTGTGTGCGACGAGGTCATATTTTGGCATCTGCTATTTTTATTCCACAAATGCTACTTTTATGCCACGTAAACTTCTTTAAAGACTGTTCCTATTACGGAAGACTACACAGGCCGTATTCTTCAACCCTGAGGGAGTTCGTCAGCGAACTTAATTAGTTTTCAAATATTAATGAAATATTTGCACCCAATGCTCAGTTTTCTGAATGCTCTGCAACACAACCGCAACGCATTCACAGACTGTTTCAAAACTTTGTCCAACCATTCGCGCTGTGCGTTCTACGACTCCCATGGGAATGACATTCAGTCGCGTTTTATTCAACTGGTGAGAGGCGGTTTCGTGATCTGGAATTCACTTTTCCCCTGTGGGATTCACCAGACAGTGCGATTGACTGGGTTGATGTGGTTTTTGTTTTTTTTTAAGCGGACGTCATCCGTGGCATTTGGGTAACGGGCCATTAAGTCTATTCTTGTTAGTCCCCAAATGGATGGAGTGAATAGATTATGTGCTAGACAATTGGCCACGCCATCAAAAATAAGCTGAAAAATGCGCGTAGAACCTAAGTTTTGAAATAAGTCAATAAATCTAGTTTATGGACCTTTCAAGACGAAACCAAAATGTCCTAGAAAAGTGAGAAGAGACATGAGAAAACGGCCAACAACAGGAGGGCATCTCCAAGGACACATCAATCATCATCATCATGCATAGTCAAGACTCGAACCATACCATCACCAGCCATCATCTCGTGTCAGATGTTTGTTTGATCGGAGATATAATTAAAAATAAATCGTATGGCATAGGAATTTATCCCGTAGCCAACGTAAATACATCACATTCCCAGTGACACTTCATTCATCACGGTCGTTGACGTCTATCAAATCGAATACTGATTGATGGTGTCCCTCGTTATTTACCAAAATAATTAGCCCGCTTGTACTTCTATACCTTATCGCTGGAGTCCACTAATGTGATTACACACAGAGTGTGTGTCGACCCACGGATGTCAGCCTTCGAGTACATCTTTTGGTCATGTCGTCCCAATAAGGCAATTTATCTCAGTGTCCCACCCTCCCTGTTTCTCTCTGTCTCTGGAAGTGTCATCATACGTCAGCCGACAGAGGCCAAATAAAATTCCCCATCAACAGATAAACAACCACCAGTCACCAGTCATCACCACCAGCCACCACCACCACGACCAAAGTCAGTGGGTCAGTTCTAAAAATAGTCACAAACTAATCTATCTACTTGCCATTCGCATGGCATGCATGTTGGGATGGATACACTCGCTTCGGTTCGTGTGTTCGGCAGCGTTCATTTGGATGAATTGTAGGTCGAGTGAGCGTTGCTTAGTTGAGATTAATCTCCTTAATCATAAGAATCATCAAATCGCCGCCTTGCGTTGCGTTCACAATGAGGCGAGATGGAGAAAAGAGAAATCTTTTCTTCGCCAATCGGGGGTGGTGCCTTGAAGTGAAATTCCATCCAACTAGCCAAAGAAACCAGATAAGATAAGACGCCCGTGCATACAATTAACCAGGGAAAAACAACAAACAAAGAAAATGGGAGAAGACGAAGAAGAAGCAGTAATTTCTTGCTGAATACCTTTCGATGAAGGCAACGATAATAAATAATCCACTCCAGAGTAATAACTCATGCCGTCAGGCTAGAGTGGGTCCACACACTCGCTTAAATCATAGCCGGAGCCACCAATCAAGCGTGTGTGTCCATCGTAAGTAGCGCGAATAATTAATGACGTGATCACGGAATGGCTGAGGCTGAGTTGGCTAAAGATGCAGTTTGCTGTACCTAGTGTGTGCTCGGCGAAAGTTTCTGTCTTTCTATTCAACATTCACCGGCGTGGAGAGTAATGACTGCTGCTGATGCAGAAAACCTGACCGAGCACCTTTCTTTGAAGGCGGCCAGCGGCGGCGGCTGGAAATAATGCAAATCTTTCACCGGCAAAATGTGTACCTCGTTTGACGGGCCTAAGTCGTGTTTGTCGGCTAACCGTTTTTATTTTTACGATAACGTGTCATAAGGGGATTTGAGCTTTGATTATGGAGTCATATCTAATGACTCCTGCGGCGGGCGACGGTAGAAAGTATTTGATGGGCTAATAGACGCTCGGTCTCTTCGGGCTGCAGCAGGGAGTCATTAAATCGTGAAGTGCGGATGTGCTTCAGGTTTCATTTGGGGCAAACGTGCGCAAATCATTGATGTATCGATTATGGATGCAATAAAAGCGATGCGTCGTAAAGGCTGTTGAAAGGCGAGTTTCGTAGAGTTTGGGGAATGTGTGCCACTGTATTGATGGGATGCCTTTCGGCACTTGGTACACGTTATTAAGTGTTTTGCGGCGGACGTTACAGGCATTGACTGTTTCTTTTTGTTGAAGCCTGAATTCTGTCTCTTTGTCAACTCTCAACGCTATTATTCAACCAAACTCTTCTTTTAAATGGCATTCTTAGGCGCGATTTTGTTGAAATTGCCTTCGAGGTACTTTCTGCTTTCAAACTAATTGGGTATACTGAGAAATTTGTGCTCAAAAATGTGTCGGATACCGCCTTCACGGAAAAAAAGTTGGGTCCAACACTGATGTCCAATACTGGCGCCCAACATTGTCGCCCAAAACTTGCGTCCAATACTGGCGCTCAACACTATCACACAACATTGTCGCCCAACGCTGGCACCCAACATGGTCGCCCAACACTGTCACTCAACACTGTCGTCCAAAACTATCGCCAAACGCTGTCGCCGAACACTGGCGCTCAACACTGTCGTCCAACACTGGCGCCCGACACTGGCGCTTTTTTGCTACGTCGGCAATTTCGTATATTCTCCTTAATGTTGACTACATGGTGCTTTGTCAGTAATCTCCTTCGCTACGAAGCTAGCTTCGAGAACGTGTGGAAAATACGGCCAAGACATTTCGACTGTCTTGGCCAAATGTTCAGTGTTGGGCGCCAATCATTTAAAATGCTCTACGGGATCAGTTTCTCCCGTCAAATGATTAAGATCTACCGTAAAATTCATGCTCAAAAATGTGTCGCATTATCACCTTTGTTGAGTTTTTTTTAGTGGCGCCCAACACTGTCGTCCAACACTGTCGTCCAACACTGTCGTCCAACACTGTCGTCCAACACTGTCGTCCAACACTGTCGTCCAACACTGTCGTCCAACACTGTCGTCCAACACTGTCGTCCAACGCAGTCGTCCAACGCAGTCGTCCAACGCAGTCGTCCAACACTGTCGTCCAACGCAGTCGTCCAACACTGTCGTCCAACACAGTCGTCCAACACTGTCGTCCAACACTGTCGTCCAACGCAGTCGTCCAACACAGTCGTCCAACACTGTCGTCCAACACTGTCGTCCAACACTGTCGTCCAACACTGTCGTCCAACACTGTCGTCCAACACTGTCGTCCAACACTGTCGTCCAACACTGTCGTCCAACACTGTCGTCCAACACTGGCGCCCAACATTGGCGCCCAACACTGTCGTCCAACACTATCGTCCAACACTGTCGTCCAACACTGGCGCCCAACACTGGCTCTCATTGCTGAGTTGCCAAATTCGCATGATCTGCTGCTTCTTTTGGCGCTACAGCCCGGGATGGACCTGAGCTTCAACCAATAAGCCTGTCTAGCTAGCACGCCTTCAATCGCGCCTGCTTTTAAATGCGCACGCCTGGTTGGTTAACGTCCATCTCCGTTTGTGTGCGCCAGCTTAATCGTGGACGTCCTCTGTCGCGTAACTCGCCAACAGCAGGCCTGTCCGTATTCGAAGGCACGTCGTTGGTTCTGAACTAAACGTTTTTCAGGCCCTCACGCACGACACAGGTGGTCCCTGAATGCCCAGGTTGCCGCAAAGCACCTTGTGCAGCTTGTCATAGCTCCGCCCCTAAAACTGCATGCAAACATTCAAGTTAGCAGATCTTTACTCCCCCTAAACGCGATGCACATCGACCCAGTCTCGCGTCACGCCATGCCCTAGGCCGCATCTGCCCACTTATCCCATTTTAATCACACTCCTCCACTGCGGCACTGTTGACAATTATTTCCTCGTGCATTTCAGTTGATTAATTGCCCAGCTCTCGCATCGCTGTATCTTGATCATCATATCTCACTAATCGTTCAGGGATTGGCGTCATTCAATTTATTCAATTGTCACTTGTCGTGACGGCTAATGATATCGGGCGTCTGGTGTGTGCGTCCGCAGCGATGTCACCGTAATTAGCTTGGCCCCGCGCACAAGAGCACACACGTAGTGTCGTCCTACGTTTTTCGTCATCCTACAAATGCCGGCCTACTTTCACCATGTCATCCCCTTCTTCTGTCAACGCACAGCCAACATACACCCGCTCATGCCGGAGGTCACGTAATTAAATTATAATTGGACCCATCTCAGCGGGCCCCGTCGTCGTCGCTGGACAGTGGGTGTGTGGAAGGCCTTCTTGAAACCTCTCAGTTGAATTGAGAAGAATTTCTAACAAACATGAGTATCCACCTACGATTGTGTGTATTTGCGAACGCCGCCCGCCTCTGGATTGGCGTGCACCCCTTCGCGGCGGATGGCGGGGCGTACAGAAATGCGACGTGGAAAATTTCCATTTTAGCGCGATGAAAGTGAAAAACAACCTTGTTGCTGGATCCATCCATAAATAGACGGATTTCCCTCCTCCTCGTCCTCCCACCCTCTTCGCCTTCGCACACATCGTCGAGCTGGAACTTGAGAGTGTTCTCGGCGAATATCCACCGAAGGCCCCGCAGCCTCGTGCACTTCACGACGACGTTTGCTTGCTTGGGTGGTTGCTTCTTTTGTCGCTAAGCCCGTTCGTTCCCTAACAATAGACAGTTGTTGTTGGATGTATCTTTTCGCCTTGGTTTTGGTTATTTATTTTATTCTCTTTTCTGCAATGTTCGGTGTGCCATTTGACTCCGGCATAGCGTGAAGCCTCAGTCAGTCTTGCTTCGGTGAGTGGTTTGATGGAAGTGGGGTTATTTATGCCGGCTCTTTGTTGGTCTGCTGGTTGATGGTGCTCGTGGTGGCTTTACCGAGTTGGCACAGAAGTTATATGCTCAGCGATTGGAACAAAATTTGATGTACGTAAAACAATTGAGTTTCATTACGGATGCGTTGCAGATACAAAGATACTTTAGTGGATTTACGCTACTTTATTGTATATTTTTTTCTCTCTCTCATTTTTGAGTTTTTTTTTTCTCTGTGTTCTCTGGTGAGGACATACTCGTAGTTTTGAGGTTAAATCGAATTCGAGATCGTAGCAGCGTGACATCCGGTGGTTGCGAATTTATTGTTTTGTGGTGGAAATGCACGCGGCTTTGGGGAAAGGTGTCGTTGGCAAAATGTGAATCGATTAAGCACTTGAACAACTTCGCCTTAAGGTGTACCTGCGCACAGTTGCATCAAACAGTAGAGCAACAGACAACTTTGTGGCTAAAAGCAAATGTTTGAAGCCTGCAGCTCTGTCTTTCACTTTTAATTGCCTTCCAGACGTCCTTGTTGATACATCAAATGTATGCCTTTGCTCTCCAACAGTTGTTACATGTTTAGAAGGACTCCACGTTTTCGAAACTCCCTAAGAATTCCTTTTGCACTGTTGGCTGAGGTTGTTTGCTGGCCTCTGTTAGATGAAAACGTTCCCTGCAAGACTACACTTTCCTTAGCAGCAAGTAGCATGCACAATCGTGGGTGTCATCACTGAACACTGCCTCTTGGGCGAACATGCTAAAAGATTCGTCGGTTTGGCAAACGGCTTCTTTAGAAGCTGCTTAGATGAGGAAATGAAGAATATTCCACATCTCCTCAGTACCTCCCCGAGTCTGACGTCCGTTGAACGACATTATTTGGAGGCTTACTTCTTCGATAGGATCTGTTGTGGCACATTGGACCAACTCTTAGTGCGTTCTTCTTCCAAATGAATCGGCAATTTCTTGAGTCGTGACCATACCTCCCACTGGATGACCCTTGCCTATTGGCTTGGCTATGATTACAATGTCCGGCACCACTTCTAGGCCCAATAGTGCGAGCCAACTCGACCAACCTGGACTTCGTCGACAATGCAGAGTCCCTCAGCATCCTGGACAGCCTTGAAAACTGTCTGGAAGTAGCCATTAGGAGGAATTTTTTGAAACGCTACTGGAGCACTCAGACTCCAAATTCCTGTGCCGTTAATTTGATCCCAACGACAAATGGTGACTGGACCAGATTCGATTTCACTGAGATTCGAACCTGGGACCCCTCTAACTTGGGGCAGGCACTTAACCAAATGCGCCATCCAGTGTCTGTGTTACTCACTGGTCCAGGGTGATGACGTTCCCTCCTTTCCATGTGATTCCTCGCCAATCGCAAGGCAAAATCATTAGGAGTTCACAAAGAAGCACACCGACAGCTCTGATGGGATTTGTGCTAGTCAGGTTCTTGGCGCACTGAACCAGCTTGTCGTACAGACAAGCGATTATTCGCCGAAAGCGAAGTCATAACTCATCCACCTACCTAAGCACCATGCTGCAGTACGACTAGAAAAACAAGTTTAATATTCCTAAGAAAACCCTCAAAAAAGTTCTTAAAAATGTTCTATTCCTCCGAACCTAAACGACAAAAACAAAGAAAAGCGGGCAATCGCTGAAGGGGCAATACCTAAACTGTTACCCTCCTTATCCAATTATCCTGCTTCACCTTGTCAATCTGTGACAACCATTCTTAGCTGACTAATACATGGTTTGGTGCAATGGCTAAGATCACATTATTTCCATTTCCCGATAAGAAAATTAAGGCCTTCAGTCTTTTATCAGAAATGTTTTCTATTCGTCGTAGCGTTAAGCGGAATATGGATCAAAATGAATTCCTTTAGCTCTTGCACAGCATCTGATTGGAATTGAATTTCGGATGAAGGAATAATAATAATGGCGGTGCTACAGTCCGAGGTGAACCTGGGCCTAGCTTCTCAGCAACTACTCGTGTTGTGCGCGCTATTATTTTCTCACGAGTGGAGGGGACCTACAGTTTAATGCCGTCTCCGAACGTCCAGATTGAGAAGCTTTTTCTAGACAATTATACTCTTTGAGCATTGTCAGTGACTCGAAAGAGGTGAAGCCGTGAAAAAATGTTAGGTGTTTTTTTCTGGATTCGAACCGAGATCATCGAGCGTAGGAGTCGACGTACCTACCCACTACGCCACAGCGATGAAGGAAAGGAAATAGAAATTAGTTTTCGGTTGACACCGAAAGTTCAAGTTTTGGTACTGTTCTAAGTTTGATTTCCGTGTTGTCGAAATTCTGGTCTGAAATATTCGGACCAAGAAACCAAAATTTGAGCAAGTTATTGTCATCGAATTATAGACTAAAAATCCAAAAGCAGATGATGTGGTTTGACTTACGAGTCCTCGATTATAATGACTAAATTTTGGTCTAAAATTTTCAGCCTAAATGCTAAAAATTGAACAACAAACAATACAATGTCCAGTCCAAGACACGAAATTCATGCTCTTATTTTGATTAATTTAATGTCCAAATTTTGGCCTGCATTATTCAGCCCGAAAAATTTAAAAATTGGACAAGTTATCGGTACCAAATAATTGACTTAGAAGGTTGTTGTTCTTAATTTGATGTACTTAACGTCCAAATTCTGACCGTTTTTAGCTAAAAATTTACAAATTTGACAAGTTTTTTATGCCGATTAATGGTATAAGACGCAATTTTGATCATGCTTTTGATTTGATTTCCTTTGTGTCTAAATTATTCAGTCCAAAAACACGTAAAAGTCATAAGAATCAAAAAATTGGATAAGTTGGTGCCTAATAATTGACTTAGAAGATTGTTCTTAATTTGTCGATGTCTGAATTCTGGTCTAAATTATTCAGCCCAGCCCAGACAAGTTGTTGGCACCGAATTATAGACGCATGCTCGAAAAACAGTTTTGATGTTATTCTTAGTTTCATTTACTTAATGTCCAAATTATGGTCCAAAATGTTCAGTCAATAAGACAAAATTTGGACTAAAAACAAAAATATCAGTTCACTTTGTGTTCCTGGCTAATTATCTTAAAGTCAAAATTGTGGTCTAAATTATTCAGCTCAGAAAAATAGAAAACTCAAAAACTCAAAAATTAGACAAGTTTTGGTACCAACAAATTGACTTAAAAGATTGAGTTCAAAGCAAAAATTTGACGTTGTTTTAAGTTTAATTAATATCCGAATTCTGATCTAAAAATTTCAGTCTAAAAAGCCACACATTGGACAAATGTTTAATACCCAATAATGGGATGAAGAAAACACCATATCAAGTCAAAAGCACGAATTTAATGCTGCTCTTAGTTTGATGTACTCACTGTCCAAACGCTGGTCGGAAATATATGGCCTAAAAATTAGAATGAACACGGACACCAGTTCGGTATTCCATTAACTTGTCTGTCAACAATTTCAGAAAAATAACACATCTTTCTTTGTCCTTTTATATTAGTCATTAAATTTCGAATTTGATATATCTTCACCGTCTCCCCCTTCTAAATAAAAATTAAACAGATTTTGATCAACAGATCACCCAGAGAGCAGACCCCTATCTAAGCAAGAACTCCTCAAAACCATCAAACAAGGAATCCCAAGACTGCACCTCGTCGCAGTGTCATTAAATGCGCTGTTAACTGCTCGAAACAACTCCACATTCTTGTTCATCAAAATTGTCCAGGTTCGTCATTTTATGGTTCACCGAAATGCGTTTGATGACTTGACCCAAATTCTTTCCTCTTGTCTTCCGAACCCTTTAGTGAATTTTAAATTAATCAGAACTAATGTCTTTATAAGACGGGGTCGAAGACTGGGCTGGTTGTTCGGGGTTTGTGTCAATAAAAATCAAGTTTAATTGCTTTCACGAGACTAATGAACAGTGTGTCAAGTTACTGTCGTTAAATGAGTTTACCGTGGAGATGGTCTAGACGTCGGGTGAGATGGAGGTGGCTTTGATGAGAGGTTGGGTGTCTCGATAATTGGGCTTTATAAAACGCAAGATTACAAGTAGCGAAGGGGGCTAAAGGAGTTTTTAGTGAACATTAACTTTTTGGGGGTTATGTTGTGGGTGCAGTCATGAAGTCGGGCGATTAACACAACGGCAGCGGGATAGTCTTAACAGGCATCCGAATGACCGGTGATATAAACGAAGCCGTGTAGTTACAAAGGGAAACTTCATTCGAATTTGGAGGCATAGATGAGGGCTGCGATTCTGTGTTCTCCTCCATTGAGTTGAGTTTTAATGCCGATGTGGTATGGAATTTGTTGGGTCTTTGACTTTGTGTTTCGGCAGAAGTGGTCGTTCGGAATTTCAGAGATGGAATTGTTGATAATTCTTGAGGAAATTTAAACGCATTCTTTCTTGCCAATGAGAGGGAAATTACCGTATTAATGTGTTCATTTATCACATCATACCGATTTTATAAATAAAACCGGACCTGATCATCGAACATGACCCCCACGACGCATACGAATTTCGAAATAAAAGCACACTCCACTTAGGTCATTGCAGATAGAAATAGCAATGCATCAACCAGACAACGCACGACCATCCACCAGATTCCATCCGCACAACACATGGAAAGTGCCCGACCGACCTTCACCCAAACACACACTGTCACCCTGTGCGAAATGACGTAGCCCATTAAATCTAATGTATTCTGAAACAAAAATAAAAGTGAAAGCCCCCGTTTATCGATTAGTCGCAATCAAACGAGACTTCAACCGCGCCACAGGCGGTCCGAAAGAGGGTGAAAGTGAATTTTCCTCCGTTTTCAAATGCAAATTAACCGTTAAATTGGGTTCTTAAAAATTCGAAAACATAAAACGTGTTCCGCGATAAATATGCCATAAATCCAAACAAACATTCGCGTGTAAAGAAAAATAGAAACCCAGCAGCAGCAGCACAACAAATGCGCCCCCATCGCGCGCTGAGTCACACCAGAGAATAGCGTTCCATATCGTAAACACAATGAGTCATCCCGAACACGGCGATCGTGTAGTTTTTCCTTATCCAGGTGCTTGACCACGAATAGAAACAAAAGCGAGGCAGAAACAGAAGCACCCAAAGAGCCAGCAGCAACAATGCGCTGAAACTATTCGCTCGGGCTTGGACAGCGACTTGCTCGCCGGCGAACGCTTCCTTTTTGGGTCAAACACGTTCGCCTCCCCGAGCAGTCGTCAGCGTCTGCACCGCCAGAGCCAAATGGCAGAGTTTGCCGGTGCCGGCCGCAGCTACACTGCTCATTATTTGCGTATTCATGTTTCCTTTTATCTGCATTCTGTAACATTCCGTTTGGATGTGGCGACAACCATCTGCTGAATAATAAATACATTTTGAAAGTTTTATTCGCTCTTCTCTCTCATTGGGTCTGTTGCGGGCGGTGGAGCGCGCGCCCGTGGCCCCGCGGAAGCGCACAAAGAAGCAATTTAAGCAAATTCAGCAGAACCCAGAAGAGAATAGGAAGCCATTAGGCGAGTGATTGGGATCTTTAAAGGAAATCCCAAATGTTCTGTGACACCCGGTCCGGGGGTGACGATGGTCAGATGTGCCGAATGGGTGCGATGACTTAATTTTGTTTATGCGGGTGGAATTGAATTGTTTCCTCACGGAAGACCGGGGGCGTATACGCACTTTTTTTTTTTGTTATTTTCGGAGATTTGGCGAAGAATGTGAAACAACTTTGTGGCTTATTGCCTCCGATGATACAGATGGACGTGTGGAGAATCCCTGTGCGGGTGGAAGGCATGGCAGTGGTGATTTGGTGGATGAACGGTTACCATGTGTGAAAGGATTTGAGTGCGTGGGAGGCAGTAAAACTTAGATGGTTAAGGTTGGAGCAGTTGGCGATTATAGATGACACCAGGCAAAGCAAGGAAAAATGGTGTGAATTGAGTCATCCGAACATCTGGAACCAGGTGTGACAGAAAAAGACTACTGATTCAATGTCAAAGACTCTCTTGTTAAAGCAAACAACTGCGGTACACAAGTAATAAATAGATCTAAGTAAAGGGTATTCCAAAAGGGACTTCCGAACTTTGACAGTTGATAGCGGCCATATTGATGAAGCTACATCTGTCAAATTGGCTGTCATTTATTCAGTCTATTCTGCCAAAAACCATGGACGGACATAGCGTTCAACAACACTTGCAAATGATAAATATTTCATCATTTCAATAATGTGTTCTTTTCGAACAACGTTCCGCTCGCAACGCCCAATTTACGGTCGCCACTCCATAATCGTCCTACTGAGAGGACTATTTGCAGTGCGGTGGATAAATTTGAGTCCACTGATAAACCATCACCCGTACGTCGACGAAACGCAAGATATGCAAAAAAAAACATCGCCGCTGTCCGTGAGAGTGTGCCGATCTCCTATCCGAGGCAGTCGATTTCGTGTTGCTCACAAGAACTCGGCCTTTTCAGACCACAACTTGGTGAATTTTACGTCGTAACTTGGGCCTGCACCCATACAAAATTCAACTAACCCGATCCAGGAGCTGAAGGTAAACGACCATAGACAACGACGTGTGTTTGCTGAATGTGCTCTGGAAGAGTTGCAAACTGACCTTAATTTGCATCGAAAAATCATCTCCAGCGATGAGGTCCATTTCTGAATGAATGGATACGCTCGAAGAGTCTTTGTGGGACAACAGAGGACGTCCACGTACAAAGTGGGGCACACAAGTCGAGGGGGACCTCTGCCGACTTGGAGTGCGAAACTGAAGACAGCTGGCGAGAGATCGTGCCGGCTGGAGACGCATGCTGGGTGAGACTCAGGTTCACCTTGGACTGTAGCGCCCTAAGAGAAGAGGAAGGGTACGTCAACAAAAAAAATTGTCGAATTTGGGACGATACCAATCCACATGAGATCCAAGAGCGTCCAATGCATCCCGAAAAAATCACTGTTTGGTGTGGAATTTGGGCTGGCGGCATCATTGGTCCGTTTTTCTTTGAGAAAGATGTTGGCCAGGCCATCACCGACACCGGCGAGTGCTATAAGTCGATGATTACCAACTTCTTTTGGTCTGACTTCGATATCATCAAAGACACCAACGACACGTGGTTTCAACAGGACGGCGCTAAGGGCCACACAACTCACGCCACATTCGAAATTCTGCGAGCGATTCGAGGGCATGGCCATCTCACGTGGAGGTGATGTAAACTGTCCACCGAGATCGTGCGATTTGACTCCGTTAGACTTTTTTTTGTGGTGTTTTCTGAACTTGTAGGTCTACGTGAATAAGTCACAAATCACAGCGGCCTTCAGAGCCAACATAACCCATGCCATCGGTCAAATTTAGCCTGATTTATGCGTCTGAGTCATGAAAAATTGGACATTTCGGATGCGCGCCACCCAGAGAAGCCGCGGTAGACTTTTGAACGATTTCATATTCCATGCATAATGGCATCGATAGGCCTTTCAAACGAATTAAAAAATTCGATGGTATATCACACACACTTTGTTTTATTTAAATTTTGCGAAAGGAAGCGCTTAATGAATGCCCCTTTAGTATGGACAAGAGAAGAACAGACGCTAGAGAGAAGTATTTTTTTTCTTTTCTACAACCCAGCCGTTATTCTAGCGACACTCAAAGTACAGATTGCTGGGGTTTTGTCTTATAATTTAAAGTGCACTGCAGCTTTTAAGGTCCTCAAGGTGTATACAATGTTTGAAGCAACTACGTGGTCAAGTGACCCCCTTTCGATTTAAGACTGTTCAGCAACATTGCTTTTCTACTCCTAAGCCGATTTATATTCCTCCGAGTTTCGCAATCAAGTCCGAATCTAATCTATCCCATTTCGACCTGATTTCCGTTTTGACTTTACAGAGGAAATGTATTTCCCCGTTCCTCTGTATCAATGTCAAAATGAAGAGCGTGCCAAAGTCCCATTCAGCTACGCCAATCACTTCCTCCACACTAACGGCAGTCCGTCGCATATCGCCTTGAAAATCCAATAAATTTTGCACTCAAACCTAAGTTCCACTATCCCCCGTATGCAAGGTTGCCTGACCGACTTTGCCGACTGACTCTCCTCTCAGAGTCACGTTCCCGAAACGATAAAAAACCTGCCAACAGCTCAAGAACAGAACCGAACCCAAAGAAGAAAAGAACGAAGAAATTCCAAGCCGCCACGCCACCAGGAATCACCTCGGGGGGAACACAAAAATGTATTTCCCCCAACTTTTCAGGAATTAATTGCTGAATTAATCGCGCAATCCTTAGCACACTTGGGGATAATGAAGTGCTCTTTGTGGGATTAGCGCTTGTGGCAATTCATCCGGATTGAACGCAGAGACCAAGGACACAGGAGGGCGCTCCATTCTGGCCGTTGTGTCGTGCCTAAGTCAAATCAAGACCGGCAATTCACGGAGTCGTTAAGCGTGGGAAGACCGAAAAAGGGGGACGATCTCATTCACGTTTCGAGCGTGTCCTTTGGCATTGGCAGACTGTGCGGTTGTGTGCGTCACATTAGCCAGCGCTCTGAGGTGAGAATAACAACGGGGCGGTCAGACCCTTTCACATGGTGCCAGTGGTGGCGGTGTTGTTGCTGGAGTTATGCAAATTGCACCTGTGGCCAATTAGTGCAGTAATCCGAAATGCGTGCTAATTAGACGGTGACCTACTAGTTTGTGTGTCTGTGTGCGAGTGCGGTGCAGTGTGAATTGTGCAAATGAGTCCCACAGTGACTGACTGACGAGGTGACATAGTTTTGTTTCGGCAGAGTGTATCCAATTCAGGGGAGGTGGCAAATATTTACTTTGTGTGGGTGAACGACATGAAGTTCTGCACGACCGTCTAGGCCTCGAAATGGGCCAGCTGACACTTCTGTTTGACGGAGAGCTCGTAACACGTCAGTGCGTCGCGGGGTTTACTTTACTTCGCTCGTGAGTAGTCTTAGATAAGGAGTGGTTGGACTGCAATTCAGTTTCGGTTTAGTGACTCTTGTCGGATGATGATCTGTGGATGGTGTGCTGCGTGTCCCGAATTTTTCGATGAGCCTCTCTCATGAACTGACCCCTGACTTGGTTTTCTTTTTAAAGAAATTGAGACCAGTGGTTCTTGTCTTCGATATCCTTGAGGAGGCAAAACAGAAAACAACGTTTTGAATATTTTATGCTTTGGAGATGTTCCGAAGGTTTTACTTAGAGTGGGAGGTTGGTGGGTAGACGGGCGTATAACTTAGGTCCTTAAGGAGCGAAATCCAATTGTGGATTTACAGTCCACGCCCTCTAAGTCGAATTTTCACGGGATATCCAAATTAGTTCGAGTTAGAGGGAGTTGACTATATATACTTTCTTCCGCACCCCAATAGAAAAGCGATGGCAGAGGTTTACTTGAAATTTTGTGAAAATCGTAGAAAAAAAAATTCTCTCTGTTGTTACCAACTTAAGACCAGTGTAACCAAACCAGCTAGCCGCACCAAAGATTTACGGTTAAGAAAAGCCATTTTCCGGCGGGACAAACAAAGAAAAGGTGTCCATTTCGTCCATTTAGAACAATGGGAAAGGTAGTGAGGGGTATCCTCTTGTTCCTTTTCATCCCCACAGCCTCTACATACTCGTATGTTGTCATTGGTGAGTGTCGGAACTGCATGAAAGAACTGCGCAAGGAAATTAGGAACAGAAAAAATGATGAAGCACTCCTTTTTTTTTTGAAGTTTTTGTAAACACTGGAGCACTCAGACTCAAAACTGTTCCATTGTACTGCCAGGTAGCAACCTACTCCAGTGCCGTTAATTTGATCCCAACGGCAAATGGTGACTGGACCAGATTCGATTTCACTGGGATTCGAACCTGGGACCCCTCGAACTTGGGGCAGGCACTTAACCAACTGCACCATCCAGTCGTGTAAGCACCACACTTACTAAAGGGTTTTTCATTAAGCGCTTCCTATCTTTAAATTTAAATAAAACATTGTGTGTGTGAGTTATCATCGAAATGTTGTATTCCTTTGAAAGGCCTATTGATGCCATTATGCATGAAGTATAACATCGTTCAAATGTCTACCGCGGCTTCTCTGGGTAACGCGCATCCGAAATGGTCCATTTTCCATGACACTTGCGCATAAATTAGACTGAATTCGACCGATGGCATGAGTTATGTTGGCTTTGAGGTCCGCTGTGGTTTGTGACTTATTCGCATAGACCTGCGACTTCAGAAAACCCCACAAGAAAGTCTAACGGTGTGAAATCGCACGGTCTTCGTGGCCAATGCACATCGCCTCCACGTGAGATGGTCATACCCTCGGATCGCTCGTGCAGAATTTCAAATGTGGCGTGAGTTGTGTGACACGTAGCGCCGTCCTGTTGTCGTTGGTGTTCACATCATCCAATTCAGGCCAAAGGGAGTTGGTAATCATCGACCTATAGTGCTCGCCGGTGCTGGTGATGGTCTGGCCACCGTCTTTCTTAAAGAAATATAGACCGATGATGCCGCCAGCTCAAAATCCACTCCAAACAGTGATTTTTTCGGGATGCATTGGACGCTCTTGGATCTCATGTGGATTGGCATCGTCCCCAATTCGAAAATGTTGTTTGTTGACGTACCCTTCTTCTTAGGGCGCTATAGTCTGAGGTTGACCTGGGCCTCACTCAACATGCCTCTCCAGCCAGCACGATCTTTCGCCAGCTGTCTCCAGTTTCGCACACCAAGCCGGCCGAGGTCCCCCTCGACTTACCACCTTGTACGTGGACGTCCTCTGTTGTCCCACAGGCTCATCCAGAAATGGACCTCATCGCTGAAGATGATTTTTCGATGAAAATTGAAGTCAGTTTCCAACTGCTCCAGACCCCATTCCGCGAACTCACGTCCTTGTCTATGGTCGTGTCGTTTATCTTAAGCTCCTGGGTCAGTTGAACTTACTGCGGTTGCAGGTCCAAGTCACGACGCAAAATTCTCCAAGTTGTGGTCTGCGAAAGGCCGAGTTCTTGTGAGCGACGTGAAATCTACTGCCTCGGGTTCTCGTGCACACTCTCACGGACAGCGGCGATGTTTTCGGTAGATCTTGCGTTATGTCGACGAATGCGAATAGTCTTCTCGGTAGGACGATTATATCGATCGTAAAGTGGGCGAGGCACGCGAAACGTTGCCCGAACAGAACACCCATTTTGATAAAACAATTGTGTCATTTGCAAGTGTTCTTGAACGCTATGTCCTTCCGTGGTGTTTTGGCAAAACAGACTGAATAAATGACAGCCAATTTGACAGATGTAGCTTCAAAAATATGGCCGCCAACAACCGTCAAAGTTCCAAAGTCCCTCTTGGAAGACCCTGTACCTTCGAGGCTGTGAAGGACTTCGTCTACCTCGGCTCCCAAGTAAACAGTACGAATGCCGAGTACCGAAATTAAACGCAAAACAACTCTTGCCAAGTGCTGTTTCTTTTGGCTCAATAGGAAATTGAGTAGTAGAGTCCTCTCTCGAAGGCCCCAGTTGACTTTATATAACCTGTCCTGCTCTATGTCACAGAGACATGAACAATCACAGGAGCAGATGAAGAAGCCGTCTTTTCGAAAGAAAAGTTCTGCGTTCCATCTTTGGTCCTGTATTTTTTTTGTCATATCCATCACATGCACACAGAACACTACGTTCTCTAAGTGTTAAATCTCAGTACCGCTTTACACAGCAGACGTTTGCTGCGCGACTAAGGATCATCTTCGTTGGCATTTGGAGAAGAAGAACCACGAACTGTGTAGGCTGTACAGTGACATAAGTCCAGCCAGGCGTTTACGGATCCAACGTCTAAGGAGGCTAGGCCATGTTGAGCGCATGGATAACTTCGCTCCGGCCCGGAGAATCTTCGACTCCGAACGAGTGGAACAACCATCGGAGAACGTCCACGTCTAGGGTGGCGCAGCAGCAAGCAGAGATAATCTCAACCAACTTAGCGTGCGTAGTTGCCGAAGGCTAGCAAAATATCGTGCAAGCTGGAGAGGCTTGTTTGCTTGAGCCCCAGGTTCGACCCCGGATTGTAACGCCACAGGAAGAAGAGCTCTTCCACTTTAAGGTCCATAGCGACCTTCATTGACCATAGTGCTCTGGACGGCTTCATCATTAAAGGAATATACAGCCTTGGCCAAATGTATTAGGCACCCTTATTTTTTGTCTTTGCTGCCAAATCACTTATCGGAAGTAATTAGTCTGAATTTTAAATTTTTTCGCGACACTATCTGAGGTTGTAAACGATTTATATTTTTTCCTTTCATTTCATCAATTTTTTTTCTTTTTTAAGATATAGGGAATCTTAGAGGGTGCCTTATACATTTGGCCAAGGCTGTAAGTCCATTTCACCAGTCCATAGAGCACACCAATCATTGTCTTTTTGTCAAGGGGTCTGTTCGTAAAAGAATTTGAGTTTTCTTCACTTCAGTTTTGACAAGTTTGGTTATTGACGCTGCTATTAAACCTGAAGTGAGCCCCGTTGCTGAACCAGATTTTGTTACAAATTTTCGTGAACTGAACCTGATTCTCGAAGTAAATTAAAATAGTTTCCAATGTTTGCTACGACGCAACGTCCGTAAGGTGACAAATAACGCTTCCATCTGTCAAGTAGGTTGCCACTTGAAACAGTGCTGCCAAGTTAACAATCAAATCTCGAAAAACATATTCTCAATAAAACACTTCAAAGACCAGGAATAAAATCGCCTGTTCGAAATAAATTCATCTCTTTCAACTGTTCCATCGCCATGAACGAACGAACGAACGTCATCGGTCAATCTTAAACTTTCATCTTTGACAGTTTTATGTCATGTGAAATCTTTATTTGAGCTCACAACACTCGTTGTGACTCCCCTTTGATGTTGTTAACACTTTTCCTTTGATTTGCTGTGGAGAAGACCCACGCAACGGATGCCTCCACGAAGTGTATTGGTCCTCATTTCTTTGCATTGGACATTTGTGTGTCAAGGGCGCCATTCCATTTTCATGCATCACCTTAGCGCTATAAACCGAACGACGGCACCTCAAAGACCAGCGCAACCATTCACTGAATTGAATGCATGCACATGCCGCGCTGTTATGCCACATTCACACCATTCATGTGCCACGGCACACAATCTGGCCTACATCTGTCACTCTGTTACTCAAGCCTGAGCCCATTAGCAGGCAGCACTCGCGACCAGTATCTCAAATGGGTTAGCAGTCTAATTAAAAGCGCAAACCTCACCATTCGTGTTCTTTAACCCATCGGCTAATAGGCCTTCGACACATTGATCCATTTTCAGGCAGAAAAAGTCAATAAAACCAATCCGACGCACAACTGACTGCATACACCATGCGCCTCGCAGCACCACTATAAAACTTGATTGATGATGATTACGATCGAACGGGGGTACCCCGGAGCCGGTGCTTGGTCGGCAATCAGGACGGTAAACGTCAACGTCAGCTCGAACGTCAGCCATATGGCCCCCGTCGTCGCCGAGCAATTAAAATCAAATGAAACGTCGTCGGACTCGCTTGGTTCCGGATCTATGCAGTCCTTGCAGTAATTAGGACTCTCATTAAAGCCAAAAGCACTCGCATTCCTCGGAGGAAATTCAATGTCGTCGCCAGGAACTGAGTGTACCGCATTTTCTTCATCGCCCGGCGCAATTCGGTCAGAACGTCTCGCAAATCTCATTCTGATTACATTCCATTAGTCAAATTGTAATTTCTGGTGACTTATTTGCTCGGTTAGGTGGCACGAGGTGGGAATGGGACGAGCTGCTCGTTCCTGGCAATTAGGAGCACGTTTCCCTTCGAAGGGATGTCGATTTTCAATAAGCGCACCGAACCTCTTTGGATTCTATTGAATGAATGGTCGTATCGATATGCGACTGGAGGCGGAGGGCGCCATTCAATTTATTCTCATTTCTTTCCGCCACGGGCGTCATGAGGCGTAATGAATTTGTTTTGCTCGTTCACTCTGCGACCGGGAGTCGTTAATTGAAAATGTGTAATGACCTAGAAGCAGTCCGGAGGAGGGGGAGCAGTGTCGTTATGGCGATGCAAATGACTTTGTAGGGTACAATCTAGATCTGGGGAAATCTTTGAAAGAGTAATGAAGTTGAAAGCTATCCCACCGGGGTGGTCCTTCTTTGGATTGTTTGGGGAGGACCGTGGAAGGGAGGGTATGAAATGTTTTAAGGTCTTTTTTGTTGAATATTTGATCAGGAAGCAGTTTATCATCTCGAATGGGATGAGGGCTCCAGTGGAGAGAATGAGATATTGTTTGAAAAATAGCAGTTGGGAAACCTGTTTCTTTTGTTGGTCTGCTTGTGGTTGGAGTTTCGCAGACGAATACTGTGGAGTATTTCATTTCACTGGTCTCACAAATTCTGCTCCGTTTCCATTTAGCAGAATGTGCAAAGAATTTGTCACAAAAAACACGAGAATTTGTTTCAATTTGTTGGTTGAAACAGAGAGCAATATTGTTGTCCACTGGGATTCTTTTCGTCGTTTTCGTTTCTGTCAACCAAAGTTCTCAAAGCAGTGAAATTGTCCCCGTACGCGAGTATTTACCCTGATTTTAGGACAGTAGTGTCTTCTATAAATCCTTGCCTTTATCTGTTCAGTTCGGTTTGTCGTATGTGATTGAAACAGAGATGTCAAATTCAGACCATGAATTGGATGACCTTATGCATAATCTTCTTCCGGTCAGTCAGCACATATTAGAAGTAGAATTTATTTTCATGTTCCCATCCTCATGTTCAATCGTCCATGAGGTGAAATGGGACTTTCCGGTTTTGTATCGCAGTAGTTCCTTGTTCAATTTAAACGCTGCTTGTATGGAAATCTTGAAAATCATAGTTCGGTTGTTACAGTTCGTTAAAAACAGGTATCTAAATCGATACTGTGGGTTTGACGGTGGTCCTGTCCGGAATTTTTGATATCCTTTTCGTCCATGTCTTAAGCGCCAGCTACAGTGGCTGAAAGGAAACTTAAGAAAACTGAAGAAACCGAGCGAATACACAAAAGTGATATGCTGTGACTACAGTATTCGCTTTGTTTAGTAAGTTCGTTCAGTTTCGTTAAGTTCGTTCAGTTTCGTTAAGTTCGTTAAGACTACAATAATCGCTTTCTTTAATAAGTTCGTTCAGATTCGTTAAGTTCGTTAAGACTACAATAATCGCTTTCTTTAATAAGTTCGTACAGATTCGTTAAGTTCGTTAAGACTACAATAATCGCTTTCTTAAATAAGTTCGTTCAGATTCGTTAAGTTCGTTCAGTTTCGTTAAGTTGGTTAAGACTACAATAATCGGTTTGTTTAGTAAGTTCGTTCAGATTAGTTAAGTTCGTTAAGTTTCGTTAAGTTCCTTCACTTTTGCCTGCGAGCGAAATGAATCACTGTTTCCGTATGTAAATGTCATTTGAAAGCTGGTTTCTACTATAAGGAGTTATGGACACTTTAAAAATTGACGAAGTTTCTAGTTACTTTTTCGTTTGCTTAGAGGTGTGCCTACTAATCTTCCCTGATGTTACAAAGTGGAATGGATATTATTTTTCCAAAAAAATACTCAATACAATTCTTTTGTGAAAAGAAAGTGTAAACCTCAATCCACCACAAATTTTCGAAGGTCAAACATTTACTCATTCACACCCGACCTTGACACACGAGCGAGCTGGGTCGAAGTTGTGCCACGCTATTGCATGCAGCCTGCTCCCCAATAAAACTGTCATCCATGTAATTTCGCTTTTCAAAAACTAAAAGGACGCAAACCCCTACGTCCGTTACTAGCTAACTACAGTCGGACGGTCAAACGTGGACGTCCAACTCGCCCCTGACACGTGGTCTGCATCATAAATAATTGGATACATGGCATTTCGCCAAGAACTTACGACTTGGCACGGCTCTTCCTCACAAAATTCCTCTAGAAGCGAAACAGAAAAAGAGCAGCGAAATGAAAATATGTTACCTGATTGGCGGCGATGTCAGTTGCTGCTGAAAAAAAAAACGACATGCACTCGCCTTAACAAGACAAAACTATCTCAAGGATCTCAACCATCTCAACCATCTCCACCTTTGGCCACTCCATCGAGCACTTCTGTTTGATGTTCCCCGGGGTGAATAACATCTGGCACTTAATCGTACGAACCCGACCGAAAACCCTCTCGTAGACTCCGTCTTCACTCAGTCCTCAGACCCTATTTCGTGCGAAGTATCACGTCAGGAAGAAGGTCAATAAAGGAGCACCAGGGGAACCCTTCGTTGACGTCATCTGCTTGCACTGCGGCCATTGTGCATCGACACCACACAACCTCAGCGAAAGGTCAAACCATCGAGCGGATACCGAGAAACACTTGAGGAAGCGTTATTCCTTTCAAGTCTGCTCCTTGCGACGTGCACGTGTGTGAGTGTGTGTTTATAATTTCCGGTTGAGAAAATTTATTATCTGCATTCCTGGCTGATTAAAGGGCCCTCTTCCTCCAGCAGCGTCTGGCGTGCAGGGAGAAACACAAAGACGAAAGGACGAACCAACGGATGTGGCAGACACGAAGATGGGAGAGAGAAACAATTAACTCGACTCGTGGAATTTTTCCTACTCCCTTTGGTCAACGGCTCCTTCTTCTTTGGCATGTGCTCGAAACATTTTTTCATCGTCTTTGCCTCTGTTTCGAAGATACAGGCGCGTCTTCAGAGGTTCACCTGCCAATCATTAATTCTCTAGGACCGCGTGCGGAGAAAGAAATGATTTATCGTGAAGGCTGGGCAGCGTAAACGTTTTTTTTTTTTCTGTTCGTCTCTTCGTTTTCGGCATAAATCGTTTTGGTTGCTCGTCGTCGTGCTCTGTGATCAGATGTTCGTTGGATTCGTTTTTAATGGATTTTTAATGAGAAAACGGGCACGGGCTTATTTAGCCGAGGTTTTTGGAAATCAGAATAGGACTACAATTGGTTGGAGGAGTGTGTTGGAGTTCCTCGTGCTTTGCTCCGAAGTTCCCATTGTCACTGTGGATTAATTAATGAACGGATTCATTTCTTGTTGGGACATTGATACACGATATTCCCGTAAAATGTATTTTCGGTTTCAATTTTGACTTCATGAACAACGAAGGTAAAAATAAATATTTTTGCGCCTGTTAATAATCTTGTGCCGGGGACGAGTTGTTTTAAGACAGTGTAACCACTGGGAAGTACACGTTACTAACTGCCAAATTGCTCGATGGTATGGAACCCTAAGTTTGAAGCTGCTAAAAAAAACTTCAACGAATTTGGGCCTCAACCAACAAGCCAGCTATTGGGTCTATAACTTAATTCGTGCGGTTTGCTAAGTATCTGTATCTGTCATCCATTTGAAGCGTAAACAACAATAATTTTTTTCATGTCGAACTTTATGCCTGGAAAAGTGTTTTTACGAGGAGTTCTTCTTCATTACTTTAATATGAAGAAAACTGCTGCCGAAAGTCATCGTATTTTGGCGGAAGTTTATGGTGAACATGCGCTAGCTGAGCGAACGTGCCAAAAGTGGTTTGCACGATTTAAAAGTGGTGATTTTGGCTTGGAAGACGATGAACGTCCTGGGCAGCCAAAAAAGTTAGAAGATAAAGAATTGCAGGCATTGTTCGCTGAAGATCTGTCACAAACGCAAGAAAAACCTGCAAAAGACCAACAATCCTTTTCCGATCGTTTGAAAATTGAATTGAAGCGTTTTTGCATCGGGTTGTGACTGGTGATGAAAAGAAACTTTGAAATGGGAAGTCGTACCCCACCTGCTGTATAGCCAAGACCTTGTCCCTTCTGACTACCATTTGTTCCGATCGATGCAGAACGCCTTCACTGAAATACGGTTCACATCAGAGCAGAATATCAAAAATTGGATTGATTCATTCTTGGCTGCCAAGCCGGCGCAGTTCTTTTGGGATGGAATAGCTTCAGATGGGCAATACTTTGAATAATACTATTGTACATGTTTTTCTTAAATAAACGTTCAAATTTTGAAAAAAAAAAAAACCGCACGAATTAAGTTATTAACGTTCAGCAGACTGAGATCCTTTCCAGTTGTCTTCACCACCGGAGGCGTGGTCTTTCTTTAACTTGTTGTCCCTTTGGCTTGGAGTCAAAGGCTCGCTTTATTAAATCAGGTTTGACACTCGGTCACCAGCGTATCATCTCATGCAGATAGCGTCCTCAGCAAACATCTAAACGTACAGGCTGCCGCCATGAAATCAAACCTCACCAACTAACGACGTTGTCTTTTCACGGTAGACTAAATGTACGTTGCCAGTTAGTCAATCGAAGCCTCATTAGAAACCTGAGCAACCTCCCGACGACTGGATGGCGCAGTTGGTTAAGTGCCTGCCCCAAGTTCGAGAGGTTCCAGGTTCGAATCCCAGTGAAATCGAATCTGGTCCAGTTACCATTCGTCGTTGGGATCAAATGAACGGCACTACCACTGGAGCGGTCGTTCACTGGTAGTAGTCTGACAGTGGGTATCACAATGGACCAACATGGTCTACGCGTGCTGGTGAATTCACTTGCAGCCCCTTAACCTAACCTAACCTAACCATCTGTGTCAATGGGACTGAACATGTAGAGTGCATTGGAAAGGCTTTCTGGAAATAACCATAACCTCGGATTTGTCCACGTTACCCTTCATCCCAGCAACAGCACATACGGCCGCAAACGTATCCAGCGCGCGCTGGAGTTCCTTCTGGGAGGATGTGAGGATAGTTATCAGTCATCTGCAAAAAGAAAATGACTTTTCCCTTAACTCTCCAAATGTGAAACGTTCCTCGCCTCGACTGCGCTGCAACATTCAGTCCATATATTTAATGAAAAGGAGAGGTGACAAGATGCACCCACCCTTGGCGAAGTTATGGCCAAAAAGTAGTTGTCCCATATTTCTGCGAGAATTAGGATGAAGCGTCAGAAGCGTTTTGCTGAGCTTCTTACAATATTATGATCAACAACTTTTTGCGGTCAATATCGGAGCAGCATTCTAATTTGTGGTTTCAACAAGATGAAGCGACTGTGCACACTGCTGGCGAGCTATGCATCTGCTTCGTGAAATTTTTGGCGAACGTTTGATTTAAAAAAATGCAGATTTCCCTCTGCCTCCCAAATGACATTGTCTACTTTTAACTTCTAACTTCTCGCAAAGAATGTTCACTCACTTTGAACTCTAACGACTGTAAGTTAGATTAGTTAGATTTAAGAACATTCGTTAAGATAGTTAAGCTAGATTTAAGTATTTTTGTCTAGGATATAAGGTAAACATGAATTGAACAATAAAAATACATTACAAACAAAAAACAAACTAACTAACGACTGCTCCATCTTTAAAATAAGGCTTGTGTTCGTTCTATTCGACATTGCTTAACTACTTTCATTGCTTATTGTTATTTATAGTCTAGAACTTGCTGAGCTATTCTCTCATACTGCACTGACATAAGGTCAATTACGAATTCTTTCAATCTGGCGCATGACATACAGCCCAGCATGCAATCTGACCTGACCCAGTTTCACTTCCTACTGGCATGTATCACACTCAGTTCAAATAGAAGAAGTACAATTCCCTCAGGTATCCTCGTAAACCCAAATAGCTGGGATATTTGCTAAAGATCGTTGACACCGTCCAAGAGAGTCGTTAAAACGCTTTATAGACCATGACACACGTCCAGCAATAAACAATCCGCCACACAAAACCACCATCGGCACCCGACCCACTCTGTCCCCGTTTTTCCCTCGTTGGCCAACGACTTTACGAGCACCGCTCTTAATTGCCCGATTTCCTTACAATTCGCAATATCTTTCACAATGAATCATAATTAATAAACAAATGTCATTGCAACACACTCGTCAATTGCCTCAGCAGAGGCGGCGCATTTTCCTTGTCCACCATCCACCAGCGTTCGCGCTCCTCGGCTCTCGCATGCGTTTCCATCCAAGGCGCCAGAGTAGGCGCAATCTTCGCACATGCCTACGAAGCGCTTTGCTTTTCCCCGAACATCACCTTCGGCGTCTTCTCGCTGAAAACCTATGATTCAAGTTGAGCAACGTCATGCGGCGCGATATCTCCGCTTCGTACGTACAAATAAAGCGCCCCTCCATGGGGAGAAAAACAAGCACATTCAAGCGCAAAAGTATTTACACTTGTGGCCCATTATTTCTGCGGTGCAAACAAAAAATAAACCGAAAGATTCCCTCTAATTGCCTCCCAATTAAATGGAAAAAAATCTAATTTAACTCGGAGTCGTAAAAAAATAAAACAAATATTTAATTAAAATTCGAATTCGAATCCATCGGCGTTCGTCGTGTTTACCCCTTCGAAGTGCGGCCCCATAAGGTGCACGAAAAACAAACAACGGACGCAGAAAAAACAAGAAAACGCGAAATGAGACCCGACCCGAGCAATTAGCGGGCGGAAACGAGCCGCTATCGGTTTGGGGGAAAATCTTGTTTTTGTTTTTATTTTTCTAGGCCCCCCCGCCCGCAGGACTTTTCCAAGTTTCGAGAGGATGAGGAATTACGAATATTCCATGCGGAAGTAACCGACTTCGAGGGTGCACGCCAGCGAGGTCTGTACTCTGCGTGGCGAGCCCTTTGTGATGCTCTGGGCGGTGTGAAGCAAGTTAATTGGATTTATGGGCGGAGGAGAGTTCCCCGGAAAGGATAATAGAAGCGCAGTTTTTTATTCTTCTGTTTCGTTAATTTTTGATGGTCCGGGAGGGCTACAGACGAAAAGTGTGTGTTTTTCTTCTATTTCTCTGAGCTCTAATGGAGGGTAAACATCGGGAACACATTTAATGGAGTTATGATGGACCAGTGGATGGCTGATTCGATTTTTGTTTGAGAACTCTCAGTCGAACAAATATTGCTGCGTTCGGCTTGTGCACAAAGGTCGGTGTTGATGGAATATTTGTTATTAGCCTCGGGTTGGAATGGAAAAAGGGGTTTTTTAATGGGGTTTTGAGGTTTATATACACAACCATGCACCATTAGAAATAAGTCAGCTCGGGCGCTTTCATCATTGCAAAACTGGTCGGCATGGCGACGCGGTTTTAGGCCGACAACTTTTAAACCCTGAACATGTATCATTTCGTTGATTGAGTTGATTCTGGGATAATAATAATGATAATGGCGGCGCTACAGTCCAGGGTGGACCTGGGCCTAGCTTCTCAGTTGTTTCTGGAATATTCATTGTTATTTACTCTGTTAGATTGTTTCAGCAAAAAATTTGTTAACTTACGTTTAGTTTTTGGAATGGAATTAATTGGCATTGTCGTATGGTAGACACAATTGTTCAAGGTGCGCCATCTCGTATGTCGAAGGTTTTTTGAAACACTACACTGGAGCACTCAGACTCAAAACTGGTCCATAGTATTGCCAGGTAGCATCCTACTCCAGTGCCGTTAATTTGATCCCAACAGCAAATGGTGACTGGACCAGATTCGATTTCACTGGGATTCTAAACTGGAACCACTCTAACTTGGGGCAGGCACTTAACCAACTGCGCCATCTAGTCGGGTTTCAAGGCCTTTGTTACCATTGGTGATAGCAATGAACTAATTGGCTTGGGAGTAAAGTGCAGCAAGGAAGTAGCTGCATCCATTTGCGGAGCGATCATCTTGGTCAAGTTGTCAGTTGTTTCTGTTCCCTGTGGTTACTGGGGCAACAAGATCGGTAAATCCCAAACCGTACCATGAAAGGTTAATGGCAAGTGTGGCTCCGTTTTGGTGCTCCCCGTGGTAGTGGCTTTATCGGCTCCAGTCCCTAAAAAATTGTTGACGGTATTAAGTATTTTTACACTTCAGCTCGTTTTTCCACTGGTACCTTGGGTAACTTCGCCACCTTTGTCGCCATCGCTAAGACCCACGCTTTTCTTAGACCAGATTTTTTTAAGAATGTGCCACCTCATATTAATCGTTAGTCGATTTTTTGCCCATCAAACCAGGTGTGTGACATGTGTGACATACGCGTCAACCACTATAAGTCGCATCCTGTTGACGGGAGAACACTCCTTAAACAGTTGAAAATAAAATGAGAACCAAAAAAATAGCAATCACCAGAAGGTACATATTGCGGGAAAACATTACCTCTCCAAACTATCACTCTTTGTGGACTTGAGAGATTTTTCCTTAATTTATCTTGATTTTCAAAATCAGATCCATTCACAAACATCTCTCGAAAAATGAAACTGAGCCTCGACACTCACTATAATTTTGTAAGCATAATAATGGCCGCGCTACAGTCCGAAGTGGACCTGGGTCTAGCTTCTCAGCAACCACTCATGTTATGCGTGCTATTGTTCTCTAACGAGTGGAGGAGACTTACAGTATGCCGACTCCGAACGGTGATATTGAGAAGCTTCTTCTAGACAATTATACTCTTTGAGCATTATCAGTGACTCGAAAGAGGTAGAGCCGTGAAAAAAATGTTAGGTGTTTTTTTCGGGAATCGAACTGACAACATCGAGCGTAGGAGTCGACGCACTTACCCACTACGCCACAGCGGAAAGCATAAACTTGTTTATTCACCCACCCAGCACACAATCAGCAAGAGTATGACGTTGTGCGTCGTTCGCTGGCTTTTATTCTTGTGTCAACTGGGTTTTATACGCGTACAGTTAAGGATCTTAGTACAAAATGTGGTGCAAAGTGGATGTGGATAGGCTCAATTCCTGCGATCGTCTCCAAATGGACACACTTGTGTTTTCAGTCACATCCTTATCTGTGACGGGGATATTTTCAGCTGCTACTACCGTCCTAATACAAGATGGGATCTTGACATCACCAACATTTACCTTAGACCTTTCTTTGTTTCTGAAGTGGACAGCGAACTTTATTTTTTGCGTATTGCTCATGTCGCTTGTCATTTAGTGGAGATAAGATCATAACCCTTTCATCGTCGGATGTTTCTAAAACTTTCTTTCCATTTATCTACCTTGGAACAGGAGCTCATTGAAAAGATTAAGAAACTCCAATGGTGCGATAAACTTCGTATCTTGATCAACGTGAATATCCACACCAGTGCTATGAGATTTAATGGGTCCATTGACACCAGGCGGCACTTCTCTGAATCAGCCTCTGCGATGCTGATCCGATACCCTTCAAGATGAACCGTCATTCATCAAATAAAGTGACTTATTTCTATTTTGTCGGTAGAAACACGATTTCATTTCAGTGCGATCAAGCCCTTAGTCAAGTCATCATCAAACTCCTTCGTGATTCTATCGATTCAATGTTTTATTTATGCTCCACTGCAATCCACTGCGCTCGCTCCCTGCTTCACTTCAAATCATGTACACCTCGGTTCAACTGCATATCGCACTTAAGCGTCCCTCGCAAGCTGCACCCTTTCAATGGAAACGTCGCTTCTCATCCCGAAGTGCTGCATAAATTAGACGATTCCCCCAACGGTGTTCGACTGAAATCATGCTTACTTCGGGATTTTATGACACCGATCCACCCAACGGCTGATTTGATAACTCTGACATTTCCACGTCGTACTCGTAAAAACTCATAACATCTTTTTAACGGAATAAAAATCCACTACAAGACTTGAACGATAAAAGCCAATTAAGTGTTCTGTCAGCTATTTCTCCCCTCTCCCGCTGAATCCAACGTGTGAGGCGCCAATTGCTTTTGCCACTTTGTAGGGAAAATGAACGGCAGCACTGTCAAAGTGATGACATAAACTTAACTGATATGGAGTCCTTGTGTGGATGAGAGCGAGGATTCAGGAGTTGTCATGGGAAAAACCGGCGGCGGTGTGCTGATCGAAATTCAAATGAGGGTGACTCATATGGAATTTGTGAACAGGATAGAGGGTTATGAATATGCGTCACTTTCTGGTTATAAACTTATTGCTCTGCAACATTGCGTGCAATTAGGCCACAATCTTGGTGGACAGCGTCACTCGGTGTCTCCCATTTAGCTTGCAACAAACTTGGTAGCCAATTGCGAGACGTCTAGCAGTGACACATGGTTGCTGAAAGACAGCTGGCGTTTGTTGGTGAAGAACTTAACATAACATCGAGTGAAAGGGGATTTTTCTGTAGTCCAGTTTAAGAGTGATAGTCAATACAGTACAGGCCCGAAGAGTCTTCGACTCTGAGCCTGTGGGACAACACAACAGAGGACGTCCACGTACAAGGTGTCCCAAACAAGTTGGCCGGCGAAACTGGAGACAGCTGGTGAAAGATCGTGCTGGCTAGAAAGGCATGTTGAGTGAGGCCCAGGTCCACCTCGGACTGTAGCGCCCTAAGAAGAAGAATAAGTCAATACAGTCCATGTACGGGTGACCAGATGAGAACGTTAGGAAAAGAAATTTAAATGAAACAACTCCCATTGTGAGCTGCTAAATTGATTCCGGCTTTATTTTGAGGCTATATTCATGTCATTCTCCTTGAAATAGCACATCATTCAAATGGCCGCCTCGGCTTCGCAGACAGTGCATCAAGCTGTCTGTCCAATTTTGTATGACTTGGTCCAATATGTGCGGGGTTATTCTGGCCAAAGCGTCTCAAAAACTGGCCTCAAGGTCATCTAAAGCGGCTGGCTTGCTGGTGTAGACTAAGGGCTTGACGTAGATCCAAAGAAAATAATCGAGTGGTGTCGAGTCGCATGATCGCAGAGACGAATTGATGAATGCTTGCCGTAAAATCCTGACCCAGTATGGCGCCGATATACGCCATACAAGCGACGCAATGTTCGACGTTGTGAAGGAGAAATTTGGCGACTGAACGCTCGCCGTAAAATCCTGACCCAGTTATCAAATTTCTCCTTCACAACGTCGAACATTGCGTCGCTTGTATGGCGTGTAGATATTGGCGTCTTGTTGCAACTTTCTCCTTTTTCTTGTGCAGCTACAGTCCGGGGTGGACCTCAACCAACAAACCTCTCTAGCTAGCATGATCTTTTGCCTGCTGTCGCCAACTATCCACGACAAGTTGGGACGCACCACTTGGGTTCGCCACCTTAGACGTGGACGTCCTCTGTTGCTTTGTCGCTCTGCCTCAGAGTCGAAGATTGTTAAAACCACAGCTCGGATATGTTGATGTTGTCGAGCTCCGACCACAGAAAGTCGGTTAACATCGCTCTATACCTGGGACCATTGACGGTAACGGTGTCTCTTTCCGATGATGTCGCCTTGCCATAAACCGCACCAACTAGTCAATCTTTGTTGGATGCATTAACGCTTGGTCGGACACTTTTAGATCGTGTTCGCTCCAATAAAGGGAATTTTGCTTGTTGATTTTGCTTGTTACTGAACCAAAAATGGGCCTCGTCCGGGAAGATGATATTTTTTTGCCAAAATCTGGATCTTCGGAGAACATTTTCAGCACCGAATTAGCGAACTCACGGCGTTGTCTATGGTCGTTCGGCTTCAATTCTTGTGTGAGCACACTCTTATACGGATGTAGGCCCAAGTCTAACCGCAAAGTAGGCTGGGTTGACTCCCTGGTGATGCCCAATTCAGCTGATTGGAACCGAATCGACATTTCTGGACTTCTTCGATACTGGCCGTTGCGGCGGTTATGTTTTCTTCATTTCGCACCACTGGCGACAAAGCTTAAGGTCCAAAATTATGTATTCACGCTCAAACTTTTCCACGGTGCGACAAATTGCCTGCCTGCCATGATGACGACCGACCACTCGACGAAATTCACGTTTACGTTACATATTTACAACTGAGCCGAAGTTTCGAGACATTTTTTTATAATTTCAGCACGTTCGGGAAGTTTGAAACGATGCCTGGTGAAATGGCAAACCTTACTCAATATTTTTACAGCTAGATGTCAATGGTAACTTCGACAGCCGCTGAACCATAACAATTGCAAAAATTATCATTGCTATCTGGTCAGGATCATAGTCTTATCTTCACAACCAACCATCTCGCCTACTAAGTGGAAGCGTAACATTATTCTACAGGAATTGCAGTCTCAAGAACCACATCTTACTTTTAAGCATTTACTGAAAATCCGGAAAAGCATCCGAATTATTAAAAATTACCTTTGTCGCCAGCAGCCAAATTTGCATTTCAAAAATTCATCTCTGAGTGCTTTGAAGCGCATGCATTAAGACTTGGGGGAACACTTGTGGAATGTGTTCGCTCCAATAACCGAAATTTAGCTTCTTGACATAGTCGCTGAGCTAAAAATCGGTCTCGTTCGAGAATTTTTAGAATTTTTGCCCAAAATCCGGATCTCCGGCCATAATTTCCAGAGTCCAATTAGTGAACTTACGACGTTGTTTATAGCTGTCCGGCTTCAATTTTTGCATCAGCACAGGCTTATACGAATGAAGGCTTAGATCCTACCGCAAAATTTGGCCAGTTGACTGTCCGATCGGCGCCGAATCGACATTTCTCATTTCTTACCTCTTCAGCAACCAGCCCCCTTACAAGGAACCATCTCGCCTACCACGAGGAAGCGAAACATTATTCTAGTAGAATTACAGTCTCAAGAAGCATTTATTGCTAGAACTTTTAAACATTCACTGACAGTCCCAGAAATATCAGATTTATAGATGAAAATCCGGAAAAGCATCCGAATTATTAAAAATAACGCAATTAGCTAAATTTGCATTTAAAAAATTCATCTCTGCTTCCGTTGAAGCGCATATTTGCGCATCGATCATCGATCCCCAAACTTGGTTCCCATCAAAGGCCAAAATTCATAACTCAATGATCGGATAGACTCGAAATATCAAACGAATTTAATAAAAACTGACAGAAGCATCGCTTGGAAATTCACCGAACAACTAATTTAGAACAATCTCTTTCACTTCTCAGACAGCCACCAACATTTTTTTCCAAATTCTTGCCAAATCAACGAACTCCGTGCGACAAAATAACGTTTTTCCATCGAATAATGACACTTGTTCCATTTCCAATTGATCCGTTAACTCCCAACCTGTTCCCCGATGACATTTTCGAATCCAATCGTTTTAGCATATTCCACACCTCTTAACATTCCTCTGACATTCTTGTTTTAATTATTTTCTTTTCTTCTTCTCTTCCAGGTAAGTGTCTACCGCTTTGGACGGGATGTTTTGACAGTAAGACAAAAAATTCTGTTTCCCTCTCGTTTCTTTCTCACACAAATCGAATTCCGATGCAAATGCATTTCAAACAGAAACTGCATGAGATCACTCGAATAATTTATTATTCCCTCCCGTAGAGGGAGAACACACTCTGGGTGTGTACCGAGTATCTCAGGAGAACTACAGCGATGCTGATGCTGATGATGACTGGGAGAAGATAGACGCCAACATGAATTCGCAAAAAAAAGAGAACAGAAAGACAAACCGTGCTCGTCTCCGTGTCGTCGTCCTCGTTTACAGAGCGAACCGCTCAAAAACTATCCGTGCAACATTCAATTGCAAGTTCCATTTGGCACTTTGCATGATTGAGGCACAAATGTAATTGTCAAATTGGCCATTGAGTCGGGACGTGTATATGGGCCTGTTCCTGTGGCACGAACACAGACGACTCCGGCGACACGACCCGATCTCGAAAGCAATGTGTCAGCATTGATGGGCGTGAATGCGCTTATAGCTTGTTTCCATTGTTTTGATTGTGCTTGCGGTTCTGAACGCCTCTCTCTGGCTGGGGCAACCCTCGCCGGCCTAGAGTGGAAATTTAAATATCAAAGGGAATCGTCTTACAATTGAAATTTAAATTGCATCGCGCATTTGGATTTCTTGCTGATAGTCTTGTAATGCGAGAGCGAGAATCTTGTACAGTGCCGGAGAGTGGAATGCGTGATTGAGGATTGGCGGGCGTGGCGTGGCTTGGCTTGCAGTTGTTTGGTTATGGACGATGTGCTGCGAGGGTTCGTGGCAGATTGATGGCATGACCGTGTTGAAATCGTGAAGTGGATTATGGATAATGAATGATTGTCGTTGTCTTTGGTCGTGAAATGTGTCAAGCTGACAAATGCGCCGAATGACATTTCGACTGTTAGATGATTTGTGGTCACAAGTGGGAGATGGACATTTTTTATTTTAACAATTTGCTTCGGTCTGGCAGTGGTCTTTTTACACCAGTTTTGACATGTGTCAAATTGCTAAGCGCTGAGAATGACATTTCGACTGTCAAATGATTTTTAGTCACAAGCAGGAGAGGGCTATTTGTTTTGCATTTTATTTTGACACTTCGCCTCGGTCTGGCAACGTTAAGTATTTTCCTTTTACACACGTAATGACATGTGTCAAATTGACAATGTGTTGAATGACATTTCGACTGTCAGATGATTTGTGGTCACAAGCGGAAGATGGAAATTTGTTGACGATTTTATTTTGACAATTCGCTTCGGTCTGGCAACGTTCTTTTTACACACGTAATGACATGTGTCAAATTGACAAATGTGCTGAATGACATTTCAACTGTCAAATGATTTGTTGTCACGAAGGGGAGGTGGAAATTTCTTTTGGAGTTTATTTTGGCACTTTGCTTGGGTATGTCACCGTTGATTACTTTCTTTATAGACACGTCGTGACATGTGTCAGATTACCAAACTTTTCGCATGACATTTCGACTGTCAAATGGTTTGTGTCAGCAAACGGAACATGGACGTTTATTTTTGAAAATATTTTGAAACTTCGCTTTCGACATTTGTTGTGAACTTTATTTTTGCTTTGGTTTGGCAACATTGATTGCCTTCTTTTTACACATTTGACATTTCGACTGTCAAATGATTTGTAGTCACAAGCAGGAGATGGACATTTGTTTTTGGGTTTTATTTTAACACTTCTCTTCGGTCTTACAGCGATAAGTCTTTCGTTTTAGAATCTTGTGACATGTGTCAAAGTGCCAAACGTTTTGAATGACATTTCGACTGTCAATTGATTTGTGTTCGCAAACGGGAGATGGAAATTTGTTATGAGCTTTATTTTTGCTTCGGTCAGCCAACATTGACTGTTTACATTTGTTTTGAACGTTATTTTGACACTTCACTTCGGTCTTGGACCGTTGATTATTTCCTTCATACACACATCGTGACATATGTCAAATTGCCAAATGTTTTAAATGACAGTTCGACTGTCAAATGATTTGGGGTCACAAGCGGGAGGTTGACATTTGTTTTGGATTTTATTTCGACACTCCCTTCAATGTGGCACTGTTGGTAACTTTTGTTTTACACACGTCGTGACATGGGTCAAATTGACCACATTTTCGAATGACATTTCGACTGTCAATGTCGACACGTTAATGGACGTTATTTTGACACTTCCCGGTGGTCCGTTATAGATGGCATAAAAGTACAGTTTGATTTGTCAAGTATTGAACAACACAACGTTGCATTAAGTTACACAACGTAAGCTCCTGTCACTTATCATTCCCAAAAGGCCCATGTAAGTGCTTCGTAACAAATGCTGACTATGAGCGTGTCCTGAATTGCCTGCAACTCGCAATTGATACACAACCTTCCGCCCCTTTTCCAGGAAGCTACTTGCGATTCATAGCTTCCCTTGACCACTTATCCATTCTTTACGGCCATTCCGTAAACTTTTGCTTCCAAGAACCTCATTAAGGGGCATGTTCATGAATACACTTAACCATATGACTTCGTTGGCAAACGCTAAAATCAAACTGCAAACTTAATCCTCTGGAGCTGTTCATAAATACGAGGAGTTTATGACCTTAATAGAGTTCTGTGCTCATCCCGCCATCAGCACATCATTGCCCTAACATTCACCCTCTTATCCTAATTATCCCAATCGTCTGGGCGAACCTTCTCGTAAAAACTCGACTTTAATGCGAGAAAGATTCCCCCACGGTCGTTAGGTGCGGTCTCTCCTTCTGCTGCACGCCTCATCCTTTCGGCAAAACAACCGCACGCGTCGCTAAATACAATACAAGAGCAGAAACAATTTGCCGTGAAGGCCCAGCGGTGGGGCTGTGTCCGTTTCGTTCGGTCACGGTCTGATTGTCATGAGCACACTTCAGCGCCAAAACACAGCGGTTGATGGGGATTTCAAATTATTTACTTTCCTCATCCGGGGAAGAACAAAGATTAAGGCAAACACAGATGACGGGAGACAGGAAGACGGGTAAATTACTCAACCGTTCGTCTGTCCAGTGCGACGGCTGCGAAGATGTCGGACTGTGGCTCACTTAAATCGATGTTTCCACCAAATGGCACTTTGGCATGCAAACCGTTTCGAAGTCCCTCGTCGGTCCATCTGTTCCCGGCGAAATGGTGCGCCCGGGTCTGGTAATTGGCTTAAAAACACGACGCCTGTCAAGCAGATAGACGGCAGGTAAAGCTATTCGAGATGGATCGGGGACAGGTGTGAATGCAAATTTTTTTTCTGTTTCCGCAGAATTAAACTCGAAAGCGTTTTTTAATTATTCCAACGGAAACCGGAGACGCATGCAGAACGGACGAGCGGGCGTGGGGAAAAGGCTCAAGTATCAGAGAGAAACGCACGACGGAACAAGTACCCCAGTTAGACGACTGGCGGATGGATGTGTGCGCAGCGCACCACTCCACTTCACAGTACAGTAGTCAAGTGACTGACTGGTAATGATGGTGCTCCTCTCCTCCTACTCCTCGTTCTCCGCAAGACGTGTTCCACAGCGTCTCTCTCTCGTAGGCGCGCACAAATCTCAAATGCATCTGCTTTGATCGGAGTGTCGTCGGCACGGAGGGGTGTTTGGCTACTGGCTGCGGGATAGAATTTATGCTGATTGAGCTTGACACAGTTCCCATGTGGAGCGTTTCCATTGCACACACATTCACTATTCATAGCCAGGCAACGGTTGAGAACATGTAGAACCACTCAAAGGCAAGGATGCTTCTGCTGCTGCTGCCAGTGTACGGTGAGGAGACCGCTCTGACGGTTGTTGGTACTTCAGTGAGATTTTGTTGTGCCTATTTCCCTTCTGGTGTTCTTGACGGACGCATGTGGAACGATGCGAACGCAATGGTGATAGGTCGAGTCAAGTCGAGTCGAGGGGGGCTACACAAAACCGTAAGAAAAAAAAGCAGCTAAACTTCATGTTGGCACCAGAGTCACCTTAGTTCTGTGCTGTGCGCTGGTGATGGCTCTCATTCATGCATTTCATGTGTGTTACCTGAGATTCGAGTTGCGACGGTGCTCCATGGAGACGCGCTGCTCTGCGCTGGTGATGATGTGATGATGTGATGATGTGTTGATGTTGTGGACATTGTGTTCTTGGCATAGTTTCTCTTCTTCTGTGGAAACGATGATACGTGTACGTAATAAATACACACACGTGTACGTCGGACGGATGGATGCGGAGAAGGAACGACCTTGTCTCGTGCTGGACCGATGGTGGCACTGAGGGGGAGATTCTCTGTTGAATGCCACGTTAAGCTGAAGATTGACTTTCAAATTCAAAGGCGCACTGGGAATTCAGAATGAGGTGTGCCGTAGGTGTGCTATTCAGAGTTTTCTTCTTTCGCAGGCAATAGGCTGAACCTCTTTAAGTGCTCGCTGTAGAATGGGCTTCTAAATGTTGAATGCTCTGCAGGAACGATATGATTGATGGGTCAAAGTGTGTGTGTGTGTGTTCGGTTTTGTTTTTGTTCTTCTCTAGGTTACCAGGCGGGTTTGCTTTGTTGGAATTTGAATTTGAGAGTGAAGGCCATGAACTTCAGACATCCCAATGGAAGATACTTCTTTTTCTGGAACATGAGGAACTAGGGGAAAAGGTCAGAATTTAATGACCAATTCGTCAGAACAGACAAATTCCCCAGAACTTGTGCTCAAAACAGGTCAGAATGTGGTGTTTAGTTGTGTTCGTTTCTACAATTCTGACCTGTAGTTCCGATGAAGACGAAAAACAACATTTTTTGTATTTTTCGTTTGTGAGTTGTCATAGTTTTGAACGAATGAAGACAAGTGATGGCCCTTAAGTGGATTCAGAGTTAGAAAGTTGGAATTTTTGGCATCGTCCCAAAAAAAAAAACGTTGAATGAGGTGAACTTACGTTTTTGGAAACTTTTTGAGCACAGTTCTCACACGAATTTGTGTTTTTCGACGACTTTTTGGCACGTTTTGACTTATGGCTTGCCTCTAAAATTGTTTTGTGCTTAAATGGCTGCAAAAATAGAATATTATTTAGTCGAATGCCAAATGAATAGTTGGGGACCCCGCAAATATGTGTTGCCCAACAGTTGTTAAATTTTAAGTGACCAGTCAGAAAATGGGGTGGTAGGCTGATAGTGAGTTCAATGTGTGCCATCATATCGACCATCTGACATTCTGACGTTGAATAAGGGGTGCCGTGAACGAAGGCCATATGAACTAACGGTGCCGTGAACGAAGGCCATATGAACTAACGCCATAATGGCGTTAATTCGCATTTGAAAGTGAATTAACGCCATAATCCACTTATGGCTTTAATTCACTTTCAAATTTGAACTAAAGCCATATGGCGTTAGTTCGTTTTAGGAAGTGGCCTTAGTTCACATTTGAAATTGAATTAAAGTCACTCGCATCAATCTCAATAATTTACATTATTTACATGGTCCTAAGAAATGAGGTAGAAACTTGTAGGAAAAAAGTTTACAGCGTATAAACAGTAATGTTGGAATGGGGGGGCAGCATGCTGGACCACATGTAGGATGTGAAGTAGGCGTGAGACTGAGTGTATCCATGCTTTTTTTATCCATGATTTGCATGAGTTTAAAGAAAGTAAATACAAAATAATCAAACTCGCACTTACTCCAAATTGCATATGTGGCCAAGCAGGGGGGTTGCAGGGGGGCAGCATGCCCCCCCATACATACCTCATATGTATGTATGCATGTAAGGGGCAAGGGAGGTAGGTTGGTTGGAAACAAAACGTGGTCCGATCATGGTGGGACATTGGACAGATAACGCGCTTTAGAGCTCAAAAACATTGTATGGCATTAGTTCACATTCGAAAGTGAACTAACACCATATGGCGTTAGTTCAATTTAATGTATGGCTTTAGTTCAAATGCGAATTAACGCCATTATGGCGTTAGTTCATATGGCCTTCGTTCACGGCACCGAATAAGGAACTTAAAAAATAATCAAAACGAACAAACCCTAATGATGAATGATAATTTACCTTCAACTTGGCAGCACTGTTCATAGTGACAGTGAATTTGACAATTGAGAGTTGATTTGTTGTCAGCATGTTTTGCCATTTCACCACCAAAAGACTCTCGTCGGAGCCACGCTTGTAAATTGTTTGAAATTATCTCAAAATCATGCTTCAGTTCAAGGGGCTTCACGACAGAATCTTGTTCATCGTCGAGGGTTATTTGCAAATGAGAGATGTCGTCAATAAAATAAAGTAGTAAAGTCTGGAGTAAAGAAAATCCGCAATCCTTAGGAGACGCCTTTAATGTCTTTCTTAAGTATCAAGCCTTCGACCCCTGAAAGGTTTGATTCTGATCAATTGGCGCCATCCACCACTGATGATCTCATGACTCGCTACTTCTAGTCATCAAGACCAATTTGTCTTGCGTCCGCGATCATTTGGTCTTATGCTCAATATTCGGTTCTTCTCTCCTTCTTGAGCCAGAACGCTCGAATTCGAAGTCTTTCTTAGCTGAAGCATTGATTTTCATTCGCTCGATGTTGCCGAGTCAGTTTAATCTATGGATTTTTACCTTTTGGACTATGTCAACATACAGCCCGTAAAGTTCGCGGTTGTGTCTTCTCCTCCATTCGCCTTCCTCGGAGATGGGAACACATAACCGACATCGAAGGCACTAAGAATCAGCTCTGCAGTTCTCCTTATCATCCAGCTTTTAACTGCATATAGCAAGACTGGCAGTATTTGAGTTTTATAGAGTAAAATTTTGGCCATCGATTTCGAGGGCGACGGATCGATTTTGTAAAATGTTGGCCCTTCGATTTCGACGAGTTTTGACCAAAATATGTACAACCGAAGTGGTGGTCAAGGCTGATTCTTCATCGGATCTCCATCAAAGATGTCGTTTGCCGAGTTCAGCTTTGCCCGAAGTAGACAAACTTCTTAGCTACAAATTGTAGCTGTCGATTGTCGTAGATGTCGTAAATGAGTGGCGGACAAAAGTTTTCACACGAAGTCATTTACAAGCAAAACGAAGCGTTTAAAGTAAACCGAATTTAAAAGTTGTTTGTTATTGTTCATCTCATTTTTAGCGACCAGCATGTTCCATTAAAGGGGTCGCGGGGGCCATGCATGCACGAGAGATCTCCAGGCCACTCGATCCTCCGCCATCGACTCTAACTCATTAGGAGCTATGCCCAAGCGCAACCAGGCGAGTGTTTGCACCAACCATCTCGTCCTGGGTCTGCCAAGCGGTCGCCTACCTGATGGGATCGCATTTGTTATTGTTTTTGGATGAAAATATGTTTTTTTTTATTATTTTTTTGCTTTATTTTGTGACACTACATCGCTTTAAGTTTATTACGTTTCTAAAGGATTTAATTTTAAACGTCGTTTAGGTTTAAACGGCTCATTTTATTTGAAAATGGCTTTGTGTGAAATTTGTTTTCCACCACTGTACTTCGTCTTCGACTCTGAGCCTGTGGGACAACGCAACAGAGGACGTCCACGTACAAGGTGGCGCACACAAGTCGAGGGGGACCTCGGCCGGCTTGGTGTGCGAAACTGGAGACAGCTGGCGAAATATCGTGCTGGCTGGAGAGGCATGTTGAGTGAGGCCCAGGTCCACCTCGGACTGTAACGCCCTAAGAAGAAGAAGAAGAAGTACTTCGTCTTCTCCTCACTTATTCTGAGAGCAGCTTGATTCGTAGGTTCTTTAATCGCTATGAATGCTTCTACAGCAGCTACTGCAACAGCTTGGTAGGAATGCGTAACAATGTTGATGTTATCTGCGTAACCCAGCAGCTGGATCGGTTTTTAGAAGGTAGTGCTTGCCATGACTGAGGCCCAGGTTCATCTCGGATTGTAGCGCCATCAGAAGAAAAAGTAGGCGAAGAAGAAGAAGAAGGCGAGTGCCTTCCGTGTTCAAGCTTGCCTGCCGCATTATTTCGTCCAAAAACTAGATTAGAGAAGTCACGACCGTGCATCTCCTTTCGGAAATCCAATGCAAGTTTCAAATACAGTCGACTCCCTCTAAGTCGAATTTTCACAGGATATCAAAATTGGTTCGAGTTAGAGGATGGTTCTTGAATAGAAAATGGGGGGAATGCTAAAATAAATATGGCGAAAAAATTCGAGTTAGAGGGAAATTCGACTTAGAGGGAAGCGACTGGTCGAACTCCCTCTCTTAACCATCCTCACCTAATCTTAAATTGCTGAAATTTGAATCTGTTTTTAATAAAAAATAAATATTTCGAAATCAAACTTGAATTTTTGCGTGTCAGATTTACAGACAACGATCAAAGCCACTACCGAGTACCTACCATCCAGAAAAAGGAATATTTATCATGAGAGGGGCAGCTCTAGATGCTTCTGGTTTCCGCACCACGTGGTTATTCAAGAAGAAATACAAAGAACCTTTGAATAAAACGACCTTGTTCGCCCACAAAATCTGTTTTGCCAGAAAATGCCAACAAAAATCCAACGTTTGTCATAAGCAAACCCCCGAATTTAAGTCAAGTTTCTGGAACAGTAATTTAACCCGAATAGCTTCTGCAAACAATTCCTATTAACTTTAACGACCATCGTCGCACAGAATCCACCCGTTTCCCGTGCTCTCTCTCCTCCTATCGGATTTCTCTCCCCCGCCAAGCGTGTTGGCCAAACAGAAAGCCCCACAACCAGACCGCATCCCGCACACATACGCTCTATATCACAACTAACCAGCTATGACTAAATAACGAGAAAATTTAAAACAAATGAGCCAGCCCCACACCCGAACTCGGTCTTGTCACGCTCTGTCAACAAGGAGCCGGTTGAATGGTGGGAGCCAACCTACTTAGAGGATCAACTTTTGCGAAGTGAGAAAAAATATTAAATTACAAGTTTTCACCATCTCACCGCCGCAGTTTTCCTCCGCTCGCAACGGGTATGTGCCTCATTTCCTGTAACCTCGTTCCTGGGAACGACTATGCAGCGCACACATGTTTGGAGTGTCATTTCCATGACATCAAGGCACATTCCGTTTCATCACTGAAACGAAATTGAATCACGCCTTCAGCGCGGATCTCTGCGAGCTGAGGGGTTGGATTTATTCCCATCGCTGAGGGGCGATTTAATTAAAAGAATTTTAAAACTCAAAAACAACAACCACTTCGTTTGGTTTCTTTTCGTTTTCCTGCCTCCGCCTCTTCGCTCGTCGTGCACTAATTTCTAAAGACCCAGGGTGGGAGAGGAGTGATTGCATCTGATTCCGTGGGCGGGGCTGGAGCAGACAGACACCACCAGAATTAATTTCGAAAGTGAAGAAGTCTCGTACTTCACCTGGTTATTAAGCAATTTAAACGAATTTATTGAAGTTTTTCAACTGATTTGCATGGAAACACGGAGACGCTCTAATCCCTTGAAGGGCTCTGGCGGGGTTAATGGATGGGGCACGGGCGTAATGAAGACTTTCATTAAAATGGAGTGATTCCTTTGACATTCAAGCGAGTCGCCTGGTTTAGGGCTGCGAATGCAAATCGAGAGCATACCTACACACCGGGGGGATTATCTGTTTCAAAACTCCCATCGCCAGGCAACAGATTACTGGAGGAATTGTGGCTGCTGTGAGGTGTAATTAGGGATTACATCGCAGTGAACCAGAGGTTGCCTGGAGCAGAGGCAGGGAACTGGTGTAATTTAGAAATTTTCTTAATTAATTCAAGGATTTATGGGTTTTACAAGATTAATAAGAGCCTCAGACGTTTTGCTGATCCGACTAAAGAGGTAACTAAGCTCCGGACAGGGAAAGATGACGTGGAAAAACCACTGTGATCCGGTTGAGGATAAATGCAGAGATTGCTTGTGGAAGAAGACATGGACTTAGGAGTTGCACTCGAACAATGGACTTTCAAGAAAAAGTTTCTGCTTGAAGACGGAGTTATAAGCGACTTCCTTAAAGTTCATAAGTAGGGATTCTAAAAAAAACTACAAAAATTCTCGTGAGATATCAACACACAACAATGGCGACGAACGTTCCTTAAATTTTCACGTTAGTTTAAATTCGCCGTTGGGTGGTTATACGGGAGGTTTAGCGAGGACGGAATCATGAAGAGCTTTTGGTAACATTGCAAATGGAAGTCACATTCAAAGCTATTCAAGCTTTGTATCCTGTATTCCCTTGTTGGGCATAGGGGCTATACTATGCCTAGGCGCCATCGCGTTTGATTTCTGGAGAAGTGCCTCAGTTCTCCTCAACCTTTTTCCAACTCTCGGATTTCGCTCTCCACTGTTCTTCGCCATGTTCTTTTTTTGTACCGCCGGTCTTCTGCGATTATATGAAAAATTCAAAACTATTACGTGTAAGCTATTAGCAATTGGCTGAACGCACCCGAGTGAGCGCCCTCTGTGTCTCACTCAATTAAGTGAACTTGGCGATCGGGGATCGCAGCCAACTGCGGGTAGATCCTCAATCGTCCAGTCTTCCCTTTGATTTTCCCTTTTTTGACAGACGCTGAAGCTGGACGGACGACACGAGAACTATTTGTTAATTTTTTTAAAATAAATAATTAAAGTTTAAATACGTAACATTTGTTTTTATGCGTAAACCAAAAAGTCTCCAAGGATTAGGTAGAGATTCTAAGGCAGCACACAGGAGCACATGAGCTTCAGACTGGGCTATCAGGTCAATCGGACTGTTTTGTTTAAGCTCACAAGCTTCAGTGACTTCCTTGACTTCATTTCAGCAATAATTTATCTACGATACTCCACTTGGCACACAGAGTAGACCACCAAAGTGCCCTCAATCGATTCCACGTAATTGCCAAGCGATAAGTGATAAAAGCTACCAATCCGTGCAGCAGAATGTCATAAACCACACAAGAACTCGTCGTGGCGATTAGCACTTATTAAACACTAGCGAGTTCATGCTCCTTTCCCCCAAGCTCTGCCCCACTGCCACCACATTCTCGCTCTAGACCGCGTCGTTAAAAATAAACAGGAAAAAAAAAAAGAATGAAGCGATTTGTCTTGATTTTCAATGGCGGCAAAGTTGGATAACATCCAAGATTGTTCGAGGATAAATATTTAAATTTCTTGCAGTCAAATGCAGTTGCAGTATGACGACGCGTCGACGACAGCGAACCAACGAGCCAGCACAGCCGGAGGAGACGCAAGCACAGCAGCGTGCAGAAACTTCACGGATTTATTACCGAATCGAAAGTTTTAAGGGATATCGAGACTGCGAGCAGCAGCGCTTGGGAAAAGTAATTATGCTCGTCCCTAATAGGGCGGGCAGAGGGTTCACTCCACCCATGCCCCACTCCAAGGACGAAGGGGTGTGTGTGTGTGTGTGGGGAGTATCATTGTTGTGCTAAGCAATTCATGGCGAGTGTTAAGTGTGCTCTTGGCAGGAAGTTGTGCGCTGCTAAGAAAAACTTTCCCCCGAGTGCATCCAAGTGCACTGTGGATTACATCTCTCAGGAGGCGGGTGTTGAAGGGCGATGTAGGTCAATGCATGCGGGGGGCGTAGGCAAATGTACATGCGGTTCTAACAATAATTGGAAATGCATTGAAATCTGAGGATAATGGATGTGGCTGAGCCATGAATGGGAGATGAGTTCGTGTTGTAGGCGTTTATCGAGGACGTGTTGGCCTGGGGGGGAGGGAAATGATTTGTTACTGAAAAGTTTGGCATTATTGTCGTTTAAGTCCTTCGCTCGATACTGAGGGAGGAATCACAAATGCTTTTGAGTTTTGACGACTTCTCGAGGACGTGCAAGTTTGATGATAAATAGCGGTTCACTGCAGATTGTGTGGGCTCTCTTGTGGGAGAATGCTATCAGCAAATGTTGCTCTAATCAAAAGTGATTTATGTGGAAACAACCACGAGTGTGGGGAAATTAAATTGGATGTGGTTGAATTTGAAGGAAGCTGGAAGGGTTTATGTATCATAACTTGATTTATTTTGACATTTATTGGCTTTCTGGCGGAATTTTGAGGTTAAAAGGAGTACGTCCTTTTCCTGACGAAATAAATGAGATCCTTGAGACCGCGCCAACATTAAGGACAGAAGTAAGCGAAATGCGTTTGTGCCTATATGCAGTTCGAGACTGAACTCAAAATGTACAATTGTAACGCCGTAAGTTAATACGTCTTCAAAGACTGTAGAGTTTGATCCACTCTAATGCAGCTTTGTCATTAGCCCTAGTTGTATAAGACGTCATCACGGTTCTGTTTTACGCTACAAAACGCTTTTTTTTTTCGGAGTTTTTTTTTGAAATTCTACACTGGAGCACTCAGACTCAAAACTGGACCATTGTACTGCCAGGTAGCAACCTACTCCAGTGCCGTTAATTTTATCCCAACGGTAAATGGTAACTGGACCAGATTCCATTTCAACGGAATGCGGACCTGGGACCCCTCTAATTTGGGGCAGGCACTTAACAAACTGCGCCATCCAGTCGTTCATGAACAACTTAGTTCTCGCTCGAAGAATAGTCGACTCTGTGCCTGTGGACCAACCTAACAGAGGATATCCGGGCTCACAAGGGGAGAAGGACGGTGCTAACTCCTCTTTAATTTTTTAGTGATTTTTCTTCAATTTGGTTAACGGATTTCCCAGTCATAATCCCTTCTTCAGTCGAATATGCTTACTTTCAGAATTCCTTCGAGCTACACTGCATTATCGACATGACAAATGTAAGTCAGATAAATTTGACAGGATTGCCATTTAACTGTCATAACTTCTCGAAATGGAAAGCTGTCGATTGTACGTACTTGCCGTCCTTACCACCGAGCACACTTCAACCAGTCAGACACACGCAAAAAAAGAACGCATTCCCATCTTTAATGTACTCTGACAAGCATTAATAACCGTCCATTAGCGGAGTTCCTTCGCCTTTCCATTCGCATTCCATGCGCCCAATCGATCCATTACAAGACTTTCTCTGTCAGATGACATTGTTACATGAAAATCTCTTGCAGCCACTCCCCTCCGTCCAGAAACTGCTTTCGATCCCACACCGTCGTGACACTTCTCCCAGGAATTCCTTTGACCCCAAAAGATACTTCCTCTCGGCATCATATTTCATTCCGCAGATGATTTTAATCGAACAAACTCTACCACCCGCTTAGTCGGTGGTGGACTCCGTAAGTCCTCGTCTTTCCTTTCACGTGTGCCTTCCGTGTGTGGAATGCCGGGACCCAATCTCCCTCCCCGGGCAACGCGATTAACCCTTTAAACTTGTGAGTCTCTCCAGAGAAATCCTCTGAGTTATGCGCTTGTAACTCGAGTGTGGTAATTCTTTCTCGCATTTATCCTTCTTTATTGGTGGACGCCTTTTGACCAGGCACGACCCGCACTCCTCCGCTTGTGTGAATTTTCGTTTCCTCCTTATCCATGTCCGGAGCTTAAGGCCGAGCCACCCATAAATTGCGTATCGGTTTCACCCACTTTAACAAGATTAAAACTCAATTCTTTAGGAAATGACATGCTTATTGCTTCGGTCAGTCTGCCTGCTGGTGGCTCAATCTAACCCCATTCTCTGATGGAGATGACGAGAACCTGGTCCTTCATCAGATTACTTCCAGTCGTCGGCGCCGTGTCGGTGGGGAGATGGATTGACTCCCGTGCAGAGAAACCGGATTGTGTTTCAGAAAGGACCAACCCCTCGTCCTTTCATTGATTTTACTGCCCTCCTACGACCGTATCCATTTCAATTCGACCGCATTTCATTCTTGCGATGGATGGATTGTGTCCTGGTGGACGATGCACTCGTCGGGTCGATTGAAAGGCACCAGGCAACCGTCTCTAGGACTGTCAAGGGTTCACTGCAACGCAGGGATGATGCAATTCCGAATTGGAAATCGTAAAACGGAATGAACGTTTCACTACAAATTCACCCGTTTGTGAAGGGTATGAATTACACTCGGCTTACTGATGCATTCACTCAGGCAACTCGCTTTCAATGACACATAAAGCAATCGGATTGCGGGGTTATGACCGGGGGTTTGTGTTACTTTCTTGACGGAGTTCTTTCCCGATCATTGCAGGGGTTTTTATGATCGCTCAGAGGGAACTATTTTGTGATAAAGCGTTTAATGCATCTGCATGCCGTCACGGCGTTACAGAGGAATGCAATCCGAGGGAGGGAAGCTAACTTTAGTGAAGGCATTCTGTGCCCTCTCGCACATCTTTGGGGTGTAAGGACACTTTGAATCAATTGTGTGGGGGGACATAAAGTTGGCGGTCGTAAAGAACTTAATTTAATTGAAGAACTGATGGCGAATTGACTCCAGTTGGAGGCATCAAATTTTTAAGACTGTGTACACGTCTTGAATAAATTTGAGAAATTGTTGGCTCAAAACTTTGGCGAACGATGCTTCTGAGAAGATTCATAAAAACAAGTACTTGGGCAGCAGTCAAATTTTGAATTGAAGAGTGTAAGTCAAGATTACAATGAATTTTTGTGCCATTGAATGTCTGGTGAACTTAGAAATTCGCTTTAATGCTGTATTGGGGCGTTGAAAGCGTGGGTTTCTTTTTGCTCATCTCTTAATTGGCTCCTTGGTGCCATGCTGCAGACTAATTTTTAGTCAGCCTGGTTCTTGAAAGACATTTCTCACTCCACAAGGTTGTGTTCGTTGATTGGAAAACCCTTAGGACTACCGCCAAGCCGAAAGTTTCTCAAACAATTGTTATCTGGCCATATTGCTTCGAAAATGAGGATGAAACGCAGGAATAGATTTTCAGGGATTCTTACAGAACAATAATCGACAACTTTTTGCGGTCAAGGAAGGACCAGCATCCTAATTTGTGGTTCCAATAAGATGAAGCGACTGCGCACAGTGGTAGGCAAACTATGGACCTGCTGCGTGAAATTGGTAGTTGTTATTTGGCCCACTCTCTAGTTTCGCTAACTCGATTTAATTTGGTTTGGATGTAATTCAGTTTGACCCAGTTTATGAACTCGAGTTGACACATTACTACTGAAGACACTGTCACCTCGCATGTTTTTGCATTTGTTTTTAAGTCAAAGCTTACACGACTGGATGGCGCAGTTGGTTAAGTGCCTGCCCCAAGTTCGAGGGGTCCCAAGTTCGAATCCTAGTGAAATCGAATCTGGTCCAGTTACCATTTGCCGTTGGGATCAAATTAACGGCACTGGAGTAGGTTGCTACCTGGCAGTACAATGGACCAGTTTTGAGTCTGAGTGCTCCAGTAGTTTTTCAAAAATTCTCCAAAAAAAAAAATGGACGCACAGTCCCAGCGTATGTTCAGGTCCTGAAAATGCCTTATCTGATCCTCGCCTAGCAAGTTCATTGGCGATCTCATTTCATGTGATCCCGTGATGCCCCGGGACCCAGACAAGTCTTAACGAATTTAAGCTACCGATCAAATTCAGAGAAGACTTGCATTCCTGAACTATCCTGGAAGTGGTTAAAGGGTTGAGCAAGGCCTTAAGCACAGCTTGGCTGTCGCTACAGATGCAAATACTTCGAACTTGGTACAGGTACTAAACCAACTGCGCCATCCAGTCGTTGTCTGCGTCCTTACTTAGGGCTTACATCGATGGTTGGACTTCTCGAGAGCACAACCGCAGGTGGCATGACTCTCCAGGATGTAGACAGACCAAGCGCATGCTCCCCAAAGTCTGTAAGAAATCCGCGGCTTTCTTGTTATCTCTTAACAGAAGAGATTGCAGACAACTTATCGGCATACTAACGGGGCACTACACCTTCGCCAAACACCTAAGTGTGCTTGGACTAAGCGATGAAACCCTCTGCGACGCCTGTGGAGAAGACGGTGACACTGCAGAGCACTTCCTCTGCCATTGTCCCGCCTTTGATCGGATCAGGTGGCAGTTATTTGGTGCTAATGAGGTGAGAGCTGATGATGTAGGCTCCTCATTACAGAAGCGCTTGCTGGTCTTCTATTGAAAGACCATGAAATTTCAGTAAAAGTAGGCTGCTGCCTGGTAGCACAATGGACCAGTTTTTGAGTCTGAGTGCTCCAGTGTAGTGTTACAAAAATCTCCGACAAAAAACAAAAAAAATGTCATGTCAACAAATTATCTCTTAAGTGTCAAATTGGTTGTCACTACGAACAGTGCTGCCAAGAAATCAAAAAACAACAAAAGCTATTTATTATCAACAAAGTGGATTGAACTGTCACTACATTTTATTCAAAATGAGCAAGGCTTTTCTTTGAATAAAAAGTTTGGGCCAATGATCTCAGAATTTTGATTGTTTGTATTGGTATTTAGCCATTTGCAGAAAGCAGAATTAGGGCTTAGCTACGGCAACGAATTGCATATCTCCTGCATTTACGTCGGGGGTAACTGAGTCTTCTTTGGCGACCGACAAAACCATCCAGTGGAGTTTATAAGACTGATGAGATCTGTAAATTTAACACTTGAGATATAAGCGAGGTGCTTGAATTTTGTCTTGCGATGTGAGTTGTCTTTACTTTGTCCTGGACTATTTTAAAAGCTACAGCAGTTCCCCAGATGCAGCTGCTCAATTAAGGATTAGACTATTTTAGCCGCTTGTGTTGTTATTGGCCATTGTTCTGTGTAAGTGCGAGTGTGGATCGCTTAGTACCCGTGTTTGAAAACAGGAGTAGTTGCTGAGATAACTTGGCATTACCGTCGTGTACTGTCAAACGGCACCACACAACGTTTCAGACTGATTATGGAAACATACAAGAGCTGTGCCATGTTTTTTTTAAATGGCAACCAAATCTCAAGACCATCCTATGGATGAACACCGCTTTTGTCAGACCCATCCTTACGTATGGCAGCGTAGTCTGGTGGCAGGCAGCATTGAAAGTCATTAATCTTAATGCATTGAAAAAATACAAAGACTTGCGTGTATGGAAGTTACTGGAGCAGTTAGCTCCACCCCAACAGCTGGATTGGAAACTATCCTACACATGCTACCACTTGACCTATGCAGACAACAGCCGCTAAAAGTGCTTTAAGAGTCAGTCAATCTGTCGACTGGCGCTCATGTACAATAGGACATGCAAGTATTCTTAACAGACTTGCAGTATCAGAAGTCGAGAGCGACTATAGGCTCCCATTCCTCGACTTTGAGGGACCCTTCGATTGCCAATACCCCACCAGAGTGGAGTGAGCGATCAAAGAACCCATCAATAACACGACCATAAAGGTATACACCGATGGGTCAAAGATGGAAGCAGGTACAGGCGCGGGCAATTTTTTCCAATCAATCAGACTCCTTGATTATGGCAGTGTGTTTCAAGCGGAGGTCCTGGCGGTCAAAGAAGCGGCCAAAACGTGGTCAATGATGGCAATAGCACCAGCTGATATTACCATTCTTATTGACAGTCAGGCGGCCATGAAAGCTATATCCGAAACAGAAATCAAGTCCAATCTAGTCGCAAGCTGTCGCGAAGAAGGCTCTTGGCTCACAGCAGAGAACAACGAGGGGCCATGGGTATGGCAAGGGTTATAAGGGTTATAAGGGGATGGCAATCCCCAATTGGGCATCACAATGGGTCCTCAATGACCTAAGTGAGGTGGCTTCCGCCCGTCTACCCATTTACCTACCTACCTATCTATGCCGTGTTTCTGAAGATTAAGTCAACAATGAATAAATGGAGAAAGTAAATCTTGTCGAACTTTGCTTCTGTATGTTAGAAACACTTCCTCGTTTGTCTCTATTTTTCTCTTTTTTTTCTACCAACTAAGCTCTTGTTTACTCAAATAAAACACAAAGGATCGGATAGCTTTTGGTTGACACATTTTTCCTTCTTAAGCAAAAATTGAACACGCAAAGTATGTTGACGTCCTTTTAAAAGAGCTGCTTGCTCTAACATTTTATTCTGACGACAGATTAAAAAAATGAAAGGCTATTCTTCACAAGTATAAGCTAAAATGAACGTTATTTTCTTTTTGAATGGTTTCGATAATTAATGCGCAAACGAATCGAATAAACATTTCTGAGAATGGCTTTTAGTTGACTTGAACTATTTTTATTTTTGGCCAGTTTGGAAATAAAAGCCCCGGTGGTGACTCAGCAGCGAATTTCTTTTGACGGAATACACTCGAATGACGCAAGTTGTGAAATTTTGACCAACACGAACCTCAAATTTAGCAGTGACTTGCCTTTAAAATTAGTCATGTCAGAGAATCGGTGAGTGTATTCTCTTAAGTTGTTGTCTATCTCGTCTATCCTCCCCCATTGAATTGTTACTTGCCTCGCAACAGGTTTTCAAACTCGATTACCTCCACAAAATGCCCTGTAAGTCAATTAAAAAATAACTCATTTCTAAAGCCCTCTCTGGCGTGCATTATTGATTTTGTCTTGCGAAAATCGGGCGTGGTCAGTTCTTAGAATTATCTCTCATCAAATGTGATTATCATCGAATCCCTTGTCTCATCTTCGTCTCCGTTCGGACGTTCATTTGCCACCCACACCAGCAATTCGCTTTAATCACCAACAGTTTCTCTAAGCAAACGGGATCTATTCTACTCAAACTGGTGCACAGTTCAGCTCTGCTCTGCTACAGCTCTCATTTCTGTTACCCTTCTGACCCACTTTCTGCCGTCGAGGCAACAGCTTTTAATCTGAATCCAGTGAATCTCCGGAATCATCTTCTCACAGGCGAACACTATCCTCAACCCAATCGGCAATTCCACCCCACCCGCCTCCCCTTTGGGCCCTAATGAAAATGCAAATCATGAACAGTGTAAAGGATTTTCTTTCGACACCAAGTCTTAGCACGAAACACCAATAAAAGCTGTTTTGTTACCACCTACGTGCTAGTAATCCGCCATCAGAAGCACACCCCTCCACCAAACTATCCGCGTCGTTGTCGTCGTCATCGCTGCTCTTCGTCTATTCATGCTTTCTCGTGCGCCAGCTTTGTGGAGTTTTTGAGAACCGAGCAGATCCGAGAATTCCAAGCAAAATGCAATTTAAATTCATTTCCATCACGTTATCCGCTTGCTGGTGGATTACACGCCACCCCACCGCCCAACCCGCCCAGACGCGCCGCCAACTCGATCCCGCTGAAGGAAAGTATGTTGTCAAAGAGAAAATTTCATCACACGCTCACTCGGTCCTTTCGGACGACATGGGCCGGCAGGAGTTCCTCCGTCCCTGGCGCGCAAATGGAAAGCGGGAGTGGCTTAACTTATTCAAATGCAAAGTGAAATGTACCAGCCGTCGTCCAGAAGTGTGCGGTTAATTCGCTTTGCATTGTTCTCCACAAGGAAAATTAGTGTACTTAACTTCTTCCCTTCCTCTCTCCCCTCCTCGGACAGTTCTTTGTGCCACAAGTCGTGAAATTCGCCTGGAAAGCGATACAATGGCAGCGATTGTGACGATTTCTTGGAACGCCGTGTTGAAATAAGCAAGCCAAACACCACAACAAAAGTACGAAATTTTAAATGTCAATCTCGGAGCTGTTAAACCTAGACAAGTCTCTCTCTCTGGATGGAAACGGAAGACGAAGACGAACTCGAAGACGAAGACGACGAAACGAGATAAAGATAGGTTAAGACAGATTGAAATGATTAGCAAGTGTTGCGGTACCACAATTAGATGGAACGTGAGAATTGTTAGCGCATGATCTCTCCGCGGGATTACCTCGGCAGCAGCACTGGCAGCATCAACAGACGGCACAGTGACATTTGTTGTGAAGTCACAGCTGAATGACATTTCTTTGTTAACGCTAGCGGTAATGGCGGAGCCATTAACTGAATTCGCAATGAGTGCCGAAGATGTGTGATGTTGAATTATTCCCCGACGCTGACAAATGAATGGAATATTTAATCTAATTGGATAAATTATTACCGATTTTGCTCGCTCTTAAATTTGTTCTGTCACGCAAAGCGCGGCATTTGACTAATTCGTTAAGTAGCTTGACAAATGTCTTGTTTTTTTCTTTTGTTTCGACACTTCAGATTTGAGATTTTAATTGAAGTTGAAGTTTCAATTGACGTTAGATAAGACATTTTGTGTCATAATTCAGAGACGGAACTGGATATGAAATGACAATCAATTAGCTGTGTTCAGAAGGTGTGAAGGGTAAGATAGGTGAAAGCATTTAGTACGTTTCAAATGCGTCTGCACCCTCAAACTCTTCTTTGGACTTTCAACCACGACTAAGCACTTCGGGATTAGGTTAGGTTAGGTTGAAGTGGCTGACTGTAGATAGCAGTCACACTTAGGCCAATTTAGGCCCATTGTGATACCACGTGGATCTGATTACCTATCCTATTCAAAAAACCATTTGGTGCTTTCAACGAAGCTCTTTAGTTGATCAATGTCGACGTTGTGCAATTCGCTCAAGTCGTTGAAGAAGTAGGCTACAAGGTGTTTCTTCCTGCGAGAGGAGAGAGCGCTACAAGTGCAGAGGAGATGCGTTATGCTTTCCTCTTCTTTTTCGTCTCTGCAGCTTTTGCAGAAATCATTGTGAGGGACACTTTGGGATTAACTCGATTCGCAATCAGAGATCCACCTTAAAACTCATTGTTTCATTAAAAATCAATTTGCTCTGAAACTAAATCAATTCGTCCATTTTTGTAGTTTTGCATCCGTAGCAAAATGGTCAGTAACGGTTAAGTGTGCGGAATCGATTCCAATTAACAGCTTTTACAAATTAACGGTCTCTGTACATCCGTAATACTCTGTGGCTGGGTGATCCGTCAATTAATTCAATTCAATTAATTTGTTCACCACATGGGGAATGAATCGGACAGTGGCTCACTGGAAAGACCACGTCAAATTTACTGTCAACGGCCTTGGTTCCACAGAAACGGTTTCTTTATATTATTTGTCTCGGGTCAAGAAACATTTGCTAATATTTGTAAGGGGTTAGGTCGACTGAATTCTCGTGGGAAATGATTCAATACAAGCCTGAAGTTTGCAAGAAAGTTTCGAAAGAAAGACTACTTGGTTTGTTAAGTCACCAATAGGAACTTCCGAACTTTGACTATTGACAGCGACCATATTGTTGAAGCTACATCTGTCAAATTGACTGTCATTTATTCACTCTGTTTTGCCAAAACTTTGAGAAGGTTCAACCACGAACTATATGGGCTGTACAGCGACATGAGTCTAGCCAGGCATCTACGAATCCAACGCCTAAGATGACTAGGCCATGTAGAGCGTATGGACAACTTAGCTCCGGCCCGAAGAGTCTTCGACTCTGAGCCTTTGAGACAACGCAACAGAGGACGTCCACGTACAAAACTGGCAGACAGCTGGAAAAAGATCGTGCTGGCTGGAGAGGCATGTTGAGTGAGGCCCAGGTCCACCTCGGACTGTAGCGCAGGTCCACCTAAAAAGAAGAAGATGAAGGTTCAGTAAACAATAACCCAACATTCCTACGTCGACGAAACGCAAGATCTGGCGAAAATTTCGGAGCTGTCCGTGAAAGTGTGTAGGAGAATCCGAGGCGGATGATATCGCCTCTCTCACAAGAACTCGACCTTTCGTAGACCACAACTTGGCGATTTTGCGTCGTGACTTAGGCCTGCACCCGTACAAAATTTAACTGACCCAGGAACTGAAGGTAATTGACCATAGACAACGACGATATGTTCGCTGAATGATCTCTGGAGCACTGACCCTTCAGTGATGAGGCCCATTTCTGGATGAATGGGTACGTCAACAAACAAAATTTGGGACGATGCCAATCCACATGAGATCCAAGAGCATTAAATGCATTCCGAAAAAAACACTGTTTGGTGTGGATTCTGGGCTGGCGGCGTCATCCGTATCGGCCCATATTCCTTTGAAAACGACTTCTTCTTGCTAAGTAGTTGACTTTTGGAGGCTCTAATCCTCGGCTAAGACTTCTCCTCAGCCTTAACATTACTTATTTAGATCAAGTCTCATGGCTTTGGCGATTCTGAAAGTTCGATCTTTTTTTAAAACTTTGGATGCTAAGTAAACCTTTCGCTAAAGCATTGCTTAACACGTTGAGTCCCACATGAGATCACTTTGTTCTCACACGAATTTGGGCTTGCTGTGCCGCGTGAGGCCAGAGTGTATTTGAAGTGTCAATAAAAAAAAATCCGTGGCTTGTGGGGACAATTTTTCGGATTGTATGGTGACACTCAACGTGTTAACGTAGGCGAGTCGACCCTTGCCCAGCTGCAGTTCAAATATCTTGCAGATAGGACCAAATATTTTTCCAAGAACATTAGCTCTGCTGTCTTGCTTCCAGTCCAGCTTTCGGCTCCATATATCAGGACTGGCAAGATAAGCTTTTCGCAGAGCATGACTTTGTTCGTAAGTTAGAATGTGTAGAACCGAAGAACTAGTTACTCCCCGTCAAACTTAGACCAGGGTGACATTTTTGAAGCATCGGGGTACTTCTAGATGCTAACACAAACACATTGTCCTTGCGGTGGATTACGGATCACCATCACTACACCATGGGTTTCATCTTCTAATTTACTCTCAGTCCATCTCGTTAGATCTGCTCATTTATCTCAGTAAAAACCTTAACGGTTGCAGGAAAAGCAAGACGAGGTCAATAACCCTGTGCGACTGAAATCTGCAGCCTGCCATTCGCACATAACTTAACCTAACAAAAAGGAAAGTATTTCCTTGCATTCGTGATAAGGGACTAAAATAGATTCTGCATCCAAACTCTGAATGGAAAATTGTAGAATTAAGCACGTTAAATGTTAGTGCACAAACGAATGACCAAATCTTGTGTAAAACAGCTTAATTCCCTTCACAGGTTCTACTAAAAACTTCAAACGACGTTAACGTTAAACAGGCGACAGTTTAATTGATAGCACTTATTAAGGCAACCCTTCAAGCGTGCATGTTTCGTTTCTAATTGAGTCATTTGTGATAGTGCGACGGTTTTAAAATGAGTTCCGGAACTCATTTCTATTCCCACTCAACACTAAAAAAAAAGCAACAGCTTTGCATAGGAAGCAGTTGAACGGCTGTGCATAGTGTAATGCGTGTAATAGGGGCCTCGAATGGACTAATTGTTTGTTTTATGATAAGCGTGTCTTTGGAAAGAGGCACAATCACGCCTCTAGTGGAATTGGTTTAAATTTATCGCAAGAATTAGTTTCAGTGGCGCAGTTGGTTAGGTGCCTGCCTGAAGTTAAAGGGGTCTCAGGTTCGAATCCCAGTGATATCGAATCTGGTCCAGTCACCATATGCCGTTCGGATCAAATTAACGGCATTGGAATAGGTTTCTACCTGGCAGTGCAATGGATCAGTTTTGAGTCTGAGTGCTCCAGTAGTTTTTCAAAAATCCTCAGAAAAAAACAATGTACATGGTGCGCCATCTTTTATGTCGGTATGCGACGTGTTTAGCCGTATTCCAAGCGACGAGTAGGGTCTGTCGGCAATATTCTTTGACTCAAATGCACTTTATACGGAAACAAATGAAAATCATCCTTCAAAATGCAAAATGCGTCACAAGATGGTTCCACTGACGCGAAAATGCTGAGCGCGGTGATGATACGACACATGTGAGTTCTCGGCAACACTCTTCTTTTACAGCTTCAATCAGTGGGCGCCGTGGCGTAGTGGGTAGGTGCGTCGACTCCTACGCTCGATGTTGTCGATTCAATTTCCGAAAAAACACCAAACATTTTTTCACGGCTCCACCTTTTTCGAGTCACTAACAATGCTCAAAAAGTATAACTGTCTAGAAAAAGCTTCTCAATCTCGCCGTTCGGAGTCGGCATTAAACTGCAGGTCCCCTCCAATTGTGAAGGAACAATAGCACGCACAACAGGAGTGGTTTCTGAGAAGTTTGGCCCAGGTCCACCTCGGACTGTAGCGCCGCCATTTTTATTATTATCAGTTCATTGGAACGCCTTAGGCGTTAATGAATGGCATGTCGACGATCTCCCGCCATCCCGTGCTCAACAAAATTTGACACCAAACGACTAGCGAATACGCAGAAATGATACACTGTGGCCATAATAACCGCTTCACCTAGTTTCGTTAAGTTCGTTCAGTTCTGCTTTCTTACGTGTGATCGAAATCAATCGCTATCTTTGAACGTAAATTGATCTTGAATTCAATTAATTTATCCTTTTTAATGTTTCAGTAAAACTACGAATAATTTTTATATACAGTCGACTCCCTCTAAGTCCAATTTTCACGGGATATCAAATTTAGTTCGAGTTAGAGGGAGTTCGACTTAAAGGATGGTTTTTGTATGGAAAATGAGGGTAATGCCAAAATAAATATGGCAAAAAAATTCGACTTAGAGCGAGTTCGACTTAGAGCGAGTCGATTGTATTTTCAATATTTTAATGTTCGGCTGCTTATACTCGTATTTCTCCCACAGTTAAATTTTTTTTTCATAATTTGAGTTGACAGAAAACACAAATGACAGCTGAATTGCGCTTTAGTTCCCAGATAGTTCACTTGGAAGTTTAACAATGCTTCTGTTTACTTTTCGTTCAGTTCTGACATAGGCTTAAGTTCCGTTAAGTCAATTATGGTTGGCCCTCTCTTGGACACGTGTGAACACCAATGAAGGGAGCTTATTGAGGTTGACCAATATAAATTCGCATTGGCTTAGAATGATCGACGAAAAATGAACGGGATATGTCGTTAATATGGGCAATTGCGTTCAGCAGAAAAAATACTTTTTTACGTCAAACAGGAAGCTCGTCTTCAAATGCCCGTCGAAGCGGTCAAAATTATCAATTTTCTTCTCGATATAAGCAACCTCGCGTCTTACGTGACCCAACAAATGTCGCTGATGGTTCCCCCATCTCCAGATCAACGCAATCATTTCATTATTTTCAAAAAAATTAACATTTGCCCTCTGCAAGACAAGACAAAACTGTTACTCAAAACCAGCTTTTCTAAGAACACTTCCCATTCAGCTGCGTCAACAAAACCCCCCCCTAAGATTGCAAAGTTACGATAACGAAACCATTTTGAATAGAGTTCCTCAGTCAAATGTATCCAGTTCAAATGAAACGTGTTTCAATTTAAAGTAACCCCCTGAACTAATCGGCGATTCCAGGAGACTCCGCGACGACATGCGGGTGTTACGCAAATCACCCCGACTGAACGTCGTCTCATCCGAATCGAACAAAAGGGATCAAAGAACTCCACTCCGGGAGTGTTCCCCCGGAAAGCGTATACACGAAACACCGTTGTTGCACAACCGTGCGCCCGGTGAGCAGCGCTTCTCCTCCGTCATTGAATATTCACTGAATGTTGCGCTTCGTCAAGAGGCTAATTTAATTTTCCCTTATCGTGGGATCGTGAAGTGCATTTTTATTCGCCTCCTCTCGAAGGTATCCTCTAGCAAATTCGGACTTTTTGTTTTTTTCCCCTCCAAGGTTCGTTAACGCCGAACGTGGTGTGTCATCCGCTTAACCGCACCCCTTTGGCAGAAAATTGAATATCTATCGCTGGCGGGTTCAGTCGTTTGACTGTCTCACCCCGTCCCGCATCGTTCACAACATTCACTAATCAAATTGGTTTTTATTTTGTCTCTTTGCAGCCGAGGTCTGACCCCTCCGCATCGTGTCAAGTCGATTTCCATGGCAACCTTTACGCCGGAAGAGATCGAATTCCTCAAGTCACACGGCAACGATACTTGCGCCAAGACCTGGCTGGGCCTGTGGGACCCAAAGCGGGCCGTGCACCAAGACCAGCGGGAGCTGATGATAGACAAATACGAGCGCAAACGCTACTTCCTCGAGCCAGCCAGCCCCCTCAAGTCGCTGACGAACGCCACCAAATTGACACCATCCTCGAATAACTCCTCGTCCACGCATAGCCTGAGCAGCATAAACAACAACCTAAGTGGCAGCAACGGAAACATACAGGCAATGAATCAGAAGAACAGCGCACTGGACAATAGCTTCCAGAACATCACGCTGACACCGCCGTCGTCGCGGTCAAATGGCAATGGTCATCTAAACGGTTACGGTCCGTCAGCGATCAGTCGGCCAAATCATCAGCAGCCAGCACAACAGAACGGTCATCATCATTACGATGCATTCGCGAATGGTTTGAATGGCTTCAGCGTTTCAAATGGCAACTCGAAGTCGGGCTTTAATGGTTCAACGGCCAACTCGGACACAAGCAGCTGCCATAGCAACGGATTTACGCCAGAGTCAGACTTTGTCGCTGACTTCAGTTCGGCGAATATATTCGATGCAACGTCAACCAATTCAGTCGCCTCATCGGGATCCGGCTCGTCAGGGACGAATGGCTATGCAAAGATTCAGCCAATTACTGCCGCACAGCTGATGAATGGTAATGGCGGCAAAGTCCAGAATGGAGGCGGCGGATTCTCTGCTGCCGCAACTAATGGCACGTCAGAGAATTTTGCTGATTTCGACCACGCTCCGATCTTCAATGCAGCTGGTGAGTTACGAGTGCTATGTGTTTTGAATTTATCTGGAAGTTGGTTATTCTATTTTTATTTTGATTTTATTGTGTGAGAGATTTTGGAAACTGAAGCATTTGACTCAAATGCAGCGAGGGTTAAATGAGAAGCAAGATGAACAGTTACGAGGCTCCTTTTCTGTCACATTTATGGTTTTTATAGAACTGCACGAAAGTCGTGTTCGATTCTCTGTAGCGCCGTTTGTACCAGAAATGTGTACTTCACATTATTTTTCTGTTGAATTGAATGTAATCACTCGGGTTTTTAATTGCGGCTTTGAATTCAAACCACATTTCAGTGCCATCCTCGCGATAATTGGTTTTGTTTTGGCGAAGCAGTCTGGATGTTAACTTAATTTCGTGGGGCTTCTGTGTTTAGAGACGTCAAATTTCAAAAAGATTGTGACAAAACTTGCAATTGAACTGACATCGCCCATTCAAATGTGTTGTTTATATAATAGGGATGTTGCATCATCGAATTTTACAGACAGTACGAGTCTAACCTCGGTTATGAGGAGTATCCATTAGTCACGTCTAGCTATCTGCAAGTTATCCTTTCAACCTCGCAGCAGAATTAATGGCAGCTGTTGCTAAATAAAAGGGAAAGAGATTTCGTCCGAATGGCTGCTACAAATTAAATGGATATGGGTGTCTTTTCCGTCTTCAAATCTGAAGATTCTACAGAAAAACTTAAGTTCTTCGGGGGCGAATCCACTGTGAACGAAACTGAAAATCACATTTAAGCTCTTTGCGACTTTTCATTTAGCTTTTACATGAATATAAATTTGTCCGTTACTGGTTAGGGAAGACGCTTAGGTTTATTCAGGCGCTCTAACTTCCTTGAATGTCACTCTTCTTCTAGACTAACACGAAAGGCTAGAAGAGAGCATTTTTCTAGACGTGTTCCGTCATCGTAGTGAACAAGTGCACCGAAGTTCCATGAATCAAATCCCATCAAACAACACACCAACTCTCATTTTTACCGCACTACCTCTCTCGAGCCACTGACTGTGGCCAGAGAGTATAATTGTCAAGTAAAACTTCTCAAACTTAAGGTCCAACTATAACAAGCGTACGCCAACTTAAGCTTGTGTTAAAAGCAAACGAAAAGTGACAAGAAACATCCTCAAATTTGCTTATAGAAAGCTACGAATTTTAGAATTTGCGTGCTAGAGAGCGATTCATTTCGCTCCCACGAAGGACAAAAGTGAACGAACTTAACGAAACTGAACAAAGAGGTTACTTGCTCATCACAGTATATCATTTTTGTGTATTGTCTCGGTCGCTTCAATTCTCTTAAGCTTCCGTACCGCTATTATAGTTGGCCCTTTAGCCATTAGGACACGGCGTAGAATTGTAGGTCCCAGGAGTGGAGCCGAAAGAACACAGAACTTGGGAACTAAAAAAATTTAAAACTAATTTCTCTACGAAGCGATTCCTTTTAATATCATCCACGCTCCATAATACGACTATTTGCTGCAGAGGCTGGGCGGCCCAAGTCCAACTCGAACTGTACTGTAGCGCCATCTAAAGGAGAAGCCTATAGTGCTATCCACCTATTAGTCCTACAGAAATCTTCTGCAGATTCGTCGTCCAAAAGAAGAGTTCTCTTCGATATTCAAGCCGTTGCCAGAGCTCATGATTCAGTCAAACCAGCTTCAGAATTGCTAGTCGAATGCAAATTAGCTTTGGAACTACTGCTCAAAGATTGAGTGCCATTCTTCTGTGGCTGCATGGACTCGGCCATCGCGACGGAAATCATGTGCTAATCCGTGATTTTTGACCGGAATGCAATATAGACGAATTAGCTCTAGAGCATTCATTGTCAATGAAGTGGAGTAGACTTCTTATAGGCACTTTACTGATGTCCCCGGAATTTTCAAGACAGTAGGCGTTCAATTGTAGACGTCTAAGTAAAGGAAGTGCGAACAGGTGCAGAGAAACTAGAGATCATTCTCCTCCTTCTTTTCGTCTAAGCAATTCCAGCAGAATGGACGCCGTGGCCGTGTGGGTTTGTGCGTCGACCCATACCCACTAGACTTTCACAGTCTAGGTTCAAATTCCAGTCCAGATAAACAATTTTTCAAAATAAATTCTTTACGATTCCACCTCTTTCGAGTCACTGACAATGCTAAAAGAGTTATACTCTGTCTGGAAAAAGCTTCTCAATCTCGCCGTTCGGAGTCGGCGTTAAACTGTAGGTCCCCTCCAGTCGTGAGAGAACAATAGCACGCACAACATGAGTGGTTGCTGAGAAGCTAGGCCCAGGTCCACTTCGGACTGTAGCGCCGCCAAAAAATAAATACTTTGTAATTTAGTCCAACGATGTCAAAGATATTCCTTGATTTTCCCTTCGACGAATTAAACAAACTTTCCTAGTTGGTTATCAGTTCAAAAATCCCCGCTTTTATTCAAAAAAAAAGTTACAAATGTCAAAAACATCAACATGGACGCCTGAGGTTCAGGCTAACTAGGAGCACGATCGTTCAGGCGACCAGGGAACATAATCGTTCTGCCAACTCCAGCGCTAATATTTTTAATCTTTCTTTTTTAAAAGTATAGTTTACAACTTAAACAGAAAAAGGATTCAATAATTAAATCTTAAACTTTCTTATGCGCCACCCTGTACATTCGTTTTCTCTTAACTTTTCAAATGATAGAAACAGCACAAGAATTTGTACGTCTTATGGAATTGGCTGTCAATTTTATATCAGTTCTAAATAATGGCCTGTCAATCTTGATTTCAAAATCGCAAGGATGTCATAAATTGAATTTATCCCAAGCTCCTGCTGATCCCTCTTTATTCAATTGTCAAGACATTCCTCTAATCTTGCCCTCGCCATAATACCCTGCGGATAAATTTAAAAATTCATCGAAGATGTGGTCAAAGCCTTAAGGAGCAACAGTTAAGATTATTATGGATATATTGAGACAACAAAACAATGAAAACATTTAACGGGACACGAGACAAGAGACTTTCATGAATACAAATTAACTTCGGTCGCTGAAGTAATCCTTTCACGTAGTCGAGTGAAATATGTCAAAAATTCAATTATTCTGATAACTCCCTTACCGACCTTAAGAGATGGTGATGGTTATGCAGTTGATCTACTGTAGATTCTGTTGCAGCAATTGCCACTTTTTTAAAGATGAGGAAAATTATTATCAAAAAAACCACAAAAACACGTGTCATGATACACAAAATATGTCGATTTCTTCATTTATATCCCGTTATGGAGTTAAAATGCAAAAGACTAGATGATTTCTGATAAAAAATTTGAATTGCAAAGTGCTTCCTTATTTCTCCGACAAAAGAAAATGCTCATCAATCGAATAAAAGTTTACGAAGCCCACAACAACCTTACAAATGTTCCTTCCATCCATTATCATAATCAGCCTTAGGATAGGTCCGTACGCATCTCCATAGCAAAAGCACACTTCAAACATGCTTCCCCCACAAAAACAAAACAAAAAAAAAAAAATAACGTAATCAACTCCAAAGAGCAAAACCACATCCTGTGCCGAAATTGGTAATTCCTTACCTTTGGTATCTGCAGATCCGTTTTGGAATCCTCCGCCTACGTTGTGTGCATATTAATGCGACCGAAAAACTCTCTCAAGATCATCCACGAAATAGGAATAAAACGAGGGAACTCTTTGAATACAAATAAGAGTGGTGTGCCGTTTTGTCGTATGACATAATTTATTTAAAACAACAAGTTGGCATTATATCTCGTGCAGTCTTGCTTAATTCATAGATCCGTTCGATGCATAGACTAATGGAAGACACAAGCGCCACCAGGTTTGAAGGTCTTCGCAAAAAGTCCACTCACAGATTCAACCCAGTTCTTCTCCACTCACCTGCGAGTGAGAGAGGGCGGATGTAATTCGAGACGTCACGTTCCGTGCGATTGCAAACCGAACGAAATACGAGAGTACACTGAGTAAGCATTTCGTCTAATTCGCATCTGGAAATCCTTTTAAGATGTGATGAAATCGTGGAATAGGGTCCGGGTACTTCTGAATGAATTATTCATTACCGTTAAATGGCTGGACATCTACTCCTTATCAATCATTTCGTTTTAATTGATGCAGACCTTGAGGACTAATGAGCAAGTGTGGTTTGAATTCGGGACGCGAATTTCTTTCCTTTCAAAACTCATCCCAACATCCTCCTTTTCAACGTAATACTTTCAAAAGATTCGCAAAAAGAGACTTTCCCCCTCAAATCACAAACACCCTCACGATGGTTATCGATAATCTTCGACTTTCGATTACATCAGAAGCAGTCTGGTATTCTTAAGTCATTCTCTTCGGTTAAGGCGTAGAGGGTAATAAACCATTGGAATGGATTAATCGATAGTTAAACAGTGGCACGACACGAAGACGAACCAGGTGATGATGCGGTTCGATGAGCTCAGACTGGGTTTGGGTAAACCTGTCATGGAATCAATTTTAATCGCCTGGTTGGTCGACTTCGCGGTATAAACTGTTATTTTGCGGTAACGTTGTTTCGTTGTTTAGTGGATGTTTCAATTAGCGGGCGAAAAGTTTTCGCCTCGTGATGGTGAAGTTTGGTGTCTGTCACCGGCTTGATGATGACGCGCGATAGCCGATGATAAGGATACGAAAGTTTATATGATTACCAGTAATTAGAGGAAATTAGTTTTATTATCTTAACGCCTTCTCTTTTGTTTTATTTTGAGTCCGCCCTCTTCTTTTGATTTGTTGGCAAAGATTGATGGAGAAAGCTAATGTTGTTCTTATGTTTTTGTATGACAAATGCCAACTTGGGAACTCGTTATTTTGAGATGATGTGGCTTTCCGTCATCTGGTTGTCATCAGTTACAATTAAGGAACTAATTGTCATTTCAGATCAGGTCATCGTTAAGTTTTGTTTTGTATATTTCTTCAATACTTACGATCTTTTTTTATTCCGAAGTGGCTTCAATGAGGTTTGTTCGATTTAACATTTTCTAATCTGTTTTTTTCTTTTTTCTGTACAAAGCACAAATATAGGTGCATTTGTGGCTTTATTTAATTTCCACTTTCAGTTTCGCGTCTAGCGAATACCTGGATAGGTACAGCAACAATTTTTTTTTATCCGGAATGATCGGGACTGACGACCTTCCGGATAATTGATTTTTCTGGACATTAGATGTCCCTCCGGATAAAAGAAAAAAATACCCACGAAAATGGTCACCGTGGCCGTGTGGGTTTGTGCGTCGATCCATACGCACTTGATTTTCACAGTCTAGGTTCAAATCCAAGCTTAGACAAACAATTTTTCAAACAAAAAAAAATTGTTCACCGCTCCACCTCTTTCGGGCGACTGACAATACTCAAAGAGTATAACTGTCTAGAAAAAGCTTCTCAATCTCGCCTATCGGAGTCGGCATTAAACTGTAGGTCCTCTCCACTCGTGAGTGAACAATAGCACGCACAACACGAGAGGTTGCTGAGAAGCTAGGCCCAAGTCCACCTCGGACTGTAGCGCCGCCATTAGTATTATTATAACCACGAAAATACTTACTACACAGAACGCTGGATATAAAAGGTTGCCTGTTATTAGAGTTCCGGATAAAACATTTTCAGCATTTTCCGGATAAAACATAAACAGTATTTTTGCTTCATCAACATGTAGTAGTTGAACAGAGTCCATGGAAACTAGTAGATTGTCTGTTTTTTAAAAGACATGCTTGGTTTTGTTATCATGCGCCAAAGTTGTGTCCAATAACATATTTTATCTAGAACTCGTTGGTCCGTTGCTATGGGTGCTGTATCATCCACAAACGTAGCCACTGGTGTGACTTTAGCTTGGGGTATGTCCCGGGTGTAGAACAAAAACAATGTAGGACCAAGGGCACTCTCTAGTGGAACTCCGGCGGTGATCACCTAGAACTCTGAGAATCTTTATTTTACACCAAATCGTTCGTTTTTGAGGTTTATTGGTTGAGAGCCAAGTCCATTCGGAACTGTAGCGCCATCGGAATAAAAAGAGAAAAAGCCGACTTAGTTTATATTTCAGACCGTCCGTCTTTTCAGACTTTGTCAGAGGCCTGGGAGACGTCAAGTAGAGCGCTAGAGCCGACCTTCTCCTATAGGTTTGTCTTTATGCCTGGTCAATTTTGGAGTTCGGTGTCCAAATTAGTGATAAAAATTTTTTTTTTTATCTCTAGAATTTCAAAGAAAAGTTTTTTTAACGCCTTTGAAGAGGAAGATAGATCTGAACTATTTTTCGTCGTTTGATAATTTTCCCGTGGGTCCGTGGCGTAGTGGGTAGGTGCGTCGACTCCTACGCTCGAGGTCGTCGGTTCGAATCTCGAAAAAAACATCGAGCATTTTTTTTACGGCTCCACTTCACTGTCCAGAAAAAGCTTCTCATTCTCGCCGTTCGAAATCGGCATCAAACTGTAGGTGTCCTTTACACTCGTGAGAGAACAATAGCACGCACAACACGAGTGGTTGCTGAGAAGCTAGGCCCAGGTCCACCTCGGACTGTAGCGTCGCCATTATTATTATTATTATGATAATTTTCCCGATTTCGGAACCATATTCAATAACAAGTTAAGAGCCAAATAGAGAAATTAAAGAAAACTGAAGCAACCGAGGAAATAAACAAAAATGATACACTGTGACCATGGTAACCGCTTCGTTCAGTTTCGATAAGTTCGTTCACTTTTGTTTACTTATGCGGGAGCGAACTGAACGAAATAATTCTTAAAAGTGGACTTTTAAAATAAAACGGTCCCTGGATCGTACTGTTCGATCTGTATAGTTATATGTATGAGTCTAAACGATCTGCCGATACAGCGGCTTAGATGTAAAGTGACTTCAACCGACTTGCTGTGTGTTACTTAAGACATCTAGCAAAAGATGAAGAGGCTTGTGAGTTGAGGCTTAGGCTTACCGCGTACCGTAGTGCCATCGAAAATGAGAAAAAAAGTATCCAGCGATTTCGTCAATGGCTTAAATATTCAGCCAACGATTTCTTCTTCGGAGTTGTTCATAGTTTTCATAGAAGTGAATGGGTTCAACGGTCTTATGAGCTTCAATCGGTCATCGATCAAATTTGGAAAAACATATTTAAAAAAAAAAATAGAATTCCCGTTCTGATGAACCTTTGGCTTCAAACATTTTTAAAAAAATGTGGGATCCACTTTACTCACTGGAACCCTGCTTTGTATCATGTCTGTTTGTAGACCAAAATTGAACGACACGACATGACTGTTACAAACGCAGTGGTATCCTAGATTTGTCCCCCATACAAGGTGTCCAAAGAGTATGCTGGACCACTGAGTTGAAGTGTGTAGCCAAATTGCAGTCCTTACCGACAAAATTTAGAGGAGTCAGATCGAAAATGACATCAAATGCATCAGAGGGGGCTGTTCTAAGCGCACTACCTATATACAGCCTTGGCCAATTGTATTAGGCACCTTTTTTTTTACTTTGCCGCCAAATGACTTATCGGAAATAATTAGTTTGAATTTTATGGTTTTCGACTACACCATCTGAGGTTTTTATTTTTTCCTCTCATTTCATTATTTCTTCTTGCTTTTTGAAAATATAACGAATTTTAAAAGGTGCCTAATACATTTGGCCAAGGCTGTAGATATAGGCCTGTCTTTGAACTTTATATTCTTAAGAAGATTTTATTTAGCGGCATTTGAGAAGACGCAGCTGGTATTGTTGGTGGCTGTGAGGGATTTGGGATTTCCTAGTGAAGAGGACTATTTCAGTTTTTTCATTTATACAGTTTTCTAGTCCAGGGTTTTCTTTTATTGTGAGACCGCTCATTTCAGTCCATTTGGAGAGTAAGGAATGGGATTTGACATCAGATTCCTTAATGTAGATGGACGTTTGAGAGTGCTATACCATTATCTTCCACTTACATTTTTACCCTGCACCATGCCTTTTCTAGGAACACTAGTGGTCTGTTGATCATTTTGTTCTACAGTAGGGTGGAGGGTACTCCACCTTGAGGGGTTTCTGTGTTGGCGAATTGTAAATGTCAGGCTAGCGTTGATCTCCCTGCAGGTAAGCAATTGATAGATCAACGTATCAATGTCCTCATCTACTGTAAAACTTGTCGGTGCATTTTTAACGGCAGACGGGTAGACATTGTCAAAGGCTCACTTGATGTCTCAGGAAGTGCGACCAAGGTGTACATATCTTAGGTGGCGAATTTTCGTCATGCTGCTAAAGCAACATCATTCGCGTAAGCAACCAATATTATTGTTAAAAAAACCCTGAATTATTTGTCGGTTAGACATCAAATCGTCTCCTGACGAAAAGTTAGGCATACTTTCTATAGAAATTTGTAACAATTCCCTCAAACCCAACCAAAAATCTAAACTTTGTCAAAGGAGATGTACTATTCTCCTTATTTCAAAACACTCTTCTTTAGAAAACATAACTTCCACTTTCTTAAATGCATACAATTTCTTTGATTGCAATTTCTTTTCAATTGTATAACTTTTTTGTTTATTTCTTTGGCCACACTTCCACAAGACTTACAACTTAATGCTTCAATATTTTGCAAATCTATCATTTACAAAATTTAAAGCAAAAAAAAAGATACAATCTCCCACAGAATTTGTTTGCTTTCTTTTTTGATTTCATGCAATCTTACTTATCCTAGTTCTTCTCGAAACTGTTTCAGAATTTAATAGTAAGACAACAACAAACGGCAGCGTTCAAAGTAAACCAAACAGCAATACAAACAGTAGCCTCTTCTTCACATCCACTAACCAACAACAACGGAACTTGTATTCAAATTCAATGTTCGACCTGTGTAACGACCTCAATTCGATATCGCTGTTCGGTGGTATCGACGACGATAGAAATAAGAATAGCCTAAGCAAAAATGTATTCAACAATTGCTCGAACAGCAGTACCGTATCCTATCCACACTACAGTAGCCTTAGCTCGTGCAGCAGCTTTAATCACTCGTACAGCGGGCAACAGCAACAGAACCAGCATCTGGCACAACAGAAATTCACCCCCCTGGCAATGGCGGCCCATGCAACGGCCATGGCTGTGCTCGGCCATAACAGTAGCAACCTCAATAACAATAACATCAACAGTCCATTTGGTGCGCCAACCCAATGGGACGATGCGTGGCAACAGCAGGATACGCCAACAGTCCCCCAGCAATGGCCAGGATTGTCAAGTGTTAGTAATAACAATACAACTCCGTTCTACAACCAACCCCTGTCGATAAGTGTTGCTGGCACTTCAGTAGACACCGATACGAATCCCAGCCAGCATTCGAATCGAAACAGTTGGAGTAAGTTTCATTGTGTGCGCCCAGCCGAAGCATGTGGATATAAATTTTGGACCCACCTGTATTCTTTTGTTGTTGATGTTGTTGAGCTTTGTTTGGATTTAATTTGCAAGTTTTTTGTATACAATCAACCACCCCCCAGCCACTCGACCGTTCAGTTGTGTGCTTTGATTTTGAATCCGATTTTGACGCATCACCGGATGTTCTCCTTGCTTCAGCAGAGGATCCCAGACTCCCACCACGTTGCGCTTGTTTTTTTGATTTGGTTTTCTTTCTTTTGTTTGTCCTCTGTCCTGTTTTTGAGTTTATTTCATTTTCTGGGATATTTTCAATGAAATTCGATTTAACCTAACCAAACATTTTTTTAGTTTTGCCTATGAGTTGGAATGACATTCTAAGTTTTAATTAACGTTCACCTTTCATGGCTCAATCATTGATCAAGCTGATTGCTTTGGGGAACCCCTTTTTCATGCATCTAATTATGTAAAGGGTGTTTTTTTAGCGTTTGGTTTTTAGTTGTCAAAAAAAAAAAAAAAACAGGAAAGTTGCAAAAGTGTATAAAATGTTTATTTGAGTTGATAAATATGTGCTTGCCGTTTACATGATAGAGATTACCAATGTTGACCACCCAGTGGATCCCTGGGAGATTCCAATTTTGAGTCACTTTTTCGAGTATATTAGCTGGTAACACAGGTAACAGTAACACGTGTAATCATGTCTTCCAAAACTGCAATTGGCACTGCCTTATCGACACAGACGAGTGATTTGACATATGCTCATAAAAAATAGTCTAATAGTACGTTTACACCGCACCCAAATTCAACATTTCGGCTAGTTTCTGCATTTCAGCCCAAATGCATTCCATTTCGTCATACACTTTCTGCATTCTGGAATGTTGCATTGCAGCGAAATGCAGAATTTCGTCGCTGTATTTGTAATTGTTTTCACGGTCATCTTTGTTTGGTCCCTGTAGTGTACCTCTCCTATGTCAGGGGTCTCTTGCAAAATACGATCGGAGTCGCTGAACAGAACTCATACAAATTCCCAAAGGGAGCAGTTACTGGTAAAATCTCTACTGATTCCGGACCAAATCATTAATCGCAACAAATAGTGCATTTTTCTAGTTGCACTGGTAGCTCTTGTATTGCCTGAGGTTTTTTTTTAGGTTTTTGAAGCACTACACTGGATCACCCAGACTCAAAACTGGTCCATTGTATTGCCTCAGGTTGCTCTTCGACTCAAATACGGCAGTTGTATTTATTAACATACCCATTCAACCAGAAATAAGCCTCGTCGCTGAAGACAATTTTTTCGATAAAAAACGCATCTTCCTGCAGGCATTGCAAAGTCCCCCTCATCAAAAACGACGCTGTGGCAGATCGTCCAGCTTAAGTTCTTGCACGAAGTTGTACTTTGTAAGGTTTTAGACCAAGATGTGGGCGCCGTGGCGTGTGGGTAGGTGCGTCGACTCATACGCCTACGCTCGATGTTCTTGGTTCGATTCCAGAAAAAACTCCTAACATTTTTTCACTGCTCCACCTCTTTCGAGTCACTCACAATGCTCACAGAGTATAACTGTCTAGAAAAAGCTCCTCAATCTCGCCGTTCGAAGTCGGATTAATCTCCACTCGTGCGAGAATAATAGCGTGCACAACACGAGTGGTTGCTGAGAAGCTAGGCCCAGGTCCACCTCGGACTGTAGCGCCGCCATTATTATTATTAATATTAGGTGCATAAAATCGTCCATGTAGTCGAGTAACATAACCCCTTCTGTGCTGCGAACGGCGCTGCATGGATCAATCACGATCTTTTTCAACTCTGGTGGATACATCAGCAATATTTTCTTCTGTTCGCACTCTACACCTACGGGTAGGTAGGTTAATGCCTAATAGCGTAAAATTTATGAGAAATTCGGCCACAAAGGCTTGACTTAATTGCTCAGTAATTCGATTATGACGACCGTAAAATAGTCGAAATGCGCGAAAAAAAAAAATTTCACAGAGCACCAATATTTGATAATAAAAACGTTGTTCGGGTGTAAAGCCCAATAATAATGACCGTACGGAAAATTAAGAGAACTGAAGCAACCGAGCGAATACCCAAAGACAATACTGTGTCACAATTGCAGTGCTGCCAGTATTTTTAAGTAAAATTCACCACACTTGAGAAGAAAAATTACCATACCTCTCAAAATTGACAACTTCCAAAAAATGTGAGCTATACCATTTTTTTTCACAAATTTTGGACTGCATTTGTATTTCTTTAATGTTTGCTTCCTCCATCGTGTTTTATTATTTCTGCTTCTTAGCTCTGCAGCTCGCATTTTTGTGGTACAAGTTTCAGCCATCCCTTGAATTTAGGGTATTGCAACGAAAGATTTCTTAGAGAACACAAACAAACGGAAGGATATTGGTTTCAGAAGAAATTTAACCTTTTTTGTATGAAAATACCGTTTTATCAAATGTGTGGAATGGGATTTGAAATTTCTCACGAAAAGGTAAATTTACCACAAACTGGTAGCACTGCACCATCGTACCAGCTTCATTCAGTTTCGTTAAAATGTTAAATCGTTAAATTAATTTCGAGCGAGATGAACCGCTCTCCACGTATGCACATGTCAGTTGACAGCTAAATTCTCCTTAAATTTCTACAAGCAAATATGGACACTTCGGAATTTGACGATGTTTCTGCTTACTTTTCTTTTGACATAAGCTTCAGCTTTCGTTCGGTCGGTCTTTCCATGATGAAACGACAATTCTCACAGAACTTATTTGACTTTTGACACATGTCACGAATCACACGTGAGTTGTCAAAAGTAGAACACTGAAAAACCAAACAGCATAAAAATCACCCTTAAGTTTAGCTTTTTATCAAGTAGCTTTGCTACCGTTATGTGAGCACGTTGCTATGCTGCATGGACTGAAATGTAGATGACATTTTGAGACTTTAGAGATGAGTTATCTAATCTTAGAGCACGGCAGGCATATGTTTTGATCACATTTGTTATTTTCTTTTATGGCGACAAACAGTATTGTTCCTTGTCTGTAGTAAACTCAGTTCATCTGAATGAAGGCAACCCATTCCATGATGACAAGAGTTTCATTTCATCAAAACACTGTCCCAAAAAATATTTTTGAAGCTTAGACTAAGTGGATGAGCAAAACGTACTTGCTGCGAGTTTGTTTTCAAAGCTTCCCACAGAAACCAACCTTTAAATTTTGGAGAATCCACTTTAAAACAGGAACTTCCATCCCATCAAATGATACCTTCAGTTCTTTATTTATTCACCATCATTCTGCTCATTTTATCTATTCATATGCCAGTAACCACCGCCATCACCACCATCAGCTTTCCATAAATTCGTTTAGTTTTCATTCAACTCCGAATTACCATCAAACGTTTATTTTGAATTTGCATTTTAATCAAATCCATTTCTCTTCCTTTTAGGTCTTCCGATATCCAATTCAACAACCAGTAATTCCCTCTCGTCGAGTGCCACATTCAATTTGAGCTCATCGTCTGCATCACCACCAGCGGATCGATATGCAGCCCTAAAGGACCTCGATGAACAGCTTCGTGAGAGTAAAGCAGTCGCTGCTGCAGCTGCCGCTGCAGTTGCCACATCGGTTGTTGACTCTTTCGGAGGTGCACATAGTAAGTTCTCATTCGTTCCCTTTTTGAAATCAAATAAATTGAATTATTGTTCTCGTTTTTATCAGATAACACCTCCAATGCCAATCCATTTAAGACTGCAGTCAATTCACAGCAGGCACCTCAAATCGCCAATCCCTTCCAAGCGAATCAATCACTTAATCCAGTTGGAGGTAGTCTCTTCGGTGGTATCCCACAGAATCAGCAGCATAATGGCTTAACAAATGGATACGTCGGAGGTATGACTGTACAACAGCAAGCATTCTACAATTACACCAATGGCTTTGGAGCTCCAACCACGAATATGTACCCGTCCGGTCCGAATGGTTGTGGTTTTGGTTTTGGCGCTATGCAGCAGCCAATTGCAACCGGTGGTGGTGTACCCTTCAATAATCCATTTGCAGTGAGTACAGACAAAGTGTGTGAAAACAGGCGAAGTAAATGAAAATTTTCTCTTTCAGGCAACCGGCGCTTTGAACTCCAACAATCCATTCTTATGAAACTCCATTCAGGACAGATTATCTCGAAATTAAATTTAGATTTAGATTATCAGCTAAGCAGAAACATCGACTAAGATTCAAGAAATTTACAACAACTAACAGTCCACGTGACCACTTTATGGCTATTTCATACTCCGGCGTATCTATGCGGGCCTCGAAGTTCGAATCGAACCCTATTCTCCTCATCTGGCTACAGCTTTGAGATTGTCAAAGTTCGTTTTCGGTTTCAGAATGATATGTAAACAAAGCACTAAATCTCAACAAAAGTCATAAGCAAGATATCAAACATACATTCGAGTGTATCAAACGAGATCGTTTCAAATTGAAACACTTAAGCGAATGAAGCAACTGTAATTTTATTTCAAACATGTATTGATTGTGTTCGCGGATGGCAGGGGTTGAGAGAGGAGAGTTGAGAACGGAAAATGTAACAACACGCGAGAGGGGAAATGACTTTCTTGAGAAAGTTTTATGTTCCTCCCAGCAGCGACGAGAGATACGAACCAATTTTCTAGATGGAAATGTCCCTCCCCCCAAAAAAACGAGGTTTGCAAAAGTTTCACTTAAAAGTTATCGAACAAGAAGAGGAAGTTACTTTATAATCTCTCTTGTTCTTCCAGAATGTATCCGTAACTCTTTCAGCAGTTTATAAAGTTTCCGTTCATTTTTTTTTGTATTACTTTTCATTCACGTGCCGCATGCTTCGTGTTTCGGTGCGTTTTAAATTTTAACTAACGGTACTTGGACATTGGCCCTTCTCAGCCCCTGCTAACCCCCGCTTTTGAAGTAAAAAGAAAATCATATTTTGTTCGCATTTGAATCCAGAAAAATGTTGTAAAAGTGAAACGCCTTTGGAATTGAAAATGACTTACAACCAACCACCCTGTAACAGACCCGTTTCTTGTCCCCTTGTGAATGTCGGTCAAAACTGTTTCTTTGTATATGTATATTGTGATAAAAGTAAATGATGGTAATAAACGTTTTATCTTATTTCATGATATTTGAAAATAGGCTTTTCACAATGTTTCAACAAATCGCAACAAAAGAACACGTTTTATATAAAAAAAGAAGAATAAAGTCTTTATCTAGTAATAAATTAACATTTTTCATACATAGACATCTAGACCTTATACGAGTTAATGTTGATAAACTAATAAATAGAGAGTTTTTAAGTTTTTGTTGAAGCAGCGTCATTGTGAGTGGGTGATGTAGATAACTCTATGCCAAATAGAAACGTATAAATCTTCTAAATTTTTTCTGTCTAAGTTGAATTAGAGTAGCTTAAAGAAATATTTTCAATTCTTTGGAAAAGAGGTTGTTTAGAACTTAGAATCCATGGAATTGTCCTGATACGTTGATGCGAAGAGTCTAAATTTGTATTTTTCCAGCAGCTGCCTCCAGTTTCGCACACCAAGCCGGCAGAGGTCCCCCTCGATTTGTGTGCGCCATCTTGTGCGTTGTGAAGTGACTCACAGCATTAATTATCCGAGGTTTGATGCGATTACTGCCTCATCTGAACTATTGGGTCTATAGCCTCTGGAGTACCTTGCCAAACTGCAGGAGACTTTTCTTATCAAACCATTTAACCATGAATTGTCTGGACCTGAGCAACAGCTGCATTCCATCCCTGCCTATCAGTTTGTGGCATCTCCTCCATTCGCCTTCTTCGCAGACATATCTAACATAAAATTGTTCTTTCTTTGGCAAAGAATCAGCTCTGCAGTCTTGTTTATCTGGATGGATATTAGTTTTTTAACAAAATTTTGGTCCTTCGAGCCGGAAATTTTGACCCAAACGCAACCGAAGTGTTTGCCAAAGGCGATCTTAGTTCCCGTTTGCCCCGAGGCAGACACACTCCCTAACTACCTCAAAATTGTAGCAATCGATTGCGACGTTTTGTCTCAGATGCCGTGTAACAAATCGATGTTGCTCGATCGACAGCATATACTTCGCCTTATTAAGTTAAAACAAATATATTTTGTCTTCTTCGTGGTATCCGTAAGATCAGCTTAGACCAGCTTATTTTGCCTTCAATCGCCGTTAATACTTCCACTACGGCTCGCTGGAAACGCGCGACAATGTCGATGTCATCTGCGTAACCCAGCACCTGGACCGATCTGTAGAAGGTAGTGGTTTCCATGTTTAACCCTGACCGCCGCTTCAGGGTTCTTCTCCAGAATCAGAATGAAGTAATTTATGGATATCATGCAAAAAAACATTCATCTTCGGAGGCCAAGATAGAATGAAACCAAGATATGATGCCTACAGTTGATGTGACCCGTTTTCCTGAAGATTATTCGAAAAAAAAGAAGGGACCAGGTCTCCTAAAAATCAGATAAGCCTACGTCTAGTGAACACAACGAGTGAGTTGAAACATCTCATTGAAGCGCCTTCAAAGTTAAGTTAGGTTAGGTTCAGGTGGTCGACTGCAGATAGCAATCACACTTAGGCCAACTGCCTCCAAAGTTTCCTTGACGGCTTTTGAAACAAGTCGCCAAGTGTTATCGTTCTTAAAGATCACTTTTTTTAGCATATTGTGGGCGTTTGAACCTCAATATTCGGCTCAATTGCATCAATTGTTATTTATTAAGCCCAAATCGCAACAGCGTGTTCGGTCTGTTTTTTTTCTGTCAGAAAGCCCGAGTGAGTAGAGAGTAGTTCTACTCTAAACTTTCTGCTTGGACTTTTCATGGACGGTCCCAATACCTTTGAGCCAGATATCAGACTCCAGCGCCTCAGTCCTTTTTTTGAATGTTTCTTTTTTCGTCAAGTTTAAGATATTTCAGCTGCGACTCAAAGACCCTATTGATGTGGCTACCTCATCACAAATACCTTCGCTGACAGAACAAAACATGGATTTTAGTCAAAATATGTGTCCTATTTGTGGCTGTCGTGGCGTAGGAGGTAGTTGTGTCGACTCATATGCTCTCAGTCAAGGTTCGATTCCCGGCACAGACACAACTCCACCTTTTTCGAGTCTGCTCAAAGGATATAAATGTGCTTCTTAAACTTCGTCGTTCGGAGTCGGCATAAAACTGTAAGTCTCCTTCAGAGAAAAATAGCACTCACAACCAGTGCTGCCAGTTTTTGGTAAATTAATCTTTTCGGTGGAAATTCCAAATCCCATTCCATACATTTGGTAAAATGGTATTTTCATACAAAAAAGGGTAAATTTCTTCTGCAACAAATATCCTTATGTTTGTTTGTATTCTGTAACAAATTTATGATTAAAATACTCTGGGTTCAAGGGATGGCTGAAACTTGTGCCACAAAAAAAGCGAGCAGCAGAGCTAAGGAGCAGAAATAATAAAGCACGGTAGAGGAAGCAAACATTAAAAGAATACAAATGCAGTCCAGCACCTTCTCTATCATCAATGTATCAATATAGCTCACATTTTTTGGAAGTGGTAAATTTTGAGTGATACGCTAATTTTTCTTCTCCAGTGTGGTAAATTTTACTTAAAAATACTGGCAGCACTGCTCACAACTCAAGTAGTTGATGTAGAACCTAGGCCCAAGTCCACCCCGAGGTATAGCGCATAATTTTTGGATTATTCTTAAATAGTCCGATAAAACCCAGAAGCATTCATTTTCATAGCATATGTATTGAGAGTTACAAAGGGTTTTTTAGTTCTTTAAATGCTCAACTTTGACAACTCAAACTCAACTGTGACAGAAAAAATAAGGGCCGACTATAAAAGCCATTCGAAAACTTAAGCTTATATCAAAAATGAAAAGTAACCAAAATTTCATCGTCAAATTCCATAGTGTCCATAATTGCTTGCCGAAACTTGAGCAAAATTTAGCTGTTAACTAACATTTGCATGCAGAGGGCGACTCATTTTGCTTCCGCGTATATAAGCAAAAGTGAACGAACTTAACGAAACTGACCGAAGTGGTTGTTATAGTCACAATGCATCATTTTTGTGAATTCGGTCTGCTGCTTCAGTTCTCTTACGTTTCCGTACACCCATTTCAGTGGCCCCATACGCTTAGCCATTTAAAAAGCTTTCCCGTTCTTCACCCTTTTTTATATTCAGTTCGAGATTTGTTTCCACGGAAGATATTGCTGCGATTTTACGTCCTAAGTCCTTAATTTTTCTATTAAATATATATTTATGCTTGTGGCCTTATTGAAAAAAAAAGAAATCACACATCTAAACATAACAAAATAAAGTTATAACATGAATTAAAAAAAGACTTAACAAAACAGAACATAAAAGGAGTTTCATACATATGTGTATGAAGGATATTGTTTTCAATCGATGAATACATATTTATTTTGCTGCGATTAACAAATTCTAAGATAAAATAAACATATTTTACAATAACAACTAAATATACATTATATTTTTTATATGCGCATACGAATACGTTGTCGGGCAAGAAAGATACATAGATATTTATATATATATTGAACACGTTGACATATTGATGATATACTGTAAATTGAACAAAAAGAATCCAAGAAGAGATCAAACTAATCTGTGTCCATGATTGTTTTCTTGTACCTAACGTCATCTTGAAACTGTTTTCCTTCTTAGGTTAGGTTTTCTCACTGTACATACAAGCTCTTTGAATTTGAATTGTTTTATTTTGTGTCCAATCGACGTATCAACGAACAAAAAACTAAACGAGATACACAGAGAAGTGTAATCACTCTTATTTTTATTCTTTTTTTTTTTAAATATTTATTCAAATCGTTTTTGTTTTCGTTTCTTTCTCTAGGTTACACTCTTAATTCCTTAAATTTTAATCGTATTTTTTTACCTTACGCTAGAGAGATTCTCAAGAAAGACGAGAGAAACCTTGTATAACTAGAAAAAAAAAACTATCGCATCGTAAAGAGATTTTTTAACGATACACACTATTGGCTTATGTACATAGAGGAATATACGTATATAAATATTATTAGCTCAATCAGATTATTTGTTAGTTATAAAATGGAATGAATGTGCGAAAGATCATTAGCTCACGATATGAGACCTTCATATTCACACGCATACACACACATAACTATGTTTAAACTAAAAGAATTGTAATGTATTTTCTCGCAAGACAAACAAAAACAAAAAGATGACAGCAAAACTGCTCGATGAAATGGTAGAAAGAAATGTATCGCTCGTGTTATTGCAAAGTTGAAAAGTTGTTTAAGAAAGATTCTTTATATGTACACACATAACAATACAAACCTAAATGCATAAGTAACAAAAAAAAAATAAGAAAAATTAAAAAAGTTTAATAATGAACTATTTTTTTTAAATTAAGATTATTACTACTATTACATATTGAATAACTGAATAAACTTGTGAGGTAAAAATCAAAAGGAGTATATAGATAATATATATATATAATTGAGATATTTAATAAAATATTGTTCGAATGAAAACTTCATTTATTTAAAAATATATATAAAACAAAAAATAAGAGTATTAATACAACATTTTTGTTTCATTTTTATCTTTTCACACATACAGTCAAAATCGGTTATAACGGCTTTCACGACTGACGAATTTGGTCGTTGTAAGCGATATGTTGTCGTAAACAATTTATTATGCTATTGAATTACATATAATGGAGTTTAGGCGGGACCTAAGAATTTCGTCGTTATAACCGATGTCGCTGTAAGCGATTTTGACTACGTACACAGTTTTTCTTGTATTTTTAAGGAGTACCTACTTTAAGCTAGCGTATAAAACGCCAGGTCATTCAACAAGGAGTGCAAATTTAAATCAGTGACACAAATCCGTCGGATCTGAGATTCCATTCATTTGTTCGATTCATGTTCGTTTTATTTTAAAACAGCCAAATACACTACATTATCGACAGTGTTTTTCGCAATTTCGAAGTTAGCTGTTTTCTCATTTAACGTGAAATTCAATAAAACTGGATTGGAGATTAAAATCCAAGCGTCGTTTTGTTTTCGTATAAAATCTTATATTTTTTTTAATAAATATTTTTAATTGCAGAATATTATACAGTGTCTTTACAGACACCCTTTTATAAGGGACCCACCTCCTTACAGACAATTCCTCATGGTCCCGGGATGAGAAGAGATCTATTCGGGTATTTTGACCCCTTTAAAACGGATCCCTCTATACACGGACATGAATTTCAACGCATATTGATCAGTCGTCCCCTTAATAACGGACATACGAAGAAAAAACTAAGATGGGAGAGACGAAAAAATATTGTATGTAGGTATGCATTCCCTTGCTCCACATGCATACTAATACATATTAACACCTGTGAGAACACTCAGTCCTTGTAGAGACAAACGCACCCTGCTTATACAAATGTATTCTGTTTCTACAATACATCACAAAATGCCTAAACCGTTAGAAATAATGAATGGGAGTAAAGGTAGCCCTAAACGACGAACATGCTCGCCGAACTTGCTCGTTTGCGTTATCTCCTACACGACGAACACATTTGGCGAACATTCATTTCGCGTTTGAAGAAACAAACCGTCAACATGTGTAATAGGAAAGCGCAAGTAGTAAATTCCTCGATAAAATCGTGGCTGACTGTTGACATTGTGCTTAATCGGCGATATGCACTTGGCGACGTATGTATGAGGTTTGCTCGCGACGACTGGATGGTGCAGTTGGTTAAGTGGCTGCTTAGAGGGGTCCCAGGTTCGAATCCCAGTGAAATCGAATCTGGTCCAGTCACCATTTGCTGTTGTGATCGAATTAACGACACTGGAGTAGGTTGCTACCTGGTAGTACAATGGACGTTTTGTCCATGGAGTTTTGAGTCTGAGTGCTCCAGTCGTCGTTTTTGGTGTAAACGCTTGCCCCGAGAGAGACAAAAAATTAAGTATGATGATATCTGTCGGCTCCACTGTAAGCCGCTTTCGCGTTGTTCCACTTTCGTGTTGTTTCTTCAAACCGTCAACATGTGTGCAAGGGAACCGCAAGTGGTTGCGCTTATGGTTATACATTTTATTTTTATAAAATTCACTCTTTGAATCCCATATCGCACTTTCATTTTGCAAGAGCTCAATAAATTCCTCGATAAAATAGTGGCTAACTGTTAACATTGTGCTTAATCCGCGATATGCATTCGGCGAAAATGAGTTTCGCTCGCGAACATTGCCCTACACGGCGAACATCAAAGCCAACGAACACGACAAAATCGAAATTTTTCGACAACAGCGAGCGGCTCGCGAACCAGCCCATTTGACATGACATACATGACGAAAATGCGGTGAGCACGGGCAAGTTCGGCGGGCATGTTCGTCGTTTAGGGCTATCTTTAACGAATACTCGATTTAACGAATTTTCAATTGTATATTAGATATTAAAAAAACTGGGCAAGTGCGAGTTGTACTCGCACGGGGAAGGTTCCGTCGCATAATATTGATGGATAATTTCTGAATATCAAACGACGTTTCCAAACTATTTCAGTTGAATTTCCTTCTAACTTCAACCCAAATCAACCATTTATTCATAAATTCATACATCCAAACAAACAAATGTTCATCCCTACATACTCGTATATCTCTATCCAAGTTTATCCAACACAGAAAATCCCTTCCATCATACTCATACCCAATCACTGCTCATGCCTGCGGTGTGTGTGTGTTCATTTCTGTTGGGCATTTAGGGGTGAGATCGAAAAGATAACGCTCATCAACGAATAGAGTGGCCGAACACAGCATGAAATTATGTGTGAAAATGAAAATTGTTCTTATTTTTAAATCTTAGATAGATAAAATTTCAACATAAATCGATGTTTTGAAATTTATCATTTCTTAATGCTTACGCTGAGGTGTTCAAAACTGCGTTTTCAGATCTCCAAAATTCGCATGTCGATGATTGACCGTTTTTGGCCAATATCTCCAAAACCATTAGGCACAGAGTACTCGAAATGGTTTTAAATGAAAGTACTCAATGAAGCCAAGTTTTTTTTGATTTTTTCAGATTTTTAAACACTTTGGTTTAGAAATGGCAGTGGGGGGACGCATTTAAAAAATCTTTGGAGCTCCATATTTTCCAAACGGTATTTTGGATAAAAAAGTGTTGAAAGAAACCTCCACCTCATTTCGAAAGATCTGTCGATTGATATATATTTCGATGGGGTGCGAGAATTTTTCAAAATTAATGTCAACTTCACCTGTACTGGAGCCCCCCCCAAATGGCCCCACTTTTTAAATTTGGGGGCATGGGCAATGACATCTAGGTCTGAATTACCTAATTCCAAAATTTCATGCCGATATCTTCATAAACTTCGGAGATAAAAAAGTGTGACAGACACGACGGACGGACGGACGGACGGACACACCGAAATTATAAAGGTTCCGTTTTTTTTAGACGGAACCTTAAAAAGAACGATCGATTTAAAGAACTTTTCGATTTAACAAAAGGCTGTGCATTATATAATTTGTTATACTGGACGTCCACTGTATATTAAAATTACCATTCTGAATGAACGTAAGTTTTGCACACATACGAGTAATCATCGTCAGAAAATTCATGAATCGGAACAAAAAGATGATCATCGTTCCATTTTGAATTTCAAGTAAAAGAACTCGTGAAAGTTGATCAATATGTCACGTCTTTTTAGATATAACGTTTTTAGCGTTCATTTTCTGCAACTTAAAAAAAAAATCTTAGACGGGAGACAAACAATGTGATACGTAATTGGTTCACGTCGCCAACCATTCGCTTCGTTTTCTAAACTCCATTTTACGAGTACCCATATCTACACACACATATCCCTTAACGTTTCCGTGTTGCTACATAAACTCCAACCTAATTATAATTTTCAAATTGTGAAGGATATACTCCTCAAAGACAAAACCGTTACTTACCCTAATTGCTTGACATGCTCATCCTTCACCCAAAGTTCATGTACAACCCCTTTCCGAAGTAGAAAAACATTTCTTGGATCAAAACTTTTTTGCTTCACCATCAGACGCTTCACTTTGGTTAAGTGAAGCTGGCGCCTTACACGAAGATGTCATCAGAGTGAATTATGGCAAAACTTCAGTTAATTCTCTTGATTGAAATTCCATTCTTGCACAAAAACTCAGGTGCAACATTCACCATCCACTTACCCTTGATCTTAAGGTGAAATATGCATTCGAAAACTTTTCATGTTACATAATCAAACTTCGTGAAAACATTTTTGCCGATGTGAACATAAACTTTGTCGTTGTCGCTATTGAATGAACTTCTGACATTCTGGCACATCTGTGAAGCGATGTGAAGATGCTCAAGAATTATTTTAACTAAAGAGGCATGGTTCCAAATGTGTACATACATATGCACACGTGCATCATTGTAGTAGACTATTTCAAGTAGACTAATATTCCTACTTCCATTCATTTTGTTGGTGAACAATTCTAAGATTTTACCTTTGAATTAACTCTTGACTTCAGATATATCGGTCAATTACAGAAATACACTCACTTGCAACCAATCCTGATGTTCATCCGCCATTTATATCGAATACCTGGAAAAACATTTCAACCGAGAACCAATCGTATTTAATCCTTGCATGTATGTACGAGTATGTATTTTTCGGCCTTCATTCTATTCGTTCAAGATACATGCCTTCTGTATTACTGCGACGCTATTGCGTGGCCCTATAGTCCGATTTATGCCAAGGCCTTACAGAGCACAATGGCAACTGTGAGATTACGGTGTCGCTCTCCAAATTCGGTTGGATTTGTAGACATGTCATTAAGTCTATGTCGATGTATCATGTATTTGTTTTGTGCTTTAACGAAAACTTAAGGTAGCCCTAAACGAATAACATGCTCGCCGAACTTGCTCGTGCTCGCCGTATTTTCGTCGTGTATGGGCTGGTTCGCGAGCTGCTCGCTGACGAAAAATTTCGATTTTGTCGTGTTCGTTGGCTTTGATGTTTGCCGTGTAGGGCCATGTTCGCGAGCAAACCTCATTTTTGCTGTGAACGTCGCCGAGTGCATATCGCGGATTAAGCACAATGTCGAGGAATTCACAACTTCCGCTTCTCTATCACACACGTTAACGGTTTGAAGCAGAAATCAGATAGTAGCTATATGATTTCTGGTTTGAAGAAACAACACGAAATGAATGTTCGCCAGATATGTTCGCCGTGTAGGGGATAACGCAAACGAGCAAGTTCGGCGAGCATGTTCGTTGTTTAGTGCCCGTTTACATATTCATTGGAATGAAAGAGTGTACGAAAAAGAGAGTATGATTTTTCAAAAGGTTGGAAAGAGATGGGTCGGATCGCCAAAAATGCATCCCATTCCAACTGTTTGGAAAATCATACTCTCTCTTTTATTCCAATGGATATGTAAATGGGCACTTACTGCGACGCTATTGCGTGATAGTTTAAAAATGGCGCTATAGTCCGATTTATGCCAAGGCTTTACGGAGCACAATCGAAGCTGTGACGTTACAGTGTCGCTCTCCAAATTCGGCTGGATTTGTAGACATGTCATTAAGTCAATGTCGATGTATCATGCATTCGTTTTGTCTTTTAACGCAAACTTAGGCCCATTGTGGTACCAGACGGATCGAGTATATTCTACTAGAGTTGCACCGAAAAGTGATTTGGCCGGATACCAAGTACTGAATTTTCGGCCTGCAGCAAGGACGGATAGCCGAATATTCGGCGGCTGGATATCTGCCCGGATACCACGGTTGATGGTCAGTAAATGGAAAATTGCCCAAAACTTATTTTTTTATCTTCATGTAGCAGTGTATCCGCTTTCCGCTTTCCTGAAGCATGCATCGTATACGAAAACAAACGTAATAAATTATTACCCCTGAATGCAGAAAAACTCATTTTCATTCACCATAATTTGGCTTTAGTAAAATTCCAATATTAAATTATTTTTTACTTTGTTGTTTTTTTACTGAGAAAACGACTATCCGGTATTCGGCCGAATATCAAAAGACTATCCGGCTCCGGTCGGATATTATAAAAGAAGCTGGATAGGCCGGATACCGAATACTTACCGGATATCCGTCATACCTCTATATTCTACCCATAAAATCTGTTGGGATTTGCTGTTAAGTGTTTAAGCTGATGCTGATGCTGTTCAGCTCATTCATGGAGTTTTTGGCACCGTTCGGCTTGTCCAGCTACCTACTCTCGTTTTTTGTATTCAAGAATAAAGAAAATCTTTGGAGAGCAAAATTCACCGTCCCCTGGGAGTTATTCGAAGAAAACTTTACTGACTCAACAAAATTCAAAGATAATTCAAATTATATTTATCGTTTTTATTTAAAATCTTTATGTATGAAAATTGTTTTGAAAATTATATTATATTCATAATTTCTCATTTTGAATTAACTTAATTCTCATAAAATGTTCTCTTAATGTAAATAAACTTAAATTTTACATTAATATATGTTCATATAGTATCATCGAACTTGCATTACTCCCTTCCATTCGTTTCTAATTAATTTTTGCTTTTCCTTTTTCTTCAAACATCATTTGATAATTTATACAATGCCGGCAAACAAAACGTGTTCAATAATATAAATTTTGTTTAATTAGTTTAAAGAATACTAGCAGGTATAATTTGTTTGTTTTTTCTCTTTTTTCATTTCAAACTATTTACTTTATATATGTACCCATAATTTCTGTTTAATTTCGTAAAATGTATAATTATTGTTTGTTTCTTTTATTTAATTAACTTACTCTTAGAATTATCATTATATATATATATATTGGTTTATTGTATAAAATTGTGCCATATCAAAAATTCGAGAAGAACAAGCGAAAAATCAATTTAAACCGTTTTTTTTGTTTCTTACATTTTTAACGTGAATTTAGTTTCGTCTTATTTTTAACAAAACACAAGCAGCATCAACTAATTTTTCGCTCAAAATATTTGGTTTTTTTTTCGTTTTTTATCTTAAAATCAGTTTTTCTTAATTAACACTGTTTCCAAAGGAAGAACAAATCACAACTTTTCTTTCACCGCATTTATTTATTTTCTTTTTTGTTTCCATCTTGTCACCTTTACGCAACCGATTTATTTAGATATTTGTGAAGGCCAAAGCAAATAAAATCAAAAGTGACTTATTCAATATTTTATACCGTTCAATAGTTTTAATTGCTGTTCGTTTTTATTCTCTAAGTGAAATTAAATTACCTGCGATATGTAGTTCAAGAATTCGAACGAAAGTATTCTACGCTCATACGATTAAATCATTTTGTAAATCATCGCATTGAAGGAAATGTTTATACATTTTTTAAGTAACTACCTAATACATAAATTATTGGTACCGCTGGTGGATTGTGAGGAGTGGTGTAAGCATGTAAAATATTGAAAGAAATATGTATGGGGAAATGAGGACGAACACGGAGAAGGGAAGGAGGAAAGGCATCAAGGGCCAACTATAATAGCTGTACGCCGTACGAAAACTTAATCTTTTGTTAAAATCAAACTAAAAGTTGCCAGAACCATCGTCAAAATTCCAAACTAGAGTGGACGCTCGATATAGTGAACTAACAAAAACCGGGCCTATTCACTGGAGCGAAATTGTTGATTGTAACGAGCGTGGAATGCTTGGTTGCTCCAAGCTTTCATCAAAATGCGTTTGTATTGAAGTACAATTCATCAAAAATAGAACGTAATTACAATTTTTCTTTGCAATTACTTAAAAACACTTAAGAATAATTCAGCTGGCAACTGACATTTGCATACGTAGAGAGCGATCCATTTCGCCCCCGCGTATGAAGGCAAAACTGAACGAACTTAACGAAACGTTAATTTCAGTGACAGTGTATAATTTTTGTGTATTCACTACGTTCCTAGAAATCTGTTAAGTTTCCATACGGCCTTTAGAGTTCGCCCTTTTAGTTCATAAACACGGAATGATGATTCAAGTCATTTCATAAATAACCTTAACAAATTTCTGGGACTAGTCTGTATCTGTGCCACAGGAGCTGTGCACCGCTCTAACTCCTGGTATGCAAGTCTTACCGAACCTCTCACAACTGCACATACACAGGGCTTCAGGTTGAGCCTCTGAGGTAACCGTTAGCTCTACAAAGAAGTCGTCATTCTATTCAGCGATGTGCTGGTAAGAAATTCGGTAAGCTGCGCTACAGCATTGAATAGGGCTACTTATAGCCGTGGAGCGCCAGAGTAAATCCCCTAGTGAACTGTGAACCAAGAATATGCATAAGCTGTTCTTGTTTGCAGCAAATTAATTTGTCATATAAAACGACTCAGTTGCATTTAAACCCATGTGATCAATTGAAGAAAAATGTTCTTAGGGCAGTGAATGAAGCCTTCATACCACCTAAAGGAATACCCAGATATACTAAAAATAATGTATAGGTGAATTAACCCGCGACAATGATCTTATCGTCCTAATGCTAGTTTTAGAAATAAATATGAGGCTTTAATCCCCAACAGTGGAATCTCAGTATCGTTTGCCCAATCCACAAAAAAGGAGACCCCTTTGACTGCGCCAACTATCGGGGGATAAGTCTTCTTAACATTGTATATAAGATCTTCTCTGCCGTTTTATGTGAACGCCAGAAACCGTCACCAAACTCATAGGTCATTATCAGTGTGGTTTCAGGCCAGGGAAGTCCACCATCAATCAAATCTTCACACTGCGGCAGATCCTGGAGAAGACCCAAGAAATGCAGATCGACACACACCACCTATTTGTCGATTTCAAGGCCGCATATGACAGCGTGCATAAAGACGAGCTATACAGCGCCATGTCTAGTTTTGACATTCCTGCTAAACTCGTCAGACTGAGCAGGATGACGATGGAGAACTCTCGCTGCTCCATCAAGGTCGGTAACGAACTCACCGAGACCTTCAATGTCAAAAAAGGTTTTAGACAAGGCGACCGCTGTCATGTGATTTCTTTAACATCGCTCTGGAGAAGATCGTGCAAAACTCACTGGCCAACATAAGAGGCACGATCTTCTAAAAGTCCTTTCAACTGCTAGCTTACGCGAAGGACATTTACGTGATTGGTCGAACACAGGGAGCCGTCAATGATGCGTTTGTTGGCATTGAAACGGAAGCGGCTAAAATGGGTCTGGCGGTAAATGAGGGCAAAACAAAGTATACGCTGTCATCGAGAAAGGACGCACGACATCGACGACTTGGCCAGAACGTCACCATAGGCAGCTATAACTTTGAGGTAGTGAAGGACTTCGTCTACCTTGGCTCCGCAGTAAACAGTACAAACAACATCAGTACCGAGACCAAACGCAGAACCATGGACAATATCCCAAGCGGATGAACAGTCTCTTCGTCTTTTCGAGAGAAAAGTTCTTCGCGCGATCTTCGGTCCTGTTTGCGTTGATGGCATTTGGAGTAAAAGGTTCAACCACGAACTATATGGGCATGAGTCATGAGTCTAGCCAGGCGTCTACGGATCTAACGCCTAAGATGGCTAGGCTATGTAGAGCACATGGACAACTTAGCTCCGGCCCGAAGAGTCTTCGACTCTGAGCCTGCAGAGGACGTCCACGTACAAGGTGGCGCACACAAGTCGAGGGGGACCTCGGCCGGCTTAGTGTGCGAAACTGGAGACAGCTGGCAAAAGATCGTGCTGGCTGGAGAGGCATATTGGATGAGGCCCAGGTCCACCTCGGACTGTAGCGCCCTAAGAAGAAAATGAAGAATCCCGAACAGATCCAGGTCCAACCACCCACCTTGGATAAATGGTGACATCTAAATATATTAAACTGATGGTTCCAAGCCTAAATGTTAAGTATGGACACTTTTTGGTGGAGGTGTCACGAGCACATTCACGAGCACAACTGCTAGTATAAGTTAGCACACACGCCTCGCAACAGCAGTTGTAGGGGGATTGCTCGCGCTCCATCAAGGCCATTGCAAGGTGCGTGGGTCATATTTTGGTAACAAGAAGCTGCGCGCACGTTGGCAAGTAATTGCAAAATGCGCGAGTATGATTTTTGTTTATTTTCATTTTGTTTTGTAATTTCGTTTTAAGTTTTTTTGAAAGAATAAAGGCAGTCGGAAAACAGCCACAAAGGTGAAAAGTGTCTTTCATTATCTTATATGCGGATAACATTGATGTGATTGGTACGAACATAGCAAGCCGTTAATGAGTTCCGGAGGCATTTCTTGACCAAGCTGACTTTGTACAAGACCCTTATCGTTTCAGTCCTGGTTTACGACATAGAGGAATGGGAAATATTTAAAACGAATGAAGAAGCTCTTGATCATTATATCGAGAAAAGTTTCGAGTGCGATTTTTGTCTCATTTGACTTGATGGAGAAGATTCAACCACGGGCTATACCAGGTCAGGCTTCTACAGATCCAAAAATTAAGATTGCGAAGACATGCCGTGCGCATGGTCAACTTAGCTTCGGCTTGTAGAATCTTTGACTCTGAGACTGTGGGACAAAACAACGGAGGACGTTCACAATTGAAGTGGCGCACACAAGTGGAGAAGAACCTTAATCAGCCTAATCGGCGAAACTGGAGAGAGCTAACAAAATATCGTGCTGTCCACATAAGACTGTAATGCAGTACAAAGAAGAAAGAAGGCAGTGGAAGGTACATGAAAGAACGATACAAAAAGAGGTCATTAAATGGATTATGGAACAGCAAGAAGTGGGTGCAAATGTTTGGAACAAATTTATTTTCAGCAAACAGATCCATTTTCATCTGGATAGCTTTATTAATCAGCAAAATTGTCAAACTTAGGCTTTAGCGAGAGAATTTTTGAGTCCAACCTGGAGGAACAACTCTAAACGTGACTATATTCTCTATAATTCAGCTTTGACCTTGTCTGAACGAAGGATCGGAGTCAGCGTTCGATCACGGATTTAACGAAGAATCGCAGTGGCACTTCTGTCGTCATTGCAGAAACACTCTGTGGCGACTGCGATTCTACTACTAAAGGGGTTTTCAAAGGGGCAATACAAATTTTGTATTTTATTACAAACGCATCTCAAGGCTATTTTTATGATCTGTCAAAGTCAAACGACAGGTTTGCATATATATCATGGTAAAGATCACGATCGAAGCTCATTTTTGCTTAATGGCTTTTAAGTAAGGTATCAAACCCACACCTGATTCAAGAGAATTCATTGCATCTAAGGTGTGGACATGTGACGGAGGGTTAAGGATTTTTGCATCGACATGCTGGCAACAAGAACGCTAACGGGAACAAGGAAGCCGACGTCAGATAGTACGCAACTCTTCGAAGTGTTCACTCGTGTTCTAAAATGGGTATATTTAGTTAAATTATTAAAATTTTATAAATATTTCTTTCGGTGTTTTACTCGGTGTTTTACTCTAAAGACATAAAGAACGAGAAACGATTTAAATACTGCCTGAGTAATTTTTTGATCGTGTCGTTTTATGCTTTAGTGTTCTGGATTGGCCATTGGACTTAATTCTTTGGGTTTTTTATATCTAACGTTCAAAGAAACACGTGCCAGGAAAACTTGCGACAAAAAGGTATGTACAGTCGACTCCCTCTAAGTCGAATTTTCACGGGTTATCAAAATTAGTTCGAGTTAGAGGATGGTTTTTGTATGGAAAATGAGGGGAATGCCAAAATAAATATGGCGAAAAAATTCAAGTTAGAGGGAAATTCGACTTAGAGGGAGTCAACTGTATTTTGCTATCACAGCCGTAGAGGTAGTCTATACGCGGAAATAGCGCAGGGCTCCAGGGATCGTTGGCCTAATAAGTAAGTAAGTTTCAGTTTTTCAGAGAGTTTGTAGTGACTCGATGGACCCTCGTTGATCAATGTGAGGCTACGATCAACACCTAACCTAACTTATCTCAAATATGCAACATGACACACGATTGTTGCCAACTATGGAATTGGGTGCCAGAGCACATTTTCTCAAGCCTCAAACTGATATGCAGCAATTCAACCTGCATTGATACGTGCAGTAATGCACAATGAAACAGACATGCAGTAAATTTTGACATCTCGTCGCATTAGTTGGCTGTCATTCTGAAAAATTTCGGAATATAATGACTTCTTGCAATGGATGTGGAGAGGCGTAATATATTAAAGAAAAAAAAATATTTCGGTATTACTTTAAACCTCATTTAATTTCGCTTCAATTTTTGTTTTCGCAGGCGAATTCAAACAGTCAGTGAATGAAACGTCAAATCCCAAAATTGTACCAAATTATATTATATTGCTAATCTACCACAAATGGCGTGCATCAAAAACAATTTGCATCAATGCATGATGATCTATTACAATTGGGTTGGTGATCTACTACAGATGGTTTACATCAGAATTAGGAATTGAGACAACTTGCCGTTCAGTAAACACATAGATCCACTCATCTAAACTCATGTTCTATAATTTCACTGCACGCATTTCGATGCACGTCTGCTTAAAGCATTACAAGAATATTCATGCAGTTATGTATAAACTTAGACAGAGGATGCTTTCCCCACTTCATCAAGACATGAATTCCCAATTCCACCAGCGTTCGTAACCACATTTCGGGACTAAGCTAAAATGCTCTAATATTTTAAAATATTTTCCTGTCTAATTAACTTTCATGCGATTCAATAAAAAATGCAAACCAAGTGAAGGATTTTGGCTGATCTAATCTACAATAATTCTAGTATGTCTTCAAGGGTTTGGATCGATTTCGATTTCTCTTTTTCCGTTTTCTGTTTTCTTACGTTTCGTTAATCCCAGCACTCTGTTCAGATTTGTGTGTTTTTTGTTTGTTTGTTTTCATATTCGGTATTAAAATACTCTTAATAATATTTTTCATTTTCTTTCTTCAGTAAAAAAGTATAAAAATGTGTGTATTCTGTTCAATTATCTTGGGTTCATATTTCTTTTTGTTTCTTGTTCAGTTTTTTTTTTTTTATTTTCTCATAAAACGAATAATTGGTGGATTCGGGGAAACCACTGTTTGACATCAATATTTCAAAATTTCAGAGTGTAATTCGAGGCAAAGTGGAGAGGACACGTACACTACTCGTATGTATGTATATATGGTTTCAATGAATAAAGTTCTAGTTAGTTCTATCATTTTTTTTGGTTTCGTCTTTCGCACGGGATTATGGAGTAAATATTTATTTTCATTTATTTATGCTTGGTTATGTTTACATCTATGTATATGGAGTATAATTGATATATCTTATTTGTTTCTATACAAATCTAGTGAGTGTCGAAATTCTGGGGAAACAGGTAAATATATGTATGCGTATGGACACACTTAAATTTAGTTTTTTTTTCATTTTTTCTTTTAAATTTCGTTTAGGAATGTGTACTGGAAAAGAATTAAATAAATTATTCACATTTATACACTGCAATAAAGTTTTGGGCCATAAAATTCACACAATTGCATCTATGATAATATTTATTCTTTATCTCTTACACATGTATAAATACTATTTCATTTTCTTTTCTCTAATTCAAGCAGTTTGCTTTTATTCTTTTTTTTTGTTTTCGTTTGTAGTTGAGTTTATTTTATTTTCCTTTTACTGAGGCGTACTATAGACACTAGGCTTTCTGTTTGCGTTTTCTACTTGAATTTCTTAGGACCATTTACGATTGCAATTTGTTTTCCACTTAAAAGTTCGCTATCTATGGGTGTGCGGGATATACATATATCTATATATATCTATGTTTATTTTAATTGCATTTTTAAAGCACATTCTAGATATTTTGTCTTTGTTTCTTGATAATGGTTTGTGTTTTAGTTGAGTTTATATCTGACGTTAATGTGGGTTTTGTTTGGTGTTAATGGCACAGCTAATTAATTGTTTACATTTATTTTCTTTTATTTATTTTTATTTTTTTTTGTTTACAAAAGAGGAGGGAAACAAACGGAAGTTGACGAGATGTGTTCAAGTGTGGATGTTTGTGTTCTGTTTGTTACCTTAAACTCGGATGGCTATCGACTCGACGGACACCTCCTTTATATTGGTGTTTAACGGGAGAAAAGTGGCAAATATAATTTCAATTTATGTTGGATAACAAATGTCAATACTTTTCATAAATCGAATGTATTCCTTAGAAACTTCGTCTAAGAGTTACAAATTTTAGACCTATGGCTACCAGAATTTAAAAAGAAGGTTAGTTTAAAGATGGTCGCCGAATCTTAACAAGCCTGACCTTGGAATACTATGTGGTGCACTTACTGGCCACTTCTTATGTAACTATCACCTACACAAAATGGGGCACAGCAGCACAGAAAACTTTAGACTCTGTGGAGAATCAAAGGAGACCATGGAACACCTATTAGTCAAGTGTCCAAATCTGACATCAAGCAGATGTAAAATAACCAGCAGATTCGCACTAACAGGAACAGACTACCAGGACATTCCATTCAAAGGGATCATAAAATTTCTCAAGGTAGCACTGAAGTCCTAGAGAAACAAAAGAGAGCACAATAGATCTATTGTGGTCGCAGTGCTATGTGACTATACAGTCCCCATTCTCTTCAATGCAATTCAATGGTAGCCGAACCGATGAAGTATAACCTTAGTGCACGTTCAGGGCTAACAAAGTTGTTTACCGACCCTTAATTGAAGGTGAAGTTGGTTAATGCAACCTTTGCTCGAATACAGGGGAGCATTTTAAAAAAATTAAATTGGCGGTTGGGTTTGTAGCTTCATTTCAGGAAATGAAGTGTTGTAAAGCTAACATTACTCGAGTTGCTTGCATATATCATATATGCATTTTTATTCAGCGGAGAAATATTGCTGAGTAGCTTGTTAGTTTGCTTAAACGTTGAAAGGGGATCTGGAGTTTGCCGAATTTCTCGTTCTATTTCGATCATATCTTTGAACTATAATAACAGTTGATGGTCAGAAGATATATCATACAAGAGAGTAGGTTATAAAATAGATCTTTTAAAAATAACGGTCTAGTTTCGTATCGGTATCTATTTAATTTTTTTCAGTTTATGTAATAGAAGAATAGAAGAAGAAATGGAAAACTCGTTAAATTAAATATTCCATTCCGTTCCAATTATAGTCTGCATTAAAAATGGAAAATTGTTTGCACGCAACGCTTGTGCGAGAGGGCGTACAAATATACAAAGGCAATGCTATTTGAAATTTTGAACTCACTCGATATGATCCATATAGTCAAAATCGGTTATAACGACCTTCAAAGGTCGTTATAAGCGATATGTAGTTATAAACGATTTCTTATGCTATTGGATTACATATAATGGAGCTCAGGCGGGACCTCAGAATTTTGTCGTTATAACCGATGCAGGTCTGTCTCGAACAATGTGAGACGTCTGGTCACTGTAATTTAAGTGCATATGTACATCCACTTTGTTACCAACAGACTCTCCACAAATCAATTCTTGCTCAATGTGAAACTTTCGTTTCAAGTTCAAGTTGTTGAGCATCTAAACATTTTTTGTGCTTTGATAATGCGGGTTTTACACGAGCAAATCTTTAGCATTTTGGTTGCTCGGATTTTAGGAATTTGCTCTCTCCTAATCGTGTGGAAACAGAAAAAACTGAAAAACAAAGGCAACCGCAAAAGAATGACCGATAGTTGAAGGAACTGATATGCTCGTATAAAAATACAGGCTGAGTTCGTAAATGTCAACAAAATGCGCATCACGTAAGTGATGCGACGCAAAGATTTTTTAATGTTGCGCTTGACTCACCCACATTTCACCTGTTATAAGTAAAAACGAGGAATAAGTCTGAAGAAATTGTTTATTCCTACTATCAAAGGAAGTGTTCGTTGTACTGCACACGTTTGATTTATTGTGCTTCCTCCCAGCATTTATTCCATGCATTTACCTCTTGCGCAACAGTTTAGAATCGAATTGAGTTTAACTTCTACAGCAAATACTCGTGTTGTGCTTGCTATTGTTCTTGTTTGAGTGGAGGGGGCCTACAGTTTTATGCCTACTCCGAACGGCGAAACTGAGAAGCTTTTTTAAACAGTTACTCTAGCTAGCTCTTGAAAATATGAAACGTGGGCGTCAAATTTGCGCGGTATCACTGCGTGCTTGCGATGCTGATGCACACTTGATAAACGTCGATTAATAAAATCTCAAGATATTTTTAATGCTCATTTGCGTGAAACTTGTGTGTCTGATTAACAAGGGGACACTTATTCCCAATTGGGCATCACAATGGGTCCTCAAGGACCTAAGTGAGGCGTGGCTTACGCCCGTCTACTCACTTACCTACCTACCTACCTCAACAAAATGATTCTTAAATGGATGTTTGACGATTGAAAGTGACGTAAGAAACTTCGAGTGAATTCCTAAATGGCAAAAAAATGAGCCCTTTAGGACTTTGACAGTTTAAGTAGAAAAATTTGTATTTATATGGGGTATGCGAAACGAAGCGTTAGCTTGTGAACATATCGTAATATCGTAAGTCTGAGCCCAAAGTTGTAGGTAGAGCTATGCTCTACTATCTCGGGCTTTTTGACAGTTGCGTGCGTTATTTATTATTTATGGTTCATAATGGCAGGAAGCTATGTTCAAAGAATTGAATTAGGCGTTAAATAATTTAGTTAGCAAAATATCTGAGAATGTAAGCGTTTGTCGTTAAAAAATAACAAACGCACGAGTTGCTTATTTCGATTTGAAAAATTGAGGTTAATAATATAATAATGGCGGCGCTACAGTCCGAGGTGCAGTCGACGGGAATCGAACCGACAACATCGAGCGTAGGAGTCGACGCACCTACCCACTAAACCACGGCGCCCACGAAAAAAATTGAGGTTAGGTTGACATAAAATTCTCGTAAAAACGACCTAACGCGAACCAATGGCTGTTAAAGTCGGAACGCGTAGATGCAATTTGGCGTCAATTGCTACTGATAAAAACATAAAGGCCAAGGTGTGTTTGACGGCCTTACAGCATTATATAGACAAACATTCGTTGATTATAGTGTTTTTTTGTGTTGTGTACTCCGTTTCTCGTCACCTTCCCAAACAAAAGGATGACAAACAAGTCATCAAAAAAAGGAAACCAAAAAAAAAAAAACAAACAAAATGAAATAAAAGAAAAAGAAACAACCACAAAGTATATTCATTCGTATTTTTACAAAAAAATCTTTATTATTGAATAATTAAATATTTCTAACTTATGATGTATTTCAATATGCCTTCCTTACGAACAAACAAAAAAACTCATACACTTGTGTTTTGTTTTTCCTTTAACTAAACTATTACCGATAGACAAGAAACTAGAATATTTGTTTAGGCGTTTAAATTAAATCGTTTTTTACACAGAATTTGATGACAAAGTAGATTTGTTTGTGAATGTATTGTAACTGTTAAGAGTACCAATGATTGTATACAGATCAATGATGATGATGATAAGAGATAAATCAAAACTAAATCGAATTCCTAAAATGACTAAATCAACTCTGAAGCACATTCGTGTGTTGGATAAAAAAATGAACAAAAACATATGTTTTAGTTGTTTGTTTAGTTTATAGGTCCGTATATCGTTTATTTATATAGATACTTTAAATATATGCATATATATGTTTTTTGTTTGTCTTGTTTCATCTATGTTTTGAATCTCTAATCGTATTTTGTTATTCTTTCATTTTCATTTTGAGTAGAAACGAAAAAAGCTTCGCATGTACAAAGGATCTCTTTATTTTATAACAAAAGCAAGAAATTTTATGTTTATTTATATTTGAGTGATATTTACTCCTCCTCTTCACTTGAGAATGTTTTTTTTTCCTTCTTTTTTTTCATTATTTTCTATATAATTCATATTTATATATATTTTATGAAATGATATCATTTTTTTCCTAATTAAAATGTAAAGCAATTTGTATTAGCAAAAAATTTACAAAAATATTATATTTACTTTGCATTAGAGTACGTGTTGTTTCATTTCGATTTTGTTTCATGAATAATTGTGTATATAGTTTATTTATATACGACGAGCATATGTATAAAAGATCACACTACAAATCATACGTGAACGTAACAAAGAATGAAACGGAAGAATGAGAGAAACCTAAAAACATAAGAATTCATTTCACTAAATTTCATTTCATTTATCATTTTGTGTTGATTTGTTGACGTTGACGTTGATGTTATACACTACTCTCAGTCGGTAGTTACTATCTAGAGATTGCTATCAATATTTTTCACCTTCTTCCTTTCCCATCATTTATACAGCACAACTTGCGCAACTTAAGGTTCTAGACTTTGAGATTTTGTTTCATGAATTATTACAAAAAGAAGAGTAAAAAGTAAATAAAATCTAATATAATTCTGTATCGTCTAAAGCTAAATATAAATAAAATACAATCTAAAATATGTGTATGTCTAGTTCTTTTTTTTTTCTGTTGTTAGTTGAGGATTGATGGCCATTTTGAGGGGGGTAGTGGTAGGTAGGTTCTTTATACTTAAAGAGAGAGGTTAGAGAGTGAGAGAGAGAAATAGAGTTCGAGAGAGTAAAATAAGTTTTTGTTCTTCTTTTTCTTGTTATAATAAGTAGTACGTTAATTATTTCATTTCTTTCTTTCATCTGACGTGGATATTGAATAACGCGTTTACTCCATACTAACAACAATTGCATGGTTCATGTGTATTCACGCTTACGTCCCATTGGCTTTTGGCAATGGTCGCACTAGATAGAGTTTCTCTCCCTGCTTGTTTGTGTATATGGGTGCTCTTTGGTAGTGATCAACTAATTGGTCTAAGGTGTGGAATTTACGCTGACCAATGCAGTACATGTTGTTTTCGACATGGACGCGGAAGTGTTTATTACGGCCTGGCGCTTTCAGTGAAACTGAATAGTCACCCATCTGCAAATAAAACCAAAAAAAAAAACAATCATTTAGTCACAAAAATCCACATTAAATGCAATTTAATCTTACATTAGTCTCGCTATCTCTTATAAGGAAATCACCATCATGACCATGTTGATTTAGCACAGTATCACATTGGCTACGCGTTATGGCGCCATAATACCATGATTTACCAGCTAAATTGGGTCGTTCCATTGGAGGCATTGGAGGTGATGATTGTGGTGGCATATTATTAGGCATACCATCGTTTCGTCTATCAATTGAATCGCCACCACTACTGCCGCCAGCACCATTGTTACCACGATACGGCGTAGCCAAGTAATCACTTAACTCTTGTAGATAATTGCGTGGAACTAAACCAACTTGACCAGCATTGTTGCGTGCCTTATACCAATCAGGATCGGAAGACGGTCGATCAACGATTTCTAAACGATCACCCTTTTCAAATGATAACTCTTGATCATTGTTTGATGTAAAACTGTAAAGTGCAACCTGAAATGAAAAGAAAAGCGTTACAATTAAAACTCTGTGTAGATATCATTCTCTAGAAGATCGTTCGTAACTCAAACGTCAACACTAGAGGCGCGAACTTCAAAAAATCTATGCCATGGCTCTCATATGCCGAAGACATTGATATCATTGGAAGGATACAGCTGTCAGTAGAGCTCTTGTGAGCATTGAGAAGGAAGCGGATAAGATAGGCCTTGCGATGAATATATATGCTGTCTACGAAAAGGTTCCACCAACACCGATATCTGCGACAAAACGTCGCTATAGACAGCTACAACTTTGAAAGACTTTGTCTACCTAGGCTCCGAGGAAAACTCTCCAAGTTATCTCTATAGAGATAGAAGACCTGGATAATCGCAGCCAAGTTGCTGTATGGCGCAGAAGCATGGACACTAACCAAAGCGAACGAGGAGATTCTTGGTCGCCTCGACAGGGAAGTCTATCGGATTGTATTTCATCCCGAATGCATGCCGTTTGGAGGGGAAGACGGGACGACGAACTTTATGGAATGTAGAGTGACATAGAAGTGGTCAGGCCAATTCGAGTTTGTTGTCTCAGATGGCTGGGACATATAGAACTATTGGACACCAACGGTCCAGCCCAGAAACTCTTCGACTCCTCGGGTGACAACGTGGAAGACCTCGCCTCCGGTGTCTGAAAACGAACCTCAATCAGCTGTACGTGCGTAGCTGGAAACAATTAGTACAAGATCGTTCTGGATAGGGGAGAATGCTGACTAAGGCCCTGTTCCCCTCCAAACTGTAGAGGCAACTGAAGAAGAAGATGGACTGTGTCAAGAAATAACAGCTATGCTTTTTCGAGGGGAGATTATGAGGTGGACTTGGGTCTAACTTGCACACCGTCACCATAGACAGATATACTTTTCAGGTAGTCAAGGACCATCAGACTGCGTTTAAATGCAGGAAAACTCTTCTCAATCGTTGTTTCTTTGGGCTTAAGAGGCTTTAGAGTAGTAGACCCATTTCACGAAAGACCAAACTCAGTTTGTGTAAGACATTGATCATCCCAGCCCAGTTCTATGCCGCGGAGACATGGACAATCTCAAGCGCAGATGAAGAAACTCTTTTCGAAAGAAAAGTTCTGCGTGCAACTTTTGGTGTAGTTTGCGTTGAGGATATTTGGAAAAGAAGATTCAACCACGAACTGTACAGCGACATGACTCTAGCCAGACGTCTACGAATTCAACGTCTAACATGGGTAGACCAGCACAAAATCTTCGACTCCGCGCCCGTGGGACAACGCAATGGAGGACACCCACGACCGATGGCGCACACAAATGGAGGACAAATGGAGGACCTCAGCCAAATTGACGTGAAAATTGGAGGCAGCAGGCTAAAGATCGTGCCAGTTGAAAAGTCTTGTTGGTTAAGGCTCAAATTCATCCCGGAAATCATCATTTTTGTGAATTCGCTCGTTTGCTTCAGTTCTCTTAAGCTTCCGTGCGTTCATTATTGCGGGTGGAAAGCCCGAATTACGGCTACAAATTATTGGATTTTTTATCGAAATTCCAGGTGTGTGAAAAAACGGCAATACAAGAATTCTCAAAGTACCCGCAAAAATGGGCACAATGGACCCAACTGTTAGTCTCAGTGAGCCGCGACCCGGTCGCAAGGGCACCCTTACACCTATCTACCTACTTACTCGCAAAAATGCACTGCTCAGAGCGGTATATGATCCGGTGGTAGAGATTTCACCAGTAAATTGGATCTTTTGAAACTTTGTATAAGTTTTGTCCAGTGACTCCGATAATATTTGCAAGAGACTCCTAACATAGGTGACGTACAATGCAGCGGCACCAATCAAAGATGACCGTAAGAACAACGATGTCGAAAATGGCGCCCGCTATCGAACTTTTTTTTGCCCAAAATTTACGTGCCGAACCTGGTCGACATATTCCAGCAAGAGGGTGCTACATGAAACCGCAACGGTGTCGAAAATGGCGCCCGCTATCGAACTTTTTTTTTTTGCTCAAAATGTACCTGCCGAACCTGGTCGACATGTTCCAGCAAGACGGCGCTACATGCCACACAGCAAGCGAATCTATGTGTGTACCAATTAAGAAATGAGTTCAGTGAGCAGTGTTTCTCTCGTTTTGGACCGTGAATTGGCCAGCAAGACGGTGCGATTTTAGACTATTTGTTATGGGGAAATGTCGAATCACTCGTATATGTCAAAAGTGCCTCCAGCTAGCACCATCTTTTGATAGCTGTCGGGCGACAACGCTCACCAATTTGGTTGAGATTTCTCTCCACTTGGGTGCGCCAGCTAAGACGTGGACTTGTGTTGACCCACTAGTTCAGATTCGAAGATTCTTCAGGCTGGAGCTAGCCCAGCTATCTTAGGCATTGGATCGGTAGACGCCTGCCTAGATGTATGTCATTGTACAGGCCAAACAATTCGTGGTTGAATCTTTTTCTCCAAATATCAGTAGCGAAAACTAGCCCAAAAATCGCACGCAGAACTTGTCTCTCGGAAAAACCGAAACCTACTTCATCCACATCGGTTTGATCCTTCGAGAGAGTGCTCTATTACTCAATTCCCTCCTGTGCTCAATGAAACAACGACTGGCAGGAAGTAACTCTGCGATCGACTGGATGGCGGAGAGTGCCTGCCCCAAGTTAGAGGGGTCCCAGTTTCGAATCCCACTGAAATCGAATCTGGTCCAGTCACCATTTGCCGTTGGGATCAAATTAACAGTATTCTGCGCTCGATCTTGGTACTGACGTTTTTTTGTACTCTTTACGGCGAAGTCGGTAACTTTCACGGTGTTATGGCTGCCCATTGTGACCCTCTAGACAAATCGTCACAATGGGCAGCTATAATTTCGAGTCAGTGAAGGACTTCTACCACGGCTCCGCGGTAAGCAGTATATCGCTATAGATAGCAATTGAATGTTTCTATTATCAAAAGTTTGGGTGGGTGCCGTGGCGTAGTGAGTAGGTGCGTCGACTCCTACGCTCGATGTTCTCGGTTCGATTCCCGAAAAAGCACCTAACATTTTCACGGCTCCACTTCTTTCGAGTCACCGACAATGCTCAGAGTATAACTGTCTAGAAAAAGCTTCTCAATCTCGCCGTTCGGAGTCGGAATTACACTGTAGGTCCCCTCCACTCGTGAGAGAACAATTGCACGCACAACACGAGTGGTTGCTGAGAAGCTTGGCCCAGGCCCATCTTGAACTGTAGCTCCGCCATTATTATCGAAGGTTTAAAAATATAGTATGTAGAATATAGAGTTCTCAAAATGTAGTAGATTTCTGCCAGGAAAAGCCCAAGCCGAACTATAAAATGTTATACGAATATCCCACCACGTTCATATTTCTAAAGAACTAATTTAAAATGTAATTATCTCTTTCTACTTACCACAATATCAAGGACATTCTCAGCCATCGCATATGTGTGAATTTCTCCATCGTTATCACAATCTTCGGTTGTGTAATTACTCGGGAACCATCCCACCGCATTGCCACTTTGTCCCCGCCACCAGCCATCGTTCGATTTCTCCAGAATCAGGATCCGTGTGCCTTTTGTTAGTGATAATTCATCGGCCTGCTGCGCCTGATAATTATATTTAACAATTGCAGTACCAATTGCTTCCGATGGATCGGGTGGTAATCTTCGTGACATTGTTGGACTTTCAATTTGTCTTGAAGGCGAGCAATTCGGTAAAGTTTTCGATCCGGAACCTTTTTTCACTTTTTTCTTTATACTGTCAACGAAATGAAACACGGTATTAGATTCAAAATATGATAAGGAAACACTTAATACTAAAGAGAACAATTAACAATTAAATCAGCAAGTCGATTGAAAGGGGGGGTGAGTGAATGTTATCGGAAATGAATATATACATGATGTCAATGAGATGGAATGAGAGATGAGAAACTACGAATTAACTGTAAAATGTATTCTTGCAAAAAAAAAGAATTCTGAACGAACATCTTCTACGCAACACAATAATCACGTCTAATGGCTGAAAAAAGTCGATAAGCGACAACAAATTGAGACACAAAACAACGTTTTATTAAGTGAAACATAAACTAAAACCATTTGTCACAAACTCAACATTCTATTCCCATTACTCTTCACTTTCAAGTTTGAAATACTCTGCTATTGATAACACATTCCATCAGACACTGATAGCGCTATTCATCCACATGTTCAGTGTACACAAATAAAACTAGTGCCAGCAATTGTTGATTTTTTTCTAATCCTTCAACTTAATCATCGAGGCGGTATGAAAAAGCAACAAAAAAGTATCCAGACAAGTTGTCGATTCAGGGCCAATAGCAATTCATTTCATTCAATCGCGAACGAAGAAATATATTGTATCAATGACCACGAGCGGCGGAGTTAAGAGGCGACGTAAGCGCGCAAAGAAATATAGCAGAGTAATTGTTCGATATGTTTGTAGATATTTCCTATTGAAGGCTATTGATTCTTCTGAACTCAATCTAGCAGTAGTTCAGAAGTCAATATAACTTTACATCACTGGTTTGGTTGTGATTGGCGTTCAGGCGCTTGCCTATCGTGGAACTACTTTTGGTTTCAACTCAAAATTTGCCACACATTTGCAGTCTGGTGCAGATCATTGGTTTACAGTGAACAAGTGATTGCGAAAGGTTTCAGATGAACCAAAAACATGTACAGTGGTGTGCAAAATAATAGGTGCGAAGACTTTAATTTACAACCATTATTTTTTTCTGAAAATTTTCGGAGAAAAGCTGCAAACAAATTTGTCAAATGCAGCACCGTATTTCCCATTTGTCCGTTATGTTTCGAAAAAAAACAACCGCTACTTCGGTTCTCCGCTTCCGTTATAAAGTCATCATGCAAAGTTTAAGTGTGCACAGAAATAGGTGCGTTGTATGAAATTGTCTTTAAATTGTGTTGGATCGCACTGGAAAGAGTCGAGAGTATTGCTAAGACTTATATTTTAGCTCCGATATTATTCAAAAATGGGCGCCGTGGAGTAATGGGTATGTGAGTCGACTCTTATACCCAAATTGCAACAGCGCGTTCGCGCGGTCGGGCTTTGACATTTTCTGTAGAATACATGTAAATCATTAGTCAAGTCGGAAAAGCGCGGTCGGGCGTTGACATTTCACAGACCGTAATATCGTAAGTCCGAGCAGAAGGTTTGGAGTAGAGCTACTCTCTACTCAACTCGGGCTTATTGACAGAAAAAAAAACAATTTTTTTTAATTCATTTCTGTTTTCACTTTTGGCGGGCAAAGGCAATTATTTGTGTAAGCACATCATTTTTTGTAGGGATTTTATCTATACTAATTGCATTTTTTTCTTATAAAATGTATTTTAGAAAGTGGATAGCTTCGAGGAATGTATTTTACTTGTCAAACGCGCGAGTTCTACTTCGATTTGGAAAACTGAGTGCTCGTGCTTTGACATAAGATTCTCGTAAATTCGATAAAACGCGTACCAATCCCCGTCAAAGTCCGAGCGACCGAACGCGCTGTTGCGATTTGGGCTTAAAGCACTCTAGTCCAGATGCTGGAAAACAGGCAACAATTTTTCAAAAAATTGTTCATGTCACAACATCTTTCGAGTCACTGCCGATGCTCAAAGGATATAACTGTCAAGAAAAAAACGTCTTTACCTCGCCGTTCGGAATCAGCATAAAACTGTCCCTTCCACTCGTAAGAGAGTAATAGCATTGAATCGCCAATAAAATGCGTGAAAAGGGAAAACACGTACAAATTTATTGTGGAAACAGATGTATGCTTCTAAAACATGGGAAATAATGCTTTGAGCTGACAAAAATAAACCGAAGGATCACGAAGATGGTCACGTAAAACGACGTCTAACTTCGATCGCCAAATTGTGAAACTTGCTATAAATTAGCCGGCTTCAAAAAAGCGAAGTGTCTTATAGTCTGATGACTCAATGTGTAGTAAAGGGTTTTTCAATTGGGACAATGACATGAACATTCTCTGTGAACGCACCCTTAAACCAATGACCAAACTGTCAGTGTCAAAGCATTAAGTAAACACGACATTTTAATCATGGTGAAGTTCACGAACAGATAACATTTACAAATACGGTCGAGCTTCGATAAGTCGAACTTCGATAACTCGAATATTTGATAACTCGAATGAAATTGGTTGGCAATAGCGCCGAAACTGAAATTTACATGTAATTTGTTCTTGATAACTCGAACTACGATAACTCGAATATCTTGATAACTCGAACAGATTATTTGGCATCAAATTTGATAAGTCGAATTCTGAAGGGAATTCCCAAATTCTGCGTATTTTACATGTTTTATAATGAATTTTTCGAAGCACTGTTTTTGTATGTTCCTATGAAATGGTATACATACGTGTAGAAAATCGTGGTTTCTTAAGAATTGCCTTATTTTTTATTAGTAGGAGTAAGAACACACAATAGAAGGCATGTAACACTTACTTTGTACTAGAAAAACACAAAGTGGAAGACAAAATCATACACAGAGTGAACAGTGCAATCGAAAATAGTGGTGTAAGTGGAAGTGCAAAGAAACTTAAAAAACCAATGTACGAAAATGTGGACAAAGCAGTTTTGGAATCGTTTAAAGTGAAAAATATTTATACCAATACATTTTGTATGGGCGCCGTGTGGGTTCGGGCGTCGACCCATGCGCATTAGACTTTCACAGTCTAAGTTCGAATCCAAGTTCAAACAAACAATTTAAAAAAAAAAAAAACAAAAAATTCGCGGCTCCACCTCTTTCGAGTCACTGACATGCTCCAAGAGTATGACTGTCTAGAAAAAGCTTCTCAATCTCGCCGCTCGCAGTCGGCATTAAACTGTCGGCAAACCCCTCCTCTCGTGAGAGAACAACAGTACGCACAACACGAGTGGTTGCTGAGAAGCTAGGCCCAAGTCCACATCGGACTGTAGCGCCGCCATTATTATTATTATATGCATTTTTATTATTATATTATGCATTTTATTCGAGTTTTTTTGTGGCAAGTGATGGTTCGAGTTATCGAAGTTCGACTGTAATTAAAATTTATTAACAAATTTCCGAGTCGAGTTTATGTGATTTGAAATCGTCGATTTTTGGTCATAATTCTCGTCTAGTGACCAAATTTGAGTCTAAATATTCGCTGCTGAATGAATGAAATGTGCCAGAGAAAAGTTCTGCGCGGGATTTTTGGTCCTGTTTGCGTTGATGGCAGTACAATGGACCAGTTTTGAGTCTGAGTGCTTCAGTAAAGTGTTTCAAAACCTCCGAAAATAAAAAAATTGTTTTTGCTGTGATGTCAACAATAAACTTAAGATCTGTGAGATCCTACGCGTCGTCGTCTCTCTCACCTCAAATACCTCGGCGATTAATTCTTCGCTAAGACCCACTATTAATCAAAGTCATAGCCTATTCGCAAGTATTTCATGACAAGACACTTGTTTCTCGTCGAAAAAAAAAACAAAAACACCCTTCGACAACATTTTCACATATCCAAGTCTACTTCAACAAAGGTCATCTACGCTTCTATTCAACAATACACATAAGTACATATATGTGGGAGCTAAGTGTGATTCAAAGAAAAGAAACAAACCAAACAAGGGAAACAAAGCAAGCAACTAAATAAGTACTCAAACATAACTGAATCGAAATGAATTGGAAAATGAATTGAAGAAAAGAAAAGTCGGAAACAATCTACTGGAACTATAAATACCATTATATTTTCAATTAGTAACTCAAAACTACTTGAACTCATTGCAACACACTTACCTATCGAATAGCGATGGTTTTTCTTTTTTCACGTAATTACTAGGGACATAGCCGGATTGATTTCTATTATTTTGCACGCGCCACCAGTGCTTGGAGTCGTCAAGAAGCAGGTAGCGTTCATTTTTCCTTAAGTCTAACTCTTGTGCTCCTTGAGCTGCATAATCGTATTTGGCTACTACGTAGCAAACGTCTTCCTGTGATTTTCCTGCGAAAGATAAAAGCGGGAATTGAGTGGTTGGTCGTATAGGAATGTGTGTTTTAACGGTTGTGGATGATGAATGAGATGGAGATGTCCATTTGCATTTTTATGTGATTGATTGGGGAATTACCGTGTTTCATGTTGCCCGCCATTGATTGTGGACCACAGCCGAGGTTCCCACCAATGCAGTCGCCGCCGTTCGAGTTCGAGTTTGTATTGCTGCTGAATGTCACACTTTTATGCGTGCTGCAGTTGGACGCCGATGACAAGTTACGGTGATGGTGCTGATGATGGTGTGGAGCCGGCGAACCGGGTGGCGGCGGTATTGGATAGTTTTGCTGTTGTTGCTGCTGCTGTTGCTGATACGGTTGATATTGTGTAGATGCTGGTGTAGATGCTGTCGAATGTTGCTGTTGCTGATGCCATGAACCAGTTACACCAGCACCGCCACTTGGCAAATAGTGATTGCGATTTGCTAGCGCTGGAACGTTTGAATTCGTTATTGCTGTTGAGGAGGAATCGGGGATATTGCGTGCAAATCGTTGGGGATGCTCCAACATTCCAGCAAAAGAGATGTTTGGGTTAATTTTTGTTTTTATCTGTTCTCTACGGTGGCTGTTGCTTTTCGTAAAAAGCAGCTTCCGCCTATGAAATCTGTGTTTAGCTCTGCTGCTCTGTTTCTTTCTCTGACTCTGGTTCTCTCGTGCTCTTTGATTTTCCCTCCTTCGGCTAAATTTGTATCCGTCTCTTTGCTATTCACTGCTTCTTTATATTTTCAGTCGTTTATTGTTTTCTGTAAATCCCTACTGGTTGGCATCCGTGATCGACGAGCACAAATTTTTTTGTTGATTAAAAGTTCTTCAATGATTTTGCTGCGCTTAGGTTTCAATGAAAGTGGTCGACGACGATGTGACGACTTGCATGTATCCATGGAAAATCATGTCTAAAAGAGAAATCAAGAGAAAAGAGAAAGAAAAACAAAAAAAATCAAATAAAATAAAAGCGAAATCAAATAAAGCACAAAATCGATAGCGCAATTGTTTTGCAACAAAAAAGGAAAAGAAAGAAACTGTTTAGAAAAAAAGCAGTTGTATTTTTGTTTTTTTGTTGTTGTTGAAAAGTTTGTTTATGTGGATCTGGCATTTTCCTAGGAGTTTAATTGTTACTCATTGTTGCGTGATGTTGGACAGTTGATTGGTTAAATAAAAGTGTACTCAATCAAAAAACAAATAAAACTAACGACATTCACAATAAATGAGAGTTGTGTTGTGTTCTGTGACGATTAAATCAGGACATTAGCGAAAAGAGGATGTGACCAAGACTGTCAAGACTTTTTTTTGTTTAACAAATTTATAGTGGTTTCCTTCGTGATCGATATGAGATAAGCAATTTAATGGACAACTAAGCAAACTTCGAAATTCATGAGATACAATAGGGAAATAATAAACATAAGATTTGAGGAATGGTTCCCGAGAAACAAACGACATCTTGAATGTTTGAACTCCAAAAACGATAAAAAATCAACCGTTTGTAAATGGAAATATTGTTTAAAGAAGTAGAGCTGATAAGTACATATGCATTTTTATGGGATAAAGCAAAAAAAGATACGATCTTCGTAATTAAAGCGATCCTTGCCAGTACTCGACTGCAAGGGAGGAGAATTATTCAGAAATGCATAAACTTAATTTCAAGTTATGATTGAACAAAAAAAATTGTAGTAGAATATCTTTGTCCGAAAACTAATCAATAAGTGGTTGGTACAATTGAATTATGTTCACGGATGAGGGATTGCGTCCCTTAAATAATTTTGATAAGTCTTTCTGAATAATTATGAACGAATTCAAATAATTTCAGTTGAATTTTCTTTTAACTTCACATACATCGTACATACATTCATACAAACATACATACAACTTATGAACATACATACATATATAAATATGTACACACATATAGGCATATCCAAATGTAACTAACACAAGAAAAAAGCTCCAATATCCCTTGCAACGAGTACATTGTAGTTGCGGGGGGTTGAAATTAATATGTGAAATGCCACTGAGACTCGTGTTGACCTCTCTATTTCAGCGAGGAAATAGTAAGCGAACAAAAAAAATCATAACTATCTCGGAATTTTCACAGAAATCGATATTTTGATATTTATCATTTCTTACTGAATCAATTGTTATCGAATGTACTCTTAAAAGGCAGTTTTTTTTTCAGATTTTTAGACACTTTGGTTTAGAAACAGTAGTGGGATACACTTTGGAGCTTCATAATTTTCAAACGGAATTCTAAATCAAAAAGTTGAGAAGTTTTGGCATCGCTAACATTTAAAATTCACCTCAACTTTACGTACACGTTTACGTATACACTGCCAAATACCCCGACTAACATTGTAATGCATCATCATCATCATCATGATCATTATCATTTTCAGTGGCCCGCTTGTTCCACTAAAAGGGTCGCGGGGGCAATCACGCACGAGAGATCTCCAGGCCACTCGATCCTCCGCCATCGACTCTAAATCATCAGGAGATATGCACAGGCGCAACCAGGCGAGGTTTTGAACTTGGTCCAACCATCTCGTCCTGGGTCTGCCAAGGGGTCCCCTTCCTGATGGAATCGCATTCAAGGCGATTCGGAAGTCGTGATGATGGGGACATTCGTGCCACGTGACCAAACCATCGAAGTACAGCCCTGTCCGTTCAAAGAATCAGCTGCCCAACATAGTTTCTCGCGCACTGACGTGTTTCTCACCCTATCCCGGCGAGTAATTCTCACAACAGCACGAATAAATCTCATCTCAGCAGCTTGTATTCGCGATCTTATTCTTTCGGTCATTACCCAAATTTCATGACCATAGGTGAGAGTTAGAACAAATACTGCGTTAAAAACCGCTAACTTGGCTTTGACACCAAGCTCGTCCTTCCTGATTACAGATCGACCACACTGTTTCAAAATTGACCCAGCTTGGCCAATCCTACAGAAAAGCTCAGCATTATTCCTCCCATTACTCGTGAAGAAGACCCCGAGATACTTAAACTTCTCCACCTGTTTCAATGGGGCTCCAATAACATGTAGCGTGCATTGAACAGGCGTTCTGGAAATAACCATAATCTCGGATTTGTCCACATTAATCTTCATCCCTGTAGGCGCCGTGGCGTAGTGGGTAGGTGCGTCGACTCCTACGCTCGATGTTCCCGGTTCGATTCCCGAAAAAAACACCAAACTTTTTTTCACGCCTCCACATCTTTCAAGTCACTGACAATGTTCAAAGAGTATAACTGTCTAGAAAAAAGCTTCTCAATCTCGCCATTCGGAGTCGGCATTAAGCTGAGGGGACCTCCACTCATGAGAGAACAATAGTACGCACAACACGAGTGGTTGCTAAGAAGTTAGGCCCAGGTCCACCTCGGACTGTAACGCCGCCATTATTACTATTAACCTTCATTCCAGCATCAGCACATACGGCCACAAAATCATGTAATGCATAGAAGGTAATATTTTGGTCTAAAGCACATAATTCGAAAATGTCTACTGATATTTTCATAAATGTATGTAGGAGCAGCAGATAATGTGACAGACAGACAGACGGACGGACATACCAAAATAATAGACTATAATGACAAAAATGCGATTAAATTAGATAGGCGACAGCTTGTCAGACCCAGTCTCATTTTCGAAAAAAAATGGTCCAATGATGCCACCACTCCACAATCCGCACCAAACTCTCTGTGGATGAATTAGTTTCTCGACAATAAAATTCGGGTTTGCCGAGCCTCAGATGGGATAAAATTGCGTCCGATATTTCGCCCAAAATTGGAGCCAATTCAAACTGTTCTAAGGCCCAAACTGCGAAGCGATAACCAAGCGGACGGTCGGGCGCCTTCAATTACTGAGTCAATTGGACCTTGTAAGCGAATAATTCGAGATCTTTGTGCAGAATTCTCCTCAGGCTAGTGCGTTAAATGTTGAGCTGTTTAGCTGTTGAGATCGAGATCGATGGCGAGTTGATGTTTGTGAATTGAGTCTCACGCTCTCGACCGCAGTAGCTAAAATCTCATCTGTACGGTGCGCAGCGTACGACGACGATGACCATGAGTGTTGTCCACAAGCATACCAGCCTCACGAACTTTTTGCACAAATTTGCGCATAGCATTCGCGGTGGGTGCTTCATTTCGGCCAAAACTTATTTTCAAAAAACGCATTGTTTGGGCTACACAGCACTCACTTTGGAAATAAGTTTTCAATATTTCTCAAGCGTCAAGCGATTCACTTCGTTTCGCGGAGGTATGACACAGACTTTCTGTCAAGATTGATTAAGATGAACAACTGTCAGTGTAAAATAACCTATGATTTAAAAAAAAAAACACTAGATGGCCTACCCTGTATATAAAGGGTGGTCCAACCATAGTGCACGATGGGAATTGTGAGTCACACTTTCACGTCAAGTTCCAACGTCTTTTGCCCAACTTAATTTTACATTTCTTTGTTTCAGTGTTTGATTAAATTCAACCATGGAGAGGTACACAATTGAGCAGCGCTTTAAGATTGTTGAAGCCTTTTACGAAAATGGGCGTTCAAATCAAAATGCATTTCGTGGACTTCGTGATTTTTTTGGTCAGCATAATCGACCAAATGCGAGGGCTTAAACCTGAGTGTTAGCTCAGAGCTCGTCCTCGCTGACAGGTCGTCACAGTAGGAAATGTGAAAACACCTGTGCATGCTTGCCCAGTTCGTTCTGCGGTTTATGGGCTGGCGGCGTCATCGGGCCTTAATAATAATTTAATTATGGCGGCGATACAGTCCGAGGTGGATCTGGGCCTATCTTCTCAACAACTACTCGTGTTGTGCGTGCTATTGTTCTCTCACGAGTAGAGGGGACCTACAGTTTAATGCCGACTCCGAACGGCAAAATTGAGAAGCTTTTCCTAGACAGTTATTCACTTTGAGCATTGTCAGTGACTCGAAAGAGGTGGAGAGGTGTTTTTTCGGGAATCGAACCGAAAACATCGAGCGTAGGAGTCGACGCATCTACCCAATACGCCACGGCGCCTACGTCATCGGCCCTTACTTCTTCGAAAATAAGGTCGGCCAAGCAGTTACCGTGAACGGTGTTCGCTATCGCGAGATAATAATGGACTTCTTTTGACCAGAAATTTAGGAAATGGACCTGGAGACATGTGCTTCCAACAGGATGGTGCCACTTGCCACACAGCCAACGAAACAATGGTTCTTTTGCGGGAGAAATTCAATGGCCGTATTATTTCACGTCGGGGCGATGTTAATTGGCCGTCACGATCATGTGATTGACACCGTTGGACTTCTTTCTTTGGGGATATTTAAAAGAAAAAGTGTACGTCAATAAGCCAAGAACAATTCAAGAGCTAAAGGATGAGACTATTCGGCACATTAACGACATTGCACCTCAATTATGTCTCAGAGTCATTGATAAAAATGGACCATCGGATAGAGGTATGCAACCGAAGCCGTGACGAGCATTTGACCGATATTTTGTTTCATACATAAATGTCATAGATCCTTCGATCATAATAAAAAATATTAAGATAATTCTCTGAGGTTTGTTCTCCGAGGAAGTTTTAAGGACCTTTACTTGGTCTAGAGTTCATGCTTATCACACAAATACTCTCAAGACAAAACAACTTCGATATCCATATGTCGCACTACAGAGAAGGCAAAAAATAAATAAATAAATTCCAAAAGGTTTGACACTTCTTCACGATGTAGCTATTATCCAGAGGGTAACCTGATTTCAAAAAGCTTTTAACTGCGAGTCACCTCCTAAATCCCCCCATATACCTAATTGATAAACATAATCCACTCCCCTTTGCTGAACTAGGCAACAAATCCACCCAATCGCACCCCCATTCTTCTGGGGGTTAACACAACTATTATGCGTGTCAAACTGCTGACCATTTTCATCCTTTATATACTGTACACATCCCCGATAGTTTCATCCTTTAAATTCTTCAACTTTAAGTGTCTCTCCACAATCTGTTATTTTCCAGCTCACTTCACTTCCCACTTATTTTTATGTTTTCGAAAACTTTCAAACTGTGCTACACAAACATCTTAAGATTCTTTTGAGAAACTAACAACCACTCTCTGTCCTCCCTCTCCCTCCCTCGCACACCCCACGCAACAAGACCATAACGTTAAGTTGGATTTTCGAGTGACTTTGCAGTTTTCCAACAAAATCTCCAAAGCAGACAAGTCCCCATAAGTTTCGAAAGCCCTTCATCATCGCCCCCTCAGCGCACTGTATTCGATTACAAGATGCAAAGTAGACGCCGGAGAAGTGAGTTCAACCATCAATTTCCATATTCATTGGGATTATCTGCGATTAAACAAATTCTTAATGTCACCCAACTACTATTATCAGTTTTGGGGAATTCCTTTGGCGCCTACCAGGCACGTCCCTCAACATATTCCCTACTCACTTGCAAGTTAATTATTTTCCGTCTCGTTCTCACATTCGCCTTGGAGAGACACAAATTCTTGGCCGAAGTGCAAGAATTTCGAAGTGTTCAGTGATACATTCGTGACTCTCCGTGTGTCTTCTGGTGGAGTTCAGTGTCAAAAAGATTAGTGGGGCTGTGTTCAGCGATAAGGAGGAAAGCGGCAAGTATGCAACCTCTCAGTTGGATGTAACACCGGGACCGAGTGGAGTGCAGATGAATAATTCGTTCCGAGTTCTTCTCGCCGGTATTTTTAGAAATTCCATACACTTTCTCTTGAGTGTGCATTTCGTCGATTTGTATCGGCATTTGGCAGCCACATACGAGTACCCTTGCTCGCCGCACGGCGGACCACTTTCATGGTGAGTTTCAAGTGAAATGTGCGTTCATAGATGGATGAGTGATTGATGAGTGGACACCGGTGGAGTGAATGGTCTTTGATGTGACAGTCCAATTTATTACGTTAATAATATCTTATGCTTTAACATGTTTTTCGAGTTGTTGTAGCAACACCTCTAGACAGGTTTTTACGATGCTGCCGGGGTTAAGTGAAGATGAACACTTCCGGTTAATGCATGTACATTTTGGGAATGAAAGACATTCGTCTTTGATGCAGTGAATGCGTTTTGTGCGGGAGAAAAGTGAATTTAGGGAACAGTCTATAAAAAATAATGCACTTCTTGTCAGTGGAGCAGTTGGAAACTTTTTTTGTTTTAATGAAATGCGACGAGATAGAGGAGGGAATGTCTTCAGAGTGGATATTGGAGCCTCGCAAGGAAGTGGGCATTCGCGAGGTTGGTTAATGCAGGAGAAGATGGATGGAATTTGATGATTAGTAACAGGTCATTAAATTTTCACTGCACACAAGCGATAAAAGGGCTAAAACCAACAGCATCTTTCTTCGTACTCTAAAGTGAACATGACATTAAGTGCCGTTAAGGTTTAACTGTGTGCAAATTGAAAGATTTATGAACCTTATATAAACCATTTACTTTAACAAAATTACTGTGGTAAGGATGGTCAAGGGCTGAGGATGAACAACTGGAAACTTGATAAGAGTCGTCTAGATAAACTTGTTGTCTTAAATTATGATGGATTCACAATCACATATATATAACTTGACACCCGAGTAAATCTTCGATGGCCCAAAGACAGATTCGGATACACAGGGACTTGCGTCTGCCCCCTCAGGGTGGACACATCTCATCTCATCTTCAGTGACCCACATGTTTCGCTAAAGGGGTAGCTAGTAGGTAGGGTAGGTAGTTGAACTCCAATCAGACGCTTAGTTTGACCAGGTTGAGAAGATCAACAAAGGACTCCGGCAGTGGTCATAACGGACGGACGGACACCTTTGCCGTGATCGGCCAGATGAAGAGGAGGATCACTCATCTACTCTTCAATAATCTCTTGCTCCGCAGCAAGGTAAGATTATTAAAGATACAATTAGCTCTTTTTCCTCTTTGCAAACTTTCAATCAACACGCCTCTCCAGTTAGCACGATCCCTTGCTATCTATCTCCAATTGCGCACACCAAGTTGATTAAAGTCCCTCTCTTCTTTTGTGTCCACATTAAGCGTGGACACGACTGGATGGCGCAATTGGTTAAGTGCTTGCCCCAAGTTCGAGGGGTCACAGGTTCGAATTCCTGTGAAATCGAATCTGGTCCAGTCAGCATTTGACATTAGGATCAAATTAACGGAACTGTTGTCAACCTAATGAGCATTTGCTACAAATTTTCACGTTGTTTCGACTTGCAGAACGTTCGGCAAGTTGTCGTAATCCAAGGGATCCATCACATACGTCAAATTTAGCAGGGTTTAGACCGCTATCAATAAAATTGAAATTGTTTCAGATACAGTTCCAGCGTTCTTTAAAGCCACAGCACACAATGATGTTGAAGAATAATGAACAACCCTGAGACCGCTCGCCCCAAGAAAGACAAATCGATTTGAAGAGCAAGCACAAATTTGAGCGAATGAGATCAGCGGAAATGACTTTGACCTCCGAAAATGTATCGCCCTTTACTTTCAGCCACCAGAGGTTAGTTCTTGAGAAACAATAGACTTGACCTTTCGTTCGCACACGATGATACATTTGCTCTGCCAGCAGATAGCTTCATCACTCACACACACTTTTAAGCTGAGTTCACATTTTGTGCACGAAACAGGTTATCCATCCAAACGGTGACATGATTTATTGGAAATCCAAAAATAAAAGCGATAAAGTCCCCACTTCTGGAGCCAATTACGGCATAATCAACAAAAATATGTCTAAAAGCATAAATATCCCACACAACCTCCCGCGCTCGGTCTTCAGTGTTCTTCAGAAGCACACTGTCGTCACTTATCAACGGCATGTCCCTCGAAAACAAAATCGCTGCAAATGCACATCGACTTTTTAATGAAAACATTTCCTTCTCGCCACCTTCCCTCTGTCTGTGCACACACACGCCCGCCGCCGCCGCCACCGCCCTCGCACAACAAAGTCGTCACGAGGCTTTATGCCCTAATACACATCTCGTTCTCGTCCGCATGGCTTGATGACAATTCTCCCGGCATGAGTGGAGGTAATCTCAACAGGATTAAGGGGTAATTACACACACCGCCTCCGCCACCCGGGGGTGCAATTATTTTGTTTTCGTGTGTTTTGTTGTCGCCCTCCGAAGATGGCGTAATTATTTGTGGATATTTTTAGGTCTACCAGAGAGGAGGGCTTTTCTTTCCAATTAAAACGAGGAAAACGAGAATCCTATTTAATTTCGCCCGCAGGATGCAATTTATGAATTTTTGTCACTCCCTCCATCGGCGCATTAATTTTTTGTCTTTTCAATTATTCGCCGCGCGGACAGGTTGGGCGTGCGCTGGTGTGTGTCTGTGTGTAGTTTTCGACTTTAAGTTCAACCACCCCAGCATCCATTTACTGGGTCAATACAAACGTTCAGGCGGGCGTAAGCTTGTGTGTGTGTGTTGGTGCGAGCACATTTTAGAAGTGAGCATACATTTCATTGAGGAGGTCGAATCGCAAAGAAGACGGGGGCAGAACGGCGTAGCCCCCTTCATGACATATGCTGACCTGATTTTGTTTTTTTTTCCTTTCGGTCTTTCTTTATAAAGTGGAAAATGAGAGCAACCAACTCCAACGCATGAAGGAACCTATTTTGTGACGCCAGTGCCAGTGCCAGAGCGTGCGGCGGACGGGGTGTGCCGGGCGGCCGGGGAAACGATTTATGTGGTTGAATAAATGAAAAGTGCTATTCATTTCCTTGGAATAAGAAAATGCTGTGAAATTAAAATAACAAGACCCAAAGGAGCAGTAGGGGCTAAATGAGGGTGTTCACCATGCACAATGGGTTCTTTTGACAAAAAAAAATACTTTAATGGCTGATTTTATTACGCGGCCTGTGTAAGTCGGGCTGTAATACGTTAGATCGTGAGAAGCGATGTTCTTTATGACTTATTTATCTATTTCCATAGACCGTTCTCGGGGACGGGTGTAAGTGTTGTGACCCATCCAGGTTTTTATGCTCCACTACGTGTTATCGTTCTTTGGGGATGATGTATTTCTTTTTTATAACCAAGCGATTCGATGATATTCGATATTTTGATGCAAATAAAAGGAGAATGTATTATATTTCATTCCGAACGATTGAGATATTTTAAATGATGTAAGGAATGGAGGAAGAATTTTGTCAGTAGGGGTGGCAGAAATCAAATCGAAAAATTCATTGGGATCGACTTTTGCAGAGAAGGGAGACCTTTTTTAATGCAAACAATCCTCAAACCTCAGTTCTCAGTTCATGTATTCAACAATATTTTTAACATTTTTAACAGCTTCATGTTTTTCCAATCCAAAGCTAGGCCCAGGTCTAATAATAATAATAATGACGGCGCTGCAGTCCGAGATGGACTTGGGTCTACCTTCTCAGCAACCACTCGTGTTGTGCGTGCTATTGTTCGCTCACGAGTGGAGGGGACCTACAGTTTACTGCCGACACCGAAAGGCGGGATTAAGAAGCTTTTTCTAGACAGTTATACCCTTTGAGCATGTGAAAAAAATGATTCTGAATCTTCTTCACTCTGCATCCAGTAATTTTTTTTATTGACAGTCATTTTTTTTCTTTAATTATATACCTTAAAATGACCTCAAAATACGAGTCGATAATACCATAAGTAAGTCAGCTATTTGCGCGGATAAAGAACAGACACCCAATCCACAACAAGACGGAGCCCAACTATCCCGATTTTGGGATATGTGGGTCTAAAGGGTTCGACGAGGAAGTTCCCTAGCTTCTTTTCAACGAAAAAATGTTGTTGCATCTTATCTTCTTTAACATCGCGGATCGATGCCGCTCTATTGAACCGGAGACGTTCTACAGCGCTCTGTGTGATAGATCGGTCGTAGTTGAGTCGCCCATTCACAGTTGATTGGACGAATTTAAAGAAAGAAGTTTTATTTTATTTTATTTTTACTCTGTATCTTCTGTATCAAGCCATTTTTATCTAAACAGTTTTTTGAACGAACAACCAAGGTAACCATGTATAAGACCTTAATCGTCCCAGTCCTGCTATATGGCGCAGAAGCATGGACTTTGTCAAAAGCGCTGCGTTGAGAGGGAAATTCTTCGGGTGATTTTCGGTCCCGTCTGCATAGAACGTGAGTGGAGGAGAAGATAAGAACGAACTGTACGAGCTGTTCAGCGACATCGACTTAGTCAGAAGGGTGGAGATCTATCGATTAAGATGGTTAGGTTATGTAGAGCGAATGGAAACCAATACTCCGGCCCTGAAAGTCTTCGAATCCATCCCCGAGGGACGGCACAGTAGAGGAAGACCGCGACTCAGGAGGCGCACGCAAGTGACCCCAACCAACTGTGCGTGCGAATCTGGAGGCAACTAGCGAAAGATCGAGTTGGCTTTTTTGTGAAACAGCCGTGTATCAAATAAACTTCATTGTATATTCGAGTTGGCTGTTGTGAAACAGTCTCTGTATAGATCGACAGCACTTCGAGCTCTGGTCAGAACCTCATTTACATGTTTGTTAAAATATAGGGTGAGTTCGTAATCGCAACATTAGCGCACTACTGCAACGTCAAGCGTTCTTAATTGCAAACATTTGGCAATGATGCTTTGCATCACGTTCTAAAAGGCAACATGAAAGCAATCACTGCGCAAACAAAAGCAATCAACGCATCATAGATTATTGTGATGCGATGGATTTTTTTTTAATTTCCGACTCAGTTGTCTCTTTTTCTTGTCCAAAATATATTGAAGTATGCTGGCATTGTCCGCAATTTATTTGACATTTTTACGAAAAAAGAAAAAACACTTGAAACACAAAACAATAAACTGTTCCGAAACGCCAACAAAATTAAAGCATCGTTATGCATCGCAACATTAAAAAATCTTTGCGTCGCATCACATAGGCAGTGAGGCTTACGTGATGCGCATTTTGTTGACGTTTACGAACTCAGCCATAGATGCCGCCGTATAGTACTGTCCAACAAGTAAGAACTTTCGTCAATTCTTTTTTGTATCCGCCGAGGCCCTATACAACGGAATTCTGAAAAGAATGAGATTCAACTTATGACAGTTGATCTTCAACTTCAAATCGTCGCAATGTTCCTGAGTCGATTCGAAGTAACGCTCCAAGAGAGTGACAATGACCTCGATCTTTGGACATGATCTGTACGCTACCAAATCGTCTCCGCTATAATTGCGAACAGTGCGGCCAAGTTGAAAATCAAACCTGTAAAAATAACTCCCTATGCGATCGAATATTCATAAATTCATGAACGAAGTTCAAAAAGTGTGCAATCAACCATATTCGACCATATATCAACCTACATATGACAGTAGCCAAATTAGTTTCCAGAAAAATAAAATGGTTTGTAGACCTGATGTCCGGAATCTTTTTCAAAAAAACTGTATCGTCTTCGTTACCCAAGGGAAAAACTGGACGAAATTCAACGGCAATTTCGTAAAAGAACGATTTAAATATCAGAACTATTAAATTTATAGCAGGGAATTTGTTTCTCGCACACAGTTGCTCGTCCCTCTCTGAAGGTACACTGTCCTACATTATTTATTGAGTATTAAGTTTCAAATTAATTTAAGAAATTATTTCTCGATAAACCTCGAATAGATAGCCATAGCCAATCTGTTGTCAACAAGTTTCCCCCCACATACGCATGGTATCACCTCCAATCCGAATGACACAAATTTGATCAACGTTACGTATGTTTTCACATGACGTTAAACACGCAAGTGTAATAAAAATAAAGCCAAAACACACGAGAAACACATATTATGTGCCAGTGGACCATTGATCACCAGAATCATGGGCGAACATAATTCTCTGAGCACACAACAAAAAATGAGTGTATCTGCGAGCTTTATTATTAGCAGCATAAATTGTGGGCGAGTGGTCTGACTTTTTTTTTGCCAAACAGAAATCGTCTGGGAAACACCCAGCAAATTTTCTTTTTCTTTTTCGCAATTCAATGAAATGGGTTCGCAAAATTAACTCAAACCAATTAATCGTATCGCACTGCTGTACCCCGTGAATTACTTTACCCAATTGACAGCTGTAAACACTGCACTGGAAGGCATGGCGCTTAGCAAAAAAAAAAAACTAAGCCACAAGAGTAAACAAATTAATTGCTGAGCCTTGGTACAGAACTAATAACATAAGTAACCCTCAATTACATGGATACGATACGCTCTCCACTCGGGTATTTGGATCACACACAAACACGAGCCAAAGATGTGTAATTACAACGAGAGTGTATATGATTGCGTTCGGTGTGATTTCGTTAAACACCGGTGCGATAAGAAGTATCTATCGGTGCCTGTTCGATGTACTTATTTCGCATGTGTGAAAAGCTAAGTTTCGTTGACTCTTTTATCGACATTTTAACGATAAAAATCATCAAATGGGTAATTAGCTCAATGGCATGCTATGCGCACGCTACACTCTTGACGCCAAGTGAAAGTTCGCTTTTTTTATGATCGATCGAAAGTTGAATGAATGGGCGACGACGAGGAGGAGTGGGATAACGACTTACACGATATGTGGTTAATTGCATGTTATTTCTTTTCTTTTTTTAAAGAATTTTTTTCTCTCCACCACCTATTCGTAAGTGCGAGTACTGCTCGACTTTGAATTGAAAGGAAAACTTCATTGAGTCAATGGCGGTGTGTTAGTTTGCGTTGGCTTTGCCTCTCACGGTCTGACGTGTCTACTTGTCCGTCGTTATGGCAGACAAGTGGAAGGTTTTTCCATAGAGAGCTCGTGTAACAGCGATTTTCTTAGGCTCTTCTGCGCCACTGTCAATCCTCTTATGATTATAATTCCTCAAGTGTACGTTGACATTGAAAAGATACACAGATTCAAACGTGTGCTTCGTCGTTTCTTTTATGCTGCATGGATGAGCAGCAGCAGTCGCACACACAATGGATTTGTTTTCTTTAGCTCACACATTTTGCTTCGAACTGAAGAGACATTGAATTTGCATTCCATAGAAAAACTAAAACGGAAAGAGAGAGAGAAATTTAAAACAACACAAAGGGCCGTAAATAAGATTTGTTTTGAGAAATAGTTATGAAACCTTCAAGTGACCGTGTAAATCTTCTTTCACAGTTTTTAAGTCGAATGCCGTGGGGTATGAATTTCACGTTCTTACGTCAAGGACAAGTCTCTTTCGAAAACTCAGCCTTTGGCTACGTTCTCATGTGCATCATGAGCACAAATGAATAAATATTTCCTGTAAACTTTATTTTGAGAGAGATGACATTCAGCTTCCTCGTGCCTGTGCTCACATTTCATTTCTTGTGCCATCAACGGAAATGCATGTGCGATGTCATGTGGCTAAGGACATCCGCCAGTCGGTTTCTGATTTGAAATATCAGATACACCATACTTCCCCTGTATTTCAATGCACATCCCCTCCGCCACCGCCTTCAGCTATCATTTGAATTATTCGGTACTATTGTTTTTACGAATGAGTGAGTTTCGAAGGGTCGAAGCGTAATTTTTCTGAAAACTAGTTTTATTACAAGAACTTTGAGGGGGGGTAACGTACGCATGAGTAGGTGCCCTTAAAATAATTATGGCTCAATACACTCTGACACTGAATTGTGTGACGATGTCAAACGAAACTGTGTCAAGAGTGGAAAAGAGTTCAGTCGGACAGGAAGTGTTGAAATTAATTGGCTCCATAGAGGAGATAGGAGTAGCTGTAAATTGGATGCAAACATGTTGTTAATGAGTATCGCACGAAAGTGAGGTTATGTCCTAGTGGCGTTCTTGTTTGCGTACACTGCTAGGCAAACTATGGACCTGCTGCGTGAAATTGGTAGTTCTTATTTCATCCACCCTTTATTTGCATCTTCACTGATACTGCCATGAAATACCTTGAATGAAACTACAAAATCCAAGGAAGTATCAATCTGTTGTTCACCTCACGATGACGTAACGAAACAATTCAAAATTGCTAGTACTGGGGCCCTTCAATAGATACATATATACCAGATAACTATAAGACAGATATCGGAAGAATAACAAATTAGTAAAGGACATTGGTGACAGGAGGTCACGCAACAAAACTAGGTATCTTTCATTATGATCACTTTAGCAAATGTAGAATATGCTCGGCACTTCGTAGGGTCTGTCAGCAGAGCCACTAGGAAAACGTTTTCTCGATTCCCATGATGAAACCTCTGAGAACATGAAAGAATTAATACGTTTTCTGAGCTGAACGCTCTTGCTTTCTCGGAAGACCAAGCTGACTCTATACAAGACCTTGATCATCCCAGTCCTCCTGTACGGCGCAGAGGCATGGATAATATCTCAATCGGATGAATAGTCTCTTGGGATTTTCGAGAGAAAAGTTCTGCGTGCGATCTTTGGTCCTGTTTGCGTTGATAGCATTTGGAGGAGAAGGTTCAACCACGAATTGTCTGGGCTGTACAGCGACATGAGTCCAGCCAGGCGTCTACGGATCCAACGCTTAAGATGGCTACGCCATGTAGAGCGTATGGACAATTAAGCTCCGCCCCAAAATGTCTACGACTCTGAGCCTGTGGGACAACGCAGCAGAGGACGTCCACGTACAAGGTGGCGCACACAAGTCGAGGGGGACCTCGGCCGGCTTGGTGTGCGAAACTGGAGACAATTGGCGAAAGATCGTGCTGGCTGGAGAGGCATGTTGAGAGAGGCCCAGGTCCACCTCTGACTGTAGCGCCCCAAGAAGAAGAAGAAGAAGAATGTACTTTTGGCTACCAGGACGACTGAAAACAAATCATTATGGAAGATGAGACTTTGATCTACGCATACGACCCGGAAACAGGGGACCTACACTTTAGTGTCGACTCCAAACAGCGAGATTGAGAAGCTTTTTCTAGACAGTTACACTCTTTGAGCATTCAGTGACTCGAAAGAGGTGGAGCCGTGAAAATATGTTAGGTGTTTTGTTTTGAGATTCGAACCTTAGACCTCGAGCGTAAGAGCCGATGCACCTCTATAAAACACGTCTATAACCTCTTATTTTTCGGAAGATTTTTGAAGCACTACTGAAGCACTCAGACTCAAAACTAGTCCATTGTACTGCCAGGTAGCATCCTACTCCAGTGCAGTTAATTTTATCCCAACGGCAAATGGTGACTGGACCAAATTCGATTTCACTGGGATTCGAACCTGTGAACCCTCTAACTTGGGGAGGCACTTAACCAACTGCGCCATCCAGTCGTTCTATAACCTCTTACTATCTAAATACATACACTAAAGACAGTCACGTTTTTCATCTTCTTCTTACAGCACTGCAGTGAATCTGGGCCTCAAACAACATATCTCTTTTGTTAGTCTCCAATTACACACGCCAAGTTGGTTGAGGCCCTTCTGCACTGTTTTGGGCACCTTAAACGTGGACGCCTTCCGTTGCTTTATCCCACAGGCGCAGAGTCGAAAATTGTCTTCTGCCCATGTTTTATTAGATTTATCTCATTCTTTAATCAATGATGCCTATAACAAGTTTCGCCAGCAGTGACAGCACTCCTCTGCTGACAAAGAAAAGTTTTTTCTTTTAAAAAAAACGTACGCTTGCAACGCATGATTCATTGTTATGATTCCGTCATATACGTGACCTCCTGAAATTGAAATTTCAGTGCCTCCAATGGGTCTACACATCACCTTCCAAGGCTTTTGCTTTCCAACTTGCTGCGATTAGGCATATTTCTTTTAGCAATAAAAATTATTTACGAGTGATGCTTGTTTCACAACTAAACCTTGTCTACGTTCGCTGCTCACCGTGCTTGACTGCCTCCCGCGAGCACTCACAAAGAGACGGACAGTTTCTAAATTCCAAATGTCATTCTTTCACTTCCCAGGCCCGCGTAGGTGGGAGTGCATAACGAGGTCAACACACTCGTCTCCAACTGCCATCCATCAAAAACCGATACGAGTCAAACGCCGTCAGACCTTTTGAAATCTTCCATCGACTAAAATGTCGTTAAATTTGATTGTCCTTAATAAAAACATATTTCCACCCACTATCACATTCTGCGTGGTCTTGTTGCGTTATCTGGGAAAAACTTTCCAATTAAACCGTTTCCAGTCGGCGAACATCCAGCCATTCGCTTCAGCTGTGACATCGATAAATCAGCAACAACAAAACAACTTCTAAACCGTTTACTTTACTACCCACGACAAGAGTTTTATTGCCCAAATCATCCGGAATGTTTATTCCGCACGTCTGAAGCTTATGCTTTACCCCAATAAAACTAGACTACTTCTGCAAAGTGGAGATACTGTGGTTCGACACACGACTCTTCCCGGCCCAAATAGGCGGGGGTCGTCGTGAAAATGAGCTTTCTGGCAAATTACACCGGCGTTTACACTTGAAGAGTCGTGGTCGGACTTGTCTTCGTCTAACCAAACAGAAGTACTCCGAACTGCCTAATTTGCATATTATGTAGTCCACGGGATAGGCAAACAGAAAAAAAAAACAGAGATACGCCTCGCCCGATGAACGCAAGTCTCGTGACTCAATACAATTCATCCAGCGGAGACCGCACGAGGAGGGAGATGAAATATTCATTTCACTTGAGCACTGACTGAGAATTATTTAGTGATTTTTTCGTTCTCCATTTTTCCTATTCATCTGTGTACCGACAGTGCTCCACCTTGTGCGACTGAAAAATTGATTTTTTTCTTCTTCTTTTTTGCTCTCGAACAAAACAAATGTTCAGACAGTCACACATAGCGGGGAAGAAAGTTTTGCTGCATCCAAGAGCTGGCGGCATTTAGGGCGAAAAGCCAAGGAACACAATAATGCCGGCGCGAGCTACGGGTATGATAATGACGCGATGTTGCGCTGCTGAATGGATATCTCGAAGGCAGCAGCAGATTAACAGGGGAACTTACAATGAGACTGCAATGAATATCCCGGACATTTATGCCCCATCTCCGACGACGTGCCGCTTTTGGGAACGGCTCCAGGTGAATAAATTAAAGAGCTGCAAATTGTAGGAGATTTTCTTTCACATCGCAGCGGCTATCAATTAATTTTATGGCATTAAACAATCAACCGACGAGGGTGTTAGTTGGTGTGTTGTCGGGTTTCGACATGGTTTAATAATAGACATGACAGCACGTCTAACTTGTTCGCGAAATGCAAACAGAACAGATCTTGCGGCCTTAAATGGGGGGTCGTCGGCTGTTTGGCAGTATAACACTTACGACCGTCGGCTGCCTTACAAATGAGAGCATTGCATGCCGCTCGAATCCCCACTGATAAGGAACTATTAGTCTGCTTGGGTCTTGTGTAATCCTTGAATCGTTTTTCCCTTTAAGGGGGATTTGGGAACTTAGCAGAATTAATTAAAAACAGTGCTGTGCTTTAATTACGGAATGTCACGTGGGTAAACCAGGGCGGAAGTCACCCTTGAGGTTAATACTCTCCGGCCCAGAAAATTGGGCGGACTATGTGCTCACTAACAGGCGCGCTAGCAAGGAGCTCGACACATACGATTTCATGTTTGTCCATTAGTGAAAGCAAATTATGTGTGAACGACTGTTGTAGTTATTGTCGTTTAGTATGTGGTAGGTTAACGGTGTTTGGCAAATCACAGCCATTACATTGATGATACGTGTCTGTTAGAGATAAGAAATAAATAGGAGTGGAACATGACAGCATTTGACAGAAGGATTGTTTGATAATTGCAAGGATTTGAAACTTGCTAGGTCTGCAAAAAAAAAACCCTTAAACAACGCCCCAAAATCAGGAGATGTTTCATAGACTTCGGGGGGGCTTTTCTCACAGAGTGAGGAATACATACTTTCTTGCAGGACTTGCGGGACCTTCTAGGGGAACACATCATGACCCAGTCTAGTCACAAACACTGAAATAGATAGATAGATATATCGAAAATGGAAAAAGGTGAGTTTCATATTTTTTTTCTTTGAATTCAATTGGCAGTTGGCATTGCAAAATAGTAGCGATACAAAACTTGGAGGTTCTGCGCAGCCAGTAGATGAAGTATGGACACAGACGAAATTCTTTCACGAACCAAATTCAATTGATAAGTGTACCCATTCACTGTCTACGCGGTGTTTTGAGAGATGCGAACCTTGTCGATTCTAAAGTTACCTTGTCTGAAGATAGAATGTCACTGTATTCAAAAAAGATCAACTATCTAATTAGATTTAAAAAAATCGTTATTAATATAGGTATTCTTTTCTTTTGTGGCGCTACAGTCCGGAGTGAACTTGGGCCACAAACAAAAAGCCTGTCCAGCTGGCACGGTCTTAAGTTGTCTCACCACTTGTGTGCGCCACCTTAGATCAGGCCGTCCTCCCTTGTGTTGTCCCACTGATTCAGAATCGAAGATTAATTAAGGTCCAACAGCTGATATTTGGAAATGTTTTTTTTTTCTTTGGAGAATTTTTGAAACACTACTGGAGCACTCAGACTCAAAACTGGTCCATTGTATTTCCAGTAGCAATCTACTCCAGTGCCGTTAATTTGATCCCAACGGCAAATGGTGACTGGCCCAGATTCGATTTCACTGAAAACACCACCGCTTTGCCAATGACAGGTAATGATACTTCCTATCACGATAAAGCAGTGTTTTGTGCTTAAATTGCGAGATCTGCATTAGGACAGCATGTAAATTAAACAAGATGGCGCCAAATACATCCCAAGAAACAATTCTTTCACTGCATGAGTCATTTCCGCGGAGTGTAGTTTCCCCTTTTTGGTGTTCAGAATTGGCCGCGCAGATCGTTGGAATTTTTTCTTGGGGGGTTTTATTGAATTTATGCCAATAATCATTTGACCACTCTCGCCTTGAAGGAACGAATTGGGTCCTGTATGAACCAAACTCTTCTTATTATGGCGCTACAATCCGGGGTAAATCTGGGTCTCAACCTTTCCAGCAAGCTGTCTCCAACTGTAAACGCCAATTTGCCACAAAACATGTGGACTTCCTCTGTTGCATCGTCTCACAAGCTCAGAGTCTTCGGACAGGAGCTTTTTTTTTTCGTAGAATTTTTTGAAACATTACTGGAGCACTCAGACTCAAAACTGGTCCATTGTACTGCCAGGTAGCAACCTATTCCAGTGCCGTTAATTTGATCTCAACGGCAAATGGTTCGATTTCACTGGGATTCGAACCTAGGACCACTTAACAAACTGCGCCATCCAGTCGTCGGAGCTTAGTTGTCTATGCAATCTCCACGGCCCAGCCACCTTACCTGCTGGATCTTTAGACGCCTGGCTAGACACATGCAGCTGTAAAACGGATAAAATTCGTGTTCGAATCTTCTTTTCCAATTGTCATCAACGCAAACAGGACCAAAGTTCACGTACAGAGCTTTTCTCTCGAAAAGATTAAGACCAAAATCATTAGCGACAACGCCACTTGATATTGAATGACGGCGTTAATAATGCGAGAAATAATGCTACCGTTTTTGCGTTCCGTTAATTTCTCAAATGTGGGCGCCGTGGCGTAGTGGGTAGGTGTGTCGACTCCTACGCTCGATGTTCTCGCTTCGATTCCCGAAAAAACACCAAACATTTTTGTTACGGCTCCACCTCTTTCGAGTCACTGACAATGCTCAAAGATTATAACTGTCTAGAAAAAGCGTCTTAATCTCGCTAATTATTATCATTATTAATTTCTCAAATGTCAAAAGGATGAGAAGCTCTCAACTTGTATGGAAAGTGTCAAAACGCACGCAAATGTTTTAAAATGTTGAAAGATTTGGGAAAGAGTGCGTTTAAATATGAGGCCGAATAGAGAATTGCCGCCAACGGAGAGCGCTTCAGATCGCTATGATCACTGACTTTCTCGTTCCCCGAATGAACGGACTGACGTAGAATAGCTCTATTTGTTTGATGAGCTTGGAAAAAATCTGTTTTCAATAAAATGGTGCTACATGTCACAATGCGCGACAAAGCTCATCATTACTTCGAAAAATGGCCCACCAAGACCATGCAACTTCATGCAAAAGAAAACACCCATACATTTTGAAAAATGTATACACCAGAAACAAGTATCGAGTATGACACATCAAATAAATTGAAGTTAGCAAACAAACAACATCCATCAGCAGATGTGGTCTGCGACAAAGACAAGCGATCGGCATAAAAACATGTTTCTAAATCGAACTCACAGTGATTATCTGGTCTAGATTGTCATAAAACTAGAGTCGCGCCACATGCCAATCAGAATTCGCAGAAGAACTATTAAGAGATAAAAACTTCCAGATGATCTGAAGAATAATCAAACGAGATAAACTCTTTCGGAAACCGATATCCACCACCCGCCCCTCCGTTCGAGAAGAGCGATAAAGGAAAATCCATATCAATCAACAGCAATACTCGTATATCCACGCTTATCAATCGACAACTGTTCCCCACTATCTTTTGATGTATGCACGCAGCCACAGATACGGGGCGGCATCGAGTGGAACAAATAACGCCCTGACATAGTCAAAGCGGAATTCCAATCAAATTCGAGGCGACACAGAACTCCTTTCCTCGGCGACATAAACTCCAAAATAAACCTGCTACATCCGTCTACGTATTCCCTCTGTGCGAGTGTGTCGTGTGGAGTTTATTTATTTATTTATACATATTCTCCTTCGGTTCAACAACACGCCATGTGCGACTGTGGCTGTGCCCTGCTAACTTATTTGAATTGTATAGAGTAATAGAAATAAATTTTTATTTATCAGCTCGAATGTGGGCAGCGGAGGAATTCAAATTGATTAGTTCCCTGACACATGATCTTCCCAATTTGGTGCGAGAAACCCGCTTCCATTTCAACTTCGAACGACAGACCATCATCGTCATCGGTCTCATGTGTGGAATAATCAAGTGGAAATCTTGAGCTACTTTATGATTCCTCAGGCGTCCACGTCGACTTCCTACAATTCCACACCCGGACCAGCTCGAATCAATAACTTTTCGATGGAAATTAATCAGCCCCAGCAATCTGGTGTGAATTTGCGAAACGGCCTTGACCAGGCAACACTCACGCTTCCCCCGTCGAAAGTTTTGCATACGCTGTCGCAAATAAATTGAGAAGCACATCGAGAGACAACACACTCGTGCCATTCCGTTTCATAGATTAATAGCACAGCTCCCCCCCCGCGAGTGTTGGTGCTGCAGCTAGAGTGCACCTCTAGAGAGACCTTCTCCGGCAGTTTACGCGTCCAACATGAAAATCCGCTTAGCGAGACACACTGTTTGTGTTCGAGTATCAGAGTCGTGGGCGTGATCGGCCGACACACACAATTGACGGTAATTTACCAATGCAGTGGCCACAGCTCCTGCTTTAGATAAACATTTTCAATGTTGAATTGATTTAGATTCAGTCGCCCGCTCGCTCGTTCCATCGGTGAAAGTACACGACGTTTTGTGTAAGCCGATAGAAGACTCTGATAAGAAACAGAAACCTCACGGCGGCGTGTGTGTGCACAAATGCCTACTAAGCGGCGTTTAAGGTGAAAACACTTGTTTACCTCAGATAAGCGTCAGAATTTTCCAGATGCCTACACGACCCAATGCCGAACACGACTGCTTTTGGGAGAAAGTGATGAGTGTGTGCGATTTTGAAACCCCCAAAGCAAGCTCGTTTTCCCAAAGCAAACAGTTTGTGACCTTAACCTCTTGGAGCCACAAAACGAAGCCCGGAGGTGTGAAGCACACTCGAAGGCCAGCTCCGGCCGCATGACATGACAGAGTCGGCAATGACTCATGGACTGGTATTTCGATTTGTTTCTTTCTTTTCGCAAGACCACTTGTGAACGGTCCCCGGCAGACGGAATAAATAGTAAAACCGAGTGTTTGCGTTTCGTTTTTTCTGCTGTGGAACTGTGCCCAAGTGAAATGACTTAATTGACTTCTTTTGGCAACTTCAGGGTTCAACTGTTTGTCTGAGGCCCAAAACGGGTTGGGGCTTCGGATTGCGCAGACATGAAAGCACACAAAAAGCGATCGCTTTGTGGTTTACAGTAGAAAATGTGCTCACTTGAGGTTTATTGAGTTGATTATATCACTTGCATTAGAGTACACAAGCAGAATTGTTCAATTAGATGGATAATAGATCGTAAAAGAAACTGTCTTGTAAGTAGGTGACTTCGAGACTTGAGCTGAGAGTTTTGCACTTGGTGCCGATGGTGACGTAATTCCGAGAGGAAACGAACAGAGCTTTCATCTTGTCCTGACTTGCATACGTGTGTGGACGTGTATTCCCTTTCTTTGTTGCGCATCCAACTGAGGGATGACTAAGGGCGATCAGGAATACAACTCTTCTGAAGACTTCACGATCTGTGAGTCATGTGCACTACGATTCAATGGTCATCAGATTTCTCACGAAGCCAACGGAAATTCCGATCGAATTGGAGCGATTGCAACCAAGACTGAAAGCCACTTCCAACGTAAACATAAATATTTACTTACTGATGGAATATTTATGACATGGGAATATGCTCAGGAATTTACCTGTGCTCGGAAATGTGAGGAAAACAGTAGTGATCAATGATTGCATGTGGCTGTTGAACGAAAACAGATTTCCACTTAATCCCTTCAATCTTCAATCTCGAAACAAAAAGAGGGTTGAGATTGTTGGATGAATAAAATTCGAGGATTTATTAGTCAAGTGTCTGAGGGAGACTGAGCAAAAATCAAAGTTCTAGTTTTACACTCAAACATGTTCAACAAAATCTGTCAGCGTAATAGGCTGTACGCAACCAAAAAATAACGCTACATGAATTTGTTCATCCTTTTTAAGGAACCTTTATAATTTCGGTGTGTCCGTCCGTCCATCCGTCGTGTCTGTCACACTTTTTTATCTCCGAAGTTTATAAAGATATCGGCATGAAATTTTGGAATTAGGTACTTCAGGCCTAGATGTCATTGCCCGTGCACCCAAATATAAAAAGTGGGGCCATTTGGGGGTGGCTCCAGTACAAGTGAAGTTGTCATTAATTTTGAAACATTGTCGCAACCCATCGAGTTATATATCAACCGACAGATCTTCGAAATTAAGTAGAGGTTTGCTTCAACAATTTTTGATGCAGAGTACCGTTTGGAAAATATGGAGATCCAAAGTTTTTTTAATACTCCCCCCCCTGCCATTTCTAAACCAAAGTGTTTAAAAATCTGAAAAGATCACAAAATCTTGGCTTCATTGATTACTTTCATTTAATATAATTTCAAGCATTCTGGGCTTAATAGTTTCGAGATATTGGCCAAAAACGGTCAACCATCGACATGCGAATTTTGAAGATCTGAAAACGCAGTTTTGAAGACGTTAATGTAAGCATTAAGAAATGATACATTTCAAAATATCGATTTATGTTGAAATTTTGAGATATCTAAGATTTAAAATGATAATTATTTTTATTTTTACACATAAATTTCATGCTGTCATGTTCGATCACTCCATGCGTTGATGAGTGTTATCTTTTAGAACGATCTCAACCCCTAAATGCCCAACAGCAGTGTACACACACCGCAGGCATGAACACTGATTGGGTATGGATGGAAGGGATTTTCTGAGTTGGATAAACTTGGATAGAGATATATGTATGTATGGATGGATATGGTTTGTTTGGATGTATGAATAAATGGTTGATTTGGGTTGAAGTTAGACGAAAATTCAACTGAAATAGTTTGGAAACGTCGTTTGATACTCAGAAATCATCCATCAATATTATGCGACGGAACTTTCCCCGTGCGAGTACAACTCGCACTTGCCCAGTTTATTTATTAAATGCAATTTTACATTCAATACAAACAAATTTGCTTTTGCAAATTTTTCCTTTGATAGGTTTATGTTTCAACTTGGCAGCACTGTTCGTAGTGGTAGTCAATTTGACAATTGAGAATTGATCTTGGCTGCTTTGAGAGGAAAATCCTTCGGGTGATTTTCGGCTTCGTCTGCATAGAGGGTGAGTGGGGGAGAAGATATAACAATGAACTGTACGAGCTGTTCAGCGTCATCGGATTAGCCAATGATTAAGATGGCTAGGTCATGTAGAGCGAATGGAAATCAATGCTCCGGCCCGCAAAGTCTTCGAATGCACCCCCAAGGGACGGCGCAGTAGAGGAAGACCGCGACTCAGGTGGCGCACACAAGTGGAAAGGGACCTCTATCAACTGTGCGTGCGAAACTGGAGACAGCTAATGAAAGATCGAGCTGACTGGAGACCTTGTTGGTTTAGGCCCAGGTCCACCCCAGACTATAGCGCCAACTTAAGTAAGTAAGTAAGTAAGTAAGTATATAGCCCATTGTGTTTTTGCAATTGCAATGTATTCTGAATCGCCATTATTTTTGACTGGAAGACACAGCAAAGTTCAGGCAAACGCCTAGAAATATGTACATCTACGGGTGTTGTTCGATAAGTCACATTGATACAAGATGGGGCTCGGATTGCATAGAGGATTGTTTTCTTGACATCTTTGTTTCATTTTAGACATAATCAAAAAAATCAAACAGATCTGTCAAACAGTAACCGAAAGAAATTTAGCTTGTAATATTTGGACAAAAGAGGAAAAAGCTAGTTTCGTGGTTTAATAAAATACTGAAGGGAATGGAGAGTAACTTAAACAATATTATGGAGACTCTGGCGCCTTGAATGGAATGGTGCACAAGTGGTTCAGTGAGTTTTGGTTGCTGTCGTACAAGCACAAAAGATGCTGTGCACCCATAACGTCGAAATGACTTCACAACGGATGTAATGGTCAGCAAAATCACAATATTTTGTTGGACCATCACCGGGTGGTAGAGAGATAGTTAAGATTCGTAGCAAAAAAAAATACCGTCATCCGAATCCTGCATGAACTTTTGGGCATGAATTCGCAAGAATGGCAGCGCGTTTGCTGAAGTGCCCGGACATAACGCCAAGCGACATAAGGCCAAATGCTAGAATTTTTCTCAAATTAACGCTGGGTGTTATGCCATGGCACCGTTTTCTGACGGTGGACCAAAAACGCATTTGTCAGATGATTTTAAAACAGAATTTGGAACTCTTCAAGCACAACACAAGTGAATTTCTATGCGTTTCATCACAGTTGATCAATTCTGGATACACTACACACCAAAAATAAAGAAATAATCAAAACAGTGGACTTTAAAAGGCGAAAGTGTTGCAAATAGCCAAAAAGCACCCACCCAAAAAAAAGTGAAAAAATGCCTATTTTGTAGAATTTGAGAAATCATATTTTTTAGAAGACTTAAAAAAGTTTGAATATCGTTGGAAAGAGTGTACCGCGTCGAAAAGAGACAACATTGAAAAATAAATTCAACATCGGAAAAAAATCACTTACTTATCGAAGAGCCCCCAACAACAGGGAACCCATTAATTCAACAAAAAACAATTTGATGGATATTTAAGGGAAAATTACCCTTGGCAACCGTTTTTTTATTTGATTTACTAAATTTACTTTGCTCAGAATTCTTCACTGATTCCCCTAGACAGTTAGAACAACCGGACATTTTTTTTCCAAATCCTTTGATAAAAATGTTCCATATTCCATATATTCGAGGTCCATAAATGTCTGGAATACTTGTTGTATATGTCGAATACACTGACACAACATCATCATGAATGTGAACGATAGTGGTCTCGCTAGGAAATCTTCCAGCTCCTGCTTTAAAAAGAGGAGGAAAGGGAACCTTTGATAGGAAGATCAAGTGTCCCCGAATAAAAAAACATCGTGGTTTCTCTCTTCTTACTCATACTCAGATGGTTGTCTCTGGTTTTTGGCAAATATTTGTAGGCGTGCTCTGAGTTTAGATTTGTAAGGACCACACAATCACGAGTACAAACCAAAGACGAAAAAATGAATTCCGAATGCAGACAATGTATACGTCAACGACTCTTTTCTGTTCTGTCAAAACAGTCTCGCCGCATTCAGCACAAAAGAAAAATAAGAAAAAAGCCTCGGGCTCTGCACGGAAAAATGCGAAAAATCAAGAAAAATAGTATACTCCACCCCAAAAGCAATCAGGAGACCACCCTGTCCAAGGAAAGGACAAAAGACAGTAATTACACCTAATTCCACTGAAATTATGCCGTCAATCTGCACCGAGAAGTCCTCGTCCATCAGACCATGCCCTGTCCGACTTCATTACCGCTGGTCAAGGCAATGAAACTCGGTTTCATCGTCCGCTTGTGTAAGTTGCTGTTACAAAAAGTGCCCACAATCAAGCCTTTTCAAGCGACTAACGGGGCAATAAAAACAAACAATTTTGTTGTTTTGAGTTGTATTTGACAACTTTTCCTTTTTTCAACTTTTCCCCCGCAGCGAATGTGTGCCTGTCTGGTGGGACAGCTTATGACAACTGCAAACTTTCCTACTCTCCATATGGTACGCATCAGCCTCACCCTAGGTCAACTATTCACACCCGACCGGCTAGAGATTGAATCAATGAAACCACTGTCCATTAGCACATCACGAAACGGAATAATTTCCAACATTTCACAATTGGCCTTATGGATGGCAAGCGTCTACAGAGGCTGCCAGAGTTGTCTTGTTTGCATTATCGCCACAGCCAGGCGGCTGCCATTTTCTTTAGTCCATATGGAAGGAGAAGGAGTTCTCTCCCCACGCTCCGGAGGAAGGCAACTAGGTTAATCAATCAGAAGTGCTTTATCATTCGATTGGAAGGGGTGGCGCTGTGATGTACTTGTTCTAACCGACAATGTCTAGCGGAAGTAAGATAACATGAAGCCACTATCCTTCTCTGTCATGGACCGAGCGGGCATGTTCAGCGCGTCACATGTAAATTTAGAACTGTGATTAGATTTTAACTGAACGAGAGGAAGAAATGCACATCACTGGACGGGGAACAATAGTTTCGAAGGCTTCTGCTGTCGTTGTTGTCAACTCTCGCTGGCTTTGTTGTGACACACTATCTTGGGTACACTGGAGCACGTCGTCGTCGTTGTCGTCGACGGCGGCGGCCGAGGCATGGAGGAGGAACGCAAAATGCCAAAGTAGTTTTCACACACATGGAACTACACACACACATCCCCATGCACAAGCTCACGTCACATCACTCTCTCGCACACAGGCACACACACACGAGAGCTGCGAATATATCCGTATCCACCTTCACGGATTCACATTGTTCGGTTCAATAAAATCAAAATGGTCATTGAACTTTTTTTCGGAAGAGGAGAACACCACCGAGAATGGCTTTCGCTGCGCTGCGTGCTTCTGGTGGCACAACAGATTGTGCTCGGCTCGGAGGGCAGATAAATTTATTAGAGGCTCACTTTCGAGAAAACAAACATTTTTCAAGTCGCTTCTTGAGTTCAACAAAAAAAAAATGAAGGAAAAAAAAAACGAGGATAGCAAGAACATATGTACCTACATTCGGGGGATATGAGAATTTTTACTTTTTTTTGTTTTCCCGTTTTCCGTTAACTGTTAAGGTGGTTCCGGACGTGTGACAGCGCATTCAAACACTACAGATCTCTCGGGTGGGGTGAGGCTACACACCACCAAACTTCACTTCAAACTCAGTGCACGTTTTCGAAAAAAAAAATTTGGTTTTCGAATTTTTCCTCTTCGTTTCTTCACGTATATCGGGTGGGTGACACTCGGGGAGGGGTTTTGCTTGCGGGCTATTCTTTTTTTTTATGCAAATCACTCAATTTCGGGAATGCCGGGAATTAACGAATGCAGGACACATTTTTTCTTAATTATCTTCTCAATTCGCGTCCACACTTATATCACGTTCCACATTCGATAAATCCTTGGATTTTTTTTGTAACCAGGAGCACAGTTTTTGTGTGTTTCTTTCGAGCTGATATATTCGCAGCTACCCTTTTAAATAATTAACTTGCATGCAGCAGAAGTGTGGTAGAGCTGGGTGTACTGTGTGTGCTGCACAATAGGGGTGGTGGCCGAGTGCAGTGGAAGACAGATAGAGATGGAAACTGTGGAATTTTGAGGGGTTGACTCACTTCGTTTGCAATGTGGAGAGCGCGGCTATATGTATGTTGCCATAGTCCTGTGCACACGTAAGGAATAGCAATGGCAGCAGCAATCCACCCCCTGCAGGATGGCGTATTCTTTTGGGTGTTTGTTTCGCTCTCTTTCTGTGTCTTTCTCTTTCCTGCCAACTCTCACTGGAAGCGTACTCTCTAAGTTCTCGCAAAGATTGAAAAACTTTTCCCACCGCAAAAAATTGGGAAGTCCTGCGCACTGCACAGCAGAGTTCGTCACATGTAAAGGGTGACGCAGCAAATTCACCTTTTTTTTTGTTGTAAAAAAAAAAAACAAGTTATTGAGGAATAACATTTAAATTGCATTCTACAAGATTTTTTTTTGATTTCGTTTTCTGATGTAGAATTTTTAATGCCTGCGGACGTGGTATTCGTTGAGGTAAATTTTGAAGACAACTCAACTATATTATCACTTCCACCGCCCAAATCCTAATCAGTAAACAAAATGACACTGACTGCTTGCAATCTGACAATCGATTTGACAGATATAACTGTCTGAAATAAGCATATGGTTACAAAACTTCTACTACATTTACTTTTTATTACCGATACAACTCAGTCGGTGTAGTTCTCAGCTTCGTTATCACTCTGAATCTGATTGATAATCGCTTACGTGAGTTTTGTAACCCAGTGTCATTTTCAGACAGTTATATCTGTCAACCCAATTGTCAGAACGCAAACTTCATTTTTATTCGGTAGTCTTTACAATTCTATCATGATGACGTACAGGCTTCAACAGCATTGCCAAATTTTTGAAATTTGGTACCAATATTTTTAGAATTTGGTACAAACATTTTTGTAATTTGGTACCGATATTTTCGAAATTTGATACCAACATTTTTGAAATTTGATTTCAAAATTATGGTTCTGTGCACCAAACCTATAAATTACAATTGTGTTCTGCGATGAGGCTCATTTTTGCCTCATTGGGTATGTTCATAAACAAAATTGTCGCATTTGGAACGAAGATCATCGAAACACGGTTATATAATATAATAATGGCGGCGCTACAGTCCGAGGTGGACTTGGGCCTAGCTTCTCAGCAACCACTCGTGTTGTGCGTGCTATTGTTCTTTCACGAGTGGAGGGGACCTACATGTTAATGCCGACTCCGAACGGCGATTTTGAGAACCTTTTTCAAGACAGTTATACTCTTTGAGCACTGTCAGTGACTCGAAAGAGGTGGAGCCGTGAAAAAATGTTTGGTGTTTTTTCGGGAATCGAATCGACAACATCGAGTGTAGGAGTCGACGCACCTACCCACTACGCCACGGCACCTACATCGAAACACGGTTACATCTCGAAAAATCAAGCTTGGTGCGATCTGTCAACTTGTGGACCCATCGGACCACACTTTTTCCTCTAAAAAGGCCTCCATTATTCATGTTGCCCGAAGTGGTGTTTAAATCTAATACAAAGTGTATGCTATGTGCCTACATATATACAGTTGTGTACAAAGTAGATTAGTAGTTGTGTACATAGATTAGTTATTAAAACTCGAACAAATCCGAATAAGTTATAGAACACAAACAAAACTCTTCCCCGTGGACTTTGCACAAATTGTCCGTCACTGTACGCTCCCAATATATTAAACTTTGACACATCAGACTATATGACATTTCGCAGCTGGCTAATCTAAGTGTACTTTGCTAAAGAGTTTTCGTCTTTGACGATGTCGAGAAGTTAGGTTAGGTTAGGTTGGTGGGACTGAGAAGTTAGCAACTGTCATTATAGTGGGCATTTAACATCTCTTTGCAATGCGATCCAAGACAATTTAAGGTCCTATTTTTTGGACACTTAAACATCTCATGATGGCTTTGTAACGAGAGCGGTGAACAGAAGCAGCGGTTTTTGATTTTGTAAACATATCGGACAAATGGCAAATTCGCGGCAGTGAATTTCACAAATTTGTTTAAAGCTTTTCTTTGGAAGTTTTCAGAAAAAGAAAATTATAGTTTTAAAATAAAGGCTCATTATTTTGCACACCACTGTAGGTCTGAGCATGGATATGCATTCGGAAGTTTGCTTAAACAAATTGCCAGCTCGGTTTTTTTTTAAAGCTATCGGATTTTCCGAGAGCACCTGCGGTAGATAGTCGAGCTGTGTGAACTGCTTAAATTCAACGACCGAATCGTTTGTTGATTGATTTCAAAAATGATTCGGTCATTCATCACTCGTTCATTCTCAGAAAAAAAGAGATCGATATGTTCTTTTGGTTCAATATTACGATCAGCAAACAGTCAGTCATTCGTTTGTTCAATTATAAATACTGCCTCATCGTATTGGTTGCTACTATCAGGAAACCCCAACATGCTGACAAATGCAAAGGAATGGACAAAATGAACAGTATGTCTATGTCTCTATATATATCGTTTCATCAAATTCATACATAATTCATCATTCAAAAGCATTTTAGCGCCGGACTGTTGAGCTATTTCACGTAATCTTAAGAACTCTCCGTTGATCGCTACAATCTTTCCACTCTCATGTTTGAAGAAATAATGTGCCAATGATTCCACCAGTCCATAAAGGGCATCAACAATCAATCAACAACAACGTCTCCATAAAGGGTTTTTCCTTTTTTTTTACTCCAGATCCACCAATTTTGTATCCAGTTAATTGGGAGTAAGACTCGCCGGTCGACATGTCGAGCACATGTCGCGAACCGAACCATGATTTCCGAAGTAAATTCGCAAAATCAACAAACGTTGTTTCGGCGTGGTAAAATGCCCAATCATACATAAGTCTGCATTGCCAAATTAGCTGTCACTATGAACAGTGTTACCAGGTTGAAAATAAAACCTAATAAGAAAAACATCCTTAACCACAAACAATATTTTTCTTCTTTCTTTACGGCGAGGTTATGGTCCCGAATAAAAGGATCATAGCCCTCCCACTTTACTGCATCCCTACTGGTCCGCCTGTGGGGTTTGCCGGTTTGACCTCAGGAAGTAACGGCAGACTTCCCGGTTTCGGATCACTTCATCACTGAGGCCAATCAAATGCTGGTGTTTTTGCATTTGTGTGATCCAATTGTTTTTTGGTCTTCCTGTTTTGTGCGATTGTGCAAGAACGTTGATTGATATTGCCTTTTCGAAGGATCTCTCCTTTGGAAAAGACAAAACCAACTGAGCCGGTCGTGTTCTATTTTCCTTCTGATGGGTTCTTTTATATGAAGACTTCCTCGAATCTTCGAACTTCGAATTCTGTCAAGTTTTATTACTCCTGCTGTCATGCGAAGCATCTTCATCTCAGCTGCCGTTAATTTGCTTTCATACTTTTTGTACATTGTCCAACATTGTGAACCATATGTAAGCGCCGGACGTACAACTGCGGTGTAGAGCTGTCCTTTCAGCTTAGGGGACATTTTTCGGTCACAAAAGATAGCGGAGTTTTCCCGCCACTTCATCCACCTTACGCTTACGCGATGATTAATGTCATCATCATAAGTTGCTTCGCTATTGATCGTAGGTCCCAAATATTTAAACTTTTCGCACTTGGGAAGCACTTTTCCATTCAAGTAACTGTCTGAAATAGGCCGGTGTTGATCAGAGAATGGGCAGTACATATACTCCGTTTTTTTCGAACTAATACGGTACCCATTTCCCTCCAAAGCATCCACCCATACATCAAGTGCTCTTTGCAGGGACGTTTGATCTTCACTTATGATGGATACATCATCAGCAAAGAATAAATTATGCACTTTGGGGTCCGTCACTTTTCCTTTAAGCAGATAATAATGTAATAAGCAGCAAAGGACTGCTTCCCTGGTGTATACCGACATTAATTGGGAACTCTTCAGTGACTCCTGTGGGACACCTTACTCTTATTATTGCTCCCTCCCACATATCCATGATCATACGCACGTAGGTTTCTGGAACTCCTTTTTGTCTTAGCGCCACCCATAAGAGATCTCTTGGTTGTCTATCAAAGGCTTTTTCAAAATCAACTAACACCATATGCAATTATTATGATCCTTATACTTTGGATAGCATCTGTTGTTGATTTACCTGAGACAAAGCCGCACTGGCTTTACTAACAATTTACCCTTTTACTTCGTTATTGACTAAAGAATCTGCTTTTCGAAACTGCTGTTCTCGCAAAAATTGCTCATTGCTTCCATTTAATGAAAGTTTAACGACCTTTACACATAGTAATTCTCCGGGAATTTAGTTGAGCCAATTCATAATCATGCTCGTTCAGATGAATTGCTCGTAATTTTGTGCATTTGCTGTTTTTTGATCGTGTCAAGGGGTGAGATAGAAACAGAAAAATTTCCTGTAAAGAAATCAATCGAGTAAAAGCTTGAGACAACCTCAAAAGGAACTTCTCCAACTTCGACGTTCGGAGTCGGTATAAAACTGTAAGTACTTCCCCTGGTTACGCTCTTTGCAAAGAGCCTTATTCGAAAAGATAAAATCTGTCATTTGAACTCTGTCACGTTGTGTCCGTGAACAGCAAGGCTCAAGCCAAGAATGCCTTTCAATCTCAACCTCCTGGTTGAGGTCGCGATTTGCGACATTGCAAATATAAGAAGGAAACCAAGCGAATCTCCACAATATATGTAAATATATTGTCTTCTATACAATAATAGAAAATTTAGCGTGAGAATTTCGAGAGGCAATATCTTGTTAGCGTGTTACACTCTTAATTTGGTGAATAATAGAAATGCCAATTAAAAGTCTCCACTAATCTGGCTCGTAAAATAAATGTAAATTCTGCGCTCAATTTTTGACAGTTCGGATATTTTTCTGTATTTACATTTCGCAACTGAAAGAATTGATTATGCAGAGAACACCAACAAAATTAATAAAGATGAAAAGAATAATTAAATAAAATCGTCTGTTTTCATGCTGAGGAAATTATGGAGCATTTATTTTCGGTGTGAAGAGGTGTGGTATTGATGACTAGAAGCAGCGTGCACAGGACCGTCAACGATGGAAGGCAGCGATAGCTTAGGCACAGAACCTACATGTAGTAAGTAATTAAGTAAGTGAAGAGACTAAACTAAGACTAGTGTGGTTATTTGGTCTAAACATTAGCAACGAAACTTAAGGGCCAACTATAGTACATATAAAAGCCTTATGAAAATTTAAGCTTATGTCAAAATCAGACGAAAAGTTACTAGAAGCATAGTCAAGTTTCGAAGTGTCCTTAATTGCTTATAGAAAATTAAGGAGAATGCAACTTTCAACTGGACATTTGAATACGTAGAGACCGATTCATTTCATTCCAGAGTAAGTAGACAAAACTGAACGAACTTACCGAAACTCTGCGAAGCGGTTACTATTGTCACAGTGCATTATTTTTGTGTATTCGCTCGGTTGTTTCAGTACCTTTAAGTTTCCATACTTATAGTTATATAGTTGCCTCGTTATACTTATAAGCACGCGTGCATTTCGTATATCTATAACTTTATGCATCGAGATTTCTTATTTCGACTCCATTTCAGTTAACTTCACAGTGCATCCAGGAAACTTGATCTTTTTTTAAATAAAACAAATTCTCTCTGAATTTTATCAAGCAGATCCCTAACAGAAAACGTAACAACTGACATCCACTCCCAAAGGAGTGTGCCAAGCACATACGACTATGTTTATCATATTCACCCTGTAGACACCCTACACCAAACTCCACGGAAAGGTTTCTTTTAATTGGCATTACATTAACTAATATGGGAGCGGAAACCTCTAAAACAAATGTTACCCTCGTGACTATCTTTTTCAAGAGCACTTAACCCCCTTCGCCTTACTTCATGCATGAGTGTTGGCCCCACGTATGCAAGTACCTGTCTGCAAGTAATCACGATAGAAGTGTGTAACTGCCAGCCAAACACCGACAATTCAACACCTCTGGCATACTCAAATCAAAAGTGCTATCTTAAGGTGATTGCAGTCAAACATCTTTTTCAGTTGTTTTCAGTATGTAGTCAATGTCAGCTTGAATGAATGACTGCTGGGAATACCGACGAAGATTGGATTGACTTAGTTAATCCGAGATTTCCTCTCTGAGGTCTAACAGAAAAGCGTTGAGAATGGAATCGTGAATCGGTTCATGGAGATTTTGGAAAATGTTTAGTGAATCGGTTTATTTTAATGAAATTCCTCGTCTGTACATAAGTAAATTAAGTTCTTTGAAAGAGCGATAACTGGGATGGAATTGAATGCATAACTTTACACATCTTTCCAGGATTGTACTTTTAAGATAAATTCAAATAATCGCCTGCTTCAGTGTCAGTTCGGCCACCTCCTCCTCCTCATTCATTTTAAAAACGCCTTTCCTGCTGAGATTATTGCGTGCGATTTTTGTTTCAAAAATATGGTCACATCTCATCAGGAAATCAGTGAAAACATGTAAAAAAAAAACCGATTGAAAATCGAATGCATTAGGTTTGATCTATTTTCGCTAATGCGACTGGATTGCGCAGTTGGTTAAGTGCCTGCCCTGAATTAGAAGGGTCTCAGGTTCGAATCCCAGTGAAAGCAAACTTAATACGCTTTTATCCGGTTTTTCAAATCTGGTCGTCACCATTTGCCGTCGGGATCAAATTGATGACACTATCACTGGAGCGGTTGATCAGTGGTAGTAGTCTGACTGTGGGGATCACAATGGACCAACATGGTCTAAGTGTGCTGGTGAATTTATTAGCAGCCCCCTAACCTAACCTAACCCATTTTCGCTTTGCAATAAATAAGATCATTTGGATTTCAGCGATGCAGACACTGAGGATGCCGTAGCATGATCTTTTTTACGCACAAAATTCTCCGCATCTCATTCGATTCGATGGGACAAACTCCAACTTTTCCTTTTACGGCACCAGCTCTACTAAATCACTGACAATAGTCCACGAGTATAACTGTCAAATATTGCTGTTCGAAGTCAGCTGAAAAGTCTAGGTCGTTCTTTACGTCTGAGAAAACAATTTGCATAAGCGGATTGTAGACACTAGGAAATGGCCCCCCATGAGCTGCCATGGCCTCAAAGAGGAAGACAAACTGTTTGACGTCACATCATAGATGATGTACAGAATATGAGACGCGACCCCCCTTTTTAGCGTGTAATTAGTTCGCTGTATCATCATGGATCATTCACGAGCCGGCTGGTCGGTGAGAAACTGTGATGCTTGCTGGGGTTTAATTAAAATTAATTATGTCCAAATGTATGCATAAAGAGGGAGAATGAGAAAATAACCACAAAATCTACAGTTTAAAAAAATGAAGGAACATTTCAACAAAATTGATCTTTTCACATGAATTATATGAGAAGATTTGCCATATGAATGGAAATTTTCTAGGCTTACTGAGAACTGTGATCTTTTGGTTAACTTCTTTTGATAGAAAGAAGTGAAGTAATTTAACAGATACACATTTTTGTGCAAGCATAAATGTCCACTTTTCCATTCTTGCAAAAAAGTTTTGACGTGACAAATAGCAAAACTGAAAAAGTCAATTTATTTGTACCCTGTTTTGTTACATATTTTTCAATATTGGCCTAAAAATGTCAGACTGAAACGTAATAATAATAATAATAATAATGCCGGCGCTACAATCAACCACTCGTGTTGTGCGTGCTATTGTTCTCACACGAATGGAGGGGACCTACAGGTTAATGCCGACTCCAAACGGCGAGATTAAGAGGCTTTTTCTAGACAGTTATACTCTTTGAGTGACTCGAAAGAGGTGAAGCTGTGAACAATTTTTTTTTCGAACAATTGTTTGTCTGATCTTGGATTCGAACCTAGACTGTGGAAGTCAAGTGCGTATGGGTCGACGCATAAAGCTACACGGACACGGCGCCCACTGACTGAATCGTAAATAGACCAATTTTTCTTTTTCTGGCAAGTTGGCAACACAAAGCATATGATCTCACAATAAAAAGAAACATAACTTGCATTGTTTCTAAATTTTGCGTATGGAATCTTCTTCTCTTCGTAAATTTGTGATTCTAATGTATTTTATTTAGTACCGTTAAAATATATCTCTTGACAACTGTCACGCATGCCGTATTCCTGTGGTTCAATTTTATTGCACCGCCGAAGTTTTGAGGTCAATATTTTATGAAAAAAAAGTGAAACGGTTATGTCCGTTTCAGATTTTGAATAGAATACGTCATTTTTGCAGAATGGAACGGAAAAAATGTGACTTCGTAAAAAAGGGGCAACTTCAGGTTATATTATTTGACAGAATAAAAAATGAAATAAGTCAATGATTGTATAGCATTTTTAGAAATTGGGCAGATTTTCTGTCAGGTCAAGCATTTGCCCGCGGTACATATTTATGTAGCATCTATATAGCTATCAGTATTTTTTGGTCGATCCACGAGAACCATTTGGCTGTGCCAATTATTGAGGCATCAATATGCAAGATCTCTCTGATCTTTCGTGTGGACATCTGAAACCATTCGACGACGAATCAATAAGTCCGTATCACTGTGGTTTCAGACCAGAGAGTTCGGCAATAGACCAGATCTTTACAGTATGGCAGATCCTGCAGAAGACCCAAGAAATGCAGATCGACAATCAACACATATTCATCGAATTGTTTCAAAAATTCGTCGTGTAAGCGAATGGAGAACTTCGCTCTGGCCCGAAGAATCTGTGACTTTGATCCTGACGGTCAATACAAGAGAGCATGTCCATGGTTAAGATGGTACACACAAGTTCAGAGTGACAACAACCAGCTTCGTGTGCCAAACGTGAGAGAACTACCAAAAGATTGTGCATACAAAAACCATCCTCTAAGTCGAACTCCCTCTAACTCGAACTAATTTTGATATCCCGTGAAAATTCGACTTAGAGGGAGTCGACTGTATATGATATCGTTGGAAATTAGGTAACCTCCTTAATGTGAAATCTTTGTTGCTATGCCTTGTAATGGTGGTTTCATTCAATTTATTATTTTATTTTGCGGAAAGTAACATTTAGACTCTTGCGCCATTTGGTGCTTCATAGTTCCTTTAAGAACATGATTTGCTAACGAAGCCAAGACACCGTGGATCAAAGATCTTAATTCATTCTAAGGATTTATTCGTATTTCATATTTGAGCAATTGTTTAGAATATCTCATCAAAACCGCGTTGACAGTTGCCACCCAAGGTAAGAACAGTAAGCTATTTATCAGAAAACATCACAAAAGAGTATCCAATGTCCGCTTTGTGATATTATGCTGTTTTCGTTTCTCGTATTAAGTGCTGCCATTGGCGTTACCGACCGTAGAGAAATCTTGTCACAACTACGCCTCGCCCGAGGTCATCCTTTTAGCCTTAGTCATTCACTGCATCATCAGCTCTAGTGCATTGAAAGGTGTTGATAACAGGAACGTGAAAAACAACCAAATTGTACTTTTCTGTATAGGCCTTCAGAAAAGAGTAATAATGAGATGACAGCAGACGTACACTGCCTTATTTCATAATTCCATTGTCTAGCTCATTCCATGCGTCCTTGAAACCCTCTCAACTGTTCTTGGACTAAAAAGCTTGGTAGGGCGGACTCATGACTGTGTTTCATTGCACTGCCGACCTTCAAGTTTGAACTAACCACCGTCATTCGTTTTGTTTCAATTTGCTATAACAAATGACTCCTGTCCAATTCTGACACAATCCCTTGTGTTTGGGATTCGGTGGGAGCAAAATGCTCTGTACATGAAAATGATTGTTGTGGTTACCTTAAAAGTATGACATCCACACAGCAGTGCTAGATTGAATCTGAAGGAAAACCGCGACAACCTGCGTTTTGTGCTTTTCCACACTCGAACATCCCGAAAGAGCGTTCGTAAAACGATTGAAAAACTATGCAAGGCAAACCTTGAGCAAGGCAGGAAAAAGAAAGCACGTGAACTTCAATTGAACAAAACCAATGGGACCTCCTTTGAAAATGCCTGTGTGAAAACATCTCCGGTGGTTGTCAACGACGAAAGTGTGACCACAAACCATTTTAGAACCGTTTTCCATGATCGCCACATTAAACAACATTCCTTCATCGCAAAATGACAGTTTGTCGCAAAGAAAGCACTGGAAAATTTCTTTAATCTCAATTATCCCAATAATAACTGTGTCGCTTCATAACAAAAATGACAAATTGCAGTTTTTATCAAACCCCCTACACAGCAACACGAAACACCCATAGCTCCTTACGCAGCGCATGAGAAGTTCGATAGCCAAGATGTGTCAGCCGGTTTATATTTGCGGATTATGCACATCAAATGACGTTCCCACTTCCATCGAAGTCCAGCAAACTTTTTACACAGAATACGGAAATGACAAACCCCAACAGGGCACACTGATAAAACACTGCTAAACTGCGTGTGACCCAAATGCTAATGGCTGAGAAGAACTTCAGCGAAATCTTCATGCAAATTCATGCATGATTCGTAAATTATCAGATTTGGCTGGATGACATTAGAAAATCAACCTAATTGGAGCGTGTACTCATTAACGATGAATACAATTAATTACTTCACGATACAGCCGTCAGCGATGCTCTGCCAGGATCGACCGACCCAAGAGCGCCACCAAGTCACAACAAAAGTTTCCGTTCGTGTATCCTTGCAGTTTCCGGACCGCCCTGTACCAAAGATACACCACCACCACGTATCGGTGTATTCATGACATTTTCATTCTCGCATCCAAACTTCCATTCACCATCCTGCACATAACACACACACAACCATAGTTCACGCCACACACTGTCAGGACATAAGGGATGAAAGTTCATGTATTTTGTGTTTTTTTCTTTCGTTTCGCTTTTTGATTATATTTTTTTTTCTTTTACTCTCAACAAACTTTCTGTGTATGTACCTACCGGATAAATTCATGAAAAAAATCTTCAGCCCCAGCCCTTAACTGAAAATCTGCAACTGAGGCAACAACAACCAATACACCACCATCGGCTGTTGAGGAAAATCCTTTTTTCTGTTTTCTGTGTTGGCGAGTTACAAGAAGTAAATTTTTCACCACCCGTAGTGCAAAAAAAAACAAGGAAAACGAGAGAAATTTTCTTTTTCTTTCCTTGTCGCGATTTGTCTTCGTTCGATTTCGATATTTTTTTTTCTTGCTTTTTTTGTTTCAATCAATTTCACTTTGCACTTGTTATTATGAATGCACAGCACCAATTTTGCGACACTTTTTGAGGGATGGAATTTTTAGATATGATTCATAGGGTTTTTGTTGAAAATTTCATTTATTTTCCCGAGAAATTTGATTTTAATTGAAGACCGACACGAAAGCCAACACCGACACTTCGCTCACATTTGTCGCCATCTGTCTGATGTGTTGTCGTCTCGTTCTCTTTTTGGCGTAGCTGCCGCTGTCTCTGTTGGTTTATTTTATTTTTTTTCTTTCGCATTGAGCGAATTAGCCGAAATGAATATCGAATCGAACGAGAGTCGATCGGGGAAGTTTGATGTGGTTTCGAATTTGGGGGATGTGTTGGCAGTGAGGGTTATTTCAAATTATTATTTTTTAGGTAAATTGTAACTTTTTAATTTTATAATTTCATTAAAATATATAATAATTCGATTTGGTAAACTGTCAATAACTGAATAGACCTGTTCGCTTACAAAACCTGCGTACGGACAAATTAAAAAATAATCTGACAGCCTGCAAATCTAACCCTTTCATTTACTGATACATTTCGACGAAGTGCATATAAATTCGTATTTTACTAGCCAAAGTCTGATTTGAGGTGCATTGCAGCAGTTGCGCGACTTGTATGCTCCAGTGGAGTAGGTTAGGTTAGGTTAGGGGAACTATAGACTTCGATTTGTTAAGAGAGATCAACGTTGCAGCCACCAGGAAACTCGAACTTCTTCCAAGCAAAACCTGGAGCTGGAGGAAGCTCGAACTTCTACCAAGCAATATCTAAACCTGGAGGATACTCGAACTTCTTCCAAGCAATACCTGAATGAAACCAGTCATTAGAAAAAGCAGATCTTATCAATTAAATTCGAGAAATTGTTTTAAAAGAGCAACGTATGAGCAAATAAATATTTTAAATTGGTTTCATTTTCAATTTTTTTCAACAAAAAACCTTGTTTCGATTGACATTTGCACCCCACAGTATGCAAAGAAAACTCTGTCGCCACCAACCTGAAATCTTCCTTACCGACATCTAGTACTCTCTCATTCACCTCGTACACCAACCATTTTGCTGCGAATATTCTTCTTTGACAGACACATGTTTCACTTGATTTTTCTCGACTGTCACTTTAGATTGTTTACCACAGAAATTTCATCCCCATTCGAAAAGAAATGAAAAACATTTAATTAAATTATAACAACTCTTCACAAATAACTATTAGTTTAGTGAAAAAATTCAAACCATAAGCACACAGTCCTCACAATGATCAAAACCCTAAAAAGCAGACACTTGTCGCTGGTGCGGAAGTACACTACAAAGGCTAAGCGTTCAATCCTCCTACAGGACAAATCAAAAATCAAAAGTAGGTCAAAAATGAATATCCTGTGTGACATCCTTCAATTCATAAATTGAATTTTGTAGCTTATGAGCCAAAAATCTCAGCAGACAATAAAATTCGAGTATACGTGTGGGGCTTTCAGGAAACTGGTGCCCTCGGGATTCAGACATCAGTCAAGAAAGCAACCGAACGTTACACCCAACTGGTTCATCATCCCACAAGGCTTCAGTTCGCTGAGAACTCCGATATTACAGACATTGTGGCTGGCTATGGATTCTCAGCGTTTGCAGTAAAGCGATCTGATGGAGAGACACTGTTTGGCACCGGACTAAACACGGACAGCCAGCTTGGGCTGCAGCAGAAAGGCTACGGGACGGGAATTAAAAACCTAGATCTGCTCATATATCCCACAGCGATTCGGTTACCCAGGGTTGCGGGCGAAACTGATGAGGATATGTCGGTGAAGTGCATGTCAGCTGGGAGGGCGCACCTCGTTGTGTTGACGAAGAATGGGACCATCTTTTGCTTGGGAAACAACGCATACGGTCAGTGTGGACGTCACATAATCGAAGAGGAGGTATACAGAGGAAGTAATACCATTCATCGAATAGAAAAATCCAGCTTCACCGAAGAGGGCGACGAAGTAATATCCGTGCAGTGCGGCCAGGACCATACGCTTTTTCTTACGATGGCTGGGAAGGTGTACTCCTGCGGCTGGGGTGCAGATGGACAAACAGGCAGAGGCAACTATCAGACATCAGGCCACATCGAGCAGGTCAAAGGGGATATCGCTGCGGAGAAGATTGTCAAAGTCGCCTGTTCGTCTGACTGCGTTCTGGCACTAAACGACAAGGGCGAGGTGTTCGGGTGGGGAAACTCGGAGTATGGTCAGTTGGACGACGCAGAAGACGCAGCAACACAGGTGAATACACCCAAAGCCCTGACCTTAACGAAGGGTATCGGCAAAATAAAAGACATCGCCTCGGGTGGATCATTTTGCATGGTTCTCAACGAGGATGGCCTAGTCTACACGTGGGGCTATGGAATACTTGGCTTTGGGCCATACGTTGAGCAGACAAGCAGACCCCAGCAGTTGCTTCCGCCTCTGTTTGGACGAAACGATTTCAGTGATAGCACCCATGTGGTGTCAATCAATTGCGGAGTCTTCCACATGGGCGCCATCAATTCAGACGGAGATCTCTTTATGTGGGGGAAGAACCGGTTCGGTTGTCTCGGATTGGGACACAAGAAGGATCAGTTTTTCCCCTTCAAGACAGCCGTGAATGGAAAGGTGCAGAAAGTAGCCTTCGGGGTGGATCACACGCTGGCGCTGTGTCGGCCGTTTATATAAACGGATTTGTTTGCTTAGCTAAGGATGGAATAAACGAAAGAGTTGCTAGTCAATGAGAAGTGTTTGTGTTTTATTTTCCATTCTATTGATTTCTGCGTCGGATTTGACTTAATTCAATTATTGATACATTCTGCTTCAACGTGCTTAGTCAATTCATGCGGAAGATAATCGAAGGACGGAATCTTCTTGATGGCGGAAATTGGTGGTTACTTGTCTACGGAAGGGTGTGTAGGTTAGTCTTTAAGCACACATCTATCCCTTCTGCTAAAGAGCTTAACTTTCCAGGCAAGAGTGTGAAAATCTGCTTCGACTTTTATTTCCGTTCATCGGATTTAGTTAATTAAATCGGAGAAAAAATGTTCGTAATAGAATTCGGCAAAAAGACTGCTGTCGATCCAAAGCATATGTTTGCTTCTTGTTTCCTATTACTACCTTCTTCTCCTTGTGTCGCTGCAATCCGTGGTGGGGCCTTAACCAGCAAGGCTCTACAGGTAACACGGTCTTTTGTAAGCTGTCCCAATTGCACACGTCAAATGTTTGAGGTCTCATTCCCTTTGAGTGCGCCACCTTAGACGTGGACGTCTTCTGTTTCATTGTCCCGCTGGTTCAGAGGTGAAAATTCGAAGATTTTGTTACAGTTGTTCTAAAGAATAATAAAAACAAAACCCTAGCATAAGACATGTTAGCTTCTGGGTTGAAACATATTTGTTTGTGGGAATACAACACTTCTCTTGCAATGGAAACGCTCTGCCAATATGTGCTCTGTGTAGTTGCACAGGGTAGACAAATTACCATTTCTTCCCCCCATTCGATAATGTCCCGACTGTTAAATTTTCATGTTAAAAGATGATGTGTAAATTTTAAGGATGCAGCTGATCAGTTACTCTTGCAAAATGTCTTAGGAACGAGTGTGTTGATTGAAGCCTACTACTATGTTCGTTATTGGAGAGTCCTATCTTGGAGGCGTATGTGCAAATGACATAGAGTTCTTCTTAGTGGCTGTTTCTTCTAATTAGACAGATTGAGGGGTTACAGAGAAATTTAGGCCACATTTGCTTTGTAATGAGGTACTAATTGTTTCAAACTGTGAAAGATGTTTGTGTCCACATCCTTCTACAGCTCGCATAGTTCGCGGTTGTCTTCTCCTCGATTCACATTCCTCGCAGACAGGACCAAAATTTACGAAGTGTTTCTTTCGAAGGCACCAACAATCAGCTCTATAGTCCTGCTTATCGTTCAGCTTCCGGCTGAATTGAGCACGATTTTGGTCCTTCGAGCCAGAAATAACTTCAGTTATTTCGACAAACTGAAGTAGTAGTGGTTGCCAAGGCCAATTCTACGTCGGATCTCCACCAAGTTGTTGTTTGTGGAGTTCACGTTTGCCCCGAGGTAGACAAACTCTTTAACTACCTCAAAGTTGTAGCTGTCGATTGTGACGTTTTGTCCTAGGTGATGGACGACCAACGGATCGATTATTACTCGGTGGAATATATTTCGCTTTCTCCACATCAAACTTAAAACCAGAACAGACCAAACGTTCTTCAATCGCCGTGAGTGCTTCTACAACGGATCGTTGGGAACGCGCGACAATTTTGATGTAATCTGCATAACCCAGCAGCAGGGCCGATTTATAGAAGATATTGCCTTCCATTTTTATACCTTGCCATACCAAGGGTTTCTTGTAGGAGGTGGGAGGTAGTCTAAGGTGGTCACATACTATTGGCGTTTATTTTTTAAGTAGTCTCTCGCTCAGTTACTCTTCTTATGATCATCCTTATAAAAAGTCGTTTCACTCATTTTTTAATCAGCGACTTCCCGTTTCTGCTGACCAACTGCTCCTCATAACCCTCTCCGCCTTGAACTGACCAACTGGTCGGCTGCAAGCCTTTCAAGAACTCACTTCTTGCATCTGACTAGTGCGAAATAGTCGTTAGTTTACACTAAGACAGCCTTCGGACGTGTTGGAAATAACGGAGGAGGAATACGCTCCCCAGCTTATGTGTACCGTTATCTTCCTCAGAATTGTCCAGAGCAAATACTTACCCTTACCCCGTGTTGGTCATAAAACAGTCATGTTGACACATTTTCCAAATGTGCCATATCATATTTTGACGTCAGTTAGCATTTACTCCAACAACCAGTGGATGAATAAAATAAAGTTTGGTTATGTTTAAAATAATTTACTTGTATTTTTATTGTGATGTTACTTTGTTTATTACGATGAACATAGAAGTATTACGTTTCTCACTTTGAAAGACAATCCACTTAAAGTATACATATGATCAGGTATTTACCAAACAATTCCTAAAATTGTTCCTTCAAAAACCACTCAAACCCTAAAGTACGGTTCTAAGTGAAAATAAATTGGTAATTGAGACAAAACTTTATTTTCCTTTTCAGACGATAATATAATACACAGTAATCCAACGGATAGTACAAATGTCAAAACAGAAAATCAAACGTTTAGATGTACAACAATTACAATGAGAGCCAACCAATTTCCTTTCGAATTACAAACTAAGCACATCCCGTCTTTGTCCAACTCCGTTGCGGGAGAGTGCAACAAATACCAGTCAAATGAAAAGTAAGAAACACTTCTAAATATTAGTTAGGTACCATTAATTTGTAGATAAACACGTTTCGACAATTTGCTTTGTCCGTTCGCAGGGAGTGAGTCAGCACAGCTTCGTTTCCCTACTCTGAACTTGATAAATTTTCTAATCGTATGATTTGTATAACAGGTTGTCCATTTCAAAAATACTCTCGCACAAAGAATGACTACAAAAATAGTTTTGCTTTAGCACAATCTGTCGTTTTGTCTGCTTCCCTCTTCGCATTTAGTTAAACTTGGTATTTGTTGTGGTTATTTTATGTATCGTGTGTATCTTTCTTTAGCAGGAATGATTATGTCTGTTTAATTTAGCTTTATCAAATACAGTTTGTTTAGAGCTTGGGAGAATACAATTTAGCTTATACTCTGGATGATGACGAATGTGGAGGATGATTTAAGGTAACATTTGGATTGCAACAGTTGCTTAAATGAACTTCGAACTAAACTCAAAACACACATGTTCCTAATATACTAGAAAGGAAAAGAAATAAAGGTCGAAAGAAATTCCCTACACTTATGCATCTATATAAAATATATATTTATTAGCAAAAAAAAAAGTTCACATAGAAAGAGCACCAATTTTGCTGAAGATTTACTTATTCTGCTTCGCCTCGAAGTCGTCGATATCGGCGATGTTCATTAGGTTAAATTCAACGATCTTCTTTCCAGAGAATTCGGCAAATTTACCAGAGTCTGGGAGGATTCGAGCTTCACGCTTGAAAACTGAAATGAGAAAAACAAAATGAAATGTAAATGTAGGTCAGGGAGCTTTCAGTAGAATCGATGCACAAATGATTAGAGCTTTTCAAATAGTTTCTTTCTTGGTGTGTATTGAAGTTATAACTAAATGCATTACTGCTTGTTGCTTAACAGGCGCAGTCAATTTAGCAAAATCCATTTAGAGTAAATATCTCTCAAGAATCGGTATGAGTAATGTGCATGTATGTTCATATATCCTCCTACTTCTAGAAATATGTTTATCGATGTTATTTGGAAAAGGAATGCTGATAAGAAATTAAAATAAGAAAAGTTAACGTAATCCTCCTCTTCGACTCTGAATCAGTGGGACAAGGCAACAGAGGTACAGACAAGTGGAGAGCTAGCAAAAGACCGTGTTAGCTGGAGAGGCTTGTTGGTTGTGTCCACCCCGGCACCACACGAAAAAGAAGATGTAATCCTCTGCTTGTTAGCTGACACATTTGTGATTACGCAAGTTGATGTTTTGAAAGCATACGGATCATGTAATTTTATATAGTCCTATGAGAGCACTAAAATAATTGCTGTTCGTATGTTTTTTATAGACCGATGTACAGAATTTCCAGATTTGCACTCATTTCTGGTCTGTGGAATGTTTAGGGTATGATTTGGTTTGAAAATGAAACGTTGTTTGTCTGTGAATAGAAATGAGGTAGACACAAATGATTGGTAAATGAGGGCAGAACGAAGTATACGTTGTCTTCGAAAAAGATCGCACAACACCGACGACTTGTCAGAATGTCACTATAAGCAGCTGTAACTTCGAAGTAGTCAAGGACTTCGTTTACTCAAGAGGCAGTTGAGGAAAATACAAGACATTTTCATCCGCGTGCTGCCATACGGCGGAGAGACATGAACTGTATCGAAAGGGGATAAAGCTCTCCTTAGTCTAGAAAGAGAATGTCCGGATTCCGATCTCTGATTTGCGTTGATCCCGATTGGAAAAGATTCAACCATTAACTTTATGCGCTGTACAGCAACGTGAGTCTACATACAGAGTTAGGGGTCTACGCATACAATGCCTAAAGTGGCTAGGTCATGTAAAGGGCATGAACAACATAACTTTGGCCTGAAATTTTCGAAATTTTCGACTCTGAGTCTGTGTGAAGACTCAATAAATGACGTCCACATTTCAGGTGGCGCACACAAGTGAAGAATGACCTCAATCAATTTGGTGTGCAAAAATCGGGATTCAATTGGATTAGTGGAGTGTTAAGGACTGCTCCATCCGCTGCGTTGAACATAGTACCTTTCTTCACTGGACTTATTTAGAAACAAGGTGTCAGCAAGTAGATTTAAGATTATTTAACTGTGGTATGAACGAATACCATACCGGTCACATTAACAAATTTGATAAATTCGAGTTCCTACGCAAAAACATCGGTCATTCGATGCTTCGTCGATCTATCTTTGAGAAACATTTCTTAACCACCATCCCCTCCAGATCTGACTCGAACTCCGACCTTCAGACGCTGGACGGTCCTCTACGAATTTTCGCAGACGGATCAAAGACGGATGAGGATGTGGGAATAGGCGTCTACTCCAATGATCTTAATATAAACTGCTAAACTACTGCCAACGTCTTCCGAAATACTGAAGTGTCTTCTATGCTGAGGCTATAGCGATTAAAGAGGCACTGTCATAGAATGGACTCCATGGCTGTGGGACTACACAATAGGAGACGTCCGCGGAAACGATGGCCCACACAAGTGGAGAAGGGCCCCAGTCATCTTGCCGTGCTAGCCGTCAGACTTGTTGGTTGTAGCGCCATCAGACGAACAAGAAATCATGGCTTAAAACCAATGTGATATCCAAAGGGACAGCATTATAAGTTCAGACATCCGGGCCACGATCAAATCCCTGGACTCGGTCACATTTTACTCCAAGACCTTCCTGAACTGCCACCGTCTCTCTAACCGATGGCTGAGCATTTTATCATTCACTTCATGTGGGTGCCGGGACACTGCGACGTTCCAGGAAATTGCGATGCCGATAAACTCGCCAAACGAGAAACCGTTTCATCACTTTTACCCAGTGGAGACTTTTGCTACATTTAAACATCTTCTAAAACTTCAGACAATTAAAATCAACAACACAAATCGTAGATGGTTTGCAGATACTACGTGATTCATCGCAGATCTAATCTGGCCTAAGCTTAAGAAACACTCAGCTGTTTTCATTTCTTAAACACACAAATACTCTTAATTTGATGGGAAGTATCAAAACGCACGGAAACGTTTCAACATATTGAAGAATTTGCGTAAGGGTGCAATTGTTTACGTAGCTCCCATCTTTTAACAAACGTAAGATCGCTAGCACCACGCAATATTTCGGGTTGTGCCATTGTATTGCTTGTGTTGGGATTTAAATGTCACTCGGCGGTAGTACCGACGCAGCATTGTTTCAGGCATAATTGCTCACTTTGTCACATCAGAATGAACAGACCACAGGTTAGGATTTTTATCGGTTTTATCACATGATACTGTTCCATCGACACACACGTCTCTAGGATGGGACTCCTATATAACGATATCTGCAGAAGCTGCAAAGACGAGAAGGAGACTGTAACACATCTTCTCTACATGTGTAGTGACCTCTCAGCTCATCTGGGAGCCTACTTCTTTGCCGACTTGAATGAGATGAAAACCATGAGCATCAGTCAGCTCAAAACCTTTATAGCAAGCGGTGATTGATTTTGAGGATTTGCGTCGTACCACAATGGGCCTACGTTAGCCTAAGTGAGACTCTTAGTCTGCAGTCAACCACTTTAACCTAACCGACCGATATGTCTCCCTCTTCTTTTTTTAATTCGTTGAATTCGTTTAATGCATTCAAGGCGAGAAGTAATTTCCTCGGCGACATTTCCGTGAATAAAATAATGACCTATACCACACTACATGCGATTGCATCTTATCTTTCTGTGTTTCTATGAAACTGACATATAGCCTAACTAGAGTGCGGTCTAGGGGTAAAACATTGTCAAGCCTGCGATAAGACATTGCTTCTTTGAAAAGTATAAGATTAACATATCTGCGAGCGAATCACTGAAGAGAAGAGAAACTGCAAGGACTGCATTCTTTGTTTCCTTCTCCTCAAAGTTTCTAAAAAGTCTGTTGCCTAGATCTGGCTTAATTTGTTTTGAACGCTTATAGATTCACTTCGTTGTTTATCTGTAAAGCAAGTCATTAAGCAAAATTAAAGATAACAAATTTCAAATGAATATCAGGCAACTACCGGCATCGACATCATCGACCAAGAACGCAAAATGCTGAACGTATGACTTTGTCTACACAGCCTACACAACTGCTGATAAGTTAAATTGAATTCCAGTGATATCACTCACGTATCAACTACGTTATTAGCGCATGCGTATCGGATGACTCGAATGGTGCCATGAAATTGAAAGAACCGAAGAATCGCTTGCAGTCACATGATATATGTCAAAAAAGAGTCGAAACTACAACTCACGCCTGCATCGCTTGGCATATCCCCAGTCGGGTGTACAAAACGAAGAGTTGCGTACTTCTCCTTCTCACATATCAAGTAACAATGCAAACACACTGAAGCACATAGACGACTGCATGAGTATACCCTAATGTGTCGTGTAGGAAGTCGATGCGAAGATAACAAGACACACTGCTCGACTTATCGACTGCTGATAAAGTATGTTTTCTTTTCCGAACAGACGCGTCTGTGTGTTTATCCACTGGTCAACAACTCATAAAAAAAAGTATTGCGTATATGTCATTTGTTCCGAGGGTCAAAGGTTTCGCTTACACTCGAAACTCAAATAACTCGACCGAAAGACGACACAAAAGCGTTGCGAAATCATGCTGATTTAATCACATTTATTAATTTCAACGGCCAGAGTGATAATTGCTGCAATAAACTTGCGAAAGTGAACCGCGAAAGGAGGAAGCCGTTCTGTCACTGTGTTCTTTTCAAACACAATGAGTGTGTGTGCAGAGAGAAACCAGCACAAACCCGGTCTGAGTGCAATTAGCTAATGGAGTCGTACCTGACACGATGTGCGTCGAGATAAACATTTTTCAATTAGTACTCACCTCCAGAGATGTATCTCTCCAACATGTAAACCTTCATGTCGTCGCACTCCTTGGTGATTCGCTGTGAGATCAAAGACATGTCTGTAATTTCTGGTGTAACCACTCGCATGTTGAGGCGAACTCGATCGGTATCAATGTTGTAGTAGCCCATGCCCATCTTTTGCATGAGATCGAAGAAGTTCCTTGGTGGCAGAGTTGTCTCCCTGTCCAAGGGCATAACAAAGCACCTTCTTGCTGAGGTATCGATGATCGCTGATTGATTCTCCTTGAAGTCATGCATGAAACGTCCGCGACGGCCGTTCTTAAAGTCTGGCACGTTGATCTTTGAGAAGCTCTCATCGTCGGTCAAATCAAGTTCAACCTCTTCACGGAAGTAATCGTCGTTAGGCATGTCGCTTAGCGAGGATTCATTTGGCATCGCGAAGAGATTACGGAGATCGCTCATTTGAATGAATTCCGGGTGTGCGTATGAGCGTGCGGTGGACACGTTACGTGAATAGTATGGGATGTCACACATTCCACGGAAATGCAAACTTCTCTGTGCTGGAGCGTACATCCTATAGATAGCTACTCCGCCGAGAATACCAATTAGCATTACAGCCAGTGCGGAGAGGAACAGGAAAATTGTCGTTGAGGCCGAAATATGCCGGCGATTGAAGACCATGGATTCAGCATCGGCATCTCCAGTCAGTGGTGCCTACACAAAAAAAAAGGAAAACAAAGAAATGATGATAACGATGCGTATATTCATTGAGCTAGATAAAAATTAAAAAACATTTTCCCTTGCATTTATCAAGTGCCTAATGTGACTGGCAACAGATGGGACTGCATCACTTTTTAAAGTGGTGACACATGCGGGAAATCCACTGTTGATTTGAGGGAACAAACAGATAGAACACGTTCAGTCGAGTTAAACCGGGAGGTACAGTGATAAAAACGAGTGAAATTTTTGTTTTTTTTCGTTTTTTGAACGAAAACAAAGCAAAGGGGTGCTTCCTTCAAAAATGTAGGCAACTGCTCTGTCTTCAACAAAAATTATGACGTTCGCAGCCGGCATACCTTGATTTTCAGCTGAATATTTAAACTGTAGCACTAAACGTAAACAAACAATTGAAATTGTGCAGTCAGAGCAGCAAAAAAATAAAAGCAAACGAGCAGAAATGAGCAACGTGACGGCATTTGTTTAATTTTTTGAAAGTAAGTCTGAACGCAATTTGCTTCTGGTCTGTGTATTTAAACAGTCGTCTGCGCAAATACTCCACGATCTGCGCAGTCGTCTGAATTCTTGAAAGCACCCAAAGAGTACTCAATTGTTAGTTTTACTTCCTTCCGTTTGCTTTGTGTCGACGATGAAGGGAAGACGAGAATAAAACTTGCTCCTCGGTCTGTCGAGGAAACCTTTCTAGACATAGGCTTATTATTGCTCTCTGACGAGACACAAGTGTTTACTCTCAGGTGTAGTTTTTCGACAAATGACGAATTGGGACTGTACAGCGACTTATGCCAGTCAGTCGTCTACGGATTCAACGCCTTAAATGGGTAGCCCATGTAGAACGCATGGACAACTTTGGTCAGGCTCGGAGAATCTTCGACTCTGAACCAGTGGAAGACCACGTCTAACCATCCATCCAAGTGGAGTTGGTCATCAACCAACTTGGCGTGCGCAATGCGACAGCTAGCGAAAGATCGTGCCAGCTGGGGAGGCTAGTTGGTTGAAACTAAGAGCCACACCAGACTGTAGCGGCTACAAGGAAAGGAAGACGAACTGGAATTGCAAACACTGGTATGTGACACCACAATTGGTTCCAATCAGAATTTATGTGGGTCACGGTGGACTTATAATGTGGCAGCCACAGTAACCTACCCTAACTTGACTTACTGCTATCCGACTGAAAAAAGGAAGGCAAGAGGTTGGTAAGTTTTTGCTTGATCCCAACATTTTCGTTTTTGACCTCACCGTTTAGGTGACAATCGTCAAGAAGTAGGCAAAACCCACTTCCTATCGCAAGATTTTAACGTTCGCAAGCACATGCCGAAGATCTGTCCGCCAGTGTCGACTTCCACGATTCTCTGCGGATTGGTAACAAGATAACCCTGACTGGTTCGAAGACTCTGAGTGCCTTTTTTAAAGTCTGATGCCAGATTTATGGTTTTTTATAAGTCCGTATTTTTCGTTTGTCCCTAGACCGCTCTAACATCATTTTTGGATCCAGCAGAAGAAGATCCAATTTTATACCATGATTTTTTGGCCATCTAGATGTACCTACGCTGTGAGGCTGCGAAATGTGCTGGTTTGTAAGAAAAAAATGAGACGCCAAGTGGTGTACTGATATGCCTCACCATACCCCGTATCATACCACACGCCAAGTGACGGACTGTCTGTCATGCTAGACATTTCAAAGAGTTGCTACTTTCAAATGTTTAGTTGTATTGAAGCCTATGTAGCGCCACTCAAAAAAGAAAATATATGTGTTGAAGGCTGTGTTCAGAAAGAGTTAAAGAACGACAGAGTGGTTAAAAAAACGAACGAAAAACTGGAATGCATTTTTTTCTCAAATTTCCCAAACAATCCTCCCACCATATGTTAGACATTCAGGCAGACACATGTTTCAGAAAACATAAACTGTAATCCTCCTCTTCGATTTCTTTTAGGATTAGTGTTAAGTCCTATCCTACCCATGCAATAAAGAGGTTTACAATGTCTTTCTTTGTTTCAGTTCCGAAAGGTCAGGTAGAATGATGTGCAACATCTCGGAGAATCATTGGAGGAATAAGAAAACAAACACAGGTGCAGTTGAACACGAAAAAAAAACACCTACAAATGACATGCAATAACATTTTCAGCACATGCCTTCAAATTGATAGGAAATTAGCACCTCAAATCGGTCGTACTGAGAGGCGGCAATGACGACTTCGACAAGACCGCTTCTATTTATTTCGACGAAGTTACAGATCGCCTTCAAAACGGTTGTTTATGGCAGGCATTATAAGTGGAGATTCTTTGGAAATTAGCCTTTAGATGTTGGATTTCTTTAAATGGAGATTTTTCTGTTTCTATATAACTCTTTCTTGTTGATTGAGGTCCACAAGTCCATCCGGGATTTTAGCGCCACAAGAAGAAGTATAAAGGGCCAACCATAATGACCGTACAGAAACTTAAGAGAACTGAAGCAATCAACCGAATACACAAAAATTATATAATGTGGCCATAGTAACCACTTCGCTTAGTTTCGGTAAGTTCAGCTACTTTGGCCTACTTAGGGGGTGTTTACAAATGACTGAGCAATCCGCCAGCCTGGGCAGGCAAGATTTTCTGCGTGTGGAACACCCGAATCGGATCAATTGCATCATTTCACTCAGTAATGTCCTATAGAAGATTTATTACTGCTTTCTTTTAAATTCGTAATTTTCATGAATGACGAATGAAAACCATTTTTTATGTTCAGCAGCAATGCTTGCATGTAATACTATATGTTTGCAGTGAAAAAACATTAAAATTGCATTTATATCGTGTGATCAATTTTCCTATAATGCCACGCAGCATGCGTGAGGTGGTACTCGATCAACGATCAACAGAAAATGAGAAAAACGTATCGAAAACCGAACGAAAAGGGACGAAAACATGCCTGCTTCACAATCCACTTTAAAAGTGGATTTTCGGGTGAAGAGGCCCCATTTTCGGTGCATCCGAAAAGCTGATATTTAACTCTATCACACGATTAAGAGAGAGCAAATGCACAAAATTTGCGAGTAATTCATTTGCACGATCGATTCGGGCTTACCCCCCGTAGTTTTCGTCACGCTTGCAAATTTTGACAAATAATCCTCACGTTTTACACACCTTCGACTCTGAACCAGTGGGACAACGCACAATCCCCCCCAATCAAATTGGTGTGCGCAATTGTCGACAGTTAGCAAAAGATCATGCCAGCTGGGGAGTGTTGTTGGTTAAGGCCCAGGTTCACACCGGACTGTAGTGCCACAAGAAAACCTGCCAAAACGAGCTTGAAGCTTCGCTTGTTCGTTCTTCTGTCTGACCTTCTTGTGGCGCTACAGTCCGAAGTGGAACTGGCCTCAATCAACATGCATCCGCAGCTATCACTGATGAGGCTTGTTTTTTTGAGGCCGAGGCGGTACAAGAAGAAAACCTGCCAAAACGATCTTGAAGATTAATTCCGTTTGTTATTCTTCCTGACCTTCTTGAGGCGCTACAGTCCGGAGTGGAGCTAGCCTGCAAGTTGATTGAGATCACTTTCCACTTCTGTGCGCTTGCTCTTACTCATTCGCACTATTTTCTTATCACATCGTGATTCATAACGAGCAAATTAACCGCGTCTTCTTGGAATAACCGGGTTCTAACTAAAGTTGAGTTATAGAGTATTCATTGACCTTGGTTAACCGTGTTGCGGTTATATATGTACAAATATATGCGCAAATGGTGGCATTTATTTCAATTTGTACACAACTTTTGAGTAGTTCACGACTTCCGCCATCATTATGTATAACTTTGAACACCCTCATAGTGCTAGATTGTCCCGTATACCGTGGATTTACTCGATGTGATTGGGTTTGACTTGGCGTATTTCGAATTGCAATGAATGAAGCGATTAAATACGTAGATTTGAAATGGAAGTAAGAGTTAATAAAGTTTATCCAGCATGTGCACATATAATCTTTACATACTAAACAGCGCCAGTATTTAGCTTCGCAACATACATTTCAGGCGGCAATCACGTGCATATTTCATGCTTAGAAAATTTGTGTCCAGGAATTTGTAAGTTGGTGTGCTAAAGTCCGCCGCTTGTACCTATTTTAAGCAATGATGTGGTTTTTTTCCGTCCCGGAAATTCTCATTTGAGATAAAAAATAAAATTGTATTCAGAAAACGTGTTCATTTTCTGTAACCGAAGAAAACTTCGCATACATGGCTCCAAATGCGGGTAAAGAAATTCGACGAACAGATTGTTGAAACAATCACGAGTGATTTCATAGCATAAGTATGCAGTCATATGTGATATGATGCATCAGAAATGGACGCCAGCACAAACGCCAGAAGCCTTGTAATCACATCGACCTACCCACTACGCCACGGCACCCACCTCAGCCAACTTAATGTTCGTAATTCGGGGCAACTAGCTAAAGATTGTTCCACCTGGAGAGGCTTGTTGGTTGAGGCCAGGTCCACGACGGACTGTAGCGCCATCAGAAGAAGAAGAACCCAGCTCCTTCTTGCTTGTGTAACAAAAAAACATATAAGTCGACTTCCTTTAAGTCGAACTCCCTCTAATTCGAATTTCCCTCTAACTCCAATTTTTTCGCCATATTTATTTTGGCTTTCCCCTCATTTTCCATACAAAAACCATCCTCTAAGTCGAACTCCCTCCAACTTGAACTAATTTTGATATCCCGTGAAAATACGACCTAGACTGTATTGTCTCCGATACTCCTGTTCACTTCCGCTCATGCGGATTTTGTACCGTCTTTAGTACAAAACACAAGTCGTTGGTCGTTGTACCAACGGTTGGACAGATTACGTGATCTATACAACAACTGCATCGTGTGTCTTTACAAAACTGTCCGTTTTTGCGAAATTGTGCGGTCACATGCTTTTGAGTATACAACAGCCGCCACATGCAACAGATTATCTGGAAGTTCTATAGTGTGTACTCACACAATTTTTGCAGCGATTTCAATTGCGTTTCGGTTGTTTTAATGGCGGCTTAAGGCTACGGGTAAGTATTACCCTTATATTATTATTATATTTCGAAACTGCTCGAAAATTACTAAACAAAATGCTCGATTTTATGTCTGTGCAGCATGCAACAGTTGAGCCGATAACGGCACACTGCATGTCGGCACAACATTGTATGGAGTATTTCGTAAGCTTCGTTGTGACGCCAACGCCAACGCCATTACAATACTATTAAAAAATATGTATATGATTTTATAAGAGTTTATTTTAAACTAATAAAGTAATAAAACAAACAAAACAACTTAGGCTGGGGTTCGTAAGGCTGTTCATTTTCCTTGACGTTCATGGGCACTCAGATTCAAGCTGTCTGGGCCAAGGGGAAACTTGGTTAAGGCTAAGGCTAAGTAATTTCGAATTGATTTCATAAAAATTGCGGCGCTACAACCCAGATAGACTTGGGACCAGCTTTTCAGCAACCACTCGTGTTGTGCGTGCTATTATTCTCTCACGAGTGGAGCGGACCTACAGTTTAATGCCGACTCCGAAAGGCGAGATTGAGAAGTTTTTTCTAGACAGCTATACTCTTTGAGCATTGTCAGTGACTCGAAAGAGGTGGAACCGTGAAAAAATGTTTGATGTTTTTTCCGAGGTTCGAACCGACAACCTCGAGCGTAGGAGTCGACGCACCTACGCACTACGCCACGGCGCCCACAAATTAACTGCTCGAAAATGACGAAATGCAATGTCGCGCGTAAATTGTATGCAGATTGTGTGAGCTGTATGCCGGCACAACGCAAGTCGGTACAACCATTGAATCGTGTATTTCGTACTTCTGTCTTTGAATCATATTCAGCTTTGTCAACAAATTGGCTGTACTTTTCGTGTTTAACAAGGTTTATGTACCTAACGTGTGCCTTTCCTTATGAATCTGCTTAAACCAGTTTACCTACATGGTCGTAGAGAACTTGCTTTAATTTGCAGTGCATCAAGTTCATATCGTGGCGGAACCATGTCCAATTTTGCGTAATTCATAAATTGCGGAGACATGATCTCACAAGAATTCCTTGATCAATTTTGTTAGGTTAGGCGTAGAGTCTTACCTAGACCAATCTTGGTCCAAAATGCTAAGGTCTTTGTGCAAATTCTCTTCCAAATAACGAAGTTAGTAACATTTAATCTTAGTGTCGCAAAAAGCTGTTATTTTTCAGTGGAAACAAAGTCAAAGGAAAGAATTGCTTTCTCCAGTTTATCTACTTCTTTTGAATTTGCATAAGGTCTGGAGCCAAGAAATACGCTTAAAAGGAACAAACTTATGCTTATGCAATTCAATCACAATTGACGAAAGTCAGTAGACAAAGAAAGGGAAAATTAGAGTGAATGTTCTAGCAAAAATTGTTATACACTCATGTGTACATGTATCAGAGATAAGGCTAACCGCTGTTCACTCCAAAAAACCTCAAACAAAATGATATGACATTAAACAACTGTTCGTATGCATCATTAAAAATGCAAACTATCTGGAAATTCCAAATTCCCTGTCGCCAATCGAGCCAACATCACGTTTTCTCTAAACAGGTGACAGTGAAATGCGAATAGAGTGAAAGATCCCCACAACAAACATTCAACAATTGTAAGCTGACAATGGGAACCCATTATACACACCAGCATTATTGCCAAAACAGAAGCAAAAGAATGTGCACATACATCGCTATGTACTCACCACATTTTCGACGGTAATTGCGGTTGAAGCCGAGAAATTAAGACTACTCTACTTTCCCTTGGTCTTGCATGGTTGCCCACTGCTGTTAACAAGATTTGATTTTGGTTCAAAGTCTTGAAAACGACACCCAAACACTAAATGCGATTTAATTTAATAAGTCATATAGTCAAGACAACGATTGTTGCAGTTTTTTTTCTTCGCACTGTTTGATCGTAACAATAAAATATCCTGACCCGAGTGAATTAATAGCGAAATGCAATCTGTTATGGATACATAATCGACGTGAATCATATAGACTGCATATGTATACAGTCTGTTCAATCAAATGACGTTTCAAGTATCTTCTTTTCGGGGGTGGGAGTAGAATTAATCTATTTCAAGGTGAAACGGAGAAAAAATCAATATCAAAACATTACTTCGAAGAGAACTTTAATGCGTACAGAAAAATGCAATTTTCATCACTACGAAACACTTGACTACAATTTTTTCTTCAAACATTCAAATTTGAGGCAAAAAATCGATAAATATTTTGTAAAATACTTACCAAAGGAGCACTAGGTAAAGCTTGACCATCATTGGCGACCATTCCCAGTGGCAAAGGGATTTTTTCAGATTTCTTTTCATTCGAGGGCTTTGTTAGGATCGTCATTTTGACTGATTTTGTTAATTTAGATTTGAAAATACAATTCAATTGTATTCTTAAGTTGTACAAATTGCTAATGAAATGTTGTAGAAAATTTGATATTCCTTTTTCTGAGTTTCCTGCTACGCGAACTGTTGTGAAACAAATAAGTTCGATATTTAACTACGGAATGAACCGAGTAATTGCAATTGAGTGAACTTTTTTCCTCTGTAAAATGAATGCATCCAGGTACCGTGGTAGGAAGATGAATTCAATGGACGCGACTGAAACTGCATTCAGATGTAATTTATGGCTGTTTTCAAAATAAATTTTAAATTATTTTTTTTTAGGAAGAAATTTTAAAATTGAACACTCTAGGTCGTGTTCTTTGATATTATTGACTGAAAAGATTTAAGTCGAGAATTTGTCAAGGTTAAACGATATCCAGCTTAAAAAATGTATTCTTTGAATTTTCTAACACAGCCCGGACACACATCATGAACATTTCATAATCAATGAAGGATTTGAAAACATTATTTACAGTTTTGAAAAAAAAAAAGTAATCATTGTCACGTATTTTACGTAATTAATAATATTATCTCATACAAACTTTGCCACGTCATGTATTTACATATTTAACAATATAACTTCATAAAAACCACTCACTACTTCCTCTGTGATTACTCTTTGAACATGCTCAATGATCAAAGTGACATTTCACCAGCTGTTTGTTTCAGGGGTTTTTGACATTTCTTCTGTTGATATAAAAATAATCCCAGTCATTCGATTATGGAAAGATAACAAATATTCAATTCGGAAAACTCTTTACAAAATCAACTGGGGAAAACATTAAAATATGGCAGAAGGAGCAAACTTTGCCCCGAATCTTCAAAATGTGCCATCAATTTTTGAAATATCAGCTGCGGAAGTGCTTGACAATTTGATTTATCCAGCATTTTCGAGGATTTTTGACTATCTTGGTATAAAGTTCAACTTCAGAATTGGTACAACGAATATTTCCGAAGACATATCACCGCTAATCACAGTTTTACTTCAGTATTTGTATTTGAAAAAGCGTGGTGGTTCGTTTGGTGAAAGTTTCTATGGTATGCAAAGGATATCTTCGGCCACTGGGGAGGTCCTTTCGCACAGACGACAACTAGTCTCAGCCTCAATCCTCGCATTGATGCCATACATTGAGGGGAAACTAAAGCAACGAAGCACAAATCATGAAGAAACCAAATTCGAAGAGTACCTCATTAAATGTATGCACATCTACAGAGCGTCCAAAGCCGTGCACACATTCCTCTACCTGACCAAGCATTTAGCGTGTCATTCTCCGATATTTCGGATTCTCGGCATCACACTGAGATATCCAAAAGAACCACTGAAGGAAGACAAATCTACGCTCATGGTCTTGAAGCTCCTAGAAGTGATGGCTTTCTTTCTGCAATTCATTCAATGGTGGTATTCTAACAAGCAAAGACAGAAAATCGGTGGCCTGCAAAATCCAGGGCCAATGGAGAAGAGTAAGATGTCTGGACGTCTGCATCCGAATGGCGAGTGTCCGATCTGCTTGCAGAAGATATCCAATCCGACGGCGTGTGCGGTGTCTGGATATGTTTTCTGCTGGAAATGCATTGCAAACCAAATCAAAGAGAAGAAGAAATGTCCTGTGTCCGGATATCCAATTGGCATTGAGGATCTAGTTAGAATCTATGAGAGTTAGTCAAAATTAGTGCAGTAAGACGGTTCGTGGGGTCAATAATAATAAAGAAACGATCATTTTTACAAACTATGTTTGTGTTGTATATTTCCAATATAAATTAAGTAAAGTGTGCTATCTAGTCTAAGACTGTACAAAATAAAGTCCGTTCTCCCAGTCGAACGCTAGCGCGCGCCCGTAAAAGTCCCAATACGCAGTCATATGGTAACCCATATTTGTCAGCACCACAATGTACTCGAAGAATGCAAAGTACGTGTAAACTGTAACGATGAACACGATTAGTGATTATGATTGATGTAAATGTTGACATAATTCTGTTCACCTCCTGCTTCGCAGTGATTGTTGTGACGTACAAAGCAATATCCAGCCAAGGCGAATGCGATAAGGTTGATAACAAACAAATTTCGTTTGCATTTCAAGGAGAGTTCCTCTTGCCTCGTTCGCGTTGTCAATTTCTTACCGTTTTTATCGAGAAAATATGATATGAACATATATATTTCGCTCGTGGCAATAAACAAAAGAAAACAAAACTTGTGCATGTCATAACTATCACTTGAGGTCCATAGGGATAGGCCTAGCAGCGCAAAATTCTCTACCACATTGAGCAGACATGCTAAATGTGCCAATGGCATGTAATTCATACGAATTGATTCGTTGTAATACTCGAGATACATCTTGGCTACGCCCAGACGTGGCAGAAGATGCAAACAAATTGCTAGCTGCCATACAAATCTTTGTGGTTGATAATTTCCAATTGCGGCCGATATGGACGGAAGGTAGTTGGGGACATCACAGTGAGTAAAGGTCGATCGTTCAAAAAAGAACAATACTGACCAGACGACACAGAATATAAAACTTAACAACGGTAAGCAGACAACGTATACAGCAAAGCGACCAAATGAAAATTGAATTCGCTTCGGTGAGTTGAGGCGTTCGTACAGGGGTAGCATCACTGGTTTTAGCGATCGTTATGATGCTTTGATTATGTGGATTATATGTCAATTTTTTCCTTAAATAATTACATTATAAAATATGCATTTAAACAAAAAACTTCTCTTTTCTTTTTTCTTTTTTTTCTCAGTGACAACGTCGTGTAAACAAGATGTTTTAATTACTTTCTCGCAAAATTCTCTGTCACCTTTGACACTTGAAAACATTTGGAAAAAGAGACTCGTTCGTTCTGAAATGAATTAGTTCTGTTGATTTTTTTATTTTGTTCCTCGGACTTATTTTTGATTTGTTTTGATTTTTGTTTATTTATTCATATTTGTGGAAAGATACGAGTTATTAAGACATATGTATGCTGTCCTCTTAATATAAAGGATCGTGCGACATGATGACTGCCTGCATCGGATCATATTATTCAGTAGGTTTTTGTTCGTCAGGAACCGATAAGATTTCCTAAATTCTCAAACCTGCCGCACTCTATGGATGGACACCCTCGGGAACTTTTAGCTGATGAAGCAGCAAGGGAAACCTTGGATAAATTTAGTTAGTCTTGCATCTTACGGCTTAGGAAATATATCGGTGCTCCTCCAACGAAAGAAGAGTCCGTGTCTGATTTATTTGAATGAATTGCTGGGCTAAACCTTGATTGGCGTTCGAATTTTTTGTAGGTTTCCGCGAGGAGAATCCTTAGTTTATGTCATTACTCTCATTAATAACAACATTAGTCTCAACCTAGCTTAAAAATTATTCTCTAACTCTCTTAAAAACGTAATGAAATATTTTTAAATAGACTTGCTCAAATTCCAATAATTCAAAAGCTGGTTTTTAAATAATTTTAGTCTTAAAAATATAAGCTCCAAGTGTTCTAATGCGAGACACCAATTTTAGGGCTAAATCCATAGGCATAAGGGACACTGCATATGAATGAATGAATTTTATGAAAGAAATGTCATTCATCGCATGTCAAATCAAACAGATCATCTGATTATGTCAAACTGTACCATATAATTTTGCCAAAGTCAAAAATTGTTGATGCAGTTTTTGTTTGCAAAAAAAAAAAACACATTTTATTTATTATTTATTACCAATGAATTTTTATAAGTTTTCTTAAATGAGTGCAGAAAAGAAGCGTGTACCTGCATGTGAAACTACTCCGAAAAGTTCACTAAGCAAATCAATGAAAAAATCATCGTCCAAATCTCGTTCAAAAACCCCCAAATCAGATAGTAGCAAATCCAGTTCTAATGGGCAAACACCCACAAGTTCGACATCATCTACAGCATTTTTAATTCAAGATCCTCCAACAACACCAACATCAAGTATTGATACTCCCAGGGAAAGAGTAAGTTGCAATGGAATTTGTGAAACAACAATTTTTTGATGAATTTTGTCGGTTTGTTTGTAGATTCATCCCCGAGGCTATGCTGCATTCGGGGCGAGGACAATCAAAATAATATGGGAACAACATGATACAAGTGATACAGATTTGTCAATGGACTTATTGCCCATTCTGGCTGAAGATGTCTCCTATAAAGTCTGGGAATTGGCTAAGGTAATGCTGGCAGTTTGTCATTCCTTTCTTTTCATGGACCTAATTGCGTTTTCAGAACATTAAGACGTATTCAACACACAGTGGGGGAATGGTGACAAGTGATCTAGTGAATGAGGTCATTAAAGACAGCGACTGCCCTCCGATTCTTGGATCAATGGATACCGAGTGGGACCGAGTGGAGTACGATGGCAGTTTTTACTTTAATTCAGTGAGTTATCAATCACACAGGGACGCTGAGAGATGGAGAACTAATCTCTTTGTTCCTTAGGACAGGGTAATTGAGTTGCGAAGTGAGTACCAGAGAGATGTGCAGATAACGATGCCAGTGGATGTTACATTCAAGTGCACGTGGCCGATTCAGGGAGGCTGCAGGGATCTGATGCAGGCGTTTATGCAGAGCATATTTCTGATCACCCTCGGAGGGAGTGATCATGATTTCGATTCTATTCGGCAGTCTGTGTACACCGCTCCTTTCATTGGAGGCTGTTACCGGGTGCTCCTTTTGAAGATTATTCAAACTTTGGCCTTCAAACAGACGAACCACGTGAAATATCGTTGCTGGCGTTTAATGCAGACTCTGGTGCAACATCCTTGTTGCAGAGATATCTACTGCCGTGAGGAATACTTTCATTTGGCGGAGATATTCATCTGCCAACTGCTGGATACGTATGAAGCCATCCCTGAGGCTGTTAAAGAAGAGGACGAACATGATGAACCGAAAGCTAACGGCTCACCGATTGATGTCGACGCAACACCCGAGGTGACAGAAGTAGTTGAGGAGATTAAAGTCGAAGACATCAAAGTTAGCGAGGAGGAAGCCAAATATCAGACAGAAGGTGGAGAGCACGTCGCAGACGACACACAACACACGGAACAAGTGTACCGACTTGAGAAGGACGACGATGGGGATGCGAATATCGCTGAGCAAATGGAGGGCATTGGGTATTCGTCATATACCGCCGACAAGGTCGACTTGGACCTAGTCGACGCATTGTGTGAGACAATCGGCCTGATTGGTGCTACAAATGAGTTTTTCAACACGGAGTGCATGCACCTCATCCTGAGGAGGTTGGAGAAATTCTTTCACGACCGACGGTCGTATTCGGACGAAGGTTTGTACGTTTGATAGAGACTCCTGAATAGCCTTGAATTCTTTGGGTTTTTGCAGACTATGAGCTGATAAGTCGAGCTGTTCGAGGGTTGTTCGCTCTGGGAGAGTACGCCTTCCGGGAGTTCATACCATTCATGTCGAAGATTGAGCTGATCGATGCGGAGAATTTGCCTGATTATTTGCGTTTAGAATTCGCGGTGAGACTTGCGGTTTCGGATGATGAATGTTCACTCTAAAGACACCCATTTCTTCCACAGCGCTGTGCGATTTTTCTCCGCGGTCATGACGACATCTTTCTCTACGAGTGGCTCAGCGAAATGTGTACTTACAGATTGCTCCCATTCATGACGCACTACGCACGTAAGCAGACTGTGGACCCCATCCCAGATCTAGTTCCCTGAAATTCCCTCCCTCTTTCAGATTACCATCAAAAGCTGATGAGACGACGCCACCTTAAGCGACGAGCAGCGACATTCAACATCGTCCCCAAAGTGACTGCTAAGCGGATCACACCACCACCGGCAAAATCCAAAAAGAAGGACCACCCAGCCATCGAAGACTTCTTTCCAAATCGCGGGAGTATTTCAAAACCACCACAAGCCATGCGCTTCAAGTTCGCGGGGTGCCGGCAGATCCCGATCAAATCCAAGCCCAGTCGATCTCCATCCACGCCCACCGACACAAACGGCACGAAACCCAGCGATTCCCTCAAGGACATCATAATCGCCCGGCGAAAACTGTTCAAACCACTGACAGACGAGCGCAAATGTGTTCCACTGAGCAACTATCACCTCCTCACCATAAAATAAAGAATTCCCAGCTAAACTTCGGCCTTAACTTTATTGACTATCACTAAAATGCGGGTTCCTCCACTCCATACCGCTTCATCTCCTTGACTATCCTCGTCTGGATTATGTTTGTTATGTTCGCATTGACGTTCGGCAGCAGGGACCCCGTTCTCGCGGCGTGCTCAATCTTCTGGACGAGATTGATTTCCCTCTGGCTGGAGACAAAGTTCGTGACCAAACACCTTTGCTGGCCTCCGACTCGGCCTATTCGCCCGCAGCGGTGTATGTAATCGGAGATGTGTAGTGGAAAATCGAAGTTGATGACTTGTCTGGCACGCGTTGTGTCCAAGCCACGGCTTCCCATGTCCGTCGTCGCAAGGACGTCAACCTCCCCGCGTTGAAATTGCTCAAATCTCCCCTCACGGATCTTCCACAACATGTCTCCGTTCAGATTGAGGCAATTCACTCCGCTGTTGTTCAGGAACATGGACACAAAGTCACTCGTGGGCGACCTGTTGCCGAACACAATCACTGGTCGTTTCTTGCTGATTTCCGACTTGACTATTGACAGCACTTGAGCTGGTCGATCGGATTTGTTCATTCTCAGGAATTTGTGGGTTATGTGCGGCATGATGCGGTGTAAATTTGGACTGACCACCTGCTGGAGAGTCTCTACGTCGATAATGTTTTCCAGCAGTTGCTTGATATTCGTGGGCATCGTGGCTGAGGCGAGAATCATCTGTGTTCCAACGGTTTTATCGTCCTGCATGTGATTTCTGTGAAACTGAACATATTTTTACTGATTAGAGAAGATTCGCACGAGATACACACGCACGACTTACCGGGAATCGTTTGAGGAAGTAGCAGAGTTTGTCTGAGAAGCTGTCATCCAGCAAGGTATCGGCTTCATCGAGGACAACATGCCGAACAGCACCCATCCGAAATATCCCCGTGGTGACCAGTTTACTAATCGCTCCCATGCTTCCAACGAGTATGTCAACATCCTCGAAGTCTGGGTTCATCATTCTTCGCTTCGTATTGCCGCCCAAGATAACCTTAACCTTCAGTCCAGTTGAAGCCCCAAGTTTATCTGCGATATCTCCTATCTGCATCGCCAGCTCTCTTCCAGGAGTTAAGATCAGCGCGAGAGGAGTGTTAAGGTCCCTCTTCTCCGTTCGATGTTTCCTTTCAAGAACTTGCTGCACAATGGGCAGGAGATATGCAAGAGTCTTGCCGCATCCAGTCTCAGCAGCGATCAGCACATGATTGCTTTCGTGTACAACCGGAATGGCATCGGATTGAATTTTCGTAAATTTCGTGATATCCAATTGAATTCTAAGATTCTCTAGCAATTTATCAGACAATTGAACGGTTCCCTGCAGACTTTCGATACTGAGTTGCTCCCGAAAGACGTCGCCTTCGTCTACGGAGGGATGGAGTATAAAGAAATCACCCTTTGATCTTCGATGCATCCATCCCTTTGAAGCGAGAGGTATGGCGCCGAATTTTGCTTCGATTAAGGGCTGTCCATAAGGAACATTGAGTTCAGGTTTCTTGCACTCTATCAGGGGTAATTTTTTTTCTGGTTTCGGGCGTTTTGGAACTTTGACAGCTGGCGCCGCTGCTGAGTAAGTTCGCCAGTAGGGACTCCGAAGAGTGTTTGTTATATTCCGCAACATTTAAAAACACATTTAGAATAAAAATCGAAGGAGCTAAAATTCACTCATGTATAACTTGCGGGTGAAGAAATATTTGCACATTTTAAGGTTATATTTTTGTTTGAAATGTCATTTACAACCGAGACTCGTTGAATTGACACTTGGTGGCACTGCCAGCTGCATGAAATTATGTGAGAGGTAGAATGAATCCATTTGTATTACTGAGTTGGAAAAAAGTAGGAAAAACAGAAACCCACAAAAGTAAGTTGGTTCTGTTTCTTATAGTACGTTTACACCGCACTCCAAATTTAACATTTCAGGAAAAAAAAATTCGAAATCCAATTTTGCGTTCCCACTGCAACTTCAGCATCTTAAATGACAACTAGTGTCAGAATTCGTTATTGGATATTTTTTCCTGATTGGAAATCAGAAGTGGTTGAACCATTTAGCGTGTTATATTAATTTAATGATGAATTTAAGTGCATATTGAATATATTGCTGACTCAATATAGAAGTATGGAGATCGCGTTGAAACTCGAAGTTCTCAACTAAATGTTGAATTTGGGTGCGGTGTAAACGTACTATTAAACGCACTGATCCGGGGGGGGGGGGGGGGCAAATAAGAACACCCTTCGAATTTTATTTTTTGGGGGTTTTATTGCCTATTGACGCGAAGTCATTGAGGCACAGCACCACGTAGCGGGATATTTTGCCAAAGGAATATAGAATTCTGACAGATCGTAAGCAGGAACAAATTTCCATAGAATCTTTCAATTCGGTCGTGATTTAAAACGATATTATCTATTAGAAAATAAATGCTTTTAACTACAGTAAATGTTTTAATGTTGAAAGCATGTACCAAAGTCTGGATTTAAGTGGTTGTCAAGTGATTATAAGAGACAGTTCAAGTATAATAGTGCTTTGAAAAATGTGAAAATTGCACTTGTGGCAAGAAGAAATTGTTGTTTTTTCTTCTTTAATACAGCGTTTGTTTATTTAATTGATCAACAAACACAGTTTGCATTATGTACTAGTCACTTAAAATTCAATTGAACATGAAAAACATATAAAATTTCCTCGAACACACGTGTTTTTCTTGCATTTTTCAAGGCACAATTGTGTATAACTTATCACTTCTAAACACTTCACAACCAACAATACCAAAAGGAACATATCTTTACTCGATATTCCATAATAAATTGTATTTGAAACTAACAATTTTATGTTAGCTTTTACAAATTTATTTCTCCACCAAATTTCAAGATTCAATATAAATTTGTTCCCGCCGTTGAACTGTCAGAATTCTATATTCCTGTGTAGCTACCAAAAATTTCCGCCAGAAGTACTTCAAGTCGTCAATAATGATACTCACGCTTTTGTGCCTCTCCTACCGGTCACGTCGTTTCCGTCTCGATCCACAAATGAGTAATACCGACAAAGATGACGATGTTTTAAAGATTTAATGACTTCCCTTCAAAATTACCGACAGAGAGCGCTGAATTCGCTTCAGAGACGAAAACGACGTGACACTTGATAGAAGAGGGTTCAGAGCGTTTACAATTTCAAGAATACGAAATATTAGATTTATGCAACACCCTGGCAGTGTGGTCTATAAAGTCGTTGGTCTCATCATATGTCGCGTAGTCAACCCAATTATTGAGAACTCCTAAAGAAAGCTTGGTTCTAGCTTTTGGCATTTCAGCGTCGATTAGTTGGAAGAGTTGACTGAGGACTGAAGTGGAACGAGAACGGAAGGAGTTAAAGGGTATTTTTGGTGGCCAATTCGTACCCGAATTCACTCATTTTAAGGAATCCATCCAACTGACTTGCCTTCTACCGGGACACCATGATATCGACATCCTCGCCATGAGCCTCGTGGCTCATTCTAGAACACCAACTAAGGAAAACAAACGAGAAACTTTTTCTCCGTGTATTGTGTGGAGATGAGGAGTGTCTGGCTCACGTCCAAATGCTTCCGAAGTTCTTTCAGGTTCTTGTATTGCTCTTCTGTTTGCGCCTGAATCTGGAACATCTTGTAGTTGTCATAGCGAATTCGCTCATCGGCTGCGCCAACTCATGAAAGGTAATAATGCTTTACGTATCACCAGTTCATTCGCGCGCTCTTCAAACGTCGTTACAGTTTTCTTAACGGATTACTGATGGCTTCGAAGGTTTTAATGTAATCAGCGTATTCCAGCGTCTGGACTAATTTCTAAAGGTAACCCTAAACGACGAACATGCTCGCCGAACCTGCTCGTTTGCGTTATCCCCTAAACGGCGAACACATTAGGCGAGCATGTTCGTCGTTTAGGGCTACAGCATCACAGCATCACATCACTTGAGTCATGGAAGCTGCTGAAGAATGGCTTCAAATTAGAAGTGACGTTTGGACCCTATACTGTCAGTGGTTTAATATCGCGTTCAATTTGAATCCAAAGACAATGACTGTGAGAATGTGAACCAATTTGTTTCAGATGACCACGTTGCCATTTCCCTTCTTAATCCGTTGGCATAAATTGCATGCTTCGTTAAGGACGAAGCCTGATTTAGTTGTCACTAGACTATTTATGTATTTTGGCCTTAATTCATGGCTGAAAAGTACTGCATCCCATTCACAAAAATGTATCTATATGCACTTCAGAATTTTCCCTCACTCCCAATGCAATTAAAATTGATGACCGTTAAATCAGGGCTTGCATGTGTGCTGCACCACACGATTCACCAAAAAAGGACTCGTGCAGCATGCCAAGCGCAGAAGGATAGCAAGTTTCCCAGCATCCTTGAGGGAATTCACAAAAAAAGAAGAACATAACTGAACCCGAATACAATATGTATCGACGTGCATCAGTGGGGAATCACATTTCACTCAAATATTTTGCAGCAAAATTGACTTATTGATTTGGGTTCGGTTTGATTTAATTGACGGATGAGGAGGAGAAGGGGCGTGTTCGCACAGCCCATAAAGTTTCGGTACACGAACAAGGTCAAGCCTTGAGCTTGATTCTGGCCAAAAATAGGATAAAATATTGCGGGAGAGTAACGACATGTTTACGAGAGGTCGTATATTTTCCTTGACGAAAGTGGACGGCGGTATAAAGTGAACGTTCATAACTATAAATGACCAGCGAACGTGATGGAGACGTGAGCCGGTGAATTCCAGTGGATCTCCCCTGCGTTGGGTCGTAACAATACTATTTTTAACAGGCCTCCTAAAATATGCAGATGGTATCGATTTTATTGCCTGTTTCTGGGAGATGTCTGGGTGTAGACGTCTTCGGAGTGATTTGTGGGAAAATTCTGCTTTTGGAGAAGTGGGATAATCCCGCAGAGTGAAGTGAGAAAGTAACAGGAGTAGTGCTAATGGAAGGGGGTTACATTTTGGGTTTATTTTTGCAGACTGGAACAGTGATTAATTGTTCAATGAACTTGAAGCTATGGTGTCGGGTGAAAAACGTGTTAAGTTGTGATCCACTCTCTTCTTCTTTTTTTTTCGGAAGATTTTTGAAACTCCGCACTGGAGCACTCAGACTCAAAACTGGTCCATTGTACTGCCAGGTAGCAACCTACCCCAGTGCCGTTAATTTGATCCCCATGGCAAATGCTGACTGGACCAGATTCGATTTCACTGGGACTCGAACCTGGGACCCCTCTAACTCGAGGCAGGCACTTAACCAACTGCGCCATCCAGTCGTATTTCTGCTGTAGTTGGTTGTCATCTAAGGATTCTATTTCGCAGTTGCTTAACGTGGGAGCAGATTTGATTAAAGTTGACACTAGTTTGCTGAAATTGGGGGAAAGAGGTAGAGAAGAGAATATTTTTCACCTTCCTTGTAACTTACCAGTTCTCTCAAGCGGAAGAAAATTGCTTTTAAAAACTTTATCATACGAAGATTTGGATCAATTTTGAAATTTGTACTCTCCAATAGTTTATCAAAAGCAACGAACGGGTGCGTCCATGTACATTATGTCTGTTGACATTGCCTTTGACATCGGGACTCTTTGGTCAGACTGTAAAACGAGTGGCCATTGAAGGCTTTATTCGATATTCAGCTCAAAAAGCCAACCACCCTAAGCTTCTCGTTGGCAATAGATTCCCATAAACAAAGTCATCCAACAAATGACTGGCCGCCTAAGCCACTGCAGCAGTTAACGAGCGCCACCTATCGCCACCACTCAGTCTGTAAATTACCTATTAAACATTTATCGATCCAATGTCAACATCTAACGTCCTCCAGAACATGCCCTTTCGCACTTCCCAAGGACCCCAGAAAGTGGCACACTCGTCCACACAAGGACGACCGATGAAAGTGTGCCATCTTCGATCACACAATCAATAGTCCACGGCAAACGTCCGATGCTTGCACAAATACAGGGCAAAGACGGTTGTCAATCGGCCGACTGTCCTCCCCGCCGCATGCGACAGCCTCCAATGTCAACCTGTCCGCCCAGGTGCAGCGCTATTGAGTTGAACACCTCGCACTTGTGTGCTGTGCAAGCAGCCTCTGCAACACATTCGCCTGTCGGCAGTGGCAAGGACAAGGTGTCCTGCTCCTCTGGCCCCAGGGAGATGCTCCATCGGAAGTGCAGTGTGCCAAGTGTAATGCAAAATTAATTGAGGCTTGGGGGCTTATCCAGCAATCACCGCCCTCCGTGCGACATTCACAAGAGTTGTAGAGGTCCTGCCGGTCGCCTCGAAAGAGCATCGAAATAACGAAGATGAAATCTAGTCACGTTTCCGTTGTGCCGTCGCCAGCGACGCTGACGGTGACGGTGACGGTGTCAACGAAAATCGCATCCTTTCCGCCCCCATCCAGCATCGATTTTTCGCTGTCCTCTTCTGTGTCGTCCTCATAACGCCCTGAGCACCTCTTCAGAGCGCGCTTCGATTTTTATGACATAATTATGCAAGGATCCATTGTCCGCCGTGAATTCAATTAATAACCTTAAACTACATTTCACTGTTTGTCTATGGGCGGCGCAGCGTGGGTCGAAGCGGCAGGGGCTGGGGGGGGAGTGGAGGGGGTGGCTCAGAAGAATGCAAATTAAGCAAATTTAAGTTTGCTGTTGTGGATGATTATTGCCGTCGTTACTGTCTGCCGCAGCAACAAAGCAGCTTGTGTGCCGAGACTGTGAGGGTGACGATTGGCCGTGGGGCTTTCCAGCAATAAGCTGGTAATGGACAGTGATTTAGACGATGTACGGCAGATGGAAGGGACGACAAAGTCTATTGTGACATGTTGAGAGAGATGAGAGTTTGCTCCTTGCAGTTGCACCACCAGAGGTGGGGTTAGGTGGAGGGACGTGGAGGAACGTGGCTATTTTCGCAGACTCTTCTCCGTCGCGTTATCCTTGGGGGGTTTTGCATTTATTTGAGGACATTAAAGTTGTTCGGGAGAGAATCTATTCTTGCAGTGGTTTGGTTGGTTTTATAGCATGAAATTGAATAGACGGAATATAACGGTTTTCATTGGGTGCAGGGATGAATTGAGAGTAGATTCAGGAGAAACATTGTGATGGGTGACTTCCTAATTTATCAGGTTCCTTCTTATTCAGAGACTCATCTTGGGAGTGTCAATTCATCAAGGACACGGATTAGAGTGTTTGTGAGTTGGCAGCGCCATTTTGATGGAATCACTGCTTCACTTGGAAGTAATTGAAGCAAACAAGGGGATTTGCCTTTAACTTAGCAGACTCCGAGGAATATTGATTGGAAACTACGCCACCGGCTTCAGTCCTGTAGAGGATGGGGTAACCAGCGGGATCCGAAATGACTACATGCCACACATTTTTTTGGCTTGGATGTCATAACCTCAAACTTCTGCTGGCTTCCTTTTTAATTTGACTCTCAACCAATCGGTTTCGCCCAAACTGGGGACGGATAATATGTGGTGGGAAGGGATTTGAGAATGTGATTGTTTCTATGGGATGATTCATCACAAAAGAGTAACCACTAAGGAGACACTGTAGTCCTAGCAGAAACCTACGAATAAATCCAAACTGGAACTCTCCCACAAGGACTCTGTTAAAATTCCTTGTCGATATGTGGCATTTTACAATGATAATAAAACAGAAAATGTCCACGTCTAAGGCTGCGGCCACGCAACGAACGACGAGCGATTGAGCCATTGTGTGACGAGCGATTGAGTGACGAGCGATAGAGCGACGAGCGATTGACCGACGAGTCTGAGCGATAGGTGGCCATTTACTGAGCGTCATCGCTGAGCGATTAGTTGCGAAATTTTCAAATTCAGTTCGTCGTAGTCTTTTAGTTGAAAGTCGCGCTCATATGAATATTCCTCTGGCTGTCGCAGATTCGCTTCAGTCGGATCTGGAACAACTGTCTGCTCTACAAATATCATCATTCAAAAAAAAGAACTACAAATGTGTCCAACTTCATTAAACTGCTTTTCGGTGACATTTTTATTTTTACAATCCTTGTGGCTGTCCTTTCATAGAACTGGGCGGTTTTGAACAGCTTTCTACGTTTTGTTTCTCTATGTTCTTATTTCGTCGCTCAGCGATCGACTAGAAATTTAAAACAGATCTGGTTGAGGAGCGACATCGCTCTGTCGCTTGAAAAAATCGCAAATCGCTCAGTGCTTACGTGGCCACCTCCATATGATTTCATGTGTTCTAATTTTTTTGCGTCGCTCATTGCGTGGCCGCAGCCTAAGGTGGTGCACCCAAGTGGAGAAGGACCCCAAACATCTTGACGCAATTGGCGACCTTAAGAGACTTGTTGGCTCAGGCCCAGGTCCACCATTAACTTTAACGCCACAAGAAAGACAAGAAAAAGTTGTACGAGACGGTAACCCGAAAGAATTAGAGCACCACATTCGCGTCCACAACCTCCCAGCTGGAATCAATTTTTGAAAGAACCTGTTGTGGGGTACGCCAAACTTAGACAAGTGATTTTCGATCAACTACTTTAGAGGGCATTCCATGTCATCATGCTTTACCGCACGACACAGATGTACATCATCCAGACTCGATAATATTCAGTCGTCAGTGAACTGCATTCGAACTCGGAAATTTCATAAAGACCAGAAAAACGTTAAGAAATTACCAGTGATGTCCTTTTTTGCGTCTTGTAGCTTTCCGAACCTTTAAAATTCTTCATATTTCCTTAGAAAATCATCAAACCCACGATCTCCAAACACTTTCGCATCCAAAAATAGACAAAATTTTGAAAATCCGAGAAATGTATATTTTTCACCAAAAAAATGTTTGTTGTTTCATCTCGCATCGTTTCAAGCTCGCTGAACTTACGGAAATTATTAAAAAGTACTAGTTTATCGAAAATCCGGCTCGGTTGTAAATACGCAATTTGAATAACGCCGCGAGGTCGGTCGGCATCATGGCTTCAGTGCGCAGGCAATTCATTGCGCCTCGTGGAAGAGTTTGAGCATGAGTTCACAATGTTGGACCTTAAGCCAATGAAATGGAAGAAAACATAGCCGGCGTAGCGGCCAGTATCGAAAAAGATCCAGAAATGTCGATTTGGCACCGATCAGCAGAATTGGACATCGACAGAGAGTCATCCCGGCTTAAGGTCCTACATCTGCTTAAGATTTTGCTGATGTGAGAATTTAAGCCGGTCGACCATAGATGACGCCGGAGTTCGCTAAAGGTAGCCCTAAACGACGAACATGCTCGCCGAACTTGCTCCCTTGCGAACATGGCCCGACACAACGAACATCAAAGCCAACGAACACGACAAAATCGAAATTTTTCGCCAACTGCGAGCGGCTCGCGAACCAGCCCATACACGACGAAAATGCTGCGAGCACGAGCAAGTTCGGCGGACATGTTCGTCGTTTAGGGCTACCTCAATTGGGTGCTCAAAGTGTTGGCCAGAGATCCGGATTTTGGACAAAAAATCTTCTTTTCGAACGAGGCCAATTTTTGACACAACGGCAACAAGCAAAATAGCCGTAATTGATGCGAATACAATCCAGAGGTGTTCGACCAAGCATCAATCCATACGCAAAGATTGACTGTTTAGTGCGGTTAACGGCATGGTGACATCTTTGGACCTTGTTTGCTTCGAAAGGAGAGAACGTTACCGTCACGGGTCTTGGGTATAGAGCGATGTTAACCAACTTTCTGTCTTCAGAGTTCGACAACATCGATACATACGAGCTATGGTTGCGACATTTTGGCGCTACATACGATACAAGCGACGCAACGCTCGAAGTTGTGAAGGAGAATTTTTGGCGATTGGGTCATCTCACGGCAAGCGTTCATCAAATGGCCGCCAATCATGTGACTTGACACAACTCAATGATTTTCTCTGGGGCTATCTCTTTGATCTACGCCAACAAGCCAACAACCTTGGACGAGCTCAGGGCCAACACTCGAGACGCTATTTCCGGAATAATGCCGCACGTATTGGACCGAATAATCAAAAGTTGGACCAATCGTTTGAAGCACTACCAGCAAAGTCGAGGGAGGCACTTGAATGATGTGCTATTTCATACATAATATGAACGTTACTTCACGGCTCCACCTCTTTCGAGTCACTGACAGTGCTCAAAGAGTATAACTGTCTAAAAATAGCTTCTCAATCTCGCCGTTCGGAGTCGGCATTAAACTGTAGGTCCTCTCCACTCCTGAGAGAACAATAGTACGCACACACAACACGAGTGGTTGCTGAGAAGTTTGGCCCAGGTCCACCTCGGAATATAGCGCTCCATTATTATTATTGTTATTATGAACGTAGCTTCAAAAGAACGGCAAAATCAATTTTGTATATAGCACCCTATACCCAAAGCAGATCACACATTTGGTAGGGATCACCAAATACTTTGGAGCTCGGTATATTCTCAAAGAAATCGCTTTATATTCCAATTTGCAGTTGAAACGAAAAAAAACTATCCATTTCCAAGTTTAACAGGGTGCACCTAAAACGACAGATGAAAGATGATACAAAGACCAATCCCTTCCGTTTGTGCTCCTCCATTCACTTGTAGGCATGTCCCTCTCGAATTCACATTCAAAACATACCACACATTAAGAACCCACTCTTGTGACAACCTCCCCTTGACCCGGAGCATATTGTGTCCCCGTCCAGCGCGTCACTCATTATCCCTAACGTTCACCTTCAAACCATTCTAGGGCAGTTATCTCCCAATTCTCAGCTTCCACTTATCGTGTTTCCATGTCACCTGCCTTATCTATGACTCCTCACACCCAGGAAGGTGCGCAAAAGTCACCAACCGGGGAGTGGGGCTAAGGAAACACATCGTTTAGGTCTCGGAGTCAATTGAATCTATCCCATTCGTCCGCTCAACACATCTCGAAGATCCGGAGGATGTTTTCCTTTTGAAATTAGATATTCACACATACCGACTGTCCTCTCGCACAAAAGGTTCGTGTTTCTCTATCTCCCTCCTGTCTCCTCCTTTCAAAGCGGCGGATAGATGATTGTCAACTCGGGCAAGGATGAGGGGAAAATTGGATTCATGGCGTGGAGCAAACGAAGCGGTAACAATAAATGTAAACCTTTAAGTAAGTTATGCATACATTCGTCGTATCCTCGGGCATCCCCTTCTCGCATTCACGCCCAGACAAAGGAGACCAAGCTCCTCCAGAAATGGGGAATTTGAATTATCGCCCGAGTATCGCATTGACCCCGTTTAACCTCTCATCACCATCGCCATAACCATCACCATCACCATCAGGATCACTATCCTCATCTTCGTCTTCGCAATCGCTTCTCGGAGTCGTCCTCCACATCGTCTCGGGCAGCTCATTGCTTATCCTGTGCACTCCTAGTGATTTGCATAAAAGGAATATTTATTATTTTCAATTTCAGAATGATGGCGTTTTTCAAATAGACACCCGCACGAACACACCCCGCCGGAGAGCTTTGGGCCATCCCCGAAAAAGGATCAAAACCGCTCAAAACTAAACATGCGAGCATTCCAAATGTGGGCTGGTAATCAATTTGGACTCGGAGGATACAAAATACTTGCAAATTGAATCTAATCTGCCGGTCACGGGCACGGGGGAGACGACGGTGACGACCAGCATCGAGGAAATGGAATTAACTCTTTTGGGAGGCTTTCATTAGGGCCATGCGTCCTGGCGGCGGCACCTTGGTGGTAACAAATTGATTCCATATTTCAAAAGGAATAATTTGGGTGCAAATCTGTGAATTGATTAGACCTTTTTCCTAATTTAAAAGGTGTACCTTTGGGGCTGAATGTTAAGTGAGTTTTCGGTGATTCCCATTCAAGTGTGGGTTTCGGTAATTCCAAAAGTTATGACCGACGGGAGTTTGAGTGAAACTAAAACAATGAGCTGTCCGGATGCGGGGAGTTTGGGGGGGACTGTCGGCATCTGTTTATTCCATAGTTTCGACTGCACAATGGGGGAGTGAGATAATAAGCCTTTTGTTCCAATGTTCAAAGCGGTTCTGTCACAATGCTTAGGCGGTTCACCTTCGCTGATGGTTTTGGGGATAAGGATCCATGCGGGAATATCTTTGCATTTTGACAGGCTTTCATTTCATACAATCTGTGGTAGAGGTGGTGCGTTCCAAAAGGGAAGGTATTTGACAGATTCAATTAGCATTGTGGCGTGTCGCTCTGAAGTGTTTCAGAAAATGTACTAGATTGCAGCAAAAATAGATTAAGCCGGTAGAATTGACACAAAGGATGTGTTCACTGATTCCTTTATTAGAAACGTCATTGAATTCGTTCGAAAAATGATTTGCCAAGAACATGCTGCATTGTGTTTGAAACAGATGTGTATCAAAATGCGTGAGTTAATCGGGCGGCAAAGGCTAAAATGATTTCACTAACTTTGTTTTAATTAAAAACCACGTTTTAAATTTTTATAAAGGCTTTTATTTTATTTGTATGTTACATGTTGACGGTTCTTGAAAAACTGCCTCTGTCGTTAACTATTTGTTTTAACGAAACTTAGCTTACATTTTGATGCTTACAATATGAAAACGGGACTAGTCTGACTTGGACAAACAAATGATCTGACAAAAGGGAATACAAAACACGCTTCGGTCCATATGGACAAAACGCGCCAACAAATAGGGGAATAGACAATTAGGAAAAAGACGCTTTTCGCATAAACAAATGGGAGACTAAGGAATAGGGAAAAACATAGGGAAACGTAAATATGCATCCAAAATGTCCAATTTTAATGACTCTGACACATAATGCAGGCTGAACTTTACCGATGGGTTATGTTGGCTTTGAGGGCCGCTGTGGGTTGTGGTTTATTTGCATAAGCCTGCGACTTCAGCAAACCTCACAAGAAAAAGTCTAACGGGGTCAAATCGCATGATCTCTGTGGAAAGTTCACATTTTCTTCACGTGAGATGACCATGCCCTCGAATCGCTCGTACAGAATTTCCAATGTGGCGTGAGCTGTGTGTCACGTAGCGCCGCCGTCCTGTTGAAACCACATGTCGTTGATGTCCATATCATCCAATTCTGTTCAAAAGAAATTCGTTTTTTCGGCGCAAAATTCGCCCAAGTTGTGGTCTGAGAAATGGACGCCGTGGCGTAGTGGGTAGGTGCGTCGACTCCTACGCTCGAGGTCTAAGGTTCGAATCTGGAAAAAATACTTAACATTTTTTCACGGCTCAACCTTTTTTCGGGTCACTGACAATGCTCAAAGAGTATAACTGGCTAGAAAAAGCTTCTCAATCTCGCCGTTCAGAGTCGGCATCAAACTGTAGGTCCCCTCCACTTCGCACTTCACCTGGGCCCAAGTCCACCTCTGCCAAACTTCTCAGCAACCACTCGTGTTGTGCGTGCTATTGTTCTTTCACGAGTGGTGGGGACCTACAGTTTAATGCAGACTCCGAACGGCGAGATTGAGAAGCTTTTTCTAGACAGTTGTACTCTTTGAGCATTGTCAGTTACTGGAAAGAGGTGGAGCCGTGAAAAAAAATTATTATTATTATAAGGTCACTAAAATGGAGAGGGTGTTTGCGTCGACTCCTGCACTGAAAGTTTGGGTTCGATTCGCTTTCAAGTCACTGACAATGCTCAAAGAGTATAACTGCCGAGAAAAAGCTTCTCAAACTTCGCCGTTCGGATTCATAAAACTGTAGTTCCTTTCCTCTTATGACAGAAGTTTGGCACGCATAACATGAATGTTAGCTAGGCCCAAGTCCACCTTGTGATCGAGGCAAACGCAGGGACATGGCTTAAAGCCGATGTATGAGCCAGCAACCCATGGAGGGTCTGCGTCTGAACTGTAGCAGCTTTATGCTTTCGGACAAGTTTGTGTTTAGACCAAACTGTCTTCAATTAGGGGCCAGTTAGCTTCTATACGAGAAGTTTGATTTTACAGTTCTTTGTCAACCAGAAGGCTGGGCTGGCTGGAATTCAAAGAGTCTGTTAGCATGAGTGTTGGTGTTTCTGCTGTCAATGTGGCACTGTATCTAAAGTCGACAGATCTATGTTTTCCGGACTAGTTCTAGACGAGCTAGACTAAGTTCGTGAGCTGTCTTCTCATCCATACGCCTCTTTTTTTTTTTTTTTTCGGAGGAGTTTTGAAGCTCTACTGGAGCACTCAGACTCAAAACTGGTCCATTATACTGCCAGGTAGCAAACTACTTCAGTGCCGTTAATTTGATCCCAACGGCAAATGATGACTGGACCAGATTCGATTTCACTGGGATTCGAACCTGGGACCCCTTGAACTTGGGGCAGGCACTTAACCAACTGCGCCATCCAGTCGTGTCATCCATATGCCTTTCTCCTACATAAAATTACATTTTTGATGATTTTCCTTTGAGGGCATCAAAAATCAAACCTGTCGTCCAGGTATCGTACAACTTTCGTGTTCATATAGCAAGACTGGCAGTATTTGACTTTTGTACAAAACGATTTTGATCCTTCGAGTGAGGACTTTTGACCCAAGTTGCATCAACAAATCGAACGGGCAGCGGTTGTCAAGGGCGATTTTCCCTTTGATCTCCATCAAGAGAGTTAATTTTTGCTCGACGAAGACAAATTTCTACCATGTATCGTTCTGTTATCTGCCAGATCCAGAGCTCCCCAGACTTTGCGTTGAGAGCTGTTTATCATTAGGCGAATGTAGTCCACGATTATGGAGAAATGCCAGCCACCATCAGTGGACATCATTTTGTTGCATTGAATTTAAGCTAAACCCTGACCCCTAACAGCAAATGGGGACTGGAAGAAGAACAAGAAGAATTTAAGCTAATTTTTTCCTATAATTGTTATAAAATACCATCTAGAATGTTTCTTGAAACAGTCTCTAGCAATTCAGGCTTCTTCTAATGTTATTTGGCGAAATGGCAGCCATTTTCTTTTACTGATGATGTTAATAGAATAGGTCAAGTATTCAGCTCAAGAATTTGCTGCTGCCTTCAAGACAGACCCGATGCCGATGTTGCTGTTGCCCAAATTACTCCAAGCACGACACGTCATTTTCAACAATTTTATATCCAACACATTTTATTTTATTTCTTAAATTGTTTTCCCTCAATTCTAGGGAAATTTTAATTTCTCATACCCAACCCCACTAGGCACTGTTTTGTCAGAAAAGTTTTCTTCATCAGAGAAGTTGGCAAACTCCGAAGAACATCCCCATAAAATCTCTGCTTCTAAAGTTCACTAAACCCTCTCATTGAGACGATGCGATGGGAAGACAAAACGGATGTCCACCCCTCAAGTCACTCCCCATCTCATCATCTTCTTCTACATTTCCCTCCGACATTAATAAGACATGATGGCCCACATTTGTGCCCGCGTGTGAGTGTGTTTTCTGGCCTGTAATCGTAAAACAATTTCCACTTACTCATAAATCCGCTTATCCGCTCCCCCGTTCGCACAAAAGAACAGCAAAATGATGAGATTGATGTCACTGCTGCAGCCTCAGGTCGAGGTATCCTCAGCATCGCGCCCAACCCCCGTTCGGCGCTTGACAGCAATTCACTCTGCTCATTTCGAATGCATACAAATAAATTTATGTGAACACAATGTATCCACTCCGAGCATAATGTAATCCGGCCGACACCGTCGTCGAACCGTCGAACCGTGGAGACATCTAACCGGCAACTAGCAACTGGCAACCGTCGACCGGCAACCGGCAACCGTCAACCGTCATCCGTCGACGGCTATAAGGACATAATTTGACTTTCAGATTTAAGGATACGAAAAAGTGTAACATGATGATGACAAAATGTGCCTAAGTCCCATTGAATTACAAATTTTCGAATTGTCTACAATCGCGTCGGGGTACGACGTCCTCGGAGCGGGTGGTTGAGCTCAGCCCCATTCCCCGCCGCACATGAGCATGTGTCAAATGCAAATGTGTACCCCAACACGGGGCTGCTGTGCTCATCTTTTCCGACGTGGGTTTTTGTTTACAAATCGCAAAATGATAGAGCCCCTGCTCTGGGGACGACGCAAACACATGTTTGCCTTGTCCCTTTTTGGCCCCAGCCACGCTGAAACGATTCGATTCGACAGACGGTGGTGCATGAATTCGGAATCAAGGGACCGACTGGGGACCAAAAAGAACTGCATGCCTTCGGTGAGGTGCTCCAGATGGGCGCTTAAATTTGGTTCACAAATGTGGGAAGGACAGCTCTTGGGCGGTAATCCTTTGATGGGGGGATACTCTCGCTGGTAATTGCCAAAACGATATGATGACGACCGTCGGCGGGGGGCGGGGTGGCGTTCAGTTGATTGGAGGGACACACACCGCTCCGCTTGGGCTAAGGGGGTTTCGCCAAAATTTAATTAAAACTTCTTACTCGTACCAGGAATCAATTTCCTTTCCCTCGCAGGCGGGTCGGGCATGTGATATGTTTCCATTTCAAAACTGCGTTCCCATGGGGAAAGTTTTGCGCCACGATTCCAAGTGGATTTGGTTACGACAACGTGAAATGTGATACACTTTGGAAATTGTTTTGTCTCTTCCTTAAATGTATTAGCGCTCCTCCCGGTGCGATGAGCGAGCAGATTCCCTGGGACTTTGAGGCAGAACTTGGGAGATGCTGTCGGGTGGAAGCCAGGAGGAGCACAGCACGAGATATGAAGTTCATTGAGTATTTTCGAAGGTGATGCAGGAGTTCGATTGTTTTTAGAATTTACATATACAGTCGAGACGGATGGGGCGATGGATGATTCTCAGGGTATCTCCATTGTTCGTATTTCATTTGTGTTTGGGCTGTGCGTAGTTTCGAGGGATTACCTTTGAGCCTGTGACTGTGCAAGTTTCGTGTCAACGAGGAAGAGGAGTTTAGATTGAATTTTGGGAAGATTCAGCTGTGAATTGGAGTTCACTGTGTACATTCGTTTGCCGAGCAGGTTCTGGTTCGAATTCCGCTGTCAGTTGGTTATTCAGATTTTGGGTATTCACAATGTTTTGACCAAAACGTTGCTTTTTCTTGATGACTTACATAACTTGAAGAAAGTCAAAGACGTTTACCTTCATTCCGTAGCAATGGCAAGAACTGACATCAACGCAGAGATCCGAGGGTTGTTCTTCCTGCCAATCGCTTTGGGCTTTCTCTTGCAGAATCGCTTCGAAAATCATTTATGTTGTGCAGAGGGGTGGATCTTGCCAAAAGCGGATGAGAAAACGCCTAGATAATCCGTTTAGTTCTTTTTGATCCAACCCCGCGATCCTTCGCTAGCTGTTTCCAATTTCGCACACCAAATTGGTTGAGGTATGTTCTATTTGTGGTGCCGTTACATAAAGAAGCTTTTGAAAGTGCCAAATGAAAAAATTTGGTATAATGACGCTTTTGAAAGTGTCATTGCGCCGAAATTTTCCATTTGTTCTTTTTTTTTGTAGGACCCAGGTGGCTGCACAATGAACTTACGTTGGTCTAAGTGCATTCTCGGTAAAGGCGAACCACACTAACCGAATCTAACTCTCCTCTTCTTTCATCTTCTGTGGTGAAGCTGGGCCTCAACCAAGAAGTTTCCCCAGTTAGAACGGTCTTTCGTCAGCTATCCCTAACTGCTTACATCAAGTTGCTTGGGGCCCTTCTTCACTCGTGTGAGCTACTTTAAATGTGGGCGTCCTCTGTTGCTTTGTCCCACAGGCTTAGACTCGAAGATAACCCAACCTAACCGTCGAATTGGTTTCTGCAAACAATTAAGATTTCCCGCACCAATGCTTCCGGGCGCACGACTGGATGGCGCAGTTGGTTAGGTGCCTGCCCCAAGTTCGAGGGGTCCCAGGTTCGAATCCTTCTCCTGGTGCCTTCTGTAGACAGATCCTGCAATGGTCTGTGAAGGTTTTTCAAGTGCAGGAACTTAGGAAAACACATAAATTTAGCTGCTTCCGATAGAAAACCTACGGGAAATTGTTGGTTCCACGGCTGAGGGAGGATGATTTCGAAAAGAATTAGTAACGCTGCTGCTTCAATCAGGATGCTTAGCCTCCTGCAAGTTTGACTGGCACGGATAGCATAAAAGACTTGCCACGCTGGAAGTGCGATGTGAAGCAAAACATTCGAATCCAAAAAAATGCTTTACATGATAACTTCGCTTCGCAATCAGTAAAAAGTCTTGTTGAAGGAGGTCACGGGTGATACCGCCCACGGTAGTGATGAGTTACGAACAACATTAAACCACCTTTAATGATGGACAGAGTTTATTCCTCACACAAAAACGAATCCCGTTCGTTCCTTTGAAAGCAATTTTTTGCTGCGGTCTTTGAAGTTCCAAATCAAACCCAACCGTTCCTGTGAATGAGTCCCACTCCGGCCTTAGAACTGCTTGACTTTATTTCATGCACGCTTCCCCCACCGAACAGCAAGTCCCTGTTTAGCATAACCCGAGCATAACTTAATTTCAGCACCTTCCCAGAATTGAAGACTCCGACAAGCCTCACTGCGTGAAGATTTCATGAATCCCAAGCGAGCACACTTCTCCAACCGCTTAATCAACATTTGAAATGAAGCATATAACTGCCTTCAACTTCGTTTGCCTACAAGCACCACTCGAACTCCTGTGCCACTTGTAATTCCGTCCGCACCTCACGTAACGCATCCGTATGCCTCCCGCACCACTCAACAAAGGTAAATAATCCATGACTCGATTTACCTGATCCCTGCCTCACAAGCGTCCTTATCTCGCCTCCCTCTCCGCCTCAGAGGGATAAAGGCTGATGCCGAAAGGACTCACATACCCCACCTCAGCCACATGACCTCTGGCAAATAGGGGCTGCATGGAATTTAATTCAAAAATAAATTAAACTGTAATCCGCAACTAAATCACTTCACGGCACACTCGGCAATTGCGTTGTGAGGCAGGGAGGCGGCAGGGTCCGGCATCGACGCCTAAGCCACACTGAAAGGTGCCCAGGACAAAACGAATCCATCTCTGGCATGACGTATGGATTAGTTGTCGCCTCCTTAATCTCTGATGTGTGCTCCGGGGAGGCGGGCTTTAATGAGTTTATGCGTTGACACTAGGATTTCATATCCGCCCCGTAATTGGATTCAAGATCAGGCACGTAGAGCAATCGAAATTTATGAATTTGTTATCGATTTGTGCGGAACAACGGCAGCAGCCAGCCGGGCTGTTGTTTCTTGAATTGTTTATGGTAATCAGGAACTGAATTACCAAGTCGGGGGGTGCGTGTGTGTGTGGGGCGGGGGTCTTTCAATTGGCTTGCTCACTGCTTAAGCGCTCCTCGGGGCTGGCTGCGAGGATGGAGCCGTCCCGACTTAATTGAATTCAAAATGATACTCTAATGAATGTCGGATGCGAGATATGTTTGTTTTTGAAAGTCCTTTGGGAGAAAAACTGGAGCAAAATTAACGCCGATCTGATGAATTTATTCGGTGCTGCTTTGGATGGCTTCGAGGAGAACGGTTGATTAATGAGACAGTGATTGACAGTGAATGAGTTGGACGAGGTAAATGCGACTGTTGAGATGTTGATGCCTTGAATGAGTACGTCAATCTTCTCAGAGACTAAATTTGGTTGACGTGGTACACTCAAATCAATGCGTGAAGAGCAGTTTTTTTTTCGGAATATTTTTGAAACACTCCTGAAGGACTCAGACTCAAAACTGGTCCATTGTACTGCCAGGTAGTAACCTACTCCAGTGCCGTTTATTTGATCCCAACGGCAAATGGTGACTGGACCAGATTCGATTTCACTGCGATTCGAACCTGGGATTCGAACTTGGGGCAGGCTCTTAACCACCTGCGCCATTCGGCCGTCTGAAGAGCAGTTTAGTCCGTTTCCACTTGTTTGCGTCACCTCAATTGTGGACGTTCTCTGATGCGTTGTCCCACAGGCTCGAACTCTAAGATTCTTCGAGTCGGAGCTACAGCGTCCATGCGCTCTACAAGGCCCAGCTGTCTTACATCCCTCAATATGGAGCGATCCTCCGACTCAAATTTGTGTAGCAGGGAATAGCTCCATAAAGCTGGAGAAAATGGGTACTTTGTTGCGAACAAATCCCTCCAAGTGGATAACTTCTTTGCGAACACATCATTCCAAGTGGAGCGCTCCCCTTGTGAAGCTGTAGAATTTGGGTACTTCCTTAAAAACGCATCCCTCTATGTGTTGTAGAGAATATCTGCAAAAAGCAGAAGAAGTTTGGTACTGTCTTGCGAACACATCCCTCCAAGTTGAGAACTTCCTTGCAAACGCAGTCCTCCAAGTTGAGATCTTCTTTGCGAACGCATCCCTTGGAGTGGAGCGATCGAAATTGTGTTGCGGAGAATAACTCCATGAAGCTAAAGAAGTAGGGTATTTCCTTGTGAACGCATCTCTCCAAGTTAGGTGCTTCCTTACGAACACATCCCTTAAAGCCGAGCGACCTTCTTGATCAAAATTGTGTTGCATAAGTTAGGTATTTTCTTGCGAACGCATCCCTTCAAGTTTTGCAGAGAATTTTTTCACAAAGGAGAAGAAGTTTGGTACTTCCTTTGCGAACACATCCGCCAATGTGAAGCGATCCCATTGATCAAAATTGTGTTAACGAGAATTTGTCCATGAAGCTGAAGATGTTGGGTACTTCCTTGCGAACACATCGATCCAAGTTGAGAATTTCTTTGCGAACACATCCCTCTGAGTGGAGCGATCCTCTTGATCATACTTGTGAAGCTGAAGAAGTTGCGAACGCATCCCTCCAAGTGAAGCGCTCCTCTTGGTCTTACGCAGTGGATTCGTAGACGTCTGGCTAGATTCATGTCGGTGTACAGTACATATATTCCGTGGTTAAACCTTCTCTTCCAATCACCATCGACGCAAACAGACCACGATTGCACGGAGAACTTTTCTCTCGAAAATAACAAGAGACGCTTTATCCGCTTGGGATATTATCCATGTCTCTGAACCGAAAAGCAGGACTGGGATGATCAAGGTCTTATACAGAGTCAGCTTGGTCCCGCGAGAGAGGGCTCTATTACTCAATTGCCTCTGTAGCCCAAAGAAACAGCGGCTGGTAAGAGTGATTCTGCGATTTATCTCGGTTCGGATGTTCTTCGTTCTGTTAACTGCGGAGCCGATGTAGACGTCTTTGACTACCTCGAATTAATAGATGACCATTGTGGCGTTCTGACCCACTCGTCGATGTTTCGCGTCCTTTCTTGGCCGCTTCCGCTTCGTTTCAATGCGAGCGACGTCTCATTGATGGCTTCATCTGCTCGCCCAATCACGTCAATGTCATCGGCAGATGTATCGACTTTAGGAAGATCGTGCTTTTAATGTTGCCAAGCGAGTTCTTTTCAAGAATGATGTTGAAAAAGTAACATGACATAACGTCGCCTTGCCGATAGCCATTTTTAACTTCTATAATCTCGATGAGTACGTTAACGATTTTGACAGAGCAGTGAGAGATATCCATTGTCAATCTGCTCAGTCTGACAAGTTTGACAGGAAGGGAAAAACTAAAAATGGCATTGTGTAATAATAACTTCTGAGGCCGATGTGAAGTTGGTGTAAACAGTCTTGAGTCAAACATTGACGAGATCGGAAAGTGGAGCTAACTTCACAGAGTAATGGCCGTAATAAAAAGGAAAAGGATCATCGGACAGTTCGTGTACAACCAGCCTGACTGACAGATCAACTAGGAGATTATCTTGAAGAAGAAATAAAAATCAATAAAAATTTAAAGCATCGGTTGCATTTTTTACTCGTTTTACAATTGTAAGGCTCATCTCAATGCAAACTGTCATATGTGGCCTTGAAATTGACGAACAGGTGGTGAATCGATCTACATTTCTACATTCCTCGTAGACAGGATCAAATATCTGACGTAGATTTTCTCTTCCGAAGGCACCAAGGATCTGCTCTGTAGTCCTGTTTATTGTTCACCTTTCAGCTCCATATAGCAAGACTGGTAGGATTAGGGTTTTGTAAAGCTAGAGCATGATTGTGGTGCTTGGAGTCAGGAGTTTTGATCCAAGCTTTTTCGACAAACCGAAGTAGCAGCGGTTGCCAAGCAGATTCTACGTCGAATCATCACCAAGACTCGTTTGTGGAGTTCACGTTTGCCCCGAGGTAGACGAACTCCTGAACTATCCCACAATTCTCTCTGTGACGTTTTCTCCCAGATGATGGGCGATGGATCCGTTTTAGCTCTACAGCGTATATTTCGTTTTCTCCTCATTTACCGTTAGACTAGTTTATTTCGCGTGTTGTTCAATAACTGTGAGTGCTTCGGTAGAAACGCGCGACTGCCACCTACGAGTCTCGACAAATGGTCACCTCTGACATCTTAATTATTCATCGTCTCGCAAATGAAACTGTTTTTATGGCAACTACATGAATGTCTGCCAAAACAAATTGCAACGTCCCATTGCCACGTGTCGTCTTCAAACGACCTTCCCTCCCCTGGGGGTTTTTACAAGGAAAATAAATATCCCAAAACTGACGGCACAGTATTTGGACTTTCTTAATCCACAACCCCATCGAATTAAGCCGTCAATTCGATGCTATCTGAAAGTATAATTCAAAAAAGCACCCCCATCACAACCCCCACCCACAGACATCACATCACAACTGAATTGTAATCCTCTGCAGTCGCCAAACAGCGTTCGCAAATATTTACTAGGCAAGAGTAAATCTCGTAAGATGACATGAATGGCCATCCATAAATAACGAGCGGAGCACAAACAGTGTGTCAAGGTAGGAGCGTATCCCTCCACGCCCCAAAATGTATCTGATTTATTATTTGAATCCACAAGACGCACACGGCACGAAACACGTCGTTCGCTCCAACTACTTATCCCTGCAGCATCCTATTTTCTTTTCAATTGATTTACGGGCGAAAAATGTGACACACTTCAGTTGCCGGAGATCCGGAGGAATCCTTGAACAGTCGCTCCGTGGATGAATGGATCGGATACGTTGGCATCCAAATCCACCCGTGGCTCACGTATTCAAAGCAGGTGCGCCTGACATTCGCAAAACCGAACTTAAACCCGCTCTGTTGTGTTTATCCTTGTTAAATCAATCGAATCCGTTTAAGGATTACCAGCCCATGATATGCTGTCGTGGGGGGGTGGACGGGGCGAGGAGTCGATGGCTCGGTGCAGCACTCCGCTGATGGGGTGAAAATTCATTTCCCCCCGCAATCTCGAATCCGAAATCATTACGGGCACTGGAGAACTCCTTGATTCGATTCACCGGGTTCGCCAAATCGAGTTGTATTGAATTACAGCTCAATCGACGGCAGGTGCTCCTGGAGGTGGCGGGCGAACGATTGCAGCGGGCTCGAGTCTCGTCTAATGGCTTCCAAGTAAATTAAACAGCACAGACCCCCGCAGCCTCGCGTGGTTAACAATTCAATTATTGCGCTATTACGGCATTACCCGCACCGCAACGATGACGACAATGCTATTTCGATTGCGGTGCAATCTGTTTGGTGTTTGACATCCTCCACCGAATGGTTCGTTAAATCTGGAGCACGACGGCGGCGGTGGCGTATGCGTGACCTTTTGTTCTGCGGGCACACTCGATGCTCGGTGCGTGGCGCGGATTGGATTTTTCACAACCAATTCTGTGGGATTTGATTGGGATTGGATTTAATTAACCGACTTTGCGGCGTGCGCTAATGGGAAAAAGTAATTTCGGGCTTGGGAGCAGAGGAGGACGAGATGAGGTCGAGTGGATTAAGAGCCGATGTGTCAATGTGATTGTTTCTAAAAATTTTCAGAGTTGATAACAGTGTGTCTAAATATTAACAGTTATGGTTGAATGGTTTCCACTGTGGGACATAGTCGAGTTGGAGGGATGCGTTCGCAAAGAAGTACTCAACTGCTGCAACACAATTTTGATCAAGAGGAGCGTTTCACTTGGAGGGATGTGTTCGCAGGGAGGTACGAAACTTCTTTAGCTTCACAAGTATGACTAAAAGGATCGGTCCATTTGGGGGGATGTGTTCGCAAGGAAGTATCCACCTTTTTCAGCTTCACGAGCATGATCAAGAGGGATGTGTTCCCGAAGAAGTTCTTAACTTGGAGAGACGCGTTCGCAAAAAAAATGTCCAGCTTCTTCAGCTTTACGATTTTGATCAACAGGACGGATGGAGGAATGCATTCGCAAGTAAGTACCCTTCAGCTTTATAGAGAAATTCTCTTTAACACACTTTCGAAAAGGAGTTAAAGTTAAGCAACTTGAAGGGATGCGTTCGGAACTTTTTTAGCTTCATAAGTACGATTAAGAGGATCGCTCCACTCAGAGGAATTTGTTCGCAAGGAAATTTCCAACTTGGAGGGATGTGTTCGCAAGACAGTACCAAAATTCTTCTGCTTTTTCCAGATATTCTCTGCAACACTTAGAGGGATGCGTTCGGAAGGAAGTACTGAAATTATTCAGATTCACAAGTATGATCAAGAGGATCGCTTCACTTGGAGGGATGTGTTCGCAACTTCTTCAGCTTCGCAAGTATTATTAAGAGGAGCACTTCATTTGGAGGGATGCGTTCGCAACTTCTTCAGCTTCACAAGTATGATCAAGAGGAACGCTTTACTTGGAGAGATGCGTTCGCAACTTCTTCAGCTTCACAAGTATGACTAAGAGGAACGCTTAACTCAGAGAGATGTGTTCGCAAGGAAGTACCCAACATCTTCAGCTTCATGGACAAATTCTCTTTAACACAATTTTGATCAATGGGATCGCTTCACATTGGCGGATGTGTTCGCAAAGGAAGTACCAAACTTCTTCTTCTTTGTGGAAAAATTCTCTGCAAAACTTGAAGGGATGCGTTCGCAAGAAAGTATCCAACTTCTCCAGCTTCATGGAGAAATTCTCTGCAACACATATTTGATCCGGAGGATCGCTCCATATTGAGGGACGTGTTCGCAAGACATTACTCAATTTGGGGTGAGGTCCACAAACACTGAATGTCCTACAAACTTTTTGTATTCAGCCAGAATATACGACAAGGAGAGCAACATAAAATTGGTCAAAAATAAATTCTTAACCTTCTCCCGATAGTCTAGTGACGACTTATTGACTGTATGACTTCAAAATCCATTTTTTTACAGCCACTCAACCAGAGTCGCTATGAAATCGACTTTAAACCTCATTGAACTTCTCATTGATGAGCACTTGCCATTCGTCGCTATCCCATGTTGTCGTTGACGGCTACACAAATATCCACTTCGATGTAGTCTTGTCGTCGCCATCAGGGTTTTCAGGGAGTCTCGTGTGTCCTCCGTTCGCCTGTCTCATGTATTTGCGGCATGAGCGCCCCACCACCCGGTTTAATTAACTTCACAATACACGCTTGTTTATCTGCCATAACTGGGGGAGGTATTTATTTTCCTATTATACATGCTCGTAGAATGTTTCCTGCAATAAATTAATTATGGCCCGCATCGTGTGGTTTTCTTTATCTTTCGCTTTAAACCCATTCGGCTGGAGAACAAACGCGTCGGCAACATCGAGTCTATGGTGGTTCCCTTGTGATCAGGAAATATGACTCAACAGCAGCTCATAAAGCACACAATGCTCTGTGTGCGTTTATGTTAAGGAGCGGATCCATAGAAGAGAAGGAAGGTAGGCAGTTTGAAGTGGCTTAGTAGCGTATTTAGACTAGAGTAGGTCCATTGTGGTGCCCGTGGTTTGATCACATCACCTCCACGTGAGATGACCAAGCCCTCGAATCGCTCCTGCAGAATTTTCAATTCGACGTGAGCTGTGAGGCACGTACTCGTAGCACTACCGTCCTGTTGAAACCACATGTCGTTGATGTCCATATCATCTAATTCGAAGTTTGTAATCATCGATCTATAGCGCTCGCTGTTGGTGTTGATGGACTGGCCAACGTCGATGTCAAAGAAATATGAACCGATGACGGTGCCAGCCCAAAATAAACTCCAAACAGTGATTTTTTCGGGATGCATTGGACGCTCTTGGATCTCATGTGAACTGGTATCGTTCCAAATTTGAAGATTTTATTTTTCGGCGTACCTATTCATCCAGGAATGAGCCTCATCGGTAAAGATGATTTTTCGATGAAAATTAGGGTCAGTTTCCAATTGCTTCAGAGCCCATTCAGCGAACACACGTCGTTGTCCTTCAGCTTCTGGGTCGGTTGACGGGTGCAGGGCCAAGTCACGACGCAAAATTCGCCAAGTTGTGATCTGCGAATGGCCAACTCCTTGTGAATGACACGAATTCGACGGCCTTGGATTCTTCTGCACCCTCTCAGGGACAGCGGCGATGTTTTCGGAAGATCTTGAGTTTCGTCGAAATACGTGTGTTGGTTTATCGTTTACTGAACCAGTAGATTCAAATTTATCCACCAGACTGAGAATAGTCCTCTCGGTATGACCGTATGACCAATATGGCGGCCGTAAAATGGGTGAAGCGCACGGAACGTTGTCCGAAAATGATATATTTTGAACATTTTGATGCAACAATTTGATCATTTGCAGGTATTGTTGAACGCTATGTCCATTCATGGTGATTTGGCTAAATAAACTGAATAAATGACAGTCAATTAGATAGATATAGCTTCAACAATATGGCCGCAACCAACTGCCAAAGTTCGGAAGTCCTTATTGGAAGCCCCTTTAAAAACTGTTTGGTGCTTACAAGGTGCAATCTCAACAAAAATATGGAGTTGATCCCTTATGATAGTCCGAAAGTTCAAGCTTCATGAAAGATGTTTAGGTAAACTGAGAAGACCATCCAGAAGATCATCTACGAAAATTAACGACTTTAACTTCAAATAACAACCTCTTTTTGAGTTTCAAGGCACAAAGAGGATGGATGCTCCATCTCTCGTTCCCTAACCACACCTCTCACTGTCCACCTCCGAGTGCCCAACTCCGCGGCAGTCATTGAAGAACATCCGAAGAAACATCAAACATCAAACTCTTCCGTTCGCCCCTCCTTAACTTCAAGTGCGGTAAGAACATTCAAGATAATTACACAAGAAGGCATTCACAGGTCCTCTTCTTCCATCGATCTTGAACCAACCCGAAATGGGTTGAATGCTGCTTCCACTCGAACTCATTACTCCGTTTCCGTTGGCAAAATAAAAGAGTGCCCTTCATTACAGCAGAAGGAAGTCCTTAAGAATGGAAAAAAGGAATCCCCTCATCAGACTAACGCCCTCGAGCACCGCTGAACTAATGCCAGTGCCACTGAACGAGACCGACCGAGAGCGATGAGAGTATTTTAAGCGCGTAAGCAAGAATCCACGGAGTAAATCTCATAATGGGAGGTAAACACAAGGAAAACACGGCACAGCCCTCAAGTGCTTCGCAGCGAAACTCCAGCGCTTCCCCATTCGAGTCGTTTTTCGTGTGCGTTCATTTTTCTTGGGGTTCCCTAATGGAAAATCAAAATCCTGTCGCATGTGATTTTTCAATGAGTCTTAGAGACTCGCCCCCTCACCCGCCGGACTTCCGATTCAGAGGGAGGGGGCAAATCAGCCACCCGAAGTCATATTGACTGTTCTCCCGATGCGTCCCCATCATCGGCAAGGACATAAAAAAAAACTCTCGTAATGAATTGAAATGGCAGGTACTTCAAAATGCGTTTAACAGCCGAACATCGCGCCCGGAAAATCATTGAAATCCTTTTATGACGCAGACACTTCCATTAACTGTCATCACGGCGGCGGGGGTGGGCGAGCAGATGTTTGGTGGGATAGCACTCGATCTAACCCCGGCGCGAAAGTACCTGCAATTAAATATTTATGAGGATAAAAATTGATTCCTTTTTCGCGATTTTATTGCGTTCGCTCATTTCCGCCTCTTCACACACGCCGCCGCCGTCGCTCTGGGGAGAATCCTCCGCGATGGCGGGCCTCTTAGAGGAGCTCGAGCAGCAGCGGAGATGCGGATTAAAGTGGCGGAATGGAATTGGATGTGCGAATCCGGCAAATATCCCATCAGCGTGCGCCGGCATGCACACGAATTAAGCATACGAATGTCGGCCGGGGAGATTGAAACATGATTGAGTATTGATTATCCTGTTCGTTGGTGGGTCCGTAATTACTCCGATTATCGATAATTGATTGTTTTTCCTTGCCCTGAGTTTGTTTGGCGGGGGATAAAGTTTTCCTGGCGACTTGCGAAGCATAAATTTAACGAAGTTTTATTGCGCATCCTTTTGTGAGGACAATAGTATCTCTTTACTTCGTTGCAGGCTTTCTGAATGAGGATGCAACGATGCGACTGGGATCTTTTTGAAACTGGAGCGGAGGTAGGAGAGGAAGTGAAATTCCCTGGGTGAGGGATGGATACTGTCCTTGACGTTGCGATGGTTGTTGCTGCTGATTGTTGCCGTCAGGTGTTTGAATGACGATTTCAAAGCCCCCTTCTGAGCGGGAATTAAAGCAGTCGTAGTTGAGGAAGTTTTTAAAGAAATCCTTGCGCTGCATTGAAATCGGCAGAAATATTTACAGGTCACACTACAGGCGGTCGGGAGTGCTTGGATGGAGGTAACTGCAACAACTTTTACGTACCACCAGAGCAGTGGTTCGAATGGAGGTGTATTTAGGGCAGAAAAATGGAGACAATGGAGACAGGTTTTTCTTTGGATTTGAATCACTTCTTCTTATTCACGCCTTGAAGTTGAAGGGAAGCGAAACAGGAACGAAAAACATTTCCAATTGTTAGATGAATGAAGAATGAATCGGGACTTAACTCAATTGTGTGAACAAAATTCTGGCAAAAGTCCTTTTCTTAAGGACACCCGTTGTCTCTTCGTCAAAGTAAAATATTTTATTGCATTAATTTTTGTCTATTATTCGTCCAGTTTGTCAAAATTTCGTCTATTTTCAAAAAATGAGCGTGGGTGGCACAGCGATTAATCCGTTGGGTTGTATCAGCGCTACTCTAGTCGAGGTTAAGGCACTTAAAAATGTTAGTCTCCGATTAGTTTCCGAGTTTCACTTGGGCACAGAATGTCGCTGTCATGTGGGGAAGTCTGCTTCTGACATTAGAGCACTGTACTAGCAGAGATGCCAGGAATCATCCTCTGATAGATCCAAATTCTTTAGATGATACCTTATATCCGAGTGGCCTGTGAAATAGTAGACAATTATATTTTGAAATTCTTCCTCTATCTCTGGATGAATAAAGAATTTGGACTGTTTTAGCTCGGAAGCGTTGGTTCAAACTTTTTGCAGTAATCGAACCTAGACATTGAACGTAGGAGTCGACGCATTTATTAATTACGCCTTGGCCCAACGGTAACTACAGTCAAAATCGCTAAGTAGGTTGGGTTAGGTGAGTTTGACTTCTGCGGATAACGTGCACATCTCACTTGGATCAGCAGCGGTCCATTGTGATGTCACAACTTTTAGCATCATAGGCTGAAATCCGGTCATATTCATAAACCTGCAAAAAATGTTCTGTGAGAAAGAACGTGATCATGAAGTGCTGGCTTATAAGTGGTTTGTTTTCTGGATGTCCGTGTTGGTTTGTTCCTCTAGGTTGTTGAACAAGGGTAGTGGTATAAATGAAAAGCAAAATATCGTGTTATCAATGGAGCTAGCAATGGAGCACTATACTCCGCAAGAGCGTGAAATAATTGTGTCGATTTTTTTGACCAATAATCGGTCGATGATTCGACGTCGATTTCCTAATCATGTCGCGCCAACTGGGCAAACATTCCGGCGCCTAACTACTCGACTCGAACAGACTGGAACCACTGGAGACCATGCAGGTCATGGCCGCCACCGGAATGGTCGTTCGGCTGTGGCTGCCGATGTCGCTGGGAACGAAAAAACGTCTACTAGACGACGGGCCACGCAATTGGGCATCACCTGACGGACCCTACAGCGAATTTTAGGGAAAGTCTTAAACATGTTCCCATACAAAGTGCAAACAGTGCATCAGTTAAGACCTCCTGACTGTCATTCGCGTGTGAATTACTGTTAAGCCATGCTCAATCTTAACAGCGGAGAACTCGTGCTGAAAATCATCATGATTGACGAGGTGCATTTCCACTTAAGCGGTTACGTCAATAAACAAAATCTTCGTTCCCGGGGCACTGAAAATCCGCGTGTGATGCACGAAGAGCCATTATATCCACTCAAACCCACTGTGTGGTGCGGCGTTCACGCAGGAGGAGTGATTGGGCCTTAGTTTTAAGGTTCAGTCTACAAAAACGGAACCTTTATAATTTCGGTGTGTCTGACCGTCCGACCATCCGTCGTGTCTGTCACACTTTTTTATCTCCGAAGTTTATGAAGATACCGGCATGAAATTGTGGAATTAGGTACTTCAGACCTAGATGTCATTGCCCATGCAGCGATTTTAAAAAGTGGGGCCATTTGGGGGTGGCTCCAGTACAGGTGAAGTTGACATTAATTTTGAAAAATTGTCGCACCCTATCGAAATATATATCAATCGACAGATCTTTTGAAATGAGGTGGAGATTTCTTTCAACACTTTTTTATCCAAAATACTCTTTGGAAAATATGGAGCTCCAAAGTTTTTCTAGCAGCTGCAATCTTCTTCTTCTTAGAGTTGAGCAACCGCAGAACAGGCTATTATCATGCGTCCTCTTTCCCACAACTTGTAAGTAATCGAGGGGGGATGCCAAGTATTCAGTAAAGAGCACTAGTACAATGCCTACATTCCTGCGACTAAGGTTGACCAATGACAATTCCATGCTGTGATCGACGATGTGATTTCTTTAACATCGTTTTTGAGAAGATCGTGCAAAACTCATTGGCCAACACAAGAGGCACGATCTTTCAAAAGTCTGTTCAACTGCTAGCCTACGTGGATGACATCGACGTAATTGGGTGAACACAGCGAGCCGTCAATGATGCGTTTGCTGGCATTGAAACGGAAGCGGCTAAAATGGGTCCGGCGTGGCGGTAAACGAGGGCAAAACCATGCTGTCATCGAGAAAGGACGCACAACATCGACGACTTGGCCAGAACGTCACACTTGGCAGCTATAACTTTGAGGTAGTTAAAGATTTCGTTTACCTTGGCTCCGCAGTAAACAGTACAAACAACATCAGTACCGATATCAAACGCAGAATAACTCTTGCCAACCACTGTTTTTTTTGCTCAAAAGGCAATTAAGTAGTAGTGCCCTTTCTCGGAAGACTAAGCTGACTCTATACAGGACCTTGATGAGTCCTGCTGTACGCCGGAACGTCGGTCGGCTTGGTGTGTAAAACTGGAGACAGCTGGCGAAAGATCGTGCTGGCTGGAGAAGCATGTTTAGTGAGACCCATTTCCCCCTCGGACTGTAGCGCCCTAAGAAGAAGAAGACGATCGACGACTCAAAACGATGATGAGTGTTATCTCTCACATTCCATTCATTTCAACCCCTAAATGCCCAACAGCAATGTACACACCGCAGGCATGAGCAGTGATTGGATATGATGGAAGGGATTTTCTGTCTAAGATACATTTTTTTAGAGGAATAGGATGGCTGTTTGTTTGGTTGTATGCATGAATGTAGTAATGAATGGTTGATTTGGGTTCAAGTTAGAAGTAAATTTGACTCAAATAACTTGAATTCGTCGCCCGATATTCAAAAATGCTTCCATCAACAAATATTTATGCGACGGAACCTTCGCCGAGCGAGTACAACTCGCACTTGCCCAGTTTATTTTGAGGACAATACGGTCACTGTTACTGGCGAACGCTACAGGGCCATGATAAACGACTTCTTACTGCCGGAATTGGATGAGCGGTGCTTGGTGAAAATGTGGTTCACCGCAAACGCACACAGTACGACCCACAATGTATATCGTGAACTAAGCGTTTCTTGGTCGTGTAATCTCCCGTTTTGGCGATTTGATGGCCAGTAAGATCGCCCGATTTAACCATCCCAGACTTCTTTCTTTGGGTCTACTTGAAGTCGCGGGCTTATGCCAACAAGCCTCAGACAATTGCAGACCTTTAAGGAGAATATTCAATTGGAATGCGAACAGTTATCATGGGAACGCTTGTGGAAAGTCATGGAAAACGCGATAAAAAGGGCACAAATGTGTATCAACACTGGCGACAGCCACTTGGCGGATATCTTTTTCACTTAGCAGAAAAAATTGTAAAGGTCCAAAGAAAGATTTCCATCACTTAAAATCATTTTCTTTATTTGATAAAAATGTAATTCAAAAATAAAATTGTATGATTAAATTTGCGCCATGAGACCATGAAATCGGCTTGGACTGCTAGGGTTGTTGTCATCTTTCGAAATAAAAGCCAAAACTCCTCTTTGCTTACGAAAGAAATTTTGTATTCTTTTTTTGTTGTTGCTGATTGTTGAATCGTAAAGACATCTTAGCTAGCGAACTGAACGCCAAGTTATGAGATTTTTAAAAAAAGATCTACAGAACCGACAAGAGTATCCCAATTTAGCTAAGAGGCACCTTTTTGCCCAGTGCAATTGATCAAGACACAATAACTAGCAGATATCATCAAAAAACAAACCACGGATCGAGATACCTGGAGTCTTCTAAGATAACAAGACTAATATTTAAGACGATTCAACCACGAACTATACTGACAAGCAACTTGAGTCTAGGCAGTCGTCTACGGATCAAAAGCTTAAGATGGGTAGGCCGTGAAGAGCATATGAGCAGCTTAGCTCCGGCTCGAAGAATCTTAGACTTCGAGTCTGTGGAACAAACCAATAGAGCACGTCTACGTTTAAGGTGGCTCGCGCAAATGGAGACGCACTTCAACCAACTTGATGTGCGCAGTTGGAAATATCGTAGTAGCTAGACAGGCTTGTTGGTTGAAGCCCAGGTTCACCCCAGACTGTAGCGCCACTAGAAGAATAAGAATATGGCCCGCTGGCTCAATAAAACTAAAAACTCCAGATTGGGGATGAGGATTGTCATGGAATAATTACTGATCACTGTCACTAGGCAATCACACAAGAAGATTGGTTGGACACTGATGAAAAAAAGAAACAATCTTCCACCACTTCTGCACCTGCCCTGCAGGGAGAAGCACGCTAGGTAGAACAACCTTGGAGATCTCTTGAAAATAGACGTCCAAAATTTCAACAGATTCACTAGAAAAACTAATTGGTTTATCAACCGCGAGAATAGACACAAAGTCTGCTCCGGTTTGATGGGACAGTACAGAGTCAGTCCTGTCTCAGGGAGCACTGGACTTCTTGTGAGAAGCACAATAACCTGAAAAATGTCAAAATCTACATTACACCCCCACTCCGATGTTTGGTTACCGGAGAAAACCTTTTCTCACGGCACTCTCAGCGCCGAATAAAAATACTTATACATTAACATTCCTAGATCGATGCACCATAAAGAGTCTAGCTTAGAAATATGAATCCCTTTGAGCCTTGATAGTCCTGGACAAACTACTTCCAGTTATCTACACCTTTCTTCTTTCTCCCACGAGAGGTTCAATCTTAATCACTTTTCGTTCAGACCGTTGCTATTCAAAACACTCTTGCTTAACGTTTTACCTGGTTATCGACTAACTTTTTGCCTTCTGAATCTCGGTTTTGTCTTTTCCATACTCCTACCGTGCACCCATAATCAAATACCCATCGTCCATCTCTCGCAATAAGGACTCTCCCGCATATTCACTTCCAGTCATTTATGCCCATGTCATTTAAAAGCGTTAATGTCGGAACCATTGAGTTGGAAAGTCCATGAAATGCTTCCCAGAGCTCGTCCTCGTACAAAGTATTTTAATTACCCTGGTCTCTTTATTCGCCAACAAAATGATGCACAGTTCCCTCCCGGTATCCTCTTTACATGCGCATCCTAACCACTTACCGTACACACTACACGACAATAATGAATTTTCCGAAACTGCCTTCAGCACTGCATCCATGCCACAATGATGACTCTCTTGCAACCACAGTGCATTACCAGCCCCACCCGACGTTGACAAGTGCGGCCAACGCATACCTGGTCCGCATAAGTATGACAGGCGGCCAGGGCTCCGGAGCCAAAAACAAAATGTCAAAACTCAATTTCCAAGTGGACGCCCCATTGTGGTGCCTCGAACAGAGCCTTCGCCAGCACTCACCGCCGACCCAATGGAGCGGTACTTTTCGCTAGAATTTACATCGCAATTTGTTTCGCATTGCAAATGCATAACGTGGCCCCCTCTCGGCAGAGGACGGGGGGGGAGGAGCTCATGGTGCTCATGGTGTGGGAGACATTCTGTGGCGAGGAGATGTGCCAGCTAGCGTGGTCATCTGCTTTCACAAAACATCGGGTTTCGTCTTCTAACTCGGACGAGCAAATCCATTTCCTATCGCCCGAGGGGAGACGGAAATCAGTGTGTGATTGTTTTGGATCCAGCACACGCCGCACCGCGTCACGAGGCACCGCACCGCTCATGAATATTTCCCAGAGCTTAATTTAAATTCGGACACATTTTCCACGACACCATTCGCCCCCACTTCGAGGGAGAATGACGCAAGCGAAGTGCTTCCAGATGTGGCGGGGAGACACTTAGCAGATGCCTGTACGTCATGAAACTCGAAGAGGAGACGGCTGGATGGGCCGACTCCTGTCTGAATAATTTATGAAGTGATATCCTGTTTCCGGGCGTTTACTCAACAAGTTCTTGGTTTGTGTGTTTTCACTTCATTCTTGTCGGCGACAGGATGTGCCTCGGGGATGTCCGTGTCGTGTGTCAACCTTATTTATTAAATCATTTAAAGGTCCGAAGGCAGGCGGGTGCCCGAACCCGCAACCGTCCTGGGTTCCTGGCGGAAATCAATTTTTAATCGACACGTAGAATTATTGCTGTTTTCCGGTCGTTTAGTCGTGTTCTTTTTGAAACAGGTGGACGACGTGAATGCTTGTCAATTGCAAAACTAATTGAATTTTGGTCGATGACAGATGTTATCTTTTTTGGGTTTTCCTTTTGGCACATGTGATGGTTTTCATGTGAATGTAGACAGACCAAGCGCATGCTCCCCGACATCTGTAAGATATTCACGGCTTTCTTGTTATCTCTTAACAGAAAAGATTGCTGAAAACTTACCGGCGTACTAACGGGGCTCTACACCTTCGCCAAACACTCACTTAGGTGCTTGGCCTAAGCGACGCCTGTGGAGAAGACGATGACACTGCAGAGCACTTCCTAGGCCATTGCCATTGCCTTTGCTCGGATCAGGTGGCAGCTATTCGGTGCTGATGAGGTGAGAGCTAATGATGTAGGCTCCTCATCACAGAAGCGCCTGCTGGTCTTCCTTCGGAAGGCCATGCAATTTCAGTAAAAATATGTTGCTGCCTGGTAGTACAATGGACCAGTTTTTGAGTCTGAGTACTCCAGTGCAGAGCTACAAAAATATCCGAAGAAAAAAAGTCCAGTCGCTAAGTCTGGATAGAAATTGTGGCTTGTCTGGTTATGGAAGTTGGTGTCTCGTATGGACCTTAAGCGAGGAAATCGCCACACATGTCCAATACGACACGATAGGCACAGGAATCATAGCTGGGACTATAATTTGGCGTCATATCCCATTAAGACCCATCAGTGAACTTAATCTGTATAAAACAACAGATTTCAAGAATGGAACCCGTTCTTTTTCGAGCCAAGTAGGGTAAGATTTCTTGATAAACGTTAACGCTTTTTTGTGTATCTTTTATCCCAACACCGCACCACCGTCCCAACTTAAAAAGAACATAGCAGCCTTAAGCCTCTTTCTTGGTTTTCAATTAAATCCTTGAAAACATTTCATTTGTTCCTCCCAAGGACGCTCGAAAATTTCAATAAATTCTCCTCAAAGTGCTCCTTCAAGCGTTGTCCAGACGCCCCTCTTAAGGGTTAACCTCGTCCAACAACCCGGTTAAAAATTAAAATCCCTTCTCTTCTTTGCAGTGGCTGCAGCTGCAAAGGAGAAGTGCTCTTTCGACGCTCTCCGAAAGAGTTTAATTTCAATTATTCCTACACCACCCCCACCTGTGTGCTTCGCTTTTCCCCAGATTGCCCATTCTTTCCTCCTCTGCATCAATCACTTGTGAAAAATTGTAAAAAAGTTCGCAGTAAGTACCCGTGGGGTGAGCTCCCCTGTCAGGAGGATACATCTCACAAAAGTTTGTAATTAACTTCAATCAAAAGCGCATCATAATCCTTGCTACCGTCGTCTCCCTTGGCGCCCAGGGCGTGGAAGGCGCACACGAGTGTTTTCCTAGATGGTGAGGCCGGGGGCTGGGGGGTGGAAGTTTAATTTCGCTAATTGATTTGAATCGTAGATGCGCTCCTGGCTGATGGCGGAAGGATGCAGTTGGATACGTGATAGTCCACCAGGAGCCCTTGCACTCGAGCGTAGGTGATGTAATTGTATGCAATTTACTCATGGCAGTTGGAAGTTGACGAAAGTTGGGCTCGCTTTTCACACGTGATTGTGTCACACTTGGTCGTTGGTTCTTGTGAATTGTAATTGTTCGTGCGAGTGGTTGTGGGACTTCGAGTCCTCTCTCATGGACAACACACTAATTTAAACTTCCCCGAGAAGTTGTTGAGGGGATCCTTTGGGGGTTTGCGTCGCCATTGGAAGTCAGAAGTAATTAGAGTCCTAATGACTTCTGAAATATGAGACTCTGTGCGGAGTAAGTCAAACTTCTGCAACGTCTCAGTTTGGCCTAAATAAACGGATGTAACATGAGCTAATGTTGTGGGCGCTGCGCTGTGATGAAGTTATTTCCAGCGGGGGAGGTTGAGGCTGGTAACTGTGTCAAGCCACACAAACTACGGGAGGAATGTCTGCAAACTGACTTCGTTCGTGTAATTAAACTTGCTGCTGATTGCATGAAGGGGATTTCAAGTTCACAGCACTTTCAATAAATTATGATGCCTGACGCATTTAGTCGTCTAGAATTTCCGAGCTAATGGCACGAAACATCAAGAGGAGTTTTAAGGAATCAAATTTAGGAGTGGGAGATTTTCTTAACTTGCGTAGGAGAAGCTGAGTTGATGTGTCCTTTTGGTCTTACATTCGAGTACACCATTCATGATACAACTTGTAACAAATGTGAGTAAGAGGTCTTAGAAGCATTTAAATCGACATCAACAATCTGCTCCCAATCAACTTGCCTTTAAATGATGAAGGTTGTCAGCAAATCTCGGTTGATGTGAATGAAGCCCAAATGAGCCAGAAAATTGATTCATTTCAAGGAGAGATCTGACACAAACCATGCTGCGACACAGCGGATCTTCGACGTTCAGTAGAACAGATCCAGGTCTCAACGCACAGTTGTCTGCCTGGATGCTCTTTAGAAGACTTATTGGACTTACGAGTATGATGGTGAAAAGTGCCACTGATCACCAAAATGGAAAATTACAAGACCAGAAAATAACTCATGCAGTAATTAAACTACTTCTTGCACTGCGTGACATGTGGCACCGTCTTGCTGAAATCACATGTCGTCCATATGTAGTACAGGGTGGCGCATAAGAAACGTTAAGATTTAATTATTAAATACTTTTTTTGTTTACGTATTTATTTTTCTTTTTTTTCAGAATTAACTTTGAAGACCTTGGGAAATTTATGGTGGAAAGATTCAGCACAGAACAAAGAACCAAAGTGGTTAAATTTTATTTTGAAAGTTTTATCGGAATTTGTTTCATTTTCGAAATGAGCCCAGTGCTCCAACAATTTGCCGATTGGTCCAGCGTTTTTAGCAACAAGGGTCTCTCTACGATCTTCCGCGTGCTCGAAAACCTCGTACAGTTCGAAATGATGTGAACATTGCTCGGGTGCAAGCAAGTACTGAGGAAAACCCCGAAACTTCCACCAGGCGAGGTTCTTAGCAGTTGGTAATATCTAGGCGGTCTTTGCACAGAATTTTAAGACAGTTACACCTTTTTATGTATAAGATTCAACAAGATGGAGCCACAGCTCATACAGCTCGTCCAACTATGCCTCTCCTGAGGGAAATATTTGGTGATCGGATAACATCGTGTTTTTCTGATTTTAACTGGTCACAACGTTCGCCCGATTTAATGGCTGCAAATTTTTTCTTTATGGCTACCTAAAAAGTAAGGGATATGCCAATAAGCCAAGAACCATACAACAGCTTAAGGCTTAATATTCGAGAAGAAGTTAGGGCGCTGGGATCTGAAATTCTCAGAAAAGTAATGGAAAATGCGTTGGAAAGAGCGCCACTTGTCGAAGCAAACAATGGCCACCATTTGTGAGATATTTTCTTTAAAACATAATGTGGACATATTTTCAAACCATTATCGCATGTCGATGGTTGACCGTTTTTGACCAGTATACTATAAGGGCCATAATGCTTGAAATTATTTTAAATGAAAGTACTCACTGAATGTTGTCTTTCTCAGTTAAGCATGCGACCGCACCAGAGACATATCCACAATTATAGCGGTCTGTACTGGACACTGGGCTGTTGGCAGGCATGCTGAAAGACCAGGCATACCATTCAACCCGCACTGCTGCAGCTGCCGGGTGGAAATCGAGTCAGAAACCTCCGAGCACTTTTTGTGCAAATGTCCGGCTCTAGCTAGAGTCAGACAACGCACTCTGGACAAAGCCCTCTTTAACACCCCTAATAACCTCTCGGAGGCAAACATTCATAGTCTGCTAGCCTTCAAAAATTCCACAAAGTGGTTTTAAAAAAAAAAAAAATAGGCAAATCTGAGTGAATTAACACTCTTTTTCACCCCCTTCTCACAAATTAGGATAGGATGTGATATCAAAACGACGCTTTCATGGCGCTAATTGGGTGCGATAAACAGGATCTGTATGTCCACCGCCACTTTTACCTACCTGCCTACCTACTCACTGAATGAATGAATGTCCCCATCATCACGACTTCCGAGGCGTGCCTTGAATGCGATTCCATCAGGTAGGCGACTGCTTGGCAGACCAAGGACGAGATGATTGGACCAAGTCCAAACACTCGTCTGGTTGCGCTTGGGCATAGCTCCTGATGAGTTAGAGTCGATTGCGGAAGGATCGAGTAGCCTGGAGATCTCTCGTATATGCGTTGCCCATGTGGAACATGAGGCTCACTAAGGATGAGATTAGATGAGATAAGTACTCAATGAAGCCAAGTTTGAGTGATTTAGATTTCAGATTTGTAAGCACTTTGGTTTAGAAATGGCAGTAGGGGATGCATTTTCTCTAGTTGCATTCAGTGGCAGGATGTGAAGGACATCATATGATAGAACTTTTTCATTTTTGACGTTGTTAAAATCATAAGCCTCTAAGCTCTAAATTCTGCCTTAGAAGTCATCACCTACTATTTGTCCTCTTCTCTAGCAAACGCCGGTACCTTCAAACTAAAGGGCCAACAATAATAGCCCTACGAGAACTTAAGCTAATGTCAAAAGCAAACGAAAAGTAACTGGAAGCATAGTCAAATCTCAAAGTATTCATAATTGCTTATTGCTTACGGAGAATTTGGGTGTCAACTGACTTTTGCATACGTAGAAAACAACTCATTTCGGCAAAAGTGAAATTTTTTAACACTTAGACTCAAAACTGGGCCATTGTACTGCCAGGTAGCAACCTATTCCAGTATCGTTAATTTGATCCCAACGGCAAATGGTGACTGGACCAGATTCGATTTCACTGGTATTCGAACCTGGGATCCCTCGAATTTGGGGCAGGCACTTAAACAACTGCGCCATCTAGTCGTACCAAGTGAACATACATACCTAACGAAACTGAACGAAGAGGTTATTGTAGTCGCATGGTATCATTTTCGTATATTCGCTCGGTTGCTTCAGTTCTCTTTTGTTTCCGTACGACCGTTATAGTTGGGCCATAAAATCCTTTGTTAATTCAAATGTCATGGCACAATTTCAGCCATATTTCAAAAAAAGTTTGAAGTGCATATTCGCCATGCAAGAAATTATTTAATTAGAAACTGCTGCTAAGAGCGGATCCTTTTTTGAACCAGGAACTCGTTTGTTTGCTGTTATATCTGTGCTCATTTTTTTCCTTAAATACCTTCATTTATTCTCAATTTAATGCTAATGGGAAGCCCAAGGAGAACAAGCCTCTTGATTGCAGTCTTAACGTGAATACGATTCAATTGCATTCATCCAAACAATGGGGGAATTTCGAAAATATTTTGAAATCGAATTCAGAACTAACCAAAAACCCGGGATAAACTTTTTCTGTTTGACATCAGTTTCGTGGTGCTGCTTTTGTCTCTGTATCCCGATGAATGGAGGTTTGTTTGCTGTTCAAAGGATTTCAACGGACTTAAGCGAAGCCAATAAACCCCACTTGAAAAAAAAATTTCCATATCAAATCCAGTTAATTTCGTGAATAAACAACGCACATAGATACTCGACGTTCGGTTTATCTCACATGCGGAGAGCTTGATCCCAATCCGATATGAAATACCCATATCGAGTGCATCCAATGCCTGGCGTTGGGCGCCATTGAATTCGATGGACCACAATATGTTTTGCTCCCATGCCTAAGGCAGTTATTCTCCACCATAATCGGGCATAGCCCTCCAGAGAGTTGGTGGGCACATCACATCCATGCCAAGTCGCTAATTGCTATCTCACATTAAAATCATATTTTCGCCTAAGCAGCAGACAAGGGAATCCTTTAAATTTGACATCAGCCCATGGCGATGAAGCGTCCTTTCATCAAGGCTAGCCATCCGCCCACTCGCCGCCTCACACGTTACAAACGGCCACAGCTTGTTGCGGGCTGCAATGTGCTGCCGGTTGCAGAAAAGGACATGTCCGTGGGGGCTTGCTTCGGCAAACTCAATTTTACGCAAAATGAACAAATTCCTAATAGAAGCGCATCGCAGGAGGACACGGCCAGGCGGCCGCAGGAAAAGGATGCACACAAATGACAGCTGTGTGTGTGGCTGTAAAGGCGTGTATTGTGCTGGGGCATTTTGCGCCGGAGATTAAAATCCTTGGCAATTATACGATTCATAATTGTGAAGGGGCTTGCGAAAGAAAGACGATGAGAGGCGACTTAATGAAAGGAACTTCACACGGCACAGTCGAAGTTCTGCTGCACAGCGTGATTCGTCCAATGCCCAGTGTGCGATGGACTAAGACGGCTTTTATTCGTCCCGTTGGATAACTTTCTCGCACGGGACTGGGCCACGGAGGACGGGCTAATCAAAGGCAAATATTTTTCGAAGGCTTTCAACGTAATTGCTTGATTGCTATTCATTTGCGAAGTCATCGATTAGACCCGTGAACAGACTCGTGATGAGACAGTCTGGGGAAAAAGTTTTGTGTGCTCTATAGAATGTAGTGTCGTACTGAGGTATGAAAATTGTACCAGTTGCCTAGAGAGGTCCTTAGAGGCAGAGGATTATTGACGGTAACCCCGTGGCTGCAAGCAAGTCAGCACCATCGACACTTCGGGATCACAAAATACTTACAAGTTGAGTGCTGTGTTTAATTCTGACAAAGGGAGATGAGAATTTCGTACAGACTAAGATCGGGTGTTGTTCAGTGTTCAGTGTTGATTATAAAATTGGTTAGTCAACGCTTTTAAAAAACTGAGGGAACTTCTCATCTCATCTCATTTTCAGCGACCCGCATCTTCCACTAAAGGGGTCGCGGGAGCAATGCATGCACGAGAGATCTCCAGGCTACTCGATCCTCCGCCATCCACTCTAACTCATCAGGAGCTATGCCCAAGCGCAACCAGACGAGTTTTTGGACTTGGTCCAACCATCTTGTCCTGTGTCTGCTAAGCGGGAACTTTAATATCAAATTTAGATTAGGTTAGGGTGCCCTTGCTGACATTTAAAAAAACGTGACAACGGCTCACTTAGACCACTATGAGTCCATTGTGCCCAAAAGATCGAATTTGCATGTTCGTCCAGTAAGTTCGTCCTTCTAAGCCATAGCATCCTTCTTCTTTTAGTCGCAAGCTCTCTTAGATTATAACTCACTCACTAAAGCACCCCTATCTCATCCCTTCCAAAAATGTCACATATTCCGCTACAAACTTCTTGCAGCCACTGTTGCCCACGTTAACGACAGCAGCTCTCGCACATTTCTTCATTCAATCTCAGTCGTCTATTGATTAATTTAAATTGAAACAGTTTTCTTCAATTTAATTAAAAGTTAGACGACCTTTTAATTGAACATTTAATCAATCGACAAAAGTGTAAACTTTTGTCCCCAAGCCACCGCCACCTTCCCGGCGGTTGTTTGCTGGTTGGGTGCCCGCTTCCGGTGCAGTGGGTGGTTGGAGTTTGTTGTTGGTTTCGAATGCTTGACACCTTTGCATTCATTTAAATGAAATTATTTCGAAGTCGAGTTCGAACCAAATTAATTGCAATTTTATCCGCAAATCCCAATAACTACTCAGCACTCTGTGGCAGAGGGCTCTTTAAGGGAGGAGGGGGTGGTTTTGGGATTGTATCTGACACTAATGATCATCATTACTGTTCATTATTTTCACTTTAATTAGCATAATTTCGACTTAAATAAGATTTTAGTTATCGATTTTTGTTTTTTGTACGCTGATGGGTAGGGGAGGGCTTATAGCGTGACCTTGGAGGGGCTCGTGGGTGGCTGCGGGTAGATTGGATGTCGGCAATTTTGTTTGAAGAGCGAATGGTAGACCATCCTAATGAGGAGGAGGAATTTGTGTTGATTGGCCTTAGAAAATTTAGAATAGAATTCTGTACTGACTGATCTATGGTTATTTGGAAAGGGTTAGATATTGAAGCGGGCGCCGTGGCGTAGTGGGTAGGTGCGTCGACTCCTACGCTCGAGGTCGTCGGTTCGAATCTCGAAAAAAACATCTAACATTTTCTTACGGCTCCACATCTTTCGAGTCACTGACAATGCTCAAAGAGCATAACTGTCTAGAAAAAGCTTCTCAATCTCACCGTTCGGAGTCGGCTTTAAACTATAGGTTAGATATTGAAGGAAACGGTGAAATGGGGTTCTGCATAAATTTTGAGCCTAGTGAATCAGATTGTTACACATTATCCGAAGGTGTTCTTGTTAAATAACTTTCTGACAGTATTCTCTTAAGGCGAAGTTTCACGTTAAGGGAAGAAAACTGATGACAATACTGACCGTGCTTAAAAATACTCGACCACGGGCAACTTTATATTTTAGTTCAGGGAAGAAGCTTTAACAATGGCGTCGGTATGAAAATGCCGCCAATAAAAGGTTTGTTTTTCGAACTAATAACCATTTTTTCTCTGATCTGTGTTAAAGGGTTGTCCAACCATAATAATAATAATAATGACGGCGCTATAGTCCGAGGTGGACCTGGGTTTAGCTTCTCAGCAACCACTCGTGTTGTGCGTGCTTCTGTTCTCTCACGAGTGGAGGGGACCTACAGTTTAATGCCGACTCCGAACGGCGAGATTGAGAAGCTTTTTCGAGACAATTATACTCTTTGAGCATTGTCAGTGACTCGAAAGAGGTGGAGCCGTGAAAAATTGTTAGATGTTTTTTTCGAGATTCGAACCGAGAACATCGAGCGTAGGAGTCGACGCACCTACACACTACGCCACGGCGCCCACGGTCCAACCATAATAATTGTGAGTCACATCTTAACGTCAAGTTTTTTTGCCCAACTTAATTTGACATTTCTTTGTTTCAGTGTTTGACAAATTCAACCATGGGGAGGTAAACAATTGAGATAAGATTAAGATTGTTAAAGCTTAAGATTGTTGAAGCCTTTTACAAAAATGGGCCTTCAAAATGTTAAAATGCATTTCGTGCACTTCGTAATTTTTTTGGTCAGGATAATCGACCAAATGTGTCCACAATCGGTAGAATTGTGCGCAAATTTCAGCAAACCGGGTCTGTAGGAGATGTGTAAACACCTGTGCATGCTCGCCCAGTTCGTTCAAACCGTTTGGTGCGTTTTATGGGCTGGCGATGTAATGCCCGTGAACCAATGTCGTTTGGTTTATCACTTTCAAATCAAATTCTGTAAACGCGGATAGGATCATCCAACAAGAGGTGTCCTTTTAAATTAAGGGAACAACTTCAACATTTTCACAAAAAAAATGTGAAATTCTTACTTTATTCTAAAGTACCAATTTTGAGGTTAGAAATAGTATACAACGTCTGCCAAATGAAGGCCTCGGCAATGCTGAAAAATTTGAGCATTGGCGTAGACATTGTCAACTGAGCATAAGCCCAAAAGAAAAAGGCAAATGGTGTTGAAATTAAGTCAATTTCAGGAGATCACATGTCCAGATAATCCATTTCATCCAATGCGCGGGAAAAGAGATTAGTTACCATCGATCGGTAGCGCTCTCTGTTGATAGAGATGGCAATGTCCTCGTGGTTTTCTAAGACTGATCTACGGATCGATGATGCTGCCGGCCCAAAATCCACACCAGATAATGAATTTCTGACGTATCGCTACTTGGTGGATCTCGTGTGGATTAGTATCGTCCCAAATCCGGTAACTTCACCTGTTCACACACCCGTTCGTCAAAAAATGTGCCTTGTAAGATGATCATTTTGTTAAAATCGGTGTCCCCATCGTACTGCTCTAGGACCCAGTCAGCGAATACACGGCGTTGTCTTTGGTCGCTTTTCTTCAGCTCCTAGATCATTGGGATTTCAAACGGATATATGCCGTATAAAACTAGACGCAGAATTGGACAAGTTGATTGTTGCGAATAGCCTAGCTTTGGTGTGCGGTGTGGAATTGACTGCCTCTGGTTCTTTTCCATACTTTCACAAACAGCGACAAGGTTTTCGGTAGAACTTGAATTTTGTTGACGTACGGGTATTGGTTAATCGTTTACCCAACCGGTCGCCTTGAATTTGACTACCAAATATTGAGTAGTCATCTGGAAAGGACAACTATGTTTCGCACCTGCTATCTCATTGAGTTCAGGAGGAAATCGAGTAATAGAGCCATCTCACTAAAGACTAAGCTGACTTTGTGAAAGACCTTAACCATCTCAATTCTGTTCTATGAAGCATGTCATTTCCATGCCTCGGAAACGGATGAATAAGTTTTTGGTCTTCTCGAGAGAAAAGTTCTACATGCCATCTCTTGGTCCCGTTTTTCGTTAAGGGCAAGGAAGATTCAACCACGAATTGTACCGAATTGTACTAGCCAGGCGTCTACGGATTCGAGGCCTTTGTGCCCTGCAGAGCGCATGAACAACTTAGCTTCAGCTCGAAGAGTCGTCGACTGTGAGCCTGTGGGACGACGCAACAGAGGACGTCCACCATAGGTGGCGTACAGAATTGCAGAATGACCTGAATCAACTTTCTGTGGGCACATTGGAGATACGTAGCTAGCAAAAAATCGTAACAACTGGAGAAGCTTGTTGGTCAAGGGCCATGTCCACCGGAGAAACATCTTCTTCGCCTTTAACGGTGTCTTTCAGTCCCCAGTAGACAATGAAGTATTTCCCTCTTAAGCAAGTCTCTCCTTCACGTTTCCATTAATTATTTAACAGACGAAACTCCGCACAATGGGGACAAATAGATTTGATGCTTCAAGGATAATTGAACACCTTCGAATGCCCGTGGGGGAACAATTGCCTTCTGTTCATTATCACATCTCCTCTCCAGTGGGCTGTCTCCCCCTGGACCATATTCCGAACTCAATCAATCTCCAAGTCGGTGCCATTCATTACACCAACCACCCAGTGCAAGCGCACCCCCTCCCACGCACTTCATATTCAAATTTCCTCACCACCCAAACAGACTGCTTACTCAGCAAATAAATTCGCATCCTCACGTCATTAATGGCTAAATCAAACAAGTTTCCCTTCCCCGCACCACTCCGTACACACACACACTCTGTAACCCACTCGAGGTAGCCAAGAAATAATTTCCTGCCAACATAATGCGGTTTAAAGGATTCCTCATGTCAACTCCAAGCCGAAGGGATCGATAGCGGAAATCAAATCGATTCACAGTGGATCCAACGGACTGCCACAAACAACCCAAAAGGGATCCGAAATCAAGGGCACATTGTTCGGCAACCTTTCCCGTGGGAAATTCCAGGTCCCGGGCTTCGTGTTCCAATCACAGGACCCCACAGAGAGCGACCCCAGAAGATGCGATTATTGAAAATAATTACATGGTCGATTGGAGGTAATTGAGCCATGAAGCTTCCCGTTTTTCAGCAGGACAACCCTCGACTCCATCCATCGGGCTGTGTTCACGGGAAAAGAATCGTTATTGTGTAGCATATTGTGGGGCAGGACTGTGAGAGGGGCTTTCATTAGGGGCGGCGACTTAATGAACCCTTCGAGGGATGGTTTAATCGGTCGAGGGGGGACGGGAAGATTGTGTCAAAAGGTGCAAAGGTCAGGAAGTGAAAAACAGACAAGAAGCACACGAGTCTATTTGAAAAGGGCTGTGGCGAGTCCCTTTTCCAGCGAACTGCTGTAAATTGCTGGCTTTATCGGTGTGCACTTGTTAAGTCACCGAGTGCTCAGTCGGGCTCCGGAACATGAACCCCCGTGCGGTGTGTACGGTGTGAACTCGTCTCTTTTAATGAGTTCCCGGACACTGTGTGCAGAGATGCGGGCGTGGGATGTTTGTCATCCCGGTCGCGCGTTTAATTAGGGAAATAAAAATGTCCTTCCGAGATTTTTGTGCCATCCCTGTGGTGAGCAATAAAAGCGCAGACAAAGTCGGTTATGACGCGTGTGCACTGCAGTCAAGTGCTAGCATGCAATGTCGCCAACGATGTGACATCATTTCCCCCGGCATCTGCAACTCTAATTGGTGACGGTTCTAATTGCGGGAACAATTGGATCAATCTGTTTCGTTTGGAGTTTACGTGATGACAAGGGGAAGCAGTGAACTCTGAGCGAGACACTCCACGGCATTCAGCAGCAATTTGGAAAGTGCTTTGGAAATGTCATCGTGGAATGAGTTTGGTGCTCTTAAAGCTCGTGAGGAATTGCTTGTCTACTTGAATTCATGGGAAATCTCTGCTCCGCACGGCGTGTTATGGTGGATCGTTGTTTATTTGTGTTTTTTGGTTAATTTAGTTTGGAGCCAAAAAAAAGAACCGGGTTTAATAGGACTCCCTTCCGGCTCAAGTTGTTTCGTGTCAGACCTTGATCTTAGTTTGACTTTGGAGTAAGAAACGAACAGATTGTATTGCGTTATACAGCTACGTCAAAGGGTTTCTTGGGCACATTGTTACAAGAGATTCTCCAATTGCACACACCAAGTCGGTTTATGTCCCTCTTCAACTTTGTGTGTCATCTTAAATGTGGACGTTTAACAACAGCATTGTCACACAGACTCGGAGTCCAAAACTCTTCAGGCCGGAGCTACATTGTTCATGCGCTCTACATAGCCTAGGTGTCTTAGGCGTCAGATCTTCTCTCGAAGGACCATGTTGACTCTATTAATAAGTTGCCGCTTGAGCCCAAAAAATCAACAACAATTTCGATACCGATGTTGTTTATACTGTTTGCAGCGGAACCGAGGTAGACGAAGTCCTTCACTACCTCGAAGTTATAGCTGCCTATTGTGATGTTCTGGCAAAGTCATCGATGTTGTGCGTCCTTTCTAAATGACAGCGTATTCTCCTTTTTAGTCTCGTTTACCTCCGGATCAATTTTTGCAGCTTCAGTTTCATTGACAGCAATGGGTGCCGTAAAATAACGTCGAGTGAAATAATGCCGACTTTGGAATTCGGCTGGTTTCACTTTATGAAAGTGAAATAACGCAGAACTTCCATTTTCGGTATTATTTCACTTTTTGAAAGCGTAGTAACACCGAATTTTGGAATTCGGCGTCATTACACGGCACCACGGCAATGTCATCCACATATTCTAGCATTTGATCGAATTTTTGAAAGATCATGCCTCAAGTATAGGCCTGTAAGTTTTGCAGTATTTTATCGGCTGACATTTTTGAAAAAAAATCGTTGGACAGCGCGTCGCCTTTCCTAAAACAAATATTCATTTTGCTGTGACCATACATCACCAACAACTCGACTCCAAGTGCTCTAACCATCTCTCGTTTATCTTAGACTGGTGACTTGATATATGGTCATTCAACGAGAGATGTCATTCACACTATCGTTGAAGTAAAACCGTTAAAGCCGAACAAATTTGAACAGTTTAAGGCGGCCATACTATTTCATCTGTTGCCTGTTTTTTATTTTTCAGACACTTAAAGCAAATCACCATGCTTTGAGCGGCACCTGCAAATGGTAAACTTGATTATCAAAACGCGTGTTCTCTCGGTGCTTTGTGAGCGCGTTGGACCCATTTCAGGATTTACATGGTTGTCCTTCGCAGTTCACTGCTTGACATTTGGTCGACCGGTTGGGTAAACGATCAGCCAATACCCGTAAGTCAACAAAATTCAAGATCTACCGAAAACCTTGCCACTGTTTGTGAAAGTGTGGAAAAGAACCCGAGGCAGTCAATTCCACACCGCACACCAAAGCTAGGCCTTTCGCAACAATCAACTTGTCGAATTCTGAGTCTAGTTTTTGGCATAGATCCGTGTGAAATCCCACAGATCTAGGAGTTAAAGAAAAGCGACCAAACACAATGCCGTGTGTTCGCTGACTGAGTTCTGGAGCAGTTGGGAGCGGACACCGATTTTAGCAAAAAAAATAACCTTACAGGGCTCATTTTTTGATGAACGGGTGTGTGAACAGGCGAAGTTACCGGATTTGGGACAATAATAATCCACACTCGATCCACCAAGTGGCGATGCATCAGAAATTCATTATCTGGTGTGGATTTTGGGCCGGCAGCATCATCGGAAACGACTGGATGGCGCAGTTGGTGAAGTGTCTGCTCCAATTTAGGCAGGTCCCAGGTTCGAATCCCAGTGAAATCGAATCTGGTCCAGTCACCATTTGCCGTTGGGATCAAATTAACGGCACTAGAGTAGGTTGCTGCTACCTGGCAGTACAATGAACCAGTTTTGAGTGCTACAATAGTGTTCAAAAAAATCCTCCAAACGAAAAAAAAACCTGTCCCAAGTTTCGAGAACCACAAGTTAACACACTAAAGATCTAATTGAATAATCCACACGGTTTTTGGGTTCGTGCGTCGACCCATGGGCATTAGACACACACAGTTTAGGTTCGAATCCAAGTTCAGATAAACAATTTTTCAACAAAAAAATTGTTCGCGGCTCCACCTCTTTCGAATCACTGACTATGCTCAAAGAGTAAAACTGTCTAGAAAAAGCTTCTTAATCTCGCCGCTCGGAGTCGGCATTAAACTGTAGGTCCCCCCCACTCGTGGAAGAACAATAGCACGCACAACACGAGTGGTTGCTGAGAAGTTAGGCCCAGGTCCACCTCGGACTGCAGCGCCGCCATTGTTATTATTATTACTTCTACAAAAATGTACCACGAAATTTTGCAGCGCAGTTGTAGAACTTTGAAGTCAATTTATTAATCAGCTCCTCAGCTGCGGCATTTCAATATCCTGTCACACATTTTTGTAATCCCCGTCTAATGCTCATCACCGACTAATAACTGTAATTACCTCCTCTCAGTGAAAGGGAGAGGAAATCATTTAATTCCCCCGTGTGAGAAGCAATTTAAAATGTCGTAACGAAAACTTTTCCCAGCGATTGGCAACGTGCGCAAGGAAGAGAACTACAAAAACAACTCGACTTGGGGGGCGGACTTAGTGGTTACGCATCGAACCAAACCACGAGCCACAAGCCACGAATTACCATTTGACACACCGACTTAACAAGAAATCGTGGTCGGAAACTTGCCCAGGGACTTGTAATTTATGGGCACGACTACTTCGTAGACCATTACTCACCACAGGACACCCTCAAGAAGGACCTCCAACTAAAAAAAAACTAGTTAATCCTTAATTGCAGGTTTAAATTCGAAGAATTCCAGTTGAACCCAAACGGAAAATTATCCGTCAGCTCCTTTTAAAAACAAACATCCTGTGCACAAGGTGTGCTATGGAAACGAAGGGGACAGAGAAGAGGGAGACGGCGGAAGGGGCACGAAGAAAAAACGAGAAGAAAAACCTGAAGTGCAGAGAGGAAAACTTTCGTATTCATGAGCTTGCCTTGTTAAAGGTGTCTGTGCTGCATGTGTTCACTAAACCGCACCTCAAGTGTCCTTTTTTCGCGAGCCAGCAATTGCTTTTGGTGTTGAAACATAAGGACATCCAAGACAAAGTGGTGAGAATGCAAAAACGCAAAAAAGAATGAAAAACTGCAAATGTTGCGATAAAGAGAGCCGTTTTGCACGACGACACTGGGCGGCTCGGCGGTGGGGGAGAATGCAAGGAACTGCATCTTAAAGGAAGGTCCTTCTTCGAAGGTAAATGAAGGAGAACACCGGCTGTTGGTTGTTGTTTCTTTGGAACCTTTGCGTTCGTTTTTTCGGTCTATTTCTTACATCTGCCACCTTTGCAGAGCGGAAGGAACAACTTGTGTAGTTGCGGTGTTTTCCTTTTGTCCCTGTTTTGTTCTCCGCTAAAGTGGTTAAGGGATTTGTTGTTTCGCTTTTGTTGCGTTGTTTTCCTTTCTGAGCTGCTTGTTTGTGTATCTCGCCGGATCTAAGGGGATGGAGGGTAGGGGGGGCAAGGAATAGGTCTTTTTGCAATGTAAAGGTAATTGAAATTTCAGCTAAACTGAGGGGATGTTCCTTGGAGACAGGAAATGAGTTTCGTAATGAAATCTTATTCAGAGGAGGACGCAGCAGAAAAGGGATAAGCGTCTTAAAGTTGTGGACATTTTTAATTGTGTTGAGGATGCCTATCGTTGATGGCGTCAGGGTTGGTGAACGATAAAGAAAATTGAAGGCGAAGAACGGTCGGCGGGATCTATGAAACCTCTCATCGTTACTTACGACGAACATTCTCTCAGATTTCGTTTGAAGGCCAGAAGTTTTCTGAAATGTGAGGATTTTGGATCCTTGTTTGGAGGTGATTAAATGGATAGAACACGGATCCGTCAGCGGAGTACAACGGAGTACAAGAAACAAGCGTAACATTGAATTGCTCCTGGCGAATCGAAGTCGAACAAAGTTTTTTGTTGTGATTTTTTTCAAACTTTTAGTTGTGGGCGTGGACACAATGGACTCATAGTGGTCTAAATGAGCCGCTGATATGTTCTTCATGTCAGCAAGGGCACCCATCTACCCAACCTATAGGTATGGGCATAGTGGGTAAATGCGTTGACTCTTCCGCCCTCGAAGTCTGGGTTCGATTCCCGAAAAACACATTTCATACCTTTTTTCACGACTCCACCTCATTCGAGTCATTGATAATGTTTAGAGAGAATAACTGTCAAACTTGACCATTTGGAGTCGGTATAAAACTGTAGGCCCTCTCCAGTTCTGTTCACTCTCCACAGAAGCACGCACGGTATAGGCGATTTTTGGAGAAGCGCTTTGTTCGCAGCACAACGCAAAGCGAAAAGAACAATCTTTTAACTAAATAGCATGACAGCTGTCACCTGACATGTTTACATTTCGATTTTTTCACCTTTGCCACAGCAAACGCCTTTAAAATAGCCCGAAATGGGATATCTTCTGTTCCTCATTTTCTCTACAACATTTGGTTCATCAGTGAGGATTAGGCTACAGTCGATAATGTAGTGTAGCTTCACGTTTACTAAGGTTGCAGTTTTTCAATTAAATATCATTGATGTGGCAGAGTTGTGACTTTTTTAAGACGAAGCAACATGCCACAGGGCGCGTGTTTTAGTCCTTTCTTCATGATTTTAAGCACTCGATGAGTGTATTATTTCGCGTAATGCCACTGATTCAATTTCTTTTGCTACACCATCTTTAAATCAATACAGAAATTCTGTAAACATGGATAAGATCATCCAACAAGAGCTGTAATTTTAAATTAAGGGAACAACTAAACCTTTTCACAAAAAGTGGTGATATTCTTATTTTATTCTAAAGTACCAATTCTGAGGTTAGAAATTGTATACAAAGTCTACCAAATGACTGCCTCGACAACGATGAAAATCTTTCTTTTGTTGAAATATTTCACTGCCACTTAATTGCTTCGCGAATAACTTCTTATTCTTCTTCTTAGGGTGCTACAGTCCGAGGTGGACCTGGGCCTCACTCAACACGCCTCTCCAGCCAGCACGATCTTTCGCCAGCCTACTCTCCAGTTTCGCACACCAAGCCGGCCGAGGTCCCCCTCGACTTGTGTGCGCCACCTTGTACGTGGACGTCCTCTCTTGCGTTGTCCCATAGGCTCAGAGTCGAAGACTCTTCGGGCCGGAGCTAAGTTGTCCATACGCTCTACATGGCCTAGCCATTTTAGGCGTTGGATCCGTAGAAGCCTGGTTAGACCCATGTCGCTGTACAGCCCATACAGTTCGTGGTTGAACCTTCCCCTCCAAATGCCATCGACGCAAACAGGACCAAGGATCGCGCGCAGAACTTTTCTCTCGAAAAGACCAAGAGACTGTTCATCCGCTTGGGATATTGTCCATGCCTCTGCGCCGTACAGCAGGACTGGGATGATCAAGGTCTTGTATAAAGTCAGTTTGGTCTTCCGAGAGAGGGCTCTACTACTCAATTGCCTTTGAGCCCAAAAAAAACAGCGGTTGGCAAGAGTTATTCTGCGTTTGATCTCGGTACTGATGTTGTTTGCACTGTTTACTGCGGAGCCAAGGTAGACGAAATTCCTTAACTACCTTAAAGTTAAAGTTGCCTATGGTGACGTTCTGGCCAAGTCGTCGATGTTGTGCGTTCTTTCTCGATGACAGCATATACTTGGTTTTGCCCTCGTTTACCGCCAGACCCATTTTAGCCGCTTCCGTTTCAATGCCAGCAAACGCATCATTGACGGCTCGCTGTGTTCACCCAATTACGTCGATGTCATCCACGTAGGCTAGCAGTTGAACAGACTTTTGAAAGATCGTGCCTCTTGTGTTGGCCAGTGAGTTTTGCAGGATCTTCTCAAGAACGATGTTAAGGAAATCACATGACAGCGCGTGGCCTTGTCTGAAACCTTTTTTGACATTGAAGGTCTCTCTTGATGGAGCAGCGACAGTTCTCCATCGTCATCCTGCTCAGTCTGACGAGTTTGGCAGGAATGTCAAAACTAGACAAGGCGCTGTACAGCTCGTCTCTATACACGCTGTTATATGCGGCCTTGAAATCGACAAATAGATGGTGTGTGTCGATCTCCATTTCCTTGATCTTCTCCAGGATCTGCCGCAGTGTGAAAATTTGATCGATGGTGGACTTCCCGGGCCTGAAGCCGTATTTTCGCGAAAGCTTATTCCAACAAGCAACCGATGCATAGGAGAGAACGGGCCTTATCATAGCCGTGCAGATCCAAACGGTTCTTTTTGGTGATAGACCCCAGGATTTGCCGAAAATTCCCATACGCTGCCAGAAAACTGACAGTGCCTTCGCAATTATTGCTTATTGGTTAAAGCCCAGATCCACACCGTACTGTAGCGCCATAAGAAGAAGAATAATTATGAAACGGGTAATGATCCATTTAAATTCATTAGTGTCCCGCAATCCAGAAGTCACTTAACGATCTTCATCTACGTCAAGTTAACTGACTTTGACTGGACAGCTTTAGGGTTTTTTTTCATCCACAGCCACTTCTCATCACATTCAATAGAACCATCGATGAGCTCCACACTGAGGGATACTTCTCGTGGCCCACATCCTACCCGTTAATTGTGTGGACATGGGGGGAATCTTCTTCAAAAGAAAATCCATGCATAATATTCCTTAGCAGCATTTCCCCCCTCCTCTGAGGAGGAGGACGGAGTTCATATGCACTCCACCAATCGATTTCCTTTCTCTGCACTTGCATCCGTCTGCTCGCATCGCATTTGGTTCCTGTCTTGCCTCCGGACGTGGTGGTATGTTAAGGAAGCCGACAACGTACCGCTCAATGACATGCCTTGTTTCTGCACAGAATTTTCCCAAGTGAATACGTATTCAATTTCGTGACAACGTCAAGTGGAAAATGTTCTCTGAGTTTTCATGGCATCATGGGGAGGGTGTGATCTCCATCACCCCCCCCCCCCATCCCCCGCGCACATAATCGAAAGAAATGCGCGATGGAATTTCAGAGGACGTCCTGGAAGACAGTCTGTTTATGTATCGCAGCAAACCCCTCCCCATTAGCCCCCCGAGAGCGGGTCTTAATCATTTCCTCGCAAATTAGCTGGATGTGCTCGCTGGCATTCTTGTCGCGGGACCTTCCCTCGGAAGCTCCGCAGTTATTTACCGGGAGTTCAGAGATGCCTTGGCAACACCGCATACCTCTCATTCCTGCGATCCGTTGATTGAACCCCACTCCTCCACGTGCTTGTGGTTTTCGGTGCGCCCGTGCACATGAGGCAGCAATCGATATCTATTTGGAAGCGTATCTGCAGCCACGCGGCCGACCAAATCAAAGCTGAGCGGGGACGAGCCCGGCGCTCGAGAGGTGCGGGCGTTGGAAATAAAAATGTTTGCACAGCACTAACAAATGACTCCCGAGGGCATTGTAATGAAATAAATATTTCCTAGCCTGACTTACGGTCTCTCCGTTGCGGTGGGCGTGCGCTGCGAGGCGGTGCGGTGCGGTTTGGCTCGGCGGCGAGGGTTTGTGAAATAAGCTGGATCTCGGCAGTAACGGGCTGCGATTACTCTTGTTTGCCAAGCTAACTGGAAGTTGTTAATATTTTTGTTGATTTTGTGCAAATCCTCGGGAGGGTATCAGCTACGGGTTGGAATTAACCTCAAAAACTTGTTCAGACATGCGGTCGATGGCTGGGGATTTGATGTCGACGACGTGAAAAAGTTGAGAGGGAACCCTTGTGTGCGGTCGTGGTGGGGTGAGCGGGACCTTTCAGATGTTTTCTTTTTTTTGGAGCAAGCATTCGCTGTGACCTCCTTCAACTGGTGGGGTTCATTTCATTTAGACTATTAAAATGTTTACAGCTAAAGTTCATGTGTAAGTGACTGCTGAGAGGAGGGCAGGACGTTATTTACGATTTGTCTGAGTAGGGTACAGTTTTGCCGAAGAGTGCTTGTTGTCACAGTATTGTCCAGCAATCGGAGCATACTTTTTTTGTCCCAGAACTTTGTATTTAAATAAAACACAAAGTAATTGAGATATCGGGGTGAAATTAATTCCATGCGTAGAACACAGGTTAAATTTAAGCACCACCGCTAGCGGGTTTGCAGAAATCGATTCTTCGTAGCCGACCATTTAACACCTTAGCACTATTACGAGTGCCCCTCAGCGCCTATGAAGGTTTCTGATGCTCCTTTCCTTGCCAGGGAGCCGGCCATTCTATTGCCTTCTATCCCCGTGTGGAATAAGCTTTCGAGTAAATATGTAACTGCTGCTTTCACCAAAATTCAAAGAACGGTCTGTCTCGGCTGCATAGGGACCTTCCCTAGTACGCCTGGCTCTGCTCTTGATGCACTGCTGAATCCCCCCCCCCAGATATTCACATCATGGGCTGTACTCTCAAGGCCATCTTCCGTTTAAAAAGACTTGGTTTTTGGTACAACTTGCACTGGAGTTTCGATGACCTTGCGCACCGCATTTCTTTTGACCCCAGTCTTATGGATATGCCGTCTGACGCACGGACACCTATACTCCAGCTGCGACGAACATACAAAGTCGACTTTCCCTGCACTCAGGACTGACTCTGGCCAGAATTTGAGCCAGGAAATTAATGTAGTCGAATCTTCACGGACGGCTCCAAGACCAATGAAGGATCTGGTGCTGGTGCCTTCGTGGAGACCGACAACATTAGACTGCACACCTCGTTAGGTAAATTTGCGTCGGTTTCCAAGCGGAAACCTATGCGACCCTAATGGCCACGAGCTATATTGTGAAGAATGGGTGGAAGGGGCGAAGTATTTGCGTCTGTAGCGACAGCCAAGCTGTACTTAAGGCCTTGCTGAATCCTTTAACCACTTCCAGGATAGTTCAGGAATGCAAGTCTTCTCTGAATTTGATCGGTAGCTTACTCGTAAATTCGCTAAGACTTGTCTGGGTGCCGATGCACCACGGGATCACAGGAAATTACATCGCCAATGAACTTGCTAGGCGAGGATCAGATGAGGCATTCTCAGGACCAGAACCTACGCTGGGACTGGGACGCAAGAGATCTTAAAGGTCGCGGTGTAATATACCCTCAAAAATAATAATAATACGCTGGGACTAACTGCGTCCTTGGTTAGGGCTTCCATCGATGGTTGAAGCTCTGGAGAGCACAACCGCAGGTGGCACGACTCTCCAGCATGTAGACAGACCAAGCGCATGCTCCTCAACGTCTGTAAGAAATCCGCGGTTTTCTTGTTATCTCTTAACTGAAAAGATTGCAGACAACTCACCGGCATACTATCGGGGCACTACACATTCGCCAAATACCTAAGTGTGCTTGGCCTAAGCGATGAAACCCTCTGCGACGCCTGTGGAGAAGTCGATGACACTGCAGAGCACTTCCTCTGCCATTGTCCCGCCTTTGCTCGGATCAGGTGGCAGTTATTCGGTGCTAATGAGGTGAGAGCTGATGATGTAGGCTCCTCATCACAGAAGCGCCTGCTGGTCTTCCTTCGGAAGACAATGAAATTTCAGCAAAAGTAGGTTGCTGCCTGGCAGTACAATGGACCAGTTTTTGAGTCTGAGTGCTCCAGTGCAGTGCTACAAAAGCCTACGACAAAAAAAAAAAGAGCCCCTGCGCCGTAATGCAGGATTCGGACGATCCTACACACTATACACTCTTCACTAGAATGGGAGACAAGGGTCCTTCAACAACTCGACAATAAAAGAAATCCGAACGCGTCGAAAAGAGAAACTGGCATAGGCGCGGATATATTTCCCAATGCACTGGCATATTCCTCAAGGCGCGGGTATATTCCCCGCATCTCCACAGGCGGACTCCTAAATTGTAGCATCGTCTTGGCGGTCGAAGAGACTGTTTGACAGTCAGGTGGCCGTGAAGACAATCTACATGTCAGAGATGAAGTTACGAAAGACTTAGTGTAGGTGCACAAGAGAGTTTTCTAAACGCCGCGGCATCGACGCGGCAATATTCTGCGGCTCATAAAACGCGCTCGTGCATCTCTTAATGAAAGCGATACACTCTATACCGCAAACTAAAAATAGGCGACGCAGTGTTGTCGTAGGGATATAATGCACGGCAAGAGTACGATGCGCCGCATAAGTAGGACGCGCAACAAAAATAGGATACCTGCGGAAAAATTGAACGTGAGCATCAAAAATCGGAGCCGCGGCTAAAGTAAGATGTGGATTAGAAATAGAAGGCGCGGCAACAGTAGAACGCGGGCCAAAAATAGGACGCACGGTAAAAGAAGGGCGCATCGCAAAAAATAAGGACAAAAATAGAACGCGTGGGAAAAATAGGACGCAGAGGAAAAAGTAAGGCTTGGCAAAAGTGTTACAAGTGGCAAAATTAGGACACGCGGCAAAAGTAGGACGCGCGGGTAAAGTAGGACGCGGGGCAGAAATACTCGTAGAGGGCGCCACAAAAATAGGACGCGCGGCAACAGAAGGACGCACAACAAAAATTGGAGTCGCGGCTAAAGTAGGACCCGGAGAAGAAATAGGACGCGCGGCAAAAATAGGACACGCAGGAAAAATAAGACAGGCGGCAAACGTAGAATGCGCGGTAAAAGTAGGACAAGCGGCAAAAATTGGAGCAGCGGCAAATGAAGGACACGGGGCAGATATAGAAGGCGCGGCAAAAGTAAAACGCGCGGCAAAACTAAGACACGCGGAAAAACAGGACGCGCAACAAAATTAAGGCACGTTCGGCAAAATTAGGACGCATGACAAAAACAGGACGCGGGCGAAAATAGGACACGCAACAAAAGCAGGAGGCGCAGCAAAAGTAAAACGTGCGGCAAAAGTAGGAAGCACTGTAAAAAATAGACAAAAAAGACACGCTGGGGGAAATTAGGACGCACGGCAAATATTCAATCATTTTTCAGCAGCAATTATTTTTCAATCACGTCATTTTCCTCCATTTTTACAGGCTAGTAGTGCCGATTTGAATATAAAATACACACAACAGCGGCCAAAGATGGCTACCCAGTGGAACCCTATGCTTTGCTAATTTAAGCGGAATATTTTTTTTCGAGTTTATTTGCGATGAATAAACTCAAGAGAAGCCAATGCATCAAGATTTTGTGGAGAGTTTTTTCAAAGGGGTTCATCTCAGTTAGAATCGTCTCCTTCTGCCACAGACTAAATAAGGCCGCTGATGATGCTTATATGAGGTTTATAAGTTTTGGACAAGCCCAAACACTCGCCTGGTTGCGCTTAGGCATAGCTCCTGATGAGTTAGATTCGATGGCGGAGGTTCAAGTGGCCTGGAGATCCCTCGTGTATGCATTGCCCCCACGACCCCTTTAGTAGAACATGCGGGTCACTGAAAATGAGTTTTGGACTGTCCTTAAAAAATTTAAAATTGAATTTTCACAAAATCTGAAGCAGTTTTCGTCCATCAACGTGAAACGAATCAAAGTTTGAGAGAAAAAAAACCCTGAAACCCTTGAGTACATAACGTCATGCTCTAGACGATACGCCCAAAAAGTCAACAACCACAAATTGAGCCATTGACCTGCCAATGAGCTCTGTCGAATTTCAAAAAGAGATCCAATCGCCGAAACCAGAATTGCGTCCACGCCCCATAACTTCCAAGTACACACTTAACACCAACGATTCGGCAAAGCACCGCAACATCAGTTCCGCACGTGAAGCCGTCACCAGTTCTGCCGAAACCTGCCCCAGGACATCTCTCCTCCATCACAGAATGAGATCATCACTTCAATTCTCCGCCAAATGAAATTCTAATTTCGTTTTCGGCGCGGAAAATTGAAAATTGATATCCAGTTGACCCCGTCTCGGGCGGAGTGTTGAGTGCATTTCGCTCCGCACCAGCAGCGCTTCACATCCGTCAATCAAACTCGGTCCTTGCCGGAGACATCCGTCACAAGACTGCCGCGAAAGTCGGTGGAGCAATTTCGAGGATTAAGCATGTCATCCAGCGTCCTTCAAAATTGAAAATGAAGAAACACCCCCACGCCAGGGCATTTTACCCGAAACCTAATTGACATCACACCGGCTCCGCCCTCGTCTGCTCCCCACTTTCATGGACTCATCATCGTTGTCAGTTAGCTCAGCATGGCGCTGCCTTGAAGGGTGACAATGTAATGATTCCTACGTGACTCCTGTAGGACCTTTTACACTCTCGTTCCCCTGCGAGGGTAGACTGCCGAAGGATCACGTATAAAACTGTGACGTCGCTGTTGTCTTAGTTATTCCCCTCGAGTTAGCTGCCACATTGGCCCAATAATGTCCCTATTCAGGAAGAGCGCGAGGGTGCAGTTGGCGGGCGGGGAGGATCAGGCGTCAGGATGAGATGCTAAATCCGGCAAATGGCCCAAAGGACAGAGATAATAAGCAAGCGGCATAAAATTAAGGTACAGTAGTGGTGAATAACATTCTTTGGGACGTGTCCTGTTAGTGCCATCGCCCTTCCAGGGGGAGGGGAATGTGGGAGGAAACCTTGTGCGTGTTCGTTCAGCCTTCAGCTGGCCTTTAATTTCACCCTCGATGGTGATTTGATTTTCGTTTCATTTCAGAAATCGTTTAACAACTCAATTAAGCGAAAGCGCGGATTGGACTGGGATAAGACAAAGACTGGGATCCTTGCTCTCAACAAAGAGTTGAATGGGGTTTTGAATATTTCATCATTCTTTCACCAGCGGTCTTCGGATAACGATGCCGGCGCTGGAATGGTATCCTCGGCTCGGACTTCAAATGTAGCAATTATGCAAATCGCCATCCGACCATGCACACAGGGATCCTGAACAAAGGACAGCCCATGCATTGTGGTGTGGACGAGGATGCCCTGCAGTGAGCCGGTTCGGTCTGAGGACCTCTGTAATGGGGCAATTAAATTATTTATTAAGAGGATTGGAGTCAATTGAATGCTTGGAAAGCGAATCGTAATGATTCTCTGCGGCGGAGCTTTGTCCTGCAAGATTCTAGCAGAGAAGCAAATCAATAATCGGACCTCGAGGACCAGGACCACTTGCTGTGAGTGGTTATTGACAATGTGGGGAATGGTATTAATGAGCGAAGTCAATCTGCGGTCAGTGGTCGTTGAAATTGTTGAAAGGAATTCGAGATTGTTGGAAGATTCTTCGTCGAAGTGGAGGGGAGACATGTTCAAGTTCGAATCCAGGTTCAATCGAACCGTTTGATTAGAAAGACATGAGATAATGACCGAAACATCAGTCATTGGCGCACCTAAAGATAAAAAAAAAAATAAGTGGAACCACCTCAAACTCGCGCTCAATGAAAACAAAAACAAAATCAATTTTCTGTTGCAAATAATAAAAGTTTTATTTTGAAAATAAATCGACTATAACCATGTGAACACCCGTGAGCCCCGGTCCTTGATTCCTTTTAAACCCTTTTCTGGACGAGCGTAACGTCGCAGTTCTTTCCTTCGTAGACCTTTATCAGATTGTTGCGAACTTCAATGGCCTTCCTCATGACTGACTTGTAAATCCGTCTGGCCTTTCTGTAGGACAAAAAGAGTTGATACAAGTACTGCGGGTCGTGGGGTGATCCATAAACTTCGGGGACACGTCTTTCGGGTTTCACAACAATCGGAGAGATCCTGGCAGCAGCTGGATCATTCGGCGTCACCAGAACTTCGAAGTAAGAATCCTGCAGTCTCTTCCTCTTCAATTTGCAGAGGATAGCCAGATAGGGATAGATGTTGCGTGGAACGAATGTTTTAGACATCTTAAGTGAATAACGTAATCCTTGAATGCGTTGGAACAACTGAATGCTTGATGATCCTGCGAGGATTTAAATACGATGAGCAGGCAGCGAAAAAAGGACCACTTTCGACCGATTCGCTGAATCGGTTCAATTAGCTAATTACCTTTTCTCGAGCTGATCACTTGTTCAGTGGAAAAGAGAGAGAGGGAAAAAATAGGTTTTGAGGGCGTTTCTGAGTTTGATTGGCACGACTGTGATCTAATGATCAATGAGTTATGAATATTTTCGTATTCACTTATAACATTTATGATACTTGAGGGATGAGGCTTGGAAAGGATGGTTCAATATCCAAGCGAATTTCGAAGAATGCAAAACTAAGACCGGTCATAAACCCTTTTTAAAAATATCTAACGAACTTTCGAAGAAAAGCAAAATTAAAACCAGATGTTTTATTGCTAATTGCAAAACAGGAAACAATAAATAAAATTTTTGGATTTTTTTATGTTAGATCTGATTTTATTGTTTTTCAAACATGCATGCGTCCTTATTTTTCTCATTTGGTATGGCTCTGCCGACATTACTAGGTAAAGAAAAAAAATTTCACTAAGTGCTCGATGTAATATAAATATCACATAAAGACTTATCTTCAAAATTAAAGTTTTATATCTTCATCTTCTTAGGGCACTACAGTCCGAGGTGGACCTGAGCCTCACCCAACATGCCTCTCCAGCCAGTACGATCTTTCGCCAGCTGTCTCCAGTTTCGCACACCAAGCCGGCCGAGTTCCCGTTCGACTTGTGTGCGCCACCTTGTACGTGGACGTCCTCTGTTGCGTTGTCCCACAGGCTCAGAGTCGAAGACTCTTCGGGCCGGAGCTAGGTTGCCATTGCGCTCTACATGGCCTAGCCATCTTAGGCGTTGGATCCTTAGACGCCTGGCTAGACTCATGTCGCTGTACAGCCCATACAGTTCGTGGTTGAACCTTCTCCTCTTTTCTCTCGAAAAGACCAAGAGACTGTTCATCCGCTTGGGATATTGTCCATGCCTCTGCGCCGTAAAGCAGGACTGGGATCATCAAGGTCTTATATGAAGTCAACTTGGTCTTCCGAGAGAGGGCTCTAAAACTCAATTGCCTTTTGAGCCCATAAAAACAGCGGTTGGCAAGAGTTATTCTGCGTTTGATCTCGGTACTGATGTTGTTTGCACTGTTTACTGCGGAGCCAAGTTAGACGAAATTCCTTAACTACCTTAAAGTTAAAGTTGCCTATGGTGACGTTCTGGCCAAGTCGTCGATGTTGTGCGTCCTTTCTCGATGACACCATACACTTGGTTTTGCCCTCGTTTACCGCCAGACCCATTTTAGCCGCTTCCGTTTCAATCAAAGAAAACGCATCATTGACGGTTCGCTGTGTTCGCCCAATCACGCCAATGTCATCCGCGTAAGCTAGCAGTTGAACGGACTTTTGGAAGATCGTGCCTCTTGTGTTGACCAGTAAGTTGCGCACGATCTTCTCAAGAACGATGTTAAGGAAATGAACGTTTTATATAATAATAATAATAATAATAATAATAATAATAATAATAATGGCGGCGCTACAGCCCGAGGTGGACCTGGGCCTAGTTTCTCAGCAACCACTTGTGTTTTGCGTGCTTCTGTTCTCTCACGAGTGGAGGGGACCTACAGTTTAATGCCCACTCCGAACGGCGAGATTGAGAAGCTTTTCCTAGACAGTTATACTCTTTGAGCATTGTCAGTGACTCGAAAGAGGTGGAGCCGTGAAAAAATGTTAGACGTTCAGGTTCACCTCGGACTGTAGCGCCGCCCTTATTATATTATTATAAACTCTCTGGTTTAGATTAGGGTACCAGAGTAGGCAATAAAATTGGATTGGAAGTTTATCTCCTGCAATATTTTGGAATGTCTATAGAGTAACAACTCATTCGCGATTGTAGACCCCATTTTTCCGTTTTCCATCAGAATGGCCTGGAAGAGGACTATTTCAGTCTTTTGGCGGTGAACGCTGAGCCCTTTCTTTTGAGTCCATTTGAAGAGCGAGGAAAGGACATTTTGCATCAGATTTCAGCATAGCAATATCATCATCAACGTGCACTATCACCCTGCACCTTGCCTTTTCTAGCAACAGTAGTAGTAACAGGCAATTTCAACTGATTTTCCCTTACAGTTACATATTTAGAGGCAGCCAACATATGAAGATTGATCTATGATGCAGCGAAAGTGGATATCAATGAGCCTTTCTAAAGCTTTTAGCAGAAATGATGATAAGCTGATAAATCTCAGATCTTTGCGGTGCACGTGTGAGCTACGGCCTTCTTTCGGGAGGAATACCACTTTAATTTAACTTCATCTTTGTGGGACAGTGTAAGGCTTTAAAAGATAATCTCTATACAGGGGAAGATCATGTCTGAGTTCCTTTGTATGTAGTTCCGCATAATTTAAATGGTTTGAAGCTCTGTATAGGTTTAAGATCTTTTGTGCCGTCATTTTGAGGAAGCTGTTAGGCGGAGATTCCCTCGAAATAGTGGGAATATCATGTGATTTTTTTAGAGAGCGCCGTGGCGTAGTGCGTAGGTGCGTCGACTCCTTCGCTCGAGGTCGTCGGTTCGAATCTCGAAAAAACATCAAACATTTTTTCACGGCTCCACCTCTTCCGAGTCAATGACAATGCTCAAAGTGTCTAATTGTCTAGAAAAAGCTTCTCAATCTCGCCATTCGAAGTCGGCATTAAACTATAGGTCCCCTCCACTCGTGAGAGAACAATAGCACGCACAACACGAGTGGTTGCTGAGAAGCTAGGCCCAGGTCCACCTCAGACTGTAGCGCCGCCATTATTATATTATTATTATATCATGTGTTTTTTCCGTAAAATTGTCATTCAACCATTTTGTTTTCATATTCATGCCAAACACCCTTCTTCTTCCTTTTTTCAGAGGTTTTTGAAACACTACACTGGAGCACTCAGACTGAAAACTGGTCCATTGTACTGCCAGGTAGCAACTTACTCCAGTGCCGTTAATTTGATCCCAAATGGTGACTGGACCAGATTTCGATTTCACTGGGATTCGTACCTGGGACCCTAACTTGGGGCAGGCACTTAACCAACTGCGCCATCCTTTCACTTATACACCCTGTAACTACGTCGCAATAAAAGTAAAACAATGTAGAAGATTTATGGTTCGATTCCTGAGCAAAGGCACCAATTGTTATTTCTTTTCGCACTTGACTATAAATAGACTCAGGGCGCCTGAATGTCTACACAGGATATTGCACGAGTAGTTACAACGATCATTTCATATGCTGTCCAAGTTTGAGCGATCGCACTCGCGGCAAGGGACTCTAAAAAGATGCTTTCATCAGCCTCTAGGCTTTCTGGGTTTAAGACGATCTTAATATCGGATAATACAGCATGGCAAATGAAATGCTCTCTCTGAGTGAGAGAAGGAGGATTATGCAAGAGTCTGCCAGCCTCTCTTTTGCTACTTCCTCCTTATTTCCCAATTCACAGAAATCTTCTCTCAAAAATGTGTGTCTTCACCCAGGGAGTGTACAACAGACAGTAAACGTAGAAGCACTGAGACCGCCTGTCAAACTCCTTTCACCAATTCGGGACCACATCTTTGTCCTGATTCCGTCGAAATGGGTTCCCATTTAAACCAAACTGCAGAACAAAGCACTCGTCGCCAATTTGTGAGTACATCCCACAAGTGCTGCACATCCGGCACATCTCGCAAAACCCCTCACCAGCTGTCGACATCAAAAGTGCATTAGATCTACGAGCATCCAGAGAAGCATCTCCTTAACCGCGACTGTTCTCTCCGCTCATGCATATGTCCCTTTGTGATCCCCACAAAACCGTCTGCATTCGCAAGACTAATTAAGGACGAAATCAAGCAACAGGTCCCAAGTGGAAACTAAAATGCGGACGGCCACACAAGACCACACGGCCATTTCGACTGTTCAACTTTCAGAGTGGCAATTGCAAGCCATGCCATTGCGGTTGGCCCGGGAATCTCCTTTAATGCAGACGGCAAATTGTTGCAAATTTATTCCACGGCAAGTATCACGACTCGAGTATGTAAATGGCGCAATTACCCGAGCGAGTCCTTTGTTACAATTAGGAGCGACGGATGCATCATTGAGAGTGCTTGTGGGGAATTAGAACTCAGCCAGGCACGCTGGGAAGAAGAACAAAGCGAGCCGGTGCCAAGCCGATATCCTCCCGGCGTTCTCCGCATTCGGCAGGACTTGGATTCCTTTTAATGACGCATCCCGTCATGAATAAATCACAATCTTGCTCCAGGCAGTCCTCGCTCGCAGGCGCTTTCCGCCGCTCGCACGATGGGATGGCGCGATTGATTACGTCAGTCGTAAAAGCAAAATCGCGTCCCAGGTCTTGGGGGCTGTGACCTCATTGCCACGTTTATGGATTTCGGATTAAGGATCCGCCGACGTCGAGGAACTGCGAACATCCTGACATCCTTTGTTCTCCCCAAATGCGTGCGTTTGATGCTCAGTCTCAAGTGAAATCGAATTTCGCCTCGAAAATGAATCAAAGATAGGATGGCACATTGGTGGCTTCAATCTCTCCGTCTGTCATTCCCCCCTCTCTGCGAAGACGACAGCCAAAGGACCCTTCCATGGTGTTGATGAAATTTTCGCTAAAATTAAATTCAAACTTTTTCCTTTGCATTTTCATGAACCAAAGGTGTTACTCCCCGGGTCCTTGACGGTGAAGACGTGTGTGAGAGGTCTCGACTCCCGGGGGTGGGCGATGCGAGGGATTGATGGGCTCTTTAGTCGAGAGTTTTATGAGAAGGGATCATAAAAATGGATGCTTTCGGGTGTGTTCGTCGGTATCTGGCTTAATGGGGCTGAAAGGCTCACAGCAGGTGTTAGTCTCGAGCAGACTTTATGCGGAACGTTGGTATCTGGTGAGGCATGTCTTGAGGGAAATCGTGTATAAATTGATTTTGCTTGTTCTTCTCTTCTTTTGAATGCAAAATTTAGGTCAGTAGTATGGGTTAATGTGCAGTCGTGACGGGAATTGGAGGGGTTTTAAGGACATGGTGAAGCTATCGCACCACATAATGACTCGTGAATGATTTCTGCATTCGCAGCTGTAGCGGAGGTAAATAATTAAGAAATCTCGCAGGTGATTTGATTTTTTCTGATTTATCCTTCTGAAAGTCTGATATCACTCAGGCACCCCCTTCGCCTCTTCGCAGCTTCTCTTGTACACCACGTATGTGGATGTTGAGGTTCTGCATTTTATCCGGATTTGGCCATTCCAGACAAAAGGACGATCTGTCACTCCCACGTTCAGATGATATTTTCGAAAGCCACCAGACAAAAACTGCGTAAGATGATAATTGCAGTTCACACTGGTATCGATGGCTTGACCAGTTTTGTTGCGACTCATTTCTACGAACAAAAACGAGGAATTGAGGTTCAATCGCTCATGATTTAACGTAGGGTTATGACCGCTTTTGAAAGGCGAAAGGTGCGAATTCGTTCCTGTTTTGGGTGCTAGTCATCAACGGGTCTTGGAAGAGCTTTGATATTCGATAGCACATATCACATATAAACCACTTCAGATATTCCGAAAATTGTACTATTGGTTTAAAGTACAATCAAAATTATTTGTAAAGGTTCTTCGTTCGTGAACTTCTCCATGATGAAAATGTTGTTTTCACTGAATGGTTTGACATTGACAAGTTGGTCATCGACTAAAGGGTGCGTTCAAAGTTGTCTCAATTGAAAATCCTCTTATAGAGGACACGTTTCGTAAAGTTCGCTTTTGGTCATTACCAAGAGCTTTTTCGCACAGCTTTAGTAAATCAAATCGATTGATTTGTATGTCTCGGAGAAGTTACAAGATCAGGCAAGATGAGGTGAAAACATCGTAGCCGTTGCAGAAAGTTTGACTAAAAACCCAGCCACGTTCCTCTCGAGTCGATCACAGTATGATGATCACATAATGTGTATTGGTCTTTGCTGTGGGCGCCGTGGCATAATGGGTAGATGCGTCGACTCCTACGCTCGAGGTCTAAGGTTCGAATCTAGAAAAAATACCTAACATTTTCCCATGGCTCCACCTCTTTCGAGTCACTGACAATGCTCAAAGAGTGTAACTGTCTAGAAAAAGCTTCTCAATCTCGCCGCTCGGATTCGGCACTAAACTGTAGGTCCCCTCCACTCGCGGAAGAACAATAGCACGCACAACACGAGTGGTTGCTGAGAAGCTAGGCTCAAGTCCACCTCGGACTGTAGCGCCGCCATTATTATTATTATTATTGGTCTTTGCTCTATACCAACTTTTCCACAGACTGGCGCATTGGACGTTGTTATAGCTATTGACAGAATATTTGTTATCAAAAATATTTGGTAAAGAAAAGTCTATTAATCCTCAAAAAGTACTTTAAATACACCCTGTGCTGGCGAACACCCTGCACTTGTACCGTGAATGTCCAGCTCCCCTTCTAACCTCATCTGAAAACACTCCGTTGCTTTCGAATATCCAATGAACACAGCCAACAAAACTTTCATCCGAACAAATGTCATACAGAAAAAAGTACAAGACCACTTCCACTTCCTTGTTGTGTCCACAAATCAACTTAATTTCGATGTTTGCTTGTCCAAAGAAAGTATCCAAAAGTTTATCTGTATTGCCTCATAACCAGACATATCCTGGCTCATTTGACAAATTGACCACAATCAAGGAACGAAAATCACATCATACATCCTGTCAGGACAAGCAGTCGGCCGTCCCCAGGAGCGCCTCATCTCATCCCTGCGCTATCATATATTTCCTCGATATTAATGATTCATATTTGAGGAGAAGGGAGGACGGGGGAAAGGAAAAGAAAATAAGGGACGTGGCAGTCGCAATCTATGCCTGATCCTTAAATGCCCTTAAGGACAGACAACACAACACAACTTGAATCGATTACAACAAATGTTTGTCCTTCAGAATTGTATGGATACCCTCGGTGGGTCGGTGGGTCCCCGAGGCCTGCCGCCACCGACCTCCTCATCGATTTCGTGTCATTTCGGTATTCATTGGCGGCAAAGTAGCCAAAGGATAACAAGCCCTCCTTGCGAAACCCTAGTCCCAAGTGAAACCAAACTACAGATGGGGAAACGGAGACGAGGTGCAAAGTTGGGGCTTGATCGATGCTGCCTCCCACCGAAATAAATAATTCCTCTCCGTGGTGAAAGGACTCCCGCTTGAAAGGGCGAGTGGGAGTTCGAGGAGCATGTCCCCGTTGTGTTTATTTATTGCAGCTGCTCCCGCAACATGCAAGGACCCGATGGATGGAGGCGCCTCCTTATGAACGGCGCCGCATCTTGAAATAATCCCGGGGAATTACATCGCCTTTCATTGACTTGACGTACGATGGATGCAGCGGCGGGTCCTTGCTGCAGGACGGATTAAGCACAACCAATTTGAATTTGCCTCAAGTGCTCTTGTGTGCGACTGTAGCCGAGGATATAACTCATTCTCGCGGAAAATATGAAACCGCCTGCATAACTAAAGTTTCGCTTAACCGAACACGCGCACTCGAGGAGCCCGGTCGCAGCGGGGGGGTTGAGGAGCTCTGCGACAAGATTGCACTTAAGCCCGCATTTAATCGAACTGGGAAAGTTTTAGATTTTCCAGAGTTTTTCTCTCTTGGTCTCCCTCCCTCCGTCTGTGGGTGTGGGTGGCTTGAGATATGATCCAGGCCGGATGGGTCCTTGAGAGCGGAGGGACCAAGCGCTTTGACATGCAAAATGTTCGAGTTATCGGTTGTCTTTGCATGAAACTGTGCGGGCATGGCATTGCAATCGGTGCCGAAGCTTTGCGGGCGAACTTTGTTGCGAATCACAAGTTTCTGGATGTCCCACGAGGACGAATGTAAGTGAATTAAAAACTCAGGTGCAAACTGTGTGCCCTATTGTGGTGGATGACTGATGAAATGACTCGCTCTGAAAGGTAACGAGTGCTCTGTGGAGGGAAAAGAGCGGATGGGTGAAGGGGTGGAAATCGAATTACAGAATGTGTCGGAGTGTGTTTTCAGGTGGAAGAACTAGGAACGCATTTCATGGAAACACTCGCTATGATGGTGCCATAAGCTGCTGGTAGCCAGTACGTTTTGAACAAGCGTCACTCGCTTTGACTCATCAACCCAGTTTTCATCGATCAGCAAACGGGGATGGGGAGATAGAAAGTGGTCTCAAGGGGAGGCAGTCGTTAGTATTTAGGGCAAGGTGAGGGATTAGTCACCGAAGGCTTGATTCGCACAGACGAGATAAATGAGCTAAGCATCAATGGCTTCGACTAAGATTATTTGTCGAAGACTGTCAATTCTGAGCCTACGTGAAACAAGCTGAAATTATAATTGTGACACTGGCCTGTCCGTTAATGCGTACCAGTAAACATTTTACTCGAGCTTGTGCCAATTTTCTAGATTCAACCTCCTTACTTCCCTTCAACCAGTTTTCTTTTGACACCAGAAAGTCTTTGGGGACATCCCCGGAAAATGAGCAGTCTCTGGTAGCATCAGACTTTTTTTGACGTTGAATAGCGATGTTCGGAAATACAACAATTCCATCGGGTCACACAGTGGAGTACTTTGGGATTTAAAAACAGCATAGTGTTGACCGTGGCGTAGTGGGTAGGTTTGTCGACTCCTACGCTCGATGTTCTCGGTTCGATTCTCGAAAAAACAAGCATTTTCTCATGGCTCCACCACTTTCGAGTCACTGACAATGCTCAAAGACTACAACTGTCTAAAAAAAGCTTCTCAATCTCGCCGTTCGGAGTCGCCATTAAACAGTAGGTCCCCTCCACTCGTGGAAGAACAATAGCACGCACAACTCGAGTGGTTGCTGAGAAGCTAGGCCCAGGTTCATCTTGGACTATAGCGCCGCCATTATTATTATTATTATAGTGTTGACCTGTTCATCAACTTTTACCGGTTTTAGGCAGGCTTCGTTCTAAAATTCGTTTTGAAATTGACGCGTGACGGATTCAGCCACGGCAGATCCTGAAGAAGACCCATTAAGTATATATCGGCATCCACCACCGCTTATTCGTCGATTTCAAGGCCGCATTTAATGGTGTCCATAGCCAAATTCGTCAGACTAGCAGGATGGCGATGGAAAACTCTCACTGCTCCCTCACGGTCGATAACGAACTCATCGAGACCTTCAATGTCAGAAAAGATAGAAAAGGCAATCTGCTGTCACGAGATGTCAGCATTATTCTTGAGAAGATCGGCCAAAACTTATTGGCCAATAGTAGAGGCAGAATCTTCTAAATGTCAGTCTAACTGTTAGCATACGCGGATGATATTGACGTGATTGATCGAACACAGCAAGACATCAATCAGGCGTTTCGTCGTATTGAAACGAAAGCGGCTGAAATGGATCTGGCGGCAAATAAGGGCAGGACGTCTTTCAGAAAGGCGATTGGAGGATATAATTCAACCACAGACTGTACGGACTATAAAGCGACCAGATTATAACCAGGCATCTAAGGATCTAACGCTTACTGTCGAAGGGCAATGTAGAGCATATGGACAACTTGCACTCCACCCAAAGAATCTTTTACTCTGACTCTATGTGGGATGGCTGTGGTGTCAACGTTCACGATTAATTTGGAGAAGGACCCCAACCAACTTGCTGTGCAAAACTGTAGACAGATGGTGAAAGATCGTAATACCTGGAGAGATTTGCGGGTTGCAGCCCAGGTCCTCTTCGGATTGTAGCGCCATATAAAGCAGAGGAAGACTGGCTTAACTGAAGAAGGATCATTCTCGGAAGACCAAGTTGACTCTGTATAAGACCTTGATCATCCAATTTCAGCTTTACGGCGCAGAGGCATGGACAATATCCCAAGCGGATGAACAGTGTCTTGGTCTTTTCGAGAGAAAAGTTCTGCGCGCGATCTTTGGTCCTTTTTGCATCGATTTTTTTATCAAATTTGTTATGAACAAGTATTCGACACTTCTTCAGTGAATTATGATTATGATGGTACGCACAAGTAGAAGTTAACTTCAACTTATTTTTTGTGTGACACTTAAGAAAGATTCAAACGGGAGTTGTGAAGGAAGTGACTGAGTGCTACAAGTTGTTTTCTTAGGCCAAATGTGGGTTCTTTTACATTTATGATACTATAAACCCCAAAGAACAAATTTAAGAAAGGGAACCTAATCCAATAATTCACTTTAAAGTCGCCCGATCAGGCTCTTTCTAGCTTTTTACCTCTCTACCAAAATTTTATGAAGTGGCATCAGCTAGGAAATACAAGGTATCCGCATCAGGTACTCCCAAAGGCGGGGGTGTGCAGTACTCCTTTTAATATTCACCAAACCCCGGAGAGGGACATCCAATTCACCGGCATTAGTACTAGCTTGAAACCTTTCGTCATGACAGATTTCCATCCTTTGAACTTGATCTTTTATTAGGTCTTTCTCTATGATGTGTATGCTGTCGCAACCTCCTCCAAATGGAATGGAGTCGTAAAATCCTTTTGTTACCGATTGTGACGATTGATCTGACTAACAAGATAATGATATCTTATCTATCTTATAATTTGTCAAACCAATTCAGTTTTTTTATGATTAACTTTAGGATTAAAATCAACCTATGGACGATGATTATTTGTGACATTATTTTCCTTTGAACGACAATATGTACTTAAAATTCCTATTAACTAAAAGTTCCTCATAGAATTCTTGTCTATCCTAAGAAACTATACAACACTTACTCTTAAGCGTCTTTTTAAGATGTGTAATGTTTTCTAAAATTTACTACGTAACAATGTTTCTAAAATGTAAAACAAATTCTAATAAATGATCCTCATTTGTAAAAATGCATGATTTCGTATAAAAAATCTGTTTAAACAAAGTCTCAGAAAACTTCCTTACCTGCAACTGTCGGCAAGGATGTGCTTCTGTCATTTAGTTGAACAGTTCTGATCTTGTTTATAGCGATAGCCCTTCGAGCTAATCTTAGACAATGAGTTAAAAATTATTTATTTAATTTAATTGTTTGTTGCGTTGTTAACAATCCAAATGTTCCAGTTTACTGTGATGTGATGGAGAAATGCAAGTTTTCGGTGGAGGAGAATTCATATGTGAGTAATCAAAAAAATGCACCGGTCTGTTAAGCTTACTGTTCATTGCAATGTTGTGATGTGATTGTACAGTGTGTACTACAAGTAAAGAGCAGTGTGTAAAAGTAGTTAATAATAAAAATAATAATGGCGGCGCTAAAGTCCGACGTGTATTTGGGCCTAGATTCTCAGCAACCACTCGTGCTGTGCGTGCTTCTCTCAGGAGTGGAGGGATTTAATGCTGACTCCGAACGGCGAGATTGAAAAAACTTTTCTAGACAGTAATACTCTTTGACCATTGTCAGTGACTCAAAGGGGGTGAATCCGTGAAAAAATGTTAGGTGTTTTTCAGGACTCGAACCTTAGACCTCGAGCGTAGGAGTCGACGCAGCTACCCACTACGCTACGGCGCCCACAAAGTAATTACAGTCAACTCCCTCTAAGTCGAATTTCCCTCTAACTGGAATTTTTTCGCCATATTTATTTTGCCATTTCCATCAATTTTCCATACAAAAAACCATCCTCTAAGTCGAACTAATTTTGATATCCTGTGAAAGTTCGACTTAGAGGGAGGCGACTGCAGTCGCCTTTTAATTAACAACGCTATTTAGGTCGTGGAATTGTTAATAGAATAGTAATTGAATATGAAATTATTATCGACTGTTTGGTGAAAAGTCCCAAGAGCATTAATGGTGGCGTTAGTGTCCGAGGTGGAATTGGGGATAGCTTCTACAGCAACCACTCGTGTTAACCGCGAACTGTCGGACCGCCATCGTTATTATTAAAATACACTTAGTTGCTTAACAAATTTTAAGATTACAGCTCTGGAAGTGTCTTTGTCGAGCATATTTAGGGAATAAACATGTTGTGAGTAGAATCCGACCGAAGGCCAGTTTTTCGGCCGAAGCCGAATTTCGGATTTTTCATCATCTTCGACCGAAACCGAATCTTCAGTCGGACTCTATTTGGAACATATTTTGCAAGTTGCTTTAGTATCATTTTTATAAAATAATCCCAAATTGGCTTTTTGGCTGTCATTTTTGATGATGCCTCCTTTGGCCGAAGCCGAATGTTTTGCCGAAGGTTTTATAGCCGAAGGTGGCCGAAGCCGAATGTCCGGTCGACTCTAGTTGTGAGTACTACTGGTTCCTACTAGAGACCTAGTAAAGTATAAATTATCTTATTTCTGCCTAAGGCTGTTCTACGGCTGAAGACTATGTAAATTGTTAAATGAATTCTGGGGAAGCTTAACGAATTTTTGTGCCTTAAGCCTATTATTTGCTACATAACAGGGAATGCACGCTGCATTCGATTTGTACTTCCACGACAGACTCCTTAAAAAGTGAAAATATGTTAGGTGTTTTTCCGGGAATCGAACCGAGAACATCAAGGTTAGGAGTCGACGCACGTACCCACTACTCCACGGCGCCCACATTAACAGTGTATACTGTTTGTAAATTCGCTCGATTGCTTAACTCTCCGTACGACCATTGTAGCTGGCCCTTTAGTCGGGGAGCTACAACAACTGGTCATATTCAACTTTCGTTTTGTTTTCATGTGGCTTTTATTTCTGTGTCGGTTTTTATACTTTTTCAGGAGAGACGGTCAAAGTTTCAAATTTGCACTACTACTAGTACTTAGGCTACTAGGTTTTTTGGAATAACTTCTGTTTAAAAAAAAGATACAGACATACAAAATTTAGTGAAACTAGATTTAAACATGCTGAACATAATGATACTTATAACTCATTTTTGTCCTAACTCGAGTTTAGCTGTTATGGTTTGTGGCCACAGATTTATCCGCAAGGGCCCTCCTTTTTTCGTGGTCTTTATTCATGATATCGTCCATACGGTCATTGCTTACTGTTTGCGGATGATCTTAAATTATTTAGAACCGTCCAGAGTATTGCCGCTTGCTACCTACTTCAATCAGACTTGAGTAATATCTCTGAATGGTGCAGCTCTAACGCTCTAAAGTTAAATATAAACAAATGTTTTTTTATTTCCTTTTCTAAAAGGACTTCCTTAATTGATTTCAATTACTCGGTTGACCCGCCCTCCTATCCCGGATTAATGAAGTTAAAGATCTGGGTGTTGTGCCCGACAGCGATGGATTTCATCATTCACATCATTCATTGTATTCCTCCCTAGTTAGGCCCCACCTTGAGTATGCTGTTATTATTTGGAATCCCCATTTGATAGCTGACTCTGATCGAATTGATCGTGTTCAAAGGCGTTTCACTAGATAAATTTTTTATAAAATGCGTCGGAACTTTATCCCCAGTTATTAAGCTAGATGCTTACTTCTTGGCTTGAAATCTTTAAAATCCAGACGCACAGTACATGATATAATTTTTTTTTTTTCGGAAGATTTTTGATACACTACTGGAGCACTCAGACTCAAAACTGGTCCATTGTACTGCCAGGTAGCAACCTACTCCAGTGCCGTTAATCTGATCCCAACGGCAAATGGTGACTGGACCAGATTGCATTTCACTGGGATTCGAACCTGGGACCCCTCTTACTTGTGGCAGGCACTTAACCAACTGCGCCATCCAGTCGTCTATGATACAATGTTTGTTAGAGATTTCCTGTGTTACCACATAAGATGTCCTACTCTCCTGTCTAAAATTGGACTTTATGTCCCTGGAAGACCAATGAGAATACGGCATCTGTTATCGGTTGAACACAGAACTAATTACGGTGTGAACGAACCCCTAACGCGCACCGTCAATGTTTTTAACGAAGCCAGTAATCTCTTGGACATCTACTTAGATAGAGTTAAATTTAAAACTTAGTTTTAAGATTGTACACTCTTTGAATTCTTAAGTATCTTCTATGGTTCAATATATCTGTTAGTTCATAAGCAACTTGTAGATGATGATAAATATTCAGATTTTCTTAGTGGCAGGGTAATGACCAGAACGTAAGATTCTTCGGAGTTATTACCGAACCCTGCATTGAACCTTGATTACAACGGAATCAGAAGTGATTGTCACTTGGAGGTAATAATATTTAATAGCAGTTGTCGTATCGATAGAGAAAATTCTGCGTCTCATTTAAGGTGAAATGAATGTCTGCGAGAAGGGTGAATGGAGGAGAACACATTACCGAGAACCCTACGTGCTGTTCAAAGATGTGGATATTGGCCAAAATGCAAAAATCCCTCGTCCAGCTAGGCTACATCGAGCGCATGAAGATGGTCTTTGATTTCGAGTTTTCTGGTTCGAAAAGTTAGGAAGACAGAATCTCCGGTATAAAGATCAAGTCATCGTGAGTGCAAGAGAACTTTCTCCTGATGACTGGAAGAGAGTGCTCGACACCGTCAAGGATGAAGGGCTGTAGTAGCTACGACGCAGATCCTGCCCTGTCTTGACAAGTAAACAAGTAAGTTGTAATTTTTCTTATCATTAATTAATATTTTTGGCAAGGCCCTACGAAAGTTTGGTCAATGAATTCTGAAAAATTTCGAAACTAACAATGAATTCGGGGATGACATCCCAGCCTGCTGCTATGCCAAGGATAAGGACAATAAAGACTTCTTGGTAAAAAGCCTTATGAAGGCGAAAATGATTTTGAATTATATGAAAAGGACGTACAGAGTGTTGGTGTCTCCAGCCACACAGAAGGAATTATCAATTTAAGTCCAGGGCAAAGAAAATGAGAGTGATTTTGAATTAGGCAGCATAAGCGAAGAAAGTGTCAATGTCAACTGTCAAAAGGCAAGCACTGGACAATAAAATGATAAGAATGATTTTGAATTTTATGGCAAGAACTAAGAGAAAGCCAGTGATTTAATTTTGAAATAAAAGTCAATAAAAGACTTGATTTTATGGCAGGAATAATGAAAGTGGTTTTGAATTTGATGACAGGAACGTAGAGAATGAATTCCAGCGGTTCTCGTATTCACACAAAAGTGAGGCATTCATTCTCAGACGGCACAGGAAGCTGGGTCAAACTTTTTGTAAAGGGAAGAAGTGGATTAATTGAACTGATCGATTCGCTAACACAGTCAATTGACTCAGAAACTGAAACTAAATTACGACTCGCTCTGAGAATTATGCTCAAAGAATCTTTTTTTCTGAAGAGCCTTATTTCTTCCTTGGTGGTTGCATAAACGCATTTGGGGTTCGACTGTTTGGTGCAAGTTTTGCGGTAGCCGAATTATTGGCTCCAAGAAAAGAAACGTAGAGGACTCTAGCTAGACATGATAACTGACATTTTTTTGGCTCGAATTGGACTTGGGCAAGCTATGGTTATGTGCCACATAAGCCGTCCCACAATTCCACACTTTGTTCAATAATCGGTGTTCAATATTCTAAATATAGAACGAGGGCCTGTGCGAGAATTAGCGAACAAAAGAATTGCCACACACTATCCTGTGTGATCCTGTGTGTGTACATGCAAGGACTGCAAGGAAACATTTAAAAAAATAATAATAAATATATTTCAAACTGGAACCTTTAAACAAAAATTAATAAAAATAAAAAATTAGGAAATACATTAATTTAAATAAAAAAAAATAAAAAAAATTGAGAAATTATTAAAAGAAATTTTGTTTTTAGAACAAAGACTGAGGGGGAATTAAAACGGCTTTTCTTGACCATTCAGCTGTAATTCTGTCCTCATTCCGGCCTCACTTCTCTTGTATTCGGAGTCTTTCATTGTTGGCGCATAGGCTCTCTTTTGACGCAATTTTCTATGACAGTTTCACATAAATGAGGCCTAATTTAGCTGGTAAAGGGGTATACCTTTTTTTTTATAGCACGGGATCCAACAAGGATCGAAGGAGATGCCGGAGTACATTTGTCTGAAATGTCTATGGGGTGCAGTGAGAGGGAAATATTGGGCTAGTAAGAGCATGGTCGCCGTGGCTTAGTGGGTAAGTGCGTCGACTCCTACGCTCGATGTTGTCGGTTCGATTCCCGAAAAAAACACCTAACATTTTTTTCACGGCTCCACCTCTTTCGAGTCACTAACAATGCTCAAAGAGTGTAACTGTCTAGGAAAAGCTTCTCAATCTCGCCGTTCGGAGTCGGCATTAAACTGTAGGTCCCCTCCACTCGTGAGAAAACAATAGCACGCACAACACTAGCGGTTGCTGAGAAGTTTAGTCCAGGTCTACCTCGGACTGTAGCGCCGCCATTATTATTATTGTTAATATCCGTCGAGTTCGTCGTTTCATAAAAAATTCCTGTCATCCAAGTACCTCTGGCACAACATTTCATGCGAAGTCTTTGACTAAAAAAAAATAAATATTTATTTAAAAAATTATATATTTTAATTTGCCTCCTATCGTCGATCAATTTCACATAAATAGCCGCGCATTTTTCCAGCCTTCATTACTAGCACTTATAGATCCGAGAAGAGCAGAAATGGCTGAACCAGAGATGTTTGAAGACAAGCTTGTGAACGAAATAATTGAAGGGTATTCCGCACAGATCCATGATGTTGTCGAAAACATGGATAGACTCACGCGAATGGCGTTCGACGTAGCGTACAGTGGAAGGCCACTGTACCCTGTTCGATGTATTGACGGCTGGTGGAACGACGACGGGGAAGGAATCGCTTTAGATGGCAAATATGAATTTCCCTTAGACGATAACTCTCAAGAATTTAATGACACTTATGATTTCAGTGAGGATTCGTTTGAAGAAGCGAAGGAAGATTCCCTTGCAGAAGTCAATTCTTCGGAACTGGCTGAAGATGGGGCAAGCGGTAAGGTTATAGACGAAGAATGGACGGAGACAAGTTTGACAAATAATGATGAAGTTGAGGGATGAGGATTTTTCGTGCGATACTGGAGCTATTCACGCTAAGACTTTTCTCCTGCTTGCTCAGGAAGTTAGTTCGTTTATTCTCAACGACACAACCGCGTTCCAGTAGCCAAAGGAATGGATGCTAACAAATATGAACCAAGACTTGACTAAGATTTATTAATCTATTTTTAAATTAGCTAAAACTCTCTGGATTAGATAAAGATTTTGCCTTAATTAAGTAGGAAAAATGAGACCAGATAGGAATGATAGTTTTTCCAATTATTATTTTTCAGCAGTTGTCAAAGCTATCAATGACATCTAATAATATATAATAATGGCGGCGCTAAAGTCCGAGGTGGACCTGGGCCTAGATTCTCAGCAACCACTCGTGTTGTGCGTGCTATTGTTCTCTCACGAGTGGAGGGGACCTACAGTTTAATGCCGACTCCGAACGGAGATTTCTCCAAACTTGAAGCATATTTTGTTGCCTCTCTCCTCTAAAGTCTTGGATATTGTTTGGTCCATTGGCAGCACTAACATAGCTGATGTACCTTTGTTTACTCTTTTTAGAGTCCTCCACGAGTCAGCTTTTAGACCTGCATTTTGTGATTGTATGAGGTCGAGTATTTTATCGGTGGTTGTGCCGGCAGCGTTTGGAAAGTAGCCGACTAGGGTACAGGGTTGAGAAATGGATTCCTCTTTTGTAGCCCACAGCTCAGCACCTTCCCAAGGCTTCAGCATCGGTGCGTTGATCTTCAACCACTCCACCGTACTCTCTGTCATACAATTCAGACTGATGAACCCTGCTTTGAATGTGCAGCTTAAAAATTGTGGTTTTATGCTGCTGTCTTTTTGTCCCAGGACCTTGTCGATGATGACCTCTTGTAGCGAGGTCATTTGTGCTGTAGTCAGGGTGGTGTTAGGGTAGTCCTGGGGTAGGTAGGTAGGGTAGCCGTGGAGAAGTTTCAGTGTGAACATTCAGCCACCAGCCAAAGATTCGTGAGAAATGAAGAAAACATAGCCAACGTGGCGGCCAGTATCGAAAAAGAAATATCGTCGGAGGCAGTGAAAAAAGATTACCAATTTTAGCCAAGAACGGTGGCAACATTTGAGTGGACTTTTTTTTGTCGGAGGTTTTTTAAAACACTACACTGGAGTACTCAGACTCAAAAACTGGTCCATTGCACAGCCAGGCAGCAACTTATTTTTGCTGGAATTTTATGGCCTTCCGAAGGAAGACCAGCAGGCGCTTCTGTAATGAGGAGCCTACATCATCAGCACGCACCTCATCAGCACCGAATAACTGCCGCCTGATCCGAGCAAAGGTGTGACAATGGCAGAGAAAGTGTTCTGCAGTGTAATCGTCTTCTCCACAGGCGTTGCAGAGGGTTTCATCGCTTAGGCCAAGCACACTTAGGTGTTTGGCGAAGGTGTCCGGCGAGTTGTCTGCAGGTTTTTCTGTTAAAAGATAACAAGAAAGCCGCGGATTTCTTACAGACGTTGGGGAGCATGTGCTTGGTCTGTCTACATGCTGGAGAGTCATGCCACCTCCGGTTGTGCTCTCGAGAGCTTCAACCATCGATAGAAGCCCTAACCAAGGACGTGGGCAGTCCAAGCGCAGGTTCAGGTCCTGAGAATGCCTCATCTGACCCTCGCCGAGCAAGTTCATTGGCGATGTCATTTCCTGTGATCCCGTGGTGCCTCGGCACCCAGACAAGTCTTAGCGAATTTAAGCTACTGATCAAATTCAGAGGAGACTTACATTCCTGAACTGTCCTGGAAGTGCTTAAAGAATTGAGCAAGGCCTGAAGCACAGCTTGGCTGTCGCTACAGACGCAAATACTTCGCCTCTTGCACCTATTCTTCGCAATATACTACGTGGCCATTAGGATCGCATAGGTTTCCGCTTTCAAAACCGACGCAAATTTACCTAACGAGGTGTGCAGTCTAAAGTTGTAGCTCTCCACGAAGGCACCAGCATCAGATCCTTCACTGGTCCTGGAGCCATCCGTGAAGATTCGACTACATTCCTTTCCTGACTAAGATTCTGGCCAGAGCCAGTCCTGAGTTCAGGGAAAGTCAACTTGGTATGTTCGTCGGAGCTGGAGTACAGGTGTCCGTGCGTCAGACGGCGTATTCATAAGACTGGGGTCAAAAGAAATGCGGTGCGCAAGATCATCGAAATTCCAGTAGACGATGAAAGTGATTTTGAATTTGATCTTCTTCTTTGACTGGCGCTTTAATCCCCGGTGGACCTGAGCCTCAGCCGACATGCCTCTCCATCTAGCACGGTCTTGTGCTAGCTGCTTCCAGCTTAAGAGTCAAAGATCCTCGGTTGTAAAGATCCTAGATGATACGTCGAACCAAAAGCCAGAAATATTTTGACTTTGACGGCAAAATAGTCAATCTAGGTACGACGGATAAGCATACAATTTATACTAATATTATGAAGCTGAAGAGTTTGTTTGTTTGGTTGAACGCGCTAATCTCAAAGACTACTGGTTTGAATTGAAAAGTTCGTTAGTTCATTTATCGAGTAAGGATCTAGGCTTTATAACATCACGCTGCGACCATTAGGAGCAAAGTATCAATGAAAAATGTTGCAAAAACGGGGAAAAAATTTCCTTCCGTTTCGTGCGCTGCGTAAACGGTTTAAGTTACGCAAAAATCATGTATGAGGGAATTGTTCCTCTTTAAAAGTTCTAAAAAATAATCCGCGACAGTATATAATTGATAAGATTGACTCACTATAACCTTTTTTATAGTAATCAAAATTGAAGACTTCAAATCAAAATCAAGAACGTTTTAGAACTCAATGTTAGTAAATGTCAAATTAAAAGAATTCAATTACTCATTACATGTAATTGTAATTGAAATTTTTTTTATTATAGTCTGACAGTCAGATTATAATCTTCTCCCGTAAGTGTCATTCTCCACCGCCCAGATCATATCTCTTTCGTAATGAGCATGTTCCAACGGTGACCGCAATAAAAAGCAGTCTGGGGATTTTATGTGACCGTGAGCTAAGCTTTCGTTCCCACTATGATCACATTATTTCCAACGCTAAATGTTCTCTGGGTTTCATAAAACGATGGTTAAAAGAGTTCACGGATTTATATGTTACCAAATCTCTCCTTATTACCTTTTTAAGGACATTACTGGAATATGCCAGCCAGGTCTTGGTCACCTTATCCTAACAACCAATCTCCTTGGAGTTGAATAAGACAGCGTAGGTTTTTACCCTTCGCCCTGAGTGGTCGTCAATGGATTGACCGCCACAACTTGCTCTACATGAAAATGTATAAAAATTAATTAATCTTCAAGCCCTTGAACACCGACGGATAATTGCTGATATAGCCCTTGTTCACCAACTCTTAACCTGTTCAATTGACTACCCTGCTCTTCAGGAAAATGTATCCTTATACACCTCCGTATCGGTACCATTCTTTGGCCTGCCTTCCACGACTATCTACGGCCTCTTTGAGCCTACATGGAGAGTCTTGTTGGTTGAGGCCTAGGTCCACTTCGGCCTGTAGCGTCATACAAAGAAGACGAAGAGGTAGTTTGTGTTGCTTTGCCAATTTCGCAGACAATTTAACTCATAAATTAATTTTCGAAATTGCAAAGAAGACAGTTCAGGTATAAAAGAGGTATAAATTGAGGGATTTCGTAAAATGCAATCCAGTGACCTTTTGAAGTGCTGTATGGCGGAAATATGGGGTGGGTCTCTCGTCCAGGATCTTAGCCCGTGGTTTATCTCCTTGAGTTTTAATTGCATCAATTCTCTTTCGTTCTCGAACTTTCCCAGTGACCTGGTCAGTATTTCGGTATTTCAAACATTGATTCATATCATTTGGGAAAAAATGGGTGCTTGCTTAAGATTTGTTAATGAGAGTCATAAAGGGTATTTTAACTCTAGTCTCGGTTGTATTACTTTGATTGCCTCGGTTTCCAAACGAATCCCTCAAAGACCTTAAAGTTTCTAAATCTGGAATGTTTGAGTCAATGAAGTCAACAATTATTGAAATTTTTATTGCACACACCCTAGACACAACTGACAGTGGATACAGTTTTGAAAAATTTAGTTTTATTTTCGCATTCGGCCTAGTAATTAGGAGATCCCAATCCTTGAGCAATAAAACTAAGTTCCTTCTCCGTTTGTCTACCTGCTCAACTCCTTTAAAAAGGCAGTCATCGGCAATAATTTGAGTTACTCAGTCTTACACGATCGTCGAGAATGGAGAACCTGTGCTACGGTTTTAAAATATTATCCTGTTCTGGTGAAGAGGTCCGTAAGGAAGAAAGGTGCATTCCACTTCAGTGAAACAGCAAAGCAGACGACGTGTGCATGTACGATGAAGATACAGAATCTGCGAGTGAGTCAGACTTCGATGGAATATTCGACGATGACGAGGATGACACCAGAATGTCGAATAACTAAAAATGACATTAAGTTGGGTAGAAATGGGAGACGGAACTGGATTTCACCCTCTGCTGTCGAGGCATGCTCTTCAAGACTCAGTGATCTTTGAATTTTTGTTTGAAAAAAAAACTGAAAATTACATAAATTACCAATAAATTGTGCAAATAGATGTGAAGTGCGTATTTTTCAAAATTGTTGGGTAACGAACTTAAGTTTCTATGATTTTCAAAATTTTAGTGGACCTTGGGTAAAGGTAGCCTTAAACGACGAACATGCTTGCTGAACTTGCTCGTTTGCGTTATCCCCCCTACAGATTTTCACTCACACCCTCAAAACCATTAAAGGAATTTAAGATACGGCAATATCGCCGCTCAAATACACAACAGGGACTAGTGTTGGAAAATACCCGGTATTTACCCTTTGAGGACTTCTGATTTGAGTGCCTCTAGGTAAGTTTTGACGGGTGAACGGCGGCGAACACTACAGGGCTATGATAAACGACTTTTTTTCGGAGGATTTTTGAAACACTACTGGAGCACTCAGACTCAAAACTGATCCATTATACTGCCAGGTAGCAACCTACTCCAGTGCCGTTAATTTGATCCCAACCGCAAATGGTGACTGGACCAGATTCGATTTCACTGGGATTCGAGCCTGGGACCCCTCGAACTTGGGGCAGGCACTTAACAAACTGCGCCATCCAGTCGTGTCGAGCGTTGTCATGTAGAAACACGTTTTTGTTCCTCTGCTCGTATTGTGGCTGTCTTTCGCACAGTGCTCTACTCAATGGCATCAATTGAAGTCGATATTGTTCACCAGTGATGGTTTCGTTTGGTTTCAATAGTTCATATTGAATGACACCAATCTGGTCCAATCAAATACACAGCATAACCTTCGCAGCGTGAATATTCGGCCGAGCCGACGACGTTGATGTGGGGCCGGGCAGTCTCCATGACCATGAGCCGTTCTTGCGGTTTGCACGGATTCTCATCGAGCAATGCCTCCAGTTCAGCGTCTTCGAAGGATTTAATCCTTCTGGGCCCATTGACGGTAACAATGGCATTTTTCTCATTTCGAAAGAAATTAAGGTCCGATGATGCTGCCATGCCATACACCGTAGCAAACAGGCAGTCTCTGTGGATGCATGATGTTTGGTCGAAAATTTATTAGCTCCAATAACGGCAATTTTACTTGTTGACATAGTCGCTGATCCGAAAAGTGGCCTCGTTCGAGAAGATGATTTTTTAGTCAAAATCCGGATTTCCGGTCAACGTTTCTGGCGCTCACTTAGAAAATTCACATCATTGTCTATGGCTTCAGTTTAGTTTGTCAGCACATTCCACGGATGTAGGCCCAAATCCGATCGAAAAATAAGCCGGGGTGACTCTCTAGCGATGCGCAATTCTACTGATCGTCGCTGAATCTACATTTCTAGGTCTTCTTCGATACTACGGCGGCTATGTTTTCTTCATTTCACACAAATCTCTGTCTGGTTTGTGGTTTCAGATCCGAATGAGTGTACTCACACTCAAACTTTTCCACGACGACATGTCTACACACTGAAGGCATGATGACGACCAATCCCATAGCCAAGTTCACGTTGCGTATTTACAGCTGAGCCGGAATTTCGATATTTTACAATAATTTCCGCAAGTTCGGCAAGCGACGATGCATGACAAAATGGCAAATCTTACTGAATATTTTGACTGCTGCTGAAACATAATACTTGGAAGAAGTTTCATTGCCATCTGGTCACCCTTTAGCAAGAACATTTTAAGCGACACGAAGTGCATCAACATTGCACCAAAAGACCTCTGCACAAAACTCTCACTGAAAATTCTCTTTTCTTGGTTTCATTAAATCGGATAGAGGTTCTTGTTATAAAGGACTGGAAGATACGTGAAAGTAGTATGAAAACATCCACATTTTCCGAAATCCGAAAGTCGAGTCGATGGACTTAAGAATCAGTGCAAAAAGAGTCCGTGTTCTGCCTCTGAAGGAGATTCAATACCTTGGTTGGATGAGTGAATATCCTACACCACCGCCTTCAGTCGAGTCGACTTCAAGCTCATCTGCTGTGCAAGAAGAAGTTCTAAAACTTCCCTCAGTCAAGTTGCTAAAGAAACTTAACCTGTTGAAGAAAGCCAACGACGAGGAAAACCTCAGTCGTACACAGGCATTCACAACAAACGGACGTGTTTCGGCTAGTGAATTAAATACAGTGTTTTAGTAGTGGTGACAACCAGTAACAGTTTTTTTTTAAGAAAATGCGTAGCCTGGTGGTGGATGCATGAATATAGTCTGAAAACATCCACATTTTCCGAAATCCGGATTTTTTCGCTTATCCGGGCGGATATGGTTCCAACTGATCCGGACTATCGAAGTCGAATAAAAATGTATATTTATCCAATTTGATGAAAGTTTGTTGGTTTCACTTTTCCCTGTGTGCGACTGAGGTTTAGTTCGGATCTTCCTTGCAGAGGTACTTGTCTGAACAAAGAACGAAGACGCAAGCAACTTTAGCAATAATCAGTACCATCAACGGGAAATGAACATTTTGCGAGAAGAGGATCATACAAACGTGTGTCTAGACAAATTTCCAAACGAGACATCGTCCCACACCTATTTGCTGGTAGGTGTCCTCTAGGACAACACTTCAGGATGGCAGTTCATCTGCTTTGGGTGCCATCAATATCTCCCCATCGGTACATCCCATCGGCAAAAGTTACTTCATGAACTTCCGGAGAAGAGAAGACATTATAATGCAGCCTCCTCCCCCCATCGTCCCATCGGAAAATATTCCTCACTCCCACCGCCCTCATAAATCCAAGAGATCCCAACCATTTACGACAGTCTTCACAAGACTATTGACAAGTTACTCATAACTTTGCCAAAGTACCCCCATATTACCTCTCAATCCATCAAAATTTCAATACCGTCCCAAGTCATTGGCAATAAAATTCGAAATTCAAACAAAGAGCCGCCCCCCAAACTGGAGCACACTTCAATAACTCCTCGCCCGACTTATATCCACTTCGACGGCTGTGTCGGAAAATTACGCTCGAGTTCCGCATTGAATGCCAAAACTTTTCCCACTCAGTTCAATGCAATATGTCATCACGAACTGAGTGTCGATAAATACGAGGGCACGTTATAAGCCACCATCCCCCAGGTGCAGGGTACGGTGGGACTCACCGCCAGGGTGTTGGGGTGCAATGGAACACCGCAACAATTGCAAACTGGATAAGTGCACAAAGGACGACTTGTTGCATATAAATTAAGTGCTCAAACCGAGAGTAAACAAGGACAAAAGACACCACATAGTTTTCGTAAGCTACGACCAAACTTTCGCCACACAATGCAACTCGACTTGACATCTACTTGGAGTAATCTCCCATGACCCGGGCAAATAATGGGAATGCTTGAGATTACTGAGGAAGTTTACGACCGCTTTGTTGGGGCAACCTCCCCATGGGGAGGAGAAGAGAATTCCGTAAGGGTGCCAGAGGAAGTTTGTTGGAAAATATGTATGTTTTGAAACGTAGAGGAAGGTAATTTGTAAGGCTTAGACGAGCCTCGACTGCCAAATCTGTTCAGAGCAGCTAGTGGAAGCAATTTGTAAGGCTTAGACGAGGCTCGACTACCAAATCTGTTCAGAGCAGCTAGTGGAAGCAATTTGTAAGGCTTAGACGAGCCTCGACTGCCAAATCTGTTCAGAGCAGCTAGTGGAAGCAATTTGTAAGGCTTAGACGAGGCTCGACTACCAAATCTGTTCAGAGCAGCTAGTGGAAGCAATTTGTAAGGCTTAGACGAGCCTCGACTGCCAAATCTGTTCAGAGCAGGTAGTGGAAGCAATAATCTTACTCTCGTCAGAATTAAAGAGTTTTTTTCAAAAACAATCCGAAAAGTGTTGAGTCCTGATTTGAAAAGTATGTTTTTAAACTCCTAAGTTAATTTCCAAAATTTTTTAACGATATATTGTCCAAACAGTGTGTAGCATCAAATGCACACGGGTATATAAGCCCGCGACACAGATCACTCGGGGAACAGTGTCACGCTCAACGCCCGCACGATAACGCATAAACCAATAAAGGTCACTGTGTTTCAATCGTACTTTGCTTTTTCTTTACAAGAGCCTTAAAAAATCAGCATAATGGACTTAAGAATCAATGCGAAAAGAGTCCGTGTCCTCCCTCCGAAGGAGATTCAATACCATGGTTGGATAAGTGAATATCCTACACCACAGCCTTCAGTCGAGTCGACTTCAAACTTATCTGCTGTAAAAGAAGAAGTTCTAAAACTTCCCAGGGTTGGATAAGTGAGTATGCTACACCACCGCCTTCAGTCGAGTCGACTTCAAGCTCGTCTGGTGTAGAAGAAAAAGTTCTAAAACTTCCCAGGGTTAGACAAACCACTGTGTTTCAATCGTACTTTGCTTTTCCTTTACAAGAGCCTTAAAAAATCAACATAATGGACTTAAGAATTAGTGCGAAAAGAGTCCGTGTCCTCCCTCTGAAGAAGATTCAATAAATACCATGGTTGGATAAATAAATATCCTACACCACAGCCTTCAGTCGAGTCGACTTCAAGCTTATCTGCTGTATAAAAGAAGTTCTAAAACTTCCCAGGGTTAGACAAACCACTGTGTTTCAATCGTACTTTGCTTTTTCTTTACAAGAGCCTTAAAAAATCAACATAATGGACTTAAGAATTAGTGCGAAAAGAGTCCGTGTCCTCCCTCTGAAGAAGATTCAATAAATACCATGGTTGGATAAATAAATATCCTACACCACAGCCTTCAGTCGAGTCGACTTCAAGCTCGTCTGGTGTACAAGAAGAAGTTCTAAAACTTCCCTCAATCAAGTTGCTAAAGAAACTTAGCCTGTTGAAGAAAGCCAACGACGAGGAAAACCTCAGCCGTACACAGGCATTCACAGCAAACGGTGTTTTAGTAGTGGTGACAACCAGTAACAGTTTCTTTAAGAAAGTGCGTAGCCTGGTGGTAGTGCACTAAGGTGCAAGTGACTTCTGGGGGAATTTGCTGAAGAAATTTGACTTGTTGAAGAAAGCCAACGACGAGGAAAACCTCAGCCATACACAGGCATTCACAGCAAACGGACGTGTTTCGGCTGGTGAATTAAATATACAGTGTCTTAGTAGTGGTGACAACCAGTGACAGTTTCTTTAAGAAAGTGCGTAGCCTGGTGGTAGTGCACTAAGGTGCAAGTGATTTGTGGGGGATCCTGGGTTCGAATGCCGAAATTTACAAAAAAATTTTATTTTTATAAAAAAAAAATAAAAAAAAAATAAAATAAAATAAATAAACTTTTAAAAGAGACGTTAGCGGCATCAAATGTTGACTTCTACACGTATACCCCAAAAGGGGGAAGGCCACAGACAGTGCTCCTTAAGGTCAGGAATACCTTTACTGACCCGAAGGAGATCCTCGAGGAGCTGCGCCAAGTCGAGTGCGACGAGGTCTGCTCCGTAGAAGTTAATCACCGCGGCGAGGAGGAAGAAGAAGGAAGTACCTTTCTTCCTACTTCAAGTATCCCAAGGCAGTAATATCGACAGCCTAAAGAAAATTCCGTTCGTAGGCGGTCATACGGTAAAGTGGGAAAAATCAAACAAATTTGACCACGTACTTCAAATGCAAAAGGCTGGGCCACGTCGCAGAGAACTGCAATATGGAGTTCCGCTGCGCACGTTGCACAATTAGCCACAAGAAAGGGGAATGTCCTTTAGGGACAGATGAAGTCGAGAATAAGGCGCTCCTCAAAAGCGTACTCTGCGGAGAGAACGGACACCCTATCGAGGATGTCCGCGTATCAAAGAACTCCGACAGAGAGTAAAGACCATTTGGAACGAAAAAAGGGTAGAAGCCAGACCAGTGGTTCGTGCTGCAGCTACCACTGTTACGCCGGCCATCTCCTACGCCCAAATGGCGTCAGGCGAGCCAAACGCGACGCAGATATAATGGGCTAACGAGCGGCAAGAACAACCACCAGACGCTCAAAACCCTAATTTCATTTCAGAGCTCGCGGTTCTTTTTACCAGCCTTCGCTTAAAATCGGAAGAAAACTATTATATTCTAGCCGGTGATTTGAACGCAACCATTCCGAGAAATCTCCGGTCGATAACTTTTCTTCCGTGCGTAAGGCAGTTTTTTGAAAAGATCGTCATTAAAGTCCATAAAAAGTGGGTTGAGGAAAAACAAATCATACCGGACAGCCAATTTGGCTTTAGGGCGGGTCATGATACCATACATGCCGCATCCAAATTGGTCTTCGACATCCAGTGGAATAAGAATAAGACCCAATGCACGGGTGCCTGCCTGATAGACATGGAAAAGGCGTTCGACAGCGTGTGGTTAGAAGGATTTACAGTTCGGACGACGCGGAATCGGATCCGGATCTCCGTCAAAAATTTCCAACGCTCAATCAGCGATCTCACGCCGTTGTTTATGGCCGTCCGGCTTCAATTTTTGCACAATTTTATACGGATGTGGGCCCAAAATGTTGCCGCGCAATGTCCAATTCTGCTCATCTACGCCGAATAGACATTTCTGGGTAATCTTCAATACTTGCCGCTACAGGGGCTATGTTTTCTTCATTTCGCACCAATCTCAGTCTGGTTGGTGGTTTAAGGTTCATAAAAGAGTGCTGACGCTCAAACTTTTCCACGAATTGCCTGTACACTGAAGCCATAATGACGACCGTTCTCTTGACGAAATACGCATTTCGTATTTACAACTGAGCCGGAATTTCGACAATATTTTAAAATAATTTCTGTAAGTTCGGCAAGCGTGAAACGATGTACGATGAACCTTTTTTTTTTGTCGTAGGTTTTTTTAACATTACACTGGAGCACTCAGACTCAAAAACTTGTCCATTGTACAAATGGCAAACCTTACTGAATATCTTGACAGATGGGAGTCATTTGTAGCTTTAACAGCTGCTACAACATAGATATTGGAAAAAACTATCATTGTCATCTGGTCTAAGGATGCAAGGCTTGTTTGCAACAATATCTAAATCTTCGTTTTTGCATTTTCGTCAGGGGAATAAGGTTGATGCCTCCATTCGTAAAAATCCGAACTAACTGTAGAAGCTATCCAAAAATAGACCAAACGAACTGGCGCATGAAATTTTCGATCGAGTTTTTCTTCTCTTTTTTACAAAGCCACAGAATCCGGTTTTCCAGAATCCGGATTTCCAGAATCCGGATTTCCGGAATCCGGCTACAATTGGGCCTAGCTTTTACAGCAATCATTTCTGTCATTTTTATCGTTGCCTCTTGAGTTAAGAGGGACCTACAGTTTTATGCCAACTCTGAACAACGAGGTTTGAGAGGCGTCTTCTTGACCGCTATACTCTCTGAGCATTGTCAGTAATTCGAGAGCGGTGATGTTGTGAAAGTCAGAGTTGGTGCCTCTGGGAACATATTTTTGCGTGGGACCATGTTTTTCCCCTAGCAAATGATCGTGCTAGCTGGCGAGTTTTGTTGGTTGAGATCCAGGTCTAGCCCAGAGTGTAGCGCCACAAGAAGAAGAAGAAGACTGATTCACATATCACACCGCGACTCGTCCCAAAAATTATATTTGTGATTTATACACGTTCATAATCGAAGATTTTTAAAAATTTCTTTACAATTTTTTGGAAATGGACGCATTCGTTTGACAGATATACAGTCAAAATCGTTTATAACGACATCGATTATAACCACAAATTTCGAAGGTCCTGCCTGAGCTCCGTTATATGTAATCCAATACCATTATAAATCATTTACAAAGACTTATCGCTTATAACGACGTTATAACCGATTTTGACTGTGTTCTCTGTTTAAAATTAGTTTCGCAGGAATGCAATATTGTACTAGTTTTCGATATAAACCATGTTAGAATGACTACAGTAAATAAAATCTCTTTAAAAAAATGTTAAATATATTTTTTTAATTTTTTTCTTAAAAATTTTTAATTTTTTATATTTTTGAATTTTAAATATTTTTTTAATATTTTTTTTAATTTATTAAAAAATTTTTTAAATGTTCCGTTCATTTACCTTCACATAAATTTAATTTCTTATATTTTTCTCCAAATTTTCATTTAAAAGCCCCTTGCTTTTGCCACTTAAAAGTAGATTGTCTCAAGCCCTCGGTCAAGCACTGCTACATCTAAGAATGTCAAAATTCCCCTTGTGTTGCCTTTTTTGTTTCGGTTGAAAACGGAAAACGAATTTAACAAAATTGTTGCTGCTGGCACTGGCACTGAGTGACCGTTAAATAGGAAATCTAACACAAGTAAATATTCACCAATCGAAAGTGTCTCATAACCGAGACTGAGGATTTCTGAGAATTAGTAACATCGAATGACAACCGAGATGCCGTACACAATTTGCGGTGAGATTTTTTCATGGTTTCCGCAGACCTTAAAGTTTTTCACAAAAAGTCACTGTTTTTTATTTGCTTGAGCATAACCATGACTTGCAAGCCAGACGGATGTTTTCGACGAACCTACGCTTGCTGATGGATGACGATGAAGGTTTGGATGACACGGACCGAATAGTACTACCTGGACCTGGAAAACCATATGGAGTACTATGAGATCCACAAGCGGATTTGGTCGAAAGTTGGTTTTGTCTGGGTGTGGAGAACTGCCTCGTGTACATCGTAAAGGTTGGCATTGATGGCTGTGAATTGATCCACTCACTGCTCATTTTTGGCAAAACACAAGCACCAACTTTTGCCAGCTGAATTCAGTGTTTTATTAGCTGCGATTCTGTACTGCTGGAACTTCTGAAAACTGACTGGGGGCAGAGATCTTTGTCGCGCCATTCAGCAGCCTTGCACGGATCACTCGTCACAGTTTAAGTTAAGTTATTCGAGATGGAGTTACCAACTCATACTAGGTGACAAGCTGATTCTTGAAATTCCGTTGCCTCCAGAAATCATCACAAGGGTCTACAGAAAGAGATATTGATACAATCTAAAGTTAAATTGTTCAACTGTTCGTCTTTTCACCCAAGAAATCGATGAATATTTGATGAATGTTCCACAAGACCATTCAAAAGTTGAAGAAACTGAACAGTGGAAGGAAGACAGTGATTAGCAGAAAATTTCCATTAAAGTCAGACTACGGAGCGCAAATAAATAAGTTTTGTGTCAAATGCGCTGCATCTCGAGTAGTCCTACTTCCTGTTGCCTGTCGTTGTGTTTGGCTTCTCTAAGTGTGTTAAAAAGCATGTGATTTTTTTAAATACATGTTGGCGATGATGGAGAATGCAAAATTTTTCATGTTGATTCGTTCTTTTTATACTTTTTGTGGGTAGGAAAAAATTAAAATTAAAATAAGCGACTAGGGAAAAATTTATTAACTGACTAAGAAAAAAAATTCAAATTATTTATTATTTTATTTAATTTCGACGCTAAAAAATGAAAAAAATAAATGAAAAATAATTATTTTTAATTCTGACTCCGTTCTGAAATGTTGTTTTGTCCTTTTGCTTTGATGAGGAAAAAATGAGAATTTTTTAAAAATATTTGCTTGTAAATATTCAGAAAAAAAAATATTTTTAAATAAGAATATTAAAAAGATGTGTTTGGTAGACTGTATCAAGTACAATACGGCAATTGTTTTTATCGTTCAGTGAAAATGGGCCAGCAATGATCATAGCAATCCGAACAAATGACGCGCTTGTGTCAGGCAAGCGTGCCGCCATCCTACTCGCCGTTCGCCATGGCCCAGCCAAGGCTTTTGCAAAATTATGTACAAGGGGCGCAGAATTAATCAACCACTTTTTTTTTTGAATTACAATCAAAATCGCTTACAACGACATCGGTTATAACGACAAAATTCTTAGCTCCCGCCTGAGCTCCATTATATTTAATCCAACAACATAATCAATTGTTTACAACGACATATCGTTCAATAATAATAATGGCGGCGCTACAGTCCGAGGTGGACCTGGGCCTAGCTTCTTAGCAACCACTCGTGATGTGCGTGCTATTGTTCTTTCACGAGTGGAGGGGACCTACAGTTTAATGTCGACTCCGAACGGCGAGATTGAGAAGCTTTTTCTAGACACCTATACTCTTTGAGCATTGTCAGTGACTCGAAAGAGGTGGAGGTGGACTCGAAAGAGGTGGAGCCGTGAAAAAGTTGTTGGTGTTTTTTCGGGAATCGAACCGACAACATCGAGCGTAGAAGTCTACGCACCTACCCACTACGCCACGGCGCCCACCACGACTTATCGTTTACAACGATCAAATTCATCAGTCCCTTGAATGTCGTTATAGCCGATATTTGACTCCGCTTTTTTACTAAATAAGAAAAATGATTTTGAGTGAAGGCAAAGGGTTTATTTGGACCTTAACAAGTTTTTATGCAGGAAAAGACTATATCCGCCAAGTGGCTGCCGCAAGTTTTGATACACATTTGTGCCCGTTTTATTGCATTTCCCATTACATCGATCCATCGAACATCATCTGGGAAAAAACGAAGCAATCGGCAGCTAAAATTTTGAGGTAATGAAGGAGTTTGTCTACCTCGGGGGAAACGTGAAACAAGATCCGATGCAGAATCACCCTTGGCAACCGCTGCGACTTTGGTTTGTCCAAACAACTTCAAAACTCCTAACTCGAAGGACCAAAATTATGCTCCACAAAACCCTCTAAGCCTCTCAGCCTTGCTATATGGAGCTGAAAGCTGGACGATAAGCAGGACTGCAAAGCTGATTCTTGGTGCCTGCATAAGAAAAAATCCAAGTCGGATATTTTGTCCTGTCTGCGAGGAGGGCGAATGGAGCAGACGCCACAACCCCGAACTCTATGAGCTGGATAAAGATGTGGGCATAGTTCGGAAGAAACAAATCCGTAGACTATATAGAATACACGTGCTCCAGCCAAGAGAGCCGAATCTGGTGCGCCTGGTCCGAGACGGAAAGAACGACCGAACCTCCGGTATAAAGACCAAGTTATAGCGGATTTAAGGCAATTTTTCAAGTAAGTAAAATCGACATCTCGAATATAGGCATGGGGCAGTCTGGCAGCGAAATGGGCTGCAAGCAAATTGGCTCGCAGTTGGTTAAGTGCCTGCTCCAAGTAAGAGAGGTCCCAGATTCGAAGCTCAGTGAAATCGAATCTGGTCCAGTCACCATTTGCCGTTGGGATCAAATTAACGGCACTGAAGTAAGTTGCTACCTGGCAGTACAATGGACCAGATTGGTGTATATCTGGATTAATGAATATCCAGATCCGAATTAGTGCATGTCCGGATTACTGTTTATCCGAATTAGTGTATATCCAGATTAGTGAATGTCCGGATTATCGGAAATTTACTTTTTCCGTTTCTGTTTCATGGACCTGAAGTGTACATATCACAAAAATAACTGCAGCCATTACACTTCGTGAAGCACCGTCACCTAGCTACCACTACGAGGTGGGATCTATGATTGTATGCTAACTCCAAGTGGCTTTACGTCAGACAGTTATACTTTCTGAGCATTATTTGTAGGTACGCGCCACATTAACTGCCTTCGGTGCTGGATCCAAAGACGCCTGATTGAACTCATGTTACCAAGCAGCACGGTGGGCACAATGGACCCAAACTGTTGGTCTAAGTGGGCCGCGATGCTAGTCGCTAGGGCACCCTTTAATACGTTGAGTGCCACCATACATACTGTCACCACAGGCCACGGATTGTTTTTTATTGACACCTCGAATACATTGACACTTTCCGAGCCCAAATTCGTGTGAGACCAAAGTGGTCTCACGTGGCACTCAACGTGTTAACCTACTTACCTACCGTGCTGCGTATATAGCTCAGGATTGAACCACCATCAACGCAAAGTTGACCAAAGTTCGGTCACAGAATTTTTCCGTCGACACAAACAAGGACTTCTTCATCCGCTTTCCATATTATCTATCAAGTTGCACCGTAAACGGGGATGATCAGACAATCAGGTCTTGAGCAGAGCCAAATTGGTCTTACGAGAGAGGGTTTTATCTTTCAGATGCCCCAAAGCGATTGGCAAGAGCGATGCTCCTTTGATCACTACGCCGATATTGGTTTTGTTTCACTCGCTAGATGCTCTCACCTGTCTGCTGGCTACGATACACGACAGCCTTAGAGGAAGATGTTGCATGTGAAATGGAACCTTACCCATCAATAGCGCGTATCCGACGTCCACCTTCCCTCGGTCCACCTGCAAAATCTGTAACTTCATTGCAGCACCCAATTGAAACACCACATCGACTTTTGTTCAATTGTTAGATTTATTTCTCAAAAAGATATCCATCCCACTGACGCTGGTCCCTCAAAATGCAACCGGCCAACGTCAAGTACATTCTCGCCTTCTTTTCGTTTTTTTTTTTCTTTTTTATTTCACTAAAATTTAACTAGTACACACATCCAATGTCACATGTTTCGCTTCGCTTAATTGTCGAAAAATATTGCTTCAATGGTTCTAGATACATACTTGTACAACACAACTAAACAATCTCCCTCTGCCTGCCTGACTACGAGGAGATTTGGTACGTCGGGATAGTCTTAGCGGTCTGGAATTTGTTTGGCACCCTGAACTCGTCCTCGCGGATAGCGCCCTGAACCCTTAGAGTAGAAACTAATACAAAATTTACATCACATATATCTAATCTACGTAAGAGCTTAGTATTGCTTTAAACTACGATATGAAGGATTGCATCTGCACCCACGCACGCCTGTGTCCTGGGTGGGGGATGGTGATGGCTTATTGCTTAGGACCGACGAGTGGTGTCGCTGATTGTGGAGTGCTCGGATGGGGCTCCTGGTTATGAGGAGACGTCTGGGACGACGTAGATTTGGTCGGAGCAGGGCTCGTCGAGCGAGATGGTCGACTTGGGGGCCACTTCCATCGACTTCCAGTTGCCGGACGTGGAGGCTTGGTTGAGATTCAAGCGCGTCTTGTTGGGGGAACTGCCCCGGTCGTCGGTCTCTTCGAGGGCGCTCAGGCTGCAGGTCGGAATGACGCGGTGCGGGAACCGCGGGGAGCCACGAACACGCTCGCGCAGGGTGGGCTGCACGGTGGCGATGGAGGGCCGCCGATTCGCTGGCAGCTGGAAGTTGACCTTGGTCTCGGGAACTTTGATGTACTTGCCGATCTCCCCCGTCGAGCTGGACGACCGTTCCGGGATGATTTTGTCGTGGAGGAAGTGCGGGTCGATGGGCGTGACGTCGATGTCGGTGCCGCTCTTGGCCAGGGAGAGCTTCTGTATCGGCTTGAGGGTGTTCGAAGTGCTGTAGAGGGCGTTGCAGGAGGCCGTCTCTGAGGATGGAATCAGGCGGGAGAACATGCCCATGTGGCTCCTCAGCGCCGCCTTGAGTCCCTTCTGCTCGCCCAGGCTGATGGTGGAGCCCTTGTTGCTGGACGTGGTGCGCGAGAAAATGCCGCGTATTCGATTGATGAAACCAGTCTTTGCTTCTGTGGCCTGCTGATGGGCGAGACGAAGGTTGAGGAGGTCCGCTGCCGGGAGACAGGATTCGTTAATTGCTCGGTCTTCGAGTTGCGGCTGCGAGGCGAATGTCACTGAACGTCGCATCGTCATCTGCATGTACTCGGCCGAGGGCCAGCTGGCGCGGGGTATGACTGGCGGCAGAACGGACAGCAGCAGGTTGGGGATCACGCCGCTTATGCTGGGTGTTCGGGACTTGCTCTGCGGTTTCATCGGTGGAATCACTGTCACCTCGGGCTGGAAGAGAGATGAGAGAGAATGAGAGATAAAGACGTGACTGGAGTGAATTTGGTTGTCATTAAAAAGACGGTTCACTTGTTTCTCCCTGGACTGGAAGCAGGCAGGTTAACGGGGCGAGGATAATGAATTGCTTAGCTGGGTAAGTGGTGGATGAAGTGCTTTCAAAGGGTGGCTCTTGGAAAGTTTTGAAGGGTCATTTGCGAAGTTGCGACGGGCGCAGCAGGCCAACCCACATCAGGGTCAATTAAAGTTAATGAGTGTCAACCCTGGAAGTTTGGAGAACGCATTTGTCAAGGGGTTCTATCCTCAGTGTTGGCGGGTTGATGAGCTCAATTTGATGGTTAACAGCCTTGAACCAGTTGTGGGTGCGTCGTCGTGCGTCATCAGTGGACAGGGGTTGGTAATGGAGATGTAATCGATGGATTCAGGTGGAAATCGAAAAGGGTGCTGGTAACTGTCTGTGTGTAATTCCTTGAGGCGACGTCTTGTCATTTTCATTTTTAACGATGCGGTCAGAGAAGCCGTCTGTTTTTTATGGCAGGCATAATTAATTTCATTGGACTTTTATGGAAGACAAAAGTCTCAAATTTTAGAAATTTTTGGTTCGAAAATGTAGGTTTCATTCGCCGAACTTACAGAGCACCTGCACCAGATTACGCCCGACATAATAGACCATCTGAGACCTCTTTTTCGCTCGCTAATGCATATTGTCAGGTGAGTTTCGGACCCCAGGATTTGCCGAAAATTCCCTTTACACAGTGCCTTCGCAATTTTCGTTTCTGTGTTTTTTTCCGCAGAAGCTTCATATCTAGAATGACACCCAGATATTTAGCTTCATCGGAAAAGCGGATAGTGACACCTTTTAGTACTAGATGAGTCAAACCAGTCAATTTCCTCCTCCTCGTGAAGAGGACAACCTCGGTTTTAAGAGGGTTTACTGAAAGCCCATTTCTGGTACACCAATCGTCGATCACGTCTAGAGCTGCCTGCGCTTTTGAACACACATTCGCTAGGCATAATCCGACTGATAGAACAGCTACATCATCCGCATAGGCCTGGGCATAGATGTTAAAACTATTGAGAGCATCGAGCAGAGTCAACCAGCATGCACCATAGCAGAGGAGACAACACGCCACCCTGCGGGTAGCCCCTATTTACCCCCGCCATAACATACTGGCTACAATTCGCTTCCGCAATAGTAGTTCTATTCATTAGCATTGCTTTAATCCAAAGCACTAATGATTCATCTACACCGTGTTCTCTGGCCGAGTTGCACATGCCATCAAAAGTCGCGTTGTCAAAGGCACCCTCTATATCAATGAAAATGCCCAGCGCGTACTCTTTCCTGTCGAGTGCACATTCAATTCTGCCAACGAGATTTTGACGTGCAGTCTCGCAAGATTTTCCGCGCTGATAGGCATGTTGCATCTGAGACAGAGGATGAATTCGCAAAGCGGGTTTGCGTACATGAAGCTCAACCAGCCTTTCCATGCTTTTCAGCAGGAAGGAAGTTAGACTGAAGACTTTCAATGTCCAGATCTTGCAAGAGTTGACGTTTGCCTCGAAATTTCAGTGAATGTGCCCAAAATAGCATTGGGACCGCTGTTTTATCGAATTGTGTTTAGCGATGCGACTCATTTTTGGTTCAATGCCAAATTGGAGCGAAGGCAATTCACACGAGATTAGCGAAACTCCGTAACACTCCGAAAAATGTCATAGTTTTCTGTGGTCTGTGGGCTGGTAAAGTCTTAGGACCGTATTTTTTTTTTCCAAAAATGAGCCCAATCGGCAGCTTACGGTCAACAGTATCCGCTATAGATGAAGGGAGTCCACCATGTCGGCTTGTCAGAGTCAGGTTCTAACGACCAAAAGCTACATAATCACCGATCAGACAGAAGGAGGAATAATGAAATCGGAACAGAATAATGGAACCCACAGAATGGGATGTGCACTGATGAGTGAAATGAGCAAGTGCATGAAATTCTGACAAAGGCTGACCCTTCTGTTGACTCCCACCTGCTGCTGCACACAACCCTCCTCATCCATGGCATTCATCTAATCCAGCCCAGAGTTTAGAAGCCCTTTGTTGAAAATCCCTCAGCTGATAAACCGATTTTCTGGGTTATCCCTTCACATTCAAAATACATGCATGACGAGTACAAGAAACTTACCCAACTCACCTTTAGTCCCATAATCGACGTGCTGGACGATGTTGCAGTCGATGTACTCGCCTCCAGCATCTTCTCCAGCTTCTTAATCTCCGCATCCAACGCAGCAATCTCCTTCTTGTAGACCCGGTTCTGCACCTCGACCCGGTACTGCAGCTCCCTGCGGTCGTCGATAACGAACCGCCTCGTGTTGCACTCCATCTTCAGGCCCATGCTATGGATGACGGGATCAATTATGTCATCTGCACAAAAGAAAGGCACAACAATCAGAACCCTGCGCCACAGACCCCCCACCGCCACCTTGTGGTTCGCCAACTTACTTCGAGCCCAAATGTCGTGTAACTTGGGGATGAACAGCAGACACAATGTAGCCGTTGTCGACGTCAGGATGAGCGCTGTGATTGTGATGAAGGCCAGCGTGACACGCTCCGAGATTAGATTTGCCAGGACGACAACTATGCCACTGGTTATGACGACACTGTAGACAGAGACTCCGATATATTGAGAGTCGTTGAGGGCCGGTATCTTCACATGCCTCGTCTCCCAGGCCATGTACACGCCGACAATCAGCAGCAGGCCCTTGTACGCATACAGCGCCCCCAGCCAGCTCTGGGTGTGTTGCGAACGACACACCTCGACCTGTTGAGCGGTAAACAGACAGACATGAACTCTGGCACACACCGAATGGGGAAAAGGATTGATTGCGGGAGGGAGGTGGAGAGGCGAAATCACTCTACCGCAGCCGACAGGACGTAATTACATTTTAAGCTGCATAAGGGACGACAGGCGAGCTTTGAGGTTCCGTTTAATGTCATTCAGCAGGCACGGGACATGCACTCGGTGGTGAGGATGTGGAGGATGTGGGTGATGTCCTTGCGGCGATTCCAATTTCAGTCGAAGTGTCAGTGGCTTTCGAGGGAGGAGAGGTTGGCTGGGCGTCATCGTCGACTTTTGAGGCCTGAAATGGAATCAAATGTGGGAGCGGATGGGGTGTCAATTCAAAAGCCGGAGATCAAATTACGAGAAGATTTTTCTTTGGAATTTTGTGGACACACAGTTCTAGGAAATGTGGGTGATGACCAGTGCTCTGGTCGGGTATCACAGACATTCCACAGAGGGAGAGCAATCGGTTCATCCTCCGATGATTTTTGATGACATTTTGGAACGTCTGAGTGTCCTTTTCTGATTTAGGCGGACTTTATTGGCATCAAAGCGGTTGTTGGTCTCAAAGTTGTCACGACTTTTCTTTTCACAATCACTGGGGGAAGAGTGATTGCTAGTCGGACGAATTGTGATTCATCGTCATCCTTACTGCGCATCGCATCTTGTCATCTTCTTCTCCTTCTTCTTAGGGCGCTACAGTCCGAGGTGAACCTGGGCCTCACACAACATGCCTCTCCAGCGAGCACGATCTTTCGCCAGCTGTCTCCAGTTTCGCGCACCAAGCCGGCCGAGGTCCCCCTTGACTTGTGTGCGCCACCTTGTTCGTGGACGTCCTCCGTTGCGTTGTCCCACAGGCTCAGAGTCTTCTCATCTTCCACTTCTTATTCTTTCTCAGCTGTCGATACACGGACTGTAGCCCCGGACGGGTGGAACTGGACATCAGGCAACATTTCTCTTCATCACCGTCTTGTGCTAGGGGCTTCCAGTTATCGACGTTCAGCTGATTGAGGTCCCTCTTTCAGGTCCCCTTTCAGCTGTGAACGCCACCAGAGGAGGACACCAAAGGTCTGGCACGGAAAGTCTTCAACTTCAACTTCGAGGCACAACGCGGCAGAGGAGGACACCAAAGGTCTGACACAACGCTCTTCTGCCGCGTTGTCCCTCGAAGTTGAAGTTGAAGACTTTCCGTGACATACCTTTGGTGTCCATTCACTCTACATGAACCAACCATCTAAGACTGGAGACTCAAACTCGTTTGACCAGATCGATGTCGCTGTATAACTCGTTAAGTTCGTCGTTTCATCTCCTCCCCCAAACACCTTGACTGCGAAAGGGAACGAAGATAATTTGAAGGACTTTTCTCTCGAAGTAACCAAGAATCTCCTCGTCCAGTTCAGACAATGTCAATGCTACTGCGCCATTCAACAGGATTGGGACTATCAAAGTCGTCTCTTCCTGTGGCGCTACAGTCCAGAGTGAACCTGGGTCTCAACCAACAAACCTCTTCAGCTACGAATGATCTTTTGCTATCACCAAGTTGGTTAGGTTAAATTAGGCTGCTAGTGAATTCACCAGACCACTTAGACCATGTTGGTTCATTGTGATACCCATAGTCAGACTACTACCACTGATCGACCGTTCCAGTGATAGTGCCGTTAACTTGATCGCAACAGCAAATGGTGACTGGACCAGATTTGAAAAAAAACCCGGATTACCGGCGTATTAACTTTGCTTTCACTGGGATTCGAACTTGGGATCCCTCCAACTTAGGGCAGGCACTTAACCAACTGCGCCATCCAGTCGTTCCACCGAGTTGGTTGAGGTTCCTCTCCATTTAGATGCGCCACCTTTGACGTGGACGTCCTATGTCACGATGCCTCACTGGTTCAGAGTTAAAGACTCTTCGGCCTGAACCAACAAGCCTCACCAGCCGCAACGATCTTTTGCCACCTGTCGCCAATTACGTGGTACTTCTTCACTTGCCATCGGTTTCGTGGTCATCCTCTCTTGCGTTGCCACACGGGCGCGGTCTAGACGGCTCCTCGGGCTAGAGCTGTATTATCCAAGGGCCCTACATGGCTTAGTCATCTTAGGCCTTGAAGACGTAGACCCCTCGCTAGACTCATGTCTAGGTTAAGGTTGAATCTTCTTCTCCAAACATCCTCAACGCGAGCAGGACCAAAGATTGTCATCTTCTACTTGAGGTCTCGTAGTTGACCCTTCCTTTGGCTCGTTCTCAAGGGAAATGTGGACACTTTTCCCAGCCGTACAGTAGTTTGGCACTCATATAGCTCGTGGCACCATATCTCTGGTCATATTTTTCCCAAATTCGAGTAAACAAACACCAAAGGGCTGTACAGCGACATGAGTCTAGCCAGGCGTCCACGGATCCAACGCCTAAGCGCCTGGCCATGTGGAGCGTATGGACAACTTAGCTCCGGCCCGAAGAGTCTTCGACTCTGCGCCTGTGGGACAACGCAACAGAGGACGTCCACGAACAAGGTGGCGCACACAAGTCGAGGGGGACCTCGTCCGGCTTGGTGTGCGAAACTGGAGACAGCTGGCGAAAGATCGGGCTGACTGGAGTGGCATGTTGAGTTAGGCCCTGTAGCGCCCTAAGAAGAAGAAGAAGAAAACACCAAAGGACCTCGCCTAATGTGTGACTGTTTCAGTTGCCGTCCCAGTTGGTCTTCTTTTTGAGTGGCCCACTTATCCGGTTGCTGAGAAGTTAGGACCAGGTCCATCTCGGACTGTAGCGCTGCCATTATTATTATTACTTATCCGTGTTATTCGTCTAGCGAATTAATTCTAAACATTTTTGACTGTCCAAAGCAATGCGACGCAAAAAATCTCCCCAGCCAACATCTTTACCTTCCCTCAGATAGTCGATGCTTTAAGGCTGATCTATCTCTCCTGCTGCGTCTTAAATGCCCATCCATCACTCGTTGACAGTCGCACATAGTCCCCACCTTCACCAGGCAGTTAAACTGTAATTTGCCCAAAAGATTGTGCCAAGGAATTCCTTCAAAGCCGCCCCATCAGACATCAGGCAAAACGGAGTCCTCGTCGTCCTTATAAATGACGCAGCCCAGCACCACTTCGCCATCATCGCATCCATCAATCCAAGACTTGAGTGAATAAAAACATCACTCAATCACACGGGACGCATCATTTAAACTGCCAACTGCAGCCGCGTCAACCTGTCCCCCACCTCACCCACACCCACACCCACTCAAACGTCGCACTTACCTGCGGTAGATACACAACGCTCCTGTCGCTGCTACTGATTTCCAACGTTAAATTATTCAAATGTCGCTCCATGGGATCGGTGAAGACCCACAGTGTCACGACCAATCCGTCGAGCAGCAGCAACGCACACACGAGCGATATCAGCTGCGTGTCCTGCAGCATTTTGTCCTTGAAGACGCTGCCGGTCCGGGTGAATATCCGATGAACCCGGTAGGTTTTCGCGAACATCGAGCCGAAGGCCAGCGAGAATCCGGCGGATAGCAGGTACACGCGTGCCTGCAAAGAGAAACCACAAAGTCACTCTGGACGTCACACACACATAAGGACCTGCACAAATAGACGAAGCGTGCCACATCCGATGAATATCTGATTCGGTCTGGCATACATCGCGGATGACTGGACCATTTGCGGTCGATAAGGAGGACGGCGCCCTGTGTCATGTTCGGCATATTTATCATCTTTCGCAGTGATCACAGGAAGGGATACGGTCTGCAGCCCACTCACCTCACTTCTCCCATCTGCGTCGGGCTAGGAAAGGGATTCACACCGTTCCTGGCGGTGATGAATTCAAATTGAGGCAGCTCTCATCGAGTTTCTTTAGGAATTCCAGGGGCGTGGCGTTGAAGGATTTATGGGACAGAATGGAATCCAAGACTCCTCCACCAGAGAGGATGAAAGCCGAATCGTGGAATTTTAAGTGAAATCAAATTGAACACGCTTCACGCTTGTTTGCTTCTAATTCTGTGGCAGCATCCGTGGGAAGATACGAAGATTGACGTCGCCGAAGCAGGGAGTTCTGGCCACGGATCGGGGTGGGATGCTAAAGGCAAACAATTTGCAGACGTGTAAATAACTTCGAAGGTAGTCGATGGTTGGCAGGGGCTGTGGGTCTTCAGAGACCTATTTGGTTCATCAATTTTGAGGGAAAAAAGAAAGGGAATGTTGAGGAAGGTCGTTGACAATCGGCTGCTCAGGGAATAGGATAAGATGATGTCGTTGGAGCCAGACACCGGCGACCTCGTCAGATTGTCCCAAAGAGCAATTGAAACAGTCAATGACCTCGTCTTGAGCCTCGGCTCTGAGCCTGTGGGACAACGCAACAGAGGACGTCCACGCGCAAGGTGGCCCACACAAGTCGAGGGGGACCTCGGCCGGCTTGGTGTGCGGAACTGGAGACAGCTGGCGAAAGATCGTGCTGGCTGGAGAGGCATGTTGAGTGAGGCCAGGTCCACCTCGGACTGTAGTGCCGCCATTATTATTATTAGAAGGAGAGATCGTGTGAATTAAAGACGATTGATAGTTGAGACCCTGGTGTACACGAATAAGGAGAGGAAAAACATGGCTGGGGTATCCGCGAGTTGGTTTCCGCAGATGGTTTCTGAAGTGACCTGTTGCAAGAACAACCAGATGCAAAATTCTCTCAACTTGTCTTGAAGAAACTTCCCCCGGGGTATTACCAACAACACTAGATGCAAACAAGACCAGTAAACTTGTCTCTATTCGGAAAGAGGATTTGAGCAGTCACAGGTGGCATCACAGGACGTTGTTTTGTTTTGGCAATCACCCCAGAAGAACTGCAGTAACTTTCAATGATTTCTGCAGAGGATGCATAGTTGAAAGAAGAAGAGGACACCATCGTGTTCTTTTTTGGCACGTGCCCAGTATTTGTGGGGGATATTTGGGAAAGTCTTCTTTAACAACGGCACTTGGGCATCAAAAAGAGCTAACTGATTATCGGTCAGAACCAGTTCTTTCCTTTATAACGTGAAAATATGTTATTTATTTATAACCTGATTACTTGAGCTGCAGCAGGAGATCCAAATGGTCCTAAAACTGGTCTAATTGACCACGGGTCCTTTACGTGAAGGATATCAGAAAATCCTCATTAAATGCGAGCGATAGGCTTCACCGCTTGCCATTCTGTGAAATGACAATCTCTTCAGTCGCTTTGATGTAACCACCATTCTTGGTACCTCATTATTTTTCAAAAATGCGTTTCTTTCTAGCTTCACACGGGGGATGTGGGGCAAAAAACTTTCTGTGCAGAAATTAAGTGCTTATATCGGGCCAACAACAAAATTATCAAATGTTTCCCTAGGCTCTGCCTACAAATACAAATTTTTTATCAAGTATCCGCCTAATTGCGGGTGTATTTCGCGAGTAACAACTCTGATTCCTTCAAGTGAATTAATGATTGGTCGAGTATTGGAATAGACGTTATCCTTAGTAAAGTTGCCAGGGAAAAAGTTAAATCAAATCCATTCGGAGAAATCATACTTCTTCTTTATATGGCACTACAGTCCTAGGCATCAACTGGCAAACCTTCTCAGCAAGCACGATCTCTTATTAGCTATATCCAGTTGCGCACGCCATATTCGTAGAATTGAGGGCATTTTCCACAAGTGTGTGCCATCTCAAACGTGGAAGTCCCTTGTTACGTTGACCCAAAGAGTCGAAGACCCTTCGTGCGGGGAGCTAAGTTATTCATGCAGTCTAGGGCAGCAGAGAAAGGGAGTCGTCAATGAGGCGTTTGCTAAAAGTGAATCGAAAGCGGCTATAATGCACAAAACGATGGCATAGTAAAGTATATGCTGTCTTCGAAAAAGGACGTATGGTAATAAAGGACTTCGTCCACCTCGGTACTGATAACTTCAGTGCGGAGATCACAGGAAGAATAACTCTTGCCCATCGCTGTTTCTTTGGGCACAAGTTGTTTAATATAGACCTTTCACGGAAGATCAGCAAACGACCTTGATCATCCCAGTCCGGCTTTACATGGCGGAGCCATATACTATGTGGATAGCGAATGAAGAAGCGCTTGGTCAGGAAACTTCTGCGTTAAATGTTTGTCCTGTTTTGATTTAATGGAGATTGGGAGAGAACATTAAACCGCGAGCTGTACGGCATGTACTGTGGCATGAGTCTACCCAAGCATTTGCGGATCCAGCCCTTAAGATGGAACCTAGGCCAAGGACAAAGTCCATCTCGGACAGAAGAATCAAAAAGTAGAACTTAACAGTAAATCTGACAGAAGTGCGAAGAACACAACAGACAAACGGGTCCATTTATTGAAAATGTCACACCAAACTGAAGTCCACTCTCAGCAGTCACACTTGTGATCGCTGGACAAAGTGATGCCAATTCGACAAAAACATCCTCTCAGAAAACAGAGGACATGCAATTTATGGAGCACAAGAAGAGAATGCCGACAACCACCTGCATTCTGTTGGAATGCCGGAGGCGAGAGATTACAGCAAACGTTTCGTTTTGGATACTCCGCAAAAACTTCAGGTTCACAGGAAAATTGAATTACATTCTCTGCCATGAATAAGTACAAGCACCTCGCTCTACATAACTTCCCCACAAAAGGACACACTCCTTTCAAATTCACCCAATCCCACTGGGCAGCTGTAACCCACTTTTGGCAATGAGCACCACAAGCAACTGCAAGCGGCCGCCTCTTCTTTGATAGCTTATGAATTTCCCTTGCCTTTGTGCACTCGCAATCGGACCTGCAGAAGACACCCCAAGCCCGTGATGCCGTTTGCGAATTATTCAAACATCCTTATCCAGGCTCCCCCAGACCGAACCTGCCCCTCATCGATTCGGTTTGTGCCGTACCGCACCCGAGTGGATACACGAAACTCCCAACAGGCACGGCGCCACTGGACCCTGCATCGGCAGCCAATAAATCCTTTATCCTTATCTCCTTATTCATATTTAAACCTGTGAATTATTCACGGGCATTTCTGCATGCAGGGGAATAATTTATGAGCAGGACCGGCCAATCAGGGGACAAGCAATTAAAAATGCATCCTCGACGAATCGGAAAATATTGACTCCTTTCAGTCAGAGCCAGAGCTGCAGCCTCTTTCAGTCATCGTCGTCCGATCGATTAATTAATTGCCTCAGGAGACGATACACTCGCCACAATGATCGCCAGTCCTGTGCCCATCGCCGCCACCCGACAGCTGACGACATCGCTGTGAAGGCACACGTCAGGAGCAAAATTGAAGCCGACTGACTCTGTGGTCACACGTGTGCATTAAATATATTAAGTCAAGAAAAACCCATCACACACTCCAACACACACACTCTGGATTCAGGACTCACCGTGCAGACTGTTGCGAAGGAGTCCTCCGCCGACGGCAGCGTTGAGTAATCCAATCCCAGGAGGATGACGGCCGTGTACACAAGGATACATCCAACGGCGGTGATGTTGCTTAACTTTGGGCTCGAAAGTTTTATCGCTCTGAAAGTGTTCAACCACCCAAGAGGGTACCAGGAGGTGAACGGCGAAAAGAACAACGAAACAGAGAGAGAGAGAGAGAGAGAGAAAAAAATTAACAGAAACCATTTTCAATTACGCTCACGGTTGTACTTACTTTAACTTTCGGAAGTGCAGGTTGAAGGCCAGGAAGGCTATCGCGAGCGCAATGCCCACCGACGAGAGGGTGGCAATCGTGTAGAACGCCAGCGGAGCTATTGTGGCCACGCGGACCTTGAACACTCGCTTCGCAATCGGCACTTGGCCGCTGTGCCACTTGATGGGACTGCACTTCGGGCAGTGGAAGTCTAGAAACTCCTCGGCCGGATAGAACAAAGCCACTTGTTCGAGGAAACCCCTTTGAATTTGATAGAACGCCGTTGTGCCCACGCGGTCAGGGCCGCTGAACGAGACCGGACCCTGCAAATAGAGAGAAAGTCATGCCACACTGGACGGGGGGCTGCCATTTTTGTGCATGAACCCACCGAAACTCCGAGGAAATCAAGTTTCCCCATCTGCTGCAGGAACTCCCAGGCCATGTCACTGCGGGTGTAGTCGAACCGGTCCAACTTCGATTGAATGGCGTCGCGCTTCCAGTGCTCCTCGGCGCCGCGCAACGCCAGCGCGATGGCCCACACCGCGTCGTACGTCTGTGGAGCGTACCGCGAGACCACGTTGCTAATCTCGAACTGGGTCATTAGTTCGTCGTTGAACATGGCGTTGTTCTGCGGGTGGGAGCTATTTTAATTATGTCTATCACACATGCACTTCCAATGAGTCGTCCCCATCTACACTCACCAATCCGCTGAGGCTGACGTTGTTGCCGACGATGCTGTTGTGACTCGACACGATTATGAGGTTTTCCACGGCCGCCCGAAGCTCTAGGATGCTGCATGCCTGCGGTATTCGGTCCCACCATGGCGGGCCCATGCTCTCCTCGTGCAGGATCCACACGTAGTCGGCCCCGAACATGCGGAGTCGGTGTGCCTCACAGAAAATCCGTGGCGCCAGGTCCTGCGAGAAGCTCCCAATGATGATGCGGGTGTCGAGTTCCTGTGAATTTATGGAGGGGAGGGTGTTATTCTGGATTCTGTCGAGCCTAATGAGGTGAAGTCATGCGAGAGAGTGTAACTACTCTTGTCTGTTCGGTTTGTCCTCCATTAGGACACGGAGAGTTGCTTGTTGTTCTGCGGTAGAAGTCATTTGGTGGAGGGTCTGTGAGGATGCCCTTTGACAAGTTGGATTTACTGAGGACGTTATTCGGTGAGTTATGGTCCTGCACACACCACGAGCCAGAGTCGGCATCGTTCTCTTGCTAATGACTTGCCGGTACCCAAGGGGGATCCAGACGGAACCAGAAAACTACTCTGCGGTCGTATTCTCGTAGATATCGCTGGAAAGTCGTAAAACTCTTACAGCCACCCTGAGACTCCTTGCGAATAAAAATCCCCATCACTGTGCTGTGAATGGGAATAACTTTTATTTCTTAACCAACTCGGCATGAGCCCAGACTCACGCTCGATCCCTTCAGTCGGAGGGAGGCAGGGAAGTCAGCCGTGAAGCTGCATTTGTCTGTTAACAGGTTCGAGTGCAACTCGATGGGGAACTGGTGGTGGCAACGAGTCGTAAATGTTTACGAGTTGAAGTCAAACAGCCAGCAGAGGGACGGAGGACTGTTTGATTATGTTCTTAAGGGTTACTGCGACGTGAACACGAGTGTAAACTATCAGTTACTTGTTGTCTAGTAGAAGAGCGTTGAGGACGCTGGTAACGACGGTGTTGCTCTTCTTGATGTGCAGTGGAAATAGGACCGGGCTCTTTTTTCAATTTCATTTTCTGAAGATGGTGCTTCGATTCAAGATCTGTTGATCCAAATTTATGTGATCTTATGGCATCAGGCATCAGGCATGATGAGCTGAAGGCATTTAAAGGAAAAGTAGGACTATGAGACCCCATAAACTTGGATCAACAGATTTTAGGTCGAAACATCATCATCAAGCAATGAAAAATTGTAGCTTAGGCAATAGTTAGGAATTTATAGCCAAATTTAGACATTTTGATGAAAATGGTGGTCCCATTCTTTTTTTACTCAGTTTTTTTTCAGAGGATTTTTGAAGCACTACTGGAGCACTCAGACTCAAAACTGGTCCATTGTACTGCCAGGTAGCATCCTAATCCAGTGCCGTTAATTTGATCCCAACGGCAAATGGTGAACCAATTTCGATTTTACTCGGATTCGAACCAGGGACCTTTCTAACTTGGGGCAGGCATATAACCAACTGCGCAATCCAGTCGTGTTTTTAGCATACTTTGCGGCTGTGGTGCGAGATGAGCTGAAAGGAGTCAAGCTTAATGAATTTTGCAACATCCTAAACTGAGGTTAACATTCCAGCGTACCACATCTTTCGAGACTTCAAGGCCGCCTAGTATAACATAGCCACGGTAGAACTATATAAAGCCATGAGAGAGTTCGGAATCCTAAAAAAATTAATAAGACTATGTAGGCTGACCATGATCAATGACTCAAGCCGAGTTAAGGCAGCCGGATTGCTGCCCAAACCCGTCAAGACCTTCAATTGACTCCGACAAGGGGATGGGCTGGCCCGCTTCTTCTTCAACCTTTCGTTGGAGAAAGCAATTTGAGACTCTGATACAACTGAAAGAGGGACAATCGTCACCCAATTACTAGCTTACGCAGACGACATCGAATTCTTCGGACGAAACGAAGCTGTACACAACTCTTTCATCCAGACCGGGCGGGCGTCAAAAAACCTGGAGCTGCACAAGCGTAAATTAAGGAAGAACTAAGACAGGCTTAACGACTGAATGGCGCAGTTGGTTAAGTGCCTGCCCCGAGTTCGAGGGGCACCAGGTTCGAATCTCAGTGAAATCGAATCTGGTTCAGTCACCATTTGCCATTGAGATCAAATTAACGACACTGGAGTAGTTTGCTACCTGGCAGTACGATGGACCAGTTTTTGAGTCTGAGTGCTCCCGTAGTGTTTCAAAAAAAAAACCTCCGAAAAAAAAGACAGGCTTCGTCTGCGAGAAACTTTGGTAGAAGGACAGCAACAGTCAAGGTAGAGGAGCATGAATTTGAAGTAATGCAGTCGTTTAACTACCTCTGGTTAGTAGTGGCCGCCGATGATAACATGGAAAACGAAATACGCGGGTGGCTGCTTAAATCCAATAGAAACTACTGGAAACTACTGCAGTCTTGAACTCAAAACTTCTGCTGTACAAAACTCTTATCTTGCCAGTACTTACATACGGATCCGAGACAAGGGTGCTTAGCCGAAGCCACTCTGGCCTCTCAGCTGCATTCGAGAGGAAAGTCTTACGGAAAATAGTTGGCCCCAAATGTAAGGAAGGACGATTCCGGAGACGATACAATCATGAGTTGTATGAAATCTACCTCCAGGCTGATAATAATAATAATGGCGGCGCTAGAGTCCGAGGTGGACCTGGGCCTAGCTTCTCAGCAACCACTCGTGCTGTGCGTGCTATTGTTCTCCCACAATTGGAGGGGACCTACAGTGTAATGCCGACTCCGAACGGCGAGATTGAGAAGCTTTTTGTAGACAGTTATACTCTTTGAGCATTGTCAGTGACTCGAAAGAGGTGGAGCCGTGAAAAAATGTTAGATGTTTTTTCGAGATTCGAACCGACGACCTCGAGCGTAGGAGTCGACGCACCTACCCACTACGCCATAGCGCTCCTCCAAGCTGATATAATGACAAAAAAAGCTCGGTAGACTTCGGTGGGCTGGGAATCTAGCTCGCATGAGCGAAGACGACCTCGCTCGAAAAGTTCTTTGCGGTACAATTCACGGATGGCGTTGGCCAAGACGTCCGGAGACTTGGGGTGCAAAACTGGATGGCGTCGGTCTCTGATTGTTGCGCCGAGGATGATGATGATAAAACTGAGGTTAAGAAAAATTGACTCAAGAATCATGATTGAACATTTTGGGGGGTTCCGTTGATTTACAAAATTCAATTGAACTCTGAGTAACAGGAAGTCGAATAAAGCCTTTAATACGCAGCATGATTCAATTACTGGAATTTCTTCCAATTTCCAAGAATATTTGTTAAAAGGACTGAATGTTAGCAACTTACTTAGCGGGCTCCCGACCCGTGAAGGGTCCCTGCCTGAGAGACGGCAGCCTTCCATGCCCTGCGGTCCCGCGCACGCTGCTTCCAGTTATCCAGACCAAGCGCTCTGGCATCAGCGATAGCTTGGTCCTTGAAACTGAGGTTCGGTCTTCCTTTCCTTCTCGAAGCTGTGGGCTGTGATTCGAAGATCCTCTTTGCTGGAGCTTTATTGTCCGTTCGCTCGATGTGGCCGAGCCAGTGTAGTCGTCGTTTTTTGGCTTTCTGAACTACATCCACATCTTTGCACAGCTCGTAGAGTTCGCGGTTGTATCTTCTCCTCCATTCGCCCTCCTCGCATACGAGACCAAAAATTCGACGAAGAATTGTTGTCTCAAAAGTACCCAAAATGTGCTCTGCTTTCCTGCTTATCGTCGAACACTCGGCTCCATATACGAGTAGTAGAACTGGCAGGATTAGCGTTTTGTAGAGCATGCATTTTGTCTTTCGAGTTAGGAGTTTTGAACGCATTTGTGTAGCCAAACCGAAGTAGCGGCGGTTTTCTAGAGTAAGTCTTCGTCGAATCTCCACTAGGGTGTCATTCATAGGGTTGATATTTATTCCGAGGTTTGTAAACTCCTTAACCACCTCGAAGTTATTGCTGCCAACAGTGACGTTTTGTCCTAGACAGTGGACCGATAGTTCTTTGTTTGTTGACAGCAAATACTTGGTTTTGTCCTCATTCACTTTAAGACCAACTCGTTCGGCCTCTTTTTGAAAGTGAAAGCTTCTATAACGGCTCGTTGGGAGCGACCTATGATGTCAATGTCGTCTGCGTAGCCCAGCAATTGTACGGATTTGTTGAAGACAGTGCCTTCTGTATTGATGCCTGCCTTGCGCACTATCTGTTCCAGTACAAGATTGAAGAAATCATACGACAGCGCATCTCCTTGTCGAAATCCGGTGCATGTTTGGGATAGTTCGGAGGAACTGTTCCCAGATTGCGCATTGCACCGCGTGTTTCCAGCGTGACACGGCACAGTTGGATCAGTTTTCCCGGGATCACGAATTCGGCCATCGTCTTGTAGAGCTAAAGACGATGGATGCTGTCGATGCGGCTTTGAAGTCGATAAATAGGTGATGAGTCTCGACTTGAAACTCGTTGGTCTTTTCCAGGATTTGTCTCAGTGTTATGAGGATGATAGCAAGGTGGTCCCAATATAGGCAGACCAGCAGCAGAGGAAATGAACTGCCATGGGACAGCGAGCTGCTAAAATCGAATGCCCAATCGAAGACAGTGGGCGCCGTGGACTCATACGCTCGAGGTCTAAGGTTCGAATCTCGAAAAAAACACAAACAATCTCGAAACAATTTTTCACGGCTCCACCTCTTTCGAGTCACTGACAATGCTCAAAGAGTATAACTGTCTACAAAAAGCTTCTCAATCTCGCCGTTCGGAGTCGACATTAAACTGTAGTAAAGGTGACTTTGGCTCATGAAAAACTCAACCCACCAAAGCTTATACTTGGCGAAAACCTTCAGTGCCAAAGATTCCGCAAGCTTCATGCGTAGCAACTTTAGACCAGGAAAAATTTGACTCCTTCCTATGAAGCGCCCATAAATTAAACCAAAAATCTCTCGATGTGCAGAGAGACAAAGTTTTACTGCGTCCTTGTGCATCTTGGAGCACAGAAACTCCCCTGAAAAGTTCTCCCCTCCCGATCAAGATCATAACAAATAGCGTACAAGTCTTATCCAAATACTCTTATGCCCAAGTGCTTAAATTTCACACACAACCTGCACTCGTGCCGCAGTCTCTGCGAAATCAACTACCACCGCGTTCACACTCAATCCACTAAATCCCCGGCAACCATTAACTTACCCTTAACAGCAGCAATTGCTCTCGAAAATCCGTTTCCGCAAACGTAATAGTTGCTGCACACGATATATTCGCCGATTCCAGCTCCGTAACCAGGTCGTTTACGGCCAATGAATGCACCTCCTCGTTCTGGGAGAACGTCGTCACAGTGTCCCAGCCGAATCGTCGGATAAATGCGATTCTCGCCGGATTATGAGATGAATCTGGTGCCACCGTGCGATAGAAATACGGAAACTCCTGACGATCACTGAGAGCCGGCGACGTCGACCCGAAGGATACCTGCAACACATATGAACACGTGTGACACGTCCCTAATATCATTCATCCTAATCCCATGCAGGTTCGGGATGCAATCAGGTGGAGGCAGGAAAGGGTATTCATGTGGTAAACGGAAACCTACGAGAGTGGAGCAACTGGAGGAACAAACGAAAAAACGAAAAAAACTGAAAAAAGGATGAACTTGAAGGACGTGTGGGGAGGCGGCAAACGATTCCACGGGTAATTCGATTTTAAAAGCAACCATCACCCGTGCGGGGATGTGTCAGGCGGAGACCTGTCTACTCACCTGAACGATATTCCAGTAGGGAACGACTTTGGCCAGGCTCTCGGTTACCTCGGAGCAGGCGGAGCCGAGCAGCATCACCATCCGCGTCGAGGGCTGCGTGTAGATGGCATGGAAAAATCGATCAACTCCGACGCCAGGATCGCACTGAAAATAAATCCAAAACAGACACGGATACAGTTTTGTTGCGCGGGGGTGGATGGGGACGGGGGGTAATTTGGCAGTGGAGTTCGCTTTGGTTTAAATATGAAGCACTCTTCATAAAATCGGATAGCAAATTAAATTTTAACCACCAGAACGGGGGAATGTTGTGCATCTCGTGTGCCTTGTATGAGGGAGGGCCGACCGGTGCGTCACTGCTGGAAGTTAAGTGCTGACGGGCGTATGCGGCTTAATCGCCTGTTGTTGAGTTGTGATGAAGTTACCCTTCAAAATGTAATACTTAAGCTCATCGCTCTGCTCCGCGTGGAGCTATAGAGTTCCATTATTGTGAGGGAGTAACTCTTTTAAAGTAACAGTGTCATCAGCAAGTTTTCATACGGACTGAAGAGACTGTTCTCAAGCTGTCAAGGGTTTATGCAAGTGTTTTCAGAAACTAAAGTGTCTTGAATCCTGGTTATTGCTGAATCAGTGGGACAGAGAACAGTCTTAGGTTAGGTTAGGTTAGGGGTGATCATAACGTTTTTCGTCTAGGTTTGGCAAAAACATAGTTTTCAGTTTTTCTCTGACCACTGAAACTTTGCAGTTCCTGCACATGTCTGTAGAGACTAGGCCAAGTTTGCGAGCATGGTAATTCAACAGACAATGGGCTGTAACAATAGCAACCATTGTGCTGCAGTGCACTCTGGGTAACGAGATTAATTGTCTGGTTTTGCGGATGTCGTAGTCTGGCCAGACAATGGGTAGGTAGGTAGGTAAAAGTGGCGGTGGACATACAGATCCCGTTTGTCGCATCCAATTAGCATCTTGAAAGCGCCGTTTTGATACCACATCCTATGGGATACCTAATTTGTGAGAAGGCGGTGAAAAGGAGTGTGTATTCACTCAGATTTGCCTACATTTTTTTAAAACCGCTTTGTAGAATTTGTGAAGGCTAGCAGACTATGAATGTTTGCCTCGGAGAGGTTTTTAGGGGTGTTAAAGAAGGCTTTGCCCAGAGTGCGTTGTCTGACTCTAGTTAGAGCCGGACTTTTGCACAGAAAGTGCTTAGGGGTTTCTGGCTCATTTTCCTAGTCTAGGAATGCCTAGTCTTTCAGCATGCCTGCCAACAGCCCAGTGTCCAGTACAGACTGCTATAATTCTGGATATGTTTCTTCTACTGTTGTTGAGCAAGTCTTTTGTTCTCTTTTGGTTGTAGTTGGGCCATAAGCTTCTGGATAGGGCACATGTTTCCAGCTTGGTCCATCTTTCGTTGGCGATCTTGAGGAGGTGATTGTAGATATTATTTTTTACGAAGCCTAGTGGAGCCTGGACTTGTTCCACAACGAGACTATCGAGTTTGGATCCTTGTCTGGCTAGCTCGTCTGCTGCTGGTACAAAGTGCAGTCGTTCGAAGTAAGTTCGGTGAATGGGGAAGCCTTGACTTTTCAAACAAAATCTTCTCTAGGTGATATCAAAGCAAGTATCGCTCAAAACTCTATCGATAAAAAGTCGTCGATGTCCAGCGTTGTGTCTCCAGCTCCGGATTCGGTGGTGTAGCCTGTGGGAGCAAAAATGGTGGCTGGCTTCCTTACTTGGATACGCCACGGATTTAGAGACCGAGGAATTCTTTTTTTCGGAGGGTTTTTGAAACTCTACTGGAGCACTCAGACTCAAGACTGGTCCATTGTACTGCCAGGTAGCAACGTACTCCAGTGCCATAAATTTGATCCCAACGGCAAATGGTGACTGGACCAGATTCGATTTCACTGGGATTCGAACCTGGGACCTTTCTAACTTGGGGCAGGCACCTAACCAACTGCGCCATCCAGTTGTATCCGAGGAATGGTCTGCCTTTTCTAGGGCAGACGATCGGGCTGAGTCATTTTCATATATTTTTAGTGAGATTCTACTGAAGCTGTGAGTGAGGCTATGGATTTCTCCTTGATCATTGGCGTAGTTTACCCTTTTGGCTCCTCTAGCCTACCGACCTTCTAGTCACTAACGTTGATCAGTGCCCATCTAAGGTGCATGATATATGCTGGGTCTGAAGGTTCCAAAGGCAGTCTTATGCATTCCCTCCCTGGCATTTGATTTGGTGAAGGACAGGGCCTCAAGCAGTGCTCCTGGCCAAGCCACCACCTTACTGATTCCCTGTATTAAGAAGTTTATGGAAGTTTATTCCGCACAGGCAAGCAGATTGACATGACAGCCGCCATCTTAACATCTAGTCCGGTTTGTGTCCTTAGGATAAAGAGTAAAGCGAGGGCCAGTTTACCCTCCACCTTCATCATCTGGTCCCTGCGGACGTCAGTGTTTTGCCTGCCCATCAAGCAACGAATGCAATTTTGACAAGTCCTTTGTTCGCCATCTAACCTTAAACTCTGACATTTCAGCTTAACTTCTCTTTCTACGGTCCGCTTTTCACTAACTTCTTCAGAAATCGCAAAATTGGATCAGTTGTGGAATGACTGAGTCTGACTCAGACAATTAGCTAAGCTTGCTTTTGACACCAACGAACAATAGGTCATGACATTTTTAACAAAAGAGTCGTCTGTTCATCCCCACTCCGAGCATTCTCTCTTCCATAACGCCCTTCCAGTAGACTTCACAAATGTCAAATCCGACTTTCATCATCGCCTTGGTCGTCATTGACGTCACATTTGCCAGAAAAACGTCCTGCTCGTATCTCATTCGAACGACGTGCCCGACCAAACTTTATCTACGTGACTTAATTATGCCCACTCTTCTGGATTGTATTCAAATGTGTGTATATTGTCTTGTGTCTGTACACTGGCTTGGCAATTGTTACAGACTGCAAAGTGCACTTGCTGACCGATTGGAAATCTTTTGATTGACGGACCAACTAGATTTTCTAAATGCCCCAGGACACCCTTTAATGGGACAGATGCTCTCACATCAGGACATCAACATCATTTGAAACTGTAGACCTTATTTCAGGACTTTTTTCTTTTCTTTTAGGAGGATTTTTGCAACTCTACACTGGAGCACTCAGGCTCAAAACTGGTCCATTGTACTGCCAGGTAGCAACTTACTCCAGTGCCGTTAATTTGATCCCAACGGCAAATGGCAAACTTGGGACCCCTCTAACTTGGGGCAGGCACTTACCCAACATGAGCCTAGTCTCGACCTGGACCTAACTTCTCACCAACCACTCGTGCTGTGCGTGCTATTGTTCTCCCACAAGTGGAGGGGACCTACAGTGTAATGGCGACTTCGAACGGCGAAATTGAGAAGCTTTTTCTAGACAGTTATACCCTTTGAGCATTGTCAGTGACTCGAAAGAGGTGGAGCCGAGAAAAAATGTTTGGTGTTTTTTTCGAGATTCGAACCGTAGACCTCGAGCGTAGGAGTCGACGCACCTACCCACTACGCCACGGAGCCCACAGGACTTACCATTGGACTGTTCAATTTAGCCGTCGCACAGTGCGGCAGAAGGGAACAAAAATCAAAGTCCTTCAACGTGAAATAGAGAATCTAAAGGATAACGTTCCATCCAACCTCATCAAAACCGCTCCCCAAACTTTAATGCAATCTGTTTACCCTTCCATTAGACCAGGATACTGGGATGTCCTTGCGGAAACAAGAATCCCTTTCAACATTAAATCGCATCACTTAGTAATGCAAACTCTAATTTGTGACTTTATGCCTCAACAATTTGCACATTCCGCCCGCATTGCTGTAAAATATTAATTCCAACGATACCTTTGTGGCTGTCATTTCGCAAATCATTTCACCCGCGTGCCTTCCCTTCCCTCCCCCCCACCACCAACACCGCACTCACCAGCGCCATCGTTCCATCGTTTTGCTTGTGAAATAAACCTCAATTCCCATCGCAGGTCAGGCGAGGGAGGCTGTGTGTGAAGGCATAAAACAAATCCGCAAGCAAGCATATATCACCGCGCACGTTTCACTCACCTGGGTTAAGCTTAATTTGATTGTCTGCTCAAGAAGACATCAAAAACGAAAACCGTCAGGCGGGGTGGATTCGCTGGCGGAATAGAAGGGCGTTGGTGGTGAAAATGGGACGCTGAAGAATTGAAAGATTTTGACGGTGGAGTCAGAGTCAGGCTCTGAGATTGATTGCCTGCAGGTCGGAAAGGATGTCAGTCCATCCGCTCAGCATTTCTTTTTCAATTTCGCTGGATTTGAGAATTCTCTGCATTCAAAGAAACGAGGATTCGACAGTCGTGAAGTCTTATCAGGAACTCTTGTCCTTGACTACGGATGGAGGTAGTGTGAGACAAGATCGAAAGTAAGTGACTCTAAGCTTCAAGACTAGTCAAAGAGTTTGGAGAATCTTTACTCTCATTCAAGTTTGAGATTCCTAGACTGGAGGTGTGCAAAGATTGGCCCCAATGGAGTATTAACACAGGCGATAAGATGGTTCTCCTTCTGCATGATTGCTTGGACGGTATATTGCGGCGCTACAGTTCGAGGGCATGAGTCTAGTTTCGACAGCAACCACTCGTGTTGTGCCTGCTATTATCCTTCCACGAGTACAGAGGACTTCGGCTTTCAGCTTTGAAATAGACACATTTACCCACTGCACCACTGTGGCTCAGGATAAATGACGCCCAACGTGAAATCCACACAAGGCACGCTTGACCATTTTTGTTGAATGCAATGGAGTCTCTTGAAGCATTAAGTGGGTTTGTTGCTGTCTAATAACGAATATCTTGCGTATTTACTGACAAAACCTTTAAGCCTAAAGTGAGCTTAATCGCTGAAGATGATTTTTCAATTAGATTCAGGATTTTCTTAAAATGTTTGTAGAACCTAGGTTCGAGGTTGTCCTCTTCAGGAGGAGGAGGAAATTGACTGGTTTGACTCAACTAGTACTAAAAGGTGTCACTATCCGCTTTTCCGATGAAGCATAATATCTGGATAGGAAGCTTCTGTGAAAAAAAAACACATCGAAACGAAAATTGCGAAGGCACTGTCAGTTTTCTGGTCGTGTAAGGGAATTTTCTGCAAATCCTTGGGTCTATCACCAAAAAGATCCGCTTGGATCTACACGGCTATGATTGGGCCTCTCCTCTCCTATGCATCGGTCGTTTGGTGGTATAAGCTTTCGCGTAAATACGGTTTCAGGCCAGGAAAGTCCACCATAGATCAAATATTCACACTGCAGCAGATCCTGGAGAAGACCCAAGAAATGCAAATCGACACTCACCACCTATTTGTCGATTTCAAGGCCGCATATGACAGCGTGCATAGAGACGAGCTATAGAGCGCCATGTCTAGTTTCGACATTCCTGCCAAACTCGTCAGACTGAGCAGGATGACGATGGGGAACTCTCGCTGCTCCATCAAGGTCGGTAACGAACTCACCGAGACCTTCAATGTCAAAAAAGGTTTTAGACAAGGCGACGCGCTGTCATGTAATTTCTTTAACATCATTCTTGAGAAGATCGTGCGCAACTCACTGGCCAATACAAGAGGCACGATCTTCCAAAAGTCCGTTCAACTGCTAGCTTACGCGGATGACATTGACGTGATTGGGCGAACACAGCAAGCCGTCAATGATGCGTTTGCTGGCATTGAAACGGAAGCGGCTAAAATGGTTCTGGCGGTAAATGAAAACGAGGGCAAAACCAAGTGTATGCTGTCATCGAGAAAGGACGCACAACATCGACGACTAGGCCAGAACGTCACCATAGGCAGCTATAACTCTGAGGTAGTTAAGGACTTCGGTTTCCTTGGCTCCGCGGTAAGCAGTACAAACCTGATGTTGTTTGTACCGAGATCAAACGCAGAATAACTCTTGCCAACCGCTGTTTTTGTGGGCTCAAAAGGCAATTGAGTAGTAGAGCCCTCTCTCGGAAGACCAAGTTGACTCTATACAAGACCTTGATCATCCCAGTCCTGCTGTACGGCGCAGAGGCATGGACAATATCCCAAGCGGATGGACAGTATCTTGGTCTTTCGAGAGAAAAGTTCTGCGCGCGATCTTTGGTCCTGTTTGCGTTGATGGCATTTGGAGGAGAAGGTTCAACCACGAACTGTATGGGCTGTACAGCGACATGAGTCTAGCCAGGCGTCTAAGGATCCAACGCCTAAGATGGCTAGGCCATGTAGATCGTATGGAAAACTTAGCTCCGGCCCGAAGAGTCTTCGACTCTGAGCCTATGGGACAACGCAACAGAGGACGTCCACGTACAAGGTGGCGCACACAAGTCGAGGGGGACCTCGGCTGGCTTGGTGTGCGAAACTGGAGACAGCTGGCGAAAGATCGTACTGGCTGGAGAGACATGTTGAGTGAGGCCCAGGTCCACATAGGATTGTAGCGCCCTAAGAAGAAGAGGAAGAAGCTTCAAGGAACGGTCTGTCTCGGCTGCATAGGGGCCTTCCCTAGTACGCCTGGCTCTGCTCTTGATGCACTGCTGAATCTCCCCCCCTAGATATACACATCATGGGGTGCACTCTCAAGGCCATCTTCCGTTTAAAAAGAAGTAGTTTTTGGTACAACTCGCACTGGAGTTTCGATGACCTTGCGCACCGCATTTCCTTTGAGCCCAGTCTTATGGATATGTCGTCTGACACACCTGTACTCCAGCTGCGACGGACATAGTCGACTTTCCCTGCACTCAGAACTGGCTCTGGCCAAATCTGAGCCAGGAAAGGAATGTAGACGAATCTTCACGGACGGCTCCAAGACCAATGAAGGATCTGGTGCTGGTGCCTTCGTGGAGAGCTACAAGTTTAGACTGCACACCTCGTTAGGTAAATTTGCGTCCGTTTTCCAAGCGGAAATCTATGCGACCTTAATGGTTACGAGCTATATTGTTACGAATAGGTGGAAGGGGCGAAGTATTTGCGTCTGTAGCAACAACTAAGCCTTGCTCAACCCTTTAACCACTTCCAGGATAGTTCAGGAATGCAAGTCTCCTCTGAATTTGATCGGTAGCTTAAGTTCGCTAAGACTTGTCTGGGTCTCGGGTCACCACTAGTGTCCGACCGAACATTCGGCTTCGGCTTCGGCTTCGGCCGAAGGTGATCAAAAAGCCGAAGTTTGGATTCGGCTTCGGCAGAAAAACTGGCTTTCGGTCGGACTCTAGTCACCATGGGATCACAGGAAATGACATCGCCGATGAACTTTTTAGGCGAGGATCAGATGAGGCATTCTCAGGACCTAAACCTACGCTGGGACTGCCTGCGTCCTTGGTTAGGGCTTCCATTGATGGTTGGACCTCTAAAGAGCACAACCGGAGGGGGCATGACTCACCAGGATGTAGACAGACCAAGCGCATGTTCCCCGACGTCTATAAGATATTCACGGCTTTCTTGTTATCTCTAAACAGAAAGGATTGCTTACAACTTATCGGCGTACTAACGGGGCAGCTACACCTTCACCAAGCACCTAAATGTGCTTGGCCTAAGCGATGAAACTATCTGCGACGCCTGTGGAGAAGACGATGACACTGAAGAGCACTTCCTCTGTCATTGTCCCGCCTTTGCTCGGATCAGGTGGGAGTTATTCGGTGCTGATAAGGTGAGAGCCGATAATGTAGGCTCCTCATCACAGAAGCGCCTGCTTGTCTTCCTTCGGAAGACCATGAAATTTCAACAAAAGTGGGTTGCTATCTGGCAGTAGAATGGACCAGTTTTTGAGTCTGAGTGCACCAGTTTAGAGTTACAAAAGCCTTCGACCAAAACAAAAACAAGCTCATCCCACATGAAGAAAGAATAAAAAAGTGGATTGAAATCGGGCTGCAATTCCATCTCGATCATCACACTTCAACTTGTGCATTAACCAGATTGATTGCAGCATGCCATTCCTTTGTCTGCATGAAAATGACTCACTCCTCAGAGGGGATATGTTCGCAAAGTGCTACAAACTTCCATCGCCATGAATATTCCCCCGAGTTGCGAAAACTTGTGTCAAACAAATACTCGACTCCTTTGCACGCCGATAGTCCTTTGACAGCCGCATGTTCACTCGAGCGCTCTCATCCTAGGGGCTATTTATTGTTTTGGAAAAGTTTCTCCATCAACCCACCTGACAATGGACTCGTTCGATTATCACCCGGAGGAATGGGGTTATTGAGTTGTCATTACCCGACAAAACTCCAACTAATGGATGCCGTCCATTGATTGGAACAACAGACCGAGTTCCACATGAACACGGTCGACAACGGTCGACTGACTGTTTTGTATTCGACTTTTTGCGCTCGATGGGGGAGTGGAGTTTGTGGGAGAGTTTTGTCCGTCGGTTGGTCTTTGATTTGCTGGCCATGCAACAGGTCGCTCATTGGGCTGAGAAAATCCTCTGCCAGGCGTATCTTCAAACCACAACTGCCCCGGGAAACGCAAATCAACACGCACCAATTCGCCGTCGAATTCGAAAGGGGTGACAAATGTGACGCCGTGTATGAAAAGCAGTCAACCGCAGCTGTTCTGGAACGAATTCTCGTCAGCAGGATGACCCAGTTCATCAAATGCCATGCCGCGAGGTCGTATATTTTTAGACTTTCATCGAGGCCCCAGAGATGATCCATCTTCCTGCCAGAAATTGCGGTCATGTCATGGCCGACGAAACACGGAACAGATGGCACCTCCCACCCTTCAAAAGGGCTGCCACAACCCACTTCGTTCCAGAGCAGCGAACCACATTCGACTCCACTGCAACCCACGGCACCAGTCGATGCGGCCGCAGCAGTGCATGCAAGACTGCTCTTCGATTCCGGTGCCTAATTGTTTTCCTTTGAGAGAGAGAGAGAGAGAGAGGGGAGGGGAGAGGACGAAAGCAATAACAACACTCACCTGCGTGTCATTTGTCACCAGCTCCAGCGTATACCCGGGCAGCAGTCTCTTCCGGTTAATGTGCTGCACAGCCATCTGGGCCGCTCCCAATTCACTGAGTCCGTCTGGTCGTGGCCCATGCCTCGTTGACAGTTCGAAGAGTCCCAAAAGGACGATTTTCCCATTGCTCACGATGCCACTGCGAAACTTCCGCTCGTTTTCGAACACCTGGTTCACCTTGAACGGATGCTGCTCGTGGTGGTGCTGGTCCTGCTGCTGGTGGTGCACCTGCATCACCAACGCCATCTCCCTGCGTGCATTCTTGTCTTTCAGCTTTTTCGCCCTGCTGAACTTCCACTGTCGCTTGCTGTTCAGCCCGATCATCGGCAGCAAGGACGGCCGTCTTCTAATTGCCTGCACAGCAGCTGTCGTCGACGAGGAATTCTCTGCCGCACCGCCATCGGCACTTGGACCATCGGCACCGCAGGGATGGACAGGACTGTTGACGCTTCGATTGCACGCAGACTTATCGGCTAAGGTGGACACGTCGGTGCTTGTGTCTCTTATCTCAGATGTGTTGCTTGTATCGCCTAAACTTACGCCTAGTCCAGGAGGATGTTGATCCTTCGCTTGAGTTGATTGGTATTCAGTGAGGGTGACGGCGGTGGACGTGACCCCGTCGTCGCCGGCCACACCGGTCGATGAGAAGCAGTGGAGGACGACCAAAACGAAGTCCAAGGATATGGCGAATTGTTTGGCCATAATCGTCGAATTGTTGCTGCAGACAGTGCTCCTGATGTGCACAGCATTAGAATAATCAGGAAGCGACCCGCCTACCGATTGTCCTCCTCCTCCGGTTCGCTGTAATTACTCGGAGGTGGGGGTATCCTTGCGTGCTGCTGTCATCATCATCATCATCGTCGTCATCGTCATCATGGTTGTCGACGTCGTCGTCATCATTCGATTTCGTTTGTTGCGTGAGCTCGGCGGGGGATGTACGTGGTGGAGGGATTTTTCGTGATTTTATTGCTCCTTTAAGTGCATCTCCTGCTGATGACGGCTTTGTTGTCCTTTGAGCGAAGCCTTCTCCTCTCCCCCTCTCACTGTGTCCCCAGTGATGCGCGAAATAATTTCGTTCTGATGACGCTACACAACGCTGTCAAGGATTTCACGATTTCTTTATGCTCCGCTCGTTGCGTCGTGCCTCACTTGTCGTCCTCGTCGTTGGCGACAGTTGTTGCTGCTGCGTAAGCGGGGGTGTGGGCACGAAGTCCTGTTTTATGACAGCTCACGTCGGTTCAATGATTGCGTGCGGTACCTGAAATCAAACAGAAACGAAAGATTGTAGTGAGCGCATTCATTTTATTCGATATCCTGATTCAGGATAAGGGTCGATTTGGGGCTTTCCATTCGCAATCAGTGCAGAACTGCGATTAGGCCGCTGCGAGGGCAATCACAGACCGTGACCGAGTGCGTGCAGTGGACGTGAACAATCTGTTCGCCGAAGTGGACCGATTTGCAATTTGCCGTTAATGATTAATTATGATTTTATTGTAAATTTTAAATGCCCCCGGGCCTGATGGGGGCGGGGAGATAGATTGTAAAACTGTCAACCGAGTGTGGGTGATGGGACGGTGACGGTGTTTATTATTCGAAACGAGTGCGGTTTCGGGGTTAGGGACACACGCTTTCGTGTCGCTGACACGCCGCACAGATGCGATATGAGCGCATTCCATGATGAATTTATGAGATTTTTAGGTAATTATCTGATTTAATGTGAATTTATTGTAGTCGCGAGGGCGGCGTGCCTCGAATGACAATAGGCCTTGTCGTGCGAACGGGAAAATGCCTCTCAGGTGCAGGAGTTCGAATTAAATTTCATTGTTGTTCTGCTGATGATGGGTGGGCGCATTTGTGCGGAATGCACGCTGTCCCAGCTGAACACAAAAACACCGAAAAACCAAAAAGTTCCGGATTTCAAACAACAATCCGACGGGATACATGAGTCGTGCTTGTGGCTGTCGGTCGATAAGAGTCGGCTTAGTTTAATTTTTTGTTTCAAATCACGTCAGAGCTGGATGATTTTACGGGTTAAAAGCGGTTTCAGATTAACTGAACTTATGTGGGATATGCGGGCATAATTAAATTATTTTATTTTGAGGCAAACGCATATTTTAATCTGCTCGGTGGTTTGTGGTTCACCAAATATTCACACTCCGCCAAATCCTGGAAAAGACCAGCGGATTTCGACAAGCACCACCTTTCCATCGATTTCAAAGCCGTTTTTGACAGCATTTTTCAAAAAGAATTCTATGAAATTTATTCGGGAGCCCGGTTGTGTTGCGCCACGCTAAAAAATATGTGATGAACAGTGCTTCCCGGTTTTAGGATATCAGCACGGATTAAAACCGGCACTGAATTACGGCAAGATGCGCTGTCGGGTAACAACTTTAAGTGAAATAAGGCCAAATGAAATAGTTATTTCCATTAACTAAGTTTCTTCTTTTACATAGCAAAATAAGGTCATAAGATCGTTTCGCAAAACAAATTAAGACCAACTTTTAAATTTGGCCTTATTTCACTTCACACTTTCTCCAATCTGTTACTGGAGGAAATAGTGCGCCAGGCAGGTGTAACTCTATGTTTTCAAAATCGATCTAGCTGCAGGGTTACGCTGATGATAACGACTTGGCCGAGCGCTTCCAGCTTGTCGTTGTAAAAGCTATCACGGCCATTGAAGAACGTTAAGACCTACCTTAACGTCAGTGGGGAGAAAACTAATTATATGCTCTCAAGCTAAAATAGATCCGCCGCAAAATATCACGGTCGACAGCTATAGTTTGCCTTCGTCGGGGTAAGCGTTAATTCCACAAACGACATTTTGGTGAAGCTCCGACTTAGAAATGCTCTTGGCAATCGCTGATAACGCTACTTCGGTTTGTCGAAAAAACTTGAGGCAAAACTCCTGACTGGAAGAGCAAAATCGTACTCTAGAAAACCCTTATCCTGCCAGGCTTGCAATTTTGAGTCGAAAGCTGGACGATAAGCAGGACTGCAGAACTGATTCTTGGTGCCTTCGAAAGAAACATTTTACCTCAGAGATTTGTTCCTGTTTGCAAGGAAGGCGAATGGATGAGATGAGAACACTGATGCTCCAGCTAACAGAGTCTTCGAAACCGAACCACCTGGTTAGCAAAAGAGAAGAAAGACCAAACCTCCGGTACAAAGACCAGGTAATTCGGAAAGCAAGATAACTTGGCCTTGCTGATTGAAAAAAAAATACTCTCCACTCTCAAGGAGAGAAGGCGGCAAGAGCTCAGGCTCAGACCGTCCGTCGACTGCCGATAAGTAAGAAAGTAAGTGATAAGGGACTAATTCTTTCTAACCACGGATGAAAAATCTCAGGCTCAGTGTTGCTTAGATGTGATGATACATATGTAAATCTAAGCTTTTCATGGAGCTTGGACTGCTCTTAGATGACTTTTGAAGAAGCTGTTTGTATGAAGAGAAAGCGCCTATCCGGGTCATGCTTTTTTTGAATCACTTGAGGCTTTCTTAACAACCCTGTAACCTTAGCGAGGTACCTTAAAGAAGCTTTAACTAGGTCTTATAACTGCGGATAGACTCTCCGGACATCCACTTGCCTGGACAGGTTGTCGAAGTTTGTCTCCCCGTACGGAGGGGAAAACAAACTTTAACTTCCATACTTAACTACCTTCTTCCTTGATTGTAATTAAGGACTATTGACTAAATTAGATCTGATTCAATATGAGTAGTCCATCTGAGCCCTTGATTTAAGTCGAATATATTTTCTTTCATTTCCAACTTTCAGGCAATCTTTTGTGATATTTTAGAAGAAGAAAAAAAAAACAGTTTCAGACCTTGGGATCTGCAGGACAGCACATTCTTTCAATTGATTGTTTCAAAAAAGTTATTTAATCAAGCTGCGGTTGTGGTTCAAAATGAACACAATCGGTCGGCTACTGTGGCGCGGTTGCAGAGAGCATATGCACCGGCTAGGAGTTTCTATTTTAAATCCCGGCCGGGGAAGAGCAACACCGATGCAAGGTGGATGCAAGAAGACTTGGTCTGAAAAATTGGATAGGCCTGAATCGGATCGGATTGCGCTATTTCGTGATTTTGAAATAACTCTAAAATGGGTACATCTCGTGCTGAGATTCACAGCACACAGCACACAGCATAATTGGTGTTTAGTGGGCAGCATTTGAAATAAAACAAATCAGATTCTCAGGGTCTGCATGTACGAGCATGTCCATCATGGGGCACTCCGATTGACACACTATGTTGCATCTGGTTCCCGTGGATATTTTTAGAATCTGCCAGCTACCAAGCGGCTATCAGACTAAGAGAGTACAGTCTTTGGAGCAACACCAGCGGGAGAGGACATCATACAAGGTGGCACAAAATTAATCATCCAATTTCCTTTTGAAGTTATTTTTGTGCTAAATACAAAAAAATGATTTTGAGTGATGGCAATCTTTACTTGGACCTTTACAATTTTTTCTGCTAAGTGCAAAGATGATATCCGTCAAGTGACTGCCGCCAGTGTTGGTACACATTTGTGCTGCTCGTTTTATGGCATTTTCCTTGACTTCCCATAAGATTTCCGCTGATGATTAATTTTGTAGAAATAATCCAGAATATGAAGATCACGAAGCACACACACACTACATCGCACTGCTTTGAATTTAGTTATAAATTCTTAAACCCAGAAAGAGAAGACTGGGGGAGAAATGACTTTGTCCGAAAGCCTGTCACTCTGAACGTATATACGAAAGGCTCTAAGACGAATAAGAGCACAGGCCCAGACATTTCTGTGGCCCTCTAGAGAGCCTAATTATTGTAGTGAATTTCAGATAGAAGTTATCCATGAGGCTGCTCGCTTGCTGTCAATGTATCCGATTGACGGCAAATCTATCGCCATATACAGTGAACTCGCTTATAAGCAGACACTACCAAGAAATTTGTCCGCTTGTGAGAGGTGTCCGTTAGGAGAGAGTACACTGTAAACCCACAATCAGGTGGTTTGGCGTATTTTTACTTTGTAAAGTGAATTTGTAGATGAAAAGTTCTTCGACTCTGAACTAGTGGGATAACTCAACAGAGGACGTCCACATCTGAGGTGGCGCACTCAAGTGGAAAGGAACCTCAACCGACTTGGTGTGCGCAATTGGCGACAGCTAGCAAAATACCGTGCTAGCTGGACCACCCCGGGACAGGAAAGAAAAAAAAAAAGGAAATTAGGCCAAACGTTAAAAAAACAAGTGCAGTGAACAAAATTTAATGAAGGTTTTTTAGTGGCTTTTCCTTCAAATTTAATCTGTGATATATTATTTAAGAAGTTATATTAATATTTTAGTAGTAAGGTAACATGACCGCATCTCTAAAAATGTAAGATACACAAATAAAAACCGGACGCGGGCACCAATTTTCATAACCGGAATAGAATTCACTCTCTCTTAAACGGACAAACGCATTGCTTTGTTTTCCTTTTCTTTGCGCTTGGTCCTTGTTACTCAGCTAAGAATTAAAAAAAAATTAAGAATGTAAACATAGCAGGCAGCGGCGCCGGCGGACGTCTGTCGACTATCCAACTATGTATAATTCTCGTCGCACAATACATAGGTTTGTGTGTAAGTGAAGCTTGAATACTATAGATACAAATATATTTTCGTAATTTGGTCGAATAGCATCATCATGGGGAAAATAAAGTATTTATTTACATTGAAAGAAAATATTGACAATTAATTTTTATCACAAAAAAATTAATTCATTTTAAAATAAAATGTTATACTATAAATGCATGTCTAATGTGTTTCTTTTTTTCAATGTTGTCAATGTCGTATTTTTCTCATAACCGGGCACCTCTCATAAGCGAACAAATTTTTTGGTACCGTCAGTGTCCGCTTAGAGTTCACTGTATTTATGTTTGGCCTTGTTTCGCTTGGCCTTATTTTCACGGTTCACGTTGAATTTCTAATGAGATAGATCATTAATGCACCTGTGACGCCAATGACGGCAACTTAACATAGCGCCTATCATCGTGTTTCACTCCATTTTACTCGCAGTAATATCTATGTTGAGTTCTGAAAAGAACTTTTTTGAAAGTTCTTTATTTATTAGTATTAAACTATTAAGAACAAAGTCAGAATTCAATTTTCTAAAAGAACTTTTTATTCGTTTATAAAATACAGAGAAAAAAGAAAGACTAAAATTTACGTTTTAATTCCACGCGTATTTCTTTTGAAATAACAGTTTTTTTTTAAAACAATGCCTCGTAGCTTTTATCGGTTTGTCTCCTTCACTCTTGTCCTGTGGTGCCAAGCTACAAACATTTTCGGTGCTGCAAGGTGTTCTAACAATCTACATACTCGTATATGATTTTTCAATAGTTGCTAGCTGGGCGAACGTCGCTTTGCAAAAGTTCTTCAATAACTTCAAGTCAGAACAATTGGAATGCAAATTTTAACTGAAATAATATCCGTCTAATCTAAAGACCTGATGTTCATCTTGATACAGTCAGCGTCAAAAGTGAGTGAACATTCAGTCATCTGCTGAAGGTTTATCCACTAAATTAATATTCACCGGAATGAGGTAGAACAGACATGGATATATCAAATTAAAGCTCAAAAGTCATACTTTGAAATATGGTAAAAAATATTTAACATAAGTGTATGTATATATAAAACAATTAATTGAATTTCAAAGAGAAAAGTGCTAAAAACAGCATTCAAAAGTGAGTGTATATATGGTTGTGTCAATGACTGTAACACATAAAGGCTCGATCGCCATATACGATAACTGAAAAAGCGGTAAAGGCATACAAAGTACAATTTTTTTCTCAATAAGATACTTTTTTTAAAGGGATGTGTTCACTCACTTTTGACGCCTGTTTTTAGCCACTTTTTTCGTTTGAACTAAATAAACTTCTTTATGTTTACTGTTATTTTAAATGAAATATGGCTTATTCTGAAGCATAATTTCAGAGCTTTTATTTGAGGCATCAATGTCAGACGTAGACCATTACAGTCAATTTGAATTTAGAGGAATACCTTTCGGCTAATGACTGTTTACTCACTTCTGACACTGACTGTACATAGCTGTCATCTGGAACTGAGATTTTTTAAGACAAATGTTTCAATTTATGCAAGTATCCAAAGAGGTTGACAAGTAAATGGCTACAACCATTAAGTTAAAAAGAAAAAACTCTGTCATAACCATTGCCTTACATCATTTATTATCCAGAAACTATTGCTGACATTTCCCAACCTGAAGTCACATTGTATCTCCTGGACAGACAAAGAGTTCCGTTTTCGTAGAGACAGCACAGCAGGGGGTCATTTTTGCTTACAGTTAACACATCTTCCGTCTTAAATAAACACACATCTGCAACTCAGACAAAGGGGTTGTCAAAATGATCAGAGCCAGGCCGTCACTAGTGAGATTGTCCAGATTGTCAAACTCTCTGCCTGTGCCCATTGTTCCCCCTACAAGACTGTAGACTAAGCTCATCCATTGAGTTCTATTCAATTTGACCCATCCTCTGGGGGTGAACTTAAGAGGCCCAGTCCCTTTCCAGCCTTTCTCACATGCCCAACCACATCCCTCCAAGCAGCCCACCACTTCTCACCTTTGTGGACAAAAGACTCTCCCTGGCAGTGGCCAAAAGCCAACAAGGTAGCACATCTCCTGTGGTGCCCCATCTCACGCCACGTTAGTTGAATTTGCATTTCCAAAGTCCAAAGGAATATTTTTCTTCTCGTTGAAAAAAGAATTACTCCAGGAAACGCATGAATAATACAAGCCGACCCAGAAAATTAAAGAAGATAATGTATCTCACGTTGCACATGAGAGCAGACATTGTTGCCCCTGGGATCCGCGATGGCACTCCCTCCAACCGCACATACACAGGCCCGGCCAAAGCAAAGCAGTTCTTTTTCCAACAAAATTTATGACTAAGCGCCACTAGAAGGTCAGCATAATTAAAAAACAACCGAAAGAAACACAGCCCGAAAACCAGATATACCGTCACACCGCATCCCGCCCCCACAAGTCCGCCCACATCACTCGCAGGACACAACAGAGTCTAGTTGTGTGCGGTCTTTGCAAAGCATTCTCTCCCCGTAATGACTCCTTTTTTGTGCCCTCAGGCGGGGGCGAAGAAAACACGAAAAGGATACACTGGCAGGCACTGCTTGAGCGGCGGTTGGACATCGGGCGGGCGCGGGGATGCACACAGTATTCTAGTCTTGACACAAATTGCTGTTGTAAATATTCCACGAGAACTTTAAAAGCGCAAAATCTCGCTTGGATGCACTAATTTGGGTTGAAATCTGAGGATAATACTTGGCAACAAAAACAAATCCAGCAGAGGGAAAAAAACCCGCAAACAAACAAGGACAATGTCCCCCGTGGAGCACAGGGGAGGCAGGAGGAGGGCGGAATGAGACCGAAGTCTAATGCAGCTTAAACAGGCCTTTGGTTGCGCGGCGTCCTTAATTAAAGAACTCGCATTTATTATTCATTTTCGCATCCTGTGTGCTGTTGCAGCGCGCTCAGGATGACGAGTGCGCCGAAGGATGGATGACGGGTGCATCCCTTCTCCGCGACCCATGACATCCATCCTCCGCGCAAACAATTGAAGGATTAGCCTGTGGAATAGTTGGAATTTAAAGAAATCACCAGCACACACCCAAACCCCCCTCCCTGCACAGGCACGTCGGCTTCCGCTGAGAACGCAGAAAGGGAAAAATGTCCTGAGCGAGTGCAAACATTCCGAGGCACGTCCTCCAGCATGCGATATGCGGTGTAAGTGCTTTCGCTTTACTACGTGATTTTGTTGTTTCAGATCCGCGCAACACAATGGGCAATGCGGACGGGGATGGGGCGCGTGGTGGCTCCAGCGAGGGGGCCATGTGCATTCGCGGTAATGCACACTTATGCTTGGGTTTTCCTTCTCATTAGGGTTTTACATTTGCATCGGCATTAAGGACGTTTTTTATGAGAAACCGACTTCCCACTTCGCAGGGCGGGTGGAGATGTGGATGGTTCGGCGTACAGTGAGTCAATTCAGGGTGCTGATGAGAGGTCGATCTGTTGTGCACGGTGGAGGCGTCACATCGTTGACACATTTTGGAGGACGCCATCGATGGATATTCTTGAAATTCAGTGCAGAGGGCGAGGTGGGATCATGTGGAGACATAGTTCAAGAACTGGATCAAAGATGGCTAGGCCATGTGGAGCGCATGGACGAGCCTGGAAAAATCTTTGACTCTGAACCAGTGGGGCAACGCGACAGAGGACGTCCACGTCTAAGATAGCGCACCCAAGTTTAGAGGCACCTCAAACAACTTGGAGTGCGCAGTTGGCGACAGCTGGCAAAAGATCGTGTTAACTGGCGAGGTTTGTTGGTTGAAGCCCAGGTCCACCCCTGATTGTAGCGCCACAACGAGAAGAAAAATACGTTCAAGAGCTGTTACTTCTTATACACTCTCGGGGCGTAAAATGCATGAAAGCCCTGCTGCATCGAACAAAGATTTCCGCGAAAGATTGTCGATGTAGCAAACTATGACATGACTTTTATGACAGCTGTCGTGACGTTTTGATAAATGAGCTAGCAAATATTTGGGAGATATATAAAATTCAATGGTGGCGCTACTGTCCGAGGTGAACTTGGGCCTAGCTTATCAGCAACCGCTCGTGTTGTGCGTGCTATTGTTCTCTCACAAGTGGGGGGTCCTACAGTTTAATGCCGACTCCGAACGGCGAGATTGAGAAGCTTTTTCTAGACAGTTTTACTCTTTGAGCATTGTCAGTGACTCGAAAGAGGTGGAGCCGTAAAAAATAATTTTAGCTGATTTTTCGGGAATCGAACCGACAACATCGCGCCTACCCACTACGTCACGGCACTCACAAATTTTTGGGAGATAGGTAACTCTAAATTCTTCAAAGACATCATCGACGGGCTGAGAGTCAAAATGGATGTGACAGTTTTTGGCCCTGGCATGAACTGGCTATGTTCTAGCGACTGGTTTCGCTTTGAAGTCTGGGGTGCTGGGGCTTTGGCGCAGGAGATGACCTTATTGGACTCCTTTTGTTTCCCAGTTAAGTTTCCCTTCGAGAGCGACGAAAGTTTATCCATAGTACGGATTGCTAAGTGCCTCTCTTTGTAGTTACTGGACTGAAGAGCACGAATCTCCATAAAGGGTAGATGGTTACTCTTTCTTTGCTCCCTGTTGTCTGTGGGAGATCCTGATTTGCTTGTCAAGTTACTAGCCTTGAATCCATCAGTAGCAGGGGTAGCTTTCCGAACTGTGTGGTCCATATGGGACGTGTGAGTGGAAGCTTTGCTTTTTCCTACTAGAGGACGAGCTAGAGTTCTGGAGGCTTGCTGACCTGGTCTCGTACTGGTTGACAGGTTGAACCGGCTTCCTGCCTTTTTTAAGAGTCATTCATTGAGTGCTTCCTGTCTTCAAATTATTATTCGTTTGAAAGGCCCATCGATGACATGTTTGAAGTATAACATGTCCTCTGCAGCTTCTCTGGGTGGCGCGCATCGGAAATGTCAAATTTCGACTCTGGCGCATAAAACAGATTGAATTTGACCGATGGCATGGATTATATTGGCTTTGAGGGCCGCTGTGTGGTTTGTGGCTTATTCGTATAGATCTGCGACTTCAGAAAACCCCACGAGAAAAACTTTAAAGGGGGTGAAATCGCACGATCTCGGTGGCCAGTTCGCATCACTTCCACATGAGATAACCATGCCTCCGAATCCCTCGTGTACAGAATTTCCAATGCGGCGTGAGCTGTGTGGCACGTAGCGCCACACTGTTGAAACCACATGTCGTTGGTGTTCATATCATCCAATTCAGGTCAAAAGAAGTTGCTAATCATCGACCTACGAGTACATCGGGCGCCGTTGACCGTGATGGTCTGAACAACGTCGTTCTCAAAGAAATATTGACCGATGACGCCGTCAGCCCAAAATCCACACCAAACGGTGATTTTTTTAGGGATGCATTGGACGTTCTCGGATGTCATGCGGATTGGTATCGTCCTAAATTCGTTGTTGACGTATACATTCATCCAGAAATAGACCTCATCGCTGAAGATGATTTTTCGATGAAACAGAAAATTAGGGTCAGTTTCTAACTGCTCCTGAGCCCATTCAGTGAACACACGCCATTGTTTATGATCGTTGACCTTCAGAATTTTATGTGGGTGCAGACCCAAGTCACATGCAAAATTCGCAAAGTTGTAGTCTGCGAAGGGCCGAGTTCTTGTGAGTGACACGAAATCGACTGCCTTGACGCTTATGGTGACCGCAAAATGGGCGAAGTGCGCGACCAGACCATCATCCCTCGCGAGTTACTGGTAATTTTCCATATGTATAACTCCTTCTTCAACTTCATCCTCTGAAGTCGCCATAAAACGGTTTAAAACAATCTCACGTAGAGCTCGATCACAACACTTCGAACTTCACTTCTCTCGCCATGTTTGCTGCTCCCTCCGAATCCTTTGACTTGTCACAAATCACCCACTGGATTCATTCACAGACTATCGTTGTCCATTCGATTCACCAAATTCACTCACCAATCACCCATCTAAATGCACGTCTATTTCCGATGTCTATCCACTTCAGAACTACATGCATCCAGAAAGGAGTGATCTCTTAGCTCGATAGTTCCTTAATGACGTCAATTATCAGCCACGACCTCACACACCACCTCGCAACCACAGTGTAAGGACGTGCCAATGGCCTACTTGTCATGTTGACGAGGTAATACGCGCGCCACAAGCAAGGATTTCCATAATCAATCCATTAGCGCCATCTGCTCCATCCTTGTCTGATGAAAGTGTCTGAGAATAGAGCCAGACCGACGATGACATGCCTCTCATCGTGCTCAGATGGTATCTGCTGTCTGCTGCGGTAAAAGTGTTTGACATTTGATTGTCATTAGAGATTAGGAACAGACGCTGAATGCCTGAAATGTAAAGCGGAGATAATTTCACTTGTGATTTGCGGTAACGTCGGGCATGTTGTTCGGGGGAATGTTTTGGGTTTGGGGAACAAAAGAAGCAGATGTAAGTTTTGCCTTAAAGAGGGGAACCCTTTGACAGTCATTTCAAGGCTCTTAAGCCCGCTTGGATCAGGTGGCATTTCGGGTTGGTTTTTGTGGGAATGTAATTTTTCTATGAGTCATTAACACTTTTTAATCAAGGCGTTTGAATTTTGTTCGCAAAACTTAGAAAATTTAAGAAGATTCCGTAAATTGAAGCACATATGAGATTAAGAGTCAGGAACTTTCACACAAAATAAAGGAAAAACCACAGAGGTTCAGTGCAAAATCACTGCACAAATGGGCCAGGAGAATGGCTTTAGCGTTAACGCTCAAAAGACGACCATTGTTTGCTTCGCTGTATGTGGATTCGAAGTCGTGTCAAGAAGCTTCATTTCTGAAAGTTGCTCAAAATGTCTTCTATTAACAAACTCATTAACTGAGCAACAAGTTCAGGTTTTAAATTGTTAAGCATTCTTGTGATTCTGGACACTCTTCCATTTATTTTATTCCAGCGCCAAATCAGCGCCCTTCATCACAATGGGTCCTCAAGGAGTGGCTTATGCCCGTCTACCCACTTAGCACCAAATCAGCGTCCTAAGGTTTCCAGCTTCAGTGATCAATCATTGAACAACTTGTCTACATCTCATGATGATCCTAGAACCCGCTGAATGGTCAATGGAGGCACCTGCAAGGTAGTGCAGTCTCCCCCTCTTCTATGAAACGTTGTGGGAAACGAACTGCTTTCAATGTTAGAAGGGGTTGGATGCAAAGTGGCTGCCTATACCAACGATGCTGCAATAGCAGAATGTCGCGAATTTGTTTCCACACATAGTGTCATTGTGCCGAATGACTTCTCAAAGTTTTCAAGGATTCGCCGATCAAGGAATCGGAACCTGTATCAGCTCACTTTAGGAGGGTTGGGGTGGTGTGACCCTTGAACAGAATTTTACTGAGCCATGCAAAGTTGTTCAGGATTTTGATTCATTCGCAATATTCTCTCTCTATTTTAGAATGTGTCTTCGTCAGGTCTGATGGAGCTCTTGTAAACACTAAGACAATCTTCATAAGAATGCCAGAAAATGTGCTTAAGACCAATCTGATCAGCTTCCTGAACTTGGGATGTTCAGTCCACCATTCCACCACAAAGACTTTTTTTACTTTATTTGCTGGGGCATGTGAGCTTATACGAGTAGGTCATTCACCGCCTTGTCGAAGTTAATCAGCACCACAGGAAGCTCACTGGTCGATGTGGTGCTAAAAGTGAGTGCTTTGTCTAGCCGTGGATTGAATAATTTTCAATTATTAATCAGCTTGGGCTCGTAGGAGTACTAGAATTTGTTTTGTAATTCGCAAACAACGATCTATTTAAGGTTCGAAAAAACTTTTAGCCCCAATTTTTTTTTTACATTTTTTTACCGTAAAAGATGAAAACATTGATTCATCCATACAACTGAGCACACCATGGCTATAGAATATTTTGACGACCTTCATCTGTCCAGTACCGACAAATTTGTTTGCTAACCAATCGTCAAAAATGGAATCGGTCTTCATCACAGATTATGATGGGATTAAAAAATGAAGATGAAATATTGTCGGACAAAATAAAGTGTCAAAGCAGTTGATTCTTTTTAACGTTATGTTTGTTAAACCAGAGTGGATATGTGGCTCAAGTTGTATATCAAGTTGCTATCAGTTGTCGTATGGTTATAAGCAGAACTGGTCCAATGTCTTAACTTTCTATATTGAATTAAGAGTTGGAATCATTAAATTAACGTTCAGAACCTTTCTTTTAGTACTAAACTTTGATTTATTCTGTTTAGTCTTTATTGTGAAACCACTAACTTGTAGTGAAGGCACTGCTAGTCTTCTACCATCAAAGTGGTTTAATATAAAAGAAAAAAAAATCCTTGCGCCGAAAGGCAAATTAGAATAAGACTAGGTTATCTTAGAGCACCCGCATAGGGTCAGTAAGTTAGATTCGTAAAACTCATGTTAACTTAATATAAGCTAGTTTTAAGTATTTTTATGTCTAGCATGTAAGTAATTTTTGATAAAAAAAAAAAAAAAAAGTGGTTTGATATTTCAGAAACTAGAGGAAAAGTTGGGACTTTCAAACTTCCTTAAACTGAAATCCGTTGCCAGTTTTTAAGTAATTGCGGAAGAAAGGTGAAAACCACAGCAACAGATAACTGCAAGATTAAAATTGAGCCGGAGAAAAAGCGATTTACTTCGACCAGAGAAGTAAAAATGAACTTACAGCTGAATGTAAGCAACAAGGACAAGACATAAGAAGTAGACTCCGGGAAAACGACGAAAATTTTTCTGCGAAGAAGAAGCCTTCAATCAACATCAAAAAAACGCTTAGGCTTTGCAAGAAGTTTTTATCCAAACCCTAAACATTCTGTCAGAATACAATTTGGTCCGATGAGTCCAAATTTCAATAAAAAAAAACTATTCAACGCCAGCTCAACAATTCAACTCAGCCACGGGTGCCTACAAAATATTCCTTAGCACGAAGGTCATGGTGTGAGGATGTTTCTCCTTCACCTGGCTGATTATCTCGTCAAATTTAACACCAAAATGACGGACCCAGCTTGAATATGTTGCTTCCTCTGCTTCAAAAATGGCTTTGATAAGTTTTCCATTTCAAACAAGGTAACGACCAGAATCATATGAATCAATCAGGAATTATTCTTCTACTTATTAGGGCGCTACAGTCCGGGGTGGACCCCAAAATGCCTCTCCAACCAGCACGATCTTTCGCCAGCTATCTCCAGTTTCGCACACCAAGCCGGCCGATGTCCCCCTCGATTTGTGTGCGCCACCTTGTTCGTGGACGCCCTCTGTTGCGTTGTCCCACAGGCTCAGAGTCGAAGTCAGGAATTATTTTCCCTAAATGGTGTTGACGTGTTGGAGTGGCCATCTCAGTCTTCAGGCCTGTACACACATATGAAATGGCGTCGCAACTTACCATGTCTTAGAGGAAGCATAAAAAATTAACGGGAACAAATCCCAGACGACATTTTTAAAAATCTGTTTTCAGCATGCCCAAGCACCTTGCAGCAGTCATCAATAATAATGGAGGAGCTACTGGAAATTAACGACTAGGAGTTTTTGTAGCGGAAAGTAGTAAATTATTCTTTTAAATTCTGTAAATAACGCATTTTTAAGTCATATTCAAATTACTAAGCGTTATAGCGCTTACAAATTAAAAAAAATAGTTTTAAATTCCGACACTGATACGTAAATAATTTTCACCTCCGTCTTAAGCAGGGGAAACGTTAATCAAATGTTTCCTAAAAAAATGTCCTTTACCTGTACTTCTCGACTGTCAAACAAGAAATGTCAATAGTCACGTTAACCAAAATGGTGACAAAACAACCTTCCAGGAGGACATCCACTGGTTTCCTCACTTAATGCCAAATAAAACAAAGATTTGGAAGTTTGGCGTCACCTTTCCACTCTTTGAGGACATGTATCGTAGTCCAATTGACCACACTCACGATGTACGAGTAGATGCAAACACTTAAAATATCTCATCTCCTTAGTCAAGGCGAAGTTGAGCAAATCTCGTTCAAGCAACGACTGACGGCGTAGAAGTTTTTGATCAAGCCTACACATTAGTCCAAACAAATGACTAAATGTTTGGTTCCGACCTCTTATGTGACCATCAAGAAGTAAACCTTAGTTTCAAGCGAAAGGAAAGAATTTCAAAACTGCGTGACACCGATGGCTTTCTCCTGGGAACGAGTGCTCCAGTTAAAATATTCGAATCATTTCCGCAAAAGCCTCAACTTCAAACGACTGTTCCTCAGCCGTTACTGTCAAAAGTCAAAAGCCACCTCCAGCAGTCAAGTCTCTGCACCGATTCCAATCACGATCAAGATAAAATTCAAAAATCCATGCGAAAGTCTCATACTCACACCCCAAGGCTTCCTCCGGAGGGGACTCCTTCCCTTTTCGGCAGAACAACGTTCACAACACAACAATTCACTCAAGACACTCCAAGATTCAATTGCTTATTTCACAGGCACAAACATCCCGCAGACACTCGAGTCCGACTGCAGGATCTATCGCAGATATTTGTTATCCAAACCACGGATGAAGAGATATTTTCGTTGAGGATAATAAATAAACCAAAATCCATCAAGACTAGGGCCGCCACTCGCCGTGAATGCAATCACTGAACGCAAACTAAAGGACACGAGAACGCGCTCAAGAGTTGTACAAACACGAGGATACAACGAAGACGCCAAGTGGATGCCAACGAGGAGAACACATTTCCCCCGATTTGATGTCTTCACTTCGAGCACACAGTCTGCAACCGGTACAAGGACTCTTACTTCAGATGTCGTTAATCCTGCAGCGGTGCTGGTGACTGAGCTGGAGCACTGGAGCTGAATAGTTTTCGCTCTCGTCACGCTCGCGGCGTCACAGAATGCAAACGGATGTGTGCGGAAGCGGAACACTTTACACACTCAAGAACCGGCACGAACCGCACCGAACAGATGGCCAAGGACGACTGAACGCTGGAGCACACCGCCACCGCAAGGATGCTGCACAGCTTCGCCCCCCACGTACACACACGTCCGTTCAACTTTGGTTGAAGTTGAACGACGTCGACGAAAGCCACCCGCTCTCCGGCGCGCTCCATCGGTTCAACTTGACGCATGCCCCCTTCACGGGATGTGAAGCAACAATTTGTTTCGCTCCTTGACGGATACCGAAATCGAATGAGCCACACACGGATTCGTCCTCTTCATAATTTCACCCCCATTGCCTTCGTTTTTCCGGCGTGTTTGCGCGCTGTGCGTCCCCGTGACGAAGGAATGATACGTATCACCGCCAGGATCAGTGCTTCGCCTGTCGCTTTGTTTGCCGAGACCTTGATGCATATTAACCACTTTGCTACATGCGAGGTACGATTTTGACTTATTATTGTGTCGTAAGTATCTGCTTCTCCGCTCTTCTGGCGGCGGTCGGGGATGGATGCTCCTGACGTCAGTTGATGCTCCTCGCCGGGATTTGATTTAGATGGATGAATCGAGTGTTTTTCTCGACCTCTCGATGGGTGTGCGCTCTTATGATTTATTGTGGTCTTTAAGGAATTTGTTTATTGATAACCGGGCAGGGGCTGGGACCCGCACACCGCTCTGCCAGAAGCAGCAGGCCATTCCGGGCTTTATGGGGATAAGATAGCATTTTATGGTGTGTATCCAGGAGTGGATTAGGCGGTCATAGACACTCAAGAGGAGATTATGGACTCTTGCACTGCGGGCGTGTGGAGGGTCTGCTGTGCGGGGATCGGGTGTCATCGGACTCCTTACAAATTTGTGAATGGAAACGGCAGACGGAGTGGTGTGCTCTCATGGACTTGCGAGTAATTGAAATGAATGGAGACCTCTGCTCGTTCCTTGGTGTCTAAAGGAAAGGTCATGCGAGTGGAAGGCACTTACAGCGGTTGTGGAATTCAATCTTTTATAATAAAGCCTGTCGCATGCTTAGGATAGGAGACGGATGAATAGGGTGTGCAACTTTTGTCCGTGAACTGGAGGGAGGAACATTATGCGACCTTCTAGAAGGCCTTTGACTGTTTAAAGGCTCATTCGGATGAGATGAGGTATTCAAGATGTTGGCCTTGGAGTTTGTGACTATTCAATTTCTACGAGTAGTCTGGAATTTATAACGAATAGTACAAAAATTACATTTAAATTTTGTTGCCGGCTCCGAATTTTGTGTTGGATCATCGGATACCTTGTCCTGCTTCCCCTGATATGGAATAAAATACTTTTGCAGTCGTAAGGCAAGATCTTTGCGTCTCATTCTGGCCATTGAAATGGAAAATTAAGCAACTGAATACCTTTGCATCGTGGAGTACAAGAAAAGGCAAGCAATGCCCTCGTTTTTGACCTTAATAAACTCTGGTAACATGTTTCAACGCAATTTGCTTTTGAGACGAACCCAAAAATAGTCAAACCAAGAAAACTTCAAACTCTTGTCCACCTAATGGGTAGGTCAAGAGAAAAGAAAATCGTCTCATTTAGAGCTCAGAGGTGCATTTTTTCTCTTTTCCTTCATGCGGCCATATGATTCAGGGTGGGCCTGAGCCTCAACCAACATACCTCTCCATCTTTCACAATCGTTTACCCACAGTCTTTAGCTTTGTAAACCAAGTTCTGTTCTGTCTGCTACCTTAAAAGTGCATGTCGTTTGTTGCGTAGTCCCACAGGCTCGGAGTCGAAAATTCTGCGGGCCATAGTCAAGTCGTCCATGCACTCTACAGCCTTGGCTGAATGTATTAGGCACCCTTTTCTTTTTGTCTTTGTTGCCATATCACTTACCGGAAGGATTGACTTTTATGGTTTTCGGCGACACTATCTCATTTTATTAATTTTTTTGCTTTTTGAAGATATAACGTATCTTAATGGGTGCCTCATACATTTGGGCAAGGCTGTATATTGTTTTCGGCGTTGGATACGTAGACTCCTGGCTGGAATCATGTCGCCGTACAGCTCATACAGTTCGTAGTGGACGTAGTAGATGTCTTCTCCAAATGCCATCAAAGCAAACAGGACCAAAAACGTCTGAATGGCGAAGTTGGTTAAGTGCCTGCCCCAAGTTAGGGGATTCCAGGTTCGTATCCCAGTGAAATCGAATCTGGTCCAGTTACCATTTGCCGTTGGGATCAAATTAACGGCACTGGAGTAGGTTGCTACCTGGCTGTACAACGGACCAGTTTTGAGTCTCCTTCAAAATATCCTCAAAAAAAATACAGGACCAATGATCGCACGCAAAACTTTTTTCTCGAAAAGACCATAACCTCCTTCATTCGCTTTCGATATTGCCCATGCCACTGTGCTCGACTTCTTGGTCAGTCAGTCAGTCAGTCAGTCAACTTGGTCTTTCAGGAAAGGGATTTTACTGTTCTATTGCCGCTTGAGCCCAAGGGTGAAGAGACTGGCAGGAGTTAGTCTGAGTATTAGCATTATGCTGATGTTATTAATACTGTAATAATAAAGAACATCTAATCTATCTGCTGTTTGTTGTGGATTCTAGGTAAATGAGGTTTCTGACCAAGTCGTCGATGTTGTGAGTCTTTTCTCAAAGACATGACATACTTCGTGTCGTCCTTACTTTTCAACAGACCCATTTTCACTCCTTCAATTTCAATATCAGCGAACGCTTCATTGACGACTCGCTGTGTTTGGCTAATGACGTCAATGTCATCCATGTATGCTAGCATTTGTATGGACTTTTGGAAGATCGTGCTTCTTGTTGGACGATGATTTTTGCACGATCTTCTCAAGAATGATGCTGAAAAAGTCACATGACATTGAAGGTCTCACTCACTCCCTACTTTAATATATCAGCCAGAGTTCGACATCGACGCCCTCTGCAATCTGACAAGTTAGGCAAGAATGATAAAACTAATTTTTGAACACGTTGCTAAATTGATGCTTCGATGCTCTGTTTTGAACGACTTGCTTAAGAATGGCCTGAGTGTCTAAGATGCAGTTTCTCTGATATAGTCAAATCAATTTTCCGACCATTTTTTATACGAAAACAGCGATTTGTAGTCTTCATCATTTTTGAAATATTGTTTGACAATAAAAACGCTTTGTTCTTTCGTCAGCTGTCATGCCGTCTGTTTTTGTTGCAAAATTAAAATATTGCCTACATTTTGGGACAACCTTTAAAAGCTGAGGAACAAACACTGCTGCATCCGCGATAGCTTGGTCTTTGAAACGGAGGTTCGGTCTTCTTTTTCTTCTCGAACCTGTAGGCTGTGATTCGAAGATCCTCTCTGCTGGAGCGTCGTTGTCCATTTGCTCGATGTGGCCGAGCCAGAGCAGTCATCGGATTTTTGCCTTCCGGAGTATATCCACATCCTGGTACAGCTCATAGAGTTCGCGATTGTGTCTTCTGCTCCATTCGCCTTCCTCGCAGACGGGACCATATATCTGACGTAGAATTTTTCTTTCGAAGGCACCAAGAATCAGCTCTGCAGTTCTACTTAGTGTCCAGCTTTCGGCTCCATATAGCAGCATTGGCAGAATAAGAGTTTTGTAGAGCATAATTTTGGTCCTTCGAGTCAGGAGTTTTGACAAACCGAAGTAGAATCGGTTGCCAAGGGCGATTCTACGTCGGATCTCCACTGTGATGTCGTTCGTGGAATTCACGTTTGCCCCGAGGTAGATAAACTCCTTTACTACCTCAAAATTGTGGCTGTCGATTGTAATGTTTTGCCCTATGTGGTGCGCGGCGGTTCGTTTTTTGCTCGAAGGTATATACTTTGTCTTATCCTTATTGACCTTAAGACTAGCTCGTTTCGCCTGTTATTCAATCGCCGTGAAAGCTTCTACTACGGCACGTTGGGAACGCGCAACGACGTCGATGTCATCTTCGTATCCCAACAGATGGACTGACTTGTAGAAGATAGTGCCTTCCGTGTTTACAGCAGCCCGCCGCACTATCTTCTCCAGTACAAAATTGAAGAAATCACACGACAGCGCATCTCCTTGCCGAAATCCGGTGCCGGTTTCAAACAGCTCGGAGGTTCTCGAGCCGAACTGCACGGTGCATCGCGTATGTGTTAGCGTGGTCCAACACAACCGGATCAGTTTTCCCTGGATCCCGAATTCGACCATCGCTTCGAATAGTTCCTTGCGATGAATGCTGTCGTATGCGGCTTTAAAATCGATAAAAAGATGGTGCGTATAGATTTGAAACTCGCTAGTCTTCTCCAGGATTTGCCTTATTGTGAAGATCTGGTCTATAGTTGATTTGCCGGGCCGGAAGCCGCACTGGTACGTGCCGATTAGTTCGGTGCAAAACGGCTGTAGACGTTCACACAGTACGCTGGACAGGATCTTGTAGGCAACAAACTTAATTTCTTGTATGATTTGACTGCGCTTGTAGTCTTGCGTTTTCTAGCATTTTAAGAGACTTTCCTGAGAAGTTCATGGTAAGTACAACGAATCTGAAACAGTGAAACTGTACATCAACGCATGGTTACGGAAAAGACGATCCCTTTGCCAACAAACTTTTACTATGTCCCGTGTGCTTCGAAATAGTCCATGCGTCTAACATTCAATTTGTGCAATTTTCAAGTCTTCCACTAGAATAGACTCTCTCACGAACTGCTTCGATGTTTTGTGTTGAACGACTTCTTGAAGAATGGCCTGGAATGAGTATTTAAGATCCAATCCTCCCGATTTTTTAATGAAGTCAAATCACTACTTCAATTCTAATACTTCACCATTTTTTAAATAAACCCCAACAAATGAAAACTCGTTGTTCTTTCGTGTAGCGCTCCAGTGCCAAAAATCCTGAGCTATCAGCTCTCACGCTGTCATTTTTTGTTGCAAAATTCAAATATTGCCTACATTTTGGGGCATTCTTAAGACGCTAAGTAACAAGTAGCTTTCTGGATGCTCTCTTTTTTTTATTAAAACGATTCCAGACCACAGCCACATAAACACATTCTGCACACGAATTTAGAAACAATCGAGGAAAAGTTTTCTTAGCTGAATTAAGTCAAAAATGATCCAGAGTCCTCGATTTTAGGTGGTAATTAATTTTGAAATATGAAACCATTTTCTTTATGGCCACGTACGACTAATTACATAAATACTGTCCAATGGGTCAATTGATTGATTGATTGAGAGGTCATTAGCAGAAATAATTGGAAGTATTTTTATGAGCTCTATAAAAATGCAGCAATTAAGGCTGATCAGGGTTTTAAACTAATCAATTAATGCCAGGTCAAAAACAGATCCCTTATAAAAACCCACTCCACGTCTCTAAGCCATCAGTCCTTGTGATACATCCAGCAGAAACTTGATTCAGCATCAAAATGAGTAAATCCTTCCTCCGTCGTGATCTCTTTCCATACATGACCCAAGTCTTCAAATCAAAGGAACTACGATTCCTTGGAGTGTACTTCGAAATCCACGTTCTAACATTGGACTGGGCACCTCTAATAACGCCGATCATAGTAAAAACGGAAGGAGAGCCAGCAGTAGCAGTTCTTGACTCGCTGCAAGATCAAGCTGAACTAAACCAACGGTATTTGGAGTACAAGAAGTCCAAGGATGCGTACCGAGCCCTACTGAAGAGGGCCATGGAAATTCGATATAAACTTGTGAAGGAATACGAAGGAACTCACTGCAGAATTATGCTTGTAAGGAGGAGAGGTGAATAGGGGAGCACTTATTAAATTGTAAATATTTTTATAAATTTTGTCTTAACAATAAAAAAAATCGAAAACAAAAAAAAATATATTTTAATTTAGATTTAAGGGCTTTCTTTTGAAGATCATGGCGATTACACATCGAAAAGAGATTTTTTTTGGGGTATTTTTGAAGCACTGCTGGACCACTCAGACTCAAAACTGATTTATTGTACTGATAGGTAGCAACCTACTCCAGTGCTGTTAATTTGATCCCAACAGCAAATGGTGACTGGACCAGATTCGATTTCACTGGGATTCGAACCTGGGACCCCTCGAATTCGGGACAGGCACTTAACCAACTGCACCAGTTAGTCGTCGAAAAGTCGATAAGAGATTTAATTTATAAATTAAAGGGTTTTTCAAACCAGCTGCTGAAAAGGAACCTGAAACCGTCAACGATTTACGTGTTGTACATCACAGTTTGGCCGCAACTGGATCTATTGAATCAATTTCCTCAAAATGAGAGGTTAAATTTAAAGAACAGCGTGTTTCCACAATTAAATGATGGATTGACTGCATGAAGAAAGGAAAATATGTGCACATGCTGGTTCAAAAATTCGTATACGGTTCTATGCTGGCAAATTGGGTACGACTCAAGAATTTCATCTCTAGACAATTGAGTTGAACTGAAGGGTGTGCATAAGTGACTTGAACGTTTCCTATTCCCTTGCGTCAATTCTAGTGGAAGACTTGAAAATTCACGCAGCAATGATTTCCCATTCGCAAGCAAATAATTCATCGTCTTTTGTTAGTTCACTGGGAGCAGTATTCCATGGGAATTTTTGAATTTTTCTACTTTTTTGTTAGACGGGTGGACGTGTTCTTGGATGCATCGTGCACAAATTGAATCAACTTACTTCATATTTTGCAATATTAGACACATGAACTATTTCGAAGCATGCGGGACATTGTAAAAGTTCGTTGGCAGAGGTATCGCTCTTTCCTCACCCATACGTTGAAGTACAGCACAGGGTCTCATTGTTCTGGGTTCGTAGTGCTTACCATGAACTACGAAATTTCGTAACATGCTCTCAAAAAAGAAGACTACGCAGGGCTGTTAAATCGGACAAAGCATCAAGTTACTGACTCTAAAATTCTCAAGGATGCTATCGCATCTTAACTTCAGTGCATCGGGACGGAATGCAGGTGATGAAGTTATAGAAATTGTAAATGTTGTGATCAGTTAAGGTGCTTTTCATTAGTACATTTGATAAAGAAGAGATTTTTGAACTTTTGACGGTAAACATGTGTACGTACCGTGCGTTCGGAAAGAGTTAAGAGCTTCAATGCAACATGTAGGATGAATGTAAACATCGGATTTAAAAGCTGAATGTGAGTGCTGAAACCGAGTCTTTTTATGCGCGGTAACTAAATTCAAGTAAAATTGTTGACTCTCATGCAGAGGGCAGACAAATCGCAATTTTAAACGTTGATTGCTGTCTGGCTGTCTGAACAGATGATGATGTCCTTATTGAGTGAAAACAGGGCTTTTTCTAATGCCACCGTCTTAGCGTGGAATACGCAACAATGTTCTGGAGGTGGAAAATTGAGATCCTTGGAGTAGACACCTAATCCTACTCCCTTGTCCGTCAAATCAAATCAAATCTATCTATGAGCTGTACCAGGATGTGGATGTAGTCCGGAAGGCAAAAATCCGTCGACTGCACTGGCTCGGCCAAATCGAGCGCATGGACAACAACGCTCCAGCTAAGAGGGTCTTCGAATCCGAGCCTCCTTGTTCGAGAAGGAGAGGAAGAACCTCCGGTACAAAGACCAAGTCATCGCGGACGTATGACAACTTGGTCTTGATGACTGGAAGCAGCGTGCCCAAGATCGTCAACGATGGAAGGCAGCAATATCGTCTCATCGGGGCCGTGGCGTAGTGGGTAGGTGCGTCGACTCCTACGCTCGAAGTCGTAGGTTCGAATCTCGAAAAAAACATCGAACATTTTTTTCACGGCTTCACCTCCTTCGAGACACTGAATTTTGAGCTGGTTGGGGAGCCTTGTTGATTGAGGCCTAGGTTAGCGTCGGTCTGTAGGGCCGTAAAAGGAAGAGGAAATTCAAGAAATCCTGCGACAATGCGTCTCCCTACCGAAGTTGGTGGAACTTTTGAAAACAAAATGGTCTCCCGTTGTACAGTTTCCCAAACTCGAGACCTAGAGATGATAAATGATGTAGTGGATATTGATTCGGCACTCTCTAGTCTTCTCAGAAATTTTCCGAAATGTGATCTAAAGTCGGTTTGCTGGGTCAGAAGATGCACTGACTGTAATTAGCTTATCCTTCACTATGATCCGAACTTAACAGTCATATCCAACATTAGCCACACTCGTCACAAAACATTTGTGAAAATAAAAACCAAAACAAAACGTGCGCATGTTTAAAAATGGCTACAAGTGCCAAGAAGATCTTCAGGAACTTCATTCCGTTACAATCGTTCCCATTTTGTCTGGATTGCCGTGGTCGTCTGTTGAGTCAGTGCTTCAAAAAAAGGTCGTACTAGCTGGAGGGGCTTGTTGAAAAAGGAGAAGACGTTCAGAGCGCTTACATCTGATCGGGTCTTTGTCAAATGCTGGTATAGTTATCCTTCCCCGTAGTCTCTTGATCAATTATATGCAATTCGCTTGAATTTGAAGCTTAGGTTCGGAAAAGTTTTCTCTTGTAAATGCAATAAAAACCCAAACAGAGCTTCAATTGACTGCCAACCACCAACAAATCCATGATCAAAAAGGCGAAAAGGCAGTTATAGGTTCGTGCAGTTTTTGGAAAACCCATTGTATTTCTGCAGGCAATCCGCGAACCATGAGCCTTGTAATGAGAGAATGAGCATTTATTAGTACAAAGTTATCCTTCTTCTGCAGAGGTCTTGCTTTCATCAGGCCATCCTGGACGACAGAAGGGTTCGCTGTGGTCACCGCTTTTGTTTGGTGGGATCCTCGCATACACCTCACCCAAGCAACTCTCCTTTTCCCACCCCTCACACCCTCTTCCAACCATAATAACACTTCAACAAGCGCATCTGCTGTCGCTTAAAAGATGTGGCACAATCATGTTCCACTTTATGGAAGCATTCAGCTGAAACCCAAACCACGATTTTAATTAATACCCCAACCCATCACCAAGGGACCAACTGTTGTTCACAATCAGAGAAAAGAACTGCAATAAAAACAAGTTTATGGCCACAATCAACTCGAAAGAAACCCAAGTCATCCTGGAAATCTATGAAAATCCAACGCACTCCAGGACCACCAACTCAACTTGCGCGTTTTAAAGTCATCAAGCCGTCGTGAGGCTCATCTAATCCGCATGTACTACAAGCCATTGACTTCTCCGTCCTCCCTGGCGATGAATAATTAAAGAAGACCCCATTCGAAATCCTTAAATCCATTTCTCTATTGCGAGTCGTTAAAGCACACCCACAGGCGTTCGCCTTAAATGCGACAGCGCACCAGCCGTTGAGGGTTTATTTTAAGGACCATCGTAAAGGCACGTCACTTTTATGTCTTCCTTCACTCCATTTCACGTCGTCTTTGCTCCACTCCTTGCAGGTACATCGGGGCGTAAAATAAAATTAAAAATCCTTCAGGTACACGCGTGGTACGGTGCACATCTGAATGAGGGCCCACATTCCGCCCACCGCCACTCATCGGCCATAAGGTTTTATCGAGGTTTAAACAACTCCAACGGCGGAGGGGTTGCAACACCCAATTTCGGGGGCATTAAGCGAACAATTTGTCTACTCGCATTCGTGCCCGGGGGGCATAGGAGCATGTAGTGCGTGCCTGTCGGAGCATCCTTCAAACGAACATCCCTGCCCCGTAATCCGTGAAATCCACAAAAATTCGGAGATTTTAACTGTAATCGCCCGAGGACTTACTTTCAATTTCAAGCGGAGCGCGTCCTTTTTCCAGGACCACCGCCGACTGAAGACCGACAACCGACAACCGACACCACCGCCGCCGCCGACACCGCCGCTGGTGATTCGCCGCAAGCCCGGCAAAAAGGATTTCTTTTTTCTTGGCTATGAGCTACGTGCATAAAATTTAATAGTTAACCAGGATTACGGGCTGGATTTTTCCGGCCAACGTTGCGGCTGCTTTAAAATGCTACCGCTTAGCGTTCCGGATTTCGTTTTATTTTCATTTTTTCGGGTGGATCCTGTTTCGGTGATGGTTGAGGACGGGGGTGGTGGCACGCCGGCGTCGGGCGAACGGAGAAAGTTTATCCGAGCAATGCAGTAACTTCTGCCGGCTAAAACACGTTAATTACTTTCGGAAGTCCTTCGGCGTCGCTCGGCAGAAATTAAAGTTTTCCCGGCGCCAGAATTTAAATTGCTCACCTGGTTCGGGAACCGAACGTGGGCGGTATCAATCCCCTTCGCCCCCCTCTCCACCGCACACGGGCACACTTACGTCTGTGTGAAGTTGCTCTTGAATCCTTGTTTTTATGCGAGACAATTAAAATTCATGAACATCCAAATAGAATGCAGGACGCGCTGGATGCAGTCCACCCCTCCGCCGCTTGCTTTGATACTGCCAACATGCGAAAAGTTTGCGGCCATAAATATAAATGAGGTGAACAGAGAGAGGGAGAGAGGGGTCTGTGTTGTTCCAGCAACAGGAATTATTTCGTCCTTGACGTTGGCGCCACCGGGAGGTGAGAGGGCGGAGTTCATTTGAATGTTAAATTTTCGGGGAGGGAGCCTAAATGAAATTACTGGATTTACTGCTTTTTGCGTTAAGACTGAAGGAGTCAGGCGGTAAGACCCTTTCAAAGGATTAAGAGTTTCGAAAACAAGGATTAAGCGAATTCGCATTGCAGCAAGAGTCCAAATTAAGCCGTTTTAAGCCGTGCCAAAGGCCAGCGAACTTATCGTGAACCTGTCTGAGATGGAGGCGGGGGTAATTTATGACGAATAAGTCGATTCCGAGGAAAAGCCCACGGGATACATTTCATACTGGACTGGTCTCTTTTTACGGCGCAGCTAAGCGAAATGACGTCAATGCTTCAAGGGACTTTTATCCTACGCCTTTACTGATGGGCAGGTCTTTTAGCAAGTAATAGGTCGGAGGATATTCTCACTTTCGTGGGATAGATGCTTCTTTTAAAAAGCAAATGCTTAACTGCGCTAAAGTTCTGGATAACTGCTTCCAAATGAGAACAGAAGCATTGAGTTGCTAGAGAAGGAAAACTCATTTTTGGATGATAAACGAATTTCAGCTTTACTTGGTTCCGTTGCTTAGAAGCAGAATAACTTTCTCCAATCTCAGCTTCTTTAAGGCCAGGAGGCAATGGGCTGGAAGTAGAGCCCACTTTAAGATCACTTTTTGTAAAAAACAAGGATTATCTCGGTATTGCTCTACAGTGCAGGGTGTACAGGGTGACTAAATCAGACCGATAGGAAAAGAGACAAAAAGACGGTGTAGGTATAAAATTGATTCCGACTTTATTTTGAAGCTACATTGAAGCCATTATGAACGTCATTCAGATGCCAGCCTCGACTTTGCTGGCAGTGCTTCAAGTGGTCGGGCCAATTTCTGAAGACTCAGTCCAGCAATAGCGTCTCGAATAATAGCCACGAGTTCGTTCAAAGTAGTTGGCTTGTTGGCGTCTTGAGGTGACCCCAGAGAAACGAATCGAGTGATGTCAAGTCGCATAATTGCGACGGCCATTTGATAAACGCACATAGTGAGCAGACTTTTCTTTTTTTTCGTCGGATTTTTGAAACTACTGGAGCACTCAGACTCAAAACTGGTCCATTGTAGTGCCAGGGAGTAACCTACTCCAGTGTCGTTAATTTGATCCCAACGGCAAATTGTGACTGGACCAGATTCGACTTCACTGGGATTCGAACCTGTGATCCTTCTAACTTGGGGCAGGCTCTTAACCAACTGCGCCATCCAGTCGTTAATGAGTTGACTTACTTACTTTTCAGACCTGCGTCCCATGGAGGGACTTGGCCTGAGCTATAGTGGTATAGTTGCAAGAGGCGTGGATTCGAAAACCCTCATGACTGGAACATTGTTGTCCATACGCTCGATGTGGCCAAAGCAATGTAGTCGACGGATTTTTGCCTTCCGGACTACGTCCACATCTTGGTACAGCATATAGAGTTCGCGGTTTTGTCTTCTCCTCCATTCGCCTTCCTCGCAGATAGGATCATATATCCGACGAATTTTTTTTCCGAAGGAACCAAGAATCAGCTCCGTCGTTTTGCTTATGATCCAGCATTCGGCTTTATAAAGCAGGAGTTGCAGAATAAGGGCATGATTTTGGTCCCTCGAGCTAGGAGTTTTGACCCTAGCTGTGTAGACAAACCGGAATAACAACGGTTGCTCGGGGCGATTCTACGTTGTATCTCCACCAGACCAGGATGTCGTTTGTGGGGTTTACATTTACCCCGAGGTAAATGGGGGGGCTGCTAGTGAATTCATCAGCACTCTTAGACCATGTTGGTCCATTGTGATACCCACAGTCAAACTACTATCACCGATCGACCGCTCCATAATAATAATAATAATAATAATAATGGGGGCGCTACAGTCCGAGGTGGACCTGGGCCTAGCTTCTTAGCAACCACTCGTGTTGTGCGTGCTATTGTTCTGTCACGAGCGCAGGGGACCTACAGTTTAATGCCGACTCCGAACGGCGAGATTGGGAAGCTTTTTCTAGACACCTATACTCTTTGATCACTGTCAGTGACTCGAAAGAGGTGGAGCCGTGAAAAAATGTTTGATGTTTTTTTCGAGATTCGAACCGACGACCTCGAGTGCCGAGTGATAGTGCCGTTAATTTGATCCCAACGGAAAATTGTGACTGGACCTGATTTGAAAAACTGGATAAAAGCGTATTAACTTTGCTTTCACTGGGATTCGAACCTGGGACCCCTTTAACTAAGGACAGGCACTTAACCAACTGCGCCATCCAGTCGTCTACCCCGAGGTAGACAAACTCCTTCACTACCTCAAAATTGTAGCTGTCGATCGTGATGTTTTGTCCCAGGTCGTGTGCGACGGATCGATTGGTATTTGACAGCATATATTTTGTTTTGTCTTCATTCACTCTTAGACCAGCTCGTTTCGCCTCTTCTGCAATCGCCGTAAAAGCTCCTACAATGGCACGCTGGAAACACGTGACGATGTCGATGTCATCAGCGTTACCCAGTCGTTGAGCAGATATATATTCCGTCCTCCGCACTATCTTCTCCAGCACCAGATTGAAGAAATCACACCAAAACGCATTTCCTTGCCGAAATCTGGTGCAGGTTTTAAATGGTTCAGAGATCTTTGAATCGAATTCCACTGTGCATTACCTCGCCGTGAGGTGACACAGTTGACAAATTTCTTCTTCAGAACTTGGAGCGTTGCGTCGCTTGTGTGGCGTGTAGCGCCATCTTTTTGGAACTAGAGCTCGGATATATCAACGTCGCCGAGCTCTGGACACAGAAAATTGGTTAACATCGCTTTTGACTTGAGACCATTGACGGTTAGATAACGGTAATTTTGCTTGTTCACATAACCGCTGAACTAAAAATGGGTCTCATGCGAGAAGATGAATTGACAAAAATCCGTGTTTCTGGCCAACACTTCCTGCTTTCATCGTACACAACACTTCCAGCGCCCAAGTAAAGAACTCATGGCGTTGTCTATGGGCATCCGGCTTCAATTCTGGCAGCAGCACAATCTTTTGGGGATGTAGGCTCAAATCCAAAATAAGACGGGTTGAATCTCAGGCGATGCCCAATTCTGCTGATCGACATTTCTGGGTCTTCTTCGATACTGGCCGTCAACGTACGGGTGGTGGTTGGTTTACTGAACCAGTGGACCCAAATTTACCCACTACACTGCAAATAGGCTTGTCGATAGGACAATTATGGCGACCGTAAAATGAGCGAAACGCGTGGAACGTTGTCCGAATAGAACACCCTTTTTGATGAAACAATTTTATCATTTGTCCGTGTAGTTGAACGCTATGTCCGTCCATGGTGATTTGGCAAAACAGACTGAAAAAATGGAATCCAATTTGACAGATGTAGCTTCAAGAATATGGCCGCCATCAACTGTCAAAGTTTGGAAGTTCCTATTGGAAGACCCTTTACAAGGAGTAGACATAGTCATCCTACAAAATCAGGTGAGATTGCTGGAAAGTTCATGAATGGGCATGGCGCTGTGGAGCGCCTATATATTATATACGCCATTTTATGTTACGTAGCTTTGAAATTGATAGAGAGGTGATGTAGCAGTATTTGAACCTCCAGACAGCTAAACGGGGTAATAGGGAACGAAAGGGTATTGTATTGTGTCCTGCTCTGTCTATGATTAGACATGCCCTTAGGTTGTGCGATTAAGAAATTTTTAAGGATTAAGATTAAGATTAAGGATTAAGGAATTTTCTTCCGATGTATGCTTCTTACTGCACAACAACCAATCAATTAATCACAACAGAATACATCGACAGATTAGAATCAGTGCCGATCAGGATTAGACCTTTAAACAGGAAATGACTCCATTTTCGACTCTGAACTTGTGGATCAGCACAACAGAGGATGTCCACGTACAAGGTAGAGCACACAAGTCGAGGGGGACCTGAGTCGGCTTCGTCGGCTGGCGAGAGATAGCGCCGGCTGGAGGGGCATGTTGTCTGACACCCAGGTCCAGATCGGACTGTAGCTTCCTAAGACGAAAAAGAAGACTCCTTCAGAAGCTCTGTTCAGATACTTCCTCTAAGATTCTTCTCACCCCTGAACAAACTTAGATCCCAAATAAATCACTTTCCTTTCCTAATTCTCTTTCATTGCTTCTGCGGACAGCTCGGCAATAACCAGCTTCCAGATTCATTTGCAATCTGTTTCACTTAATATTCTCTCACAGAAACTATGAATCTCCACTTACATCCAGCGATAAACATTAGCCAACGCAACAACATTAGGAGCAAATTAAAATAATGGCGCCCAACAGATGCGTTCCAGGGGGGAAATAATGAACTGATTCTACCCCATCCCCAGTTGCTCCGCACTTCACTACGAATACACCTCATAATCGTTCGCAAAACCTGCTGCCCCTAGATCAGAGCGTGTGCTGAACCAGCTACACTGTCAAGAACGACATCTGGGCAGTCGTTGCGCGCTTTGAAATCGTCCACGTTAACAGTTTTCCCTTACAACGGTGTGGGGGCAAAATTCAATATTCACCGAGCTCAAGTAATGGAAAGGATCTCCTCGGCGGCGGCGGAGGCGGCGGGTAGCTAAGCGAAAAACCAATCCTTTTGTGCAATCATTTCAAGTGTAATTGATTTTCTTGCTCGTGCCATCCGTGTGACTGCGAGATGGAACCCGGCTGCCACTTGGAATTTAAACTGAAATCGATTTTGTGCTCCGTCCTTCGACAGTGAAAAGTTTAAATGGCCACGAGTGGGCGATGAGATCTTGAATCGAATCAAATCCGGGAGATGACTGATGAGTGAGTGTAGAGCTGGACGAGATTGATTTAACCGGTCGCCGAGTGGACACCTGTTTGATGGGGATTCTTTTCTTTTTGGTCAAAGTCACTGACGGTTGGGTGGGAGGTTGATTCGAAGCCCATAAAGAGTTCAGAACTGGGGTCGGGAGTTTAGATAACACGTTTAAGAACAAGGGGGATTTAATTGAAGAAGACTCTTGGAGTCATCAGCAGAGGCACAAGCGGGCAATGACTTTCTGATATACTTCCAGAGGTCATTTCCTGATTGAATTTGGAACAGGAGCAGGAAAAGATCTGAAGGAACATCCTCTTCTGCTACAGTTCCCCCTCAGCGATAACTAGGAAATACAGCTAGGGTCTGATACCAAGTGTTTATCCTCGGATCTGTAAAAACAGCCTCTTCTGCTACAGTTCCCCCTCAACGATAACTAGGACACCCTGCTAGGGTCTGATGCCAAGTGCTTATCCTCGGATCAAACTAAGAAGACTTGACATAAAAGTTTATCTTCGAGGAAGGAATATAAATGCCAATCAATTGTTAAGCTGTTGAGCATTTCCTTTCCTAATTTAAGCCCAACGTGCTATCCATTTCCATCCAAACAATGCGCCTTTAAGGAGACAACCGTTCGCAGAAATTTAAGAACTCGATTAAGTTGTCTTAATCCTTAAACTCTTGCGAGGAAATTAGCCACGAAATAACACGCGTCAGTTTATGACATCGACGGCGGACTGGTTTATGTCGACTAAGCCCTTATTGATTGCTCGGGAGAATGGGAGTCATTAATTTGCTCGTAATTTTGAACGAACATTTTATGGAGTCTTAATTCCACTAGCTCCACTTGTGTCTGGTGATTTTTCACAGGGATTTTGAAGACTTCTTTGATTTTCTTCGGCGATTTTGTGATGAATCGACGAATAGTCGACACTGTCGATGGTGGTGGGGGTATTCAGTCACTTGAGCGGCATTCAGTTTAGGATAAGAAATATACACAATCAACAGAGGAAAGTATTTAAAATTCTCCGTCGGATATTCGACCCCGTGGCGGATGGAGGAGAATGCAAAATCACGAACTCCAAGAGCTGTATGGAGATTTGGACGAAGTACGGAATGCAAAAGTCTAACGACTACACTTCTTATGGACACAAGTTCTTTAACTACGAAGGGCTTCGTATTCCACCCACCTGATTCAAGAAAGCAAGGAAGTCCACACAACGTCTCTAAGTCGCGGATGTTCAGTCTCAGACCTTCTTCTTCTTCATTGGATGTCGCTACAGTCGGAGGTGGACTTTGATCTAGTTTCTCCAGTTGTGTACCTTATTGTTCCGCCACGAATGGAAGGGACAGTTTTATGCCTACATTCGACTCCGCTTAACTGAAAACATCGGTTAACTGAAACAACAAATTGCATGTGGCTTAACTGAAACAAATTTTCTGCAATTTTATTGTTGCAGTTAAGCAGAGTTCGAATGTATTTCGAACGGCGAACTTTGAAAAACTTGAAATGAAAGAGTGTCTACTGGGCATTGTCATTGATCAAAGAGAGGTGGTGCCTTAAGTTGGTGTGTTGATTGTTTTGATCCATGAAACTACACCGCAGCGACTACAGATGGGCAAGTTTTCTTTTCCTTTTCCTTCCTCAACCAACAGACCTCTCCAGCTAGCACGATCTTTCGCTAGTCGTCTCCAATTGCGCTCGCTACGTTCATTGTTCTCCCTCTGCACTTGGCTGCGCCAGCTTAGGCTGCGGCCACGCAATGAGCGACGAGCGATTGAGCGATTGAGCGACGAGCAATAGAGTGACGAAAAAAAATTAAAACACATGAAATCATATGGAGGCCACGTAAGCTCTGAGCGATTTGCGACTTTTTAAGGTTCCGTCTACAAAAACGGAACCTTTATAATTTCGGTGTGTCCGTCCGTCCGTCCGTCCGTCCGTCCGTCCGTCCGTCCGTCGTGTCTGTCACACTTTTTTATCTCCGAAGTTTATGAAGATATCGGCATGAAATTTTGGAATTAGGTACTTCAGACCTAGATGTCAATTCCTACGCAGCGATTTTAAAAAGTGGGGCCATTTGGGGGTGGCTCCAGTACAGGTGAAGTTGACATTAATTTTGAAAAATTGTCGCACCCCATCGATATATATATCAATCGACAGATCTTTCTAAATGAGGTGGAGGTTTCTTTCAACACTTTTTTATCAAAAGTACCGTTTGGAAAATATGGAGCTCCAAAGATTTCCCCCCTCTGCCATTTCTAAACCAAAGTGTTTAAAAATCTAAAAAAATCACAAAAACTTGGCTTCATTGAGTACTTTCATTTAAAACTATTGCGAGCATTCTGGCCCTAATGGTTTTGGAGATATTGGCCAAAAACGGTCAATCATCGACATGCGAATTTTTAAGATCTGAAAACGCAGTTTTGAAGACATCAATGTAAGCATTAAGAAATGATACATTTCAAAATATCGATTTATGTTGAAATTTTGAAATATCTAAGATTTAAAACAAGAAAAAATTTTCATTTTCACACATAATTTCATGCTGTGTTCGGCCACTCTATTCGTTGATGAGCGTTATCTTTTCGATCTCACCCCTAAATGCCCAACAGAAATGAACACACACATACCGCAGGCATGAGCAGTGATTAGATAGGTATGTATGTATGTATGATGGAATGGATTTTCTGTGTTGGATAAACTTGTATAGAGATATAGGTATATGTAGGGATATAGGATTTGTTTGGATGTAAGAATTTGTGAATAAATGGTTGATTTGAGTTGAAGTTAGAAGAAAATTCAACTGAAATAGTTTTGAAACGTCGTTTGATATTCAGAAATCATCCATCAATATTATGCGACGGAACCTTCCCCGTGCGAGTACAACTCGCACTTGCCCGGTTTTTATTTAAGCGACAGAGCGACGTCGTTCGGCTATCAAATCTGTCTTAATTTTTTAGTCGATCGCTGAGCGACGAAATAAGAACATAGAGAAACTAAACGTACAATTTTTGATCTCAGCTGTTCAAAACCGCCCAGTTCTATGGAAGAATACAGCCATAAGGATTATAAAAATAAAAATGTCACCGAAAAGCAGTGGAAGTGAAGTTGGACACATTTGTAATTGTTTTTTTGAGCTTCGTAAAGCAGACAGGTGTTCCAGATCCAATTGAAGGGAATCTGCGACAGCCAGAGGATTATTCATATGAACGCGACCTTCAACTAAAAGACTACGACGAACTGAACTTGGAAATAAAATTTTCGCAATTAATCCCTCTTTCAAACGGAAAGAGCTATTCTTCGGCGGGCAGTACGAAACTTTCAATCATGTCTTCCAAACGAGACTATAAATGACACTTCATCAGGTGCAAGGGCATATTGTAACCTAAGGATGAGCTGGATGAACCAAGTTCGACAAGTTTCCCCAGCTCAGGGCATCCTTCTGATGATTTCGATATGTTGGCCGTCGTACGTAGCGTGGAAATGATGATGATGATGAAGAGGAGTAGGTCCTGCCATTGCATTGAATTTCTGCTAAAGATTCGAGGAATCTGTGACATACGAATGAATAGCCACCATGGCGATGATATTTTTGCGGATATGTTCTTCGGCGTGATTTACGGATCGACGAGCATTGCGTCAATTCTGTGGATCCTTTCCATCCAGCGCCTTTAATCTTGCCATAGAATGTAGCCCATATCATTGATAAACTTCATCTAGTCTGACTTGTCTTTTCCCCGACCCGTAGCTGATTAGAAAGAGGCTCTTATGGAGTCAATGCGGGCTCCTTGGCGTGGTGGGTAGGTGCATCGACTCCTATTCTCGAGGTCTAAGGTTCGAATCTCGAAAAAACACCCAAAACTTTTCACGGCTCCACCTCTTTCGAGTCACTGACAATGCTCAAGGAGTATAACTGTCTAGAAAAAGCTTCTCAATCTCGCAGTTCGGAGTCGGCATTAAACTGTAGGTCCCCTCCACTCGTGATAGGACAATAACACAGACAACACGAGTGGTTGCTGAGAAGTTTGGCCCAGGTCCATCTCGGACTGTAGCGCCGCCATTCTTATTATTATTTTCTTAAGGAGCCAATGAATCAGATTTCAAAAGCTGTACAATGGCGGGGTTCTTCGAAGTACTACAAATTCTGTTAAAATTAAAATTTGCCCTTATTTCATGACACTTTAAGCCTTTTTCCTCTTCTTTTTGTGGCGCTACAGTCTGGAGTGGACCTGGGCCTCACCCAACAAACCTCTCTAGTTAGATCGATCTTTTGCTGGCCGTCGCCAATTGCGAACACCAAGTTGGTTGAGGTCTTTCTCCACTTGGGTGCGTCATCTTAAACTTGGACGTCCTCAATTGCATTGTCACACTGGTTCAGAGTCGAAGGGTGGGCCAGTGCATGCAGTGCATGGCAGTGCAGTGCCAGTGCATGCATGCATGCCAGTACAATTGTTGATTGCTCTCTGCCTAGTGAGATGATAGCAACGATCCCTGGAAATGTACGGGTCAAGCTGACATACAGCCTCCTCGTGGCGCTCCCTTGGTTGCCTCTACAGCAACCGTTTAGAGGTATGCAGGGATCCGATCCTCCAGGTTAGGTGTTTGTGCGTGGGGTTAACTTCCTCACCCCCTAAAAAAAACTCGAGTTCAGAGACGATAACATGCCTCAGATATGGACACCTTAAGTCATTGAAGCCTTATCTCACATGGAAGTGCACCATATCTATAAGAAAGCTGTCTATACCGTGAACAAATTTTAGGTGATTTTCGGGAATCGAACCGAAAACATCGAGCGTAGGAGCCGCCACAGAAAACTGTCTATACGCCAGAACCAAAAGTGACCCAGAAAGACTTGGTCACAGAAACTACAAAAGCTGACTCTGTCTCACAGTCTATCACTCCGCCACCATCCGGGATGGGACTATAAATTAAAATCAACAATCCGCCATTTTAGTCCATGCGGAAATTCAATGCCTCGCACCCCCTTTCACAAGACATGCACGACCTTCATGGAGCCAATATATACACAGGCTATCTGCTAATGGATGTCAAGACTGCATCGCATCGCTTCCCTGCAGCACACAACCATTCAGACCTTAAACTGTAGTCAATAGTCGCAGGGCCCGAGGGTGGCGGGCAGAATCATTACTGCAGCTTCGCCCTTGGCCAAGTGGCGAACTCTGCTAAAAGTTACCATCAATCGTTATCCCCGACGTACGAAGATACACCCAAGAACACACTCGTCCCCGTCAGGGATACACACGGTGCACCTAGGTCACAGGCAATCCCCGAAAATCCATTCTCTTCGAAACAAACCTAATCTCGATTCACTCGGGCTAACTCCAGTCGAAGGGATGGCATTTCAACTCAATAACTCGAAGTGCCTCAGTCCAAAATTCAATTCATCCAACCGGGGATCCGACTGCTGTGTGCAGACTTCGCCCTCGTCTAATGGGAAAAGATGTGCAGAACTTTCACTCCGTCAACCGCATGTCAGGAGGACCGCCGAAATGGAGCATATCCATCCATTCTCCCACCCCTCCCCCACTCCCCCCTGAACCAATTTGAGGAAAAGGAAGAATCCTGAAGCGGTAGCAGCTCCTTTCCGTGCTCATCCAAGGATTCGCAGGAATCCTTCACTTCGCTGCTGCAATCAGCCAACAATTTGCCTGAGGCAAAGTGACACATACAAAACCCCCACCGCCCACCGCCGCCCGACGACGGCCACACTACGAGTTCTTGGGCCTTTTTGATTGTGTTCCGCAGAAGTTGTATCCTGCTCAGTGGAGAGTGCCAGCGAGCGAAACTTTCTCTGTTTGGCTTTGCCGCTGCTGTTGATTTTATTTTTATTCTCCGCTCGCTTGGCGGTTTAATGTGTGTCAATGCCAGGATCTCCGCGTCTCAGGATTCGAGCGCAAAAAAGAGCAAACATCGATGGCGTGTCCTTGTTATTATCCGCTGATTTTCGGTGAGGAAACTTCCGGCGCACAAACTTCGGGTCCTGATGGAGATGTCGTGCTGAGAACGTTCTCCTCGTAAACCAAAATAATTGAACTTGTGATGCAAATAAAGCGCGGGTGGGTGGGGCGAAGGGGGCGGTGCGAGGAAACATCTCCATTCCGTAGATTAAACGGAAAAGTTCTCGCGGAGAATAAAAGTTTCCGCGCCAAATTGCCGCGCTCCGACAAAACATGTGACATTATCACCTTCCTGAGCTCACCCCCCCCCCCCCCATCGTAAATTACATGTCAAAAAATTTTCTGTTTGGGGCATCGGTTTTGTCATGCAAATGAGTGAGTACGTAAATGGATGCAGCAACAGGAGCAGCGGTTTTGACGTACAGCCAAGGACCCAGGCACCAGGAACCACTGGCACACGTGTGTGGTGGGCGGTGCGCTCAGTCGGGCGGATACATAACATGTGTCAATGGGTTGCCATTGTCACCCGAGACTGGGATCCTTTTGTGCGTGCGTGACGGTCGGGAACTATTGTTTGTGGCAAAAGGTTATCGTCGAGGCTGCTGTTTACGCCTGAGTGATGTACCAAAGCAATGTGTGTTAGTGGGCTGGCTGAAAACACTTTTGGCAGAAAAGTAATTGTGTTTACCGGGGACTGGGAGGGGGATGCTTTGAAAGGGCAAGTGGCACATCTGATGATGGCGGTCTCGATTGGGGATTACAACTCAATTATTGGCGAATTCATGATGTGTGGACTTGACTTTTGGGGCGGTGGACTGAGAGGGTAGATTGAGAGGGAATAACAACAACAATTGAGTAGCTGTTATGTATAAACTGCCAAAAGGAAGCCTAGGAGTCTGTTCGCAAAGTTAATTCAGGGTTTCTCCAAAAGAAAAATCTTCCTTCCTCAAGACTCCAACTGAACGACCTGCGGAAGCGAGTAAATGTAGTCCACTGGCTATAGTGACGCAATGAGTTAATGCCTTAATTCCTTCGCAGAAGGTCTAGGTTCGATTCTTAACAAGCATCTATCAGATTTCACAGCACAAATTCACTCGAGTCGTTGACAATGCTCAGAGAGTACGAGAATAACCGAAATTAGAAATCGTCAAAAAACTGTAGATCCCCTCCATCCGTAAAAGAAAGCTAGAACGCACAACACGAATGTCCACTGCACATGTTGATCTAAGTCCTTTCACAGATTATAGCGGCATCTGAAGAAAAAGGAGGAGTAGAGTAGTCCTCGAGGCAATAATCTACGAACTACACTGAAGCGGCCAAGTGGATTAAATTAACAATTATATTTCAGCAAAAGGTATCTCGAATCTAAGTTCAAGAAGGGCCTGCCCGATCTTTCGGTATATAGACCGAGACGAAAACAAGGAGTCCATATCCATATAACTGGAAGGACCGTACCGAAGACTGCTACGACTGGAACTAGTCTCAAGACAAGGTGGATCTCAGCCAAAGGTGAAGAAAAAATAAGACAGGTTAGATGGTTCCATCAGGCTGTGAGGTGCTTGAGCAACCTAAAATGGAATTGAATAAGCAAACTGACTCCAAAAAAGACTAAACTTAAATAGGCCCTATTATCGATGGTCATACATTAACTGGAATTTTGCCAAAAGGTAGCTCTAACTCTGCGATGGAAGAGGACTGCGCCTACCCGACTTAATAATTCTAAAAGCATCTTTGTTTTGACGTCATATACTTTTATCTGCAAAGCCGTAAGAGCTTCTCTGCAGAAGACTAATTACAAAAATGTATTTTATTTTAAAAAAGTTGAAATTCAATTTCTCTAACATTCATTAAATACCAACAAAACTTATTTCAAGAACAAATAAAAAGATAGTTTACATTTTCTATTATAAAAAAAAAAAGATTTTACAAATAACAATTAGATACTGAGTTTAGTTTGCCAAGAAAACACGATTTTACTTTCACGAAAGAAACATTTGTTTTACTTTTTTGACCATTTCCTTTTTCCGTATGCTGCAAAACTCCGTTGGAAGTTCGTTGAGTACCATCGGAACTGCTACGTTAAACATCCTTTGGCCATATTCGTTCCAGTACTTAGGAACTTGATGTAGTTGCTTCTGTCGTCTTCTTGTCTGCTGCGTCTCGATCTTGTAGGTGTTATCGAAAATATGGCCGAAATCGGCCAGGATTTCGAGATTGTATAATTGGGGAATACTAAGCAAAGGTGTAGTTTGCCACTTGCTGATCCTCGCTGCTACGTCCAGCCCTTTGCACTATTCTTTTAAGTCTTGCGTGAACTTGGTGTAGTGACTGCATTTGCGACGCTCTTCCCCAAGCAAGTATTCCATATCTTAGGTGAGATTCCACCAATCCAAAATAGCATTGTTTGATTAATGCTGGTGTGCTGAGGTTGTTTAGATGGAAAAGTGCGTACGCTGATTGATTCAGTTTTTTCTTTAAGTTATCTATATGGCAGCTCCATTTAAAGTTGTAGTCTACCGTCATTCCTAGATACTTTTATGTTGACACGTTCTCTATACTTCCTGTGCAGTCATCTTCTTCTTCCTTTATTCTTTAAGCAATCTACGTCGTGCATTTTAATCTTAAGTTTTGTTCTGGGAATATGCGGCGGACGAATGTGCATTACCTTTGTCTTAAGTGCGTTGATAATTAATTCATGGTCGTGACACGACACCAAGCAGCGACTCTATTAAAATCAAACTGCCTAAGTCTTGCCGCTTCGTTAACGCTCCTATGGCTAACTACGATCGCTGTATAGTCCGCATAGGCATAACCAGTACTATACTTTAGCACCGCCAGTAAATCATTGACGTATCTGATGAAAAGAAGTTGACCTAGTTTTGACCCCCGTGGGACACCGTACTCGACCTTTTCTTCGTCACTGACATGCTCATAAATTTTTAACTGAAATGATTTGTTACTTACGTAACTTCCAAACCATGCTAATATGTGACCGTGTATTCCAATATTATTCAGCTGCCAAAGTGTCAAAGGCCTTCTTGAAGTCTATGTATACAACTACTGAACTGTGGTTTTTGTCCGGGCTTTGATATATTTTGTCTGCAAAGTCTCCTGTCAGTCTGTTTATGATATTGCCTTTACGAAATCCAAATTGATTTTTATTAAGGAGGCTATATTTTTCGTTGAATTGGTAAAGCCTTCTTGCCATCACTTCTTCCAAAACTTTGTCGACAGCCGGTAAGATTGAAATAGGTCTGTAATTCAGGATTTCACATTTCTTGCCGGTTTTGTAAATTGGTCGAACTATTGAGGTTTTAAGCATGTTTGGAATCAGTGCTTTATCCAAGCTCATATTGATCAGCCTCGTTATCACCGGAGATAGGATTTGTGCATTGTTTTTTAGATCTTTGGGTCTTAACCCATCTATCCCCGCCGATTTGTTACATTTCAATGAGCTTAGTATTTTGCATACCTCCGCAACAGATACATGTTCGGCATAAATTGATTGCTGTACGCTGCTTGCATGACCAGAATATGTCACTATGGTCACAGTGTATCATTTTGGTCTATTCTCTCAGTTGCCTCAGCTCTCTTAAGTTTCCGTGCGGTTATTGTAGTCATCTTGGTACCGCGTTACAGAAGTATTGAGAGTAATAAATGAGTGGAGATGAGCTAGCCAAGCAAGGCACAGTGGTGTACCTAACCCGGGCTGTTCCAATACATTAATGAGGCACGTAGTGTGAAAAATCTTTAAGAAACGTACCTCTAACCAAGCTCATGACGGAAAGTTATTGTCTTATCCTTAGTTTTTAGGTATAAAGATAGGGTTCACTAACAGACATCAGACTAACAAGTCAAGCCTAGGGTAGACGGTTGACAAACTAATCCACTTCTGGACAGCATGTTAGTCGATCGATATGAACCGACTTTATTAAAAATATACGCTATTGATGCTAAAGAGCTGATTTTTTTTGTGATTGTACGGCACAAGTCGAGGTGGGAAAAGCATCAGTATGCAAGTCCTTATGGGATGTCGAAATCGATACATTTTATTCATTTGTCATTTGTCAGGATTACTCTACAACAAAGACCCCATTCACTTCCTCGAACAACCTGATCCCGAGAAGTGGTATCTAAGAAGATCCAATGTAAAAACCGGACTCTGTCCTGAGACTACGGCCAAGTAACCACTTATACCAACAATCCAATATTATGTACTTCGGAATGTGAGTGCGCTATCGACTTATTGTCCCTACACGTATACGTATACCAGCAATTCTGGTCCATTGTGCCCTATGCACCCATGTCAGTTTGTTCAGCCTTATCCGACTGTGCGAGCCTTTAAGCATCTATAGGCCATAAGTGTCCGGATTCTCGTCCATAAAATGTTCTCCCCATGCACCCACAGCAAAGTAGCATCTCAGCTTCTCGTTGAAACCAAATTTCAGGTGATAACGCCTTTTATCAACTCTGATTCCTCTCATTCCACTCGATGCACAGAATGAACTCCCTGAACTATGCATGCTATCGCTTCACACAAAATTAATCCCACTTGTCAAAATGTCTGTCGAAACACATCCCCAGCCGATACGAGAAAAGTCCTCCACCACCCTTTTCAGACAAAGGATCCTACCATTTTCAGCCAACTGACAAGAATCTCTGAGAAGAACAAAAATATGTCCTGACATTTTAAAATTCGATGGATGGCAAACAATCACAGCGAACGTCCGCCAGGACACTTAATCCCCCAGTCGGCCCACAACTCCCCGCCCTGTCATTCACTTGACTAATCATGTGTGTATCTGTCCATGGTGTGCACATCCTGACCACAGATTCATTCCATTGTCAAAATTCCCAATGCACTGAGCCCATTCAATTTCAGTCCGCTTCGACAGGACAATGCCCAGGCTCCGCCCAGTCCCCGAATGGAGCACAGATCCCTAATTCAATTTGCTCTGAAACAATTGCTTCCCATTTTTGTTTTGTTTTGTTTTGTTTTGCTTTATCTTTTGGCCGGCCTTTGCCGTTGCCGCTCGTCCTCGTCCTCGTCCTGTCCACCCACCACCGCCATGCACTCAACCGAGATTTCGATTTGAGTTCGTTCCCAGTTTAATTTGTTGTTGTTTTGTTTTTCGTCGAAAGCCGATGTGAAACGGCAGCAAAAAAGGGACGATGACGACTGATTAATTTTGTCGCATTCGCTGAAGCGTTCCTATCATTACCCTGGCTCAGGACGTCCTTCAATCGCAGACACAGAGCGTTGGGCCATCTTAAATCCTCGTCCCTCTGGCGGTTCGCTTCGACAATAATTTTCATTGTTCGCTTGAAACATTTTCGTTTCCTTTTCCAATTTCACATGTAGTTTCGAGACTCGGTGGGGGCGGAAAAGTTCAAAGGTCCTTCAGGTGCTCTGCGCTGTATTTCGTTGCCTTGACGTTCCCAGTCAAGTGTGGTCTTGTGCCGCACACACACGAGCGAGCGTGTGTATCCTCATGACGTGAGTGGCCGAAATGAAGGAAGGAAATTAAAATTAGAACGGATTCGCATCCGTGTGCTCTCTGGCTTGTCGGTTTGTGGTAACACATCCTGCGTTGCGATTTTTTTCCTCTGCTGCCCTTATCCTAATTTAGTTTTCCCGGTAGACCCACTAGTCCTTGGCGTTGCTCTTTGTCCTATTTTCGAAACAAGCGCGGAGTTATGAATGAATGACGAGTAGGAGATCGTGATAGGTTGGGAATGGGCCGAGGTGAATGCTTGACGGAATGTTTAAGCAGGGATATCTGCTTTTGCGGAGCCACTCAAAGAGATAGTTCGCTGGAGTCCTTCTGAGGTCAGGTCAAAGGATGCTTTGAAGTATTATTCATAAGGAATCGTTGTCAATTTCGTTTGAAGAATTCGCAGAGAATGGGAAAAGGAATATATTTTTTTTCTCTTTGAATCCTTCGCCTACTTGACTGAACTGAGATATGCCAAAGAGATAGCTAAGCAACAGAGTTGTAGTTCGTGTTCCGTGCTTCGCTGGTTGACAAATTTTGTGGGTGAAACGAGAGAATTGAGGGATCATGAGGCAGGTGGAGGAGGAATAATCCTTTAGATTTCAACATGTTTTCAACGGGTACTTGACGTGACAGACTAATTGATATTGTTGTTGGTATCCATGAATTCACATGGTCTGTGTTAATTTACGCGCACGGAAGCATGTCTCATTACTGCTTAAATATTGTGCAAGGTCTTGAAAAAAATCCTGGCCACCACTAGAAGCAAGTACAGTCGAATTTCTAAGACATGAACGGAAAACATGAACAGGACGGAAAGATTAGCGATTTAGTCCCATCTTTTTTCCGGGTGATAGGCAGGGTCTCGTTTCATGTACGTTTTCATGTATCGATTCCTGGAAAGATGAATAGTCCTAAAATATAAAGGGGGTGAAGTATTTCTTGCATCGTTAAAGGAAACCTAGACATTTCGCAGCATTTTTGGCGATCTCGAATATGTGATCGTTCCAACTAAGTATTGAGTTGATACACATACCGAGGATGGAAAGTTTCTCGGTTTCTTCCATGCAAGTGCCATTCAGGGATAATGGCTGATTATTTTGGGAATGCTTAAGAGACAGTAGACAGCATTGAGTTTTGGAAGCATTCAATCCCACTCTATTGTTACCCCAATGTGCTTAACATACGCTGCCGCTCCAATTCTACGGCCGAAGGACAGGGACGTTAGTCTTGGAACGAATATGAAAAGCTGAAAGTACTGTCATCAGCGAAGGAATGGATTGGATTAGAAGTAGCTGACAGAAGATCATTTATAAAAATTAGAAAGAGAGTCGGAGACAAAACAGAGCTTTGGGGAACACCAGCATTAATTTGGTGAATATCAGACTTGAACCCATCCAAAACAACTTGAATTGAACGGTTCGAAAGGTAATTTCCAATCCATAGAACTGCACGGCTCCACCTCTTTCGATTCACTGACAATGCTCAAAGAGTATAACTGTCTAGAAAAAGCTTCTCTTTCTCGCCGTTTGGAGGCGTCAGTAAACTGTAGGTGCCCTCCACTCGTGAGAGAACAATAGCACGCACAACACTAGTGGTTACTGAGAAGCTAGGCCCAAGTTCACTTCGGACTGTAGCGCCGCCATTATTATTATTATTATTAAGGTTCATATTATGCTACTTATAATAATATAATAATAATAATAATAATGGCGGCGCTACAGTCCAAAGTGGACCTGGGCCTAGCTTCTCAGTAACGGCGAGAAAGAGAAGCTTTTTCTAGACAGTTATACTCTTTGAGCATTTTCAGTGAATCGAAAGAGGTGGAGCCGTGAAAAAATGTTTGATGTTTTTTTCGAGATTCGAACCGACGACCTCGAGCGTAAAAGTCGACGCACCTACCCACTACGCCACGGCGCCCACCTTAGAGAATTTAACCTTAGAGATTCTAAAAAATGCCCTGTTCAAGAAAAAGGACTATTTGTGTACCTGTCCATGTTGCACTTCAATTTCTTTTGTCTTTACGTCGAGGTCTATTCCCAGGAAGTGCCCTGAAACTACTTTTATTGACTCCTCCCAGTACAATAATCAGAATTTTATACACCTCCGACCACACTCAATACCCTCCCAAATCCCTGTGGGCAACAGTTTTCTAAAGACCATGACGCCTCTTAGGGCATGCCGTACTACTGCTTAACACCTTGAGGAGTGAAGGAATGCCTACCACCGGAAAGCACTAAATCTACCGACGACAGTAGTGTGTTCTTTGGAAGTTTTTAAAAATTCCAACGCGTCTGTCTTATCGCACTTCCTCAGCTGACCCTTATCCCACGTCCAGTCACATTGACGTAGCCACTCTGTTTGCCACGACTAATCAAATCTAAGAACGGCCTTGACCAAAAAACAAAAATCCCCCCGTTCAATTCGAAAAAAGGACTTCGTCCGAAGTCAAAGTGAAATCGCTCCAACTGTCAAGCCAGGTCGTGAATGGAAAAGGGACTCCCCTAATCTCGGCAAAGTGCCACAGGAGTCCAGATCCCCGACTGCTGATAGACGATGGTTGAAGAAGGTCTCCACCTTTTTGCGAGCTCTCCAACTCCAAATCCCAATGAACCCAAAGAAGTTCATTCAAAAAGTTTTCCTCCCCCTCGTGGTGCCCCCACGCAACGGCAGTGCTTCAAAGATGTCGAACGTATTCAGTGGCACATCGATTCCGACCCTCAATCGTCGTCGTCCACGATTGCAAAGCCCCCGCCTCGAAATTGAAAGTTTTCACCCTCAGGTAGCTCGTGCGGGAGCCACGCACAAAAGCGAAGGTAACGCAATACATACCCGGGTATCCTTTTGCCATAATCCAAAACATGTCTGCCGATGCTAATCCTTCGGAGGTATTCAAAGCCGCCCCGATCCGCAGACAGGAGCAGACCGAACGCAGGAAAAAAAATCACTCACACGCAACACACACGTCACATGAATTTTTAAAAACTAATTTCGGGCCAACATTCGGGGGATCTACTGTAAATATTTGAGGATATTACTATTTTCACACTGACGGGCTGCAGGCGTCGAGCGGCGGCGCTGCGTTGGCGACTAGGTTCCCAGCGTTGACGCTGCGGTCGTGGTAATTCGACCCGAAAAGTAATTAGGAGCGCGGCTCAATTTTCTTGGCTAATTAGCAATTCCCCGTCTCGAGCAAGGAGGTTAAGGACTGCGGTATGCTTGCGTACGGTTTCGAGGGTCTAACTCAGCGCTCACTACGGAGACACGAAGCACACACTCAACCGGCTTGCGGGCGGGTGTGGGCGCTGGAGGGATTTGCTTGACACACACTTGGGTCTCGGAATTGTCTCGTGTTCCCTGTTGGGCCTGGACCGAACCGACCGAATGAGGATGACAAACTGAGGTCCTGCAACAGGAGGGAACCGCTTATATACGGGCATTCAATTGCGTTCAACCAGCCCGGCTGATTTCTGGTCCTGCGTCATGGGAGCCTGCGAGAGCGGGAGAGTGGGAGAGTGCCACGTTCGCTCTCGGCGGAGCATCCTCGGCGGAGCGATGTGATGCGAGCCGGCACATGGCTCTATTATTGTTTTGAAAATTTCACTTTCTCGGCAAAAGTCGCCGCAACACAAAAACCAGGACGAACGCGTGGCGTTGTTGGAGGTCCGGCCGGTCCAGGGGGTGGTTTGTGTGCGACAAGAGTCCTTGCCCTTGAACCACGGGGATACCAGTCGTTAAATTTGAAATAAAAAAGACTCCCCGCGCAAATCGATGGACTTGCTGGCCTCCCGTGATCCTGTTTACGGGGAATGCGGACGGAGATTATTCCCCGATGATGCCATCATCGTGAGGACGCTGGAAATTAATAGAACGCAGTGATACCTCCCCCATCTGGGGGAGAACGTCTCAATTTGCTTTTGCTTCTTCATTCGACATTGCATGTGACGGCGGACGGGGGGTGCTTTGTTCCCACTCCTTAACGTAATCATGCGGGGAGAGGTTTGATTGAGAGCGGGTAGACTGGAGTTCTCGTCCAAGGAATGCTTGGGGAAAATTTGCATGCAAATAATTGGAATACATTTTGCGGCACACACTTCTGGCCGAAGGAAGATGCTGAACACTCCGGCTGGAGCGGGCTTGTGGTTAAGTGGTTCCGTCTTGGACTTCGGGGAGAACAAATTGAATGTTACCATAATGGATTAGGGTTGGCTCGTGCATTGCGTGAAGATATGTGCGGTATGTGGGGGTCATTGCAGGGGATGCCAGAACGAAATCTGTAATTGAAAATGTCGGGGAAGCTATTCATCTAACTCGTCCTAAGAGACGGGCAATTCGACCTTCTGGTTGGGATTATCGACAAGCTCTCCCTATATCTCTTGTCGGTACCGACAAACCATGTGAGGCCATGATTTCTTCCCGATGTACTCCTTGTACACCCGAATACACACGAAATTACACACTCGACGGGTGTGAAATATTGCACACAGTTTCGGTGTCACTTCGCAAGAAGATGTTTGGCAGCAGAGCAATGAGAGGGAAAGTCGGTCCCTTAATACTTCCATCGTCTTAAATAATTTATGGTCAAAGAAACAACCACCGGGGAGCATGCAAGATTAAATTCGGAACATTTCATTTCAAGTGAACGTATTTACTGCGAAGAAGAAAATAAGGGGAAAATGTTCTTCAATTAATTTGAGAGTACGAATGTTTGAATAGCATTAATTTCACAATTTTGGCTATAATAACCATAGTGACCCTCGTGACTATCGTCCCCCACCATACCTAATAACGTCAAAATCGTCACAATCATCGTTCAAAGCGTCTCTGTAGTCCTCAGTGTGATCGTAGCGCTATTACTATCGTCACAACCGTAGACAGCACATTCAGAATCGTCATGGTGCCCATCGTCACCTTGGTCCCTACCTCAGCATGGCCAATGTCGCCACAATCGTCGCTACCGTCACCATCGTCACTATCGCCACCATCGTCACCATCGTTACCATCGTCACCATCGTCACAATAGTCACTATCGTCACAATCGTCAAAATCGTCACCATCGTCGCCATCATCACCACCGTCACCTCGTCAATGTCGTTACAATCGTGACCATCGTCACCATCGTCACCTCGTCATTGCCGTCACCATCGTCACCATCGTCACAATAGTCACTATCGTCACAATCGTCAAAATCGTCACCATCGTCACCATCGTCACTATAGTCACAATCGTCACTATAGCCACAATCGTCACAATCGTCACCATCGTCACCATCGTCGCCATCATCACCACCGTCACCTCGTCAATGTCGTTACAATCGTGACCATCGTCACCATCGTCACCTCGTCATTGCCGTCACCATCGTCACTATCGTTACAATCGTCACTATCGTTACTATCGTCACTACAGTGACTATAGTCACTATCGTCGCTATAGTCACTGTCGCGACTGTCGTCTCCAACCTCATCTTCGTCACCATCGTCACTATCGACACCATCGTCAAAATCGTCACCATCGTCACCATCGTCACCATCGTCACCAACGTCACCTCGTTATTGTCGTCACCATCGTCACCATCGTCACCATCGTCACCATCGTCACCATCGTCACCATCGTCACCATCGTCACCATCATCACCATCCTGACAAGCCCTCTTACAGTTTATTTCATTGTTGTAGAATTGCTGAGTCCATGGAACGAGTTTCCTCTTGTTAGCGTTCCCACACTCGGTTGAAATGTCAAACAACCCCTTTGTCTACTGTAATTCGAAGTCTTTTGAAGCCTCGTGTGGCAACATTGTGCACCGTGTTCCTTCCGTCACCTGATTACCGACGCAACCACCAAACACACGTTGCCAAATGCCAACATGTGCAGATCCAAACCATTGACAGTGACCTTTCCGCTCATGTGACTTCAATACAATTCGACTTTCAGTTAGTCTCTGGGGTTAGCTTGCTCACCGAAACTGATTCATCTGAAAATAAACAACTGTTGCGTCTTCTCCACCGGCATCCGCTCAGTGCTCAGGGGTTGGTGGGAAAATGTCTACCACCCCGCGAAAGGAGATTCAAACTCCTCTCGTCTTCGAGTTGGCCAACTGAAGAGTGTCCCACACAATTCCAGGTTAATTACGAGATATCGATCCACTCCCCAACGCACAGACAGCCCCAAAGCACTCCATCTTAAAGGATGGTTATTGGAGACACCTTTGGTTGATGGACAAAGTTGTTTCTTTCGCCCGAAGGAGATTCAGGCAGATGGTCGGTATGGGAGACCGGCCGTGGGATCGATTTGGTATTAGAAAACCATCACGCAGCGGGTGGCGTCGGGCGAAGTCTTACGGACTTACTGCTTAATGGGAATTCGATACCGAGTTTTGCTGGATACACTCGTATGTGTAGTTTGTCAGATGCGAGGGAGCGCACTAATCTGGTCTCCATGAGCAACGATTAGCACGGCGAGTGCGGGAAATCGACGGCAATGAAGTGATAAGTAATCACATTAATTCGAAATCCTGGATCTCGTTTGGTAATGGACACAAATCTGTACTTAATTTGCTTCGAGGAACGTCCTGCTGCTTCGGGGTTTTCAAGGTGGTGATCGTTAGGGAGAGTCCTCTCGGAGATGTAGAAATGATAGCCACCAAGCCTCAAGCCTAAAGTCGGGCGCCAGTCCTTGTTCGCGAAGAACGCTCGTTCCGTTCAGTGGAAACATTCGTTTGCAGATAGTATGGGCCTCTCTTTGTTCGAATGCCACCTGCTGGACCCCCTGTCGTGCTGCTTTAAGTTCAGATGAAAGGCCTCGGCGTTTTCTGAAAAATCTCCGCTGCGTCCATTGCCAAAGTCAGGCCAATCATCGGAAACTCATTTAAGCATCCTTCCTTCCTTTGTCCCTTTCCCCACACCACCAGTACGTAGCCCCATCTGCGAATGAACAAGGAACTGTGGTCGATACCAATATCCCTCAAATTGTATGAAAGCTCCTCCCAAGACACGAACCATTCAAATTCCCAAACTAACGTCCGGATTTCCTCAGCAACTGCAGCGCATGTCCGGAAAATCCCAAATCCACGTCACGGAAAAAGCTCTCGAAAATGAAACGGTATATCTTTGCCAGAGCGAGATGGACCGTAAACAAAACCATCCTCACCCATGTGCTTGCGCCGGATCTTCCGTCGTCGATAGACAAGGATGGGTCGTAAACAAATCGCACAGCTGCTCAAGGGACCGCACTTCAAAGAAAGAGAGAGAGAGAGAGAGAGCTTTCGACTGCACCGAGAAAAGTGAACGCGCACAGAGTGAGTAGGTCAGGTGCGTCAAAGGAGAAATGCCGGCCGAATGCATTCATGCGCAGCCAGTAAAGAGGTCGTTGTCGTTGTCGTCATCAGTTCATCACCTGGCGCTGCTGGCCTAGGGGAGAGCATTGACAGAGGAGCTTTCGCAGCAGCAGTGAATAACCCCGTTTTTTTTTTTCAAAAGGGAACACCACTCAGCTGGACGGGTTTCGACTTCATTTGCGTAGATGTGCAGTGCCCGAGCTTTCTGGGAGACACACAGTTGTTCGATAAAATAGGGGATTTAGCTTCAAGTGCAATTCTGTTGCGTAAGTGCGGCACTCAAGGGTTTGCATAGAAGATTCTGGGGCTTCCTGAATTTGTTTGCTAAAGAGTGGGATTTATGTCAGGGGCACGGGACTCTGGGAGCTGAGTCTGAAGCAGGGGAGTGGTGGGAATGACAAACAAAGGATCTTCAATGTTATCCAGAGAGTTCCATTCTTTTTATGGACTGTATATGGAGAATGCAATGAATAAGGTTTTGCGCGTGATTTCTTCTTAAAGCAATGGGCAGTCTGGTTCTAGAACATCTGAACTGTTTGTAAAGTGCACCGGATTTCGGTGCCTTCTGACTTCCTTCATCTGCTTCTGGAGTGGATTGGGTGGCAGCAGGATATCAGCAAGGACGATAATGTATTCGGTTAAACTGCTGAGATACACAGATGATATGGCCATCGTCGATCATTCGCAAATCGCTGTGGAAGCCTTCTCTGCGATTGAAGAGCAGGCCTGTTTGAAGGTCAATGAGAAGAAAACGAAGTACATGTTGTCGAGCAGAAATCGATCCGTCGCTTACCACATGAGGCAATTTGCCACGGTCAACAGCTGCAATTTTGAGGTTGTTCAGGTGTTTGTCTATCTTGGGGCAAAGGGAACTCAATACAGGACATTTTGGTGGAGATCCGACGTACTCGTAGAATCGACCGTGTCAACTACTGCAGCTTCGATTTGCCCAGACAACTTGAGTCAAAGGAACAAAATCATGCTCGAGGGACCAAAATCTTTAAATCATGATCGAGCATGATTTTGTTCCTTTGACTCAAGTTGTCCGGGCAAATGGAAGCAGCAGCAGTTGATCCCTTGTCGTAAAACTCTTAGTCGTACTATATGGAGCTGCAAGCTGAACGATGAACAGGACGGCAGAGCTGATCCTTTGTACCTTCAAATGAAAAATTCTACGTCAGATGTTTGATCCTCTCTGAGGGGAAAGCATTGAAGAAGATATTACCGACAACTCCATAAACCGATCAAAGATGTGGGCTATCCTTATTCTCATCCAATCATCATCATCTTCATCACCCACAGAACAACATGCCCTGGCCACATTCAGCGAATGAACATCAATACTTCGCCTAAAAGAGTCTTCAAATCTGAGCTTTCTTGATCGAGAGGAGAGGAAGACGGAAAACTTTGGTCAAGTGATCGTGGTGGTAAGTCAATTTGGTCTTGAAAACTAGAAGCAGCACACAGGTCCACAACCAAACGTGCCTAAGGAGAGAATTAAGTAGGAGAATTTCTTCTTACAACAGAGAACTTAAAAAGCATCTAAAGATCTTCATCTAGACGAAGTCAAGATAACGATATCGAGACTGAAGTCTAAAAAAGTCTGCCCGCTGAAATGTTTAAAGCAGCTGGAGATGATCTGGTAGGGCGCATGCACCAGCTCATCTGTAAGATGTGGTCGAAGGAAAGCAGGCCCGATGAATGGAATCTCAGTATCGTTTGGCCGATCCACAAGAAAGGATACCCCTTTGACTGCGCCAACTATCGAGGGATAAGTCTCCTTAACATCGTCTATAAGATCTTCTCTGCCGTTTTGTTTGAACGCCTGAAACCATAATAAACTGATAGGTCCTTATCAGTGTGGTTTCAGGCCAGGAAAGTCCACCATAGATCAAATCTTCAGACTGCGGCAGATCCAGGAGAAGACCCAAGAAAGACAAATCGACACACACCACCTATTTGTCGATTTTGAGGCCGCATATGACAGCGTGTATAGAGACGAGCTATACAGCGCCATGTCTAGTTTTGACGTTCCTGCCAAACTCGTCAGACTGAGCAGGATGACGATGGAGAACTCTCGCTGCTACATCAAGGTCGGTAACGAACTCACCGAGACCTTCAATGTCAAAAAAGGTTTTAGACAAAGCGACGCGTTGTCGTGTGACAGCGTTCTTGAGAAGATCGTTCAAAACTCACTGGCCAACACAAGAGGTACGATCTTTCAAAAGTCCGTTCAACTGCTAGCTTACGCGGATGACATTGACGTGATTGGGCGAACACAGCGAGCCGTCAATGATGCGTTTGCTGGCATTGAAACGGAAGCGGCTAAAATGGGTCTGGCGGTAAACGAGGGCAAAACCAAGTGTATGCTGTCATCGAGAAAGGACGCACAACATCGACGACTTGCCCAGAACGTCACCATAGGCAGCTATTACTTTAAGGTAGTTAAGGACTTCATCTACCTTGACTCCGCGGAAAACAGTACAAACAACATCAGTATCGAGATCAAACGCAGAATAACTCTTGCCAACCGCTGTTTTTTTTTGGGGTCAAAAGGCAATTGAGTAGTAGAGCCCTCTCTCGGAAGACCAATCTGACTCTATACAAGACCTTGATCATCCCAGTCCTTCTGTACGGCGCAGAGGCATGGACAATATCCCAAGCGGGTGAACAGTCTCTTGGTCTTTTCGAGAGAAAAGTTCTGCGCGCGAACTCTATGGGCTGTACAGCGACATGAGTCTAGCCAGGACTCTACGATCGGATCTGACGTCTAAGATGGCTGGGCCATGTAGAGCGTATGGACAACTTAGCTCCAGCCCGCAGCTTTAAAGCTTAACGCATCGAACCCTTCCTCGTGTGATATACGTTTGTTTTTCTTTTTTCCCCTTTGCTAGTTTTTCTTACCGGCAAAATTAGTAAACGCTCAAGATCCCCTAAAACAGGGGACATCTCATTGTCCTCTGAAAAAAGACTCAAATCGTCATTGGAAATGGCCAAAAATACAAAAGACTCCCGGGCCAATTACTGGAGCCCCTTACAATGTTTGCCCGATAGCGATAATGAAAGTGATATCGCGGATGAAATTGTATCGACAAATATTTCGCCCAAAAATGTTCCTCCCCCGATTAAGGTGCTGCAAAAATCGTGTGATTATGTGCACAGTGCAATGAACAATTTAAACATTTCGGACTATTCCATTAAGAAAATGTCTATTGGCATCAAAATTATGTGCGACTCAATGGATTCATTTCATTCGGTTCTTAAAAAACTCAAGGAAGACAATTGTCAGTTTTTTACACATGACATAAAAAGTGAAAAAGTTTTCAAAGCTGTTCTTTATGGTCTAGGTGAAGTTGATATTGTTTCATTGAAAATCGAACTTATACGACTTGGTTTAAAATGCAAAGATATTAAATCAATCAATAAAAAATACGAACATTACACTGATACGTTCTACATAATTTTTTTTGAAAATGGTAGTGTAAAACTAAATCAACTACGGAAAAACATTCGCGCCATATTCCACACTCAAGTGACCTGGAGCTTTTATAGAAAACAAAAAAACAAATTAACACAGTGCCGAAACTGTCAGATGTTCGGTCATGGTGAGAGGAACTGCAACATCAAGACATACTGTGGTAATTGCGCTGGTTCGCACAAAACTGAGCAGTGCAACGTACAAGTCGTCAAATGTGCAAACTGCAAGGGCAATCACAAGTCTAGCGACAGCGCATGCGTAAGCAGAACCCACTATTTCGAGTTGAAGCAGAAGCTTGCAGCAAAGACGAATCGTTTTGTCTCAAACAACGGAAACAACCAAGCGAAGTTACGTAGCGTCAACAACAACAACGCCACCATATCTCTTCACTCAATGAACGAATTTCCATCTTTACCGAACAGAGCGGCTGAAAAACATCCGATTGAAGTAGACTGCAACAACAACTCCGCTTCTAAGGTATGGGCTCCTACTAACCCACCAGTGTTACCGTCGGGCAACAACACTACTAGTACTGTTCATGGTGAGTTATTCTCCATGGAGGAATTAAATATTCTTGTCATGGAAATGATATCAAAATTAGGGTCTTGTAAAACGAGAATAGATCAATTTAATGCCATCGCACAATTAGCAATTAAGTTTTTATACGATAATGTTAAGTAATATAATGAACAGCAACTTAAATATTGTAACATGGAACGCAAGAGGCATTCGCAATAAGAGAGTTGAGTTAATTGATTTTTTAAACAACAATAATATTGATATCGCATTAGTCACGGAAACATGGCTGAATACAACAATGCGGATATCAACATCAATATTTAAATGTTATCGGTTTGATAGAATAAATAGAACGGGTGGTGGTGTAGTGATTCTAATTAAGAGGTCAATTCAACATAAGCTTTTGAGAAGTATACAAACACAACTTGTTGAAAACCTGGGCGTAGAAATCACTTTAAGGAATGGGAGCACATTGAAAATTTTTTGTGTGTATTTTCCTGGTGGAAATTCAAGAAATGACAAAAAGCAGCAACTGAAATCTGACTTAAGGAAATTATTCAGTATTAGTGGAGACTTTTTGATTGGAGGTGATCTCAATTGCAGGCACAGGGATTGGGGCTGCTGCCGAGCAAATTCATGGGGCAATATTTTATCTGACTTGTTTGCTATGTTACCTGTTCGTGGTCTTTTTCCTTCTAGTCCTACATATTACCCAGCTGGTTCTCGAGGTCGTCCTTCTGTTATTGACTTATTCGTTACCAATTTATCTAGTCACATATCCCAGCCTGTCACTATAAATGATCTGCCCTCAGATCATAACCCAGTTGTTTGTCGGCTTCCCTGGTCAGGTGAAAAACATGTGCAATATATACAGAACATAAATAAAGCTAATTGGTCTAAGTTTCGTTCTGAAATTAACAGTAAGCTTAGAAACCTCCCTACCGTTCTTGAATGTGTAAATAGCGAGGAGGATGTTGATGAAATTGTCAAACAATTCTCTGAACACGTTCTTAGCTCTGCGGATACCAGCATCCCAAAAGTTAAAAAAAAGTATTTCTATGAGAAACTTCCAGCTCCCATTTTGGAACTCATTAAAGTGCGTAACATGCACAGACGAAACTGGCAGAGGTTTCGGCAGCCCTTTTCTCAAAGAATGGCAAAATACTTTGGCAAACTAATAGCCAAAGCCATTGAAGAAAAGCGTAACAAAGAGTGGAACACGAAACTTAGCTCTCTCGATAAGGCATCCAAACCTTTTTGGAACATCACCAAAATTATTAGAAATAAAAATAGGCAAATTCCGTGTCTTGAGGCCAATGGTGATATTTTTTCAACCGATGCTGACAAAGCTAATGTTCTCTGTCAGCATTTTGCGCAAAACCATTTTGTCTCACAACATCTAGGAGACATAAATACTGATTACGCTGTACAAAAAGCCATACAGACTTTGGACGCCTCAGCGTCAGACACACCATTAGGTGCATTTGTATCTGAAGCTGAGGTTAAAAATATTATAGAAAAACTAAGAATAAGGAAAGCCAGTGGTATTGACAGCATAAAGAATATCTTTCTTAGGAATCTACCCAAAATTGGCATCAAATTCTTAGCATTTTTAATTAATGCCTGTCTAAAAATGCAATACTTTCCAACAATCTGGAAGGAAGCAAAAGTTGTCCCCATTCCTAAAGCAGGCAAGCCTCGTATCGAGCCTAATAGTTACAGGCCTATTAGTCTGTTAAGTAGCTTGGGTAAAGTCTATGAAAATATTTTGAAGGAAAAACTCTTAACAATTATTGATGAGAGCCATATCTTTCCTCATGAACAATTTGGTTTTAGACGATACCATAGCACGAGCCACCAAATATTAAGAATTTGCAATAGTGTTAAAAAAAATCGTGCTCTTGGAAAATCCACAGGAATGATACTTCTGGATGTTGAAAAGGCGTTTGATACCGTGTGGCACAATGGTCTGTTGTTTAAAATTATTCAATTTAATTTTCCAACATTCCTCTCTAAGATCGTTCAGAGTTTTTTGTCAAATCGTACGTACAAAGTATTCGTTAATAACAGTCCCTCACGTGTAATAAATGTTGCAGCAGGTGTTCCCCAAGGTTCGGTCCTTGCCCCAATTTTGTTCAATCTGTACATGTCTGACATCCCGCACTTACCAAATTGCGAATTTGCCCTTTATGCCGATGATTCAATAATATTTTCGTCGCATATATATGGTCTCAACATTGTGACCAATTTACAGTATGCGACAGAAAAATTTATTGATCATCTAAACAAATGGAGAATAAAAGTAAATGCGGAAAAGATACAAGCTATCTTTTTTACAAGAAAAAGAAAGTCTTGCTTTCTACCGCCCAACCAAATAATAATAAGCGGCCAGTACATAGAATGGGAGTCGCATGTGAAGTACTTAGGGGTATATCTTGACAAAAGACTCACATTTAAGGAACACATTGCAAAGACCCTACATAAAACGGGCGTAGCAATTAAGTTACTCTATCCCTTTATAAATAGAAGATCCTTACTGTCAATCGAAAATAAAATGGTAATCCATAAAGTCATTTTTCAAGCTATTCTGCTGTATGGTTGTCAAGTATGGGGTTCTTGTGCCAAGTGCCATATAAAAAGGCTACAAATACAGCAAAACAAATTGTTGAAAATGATGCTCAATCTCCCCTGGCATCACTCAACCCATGATCTTCATAAAAAAGCTAATGTTGAATTGATCGCTGATAGAATACGCAAGCTCACCGGAACATTTTTGATCAGATGTAACCTCCCTGAAAACCCGCTAATAAATGAACTGAGTACTATTAACTTAAGACCAGACTAAACTGAAGTCAACATACTTTTGTTAATGCCCTCTTCTGTACTTTTTATGTTTAAATTTTCTTTTCTGTATAAATATGTGAAATGTATTATTTATACCACTTTGTGTTTTATGATTGTTAATCTCCATACAATAAGAGTTAATTTATCTGTTTGTTATATATGAATTTACTTATTAACTACTTATTCCTCTGTTTATCTGTTTATCTGTTTATTTATTTATTTATTTATTTATTTATTTATTTATTTATTCATTTATTTATTTATTTATCTATTTATTTGTTTATTTACCAATTTTTTTTTATTTATTTATTTATTTATTTATTTATTTATTTATTTGTTTATTTATTTATTTATTTATTTATCTACAATAGTGTTTTTCTTAATTTTTAATAATAATTATGTTTAATTTTTATTTTTTTTCTTTTTTTTTTTTTTTTCTCCTTGCATAAATAAAGGGTTTTTTTGTTGTTTCCCTTTGATAAAATTTTGATTGTTCAACCTTATAATTTGTAAATAATTTTATTTCAGTAGAAAGATATATTTGATTACATATCACATCTCTGAACTGTAAACTGTGTGGTGGCAAACCATTGTTATATTAAAGAACGAAATAAAGAACAAAGAACAAAGCTCCAGCCCGAAGAGTCTTCGACTCTGAGCCTGTGGGACAACGCACAGAGGACGTCCACGAACTAGGTGGCGCGTACAATACGAGGGGGAACTCGGCCGGCTTGGTGTGCGAAACTAGAGACAGCTGGCTGGAGAGGCATGTTGAGTGAGGCCCAGGTCCACTTCGGACTGTTACGCCATAAGAAGAAGAAGAAGAAATTGAAAGTATTAATACTTTTGCAATTTTATACCAATTTTTTTTGGAATTTGGCGTTACTTCATTTGGCCTTATTTCACATCACCTCTGTACATTGACTTTATGTATTGCTGTGCATGTTCTTCAGTCGTCGTCAACCTTTTTTTGTACTTTTGTTTGGACAGTCTTGATACACATACCGTGTCTTTTTGAAAATCTCGATTAGTTCTCATTCACTTGACATCCCAAAGTCCACTTCGGCTTCAATGTAGAATTGCCAAGTGAATGACTTCTCTCGTAGCGGATACAGTTGGTGAAATAAATTTCGCCCAAAGCGACTAATTAATCGTCACAAGAGTGCAGTTCTCTCAAAAGGTTAACACAGTCGCGAGTCGCTTCCAATTCATTTCGTTGCATCTATTCCTGGACGACCTGTGCTCGGACACGTTCTCCGTCATTCATCGGACGATTCCTTAAGCCAACTTGACAAAGAAGTCCCACATGCAAAACCGCTTGCACATCGCGCCACTTGGCAGTCATCAAAGGGGCGTGCAGCCCCCTGCCCCTTGCCCCCGGCGCGGACTGACAAATTGAATTTTTCACAAATATAAATATTTTAATAAATCTGTGTACCCGCTGCCGAACGCGGGAATAGTTTGACTTGTTTGGGCGGCCGAAATAGCTTCGGCGGTGTCCTACGCATTCAAGTGCAAGACTGCAATTAGCCTGGCTGACGGAGAGTGATTCGCGGATGAGATTCGCTTCTAAAAATATGATTCCGCCGAAACTGCGATGAGCCGTTGAGAGATTCCGGGGCAGATAGGCGGGGCGGCTCAAGGCAATTATGAGTCGGTTTCTTAGCGGTTTGGGGAAGAACAAGTGTAGGGGTGGAAATGGCGGGACTGTTGATTTATTTTCGCATCGATTAGGCAGCAGCGATGAGCAAGGGAAAAGGAATGCACTTGATGTGCTACTAAATGCATCGCAATTTCATCATCAAGGCCTCGGGGGAGTGCTCAGGTGTGGGTGTGAATCAGACGGAGGAAGGTGCATCATTGATGCAGTGGAAGTCCCAATGAATGAGGAAGGAAACTCATCTTCCGACTGAGGCATTGTCACGCAGATGGAATTGGAATGATGATTCTTGGTCTGGTTCCAGAGACTGGAAGCAAACGCTCTTCAAAGGCAGTCGAATCGGCTTTTATTAGAAAACTTGTTGGCGTTTCGAACATCATTCACTTAGAAGAGCCCTCCTCAACTCCGTCAAGACGATGCGATGTGCCCCTGCCCACACATCCCATTCCAATGGAAACTCTTCTCCTCCACTCGATTCACAAATCGGATTCTAATTGCTTGTCATTTGTGTTGCGTCAGTCGAATCCTTCGCTTGTTTGTGTCTGAGTGCCTCCTACAGCCACTCGGTTTTTTATCTGATTCCACTTGTTAAACACGCGCCAGATAACCAAACAACCCCTCAACGACGAGCACTTAATAGCTCCTGCTCAGCTGAAGCGACATCTGATTGAGTTTCCTTCGCCCCACGTGGACGCGTGTCGGGGAGGATTAAGCAAATGTCACCACGTTGCGCGTTCATCTCAAGAGAATCAAATAAAATGTCAAATGTCCGTCCGGGATTGTTTTGACGGAAATCAGTTCACTCGGTTGTGGGCTACCACTCGCCACCCCTCGTCCGTGATGTGTCATAATTAACAAATCCTCTCGCCACCCCTTTGAGTGGCTTGATTAATGGACGCGCTCACAGTGCGAGTGTGCATAACAGCGCCGCAGTGTCATCACCTACATTCATCCGGCGAGTTTACACGCCGATTACAAAGCAATTGGACGGGCTGGAGTGCATTTTATTACACGGCAGGGGGTGCCGAGCGGCCTCAGCGGTGGACCGTGGCCTGGCCGACCGTCGCAGCTATAATTCATCGGATTTCAAATGAAGTGATTGCGCTCGAAATTAGATGCACAATCATGTGCAATTGATCCCAATGCTGTCGTGGAATAATTTTGCGATTATGACATGGACATGGGCGACTATGGATGAGAGACCACGTGGGGGATGCTTTTGTTTACTTCCTTGTTCGAAGTGGACGAATGTCTGGTGAAAAAAATATTACTTTGGGATGCATTTCCCCGTGAATTGATTGAAAGCGATGCAAGGGTTGTTGTCAATGTTACTGAAGGTTGTATCTGGGAGGCAGTTGTGTGGTTTGGAAAAACAGACAAAATTCGTCTAAATCGGAGGTGTTATACATCAAGTTTTTGAGGGATACTCACTGATTTTTGTCCCTCTCCCATGTTCCTCATTGTCAGGAAGATTCTTTGGATTAATCTCCATTCCTTCTCTGATCTCGATTTCCCATGTTAGCGCCAGAATCTGTTTAAGGGAGATATGGTTCATCGACTACGTTGTAAACCCAGAACTCCCCAAACAACATCTTGACGGAGATCCGACATAGAATCGCCCGTAGCAACTGCTGCTACTTCGGTTTGTCGAAACAATTTGGGTCGAAAATCCTGACTCGAAGGACTAAGATCTTGTGTACAAAACTCTATCCTGCCAGTCTTGCAGGACTGCAGAGCAGATTCTTGCTGCCTACGAAAAAAAAATGCTAAGTCAGATCTTTGGTCCTGTCTGCGAGGAAGGTGAATGGAGTGGAAGACAAGACCCCGAACTGTACGAGCTCTACTAGAATGTGGACCTTGTTCGGTAGGCGTAAATCCCTAGATTAAACTAGCTCGGCCACATCTAGCTAATGAACATTTAGCGAATGCTTCCATTTAGGGAGTCTGCAAATCTAAGCATCCTGGTTCGAGAAGAAGAGGAAGACAGAATCTTCGGGATAAAGACCAATTGATCGCCAATGTAAGACGACTTGGTCTTAATGACTGGAAGCAGCGTGCACGGGATAGTCAGCGCTGAAAGGCGGCAATTGCCCAGGTTGAAGTGTGCAGGGTGGGTTAGTACGTAGGCGTATTCCCGAGTACTCGGGTTTGCGAATCGTGCATGCTAATAGCCCGGGCTATCAGTATCTTTCAAAGATTGCCACATCCTTGGACGCATCAAAAAAAAAAGACTTTCCAGAGATCTTTGACCTTACTTTGATAAGTAACTAAGTACATGGTTAGCGCCGTCGCACACTTTTAAGTTCCTTTCTCTTCTTCTTCTTCTTAGGGCGTTACAGTCCTAGGTGGACCCAGGTCCTCACTCAACATGCCTCTCCAGCCAGCACGATCTCTCCCCAGCTGCCTCCAGTTTCGCACACCAAGCCTGCCAAGGTCCCCCTCGACTTGTGTGCGTCACCTTGTACGTGGACGTCCTCTGTTGCGTTGTCCCACAGGCTCAGAGTCGAAGACTTTTCGGGCCGAAGCTAAGTTGTCCATACGCTCTACATGGCCTAGCCAGTTTAGGCGTTGGATCCGTAGACGCCTGGTTAGACCCATGTCGCTGTACAGCCCATACAGTTCGTGGTTGAACCTTCTCCTTCAAATGCCGTCAACGCAAACAGGACCAAAGATAGCACGCAGAACTTTTCTCCCGAAAAGGCCAAGAGACTGTTCATCCGCTTGGGATATTATCCATGCCTCTGGTCTTGTATAAATGTCTTGTATAAAGTCAACTTAGTCTTCCGAGAGAGGACTCTACTACTCAATTGTCTTATGAGCCCAAAAAACAGCGGTTGGCAAGAGTGCGTTTGATCTCGGTACTGATGTTGTTTGTACTGCTTACTGCGGAGCCAAGGTAGACGAAGTCCTTCACTACCTCAAAGTTATAGCTGCCTACGGTGACGTTCTGGCCAAGTCGTCGATATTGGCGTCATTTCTCGATGACAGCATGGTTTCGCCCTCGTTTACCGCCAGACCCATTTTAGCCGCTTCCGTTTCAATGCCAGCAAACGCATCATTGACGGCTCGCTGTGTTCGCCCAATCTCGTCAATGTCATCCGCGTAAGCTAGCAGTTGAACGGACTTTTGGAAGATCGTGCCTCTTGTGTTGGCCAGTGAGTTTTACACGATCTTCTCAAGAACAATGTTAGAGAAATCACATGACAGCGCGTCGCCTTGTCTAAAACCTTTCTTGACATTAAAGGTCTCGGTGAGTTCGTTACCGACCTTGATGGAGCAGCGAGAGTTCTCCATAGTCATCCTGCTCAGTCTGAGGAGTTTGGCAGGAATGTCAAAACTAGACATGGCGCTGTATAGCTCGTCTCTATACACGCTGTCATATGCGGCCTTGAAATCGACGAATTGGTGGTGGGTGTCGATCTGCATTTCTTGGGTCTTCTCCAGGATCTGCCTCAGTGTGAAGATTTGATCTATGGTGGACCTCCCTGGCCTGAAACCACACTGATAAGGACCTTTATGCAAAATGTGGACTGAAATATCTCCAATTCAGATGAAGGACGTGGAGTCGACTGATTTTTCTCATTTTAAACAGAAGCACTTGCGGATGGCACCGTGGCCGTGTGGGCTCGTGCGTTGACCCATGCGAATCAGACTTTCACAGTCTAAGTTCGAAACCAAGTTCAGACAAACAATTTTTCAAAAAAAATTGTTCGCGGCTGCACCTCTTTCGAGTCACTGACAATGCTCAAAGAGTATAACTGTCTAGAAAAAGCTTCTCAGTCTCGCCGTTCGGAGTCGGCATTAAACTGTAGGTCCCCTCCACTCGTGAGAGAACAATAGCACGCACAACACGAGTTGGTTGGTGAGAAGCTAGGCCCAGGTCCACCTCGGACATTAGCGCCGCCATTATTATTGTTATTATTATTACTTGCTGTTGCGAATTTTTTTGCTGCTTTGACCGATGCACTGTCTCACTGGCAAAGAAAGTGAATATGTTAGCTCGAATTTATTTACTGCAGCTAGCAGTCTTTCTGGTGGAACGATTATTACGTCGTCCGAAAATTGGTTCAAGAGCTCTTAATGTTGCGACAACAGGCTTGGTTTTTCGGTAGCAACTTTTAATGATTTCCAAACGAAGTTAGTGAACTTCTCCGTGATAAAAATGTAAGCCTTGACTGAGCCTTTAGCATCGACAGATCATAAAAAGCGTATATGTAGGTGCTCTCGGGTTAAAATTAAAAATTTGTAGAAAAAATCCTTAGGACGTGGAGAAATGTTGATCCGTGTGGCGCAAGCATAGCTACTATCCATTGAATTTGTCACAAGAACGTGACCTAGCACACAATCCATTTAATCACATTAAGCTTTGGTGTCCGTTTCATAATTCCATTGAAAGACGTCAAAATAAGTTCGTCAGAAATGTGCTTCAAAATTTCGCCTTTCGTCGATTTCTGAAAATCTTCCCTCTTCATCCCAAGACCAGCTCGCATGACCTACAAACAAACTTCTGCACAACCAACAGCAACGTACCTTTGGCAACGATTTCAAAGACACGTCGTGCCAAAAGAGAAGCGCAAAGAAAAAAAAAGCCATCCCTACAACAAAATTCATTAAAATAAATCTTATACATTGCGGTGACACCTTCACACCCAACCCTCCACCCTACACTCGACCAACATCCTCCCTCAAACAGCAAGCCGCCTTTCACACAACTAATTTGCACCCGAAGCAATCCATCAGCCCCGCCAAAGATACGCGAGTGCAGCGAATGGAAATTTCCCCAACACATTGTAGGGAGCTCACGACAAAATTTGGCGCTGATCGCACACAGCCGCGATCCCCTGCGAGGGCCATCCATCCAACGGCCCAAAAAGCGAAGCCCAACAATGTCAGAATGATATACTCGCCCCGTGCTGTTGCATGCAACAAATCTCAACGATTTCTAAATTGATTCAACTGCACATGCACGAGGGCAGGCATCTACGTAGTGACACATGTACAAGTATCTCATAGATTTCCCTTCTTCTAATCCGCATTTGCTTTGACCACTTCCTTCTTGCTGACGACACCGCCGCCGCCGATAATGATGTCTCATGCCACAGAAGCAGCGCTTCGATCGTCAGAAAATTTCTGCAAATCATTTTTTAGCGTCATTAATAAGCTTAGTCGAAACCACACATCACGTAACGAGCGCAAAGCAAAACACGGGAAAGAAGACACACAAAAATAAACAACGACACGCCAGCGACCGAAATCAGCCGTGTAAAGTGAAAACGAACAGAGCTTTCCCGCATTTGAAGTGAACTTGAGCCAGCGTACGGATTGATTTACTCAGACTCAGTGTCCCCGCTCGCCTGTGGTGTTACTGCGAGTAAGGCTCCTCCGCCAAGTCCGGGTTTGATTTTCGACACAAAAACCCAGTTTTGGTTCTGTTCGTTTTCGAATTCGTGCGCTTTCCCCCCCATTTTTTGTGAAGTGTCAGTGCAGACGTAGAAAATGTTGTTTTATAACCCCTCCTATTTTTAACCGCCTCTCAAGAGTGTTGTATAAAAGTCCGATTTACGTAAAAGGTTGCTGCAGCAGCAAATTTTCATTTGTTGTCTTTTAAAAATTTACACAACGAGACCTCACGTAAGGACAGCGCGCCGCGGCCGTGTGACGTCTATTCCCGTGTCACATTTATTTTCTTTTTTATGATTCTTTCCAATTCAGTCGGTTACATCGCAGCAAAACAAAACAAATCACACATTTTTTTAATCCGATTTAAACTCTGTGTGCGGTTCTGCGGAATCGCCGATCGGAAGCGAAATCTTGGCAGTTATGGGCAAAAATGAAAGAGTTGATTGTGTCCAACCGTTGAGTCGAAGAGTTCAACTGCACACTCGGTTGTTATTCACGCTTGATTGCTAGCAATTTAGAAAATTTTGTGTTTTTAGTTTAAATTTAATTTAAGAACAGTTATTTTTCTTATTTTTTCAGAAATAATTCATTTTTTTGTGAACCAAAAGTGAACGCTTAATTTTACAACAACGGGTACTTCAGAGATAATAGTTAAATTGTTAATTCACTTGGATCATAAAATGCTGAAGAAATTTTTGCGGTTATTAACTTTCTTAATTTAGTGTTGGCGTTAAAGTTAATTAAAATCGAGAGAAAATCTTAGTGCTAGTGAAAAGTTGTTGTAAATTTAATTTTGCTTGGTATATCCTAATTTTCTTCACCACTGTCAGTACCTGAATATTTTTGTTTCAACGGAGTTCTTGTTTTGCGCTTAAGCGGATTTTTTGTAAATTTTTTTCGAGTCGAAGGTGAGCCGTCATATCCGTAAAGCTGTGGCTGTTAGGTGAGTGCATTCTGTCTGGTGTCTTGTATCTTTTAAGGCGGTGATGTGATTTTTCTGGAACTTACGAACATAAACATTGATCGGTGTCATTTCATGGTTGTTACTTTTTTTTGATGCATCTAATTTTGTGTGTATTCCAACGAGTGGAACTATTTTGTTGGTGGCCACTGTAAACCAGTGGTTCCCAACCTTTTCCCCGCAAGCTCTCATGGTGAATTGGAAAACTTTATGCCAGTCGTTTATCGAAATATATTTTTAATACTTACTTTTAATACTTTTTTTTTAAAGTGGCTCTTATGAGAATCCGAGAAGAAGCTTAATGCGATTTTTAATGTTGCACCGTCTCCACCACCTCTGATATACTGCGTGCAGTCTTCGATAGATTCTCAGGTCAGCAGAAGCGTCAAGCCTGTTCCTCTGTTTGTTTTAAATAAGAAGGAGATCCGGAAATCCTTCTTCGCACAAAAATTTTGTTGAAAAGAACACAAAAAATGCAGAGTTATCTATGTTACCTATGATTTCCCGCTTGTGGTCCAAAATTCTTCTTATCTACGTGCATTGTATACGTTCTTCAGTGTGCGCTTATTTTTCATATCGATCGTCTTCTCTTGGAATCCGTCTCATTGACTTTGACGGCTTAATTGCGTACGACTTTACTAATTCTGTAACGTCGTCAGAAACCTCCCAAACGTACTTCGAAATTTCGAAAAATGAGGCTTTAAAGTTGTAACGCTGTACCATCAAGGACGGTAACGAACCCAAGGAGACTTTTTTTTTTTGATTTTTTAGGATTTTTGAAACGCTACTGGAGCACTCAGACTCAAAACTAGTCCATTGTACTGCCAGGTAACATCCTACTCCAGTGCCGTTAATTTGATCCCAACGCAAATAGTGACTGGGCCAAATTCGATTTCACTGGGATTCGAACCTGTGACCCTCTAACTTGGGGCAGGCACTTAACCAACTGTGCCATCCAGTTGTGTCCGAGACCTTTAATGTCAAAAAGATTATAGACAAGGCGACCCATTGTCATTTAAATTTTTCAACATTCTTCTTAAGAAGATTGTGCAAAAGTCACTGGCCAACACAAAAGGCCCTATCTTCCAAAAGTCCATACAACTGCTGGCATACACGGATGACATCGACTTGATTGAACGAAAACAGCGAGCCATCAATGAGACGTTTGCTGGCATTGAAATGGAAGCGGCTTAAATGGGTCTGGCGGTAAACGAGGCAAAACCAAGTATATGCTGTCATTTGGAGGGGCATTTGGAGGAGAAGGTTCAACCACGAACTGTATGGGCTGTACAGCGACATGGGTCTAGCCAGGCGTCTATGGATCCAATGCCTAAGATAGCTAGGCCATGTAGAGCGTATGGACAACTTAGCACGGGCCCGAAGAGTCTTCGACTATGAGCCTGTGGAACAACGCAACAGAGGACGTCCACGTACAAGGTGGCGCACACAAGTCTACGGGGATCTCGGCCGGCTTGGTGTGCGAAACTGGAGAGAAGGCTGGCGAAAGATCGTGCTGGCTGGAGAGGCATGTTGAGTGAGAACCTGGGTCCACCTAGGACTGTAGCGCCCTAAGAAGAAGAAAAGGAAATGAAAATGTTGAACGATGTTACTTTTAAGGTGGTCCATTATTTCTCTCCTGTGTTTACCATTTCTGCCATATTCATAAGCGACGAAAAATTATTTTCATCCAAAGACCAAGTTTTTAAACGAAAATTCGCATCGTTTGCGAACTCATTTTCTTTTCCCGATCCTTGTTGTTGTAAATTTAGCTCATTAAGACGCTCTAATATATCAAATAGGCTCACCAAGGACATATATATTGCATTAAAATAACGCAAGACGTGAATGTTAATTTCTTCGAAAAATTAATTCGTCTCTCACATCAAATAATCTTCTGAGCATATTACTCTTCGAAAGCTACCTCGGCTGGATGTCGCAGTTGGTTAGGTGCCTGCCCCAAGTTCGAGGGGTCCCAGGTTCGATTCCGAAATCGGTCCAGTCACCATTTGCCGTTGGGATCAAATTAACGGCACTGGAGTAGGTTGCTACCTGGCAGTACAATGGACAAGTTTTGAGTCTGAGTGCTCCAGTAGTGTTTCTAAAATCCTCCAAAAAAGAAAAAAAAAGGTTTTAATCACCAGTGGAAAGTGGTTGGTTCGATTCCAAGTCTCATACTAAATACGTAGGTAGGTAGAAGAGTGCCCTTGCGAATAGTGTCGCAGCTCACCTAGATCAACAGTTTGGGCTCAATGAGGATGAGATAATGAGGAAGCTATTGGAACGCTAAGTGTTCTGCCAGATAGTAAAGCTGCACAATCCTACCCCCAGTAGTGTTCTGTAAATATGCTGATATATAAAGGGTTTTTAAATATGAACATAACAATTTTGAATTTTTATATAAACTCCCACTTTTTTACGAGTCAGTCCAGGTTTAACATTTTATCACACTGAAGTTCACCAACGAGCAACGTTTTGGAAATTCTGAATCGCTGACTACAACTGAGCCCCTACTCCATTCTCCTGCCGTAATAATAGTTTTACTAAATGGGATCAGCCCACGCTGTATGGGGCACCATGGCGTAGTGAGTAAGTGCATCGATTTCTTCGCTCGGTTCGATTCCCGAAAAAAAACACCTTTGATATTTTCACGGTTCCACTCCTTTTGAGTCACTGACGATGCTCAAAGAGTATAAATGTCTAGAAAAAGCTTCTCAATCTCGCCGTTCAGCGTCGGCATTGAAATGTAGGTCCCATCCACTTGTAGGAGAAGAATAGCACGCACAACACGAGTGGTTACTTAGTAGCTAGGCCCAAGCTCACCTCGGATTGTAGCGCCACCATTCTTATTATTACATAGATAAGCTGTACGTGGTATAGTGAACAAATTCGAGTCAACGTATTTACTATTGAATGTCACGGTGCTAGTGAGACAACGCACCGGTCGAAATACCGAAAAAATAGCAGATGTGAGGCCTTCAAGTCAAAACGACCCAAATTAGTCGTTTTTACGTCGTTCACAGCACTGTAAGATCAAATTAATTCATGAACTGAAGTCTACAGATCATTTGAAGCGTCGAAACTTCTCCGATTGTGCTGTGAGAAATTTTGACTAAAATCCTAAATTTCTTCCAAAAATCATTCTCCACATTACTGGACAGTAACAAACCCACAAGTTACAGATAGTAACCATGTGCGTGCAGTGTAAATTTCATGCGGGAGGTCTAATTGGACCGCATTTTTTGTCGATAAAATTGGTCCCCATGTCTCGGTCATGCCATGTTGGAAAACTAATTTTGCCCAGAATTAGATAAACTTAACATCAGTGATATGTGGTCCCAACAAGGTGGTGCCATATGCTACATAGCTAGTCGAGCCGTTAATCTTGTAAATATGAAGTTTGGTAATCGTTTAACCTCGAGAAATGGGCCAGTCGAATGGCAATCTCGTTCATGCGATTCAACTTTGGGATTATCTCAATGGTGTTACATTAAAACGTTGGTTTATCCCAACAAGGTTAGAAGAGCTCAGGAACAATATCGAACACGAAGAATCTCGTCAACAACTCCTCGTTTGGAAAATGACCTGAAATAATTAAAAAATCTCTCATAAGCCTTGAGAACAGTTTCCATTTTGTTCACCGCAACCCCCTGGCGGGTTGCTACGAAATGCGACCTTGCACAAACTCTCGTGTATATTATTTTTCAATTAACTTGACGGCGCATTGACATAAACATAATCGACTTCCTCACAAGGACACGGCAACAAAATTAATTCGATTTCAATTTCCCCGTCGATTGTCTTCACGGCACGGATGAACTAGAGCTCTACACGCGTCCTTGACGCAAAAAATCCCAAGCGAAGACCACACCCTCCCCCCCCCCCAGCCGAACCGCATTCATAAATGGGGCCGTTCCCCCACCAGCCACTGAAGGCGGAAGTGCTCTTATTCGCACCGTCATCGTCAGCGGGGGCCAACGAATCGAGATACAAAATTAAAATGTTGCACTGACATGCGATGAGGGGTGCATTTTTAGCCACGACTTCAGCACTTGGGCAGACTCTAATGCATCAGCAAGGCCACTGCCAAGGACACAACAACACGAGGATCAACTTGAACTTGTTTGTTGACTTCGTAGCTCGAGTGTCTGCGGGATTCATTTGAAATTGAATTTTGTTTTTCACCCACTGAATATGAAACGGTTGGGGATTCAAAAGAAACGTGCAGTTAATCCGGTTTTAATTGAAAAGATACTCTTTGCGCGACGGCGAGGTGATTAACTGAGTGCAGTCCTTCTGTGTCACGACAAGTAAATCCTTTTTTCGTCGGGATGAACGGGGATTTCGTTCTGAGATTGCAGCGGTTTCGAGTTTAATTGAAATAATTGACATTTCTACAGAAGACGGGGTAATTCGACTTTCTCGCGCCGAATGAAAAGCGGGCGCGATTACGGATGTGAGAGACTGAAGGGATTCATTATGACAGGAGGCCATTAGCGTTTTCTTTTGAAATAATTGTTTCACACAAGTAGTCTCTGGAGAATGTAAGGTGAACGAAAATTCCAGATAATTTCCAGAGGATTGAGGATTTAATGAGCATTACCGTTAGTTCATGATTTGGACATGCAGTCAGATGAAAGATGAAATGATGTGCAACAGGATTTGACCAACATTCGGTTAAACGACTGGATGGCGCAGTTGTTTAAGTGCCTGCCCCAAGTTAGAGGGGTCCCAGGTTCGAATCCCAGTGAAATCAAATCTAGTCCAGTCACCATTTGCCGTTGGGATCAAATTAACGGCACTAGAGTAGGTTGCTACCTGGCAGTACAATGGACCAGTTTTGAGTCTGAGTGTAGTGTTTCAAAAATCTCCGAAAAAAAAGGGCACAACTATAAGTGGTCCAAAAAATTAAGCTTATGTCATAATCCAACGAAAAGTAACCAGAAGCATCGTCAAATTTCCAAGTATCCCTAATTGTTTACAAAAACTTGAGACAATTCACTTGGTAACTGACATTTGCATACGTAGAGAGCGAAATTATTGGCGTAAGTAGGCAAAAGTGAACGAACTTAACGAAACTGAGAGAAGCGTTTATTATAATCGCAATGTATTATTTTTGTGTAATCGCTCTATTAGTTATGTTCTCTTAAGTTTCCGTACGGCCAACGGAAAGATACCAGAAGCATCGTCATATTTCAAGTGTGAATAATTGCTTATAGAGACTTAATGAGAATTTAACTGATATTTGCATGGGATTATTTACGCTTCCACATAAATATGCAAAACTGAACGATCTTAACGAAAATAAGCGAAGCGTTACGATATAGTTACAGTATTGGCTCGGTTCACTTAAGTTTCCGTGCGGCGATTACAGTTGGCAGTTTCAACAAAAAAAATTCTGGTCAAGAGACGATAGAAGAAATAGTTCTTTCTCTCCGTATCCATTTGTAACATCAAAACTGCATCGCGAAAAGTGAAACTTTCTCACCGTGAATAAAATCACAGGAAGAATGAAGGCAACAGGCCTTTAAAGCTGTTAAGCGATTCTGTCAGTTTAAATAACTTTCCCTAACCTCTTCTTTGTGGGCGCCGTGGCGTAGTGGGTAGGTGCGTCGACTCCTACGCTCGAGGTAGTCAGTTCGAATCTCGAAAAAAACATCAAACATTTTTTCACGGCTCCACCTCTTTCGAGTCACTGACAATGCTCAAAAGTATAACTGTCTAGAAAAAGCTTCTCAATCTCGCCGTTTGGAGTCGGCAATAAGCTGTAGGTCCCCCCCACTCGTCAGTGAAGAACAGCACGCACAACACTAGTAGTAGCTGAGAAGCTAGGCTCAGGTCCACCCCGGACTGTAGCGCCGCCATTATTATTATTATAACCTCTTCTTTCTTTATGTCAGGGAGGTTATGAATGCAAAATTGAAATAAGTCGACGGAGCTGTTAGGATTACTCGTAGTTCAAAGCTGGCATCAAACCCTCAACCCGCTTGATTTTGACCGGCGTAGCTCGCAAGCAAGCCTTCGACTCTGAGCCTTTGGGACAACGCAACAGAGGACGTCCACGTACAAGGCGTGGAGTGGCTTGGTGTGCGAAACTGGAGACAGCTGGCGAAAGATCGGGCTGGCTGGAGAGGCATGTTGGGTGAGGCCCAGGTCCACCTCGGACTGTAGCGCTCTAAGAAGAAGAAGAAGAAGCTCGCAAGCATCGGCTTTCTTCTCATCTTGAGACTGACGTCTAAGAAACTTGGAACTTTTCTGTTTGAAGCCTAGGAAGCAAACGAAGAAGGCATCGAAGGACATTCACTCTCACCCAAGAGAAGAATCGAAAAGAAAAAGTTTTAAATCTTCGACAAGTCTTCCTTTTTTAGGGTACAAAATTATAATTTTCCTTCCTCCTAATCTTTGTCAGATGTAGCAACGATCATTTCGTATGCCCCGAGTGTTTGTGCAACACCAGCGCACCAGGTGACGTTTTCTGTTCTTAATTACCTTTTCCTAGAAATGACACGCCTCTAGTTCTAGGTACGGAAGCAATTTGGGAAAAAAGCCCACCCGATGTCACAAATTCGTTCATTTATAGCTCATGTTTTGGCACTGCCTCCAGTCTAAATTTGTTTGCGAAAGGATTCCGAAGATTAGGAGATTTCGGAGATTATTTTTTTTACAAGCCTGCTTTTTTAGAAATTAAATTGAAGGATCTATGTTGTTGAGAAGCTAGGCCCAGATCCATCTCGAACGTTAGCGTCGCCATTATTATTATTATTATTACTATTATTATAAATTAAAGGATCTGAACAAATTCACGATAATTGTGCTAAATACTTGACATTTAATCGGATATTAAATTAGTGAGTCTTTTTTTTTCATTTAATTACTGCGGCACGTTTACCTGAATTAAAATAAATAAATAGGCATAAATTCAGACTGAACTCGTCAGTCGCAAACAGGAGCTGAATAACATAAGAACACACACAAAACAATGGATCAACAAGAACTTGACGACGTTGTATTGGAAATCAACTACTATTACCTGCGCGCTTACATAGCACACTACGACCAAAACGGGGAAGTTAGTCAAATAGTCGAGCGCGTGTTCACTCCGGTGCAACGGCATATTCGAAAATACATATACGAAGACGGTGATGAGGACGAGGATTCCTTCGAAGACACAGAAACGGAGTATACGGACGACAGTGAGGAAGACTGGTGGCCCCTTTTCGATGGCGAAGCATAGCCCAAGTGTTTCACTTAAGGGAGGTATTTATTTAAATTTAGAAATAAAACTAGTTTAAGATTATTTTCTAGAAACTCTGCTTAAGATATTATTTTTTATTAACAAAATTTAATATTTTTTTTATTAACAAAAAAAATTTATAAAAAATAAAAATTTTATAAAAAAAATAAAAAAGTTATAAATTAAAAAAAAAAGTATAAAAATGTTTTAAAATACAAAAAAAAAAATAAAAATGTTATCAAATAAAAAAAAAATAAAAATATTATAAATAATAAATAAAAAATAAAAAACAATTTTAAATAAATTTAAAAATATGAAAATAGTCTAACATTAAGTTTCTTCTCGTTTGTTGATCTGTCAACATTCATCATCTATTCCGATAATTTTCGACAAGCAAAGACAAGAGTTAATTATATATGTAAATTAAATTAAAATTAAATTCACTTAAAATTCACCACAAAAGCGATCACGGCAACATTTTGTTTTCGGTCAACATGGTCATCGCCTCCTCATGAATTTGGTATAGATCTGAACGTCTCAAATACCTTAGACTTAACAAGATCGGCTGCAAGGCAAGGTCGCTTAGAGGATGACTATAAACGCAGGTCAGCAGACGAGTCCTGGAAATAAACAAAAATAATGATTTTTCATACAATTACTATTTTTATTCCATCTACCCGGGACAAGAAATCGAGACACAAGGCCGTTTTTTGAGTGGGCGATGTCATTGGACCATATTTTTTTCGATCGCTTCTGTGAATAGATTACGTTTCCCAAGACTGGCCTTTTTTAAGATTCCGTCTAACTAGAACGGGGTGGTTTTGGTAATTGCATACTGACGCTGCGCATACAGGGCATACACAATGGACCTTCACGGCCTCTGGCTGTAATTGCTGGCAACAGCATAAAGCCCTCCTATCCTAACCTAACCTAAGGTTCCGTCTACAAAAACGGAACCTTTATAATTCCGATGAGTCCGTCCGTCTGTCTATCATACCTTTTTATCTCCGAAGTTTATAAAGATATCGGCATGAAATTTTGGAATTAGGTACTTCAGGCCTAAATATCATTGCCCATACACCCAAATTTAAAAAGTAGGGCCATCATAGGTGAAGTTGCCATAGATTTTGAAACAGTGACCACTCCATCGAGTGAATCGACAGATCTTTTGAAATGAGGTGGTGGTTTTCTTCAACACTTTTTTGTCCAAAGTTCCATTTAAAAAATATGGAGCTCCAAAGTTTTTTTTTTAACGCATCCCCCCATACCATTTCATTGAGCACTTTAATTGAAAAATACTGCCTGTAGTCGAAAAGTGCCTAGAAGGAACAATCATAAGCAGGTTACAGAGTTACATCGAAAAACACTGTCTTATCCATGAAAGCCAGTACGGTTTCCAGAAAAATAAGAGCACTGGTAAACTGCTAGGAGAATTCGCAAGTTGCGTAAATGATAGCTTAAACAAAAGCCACCAAGAATTGGTTCTATTTATGGATTTTAGAAAAGCTTTCGATACATTAAACCACACAAAGCTAGTAGAAGCGCTGGAACCTATCGGTATACGCGGATTAATGGCTGCCTGGCTGAAAGATTATCTACACAAATGGTACTTCTGTGTAAAAATTAAAGATACATATAGACAAAAAGGAACACGCACAGTACGGAGTCACGCAAGGATCAAAACTTAGTCCAATCCTGTATATCCTTTACACAAATGAGCTTCTTCGAGTATTCAAGCAGAGCGTTCCATTTGCCGATGCCGATGACACGGCGATAGTGGTGCGTCACAGATCCTTGCAGATGGCTACAGCGATAATGCAAGAGGAGTTTAATGCAGCGGTGAAATGGTGCCATGACCACGGCTTAGTGATCAACGCTTCGAAAACCAAGATGATGCACATCAGAAGCCCACAGTTCAAAGCCAATGAACAGAAAATCTATTTCAAAAACGAAGCTTGTCCCACCTCTACCAACACTCCAATAGACATTGTAGAAAGCTATAAGTGTCTTGGAGTCATCATCGACAGCCATCTCTTATGGGAAAAACACATTAATGGATTGCGCACGAGCCTCAGGAGAGCTCTATACGCGCTGTCTCACATAAAGTACCTAGCCACACCAGCAGTGCTAAAACAAGTCTACTTCGCACTATTTGAATCAAAACTGAGGTATGGAGTACTCGCATCGGGCAACGCGCCCAAAACTCACATCCGAAAACTACAGAAACTACAATATTCAGCACCGAAGAAAATATACGAAAGATGTAATGGTAATGTTCCCGAAAATGAAAGGCTAAATGTCCTGGAAGTAGAGGATATTTTCAAGATGACGAGTACGATGATCCTCGGTTTGTTACGCCAATCAGCCATGGGATAAACACAAGAAGACGTCAACAATGCATGCTCCAAATACCCCGACACCACAACAACTATGGGAGAAGACAACTCAAATGCAGCGTACCCGAAGTATTGAATACACTTTCCCAAGAGCTTAGAAATATCAGAAATATTAAAACTAGAAGGAAGAACATTAAAAAATTTCTTTTAAATCAAAATTAAAATAGTAAGCTTTGTTTAATTTATTTGTAACTGATCTCAAATCAAAGTTCATATTAAAAGAATAACTAAAAATAAGCTGTAAACTTGCATACACTAAATTGTTAAACACAACCTTCTGCAGAAAAGCCCCTAAGGCTTCGCGGAAATGTACAACATAAAATTGTAAAAATCTATGTAAATAAAATCTTAAATCTTAATCTTAAAAAAAAAAAAGTTTCAAGCATTCGGGCTCTAATAGTTTTCAAGATAATGGCCAAGCCATCGACACGCGTTAAAGTTTGATCTCGTCACCTGATACTCAGAAGTGATTCTTTCAAAAAATATTATAAACGGTCTATTGATCTACTAAATGCTTACAACAAAAAGCCGAAGTGCTTCGATCACCATCCTCAAACAACTATATCCTCAATACGTAAATAAGTTCCGACTCAGCGAGATTGCTTGCCCAGGTCCACCTCGGACTGTAGCGCTGCCGTTATTATTCTAAGTTTGTCAATACACAGCAGAAAATGTCACAATGCGAAATATTCTCAAACAGTTAACTCGCAGCAAACAACGCGTTTTTGAGTACGCTGAGGCCATTTTAACGAATTATAATAAAAAAAAAACTATTGGAAAATTGTTGGTTTTTTCACAGTACTCGAACACAAAGCCCGTGTAAAAAACAGATCTAAGTCCAACAGGAAAGTAAGCTGTCTAATTTTTGCGATTTTTCTTAAACTTTTACTCTCTTCTCTAAATTTTACAACAAGTTTCCGGGTTCCAATAGCAGGACCCATATTTGACATTTTTTTATTCTTTTATTTAAATTAAAAAAAAAATTCCACGAAATAACAAAATCGAACACACTACTTGTCATAAAAACTGATACAATAAACAAACAAAGTGAAGAATTACACATAACAGTAGTTTTTTTTTAGTTTTTCGACTCTTTATTCACAGGGTGTAAACTTTCTTTTGACGCGTAAAATATGAAGTATTTATCATTTTTTTGTTTATAAAATTTGTTAGTTGTTTTCTTTTGATAAACTTTTCATATTGCTTAATAGCGAATTCATGAATGATTCAAATTACAGTTTTAAGATTCACTTGTAAAAAGTTCGTAATTTAATCTTAAACTTGAAGTAAACTGGCAATTTGACGTTCAATATCGTTCCTGGTCACCTCCATCATTGTTGGCTTGACTGACCATCGACCTAACGTTACCTGGCACAGGGATATTCAGTAATGAATATGTTGACTCGACTTTTTCTACTGTAGCACCCACACCCTGTGCGATTGTTACAACGAAAATGGCGCAAAACAAAAAAAAGCGTCGTTGCCACCATAGTGTGACGTTTAACTTCCAACGCAAAAATATAATGAAACAGCCCTAAATACTGCGTAGTGCTAGCAATCTTAGAGTTGTTAAAGATTGAGATTAATTAGAGCAACGTTATCAGCGTAAACAACGCATTTTTTCAAGCGAAAAATTTAACATGTTGGAACAGTTGCGTCGGCTTGGACAGTTCCCACTCAAATTGAAAGTTCCTTGTGTCTGCCTTTTGACATTTAATTACAAGGTTTGAGAAATATAAACATCTGATAAATATGGATTGTCATTTCAAAATAAAGCCAGAGGGTCTGCCTCCGGAACGCAAAAACCGGTAGCACCAACGCAGTATTGTGTTCCTTGCAAAACGGCGACAACTGACTCAGAGTTTTGATAGCAGTTTTCAACAATTTCCAAACGTTGCTCGGTCGTGAACTTCACTGTGATAAAAATGTAATCTTTGACTGACATTTTGACATCGACAAATCATAGAAAAACTTTGAGGGTGCGTTTGGATTAAAATACAAAGTTGTCCCTATTGAGAAACCGTTTATATATAATGGCGGCACTACAGTCCGAGCTGGACCTAGGCCTAGCTTGTTAGCAACCACTCTTGTTGTGCGTGCTATTGTTCTCTCACGAGTGGAGAGGACCTACAGTTTTATGCCGACTCCGAACGGCGGGATTGAGAACCTTTTTTCGGAACAGTTATAATCTTTGAGCATCCACCACTCGAATGAGGTGGAAAATCGGCTCTGGGGTTTGAACCTATTTCTTTTTTTTTTTCGGAGGATTTTTGAAACGCTACTGGAGCACTCAAACTCAAAACTGGTCCATTGTACTGCCAGATAGCAACCTATTCCAGTGCCGTTAATTTTATCCCAACGGCAAATGGTGACTGAACCAGATTCGATTTCACTGGGATTCGATCCTGGGACCCCTCTAACTTGGGACAGGCATTTAACCAACTGCGCCATCCAGTCGTCTTTGAACCTATACTTGAAAGTCTAGTGCGTATGGGTCGACTCAGAAACCCACACGACCGCGGCCAAACCCTTTCTCTTGCCAAAAATGATGCGGGCGCCTTTCAATCGATTCCAGAAATTTTCCTGATTAGGGTTCAGTGTGTATGTCTGCAGAAGATATTGATCTGACCGTAAAATTGAATGAAAACCGTCGTATCTGGTCAGCTGCTCATAAGACTTCTCCGGCATTGCTAAGTAGCGCCCTAGAAATGTAAGGAAATCTACTAAAGATGATTTTGTCTAAAAAATCATCATCCACTTGGTCCTTACCACAGTAGCTACTTGAAGTCAAAAACCATGTCACCTCCGTATTCTGAGCTCCAACGATCTTCTGTCTCTGAGCTCGTCTTTCAAAACAATTTTGACTAAAAAGACCAGACAAATGCGCAGCTTCAAAACCCCATCCACCACGACTGTTCCATAAGAGCAGCCATTAAAAAAATTAATAAATTGTTTACAAAGTATAAATTGCAACCAGCGACTGCCAACTCGCGTCCATATGGTTTGGCAATCAATAGACGGACCCGTCATCTCCCACATCCCGCCATCAATTCGTAGTCTTTCAAGTTCTTTCAAGACATCTGCTTACATAATTGGAAATAGTCTCGTCGATTGACGACGATTGCTGTGAAGCCATGAAATTGCATGTCGGTCCTTTTCGAAAATGCACATGTGCCACGAAATAATGAATTGAGTCTTCACGTTCAATAATAGAACACAATTAAGTCCCCAGTCGCAAAATTAGAAAACTCAAAAACGAGACCAAAAATAGGACGTTTCCTTGTCTCGTCACCGCCGCCAGTGCCGGTTGCCAATTGATGCTCATCACTCTGCTTCAAGTGTTCCTGCCCCCGTTGCGCGCACGAGTGTGCATTGTTTCGATCATTCGCCTACTGACAGCGGATCCAAAAATAAGACAGATTGTCGCCCTAAACTACGCCAAATCCAAGAATAGCCCAGACGCTCCTTGCCAAAGGAATTTTGGCGTGCATTCTTCAATGTCAAAGTCTTGGAGTTTCGAAGAACTCGTTACTTGAAACATCGAGCGTGTGTTACTATGTCTGCTATCTGCAGTCAGCCACTTCAACCTAACCTAACATACTATGTGCAGCAGCGAGTGGAAGTGGGTCTCTGACTCCATGCGTGTTCATGGGTGTGTAGCTGAAAGTGAAGTGCTGTGGGGAACGATGATCCTCGTGATGCTTGTGCAATCGCCTGTTGGGCAGGGCCACAAGTTCATTGATGAAACGGGAAGAACACTGCAAGGAGGAGTGGAACTGGACTGGCACATGCATGGTTTCTGTCCACGTAAGGGCTCGAACACGAGCCCTAAATCGATGAAACGCATATGACCCGATTCGTGTCCATAAACGGCACTTGTGCTGGTCATGTAATGCGGTTGGGGGTGTGTTGCCACCCCAAATGTGGTGTGCATGCGGTGTGAAAAACTTGTTGGGGTTTCGATTGCAAACAACGGTTGTGCAAAAAGGTGAATGTATCCTACGGAAAAGCCACAACATTGTATTATTGTGGCTTTTTTTCTTTCTGTGTGACCGGAGATATGACTACATGCTTAAAGCCAGCCTTAGCTTGAATTGAAGAACAATGAATAACCACTACTGGAATGTTACTTTGAACTAAATGTGTTCCCTAAATCCATGTAATAGCAAGTATGTCAAAGAGACTGGACGACTGGATGGTGCAGTTGGTCAATTGTCTGCCCCAAGTTAGACGGGTCCCAGGTTCGAATCCCAGTGAAATCGAATCTGGCCCAGTCCCCATTTGCCGTTGGGATCAAATTAACGGCACTGGAGTTAGTTGCTACTTGGCACTACAAAGGACCAGTTTTGAGTCTGAGTGCTCCAGTAGCGTTTCAAAAATCCTCCGAAAAAAATGTCAAAGAGATCGAACGGATTACATTTGCAATGCCATTGTATGTTATAGGGACCATCGCCCATTAGTAGCGCCGTTGTGCGGCCGTATAAATCACCCTAAGACCTGCAGGTTTGTCCATACACCACAGCAAATGTTCTGTCACCTCGTCAAAAAACTAACAATGGCTTATTTTATTTCTTCTTCTTCTTTATTTGGCTCTACACTCCGGTGTGGACTAGGTCTTAACCAACAAGACCCTCCAGCCAGCACGATTATCTGCTAGATGCTTCCAGTTTTGCGCACCAAGTTAATTGAGGCCCTTCTCCACTTGCGTGCGTCACTTCAGTAGTAAACGTCGTTCCACAGGCTCAGAATCGAAGAACTTTCAGACCGGAGGCAAGTGACTTTAGGTGTTGGCTCCGTAAATGCCTGGCTAAATTCATGTCGGTGTTCACCCTGTACAGTTCGTGAGGTCTAAGGATCGCAAGAAGAACTCCTTTCTCAAAAAAAAAAAACAACAGCGTCCTTATTCGCTTTGGATGTAGCCTAGGCCCCTGGGTCGTAGACCACGACTAGGATGATCAAGTTCCTGTACAAAGTTGCATGTGTCCTTCATTTTTCGAGGACTGGTCTTCTGGGGCCTGAAACCACACTTATAAGGACCTACCAGATCTTTCTTCAAGCACATCTGAAAGAGTGGCTCCAAGTTCAGCGCTAATACAAATGCAGGGTGGCCCAAATACAAGTTTCTTTTTAAAAATGCAATAAAATACACAAAATTAAATTTTTTCATGTATTATGACTTCATTAGTAAGAACAAACATTCCCATTAATTATGGAATACAATATCGTTCCAGTGGCTGGCTGCCTCGGCTGGCTTCACAGTATCGCATTCTATGACTCCACCCCAATTTTCAAAGACCTTATTGATGGTTTCGGGCTGTAGCTCACGGATTCCTTGGATGATATTGGCCTTAAATGCTTGAATCGTTTCCAGATTGTTGGCATAACATCGTTCCTTTATGGTTCCCCACAAAAAAAAGTCCAAGGGGGTCAAATCACAGCCAATTGACATCGCCAAGACGGCTGATAACACTATTTGGGAATTTAGTGCACGAAAGATCCATTGTGGCATAGGCTGTGTGGCATACCTCACCATTCTGCATGAACCAGACGTCGTCCAAATCCATGTCTTCAATTTCAGTAAAATAAAAAGTCGGTTAACATGACTCTGTAGGGCCAACCGTTGCTCGAAAAGTTGTTCTCAGCCTCATTTTCAAAGAAAAATGGTCCAATGATGCCAAAGTCTTTGAATCCACCCCCGAGGGACGGCGCAGTAGAAACGCAAGTGGAAAGGGACCTCAACCAACTGTGCGTGCGAAACTGGAGGCAGCTAGCGAAAGATCGAGCTGGCTGGAGACGCTTGTTGGTTGAGGCCCTGGTCCACCCCGGACTGTAGCGCCACATTAAGTAAGTAAGTTGCCACCACTCCACAATCCGCACCAAATTGTCACTGTCTGCAGATGCATTGGCTTCTCGACAACTACATGCGGGTTTTCCGAGCCCCAGATGCGACAATTTTGTTTGTTATCGTAGCCGCCAAGATGAAAATGCTCCTCGTCAGAAAAGATGATTTTTCGCCCAAAATCGTTGTCCAATTCAAGCTGCTCCAAGGCCCAAACAGCGACGCGATAACGAAGCGGACAGTCGATGGTCGCGCGCCTTCAATTGCTGAGTCAATTGGACCTTGTAAGCGAATAATTCGAGATCTTTGTGCAGAACACTCCTTAACCTAGTGCGTGAAGTGTTGAGCTGCCGAGATCGATGGCGAGTTGATGTTCGTGAATTGAGTCTCACACTCTCGGCCACAGCAGCCACATTCTCATCTGTGCGCACCGTACGACGACGGGGACCATGAGTGTTGTCCACGAGCATGCCAGTCCCACGAACTTTTTGCACAAACTTGCGTACAGTCGAGGTGGGTGCTTCATTTTGGCCAAAACTTCTTTTCAAAAAACGCACTGTTTAGGCTACACAGCACTCACTTTGGAAATAAGTTTTCAATATTTCCCAACGGTGTTCAGGCGTAAAGCGACTCATTTCATTCCGCGGAGGTATGGTACTGACTTTCTGTCAAAATTTCGTGCGGGAAACAGCTGTCAGTGTCAAAATAACCTATGATTTAAAAAAAAAAACTAGATGGCCCACCCTGTATTTAAAAAAATTATTGTGGAACTTTGATTCACGAGCCTTCGGGTAAGACTCAGCAATCGGATTGAACAAACGGGTGATTTTCAGGTTTCACAAAATGGCTGACGGGAGATAACCAGCAGAAATCGAAATTCTATTCACTGCCTTGTGAGCGGCTGCCTGAGTTCACTCTGAACAAATCTGCACCCGAATGAGTTTGCACGCAGGAGAGAGGATTTTTCATCGTCAACGTCATCCACTCAACAACCTGTTGCATTCGCCTCCACCAGTGTGACAAAAATCCTTCCGTCACCGCTGCCGTGGCACATGCATCAAGCGAAACCCGTCAAGTGTTCGCCATCCTACCTCGTCGACTGACAAGTGCCAATAAAACAGCTAATCCACCCCATTCATGCCTTCTCGATTCGGATTGCTCTGGATGACTTAAAAGAGACTAGGCTGCCTCGTAAACACGTCCACGATTTTAAGGTCTCCACCCCGATCGCCTAAAACCCGAGTTCAAGCACTCCGCGATTCGCCAGATGCCCGCTCTTAGTGCACACGATTTAAGCACAAACTTAAGCCGATACACAATTACTTTGCCCGGAACACGCCGCGAGGAGGTCAGTGGAGACGGGAAGGGGGCCACTAACGACCACACTTCCATTGAACGCAATTTCCCCCGGAAAAACAACCGGAAAATGACAGAGTGACGGCAAAGTGGAAAACAGAAAAAAGGAAAACTGCACAAAGCACAAATCGATAAATTGAATTGCGCTAAGCCCCTCCCGTCCCCAGTGCCATCGAGGACGGGCGTTCGACTGCTTGGCATGGAGGAAGCCCACAACAAGCAGCCACCCACCCGCGCAGGGTGGTCGTAACCAATTTGAATCGATTCGGTAGCGACCAATATTCTTTCGGTCTCAGCGGGAGAGTGGCGAGGGAGAGTGCTTGGCGAGGGTCTGCTTTGAATATTCAACGCCTTTTTGTGGGTCAGGTGGCCGAGTGAACTGTGCCTGCGAATGCAAATGTCCTGGGAATCGCATTCGGACGCGGTTTACGAGACGAGTGATACTCTGGTTTCAGTGGTCGACGATATTTGGTGCAATTAAGGGATATTGGCTATGACCGTGACGGCGTGGAGCTGCCGTCAAGCCAATGACGGGTGAATGGAATATGATTGAAGGGGTTGTTGTCACACGAGGTCACTGAGGCAATCCATCCCGCCGACGCATGGGCGGGTATGGATGATTGAGGCTAATGGGTGACCGATTAAGTGGTTCTCCTACTTTATCCTACACCTCCTACTTCTCCAGTGCGTTATTCTGCTTCACCTTAAACTGCTTGGAATCTAGGTTTTGCAAGACCAGCATAGAGAGCGTTGCAAGCTTAACAAGACCCTATCCATGCGGGGGCTTTAAACGAGCTATCAACGTCGCGCCACCGCCTTGCTCGTCGACACCAAAGCAAGCGCTGTTTCCCTGCTGTCGTCCAACAAGGTAGGCAAAATGTACCTACAAAATGAATGAACATCTGGCATGTCTTGTTCATGCTCCAGACGGGGCCTTGATCGTCTAGAGTCGTGAGCCCTTAAAATAGCCTTCAGGCTCTTGTGAGGGCTTGTAAAGAGTTCTGATTAAATGTCGCGTCCTGTTGGGGTTACAAGTTTTTTGGAGGATGAGTGACAGCGCGTCGATGATGGATGTGTGTTCTGCAAGTTTTTGAGCTTCTTCTTCTTGTGAGGCTACAGTCCGGAGTGGACGTGGGCCTCAACGAGCAAACCTCTCCAGCTAACACGATCTCTTGCCAACTGTCGCCCAATGCGCCCGCCAAATTGGTTGAGGTCCCTCTCCAAAAACTTTAAAAACGACTGGATGGCGCAGTTGGTTAAGTGCCTGCCCTAAGTTAGAGGGGTCCTAGGTTCGAATCTCAGTGAAAGGGAAGTTAATATGCTTTTATCCGGTTTTTCAAATCTGGTCCAGTCTCCATTTGCCGTTGCGATCAAATTAACGGCACTATCACTGGAGCGGTCGATCAGTGGTAGTAGTCTGACTGTGGGTATCACAAGTAGCAGCCCCCTAACCTAACCTTACCCTCTCCACTACAGGGCGCCACTTTAGACGTGGACGTCCTCTGTTGCATTGCCCCACTGACAATGTCATTTGCTGACTACATTGACAGTCAGGCATTTGTGAGCATCGAAAACGAAGCGGCTAAGATGGGTCTTGCGGTGGCAGTGTAATACAAAGTGTCTACAAAAAGGTCCAACAACACCAACGTCTTGGAGAAAACACGTCACTTTAGGCAGCTACAACGACTTTCCTTGGAACCCCCTGTGAACCATGTTTTGTTTAGGTCGCATATTGTGTCTCCCTAGTGTACACAAGTGATATCTTCACTGCCACTCAGGAATTTCAAATTTTTCGAGAACACCCTCGTTGTGTCAAGGAGATGACAATCTCTCGACTGACTTAGATAAACAGTGTCAATGTCAAGGCAAATCAACAAATTAACTCCACGCTTCAACTTTGTTGTTTTCAGTCCAAATCAGCTGTCCGCCAGTTAATGCGCGACTTATCACGAGTCGTGTTTGAAAATATGCGCCGAGAGTTTAGTTAATCGAGACTGATCACACGGGGAGCATTTGTTCATCGTTTTTATTCGTAAAAGTCGTAAAAGTTGTTCGTCGCTATTGCCAGAAAATCTAGTCCGCAACTGGATGAGATGATTAAAGAGACTTAGTGTGTGACAAAAAGTGCTCAAAGAGCTTATAAATTATCGGCTGTATCAAGCGACACATTTGCAGAGTTGTTCCAATCTGTTGAGTCGGTTCTTAACGGTGGGCGGCAATTAGTTCCATTTGTCCAGTGTTAGCGTGTCTTCCGTGTTAAAAAACGCTGTTCTGAGAGGGTTATCGATTAATCGGGCAATTTAGGGTAATTCGAAAATTGATGTATTGACGTATAGATTTAAGTGATTTCCGGAGCATTGTCTCTTTGATGACTCTATTAGGCCAAGGAGAATCAACGCCTTCTAGGCATGACTACGAGCCATTTCTCGACTTGCGTAGTTACCGACCCTTAGAGTGACACTATGTGCTCTTAGACGATCTGTTGCTGGGGGTTGTTGGCACCACTTTGTTTCATCACGGGCCAAATAGCATTCCTCGGAGAATTGTCCTTCCTGCGCTTGGAGAACTCGATCATTTTCTGCTTATAACTCTTAAAGCACTTTGTCATCATCTTACTATTGTTAACCCGATTGTTTTGATTCCATTTATCGAAGCCGATACTTCTTGAATTTATGACGACGTGTTCTCGAAATCAAAAGTTCGGCTTTGTTTATGACAGGAGTCCGAAGACAATTTCGATGGATGTGTTCGCAAGGTTGTTTCAAAAGTCTGAAACAGACGGTAACTGCTTCGAATCCGGGTCAATATACCATCTACAACGTTCACCGCACCAATCTCTCTGAGGAAATTGATAATGGTCCTCATTGTTGTGTAATTGTGTAGAAGCAGGACAAAAAGAGCCCAATTTTGACGATCTGATTCGATATACCTCGAAAATCTTATGTACATGCATTTTGATAGAAACCCAAGATTTTCACTGAATGTGAATTTATTGTTCCAAAAAGCATTCAACTTCCTCTCTCCTCACAATAGGCCTCTATTTTTCATTTTGGAAAGAAATTTTTTAAAAAGTGACTTTTAAAAGTGTATTTATTTCCCACCAAAAAGTGAATTTTTTCCCACTAAATGTGTGACTTTTAAAAAGTTATTGTGAAGTTATTTCCTGCACCGGAATCAAGACACTGCACGGGCCGATGGTATAGACGGAGAAAGGGAAATTAGGTACCGATGCACTCTGGTTTTAAATTTCCAAATGTCTGTGGATTGTAGTGAGTGAACAAAATTGGACTGTGACAAGTCTCTGAACTTAACTGCGCGTCTGAAAACAGGCTTAAGGGTAAACTAATGAGCATTCCTGGCACGACGAGTATTGCGATCGCATTTATGGTGGGAAGGAATGCAACTGGCAAGAAAACTTGAACATCGTTCGTTAAAAAAATCATAAACTAAGGGCAAGGAAAACTCATTAAGTCGGTGTTCAAGCGAGTATTTTGACTTCGCGAAATCATAGTCTCCTCAAGATTAACAATGGGATATGGCGGTCCCCTAATCAGTCTGGTGAACAGTCAACCAGATTGAACATATTGTGATCGTCATCAGACACCTCTCCAGTATTACCGATGTCTGAACACTTCCTAGGTCAACATTGACTCTGATAATTTCCTTGTTGTAACCAATGTAACCAAGGTGGGGCGCCGTGGCTTGGTGGGTATATGCGTCGCCTCCTTCGCTCGAGGTCTAAGATTCGAATCTCGAAAAAAACACCCAACATTTTTTCACGGCTCCACGTCTTTCATGTCACTGACAATTATCAAAGAGTATATCTGTCTAGAAATAGCTTCCCAATCTCGCCGTTCGGAATCGGCATTAAACTGTATGTCCCCGTCACTCGTGATAGATCTCAAGCTTGTAGCGGGTGTAGGCCTAAGGAAATTGAGCTAAATCAGAGGGGGTGAAATATTTCTTGCATTTTGCAGCGTTTTTAGCGGCGTTTCAAGCGGACCAGTAGGGATGCAGTAAAGTGGGAGGGCTATGATCCTTTTATTCCGGACCATAACCACACCGTAAAGAAAAAAGAAGAGAGAAGAAGATTTGCAGCGTTTTAGCATTAGATCCAAGTGGTTAATATCAGCAAAATGCATTCATCCAGCCAATCATGGCGCAAAAATTAGTCCTGAAGTATAGCAGGAAAAGAATCGGCCAAAGAACAGAATCTTGTGTTAGCCCAACTTAATTTTCTCCTATTTCGCAAAAAAAATGTATGCGCTTGGAGCTCTGTACTTTGGTTATACCCTAAATCACTCAAATTTTGCTAAGCAGAATCCTAAAAGCGCAAATGAAAAGGGCTTTATCTTGAGATGTATTTCCAAAGTTGCCAAGGGCTATATCAGAATCATTTTCATTGCTTCTTATGATGCGTCTCGAACGACTGTGTAAAGCTATGCGAAGTAAAAAGTTAAGGAGGCAGTTTCAACATCATTCAATTCATGTCCTTCTGGATTAGAAGACTTTGCTGTCCTTGCACTATGATCTCCATGTTCTTATGAAGTGTGCAAGGAAAGCAGGTTCTTAACACGTTGAGTGCCACATCAGACCACGTTGGTCTCACACGAATTTGGGCTTGCTGTGCCACGAGAAACCAGAGTGTATTCGAAGTGTCAAAAAAAATCCGTGACAGTTTTTCGGATTGTATGGTGACACTCAACGTGTTAAACTTGGATCATTTCCCAGCTGCAGGTTTGAAAATACCAACTCATCGAGGATATGAATCACTGAAACTGTGTTTTCCGGACTTACACGACTTTAGAAAATTCCCCACTTAGTCACAGTGATTCAGAAATTCTTCCATTGCAGGCATGATCTTTATAAGACTCACTAAAGGCGCCGATGATAGTTTCGACAAATTGCTAAAGTTGAACATGACTCTTTAATTTTTAAAAAATGCCATCAAAGAGCATAGAATGGATAGCAATTAACAATATTTCTTTCGTGTTAGAAGATGCATCCCTTCAATATTAAATTTAATCCTGTTCCCCCAACAGGCGATTAAGGAACAGAAGCTCTCCCCACTACCATCTCCACACTCACATGTATCTCATAATCCCAAAACCGATTCGAAACTTCAATCATAACAAGCAGCACATATCGAAAGAAAAATTAATTAATGGAATCTGAAATTGCATTCCAATCCAAATCTCCCTTTCACCCTTCATCGCGCTCTCTCTCTCTCTCTCTTTCTCTCTCGCATAGTCTCCACCACCAGCAAAAGCTCTGCACGCACGTCGAAGGGGTATGCTTGCCCGTCAAAGATGCAACACCCTTAAGTTCGCTTATAAAAAGCCTCGTGTCATCCCCCAAGCTTTCATTTGGTGTTGAAGTCTTGTCGTGAACGGTACTTGCGGAACAGTTCGGAAAAGTGTCCTCAAAAGCATAAAATCAGTTAACGGCAGCAACAAAGAAGGACCTTACCCTCATCCTTTGTCGAGTGAAAAACAGAAAAAAAAAAGAACGTTCTTTTGTGCGAAAGTTTGTCACAAAGCCGGCTTTGTATCGTGTGAAAAGACGTGTGCACATCGTGACGAATATCCAAAGAGATACACTCCAGGCGAAGGGAAGAAAATTCAATGGTGAACTGACACAGATTCCAAACCTTGCACACAGCCACACGATACACACACCTACCGGGCGAGCAGCGGCAGAGAATACCTGAAAAATCGATTTTTCCAGAGGTGCTCCGCAAGCGAAAGAGAAAGACACGAGATACCGATTTCCATCTGCACTTTTACCAATTCACCGAATCACCACACAGTCATCGGCAAATTTAGGACCCACCTTAACAGAGTTTTGTATAGAAAACCGCATTTAGAAACACGTGTCCTAACAAATTTATAGGAGCATCAGTGTTTTAGACTAGACTAGCAAACCAAGACTACCAACTGCCAGAATCTTGTATTTTGGACCAACTTCAAACAGAAAAAAAAACCAAAAGCCAAAACCAACCAACAAAAAAAAAGACTTAGTATCTGAAAGATACAGACTTAGGGGATAGAGAAAAACCAAATCACCAACAACCCATCATCATTCCAGTGAAGAGAGTCCTTTAAGTTTCACACGAAAGTTATTAAAAAAATCACAACAACGGAGCCATTACTTAAAAACCACTTCAACGTAGACGTCCAGGACGAACCTACAAGGCTTAAGGGGCGGGTCCTGTTGAAGAAGATATCGCCGCATCGGTAACCCTTAGTCTAAGCAAACGTTTTATTTGTTACACCTCTCTCACTGATTCAATTTCAAATGTCAATGCGATAGATAAGCAAACCTAAAGTTCCAAAACCTCACACAGAATAGAGAATTGCATTTACTCCAAAAACCAACGCAAAAAATGGATATTCAGATACTTAATCTTAGACAAAACTAGAGGAATTTCATAGATACACTGCTGGCAGGCGTTCAAAGGGGGGCGCGTTCATTTTGTTCCCTCCCGCATTCCGACGCTTATCATCTCATTCGTTCTCATCGTCCCGTTCGTTTGGTAAATTTCCGTTTTTTTTTCATTTTTCCTTTTTTTTTCTGAAAATTCAATAACGGTTACGAGTTAAGTTTGGAAAGAAACACATCACCGCCTGGAAGATACACGCGCACACTTGACCGAAGTTATCGACACAAAAGACCGAGGGTCGGTGTTCAAACGATGGAAAAATCTGAAAAATTTTCAGATTACTTATTCGCTAAAATGGGTCCACCAAATGGTACTACCGTCAATGGTACTGAACTCCCGCCGAAGACGACCGAGCGGAGTAAGGCGCCCCTCGAGCTGACCGGGTACAAGAAGTGGCTGCACGAGAACATGATGCTCCTGATAACGCTGTCTGGAGTCCTCTTGGGCGTTATTCTAGGTAAGTCTTAAGTTAGTCTTAAGCTTTCTTATTCTTAGGCATAGAAAAGTTTGAATTAAGGTGCAGGGAGGACTGGGAATGGCTTACAGATGCCATTATTACGACCAGTACTTCCAAGAGGCGGGAGAAAATAATTGACGATCCCTACTTTGGCTAACAAATTGTGAAATTGACATATGTCTAGAGATTTTGTTCGAAAGCGAAGAACGGTGTGTTACAGTGATGATTCCGTGCGTGATGTTGAAGAGGCTTATTCCCCAAGAGTTGAAGCTGTCGAGGATGACTCTGTCTTCTATAGAGCCACCCAACAGGAGATACCATTTCAATCCAATAGAAATACACTAACCTTAAATAAAAATTTGGGCGCTGTGGCGTTGTGGGTAGGTGCAATTGCGTCGACTCCACGCTCGATGTCCTCGGTTCGATTCCCGAAAAACCACCTAAAAATTTGTTCATTTCTCCACCTCTTTCGAGTCACTGACTATGCTCAAAGAGTATAACTGTCTACAAATAGCTTCTCAACCTCGACGTTCGGAGTCGGCATTAAACTGTAGGTCCCCTCCACTCGTGAGAGAATAATAGCACGCATAATACGAATGGTTGCTGAGAAGCTAGGCCCAGGTCCACCTCGGACTGTAGCGCCGCCATTATTATTATTATCTTGAAATTTAGACACAAAAAACTGAAGGCATGTGAAGTTGACGAAAGTTAGCGAAGGATCGTGCTTTGTTGGTTGACGCCCAGCTGCACCCCGGACTGTAGCGCCAAAAGAAGAAGATGAGGCTCATTTCCGTTTGTTAGAATAAGTTACTTATTTATTTATTTATTTCTTTAAACTTTAAACTAAACTTAAGAACTAAAACTTAAATTAGGGGGAAGAATAGCGAGTCTTAAGACTATTTCGGAGGGATGATTTTGAGAGGTGGAAGTCGAATGAGCGATTAACGATGTTAGCAAAACGTAACATTCTGGAGATAGGGGAGTTTAAGCCATAATTAGTACGGTGTGATCTAACGCGGAATAGAAAACTAGATCTTAGGTAGTGGGAATTGGTGCTAAAGGAGACGAGTTCAAGTAGCTGGGAGCAATCTGTGTGACCAGTAAGTAGTTGTTGGAGGAAGAGTAAGTCTGCAATTTCGCGATGCTTTTCAAGAGATTCGAGACGTATAAGTTTTAGGCGTTCCGAATAAGGGGGCAAGTTTATTTCTGTCAGCCCAGTTGAGATCGCGAAGGGCAAAACGTAAGAATCTGCGTTGGACGGCTTATATACGTTGGATGTGAACAAGATAGTAGGGGGACCAGACTGGACTGGCATATTCAAGGACAGGTCTAACGAAGGTGACATACAGAGACTTAGTGACATAGGGGTTTGAAAATTCTTTTGACCAACGTTCAACAAAGCCTAGTGCAGAGTTGGCTCTATTAATTATGTTATCAATATCAAGTTAAGCTCCCCATCGCAGATTACACCGAGGTCACGCAGAGAACAGACGGAAGGAATTAATTCATTGCATAGGAAGTAATTTCTAGTCGGTTGCAGTCGTTTTCGGGAGAATGTAATAGATTGACATTTGCTGACATTCAACTGGAGAAAGTTTTTCTTGCACCAAACAGAGAATCTATTGAGATCAGATATTGAGGAGTTTAGAGTCGGAGAGAAAAGAGATGTAAGTTGAGAGTTATTGATGATGTAGACAACATCATTCGTAGTAAGGAGGAATATTATAGGACCCAGGTGGCTACCCTGCGGAACACCTGATGTGGCGTTAAAAAAACTTTGCCGTTAAGAATCTGGACATAAATTGCCTCCGCTCGTGAGAAAAAAAGAGCAAATCTACCGTGAATTTTAGCACCTTCTTCTTCGGCTGGTACTAAAGTCTGGGCGCAACCTGGGCTTCTGTCAACATGCCTTGTTGTTCCAGGTGCTTCCAGTTACGCATGTTCAGCTGACAAAGGTCAATTATACAGCTTTGAACGGCACGGAAGGCATGGTCTTCCTTCACCAGATCAGATTTTAAAAACTGGATAAAAGCGTATTTACTTTACTTTAACTGGTATTTGAACCTTCAAAATTCAGTCACATTAATATAAAACGAACAATTTTGACAAGAGTACTTATGTCACCCAATAAGCTATTCCATACTTACCCCTGTACTGTAAACTTTATGAAACCAGAAAAACCTACAACTATTAATTCCTGTCAAGTTACTCCTTCCGTGAATTTTTGAACACCCTTTACCTCTTGGAAAACTACCTTAATCTGGACTAATTGGCATTCTCGTAAACTCCTTAATTTCATACTCACATCCGTTACATGTTACAAGTAAATTATAACCCCCACAGATAGCCAAAACCACAACACTCAATAATCGACATGACAGATTTGGGAGCATGACAATTACTTTTGTCAAGTTCCACACGCAAACTTCTTCCGCGCCAATCGGCGTTGGGTCTAGTGTTTCTAGCTTAAAAATGTCATGACCTTCAGCGATTAGTTAGCGAACGCATGTCGTTCAAGAAAATAAATCAAGCAGACAAACGCCAGGAGTAAATGGATTCGGAGGCAGGAGTCGCGTGCGTGACTCGTTAATTATTGACAGGAGCACTCGAGAAAGTTCGTTCGTGTATTTCCACCTCGCATCCAATCTTGCTCAAATGTCAATATAATTTATGAATCCTTGACAGATATGGTTATTTAATGGGAAGGAGGTCTTGTCGGGACGTGAGTGATGGTTTCTACGTCAGTAGCGAATTGATGAGGATTCGTGGCGACGTGGGAATGATATTCAAATGGAAGAAGGTATCGATTTTTATGAAGGATCCAATAAAAGGTGCGGTTTAGCGGGCGTGTTCGTGAGGAAGTGAGGAAGGTCTGAGTTAAATTTGAGTGAAAGTTGATGCGCACTAAGCATTCAAGTGATAAGGGAACATATTTCCGTATGTAACGCAGAAAAGGTGCTCCTCGTTCGTAACAACACTTTCACGTCAATTTCTTTTGACCAAAAGATGGTTTCATTATCACTGGTGTTCATTTAGTCATTCTGTACTTTAAAATGCGTGAGAACAGCGTCCCCCACTCAAACAAAAACCCCCACAGAACCCTTTTTCACTGCCATTAGTGCTAATTGCGACCAAACAAAGGATCCATCTTCTGGCCACAACGCTATGGACGAATGACGGTCCTTATTTGCCAATCAGAAGAGCTTTGTTCATCTCAGTGGACCAAGGACGTCCTTTGATGATGAAATTCGGTGCATCATCTTGTCCATCAAAGGATGTCCTTGCCTCCCCACTCCACATCGGACGCCACCGAGGCATTATCTGTGATTGCCGGTGCTTTTAATTGCCATAAGCCTGCATCGACCTGGAAGAATTAAGTATTTCAAGGATGCAAACAACATTTCGTCCACTAGCTCCCACGCCCAGCAGCCAGCAACCACAGGCGTGGGGATGCAAGTGGAAAACTTCAAGTGGACATGATGAAAACTGCATCCGACTTTGGCTTTAATGCGCTCACAGTTTTGAGGGGCACCGTTGTGCATATGGCGTTTATGTCGAACACACGTGACTCACCGCGTGTGGGCTGGCCTCCTACAAGTCCTTGTCCTTGAGCGGGGACAATGGGAAAATTACTTTTTTGAAAGACATAAAGACCGCGCTAAGCGCGTGGCAGTCCTTTGCAGTTGTGACGGATGCGGGATGTGTTGGACGTGCTCTTGTGAGGTGCACGCGAATGTTGTGCAATTAGGGTGAGGTAAGGTGGAAGGCGGGAGTGACTGCGTCATTTCAAAAAGGACTTTATTTAGGTCCGCGGTGTGAACAGGGAACCTGCGGTGCTCCATCCTCTCCAATGAATAGGCAAAGTCTTCTCTGTAAGTCCTCCTGAACCAAGGACACCGGCGCGTGTTATCGATTGACTCTTGTCATCCAGTCCACATCGAGTAGCAGACGCACCCATTCAAGCATCATCCGCCACTTTCACAGTGGCGCAGAGTTAACGCATCACAGAAGACTGACATCTAGCCAAAGCTCACTAATTATTCCATCTGAACGATGCTCCTGATGGATAACCCTCTCACGTGACACACCCGCAGTCACGGCTTTATGGCGTTCTAATTAACGCGTCGTTATATCAGATAATGAGTGAAGTAGCGAAGGTGTTGCGCAACAACCTGCTCCGTGTTCTTTTGTATTGGCATTTAATCCACACGCCCACGAAGCTGATAGGACGTGTAATTTGAAATTCACATTAACGTTGATTGGCGTGCTCTGGCAGTGAGTGTCATTAGTTTGGTAAGTGTCATTAAGCAGTGCCTTGGATGAGGGTAATAAAGTGACTGAGCACAGCAGCCTGGCAGTTGACATGTTTAAGGCACTTGTCAGATGTGCGGCGACATGTCACTCAGAAGCGTTTGGCTGTCATAAAAAACGAATTGAGTCAAGTGGCTTTTCGATTCAAGGATCAACTTAAATGAGTCATTCAATTTGTTGCTTGCAAGTGATGGGGGAAGTGTGGGGAGTTCGGTTCTTATTTTTTTAGATGTTCATTTAATTTGTAGTTCAGACGCACTGCTATGACTTCGGTTATGGTGGCCGTAGACTTTTATGTTCGAAAACGAAATAATGCCAAATTGTTTACTTGAAAATATTTGACCCATGAGACCAAATTAGACTTTTTCGCTTTGGACAATAAAATGAGACCTGATTTGAAATTTGGCTTTATTTCATTTGGCTTTATTTCACATCACCACCTCTATCACTTAGGAGTTCATATTCATTTTAGAGGCTACAATGACGGGAAGTACACTTCCAGTCGGTGTGTCGCTGAAGTTGCAAAGATTGTTGAACAAGTAAAATACCAAATGCAGGCGTAAGGGCAAAGGGAGAACGGACCAACTGCAGGGAGGGTGTAGAACATTCTCCTCCTCCAGTGTTTGGTGATTTTTCCATATAAAACCTTTGCTTCAAGGACACACCACTGCCGGGAAGACGGTGAGATTTCGCCACAAAAAAAAGGACCTAAGTCACTTAACCTAACCTCTCCTCCTCCTCTTCATTCAAACAACTCCTGTAGATGGAGCAGGAGTGCAGTGCCATTTGATGTTATTTACTAGACCTCTTTAGAGAGATGAAGATTATGTGGCGATATGGTGCCAGTCTTCGCCGGATGATCCCAGAACTGTGGCAAATGGGGCCACTTATCTATCTATTACTGATTTTTTAGTTGCATTCTCATGAAGCAACACTATGTAAGCAGCTGAAGCCATACCCACCACCGTATTTTGTTGATAAAGGCAAAACTTCAGTATTTGTCTGATGCAAACAGAAGTACATACGTATTTTATTTATTACCGCATTTACTTAAATGAGGATGGAACACATCGCTCATTATTTTGGTTGTTCATTTAAATTATGGACAGCTCTGAGATTTTACGGCGTCGTAAATTCCTCTGTGTCAACTGCCAACATTAAATAGCTGCAAACGCAAGTCTTTATGCATGATTTCCCACAAAGTTGTCGTTGGCTTCAGTCCAATTTTTTGAACAGAGTGTCCAACAGATTTTGACAACGGTTTGTAAACATTTTCTATGGCAGCAGCAATGCTTGCAACTGACGATCTGTACGTTGCGGTCAAGGTTAGAAGGACCTATCTTAGATTTTCAACCATATAAAGTTGGTTTTCATGGTACACTCATTATATCGAAGACTTCATTCGTTTTTCTGGTCGTTTCGATCGTTTATAAGGTTCCGTCTACAAAAATGGAACCTTTACAATTTCGGTGTGTCCGTCCGTCCATCGTGTCTGTCACACTTTTTTATCTCCGAAGTTAATAAAGATATCGGTATGAAATTTTGGAATTAGGTACTTCAGGCCTAGATGTCCTGAAGTGCCCATTCACTCAAATTTAAAAGTGGGGCCATTTGGGGGTTGCTCCAGTACAGGTAAAGTACTGAAAGGTAGAGGTTTGCTTCAACAGTTTTTTATCCAAAGTACCGTTTGGAAAATACGGAGCTCCAAAGTTTTTTTTTAATGCATCCCCCCCTGCCATTTCTAAACCAAAGTGTTTAAAAATCTGAAAAAAATCACAAAAACTTGAGTACTTTCATTTAAAACCATTTCGAGCATTCTGGACTTAATGGTTTTGGAGATATTGGCCAAAAACGGTCAACCATCGACATGGGAATTTTGAAGATCTGAAAATGCAGTTTTGAAGACCTCAGCGTAAGCATTAGGAAATGATAAATTTCAAAATATCAATTCATGTTGAAATTTTGAGATATCTAAGATTTAAAATGATGACTATTTTCATTTTCACACATAAATTTCATGCTGTGTTCGACCACTCTATTCGTTGATGAGTGTTATCTTTTCGATCTCACCCCTAAATGCCCAATAGAAATGAACACACACACCGCAAGCATAAGCAGTGATTGGGTATGTGTATGATGGAAGGGATTTTCTGTGTTGGATAAACTTGGAGAATGATTGTTTGATTGGATATATGAATGAATGAATGAAGGGTTGATTTGGGTTGAAGTTAGAAGAAAATTCAACTGAAATAGTTTTGAAACAATATTTTGCGACGGAACCTTCCCCGTGCGAGTTCAGCTCGCACTTGCCCAGTTTATTTTAGTTTCAATACAATTCGGTTAGACAATTTTTTTCTTAGAGTACATTTTTTTAGCTTATATTTCTTCTTCTTTGGGTCGTACTACAATTTGAGTTGGACTTCGGTCTGGATTCTATAGCCAACACTCGGATATAGACTGCTTTTGATCTCTCACGAGTGGAAAGGACCAACAGTTTTATAGCAAAGTTTAAGGAGATTTTCTTGTCGGTTATATTCTCTGTTCATTGTCAGTGACTCATGAGAGTTGTTACCGTAGAAATGAGAGTTGCTCTGTCCTGAACCGAAAACAAAGACCATCAGAGCGACCACCGTTTATATTTTGCCTCTTTTTCTTTTGACCCTACAGTTCGGAGTGGAAGTGGGTTCCAAACCAACAAGACCTTCCAGTTAGCACGATCTTGACTAGCTTTCTCCAACTGAGAAAGGGGTGAGAGTCGTGGCGTAGTGTCTAACTGCATCTTCCTCTTCAGCTGAGTCAGTATAAAACTGTAATCCCTTGTGCAATAGTACGCTTAATACAAGTGGTTGATGTAGAACTACGCACAAGTCCACCACAAACTGTAGATCAGGCAAACGATATTGAAATCCCACTCATCGGGCATCCTTTCCTTCCACCATATCTTAGAGATGAGTTGGTGTATGCGCCCAACAAGATCACCTCCAGCTGCTCTAAAGATTTAAGCAAAAAGACAGCCTGCACCAAAAGTTTTGTTAGGTTTTAGTCTGGATATTGCTGTCTTGACCTCATCCAGAAAGGGGGAACGGAGTCCTCGTATTTTGAAAATTCTGCCTGACAGCGATACTTGTATCTTCATCGCCATCATTTCTTCATAGTTTTGCCGAATGATTCTTCCGAATTCCCAGTATCGACTACGATTCTACTGTCGCCCATCCTCTATACTTAAATGATTCAACAGCCCCTTGAATCAGACGTCCTTCTAATGTTCTTCTGACGAGGAGCCAAATCAGTTGCAACAAACAATAGCCAGAGGGTTATAACCTTGATAATTGGAAATCTTGTAAATTGAAAGTTATTCTTGTAGCATAAGTTTGAGAGGCTTAACTGATACCTTCCACTTTATAAAAAATAATGCAAGCGGAACCAGAAGGGCTTCTAAGAAAAGTAAGCATGTTGGGCCGAAGAATAGTGGGAAATTTGTCGCAAGCTGGGAAGAACCTCCAAAGTCGCAAACTTATTTAGTTTTTGGATCAGAAGACCAGCTCCTGAGCTCGTCCATGACTCACATGCAGACGTGTCTTGTCGTCGGTGTATACCCGGTGACATGTCGGGTGCGACACATCTTCCTCTACTTGAAACAAATGTCTACATCAATCGCACATCCTCCCCCTACGCGCCGCTAACCGCAAAATGTTTCCATCACTCTCATTACCATAATCAGATTCCATCCGCTCAGTTATGCCGTACATTATCCTGTCGCCTCAATTAGAATTCCCTTCACGTCCTCTCGTCCTCCCACATGAACACACCCAAGCGGGGAGGCAACTTGTTGCGCCCAAGATATCCGATAAACGTAAGTGGGTAGCAGGCACTCCTCTAACTTGCTTACGTGCATGCAACCCCTCCCACCAGTCGGCACATCCTTGCAAGAGGGCGGAAGAACCTTGAATGTGCCTTTCCACCTTTGAATCTGCCTCCCTCCTCAGGCATTGTTTAGAAAATACCCTCTCCTCTCAGAGGCGCACTCGAGTGTCAACTCAAAACCACAAGTGGATGGGGTTGACGCAGGCGATAGATTTAAATTTAAATTCAAGAATTTGCTGCACCCTCTCTCACACCTTTTCTCGTTTCAGGATTCAGTCTGCGGCCATTGAAACTGCATGCGGACTCCATCATGCTCATCTCGTATCCCGGCGAGCTCTTCATGCGGGTGCTCAAGCTGATGATCCTGCCGCTGGTCATCTCGAGCCTGATCGCCGGTTCGGCCAGTCTCAACGCTCGCATGAACGGAAAGATCGCCCTCAGGACCCTGGTGTACTTTGCAACCACGTCGTTCTTCAATGCGATTCTTGGCATCGGCCTGGTGCTGCTGATACATCCGGGCGATCCGGGAATGCACAACACATCGGACCGGTCGGCTGACAACCGCGCGGCTAATCTCTTGGACAGCCTCTTGGACTTGGGCCGGTAAGTAGTCGCGAGTGTGTGTGTGTGTGATGTGCACCTGTTCGGTGATCCATTGTTTTGTGATTTTTTTTTTCGGTTGACGGCGAATATTTAGTCACTTTCAAGTCGTTTCCGGTTCGAGTAGTCACGCGCCAGAAATTTTAATTATTTCCCTCTTTAAAATTGCGAACAGTGCTGCCAAATGCATTAGGCTTTTGGCAGAGCGCATGGGAATTTATTTTCAAGAGTGAATCACAAGTGCCACGATAGGGGGTTTTTGCCGAACAGGAAGAAGAAAATAAAAACCAAAGAGTTCATTTTATGAAAATTTATTTAGATTCGAACATTTTTATAAGGCGCCTTTAACTGGGTGCATGATTAGAGTCAGAAATTGGTCGGGGGTCACAGTGCTGTACGGGATCTGGGGAGTTGCTTCGTGGCGCCGTCCAGGATCTCGGGAGCTGCTTCTCGGCGCCTAGTTCCTGCCTGTTTTCCAGGTGATGTGGATGGAGTAGTTCTTTTCCTGGTACTGCTCCATCAACTTCTTCTTGATGTGGAAGGCCTTCTTCAAAAGAACCTTGTGGGCGGCCTGAGCCGGAGAGCTATACTTCCGCGATGAAAATCTCTCCGCCCCAAAGATGTAGTCCGCTTTTATTGTGACTGGAGCGATTTTCGGGGCGCTTGGATCGTTGGGAGTAACCTGGACATCGAAGTAAACTTCGTTGTAATTGTTGAACTCTGCGGTGCTTTCGCTTGCTCGGTAGGAAGCCTCCATGCACTCGTGATAGAAGAGATTGAACTCGGCTGTTGACTTGGCCATGACGATGATTTATGTATCTGCGATGATAGAACTTACTCAACTGATGTAGTGCTTCGAATGATGACTTTGGTGTTTTTGACTCGGTTTAAATAGCATCCTTCGCAGGTAGAAAGTAATTAGGACGGGAAAGTGTTTTGGAAGGGTCGCCATTTGCTCTGGAAGAGCTATAAACAACGCGGAGGGGCTATAAACAGCTTAGATGCTAGGGATTAGAGTGCTAATGTATATTTCTCAGAACTTCGTCTCATCGTTCTGGATATTTATTGAGTCATCGGTGTTTCCAAAATTGAAGGGAAGTTTTTAGAAATACTTGAAATTTTTTGTGTGAATTTTTGATGGTCCTTTTGAGCGATTTTAACGCTCCCTTTCTGTGTATTCACAATGGGCCCTATGGCCTCCGAGTGGAATTGATGCTTTAACCATCACACTCCCCTTCCTTCTGTGTGGAAAAGTGGGATGTTGGTTGAGGCCCAGATCCCCCTCCGGCTGCGGCTCCATGCAAAGAAGGAGAGGAAGGAAAAAAGTGGTTTCAAAACCAAGCAACACATGTAGAGCTGACACATCACTGGCTGTAGCTGTAGACGCTTGCTTGGAAAACAAGGAAAACAAGCCGACAAGGAAAACAAGCCGCCTTGATCTGGTTGACTTGACTGGTCCATTGCACTGACAGGTAGCAACCTACTCCAGTTAATTGCCGTTAATTTTATCCCAATGTCAAATGGTGAATGGACCAGATTCGATTTCACTGGGATTCGAACCTGAGACCCATCGAAGTTGGGGCAGGCACTTAACCAACTGCGCCATCCAGTCGTATATCCATAGACCTTTCCTCTTATGGCGCTACAGTTCGGGATGGACCTGGGACTCAACCAAAAAGCCTCTCTAGCTGGCACAATCTGTAGCCAGCTGCTTCCAATTACGCACACCAAGTTGACTTAGGCCCTTCTCCACTTCTGTACGCCAACGGTTTCGTGGGCGTCCTTTATTGCATTGCCCCACCGGCTCAGAGTCAAAGATGACCATAGACCTTTGACAGAATGTTTCATTCGTTTTCATGCGGACAGTCTTGATTCGAGGTTGAACCAAATACTGATCGACCAATAACCCAAAATCTGGATGAAAAAGTCTAAGCTAAACAGACACATCAGGACTGTCTTTACTTTCGTAGAGTGTCCTCGCTCCATACAAATTTGACCACTAGATTTCCTTCAACTCTTAGCTCAAAGCCGAATAAAGAAAAAAGATCGGCTTAGAAATTCCGCATGAATTGAGAAAGAAAAACTTGATGTCCCGATGAAAATCTCGAGGCATTTTTGAAATGATCGATGGTCACATACGACAATCGGAAGAGTGAAAATCGTGTCCAGAGAATTCTGAGTCCTTTAGTTTGGTGTTCTTCGAGACTAGATATGGCCATGTGTGTACAGCCTTGGCCAAATGTATTAGTCACCCTTTAAAATTCGTTATATCCTCAAAAAATGATCTGATCTGATCCAAATTTCAACTGAAATCCTTATTCTTTCTCGTTTCAGAAACGTTTTTCCGGACAACCTGTTCCAAGCCGCATTTCAGCAAGCTCACACCGTCTACGTTCCCAAGCCGTCGATCCTGCAAAGCTTCAACGAAACCCTCAATGAAACCCTAACCGATGCGGCAGACGACACCGATCAAGCGCCCGAATCGGAGCTCGTCCGTGTCGTCCAATACCGACCGGGAACCAACACCCTGGGCATTGTGTTCTTCTGCCTTGTCTTTGGCACCCTCCTCGGAACAATCGGCAGCAAGGGCCAAGTGGTCATCGATTTCTTCTCGGCCGTCTTCGAGGTTGTAATGAAGATGGTCACCTGTGTGATGTGGCTAACACCGGTCGGCATCAGTTCGGTGATCGCCGGAAAGATCCTCGGCGTCAACGATCTCAATCTGGTGATGGCACAACTGATGTGGTTCATCATAACCGTTGCGATTGGAGTCCTCATCTATCAGTTCATCGTCATGCAACTCATTTACTTTGTATTCCTGCGTCGTAATCCGTTCAAGTTCTACTGCGGACTCATTCATGCGATGCTCACCGCATTTGCGACAGCGTCAACGTAAGCGTATTTTCTTATTTTGTCTTGTCTTGTATAGCTTTAGCGCTCTCTGAGCGCCTTGGTAAGAATCAAATTCAATCTTTCTAAATTGAAATAATTACCATTCTATGTGTGTGTGCGGGGGCCCACCAAAAACACCACCACCACCGCCGCCTTGAATCCCTTCACAAAAACACAAATGTTTTCTCTGAAAATGTTGTTCTCTCACAAACAAAAAAAAAAAACAAAAATCTCAATCAAAACGCAAAAACGAAAATCAAACGCGTGACGGATCGATGACCATGCGAGAGTAGTGCTGCAGCGCTTCCCATTACATTCCGTTGTATGAATGACAAGCTGCGTGTGGATCAGAGGATCACCAGATTCGTGCTACCGATCGGCTGCAACATCAATATGGACGGCACGGCTCTGTTCATATCGATCGCGTCCATATTCATCGCTCAGATGAGTGGCATGACCCTCGGCTTTGGTGAGCTGGTGACCGTTCTGCTGACTTCGACTGCGGCTTCAATGAGTTCGGCTAGTGTGCCCAGTGCTGCGCTCGTTCTGCTGCTGGTGGTGCTCTCGGCGATCGATGCTCCCGTGCAGGATGTCACCTTGCTGTTTGCTGTCGACTGGTTTGTGTAAGTATTAATTTTGTAGTTTTTTAAGAACTTGAGATTTTTGGGCGGGGTTCGGAAACTATATTCGGCATTGATCACTTTTTAAGACGACCGATTTTTTGACATTTCGCCTCGTTTTTTATTGAAACTCAAAATTGTTAAGTCCTTTTTGAAACACCCTGTATTTAGACTTTCGATCACAAATCCATCCCTTCCACTTAACAATTTGAATTCCCCAAAAAGAAAATCCAACTCCCTACACGAAAAACGTGCACCTCTTGTAAAAATTGTGCGTGATGCACGAGAGTTGAATGAGATGAAAGATCAGCATGACGTAGAGTGATCCCTCTCGCACGAGGTCCCCATAGTCACCCTTCATAATCCCGAAGCCGTACCCGAAAAGTGTGAGGACAATCCGAAGGAACAGCATCGACACGTTGAAACCGATCGAGTTCAGGAGGGAATCGTGATCTTCCTTCAAAAGCAAACCGCTTTCAGTTCAAAAATGTTCCCTGAGTCTGAATAACTTACCGTTACGACGTCATAGAGTAACGTCAGATTTGAGTACATCGATATCGCCTTCGTGATCAGACTAATGTCGTGGAAGTTGATTTTCAAATACTTCAGGATGACAACCTCATCCATCGTGAAGTGCTTGTTGTCCTTCCCCATCTTCGGCGGTATGAGACACAGTCGGAAGATCTGCCAGCTTCCCAGGATCTTCAGAAGAGAGTGGTGAATTTGAGAGGTGATGACATGCAGGTCTCTTACCAAAAGTGCAACAGTTGTCAAGCAAAAGAATATCTTTCGCCAGTGCGGGAATGTGCTCGGCGAATCGCATTGCTTCGCAATCAGTGAGATCTTCAGGAACTCCCTCCAAGCACTCGGATTCTCTGGCATCGCGCAAGAAATCGGGTGGAATATAAAATTCATTGCAAGTAATTTCGATGTTTTTGGAAGTTTTCTTTACACATCTGCAAGAACGAAGGGAGTTACCACCAAAAGCGAGTGATCGCTTTCAATGAACTAACTAATTTTGTTGTTTCTTGACAAATTTCTCGTTGATAGTTTTTTTGGAACATTTGTCAAATTGACTACAAATCCAGTGAAACGATGTGGAGCTGGTGCACAGTATTGATAGGGAACGGATCTAGTACTAGATTAAAAGCGAAGTCAACGGTCAAATAAAAGAAGCAATTGAGTTTCCCATTTGAAGTGGACTTCCCCTTCTGGTTTTACACTTTCAAAATTGTCTCACTTGAATTTGATTCAAGCCAAACGGCCAATTTTGGCCAAAAACAGTCCTTCAAAAATGGTACGAGCGCCAAAAAAATACGGTCCAATTACACCTCCTCCGCCGTGAAATCCACACATTTTGTGGATGCAATGGAGTCTCTTGAAGCATAAGTGGGTTTTTTACTGTCCACAAATGCATATTTTGGTTGTTGATTGACAAAGCCATTGTGAGTGAACCACAATACTGCGTTGGTGCTACCGTCGGGGTGACGTTTAACTTTCAGCAGAAGCAATACAATCGAACAGTCAAAAACATTTCGTTGCGCTAGCGATCTTATGTTTGTCGAAAAATGAGAACAACATAAACAACGCACTCTTTCGCGTTGTTAGCGTGCGTTTTGACACGTCCCACTCAAACTAAGAGTTCTGACATTTCGTTGTAAAATTTGAGCTGATAAATTTGGATAACATGCCTGACGGACTACATGTGTTAAGGTAGCCCTAAACGACGCTCGCCGAACTTGCTCGTTTGCGTTATCCCCTGCACAGCGAACACATTTGGCGAACATTAATTTCGTGTTGTTTCTTCAAACTGTCAACATGTGTGATAGGGAAGCGCCAGTAGTGAATTTCTCGATAAAATCGTGGCCAACTGTTGACATTGTTCCCAATCCGCGGTATGCACTCGGCGACGTTCACAGCAAAAATAAGATTTGCTCGCGAACATAGCCCTACACGGCGAACGTCAAAGCCAACGCACACGACAAAATCGAAATTATTCGCCAACCAGCCCATACATGACGAAAATGCGGCGAGCACGAGCAAGTTCAGCGAGCATGTTCGTCGTTTAAGTCTACCTTTACGCAAAAACGTTAGCACCAACGCAGTATTATGTCTCCAGCCAAAAATAAGTTTCATCGCTGAAGATGATTTTTGGAAGAAATTTAGGATTTTCCTCGAGCTTTTGCAGAGGTCAATTGCAGAAGTTTCGGCCCTTAAAATGATCAAGAGGCTTCAGTTCTTGCGTTGATTTGGTGTTATAAGGGCCTAGACCAAGATTTTTACACGAAATTTGCCACGAAGTGAACTGAAAGATTCCCAACTTCCAGTGAACACTGTGGAGTCGAGTAATTTGGCTATTTTTGAATTGATCATTCAGTAGAGAATGTGTGACTCGAATTTATCCTCTATAGCATGCACGTACAATTGTTACGGTTGTAAATTAGAGTTGGCGCCCCTATTTTGAATTTCGCTAGTACGAGTAGTTTCTAAAAATTTCCTAACTATGCTTGTTTATGAACTTCACCGTGGTAAAAATGTAAACCTTGACATTTTGACAATGACATATAAAAATTGTCTAGAAAAAGCTTCTCAATCTCGCCGTTCGGAGTTGGCATTATGGCTGAAACACAACAGTGCGTTGCGCTAGTCGACTTCATGTTACGGAGGGTGTGCGTTGACGCACTGCGTTAGTCAGCGGTTCCCTCGCTCTCTCAAATACCAAATGAAAAACATTCCGTCAACCGTTTTTATTTCTAAAATGTTAAATCAAAAAATATTCTGGTTAAACAATTGAACGTTGAAGAAATTAATTGCATTAACGTTAAAACCTTACGTTAAACGTTAAAATATTTTAAAAAAAATGCTTCTTGTTGCTAATTTGGCGTATTCATGCTTTCAAGCATATACGGATTTCAAACAAGTTTTGTCGTTAAAATAATTTTAGTCAGCTGTTTTCATGTCTCAAATGTCAGTTGCCACAAAATGTTCTCAATTCGGGAAGCATTTCTCAATTTCGCTCTCACAACGCATCCCTCTGTCAAAAAAATATCCAACATATTGAATAATGACGTGCGTTGGGATTACGTTTTACGTTTTATTATGATCCTCTCATCTCTCTCATTTTTCACTTACGTAGGTCGACGCAGTATTTCGTGTATATCCATTGAATTGTGTGCATTGAAAGACAACGCTGACGCTGACGCACTGTTGTGTTTCAGCCATTAAACTGTGTTTCAGCATTCTACTCTTGCAGGATAGTTGATCGATTTTTTATATTGATGTACTCCAAGGGTGGAATTTAATCCCTGAACTCCAATTGTCCCGTATGATGAGTTTTGGTCTACGAATTATCTCTTTTAGTCTAGTGCTGCTTGGGAAACCAGCACTTTCACATACAGCAGAAGGTCTGGAGTCTAATAAATGCAGATCTCTGGATCGGTCCAAGTCTTTTAGAATTATAAATTTCTTCGTTGAGTATCATTAAAATTTAACACATTCTTTCGTCTCACGTGTTACTTCTTTACGAACAACGATACGGATAACAAATAATTCCCATAAAAAATGTAAGAGCAGTTTTGATAGATGGAAATCGATGATAGTCTGGAACACGATGACTTCTACCATCAAGGCTTTATATTGCCTCTAGCATTTCGCAGTTTCATCACCTTTTCGATCTTCGAAATTGCTCGAACCACAAGGAAAAAATTCAAAATATCATCCAAAGTTTGCTAAAAAAAGACAACTGGATGGCGGAGTTGGTTAAGTGCCTGCCCCAAGTTTGAGGGGTCCCAGGTTCGAATCCCAGTGAAATCGAATCTGGTCCAGTCACCAGGATCAAATTAACGGCACTGGAGTAGGTTGCTATCTGGCAGTACAATGGATCAGTTTTGAGTCTGAGTGCTCCAGTAGTGTTTCAAAAATCCTCCGAAAAAAAACTCTTGCTAAAAAAAACTTCAGTCTGGCAATGCTGATTCTTAATCAAATAGCATCAAGGCATCTTCCAGTTTCCCCCTAACCTTAAAATTTTAAAACCGATTGAATTTGTCTTTATTTCAAATTTCATCCAAATCCATTGATCTTCAAATTTTCAGCGATCGAATGCGCACCACAAACAACATGCTTGGCGACTGCTATGCCGCTGCGATTGTTGAGGAGCTCTCCAAGAAGGAGTTGATGGCCCTGGACGCAGCTGTTCTCTACCAGGTAAACCAATAATCTAGGTTAAACGTAGCATAAGCATGGGTATATACATGGGGGGTGGATAAGGGATGGATGCATGCAACACCTATAAAACACAAACGAATAATTTTTTTGTCTTCTCCTCGCCGTGTATTGTCGTGCAAATATGCTACCAAATTGTTTTCCGTTTCGCCCGCAGGAACTACCGGTGATCACCCCGAATGGACACATCCTCATGGATGGACAGACTGACTTAGATAGGAAATGTTCGTTACCTGATTCTGTTATCGTCGACATGAACAACGTTGTGAACTCTGTTAACCTCCACAACGGCAACACCAACAACAAGAGGGTTTAAACGCATGTAGACGTGTATACATATTGTGTGTGTTAATTTAGGACCCCACACTTAACCTGTGTCACATTGTTTGGAAATAAATCGCAAAGCGAACCAAAGTAAACACCAAAAATAGAGAATAAATTGAATTTCATCACCATCACCCATAAAGTGATCTATCAGCAAACTACTAGTACTCTAAGCCCTGTAATGCTGTTTACGTTTTGTAATAGATTTGTCCCTTGTTTCTGGTTTCGTTAGATCGTCCTTGTGATTCGGATACATATTTAACAATGAATAGATGTAGAGATACACTAGTGAATCGTAGATACATACAATATCTGTAAAGTGCATGTCAATTTTCACACCTTAGCGCATCATTTACGTACGACTTTAATTTCACACTGTTTCCACCAATTGGACGCTTGTAATGAGCAAAAGATACATATTCGAAAACCACATGTGATTTATTTAGGATGAAAATTAAAATAAACAAATAAATATATTTATGTATTAAATTAGCTTTAGTTGAGGTGTTAAATCACACATCCATGCGTAGATGTTTGTTTGCCTTGTTCACTCCGATTTCGTTGTATCTTGTATCTTAATTTATTTTTAATTTACTTCCTTATTTTTTTAAATATGTGTATATGATAGTTGTAATTATTTTATGTTTAAACTTAAATAAATAGAGAAAAAATGCAAAAAATACAACAACAGCAACAAGAAAAATAAAGTAAAAATAAATTAATTAATTAATGAAGAACCAAAAGTATTTTTATATATGTAAAAAGCAATGATAAAAAAATCGTATGTGATGTTAAAACTGATTTTTTTTACCGTATTAAATAATAAACAACAAAAAACAAAAGCAAAAATGGAATCAAACTACATTATTATAAAGCGATATGAGAAAAAAAACAAAAATTTTATATATATACATATTATTATCCATGTGAAGAGAAACAAAAAAAAAACTGAAGAAAAAACAAACGAGAAAAAATTGCCTTTTTAATTGTAAGTGCGAGTACTGTTATGAATTTGGTTTTTTCCTGTGACGACACATTTCATGAGGTTTAGTTGAAAGCAAAAGATATAATTGAACGTTTGTAAAGTTTTACAGGTCTTGCTCAATAAATATACACTTTAGAGGAAATGGGTTTTTTTCTTTTGCTGTATCTTTTGTTTTGAAAATTTGTAATGCAGGTATAGTGAATAATTATAGAAATTGTTGACTTAGTTTCTCAAGGTAAGTGGTCTTTGATTAAAGGCTTCCTAAAAATACAAAATTCCCCCTTCTACTCTCGCTCATTTTGTGGCGTAAAACTCACTTTCATACTCCCCCTGCTGTGGAAGAACTCATATATTGTCCCCATACACAAAAAATGACAAAAAAGTGAAATAAATAACTAGCGCCCAATCGCTAAACTATCTTGCATACCCAAATCTCTAAAAGCATTGTGTATGATTCAATGTTTTTTCATTCCAAATCCTTATTTTCTCCTCCCCAACGCGGCTTCCTGGAGATGATCTGGTAGGGCGCATGTACCAGCTCATCTGTAAGTTATGATCGGAGGAAAGCATACCCGATGAGTGGAATCTCCGTATCGTTTGCCCGATCCACAAGAAAGGAGACCCCTTTGACTGCGCCAACTATCGAGGGATAAGTCTCCTTAACATCGCCTATAAGATCTTCTCTGCCATTCTGTGTGAACGCATGAAACCTTTTCTGAACAAACTGATAGGTCCTTTTCAATGTGGTTTCAGGCCGGGGAAGTCTATCATAGATCAAATCTTCACACTTCCGCAGATCCTGGAGAAGACCCAACAAATGCAAATCGACACAAACCACCTATTTGTCGATTTCAAGCACGCATATGACATCGTGTATAAAGACGAGCTATATAATGCCATGTCTAGTTTTGACATTCCTGCCAAATTCGTCAGACTGAACAGGATGACGATGGAGAACTCTCTCTACTCCACCAAGGTCGGTAACGAACTCACCGAAACCTTCAATATCAAAAAAGGTTTTAGACAAGGCGACGCGCTGTCATGTGATTTCTTTAACATCGTTCTTGAGAAGATCGTGCAAAACTCACTGGCCAACACAAGAGGCACGATCTTCCAAAAGTCCGTTCAACTGCTAGACTACGCGGATGACATTGACGTGATTGGGCGAACACAGCGAGCCGTCAATGATGCGTTCGCTGGCATTGAAGCGAAAGCGGATAAAATGGGCCTGGCGGTGAACGAGGGCAAAACCAAGTATATGCTGTCATCGAGAAAGGACGCACAACATCGACGACTTGGCCAGAACGTCACCATAGGCAGCTATAACTTTGACGTAGTTAAGGACTTCGTCTACCTTGGCTCCGCTGTAAGCAGTACAAACAACATCAGTACCGAGATCGAACGCAGAATAACTCTTGCCAACCACTGTTTTTTTTTTGGGCTCAAAAGGCAATTGAGTAGCAGAGTCCTCTCTCGGAAGACCAAGCTGGCTCTATACAAGACCTTGATGATCCCAGTCCTGCTGTACGGCGCAGAGGCATGGACAATATCCCAAGCGGATGAACAGTCTCTTGGTCTTTTCGAGAGAAAAGTTCTGCGCGCGATCTTTGGTCCTGTTTGCGTTGATGGCATTTGGAGGAGAAGATTCAACCACGAACTGTATGGGCTGTTCAGAGACATGAGTCTAGCCAGGCGTCTACGGATCCAACGCCTAAGATGGCTAGGCCATGTAGAGCGTATGGACAACTTAGCTTCGGTCCGAGGAGTCTTCGACTCTGAGCCTGTGGGACAACGCAACAGAGGACGTCCAAGTACAAGGTGGCGCACACAAGTTGAGGGGGACCTCGACCGGTTTGGTGTGCGAAACTGGAGAGTAGGCTGGCGCAAGATCGTACTGGCTGGAGAGGCATATGGAGTGAGGCCCAGATCCATCTCGGACGGTAGTGCCTAAGAACAAGAAGAACCTAAGATGGTCAGATGGCACTACGTGCCTCATCACAAAACAAAATTGGCTTAGACTCGATTTAAAACGTTCACTCTATCTCGTTAGAATGAACAGCTCAGCTCTAAGGACTCTCATCAGCATTAGCACATTGGCACTCTCGCCTTAAGAATTGGTTTGACAATAAACCCTGCTAAACTAAAGGAGACGACTGGACGGCGGAGTTGGTTAAGTGCCTGCCACAAGTTCGAGGGGTCCCAGGTTCGAATCCCAGTGAAATCGAATGGTCCAATCACCACTGGCCGTTAACGGCACTGGAGTGCTACCTGGCAGATGGACCAGTTTTGAGTCTGAGTGCTCCAGTAGTGTTTCAAAAATCCTCCGAAAAAAAGGAGACTACGATTCTGAAACTTGGACCAAACTGCAGAATACATCAAAAAACTTTTCAGGGAAGAAACCACAACAACAAGACTGAACTCATTGCATCTTTAAAACATTTCGGAGCATCGAATGAAAAGGCCCTTGATTGTTTGAAAAAAGGAAAAACATTTTGCCTGGAATTTTTGAATCAGTATGCCTTGCTGGCCTTCATCAGAACTGCAGGATGTTGCCGACGTTCCCCGAAACAATTCGGATATGTTGTGAACGCCCCCTAAACGCGGTACAGAAAAAACAAATTAATCCCTCCATCAGGGCATCATAACAGTTGAGGTCTAGAGTCATTCAAAAACAAAGCCGGGATTAGTAAAGTCAATCTTCAGTTCGCGTTTATTCGAGCAATAAAACTGAAATCCCAAATTGCTGGACTTTTCCCAAAAGCATTAGGCAGAAAATAAATTCGAAGACTCATTAATTCCGCAATACTCAGCGACGGGATTTTCCCTTCCACTTGTTCGTTGGTCATTAACATGCAGGATATTAGCAGCTTATCCCACACATCCCTTTTGTCAAATTATTTTCCCAAGAAACAAATCATAAACGATATCTTAATTACTTTCTGCCTGCTTAGTCAAGCCATGATTTCTGTCTTGTCGCCCATCTATAAAGTCCTGTCATCGAAGACAGTCGTTCCAAAAATGGACAGCTCCTCCTCCGAAAAAAACAATTCCAACGACTCCTCAAGTGAGAGCAGCAAGGACATGGCTGTTTACAAGGAAAAGACATATCTCCGAATGTTCTTCGAAATACACATTATCCCCAAAGATCCACACGGACACAAAATTACTCCAATCACATTGAAAAAAGAGGAAAGTCTGGGACCAGACATCGAAGCATCAGACCCTGAAGAGCAGGAGCGCTTGAATTTCATAAGATACGAAACAGCCTACAATGCGCTTCTGAAACAGGCCACTGACTTGAAACACCAACTGCGCAAGGACTACAAGGGGAAGAACTACTCGATTTACATCATAAGCAAGAAGTACAAGACCTAGACGACAGTATCCGTGATAAACTCTATTCAGTTACGATTACAAATCAATTACCGCTAAAAAACAGATTTATTTTTGAATGTCAGGAAAAACTCTATTTTGCACTTATTCTCCACCCATTTCTGTTTTTCTTCAACACGAATTAAGCAGCAAACTAAAAATGTCTGGGATATACTTTTTTTTTTATAAAAATAATAAAATTTTATGAGCATTTTGAAAAGTGTTGTATTTTTCTTCTTGTTTTTCACTGGGAGATTTGTTCTGAAGAGTTTTTCGAAAAATGTGTACATAAATATTCTTCTCAGAGTGTTAGTGTCATTGACATTGAAGTGGAAGTGGTGTGTTGAAACGGATTCGAACTCAGAACCCAGAGTCGACGCACTTACCCACTGGGCCACAGTAACAGAAGATTGTTCATTTATCCGAACGTTTTCCATTTCGATAATCATTGCTTTCAAAATGTCCACAAATCCATTGGCGGAACTTTGGCGTTTCAGATTCCTGGCTTTACTCGTATGACACCAAAGGCAGAAAGCAAACAACTTGTGCGACATAAGGACGAGGCCGTTACCGCGTCGCAAGACAGAGATGGCTCTCATGGAAAGTACTATACGAGGCCAGAGCTCCCAATTTTAGCAAAGCTGTTGAGAAAAGGAATAGAAAATAAACGAAGAAGCTTGATGGCTTGGTGACATCACCATGTCCTTGGTCAGTCCCTTATTATTATTATTATGGTTGAGGGTATATTGCATCGCGATCTTTAAGATCTATTGTGCTCCCTTTCAATACCTTAGCACAATTACAATCCCCTCAAATACAGTTCTTTTTAGAGTTGTATTGAGGGTAATGTACTCCTATCTCGCATAGGTGAAGAAATCTGTTCTAGAGTATTCTCTCTAGCCAGTTTCCTTCAGGAATCTGAGAATGAGAGATGGTTTTTGTGATAGCATTTCTTCTTCTGATAGCAGCCACTTGCCCAGACATCTTTTTCTTTTCTGGGCTAGTGCCTCACAAAATCCCAGTATATGTTCTGGAATTTCATTAAATTCTCCACAAAATCTGCAGAGACCGTCTTCTGAAACACCTAGTTTCCTTAGATGCTCCCTGAGTCTGTTAGGATACGGAGGTTATTCTTGGTCATTTTGATGCATGCCTCGAATCTCTTCCGGTTATATTGCCCTACGAGTTTCTTGGCCTGCTTCATTCCACGAGCGTTATTCCCAGTTTCTATCCGGTTCCTCCTTTTTAGTTCCCTGAATTCTTCTCTGAGGAGATGGTCTCCTACAGCGCAGAATGGTTCAGGGCCTATGAAGGGTTCTGATGCGCTTTTCCTTGCCAGGGACGCGGCCATTTCATTGCCTTATATCCCCGTATGGCCAGGTATTCAGCAGAGTTTTACTCGGTTTTTCCTACTCAACTCTTTGAACCTTTGCAAGCATTCCCATACAAGTTTGGATTTGATGGTGTAGGAGTCGAGTGCCATAATAGCGGCTCGACTGTCCGACATTATTGCTTTGTCGCAGTTGGTATAATTCCTTTCAAGATTGATCTGAATGCATCTGTCTATGGCATAAATTTCCGCTTGAAATATGCTGGTACGTTTGCCTATGGATTCGAAGTATTTTGTCCTGGGTCCAAGAACTCCTGCTCCAGCTCCGTCATCAGTTCTTTATCCATCTGTATACCATTTTACCGTTTTGTCCCTTTTGATGCTGAGCTTGCTGAAAATTGAATTTCCTAATCACGTCATCCTTCGGAATGGCCAGGAGTGGTAGCTTTTTGACTAGTGCGTCGAATTGCCTCGATGTAATGCACCTGTCTTTACCTATCCCTTCTTTTGCCATTCCCATGATTGTTTTGTTTGCACACTCTGCTACCACTAGATGCAAAGGAGTCAGCTCCTCCATGACCGCAGTTGGGCAAGTTCTCATGGCTCCTGTAATACTGTAATGCCAGCCTTTGAACTTTGTTGAGTGTCTCCCTCGGTCAGTCCCTTACAAAGTTAACAAGTCTGAAGATGGCAAGAGAGTAGTGAAAGCTTGAAGCTCATCCTGAGATCAGTCAGGACTGCGGAACTTCAATCAGAGTGGGAACAAGTGGCCGATCAGCGAGAATTTTTTTCGTTGTTAAGTAACGTTAAATAGTTTAGAGTCTGAGTCAACAATCGGATAGCTACTCATGAGTGGTAAATGGAAGGAATTTTTCTTTCGAAGGCCCCATGACTCAGCTCTGCAGACCTGCTTATCGTTCAGCTTTCGGCTCCACATAGCGCGATTAGGGATTTCTTAAATTGAGCACGATTTTGGTCCTTCGAGCCGGGTGTTGTGACCCAGTTATTTCGACAAAACCGGAGTAGCAGCCGTTGCCAGGGGCGATTCTACTACGGATCTCCACCAAGATGTCGTTTGCGGAGTTTACGTTTGCCAAGAATTGGTTGACTTTGGAAGAGACGTTAATAATCCCAGTCCTGCTGTTTGGCGCACTACAATATCAAAGGTGATCTTGAGTTCTGATTGCGTTGAGGGTGAGTGGAAGGGAATATTTAACCGCAAGTCCTCCAGTGCCCAAAGAGCATGGAAAACGCCCCAAGGTTCTAAAATCCAAGCCAAATTATTTTCGAAGTAACAGCTGCTGCCGAGGGGGAATCAACATCGGGTCTCCACCAATATTTCGTTTGTGGAGCTCACGTTTCCCTCAAAGTGGTTGACTTTCTAGAAGACGTTAATGATCTCAGCCCTGTTCTTTTAGCGCATGACGATATCCAAAGCGATCTTGGATCATGATTACGTTGAGGGCGAGTGGAGGGGAAGATCTAACTGCGCGTCCACGAATCCAATGCCCAGAGAGCGTGGAAAACTCCCCAAGGTTCTAAAATCCAAGCCAAAGCCAAGCAACGGAAAACATGCACGATTGGGTTGGCACAGACAAGTAGGGAGAGACCTCAACCAATTTGTTGTGTTGGGGACAACAAGCAAGGAATCGGGACATGTAGAAGTCTGTTAGTTGGAGACCATGACCCACTTCTTCTTCTTCTTCGCAGGGCACTACGGTCCGAGGTGGATCTGAGCCTCACCCAGGACCCACTTGGACCTAAAAAAGAGAAGAAGGTGACTGACCCCTTTTTGTTAAGTCGACAAAAAAAGTTCATTGCATCGGGTTTTTTGCCTTCATGCCGAAATTAAGCCCGTTTGGGAAGTCCGGTTGCACACGGAAATGAGGCGAACTAATTATTTTGTTTTTTAAGCATATCAGTCTCAATAAAACAATTTTCTGTTACCGTCTCAACTGTTCCAAAAAACGTTCATGCAACGTGAGCGGTCGATAATTGCAAAGAGGCTAATTGCTTTTATTACCACCCCTTACAGGCAACGGTCTGCCCAGGATAAAAAGCAATTTGTCTCAAGTAATTAACTGACCCTAACTCAATGTCTACCTGATCCACTTCAGTCTCCTATAAAAATCGGGCCAAAATTTCTAAGTCTTTACTTTCGAGAAACCCAGTGACCAACACAGTCCACAGAAAACATCAAGATGTCTACACACAACGAATTATTATCCGACGAGAATTTCAAGGCCGCCGTCAACACGTACAACGAGATAATGTGTCACTTCGTGAACTTGGAACAGCGTTACTTTGGAGTGTACTTTGAAATCCACATCGATCTGGACGACCCTGAACTAGAGCCTATTCCACCAATTCTAATATACCCAAAAAACATTTACGATCCCATGATGATTGAGCGCGGGGATGATCCGTTGAACTATTTGCCAAGACTGGAGAACTATAAGAAAATGAAAAAGGGCTACAAAAAGCTTGTGAAGAAGTGCAACAAGGAAGTCGAGATACTGAGGGAGGAGATAAAGGGACGGATGTGCAAGATCAGGGTCGAGAAGAGGAAACATGATCCAGCATCTTCATCCAGTAGTCCCTTTGCTAGTGAACATTTACCTAGTCCTTATTTGTCCCAAGAGTGGAAATAATTTCAATAAAAATTTAAAAAGAAACCACTCATTGTTTTACTTTCTCTAAAGTTTTGACATTCTTGAGAAGAAGGCAAAAAACCCTCCTCTTAAATGGTTATTTGCAGCTTCCTGTACATCGTTAAGGAAGTGTTATGTGGCTCAGATGGTGTCAACTTGTCTCTGCTCGCATCAGCTGAATACCATTAATTTCTTAAATCTACTTGCCAAGGCATAATGTCAAAACACCTCTCTTTCTCGTGCTCCTCCTTCTGACAAGCCCGTGCTCTTCCCTTCTTTTCTGTTCGTAAAGCTCATGAACCTGCCCGCACTCGTCGTCAAACCAGTTTTTTTTTTGGGTGGCGTTCTAATATCCAGCACGTCAGAGGCAGCTTCTCTGGTTCCTTTTGACAACGTTTCCACTCCTCTTCAATTGTTTCGCCTGCCAGAATTGGATAAGAGTTTCAGGTGGACTCGATCGGCAAAGTTCCTGTTGCGACTGTAGCTTTTCGACGTCAAACCGTGGTTGTCTTCCTCGACTCCGTTGTTCTCTCGATATCCGTGACCTTACTTTGGCTACAACAATGGTACAAGTCGAAGTTGGCGCCTTGGAACGTTCGGATATCAAGAATACTAGAGGAGTGTCTGGCATCGATCGCAATCTGGTTGACGGTTGATTGATCAGAGGACGGCCAGATACCTTTATGGGAACCGCTTGCTAGCTACAGAGAGGTTCCGCCAAGTGGCAAAGTCTAGCAGCCTGAGTCCGTTTTCGGACGTGGTGTCGTACAGGCTGTGTTACCCGATGGCTCTAGCAAGGATGCCCTCTTTACCCAGCATAGCGCCAAGATCTCCTAGAACGACCTTAGTGTCGTAGGTGGGGCATTGGCCGTATATTCTTTCTGGGAGATTATAGAAGTCATCCATGCTATCATCTTTGTTCTCCGTTGGGGCGTAGGCGCAGTTAGGCTGATGTTGCTGAATTTAGCCTTGATGCGGATTGTTACGAGGCACTCGTTTACAGCTTTAGGCTTTTTGCCTAAGTCTGCCTCAAACAACAAATCCAAATCCAAATAAGCGCTGCCTTCGCAATCGCGGTAATAGACAGATAGGTCGATATGTAGGTAAGGTGGCTTCCCTCACAAGTGAAGGATTCACTAAGATCCAGGGATCCATTGCGATCCCTCTGAGTCGGCAACAAACCGCTGCTCTTGAAACCATCTTGTTTTCTGGATGAACGCCCAAATTGTCTTGATATCGTAATCGCCGTAATAGATATTCCAGTTTTTCATCCTCTTTTTGCCCGTCGCATCCCACCGCACCTCCTGGATTGCGGTAACGTCTGGTTTATAGCAATCTAGAGCCTCCGCGTGTTCATCGGCTGCACGTGGTCTGTATGACCTTACATTCCACGTCCAGAACCGAAAGTCTTTGTCCTTTTTTCGTTAACTGGGGTCGTCAACATTTGATCCGTCCGAAACAGAGGCTCGTGGTTGTCTCTGATCTCGTGAGGAAATCAACCCCACACACGGCCTCCAACTGGGAGGACAGGTGCATTTGTTTAGCCCTCGGGTCAAAGGGGTCCGGAAGGATTCAGTGTCGGTAGCATCTTGCAGGCTATGAGCGCCGCCGTTAGCCCTAAGAGAAGGGCCCATGGTCCCGAGCTTACAATGGAGAACAGGTAGTTTCTGCTGACTGGATTTTATGGATGCCGCCGTGACCAATCAGTTGATCATCATCCGCCGACGTCCTGAAGGAGCGATGAGCACGAGTAGGCTTTGTAGCCGCGCAGACGTCCCACGAGGAGTGGTTACCTCATCTTCTCTCGAAAGTACTAGCCTCCCGGATTTCACCGCGGGGAGGTAAGAGTAAAAGTCTGAATACAGAGGCTAAGTGCAGATGCTTGTATCTGCATGGTTTGCATGTCAACGCTTTGAGTCACGAGTCATTCTAGGAAGTCCACCTTACCCTTGAGCAAAGGACGAGTAAAAAAGGAGAAATTAACCGCAGAAATACTCGCCGTAGTTCTTCGAGCTCCAACGGGCCACAAGCTGTCTTCTCCCGTACCAAACCAATACTATAATCGTCACAGTCCCTATCTTTACCTTAGAGCATGGAAACTGGTCGTTTCGATCGAAAAGTACTCAGCGCCATCTTTATTCACATGCGCAGCAGTGGCAACTTGGAGAATAACGGTTCCTGATACCATCAGCATCCATCACGTCTACGAATGCATTACGATCATTCTGATACATTATTCAGGAGATTCTTGACGTACCATACCTTCAGCAATACACAACAGGCCTAATGTGACTGTTCTGTGGTCTGCCACTTACACCCTTGTAGAAATGAGGCAAATGGTTAAGTGGCCCGCTGTCCTTAAAGCAGCTAGCAGGCGTTTATTCTAGTCATCAATACACTGACCGAGGTCAAGCTTCAAATAAAAGACCGCTTATCCAACCTGTTCACCATATATTTGTGCCCCTCAAACAAGAAGGCCCACTTTAGGAATCTCCGCGTAATCGCTGTCAATTTGCAGAAAGTAGTCCCCGCGAGCGCTGAACCGATAAAAAAACATTGAACACCGAAACATTTCGACCAACACTCCTTACCTCGATGGACAGTTGACTCCCATTGGAGTCCCGGTTGTGTTCATCAGTTCCTCCTTATTTTCGAAGAAGTCTCTGTAGTCCGTCGCTCGATAGGCAAGTAGTTGCTCCGGATGAACGTTGGCGACACTTTGGGCGTAGTAAGCCCCCGACTTGAGGTGACTGCACAACTCTGTTCGAAAAAAAACCACGTCAAATTCCATACACCACAAGAGGACACTCATTACTGTTGACACTTTCTGATGGACATCCTGGTTGAATGGAAGTCCCCCCATTTGGCCAAAAGTCAGCATGAGCTACCTTCCTGGCGGTGCCCCTGCCACCGGCGTCCGTGTGGATGCCCTGAACGAATCTGGCGACATCCTTCGTCAGCGGTGGCAATATGTAGAAGTGTATCGCCGGGTTGGCCGGTTCCAAGTACGTCACCCTGACAACAAAGCCCAATAAGTGCGGTCAGGAGATGGACTCACAAACTCACCGATGTAATGTGGTGTTCCCCTCGCTTCTCATCGTGACCTGTTGAGCAATGAGACCCACGCCGTGAGCTCCCAGGGAAAATCCCACCAGATTGAACGATTCCTGGTCCACTCCAGCGGCAAATAACTCGAGAATTGAGTCAGCGAGTCTCGGAGCAATCTAGGATTCATCCATGAGTGACAAGTCCCCGGGCGCAGTCTCACTTACCCTAAACAAATTGTATTCCGCAGCCACATAGGGTCCGTTGGACAGAGCTTGCCAGTCGATTGCTAGGAAGTTCGTCGAGTTCGCCTTGTAGTAGGCCTCCACCATGATGTGCATGTTGTTCCCGGTCACGGACTCGTTGTATCCATTCATGTACAGCGTCGTCTGGTTGTGAATGAACTTTGGATGCTGTAAGACGGATGCGATCGAGTCCGGGGCGTAGGTTTGATTTTCGTTCAATGTGGGCCTAAAGTGGGACAAAATATGGGCTCACCTTGAAGGTTTTAATGAAGATCCTTGCTCACCCATAGAAGAAGATGATTTTCGCTGAGTCCAAGTCGAATGACGGCCCGTTTTGGTTTCCGACAAAGAGACCTAGGAGCAGAAAGAGATGACATTTAGGACTAGGAGAAGGTGAACTCACTCACATGGAACCACAAATAACCTGAACAAGTGACCGTACATGGTGTCGTTTGCTTTGCGCTTCAAGCTGGAGTTCGCTGGCGTCTACACTTTTATGCCCTCGCGGCAATTTAGGGGGTTTATCTGCGAAATTCGATTTAATTGGCACGACAGTTTGATTAATGTTCCAGATGATCGGAGAGGAGTTACGTAATGAGAGGTCTTTTGCCTTTCTTTTGTCTTTTTAATCTGATGCACGCACGAGAAATTGTGTAATTTAAGCTGAAAAGCGACTCAATGTCGTGCTGGGTGATCGCATGGAGATTGTCTGAGGCTCGCTAATGAGTTTTTGGCTTCCGATGGGATGCACATTCGTTACCCGTGATGTCCTTGTGATCAGGAACCCAGTCGACATTTGGCTTGTAGAGTGATTCGAAAGCGTGAGTGACGGTGGATTCGAGCGATTTGTTAACGCCGCGGCGGCACCATCTATGCGTACTCACATCTATTTTGAACAGTGCAAACGTACTTCGCCGCAGAGGTGTCCTATTTGTGCCGCGCTTTCTACTTTTGCTGCCCGTCCTAATTTTACCGCTCGTAAAATTTTTGCCTCACGACTAATTTTTGCCCTGCGTCCTAATTTTCCCCCGCGTGTCTTTTTTATCCATTTTTTACAGTACATCCCACATTTACCGCACGTTTTACTTTTGCGCGCATCCTGCTTTTGTTCCGCGTCCTGTTTTAGTCGTGGGTCCTAATTTTGTCGAACGTGCCTTAGTTTTGTCGCGCGTCCTGGTTTTCTGCGTGTCTTAGTTTTGCAGCGCGTTCTACTTTTGCCGCGTCTTCTATTTCTGCACCGTGCCCTTCATTTGCCGCCCGTCTAATTTTTCCCGCGTCCTACTTCAGCCGCGGCTCCAATTTCTGGTGCGCGTCCTACTCCGCGGGTGTTCTATTTTGTTGCACGTACTTCTTTTGCCGCGCGTCCTATTTTTGCGGAGCACTCTACGAGTATTTCTGCCTCGTGTCCTACATTAGCCGCGCCTCCTATTTGCAGCGCGTCTTACTGTTGTCGCGCCTTCTATTTCTGCCCCGCGTCCAACTTTACCCGCGCCATCTACTAATGCCGCACGTCTTACTTTTGCCGCGTGTCCTGATTTTGCCACTTGTACCACTTTTGCCACGCCTCCCTTTTCCCTCTGCGTCCTATTTTTGCCACGTGTTCTATTTTTGTCCCTATTTTTTGCGACACGCCTACTTTTGGCCCGCGTTCTACTGTTGTCGTGCCTTGGCCGCATCGACGCCGCGGCGTTTAAAAAACGCTCGTGGGCACCGCCACTGAGTCCTTCGGAACTTGATGTCTGACACGTAGGTTGACTTCACAGCCACCTGACTGCCAAACAGTCTCTTTGACTGTCAGGACCTTCGCTTGCAGGACACTTCTTTAATTTGGGGATCCGCTTATGCGGTCCGCAGGGCATGGAAGGCTACCGTGTCTCAGGCAGAGACCCTTCACGGGTCGGGAACCCGCTAAGTAAGTGAGCTTATGTGGATGCGGGGAATATACCCGCGCCTTGGAGAATTTTCTCGCGCCTTAGAAAGTTTCCATTTTCGACGCGTTCGTATAAGATTTTATTGTCGAGGTAATGACGGGGTCTTTTGACTCCCATTTTAGTGGCAAATATCAGTTTAGTGTGAAGTGTGTCTGAGTCCGAGTCCTGCTTGACGACTCAGAGGCTAGGACATGTTCCAAAGTGGATGAAAAAATTCTTGGCCTTTTCGAGAAAAAAGATCGGCCTGCGACCTTTGGTCCTGCTTGCGTTGATGACGATTGGGAGGGCAGATTCAATCAGAAACTTTACGGGCAGTACAGCGACATGAGTCTAGGTAGCCGTCTACGGATCCCAAACTTGAGCGGGCTAGGCCTGGTGGGGCGCATGGACAACGTAGTTCTGACCCGTATAATCTACGACTTCGAGCCAGTGGGAAAGCACGACGGATGATGTTCAGAAATGGAGGTGCCGTAAGCAAATGGAGAAGGACCTCAACTCCGTGATTGTACTAGCTGAAAACGCTTGTTAGTTGAAGCTCAGGTCCATCCCGGACTGTGGCGGCAGAAGACTTTAACTCACTGCATGATTGGAATTCAAAAGCCAATTACCGCGCAATTTATCGAACGATCTCAATTAACTTTGATTATCCAGCGCATCATGCAAAGTCCAAAGATTATTTTCAAAAATTATGAAAGATTATCCAATGTGAAGTGGATTTATAAAGCGCATTCTGAAGCGCTGCGGTTCACTAGCAAAACATCACTAGAAGATGGCCATACCGACCGCTCTCATAGCCGTCCTTCTTCTCGGTAAGTCCAGGCGCGATCCACCACACGACTCAGTTCTCTCTCCTTGCAGGCCTCCTCAACTCAGTGCATTCCAAGTTCTTCGACACGAACAATGTCAACATAGTCCTCTACTACGGGTGAATAGAAAAGTCGAAAGAAACGAGGGTATATCCTTTCAATCCGCTCATTTACAGCCCCTGCCGCTCGGACTCGGTGTCCTATCCACTGACGGAAGCTGAAAAAGTCCTCGACGATCCGAATTTCGACCGCATCAGCACAGTGCTCTACGTGCAGGACTACCACGAGCCACAAGTGGAGGGGTATCGACAAAACATTTTGATCGACGCCTACAGCGAACTCCAAATCTGTAATTTCCTTGTGCTTGACTGGGGCACAGGCCTGGTGCCAATTGAGGACATCAAGGATCCCGACGTAGAAATAGTACGTTCCATGCATTTGTCCAACTTGCATTTACTTGCTGCCCTTTAGCTAGTTCCAATGGTCACCGCATTCCTGATGAGGGTCTATATGCACACGGACTGGGAGGAGTTCTCCGTGGTGGCGTACGCAAGGGGAGCCGAGTTCATGGAGTACGTTGCCACGGATCTGTTCCAGAAATCGTTAATAAGGATCACAAGGTAGGGCTCCGAGATTCACTTTCCCCACTCATACCCCTTGAAACTGCAGGATCTCCCAACTGGCGCCTCAGTCCTACTACGAGAGCGAGCAGGAGAACGACAATCAGGAGGAGATCATAACGAAATTTGTTGACACCATCCACACGGACATTGGAAAGCACGAAGCCAACGTGAGCAAGGCCCATGCTGAATTCTTCCCGAATGGCGGTGTGGCTCCGCAGCCGGGATGCCCTGCGAATTCGAGTAGGCTAGGTGAGTCCCCTGGGAGTTTGAAAAATGTCATCTTCTCAACTGTCCTTGGAACGTAGATGTTTGCAGTCGACAAAGATCGCTGAAGCTGTGGGCGGAGAGCCTCCGCAGTCCGCTTGCCTTCTGCGCACTCCAGGCCGACAACTGCGAGGACTACAAGATAAGACAGACTGATTTGGAATCGGAGGTGCCAATGGGAGTTGCTTGCCCCTCATGGTAAATGCTGAAGAATTTTGAAGTTGGCACGGAATGATTTTTGTTTTTGCGCAGGGCTCGGGGAAAGTACTTCTTGGAGACTGACGCAGAGGAACCTTACGGCGAGGGATGCATGGAGGAAAACTGGAGTAACGAATCTTAAGACTTGTCAGCGAATGAATTTTTGTGGAAATAAATAAAAGTGGTTTCGTGGGGGTTTGAGAGAAAATGGTCTTGCTTTTAGTTGTCCATTCAGCCATCCCTTTTGTTGTAACAGCTTGTTTCAAGTCTTGACGGTATTTGCTGCCAGTGAGCAAGTTCCTCAGTTTCTTCAACGACCCCGAGGTAGACAAACCCCTCCTCCAAAGCTGTCGATCGTAATGTCTTGTTCCAGGCGGTGTGCGGCGGTGTCCACACAATACGCTGGACAGGATCTTGTACGCGACATTAAGCAGGAATATACCTCAATAGTTTTGCAAGAGATAGGACCTTTAGGGACTTATTCATAATTCGCTAGCGATGAAATATTGCTATTTTTCATTATTCTTTCAAATGAAAGACTTTTCAAACATTCGGAGTTTTTCGGAGTATTTTCAGAGTCGTTAAAAATATTTATTTTTCGACGTTGTCCATCTTAAGAGTTGATTTAAACACAAAAAACAGAGTTTTTCTTAACTCAAGGCTCTTTCGGAGTCGAGGAATTCGCCCAGAAGTCAGATTTAGTCAAATTTAAACATCGTTATCTTCAAGTCCGGAAAAGGGAAACACTTTTCGTCACTAGTGTTAATGCTTGATGTCATGACAATTTCACAATATCAATGAAATGAATGATCATTCGAGTTCCACGATACGGACTGGCGAACAGAAGAAACATAGTATCACGCAGTATTTTCTGTCAAAAGATAACAAGAATGCCGTGGATTTTTAACAGAAGTTGGAGAGCATGCGCTTGATCTGTATACATCCTGAAGAGTCATAAAACATCCAGTTATGCTCTCGAGATGTCCAACCATGAATGAAAGCCCTAACCAAGGACGCAGGCAGTCCCAGCGCAGGTTTAGGGCCTGAGAGTTCCGCCTCTGATCCTTGGCTTGCAAGCTCATCGGCGATCGCAGTTCCTTTGAACCACCTAAGGTTCGGCTAGGGACCCGGGCAAGTCTTAGCAAAAAATGCATTTGGACAATGAATGTCTTTTTCTGTACCGCAGCAATCATTCTTCCACATTGACTTCATTTGAGATATTCGAATTCATTTCAGATTCACCGAAATGAAGAAATAATGATACTCTTCTTTCGTTCTTCAACTTGAAGGACTCCTGGCACATTCGGAGTTTTTTCGGAGTATTTTCGGAGTCGTCAAAATTACATGATATTCACACTCCTTTTAATGAAAATAGTTCATGAAAGGTTATAAGTCTCTTTCTTCACTTATATCCATCAGCGAGCAGCCCATATGTGAGATCTTCTAGACAGCAGACACTGTTGTTTTGAATTTATGGATTTTAAGTAAGCAGACATTTCTTCGAATATTCAAGTGCAAAAGAGCACATAATTCTCAAACCTTTAGAACCTTGACAAGGAGGAATTTCACACTGAAAGCTGCAGTGCAAGCTTATTATTAAGAGGTTTAGCTTCAGACGTAGCAAGTGAATCCCTTATCAACTTACACCCTTCGAAAAACATCACACATTTCGTTTAAAAATTAATCATAAAAACTTTATTTATTCAAAAACATAACATTCATAAAAAATTAGAAAAACAATAAATACATGGACTTATGATGAAATAGACTTAAGATGATTTATCTTTTCAGTCGAGTTCTCTTCTAGAAAAAAGGTTCTTCTTTAAGTTTTCTGATCACGACGTTGTAGTACCGCTCATCGAATTGTCTTTGCAGTTTGTCGCGTGCTTCAATGGCCCGCCGCATAAGATTCTGAAGGATCTCCTTGGACTTCTGGAACTCTGCGAAGCGTTTCTCAAACTCAGCCACCGATAGAATCGGCTCATCCACGTTGCAGGGAAATCTGTATTTATTGCTTCTGATGACGATCGGCCAAACAATGGGGTACCTTGGGTCTTTTGGAAAGACGGCGACTTCAAAGTAAACGCCTTGGTATTTCATTTCAATATTTTTGAAATCGCTCATGAAGTGCTGGTAAGCTATGCGACTCAGTCTGTAGGCTTCGTCTCTCGATTGTGGCTCGTAGGAGGCTTGTGGTTGATTCATTGTTGCTGTATGAATGCGGTGATCGACAAAGAAAATGTGCTGAGACCACGAAGAAAAGACTTTATATACAGAATTGGACAGGTATACGAGACGATAATGATCGCCCTACTTCTTGGAAAGTTTTATGACCTGGGGGTGTTTCTCTTTCTTTTTTCCTTGATGAGGGAGGACTTTGTTTGTACAAAACTTTGTTGGACCAGATTTCAGGGAATTTTGTGAATTTTATTGCGATTTAACGGTGCAAGTGATCGCGGACGGAGGACAACTTGGTTCTGATGAATCCAAGCAGCGTCCCGGGAACCGTCAGCAATGAAAGACTGGAATTGTTATCCTAAAAAAATGAAATTTCCTAAAACAAAAATTTACAAAGCCATGGAGCGAGATTAATTTACGCAGCGCACGTCGCGCGAAGCTATTACTTTGAGAAACTACCGTGCTTTCTTTTGCCACAGGGTGTTTGCCTGTTTTTACGAAATTTATCAACATTTTCAGTCCTTTCAGTGGCTTAAATTCGTCGTAATGTGTACTGGCGTAAACGCTAGCCTGCGTCTTTAAATATCTGTGTCATTTCATTGACTTGTAGTGCGAAAACTTCCCAGCCCAATATTTCCCACTCACTACAATCTGCAGACATTTAAAACGAATGTGCACAGGTACCTCCTCTCCCTTTCTCCCTCTATACCAACGGCCCGTGCTGGGTCTTGATTCCGGACACTTAAGGGTAGTCGTAACCCCTTTGCACGCGCAAATTATAAAAAAAAAGTTTTGGTTACTATAGCTCAGTTTCGCAGACCATTAAATCATCAGTTGCCGCGTGAATATGATTGTGGTTATGTCGTTCCGCCTTCGAGTGGATCAGCAACTCTCACTAAACTAATTTATACTATTCTCTAAAACCTGTAAATAACAATAGAGTCAGTAACTTGAAGCGGATTTCTTTATTTATTTCCCACGAAGATACAAAAATCCTGAAAGTCGTATACAGTCACGTTCGTGGTCCATCCGAAAGCCGTTTAACATCCCTTGCCGAACGGCGCGTCAGCGTTGGTGTCCAAGAAATATTTATCCCTTGCACTGGAAGAATCGACAAGGCTGTAGATTCAATCCTGACTTTCTCCAAGACTCACCTTGAAGGACATCCTCGGCCCATGAGGATTGGTTCCCCCAATTGATCCTTATCCTTCTTCTCGAACTCATCGTAGCTCTTGGCCTTGTAACCGCAGAATGCATGTTCGTTGTTGACGCTCTCGGCATAGAATCTGAATGCTCTGCGTCGACTGCACAATCCTGCACATTCAGCAAACTGCATGTAAGTCCACATCATTCACCACAGAGGCACAGGCAACTTACCCTCCTTTGGACATCCCGGTTGAGGGGCCGTTCCGCCGTTGGGGTAGAAGTCGACATGGGCTCTACTGTAGTTGGACCCTTGATCGCCAATGTCGGTGTGTATTGCATCAATGAATACCGTGATGAGGTCCTTGTCCTCGTTCACCTGTTTGCCTTCCACAATGAGCTCTTGTGGTGGTGCCAGAGTTGTGGTCCTACAAGGAAGAAGGCATTATTCCTTGAAGGGGTGGGGACTGTTTCAAGACTCACCTATGAATTCGCAGTTTAGTTTTCCTGAAAGCATCGTGCACTACATTCGATATGAATTCAACTCCCTTGGCGTAGGCCAACACGTGGAAGGCGTCCCAATCTATCAGCTCATGCATCTTGATGAGCCAGTCCGAGCTCATTGGAACCAACTAAAACGAGGATTTTTTGAATTTGAACACCTCGTGAGACAATGTACCCACCGCCGGAAGATATGGATCCTTCACTTTGTCCGCGGACACGACTGGTGCGCCCCAGTCGATGAACAGCATGTTCACATCGCCCGACTGCAGGTAGGAGTCAATAGTGTACTGAGTCTGGTATCCCTCGAGTTGTGGCTCATAGTAGTCGGGGACGAACCAGACGGTCTTCTTGTGGTTGAACTTTGGATGGGTAACGACTTCTTCAGCGGATGAGAGCGGGTAGGCCACGGCGTCGTCGAATGAAGGCCTGTGGACGAAAGGTTAGCAGCGATCTGAGCTGGACACACACTTACCCATAGTGGAAGACTATTTTGCAATCCGCCGGATCGATGTACTCAGACCGAGCCGGGAGGAGAAAGTCTGGGAGAGAGAGAGTGTTAGCAACCGAAAGTCAGTTTAAAGAGGGACTTACTGGAGAAGGCGATGAGTTGCAGTGCGATGAACAGCATCATCTCGGAACAGGAGTGGATATTGAACTGTATCCAGAAATCAGTTTGTTTTATAAGTAAATTCCTATCCGACATCGAGTTTTTAAGTGGAGTCCACTGAAATCAGTAAACAAATTTTGCGATGACAGATAATCGGCTTAATGAACGGGCTTACAGAAACAATTTAGATTGCATGCGAGATCCTCCGGCAATCCATAGCCGATTGGGGATAATTAACTATTAATTGCGAGTATTTATGAGGTTTTTTTCCTGAATTATTTTTCAGATCTCGCTAGGGGATGTGTTCGATAAGAAGATGTGACGTCCAGGACATGAGTAAATACAAAGACGGATGCAGACATAGGAAGCTCTTCAAGAGAGGTCCAAGTTTAGTCCCAAATTTTTAATATTTTTCTGCTTTCTTGACAAAAATTTTGAAAAATATTTACACTTCCCCACGAGTGATTGCTGTAGGCACTGTATTTAACAACAAATAGCCGTCCAAGTAAATCAGTCTCAAATCACACAGGTAAACTGACAATTTAATAAACTGGGCAAGTGCGAGTTGTACTCGCACGGGGAAGGTTCCGTCGCATAATATTGATGGATGATTTCTGAATATCAAACTACGTTTCCAAACTATTTCAGTTGAATTTTCTTCTAACTTCAACCCAAATCAACCATTTATTCATAAGTTCATACATCCAAACAAACAAATGTTCATCCCTACATATACCTATATCTCTATCCAAGTTTATCCAACACAGAAAATCCCTTCGATCATACACATACCCAATCACTGCTCATGCCTGCGGTGTGTGTGTGTTCATTTCTGTTGGGCATTTAGGGGTGAGATCGAAAAGATAACGCTCATCAACGAATAGAGTGCCCGAACACAGCATGAAACTATGTGTGAAAATGAAAATTGTTCTTATTTTAAATCTTAGATATCTCAAAATTTCAACATAAATCGATATTTTGAAATTAATCATTCCTTAATGCTTACGCTGAGGTCTTCAAAACTGCGTTTTCAGATCTCCAAAATTCGCATGTCGATGATTGACCGTTTTTGGCCAATATCTCCAAAACCATTAGGGCCAAAATGCACGCAATGGTTTTAAATGAGAGTACTCAATGAAGCGAAGTTTTTGTGATTTTTTCAGATTTTTAAACACTGGTTTAGAAATGGCATTTAAAAAAACTTTGGAGCTCCATATTTTCCAAACGGTATTTTGGATAAAAAAGTATTGAAAGAAACCTCCACCTCGTTTTGAAAGATCTGTCGATTGATATATATTTCGATGGGGTGCGACAATTTTTCAAAATTAATGTCAACTTCACCTGTACTGGAGCAACCCCCAAATGGCCCCACTTTTGAAAATCGCTGCATGGGCAATGACATCTAGGTCTAAAGTACCTAATTCCATGCCGATATCTTCATAAACTTCGGATATAAAAAAGTGTGACAGACACGACGGACGGACGGACACACCGAAATTATAAAGGTTCCGTTTTTGTAGACGGAACCTTAAAAACCAGCTAGACAAAGAGCTGCATCTCAGGAAAATTCACTAATTCACGCTGCGAAGAAAAATCTTTCTACTTTAAAGAATTAACTATGATTGCCTTTCCTGACCTCGATGGAAGCTTTAACATCGTCTACCCAAATTCTATTACAAATGCGCTAGTGAGTCTTGACGCGGATGCAGCACCGACTCACAAACTGCTTCCTAGGAAGAAAATCAATGCATAGCTGGGATTTGCCACTTCTACAAGATTTGCCAGCCGTGGAGCACCACAAGTTGGAGTTTTATCCCCCCTGCTTTTCAAAAATTGTTCTCAACGAACTCTTGTTGTTGCTAGAAGAGGCAGGGAGCAAGGTGATCCCTTATGCGGATGACAATGCCATCTCGAGCAAACTCTGGTCTATATTAGGGATTTAGAGCAAACTTTGTTATTCAATTTTGTTTGTTGAATTACTGTTTCACTAAACAAAAAAAAGAATTGTTGAGTAACGAAAATCTTTATTTAGACCTTTACAATTTTTTCTGCTAAGTGGAAAAGATGATATCCGTCAAGTGGCTGCCGCCAGATACACATTTGTGCCCGTTTTATCCCATATTCCATGACTTTCCAGAAGATTTCCGGTGATAACTTTTCGCAGTCCTGTCAAATATTCTCTTTAAGGGCTGCGTTTTTCTGAGGCTCGTCGGCATATACCCGCGACTGCAAGTAGCCCCAAAGAAAGAAGTCTGGGATGGTTAAAACGGGCGATCTTGCCGGTCATGTCAAATCGTCAAAACGGGAGATTAGGCGATCAGGAAAGGCTTCCTTCACAATATGCATTGTGGCTCGTGCTCTGTGTGCGCTCATCGAATTCCGGCGGTAAGAAGTCGTTTATCATGGCCCGTTGCGTGGCCCGTCGTCTGGTTGATGTTTCTTCGTTCTCAGCGACATCGGTAGCCACAGCCGCGATATTTTCGGTCAAACGACTAGTCTGGTGGCGGCCACCCCCTGCATGGTCTCCTGTGGTTCCAGTCTGTTCGAATCAAGTAGCTAAGCAAAGGAATGTTTGCCCAGTTGGGGCGAAAGGATTAAGAAATCGAAGTCGAAATTCACGCTGCGCTAACACCATCGACGGATTATTGGTCAAAAATTCGACACAATTATTCCACGCTCTTGCGGAGTATAGCTCCCCATTGCTTATCTGTTTGCTGTCTAGTTCACAAATGTCAAATATGCTTGACGTACTACGCCATTTGCAAAAATTATAACATTTTCGATAGGATGATGCGCCACCTTGTACTTTCAAAGTGTATCAGACAAAAAGGTTTACACCTTAACGCTCAACAGAAAACGATTGGATGGAGCAGATGTCTGCCCTAGGTTAGAAGGTCATGCAGTCTGGCTGTTCGATACGACATAGACGCGAGCACAGTTGTCCCTCTCATGCAGATTTCTATGGCTTTAACTTTCGTTTGGAAGATGGCAAGAAAGAAACCCGATCCTAATGTACAGAGTGGTCCCCTCGTGTCCCACTTTAGACAAAAATGGTGTGTATGGGTAATTTAAGGAAACATAAGGGAAGCACCGTGGCGGTGTGGGTTCGTGCGTTGACCCATAGGCACTAGACTTTCAAGTCTAGGTTCGAATCCCAGTTCAGACAAACGTTGTCTTTAATCTGACCCCTTTCAAAGTGAAGATCTGCTATTTTGTAGCAAACTATTGACGGAATAGTTGTTTATCCCCCATTCAGCCATAAATTGCTGCTCTATCTCTCAAACAATCTAAATTATATCTAAAGTCCCCTTCATTAGGCCCCATTATTTACTCATCGATTACCCGCAAATGTATTTCCCGGTGTAAGTGGACTCCACTTAAAGCCTCGATGTCGGATAGGAATTTACTTATAAAACAAACTGATTTCTGGATACAACTCAATCTCCACTCCTGTTCCGAGATGATGCTGTTCATCGCACTTCAACTCATCGCCTTCTCCAGTAAGTCGCTCTTCAAACTGACTGTCAGTTGCTAACAGTCTCTCTCTCTCTGCCAGACTTCCTCTTCCCGGCTCGGTCTGAGTACATCGATCCGACGGATTGCAAAATAGTCTTCCACTATGGGTAAGTGTGTGTCCAGCTCAGATCGCTCCTAACCTTTCGTCCACAGACCTTCATTTGACGACGCCGTGTCCTATCCGCTCTCGTCCGCTGAAGAAGTCGTTACCCATCCAAAGTTCAACCACAAGAAGACCGTCTGGTTCGTCCCCGACTACTATGAGCCACAACTCGAGGGATACCAGACTCAGTACACTATTGACTCCTACCTGCAGTCGGGCGATGTGAACATGCTGTTCATCGACTGGGGCGCACCAGTCGTGTCCGCGGACAAAGTGAAGGATCCATATCTTCCGGCGGTGGGTACATTGTCTCACGAGGTGTTCAAATTCAAAAAATCCTCGTTTTAGTTGGTTCCAATGAGCTCGGACTGGCTCATCAAGATGCATGAGCTGATAGATTGGGACGCCTTCCACGTGTTGGCCTACGCCAAGGGAGCTGAATTCATAGGAAATGTTGCTACTGACATGTTTAGAAAAACTCACTTCCGGATTCATAGGTGAGCCTTGCAACAGCTGCCACCTCTCCACGAAATTATGGCGTCTCTCCCGTAGAACCACACAATTGGCGCCCCCTCAAAAGTTCATCGTGGAAGGCAAACAGGTGAATGAGGACAAGGATCTCATCACCGTATTCATTGATGCAATACACACCGACATTGGCGATCAAGGGTCCAACTACAGTAGAGCCCATGTCGACTTCTACCCGAACGGCGGAACGGCCCCTCAACCGGGATGTCCAAAGGAGGGTAAGTTGCCTGTGCCTCTGTGGTGAGTGATGTCGACTTACATGCAGTTTGGTGAATGTGCAGGATTGTGCAGTCGACGCAGAGCATTCAGATTCTATGCCGAGAGCGTCAACAACGAACATGCATTCTGCGGTTACAAGGCCAAGAGCTACGATGAGTTCGAGAAGAAGGATAAGGATCAATTGGGGGAACCAATCCTCATGGGCCGAGGATGTCCTTCAAGGTGAGTCTTGGAGAAAGTCAGGATTGAATTGAGTATCTACAGCTTTGTTGATTCATCCAGTGCAAGGGATAAATATTTCCTGGACACCAACGCTGACGCTCCATTCGGCAAGGGATGCTGAAAGGATTTCGCATGTGGCGGGAGGACAGACGCTAGATAGAACATAAGTTTTTTGGGTGCAGGATTTATGTATTTTCTTGGGGAATAAAAATGGTTTTTGTTTGCTATGACTGGAGAATTTCTTGAGATTGGGGTGCTTGAGAGTCACCGAGGTATTTAAAGAAGAGTCACAGACAGACCAAAAATAAACTGGTTAACCAATGGGACAGTATGGAAGCGAGACTAAGGCGTGAGAATAGCGAGACCAGAATCCACTGAAAATAAATCAAACCCAGAAAGAAATATTAAACCATTGCCAGCGCAAGTCAACAAAAGAACGAGCGAGATTCTGACAGTGTGTCTGTCAGTAATGCTTAGACTGAGCCACAGCGAGTCTAAGACAGATCAAGGGCGAATCATAGAGGAACTAATCCATGGCAAGGTACATAGATAAATGACGTGGCCAAGACCCCCTTCCAAGTCGGAGCAGTTTTCTGGATCGGGGAATTGCTTTTGACATTACATTCGTTAATTTGATTTGTCTAGACTAGATATCTCCTATTGCCTTGGCAAGTGGATCAATCTAACAAATTAATGGGCTTTAGCTGATGTCAGCAGAAACAACTTGATACCATCTGAGCCACAAAACAAAATCCTAAAGGAAAGCTGCAAATAACCTTCCTAAGAACGCCAAAAATTTAGAAAAAAATAAAACATCTTCTTAAGAATTTATTAAAATTATTTCCACTCTTGGAACAAATAAAGAATAGGTTAATGTTCACTAGCAAAGGGATTACTGGATGAAGATGCTGGATCATACTTCCTTTTCTCGACCCTGATCGTGCACATCCGTCCCTTTATCTCCTCCCTCAGTATCTCGACTTCCTTGTTGCACTTCTTCACAAGCTTTTTGTAGCCCTTTTTCATTTTCTTATAGTTCTCCAGTCTTGGCAAATAGTTCAACGGATCATCCCCGCGCTCAATCAATGGGTATATTAGAATTGGTGGAATAGGCTCTAGTTCAGGGTCGTCCAGATCGATGTGGATTTCAAAGTACACTCCAAAGTAACGCTGCTCCAAGTTCACGAAGTGACATATTATCTCGTTGTACGTGTTGACGGCGGCCTTGAAATTCTCGTCGGATAATAATTCGTTGTGTGTAGACATCTTGATGTTTTCTGTGGACTGTGTTGGTCACTGGGTTTCTCAAAACTGAAGACTCCGAAATTTTGGGCCGATCTTTATAGGAGACTGAAGTGGATCAGATAGACATTGAGTTAGGGTCAGTTAATTACTTGAGACAAATTGCTTTTTGTCTGGGTCAGACTTTTTTCCTGTAAAAGGTGGTAATAAAAGCAATTAGCCTCTTTGCAATTATCGATCGCTCACGTTGCACAAACTTTTTTCAGATGAAACCGGAAACTTGTTTTATTGCGAGTGAAAGGCTTTAAAAAACAATTAGTTAGCCTCATTTCCATAACCAACCGGACGGGCTTAATTTCGGTATGAAGGCAACAAATTCGATGCAATGAACTTTTTTTGTCGGCTTAACAAAAAGGGGTCAGTTACTACTTCTTCTCTTTTTTGGTTCCAAGTGGGTCCTGGGTGAGACCTTAGTGCCCTGAGAAGAAGAAGAAGAAGTGGATCATGGGCTTCAAAGAACATGCCGCTAGATGTCTCGATCCCTTGCTTGTTGTTCCCAACACAACAAATTGGTTGAGGTCTTTTTCTACTTGTCTGTGCCACCAATCAATGGCGCATGTCATCTGTTGTGTGGCTTTGGCTCGGATTCTAGAATCTTGGGGAGTTCCACACCGTCTGAGCACTGAATCCGTGGACGCGCATTTAGATCTTCCCCTCCACTCGCCCTCAACGCAATCAGGACCCAAGATCGCTTTGGATATGATCATGTGCCAAAAGAGCAGGACTGAGGTCATTAACGTCTTCGACAAAGTCAACCACTTTGGGGCAAACGTGATCTCTACAAATGAAAACTTGGTGGAGATCCGATTCCCCCTTGGCAACAGCTGTTTCTTCGAAAATAATTTGGGTCACGATACCCGGCTCGTGCACAATTCAAGGAAACCTTAATCCTGCCTATCTGCTCCAATATATGGATCCGGCAGATCCGATTCTTGGAAAAACAAAGATCCAGAAAACAAAGGTCCATCGAGTTAATTGACTTAGCAATATCGAGTGCAAATAGCAAAGGTCCGCCAAACAGCAAAGGTCCGACTTATGCTGTGACTATAATAACCGCTTCGTTAAGTTTCGGTAAGTTCGTTCACTTTTGCCCACTTATGCATGTATCGCTTGCTACGTATGCAAATGTCAGTTGACAGCTGAATCCTTCTTAAGTTTCTATAAGCAATTATGGACACTTGGACGATGATCTGCTTACTTTACGTTCGTTTATGACATTAGCCTAATTTTTTGTACAGCCATCATGGTTGGCATTTAAGAATCCGAGCCCCTAGTTCAAAGAGAGAAGACTGAACCTCTGCTAAAAAAAACCAAGTGATCTCGAATGCAAAATAACTTGATCTTGATGATTTGGAGCAGAGTACCAGCGACTATCAAGGATGGTGCTCGCCATAAGCTGAGGCTTATACTTTCCATGGGTCACTGGATCAAGAAATAAGTAATTCTAGCTTGGGACTTTCACAACAAATCGCTCAGACTTAACGATCTGTAGTCGTTAGTTTCTGAGCCCGTGGGACATCGAAACCTAGGAACCACGATTGAGGGCACACAATATAACAGACTTCATCCTCATCATCATCATCATCATTTTCAGTGACCCGCATGTTCCACTAAAGGGGTCGCGGGAGCAATGCATGTACGAGAGATCTCCAGGCCACTCGATCCTCCGCCGTCGACTCTAACTCATCAGGAGCTATGCCCAAGCGCAACCAGGTGACTTTTTGGACCTGGTTCAACCATCCAGTCCTGGGTCTGCCAAGCGGTCGCCGACCTGATGGAATCGCATTCAAGGCACGCCTCGGAAGACATTCGTGCCACATGACCAAACCATCGAAGTACAGCCCTTTTCGTACGAAGAAGCAACTGCCCAACGTTGAGTTCCTCGCGCACTGCCGTGTTTCTCATCCTATCCCGGCGAGTAATTCCCACAACAGCGCGAAGAAATCTCATCTCAGCAGCTTATATTCGCGATTTTACTCTTTCGGTCATTACCTAAATTTCATGACCATAGGTGAGAGTTAAAACAAATACTGCGTAAAAAACCGCTACCTTAGCTTTGACACCAAGCTCGGCCTTCCTGTTTACAGATCGATCAGATCCTACAGGAAAGCTCAGAATTATTCCTCCCATCGCTCGTGAAATAGACCCCGCCATACTTATACTTAAACTTCGCCGCCTGTTTTAATGGGACTCCATTAACATGCAGAGTGCACTGAACAGGCGTTCTGGAAATAACCATAACTTCGGATTTGTCCACGTTAACCTTCATTCCAGCATCAGCACATACGGCCACAAACCTATCTAGCGCGCGTTGGAGTTCTGTCTGGGAGGATGTGAGGATGACTAAGTCATCTGCAAAAAGAAGATGACTTACTCTCAACTCTCCCAATGTGAAACAATCCTCGCCTCGACTGCGCTGTAACATCCAGTCCATATATATAATAAAAAGGAGAGGTGACAAGACGCACCCTTGGCGAAGTCCAACGCCCACGGTGAAAGGTGTTAATTTACTTCCATTAACCCGAACACAGCTGGTACAGTTTGTGCATAGAGACTGAATGGCCCTCAAAAAAGAACCATCAATCCCATACTCCTGCAGAACACTCCAGAGTTTACCTCGAGGAACTCGGTCATATGCCTTTTCCAAAACTTCAAAACAACTGTAGATCGGTTCGGCGTACTCTCAAGCTTTCTCAAGTACCATTCTTACAGTGAAAAGCTGGTCGGTTGTACTTCTGCCGGGACGAAAAACGCACTGTTAATCTCTCATCCTGGATTCGACTATAGCTCTAGAACGTACCCCCAACACCTTAGCGTAGACTTTACCAGGCAGACTTAAAAGAGATATGCCCCTGTAGTTGGAGCACTCTTTTTTGTTCCCCTTTTTGAAAAGAGGACAATATAACAGACTTTGTGTGCGAAATTGGTACCAAATAGAGGACTATCGTTCTATCTGGAGAGACTTGTGGGTTGATGCCCAGATCTACCCTGGACTGTGACGCCAAAGGATGAAGGAGAAGACATTATAGTTTTCACCCGACTGGACGGAAATCTGAGATGACTAGGTCATGTAGAGCATATGGACAACTTAGCTCAGGCCCGAAGAGTCTGAGCCTGTGGGACAACGCAACAGAGGACGTCCACGTACAAGGTGGCGCACACAAATCGAGCGGGACCTCGGCCGGTTTGGTGTGCAAAACTGGAGACAGCTGGCGAGAGATGGTGCTGGCTGGTGAGGCATGTTTGGAGAGGCCCAGGTCTACCTCGGACTTTAGCGCCCCTAGGAGAAGAAGAAGAAGGACGGAAAACCATTAGGGATACAATTAGGGCTTGATATCCATCAGAGTTTAAAAGTTCAACCCGTCAAAATGGGTTTCAGTATCCAGAGAATCGATCCTTGTGCATTTTACAGCAATTTTGAGGTGATGTCATCTAGGCCACATTATTTATAAGGGCTAAAGAAGCAAATAGCCCAATCGATCCTTTTGGTTCTGGAAATGTCTGGTATCTGATCTCGAATAGCAGGTTTGTATTCACGACGTTTTGAATCTGAAAAATCGATGAAACTTGGAAAGTGAGTATTTACTAGGGCCTCTACTGTTTCATATCATTTGCTCTCAAGTTGACAATTCTTAACAAGAAAGGATTTAATTACTTTTATTTTAAATTAAGTCTTAATTGCTTGAAGCAGGCTTATGAAAAATTGATCATTAATTATTTTTTCTTCAGAAAGCAGTCCGAAAGACAATTATCGAGCGACAGGCAATTATCAAATCCTCTCCAAAAAAAACCCTTGGTGTCAAAAAGAGCATCTCGACCCTCAATAAAACAAATTGAACTTCAAATAACCAATCATTTGAGCCCGTTAATAAGCGATTCGGCGAAATTCCTAGCGGTTTCCTGGCCATAAAAAAGCGGGCCCCATACTTTATCTTCTACCTAATGACCGCCATAGTCCTATAAATACCAACAGAATACTCACAATCTTTCATTTACTCAGCATCACTATCTCCGGCAAAATCTACAACAAAATCCTTGTCATCATCAAAATGGTCAAATCAATTGTCACTTTCGACACAATCATGCAGAGTCAGTTGGACGCTAACATCACGTCCTACAACAACAAGATGACAGTCTTCAAGGCGATGGAGTATAGGTATCTTGGAGTATACGTGGAAATCCATGTCGCGTTACATGACGCCCACGCTGAAAGGATTCCCACGATTGTCATGAAGCCAGAGGAGGATCTAACGCCAGAAGTAAAAGGATCACTGACAGACCCACTAGTCTTCTCCCAGCGATTCGAGAAGTTCAAGAGGTCGAAGGAAGCGTACACGAAACTGCTGAAGAAAGCCTTCGCCGAGGGACGTCGAATTTTCGCCGATTACAATGGAAAGTGCAAGATTGCCATCGTGAGAAAGAGGATGCCCATAGTCGTATAATCTCTAAGGAAACCGAATTTGTAACTCAAGGGTTTTAATAAAAAACATGAAAAATATTTAAAGCATTTTTAATTACTTTTTTTCTAGAATTGCCCATAATCCTTGAATTAAATGGGTCGCTCTCATAACAGTACACAAACTTATCTTGCTGAAGAATAAAGAGTTGTCTGAAATGGTATGCGTCTGGCTTTTGCAGCGCACTCTGAAGAAGAAAGGGCAACATCTACCGCACTGTGGCAAGCCAGATGGGACACCACAACCAAAGGCAGATGGACTCATAAATTGATCCCCGCGATAGAAGCCTGGACATCTAGAACTCCCGGGAACTGCAACTACCACCTCACGCAGTTCTTGTCGGGCCATGGAGGTTACCGGAAAGACCTCCACAGATTTGGTCACGACAACTCACCGTCCTGTCCAGAATGCACGGACAAAGAGGAAGACGCTCGCAATATTTCATTGCAGACGCTTTGCCGCGGGGAGAACAAATTTACCAACTCTCGAACTTCTGGTTAGCCTTATGATAGAATCAACTGACTGGAGATTTGCTCCTTTATAACGAGCGTCCAGAACGAGCTAAGAAGGCTCGATAGAGTAAGGAAAACCGAATTGGAGTATATGGAGCACATAGTGTGATATGCTAACCAGCCCCGCGAAGTGATACCTAAAGGCAGTTCCACGGGGAGAGTGGTTGGAGTGTGCAGGGTGTGGGTTAGTACGAAGGCGTATTCCCTCAATCGAGTACTCGGGTTTGCGAATCGTGCATGCTGATAGCCCGGGCTATCAGAATCTTTAGAAGATTGCCACATCCTTAGACCAACTTGCAAAAGATTGTGCTAGCTGGACAGGTTTTTTGGCTTAGGCTCAGATCCAGCCCAGGCTGCAGCGCCCTATAAAGGAGAACGAAATAATGTAAGAATGGCTTTTGAAATTCCAAACTGAAGACACGATGCTTCGAGAAGACACGATTCAAAATCAACTTCAGATGAACGCCTAGCGACTGGTCCCACAACACTAGAAGGATCGTGAATAAATTGGATCAACAGCACTCTAAAATCTGCGACATAGTGGATGTTATCATTGAACAAGTCTCGTGGGATCTTCTTCTTCTTCTTAGGGCGCTACAGTCCGAGGTGGACCTGGGCCTCACTCAACATGCATCTCCAGCCAGCACGATCTTTCGCCAGCTGTCTCCATTTTCGCACACCAAACCGGCCGAGGTCCCCCTCGACTTGTGTGCGCCACCTTGTACTTGGACGTCCTCTGTTGCGTTGTCCCACAGGCTCAGAGTCGAAGACTCCTCGGACCGAAGCTAAGTTGTCCATACGCTCTACATGACCTAGCCATATTAGGTGTTGGATCCGTAGACGCCTGTCTAGACTCATGTCGCTGTACAGCCCATACAGTTCGTGGTTGAATCTTCTCCTCCAAATGCCATAAACGCAAACAAGACCAAAGATCGCGCGCAGAACTTTTCTCTCGAAAAGACCAAGAGACTGTTCATCCGCTTGGGATATTGTCCATGCCTCTGTGCCGTACAGCAGGACTGGGATGATCAAGGTCTTATACAAAGTCAACTTGGTCTTCCGAGAGAGGGCTCTACTACTCAATTGCCTTTTGAGCCCATAAGAACAGCCAGTCCTGCTGTACGGCGCAGAGGCATGGACAATATCCCAAGCGGATGAACAGTCTCTTAGTCTTTTCGAGAGAAAAGTTCTGCGCGCTATCTTTGGTCCTGTTTGCGTTGATAGCATTTGGAGGATAAGGTTCAACCACGAACTGTATGGGCTGTACAGCGACATGAGTCTAGCCAGGCATATACGTATCCAATGCCTAAGATGGCTAGGCCATGTAGAGCGTATGGACAACTTAGCTCAGGCCCGAAGAGTCTGAGCCTGTGGGACAACGCAACAGAGGACGTCCACGTACAAGGTGGCGCACACAAGTCTACGGGGACCTCGGCCGACTTGGTGTGCGAAACTGGAGACAGCTGGCGAAAGATCGTGCTGGCTGGAGAGGCATGTTGACTGATTCCCAGGTCTACATCGGACTGTAGCGCCCCAAGAAGAAGAAGAAGAACCATCTCTCATTATCAGTTTCCTGAAGGAAACTGGCTTAGAGAGAATACTCTAGAACAAATTTCTTCACCTATGAGCAATAGGAGTCCATTACCCTCAATACAACTCTGAAAGAACTGTATTTGAGGGGAACTCGTAACTGTAATAAGGTATTGAAAGGGGGCACAATAGATCTTAAAGGTCGCGGTGCAATAAACACTCAACCATAATAACGTCGAAAACATATTCATTCCCAGACCGTTTGCCAGAATCAAGAGCTAACAGATGCCTCATAAAGATACCAACGAGTGTGTTTTCCATCTTTTCCCAAAAACTCTCCTTGATACGCTTCATCAGACCACAAAACACGAACTCATGTTCACCTTCTTCCGCAATCAAATGTCAGTTTAGAAAATGATGACGTTTTAACTGAACTGTCACTTCCCTATCACTGTCATGTCACACAATCAACTCTTTAACACCTCGACTAGAATAAAAAAAAAACCCAGGGCACCTCGAGAAGTTCAAGTTTATGAACACATGTAACTCCGTTATCGCTAAGTAAACTACACGACGTTGTGACGTTTAGAGCGTGTTCGCAAAGCACGACCTTGATATAAACAAACAGTTTCGAACAACCTTGACTGTAATCAGCGATAAAGAAGCTTCAACAAACATGAACCTGAATTCGGTCTCCAGAGTAAAGACCCGAATCAAAATTCTCAGTCAAACGATAACAACTTCGCACCGTACATCGCGAAAACAAAATGTTTACCGAAAAAGTAATTTTCATTGGTAATCACCTCCACTTTCAGTTTTTTGGCAAATGTCAAGCTTCTTGTTTACAGTTTTCCTGTCAATTACAACTGCCTCGTTGACTTGTGCAACCAAAGACAAGGCGCCAAAATTAGTCCTCTACTATGGGTAAGTGACAGTTCATTAGTTGACAGTTGATGTAAATCTGACAACCACCCTTAGACCCACGTTCGACTCTCACCAGTCATACAGTCTAGACAAGGTCAAAGACATCTTGCGACATCTGAAGTTTGTCCACGCCCAAACAAATATCTACATGCATGGATACAACCTGTCACAGGAGGCATCCAGCGTACGTTTGATGGTCGACGCTTATTTGAAGCGGAATGCGATCAACCTACTGACAATCGATTGGACCGATATGGCGGGGAGAAGCTATGTTTCAGCTCAGGAGAACGTCCTAAAGGTATCCCCCATCAGTTTCCCAAAGATACAATTTACAAATCACTTTCTTAGTTGGGCCCAAGAGTGGCACGGTCAATCCTAGAGCTGTTTAGGGCGGGCTTAGCGAAAGATTCTCTGAGTCTAGTTGGACACTCGCTCGGTGGCCTTGCAGTTGGAATCATTGCCCGCGAAGTGTACCAGCAAAGCAATGGAAGTGTGTTGCTTCCACGGTAAGTCTTGGGTTATATTCGAAAGCAGGTCGTCTCTCATCGAGTTTTTTTTTCAAGAGTAACCGCTTTGGATCCATCGAATGCGGCTGCGCACGAGATATTCATACTTCCCCCAGTGGAACCAAGTGATGCCAAATTTGTGGATGTCATTCATACGGACGCTGGTGGCATGGGTTCACCGGAACGAATGGGGCATGCCGACTTCTGGCCAAATGGAGGTAAATCCATTCAACCGGGATGTCCAGATTGGGGAGTGAATGGTGAGACAGTGCAAGTATCTTTGAAAAAGAAGATCAAGACATTCTTTGGACAGATAAATGCAGTCATCGGAAGGCTTGGGCGTACTGGGCTGAAAGTGTTGCCAATCTGAATCCCGAGCTATATCATGCAAGGCCTGCGGGTGTTAAGGCGGCTTTAGGTGTGTTCATGGGACTTGACTGTCCATCGAGGTGAGTTGCTTAGAGGAAATGGTGGGAAATGGTGAAAACCTTTTTTCCCTTTACAGTGCTCGTGGGGACTACTACTTGTCAATAAAGAGCGAATATGGATCAGTGCCAGGAGTGGGACTAACTGGTTAAGGCGAGAAAATGATTGATTTGTGTAAAATAAACTTGGCGGTATGCAGCATTTAGTTTGGCACTTAAAGAGCAAATCATTTTTTGGGTCTAATGGGCAGGCTTTTTTCTTGCAACACAGAAAAAGTGTCCATGCCCATCGGAAGTCTTTTTCCGTACACGGAAACCTGTATTTTGAACTTCGGAAGAGGTTTATCTCCAGAAGAACAAACCTAAGTCATGACATGTCGAATGAAGGCTCTAAAAGACTCATGAGGGTTTTATTCTTATTTTTCTTATGCGGCTACAGTCCGATATGGTGCCATGACATAAAGCCAAGCGACATAAGGCCAGATTTTTTTTTTACCACAAAGCTGGCAATTTGCAAGCAATTTGTTATTAGGAAACGTGCTGTTCATTAGCATACTGATCCGGCTTTCTTCAACAAGTCTCTCCACCGATGCCCGAAGAGATTCAGAGGAAAATCGCCGCCGAGATGAAAATGCGCCTCGTCAGAAAAGATGATTTTTCGCCCAAAATCGTTATCTAATTCAAGCTGCTCTAAGGCCCAAACTGCAAAGCGATAACGCGATGAAGCGAATGGTCGCGGGCCTTCTATTGCTGAATTAATTGAACCTTACAAGCGAATAAACCGAGATCTTTGAGCAGAATCCTCCTCAGACTAGTGCGTGAAATTTTGAGCTGTTGAGATCGATGGCGAGTTGATGTTCGTGAATTGAGTCTCACACTTTCGCCACATCAGCCACATTCTCAATTGTGCGCACCGTACGACAACGGGGACCATGAGTGTTGTCCACTAGCATACCAGTCTCACGAACTTTTTGCACAAATTTGCGTACAGCAGTCGTGGTGTGTGCTTCATTTCGGCCAAAACTTCTTTTAAAAAAAAAATGCACTGTTTGGGCTACACAGCACTCACTTTGGAAATAAGTTTTCAATACTTCCCAAAGTTGTTCAGGCGAAAAGCGACTCATTTCGTTCCGCGGAGGTCTGAAACTGACTTTCTGTCAAGATTTGGAGCGGGAAGCAGCTGTCAGTGTCAAAACAAAATATGATTTAAAAAAAAGGCACTAGGTGGCTCACACTGTACAGGGTGACAAGAACGATAGGAAAATAAATTTAAGTAAAACAAGAACCAACCGTTGTTGGTTCGGGTTTCATTTTGACACATGATTTATACAGCTATGGAAAAGCACATGGACATCTCGGTTTCGCCGGCAGTGCTTCAAGCGGTGTTGGTTAAATTTTTGATGATTCAGTCGCCAAATTTCTCCATCTCCTTCACAACGTCTAGCGTTGCGTCGTTTGCTTGGCATGTAGCGCCGTCTTGTTGAAACTACAGCTAAGACACATCGATGTTGTTAAACTATGTCATCGGAAAGTCGATTATCATCGGTCTATACCTGAGACCATTGACGGTAACGGAACGGTGTCACTTTCCTCCTTTCGGAAGAAATAAGGTCCAATGATGCCCCCATGGCATACCGCACCAAACAGTCAATCTTTGTAGACGCATTGATGCTCGGTCGAACACTTGTGGATTGAGTTTGCTCCAATAACGGACATTTTGCTTGTTAACCTAGCCACTGAACCAAAAATGGGCCTCGTCCAAGATGATTTTTTTTGTCAAATCCGGTTATCCGTCCAACATACAGCGCCCAACTGGCGAACTTACTGCGTTGTCTATATCGCCAACGAATGATGGATCAAGCTGGTCCTATCCAGAAGCTTATGCCCCAACTACAACCAAAAGAGAACAAAAGACTTGCTGAATAACAGTAGAAGAAACATATCCAGAATTATAGCGGCCTGTACTGGACACTGGGCTATTGACAGGCATCCTGAAAGACTAGGCATACCATTCAACTCGCACTGCCGCAGCTGCCGGGTGGAAATCGAGCCAGAAACTCCCGAGCAGTTTCTATGCAAATGTCCGGCTCTAGCTAGAGTCAGACAAAGCACTCTGGGCAAATCCTTCTTTAACACCCCTAAAAACCTCTCGGAGGCAAACATTCATAGTCTGCTAGCCTTCACAATTTCCACAAAGTGGTTTTAAAAAAATTTAGGCAAATCTGAGTGAATACACACTCCTTTTCACCCCCTTCTCACAAATTGGGTATCCCATAGGATGTGGTATCAAAACGGCGCTTTCATTGCGCTAATTGGGTGCGGCAAACAGGATCTGTATATCCACCGCCACTTGTACCTACCTACCTACTGCGTTGTAATACGGCTTCAATCCCTCCGTTTACAAAATCTTGTGCGGATGTAAGCCCAAGTTTAACTTAAAATAAAACATCTAGTGATGCACATTTCTACTGATCGGCGCCGAATGGACATTTCTGGTTCTTCTCCGATACTGGCCGCTCCAGCGGCTGTCTTTTCTCCATTTCACATCAATCTCTGTCTCATGTAAGACTGTACTCACATTCAATCTTTGCCACGGAGCTACGAATTGCCCGCAAACTGAAGCTATGATGACGATCGACCTTACTACGAAAACCACGTTGCGTATTTGCAACTGAGCCGGAATTTTGATACTAATTTTTTTAATAATTTTCGCGCGTACGGTAAGCATGAAACGATACATCATGAAATGACAAACCTTACTGAATATTTTGACAGATGGATGTCATTGGTAACTTTGACAGCTGCTGAAATACAACAATTTGATATACCGTGCTGTCACAAAGTCCGTGGTTTTATTAAATACGTGTTTTCAAGTATCCCTGGTGAAACAAAAATTTTTTCATTGAAGGTCAAAAATCATCCCATCAAATTGCTGTCAAAATTGACAGTTCTGCTACTAATAATAATAAAAAACTAATAATGGCGGCGCTACAGTACAAGGTGGACCTGGACCTAGCTACTCAGCAACCACTCGTGTTGTGCGTGCTATTGTTCTCTCACGAGTGGGGGGGTCTACAGTTTAATGCCGACTCCGAACGACGAGCTTGAGAAGCTTATTCTAGACAGTTATATTCTTTGAGCATTGTCAGTGACTCGAAAGAAGTGGAGTTAGGTGTTTTTTTCGGGAATCGAACAGAGAACAGCGAGGGTTGGGGGTGACGCACCTAGGGACGCTACTAGACGCTACTAGGGATCTGTAAAAAAAATCTGTCAAGCTAAAAAAATATTTGGTCACTTTTTCTCCAAGAATTTGGAATGTTAATAAGTACCTGACCAGAGGTTTCGGAACGCAGATCATTTCTTACTTCTTACCACTAGAGGGACTGTTAAATGTGCTTGTCCTATTGAAGTGATGGTGTAAATTAGGCCATCACCACCAGACACCACAGAGCTTCAATCTCGTGAATAACAATTGACAAGTGATCTGATGGACAAAAAATATATACGAGTATATTGATGCTATAGTCTGAGATGGACTAGGGCCTAGCTCCTCCAGCAATCACTTGCCTTGTGCATGCTATTGTGCTTTCACGAGGGAAAAGCGTTTTCAGTTTTATTCCGGCTCCAAACGGTAAAGTTTCAGACGGTTTTTCTTAACAGTTGTACTCCTTATCAATGAAAAATCACTCGGACTGGAGTCTTGAACTTTGAAATTTGTTGTATCAGTAATCAAACCTAGACCTTCAACATGGACGTCGACGAACATACCCAATTCATCACAGCGGCGACCATTGTTTTAGTGGATAGTCCTTGAAATTCCAACCATTTCGCTTTGTGCTGTAGGCTTTTACCACGCTCACATAACAAGACGAAGTATTTGGTTTAAATTTGTCGACTTGTGAACACATCCTTGTTCAAGGAAGTCTCCACGACTTTCATTGCCTTCCCGTTATGGCCGAATATAATCGTGTGTATACATAGGCAGTGAATGTATAGCTCTGTACTCATCATTTTCTGTATTCCATGCCATTTGTTAGACCCTTTGGAGGAGTTTGATGATTTTGGTGATACCACATACGAACAAAACCACTAAAATTAAGCTTCCCATCACCTCCATTGAAAGTGTAGAGTTACTTTAAAGGCTCCAAAGGGCTTTGAGTCAAAAATGTCTTATTTTTCAACAGTAAGTTTCAGTGTCTTCTCCACAATGGCAAGGATGCGCTTTCCCTTGTACTCCGCAAATATACGGTTACTCTGAGAGATGGTACTTTTCAGGAGTGCCTTGTAAGCCTCCTGTGCCTTCCGGTACCTCTTAAAATACTGAGGAAGAACCGAACCGTCGGTATTGTATCCATTTAGTTTTATAATCGGTTCTTCAGGGTGTTTAATTACAATCGGTGCAATCTTTTCTTCACTCTCGTCTTGGATGACATGGATTTCGAAGTATGATGCAAGGAACTTAATTTCCCCTGCGCTGAGTCTTGTCACCAACTTCTGGAATGACTCCGGCTTTGACTCCCACATAGCGTAATCTTCAATGGCTTTAACCATCTTGTCAAGAATGAATGTAGTCACTAATACTGATTGCGGTGACGCACAATGATGAGAGAGACAGGACCAGACAAAGGCGAATTTATTTAAATGAATGAGGGCCGAGAAATGTTTGCGCCGCCTTTTATTTTGTTGGATTAAGTTTTAAGACTCAATATTTTATTTTATTTCGTTTTTGTTATTTTGTTTTGTTAGTAAAAAAAATTATATTTACTCCTGAAGCTGGTAGTGGAGTCAGTTTACCACGCGGTTTTAAAAAGATTTGAAAGAGAACGTTGCCAGAAAAGGGAACTAGATGAAACGTTATAATTTGCCAAGGAGCGTGCTGAGAAAGACCAAAAGTTCTGGCAAATTATTTTGTTTGGAGCGATGATGTGAAGTTCAGAATATTTGGTAACGTTTTAGAAATGCTCCAACCAAGATGGTCTTCGAATCCGAGCCTCCTGGTTCGAGAAGGAGAAGGAGACCGAGCTTCCTATTTAAAGACCAAGTCATCGCGGACGCAAGGCAGCTTGGTCTAGACGACAGGAAGCAGCTTGCCCGAGACCGTCAAGAATGGAAGACAGCTATAGCACTGGGCCAGTCCTTCCATGGGACGCAGGCCTGATAAGTAAGTAAGTTGGAAAACAGTACGTAAGATGTCCCCCGTGCAAAGAATTTGGCCTCAAGTACGCGAAAAAAAACCGTTAAACATGAATCTAGCTCAGTTGAGGTGTGAGGATGTTTTACACCATCCGCTGAAGGTCCTCTGGCAGAAATTGATGGCAAGGTGACAGATAAATATACAAAAACTCTTTGAACACACATTTTATTCCGATTTTGTTGAAAATTTGCCTGATTAAAAACTGATTTCGAAGCGTTAACAGGCGAACCATGCAGACACAAGCGTCTGCTATTAACGAACTCCTACTCTCAGATGGTGACGGATGAGTCCTTCTTTTAGGGCAAACGGCGGCGGTTAACTTCCTCACCACGTGTTCAATATTCTTAATATAGAACGAGAGCCTGTGCGAGAATAAGCGCACAAAGGAATTATCTACCACACAATACCACCCGCTCCTGTGTGTGTGCATGCAGGATCGCCCTGGCAGTTCGCTATTGGCATTCAGGCGACGAACTTCAAGGAGAGCGGTCGAGTTAAAATTATATTCTGATAATGTTACAGTCCACTAAATAATATCGAATAAATACAGAATAATAAATACTAAACAGCTAGTGAGTTTATTTTACACCACGTAAAAAAACTGAGTTAAGAAAACACAAACTGCCTCGGATATGGACGGATTTACTGTTTACAATTTGTGGATCGTAAAGTCGGGGCAATTCTGAGCGTTTATTCTAAATCCCCTGGGAATGTGTTGTGTTTAGTTACAACGTTAGTTCTTAAATTCTTGAGATGAAGGCGGAAAAATGTTCGGATTGGTCACCACTAAGTCCGGACCGAAACCCAATAGAAAGCATATGGGGCGTAGTAAGAAAGTGGATTGCAGCCAAAAAAAGCCTCTCGAAGAGCCAGCCTGTTGCAGATTATAAAGGAGGAGAGAAGTAATCCCATAATTTTTTTAATTTTCTTCTTCTGTTAACAACGAACGTGAGCGGACATGCTATTACCATAAATCTGCATATATAGAAAAAGTGCGTTGTGGCTTTATAACTCACGAACGGTCAAACCAAGTTCGAAAAAATTGTTTGAGTTTGTTCATATGGTCGTGTAGATGGTTTATCTAAAATTTGCACGTGAATGGTCGAAATTGCACCGATCCTTATGAAATGTTTGACACTATCAGCACCAATCGGTCAGGAATCAGTCATAGGCTATAGGAAAAACAGAAATTCGAACATTCGACGGAGACTTATGAAATTGTGCACACATGTAAAGAAAACCGCGAAAAATTAGATCCCCTGGAGAAAGAAGGGGACACGCTAACCAGAAAGGGCGTAGCGAAGCACGCTGGATACTCAAGTACAGAATAAATAAAGACCTTTAGTTTGTTTTTCTTTTTATATTTTCCACTCACGCCGAAAATAATCTGCGCCTCCGTATTATTTGCTTCCGTGGAGTGATGAAAGAAATGTTTTTTTTTTCTTCCAACTTTATTTATTAAAATCGAACTCAAACTTAATTCTAATTAAATAATTTTTTTAGGTAACCGTCTTCCCATATGTAACCTCAGTTGACACACCGTCTGGAGTGTGGGTGTTGTGGTACGACTTTGGACCTAGCGGATGTGCTTCTTGGAAGTAAATACTGTTTACAGCTGGTGCAGGTTAGGCTGGATTAGGCCTGACTGCAGACTGTAGTCATGCTTAGGCCAAACGTAAGCCCATTATGGTGTCACGCGCATCGAGTATCCCGTAGCCCTAAAACCATGCCGCTGGTGCAAAGAATGTGTGAAATTTTGATTGCAGACGTCAACAATTGGGAGCATTGCACCGTATGGATGAAGTGTCTGGAGGAAGCACACATCATTGGCTATGACCGAGAAATTCAGTGGTCAAACGCTCGACACTCGTATTCTCTAGCAACACGAGGATATCCCTGCCATACCATAAAAACCGAGGGATCCATCTGTAACCCTAACCAATAGCAGCAGCAACACGTACACACGCAGGCAAAGATCCTATCCTGTGATTGCCTGCTGCCGACATCACGGCATCAGGCATCTTCCCTAAGAAACTCATACCAATATTTACTCTATTCAATTAGTGTAAGTTAACCCCGAACATATAGAAGCAACGCCAACAGCCGAAGTACCCGGGAAAACACAGACTTTCTTGTGTCGCATGTGGCAGGATAAGCCCACATCAGGTATCGAGCAAGATCCGTCACTGACTCCCGACCGTGCATACCGACGCATAGTTTAAAATTGATTTTAGATTTAGGATCAGTTTAGAAATAAATCCCGAGCTCAAAAGTTAGAAATAAGAATGAACAAAATATCGTTTAATTTGTACAAGGAACAACATTAAACACCACACTACAATGGTACCAGTACTGTGCCAACTTTCGACGCGTGCACTTCGTTGTTTCCCACGCTTAGAATTCGCAAGAAGAAAAAAAAACAGCCCATTTCACCTTACAAAACCCGAGAGTGGCAATAACAAGAAAAAAGTTTAAAGTGCAATCAAGTGTTTCGGTTCCAGTGATTTCGGTCGGCTCCCCCTCGCCTCTCGGTCGCAACTCCCGTTTGATTTCATCTGGCGAGCTGACGGTCCGCTCCCTCTCATTCCTTTTCCCAACAAGCCACGGCTGCGCAAGCTCGGTCGTAACCCCCGTTCGTTTTCATCAGGCGGGCTGCTGCAATGACTGAGAGTGCGTAGAATCTGACGCAGCGGAATTAGGAGTGCAAATTGTTGGTGGGCCAGCTCCAGTCGGTGTATGGGCTCAATTCTACATCGATGTTATGTTGGAAAGCCAATTGGATTATTTACTTCTCGATTCTGCTTTGCAATGTTGGAATTGACGGGCACGTGGCAGAATTAATAATAATAATTATAATGGCTGCGCTACAGTCCGAGGTGGACCTGGGTCTAGCTTCTCAGCAACCACTCGTGTAGTGCGTGCTATTGTTCTGTCACGAGCGGAGGGGACACAGTTTAATGGCGACTCCGAACGACGAGATTGAGAAGCTTTTTCTATACAGTTACATATACTCTTTGAGCATTGTCAGTGACTCGAAAGAGGTGGAGCAGTGAAAAAATGTTTGATGTTTTTCTTTCGAGATTCGAACCGACGACCTCGAGTGTAGGAGTCGAAGCACCTACCCACTGCGCCACAGCGCCCAGAATTGGTTTTACGAAATTTCGTTCTGTCGATTGTTAACTCAAACATAACCTAAATTCTGGTAGACCAACTGTAGATCATTTTTTTTTTCAGGCCAACGACTCCTGGTCTGTGTGAACAATTGCCGCCTTCCACCGTTGACAATCCCGGGGCAGCGTGCTTTATCATCACTCATTCAATCATCAATACCACGTTATCTTTCGTCGCCTTCATTGCAGACGGGACCAAATATCCTACTGAAGCTCATGAAGACAAAATGAAAGTCAGAATTGAATCAGATTATCATAAGACCGTTGGAATGATTGCAGAAATATTAAATGCATCACACACCAAATTGACATCACTTCACTGTCAACAACTAATGAAGCTGAAGGGAGCGTTCAAAAACAATTGGACAGAATTGGCGAATTGTAAGAAAATCGTGTTACAACATGGCATTGCAACCAACCACATTTTTGTGGCATTGTTGAACTATGGTTGAGTATCTTCCTGCTCCATCAAGATCGGTAAAGACTTAACCGAGACCTTTGATCTCGAAAAAGGATTCAGAAGAGCATCCTGCTGTCATGTGACTTCTTCAACACCATTCTTGAAAGAATTGTTCAAAACTCGTACGCCAACACCAGAGGCACAATCTTTCAGAAGCTCGTCCAACTACTTGCATATGCCGACGATATTGACGTAATCGAAAGAAAATAGCGTGATGTCAATGGAATTTTTGCGTGAGTATTGCGACGGAGGCCGCGAAGATGGGTTTAACGGTAAATGAGGACAAGACCAAATATATGCTGTCAACCAGAAAGGACACCCAACATCGACATCTCGAACAGAACGTCACAGTAGACAGACATAGCTTTGAGGTAGTCAAAGACTTTGTCTACCTAGAAACTGGTATCAATTCACACAATGACACCAGCGCTGAAAGCAAACGAAGATTAACTCTTGCTAATCGCTGCTTCTTTGGGCTAAGAAAGATAAACAAAACCCTCTCTCGAACAACGAAGGTAACCCTGTACAAGACCTTAATCGTCCCAGTCCTGCTACATGGCGCAGAAGCATGGACTTTGACGAATTCGGATGAGATCGATCTTAGCTGCTGTGCGAGACAAATTCTTAGGGTGATTTTCGGTCCTGTTTGCATAGAGAGTTAGTAAAGGAGAAGATATAAAAACGAACTGTTCGAGCTGTTTAGCGACATCGACTTAGCGAGAAGGGTGAAGGTCCAACGATTAAGATGGCCCGGTCATGTAGATCGAATGGAAATCAATGCTCCGGCTCGGAAAGTCTTCGAATCCATCCCCGAGAGACGGCGCAGTAGAGGAAGACAGCGAATCAGGTGGCGTACACAAGTGCAAAGGGACCTCAACCAACTATGCATGCAAAAATGGAGGCATCTAGCTAATTATCAAGCCAGCTGGAGACTCATGTTGGTTGAGGCCCAGGTCCACACCGAACTGTAGCGCCACCTTAAATAAGCTTGAGTATCTTCGACTCTGAACGAGAAAAGACGTCCACGTCTAAAGTGGTGCACCTAAGTGGAGAGGGACTTTAACCAACTTGGAGTGCACAATGACGACAGCCAGACAAAATCGTGCGAGGTTTGTTGGTTAAGGTCCAATTCCATCCCGGACGAGACGAAGGTATTGATAGGTCAGTTCATAAATGAATCATTGCGGCATCACGTTTATAAACGCAAAAATCGCTTTCAAACGTCAAACGTCTATTTAAGCATAATTTCGTGCGTCAGACGGGCAAACTTCAAGCAAGTGAGTGTCAAGAAATTACTTGATGCTTTGTTCATCGACGTATATCGAGGGAGCATCGTAAACACGAACTGATGCCACATCACATGCCAAATATTTGACGTTTCTGAATTAAGGTGATGTCACAAAATAGAAAATAACACTTGATTCAAATTTATTCTCTGTATAACAGAAGATTTACTGGCGGAAAATGAATCATCCTATCGGAAGATGTTATAATTTTTGCAAATAGCATCGTACGTCAATCATATTTGACACTTGTGAACTAGACAACTGCAGTAAACAAACAGACAAGCCGTACTTCGCAAGAGCGTGGAATCTCAATCGTCGAGGAGGAGTGATTGGGCCGTATTTTTTTGAGGTCGCTATCGGCAATACATTCATTGTTACAAGCGAACGCTACAGGACCATGATTTTTTTACTGTCGGACTTGGAAGAGCGATACTTGGTGAACATGTGGTTTCAACAAGACAGTGCACCCGTACACACAGCACGAGCCAAAAATGCGATAAAACGAACGCAAATGTGTTTGAAGACTGACAGCAGTCACTTGGCGGATATCATCTCTTCCACAAAATTTGGATCATTAATTTTGCGCCAGGTAAAAGCCAATAAATTATAGCTTTTCTTAACCCAAGGCCAAAGGAGACTTGGGCCTAGTTTCTGAAGCAACCACCAGGGTTGTGCATGTAACTATTCTCTAGTAAATTTTAAACGGCGAAGGTTGGGAAGCTTTTTCTAGACACTTGTAATTTCTCGAGCATTGTCAGTGATTCGAGGTGGATACGTGACATATGAGAAATGTTTGTGTCGGGAATCGAACCTGGACTTTCAGAGTTGGAATCGATGGACGTATCTGCTACGCCACAGCGACCATCATCAGTACTCAAGTGAATAAGCTTCCACAGCTTCACAGATTTAGCCTGATATCCATCCCGACAGGTGTGCCCTTCTCAGGCTTAACATCGAACGGACAGACAAATTTAGAAATCCTTTTTGTAGACCAAACAACTCCTAGCTTAGCTGTCTCCGAAGTCTTCCTTTCCTTCTAAGTCTTCGATAAGTACTGAAAAATTACATCTCAAAGGAAGAAGAAGAAACCTATAAGTTTAAAAATATTAAAAAAAAGGAAAATTTTATTTTCATTTTCTAAAAAAAAAAATGTTTTCAATTATTTAAGAAAAACTAAGAATATTTGTTAAAAAATAAAAATAAATTTTAATTTATTTTAAAAAAATAAAATAAAATGTAAATTGATTTAATTAAAATCTCAGACTTAAAAAAAATCTATAAATACCCGGAAAATATCCTCCACCCTTCAGTCTCATCACAAATTTTAATACAAGACAAATATTTAAACCGCTGCTGCCCCTTCAAAATGAAAAGACTAATGGAATGTTTGACTGCAATTGAAGAAATGTACGAAGAGGTCCCCTTAAAAGCACACTTCAAACTTTTGAAAATGTTCGAAAGGATGGAAATGTGTGAGACGGGATTTTACTATAAGATAAACATCACACCCCACGACCCGAAGGCTAGACGAATTCCCCCAGTTGTGGTACGATCCTTTGAACTGCCGATGCCAATAGAGAAGGGATTGCTAACAGATCCTTATATATTTTTTCAGCGCTATGAAAGACTCGAAAGGGGGAGGGAAATTATTAGATTATCAGTAATTCGGGCTATGAAAGAGGCGCGACGATTGAGTGAAATACATAAAGACTGTTTAATTAGAATCACAAAGGTTTTATGCTAAATGGTGCACCGAACACTAGAACTTTTTCTCCTTTCGGACAATCAAAGAGACAAGATGCGTCGATGCTCCAAATTGGAGTTGGGAACAGACTACCACTCGCGACGCAATCGCCACTATACACGCTCATAGCTCTTTATCGAAATCGTCATTTTCTGCAATAATTCGTTTTCTTTTTAAGGTTTCGTCTACAAAAACGGAATTTTCGTGTGTCCCTCCATCCGTCTGTCGTGTCTGTCACATTGTCTTATCTCCGACGTTTATAAACATATCGGCATGACATTTTAGAATCAAGTAGTTTAGACCTAAAAATCATTTTTTATGCACACACATTTAAAGAGTGTAGCTATTTGGGGGTTGGCTCCCGAATAGGTGAAGTTGCCAAGGATTTTGAAACATTAACGCACCCTTTCGAGTGATATGTCATTCGACTGGCCGTTTGAAATAAGGTTTAGGCTTGCTTCAACACTTTTTTAATTTAAAGAAATTTAAAGATTTTTTTTTAAAGCCTCCTTCCTGCCTTTTCTAAACCAAAGTGTCTACAAATCTGAAAAAATCACAGAAACTTGCCTTCAGTGAGTACCATTATCATCATCATCTTCAGAGACCCGCATGTTCAACAAAAGGGGTCGCGAGGACAATGCATGGACGAGAGATCTCCAGGTCAGTCAATCCTAGGCCATCGACTCTTACTCATCAAGAGCTATGCTCAAACGCAACCAGGCGACAGGACTTGGTCCAACCATCTTATCATGGGTCTGCCAAGCGGTCGCCTACCTGATGGAATCGCATTCAATGAGTACTTTCATTTAAAACTATGTCGAGCATTCTAGCCCACGTGGACAAAAACGGTAAAACATCGACATGAGAATTTTTAAGATCTGAAAACGCCGTTTTGGAGATCTCTGCGCAAATGATAAAAAATGATAAATATGAAAATATCGATATGTGCTAATTTTGAGATATCTAAGATTCATCATCATTGTCTTTAGTGACCCGCATGTTCCACTAAAGAGGTCGCGGGGGCAATGCATACACGAGAGATCTCCAGGCCACTCGATTCTCCGCCATCGACTCATCAGGAGCTAGTCCCAAGCGCAACCAGTGTTTGGACTTGGTCCAACCATCTCGTCCTGGGTCTGCCAAGCGGTGGAATCGCATTCAAGGCACTCTTCGGAAGTCGTGATGATGGGGATATTCACGTGAACAAACCATCGAAGTATAGCCCTTTCCGTTCGAAGAAACAGCTACCTAATATTTTCATTTTCAGACATAAATTCCCTGCTGAGATCGATCGACGATGATGAGTGGCATCTCCCAAAAAATATTTAGGCGAAGGAACCTTCCGCGTGCGAGTACACAACTCGCCTGATTTATTTTTTATAAAAATCTACGAAAGCCACATACTTCACTATTGCTCAACTTGCTGGAAACTTGAGAGTTGATCAACTTCGGAGTTGGTCTCAACTTAACTCACCATTATAACTCCAGAAGTTCTCCAACGTTCAGTTTTAAAATTTCCCTTGGGATATTTTGATAATTGACACATGAAATGTTATTTTCAGCTTTCAATTTACGATGTGTGTTGTTCGTGCGCGGTTATCATTTAAAAAGTTATTAAAAAAGTGAAGAAAATGAAAATTTCAAGAAATTTCCGATGATCTATATTTTCAATGACTCTGAGACGTAATTGAGGTTCAATGTCGTTAATGTGCCGAGTTATCTCATCCTTTAGCTTTTGAATTGTTCTTCGCTTATTGACGTACACTTTTTCTTTTAAATATCCTCAAAGAAAGAAGTCCAACGGTATCAAATCACATGATCGTGGCGGCCAATTAACATCGCCACGACGTGAGACTGAATTGAATTGAATTTCTCGCGCAAAAGAGCCATTGTTTCGTTGGCTGTGTGGCAAGTGACACCATCCTGTTGGAAGCACATTTCGTTCAGGTTTATATCCTTAGTTTCTGTCCACAAGAAGTCCGTTATCATCTCACGATAGCGAACACCATTCACGGTAACTGATTGGCCGACCTCATTTTCGAAGAAGTACGGCCCGATGACGCCGCCAGCCCATAAACCGCACCAAACAGTCACTCTCTGTGGATGCATCGGTGTTTTCACATTTCCTATAGACCCGGTTTGCTGAAATTTGCTCACAATTCCACCGATTGTGGACACATTTGCTCGATTATGCTGACTAAAAAAATCACGAAGTGCACGAGATGCATTTTGATTTGAACGCCCATTTTCGTAAAAGGCTTCAACAATCTTAAAGCGCTGCTCAATTGTGTACCTCTCCGTGGTTGAATTTGTCAAACACTGAAACAAAGAAATGTCAAATTAAGTTGGGCAAAAAAACTTGACGTTAAGGTGTGACTGACAATTAACATCGTGCAGTATGGTTGAACCACTCTTTACAATTAAAACCTGTCTTTTCTATCAAAATTACTTCTTGTGTTAATTTAAGGACGCGTTAGAGGCAGAACAGACGTTAATAAGCCATAGAATGCGACTTTTTAATCAAGAAATTGTTGTCAAAAGTCCATCTTAAGTTAATTAAAAAAAAATGTTGAATTTTTTACGGGTAACAGTTGACAAAAACCTAATCTTAGAAAATCTCTGACGTATTAGCAGACTTTTCTTCTGTTCAAGACACAAGCAAGTGTTCTCTTCTGATTCCTTATTAAGGAGCGAGTTTAACCGACTGGATGGCGCAGTTGGTTAAGTGCCTGCCCCAAGTTAGGGGGGTCCCAGGTTCGAATCCCAGTGAAATCGAATCTGGTCCAGTCACTATTTGCCGTTGGGATCAAATTAACGGCACTGGAGTAGGTTTCTACCTGTACAATGGAACAGTTTTGAGTCTGAGTGCTCCAGTGGAGTGTTTCGAAAATCTCCGAAAAAAGGAGGGAACTTGAAAGCTTGTTGGACCGTTGTATGTGATTTTCAGTTCACTGCTCAGTGACAGTCGATACGAGACGAAAACAATCACCACCACATAACTTGCGCCTCAGTGACAGGCAATCACATGTGAAAGGAACTAATGCGCCTAAAAGCAATCCATACTTACTTGTTTGAGGTGTGCTGTGTTATTGGACTGTTATACTATGTTCCCACTAAATGAAACCATTTCCCATTTTTCTTCCCGTGACAGTCTAGTATAAAACAGTTTTTTTAAATAAAACGTCTAAACTTTTTTGATTTTTGATGTGTCTCGTTTTTAAAAGAATAAATTAATTGTTTTTTTGATATTTGTAGTGTTTTTATGTACGTTGTTCTTTAATCAAATTTTGATGGTTGGAAAGATGAACGGGGCCTGTTTCATATCTGTTCATCTTTTCGAGAATCTACTGTACTTTCAAATTCAAAACTTTGGAATCTTCGTAGTCGACTTTTCGAACACCTCCTTCTGAAGATTTTAGTTCCAATCAGATATAATTCCCTAATATTCCAATAACACAGCACATCTCACACTTCCACCACAGCCAACCTGGCAACTCTACCCGCCTAAAACTCAACGAAAGCTCGCAACCAACCGATCGCACCATACACGCATTCAAGCATGTATTACGTTCCACAACCAAAGCTCAATTTTATCGCGACAAGAAAATACCCACCTCGCCATGGGAAAACCTCAACGAAAAGCTTACACGCGCGAAACTATCATGCCCATCGCACAAACCGCCTCGAAGGGGACTTCTGCGATCGGTTCGCGGTTGAGTTTGTCTTAACATTTCGTCTAGATCGGTTGCCACCGGTTGGCTGTCGATTGTTGTTTTCGCGTTCGTTGTTTTCACTCGTCCCCGGTTAAAGTGCATTCCCGTTGACACCTGCTGCACAGAGGCGCATTCAAGTGAGTGAGTTCAAGAGTTCAATTGGTGGTTTTTGGTTTTAAATTGGTGACACCCCAGGTGAAGGCAAAGAGTTCAATGAACATCCGGCATGCGACGCTCTCGCACACGGATTGCATAAGTGACACGATTCTCTGCTGAAGGGCGTCTCAAATTAACTCAGCGTGGCTGTGGAATGAATATTTTTTTTTTCGCTTTGCATTTCAAAAACTCGTGTTTCAGTTCGCATGCAGTGATTTTGGAATAACTTTCGCGCTGCAAGACCCTTTAACTGCCGGGGTCAGCAAATCTGAAGCAAGGCAACGGCTGTGCAAAGGCAGTGCTCGTGAGGAAGACATAAACAAATCAATTGGCCGCTCGCCCGATTCTCGATTGACAGATGAAGACTGTTTTTGTTGAGCGGTAGAGAAATGTAAACAATAACTTGTTACGTTGTCAGTTTTTTGAATGCGAAAAACGCTTCATCATTCCATTGGCTCGTCAACTCCGCTCAGGCGAATTTAATTGCCTCAGGTCCAAAGTTCGCGAGTTAAAAACTTATAAATCAGTGGGTTTGAGAGTTTTTAATTGACGGTGACGAAGATTGTTCTCATTCGGGGCAAGAGAAAAATGTCGGAAACTACGTGGGATTTAATTAAACATTGATTTGCTGCTTGTTTACAAGCGTCTGGATGGGCCGTGAGGTTTCTGTAGATCATTGCCCTGTTGTTTGGACAAGGTGTTACCTGTTGGCTTTAAAAAAAGACTGAGAGGCGAAATTCACGTGATTCATTGAAGCCCGTCGAAGATGGGACCAAGAAGTGTGAATTGTTATTCATTTTTTTAGCTAGCGATGGAAATAAGCAAGAGTCCTATGCTTGCTAGGTTAGGTTCAGCTAAAGTGGCTAAAAGTGAAGTTAAACCAAAGGTAGTCCGTTGTGCTGCCACGGAGATTGATCTTCAGTCGATCCATTGGTTGGAAACCAATTGGAACCTTCGATGTGGTAAAGTACAATTAAAATCGGTTACGACGATTTTCAAGGGACTGACGAATTTGGTCGTTGTAAACGATTTTTTAATGCTATTGGATTACATATAATGGAGCTCAGGCGGGACCTAAGAATTTTGTCGTTATACCCGATACGTCGTTATAGCCGATGTCTTTGTAAGGGATTTTGACTGTAGATTGCTGATAGGTGTCTTATCACAGCTATTCTTTAAGAAATAGGCCCTCAGTTGAGGCCGTGTCAGGGATACCAGGGATAGACAGGTACAGAAAAGGTGTGTAGTGTTTTCTACTACGTCCTCGTCTAAACAGCTTCTGCAGAGTTCGATTTTTTTAGAGCGCCGAGTCTTCTGGCTTCTTCGTAAATGACCTTTTTTTTTGCGGTGTATTTTTGAAACACTACTGGAGCACTTTGGCTTAAAACTGGTCCATTGTACTGCCAGGTACCAACCTACTCCAGTGCCGTTAATTTGATCCCAACGGCAAATGGTGACTTGACCAGATTCGATTTCACTGGTATTCGAACCTGTGTCCCCTCTAACTTGGGGCAGGCACTTAACCAACTCCGCCATCCAGTCGTTTTTTTGCTGGTCTTAGTAAGGTGATTGTCACTAAAAGGTTCGTTGACCCACTTAAACCCCGTTGGGCCCTTGACTTCGTTAAACTTGTTTATGGTTTAACTTCACGTGTCCAGTTGCAATAGCTCAGTTAATTATCTAGCTCACAACTTGTATTATTTACCACTCAAACTCATTCACCTTGAAAAATTGATGGCAATGAACATGGGAAGTATATTCATAATTCTGTGGATACATTTCAAAAGTTAAACGTTCCGTGTAGGCCTACAAATGAATGCAATTAATTAGATAATCGCTATCATTTCAACTCAGCGTCCGAATGATGGTGTCATAGTCCGCAGCTCGGGTCAAATCAATGAAATGTCATTGAAGCGCGTCGTCACATACGCCACACTTCAGTAAGCCTAGAAACAAAAGCGAAGAAAAACGAGCCTAAGACCGACTTACAATGCAATAGATACTCGCTAGCTTACATTTCGCAAAACAAGATTGCGTGTGTGAATTTCTTGCATGCAACACGCTTCAAGCGAACAGTTTTCCTGCAATAATCCGGTTTCAAACACATTTGCAGCTTTGAGACAGATTTGCTCATTTTTCATTTTGCTTGTGGCTTAGTCGGTGAGGGCTGAAGCTGAAGAAATTTGTTATTCCGTCAAACGGAGACCTAAAACCCATCTCAAATGCAAGCAAAGGTTACGGCCAACAAGATCGTAAACAGATGGAGACACACACAGAGAGAGAAAGATTTTTAAGGGAAAGCACATCTCGCGAGATAGAAATTTATGTAACCCCACGGATTTGCATAAATCGCTAAACCGATGACGATCTCGTTGAAATGAATGAATGACATTAGATTGCAACTGCTCGGGTTTTGTGGCTTAAGCGGGTTTGGTTGCGCAAATAAATACCAACGTTGTTCCACAGAGACTTCAAGTGTTTTCCATTTCTTAGGCAATCAGTGGACGGTGTCCAGTGGTTCGTTAGCGGCTGAATTCATGGAAGGATAAATGCGTTTACTTTCACATGTCCGCTTCTTGGGGGTAAGGATCGAGTGTCCCACGGTCTGTGGGACTTTCGAAATTTGCAACTGAAGTGTGGTCAGATTGTTTCGGTGGCTGCGAGTGCAGCTGCGTAGGTGACACTTGCTACATAGAAGTGCAGCAGAGTGGACGGGAAATTGCCGGTTTAGCAGGTGATTGCAATTGCAGCGGGAATTTGATAGGTACGCTTGCTGTTGCAATCGGATATTTTTCGTATGAGCACAGAATGTGTTTTGAAAATATATCTTAGGCAATGGAGTGGTGGGATAACGAGTTCGTTTCGCAAAATTTGAAGAGGTTTTCATTCCTTTTGTGTTTTTCGTATCATGCACTTTGGGTAAATAGGTACACAACTTGCAGTCGTCGTTCATTCAGACCAAACATTTTTATCCATTGTGCCCTATAGACTCTAAGCTGGCAAATTACACAATTGGCTTGCAATGAAGTGCTGCATTTCGATGTTACTGCTGCTATTTCACTTGGAGAAGGGCAGAATTGATAAAACCCTTCCCCAAAAGTATTTGATATATCGAGGGCAGTTGTCATTGCTTGGTCTGGACCATGGAATGTTTGGAATCATCTGCTGAGTGGTTCAATAATGCGGTAGAATTGGAACTACTGTTGGATCCCTGTATTGGCTTTAGGAGAGTTCTTTCCACCTAAATGCACTGAAAGCAAGACATATAAAAATCCTTTCTCCGTGCCAATGACATGACAATGGAATGACTGTGAAACAAAATTGGGACTAACAAGGATATTTCCCAGCAGAGTCATGGCTTCTGCGAAGATTTCCTCTCTGAAGTGAAAAACAGGAATGGTTTTGGAATTTCTGATTTACTTCTAACGCGCTTAAAGACAAGGTCTGTATGGAAATTTATGGACAAGACAAGAACCTTTTTTTGCTTCTACTACTCAACCAAACTGAACTTGCACAACGAAACCATTTACGTGGTTATAAAGCTGCGATCATGGTGAGGGACGTAGAAAAATCCTACATCTAAAACATATTTCCTTACATTCTCAAGCGTCGATGGTAATCACTTTGAGCTCATGTCGCGGCAAAGATGCCCTAAACGATCTGTTCTTTGGACCAAGTTATCCAAATTGAGCAATCAGGAAGTGACATTGTAATCCCGAAAGGCAAACAACTGTTATGTGCCAGCCGACCGGAGGATTCGAGTTTTCTTCTCATTGTCTCGTCACCAGATCTTTTGTGAGTCCAAGAAAAACCATAGCATACTTAAGTGGGCTCGACTTTAAATTAAAAATTAACGAAAAGGTCTCTCACGAAGAGTCTTCGACTCTGAGCCTGTGGGACAACGCAACAGAGGACGTCCACGTACAAGGTGGCGCACACAAGTCGAGGGGGACCTCGGCCGGCTTAGTGTGCGAAACTGGAGACAGCTGGCGAAAGATCGTGCTGGCTGGAGAGACATGTTGAGTGAGGCCCAGGTCCACTTCGGACTGTAGCGCCCTAAGAAGAAAAAAAGATCTCTCAAGTTTTTATGAACCCTTTTGTTGGCCATAATTGAATAAGCAAACTTAAAGGCCCAATCATAATGGCCGTAGGGCAACTTAAGTCCACTGAAGGAAACGAGCAAAATAACCGCTGCACTCAATTTCGTTAAGAAGACATAAATTTCTCGAAAAAAAACGACACTGTGTTAAGCCTGCCATTTAAGAAATGAATAATGATGGGTGATGAGAAGTGGGTCAAGGAAAACATTCTAATATAGACTTTGCATCTACAATGAATTGGTCTCGATAACAAATGTCTGGTCTTTTCCTTCTACACTAACCACGGTCTATGTTGCAAAGACTATTGACTACAGCATCACTGCTCTCTCGACTTGATCAATTCCGTGCAACAGATATATTTTTGTCAGCCGAAGTACATTCAAGTCTTTGTACAGTTCACGGTTTTATTATATCTCATTTCGAGTTCCTCGCAGGCAAAATAAAATATGGTGTGAAGAATTGTTCTATTGAACGAGCACAGAACCAGTTTTTCCTCTTTCTTATCGTCCAACTTTCGGCCCTATGTTGCAATATAAGCGAGATAATGATTCTGAAGGGCGTGATCTCTATGGCTAAACTCTGAAGCTTAAACTCATTTTGTTTTTTACTGATAAGAGCGGTTGATCAAGGGTTATCCTTCGCCTGACCTCCTCTAGAGTGCCGATTGTGGAGTCTATGTCTGCACTGAGGTATGTAACTCCTTCACTATCTTTTACTATTTCTCTCACTATCACTACTATCGCACTGTAAATTATTGATGGGTGAGGAGTCTAGTTGTACTCGACAGTACGCATTTCGTCTTGACCTAATTAACTCTAAGACCGCCTAGCAATTGAAAGAACATGACACGAATTGACCAATAGCGAGTTTATTCTCTTCTACCATGACATTTCGGAAGAACAATTCTAATAAAGGTTTGGTAAGGAAGTTCTCGGGCACTCACTGCATGGTTCATTGGTTCATCAGCATCCTTTGACTACAATAATAATAATAATGGCGGCTGGATGCGACACTGGGTGGCGCAGTTGGTTAGGTGCCTGCCCCAAGTTAGAGGGGTCCCAGGTTCGAATCCCAGTGAAATCGAATCTGGTCCAGTCACCATTTGCTGTTGGGATCTAATTAACGGCACTAATGTAGGTTGCTAATTGGCAGTACAATGGACCAGTTTTGAGTCTGAGCGCTCCAGTGAAGTGCTTCCTGTGCCGTTAATTTGATCTCAACGGCAAATGGTGACTGGACCAAATTCACTGGGACCCATTTCACTGGGATTCGAACAGGGGACCCCTCTAACTTGGGACAGGCACTTAACCAACTGCGCCTTCCAGTCGTATTCCAACTTAGTTTACGATCAATGATGAGTCCCAGGAATTTGGCCTTGTCTGTGAGTGGAAGTTTTATGCCACACAGTGAGGCGGTGTCGAAGGGAGGGATATTTTATTTCCTCGTGAAGAGTAGTTCCGATCTTTGCAGATTGACTCCAAGATCCCATGCATGGGTTGCATTGGATGCATTCGACTCTTTAAATCCGAGATTGGTAAGCGCTAGCGTGATTGCCTCGGGTACGTAAAAGTGTTCGCTCGAAACAGAAAATCCTTAATATGTTACATAATCACCGGTTGACGAAAACAGTTATTTTTGGTTTACGTCTTTACGTTCTAAACATTATCAAAAAATAGTGAACAAATTCAGAAGAGATTAGAATATTTCGTTTTACTTCAAAATCAAAATCCAGGAAGTCACAGCCGACCACAAACGATGAAAAATAAATTATCGTCACTGTCGCTCTTCAAATCAAAACGAATCTCATATCACATCCACTTGAGAGATATCTATCTCCGCGTTATCTGCTTGAACTCACTCGGACGTATATTCCCAGTAGATGCTGTCTTAAGAATTGCTTCTCGTGCCGAAGCCACAAATCATGATAAGAATCCCGATTGAATCGTTCTTATCACGAAAAAGATCAACGAACGTTTGGATTTATGAGAACACTTACATTGTGCGGAAAGTCTGTGGTTGCTGTAATTGCCGGCAATCGTCAGAAGCGCCTCTGGTCATCTAATCAGAGGCAATTATTTGATAAGAGAATTTTAGGAAAAAAATACATCGTCGTGATTTTCTATGAAAAATGAGAAATTTGACGCACAATGCTTAAGCAAAACTGTGACGTTTTGAAATTCACATTCGTCAGCCTTGAGAAACTCCATGAATTTGCATTTGAAAGGAGGAAATAAAAAAGATGCATTCATCAAGAAAAACGTACGAGCAAAGAGTTACTGGGAGCTGGTGATAAAGAGGAGAATTCATTTGAAAATCTTTCGTCAGGGATGGATCGCGCAACTTGACGGTGACTGGTGAAAGCTTGTATTTATTTAAGCTCGTATGACTGAATTTTTCATCCGTAATTCTCGGATTTTGAGGGATTTCTCACGTGACAAAAATGAGAAGTAAGTCATATTGATAGAGAGGGTTTTTGCAGTTTCGTCAACCGAAAGCGCTTATTACTTGAGAAATATTTCAGAAGTTCGTACAGAAATGTTGCCGATATAAACTGGCACTAGACTTCAATTACATCTCGTCCAACTCTGTTAAACAGGGCCATCCAAATTGTGCATCAGAAAGTAAATTCAAACAAAACACATTTATGATCAAACGTTTATTTGAATATTTAATATTGTTTGGATCTTCTAATTATGAATGAAAAATAACATCATTCAAATATCCTCCACACGAGTTCTTGCAGGACTCAATTCTGCCAAGATAATTTTCAATGACTTTCCAAAAATATCGAGAACTTGTGAGATGTGACGCTGTCTGGTTAAAACCAAAAGTCTTATTGACTTAATTTCCTCGTTCGTAAGCCGTAAAATCATACGTACCTTCCTCTGGTTGTCCACAGCCTGAATTTCAAAACTCTACCGAAATTGAATCGTGACTCTCAGGAAGACCTCGAAACCCTGATTTGTTTTTCAACAAAAAAAAAACTGTAACAGAAGTTAAATTTGCAAGTTGTAGGGTGCTTTTTTTTAGAGGTCTGATTTTCAACATGCCAGCACTATTCGAAGTGGCAGCTTATGTATAGACCCACGACTGAGTAATATTTTCAAATTTAATTTATCATCTTCACTGATGATGACTGTTATAGCGTAACGATCAATAGGGAGCACTGCAGACTATTAATAATACTCGTAACAATATTGTGAAGCTACAGTCGGAAGTGAACTTGACACTAGCTTCTAGAGCAACCATTCGTGTTATGCGTATAGACAATTATACTCTTTTTGGCATTGTCAGTGAGTGGAAAGAGGTGGAGCCATAAAAATATAAAAGGTTTTTTTTCGAAAATCGAACCCAAACTTTGAGCGTAGGTTTCGACGCACTTACCCACAACTCCAGACTAATGTTTACTGATTTTATCGTTGACCGATGGAACAGCTTTAATGCTGTAGAGCTCTAAACTCCACAATATAGAGCTGCATGCATTGAAAAAAATGTTGATAAGCGCATCATCTCTTGTAATTGGTCAGAGAATTGGTCTCCACACCTCTGAATTATTTCCTATGAAGATCCGTTAAGTCGATAGTGATAAACCAGAGACTTTGGACCACTTGGAAGCCAGCATTCATCGCATTTTGTCTAGATAAGATCTCAACTACTGAAGTAGTAGATAGTGCATAATTGGAGCTCCAGATTGAGGCTCAAGGGATTCATTCAAGGCACATATCTCGGACTGTAGCACCGCCATTATAACATAAAAATGACTTTCGAATAAAGCAAATACCGTCATCCTTACCATGATTTTGATTTGCTTTCATTTTAAAATGCTATACCTTTAAAAAAAACACCCTATACTCTCATCAATTTTGAAATTTGAAATGCGCCCAATTAAAATACTCACAAGCAGACATCCATTTGAGGAGACTTTTAAATTTGTTTTGAAATAAAAAATGTGTCATATTGGTGCTAAATCCCATGAAGCCGCATTTCTAATTAAAGCCACTGCAACGTGACAGCAATAAATGTGTAAACTGCGGCTGAAACAATTGAAATCCATCACACATTGATTGGTTGGCTTCTACGAAGTTAGTTTCGGTTTGAGTTTATTACACTTTAAAATTGAAATTCTTAATGACTCTCCCATCTCCATGAGTCACAAGTAGCTTTGGTTAGCACTGCTTATAATTTCAGATTTTCGAAACAAAGCTGAACACAGTTATCCAACTGCTTAACCGGTTAATTCTTTCCCATGTTCTCCCCGCAACGCATTGTATAAGTGACCAAATCAAAGATCAAGGCACGTGGCCTAGGTTACTTCCCACTCATCAGTCCGGCGAGACAAGTTATCTTAGTCCGCTCAGACCTGCTGTCCAAAAATATCCCAACATTTTTGCAACGTCATTTGTTTACCAACACTATTGAGCCACTCGAAGTTATTAGCCTTATCAGAAAGCTTAGGCGAACTTTTTTCATTCAAGAGATTACAGCCGGTCGTGTGAATTAGGTTTCACGGCACGACCGTTAATTATCTTTGATTCAACGGAAATTTACGTATTAACGCTAAAAAAAAAACTTCTTATCTAAATTCGCCTGATGGGAGATAGAAAATTAGTCGCAAGCGATAAGAACTAGGCTTTAGCTTACCGAACAAAGTCTGGGGTTCTTTGAATTGGCATGTTAAATGCTTGTGACGCCACCTGAATTATTTATTTTCATCTGTCAAGTGCTGCCCAGTAAATTTACAATGCACGCATATTAATGAACAGAAGATTTATCACGCATTGTCACTGGAACTGTTCGACTGTGTTTTCCTCAACACACACATGCATTTCTAAGTCAATATGCGCCTGAAACTGTACGCTTCGCAATGCAACATGTTCGTAGGCCAGCAAACATTGTTTCCTCCCTTGATGGTAGCTTAGTTGCTGGTCAGCAATGAATACTGAAAATGAGAAAATGACTGAATATGAATAATGAATGAGAAAATATAAAGTGCGCTTCGTCGCATTTGCATGACATATTTAGTCTTTACGAAGCCAATTATTTATTATTTGTGCTTTTCTTATACAAATGTCTCTAAATGGTTATGAATTTGGCCATTCTTTAAAGCATCGTTTCTTGGGGTCGTATTGAAAGGCATTTCGCAAGGCAGCCTTGGTCCTGTAATGCATTTCTGTTACCTAAATTGGACCAAATTTTGCTATTTTCCTGTTCTACTACTTATGGATTGCATCAAAATTAGAAATAGAGACAACTGTCATGTTCTATAATTTTGATACACGTCTGTTTAAAGCATTATGGCTGAAACACAACAGTGCTTTGCGCTAGCCGGCTTCATGCTACGGAGGGTGTGCGTTGACGCACTGCGTTAATCATCTGTTCCCTCTCTCTCTCAAATTTTCAGAAATATCAAATCAAAAAATATTTTGGCCAAACAATTGAACGTTACAGAAATTAATTGCGGAAAATGAATGCGAAGAAAGTTAAAAAAAAAATAGAAAAGTGCTTCTTGTTGCTAATTTGGTGTAAAAATGTTCTCAATTTGGGAAGCATTTCTCCTCTTTTTTTTTAAGCCTCTTTAAAGACTATCAGCCCAATCGCTGGGTGTCGGTGTCCTAGTACGTTTGGCGTTCACGCAATCACAACCGTAGATCATTGATATGTCATGACATTTTTTCCTGATATTTGACAGTTAAACCCTCACAACTTTGTAAAAGACTCGAAGAATGCTGCTGTGATGAAGTAGGTATTAATTGTGATTTCATTTCATGTTTCAACACATGTTTCGCTTTCGCGGTCGTAGGTAGCTGTCAACTGTCAAACTTGTCGCCCAACTCTTACGATGACAATGAGTTTTATGTTTTTTCTACTCTTACACGTTTTTAAGTGTATCATCTTTTGACAGAGCGACATACGGCCACAATAGCGATTCATTTTGCTCCCCCAGCCACCATCAGAACTCAAGATTTTGTCCGTTTTTCAAAATCTTTGACATGTGAGACTTGTTTGCCTTAGACACATCAGAAATAAAATGATGATTCTGGGTTTATACCAAAGGCTTAAAATTGTCTCTCAAGTTAAGAACAAAACTCATATTTTTTCTTAGTTTTTCACTTCAAGCCTTCATTTCATTTCTTCTTTTTTTGGGTCTGGATCCTCTGAGCTCTACCCTATCTCCTGGAAACGCGGTTTCCAGTTGTGTAACGTAATTCAAGTCTTACATTCGCGAAGAAGTGGGCGCAATGTCAACGATGAAATCTCTTCTTCTCGAATCAGGTTTGACGCTCTTGGTCATAGTCAAAGGTCATCTAGCAATTATCTGGTCTGATAGAACGTTTTTCATAATTGCGCTTCTCGGCCCGGTATTCACTTACGTGAATGCAAAAGCACGAAGCAGGTTGATCCTGCCATAGCCATTGTCTAGGGCCTCTGTGAATACTAAAAAGATTTAGGGAAGTTTCCTAGTGCTTTGAAATGCAAACAGAAATTTGGAGATCTCTTTAGAACATATAGATGCTGTTTTAACCCCGAAAACACATCGGGCTTCTTTTAACCCTGTACTGCCCGACACTGCCTTTAGGCGGGGTTTACTAAAATTTATAATTATCAAACTTAAAATTATAATTTGTTATAAAAAACGATAAGTACATGATGGCAACAATTTACATTTTCACATGTTTTTCATGTAATTTTTTGTTAGTGTAAGTTCTGAGTGCATGCAAAAAAAGGTGGTGAAAATAAAAAAATGTGGGCAGTAGAGGGTTAAGTCCACAGAACTGCGTTTTCAGACCTTCACAATTCGTATGTCGATGTTTTACCGTTTTGGCTAATATTTCCAAAACTATTTGATGCAGAATACTCGCAATGGATTCAAATGAATGTACTCATTGAAGTCAAGTTTTTGTGATTTTTTCAGATTTTTAAACACTTTGGTTTAGAAATTTGAGGGGAAGACGCATTAAATCCGATTTTGGAGCTCCATACTTTTCAAACGGTATTTTGAACCAAAAAGTCTTGAACCAAACCTCCACCTAATTTCAAAAGATCTTTCGTTTTAAACATATTACTCGAGGGGAGCATCACTGTTTAAAAAACGATGACAACTTCACCTATACGGGAGCCATCCCTAAATAACCCCACTTTTTAGACTTGCATACATGATATCCAGGCCTAAAGCACCTAATTCCAAGATTTCATGCCGATATCTTTATAAATGTAGGAGATAAAAAAGTGTGACAGAAACGACAGACGAACGGACAGACACACCGAAATTATAAGGGTTCCGTTTTTGTAGACGGAACCTTAAAAATGAAAGCAATGAGAGCAACGTAATCTCCCGTAACAAAGCACTCTTTTACACAAATTATTCAATATGTTAAAACATTTGCGTGCATTTTTACACTTCCCATACAATTTCTTGTGATATTTCATTGTAAAAAATGAAATGAATTGAATTGTCGTTTCAAAGTTTTCCTGGAGAACTACCTGCCAAACGGAAAAATGGTAGCACCAACGCAGTATTGTGTTTCTGGAATAACGCCCTTGTCACCCCAGAATCATTTCTTCATCTCAAACAACACTGTCTGATTCAAGATCGAACAGCCGTGACCCTCGTCTTCCACATCGACTGTTCAAAGGTGAATGGGCGTCTGAACTACGATCATAATGTTGCACAGAGTTGTGAGGATCTCCAGTTCAGTAAAGCAGTACCGAGCCAATGGCAAAGGCAGCATCAAAAATTCTGCCTGCGGAATAATAAAGAAACTCCCTCGTCGAAATCCAAATTGAGTGGTCTCCAAAATATCGATCACTGAATTGGGAAAGAAAGATGAAAAAAATGCGCTTTATGATAAATGAGATCATGAACTTTTGATGGTCCACACATCCGGCTAAAATCTCCATTGATCCACTAAAGCCTCTGATGAAATGAATCCTCTGTGCTACTGTCACAAAGAAGTTAAGAAAATTTATGGGTTTCTACTTCATTCATGTGATTTCCAAAAATAAAGTCGTTACTACGGCTTTGCATAAAAACCTCAAAATTAGTTACAGTTCCGAGAAAATAAATCATAAATTCGATAAGACAGTGCGACAAATATCAAAAGCATCTATAATCAATCTTCTCTTCTTTTTTGGTGTAAATTTATGCAAATTCGCGGATCATTTATTTTCCAGAGAATTTTCAATTTCGTCTCGTTGCGTAAGACAAGATTGATTTCTAATCGACTGTCAATCTTTTTCAGGCACACAAAAGGAGATATATTCATAACGGAAACATGAAGAAGCTGAAAATGAAGTCAAGTAAGTATCTTTCGGTCTGTAACCGATGGGCTATGAAATACTTTCGATTTTTGTTTTAGGGCTACTCTTTGGAATCGTCAAATCTCCCGCCGATTTGACACAGGCCAAGTTTGTCTTCTACTACGGGTACGTAATTAAATTTTGAAGTCTGTTTGTGTTTCTTTTTATGATTTACATAAGAATTGGGTGGAAATGCATTTCTAATTTATCGTCTGTAGTCGAAGTGTGTGCCATAAAGTAAGATTTTTGTGAAGTGTTGCTAGAGAGGTGATGAATTCGTTTTATTGAATTATTTATTTATTCATTTCATCAATTAGACATCTCTTATTCAGATTAAAACACAAGTAGGTTAATAAAAGAACGCATGTTTTATGAAAAAGAAAAAACATAAAGCAGCAGCAACAAAATCGTAGTTTATGACCAACTCTTTGACTACTGACATTATTGACCCTCTATTCTACTTAAATATCTCTCATGTACAGATATTAAGGAAATACAGTTTGCTAAGAAAGTGTTTACACAACGTAAAAAACAGCAAATACTACATTCACATTAAAAATTAAAGTACTTCCAGTAACTTAATTGAAAATTTTCGTTTGCTAGTTTATAAAACTACATTTTTGAAAATAGGTAACATAAAAAATGCTTTATTTTACTAAACAATAATGACAAAAATTACAAAATGCAAAAAGGGACGAACGTTGGACTGTTAAGAAGAGAGTGTTGTTCGTAATCGTGTTGTTATTGATCAGTTGCATACAATATGCCTGGGAAAAGAATTAGTTTTGAAGTTAAGCAATTGGTTTAGTACAACCATTACAATGGGAAAGTCTCAAGGAAATGACAGATCTGTTCGGCTTATCTACAAAGAGATTTTATAACATTATAAACCGAGCAGAGCGTGAAAATAGTTTGGAGGTTATTGCTACAAAAGCAAGGCCAAAAAAATTATCTCATAGAAATGAGCGCTGCCTGCTAAGAAAAGTGCACGAAAACCCCCAAACATCAGTTAGAGCCTTATCCAGAGAGATGAACCAGAAATATCGAGTACAAGTTTCTCACGAAACAAGTGCTTCTAAAGCATGAGTTTACATCGAGAGTTGCAAGAAAAAAAACCACTGCTTTTGAGTAAAAACATTTAAGAACGCCTTCCGTTTGCTACAAAGTTAACATTCAGCGACGCAAATACTGGGACGATGTTATATTTTGCGACGAAATAAATATTATGATGTACTACAACGAAGGACCTAACAGTGTGTGGCAAAAACCCTTAAAAGCCTTCTCGAAAAGGAATATAATCCCAACCGTTAAATTTGGAAAGTTATCTGTGATGTGATGTATGGGGGTGCATTTCGAGCAAAAGTGTCTAAGACTAAGTCTTTATTGAAAATACCATGGGCGCAAAGAAATACGTGTGCATTTTACAAGTTCATTTGCTCAGCAGTGCTAACAATTTTGGAGTTAATTACGGAGATAACATGAGAAAACCAAAATTCAAGTTTTATCAAGATAATGACGCGAAATGTAAAGAACTTACGGCTAAGACGTGGCTGCTTTATAACTGCACTAAAGTACTGGATACACCTGCTCAAAGCCCAGACCTTGAAAACTCTTGGGCCCATTTGAAGAAGAAAGTGGCAAAAAGGAACCCGAAAAGCCGAAACCAGTTAATGCAATACCACAAAGAACATTCCAGCCAATTATGACATAAACAAATTGATTGGGCCAATGACGAAAAGGTTAAAGGCTGTTATTAATGCACCAAATCTTAAAATAATAATTTAAAACATGAATTTTCTTGATTTAGCTTCTTTTTAATTAATTTAGCTTATAATGTTAATGTGTGTAAAGACTTTCTTGACAGTGGAATTTTCGTCCATTTTCATGTTTTCTTATATTCTTTTTTGTTGTTAAATGAAATTAACTCCTTAATATTTAGTATTATAAGTTGTACCAGAAATATTTGCAATAAAGCTAATGGAACCACATATACATATTTATAACGTGAAAGTAGAATTTTCTGTTTTCTTACATAGTGTAAACACTTTCTTGACAAACTGTATGTACTAAGGGATAACCAGTTAAAAACGATAGGAAAATACATTTAAATAAAACAACAACGGCGTGAGAAATAATAAGATTCTGGCATCATTTTGACGCTACCTTCATGGAATTATGGATAGAATAGAAAAGAGAAATAGTCGAGTAGTGTCAAGTCACATGATCGCGGAGGCCAATTAATGAACGCTCGTCGTGGAATGACCCGGTCTCTCTCTACTTCAGATCTTCGAGCGTTGCTTCGCTTGTATGGCATGCCCCACGCGGTTTTGTTGGAACCACAGCTTCGACGGCCACAAAAAATCGGTTTGCATCACTCTACACCTTAGACCATTGACGATAGCGGTCTCTCCGCACTCAGTTCGAAATAAATTAGTTCGCCATGTCATAAACCGTACCAAACAGTCAATCTATATGGATGCATTGCAATTCTGACATACATTCATGGCAATTCTGGTTATTGACATAGCCGCTGAGGGGGCACAATAGATCTTAAAGGTCGCGGTGCAATATACCCTCAACAATAATAATAAATAGCCACTAAGCCAAAAACGGCTGTGGTATTGTGCCGCCGTGTTGCCAATACTTTGTCGCTCCCATAAAGGAATGCAACAAATCTAAGATCTGTGGAGTTGCTGAGTCCCTAGGTTCCCTTTAACACCGTAGTTCATCACGTTTCTAATACATTCTCAAACCTTTTTCGCATACTCCTGTCAGAAAAATTAACACACATTTCCCTATTTAGACCAAAATTCACAGACTCCGCCACCTTCGAGTTGGACGATGGGAAAAGCCTAATAAATCATGTAAAATTCGATAAACTGAAGAAGACCGTGCTGTACCTTCACGGTTACCTGGAGAACTTAAACGTTGAGAGCATCAGTGTCATTGTGGAGGCGTACCTCCAACGCAACGACGTTAACCTCATCGTCCTAGACTGGGGCGAGCTGGCCGATGGAAACTACATGTTCGACGCTGTTGTTAACGCCAAACAGGTATGCAATCAAATTTTTCTGTCTTCCCTCCGAATGACATATTCTTTCATTTGACTAGCTTGGTCCAGTGCTTGCAAAGAAGCTTATGGAGATGTTTGACAACGGCCTTGACATCGATGGCTTCCACATAGTGGGACATTCGTTAGGTGGACAAATGTCTGGAATTGTTGGAAGGGAAATCTATCGACGATCGGAAAAGACAAAGCGAATAAGAAGGTACAACCCAAAACGAGGTGTTCATTCGACTCTGATTCATTTGAGGTTTTCTTTGTGCAGGATAACAGCTCTCGATCCAGCTTTTCCACCCTTCTACACGGGCGTGAATGCGCACTTAAGCAAAAAAGACGCAGACTTCGTGGATGTCATTCACACTGACGCATGGATTTACGGGGCACCAATTAGCACTGGAACAGCTGACTTCTGGCCAAACAGAGGCAAGACTCTTCAGCCTGGTTGCCCGAAGAGAAATTACAAAATGTTGACAGACAACGGTAAGCCAAAGACACACATCTAACTGAACTTTCTACTAGACGTCACTCTTTGACAGATTTATCAAGCCATCGCAGATCTTGGTGGTTTTGGGCAGAAAGTGTTGCCAACAAATATGATCTTCAGTTCGACGCCGTGAAGGCAAAGAATTGGACGGAATTCAAGGCCGGCAAGGTGGAGGATGATTTGGAAGTGAAAGTCGTTATGGGACATGACTGTCCAACAAAGTGAGTCGCGAACGATGGCAAGTAGCATCGATGGTGTGAATTTATTTGTATTTTCAGCATCTACGGGGATTTTTTCCTTCAAACAAACGGATCACCACCCTATGCCAGGGGCAAGTCGGGAACTGCTTACATCGAACCCAATGAATTGCCCGGGAATTCACCAGCTGACATCGCGAGAGCAACTGAATTGACATAATGCTTAGAATATTCAAATATCGTTTGAGTTTAGCTAGTAAATTATTTAAATTTTGGAGAATATTTTGTTGAAATTTGATAAAATAAAAAATATTTAAGTTTTTGTACATCGTTAGCTAGATTTTCTGCTTTTTGGCAAATTCTGACAGATGCGCGCTCATACCTGTTATAATCGGGCCTTTAAAGAAAATCCACTTGTCAACTGATATTTGTACAGGTAAAGAACGATTCATTTCACTTCCGCGTATGTAGGCAAAAGTGAATCAACTTACCGAAACTGAACGAAGCTTTTATCACAATGTATCATTTTTGTGTGTGGGCGCCGTGGCGTAGTGGGTAGGTGCGTCGACTCCTACGCTCGATGTTCTCGATTTTTTCACGGCTCCACCTCTTTCGAGTCACTGACAATGCTTAAAGAGTATAACTGAAAAAGCTTCTCAATCTCGCCGTTCGGAGTCGGCATTAAATTGCCGACTCATGAGAGAACAATAGCACGCACAACACGAGTGGTTGCTGAGAAGCTAGGCCCAGGGATGTAGCGATATCATTCGTCCAGACTCTTATGTTCTCAATCCAATCCAATCCGATTCCTCTACTTGAAAACACCGAGAATGGCTCCTCTCATAGTTTCTTCCATCTTTTCATTCATTCAAGGTCTAAATGATGTCCAAATCTGCCCCAAATGATGTCCAAATTTAAAGTTCATTCGACTCTGACGAGTATGACTGGAAAATACGTGGCGCCCCTTCCATTTTTTTTTCTGCAAAGTGAAGAATTGGCATTAATTTTTTTTCAAAGAATGCTAACTTTAGTTAAAATTCAAACGAAATTAACATAAAACAACTAAATCCTAACAGAATGGAAATTTTAAAAAAAACTTAAAAAAGTATTTAAAATGACAGCTGAACCAACAATTTGGCATCACTGACATAACATTGAACAGATGTCATGTTAAAGTTTTCCAATTCGCTCGAAAATTTGTTTAAGTTCACTTTTGTAGCAGTATTCAAAGATTTTGTGCAAAATAAGGGAAAAGTGAAAAATGCCAATCAAGGCGGCTCTAATAGACCTCGGCGGAACACTGCATGTTGAGGATGTACCAACCCCAGGAGCTGTCGAAGCGTTAAAAAGGCAAACAAATTAAAACAAAATGTTCTCTTTCGATTTAAAAATTCACTTTTAGACTTCGAAAAACTGGAATCCACATAAAGTTCGTTACAAACACCACCAAGGAGTCCGGTGACACTCTCCACAACCGTCTAAATAACATGGGCTTCGAAATAGAGAAGCAAGAGATCCACAGCTCTCTCAGTGCTGCTGTGAACTACGTAAAGTCAAAGAAACTAAACCCATTCTACTTGATAAGTGCAGACGCAGTCAAAGATTTCCCCGAAAAAGTGGATGAAAACTATGATTCGGTGGTAATGGGACTAGCTCCAAGCGAATTTCACTACGAGAACTTGAACAAGGCATTTAGGTAGAGGGTAAGTTGAAGAATGAGTTCAGAGCTAGCGAATGATGGATCTTTCAGAATTCTAATGGAGAGCAAGAACAGTCAGTTGATTGCCATTCATCAAAGTAAATATTACAAGCGGAATGATGGCCTCGCCGTTGGACTGGGTTGCTTTGTGAAGGGACTCGAGTATGCTGCTACAACGAATGCGACATTACTTGGTAAACCGAATAGATACTTCTTCGAAACTGCTGTTCCTGACGGTGTCAGACTTGATGAATGTGTCATGATTGGAGACGTATGTGACGTAAAATTTGTTTACATTTTTAGAAGGTTGACATGATTGCTTTCAGGACTGCAATGCTGATTGCAAAGGATCCATGGCTTTGGGTATGAAAGGGATTCTTGTGAAAACTGGGAAGTATTTGCCGGAAGTTGTTGTTGAACCTCCGCCAACATATCTGGCGGAGAATTTTGCAGAAGCTGTTAAGTGGATTGAGGAAAATAAAGACTGTTAAAGTTAAGATATTATTTTATTTCGCTGAAATCAGTAGACACAGACGGAAGATTAAGAGGGCTGTATAGCATGTACGTGAGTCTAAAAGGGATCCTTCTCCAATTTTGCGTGTAACCCCATAACTGTTCATCTTCTCCATATCGCTGCAATTTTAGTATCCGGTCATGCAACAAGAGGTGGCATTTTAAATCAATAAAAAACGTCAAAATTTGTACGAAAATTGGTGGTATTATTATTTTATTCTGAAGTATAAACTCTAAGTTTAGGAATCGAATGCAATATCTGGCAAAATGTTATTCTTTTGAGTGACTTTTGATTACAATTTTAATTGTACGAACAACAACTCTTATATAAAGCAAGTCATATCCGACAGTTAAACACGACTACAGTCGTATTTTGTTATTACAAAGAGTAATTTATAGTGCCCACTCGTACTCAATTTTTGACAAAAGTCGCGTGTATGGACACATGCTTTTCTCTAAATTTTTAAAGCAGCTGAAGACGATCTTTTGGGCATATGCAGCAGCTCATCTGTCAGATATGGTCAGAGGGAAACATGACCGATGAGTGGAAAAGAAAAGGAACATGTTTAACTATGCTAATTGTCCATGCATAGGACTTCTTGATATAAGGTCTTCTCCTCTGTTTTGTGTGAACACTTGATTTGTCAACAGTCTCGAAAGTTACTAGAAGAACGTGCAAAGCTTATTGGTCAATACTCGAGGCGCGAACTACCAAAAGTCTATAAAACTGCTAGCATAAGCGGATAGCATTGACGTGATTGATCAAACACAGCAAGCCGTCAATGAAGCGTTTACTGGCATAAAAACGAAGGCGGCTAAAATATGTCTGGTGGTCAAACTAAGTTTAGGCTGTCTTCAAGACAACAGGCACAACATCAACGACTTGGCCAGGACGTCACGAGTACCCACCCGGTGGGTATTGAAGAGAGGGTAAATACCGGGTATTTGCCCATCACTATCCACGAGGTAATCAAGGACTACGTCTATCTCAATTCAGCAGTAAACAGTACGAACAATATGAGTTCCGAGATTAAACGCAGAATAACTCTTGCCAACCGTTTTTTTTTGGCTTAAAAGACAATTGAGTAATTAAGCCCTCTCTCGGACCTCCTGCTTTACGGCGCAGAAGCATGAACAATATCGAATGTGGATAAAGAAGCTCTTGATCTCTTTGAGATAAAAGTCCTGCGCGCGATCCTTGGGCCTATTTGCGTTGATGGCTATTAGAGAAGCCTGCACCGGATATCGGCAAGGAGATGCGCTGTCGTGCGATTGCTTCAGTCAGGTTCTGGAGAAGATAGTGCGACGGACCCGGAAGGCATTATCTTTTACAATTCGGCCCAGCTGCTGGATTACCCAGATGAAGTAGACATTGTCGTGCATTTCCAGCGAACCGTAGTAGAAGCATTTACGGCGATTGAAGAACCAGAAAAGGAAATGGTCTTGGGTTAAATGAGGAAAAACTGTCAAACCGTCGGTCATACTTTAGAACAAAATGTCACAGTCGTCATTTTTCAATTATGAAGCAGTTAAGCCGTTTGTCTTCATTGAGGCAAACGCGAGCACTTAAATCGACATCTTGGTGGAGAATCGGTGGCAACCGCTGCTACTTCGGTTTGTCGAAACAACCTGGTTCGAAGGACCAAAATCGTGCTCAATTCAAGAAAACCCTAATCCTGCCAATCTTGCTGTATGGAGCCGAAAGCTGAACAAGCAGGACTGGACAGCTTTTTGCGTGAAAAGCAAATGGAGGAGAAGACACAACTGTAAACTCTATGAGCTGTACAAAGATGTGGACACCATCCGGAAGGCAAAAATCCTTGGACTAAACTGGCTCGGCCACATCGAGGGAATGAACACCATTGCTCCAGCCAAGAGAGTCTTCGAATTCGAGCCTCGTGGTTCAAGAAAGAGAGGAAGACCGAAACGCCGGCCAAAAGCCCAAGTGATCGCGTATGCAAGACAACTCCGTCTTGATGACTGGAAGCAGCGTGCCCGGGAGCATCAGCGATGGTAGGCGGCATTTGCTCAGGCTCAGACCATCCACGAGTCGCAGGCCTGACAAGTATCTAGTTATTATTATTGTCGAAGGTTTTTTTTTTCAAAACAATACACTGGAGTACTCAAACTCAAAACTGGTCAATTGTACTGCCAGATAGCAAACTACTCCAGTGCTAATTTTTAATTTTAATTTTTAGTTAATTTGATCTCAACGGCAAATGGTGACTGAACCAGATTCGATTTCACTGGGATTCGAACCTGGGACCGCTTTAACTTGGGGCAGGCACTTGACCAACTGATAAGTAAGTGGGAAAAGAACCTCAACTAGTATGCAAAATTGCAACTAACAAAAGATGCATAGCTGGGGTTAAAGCCCAGATCCCCCCAGACAGCGCCAAATAAAGGAAAAGAAGCTCTGATATTGTTGCAGTGCATGAATTGTTGGTGAATCATTGTCATGGACATAGTCTTCAGCATAATCCTTAAAAAAAAATTGGAATGGGGTCATTATCGGCCACTGAAGTTTCAATTTCAAGGAATCGCACGTCCAGTGTTCTTCAATTCAACGACTCAAAGAAAGTCCATTGGAAAGGCGAAAATGCTTTCATTAATCTCCCGAAATAATTAATTGCTTCGATGGTAAATTCAACGCCATTCGTATCTGCAATGGGCTCCAAAAAGAAGACTCCGTTTGATGTGTTTGTCTTTAGATTAAATTCGTTTCCAGGAACCATTGCGACGGTCTTTCGTGCACAATTGTTGGAGACGCATATTTGTACACCAATACAAAACAAATTTTTACAGAAAAATTCAAATGAGTTTTGACACATTTTCTTTGTCGCGAAGAATAACTAGAAATTCAAAGGAAAACTAATATTCTCTTTGAAAATCGCATCTGTGATCCTCCTCTCTCTCGCGCATTGTTTCAAATATTCCTTACCTGCTTCTTAAAGTGCAGGTACCTGAAGTTTATTGTTTTATCTGAACACACCAACAACAGGCTAATAAACTTACTCGATGCTCAAGGCCGATGCAAATCCCTATTCCGCGAATGAATTCTTAAAAATACCTCGTTTTGGTTCATGATATTTTGGACCTTGTCAAAAAGGGTCCTTAAGGGTGTTTTATTGCCTCCGAAGAAGTCGGACATGGAAGTAATTAAGCAGAGAATGTGTATGATTACACCCAATATAGGGTGGTATAGGTATTTGTGTTCCGTTCCATTCCATTCCCAACAGCTGATCTCAATTCGTTCAGAATTTGGGCTTCTTTTTTCTGTATGGACATCATTCGTTCGCGAAGTGTGGTCAGTAAAACACCACAAAGTTAACACTCCAAATCTATTGTCGAAATTTTGACTTTATTTTAAATTCACTACACGGTGATTTCTAAGACTCATTAATAATGGACCAAAGAAACGAGGCAAACTTGAACAAGGTATTCGCCCAGGTGAATGAAGGTCCTGCACCATCACCTGACACCCCATCTACATCCGCTGCCTCGCGTCGCTCAGCAAACGACAACGTACCATCAACGAGTACCGGAAAATCGCGTACCACTGCTACAGTCAAACGGCTGGATCCTAAATTGCTGGCAGAGATTCGAAAGATCACACCAAATCATCGTCTATGGAAGAGCAAGCCGTCGACTATGATTCTGAAGAAGATAGAGTTACTCAGGACTGCCACTCATCACCCAGTCAACCACAGTGACACTGAAAACTATCCCCTCGTCACGGAAAAAGTGTTCATCACCTTAGAATCGAAAGCATTCAAGGAGAAAAAAATCTGCGTTCAAAAGGAAGATATAGTCAAGGATAAACATTTGCAACAATCGACGGGAGGTAGAAAACTTTCGGATGTGCTACAATACACGGTACAACGTAATGCCTTACGGGCAGTTAACAGATGTCAAGGTCCGTCAGAACATCTAACACACCAAGGGTCTGAATACGACGGAGATGACGGCAGTTCGTCTGAAGGGGAATTTGAGGGACCAGTCTCGGCTCGAGGCGTCAACTTTAAAGAGGCGGTGTTGGACAAGAAATTCAATCGGGCAGTACAGAACCATGTGGGTTTGGATAACGTGTTTTTGTCTATAGAAGACAAGGGTGCAACTGTCGATATCCCCCCACGTGCACCAGTCCTAATCCAAAAGATGGCAGAACGACCAACGACGAGCCAAAGGACATCAACATCACAGGGCAAAAGCAATGCACCAGTTCTACACACCACCGGAAAGAAACCGCAGAATAACATTCAATCAGTTCCGCCAACCCCCAGCCAAAAGCCTAAAAACGTACCCAAACCTCAACCACCACGGCAAGCTAACGTTGCTGTGAGAGAACCCGCAAATATTTACCCCCATCCATCCGCAGACAATCCTGGCCTATTTGTGATTGGCCGGTACGGAACGACCATTACTACGCATAACTGGGAAACAATTAATTGGAGTCAAAGTCCAGCATCTATAACGAGGAGAATTTTAATGTGTCTGTTTGACAGGCGCACCTTGGCCACTCACACCTTCCCTAGCAGATCGTTGGCAATCAGAAGCATTTCTAAGCCAGGAAAATTGCCGTTAGATAAGAAAAAGATTGCTGACATAATATCGCTTGTGACAAGTAACGTAAAAACCACTTCGAAAGACGTCAAAGCGGCAATAATCACTAAATGCGTGGATGAGAGTAAAATGTTTAGACTTCGTGAAGAAAAGACAACCCAAGTGCTTAGATGTATGAGGGGACCCCTTTCTTAAAGTGCAGCCTTCATTCATGGGGCACATACTTTAAGCTTCTGTCATATTTTTTTAGTTTATTCCCAGTAATTTTTTTATAGGAATTTCCTTTTTTTATTTGCGTGGAAATAAAACAAAAAAATATGTACAAAGGTTTAAGAATTTTAATATGTAGTTGCTTTGTATTTGGAATCATTTTTTTCTACTTTTTAATAAATAATGCTTTTTCTTAAATATCATTGTTTTCATTTATTTTGTGTTCATTTCATCAAACTTATCGCACCTCTCGGGATTGCCATTTCGAGATTGTTTAGGCCGTAATACAAATTTGTCTAAGGAGGAGACAGAAAGGCAATGATCGTTCAAAGTAGTACTGAGTTTTTAGAACTATTTACATGATCGGCGAACTGCGAGCTGCAAAATTCGCGAATTTTGACACATCATTCACATGGAATTCGCCGGTAGCTCGAAGAACCAAGATATCTCTATGTAAGACTTTGATAAGCTCAGTTATGCTGTAAGGCGCAGAAGTATGGACATCATCAAAAGCGGACGAGGAAATTTTTGGTCACTTCGAGAGAAAGGTACTTCGGAATATCTTCGATCCCGTATGCGCTGATGTTGTTTAAGAGAGCAGACTGAACGATAAACTTTACGGACTGCACAGCGACATCGACATAAGCAAACGAAATCGATTCTAAAGTCTCAGATGGCTAGGTGAATGTCAATGATCCATTCCGGAAAGTCTTCGACTCCGACCCAAAAGGTAGACAACGCCCCCGGTGGTGTACGTAACTAAAGGCACCTATCACAACACAGTGCTGGATGGAGAGGCAAGTTGACCGAGCACCAGGTCCAGACTATAGCGTTTGCTGAAGAAAAAGAAGTATTCTCATTAATAGTACGTTTACACCGCACCCAAATTCAACATTTCAGGAAAAAAATTTCGAAATGCAATTTTGCGTTCCCACTGCAACTTCAGCATTTCAAATGACAGCTAGTGTTAGAATTGATTATTGATATTTTATTTTCTGATTGGAAATCAGAAGTGGTTGAACCATTTAGCTTGTTATATTAATTTAAAGTTGAATTTAAATGCTAATTCAGACATATATATCCCATTTTTATTGCAATGATCACTTGAAATGATTTATTGTTTTGTTAAAAGCTGGTTTTTTGTTTATGTGAGCGGCCTGAAATGTCATTGTATGACGTGCTGAATGGTGCTGAATTTGTAAAGAGGATTGTTCGATTTGACGAACATACAAATGCAGCGACGAAATTCTGCATTTGCAGAACATTCCAAAATCCAGGAAATGTATGGCGAAATGCAATGTATTTGAGCTGAAATGCAGAAACTAGCCGAAATGTTGAATTTGGGTGCGGTGTAAATGTACTATTAACCAGCTAATGACATTCGAAAACACTTCAACTCATTGGGAACCGCCTATTGAGGTTTCAGTAAAAGTTCATCCAAACCACGCGATTTCGGTTCGATGGGGACATAGTATTAGGCCTAATATCAGAAATCAACTATTTCTGTCTAAAGGGACGTTCCCACTGTACTTCATGCTTGACGGACTTCATTTATGACCGAAACGAGTGAAGAAAGAAACGAATAGGGTACACACAGGACACATGTACGTTCATTGGCGTCGGTGCGTTCAAATGTGTGCTATGTTTTAGCTAGTCCGCAAACTGATTTTTTGGTGCGTCGTACTATAATAACAATTATGGCGGCGCTACAGTCCGAGGTGAATCTGGGCCTAGCTTCTCAGTAACCACTCGTGTTGTGCAAGCTATTGTTCCTTCATGAGTGGAGGAGACCTACAGTTTTTAATGTCGACTCCGAACGGCGAGATTGAGAAGCTTTTTCTAGACAGTTATACTCTTTGAGCATTGTCAGTGACTCGAAAGAGGTGGAGCCGTGAAAAAATGTTTGATTTTTTTTTCGAGTTTCGAACCGACGACCTCGAGCTTAGGAGTCGACGCACCTACCCACTACGCCACGCACCCACATCTCTCTATACAAAGAACTATTGACGGTAATGGTGTCTTCTTCCTCATTTCAAAATAAATAAGGTCCGAAATGATGCCGCCATGTCATAAACTGCACCAAACATTACTTTTTTATGGAAGCATTGACGCTTGGTTCAAAACTTGTGGATTGTGTTCGCTCCAATAATGGCAATTTTGCTTAGTCGCTGAGCCGAGAAAATTATTTTTTTGGACAAAATCCGGGTCTCCGGTCAACATTTCCAGCGTCAATTAGCGCACTCACGGCGTTGTCTATGTTCGGTTCCAATTATGTCTTACGGCTTACGTCAATACATTCTTGTACGGATGTACGGATCAAACTCTTTAAAGTAACACATCTCCTTGACAAACTGACTTATCAGACCTGCGACCACTGGAGGGTCCGAGCCCAAACAATTGCTACCGTCGATCGCTAAATGTCTTGGGCCCGCTGCTTCCAATCATAAAATTCAAGTTACGTTGCGACCGCGATCATTTGGTCTTTATGCCGGAGGTTTAGTCTTCCTCTTCTTCTCGCCCCAGGAGGCTCGGATTTGAAGATTCACTTAGCTGGAGCATTGGTATTCACTCGCTCGATATAGCCGAGCTAGTTGAGTCTATAGATTTTTGGCTTCCAAGCTACGTTCACATCCTTGTACGGCTTGTAGAGTTGTGTCTTTTCCTCCATTCGCCTTCCGAGCAAAGTGTCAAGGCGAAACTACTGGCTCGAAGGACTAAAACCTTACTCCATAATTCTAACTAGAATTTCCTTTCGAAAACAACGGGAATCAGCTCTGCAGTCCTGGTTTGGGTACGTACGACTGGCAGGATTAAAGTTTTATGGAGCAAGGTTTTGGTCCTTCGAGCCAGAAGTTGACTCAAGTGTTTTCGACGAACTGAAGTAGAAACTGTTGCCAAGGGGCGATTCTACATTGGATCTCGAACAAGATATCCTTTGTGGAGTTCACGTTTGCCCCGAGGTAGACAAACTCAAATCTACTTCAATATTGTAGCTGTCAGTTGTGACGTTTTATCATAGATAATGAGCGACGCATCGATTTACACTCGACAGCATATACTTCGTTTTCTTAGGGTAAGACCAACTCCTTTCGTTTGTGCGTATCGACTTGAAGCTCGGTAATCTTTTCCAGAAATTGATTTGATCAGCTCTGATGATCGGAGCCTACTTCTAGTTTACTCCTTCAATACTGGGTGGGAGAACTATTTTATCGACTGAAGATGGGATTTCTTCATTCCCTATCACTCTTTCATGGTTGTGCCAACATTAATTCAAAATCTGGAAACGTGAAATAGAAACAAAACTGTTACTTCTTTCAATTTCATCTCACAATTAAATTATAAAATACTTGATATGTTGTGAATAAATCAAAAATCAAATTTGGCATCACTGCTACAACATTGAACAAGTGTCATGTTAAAATTTTCTCAATTGACTGGAGTTCCTCCAAAATATCATTACCTTGCTCGAATTCAAAGACTTTCCAACCAAGTAATCAACAAAATGCCAATTAAAGCTGCTTTAATTGATCTCAGTGGAACGCTACACGTTGAGGATGATCCAACTCCAAATGCCATTGAAGCACTGAAGAGGTATGCCGACAAAATTCATGTCTTCCTCCCGGTGAATTGATTTAGGACGTTTTTCTTTCTCATTTAGACTTCGAGAAACCGGAATTCACATAAAATTCGTAACAAACACCACTAAGGAGTCGGGAGAAACACTCTACAATCGGCTGAAGTCAATAGGATTCGAATTAAGCAAAGACGAAATCTACAGCTCGCTCAGTGCAACTTCGAACTATGTGAAGACAAAGAAGCTGAATCCATTCTATTTGGTCAGTGCAGACGCAAGAAAAGACTTCCCCAAGGAGCGAAGCGATTCTTACGACTCAGTTGTCGTGGGGCTGGCACCAAATGAGTTCCACTATGAAAACATGAATAAGGCATTTAGGTAGAGAAAGTAAGCCGATTGCACAAAGCAAACTTTTGCGACTTTATTCTTTTTCAAGAATCCTACTGGAGAACAAGGACAGTCAATTGATTGCTGTGCATCAAGGTAAGTATTACAAGCGAGGCGATGGACTGGCACTTGGACCAGGCTGCTTCGTGAAGGGTCTCGAATATGCTGCTTCAGTGAGTGCGGTGCTCATTGGCAAACCAAACAAGTACTTTTTTGAAAGTGCAGTTCCTGATGGTGTCAAAGTGGAGGAGTGTGTTATGATTGGTGATGTAGGCACAGACACAAAATATCCCTGATCGCTCTCAAAATCAACGTCTCCTTTCAGGACAACAACGATGACTGCAAAGGTTCGCTGGCTGTTGGGATGAAGAGCATTCTCGTGAAGACCGGAAAGTACCTTCCGCACGTTGTTGTGGACCCCCCGCCAACACTTTTGGCCGAGAATTTCGCCGAAGCTGTCACGTGGATTGAGGAGAACAAAGACAAAGAATGAACGGAACAGGTCGTGTGTAAATAATCAAAAAGCGCAAAAACCGTTTATTTGCTTTAAGCTTTTGTTTTGTATAAACTTTCGGTAAACAAATGCAATTAAAAATCGATTTAAAAAAAATGTTTAAAATCTCTTAAGTCTCTCGGTGCATTTAGGCACCCAGTTTCGTCTTTGCGAACTCAGTGGCCAACTGGAGGATTTCATCTGCGCGTTCGTAGTTCGGGCCGGATGCTTGAGCGGATTCGGCTTTGCCGCCTCCCTTGCCGCCCATGGCGGTCGAGATATGTTGAACCCACTCGTTCGCCTTCAGACCCTTTTCGACGGCGGATTTGGGCACAGAAGTCAGGCAGAATATCTTCTTGGTGTCCGCATCTACGGATATGAACATGGCAGACGTTTCAGGGCTAAGGGCACGAACTTGTTTGAGGGCAGCGTCTAGCGCTTTTGTGTTGTTAAATGCTTCCAATTGCTGGACGAGCACTGGGGTGTTCACGTTCGCCTGGCAGAGTTCTTTAGCCTTCTCGACCACGGTGGTGGAGACGGCTGCTTTCAGGGCACGTTCCTTATCGTCGAGGGACTTCTTGAGACCCTTAAGAACGTTTCTCATCTCGTCCTTCTTCACGTGCGGAATGACTGCCTGGGATATGGTCTCTGTCAGCTCGACGATTTGCTTCACGTGTTCCTTCGAGCTTTTGCCTTCCTTGTCGGCTTCGATTACGGCCTTCAATGCACCGATCTCGCTCTCGAACTTCTCCGTCTTCTTCAGAGCCTTCACGGCTTCGGGACCCGTGAGGGCTACGATGCGGCGGATGCCTTTTGCGATCGCCTCTTCGCTGCTGATGACGAAGTCAACGATATGTCCAGACCTACGCAAGTGAGTGCCGCCGCAGAATTCCACGGACGTCTTCTCACCCGCATCGCTGTCGGGGTTGGCTTCAAGGTCTTCCACGGGCACTCCGAAAGATATGACTCTGACGGGATCGGGATACACCTCGTCGAATACCGAACGCAGGCCACGGATTGCCTTGGCAACTCCCAGACTTGATTCCTTGGCGTAAATGGGGACGTTCTTGTAGACAATATCCCGTGCAAGCTGCTCCGTCTTGGCGACCTGCTCGATGGTCATAGCGCCCTTGCTGTTGAAATCGAATCTCAGCTTCTCGGGCACCACCAACGAACCTTTCTGTTCCGTGTCCTTGCCGAGGACTTGCAGCAGGCAGTGATTAAGTGCGTGGGTGGCTGAGTGGTTCTTCATCGTGAGACTCCTGCGAACGGCATCGATTTGAAGATTCAAGTTATCGCCTACAGCCAGTGTGCCCTCCACCACTCCGATGTGCAGAATGTAGCCACCGCGGTTGTAGACTAGATCGACCAGGAATTCGTTGTCCTCTTCGTCCACCTTCACAAGGACTCCCTGGTCGTAGATTTGACCACCACTCTCGGCATAGAAATTCGTCTTGTCAAGAATGATGCCGCACTTCTGCCCAGACGTCACCCTGTCCACAAATGCGTTCTCATACCGAATGGCAAGGATCTTTCCGTTGCAGTGCCTGAACTCGTAGTCGGCTTCCCGTTCATCGGACGTGGCTGAATATTGGTACTTGAACGAATCGTTCGTCACAGGGATCGACTTGCCTTGCAGCTCGGAGATTGCGTGGACGTCCAAATTGATTTCATCGATTTTGCTTGTGCCCTTGCCCTGCGAAAGAATGTAGGAGTTCTGCTTGGCTGCCTCGTAGCCTTCCATGTCGATTTCGAGACCCTTTTCCTCGGCCATGAGCTGGGTAAGGTCGACGGGGAAGCCGTAGGTGTCGTACAAACGCCAGGCGACGTCTCCGGGCAACACCTTTGCATCGCCCAGCTTTGTGATGGTTCTGTTCAGGAGATTGCGACCGCGGGAGAGTGTTCTCAAGAACTGCTGTTCCTCCTCGTTGATAACATCGATTATGTTCTGAGGATTTTTGTTCACCTCTGGGAATGCGTCACCGAGCAGGTCCACAACCGTGTTGACGAGGGATGAGAAGAAACCTGGTTTTGCGTTCAGCTTCTCTGTGGCGTACCTGAAATCGATGATGTATTTCAGACTGAAATGAAACGGGGACTGATAACTCACCTAACGGCACGTCTCAGAATTCGCCGCAGAACATAACCCCTTCCAGTGTTGTCGGGCATGCCACCGTCAGCGAGTGCAATTGTGATTGTGCGTGCATGGTCAGCTAATACGCGATAAGCCATATCGATGCCTTCAGTATCATCTGCGCCGACCCGGCCCTGATAAGCGGGTGCACCGGTTCCCTTCTGAATCGCCTCGAACAAGGGCATAAACAAGTCAGTGTCGTAGTTCGACCTCTTGTCCTGAATAACCGAGACTAGACGCTCGAACCCCATGCCACAATCGATGTGCTTCTTGGGCAAAAGCTTCAGACTGCTGTCCGGCTCACGGTTGTACTGAATGAACACCAAGTTCCATATCTCCAGCACATCGGGGTCGTCCATGTTGACTAGCTCAGGGACACTGCGGCCACCAATGCGATCGAAGTGCAACTCGGAACAGGGACCGCAAGGACCCGTCTCTCCCATCTCCCAGAAGTTGTCCTTCATGCTTCCCGGCAGTACATGTTCTGGCTTCACACCGAGATCTAACCAAATTTGACGGCACTCTAGATCAGGAGCTAATCCAGACTTCTCATCACCACCGAAGTAGGTGACATACAATCTGTCGCCGGGTAACTTGAGCCGATCAGTGAGGAACTCCCATGCCCAAGTACAGATCTCCTTCTTAAAGTAGTCCCCAAATGACCAATTTCCTAACATCTCGAAGAACGTGTGATGGTACACATCCTTGCCGACGTCGTCGAGGTCGTTGTGCTTACCACCAGCACGGATGCACTTCTGAGTGTTTGCCACACGCACCCATTTGGCCATATCGCTGTTGGGGTCAACTGTACCCAAGAAAATCGGTTTAAATTGGTTCATACCAGCATTGGCGAAGAGCAGAGTTGGATCGTCCAAGGGAATGGTGTTCGATGAGTGGACATACGTATGCTCTTTCTCCTTGAAGAAGTCCAAAAAGAAGTCCCGAACCTCCTTTGCTGTCAGTGATGGTACCATTGCGCTATTCAAATGGAAAACGAAGGGAAAACAAGAAGAAAAAAGTGAATGCCACGCAAATAAGCACCAATCTACGTGATGGGGTTATCCAATTGGGTGTCTCCCACGAAGAACTAGATCGAGACAAGAAGTCTTGTTCTTTTTTTCATCGACCGAACCCCTTTTGGGTCCACAGCCACGTCGAGAGTACTTTCACCAATTGCAACACTTGCTAGCACTCGAAGGCCGTGGATAACGAACTCAAATTTGTAAATGAAAATCGCCTAGATGGTCTTACTTACCGATTTGTTTGTTGAGGAAATAAAAACAAATTTATTACTCTCGTAAATCAATAGCTTTCAGATTCCAATGTCGGACTAGACACCAAAAAACACGTTCTGCTCTTTGCCGACGACAAATTCTGATTCAGAGTTGGACAAAAGGGAATAACGAAAAAACGTAATTCTACTGCAGTGTGTGTGGTGAAATGTCAAAATGACGAAATAAATAGATAACATTTGCAACGTGCTAAGTGAAAAGTGATGCCAAATTTTAGTGCACCACGATAAAAATCAGTAAAAATTTAATTTTATGTCATGTTCGTTAAGGAACTGTATGGATGAATATAGGTCAAATAAAATAATATTGTCAATAATCATGCTAGGACTTGATTTCTTGGTAAAAATCTATTTCTGGAGCAATAAATCTTGCTAGTTCTTGTAAAATGGGTGTTATTGATGACATATCTTTAAATGCTATTTATAAGGAACTCTCGTACGGAATTAGAGTATTTGAGCATTAAGCTTAGGAAGAAAATTGTACGTTTTTCTGCTTTGTCTGAATTCAGTCGCAGACAACAAATCGTTACGTGACAATAACCTTTATCCAGAACGCATCCCATGATTTGGACTACAATAGGGAAATACCTACCAGATAGTCCGATCCCTCCATCATCCGCTTTTGCATCACTTTGAATCCTTGTCTTAATATGACTTCATTTTATACCAACCTTTTGACAGTTCTTTGAGCCTGATAGGTGTGTACATTTCTTCATCTTCAAATTCTCAATGCCCAATTCGAGGAAATTTCCATGCTTTCTTCTGTTCTTAACGAAGTAAGACGAAATCCCCACGCGTAATTCTATTCTTACAAAATTGGAGATCTCATGGTCATTATTATTTCTTTTAAAGCCGTATGTCAATTGCTTTAAACGTCCTGTTAAATACTATTCAGACACTTATTATACGTGGCAACCAGAAATCAACCATATTTTTAACTGATTTCTGATGAAAACATCAAAAATTAATCTGTGGATGACATTTAGTCACATTTCTTAACACAACTGACACGCTGCCTTTAAATTTCGCTTATGACCGTAGAGAGTTTGATATATTTTTACAAAATAACGAAAAACATCACACTTGGCAGCGCAGTTAATTTCATTCTGGATTTGGCACCACTTCATATAACTTGACATATGACATACATCGCGTCAAATAATTTGATTTCATCTAAAAACAAGCGGTGTTATTCGATAAATACAAAATTCATCATTAATTAAACACATTTTATCCAAATACATAATTTCGTCGTTAATTAAAAACTTGCCAACATGAAGATGAAACTAATAGATCCGGTCGTCCGGTCATTTAAAGTGGCAAAAGTTTTCCGCGAAAACACTGACAAAATAAATGCCATCGATTTCAGTCCAAATGGTGAACATTTAATATCATGCAGCGAGGACGATCAAATTGTCATCTACGACTGTGAAAAGGGCACTCAATCGCGAACAGTCAATTCAAAAAAATACGGAGTCGATCTAATACACTTTACCCATGCGAATAATACAGCAATTCACAGTTCCACCAAAGTGGACGACACAATTCGCTACCTCAGTCTACATGACAACAAGTATTTGCGTTACTTTCCGGGGCACACAAAAAAAGTCATTTCCCTGTGCATATCCCCAGTGGAGGACACATTTCTCTCAGGTTCATTGGATAAGACGCTGCGCTTGTGGGACTTGCGCTCACCCAATTGTCAGGGTTTGATGCATCTGTCAGGCAGGCCAGTTGCAGCGTATGACCCCGAGGGTCTAATCTTTGCAGCGGGCGTCAATTCCGAATCGATTAAGCTCTACGACTTGAGATCATTCGACAAGGGACCTTTTGTCACTTTCAAGCTAAATCAAGAAAAGGAATGCGACTGGACGGGACTGAAGTTCTCTCGCGATGGCAAAACCATACTCATCAGCACAAACGGATCCATCATTCGCCTTGTGGACGCTTTCCATGGAACACCCCTGCAGACATTCACTGGCTACCCAAACAACAAGGGCATCCCCATCGAGGCGAGTTTCAGTCCAGACTCACAGTTCATATTCTCGGGCAGTACAGACGGACGAGTACACGTTTGGAATGCAGACACGGGATACAAAGTATGCGTGCTGAACGGAGACCACCCCGGCCCGGTGCAGTGTGTTCAGTTCAACCCCAAGTATATGATGCTCGCCTCCGCGTGCACAAACATGGCCTTCTGGCTGCCGACGTCCGAAGAGGGGTTGTAGTAGGAACTTGACGAAATGATACATTGAGAACATATATAACGGAAGATTTTTATTTACAAATAAAGAAAATATTTGAGTAGAATTTTATTTGCCTTTGCTTTCGACTGCTTTCTTTTGGGCGTCGTAGTGCTCTCGAATCACCGTCAGGAGTCTGGACAGGTTGGTGCCGAGCTTCGCGCTCACTCCCACGACTGGTTGGCCGAGGTTTTTCTCGAGTTCTGCCACATTCTTCGCTGCCTCCGGCTGGTCAATTTTGTTGGCCACAATGATGCGTGGACGGTCTGCTAATTGTTCGCTGAATTGGCTGATCTCGTTGTTCAGGACTTCGTAGTGCTTCCAGGGTTCCTCGTAGGACGCATCCAGGACGAACATCAACACTGAGCATCGTTCAGCGTGTTTCAGAAACTGTATGCCTAGGCCCTTGTTTTTGTGAGAATCCGGAATCAGTCCCGGGAGGTCGGCAACAGCTACTTGTTCGTAGTCATCGTACTGGATCATGCCGATGTGTGGTTTCAAGGTTGTGAATGGATATGACGCCACTTTGGGTTTAGCTCTTGATATGGCCCGCAAGAGGGTGCTTTTGCCTGCATTGGGAAAGCCAATGAATCCCACGTCTGCCATGCTTCGCAGTTCTAATGTGTATGTGAGATCCTCTCCCGTTGCTCCATATTCGCATATCTTTGGTGTCTGCTGGATGGATGAGGCAAAGAATCGATTTCCCTTACCTCCATTTCCACCTCGCGCAGCCACAAACATTAACTTTTCTTTGTCCAGATCACCCACAACTTTACCCTCTGAGTTGCGGATGATTGTCCCAATCGGTACTTTTATAACTGTGTGCCTGGCATTCTTTCCATGGCAGTCATCATGACTTCCCGGATTTCCATCATCGGCCTTTAGGATGCTAGTGACATGGTTGTAATTTTTGACATCAAGTGAGGCTTCAAAAACGATGTGCCCTCCGCTGCCACCATCACCTCCATCGGGACCGGCTTTCTCATTGCACCACACTTGACGGAATGAAATACAACCATCTCCGCCTTTGCCACCAGAAACACGGACTTGTTTAGCATCTGCAAAGTATTGAATCTGAAAAAATAAAACTACACTTAAGCACGATGAAGTTTGAGTCGCAGTTACACTTGGACAACCTCTTTCCGATCTGATTTTCCCTTCTTTGGACGTAGAGCAACTCTCTGTGCATAATTCACCACGTTTAAGGCTGTGCGGGGTGTGTCAGTTCTGCACAATTGATGTGCTATCCGCCTTGATATTATTCCGAACATGTTTTCTGTCTTAAACTTTAAAATCAATTCGACATTTGGTTTAAAAAATTATAATTCGTGTTGCAAAACGATGCGAGGAACTACTTCAATTTGTTCACGGTATGACATATTTATGTCATCTTGAAGGAGTGACATTTGATTTGGTGTGTGGCTTTGATAAGTCAATGGAGGTGTGTTCGCTTTAAGGTAGAAATATTTTTTTCTTACATTGGTATGTTTCGTTCCCAAATTATGAAATTTCAAAATGACTTCAATTTGCAGTTTTTTTTAAATGTATAAATAAACATAAATTAAAAGCAAGGAAATTATAAATCGAACTTTGTTTATTATGACAAGCCCCTTTAATTACTAATATTAACAAAGGGCCTCAAACAACACGTCCTTTCATCTATCCGGATATAATGCTGGATATCTCTTCGAACTACAGGATGGCCAAATTAGGAACCCCCCAAATGGCTTCATCTGCTTCAATTTTGGTTGTCCTCCGTTAGTTTTTGGCTTCATATCAGTTGTAAAGCAAAAATAAAATAAATAAAAAGAAATGTGATTGAACTACAATGATAAAAGAACAAACGTCCCAACAGAAATCACTTAAATTAATTGGTTAAATTAGTCGATTTCTGCCTACCAATTTCTTTTAAAAAATTACTCCGTCCCATGTCTCCGAGTACAAAAAAAACCCGTGTTCCAAAATCACGCATTTCAAATAATTAATTTCGTTATTTCCTGAACATCTCCTTTTGAATTATGGCAGTGCTGTTGATAGTTTTTTTCAAATGTCAAAGATTTACCGCTAAGCGAAATCGAAATATCACATGGCAATAATTCCAAAGTATTTTTGATAATACTTGGTGTTTTCGGCTAGAATTGCGTAGAATTACCACTGAGAATTAAAATTCATGAAAAATCTTAGAAGAATTTCACGATAACGTCAACAGAATCAAAACTCCATAGGACATGGCACCGTATTCAAACGAAATTGTTGTCTGGAAGGAGGTAAGTAGCAACATTTTTGCACGTACGGACTTAAATATGATGTCCTTTTTAGAACTACTTCATGCATACTGTTAATATCTACGAGCCAAGAGGGCCAAAATACCATTGCACTGAATGTGATGAGATCTTCAATACACGACTGAGTATACTAACCCATTCAAAAATGCACTTAAAGCCATTCTGTGTTGTGTGTGGAATGTACACAGAAAATGACCAGGAAATGGTAAAAGCTTCTACGTGTTTAGTCTCGGTAATCGGACAGTTTTATTTTGCAGCAAAATCACATGAAGTGTGACCACCGATCAATGGTAGACATAGTTCCAATTAGGAATATCGAGGCCAATCCAAATCCAACAAGCAATGACATTGTGGAGAAATGTGATAAAATTCCAAGCAAAAAACAAAAGGTTCAGAATTCAAAAAAGAAACCCTTTGGTCAGACAAGGAACAACAAAATTCCAACAAAGTGTGTTGTATCACGGTTTGGACGGTGCATTAATGTTAAAACTTTTGACTTTTGAAACTTAACTACCGCAACAGTATATTTTCTTTTTTGTTGACCAATTTTTCTTTATTTTTTTTGTGTTGAACATATTTCTGAAATGTACAGCTGATTTCGTTAAATAATTATTGGGCTTATATGGTTAATCGAAATGTTCACCTTTGTTATGTATTAAATGCCGTAAAATGCATTTAATTCACTTAAATCGGATTTGAGATGCATTCCGGACACAATAGTAAAACAAGAGTTCATTACAGAAGCCACTCGTCAAACTGATATGCTCCTGAATTATTGACTTGTTGCTTCTTCCTCTTAGGGCGCTACAGTCCGAGGTGGACCTGGACCTCACTCAATTACTTGACTTGTTGCTACAACGAAGAAAACTACATAAGTGTGTATCCACATCCACAACATCAAGTCTTATGGCCGATGCCGTTGTCCGTTGCCTTTTAACCCTCGCGATGCCTGATGAATGCGATTCCAACAGGTAGGCGACCGCTTGGCAGACCTAGGATGAGATGGTTGGACCAAGTCCAAACACTCGCCTGGTTACGCTCGGGCACAGCTTCTGATGAGTTAGAGTCGATGGCGGAGGATCGAGTGGCCTGGAGATCTCTCGTGCATACATTGCCCATGCGACCCCTTTAGTGGAACATGCGGGTCGTTGAAAATGAGATGAGATGAGAGAAGTCTTATGGCGGCCTTAAGAGCCTTCACTAAAGATGCGGACAACTTATTTCGCTTTTTCCTGGTAGCAGGTGACAGTACTCTATTGCCAAATCGGGGATTTGGATATGATTTGATGGGAGCATAACGAGTTTCCGAACAAAAAATAGTTAGACCGAAGGGATGACCGAACACAAGTGTTTAAATATTTACGACTTTTAATGAAAGCAATGTCAACTAAGCCTGTGCCTTTGTTGTTCTTCAGCTTTTTGATAGCTGCGCGAACTTCAATACTGGGTGGAAGATATAATTCATCGACTGGGGATGGAATTTCTTCATTCCCTATCACTGCTACTTACATACATCCGCTATTCCTTGCGGGTCGGTAACAAGATTAACCTTACAGTTTCGAAAAATCTGTGTACTTTTCAATCCTAATTCATATACTCTTTGAAATCTTTTGGCTGGGAGGTTGCGAAAAGAAGACGACCGAACAATGCGATTGCGGACACAAGGCAACTGTTTTTTTTGTAACACTGCACTGGAGCCCTCACACTCAAAACCTGGTCCATTGTACTACCAGGCAGCAACCTACTTTTGCTGAAATTTCATGGTCTTCCGAAGGATGAGGAGCCTACATCATCAGCTCTCACCTCATTAGCACCGAATAACTGCCACCTGATCCGAGCAAAGGCGGGACAATGGCAGAGGAAGTACTCTGCAGTGTCATCGTCGTCTCAGACCTTTCAGTGGTCATTGGGTTGGTACGTAAGTAAGTAATGTCACCACTTTTGTATTATCTCTACTCTTTCACGAATGAAGCTAAAGAAGCATGCATGGGTCGAAGGACATTTTTACAGAAACGGCTCCAATACTTAGGAGATTATTTAACCAAAAGAAGCACCTATAAACAAGATTTATTTAACATGTAATTTCAGCGCAATTGCTTGTTCTTTTGACTGGGAAGTCAATTTGTGTTGAATATACATAGAATGTGGCGCCGTTCTGCAAGAATCATCAGATTTGTACGTCCTTTCAAGATAACATATGCAGTGCCGTGGCGTTGGAGTTATGTGCGGTAGCAGTATTTCCAAGACATCAATTATATTGGAAAACAGTTGTTCGTGTTTAACATTTGTTGTTTTATTTGGCCCACCCTGTATTATTCGGGAGAGAACAATAACACGCAAACACGAGTGGTTGGTGTAGAAGCTCAGCCCAAGTCTGCCTCGGACTGTAACGCCACTTATTACTTTTATTGTAACTCAGTTCAATAATACTGCCGTTAAATGCGCCCTTAAAGTATACTCATTCGTTTTAAAAAGCCCTGCAAGATCTTTTAATGGTTAACGATTGAGCTGCTACAGCTGCTTTGAAGTACCGTATCAAGTTGCTTTAAATATCCATACATGAATTTCACTCTACAAACTCTCCATCAATCCGTTGTCAGAGACTTGTGCAACATTTTTCGTGGATATGATACGTATATAAATTTACCTTCAAATGTGAGTTTAATTGTTTTAGAGACGGTATCTTCCGAGAAGCAGAATTCTCCCTAAAATTTAAATCCAATTTTAATCATGCGACACAAATAAGTCTACAATTTCAATTGGAAGTTTAAATGTTAAAATAAGTTTTATAGCAACTCCCCTATAATATCGGAAAAGAAATGAGATAACCAGAATGAACCAGACTGGTATTGGGCCATCCATTCCGTCCGTATTCCATTCTGCTGACAGCTGGTCATCGTTCCGACAAAACAAAATAAGAAGCGAGCAGAAGTAAAGTGACGAACGCAAAGTTGTTGTTCTTTTTGGGGAGCTATAATATCAAGACACCAAGACGCAGAACGGGTCAGAGGCGCAAAGAGAAAACGTCTCCTACTTGTTGAAGGCGTGAGTTTTGTTGTTAATGGAAAACCACTTGTGTATGGTTGTAGTAAATACGTTGTCATCTAATTTTATAACCGTTTCTTTCGTGTGTTCTCCCAAGTCATTAAGCTAGTTCTCTCTCCCAGTGGTGTGTATAGTCAAAAAGAAGAAAATATTCTACACATAAAACATTAAATATCACAAAGTGTTAAAGAGACGATTCTTTGCATATATGAGAATTTATTTAACAGCAGATTGAAATAGAAAGTCTATGCGAGCAGTAGCGAATTAGCTGGAATATCTCTCCATTTATCTCGTATACGCCCCGTTCAAGAATTAAGCTATCTGCAGTTCAGTATCGCCATAACCCCCGACTCAGGTAAGACATTTATTCATTTTATTTCTCTTCCATTTAAATGGATATTTATCGAGAATAATCCATTTCGGAGGCAAGAGCCGAGACTCAGAATGTGTTTAAACGTCGTGAGTGAGTTGACCCGATGCGCATTCCATAACAGATTCAAGGCTGCGGCTCACTCGTATTAAGTCATCGTTTTAAGCTTGGGTAATGCTTTTATTTGTGAGCGATGAGGTAATGCCTGCCTACCCAAAGCACTGCTTAATGCTGCATAATTACGTGTAAAAAAATGCATTAATCTGCTGCTCAAGTGAATCATTTTGATTTGTGTGTGTGTAGCCTAGTGTATGGGGCTAGTTGTTTGCGGCTGATAAGAAAATAGAATATAAACAAACCATAAATGGATTTTCATACAGGATTGGGATTTCATGTCGCGATAGTGTCGGTTTCTTAGTCCACCCCAATTGGGTCTAATCGGTGTGGTGGTGTATGTATGCAGTCGATTCTTCGATTTTTTCTTGAAATTAATTATTAAACTCCACAAAGTTGCATGCACACATGAAGGCATGCATACACCGACAGTGAATGTGTGCCAACTTATTTCCTAGAATCATTATGGGCCGCGATTTGGAAATCAATCAATCTGATAAACTCTGCTTTCAGTTACACATCTTTTCGCCCAGAGGAAATCGTTCTAAAAATACGAATTTATTGCTTATTTCATTCAACGTGCGGCCTTTGAGTTTGCTTTGGACTAGGTGGCGTCACTGGGGCAACATCGTCTTGGTAGTCGTAGTCACAGTCATAGCCGCACCAGAAAAAAGAGGTGGAGAATGTATACAAATTAAGTATGCGTGTAGTAATGCTCCAATTTTTTCTCTTTTCCCACTCTGACTTTGCCTAGTGATAAAAGATATATGCTCCCTGTGAGTTGGAGCTTAGTTTAAAAATATCTAGCTGTTGTAAATTATTTGTTATCATCCGCGATGCTAATTTAATAATCACTCCCCTCAGACGATTGCCTTGTTTGCTGGGTCTAACATCATCAATGGCATGGTGACAGGTTCTCCCGTTGCCTTACATCAAGGTGTTCTTCCTCGATTTGCATACGAATAAGTTTTCTAACCGAAATTCCTATTCAAAAATATGTTAAGTGTGTTCGCTTTGTTTGTTCTTAACACCCAGAGCTGAAAAAAAGTGGTTTCATCTGAAGTAGCGCCTTGTGATTGGTGAAATCCGCGATAATTTATAGAAGGAAAAAAAAAAGTTTGTCATCGAAGAGTATTTTTTCGAGTAAAAATAGACTTTTCTTGCGTATGTCCGTCCGATATAAATGTTTGAAGACACATGAAAATGGGACAATAAAGATGATCTCAGTTTATGACTCGCACGAACGCGAACATATTTATATTTCTATTTCCTAGCGTCATTTATCAAACTATTTTGGGTGCAGGCTTCCCTCCAAAAAAAGAGTAATATAAATAAATTTTGTAAAACTGGTTTAGAGATTCGGACAGTCGGACAAGCACCTTACTGGTTGATGCTTGTTATGATTGTCAGCGTTCGGCGCGGCACCTATGGATCGATGGGAGGGCAAAAGTGAAAGCACTTCCCGCCAAGTAGCACAATAGTTTTTCTCTTATGATAACCGCGATTAATATGATCGGTGTTACAGACTTTCGCGGTATTATTTGCCGGGTAAATACGTGCGGGTACGTTGACGTGGTGCAAAAACTGGAGGAAATTCCTTTGTAATTTTACACACGTTTTTTTAGCGAAGTCATATGGGTGATGTGTTGGAATGTTGCTTCATTTGTATTTACTTTTCTTCGACTCTGAACCAGTGGGACAGCGCCACTGAGGGCGTTCACGTCTAAGGTGGCCGCAAGTGGAGAGGGCTCTCAACCAACTTGACGTCCGCAATTGGAAGCAGGTAGCAATAGATCGTGCTAGCTTGTTGGCTGAGGTCCAGTTCCACCCCGAATTGTAGCGCCACAAGAAGAAGAAGTATTAACTTTATTTTTGTCACATCACACTACACCAAGCCATCGATTTCGATCTGTGATAGAATTTTCATTTTACGCCCAATTGTTATGGCTCGTCTGCCTACTCAATACAAAGACCAACAACAAAAAAGCACATCCTTTACGTTTCTATTGTTATAACTTATGTCTCAGTTTCCATAAAGTGGTCCAGATACACGTTCATGTATGATTTGAATCATCTTTTCTCTCATTTCTCTCTTCAACAACATCGATCCAATCCACACCCAGTCAACGCAAGGCACATTCTTGTTTATGCGAACATTTGAAAGTCAATACCATCATGCGCTTGGAACACATTTATATGTACGCAGAGATTAATTTTGCACAACATCTGTGTGCATTTATTCAAATCGTTAGTGTATCTCAGCGGATTTGATCTAGACTTTCTGTCGGCTCTGCGACTAAGTTCATCTCAAATGATAACAATGAAGTAATATAAGAAATTACTTCACCGAAAGCAAAGCAGTTTGAGTGATAAGCAAGTACTGCGAGAGAATAGATTAATCAAGCCGGACCAGACATGAATGTTATGCCATATGCATGACCTAAAACAGAACTAGATTTGCTCTTGTTTTGTCACAATGTTCTTATTATTTTTAAATGACTTATGCGTTTCAATGATTTTGTCTATCTACAGAGCGTTGTACATACAGTGGGAGTCAATTATTTGTATACAGCCAGTGCTCACAAGAACAGAAGCGCAGATGCACTATTATCGCGAGCGACTAGAAAAATTTAAACACAAATTAAGCTTAAAACCCGCTGATTATTAGTGATGATGATTATGGCAGTCCGCGAAGCACTGTCTTGGCTTAAGTGTAATGTAGTATTCGCCAGTGATGTTTGCATTTTCACGAATAGCCAGGCAGCCGTTAAAGCCCTGGAGTTCTTGTGGTGGTGGACCTGGGACTCAACCTACAAAACTCGCCAGCTAGCAATATCTTTTGCAATACCCATTGCGCACACAAAGTTGGTTGAGGTCTCTCTCCACTTGGGTGCGGTATATTAGGCGTGCAAGTCACCTGTTGCATAATACCACTGGTTCAGAGTCGAAGACTTCAGGCCAGAGCTAAATTGTCCATGCTCTCTACACGATCTAGCCCTGGAGTTCGTTTTTATAAACTCAAAATATATATAGTAATAATTTGCCGTTCATCTCTTGACAAGATGACCGAACAGTTTATTGTCTAGACGAGCAGCAGGTAGATTCCACACCTCATCTGCATGTGCCTGACTCTGACGTCACTTAAACGCACACAGGCGCCGATACTTAGGACCTTTCTTCTTTGACAACATCTGCGTTCCTGACAAGGTATCTATCAGAAGTCTACTGGGCTTCATAGTGAGTTCGAACTGGATTACCATAAATGGACAAGCGGATTGGCCCATGAGGAACCCTCTTGGCAGCGCAATAGATCAACGTCGTCCTCCATTGCGTTGTCTCACAAGCAAAGATTCGAAGATTCATCGGCCGTGGGCGTCTGGCTAAGCCCATGTCGCTGTACAGCCCATACAGTTCGTGGTTGAATCTTCTCCAAATGCCATAAACGCAAACAGGGCCACAGATTGAAGGCCGAATTTTTCTCTCGAAAAGACCAAGGACTTCGTCATCTGCTCTTCAGATTTTCCATGTCTCCTTACCATTGAGCAGGGCTAAGATGATCAAGGTGTTATATAAAGTCAGCTTGGTGGTGTGTACTACTCAATTGCCTCTTGAGCCCAAAGAAACCGCGATTTGCAAGAATCTGATAGTCATCAAATAAACAAAAACCTCCCCAAAAGCTCAAAAAGAGTGATTAACATGGTGGAGCTTCATTGATGGTATAGAGTTCCATGTGGCCTGGGGGAACAGGAAATCCTGTTTTCGTTGAGTCTACAATGTACAGCAATAATTATCTAACTATATTAAATGGCAATCTTATATCGAGTGTGCAAAAATTTAGTCTAACAGCACAGGTCTTTCTTATCTAAAAAATGGTTCCTGTACAATACTCCTAAAAAGCAGCTTAACTGGCCTCCATAATCTCCACACTAAACATCTGTGGGATAAGAAAAATGTCCATAATATCCTAGCAATAGTGGCTTGAATCGAAGAATGTGCAATTCTTGAGGTCCCTGAGGTCAGGAAGAACCTTGAACCATTGGTTCCTAGAAAATTGTTGTAAATGCCAAAAGAAGTCCACTGAAGTAGTAACTTTAAGCGTTTTCCGTTTTGGAGTGTTTATTTCTGAAGTCTATCGTAATCTTTGACCGCTGCTTTTAGATAAGTTTTTATTTCATCGTGAATAATGCCGTGGCGTAGTGGACAAGTACGTCGACTCCTACGCTGTAGACTTTCAGTCTGGATTCAATTCGCAGCACAAAAAATAATTTTCAAATTTCACGGTACCCTCTTTCGGGTCACTGCCAGTATTCAAAGAGAATGACTGTCTAGAAAAGGCTTCTCGATGTTGCCTTTCGGAATCGGAATTAAACTGTAGTACTCAGACAGTACATCATATTTACAGTCTTCCTATGATCCTGTAAACATCTGAAAGAGATTTAGGCAACATCTCTTCATCTTTGGATAGCCAAAGGAACCATATGTTAGACAAAAATTATCAAAGCGGTATTTTCATCAACAAGCGTTAGTAAAACAAAAAAGTCTAATTTCATCGCTATCTTTGTCGTGTTTCGAATTCTTTTGCTTCCTCCGCGTCTGTAAATATTTGTTCGATTGTGTGCTATACTGACTTAAACTACAAAGATACGCTTCTAAACTGTGTTTACCAAAGATATCGTGCACATATATACCACGTTCAGGAATCTCACTTTTTATAGTTAGCGCTATTTACATCCGCAGCTGTGTACACCTCTTTTTACTGATTAATCTGTCCAGAAAATCAAATTTCATTGAACGAACAAGTGACACATGTTCTACAAAGTTTGAATACATAATATTTATCAACGAGACCGGTTTGATGTCACTTACGAAGATTTAGGAAGTCCAAAGTTTATGGTAAATTCTCAGCCAGAAGAGTAGTCTCAGCATGTACAGTGAGTGACAATAATTTGTACAAAGCAAGTACTAACTTCGAGCGTACGATTCGACGCTTTCATTACCACAAAAATGGAGCTCTGCGAGGACCTAAGAATTAATAATAATAATATTGGCGGCGCTACAGTCCGAGGTGGACCTGGGCCTCTTTTTTCGAGATTCGAACCGACGACCTCAAGCGTAGGAGTCGACGCACCTACCCACTACCCAACGGCGCCCGGGCCTTAGATTTGGGATTTAAGAATTGGGTCGTTATAAACGATACGTCGTTATACCTGATGTCGTTGTAACCTAAGAGGTACCTTCAAAATCTATCTTAAGCTATATCCGTAACATTATACGGAAGCGAAGTTTGCATTTCATGCAGTTGATATGCCATAGCACCTTCTGTATTTTAAATCAGACCCATCGTGTCTAAATAGAGGAATGCTTCCGAAGGAATATCAGTGGACTCTCTCAATGTATTGGACTAACGAAAACTTAAGTTTATGTCAAAATCAAACCCGAAGCATCGTCAAATTTTAAAGTGTCTATAACTGCTCGTCGGTGTCATCACAGGACACTGCCTCATAGTGTCACGCCAGAAGGCTAGGAACTCCCGCTAATGATTTCTGTAGAAGCTGCCAAGACGAGGAGGAAGCGGAGAACGTTCCACATCTCCTCTGCTCCTGCCAATGACTCCGCGCCCGTGGGACCACCCAATTGGAGGCAGCTGTCGTGCCGACTGGTGAAGCTACTTAGTTGGTTGAGGCTCGGGTCCACTTCGGACTGTAGCGCCATCAGAATAAGAAGATTCAACTAATTGCCTAAATATCTAACCGCATCTTGCACAGCTAACTACACCTCTGCGGGTCAAATATGCCGAACTTGCGCCAGTTTCTGTTCGTATCCCTTCAGTCCACATTCAGCGGTTGTTGTGGATTTTCAACTTCCAATCGTCGCAAAATCACTGAATTTTGTCGAAGTCACGCTGTACCAAGGCATTAATCACTTCAAGCTTCGGACCTGATCTGTGTGCTAACAGATCGTCGCTAGATAGATCGTCACTAGGCATAGAACCTATAAGATCGTTAGTGACTATGGCGAATAAGAACGGCGAGTCATTGCTTCCTGTTGGAGACCATTTTTAATGTGGTACAAGTCGACCGTGATAGACATCGAACTTACTACGTCTGATAAAGTCATAAATCATTTATAGCAATGATTTGCTGATGCCAAACTTGGCCAACTAAAGGAATAGACCCTAATGTCTCGAACGCCTTTTCTAAGTCAACCAGACAGGCACCCGTATACTGTCGTTTGCATGTGTTCTATGGGATGTCGAAAACCAAAGCCTCGTCCCAAATCCGAATTAGTTCGTCCGATATAAACGTGTTGTCCTTACGCCCCTGCTACAGGACTCTTATGGCTATCTTTCTGAATACCTTGCTTATGCCCGGAAGAAGTGGACGCATTTACACTCTACGGTACTCACAAAGTTAACTCGAAACAATGACCTAAACCTGGTTTCGCAGAATTATCACTTCAGAATTACTCACAGTGTGCTGATAGGACAACTGTGATAAGAAGCACTCCCATATAGCCACCTGGAGTGGCATAAGCAGTGTCAACATATGTACATACATATGCAAGACGAATCGTAAAACAAGGGCAAATAAATGTTTAGTGTGGTGAGTCTGTGTGGTTTATATAACTTGTTTATAGGTCATAAATGTTCAATGTGTTATTAGCGCACGGGACTGGGTGATTTCGGCGTTGATATCACCGCGCTAATTTTATAACAATGTCCTCTTTATCTGCTTTGAGAAACGGGTGATAAGTGGTTCTTCTTTAACAAGGAAGCGATGGTTGATGATATGATTTTAGGAATTTTGCTATCTCGGAAATGTTGAATCCTCTTATTCGTGAGACATTTGAAAAGAGCGTCGGGAATGCACCGCATACGAACATTCCAAGAATACATCCAAAAGACAGACATGCATCATGCCCCATTGCCATCCCAGATTCTTTATGATTTTAGTGTTTACGTGCTTGGATTCAATTTTATTTAAAATCACCCATTTCCAACTATGTACCCAATGTACAGCATATTTCATACCCAACAATGTTTTCCGTTTATTCCAGGAGTATAATTGAATATGGCAGACGCAGGATTTCCAGGCAGACACACAACCACAACTCAGGTTACTCAAACTTCGGTTTCACCACAGCTGCGATATGATGCCTCGTATATTCGGACAGTGCCCGGTATCCTGAAGATTGCCTGCATCGTGAGTACAACCTGCACGAGTATTTAAATGTTCATTGACATCACTTTACACTTTATTACAGGTGTTCAATTTGGTAGGATTCATCTGCATACAATGCAGTGGAGTCCATTCGTACCATTCCCGTGGTAGCTACTTCAGTACAATCGCCATGACAGGCTTCTGGTTTACTGGCCTAATGTTGGCTGCCTATCTATTCCATGTGTGTGAAAAATTCTACAAAATTCCATGGTTGAAAATCGAATTGTACTTCTGTGCGGCTTGGACAATTTTATACCTATTCGCTGCCTGTTTTGCCGCCACATACGGAGTTGAAGCATACTCAGCTGCAGCGGTAAGTTACCCCTGTCACACACTCTTGACACACTCCAATTTACGCTGAGTTTATCTTTGCAGTTCTTCGGATTTGTATCAATGTGCCTGTATGGATACGACGCGTACCTTAAGTACGTCGCTGTGCGTGCGGGTGAAATTGCTCAGGGCGTTCGAGTGGTGGAACAGCGCCAACAACAGACAACTGTTACAATCGCATAAACGACGCGCACAGCATTATTATACGAAGATGTAGCCCCTTGTGCGTATTTTTAACTCTTTTTAAATTTAACAATGATATTGTGCAATTATTTACACTAAACGAGTCTCTTAATTTTTTTACGGCAGCAGACCGTGCTTGTCTGTTGCATTCTACTTAAATTTACTTTCTCTTCTACTGAGAGGGATCCTTTGTCCTTTTTTCGAATGAAATAGTATATGTAACGCTATACACTCTTTATATAGAAAGTTTTTATTGATTGTTATTGAAAATAAGTTCAAATAGTTTCTAGCACAAGATATTATCGAGACAAGGAGTAGTCGACTTGGTTAATATATACGACAGATATAAACACACCACATAACACGAAAGTATAAAAATATTGTTAATGCATTAAATGAATAGAGGAAACTAATTGATGTACCACCAACATATGGATGCCTTGAATAAACAACATTTATTTATATTTTACATATGTACACGAAATTTTGTGATTGTTTTTCTTATTCTTTCAGAACTTTGGTTGTTTTATGACGGCATCGAAAGTTTTAGCAACTCAAACAAGTTTTTTCAGCTGTGCCCAGAAGGGTGTGGCAAATTCTAATGTATCAGATACTCGATGCAACAATGTGTATGAATGGTCAAAATTTGTGTTCTACGGTATGTGCGTTGAGGAACATTTCGGGTGAATATAATTGACTTACCGAAATCAATGCATTGGTTCGGTTTAAGTCAAAATTCGTAAAAAAATCTGTGGGTGGGTTGGTAACGACATTTCTCCACTGTGAACGGCAAGTATGTAGGAATATAACAACACAATATTGGAGTTTAGAGTTCTTAATGGCTCCTTAGACTATCACTTAATTGAAGTATGTATATATTCATTCAGTCAATAGGATCCTGTACAACGAGATCAAAGTCTGTTATGAATTGCCGCGACTCACTGAGGTCCATCAGCCACCACAAGGTCAAACTCTGCTGTATTCCAGGCCACAGCTCAATTGCTGGAAACGAGAGAGCGGACGAACTGATCAGACCAGACCACCGATCAGTGCACTGTACCGGATCATAAGCGAAACTACACAAAAAGAGGCCGACTCGGTGTGGCTTACAAGAAATGATTGTCACACGACAAGATTAACGTGGCCGAAGCTTAACTACGGCAAAACGAAGAAGCTTTTGGGGTTGGACCGAAACTCCATCCGTCTGCTCGTCTGAGTGATCACATAACATTGCCCCATCGGAACAATGCTCCGGAAATGGAATGCGGAATCCAGCTATCTCTGCCGGAGTTGCGGAGATGAGGAAGAGACCGAGACGATCCAACATCTACTTTGCCACTGGCCAGATCTCCAGAATCGGCGCCTATCGTCGCTGGGCCAAAGATTCTTCACAGAGACTGCGAACTTAGCGAATGCAGATATATCGGATCTTCTTCAGCCATCACGTGACAGGATAGATTTTTAGATTGTATTCTCTGAAATTGAAGGGATTCACAATGGGCCCCCGAGAAAAAAGGCAAAGTATATGCTGTCGAATAAAATTCGACTCGTCGCCAACCATTTACGAGTAGGATAACCGTTACAATCGACAGCTACAATTTTGAGGTAGTTAAGGAGTTTGTCTACATCGGGGGTAACGTGAACTCCACAAACGACATCTTGGTGGAAATCCGACGTAGAATAGCCCTTGGCAACCTCTGCTATTTCGGTTTGTCGAATAACTTGACTCCGAAACTCCTGACTAGAAGGACCAAAATCATAATCTACAAAACCCCAATCCTGCCAGTCTTGCTGTATGGTGCCGAAAGCTGAACGATAGGATCAGGACTGCGGTGCGTTCGAAAGAAAAATGCTACATCTGATGTTTGGTTTGCCCCAGACCCGCGGCAAGGTGTGTAATCACTCTAGGGATGTTTGGTTGTTATCTGCGAAGATGGCGAATGGAGGAGAATACACAAATCTGTCGACTAAACTGGCTCGGGCATATCGAGCTAATGAACACCAATGCTCCACCTAAAAGAGCCTTAAAATCCGGGCCTCCTGGTTCGAGAATGAAAGAAATACCAAACTTTCGATATAATCCCCAAGTGATCGCGGACGCGGAAAACTTGAAGGTAGCAAATAATTGGTGCTCCCTATCAACGATTTACTGATTCGGAGAACGATTTTCACTGCAAAGCGTCTTATTCATAACTTTAGAGCAGTCCCATCGGAAATGGAGCAAATACTAGCTGAATGATGCCCAGATTCACCCCGACCTGCAGCATCACCCAAGAAGAGGAAGAAGTGAATACGATCGCATGAACTTGCACTGTTCGACATTTTTATATTAAACTAAAAGAAATATCAGATAAGTAAAAAAAGAATACATGAAAACTACCACGCGATTGGTGTGAACCTGAATTTGAGAACAAATTCCCTGCCTTATATTCATAGAAAGAAATGTGTTTAGTTTAACCTTACTCCACGATGACTTAATCTCTTGTAGTCTGTGACCACTAACTATAATCGAATTTTCTTTTTTATCTCGATATCGTCGGAGTGTGTGAACGTGCACAATCATTGAACCTTGTGAACTTTGCGTAAACAAACCATCTGTGTGGTGGATGGAAAAATGCCCAGAAGTTTTAATTGGGTGATTGAACTCTTGAACTTTATGGTTTTTTTAACTTTTAGATCATCGTGTTTGACCGAATTTCGGTGTGCGTTAATTTACCATAATTTTTGATTAAATAATTTTTTTGGGTGAGGAATAGGTCAATTTGCATCTAGGATTGTTTGTTATCCAAATAAAACAAATTTTCAGTTGTATTCCATTTAAGGTAAAGAAGGAAGGAAGGTATGTACATATTTATGAAGATCGTCGTTGTCTATCTTCAATCTAAAGCTTTAGTCTTTACAATTTGTTACAGTATATGATGGGATGTGAATAAACAAGATTTACGCTGCAAATCTATATAAACCAACAAATCTCTCCAAATAGCATGATTTTTTGCTAGTTGTTTCCCCTTTAGCACGCTGCTTAATAATAATAATAATAATAATAATGGCGGCGCTACAGTCCGAGGTGGACCTGGGCCTAGCTTTTCAGCCAACCACTCGTGTTGTGTGTGCTATTGTTCTCTCACGAGTCAAGGTCTACAGTTTAATGCCGATTCCGAACGGCGAGATTGAGGAGCTTTTTCTAGACAGTTATATTCTTTGAGCATTGTCAGTGACTCGAAAGAGATGGAGCCGTGAAAAAATGTTAGGTGTTTTTTCTGAAATCGAACCGAGAACATCGAGCGTAGGAGTCGACGCGCCTACGTACTACGCCACGGCGCCCACAGCACGCTGTTTAAGAGCCCGCTAAAATTATGTGCGTCACCTTACTTATGACTGTTTTTTATTCCATCATCTAATAGGTTTGTAGTTAAATTCAAGGTGAAGCTGTCTTTTCCACACATGTCGCCAAGGCAATCATTAGACGCCTGACTACCATCATGATTGTTCTCTTCCAATCGCCACCAACTGAACTGAACAGAAGTTCGTATCCAGTACTTTCTCTGCTGCCTTAGTTTAATACGTAAAGCTAAGTCAGGATCAGAGGTAATTTTGTTCAAAGATGGGAGCTCTTAATTCGGTTTGATAAACCGAAACTCGTGGGAATCAGGGGACTATTAGGAATTGGTTACACCCTTTTCTAAACGGATAGGAGTGATATGTAAAAGATCTGACTTAAGATGACGCGAAATATGGAATGAAAAACCCAGACTGACATATTAAGTAGCAAGAGTAATCAAGTCAAACGTACAAAAATTAAGGAACTGGAGTAACGCTGACTATAATAACCACTCCGTTCAGTTCGTTTAATGTTGCCTACTTACGCAGGAGCCCTTTACGAATATGTATGCAAATGTCAGTTGTCAGGTGAATTCTTCTTAAGTTTTCATAGGTAATTGTGGACATTTTGAAATTTGACGATACTTCCGGTAACCTTTCGTTTGTTTTTGACATAAGCATAAGTTTTCGCACGGCTATTATAGCTGATCATTTATAAGCACAAAATGTATTCTTTTTATCCATTTCATATAAAATAGCTCAGAATGGGGTGAGCCTATACTATGTCATGCTCATGAATTGGCCTAAGTTTGTCATCGATTTTTTTAAGGCGTCATCTAAACAATTTGCTTTATTTATTTATTGATCGTATGGCACACAACATTTTATTGCCTCGTTAACGAGCGGTCTCTTTTCTTTTAGTTGCTATAGTCTAGTGTGTATGTATGTAGTCGCGCTACAGTTCGAAATGGTATTGGGCCCAGCTTCTACAGCAATCACTCGTGTTGTATGTGCTATTGTTCTCTCACGAGTCAAGGTCTAGGCGGCAGAAGGAAAGTAATGCTCAACATGAGTGAAAGCCTTGCAAATTAAATTCCAAAACAAGTGTGCAGTAATTATTCTCCTAAAGAACCGGAATTCATAACAAGAATATACTTAAAACGTTTGGAACACTTAGATATATTGTATTTTATTGGAGAAGGACAGTGTTATTGTTGATGGCTGATATATAAATAATTCTTCAGTTGCGTGTTAATTTATTTGATCTAGAGTCGCAGCCATCCACTCTGGTTCAGCAGCAGCAATTTTCTCAATTATCGAGTTGAGTTGATAACAAAGCGACTGAATTTGTTTATCCCACAGGGGGAGTACTTCCCGATCTAAGAACAACTCATTAGAGACCATCCTTTGCATTAACATAAAATCAACTTACTTTCAAAGTGAACGATTCCAGCAATCTGATCAATGTGTCCATTCATGCGTCCCTCAGTTATCATCTGGCTGGCAATGCTCTCGGCCTTGGCTGCTGGGATCTCCAATAGGGCACCGAGTTCTTCAAAAGTGATGTTGTTGTATAGCTTACTGGCGGATAGCAGATTGTGTTCAAAAACAGCGCGATCTAGGATTGATGAACCATCTGAGAGTAATGAATTGATTTTAATTTAAAAATGTTGACGAAATCCCAACATACCTAAAGTGCTTGCTTTTTGGTGCAACTGCAAAAGAGCCTCGAACTCTTGCAACTCAGACCGGCGAATGATACGGTCCAAGTACATTTTTTCGAGGATTGAATAGGCTGGCAGGTGCTGGCAACGCTCGTCTTTGAACAATGTCGCAAGCATACGAGATCTTTGTTGCCCAGCTGATGCCAATACGGTACAGATTAGAGCTTTTTTGAGAGCCGTCATTCGTTCACCTTCATCGACTATGGTCCGATAGGAGAGTTCATTGTAACGTTGCGCTGCTTCAATGAATTTCCTGGCACAGAACAATGTTATTGTGCCTTGCACAGGGGGTATGTATGCACTTACCTTCTGTAGTCCAAAACTCTTGCATAGCAGACCTTGTAGAGCACTTGCAACTCTTCGCTGTGTGTTTCTGCCTGTAGGAGAGAAGCCCGGTTGATAAATGCCTCTGCTTGGACTGGGTCATCGTCCTCTAGATAGAGTCGGGCTATTTTTAAGTATGTCTCCAATTTGTAGTCGACCGTGTACTGTCTACAAAGACGAACTTAAACAATGCGAATTTTCTTGCATTAATGCGTACTTACTTTTGCCCAGTTTCCAATGGGATTCCTACAAGAACATTTGCTGCTTCACGCCAATTCTGATTGCGTTCATAAATATCGGCCAAATGTTGTCGAATTCCAGCGACTTGCTCTTCAAATGATATAACCCTTGGTTGCACTTTATCCAGAGTGAAATGTGAAACAACCTTAGAGACATCATCATTCAGTTTGGAGAGTTGAACACCGACGTCAGTCAGAATTTGTCGTGAGATTACAAGGCTCACATGTTCATTGACGACTGTGAAAAATAAAAATCAATCCACCCAAAGCACATATTAAAAGTTATTTTATTCTTACTAGCTTCCACGAATAGTTTAAGTGTATCAACAAGATCAGTTCCTGTGTTGGTGAGGAGAATTTCCAAAAGTTGCCGGTACCTAAAAACACAAGACACAGGATGAAAAAAGTAGAGTACATTCTGTGGGTGAAATCATACTTATCGGCTTGTTCTTTATGAGTGCCTGAGAAATTTGTAAGTGCTACAAGTTGAGAGCGTAAATTACTGGCGGTAAGAACCATTTTAAATGGATTAAATTATTTAGTTTGCAAATTATTTGCGAAATTAATTGTGACCTGCAATTCTTTGTTTTGTAAATCACAAACTTTTCCTGTCAATGTGACTTTTGGTTAAGTGATAGTTGTAGCAGAGTATTTGTAGGTAATAGATTGCTTTCTTACTTCGAAACTTTTTGCGCAATTTCTACAAATATTTTAAAAAATTAAGTAGTCTACATATGTTATGGATTCAGTCCCGAAAAGACTACATTTTTTCAGAGTTTTTAACTTTAAATGACATTTCTGATAAAAATGACTTTGGGCTTCTATGTTCGACGTGTTACACAGACAGTAGGTACATCTACATGTGAGTTTTGTCATATTAGAAACTAGTCCATTTTTAATTTTCTTGTACAATATTCTCCAGCTGATATTTTTGACAGTTCTTGAGATTTATTTTATTTTTATCAAAGTGAAAAACGAAATTTCAAACAACTTCTCAAAATAAGACCACTATAAGATCTAATTTATCCAAATTTTGAAAATGTTTCCTCGCATTGACTGGTGAGAATCCATTTGTTCATTCATTACACATATGCTTAATAAATTTGTACTGGTAGTCTTAATAGAAAGACCCTTCGTATGTTATCATCAAAGCTACTAAGCCCAAATCAAAGACACATAAGTACTGCAGAAATCGCAACTGCCCTTCGCCCTTTTTACTTTGCTGTTCATCCAGATTTATTTGGACGTCATCCGGAGGAGAGGGTGAGTTGATTATTGCAGATCATACAGTGGGTTTCAATTTTATTTGAAATCATTTTCAGGCGGTAAATGAGGAATCTCTGAAACATCTCAGCGCTCATTTAGAGGCAATAAAACAAAGACGATCGGCATACGGCGCACCCAACGTACTGAAGTTTTATATAAGACAATCTGATAGCAACAACAGAGGTATAAATAGATTATTTGTACTTAATGTATGCATGTAATCATAACTAATCTTGATTTTCATTTGCTCTAATTCGTAGACTCGTTTAGATTAATCCGAGTAGCGTTAGGAAGGGCACAGGAGCCAAAATCGGTGATTAAAAGTCTCCTTCAATCCTGCAATTTGTCGACAGAGTATTTGGAAAGTATAAAAACGGTTGCTAGGAGTGAAGAGAGAGTTAATTATGGTTATAGCAGTAATAGTGGAGCTCAGTCACAGGATGACATCAATTATGAATCGGATTTCAATAACTTTGAGTTCACTTTTCGTAAGAAAGCTCAAAGTAGACAGCAGGACCTTGGGTGAGTTCTCTTACATTCTGTTTTATTGATATTTTTAGAAAGGGGTACACAAAATGTAGACATATGCTTACCATGAAGCTACTTCTATAAGAATCTGTCAATTTGCTTCTGATGTTAAGAAGAATTTGATACAACATCCATAACACAAGATGGTCATCTCTGTAGAAGCAGGGCAAGTTTCTCAAAAATAAACTTGTAAAAATAGTCCACATTTTCAGAACAGTGTACATATGCTTTTAAGATAATACATACGTCAAAAACACTTCTCTTGTTTGATTTCCTGCTTTGAATAAATATCTCTCCTTTCAGGTTATGGTTAGATAAAAATATTTCTGTTGCGCATGCTCGCAGCAAGGATCTAGATGGACTTAAGGAGGAAGTTTCGAAATTGCAGAAAGGTCTTGCGGAGAGACTAAAGATCAAAGAGTTTCGCTATGATTGTGGTTGGAACTACGAACATTTTCGCGGATGCCTTAAGACCCTAGAGCGTCTAGCAAATATGCACGGGAAAGATGTCCAAGTTCTTAAAGGTAACATTTAAAGTCCAACAAACACATGATTTTCACTAAAAATGGACTCACATCTTTAAGGTCGAATTGTTGTCTTTGCCCCGTTTACCGGTATAAGTTTGGAGGGTCATGTAATGTTGTTCACAGGAGACGTACTCAATAATTGGTTAGATGTAAATAATTCATAAGTTTTCATCTACAAAAAAACTCCTGAACCGGTACTTAAGCATCTCTTTTTTTCAGTTTATCAAACGCATACCAATACACGATAGTTTCCTTGAGAAAATACCTCAGTATGAGGTGGCATTGTCTCAGGTCCTTCGCAACATAAAAATCGCGAAAAGGAAATTCATGCCAAAACAACAGGCGGTCGATTACGCTGGGCACCTAACGAAAGTTACAACAAACCTCCTTGATTACTTGACAACACACAGTTTCCCAAAGTCGTGGCCTCAAGATTTGTCAGACTTTGAAATTGTTATTGAATCGTAAGTCCATGGTTTTTGATGCATTCCCATTCACAAATTAATCCGCTTTCAGTGAAGCTGGTCCGCTTATGGTCAATCCAACTGGACAGTTCATAGCTCCTTCCACATGTCCGGGCACTATTCTGGTTGACTTTATAACAAACAATCTTGAAGACGCCAAAACAAAATCAGAACAATACCGAACGTAAGTCAAATCATTGTAGGAGATCTTGAGAGACAAAACTGTAATCAATTCATTATACAGGAGTAAACATATAGAAAAGGAACTCCATCAGCGTTGCATAGACGAGCTGCACTTGAAATCACTGACAAAAGACGATTCTGTGACACCCGATAAAATGATTCAGACCCTAGACCGATTGCTTTCACATAGTCCAAAGCATTTAATGGCGAATATCCACTTGAATGTAACGAATTATTACTCGGTCCTCACTGATGGAACCGTTTGTATTCCGTGGGACTTTACAACAGACTAAGGTTCTTTTAACTTTATCAAAGACAAATTGTATCGTTAAGCTTTGTGTATAGAAAATCGCTAGTGCCAATGTGTAACTTCATATTTGTAAAATTGCCTATACGACGTAATGTGATAGTCTTGTCAATGAGTTTGTAGGAGAGGATAATTAAATCGAATAAAATTCACTTGAGGCTGCTGACGGGTTGGATCTTAGCCAAAGACGGCGGCTGCATGATAAAATGCTCTAAATAAATTTACAAAATACGATAATATGTACATGCCTTGTACCTTCTTAGAAAATGTTGTTATTCGTTAGATTTGAGACAATAAATGAATTAAATTTGTGATACAAATATTTTAACTTTATTCCGGTAACATGTGAGTTGTTTTGCTTGAAAATTCTGCTGCGGCTTCCAAAAACCATCAAAACAAAGGACTGAATGCATAAAAACCTCTGGACAACAAAATGCTGTTTTTGTTCAAACTTATCCCATTCTTTGGTAACGTCTCATAAGATGTACGCCATCATTGGGTATTTCAATGTTCTCTCTTCTCTTCAATGTCCTCTGTTCTGTATCGATTAAGACTACGTACGTGTCGTCTAACGTCTGCGGTGTGAACAGCCTATTACCCACTTTGAGAGCCACCATTCGTCTAGACCGCATTCATTTTTGTGTGACTGCTTTATCTTTCGCATTGCCCAATTGTTGGATGATGTCCGTCGCCCATCATCTAGGACAAAACTTTATAATCAGCAGCTACTTGTGGTAGTTAAGGGGTGGCGCAAACGTGAGCTCCACAAATAACTGCTCGACGCAGAATCGCGCCAGGCAACCGATGATACTTCGGCTTGTCGGAATAACTTGGGTCAAAACTCTAGACTAGAGGACCAAAATCATGCTTTACAAAATTTAATTTAAATGATAACTCCTCCCAGTCTTGCAGTATGGAGCGGGACGATAAGCAGGACTGGAGAGATGATTCTTGTTGGCTTCGGAAAAAAAAAATTTACGCCGGATATTTGGTCCTGTTTTCGAGGAAGGCGAATAGAAAAGAAGACACAAGAACTCTACACGCTGTACAAAGAAGTGGGCCTAGTCCGGAAGACAAAAATCCGTAGATTAAACTGGCTCAGCCACATCGATCGAATGAAGACAATTGTTCAAGCTGAAAGAGTCTTCGAATTCGAGCATTCTGGTTCGAGAAGAAGAGGAAAACCGAACCTCCAGTATAGAGACCAAATGATCATGGACGCAAGATAACTTGGTATTGAGCAGCGAGCCCGGGACCGTCAGCGATGGAAGGCGGTAACTGTTCAGACTCAGACCATCCATGGGTTATAAGTATGGACGTTGCATATTACAGATAAGATTCGAAGAACCTCTTGTTTGAAGCGTTATAATTCAATTCAATCAATGTGGGAGAAATAATGTGAATGATAGTATTATTCGTTTAATGTATCGCCACATATACCACTCTCTATGTAGCTAATCCAGACCAATGTCATATTCAATAGTTTTTGCTCGCATAGTACATGCGATTTTATGAAGAGAATCATTTTACATTTTCTGGACTTTTTAACTGAGCCACATTCCAGTTGTTCCATACAAGATCTCTTCCATTCTGTTTTGTGTAAACGCCTGAAACCTTATTAGTGTGGCTTCAAGCCAGGGAAGTCCACAATAAACCATGTCATCACACTACGGTTGATCCTGGAAAAAAACCCATGAAATGCAGATTGACACCCACCACATATTCGTCGATTTTAGGCCACATATGACAGCGTCCATACAGACGAACTATACAACTCCATGTCTAGTTTTGACATTTCTGTCAAACTCGTCTGTCTGAGCAGGAAGACGATGTAGAACTCTCGCTGGTCGATCACGGTCAGTAACGAATTCACCGAGACGTTCGTTGTGAAAAATGGTTTTAGACAAGGCAGACGTCTTCGAAGATGGGCGCACAACATCGACGACTTGACCAGACGTCACAATGGGACGAGACTTCGAGAAACTTCGTCTTCCTCGGATCCTCTGTAAACACTACCAACATCAGTTCTAAGATTCAACGCAGAATAACTTTTGCCAACCACTGTTTTTCTTTTGGGCTCAAAAGGCAATTCAGCAATAGAGTCTTCCCTCGGAAGACTACGCTGATCTTGTATAAGGCATTGATCATCCCAGCCAAGCTCTACGGCCCAGAGGCATTGAGATTATCAAAAGCGAATCAAAAACGATCTTCGGTCTTGTTTGCGTTGATGGCAATTGGAAGAGAAGATTCAACCACGAACTGTATGGACTGTACGGCGACATGTGTCAGCAAGGTGTTTACGAATTCAAAGCCTAAAATGGCTAGGTCATGTAAAGTGCATGGACAACAATGCTCCAGTCAGAAGAATCTTCTAATCTGAACCAGTGGGACAACGCACCAGAGAATGTCCACGCCTAAGGTAACGCATACAAGTGGAGATGGACCTCAACCAAAGATCGCAAGCGCAATTCCAGACAGCTAGCAAAGGATCGTATTAGCTGGAGAGGCTTGTTGGTTGAGGCCTAGGTCCACCCCGGGTTGCAGCGCCACAAGAAGATGAAGATATTCCAGTTCTATGAATCATCCTTACAGTCAACCTGCTAGGTATGGTATCGTAATAGTGCAGCAAAATAAAAAACGTTGTTAATGAACTCCTGAAAGCTAGGGTAAAGATGCAAAGGTGAATGTTAGGTTAATGTGGCTGTCTCCCTCAATGGTGGGCATAGACCAAGAAAGGTTGTTTGCGCTGCAAAGGTGAACACATTTAATTATTTGTTACGTTATCAAAGCTGATTTATCAAATATATGAAATACATCATATGACTAACTATTTTTTATGAGTTATGATGAATAGCTGCAGGCTATGATTGAACAAAATGAGTCACCTATTGGATTATATTTACTTAGCTGATCACAAAGACAGTTCAACGACCTTTCCGGACTTTTTAGGACGGACAAAAACCCTCATTTTGGAGACTAAAATTTGACAACTGTCCTAGACATTTCAATTGATTTTTAATTTGAAATTGCTGAGAAATGGTCTTGGCTCAATCCTGCGATAATGATTCGATGAATTTAAATGAATAAATGAAAATTATTTTAATAAAATTCGAATCACCCGCCTGAATTATTTAACCATAGTTTCTCTGATCGTCCACCTGACTGAACCGATTAATTGTCGCTGCAATCACTTGAGAGCGAACTCACACCAAACCACTTCAGCAGCAACTTCGCGTATGTGTCACCAACACTTAGTCCCAATCGTGTCCATACACACCACCGTTGCTAATGTGTGCGTAAAGAATTTTCCTATCCACTCCATTTCCTTCTCATTTAGCTGTTGGCATTCGAGAAAGAAAGAAATAAAGTAGAAGTGTGAACGAAGGCGACATATTTATTGTAAAAAAAAAGAAAAGAAAAAAAACGCAAAGAAAAAAAAAACCGAAAGCGCATTTTCAAGAGATAAGTTGAATTAACGAAAATCCACAAATTATTGGCGAAAGAAATCCGAGGTAAATATTCCAAAGTTAAGACGAAAACGATTGAAATGCTAAATGTCCCAAGTATTCCGGGCGAAAATCGGACGAGAAAGTGCTGAATTTCGCATCTCTTCTCTCCAAACTGCGATTCTGCTGCTGTTCTCCTAGTGTGGTTGAGAAAAAAGTTGAACAATTTTTGTGCTAAATTTTGTGTAAGTTCGTTGTTCGATCGTTTTACTGTATTTCTACCAGCGCTACGAATAAATGACAAGTGGAATTCATAATTTTTTTTGTCCATGTTCTGGTTCTCATTGGTCACTGTTGCTGGTGGCGAACATTGAATTTTTGGTCGTTTTCTTGGTGAAGTTTCCTCTATGCTTCGGTACTGAAGAACGAAACACGAACGCAAAAATATGAGAAGAAAAAAAAAAAATGGGGAAAATCTTGTTTTTTTCGCAGTGATTCTAGGCATAATTTTCTTGCGATATTGTGCGACGAAAAGGTTTTTACCTTTTCGGTAAAAAAAAAGACAATTCCTAGCGCTTCAAGTGGAGTACCGTTTATTTTCGGTTTTATCTTCCTTTTACATGGTTTTATTTTATTTGTTGTTGGTGTATTGTGTGTGGTATTGTTCGCTTACATAGGCAACGTTGTTGGAGTAGGACAACCGAGGGAAAATGGTGGAGATTTCTGTGTGTGCACTGTACAGTTATTCAAATAAATATGAAATTTAAAGTCGAGTGTTTTGTGGCTTCTAGTGATTAGTTCCTTAAGTCGGATTCCCTAAAAGCGGCATAAAATTCGAGTTGATAAGCCTTGAGACAACAAATATACATGTTGCGCAGTACATCAGCACTTCAAGTTGACTGGTAGTTGTGTTGGTCAGCGGGGTGGTGGAGGCGTTGGCGAACTCTGCAGAGCTAAACGCGTTGGTCCCTTTCTTTGGTTTGAGATGACGAAACAAGAAAGAGTTGGCGCTAAAATGTTGGGTTATATTTGCTCCAAGTTGTTATCGCTAATTAAAATAGAGTTCAGTGTTTTGTGACTAGTGAGCAGCGCTGTGTCTACGAAACTTTAATTTATAAATGTTTTTATTCACTCATTTGGTTGATTAATATAATCAAACAAAAAGGAGAAACATAAATGTGCATATGTGAAGCATTTGTTTCTCAGTGAGTTCATTTTGAACGCTGATGTGGGGGCAAATAATTGAAGTGTCAATTGTAGTAATGCTTTGGATTTTTTTAAGCTTAAAGTGGTATGTTTAAATGTGGTTTACGATTGTGATGACTAGCTTGGCACAGTTATTAAATCCAATTGTCTTCTGATGAGAGATGTGCAGGTTTCGTGGTTGACTTGGCCCGATCGGAATTCAAGGGGCCAACAACTGTGTTGATATCTCCGTAAATTATCTGCTCTTCGATCGCATTGACTACTATTTGACGCTTTAGTTACATTTTTAGGGTGATGCAATTGTATACTTCTTTAAGTATAGCTGCAGAACGTATCTCGAACACATGACTTGAAACGTATTTGCCAGTCTTGTTTTTGTGACATTCGCTGGAGGTTAGGTTAGTTAGGTTAGGTGCCCTTGCTGACATAAAACATGTCAGCGGCTCACATACACCACTATGAGTCCATTGTGCCCAAGAAATTTGAAACCGTGGAAAACATGAAAAAACTAAGTTAAACCACCCAGATATAGATATGTATCTCAGGAGTTTGGTTAGCTCTATTTTCCCTAGATTATCCAGCTCCGAAAAGAAGAATCTTCCTAGAGTTTCCTTCCTCCTAACGGCTGGTGTAGGACAATCACAGTAGGTGGCGAATAGATTATATTTCTTCATCGTCTCTATAGCTTCTACAAAGGTCGTTATGGAGTATTCTCAGCCGTGCTGCGTGATTTCCTATCGCCAAGTGCGCTGTCACTACCTCTACGGCTGTTCGTATATCCCTTCGAATTTGTTTTATAAGATCGGTAAATCTTCTCTTGTCGTAGACTGGCCATAACGATGTCGTAGCGCATGTGTCTAATGGACAAGCTGCCTCGTTAGATTCAATGTCTATTTCTCAGTGCAAGGTGTGGTGTGCAGGTAGGGCCGCGAAAATCTTAGATGTGGCCCAACCCTAGCCACTTCATCCGTCTTTTCGTTATCGGAAAATCTCAAATGGCCGGCTACCCAACAGAGGGTCAGCTTATTATAGTCGCAAATTTTGTTGTTATTGCACGAGGGCTGGACATTTTAGTTTAAATGTGACATCTTAAAATATAAGTTGATTGCTCGTTCTTAAGGTTCCGTATCAGAATGGTAACAACGGAACCTTTATGGTTTCACTTCTGTCGTTGCATGTTATGTTTTGTTTTTATTTTTGCACCTTCCAATGCGTCAAAAAAAACTAAAAACACCTCAAAAACACAAATGTTAATTTTGTACTAAAAAAATGTTCACTTCACCAACATCTTTGAGAAAGATCGTTAAGAACCAGCATACCCTCCAGATTTTACCTGCGAATTTTCCAGATGGATTAAAGGCGGATGAAGGTGTATAAAAAGGTGTCTACTGCAAGGATCTTCTTCTTAAGGTTCGTCTCCGCTTTGGAGGTTGGAAATCATCATTTTTAACGTTTGCTTATTTGTTCCTCCTCGCAAGGATCTTAATACAAACATAACTCTCCATCTTCGGAAATACTGTCTAGTATTCTAAGCTGAGACTATGGCGACGGAAGAGTCATAGTTGTTAGGAGGTTTCTAAAAGGAACTTCATTATATGTTCGGACAGCCAGGCCGAAATTAAATCCCTGGACAGGCCATATTTTCTTTCCAAAACCACCCTGAACTGCCGCTTGTCTCTTGAGATGGCTAGGAACTTAAACATTCACCTCTTGCGGGTGCCGCGGCACTGCGACATTCGAAGAAATTATGAGGACGCACGAGGTATGGAAATATTTCCACATTCTCTTAGTGACCGCTCATGTCTTTTACCACCAAACATCTGAAGATCGATGGAATTATATCCACTAATAGATGGCTGTGCGCAATTGGCGACAACTAAACAAAAGAAGATCTGGAGAGACATGTTCGTTGGATCTCAGGTCGACCACAAACTATAGCACCACAAGAAGATCGGACTATGCCATTGTATTATTGTTTGTGTTGGAAGTTTAATGTTACACCTAAACACAGTAACTTGGGTATGCCCCTCACAATCTGTAAATTGTTGGTTTCATTAGAGGCAACTCATGAAATAAATAGCAGATGGGCGAGTGGCACTAGGTGTCACACCTCCAGAATGATCTGGCCGAAGCTAGATCTCAGAAGATCTAAGGATTTATTATCTCTTGATAGATCGAATATAAGTACAATCGTCGGTGTCATCATAGGACACTGCCTCATAGAAAACCATGCCAGTAGACTAGGTGTCCCGGCCAATGATTTCTGTAGAAGCTGCATAGACGAAGAGGAAGTGGAAAGTGTTTCACACCTTCTCTGCACCTATCCGGCCATAGCTTCATTCGACACCTACATCTAGGGGCCTACTTTTTCGATAACTTATGTGAGCTTAGTGCGGTTCCCATTAATAATCTACTACGCTTCATTATAGGCTCCAAATGGTTTCCCACAAATACTTAATTGGATTGACCTCAGTCAAACCATGTGTCTGCACAATGGATCAGCTCTGGTCCAAGTGCACATCTTAGCTACTTCATACCTACCTACCTGAATGTTACTCGACAGTAGCACCAACGCATTGTTGTACATTAGATATTATTCTGCAGTCCCCCACCTTAATCTAACCTCTCCTAAGAGCATCTTAAGTCTAGCAACGTTGAAAGCTATTCATACAGTTTTAACCTTATTAGCCTTAAGTGAAAATACAGTCCATTTTGGCGATATAAAGTAATTTAAACCTCATTCTTTATTTACTTTCAGATAAAATATCTTTCCATGGATAGTTGAACACCGAAAGCAGAGATTATTCATATCCTCGTAAGTTGGCACACACATTGTCGTTGCTGCAAAGCAAAGCGAAGCATTGTGGACAAAACAAAAAACAATCAATGGTGTTCAGTTGAATACAAATGAATTATTCTAACAAGTGCAACAAACTAATACACCTGATTTGCTCACAGTTTTCCAGTGCAAAGCTACTAACCCACAAATCTCATGTGTCTAGTTTTTGTTTAGCAAAAAATTGTGTTTTAATATCTCCCTCCCAAGAATTGGTTCTTTATTAATTAATTTTTTCTTTATTTTCTTCCCTGTCTTTTCCCCTCTCTCTATCTCACACCGTTATTGTGAAGAATTGCGTTTTTTTTTCCAGAAAATAGAAAAAAAAAACTACTTGTGATACAAAGAAAATATAACAAAAAAACAATTTAAATATTAAAAAAATCGTGATTGTGTTTTAAAAATACAAAAAGAACAACTAAACATTTTAAAACAAGTTAAAAAAAAAACTGAGTACGGATATAATGACAAGTGCATTATAGGATCTTCAATTTATCGTTTTTATATTAAAAAGGGTGAATTGTGTAAATGAATATAAAAAACTAAGGCAAACAACAACCACAAACAAAAATAAAAACTTATCAAAACAAAAGCAGAATAAGTGAACGATTTTAATATTTATATAAGTATATTTTGTATAGAAAGTAACAAAAGAAAACAAAAAAAATAATATTTTATGTTCTTGAATGTATCCAACTAATTAAGAGTAAACCACAAATACGCTATAAACAAAAGAAACAGTTTTAAAAGATAAAAGATAATCTCGGTCGGAATCCGCCGGAACTGCAAAAACAGAAAATCTTAAATTCAATCAAAACCAACGGTGTTTTTTTCCGATTCGACGCGAGACGGTGGAATAAGAATAGGAGAGAAACAGTGAAGTTAAGAGAAGTTTTTCATTTTTGAGAAAACGACATAGCAAATAAGTTTACAAGATGATGACAGAAATGAATGCGGCCAATCACCTGAATAGCATTGGCACGCCGAAAAGGTATACCTTTTGTTTTTCTACTCTTTCTGTTTTCAATTGTGCATGTGTAACGTTGTTGTTGTTGTTGTTTTGCAGCATGGGCAACGAGAAGGGTCTTGTTACGACGCCTCTCAACGATGACATGGGTTGGAAAGCCAAACTTAAAATCCCGCCAAAGGATAATAGAATTAAGACAAGTGTAAGTATGAACTTATTTAAATAGCAAAATGAAAATTTGTCTGCACGAGGTATAGCTTGGAGTTGATAACGCTAGGAAAGGCACGCCAGTTTTGTGCTGTTACGCCGTCAGAATCGAACGGCTTGCATTTGCAAGAAAATGAACAATGTACATGGTATACTTTTGACATTTGATTTTACATTGGTTCGAACCTGCACTAAATTTAGTACCTTTGATCGTAATTATTTTCTGCGATAAGAGGTAGTGCGTATAAATAAATATTTTAAAATAACTAATTTATAAAATTAATTATACCAAAAAATTATTATCAATTTATTCTTGAATAAGGTGAATGGTGCTTAAATGTACAATGATTTGTTTTTTTTTTTTTTTTTTTTTTATAAAATCGACAATAGTTCACCTTACCATGTATGCAACTCGGCCATTGGTTGCGTCCTGGAACAAGCGCTCGACTGGCACAAAAGAAGAGACCGACTTTCCCTATTTGGGAATATTACTACCCTAGGTTCAAAACAACAGGGATTGGCGGTAGTATTTTTCTCCTCAGCCCCTAGACTCTGTAGCTGCTTTTTTGCATCTTAAACATCGCTGGCCCCGCTAAATCGGAGACGTTTCTCAGCGATCTTTGCGACGTTTCGTAGTTGAGTCGTAGTCGTAGTTGAACCGTCCATCCACCGTCGACTCTTGAGTACTAGGCTTTTAGTCTATTTCAATTCCTAGCAAAGAAAAAAGTATTTTCAAGTCCTTTTTCCTCTGTTTCGAATCACTGACAATGCTCAAAGAGCACAACTGTCAAGAAAACGCTTGTCAATCTCGCCGTTCGGAGTTACAATTAAATTGTAAGTTCCCTCCACTCGTGAGAGAACGCAATATGCCTATGGAGGTATGAACCCGTTGTGCCGTATCCTCTCGTTGAACTGAGGGTTGCGGTAAAATGGACAGAAAATCAGATTGTTAGTCGAGTTGGTCGTTCTTGTCCGGATGAGGACCGGGCCATGTAGCAAATTACCTTCACCCTCGCATCGAGTTGGTTGTTATAAAACAGTTTCCTAGGACCCTATTGCAGTTGTAGTTTGTCAAATTAACCGATTATCGCTGGGTACATCGGAAATAAATTGTTATTGTGAATAACGTGATGCATACTGTGAATTTTATTATGTTTGGCACTTGCAAACTTCAAACCTCTTGGACTGTGTTTACATGGACCCGTGAATGCAGTACAGTAAGGGCAAAAGCTCCTAAGGCTCTAGACTGGGCTGCATTTATATGCAAGCATATATTCCAATCGGCCTGAATCTTCTCAAAACGCTTTCTCGGAGTTGGAATTCAAGTCTTCTTCTTCATCTTAGGGCGCTACAGTCCGAGGTGTCCCTGGGCCGCACCCAACATTCCTCTTCAGCCAGCACGATCTCTCGCCAGCTGTCTTCAGTTTCGCACACCAAGCAGGCCGAGGTCGCCCTCGATTTGTGTGCGCCACCTTGTACGTGGACGTCCTCTGTTGCGTTGTCCCACAGGCTCAGTGTCGAAGACTCTTCGGGCGGCATCTAAGTTGTCCATACGCTCTACATGGCCTAGCCATGCTAGGCGTTGGATCCATAGACGCTTGGCTAGACTCTTGTCGCTGTACAGCCCATAAAGGGCTGACGAGGAGCCATGTCAGGTGACTGCGGAGTTTGCCGAACGGTATGAACGTTGTTTAGGTCAAATAATCGTGTATAAGTTGAGATGTATGAATCGGTGCGTTATTGTGCGTTTCTCTACAATTCTGACATCTTGCGAGGAACTTTTTCCCTCAAACAATCTGCACCGATCCTAATTTTTCATTTCATTTTCATTCATTGATTTCTTAGTGTACAGAGATACACTAAGAGGCACCGAGATTGGCACCATCTCCCTGATGTTTACACGGCGATCGGCGAGGACAATTTCCTTACATTTTAATGTAAGGCAATCATCAACCACTGTGCGGCAGCTTAAAACTCTTTGTATCACTCGTACGCATGTGTTTTCAATATTGCCGAGTCCTTGTAGGTTATGGTGCACATTTTCAACGCTTCCGTTAGTATTTTGCTATAATAATAATAATAATGGCAGCGCTATAATGGCGAGGTGGACCTGGGCCTAGCTTCTCAGCAACCCCTCGTGTTGTGCTTGCTATTGCTCTCTCACGAGTGGAGGGAACCTACAGTTTAATGCCGACTCCGAACGGCGAGATTGAGAAGCTTTTTCTAGACAGTTATACTCTTTGAGCATTGTCAGTGAGAAGGAGCCGTGAGAAAATGTTTGATGTTTTTTTTTCGAGATTCGAACCAACGACCTCAAACGTAGGAGTCGACGCACCTACCCACTACGCTACGGCGCCCATTAGTATTTTGCTAAAAACGCGAAATACGCAGAACACAACAAACATTCATAATTCCGACAGAGGGCGCTCAAAAAATGTAACAACCTACAAAAGAAAACGATTTTGACAATAGCTCAAGCGCAGTTTGTCCCAATGGGGCATTCCTTCCGGACACCTTTAGAACAGAAGGGTGGTGTCATATTTTCAAATACTCCAAAACAGGGGAAGACATCGGATCTTAAAGTGGTTGGATTTATTTTGCGTCAGAATATTTCACTCCTACAACAAGCGCGATGCGTGTTGTGTAATGATGTGGGGTGCATGTCGGCAATATGCACGGAAATACGGTATTTATTGATTCCTCGTTATTTTTTTTGTGGCGCTACAGTTCGAGGTGGACGTGGACCAAAGATTCTTAGATTCTTGCAGTGGACTAATGTCTATAAATCTGTACTGAGGATACTCAGAAGCTGGTCGAATCAATGCCCAGAAGACTATAGGCTATTATAAAAGTCAAATTTTACATAATTTCTTAAAAAAAAGTCACAAGTGCACACATTTTTTGACGCTTACCTACTGTAAGCTTTGTATGAAATTCTAGGTTATGTTCCTCTAATAACTCAATTGTTCTCACAACAAATACATTGATCCTCATTTTGTGTGCATATATTTTAATTTCAGGATGTTACTGACACTCGGGGCAATGAATTCGAAGAGTTTTGTTTGAAACGTCAACTTTTAATGGGTATATTCGAAAAAGGATGGGAGAAGCCATCGCCCATTCAAGAAGCAGCAATTCCCATTGCGCTCAGTGGGAAAGATGTGCTGGCTCGAGCCAAGAACGGTACTGGCAAAACTGGTGCATACTGTATTCCTGTGCTAGAGCAAATTGATCCCTCCAAGGACATTATTCAGGCCCTTGTCATTGTGCCCACGAGAGAGCTGGCCCTGCAGACTTCACAAATTTGCATTGAATTAGCAAAGCACTTAGATATTAGAGTTATGGTGACAACTGGTGGAACCAATTTAAAAGATGATATCTTGAGAATTTACCAAAAGGGTAAGTTTTTGTGAACAAATCATTTTTTTCAGTTTTAACATAACCTAATTTGTTGTCCCTCTTTTTTTCTACGTGCAGTACAATTAATCATAGCGACACCTGGTCGTATTTTGGACTTAATGGATAAGAAAGTGGCCGATATGTCACATTGTAGGATTCTCGTGCTGGACGAGGCGGACAAACTTTTATCACTAGATTTTCAAGGCATGCTGGACCATGTTATAATGAAACTGCCGAAAGATCCACAAATTCTACTATTTTCGGCGACATTCCCGCTCAGTGTTAAGAACTTTATGGAGAAGCATCTAAGAGAACCCTACGAGATAAATCTTATGGAAGAGCTAACACTTAAAGGTGTTACTCAATATTATGCATTCGTGCAGGAACGACAAAAGGTTCACTGCTTGAATACGTTATTTTCAAAATTGCAAATCAATCAGTCAATAATATTTTGTAATTCAACGCAACGTGTTGAATTGCTGGCTAAGAAAATCACCGAATTGGGATACTGCTGTTACTATATACATGCCAAGATGGCGCAAGCGCACAGGAATCGCGTTTTTCATGATTTTCGACAGGGGCTTTGCAGAAATCTAGTCTGCTCGGATTTGTTTACACGTGGTATTGATGTACAGGCTGTGAATGTTGTTATTAATTTTGATTTTCCACGAATGGCTGAAACATATTTGCATCGTATTGGCCGTTCTGGACGTTTCGGTCATTTGGGTGAGTTTTTTTTATCAATTACTATTAGTAACTTAAGTCATTTTATCAAGGGGAAAGAATACCTTACTGCGCACACCCAAATATGAGCTTATATTCGGAATGCCATAACCTAAAATTTGTTTAATTAAATGCAGATGTAGTAAATGCGATGCACTTGTACAAGGAAAATATCAAACACAGTTAACAAGTTTAGAAGCAGGAATAAATGCACTTTTTAATGAAAATTTGTAAAGTTGTCGAGTCGGGTCCAATCACATCAAGAATTGATCTGCGTTTATGCGATTTTGTGGCAAGGTTAAACAGTTCAGTTGGTGCTTCCAATTCAGGAAATGCGTTCCAGCAGCAGCTTGTCTGCAAACAAAATTATTTTTGTAGCCAATATACCCTGGTCTGCAGCTAGCTAAAGAGCGCTTAACATAAACAGCAATATACCTGGAGCGCATCACGCAATGCGAGCAGTAAAGTCCCTTCAATCAGAATTTGCTACCTATATTTCTCCAGGTTTGGTAGTAGAGAATGTGGTTTCTGGCCAAAGTATCATATGTGGCATCAATTTAATTTATGTAATATCCTTGCTCTTTGCAACCAGGGCACAATGGACCCAACTGTTGGTCTCAGTGAGCCGCGACCCAGTCGCAGGGCAACCTACCTTGCTTTTGCAAATTTTTTTAGTCGCCGTGGTGTAGTGGGTAAATGTGCAAACTCTTATGCACAAAACCTGCAATTTCGAGACACCACATCTCATGAGTGACTGCTCACCTGCAGGGGCAACTCGATCTACCCCTCCCCAACGGGAATCACACGTAGAATTGTTCCTTTGAATGAGTTTCGTGATGATCCCTTTTAGCCAATCTAACAAGCAGGCTGAATTCCTAAACGTCAAAAAACTGCACATGATTGGTAAATAATGCCAATACCATTTTACTGCAAGTCCTCAGAAGAAAAAAACCTCATGTTGCATCAGATCTGTTTGTGTTTCAAAAGTTGCTTTTACTAGCGCATCACACGTGCTAAAACTGCGTGCAGTAACGTTATAGTACGTTTACACCGCACCCAAATTCAACATTTTAGGTTAGATTCTGCATTTCAAACCAAATACTTTGCATTTCGCCATTAATTTCTTTCATTCTGGAATGTTGGATTCCAAAATTGGATTTCGAAATTTTTTTACTGAAATGTTGAATTTGGGTGCGGTGTAAACTTACTATCATGCATTGCATCATTGCCAAAATGCTTGCCTGGGTAATCAGATTCCAGTGCTTGGCGTACTTCGCAATGGAATTGTCTTTGCGCCGTAAGATGTGTCCAATCCACTTGCGACTTTTTTCTTCGTAAACTAATGTTTATAGGTCTTTCTCCCGTTCTATGTACGTTGGAGATACTGTTTGGCCAAAAAATTCTGAGGATGTTGTTTAAACATATATTCGTTTACGAATAATCGCAGCTTTCGTGTAACAATGGTAAATATTTTTCAGGTACTGAACCCATTAACCCAGCACCGATTCCACTATGGAGCGGATCCCAGCTTGGTTTTTAAGCTGATAGTAGATAGCATTCCGAACGCAGCTTTAGGCTTCTCGATTATGCCGCTCACATCTATTTCGTCGCCATCGCGGTTAGCAGAAACCAAATTTTCTTGATAGAGAAAGTTGCATTCTCGACTTCTTGTCCGGCAATGTTTAGTTGGGCGCGAGTGTTAGGAGTGCTCAAGGCTTTAGTGCTAGTTGTGTATAATTTGGGCCCCACCTTGTTTGCCTCAGCTTCTGGATTGTGGGCCACCTGAGAAATGTTCATTATGCAATGTGAAAGTATACAAATATCTTCAGTGTAGTCAGGTGTTTAATAGTACGTTTACAACGTACTCAAATTCAACATTTCAGGAAAAATATTTCGAAATTCAATTTTGCGTTCCCGCTGCAACTTCAGCATTTCAAATGACAGCTAGTGTCAGAATTTATTATTGATATTTTTTCCTGATTGGAAATCAGAAGCGGTTGAATCATTTAGCTTGTTATATTAATTTAAAGATGAATTTAAGTGGTAATTCGGGCATATTACATATATTGGTGGCTCAATATAGAAATATGGAATTCGCGTTGAGGATTGTTCGATTTGACGAACTTACAAATGCACCGACGAAATTCAAAATTTCGATGGAATGCAAGAAATGTATGGCGAAATGCAATGTATTTAGACTGAAATGCAGAAACTAGCCGAAATTTTGAATTTGGGTGCGGTGTAAACGTTCGTATAATGTTCGGCGTCGAGAGTTGAATCTAAATGCTTTTTGATTCGTTCTAGAAGTATTCTTATTATTTTGGCTACTGGGAGAAGAACAAAAATGCCTCTCCAATTTCCACATCCATCAAATTTCCCCTTCTTTTTCCACTCCTGTGGAAACCGTTTTATAGCTCATTTCTATAAAGTGAAACGAGACATCTCATCCTCTTCGTTGCCAGATGTTTAGTAACTTAGTACCCTTGCATTTCTCGAATTATTTGGATATTGAAAATAATACTGATTTCTAATTTTTATTTTTTAAATTCATAGGTATTGCCATCAATCTAATAACTTATGAGGATCGCTTCGATTTACATCGCATCGAAAAGGAGCTAGGCACAGAGATCAAACCAATTCCAAAGGTAATTGATCCAGCACTTTATGTTGCCAATGCGTTGACCACAGGAAACGGCAACGATCTAAACAATTCAACCAACGAAGAAGGTAATGTGAGCAAGTGAAACGAAATAAACACCGATTTATAACAGCACATGAATCATTATTATTATCATCATAATCATTATTATCATCATCAAAATAAAAATTATCATCTACTACAACAACAACATCAACAACAACAACAAAAACGTTTTACAAAATACTAAAAATTAAAATTAAAGAGAATACTAAACAGCAACACTTTGAGGAGCGAGAGCGAGAGGCAGATAACAAGAATAATACGTGAATAAAAAATAAAAAACAGTTTAAAGAAGTAAAATGAAGTAAAGCGAGTGATAGTGATGAGAGATCTGTTCCCGGTAAAGTAAAATAAAAAGCAAAAAATACTTTTAAATAAATGCAAGCAAAACTATAATTGTGTAGTATTTTTTTTTCTTTTAAAAAAAATTAATTTATATGAAAACAACTAAAAATAAGAAGCAAATAAAACTCAGTGTGTAAAGCGCAAGTGAAAACAGAACAAAAACCGAAAAATAAACAAAACTATGAAAATTTAACGAAGAAAACTCAAGTTAAATGCGGCCAATTTTCTAGGTTATGCAGTGTGTGTTATAAAGAAAAACTAAGATAACATTGTGTGGGTGGTTTAAACTGAAGAAAATCATAAAAAACAAGAAAGAAACAAAAAACTTAATACAATTTTTAATCTGATTCAGATTTTTTTTTAATTTGTATGAATGTGTGTTGAATAAAAGAGGAATAAAAGGAAACGCGAATTACGACGGGAGAGCGGAATGCATAGCGGCGGAGACCCTGAGCAAAGGCAAGACATCAGGAAAGATCTCGAGAACAACACCTACTTTCCAACTACCCCTCCGCACAGATCAAATGAAGAAGAAAACAACACCAGCAACAGGTCTTTCCTCGACATAATTCGCGTTTAATTTCTGCAAGCGAACGTGTGATTGTAGTATTAGTGAACAATTAGAAATAATTTTGTGATCCATAAATCAATCAACAATGTAAATCGAAAAAAAAACTAAATAATACAAGAAAAAAATTAATGTAACAAAACAACATCTTCAAAAGAAGTCGGCGAGAGGCTGAAAGTCGCGAGTTACACATAATCTGCGCGGGATGTTCATCAAATGATAAGTGAAAGATTGAAGTTCGCTAGGCAAATGAAGGTTTACAGTGTTTAGAAGGCAAAACTAACAAAAAACACACAAACAAAGACTAAACTAAAAACATTTGAGAGAGTGATGAAAGAATGAACAAAACTTTGTAGTCCTTATCTGTTTGTTAAAAAAAATACATCTTTTAAACTAATTTCAACGCACATAAATTGCTGTGCCTTTCCTTTTCGAGGAAGGCTTCCTTTTTCGTTCTGCATGAAGGGAGGATGGATTCGACGAAAGAAGAGTGAGAGGAGTGCAAGCTCTCAACGAAAAGAAAGCAAGCAGCACATCATATAGTCAATTTCAAAACAGTTTCTACAACATCTCAAGCAACAGCCGCTAATAAAACAGAAAGTATAGAAAAAATTCTTTCATTTTTCAAAAAACAATCCACTTTCTTTCAACAAAAGTGTTTAATTTCCTTTTTTTTACATTTCAACTATCAGTCCGGTCAAACGTGGTGTTGCAGAAAAGCAAGAAACAAAGCAACTCAAACAAAATTCATTCAGCTATTCTTTTTCTTTTAATTTTTGGTATTTTATTTTAGAGAAAGTTCTAAATTTAAACGTTTTTTTTTTTCAAATTAAAGAAAAACAACTAAAACATCAACAAAAACATAAAAATCGATAAAAAAGCAAACAAACTCAGGAGAACAACGTAAACGTACACATGTGCAATTTTTATTAAATTGAAAAGTCTGTTTTATTATTCTTTTATTAATTTGGCATGAAGAGAGACACAAAAAGGAAGAAAATAATTAGATTTTTTTATACACATATATATACAAAAAACAAAACACTTTTCAGTTTAATAAAGATTATTATTAAAGCAAGCAACAAAGCAGGAGGTTTCTGTTCCCCCCCTCTCTCCCCCTCTGCGAAATGAACTACAAGTGTGTGTAGTAGCAGTAGTATCAATTTTCGAAGTTTATAAATTTTTGTATCCATTAAATTGTAATAGTATTTCTGTATCAATCTTCTTTCTTCTTTTTTTATTCAAATGCAACAAGTTAAAATTTAAAGTAAACAAGCAAATTTATCCAATAGTCCTCAAGAAATTCCAGTGAAACAGAAACAAAACATAATTCAATAAATACACAACCAAATGGCAAAGAAAAAACCACGAACAATAACTTTTTTTTTAAATGCAGATGAACATGTATTTTTGTGTGTGTCGTTTGAGTCCGTGTGTTTTTGAAGTGGGACCTCAACTAAACTGCTTGCAACTGTGTCCAGATGGATCAATTCTTTAAAGTTTCATTCAACATCAGGTCTTTTGCTTAGATTCTTCTGATGGCCCCACAGTCCTTGTTGGACCTGATATGAAGCGTGATGGGTTTGAAAAGAAGAACTTATGGTTGAGGGTATATTGCACCGCGACCTTTAAGATCTATTGTGCCCATTTTGAAGAAGAAGAAGAACTTGATGTTTTCTTAATTTCTCGGCGTTTTTTTTAACGTCAACTGTCAAGTTATAAGTTCTCTAATCCGTCATGCTTCTCAGCGCAACGATGAACATACAATATCCATCCTTTGTTACCGGTAGGTTTGTTGATCATATTTTCATCTGCCTCTTCTGCGTACAATCGCTTTCGTCGTTATGTACTTTGCAATTCTTCAGCCACGTCAAGCCAATTACAGGGTTACAGTTGGCAAAGTCCACACAGAAGGCAAGCATAGAAAAATCGAATGAAAGAATTTAGCTTTAAATCGTTCGAATAGCATTCCAGCGTCATCAAAATGTAATGCAATTTTGCATACTCACAATGTTGTGTACTGTAAAAAATCAAATGCAAAAATTTAGAATCTGCTAGCTCGAAAGGCATTCTAGCCTCAATTTTGCATTTTCACAATTTTGTGCCAATGAATTCTTTTCTCGTCTACTTGTCTTCCAAAGCAGTGTCCCCTGAGGAATTTGACACATTTCCTGCACCTTTTCGAGAAAAAAAACAACAATCTAAGCTACAAGCTGGTGTCTTAAATATATAGGCTCTAAATGCTGTGACCGCAAGACAATTTAACACATGTTCTGTAGATTCTCGAGACAACAACAAACAAACGATGAGCTGCAGGCTAGTGTTGTAGACTAAATGCTGTGACCCCTAGGAAATTTTGTCACATTTTCAGAAGTTTCTCGAGAAAGCAATAAACACAAACATCGAGCTGGCGTGACAGATTTTTTTTCCCACTCGTTGACTCTAAATGCAATGACCCCTAGGAAATTGAACATATTTCATGCAGCTCCTCGAGAAAAGAAAAACAAACGCCAACAACTATCTGCAATCTGGTGTATAGAAGCTGTTCCAGTGTCTTGCACTTGTAGAAATGCAGTAACCCCTAGGAAATTGAACACATTTCATGCAGCTCCTCGAGAAATCACAAAAACAAATAATGAGCTGCAATTTTATGTCTCAAAGTACACTTCTAGACCCTAAATGCTATGACTATTAGGAACTTTTACAAATTTCCTGCAGTTCCTCGAAAAAACAAGGAAAATGAACATCGAGCTGCGATCTGTTGTCTTGCTCCTTGTAGACTTCAAATGCTCTTCCGTCAGGAGTCGTTCCTTAATTTATCTCGTTTATTTTGTCATTGTAACTTGTAATTGTAATTTTTTTCATCATTGAAGTCATTGAATCCCTCGAAACCTTTCGTCCTTGTCCAAGGTGGACGTGGACCACAACCTACATGCCTCTCCAGCTAGCGCAATCATTTGCCAACTGTTTTCAATTCCGCACATCAAGTTGCCTGAGTTCCCTTTCAACATTTGTGTTAAGAATTTAAATAAGACCTGAGTTGATCCATTGTGCCACCTTAGACGCAGACGTCATCTGTTGCATTATTCTACAGGCTTAGAGTCGAAGATTCTTCAGATCGGAGCTAAGGTCAGATATAATTGAGAATCCTACTAAACAACAGAGTTAGGATACTTATTTAAATTATTCGCCATGACCACAGAAACAAAGAAATTGCCTTCAGTATAAAACGAAAACAATTTCATCCTCTTCGACTATTGAACAAAATACGTTTGTCAGATGTACTGCACGCAAAGAACACTCCGTAGTTGAAATTTTACTCCGTCCACGGGCACGGTGGATCTTCAATGGATCCGCTGTTCACAGTACATATTCGTATTTGGTGTTTCATTCGAAGACATGAAGGCACATCACAGTTTCCCTAACATTCTGTAGCACGGTCTGACATATCACAGTGTCTCAAATCTTCCAAAACATTCTGGCACATACCAAATCTTGCAAAAATCTCTGTCAAATCAACTGACTCATCGCAACATTTATCATTGTCCATATTAGAACTTAAAAAAATAAAGATCTCTTTTTACATCTACCAATTTGCCTTAAGTTTTCAAACATCAGAAAGTGCATTCGGGTGGCTAGATTGTTTGTAAGTAGGATAAATGTAATAAATATGTCATAAGAAGTATATATATATATAAAAAAAACAAGAAAAATAAATCAACATAAGCGAAACTAATCTAAATCAATTTAATGGAAAGTAAATGTAAATATCTAAAAGAAGATTTAAGAAATATTTAGTATAAATGCTCGCGTCTCCGTTTTGGTGAGACTTTAAAACAAAATGAACAACCGATAGAGTTTAAAGAAAATTAAGTAAAATTGCTTTTCCGAAGTGTATATTTGTAAAATAAACAAAATGGGAAAACTAAATGTTGATCTAGTCACTCTGGCACTTGTGAAAAAAGAAAGAAACAAATAATCTAGAGAAAAGATGTACTAGCCAGTCGTTGGAGTTGGGGAAAATTTAACAAAGATCTCATAACTAGCCTACTGTTGCGACTGCGGATGAGAAGTGAAATATGGATGATTGAGTTGGAAATTCTTTTGCTTTTTGTTCATTGTGTTTATCCGTGTGTTTTCTGAATTATCCGAGACCGGAGTAGTAACAAAATGCAACTGTAGTCGAATTCGACTGTCGGACACGACTTGCGTAATTGGGTTGAGTGGGAAAATGTCGGATACGACATGTAGCACACAACTTTTCTTGTCGATATGTGCTACTTCCACCACACGCAGCACATGTATGCGCAAACAAAATTTCAAAATGTTTTGAATTTGCGCAAACCGTTAGTGGAAACAGACAACATCGGTATACACCATAGAGACGGTCTGTTCAAACAAGTGGGCAACAGAAAAATGTACATGCTTGGGCAGGCGTATGGTTGTCTAGCGTATGACCCTTTTAAGGCTTCAGTCTTGTAACCAGTGATTCGATAGACAAACTCCTTAAGATGGTTGGGTAGTACACATCCAAAAATTGACAATAGCGGTAGGATTTTGTTGGAAAAAACAGTCTCCTTTATGTTGCTCGTCTTTGTATGGCGCTACAGTCCTGGCCTGGGCCTCAAATACGATGCCACTCCAGTTAGCGCAGTCCTTCACAACAAAAAAAAGGACACAACAGCAATAGATAAGCAATCTAATTGTGTGGAGCGTGAATAGCAATTTTGTTGCACAAATAAGTCTCATTTATGTCATTCTTCTTTACGCGACGATACAGTCCGGGATGGACTCAGGCCTCAACAAACATGCCTCTCCAGCTAGCGCTCTGTTCAATTTCGAACACCAATTTGGTAAAGATTCGTCTTATATAGAGTGAATATATGAAAGTTGCCTCCAATTTCGCAAACTGAGTTGGTTAAGATCCATCTCAACTTCTTCGTATGGTGCTGTGGTCTGTGGTTGACCTGAGCATCAACCAACATGTGTCTCCAGCTAGCGCGATCCTTTACTGGCTGTTTCCAATTCCGCAAACTGAGTTGGTTAAGGTCCATCTCAACTAGCACGACCCTTCGCTAGCTATCTCCAATTTTCCACATCAAGTTGTTTAAAGTCCCTCTCCACTTGTGTGCGCCACCGTAGACTTAAATATTCTCTGTTGCGTTGCCTCAAAGACTTAAAGCCGAAGGCTCTAACTTCGGCGCGACCCTTCGCTAGCTGTCTCCAATTTCCCACACCCATTTGTTCAAAGTCCCTCTCAACTTGTGTGCGCCACCTTAGATTTGGATATCCTCTGTTGCGGGCAACGCAACAGACTTAAAGCCGAAGACTCTATCTTTCATTCAGAACTCCTTCCCTGTTTTAAAGTATTTGTACCTCACAGCGTGTAAATCATTTTTTGAGGTTAACAATCTGATCAATCCGACAAGCAATTCCCTTTTGTTAACATAAATCCATCCGTGGTACCGTTGCCACCGCTCACTGGAACAACTTTCATCTCCATAAGTTCTTTCATCGAATAATGAGAAAACAAAAAGTGTTGATAATTTTGATTTATTTTTGAGGATGAGGATTGATATCTTGGCTTTACATGACTTGTTCCTAAATTAAAGCAAAAATCGATTAAGAGCGCGTTCTCAAAATTAAAAAAGAAATTAATGAATAATTCAAGTTTTAATTTACAACAAAAAATTAAAACAATTTAAAAAAAAATAAAAAAACAACAAAAAGTTTCAAGAACAGTAAAATTTTAAAGTAAAGTAAAGTTTAAATACAACATAATGTACCTGTTTTACACAATTATTAATTAACATCTGATTTTTTTTACGCATTATATGTTCTTAAAAACAAAATTTCAATTAACTCTATTGGGCTCGAAAATGTGAAACATTTTTAGTTTTCAAAACAATTGCACATGAACACATCCATCACGAAAATTATCCACTCGACTTGATGTAAATTAAATTCTGTTCACTTTTAACGTACTTATATTTGTATCATTGTTCTTGTCAAACAAAGCGCATATATATATATCATGTATCTTTTTCAATTGATCTAGCCCAATGTTGAAAAGCCAATTTTAATTTGATGGATGTGCAGGGGCAACAAAAACAAAGCAAAAGAAAAACAAAATTTAAAAAAAAATTCTCCATTGAAAATCAGAAGAAATCAAAATTGCAAACGAAACAAACAAACCTTGTAATAATTTCTCTTAAGTTAAATAGTAGTACAACTTGTAACCGTTATTCTTTTGATCGTGTAAAAAAAAGAGGAGATGTGTTACAAACGAATAAGTTCAATCGAACACTTGCAGCAATTTTGCAATTTTGATTTTTTCAAGAAACTAGTTTTTTCCCCAGAGAAGGAATTCACTGTAAAACAAGAAGCGAGTACAAGAACGATCCAAATTTTGTGAGTTCCTAACTAACATCTAGTTGTTCTAGTTTCGTTGATTTTCAAGCGAATGTGAAGAGTATTTCGGAGATGGGCCTTGCATGATCAGTGTGGGGAGTGGTAAAGTAGATTGTCGGTACAAATGTGATATTTGACAAGTGGCCAGTTGCTCCACTTGTCCCTTACACCTTCCACCAGCCTGACACCACTGCTTCCTTCCTCCCATCTGCACAGCCATCCACCTTCGAAGTACATCGAAATCATGAAAAAACAAACAGAAAAACAACATCAAAATAACAAAATATTCGCTTATAAAAAAATTTAAAAGACTGCCATTAAAGAAACAAAAACAAAATAAAGTACATTTATAAGTAAAAGAATGATTTAGCCGAGAGCAAAATAAATAAAACAAAAAACAAAAATGTATGATACTATATTGTAATGTTAAAACAATGGCCAATCAAATGACATATAAATTGCTGCAAAAACAACAAGAAAAAATATCAAAAAAAAGTTTAATAAGTACAGTACAGATGTGAAAATCAATTTCCCACAAAAAGGCAAACCATCCAATTTATTTCAAACAAAAACCTCAAAATCAGTTCCGAATAGACAAATTTGTAGCGCCGGAGGAATGCTTTCGGAAGATTGTATTTTTCCTGCATTTTGTTCAAAATTCTAGTTTCAGTTGTATTGTGAAAGCGTAAGCATACTCAAAGAAATAAGATGTAATAGTTAATGTTTTGTGTAAGTGGCGCGAGAGCTATGTGAAGGGATGAGGGAAACCAATCGTTAGCCACAAGCGTTATGCGAAACTATCCAGACCAAATAAAATGACAGAGAAACAGGAAGAAATTAAATACAACTTAAAGAATCAATAAATTGGATGCAAATACTGAGAAGTTGTTTAATTTTATTTTCCACAGGCCATGGTACAGCAGTCCAGGTGTTCAGCGACAGTGTTCTTACTTTGCTTGGTTTAAAACAATCATCGAACGGAAATTTGCTTAACGGTATCATCGAAAATGATTTCCCAGATAAAATTACGGATTAAATTCTGAAGCAACATGTAATAGGAATCGTTTTGGACCAATTAGAAGTAGGGGTAAAGCTAGCCGTGTACTGGCACTGGGTCTTTGTTGTCCTGCTTGTTGTTGATGTCGATATTGCTTTTAATGGGACAAATGATAATTGACTAGGCATCTCTGAGGTCACATAAGCAGTGATGCTTACGTGATACGCATTTTGTTGACGCTTACGTATGTATATTGTATGTTTTCCCCATCAACGCTTATTTGGGTATAGGAATTAGCCAGAAGTCGCACGGCGTAAATCAGGCAAGTACGAGGAATGGATTTTGTGCGAGGGCGCATTGACATTTTATTTTTTCCGGAGGATTTTTGATACACTACTTGAGCACTAAGACTCAAAACTGCCAGGTGCCGTTAATTTTATCCCAACGGCAAATGGTGACTGGACCAGATTCGATTTCACTGGGATTCGAACCTGGGACCCCTCTAACTTAGGGCAGGCACTTAGCCAACTGCGCCATCTAGTCGTATCGCGCATTGACTAACTGCCAACTTCCTTGTTCTCTGATCGAATGGTATGAATTCCGTCTCACAATTTTTTCAGATCACCCAAATAATATGGATCATTCGCGTCTGACCTTTGAGACGAATTTCTTTTTATCAAAAAAAGCTTTTAACTTCTTGATTCCAGTCTTCTGCATCCCCTCATTCTTTTCTTACTGGTCATCTGGTAACTTCCATGTGGAGCTCTGCCTTTTGGTGCGTGGCACGTAATGGAAGCATCACGTTTCATCAGGATTTCATGCCTCTGCAATAGCTCACTCACAAGTCTTTGCTCCTTCGTGGGAGAATTTTAAACAAATCGTGTGAAGATCTTTCTGTTTCCCAAATCCTCACTTAGAATATGATGAACTACCCTTTAAGGAATGACAGTCATATCCTAAATAAGTCTCACGAACAGACAACGAGGAGATTGGAGAATTTCCTGACTTTTTCAATGTTTTCTTCATCTCTCGATGTGCACGGCTTCGGCGAGAATTCGTGGTTTTCAAGGTATTAAAGACCATCGCCAGCAGATGGGATAGACACCCGTCAATGTAAAAGTTTTCCATCGATTCGAATGTTTATTGAGCAGTTAAGTCCAACTTAAAGTAAAACCTGATATGATTTTTTGTCTGTCGACTGACACTTTGAACGTCCCGGAAAGTGCAAAGCGAAAAAAACACTCTTAACAAAGCTCCGCTCTACGCACTCCATTTACTGGAGGTGGTCAGAAGATATTGCGTGCTTCCCTGCAAAATAAATCTCACTTTAAAACTCTGCTTGATCAGATTAAGTAGATCAGCAATAAGGGTCGTTATATGTGACATCACGGGACACTGCATCACTGGAAAACACGCCAACAGATTGTCGCCTTCTGCCAACGAGTTGATTTTATGAATCTTTGGTCTAGAAAGTGAAAATATACGGTAACAACGTACAACATTAGTTATTTTTCAGATCTCTGATGGGGTTTTGGTCCCTATCAAAATTGCCAATGAAGATATATTGACATTTTAAATAGCTTATATATATAGCTTCCTCAAAGCTACCGTACTTTCCTAAAAAATGTGAATTGCAAGAAAACTTCCCCGAAATTAAAGCAAACAGGAGAGGATATCAAAAAGTACACGATTATAATTTTATTCCACCATGGGTCCAACTAATAAAAAATGTTTAATTGCCTATTATCTATTTCCTCCCCAAAATAGAAAGTCTATACGCCCCATGGCACAAATTTTCTGTTAATTCGATCATTTTCGTGATAATGGCAATACATTTTACCGTCATAAATATACCATTAGCAGGTCCAGCAGTTTAAATGATTCCAATAATTACACTTGTCAGAATACCTGGAAATCACATACAGAGCTTAAACTAATAAATTTTAGGAATTGTCCTTATTGCAAAAACCTGACCCAGGTCAGGTAGCAACCCTCCAAAAATGGGACCTCCGGCTTTTATCTAAGTAGATCGGCCCATAAAATTTTGTAATTGTAAAAGCTACCTCTTATAAAAGGCGGCTGATCCTTAAATTACCTGATTGGACTACAGCAATTAGGAACGTTTGAGGAAATCGATGGTATATAAGGATTAGACTCAATGTCAGCGGCATCAGTTCATTCTGAATATTTGTCCAGTGATATTACCATCAACAGTGATATTTACAGTCTATCTATAAACTTCTAACAAGATGATTGCCACAAACAGTCTCAGTAACACCATTTCCCAGGGATCAACTTACCGGACGTGCGAGTTAAAGAGCCGCTCGAAGCTTTACCGGATGCATTTCAGTCAATCCGTCGAATATGGAGGATATTCGAGTGAAAATGGACCATCAACTACCGTTAAACGTGATCCCAGTTCAGCACCAAGAATTGTCGGGGTAACGTTGAAGAAAAACACAAACTATTATCCAGGATCAATGTGGAGACAGTTTGTAGCTCGAAAAGACAACCTGATTACCATGAAGCAGAAGAACACAATTTCTCATCAGCCAAGTACCCCCATAGGAGAAACAGTAATCACAAAGCCGCCGGCACCAACACAGCCATCAGAATTGAAGAATAATAAGCTAAAGCAGAGGGCATTGGGAAAAATTGTGAAGGATCGGATATTGTTCTTCAACAAACTGGTATCCGAAGACATTTCCAACAAAACTGTACCATCAAACATCGATTCCGAAGACATCAAAGCAAAGATTGCTTGTCAGTTGACTTCATTATTTCAAAAAAGCTCAATTCGAACTACAAAGGATTTGGAACTCAAGACGGTGAAGACATATCCCGACATCAGTAACAACCCAGTAACTCTGAGCGGTTCAAATCCGATCTCACTTAAACTAAGTGTGACCGAATTCAAAATGTACTTGTAATCAAGGACATGTGCATAATTTCTGGAATAATTGAATGGCAGGAAAACACACATTCTAAGGAAACTAAACGGACTAGCAGACTTCTTAATGAAGCTGAACATTTCTATGATAACAAGCTTACAAAGCGACACTGTATCAAAGGACTAGAAGAAAAGAACAGAATGGAACGGAGGGAAAGAAGAGAGAGTAAGAGAAACGCGGGTTACGTTGTCTATTCACACAATCTCAAATTTCCTATCAGCATGCCGATTCAGTTTGATATGTTCATATGACGATTGTGTTTCGTAGTAAGAACGATCACAGGATAGTTTGTAGTTAAGGAATAGTTGTAAATCGGAGACAAATAAAGAATATTTTTAAAAACTCTCCAAAAGATCATTGTTTCAATTTGTGTATTTCTTCTTCTTGGACGAACAAACTTCTGCAGCTAGCTGAACCCATAAGCATAGCACACTAATTTTGGCTGAAATGCGCTACCTCAATCCGCAAATAGGACGCACTTTGCTCTCGAAAAAATCACAGGCTTCTTCCTCCGCTTTGGCCTCTGATGAGAAAGATCTTTTGGAGATGTGATCACTCAATTGAGCCCAAAAAAATAGCGCTCGACTGAGTTATTCTGCAGTGATAATTTGATTTGTGTACAGCTTACAGCGTAAGATATTTGGTTTTATTCCTTTCTTTCAAATGCAAAGTTCTTGAACGCTTTTTTCAATGTTCTTTAATGGGATCATCAAAGGAACGGTGGTTTTTCACTTCTTATTTATTATGGACATTTTTGTGGCCACTTAAATTCTTGGCGCAAGCGTAAATTTTCAAGATTCACGGCTGCTTCGAGTTTCCGACAATGCACAAAAAGCAAAGTCCGAAAAAAGCTTGCCCGTTCCCATTTTTAGGTCGCTGTATGTCGCGGAAGTCCACATCAGAATATAGCGCCACAATATAATAAGTTAATAATAAGTTTGCCTTAGAACACTGCTCCTCCAATTTCAGAAATCATTAACCGATTCCTTATATTCTTCATACGTACTTACTGAGCAGGCCTACGACGCATGTAGGGTCTGAGCCTGATATATCGCCGCCTTCCATCGTTGACGGTCCTGTGCACGCTGCTTCCAGTCATCAAGACTGTCTGTCTGCGATAACTTGGAGGTTCGGTCTTCCTCTCCTTCTCGAACCAGGAGGCTCGGATTCGAAGACCCCCTTAGCTGGTTTCTCATGTGCTCGATGTGGCCAAGCCAGTGTAGTTGACGGATTTTTGCAACAACAACAACTTTGATTTTGAATTGAGAAAAACACGTGTAAATTTATAAGAATGTTGCATTTTATTCTTTCGGGTTTTCTCCGCAGGTTTACAAGGATTTTTAATTTGTTGGTCATTTCTCAACACCACTCATCTGGCAGAAACTTTTTGGCGACATTTTCAACGCCTTTAATGATTGTGTCTGTACTTTCCAAGGCCAAATAACATCTAGTTCCGAGTTGATTAATCATCCGGGTCTCCTTCTGCAGAGCTGCTTCTGTAATCTGAGTCCGTTTTAGACGTAATTTCCGTCTTTCCGTTACCTTGGTTGACCTTGCAGATTAGGATTGAAACATCCCAGAAATTCTTCTTCCCCTCTTTTTGAGATAGCGTCGCTCTGTAGGCTTCTTGCTTCGGTTTGTATTATTTCCGTTAGCGTGTCAATTGCTGGTGGCTCTTCAATTTGTATTTTCCATGTGAATTTTTTAATATTCCAAAAATCAATCGCAAGTCGTTGATTATAAGTACATTTTAAATTCGGTCACACTTAGTTTAAGTGAGATCGGATTCGAACCTCGCAGAGTTACTGGGTTGTTATTGATGTCGAGATATGTCTTCACCGTCTTGAGTTGCAAATCCTTTGTAGTTCGAATTGAGTTTTTCTCAAATGACGGAGTCAATCGACAAGCAATCTTTGCTTTAATGTCTTCAGAAACGATGTTTGATGGTAGAGTTTTGTTGGAATTGTCTTCGGATACCAGGTCGTTGAAGAACAATATCCGATCCTTTACAATTTTTCCCAATGGCTTCCGCTTTTGCTTATCATTCTTCATTTCTGATGGCGTTGGTGCTGGTGGCTTGGCGATGACTGTTTCTCCTATGGGGGAACTTGACTGATGAGTAACTGTGTTCTTCTGCTTCATGGTAATCAGATTGTCTTTTCGAGCTACAAACTGTCTCCACATTGACCCTGGATGATAGTTTGTGTTTTTCTTCAACGTTACCCCGACAATTCTTGGTGCTGAACTGGGATCACGTTTAACGGTAGTTGATGGTCCATTTTCACTCGAATATCCTCCATATTCGACGGATTGATTCAAATGCATCCGGTAAAGCTTCGAGCGGCTCTTTAACTCGCACGTCCGGTAAGTTGATCCCTGGGAAATGGTGTTACTGAGACTGTTTGTGGCAATCATCTTGTTAGAAGTTTATAGATAGACTGTAAATATCACTGTTGATGGTAATGTCACTGGACAAATATTCAGAATGAACTGATGCCGCTGACATTGAGTCTAATCCTTATATACCATCGATTTCCTCAAATGTCCCTAATTGCTGCAGTCCAATCAGGTAATTTCAGGGTCAGCCCCCTTATAATTACAGTAGCTTTTACAACTCCAAATTTTATGGGTCAATCTATTTAGATAAGGGAAGTTCCATTTTTGGAGGGTTGCTACCTGTCATTAGAGGTTTTTGCAATAAGGACGATTCTCGAGAAATGAACTATCCTAACATTAATTAGTCTAAGATCCGCATGTGGTTTCCAGTTTGTTTTTTGAGCACTTGTAATTATTGGCGTTCAACTGGTAAATAGGGGATTATTGGAATCATTTGATCTCTTAATTTTCTTTTGAATTTATGATTTCGTGCTTCCTGCTCTAATTATTCAGACACATATTAACTTGCAATTGTGGGCGCCGTGGCGTAGTGGGTAGGTGCGTCGACTCCTACGCTCGAGGTCGTCGGTTCGAATCTCGAAAAAAACATCAAACATTTTTTCACGGCACCACCTCTTTCGAGTCACTGACAATGCTCAAAGAGTATAACTGTATATAGGAAAAGCTTTTCAATCTCGCCGTACGGAGTCGGCATTAAACTGTAGGTCCCCTCCACTCGTGAGAGAACAATAGCAGAGTATAACTGTCTAGAAAAAGCTTCTCAATCTCGCCGTTCGGAGTTGGCATTAAGCTGTAGGTCTCCTCCACTTGTGAGAGAACGCACGCACAACACGAGTGGTTGTTGGGAATCTAGGCTCAGGCCCCCCTTAGCGTCACCAATACTATATTTTTATTATTATTAATACTGAAGGTTAGGTTAGGTTGAAGTGGCTGACTGTAGAAAGCAGTCACATTTAGACCAATTGTGGCCCATTGGCCCATTGTGATACCACACGTTTAATACCGAAAGAAGTTATCAAAATCTTGCAAAAACACACTAAATCCATATGTATTTTGAATTTTTTCTGGCAACCATGGTGTGAGTTCATGAGGATTCTTCTCATAAAACAAGTCCACGTCAGGTGGCGTTACAGTTTGGGGTTGTACATACTCATATGTAGGGCATGAAGATGATGAGGAGGATACTCCACACTCCCTCTGCAACTGCCATAGTCAGTGTCATTTGTAAAACAGAAATGGAACATGTTCTCCAGGAAATAAGTCTCCAAAATAACTTTTTAAGTTTATAAGATCAACAGGATCAACATGATGACTGCTGAATTACTCGTGATTAGGAGTTGCAGTACGAGATGTGGTTCCCGCCTCGTCTGCCAATCAACCTACCTACCTGAGCGCTCTTCCACAAAACTGTTTTCTCTTTCGTTTTTTGGATCGCTGTATGTCCTGATAGCCATTGTAGTGTCTTTATGTGTAGAGTAGAAATTTCGTTGACAATAAATCTGCATAACTTGTCCAATTTAATGTCAGAATATCCTACGCCATAATTGCTGTAAACGTACATGTTTTGGTTAAGTCAAAGTCACTTATCGATAGAGCAGCTTCAATTATTACTGCTACTTCCGCCACTGCAATTGTCCCAATGATCTCAGATTCATGCTCCTTCACCTGTGCTTGTAAACAGTCAGGGTAAAGAACAAGTTTCCTCGCATCCATCGCAAAATGCTCAAGCCAATCGTTCCTGTCCACAGTTTGGGTTAAGAACTTCCTCGCCGGGGCCAGGTAACAGGCAGTTCTACATTTTGTTTGCATTTTGTTTGAGTCGGTGCAATCGATCTGATCGATCATGGGACCTTCCTGGCACCTTTTCATGTATTAATACATGATCTAATCTGTTGAAATATCAGCTTGACTTTCTCTCAGACTTTTCATGCAGTCTCTTTTCACACCGTTTTTATAGCCACCTCAGAAACCTGAGAAGTGAACAAACGCATGGATAGAGGTTGTATGCCGACGACGATTTTTTTCACATGAAATAATATTTGAATCTTTTCTAAGGACGTAGGGATAAAGTGCTATTCTATTCGACCGAACTTCTACGGTTAAGGTCCCCGTTACCTGTTTCCATACTAAAAAAAAGGCGGAACCTCTGGAATAGAGATTAGGAAGTACTTGAAAGTAGCATGCTATTGCCACGGCTGGAAGGAAGCTTTAAAATAGGTTCATATTCTTCATCGGTAAAAAGGAGAAATGTTATCTGTCCAAGTTCACAACCAGATTATAATAATAACAATAATAATGGTGGCACTACAGTCCGAGGTGGACTTGGGCATACCTTCTCAACCTACCTTGTGCGTGCTATTGTTTTCTCACGAGTGGCAATACAGTTTATTGCCAACTGCGAATGGCAAGATTGAGAAGCTTTTTCTAGATATACTCTTTGCACATTGTCAATGACTTGAAAGAGGTGGAGCAAAAATATATAAAAATGATATGGTTATGATAACGGTTGCGGCAATTGACCAACATTTTTTGACATTTCTACCAAAGGTTGCGGCAACACGAAAATCAATGGGCTGTGTATAATGCATAATGGCCCTTCGCTCAGTTTCGTTAAGTTCGGTCACTTTTGCCTACTTACCCGGGAGCGAAACGAATCGCTCTCTACGTATGCAAATGTCTAAATTCTACTAAATCCTGAAACAGTTTTTTTTTCGATAAGCTATCAACATCGCAAGAATATGTTTTTCAATGTATTTTATTTACTTTAAATTATTCTAATCATATGTACAATTCACTGTTATTTTTCTTGAAAAAAAATCTTCATTTTGATGCTAAAATCCGTTTTTCAAACTCAGCAATCCTCAGTTTCACTGGGACCACTAAGGACAAATCCTCCATGAGACTGTGTCTCTTCAGATTCGTTCCGATGGAGTTCATGTTCTTGGCAATCGAAGAGGTGACCACTTTGGTCTTCTCGAACGATGGTTTGCGCTTCAATGGCATTGGCAGGGAGTTCGAACCGCTTTTGTACGCATGCGCACTACATTTACCTTTATCAGGGTCTGGTGACTTCATTCCAAACTGCGCTTCTTTCGAAGTTGTTCTCTTGGTGCTTTTCGCAGAGAGAGTAGCCATCAGTTGGGAGAGACGAATGATAGTTGTCTTTGAGTCCTTGAACTCATTCTTGCGAAGGAGTGAAATGAAGGTTTCCCTTGGTTGGGTGGGACTGAGACGGGTTGTTGAGGAATCGCTTTCGGATGCTAGTTTGTTGAAGAAGGATACACGGTCCTTGACACAGTTTCCTGTTTGAGCTATTTCTGACTGGGCATCTTCCATCAGAGTAGGGAAAGTACGTGAAACTGGCGAGCGTTTCGACGGATTTTCTGAATCCAGCAAATTGGCATACTCTTCTCCAAATGCGACTGAGGAGCGTTTGGATTGATGAATGTTGTAGCTCTGGTGCTGCTGCCCTTCCGTTTGAATGAGGAAACCCTCTCCGAAGCTGGTGGAGTGCCGCTGCATGTAGGCGGGTTGATACTTAATGTTTTTCTTAACCTCCGCGCCAACGATTTTCGGAGTTGTGCTGGAATTACGACTGACCGGTCTCGGACTCTGGGCCAAAGGTTGCTTCAGTCTTCTAAAGTTGACACTGGGTGATTGTTCAGTGGTCGGGTTTCCTTTGAAGCTGTTGTAGAAGGACATTTCAAGACTCTGTGGGGTAAGGTCACACGAGAAGGACTCAAAAGCACCGTACTTTTTAGAAAATTGATCAAGGTTTTGTCGCTCGAAGTTTGACAGATTTTTATAGTCTTTGGAGGTGTTTTCACTTGGCACTTTGACGTAATTGTATAGCCTGCGATTGCAGAGACTGTTGTCACCATTGGAAAGCAACGAGAGCATTGATCCACTCATTTTGTTCAAATTTTCACACACAAATTCACAACGAACTCTGCAAACAGGAAATATCTTCTTGAAAAGGACTTTACTCGTCGAACGCTTAGAATCAACTGATGAATCCCCTCCAGGACACTTGGTCTTATATGCGGACTGCTCAGGTAGCTGTCCCTGGAGGAGATCATAATTGCTCCTGTCATCAGAAGTCATAAAATCTGACCCGACCACGCGGCGATGGAAATGTATGCCACTTTAATCCAGGCACCGCCTAAATACCGGCGGTGTGCGATACGAGTATTTTTTATCCAAAAGCATTTGATTTGTGGACACTCGTGTAACGATAGATTACGTTGGTCTAGCGAATGTTATGATATGCTACCGGTTTTCAGGAAATTCCGTCTCGTGGCATTTTATTTCCTCGTTCGGAATTTTTAAATAACCCACGTTCGAATGCGTGTTATTTATGGCAGTTCTAAGACGGTGATCAGAATTTTATTGCCATGGGTGCCGTAGGCAGTTCCTTGCGGCGAGTTCAGCCGAAAATTGAATTAACTAACCTGACGACGAGGGAGAAAGGTACCTGGCAAATGATGCATGTCGACGTTCGAAGGGAAATTTGCCAAAAAATACAGATTTATGCAGTTTTTCTTTCAGTTTCCAGAAATTCATCGACATCTGGTGGAGATCAGAGAGAAAATAGAAAGATATTCTAGACCATCTCGCAACAATGTTGCAGAAACATTTCAGAAATGAAAAAGTTTTCTGTTGAGCTTCAAAGCATCCTTGCCCATTTCTTCGTTAGTTAATCGGGTTCAGATGAAGGAACTTGACATGAGCAGCACACTTTTAGGTGCATGCACTATCCTCAGTTTTGAGGGCGTGTCTATTTAAAGGCGGATTAGATATTTAGTAGAAAACGATATTTAAAGCTGTAAAACATTCAAACACTTTTTTTTTGCTTTTACCTTAATTAAGATCGACTAACAGTGGTATCTGCTCGTCTTCTTTTTCAGACGGCACATGTATATTTTAAGTACAGTTGTGTTCAAAATAATAGCGGTATTTCCTAGGGCATGAGAAAATAACATGGAATTTGAATGCCTTATGATGTTCAGTTTGAAATGTCTGCTTTAATAAGACAAATACAGAAGTACAAAACTGGCTTTATTCAAAAAGGGAAAATATTGTTGAAGAGACAAAACAGTGATCAAAACAACTATTGGACAATGAAATCGACAAGGACAAATATAAATTTAATTCAATTTTTCAATTCAAAGTGTGTCTTTATTTCATGCAAAAATTAAAAATAAATATCACAAATAAACATTATCAAAGAAGATATCATGAAATAGTTAGGAACACTCTGCTGTCTAATGACAGGTACAAAAGCAATAAAGAAGATAAACTAACAAGCAAAAAAAGTATTCGAACATTTTTGCAAATATAAAAATCATGATTTTTTTAAATTTAAGTATTAAATCTTGGTCCACCTCTTCGTCGTATGATTCCCTGAAGCGGTTCGGCATGGATTTTACCAATGATACCGTGTACCCAGGGGATATATTTGTAGAGCTACTTTCAGTTTGTTCTAGTTTCTAAAACTATGTTTTTGCAACTTTGTCTCCAAATGTTTCCAAATGTGCTCTATAGGGCTAAGATCCGGTGATAATGGGTGCGCCCTCCTCCAGACACAATTTTTCTGAATTTGCCCTTAAATTTTGCCGACAGTCGAGCCGCTGTTATGGCACTAGACTCCTACATCATCAAATCCAAGCTTGTTTGGGAATGTCTGCAGAAGCTTTAAGAGTTGAGTAGGAGAAACCGAGTAAAACTCTGCTGGATACCTGGCCATGCGGGGATAGAAGGCAATAAAATGGCCGACTCCCTGGCAAGGAAAAGATCAACAGAACCCTTCATAGGCCCTGAACCATTCTGCGCTGCAGGAGACCATCTCCTCAGAGAAGAATTCAGGGTACTGGAAAGAAGAAATCGGATAGAAACCTGGAATAACGCTCGTGGAATAAAGCAGGCCAAGAAACTCCTAGGGCAATATAACCGGAAGAGATTCGAGGCATGCATCAAAATGAGCAAGAATAACCTCCGTATCCTAACAGGGTACTGTAGACTCAGGGAGTATCTAAGGAAACTAGGGGTATCAGAAGAAGGTCTCTGCAGATTTTGTGGAGAATTCAATGAAATTCCAGAACATATACTGGAATTTTGTGAGGCACTAGCCCACAAAAGAAAAATAAGTCTGGGCAAGTACCTACTATCAGAAGAAGAAATGCAATCACTAGAACCATCTCTCATTCTCAGATTCCTGAAGGAAACTGGCTTAGAGAGAATACTCTAGAACAGATTTCTTCACCTATGCGCAACAGGAGTCCATTACCCTCAATACAACTCTGAAAAGAACTGTATTTGAGGGGAACTCGTAATTGTGCTAAGGTATTGAAAGGGGGCACAATAGATCTTAAAGGTTGCGGTGCAATATACCCTCAACCATAATAATAATAATCAATCGATGCTAACGCAGCGTCAAGAACTTCATAAAGATCCCTTCAATAGTTTAGAAGTTTATCCCACACATGCAAACAAACATTTAATTTTGTATATGTACAATTAGCACAAAAGTTACGTTTTCTTTCTGAAAACTTGAAAGAACAGTACAAATATAAAATAATAATTCCAATAAAAAAATGGCTCGAATTCTTAAAAACAAAAAAAAAAAACAGCCTCCTTTTCATGTCTGCAAAGTTTCATTGAAATCGGTCATTTCGGAGATATTAGCCCGAACTAACAGACAAGAACAAAATTGCAGCTCATCTAGCCCATAGTTTTGTAGCGTAATTTTAAATATACAGAACAATATACAGTCAGCGTGAAAAGTGAGTGAACAGTCAGTCATATTCTGAGAATTTATTCATTGAATTAATATTCACCGGAATGAGCTAGGACAGACAATAATACATCAAATTACAACTCCAAGGTCATACTTAATTAATCAAATTTAGAAGAAAAGTACTAAAAGCAGAAATCAGAAAAGTGAATGTACGAGTATATATCTGTGGTCACAAGGCATAACCGCTTAAGTCGGTTTTTATGCTTTTCAGGAGAGGCATAGGTTACTAGGCTACTAGGTTTTTTTGGAATAACTTCAAGGTACAGACATAAAAAAATTTTGTGAAAGTAGATTTAAACATGCTGAACATAATGGTACTTATAACTCATTTTTGTCCTAACTCGAATTTAGCGGTTATGGTTTGTGGCCACAGATATGGTTGTGTCAATGATTGTAAGACATAACGACTCATTGCCATTTAACATTTGTAGGAATGTTTAGGGTGGATACGAATACCAATCCATTCAGAGTACATTTTTTTTTCAGAGGTGTACACTCACTTTTGATGCTTGTTTTTAGTCTACTGCGAAATCTAAATATTTAACACTGTGCTTAAAGTACGAAAAAGTCATTGTGAATATTCAGCGGTCTCTATTAGCCACTAAGATCGTTGCTCCAGAATTGTTCTCTTGTGGGGTATATTGAAAGAAGAATTTACCTGAATAGGCTTCGAAACTTTCAGACAGCATACAAAGCGAAACATTGATGACGAGATTTGCCTTATACCCCAGTTTTGTTTGTCCTATTCAGAAATATATTAAAAAAAAGCTTTTTACGTTTTCGGTACAAATTCTTACTTTTTATTTTTGTTATATGAAAGTCCATAAACAAAAAAAGAGTCATAATCAAATAGATAATAAAAAATTCCATAAAACATTGCTTTCTGAAAATATCCTTCTATTGCATTTTTGTAAGATTCTGTTTTTGTGGTCCAAACTTGGTGGGAGGGGACCTGCGGCTTGATCCCGACTCAAAACATATAGATTGAGTCGCTTTTGCTAGACAGTTATACCCATAAGCATTGTCAATTACCTGAAAAAGGTGGGGCCGTGAAATTTGGAAATTATTTTTCCTGTGTTGGGAATTCAACCTAGACTAGACCTAGTTAACGCCACGACGCCTATGACCGTTATTTAATTGCATTTATAAAATTGTAATTACATTTTATGGCAGAGACAAATACCTAAGAAATAATATTTTTTTTATGGGAATCGAGCGGTCAAAATAATAGCGGCGCTAAGTTTAACTAACGGCCCTGCAATAAAAAATAGTAAAAATATGATGATATTGCTATTTGTTGTTTTTTGTATTGTTTTTTGAAGTAAATTAAAATGAACAGGTGGCGCAAAATTAATCATCAAATTTTGTTTTTGAATTACTTTTTTACTAAACGAAAAAAAAAAAGATTTTGAGTGATGGAAATCTTTATATGGACCTTTACTGTTTTTTTTGTTAAGTAGAAAAGATGATATCCGCCAAGTGGCTGATGCCAGTTTTGATACACATTTGTGCCCGTGAGTGGTACTCTATGCAGACGGGACCGAAAATCACGCGAAAAATTTTCCTCTCAAAGCAGCCAAGAGCAACCTCATCCGCTTTTGACAAAGTCCAAAGTTCATCTTGGATTTTTTTCCAAGATTTGCCGCAGTGTGAATATTTGGTCGATGGTAGATTTTTCTGGCCTAATGCCACACTGGTATGGACCGACCAAGTTGTTGACGAATGGCTTTAGGCATTCACACAACACGGCAGATAGGATATTACTGATGCCTTTATAGTTGGCGCATTTCAGAGGGTCTGCTTTTTTTAAGGTATGAATCTATGTTAATTTTTTAATACATCCTTTAATTGATGCGCGACAAAACAATTGCAACTTTCAATGTAAATGTAACCAATTAGAGGTAACATTTAAAAATCATCGTATAGTACACAATTTTTTATATGATTTCGAATTTTATTTATTTTTGTATACTTCCTTTCAAACCTTTCAGATGATATATAGGATGCTGTACATTTACAAGAAACTTAAACGGATTTTAAGAAATTGTTTGGTTTCGCTGTCGTCATATAACTGCTTTTTACAGCCTTCTTCTTCTTCTTGGGTCTCACTCAACATGCCTCTCCAGCCAGCACGATCTTTCGCCAGCTGTCTCCACCTTTTTTCAGCCAAGGCTATAAAAAACAGTAGAAAAAGGAAAAGAAATAAAAAAACAAATTATGTTTTTATTTCCATTACTCTTATTTTTGCCACAACTGTACTTATAGACCCATAAAATGCTTATCTCTTTTCTGCGGCGAGACCCTTTTTTTACCACTTCCTCCAAGTGAATATTCACTTCCTCCGAGTGAATATCCGGATTTTATTTGATTAACATTGGACTACTAAATCTACCCCAATCTGCACAATGGACCTTTCATGGTTTAACTGCGTCCACCTTTAGGGAACAGACATTGACGACGACTGGATGGCGCAGTTTGTTAAGTGCCTGTCCAAAATTAGAAGAGTCCCAGGTTCGAATCCCAGTGAAAGCTAAGTTAATTCGCTTTTATGCGGTTTTTCAAATCTGGTCCAGTCACCATTTGCCGTTGGGATCAAATTAACGGCACTGGAGTAGGTTGCTACCTGGTAGTACAATGGACCAGTTTTGAGTCTGAGTGCTCTAGTACAGATTCAAAAAATCCTCCGAGAAAAAAAAAATCTTCCCCAATCAAACAATACACCTTTCATGGTAACCTTTGGGGAACAGACTCGATAACCTATATAATCCCTAGTTGATTGAGAATTATTGGCTAATAACGCAACCTTGAAATCTGGGCAGATTTACCAGACAACTTTCTGTGTTGTTAACAACTCAAGAGAGGTGGTACCATTTAAATGGAAATTGTTGTGCCTCGGGATCTAACCATTAAACTTCTGTATTTAACCACTTTGGGTATTTACCGCGAAAACTTTGCCAAAATTATTTAAAACACGATTATCCAAATTTCTGCACACTTACTGTGAAGTAGACGACTGGATGGAGAAGCTGGTTAAGTGCCTGCCCCAAGTAAGAGGGGTCCCGGGTTCAAATCCCAGTGAAAGCAAAGTTAATACGCTTTTATCCAGCTTTTCAAATCTGGTCCATTCACCATTTGTCGTTGGGATCAAATTAACGGCACTCTCACTGGTCGATCAGTGGTAGTAGTCTGACTGTGGGTATCACATTGGACCAAAAGGATCTAGCCCCCTAACATAACCTAACCTACTGTGAAGTAAGAAAGTGAGGTTTGATGCAATTAAAATTCATTTTTCTACGAAATATGCATCAAGATCAGAGCCTACATGTGGCTCTAGGAAAGGCCCCTATGCAGCCGAGACTGTCAGGTTATGTGACGGTTAACTGAAAGCCCATATCTGGTACAACAGGCGTCGATCACGTCTAAAGCTGCCTGTACTTTTGAAGACACAGCCGCTAGACACAACATGGTCCGACAGATAGTACAGCTACGACAGATAGCTAGATCCGTTAGAACTATTGAGAGCATCAAACAGAACGTCAACCAGCATACACCAAAGCAGAAGAGAGAAGACGCCGCTTTGCATAACGTTTAGATGCCCATCGAACGGTATTTTTATCATGAACCTGAAAGTAACTTTTGAAAATTGACTTTTGGCCAAGTTTTCGTACCAAACTCCCCCATGTGCGACGACCATGTGTCGACTCAATTTAAAATGCTGAAAATTTCGGGCAATCGTTTTAACACGTTAAGGCCAGCGTCCGTGTACAGTTCAGTTTCCCCCTCTTTTCTTCAGATTTTACCCAATGTTCCTTCAACAATGGAATACTCTACCTCTGACCATGTCCCAAAACAGCATACGAGTACGTACAAGAATACCTTCCCCCGCCAGCTGTTTTCTTGTAACCAGTCATATATGACTGATTTGTGCTTGTAACCATGGACTGAATCGCCTTTCCTTCGCATCGTAGCCCAGCAACCGTTTTGTTTATTTCGATTATCTGAAACGTCACTTACAATAAAAAAATGGTGAGAAGTAAGTAAACTCATCTCCAGATTTGCTTTTCCTTTTTACAACCGAGACCCTCAGTTACAGAAGAATTGGTTCGTAAAAAATCCGAGCACAATGAACGCCTCATCAGCACGCTGGAGGAACTCTCGCTCCACCAGGAGAACATCGAGCGCATCGAGCACATTCACAACTGGTGTCGTGACCTCAAGATTCTCCTCCTGCAATCGAATCTCATCTCAAAAATTGAGAACGTCTTCAAGTTTAAAAAACTCGAGTACCTCAACCTCGCCTTGAACAGCGTCGAAAAGATCGAAAACCTCGAACAGCTCGAGTCGCTAAACAAGCTCGACCTCACTCTGAACTTCATCGGAGACCTGACCTCCGTGGAGTCGCTGAGGGACAACTACAATCTGCGGGAACTGATCCTGATGGGCAATCCTTGTACGGACTTTCCCAACTACAGGGACTATGTGATCGTGGCGCTGCCACAGCTGAGTAAGCTTGACAGCGAGGAAGTGAAAATTTCCAACCGGTTGCTGGCGCGCAAGGATTTCGCGCAAAATCGTGCGGGAATTGTACAGGCTCAGGCGAAGTATAGCATTGAGAGGGACGAGCAGAAGATTCGGTATGCAGAACACAAGCTCGAGATGGAGAGGAAGATGGCCAGCATCGAGAACGAAGAGGAACGCAACAAGTTGTTCTGGGACACAAAGACTGAAAACTGCCCTGAAGTTCGCAGGGAGATCCATGAACAACAGGAAAAAGTACGAAAGCAGAAGTCAAGCGGGGATGAGAAGCCTGTCAAAAAGGTGCCAAGGCTCTTTGCTCCTTGTGGTCGGCCATATAGTCTCAATCAACCAAAGCTGCCGTTCCTGCTGAAGGACGAACCGGGGGAGTACATTCTGGAGTTGAAAGTCTACAAGTGAGTGAGGGCAGAAGTGTGGTGAAATTCAGTCAGGGAGTTAATTTTTTTTCAGATTTCTGGACACTTCCTTCATCGATGTTGACATTCAACCGAAGTACATCCGAGTCACGGTGAAGGGGAAGATATTTCAACTGGGCCTGTCGGAGGAAGTGACCACAGCCGGATCTGTTGTCCAGAGATCGCAAATCACTGGAGAACTGCTGATCAAGGCTCCGAAGTTGAATTACGATCATCGGTTGGAGAGACCACGGGTTGATAGGAAACCTGGAACAAACAAGGAGAAGAAGGACAACTCTGAGAGGTGAGAGGAAACAAGTTTTAAAGGGATCTTTAAGGTATTGTCAACTGTTTTCAAATTCCAGGATCGATTTGAAGGAAGCCGTGGATTATAGGAACATTGTTTCGCAGGACAAACAATCCAAAGACCAGAAAAAAGTGCTGCCGCCAATCGATGATTCGGAAGTTCCAGATCTTGAGTAGTTACTGTTGATTGACATGTACATTGAGATCTAAGAAAACCGTTAAGTGTTAGCAAAATATTGTGTTCTTTCTATCTATCAAGATGTTTCGCTTGTTGATCTAAACGTTGCCGGTGTTCCCATTTTTATTCGACCAACGCAGATTCGAAGCAACAAATTTATCTGTTAGTTGAAGGAAATCCTTAAGGCTCACTGCCAATGGCTTCCAAACAGAGTGGCATCACTTGTCAAAGCACTTACCTGCAACCGTTAATTATTCCACTTCCAAAACTCATCTATTTTCCTCATTTCAAACCTTGTTCAAATTGGTAGAGAGGGCACCAATCTGAAACAGATCTTCAATTACGTTTATGGCAGACATCCATTTGCTCTTGTGTTGTTGTCCCTTCCCAGTAAGGATCGTCAAAAAAACATTCCACTGCAATCGAGTCTAAAGCAAATGATGAAAGCAATTAGAACAGGAACATCCTGTCGTAAAATGTTAACCCATCCACCGATTGGCACTTATGCATATCGTTCGGTTTTAGGAATTCAAAAATGGATTTCCAGACACAATTGCTCGTGCCCAGGTATCCATTTGCGATGAAAGCGAAAGCGATTGTACCTAATTTACATTTTTATTGCGCATGTCCTTTCGGAGATGTCAAAACATCGATTTATGAGCTCATTTGTAGCGGAATGGAGATGTTTCATCATTCTCAAGAGCGGCAAGGGATTGGTTTGAAAGGTTGAAGTGAATTTTTACCTGCGTGAGGTTTTGAAAAGTGCGGTAATCACTTCCGGTTAAATTTTTTGAGAGGCAACAAAAGTTGCCCAATTTTGATAGCCTGGGGCAAGACAATAAATTTTAAAAATCCATCTTCGAATTGGTTAATCTTTTTTCCATTTAATTGGTCTGCTACTTAGACAAGGAAGAGTTCCAAAAACCTGGGGGGGGTCCAATTGGCTGATTGTGCTGGAAGAGTCACACTTAGGTCAGCATAAGCCCGTTGTCACATTACGTGGATTGGATATGTTCCTTTTCTTCCTCTTACAGCTCGCGGTGGACCTGGAGCTCAACCAACAAGCTTCTGAAGCTAGCTTGATCTAATTCTAACTGTCTCCAGTTAATAATAATAATAATGGCGGCGCTACAGTCCGAGGTGGACCTGGGCCTAGCTTCTCAGCATTCACTCGTGTTGTGCGGGTTATTGTTTTCTCACGAGTGGAGGGGACCTACAGTTTAATGCCGACTACAAACGGCGAGATTGAGAAGCTTTTTCTAGACAGTTATACTCTTTGAGCATTTTCAGTGACTCGAAAGAGGTGGAGCCGTGAAAAAATGTTAGGTCTTTTTTCGGGAATCGAACAGACAACATCGAACGTAGGAGTCGACGCACCTACCTTTGAGCTTCTGGAGGCATTCCCATACAAGCTTGGATTTGATGATGTAAGAGAGATGATCTGAACCCATCTGTATTTGGCATAAATTTCCGCTTGAAAGATGCTGGTACATTTGCCCATGGGCTCGAAGTATTTTGTCCTGGGTCCAAAAACTCCTACTCAAATTCCTTCATCAGTTGTTGATCCATCTGTCCGTCTTTTTTTTTTGGAAGATTTTTTGAAACACTACTGGAGCACTCAGACTCAAAACTGGTCCATTGTACTGCGATCTACTCCAGTGCCGTTCATTTGATGGCAAATGGCAAATAATCACGTCATCCTTCGGAATGGCCAGGAGAGGTAGCTTTTTGACTAGTGCGTCGAATTGCCTCGCTGTAATGCACCTGTCTTTTCCTATTCATTCTTTTTCCATTCTCATGATTGTTTTGTTTGCAAACTCTGCAACCACTAGATGCAAAGGAGTGAGCTCCAGTAGCAAGTTCTCATGGCTCCTGTAATACAGAGGCATACCAAACTTTGAACTTTACTGAGTGTCTCCCTCGCGCTGATCAGATTAGGTAGATGGGTGTCCTTGCTGACATAAAGAACATGTCAACGGCTCACTTAGACCACTATAAGTCCATTGTGGTTCTCTTAGTCCTGTAAGTGTAGTATTGTGTAAACTCAACAATTTTTAAGTGGTGGCATTTTCTTCTTTAGCGGGTGCTACAGTCCCAGGTGGACCTGGGCCTCAGTCAACATGCCTCTCTAACTACCACGGTCTTGGGCTATTCGCCTCCAGTTTTGTAAGCCCAGATTATTGAAGTCCCCTTTCAGCTGGGCACGCCATCGGAGGCAAGGTCTTCCTGTACCATGTTTTCCTCCGGGTTTGGAATCCATTGTCCATGTCCATTCGTTCTACATGACCCAGCCACCTGAGTCGAGGTAGGTAGGTAGGTAGGTAGGTGATAGGGTGCCCTTGCGACCGGGTCGGGGCTCACTGGGGGGGTGTACTCCGTGAGACCCCAGGTGTTTCCGAAGGTTCACTTATATGTGTAGAAAGCTACACACGGTAACCTGAGTCGAGACATTCGAGTTAGTTTGACAATGTCGATGTCTTCTGCGCAAATGGGACCGAATATAATTCGAAGGATTTTTCTCTAGAAACGCCCAAGAATCTCTGTCCATGCTTCTGCGCCATACAGCAGGATAGGGACTATTAAGGTCTTACGAGTATATATAGACAGCTTGGTTCTTCGAGAGAGGGCTTTATTTTTCAATTGCGGCCTAAGCCCAAAGACAAAGCGACTGGCCAGAATTATCATTTCCGGAGTTTTCTGCGGAGTCTAGGTAATCAAAGTTCTTTACTACCTCGAAGTTGCATCTGAGGTTTTGTCCACGACGTCGGTATTGATGGACATTTTTTGTAGACAGCATGTACTTTGTCTTACCCTCATTCACCGTAAGATCCATCGCAGCCGCTTTGGCTAGTTGGCCATCGGCTTGTTGGTTGACGTTTGTACTGTTCTCCACTATACTCTTTTGTACCAAACTCAACATACTCAACATACCAAAAACTATATCAAGACACATTTTTAGTTAACCTTTACTTACTTACTTACTTAGCAGGTCTACGACCCATGGAGGGTCTGAGCCTGATAAATGGCTGCCTTCCATCCTTGACGGTCCTGGTCATCAAGACCAAGCTGTCTTACGTCCGCGATGACTTGTTCTTTGTACCGGAGGTTCGGTCTTCCTATCTTTCTCGAACCAGGAGGCTCGGATTCCAAGACCCTCTTAGCTGGAGCGTTGTTGTCCATGCGCTCGATATGGCCGAGCCATTACAGTCGACGGATTTTTGCCTTCCGGACTACATCCACATCGTAGTACAGCTCATAGAGTTCGCGGTTGTGTCTTTTCCTCCATTCGCCTTCCTCGCAGATGGGACCATATATCCGACGTAGAATTTTACTTTCGAAGGCACCAAGAATCAGGTCCGCAGTTCTGCTTAGTATCCAGCTTTTGGCTCCATATAGCAGAACTGGCAGAATAAGAGTTTTGTAGAGCATGATTTTGGTCCTTCGAGTCAGGAGGACCTCCTTCCATCTACACTTAATCCAAAGACAATCTGCACTTTCTCATATCCCTACTAAATCCTGTCACAAGCAATTCCTCAATCAATTGTCACTTGAATAAACATTCGCACGACGAGTTGAGTGAAAATAAAATTCATCTGACACGCGATTACCTGGAAACGCTCCCCAAGAAGCAAATACACATAAAATTCTTTTACGTAATCCCTTAGCCTGGTAACCAAGTTTGTTTATTATCTGAGAAGGACAACGTTTTTTAGTAAGAAATGGAAGAAGCAAACGAATCAGAGGACGAGGAGGAGAAGATTGAAGACGAAGCCGTTGTTCAGTTGGCGGTACCTCCATCGGTTCCAGAGAACATCATCGAACTCAAGTAAGACGCTGCACAGCTACGCCACACCCCCCTAAATTTGATTCCTCTGTCAGGCACTCCTTCGGCTACGACAGCAAGAGGCTCTTCAACTTGTGTCTGGTGGACGCGGACACGCTGGTGTACGCATCTGGGAATCTCCTGCACTACTACTCCGTTTCGAGGAACCTCATTACCTTGCGGAGGACTGTCTATGGCGGCGGAGTGGGATTCATCATTGTAAGTGTGTGAGTCCCGTTGATCTGTGCGAAATTTGTGCTCCCTCTTGTAGAAGAACCACGTTCCGGAGTACGACTACCTGACAATCGCCGAAAATGGAAGCCAGCCGACCGTGTTCATCTATCGTTATCCCGAGCACGAGGTGGTGGTGGCCTTGAGAGGCGGTGCTGCTCGTAACTTCACCGCCGGCGTCTACAGCAACAATGGAGAGCTGATGGGTACCCAGGGGGGCTCTCCGGACTTCATGCTCACCATCTGGAACTGGCAGACCAGCACGGTCATCCTGCGCTCGCAGGCCTATCAGAACGACGTGCTGAACGTGGTGTTCTCGCAGTACAACCCCATCCTGCTGGCCTCGTGCGGGCTGAGCCACGTCCAGTTCTGGAAGATGGCGCAGACGTTCACGGGGCTCAAGCTGAAGAGCAGCTTGGGTCGATTCGGCAAGACGGACACCTGCGATGTGTACGCCGTGTTCATGCTGGCGGACGAGAAGGTGATATCCGGCTGCGAATGGGGCAACATGCTCGTCTGGGAGGGCGGGCTCATCAAGCTGGAGGTCTGCCGGAAGGCGCGCAGGCCGTGCCATCTGCGGCCGATCACGAGGTTCATCTGGATGGGGAACAACGAGCTGATGACTGTCGGAATGGACGGCTACGCCAGGATCTGGTTTTGGGAGACGGTCGAGTTGGCTGACCCACCGGAGGAGGATCGCTTCGTGGAGATCGATCCGCTGTACGAGTTCAGGATCGGCGATCGCGATGAGTCATGCGAGTGCAGGCATTTGATCAAGGCCAAGCCTGGAGATGAGGGGGACTTTGAGTACTACACTCAGGTGAGTATTCGTAGAGGGTCATGGGAGACTAATCCACGCAACGCGTCTTCACAGGATGGAAAGGGAGGTGTGTGGATCTGCGACCTGAACACGGAGGTCCCGCCGAAGCCCCCGAAGAAACTCTTCTCCACGCATGGAGGGCGAATTGTTGCCGGCCAAGCAAGTCCAGTGTCCTCACACATCGCCACCTTGGGAGAGGATGGGAAAGTGAACATCTACAACTACGAGACCGAGGAGCTTCTGCTGCAAGAGCCGTTCAGCGCTCCTGGGAGGGATCTGCTGTGGTTCGACACGTCCATAGATCCCTCGGGGATGGTCATGGTGCTTGGCTTCGAGGACGGAGTTCTGCGGCAAGTCGTCCTGACCATCGACGAGGAGGGGAACCCCAAGGCGGAGATGCATCTCCTGTTCGCCCTCAAACCGCACGCCAGCCAAATCACCTTCTTGTCAGTGGCTCCTTGCAGGAGTTTGTTGGTGTCTGGGTCAATGGACAACTCGGCGTTTCTTTACCACATCAAGAAGTGCTACGGAGGCTACGTGGAAATCATTGCTTTGGGCTTCCTGCGGTTTGGTGGCTCCCCAACGTGCATTCACTGGGATGCGGAAAAGGTGAGTCTTCCGTGAGTGGCTCAAAAGATCTAGATGACTCCACTTTTCAGTCGAAGACGGCGCTGTTTGGGTGTCACAACGGGGAGGTGTACGAGTGTGAGCTGCCAGCGCCGGAGTCCGTTGACTTGGTTAAGGTCCGACCGACGTGGTGCATAGATCCGGTGTCGTCCAAAATGGTCAGGTTCACTTCGTGCAAGAGTCAAATTCGAAGGGACGCCGAGAACGCCGCCACGATGCGGAGGAAGGCAAGGAAGTTGGCCCGGAAGAAGAAGGAGATGAAGAGGCTCTTGGAGATAAATCCTGGCTTGGAAATCGACGACAGTGCTTTGGGTAAGTGTCAGTGATGGAATGTGGCCTAAAAGGGAACTCGGAATGATGACTTCCGTTGCAGCTGACTCATCGGAGGAGGACGAGGAGTCGAAGAACCGGCCGTTGTTCATCCCAGACCCTCCAAATCCAGTCCTCTGGCTGAGGTACACAAATGAGGACACAATTTGGCTTTCGATGGGCGGCTACGATGCGGGGTACATCTACGAGGTGAAGTTTGGATGCGATGCGCCCGTCCAATGCACTCTCATTCCGGACGCCGATGACGTAGAGATTCACTCGTATTTGTACCTGTAAGTCCTGTGAACTGATCTGTGTCCACTCGGAGCTCCAACGGGCGAATCTTTTCAGGGGGGAATATTTGCTCTTCGGCATGCAGACCGGGCAGATCCGGATTAACGCGGTCAAGAGGGACTTTCGAGAGCTGAACGACTTCTGGGTCATCAGTATGCACGACAACCTGAACGGCACCATCCCGCGGATGTTCACCAGTCACGACGGCAAGTGGTTCTTTACGATTGGCCACGATGGAGGCATCTTCTACTACCACTGGAAGGGGCCATGCATCGAACGGGCTTGTGAACCCCCTCAGCCGGGCGGCGTTCCTCCGAAGCCAACGAGAGATATCGAGGATCCAAACCACTTGTCCCTCGAGGAGGTGAAAGTCCAGGAGAATCTGGTGAAACTCCGAGCCTTCGAGGAGGCGGAACGGAGGAGACTGCAGCCCAGCTTCGAGGTGCTGCAACTGCAAGTGGACTGGATGGTGGACAAACTTCGACGGGACTTCCAGGATCGATTGGACGCTGTGCTTCTGAAATTGAACTCCGATGTGTCTGGGGCATGCCGGGACGCTCAAGACCTGTACGATCACATGTTCTTGCCGCTGGAGTACATTCCCTTCGAAGTCTTCGGGATCAAGTAGCACACACAAGGGTCTCCCACTCTTGACCAAATGACTCAGAGCTTGTCTTGATCTCTTTCCAGGACAGACGAGGTGGTGCGCACTTTTCGACTTCTGAAACTGAAGCAGCTGGAGACAGAGAGTGAGTTCATCGACGAGGAGGAGAACTGCGAGGAACAGGAACTGGGGTGAGAGATGGAAGAGGAGCAGTGCAAGTAGTGACAGTCTTCTTTTCCAGATCCGAGACGATTCCAGCGGAGTCCACAACCACCGTGGCCAGTTCCAGAGGCCGCCATCCCCGTCCGTCCTCAGTCATGATCCACGACTTCGCCGAAAAGGTTCTTCTCAAGTTGTACATCCGATTCCTGGAGTTCTTCTCGTTCCTGAAGCAAATCAAGAACGACGAGGTCGATCAGGTTCTGGAAGCGTGCGGGGACATGTTCGAGGAGGAAGAGGAAAGGTCTCTGATGTCTGAGGAGGACCAGGAAGAGGAAGGCGATGAAGAAGAGCCAGAGGATGAGGAGGAGGTTCCATTGCTTGAGAGGGCGATCAGATTCCTGAACAACTCGATCCGGGAAAACGTGGAAGTGAAGTCCCTGGAGATCTCAATTCTCCACGAAATCCAGTACACCCTCATTTCGGAGTTCAACAACAAGGTCATCGCTCTCAAGGAGCGAAAGGCTCGATTGTACGAGAAGCACGAGAAACTGCTGAAGAAAATCGCCGGGCTCGAGGAGGAGATGGTGTTGCCGAAGTTGCGGGAGTTCGTGGTGTTCCATGAGTACCCAGAGGAAGTCTTCAAGGAGCCATTCATTCCCTTGCGATCGTTCAAGTCCATTCTGTGGGAGAAGCCAATGAAGAAGACCCCCCGGGAAATCGAAGAAGAAGCAGCTGAGAAGGAATCCGAAGTGGACACAATGGAAGAGCTTGAGGCCGAGGAGGAAGATGCTTTGACTCTGGAAGAGGAGCCAAGCGAAGAGTGGATTGTTAGCACGGAGAATTTGGTCGAGAAAATCGAGGAGCGGATCCATCTGCTGGATGAAGAGATCACCGCCGTAGCTACCAATAGGCCGCAGTATGGCAACGAGATCAAGTTCTTGAGCTACCTGCTGGAGATCTCTGAGCAGGAGTTGGTAATCCTGCAAAATTCCGAGCTCACGGAGAAGCACCTGGCGGAGCGTGATGAGCTGGCCAAACAGAAACGAACCGACATCAGCCAGAACATAACGAGGATCACCACCGACATTGAAAAGATGACTGCAACCTTCAGTGACTTCCACGCTCAGATCAAGAAGATCTCGGCTGAGTTCTACGAAGCCGTCAAGGGGAACAAGTTCTTCAAGTTCCTCAGACGGATCTACGAGAAGAAGTTCAAGCCGGCAAAGCAGAGGGATCCAGAAGACGGTAAGAATCCTCAGTGATAAGTGGCCAACTGTTGAATGTGTCTCTTGACAGAATCCGAAACGGAATCGTCGTCCGAGGAATCCACATCCGAAGACGAGGACGAAGATGGAAGCGGCGACTCAGGGGACATGACTGCAATCCAGTTGGATGAATCACACTGTCCCGCGGGCTGTGATCGGAAGCTGTACGATCTGTCGTTTGAGCTCCGTGCTGCTCGGCATGCACTTGACCAGAAGATCCACGACGGAGGCCGACTGAACGAGACGCGGAGAGTCGAAATCGAGGAGCTGAAAGCGAAGATACCAGAGGCTGACGAGTTGTGCTCGAAGGAGCGCACCAATCTCTTGATTTTTAGAGTAGGTTCATAGTCCACCACTCGGCGGAGATTTTGATTTGTTTCTTTCAGCACCAAAAAGACGAGAGACTCCGTGCCGTTGAGACGGCCATCATTTACACCATCGAGGGATTCGGAGTCAAAATCGATCAGCAGGAGGAGCGTACAGAGGCTTACATGCGTCAGCTCGAAGATCTCTTGAATGAGAAGAAGGTTCATGGTACAATTCCCACGTGAACCAATTGTTAATCCCCTTTGCTTCCCCACAGGCTCAAGCGCAACAAATCAAAGACGAGCTGCAACGTCCGATCGAGAGTTACACAGAGAAACTGAGGACCCTCCTCGAGATCCTCGAAGAACGTGAGCGTCTTAGGAGGGCGAAGCCAACTCCCGTCACACCTCCTCTATCCCCATCGACCATTGTGAGATCAAAACGTTTGTCGTACCCCTCTCTGGTCATATCAGCATTTTTTCCATTCCAGACCGCCGTGTCCATCCCGAAGCCACCGACACCCCCACCCGCTTTCGACTTCGAGGCCTATGCCGAGGAGAAGATCCTCAAGTTGGTGCAGAGTTTCTTTGCTCGCTACTTGTCCAAATACATCTCCGAGGCGTACATGCGGAGATACATTCCCAAAGTCGCCCGATGCCTGGCGAACATCGGACGCAATTTCACCGCCGAACTGGCCGACAACATCATTGGCGTCATCGTGGAGAACCTTCAGCGGATCGTGCCCAAGAAGTACCTCATTCATGCCACGGTCGACGACATCAGGGCTCTCTTCCAGGACATCGTTGCTGTCTTCGAAACGGAACCAGTTGAGGTTGATCCAGTGAAGGAGATCCACGAGGGTGTGGATTCGTGCTTGAAGTCATACGCCAAGGTAAAGGTTGCCAATAGGACTCAACGAATCGTCTTCGAGGTGACAAAGGCCCTTGTGCACCGGTTGACTATGGATGACTTCAGAGATCCAGAATCGGCGAGAATTACGGCGAGACTGTTGGCCAGGGAGTCGGTGATTATTCCGAATTGCCTGAACGTTGAAGTTCTCGTGGAACAGACCCATCAGTACGCCAAGGAGAATATGCTGAGTGCAATTACGCTCAAGATTCTGCGGGCGTTCGCTGAGGAGCTGGCGAAGGAGCTTGTGGTGCGCAAGGCTGCCGAAATACGATCCGTCCATCCGAGGGAGAAGGTTTGCAGGGATGTGCGGAGGAAGAAGAACAGATTGTAGGCCCTCTTTGCCATTGAAATTGTTAATAAATTGCTTGAGGCGAGCTTAACGGGGTTTCCTTGGTTTCCAATCGACATCGGCGTGCTAAGAGGCATTGACACATGGGAACGATGATAGTTGGGGCTCAAGCGGTGTCTGTGAGATGGCACAAGCTCCCCGTTCCGTCCACTTCCAGGAGAAACTCCACTTCACTGCATTTTCTGCAAAACCATTGAATCTCCCAACCTAACCTCAAAATCTTGTCCACCGCCGCACACTTCCCACAAAGAAAACACCAATCCACTCGCTTGTAGATTTAATTTAATTTAATTTAAGTAGGCGTACATAATAAGGCTCTAAAATGCAATGCATGGCGCGCGCACATGCTTAACGAACGAGTTAACTGCTAACACATATCTAAGCTGGAACATTGAGCTCGTTGGCGATTTGGTTGATCTTAAGCGGAAGCAGGTGGACCATCTCCTTGCACACACCGATCTCTCCGTGCAGCGACTCGGCGGCTTCCTTTCTCTTCTCGCACTCGGTGATGAACAGCTTGTAGTACTTGAGGCTGTTCCTGATGTTCTCCAGCATCAGAGCCCTGTCCGGAGTGATGATCTTGTAGTAGAGGCGTCCCAAATAGAAGTATGCAAACAGCACACCCATGGCCTCGTCGGTGGTCAGGCTGGGCTGGAGATCAATGCCGTCTTTGTCCATGTACGACGCGGCAAAGGCCTGGAAGTGCTTGATGGCCTTCGAACAGATCTGGTTTATCTTGTGCAGGTCCTGCGGAGAGGGAGTGCTGTGTGCCTTGACTAGATCCAGCTTTATGTCGAGAATGGCGTTGTAGGCAAGCCCGGCTCCATACCAGCACTCGCGGCAGATTGCCATGTAGAATGTGGGGTTGAGGAGGTTCAGAAGGTCCTCGTAGTAAGTCACCCGACGCTTGTGCATCTTCGACTGGTTGCTGGGATCCTCCTCGAAGAACGCCATGTGCTGATAGAGCTCGGCGTAGTCCTGGATGATCTTCGCATACTCCGTGGCCTCGTTTTCCGCGGTGTAGTACTCCTTGGAGAGGTCCAGCCACTTGATGATGAAGTGGTACAAGATCTTTGCGTCGTCAAACGTCAAACAGTAGTCGTGGGTGATGCGGTCCTCATACGCGGTCAGCTGAAGGCTGGGGAATTTGTATGTGTTTGGATCTATCACAAGTTTCTTCACATCTGAAAGAGGGAAGCGATTGGATCACACAAACATTCATTCAAATTTTTACCTGCAGCCAGCTTGTCGTCATCGTCATTGTAAAGTCGTTCCTTGGAGGCCGACAGCAGTGCCAGTCCGTACTTTGCCCAACATCGCGCCACGTCGGCGTAGCGGTGTTTGAAATTCTCCGTAGCAGCAGCCTTCTGCTCCTCGTTCATCTCAGGCGTAATCATCTTGGCCTCGTGCTCGCCCATGATGAGTGTGGCCGCAGCCAAATGGTGCTTGGCCTCGCGGAACATGTTCCGCTTGATGTAGTACTGCGAGAGTGTGGCTGAGTTCAGAGCGAAGTCAACGTGTTCGTACGAATTCGCATCCAGTTGCCTCCTCAGTGTCTGATGGCAGTATGCTGCCGATTTCTCCAGCTCACCGAGGTGAGAATACACCTGGGCCATGTAGAACGTGCACAGCGTGTACAAGCTCTCTAGCTCGGTGGGCCCCTTGCCCTCCTCGACCTCCTCTTTAGTGCCGAATATGTCTGTGATGGACATGGCATTCTGTTTTGTTTCCTTGAACTCCTTGTAGGCGCTCTCTGACTTCTGAAGCACCTCAAACGCCTCCTTCGACTCTTGACGATTGGAATGTATGATGCCCAGTTCATTGAGCGCCCCAACATACGAGATAATAGCCTCTGGTTTCATGCGGTACTCCTCAATGTCTTGCAGACATGTTCGCATATATTTCTCGCCGACTGAGCTCTCCTCGGTAAACACATAGATGCGACCCAAATCACGGTAGACAAACGCCAGAATTATCTTGAATGTGAACTGATTCTCGGAGTTCTCCTCCTCGCTCTGAATGCAATTCTTGAGATTCTGCATCATAGTCAACAAGAGGTCACGGGCGACATAATGCGAACGGTATGGGTCTGTCGGCGGATCGTTTTTCGACTCTTCGTTGACTAATTTAGTTGCCTTTTCATAGATTTCTTTGAAATCTGTTAGGGTCTCTTTGGAAACTACCATCTTGTGTGTGGTTTATGACTAGTTTTTATTTGGTTGGATATATGCACGAAGGTTATTGGGAAAAAATTAGATTCTTGTTGAACCGCTGATGTCAACTGTATATGAGAAAAATTCGCTGACAGTTGACAGCTGAGAGGAATTTTTTTTAATCGAAACAAAAACAAATGGTCTTGTCTTAGTGAGCAGTTGCATGGGGCAATCAGTTTTGGTGTTTAAAACGCAATTGGTTTTATTATTTTTTTTCTTGGATTTTGGAATTTGATTTTGAGTTAATATTTATTTTTAGGATATGTTCGTAGGCGACGAAATTCAGTGGCCTGTTCTCACTGAAATCTCCAGGAATATGATGGCTTCCAAAGAAGAACTGAGGCTGAGATCACCCAAGCAGTGGAACAGAACTCACCACACACGTCATTTGGAGATCCTTCAATGGGTTCCGGAGTTTACGGAGTACACTACGCTCTTTAAAGACTTAAATATATAGATAAAAGTTGTAGACTGAGACTCCAGAGCCTAGAATTACTAATGTAAAATTCCCTGTCCCGAACAAAGGTTTTGAAGGTCCTGTCAGTGAAATTTGGGGAGCGCCGTGGTCCAGATTTCTAGGTAGGTAGTTTTTTTTAAGCACTACTCTGGAGCTGGCACTGGAGTCAGACTTTTAGTCTTACACATTTAGGTCTTTGGCGAAGGTGTAGTGGGCCGCTAGAGATAACAAGAATGTCGTGTATTTCTTACAGACTTTAGGGAGCATACGCTTGGTTTGCCTATATCCTGGAGAGTCATCATCTCCGGTTGTGCTCTCGTCGTGAGATCTAAACATCGATGGAAGCCCTGACCAAGGACGCAGTCAGTCCTAGCGCAGGATCAGGTGCTGAGAGCAACTACTCTGATCCTTGTCTAGCGAGTTCATCGGCGATCTCATTTCCCATGATCCCGTGGTGGCGCAGGACCCAGACAAGTCTTTGCGGATTCAGACTACTGATCAAATACAGAGAGGACTCGCGTTCTTGAACTATCCCGGAAGTTGTTAAAGGGTGCTTAAGGACTTGTTAAGCATAGTTTGGCCGTACCACAGCAACGCAGACCCACCAGCTCATGTGTGGTTTATTCCTCACATAGAGATCAAGTGTGACCTTTCAGGCGCGTTCCAATACATTCGCCGACGATGCTCTACAGGAGATTGTGAACGAATGAAATCTTAAGGTCCAACTAGAATGGCCATACGGAAACTAAAGAGAACGGAAGCAACAGAGGGAATGCATAAAAACAATACACAAAACAATATTTCCCTCAGTTTCGTTAAGTTCGTTCACTTTTGTCTACTTACGCGGGAGCGAAATAAATCGCTCCCAACGTATGCAAATGTCAGTTCAGTTGACATCTGAATTCCCTTTAAGTTTCTATAAGCAATTATTAACACTCTGAAATTTGACGATGTTTCTTGTTACTATTCGTTTCCTTTTGACATAAGTTTAAGTTTTCGAACGACTATTAAGTTGGTACTTAACATGCAACACAGAAGTCTCCACGTTTTTGGAGATTACAAATTTCTGAACAAAAAATGTCAGACAATAGTCAAGATTGGAAGTAACACAATCCTTCCTCAACACAATCTGTCATTAAGTGTATCATTCCTTTGGTATGAATTTGAGCTGAAAATCACGCGTTCTCTTCTTCCCAAGTCAATTTATCTTGCATATGTGATGCTTCAACTAGTTTACGGTGTCGTCCATCCACAATCCTGGGTTGGTTCCCAAGGTACCTCAGTATTCCAGACAACAGAAAGTCGATGAATACGCTAAATTCTGTGCGAAAATAATTTTCATCCATATGAACCCCAATGATGAAAAGTGGTAAAAGCTCAACTACTCGCAGAAACCGTACAAGTAAGAGACTACAGGTAGAGAAATCGTGACTCATGCAAGTTGTCCATGCCTCTATGGCGAACATTAAACTGAAAGAAAAGCATCGTAGTACCATTGTCTGGCTGGAAAAAAACCAGAGACAGTTTTTTGTATAAAATATCAAAAGTTAAAAAGCTAAAATGGGTTCAGATGATAGACCTTCGACAGATTTTAGAACTCATCCTGCTGTGTTTCCATTTGTCAGTCTTGAAATAGTGCTAAAAAGACACCATTCGTCAACCACAAAACGGCAGATACAAACCTGTCACGAAACCGAATGTGATGTGAAGTCTTATTTCGAAGTCGGTGAGTTCAAGTGCAACAACCAGTGGGGTTTCGAAATTTCTTAGTTATAACTAATTTTTCGACATAACAGATTTTTCGTTATAAACGACTTTTTGTTATAAACGATATTTCGCCATAACCGATTCATCGTTATAACCGATTTTTCGTTAGAATCAAATTTTCGTTATAACCGATTTCGCTTCAACCGCTTTTACTTGCATTTATGTTAAAAATTCACCACACGAAAGGACTGTTTTGAGAATAAAATTCCTTTCTAAGCTATCCAAGGTTTCCACCGAATGTTGCATTAGATGAGTTAACAGTGAAACGAGGTATCTTCTTCGAAACATCCAACTTTTGAGTGGAATCTTATCGAGTGACAACTCACGTTGTGTATAACAGTTCAGCGTCAACGTCCACTCAGTCCATCTTCGAAATACCCCAGACAACATCCGTCCCCCCAATTCACCACACGAACTTGGAAATCACCACAAAACTAACCTACCCCTATGTTCCTCCATCAGCCACCAGTTGCATTTGCCGGCAACAAGAATCTCACCACTCTCAACATTCCCCCATCAGCTGATTCCATTTCTCTGCATTTCGAAAGTCTCTCTTCATTCACCCCCAACGGCATCGAGTCTCGTTGATTAGGGGCAACAAAACATGCTTTTTTTCAACCACTAGAGAACCAAATCAAACCAACCGTGCCCAACAGCGTACACAGCGTCGAGGGAGACCGATTTTCAACGGAAAAAAAGTATCTCAGTTCCATGGTGAGTGTGGTGCGGAATATACAAAGAATTTCGGTTTGACAAATTTTCTCTGGTTTGAGTTCGCACATTCACGAGATTTTTACGTACGAGTGGTGAATTTTGTGCGGTGGCCTTGATCTGCTGAACGGAAATTGTCCATCGGTTACAGTTAATTCTCAGTTCTGTTCCGTTTTTTAATTAGTGCGTAACAATGCAGTGCGGTGCGGTGATTCCTTAGTGTCGCGTTTATTCTTCTGTCAGCCAATCGCGAGTGCGTGAGAGGGAGGTCGTTTTGAATTAAATTTTTATAAGCGACTCACTTTGGGAACACATCCTTTATTGGATTATCGTTGTTTAATTACTCACCGAAGACAACAAATAAAAGCAAAGGCACAGAGCAAATACCGAAGGAAGAGCCAAAGAACAATATTAGAGAATGGAGCTAATTGGATTATTGCTAAATTTGGCTGCGCTAACAGGTGAGTGCGACATGGGGCGAGTGTCTCCTTCTCTCGAACACACTCCGTCTATCCGCTTTATGTAGCGGTGTTTACGGTCATTTTATGTGTTTCATTCTTTGGGTTTGTACCTTTCTTTCCAAGGTTGACTGGCTGTTTGCTTATTTGCGAGTGGGGAAAACAAACTGACAATCGAATCGATATGATTGATTGAATACACAGAACCCTTCCTGACGCTGCTCCCACTGTCCCGGCCAATTGCGCCACCACTGGGTGGTCATCTTAAACGATTGTCAGTTGAAGGAGGAATACAGCCGCAAGTAGCGATGTGTCAATAATGAATGATGATGGATTGTTTTCCTCATTGGCCACCTACCAGTTGTTATAATTTGAAGATGGATATACATCCCCAGCCTTTGTCCCGCCTCCTCCTCCCCCGGCTCATCATCTGAGTGCGACAAGTAAGATTAATTAGGACGTGGGATGATGAGGCGGAGATGGCAGAGGTTGGGCTGCGGCACACCCTTTTCATGATTGCAATTAAATGTCATGTTACAAGTGTCAGATTACAAGTGGTACATACGTAGCACTTTTTTTTCTCTCTCAAATAAAAGGGCCTAATTAGGTGTGTCTTCTTTTGCGGCGAATGGGGGTGCCATGACACTTGTCTTGAATTGAATTCCTTGCCCCTTCTTTTCAGGTTCATTAGGATGGAATTTCAAAGTTGATGCGTCAGAAACGTGGACGTCACCACTGTCAAAGGATCATGACGTTTGTCTTTGATTTGGGGAAACGTCAAAGTCGATCCATTTGCATTTTTAAATGGTTTCCATTAAAAAAATCTCTATTCTTCACTGATTTTGCTTTTGATTGACAGTTCATGGAACGAGTCCTCTTATTTACCGTTTCGGATCCTTGACGTATGACTCCCAACTCTCTCCTCTCCTTGGTCGGTGTGTGCCATGAGCCATGTACTTTGTAGTTTACCGAAACCGACCACGACTTAGGAGTAGTCAATCAATGAGTTCGAACTTCGAAGACCAGCAAAGTTGGGGGAAAACTTTCTTGATGACCAACTGAACGGTTGTTGTTTCAGTTTCAGTTTCAGTCGCCGTATCGGAATTTGGAAACTTTTGCCGTGGTTCTAGAGTTGTTGACAGTTTTGTCACTACATGCTTATTTCGAGAGTGTTACGTCTTACTTCATGGGTCACTGTCAGTTTGGAATAACTGATTATGTGTGTCGGTGACACATGTGTCACACGTGACAGTGTTATTGTTGGGTTTCTCAATAAGGGTGACGTCTTGTCATGCTCGGGTTAAGAAACTTAAATTGCATTCGATGGGGATACCTTTGAAGTACAAGTCAAACGTCAATATGTCAAATGAAAATCGATGAGTATGACACTTGACATTTTGAAACACTGTCAGTGTTTGTTCATCGGGTATAGCAGTCACTTATGGTGTGCTGATATGGTGTTGGTGTGCTGATGATGTTCCCTTGGGATTTTGATGGATACATTGAAGGATGTCTCATGACAGTAATGTTCTGAGATTTTGACAGATTTGACAGGAATTAGCTGTCAAATGAATTGTGGATGTATGGTGACGAAAACGAAAAACTAGTTCAAGCATCACTTATGCAAGATAAATGACAATGAACTTTGGAAGAAGAGAATGCATGATTCGTAGCTTATGTCGCAAGGAGCTCAAATTCTTTCCAAAGGAATGGTGCACTCTAAATGACAGACGGAGTTGAGGAAGAAGCGAAGACCAGCTTAAAGACGGACACTGGTCACTGAATTTTAAAGACGATAATTGTTTGTGGTTTACTTCCAGTCTTGACTGTTTGACATTTTTTGTTCAGAGATTGGAAATCTCCAAAAGTGGAGACTTCTGTGTAGTGTGTTAAAATTATGATCAAACGGACTTTGAAGACGAAAATTGCTTAGGTTTTACTTCCAACCTCGACTGTTGTCTGACATTTTTTGTTCAGAAGTTGGTTATCTCTTAAAAAGTGGATGCTTCTGTAATGATCAAACGGACAAAAATTGCTTGGCGTTTACTTCCAATGCCGACTGTTGTTTAACATTTTTCGTTCAGAAACTTGTAATCTCAAAATGAAAACTTAAACTTGTATAAAAGCAAACGAAAACTAATCAGAAGCATCGTCAAATTGCAAAGTCTCCATAATTGCGTATAGAAATTTAATGAGAATTCAGCTTCCAACTGACATTTGCATCCGTACAGAGCGATTCTTTTCAGCAGTCAAAAGTGAACGAACTTATCGAGACTGAACGAAGCGGTTATATTCGCTCGGTTGCTTCAGTTTTCGTAAGTTTCAGTAGTACGGTCTTTATAGTTTTTCCTTTAAAATTACAATCAATTTGCTTTATGTCATATTTCTATGAAATTGATTTCCAGTTTTTTTTACATGAACAATTTGGTTGGTACAGAAGTGAAGTTACTGCGCACATCGCTGCACTTCTTTGACTACTGAACTATTGAAACTGTCTTTCGAAGCCAAATCGGAATGACGCATTTGGTCGGTCGCGCTTTGATTATTTAAGTGCATGCATTCATAGCGGTTAAATTGATATGTACCCTTGTTTATAAGGTCGCGAGTGGACAGTCACATCGTAGAGGCAAACTTCACGCATGAGTTAGAGTTATTCTTTATTATGTCTCCACTTTGACATTTCCTATGATTTTATGTATTTATTTGACAGTATCCAACATAAATTAGAAAATGAAGCGGTTCAACATTTTTAAAAAATTTCAAAGAGGGGCCTTAATGAAAGCGTCATTTCGATCAAGAGTCAATTTTTTTGAAAATTCAATTTCTGTCAAAAAATTATTTCTCCACTTTGACACTTTGAAATAATATTAATAATAATAATAATAATAATGGCGGCGATACAGTCCGAGGTGTCAAAAATGTACTAAAAAAGTGTAAATTTTCTGTCAAAAATGTACTAAACTCAATCTAACCTCTAACTAACTCTAGCTTGTCGTGTTTTATTGGGGGTTAGGCTTAAAAATTAGGCTCAGCTTGCCGATGTCGTTTAGTCCCGGTTCGCTCAAAAATCACTTTGTTCAGAATTATGTCAAAATCAAGTCACTCTTTGCAGCCGTAGACTTTTATAGCACTTGAAAAAAGAGTGATATAGAAGTTGCTATCTCGTGAAAGGACTGGGAAACGTATTACAGTTTGAACGCAGTCATTTGTGCAACAGAAAGTTGCTTTTCATAAGCAGCTTGTAATTTCATAAGCCCTTTCAGGAGATTATATTTATGACAAGAATGATTTACTGAAAGAGATAATTTTCATTCATTGACTTGGCAGATTCCGAAACGCATCTTTGTTTGTTGCATTTTGGTACTCCGACGAGCACTTGATGAGTTTACTATAAATTGACTTAAGATTGAATTCTTTAGAGCTCAATAAAAGGAAACTATCAATCATGCACCATGACATCGTTAACTCCTTTAAGTGGCTTCTTGCTTGATAGTTCTTTTAAAGAGCTATTAATCTGTTCGCCTTCTTCGGCACACCTTCTCCTTCACCGCCTTTGGTTCAAACTCGGAATTGGTTTGATTTCACGTGTGCAATTTTATGATGAACTCCTTGAAATTGATACAGTTTCTCTTAAACTGACACAAAGTTAAGTGCGAATGTCTAAAGTTGATAGACACCGCTCAAGTAGGAATATACTTCTGCTGCTGCTTCATCCAACTTCGAAATAAGTTTTAAACAAGTTTCATGATGACACCCACCGCTTTGACAGGAACTTTAAAAATGAATACAACATCTGGTGAGATATGTGCACAAGATGCCTGGAGGAAATTTTTGCAACAATTGCAGTTTCAGCATCGCTGTAATTAAGTCAGTTAGAGTCTTATATATTTCGAATGGTTTAATCTCGTCTTTTTAAGGGTATGGTTTGCATTTCAGTTTTTTTTTCCGGAGGGTTTTTGAAGCGCTATATATTCCAGGAGATCATACAAGTTATCCCCCTTTTTGCCCTACCCATGGTGCCGCACTTCCTAAATAGCGGTAATTTCTGCTACATACCAGTTTAGAGCCTTCGTATATGACCTCTAAAGGGATCTCACATTCCACGTGCAGAACCAAAAATCGTTGCCCAATTTTGGATACCTGGGGTCGTCAACAATTATTCCGCCCACATCTACCTCTAGCGCCACCTAAAAAAAATAGGCTTCATCCTGGATTAACGAAAATGCAAAAACGAGTGGATGGCGCAGTTGGTTAAGTGCCTGCCCCAAGTTGGAGGGGTTCCCGGTTCGAATCCCAGTGAAATCGAATCTGGTCCAGTCACCATTTGCCGTTGGGATCAAATTAACGGCACTGGAGTGGGTTGCCACCTGGCAGTACAATGGACCAGTTTTGAGTCTGAGTGGTCCAGGAGTGTTTCAAAAAAATCCTCCAAAAAAAAAAACTTGAAGTTATAGCTGCCCATTGTGATGTTCTGGCCAAGTCGTCGATGCAGTGTGTTCTTTCTCGAAGACAGCATTTTGTGTGTTTTTCCTTGCTTTCCCATTCGTGTTATGCGTGCTATTGTTCTCTCACGAGTAGAGAGACCTACAGTTTAATGCCGACTCCGAACGGCGAGGTAGAGAAGCTTTTTCTAGACAGTTATACTCTTTGAGCATTGTCAGTGAATCGAAAGAGGTGGAGCCGTGAACAAATTTTTTTTTTTTGAAAAATTGTTTGTTTGAACTTGGATTCGAACCTAGACAGTGAAAGTCTAATGCGCATGGGTCGACGCACGAACCCACACGGCCTCGTCGCCCTTCGGCTTGGTTTATAATGTAAAAATCAATTGGACGGAGGGTTAGAACGATTTCAAAATCTTTTGCATTTTTCTCCCATTCAATATGACGCTGCCGAAAGGGCAAAATAATTTTCTTTAATTCTTTGATTCTTTCAATAAAAATGGCTTAATAGTCAATTGACAAAGTTGACAGGGACCTCAACTAAAAAAATTTGACACAGCACCAGCTCAAGATGCAAGTTGGTTGAGGATCGGGTACACCCTATACCACCATACAAAGAAGAAGAAGAATTCAGTTGAAACAAAAATACCTGTGCTTCTAAATTGAATGCAGAAATGCACTTGTAACGAAGGTCCAGCAGATGACCAATTCTGTAATCTTTGCCTTAGATTACTTTATTACTTAAAAAAGATTGAATTGTGTATTGTTCTTCCATTTTTAATATTTTTCTTCAAAAACTGTAGGCAACTCTTAGTCATTCAAAGATTACGACTCACAAATTTTAACTTTATAATATAATACAGAAACAATCAAATCCACTTTCAAATATTTAATTTAAACCAATTGTTAATTTCTTATCTAGAAAGATGTCAGTAAAATGTTGCATAAGATTAAGAGAAAAACTTGTTTGCACTTGTAATGGACACAAATCCCATTTCAAGTGGCATCTCGTATCACAAACTGTGACATGCTTAAGCTAGGCACTCATTTCTTCTTCATTTAAACTTACGAGAGATGTTACATCATCAATCTGTCATCTTCATCTAAATTCAAATCCCCAAGTGAACACTTTTCAGTGAGTGACGCAGTGACAAGTTTTAGATTCATTCTGGGATTAGTAGAAAAAAAGATAACCAGTGTTTGTTCTTGAATTTTGCTTCTTTACGGTATAAAGTGACGTTATACAAAAAACCTACTGTTACACATTTTCGCAAACAAGATTACATTTGTAGTCAGTTCTTTCCGAAAACATAAGCATTTTGGGGAAGAGATGTGAAGTCTAATGTTACAGATGGAACAACTAGACTTTCACTTAAACTGTCAAACGTGAGTGACGTCCTACAGATTTCAACTTCGGTTTTATTTATTTATTTGACAGCTTCCAACATAAACTAGAAAATGAAGCGGTTCAACATTTTTGACATATCAAAGAGGGGCCGTAATGAAAGCCTCATTTCGATCTAGAGATTTCAGGCTCAATTTTTTTGACAGAAAATGTACTAAATTCACTTTCTGTCAAAAAATTATCTCTCCACTTTGACACTTTGACATTATAATAATAATTATAATAATAATGGCGGCGTTACAGTCCGAGGTGGACCTGGGCCTAGCTTGTCAGACGCCCTCTGTCAAAAATGTACTAAAAAAGAGTAAATTTTCTGTCAAAAATGTACTAAACTAAATCTAACCTCGAACAAACTTGTCGTGTTTTATTGGGGGTTAGGTTTAAAAATAAGGGTTCAGCTTGCCGGTGTGGTTTGGTCCCGTCAAAAAGCATTTTGTTCAGAAACATGTCAAAATCAAGTCTCTTTTTGCAGCCGTTGACATTTATGGCACTTGACAAAAGACTGATATAGAAGATTCTATCTCATGAAAGGACTGGGAAACGTATTATAGTTTGAACGCACTCATTTGTGCAACAGAAGGCTGCTTAACGATGCAATTTCATAAGCCCTTTCAGAAGATTCGATTTAAGACAAGAATGATCTACTGAAAGAGATAATTTTCATTCATTGACCTCGAGTCTTGGCCAGATTCCGAAACGCTCTTTGTTTGTTGCATTCTGTTGCTCCGAAGAGCAATGATCAAGTCATTGCATGAAGAGTGAGTGATGTCCTACAGATTTCAACAGAAGTCCATCCAGGCTATTTCCTCGATTTTCTGTGAAACTTTGACATGCATAGTAAATCCGTACACCAATTTACTGTCGCATCTATCTGCAGCTCCTCCGGCAAAAGCATGTATCTCTGACACAACTCAAAACGATTAAAGGGCACAAAATAAATCCCTATCCCATGAATCATCATAAACCAGACGATACACAGATACGCTCGTCTATTTTCCGACTTCCAGCAACTTCATCCCCTGATTGCGATTAATTGATTCAAGCACAGTCCTCGGCAACGCCAAAGCCGAATGAAACACTCTTCCTAACCCTCATCACGATGTGTCGTCCCTAAAGAGACATCACCAACTATTCAAATACAGAGTCCTCCCTTTGCATGTACCATGGGAATTTCTAAATCAAAACACGCTCACTCCCGCTCGGTCTAGACACCCAGCGCATATGTGGGCAGCCTTTAAGAGGCAGCACACAGCATCCCAGACACGCTCGCCCTGCGCAAGTTTTGTCCTTTCAACCACCATCCCGACCAGACCAACATGCGGTTGCAACATATCCGGCTCATGTAGCCGACCGAACGCAAACTTTGCAATACGACCGCAAATTAACACCAAGCGCTAATTTCAAAAAACCATCCCTAAGCCCGTCCAGCTTCCCACCACTGCCCAGCCAGCTGTCACTCACCCATCCGTGGCATCGTTCCTCTTGCAGCGTGCTCCTCGTTCTCTGCGAGTTCATGTTTAATTGAAAAAGGTCAGCACTCAAGAGGAGCGGTTCCCCTGCCCGCTTTCGCGCGATAGACTGCGCGCAGTGCTCCACGCTTGACAGAGGCCACAGCGCGCGTTATTGTCGCGGACGATGACAGAGCACAGTGCACCACAATGTGACATTGTTCCAGTTCTCTGTATCTAGCGTTTTTTATGCCTTTCCGTCCCCCCCTTTCTCTCTCTCTCTCGCGCGCAAATCAACTTCCAACGAAATAAATACGAAGAGTTGGTTGGCGATGGTAGCGTGCTCGGCGGGCGACGGCGCAGACAGCGGTGGGTCAGTGGATAATCTGCAAAAAATGTCCACACTGAGTGCGTGGTGCTGGGCACTTGGACACACTCATGCTATAGTGGTGCTTCCGCCCCCAGTGCATACTTTAAGCTCATTTCCGTGAGGTCTCCTCTGCATCTATGTCCAAATAGTTGGGCGTCCCCACGTCGCCGCCGAGCTCCCCCTCAGCGTCCACAAGTACGTGCATGTGGCCGTGCCACTGGTATTTTCTGCTGAAAGATAATCCGGTTAACTGCTAGTGGCACATACATTTAGATCAAATATTTATTGTGGACCGTTTTCAAGGGTTATGGCAGAGCGGCGCTGGTCCGAGGCAGCGGCCTTCCGATTGGGGAAGTTTATTTGCGAAGTCTTGCATAAAGCTCGTCAGCTCGGCATGAACATGGAATGCGCATTCGGATGCATTTGTATGCAACTGACGTTGGCAGCGCCGCTATCTGTGGCCCCTCTTCGAGTGGAGTCCGGGGCTCCTGATGGCCGGCGTAAATCCTTGCCGGTTTGGGAAGTGAAACGAATACTCGGGATGACCTGTAAATATCTAAAGTGATTGAATTGGATTAATTATTCAATTTGGGGATTGTGTGTGCAGGCGATTGGAGCGTTTACGTCGGTGCTTGGGCTCCGAGTTCACTTTTATGGGCATTCACAGCGATGGTGTTCATGGGCCATAACCTTGATGGGAGGGGTTAGTCCTTAACGACCGGCGACACACGAGCGCGCAGACCATGATGGGAAGGATAATTCTCAAAAACAAGGCTGACGGGGTGTCCTGTCTCTTGGACTAGGTTGGATATTCGGCGTTCTGCTTCGTTGGCAGAGGTCGTGTTCTCCAGCAGTCTTTTTGGTTATTGTCTCATGCTTTTATTGCAGACACGGACACGAATTTGCATGTTGAGTGTGTTCTTTTGGGGGTCTTCCAATTTTCTCCCTAAATGAAGACGCATAAAATGGCGATGAAATCTCAAAAGTACACATTTTTGTTTTCATTTTGAGTTTATTTTATGGGGCTTATGTTTTTAGGTGTTATCTGTCATTTTATATCTGAGGGGTACTTTTTAACACTTTCCGAGCAAGTGAACCAGTGTTGATATTGAAAGCATTAATTCGCGCTTGTTTGTGGACAAAGACCAGGGATTCAGTACGTCTAATGACTTTGCATCGAAGCAAAGTCCGGACTAAAGCCTCAATTCGTAGTGTTAACTTCGAGCTATTTCTGGCTGTCAGAATGGAAAATTTGGCATTTTTATATGTTACCGAGTTCAGGGCTAGTTCAGGTTATTGACTAGTTATGTGTCACCACATGGTCATAAACCGGGTAAAACTAGCTACTTCTAAAACGAGTGGAACCGAGTTTTTTTTTTTTTTCAAGCTCTGCACTGGAGCACTCAGACTAAAAGATGGTCCATTGTACTGCCAGGTAGCAACCTACTCCAGTGCAGTTAATTGGATCCCAACGGCAAATGGCGACTAGACCAGATTCGATTTCGCTGGGATTCGAACCTGGGACCCCTCTAACTTGGGGCAGGCACTTAACCAACTGCGCCATCAGAACCGAGTTACACTCGCATTTTTATCAAACCAAGCTTGCAATACGAGATGCGACATGTTTGACTTTCGACTCTGTTTGAAAACGTTATTTTTCGGTCGCTTTTCGGTTTGTTAAAATAAGTGGCAGGGTAGGCCATCTAGTGTTTTTTTTTAAATCATAGGTTATGTTAACACTGACAGCTGTCTCTCGCTCGAAATCTTGACAGAAAGTCAGTATCATACCCCCGCGGAACGAAATGAGTCGCTTTACGCTTGAACAACGTTGGGAAGTATTGAAAACTTATTTCCAAAGTGAGTGGTGGGTAGCCCAAACAGTGGGTTTTTTGAAAAGAAGTTTTGGCAGAAATAATGCACCCATCGCAACGGTGCCGTAAAGCCGAATTCAAAAATTCGGCGTTATTTCACGGCACGCCATAGCCGTGTGGGTTCGTGCATCAACTCATGCGCATTAGACTTTCATAGTCTAGGTTCGAATCCAAGTTCAGACAAAGAATTTTTCAAAAAAAAATTGTTCGCGGCTCCACCTCTTTCGAGTCACTGACAATGCTCAAAAAGTGTAACTGTCTAGAAAAAGCTTCTCAATCTCGCCGTTTGGTGTAGGCATTAAACTGTAGGTCCCCTCAACTCATCAGAGAACAATAGCACGCACAACACGAATGGTTGCTGAGAAGCTAGGCCCAAGTCCACCTCGGACTGTAACGCAGCTATTATTATTATTATTATTATTATTTCACGGCCAACATTTCATAAAGTGAAATAACGCCAAAATTCAAAATTCGGCGTTATTTCACAGCACCTTCGCGATGGGTGCTTCATTTCTGCCAAAGATTTTTTATCAAAAAACCCACCCGAATTTTTAATTCGGCTTAATTTCACTCTACTTTATTTCACGGCACCAATCGCGACTGGTGTGCGCAAGTTTGTGCAAAAAGTTCGTGAGATTGGTATGCTGGTGGACAACACTCATCCCGTCCCCGTCGTCGTACCGCACAGATGAGAATGTGGCTGCTGTGGCCGAGGGTGTGAGACTCAATTCACGAACATCAACTCGCCATCGATCTCAACAGCTCAACATTTCACGCCCTAGCCTGAGGAGAATTCTGCACAAAGATCGCGGATTATTCGCTTACAAGGTCCAACTGACTCAGCAATCAAAGACGCGCGACCATCCGCTTCGTTATCGCTTCGCAGTTTGGGCCTTAGAGCAGCTTGGATTGGACAACGATTTTGGGCGAAAAATCATCTTTTCTGACGAGGCGCATTTTCATCCCGGCGGCTACGTTAACAAACAAAATTGCCACATGGCCACATGGTTCGGTAAACTCGGACGTTATTGTCGAGAAGCCAATGCATTTACAGAGAGTCACAGTTTGGTGCGGATTGTGGAGTAGTGGCATCATTGGATCATTTTTCTTCGAAAATGAGACTGGGAACAACCTTTCGGTCAACGCTGGGCTTTACAGAGGAAAGTTAACTGACTTTCTTTTATTGAAATTGAAGACATGGATTTGGACGACCTCTGGTTCATGCAGGATGGCGCGCCATGCCACACAGCCCATGCCACAATCGATCTATTGCGCACCAAATTCCCAAATCGTGTTATCAGCCGTCTTGGCGATGTCAATTGGCCGCCTCAGAGCTATTATTTGACCCCTTGGGACTTTTTTTTGTTCAGAACCGTGAAGGACCGATATTATGCCAACAATCCGGAAGCGATTCAAGCACTTAAGGTCAATATCATCGAAGCAATCCGTGAGCAGACCGAAACAAGGTCTTGGAAAATTGGGGTGACAGAATGCGCTACTGCGTGGGCGCCGTGGCCGTGTGGGTTCGTGCTTCGACCCATGCGCATTAGACTTTCACAATCTAGGTTCGAATCCAAGATCAGACAAACAATTTTTCAAAAAAAATTGTTCACGGCTCCACCTCTTTCGAGTCACTGACAATGCTCAAAGAGTATAACTGTCCAGAAAAAGCTTCTCAATCTCGCCGTTCGGAGTCGGCATTAAACTGTAGGTCCCCTTAACTCATCAGAGAACAATAGCACGCACAACACGAGTGGTTCCTGAGAAGCTGGGCCCAGGTCCACCTCGGACTGTATTATTATTATGAATGCGCTACTGCCGAGATCAAACTCAAAATTGCCAATCGGTGTTTCTTTGGGCTCAAGAGGCAAATATCGATGCTAACTTTGTACAAAATATTGATCAGCCCAGACTTGCTCTAAGGCGCAGAGGAATGGACAATATCCAAAGCGGATGACTAACACTTTGTCTTTTCCAGAAAAGACTACACTTCGGTCCTGCGCTGATGGTGGTTGGAGGACACCATAAGATGTACGAACTCTACAGCGACATAAATCCAGCCAGTGGATCTACGCATAAAATGCCCATAGCCCATTAACTACGTAGATCCAATGTGGTGGCAGCTTCATAAAAGGCACTGCTTCAAGGAGTATACCCCATGAAGGAGTGTTTTTGCCCCTGTTAGGAATCCTAGTCATCAACGAGGTTTGCGAAGAGCCTAGAGAGTCGGGAGCAAATGCAATAGCTTACACCGAAGTCGTGGTGTTAATTACCCGACTGCTCCCGACTATCAATCGGTAGAGATGGACTTAAAAATGTGGCCTGAGTCTCAAACCTCTAAAGGCAGAGTTGGTGTTAGTCTCCAACAAAAGATTCATTCCACAGTACATAATCATAATAATAATAATAATGGCGGCGCTACAGTTCGAGGTGGACTTGGGCATACCATCTCAGAAACCACTCGTGTTGTGCATGCTATTGTTCTCTCACGAGTGGAGGGCACCTACAGTTTAATGCCGACTCCGAACGGCGGGATTGAGGAGCTTTTTCTAAACAGTTATTCTCTTTGAGCATTGTCAGTGACTCGAAAGAGGTGGAGCCGTGAAAAAATGTTTGGTGTTTTTTCGGGAATCGAACCGATAACATCGAGCGTAGGAGTCGACGCACCTACCCACTACGCCACGGCGCCCACTTCATTCCATTCCACTCCATTCCACAGTTCATACTCTCAATAATTGAGGGCACCACCCTGTGCAAAATATCAGGGTATTATTCTGGACAAGAAACTGAGTTGAAAGCCCAATGTCAGTGAACATGATCAGATCCCTGATCAGAAGTTCTTTGTCTTTGTTGAGGAAGTGTTCAAAATTGTTCCTCTCTTTCTTATCATATTTCCTTAAAATGCTCTTTTATCTTGCGCCCATTGGAAGAAAGCGCTCGCAAGACGAAAATGTATTCTACATACAAAAGTCTAGCTCTTCAAATAAAGACTTTGGACCGAAATTGTTTTCAAAATATAGAAATTAACCAAATTGCCTTAATTTCTAAATGGCTGCGTTCAGGGCGGTCTTCTTTTGTCTCCTTTTTCTTATTTTCTCTGTTTTTCCAGCACGGTCTGTCCAATCTCAACTGAGTGACGTTTTGTTTGACACTAGGGAAGATTTGAAAAAAAGAAAAGTAATCCGAACAAAGCCCAGCAACAAATTACGGTCAACGTCTCTGTTGAAAGTCAGTAAGCATCGAATGGTCGACCCACACAGAAAATTGTTGGAGGCAATTTACTTCAAGGTTGCCTGAACATACCCACCGCCTGGAAGGATACACCATCCGATTCCCATGGATTTGTGGAGCCACAATAAGCTCCATACAAGTTTATGGAAAACTGTGCCACCGACCACGACAATCACTCCTGTTCCCTTGATCCGCACCGAACAAAAAATAAACAAATAGCCATATTCCCGCAGCATGAGAGGAGAGAGCTTTATTTCCATAAATGATGGATTGCCGGGGCAAATGAAGATAAATGTATCCAAACTCCGAAAGTAATCATGTCTACTTTGCTGTCGTTGTCAGTGTCACTGGATTCCATTATCACAACGCACACAAGCCGAGCAACTCATAAACACTGCAACAAGGACTCAAAAACCAATTCCCGTCCAAATGAAGAAACCAAAAGCCACCACCGCGTCCCATGACCCATCGGAGGATTACATTATGATTGATGCTTCTCTGCGTGCCCAAGGCTGACAAATACAATATATTCCCCAATATCCTGTGTGCACGTCAGGAAGGATAACAAATTTCACACCCTGCGCCGTGCGTATCTGCGGCGCGGACCGGAAAACCACACAGGAAATATGATTTTGTTGAGTAATCCGAGTAATTATCCATTATTCGGTCGGCGATATCAGATGCCGGCCCGGAAACCCCAAACCGAACCATCTTCAGTGAGAGGCAACCCGCTGGAAATTAGTCCGAACGGAACTACCTAGGATTTAATTAAATCTAGGCAAATATTCGATTTTTAATTCCACTCCCTTTCAGTCCGCAGTCCACGCCAAGAGTGCTGACTCAAAATGCAATTAACTAATTCCAAATTCACGGCACTGAACACACTCATTTGTGGGGATTCGAAATTCAATTGAGTCCTCCTCCGGGCATCAGCTCCGGCACCGGCACCGGCAACGGTACCGGGCCGTGTTCATTTGTTTAGTTCAACTTCCCTATCTGTGGGAATTTATTAGTTAAATAGTAAATCATTCGGCAGGAAGTCAATTTACATATTTCCGCGCTCACAAACGCCGGCCATCGCCACCGCCTCCGCGGCCGCCGCCACCACCGCCGCTTCATTCACCACTGCGGCGCAAAATTCATTCAATTATCCCGCCCGATTTAAGGTGGAGGTCCCTCCGAACCGACCCTCTGAACGTGCCCATCCGCCATTGTCGCAAAACGTCGCCGTGAATGCAAATGCCGAATAAATTTTAATTCGAAAACATTTATTCATAACGATATTTAAACTCGCCTTTTTTCGTTTTATCCCGAACGTCACAGATTTTCCGAGTTGGAAAACCGGTCGGTTTCAAACGGTACCAGCGGTGGTTATGTACAGTTTGCTGGCCGATTGCCTGCGTTAAGATTGACGGTGCAGCACAGTGGAGTGCACTCGAGCGCCGAGAGTGGTGTGGCTGCCTGACCATAATTAACAATAAAAATACAAATCAAGTCATGCATCGTTAAAGCAATAAAATATGCAAGAGTAAGCATATTTCGAATCTTTTTTTTTTTCATTTTTCATTTTTTTTGTTGCTTTGCTTTGTGCAAAATTCGCTCAGATTTACTGGTGAAATGGCCGCAGAAAATTCGAACGCAGGAATTTCTGCTCGTGTTTGCTTTGTTTTGCTGGGGGGAATGTGGGAACTTTCGGCGCGGAGCTGGCTTATTTTAATTGATGCGCTGCAATGTGTCGAGTGAATTTTAGTTTCAGTTTTCTCTTAATTACTTTTTAAAAGTGGACTTATTACATTTTGATGAGAGCATCGTTAAAGGGTATCGAAGTCAATGTGTTGGAAAATGGGTCTGAATGCATTCGTTCGAAAAATAAAATGAAAAGTGTTGCTTTCATTATAAAAATTGACACATTTTTTTTGCGTGAAATGCTATTTTTTTCCAAATGGTTAGTGACAAAATGCTTGTGAAGCTTAATTCAACTGGACCACGGCGTAAGCTTGAGGATTAAGTAGAGAAGGAGGAGCTTTTTTGTCAATCTGGAGCTTAGTAGTAGGGAAACTGACAGCAACCTGTCAAAGTCAGGTCATCAAAAAAGTCAACTTTCAAAAGGTATTCTCGAAGACGATCTCCGCAAATTGGACCTATAGCGTTAAATCACATGACCGAGGTGATCATTCGACAAGGGCCATGTTGATTTGGAGAGAAAGACAAATAAGAACAACTTGTATTTTTGAGAAGTTTTATTTCCTATAAGGAGTTAATTTTAATATAGCATAATTATAAAGAAAGGATCATTTTTTTACTCACGCTTTTGTACCTCTCCTACCGGTCACATTTTCAGTCTCAATGAGCAATGAACAAAGATGGCGTTTTTTAAAGATTTAATGACTTCCTTTCGAATTGCCAATAGAGAGCGCTGCTTTCGCTTTAGAGTTGAAAACGATATGACACTTGGTAGGAGTGCGTTCAAAGCGTTTGCAATTTCGAGCAAATGAAAATAAGAAATATTAAATCCATGCAATGTCTTCGACTCTGAGCCTGTGGGACAACGTAACAGAGGACGCCCACGTCCAAGGTGGCGCACACAAGTCGAGGAGGGACTCGGCCGGCTTGGTGTGCGAAACTGGAGATAGCTGGCGAAAGATCGTGCTGGCTGGAGAGGCATGTTGACTGAGGCCCAGGTCCACCTCGGACTGTAGAGAAGAAGAAGAAGAAAGTTAAATAACACAACATTATTTTTCATAAAGTGAAATAATGCTAAAATTCAAAATTCGGCGTTATTTCACGGTAACGTCGCGGTGGTGCTTAATTTCTGACAAAACTTATTTTCAAAAAACGCACTGTTTGGGCTACCCAGCACTCACTTTGGAAATAAGTTTTTAATATTTCTCAACTTTGTTGAAGCGTAAAGCGACTCATTTCGTTCCGCGGAGGTATGATACTGACTTTCTGTCAAGATTTTGAGCGGGAAGTGTCAGTGTCAGTGTCAAAATAACCTATGATTTTAAAAAAAATCACTAGATGGCCCAGCCTGTACTTTCTTTTGCCCCCATTTACCGCCAGACTCTCTTTAGCTGCTTCTATTTCAATGACAGCAAACGCCGTATTGACGACTCGCTATGTTCGATCACTTTACTTAAAAGTTAACAGAGTATACTAGTTGTCCTGACTTTTGGAAGATCGTACCTCTTGAGCTGACCAGTGAGTTCTGCACAATTTTCTTAAGGACTGTATAAAGAAACTCACATGATAGTGCGTTGACTTGCTTGAAAACCTTTCTGGACATTGAAAGGGTCGGTGAGTTCGTTACTCACCTCAACAGAGCAACGAGAGCTCTCCATCGTAATCCTGCTCAGTCTGACGAGAGAGACGAGAGACCGGGTCGTGTGGAGCGAGCAGCCTCGTTTAATGAGGGGACAATGTGATTAAACGAGGGTAACTCCTTGCCGCCGCCGTAATCGGGAGTAGTGTCATACAGAACGACTGGATTCTGGCAGTTAGTAGCATTTATAATTTTTTAGTTTGGCAAGAACGACAAAATTGGACATGGCGCAAAACTTGAGCTATCTCGAAATAGTAACAACAGGAAAAATTACATGTTAACTGACGTCAACTACCTCAAGTGATGTAATTTTTACACCTGGGAGTCTCTGTCGTTGGACGAAATGATTCTCGCATCAAAAGCATTTTCCTGACTGCTGCATGGTCAATTGCTCTGAATGTCATAGAGGACATCATCCTCTGTCTGAAATGAACTCTGTCACACACGATGATGTATCCGACTTGATCCTCTCTCACGTCTCGTGCGGAAAGTAAATTAAGTAGTTACCCTCAACACAAAACAAAATCTCAAACAAACTCGGAAAGTGCCCTGCAATCCCATTCAAACGAAAGTTTCGCACTCCCTTCTCTTCGGCAAACCACAACAGAGCACCTCACCAACTGCCCTCCCAAATGTCTCAAAACAAAACTCTGACTAGTCAAACAAACGAGAACACCTGCTGGGCAACACATGTAAACAGATACCCCCATTCATTCGCAACTGTCACTGAAATCTATGCGTTCCACTTAGATAACAAAGCCCAGCACCACCACCGCCACCGACAAGCGCTCGACAAAGTGGACACATCCACAAAAACCATTCCCCATTGTGCGTTAATTTAATTCGCCCCCCAATCCGTGCGGCAGTCCCCTCGTGGGAGCCTCTTCAGCAATCATGCGAATTATCTACTCCGCCGAAATATGTATCTCTCCTGTTGCAGACTCGCTCGCTCAGATTCCCTCCTCGACACACACGCAGCGGAAAAAAAAATAATTTCCCGAGCCCCAAATGTAATTTCCAGTCGATATCACCGATGATGCCCCACCCACTCAACCGGGGTCTGCCATTCGGGACGTGTTCAAATCACAAACTCCGGGCCCCATGGTCAGTGGGCGAGTGTAGCATAAATTGGATTTACCGGGCGCATCGATTCAATGGCCACATGCACTCGCAGCGCAGGCCGGACCTTCGCGTGGTTTCCCCGCGGTAAATGAGGTTAGGTTGACAAACATAAACACTTCGCCGGGGCTTAGGTCGAGTTGGATGCACAATAGAGGCCGGCCGGCCGGCGGGAATGACAAAAATGTGGATCCACCACCCTCCCCCACACAAAAAATGAGAAGAAACAATTCCAATCGCTTGTTCACTGAAATTGCTTCATTTGTTTTAATTTGTATCTGTGCGCTGCACAAACCACCGACACGTACGGCAGTCGCACATCACCCCCAGCAGGAGATGCGAGCGCTAAAGGTCTCGCTTAATTAACTCCCATTTGGTCCCTATGCCGGCCGGTCGGTCGCCGGCGCACCGTGCTGTCCCGGCTAGCGTTCATTTAATTAGTGACATTTCGAGTTATCGTGCTTTAATTAAATTTCCTTTCAGTGTCAAAGTGCAGATACGTCATATCGTCGTCGTCGCCGTCGCCATCGCCGTCATTCAGACATGTGCTGCGCTGCGATGCACTGCAAAACTTTGTGTCGTGGTGATCTTGGTCCCGTCCGCGTGTGTGCTCGGGCGACGACGGGATGCCAACCTAATTGAGATGGATGGCCTGTAATAGCTCCCATCGGAGAGTTGTAAAAACTTTCAAACTTAATATTTTAATTGGCTTACATACTTTAATCAACAGCGGTTTTGTGGACGGCGGCGTGGTGGCGGTGTGGGGCTTTCAACGCGAGGATTAGGAGCATAAAGCCGATAATGGGAATATAAAATGGCTTTTAAGCGGGGAGCTTAAATAATTCGTTTTTACAATCGTCCCGATGGAGCGCCGAAGAGAGCGAGTCGTGTGGAGCGAGCGGCCTCGTTTAATGAGGGGAAAATGTGATTAAACGAGGGTTCCTCCTTGCCGCCGCCGTAATCGGGAGTAATGTCACGCAGAACGACTGTATTCCGGCAGTTAGTGGGTAGCATTTATAATTTTACCACTGCACCCGGCGGTGGGGAGGTCGACCATAACTTTATTTATGCATAACCCTTTGGTCTCTTTATGAGTTCCAGGAAAATCAAAACCACTTTCGGTTGGTTAGCATTTCAAAGTAACCGAGCGTCTTTGAGCAGGAGCTACTTAAATCTTTCGAGGAAGTGGGGGGATGTAGCTTTGACTTTGTAACCAGTCGTGGGTCCCTTTCAAATTATGGGTTGTATCTTTGCACTTAGTGAACGGCGGTGTTGCCAGCAGGGAGAGGTGCGCGTTAAATGTTGTATCATGTGGTGTGGTTTTAAGAGCTCGGGAGAGAATTGATGGGCATTTTGTTGGCGATTTATACGCCATTTGCACTTGGCTTGTAAAAAATTGAATGCTTATGTGGGGTGTATTATTGTAGTCGTTATTTGCTCTTTTATCTGGTTGGCAATGCTGCCTCAGGGTGTTCGGTTTTTGCTTCAGAATGTTATATTTTTCTCTATGGCTTAGAGCTAGGGATCAGAGTCACTGGGCGATCAATGACACAGGGTGTTTCTCAACTACTTTTTATTTGAATCTGGCAACATTTAGACGGATTTTAGTTAATTCCACAGCTGATGGCATTTTTTTGTTCCGAAAATCACTATGCAACAACTTAGGCCGGTGGGCGCCGTGGCGTTGTGGGTAGGTGCGTCGACTCCTCCTCCTCGATGTTCTCGGTTCAATTCCTGAAAAAAACACCAACAATTTTTTAACGGCTCCATTTCTATAGAGTCGCTGACAAATCTCAAAGAGCATAACTGTCTAAGAAAAGCTTCTCAATCTCGCCGTTCGGAGTCGGCATTAAACTGTAGGTCCCCTCCACTGGTGAGAGAACAATAGAACGCATAACTCGAGTGGTTGCTGAGAAGCTAGGCCCAAGTGCACCTCGGACTGTAGCGCCGCCATTATTATTATTATAACAACTTAGGCCCGATCTTTTTCTACTTCGGCTGGTAGCACAATTCAGGAGGAGACTGAACGACTAACTTTACGGGCTCAACGATGAACTTTGCAAGCTGCATGGCGAGATCGATCTGATCAAATTTCAATTTATTTCAATTTCAATGAGGTGAGGTTATGTAGAGTGAACACCAATGCTTCGGCCTGAAAAATCTTCGACACCAACCCCCGGGGACAATGCCGCAAAGGAATGCCACGCCTCCGGTGCCGTTCACAGGGGTGCTGTGAAATAACGCCGAGTGAAATAACGTCGACTTTTGGAATTCGGCGTTGTTTCACTTTATGAAAGCGAAATGACGCCGAATTTCCATTTTCGGTATTATTTCACTTTGCTAAAGCAATAACGCCAAGTCGGCCTTACTTCACTTTGCTGAAGTGTGAAGTGAAATAAGGTCGACTCGGCGTTTATTGCTTTAGTCGGCTTTTTTTCACTTCACACTTTAGCAAAGTGAAATAAGCAAATAAGCAAAGTGAAACTCGGGGTTATTGCTTTAGCAAAGTGAAATAATACCGAAAATGGAAATTCGGCGTTATTTCGCCTTTATTTCAACGCAGATTCGTTGTTATTTCACTTTCACTCGGCGTTATTTCACGGCACCGTTCACAGCTGAAAAGAACCTCAGTCAGCTGATCATGCGTAACTGAAGGCACGCGGTGTTAAATGGAGAAAGCTTGTTGACTGAGTCCCAGGTTCCGCCTGGACTTAAGCGGCAGCCGAAGAAGAAGTGGTGGTACAAGTCGGAATGGACTGGCTCTTTCTTTTTCACGAGTGAAAGTGAACTCAACTTTTATGTCCCGACTCTCAACGGCAAAGTTTTGAGAAGCCACTAAATGTCTTCAGAGGTCGCATGAAAATGAAAGTTGTTATGTGTAGGATCGATGAGTAGAGTCGATGCCCTTATCCAGCACCTATGGATACAATGGGTCCTCAAGACCTAAGTGAGGCGTGGCTTACGCCCATCTACCCACTTACCTAGCTACCTACCTATCCAGAACCTAACGTACTGGATGGCGCAGTTGGTTAAGTGCCTGCCAGAGGGTCCCAAGTTAAAATCCCAGAGAAATCAAAGTTAATACGCTTTTATTCGGTTTTTCAAATCTGGTCGTCACCATTTGCCGTTGGGATCAAATTATCGGCACTATCACTGTAGTGGTCGATCAGTAGTAGTAAGGTATCACAATGGATCAACATTGTCTAAGTGTACTGGTGAATTCACTAGCAGTCCCCTAACCTAATCTAATTTAGTCTAACCTATGCAGCACCTAATGGTGGTCCGATACGATATGGCGCTACAGTGAACATGAGTCTCCAGCATCAAGCCTCTCCGGCATCTGTTTCGTGGGTGTCCTCTATTGCGTTGTCCCACGGGCGCAGAGTGGAAGTCCGATTAACGCCTGCAAATTGTTGAACGTGTTTTTACCAAAATCTGAGTTTAAGCAGCGATGTACCCAGTTTACCGTCAAAGTAATCTTTAGTAAAAGTAAAAGACCATCGGCTCACAGCACAGCTGAATAAGTTCCCACTAAATTTACTCTGCTATGGGACTTCAATTTTTCCATCTTCGACTCTGAAGGCGTTAGGCTACGTGACAGGCGAGGTTCACGTTTAAGGTGGCGCACCCAAGTAAAGGGACCTCGTCAGAAATTAAAATTATCGTGATTTCAGTTTAAATCCTAGTAAGCTTTTCACGATCTTTAACCTATTCAAAGAAGTGTTTGTCTTCTGTTTGTAATCTCTTCATTAGAGTTGGGAAATTGTAAAGCATGTGCCGAACAGGCCTGGTTGTTGCAACTTCTGCAGTTGCACGATGCCTGAGCACCAGTGTTCTGTAAGGACCTTCACAACAATGCATGCATCTTTGGGACTCAGATGAGCATGATCACCTCGATTTTTTTTTTGTTCAAAGACAGCTACAGGACTCGCGTCGTTGCGCCAATATTTAGATTCAGCGAGTGCTTATTTTTTTCCAATGCTTCATGGTCTGTCAGAGTACAGCTGTAAAGCTGTAAAGTCGTCACTATAGGGGATATTTCAAAGAGGTCACAGAAGATCTCTGCTTCAATTCCTACATGAGCTGTCAGTGTACAGGGTGATTTCCCTATCATCGACATCCAGCTGCTCCAGGAATTTCGTAGAAAACTTCCTCGCCGGGTCGGGTGGCATATAAAACGTTTTGTTATATTTGTATAAATTTCTCAACTGTATCGGAGCCCTACTCCCCTGAGTCGGAGAACGGTTGTAGACTCTCTTCTGTTCCAGAAAATTAGAGAGTAAAAAAAATTAAATACTTTGAGTCTACCAGTCTAATGTTTCATAGGTTAAGATGGATCTCGCTAAAATTGTATATGAATACACCACGTGCGGTTTAAGGTCCATCGCCCATTTAAATTTGCCCACATTTTATGTCGAAGTTTGGTCATCGGTCGACAAATAACTTGGATTTTCCTTAAGATTTTGTACAAGATCCTTGTATTAAATTTAAATTTAATTAAAATTAATTAAATTAAGTTATTTAAATTGAAATGATCACAGAAATTAAATGATCCAAGAATTGAGCCCAAAAGAATGGCGCCCGGTACAAAGCCATGATGAACGACAATTTGGTTGGAAAATGCATACAGTGTATCGCAGGACATTCGATTTCAACAGGATAGAGCTGCATCCCATAGCACATACTCTAACATGCCTTCCTAGCAGCGCCTCTGACAAATCGGGAAAAGATTCTCCACGCTCTTCATTTTGAAAATTGAGCGAGTGATCGAAAATTTGAATTTTCACACTAGTGAATAAGATGTACGTTTCCATTAAATCTTGAAACGCAATGATTCAACACGAGCTTTGTCATAACCAATTCGTCAGCTTGGTTTTCCGAAGAATGGATATCCCCCGTCTCTCTATCCCGCTATAAACAATTGCATGTTTTACAAATCCCACTTCAAGAGCAGAAACATGATTTTCTCCTCCGCCTTCAATCAAATTTTAAAGTCATCGTCTCATGTCACATGTCGTCCCGAAAAAATATGAACTGTAGTTCCATGAATACACATCTCCATACGTGTATTCGAAAAAAAGGAAAAAAAAACAAACAAAAATTTCATTCCCGGCGGATGTGTGTACCCCTTCAACGGAACAATGACAATCTTGACGAATCATTCAAATATTGCTTCGTCTGCCATGTGCCGTGTAATTTGTTTGACAGATGCTGCAGAGCATGAGAGTTATTCTTCTGACAGGTGTCTCCCCCCCGGTGGCGCGGCGGGCTGCTTCTGTCCCATTAAAGTATCGCGGATGCGAATCCAAATCGATTTACTGCCAGCGACTGTCACCGGGGAGCGTATACACAAATGCGTGCATGAATTGGCAACGAATATTGGAATTGAATGAAACGGATTTTTTTTTTTTGAAAAATGGATTCATGTTCGCATACATTTTGAATGTGCACGGGTTTCGTTGACTCATCTGGTGTTTATGACGGGTAAGTGCTTGATGGGGAAAAAAGAATTTGAATAGATGTCTAACCGTGAAACGCGAGTTGGTTTTTTCATTGACATTTGGCCCTGATCCATGTGAGCCTGGGGAATTTTTATTTAAAGCGATTTAAATGCTTGTTGACTACGGGATTATTTGTTAGGGGCAACCAAAGATGCTTTGCCGTTGGTGACTACCTACTGCTCTAGGATGAGGTTCATTAAATTTGTTTGTCGGGTACTTTGAATTGGGTTTTGGTTCAAAATGCGACTGTTAGTGGTTGGAGCCAAAGTTTGAACCACCAAGTGTATGGGCTTGACAGGGACTTACAAATGCGTACTAGGTTAGGTTAGGGGGCTGCTACTATCAGACTACTATCACCGATCGACCGCTCCAGTGATAGTGCCGTTAATTTGACCGCAACGGCAAATGGTGACTGGACCAGATTTGAAAAACCGGATAAAAGCGTATTAACTTTGCTTTCACTGGAATTCGAACATGGGCGTCTTACTTAGGGCAGGCAATTAACCAACCAAAAAAATGCGTACTAAATGCTGTCAACGTGGGCGCCGTGGCGTAGTGGGTAGGTGCGTCGACTCTTGCGCTCGATATTGTCGGTTCGATTCCAGAAAAAACACCTAACACTTTTTCACGGCTCTACCTCTTTCGAGTCACTGACAATGGTCAAAGAGTATGACTGTCTAAGGCAACCTTCTCAATCTCGCCGTTCTGAGTCGGCATTAAACTGTAGGTCCCCTACACTCGTGAAAAGAACAAAAGCACGTACAACACGAGTGGTTGCTGAGAAGCTAAGCCCAGGTCCACCTCGGACTGTAGCGCCGCCATTATTATTATTATTAAGTGCTGTCATCATTGCATTCCTTGAACTATGAGTTTTCTAGGTTCATTCGAGAGAATAGTTTTTTCTGGGTCTAAATCTTCCTATTTTATCAAGTTTTGCTACTACTGTAGCCAAGTATGCTCATAAGAGTCGAATTACATTTTTAGTACAGTTTAGTACATTTTTAGTACACTTTTAGTACATTGTTATATGAGTTGCGTTACATCTGTAGTGCACTTTTAGTATATTTTTGTATTGTTTGAGCACATTTTATCACATTTTAGCAGTTGTCTGCGGAGCCAGGAGTGTCTAAGTTATCGTAATCCGAGACTGTGGGACCACTGCGACAAAAGGGATAAGTATAATAATAATAATGGCGGCGCTACAGTCCGAGGTGGACCTGGGCCAAACTTCTCAGCAGCCACTCGTGCTGTGCTTGCTACTGTTCTCTCACGAGTGGAGGGGACCTACAGTTTATCGCCGACTCCGAACGGCGAGATTGAGAAGCTTTTTCTAAACAGTTATACTCTCTGAGGATTGTCAGCTACTCGAGAGAGGTGGTTCCGTGAAATGTAAAAGTTGTTTGTCTCGGGAATCGAACTTAGACTTTCAGCGTAGGAGTCAACGCACTTACCCGCCATCCCATGGATTTCTTTAATTACAAGTGAACTGCGAAAAGTGTCACAAAAATACTCCATGCGTTCTGAAAATAAACGACCCACTCTTCTCCTTCATTCACAGAATCCCCCAGCAGAGTCTCCCTCCTTTAAGTCTGTCACAACGATAAAATAAGAAAACCCGCCGTGTTGATTCCAAAAATAGAGCAAAGCCCCTGGAACTAATTAAATCCATAACTAAGCAAACAATTTGCACTCGGATTACTCCCACGCACCCATACGCCAGCCCGCCAGCCATTTGAATCCCCACTCATCCGACCAAACTCAAATCCGTATCCAAATCTATTTCACAAAATCCATCCCATCCAGCGACCAAAAGACTAAAGCATTTCCATAAATAGAAAAACCCATCCGGTCTGCAGTTAACCGCTTCTGGCTAATCCAACAACAATCGCAGCCCCCCTCCCCCCGCCCAGAACTTTTCACCCATAAATCCGTGTTCGAAAAAACAACTCCGAAACGAAATTCCAGGGATGCCCATGTACCCGAACATCCGCATACACAAAACCCCAGCAAAACCCAGGAACAGGGCCAATCTAGGCGGCCACCGAGCAGAAGACCAACACAAAAATACAGACCCACAGTCTCATTAGGCGCTCGCTCTCAGGATAGCCAGCCAGCCGGCCAGAGTGGTGGCGTGGTACGTGGTTGTAACTCAAGGGAAATTCCCTGCGCTCTCACTTTTCTTTCCCGTTCACTTAACCTCAATTCCTGGCTTTATTCGAAATCAAAGGCAGAAATTTACTTTCATAAATAATAATGGAATGCATATGCCCTCGGTTGCAGCAGGGGAGGGCGGGGGATGGGAGAGGGAAGCCTGCTCCGGATGGAGCCTCACGTCCAGATTCATCTAATTAAAATGATGCAGAGCGAGAGAAAGAGAGAGAGAGAGAGAGGGGGGGAGATGGAGTGTGTACAAGCGTGATTGCTTCTTGTGTCTCGGTGCAACCGGAAGCCGTGCTGGGCGCAGTGATTTTCGCACAACGGAAGGACATCGTTGACGTTGATGGCAGGACAACGAGAACGACAGCACCAGCAACAGAGGTCATCAGTGAGTTCACAATTAATGGCTGCGTCCAACTCCATTGATAGGTTTAATTAAAAAATAAATAAAATCCAGTCGCAAGGATTCAATTTGCGCCACCTCTCCACAGGCGCACCACATTAGCACGGAACCTGAAACCAGTCGTTCATTAATGCACCGAGCGCGGACGCCAGCTGGAACATTTACTCATGCATGACCACTCGAATTGCAGTAGTTATTCACTTTCGCGCCCAACACACAGACGCACGAAGGATGTGTGTTTGATATCCCGAGCGAACTGAGAAGTTCTGGACGGTGGACGGTGGATTGCTCACTGCGAGCAAGCATCTCCATGTTCGGTTGAACACTTTGCAACATTATCCTAGATTACAGTGGCTCTCTGCCACCGCACACACACACACGTGTCAGGAGTAGCGTCAAAATTTGATTAATAGCAAATGGATCAATAGCCCGACCAGAAATTGGAATTGTGCAACATTCAAAGGCTTGGCCTGGACTGATGCAATTAAGGTAATACAATGTGTGACCAGACACACACACATACACACACACACGCACCCAAGGACGATGACGAGAGGATCTGGTTCGGCTCGGCTCGGCGGCAGTGCGATAAATATCAATTATTTATAACGTGGAGCGAGACAATTGATATGCAATCGAGTCAATTCGCTTTATTGGCACAACGTGGATGAATAATTGGCCACCGGGTAGGATTGGCCATTCAGTTAGGACCAGGCCAAGGTGTGTGCCGAACCGGGCGAGGTGCACGGTGCACCTCTAATGGTAGCGCTGCGCTGCGGTGGCAATTTGATTTTGTGCCCGAAGCGATCGGTATTTCATTGAATTGTCATGTCCTGGTAATTGTTGGGTTCCTTTTAGGCCGCGACATGGATCCAGATGGATGCATGGCGGGGCAGTGGTCCGTGGTGTGTGACAAAGGGTCTGTTGATTCGGTACGCAGCGAGTTTGACGTGTGCGAAGTCATAGCGTGGCCAGATGATTGATGTAAATTGACATATTTTGGATTTCGGTTCATGACATGTGTAACTGTTGGCCTTAAGATGAATTTGAGCTAGGAATGATTGATAAATGGCTCAATTCTTGACCGTGAAGGGAAACCGTTGGTAAAAATAGGCAAAAACAAGGAAAACCTTGTTTACATCGTGTGTCTTTGAGTGTCCTGGCTCATGGACTACGGAAGACACAATTTTGCAACATTATCTTGAGTCCATTGGGGCGTAACACCTTTAATCCTTTTTCAGGATCTGGCGTAGTACGTACGTACGTGGTTGTTACTCAAGGGAAATTCCCTGCGCTCTCACTTTTCTTTCTCGTTCACTTTACCTCAATTCTTGGCTTTATTCGAAAGGCTACTGTGGGCTGTATCTAAAAACACTCTGATAAGGACCTAATGAAGGACGAAAGGTTTCAGGAGTCCACACAGAACGGCAAAGAAGATCTTATGGGCGATGTTATTGAGACTTATCCCTCGATAGTTGGCGCAGTCAAAGAGGTCTCCTTTTCGTGTTTGTTCGGCAAAAAAGTAAATTTTTTTCAATCCGGATTTATGTGCATATACTGGGTCTTCACTTGTAAGGAATTCCTAGCCCCGATTCAAACAACGAGAAGAAAATAAACGTGGTTAGAGTGTGAAATGGAGCAAACTGCCAAAGGCATCTTTTTTTTTCGGAAGATTTTTGAAACGCTTCTGGAGCACTCAGACTCAAAACTGGTCCATTGTACTGCCAGGTAGCACCCTATTCCAATGCCGTTAATTTGATCCCAACGGCAATTGGTGATTGGACCAGATTCGATTTCCTGGGATTCGAACCTGGGACCCCTCTAACTTGTGGCAGGCACTTAGTCAACTGCGCCATCCAGTCGTTTTTAAATCGGGCACATGCTCATTGACGCAAGACACGTGTCTAATATCCTGGATGTGCGAACATTCAGAGGGGCAAACTTCGAATCTGCCTATTTCCTGACCGCAGCACGATTCAGAGTTCGACCATCAAATGCTAGAAGCCTGCACTACTCAGCAATAAACAATTTCGACATTGGACGCCTAAGCACACCGGAGACGGTCAGACTCCATGAAGAGACTCCAAGGCACTTTTAGCAGCTGCTTAATGAGCGCAGTCAAGAAAGTGATAGGGAATGAAGGAATTCCACCTCCAGTCGATGAAATGGTCCAGCACAGCTATCTAAAGTCGGAGGCTTAGATGGTTTGCCACCAAAGCTCTTCAAGTCTGGCGGTGATGATCTGGTAGGGAGCATGGACCAGAACATCTGTAGAACTTGAGAAGACGAAAGCATGCCCGACGACTGGAGTATCAGCTCCATATGCTTCATCCACAGAAAAGGCGATCCTACGTCATGTAAGAAATATAGAGGCATATTCCTGTTCAATGTCACCTACAAGATCCTATTCAGCGTAATGTGTGAACGTCTAAGCCTTTTGTACCGCCTTAATTGCCACATACCAGCCTGGCTTCGACTGTAGATCGAATTTTCACACTCCGACAAATCCCGGAAAAGATCAACGAGCTTCAAATTGTTACGCGCCACCTTTTCATCAATTTCAAAGACGCATACGACAGTATTCATCGCAAGAAATTATTCGAAGCGACGGTTAAATTCGGCATTAGGACTGCAGATCCTATGTGCCTTTGAAAGACAAATTCTGGATCGGATATTTGGTCCTGTCTGCGAGGAAGGCCAATGGAGTAGAAGACACTACTATGAACCGTATGAGCTGGACATGGTCCGAAGTGTGAAGATCTGTTGACTAAACTGGGACATCGAGCGAATAAACACTAATGCCCCAGCCAGAATAGTTTTAGAATCCGAACCTACATATTCGAGCAGGAAGACCAAACCCCTGGGACAAAGCTTAGGTGATCGCAGATGTAAGACAACTTAGTCTTAGTCTGCTCCAAGTTGGAGGGGTCCCAGGTTCGAATCCCAATGGAATCGAATCTGGTCCAGTCACCATTTGCCGTTGGGATAAAATTAACGGCACTGGAGTAGGTTGCTACCTGGCAGTACAATTGACCAGTTTTGAGTCTGAGTGCTCCAGAAGTGTTTCAAAAATACTCTGGAAAAAATGGGTGTCTCTGGTGCAGTCAGCTCCACCACAACAGCTGGCTTGGAAGCCATCCCGTACATGCTTCCATTAGACCTTTATATGCAAACATCGGGCGCTATAAGTGCTCTGAGAATCAGTAAATATGTCGATTGGCGCTCAAGTGCCATAGGGCATGCAAGCATTTTAGACAAACTTGCAGTGTCTGAAGTCGAGAGTGACTATAGACTCCCATCCCTCGACTTTGAGAGACCCTTGCCCTAGTGAACCCAATGACCAATGAACCCATCAGTAGCGATGAGCTAAACTCGCACTGCTCAATCAGACTCCTTGACTACGGCAGTGTTTTTCAAGCGGAGGTCCTGGTGGTCAAAGAAGCGGCCAGAAGCATATCAAGGATGGCAATACCACAGGCCATGTAAGAATCCTTTTAAGTCATTTAAGCAATATCCGCAACGAAAATCAAGTCAAAGCTAGTCGCATGCTGTCGCAAGGAACTGAAGGCTCTTGGCACTCGATTAATCTGTGCTGGGTCCCTGGACACAGGGACATTTTCGGCAATGAGGTAGCTGATGAACAAACCTCCCCTCTCAGAGTTGAGGCGAAAGGAGGACAATAGGATTCTTGAAATAGCAATCAGTGGCTGGCGTTCCCTACCTACTTGCATAATTCTCTGCCCTAGATCAAAGCAAGAAGCAAAAACCCACAAAATCCTTCAGTGCTCCTTCAGACAAAAGTTGTTGTCAAGTGTTTGGAACTCTCCCGGTCATAATCGTCTTAGAAACCACGTCATGGTTTGAAGGATTAATACTCCAGGATATGCGATTGAGTGGGATCGACCAAACTCGAACTTGCTGCACCTCTAACCGAAGCTTAAGGCAGCTTCCCGCAAGATTCTAAAAATAAATGCATCTGACTGCCAGAACCGATTTTTAGGCACCCATCAACACGCTCCTCCTCCGCCCACTCACCCCGCTCTTAAATCACAAATCTTAACCTCAAACCAGAAAAACCAAAAAAAACCCCAAAGCAGCTCAATCGCAAAAAAAAATTCTCTCACCACCTCGCACCACGAAACACTCCCCATCCGACCATTTTGTGCACTTTCTACAGAAGTGGCCATTTGAGGGAATCTCTGTGTCGTCGGTCTGCCTTTACGGTTTCGAGTGTGCGTCGTCTTCCACCACATGACACCTATTCCTGGCTCTGAAAAAAGCACACAAAATGCTCCATATCCCGAAGCTGTCCTAAAAACAAGAAAAACAAGGAAAAAGCCATGCGAAACCCTAAAGTGTCCTCCATCCAGTGCCGGCGCTCACTAACGAAGCAAAAAAACACACAAACAGGCGGAGCGACGAAGAAGAATGACAACAGCAGTATGTTGTGCCAGATTCCATCAGCCCTATCTGGAGCATCTCATTATGGCTCTAATTAAAGCGCTTGTATTTCATATTTCAGCCTCATTTCTCCAGGAAGACGCTGCGCCCGACGATTGTGCCAGAGCCGGGCGGTTTCCTTTTTCGGTTAATCGGCAGAAAAAAAGGGCGAAATTCGAGAACGAGCCCTTCTCGAGCATCCACCGCCCGGAGTAACGGCATGGCCTTGTGGTGTCATTCGAGCATTTTTTTCCTGTCCCAGTCCCGCCACCGTCGCCGTTAGTATGAGGCCATCCGGCTGAAGTCGCTTGCATGCGGGGGTGTGCTGCATTTGCGAACACATCCCCCGTGCACAGAGGATGTCGATGTGAATGACGGTGACGGTGACGACGACGATGACGATGACGTTGACACACAGAAGAAAAACCATCTCAAAGACTATCCTGCGCTGGTGTTTGCTTAGTTAATGGCTTCTGCCCGGGCTGACTGGATGCGTGTGCACCTCCCGCTCGGCGCCGCCTCCCGCTCTCGACACATGACTTGATGGCAGCTATCTTTAATGATCATCGTCGGGAACCAGGAAATGTGCAGAAAGGAAAAGAAATGAGAGACACATTCCACATCGGGCTGGCTCCAGGAAACTTCGACTTCATTTGGGTCACTCGCAATTGGCAAACGAAACGGAACATCACAAAAAGGATGCGGAGCCCCCGCCCGACCACCAATGGCTGGCCGGGGTGTGGATTGCTTTCGGAGCCTGCTGGAGATTTGCTTCTGTGATTTCCTCCTCCAAATCCCTTGTCCGATGTGTTCGTTATTTTCCTCTTTTCAGTTTTCCCCTTCGTTTCAATAAAGCACGCCCCCGACCGCCCCTGCTTGTGTGTGTTTTCGCCTCTGTTTCTTGATTTATTGTTTGGCATGTATTCCATTCACCTCGATGTCGAGCAGGCCGGACAAATTGGGACAGCGCACTGGGGGTTGATAATGATGCGTAAAGCCATTCGGAGCCGCCATGAATGCTGCATGCGAGGAGTCAGTCAGGGCGTTCAGAGCCTGCACCGACGTGGTGTGGACTCTGCTCTCGGGATGTTCACTCGATTTGATGGACTGGCCGGGCGGTGGGTTTTTGTTGATTTACAGACATGTACTCGGGTCTGCTTTTGCTGTTGGGAGATCTGACCGGCTTTGGGCTATCGCTGCTGCTGGACAAAGGAACACTCTGGACTGTGTTACTGCTCGGCTGGTTGGCATGAGAAATGTCCTGGGGACGTGTGAAAATGAAGCGTACGCATCACTTTGTAATTTTGCGACAAGTTCGTCTGAGCTGGTTCATCGAAAGGCGATTATGGAGGACAAGGGAATTCGATACATATTCGCTGGCAGTGTAATCATTTCATTCCCAGAATTTGTGGAAGTCTTCATTTGTCTTGCAAGAGCTGGCCTAGAGATACCAGTCGTTTCCTTCTACATTTCAGAGTACTTCTTTCAGGGTTCGACAAGTACTTCTTCAAACAGAGGCACTTTCTAGAATTGTTAAAAGGCCCAAGAGGTAAATTCCGAGCAGATGTCGAAACATGAACAGACTGAAGGACTTTGTTGAGTGGATAATTGGTGACACTAAATGAATTTCAAATGCCATGCTTGTCACGAAAAAGTAGGGGACCAAAATGTTTCTTTTGTGATTGAAAACAACCTGAAACTAGGGACGCTTGGACGCTCAGTGCACGAGTATAGGTTCTCGTAGATATGTAAAGACTCAACAATGATTCGGAAAATACACGAATACAAGGGAAAGTCTTTCAAATTTTGTTGATTTCAAAAATAAACTACAAAAGAAACTTGAACTCTCACTACTAGATGGCGCAGTTGGTTAAGTGCCTGCCCCAAGTTCGAGGGGTCCCAGGTTCAGTCACCATTGCCGTTGGGATCAAATTGACGGCACTGGGGTAGGTTGCTACCTGGCAGTACAATGGACCAATTTTGAGTCTGAGTGCTCCGGTAGTGTCTAAAAGAAGCTTGAACTCTCACCGCGATCAAATTTGGATGTGTCCACACGACATCTAGTCAAAATCGTGACCACACAGCAGAAGAGTTGTTACAACTGCTGGACATCAATCGAAAGTGATGGTAGGTCCTCCAAAGTCAGTGAAGATGCAGCATTTTCGACCCCCAATCAAAGAGCTTGTTGATGAGTTTGACGTGGATAAACATTTGAATTGCTTATTCTATTTTGACGGGAGATCTGAGATTGAAGGAAACAGTTCAGCAGTTCTTTTAAGCTTCCCAGTCAAACGCATCATTCTAGTAAACCGCCGATCTTCGCATAATTTTAGCATCTGCTCCAAATTCCTCTGAGAAGGACTTGGTTCTTAGTTTAAAAGGCCAACGCCATCAGGGATTGACAAAAATCCAGCTGTGCCCCATTTTGAAGGACACTATTTATCCTTAAATTCTATGACTTGCCTTTGATTGGTTAAAGTAGCCTTCGACCCATAAGCTTAGGCGGCGATCCAATTAGCGTATATGTAAAAAGTTTACTCCTCTACAGACCAGACAAGTGTCAGCCGCCCTACTTCTGTAGTTGGTTACTAGGTTTAATCAATGTGAAGGCACATATTTACCACAATAATTCTTTGACGTTAGCTAATAAGGTCTTAAGTCGGAAATTGCAGTTTCCGTTAATCCAAATTGAAAATAGATTATTATTTGCAAATCGGGATTAAATGTGTTCGAAAAAAAAAAGAAATTATGGCAAATAAGCTCTTTTTTGTCGGGGTTTTTTAACATTACACTGGAGCATTGTCCTACTAGGCAGCAACCTACTTTTGCTAGAATTTCTTTTCAGCAGACGCTTCTATGATGAGGAGTCTACATCATCAGCATCGAATAACGGCCACCTGATCCGAGCAAAGGCGGGAAGAGCACAGGAAGAGTTCTCCACAGGTGCCGCACATTCAGGTGTTTGGTGAAGGTGGAGTGGCAGTCTGCGTCTGCAGTCTTTTCTTTCGAGATATAACAAGAATGCTTCGGATTTCTTACAGACGTTAAGGAGCACGCGCTTGCTCTCTCTACATCGTTGAGAGTCATGCCACCTCCAGTTCTGCTCTCGAGAGGTCCAACCATCGAGGGAAGCCCTAACAAAGGACGCAGGCAGTCCCTGATTACTTGCCCAGCAAATTCATCGGCGATCTCAATTCCCGTGGTGGACGTCAAAGAGCATGCGCTTGGCCTCTTTACATCCTGGAGAGTCACGCCATCTCCGGTTGGGCTTTCGAGAGGTCCAACCATCGAGGGAAGCCCTAACAAAGGACGCAGGCAGTCCCTGATTACTTGCCCAGCAAATTCATCGGCGATCCTAATTCCCGTGGTGGACGTCAAAGAGCATGCGCTTGGCCTCTTTACATCCTGGAGAGTCACGCCATCTCCGGTTGGGCTTTCGAGAGGTCCAACCATCGAGGGAAGCCCTAACAAAGGACGCAGGCAGTCCCTGATTACTTGCCCAGCAAATTCATCGGTGATCTCATTTCCCGTGGTGGCCCGGACTTGACTTAGCCAATTTAGATTACTACATTTATACGTCGTTTTGTGGTTGTACTCTACTAGTCTAGCTCAGAAAGACACCGTCTTCTAAACATGTATATCTAAAGTTAGCTTCAGAAGTGAAATGCTTAAGGATTTCTTGCCAGTCCCGGTGCTGAGTCTATCGAGACTACCTGAAATATGTCGTGAGCTCGCTCGTCTGCTTATTCATTTCACCCAAAGTTGCACTCAGAAGTTTACCCCTGAATCGATATCCAGTAGTTCAAAATCTTCTTTGGACTGTAATATAGGGTGTTAATTTTAGGGGTATACAACTTCAAAATGAAAGAAAATATACAGTAGACGCTCGAGATAGTGAACAATTCAATATAGTGAACACACACAATTTTATACCGTTTCATCTACTCATCGTGTTCAGCGAAAATCTTGCACGATTAGTTATGTTATGTGTATTTTACACAATTTGGGGTTGTTTGAAGCAAATATAAAGTACGTGTTGCTTGCACATGGAATGTATTATTTTTGTTGCGTTTTACATTTTTTTACGAGCTTCCTTACAACGACTTCTGTAGAAGGAGAATGCTAGACCCCACCTTTGCACATGCAGTGCCCTCTCTATGCGCAGGAAAGTCCTTTATAACAAGCACAAATACGGATGCCACGTGGCACCGCAATGAGCCTATATTGGCCTAAGAGGGACTATAATCTGCAGTCAGCCACTTGTACCTTACTTAACCTAGCCTTAATCTCTTTCTCTTTAGATGCAATGATGAGGAGTGTCAAGCTCTGTTTGTTTGTCAGGCCGTGGGGATAGTTCACAAATGCGTTTCAACAAACACGATGGGTGTATGCAATACCCTCCATTATGCTTCTGTGAAAATGCTCCCAACACTGATTCATCTGCAATATTAATGGTTATTCCGAATTTGACTCCGATGAGGTTGTGGCGTACTTACAAAGCGGTGTATTCTGAAATCGAGGCTCATTGAAACACAATAATTAACTCAATCCAGCAGTTAATTCCAAGCATGCTTCCAGTTGGATATCCTGAAACGCGAAACTTGTTTCGGAGCCCGTAATTCTATAGCGCTTGGCAGTCATGTCATGTTGGAGTTTAATTCATCTGAGTGCACAACACTATCGGTGTCAAGAGAAATAACATCCCCAAATTGGGGAAAATGCATGGATGAATGGAAAATTTAAATTGATTAAATTGACGTGATTGGCTGAACCACTGTGACCATTCCAAGATTTGATGCTCTTATTTGTACACCCCTTAAAGTCCTATTTCCGACTCTGTGACGTATACGCAACTTTTTTGAATTTTTTTTTAGTTTTTTGAAAGCCGCGTTATTTAGTCTGCTGCTGAATGCTGTCCCTGAATTAGGGTAACTCCTGTAATCCAAATCATTCTCGCACGACGTCAAGGGACGGGGTTAGCAAGTTCCCAGAGACTCCCCCATCTTCATTCATTCCACAGTCAGACATCAACTCCATTCACTGCAGCCCTCAAGTTGATTTCACACTTACTTTGAATGCATTTCCATTCAGTCCCTGGACATCAGAACTTTCTCCTTGACCAAACACCTGCTCCCATCGCCTCTGATCCATTTTCAATTCTCAAGCACCAACGTTCTCACTCCGATGGCCTTCCTCGGCGCTTTTGATGCCGCATCAACATCCCCTCCACGGTTCTTTCAAAAGCACACCACGAAACAATTAGTTCCGCTCACTGTTTCCAAACCAATTAAATCTTGAATACACCGCCTCAACACTCGACTTCCTAACACGAGTCGTCGGATACTATAAGCCGACGTCAGGAGAACTCAAAAGCCCACCCCGCCCACCTCGCGTGCTATCACGATTTAAATCTTACGGCTAAACCCATGAACTCTGTTTTAAATTCGCGCATCCTTGCTCGGCGATTGGGAGTGGGTCGGAAAGTCGAAATGAGAGGCAGAAGGAAAAAGAAAACGTCGAGAAGTGCGGAAAAATCCTTGAGTAAAAAAAGTTTTTAATCAAAAACTCACTCTCGCATCGTGCTTCTTCGTTAATTCAACAGCTCTTGCCCACAGCCGACTACTTAGCACTCTGCCTCCACTTATCCGGCAGCCCCAACCCGCCCCCTCGCCATATCCTGCTGTTGGCCATTGCATGCGAGCACACGAGCGGTCCCTGCCTGCCACCGGGTCATTCAACTCATTTGCAAGTCCTGTACATGAGGACACGATACTTGGGCTCAGATTTGGGTCATGTTGACACTTCAGCCCACACACTCGTTCTCCCCATCCCTCGGTTGCCAAACAAGGACGTCCCAGATATCTGCGGAGCTGTGTCACTAATTGACCCCACTGTTGCATGCTCTCGGCCTGTATTTGTATTCCTTCTTTCCGCCAAAATTCAACAAAATTGGCGAGAATCCTCTTAAAAAAGGACCAACTCCTCCACGAGATCGGAAATTAATGTTTGCCGATATTTTGCTTCATTTTTGTCGTCCTTGTACGTCCGCAATCCCCAATCCTCGACCGGGTGGCGTGGCAAATACCGACCGAGCGGGTGGACGGATACATTTTTATACATTTCCATGATGGCGCTGCGATGAGTGCTTGTCAGAGGGGCGCACGAGACTTATGTGTTACCTACATTTGGCCGTTCGGCGGAAGGATGCAAAGGATGGCTGCCGCCGAATGCCGAGTACATGGGGGCTTTCTATTAAATGACCCAGGGGACATCAAGCGGATAAGCATAAACCATTGTTTGCTGCTGAGTGCCGAAACTGTGACAATCTTCTCTGCCACACAGCATCCCCCTCCCCCCCCCCTCCACTCCCCTCTTCCTCAGCGAATTATGGTGCTGGCCGGGATTTAAAGGACCCAACCGAGGCGGCCACGGTGGAGGCGGTGACGGCGGTGGCGGCGGAGCGAGATTCCACATGCGAAAGCAAAATTGATAAAATGTCAACAGGACACATGAACACCCTGTGTGTGCATCGTTTATTCTCGGGTATTTATGGGCTTTTATGATGATGGGCCGACCGGAAAGGCCATAAATCCGCGCACGCTTAAGGAACACGTTTTATCGGATTTTCTGATAAATTTTGAATTAATGTCAGCGATTTTCTGTTATTCGCCTCATTCGGGCCTCATTCGTTTCGTTCGTATCGCTCGCCGGTTCGCCGGGACGGCTAAATTGAATTCGGGGTCAGCGTGTGTGCCTCATACGGACGGCACTGAAGTCCTTCGCGGATGGCCGGACGTTAAATGCATTATCGTTGACACTTAAGTGGGTCTCCTGGTGAAATGAAAAATTGCCGTTCCATTTATGTTTAATTGGCATTAAAAACTGAATGTCGGTGATGAGCCTGACCGATTTAATGCACTCGCTGAGAAAGTACTTATTAAGAGTATTATGACTTCGTGATGGTTTGTGCAGTGGCTTTCGATTTATTTGCATGTGATGGCGGTGGGAGATTGCGTTGCGCAGCGAAAATGTCATTGCGTGAGAGTCTGCTTGAGTCAGGACTTTTGTGGGGCATTATTTTCGATCGGAATATGGGTTCTTGTGGCTACATGGTCCACTAGCACAACAGAGCAGTGTTCCTTATGGATTGTAAGACGGTTATTGTGTTACAAAATGTTCGGGTTAGCAGATGGAATAGTTCTTTTCAAGTCCTCACGATCATGAAGACAGTGTATAGGGTGTTTTTTTTCAGAGGCATACATTTTGAAACTGCACAGTAAAATCATGGTTATGGCCATTCATACGAAATAGAATGGGATGTGATTACATCCAGATCATTTCTGGAAAGCGCCCGTCACCGCAGTTGCAAATGAAGCCCTCTGCAGGGAACCAATCTTCCACTCCTTCCTCCAGTTGTTAACACGGTGGATGCTCCCAAAAGGGTCCAAAGTCTTAAGTTTATCACAATGAAACACCTACTTTACGAGTGACAAGTAGGTCTCTTTTTACATTGGTAACGCCAATCTCATCGATTCCAGGTACCCGAGTCATGCGCGTAATCACCAACTATATCGGGAATAGACCTTTTATCTGTGAATTCTACGGCTTCTTCAGTAAACACTTCAGAAATAACCACTAAAAGCAGGAGCAGCGTCAGTAGTGAAGTTCCTCCAGCATAATGCCGCCGTAGGGACGGCAATTACAACGCTCACCGACGGAACAAATTTCGCAAGCGGGTACGCGAAGAAACAGCGGGTACTCTAAAGCTTACGGGTACCCAAAATTATGGTACCTCTGAAAAACCCGAAAAAGTGGGTACTCAGGTACCCGGGAACTAATCCGGATGTTCAGGTATCAAGAGCTCTGATGACAAGTACCCATGTTAAGGGACTGATGGCATTCTTCTTCTTCTTCTTCTTCTTCTGATGGCGTTACAGTCCGAAGTGGACTTGGGCCTCGACCAATAAGCCTTTCCAGCTGGCACGATATTTACCCAGCTGCTTCCAATTACGCACGTCAAGTTGGCTGAGGTCTTTCTCCATTTGTGTGCGCCATCGGTTTCGTGGTCGTCCCCTATTGCGTTGTCCCATTGCGCAGCTGTCGCAATCAAAAGCTGTTCGGGCCGGAGCGAAGCTGGCTAGATTCCAGTCGCTGTATAGCCCATGTAGTTCGTGATTGAATCTTCTTCTCCAAATGCCATCAACTACTCGTGAGAGAATAAAAGCACGCACAACACGAGTGGTTGCTGAGAAGCTAGGCCCAGGTCCACCTCGGACTGTAGCGCCGCCATTATTATTATTATTATTATTATTATTATTATTATTAAATGCCATCAACGCAAACAGGACCAAAGATCGCACGCATAACTTTTCTCTCAAAAAAATCAAGATCTTCTTCGTAAAGCAGGACAGTGAAGACCAAAGCTTTATATAAAGTCACCTCGGTCCTTCGAGAGACCGCTCTACTACTCAGTTGCCTCTTGAGCCCAAAGAAACAGCGGTTGGCAAGGGTTAATCTGCGTTTAATCTCGTCACTGATGGTAATTGTACTGCTTACTTGGGATCTGTGGTTGACGAATACCTTCACTCCCTCGAAAGTGTGTCTACCTATGCTAACGTTGTGGCCAAGTCGTCGATGTTGTGTGCCCTTGCTTGAAGACAGCATATACAGTCGACTCCCTCTAAGTCGAACTTCCTCTAAGTCGAATTTCCCTCTAACTCGAATATTTTCGCCATATTTATTTTGGCATTCCCCTCAATTTTTCACACAAAAAACCATCCTCTAAGTCGAACTCTCTCTAACTCGAACTAATTTTGATATCCCGTGAAAATTCGACTTAGAGGGAGTCGACTGTACTTTGTTTTGCCCTTATTCACCGCTGCAATGCCTGCAAACTCTCATTTATGGTAGTTATCCTGCGTCCGCGATCTTTATACCTGGGGTTCGGTCTTCCTCTCCTTCTCAAGCCAGAAGCCTCAAATTTGAAAATTCTCTTGGCTGGAGCATTGGTATTCATTCCCTCGATGTGGCCGACCCAGTTAAGCCGACAAATTTTTCCCTTCCTTTCCTTCTTTTGCCTTCCTTGCAGACAGAACCAAATATTCGACTCAGCATTTTTCTTTCGAAGGCATCAAGAATCAGTTCTGCAGTCCTGCTTATAGCCCAGTTTTCGGCTCCATATAGCAAGACTGGCAGGATTAGAGGTTTCTAAAGCAACATTTTAGTCGAATTACCAACAAGACTAGTTATTTCGACAAACCGAAGCAGGGGCGATTGAGAAGTGCGATTATGCGACTGATCTCCACCATGTTGTTGCTTGTGGAGTTTACGTTTGCCGCGAGGTTAAGAAACTACGCTAAATATGTACCTTATAATTGTAGCTATTGATTGTGACGTTTTGTCCTAGATGGTGGGCGATGGATCTCTTTGCATGTGAGCTTAAATTTTGTTCCCAAGTCATTAACCCTAAGACCAGCTTGTCTCGTATGTTCTTCACTCGCCGTGAATGTTTCTAAGGAGTCTTCCAATAGGGACTTCTGAACTTTGATAGTTGATAGCGGCCATATTGTTGAAGCTACATCTATCAAATTGGCTGTCATTTATTCAGTCTATTTTCCCATAGATGGACACAGCGTGTTTTAGCAAAATTGGTGTTCTGTTTGGACAATGTTAAGCGCGCTTCGGTCATTTTATGGTCGCTATAATCATCCTGGGCGCCGTGGCATAGTGGGTAGGTGTGTCGACTTTTACGCTTGAAATCTAAGGTTCGAATCTCGAAAAAACACCTAACATTTTTTCACGACTTCACCTCTTTCAATGCTCACCTCAACAATGCTCAAAGATCATAACTGTCTAGAAATAGCTTCTCAATCTCGTCGTTCAAAGTCGGCATTAAAATGTAGGTTCCCTCCACTCGTGAGAGAACAATAGCACGCACAACACGAGTGGTTGCTGAGAAGCTTGGCCCAAGTCCCGCTCGGACTGTAGCGCCGAAATTATTATTATTATTATAAATATCCTACCGACTATTCGGTGGATAAATTTGAGTCCACTGGTTCAGTAAACGATAAACAAATCACCACCAGTACGTCGACGAAACTCAAGATCTACCGAAAACATCGTGACAGCCGCTGTCCGTGACAGTGTGCAGGAGATGCCGAGGCAGTCGATTTCGTGTCGCTCACAAGAACTCGGCCTTTCGCAGAACACAACTTGGCGAAATTTGCGTCGTGAATTGGGCCTGCACCCCCACAAAATTCAATTGATCCAGGAACTGAATCTAAACGACACGACCATAGACAATGACGTGTGTCCGCTGAATGGTGTCTGGAGCAGTTGGAATAATAATAATAATAATAATAATAAGAATAATGGCGGCGCTACAGTCCGAAGTGGAGCTGGCCTAGCTTCTCAGCAACTACTCGTGTTGTGCGTGCTATTGTTCTCTCACGAGTTAAGGGGACCTACAATTTAATGTCGACTTTGAACGGCGAGATTGAGAAGCTTTTTCTAGACAGTTATACTCTTTGACCATTGTCAGTGACTCGAAAGAGGTGGAGCCGCGAACAAATTTAAGGTGCTTTTTCGAGATTCGAATTTTAGACCTCGAGCGTAGGAGTTGACGTACCTACCCACACGGCCACGGCGCTCACAAGCAGTTGAAAACTGACCCTAATTTTCATCGAAAAATCATCTTTAGCGATGAGGCTCGTTTCTGGATGAATGGGTACGTCAACAAACAATGCATCAATACATCCCTAAGAAATCACTGTTTCGAGTGAATTTTGGGCTGGCGGCGTCATCGGTCCACATTTCTTTGTAAACGACGGCCAGGCCATCACCGTCACCAGCAAGTGCTAAAAGTCGATGATAACCAACTTCTTTTGCCCTGAATTGGATGACATGGACAGCAACGACATGGGGTTTCAATAGGACGGCGCTACAAGCTACACAGCTCACGCCCCATTGGAAATTCTGCACGGCCGATTCGAGACCATGGTCATCTGACGTGGAGGTGGTGTGAACTAGCCACCTAGATCGTGCGATTTGACCCCATCAGACTTTTTCTTGTGGGATTTTCTGATGTCGCAGGTCTATGCAAATAAGCCTCAAACAACAGCGGCCCTCAAAACCAACATAACGGATGCCATCGGTGAAATTTAGGCTGATTTATGCGCCAGAGTCATGAAAAATCAAAAAATTTCCGATGCGTGCCACCCAGAGAAGCTGCGGCGGACATTTGAACGGTGTTACATTCCATGCATAATGGCATTAATAGGCCTTTCAAATGAATGAAAATGATGCTGATATGTCATGCATGCCTTGGTTTATATGAATTTGAAAATAAGAAGTGCTTAATGAAAGACCCTTTGCAACCTTTTGAAAGGAATGCGCCATAATCTCGATGCCACTGCGTAACCGAGCTGCCACACAAGGCGCGACACAATCATTTTATTGAACGAGGCCTTTGATAAGCCCATCATCTCGCGAAGCGTGCCACTAAATTGGAGCCCAAATTGATGTAATAAGGTCCTTCTGGACTATAAACACTTTGAAACCAATGTTCACCGGATTATTGCCTCAGCTTCTGGAGAAAGGAGTGGAAAAAAATTGACATTTAGATTGCGCCTCACTCAAAGGAGCCGTAGGGGACACGTGGCATTAAACTATCTTGCAAAAAAATAAACCAATGCTACGGCGATGATTTTTCCGCGTTTTGTTTTGATTTGAAGTTTTAAGTCTACTCTATAAGAAGAGTTTCCCTGACAGAATTTTGCATCACAAGTTTTAGCTTTTCCTTAAAATCGCCACGCTTTTGCGACAAATTCCTGCCTTCATTCAGAGATGATTTCACTTTAAAATATGCTTGCATTAAAAAATACTTCATAATCTTAAAAGCGTCCATTAGATTGTGTGCGATAATTGGACGTTCTTGTGCGTCAAATTGATGGCTTTAAAAATTAATTGTCTTCTTGACAGCATGTCTGATCTTTGACCTGAAGAAAAATTCAGTCTACGATCTGACTCATTGTTGGATTGGGCAAGACGTCGGCATCAAATTCCTGAAAATATACGTCTCATCTGAGAGACTTCTGCTAGACATCACTCATATTCTTTGATTGAGTCGTCTGTGTGTCTTCAATTAAGTGACAGGCCGGTGGTGGTTGCTGCAGAAGCTAGACAGGGGCTCTTTGGTATTCCCAATCGACCATCTGGACGAAAAAAAAATTTGAAGAAACTGATGTCAAATCATCAGCGAGCGTCGCTGAAATTCCTGCTGCAGTGAGTGAATGTGTGCCCCCGAGCCGAGTCATTGAACATCCAAACCTTAAAGTTTTAATTGAAAAACAACTGGATGGTGTTACTTTTGAAAGTGTCATTCTCGCGATTAGATTCATCTGAAGTTTTACGTTCCGAGCTCGACCCTCTTCGGGGATTGCGCTATAAACTGAATCGAATGGTAAGTGAAGGAAATTGTCACACTCACTTTGGGCTTCGCACGGAAAACCTTCGCTTTCGTTTTACTTCCTCGGAATTACCCATCACGCGTCCGATGTTGTCAAGGAACGATATTTCCCGAGAACCTTTTCCATCTCCACTCCCGACACGAGCTGCGTATCGTCATTGATTTCAGAAACTCATTCCGTCGTTGGTGTTGGGGAATTTACGACTGTCCCCGAACTGAATCACTTGACCTTAACTTCGCTCGAGAAACTTCCATGAAACATTCCGGCATTTGTCGCAAAACTTATTTAACGTCATCCTGTTCGTCTTAAGCGAGGCGCAATGTTCTTAAGTGCTGCGATACTCCAACGACATCCTCCTCCCACCAGCGATGGCAACAAGCCGACATTTGTACCTACGAGCGTGTGTAGGTAGGGGTATTTGTATCGATTAATCGACCTGACGTCGTGTCTTTTATTCGGCATTTTCTTACGAAATCCATACGACGTCGAGCACATCTCCCGCCTCAACCTGTCGGTAAATCGTTACCATGGCAGTTTGAATTGGTGATGAGTCCTAAAGGACATCAGTCATTCGCTCGAATGAATCATTCTGAAGATTTACCTGCTTTTGACGTATTACACACTCCAGTGGTAATGCCGCAACGAAATGACAGACGGCGTGTTGTGTATCTGTAACCGGAGCTGGCACGAAATTGAAGATCCCTGTGGGGCAGCCAATTCTAATCGGCTTATGGAGGAAGTGAGGAATAATAATCGCATGGATTGGACATTGTACGGCAGGGCTTAGGGTCATTCATACCTTTTCTCTCTTTACTCTCGATTTAAAGTGACGGATGGTTTGACGTTGTTAACCTTTTTTTTTGTTGAGCTCGAAAACATATCGAAAGTTTTGTGATCTTTTGTTGTCAGGATTTTTTTTTTTTGTGGAGAAGGAGGCAACCGCCTTTAGGTGGTACTGTACTGGTTGAATGTTTGATTTAATTTAAGCGTCGTTGTCCATTTGACAGATCTTGAATTCACTTTAAGTCAGTGACTCTATAGGAAGTGTGAAGAATCACAGAGATGTCGAACGTTTGAAGGATAAGCAGCAGATCGAACTCTGTGGGTTTAAGGTACAGCATCGAAATCATAAAAATACTGCGCAGTTCTGTTCTAGCGACCAAGGCAGACATATCTTGACTGGGGAATACTTTCCAGCTCCAGCGAAGTCTACTGACTTCTTATGACAACTCACAACATTGATGTCAATCCTTGTTTCTTCGGACTCAAGACGCAGCGGAGTAATAGGGCCCTTTCTCTAGAATAAGCTGACTTGGTATAGGACATTGATCATCCCAGTCTTTCAGTGAAGCTTCACTTTCCAGCACGGACAAAATTATTTACAAATTTCAGAGCTTTACCTTTGATTTTCCCCGTCACTGACCATGCTCAAAAAGTGTAACTGCTTAGAAAAGCAAAAAAAATCTCGTCGTTTGGCGTCGGCATTAAACTGTAGGTTCGTTCTATTCGTGAGAGACAAATCTAGTCCAATCACCATCACATTTGCCGTTGGGATCAAATTAACGGCACTGGAGTAGGTTGCTACCTGGCAGTACAATGGACCCGTTTTGAGTCTAAGTGCTCCAGTAGTGTTTCAAAAATTCTTCGAAAAAGAAGCTTGTACATCGACATGATTCTAGTCAGGCGTTCGCTGGTCGAAAACATAAAGTGATTAGGTTATAGTTTCAGCGAGAAGAATCTTCGATTCCGAGCCAAAGGAGGACAAAGAATGTCCACGATTAGGGGGCACACACAAGTGGAGAAGGACCTCACTCAACTTGGTGTGCACAATTGGAGACAGGTGTTAAAATATCCTGCTGGCTGAAGCGGCCTGTTGCTTGAGATCGGACTGTAGTCTCATACAAAGAAGAATGGTTCTCCAAGACTAGCAGCATTTTTTGAAATGAAGTGCTGAAATGGAGTACTCCTGCTAACTAATATATGATGCGTGTCTTGAAATTAAAAACAAAACAGAACCAACACAGCGGATAGCAATCTTTTCAGATAGTCAAGCTGCTATCAAGGCTCTAACATCTATAACCACAACGTCTAAACTAGTGGATTGCTGCTGCAAGGAACTATCCATTATAGGTGAACGGAGCCCGGTCTCTTTGATCTGGGTTCCCGGGCACACGGGTATAATAGGAAACGAAGCAGCAGACGAGCTAGCCAGACAAGGATCCAAACTCGATAGTCTTGTTGTGGAACAAGTCCAGGCTCCACTAGGCTTCGTAAAAAACAACATCTACAATCACTTCCTCAAGATCGCCAACGAAAGATGGACCAAGCTGGAAACATGTGTTCTATCCAGAAGTTTATGGCCCAACTACAACCAAAAGAAAACAAAAGACCTGCTTAACAACAGTAGAAGAAATATATCCAGAATCACAGCGGTCTGCACTGGACACTGGGCTGTTGGCAGGCATGCTGAAGACTAGGCATACCATTCAACTCACACTGCCGCAGCTGCCGGGTGGAAACTGAGTCAGAAACCCCCGAGCACTTTCTGTGCAAATGTCCGGCTCTAGCTAGAGTCAGGCAACGCACTCTGGGCAAAGCCTTCTTCAACACCCCTAAAAATCTCTCAGAAGCAAACATTCACAGCCTGCTAGCCTTCATAAATTCCACGAAGTGGTTTCAAAATTAGGCTAATCTGAGTGAATACACACTCTTTTTCACCCTCATCTCACAAAATAGGTATCCCATAGGATGTGGTATCAAAACGGCGCTTTCATGGCGCTAATTGGGTGCGAAAACAGGATCTGTATGTCCACCGCCACTTTTACCTACCTACCTACCTACCTGCTAAGCAACGTACTCGTTTCAGGGCTTTCTTCGCCATTGTTGATGAGAATAGACAAAATAGCTAAGTACAAAAAGGGAGTCGCTTTCTGCGTTCGTAGTTGGTTGTTGGTGACATTAGATTGATAAACCACTACCGCATCATTTTTTTTTTTTTTAAAGAAGTTTAAAGTTTTCTTTATTTTAGCATAAATTACATATTTTATAATATTGGACGATGAACAGAGATTTGGTTATCTTAACCTTACTACTGACAAAACTACCGTATCATGCAAGGTCACTGACAAGTCGTTCGGTCCTGTTTCGATGCATCTGATCTTTAGGCCCAAAGTCTTTAAAGGTTTTCACCTAAACAAAATTAGTGTCCATTTGTGTTTAGGATGGCTGGGAGCTATCATCAGTTTTGGCTAAGTCCATAACACTGGTCCCCTAAGATCTGTGGTCTTAGCACTAGTTCGGACTGTGGCAGTACTTTTTTCTTTTTTCCCTGGTTGTTCCAATTTCATCCGGTTCTGCTAACCATGACCTTGAACTGACTGAAGTGGTAATCTGGTGATTCGCGGCATTGCGGATGGCATGATGTTGTGCAGATCTGCAACTCTTCAAAGGGCTAGACCAATCCGCTTCAGTCGCAGTCTGACTCCTATAGAAGGAACGTGGTTCGTAAAAAAAGAAGAAAGTGAAGTAATCGTTTCTTTTTTTGGTAGAAAATTTAATAAGCTAGTAGAATTGAAGTGAATAATTGTTTAGTGTAATACTGAAAAAGAAAGTATTTCGAGGTTTTTCCTTCCCACGAATTTTGGTTGTTTTGGAAGAGGAGATCCAAGGTACCGCCGAGAGATATTCGCACCCCACCATAAACATCGGAAAGCTATCCCGAGTGAAGCATTATCTAGGGAGAAGCAGAGTAAAAGGAGAACCAGTAAGTCCTCTCCACTCGTGAAAGAACAATAGCACGCACAGTAGGAGTGGTTGCTGAGAAGCTGGGCCCAGATCCCCCTCGGACTGTGGCGCCGCCATTATTAAAATAGAGTAATACTGAGTTTTTGTCAAAACAAATGTCAGTGTCAAAATAACATATGATTTAAAAACAAAACAACAGATGCCGTAGCCGTAACGTTATTGGAGTTGACAGCCACGAGGAATTGTCAGAACGACCACTTCAGCTTATGTAACATAACAACGGGCTCAAGTAGTCAGTAGCCTATATTCGTCAGGGAACAACCAAAATTACCTCACCTTACGACCTAAACCACATCGGGCTTATTTACGATAAGGTCTTTGCTTCTCTCTTGGCGAAAAAGTTCAAGTTTGTTGTGTTCGTTGGCTTTGATGTTCGCCGTGTAGGGCCATGTTCGCGAGCAAACCTCATTTTTGCTGTGAACGTCGCCGAGTGCATATCGCAGATTAAGCACAATGTCAACAATCAACCACGATTTTATCGAGGAATTCACCACTTGCGCTTCCCTATCACACATATTGACGGTTCGAAGAAACAACACGAAATGAATGTTCGCCAAATGTGTTCGCCGTGTAGGGGATAATGCAAACGAGCAAGTTCGGCGAGCACGTTCGTTGTTTAGGGCTACCTTTAGGCACCAGGTCAACGCTATCTAAAGGTTTTGTCACACTAAGAGCGTTTTTAAGTCTGTGGTGAAAGGACTTTGGCATAACGTGAGGTTTAAAATGAGCTCTGTGGGACAGATGACGCGGAGTACAGTATTTTACAACGCGGCGGTGGTACCGGGATGTAAACCGCTTCGTTGGTACGCGACGGTGGTATGCAAGGGTGAAAAGTGGCGGTAGTAAACAGCGTTGGATCGCGGAAGTGGTATGCGGCGTTGGTACGCGGTTGCAGCTCGCCGTTGCAGCTCGGGGTTGCATTTCGCGACGGTGGTGCGGAAAAGAGTTCTGTTTTTCAGAGTCCTGACAGAGCTGTCAAATTATTCTCACATGTACTGAGTATTGACTGTGATTCTGCTAGGAGCTGTCCGTATTCCTGCCAGCAGGCTCTTGTCCTCCAATAGCACATACCACACGAGTGTTTTTTGCAGAAGTCAGACGTAAGCCCACTCGGACAGCAGAAAAATATGAAAACCCTTTCCCTCTCCCTGGCTTCGAGGCAGAGTCTTCTTGTCGTTCACTACAATCTTCATTGGCTGTTCTTCCAACACACTTCTCCATCTTCTCCGTCGTGAGCTTATTGTTCTCTTCTTAGAATCCAGTCTTCTTCCTTCTTTTGTCCTTCGATGTAGCCCCCCCTTCCATGTTATCCATAGAAATGTAAACGCATATAAAGTCAATATTACTTTGTTTAGCTTCGTTACGACCTTGACTGTCTCTCCCCCCCCCCCCCCCCCCCCCCCCTTCCCCTTCTCCGTGGCAATTAAATAAACAGACTGGCACAGTCTCAGAATGGTCGCCACTCTACCGAATCGGCTGTCAAACAATGTTGCCTGACGCAACAAAGACAAATTGAATCGACTTGAGTCATAACCCATTACAATCAATCTTTTCCGCCATTAATCCAGACAAACAGTCAGCAAGTGGTCACATTCAGTCGCCCGACAACCACAGGCCATCTTCCTCCTCCACACACAGCGTCACTCCTGATGAACTTTGCTTACACACACGTATGCACGACGCCGCAAATTGAAACCATCGATTCTCGTCCAAGTTGAATGATGAGCCCTAGTCCTGGAGCCATTACGGGGACAAGTGTAATGGCATTTCACAAATTTCCTGCACTTTGAGTCGTCTCCAACAAATCAGCCAACAAGCACACACACACACACACACACACGATGACCCATTTAATGGTCGGACTCCAGCGATCCTGCAATTTGATGGGTCATCGTCATCGTCCCCGTTCCAGTTTGGACGCCGGCCAAATGTCCACGAATATTTCATGCGCTTCTGGCAGTGTTCCTTGAGCTGATTTTTCGGTTCATCAACTTTGGGACATAAAACAGAATCGTTTACTTAAACAGCACACCAGCAGCGGCAAGGACACTCGCTGGCAACTGGAATTTATTCGTGTTATCGAGAACTGATGTCATAACACGGAGCTGCTCTCACCCCCGCGCCCAGCGGACTTGTAGGCCAACATGTCGAATTGGTTCACAAGCAGAATTTGCATCTTTGTCACCACACTCCCGAGCGGCGGCGACAGATTCCTGTGGACTCCTGCGGATTTGCAGCGACGACGTGGCGTCATAAATAATGGCAGGCCCACTGCCGACTGTGGGCAGAGTGTGACTAACGACAGCGAACGGATGCGAACTGCACAGGATCCGCACGGTAACGCGGGCGAGGGGGAGCACATTAGAATTCCATGCATGTCAATGGAAAATTGTCGCGCGTTCAAATGACAGGCGTAGGGATGTGTGGAGACTTTACAGAAGCTTCCACTTTCCTGGCACACACTCGCTCACGAGGAATGACACCCCATTGTCATGTTCGTCGTCGTCCCCCGCCCCCGGCGCATTGGTGAGAGTGCCGATGCCGATGCCGATGCCGATCCATTAACAACACCACTAAGAGCGGTCGTTTTGCTCAGCGTCAAAGCTTTGTCAGTTGGCTGTCAGCTTGGATGTGTTGCGCAAACATGTGTGACTACAGAACTAGTCAAACCCGACGACCGGCAAGCGTCCGCCCGCCTGCCGCTCGCCTGCACCGAGTCGTGCAAGGAGCCTTCTGTCGGTCTGAATAAACGTGCTACATTAGCATATTACTTAGTTCTCCTCTTAGTCTATTGAATTTCAATTTCCTTTCGCCAGGAGGATGTGGGAGCTGCTGTGTGTGTGTGCTGCATCCCCCTCCCCCACATTCAGTCACTGAGGAAGAGCATCGATGACGGACGTGACGCAACGACACAAAGTGTCTGCCGAGTGAGAGCGTTTTGCATTTGTCAAAAATCATCACATTAAGCTCCTTAGTGGCGGCAACCACTAACATCCCCTTCCCCCATCCCCGCACCCCCTGGTGGGGTTTCAAATTTCGAAACAAAAACAATTTTTGGAAAATTGTGTGTAATTAAAATTTTGTTGTGGTACACTGTGGGAAATATAATGACGCCATGGCATGGTGCGCGGATACGTGACTTGACATTTAGGATCCTGATATCCCGTGCGAAGGCCGGGAGAGGGGCGATGGAGCTGACGGCGTGTATGTGTAATTTAGTGCTCGTATATTGGGTTTTATGACATCGTTCGGGGCCAATGGGTGGATGTAGCTGCAGAGAGAATGCTCATCCGCGCCAGACAGGATGAGGTGCTGCCACAGATAGTTAAGGGCTCTCGTTTCACCATTTGACGGTATTAAGCTCTGTTCTGCATGCGGTAACGCCGCGCTTATGTGTGGGTCTGTGCGTAATCACTTTTTAGTTACCAATTACCATTAACTGTGATGTCGTTCTGTGATCCAGGGGGTATTATGTGATTTTCCATTATGCGGAGATTCTCTCCTGTCATCCATGGGGAGCAGTGCATCCCGATGCACACACTGCATCTGCGGACTTTATCCCCAAAACAGTGGTTGGGCACGAGGCCTATTTAAGGATTTTGGGTCCCTATTTAAGTAAGACTCAATAAGTGCTCTAATTGAAAGGACGAAGCCCAGACGAAATGGGTTTCGAAATCTGATTTATGAATGGGTCCTGCTGGAGGATGGTTGATTAGGAAATGATACACAGATCTGTGGGTAAGGATTTGGTGGATTGCAGGAACGTGCTTTGAAAATGAAACGTTTCTCTGTTGACGGGTTCTTCAGTGATGCTTGGGTGAATGAGACGATGAGTAGTTATGAGTGGAAGGGGAGGACACTAGAAGAGTCACGAGATTTAGGCCCCACTTTGTGGATTTACGACCGACAATGGGAATATAGGTGAAGTTGTCGTGGGCGCCGTGGCGTAGTGGGTAAGTGCGTCGACTCCTACGCTCGAGGTCGTCGGTTCGAATCTCGAAAAAATCATCAAACATTTTTTCACGGCTCCACCTCTTTCGAGTCACTGACAATACCCAAAGAGTATAACTGTCTAGAAAAAGCTTCTCAATCTCGCCGTTCGGAGTCGGCATTAAACTGTAGGTCCTCTCCACTCGTAAGAGAACGCACGCACGTAAGAGAACGCATGCACCCACAACACGAGTGGTTGCTGAGAAGTTAGGCCCAGGTCCACCTCGGACTGTAGCGCCGCCATTATTATTATTATTATAGGTGAAGTTGTCGTGTATTTTGAAATATTAGCGTAACGCATTGAGTGGTTTATAAATCGAATCGGCAGATTTTTTTATCCAAAGATCCGTTCAACAGAATCGTCCCCCTTCCCATTTAAAGGGTGGGTCAAATGAAAGTTTCCTTTTAAAACTGCAACAAAATGAAATACAACATCGTTCAAGTGGCTGTCTCGGCTGGCTTCGCAGTAACGCATTCCCATCACAACTTGTTGATGGTTTCGGGTGCTCAGAGTACCAGGAGCTCACGCATTCGACATTTTTAGACATCAAAGCATCTTTCAACATCGAACCCAAGGCAATGGCAGTGCGCTAACCAATCTTGGAATGCAAAATTCTCTTGCGGCTTTTAAGGTAAGGTGATAAGCTTACAACTTGATGATACCCGAATCCGCTAAATACTAAATAGAGGCACACCACAAGGTGGTGTACTCTCTCCCCTCATCTATAAATCGTCGCTGTAAACGAACATAAAGGGTGGGCCAAATACAAGTTTCTTTTTAAAAATGCAATAAATTGAACAAAATTAAATTTTTTTCAATATTTTATAGCTTTATTAGTAAGAACAAACATTCCCATTCTGATATACAATGTTGTTCAAGGGGCCTGCCGCGGCTGGTTCCACAGTACCGCATTCTGTCACAATTTTTCAAAACCTTGTTGATGGTTTCGGGGAGTAGCTCACGGATTGCTTGGATGGTATTGGCCTTAAGTGCTTGAATCATTTACGGATTGTTTGGCATAGCATCGGTCCTTCACGGTTCCCCACAAGAAACGGGCTAAAGGCGGATCCGAGGCGGCCAACTGACATCGCCAAGACGGCTGATAACACGATTTGGGAATTTGATGGGCAAAAATCAATTGTGGCATAGATTGTGTGGCATGGCGCGCCATCCTGCATGAACCAGAGTTCGTCCAACTCCATGTCTTCAATTTCAGTACAGAAAAAAGTCGGTTAACATGGCTCTGTAGGGCCCACCGTCGACTGAAAAGTTATTCCCAGCCTCATTTTCGAAGAAAACTGGTCTAATGATACCACCACTCCACAATCCGCACCAAACTGTCACTCTCTGTTGATGCATTGGCTCCTCGACGATAATTTGTGTGGTTTTCGAGCCCCAGATGCGGCAATTTTGGTTTTTTACGTAGCCGTCGAGATGAAAATGCGCCTGCGCTTCGTCAGAAAAGATGATTTTTCGTCCAAAATCGTTGTCCAATTCAAGCTGCTTTAAGGTCCAAACTGCGAAGGAATAACGAAGCGGATGGTCGCGCGGCTTCGATTGCTGAGTCGATTGAGCCTGGTAAGTGAAGAATTCGAGATCTTTGTGAAGAATTCTCCTCAGGCTAGTGCGTGAAATGTGAGCGTGAGCAGTTGAGGTCGATGGCGAGTTGATGTTCGTGAATTGAGTCTCACACTCTCGGTCACAGCAGCCACAGTCTCATCTGTGCGCACCGTGCGACGACGGGGACCATGAGTGTTGTCTAGTAGCATACCTGTCTCATGAACTTTTCGCACAAACTTGTGTACACCAGTCGCGGTGGGTGCCACATTTCGGCCAAAACTTCTCTTCAAATAATCTGGGCAAGTGCGAGTTGTCCTCGTACTGGGATGGTTCCGTCGCATAATATTGATGGATGATTTCTGAATATCAAACGACGATTCCAAATTATTTCAATTGAATTTTCTTCTAACTTCAACCCAAATCATTCATTCATTACTACATTCATCCATCCAAACAAACAAACATTCACCCATGCATATACCTAAACATCTATCCAAGCATGAAATTTATGTGTGAAAATGAAAATATTTATCATTTTAAATCATTAATATCTCAAAATTTCCACATAAATCGATATTTTGATATTAAACATTTCTTAATGATAACTTCAAAACTTGTCCAACATTTCGAAAACTACGACGGCCAGAATGTTTAAAATAAAGGTTCTCAATGAAGCGAAGTTTTTGTGATTTTTTCAGATTTTTAAGCAATTTGGTTTAGAAATGGCAGGGGGCGCATTAAAGAAAACTTTGGAGCTCCATATTTTTCAAATGGTGCTCAAAAAGTGTTGAAGCAAAACCTCCACCTCAGTTCAAAAGATTTGTCGATTGATGTATCGAGGGTTTGCGTCAATGTTTCAAAATCAATGACAACTTCACCTATACGGCAGCCACTTCCAAATGGCCCCACTTTTTAAACTTGGGTGCATGGGCAATGATATCTAGACCTGAAGTACCTAATTCCAAAATTTCATGCCGATATCTCTATAAACTTCGGAGATAAAAAAGTGCGACAGACACGACAGATGGACGGACACACCGAGATTATAAAGGTTCCGTTTTTGTAGACGTAACCTTAAAAAACGCACTGTTTGGGCTACACAGCACTAACTTTAGAAATAAGTTTTCAGTATTTCCTAACGTTGTTCAAGGATAAAGCGATTCATTTCGTTCCGCGGAGGTATGATACTGGCTTTCTGTCAAGATTTCGAGCAGGAAACAGCTGTCAGTGTCAAAATAACCTGATTTAAAAAAAATCACCCTCGACCCACCCACTTTTACGTTGTAGTATCATCATTCTATTCTAGATACAACAACTTTCATATCCATAGGACTCCTCCTCCGAGTGGTTTCTCGCAAGGCTCGGCGCTATCGACTACGGGCTGTAGCGCACGGCAAGGAAACAAAAGAAAAAAGCCTTTAACACATTTAATTCATAACCAGAAGTCACTCCCGTCAAACCATCAAGTTTTTTTTTCGTAATGAGAAAAGGATGCAGTCGAATGATGGTGAATAGGTGCACATTTTTTGACCAGTTTCGCTTAAAAGAGAAACCTGTAAATAGCTATTTTTTCCTTTCGTGCTATTTGTGGTCTGGTCTCAATTCCTTCATTGGTTTTTGACGGTAATTGTGGACTTGTTGAATTTTCAGATTATGGATACTCAATTCACTCCCTTCAATCCTTAACTCTCCCAAGAAAGTGTCTCGTTTAAGACTGCTTGTTCTGCTCAACTCGCTCTAGGCATGTCTAGGTGCACAAAACCACCTTCCCTCATATTTGCTTTTGACTCTACGAGACTCAAATCTTTATTAAACAATTTAACAAATTGTTACTAAATTTGTCGCTAAAACTTGAAAGTTCACGCATACTCGCTTTTTTTGTGACCTACTCTTCACCGTCTTTGCGAGGTTTTGGATTATACTCTCAAACCTTTTCCACTAAGTTCCGGATAATTATAAGAATTATTTTGAATTCCGCTGAATTCTGCTGAATTCTGTCGAAATCCGCTAAATTCTCATGAATTCTGTTGAACTTAACCAACAGTTTGTAGGTCAATTTCTGTACTTAACCTCTAACTGCTTAAGGTTGATTCTACACTTTTCAAACATCCAAACTTAAGTTTGTTCTTTATTGAGATTGATGCGCCACAATTATTCTCGAGTTTATAAAGATTTCGCCGGAAAATACCATAATTCCTAAAATTCGCTGGTGGCTATTATGATTCTCTGGAAACTTAATCCACAAAAAGGCTCCACATGGAAAGGATCGCTGTTTCAAGTGAACTCAAATTACCATTTTTTCAATATTCATTTCTCCAGTTTTCAATTACATACGCTTACGTATGCATCAACAAGAGAAGAAGCTCTAGGCTTCACCACAGACTCCCATTTCCTTCGTCCCGATAAACTAATCTGCCTTTTCATTGAATTCACGAAATCAATTTCAATTAACCCACAATAACTAATGCCCCACTCACTCGCATAACCGATTTACCATTACTTTCAGCAATTCAGCAATATATTCAGCCGCCGCCCCCCGTTCTGAATGTAATAACATCAGATGCCGCACCTGAAACAAATACCGTATTTCCCTTGCTCGGCACATTCGGGTTCGGCAGTGTTTGCCCGCTTGGCATTCATGTTCACCGCAAAAGCCATGTACTTTCACAAATATTGCTCCACCCCATCCGGCCGGCCCACACTTGGTTAGCCTTTTATTCTGCTGACGTGGCAAGAATTCTGCCAATTGCACAGCTGAATAGACGAAAAAACCGAAACAAAAACAAAGCACGAGTGTGCGTGAATGCAAATGGCTCAAAACAAAACGCGGCGAATGTGCCCTCATAACGGTGCCCACAGAATGCAATGCAGCAGTCGAAAACCCATCTCCACGCCGCGATTTGTAGTTTGCGGTGGATATGAATTGAATTTCGCTCAATGTTAACATTTGTTGCAGGGTTAGACAAGACAGAGCGCAAAAAAAATACGGGAAAATCAAAACCAAACGAGCGAAAGCAACGGGAGTGACTTCAGACCGCACCGTTGTGCTGCCATCTGTTGATTAATTCATGGCGATTAGGCCCGCCGAAGGGGTTATGGCCACGGGTTTGTGTTTTACGAGACACCGCCCATAAAACGTTACCGCAAATAATTCAGGGGACACTTTACGGTACCTAGGCCTCCACTAAAACGTAATTAATTTCAATTATTTACGGGAGAACCCAAGATACGCCGGCAGCCATCTTGTCAAAATCCACCTCTCTTCCTCTCGCACTTAATTAAGATCGACATGAATTTGGGATTTCTGTCAAACGGCGGAGCACAACTGTCAGATAACTTTAACTGTACATTCACTGAAAGATTATCTAATTAAACATTCAAATCCTCTCGTTTGACGGCAGCCGGGGCGCTGTGTGCACAGCTTTGCCAGCAAGGACTGCGGCCCCAGTTCTTTTCATTTTCGACTCCTCATTACCCGGTCTTAAGCTGTGCTGTGCGAGGTCTGAAGGACATCTTAATTTGTCAGAAGCCCCCACCCGATGAGCTGTTGGGCTGACTCCAGACGCACATGGGCTATTTGCATATTTAATCCGGGCGTCGTCGTCAGCACCGTTACACCTCACATCCTCACAAGGCGGCTTAAGTATTCATATTGTGTTCCTTAAACATGACTTATGGTCGATTAACGGTGAGTTTGATATGTTTCGCTCCAGCAAGTTACACAAGGAGAGTGGGGAGGGGGACACACTTGACATACTGGCAGTGTGGCGTGCAGCTTAGCGGTAATCCTTTGGAGTGTGTGTTGATTGTGGTGACAGTTTGTGACACAGGCAAGGGTAGTGGGTTAAGTTGGGTCTCACTCCTGTCGGGGCTTGTGTATCGCGTGTGCACGGAGGGAATTGGGTCAAAAGGAGGCGTCTCTTTGAATGCGTTTTCAAGGAGCGAAATCCAATGTCAAACCAATCGATCGGTATTGTGTGCATCCGCTGAAGCCGGGGCGAGGGAATCGAGTGGGATTGTTCGAAAAAAAGGTCTCCCGATGAGGGTTGGGCCCTTTTTTGTTTGACTTGGAGGATCGTAAAACTGAGGCAAGTGGCACGTGGCCATGGAACACACCTTTTCTCGGGATTAAACGGGTTGACAAAGTTGAAGAATGAAAATGAAAGAATTCCGAGAACTGTTGAAAATGTTGACTGACTCCAATTTGGGAGCTGTGTCGTCAACTTCGACAACTAGTGCGAAAGTTTCACTTTTTTTTCGGAGGATTTTTGAAACCTTACTGGAGCACTCAGACTCAAAACTGGTCCACTGTTCTGCCAGGTAGCAACCTACTCCAGTACCGTTAATTTGATCCCAACGGCAAAAGGTGACTGGACCAGATTCGATTTCACTGGGACTCGATCGTGGGACCCCTCGAACTTGTGGCAGATTACAGATTCACTCTGTTTGGAATTTAACAAAAGGAAGTAAGGTGAAGGGCGTTTGCTAACAAATACTTCCTTCGGCAATACATTCGGCTTCGATCAAATGAGGCCGAAGATTTTACCGAAGCCAAATGTTGATATTTTTGTTTTCTGTAAAAATAATAGCTGCAAGGAACGGGGTGTTTTTTTTTGTTTTGTTAGTGGCGGATATTTTGTATTTTGAAAGTGCGATTGCTTACAGCTACAAAATCAAAAGATTTTACATTTACAAGCCTTCGGTCGGACTCTAGTGATTACGAGTTATCATCGCATTCGTATCGTTACGCCAATTCAAATGCAACATCTTCTGTCAGTCGCTGATTCCAATTGTTACTCTTTCGCAGTTTCTCTTTCGATATCTTTGCGCCAAATACTCTTGGAGTTCCACAGTTCATCGAATGTAGGCTATTTAAAGGAAATTCGTAGCAGGTTGCATAGCAATTGTGTTACCGATCGGACAGTGCGACAGGCTTCTAAGCAGTTCCACAAAATCCCCCTCCCTCTCACATCCGTCCACTCTCTTCTATTCTAATTCTAATCCCCGAAGTCCAAAGTAGGCCCTTGCAACCCGCACAAGTTTGACCCAATTAGTGAACTTGCTTAACTGCGTCCGGATGTGCTCAGACGCAGTGAATGCGCCCGCATCCGCCAGCACAGAAACAATCCCTTAATCCTTGACAAGTCCGGTCACGTTCATCAAAACATCAAAAAGTTCAAGTCTCCCGGCCAATTTGAGATATCAACCGAAATGTAACCAATCGCCCGAATCGATCCACAAAAAGACATCGACAAGCCAGCAACAAACGAGGAATTGGTTCGCGAAACTTTCTAATTACATCGATTACGTGCTCACATCTGAAGAAGACAGCCACGAAAAAAACCGAAAACAAACCCCAATCCCAGCCCCCACTCCAAGACGGAACTGGCAATCCTTTCAACGATATTAACTTCCGTCAACCGCTGCAGTAATGACAGATTCATCATCCACACCACCGTTCTGTATCTGAGGGAACACGAGCAACCGCTTCAAATCCAATTTGAAACAAAAGCGGATTACATCGCACACACACGCACACGGAACCGGAGACGACAGGCAGGTACACCACGTGCAGCAGAAAGGAAACCAAATTGACACAAGCAGTATCCTTCCGACGAGTATCTGAGTGTCTATTGTGCTTGGCGAGCGAAACATCCGTCATGGCACTGAAGAAGCCACAAGCCAGTGAAGGATACTCTTCAGTTTTTGAAAAGGAAACACTAAGACAAAAAGGAACGAGAGGAGGAGGAGGCGACGCAGATGCGAGGTACGTTGCCAAGGAGAAGACGTTTTCATCATCGCCCACTCTGTTGACGTCAAGTGCTTTTTGTTTTCACCTTCTCATCAAGCAGAGGACTTTAGCTTCGCCAAGGCAACCGCGTCGTCTTGGGGAACCACAGAAGCAGAAGCCCGCTCGTTAGTCAAAATGGATTGGGTCCGTCCACCAAAGTCCTGCCTTTCATCAGTCCTCCTTCCTGAGAGTCTTTCTCAGAAAACCACAAAAGCGAAATTAATCTCTCGTCGAGCAGCCGTACGACTTCGTGACCACGTCGCGCGAGATCCGCTGCCCGGCTAGTTCTCGGGCCTAGAGACGATTTCAGGGGTGATACCCGCCCACGATAATCCTGCACCGGGCCGAGTGGTGTCTCCAATTTCACCTTTGACACTTGTTATCCACTCCGGCTGGGGACCTCGCCGTGTTCCGTGCTGAACTTTTCACTCCTCGTGAACACTTGAGCATGAGATTCTAATCCAAATTTAGAATCTTCCTCTCCGCCTTCCTTATCTGCGCGCGGAGAAGGGTGCTCCCACAAGGACACTGTGTGCAAGGACACTTAAGCCATCTGCTGTGGCAATTGAAAGTTTCAATGGACTGTGCATGCTGGTGCATTGTGAAAAAGTTCATAAAACGTCGCCTGTCCCGGTGTAACACAAGACACACGGCAAGGACACTCGCCCACACTTACTACGTGTCCCCACACACCTGTCCGTCTGTCTGTCTGTCTGTCAGAGGACTCGGGAGACACACCAACCAACAACGAGGACGCAAAAACAAAGTCGATTTCAAAGTTTTTGGCTGTACTTTCCGCAGAAAGTTGAGGGGATTCATCTCTCCCGTCCCCTCCGCCACACTTCGTCCGGTCAAGCGTTGGCGGGGGAGACGTGCCGGAGAGAGTGAGGGAGAGAAAAGAATTCAATTCGAAGTTCAGGTCCTTTGAGCAATTTGCGTTGCCTTGGAGTCGGTCCTCAGTGCTCTTTGTTTGAATTTCGATTTTTTGCGAGGTGCTTCCCTGACTTGTGTCAGTTGCCTCGACGGGGATACGCCGCCGCCGCCGTCGTGTGGGGATAGTCTCTCTTCCACGTGGAAAGTTTGTTTAAATAGGATTAGGGATTTTGATAGTCCACAGCCTGCCGGGAGGAGGGGGAGTAGTCGTCGAGGATGTAAGCCTTTCAGTGATTACGTTGTTGAAACGATAGTTGTGCTGTGATGCTGGGTAATGATGCTGGAAATTGTTTGAGGGATTACACCGGTGCGGACAGAATCCGGGGCGGGGAGGCGATGTGGTGTGTTAATGAGCGGGGGGAGGGGAAGACTGCGAGAGGACTTATGAACGGATTGTTCGCAGAGCTTATTTAGTTTCAGCGAACAGAAGGCCGAGTGTGTCCGTACGCGGGGAAACGATGCGAGATTTAAACCGTTAGAAAATGATAGGGGAGGGGAAGTGGGAGGGGGTGCCTGTGTATGATATAAGTGGACACTGGATGCCTAATCCTAATCTATTGCAAGAGTTCTCTGCCAAAGTAAAAGGACAGGATAATAAGGCAACAGTGACAGCAAAAATAATGTGGACGTCGTGACGATTTTTTTGTGACGGAAGATGAGTATGGGTCTAGAGAGGCGCGAGGCAGTCTAGAAAAAATGCAATTCAATTCAAAAGGTGATATTTTGCATGGGACGAAATCACGAAGAATATCCCGTGATACTTTCTATGTGACGCGTCACGAAAAATCAATGCTATTTGGCTCTTCAACGAGCGCAAGTAATACGTGAAGAGAAGGTCACAAATAAGACAGCATGAAATATGAGTTTGTGTCTGAAGGGACAAATTGTGTTGTCAGCAAACAGATTTAATGTGACGTTACAGTAAGAGTTTTGCACAATAGATCAACTCTGGTCTAAGCCACTTCTTCTTCTACAGGAAGAGCTATGATCGAGCATCACTGTTGGGGGAAAATAAACGAAAGAAATACAGTCGACTCCCCCTAAGTCGAATTTTTACGGGATATCAAAATTAGTTCGAGTTGAGGGGAGTTCGACTTATTGGATGGTTTTTTGTACGGAAAATTGAGTGAATGCTAAAATAAATATGGCGAAAAAATTCGAGTTAGAGGGAAATTCGACTTAGAGGAAGTTCGACTTAAAGAGAGTCGACTGTATGGTTTTTGAGGTGTATAGAGAGCGACATGTGAAAGCGAAAGAAAGTGACACGTTGCAAGTTTTTCGTAAAAGATAGTCGTGACATTAGTAATGCGAATGGTGTCACGAATAATGCTTGACAAGAAACGTTCAACATGAAGCGTGATAAGCGACCACTGACAAAAGTATATCATGATAATTGATAAATAATGCTTCACATAAAATAGTGACAAATGAATTTCGAATGGTTCCATGAGTAGTGCGTGACAAATAACGTGACGAGTGACGCGTGACAAGTTAAGTTAAACGTGACAAGTGAACCCCGACACGTTGCAAGTAAAGCGTGACAGGTTATCGTGACATGAGAACTGTGAATGGCGTCACGAGTAAGGCGTGGCAAATGTGTAACGTAAAGCGTGATATGTGAAACCTGATGAGTGTCAAAAGTATTCCATGATAAATAACGCGTTGTAAATAAGGCATCACTAGTCATCGTGACAACTTCGACTCTGAGCCTGTGGGACAACGCAACAGAGGACGTCCACGTACAAGATGGCTCACACAAGTCGATGGGGACCTCGGGCGGCTTGGTGTGCGAAACTGGAGACAGCTGGCGAAAGATTGTGCTGGCTGGGGAGGCATGTTGAAGAGATCCAGTTCCACCTCGGTCTGTAGCGCCCTAAGAAGAAGAAGAAAAAGTCACCGTGACAAGTGAATTGCAAATAGTGTCACGAAAAATGCGTGACAAGAAACGTATAACGTGAAGCGTGATAAATAAAAAGCAACGGACAAAGCACTACAAGTGAACATCGAATATATTTGAGGTCACGTACCACAGCTGAATTGGACAAAGGTCTTGTGACTAGTAATGCGTGATGCGTGACAAGTGAAAAGTGAAAATTGAGGCGTAAGAAGTAAAGTGCAACAATTGAGGTGAGAGATGTGAACCATAGCAAATGATTCGTCATGAATACGCCGTCACAAGGAAATCGTGACGTTTGAACTGGAAATCGTAACAAGGGAAATGCGCTGCGATTTGAGGAGGAAAAACTCCCTAGTTAGCATTGAGTTTAATGACATGAAAAGCAACGTGTCACAACAAAAATGTGAAAAGGTTTGCGTCACAAGCAAACCGTTAAATGTGAGATAGAACAAAGGGTGCGTGATATTGGCACGCAACGCGTCACAAGAAATGCGCGTTACAAGAAATACGTGTCATAGGAAATGCGTGTCACAAGAAATACGCTTTGCAAGAAATACGCATCACGAGAAATTTGCATCACGAGAAATAGGCGTCACGAGAAATACGCGTCATAAGAAATACGTTTCATAAGAAATGCGTGTCGCAAGAAATACGTTTCGCAAGAAATACGCATCACGACAAATTCGCGTCACGAGAAATAGGCGTCACGAGAAATACGCGTCACAAGAAATGCGCACCACAAAAAATATGTGTCATACGGAATGCGTGCCACAAGAAATACGCTTCGCAAAAAATACGCATCACGAGAAATTCGCGTCACGAGAAATACGCGTCACAAGAAATGCGCGCCACAAAAAATATGTGTCATACGGAATGCGTGCCACAAGAAATACGCTTCGCAAAAAATACTCATCACGAGAAATTCGTCTCGCGAGAAATAGGCGTCACAGGAAATTCGCGTCGCGAGAAATGCGCGTCACAGGAAATACGCGTCACAAGAACAGGGTGTCATGTGAAGTGGGATAAAGAAGGATAAGCAGATAAGAAGTGGGAATCGAGCTCAAAAATGGAACTAAGGCACAGGGCATGACAGATATGCCTCATGAACGGTCGAGTCATTGATGAAGATAAGAAGCGGAAGTGCCTAAAGGGAAAATAAGAGCCTTCATTGCTCTTGTCGAAGACTTTGTTTGACACAGTAGAGTCATTTTGTGACGTGTCCATACAGCCGACCACAAAAACCACCAAGAGCCACAATTCCCGACAATTTTTGTGAACTCTTTGGTAGCACCTAGCTAACGACCAGTGATTTCAGCTTAAACCACTTGTAGAGCTCCCCATCCGACTTAAGCTGGAGAAAATGATTGGAGTTGACTAAAAACGAACCTTTCTCGGGGAGGTCGTCGTTTTTCTTCAAAGGGAATCACTTTTCAAAGGATTTTTCGTTTGATCATCGCTGCACTGAATTCGGAGAAAAAACACACGATTTTCTTCGCAAATTGATACTACTTCCCTTGAATGCGAAGACATTCCCCCCCTGCAGAGTGCATCCATCTCACAAGGACCCACCATACGGGCACGGGACAATCGGGGCATGTCCTTATCATCGACATCCCCAGACAGACAAGTGTACTAAGAGCATTTCGACAACACAACGAATGGATGTTTCCAAATCGCAATCCGACAACCCACCCATCATGTTCAACATCCCGATTGAGAGCACGCATAGATTAATAGATTAGGGTCCTTTATGCCGTCCCCATTGTCCTTTGACAGCATCGGAGATTCGGAATGTCACAACTATCCCCGACATCCAGCTTATCGATTACATGTGTTCGGTCTCGTTTAATATTGAACATCAAAATGTGTGCGTGTCGGGGGAATGCATGTACCCGGACTGAGATGATATAATTATTCCTTCATGAGACAGACTGTCGACTAATTAAATTAATTAATTACCCATCATTTGGTAGTCATGCGAACCCCCATGCTGTGGTGGTGCACACAAACAGATCTTCGATTGCGCGGAGGACTTCAAAGGAACGTACTCATGTCCGCGGACAGTGATTGCATTTTTCGTGTTTTTCCCCTCAAAGGATATTTTATATTAATTTCATTAATTAATCTCGTCTCGTTTTTGAGCCGCGGGATGAGGAGGCCGTACCCGTTTTCGCATTCACCAGTCGATCGCTGAGTGGCGGCCGAAACTCATTAATTCCTCGGGACTCAGGCAAAATTAATCCATGAAATATGAATAATGACAGCCGGACGGACGGGTATCCGCGAGGCTGCGTCCTTGCGATGCGGGGCGGTATTAAAAGAGTATTTTGTTCGGTCTTAATTGAATTCACTTTGCATGAATTATCGCGCGTCAGTCATGAGCCATGTGAGCTGTTGATTCCTTTCGATTCTGTGGGATGACTATGGTTCTTTGTTTTTGCGATACTCTTCACAGGGATGCATATTCAGCGTTTTCGTCAAGAAGGCAACCATAGCCGAGGGACACTCGAGGGCAGCGATGATGGAGGATTGGTACTCGTAGACCTTAACGACTTGGTTTATGCCTGATGTCTGAGAGACTAATTGACAACTAACCAGTGAAGTTGCTGAAAAGAAGAAATGGGTGCATATGAAGTTACGCGTGGACACAAAAATTCTTAATTTTGAGGAAACAGTCCTATGAACCTTGTTGTAGCTAGAAATGTGAAGCATACAAAGCTCTCAAATGACTGTCCAAAGCCACTTCGGAGAGTAGACAATCGTAAAGAGTTGAGGCACACGCCCTTGGGTGACAATTCACAGTCCAGTCATGATCCATTATGTCCATTTCAACCGCAAAAATATGCGCTTTAACGTCAGAATGGGCTTTGATTTTAAGAACTAAATTTATCTTAGGTCCGTCATTACGACGAAAATTAAAGTCAGTGCATAGAATCACTTTACTTGATTACTGCCTTTTTAAACTCAAGATATGGCAGAAATGCATAGATCTTGTCAGGAGGGGATGCGATGCAACAGCAACTGCGCTTGATCTTTGGTCCCATTTGTGTAGACGATGAATCCGGAGAAGACTCAAACAAAAGCTGTGGGGACAGACAGCGGTCAAGTAAGGCTTTTACGGTCTCAAATCATTAAGTGCTTAGGTTACGTCGAGCGAATTGTTATCACATATCCGGCACAGAGTGTATAACCCAGCAGTAGACGGCCACAGTGGGCGCCGTGACGTAGTGGGTAGGTGCGTCGACTACTATGCTCGATGTTCTCGGTTCGATTCCCGAAAAAACATCTATCATTTTTCACGGCTCCACCTCTTTCGAGTCACTGACAATGCTCAAAGAGTATAACTGTCTAGAAAAAGCTTCTCAATCTCACCTTTCGGAGTTGGCATTAAACTGTAGGTCCCCTCCACTCATGAAAGAACAATAGCACGCACAACACGAGTGGTTGTTGAGGAGTTTGGCCCAGGTCCACCTCAGACTGTAGCGCCGCCATTATTATAAGACGGCCACAGTCCACAGTGCTGTGGATAAGCTTTAAGGAAACTTAGCCAACCTTGAGTGTGATGATGGAGACATGTGACAAAAAATCTTGCTGGCTGGAGAGAAATATTGCCTGAAGACGACTAGATGGCGCAGTTGGTGAAGTGCCTGCCCCAAGTTAAAGGGGTCCCAGGTTCGAATCCCAGTGAAATCGAATCTGGTCCAGTCACCATTTGCCGTTGGGATCAAATGAACGGCACTGGAGTAGGTTGCTAGCTGGCAGTACAATGGAACAGTTTTGAGTGTGAGTGCTTCAGCGAAGTGTATCAAAATATCCGAAAAAATAAGAGAAAAAATAGTCCTAGAAAGAAGAGACTTAAAGAACTTAATGACTTATCGAACTTAACGATTTAACGAACTGAACGAACTTAACGACTTAACGATCTTAACCCTCTAACGTTTAAGGCTGCCTCAGGGCAGCCATCGCCTATTGCCCATTTATTCCATGTGCGATTTTTTTTTATGACGATTTACCATGCCTTCAATTATACTTCAAGACATATTTTGAACTACATTTTAGTTTTGTTTCGTTGTAATAGTCACTTGTATGTGAAAAATCAGTGAGCGAACAAAAAAAAATTAGTGCTTATTCTCATTAAGAAATAAAATACTGCCAATTTTTCGAATGAGTTGGGAATTTTACAGTAAGTAGATATATTCATGTACTTTCATAATAAGAAAACAAATAATAAAAAAAAATTAAAATGTCGTGTTTGAGAAAAGAAATACGAAGGCGACCTGAGGGCAGCCATGACTGTTTACGCCAACATTTTTTTTTGGTTTTTTTTTACCGTTGTCAAAAAGTAATTCTCTCTTTCATTTTCTACTATTCATTATCTTCCTGTTTCTATAAAACAATAAAAAAGCCTGATAGATTAAGCATTTTGCTTTTATTAAGCTTTTAAATCTGCACTTATTTTGAAATAATAGGTGAAACGATGAAATCAATGATTTACGATGCAAAGTGGAGGGAAAAAACTTTGACTTAAACGGTCATAGCTGCCCTGAGGCCGGCTTACCTGTTTTGTACCTGGAGGTCCACCAAAACAATTTTTTCGAATTCTGATTTCAGATTATGATTTATAAGCCCATTATTTATCAGAAAAAAAATTCCTGACTCTTTTGCGTCAAAATTGCGGTTTTGAACGTTAGAGGGTTAACGACTTAACGAACTTAATGATGTAGGACTCAGAAAACCAACTTTTGTATATTTCCTGTTTTTTTTTTTCATTGTCTCTTAAATTCGTAGTTCTGTTAAGTCACGTCACTGTTAAGTTTAAGAATGACTGTAATACATATACATATGTACATACTTACCTTATAAGCCCAAAGTGTGATAGAATGAATCTACGGTAAGCCCGAGGAAAATAAAATCCCAAGAAAGAAGTGTGGTGGTCTGGTGTCGGCTTCTTTTTCATGGGATAGTTCAAATTTACAACATTTACGACATAATAGATCGTTGTGTATACAGAAGAGGGAAAGCCATTCAAATGGATCTTTCAACACAACAACGATACAAAAAACCCTCTTACATTTAAAAAAGTGTCTCTCTCTCAGTAAAATCTGCCTTTTAAGTGCTATTTCTTAATCCTCTGGTCTCAAACCTCATAGATAATTTATGAAAAATTGTAGGTCCAAGAATTGAACGGGATAGCCACCCAAATAAGGAGCACCTTTTGGAAGCACCTTTGTTAAACCTAAAACGTCGTGAACAAGGATTCCTGTGGCTGTTTTTAGCACTTTTATTGATTCTATGCATTGAAGATGTACAGCGGTTATCAGAAACAATGGATACTCACTCAAATATTAACACCCGGATTTAAAAAATGTTGACTTTTAATTATGTGCTTTAGTTTTGTGGCGGCAATTTTTAAGGATTGTTACTCTTTTTTAATATTCTTAGTTTGTTGGAATCTGGTGGAATTCAATTTTTGTTTATAAACAAGTGAAACTATTACCGTTTGAATAAAAAAAGAATTATTAAAATCTCTCAAGTACAAGGAAAGATATTGAGCAAAATGTCTATGCGGACTATTCGGTGCTATTGTTTTGTCCGACACTGTATACATACATACTTACAAATGTAACATAATCTGCTAAGCCTAACTTAGCAGCTCACTCTGTCTCAGTTCGTAGACGGGAGCACATCTCCCAAATAAAGAAGCCTCCTTTCTGTGACTTAACGAACTTAACGACTTAACGAACTTAACGAACTTAACGACTTAACGAACTAAGCGACTTAATGAACTTAACGACTTAATGAACTTAACGACTTAACGAACTTAACGACTTAACGAATTAACGAACTTAACGAACTTAACGACTCAACGAACTTAACGACTTAACGAACTCTTTGGGCTGTCGACTTTGACCTAGTTAAACGTTTTCGAGCCTCTCGTCTTAGATCATGTAGAGCGAATCAACGCTCCGGCCCGGAAAGTCATCGACTTCAACCCCGTTAACAAGACGATGAAAGAAAGACGATGCCTTCGGTGGCGTACGCAATTGGGAAATGAACTCAGTCAGCTGGCCGTACGTAGCTGGAGGCAGCTAGCAAAAAACCGTACTGGGTGGAGAGGTGGTTGTCTGAAGCCCGGGTGCATCCTGGACTGTAGCGCCAGGGGAGGAAGAAGAAGAAGTATAAGTTGGACTCAATAACTTTTTCTTAGATCAGCACTGGGATAAGGACACATTTAGGCGGGCCTTGGCGATCTTGACTCTTGACGTCGACGTGGTCAAGCCGATGCAATAGACTGATATTTTTGTCTTCTCTCCTGCATCCGCGTACTTGTGTAGATCGTAGAATTTTCGCAAAGTGGAGACAGATTGCAAAGGATCATGGTACTCGTAGATGAAAAGGCTTGTTGATTGGGATCCAGGTACTCCGGACTGTAGTGCTAACCGATGAAGCTGCACGAGGCTCACTTTTCGGACAAGAAAGCCCGCATTTTCAATCCAGGATGTACCTGGGCTTCAAAGAACTACCTCCAAAATGACTATGACTATATAAATGTCTCAATCTTAGAGTTCCAAACTCCTTCAAACTCAAGTTCCTGCCTGCCTGCCAAAATTGGATAACAACGATCGTCGGATGATGCAGAAGAAAACGAAACTTTATCTGCAATTTATACAATTTAGCTCCCCCCCTCTCTCTCTCACACTCTCAATCCAGTTCACCGTTCAAGAGGATTGTTGTGCTCATGGCAAATATTCATTTTAATCAAATTCCATCTCTCGACAGATGCAATCCCGTGTCCGTTCGTGTTCATTTAAACGTAAAGTATAATTTTCCAAACTAAAGACCCTTAATCTCCTTGAGTGCTTTAAGTAGGATCCTCTGTTCCTCCCACACACACACACAACCACGCATCCACACACATGTGGAAACAAAACCACAGCTGCTCTCGCCAATCCGACATCATCCACTGTTCGTTCGTGGTTCTGTTCTCCTGCTAAGTCCCTCTCAAAACAATCACATTGCATGGCATTTTGGCAGTCCCACTGAATGTGGTACACTATTAGCCGCATGCCTCCGAAATATTTTGTGCAACAAAACCCGAGTATCTCCGAAAATTCCCTCAGATCTTCAATCATAATTTGCTAGGTCTGCCAGCGCGCTCTGTGAGAGCTTAGCCTCACTCCTCCAGATGCATTCCTCTCATGGCTGAACCCAACCGAACGAGAGAATGAAACATAATCCGACGGATGTACGAGTACGTACTTTGAATTCCAGACCGAATGAAACATTCAGAGGGGGAGGGGGGCAAGGAAAAAGGTAAAAATTATTCAATAAGAAAATCTCAGATAGATATCCCCGCATACGCACATTGAGCAGATATCAGAGACCATGCCCCCCTCCCCACACACACTGACACAGTCTCCGAGCGAGTGTGTTGCGTTCGCATGTGTGCGGAAATAGTTGCTTAAAATCCTTGCACATCCATGGGAACGAGAAGTGAAAACTTTTCAAATTCTGTTACGAATTCTGTCCCAGTTTTCACCAAGAACAACTTATCCGTCCTTTCAACTTCACCAGAGAGAGAGGGGAGGGTATTGAATGAGAGACAGTAACTATTTCAAGGCAGTTTAACATCCTTTCGACATCCTCCTCGGTATCTTAGATGAATTAATGTATTTTTTATGTCCCCCCCCCCCCCCTGTGTGGATGGGAAGATGAGGAAAACCTGGCGCCAGTAGGTCCACAAAAAACACAGACACACGCATGCACACTCTGCCACATATTTTCGACCTCCTGTGAGCGGCGGGGATATGCGAAGGGGGTTTGCATTTATGAATCCTTGCGATTTACTATCCGTAAAAATGCAAAAAGGATTATTAAATCCCTAGGATGTGGCCATACATTTGCATGACGTTCCTTAATGCTCGTCCTGGCAATGCTACACATTTCTTGTTGCACACCCCACCACACATTTACATCCTCCATTCGCGTGTGCTCGCGTGTGTGTGCCTTTTCACATAAGTAATCCTTGCCCGAAATAAATATATTTTTCTGCTGGAAAAAGAGGTCCTCTTTGCTGTGCCTCTGACGTCTCTGCAGCTGCAGCTTCCTTTATGCGCTCGCTCTCGTTAGTTCACTTTGGTTCGGTCTTTTTCCGGAAGACTGAATTATTTCCAAAGGGATTAACAAGCGAGCAGAGGGGCGGCGGAGGGGGGATTGGGACAACAACTACACAACTGCAAAGCACTCTAAGGACAAAATTAAAAATGAATACTTAAATAGCGTTGAATTCATATAAATGCAGCCCCGAGACGGGGGACAAGTTACTTCGGGCGAGGGGAAGGAAGGCTTGGGCTTACGTCGAGATTATCGAGAGGATTCGGATGCAAGTGGAAAGGGGAGATGCATACAAGTTAGGAGGCAGTTATGGTGAATGAGACCTTTTCAAATGGAGCACAGAGGCCATAAGGATTAACTTGGCGATTTTTACGTGAGAATGTTGTCGTGTTGGGTTTTCTTGACTTATGGTCGATGTCATTCAGTCGTGCTTGTCTAAGATCTGGCCATCCTTCCGATGCAAACCGGGACTCCTCTCTTGACTTCTAACATAACGCCTGAAACAAGTTTTAAGCCTGAAACACAACACAGCGTTGGTGCTACCGTCGAGAGATGTTTAACTTCCAACACAAGCGATACAATGGCACAGCACGAAGCTATCGATTATCGTGCTACTGGAGCACTCAGACTCAAAACTGGTCCATTGTACTGCCAGGTAGCAACCTACTCCAGGGCCGTTAATTTAATCCCAACGGCAAATGGTGACTGGACCAAATTCGATTTCACTTGGATTCGAACCTGGGACCCCTCTAACTTGGGGCAGGCACTTAACCAACTGCCCAATCTAGTCGTCAAGCTATCGATCTTACGACTGTTTAATGAGAAAAATGAGAGCAATGTAATTTCTCGTAAAAACTGACTCTCTCACACAGAAAAATGTGAGATTGTCATTTCAAAGTCTGCCCGAAGGACTGCCTGCGTGACATTCGCTAGCAACAACGCAGTGTTGTGTTTCAGGCATAAAATTTGCCACAAAGAGCTACACGACACTTTTCCTCTTTGCTAACACGAGCAAAGTCTCTGATAAGAACGGAGTCAACAGCAGCTGCTCCTAGGTACGAGTAAATTCAGAAAACTTGCTTAAGTCTTTCTTCCCGCTGATATGCGCCATTTAAGCGATATGAATCGTTGTGTTGGCTGGAGAGGCATCTTGGGTGAGGCCCAAGTCCACCTCGGACCTTCCGCTTCCCAGCCGCTTCCGTTTCAATGCCAAAAAACCCATAATTGACGGCTCGCTGTGTTCGCCCAATCACGGCAATGTCATCCGCGTAGGCTAGCAGTTGAATGGACTTTTGGAAGATCGTGCCTCTTGTGTTGGCCAGTGAGTTTTGCACGATCTTCTCAAGAACGATGTTAAAGAAATCACATGACAACGCGTCGCCTTGTCTAAAACCTTTTTTGACATTAAAGACCTCGGTGAGTTCGTTATCGACCTTGATGGAGCAGTGAGAGTCAACCTCTCAATCTGACGAGCTTGGCAGGAATGTCAAAAGTAGACATGGCGCTGTATATCTCGTCAGTATGCACCCTGTCATAAGTGGCTTTGAAATCGACAAATAGATGGTGTGTGTCGATTTGCATTTCTTGGGGCTCTAAAGGATCTGCTGCAGTGTGAAAATTTGGTCTATTGCGGACTTCCCTGGAACCTCATTAATAAGGACCTATCAGATTACTCACCAATGGTTTCAGTCGCCTACACAAAACGTCAGAGAAAACCTTATTAGCGATATTAAGAAGACTTATCCCTTGATTATTGGCGCCGTCAAGACGATCTGCTTTTTTAAGGTTCCGTCTACAAAAATGGAACCTTTATAATTTCGGTGTGCCCGTCCGTCCGTCGTGTCTGTCACACTTTTTTATCTCCGAAGTTTATAAAGGCGTAAATGTCATTGCTCATGAACCCAAATTTAAAATGTGGAGCCATTTGGGGGTGGCTCCAGTACAGGCGAAATTGCCATTAATTTAACATTGTCGCACCACTTCTAGTTATATATCAATCGACAGGTCTGATGAAATGAGGTAGAGGTTTGCTTCAACAGTTTTTGATCCAATGTTCAATTTGAAAAATATGGAGCTCTAAAGTTTTTTTTAATTCGTCCCCCATGCCATTTCTAAACCAAAATGCTAAAAAATCTGAAAAACTCACAAAAACTTGGCTTAATTTAGAACTTTCATTTAAAATAATTTCAAGCATTCAGGCCCTAATAGTTTTCGAGATATTGGCCAAAAACGGTCAACCATCGACATGCGAATTTTGAAGATCTGAAAACGCAGTTTTGACGACCTTCAACTCGCACTTGCCCAGTTTATTTATGGATACAAGAAGCGTAGCAGTCCACGCAGTTGAAATTTGATTGAATAACTTTAAAAACTTTTGTAGATGCAGATGTCTAAATAAGAGTTTAAGACATGACCCTAATTTCAAGAACTCACCTTTTCTCAGTCAGCTCCATGGAGACACTCATTGAACCACTCGTCAACTGAAGTTTATTATGATTTGCTTCACAATTTTAAGGACTGCTACAGTAAATAGGCGACAAACTATATTTTGGAAGAATAGTATTAATTCGGTTTTCATTTTGAGTCCATTTCCAAACGAAGCGATAGGACTTCGTTTGGTATTCACTAAAAATCTACATTTCGGGCGGTTTAAGACATAGCATAGGACCCAGCTTGTAGGAAACTTTTAAACTTACAAAGACAATCGTTTCATGGTTGAAATTGTACAGAATTCACGTTCTAAAAGCATCTCTACACAAGTTAATCGGTTGATAAATGCCAAAGTTATTCAATGTTTTCATACCAAACATATTTTAGGCGCACCCTGTATTTATTTCAAAACTCCAACTTGTCAACCTAACATTTCTCTCAAAATGTTCTAGTTTTTGACAATTGATTACAGTTTTCAGTTTTTGAATTGCGTGCTCGGTGCACTAAAAAATGATTGCCTGGAGCAATGCATTAGAAGACGCACACAAGTGGAGAGAAACCTCGGTGTGCGTAGCTGGAGATAGCTGGCTAAAGATATTTCGAAAGGGTTGTTGAAGAAGAAGAAAGCGAAAAATAAATAGAAGAAGAAAATAAATCTGAAACAGCCAAACAGTTAGACTGAACAAGTTTGCAAATGTACACAATTGTTTTGTTGGTCGCCAATCAATTTCGACGGCGATTGCTGCCAAGACCTACATTATCTCACGACGGAGAAATAAAGCAATTAGGCCAAGTGCCAAATTACTTTCCAACCCTTTGGCAGATTCGATTCTGATTGTGGGTTACTCGGAGTTGTAGTGAAAAAGCGACTATAACTTTGTCACATTTAGAGCTTTGAACTAGTTCTGTTTTCGTTCTCAGCCAAGTGGTCACAGTGGTGGAGATATGTACGCTATCGTCAGTAAGACGCAAGAGACAAACTACTGCAGTCGTTCATCAAGCATGCTTAGAAGTGACAAGCTGCTGGGACCAAAGAAATGCTCCTTTACATAAGCAAACAAATTTAAGGCACACCTTTCAAAAGTACTTCACAGTTGCATCGTTATCCATTCTTAAGGGCCAACTACTCGTATAATAGCCGTACGAAAACTAAAGCTTATGTCAAAACCAAACGAAAAGTTACCAGAAACATTGTCAAATTTCAAAGTGGCCATAACTGCCACTTAACGAAACTTAACGACATTTGCAACTGACATTTGCATACGAAAAGAACGAAACTGAACGAACTTAACGAAACCTAGCGAAACTGAGCAAAGCAAAGGTTACTTGAGTTCTCATAAGATTCCATTGAAGTTGAGACCTTCTCAGCAAGGCTCTATATTGCACGGTGGAATTAGGCATAGCTTCTCCAGCTATATATATAATAATAATAATAATGGCGGCGCTATAGTCCGATGTGAACCTGGGCCTAGCTCCTCAGGAACCATTCGTATTGTGCGCGATATTGTTCTCTCACGAGCGCAGAGAAAAGATGTGTTTCAGGGCCACCACTATCTCTTGCCTTCGCTTTACGTTGAATGTCAAATGACTCTTAACCTTTTAAGTCTAGCCTACAATTTTATTCATCTCATCTCATTTTCAGTGACCCGCATGTTGCACTAAAGGGGTCGCGGGGGCAATGCATGCATGAGAGATCTCCAGGCCACTCGATCAATTCAATAACAAAAAATAATTTGAAGTCAAATAATGCCTTCTTCGAAAAATTGAAAAATCGTAAACCTGAGTTCTCCTTAGGCTCGCCAGACTTATTATTATTTCCCTTACCACCAGATTAACAACGGCCTATCCATGGCGGCATATGATCCTTCACTGTCAGCAGTCCACAGAATAAACAATTGCAGCTCTCCCGCAACCGTTTCCAATTCAATTTCATTCCGAAGGGAGTGGGCGAATGCACCCGCCCATCCTCTTGTGCCAGCACTCGTAAGCCTCGCAGTTTTCAATCAGTCAGTTATCCTTTTAATTGAATTCCCCGCTTCTCGAGCCCTTTCACACAAACGAGTGCAGTACTTTTCACGCTTCCATTAGCAACCAATGTTTTCGCTCTAAACCCCATCACATCCCATTCACAGCTCACGCATATTCTAAACACCAGCCACTCCGCAAGGTGCCCACCGCCTCCGACCGGGAAAAAAATGCATCCAGTGACACCGAGTGTACTCCAAGGGATTAGCTCTAGCCGCAACAAATACAGACCAACCATTGTGCCAGTGTGGCCGCGCCTTTGTGCAACTTTTTGCAAAAGTACTTGTGTGAAGTGAATTTATTTGCTGCGTCCTTGCGGCCGACCTAAATTTACGGTGTTCTTGGGGAAAAAAAAATCTCGTTGCTGTGCCTGGCATGTGCATGTAACCTGAAGCGCAGCTACAACGTCACTCTCCGTGGCTTTGCATAAATTAATGGAAAAAGAATGAAGCCCAGTGACGGTCGGGCTTCTTTGGGGGCCCCGTGAGCATTCACTTCCATAATCAATGTTTGCATTCATTTGATGTGCATGCAATTGAATGTTGTTGGAGGCAAGCAACGGGGGCTTAAATTGAGAATTAATAAGAAAGCCTACACGGGGACACATGCAAATCCGCTCGATGTACCCACTAAAGGTTTTTTTTTTCAGAAATCAAAACCTTTTTCAAAATGTCAGCGAATTTACGTGACAGCTGATGAGGGGGGGGCAAAATTCTGTGGAATATAACCATGGCAGCAAAGCCAAAAGATGGTCTTTGTGGAGCTCGCTGTGCAGGTTCTGAGAGTTGATGTCGACCTAAGCTTTCAGAAGTTAAATCGGGGAAAAAGGGCTCAATATCAGATTACGGAGGTACCCTGTCCTGTATTCACAATTTTTAAAGGGTCTTCCAATAGGGACTTCTGAGCTTTGACAGTTGATAGCGGCCATATTGTTAGAGTTTCATCTGTCATTTATTCAGTCTGTTTTGCCAAATTATCATAAATGGACACAGCGTTCACAGCATCAACACGGGCAAGTAAAAAAATTGTTTTATCAAAATGGGTGTTCTGCTCGGGCAAAGTTTCGCGCTCTTTGCCCATTTTAGGACTATCCACAGCGTGGGGCATACATTTGAGACCTATGGTTCAGTAAAAATATCCGTAAGTCGACGAAACGCAAGATCGCCGAAAACATCGCCGTCGCGGCTGTCCGTAAGAGTGTGCAGGAGAATCCAAGGCAGTCGATCTCGTGTCACTCACAAGAACTCGGTCTTTCGCAGAACACAACTTGGTGAAGCATCGTGACTTGGGCCTGCACCCGAACAAAATTCAACTGACCCAGGAGCTGAAGGCAAACGACACGATCATTGACAACGACGTGTGTTCGCTGAATGGGCTCTGAAGCAGTTGGAATTTAAAAAATCATGTTCAGCGATGAGGCCCAATTCGGGAAGATGTGTACGTCAAAAACAGAGTTCTCGAATTTGGGACGATACCAATCCACATGAGATCTAAGAGCGTCCAATGCATCCCGAAAAATCATTGTTTGGTGTGAATTTTGGGCTGGCGGCGTCATCGGTCCATATTTCTTTGAGAACGACAAGTCATCACCGTCAACGGCTAGCGCTAAAGGTCGATGATTACCAATTTCTCTTGGCCTGAATTAGATGATATGGACCCCAACGACATTTGGTTTCAACAGGACGGCGGCGCTACGTGCCACACAGTTCACGCCAGATTGGAAATTCTGCACGAGGGATTCGAGGACATGTTCATCTCATGTGGAGATGATGTGAACTGGCCACGGAGATCGTGTGATTTGACGCCGATAAACCCTTTCTTGGGGAGTTTTCTGAAGTCCCAGGTCTATGCGAATAAGTCACAAGTCACAACGGCCCTCAAAGCCACCATAACCCATGCCATCGGTCAAATTCAGGCTGATTTATGCACCAGAGTGCAAAACTGGAAAGCTCGGATGCGCGTCACCCAGAGAATCTGCGGCGGACATTTGAATATTGCTATATTCCATAAATAATGGCATCGATAGGACTTTCAAATGAATGTAAAATGTCGATGATACCTCAAACACACTTAGTTTTATTTCAAATTAAAAATAAGAAGCTCTTACTGAATGAACCTTTATCTTTAAACGTACAGTGTACGGCGCTACAGTCCGAGGTGGACCTGGGCCTAGCTTCTCAGCAACCATTCGTGTTGTGCGTGCTATTGTTCTCTCACGAGTGGAGGGGACCTATACTTTAACACCGACTCCGAACGGCGAGTTTGAGAAGCTTTTTTTAGACAGTTATACTCTTTGAGCATTGTCGGTGACTCGAAAGAGGTGGAGCCGTGAAAAAATGTTTGATGTTTTTTTCGAGATTCGAACCGACGACCTCGAGCGTAGGAGTCGACGCACCTAGCCACTACGCCACGGCGCTCACAGTGTACAGATAGGATTTTGTTTTTTCGGAGGATTTTTGACACCCTACGCTGGAACACTCAAACTCAAAACTGTTCCATTGTCCTGCCAGGTAGCAACCTACTCCAGTGCCGTTAATTTGATCGCAACGGCAAATGGTGATTCGATTTCATTGGGATTCGAACCTGGGACCCCTCGAACTTGGGGCAGGTACTTAACCAACTGCGCCATCCAGTCATCCTTTTTGCAACCAATACTGTAGAGACAAATTTCGAAAATAAATTATTTATTTCAGGACTTTACGACCCAGGGTTTCTGCTTTCTCTAGAACCTCATCATTTCGTTCGCCTTGACATGTCGTTGAACACAAAATTTCCAAAGAATTTTTCTTTCCCCCAGTACACGAGAGTCAATTAAAGCCCAACCAGCTTGGTCTGCCTGGCGACACTCTGACCCAAATACTCGCCGAAGTAATGACAAATCGAAGAGTAATTTGTCTCAACCCTGTTCTACGTCACCACTTAACGCGCAAAAAGAAGTGAAGCACCACGCAACCACCACTCTGCCTCCGAAGGACACAAGGTGTCGTCATCGCACTCGCGGAAAACAGACCGGAAAAAATTGGCAAAAAAATCGAATATTCGATGGGAATGCCAAGTCAACATCACACATCTCTCTATCTCCGAAATGGACACACTCCCCACACGTTACACTTGCCACTGCATGTCCCTTCACACACATCCGAAGTGCAACATGCAAATGTGACTGAAATCCTTGAAATAAATTATTCCGTATGGCCCGCCTCGCCAGCAACGGGCACTCACATCAGGACCCCCATCAAGATCAATATAAGCCCCCATTCCATCTCAACTTCCCTCTCGATGTTAATTCCAATTAAAAATCTCCGACGACTCATTCAGTGCCCAAAGGACATCCCTAGGCAAGTGTCCCATTTCCCCGAAAATGAAAAAAAAAGGAATTGATGAGACAAGCACTCTGCGCACTCCACCCCGCCTCTCTCTCTCTCTCTCTGCTGGTGTATGCGGAATTGAAAGAGTGTCCTTTTCCCAAGCGGATATGGATCATTTCAGACCGTAATGGCAGCACAATGGCCCAGTGCAATCGCAAATAGCAATCATCCTGTCAAGAGATTAATTCGAATCTTTTTCCTGCTTAATGCAAATATTCCCGACTACATTGTGGATTGTGTTTGTTTAACGATTTTTCTCCGCTGTCATATCTCCTCCGACCCCGCTCTTCGTTTCAATTTAATTTACACTTCCTTACGGACTGTCTCGGCCGTCTCGGCCGTCTCGAGTGTGTGTGAGCGAGGCTCAGGAGCAGATCTCCAATCGATTCCCTGATTGCATGTGGTCCGGTTTTCGATTTGCCTCTCTAATGAACCGCTGGAGAGGATGTGACCGACGACAAATTGTCCAACAAACCAAAAATATGTGGAGACTGTTCGATTGGTTTTGTTTACCTTATCCCTCTTACGGATGGCCCAGACGAGGACACTTCCTTACGGTTACGACAGGGATACTGTCCATCTCGCCACCCGACCAGCACGAGTCATTAATATTCAGGCCGACATTTGAGTCGAGTTGTTGGAAATGATGAATACAATTATCGAAAGGATTTTCGAATAATAATTCCGGAGTCTGTTGCGGCGAGTTAGGAATTCTGAAATGATTTCCATGTCCATGTGTGGGGGGAAGGTGTGAGGCCAGGACATGGGACTCGGATGTGGGGAGCATCTGCATCCTTTTCATATGCATGAGACAGTGAGTGCTTACAGAAATTTTGAAAATCGGGTGCACTTGTCTTGTTGCACTTTGAACTGAGAATATTTTAGTGTTCACTCGGGGGGGATGGGGATGCATTCTGTGGATGGGACGCCGATGGCTGGTGCATTAATTGGAGCAGAATGGGCGATTTGTGAGATTGTGCAGATGACTCCACAGCTGAAGTAAGTGAGTCCGTGAGTTGGGTGCGAATATGTTGACAGTTGCTTCGGAAAAGTGTCAAATGTAAGACAGCTGGGAGGTGTTCTTGGCAAAATTCTCGGCAACTGTGTCTGTGATTGGTAGTGAACTTGAAGAAATCCTTGCAATTCGATCTTTGGAATCGATTTGGTTTCATGCATGGTACAGAGACATTCATCGGTGGGAGATGTGATTCTCAAAATTATTTTCTTAGTTAGTTTCATCGTTGAAACTGTCGGATGATGCTTTTTAAACGCGCTACTTTCGTCTGATTCATGATACAGTCGTCAGCTTTGACTGTGTACATTGTGTGAACGAATGAGGGGCACATTGCCTTTTGGCCTCTCAAATGCACTTCACGGACCCTTTCTAACAGAGACCTTCGTTCGACGCTTCATATCGTTCAATTCTAGACGTGTTGTGGTCTATAAAGTCCCACAAGTCCGTTTATACTCTAAATAAACAAGCACAATGATTTAATACAACTTTCCTTGGGGGGCGTCCTTTTTGATTCTCATAAATTGTTGTACTCTTCGATGGACAACTTGTTCGACATAAAAAATGAAGACCAAATTCAGAGGAGAGAATTATATCCCACACAACAGAACAACCCTAAAGATTTTCATCGGCAGCATAAACAGCCGACAATCAGGAAGGAAGATGAGCGTAAATGTTTCAGCTGTGGAGAGATTGGACACTTGGCGAGGTTATGTCCATCATGGGAGAAACTCGTCAAGTGTTACAAGTGTGGTGAGCCAGGACACAGATCCATTGAGTGCAGCAAGGCAAAAATAAAGGACGATGCAAAGGCAGGCGTACAGCAGGTTATCTGATGAAGAAAGTAACAGTAGATGACAACGAAATAATATAATAATAATAATGGCGGCGCTACAGTCCGGGGTGTAACTTCTCAGCAACCATTCGTGTTGTGCGTGCTATTGTTTTCTCATGGGTGGAGGTAATGGCGACTTCGAACGGCGATATTGAGAAACTATTTCTAAAGCATTGTCAGTGACTCGAAAGAGGTGGAATCATGAACAATTTTTTTTTGTAAAATTGTTTGTCTGGTTTTGGTTTCGAACCTAGACTGTAAAAGTCAAATGCGCATGGGTCGACGCACAAACCCACACAGCCACGGTGCCCATGTTTGTGTCTGCATTTGCGAATAGAAATTTTTGAGAAAAAATAAATTCTTTTGGAGCTGCTTTGATGCCGGCAAATGAAGCTGCTGGGTCTTTATAGCCTCCGGCAGAGGTCATTTGGTCGGGAATCTGTGGATTGACCAACATAGTGTGAGAGGCTAATAAATATCGATCAGTTTAAGGCCATTTTCAGCCGCGCAGACCCTTTGGTTCCGTTACAAATCGGAATTTAGTGGCCAAAACACATTTTTGTGAAATTCGTACTTGTTGATTCTCATGATTTTAAGTACCATTGAAAGGCTTTTGTTGGTTGACTGGATTATGATTAATTTTTACGGAATCTTTGTTCCAATGCGATTCGAATGCTATTTAGGGATAGAGAGAGAGAAGGAGAGAGAGAAAGAGAGAGAGACAGAAGGAGTTAGTGTGGACCACAAATAAACATGAGACACTGTCATCTAGATCTGTAACCACGCGTAACCTTTGCACTGAAAGTTTGTGTCCACAACCCAATCCAGTTGAGAGTACTGCAAATGGCACCGTAGTCGAAGATGAACCCGACCCTCAGTTTAAATGTGTAACATAACATTACGCAGAGATATCGTCGCATTTTCTAGCGACCGCCAAGGAATTCAAAGTCACTCTTCCCTACCTTCTCAACTGAAAGCAAAGAAAGAGAACAGAAGAGTGCAGAAAGCAACATAACCCATACCTCGTCCTGAGTTCAACCATAAATTAACTGACAGAATGAAGAATCTCTATCCTCGTCGCTACAAGTCCTTGCCGTGTTTTCGGTTTCACTCATGAAGCATCTTCCCTCGCGTCATGTGCATGACAAATAACCAAACAAACCATGCCTCAAACTCCACCTATCCACGCGCAGGTATGTAGCAGCAGAAATCCTTAAACATTCATCTAACTTTCCTCCGAGAAGGACCTGCCCAAGTGCATAAAGTTGACGTCTCAAAGGAAACCAATAACACAAGTTATCTATTTTAAACTTACTCCAACTTGTTCCTCTCAAGATATTCATTCATTTCCCAGCTTCCCCACCTCAGCTATCCGGCGGAGCATTGAAACAGATGAAGCAGATGCGGATAAGACTTAAATGAACTTCGCTGAAGTATTCATAATTTCATCTTAAGGATCATCTCTCATCTCGGCAAATCGAGTTTATTTATACCTTTAGCCGGTCCATTCACTCAATGGCACTCGGCCCCCGCCAGACCGCTGCATAAACACCGCAAAACAACATCAGGACTCCTTCATTCAGGCAGCCCTTTAGTCCTGCAATCGCTCTCCAACTTGGACTTTGTCTACTTGAGACACCGTAGCTCGGTGAGACACGACGAAGGGTGGGGAAAACGAAACGAATGCGGAAAAGGGAAATCGATAGATCCTCTCGCCAAATCCCCTACTGATCCTGAAAAAGTACCAAGTGCAGGACGTCCGCCTCTGGCAAGTGCCATCATCGATATGCAGGACAACACGAAGGGCGGCCACTGCTACTTTGCTGGCCGAGATGAGATGAGGGCTTATTTGAAGGACACTGAGGATTGAAATGTTACCATGACTTTTCTTCCCCCGGTAAATGTGTGCGAGCGATTGTAGCTGTGTTGATGTGTGCATGGGGCCAGGAGTCATCCTCGCTCGAAGAGGAATGGAAGCGCACATCTGCACAAAGGCAACAGATAAGTCGAAAGAATAGCCATTTACCCTTAGTGATTCTTGTGTGACAGAAACTTAAAATACAATTCCTGTCGCCTCAGGGATTCCAGCGAATGGATTGCGCTTCGAGGCCAATTGGATTCCTCCCAGCCGATGGCTTGAGAGGTAACACCACTCGATGGGGCAGGTTGCCCCGGCAACTGATGAAATTGCACTGATATTCTGCTTCAGTACTTTGGAAAATCCAATCAGCATTGAGTTGGCCTCTTGGAGATGAACTCTTACTGGTCCTTCATCATGACGGTATCCTGTGCGATGCAGTTGACTTGAAATGTTTATGTTGACAGTGGGAGAGAGCGAGTGGTGGTTGGGCAGTTTCTCCACCGAGGAGGACACTTACAAGTTTTCTTTTCGTTATTCGACTCAGTTTTGTCTCCTTGCCTGCTGTTGAATTTTTTGAAGGCACCCGACGGGGTGGTTCTTTGGTAAATGAAAATCTTCTTCAACTTTGGATTGAAAATCGAAAATTGAAAATTGAATTGAGAGAGTTGTGGTTTGAAGGGAATTAGCAGCGGATTGATAGAGCGGATACAAGTTAAAGATCCATTCAGTGCATTAGTCGAAAGTTGGTTGAGGGTCCTTTGACAGGGATGTTGGGAATTTCGGAATGAAATTCACAGAAACTTGGTGGGAGGAGAAGTGGAACCAGATTATCTACGTTTTATGGTCGAACGAGTTCCGGGACAGAGGACTTTTGACATTTTTCTCGGCGACAATCGATCGTTTTTGTGGAATTCACAGCAAACGTTTTGCTAAGATCATGCAACATTACGTGAGAATCGGGTTGACACTTGTTGGACAAGGGAAGGATTGACATAGTTTTTTCCACTCTCTAAAAGTCACTACTCACTTGCGTCTTTCTAACACGCGACGAAGCGGCGGAACTGCATATGTCTAACTAATCAATGACTTCCGAACTTTGACTGTTGATAGCAGCCATATTTTTGAAGTTATATCTGTCAAATTGGCTGGAATTTATTCAGTCTGTTTTGCCAAATCGCCATGGATGGACATAGCATTCAGCAACACGTGCAAATGATAATTTTTTTTTTATCAAAATGGGTGTTCTGCTTAGACAACGTTCCGCGCGCTTCGCCCATTTTACGGTCGTCATAATTGTCCTACCGAGAGGACTATCCACAACGTGGTGGATAAATTGTAAGTCCAATGGTTCCCAAAAAGTATCCGTACGTCGACGAAACGCAAGATCGCCGCTGTCCCAGAGAGTGTACAGGAGAATCCGAGTCAGCCGACTTCGAGTCGCTCAAAAGAACTCGGCCATTCACAGACCACAACTTGACGAATTTTGCGTCGAAACTTGGGCTCAGACAAAACCAAACTGACCCAAGAGGTGAAAACGACCATAGACAACGACGTGTGTTCGCTGGACGGGCTCTGGAGCAGTTGACCCTGCAATCATCTTCAGTGATGAGACCCATTTCTCAATGAATGGGTACGTCAACAAACAAATTCTCGAATTTAAGACGAAACCAATTCACATGAGATCCAAGAGCGTCCACTCCATGTGGATTTGGTGTGGATTTTGGGCTAACCACAAAACCCTGATTTCCAATGCAACCAAAGGGTCTACAGGGCTGCAAATGACTTTAAAATGATGGGAATCCTTCAGCCTCTCACACTACGTTGGTCAATCCAAAGATTTCATTTCATTTCATTTATTTGTTAGTAAGTATCGCTGTACAATAAGAATATTCTATTCTTTAATAAGTACAGGGTTTAAGGTATTACTTTTGATAAATATTGTGAAAGTGACATAGATACAATTACATTTTACAGATTTGAATAATTGAAATTATATATTTGAGAGCATATTTGAAAATATTTCAGTTCAAGTTGGACAAGTATGAGAAACAAGCTGAACAAAATTGTTTGTACTCGGTCTTCGACCGTACCTGTGAATGTGGCAAACACAAGATCATGGTACAGAAACACTGGCACGCTAAGCTGGCTATACGTTTTCACTAAGCTCTGGTCATTGGTTAAGATGACATCGAGCAATGAGGGCGAGCAGTTTGGCTTAAAATGGGTGGGTTCATTTATGTTTAGGAAACTTAAGTTTAGAGAGCGCATTGTACTACTCAAGAGAGAGTTAGGTGACAAATCGATTCAGGGCCAAAAGGTCTCCGCTGCTGACTGAAAAGATCCAGCTCCTGACATTTGCACTGTCTTAACTCTTAAGCAGTTTACGAAGGACAAAGCCTCTCCATAGATCAAATACCCCACCTATCTCGGTACCGAAAATACACTTCGTGGTCAGCAGCTACCGTCAGAAACCGTTCCCTCTTCGGTTTTCTTTGAATATTTGCCAATGTCAGTGGTTTCACGTCCCGAACCCGCTTAACCCGACTTTCACACAAGCAGCTACTGATTCCTTGTGCTTCCTCGTCTATAATTACATGACAGCTTATTTGGTATCCTTCATCAGCAACGAATCCTTTCTCTTAGTGCAAATGATCCCAAACCGAATCCCCGCAATCCCTTCTGTCAAGCAGGATTCAAAAGGATTTTGACATCTTCCCCATTCGCCCACACCCGCTGCCATTGTCTGCCAGCCGAGAGGGATCCGGAAACTTAATTAAATTGCCACGGCTTCCCACATCTAACTCGTCCCTCACCGACGTGGCTAAATCACGTCCTTCATTCGCCTTTTTTTTTCTGTGCTCTCGTGTATTTCTTTCGACCTCGTCCTTGCCGCAGTGAGTGAGGCTAAGCTAATTTCATCAGTAACCCAAAGTGTGTCGCTTTCTTTCAGTTGGCCAGCACCGAAACTCAACCGTGTCTCGTCCCAACTGCTCCCCGGCAGCAGCAGAGGTGAACGAGAGGAGAAAAACTGCTGCCAAACTGTGACGGTGGCGCTGCTGATGATGGTGGAGTGGATGGGTGTTGACGGCGACTCGGGCATGGCACCGTGATGTGATCTGTGGTTTAGCATCAATTAAAGCAAGGATTTGCACTGTGGACTGCATTGCTTTCGATTAATTGAACTAATCCCCTTGGTGAAAGCGCCCGATGACATTAACACGATGACGAGCAGCTAAATGGGTACACGTTGGCACAGGATTGATCCTGAGGTGCACCCAGAACCCGGTGTTCCACCCTCTGTGCGAGCGGCGCACTCGACTGCGAATCCTTTCTGTGCACATGCTCTCTGATTGGATTGCCCACGGGCGTGAAGGGATTTCGGATGAGTTTAAGCATTTTAATTGCATTTAGAAGCTATAATCTTTCGTTTCTGTTGGATTTGGTTTTGATGTTTTCTCTTGATTAAGGGATAATGGTTCTGATAGCTTAGCTATCTGGGGCCACAGGAGTGGGAGCCGACGACCAGGCAGTGGCACAGCTCAACTGGTGTGCTGGGGATTGAAGTTATGCTTGCATATTTCGCATGGAACATGTAATGGCAACAGCCCCCGAGAGGAGGGGTGTTCTAATTCGGATGAAGTTATTAAATTAGTGTCTCAGGTATCTCTGCAGCACCCTGTGGGTTTCGGCGCTTGTAACAATTCCTGGAAAGTGATTGAAATCAAGTGAATGAATAAAATTTAATTCCCTTCGGGATGCAATCGAGTTTAATGGCAAGTTGGGATGTGAAGTGGAAGATTGAGACTTTATGGGTATCAGGACGAGAGCAACGTTATGTTTGAGAAGGTGCACCACTCATTCCTTCTGCAGAAGCTAGGGCCAAGTCCACCAAGATGAAACCAAATATCTGGGTGTCATGCTAGACAGGAAGCTTGTATGAAAGAAACACATCGAAACGAAAATTGCAAAGGCACTGTTAGTTTTCTGGCAGTGGAAGGGAATTTTCGACAAATCCTGGGGTCTATCGGCTATCGATCTACACGGCTATGATTAGGCCCCTTCTCTCCTATGCATCGGTTGTTTGGTGGAATAAGCTTTTGCGTAAATACGTAACTGCTGCTTTCACCAAGCTTCAAAGAACGGTCTATCTTGGCTGCATTAGGCCTTCCCTAGCACGCCTGGCTCTGCTCTTGATGCACTGCTGCACCCCACATCGTGGGGCGCACTCTCAAGGCCATCTTCCGTATGGTTTTTGTGGTTTTTGGTACAACTCGCACTGGAATTTCGATGACCTTGCGCATCGCATTTCTTTTGACCCCAGTCTTATGGATATGCCGTCTGACGCACGGACACCTGTACTCCAGTTGCGACAAACATTCAAAGTCGACTTTCCCTGCACTCAGGACTGGCTCTGGCCAGAATCTGGAAAGACCAGGAAAGGAATGTAGTCTAATCTTCACAGACGGCTTCAAGACCAATGAAGGATCTGGTGCTGGTACTGGTGCCTTCGTGGAGAGCGACAACTTTAGACTGCACACCTTAGGTAAATTTGCGTCGGTTTTCCAAGCGGAAACCTATGCGGTCCTAATGGCTACGAGCTATATTGTGAAGAATATGTGGAAGGGGCCAAGGCGTGCTTAAGGCCCTGCCTAACCCTTTAACCATTTCCAGGATAGCTCAGGAATGTAAGTCTTCTCTGGATGGATGGATACGACTGGATGGGGCAGTTGGTTAAGTGCCTGCTCCAAGTTCGAGGGGTCCCAGGTTCGAATCCCAGTGAAATCGAATCTGGTCCAGTCACCATTTGCCGTTGGGATCAAATTAACAGCACTGGAGTAGGTTGCTACCTGGCAGTACAATGGACCAGTTTTGAGTCTAAGTGCTCCAAGAGTGTTTCTAAAAAAAGGTTAAAAAAAGTCTTCTCTGAAATTGATCGGCAGTTTGAATTCGCTAAGACTTGTGTGGGTCCCGGGGCACCACTGCATCACAAGAAATGAGATTGCCGATGAACTTGCCAGTCGAGGATCAGACTCTAAGGTACTCTCAGGAGCTGAACCTCGCTAGGATTAATTGCGTCCTTGGTCAGGGCTTCCATCGATGGTTGGACTTCTCGAGAGCACAACCGTAGGCGGCATGACTCTCTAGGATGTTGACAGACCAAGCGCATGCTTCCCAACGTCTGTAAGAAATCCGCGGCTTTCTTGTTATCTCTTAACAAAAAAGATTGCAGAGAACTTACTGACGTACTAACGAGGCACTACACCTTCGCCAAACACTTAAGTGTGCTTGGCCTAAGCGATGAAACTCTCTGTAACGCCTGTGGAGAAGACGATGACACTGCAGAGCATTTTCTCTGCCATTGTCCCGCCTTTGCTCGGATCAGGTGGCAGTTATTCGGTGCTGATGAGATGAGAGCTGATGATGTAGGCTCTTCATCACAGAAGCGCCTGCTGGTCTTCCATTGGAAGACCATGACATTTCAGCAAAAGTAAGGTTTCTGCCTGGTAGTACAATGGACCAGTTTTTGAGTCTAAGTGCTCCAGTGTAGTTCACTCTTTTAGACCATATGCCAACAATCAGACAGAAATTGGTGTAAAATGAAGAAAACATAGTTGCCGTAGCATGCAGAACCTAGAAATGTCAATTCGACGGCGAACAGCTGAACTGGATATCGCCAGAGAGTCAACTCAGGTAATTTTGCGGTAGGATTTGTGCCTGCATCCGTATAAGATTGTGCTGATCCAAGAATTGTAGCCGGATGACGATGCCGTGAGTTCGGTTGTTGGACGCTGGAAATGCTGCTCGGAGATCCAATCCGGATTTTGGACAATAAGCATCTTCTCGGACGAGGTCCATTTTTGGCTCAGAGACTAGGTCAACAAACAAAATTGCTGTTATTGAGGCGAACACAATCCACGAGCATCAATGTATCCACAAAAATTGACCGTTTGTTGCGGTGCACGGCAAGGTGGCATCATCGGACCTCATTTCTTTCGAAATGAGGATGGAGACATCGTTACCGTCAATTGTCTCACATAAATAGCAATATTAACCAACTTTCTGTGGCCAGAACTCAACAACATCGCTATATCCGATTTGTGATTCCAACAAGACAGTTTAATGCCGACTCCAAACGGCAAGATTGAGAGGCTTTTCCCCATTTAAGAGGCGTACATAAGTGGAGAAGGACCTCAGAAACCTTGATGTACGCATCTAGAGACAACAAGCAAAAGGTCGTGGTTTGTTCGTTTAGTGTCACACAAAGAGGAAGAAGAATTTGGTTGGTATTCGTGTCGATGTGTATATTAACTCAACGAGAAAATCAAAGAACTCGGCTTTTGATCTATATGTCTGAGCCACTACTCGCTCCTCAAATCAGGGTAAAAATCGGTTCAAATGTCGCTTAAAAGAGGAGGCTAACACACGTCACTTTACGACTGGATGGCGCAGTTGGTTAAGTGCCTGCCCCAAGTTCGACGGGTCCCAGGTTCGAATACCAGTGAAATCGAATCTGATCCAGTCACCAGTTGCCGTTGGGATCAAATTAACGGCACTGGAGTAGGTTGCTACGTGGCAGTACAATGGACAAGTTTTGAGTCTGAGGGCTTCAGTAGTGTCCCGTCTGCGTGGAAGGCGAATGGAGGAGAGGACACAACCGCGAACTCTATGAGCTGTACCAGGTTGTGGATGTAGTCGGGAAGGCAAAAATCCATCGACTGCACTGGCTCGGCCACATCGAACGCATAGACAACAACGCTCCAGCTAAGAGGGTCTTCGAATCCGAGCCTCCTGGTTCGAGAAGGAGACGAAGACTGAACCTCCGGTACAAAGCCCAAGTCATCGGAGACGTAAGACTGCTTGGTCTTGATGACTGGAAGCAGCGTGCCCAGGACTGTCAACGATGGAAGGCAGCGATAGCTCAGGCTCAGACCCTCCATGGGTCGTAGGATTGTTAAGTAAGTAAGTTAAACAAAAACAACTCTGATGTGCGGAATGGCCATACACACACAAAGCAAAGCACTCAATTTAGTTCAGTTTAGTTCAGTTTAGTTCGATTTAGTTCAGTTTAGTTCGATTTAGTTCAGTTTAGTTCAATTTTGTTCAGTTTAGTTCGGTTCAATTTAGTTCGATTTAGTTCAGTTAGTCTACTGAATTACATGAATGTAGAGTAAGGCACACCTCAGTTTGTTGAACAACTGAACTAAATGAACTATAATAAAATTACATGATGAACTAGTTCACTTAGTTCACTTGTTAGAGCTCTTTTTTGAACTAATTCGGACGTGAACTGTACAAGCCTACTGTAGACCTCTCTGATTGATTATTGTTTCAAAAATACTAGACTGATCTCAGGACAGTGAGATTCCCCCCACTTCACACTCCATCTTTGAGCCGTCTTGAAGGGTAGATGTAGCAGATCTCCGCACCACTGTCCGAATATATTTTCCAGTCCTACCCGCAGAGAAATTTAAAGCGCAAGACACGATTGGGTACACTCTAGTCTGTGGGGAATAAAAAATGTCCCTGGACGGAGGTAGAAAGGTGAAAGAAAGGTGCGCAATATCCCAACAGCTGAGCTCCTTAGTTCTCCTTAGTTCTATTCCCTTTGTATAAAGAAATGAGATTTGAAGGTCTAAATGAAGTGCTAAGAGTCTAAGTCTAAATGATGCTAAGAGCTGCGGTCGTGTTTGCGTCGCATCACATAAGACTTCTTTTTGACATTGAAGGCTTCGTTACCAAACGTACACCTCAGTTTAATGGATAAACTAAATATTGTGCCAACTTGACCTTAATTTAGTTCAAAGCCCCAACACACTCCGGCTCATCTTGAATTGACACTTGAAATGTGTCCGACTTAGCAATTTCGAAGGCAATCATTGGCATCTTTGATGCCCAATGCCGTCCTTCAAGACCCGATATGAGGCAACAAAAGTTCAACACTTCCTGACAGGAATTTATAGCTTCTCATCTGCCCCTCCCCAGAGGACGTTCAAATGGATTAATAGCCAGGATCACGTAAGGGCTTCCAAGGAAATGCATTGTTTGCACGTTAATGGCAACATCCCTCCCAACCCAAACTCGTTCATCTTATCCCTGCCAAAGGCAGGACAGAATGTGAAAACAATTAGAGTCAATCAGTTGCCACATGCACAGACCAGTAGGTGCACAAGCTGCACCACTCTACGCATTGCAGTCGAAAGCTAAGTCCTCTTCCACCTCTCCCATCGCACACTCAGAACTATCAATTACCCCCCCGCGCCCAGCACACGGATTCAATTTAGCAACACAAACGCGCGGATACTTGTGGAAAAAGGACGAGGAGCGAAAAGGAGGATGGAGCAAAAAAAAATCAATTCACAGCATTTAGAGATTTTTATTACTTCCGGCCCGCTCAGCCCCGCTCGCAACCACCTAACGATGATGTAAAAGCGTCTGCCCATATGGCTTCCAAGAAAGGAAAGCGAAGGAAATTTCATTTCATGAATGATTTATGTGTGCGCTCTCCTGCAATAGGATAAACGGCTCCTCGACTACTCATATCCCTGTCCGTGTTTTTTCTTCTTCTCCGGGAGGGGGGAGGGAGGGATTTACCAGTCCCGCAGTCCTGCCAGGGAGGGAGGCAACCAAGAAAATCGCACTATCCCCATCCCACTTCCTGGCCGGGCTCCTTCAGGAGAGTGCTACGTGAAGGAACTGGATCTTGACTGGGAGGGCTTCAAGCAAATACAAGGACTGAGTCCTTATTGCAACAAAGTTGCCCCTCGCCCTCCCCCCTCACACACACACACACACACACACACACTCCAACGAGCACGGAGAGAAGAGATCCATTTTGTTGTGCTCGCTGGCAGTATCCTGTTTTCTTATAACTCGCAGGATCTGGTCTCCGGAATTGGGCACCAGCCCCTCAGTCTCTCGTCTGTGGGGTAAATTCAATTTCGACCCGGTTTCTCGGGCGAAAAGGACGCAGAGACAAAACGAGTTCACCGCCCCTGCCCCGGCGAGGTACACATTTTTAAGCAAAAACGAATTATGCACTTCGCAATGCATTCGCATGCGGAACCCCAGACCCTCGGCACGATAAATTTTGTTCCCCTCCCGTGGTCCTACTCCAGTTCCGTTTCCGTTTCGCTAACGCAATCGATATCTCATTTCAGTGATAAATGGAACGTGAAATTATTTTATGAATCCACCCTGCGTCCCGTTCTTCTTCGATTCGAATCCGATTCGGGTCTGGTGACGGGCGGGCAACCAGCCAGCATATCGTCTCGGCGATCTGCAATCCCTGACGCTTCCTTCCGCCGCCGCCCGGGGCGCTCTTTGTTTCATTGCGGGACGATGACGGTTTCGTGTTGGAATTCCTTACATGCACACCCGCTGTTCTCGTCCGTTTTTTTCTATTTAACTTTCCAATTTGTGGACTTATCCCTCGGATGAATGCCGATGTGACAGTCGGGGCGAGGACCTTCCCTGCATTCCTAATCAGGCCAACATTGGACGGATTTGGGAGTCGCCCGTGATTGCTGTCACGTCTATCACTTGGACAGATTCATGTCGATCTTCGGCGGGGAGGGGGGGGAGTGTTTGAAATGGAAATGAGGAGCGACTGTGCTAATTGCCTTGAGAAAGTATCCTTCCTCGTGTGGGAGAGCACATCCTGTGCTCGGATCGAATAACTTTTGGCAGAGAATGTTGTGATGTCAAGGCCACGTTCTGAGAAGAGAATGTTTTGTCGACGAACCAAAGCACACGAGGCCGGAATAACGATGGATGCCCGAAGGATATTTATAAATATTTTCTTGACTTCTGATGTCTCAAACTCGCACGACAGGATGGATCAGTGGGATTATGTGGCATAAAATGTGTACGTGGACCTTTTGAAGGGCACATTCTATACCATTTTCAATGCGTTCCAATTCCAAACGGTTCCAATTTGTGCCAGAAGTGTCAGAAAAACATCGCTAACAACCTAAATGAGTCCTACCGCTAAGAAGTGTGTTCAAAATTCGATAAAATGCGCTGTACATGTTGATCAACACTAACTCTAGTCTACTTGGAGCCTGCACCAAGTTAGAGGGGTCCCAGGCTCGAATCCCAGTGAAATCGAATCTGGACCAGTAACCTCGACTCCGTTTTTCTCTCGATATCTGGGTCCTTACCTTGGCTACAACAAGGAAATGATCCGAGACGACGTTGGCGCCTCGGAACGTTCGGACATCAAGAATACTGGAGGAGTGTCTGACGTCGATCGCAACGTGATCAATCTGGTTGACGGTTGAATGATCAGGGGACCGCCAGGTCCCTTTATGGATGTTGAGGTGTGGGAACCGCGTGCTAGCTACAGAGAGGTTTCGCCCCGTAACAAAGTCCACCAGCCTGAGTCCGTTTTCGGACGTGGTGTCGTGCAGGCTGTGTTTACCGATGACTCTAGCAAAGATGCCCTCTTTACCCAGCTTAGCGTTGAAATCTCCTAGAACGATCTTGGTGTCGTAGCTGGGGCATTGATCGTACGTTCTTTCTAGGAGATCATAGAAGTCATCCTTGCTCTCGTCATCTTTGTCCTCCGTTGGGGGCGTGGGCGCAGATTAGGCTGATGTTGCCGAATTTAGCCTTGATGCGGATTGTTATGAGGCGCTCGCTTATGTACTTAAAGCCAAAGACTTTTTGCCTAAGTCTGCCTCGAACAACAAATCCGCATCCAAATAATCGCTGCCTTTGTTCTCCGTAGCAATCGCCGTAATAGATATCGCAGTTTTTCATCCTCTTTTTGCCCGGTCCATTCCACCGCACTTCCTGGATTGCGGTAACGTTGCAGTCTAGAGCCTCCGCAAGTTCATCGGCTGCACGTGGTCTATTCAAGGACCTCACATTCCACGTGCAGAACCGAAAGTCATTGTCCTTATTCCGTTTCCTGGGGTCGTCAACAGTGAATCCGTCCATATCCGAGGCAGGTTGTTGTTTCTGAACTAGGAGTTTTTACGTGTTGAAGAAGTTAACCCCACGCACAACCTTTAACTGGGAGGGCAGATCCATCTGTTCAGCCCCCGGACAAAGACTAGCGGAAGGATCCGGTGTCGGTAGTCTCTTGCAGGCTGTGAGCGCCGCCGTTGGCCCTAAGAGAAGGGCTCATCCGCCGCCATCTCTATTCCAGGGTCCCGACCTTACCATGGAAACCAGGTAGCTCCTGCTAACTGGAGTTGTGGATGCCGCCGTTGGCCAATCAGTTGATCAGCTCCTCCGCCGCCATCCTAAAAAGAGTGATAAACCCTGGTAGACTCAGACCCCACCCCCCCTCTTTCGTTTGCAGCCGCCCAGACATCCCACGAGGTTTGGTTACCCCATCTTCTGTCGAGGGTACTCGGCTCCCGGATATCACCACGGAGAGGTAAGAGTAGGAGTTCGTTAATAGAGGCTAGGTGCAGACTCTTGTGTCTGCATGGTTCGCCTGTAAACGCTTCGAAATCATACGCTAAACCCTAAATAGAGGCACACCACAAGGTGGTGTACTCTCTCCCCTCATCTATAAATCGTCACGGTAAACGAATGTTACGGGTGGGCCAAATACAAGTTTCTTTTTAAAAATGCAATAAACAAAACAAAATTAAATTTTTTTCCATGTTTTATAGCTTTATTAGAAAGAACAAACATTCCCATTCTGAAATACAACGTCGTTCAAGTGGCTGCTGCGGCTGGCTTCGCAGTAGCGCATTCTGTCACCCCAATTTTCCAAGACCTTGTCGATGGTCTCAGGCTGTAGCTCATAGATAGCTTGGACGAAATAAGTCTTAAGTACCTGAATCGGATTATTCGCATAAAATCGGTCCTTTACGGTTCTCCACAAAAAAAAAGCAGTCTGAGGGGGTCAAATCGCCTCTCCTAGGCGGCCAATTGACATCGCCAAGACGGCTGATAATGAATAATGGAATTTGGAGCGCAAAAGATCGATTGTGGCATGGCGCGCCATCCTGCAGGAACCAGGGGTCTTTCAAATCCATTTCTTAAATTTCCGTTAAAAAAAGTTAGCTAACATGACTCTGTTACGCCCATCGTTAACCGAAATGTTGTTCCCAGCCTCATTTTGGAAGAATTATGGTCCAATGATGCCACCACTCCACAGTCCGCACCAGACTGTCACTCTCTGTGGATTCATTGGCTTCTCGACAATAACGTGCAGGTAACGTCCGAGCCCCACGACTAGATGGCGCAGTTGGTTAAGTGCCTGCTCCAAGTTAGAGGGGTCCCTGGTTAGAATCCCTGTGAAATCAAATCTGGTCCAGTCACAATTTGCCGTTGGGATCAAATTAACGGCACTGGAGTAGGTTGCTACCTGGCACTACAATGAACCAGTTTTGAGTCTGAGCGCTCCAGTTGTGTTTCAAAAATCCTCTGAAAAAAAAAATTGGACCTTGTAAGCGATGAACCCGAGAGCTTTGTGCAGAATTCTCCTCAGGCTAATGCGTGAAAAGTTAAGCTGTTGAAATCGATGGTGAGTTGATGTTCGTGAATTGAGTGTTGCAGTCTTGGGCACAGCAGCGACATTCTCATCTGTGCGCACCGTACGACGACGGGGACCATGAGTGTTGTCCACTTGCATACCAGTCTCACGAACTTTTTGCACGTTTGCACTTGCGTACAGCAGTCGCGATGAGTGCCGTGAAATAACGCCGAGTGAAATAAAGCCGAATTCCAAAATTCACTTTATAAAAGCGAAATAACGCCGAATTTTTTTTCCTAAAGTGAAATATCGCCAAAGTCAAAAATTCGGCGTTATTTCACTGCACCGTCGCGATGTGTGCTTCATTTCTGCCAAAACTTCTTTTCAAAAAAAGCACTGTTTGGGCTACACGGAACCAAGTTTTCAATACTTCCCAACGTTGTTCAAGCTCATTTCATTACGCGGAGGTATGATACAGACTTTCTGTCGAGATTTCGAGCGGGATACAGCTGTCAGTGTCAAAATAACCTATGATTTAAAAAGAAACTACTAGATGGCCCAAATATGCGGACGATGTTGTAATAGCAGTATCTGGCAAATTTTGTTGATAAAGAGTTGACTTTAAAATAGATCCCATTAAAGAAAGCCGCTTAAGTTAGTAAGAGAATCCACTTGAACCATGTACTTCGCAGGAGAGTACATGGTACAAGTGGATTCTCCTGCGGTCGCGAAGTTTTTTGGGAATTCATTGAAAATTGACGGATTTCAAAACAACACAGATTACTCCTGTATACCGCTGCCTTGATGAATAGTTTGCTCCTGGAACACCTCAAATCCCTCCGCATCTCCCTAATGATGAAAATTGACTGCTCCTCAGGTCGTTCGGTCAAAATTCTTCCCTCTGGGGCTGTTAAACTTTACCCAGGATCCCGCACAACTCTTGACGCATCATCTGTCTCTTCCAGTACCCGCCAACCCATTCACCGAACTTGTGACCTTTGATTGCGGCTGTGGTTGTTGCTTGTGAAGGATAGCGCAGGCATTCGTCCAATTTCCTGAGTGACACAGACCCCTGCTCACACATGTGCCATTGTCGCATGCTCAACCGCAACCCTCTGGTCACTGTCAAACATAATAAATTTCCCACCCGCACGCCACCAGCCGCAGTCCCACGTACACATGCATAAAAATGAAAGGCACCTGACATTTACAAATCACAGATCTCTGTACGTCTTGTCAGCAAACAAAAGTTCGTCTTATTTATGGCCCCAAAGGTACATAAAAGCATGCCCAGCGATTCATCTCCAGTCCTGCGATGCGAAGAACCAATCAATAACGGTGTCATATCCTGAAGCTTCAGATTTTGCCATAACTTATATTGCTCCTTCCCCATGTGTCCTTGTGTCCCCTAATTCCCCTGCTCCCATTCTCCCATCTCCCGTGAACGCTGAGCGATGACTGCGGCCATTACCGATATCCGTAATGCCTTATGGGCAGTGGGGACTTCCGACTTCCTTTCGGAGTCGCTCCTCTCGACCGGGAACCAGCCCGCCCAAGCATATGACAACACATCGCTAAATCGTTCTTCGCATACATCTTCCGCCAGCCACCCCACCCCTTCTGCTTTGTTATTCAACTCACACGTCAAGCCCGCTCCGAGGCGGCACGGGTGGTGGTGATAAAAAATTGAAATATCGGCGTTTTTGCTGTGCTGTGCTGTGCCCCCGAGCAATTAGGGTTGACGAAGGTATGTATCTGCGGCATGGGTGATATTTCCGCATTTTTACTCGAGGTATTTGACCGCCTTGAGGGGTCCTCTTGTTTCCAACAGCCTCCCACATCCCACCGACAGAAGCAGTGAATCTATGCAAGTCACAGAGCAAACAACAAGTGAGCGCTACTTTGTTGTCGTGTCTGTTCTCATTTTGGCCCTTTGTTTCGGGGAGCCTTTTGTGGCGATGACGACGGAGAGCGCCATGTGGTCTCCAGTCTCCCCCGACTGGCACAGCAGATGACACCGTTGTTTGTGTTCGCTTCACTGTTTGTTATGTCAGTTCTTTTTTGTACTTTTCACACCAAAAAGTGCTGGGATTTAGCCTCGGTTCCGCACTCCTGTCACACTTCAACCTCAATCTGTGACATGGGATGGTGAGGTGGATGGCTGACGGGCGACAAGAGACAAAAAGAGCTCGCGCTCTTTGTGTTCAAACTGCGAATCATGTTCGCCCCGAGGGGACATGCCAGCGGACTTCAGGGGTGAATATGAATGTTTGGCTCTAAATAACGGTGAATTATGTGCATTATCTGTGCAGAAATGTGGTGGATGGTGGGTGTCAGGTAAGTGGGAGCGGAGCGCACACGCGGAAGGTAACTTTCACAGATTTGTGAAGCAAACGATGGCGGTATGGCGGTGATGGAGGAGTACACTCCCAGTGCCGTCGTTGCTGTGGTTTTGTGTGTCATTCGGTGTGCCTGGGGATGCAAATGGAAATAATCTGGTAGATAAGTTTTTGGTTTTTTTTTTCCCTTGTGCTACGTTTTTCCGTCGCTTTTTTTGTGAGGACAAGTGTTTTTTTTATTGCACGGAAGCTATAAGGTGTACCGTTGAAGTTGTGATAAATGAATGGTCACCATGGAATGGGGGAGTTGTCTGAGTCGTTGGTCTTATTTTGCTGCTTTCTGGGGGAGCCATTATCCCTTGAGACAGAAGAAGTGGAGCCGACGGTGAGTTGGGGACACAATACTTTTGCATGAAGAAGTTTTCAACACTTTTGCGGTGGATAAGTGTTGGTCTTCGCACAACAATTTGGTATATCTAGCGGGTGTTTTTGTGGTTTTGAATTTTTAAGTTGGATTAAATGTTTTTTAAGCAGTCATGCTTATTTAACATTTTTCGGAGAGATGTAATGTGTCGTAGGGCCCTCTTATTGTAGATAAAACACAATTGAGGCTCTTAGATAAGTATGTTATGTGGTTAAACAACTTTTTTGGAGTTTCGGAGTTTTTTCGGAGTCAGTGAAAATTCTCAATAACGACGCAGCTATGCGTATATTTGATGTTGCAAACATTTTGTGATAAAATACATGTGATTTTGATGTTCGGAAAACACTCCGAAAAGATTTGAGTGAAAAATAGGCTCCCTGGCGATTCCTCAACAAAACTGTTACAAAAGGAACAACTCCTCACTTAGCAATGATATCGTAAATGGATAAACCGATGGATAGGGATGACATTTTGAATCGAATCCACGCTGTAAAGCAACCAGTTCACACTGAACGCCCTATAAAATCGTCCTGAGTGTACAATCAAAGCCCACTTCTCCACTTAGAACAGAGGAAACACTCAGTGCTATCATTTTCAGCTTCTGTTCATTCTTGAAATAGTCACGCTGTTTGGTATCCACACCATTGATTCGTAATTTTGTTTCATCCTTTGGCCTTCTAAATGCGAAATTGCAACAAATTGCTCAGTGATCTCTCTTATTGCCGGGACGCACTGAAAACCACCAAAAACACTGGTCATCTGGAGCAGACTGAGATATTAGGTGCACACACAGATGGAGGAGATATGTACAATCCCATTCATTTTCCACTGTGACTACTTGATTACCCATTGCTCATGTGGTTTTGGACGATTAGTAAACTTCATTGCTTGTGCATCGTGGACGGTGGTCGATGGTATTGGCTTTATCACTCTGAGCAGCCATGTGAACAACTAAATGCCACTTGAGTGTTCGTGTTGCGGTCCTATTTGTGTGCTGGTTGCATGATTCCGACTCACCATTTATTGCACATTCTGGGATGGCGTTCAATTCGAACAACCATTGCCAATGGGATGACCCCTTTTTGAATCTGTTCCTTGATCTATTTGCCTTCGTTTGTGGCCCGGTCTAGGGAGAAGCCGAACCAATTCGTTTCGAGTTCATTTCAATCGATTGCTTCAGTGACGACTGACTGTTTCGTGGTTTGACGAGTGATGGTTAACCTGCGAATTGCTGCCCACTTAAGTGGTGCACTTCGGTTGTGTATCGTTGAAAACGAAAAGTATCTCTGACCAAATCACTTTGCTTTGGATTTCCTGCGGCAACTGGCACTTTTATTCTCGGCAGACCGCATTGCAGGAGTTCACTTTTGTGTGCATGCTCACTCTTTAGATACCCTGTTTGGGTACGGTTTCCTTTGACAGGTCTCCAGTCTGTTTTAGTTAAATGTCGGGCGTCATGACACTCATGTCCTCTTAAGTATTCACACGAATGTCTGATGTGGAACACTTTGGGGATAATTCAGAGCGATTCCTTAATCGATTCAATTCAGACACACAAACACTTTAGTCGGTCGGGATGAAACTCATTCAAGTAGATGACTGGGGTGTGCCATCTGATATGTCAATTCAGGTGAAATATTGTGTTCAACAGATCGTATGGGAATTTTATACATTTTCTACCAAATATTTGTAGGTGACGGTGTGCATCTGGAATTGATGCAATTTTTTTTGGGGAGAGAGTTGAATGATGATGGTCATGAAACTTATCATCCTTTGAGGCGAATTTTGTTCTGGAATACTTGAAGAATTGAAGTAAAATTTAATTTTGTGCCACAGAATAACTTAAATCGACGGATGTTCTACCTGGGCATTCATTGTTGTAAATGAAGAAATAAATCATCTATTTTGATTTTTGGATTGGTATCGCACTTTCGGAGTTTTTCGAAGTACTTTTCGGAGTCATAAAAATGTATGAAATTAGTATTTTCTTCAATCCCATTAAGTATTAATTATGTAAAACTATTTAAAATTAATTAGTTTCGTTTTTCGGGGAGGTATAATATTTTCTGAATTTTTCGGAGTCGTATAAAATGTATGAAATTAGGTCCTTCTTCATTGCCATTAAGTTTAAAGTATGTTAAACTACTTAAAATATATTAATTTTGTTTTTCGGATTGGTATAACATTTTCGGAGTACTTTTCGGAGTAACCAAAAATATATAAAATTAGTATTTCTTGAATGCTGTTAAGTATATAAAACTTTTCGCATAGGTGTAACATTTTCGGAGTTTTTCGGAGTACTTTTCGGAGTCATACAAAATTTATGAAAATCCTTTTTTCTTCATTACCGGTAAGTTTAAAGTATGTAAAACTATTTTAAACGAATTGAAACCCTTTCGGAGTTACCAGAAATGGTTTTCTAACAGTTAAAACTACGTTCTATGAACTTATGAGCAACTTCTAGATGCAACGTCTCTATATTCATATCGTTTGTCAAGAAATTCAAGCACATTCTTTAAGAAGTTTCGTTCCCCTTCCAAAAACAAAAATAACTGTCATCAAATGTTCGCCATAAAAAGTCACATTGTGCCCCCATTCAACAACTGGTTTATTGCCAAGTCAGAGAAGCTCACAAATCTCGCAAACCACACTCATTCAGCGGTTCATAAGCTCCTGCTACATTGCCACTGAACGTGGACCATTTAAAGAGGTATTCCCTTGTTTGCTCACTATTTATTACGTCACATTTTTCGTGCGGTTCCACTTCATGATCATCCTGGGGAACATTAAAAGCATCCTTTCCCCTCGTCTCACCCGCTCTAAATGGACATAATTCATGTCCCCTCGCAGTCCATTTCCAGCACATTATCACAAGATAACATTTTTCTCCATTTCCTCCCATCGTTCGTCCTTGACAAGCCAAACAGCTTTACTCGAGTTTCTCTTTCAATTTCTTCCTCGTCTCTTCTCTTTCCAGGTAATTTAATACTGCAACTTAAGTCATTTGAACTCAACGAAGGTGTGCAACTCGCTGATGAACTTCGCTTAAGCACAGCAGGTGGGGGGGGGGGAGTGGCTCTGTGGCAAAGTAATTAGCCCCCACTCTGCTGCTGGCGCCGCCATGCCCTGCCACAAGAACAACAGAGCAAGAAGTGCCCTTTGTACGGATTCAGCAGCATTCACGCCATTGTCTTCGTGGAATATTGCTAAGTGCCAAACTGACAGATCCAAGCATTCCCTGATAAATATTATTGGTTGACTGAGAGGGAAGGCGGTAACGACGACGACGACGAAGTGATGGTGAGAGCTGCTGGATCCAAGGACGCGTAACGAGGTAAATGTCTTTTGTCTTATTGAATCATTTACGAAGAAGATAGACGACCCATCGAGGCGCTTTGTTTTGAGATACAAGCGAAGCACCAGTTAGCTGAGATTGTACTGTGCAACCGTTAGATGTGCGCTACGATAACAACGATGACAGTCGTCAGCTCGACAACGACACTGACGCCAAGGAATTCAATTTGCCAGTGCCAAGTTGTTATTTATCAACGTCTCTCGTGGACCGCCTCTCTCGACTGCTGGGGCAAACTAGTTGGTGGCACTAAACTTATTCCCCCCCACAAGAAAGGGGTGGGGGTGACTCTGCTCCTTGGCTGCGATTTAATATTTCGCGCTCACTTGGTAGCAAATTTAATTTCAGCAAGCAATTCAGCGAACGTCGCTCGTTGCGTTGCGTTGTCCCACCGTCAGCCGACAGCATCGCCCTCGGGTGCTTTTTGTTATCCCTTTTCTATGTTTACTTGACTCCGAATCGTGGTGCGCCCTTCTCGCAGATTGTACACTCTCCTGGGATGGTGGCAATGCCGCACTGCATTCTAGACCCGACCCCAGTGGGGATTGCGTTGCGGGAGAAGATAACTCGCCTGTAACGCCAGGAATTATTGTATTTCCGGATGCAAAATGCAGCAGCGATGAGATAAATGGAGCAGCTATTTCGCATTATTCCTCGACTACGCTGAGGGACACATTGTTTTATGTTTTTTTTGTTGTTTTTTGTTGTTGTTGTTCCTCTTTTTGCGTTGTCCTTTGTGCGCGCACAGTTTTGTCGCAGAATTGATGATGTGCGGCCGCGAACGGAGTTCCACGCAGCGCTGCAATCGGGGTGGAAGACACGACACCACCCGCTGGGCGATGGAGCGGTGCGGGGGCATTTAAATGTGAATTACGATCCTTTTTGAGTTCAATTTTCCTCCGTAATACGACCTGCGACTGGGCTTTGTAAAAATTTAATTGTGTTGCAGTCGATGTCAAAGCTGAATGTGTGACGATGGCGCTCGCCTTGTCTCCATGGCGGTGGCGGTGGCGATGGCGTATGTGGAACATTTCAGCCTGGATGCCGCGCATATTCTGTTTCCTTTTCAAAAAAGCGATCAGGATATGCAAAGTATCTCAGAAATGTGGCAGTCATTTACATAATAAAATTGCAGGAACGCCTTTTGACATGTACATCCTCCGTTGTCACGGTGTGCGGGTGCTGGGCGAGGGGGGCGTTCGTCAGAAATGAAGAAAAATTAATAAAAAGCACGCAGAGACACACACACACACACACACACTGGTGCTGATGAATGCGTAGTCGAGCGTTTGTGCATAATTTTAATCCGACCAAGGTGGCGGAGGATTCGGTATCGGAGCAAAGTAATCAGGATCCGGCTTAAATCGCGAGGGGTAACAGGGATTTATTTCATGCAAATCTCTGCTCGAGAGCTATTAAGGTCTTTAAAGACTGTGCTGGCAAAGATTCGCGGTGGGGGAGTGTTCGCGCGTTGAAAGTCGAACCGTGGGATTTAATGTGTTTTTAAGGAGGGAATATTGATCAACATTTTTTTGCCGATGGATGGAGAATCATTCGGGGGCCAATAACATTCGTCTGTGGTTTGGGGGATTGGGGGATGAACAATGAAGTGGAATACGGTTCAGAAGTCAGTTGAAATTAAAAGAATTTGCTGACGTAGATGCGGTGCCCCTGCGTTACAATTTGAGTCCGAATTTAATGATAAGATAATCGCCTTAAAGCACTGACTATCGGTGACACATTTTCGACTCCTGAATTTATGAAAAACTGGTCCTTCGACAATGCGTTCATGGGGCAACGTAGTAGAAGACGCCAACGAAACCAATGACGATCTCTTAACGGAGAATGACCTCAGTCAACTTGGTGGGCAGCTGGATAAATATCGTGCCAGTTCGGGAGGCTTGTTTGTGGAAGCCCAGGTCCACCCTGGACTGTAGCGCCATCTATTGAGAAGCTTGGTAAATTCGAAGAAATAATTTTTTTCGTTTTTAAGTTAGTGCGCAGTGCTTTACAATCCCTCATAGCAATTGGTTACCGTGCAAGAAGTAGAGTTCGACCAGTTTTTCGGCCGAAGCCGAATGTTCAGTCGGGCTCTGTTTGAAACATTTGGAACATTCGGCCTCTTTTGGCCATTGCCTAGGTTCTATAGCAATCAATAGTGCTAGTCACGCTGTAATCCTCTCATGTCTGAAGGGATCTACAATTTCATGCCGACTCTGATTCGAGAAGCTAGGGCCATTTTACTTGGCAAGTTTACTTTCGGAGTATTGTTAGTGATTCGAGACAGTTGGAGCATTGGACTCAAAGCCTCTTTGTAGGAATCGTTGTATTCACCCTTTACAACATTGTTGTCTTGCATTTTCTCCTGGACAAGGTAGAGTCATTCATTTTTAAATTGTAGGTTATTTTGAACTGACAGCTGTTTCCCGCTCGAAATCTTGACAGAAAGTCAGGATCAAGCCTCCGCGGAACGAAATGAGTAGCTCTACGCTTGAACAACGTTGAAAACTTATTTCCAAAGTGAGTGGTGTGTAACGCCAAAGATGGCTAGGCCATGTAGAGCTTATGGACAACTTACCTCCGACCCGAAGTCTACGACTCTGAGCATATGGGACAACGCAACAAAGGACGTCTACGTACAAGGTGGCGCACACAAGTCGAGGGAGACCTTGGCCGGCTTGGTGTGCGAAACTGAAGACAGCTGGCGAGAGATCATGCTGGCTGGAGACGCATGTTGGGTGAGACCCAGGTACACCTCGGACTATAGCGGTCTAAGAAGAAGAAGTGTAGCCCGAAATGAAGTCGAAATGAAGCACCCACACACGACTTCTGTACACAAGTCTGTGCAAGAAGTTCATGAGACTGGTATGCTAGTGGACAACACTCATGGTCCCCGTCGTCGCACGGTGCGCACAGATGAGACAGTGGCTGCTGTGGCCGAGAGTGTGTGACTCAATTCACGAACATGATCAACTCGCCATCGATCTCAGCAGGTCAACATTTCATGCACTAGCCTGAAGAGAATTCTGCACAGAGATATCGGATTCGTCGCTTACAAGGTCCACTTGACTCCGCAATTGAAGGCACGTGACCATCCGCTTCGTTATCGCTTTGCAGTTTGGGCCTTAGAGCAGATTGGATTGGACAACGATTTTGGGCGAAAAATCATCTTTTCTGAAGAGGCGGCTACGTTAACAACCAAAATTGCGGCATCTGGGGCTTGGAAAAACCGCACGTGATTATCGAGAAGCCAATGCATCCACAGTGAGTGACAGTTTGGTGCGGGTTGTGGAGTGGTGGCATCATTGGACCATTTTTCTTCGAAAATGAGGCTGGGATGGGAACAACGTTTCGGTCAACTGTGGGCGTTACAGAGCCAAGTTAACCGACTTTTTTTTTACTGAAATTGAAGACATGGATTTGAACAACCTCTGGTTCATGCAAGATGACGCGCTATGCCACACAGCCAATGACACAATCGATCTTTTGCGCACCAAATTCTCAAATCGTGGCAAAGCAGAGGCGACCATTTTAATGATGGGCTTTTTCTATACATAATGGCATAAATGCAGCTTCAAAATAGTGTTATGTCTCACGCCATTGATGCTTTATTTCAATTTCTTTTACTATCATACTTATCTGGTCGCCCTGTAGGTTACGGTGACCACTAACCTTGGTTACATGTGGATGCTACACCATGTCGTAGTTCAATCATTGGATAAAACAAGTTTGTTAACAGCGGTTAACCAAATGCCAGTCCCAAAAATATCAGTTTACCGACACACAGTGTCTCTCAGGTTAACGATTTTTTGTCACGTCCATTGATCATTGATCTCTGACCTTCGTCTAGGAAGTGTAATCCAAAAACGGGTTAAAAATTGAGTGTAACTCCTTTCAATGAACGCCCCTAGCCCCCCTTCAGAATTCTCAAGAGTCATCTTCCTAATGTTAACAGACCTTTAACACTACTCTTCTTCTTCTTTTTCTTAGGGCGCTACAGTCCGAGGTGGACCTGGGCCTCACTCAACATCAATCTTTCGCCAGCTGTCTCCAGTTTCGCACACCAAGCCGGCCGAGGTCCCCCTCGGCTTTTAACACTAAGATCTGTGAAAATAAAGAATGCCTACATGTAACCTGGCAACACTGCTTCAGTCGATTAACCTCGTTACCAAAATATCTGCATCAGTCAATATCTGCTCACAGTCAACCATTAACCCACCTTCTCGATCTCAACGATTTCATCTCAAAATCTCCCGGCGCTGTGTCCACACTTGTCAGTGTTGCCAGATTAACATCGATTGCCTCAAACCCAAGGAAACTCCCTGAATTTCAATGCAATCACCAGACTATCTCAGTCTCTTTCGATTCAAAAATCATTGTTCCCCCGGTAAAACCTCATTCAGATGCAACGTCATGCCTTAAGTTCGGGCACAAACAGCATTTCGAACGTCCCCACTAAATCCCATTCCAATGCAGACATGATTCAAACGCCATGCCCCAACCCGGGGCTGAGAACAAACAATTTATCCACTATGTGCGAGCAATTCAGCCGAGCGAGGATCCCCTCAGCCATCAACATCCGTCAGGTGGAAAAGTGCCCTCTCCGTGACATTACCCAGCACTGCACAATGTCAAACGACGCAACGCCGTCACACGGCAAAACTGTCCCCCCACGCCCCGCAGGCGACACTTTCAATTGCACTCTATTTCAATTGTCCAGGATTTCGAGCAGTCGATGCAGACAGTTCGACGTTTGTTCTGTTCAGCGTTTGTCATGCTTCCTGCATGAGGAACCACCCACGAGAGACGCTGCACGTACCTGAGTCACCTCTTGTGGAGAAAATTACAAATTACACCGGCACTCCGGCATCATCAGAGGGTGCAGACGTCTGCGTCCCGCCGCCGCCCTGCCACGAGACGTGACTAATAAAAAAGTTTGTCAAAGATGCCTCCTCTCGCCGGGAGGAGTCTCTCCATATCCTTCCTGTCATGCAGACAACACCGGCTCTACGTGATCACAGGCTGCCTGTGTGTCGTCTGCGAGTGTAGTTATAATTTGAGCACTCGTCCTCGGTGCTCATCCATTCAATGCCCGACGTACATTCATCATTATCCACATCCTGCATCCTGCAGCCCACTCCCAATTCACTGATTGCTTGCCGAACGGGAGCGGGAGTTCGCCCGCTCGCCCGCTCGCCGGATACAAAGAGCATTTCAGTCACGAACTGTTTCGCATTCAGTCGTTGGAAAACGAAAGAAACCTTCAGTTCCAATTAATTCAGGCAGGAGTTTGCACTTCGCGCCGCCGACGACAAAGGACCCGATGGATGTCCCACGCACACAAACCGCCTCGCGGCAAACAACCCACGCTCCGTGTGGCATCAGCGAAAAAAGACAAACATGCGGCCGGCTGTGGGGGCTATTAACGTGACGCCTTGCGTCTTGTTGGTTGACACCACGCTGTAATTGGCCGTGTTCGGTAATGCGCGGACGGGGATGGAGGACATTGATGTTAATGTCCTTCTCCCTCGGCGAGGATGCGGATGCACACACCCGACCCATTGTCCTATCGTGCGCGCATCGTCAGAGATGCAAATGAGATAAACGCAAACTGGCAGGCTGGCTGGATGGGCGGGCAGGCGGGCGCCCACCAGCCTGTGCTGACAGGAGCGACTACGAAATGCAGTTCTTTCCGCGCGCTGCACTTGACTTATGGAGAGTCCTGCAAAATGCACTTAACTCTCTTAACTGGGGCTGTGATGAGGAGGAGGATGCAACCAGCCATCTCAACTGATGCAGTTCTTCCTTAATGAAGAGTCACTGATGATGCCGGAGGCAGTTAAGCGCTTGTTGAAGATGGCCCCCGTTCCATGGGAACAAAAGGAAACGCCTCGGCGCACAAACCCCGCGGGAATAGTAATCAAAAGCAATTTAGCCCCGTCAGGCGCACTTAGCAGTAAGTTTCCATTCACCAGTAGCAGCGCACCGCCCCCCTCCTTCTCCACACAGCCATCATCCCTCCATTCAGCTGATTCTGAAGAAGTAATTTCACTTAAGCGTTTAAGTAGATAATCTACGAGGGTATTGCAGTTCCTTTGTCTTCAGCAGCTCGGGGTCGATGGCGTGAAACACTTCACCAGCAGCAGCGCAGCAGCAGCAGCAGCACCAGCAGCGGCAGCGGCAGCAGTTCGGTCCTGGGAAAAAGGAAATTGATTTCGATTCTTGGGATGTTGGAGTTTAATTGAAAACAGTCGAAACCCTTCAAGGTATCCCCAGCCCCAGCTCGGTGGGCGTGAGGACCATCATCGCAGGGGGGAAGCTTTTTATTTCCCGCTCGAGTCGACTGAAACTAATGTGATTAGCGATTCAATGTCCTTGAAGGTTTCATATTCTGGAAATTATGAGTGGACACTTGAAGCAGCCGCCGTTGGGCGCCAGCCGAGGAAGGATCCGGTCATTAGGCACGAAACAATGTCCAGCAAAGGCCATTTGGGAGCTAGTCGACCGGACGTAATGACAAACATATGGTTGGGTGCTCGTTGGTCCCTGGACAAGGGATGCGTTGTTGAGTTGGTCGTGGGAATAACCACGGGGCTGTGCGTGATTGGAATTGGCTCAAAATATTCCCTAAGGAATGAACTCTGTCTGGTGAGTTGGAAGTGCCAAGAATCAGCAAATACGGTGGTTGCATCTGACCCGAAAAAAGGCACGATATGACATGAAGCGTGAATGTGGCTTGAAATATACAGGCTGGGGAACCGCTGAGGCGGCAAATCAGAGTGAAGCCTTAAGAAACATCGCCAACACAAGGGGCTTGAGACCATGCAGTGTCAAAACTGTGTACAGAGTTATTCAGTTAAGCAGGAGTCGGTTGCAGTTGCTGTGAGGGAAACAGGAATGTTGGACCTAATGCCTTGGGATATTGGTAGAGACGACTAAGGACGAAGGTAAGGTGATTCTTACTCGTGTTGTGCGTGCTACTGTCCTATGGAGTGGAGGGGACCTACAATTTATTGCCGACTCGGAATGGTGCGATTGAAGTAGTTTTTTTTAGACAGTTAGACCCTTTGAGCATTATCAGTGACTCGAAAGTGGTGGAATGAAAGGTGTCTGTGCGGAGAATCGAAGCAAAACTGAAAGTCTAGTGAGTATAAGTCGACGCACTTACCCACTACGCCAACGACTGGATGGCGCAGTTGGTTAAGTGCCTGCCCTAAGTTAGAGGCGTCCCAGGTTCGAATTCCAGAATTAATACGCTTTTATCCTGTTTTCAAATCGGGTCCAGCCACCATTTGTCGTTGGGGTCTAAGGTTCGAGTCTCGAAAAATATGTAACATTTTGGCTCCACCTCTTTCGAATCGCTGACAATACTCAAAGAGTATTACTGTCTAGAAAAAGCTTCTCAAGGGAAAGGATGAGAAGGGCATTTTGCTTCATCCAGCATTCCGGATAATCTGTTTTCTGGACGAACTTGCGCATGATTTTCGTATCAAAGTTTAGAGCAGTTGGCTATACTGGCACTTAGCCAAGACGAGAGGGCGCACTGAGACCAGAAGAGTTCCATTACGCAGTTGTGGGTTTCAGGACCGTTCAGAGCTTACTCGTCATTCCTTGTTGCGAGGAAAACCAATTCATGCCCACTGAGTGCAACATTCATTCTACATCTTCAAAGACGATTTACTGCACATAGCTTGAGCATCACAGACGCAATGTGTTCTTAGTCCTTTTTTAATTTTTGTGGAGCTCCACTCACAGCCCAAACTCCTTCCGCGCAACTACGACGCAAGGTACAAGAGTTTATGTAGATGTCCCACTCTTATCAATGATATCCCCATTGGACCCTTTCTGAAACGGATATCGAGAATGCTTGAGTTATTTTTGGGTGAAAGCTTGCCGAGAAGTCGTAAAGGGTGACCAGATAGCAATGATAGCTTTCCCAATTATTATGTTTCAGCAGCTATCAAAGTTATCATGGATATCCAGCTGTCAGAATATTCAGTGAGGTTTGCCATTTCATAAGACATTGTTTCACGCCTACCAAATGTGCGGATATTATCAAAAAAAATATTCGAAGTTCGAAATTTCGAAAAATTTCTGAATACTCATTATGGTTTCAGTGGTCGCGTGCAGGCAATTCGTCGCATCGTGAAAAAGTTTGGACCTTTTGGACCTTAAGCCACCAACCAGACAAAGATTGGTGCGAAATAGAGAAAACATAGCCGCCGTAGTGGGCAGTAGGTAGAATTGAAAAATATCCAGGAATGTCGATTAGGCGCCGATCAGCTGAATTGGGCATCGCCAGAGAGTCAACCCGGTTTATTTTGTGGTTAGAATTGGACCTGTATCCGTATCAGCAACCATACACAATGCCGTGAGTTTCCTAATTGGGTGAAAATGCTGGCCGGAGATCCGATCCGGCTTTTGGCAAACAATCATCTTCTTGGACGATTCCCATTTTTGGCTCAGCGGCCATGTCAACAAGCAAAATTGCATTTATTGAAGCATCAATTCATCCACAAAGGTTTCTGTTTGGTGCGGTATACCGCATGGCGGCAGTATCAGACCTTATTTATTTTAAAATAAGAAATGAAACACGACTGGATGGCGCAGTTGGCTAAGTGCCTGCCACAAGTTAGAGGGGTCCCAGATTCGAATCCCAGTGAAATCGAATCTGGTCCAGTCACCATTTCCCGTTGGGATCAAATTAATGGCACTGGAGTAGGTTGCTACCTGGTATTACAATGGACCAGGTTTGAGGCAGCAGAGTTTCAAAAAATCATCCGAAAAAAAAATGATGGACACAGAATCGAATCCCTTCAGTCATTAAATCCTTTTTCCACTGGATCATTGTTGAACATTTCTAAAAGACTCTTAAAAGTCTTGCCACCAGCTAACAGAATGCTGCAATTTGTGTCTATTCATCCGAAGATGGTTCCCAACAAAACACAAAGCACCTCCTTCGAAAGCTTGTTGACAGCATCATTCAGCATCATTCAATGCTTCACGTCGTCTCCCGTTCCACTGCCGCCACATCAACGTTCAACTGTCCTGAGGAACCACTCGTGCGAATCCGATGTAACCACCATCATTGTCCCCACTCAAACAAAAGAAATCAATTCCATCGAACTTCGCTGGCAACTGCTAAGTAATTCGAATGAATCGATTAAGCCAAATACAACACAGCGTCCACTGGCGAGCTAATACAGCCCAAGCTCACACCCCGCCCAGCCCAGCCCCATTAACTCGCAGAGAAATGTTGGAAAAAATGTAAAACTTTGCAAATTATGTGTCCTCCTTCGCACAGTGACAACGCGCTCCCTCCCCCTGTCACTCGTTCCTCCCCCCTCCCGTTGAGGACGAACTAAAAATTAGATAATCGAAGAAAAACTTCTTGGGGAGAAGAGGAAAAAAAACTTTTTCTCTGCGATTTCTTCCGTAATTATCCGAACCTTTCTCCAATAACCAGTACAGTAAACAAGTTCTCGACTCATCTGTCCATCTTCATCGGCTTCGCAGAAACTGCAGCAATGTCGACGGATGCGACCGCGGCAAAGGGAACGCGTTGCAGGGAGGAAACTATGCGCCTTGAGAGCGGCGTTGGCGTTGGGGAAAACTTTCGAAATTCATCGCAACCCAGCGGAGAAGTTTTCGATAAAACTTCGTCCTTCGAGTCCTCCCTCACTCGCTCGGATATGGTTGTTCAAATTTTAATATCCAATGAATACCCAAGCAGTGTCAGGCTGCGTTCAGCTCCTGCCAGCCTCCGCAGCACACACAACTGTCAAGACGATGACGAAGGGCAGAGGGATCAGTTGCGGAATCGAACGATAGTCCTGTCAGTCAACCGCACTGGAGACTCACGAGGACTCGTGGCGAAAACAACATTTCCCGGCTCGTCCTCCTGCCAACGGGCGCCCTGTGCAATGGCCAGGCAACAATGATAATTAATGACAATGCGGGCTGCACAGCGCTGACGGAAACTCCTCGAGCGAACTTGATCTCGGCCCAGTAACGGGGAAACAACATCAAGGAGAGCGAAAGAATCGCTTCAACAGCCCGAAAGTCCTTGAGCAGCGAGGATGTGCCTTCTGCTGCACCGGCAGCCGGGAGCTGCTCGTGACGTCTGTTGTGTGTGCATGCGGGTGGTGGGCGTCGAGTGCCTGCTGCCCCAGTTCTTGTGTCGTGAAGCCCCCGCTCAAGGACCTCGTACGGCGGCAGTGACGCGTTCGGAAACTTTGCCAGCGACGATTTAGACTCCGCACATGTGTTCTCGCCTGCGTATTGCGTGGAGGATGGGGGGCGAGTGCGGGAACTCAAGTGAAAAGTGTCAATGTCAAATCTATGGTTGATTGCTTGCATTATTCCGGATGGCAGTTCGGATTTAATGATTTCATAGCTCCGTGACGAGGCCTATTGTGACAGGCCGCAGTGCCACTTTCGTTTCGAATGCGAGCGGGGGATCTATTGGTTTGTGCTCGGCGCTCCTTTTGCTCGTTGGAGTGCAATCGATTTGAGAGGAATTCACGAGCCAGTGCTCTGGAATTGTCACAAGAGCTTTGAATTTTGTTTGGCATCTGAATGAATTGGTGGGTCTGGTCGTGCCGGATTTGGGCGCTTATGCCTGGACGGGTGCGGTACGGCTTGATGCGGTGGTGGTGATTCAGAAGAGGGAAATGGATCACTGCTGCGAAGTGGCATAGCATGGCCGTCAGGATGCAATTAGTGGCCGCCGACACATGTTTTTGGGTGGTTCCGGATAGAGGCTCATGTGGTGGTTAATTTTGCTGCGGACAATGTGATTCGTTATTGGGACTATCGTCAATGGTTGAAGAAAGTGACAGTCTAACTGGAATGAGAAGTCGCGGAAGGCCAATGTGAGGACGATTTGGGTGCACGTCTGACAGGGAAAGGACGAGGAGGGGATATGCTTAGTCCAGCAATCCGGATTATCTGTTTTCAGATCAGATTTCCCTCTCCGTCCTAACAATAAGTGTAAGGCGATGTATACTGCGTCATATTGTGGATTATTTGGCAGAAATTTCGCGCCTGATGTGGGATATTTGTGGATGAATGGTGGAATTTTTACTCCAAAGGATCGATCATTGCAAAGGTGCACGCGGTGGTCCTATAAGAGAGATCGAATTTCATATCTGAACTCAGCAGGTGTCCTTCATTTGACATGAATTTCAGCCCGATATCTCAAATCATTTCTGTGTTTTAGTCTTGTACTAATATTGTACTAATTTTGTACTAATCTTGTACTAATCTTGTACTAATCGTGTACTAATCTTGTACTAATCTTGTACTAATCTTGTACTAATCTTGTACTAATCTTGTACTAATCTTGTACTAATTTTTTACTAATCTTGTGCTAATTTTGTAATAATTTTTTTACTAATCTTGTACTAATCTTGTACTAATCTTGTACTAGTCTTGAATTGATTTTGTACTAATTTTTTACAAATATTGTACTGATTTTGTACTAATCTTGTACTAATCTTGTGTTCATCTTGTACTAATCTTGTACTAAAATGTGTACCCCTTCATTGAAATACCCTGCATAATAAAAGACACAAATCGACAGGGTTTCAAAGCATCTATACAGAAATTGAAAAATAGTTTCTCCCTCTTGAAAGCCCATCTCGACCGCATCTTCGGTCAAAAATGTTCCTTCAATTTCAACTCAAATGCGCAGTCATAAAAGCTGACCATACTTAAACGTAGATGAGAGTCAGAGCCCCTTCTTCAATAAAATTCCCCACGTAATTCCATTTGCGTTTCACTTCCAGGACCAAATGACTTCAACGATTTAACTCAAATCAAACAGAGGAAGCTAAAGGAAACTTGTCAAACTCGTTTCGCATGAACACCAGTGTTTGTGGAAGTACTCGACTTTTTGTCACACTCCGTCTGTTTGATTTGAATTCGCTCCCGATTCCCTCTCCAGCCGCAGTCTTAAATTGAAAACCTGTAACCGATAGCAGTAAAGAAGTTTAACACCCAATTACCGGTAACGTACCTCCGCTTTGTCACCGTTCCCGATTAGATCATATTTCCCCATCAAAAACCCTCCAGCTGCCAAGTGCGTAATCCATCAACACTCCCTTACCGCAGAAACACGCAGTCCTCTCCATCCGCGAAATTCATCACTAAACTTGACACGAACGTACAAAACCGTGAAAAATGTCCACAAAGTCGTCGCCCAAATTGACAGGAACATCTCCGATAACCACTTTTTCGTCCTCCGCCCGCCTATCCGACCCTCATAGACACACAAGTCCTACGCTCCAGTGCGCCCCTCGAAATGGCTTCGAAATTATTTCTCAGCAATTTAAATAAATTGCACTCTCATCAATCAGCAGTCATTGTGGGGCACCCATCCCCACCCCCGGCACATAAACACATCCCGTGAGCGCGCTGGAGCACCAGCAACTTTATTTCCAGCTCGAATGACGACAATTCTCCCTTCTTGCCAATAACTTTGTGGCGCCGTCTAGACGGGCGGAGTGGGGCACCCTCGGTGACGTCGCCAACACGGGGTTAGACAAAGGACGGTATTTGTGAATAAAGGTCGAAGATTACGGCGGAGTGGAAGGGAGACGCTGAGCGAAAAAAAGAGACAAGGAAGGAAGGAGAATCCAGTAGCTCCGGAGGAAGCATCCCTTGTACATCAGCACCGCCAACAAAGGGGACACACAACACCCAGTACGTGGCTGTGTGAGTGCGGTTTTATGCGGCGAGATTATTATGTCATAACACATCCTTGCAAGTGGTCCCCGCCCGCGGGCTGGGATGCAGCCAGGACGACGATGAACACGAAAAGCTAAGAGTCAAGCCAAAGGGATGACACCATGAATCCAGTCGAACAACAAGCATCGCCATCGAAAAGAATAAGCAATTGATCCCTTCGAGTCGACACATCGAGTGGGGATGTGTTTGCTGTGCGCTGCAGGATGAACGAAACAAGGGAGAGATGTATCGTTGGATGCCGGGCCCTAAGCAATGTTTGCCTTTCACCACCACCCCCGTCATCGCCATCGCCGATGCCTTCATCACCGACCGGCGGCTGCTCTTATTATCCCGATACAGGATATTGTGTTCCCGTTTGGGGTTTATTGTGTGTGCCAGCTAAAGGGTAACAAACTAACACAGATATCGATTGAAAGGGAATCTGTCGAAGTCCTGTTTTGCAGTCGTTTCGTTCCCTTTTTTGTGCGGTGGATGGGTTCCATTCGCAGATGAGCGTTATCCTCGTTGGCATGTTGACCCAATTCGAGCGAAGAAACACTCCAATTTCACGATGGTCGAGGGGACGTGGAGGTGAATCCTTTTTTTCTTCCGTCGAGTGTAGCAGAAGCAGAATGGAGTGGAATCTAATTGAAACTTAATTCGCTTACGGTTGATGTAATAGAATTCGAAGCCCTTAAGGCGGTTGCTGGTGGAGGGGAGGGGCGACTACCAGTGAATCCTGATTTGTAATGACATTATACTTAATCCTTTTGACCCAAATTATTGCAAGCATATTGCAGTGGCCTTTAAAGTGACTGCAACGATTCTAATGACGGATAATTCTGTACCAACAATTGACGCTAATGAAAATGGCGGTGACAACAGTTGAGTGAGGACTGTGACGTCGAAAAGGGGCGGTGGAAATTATTTTTTAAAGTATGTTTCTTCTTTGCTGAGAAGCTAGGCCTTGGCCTACCTTGGACTGTAGCGCCGCCATTATTATTATTATTATTACTAGCGACCCTCCACGATTTTGTACGGGTTCAATGTAGATATTAATGTGGGGCAGTGTTGAGTGATTAATAATATTATGATTATGATCAAGGCTGTAAAGTTCACACTCACTTCAGTATAATCTGACTTCAGTAAATTACAAGTACAAGTACCGGGTACTGATACTTGTACTTCAGTACGGCGGTACTTGTACTTGAAAAGAATAAAGTCCATTAGTACGAGTACTTGTTTTTTTTTTTCCTTTATTCGCCACAAGTATTAATTTTTACGTACTTAAGTACATAAATAAGGACTTAAGTATTTGACCAGTACTTACAAGCACTTTCAAGTACTTTAAATTATATCAAATATTGGCAAGTATTTTATTAAAAAGTACTAGCAATATAAGCTTGCCTCAATTTCGATCTATGCACAGTTATGAGTTTTGAGACGCTGAAAGCAAGACTTCCCACGTACTTGAAAGTACTGCTTCAGTACTTTAGTAAAAAGGACTTGTATTTGATTCAAATAAAGTACCAGTACCAAGGTACTGAAGTACAAGTACAATTCCAGGTACTGGTACTGGTACTTATACTTGTACTTGATTTTGTACAGCCCTGATTATGATTGGCTTATACTACAGGATATCTTTGCATACAAAATTTACACCTGTTTATTCATGAGACAGTACAAACATGTTTTCTTTAGAGGTTACTCTCGAAAGCGCGACATATAACTGACCGTGTGAGAAACACTCAACGCTCAAATCTAAGGCTGCAACGTTAAATTGTTCACCCTGTGACTTATTAGTGCTCATTGCAAAAGCTAGCTTTACTGAAAATTGTAGGCGTTTAAATTGGAACGGTAAATCCGATGGCATTAGATGAATCCGGGGAATTAAAAAATCTTCTTCAATACCACATACTTAATACCAATAAAACCACATAAATATTGTGCACTATATTATTAAAGTTTTGAGGGACTCTATCAGCAATCGCGTACTGTTACATAATTTAGGCGGATTAAGGTTAATTAATAAAATAACAGGACAACCTACTTTCAACACAATTTTATGTGGAGAGACTCCAGACGGGTTCAAAGAATTAAGAAATTCTGTAAGAAAATGAACAGCTTACAATGATGGCAAACAAATATCTCAATGATCTAGGTGAACTACATATAGCAGCTTCTGATAATGTGTTTTCCCAGTAAGAATCGTCTTCCAAGAGACCCATAGCTTTGCGTGCTTCTTGATAAGTATTGTAACACCTTGTTCAGTTCTCAGGTGTGCAAAAGATTTTGGAACTTTTACAAAATGCAGTAACATTCTCAAATAAAAGCATTCAATTTTGTTGGGATTAATCACATAGATCCTCCCAAGAGCATCCGTTTTTTTGACTCCGGGGAAACCATCGACTACAGTGCTTTCGTCGTTGAAAAGTTCTTTAAGTCTGATTCCATGTATAGTAACTTGGAACTTTGTCATATGTCAGTGTTTTCGCGAAATCATTTCCAGCACATAACTTGAAGAATGCTGTTAATGTTCTATCCCGCGGATTATTAACAACTTCTTGTATATTGTTCTCAGTGAAACACACAGTTTGTTTATTTTCTAAATGAAATGCAAAAGGAATAATCGTGGGAGCCCAGTCATGCACACTGAATGACAAAATCCTCCATATTGCTTCAGAGCTGCATACGAGTATGTAACGACCAGATTGATAGTTTTCTACTTAATTTTGTGATGGTATGTTGAAAGTGGCTTGATCGCTACCTTTAGTTATATATCTAGTAACATATTGGATTGATTTTAGTGAACTTCACAACTCTACGTTGACTCTCTACGTCTACAAAAACGGAACCTTTATAATTTCGGTGTGTCCGTCCGTCCGTCTGTCCGTCCTGTCTGTCACACTTTTTTATCTCCGAAGTTTATGAAGATATCGGCATGAAATTTTGGAATTAGGTACTTCAGACCTAGATGTCATTGCCTATGCAGCGATTTTAAAAAGTGGGGCCATTTGGGGGTGGCTCCAGTGCAGGTGAATTTGACATTAATTTTGAAAAATTGTCGCACCCCATCGAAATATATATCAATCGACAGATCTTTCGAAATGAGGTGGAGGTTTCTTTCAACACTTTTTTATCCAATACCGTTTGGAAAATATGGAGCTCCAAAGTTTTTTTAAATGCGTCCCCCCCTGAAATTTCTAAACCAAAGTGTTTAAAAATCTGAAAAAATCACAAAAACTTGGCTTCATTGAGTACTTTCATTTAAAATAATTTCAAGCATTCTGGCCTTAATAGTTTGGGAGATATTGGCCAAAAACGGCCAATCATCGACATGCGAATTTTGAAGATCTGAAAACGCAGTTTTGAAGACATCAATGTAAGCATTAAGAAATGATAAATTTCAAAATATCGATTTATGTTGAAATTTTGAGATATCTAAGATTTAAAATGAGAACGATTTTCATTTTCACACATAATTTCATGCTGTGTTCGGCCACTCTGTTCGTTGATGAGTGTTATCTTTTCGATCTCAGAACAGAAATGAACACACACACACCGCAGGCATGTGCAGTGATTAGGTAGTATGTACCTATGTATGTATGATGGAAGGGATTTTCTGTGTTGGATAAACTTGGATAGAGATATAGGTATAGTAGGGATGAATGTTTGTTTTTGTAGGATGTATGAATGTATGAATTGATTTGGGTTGAAGTTAGAAGAAAATTCAACTGAAATAGTTTGGAAACGTCGTTTGATATTCAGAAATCATCCATCAATATTATGCGACGGAACCTTCCCCGTGCGAGTTCAACTCGCACTTGCCCAGTTTATTTATGATTTCATACAGGACAGGATATTTTTCTTTAACCGGTAATTCAGTTGAAATAACGCTGTCTTATTTTGATCTAGTCTAATTTTGTTCATTATCCACACCAGCAGGTACATATGTGGCAAACCACGTTTCTGCCATTTAATAGTTTCATGTAAATATCGAGGTCCACCAGTGAACGATGAAGGTAAAATGTCTAATTGTCCATGCCGTTGCTGTTTTCATTTGGCTGTAAAGCACCTTGAAAATGAATGAAATTTTCTGCTCTCAATTTAGTTTGATTATTACGAATGTAAGCTACATAATCGCTCAGACTCAATTTTCGCGTATTGACCAAGTCTTCGACTCTGAGCCTGTGGGACAACGCAACAGAGGACCACGTACAAGGTAGCGCACACAAGTCGAGAGGGACCTCGGCCGGCTTAGTGTGCGAAACTGGAGACAGCTGGCGAAAGATCGTGCTGGCTGGAGAGGCATCTTGAGTGAGGCCCAGGTCCACCTTGGACTGTAGCGCCCTAAGAAGAAGAAGAAGAAGACCGACCCATATATCTTTTATCAAATTGCTCTCCAGTTATCACTACCGCTACTTCACTCGTGGATGGCGCATTATATCGTCCTTTCTTTTACTATGTTAAGATAATAATAATGACGGCGCTACAGTTCGAAGTTTACTTGGGCCTAGTTTGTCAGCAATCACTCGTGTTGTGCGAGCTATTGTTCTTTCATGAGCGTAGGGGACTTACAGTTTAATGGCGACTCCGAACGTCAAGATTGAGAAGCTTTTTCTAGACATTAATAGTCTTTGAGCATTGTCAGTGATTCGAAAGAGGTGGAGCCGTGAAAAAAAATTTTGGATGGTTTTTCAAGATTCGAACCTTTAGACCTCGAGCGTAGGAGTCGATGTCCCCAGCCTCTATGCCACGGTGCTTAATTGAATAATATAAGCCTGTAAATCAATGTTCTTTACGAAATCCTTCCACCAATTCCTTGTACACGGAACAACTTCTGTGCGCACAGTCACGCTTCGATGGACAAGGATCTTCTGCCAAATTTTTCGGGATTGAGTTGGAGACCTTTTGCTCCTGGTTCCTTGTTCTTCATTAGGGTCTTTCAAAATAAAACAGATTATTCCTTGGCCACTTTGAGAGATCGTTAATTCCATTCATTTATGTCGAAGCAGAAAGCTCACAGATAAGCTTAACGCTTGCGCAGCTATATGACCTTAGTAGCGTGCTATCGGCTCATGATTATGTCAATGAATACCACAGATCTGGCCCTAGGAGGGTTCATATCAGAACATAATGAGATACTATGGCTGTTGCCTAAAAATAGAAACAGTCACAAAGTGCGGTAAAGGAGACTGGGGGAAAAAAATCTGCCTTGTAAGCTGAGGTCCAACTAACTATGTCACCTAGTAGTCAAACATTTAACGACCAAAGATCTGCAAAGTTGGTGTCTAAATTGAATCATAAATCAAACTGAAACCACTTAACTTCGTCCACATTCCAAGGCCCGACAATTATCCCAAGCCCTGCCTCCACTTTCCCGAACTTTTCCCAAAGCCTCAACCGTTTCAATTTTACGCGAAAACTTCCCCAAAGGTTCCAAGCACCATAACCAAGCGCGAATCACTCTCATAAATATCAACGCGAAAAATGTGTCCAAATTCAACTTCATAATCCTTCAGCTCGTTAATTCCCATTCGTGGCCCTTAACCTAAATTCCGCGTAATTTCTAATTTCCATCCCTGATGGGTTCTGTCATTTTCATATCCCCACCCCCCACCCCCCACCCCCGACAGGACTTAGGAGTCAGAAACGACGCACTTACAGCAAATTAATCACAGCACAAGTCGTGAAATGATTTTCCACATTTTAAGCTTTATAGATACATTATTCATGAGTTCCACATCCGAGCACTTAACCAAAACTAATAAGTCCCCCCGCGGTGCGCCTGGCTCACGCTTAAGCACACCGAGCCAATAAACTGCTTGCGTTCTTGGCTCACACATAAAAATCCTCCGGCAGAACAAACACAAATCCAATTTATGACCTCTCGAAGCACACGTTCCCGAATTAGCATTCGCGTCCACATGACGGGAGCTTGGGTTAACAGCGGCACCCGCACTCAGGCGCACGGGTTAAGCGGGAGCATCGCCCCGGAGCCCGATGTGCATATAAATCAATTTAACAACTCGCCACGAAGCGATTAAAGCGAATTTGCGAGATAATGTCCTCGTTCCGACCCCACTGTGCGTCAATAAAAATGCCGATGACGATCACGCGTCGATGGCAACGGAGCGATGCAAATGACGACGGCACCAAGTCAGCTATCTGAGGAGTCAGTGGCAAGTGGAGTGGCTTTTGAAGAAAGAATGCAATCCAGTGATGTCGCCCGACATAGTTCCACGCAGCAGCTGGGAATGCCTGCCTCAGTCGGAGCGGTGCTCTGTCATCCCGGCAACATGATGACGGAACACCAGCACAGAGCATAGAGCACATAGCACAGAAGAAACGGATAAGAATTCCTAAGACATTCCGTTACAGGGCCACTGGCGTGGTTGGTGTACACGAGGAGTTTACGCGGAACATTCCGAGCTCTGTCACCGCGGGGGAGTGGGGAGGGGGGAGAGGATGCTATTCCCACAGATACTCACGTTCATCTCTCCCTCGTGACAGCCATGAAGTGAGCCTGCCCGCCTGTCCCCTTGCAAACCGCATTCCTGTTGTGGATGGCAAAATCAGTTGCTATCATCAATGGCGTCTTTGAGGCGCCACAAAGCCCCACCGCCCGGCCTCGGTTCACGGCCCTTGCCCCCAAGTGGGAGACGGGGGAGGGAAAAAAGCACTTTATAGCCACAGAAACACATCCCTGATCCCTGCCGGGCGGAGGCGGGTACGACCGGCGATGATGTCAGCGCCGATGCCAAAGGGTGAATTCGATTCTGATTAGGGTGACAGGGGGAGTCGGTCGGGGTTGTTATTGAAAAGCTGTGTGTATTTCAGTTTCGGTTTCGGAATCCGGTGGGGATGATCCAACCGCTCAGAGGAATCCGGCCGGCATCTACGGAATGCGGTGAATAGGCGCCAATTACAATGCTCGCTACTGTCGGTGGGTGGCGTGCGGTGGAAATCAATCGAATCCGACGGAATGTTGTGCATGCTTTGAGTGTTTTAGATTTTAGGCAGCCCCGCAACCAGTTGCAGGGGCAACGTATGGATGATTAGGCGGAGCTGCCGTCAAGGGGATGCCAAATCCCAAAATATCTAAATCTCCAAATCCGTACTGTGATTAGGATGGAATTTGTGCGAGAGGGATTAGTGCAGGGATTACGTGCGGATGTTGCTGGTTACGTATTTGGCTTGATGTGTGTTTGTGTACGGCGGCTGGTGAATGGAGTCTAGACGAGCTCGTAAGTGGTCTCTTGGGGTCGTTTGTGACGGAGGAAAGGGCAGTTTATTGCCGGCTGATACTGGCATTTTGTGATGTGATGTGGTGTCGGCAGGACTGCAACTGATGAGACAGGAGAACATGTGAACACAAGGTGGACTAGAGTTTTTATGACATTTTGACGCACACGTTCGTAGAATAGCAGACTACGTGACTCTGTTGCTCGAGAGGGTAGTTCGTCGTTTGAAAAAGGATTGACACAATTGCGGCTTTTTAGGGGCATTGGACTCACGACACCATTCATCATTCAAAAAGGTGACATGAGCGTTGGAGCCTTGGTCTACTCATGGTCTTTCCGTTTTGTTGTGGTTTTCACTTTGAAATTTGATACAATTCATGGATCCATTAATCAAGGATAGTGGTCATAATTGAAAAGAGACTAGTTCATGGAATGTGATTTCAAAACGACTACAATGAACGCCAGTGAGCTATCAGCCACGAGCCACGAGCCACGAGCCACGAGCCAAGAGCCAAGTGCCAAGAGCCAAGTGCCAAGTGCCAAGAGCCAAGAGCCAAGAGCCACGAGCCACTAGCCACGAGCCACTAGCCACGAGCCACGAGCCACGAGCCACGAGCCACGAGCCACGAGCCACGAGCCACGAGCCACGAGCCACGAGCCACGAGCCACGAGCCAAGAGCCAAGTGCCAAGAGCCAAGAGCCAAGGGCCCAACTTATCCAAGAGCAGAGAGCCAAGAGCCAAGAGCCACGAGCCAAGAGACGAAGTCGGCCAAGAGACAAGAGCCAAGAGCCAAGAGCCACGAGCCACGAGCTACGAGCAACGAGCCACGAGCCACGAGCCACGAGCCAAGAGCCAAGTGCCAAGAGCCAAGTGCCAAGAGCCACGAGCCACGAGCCACGAGCCACGAGCCACGAGCCACGAGCCACGAGCCACGAGCCACGAGCCACGAGCCAAGAGCCAAGTGCCAAGAGCCAAGTGCCAAGAGCCAAGAGCCAAGAGCCACGAGCCACTAGCCACGAGCCACTAGCCACGAGCCACGAGCCACGAGCCACGAGCCACGAGCCACGAGCCACGAGCCACGAGCCACGAGCCAAGAGCCAAGTGCCAAGAGCCAAGAGCCAAGGGCCCAACTTATCCAAGAGCAGAGAGCCAAGAGCCAAGAGCCACGAGCCAAGAGACGAAGTCGGCCAAGAGACAAGAGCCAAGAGCCAAGAGCCACGAGCCACGAGCTACGAGCAACGAGCCACGAGCCACGAGCCACGAGCCAAGAGCCAAGTGCCAAGAGCCAAGTGCCAAGAGCCACGAGCCACGAGCCACGAGCCACGAGCCACGAGCCACGAGCCACGAGCCACGAGCCACGAGCCACGAGCCACGAGCCACGAGCCACGAGCCACGAGCCACGAGCCACGAGCCACGAGCCACGAGCCACGAGCCACGAGCCACGAGCCACGAGCCACGAGCCACGAGCCACGAGCCACGAGCCACGAGCCACGAGCCAAGTGCCAAGAGCCACGAGCCACGAGCCACGAGCCACGAGCCACGAGCCAAGTGCCAAGAGCCAAGAGACGAAGTCGGCCAAGAGACAAGAGCCAAGAGCCAAGAGCGAAGAGACGAAGTCGGCCAAGAGACAAGAGCAAAGAGCCAAGAGGACTGTACAGCAACACGTGTCTACCAAGGCGTCCTGGGAGACAACCATGACTATTTGGACGTTCAAACTCCGGGTTTGTCTGTCGACCTTATCTTTCTTCTGATAGCGCCACAGTCCGGGATGGATCTGGGAGAGATCGTTAAGACACCCTAAAATGTTCTCAATCCAAGTCACTGAATGGCAAAGAGAACCACTCCCCTTTCAAAATGCAAGGACGCACGAGACAAGCGACATCAGAAAGAAAGACGACTCCACTCCCACAGATAAACCGAAATTCCGTCACAGAACTCCCCTCGACCTTAAAGACGTCGTTCGGTGCGTTCAATATTCCCGACATGTCAGGAATCGCGCGTGCATCCTCCCACCCCTCCACATGATTGATTATTCCGCGCGCTCCTTCGAACGCAATCGAAGCTTGCTCCCGCATCTGTTACGGTCGTCCTTGGATGTGGTTCCCCCTCAGTGCAATTCCTTCGGATTCCGCTTCACTCGCATATGCTGCCCCGACGGCGGCGGTGTGGCAACGCTCCCGTTAGAGAATTAATTTTTCCCCAGATCCTCGAACCGCCATCGGTACGTGGGTCCCTGAGAGCATGTCTGAAGGGGTTCTCTGGTGATGCATCATCAGTAATCCAATCCATCCACCTGCACTCGTGGCTCTGCTCTCCTCCGCCAGCGCCAGCTGAGTCAACCAATCGAGGGCTTAACGCAGCGCAGCACTTCATATCGCATTTCTGCGCTGTCCCCGCGGGTCGACAGGACGAGCAGCTGACGAGAAGGATGCGCTCACAAGTCCCCTGTCATTTGGTGTCTATCGGAGTCATCCCCATCAGAGTGTCGCTGCAGCTGTGTAATCAGCCCCGCTTCGACGTAAGACTTTTTATTAATTAATTGAACATCCCTGCGAGGACATGGCTTCCCGTGAATTGAATTCATGCGTCTGTTGCCTATTACTTCCTCTCCTGCGTTCGGCAAACAACGTTATCGTCTTACAATGGCGCCACGCGGACGAGGGATGAGGGGGGAAGGGGGCGAAAAAATAACAAGGAATTCTAATTACGGTAAAACGTTTTAATTATCTCCGCGCACGCGGTACAACTAAAGACGGTGACGCTGCCAACGCAAATAAAGGATCGTTCTTTCGCTCGTCTCTTTGTGCGAGAGAGAGGCTGTGTTTGTGTGCGAGAGTGGGTGAGGGTGGGGGTGGAGGGTGAGGGTGTTGAAGAAGAGTTGGCGCAATTTAATTTCGTGAAAATGTTTTCTCAAACAGGTTGTCATGTAGCGTCAGAGCAGCGACAGCGGACGTTGGAGCCTGCCCGTCACCGCCAGCACTCCCGGCCGAATCAGTCGCAGTCAACAACCAAAAATCGTTTCAATTATCTTTCCACTTGCCCGTGTGTGGGTGGCTATGCAATTGTCCTAGAGTTCTTCCCGCCATTCCCCCACACGACCGATTGGCAAATAGAAGTAACAAGCGGGAGTGCATCCTCTCAGTCCCACCCCACCCCCACTTCCGCCCGCTAGACGAGAAAAGAGTAAAACAAACCAGACGACAAATTTAATCATCTCTGAAGCACTGTCGCGCTGGAGAGCTGGAGAGGAGTTCGTAGTCTCCTGCGAACCGAAAACATGGTCCTTGTACACACCACAGCACCGTGTCGGATATGAGGTGGGGGCGGGGCGGCTCTGTGTGCGAGGGGGAGGCGAATGTTAAGCAGATTCTGCGAAGGCTGCTTATTGAAATGTTTTGATAATTAAATTTCACAAGTTGAGGCTCTTTAATGTTCAGTTGCAATTTAATTAACTGAAGGAACGCTTTAGGTGAGAGGGGGGCGAATTGGGAGTTTTCACTTGTCCTTGTCGTCCTGCGGCGGCGTTGACTGGCGGCTTCCGCGCCCGCCGCTGGGTGCACTTTCAATGTTTGTGGCATGTACTTAGAAGCGAAAAACGGCCCCAACCACACCGTGAGAGTGGGCGTGCTCGGGGGGGAAAGGGATTCAGACGCATTCACGTCCTCGTAACCGTAAGAGTTCTTGTGAAACACCGTGAATCGGAATTAAGAAGGTGCCGAGGCGGAGACGTATGCGTTTAATTATAAGTCGCAGAGAGGAAATTCGTGTTTTCGACTTTCGGGAATCAAAGGATTCGCGGTTGCCGTTGCAAGGGGATTTCGTGAGTGTTCCCTTTGGAGACTGGCATTGTTTCGTATTCGGTTACATGATTTCTAAGCTGATTGAGGGTGGATTTCACTCTGACAAAGGAGATTGTATTTGGCTCCCATCATCGTTTCATGACGTCTGCCATTTGGTTTCCCTTTGAGAAGTGAGATTTGACATCACCACAACCCCTCGAGGTGAGAATTTGGGCAGACTTCCCTCAGTCTTAAGGTCAACTGGTCGATAGGGCCCAATTTAATCAGATCAAGGAGAGGACAAGGATATCTTGTCCTTGGACGCGACACAATCTGGAAAGTCATCCATTAACGCGCCAGATGATGGATATCGTTTTCCAGGAAGCGATGTCGTATCAATGTCCTTCGAGGTCAGCTCGTGTCATGCTGAAAGACACCCCGAATTTCAAGGATTCTTGGCTCGATTCACCATGCCACTGAATGCCGAGAGTCCTTGAAATGTTGGGTGCCTTTCTGTGTGTCACGAGTCAACCTCAAGGGACATTGATACGGAGCAGTTTCGCAGGCGGTACGTGAGCGATTTTCGGATTCTTATCCATCTAACAATTGCATTGTGTTCCGAATTAGATGGGTCCTTGGTGGAACGAGGTGTCTGCGTTTTTGCTGGCTTTGAGAGTGGGGGCTACTCGCGCTGATAGAGTAAAATGGACGTGGAGCAACTTCTTTTTAAACAGAGGGAGCTGTTCTTTGACGGTAAGGCCATGTGGCAAGAACCTTTTATATACGTCTTCCAAAACCTGCTTTAAACCACAGACCATGAGGGAGGCGGTTATTTAGCAGGCCAGGGATAAGGTGGTTGCACCGAGTTCGTCAACTTTCCTGGACTCGCCTGGACATCGGCTCTAATAAGTTACAGTTTTTGGCAGAGGATCGAGTAGATTGTATCGCTGCCGTACGCACTTTACCCCCACGACGCTTAATTGAATAAGGGAGCATGCAAATGTAACGAAACTTAACGTAACGTAATGTAACGTAACGTCACGTAACACAACGTAACTTAACGTTCATTTTGAACTTTCATCGCTAATTTGTGGTTTCGCAACTCTTTCAACCGTCGTAACTTTTAGCCGCTGTGGCGTAGTGAGAAACTGCAACGCCTCCTATACCTAAGGTCCGTGGATCAAATTCTGATCAACTTTCATTTTTGCGGCACCAGTTCTCTCAATTCTGCAACAATCCTCAGTGAGTAAAACTGTCAAGCTTTTCAAACTGAGCCGTTCGGAGTCAGCCTAAAGCTGAAGCTCCGCTTCAATCGTGAGCCAATGGCACGCATAACACAAGTGGTTGCTGAACAAGCTAAGCCCAAGTTCACCCCGGACTGTAGCGCTGTTTGAAGAAGAAGAAGGGACTTGTAGCTCCAAGCGCTTAGCCTTTGAGCCTGGATATTAAGCCTTGTCTTGACTTCGGTTTTGGGCTTGACTTGGCTCTTGGCTCTTGGCCGACTTCGTCTCCTGGCTCTTGGCCGACTTTGTCTCCTGGCTCTTGGCTCTTGGCTCTTGGCTCTTGGCCGACTTCGTCTCCTGGCTCTTGGCACTTGGCTCTTGGCTCTTGGCTCTTGGCTTTTGGCTCTTGGCTCTTGGCTCTTGGCTCTTGGCCGACTTCGTCTCCTGGCTCTTGGCACTTGGCTCTTGGCTCTTGGCTTTTGGCTCTTGGCTCTTGGCTCTTGGCCGACTTCGTCTCCTGGCTCTTGGCCGACTTCGTCTCCTGGCTCTTGGCCGACTTCGTCTCCTGGCTCTTGGCACTTGGCTCTTGGCTCTTGGCTCTTGGCTCTTGGCTCTTGGCTCTTGGCTCTTGGCTCTTGGCTCTTGGCTCTTGGCTTAGATCTTTGCTTTTGACAATTGACTTTTAACTTTTCGCTTTTCGCTGATAGCTCATAGCATAAACAAGTAGCTCAAGCACCCGTCAATTGACTTATAGTCCCTCTGAGGTCATATTTCATGCAGTCGCCTCTTCAATTATGACCACATTGTCCGGCTCATGTCCAACGATTTGTTCTTAAGTTTCGCAACGAACTGCGTCACACAATCCCCTTCAGCAAACTGCATCTGCCACCGGTTTAGCCCCTCCTCCTTCTCTCTCATGTCTCAACTAATTACACTTCATTCAATTCAAATCATGATTGATTGCCCAGAAGGAATGACAACACCCCACCTGCACCCGCTCCACAGGTGCCAGGGACACGAGCTTCTTATAAATTCAAACAGCTTTTAATTCCTATTCAAAGGCAGCCACCGACGACACGAATCCGGATCCAGCTCGAGTTCGAGTTCGTATTGTGCAATATTCCCAGCCATTAATCATGAAACAAACTTCGCCCCCACACGCCCTCCCCGCGCCCGAAAAAAGACCGGCGAGAGGAGAACCTCGAAACCGAAAAAGGAAACTCATTCAAATGCATTTATATGGAATGCCATTCTACGTGAAGTGTGGAGGGGTGGAGGGACGGACGAGATGTGTGTGGAGCGCAGTGAATGCGGCAAATCTCTGAGCATTCAGTATTCATAAATTCATTTCATTTGCCAGCACTCCCGGCCCCTCAGCCTCATCGACGTCCTTTTGTTCTCAAGATGCACTCGTCCTCCTCCGGTCTCCTCCTTCAGATTCGTTTTGTTTTTCGTCCATCACTTCCAACGCAGCAGCGGAGACAGCGGCGAAGGGGGGCTGCCAAGCAGTGCATTCACATGCACATGAATATTCATCCATTTCATCTTTTGGAATCCATTTTGTCGGAGGACTCCCGTGACTGAGATAAATCGCACAGTTCCTGATGATGAATGCGCCTCACAAAAACTCTCCAATTGCTGCTGTTGGTTCTGGTTCTTGTGCTGCTAAGATGCCAGCCAGCCAGCAGAGGACACTGCATCCTGAAGTCTGAGTCCTTCGGAATCTCGTCATCGAGAAGCCAGGCCACGACGGACTGCTGCCGGTCCAGCACAACGACGACGACACACTTCGTAGTGTCTTTGTCTGCGTTGCCTGCCCCGCCTGCCTCGCCTGCCTCTTGTCTTGCGTGAAGCCTCGTCCCATTATTCTCTGCTTAGTTTGAGTGCATCTCGTCCTTCCACTGGAACGGCGGTGGGTTGGCCGGTACGGCGGGTCCCGGTGCCGCTGCAACGTCCTGCTTGTCGTTCTCGTTGTTCCGTAATGAGTTTGATAAAGTTCACCTTAATTTGGTGAGTTTTCGGGGGAGTTTTGACGTAAATAAATAGTTGAAAACAAAATCTGTCATCCGGACGATGGACGAGTTCAGCTGGGTGAATGCAAATACATCCCTCTCCCTCTCCCCCCTCACACACACACACACACACATATTGAGGGAAAATAATTGAGTCATGGCAAGAGCAAGAGTCATACGGCAGGCCTTGGAGGTGCATTCGTCCCACGAAGTTCCGCAGAAGAGTGCGACAGCTTGTGGGTGGAATGAAATGTTAATGCGAAACGTCACAAAGTTTGTCGTTAGTGTGGATCAACTTAAAAGTTATCTTTTTTTCCCGTTTTTGTGCTGCCAAGGCGGTTGGGGGATGTATTAAATTTTGGTTAAGTGATTCAGGGAGTCGGTCTCGGAGGAGTAGGAAAACTAGAAAAGCGTCCTTTAAGTGATTGTTCTCCTGCCGCAGCCGGTGTTGCCAAAGGGAAACTTTTCGAAGCGGCAACGGCGGCGGCAGCACAGTGTTGCTCAGGAAAGTTATCCTCTGAACCGGGCGGAGTGCGTCTTAGATGCGATTAAAGTCTAGACAAGGATTTGCTTTGAAATTAAATCACTGGATGCTTCTGGTGTTCGGAAATCTGTTTTGAGTTTGGTTATAAATAAAGGCTCTACTCTGTTCTTGGAATTTCAATATAAATTCTTGAAGTCGCTGGGGAGGTCCACAAATAGCTGCACAAAGGGTCCACTAGGGCCTAAGTGGGGTGTGGGCTTCATCTCGTCGACCCGATTACCTATCCACCACAAATATGCTTCTTCGCCGTTGGAGAAGGCGTCGATTGGGAATCCTTATCTGAAACGATATCCTTGCACATTCTTCAGCTGTTTTGTGAAGGATTCGCGGAAGACTATTGAAGGATGACCATACACGACAGCCACCATAGTCGTATGTCCAAACTAAAGTTTGATAATGATAGTTTTTCCAATTGTTATGTTTCAGCAGCTTTCAAAGTTATCAATGACATCCAGCTGTCAAAAGATTAAGCATCCATTGTCTCAGGCTTACCTAACGAAGTTATTATAAAATAAGGAGTCGTTCAATGAGCGCTTTCTATTTTTAAATTTAAATAAAACAAAGTGTGTGTAAGTTATCATCGAAATTTTGCATTTGTTTGAAGGGCCTATCGATGCCATTAAATATACGGAAAAAGTGTTTTCAGAGTGCTTCGCTACACCCTCTCTGGTGAGCGTGTTTCCTTCTTTTTCCAGGGGATCTAATTTTTCCCGGTGTTCTTTACAAGTGTGCAAAATTTCATAACTTTCCATCGAATGTTTGCTGAGAGATGCGAATTTCTGTTCTTCCTATAGCCTATGACCGATTCCTGGTCGTTGGGTGCTAATAGTGTCAAAAATTGCATAAGGATTGGTGCAATTGTTTAGAAATGTATCCTAAATATACAAACGAACCTTCAATGTTATATTTATAGATTCTTCTTCTTCTTCTTCTTCTTCTTCTTCTTCTTCTTCTTCTTCTTCTTCTTCTTCTTCTTCTTCTTCTTCTTCTTCTTCTTCTTCTTTTTCTATAATTATAGATACAAATGGTAAAATAATAATTTAAAATTGAGGTTGGCTTACATCGTCTCTTAGAACTTGCGCATTCGTGACTTCAAGTGACTGTGTGTCGTCTACTTTCGCTTAGGCATGATGATAAATATGAAACTCTGAATAATTACATAGGCTGCATAGCTCGAATTCTTATAAACGCATAAAAAGAGCCCAACACACTCTTGACAACCTCCTCTTTATGCTTGCAAAGTTTCATTGAAATCGGTTCAGTCGTTTCGGAGATTAGCCCGAACAATCAAGAGACAGTACGATTTTATTAACATAGATTAGCAAACACGCTATATTAAACATCATTGCCTCAGTCTTTCAATTATTAGCATACCAAAAACAACAAAACAACAACACTTGTCGGCAAGGGCGAAAAAAAAAACAGATTTACACTTCAAAACTCTTTTTGTTCAATAAAAAAAAGAAAAACCAAATGCGACTCTTACCGTTTACATCCGTTCACAATGCAAGTTCGATGAAAAAGAACCTTAATATAATCACTCATTGACAGCTTTTTTTTTTTTTTTTTTTTTGGTTGCGTCCAAGGATGTGGCAATCTTCGAAAGATACTGATAGCCCGGGCTATCAGCATGCACGATTCGCAAACCCGAGTACTCGATTTCGGGAATACGCCTACGTACTAACCCACACCCTGCACACTTCAACCACTCTCCCCGCGGAACTGCCGTTAGGTATTACTTCGCGGGGCTGGTTAGCATATCACACTATGGGCTCCATATTATCCAATTCGGATTTTCTTTCTCTTTCGAGCCTTCTTAGCTCGTTCTGAACGCTCGTTATAAAGGAGCAAATCTCAAGCCATTTGTCGGTTGAATCTGACATATGGCTAACCAAGAGTTCGGGAGTTGGTAAATTTGTTCTCCCCGCGGCAAAGCGTCTGCAGTAGAATATTGCGTGCTCTGCGTCTTCCTCTTCGCCCGCGCATTCTGGACAGGAGGGTGAACTGTCGTGGCCAAATCTGTGGAGGTATTTTCGGTAGCCTCCATGGCCCGACAAGAACTGCGTGAGGTGGTAGTTGCAGTCTCCGTGTGTTCTCGACGTCCAAGCTTCTATCGCGGGGATCAATTTATGGGTCCATCTGCCTTTGGTTGTGGTGTCCCATCTGGCTTGCCACAGTGCCATAGATGTTGCCCTTTCTTCCTTTTTCAGGCATCTTGCGCTAGTTTCCGCGCGATTTGCCGTTCGCCTTAGGTAGACCCTATGCATCTCTTTGGCGTGAATGTCGATCGGGACCATACCCGCGATCACACAGGCTGCTTCGTCCGAAATTGTTCGGAAGCCGCTGATTGTTCTTATGGCGCACAGCCTGTATGCTGACGAAAGCTTCTTTGCTGTCTCCTTTACCGAAAGAGCTCCCGCCCAGACTGGCGCGGCATATAAAAGGATTGAACTTACCACTCTGGAAAGCAAGATCCTTCTTGGGTATCCGGGTCCTCCGATGTTCGGCAGCATACCGGAAAGTGCTGTCTGCGTCTTTGACGCTTTTCTGCTGCAGTATTCGACGTGCTTTTTGAAGTTAAGTCGGTTGTCGAGCATCACTCCTAGGTATTTCAGCGAATCCCTGGATCTAATTAGCTGGGAGCCAACCCGGAAGTTTGCGTATTCCACAATCTTTCGGCTGGTTATTAGAACAGCCTCTGTCTTGTGGTCCGCTAGTTCGAGGTCGGAGGATTCCAGCCAACTTTTGATCCTGGCGATTGCTTCGTTTGTGGCGGTTTCCACTTCGTGGATGTGCTTGGCCACCGTCACAACCGCGATGTCGTCGGCAAAGCCGATTGTCTTGACTCCATGTGGCAGCGTCAGTCTCAGTACTCCGTCGTACATTAGGTTCCACAGGAGGGGTCCAAGAACCGAACCCTGTGGGACGCCTGCCGAGACGTCGTAGTATTTAATACCCTCGTCAGTCTGGTACCTGAGTTGTCTGTTGGTGAAGTAGCTGACGATTATCCTCCTCAAGTACTGCGGTGTACTCATCCTGTTTAGTACTCCCATGATGCAGGACCAATTTGCCGAGTTAAACGCGTTTTTGACAGCTGTCAATGGGTATGCGTGTATGCGTGTATGCGCTACAACCTGTATTTGCCGTGTGTATGACAACAGCACACAGAATACATACAGCACACGCTTATAGGTGCCTATGTATTTTTTGTTGTTTTTTTTTATAAGGACAAAATCAGATGTTGACATAAAAAGTCATAACTCAAAACTTTAGGCAAACCATCTACACGACCATACAAACAAACCCCAACAATTTTATCGAATTCGGTTTAACCGTTTGTGAGTTATAAAGTCACAATGCACTTGCAAGAATCTTTTATATTTATAATAATAATATATAACAAGCCCGGAAGCCCGGAAAGTCTTCGAATCCACCCCCGAGGGACGGCGCAGTAGAGGAAGACCGCGACTCAGGTGGCGCACGCAAGTGGAAAGGGACCTCAACCAACTGTGCGTGCGAAACTGGAGGCAGCTAGCTAAAGATCGAGCTGGCTGGAGACGCTTGTTGGTTGAGGCCCAGGTCCACCCCCGGACTGTAGCGCCACCTTAAGTAAGTAAGTAATATATAACATAATGGCGGCGCTACGGTCCGAGGTGGACCTGGATCTAGCTTCTCAGCAACCACTCATGATGTGCGTGCTATTGTTCTCTCACGAGTGGAGGGGACCTAGAGTTTAATGCCGACTCCGAACGGCGAGATTGAGAAGCTTTTTGTAGACAGTTATACTCTTTGTTCATTGTCAGTGACTCGAAAGAGGTGGAGCCTTGAACAAATTTTAGGTGTTTTTTCAAAATTCGAACCTTAGACTTCGAGCATAAGGGTCGACGCACCTACCCACTACGCCACGTCGCCCATAATGGTATGAAATTAGCTTCAAAATAGTTCTAGAATCAATTTTGTTTCTCATGCGGTTTTTGTTTCATTGAAATTTCTTTTTCTATCGTTCTTATCTGGTCACCTTGTGAATAGCGGCGTGAGCTAGGCTTCGGAAAAAAGTTTACTTTGAATATTTGGTCTTGTCTGAGGGACAGGAGAATGGGGAGGAAAGCATAGTTCCTATATACAAATTTTACAACGAAGTGGACATAGTCCGGCGCTTGGCCACACCGATGAACGTCAACACTCTGGGTAAGTTTGTCTTCGAAAGAGGAAAGGCAGACTCAGACTAGTCACGGAATGTCAAAACGCATCAAAAGACTGCATCACTGGACACAGTCAAAAGGGATTAAGATAGACAGGGCGGTCACATTCAACGAATGTGAGACGATTCAGTGTGATTTCCCTCGGACGACGAAGTTAGCAATGGAATATATTCGTAATTCCGATCTGGTGACTAGTGACAATGGGGATGTGCTGGAAGCAGAAAGAGGGAGATTCAACTTTCTAGCACGTTGAAAATGTCACAGAGCAACACATTGTTCGAACTAAAAAAGGAGCTCCATTCGACAAGCGAACTGCACTGAACTTTACAATTAAAGCGAAACTCTAATTGAATCAATCGCCACTCACGCTCCAGATGGCATATCCATCGATACAATGAGATGTCCACTTCGTCGAACTTCAAATCAAGCGAATAAATCGAGTTCTCCGAAATGAATAAGAAGCACTTTATGAATGGACTTGCTGCCAGGCAACCGTCCCTCTCATCAATTGTGTGCGCCACTCTCGATTTTCATGATTTGTGAGATGGAGTATCGGTGACGTGTGAAGCTCCAAAATCCCCCTGAGTGCATAATGAGCTTAATCGGAGCTCGTCACCTGACGAAAGTTGCACAACCCCAGCTCCAGTGAATCCCATTTGAGGCGGAAGTGCATGGAATCCATCTTAACTGCCCCATCTGCTCAGCACGTAAGCAACGAAAACATTATTCTTTCAGTTGGATGTGGGAAACCCTATCAGCAGTCAGTTGCGAGCAAAAACGGGTGAGACGCGTTTTCTGAAAAACCATGATAGTTCAGCAGATATCCTCACACACGCTCCGTGTTTTTTTCTAATTATACAACGTCCACCCCGTCTCCCCCCGTTGTCCCGGGGGCGCAGCATCCATCCGTATCTAGTCTCGCACACTGTAGGGGTTAATTTGACAGATTAACCTCCTCAACCGGGTCCCATTTGCAACGGACAGCCGCATTTTTAAGTTCACTTCCTGGAGTGCTTCGCCCCCTGTGCTCGCTCTCTTTAATTCACCGCTTCAGTTACTTCGCATTCTTCACACACACACATGCTCGCCCGGGGATGGGGGACCACTGAACAAGCAGCTCGAGCTCACCGAGTATGCAAAGAAACATGGGCTCCTGCAGAAAATGAATGCTCGCCAGCCCGGGTGGCTGAGCGAGTGTGTGTGTGGGGTGAGTGTTGGAAGGGGGTTTCTACTTATGGAACCTCAGCGCATCCTTGATGCCTTACAACAGCTTCACAACAGAGTTTCAGTGTTCCAGTGGAGGGATCTTGCAGCCATGTGCTCTTGTGTACATGTAATTGACCCAGAAGTTCAATGGAGGTCCTTTACACGCTGTGAGCCGAACAAGGACACGATGAAGCGGTGCACTATATTTTGTGGATTGTAATGATTCAACATCCCCGTCTCCCGTGTGGGTGGGTGTGTGTTGAAAGGAGATCCTTTAGGCCAGGTGTTGGCAGGGTAATTGTAATTACAGTTGCAATGGTTATCCCCATCATCGTCGTCATTGCTGTTGTTTGTGTTCCCTAGTTGCGGTGACTGAGTGGAGGATGGAGGATGGAGGATCCGGCGCTTCCTCTCACAGCAAGGACCTGGAATTTAACATATTTCACACGCCGGCGGAACCCAGGAAAGGACTTAACTTCCAAGGAGAGTGTGTTGCAATCGTTGAAAAGTAAATTAGAACTGAACATACGTTCCGTTTGTTTCGTGTGTTTCAAAGGAGCGCCCGCTGCCTGGATCCCGGGTGCAGTCGGAGAAATTTTAATGTACCCTGAATTTATCGTGAAGTGCTGGAAAACGCTGCTTTAACGTGTAATGAGAACTGTGTGTGAATTATGTGGGTTATTATTCCGACGGAGCGGAGGGCGGACGGGTGCTAGACGACAACAGGTTGCTGGTGTTCAGCTGCTTTCGGAGCCGCTCGTATTTACTCTTGTGAACGAGTTGTTATACTTTTGCAATTTGTAACCTTTTAAATGAAGGCACGAGGGGATGGGGTGGAGCTGCTTCCGCTCCTCCCTTTGGCAGCTGTTCCTTTGGCGAACGCTTCAAGATGAGGAAATGTTTTAATCTGGTGAGGAATACAACTTTTTAGAAAGTTTTCCGAGTAATCCTAGGGATGGTTGGTTGAAATGGTGAAAAGTCTTTTTCTGGTCGGGGGCGGGGGAGTTTTTAGTTGCTTTTAGCCTAATGCCGTTGGTGCTGATGTCCTTTCCTGACAAAGTTTGAAGTATCAATCCATTTGACTTGTCAGCGGGGGCGTTCAAGGGCGAAAACTGTCTCCACATAGCTGGCAGCCAATGGACAGTTCTTGCCTTAGCAATCTTGTTGGTGAGAAAAAGAATCTTGCGGGACTTGTAGAAGATGGACGGTGTATTCCTTTGCAGAGTAAAGTTGTCCTGATTGAAAATGAAGTGCAAGAAAGAGATATCTTCAGCATTTATCAATGAAGTGGTTTTTTTTTCGGAGGATTTTTGAAACACTTCTGGAGCACTCAGACTCAAAACTGTTCCGTAGTACTGCAAGGTAGCAATCCACCCCAGTGCAGTTAATTTGATCCCAACGGCAAATGGTGACTGGACCAGATTCGATTTCACTGGGATTCGAACCTGGGACCACTCGAACTTGAGGCAGGTACTTAACCAACTGCGCCATCCAGTCGTTTTTTCTTTATCAATAAAGTGTTGCTGCTCTTTTCATCGTCACGCAAACGTCACGAGCCACCAGAGAGTCGAACTTGCATTTTCTCCGACGCCCTGTGACACTTTCATTGCCTGAATGAGGCTCACTCGGGCGTGTACGTAATTTTTTTTAAATCATCTGAACGCCAGGCTCACTTAAACCCAGAGTGGGTTCGTTGTTTTCGTTAAGCGCCGCGTTGTTGGATGTGAAAGCATAATTGATCCCTGCATCAACGGCAGAAGTTCGCCATTAATTTCCTGCGACGAATCAATAGAATCAATAGACTGTGTTACCCCGTCAATTTATTAACTCCTCTACGATATTATTTCTCATGCATTCTTGCATGGCACGATATTTACGGCGCTGTACGCATTCGAGTTGCAGAATCATCACCCAGAAAAATATGTGCCTTTGGCAATTGCGTGGAGGGTGCCTGTGAAAAGCGGTTGATGTTGATGACTTTGATTTAAGATGCTTATACGTTCATCAAAGCCGTTTTAAGTCAAAAAGGAATCTGCTTTGTTGGACGATGAAATGAACCGGGTGAGTTCGTCGGGTTCATAATTTCCTAAATATTGAAATGATTGGCCATCTCCCTTAGAGACAGGCCAGGATCAGAGAAGGTACTCTCAGGACCTGAACCTGCGCTTGGACTGCCTGCGTCCTTGATTGGGGCTTCCGTCGATGGTTGGACCTCTCGCGAGCACAACCAGAGGTGTCATGACACTTCAAGCGCAGATTCAGGGCCTGAGAGTACCTCTCCTCTGACCCTTGCCTGTGTCATGCTTGCGGCATGGCCTCGGGCGTACTGTCTCCAGTTCTCAAGACTAGGTTGTCTTGCAAACGCGTTTGCTTTTGATTTCTGTTCTGGAGGCTAGGTCTTCTTCTCCTTCCCAAATGAGGAAGCTCGTATTCGAAAAGTCTCTTAGTCGCAGCAGTGGTGTACATACGTCCGGTGTTGCTTAGCTTAGCTGATGAATCTTTCATATGCAGCTTGCTTGTCGATTATGCCTTCTTCCCTATTCGCCTTCTTCGCAGATAAGACCAGATATTCGACGCCGTATTTTTTCTTACAAAGTCACTAAGAATAAACCTTGTCCCGCTCTTCGTCTAGTTTTTAGCAAGACTGGCAGGACAAGTACTTGTAGAGCATGATTTTGGTCCATCGAGTCAAGAAATTTGGACGAAGTTTTTTGCACCAACCGAAGAATTCTTGCCTTTTGTGTTGTCAAACATTAGAAGACTCTGTGCTGGTGCTGTGTTGCTTTTACAGTTGATAGCGGCCATATTAATAATAATAATAGTGGTGGCGCTACAGACCGAGGTGGACCTGCAACCACTCGTGTTGTGCGTGCTATTGTTATCTGACGAGTGGAGGGGACCTGCAGTTTAATGCCGACTCCGAACGGCGAGATTGAGAACCTTTTTGTAGACAGCTTTGGGCATTATCAGTGATTCGAAAGAGGTGGAGACGTGAACAAATTGTAGGTGATTTTTTGGGAATCCAACCGAGAACATCGAGCGTAGAAGTCGACGCACCTACCCACTACGTTACGGCGCCAAATAGCGACCATATTGTTGAAGCTAAATCTGTCCAATTGGCTATCATCTATTCAGTCTATTCTGCCAAATCACTATGGACGAACATAGCGTTCAATTGATAGAATTGTTTTATTAAAATCGGTGTTCTGTTCGGGTTCGGAACCTCAGGTAAACTCAGAGAGGTTCAGTAAACGACCACAATCCGTACGTCGACGAAATGCAAGATCTGCTGAAAACATCGCCGCTGTCCGTGAGAGTGTGTTGGAGAATCCGGGGCAGTCGATTTCGCGTCGCTTACAAGAACTCGGTCTCTTGCAGACTACAACTTGGCGAATTTTGCGTCGTGACTTGGGCTTGCACCCGCACAAAATTCACCTGACTCAGGAGCTGAAGGTAAACGACCACAGGCAAAGACGTGTGTTCGCTGAATGGCCTCTGGAGCAGTCAGCAGAAACCGACCCTAATTTCCATCGAAAAATCATCTTCAGCGATGAGGATCATTTCTGGATGAATGGGTACGCCAGCAATGAAAATTGTCGAATTTGGGACAATATCAATCCTCATGATATTCAAGAGCGTCTAATGCATCCCGAGAAAATCACTGTTTGGTGTTGATTTTGGACTGACCGCCATATTTCTTTGAGAACGACGTTGTCCAAGATGAATGACCGTCAACGGTGAGCGCTACATGTCGATGATTACCTACTTCTTTTGGCCTAAATTGGATGATGGGGGCACCAACGACTTGTGGTTTCAACAGAACGTTACGTGTCACACGGCTCACGCCACATTGAAAATTCTGCACGAGCGATTCGAATGCATGCTCATCTCACGTGGAGCTGATGTGAATTGGCCACCGAGATCGTGCGATTCGACCTCGTCAGATTTTTCTTGTGGGGTTTTCTGAAGTCGTAGGTCTTTGCGAGCAAGCCACAGCGGTCCTCAAAGCTAACACAATCCACATAACACCAGAGTCATTTATACCCAGAGAAGTCGCGGCGAACATTTGAACGATGTTACATTCCATACTTAATGGCATCAATAGGTTTTTCAAACGAATACAAAATTTCATTTATACCTTGCATACATTTTGCTTTATTTAAATTTGAAGTAAGGAAGCGCTTAATGAAATAACCTTTTTGAGGTCGTATTTTATAAATTTACTGCATGCATTTTGATGCACGTCTGTTCAGGCCTACGTCTTTCGTGAGAATACGATGGGGAGAGCTTCTGGAAATGTCCGATTTTTTACCTGCCGGTGGGATTGATGTCCCCTTACGCATTGTTCGTAAGCGTTTCATTTTGAGTAACCCTGAATTGTCAACACTCACGCCTTCCTCTTTTTGGGTTTAAAATACTTTAGCACACAAATGACGCAAAACTTAAATTTTGCGAGATTTTTTCGAACACCCTTTGCAAACTATTGGTGTAGGAGGTCACTGAACAAGCTGTTCTCAACGAACAGCCAAGACTTCCAATTGTTCAAAGACTTCAAGTTCGGCTCCACAGTTGACGGGGACCGCGCTGATTGGTGTGCTGATTCGGAATGGATCCATGAACTTTCGGCGTCGGATACACCAGCCCACGGCTGTCGCAAGGTGACAATCCCCTGAATGGCACGACTTCAACTAGTTTTTAAAGACCCTAGGAGCAACTAACAGCTCGTCGTCCATTTCCAGTAATCGGTCAAAAACCGAAGGTCATTTAACCCAATTTGAACATGAATTCAATGGAAGGCCATTTGGTAGGAACATCGCAGCTGCTTTGACCATAACAGACATTCCAAGTGGTTCTTTAAACGACTGGATGGAGCAGTTGGTTATGTGCCTGCCCCAAGTTAGAGGGGTCCCAGGTTCGAATCCCAGTGAAAGCAAAATTAATACACATTTATCCGGGTTTTAAAATGTGATCCAGTCATCATTTGCCTTTGGAATCAAATTAATGGCACTATCACTGGAGCGGTCGATCAGTGGTAGTAATCTGACTGTGGGTATTACAATGGACCAACACGGTCTAAATGTGCTGATGAATTTCACTAGCAGCCTCCTAACCTAACTTAACCTAAGTGGTTCGTTCGATCGTTAAAAATTGGACGTGTAGATCAGTTCAGCCAGGACTTCGATTTAAATTTAAGTCTTCTATTAATGTTTATTTTGCAACCAAAGCAAATGTCCCGATAGATCTCCCGAAGAAGGGTCTCTACGCATTGAGGTTATTTCTCTCCCGTGATGAGAACTAGACTATGTCCGATTGATTCAACTTGATTTTAGGCGACTCCTCCACTCGTGAGTGTACAACAGGAATGATTGGATTGCTGAAGAAGATTGGCCCAAAGCCCCGCCCGGACACACGATAACAAGACCAAATTTCACGAGCAAACCGTAAAAAATCGTGTTGATGAGAGTTGATGACAAGGCGACACCCACAAGAGCCTCATTAAAACTAACTTCGCCAGAAAATCGTAGACACCAAAATTCAGTCACTCACCTTGTCAGCAAGATCAGAACACACGGCACCTACCGGACGTCTAAACGAAATTGCATTCAAGAAACTGAACTGAAAAACTTTGAGACGCACCTCACGCCAACGCTTATTTCACCACTCACCCGAGTCAAGCGGAAAATTCGAACCCACCGATTCGATTTGAATGCACATTCCGGTGGTAATTTCAATCCACGACAATCCGGTGTTGCACAAAACGCTGCAAATCCCCACTCGAGTTCCCCCACCAGACGCAGCCAATTACTCCTGGCCCATTGTTTGCGTCGTTGCCAAGGAGCCCCTCCATGCATCCTCGAGGACTGAGGATGAAAAATATGGAGAACACATAAAAGTGTAGTATATCCGCTCTGGAAGCCAAAACTTTTTGCCGGAAAAGAACTTCGTCCTGAAATACCAAACATGGCCAATAACACTCGTCGGCGAGGCGATGGTCGAGGGGATTGCGGCTGAATGGGGCGAACCAATACAACGCCATGTCGTCCTCCCGGTCTCCGGCAGAGCTAACCTTTGTTTGTGGTATAACTTTTCGTTTCTTACGCTCAAACGGTCCTCATAAAAGTAATTTCGACTTTGAATGCCTTCAAATTCCATGGATTGCCCGGCTCGTCCTGTTTTCTCTTTTTTGCGGATGTTCGAGGGGGAACACACACATGATCGGTTAAGCGTTCAATCCCCATTCCGAATGAATGGCTCAGACTTGTCTTGTGCACACACAAAGGGGTCCTCTTGTTTTGCGGCACATTCCCCTGGGAGTCCACAACAGAAACAACCGGCGTGCATGCAGGCATTCCTCTCGAGGAAGAGGAAGAGCGCCCATTAAGCCAAGGATACCCGGCTAACCGATACGAGATGGTGTGCACTTGTCTTGACAAAGTGCCCCACTTCTGCCCCGCCTGCACGTCCCCGAGATAAACGTGTGTTTAGCTGTGTTCTCGGGTGTTGAGCGGTTGCTGGCTGAAATTAGGATCTCCTTTATTTTAATGTCCCGGGGAGAGTGCTGGTGCTGGTGCCACTCCACGTCCGGCTTCCTGTGAGTCGATTAGACCTGAAGTAACGTACCCCGCCAGGGAGTGCCCCACAATGCGGGGAATGCCTTTGACAAGCGACAGTCTCACCCAGCAGCAGCTGGGACGAGAGGCGAGGGCCACTCAAGTGCCAGTGACATTCCTGATTTGAAATTCAAAAATATTTCAACATGATTTCACTCATTCGGTCGAATGCAGTGCACCGGAATTATGTTTATTCATTCAGTGCAGGGATCGATTGAAATTCATGGTTTATGCAGAAGTTATCCTTTGAGTGGCGTTTAGTCTCCTCCGGGGGCCATTCGCCTGCATCCCGTATGTTTCATTTCGGGGAGATTAGCTGCTGAATTTCCATGATTGAAATGCACGAATCGGGCGGATTACTAAGGTTAAGTAACCGTTGTTGCTGTGTGCCCCCGAAGTTCGATGGATTGATCTGACGTCGACGGCCGGGCGGTGGAACTTTGTGTTCAATGCATTCACTGCGGAGGGGGTTCAGAAATGAGCTCTGCTCAGTTGGATATGTTATTTTTGACATGAGTGCCTGGCACTTAGCTAACGAGCGAATGTGGAATTACGTTTTTTCCTGAAGCTGACAAGTGATGCCAGTGCGGGGTGCACGGAGGTTGAAGTGGGAGCTTTGCGCGGACGACTATTGAGCATTTTTGTGCACTGCAAGAGCTCTTTGGAAAATAAATCTGAACATTCTATTGACGAAAGAATTTTGCAGCAAGAAATACAAGAGCGATTTGGCAGCACTTTTTTTTTGGAAAAATCAAACGAAATTGGAATCCGTTTTTTTTTTCCTTTGAGATTTATGTCGGCCACCATTTCTTTTTGAAACTTGCTTTCAGAGGGCCGATAACAACACATTCTGACAAAAGGGGGGACTATTGAGCTGTAGAATGTTCTGACAGCGAGCATGGAAATGTCATGCAGGCTGACAGAAGAGCTGACTCCTTAGCCGTAGCGTCAAATATTCTGACAGCGAGACTGGAAATGTCATGCACGCTGACAGAAAGGCTGAGGCGACTTCTGAGCCGTAGCGTCAGACGTTCTGACAGCGAGACTGGAAATGTCATGCAGGCTGACAGAAGGGCGAACTTCTTAGCCGTGGCGTCGGACGTTCTGACAGCGAGACTAGAAATGTCATGCAGGCTGACAGAAAGGCTGAGGCGACTCCTGAGCCGTAGCGTCGGACGTTCTGACAGCGAGACTGGAAATGTCATGCAGGCTGACAGAAGGGCGAACTTCTTAGCCGTGGCGTCGGATGTTCTGACAGCGAGACTAGAAATGTCATGCAGGCTGACAGAAAGGCTGAGGCGACTCCTGAGCCGTAGCGTAGGACGTTCTGACAGCGAGACTGGAAATGTCATGCACGCTGACAGAAAGGCTGACGCGACTCCTGAGCCGTAGCGTCGGACGTTCTGACAGCGAGACTGGAAATGTCATGCAGGCTGATAGAACAGCTACAATTTGAGCCGTAGAGTCTGTTCTTCTGACAGAGGAGCTAGAAATGTCATGCAGACTGACTGCAAGGCTGACCTCTGAGCCGTAGCGTCGGATATTTTGGCAGCAAAACTGGAAATGTCATGCAGGCTGACAAAGAAAAACGGACTTCTCAGCCGTAGAAAGGTGTGAAGTAGGACTTTAGAAGATGAACCCTTGAAAAGGATAACTAAACGACGTCCAAATCTAAATATTATTCCAACTACGCTACCCCGGCGGTCGCTGTTGAACAAAAGTGGATAATTTTCCATGGCCAACCTCAGCTGCAAGAATATACGCATTGTTTTGTGAATCCCCACCATGCACTGTTCAAAAGGGACCGTCGGAATGCGCTAGTCATCGCCCACAGCGACCACAGTAGAAATGTTTGTTCTCCTCCATTTTTATTCTTCTACTCAACCGTTGTCGGATTGACAGGTTCCACAACAAGCACTTCACTCTCCCATCGAAACCATTAATTACATTGTCTCAACACAAAACGTCTATTCCACGGCGTCCACAATTTGAACACGCCCCCACCCAATGCAAGTGCCACCCCATTTCCCGTCCAGCGATCATTATCGCTCACTGTCACATTGAAAATCATTTGCAGCGCACTCACTTTGTTAACATACCCCATTTGACATATCTGAACAAGCGTTGGCGGCGTTGCACTCCAAAGCAAACAACTGTCACTCTCACACCCCAGCCCCACCGACATGTTGCAATGTGTCACTCTGCGAATGTTATTATTCACCGTTAATTTATATCTCATTGTTTGTGAAATTCATTTTGAGTAACAAAACATTTTCTGTTTTCCCTTTGCAGGTAATGCCAACATCCAGCGATTTGTATCGATAACCCCTGTGCCGTTGAGTGTCACTCGTGTGTGTCCTGTTGCTGTTGCGGGATAATGCCGTGCCACACAATAGCCTATGTATCTTTGTAATCATAAATTTTCCAGTTATTGGTCACATTTCAGATGTTAATCGACTCGATTATCGAACAATGTGCAATTAATTCAATTTAAGTGAGTTTCAGCGTGACAGTAAACAGGGTGGTCGCACGCTTTGTCTTTAATTAATTGGAACTGGGGAAAAATGGGCTTACTGGTTACACACAGATTATGAGCGGTGATCGCGGTGCGACGCGGGCACGGGATAATGTGATTTAGAGCGGTTTCCATTGAGGTGCGATGATATGATAAAACACAGACACCGCATGGCCAATCAATTAACAAATTGATTCGAATGGTTGGCGGATGCTTTAAATTGACAGCACATTTCGGAGAGGAAAGGATGCGCGGTTGATGGTATTGCATGGAGTAGAGGCGAATTTACGTCACTTATTCTTGAATTAAGCCGATTTCATCGTAGATTCTGTCGTCTAAATGGCGACATCCAAAGGGAGACAGACTACAGGTTGCAAACTGAAAGTAGTTACACTGCCTGGCAGATAAGGAAAAATCTTGTTTGCAAATTTATAAAACTACAGAGAATGCGATAGAGATTTTATTAAAGCAACGCCGCGGCCGTGTGAATTCGTGCGTCGACCCATGCGCATTAGACTTTCACAGTCTAAGTTCGAAACCAAGTTCAGACAAACACTTGTTCACGACTCCACCTCTTTCGAGTCACTATCAATGCTCAAAGAGTATAACTGTCCAGAAAAAGCTTCTCAATCTTGCCGTTCGGAGTCGGTGGTACAATTGCGAGCTGTACCTGTAGACCATGCAGATCCTTGTGCAGAGTGGGCCAAATACAAGTTTCTTTTTAAAAATCCAATAAAATGAATAACATTTCTACTTTTTCCTTGAATTATGGCTCTATTAGTAAGAACAAACATTCCCATTCCCATCCAAGTGGCTGCCTCGGCTGGTTTCGCAGTAGCGCATTCTGTCACCCCAATTTTCCAAGACCTTGTTGATAGTTTCAGGCTGCAGTTAACGGATTGCTTGGATGATATTGGCCTTAAGTGCTTGAATCCTTTCCGGATTGTTGACATAACATTGTTCGTCACGGCTCTCTGTTGTACGGCGCGTCATCCTGTATGAACCAGAAGTCGCCCAACAAATGATCATGAAGACATGATCTTCAATTTCAGTAAAAAAAGAGCCGGTTAACATGCCTCTGTAAAGCCCACCATTGACCGAAACGCTGTTCCCAGCCCATTTCCGAAAAAAATGATCCAATGATGCAACCACTCCACAAATTTTTTTTTTATTTTTAAATTCATTTTTATTAGTACTTCATTTAAACTTACGTGCTAGACAAAAATGACTAAAAGTAGCATACTTAACTTTTTAGAACTATCTTACTTGCCCTCGTCGGGCACTCTAAGTTAAACTTAAGCGGTAACTATGTCTTTCGACTTATCGTAGTTTTTGGTAATGTAAAGAACAATTAAAACTAAGAAAAAGTTGCTTTTAAAAAAAAGACTTAGTGAAATAACGCTTTTTCGTTTTTCTTACACCACTCCACAATCTGCACCAAACTGTCAGTCTCTGTGGATGGTTTGGCTTCTCGACAATCACGTGCGGGTTTTTCAAAACCCAGAGGCGACAATTTTGTTTGTTAATGTAGCCGCCGAGATGAAAATGCGCCTCGTCAGAAAAGATGATTTTTCGCACAAAATCATTGTCCAATTTAAGCTGCTCTAAGGCCCAAACTGCGAAGCGATAACGAAGCGGGTAGTCACGCTCCTTCAATTGCTGAGTCAATTGGACCTTGTAAGTTAATAATCCATGATTTTTGTGCAGGATTCTCCTCAGCCTAGTGCGTGAAATTTTCAGCTGTTCGATGGGAGATCGATGGCGAGTTGATGTTCGTGAATTGAGTCTCACACTCTCGGCCCCAGCAGCCACGTTCTCATCTGTGCGCACATTACGACGACGGGGACCATGGGACCATGAGTGTTGTCCACTAGCATACCAGTCTCACGGACTTTTTGCACAAACTTGCGTACAGAAGTCGTGGGTGGGTGCTTCATTTCGGACAAAACTTCTTTTCAAAAAACGCACTGTTTGGGCTACACAGCACTCTTCTTCTTCTTCTTAGGGCGCTACAGTCCGAGGTGGTCTCACCCAACATGCGTCTCTAGCCAGCACGATCTCTCGCTGTCTCCAGTTTTGCACACCAAGTCGGCCGAGGTCCCGCTCGATTTGTGTGCGCCACCTTGTACGTGGCCGTCCTCTGTTGCGTTGTCCCACAGGCTCAGAGTCGAAGACTTTTAGGGCCGGAGCTAAGTTGGCACTGATAAGCTCTACATGGCCTAGCCATCTTAGGCGTTACACAGCACTCACTTTGGAAATAAGTTTTCAATATTTTACGACGCTGTACAAGCGTAGAGTGAGATTTCGGAGGCATCATCCTGACTTTCTGTCAAGATTTCGAGCGGGAAACAGCTGTCAACAGTGTCAAAATAACCTATGATATAAAAAAAAAAACTCTAGATGGCCCACCCTGTACAGTTGAAACTCTTTTATCTGGAACTCGAATAATCCGCAATCGCTAATTGCCGGCATTCTGTTCAGCAGATATTTTGTTAATATTCACTCTGTTATCCGGAAAAGCCTTAAATACCCCGAACATATGCACATGAACCCACAGTTTAATGCTGACTGAGGATAGCCGAGTTTAAAAAAGTCAACAAAGTCGAGCAAGAACTACTGGATGGCGCAGTTGGTTAGGTGCCTGCCCCAAGTTAGAGGGGTCCCAGGTTCGAATCCCAGTGAAATCGAATCTGGTCCAGTCACCATTTGTCGTTGGGATCAAATTAATGCCACTGGAGTAGGTTGCGACGTGGCAGTACAATGGACCAGTTTTGAGTCTGAGTGCTCCAGTGTAATAATAATAATGGCAGCGCTACAGTCCGAGGTGGACCTGGGCCTAGCTTCTCAGCAACCACTCGTGTAGGGTAAGGTTTCCAAAAAGCCCGGCATATTCTTAAAGCTTGAAGAGGTGTGCTTCAGCTTAAAATTCCCTTAAATACCAGCTTCTTGAACATGTCCCCTGATCCAGTGACACTAGAAATTCAGTTTCGCTTCATCAAGCGAGGAAAAACTCCATTGGACCGTCTCACTGATGGTCGAATGTAGTCCCGGACGATTTAAAGATTCCACTTGAAGAGAGCCATCACTTCAATTTCAACTAAATTCGTGAATCACAGCTAAGCAACTGGCCATAGTAACGCTCTGTCCAAGCACGTTGTCAAAACCTCAAACCACTCTCAGCTCACCCCATGACAGGCTCCCTCGGCTAAGATTACACCCCCATAAGCTGTCTGTGCTCCGATTGTTTTGCCGAGGACAATAACGAACGTTGCCGTCGGTATTTGTTTTGGATCAGTCTTCGATTCCCCTAAGCACTCAGCCGGGGACACGATAACATCCTAAGAAAACACAGATATTTGCCTGTCTCCCTTCGCACTTACACGCACTTCGGTTCTCCACCGAGAAGCGCTTTTAAGTACCATCACCTCTCTCTCTCTCTCTGGCGTCGCTTTCAATATTCGTTGTCGCAGATAAGCAGGTGATTAGACCCGACTAGTCGACTGTCCCCGAGAGCTGTCATCTGTCGATAAACATCTTCAACGTTTTGATATCTCGGTCGAAGAACAATAGTTGAGTCCTGCCGATTGTTTGTTTAGTTTCCTTCGCCCCCCAGCCACCTACAACTCCAAGTGACGGAGCTTCGTGTCGTCTGACGAACTGGAGGAGTGTGTTATCCCCGGCAATTCAATTGTCACAAGTAAGTGGATCCCGGGCGAAGCCAACGTGGGGGAGCACTTTTCGCACGGATAATGTAACACGCCTCTCCTCGGCGCCAGTGGGTGTTTGGGGCGGATTTTGAATTTATTAGGGGCGCCCTCGTATTTTTTGTTTAATGCTCATCCGGAAATTGAGAGAGCAATTGGATACGATATCCTCCGATTGTGTGCTTACACACTTCAAGTGCCGCTACGCACACAGCGTGTCCCGCCTCGGGGGCGGGGAGGCTCATCCCCCATCCAAACCAACGCGGAGGGTGGCAGCAGAGAACAGAAATAAAAATGAAAATAAAAATAAAAAAGTGCGGTCGAGATTTCGCAACAACGGTAATCAGATTTTAATGACTTTGTACCTCGGCGGTGGATCGGCGTGTGGGGCGGTGATTAACGGTACGAGATAATCTCGTGGATTATCGGAAAAGTAATATGCGGTGGCACGTAGATACAAATGGAACGTGGCTGCTTTAATTAATGAACAAACGACTGCATCTGTGGACGGTTTTCGTTCGAATTTTGTGCGTATTTTTTCGTTTTTTCGCTTCGTTTTTCGCGCAACTCCAGCGGGTGTTAATGACGCCGGTGATTAAGTACGTGATATGATTCGGCTGAACCTATTAAGTAGTAAATGTTTCAGTGGATCTCAAGGTTTAGTGCAGCGGAAGACGTGAAATGAGCATATTGCATTAAATGCGGGCGTGTTCGTGGAGTACTTTCGAGTGGATGTGACCGAGTGGAAAGTACAGAGTGATTTTGGAAGCCAGCATTTTTGGCTTTTTAAATGCAATTAATCAGTTCTGACAGGTGGGTGAATGGGGGAAAGATAGGGGAACGAAAACGTTTGTCACATATGCAAGGCTCAGGAGTTATGCCCAAATAAAGCTAGTTCTGTGAGTCAGAGAGATGACATGTGGGCACTTTGTGAAGAAGAGGGCGGACCTTGTGTCAGAGGATACAATATTGAAGTTCCTGATCTTCAGTACAATGAAATTTACAGGTGGCTTGCGTTCCGAAACTTCTTGCAGAGGTACATTTGATAGCTGCAAATACTCAAGCCAAGCGAATGCGTGGCATTATCGAGTGTTTGTATAGTCAGCTGTTGTTTCGCCTAACCATAACGGTTGTCTGTCGTGTCGCGTCATCTGTATGTACTGTTCGCATAATTCGTAGAGTAAATTATGTTCTGTTCGGTCTCTCATCCTACATAAATTCCACGCCAAAAATGTTGTAAAGAATAAGCTTATCCAAAAAGAGGTGTTATTTTAAATTTCGTGCCAGAAACCGAACCGTCAATACTCGTCGACTCCTACGCTCAAGGTCTAAGGTTCGAATCTCGAAACAAAACATCAAACATTTTTTCACGCTCCACCTCTTTCGAATCACTGAGAGTGCTCAAAGAGTATAATTGTCTAGAAAAAGCTTCTCAATCTCGCCGTTCGGAGTCGGCATTAAACAGAAGGTCCCCTCCACTCGTGAGAGACCAATAGCACGCACAACACGAGTGGTTGCTGAGAAGCTAGGCCCAGGTCCACTTCGGACTATTGCGCCGCCATTATTTTTATAACGAATAGCTGCTGAATAAACGACACAAGAGATCTCAAGGTCTGAAAGTATGTCGCAATCGGGATCAGCCGATTTGTGCGGTTTAAAGTTATTTATTGCCTACATGACAGAATCATTGTCTATTTTGAGAGGACTACGAGAGAAGCGGGACGACACTCTGCCTGGACAGATTCACCTAGCAGCTGGACTTCCCAGGAAGTGGTAGTCAGCAAGGAAATTGAGAGTATATAGGCTGGAAGTTCCGCCCGTTTTCTGATGAAAGCTGGGTACCTTCGGGAGCGATGGTATTACATTCCTAAGCCGGAAGGTCTTGGATATTTCTTAAATTTATCCGCAGAAGAATCTCCCGGACATACTCTTGACTCTTCTCCCGGTTAGACTTGGACTTAGCTTCTACACCGACCACTCATCTCTCACAAATAAAACGGAGTTAAGGCTTTGTGCGAAGTTTAAGAACCTTTCCTGAGAGCTGACAGTTAACCGTCGACTATTAGCTGTTGACTTGGATTACTCATGCTCCTTCATTTTCCTCCTGAGAAGCTGGTGTTCGTCTCTCTTTTTCTGCTCGTTGAGCTCGCGAGCAGCTCTTGTCCTTCTTTGCAGTGCCGCTTTGTAGGCCTCCCGCTTAGCTGCATTCGCCTGCCGACACTCGTCGGAGTGAAACCCAGCACATCAAAGGCGGCATCTCTGATAGCTTTTTGTCAATGTTGCCACTGGTCTTCAACACTTGGTGTTGGCGGCCAATCTCTCTTTTGAGATTAAAGGAGACTGGATCGGAAAAGGATTTGGCGATCTCTTGCGATTGTAGCCGTCCAACGTCGAACTTCCTCACAGTCTTGTCATAACGGTGTTCGGGATATCTGCAACCTTACGTTGGCTACAACAAGGTAGTGGCCCGAGTCGATGTTGGCACCTCGAAACGTTCGGACATCCATAATACTGGAGGAGTGCCTTGCGTCGATCGCAATGTGATCAATCTGGTTGACGGTTGAATGACCAGGGGACTGCCAGGATGTTCAGGTGTGTGAACCGTGTACTGGCTACAACAACATTTCGCCCCGCAGCAAAGTCGATCTACCTAAATCCGTTATTGGAGTTGGTGTCGTGTGGGCTGTGCTTCCCGACCGTACTACCAAAGACACTCTCTCTTCCCAGCTTTGCATTAAAATCGCCTAAGACGACGTGTCCCCCTTTTTTCGGAATTTTTTTTTTTGACTTTGGGTAATTTTTTTTGTATCAAACTTTTGGGACCAACTCCAGCTGAGCAGTGGGGTAGAGCGGTCTTTTAGGACCACTGTTGTCGTGCGCTATGCGATACACTCTTCTCCTGGTTCTCATGCCGATCATGCCCATAAACATTGTTTCTTTGACTCCAAATTATTCAGGTCTCATCATGTAGGACATACTCCGGCTTTATCCATCCACGTCAAGTGTTTATCCTTCTCATGGATGACCAACGCACATATCAAATCTGGGGGCATAAAATGTGACTTTCTTTCTATCGCCAACGGTTGACTGGGTTCTCTAATTTCCGACACAAGCGGAGACGATGATGGAACTGGAACTGCCCAAAAGGCTTGTCAGATTGCTCTGCAGACACAAAGGAATCATCTTCATCCGATGTCACCCACATTCATCATCCTTCATCACGTCACCACCAAAATGAATCCATTAACTGCCAACGCTTCGCAAATGCATCCACCCAAAAGCCTTTGATCCCTCTCCGCACCCCCGAGAAAGGATTCACCAGCCTTGCTTGCACAACAATTTAACAGACAATGAATCAATCTCAACCCAATCTCCGCGCGACGTACAAATATTTACCTTCCATTAAGTGATCCACATTTCACACGGCACCGCCCAGCGCTGCTGCGAAGTACATTGTCCAATCTCCTCATCAAGTGGCTCGTTAATCTGTTTGCTCATGTATCTGCCAGTCGGCGTATTTGTTTGCATCCGCCACATCCATTCATTAACGCTCATTAACATTTAATGGCTTTTCAGTCGCTCCTACGCTCCGAATGAAAAATTCATAATCCTCAAACTGACAATCTCCGTAGGTAGGTGACTGGGTGCCCTTGCGACTGGGTCGCGGCTCACTGAGACCAAACAATCTCCGCACCCCCATTCCCTGCGAAAGGGCAAATCCATCGATTGCATCGTCTCCAGGACGACCACACGGTCCCTGTCACAGCGCATCGTAAAAGTTTGTTACAACTCCTAAAACCACACACCTTACTCTTAATTAAACAAATTCCAATAAGCCATATGGAGGGCGCACCCATAACACCGCACCACACCGCACCGCCACCCCACCGTGACTGTCCCTGTCTTGGCATCTCAAAGGGGAAGGATATCGATCGACAAAATCACAGATGACTTTTGTTTTCTTGTTTTTTCGCTTCTCACCGCCGCCGTCGTCGTCGTCGTTGTCGGGGCGAAAGTTATGCCGGCCATAAATAATGCACCCAAAAACAAACGAGTTTTTCTTTATTACGGGGCGTTACGGTCGTTTTTTTCGGTTTTTTGTGTTTCCCTCTGTTCGCCTGATCCTTCGATCCCGACCGCCACTCATCATCGACCAGTGCCCAGAGCTGGGCTGGGTGCGATGCGGACAAAAAAGGGGGTTAACACGAAAATAATTGGAAACTTTTCACCCTCCCCCACGGACTGAGAGAGTTCACACAGCCTCGCACACATGTGGTGTGTCTTCGAGAGGGGGATCGGGATACCACCCGATTGAAGTGAATGTCACAAAAAGTGATTACAACCCGCTCTCATTCACCGCGCCGCCGTCAGGCAGCGAGACCACCGAAAAAATGTGCAATTTACTTAAAAACGAAGAACCTTAAAGTCCTTCGCCGCCGACGAATGGGGCACAATAAAACACAGCGAACCGAGAGGAAAACAGCAAAAACAGCCCCGGGACGAAACAATAGCAAAATTTCGTTACAGGCACATGCACATGAGCACACACACACAACCCCCGAGAGCGCGCAAGAGGATATCTATGGCCAATGTCATCTATGCGGTGACGACATGACACCCTGTGTATCTCTGCTGCTGCCTTCGATGTCCTGCGGATACGTACATGTGTGCACATGTGCATCTCGTGGCAGTGTTTGTGAGTGTTCATCGAAATCAATCCGTTTTCTTTCTGCTGCTGTTGCTGTTTTGCTGTCGTTTTGCTACCAGCTACATCCTGCTGTTATTGTGTTCTGCTACCCCTTAGCCTCACCGCCTCTCACTGCGATGAAAGTGGATTTCCAACAGATTTGTTCATTTGCACTCTATCGCTTCCCTCGGGAGAGCTCTGCAAGCAATCGCTCCGGCAGAACACAACCGAGAAACTTCGTTCTCATTCTTTTGGAGATTTATGGTTTCCTATCCCAATTTTTTCCTATTTTTCTCTCTTCTGACTGACTACCCTCCCTCTGTGTGTGTGTGTGTTGCTACAACAGGATACAAGATACAACATCGCAACCCACTCAAACACACACATGAACCCCTCTCGAGTCGACTCGAAAAACAACGCAAACGACAAATTTTTGCTTAACAATTTATTTTCAATGCACAATCAGTTGCACAAGATACCAGTGCTCACACAGTGCAATCGCTGCGCCATAGAACGCCAGCACACAGAAAAAAACGGACGAAAACTTGTACACAGCAGAACTGGGAAAAAAAGCACCACCACCCCACCCCATGCCAGTGGGAAAAAATGAGAAAAACACGAGACTGAAGGACAAAAGTCCCTCCACCGGTGGGTGGTGGAACAGAGAGTATTTTGTTCGCGTATCCTGAAATGAAGCTTTGTTAGGGAGCAGTTTGTGTGACAGTTTCAGCACACAACAGCAACATCGACTGCAGGAGGACTTTGCGAAAATAGCGATGACTTTCTTTATTGCATTACACCCGCCCGGCAACGAGTGGATGATGACAGTGTAAACGTATCTCGGGTCTGATATCTGACGCCGTTGATGGGACGAAATATTGAAAATGCATTTAAGCGCCCGCTGTGCTGTGCGGGTGGCGGTCTGTAGGCATTCTGATGCTTGCGTCGTCGGCTGCGATTGGTTTCCCGATGCCGTATAATCAACTGTCATGATCGGTTAGGCGTCAAAAGTTATTTTCGACCACGTTGTTTCTTCCCTCTGACACTCCTGATAGTTGCAGGAATTTATGAAGAACCTTTAATTTGTGTGCAATTTTGTGCAGGTTCACCGAGTGCAAGAACTTGACATTTTTATGGGGAATGGGGGGTCTTCAGGGCGTGCATTCATCTGTGCAACACAAGAGGTTTGTCTGAGCCAGATATGGTTTTGATCCGGTCTTGATGGCCGAACAAAGGGCCATCCCACACTTCAACTTTGGAGTGCGAGCGATCTTATACAGGGTCGGCCATCTAGTGGTTTCTTTTTAAATCATAGGTTATTTTGACACTGACAGCTGTCTCCCGCTCGAAATCCTGACAGAAAGTCAGTATCATACCTCCGCGGAACGAAATAAGCCGCTTTACGCTTGAACAACATTGGGAAATATTGAAACTTGTTTCCAAAATGAGTTCTGTGTATCGCCTAAGATGGCTAGGCCATGTAGAGCTTATGGACGACTTAGCTCAGGCCCGTGGAGTCTTCGACTCTGAGCCTGTGGGACAACGCAACAGAGAACGGCCACGTACAAGGTGGCGCACACATGTCGAGGGTGATCTCGGCCGGCTTGGTGTGCGAAACTGGAGACAGTTGGCGAGAGATCGTGCTAGCTGGAGAGGCATGTTGGGTAAGACCCAGGTCCACCTCAGACTGTAGCACCCTAAGAAGAAGAAGAAGAGTGCTGAGTAGCCCAAAAAGTGCGTTTTTTGAAAATAAGTTTTGGCCGAAATGAAGCACCCACCGGGACTGCTGTACGCAAGTTTGTGCAAAAAGTTCGTGAGACTGGTTTGCTAGTGGACAACACTCATGGTCTCCGTCGTCGTACGGTGCACACAGATGAAAATGTGGCTGCTGTGGCCAAGATTGCAAGACTCAATTCACGAGCATCAACTCGCCATCGATCTCAACAACTTAACTTTTCACGCACTAGCCTGAGGAGAATCCTGCACAAAGGTCTTGGATTATTCGTTTACAAGATCCAATTGACTTAGAAGGCGCGTGACTACCCGCTTGGATATTTCTTCGCAATTTTGGTCTTAGAGCAGCTTGAATTGGACAACGATTTTTGGCGAAAATCATGTTTTCTGACGAGAGGCCATTTAATCTCGGCGGCTACGTTAGCAAACAAAATTGCCGCTTTTGGGGCTCGGACGTTTTTCTTTCGGATGATTTTTAAAACTCTACTGGAGCGCTCAGACTCAAAACTGGCCCATTGTACTACCAGGTAGCAACCTACTCCAGTGCCGTTAATTTGATCCCAACGGCAAATGGTGACTGGACCAGATTCGATTTCACCCTCTACCCCTCTAATTGTGGGCAGGTACTTAACCAACTGCGCTATCCAGTCGTGGGGCTCGGACGTTATCCGCACGTTATTGTCGAGAAGCCAATGCAGAGAGTGACAGTTTGGAGCGAATTGTGGAGTGGTGGCATCATTGGAACCATTTTTCTTTGAAAATGAGACTGGGAACAACATTTCGGTCAACGGTGTGCATTACGGAGCCATGTTAACAGACTCTTTTTTTTACTGAAATTGAAGACATGGAGTTGGACGATCTCTGGTTCATGCAGGATGGCGCATCATGCCACACAGCCCATGCCACAATCGATCTTTTGGGCCTCAAATTCCCAAATCGTGTTATCAGCCGTCTTGACGATGTTAATTGGCCGGCTCGGAGCTACGATTTGACTCCCTTGGAGGTTTTTTTTTGTAGGGAACCGTGATGGACCGATGTTATGCCAAGATTATGTTAAGATTCCAGCACTTGGGGCCAATCCCATCCAAACAATCCGCGAGCTACAGACCGAAACCATCAAAAAGGTCTTGATAAATTGGGGTGACAGAATGCGTTACTGCGAAGCCAGCTAAGGCAGCCCCTTGAACGACGTTGTATTTCATAATTTATGAGAATGTTTGTTCTTACTAATAGAGCCATAATTCATGGAAAAAGTAGACATTTTGTTCATTTTATAGGATTTTTTAAAAGAAACTTGTATTTGGCCCGTTGTCGCCGTGGCGTAGTGAGTAAGTGCGTCGATTCCTACGCTCGAGGACTCAGGTTCGAATCTCTAATAAAACAAAATTTACGGCTCTACCTGTTTCGAGTCACTGACAATGCTCAAAGAGTATAACTGTCTAGAAAGAGCTTCTCAATCCAGCCGTTCGGAGTCGGCGTTAAACTGTAGGTCCCCTCCACTCGTGAGAGAACAATAGCACGCACAACACGAGTGGTTACTGAGAAGCTAGGCCCAGGTCCCCCTCGAATTGTAACGCCGCCATTATTATTATTATTATATCGTTCTTACCTGGTCACGGTGTAATCCTACCAGTTAAGCAGGGCATACCACAAGGATCAATCCTTGGGACACTTCTTTTTTGCATATTCCTTTGTGACTTACCGCCGCCCTCGAAACATTCTATTGTCCATTTTTGTAGAGATGGTAACCCGCAGAACCCAGGCAAACTAACTCGTGAGGCAGTCGAGTAACCCGGGAAAAATGTCATAACGTATTTACATTTCTGCAATAAGCGCATCCAACCTAACCCTCATCTTTTAATATCCTCAATCCCTCTCGTCTCCCCATAAAAAAAATCCCTGAAGTTGCAAATTAGGCCTATTCTTCACACAATTTCAAGGCATTTCAATATCGCCGCCCATCCTTATCGTCGTGCACCCACCTTAAAGCTGAAACCCGTCTGTCAACACCCCAGCGCCATGAGACATGCAATTAAATCCTCTTTTCACGGAGTCCCCATCACTTCACTTTCGAAATCCTCAAAACGACAACCCGCAGCCGAACGGCTGTATCTGCAGAAGTATCATCCCTCGAGGATCCACAAAAGACTCACAAAATGCCCCCCACCACCGGAAGAATGTCTCAAATGTCATCGTTTTGTCATTTTTGACATCATTACCCTGCTGACGTGACGTTCATTCTCCAGCAGCCACTCAACTTCCTCGGATGTCGCTACAATCCCCCGTCAGAGCACTCTGCCCCGTCACCGAAACGAGGGAACACCACCAACAACCGTAGGCACATCAGCATATAATGACATCCCATAGTCCTCGGAGCAATGAAGTGCAAACAAGGGTTTCGCTAACGTTTTTATTTAAGGGTTAACCTCAAGATTGTCTAACAAGTGGTTGCTTTCACCGCAGTCGAGGGGGTGGTTGCTGAAAAACGGAAAACTGATGGCTCGACATCGCCAAGCGGCCGCTTGTTGTTCGAGTGAAGAGCGGGTGAGATATTACACCCAAAGTTTTATTTATCTTCGCTAAGCGAACGAGGCACGTTATCCCAGGAGGAGGCGTCGCGCTGCGTCGATCTCCCCACCAGAGAGAGCACCACCCGACGAGGAGGCTCAAACTTTTGTTTAACTTTGCAATCTGGGCGGAAGTCTGCAAGTCAGGAAGTCAGCTCCGAGCGGAAGTGCCGGCCCGGCCTGTCGCACTCGCCCAGAGAGGAAGCCGAGGTGCCATTTGAGTAATTGAGTAATTATTTAAGGACCTGTGCCTGGAGCGTGTCCTGAGTAAACTGACTTCCTTCCACCGACCATTGACTTGCATGCGCACAGCGGACGGACGGGTGGGCCTGGGCGGTGCACTCCTGCCTCGGCCCCAAAAAACAACCCCGACCAATTCATCACCCGCGCTGTGGGCCGCGGTCGTTAATTTTGTGCGGCCGCAGAGGCGTGTGAGTACGCACTGCACACAGTCCGTGTGATACATCATTTTTACGGCGGTCTCGCTAGCTAATCCGTGCGCTTAAATTACGACAATCCAGATACGTATCCCTCTGATTATAATGGACAGGCCGGCGTTAATTGGGATTTCAGGGTACATTACACGCAAATTTATTGTGTTTACGGTCCATGAAGCAACATGGGAAATTACTTTTCTTGCTCGGTATCGTGTGGAGCGCGGCAACGTGCCGCATGTTTGAGAGATTCCCTCTTGTTCACATGTCTGGCGGTGGTCGTGATAAGTGTGTCCTTGCGAGTCGTTTGATGGGGGGAATGAATATCTTTACGGTGGTTATAAATTTAACTTTCCAATTGGCAGCGGGAAAAGCTGATAAAGTTGCTCTAAGTCACGCACGCCTTATGTTTGAACGATCAAATTTGTTCGGGGGCTTTGTGGGCGGGCGGAAGGCGCGCGAACTTAACGGATGGCAGTTGAATGAGGATTAAGATGGCGAATGTGTGAGAGGAGAGGACTGTCGCAGGGACCTTGGGGAAAGGTCAATTATGACAATCATTTGACAGGATGACGGTTTAATCGATGGTTCGTTGGAAACTTTCAGTTTTTGTGCACGTGCTTAAGAAACGCTGCTGACTGCGCCTAATGCATTCGAGAATATCATAGGTCAGCGTCCAATCCTAGAGGTAGTGTCGATTGCGATTCTTTACCGCTGATTACGGCGCAGAAGCATGGACAATATCCCAAGCGGATGAACAGTCTCTTGGCCTTTTCGAGAGAAAAGTTCTGCGCGCGAACTGTATGGGCTGTACAGCGACATGAGTCTAGCCAGGCGTCTACGGATCCAACGCCTAAGATGGCTAGGCCATGTAGAGTATATGGACAACTTAACTCCGGCCCGAAGAGTCTTCGACTCTGAGCCTGTGGGACAAGACAACAGAGGACGGCCACGCACAAGGTGGCGCACACAAGTCGAGGGAGACCACGGCCGGCTTGGTGTGCGAAACTGGAGACAGCTGGTGAATGATCGTGCTGGCTGGAGAGGCATGTTGAGTGAGGCGGAAGAGAGAAGAAGATCCGGCTCGAAGGACCAAAATATATTTCAGACCATGCATTCTTCGTGCCACGCCGATCTTTGACCAGTTGTCGACAATGGTTTAGTGGATGACCATGTAGAATAGGAAACTGTTAGGAGCGTACTCCGCTATGGCCTAATTTTAAGGACCTCTCGGCTGCAAATGTGGTCGCAGTATATTCTATAAATTTGACACTGATCCATGATGGATTAGATGCCGAACAAGGCCGTCATCACTGGTTAGACCTCACAGTTTGTCCTTTAATCTTCTAATTCATGCACCATAGGCTTTGACGTTTCTTTTCCTTGGAGCAATTAAGGACTTTTCGTCCAGGCTACACGCCTCAGAGATGCAAAAGAAAGCTGTCGTAATTATAAACGAAATTATAAACAAATTGGTCTCTTGTAGCTCCTGCAAAAGTCAGCATTCTTGCACTACTTAATACGCCTACATTTCCAATGCCGACGGTTTTACAGAAGTTATCCACAGCAATTATAGTCTTGGAGTGACTCTCGAGAAATACATATGTATACAGAGGCACTACAGTTTGAGGTGGACTTGGACCTAGCTTCTAGAGCAACCACTCGTGCTGTGCGTGCTATTGTTCTCTCACGAGTGGAGGGGACCTACATTTTAATGCCGACTCCGAACGATGGGATTGAGAAGCTTTTATACTCTTTGAGCATTGTCAGTGATTCGAATGAGGTGGAGCTGTGATCAATTTTTTTTAATTGTCTGAACTGGGATTTGAACCCAGACTTGAAAGTCTAGTGCGCATGGGTCGACGCACAAACCCACACGGCCACGGCGCCCACCGAGAATTGAAGGAAGACTTTAAGCACAGGAACTGACGTAATTACGACTCTTCTTGAATGCATCGATGCTTCGACGAACACTTGTGGATTGTGTTTGCTCCAATGATGGAAATTTTGCTTATTGAAACAGTCGCTGAGCCAAAAATGAGCCGCGTCCGAGATGATGATTTCTTAGCCAAAATCCCGATATCCGGTCAACGTGTCCAGCACCCAATAAGCAAACTCAAGGCGTTGTCTATGGTCATACGGCTTTAATTCTTGAGTCAGCATAATCCTTTACGGATGCAGGTCTAAATCCAACCGCAAAATAAGCCGGGTTGACTCTCTAGCGATGCCCAATTCAACTGATTGGTGCTAAATTGACATTTCTGAGTCTTCTTCGATAAGTCTTCTTCGATTGGTGACTCAAAGTCGAGAAGAGTGTTTTTTTTTCGGATGGTTTTTGAAACACTACTGGAGCACTCAGACTCAAAACTGAGTCCATTGTACTGCCAGGTAGCAACCTACTCCAGTACCGTTAATTTGATACCAAAGGCAAATCGTGACTGGACCAGATTCGATTTCACTGGGATTCGAAGCTGGGACCCCTCGAACTTGGGGCAGGCACTTAACCAACTGCGCCATCCAGTCGTTTTTCGAGAAGAGCGTTACTCACTCTCTAACTTTTCACAGATTTTGCTGCACCCAGCAATTTAAACAATCATGACGCCACAAGTGAGATACTTTTATTTTTATTTATCTGTCGGACCAAGGTAGTCCACGTAGAGCAAAATTAAAAAATCGCCGTTGTACACACTCAATTCGATACGTTTGCGTTTCTTGATAGGGAGATCAGACTTGACTAACGTATTCAAGAATAGGTCTAGCAAAAGTGCAGTAGAGGGAGTTCGTTACGTGAGGGCTTGAGAATTCTTTCGACCAGCGTTTTACGAAACCGAGAGCTCTACTTTTAATAATACTAAAACTTTTAATATACAGTCGCCTTCCTTTAAGTCGAATTTTTACGGGATTTCAAAATTCGTTCGTGTTAGAGGGATTTCGACTTAAAAGATGGTTTTTGTATGGAAAGAAAGGAGAATGCCAAAAAAATATGGCGAAAAAATTCGAATTTCGAAATTCGACTTAGAGAAAGTTCGACTTAAAGGGAGTCGACTGTATTTCAAATCCATTTGAAGTGCATGAGAGTCAGCAGAGGTAGAAATGTCCTTAAAAATGTCTATGTCGCCCGAGTAAAATGATAGACGAGAGTATTTTAAGTTGTCAACGTCATTAATTAAAAGGCTGAAAATCAGCGGACCAAGGTGGCTACCCTGGGGGACCCCAGATGTGGATGTAAAAGAATTAAATACAGAGGCTCAAAAAATGACTTCATATTGACGATCTTCACGCGATAAACCCAGACTGAAAACCAAAGGCTTTGAGTTTCAATAATACAATCGTGTGCGAGATTTTATCAAATAATAATAAAAATATCCCACAATATCCCAAGCGATTGAACAGTCTCTTGGTCTTTTCGAGAGGAAAGTTCTGCGCGAGTTAGATGTTGGTAACCCTACCCACTGATAAGCGTCGATGCACTTGTTGTCGTTTATGTGTCTTCTGCCAATTCCCTTATTTGTTTACGTGTTTTATCAAAAGGGTCCTTCCTATTTCCTTTGTTTACGCCAAAACGTTTTGCCAACTGTTTATATATTTATATTGTAAAAGTGCAAAGACGCTGAAGTTAGTTTTGTCAGAACCGCCGACGAAGCCGGGTTATTTTACTTTTCATACCTAAATATATTTATATTATAAAAAACTATGGTTCTTCTTTTTAATTTGTTTGTGTTCATTGTCCATAATTCCGTCTCGGAACGTAACTCGCACCATCTTTGGTCCTGTTTGCGTTGATGGCATTTGGAGGAGAAGGTTCAACCACAAACTGTATGGGCTGTACAGCAACATGAGTCTAGCCAGGCGTCTACGGATTCGACGGCTAGAGTATTTAGAGCGTATGGACAACTTAGTTCCGGCCCGAAGAATCTTCGACTCTGAGCCTGTGGGCCAACGCAACAGAGGATGTACACGTACAAGATGGCGCACATAAGTTGAGGGAGACCTCGGCAGGCTTGGTGTGCGAAACTGGAGACAGCTGGCAAAAGATCGTGCTGGCTGGAGAGGCATGTTGAGTGAGGCCCAGGTCTTCCTCGGACTGTAGCGCCCTAAGAAGAAGAAGAAGAAGAAGAAGAAGCTGCAACAAGTCTTGAAATTTGGGAAAAGAGAAAACGTTCCACTCAAGAGAGTCTATCAGCTTGAATACCATTAAGCCTGCAGCGATTTAAAATCCACGCCAGGGATCACTTTCCACTTAAAACCGAACTCATTCCTGTCCGACCACTTCCGGCCTCCGTCTTTTCCACCGCAGTGATGACCTCCAAGATGTTTGCTTCCGTAGCAACACCATCCCATCTCCTTGACGGAAATTTCTCAAATTTCCTCTCCAGTGCTGGCAACAAATCACTCCAATCACGTCAGTCTAGGGTAACAAATCCGCGAACATTCATTCAACTTTATTAACACCTCGGCGCGGAGGGTGAATGTGAACCCCGAGCACAGGGGAGAAAAACTAATATTAACCACCGGAGTGCATGAAACCCTCATCAATCAAACTACGTGTCAAATTACCGGCAACAACACAAGAATGAAGTTTCATCTTCGCAGCTTCCACATGTCCCGCATTCACCTTGCGTCTGCTCTTGATCGCCTCCTTAGAGGAGGCGAAGTTTGTTTGCCCGTGCCGCTGGGAGATGTCTTGGGGAAAGGTGCACTGCACACCGCACACAAGCAGACACTCCACCGTCCTCGAGGAAACAAGGATGCATTCTTAAATGCCGAAGGAAAAAATGCACGATCTTATGAAAATTTCCACATAAAACATAATTTTTCCCCCAGCACACAATAACACACGAAGCCATTCAGCCGGCGAGCGAGGCAGCATCCCTGCTCGAGAAGCCAACTTTTCGAATAAAAGATTTATGGCATCGCGGTGGGGCTGGTTTCCTGGGAGCAGTGCAGCCCAACTAAAATCACATTTCCTCCTTCCGCTGGGACCGTCCCGAGCATCATCATCATCATCATCAACGCCGAAGCCTCCATCGGCGTGGCCCGCAAAATTGCGGTTGTAATGCAATTCATACGGCGCGCTGGTCGAGGGCAAGCCGAGGGAGGACCGCCATTACGACGGCGATTATGACACAAGCACGGCGGGGGAGAGGCGGCAGGAACCATGCCACATACGTGGCTCGGAGAGGTCCATTAGTGAAATATCTCCGCTGTTCCGGGCCGCATAAATCCTCCTCGAGAAAGTCATTCTTCTTCTCTCTCCCCTCCCCCCCGACGGAAGACGGCGTGCGCTCGAGAGCCCCCGTCAACCGTTTCTTTTCCATTTCCCGGTTGACGTGTCTCTGACATCCAGCCCGTGTGTCAAAGTTGCCACATTCTGAATCCGAGCACATGTTCGCCTTCGTGTTCCCATCCCGGAGGTGAGCCGCCTGCTCCACCGGAGAGGACATAACGACTTCCCTGTCAGCAGCCCTCCGCGGCTGCTTCACTTCTGAGGACTCAGCCAGTTCGCCTCATTAGCATTTCATTTGCATGTGCATGCAAAAAGTTTGTCAATTTGTTTCAATCTATTACAATGGAATATTAATGAAAATTGCAGGCACACTCCATCCGTCTTGGCGGAGGGGGGCGCAGCTAATTGGCTGCTGTGTGAGGCGTAGGTGAAGACACGTCTTGGCGCAGATTTAAACATGCATCGGGTGAGAGTTTACTCTGAATATGCAAGCGGAGAAGTTTGACTTTCAATCAATTAGAGTGCAATTGTCGTGGTTTATGAAGACGCAGCGCGTGATTGGCGGCGGCGCGGGGGAATACATTAACCCGAGGAGGGTAATGAGAAGCCACAATCATGGCGTGAGAGCTGCGCATTTGTCTGCAGGGGTTTACATATCCAAGAAAAACATCGCCTGGGTGTTGGAAATTGTTTTGAAACCGCAAACTTACAGCCACCCGCTGCGCTTGTCAATTTTTGCGAACTAATTTGACAGGGGTGTGCGAACTTGTCGTTCATTAATATTCATGATGTTGACGTTTGCCAAAACGGTTGTGAGTGCAGCGAAGTTTCGTGCCTGATTGGCATTCACTTTTGTCTTCCCGTTGCGTGTGCACTTGACTGAGCTTACATTTGCTGCTTTCCCTGTCTCTCTCTCTCAGGATTCCTCTTTTGGGGACTAGGGTCTTAAATAGACCTACGTTCGATTTCTGACAATATCTCAGTTGTTTCGAATTTCTCCCCAACTGCCGCACTTCATTGTCTACAGGTCTGCTCTCAGGTTATCTATGGACCTTCCTCCACTTTGCCATGTTAAGATGTGGACCATAGACAACTATGCATCTGTAGCAGTTTGGGGCGTTTGAATAACTTACTGCCACTTCCGTCGTTGTGTGTCAGGTTTTTTGTTGATTCAGAAACTATTGTTATTTCATTTAAAAGGGCTACATACAGGGTGGGTTATCTGCTTCTTTCTTTTTGAATAATCTGATACTTTGACAGCTCTTATGGACTCAAAAGATTGTCAGAAAATTGGTACCCAATTGTGTGAGTCGATTTACGTTTAAAAAACGTCGCAAATATTACAAAGATACTTCCGAATTGGCCGTAGAGTTGGAGAAACAGTCCCAATTTTGGAAGGAAATTTTGGTCGAAATAATGCACGAACTGGGGTACACAAGTTTGTGAGAAAAATTCGTGAGACTGGTTTGCTGATTGACAACTGAACATATTCCCTTCTACTTCCTGTGCACCCAACGAAGAATATAACAAGATAATAAGAAAGTGTGGGCCTACAACCGTAAATAACCTCCACGCAACAGGGGAGAGTATTCCCCAAGAAATCTGGAATAGTTCTAAGTGCAAGGTTAAGTTTATTTAGGAATTAAAGCAGAATGGCCACCCACTTCGTAATCCCGTCCGTACTTGAAAACCTTAGCGCTTCTCAAAATTAAACAAAATTTTGCTCATCAAATCATCTCTTCCGATGAGGCTCATTTCCATCTTAGCGGCGAGAGCAAAATTGTTGTTTTGGAGAGCTCAACGGGAGACTGGGTCCACCCGGACAGTGATGACAAAAGGGACCCGTCCCATTTTGTTCCAAAATCCATTTGGGCCCACCGCCGACAAATTTTTTTTATTATTCTTCCACCATTTTTTGCCTATTGCAGCCTGGGTAAGGATATTGGTCCTGAAGACATATCTTAGTGAGAGACAAGATTAGTCCGAACATTTCGTGGCTGAGTGGTAGACGACATTAGTCCCAACATTTTGTGGCTCCCAAAGCCTGAGATTAAAAGATTGGTCCCAACTGTTTGTTCCTGAAGGCATGCCTTTGTGGTAGACGAGAATAGTTCCTAAATTGGCTATGATTCTTCCGACTTAACCACGATTTTGTGGCTCCCGAAGCCTGAGAACGGGAGATTGGTCCCAACATTTTGTGACTGAGGCCATGGCTTGGTGGCAGACGAGATTAGTCCCAACATTTTGTGGCTGAGACCATGGCTTGGTGGTAGACGAGATAAGTCCCAACATTTTGTGGCTCACGAAGCCTGAGAGGAGGAGATTGGTCCCAAAATTCTGTTCCTGAGGCATGTCTTGGTGGTAGATGAGATTAGTCCCAAAACTTTGTAGCTCCCAAAGCCTGTGATCAGGAGATTGTTTATTTTTTATTTTTTATTTTTTATTGTAATACTTGTTAAACAATAAAATCACATTACTACTACTTACTATTATAGCTCGGACCTAAGTTGCTGTTGAGGCTGATTGCATTGTCACATACATTTTTGAACTGCATACCAAATGCAACTGTGTTTTAATGGTTCCTTAGGCAACAGCCAGTTTGGTTTGGCCATCGGTTTGAGCAGTGCCTTCAAAATACGGGAATTTCTCTACTCTTTCAACCAATTATGCAGCAAAGCACACCTGCCCAAGGTCCAAGGCAAATCTTGGATTCATGGAATTTATTTTCAGCCCCACTATGGCTGCTTCCTGCGCCATCGTTGACGTCAATTCTTGAAGGTCTTTTATTTTATAAGGAAGAAGCGGACTTCGTCTGGGTCCATCCCTTCAGATGGATTGTGAAAAAGTCATCTTGTTCTTGATCGCATTTAGATTATTTCTTAATAAACCACTAGATAAAATCATTCAAGTGGTTGTTGCAATGCTTAATTTACTCAATGCAATGCTTAATTTATTTTAATGGACTTTTCACACTTTCTGTCTGGTGTCCACTCTCTAGGACCATCACAGTCTGTGGTTTGTTCATAAACACACATAGGTCAAGTGGAATGCATGAATAACCCAGCTCCGGTCCAAAGATTCTTCGACCATGAGCCTGTTGAACAACGCATCATAACAGAGGACGTCCAAGATTGCTGTCGTGTGCGGCTTTGAGGTAGTACCTATCGATTTGTAAATCGCTGCTTAAACACATTCACTATTCTTGATGAGCCGGTAACATCACGGATACGAGGAGTCTTTCTTAAAACTGATCCCGTTTTTTATCCCGTATTTTTCGTTTGCCCCTAGATTCATCGATATTCTTGAGCTGAGAAGCTGTAAGAAACTTGTTCTTTTCTTCTCCTCCTATTTTTTAGCTCGGTACTCCTTTTGTGTTGCCCCGGCTGCAGCTTTTTTCTGCTCAAATTCGCCATCATACTACAGGTTACTTGCCGGTGATGGGTTTCGGGTACTTCCTGAATGGCTAAGTGGCAATGCAATCACATTTTGTCGGCGCTTCAGTTTGACGTATGCATACCACAAAGTCTCTGACTAAGTTGCTTTTACGACTGAGTGGATACGACTGGATGGCGTAGTTGGTTAAGTACCTGTCCCAAGTTAGAAGTGAAATCCCATCTGGTCCAGTCACCATTTGCCGCTGGGATCAAATTAACGGCACTGGAGTAGGTTGCTACCTGGCAGTACAATGGACGAGTTTTGAGTCTGAGTTATCCTGTAGTCTTTCAAAAATCCTCCGAAAAAAAAGAAGTTGCTTTTCGAAAGCTTTGGCTTTGCGGTGTTCGTCCAATGTCGTTTCTTAGTTCACAGAAATATATCCTTGGTCAGGCAGGGATCGATACTTCAGCAGTTGCTTGCTCACCATAGTCAACTTCAGCATGGCAATAGCCCGTCGAATAGCCATCAATAGTCGCCGCCTTCGCCAGACACATAAACTCACCCGGTCACCAAGAAGTTGTGAAACTTCGAGAAGGACGTTGCCCATGAACAACAAAAGCAAAAACAGGTAATCTCCTTCGACGAACTGGAATAGATATCGCCAGAGCAGTAGCCAGTCAGTTCGGGTCATCGTGTGAATTATCCCACTCAATGTGCGGCGCCACAGCTGCAACGTAGTAACAGAAAAAGGGGCCCTAAATGGATACTTCCTTGCAACTCCCAGATGCTTGCTAAACATAGAGCACACCCTTTCTCCAGAAAAGCCATCACAAAATGGGTTTCTTCAATTCCTCTCGGGGAAGTACTATTTAGCAGCCCTCTTGTTTGTTCTAGAAGTCCTCAGAAAGAAGATAGCTCTCATATCAGTCCACTCCTTCCCTGATACTAAACAATCCGTCATCTGAAAGAATTAGTTGAAGACGGCATCAAATGATCATCGCCTCAGCCCCAAACCTACACTCCCATCTGCTGTGGGTCAAGAAAATCCCTTTTTCTGATTTTCCCTCGGGACTCTCATCGGTTTTAAGTGGAATTTCATGTAAGACTGCCTCACCAATCAATTGGATGAGGCTAACGCGTGACGTTGGTTCACACACTTCAAGTTAAGTCACTCAGGGACGATCCGTATCGTTTGTTGACCCAAATCTGTTGGAATTTCCTTCAAGGAAAAGAAATCAAGTCAACTCCCGAAGGCCGCACGTGCCGTACGCCTTCTGTCCACTGTCTCCTTCCCCAAATGAAGCTTCAAATTTCAGAAAAAAACGACAGACCTGTCAAAACTCTGTTCGGAAAGTCCTTCCAGATCGCATTTACACAATTACGAAACTTAAATTACATTCCCCCCGCTCGCAATCCGGCCAGATAAACGTCTGTCACTTACCTCGAGCAAGACAACAAGCCCCTCGCCACCCCACCCCACCGTTCAACCCTCAGTCCGGCAAAACAGAAAAGAAAATTAAATTTTCCCTAAAAGCAAACAATTTTCGGACACTTAAGGCTATGTTCACTTTTAGTCCACTTACAAGTGTCCCCTCCCCCCCTTTCCCCCACCATCCGGTCGAAAACGAGAAAACTTTTCACTCAATCCCGTAAAAATGGCCAACACACTGCCCCACACGCCGGCGAGCAAACATCCAAAAAACAGCAAAAAAAGGTGAAAGCGGACCACGGCGACCTGCGAGAGAATGAACGAATCATTCCCGGCATTATCTTGACGCAATAAACTGCGTAAAATTGCAAAAGTGGAACTTTTTCCCCCGAAAACGAGGGTGGCGCCCGGCGCAGGGACAAAAGCGAGGACCTATTAGAAAGATTAATTGAAATTTGAAAAGTTTTCCCATTCGAGTGGATTTCGCCTCCCGAGAGCGCACCTTGCGCGCTCGTCCCTTTTCGGGGACGGACCCCGGCCGAGGACGGGTCCCTGGTGGAGTTGCATTCCCGGGTCCTTGTCGCGGAGTGAATTTGAATTGCTCTCCCGTGCTGATCCTTGTAGGACATTCATCTCCGTAGTGAACTGCAATTCAATTATGCAACAGTGTTCGAGGACTGCTCGGATTGTTTGCGCGGGCGTTGTCCCCGGCCAGCAGAGTCCTTAATTTACACGTGATTATTCGTAATTCTGGAGGAATTCACGCCCAGGAGGGGCGACAGCCTGTGTGCATGGGTAATGCAAGATTAATGGACGCCGGCTTACGAAACGATGAAGTCCTTGGGGATTTGCATGCGTCCAAACTTTGCTCACAGTCCGCAGGCTTCGTGTGCGTGTCCCAGACGTCCGCAGTCCAGTTACATCAACTGAAGCCATAATCACCCGAATTAGCCACATAATTGTGGGTATTGCCAGTGTAGCCCCTCTAAGCCGGGGGAGTGCTTGCGAATTTATGCAATTATCCGCATCAGTGACTAATGCCGACTGACTACCGACGAAATGCAACCCACTGCCTCCGCACGCAATCTTATCGCAACATCTGCACTTAACCCACCAGTCACACTCGCCACTCTCGGCGTCTGGGACGTGAGTGAGTGGTGGTGTTATCCGGTCCGATTTGATGGTGTGTTTGACGTTGATTGAGACAGATGACGTACAAGGATGTCAATCAATTTCGAAGAATTATTGCCGACGCTCTGTCGAGATTCCTTATGCAGCATCACGCTCGGTTGGAGTGGATTCGGCTGGGGGCCTGTCAGGGCAAATGAACTGTGCTCTGATTGCGACTGAACACGCCGCAGAGTGACATGTCTCAGATGACAGCTCTGTTGTTGGGTGTTATGACTATTGTACGTTCTTTTTTAAGCAATTAGCCTCTGAATTAGGCAAGTCGGCATCGATGTGATCTCAAATCCACTCAAGCAATGAGGCGATTTAACGATGAATGCAACATCAGTTTTGACGGATGCTGATTTCTATCTTAAGTCATGTGGAGTGTCACTCTGCTGGGCGTCGACTGAATTCTGAAGAGGCTGCTAGGAAGGGAATGATTCTGTCCGCCGAAGGATGATGAGGATTCAACTTGTCACGCATTTTTTTGTGTAGCAGTGAATTATCATTATTATTACGAAAATGAGGGGAAATAAGGCCAAATGAAATAACGCCGAATTGTAAATTTGGAAGGAATTTATAGGAGTTGATGCGAGAATGTCGGTCTAAAATGTATCGAATCTTATTCAGCTCGTGTTTAAGGACATTTTCCTGACTGAAAGTTTGGTAGTGCAGCCAGAGAAGATATGCTTGTGACTTTAAAAGCAGAAAAGTTTTAAAGAGGTGCTTGTTTTTGAAATTTTTAAATGGACCAGAAATATGGTTCCATATGGAAAAAGTCGCATGACAGCGTGTGGACTTGCCTTAAACCAGTTTTGATATTGAAGACTTACGTGGGTTTGTTACCGATCTTGATGGATCAGCGAGAGTTCAAAACTAGACACGGCGCTGTAAAGCTGGTCTCTAAGCAAGTTATATGCGGCCTTACAATTGACGAATATGTGGTGAGTGTCGGTTTGTATTTCTTGGGTCTTTCTTTTTAGTTGTAGTGTGAAGATCTTCTGGAGTTTCCTGATCTACAACCACACAAAACGGCAGACACGTTTCAAGACTGCGTCTGACAATGAGCCATACAGCGCCATGGCTTGTTTTGGCGTTCCTGCCAAACTTGTCAGACTGAGCAGGATGACGATGGAAAACTCTCGTTGCTCCATTAAGGTCGGTAACGAACTCACCGACACCTTCAATGTCAAAAAAGGTTTTAGACAAGGCGACACCCTGTCATGCGACTTCTTTAACATCGTTCTTGAGGAGATCGTGCAAAATTCACTGGCCAACACAAGAGGCACGATCTTCCAAAAGTCTGTTCAACTGCCAGCTTACGCGGATGACATTGATGTGATTGGGCGAACACAGCGAGCCGTCAATGATGCGTTTGCTGGCATTGAAACGGAAGCGGCTAAAATGGGTCTGGCAGTGAAGAAGGGCAAAACCAAGTATATGCTGTCATCGAGAAAGGACGCACAATATCGACGACTTGGCCAGAACGTCACCAAAGGCAGCTATGACTTTGAGGTAGTTAAGCACTTCGTCTACCTTGGCTCCGCGGTAAACAGTACAAACAACATCAGGATCGAGATCAAACGCAAAATAACTCTTGCCAACCGCTGTTTTTTTGGGCTCAAAAGGCAATTGAGTAGTAGAGCCCTCTCTCGGAAGACTAAGCTGACTCTATACAAGACCTTGATCATCCCAGTCGGCGCAGAGGCATGGACAATATCCCAAGCGGATGGACAGTCTCTTGGTCTTTTCGAGAGAAAAGTTCTGCGTGCGATCTTTGGTCCTGTTTGCCTTGATGGCATTTGGAGGAGAAGGTTCAACCACGAACTGTATGGGCTGAGTCATGCCAGGCGTCTACGGATCCAACGCCTAAGATGGCTATGCCATGTAGAGCGTATGGACAACTTATCTCCGGTCCGAAGAGTCTTCGACTCTTAGCCTGTGGGACAACGCAACAGAGGACGTCCACGAACAAGGTGACGCACACAAGTCGAGGGGGACCTCGGCCGGCTTGGCGTGCGATACTGGAGACAGCTGGCAAGAGATCGTGCTGGCTGGAGAGCTATGTTGAGTGAGGCCCAGGTCCACCTCGGACTGTAGCGCACTAAGAAAAAGAAGAAGTGTTATTTTTTAACTCTTGATTTTTCTATCCGGTTCTTGTGTCACTTACACGCTTTTACTTCGAAGCCCACTATTTCACCAAATCAATGAGGCAAAGGCTTCCAAAGAAAACTCATTAAATTTGTTGAAGAAGTTTTTAAGTTGATAATTGGATAAATTCCTCGGGTATCCATGTGGCCACTTGGACTAAATTCGTCTCGTTTTTGAGGAAGACCACTTAACACGTTTAAGTGTATCATAAAATTGATGTCGATCGATTTTTTGAAACCATCCCAAAAATATGAAATGCTCCTGGCTGATTAGACCAATCCTAATCTTCGACACAAAAAAAAGACCTTTAGTTGAGCTAACGAAGATAGATCTAGGCTCACTTTGAAACTTGATACATTTTTCAACAGCTCTCCACATTTATGTAAACTAACGTACCACAAATGGACCTTCCTGACATGGAAATCACCTTCTGCTCGGACAGTCAAGCGGCCTCGAAGGCATTGAATTCCCATCTCGTAAACTCCAAATCCGTCAAGGACTGCATTAAAGAGCTTAAAAGCCTGAACCGCCACAAAATCCTTCTGTGCTGGGTTCCTGGACATCCCAGCATTGATGGAAACGAAAAGGCATATGAACTGGCACGGACAGGTTCAAGTTCAGGCTCAGAATCGGCTGACAATACTATCCATCCTCCTATTAGTTGAGCCAAAGGACTCATTGAGCAAGTATCTGTGTCATCAGCAAACGAACAGTGGCAAAGTCACCCAGGCTGAATCATATCCCACTGCTTATGGCCCAAATACGATGTCAACAAGACCAAATCCCTCATATCCAACAATAAAAACATTATACGCATCTTAACAGGGGTTCTCACTGACCACTGCACGATAGGTGCAATGGCTAAGAGACTAAACCTCCCGGTGAACGATTTCTGTAGCAGCTGTAGGGATGAAGAAGAAATTGAATCAGTGGAGCATCTCCTTTGCCATTGCCCTACTCTACAAGAACGACGGCTCACTCACTTGAAAGGTGAGGTTCTTTCACGAGCTTAGCGATGTGGCGAAGGTACAGATCCCTGACCTAAGGAAGTTTTTAACTAGAAGGGGGTGGTTTTGGTAATTGCATGTGTTTGTGATTTATGTTATCGTGCTTTGTTTATATAAATATTTTTTTTCTAATCTCAACTTGCGCTCTCACGCTTACCGGTTTGCAGCGAGCGAGGAACGAGTCTGGATGGTAGAACACTGGAGGGTATTTTAGGTAACGCTCGCCATTTCTCGGTCACTCTAACATTCGTCATTCTAGAGAACGGAGCAGCAAGGCACAACCAGTAATTAATCACACTTGTTAGATAAATCTTTTAACTTGGTTCGTCGAGCCTTTTCTTGTTCAGCATGCGACCCTGCGTTAATTCTCGGAAAACATGAAATCCTTACTGGGCATACACAATGGACCTCCACGGCCTCTGAGTGTAATTGCTGGCAGCAGCATAAAGCCCTCCTAACCTAACCTAACCTAACGGTAACAACTGCTCTGAAGACCAGAAATTGTACTTATCTGCGGTCGAATCATCTTTGGGAAACTCAAAACCGTCAAGGCTATTGGCCACGTTGTTGGGGAATTGACACAATTTTCGCGAAACCTAACAGAAGTTCAGCACCGATTGCATCATACTTAACCCAAAAAAACTGCAAAAAACAGTTAATTTCGCTTAAATAAAATTAATTATGCATGGAGGCCGACTTTTTAGATATTCCCTGCAATAAAATCGGGCCCAATGTCGCAACATCTCTATTTTCTTGTTCCCAAAATCGGAGAGTCTTAAATTTAAAAATACACTACCTTACCGACCGCGAATTACTTCGCTACTACTTACATTACTTCTCAAAGTTTCTCTCTCTCTCTGAAGGGCAACCAAGGGCTGATTCCATAAACTTTTGATTCAATTACAAGACGACCTCCTTGCCTCCATTCTTTATGTCCACACCTTAGAAGCATCTCAGCTTCACTCCCCGTCAACAAAAAAAAAACACATTCACAGCGGTTTACCAACGGATCACCGTTAAAACTCACAACACAACTCACATCCCATCGGCATTCATCCATAAAAGCGGTAAAATTCTGAATAAACTCTGATCAAGAATTTCATTTAATTGACTTCCAACATGCTCTGAAGGATTCTAACTGCGTCCTCGTATAAATCACAAGGAAATTCCCGAAGCAAAAAAAAAGAACCGGACTAAAACACCGCTGGAGAGTACAAAATCGTATCTCCTGCCATTCCGCTGCTAAGTTTCACGTAATGCAGTACTAAAGGAGCTCATAAAACGAAATTTATGGCAACAACTTCTCATGGGGTGATTTATGGCTCAAACGGAAGAAAAACCAAAACGAAAAATAATAGAAGACCGCTCGAAATGGAAACGGATGTGTTTAATAATTTCTGCCCCTGCACCGCAGGCCCGCTCAGATCTGACGAAAGGTCAATAAATATCTCTTTAGGAAGGAATTTATTTAAAAAAATTACGCCAGATAATGTCGTTTGGTTTAAGGGCTCTGTTAAACAGCGCTCGTAAATGGGAAGGGTTCACGCGATTTAACGCGGCGGTGGGGTGATGGGGATTAAGTGTAATCGCGCGGCTTGACCCAGTTGAGTGTGAAAGCCTTCTGACAGTTGTTGTGTGCTTGTGTTGGGGACGGTGTATCTCCGATGATTGATTGACACTTAAACGGGAATGTAAAGCAAAACGATGCGTGTCGGAAAATAGACGTGTTTGGATTTTCAAAAAAATATCCTCTTAAGCGTTTTATGTGTGATGAGGCTTTTAGCGTCTTTAGTGCAGTCGGAGAAACTCATGCAAATGACAACAGATGTAGTGTTTGCGTGGGGAATAACATGCGTGACTTCTAGGACTAGGTCTTAGGACAAGGAGATTGACTTTATCAAGTCGACAAGGTAAGAGCAGTCTAAGTCTAAGTTCTAAGAGAAAATTAAGGAATCTTTAACCATTTTTCTCCTTCCTTGTGGCACTACAGTCCAGGATGGACTTCGGACTCAACCAGCATGCCTCTGCAACAAACGCGATCTTTTACCAGCTGTCTCGAGCGTTGCACTTCAGGTGTGTTGACTGAGTTTCTTTTCAAATTGTTCCTATCAGCATATCAGCATACTAAAGGGTGCGTGGTTACATCTGGTTTGATTCGATGACTTCCCGGGCAGAAGCTGTGGTGAGCATTGACTTTATATGGACTGGCTACTTCATAAGCTCGATCCCTAGACGCCTGAGCAAGCTGATTTTACAGTAAAACCCACACAGCTCGTAGTTGAATGTCTCATTCATCCGCTATGCCAACGGAGCCAAACATTAGGCGCAGTACCTTCCTCTCGAAATAGACAAGAGCATCCCAATCCTCTTTTGGAAAGGTACAGGCTTCTGCACCATAATTCACGACCGAGATGATTAGGTGCGTACATAAAGGCAGCTTGGCTCTTGGAGAATAAATAGCCTCTTGAGACCAAGAAGGAAACAGCGAATTGCAAGTGTAATTCTGTGCTTGATCTCTGCCGTGATGTAGCGCATTTATTGCTGAGCCGAGGTCAATAAAATCCTTGACAACCCCGAAGTTATAACTGCCAGTAGTGATGAAGCACATTTTTTCTTGATGGCAGCCCGTATTTCGTTTTGCCCTCGTTTACCGTCCCATTGACTTTAGTCGTCTCCGTATCCATTGCCGTTTACACCTCATTGACGACTCGATGTGTTCGTTTAAACAGCGTCTAGTCAGCTGCGCATAGCATAGCGCATAGCAGCAGTAGAGGTTTCTAATGATTATGCTTCTTGAATAGCACGACGTGTTCAAGCCTCAAGCCTCAAGTCTCAAGACACAACCCTCAAACCTCAACCCTCAAGCCTCAAGCCTCAAGCCTCAGGCCTCAAGCCTCAAGCCTCAAGCCTCAAGCCTCAAGCCTCAAGCCTCAAGCCTCAAGCCTCAAGCCTCAAGCCTCAAGCCTCAAGCCTCAAGCCTCAAGCCTCAAGCCTCAAGCCTCAAGCCTCAAGCCTCAAGCCTCAAGCCTCAAGCCTCAAGCCTCAAGCCTCAAGCCTCAAGCCTCAAGCCTCAAGCCTCAAGCCTCAAGCCTCAAGCCCCAAGCCCCAAGCCTCAAGCCTCAAGCCTCAAGCCTCAAGCCTCAAGCCTCAAGCCTCAAGCCCCAAGCCTAAAGACTCAAGCCTCAAGCCTCAACCCTTAACCCTCAAGCCTCAAGCCTCAAGCCTCAAGCCTCAAGCCTCAAGCCTCAAGCCTCAAGCCTCAAGCCTCAACCCTTAACCCTCAAGCCTCAAGCCTCAAGCCTCAAGCCCCAAGCCTCAAGCCTAAAGACTCAAGCCTCAAGCCTCAAGCCTCAAGCCTCAACCCTTAACCCTCAAGCCTCAAGCCTCAAGCCTCAAGCCCCAAGCCTCAAGCCTAAAGACTCAAGCCTCAACCCTTAACCCTCAAGCCTCAAGCCTCAAGCCTCAAGCCTCAAGCCTCAAGCCTCGAGCCTCAAGCATCAAGCCTCAAGTCGCAAGCTGTTATCTAACAGCGGAGATCGAACGATCCTGAAAGAGCCTCCTTCGAGTTCTGATGAAAAAAAAATTAAGCTCGCGAAAGCTTGTCATCCTCTTCGCAAGTACATCAGCGACAAGTTCGATTAAGTCCCCCATACACTCAACCCAACTCCCGCCAGTCGTAACTAGTGCGCCAAGGAAACTGCTGCTTGGTCACGCAATTCCAAACTTATTGGCTCCTAATAACACACAAATGTGCAGACATTTCGCTGAGCCAATATCGAGCGCCCTCCTCAATTCCCAGGTCATTTACTTCGGCAAACACTTCACGACACCGCCTGCGGAAGATAACAAATACATCATTGGCCCCGATCCACTTCAGCGGTCGTGGTGGCAAACTATTTGCCAACAATCAGATTGCCTCCAAGACGAATGGCCCACAAACGAGCGAAGCCAGCCGCCCGGGCGCCACCTCCTGATTCCATTCAATCATAACCGACAAAGCGTAATCCACTCATGAGGCCTAATACCCATAAGCCGTCTTAATTTATTGCGCAGTTGCTCTCTCAATTGATTGCTCCCAAAGTGTTCATTCCGTTTTTGTTCCATTAAGTACCACCTGACGGATTATCCTCATTTTCATCCGGATCTGGACGATCCGCAGTTTCTCCAGCCTCTCCAGGCCTAAGTCGGGCCCGACGAGGAGCGGGGGATGCCGGGAGTGGCCATCGCCCACCGGGGGATGCGACGACCTGCCCGCACACATCAGTGCCAGGGCATGACAGACAAGCAGGACTACCCCGACAAATTAGTGGCAAATCTCCAGGACTCCCAGGACGAGACCGAGAGAAGTGAGTGAAAACGGGAGGACGGGGGGGAAAAAAATAATTTATTAGATCCTTCTCCGCAAAGTTGTCGGTTTCCTGGCTGCTGGCGTTTGCACAAATACCACATGAAAAATTAATACGACCGTCCAGGGAGCCCCGGCTTCGGTCGGGGGCGGGGATAAGAAAAAGGATTTGCGTCGTGAACGAACAAGCACAAGTCGCTCTCGTTCTTGGCGCATTGAGGCAGCGGCAGCAGTAAGTTTTTCCTCGTGCATCTATTTGTACTTCTCTCGACATAATAAATCGGCTCCAGGAGGCGCACCAGAACAACACCAACAACAGCACCGTCCGCAGGACCGAGCAGAGGGCACAGTTGCACTGGGGAGTTCCCGAAACTCATTGCTGCTGCCAGGCACGTATGTTGTCCCCTCTTCAGTTCGAAGGGGGCTCCCGTGAGGGTGCCACCGCCACACTCACATCATCGTCATCAGGGTTGTCGTCTTGAATTCAAGTCATCATCAGTGGTTCAGTGGGGGGGTGGCTGGCGTATTGGAGATTTCCAACCGATAGCTAGTTGTTGCCTACAATGCAGACAAATACGCTCCACTAAGCATCTGTTCACCGGTAGCGGGCGGGGGTGACGATGGGGAGCACAGTCTGCTTCCTGAACCTGAAGTATTACATTGCACGGCTTCCTTTGGCAACATGATTTGAAATTTTGGTTGCTTGTTGGGACTCTTAACACCGCCATCTGACTCCTGCTGCTGCAGCCACCCCCTCAGACGTTGTTGTTGCGCTTCCAAGTCGATCCACCGACCCAAGCCGAGCCGGGGTGCGTCGACAAATTTGAATACAGATTGGAAATGCCGAAACAGAAATTGGCTCTTACCTATGAGCAGAATGGATACGGTAATGGGGTTGGATGCAACATCCATGCATCCATGAGGACGAATAAATTACGATTGGGAATTATTTAAATATATAGCAGCAGGCTGGCGGGCTGGCGGGCAGGGAATGGCAGGTGTGGCAGATACTGACGAGGCTGATAGGTATGAGGTGATGGATGCATGCACATCCACCGGCCGGGGGTGGGGTGGAGATGCGAATTACAATTCAACATCTGCCGGTGTGTATGCAGATTGATTTCGATGGTGCATTGTCGTGCGCACACACAGACGCCATACGTGACGTGGCTTGACGTGGCATTTGAAAATTTCAAGAGTGTATCCGGTGAGCTGTAAAACATAATATTTCCACTTACCAGTCTCGTTGGAAAATCGAAAATTATCACAAAGCGACGCAGGCGACGGGCGGAGCGGCAGACGGGTGCAAGTCGTACCGAAATTGAATGTGTAGCAGACGCCAACGGCGGGCGATGGGGTGCGGTAAGGTGTTGTCACTCCAGGTGCTGTAGACCGGCTGCCAGAGAGGGATCTAGATTAGATTCTGATTCGATATTTGGTGGGCGGAAAGTGTGTCTGGATGCGGCGATAATTACGATGCTGACTTCATCACCGAAGTGGGGAGGATCTGCATTTGAAGTGATTGAATTTTATCGGTGAGTTGAGAGAATACGTTTGAGACTCGAGAGAAGGGGCTTAAGTGGCTCAGCAGATTGAGCTGAAATTTTGTTGAAGTAGCAGGATGTAGGAGGATACACGAGGTATTTCTCACCCGAATTCCGACATGTTATGGAGCCTAATCGATTGAGCTTCTGGGGAAGTCAATATCTTCAAGTGCCAGCACAGGGTGTTTTCTTTAAGGGGATTAATTTTTGAATTGGCTTGGAATTGACTGACAACCAATTTGACAGCTCAGAGTTGTAGGAGATAAATAGAACATAAAAAATGGTGGAGAAGGAGTATCGGCAGGACGGCAAATCCTGGTCAGAAGTGACTATCCTGACCCAAGACAGAGTCTCGTGTAGGGAACTGGAAAGACCAAGCGGAAAGAAGATGTGTCCACTCATCCAGATTTGAGGTTTTTTTTTACAAAGGACAGGTTTCCTTAGAAAACACCGCCAAAGCTTCAAGAAAGTCTCTAGATAATGACTCCCAATCTCACCGTTCAGAGTCGGCATTAGAAGCATGTCTACCTCAGAAGACGACTGGATGACGCAGTTGGTTAACTGCCTGTCCCAAGTTCGAATCCCAGTGAAATCGAATCTGGTCGTCACCATTTGCCGTTGGAATCAAATTAACGGCACTGGAGTAGGTTGCTACCTGGCAGTACAATGGACCAGTTTTGAGTCTGGGTGCTCCAGAGGCGTTTCAAAAATCCACCGAAAAAAATGTCTACTTCGGACTGTTGCGCCAAAATTATTATTATTGTTAGTCCGGTGGTCAAAAAAAGGAGAACCTCTAAAATGCGCCAACTATAGAGGCATCAGTCTTCTGAACATTGCATATAAGATCTTATCTGCCGTGTTGTGTGAACGCCTAAAGCCATTCGTCAACAACCTGGTCGGTCCATACCAGTGTGGCTTTAGGCCAGGAAAATCCACCATCGACCAAATATTCACGCTGCGGCAAATCTTGGAAAAAACCCAGGAACAACTAATCGATACCCACCACCTTTTCATCAGTTTTAAGGCCACGTATGACAGCATCTATAGAGACGAGCTATACAGAGCAATGTCTAGTTTTGGCATCCCTACCAAACTCGTCCGTTTGTGTAGGATGACGATGGAGAATGCACGCTGCGCCATCAAGACCTAACCGAGACCTTTGATGTCAAAAAACGATTCAGACAAGGCGACGCGCTGTCATGCGACTTCTTCAACATCATACTTGAAAGAATTGTGGAAAACTCGCACGCCAACACCGGAGGCACAATCTTTCAGAAGTCCGTCCAACTACTCGCATATGCCGACGATATTGACATAATCGGAAGAAAACAGCGTGATGTCAATGGCACTTTTGTGAGTATTGCGACGGAGGCCGCGAAGATGGGTTTAACGGTAAATGAGGGCAAGACCAAGTATATGCTGTCAACCAGAAAGGACACCCAACACCGACGTCTCGGACAGAACGTCACAGCAGACAGATATAACTTTGAGGTAGTCAAAGACTTTGTCTACCTAGGCACCGCTATTAATTTAGACATGGACACCAGCGCTGAAATCAAACGAAGAATAACTCTTGCTAATCGCTGCTTCTTTGGGCTAAGAAAGCAATTGATAAACAAAGCCCTCTCTCGAACAACCAAGGTAACCCTGTACAAGACCTAAATCGTCCCAGTCCTGCTATATGGCCCAGAAGCGTGGACTTTCTCAAAAGCGGATGAGGTTGCTCTTGGTTGCTTCGAGAGGAAAATTCTTCGGGTGATTTTCGGTCCCGTCTGCATAGAGGGTGAGTGGAGGAGAAGATATAACAACGAACTGTACGAGCTGTTCAGCGACATAGACTTAGCCAGAAGGGTGAAGATCCAACGATTGAGATGGCTAGGTCATGTAGAGCGAATGGGAACCAATGCTCCGGCCCGGAAAGTCTTCGAATTCACAACCGAGGGACGGCACAGTAGAGGAAGACCGCGACTCAGGTGGCGCAGGCAAGTGGAAAGGGACCTCAACCAACAAAGATCGAGCTGGCTAGAGACGCTTGTTGGTTTATCTAAAGTTGCGAGAAGTTTTCATTCGCAATTAGAAAGACCGGTAATTCGGTCGAGAAGGACAAATCGACTGGGGCCCATTCTCAATCAAACGACTCGAGGACCACGACCGGTTCTCCAAACTAATCAGTCACCCCATTCGGTCGAGATCGCGCTGGAGACCAGGAAACAACTGTCTTCCACGCAGTCGAGATGGACAAAGTCTCTGTCTACCACCGCAGTCACCAGACTCCATAGTTGTAAACAAGCAAAATCAAAAAAAGTAACAAAACTCCACAGTCCATCACTGTCAAAGGACAATCAACATCAGAAACGAGTGCATTCTTCCCTCTTCGTTATTCGCAAGGAATGCGTTTAATTGTGCACCATGCAAAGGAATTTTTAATGAAGACGCCGGGAAATGCTTCAGAAACAAAGGAAAACAACCCCAAACTAATTAAAGCGCAAAAAGAACGCGCGAAGAAAGAAGTGGCAAACGGGGAAAGCGCCTGCGGATAAGCAGAAATTAAATCATGCAATAAACTCAAAACAAAGTTTATCAAAATAACAATTTCAAAAACTTCTCAATTAACCTGACACCACTTTCAGAAACAACCCCCTCAGAGAGAAGGAACTCATGAAGAAGGTTCTCATTCATCCGTCGACTGGGTGGCACTCAGGACTATAGCAAGACTCTGACAGAAACCTCTGAGTAGCCAGTCATCTAACGAGGCTGATGGACATCGGCCTCCTTAGCGTAGAATACCGCTAAGGAGGACAATGTCCATCAGTTTTCTGTGTCCTGGAAGTGTCCTGGAAGGCATTTGTAAATTAGGAGTGACAATGAGACTCAACTGACAAGTCGGTTAACTATCGCGTTCTGGAAGTGAATGCTCATCACCTATCGCTACTGAATTGAAATTACGCTGCTCATCGTGAGTAATAGTGCGACTGGACCTGGTTGGACGCAGTGCCCTTCAACTCCACAGCGGTCACATCAAAGACACTCCATATGTGGATCGGTTATCGTACCGGGCACTCAATAATTTTTGATGAGCCTGCATTCCTTCCTGGAGGCACTTGTCTTCTGGGTTCAGTTGTCATCACACGCTAACTGGTGATCCCAAACTTGTGTCCAAATGATGGATTAACCCCCAAAATATTCTTGTTCTACAAGCGTCCAAGTTCAAGTGATGAATTGAGTCCCAAACATAAACGTGTGGCCTTTTTTTCATCGATGCTACTCACGAGTAGATGGCAGCACCATCGGCCTCAACTTCATCGCCACTAGCGCCACTGTGGAGTATTGCAGTTACCCCTAACCCTTCGTTCAAATCTTGTAATTATTCCTTTTCATTTAGGCAGCTAGCTAAAGATCGAGGTGGCTGGAGACGCTTGTTGGTTGAGGTCCAAGTCCACCCCCGACTGTAGCCCTAAGCCATAGCGGTCCTCAAAGCCAATATAACGCATGCCAGCGGTCAAATTCAACCTGATTTATGCGCCAGAGTCGTGGAAAATTAGATATCTTGGATGCGTGTCACCCAGAGGAGCCACGACAGACATTTGAACGATGTTAAATTCCATACACAATGGCATCAATAGGCCTTTCAAACAAATAAAAAATTTCGATGATATTCTACACATATTTTGTTTCATTTAAATTCAAAGATAGGAAGCGCTTAATGAAATGCATCCATACACATACAACAACTGGCGCCATCTCTCTATCATCAGTCACAACCAATGGTTTCGATCTTTGCTAAAACGACGAGAGTCACGTTTCACTTTTCAATTCTCACGATTCCGTTTCAATTTTTAAAACTTACGGTACAAGTACAATTATGTCATCATTCACCGACCACCCAAGCGAATCCTGAGCAAAATCAACTCCCTCTCCCGCTCAAAAGGAGTGCGATGGCTGCTCATAAATTTCATATCCTCACTGATGCGGCACGTCTCCGTGCTGAGAGCGTGCCACCACGTTCCACCATCAAATAGCAGCCAATTTGCAGAAAGGAGTACGAGTGCTATGAGAATGCTCAAACGAATGAAACCCACCTCTGTGGTAACTGCAACAACATTTTAAACCACTTTGTGCCACTGCACCTGGGTGGCGGCGCGCTGAAAGAGTGAAAGGAGTATCCTTTGCCGCTTCTACCTGCCACCGTTAGTAAACACTGCGTCGAGATTCCAGCGCGTACACCTCCACAGTGCCGGAACTAATGCAACGAACGAACGGATTCCTGGCTACAAATTCGCAAAGGGAAAACTTTTAATTGTTCGCTGACTTGTTTCACTGTTCCTCCGCTTCTTTGGTCCTTTGCTCCTTTGCCCCTTTGGTCCTTTGCTCCTCCGCTCCACTGCGACTGGTGCTTTTTAATCGGCCATAGAGGGGGTGAGTGAGAGCGAGAGTTAATGCGAATTTTTGCCTTTCATCCGCACGCCAGAGGGCAGGACGCGCTGGCATCTAGCTAGCGGGCCGCACTCCTCGGAGTCCTATTTGCTGGCATTTGTCGTAATGATGGAATTATTCACTACGGGGCCGATTTGATGGTGGATAGCGAGCGAGCGAGCGAGTGAGTGGGCCCGGAAGATGTTTACCTTTGTTTGGGTGTCCTTTGGCGTGTCCTTTACTGTTTCAGTCTTCATTTCAACCGAAAAGGGACGCTAACGTGATCTTTTCATCCCTTTTTCTGGCCACGCTCCTCGTTTGTGTGTCCTTTTGGGGGAACATCCGACCGCTGCCGCTGGACGAGGTTAATTCGGTGTTAATGCGGATTCTGGATACAGAACCAGAACAATGCAGTGACGCGGAGGTGCTGTGCCTCGGGCGGAGGAGGGGGATTTCATTTGTAAATCAGCACTTCGGTGTCCGTTTGGCTGTGTGCGTCTGAGGGAATTAATGTGCCAATAAATTGCTGCTCCTTTCAGGACTCGTAGGTACTTTCGTTGCGAGCATGATTAATGTGGGTCAACCCGAGCGCCGGCCGTGGGTGGGGGGAGGGATTCATTAATTTTTGCCAGCCCTTTAAAAGGGTTGAGTCGGTCAGCGGGGCTGGGGGGACGTGGGGGTGACGGTGATTATTGTTTTAATTAAAAGTACTTCCTTCCATTCCAGCAGAGATCGAGGGTATTATTTGCTGTCAAGTAGGGAAGATGTAAATTAGGGGAAAGGACATTGTGCCTTTGGCGGGAGTTTCTAACCCTCCAAATGGAACTGCAAACTGAATCCCCTCGGGGGCGGGAGGGGGCTGCATGGACCGAAGTTGTTCCCCTGAGTGAAGACAGCTCGGGTGTGGGTCGCTTGACCTTCATCGGCGGTGCTCCCTGGGTTCCCGAGTTCATTTCAAATGTCGTGTGGCCAGTTTTTGGAATTAATTATGAATTAAGCTAAGGGACTGTGGGTTTTGAGTGTTGGGACTGTCGTGTGTGTGTCAACCACGTGGATGATTACGGCAATCGTTAGGTTCCTGAGTGGACAGTTTTTGTTCAGTCGGTGTGAGTATTGACACACAATGTGCTGACAGGTGTTCTTTTGCTGATTGAGGAGTGACCATTGAGTGAGTAGAAGTCTTTAAAGTTGAGGACATTAAAAGGTCAAGGATAACTACTTGCTCATCACTCTTGGACAGTCAATCTTTGCGGAATCACTCTGTGTAGTCACTTAGTTTTGACAGTTCTTTTCATTAGGTCTAAAATGGCGACCAAGTCAACTGTCTATCGGGAATAATTATGGGAGAGAACGTCTTTAGATGCAGTGATTTTCAACTGCACACCGGTTAGATTAAAGGCATGGATCAGTTATAGCACCAGCTACTCCTTTTTTATAGACTTGCATTTCCTCCTCAAGGTACCGAGAGGGTTTGACGTTCAACTTCTTAATTTTTTTTTAAATTTTTGAAACTACTGGAGCACTCAGACTCAAAACTGAGCCATTGTACTGCCAGGTAGCAACCTACTCCAGTACAGTTAATTTGATCCCAACGGCAAATGGTGACTGGACCAGATTGGATTTCACTGGGGTTCGAACCTGGGACCCCTTCTAACTTGAAGAAGGCACTTAACTAACAGCGCCATCTAGTCGCCTAAAAAAACTATATTTTAGTGGAGATACGACGTAGAAACCGGATAAAACCGTATTAACTTTGCTTTCACTGGGATTCGACCCTTGGACCCCTCTAACTTGGGGCAAGCACTTAACCAACGTCTACATCCTGGAGAGTCATGCCATCTGCGGTTGTGCTCTCGAGAGGTCCAACCATCGATGGAAACCCTAACCAAGGACGCAGGCAGTCCAAGCGCAGGTTAAGCTCCTGAGAGTACCTCCTCTGATCCTCGCCTAGCAAGTTCATCGGCAATCTTAGCGAATTTAAGCTACCGACCAAATTCAGAGAAGACTTGCATTCCTGAACTATCCTGGAAGTGGTTAAAGGGTTGAGCAAGGCCTTAAGTACGTGGGCGCCGTGGCGTAGTGTGTAGGTGCATCGACTCCTACACCCAATGTTCTTGGTTCGATTCCTGAGAAAAACAGCAAACATTTTTTCACGGCTCCACCTCTTTCGAGTCACTGACAATACTCAAAGAGTGTAACTGTCTAGAAAAAGCTTCTCAATCTCGCCGTTCGGAGTCGGCATTAAACTGTAGGTCCCCTCCACTCGTGAGAGAACAATAGCACGCACAACACGAGTTGGTTGGTGAGAAGCTAGGCCCAGGTCCACCTCGGACTGTAGCGCCGCTATTATTATAGGTGACAGTCACCGGAACGCTGCTTCCAGTCATCAAGACCAAGTTTTCATGCATCCGTGATTAGTTTGTCTTTATACCGAAAGTTTGGTTTCTCTTTCCTTCACGAAACAGGACGCTCGGATTCGAAGACTCTCTTGGTTAAAGCATTGATGTTCATTCACTCGTTGTGACCGAACCAGTTTAGTCTACGGATTTTTGCCTTCCTAACTATGTCCACATCTTTGTACAGCCTATAGAGTTTGTGGATGTGTCTTCTGCTCCATTCGACCGCCTAGAAGGCTCGACCAAATATCAGCAGTAGAATTTTTGTTTCCAAGGTGCCAAGAATCAGCTCTGTAGTTCGGCTTGTCCAAACAACTTGGGTCATAACTTGAGGATTATCGCCCAGCTTTTAGTTCCATATAGCAAGACAGGGGTGGTATAAGGTAAGAGCATAATTTTGGTCCTTCGAGTTTGGAGTTATGACCCAAATTGTTTGGACAAGCCGAACTAGCAGCGATTGCAAAGGGCGATTTTGTGGGTGATCTCCACCAAGATGTCGTTTGTGGAGTTCATGTTTGCACCGAAGTAGACAAAGTCCAAACTCAAAATTGTAGCTGACGATTGTGACGTTTTATCCTAGATGATGTCTGACAGATCAATTTCCATTCGACAACATCTCCTCGTTAACCCTACCACCATTATTTTACGCGTTCTTCAATCGCGGTGAATGCTTCTAAAGTGGCCCGCTGAGAACGCGCGACGCTGTCGATATCATCGCCTTATCCCTGCAGATAGATAAATTTGTAAGAGGTAATGCCTTCCGTGTCTACGCCTTCAATGTCACACGATGAAGGCAAGGGCATCACCTTGCCGAAAACCGATGTATTTTTCAAAGAATTTGAAAGTTGTAGATCCGTACTGTACTGTACATAGCGTATTCTTAAGCGCGGCGCAATAGAAACGGATCAATTTTCCTGGAATCTCCAATTCGGTCAACCAGTCGAACAGTTCCTTGCGAGAAATGCTGTCGTATGCGGTTTTTAAAACGATTTGAAATTCGCTGATCTTGGCGGAGTGTGAAGATTTGGTTTATAGTCGCTTTGTTGGGGCGGAATATTTACCAATTAGTTCTGTACAAAAGGGCTCTAGACATTCTAGACAGATCGCTGGATGGAAGATAAGTTCCATCGAATGAAATGGGATCGCCCTTTTGGGGATGCGACATAATAAGAATAATAATGGCGGCGCCGTGGCCGTTTGGGTTCGTGCGTCGACCCATGCGCATTAGACGAGCTAGGCCCAGGTCCACCTCGGACTGTAGCGCCACCATTATTATTATTATTAATGGCGGTTATTATAATTCTCAGCAACCACTCGTGTTGTGCGTGCTATTGTTCTCTCACGAGTGGAGGAGACCTACAGTTTAATGCCGAACGGCGAGATTGAGAAGCTTTTTCTAGACAGTTATACTCTTTGAGCATTGTCAGTGACTCGAAAGAGGTGGAGCCGTGAAAAAATGTTTGGTATTTTTTTGGGAATCGAACCGAGAACACCGAGCGTAGGAGTCGACGTACCTAGCCACTATGCCACGGCGTCCGGGGATGCGACATATGGAGGTGATAGTCCAGTCATTGGGCATGCTTTCGTCTTCCCAAATTCTACATATGATCTGGTGCATTCTCTCGACCAGAAAACCGTCGCCAGGCTTGAAGAGGTCGAATGGAAGACTATATGAGCCTGCGGCTTTGTTGTTCTTCAGTTTCCTATCACCCTCTCCCGGTTGTACATAGACGAAAGTTTGCTCGGTTCAATAGAGCGTCTTGTGTGATTGTCGATCAGTTCTTCAAGCATTTAAAAAAAAGGAAGAAAGACTTGTAAGGTCATAATGATTTTTCTCTATCTATTTCCCTCTCTCTCACCCGCGCCCTCTCTATTTATAGTTCTCTCCCTCTCTCACCTGATTTCTTTCCCGCTCCCCATCATTTTCCTTTTTCACTCCTTCAATATTTGCCCATCTCTCTTCTTCTCTCTCACTCATCTCTCTCTCTATCTTTCTCTCCATATCTCCCTCTCTAACTGTCCATCTCTCTCTCTATTTCTCTCGCTCCCTTTTTCTCTCTCTTTCTCTCCATATCTCTCTTTCTCTCTATTTCTCTCTCTCTCTCTATCTCTCTATCTCACTCTTATCCTTCCCGCTCACCCTTCATCATCCTTTTTCTCGCTCTATTTTTCCATATCTTTGTCCCCTTCTCTCTCTTCCTTTCTCAACCTCGTTCTCCCTCTTTCTCACTCTCCCTCCATCTCTCCCCTCATTCTCTCTCTCTCGCTCACTTTTCTCCCTCTCGCTGACTTCTCTCTCTCTCTCTCTCGCTCACTTTTTTCTCTCCCTCCCGCTCACTTCTGTCTCTTTCTCATTCTCTCTATCCTTCTCTCTCACTCTCTTGGCTTGGAATTCCGTTCTGTGGATCTTGAGCCAGCCCATTTACATTCGATCCGGCCAGAGTCCGTGACTTTTTCCCCCGACATACCCGTCAATTCGAATCTGTCACAACCTCAGACCCAAAGTACGAGCATTGAACCACATTTGACATCATAACTCACACCCTGTCAACCTCAGTCACCCCAGTCAGTGGATCTCATGATCCAGCCCATCATAAGGATGGAGCCATCAAGTGCATTCCCGTCAAGAGCAAACTCGTTGCCACTTCACGGACTCCTTTCAGCCAACTCTTCCACAACAAATCCCCACTCAGGACGATACAAAATAAACTTGACAGCTGACACAAAAGACAAGCACTCCATCGGCATATGGCATGACACATCGAAAAAAGCTTAAACAAAACTACGACGCCAACCCCTCGCCTGAGAAGGGCGAAGAAAAAACAACGGGGACACATCGCAGGCAAGGGCCGGAATGGAGGAGATAAACTTCGCAAGGAAAACTTTTTTTTGCGGCACAATCACAACAAACGGGAACTTCCCTCAGTCTGAAGTGCGAGCGCACAGTACTCCGTCAGCCGTTAGTTCGGGAAAAGAAAACTTTCTTCTCGACGAGCACATACAATTGGTCTCGTTAACAAAAGAAGTAAACCCAGCGACAGCAGGGGGCGTGTGTGCCTGCGAAGCAGTGTACTGCTGCGACTCGTAGTTTCTTGCATTCCAACGAGAGTTCGTCCTGCGAATCTGAATTCGGGATATTCTCCTTTTTTCTTCCCGGGGTTTTGGGGCAAAAAAAATGAAAGCCACCGTCCTCGGGAGCACAGTTTTTCAGTTCAAAAGAAATTTACATGCTCAGTTCAACTTTTTCCATTCTTGCATTAAAACGAAATTAAAAGCAGTCAGGGGGGGGGAGGTGCAGGGTTTACTTGAAGTCGATGTTACACTTACGGTCTTATGCAAGCGAGGGAGCCCGTCCCACTGGTGTCCTTTCCTGGAGCACCACCACCGACCGCCGGTACCAGTATTGGTTACAAATAAAATGCATTTCCGACCAAAGTGCAATCTATCATCTTCCCCCCCCCCCCCCCGTGGCCCCGGCCGTGTGCAGGCGCGTATGTTTGCTGCCTGCGGGGAGGACATGTGTGGGGAAGAAGAAGAAGTTTTCTGCCGAAAATGTTTGGGGCTTTTTTCCGGAAATTCCATCGGAAAAACTAATCTGAATGTAAACGGATCAATATGGGCCGAGGAGGAGGTAATAACTCCTAACCGCTGCTTGATGTATGCTGCGGCGGAATGCTCGGTCGGGATCGAATGGATTTTCAGGGTAAAACTTTTGCCGAAGTTTGCTTGTGTTGCTGGTTGTTGCTGGCGGGGGTGGGAGAGGAGTGGAGCGCAGGACGTTGAGATATCAATTAAATTTTGATGGAATCTTTTTTGTCTTCTGTAGCGGAATGGACGTTGGCGGGGAATTTCAAAACGGAATGTAAACACGGATCCGAGGCAATGAAATTATGAATATTTGACTCATTCACGAGAAATGTTTGTGTTTCGATCTCCGCTTATCCGCTCGTTTTCTCCGTGGGATTAGGACGGCGCCTTCGTTTGCAATTCAGCAAAGTTGGCTCATCGTAGGTTACTGCATGAGGGGTGTCTTGAGGAATAACTGGCATTGAATTCTATTAATATCTCTCCTCATTCATTATTCGAGATTGCGAGTCATTTGAGGCATGAAATGGTTCATTTCATGGATAAAACTCGTACATTTATGGCTGGGCCGACAGGTGGTTTCATTTTGAAAAGGCTTTAAGGAGAAAACTGTTCGATCAATTTCAACGAATGTCACTACGTTTGAAAGAGTAAAGCTTCCAATGAACCCTGAGCTTGGACAACACAAGACAGAAGACATCCACGATTGAGATGGCGCACGCAATTTGAGAGGCACCTCAACAAGCTTTGTGTATGAACCTGGAGACAGCTGCTAGCTTAAGTAAGCTGAAGTAAGCCATCTAGCCATCAAGGGAATTTTCGGCAAATCCTGGGGTCTATCACCAATAAGATCAGGCCCCTTCTCTCCTATGCATCGGTCGTTTGGTTGAATAAGCTTTCGCGTAAATACGTAACTGCTGCTTTCACCCAGCTTCAAAAACGGGTCTGTCTCGGCTGCATAGGGGCCTTCCCTAGTACACCTGGCTCTGGTCTGCACTGCTGAATCTCCCCCCTAGATATTCACATCACGGGGTGTAATCTCAAGGCCATTTTCCATTTAAAACTAAGTGGTCTATGTTACAACTCGCACTGTAGTTTCAATGACCTCGCGCATCGCATTTCCTTTGACCTCAGTCTTATGGATATGCCGTCTGACGCACGGACACCTGTACTCCAGCTGCGACGAAAGTTCCAAGTCGACTGGCTCTGGCCAGAATCTGAGCCGGGAAAGGAATGTCGAATCTTCACGGACGGCTCCTAGACCAATGAAGGATCTGGTGCTGGTGCCTTCGTGGAGAGCGACAACTTTTGACTGCACTCCTCGTTAGGTAAATTTGCGTCGGTTATGCAAGCGGAAACCTGTGCTATCCTAATGGCCACGAACTATATTGTGAAGAATAGGTGCAAGGGGCGAAGCATCTGAGTCTGTAGCGACCGCCAAGCTGGGCTTAAGGCCGTGCTCAACCCTTTAACCTCTTCCAGCATAGTTCAGGAATGCAAGGATGGCGCAGTTGGTTAAGTGCCTGCACCAAGTTAGAGGGGTCCCAGGTTCGAGTCCCAGTGAAATCAAATCTGGTCCAGTCACCATTTGCCGTTGGGCTCAAATTAACCGCACTGGAGTAGGTTGCTACCTGGCAGTACAATAGACCACTTTTGCGTCTGAGTGCTCCAGTGTCGTCTTTCAAAAAACCGAACGAACTCCGACGAAAAAAAATAGCTCTATAAGAACTCTGAGCCTGTGAGATGTCACAAAAGCCGTCCACGTTTAAGGTGGCGCACATAAGTGGCGAAGGAATTCAACCAACTTGGTGTGAGAAACTAGAAATATCTGGCAAAAGACCGCGTAATTAGAGAAGTTGCTCATCGCGCCCATCCCAGACTGTCACGCCATTCAAAGAAGAAGAATGACGCTCAGTAACTCTACCATGTTTTGTGCTGAACGACTCGTTGAAGGATGTCGAGAGTGCGAAAGATCACTAAGGTAGGTAGGTAGCTAAGTGGGTAGACGGGCGTAAGCCACGGCTCACTTAGGTCCTTGAGGACCCATTGTGATGCCCAAATTGGGGATTAATGTCCCTTTATAATCCTTGCCGCACTCATGGTCATTCGTTGTGCCAAAGCCATTCAGATTTCCTTATGAACCTCCAAAGAGATCTTAGAGGTTTATTTGAAATTTCCTGTAAGTCTTGGAAGAAAAATCCTTCCAGTCTTCTAACTGACAAAGACTAGGGCAGTGACAGAGGTAGTGAGGAGTGTCCTCTCGTTCCTCCTCATCACCGCAACCTCTACAAATGTTGTCGTTGGAGAGTCCCACTTTCATGGCGTGGTTTCTAAGATGATTATGGCCAGTGAGAGCTCCAACCACCATCCACCTCCAAACACTCTTTGTCGCACTGAAGGATTATGTCGGTTTTTGCTCGATCGTATCTGGGCCATAATGCTTTAGAAGTCACACATGTAGACAGACCACTAACTGATCCAGATTCCGTGAATACTTGAATCAACCTCTCCACGCTTTCTGTTGCCAACCTCCCTGAACTGTCGTCTGTCATGCGCTCGTTTCCCGTTGGCATCACTTTACCCCGCAAAATTCAAATCTGCCATGCATTTTGGGACACCCTTTATTCCTCCCAAACAAATCTCACTTTAAGACAATCAAGAGATTTTCCAGTAAAAAAAAATAGTACGTATACGCCACAGTTGTTTATTCATCGTTAAAAAATGTTACGTATAAGCCCGAGTGATGCATTTTTTTGCATTTAAACGAGATTATTCGAATCTACATCTCTGTGGTCTTGATGGCTAGAAAGTGAATGTCATCTTGCCGTGGCTGCTGATGAGCAGAACCAGTGTCGTCGACAGTATCTCGTCCACTGTGATACCCACAGTCGGACTACTACCACTGATCGACCGCTCCAATGATAGTGCCATTAATTTGATCCCAACTAACTTACTAACGTATTAAATTAGCAGCATGCAGACCCTCGACTATGAAACATAACTGATGCATGCAGCACTAACGCATAACAACGTTGCATCACAGACATCATTTTAAGAAAACGTAAATTCCGAAAATTGGGATGCAGCTGTTGTAAAAAAAAGCTTAATGGATCTTTATCAAGTGTGAAAGCAAATGGCATCCGCATGCACAAGCCACCATCAGTTCTCGAAGCCAATTTTTCAGCAAAAGAAGATTGTATTCATCCATTGTTACCACAAGTCTCGTCATCCTCCTCCACAATCTCTTTGAATCAAGTCGACAATTTGAATATCCTTCATCTCCAATCAGCCACAATTTGGCAATATGGTCTCGTCCCGTCAGGAAAACGTGCGCCTCTCCATCGATGTCACGTTTCTGTTACGTGGAGCATAAATCTCCTCGAAACTTTTGAAAACTTGTCAAAATTTGCCCCCGACCACAACTGTGTCATCAGCTGCCGTCAGTTCCAGTTGCGGTTACGTTTAACGTCAACAAAACATGTGTTGCGACTCAAGTCGTCCCAATCTAACTGGCCCATGCTGCTCTAACTGCCTCCATTGTCATTCCCCCGCAGACAATGAATCAATTCCGCTGCTGCCCCCTCCAGCAGCAACGCCCACATCAAGTGGCTTCTCATTTGCCCGACAATTGATTCACTGCACTCGCTTTGATTTCCGTATCACGTTACATCTGTAAAACGTCACCACCCCGCCCCCACCCCATCAATAAACGATCCCGTTCATCAGCCGACCGCAGCACACACAACACACAATACAACCGATTGCCCGCGCCGCCGTCCTCAGTTCAACTGTCAACCGCATCGAAATTAATCGAAAGCGCTAGAGAGGAAGACCGTCGCTGCCGGACAACGGAACGCGCGAGATTCACCTCAACTGCGTTGCACTATGTCAGCCGCAGCCTCGGGCCGGCACACAAAAACTCGGAAACATCATCACCGGGACCGCAACATCTATTTTTCTGCAGACATCCCCAGCAACAAAAAAAGCTAAGCGATGTCCCTGTCAGTCAGTCTGTGTCCCACTTCGGCAGTCTATTGACCGCAGTAAATAGCGACTGTCACCGGCACTCGGTGCCATCCGTTTGAACTTGCAGCGCGCCTATAAACCACCCGTTCTCCTCCTGATTTATAATCTCTCTCTCCCGTCGGTCGGATGTGCGGCAAGAAAAATGTATTCACGACTGCCCCTGCACCACTCCGTATTTACGGCGACAATCTGTGTCAATTATGAGAACGGCGGACGTGTGTGTCTGGTCCCCTTCTCTTCTTACACCGCTGGAATGTGTTTACCTGGTCAATAAAATTTTATGTGCTCCGCCGCAACATGTGTAGTTAATGACCAGCAAGCACAGCCATTGAATCAGGTTTGTAACGGTGTCAGGGGGATGGGCGCGATGGGCGCGTGGGGCGAGCAGAGAACGGAAATTGGAGCGTAAAGTACATTAAACCGCAGGGCAGTGTAAAAATCCGAAGCTCTTCTGCACCCCGGGGGGAAGCCATAAAATCACAAATTTATAGGGATGCACGTGCACCGGGCCGGGGGTGGGTGCCGGTGTGTGTCTGTGTGTCAACCCCGTGCCTGCAAATGAGGCCCCATAAAGAGGTGCGAATGCTGGTGCTGCCACGGCTGCTGGAGCTACTTACACAGGATGTTCCCGAAAGCCACGGCATGACCGTGCAATATGTCGATGGTCGGTGGTCGGTGGTTGGTCTTATTACCCGGCTCTCGCTGAGGTTGCGGACTATTCCGTCCGGTTGGCGCTTTTCTTACGGTTTAACACAGTAAGCGTGAGCACGGGTGGTGGGTGGGTGAGTGGATGGGTGAATTCAAATAAACGCTCCTCTCCCGGGAGTCCATAAATCGCCACTAAACGGAAAACAGTTGGCGGTTTCACTTGGCGAAAGCAGGACCCGGTATCCGGTTAAGTGGACCGGGGGACCCGGAAGACACGGAAGGCGGGTGTGTGAGAATAACGATTTATGAGGGGCAATATAAAAAATCTGTGGGATAAGAAACGCTGCTGACACTGTCATAATCTGTCAAACGAGAAGGTTCATGCGATATGTAGCCGCTTTTGGGTGGCGCCCAACGCTCGGCCGGAGGAGTGGACTCACGATTATCCTTGACTCGAGTGCTGGGAGGGGTGGGCGTGTGGGGACACTTTAATGCGGTTATATGAGGAGAGATCTTTAGGGCGAACGATTATGGTCATGTTCGGGGTTGGTCCAAGCGGTTCGACATTATGAAAGTGACTTTGTGGTAAAATGAGACTTTAACTTCTTGGCTTGGAGCTTTGCTTCGGTGGCAGGGCACCGTTCTTCAGTGCAGGTGGGTGGAAGAGGGAAGACAGATGTGGGCATCCGGCTGGAGAGGGATACGAAATCCTTAAGCGAAATGTTTTTGAAGGTCCATGGTAATCAGTAGTAAATGGAGCTCTTAAGGCTTTGGGATTAATGTGCAAAGACGTTTATGTAGATCTTACACTGATGAGGGACATGAGGCGGATGCGAAATGTGTCTATCCGATGACGAACGGCTATGGTTCAACCCCATCAATTCGCTTCATACATTCTTTCTTAAATAAGCTTCTAAATTTTGACAGAAAGATGCTGACATTTTCTTTTTCTGTCAAAATTCTTGTTCTTCGGATGGCATTGCACTCGCGGTTGACCTGAGACCAGCATCTGCAGCAATTATTCGTATTGTCTTACGAGTGAAAGGGACCCACAGTTTGATGCCGTCCCCGAACGTTGAAGTTTTGAAAAGCTTTTTAACAGCTTTTTGAGAGCTTTACTCTCTGAGGAATTTCAGTGACTCGAGAAAGATGATGCTGCGAACATGAAAGTTGTTGCGTCCGGAGTCGAACCTTGAACTTTTCGCATAGGAGTCCATGCACTTACTCACTCTGCAATGGGCAGTCATATTTGTCAGCAATCCTTCATTTTGAATGACAAATCTTCGAGAAATGAGGTTTCACTTGACATATGGGATAAAGCGACTGATGTGATTCTCAAGTCAGTTGAGCTGCTGCCGATAATTTTATCGGTTGAGGGCAGGGCCTGAGCATACAGGGCAAAGTTGTTGATTGCTCCTAACCTGGTAGGATGCCAGCATTGATCCCTGTAATGACACACGGCTTCCACGCGTCGTCCCTTGGATAGGATCTACAGCAACCGTTAAAAGGTGAACCAATGTTGCAGCGAACATCCTGGTTAAAAATAGAATGGCAGTTGGGCTGAAGGCTAACAAGCCACCCCCATGTAAAAACGATATTTTGATGGAAGAGCTAAGGAAGGAAAATTAGCTGCAAAGACGTTTATGTAGATCTTACGTCAGATATATGAACGGACTGTCAACGATGATGTGGCGCGAAAAAGGAATACGATTTGCGAGTGTGTTTCTGGAATGTAAGTACATAATACACTTCTCAAGTAGCTCACCAAGAGTATCCTCACGCAGTACAAAGACGGATATTATTGCGCGAGGCTTTAAACAGTTGCTCCAATGTTCACATTGGCATGATGATTCGTCGTGCGAAAGTTAAACGTCATCGCTTTAAGAGTGGCCCTCTTCGAAACTGTGAGAATATACCGACCCCCAGGGAATGGTGGATCTATTCAAGCAGTTGCTTAATGAGCGCAACCAGGAGAGAGTTATAGGAATGAAGAAATCTTATCTCCAGCCGATGAAATAGTTCTCCCACCTGATATTGAAGAAGCGCCGGCACAGCTATCGAAAAGCTGATGAACAACAAAGCCGCAGGCTCAGATGGTTTCCCGTCATAACTCTTTAAGGCTGGTGGCCATGTTCTGGTAGGAAGCATGCACCCAACCATCTGTAGAATTTGGAAGGACGAAAGCATGTCCGACGACTGGAATATCAGCTACATATACCCCATCCGCAAAAAATGCCGATCCTGCATCATGCAACAACTTTCGAGGTCCCATTTCCCTGCTCAATGTCGCGTACAAGATCCTTGATCACTGTGTGAATGTCTTAAGCCCTTTGGTACCGCACTAATCGGCACGTACCAGTGTGGCATTCGACCCGGTAAATTGACTTTAGACCAAATTTTCACACTCCACCAAATTCTGAGACAGACCTGTGCCTCAAATTGATGCGCACCACCTCTTCATCGATTTTAAGGCCGCATAGGACAGCATTTATCGCAAGGAACTAGTCGATGCGATGGTCGGATTCGGGACCCCGGGAAAATTGATTCGGCTGTATCGCGCCACGCTAAAATATACAATAATATGATGGAGTTTGGGGGGCAAAAGTGATTTCTCCAGACGAGATCTTAGTGGAGATCCGACGTAGAATCTTCCTTGGCAACCGCTGATACTTCCCTTTGTGGAAACAACTGGAGTCTTAGCAAAACCCTAATCCTACCCGTCTTGCTATATGGAGCCGAAAGCTGGACAATAAGTAGGACTGCAGAGTAGAACTCTTAGTGTCTTCGATAGAAAAATTCTAGGTCGTTTTTTTCGGAGGAATGTTGTCGTGTTGGGTTTTCTTGACTTATGGTCGATGTCATTCAGTCGTGCTTGTCTAAGATCTGGCCATCCTTCCGATGCAAACCGGGACTCCTCTCTTGACTTCTAACATAACGCCCGAAACAAGTTTTATGCCTGAAACACAATACAGCGTTGGTGCTAACGTCGAGAGATGTTTAACTTCCAACACAAGCGATACAATGGCACAGCACGAAGCTATCGATTTTTTTTTTCGGAGGATTTTTGAAGTGCCACTGGAGCACCAAGACTCAAAACTGGTACATTGTACTGCCAGGTAGCAACCTACTCCAGCGCAGTTAATGTGATCCCAACGGCAAATGGTGACTGGACCAAATTCGATTTCACTGGAATTCGAACCTGGGACGCTTCGAACTTAGAGCAGGCACTTAACCAACTGCCCCGTCCAGTCGTCAGATATTTGGTCCTACCTGCGAGGAAGGCGAATGGAGGAGAAGACACAACCGCGAACACGAATATGGATATAGTCCGGAAGGCAAAAACCCATCGAAAAAACTGGCTCCGCCACACCGAGTGAACGCCTATGCTTCAGCTAAAAGGGACTTTGAATCAGAGCCTCCTGATTCGAGGAGAAAGACCAAACCCCCAGTATAAACCCCAAGTGATGGCGGATGGGAGAAAACTTCGTCTTGATGACTGAAGGCAGCGTCCTCGGAACTGTCAGCGATGGATGACGGCAGTCGTTGAGGTTCAGCACCACCAAGTGTCGTTCGCCTGATAAGTAAGTGAAGTTTTCACTTCAAATCAATCACTTATCCAGATTCACATGAGTGATTGGGGTGAAGATAGACCCAGCCATGAGATGAGGTTCTTCCTCTTTCTTGGGCGGCACTGAAGACTCGGAGGAATATGAGAATCAAGTTGCAAGCCTCTTCAAGAAGTGCTAGCTATCTGCATTTTTGCAGACCAAGTAAGCTGAGGTTTCCTTTAAGTGTCTCCCTTAAGGTTGCCCTCTGTTGCATTGTCTCACACGCTCGAAGTCGAAGATTGTTTGATTGGAATTGGGTAAGACTTACGCTCTAAATTGTCAAGACACCTTCCGCGGTGAGCCTGTAGAAACCTGGCTTAACTCTAGTCGCAACGTGAATTGGCTTCTCTTCAGTCATCAATGTCATCATCTCCTCTAGTCCCCATCGAGACAATGATCACACGCAGCAGTAATCTCTCGAAATGTCCAAGAATTTCGCTTTTTGTTCAATTTCGTCCGTAAAGAAGGGTGCCAGTCTTTAAACTTGTTGTCTAAACCTTCACAAAAAGTTGTCAATCCTAATTCAACCACATTGGCTTCTTCAACAGCGAGTGCAACTCTCAGTTCATTTTCTATTTCTGTTGCTGAGACTGCCTGTATCCAAACTTATTTTTGCGTCGCTTGAAACCTGGTGTGACTTCATCCAAGTGGCTTGCGTCATTTCCCGGAATCGAACCTCAATCACGGAGTGTCACATTCGAGTCATCTACTAATGTATCATGTCAATGGGTTAATTTGGTCTCTGCACTTTGATGGAATATCAATGAATGAGGTCATCCGCATTGACATTCAGTTCGCTCTGTATGATTATTGGGTTCAATTTATGAACACAACTCGAATGTCAAAAGTCATCCAGAAACGCTTGTTGCCGTCCTTGGCCACTGCCACTGGACCGGAGATGATATTGTCATCAAAACAAAAACTCGGAGACGGATATTGTGGCAATGCATATCCACATTCTGAGTGAAATATGAATATGAACGAGATGCTGTCGACGACACTGGTTCTGCTCATCAGCAGACACGGCAAGATGACATTCACATTCTAGCCATCAAGACCACAGAGATGCAGATTCGAATAATCTCGTTTAAATGCAAAAAAAATCATCGCTCGGGCGTATACGTAACATTTTTTAACGATGAATAAACAACTGTGGCGTATACGTACTATTTTCTTGACTGAAAAATCTCTTGATTGTCTTAAAGTGAGATTTGTTTAGGAGAAATAAAGGGTGTCCCAAAATTTATGCCTGATTTGAATTAGGTTAGGTACGTCTTAAACATGCTTAAGGGTGAAGGGATTAGCACTCCTAGTCAGACGAATATTGCGATTAAATTGTTTAAAGTGAGAAATTGATTGGCTGGTTTCTTTTGTTTTCTTTTTTCCCAGTTGGGGGTTGTTAACTTTGGTGGGGTTAACTTCTTCTTCTTCTTCTTCTTCTTCTTAGGGCGCTACAGTCCGAGATGGACCTGGGCCTCAATCAACATGGCCCTCCAGCCAGCACAATCTCTCGCCAGCTGTCTCCAGTTTCGCACACCAGGCCAGCCGAGGTCCCCCTCGACTTGTGTGGGCCACCTTGTACGTGGACGTCCTGTGTTGCGTTGTCCCACAGGCTCAGAGTCGAAGACTCTTGGCTCGACAATCAGTTTTTGTTAACTTTGTCTACGAATTTTCTCCGAAGAAACCATGCCAACGGATATACATTTGGAGGGACACTCCAGTCTTATCCTCGTATGGGATGACTCCTTTCCATCAGCAGCTCCTTTTTTTACTCTCGTCAGTCAGTCCTTCAACCTCTGGAAACAACAGCTTCAAAAATCCTCTTGAAACATCGTGCCACTTACCATCTCTGATCCCAAGATAATCCTCTCTCAGTCCTTGTGTATCCCATCAAGTCTAGTCAACATTTTTTCAAGGCCATTTTTTTTTGTGAGCCAGCGAAAGCCATACTTCATAACAATTCACCGACAAAATTCAACAGGGGTTTAGGTGGCACACGCCAGACAGTCTCAGGCGCCAGTGTCCCATCGTCCGAAGAAACCAATGAACCATATTCTCTCACAATATCCTCAGCCATGCTGGAGACGACAATGTCCCATGCTCTCTAAAACTTAATTTAAAGTTCCCTTCACTTCTAATATCCATCCCTTCTCTATCTTCTCTTGCAGCTTACACTGTTGCCAGCCAAGAAGACGTCCTGAAACTCAGTCCATCCACCGATAAAGTTGTCCGCTTCACCAACGAGTCCCACATTGTCTTCTGCAACCATCCCGCCGAAACGAAAGTGCACTGGAAATCGCCGAAAGGTGAGATCATGAAGGACGTCAAAGGGCGCATCCACATCGAGGAGAAGAGTCCAGGTTAGTCCCCAGCCCACTCAATTAGTCCCCAATTTATCCCCCACTTCTCACAGAACACTTCGCACTCATCTTTGTCCACATCACCCTCGCCGACAAGGGCATTTGGACCTGCGAAGATGCCGACGGAACCCTAGGCGCCAACAAGACATTCCAACTCATCGTCTATCGTAAGTACCCTCTCATGGCTCCAAGAGCCCACTCATTGACGTCCATTTTTTCAGAGAAAATCTCATTCACCGAGAACGCAACGATGCTGACCGTCAAGGAGGGCCGCAACGCCACAATCCTGTGCGAGGTCAAGGGTGACCCGGAGCCGACTGTCTCCTGGCAGCTGAACGGACGCGCAATCGAATTCTGTACGTATCAGCAAATCCCCCGAACGGGTAATCCCGCGGCGCACTCACATGCACCGATCGGGGACGAGCGAAATTAAAATCGAATCCTAACCTAAAATTGCATGAGTTTCGTCCTTGTTTCCCCCTTTGCAGCCGCCACGTCGAAGTTCCGCAAACTAGCTGATGGATTACTCATCCACAAGGTGACGCAGAACGACACCGGCGAGTATACGTGTAAGGCGTACCAATTCACGCCGGAAATCTCGGACGTTCAGGAGCGGACCGTCCTGATGAAAATCGAACGTGAGTATAATATTTTCGCCGCCTCTTAATGGATGTCCTTGTTTGCGTGCGCGAGTGTGTGTGGGGGGTGTGGGTGTTGTTTTTTCTCCCGCAAGAGAAACTTTTCATTATTCCGTTCGAGTGGGAGAGGCGCTGTGGAGCGAGGGAGGGACTTCGTGACCAGGCGAGCGAGCGAGTGGTGCTGATGCCACCCCTTCGGGCGAGTCGTTGACACCTCAGCAGTTGGCGTCCGGACTGCACGGCGAGGGTCTCTCAAAATTAATTCATTTATCACATCTTCCCCCAGCTGGCCCGTGGAGCATTCGGAATTTGCATGGTGCGAGGGAGGAAGGATTTATTCGGCCACGAAAAGGAGCAGTTTTGAAATGAATGGTCCTTTAATTGCTGCTGCGAAGGACCTATCTCGTGGGGATTATCTGGGAATTAATGATCCAGCTCTCGGGGGCTGCCGAGTTTTGACAGTTTTGTAGCGTGCCGAAGGTACCCCTGACTGATAACATGCACGATTGTTGAATTTATGGTCCTTTTAGGCATCAACATGGCATCCCTTGGCGGGGCGGTAATGGACGTGCTTATCTAGGGGTTTGTTGCTTCGCTCCACTATCGCCTACGCCTCTAAACGGTGCGGTCTTGGGGAAGCTGAACCTTGCGGATGGGTGATTTATTTAAATTGGTCCCCCTGGGGATGGCGCACGAGCTGAGCCGCGAAAAGTATGCCGCGCCACGAATCTTTCAACGGGGACTACTTGTCGAAGAATTAATGACGCGATTGCGGTGTGAGAGGGGGGGAGTTGGAAACTTTCCTCTGACAAGGGTGCCGCTGAGAAAGTCACCACAACTGAAGTGAGTTCAGGGAAAAAAGGTCTTATGAGTGAGGTCTGCGTCCTCCCGCAGCCCATAATGATACATTCAACAAGGCAATTGGGATTTGTATAGAATTAGGAGTGCTTAGTCCATCATTCAGAAGATGAGGCAACGTCAAAGAGCAAAGATTTGCTGGTTGTTGCAATAACTGTTTGTAGCAGACACGAGTAACCCTTGTGTCCCTTGATACGGTGGCAGTCCCCGTGAACCTGAGCACCGACAAAACAGTGTCTACAGCTGGGACAATACGAACTATAGTCAAAACCATACGACTGGATGGCGCAGTCGGTTAAGCGCCTGCCTCAAGTTAGAGGAGTCCCAGGTTCGAATCCCAGTGAAATCGAATCAGGTCCAGTCACCATTTGCCGTTGGGATCAAATTAACGACATTGAAGTAGGTTGCTACCTGGCAGTACAATGGACCAGTTTTGAGTCTGAATGCTCCAGTAGAGTTTCAAAAATTCTCCGAAAAAAAAAAATAGTCGGAACCCGAGTTTTTAAAGGTCCGCTTTAACTACTGCGTGGCAGTGGTTCGCTGATGGTTCAAGTCGAAGACTGTCCTTAAATATGGTCTGCATGACTAAGCCAAACTCAACCCTATCCGCTGTAGCTCATACAAGGTTCTTGAAACAGAAACGAGTGCAAAGAACACACGCAAAAGCTTCTTTCTTGCCTTGAACAAGGATATCCTTTCCGATTTTGAGGGTATTCACCCGTTTACACCATAAATCAGTAATAGTATGAGTTGAAGCATTTAAGGAGTCATCCCTGTCTGCCTGTTAACCGAAGTGAATCTGCGACACTCAAGGATAATTCGGAGTTTGTCTTTCAGATATCACACAACAGACCTCAGTATTAGGTCCCTTTTCGTCCCTATTCCAGAGTATAGCTCCCTGGGCGTTGTCTTTGACTCTAAAGATGCAGTCCGTATTCAAACCACTGTCTCGGACTCGACGTCACTAGCAACGGTAACTACAATGTGTTCATAAAGGCAGACCTAAACGACGAACATGCTCACCGAACTTGCTCGTTTGCGTTATCCCCTACACGGCGAACACATTTGGCGAACATTCATTTCGTGTTGTTTCTTCAAACCGTCAACATGTGTGATAGGGAAGCGCAAGTGGTGAACAGCGATCTAATACACGACGAAAATGCAGCGAGCACGAGCAAATTCGGCGAGCATGTTTGTCGTTTAGGGCTACCTTATACCTGTTCGTATTTTCTAACATACACGATTAAGAGAAAGGAGCCTTTACTTTAATAGGCCAAGCCTCGGTGACTAAGTCTCAATTCCAGTGAACAGCTCTACTTGTACTTCCCCTCAATCTAGAAGACCCGGGTTTAATGGCCTTGTAGTTCAGCCGTGTGACGTAGCCGAGCTGCTTCAGGCTGCGGCCACGCAATGAGCGATGAGCGATTGAGCGACGAGCGATAGAGCGACGCAAAATAACTAAGACACACGAAATCATATGGAGGTGGCCACGTAAGCACTGAGCGATTTGCGATTTTTTTAAGCGACAGAGCCACGTCGCTCTGCAACCAAATCTGTTTTAATTTTTTAATCGATCGCTGAGCGACGAAATAAGAACATAGAGAAACTAAACGTAGAAAGTTTGATCTCAGCTGTTCAAAACCACCCAGTTCTATGGAAGGAAAGTCACAAGGATTATAAAAATAATAGTGTCACCGAAAAGCATTTTTGAAATGATGAGCTTCGTAAAGCAGACAGTTGTTCCAGATCCAACTGAAGGGTATCTGCGACAGACAGAGGCTTATTCATATAAACGCTACTTTAAACTAAAAGACTACGACGAACTGAACTTGAAAATCACATTTTCGCAACTAATCGCTCAGCGATGACACTCAGTAAATGGCCACCCATCGCTCAGACTCGTCGCTCTATCGCACGTCGCTCAATCGCTCATTGCGTGGCCGCAGCCTTAGTCGAAAGATTTTTCCCTTCCAGATATCTTGACGTTGCCAACGAGCACTTTCTCCCAATGGTGGAGTTTGGAGTTTGCCTTCACAGGTGCAGACTGTGATTGTCATATCCATCTTTGCCTTTAAATGTCAAGAAATGATCTTGGAATCTTTTTAGAGAAATTGTCATTCTTCAATGGATATCATCCAGAGTTTTTTAATAGGTACAGCAATTTTTTCTCAATGTAGAAATTCCACTCAAAGTTATGCTAGTGAACATTTTTATCAAGATAAAGTTCACTAACGAGCAACTTTTGAAAATTTTCAGTCGGTAGCCGCAACTTTAAGAGCGCTTACTCCAACCTTCCGTCGTATTGATCGGCCCACCAGACATGCTATGCCATATAGTGGATCAATTGAGTCAATATATTCACTATTGGCTTTTCCTGTCCCAGTGACAAAATGCACCGATCGGAGTATCGAAAATATCACAGACTCCAATCCTTTTTCAATTTCAATTTTCAATTAAATTTATTTTGGTATACAGTAAGACTTAATGATCTTTTATAGTACAATTAAAATCAAATTTAATATACAGTCAGGAACATTCAGTTTCATACGAGTGCAATTTTGAATAATAAACTTGATTTAAATGAAAGCATTGAAAGGAAAAAAACTTTGAATATTTTTTAATTACTTCTTGAAATACTTAGATATTAAATAAAGAAAAAAAAAAATGCATAATTACAATAAAATAAAAAAAAAGATAGAAAGAACAAAAATATAGGAACATTCAATTTCATGCGACATAATTGGCTTTTGGTCCATGTTTGGTTATTCGAACTAATTTGTTTGTCCAGATACTCCCATAAATGTTCGATCGGATTAATATCTGGACTGTGAGGTGTTTCCATCACTTTGCACAGTTATATAATAACCACGTTCGCACTAGCAATGACTTATGCATGGGGTGAATGTCCTGGTAAAAATGGAAAGTGTTTTCTGTCCCCAATTTTTGAGCACTATGAACTATTTTTTTTTCAAATTGCCAAATACATTTCTTTGTTTATATTTCCATCAATAAATTCCAAATTTTCAACTCCTTCATGACTCATGGAACCCCATACCATCATTGACTAACCACCATGCTTAGTACCCGTATGAAACTGAATGTTCCTGACTGTACATACGAATGCCTATATCCAAATTTATCAGACACAGAAAATCTCTTCCACCATATGTAGGTAGGTAGGTGATAGGGTGCCCTTGCGACCGGGTCGCGGTTCACTGAGACCAACAGTTGGGTCCATTGTGCCCAACTGTCTTCAACCATACCCATTGTTCATGCCTGATATGTGTACATTGCTGTTTGTCATTTGAAATGAATGTGAGAGATAACACTCATCTTCGTATCGAGTCGTCGATCGCAGCATGGAATTTATATGTGAAAATGATAATCTTTCAAATTTTTAATCTTTGATATCTCAAAACTTGCACATAAGCCATAAGCCAAAAATCCAAAATAGATAGAGGAGCTGAGGAACAAAATCGATGGCGAAATTGTCAACATTCCAGCCGATGTTTGTGGAAGAGAGTCTTAGAGGACATCTTGAACTTTATTAGGCTTGTTTGCGAAATTCAGGCGCCCAAAAATGTCACATTTGCATTTTTTTAAGAAGGCTCCTGCTTACCGATCCTGCTGCTCGTCAGTTCGGTCAACTGCATCTACGTTCTGATTGAGGGATAGCCACGAAGTCACTCTTACTCCTCCTGTGTCTATAAAATCACAAAATCCGGCATTAACACAATATGTATCTTTTCGAAAAAAAACGTCTTTGTTTTTGTCACTTTCTGTCACCTTTTCGAAGCTGCCACAAGAGAAGTTTCCGGAAAAATGCCTTCAAATGCCGACGATTTCTTCTCAGACGTCAGTTGCCTTCTTGACACAGTGTGCACATTACCCAACTGTCTTGCACAACATTCTCGATATCCCTTCAAACGAGAGGTGTTACATTCTTATTATATCAGGCAGCATCCTGCTTTCGCACATTCTTATCCTTTTCCCTGAAATTCTTTAACTGGCTCCAAGCCCACCTTCTCGCACTTAAACTCATCGCACCCCGGACTTTGCCACAATCTCGGCGACCACAAGGTGCATTCGTCAACAATTTTTAAGGTCTCACTGAAGTGGGGCTTCAAACCTCTTCAAAAGAACGCCTTGCTGTCCTTGAAATGTTGCCCCGTGCACCGCCCAACCCTGCACCCATCTCATGTCATAGCCAATCAAAGGAACACCTTTTCCCATTCCCTCGCAATCTTCTTTGACTTTATTTCACGCAACAGAACCTGTCATCGCCCACCACTCGCATGCTCCGACGCCACCTCCGCTTATAAATAATTCCACATGCCCACCACTTCAAGCGGCGCACTCAATGAAACTTCACCAAACAAACAAAAGCCCCTCCAGCGAGAGCCGCTCCAACTCCTTGGCTCAATTCAAAACTTTAGCTCACCTAATTATCGAAGCACTCTTTTCAACTGCATCCCTCACTCCCCACGATCGCCACCAGCAGCCGCAACGACTTTATCTCTTCAACTTTCTTGGGAAACTTCTAATTGCCTCCATCTGCCTAAGTGAATGCCCCATAGAAGTTACGTTTACCTCGACTAATTTGCAAATTGCATGCATGAGCAGGCACTCCGACACATCACCTGCAGCAACGGGTGAGCGCGCATGTGTGTGTGGGGGCCCTTTGCAACCCCTAATCGTTTTCCTTCGACTCTTCGTGCGCCATTCAACTCCATTCCGAGAGATTAACCACGATTACATACTTCATGCTGTGCACCGCAATAACAATGAAATTTCAATTTTCACAATAAAGCATGACGCCATCCTCGACTCCTGCGGTCGAGGGCACGGCTGCCCCCCCACACACGCAGCCATGCACACTGCCTCAGCGATGCAGCATTCAAATTGCCTGCGCTCTCGAAGATTTGTTGCCTCCCGGGCGGATGGGTGTGGCGTTTACGTGCCTTTGGCGTATCCCTTTAATCCCGTTTTCCAGAGATTTCATCTCGAGGAGATACACCGCAGATGAACAGATGAACTTTCTTGCTCCTCGTTGCGGTGAAAATCCCTCGGATTCCTAAAATCGCACACAGTAGGCAGTCGGCGAATGGCTGCGAGATGCAACTGGGGGTTAATTGCTCGTAAATGACTCGGTTTCCTTCCTCTTCTGCAGATAAGCCCTTCTGGACGCACAAGCACCACCCCGGACAGCAGTACGGATACGTGGGCGGGCGCACGAACATCGTGTGTGAGGCCATCGCTGAGCCCCCAGCCAACTTCACTTGGTACCGGAACAAGAAACGTCTGCACGCCGACAAATACACCATCTACAACGAGCCCTATGTGTCCACCCTGGTGCTGGATATCAAGGACGAGACCGTCTACGATACGTACAAATGCAAGGCTTCCAACAGCCAGGGATCCATTGAACGCTCGACGCAGCTGGAGAAGGGCGTGAAGCCACCACCACCCACTCACCTCCAGCTCCGCGGATTCAACTCGAACACGTTCGACGTCGACGTCGGCTCGGTGCGCACCTCAAGTTCGAAGAATCTGATGGACATCAACGGCTTCCGCATCGAGTACATGACCGACTACGAGTTCAAGGCCGCCGCCGGCAACTGGAGCCACGCCAAGCGAAAGGATTTCCCCTTTGAAGACGGTAAGTAGCCCCTCATCCTCATCGCTGAACACTCTTTCATGTGAGTCCCCTTGCAGGAGCAACCTTCCTGATTGGCAACCTGGAGCACAACACCAGCTACCTCATGCGAGCCGCATCCAAGAATCTCGCCGGCCTCAGCGACTGGACCAAGGTTGAGAAATTCACCACACTCTCGAACGAACCGCCCAGCGGTGCTCCACGCTGCTTAAGCACCTTCACCCTCATCGAGGCCGTGGTCATTTCATTCGCCGCCATCGCCGTCAGCCAAGCATTCGTCCAGCGGCCCATGACCCTCCCCAGAGGGCGACTACTGACACCGCAATCACACGGATTGTGAGGTACCCGCAGTCGACAACAGTTAACATTCCTGTGGCGCACGCCACGCGATGCTTGTGTTTATTAAATTTGTTTGCCTTTGTATACAGTTTTAGGTTCGAGTATCGAAGAAAAACAGAGACGACTATATGAATAAATATACAATTCCATTATACACTAGATGTTATTTAATTAAGGCTCGATCACATCACATCACGTCACACACACCCACAACACACACATTCTCTTCATGTTCACGTTAAGTCTTAAGTTTCGTTAAATTCGTTCAATTTCGACCAGATTCGATCAGTTTCGATCAGATGCCAAAAGAACAAGTAATTCCTACGGGACAAATCTCACTCGACGCTGAGGTTAGCGTTAACGGTTTAGTTTGTTCATTATTTTTGTAAAATATTTAGTTTTTGTAGGTAAGTCTTCTTTGTAACGATACGGTGAAAGAAAATTGTGTTAAGTTTAAGCTAGGACCTATGTAAACGTCTAGGCCTTATGTAGAAAGTCTATAAGCAGTTATTTATAGAGTATATATATATGTATGCGTTCGATTTGACACGCCGAGTGCAGTACTAAAGCGTGTCTGGTTATTTCTCTTATTTAAGTTAAGCCTTGGCTCATGTGTAATGCTTTGATTGTATTCGTATATGCCGTATGTGATTCAGTTTTTGTTTTTGGAATTTTGTGTCAAATTTTGATGAGGGTGACATGTGTCACAGTGACAGTTCTGAGTTCTGAGAGGTTTGAGTTTTGGGTTTGGATAGTTTAGGAATCGATTGACAGGAGCTTTGAAGTTTCGGAAGCAACTATGGATTGCATCACTTTGACAGTGACAGCTGTTGTCTGTTGAGGTATGGGGTCTGTTCGTAAACTCAACTTTTCGCTGAAAAAAATCTTGTCTTTTTAAAAAAATGTCCCTTGTCGTTAAATCTCCAGTTGTGATGAGGATCTTTTGGAGCATCCTTGGACAGTTGTCAGAAATTATTTAGGTTATTTCTATCTTTTCACCTCTCTCTGTCTTCTCTTAGCTAGCTTTAGGCACGACATTTTTTGTTTGCAACTGGTGGTGTGCGAGTGGGAGGACAAGAACCGCCCCGTCCGACGATCTAAGCCGTGCAACCGCAAGCGTGCCGCCGTCCTACTCACCATCACCGTGGCCCAGCCAATCTAGCTTGTAACAAATTATTTATTTAAAATGACAGTCTTTTAGCACTGATTTTCAATTTGGGCAGACAGCGTCCAAGGAACAAAGTCTGAGAAACAAATGCCAAAACATACGATTGACGAATTCAAGAGCGCGTCTGCGCATTGCCATCACGAACAACTGATGTCTGGTTTCGTCTTAACTGTGTTACATGCTTGGTCCAATTTGTGCTCACGTAATCTTGTCAAAACCCTGTCGTGGACCACACCACACAGGTGGTTCCAAAAGATCTCCCAACCCAGCTGGAGTAGGTCCTTCCCCAAAATTCTCCCAAAAAACCCAACAATTTTCCACCAAAAAGTGGACCCCACATCGTCTTTCGTCGGAGAAAACAAGACCCAATGAGCTCCTGTTCGCCAACAAAAAACTCAAGGTTACTAACGAGGGACCGAACAATTTCAACGAACCAAAAAGTTTCCTGCAAACTTTGTCCAGCCCCGGGCAAAAATTGAAATGAAGTTGACTCTATGATCTTAAGTTAAAAAAATCAGTGGATGTCTTAGAAAACACTGACCCTTAACTTTACGCGTTTTTGGGACGTTGGGGACCTTTCTTCCTTTGCCGATCGATTTAATGATGAAGTTAGTTCTCAATACGCCGTCGTAAGTCCAGATATCCACCGAATAGGAAACATTTTTTAAAGATATTTCTAACAGACATTTGCTCTTTAAATGAGGAGGCAACTTGATCCACTACGTCTCAAGTTCTCACCTAAGATCTGATGACAGAAATTAATTTAGACTCGAACCTTTTGTTCATCTTCCCTGTAATATTCTCTGGTTCGGTGTACACCACGTGCTTTCCGCCTCGCCGTCTCCCTCCAAGTGTCGTTGTCGAGGGCAACCGAACAATTCGGTAATTTGGCGTAGGCTACTGCGATATGGTGTACACTACATTCCCTAACACCAATTTTGAGCTCTTTATACCCTGATACCCGGATTACTTCCCGGCTGCCCGGGTACCGTCATTTTTGGGTATTATCTGGGTTCTCAAAAGTTGGGTCCCCGTAAGCTATGAGATACTCGCTATTCTACCGCTTGCGAAAATTTGTTCTTGTCGGTGAACGTTGACGTTCTCGTCATTGAAGCGTCGTCTTTTTCTTGGCGGAACCTCATTTCTGCCGCTCCTCCTGCTACCTAAAACCTAACGGTAGACTGAAAAGAATATTCTCAATCATGTAAATAAACATAAATCCGTCATTAAAGCTGTACATTGTCATTTTTTTCATTCAAATAAGAGCATTCTTTGTTTTTGAGTACCCGCTACCCGATATCAGACAGAGTCGTCAAGTGGGTAACACTTGGCCCTGATATCCGTATACCCGCGAAACGTAGTTGATTGTGAATGGAACACAAACCAGCAGCGGTGACTGAATGCAACCCTGATGTACTCCACCTTTATAGTTGAAAGTTTCCTGACTATAGGCGGACTATACACGACTAGATGGTGCAGTTGGTTAAGTGCATGCCCCAAGTTAGAATGGTCCCAGGTTCGAATCCCAGTGAAATCGAATCTGGTTCAGCCACCATTTATCGTTGAGATCAAATTAACGGCACTGGAGTAGATTGCTACCTGGCAGTACAATGGACCAGTTCTGAGTCTGAGTGCTTCAGTAGTGTTTCAAAAATACTCCGAAAAAAAAAATATGCGGACTGTTATGACTTCTTTGCCTTTACACAACTTTTGCAACGGTTATGATCAAAGACGCTGCACCTGCGAAAGCTAAACCATAAAGCCTCTCGATGAAATATACTGAAAGCCGTTGGTGACATGTCTTTGAAGTCACTGTAAGTTAAGATCGATGGAAGAAGAATGAGTGTCTGTTCGAGTCAATCAAACCGTTCGAGAATTCTTTTAGCTACTCTCTTGTCTACCCCCAGGACGATCCATGTTCGCTCCAGAACATCAGTCGCAGTTTCGACTTATTGCAACATTCTTTACTCAGAAGTAGAATAAAAAAAATACGTCCGAGATCTTCCAAATATTTCACAAGAAGAAAAGCAGACGACATGTCTAGAAACAGGTTCTTATTTTTGCAACATTTTAGTCTTGTTGTCTGCTTCAGTCGGAGTTTTCCAATTATAACCCCTAATTCATAATCGTATTTCATGCGAACTATAATCTCATCCTTTTTAAAATAAATCACAGTGTACGACGTGGCAATACATCCAGAGTTTCTTTTGTGAACTTAGATGAGATCGTTACAAACAATTGGATGATTTTGAAATCCCAACCATGTACGCTTTCTACTTACATACTTACTTAGCGGGCTCCCAACCCGTTAAGGGTCTCTATCTGAGACACGACAGCCTTTCATGCCCTGCGGTCCCGGGCACGCTACTTCCAGTTATCCAGACCAAGCGCTCTTACATCCGCGATAGCTTGGTTCTTGAAACGGACGTTCGGTCTTCCTTTTCTTCTCGAATCTGTGGGCTGTGATTCGGGGATCCTCTTTGCTGGAACATTGTTGTCCATTCGCTCGATATGGCCGAGCCAGTGTAGTCGTCGTTTTTTGGCTTTTTGGACTACATCCACATCTTTGCACAGCTCGTACAGTTCACGGTTGTATCTGCTACGTACGCTTTCATTGAAACGTTAATTGTTTTCTCCCAAAATTCCATTAACCATTCCCCAAAATATGCTTTAAAAAAAACCTTTTACATGCTTCAATTTCCTTTGCAATGAATTTCCTAACCGACAAGCTTACCCAAATCCAATTACAGACCAAAACTTCACCAGTTTCAATTCTCAAACTTATCCGAACTGAATTTGTCACGATTCAATGTTATTTGTTAAAAAAAAACCATCGCTTACAGTCGAAGACATAAAATTAAACTGACATAAAAATAAATATTTGCAAACAATTCAACACCAGAAACTAAACACGTCCTTCACCAAAAACCTATATACTCTAAGCTGAAGCAAAAAAAAAACACAACTGAAAAAAACACTTCTCCCAAAAAAAAACAAATTTTATAAATGTTGCCAAAAAATATGATGTATACAAAAAATTTAAGAAAAACCAAAGTATTTATAGGAATTTTGAAATATAATATAAAAATTCATTCTCGATGTAATTTAAAAACATACCCATACACACACACAATAGAGGTAAACCCCACAAAGCCCCAAAGAACAACAACAACAAATAATAACCAACTGCAACTAATAAAAATTTAGCGAAATGTTATAAAATATTTATATATTATATATAGTATATCGAGTAAAACTGTGTAAAATAAAGAAAAACCAAAAACAGAAGGAAATTTGAAAAAAAAGATCAATTTTTTACAGGGTGTTCATTCAAAAAGAATAAAATGTTTTATATATTAGTCAAATTTTGAACAGAAAAAATAAAAATAACAGATAAATATACTTAGAAAGCGAATTTCAAAAGAACCGCCTAATCTATACAGAAAGGAAAATGAATAATTCGTAAAATAATAAGAAAAGTTCATGTCTTGCCATACTGTAGTTGGATGGATAAAACAAGAGAAGCAAAAGAAAATACTGATAAATAGAAATATACACTGAATACCACGAATATTATTAAACAGAAGACAAGTAATTGTTGAAAGATGTTTTGAATGTATTTTACCGTAAGGAATAGAAAGGGAAACCAAAACAAAAAAATATTATGTACTGTACCTCCTCCTTAAGAAAACTGCTTCACAATGTCAAATCAAATAAAACAAAATGTCATTAAAGTCACCGAGAGGGTTTTATTTCAAAGGGAAATTGAGAAGTTTTCGGGAATGTTTTTACAGTGATTTATTTCTAGAGATTATTTCAATGTCTCAAGGTCTGTACTTTCATATGCAAAGGTACAGTAGACGCTCGATATAGTGAACTAATAAAAACCGGGCCCGTTCACTGCATCAAGGTTGTTCATTGTAACGAGCGACGACGACTGCTTGGAGCAAATTTCATCAAAATGCGTATGTTTTGTATTTTCGCGAACTCTATGAGCTGTACCAGGATGTGGATGTAGTCCGGAAGGCAAAAATCCGTCGACTGCACTGGCTCGTCCACATCGAGCGCATGGACAACAACGCTCCAGCTAAGAGGGTCTTCGAACCCGAGCCTCCTGGTTCGAGAAGGAGAGGAAGACCGAATATCCGGTACAAAGACCAAGTCATCGCGGACGTAAGACAGCTTGGTCTTGATGACTGGAAGCAGTCAATTTCTGGTCACAAGAAGTTCGTTATCATCTCGCGATAGCGAACACCATTCACGGTAACTGCTTGACCGACCTAATTTTCGAAAAAGTACGGCCTGATAACACCGCCAGCCCATAAACCGCACCAAACAGTCCCTCTTTGTGGGTGCACCCAAATGCGGCAATTCTGCTTGTTAACGAATCCACTGAGGTGAAAGTGTGCCTCGTCGCTGAAGATGATTTTCTTTGTAAAGTCACCATTCACTTCTGTCTGTTCAACCATTCGGCATATTGACGACGCTTGAAATGGTCAGTGGGTTTCAGCTCTTGAGTCAATTGAACCTTGTAAATATGTAAATTCAAATCTTTATTCAAAATTCGCATCAGTGATGTTCTTGAGATGTTCAATTGTTGGGCACGATGACGAGTCGAGGTTGACGGCTCTTCTGTTCTTCTGCCACACTATCGCGAACAATAGCAATGTTTTCCGCAGAACGAACTGGGCGAGCATGCACAGGTGTTTTCACATTTCCTACAGATTCGTTTTTCTGAAATTTGCTCACAATTCTACAGATTGTGGACAGACACATTTGGTCGATTAAGCTGACCAAAAAATCACGAAATGCACGAAATGCATTTTGATTTGAACGCCCACTTTCGTAAAAGGCTTCAACAATCTTAACGCGCTGCTCAATTGTGTACCTCTCCATGGTTAAATTTGTCAAACACTGAAACAAACACTTGACGTTAAGGTGTGACTCAGAGTTAACATCGTGCATTATGGTTGGACCACCCTTTAGTAAACATTTTCTGCTGCGTGCATGTGTTCTTCTCCACCATCTCCCACAAAAGTTGTATGCATTTACTCATCGGATTCACGGTTAATGAGATATTTACCAACGCGAACCATAAACCCCACCATGCGTTAATTGTAATCACCGCTCATGATCTGCTCTTGAATTTCCCGGCGCCCATGTCCTGGAGCTCTGTTTGTTAACGAGACCATTTAATTCAAATTTGGACGTCATCGCTCATTATGAAACTGTGAATGAAATCTGAATTGCCAGCGCAATGGTCTCTCTACTCATCCACTCCGTTGTCGTATCGTACTGTATTGGATTTCCCATGTCTCCTATTAATTACGTTTGAAAAGTTATGGCGAGTTAAAAAATTAAAAAAATATGCATCCGCTAATGAATTTATAAACCCGGTGGGTAATTGCCAGCGAATGTGCTTGTTTTAAAGCTGGTCAATTTAGCCAACGTGCGTGCGTGCCTCGTTGTTGATTTTATTGTAGACGCATTCGATGTTTAATGGAGAGTTAGATGCTCCACGGATTGTTGTCAGAAGGTTCATAGGGTGCAAATCTAAATTATTTAGAGGAAATTTTCGACGGTAAGGAAAATATTGATTTTTTATGTTGAATTTTTCGATCAATATTTGGGCCATTATTCGAAATTAGATGGTTTTCGAAAAAGAAATGTAACTTTTAACACAGTCTACATACAAATGCGAGCAATCAAACCAAACGACCAGCCATCTAAACATCAATGGAGAACGCAGCACTTTTATGAAAAGTGTTAATGAAGTTTGTAAACGCACCCCTAAACGATTTTTTATGACATCATTGTAAAGCGAAACTACTCAAGCTATGCAGAGAACGTCAACGAAATCTCCGGGGTAAACACGGTGACTCTCTGCTGGTTACCGGGACACACAGGAGTTCAAGGAAACGAGAGAGCGGACGTGTTGGCAAAGGAGGGCTCAGAGTTAGATAAATCTCTAGCACTAGCTTATGGCAATATGCCGCAAAGTTTCCTAAGGAAGGAAATAGAGGACGAAGCCTTAGAAAGAGCAAATGCGCGATGGCTGAATCTGGGCATTGGGTCAACGACGAGAGCCCTATGGCCGATGTTGAGCAGGGGGAAATCATTATCAATCAATTAGCCTAAGTCACAAGGATATACGGACCATGGTGGGAGTTCTCATCGGACTTTGTACGATAGACACCTATGCCAAGAAGGTTAGGTATCCCCCATATCCCGACTACTGTAGAAGTTGAAGGGACGAGGAGGAAATAGAGTCCGTTCGCCACCTGCTATGTAATTGTCCAGCCCTACGGGGAAGGAGACTGCTAACTCTAGGCAGTAACTTCTTCGACGAGCTGGAGGATCTGGAATAAATAGAGCTGAAGCACCTCCTGAGTATATACAACAATTTACAACCCAACACACACTCAGGGCACAATGGATCCAGCTGTTGGTTTTAATGAACCGTGACAAATTGTGTGGACGTAGTGAAAAGTTGATCCCAAGGAGGAAAACGTGCGTTTAGAAAGTCTCTAACAGTAGTCGACAAAGTATATTCCACACGTACTCTTTCATTCATTTAAGCATAATTGTGGTTTTTTTATGAAACAGAGTTTCAAACTTTTTATTCTCCTGGGTCTGTTTGCAAGCAAATAACGGCAGTAATCCTTCTGTAACTCGAGCTTTCGAAAGACATAAAAAAAATAAAAAAAAAATAATCACCCTCCGTAAAGTGTGTTTCTTTTGGACAACCAAAATTCATCCTTCGGACATCGTTAAAAATCACTTACCGCCACAACAGCAGCCTCGTTATCTTCGTTTCTCTGCAAGGACGCTCCGAAACCATGGTCGCCCATCGCCAAAAAATGTGTTAATCCAATCTCTCTCAGCTCAGGCCCAAAATGAAATAAATTCATCAAAAATTTTGTAAAATTTTATGACAATATTTCGCCCTTTCACGATAAGACAACCGAATTTTATGGTCCAATTCAAAGCCATCAAACAGTTTACAACCCACGAACACCCCCTGTGTGATGAAACCAGCAGAGAATTCGATAACCATTCGAAATTAATCAACTCAACTGCGAATGACAGCCACGTGAAAGAGATACGTCGATACACGTAAACAACCACCGCCGGCAGATACCCACCCCCCTCGGGCCAAAGTGTGAAGCTAATGTGTGCACATTTTGTGGATGTAATCGCTGAAACCGGTCCCTGATGGCAATTGCTAATTGGTCCATTCACGACTAAGCGATTCGATCTCGACGACGAAACTTTCACATGAACCCCGAGTGACACAGTCAGCCAGACACCCCAGGACGACTCTCTCGAAAGTGATGGAACACTTAAACTGCTACAAATGGCAACCGATTCGGAAGCATAAACATCAAGATTATCCACAATTTGGACTGTCTCCAGCCATCCGGCGTGCACGAGGCATGCCCTCATCAATTCACCACAGAATCCTTCTGCCGCTTCGTCCAATTAAACCCGAAAATGGGTCAAATAAGCCCTCGTCCGAGAGAGAGAGAGATGAGGTTGTTCCTTAAATAATGAATGAAACAGGAAAATTCTTAACAAAGCGCCGGCAAGTTGAGATATTTCACTTCACTTCCTCGCCTTCGGTCTCCCGCTCCTCAAACAAATTCATTTCCATTCCATTCTGCTACAGGAAACCGGGCCCAATTGAAAGCCAGCCAGGCGCGGAGGAGCCACCGGAGGACCGGAAAAGAAATGAATTGCAAATAGAAACTGACACGTGGTGTAGGTCCTGTGCCTGTGGGTGGTCTTTTCAAATCTCAAAATCAGAAAGAAAATTCTCACTTCCTGTTGCGAAGTGCAGATTGCCCGGCCATCCCACCGCCCATCGGCAATGAGCTGCTCTCTCAGTGTTATGAAGACGGATCGTCCCCTCCCACAGACATGCACTCGTAACGCTGTAATTGAAAGAAAACATTCTTTGACTCCTCGAGTATGCAGGGATAATTAATTTTAATTAAATTTATTATTCGCCTGATATGTCAGAGGGAAGCAGAATAATTGCACTCGGGCGTGTAGCCGGCCCGATAGGAGAGGTGTTGTCTGCAGTCTCAAGTCTCCAGTGGCCGAATCGGACCCCGTCCCGATCTGTGTGCCGACTGAGGTGGAAAAAAGGTCCCAGAAGACTGTGGGTTTTTTGATAATCCCTTTGATGGCGGCGCCAGTCGCAAAGATGTTCACGTAATGGAATGCAGATTAGTTACATTCGTGCGATTCCGGTTTGATATGCGTACATGCACTCTTGAGTGTTTTTGGGCGATACCCTGTCCCTTAATTGCGCCAGTGGTCCTGGGCTAATAGAAACGCTTCCACAGAGCAGCAGAGCATACAGAGTGTCGTAGTTTTTCAGTTTTGCAGGATCTGGGGGTGGGGGGGTAATTTAATTGTCCTTTGTACGGATGCAATGGATTATGTGGAAAATGGCACGAGATTACTCTGTTGCCCAGAGGCATGCAGATGCTTATCGCAACACAAAGTGGCGGAGATACTCAGACGGAGCCCTTTCAATTGGTTGCTTTGTGAATTAATGACAAAGCCACACCGAACATGGACTAGTGGCAGACAATAGATGCGAGTGCTTCGGTCCCTCGATAGGGAATGTAATTCTGTTGAGCTATTTTTTGTTCGCCTGATTTCTTGCTGTGGTTTTAATTTCAAATTCAACGTAAAGGTTAATTTTGAGCAGGGACCTGAGGTCAATCTGCTGGACAACACGTTGGAGAGAGTTGTTGAGAGGTGACCACAAGTTCTGTGAGACTAGAGGTGATCCAGTTGAGAGCTGTTGAAATAGGTGAGTGGCTTGATGGGGACTTAATTCGTTTTCCCTTTGCGTTAATTTTGAAGCAACTTCATGAAGTTCTTTAGCTTTGTCTTCGTTTCATTCAGTTTTGAACGGTTTTGCAACCATTTGGCGCTGCAGGTCCGAAATTACGCGAGTTATTTTGGCTCGCATTTGACTCGCGAGTCAAAGATAGTAGAAACCAAAATAACTCGCGTAATTTCGGAGCTGCAGCATTAATTGGTTGAAAAAGTCATCCACAACTGAACGAAACAAAGACAAAGGACCTTTTAGGTTAACTCACAATCACAACTTTTCTCGAAAAAATTGTCACGAAGTTTGTCTTTGAATAAATTATTTGTTAAACTCGGTGACTGGCACTTTAGATTATTTTCCTAAAGTCAAACAAATTGTCATGTATTATCCAACGTTGAGTCTTACTTTCCTTTTGTAAGCTATTAGTAATTGGCTGAAAGCACCCGAATGAGCACCCTCTGTGTCTCACTCAATTAAGTGAACTTGACGATCGAGGATCGCAGGCAACTTCGGGCAGATCCTCAATCGTCCAGTCTTCCCTTTGATTTTTTCTTTCTTCTTTGACGAACGCTGAAGCTGGACGGACGACACGAGGAAGAATAAAAATTAATTGTCAATTTTTATATTTTTTGTAAATAAATTATTTTAGTTTAAACTTTAAAACTTAATTTAAAAAAAAATAAAAATTACTATCGTCGTTCATCAACAGACAATTCAATTTGTGTGATAAAATGGCGTCATCCAACAAAAGGTGTCATTTTTAATTTTACGCCACTGTTGAACTGGCTCCATTCAACTGACATGCAATGACAAGCAAAAACTAGGAGGCTATTCAATATATTAGGTTGTACCACATGAAATGGGAGATGTCATGAGAGGGGAGATGAACAGTGCGGTTTTCGTCCCGGCAGAAGTACTACCGACCAGCTGTTCACTCTAAGAATGGTACTTGAGAGGGCTTGGCAGTACGCCAAACCGATCTACAGTTGTTTTGTAGATTTGGAAAAGGCATATGACCGAGTTCCTCGGGGTAAACTCTGGAGTGTTCTGCAGGAGTATGGGATTGATGGTTCTTTGTTGAGGGCCATTCAGTCTCTATACTCAAACTATAGCAGATATGTTCGGGTTAACCATAGTAACTCAACACCTTTCACCGTAGGCGTTGGACTTCGCCAAGGGTGCGTTTTATCACCTCTCCTTTTCATTATATATATGGACTGGGTGTTACAGCGCAGTCGAGGCGAGGATTGTTTCACATTGGGAGAGTTGAGGGTAAGTCATCTTCTTTTTGCAGATGACTTAGTCATCCTCACATCCTCCCAGATGGAACTCCAGCGCGCGCTAGATAGGTTTGTGGCCGTATGTGCTGATGCTGGGATGAGAGTTAACGTGGACAAATCCGAGGTTATTCCAGAACCCCTGTTCAATGCACTCTACATGTTAGTGGAATCCCATTGAAACAGGTGGAGAAGTTTAAGTGTCTCGAGGAATAATGCTGAGCTTTCCTGTAGGATTGGTCAAGCTGGGTCAATTTTGAAACAGCTTCGTCGATCTGTAATCAGCTCGCGAATACAAGCTGCCGAGATGAGATTTCTCCGTGCTGTTGTGGGAATTGCTCGCCGGAATAGGTTGAGAAATACGGCAGTAAGCGAGGAACTCAATGTTATTGTACAGCAACCAATCCACATGTGGTTTGAGAGACTCCATTGCGTCCATACAAAGTGATGTAAACCATATGGTGTGGATTTCATGCCGAGGGTGTGATTGGACCGTACTTTTTTGTCGATGAAAATGATCGCCATGTTACGGTCATGTAGTGTCGGAAGACTATTTCTAGGCCAGAATTGGATGAACTTGACATCAGTGATACGGGGTTCCAACAAGATGGTGTTACATGTCGCACATCTGGTCAAACAATTGACTACTAGGTGGGCCATCTATAATAATCATAATGACTGCGCTACAGTCCGAGGTGGACCTGCGCCTAGCTTCTCAACAGCCACTCGTGTTGCGCGTGATATTGTTCTCTCACGAGTGGAGGGGACCTATTGTTTAATGCCGACTCCGAACGGCGAGATTGAGAAGTTTTTTCTAGACAGTTGTACTCTTTGAGCATTGTCAGTGAATCGAAAGAGGTGGAGCCGTGAAAAAAATGTTAGGTGTTTTTTTTTGGCAATCGAACCGAGACGTAACTACCGAGTCGACTACGCCACGGCGACATCTAGTGATTTTTTTAAGTCATAGGTTATTTTGACACTGACAGCTGTTTCCCGTTCGAAATCTTGACAGAAAGTCAGGATCATACCTTCGCGGAACGAAATAAGTCGCTTTACGCTTGAACAATGTTGGAAAATATTGAAAACTTATTCCCAAAGTGAGCGCTGTGTAACGCCAAAGATGGCTAGGCCATGTAGAGCTTATGGACAACTTAGCTCCGGCCCGAAAAGTCTTCGGCCACGTACAAGGTGGCCCACACAATTCGAGGGGGACCTCGGCTAACTTGGTGTGCAAAACTGGAGACAGCTGACTGGAGAGGCATGTTGAGTGAGGCCCAGGTCCACCTCGGACTGTAGCGCCCTAAGAAGAAGAAGAAGAGTGCTAAGTAGCCCAAACAGTGCGTTTTTTGAAAATAAGTTTTGGCCGAAATGAAGCACCCACAGCGGCTGTTGTAAGCAAATTTGTGCAAAAAGTTCATGAGACTGGTATGCTAGTAGACAACACTCATGGTCCCATGGTCCCCATCGTCGTACGGTGCGTACAGATGAGAATGTGGCTGCTGTGGCCGAGAGTGTGAGACTCAATTCACGAACATCAACTCGCCATCGATCTCAACAGCTCAACATTTCACGCACCACCCTGAGGAGAATTCTGCACAAAGATCTTGAATTATTCGCTTACAAGGTCCAATTGACTCAGCAATTGAAGGCGAGTGTAGTGCAATGTGCAAAAACAGCAGACAGGTACTGCACGCACTCTACCCGCATCCTCTTCGTTATCGCTCCGCAGTTTGGGCCTTAGAGCAGCTTGAATTGGACAACGATTTTAGGCGGAAAATCATCTTTTCTGACGAGGAGCATTTTCATCTCGGCGGTTACGTTTACAAACAAAATTGCCGCATCTGGGGCTCGAAAACCAAGCAAATTATCGTCGAGAAGCCAATGCATCCACAGAGAGTGACAATTTGGAGCGGGTTGTGGAGTGGTGGCATCATTGGACTATTTTTCTTCGAAAATGTGGCTGGGAACAACGTTTCGGTTAACGGTGGGCGTTGCAGAGCCTTGTTAACCGACTTTTTCTTTACTAAAATTGAAGACATGGATTTGGACGACCTCTGGCTCATGCAAGATGGCGCGCCATGCCACAATCGATCTTTTGCGTACCAAGTTCCCAGATCGTGTAATCAGCCGTCTTGACGATGTTAATTGGCCGCCTTAGGCTGCTATTTGACCCGTTTGGACTTTTTTTGTGGGGAACTGTGAAGGACCGATATAACGTGAACAATCCGAAAACGATTCGAACACTTAAGCCCAATATTGTCCAAGTCATCCGTGGGCTACAGCCCGAAACCATCAACAAGGTCTTGTAGAAATGGGGTGACAGAATGCGCTACTGCGAAGCCAGCCGCGTCAGCCACTTGAACGACGTTGTATTTCCTAATTAATGGAAATGTTTGTTCTTACTACTAGAGCCATAATACATGGAAAAAAATGTAATTTTTTTAATTTCATTGCATTTTTAAAAAGAAACTTGTATTTGGCCCATCATGTATACAAATTTAGTTCCCCTGACTCAAACTTTCGAATCCATTTGTTCTCCGAATACCTTGAGCTCTACGTCTCAGTCAAAGGAAACCCACAACCATCCAGACGGGCGCTTTGATTATCCATCGCCTGCCCGTTTCGCTTCTAGCCTCTAGCGCGAAATTTCCTCAAGTGCAGGATAGAATCGAATAAACTCAAAGACCCAATGCAACACCAGACGCATCATTGTTCGAAATTTCATTTACACCAAATTCTCTGTCGAATCATCGCATTCCCCGTCCCAGCGCAACTTCTGCTAGCACTTTGCTCGCTCTCACGGCCCAACAAAATTCCAATAACCTCTGCGCTCTCAATCAGCATTCACTTCCTTTGATTAGATTAATTCCGCATTCAACGCACAACCGAGTATCGTTTGCCCGAACGCGGGCGTACAAAAAATCAACGACCATACCTCGAGCACAGGTCCGACATGCACACACAAAGGTCGCCGCCGCGCCGCCCAGTGGCAACAAAATCCGCGGCAATCTTCCGTGCAAATGCATGCCCGGCACCCGGAACGAAACAGCAGTTCCTCTAAAAATCCACCACAAACGCAATAAATCCAGGAACTTTGTTTGCAGCCACCAGGGGGATACGCTGTAAGCCGCCATCAGCTTCGGCAGCGCACCCTCGACGCTGCACACACATGTGTGCGCCTCTGTGCGCCTCCCTGTGCCCGGAGAATCCTCAATTAGACATTTCTCTGGCAGACTTGCGCTGGCTCCGCTGCCACCGGCAACGCATCGTTCGTCAGTTAGCGACTGACCCAGATACGTCGCCCGTGCGTTGTTCACTGGTAAGCCGCTGTGCTAAGCCGCCGCCGGTCGTTGCGGGGCGGGGGATGAGGATGAGGGTTGCGAAGTCATAGATCCCTTCAAATACCGTTATTAATTCATTGGCGACCCAATGAGACGAAAATATCCTCGTCGGGCTTTTGTGTGTGTGTGCGGATCATTAGGCTTGAATTGACAAGCAGCGGTGGCTGTGGCAAGGGCTTAGGCAAAATTTACTCTCGTCAAGTCTCGGGGCATTTAGAGGGCGCCACTTGGATGTCGCTGACTATTTGCAAAGTCATTGGCATTCTTTTCCATTTCCATGTGAAGATGAAGGGCAAACACTCGCAGGGACATCTTAATGCATTTTAAAGTGCCGCCACACACAGGCACGCACACACATGCGCCTGTAGTGGCTCGCAGGCTGGTGATGGAATCGGCCATTAAGTAACCAGTTTCAATGGCAGTGAAGTGCTCTACAGTGCTCCCCAGTCCGGCGAGGGAAGGCAAAGTGCGACGCAGACGGGTGTGGACGAGATTTATCGGTGCATATGCCTTCGGCATGCACTGGCCGGGGTGGCATGGGAGCAATAAAATGTGTGACGTCGGGCATAAGGCGGCCGTAGGCATGAACCCAATTGTGGTGAATGCTGGCACACAGTCGTTCCCCTGATCCTTGTGCTATTTATCTGAAGTGGCGATGTGAACTTTGTTAACCTCTCACTTGGCTTTGTTTGCGGTTAAGTACCTCCTTCTGGCGGCAAAGTGGCAACAGAACATAACCTCTAATGAGTCCTATGCACGGATGTCGGTTGCTTTGAACGCGCTTAATCCTTCAACTTATGTATTTATGGCTGTGGGACACGAATGCAGTACAAAGACTGGTCCTTTCCAGGGGAGAATAGGGGACTTTGTGTGTGTGTTTCTCGCCCTTTGTGGCCTGGCCTTTGTGCGGAAAGAAAATCATTTTTGAAAGGCAAGTTCGAGGATTTGCTGCTTTGAAGGACGCAACTTGTACGAAGTCAGTGGAGGGTAAGCCAGCGGATGGGGTGGATGTCAACAATGACACGGGGGAGATGGAGATTTTTTGTTGAGCCTATGTTCGATCGACGCTTTAGTCGTCGGAACAAACAAACCTGTTACTTAATGGGGTTAGAAACGTATGTTCTCTTGGTTTGAATGATGTAACTTGCCCACGAGCTGTTATGTCTTTGAGAACATGGGGCTCAGACTTTCGTCAGTATGTCAAGCGCATTAAAGCTACGACAAGCGTTAAAGGTAGCCCTAAACGACGAACATGCTCGCCGAACTTACACGTGCTCGCCGAACTTGCTCGTGTTCGCCGCATTTACGTCGTGTATGGGCTGGTTCGCGAGCCGCTCGCTGTTGGCGAAAACTTTCGATTTTGTCGTGTTCGTTGGCTTTGATGTTCGCCGTGTAGGGCCATGTTCGCGAGCAAACCTCATTTTTGCTGTGAACGTCGCCGAGTGCATATCGCGGATCAAGCACAATGTCAACAGTCAGTCATGATTTTATCGAGGAATTCACCACTTGCGCTTCTCTATCACACATGTTGACGGTTTGAAGAAACAACACGAAATGAATGTTCGCCAAATGTGTTCGCCGTGCAGGGGATAACGCAAACGAGCAAGTTCGGCGAGCATGTTCGTCGTTTAGGGCTACCTTTAGCTACCCAAAAAAAACATGAAAAGAGAGGCAAGTCGAACGGTAGGAAGAGCTACAACTACAGGTTCAAGAAAAAACATCAGCCGCATGGACGCAACGCGAATTTTGACGTGACGTCGGTCTTTATCATGGGTCCAGTGGAAGCGTGCAGGTAATTCGGCGCACCGTGGAAAAGTTCGAGCGTGAGTACACTCTTTTGGACCTTAAGCCACCAATCAGACAGAGATTGGTGCGAAGTGAAGGAATCATATCCGCCATGGTGGCCAGCATCAAAGACTGAGAAGAGAAGAAGAAGAAGAAGAAGACACAGAAATGTCGATTCGCCACTTATCAGTTGGGAGTGTCAACCCGGGTTATTTTGGGTTATTATTGTATCCAGCCATCATTTCCAGCGCCCAATTAGCCAATCCACGTGGATGTAGGTGTAGGCCATTAGGCTTTGGGCCTACATGCGCATAAGATTATGCAGACGCATTAATTGATGCCGGACGACCATAGACAATTGGCTAATTGAGCGCTGGGAATGATGGCTGGAGATCCGAATTTTTGGCAAAATATCATCTTTTCGGCCAAAGACCAATTTTGGTTCAATAAACAAAATCCGTCGACTGCACGGCTTGGCCACATCGAGCGCATGGACAACAACGCTCCAGCTAAAAGGGTCTTCGAATCCGAGCCTCCTGGTTCGAGAAGGAGAGGAAGACCAAACCTTCGGTACAAAGACCAAGTCATCGCGGACGTAAGACAGCTTGGTCTTGATGACTGGACCGTCAAGGATGGAAGGCAGCCATTTATCAGGCTCAGACCCTCCATGGGTCGTACTTACTTAGCAGTAAGTAAGTAAGTAAACAAACAGTTGCCGTTTTTGATTCCTAAGTATTCGACCAAGCATCACTGCACCCACAAAGATTTACTGTTTGGTGCGGTTTACGGCAAGGTGGCATCATAGGTCCTTATTTCTTTCGAAATCAAGAAGAGACACCGTCAATGGTTTCAGCTATAGACCGATCTTAACCAACATTCTGTGGCCAGAGCTCGACAATGGCGATATATTCGATATGTGGTTCCAACAAGACGGAGTGCATGGCATGTGCATCAAGGGTAAAGTTGTTGACTGCTCTCTACCTGATGAAATGCCAGCACGGGTCAGGTAGACATGCAGCCTCCCCCGGCGCCCTCTGGAGTCAACGCGCCTACCCACTACGCCACGGCGCCCACATCACGGCGTCAGAAGTGTCAGAAGTACTAGCATAATATCTAGTAGATACTGCCCTTATCAGGGCCTGAGGTGATTTTGCTTCTACAAAGTGACTATTTTAAATAAACAACTCTGTTCAGGATTATCTACAATAAGCCCCTAATCCGTCTAATGCTGAACTTTCGATGTCATATGTGCTTCAACGTGGGAACAAGCTTGGTGTAAACAGTCCGGTTGGTTCAGAGGGCTTGTCTCAGTGCTTACACTCACCTTAACAAAACGTTCGAGTCCCAGTTTGAGATGTTGTCTCAGTCCTTGCATTCACTTTTACAGAACACCAGAGTCCGTATAAAGGGTGGTTCAACGAAAACGCACGACGATAATTGTAAATAAAACAAAAAGTTTTCAGAAAATTATCTTAACATTTTTTTATTATGATAGAAGGATCTATGACAATTATGAGTGAAACAAAATATCGGCTAAATCCTCGCCACAGCTTCGGTGGCATACCTCTATCCGATGGCCCATATTTTCAATGACTGAGACATAATTGAGGTTCAATGTCGTTAATGTGCCGAATTATTTCGTCCTTTAGCTTTTGAATTGTTCTTGGCTTATTGACGTACACTTTTTCTTTTAAATACCCCCAAAGAAAGAAGTCCAAAGGTATCAAATCATATGATCGTGGTGGCCAATTAACATCGCCACGACGTGAGATAACACGACCATTGAATTTCTCGCGCAAATGAGCCATTGTTTCGTTGGCTGTGTGACAAGTGGCACCATCCTGTTGGAAGCACATGTCATCCAGGTCCATATCCACAATTTCTGGCCACAAGAAGTCTGTTATCATCTCGCGATAGCGAACACCATTCACGGTAACTGCTTGGCCAACCTCATTTTCGAAGAAGTACGGTGCGATGACGCCGCCTGCCCATAAACCGCACCAAACAGTCGCTCTTTGTGCATGCATCGGTTTTTCAACAATCACTCGTGGATTCTTATCTGCCCAAATGCGGCAATTCTGCTTGTTAACGAGTCCACTGAGGTTAAAGTGTGCCTCGTCGCTGAAGATGATTTTCTTTGTAAAGTCACCATTCACTTCTGTCTGTTCAACCAGCCATTCGGCGTATTGACGACGCTTGAAATGGACAGTAGGCATCAGCTCTTGAGTCAATTGAACCTTGTAAATATGTAAATTCAAATCTTTATTCGCAAATTCGCATCAGTGATGTCCTTGAGGTGTTCAATTGTTGGGCACGATGACGAGTCGAGGTTGACGGCTCTTCCGCCACACTATCATTAATGTTTTCCGCAGAACGAACTGGGCGAGCATGCACAGGTGTCTTCACATTCCATACAGACCCGGTTTGCTGAAATTTGCTCACAATTGTACCGATTGTGGACAGACACATTTGGTCGATTATGCTGACCAAAAAATCACGAAATGCACGAAATGCATTTTGATTTGAACGCCCACTTTCGTAAAAGGCTTCAACAATCTTAACGCGCTGCTCAATTGTGTACCTCTCCATGGTTAAATTTGTCAAACACTGAAACAAAGAAATGTCAAATTAAGTTTGACAAGAAAAAAACTTGACGTTAAGGTGTGACTCACAACTAATATCGGTCATTATGGTTGGAACATCCTTTACAAAAAATTCTGCTCCGATGAGGTCCTATACAACCAACCTGAGGAAGAAGATTCCGGGTCATACTGCCAAAGCGATGGGCTCGCTCAATAAATTGATCGTCGGGGATTAGTTCCAAAAGAAACACATCAAAATGGATCCCTATCCCCAGAAGCGTTTCCCTACCTTGACAAAACAGTCTGACTCAAGTTCGAACAGCAGTGGCGTTCATTTTTCATTTCGGCCATTTAATTGTAGATGGTCGTCTCAAATATGGACGCACTGAAGCACAAAGCGCTTTTCTTTGCTTCAGCAGAGCGGTATCGAAAGGATGAACCAGTTTTCTCCGCTTAAATTGCAAAATATGAATGTGCTCGATATGTGGTTTTAATAAGGCCGTGCAAATTGCCATACGGTCCAATAATCAATTCACTTGCTGGATAAGTCATTTCCTGTTCATTGTCATTTGCCGTGTTGGTGATCATAAGGGGCTGCGATCACGCGGTCGTTCTTTCAAGTATACACGCCACGACTGACAAACTGTCATCCCTCATCCTATTCCATTTCATTCCGCAAACATTCGATTTGATCGCATTCGCCGTTGTTAACGGTATTTAACCAGCTACCGCCGTCGAGTTTTGTCAATTTTATGGAGAAGAAAATTCGTAACCTCGCACATAACCTCAAAAACAGTCCATTTCTCAAAATCAATCCTTCAGACATTTTGCAAATTTTCCACTGATTACTACTGACTTCCTTTAGAGCTTCCCTCATCGTCGAACTAAATCCAACTTGAGTTCCTGTCCGACAACATCATGTTGGCTCCTATGACACACTCTCCCCCCTCCGTTGTGACACACACGCACACCCTGTGGCCATTAATTTCATCTCCCCATCGCACATAGACGATGTAGCAATTATCGTTCATCTCTCAAAACAAGTTCTCACTTAAGCTAACTGGAAATCCTTTAAACTCCTGCGGACAGTAAATGTCCTGGATTTGTACTTGAACATACTTGTACATTATCTCCGTCCCGTCCCGTCCCGCCCGCTGTGGAACCAAAAATTTCTTCAGAGCAATCTGCATCAATAATTTACGAATATTGTCACTTGTACTTTAACCCGAAACCAGTTAGTCCTTAACCGTCGCCCATTTGCACAGTCCAGACCAGGACCGGATACAAGCTGCTGCATAAACTTCACTCTCTATTGCATAATTTACAATCTAATTGTTCCCAGCTACGTATGGGAAGTACGTGCCCCTCCGTCCGCCGAAACCATAAAATCCGAAATTTAACTCAGCAAAAATTCTAATTGCATCCTCTCGTTATCCTTTTCATTCCCCCTCACACACACACGCGAGCAGACTCTCACACAGTGCTCAAATTCCCTGCCATTCCACCAATCACACACAAAAGTTCCCTACATTTCGGTTCGTTCCAAAGTAATTAAGGAACAAAGGAACGTCCTTTTGTCCGTGCAGTGGGTTGAGTGCTGGCGCAACGAAACAATGACAGAAAGCACAGAAAAGAGAAGAAAAAAAAAACATTTTACAAGACCAAACTTTGAAAAGAAACTAAACAATCAAGAGTGCTCCGTTAGGGTCCCCTCCCACGGAACATTCTGGTCTGCCGCACGGGTGTCACTGCACCACTGCGCTGTACATCCTTTCGCCGAACTGCGATATAACTTAATTGAATTGTTTACTCGAAGCTGTTCTCGTCCTCGGCCCGCACGCCCACTTAGCAGCTCTCACGATAAGGATACGCCATGCATTTTAGCTCCTTGATGGACATTACAAGTGTACTTTATGGCCTCGTCCAGGCCCGATAGACCGAGAGACAGAGAGAGCGTCTCGTGCGGGTTGGAGTGTAATTAACTCAAATAGAGACAGCATCGTCCTGGAGGGTGCCTGCGTGAGTGCCTCTGTGTGTGTGTGTGCGATGATGCAACAGAATGCAACGATTTTGTTTGCAGACTTTATGCAGGACGCACATCTGTTCGCCCCGAAATCATGACGAGCAGCTTGCGTAAGAAGATGTCTTCCCCCCCCGGACCGGGTGTGAGCATAACAGCTCTCGAGACAATGAAATCATAATTATCCCTGAACATGTCGAAAAACATGCACTGAAGTACATTTCGTCGAGAAGTTTTCCCATTTCCTTGGCCCCATCGCGCTGTGAGGAGCCGTGTAGCCTGTAGCAAGTTGTCTCGTCGTCTCCAGTGTCCCAGCAGGAGACAGATGGTGCTACGTGATTGAACTTTTAAATGCGGATGACAGCCCGGCTTCACGGGATCGAAATGAAGTGCTGTGCGAATGGATACAGGGATCATGAGGAAGTTAATTGAATTTATTTTCTGTGTCTTTTCTTTTTCTCTGTTGAAGTCGAAGAGTGGTATTTGGGGCAGGTCCCATTGCTTTGATCTCGTTCGCCAACCGAGGAGGAGTCAGCTAATTTTGTTACAACTCCTGGTGGGTGGTGTGAATTAGATTGCGGAACCGTGTAGGAGAGTGTTAATTCATGGAGTGTGTAAATTGCAGAGAGGGAGAGCGTTTCGGTGATGAGATGACTTCTCGGGAGCTAGAGGAAATTGTGCTGAGACGGAAATTAATGAGTGACGTGGGAATGTGTCCGACAATCGCACACAGTTCCGACTCACGTCACGTGGCCTCGGATTGAGACGTCAACTTTTCACGTGATAACGTTCGAAATGATGGATGACATTTTTTTTTGACTGAATGATGGCAGCGTATGGAGCGCAGAATGCATGGCGCCATCAGTTTGTCGTGTTTTTTACCCGATTTCACGATTTTCCGGGTCTCAACTCCGTGTAGGAGGCGAAGGATAATGGGAGTCTTAAGGAAAGTCGATTAGTTCTTCAAAAGAGCGAAGTAAACGGTGTTTTCTTATATTCCAGGCCGATTTTGTTTGACGGTCATTTCAGTTTGACATTTCAGATGACATTTGTCGGTTGACATTTGACAGACAGTAGAGAGTGGATCAACCAACGTCGCAAAAAATATTGGTTGAGGTCCAAGTCTATCCCGAACTGTGGCCTCGTACGAAGACGAAGAAGGACTCTCAGCAACTCTCCTACGATTGAAAGCTATATCCGCAACAGAAATCAAGTCCAAGCTAGTCGCAAGCTGTCGCGAAGATCTAAAGAATCTTGGCTCACAGCACTCGATCAATCTGTGCTGAGTCCCAGGACATAGGGACATAGCCGGCAATGAGATAGCTAATGAATTTGCCAGAACAGGGTCAGTGACCGACGCGTCACAAGCAATTCATGGGATCAAACCGCCTCTCTCAGAGCTGAGGAAAAAGGTGGATACAAAGATCATTGAAATGGCAAACAGTAGATGGCGCGGTCTGTCTACATGTGTGACTACTAAAGCATTATGGCCCAGATACGATCGAGCAAAAACCGACAAAATCCCTCAGTGCGACTCTCCTACGAACAGCTTCGATGTTTTGTGTTGCACGACTTGTTGAAGAACGGCCAGACTATGTGAAATGCAGTCTCCCTGAATTTTTGAATAAAACTTTTGACAGCTTTTTTTCGAAGGATTTTTGAAACACTACTGTACTGGAGCACTCAGACTCAAAACTGGTCCATTGTACTGCCAGGTAGCAACCTACTCCAGTGCCGTTAATTTTGATCCAAACGGCAAATGTGATGGTGACTGGACCAGATTCGATTTCACTGGGATTCGAACCTGGGACCCCTCTAACTTGGGGCAGGCACTTAACCACCTGCGCCATCCAGTCGCTTCGTTTTGAGAGTTGTTAAAGTTAAATCAATATTTCGACCTCAAAATTGCGCATTGAAGCTGCCACATCTTAATTATTTATAAAATTGCCTCAACAATGAAAGCGCGTTATTTTTCTCCTAGCACTCTATTTTTAAAAACCCTTAACTGTCAGCTGTCACTCTGTCTTGACAACACTTTCGGGCAAAAATGGAGCAACATTTTAATCCCGCGGTAATTTCGGGACAACCTTTAAGTATCCATTAGCTCGAAAGCTGTATAAACAAACACAATACAAATGTTCCGCGTTCATCTGTTTTCATTAATTTTCCCAACTCGTTTACGTTTCACTTCAGTGGTTTCGTATTTATTGAGCTGTGCATATTTAAAGACCGTGAGCATTTAAAAAAAAATCCCCACCTGCTGCTGCCAACTGACTAATTACTTTAAATCCGCTTATAATTCATCACTCCGGCGAACGGTAAACCTCTTTATATGAGAGCCCCATCAGCTCATCGCTGAAATTCCATTCATCAAAATAAATTTACACATTTTAGCGAACTCATGTCATTTTTTTTTTTAGTTTTTTTGCTCTTTCATTTAATCACTTTTCAAAGGCAACACGCACCGTCCAGCATTAGCTGCCACAGCATCAAATGAATTCAATAACCGGCGGACTAGGTCCGCGGAATTTTTTCCTTATTTCATATTAAAAATTTAAAATTTAATTAGAATTAAATTAAACATAGCCACAAAAAAAGACAATAATTGCTTATCGACACATAAAAACTTTCCGCTCGCAAATGGCTACGGTTTTTTGTGTTTTCATTTTTTGTCCCCGAGGTCGGAAAAAAGGTTAACAGTCGAGCTGTGCAACGACCTTCGGTCGTGTGTGCCATGAACCCCGGAGTTCGGACTGGACCGGAGTTCGGCATCAGATTTGTATCACAGCACATTAGACTCGTGCATACGTAATGGAACCTTAAAGCAGCCGCACTCCGGACCGTGCCGGGACCGGGTGCATCATCCTCGGCAGCCACCACTGTCTGTGAGGGAATTGGGAATACTTCCAAGCCACCGGGTGAGGGAGGGGGGTCTATTGGCTCATATATTCCAATGCATGTGTGCGTCTGCATCGCTTGTTCCATTAAGGTCATGCTTTCACTAATCACTGCAATAAATTGCGAACTTCTGTGCAGAAAACCAACAGCCCTCTCCCAGTAATCCCTGGTGGTTGGAAAATAAATAATAAATCATGATTTTGTATCCATTAGACCGGCTATTAATCGATTTCACTTCGCCTGCAAACACAGATCCAGTGGATGCGTAGGCCCATGCATTTCATCTCGGCGTTGCGCCATGGAAACGGGGCTCAAATGCTGCAGTTTCTCTGCAAATGTAGAAATCATCGGCAAAAAAAACGAGGCCGGCTATTTAATTATTTGCAACTTTGATCATTTAATTAACCACAATCGGATGAACAATGTTTGTTTGCACGGACCGGCTATAATGGCCATATTTGTGGTCAATATTTGTTTTAATTTAAATTCATATGAAGTGGTCGTGGAAAAAGTGAAAATTATGCCTGAGGTGGCTGTGGCCGAAGGGGTCAGGTGTTTGAAACTAGAATTTATTGAATTTTTGTTCCCTTTTTTATTCGAAGCGATGGAAAAATGAAAATATGTTTATGATTAGAGGTGATTTGTTTCGAATTGGCAACCATTTTTAATGGCATCTACTTTTGATAACTGATAGCCACCTATGTGCTTAATTCTGCTCAATTTAACGCTTAAATTTGAGCTTTAATCAAGCCACCTGTGTACTTAATTTTGCTCAATTTAGAGCTTCTCTTTCAGGAAGTCCCCTTGGCCATACGTTCGTTGAGTTGGACAAAACACGTACCTGGTCAGGATTTTAAACCAACTTAGAAAATGTGTATGTACCTTAAGATGAACTTTTTTAGTACTGAGTACTAAAATTTCATTAAATATTTGAACTGTAAATTAAAATGCAAGTATTCCTAAAAACTAAGGGACAGGGTGAAATGTGTATAACAGAGAATGGGTTTTCTATAGGGGTGAGGAAAAATAAAGGAGGATTTTGAAGCTTTAACAGGCGAACCATGCAGACACAAGCGTCTGCACCTAGCCTCTACTAACGAACTCCTACTCTCAACTCCCCGTGGTGAAATCCGAGTACCCTCGACAGAAGATGGGGTAACCAACCCTCGTGGGACGTCTGGGCGGCTGCAAGCTAAAGAGGGGGAGTGAGAGTCTACCAGGGCTCATCACTCTTTTTAGGATGGCGGCGGAGGAGCTGATCAACTGATTGGCCAACAGCGGCATCCACAACTCCAGTCAGCAGGAGCTACCTGGTTTCCATGGCTAAGTCGGGACAATGGAATAGAGACGGCCCTTCTCTTAGGGCCAACGGCAGCGCTCACAGCCTGTAAGAGGCTACCGACACCGGATCCTTCCGGACCCCTTTGTCCGGGGGCTAAGCAAATGGACCTCTCCAGACAAAGATGACGATAGCAAGGATGAATTCTATGATCTCCTAGAAAGAACGTACGATCAATGCCCCATCTACGACACCAAGATCGTTCTAGGAGATTTCAACGCTAAGCTGGGTAAAGAGGACATCTTTGCTAGAGTCATCGGTAAACACAGCCTGCACGACACCACGTCCGAAAACGGACTCAGGCTGGTGGACTTTGTTACGGGGCGAAACCTCTCTGTAGCTGGAACGCACCTCAACATTCATAAAGGGACCTGGCGGTCCCCGATCATTCAACTGTCAACCAGATTTATCACGTTGCGATCGACGTCAGACACTCCTCCAGTATTCTTGATGTCCGAACGTTCCGAGGCGCCAACATCGACTCGGACCATTTCCTTGTTGTAGCCAAGGTAAGGACACGGATATCGAGAGAACAACGGAGTCGAGGAAGACAACCACTGTTTGACGTCAAAAAGCTACAATCGCAACAGACTGACAGGAACTTTGCCGATCGAGTCTCCCTGAAACTCTCCGAAAGTTCGACGTCGTCTGCACTAACAATAGACGAAGAATGTAAACGTTGTCAAAGAGCCATCAGAGAAGCCGCTACTGAGGTGCTGGGTTTTAAAACACCACCTAGGAAAAACCCCTGGTTTGACAACGAGTGCAGGCAGGCACATGCAGCAAAACAAGAAGCCTACCAGGCAACGCTGAACTGAACTACGAGAGCCGTTCGGGACGCTCTCCTGTTCCCTTTCATCACCATCATCTTTCATCATCCCATCAACAATTGATCTTTAATCGAATCTTCTGTTGACCTTCTTTCTCAATCTGGTCGGAAATAATGGCGCTAACTCAAACTTATGGCCAAACTTCGGCAAAAAACCAAAGGACCAACACGACAATTTTTACGTCGATATTCGATTTTTGAGAAAAAAATGCTCTTGCAGACTTTAAAGGCTCTTTAATGAGATCTAGATAAAGCCTTCGAAAGACTGGATGGCGCAGTTGGTTAAGTGCCTGCCCCAAGATAGGGGGGTCCCAGGTTCGAATCCCAGTGAAATCGAATCTGGTCCAGTCGCCATTTGCCGTTGGCAGTACAATGGAAAAATTCAGGGAGACTTGATTTTACATAGTCTGGCCGTTCTTCAACAAGTCGTCCAACAAAAAGCGTCGAAGCGTCGAAGCAGTTCGTAGGAGAGTTGCAAAGAGTCCTTCTTCGTCTTCATGCGGAATGGAATTGGACCTGAACCAACAACCTTTCCTGTAAAACTTGAGCACTCCTGTGTTGTGACGTTAGTTGATCCACTCTCTACGACTGTCAAATGTCAACTTACAAATGTCATCTGAAATGTCAAATTGAAATGACCGTCAAACAAAATCGACCTGGAACATAAGAAAACACCCTTTACTTCGCTCTTTTGAAGAACTAATCGACTTTCCTTAAGACTCCCATTATCCTTCGCCTCCTACACGGAGTTGAGACCCGGAAAATCGTGAAATCGGGTAAAAAACACGACAAACTGATGGCGCCATGCATTCTGCGCTCCATACGCTGCCATCATTCAGTCAAAAAAAAATGTCATCCATCATTTCGAACGTTATCACGTGAAAAGTTGACGTCTCAATCCGAGGCCATGTGATGTGAGCCGGAACTGTGTGCGATTGTCAGACACATTCCCACATCACTCATGAATTTCCGTATCAGCACAATTTCCTCTAGCTCATCTCATCACCGAAACGCTCTCCCTCTCTGCAATTTACACACTCCATGAATTAACACTCTCCTACATGGTTCAAGCCTGAGACATGGACAAGACAAACATGGACGGAACTTTTTAGGCTTCTTTTTGACATTGGTCGCACAATTTGACAGTTCTGCACTTTTCACCACAAAAAAAGGCCAAAATGGATAACGGTGGCAGTCACTAATAATACCATACATCCACGAACTGTACGCTTAAGGTGGCCGTAAACGATGAACATGCTCGCCGAACTTTGCGTCATCCCCTACTCTGCGAACACATTTGGCGAACATTCATTTCGTGTTGTTTCTTCAAACCGTCAACATGTGTGATAGGGAAGCGCAAGTGGTGAATTCCTCGATAAAATCATGACTGACTGTTGACATTGTGCTTGATCCGCGATATGCACTCGGCGACGTTCACAGCAAAAATGAGGTTTGCTCGCGAACATGGCCCTACACGGCGAACATCAAAGCCAACGAACACGACAAAATCGAAATTTTTCGCCAACAGCGAGCGGCTTGCGAACAAGCCCATACACGACGAAAATGCGGCGAGCACGGGCAAGTTCGGCGAGCACGAGCAATTTTGGCGAGCATGTTCATCGTTTAGGGCTACCTTCAGTTGAAAGAACTTCAATAACATTCAAGAGCAATCAACTTGGGAAAAGTCTGCTTTATCTAAGTCTATCCGAGGATGTGATACCAAATACCACTTACACAAAAAACAAAAACAGATTTATTAAAACACTTAACTAAAGTCTCTTATATGATTAAACATCATAGCGTCGAAAACATAATTCTCAGAGCCAGTCTCCGAATCACAGTTGAAAATGTCACGTCACTTCTCTCTCGTTCTCTCTGATCAATGATCAACTCCATGTGAAATCAATTGGAAAACCGCCATTTATCGAACTTATTGAATATGGATTCAAAAATTGGTAATTCGGTTTGGGTAACGCTGGACATGACCTTCTCGTTTCACTGCAGACGTGTTTGGGAGAGGTTTTTGAATAGAATTCATCTACAGCTCTTAAAATGTACTCTTTAGCATCATTCAACGTCTTAAACTTCGGGCAACGAGACGGTTGTGGCGGTGGTGGTGTTGGGGGAAGATCATATTCTGACATTTGCAGAGAACTCGCGGGACTTGGAGGGTACTTTTGTATCATAAACTGAGGGGACATGGTGCGTTCGGACTTCGTTGTTTGGCTGAATGTGGTTGTTGAATGGAATTCATTGAGACCACCCAAAAGGTAGGCTTTAGCCTCAGCAACACTATTAAATTTCTGGCCAACAAATGGCTGGTCTAAGAGGAAATCAAAGCACTCCGGCAGTTGGGAGTCTTCTGATTGTGTAACGTCCTCTGTCAAGTTTCTATACGCTTCTTGTGCATTCCGATGGTTGGGATAGAATATGTCCTTACTTGACGGAGGTGGGCTTGGATATGCTCCTCCATACCATGGAGTAGGTGGTGGTGTAAGGAAATCCCTTTGTAATGATCCATCCCAACTCTCTGAGGGCGGGTGAGGATGTGGGGCTGGATTTATGAAATGATCTGGTTTGCTGTGGAACTGAAACAGTTCTCTGTTGACATTCAAAATCCAATTGTGTATCTTTGCGAAGACCATGAAATAGACAAAAGTGAAGTGAATAATTTGTTGGAGTGTGAATTTGCTTACCATTTTGTGGTTTGTTTAGATGTGACAGATTCGTTGTGTAGCTTAGTTTTGAGTTGAGTCTGAAAGAAGATGCTGTGCTTTGTCTCATCAGTTGTAGGATTTTGTAGACTTACCTGCTCTCTGTTGTCTCAAAAAAACATATAAACCCATAAGACAGTTAACATTTACTTAAATAAAACTTGAGAAACATTGAAGGAAAACATAAACAAAAACGGATCATTCTACAGAGAATATATGACAGACGATTAATTCATAACGGTTAGCAGTGTTTTGACAGCTGGAAAGGTGGCGAAGAGAAAAGGTTGTGGAAGGTTGAAGGTGGAAATGAAGGCTCTGGGCGTCTGAAATTTGATTCACAGACTGGACTTAACATCTCCTGACACACAAGCCAATTTTTCTGAACTAAATACCCTTAATTCGTTATCCTTCATCGAAAACATGTCAGCATTTATCGGGTAAAGTTGTTTTTGGTTAAAACCTTAAATCAAGTTGTTTCATTGGTTTAACTGCTACTTTAACGCCATTGAAGGAGTTGTGCAGAGATCGAGACAAGTGATAGTCGACGGGAGCTATTAGATTTAGATTTGTGTGGAAGTAAACTAGAACTCACACCTAGATTCTGATCACCGCCACCGCAAGAGAATAAAATCCACTAGCTGACCAATGAGATTCAGTTTTTCAATAAATTTGAATGCAGTCGACTCCCTCTAAGTCAAATTTTCACGGGATATCAAAATTAGTTCGAGTTAGAGAGAGTTCGACTTAGAGGATGGTTTTTGTATGGAAAATGAGGGTAATGCCAAAATAAATATGGCGAAAAAATTTGAGTTAGAGGAAAATTCGACTTTGAGGGATTTGACTGTATATCCTTAGCGGACATTGCTGTGATATCCGATCGGTATCCCAGACCAAAATCTAGTAGTTGTTACTTCGCTGGTCCATTCCAATAACAGGGATGTGTTCAGCAATCACAATCACAATCGTGATCAGCACATTTTTTCGGAGGTTTTTGAAACACTTTTAGAGCACTCAGCCTAAAAACTGGTCCTACCTACTAGCAACTTACTCCAGTGCCGTTAATTTGATCCCAACGGCAAATGGTGACTGGATCAGAATCGATTTCACTGTGACTCGAACCTGGGATCCCTCTTTCTTGGGGCAGGCACTTAACCAACTGCGACATCCAGTAGCGTTGTGATCAGCACATGGTCAACTCTGATAAGCCAATTCTATGAAGAGGTTTCCTTAATTACCTGTTATCCGTATGGTATCCTGTCGGAAAAGAGTTCGATTTTGCGACCTTCAGTTGCATTTCATCTAAACCTTCAAGAATAAGCCCATTTTTCTCTTTAAATTCGTCAAATGAATACCTTTCTTCTCATTAGAGCTGGGCAATCGCTTTTCCTTTCTCGTCCCTATAGCTTCTCGGGTAGTTTACGGGGGCAATGCCCAAATGTTCTGAGTGGGTACATATCACACATTGTCTGATAAGGAATCTCACCGTAATACGTTGATCTTTGCAAATGTGATTGAAAACTACCCTGGTTAATAATAATAATAATATAATAATAATGGCGGCGCTACAGTCCGAGGTGGACCTGGGCCTAGCTTCTCGACTTCAATCATCTCTCAGTGTATGTCCGATTCGAAACTTCTCTTTTCCCCTAGCGAATTCAGTCACAAAAGACTTTCTTTCAAGAACTTGGCTCTAAACTTGGTCCTAAGTCTGGTTTCATTCCATAGGTCACACGAAGCCGCAATCTTGTTTACAAACCTCATGAGAGGATTACTGGAATGTTGCCAAACGGTATTCACTTAAAGGCTTACGGAACAATCTTGTTAAATGTCAAAACGAAAATCTCATTGACAGAACTCTAATCGGAGCGCTAAAGTTACTTTAATTTCTAATTTGTTTAAAATCTACTTTAGTTCTTGTCTACAAAAGGAAACAAAGTAAATATCCACATATCTTCTTCTGTTCAGCACACATTGGTAAGTAAATTAATTATTAATTTTCTGTTTCATTTTTATTATCATTGTGAGCTGTTAGGGAACAAAAACGAAGAAGAGGTGGTGAGGTTATGTGTGTTTTTGCAGACGTATAATTTGAAATATATTATTGAAAGACTTTAGGATATCCTCATTCAAATGATTGCATGTATTGTGAAGAGTGCATTGAAAAGACAAGGGACAACCTTGCAAAATATCGAAATAAGTCTTGACCTTTCCAGATCAGACTTAATTCCGATTTAAATTTTCTACACGTTTATGAGTTCCGGAATACAGTTTTTAACAATCTGACGCTCTCCAACAAATACATCTCGCAAAATTGTGTCCTGTTGCTCTAATGTCCCGATGTCCTGACGATCTGGACAGATATGGAAAAACCTCGAATAGATCGATGCTGTTTATTACGCTAAAGTTCATGATTTGCACATCAAAAAAGCATTGCAAACAAAAATGTTTGTTGCAGGCATTGCATTTCAATGTCGATTATGGAGTTCTTCTTGATGCAAATGTTCTCCCCAATTCTGCTGTAATTGTCTGGTAACAGGTGACACATATATGTCTATTAGCACGGTTTACATCTTCTAGTCTATGTTCTGGTTCGTCCTCATGTACATGTTCACCCTCATCGGTATTTAGCAATCCTTGAACATAATAAATAACTCTTCCTTGAATTGAGTTATGGTTATTCTGTTGTTTGTTACTTCTCTATATGCAATATGGGTGCTTACAACTGTTGTCCCTGTTAATAGCTCAAATGCTAATTTTCGATACCACTTTACGGTGCGTCGAAGGCTGGTGTTGTATGACTTCAGTTGGTCCGACAAGTCGATATATGCTTTGTATTTGTTGTACTCAAGTACATTTTTGGGCTTTAGCTTTTCTTGGTCCCTTTTCTGAACACGTACCATCTCACCTCCGTATCTGGCGCTGAGCATGAGAACATCTCTCTTGTCCTTCCATTTTTGGACGACAATGCCTTGCTTACACTCCTCAGTAATAGACTCTCCAATTTTTAGTTTCTTTCCAAATAGTTGTTTTGGGTTGCATTTTCTATTTGATCTCAATGTTCTAATAAGATGGGTTTTGCGCTGCAGGAGGAAGCATGCCAAACTTACAGTTATCCGTGCACAGAGTACGTCCTTTGTCCAAAAGATTCTCCATCAGATCCATAACAACCTTTGATGGTACCATTGTATTGACATGTTTTGATTTTTCACAATATACTTAAAAGTCGAACGTATAACCATCTTTCAGACTTAATTTGAATAGTTTTATTCCAAACTTATGTCTCTTGTTTGAAATAAACTGTCGGAAGCTGAATCTTCCCCGAAAAGGAACAAGAGTCTCGTCTATGCAAACGTACTCGCCTAGATTTATTCTACTCTGGAACGTCTCCCGTAGTTTTCCATAATAGACTACTTCGTCTATTATTGCATCTACCTTATTGAGAAGTTGCATCGGGTTTTTAGAATCCGGTGATACTGGTTCTTGAAGCTGCTCTGTTGGTACGGCTGCATGAGAAGTTGAAACCACTGAATCAGATAGTTGTTCTCTAACTTTTCTAGCTGGAGGTTCATAATATGATTTTGAATCTGAATTGCAACTTTGGAAATCCGGTAGGTATTAGTCTGATGAACCATCTCCTTCAAAAGCATCCGCTCCTCCAGTTTCTTCATCCGACATCAATTCATGGATCATTGCATCCAAGCGTCTTTCTCTTTTTTCGTAAGACATTTTTCCCATATTTGCAAAATACAACTGATGTTAGTTCGCAGATTTCTGCCACTGGGAAGATTACCTCTCACTGTTTGACACAACAGCAAGTACACAAACTGAGTCCTTTACTGAAAACACTTACTCCGTTTTCTCTCGTTGGAACTTGCGATGACACGTTGGCATCATGCGGCTTCTCGGGATTTACTGCACACCTGGTGGCCGCGTGAGACCATTGTGTCACCGCAATAAAACAACGGTAAAATGCAAGTATAAACACGCAAATAAATTTATCTAAAATCATTTTCCGATAGTAATACCTAAAATCGAAGTGCCAATAAAAAAAGCCTATAAACTCAACGTGTTAAGTGTAATCATGTAACAAAAAAAATGTTTGAAAGGTTTCCTTTCCCTGGGCCAAGTTAGGCCCAGCAAAAGTTTCCAGCAAAGTTTCCTTAATTTACCCTTATATCGTTTTGTATTATTTCCATACAGTGGTGCAATTTTGCTGTACCTTTGAAGATTTCGGGTCAATTTGGTGAAAAAATCCTATCCTGGATTAGTATTGACCGTGCTCAGTTTTACGATAGACACACCTATTTTCAATTTTTCACTTTTCGCCAGAATGGAACGGAAAAATTTTAACTTTTATAAAGAGACAATTTCAGATCATATTCTTTTTAACAGCATGGAAAACGATGTATGACTATATAATTCAGTTCTGCAAAAATGACTCACTTTATTTTATAGTGAGTTACTCAAGTTTATTCTCAAATTCAAATCTAATAACGTCTTCTAATAACACATTTGTAAAAAGAGAAATTACTATGCACAGAATTCGCCCATCTAACTGGTGCTTAAGGTAAAGTGAAAGGAAAAGTGTGGGTGAACTTTCTCTTAAGCGAACCAACGCCATCTGGAGCTGTTACATCAGCTGTCAAAAGTAATAGTAAAACAAAATAAACAAACTACGGGACGTCTTATCAGAATTATGTTCAAGTCGAAAATTAATGTTTTTACTTAAATTTCGTATTGTTCATAATTGCATCCAATCTAAACCCACGTATGTATGATTTTATATGTTCTGAGAAGTAACACCCAGCCGTTGGGAGAAAATATTTGCAGAGACACTCTTGAAAAAACATCCATTCATGATTTCCATGAATCACCAATGATACTGAGTTGCTTTAAAGTGGCTATGTTTCTTGATTTGATTTTAATTTTAAGAAATACCGCGTTTGCTGCAGAAACATAAGACAGTCATGTAAATTAGATGATTTCTTTATAATCAATTGAATTCAGTTAATGTTCCGAGAAGTGTCTAAGCAAATTAAATTCATTCCAGTGAACAAAAGGTCGCACTTTTTTAATTTGTTATTCCGCATTTGACAACGGCGTAGATGAACGCACAATTGGTGATTGTTTTCATCTTCTTGTGGTTAGAGTCTGACCGAACATTCGGCTTCGGCCGAAAAACTGGCCTTCTGTCGGACTCTACTTGTGGTGCCACAATCTGGTCTCTCCAGAGCCTCTCCAGCTAGCATGACTTTTTGGTTAAGTTGTCATCCTCGTTTTTAAATGAAGCTTCGAGAGGTTTTTGTTAAATAAAAACGTTCTTCGGCTCAGCAAGTATCGAATCCTTTCTTTAACTTTGCTGAACAGATTGCAGTATTTTCAGACAGCGAATAGAGCAAAATTGAGAAAGGAACAAGTCCACAAAACACCAAATAATTCCGTTATTTTCTGCAAAATTTTTATTTCGAATATTTTTGTTGATGTATTTTTTCTTGCAGCTCCAGTCAAATACACAAAATTTGTTTTCTTGGACTCGGCATCGATTAAAAATGAATCCATCCGTAAGTTTGAATGAATTTCCACATCAATGCTGAGCATAATCTGACTTGATTCAATTTATAGAACTCCCGAAAGCGGCCCATTCCCAATTACGTGGCTAATGAAGCTCACTCTGGTGAGCAAACATCGCCTCCCAAGAAGCGTTATACGCCGACGGCCCATTTGATTCAATTATCACCGCCAAAATCTAACCTACCCACCGCATGCAGCCTCGTATCCCTCACACGCTCTCGTGGTGCTATTAAAAAGATACTGCCAGACAACAGCACGGCGACAACCATAGCTTTATCTTCTGGATACATTTCAAGGGACAATTTATCCAGACTGAATGACTGCAATCCACCAGATTCGTCAAACAAAGCTAAAGATTCCTTTTCCGTGCTGAAATATCCCACAATTCCAGGCACCTTAAGAGAAACCACTTCTCCAGACTCCATCTCAATTGCGTCCGCTCTCAATTATCCCACAAAATTGATCCCACTAACACCTGAAGAGCGAAAGCTGTACACGATTCAGCAGCTGATCGCTGAAAAACTGCGAATGATGCGAAGAGATAATTTGGTCCTCCTTAAATCGCCCAGACCGAATCCCCACGAGTCAGAGATCTGCCTCACCGTCGTTGAGGTAACCAACAACGAGGACTCAACCCCGAGTGAAGGTATCACACCTGAGAACTACGCCATCCTGAAGGATGACACAGACGATTCCTCGGAACTCTTTAAGGTCCTCCTAGAGAAAATCAACAAAAAGAGTCTGCAATCTAAGGCAAACGAGTCCGGACTCCCATCACCCATCTCGCCCTCCAAGCTCCTCCTCATGAAGAAGGACAACGTTGAGTATGCGAAGCAGATCGAGAAGGAAGTAATCAACAAGATAATCTCCCTGCGCAAAAGCAACACAGACCAGGGTTGGTACTCAGGACCGGTTAGGGATAAGCACGCGCTCTATGTGGTGTTCGTGGATGAAGACGACGTCAAAGAAGAGGAGCACCCCAAACCGCCCACGGAATACATCTCCGATAATCACCGACGTGAGCAAGAATTCACTGAAATCTTCGACACCATTTTCAAGAAGATCACAAAGGAGCCAAAGGAGTCAAAGGTGCGCAATGCGTCCAAGCCATCAGCCGAGCGTACGCCAAAAACAAGAAAGACAAGAGGAGTCGAGTGGCAGAAAGAGGATGAAGCACGACGAAATAAGACGATTCAAACGAGGGATCAGAGAAGACGTGCCCTTAAGTTCTATCCATGCTCAACGCTAAGCGATCTCGATACGGTCACCATTGGCCCGAATGGGACTAAAGTATTTGCGGAGAGTTTCTTGAGAATCGGCTGGTGGTCATGGCCAACTGGTTACTGCACCAGGAAAATACTACCCCACATATTCAGCAACGAAACATTGGCTACGCACAGTTTGTGGGGAACCAACACCGAGAACCGGACGCTGTGCTCGGATAGAATCGACGATCTGGTGTACCTCGTGAGTGATAACAAACCCGAGGCTACCCTCAAGGATATCCATCAGGCAGTGATGGGAAAATGCTACGCCCTCAAGAGACAATTGGCGCAAAAGGGTCAACTGAGGCAAAACACAGAAGCTGAAGAAGCACCTTTGGAAAATTGCTATGAGTCTTGTACGACTGGCTAAATGTCAGTTCGCTGGATTTGTGCGGATGTGTTCAGAATTTGTATTGTTTTTTTTTTAATTTGTGCATAGATGATGGAACTTTTTTTTGAAATGAAATTAAAGATTTTTTTTAGAAACATTAAAATACGTTACATATTACCTTCTTCTTCTTCTTTGTGTGGCGCTAGAGTCCGGGGTGGACCTGCGCTTCAACCAACAAACCTCTCCAGCTAGCACGGTCTCACACTAGCTGCCTCCAATTCCGGACGCCAAGTTGGTTGCGGTCATTCTCCACTTGTGTGAGCCATCTATATTGTCCCAATGGCTTGGATTCGAAGACTCTTCCGACCGGAGCTAGGTTGTCCATACGCTCGACATGGCCTAGCCATCTTAAGCGTGTTATCCGTAGACGCTTAACGGGGCACATGCCTCCGTACAACCGTACAATAGCTCGTTGTTAAATCTTCTCCTCTAGATGCCATCAACGCAAACAGGACCAAAGATCGCGAGCAGAACTTTTCTCTCGGAGAGGATAAGAGACTGTTCATCCGCTTGGGATATTGTCCATGCCTCTGCCCGACGCTACTCGACTCGAATAGACTGGAACCACTGGAGATCATACAAGGCGCGGGTACCACAGGAGACCATACAAGGCGTGGCTGCCACCGGGCTGGTCGTTCGGCCGAGAATATCGCGGCTGTGACTGCCTATGTCGCTGAGAACAAAGAAACATCAACCAGACGACGGGCCAAGCAATTGGCCATGATAAACGACTTCTTACTGCCGGTATTGAATGAGCGGTGCACACAACATGAGCCGCAATGGATATTGTGAAGGAAGCGATTCCCGTTCTGGCGATTTGGCATGCCCAGCAAGATCGCCCGATTTAACCATCCTCTACGTCTTTCTTTGGGGCTATTTGAAGTCGCGGGTTTATGCCAACAAGCTTCAAACAATCGCAGCCCTTTAGGAAAATATTCAACAGAAATGCGAACAGTTATCAACAGATCCTTTGCGTGGTTGCACGCGGAGGCTTAGTTAAGGTCAATGACTCTCGGGAATTTATTTCCTATGAGGAGACATGAAGCTAAGATGCAACCATCCTTCCTTCCTCCCCCACCCCGCCTTTTTCACCCTCATACACTCCCCCTCTCTCCAACGGTGGGCTGGATCAAGGTGTCAACCGAACCGTGCCGATGAACAGCCTGGCTGGGGGCCCGCCATAAAAAAATAGCTCAGTCGCGAATGGTGTATCCGGATTACTGGCACTTTTCCGGATCAAATCGCCTTATCGACAGTAGAACCGGCATGCTGTCGATGGACTTTTCCATACCGGCCTACTCATGGGACCAATAACTGAACATGAACAAAACAACAACAAATAAAGACGACAACAACAAAAAAGAAAAATCAAAACCTTCGGGGAGTAATCCCCACAAACAACTAGACGCTACATCAACAACGAAACAACAACGAACGGAAATAAGACAGAAAACTTCAACGAAACTGGACAAATGAACAACAGACATAAACAAAACGAACAAAGAAGGGTACCGTACCGCAACGGACCAAACAAAAAGGGTAGAGAAGCGGCTGGAAACGTTGCAATCCAATACCGACGCACTCCCCGAACACTCGCTCTCCCAGACCGACACCGAAAGCACGGCTTCAACTTCGCTTCCCAGGAAGCATATAAGAGCCAGCACGGCCGCCTATAGGTCAAGACGTTCTGCGTTCCAGACCCTTAGCCGACTCGAAAACAAGGGCAAGGATAATTGAAGCGAAAGGGACAAAGACTCCTATAAGTGGGCAACCAAAATCATTGAGGAATGGAGGAGTAGTCCTATTAAGGAACCTTCCGTGTCCTCTGGTAAGCGCCTTGAGGGGGTATTCAAAAGGCCTCGTTCATGTGAGAAGGTTTATCACATCTCAAAGAGAAGTAGGTAAACCAATATGGCCATCCTATGTCTCAGTGAAGTGGTGAAGGAGAATTTGATCCCAGCGATCATTGACAGAGGCCACGAGGAGTGCCATCTCAGCCGGGAGAACTGGAAGCTATTGGAGAGCAAAATCAACCCTAGCCTCCTCTCCTGGTGCAAGGCCAATCCAGCGAAAAATGTACCGACATACAGACACAGGGGCTGGCTCCATCAGTGCTACAAGCAAATTGCCTGCAATGACGACAACGCAGTATACTTCTTAAAGGACGCAGTCGCCAACGCAGGTGAGTTGTGGAAAGGTGCTAAGCCTGAAGTCGTTAGCAAGGACAAGATCCCGCTCCGACCTAGGGCTAGCGCTAGAGTGCCTGTGGAGCCCAGTGACCCGCAAGACATACTTCTGCTCATGCAGAGACAAAACCCCGACCCTCCAACGACAAACTGGAAGATTATAAAGACGGAGCTGGACAAAGAAAAAGGCTCAATGAGACTAGTATCGCTTCTGCTTAGTAAGGAATCCCTGGATATATTAAAGTTGGTTGATGCGCCACCTTGTAATATCCTAATGGGAAAAACCTTGTCAATCAGCATTCATTCCAAATCTGACTGAAAGTCTTACTATCAGACGCTGGGAGGAGGCATTGATGTATATTCCAAGAATCTTAATACTACCACATCCCTCCTTTTTGCGGAACATAACAACGGCTTCTCGATTGAGACTATCACGATAATGTCAACGTGACATCCAAGAAGAACATCAGCAAATGTTCCGATAGCCAAGCTGGGATCAAATCCCTTTACTCAGTCGCATTTTTTTACTACTGACGCTTATCTCTTGATGACATTTACATTTACCTTTTTTTTGGAGGATTTTCGAAAATCTACTGGAGCACTCAGACTCAAAACTGGTCCATTGTACTGCCAGGTAGCAACCTACTCCAATGCCGTTAATTTGATCCCAACGGCAAATGGTGACTGGACCAGATTCGATTTCACTGGGACTCGAACCTGGGACCTCTCTAACTTGGGGCAGACACTTAACCAACTGCGCCATCCAGTCGTTTTTTACATTTACCTTATGCGCGAGTCTGGACAGGTGAGATTCCATCGAATTGTGAAGCCAATGAACTCGACAAACGCTGAACTGTCTCACCGCAATTGCATATGCCCTTCGCTACAGCTGAGCACCTGTTAAAACTGAATACAATCAGAACCACTAATCACAGATGGTCCAAAAGCACTACACGCCTCATAGCAAAGCAAATCTAGGCTAAACTGAATTTTGTCTAAGCAGAATGAACCGATCAACACTCAGGACTCTCATCGAACGAATTAATGTCCACCAAAAGCTTCATTCCTCTTCAATTTATTTATTTTAATTGAAAAAAGATTTTGTTGCGTCATGGCAACCTCTTTACGACCAAAAAAAATAAAGAGAAAACGCTGGGTGAGTTCGTAATCGCAACATCAGCGCAGTACTGCAACGTCAAGCGTTCTTAATTGCAAACATTGGGCAATGATGCTTTGCATCACGTTCTAAAATGCAACATGAAAGCAACGATGCGGAAACAAAAGCAACCAGCGCATAATAGATTATTGTGATGCGATGAATTTTTTTTAATTTTTCGACTCAATTGTCTATTTTTCTTGTCTAAAATATGTTGAAGTATGCTGGCATTGTAATTGGTAACATTATTAACCAAATTATTTAGAAAAAATGTCCCCAATTTCTTTGACATTTTAACAAAAAAAAAAGAAACAATTGAAACACAAAACAATAAGCCGGTCCGAAACGCCAACAAAATTAAAGCATCGTGATGCATCGCAACATCAAAAAATCGTTGCGTCGCATCACATAGACAGTGATGCTTACATGATGCGCATTATGTTGACGTTTACGAACTCAGCCTGTATTTTGAAATTTTTGAACTGGGATCAAAATTCTTAGCAAAAAACATCAGTGTCCTTGGGGCAGCAAAAAAAAATAAATCGAAATTCGAGAGAAAATTATTTTCAAATCGTCTGATTCCGATGATTCATCAAACGACAGTTATTTCAAAAACTGATCTTTTCTCGTACCTGCTTTCATCCCAAATAGGTGCAAGTATCAAATGGCAGATGTGGAGTGATGGACAGTCTTAACGACGCGGATTAGTTTAATTATACTTCCGGCTTAACCGAGTCTTCGGTCCACACATACGAAAGGTATGGTATAACTGCATATATAGGGACCAATAAACGAAGAAAATAGCGCCCGCTTGTAGCTGCACGTTACTGTTCCACACGATCTTTGTTGCTATTCAAATGAGAGCGTCTCGAGATGGGTCTAGTTGTAAACAAGGGTGTAGCAAAATTTCCAATCATCGTAAAAATACATATACTCAGGATCGTTGAATTTGGCAGAAGGCGACTGCGGGAATTTGTAATCCCGACAAAATTTATGACTGAGTCCACCCCATTTCCGCTATAAACATCGTCATCAATACTCCTGCACGAAGATCGAATGCAAGATCACTTAACCTTGGTATGGTATGAGGTGGCTAAGGTGTGCACTTAGACCAGAGTTGATCCATTGTGCAGACTCAATCTTGGTTCTCGTTGTTTTTTTGCGCTTATAAGGCAATAAAGTAAAGGAGTTTCCATAAGACCAAGTGCATATTTTTATACCCCTAGTCCTGATTTATAGTATACAGTCCAAATCGTTTATAACGACAAAATGCTTAGGTCCCATTATACACATGTAATCCAATGCCATAATAAATCGTTTACAACGACATATCACTGAAAATAACCAAATTCGTCACTCCCTTGAAGGTCGTTATAACCGATTTTAACTGTACACACATTCGTAAGCTGAAGAAATTTGAACAAGTCCTCAATCTGCAAAAATACACTATTAAATTATATCCCTTTATTTCAGCACAAATTACATATTTTATAATATTGGACTCATCGTCAATAGAGATTTGGTTAACTTAACCTTACTACTGACAATGTATATGTTTTAATAAGATCTTGAATTTCTTTGATATATATTGATACAAGAGGAAAAGCTGAATAAAAACCTCTCTACAAAAGCAAAAATACATTGGATCCCTTGAAATGTGCCAAACACAACAAAATTCGACATACAGCACACTATTCGAGTATTCCTTTGTGTGCTTAAAGCATAACGGTTGAAGCGAAAAACAACTGGAGCAAACAGAAGAGTATTTGAGCCATTTGTCATAATCACAAGCAACCTCTTTGTGTAGTCTTTGTTTTTCTGTAAAGCATTTTAAGCAAAAATGGTGCTGTAATTTATTTGTGGTGTATTTTTAATTAAAATCAGTAGGTAATTGGAAATTTAACTCTTGATGATTTTGCGAGGTGCGTTGAATTTTTTTGAATAAATTTCTTTAAGTTACACATGTTAGGCACCTGCCATTCCGTCAATCCTGTGATTTTGTGTAGCACCACTTGTGTGAAAATTCAGTTAAGTAACAGTAAATTCATGTCAATTCTTGAAAGGACTTCAAACGAATGAAACGAAAAGAAAAATCTAAGAGTTTTGGAGGAATATCTGTTCTAAATGTTGGCTGTTCCCAATTTATGATATTCCCACATGAAAAAGTGTCCTACGACTGTGCTTGAAAGTGTCCAGTTGAATGAAAGCGTGAGTCAATAAGAATTGAAAAGAATAATTTGATTTGGTGAACTGTTAAGCATCACAAACTCCAGGCTAAGGGGTCATATGAACTTGGTTACAAGTCTTAACGGCCAAGCATAATGGCCCTACAAAAAGTTAGGTTAGGCTGAAGTGGCTGACTGTAGATAGCAGTCCCACTTAGGCCAATTTAGGCCCATTGTGATTTTACAAAAAGTTAAGTTTGTGTCATAATCAAACAAAAGTTATCAGAAGCATTGTCAAATTTCATAGTGTCCATAAGTGCTTATAGGAACTTAACGTGAATTCAGCTGTCAGCTGACATTTGCAGACGTAGAGTGCGATTTATTTCGCTCCCGTGTAAGTAGACCAAAGGGGACTTGGTGGAAACAGAGTGTGACTGGGGCGTAGTGCATTCAAGGTTCGATCCCTGGTCGTGGAAAGAAAATGTTGTTGTTCTCTCCTTCTTAACGAAAAAGTGAGTAGAAAGAAATTGAAAACTCACGTGATAAATGAAGCGGTTTAAGTACCGAAAGCTTCCACGAATTTACCGAAATTGAGCGAAGCGGTGACTATGGTCGCATTGTATCATTTTTGTGAATTCGTCTGATTGCTTTAGTTCCCCTAAGTTTCTGTACGACCATCATGGTTGGCCCTTTCGCATTGATTTGAACCGTAGGTACGTAGGCTAAAGAGTGCCCTTGAGACTAGTGTCGCGGCTCATTGGGACCAACAGTTTGGGACCATTGTACCAATGTCAACATTAATGAAGAAGGATTATTGGATTTTTCCACATTTCAACATTTCGACTTCTTCTTCTTCTTCTTCTTATGGCGCTACAGTCCGTGGTGACCTAAGTGAGTTAAGTGGTCTTCCTCAAAAACGAGACGATTTTAATCGAAGTTAGTTTAGTTATGCGGCCACATGGATACCCGAGGAATTTATCCAGTTATCAACTTAAAAACTTCTTCAACAAATTTAATGAGTTTTCTTTGGAAGCCTTTGCCTCATTGATTTTGTGAAATAGTGGGCTTCGCAGTACAAGCGTCTAAGTGGCACAAGAACCGGATGGAAAAATAAAGAGTCAACAAATAACACTTCTTCTTCTTAGGGCGCCACAGTCCGAGGTGGACTTGGGCCTCACCCAACATGCCTCTCCAGCCAGCACGATCTCTCGCCAGGTGTCTCCAGTTTCGCACGCCAAGGCGGCCGAGGTCCCCCTCGACTTGTGTGCGCCACCTTTTACAGCCTTGGCCTTGTATTAGGCACTCTTATCTTTTTTCTGCTAAATCACTTATCGGAAGTAATTCGTTTGAATTTTATGGTTTTCGACGACACTATCTGAGGTTGTACACGATTTTTATTTTTTTCCTCTTATTTCATTAATTTGTTTGCCTTTTGAAGATATAACGAATCTTAAAGGGTGCCTAATACATTTGGCCATGGCTTTATGGGGACGTCCTCTCTTGCGTTGTCCCACAGGCTCAGAGTCGAGCCTAACCTAAGCTAAAGGGTGCCCTTGCGACTAGTATCGCGGCTCACTAAGGCCAACATTTTGAGTCCATTCGTGCCAACGTCAACATTAATGAAGATGGAGGATTATAGAATTTTCCAATTTCAACTTTTTGACTTAAAAAAATTAAAAACAGTCACATTTGTCTTTTCAAAGAATGCCCCTTTTCATATCTGTTGACGCAAAATGCGTGCAAAAGAAATGTAAGCCTAGCATCCCAATCGAAGGCGCAGGTGGTTGCTAAAAAAAAACGCAAAACTGGGGTGAGTTCGTAATCGCAACATTAGCGCAGTACTGCAACGCCAAGCGTTCTTAATTGCAAACATTTGGCAATGGCAAACAAATGGCATCACGTTCTAAAATGAAACATGAAAGCAACGATGCGCAAACAAAAGCAACCAGCGCGTCGTAAATTATTGTGATGCGATGAATTTTTTTTCATTTTTCGACTCAATTATCTCTTTTTCTTGTCCAAAATATGTTGAAGTATGCTGGCATTGTAATTGCCAACATTTCTAACCGAATTATTTAAAAAATAGTCCCCAATTTCTTTGACATTTTCATTTTTCAAACATTTTCAAAAAAAAAAAAAGAAACAATTAAAACACAAAACAATAAGCCCTTCCGAAACGCCAACAAAATTAAAGCATCGTGATGCATCGCAACATCAAAAAATCGTTGCGTCGCATAGCATAGACAGTGATTCTTACGTGATGCGCATTTTATTGACGTTTACGAACTCAGCCCTGATCATAAAATGGACGCCCACATGAGCCATTCTATTGGAAATTTGAATATACAGTCGCCTCTCTCTAAATCGAACTAATTGTGATATTCTGAAAGTTCGATTAGAGGAGGACGACTGTATCATATTTCGAGGATTATTGGCATCATTGTTTGCCTGAGTGTGTCCACAGCGATCCACACAATCATATGAACACACAAAAAACCAACCATTCGAAGAAGTGGCCAATAGAATTTCGGCACACTTCATTATTGGCTCGAAATGTGAAAAGGATCATCACTGATTTTGTTTCATTGCCACCGCAGTCTCCTTCTGGCACATTGTCTCAAATATTGCCTATTCTTCTCTTTCGAATTTGGCGCATTCCCTTCCAGGATACAAATACATGAAAGGGATTTATTGGTTTATTGGACACCTCCATACAATTACCATACATAATCCGAAAACATCCTTGACCTGGGTTTTTAAAAACGAAGAACGTCGCATTTTCCCATGGACCAAGCTATGAGTGGCAGATTTTCGTGCAGATTCGCGAAAAGTAATTAGCGTTTCATGTTTTAAGGACACATCCACCTGCGCATGAGTGTTTTATTGCATCCTGCTATGTCGCTATGTCGATGTGTGCGCAGAATCTGTGCAATATTACATACCTGCGAATGTCATCGAGTACTTGTATTCCATTACGACCTTATTTCAATCCCCTCGGAACTTTTGCAATAAATAGCGATTGTCTTCTCCGCAGATCTCATTCAACAGCGACATCTCGTCAGAACAGCTAGTGGAAGCAATATTCTAAGCATATTCGAGAGAATTCAAGAGTTTATTCAAAATTCATCAGGAAAGTGCAGTGCCTTGATTTTCAAAGTAAGTTCTTAAACTCCTAATTCAATTGTAAACATTTCCTTACAAAATATTTTCCGAACAGAGCCTTCAAAAATCAGCACAATGGATTTAAGTGTTAATGAAAAAAGATTCCGTGCCATCACTGAATACCCATCACCACCGCCTTCGATTCCAGAAGCGTCTGTCTCCCCTAGTACATCGTTATATGCCAAACTGAGCCCCATAGTGAAACTTGAACCTCAAGAAGAAGTCCAGGAAATGGCACCAAGTCAGGACCAATGGACCTCAACCTTGATATTACAGAAGCTTGAGTTGTTGAAGAAAGCCATCGCCGAGCGCACGGAGGAACCCAACCTTGAACTCGTATACCGTCCGATGAGTGATCGCAAAATTAGGGGAAACCACTTCATCACCTTGAATAAAGACGAGTATAACAACAACAAGCGGCTTCGTCTCAAAAAGGAGAAAGACTGGCTCAAGGATGAAAGCGTTTTGAAAAAATTCAAACCAGATGAGTACAAGATTTTGGCAAAGACCATAGAATTGACTGGAGACAGTGAACTTTTGGAATTGCTGCAAGAAGCGGGGGTATGCAACACCAATATGCCGCCATTAAGTGACAAAAACGCGTCCCCAGCCCGGACAGGATGCATAAAGAGTGAAAAGGAAGATTTTGACTCATCTTCTGAAGAAGAACGCACCGTCTTCCATTCAAGTGTATATAATTTTTTACAAACTCTCAACACTCTTGACATCTTGTCCTCTTTCCCAGTGGAATTCATAACGGGGGATAATGTTCCAACGCCACCACCATCTGAAGTTGTTGAAGATGTCAAACCACCAGTAAGCCAAAGACCACAAGTACTACAAGACAGCAACGCTCAAACCGACGTTCCATTGCAACCAAACTGGGTCTGGAAGGTATCCCAGGATTCCAGAATCTCTCGTCAACCACATCGGCACCAGTATATTAACCACATGCGGCAAGATATTGCACAGAAGTATCCCCATCCGTCCGAACACGACCCCGATCTGTACGTGATTGGCCCATTTGGTTCGACCATCGCAAAGTCTGAATGGGAGAAGATCAATTGGGACCTAAACCCCGCAGCTATAACGCGCAAGATCTTAATGTGTTTGTTTGACAAACACACTCTGGCTACTCACAATCTGACGGGCAGGCCATCGCCAGCATTCATTGGCATGGGTAAGCCGGAAAAACTGCCACTAGATGCGGACAAGGTTGCTGACACGGTATCCTTCGTTACCACTCACTTTAATGTGACCTCAAAGGAAGTGAGGATGACCATCACAACTAAGTGCGCTGATGAGAGTAAAATGTCCCGAAAACACCAAGCCAAGATCAACAACCAAATCGTGGAGATACCTTAACCACAGCCGGTATAAGATGCGTCCAATTCCATTCGTTGCTTACTCTGCAGTCCTTACTTTTACGTCTTGTGATTATTTTGTGATTCTTTGTACATGTTATGTATCATTGTTTACATGTTAGTTTAAAAAGCTTTAAATTCCGAAAAATTATGTTTGAAAAGTACAACCGAACCAAAAAATAACCGTATGTAAAATTAACGGAAACACTATTTCCTATGAAAAACAAATTAGTTTTGTAAAGAAAATATTTGTGTCCATTTCTTAGTCCCTAAATAAAAATGTTCGTTTATACAATATCTGCTTTATTCTCTCTTATCTCAGCGGGAAGATATTCTTAAATTGCTTGCTCGAAAAGTCTTTCTTCTTCTTCATAGGGCGCTGCAGTGCGAGGTGGACCTGGGCCTTAAACAACATGGCCCTCCAGCCAGCACGATCTTTCGCCAGCTGTCTCCAGTTTCGCACACCAAGCCGGCCTCGAGTTGTGTGCTTGTTCATGGACGTCCTCTGTTGCGTTGTCCCTCAGGCTCAGAGTCGAAGAAGCTGTACATGGCCTAGCCATCTTAGGCGTTGGATCCGTAGACGCCTGGCTAGACTCATGTCGCTGTACAGCCCATACAGTTCGTGGTTGAACCTTCTCCTCCAAAAGCCATCAACGCAAACAGGACCAAAGATCGCGCGCAGAACTTTTCTCTCGAAAAGACCAAGAGACTGTTCATCCGCTTGGGATATTATTCATGCCTCTGCGCCGTAAAGCAGGACTGGGATGGATCAAGGTTCTACACAGAATCAACTTGGTCTTCCGAGAGAGCGCTCTACTACTCAATTGCTTTTTGAGCCAAAAAAACAGCGGTTGGCAAGAGTTATTCTGCGTTTGTTCTCGGTACTGATGTTGTTTGTACTGTTTACCGCGGTGCCGAGGTATCCAAAGTCCTTAACTACCTCAAAGTCATAGCTGCCTATGGTGACGTTCTGGCCAAGTCGTCGATGTTGTGCGTCCTTTCTCGATGACAGCATATTCTCGGTTTTGCCATCGTCTGCCAGACCCATTTTAGCCGCTTCCTTTTCAATGCCAGGAAACATATCATTGACGGTTCGATGTGTTCGCCCTATCACGTCAATGTCATCCGTGCAGGCTAGCAGTTGAACAGACTTTTGGAAAGTCGTGCCTCTTGTGTTGGCCAGTGAGTTTTGCACGATCTTCTCAACGATGTTAAGACGATGCCTTGTGTAAAATCTTTTTTGACATTGAAGGTCTTGGTGAGTTCGTTACCGACCTTGATGGAGCAGCGAAAGTTCTCCATCGTCATCCTGCTCAGTCTGACGAGTTTGGCAGGGATGTCAAAACTAGACATTGCGTTGTATAGCTCGTCTCTATGCACGCTGTCATATGCGGCCTTGAAATCGACAAATAGATGGTGTGTCCATCTACATTTCTTGGGTCTTCTCCAGGATCTGCCGCAGTGTGAAGATTTGATCCCTTGCCTGAAACCACCCTGATACGGACCTATCTGTTTGGTGACGAAAGGTTTCAGGCGTTCACACAGAATGGCAGAAAAGATCTTATAGGCGATGTTAAGGAGACTTATCCCCCAATAGTTGGCGCAGTCAAAGAAGTATCCTTTCTTTTGGATCTTGTGGCAAAAGTCTTTACAGAAACACATGAGATGATATTTCAGATCAGGTGGACGTTGGTACTACCGTCGAGTGATGTTTAATTTTACAATACAACCAACACAATGGGACTGCGTTGTACGTTGAGGGCAACATGAACATCGTATGCTAAAACATTTGCGTCCATTTTGATACTTCTCATACAAATTGAGACTTGTTTGTGCTTGTGTTTTGGAATTTAAATGTAAAAGTTGAGAAGTGAAAAGAGCTTAATATGGATTGTCATTTAAAAGTATGCCTAGCACCAACCCGGTGTTGTGTTTCACGTCGATTCATACGCCCAAAGAAGTTTAGTTTTCAGGTTTCCATACACAATCATTTTTTCCAGCCCCATGCACACAAGCAAATTTCGATCATCAAGAATATCGATGGTACGATTGGCGATTGATAAATTTCGTATTGCGAATGGTTTCAACAAAGTATAGGAAAAGTGACGTTTCGCGTCCTATTGTTCATTTAATTTGAGATCATATTGCTGTGAGAATTCTATGTGATATTTCATCTGTAAGAAAGGCAAATTTGAAACTCTGTAATGGGGATTTTTGCTATAAGTGTCTGTCAATCTGATCCAAAATTTGTTGTCCTCAGACTAATGGTTTCCGAGCTATACCCATGAATTCCCATCCGGAAGAGTCTCAGGAATTTTTTAAACTCATTGACCTTATCTTGAGGTCTGCAACCATTCTCTCGATCTCAAATTACGTTTGTTCTAACATATAACAAATAATCATTGCTGAAAAACTCAAAGGATTTAATCAAATATTTTAATTTCAAAAAATTGTCGCAAGCTAAGCGGAAAGGTCGATGCAGAAGTGTTATTATTGACTACATTTTTTCGGCGAAAATAAGAAATTCTTTTTTTTGGATTTTCAAAATGTTGTTGATTTTGGACGTGAAAATAGTTAGAGATCGTGAGGTTGATGATATTCTGGGGAAACATGAAGGATTCGAGTCGTCGATCACACCATGGAATGTATATGTGAAAATGATAATCCTTGAAGTTTTAAATCGTTGATATCTCGAACTTCGGACATAAACCGATATTTTGATATTCATAATTTTTTAAGCTTTAAGAAACTAAGTTTTCAGATCTCCACAATTCGCAAGTCGATGGTTTTCCTTTTATTGGCCAATATCTCTAAAACTTTTTGGGCCAAAATGCTTAAAATTATTTTCAATGAAAGTGCTCAATGAAGCCAAGTTTTTTGTGATTTTTTCAGGTTTTTAAACACTTTGGTTTAGAAATAGGAGGGAGGGACCCATTAAAACCGACTTTGGTGCTCGATGTTTTTTAAATGGAACACTGCATCGAAAAATACGAAAAGTATATAAGAATAAGCCTTATTTTAAAAGATCTGTTGATTGATATATCAACTGATTGAGCGCGTCACTGTTTCAAAATCCATGGTAACTTCGCATAACAGGAGCCACCTCCAAATGGTCCCACTTTTTAAATTTGCGTGCTTGAAAAATGATTACCTAAAGCACTTAATTCCAAAATTTGATACCGATATATATATATAAACGTCGGAGATAAAAAGTGTGACAGACAGACGGATGGACGGATGAATACACCGAAATTATAAAGGTTCTGTTTTTTGTAGACGGAACCTTAAAAAGAGAATACGCCTTACAAAGTGTGAACTAAAGTGCGTTTGCAGCAAAAATGCATTCATTTTTGGGCCACTTGTGGCACATAACACAACACTTTTTTGAGCCCACATTTTTGCAAGCGGTAGGTTGTGAGACCGCTTTCAGCATCCTCCGACAAGGAAGACGTCTTTTGGGCTCCTTCAGATCGAAACCTCAAGAATTCGTAACAAATTTCTAGTCCCTTGAAAAATTCCGCTAATTCGTAAAATTTTCATAAATTTTGCTGCCCTCGTTATTTCGTATTTTATTTGTAGTTTGAATTTAGAATTTTAACACAAAATCTCTTATAAATCGGAACTCGTTTTTTAAATCTCTTATAATTCGTAATACAAAATGGAAAAAAACCTTTTCAATTTAACTACCGTTAACTTTTGTAGATAATTTTGTGGCCTTCATGTCGCCTTACACACCGTACTTTTTTGTTCTATGATATTACGAGTTTCTTTATTCTTAGCTTAAAATTGAAAAATTTTAAAGCAACAATCACGTATACATATCTTAAGGTAAATTTCCAAACCAGACAATTTTCCTCAAACTGCACAAGTTAGGCTTATTACTTTAGTTTTGCGCTGTACGTGGGGTGGGTGCAGCCACCTGTTTGTCGATTTCAAGGCCGCATATGACAACGTGCGTTATAATAATAATAATAATGGCGGCGCTACAGTCCGAGATGGACCTGGGCCTAGCTTCTCAGCAACCACTCGTGTTGTGCGTGGTATAGTTCTCTCAGTGGAGGGGACCTAAAGTTTAATACCGACTCCGAACGGCGAGATTGAGAAGCTTTTTCTAGACAGTTATACTGTTTTAGCATTGTCAGTGATTCGAAAGAGGTGGAGCCGAGAAAAAATGTTAAGTGTTTTTTTCTGAAATCGAGCCGATAACATCGAGCGCAGGAGTGAACGCACCTATCCACTACGCCACGGCACCTACAGCGTGCATAGAGACGAGCTATACAGCGCCATGTCTAGTTTTGACATTCCTGCCAAACCTAACTCGTCAGACTGAGCAGGATGACGATGGAGAACTTTCGCTGCTCCATCAAGGACCTTCAATGTCAAAAAAGATTTTACACAAGGCATCGTCTTAACATCGTTGAGAAGATCGTGCAAAACTCACTGGCCAACACAAGAGGCACGTCTTTCCAAAAGTCTGTTCAACTGCTAGCCTGCACGGATGACATTGACGTGATTGGGCGAACACAGCGATCCGTCAATGATGCGTTTGCTGGCATTGAAACGAAAGCGCCTAAAATGGGTCTGGCAGTGACCGAGGGCAAAACCAAGTATATGCTGTCGTCAAGAAAGGACGCACAACATCGACGACTTGGCCAGAAGGTCACCATAGGAAGCTATGACTTTGATGTAGTGAAGAACTTTGGATACCTCGGCACCGCGGTAAACAGTACAAACAACATCAGTACCGAGATAAAACGCAGAATAACTCTTGCCAACCGCTGTTTTTTTGGGCTCAAAAAGCAATTGAGTAGTAGAGCGCTCTCTCGGAAGACCAAGTTGATTCTGTATAGAACCTTGATCATCCCAGTCCTGCTTTACGGCCCAGAGCCATGGACAATATCCCAAGTGGATGAACAGTGTCTTGATCTTTTCGAGAGCAACGTTCTGCGCGCGATCTTTGGTCCTGTTTGCGTTGATGGCATTTGGAGGAGAAGGTTCAACCACGAACTATACAGCGACATGAGTCTAGCCAGGCGTCTCCGGATCCAGCGACTAAGATGGCTAGGCCATGTAGAGCGTATGGACAACTTAGCTCCAGCCCGAAGATTCTTCGACTCTGAGCCTGTGGGACAACGCAACAGAGGACTTCCACGAACAAGGTGGCGCACACAAGTCGAAGGGGACCTCTGCCGGCTTGGTGTGCGAAACTGGAGACAGCTGGCGAAAGATCGTGCTGGCTGGAGAGGTATGTTGGGTGAGGCCCAAGTCCACCTCGGATTGTAGCGCGATTGTAGCGTAGCGAAGAAGAAGAAAAATAAAAAGAAGAAGAAGAAGAAGGAGAAGAACCAGTGGGACAACACAACAGACGACGTCCACGTTTAGGCCCAAGTGTTCTCAAGTACCAATTGTGCAAGCCAGTTGGAAACAGGTCGCAAAAGATCGTGGTAGCTGGAGGGCTTGTTGGTTGAGGCCCAGGTCCACCTCTGACTGTAGCGCCCTAAGAAGAAAAGCGAAGGCCTGAATATGTGATTTTGTGTCGCACTACTTGTGTAATTATCGTCCCGCTGAGATAAAAAAGAGGAAAGGAGAAAAATAAAAGCATGAATTATTACATTAAAGACATTTTTATTTGAAGACATTTGTGTTCCCTTTTTTTTAACAAATATTAACGTACATTTTTTTGGTTTTTCACTGGAAATAGTGTTAATTAATTTTAAAAATGATTAATTTTTGGTTTTTTTGATTTTTTTGTTTGAATTTTTGAAACAAATTTAAAGCTTAGAGAAGAAAAATACATGCACATGCACAAAACATCACAAAATAATCAGAAAAATCACAGGAAAATCACAAAACTTAAAAATGTCCTCACAGGGAATGCAATTCTTTTTTTGCTTGTAAGCAACGATGGAAATGGATTCTAGGCCGGGTGAACGCCAATTATCTCCTCGATTTCCTTGGTGAACTTGGCTTTCTTCTGCTCGCGAATTCTGAGCATTTTGGCCTCATCGGCGCATTTGGTAGTGATAGTCATCCTCACTTCCTTCGAGGTCACATTAACGCGACTGGTAACCAGCAAAACGGTATCTGCAACTTTTTTCGGATCTAGTGGCTGCTTTTTCGGCTTACCCATGCCTATGAATGCTGGCGATGGCCTCCCCGTGAGGGTGTGGGTAGCCAGAGTCGATTTGTCAAACAGATACATTAAGATCTTGCGCGTTATAGCTGCGGGGGTTAGGTCCCAATTGATATTCTTCCATTCAGTCTTTGAGATGGTCGATCCATTTGGACCAATCACGTACTTATCGGGGTGTTGTTCGGATGGATAGGGATACTTTGCAGCGATTTCTTGGCGCATGCTTTTAATAGCCTTAGATGGTGTAGGCTTGGATGGTGTAGCCTTCTTGAAACCTTGCTTGGGGACTGGAGATGTGGGCTTTACTTTTTCGAGTTTTGGTACCGTCAGTGGAAGTACCTTCCTGGGGAAGATTTGCCCACTTGTTGACGGTTTGTTGTTTCCATCAGCCACAGGTTTCATTTTGAGATAAGAAAAGTTGTCAATAGGTGAACCCTCAGTGGAAAAACGCGAAATTTTGTCGAAAGTATCCACTAAACAGCTTGAAGACGAAGCGAAGTCGGAGGTGTCATCTTGGTCACCATCAAATGGACTGCTTTTGAAAGAGTCACATCCAGCTTGTTGCAACAATTCCAAAAGATGTTTATCCCCAGTCGATCTTTGGGTTTTTGACAATATCTGGTACTCCACCGGTTTGAAGTTTTTCAAAACGCTTTCATCCTTGAGCCAGTCTTTCTCCCTTTTGACACTAAGCCGTTTGTTGTCGCAAAACTCTTCCCTATCCAAGGCGAGGAAGTGGTTTCCTTTAATTTGGGCATAATCAGCCACAGAACGGTATTCGAGGTTATCGCGAGGCTTCTTAGAGTCCTCGTCGTTGACTTCCTTCAACAATTCAAGTTTCTTGAACAGCTTTATTGAGGGAGGTTTTCGTACTTCTTCTGACGAGCTGGGAGACTCAACTGAAGGCGGTGGGGTTGGATATTTATTCATCCAATACTGAATCTTCTTCAGTGGGAGGGCACGGACTCTTTTTGGACTAACTCTCAAATCCATTATGATGAACGCTCTGTTCGGAAAATATTTATTTAGGAAATGTTTACAATTTACTTAGGAGTTTTTGAACTTACCTTCCAAATAAGGATATATATACAATATACACTTTTCGAATTGTTTTTTAATAAACTCTTGAGTTCTGACAAAGACTGTAAGATTAGTGCTTCCACTAGCTGCTCTGAACAGATTTGGTACTCGAATGAGATCTGCATAGAATACACCCGCCTTTTATTGCAAAAATTCGTACCGCATTGAAATAACGGGTACTGGACTACAAGTACGCGATGAAATTCACAGGTATGCAATATTACATAGATTCTACGTACTCTCCTATAAGTGCAACATCACCGGATGCAATAAAACACCAATGCGCAGGTAGATGCGTCCTTAAAACAGATACGCTAATTACTATTCGCGAATCAAGCGAAAATCTGCACGAAAATCTGCCACTCATAGCTTGGTCCATGGGAAAATGTGATGTTCTTCGTTTTTTAAAAACCCAGGTCAAGGATGTTTTCGGATTATGTACTAATTGTATGGAGGTGTCCAATAAACCAATAAATCCCTTTCATGTATTTGTATCCTGGAAGGGAATGCGCCAAATTCGAAAAGAGAAGAATAGGCAATATTTGAGACAATGTGCCAGAAGGAGACTGCGGTGGCAGTGAAACAAAATCAGTTATGATCCTTTTCACATTTCGAGCCAATAATGAAGTGTGCCGAAATTCTATTGGCCACTTCTTCGAATGGTTGGTTTTTTGTGTGTTCATATGATTGTGTGGATCGCTGTGGACACACTCAGGCAAACAATGATGCCAATAATCATCGAAATATGATACAGTCGTCCTCCTCTAATCGAACTTTCAGGGAATATCACAATTAGTTCGATTTAGAGAGAGGCGACTGTATATTCAAATTTCCACGTCCACGTACAAGGTGGCGCACACAAGTCGAGGGGGATCTCGGCCGTCTTGGCGTGCGAAACTGGAGACAGCTGGCGAGAGATCGTGCTGGCTGGAGAGGCATGTTGAGTGAGGCCCAGGTCCACCTCGGACTGTAGCACCCTAAGAAGAAGAAGAAGAAGCTAAGCGTCGGAATGTTTGCCCAATTGGCGCGACACGATTAGGAAATCGACGTCGAAATTCACGCTGCGCTAACACCACCGACCAAAAAAATCGACACAATTATTCCACGCTCTTGGGTCTTTGTCTGTTTATACATATACTGCAGCTGTCTAGTTCACAAATGTCAAATATGATTGACATACGACACCATTCGCAAAAATTATAACATCTTCCGATGGGATGATTAATTTTGCGCCACCTTGTATAACACATTGATCATTCCAACCCTGCTCTATGGTGCAGGGACATGAACGTTATTAAAAGCGGCTGAAGAAGCTCTTGATCTGTTCGAGAGAAAAGTTCTGTGTGCGATTTTTGGTCCTGTTTGCGTTGATGGCATCTAGAGGAGAAGATTCAAAAACGAACGGGTTGTACAGAGGCATGTGCCTAGTTAAGCGCCTACGCATAACACGCTTAAGATGGCTAGGCCATGTACAGCGTATGGATAACACAACTCCGGTCGGAAGAGTCTTGGAATCCAAGTCATTGGGACAACGCAACATAGGACGTCCGCGTTATAGATGGCTTACACAAGTGGGGAATGACCGCAACCAACTTGGCGTGCGGAATTGGAGGCAGCTAGCGGGAGATCGTGCTGGCTGGAGATGCATGTTGAGTGAGGCCCAGGTCCACCTCGGACTGTAGCGCCCTAAGAAGAAGAAGAAGGTTAGGTTAGGAAGGCTTTATGCTGTTGCCAGCAATTACACCCAGAGGCCGTGAAGGTCCATTGTGTATGCCCTGTAAGGATTGCATGCTTACCGAGAATTAACGCAGGGTCAGTATGCAATTACCAAAACCACCTCGTTCTAATTAGAAATTTCCTTAGGTCAGGGATCTGTACCTTCGCCACATCGCTGAGCTCGTGAAAGAACCTTGTTTTTGTAGAGCAGGGCAATGGCAAAGGAGATGCTCCACTGGTTCAATTTTTTCTTAATCCCTACAGCTCCTACAGAAATCGTTCGCCGGGAGGTTTAATCTCTTAGCCATACAATGCGACCGTAGTTACCGCTTCGCTCAGGTTCGGTTAATTTGTTGAAGCTTCCGGTACTTAGATCACTTCAATTATCACGTGAGTTTTCAGTTCCTTTCTACTCACTTTTTCGTTAAGAAAGAGAGAACAAAAAATAATATAAAAATCGAGCCTTGGATGCACTACGCCCCAGTAACACCCTGTTTCCACTAAGTCCCCTTTGGCCTACTTATGCGGGAACGAAATAAATCGCTCTCAAAGTAAGCAAATGTCCGTTGACTGCTGAATTCTCCTTAAGTTTCTACAAACAACTATGGAAACTATGAAATTTGACGATGGTTCTGGCTACTGTTCGCTTGGTTGTGACATAACCTTAATTTTTTGTACGGCCATTATGTTTGTCCCTTAAGACTTTTAAGATTGTAACCAAGTTCATATGGGACTCCTTAAGCTGGAGATTGTGATTAGAGTCCGACCGAAGGCCAGTTTTTCGGCTTTCGATCACCTTCGGCCGAATCCGAAGTCGAAGCCGAATATGATGGTACAGTACTAACTCGGTTAACGCAACCCTCGATTCGCGCAACTCTTCGATTTTCGCAACACTAAAATCGTAGCACGAGTCAAGCTCCATAAGTGCAACTTTTCAAAAATGTTACCTCGATTAGTGCAACTTCTTGTGTTTATTCAATGATTGGCTTCAATAAAACGTTTAAACCTCTGCAAATTATGATGATCCGACAGAAATTGAGAGCCCAAAAGTAAAGGTGAAGCTGCCCGGCCCTCTCTTGATCGAAAGTTAAAACAGAACTTGCAGTTCGATCCTTCAACATATGTTTACAATGGTCCGAAGAGAACGACATTCCAGTAGAAGACATTTTAACTCTACAAAACACAAATGAGAGGGCAGTTTTGAAAAATATTGAATCGCAAAAAACTCGATCTAAAATATCTAACTTCTTTAAAAAAAACATAATATTTTAACTCTATATTAATTTTTGTATATGTTTCTAAGCTTTCGTTTTCTTATTAAACAAAAGTGTGTTCAACAATAGCGCTTTCTTTTGGTTTCAATAATGTTTCTTTATGACATTGTCGTTATCTCTAAAGAAATAACCAGTTTGAACTGTGATTTTATATTAAAAAAAAAAATAAACCCAGTAAGTGCAACAACCTCGGTTATTGCAACTGCCTTAATTTCTATTAGTTGCGTAAATCGAGTTTGTAATGTATATACTGCAAAGAAAAGTCCGGAAAATACCTTAATTCTATTTTAACAGAAAATTCAACATTCAGCTTCGGCAAAATCTTCGGTCTCATTTGGACGAAGCCGAATGTTTTGCCGAAACCGAAGCCGAAGCCGAATGTTCGGTCGGACTCTAATTGTGATGCGAAACATTCAAATCAAATTGTCCGTTTCAATTCTTAGTGGCTCACGTTTTCATTCGATTGGACATTTTCTAGTTGTATGACATTTTTTCATGTGGGAACATCATAAATTCGCAATAGCCAACATTTAGAAAAGATATTCCTCCAAATCTCTTAGTTTTTACTTTTCATTTCTGTTTGAAATGATAATAAAATACTGCTTCAGTTTTCACTTTGTCGGAGGTACCTGCAGCTCACAAAGGGTATTTTTGAATATTCTACATCCAATTTTAACAGCGTCCAAATCTGTGTGCCATAAATCAAAATATATACTTGGTCTTAAGGAAACTCCTTCACTTTATTCCCTTCTATGCAAGCCCAAAAAACAAAGAGAAGAGAGATTAAGTGATCTTGTATTCGATCTTTGTGCAGGGGTATTGATTACGATGTTTATAGCGGAAACGGGGTGGACTCGGTCATAAATTTTGTCGGGATTACAAATTCCCGTAGTCACCTTCGGCTAAATTCATCGATCGTGAGCATATTTTTTATGATGATTGCAAATTTTGCTTTCGACTAGACTCATTGGAGCCGCTCTCATTTAAATAGCAGCGAAGGCCTCGTTGAACAGCGACAGACGGACGAAAGGTTCTTCGTTTATTGTTCCCTGAAATTAAGTTATATAGTTACACCCCACGCTTCGTATATGTGGACCGAGGTCTCGCTTAAGCCGGAAGTATAATTGAGCTAATCCGCGTCCTTAGGACTGTCCATATATGGCCTTCAACATATTCACGCACTTGGGCTAAAATCAGGTACTACAGAACAATAGTTTTTAAATTTTTTAACTACCCAATTACTGTACTGCTTGTAAGATGACTCATAAAAATTAGAAGATTTGAGAAGAATTTTAAGCCGGAATATGGGTTCGTACTTTTTCCATTTTTTTCGATTCCTGGGAAAGAATTTAAAGAAGTCTGAGAAAATTTAAAATTTTAGTAAAATTTTAGAATTAGACTTTCCAAAATTTACAGTAGTCACCTCAATTATTCAAGTCGTATCTGACAGTCAAATGCGACTACAGGCGTGTCCGACAGTCAAATCCGACTACAGTCGTATTCGTAAATTGTTTAAATAATTTTAAAAAAAAGTCAAATGCAGGCGTCTAAATCAAGATGCAAGACCCGAGCGGGTGTAAAGAATTTGGATAGCGGTCTCCTCCTTCTCGGAAAAACTTCCACAAAAATCATTTGAGAAGAGTCCAACTCTTCTGGCAAGTGATCATATGATGTAGTGTCAATGGCACCTACCCTGCTGCTAATATTTGATCTATGGAGTGTGACTAATGTTTCAATTGAGGTGTTCCAATTGATGCCATATGTTGTCTTTTATTGAGTTGCATATTTTCGAAATAACGTTTTCCAAGTAGCTAAGGCCATTCCATGTTATTGCCTTTAAATAATACAGAGATGTCTGATCAACTATATCGTCATCTCATCACGAAATACAGCTTGATACTTACCCCAATAACGTAAGTCCCATCCGCATTTCGCATTTCATTCGTTTAAGGGGATGTATCATATTAAAATCACCCGTCACTTGAATGCGTTGCATTTGATTTCTTGAGAAGCATTTTTTACCTTCAATTTCATCAATGTAGTACTTTTCATTAGGAAGAAAACTGCATGGTGCGCGAATATCGGTAGATTGAGTTTTTACTTCTTACATCGTGCGGCTGTCGTTATTAACCGAATCTTTATGGATATCACAAACTATCGTAGCATCTTCTTCAATGGTTTATGTAGCGGCATTTATCTACAGTGAAAGCTCTACTTCCGGACAGCTCCCATAAGCGGACAACTCTCTTACACTTTTCCTGAAACCAATAGTTTTCCCATATTTTTCCTATAAAATACGTTCTGATAAGCGGACGCTCCAATAAACGGACGCGGACACTACATTTTTACACATTCTGCATAAAAAATCTCCCATAAACGGACGCAAAAGTAAAATAACTGAAAAGTTTGAATTTGTGTGAGCATGGCTGGACATAAAGAGAATTGTTAGTGATCGAAAAGGCGGCCTATCCTCGAGTATTCAAGAATGTTGCTATCACTGACTTACCAGAAACTTGGAAATCAAACATAAAGGCTGAATGACACGAGATATTATGAGGAAATGGTTGTTGCAATTGGATAGAAAAATGTGTATTCAAAAGAGAAAAATTGTTTTTAGATAATGCCGCATCGGGGCCCGGACATAACGCCAAGCGACATAAGGCCAAATTTTAGCATTTGGTCTTATGTCTCTTTCTCAAAGGGACATAAAGCCAAATTTAAGAATTTGGTCTTATGTCGCTCAACAAAGCGACATAACGCCAAATTTTTTTGAGCCATAACACCAAATAATAATATCAATAAACATCAAGTGGGTCATAATTCCACAATTTTTAATAACATGTATATATGTGTAATTAAAATGAAATTGAACAGTGGAGTTAGTATTAGGGAACGGGTAAAAAGTGAAGTATGAGGGTTCATGCTGCCCCCTGAAACCCCAGCTTGGCCTCAGATAAGATTTGGGATAGGTGCGAGGTTGGTGGTATCCAATGTTTCCTTATTTTCATATTTAGAATGGATTTGAAAAAGTAACATATATCCAACTTTGCACCTACCCCAAATCCTATCTGTGGCCAAGCAGGGGGGTTGCAGGGGGCAGCATGCCCCCCAAACCAATTTCACTTTTTATCCGTTTTCTCTTAAATGTCTCAGAATGTTTAATGGAAGGTACATTTAAATAAGGTAAGCCTAAATCAGATATACAACGGAAAGCGACATAAAGCCAATTGGCCTTATGTCGCTTTGTGAAAGTGACATAAGGCCAAAGCAAAAATTTGGTCTTATGTCACTTTGATAAAGCGACATAAGGCCAAGTTTTAAAATGTGGCCTTATGTCATGGCACCTGCCGCATCTCATCCTCGAGAATTAAACCTCGTAAATGTGAAAATTATTTTTTTGCCACTTAACACTGCTTCAGTTTGCCAACCCTTGGACCAAGGGATCGTACAGAATTTTAAATTTCATTATCGAGATCTAGTTTTAAAGCACATCTTATCAAAAGTTGAAAGTGTTAAATCTACATCGGAGCTTTCGAAAACAATTGATGTGTTAGAAGCATTGTATTTCATAAAGATATTATGGAACAAAGTTACTTCCACCGTGCGTGTCCGCTTATGGGAGCCTTCACTGTATTTTCTTCCTTACTAATTACATGTGTTTTCTTTCCACATTCCCTTAAATTTATACTTAGTCGTAGCCAAGTTTGTACGCGAGTGAAATACGACCATACAACGTCTGATTGACTCCTACCTTAAAAGCAGATAAAAACGAGAATCGTACAAGCTGCTTACACAAGGCTCTTATAAAAAAATTGAGTACGAGTGGGCCTCAAAAATTCGACATTGTAATAACGAAGTGCCACTGTAGCCGTATTTGACTGTCTGATACGACTGTAGTCGAATTCGACTTTCAGATCGTATGTCTTCTGTGTCCATCGTGGATGGACAACAAAAGCCCAGCTTAGAGAATCTTCCATCCCGAACCTGTGAAAGAACGGAATGGAGAGTGAGTTAGACTCCAACATTGATTGATGTAAGAAACTGGGCGCGTGCTTGCGATGGCCTTAATGCAACAGGCTTGATGGTTTGGCCTTAGGATTGCGAACAAAAAAAGGCTGAAGGCTTAGGAATAATTGTAGTGTTCCATATATGAGTATTAAATTGTCTAAACTCTGAACCAGTGGAACAACACAACAGAGGACGTCCACGTCTAAGGTGGCGCACCCAAATGGAGAGGGACCTCAACCAACTTGATGTACGCAATTGTCGACAGCTAGCAAAAGATCGTGCGAGATTTGTTGGTTGAGGTTCAGGTCCACCCCGGATTGTAGCCCCACAAGAAGGAAAAGAAGGTCCACACCCAAAGTTGTTGGCCTAACATCCGACACTCTGTACAAATAGATCATTTGGCAGTGTTTGGTTAAATTTTATTTATTCTTTCCTTCGATCACAAATTACTTATGACGTGACTAACGAACATCTTTGTCTTGGCTTCCTCTTTCTCTTTGTGTGCCGCTACAGGCCGGGGTGGACCTGGGCCTCAACCAACAATCCTCTCCAGCTAGCACGGTCTCTGGCTAGCTGCCTCCAATTCCGCAAACCAAGTTGGTTGAGATCCTTCTCCACTCGTGTGCGCAAATTGCGCTTGTCTTGGCCCGTCGTCGGCATCATCATTATCGTGGGCTTCGTGGAGTAGTGGGTAGGTGCGTCGACTCCTACGCTCGATGATCTTGGTTCGATTCCCGGAAAAAACATTTTTTTACGGCTCCACCTCTTTTGAGTCACTGACAATGCTCAAATAGTATAAATGTCTAGAAAAAGCTTCTCAATCTCGCCGTTCGGAGTCGGCAATAAACTGTAGGTCCCCTTCACTCGTGAAAGAACAATAGCAAGCTCAACACAAGTGGTTGCTGAGAAGTTTGGCCCAGGTCCACATCGGACTGTAGCGCCGCCATTATTATTATTATAATCATTATCGTTGGCGTACAAAACTCACCTTTCTAGACTGCTCCTCGTCCTCCAAGCAACACCGTAGTGCTCTCCTACAATACTTACCATCATAGTAGTGCTGAAAATCAACTGCCGAAATAAAGCCGACTTTCTTCATCTTCTTCTTAGGGCGCTACAGTCCGAGGTGGACCTGGGCCTCACTTAACATGCCTCTACAGCCAGCACGATCTTTCGCCAGCTGTCTCCAGTTTCGCACACCAAGCCGGCCGAGGTCCCCCTCGACTTGTGTGCGCCACCTTGTACGTGGACGTCCTCTGTTGCGTTGTCCCACAGGCCCAGAGTCGAAGACTCTACGGGCTGGAGCTAAGTTGTCCATACGCTCTACATGGCCTAGCCATCTTAGGCGTTGGATCCGTAGACGCCTGGCTAGACTCATGTCGCTGTACAGCCCATACAGTTCGTGGTTGAACCTTCTCCTCCAAAAGCCATCAACGCAAACAGGACCAAAGATCGCGCGCAGAACTTTTCTCTCGAAAAGACCAAGAGACTGTTCATCCGCTTGGGATATTGTCCATGCCTCTGCGCCGTACAGCAGGACTGGGATGATCAAGGTCTTATATAAAGTCAGCTTGGTCTTCCGAGAGAGGGCTCTACTACTCAATTGCCTTTTGAGCCCATAAAAACAGCGGTTGGCAAGAGTTATTCTGCGTTTGATCTCGGTACTGATGTTGTTTGTACTGTTTACCGCGGAGCCGAGGTAGACGAAGTCCTTCACTACCTCAAAGTTATAGCTGCCAATGGTGACGTTCTGGCCAAGTCGTCGATGTTGTGCGTCCTTTCTCGATGACAGCATATACTTTGTTTTGCCCTCGTTTACCGCCAGACCCATTTTAGCCGCTTCCGTTTCAATGCCAGCAAACGCATCATTGACGGCTCGCTGTGTTCGCCCAATCACGTCAATGTCATCCGCGTAGTCTAGCAGTTGAACGGACTTTTGGAAGATCGTGCCTCTTGTGTTGGCCAGTGAGTTTTGCACGATCTTCTCAAGAACGATGTTAAAGAAATCACATGACAGCGCGTCGCCTTGTCTAAAACCTTTTTTGACATTGAAGGTCTCGGTGAGTTCGTTACCGACCTTGATGGAGCAGCGAGAGTTCTCCATCGTCATCCTACTCAGTCTGACGAGTTTGGCAGGAATGTCAAAACTAGACATGGCGCTGTATAGCTCGTCTCTATACACGCTGTCATATGCGGCCTTGAAATCGACAAATAGATGGTGTGTGTCAATTTGCATTTCTTGGGTCTTCTCCAGGATCTGCCGCAGTGTGAAGATTTGATCGATGGTGGACTTCCCGGGCCTGAAACCACACTGATACGGACCTATCAGTTTGTTCACGAATGGTTTCAGGCGTTCACACAACGTGTGTGTGTGAATAAAGCCGACTTACCTCTTTAAAATTTTGCTAGTCAGTGTTTCTTTGGGCTCAAGAAGGAGTTAAGTGAAAGAGCCCTCATTTGAAAGACCAAGTTGTACAACACGTTGATCATTCTAGCCTTGCTCTATGGGGCAGAATTATGAACAACAGCAACAGTTTCGAGAGAAAAGTTCTGCGCACGATCTTTGTTCATGTTTGCGTTGAGGGAGATTGGAGGAACCACGAATTCAGAGCCTTAAGTCTGGTCAGCTCTCTCCTTCGTCGCCTAAAGTTCTTACCCCTCGTCCGAAAAATCTTCAACTCAGAGCCTGTGGACAGCCGCTACACAAGACGTGGAGGAGGACCTCAACCAATTTGGTGTCCATAATTTGGTCTTGATGACTGGTAGCAACGTGGCCAGGACCGTCAACGATGGAAGGCAGCGATAGCTCAGGCTCAGATCCTCCATGGGTCGTAGGCCTGTTAAGTAAGTAAGTAACTTGAGACAGCTACCCAAAGATCGTGCTGACTTAAGACATTCCTAAGTTGAAGCCCATTTCCACCCCAGTCAGGCTAAGAAAAAAGAAGAACATCTCCCCCCAATGAAAGACAGTATCGATAGATTTATATATTTTTTTCTTTAATTTCTTATTGACCATTTTTTCTTGTATTTTGTGATTTTTTTTTTCATTTTTTGTATTTTTTTGTTTTGTTTTCTATATCAAGTTTTTTTGTAATTGTCAATTAAATATTTAAGTTTGTTTTGTTTTTTTTCTTGTTTTGAGTTTTGATTTGTACTCTATAGGTAAATCATATCATTTTATTTCATTTTTATTTTTCTCTTTTACTTCATATCCCCTTTGTAAGAGTGTGTGTGTGTGTGTGTTTGTTTCAAAAGACAGTACGTACATTTTCTTCTCTTATTTTACAAATGTATATATATGAATGTTTGTTTTGAGAGTTGTTTCTTTTTTTATATTTATCATTAAGTTTAACCTCATTTTTTTATAATTTGTCAAAAACATTGTTGCGATGGTTTTGTTCATTTGATTTAACTTTTAGCTTTCTTTTTTACCTCTTTAATTAATACTTATTCTTTTACTTTTGAATATGAAATTACTTTTCTTCAGTACTACAATTTGTTTTAATTTTTTTTATTTGTTTATCAAATAATCGGATATAATGTCGAGATTTTTTTTTCAGCTTTCTCTTTTGTTTTTTTTCGTGGTTATGGTTTTGCTTTAAGAGATGTTTTTTGCTTTTTTGCATTTTGTTTAGACTGCATACACATAAAGTAAATTAATAAAATGATGAAAAACCAGACTGAAAGTTTTACAACAATATTTGACTTGATATTTGCATTGTTTTACTTGCATTTACACATATGCTTGTTAAGTGTTTATAAATTAAAAGAGTTTCGTAAACAAGAAAGTATATCTAAGCACATTTATATTATATTTAAGTACACATATTTTGTTTTCTAATAGTACGGGTATACCTATATAATTTGTTTTCTTTTGTTTTTTTCTTTTCTTTTATTTATTTCTTAATGACGTGTATTTAATTTAACATTTCTGATGTGTTTATATGTTAATTCCAATTTTTTTTTCTCCGTTTAATGATCAGACATTAAACAAACAGAAACAGAACAAATTTTGAATTTCGTTTGAGGAAAGGATAGTGCTCGTTTAATTGAAATGTCTACTGCGTTGGGATGAAGGGTAAAAATATGTCATTTTAGATACAAGAAGCTTTGTTATCGAGACAACGACGACGTAACAATGTGCTGAGAATATCCATCAGCAATTTTTTTCGGAGAACTAAAACTAAACAAGGAGTTCGGCTTACCGCTGCCAGTGACTGTTGAGAACAATTTATAAGTCGTTAAATAAAAAGTCATTAAAAAAGGCTACATGTTTGCGCCAAAAAAAGTTGATATATGGGGTGAATTCGCAACTTCGATGCGGCATTAATCTTCCATGACGTTCATAAGCGCAAATATTGGCATCATTTTTTAACGTCAAACGTTCATTTCAGCATCATTTTGTGCATGATATGCGCAAACTTCAAGCAATTGGACGTCAATAAATTGTTCTGCGTTGAAGTTAGTTAAGAAAGACTTAATCGTGAAAAGAGTCGGATGAAAGAATGTTGATTTTCTTACGAATAAGAGTGATCTAGCCTAACAAGTCGAGCAATTTCTAAAATAATATTTCCTGTTAAATGCAGCACGACGGCAAACTCGTACCATGGGAGAGTGGAAATATGTAAACTTGCCTCTTATGTATTCAATCATTTAACGTCAATTTCCAACAATATTTAATACTTGTCTTTTTTTTCATCTTTTTTATTCAATTTATTTCAACAGAACAAACATTTGTTCTTCCATTGTGACTTGGTCACTCGCACAGAATTTTGACAGTTTTTTTTTCTCACAGAATTTTGACAGTTCTTTTTGAGCCTGCGGATTTTTGATCAGAATCATTGTGTTGTAAAGTTATTACAACTTCTGAAATCTTACAAAGGCATCTAAGAACACTGCATTTGATCCCAAATTTAAGAACAGAATTGAATAAAGGAGTTGTAGAGTAATGAGCTACGAATTGGTCAACAACTTGTTTCAAACCAAAATTACAGATTATCCAATTACGTAAGGTCTGATAGTGTAGCCTACCAAAATAGAAAATATCTTCGAGTTAGTGTCTTAAAGTCACTGAATCCCCTTCAAGTACCCACAAATTTGTGTACCTTTTCGCCAAAAAGAGGCTTAGAAAAAGACAGTAAGCCGCCACTCACATGAATCAAGACTTGCGACATTTTCAACCTCTATATTCACCTTGCAAGTGTCAAAAAATAGGTGATGACATTTTAACGCAGTTTAGAGACGGCTTATGTTGCTGCTGTTTCTTCATTGTTTTAACAACATTTTGTCCAAAATGTACATTTCCATAAGACGACAGGTATCGTAAAGATTTACTAGACCACGAGGTGTATGAATAAGAACAATGAACAAAGGTGTGGCAAAATTTGATGTAGGTATGATTCTAGAAATGATAAAGATAAAAATCAGACAGAATGTATTTTTTTTTTTAAATTTCCGATAAGCAAGTGCACTTCTTTGAATCAGCTAGAAACAAAGGTAATAATAATAATAATGGCGGCGCTACAGTCCGAGGTGGATCTGGGCCCAACTTCTCAGCAACCACTCATGTTGTGCGTGCTATTGTTCTGTCACGAGTGGAGGGGACCTACAGTTTACTCTTTGAGCCACTGACAATGACTCGAAAGAGGTGGAGCCGTGAAAAAATGTTAGATGTTTTTTTCGGGAATCGAACAGAGAACATCGAGCATAGAAGTAGACGCGCCTACCCACTACGCCACGGCACCCAGAAACAAAGGTGTGTGGCGTGAGTTGTAATGGTTTTCATTAAGATTTTGGAGAAAAAGTTAATTTGAAACAGCAAGGGGCAAAGGAAAGGGAGAAAAACTTGTTCCTAAATATATTTCAAATTTTAAGCTTCTGAACACATGAGAGATAAAGTTGTTGACACGTATCGTTTCCCCATTTTATACATTTTGATTGAAATTTGATAAAAATTCGACACAGCTAGCAAATAATCTAGACGTTATTTGTAGGACGACAAGATCTCGTACAGAGATCGTACAGATCTTCGTATAAAATATTGTTTAAATTGGTTGCAAAGAGGTGTGATAAACTAGAAATGAAAACAGGTAGGTTTTCAGTTACACTCCACTGTCCGGTTGAGATATGTTCAGCTGAGCTGCGAGTTGTCAGGGACGTTCAAATTTATTAAGTCAATTCACTTTAGCTGCGTGAGAGGTCGCTCTGGAGTGGAGTGCCATGCTGGCTGGAATGGCTTGTTGGCTGAAGCTCGGTTCAGCGAAAGATCAGATTTGATGATCAGCACCACCCGAGGAGAAACATATTACTTCAAAAATTAGCTCTGACACAAAATACACACAAATAGAACAAAAAAATGTAGAAAACGTCTCTCGCTGTTCATGTCTTTTTATCTTGAAATCCCATTCAATACCCACGCAGTAGATACATCATAAGTGTAACAAGGTGTATGAGAAATCTGCCAAAAAAAGTGATTACCAAATTGTTGCAAAAAAAAAAATTGTTTTTCTCTTTCTCTTTCTTTCTGAACTTTATCCAATTGTTTCATCATCATTTCCATAGCTTTTACATACATGCGTGTGTACGTATACATCTCGAAGATACAGAGTTACCTCTCTTTTGATTAGTTTTCCTTTTTCTTTAATTATTGTTTCTCCATTTACACACATAAATTGTATTGATAATAGTTGCCGTTTGTGTTTCTGCGTATTCATCTTTAAATCTCATTTTATGTATCTTACCATTATATCCACTTTATAGCCCTTTGTTAAACTCTATCTAAAAAATATTTATTTTGTTTTTTGTTTCCACTTTTTATCAGTATTTTTTTCTGGTGAGTAGTTGCCTTTATATATATAAAAAATCGTTATTAAACATTTTCATTTCTCATTAACTTATTATATCACAAATTGTTTTTTTTTTTTTTTAATTTTCATTCCTTATTATTTGTTAGTCCTAAAATATATATGTATATGTATGCATATATATATATATCTATGTATGTATATATATGTAGATTTATAACTTCATTTTTTCATTTGTTTGAGTCGTAGGTAAATAAAGATATTACAAATACGTATATTTAGACATTAATGATAAAATATATTTTACATTTAACAAATAAGGTTTTCCTTAATAAAAAGAAACGCTGAAGTAACCTAGTCTTTTTTTCTTTTGAATACTCTATAGAAGGATAAGGTGATTGATATTGTGTTGGGGAGAAGATTTTCAGAAGGGACTGGTAGATGAAAGGAACCTGCCTGCAACAATGGACATGAATGGATGATGGACCATCGTTTAAAATCGCTGTGGACCCATGTTCTATCTGCGGTTGTATGCCATTTACGTTTACAAATGATTGGTTTTATGAACAAAACTGTAAACGCTCTTATTGTAGACCACGTCTTAAAGCATAAAACTAGACCACGTATTAAATCTGCAGCAGATGGACTAGCATACAAGTCAAGCATGCCCAAAATGGGTCTTAAACATATTTCGTTGCTTTTCGTTAAGTTAAAAATAAAAAAACATAACGAACTTGTTTCTTGTGGCTTTGATGAAATTGAAATACAGACGTACTGCATGTAGGATTAGTGAATTCTCCCTTGAAAGGCACAAGCGTGCGTAAACTGGAATCTTCGCAGAATTCCTGCATTTCCTTGTCCGACCTCTTCTCGGAATATACTTCTTCTTTTTGTTCAGCTGACGGTTCAGTTCGGGGTGGACTTGGGCAAACCATCTCCAGCAAATAATCGTGTTAAAGATGGTGTCGCAAATATGAAAGTTATTATGTCCGGAATCGAACCTAGGCCATCAGTGTAGGAGTTGATGAATTCAACGCGTCCACGGAGAGTTATTAGCATCATAACTCGACGAAGAAAAAGGGAATTGACCGATTTTCTAATCCGACAGATGTGTTGGTCGACTATAGAAGTTTTTCAGTCCTGAATCGAATCCAGATCATCAGTACTCCTACACTGACGAAGCGACGAACTCAAGGCGATCACAGTAAATAATAATAATAATATAATAAATAATAATAATAATTCAACGAAGTAAAAAAAACTTGATCTCCTAATCCGGCAGATGCGTCCGTCGGGTGGACCAGAAAAAGTGCAAAGTAGTTGAGTAAATAACAAGGACATTGAAAATGCCATTGAAGGAGTTTGGGCGCATTTTTGCTAACAGAACACCGTGAGATAAGAACCATAAATTATTTGTAGGTATGTTCAACTCAGTTTGAGGCACAGGTCTACCCCGCACTGCACTATCAAAAGAAGAAGAAGATTTTCAACTCTTAACCTCTTTGTCATTTTGATAGCATGTTTTACTTGTGAGCTGCTTCGGTCTTCTTCAAATCGACACCATTCAAGAAAGTATGTCTGAATATCAGATCCAAAAAATATGTATCTGTGTATTTTGGGCAAGTGTTCACTGTAAAATGGATGATTTTTGCTGCCAGAGCTTGTGGATAAGGCAATATTCGTAATTCAATCATACTTTGTCTTCGTCTTTAAGCCTGTGGGACAAAGCCACAGAGAACGTCCACGATTAAGATGGCGCACACAGCAGAGGACATCCTCGATTGAGGTGGCGCATATAAGTGAAGGAGGACTTCAACCAACTTGTTCCTTGGTTGAGGTCAAAGTCTTCCTCATGAAACAGAATGAGAATCACACTTTGTTTGAGCAACAACAGATCATGGTTCGGTAAGCTAACGTGAAGTTCAACTGTCCTAAAATCGGCGCATTACATTTGCGCAGTATTGCGGCATCAATGCTTATTTTCGAAGTTGATCCAAAGTGCAGTTGGTGCCTAATATATTTGTCCGAGGCTGTAGGTACTCTTTGGGTATTATTAGTGACTCGAAAGAGGTGAAGCTGTAAAAACATGTGCTTTTCGAGAATCGAGCTTAGGCTTCGAATGTAGGTGTCGATGAACTTACTCATTACGCCACGGTGCCACCATTATTCATTTACGTGTCGAAAAGGGTCTTTTGTCGACTCCCAATGACGAAGTTTTGAGAAGATCCCCCTAACAGTAATACTCTTTGAACATTGTCAATAATCTCAAGAGAGTTGATGACGTGAATGAAGAATGGTGCCGCGAAATTGAAAGTTGTTGGGTCCGAAATCGAACTTAGATCATCAGGGTAAAAATCGACGCACGCCTAATAGACCACGGCAGGCAAGAAGTTTAAATGAGTAAAATTTGTAATGGCCTGCGAACATTTCTCCGAAAGAATTGTCCAAACCATTTGGCTTGAACTTCGAAATTAGACAACTTCGAACGAACATTGGAATTAATATAATCAAAGTCAAGGAAATCAGGGAAATAAGCAGAATATTGTTTCTCGAGCGTTTTGGGCCCCTACTCTTTATTGTCAGTCGAATATGAAATCCATTCCGACTCACAGCAGTCACATTTTCGAAGATCGAAAAGTATGCTTTTGCCAACTCCAATTATCCTTTGTTTTCGCAAATCTATTGCTCTCTACTTCATATGACCTAATGTTTGATAGTGTGGTCGAAATTGACAAAAAAATGTTTATCACTGTTGAGAATGAAAATCGACATTACTTTCGTGCAGAATAGCGATTGGGAGAATGCCACAACCACAAATCTGTCATGCAAAGATGTTCAATTACATTACAATTTACAGCGGTTCATTTCATCTCGTCCATCGAAATATACACATACTACTTTATTTGCCGCCTACACTTCACTCACACTTTCTTATTCGCCATGACCTGTTTTTACTCCGAAGCAATGCAAAGCAGCTAATCAGACGCTACGAATACAAGTTGTCAAATTGTCAGACAAAGACAATAAAAGTTCAAGTTTGTGGCCAAAGCACTTTCACATATTTCTGACATTCTAATAGGGATACAGAGTATAGTCATAATATAATAAAAGGAATCATTGATACAAAACTCATCAGATAGTCCCTTTACATCGTGAACAATGGATGTAAGGAGTCGGTTTTCGAGTGTGTACGAATTTAGAAATGAAAACTCGAAAAAAGAAAAAGACTTAGGCAGTATTTCTTGAAAGAGTGAACATCTGATCGAAAAGATCGTTCGTCCAATATCTTGTTGCTTCGCTGAGTAACGTGATAAAAAGAAGAATTGCAGGGTGAATATAAAAAATTGGGCCTAAGGTTTTCGACTGTATTGTGCACATTAGATGACAAATGAGTTATCAAGACACTTCACCAATTTAAGGAAATGTTGAATAATCTAGCCTTAATTTATATTAGCAACTTGGTTTTAATGACTGGAAGCAGCGTGCCCAAAGCCCAAAGTCAGCGATGGAAGGCGGCATTTGCTCATGCTCAGACCGCCCAGTGGCCACAGGGCCGATGAATAAGTAAGTAAACTTAGTGCTTGCAAAATATCGTGTTAGCTGGAGCTGACTAGCTTAGTGGTTGAAGACCAGGTCCACGACATTTATCCACACTTCAAACGCAACAGGCCATGTGTCCTTATTTGGACAGGGTTTACATCTTCAAGCCTCTTAAATTTCATACAATAACTCGCCACAAGTGAGAACAAAACGTACAGCTGGTCTAACACATCAAATATTTCCAAAGCTCAGGCAAGTATCAATCAATCAAGTCCCCTTATCTTTCCTCCTCCTCTGTACTCTAAAAAGAACAACTGAATAATAAATATTTTTTTTTCATTTCTTTTATAAACAAAAAATCTATATTACAGTTTTAACAAACAGAACAAGTTATGCATCTCATTTCTGATAGATTTTGACAAGCAAAATGAAGATCCTTGAAAACTCACTCTATCGCTCAGCATGCCACAGATTATCCGATGCATTCTACTAAGGTCTTGGAAACAACAATGTGCTGTAGCAAATAATTGATTAGTACATAAATGGGAATGGACCCCGATTCAATTGAGGGGTAAAAATGTGTTTAATAAACAAACACTTCTAAGTACAAAGATATTCAACAGGATAAAAAAAATGAATAAACATTTCACACTTGTGCTCCCTTATTTTTTAAAAACAAATACAAATTGTTAAGTTGGGATTTATAACACATTCTTCTGAAATGAGTATTTAAACATATTTTTCAAGTGGTAAAGTTAATTAAAAAAAGACTGAAAATGATTTAAAGTGAAAAAGTTATTTTTCAAAGTTACTTCCTTCTTCATTCTCCGATTCAGAGACGTTTAACCGTGTTGTTTTATATATAGTATATTTAAAAAAAAAGAAACCGAACTCATATACATTTAAGAACAAACAGTAGTAAACTATACTATTATTGTGTACAACAAAGAAAACGAAAAAAAACGTAAAACTAATACTAAATCAAATAATTAAATAGTTAAAGTAAACGATATATACAACAATATATATATTCTGTTATAGAACGTAAATTTTGTCTGGTTTTGAATTATAAACTATTTACATTGTATGAGTGGATGAGCTGATTGTTTCAAATTTGATTTGATTTAAGATCTTTTTTTATTTATTTTTTTTTAAAGATAAGTAGATTCACCTGAAAGGACATAACAAACAAATAATATATATACACTAAATAAAAATTAATTAAAATAAATGTAAATATTAAAGTAAACAAAAAATATGTGGAAAGAAAATTGGAACATTTGTGGTTTGTTTTGTTTTTTTTTGGAACAGTTTCGTGTGAAATTTGAACATTGCTGGTTTAATTTTTTTTTTCTTTTCGAGACTTTATTAAACCGGCTCTAACTGTTAAGCCTCGAACAGATGTACAGGAATGCAATACACATTGCCGCATACAGCGAAACAGACTTGAAAGTATCTTTTGACATCTCGTTGCATTACTTTGTTTTCACTGAGAAGTGGCAATTGATTTCGGAAAACAAATTCTTTTTGCCATGGACGTAGAGAGGCTTAATAAATTAAAGAAAATAACTATTTTGTTATTACTTTTGAACTTAATTCATTTCTCTTTCATTTTGGTCGCAATCGATTTTGTAATAACACCAAAATCTTGCTGATCTACTACATATGGATTGCATCAAAATTAGAAACAGACACAAGTTATATCAATGCATGGCCGTGCAGTAAACAGATAAAGTCATGTTCGATAATTTTGCTGCACATTTTGCACAAAATATGTCTACAAGCATATATTTTTATCACAAATAGACGCACATCAAGTCCAGAGAACTCAAAATAACTCTTGCCACTTGCAATGTCCTTGAACTCAAAAGCCAATTGATTAGTACGACCCTTTCTCGAAACTCCAAGTTGGGTTCATATAAGCCCTTTATCATCCCAGTTTTTTATGGCTCTATAGTTCTATGGCGCAGAGGTATGGACAGCAGCGTATGGAAAAGACAGAACGTGGAGTCTTTGGTCCTATTTGCGTTGACGGTGATTGGAAGCGCTTAGCTACGAACTATATGGGGTATACAGGGAGCTGACTCTAGCCGGGTCTATTGATCCAACGCATGAGGAGTCGAGAGCATGTAAAGCGCATGAACAATTTAGCTCCGATCCGAAGAATACATATCAATCTCCGAAACCGAGGCGATTGAGGCGATAACTGAAGAAGGACCTTAACAAACTTGCTGTGCGCAATTGCAAACAACTAGCGGTAGATCATGCCGGCTGAAGAAGCTTGTTGGTTGAGGCCCAGGCCCACCCCGAACTCTGGCAAAGTCAAGGCCATTTGACAATCTCGGCTTCGCAATAAAAACGCAGAGTCATAATCCATGGGTCAAATCGTTTAATAAGAGTCCTTCTCATTAGACTAAGTTTTCCTTTATGAGAGATCCGTCATCCCTGACCTGATTTACGGCGCGATAAAATAAAACTCTCAAATCAGATAAACACATTCGTAGCTTCATTGAACACCGCCGAGATATTCACTTGAGGCTTGAGAAATTATTCACAAAATCCACGATATGGTCGACTGATGATCGACGAATGAATGAATGGAATCAAAGGCTTGCTTTACGGCGAGGTTATGGTCCGGAATAAAAGAATCGTAGCCCTCCCACTTTACTGCATCCCTACTGGTCCGTCTGTGGGGTTTGCCAAAGGAGTGATTATCGCTTTAATTTGACACGCAGAATTGGCTACAAAAAGTATGCCTAACCAAAGTGAATAAATCAAATCATGTTATAAAACGATTATAGCTTCTTCTGCAGGGAACTTGGGCCTGGCTTCTTTAGCAAGCACTCGTGTTGTGCGTATCTTTACTCCAAGTGGAGAGGACTGACCTATTTTTTTTTTTCGTATGATTTTTAAAACACTACTGGAGCACTCAGACTCAAAACTGGTCCACTGTACTGCCAGGTATCAACCTACTCCAGTGCCGTTAATTTGATCCCGACGGAAAATGGTGACTGTACCAGATTCGATTTCACTGGGATTCGAACCTTGGACCCCTCGAACTTGGGGCAGCACCTAGCCAACTGCGACATCCAGTCGTATGCCCTATAATTTTACGTTGACTCCGGACGGCGACGTTTAAAACTCGTTTCTTAACAGTTATACTCTTTGAACATGGTTGATGAGCATAAAGATAACTGTCATCGTGCCCGAATTAGGGGGAAAAAAAAAGGGTATTGCCCCACTGAACTCAACTATGCTCGAGGTCTAAGGTTCGAGTCTCGAAAAAAGACCAAACATTTTTTTACAATGCTCAATGACTGACTGACTAAATGTCTAGAAAAAGCTTCCCAAAATCGCCGAACGAAGTCGGCATTAAACTGTAGGTCCCCTTCACTCGTGAGAGAACCAATAGCACGCAGAACACGAGTGGCTGCTGAGTAGTTAGGCCCAAGTCCACCTCGGACTGTAACGCCGCCATTATTACTATTATATTATTATTATTGGATTCCCGCTATTCCTGCGGGTACCCGGGTAAAATCGAGAGCCCTTATGTATAGCTTTGACAGAAAAACTTGGGTTTTTAGGGCCAATTTGGCTTTTAAACTGAAGACACTAAATCCGATTTGCGTTGTATGACGGGTTCGTGGTTTTTAAGGATACATGTGGAAGCATCTACATTAACCATTTGAAAGGATGAACACACTGGGGCAATTAACATCAAGACAAACATTCACATTTGGCCAAGAAGAAAGACATCTTTCATTAAGATGTACCACGCACTGGATGGCGCAGTTGGTTATGTGCCTGCACCAAGTTAGAGGGGACCCAGGTTCGAATCCCAGTGAAATCGAATCTGGCCCAGTCACCATTTGCCATTGGGATCAAATTAACGGCACTGGAGTAGGTTATGACCTGGCAGTGCAATTGACCAGTTTTGAGTCTGAGTGCTTCAGTATAGTGTTTCAAAAACCTCCGAAAAATAATGTGTACCACAATTTTATACACATAAGTGCATGAATGAAGCTTCGTGCTAGTTGGATAGGCTTGTTGGTTGAGGTTCAGATCCACCCTGGACTGTAGTGCCATAAGAAGACACTTCGTTTTTTTCTTTCTTGAGATTTGTACCAACAAATGTGACTGCACAAAATATGCTGAACGCCCAGGACGTAAAAATGGCGCCACAACTGAAGAAATGGTCTAAAATATTGTTTAGGACGATCGCAGGGCCAAGGGTGGGTGGTAGCTAAGATTGTAGCAATTTCAAATGATACCGTCATTCGAGTACTGCATGATCATTTGGACATTAACAAATTATCGCATCGCCGCACTCGTCGTTTTGAATTGTTACTTCTTAGAGGTAATTTAAAAAATTATGGTCTGCTTGACCCCACCGAAGGCTGTCCTAAAAAAACTGAATTGGCGAAATTGTTATAAGCAGTTCAGAGGTCGATGTCTTTAAAAAATGCCGCGTTAATGAAGCAGTTGATCGATGCCTACAAGTTCGTGGAGTGATAATTTTGTTCAAAATCACTTGAAACTGTCCCAAATTATGTCTGTAATTTCCTTTCTTTCTGAATAACTAAAAAAATGTTAAATAAGCGATGATGAGGATGATTTAAATTCTTTTTTGTAAAAAAATAATAAAAAATTAATAAAAAAAATTATAATCAAATGGACGTGAAGCAAGCACAAGATGCACAAAAAGAGGAAGCGAAAAGGATCACTAAAAGGGGAAGAATCAGGAAGAATTCACGCATGCATCTAAGAAAAATTTTCCAAAAAAAACACTTCATTACTCTTGAAGATCTGTTCACGTCAAGGACTCATGAACGGACTCCCCCTCTGTCATGTCCCTCTAAACACTTGTCATTTCCAAATCACCTCCAATCGAAGTAACATCCGACAACTCGCTAAAATCATTCTCCGACAGCAGTCGATAACGATTTATCGTTAGGCAACTATTCGGCGATGACAAGTGCTCTTCAAGTGCAACAGGGTGTCAAGCAAAATTTTGAGACAGCAAAAAAAAACAAAAAAATAATTTTGAGAATTTGGAAGTTTCAAAAGTTTTCAAGAAGACAAGCATACAAACGAAAGCAAAAAACATGTTTTCAATGGAAGAAGTTAACGCATCGAATTCAAATTGTTTGCATTTAGGTAATTTTTAAGGAAAATTTTATATAATCATACATACATACATTTGGGTGGTTATTTGATTGAGATTTTTGGTTTTGTATATTTAGTTTCGTATATAGTAGGTAGATATTTATTTGGTTTAAATATATCGGCAGCATGGAAGTAAACAAGGAGGATATGTTGAAACAACGAAAAACAAAACGGAAATTAAAATTCAATTTGTAGTTCACGTCAACCGTATATTAATTTGTTTATACGTATACGTAAATATGATATAAGCAAAATAAATAAACATTCATTAGTTCGGATGTTGTTCAAAATGTGGTGAAGTTGAACATGAAATGAAGATGGAAGAGGGATACAGCAGCACATATTTGGGGAACGCAACAGATGGGATGGGGTATTTTGGTTAACTTTGCGTGGGTGCACTTTGATGGCGAAGGCTTTAGTCTTGAGACCTTGGAGAGTCAGTACACGAATTGAACTTGAAGAAACTAAAACAAACTTATGTAGAAGATTTAATAAACTCGACGATGCGGAATTCATACGAAAAAAAAGTTACAATTCTTTAAGGCTCTCGGAGAGGCGGAATCCATACAAAAAAGGATACAATTTTTGAAGCTCTCGGAGCAAATCGGACAACATGAGTTTCCGTTATATTTCCTGGTGTTGCTTTTTCTGAGTCCATAAGAATACATTCCTATACACGGTTCACAGTTTCAGTCTCTAAAGATTCAGGATTCTGTACCATTTCCCTGCATGGTTGTCTATCTTTTCGTGTTTTTTTTTTTTTTTAAGGAATCCACTGGAAGACTACAGTGATTACCGAGGGTGTATTGGGTGAATAAAATTCAAAAGTTGTATGAATGCATAATAAGTGAGCATAGTCAGTATTCCTCTGTTCGAGGAATTCGTATCTATCCATACGGATAAATCTAACACAGAAGAGGAAGTGAATATTGGCGCCTTCCCAAATTAGCTAAATAATAGTCATGTAGCGTTTTTCAGTCAGAGATTAGCTATTCCATCTTCACGCCACGGCAAATCCTAGAAAAGACCCAAGAAATGCAGATCGAAACCGACACGACATAGGTGATCTATTCTACGATTTTAAGGCCGCATATGACAGCGTGCAAAAAGACGAGCTAAATAGCGCCATGTCTACTTTTGACATACAGTGCCTCACAAATATATTCGGAAATATGTTTTGTCGGGGGTCCTAGTTTGTTGCATTTTGGTGTTGATGCATTCTATCAGACAGAATGTCTGCATCATGCATTATTTTTTCTGATTTTTTGTTAACAGAGAATAAATGTTGAATTGAAACTGTTTTTTTTATTATTATTATAATAATTATTTATTGTTTAACAATACTAAAATCCAGGAAAAAAATATAATTCCGAATACTTTTGTGAGGTACTGTATGTACTGTATACTCGTCAGACTGAGCAGGATGACGATGGAAATCTCTCACTGGTCTATCAAGGTCGGTAACAAATTCACCGAGACGTTCAACGTCAAAAAAGGTTTAAGGCAAGACGACACGGCCAACACTAGAGGCACGACCTGCCAAAAGTCCGCGCGAATGCTAGCATACACGGATGACATTGACAGGATTGATCGATTCATCAGTGAGGCGTTTACTGGCATTGAAACGAAAGTGGCAAAAATGGATTTGACAGCAAACGGGGGCAAAACGAAATGGATGCTGTCTTTCAGAAACGGCGCACAATTCTAACTTGGCCAGAATGTCACAATGGGCAGCTACAGTTTCGAGATAATCAAGTACTTCACATACCTCAGCTCTTCGGTAGCAAATACGAACAAAATTTAGTACCGAGATCAAACAGAATAATTCTTCGCAACTGCTGTTTTTTGAACTCAGAAGGCAATTGAGAAATTAAGTCTCTCGAAAGACCAAGCTAACTTTGTATTAGGCATTGTCCAATTCTGGCCTACGGCGCAGAGGCATGAACTATATCCAAAGCGGATGAAGAAGTTCTTGGTTTTGGCGAGGGAAAAGTTCTTGTTAGCGTTGATGGCGATTAGACGAGAAGATTCCAACACCAGCTGTATGGAATGTACATCATCGTGAGCATGGATGTCTAAGGATCAAACTTTGGGGACGTAGAACGCATGGGCAACTCAACTTCAGCCAGAATAATCTTCCTCTCTGAGCGTGTGAAACAATGTGACAGAAGAAGACCATTGAAGTGGGGCGCTTAAGTGTAAAAGGACTTCAATCAACTTGATTTGTGAAACTGGAGACAGCTGACAAAATTCAAGGTAGCTGGAGGCTTGATCTGGACAAAATTGGCTTATAACCGTAACTTATTTCGAATTTGATCAAATTGCCACTCTTACCGATGACAAATTGGAGCACTGGTTGACATGCCACAGCCAATCAGATGACAGAAATGTAAACAGCCTCTGGAGTGTATTTTTTCAGTCAAATTGACGAGCTCAAGCTTCCCAAAGGCATTTTTTCTTCTCCAGGAATGGAATGATTTGCTGTGTGCGTAACTAGAGACATTTAGCCCAAGATTGCATTCACTGGAAAGACTTGTTGCTTGAGTCCCATGTCCACTCCGAAAAAAGAATGAAGATAATAATAATATCGTTCATTTCAGTTATACGAGACCTGTTCGATAAGTCAATGACTTTGATGCAAGATGACCCTCGGATTTTTTTTTTCAGACATAGACAACAAAATCAAATAGGTCCGTCAAACACTTAGCTTTTAACAGTGATCGAAAGAAATTTGGTTTGTAGGATTTGGTCAAAATGGATTAAAGCGAGTTTAGTGTTTTTATAAAGCAGTACTTTTTTACTGTAAAACCATCAAAGAGACTTGAAAATATCGCATAGAATAGTGCACAATTGGTCCACTAAATTTTGTTGCGGTCGTACAAGCAGCGCTGAACGGCCAAAGGAGGGTGATGATTTTAAAGCAAAATTTGGAACCCTTCAAGCGCAATTCAAGTAAATTCTTACAGCGTCTCGTAGCAGTGAATCCTGGATACGCAACTACACACCGAAAATGAAGGAACAATGAAAACAGTGAGCTTCTACACGCAAATTTGCTCCAAAAAAAAAGCAAAATCACAGATTTTGAAGCCTTTGAGAAACCATATTTTTTTGAACGGTTCAAAAAGTTTGAAGAAGTGAATACGTTGAAAACTAAATTAAATTTTGTGGAAAAAAGTCAAGTATTTAATTTCCAAATTACTGACTTACTGAACGGTCCTCGTTTCAATTCATTCCAGGACAAATTCTCTTCCTTCACGAAAATATGCTTTTTCGTTGCCTACAAACTTGATGGCCAATGCAGTAAAATTCAAGAAACTTTCGACACTCAGTTTGTTTTCTGTTTTTGTGTACTTTTGTGCACTGGATTCTTAAAGATTAATTTTGCCGGATCAAATAGGAAACTTTGATCAAATGTACGCAAGTCTTTCGATCCTTCTGCTCCACTTCAAATTACATTTATCTGAAATTTCCCAGCAACAAATTTATATACCACAATACTCTACTGCCAACTCCAAAGCTATCACCATCAAAGTACCCCCCACACAAAAAAAAACTGTACAGAGATTATTAGGGATGAGGTTTTTTAAAATGATTTGTGGTTAGTAAAAATGAAATGATTAAGATTATTTCATTAAAAGATTATAACTCTTTTCGTATTCTTTTGATGATGATGATCTATCAACAACATAACATAACATTGCCACTACATACAGAACTAAAAACAGTTTTCATACAGTAATAATATGTTTAATGTTTAAGTAAATCATAAAAATCGTTTTAATCATTTGTCATGCAATAGTTTAGGTTTTTTTGGTTTATTTTATTTTATTTGGGTTATTCCTAACGTTGAATTAGATATACATATATTTCTTTTGTTTTCTCTTGTAGCATAATATAAGATTATGGGTTATATAGTTTATTTTCTTTTCTTTTGTCTTTACAGAGAGATGATTAACGATGACATTTGCATGACAGGGGGCTTTTTTGATGATGACAAGAAACATTTTATCAAGTGACAGCTGTTGTAATTCGATCAATGGTTTAAGGGTTTAGTGGTTTAATGTTTTAATCAGATCAAAATCGAGTGTATTGCCGTTTTCTTTTAAGGAAATGTAGTGCCTTGACAACGTATTTGATGCTCACTTTATTTACGCAAGTCGTATCCGACGGTCAAATTCGACTACAGTCGCATTTTGTTACTACAAAGTCGAATTTTTTGAGCATACTCGATGTTTTCGAAACTTGATGCTCACTATATTTAGGTTACGTTAGGTTATACTGATATTCGCGCACCGTATAGTTTCTTTCTAGAGAAGAGTACCATCGAGGTGAAATTGAAGGTAATATTTTTTTTTTTTTTTTTTTCAAAAAATGCAAAGCAAACGAATCACGGAAAGAAAGATTTGAATGCGATACGACTCCTTATACGAAAGACATTTTTTCCAAGGATTTTTGACGCTCGAATTAATTACGAACATCTAGGAATTCCATTCACTCTTTTATTGACACCCAACTTGACTCCTTCCAGATTTGGGATTGAAATTGAATTGAATTTGGGTAAAACCTTTCAGACAAAACGATTACAGGTAAATCTTATGACACCTCTTTCCCTAGCAAGGGATTAAGATAAGTCAGTAGGATAAAAGCAAAAAAGAGCAATTAAACAGAGAGAAACTGATTTAGTAGTTTGTTTCCTTGTTTCAGCGTTGCATTCAGGTAGGAACGTTGCTGAACTAAGGGGAAATTCCAGAGATCACACCTTAAAAAGTCTGCACTGTACTGCTACAGATCCTTTAATCCGTGTAAAAACGACATTTAGAGTTCTTTACTGTCTAACCTTATTCAAGTTGGACAAAGGGAATATCCGAGGCATCTGCAGAATACCAGACCAATAAAAAAGTACCCTCGGGGGAAATTACTCGTGTAAAAATGCCGTTTTGTTTCATCATCATCTAACCCTATTCAAGCCTACAGGCGACAACAATGTCCCGTGAAAGGATATCGTAATCCCGTCATAAAATCACTTCAAAAAAAGGTAAGACACATTTTTTGGAAGAAATTTACAGTTAAACCTTGACCTTGACCTTGACCTTAAAAAATCTAAAAATATGAGAGTTGTCAAAAACGGGCATTACTAGTTTTTCAAGGTAGGCATTTGTGGCTGCTTTAACCAAAGGGCGACGCACTTAGTAAAAAGGAGAGCTCTGCCCACGCCTCCTCTCAGTGGTCGTCGTTGCGGTTTTTTCTCTCGATAGATGGCTTTAATTGCAAATAACTCAGGAAGCACGGATCGCAATGACGCTCATTGGAAAGGTGGCACTTCTAACGTAGCTTAGAAACTGATGCAGTGGTTTGAAAGTTTGAGTTTAAAAATTGAGAAAAGTAAAACAAATTGGGCTATACTTTGCAGTATTATTACGATAAAGAGAATAACTCTGAGCTGTGTACGTTAAGGTGCTTTATTAAAACCTGTTGCGTGGAAATGGCTCACCCGCGTTTGTTCTGGTAATTTTGACGTCTTGGTCGTCCAGTCACTGAAAAAACTGCTGAAATTCCAGAAAGAGTCCAACAAGATAAGCGTTTCAGCTCAGGCATCGAGCTAGGCATAGACCAAAAAACAGATTTGAACCATTTACACAAAGCTTGCTTTAAAAAAAATGCTCCAAGTATGGGTTTCTCATAAGTTGAGAGCGAAAAACATGATAGACCGAATTAACTTCGGCGGAAGCATACAGTCCAGGCACCCTCTGTTCATTGGTTTTTCCGATATCTCAACGCTCTCAATGGAATTAAGCTGATTTCAAATGAAGTCTGTGAAAACCACTTGATTCAGCTTTTTAGCCAGAATTGGCTTTAGTTCTTCACCAATGTCATTCTCTTTCCGAAAAATGGCGAAAAATTGTCAATGGTAATGGAGTGCATGTGGTTAAAATAAGACAACATTGACTATTCTACAGTAAAATACTTTCCCGACGAATTTTTTGAAACACCTTACACTGGCCAGGAAATTACAATAAGGCAAATGTATACTCTTCATGACTCCGGAGATTCGGACAGATCGAAAACGGAGAAGGGAGCTGGCAGTGGTATCTAGTCTAGCGAACTGAACGTCAATATCTCCCTCAGTCTTCTCGATCATTGTAGCGTGTTTCAAGCAGATGTAGTATCCGCGAGTCAATGTCCTGGCTTAAGCAGTATGTAATATTTGCTCGTGATATTGATATTCACAGATAATCCGGCAGTTATTCAAATCTTTGGGCTGGTGTCTATAAACTCAAAACTAGTATCAAGCTACCGCTCATCTCTTGACAAGATGGCCGAACAGTTTAACGTTCGCCTGTGCGCCACATTATCACTCCTAGACTAGACGTTAACAACGTGAGCATGGCACTTGCTACGTCGAGGCTCTTGTTAACCCATTTAAAGGTAGTAAAATAAATTAACTCGGACATAAATGGGTTAAGAGATGTTACAACATAAACGACTTGGCCTAACAGCCAACACTAACAGGCCCAGGTCCACCACTTCGGACTGTAGCGCCCTAAGAAGAAGAAGACCGTGCGACAATGCAAAAGAGCACAAAACCGAAAGCGCACACAAGTTAAGAAGGACATCAGCTTTGGCTTTGATAATTGGAGGCAGCTGACTTAAGATCGTGCCAGCTGGAGAGACTTGATGGCTGAAACCAATGTCCATCCGGGACTGTGGCCCCAGCCAAAGACGAAGAACCGCTACCTAGGGAAAGAAAGAATTTCGCAACAAACAGGCCTTCTTCCTGTTTGTAGTAACTTTGTGGACAAAATGGAGTATTTAAAGGGGAAATTCCATACAACTCTCATCATCAATCGAACGCCATCAGTTAATCATCAATTGTATAAATATTTGTTTTTTTTTTAAGTATCAAATTTAATCATTTCTTTTTTCTCTTTTAAAGTTTTTTTTTTCTTTTTCAAAATTGTTGTTAATTAGAAATTGTTTAGTATACTCTACAATTTGTTTTTTTTTAAGACGGTTTGTGTTCCAACATTTCTCTAAATCTATACTTTTTTGTTACCACAGAAAAATTTACTTAATCACTAGTTTTCTTTTTCTTCTCCTTCATCTTCTCTTTTTCTTCAGTTTACATGCAAATTATCTCCTTTATTTGAGACAAGAAATTGTATTCTTTGTTTTTTTTTTTTTTCAATCTTATTCCTACAAATACAAAATATATATATATTCGTCAGTATTTAGTTGTATCTTCTTTTAAATTGCCTTTCCTTCTTTCGTTCCTAAGCACAGTCAAAAACACACACATGTTCGCTCGAATAAAACAACATTCTTCGACTTCTCTTCAGCAAACAAATAAGAATAAGTTTTTTTTTGGTTTCAACAAAAAGTACAAAAAAAAATTAAACAAACATTGACACACATAGTTCTATGGTCTAAGCATACAAAACGAATAGAACTAAAACGAAAAAAAGAGGTTCCAGACTTCCGGCGCATTCCATTCGTTCTTTTTTAAGTTGATTCTCGTCTTGGACGACTATGAAAATTCTTCGACAACATCGACTTGAGACCCGCACTCAACGGTAAATTGGAATGCTGCCGACAGAGTGCTGCTGTTGGATCTGACGGTTCGGTATCGGCCGCTGCTGCTAGAGATGGCAGGATTTTATCGTTTTTAACAGGAGTTGTGGCAGTTGTTGTACAATTTCTTTTCTTATTGATGTCCTTTTTACGCTTTGATACATTAAACATGTCATTTAAATGAATGAGTGCGGTTGCTGATGGATGATTATTGGCTAGTAGAAAATTTGTGGATGTTGAAATATTATTAGATGCTGTTGCTTCAGATGATGATGGTGTGGTTAGTGTTGTTATTGCTGATGTCTTACCTGTTGTTGGTTGGGTGTTGTGGATGTAAACACCTTTTTGATGATTTTCTATAAGAGATTTATTAAAATTTGAACGAACGTTTTCAATTGTTTTTTGCTTTTTTTTTCATTCTGGCTACTTTCAGTCCTATCCCAAAAACAAAAATGAATATACTCAAAATGAATTCGCAGTTATGTCAAATCAACGGGAAATAATGAGATCAACTCAAAATGTTATGCAAAAAGAAAAAGAAAACAAAAGGAATCTCATTCGATTTGAAAAAGAAATGTCAAGATGAAAATTATAAGACAGCAATAAGATGACAGAATGTTGACAGAGATCCTTTTTGAAACTGACATTGAACCAGAGGGCCGAAGTGAAAATGGAACAGAAGTGTCACATGAGTATGACAGGATGTAAATACGACTGGATGGCGCAGTTCGTTAAGTACCTGCCCCAAGTTAGAGGCGTCCCAGGTTCGAATCCGAGTGAAATCAAATCTGGTCCAGTCACCATTTGCCGTTGGGATCAAATTAACGGACCTGTTTTGAGTCCTACAGTAGTGCTTCAAAAATCTCCCGAAAGAAAAAAAATGACACGAGGTATACCCTTGCAAATAGGAGTGCATCACACTTGATTTGAATTGATTCCTATAACGAAGTCATGAATGTCGCTGTTCTTAACGCCTGCAACTGTAATGAAGTTCTAAAGAAACTATACATTCTCCCTAATCCGTAGACTCTTGTGAATGTTCTCTGTTGCAACACTTGCAGAGTTATCCCAATTACACTAATACTTCAACAATACGACAAAAAAAAAACGTGGCCCAATTCGAATATGGAGTAGTTTGACAGTAGTACGGGTTTAAAAATGAAATATTTTGGCAGTACCGCTGGGTTCAGAAACGTCAAACATTTGCATCATGTGGCATCACTGTGGTTTTACTATGCTGATCCAAAGCACACTTGATCAACGTTGATCAACAAAGCATCAAGGAATTTGCTGATGCTCATTTGCTTAAAGCCCAAATCGCAACACCGCGTTCGGGCGCTCGGACTTTAACAGGGATTGGTACGCGTTTTATCGAATTTACGAGAATCTTATGTCAAAGCACGAGCCCTCAGTTTTCCAAATCGAAATAGAACTCGCAAGTTTGACAAGTAAAATATTGTCCTCGAAGCTATCCACTTTCTAAAATTATTTATATCTAAAATTAGTATGGATAAAATCCCTACAAAAAATTATTTGCTTACACAAATAATTGCCTTTGCCCGCCAAAAGTGAGAACACAAATGAATAAAAAAAATGTTTTTTCTGTCAAAAAGCCCGAGTGAGTAGATAGTAGCTGTACTCCAAACTTTCTGCTCGGACTTACAATATTACGGTCTGTGAAATGTCAACCCCCGACCGCGCTATTCCGACTTGACTATGATTTACGTGCATTCTACAAAAAATGTCAAAGCCCGACCGTGCGAACGCGCTGTTGCGATTTCGGTATAAAGTTCGCGCATACGATGCAAATGAAGCATAAATGAACGTTTGACGTTTAAAAGTGATGCCAATATTTGCGATTTCGTGATGCAAGGGTAATGCCGCATCGACGCCGCAGTAATACGTTTCCCAATTCACATAATTCTTCTATCATTAAACTAACTGACAATCAAAACTAACAACCTGCGAAGTAATCAATTTGTTGACGCTGTTGCACTCTAAATGGAAAACTAAGCAGCGGGAGCACAAGAGCAACGAATAGACTACACATGTGTATTTCTTGTTCTTTTTGAAATCAATGAATTTACCTTTCCAACTAAACTACAGCAGGAATCACAATGGTTAACTAATTTCCGTTGTAAATAATCATTCTCCTTCATAATAATAAACGCAATATAATTTCACAACACAATCTGAACAGTTATCCCAACGGTATAAAGACAAGCAGAGAGGGCTTATTGATGAGAGGTCTTTAGTTAGACAGATAGGTAGATATAAGTGGCTATGTGCACTTAGACCAGATTTGATCCATTGTGCAGCTACATGGTTTGACTGAGGTCAATCCAATTGAATATTAGTGGAAAACCATTTCGAGCCTGTAATAAGGCGTAGTAGATTACTAATGGGAACCGCGCTGAGTTCGCACAGGTTTTCAAAGAAGTAGGCCTCTAGGTGATGGCGTTGAAGAGACGCCAGGGCCGGGCAGGAGGAGAGAAAGTGTGACACGGTTTCCATTTCCTCCTCGTCTAAGCAGCTTCTACAGAAATCATTGGCCGGGCGGTCTTTAGTTTAGTCTTTAGTTAGACAAGACAAGAACTCTTTCAGCTAATGCCACAGAACTCTTTAAGTTAATGCCACAGAATTATTAACCTGTGTTGGATAATAACTAGGGTTTGCGATTATTATATAACCTGTTTTTCAACTTCGTAGCCTATTCTCATGACTTTTAGGTCATTAAAATTATATCTGGTGACTGTTTGATAAGTCAGTAACTTTGATGCAAAATGGCGCCCGAATTTTTTATCTGACATCTTCGCTTCTTTCTGGGCATTGACAAAAAAAAATTACACAGATATGTCTGACACTTTATACAGTGATCGCAGGATCTTTGGTTTATGAGATTTTCTCAAAATGGAAAAGAATTTCGTAGAATTTCGGAATTCTTCAAACACAATTCAAGTGAATTTTTACGGCGCTTCATAACAGTTGTCGAATCCTACACGCCACTACACTCCAGAAATAAAGGAATAATTAAAGCAGTGAATTTCTGCAGCCGAACATGCTCCAAAAATGTCAGAAACGCTTATTTTACAGAATTTGAGAAATCATATTTCTTTTGAAATGTTTGGTATGTTGAAGTTGCTAAGAAGTGCACTTGGATCAGAGTTGATCCATTGTGTTGTCACATAAATTGAAGCTAGGCTCGGGTCCACCTCGGACTGTAGCGCCGCCATTATTATTATTATTATTATAATCCATTTGTCTGTGGGAAACTATTTGGAGCTTTCGATGAATTGTAATAGATTACTAATCGGTGCCTCATTGTTCTATGGTTCTGATACATGCCTGGCTGTCCGTTAAAATGCAAATATCACGAATATTATTTTCCTTCCAGAATTGCCATTATCTCTGCCTAAGAAAGTCTACAGTGGTCAGATAGGCGAAAAGAAAGACTTATATTTACTAATATATTTAATCCTTCGTTTTCGATCCATTTATCTAGAAACGTAAGGATTCCTCAAAGGGTTTGGGATTTCTATTCCCGAAGTTTTTATCCAGAACCAGGGCTTCGAAGTTCATATCCGGGAAATATTGGGGTGCGGCATGATCTAGATTTCTAGGTAGCAACATTTTATGATCTTAAAATAGTTGCGTGTCCAGACTGAATCCCGAACCACTGAGATGAGGCCTGAAGACGAATAGCAGTATTGGCTGTCATTTGTCAGTCAAGGGGGTGAGACTGAGAATGACTCCATGTGCATCTAAGGGGATGGGTCTTAGCGCGCCACCTACATATGCAGATACTGACTTGACGTTGTAATTTCCCTAACTTGTTATAATGTACGGCTTTATCTAAAATGGGCCACCAGACATCAGTCTATGCACCGGGATGGACCCTATTACCGCAACTCAGATCCAATGGGTCCAATGTGTGGGTGGGAACCCCATTTTTTGCCGGTAGCTTTCTTACTCAAGTACAGAGCAAGCGTGGCACGATTGGATGGCGCAGTTGGTTAAGTGCCTGCCCCAAGTTATAGGGGTCCCAGGTTCGAATCCCAGTGAAATCGCATCTGGTCCAGTCACCATTTGCCGTTGGGATCAAATTAAGGGCACTGGAGTAGGTTGCTCTTGGCAGTACAATGGACCAGTTTTGAGTCTGAGTGCTCCAGTAGTGTTTCAAAAATCCTCCGATTAAAAAGAAAAAAAAAGCGTGACGTTCCAATACATTCGGTCTCCAACTGAACTTCTTGTCAAGGATAAGTCCAAGATATTGACGGGTATTCTAAAAAACAAAGCTGTTGCCGTAGTTAATTGAGAGGCGACGTTAGGAATCTAGTATTTTTTGTGAAGACGACGCTTTCTCGCTTTTGAGCGTTAACGTTTGGCCCGTTTGGTTTTAGAAGGATTAAAAAAGTAAAATTATGCATAGTTGGGAAAAGTGCATAGCGCTGAAATGAAATTACATTGAAAAGAAAAATCTATTTTAAACAAGTATTTCATTTCGAAGCCACTGACTTATCGAATAATAATAATAACATTAATGGTGACGCTACAGTCTGAGGTAGACCTGGGCCTAGCTTCTCAGCAACCACGCGTGTTATGCGTGCTATTATTCTCTCACGAGTGGGGGGAACCTGCAGTTTAATGCCGACTCCGAACGGCGATTTTGAGAGCTTTTTCAGTGACTCGAAAGAGGTGGAGCCATGAAAAAATCGGAATCGAACCGACAACATCGAGCGTAGGAGTCGGCGCACCTACCCACTACGCCCTATCGGCGACTTATCGAATAGACCTAGTAAACTACGTAAACCAAAGTTCAAGCTAAACATCTTCAGAGAATCTTGGAAGTAAAGTCGGGACAATAGTTTAGAATTACCTCATTAAGGTGTCAATGTGAAGGAAAACTAGCTCAAACTCTGCATGATGTGTGGTGGATCCGAATGAAGATTACTACACCTTAAATGGTTGGCAACTACACACACCGAGGATTCCGAAATGAATTCCTAAGCCGTAAAGAATCCCTCTTATTGAAGCCAACGTCTACATAGTTTTAAACTCCATTTCCACTCTAGTATCCAATACTCATGGAATCTTACTGGTCTCTGCAGAAATCCCAGGTCCAATTCTGCTGAAGTTGATGGTGAGTCATCAGACCGTTACGGATCACTGCCGCATGCTCACTGAGCTACCATGCTCGTAAACTTGACCAAGTCTCTACCGACATGTGCAAGTACGGCAAAGAGTCGATGGGTAACGAACACTTGGAGCACCTGCCTTTGTCCGGCTCTGGTCAAAACTAGACAGCTATTCTTCAAATCACTAAATGATGTGGCTTTCGAGAAGTTACGAGTACATCGTTTCATTAAATTGGCACATGCCGCTTAAACATTCTGGCAACACTTAGATTATCTTGTTGATCTATGTAAGACTCGGCCACCACCTCCTAACTTATCCCAACCTTACTGACTGATCTTGCAAATTTATGAGGACAACGAGATGGCTAACTACCACGTAGAAAAGCGACACGGAGCAAAGAAATGATACACACTCTTGGGCTCACAATGGTTCCCCTTTGATCTCAGTGATGCGTGTCTTCTTGCCCACATAACCAACAACCCACCTACCTATTTACACATGAATTAGAAAAATAGAAAAACTATGGAAAATCTAAGGAGAGGACAAACAAAATTCAACAAAAAAAAACCCTAAATATCTGCCTTTCGAAACAAACTGAGTAAAATTCGACAAGCAATAAAAAAAACCTGATTGTTCGTGAAAGATTACAAAAAAATAAGAAAATATATACATTTTTTTTGAAAATTTTTCGATCAATAATTTATTCGATCATATTACAACAAAAGCTGAACAAGACATCATTTGCATTCTACCGGCTTCTTAATAATCTTCATATTTTTTCCTTGTTTGGAATCAAAATAAAAAAATAATAAAAACTTAATAACAAATTTGTTTAACAAACAAAAAAAAACTAAAGAGTTGTACCCTATGATTCGCACAAAAATTTACAAAACAAAAATTTCATTTCTTTACAGAAAAATAAAAAAGTAACTATAATAAGGGGAGGAGAGATATGCTTGTAAGAGAAAATATAAATTGGATTTATAAGCAAACAAAAAAAAAGTATCCATTAACAAGACTGATTTTCATTCGCTAAATAATTCATCTTGCGGTTTTGTAGACATTTTGTTTCGCGTTACGATTGATTTGTGTGTTTGTGTTTCCTTCTTATTTATTTAGGTTTTTTTTTAATACAAAAAGAACTAAAAAATAATTGTTTACATAATTGTGTGTTTTTTTTCGTTTATTTATATGACTTTAAAGTTTAGTTTAAATTAAATAAATTAATAAGAAACAAAAAATATATATATAATAAAAATAATTTATTCTCAAAAATAATGGTTACTTCTCAATGGAGACACATTTTCCGAGATTGAAAAGGAATCCGATTTCATTTACAAAAATAAAAAACGAAAAAAAAAAATAAAACAAAAAAAAGAATTAATTTCAAAAAAATTAATAAGAAAGAAAATAGTAGTATGTACATGTATAGATTATTTGTATATATATATATAGATTAAGAATTATTAATAAACAACAATTAAAATGTAATAACTTAAGATACGGGTAATAAAATGTAATAAAAATGTATTCTGTAATCAATTATAGTCGTAGGTCACTACGTTACGTCTATTCTCGTTAATCGTTGATTGTTTACGCACTATGTACATAAATGGGTGTACTTTGCTTGTATAAAAAATGTTTAGTTATCTAATTCTTTTGATTCAGATCAAAATATGAACATACTTTGATTTTCTTCTTCGTTCGTCGAATGAAGTTGAAGGTATTTTGAAAGGAGAGGACCATCGATTCGATTCGAAAATTGAATTTCATTCAAAACTTATGCGATTGTGTGATAGGATTGATGCAGCAAAGGGTCAATTTAAACTCCTTGGGCATTCACCGACAAATTTTATTACGAATTTTATTGGTGGAAGGAGAATTCTTTGTGTATTCTAGTTTTTTGTAAATCTCTTCTCCGTATTTAAAAATGCAAAAAAATGTGCACGAAAACCACAGACAAAGGATCTTCTCCACGCCCATGAACTCCTCTAGGTTCATGGGACAGACACATCGTAAAGAGGCGTTTTTATGACGGCAACACATTGAAGGTGCACATATCTTTCGGTAGCTTAGGAGGAGAAAGGCCAAATAATTGCATCTGTTCTGATGACTCATACGTTAATTGAATTTAACGCATAAGAGAACACAATGGTGTCATAATTTTATTTTAAAGTATGAGATTCTAAAATTTTAAGGCACCATTGTTTTCCGGAAAATATTTTTTTACAGTGCTGCACAATCATTTTTTACAGTTGTTGAGCTCATAAAACAAAAGAATTTGTTTTTGTTTTAATTAACGGTAAACAGAATTTATTGCATTTATTCAGCGGCGTTTGAAGTGGACGGCCTTACGTTTTTATAAAGAAAGGCATCCTATTTCCCTGTTCTTATATTTTTGCACAGCACTGTATGTTTTTTTTCCCTTCCTTCTTTTTCTGTTATAATCTCTGCTACCTGATCTGGGTGTTACGGACAAAGGTTCAGATTTGTGAACTTTGATCTTTGCATTATTGTTATTGAGGATGGATTCTTCAACATAAAACTTTGATCAGTTCCCTTGAAATCTTGAAATTATGTGTGATGTATGGATATGTAGATAGGATCTGATTAACTAAGGATTTCTGTCATCGCATTGGGGGCGGACGATGTAAATCCGGTGCAGGTGATTATCAACTGCCTTCTCTGGTCTGCGACAACATAATAAATGGTCATGTGGCAGGATTTAGGCAGACACAAGAGGGGACAGGATATTCTTGGTCGCTTCGTGAGGAGGATCCTTCGGACTATCTTTAGTCCCGTATGCACTGATGGTGTTTGTAGAAGGAGAGTGAACGAAGAACTTTACAACTGAACGGTTGAACGACCAGCGAATGGACACCAACACTCCGCTTTAGAGCGGAGTCTTCGACTTCAACCCCGGCGGACAACGCGGTAAAGGAAGACCCCGCTTCCGATGGCGGTGATCAGACATCGGCCTGGTCAAACGATTCTTTAGAGTGAATGAACACCAACGTTCCGCCCCGGAGTGGGGTCTTCGACTCCAACTCCGAGGAACAAAGAGGTAAAGGACGACCACGCCTCTGGTGGCGGTGACCGGACATCGGCCTGGTCAAACGAGTCTGTAGAGCGAATGGACATCAATGCTCCGCACCGGTAAGTCGTCGACACCAACCCCGACGGATAACGCGGTAAAGGAAGACCACGCCTCTGGGGGCGTTCGCACCTGGAAAGAGGCCTCGATCAGCTAAACATGCGTCGCTGGAAGCAGCTAGTACAAGACCGTGCTGAATGGAGAGGAATGTTATCTGAGGCCCAGGTCCACCGCGGACTGAAGTATAAGCTGAAGAAGAAGAAAGACAGACGGCAGAGGATGTTGTAGTTGCAATTCACCAAGGAGTGCTGGAACTTTTTAAATCAATGGTACCCAACAAGAGGGACGCGCCTTGTGCAAAGATTACAAGGCTGCCCTTAAAATTGATTTATACTCCCAACGTGACTTCTGTGATATTGCGAAGTTTTAACATTTGTTTAGCGCTCACCAACCAAGTCTATTTCAGGCCGGCCGTTTTGCGTTAAAAGTTTTCTTCAGTTTTGATGAAGATGAAGAAAATGCTTCTTCGCCTTTAAAACCACGTGGACATAAAACTGTTAAACGATGATTATGGAAGAAGTCAAGAGTATCGGAGATAGAATATTTGATTTTTACAAGCAAGTTTGGATGCGCCGAAAAGTGGCCTTTTTCACTCGAAAATCAACTTTCAAAGTTGATTCTCGTGGGAAGCATGTCTGTTTTCGCCCCTTATCGTTCGGTTTTCAACGTACTTTCCTCATTTTCGGGTGTCCCACAAGCAGAAAACCTTGCCCGTCCAGACGGATTGCCCAGTCCTTTGTAATCACCCACTTAACGAGTTTTTCTGGTTGAGGTACATATGTATGTATGTTGAGGGCATGGTTTTCTAGCTTTTGAAAAACAATTTGTTTTTCTTAACACTCCTCCATCAGATATTCTCCTATTAGTGCCTTTATGAACGTAAATAAATTCATAGTTTGCGGCGGCATTATTAACACAATTTTTTTTTTCAAATTCATTTTTTTCATACCTTCTTTCAATAATCAAGTTGATGTCGAGGAACGAGTGCTTCACGAATCAAACTCACTCATTTTTCAATAACCAAGTTGTTGGCCGAAGAATAGATCACGGGAGATCATAAAGAAAAATCGTACGGTGTGCGTACTCTATTTCACGCGTTGTACCGATGTCGCTACAATTCAAATCGGAACGATAATCGTTTTGTCTTTTCCCTACTTTAGAGGATTTTGCAACAGTAAACTTAATTGCACACACGTAACCCAGTTCTCACTCAAGAATCTCAATAAGGAAGGAACGATGTAGGTTGCGATGGTCGAATTCAAAAACACATCCGGTTGTGTCGCATCACACTAAAGGATACGCGATGCACCGTACGCAGTTCGGTTCAAGAAACTCTGAGTCATTTAAAACCTGCGCCAGATTTCGGCTGTCGTGTGATTTCAATCTGATGCTGGAGAAGGAGGAGGGCAGGTGTAAACACGGAAGGCACTATCTTCTACAAACCGGTCCAGCTGCTGCGTTACTTCGATGACATAAACATTGTCGCGCCCTCTCAGTTAGCCGCTGTAGAAGCATTCCCGAGCGATTGAAGAACAGGACAAACAAGCCGGTCTTACCCTAAGAAATGAGAAGAAAGACGAGGTATATGCTGTCGAATAAAATTCGAATTGTCGCCCACCATCTAGCATAAACGTCACAATCGACAGTTACAATTTTGAGGTAGTTAAGGAGTTTGTCTACCTCGGGGGTAACGTGAACTCCACAAATGACATCCTGGTGGAAATCCGACGTAGAATAGCCCTTGGCAAGCTTTGCTATTTCGATTTGGCGAACAACTTGACTCCGAAACTCCTTCATTATTTTTTTTGTTGCTTTTTGAAGATATAGCGAATCTTAAAGGGTGCCTAAGACATTTGGCCAAAGCTGTATATGCTGTCGAGTGCAAATCGATCCGTCACACACCACTTGGGACAAAACATCACGATCAACAGCTACAATTTTCCGGTAGTGAAGGCGTTTGTCTACCTCGGGGCAAATGAAACAAACGATATCCTGGTGGAGATCCGACGCAGAATCGCCCTTGGCCCTTGTCTAAACAGCTGTGGTCAAAACTCCTTACTCGAAGGACCAAAAATCATTCTCTACAAAACCCTTATTCTGCCAGTCCTGCTTTATGGAATCGAATGCTGGACGATAAGCAGAACAGCAAAGTTGATTCTTGGTGCCTTCTAAAGGAAAATTCTGCGTCTGATATATGGTCCTATCTGCGAGGAAGGTGAATGGAGGAGAAGCTGTAAGCTGTACCAAGATGTGGACCTAGTCCGGAAGGCAAAGAACCGTCGGCTACATTGGCTTGGACACATCGAGCGTATGGACAACAATGCTCCAACCAAGAATGTCTTCAAACCCAACCCTCCTGGTTCGAGAAGGAGAGGGAGATCGAATCTCCGGTTTAAAGACCAAGTCATCGCGGACGCAAGACAGCTTGGTCTAGACAACTGGAAGCAGCATACGCAGGAACATCAAGGATGGAAGACAACTATTGCTCAGGCCCACTCTCTCCATGGGACGCAGACCTGATAAGTAAGATGTAGATCACTTACTCCGACAGACCCCTGCGTTCAGATAGAAGAAGTTTGGTCCGTTTTTTTTTTTTTGCGAATGTTTTATACATGCACAGTTGGTTGAGGTCCCTTTCCACTTGCGTGCGCCACCTGAGTCGCGGTCTTCATCTACTGCGCCGTCCCTCGGTGGTGGACTCGAAGACTTTCCGGGCCTATGCTTTTTATTTTGGACGAAAATGAACAATTTGTTTGATGTTTCTGAAGGATTTCATTTCAAACGTCGCTTAGGTTTAAACGATTCATTCAAACTATAAAAACTTTTGTCCACTACTGTATCTTCTGCTTTTACTCTCTTCCAGGATGGAATGCGATTTATGGGCAACTGCGATCAGAAGAAAAACAACGTCAAAATGACATCATTGTTCGGCTGTTGGAGGATTTTGGAACAGACAACTTAATTGCTCCAGTTTTCAACCAAGAAGCTCAATGAGGATGGAATCATGTTGCTTAAGTTCTCGGACAGCCCCCTACGTTCAGAGAGAAACAAGTTCTGTTCATTTTTGATTTTTGTGAGTTTCACGTACTGTCACCCTCCCAAGATTGAAGAATACAATTTATAAGCGATCAGAAGAGAAAACCAGCATCAATCCATCGCACATAAAAACCATTCATTCATTCCAGAACCGATGCCAAAAATTATCGAATTATTACAGGGTGCCTTCAACTTCATTCGATCAAACAATGGATTCCAAATCGTTTCACAATGCTTCGCTTTTTCCTTTTGATTTTGTGTTACAAACAAAATCATCGACAAGATTTTAAAAAAAAACCTACATTTATGCTAACACGGATTGTTGCCTGCTTAGGGATAATTGTTTTCGTTAGTTTTGTTTTTTTTTTATATATATTTTTACAGAGAATACAGTTAAAAGATAAACATATACACGTATTGTAGTAGAATATAAACATCTTATTCTTTCATTAATTTAATAAAAAAAAAATATGTGGGAAAACTAGAACTAGAACTTTGTATAGCATAATTAAAACTAAAATTAAAACATGACATCATAACTAACTATGTTTAGCAGCTTTTTTTTTTCTTCTTTCTCATATTTTTGTGTGTGTTGTTTCTTTTCTTTTCTATAACATCTTTCTACTGTTTTGAAAGTATGCTTGATAATTTTTTTCTTTTTTTTTAATTCGAAAAAGTAAGAAAAATCTATTTTCACTGAAATACAGTTCGGATGGTCGACACTGTATCGTGTCGGTTGAGAAGAAAATAATCGGTTTAAGTAGACAAACAAAATCTCTTATCGTTTCGTTTGTTATTTTTCATTTTTTTTCTAAGATTTAAGGTATTTTTTTTCTTTTAAATTAAAGAGAAAGTTTCTTTCGTATTATTTTCTTAAACAAAAAAAAAACAGGGGAAAATATAATGGGATGAGAGAGAAAAAGTAAAAGATTGGGTAGATTCTCTTAACGAACAAAAAAATAATTAACAAAAAATAAGAAAAATAATAATAATTAAAATTAAAATTAATAGTATATTCAAGAGAGTACCAACTACTAATGTTTATCGTTATTATCGACCGAACTACCACTCGATGATGACGACGACAACGACGACGATGCTAAAAGTTTACTAATATTATTACGATTATCATTATTACTAACGCTACTGCTTCGATTCTTGGTCATACCAATTTCACAGACCTCAATCTCTGGTGTGGGCAGCGAAAGCTTCTTTTTGGAATCAATCACCACCACACCACTGGAACCACCGTCTAAACTGAATGCAGTGCCACTGCTGCTTATCGTATCGGTGATGCCAATACTAGTCGAACTAACACTTTGACTGCCCTCGCTGGCGCAGCAATAGCCGCTGCTGCTGCTACTGCTGCCGTCCGCCTTCGGTGTGTCCTGACTCGATATGCCGCAGTCGGTGTAGTCCACACCAACGTCACCCCTACAGCAGCGATCTGACATGACACCGGGATGGGTGATCAACTTTAGAGTGGAATCAATGGGAGAGTTCGGTTCATCACTGTTGTACTTTTCGGTGGTTTGAGGAGTGCTACTACTTGTTAGCTCTACATTGAATCCTATCGAATGAGACTCAACTGGTTTGGCAATCACAATTCCATCACTACTAGCTGTATTTTTTCTACTATGCACAATTGCTGCGGGCGATACCGCCCTGGCTGTTGCTGCCTTCGCACTGGGCGATGTACAATCTGCTTGACGCAAAAGTATCCTTTGTGTTATGGCCGGCTTGAGATCGATTACTTCCGAGAGGGAACGTGGACTTTTGCAGGGTGAGTTGTTGAAACTCAACTGATTATCACATATGGATGAGTAGTAGTCATCATGATCCTGGTACACTTCTGTACCGCTACCGTCATCGAGAGACGACTGAGGCTGAATATACATATTCGAATAGGGAACGCATAGGTGGTCCATGGAATTTGAAATATTGCTGCTTCCAATCGATGTGGTTCGCTCATTGGACGGTGGCGATGACTTGCCAAGCGAAACGCGTGGCAGCTCCACCGCAGCATTTGGAGATTTTTCATCACAATTTGAGGTATCCAGGGTGGCTGGTCTTAAATTGTTGTTCGTAAGTAGGGCCGCCGCATTCAGTTGGCTCATTGAGGGAAATTTGTATTTTTCGCTTTCGGGATTCAGTTGTATGCCAACATCCACGATGTTGCTGAGCGCCCTGTCAAGTGGAGAAGTGGCAATACAAAGGCCCATGTCGCTCTTGCACTTGCTGAAACTTGAGAGGCCGCTGCGGAACGGCGAAATGGTATCCCCCACGGAGTGATGACATGTTTCGAGGTTTGATTTCTTTTTGGGTATCTTGATGTACTGCATCAGGATGGTATTATTCTTAGCAGCGCCACCTGATTGGGCGGGGTTGTGTAGCCCCAGAAAGTGATACTCGTCGTCTTCATCGTCGGACTTGAGACAGTCCATTGAAGCAGCACCCCTGGAACCCAGACTGCCGACGAGAAGAGTCTTTTCCACAGAACACGCTCTTCCACTTGTGCTACCAATGGAATTCAGGTGATTGCGACTGGATATGCTGCCAGCACTGTTTCGACGCCCCATGGGTATGGTTGTCTGTTGGGATAGATTTTCGTGAAAATCCGGATCTGTGCGGAAGTAACTGTGCAGCCACTGAAATGTCTTCGAGGGTGGAATTTTGCCTTTGCTCTTCACCTTCTTTTTCTTTTTCAGCAGTTGATTTTGTGCCGCCGCAGAGGAGGACGCCCCGACGCCACTGTTCAGCGCGAGGGATGACCCCATGCCGGAGCTAATAGTTTTCGCCTTGAAGCGCTGGCTTTTGATTAGTTTGAGGAATTTGCTAGAAGCTGCTGTACACTTTGTAGGAATCGACGATTTCTGATTGCTGCACTCGCTGGAGCGTGGTTCGCTGCATTTTCTGTGGAAAAAGTGCATATGGCGGTTTTTAGTCGATGCAGTGGTGATGTATGGCGGCGGGTGTACTTGATGGACCCCATTCGAGGATGCGGTGGTTGTGGGTGTGGGACTGGATTGAGGAATAAAAAGAGGGCGTCGAATGAGAAGTATCGCCTCTTTCTGTTCATCGTGAGCATTGCTCGAAGGGAGAGACGATGGCAAAGTGGTTGTTTCACAATTTTTCAACAACTCTGGAGAATCAGCCGTGGCTGTGGGTGAAGTGATCGGTTCACTGTTAGCCGTGATGGTTGTTGCCTGAGATGTGGCGGTCGTGATGGTGGGAGTGACTGCAACAGTTGAGCTTTTGGTGGTTTCAGTGTGTATCACAGACACCTCATCGCCTCTATCATCGTCGTCATCATCATGTTTAACATTTTTATTTGAATTATCATCATCATCATCATTTTGACTACTGTTCAAACGTTTGTATGGAAAATATGAAGTAGTGGTAGGAGAAGTAGTAGTAGTAAAAGTAGAAGTAGTAGAAGTAGTAGTAGTGGTTGTAGAAGACTCACCAGATTCCCAGTCCTCCTCTTCGCCTACACCGCCGTCGTTGCCACCACCGCCACCCACACCAGCCGAGGACGCCGACGATGACGATTGGCTACTTATGCTGCTACTGCTGCTACTATTACTGTTACTACTCGTATTGTGAATATTGTTGCTGCTGGTGCTGCTCTTGTTATTCTGTTGTGACTGTAGCTGTGGCTGATTCTGCAGTTGTTGTTGCAGAGGTTTCGATTTTTGTTCGTGGTGCAGATGAAGGTGGTGGTTGAGGTGGTGGGTGTGTTGATGCGTGTGCTGCTGCTGTTGCTGTTGCTGTTGTTGCTGCTGCTGCTGCTGCTGCTGCTGTGATTGGTGGTGATGATTACTATTATGATTTTTATTGTTTGATCGATTTATTGATTCGGGATTTACGGACGGCGTTGGTTCACTACTTCGCTTCTGTTGTTGCTGTAGCTGCTGCTGCTGCTGCTGATGACGTTGCATAAGATTTTGCATGTGGTTCAAAGATGTATGACTGCTTCCGCCAGCCACTCCACCCAGGTTTGGGGGTGCAAACGGTGGCATGCTCGTTGGCTTTCTACTTCGGTCGTAATTCTGGTACAGTGAATAATCACCAGTTTTACTAGACGTCGGTATTGCTGATACATGCATTGGCTTTTGTGTTAGCAACATATTGGCATTGTTGTGTGAATTATGCGTCAAACTGTTCACATGGTTATTGTGATTGTTATGTGGTCGCAGCTGTGGAATTTCGTTGCTGTCGCTGATTCGGCTGTGGGGATTGCATGGCTTAAGGACCAGTTGCACCTGAAATGAAAAAGAGAAATACAATTTAGACAGATGGCACGATGGTTTTCTATACTCTTAACAGACAAATGTATAACTTTTTTGGGGTTTGACGTTGGAGAGAACAGACTCTTTTAAGAAGCACTATGAGATAACACCATATAATGGAAGCGAACTATTTATAATTACGAAAAATTGATGTATGCCATTTACGGCATCTCAAAGAAAAGAAAAAGGTAACAAACTTCAAGTATCCTTTGAAGAACGCAGGGCTTCTTGAAGATAAAGTCTGTAGACTTTGCCTGAAGAAAGAAAAGCGCCAAAACTATGAACGATATCGGTTCGCAGAAGAAAAGAGATTATGGGTCATTCATACGGTCTATGAGCCAGATCTCTCTTAGTAAGCAATGGAAAGAAGAAGAAAAAGTAGAGCAGAGAAATTCAGTCTGCTAATTCAGTTGCATCAGTAGAGGACGCCGGGACGTGCATCGAATCCTAAGCACTAGACATTCTGTCTAGGTTCAGTTCCCGGAACAGAGAACAAATTTTTCTTTCCTCACTGAATGTCAGCTCGGAAAGTATAAATGTCAAGAAAAGCTTCTCAAACTTGTAATGAAATGAAATGAAATGAAAAACTTCGCAGTTGGGAGTTAACATAAAACAGTAGGTCCGTCGTCGACGAACTCGACAGGCGTGGCACGGTCTCCACAATCTTACCCAGTGGAGAACACAATCCAATAAATTAATCCAGCGGGCCGTCAAACACTCGGCAAAGGTGCACGTTTGGGGATGCTTCTCAAAACAAGGATTTGGCAATTTGTTCAAGTTTACAAATAACTTAAACGCACCCAACATGGTCAAAATTTATAAGAAGGCTTTATTACCATCTGCCCAAAGGTGGTTTAAAAGAAGGTCGTTTGTGCAGTGCGTGGAAACAAGAAAATTACGTCGATGTTTTAGATTGGCCATCACAGTCGCCGGATGCAAATTCCACTGAAAATGTTTGGGCATTCATGAAGGAAAAAAGATCTCGACGGTCAAACAATTATCACGAAAAATATGAGTTTTATGGAGATCTTTGCCTCAAGATTATGCTATAAGATTAGTAGAAAGCATGCCTCGAAGACTCCAAGCAATTATTGATAATGGAGGAGAGTGGAGAACATATTAATTGAAAAGCATTCAAGTAAATGAACAAAATAAACCAGTACAGTTGATTTTTTTATTATTATAAGTTCTTCTTTAATTTTTGTCGTGCACGATGTTATCAAACAGGCTGTATTCCCTCCGCCATGCTTAACAGTTTCTAAATAGTAACCTACTTGCCAAGTAATCTTCTAACGCAAAATTGTCTATGTCTACACAAGATATCAAGTTTTCATTAATTAACAAAAAGGACTAACAGTTTTAAACTGTACTTGACTTTTTTGATTTCGGATCAAAATACATGGTTTTTATCAGGGCGATAAGTAGTGCGCAAATCAGCGAGGCCCGGCAGTTTTTTTTTAAAACTGTTAAGCATGGCGGAGTGAATATATTAATGCGGGATCGTTTATCTGTGTCTGGTTTGAGATAAAGGGTTGAGTTTATTAAACAATGGACGAATGGGCGCATTAAAGTATTTTAGAGGATGTAGTATTGCCAAAAGGGAAATGGGGAATGCCATTGCTTTAGGCCTTCTAGCAGGAAAGCGCCACAAGGTACATGTCTAGACTAGTCCAAACGTGACACGACTGGATGGCGCAGTTGATTAAGTGCCTGCCCCAAGTACGAGGGGTCCAGATTCGAATCCCAGTGAAATCGAATCTGGTCCAGTCACCATTTGCTGTTGGGATCAAATTAACGGCACTGGAGTAGTTTGAGTGCTATTGAGTATTGTTTCAAAAAATCCTCCGAAAAAAAAGTCCAAACGTGGCGTTTTAGAAGTGCGGAGTTACGTATGAATTTGGTCATAATCTTAAGTCTTGGAATTGATTTAAAGTTATCAACGAGAATTAATGAAGATGGGGGATTATTGAATTTTCCCACATTTCAACATTTTGACTTAAAAAACTGTGTCTTCCTAAAAAATGCACTTTTTCACACCTGTTGACGAAAGGTCTAGTTTTTCAACCAAGGTCGTAGGCGCTGTTAAAAAACGCACAACAAACAAGCAATAAAAAAAGATGCCCACATGAGTCATGATGCTGGAAATTTGGAAATACAGTCGCCTCCCTCTAAGTCGAATTTTCAGGGGATATCAAAATTATTTCGAGTTAGAGGGAAGCGACTGTAATATATTTCGAGGATCCTTTCCATCATGCATCAAGGAAAAAAAGTCTATTAGTGTGTGTGTGACGATACATGCACATATTCGCACGCAAAAAACCAGCCATGTAAAGAAGTGGCAAATAGAATTTTGCCACACTTCATTATTGCCTGGAAAAATCAAAAGGATCATAACTGATTTTGTTTCATTGCCACCGCGGTCTCCTTCTGGCACATTGTCTCAAATATTGCCTATTCTTCTCTTTCGAATTTGGTGCATTCCTTTCCAGGATACAAAGGGGATTTATTGCTTTATTGGACCACCTCCATACAACTAGTACTCAATCCGAAAACAGCCTTGACCTGGGTTTCCAAAAAATGGAAAACGAATGGACCAATCCAAACGAAACATTGGAGAAGTATCCGTGCAGACTTTCGCTTGATTCGCGAAAAGTAATTAGCGTTTCGTGTTTTAAGGACACATATACCTGCGCATGGGTGTTTTATTGCATCCGGTGATGTTGCACTTATAGGAGTGTACGTAGAGTCTATGTAATATTGCATACCTGCGAATTTCATCGCGTACTTGTAGTCCAGTACCCCTTATTCCAATGCGGTACAAATTTTGCAATAAAAGGCGGGTGTATTCTCTGCAGATCTCATTCGACTACCAAATCTGTTCAGAGCAGCTAGTGGAAGCAATAATCTTACAGTCTCTGTCAGAAATCAAGAGTTTATTCAAAAACAATCCGAAAAGTGTTGAAGTGAATTTGAAAAGTAAGTTCTAAAACTCCTAACTCAATTGTAAACATTTCCTAACAAAATATTTTCCGAACACAGCCTTAAAAAATCATCATAATGGATTTGCGAATTAAAAGAGTCCGTGCTGTCAATCTGGAGGAGATGCATGGTTGGATGCATGAAATACCTACACCACCGCCTTCAACCGGATCGTTTTCAAACTCGCCCGGTACACCAAGTCGCAACAGGCTTGAGTTTGCTCCCATTAAACTCGTATACCGTTCTGTGGCTGATTATGCCCAAATTAAAGGAAACCACTTCATCACCTTGGATAGGGAACAGCAACGGCTTCGTGTCAAAAAGGAGCAAGACTGGCTCAAGGATGAACAGATTTTGAAAAAATTCAAAACAGAGGAGTTCCAGATTCTGTCAAAAACCCTAGAATCGACTGGGGATAGACACCTTTCGGGATTCCTGCAACAAGCTGGATGTGACTTTTTCAAAAGCAGACCATTTCATAGTGACTTAAGGACTCAGAGCAACTATTCTGCAGAACATCACACTTCCGACTTCGTTTCGCCTATAAGCAATCTATTGCAGGATTTCGCGAAAATGTCTTTTTCAAGCATTAGCAACTTTCCCTCTCTCCAAATGACATCAAAACCTATAGCTGATGGAAACGACAAACCATCAACAAGCATCTTCGCCGGAAATGGAGTTCCAGTGACCTCGGTACCAAAACCCAAAGCAGTCAAGCTCTTATCTCCAGTCTCCAGACAAGGTTTCACGAAACGCATTGACCGCATGCGAAAAGAAATTGCAGAGAAATATCCCTATCCATCCGAACACAACCCCGATCTGTACGTGATTGGTCCAAATGGATCGACCATCGCAAAGACTGCATGGGAGAAGATTAATTGGGACCGAACCCCCGCAGCTATAACGCGAAAGATCTTAAAGTGTTTGTTTGACAAACGCACTCTGGCTACTCACACACTGACGGGCAGATCATCGCCAGCATTCATAGGCATCGGTAAATCGGAAAAACGGCCACTAGATGCAAGCAAGGTCGCTGACATGGTGATAATCGTCACCAGCCGCCTCAATGTGACTGCAAAGGAGGTGAGGATGACAGTCACTACCAAATGCGCTGATGAGGCTAAAATGCTCAAATTTCGCCAAAAGAAGAAATCCAAGATCAACGAGGGATTCTTGGAGACACTTGGACTGCAACCGGCTTAAGATGCATTCCTTGTAAAGACAGTTTTATGATTTGTGTACATCATTATGTATCATTTTTAAATCTAGTTTAGTTTGCTTTTAATTTGTAACTTTTCGAAACACTTTCCAGTAGAAAAAACCAAAAAAAAAAATGTATTTTAATATTAAAAAAATAAAAGAAGCATGTCCAACTGGGGTCTTTAAATAAAATTTTTTTTTCGCAACGAATTTATACAATTATCTTTTTTTATAATTATCAAGTTGAGCCCATATCAGCGGGCAGATATTCTCAACAAATTTGTTCCCAATGTCCTCCAACGGGGACTTCCAAACTTTGACAGTTGATAGCGCCCATATTGTTGAAGCTGCATCTGTCAAATTGACTATCATTTAGTCTGTTTTGCCAAATCACCACGGACATAGAGTTCAACAACACGTGCAAATGATTTTATCAAAATGGTTGTTCTGTTCAGGCAACGCTTCGCCCATTTTACGGTCGCCATAAATGACCGCCGCAGTTGGTTAAGTGCCTGCCCTAAGTTAGAAGAGGTCCCAGGTTCGAGTCCCCTTGAAAACGAAGTTCACACGCTTTTATCCGATTTTTTAAATCTGGTCCAGTCACCATTTGCCGTTTGTCGATCGATCAGAGGTAGTAGTCTGACTGTGGGTATCACAATGGACCAACATGCTCTAAGTGTGTTTGTGAATTCACTAACCTAACCTACAGTCACCATTATCGTCGTACCGAGGGGCATAACACTGCAGGTCCCCTCCATTCATGCGAGAACAATACCACGCACAACACGAGTGACTGCTGTAGAAACTAGGCCTAAGTCTACCCCGGTCTGTAGCGCCACAATTATGTATTCTATTATTATTTAATATTGTCCGTACGAACTTATTCTTCATCGGATGGCGCTACAGTCCGGGGTAGACCTGGGCCTCAACCAACTAGCCTCTCCAGGTAGCACGATCTTTATCCATCCATTATAACTTGTGTGCGCCATTGGTTTCGTGGGAGTCCTCTACTACACTGTCCCACTGGCGCAGAGTCGAAGACTCTTCGGACCGGAGCGGTATTGTACACGTGCTCTGCATGGCTTAGCCAATCTTAGCCGTTGAATCCGTAGACGGCTGGCAACATGTCGCTGCACAACCCCTACATTTTGTGCTTGAATCTTATGCTCCAAATACAGAACCAAAGATTGAACGCAGAGCTTTTCTCTCGAAAAAAACCATGGGCTTCTTCATCTGATCTTGTGATCGTCCATATCTCCACGCCGTAGTGCAGGACAAGTCAACTTGGTCCCTCGAAAGGGGGCTCTACTACTCAATTGCCTCTTGAGCCCAAAGAAACAGCGGTTGGCAAGAGTTATTCCGCATTTAATCTCGATACTGATGGTATTAGTACTGTTTACTTGGGAGCCGAGGTAGACGAAATCCTTCACTACGTCGAAAGTAACGTTGCCTATGGTAACGTTGTGGCCAAGTTGACGATGTTGTGTGTCCTTTCTTAAAGACAACATACTCCTAAACTTTGCCCTTATTCACCGCTAAACCGATTTTGGCCGCCTCCGATTCAATGCCTGCAAACGCCACATTGACTGCTCGCTTTGTTTAACCAATCACGTCAATGCCGTGCGCGTTTGCCAGCAGTTGTACGGACTTTTGGAAGACCGTACCTCGACCGTTGGCCAGTGAGTTCTGCACGATCTTCTCCAGAACAATGTTGAACATCGTCTGAACGAACATACAAATTAAATTGAACATCTCGAAGGTGACATGGAAAAAAGATTCTTCGACACCATAAGCACTGACTTTCGACAAAAGGTGTTGATATCAACTCTGTTCAAAATGCCTTCTCTTGATAATTGATCATACCCATAATTCTCCTGCTAACAGAAATATCTTACAACGGGAAAAATTGTCGAGAAAAGTCGCCAATTTGAATAAATCGTAAATAAAACACTAACTCTTATGACCATCATCATCATCAGTGAACCGCATGTTACCCGCGGGGTAATGCACGCACGAGAGATCTCCAGGCCACTCGATCCTCCGCCATCGACTCTAACTTATCAGGAGCTATGCCTAAGCGGAACCAGGCGAGTTTTTAGACTTCGTCCAATCATCTCGTCCTGGGTCTGCCAAACTGTCGCCTACATGGTGGAATCGCATTCAAGGCACGCCTCGGAAGTCGGGGGACATTCGTGCCACGTGACCAAACCATCGAAGTACAGCCCTTTCCGTTCGAAGAAGCAGCTGCCCAACGTTGAGTTCCTCGCGCACTGCCGTGTTTCTCACCCTATCTAGACGAGTAATTCTCATAAAAGCACGAAAAAATATCATCTTGGCAGCTGGTATTCGCGATTTTATTCTTTCGGTCATTACCCAAATTTCATGACCATAGGTGAGAGTTGGAACAAATACTGCGTTAAAAAAATATGTATGACAATCTTACCTCAAAATCTTCAGGAAACAGCTTGTGGTCCTTATCCTTGTGAGCATCGTCCAGTTCGCATTTAGGAAGCGTACAAATCATTTTCATATTCTCTCCTTCGCCTTCATAGACTGAAATAAAAAAAGAAACTCTGTTGCAAACGAATGCCACACACAACAACAGTCGAAGGGGAAATTACCAGCATTATCACAAACAAAAAACGTATTAAACCAAAAGTGAAACCACTTTTTCAGTTCAATCTTAACATCACCAGTTACAAACACATTCTGTTCGTACAGTTCCAGAGTCCGAGTCTTACGAAAATCAATTGGAAACTTGTCCAGTTCCTGCAAGAAAACAAATGAAGAGAACTTTGAAAACAAACATCGAATAGAGTGGTGGAATGTGAACTTACTTTAACTGTGACTTTAGTCCAAGATTGTCGAGCGGAGTCGATATAACTAACTTTTGATGACTTCGAATCTGGATGCTGGGTTCTCTGGTCGATCTGATCCATAGTCGATATCAAACATTGCATAGTGCCCTCTCTCTGTAAAGTTGTCGCAGGTGAAAATCGAATTTCGCAGAGCTGAAAAGTGAATTGTGAACCATGAAACTGGATGAAATCAATTCGCTGAATGAAAAGAAACTCTGCACGATATAAAATCGCATTCAATGCACAAGCATCAGTTAAACTCAAATAAACGCTCACCTGAAGCCTTATCCTTTCGTATGTAACATTCGATTGTATCAGTCTCGCATAGTACTGGACATAACGCCTCTGGGATGGTATCGTAACACCTTTCTGGTTAATCGTTCGTTTCTCGCCATAATAGGCCAGAGCATCATCAGCTGTCGTTTCTAAACCACTATACAACAAGTAACAACAAATCATTGTTCCTAAAACGTCGATACAAAAAGAACACACGCTCAAATACTGGATGGATTTTGGAAAAACATTCACTTACCAGTTCGTCCTTTTCCAGCTTTACAGTGAATAGCTGCAACATTTTGCGAATCTGCCTTCAGCCAACAATCTACGTCGTAGCAAAATTTCTCTATCAGTTCTATTGTTGGCGGATTATGATCCTCGAATGCGTACACTGAAACTCTCTGAAAAAGAAGTCCACATTTCATTATGCATCAGCATCACCGAAAGGTGAGGAGCACTTACACCATGGAACTTATTCGCATCGTAGGTCATGTCTGAGCGCAAATTGTAGACCTTGTAGTGTTCTTTGTGTGTAGCTTCAAAAAAGCCACTGACATCGTTTATGTGATTTCTGAATATACCCTGAACATTTTCTCCTGGGTAACCCATAGCAATTATATTGGGGCGAATATCTAAAATGAAATCGGGGAATGATTACGATTAGTGACGCTGAAGTCAGTATTCGATTGGTTTGCTTTCTTTGACATCATACGAAACAGTTGATCATGTTCTGTTACAAAATAAGGTGACGTACAAATTTGAACAGCAAAAGATTCAAGCCAACATTGCACGGACAACATTTGTTTGCGTTAAGCTACTTAAAAATAAAATAAAAAAATGTTTGTTCGTTGTTTGTGTTCATTAACTTGGGATCTTTACACTACGGCAGATCTTGGAAAAGACCGAAGAAATGCAAATCTAAACCCACCACCTATTCGTCGATTCCAAGGCCGCATATGACAGCGTCCAAAGAGACTAGGTTAGGTTAGGTTAAGGGGCTGATAGTGAATACACCAGCACGGGTGACAATGTTGATCCATTTTGATACCCATAGTCAGACTACTACCACTGATCGACCGCTCCAGTAACAGTGCCGTTAATTTGATCGCAACGGCAAATGGTGACTGGACCAGATTTGGAAAACCGGATAAAAGCGTATTAACTTTGCTTTCACTGGGATTCGAACCTAGGACCCCTGAAACTTAGGGCAGGCACTTAACCAACTGCGCCATCCAGCCGTTTGCAAAGAGACTAACTTTACAGCGCCATGCCTAGATTTGACATTCCTACCAAACTCGTTAGCTTAGTGCAGGATGACAATGAAGAACTCTCGCTGCTCCATCAAGGACATTAACGAACTCACCGAGACCATCAATGTCAAAAAACGGTTTCAGGTAACCCGACGCGCATTCAGACAATTTTTTTAACACCACTCTTGAGAAGATCGTGCAAAACTCATGGGCCAACAGTAAAGGGACGATTTTCCAAAGATCCGTACAATTGCTGGCATATGCGGATGACATTGATGTGATTGGTCGAACATTGGGTCTCCTGAGAAAAAAGGATAGCATCAATGACTTAGCGAGAAGTAGTCTGCATCGGCCCCGCGCTAAACCGCACAAACAAACAACATCAAACGCAGAATAACTCTTGCTAGCCGCTGTTTCTTTGGGCTTCTTAGAACTTCTTCTTAAGGTTCCTCTCCGCTTCGAAGGTTGGAAATCATTATTTTTAACGAGGTCCATCGAAGTACTAAATTTTAGCGTTTTTATGCCTATGTAAGGCAATAAGTGGAGTCGGCGCCATGGCGTAATGGGTTGGTGCGTCGACTCCTACGCTCGAAGTCTAGGTTCGAATCTCGAGAAAAAACGTTTCATTTTATCACGGCTACACCTCTTTCGAGTCACTGGCAATGCTCAAAGAGTAAAATTGAAAAAAAACTTCTCAAAATCACCGTTCGGAGTCGGCATTAAATTGTAGGTCCCCTCCTATCGTAAGAGAACAATAGCACGCACAACACGAGTCGTTGCTGAGAACCTGGACCCAAGTCCACCCAAGTTTCTATTAATATTTTGCCCGACGGTGGCATTTATGTCTATTTTTACAGTCAACACAAGTTTCTTTTCCAAATTCTCAGTACGGATTGCGACTCTACTACTGTCCAATGCTGCCAGTATTTTTAAGTAAAATTTACCACGCTGGTGACGAAAAATGACCATATAACTCAAAATTTACCACTCCCAGCTATAGTAGTAAGTGAGCTATAGTGAGGTACCATTTTTTCGCAAATTCGAAATTTTTAAATGGGAAACCGAATGATCTGTCATCTTAATTGTTGCATTATGCTCCGCGATGAAAACTGTCAAATTTTTAAACAATTCAATGTTGACACAATGACAATGTTGGACTGCATTTGTATTATTTTAATGTTTGCTTCCTCCACCGTGGTTTATTATTTCTGCTTCTTAGCTCTGCAGCTCGCTTTTTTGTGGCACAAGTTTCAGCCATCCCTTGAACTCAGGGTATTCCAACCATAGATTTGTTAGAGAGCACAAACAAACGGAAGGATATTTGTTTCAGAATAAATTTACCCTTTTGTATATGAAAATACCTTTTTACCAAATGTGTGGAATGAGATTTGGAATTTCCCACGAAAAGGTAAATTTGCCACAGACTGGCAGCACTGCTACTGTCTAGAAAAATCTTCTCAACCTCGCTGTTCGGAGTCGACTTTGCACTATAATCCTCTCCACTCGTGAGAGAACAGCACACACAACACGAGTGATTGCTGCAGAAGTTAGGCCCAAGTCCATCTCGGACTGTAGAGCCACCATTGTTATTAATCTTGTACTAACTTTTGACTTCGGCTTTCAGAAGAAACTATCTTCCATAGTGAATAACTACTAAAATTCTTCTTTTGTTTAACTATTTTATAGTAAACAATAAAAAAGGGAGTTTGTTTATGTGTACAAATTATTTTTCTAGTCACTGTATACACATTTTTTACCCTCACTGTATATACCAGCAGTATAGTACGTTAACACCGCACCCAAATCCAACATTTCGGTTAGTTTCTGCATTCCAGCCCAAGTACTTAGCATTTCGCCATACATTTTCCTGCATCCTGGAATGCAACATTCCAGCGAAATACTGAATTTCGTCGCTGCATTTGTAAGTTCGTCAAATCGAACAATCCTCTTTACAAATTCAGCACGTCATACAATGACATTTCAACATTTCATTGGCTTTCCAAGGAGGTAAAAAAAAGAACAGAAAATGCACTCAATCTTCAAAGACAGGATTCCAGGACTATACTTCACAAAAACTACAGAAATTTGTCACTTAATTTTCTCCAATTTAAAGGTTTCCTTTTGTTGTAAAGTTAATACATTTTCTGAGCATCATTCAACCTAAATCAAATCAAATCCTTCGCTGAGAGAAAGAACCTCACTAAGAAACACCGGAAGCAACGTCAAGATCATGTCCCATCGAATTAAAGAAAGTTTAAAATAAAATAAAGTGTTTACTTACAAGCTAAGTCCAAGTCAAAGCCACCTTCCGTGTACCGTCGGCGCTTTTTGCTGACCATGGTTCGGAGCAACACTGATATAGTGTTTGCCATTTTGTAAAAAATTAAAAATACGTTCACTGCGTTTCTCCCCGTCGTGGTTGTGTGTGTGTTGCCTCCTTAGATTATAAAAAGAAATATACATAAATATAGCATATAGTAGTCATATACGATGGTTTATATTCTTGGACAGAGGACGGTGGATTCTGAGATGGTACACACAAGTGTACACCTGCTTCTCTCATTGACTGATGTTTGCACTTATTTGTAACACCTTACTCCGTGTGAAGAAGGCTTATGTATAATATTTGCGAGGAATTCAAGGATTATCACAAGGAACTTGTGTGAAATATTTCTTGCATTTATTTCCTCTATCACCACGTCCCCTTCCTCGTCTTGTGCTTATCACGTTTTCTAGGTCTCTACCTCTTATTCTGCTCCTCTTGTTGTTGCTGCTTATTGCTGATTTTCTTACAAAACTATACTCTCCCTCTCTATCTTCGTCGGATTCTGCTTCGGAGTCCTCAGCGTATTCTCTTCTTATTCTGCTTCTTTTTCGTTTATCCTTTGATTTGATCACAATTGTTGAGTTTTGATTGATTTCTTGTAGTTTATGCTTTACTTGTTGCTGCTGATGCTGCTGTTCCGGTTCCTGTTGTGGTTCAAATACAAAAATTCTTCTGTCCTTGAATAATTGTTCCGTTATGTTTGAGTTTGATTTAACGATTTGGAAGGAACTCATTTGTTCTATTTGATGATGTAAACGATGACAGCGACAACAAAGATGATAACGATGACAACGACAACGACAACGACAACGATGACGATGACGATGACGACGACGGCAATGGTGAGAACGACAACGACGACAGCGGCGACAACCACTCAAACGATATTGACAATCGTAACATAGAAAATGGTCCTTCCTCCTTAGATGATGTCACTGTAGCTGATGAAGACAACGATGCAAACGCTTGCAACAACACCGCAGACGACAACGATGTTGGAGGTAGTTGAAGTATTGACGAATGCTTGAACATTTATTTCACTTAATGTTCTTCTATTGATATCCTAGTTGTTGATGTTGTGGTCTCTAAACTGCTGTTGCTACTTTGAAACGTCGAAGCGGTATCATTATGGGTTTCGTTGATATTCAAAAATCATTGCGCAAGGAAGTTTCGCCAAATGAAATCGTACGCTTAACTGCTAACTACAAATTGTCTCGGAGTCTAGTTGTTTAAATGTCTGAAAAGAAAAAGAGATGTACGATATGAATAAATTTGTCATTGAAATGTTTGCTATGTATTTTTATTTGATATGAAACAAGTGGATTTGCCTTGCAATTTTGCTGACTTTACTAGGAACAAAGGGCCAACTATAAAGACCACAGAAAAAATAAAGAGAATTGAAGCAACCGAGCGATTACACAAAACGGACACATCGTGACTATAATCACTGTATTGCTCAGTTTAGATAAGTTTCAAGACTCACGACCCTATCCTTCGGCCGTAGAATTGGAGCAACAGCGTATGTTAAGCACATTTAATTCCGACCTTGACAGCATATTTAATTAGGGTACAAACAATAGAGGGGAATTTAATGCTTCCAAAACTCAATGCTGTCTACTGTTACTTAAGCGATCCCAAAATAATCAGCCATTATCCCTGAATGGCACTTGCATCGAAGAAACTGAAAAACTTTCCATCCTCAGTATGTGTATCGACTCAACACTTAGTTGGAATGATCACATATTTGAGGTCGCCAAAAATACTGCGAAATGTCTAGGTTTCGTAAAACGATGCAAGAAACACTTCACCCCCTCATTTCACTTCAATTTATAAGGCCTTCATTCGCCCCAAGCTTGAGTATAACGCTCATATCTGATCTGGTGCTCCTAAGGCCTCTCTGCACCTACTTGATAGAATACAATAGCGGGCGATAGAACTTATAATAATATAATAATGGCGGCGCTATAGTCCGAGGTGGACCTGGGCCTAGCTTCTTAACAACCACTCGTGTTGTGCGTACTATTGTTCTCTCACGAGTGGAGGGGACCTAATGCCGACTCCGAACGGCGAGATTGAGAAGCTATTTCTAGACAGTTATACTCTTTGAGCATTGTCAGTGACTCGAAAGAGGTGGAGCCGTTAAAAAATGTTTGATGTTTTCTTCGAGATTCGAACCGACGACCTCGAGCGTAGGAGTCGACGCACCTACCCACTACGCCACGGCGCCCAAAGTTAAGTTTAGAGAGTCGTTTTTTAGGCGCACCACACGAATATGGAAGCCTCTTCCCAGCCCAATATTTCCCACTCATTACAATCCGCAGACATTTAAGACCAATGTACACAGGTACCTGCTCTCCCTTTCTCCCTCTATACCTTCGGCCCGTGCTGTGTCTTGTTTCCGGACACTTAAGGGTATTCGTAACCCCTTTTACCACGCGCAAATTATAAAAAAAAAGTTCGTTCAGTTTCGTTAACTCGTGCCTACTTACATACGTGGGAGCGAAATAAATAGATCTCTACGTACACGAATCATAGGTGACAGCTGAATTCTCCTTAAGTTTCTATCAAGGGCACTTTGAAATTTGACAATGCTTCTGAATACTTTTCGTTTACTTTTGACATAAGCTTGAGTTTTCGTAAAGCAATTATAGACGGCCCTGATTCTAACTTTTCGAAGTCTCTTGACATTTGATGGGACAACATTGGTTAATGTGTCTTCCTACTTGTTCGAAAGTGGACCCTAAACCTATTCATCAGATATTCGATAGTTAAAGACAACTAGACGCGTATGACGTGTTTGATTGATTCTTTGGTGATAAATGACCAAGACCATGTCCAAATTGTGGGCTACAAAAAGAGAATGATTGGCTACTGATTTAGAGATAATTTTATAACGCAACAGAGGGTGTCTACGTTTAAATTGGCCCCAAGTAGAGAGGAACCTCAACCAACTTGGTGTGCAAAATTGGTGACCACTAGCAAAGGATCGCGATAGCTGGAGAGGCATGTTGGTTGAGATAGTAGCATGAACAGCGTGAATGCCCAACAAATTTAATTCCACAACATGTGCTGCCTTTTACTTTACAAAATGGAATGACGAGAGCAAACTTGACAGGCCGAAAAGGCGCGCGGATCGATACAGTGGAATTGGAACGCACCCTTGTCGGTGCTGCCAGATTTGCTCACGCCGAACAACTTACTTAATATTAACATAAACTAATCTATTACAACTTAAAGTTCGAAGATCAGATCACCATTAAAACACCAACTCCGAGGCGGTCCTCTTCCGAGTTGCTGACAATGCTCAGAGAGTATAACTGTCAAAAAAAGCTTCTCAAACTTCATCGTTCGGAGTGACGGTATTAAACTGTATGTCCCTTTCAGTCGTGAGAAATCAATAGCACCTACAACAAGTGGTTGCTGTAGAAACTAGACCAAGTCCAACTTGGACTGAAGCATCATCCACAGAAAAACCAAGTATTTGCAGAGAATTTTCCTTTTCGCCACATGAATCTGAAAAATAGTGAAACGGTGTTCCCTCATTTCCGTGCTGTTGCGGTCACTGCGTGTGGACACTTGTAGTCCATCAAGTTCTAAGCCTTTTAATTTTGTGCGAATTTCGCATGGATTCTTGCAGCCATATCAGCCCATAAAGGTCGGTACAAAAATGTTTACCAAACAATTGCACATCTGCACTAAATGCATCCAAATAATAGAAGGCTTATGGAACAAAAATTGATCTTCCAAAATGTTTACGGAGCCAAACTCTGGGTCAACCAAAACTACCGACAACTCCGCACATGCGTTCAAATGCAATTCATGAATCGCCCCCCAACCAAGTGTTCGAATGGAAAACTCCATGAAGCCATTCCCTCATTTCTGATTGGCGTCACGTTCTGTCAAAAATTTCACAATGCCACCTAATGATTCAATGACAACAAAGGTCGTATGGATCATCAAAAAAAAAGAAAAAAAAAACCCCTTACCCTTCTTTCCTACTTCAACAAATGGAAAGCCATCACCCAGTCGCAATGCAATGATAAGCCCCTCAAAACGCTCATACAACCCCTTAACAGCCTCTAATCTAATCTTAAAGAGACTCCTAGTCAAATCATGCACACTTATCAGAGAAAATAAAAATAAAATCGCGCGAGGAAACGGATCAAAAACCGATAGCAAAACCATTCAAAATCGATCGATTATCCGATACTTAACCAGATGAGTTCGCCAGCACTCAAATGAGGGATCTGTTTCGCACCACCATCGGGCGAGAGTCCACCACGACCGCCGTGCGTCGACGAAGACCAATGACACACAACGTTCCGACACAATGGCTCGCTGGAAAGTCGCACGCGCGGCACGCCATAACTAAAATTAAGTATCTCCCTATCTCATCGATTCAACAAGAACCAACAAATGCACTGTTTCTAACCGACCCCTTCTCAGTCACCCCCTTCAGACTCTGTGCAAAAGGTAACGACCGTCAACTTGAAGGCCACTCCAAATGTGCTAAGTATTCTCATCAATCATTTCATCCGATATCCTCACCTCTGTCTGCCCCACTTCACCCGTCGCCACCCGCCCACCACCTGCGGTCATCAAACAATGCGCTGCATTTATAGATTTATTTATTTATTAATATTCGTTTTCACGATACGAATGTGAGTGTGTCCCGCAACAGCCCCAACCAACCAATCGACCAGCCAACCAACCAACCAACACCAGCGCACACAAGTACTTCGCATGCAATAATCTCCTCACAGATAGCAAAAGTTAATTAATTGATTTCAAAAACACCAACAACAACAACAACAACAACACCAACAACAACAAAGAACCAAAAGAGCGCACAACTGCTCACAACTCCTTCATCAATTTCAACCAGAAGCGGCGAAAATTGTGAAATAATTATAATTGCAAATTATTCATTAATTGACACCTCCCGCCGCACCACCACCCAGTCCACCCTGTACTCTAGTCGGCACGACACCCCACTAGATTACATTTCACCGCCACCCACAACAGCCGTTACCGGCCGGCAAGCGCACTCTCTCTCTCCTCCGACACACAGCGTCCACATCCCATCAAACTACACTGCGTCCTCTTACTACCAACACAATAAATTTTAATAAGAATACAAGGCAAACAAATAATATGTACTAAACAAAAAACGAAACAAATTCGCCATTATGTAAGTAATTCAAGGCTTCGACGAGTGTTCTGTCACGTTTTCTAATGTTTCGTCATCACTGACGACAACGCTGTGGCCGGTGACAAAGGCGCGACACAATTTAACGAGACTGCGTGCACATTCAACAGCGTGCACTGTCAAAACTGTTGCAATTCTCATTAGCCGCCACCGCCGTCGACGTCGGGGTTGTGTCAACCTGCTTAATCATTCGCCGGTGTCGTGATTCACTTTTGCGCCGGTCTTGATTTGATGTCGCTAAGAATGACAGCCAGCTGCGACAGGAGGAGCTCCGATTCTTAGGAAATTCTCCCACTTAGTGACTTAGGTCAGGTGATGCATCACTTTTTTTTTGTTGCTTTTTTTGCGCTTGTTTCAAGGCCAAATTCCCAATGGATCGGTTGGCAACAACTGGGTTGGGTTTCGGAAGGGACAGAAACCACTCGAATTCGAGGCGTTTCTAAGTCGAGCGCACACGCCTACAGATGGTGCGCGCTCGATCTTTTTTTTTTGGCACGGCAGTGATTGAGCACTTGTGTGTATTTACGAACAGCACCCCAAGCCGAGGCTGATGCAATTGACCACCATGTGCGCGTGTGTGTGCGCATTTATCGTTGTTTCGTTGAGTTCCTGTCAGTCACGATAGCAAGACAATTGTCTGATGCAAGTTTCCTGGAACATGTGTTTTACATCAAATCCGGTGTATATCCACCGAATCCGTGCCAGAAAGTGATTCAGCGAGATTGAAACCGGGGTTTTCAAGTGCACCTTATTTCTTTGTTAATTTCTGAAACATCGGCATCTGTCAACTAGACTGATAGCTGTCAAATGAGAAAATGCACGGTGCTTCTTGACATGCACACAGCTAACAGTTAAATTTAGAATTTCTGTCAAATGTCACTGATTTTTTAATTCAGCTGAGTGCTGAACAGATTCCAGATAGCCATAGCTTATTCAGCCTTGAAAGTGACTTGGTTCCATTAAAGGAGCTGCTTGCGTAAGTGACACGAAAGAACACTGTTCCCATTTATGACAGGGGAGAATGGTTGGGCTCTTTGCAAATCGAGCAATGGTTTGGAAGAGAGTCAGTGTCCAAGTACGGACGAGAATTTTGCTGCTACTTGTCACGTAAACCATCCTCTCGTATACACTTTAACTGCACGTTTCAAAAAGTTTTTTTTTCTTACGAATTAAATGACTTAACATAAACTGCCGCGATAAGGGAGAGTGGATGATAAGAACATTTTTTGTGAACCCTTTCAGATTAGCATGGGATTTGACTTGAAGAAAAGAATTAAGCTCAAGAATTGCTTACATGCTTGAGCTGAGACTGTTTCTTTCAAGAGGCTTTTGAAAAACCTTGTCAGAAAAATGTTTGACAATTTTTCAGCCATATTCAATAATCACTCATTTAACCACTCTCAGGCAAGCTCTTGAGAATGTAGTTTGGTTTGGGAACATGTGTGGGGTAGCATTTCCTTGGTCAACTCTTGGGAATGCCGATAGATTTTCATTTTTCTAAAGTTGTTAGATCAAGAAGACGCCTAAATGTTGTGGCGCTATAGTCCGATGCGAACTTGGGCGTAGCTTCTAAAGCAACCACTCTCGTAGTCCGTGCTATTTTTATCTCACGATTGAGGGGGGATCTACTTTGACAACTCACAATGAAGTGCATTGCAGATCTCAATAAATGCATGAAAACAGTAGCAAACCTAAGCTGCCTTTTGACTAAGCGCAAATAAAGGGAGATATGTACATACGTAGGTAGACGTGGTGTCTTCTTAAAGAAATGGTATCGGAAAGACCCAATTAGCACCGTGGTGTGAAGTATTGTTTCCACTTAACTCGTGTATCCGATTGTAGACGAGTCTGAAAAAAATATACTGGACAGGGGCAAAGCTAGACTCAAAGCGTAAAATTGTTATAAAGAATTATTGCCCAGTTCCTGTATTGGAAACCTCATTGGAGTCGATGATAACAGATTTGACAAGAAAAATTTGCCTGATCGATGCCGAACAACTGTAGTGAGTGATAGTTATCTTCCCATAACTGTCTTGACAGATAAGACAGATCATGTTGTTTGGAGTGTGGTCTCCCATCGGACAATAGCCGTGATGATAACAACCGATCTTGAGATATCTATTCCAAATCATTTTATAGACTTATCCTGTTTGGCAAAATTCTTGTTGTCATCTGACGACCAACCAGTTCTATCAGAGTATAAACGAGTACCGCGAGAGAATTGCTAAGTTCTAACTAGAGTTGTACCGAATAGTGATTTGGCCGGATACCGGATACCGAATATTCGGCTTGCAGCTGGGCTGGATTGCCGAATGTTCGGCGGCCGGATATCTGCCCAAATTAAAAGTGTAATAGTTTGGTGGTCTGATACTCAAATCAGATCGGTGCAAGTAAAACCAACTTGAACATGTTTTTTTCCTTCTCCACAAGATATTCTTACTTTCTACACAGCAAAGCTTTTGGGACATTTTTGAAGAGGTTGCGGAAGGCAAGACAGATTGAGTTTTCTGCCAAAAAAAATACCGCCAACGAGCTTGACTTATATCTCAAAACAGTTTATTTTGAACAGAATAGTGACCCTTGGGCCTTGTGGTCAGTAAATGGAAGACAGTACCCAATTTCGCTCCAATTTGCCAAAACTTATTTTTCATCTCCATGTAGCAGTGTATACAATAATAGACTCTTTCTGAAGCATGCATCGTATACGAAAACAAACGTAATAAATTATTACCCCTGAATGCAGAAAACTAATTTTCATTCATCATAATTTGGTTTTAGTAAACTTCCAATATTATGTGTCGTTTTTACTGAAAAAACGACTATCCGGTATTCGGCAGGATATCAAAAGACTATTCCACTCCGGCCGGATAGGCCGGATACCAAATACTTGCCGGATATCCGTCACACCTCTAGTCCTAACCCCCTCCTAGCCAACTTATCCGTTCCATCATTACCCTTTACTCTCTCAAATCACTGAGCAGCGTTGCTACTTCGCTGCAATTGAAGCAGATCCTCTGCATTTAATTAGTTGTTTAAGTTAATTAAATTTATTTAAATCCACTGCAAAAAATATAATTCTTCTTCATTTTTGAAGTTTACTTGCATGTACATCAAGATCGAAGAAATGTATCCCTTTTATAGCACAAAACAAACAAAACTATTTTAAAAAAAATGTCATATCTGAACTATTCACTATGCAGAAATGGGTCCATTCACAATACAAAATGACATCAGCTGAGGACTGACGACTGCCACTGCGTAGTTAAATATACTTCAAAGTACCGTTAATACTGTTTGATTCTCACATTCACTATTTTTTTTACTGATTGGATGTTACAAAAAAAATTAATCGGTTTTGTTGTAATCTCAGTTTTTGTTATTTTTTTTTTTTACTATTTACGTTATTTTTTTATTTATTATCAACCTGTAAAAACTGTGAAATGCTGTTTTAGTTTTAAAGTAAAAACAAAAAATGCAACCTACTAACATTTTTTAAAGAATTTGCTGCGAAAAAATAAACCTGTAGTGGCGATGCCGTTCTTGGGACCTAATCAAGGATAACGTTGGATTGGAAACAACGCTGTTCTAGAGCTGACTGACACTGTATCCAATTGAGAGTTGGTTTGCTGTCAGTATGTTTTGTAATTTTATCATGAATAAACTCGTGCTTGCAAATTGTGCAAATTTAATCCGAAAATCACGCTTGAGTTCACGGAAATTTACCATAAAATCTTGTTCAGAGACGTTCTCACTTCCGATTGAACGACTACGTCAATATACGAAAGTACCGGCTCTAGAGTGAAGAAAAAAAACAACGATAGGGTGAAGAAAGTATACAAAGATAGGCTGTTGTGCCTGTAACAGATGTGCAGCAAGCATTGATGCATGTAGGAACGCATAATGAAACAGACGTGCAGTAAATTTTGACATCACATTGACGCACTAGCATTTTGTCGTTGTTAAAAGTGACATTTGGTTTCTGGAAACAAATTATTTTTGCCCTGGATGTGAGAAGACATAATAAATTAAGGAATATAACTATTTTCTCATTGGTTTTGAACTCAATTACATTCGAAAGTAAACAGTCACTTACATGAAACGTCAAATTCCAAAATTGTACCAAATTGTACTAGTTTGCTGTTCTGGTACAAATTGCTTTCATCAAACTAGAAAATGGAGATAACTTCCATCAAAGCCTGGCCGTGGAGTAAACAATGTGCCCACTTGCATTTATGGCTGAAACACAACAGTGCGTCAGCGTCAGAGTTGTCTTTCAACGCACACAATTCAGTGGACATGCACGAAATACTGCGTCGACCTACGTAAGTGAAAAATGAGAGAGATGAGAGGATCGTAATAAAATGTAAAACGTAATCCCAACGCATGTCATTATTCAACATGTTGGATATTTTTTTTGACAGAGGGATGTGCTGTGAGAGCGAAATTGAGAAATGCTTCCCAAAATGAGAGTTTTTGTGGCAACTGACATTTGAGGCATGAAAACACCTGACTAAAATTATTTTAACGGCAAAACTAATTTGAAATCCGTGTATGCTTGGAAGCATGAATATGCCAAATTAGCAACAAGAAGCACTTTTTTATTTTTTTTACTTTCTTGGCATTCATTTTCCGCAATTAATTTCTTTAACGTTCAATTGCTGGACCAGAATATTTTTGATTTGACATTTCAGAAATTAAAACAGCTGATGGAATATTATTTATTTGGTATCTGAGAGAGAGAGGGAACAGCTGATTAACGCAGTGCGTCAACGCACACCTTTCGTAACATGAAGTCGGGTAGCGCAACGCACTGTTGTGTTTCAGCCATTAAAGTCATGTTCTATAATTTTTCTGTACGAATTTTGATACACGTCTGCTTCAAGCATTTCACTTACAAAAAATCACTATTTTGGTGTCCCAAATTGTACTATCTTGCTGTTCCACTACAATCGGCCTGCAAATTATAAGTAGAGCCATGACTGTGCCGCACTTGTACACATTTTCATTTAAAGTATAAATTGTACTGCACGCATTTTGATGCAGGTCTCTTTTAAGCATTACTCCCACAAAAAGGTGACTGTTTAGTGTCCTTTATGGACTGATGAAATCATTGGCCGCTATTTCTTCAAAAATGAGGGCGTCCAGAGTGTAACGATCCTATGAAGAGCGCTATTGACCAAAGATCACTCATTTTTTAGTTGGCCTTAATGTGAAGTAGCTCTGGTTTCAACAAAATACCGCTACATGCCACAAACTGCGCGATGCAAACAATTCACTAGATGACTGGCTCAGTTGATTAAGTGCCTGCCCCAAGTTAGAGAGGTCCAACGTTCGAATCGCAGTGAAATCGAATCTGGTCCAGTCCCCATTTGCCGTTGGGATCAAATTAACGGCACTGGAGTGGGTTGCTACCTGGCAGTACAATTGATCAGTTTTGAGTCTGAGTGCTCCAGTAGTGTTTCAAAAAAAAATCTGAAAAAAAAAAACAATTCACTGAAAACGGATCATCTCACGAAACGTACAAGCGAATTGGACTTTAAGATCACCTCCTCTCGCTGGTCTTCAGTGACAAACCAGACACTTTAGACCACTTAATAGTCAACATTCACCGGGTTATTGCCGAGATCCGGTTCCTGGAATAAGTAGTGCAAAATTGGAACTCCAGATTGCTCTAGCCGCGGTGGCCACATCATTGCAGACACAATGGCATAAAATTATCTCTCGAATAAATCCAATACCATGGCCGTAAATATAATCTTTATGTTTTCTTCCATTTTTAAGTTCTCTACCTCTCAGAAAAAAAAAAAAAAAAAAACATCCCATAAAATCAATTTCAACGCCTTCTCATTTGTGTTCTCATGCAAATTTTTTGAAGAAACAACCGATGGTTATCCGCCAAAGAAACCACAGCCAAGCACTTGTCCGCTACTGTCTATGAGCACAACGGTTGATATTTGATGGATGGGATATGTCTTTCGGACCACTTGGCAACAGAGCTCGTAACCAATCTCCAGATATTTATTACATCCTCATTTTTTTTGGGTGGCGTGCGGCTCGCCTAAACTAACCTAACCTAACCAAACCTGAATTTCTCAAGCCACAGGTGAGAGAGAGAATACACGCCGACAAAGCGCGGGGGAGTGCTTCTAGAAAGTTGATTTATTCCTCGCCTCGGCAATGACACGTCCCAATTGCACTAAAACTTATTCTAATTTGAAGCAGCAATAACAACAAAAAAAATGAGTACAGAGGCAAAGAATCGGACGGAATGACTAGTACTGGTGTCTATCGGTCGCCACAGACAGTGTTTCCCCATCAGCATATTCGATCGAACCGGTTGGCCAAATGCATCATCAAAATTTATCAACCGTCTCAGGAATATCATCTGCAAATGGACTTCTAAAACCAACTGGCTTCCACACCCCTGCGCTACGGCAGTCACCTTCAAAACTAACACGGCTAACGTACACTGCTTTATCGGCCATAAAAGTTTACGTATGTACGTAGCACCGCCGCGCCGTAAAGCGATAATCTTGTCGTCAAGTCATTCTTGATTTTGCAAAAACCATATGATGCCATGTATTGATTTCCATCCAGTTAATGTTGAGTTGGTGCTGCGCTCTTTTGCAATGACAGGCGTTAAATAAAACTAATAAAACAAACGAATTGACTTATAAAATATAAGGGGTTTTATGATGCTTTAACGAGTCTAATTAAGAAGTCGTTTAAGGGTATCCAGTGGTCCTTGAAACTATAGCTCTCTTGCTTGCCATGCCATATCCATGCACATCTCGTGTGTATCTGGAGTGATGATTTCTGTTTTAACGATTGCGTTAAAAGAAGTAATGATCTGTCATCAAAAAAGTTCACTTCAAACATTTGCAAGGCAAATAACCAGAAAATGAGACTGCAGCGTCATAGTCTGAGAGGCTAACATGGTCGAGGGATGATTTCGGATGCCAAACCGAGGATGCAATCGCTTGTCGGTCTGGTCTACGAGTGCCATACGATGGCACAGTTTAGTGTATTTATATGCATGCGCGTATAAAACCGACTAAATAAACATTCTCGTAAAGAACTTTCGGGTTTTAGTGCCGTTCCAGTAAAACTTTACCGACCGACTCTGATATCATCGGTTTTGATTCGTTTCCGAAATCGATGCACGGGAATTGTCTAGAATGAGAAACTGTGACAGAACGTTAGACTGAAGGCAGACGCTGGTGCCTATGGGAAAAATGTCAGCTTACCTTGCACCGCGACCTTTAAGATCTATTGTGCCCCCTTTCAAAACCTTAGCACAATTACGAGTTCCCCTCAAATACAGTTCTTTTCAGAGTTGTATTGAGGGTAATGGACTCCTATTGTGCAGAGGTGAAGAAATCTGTTCAAGAGTATTCTCTCTAAGCTAGTTTCCTTCAGGAATCTGAGAAGGAGAGATGGTTCTAGTGATTGCATTTCTTCTTCTGATAGTATGTACTTGCCCAGACATTTTTTTCTTTTGTGGGCTAGTGCCTCAAAACCCCAGTATATGTTCTGGAATTTCAATAAATTCTCCACAAAATCTGCAGAGACCTTCTTCAGATACCCCTAGTTTCCTTAGATGCTCCCTGAGTCTACAGTGCCCCATTAGGTAGCCTGTTAAGATACGGAGGTTGTTCTTGCTCATTTTGATGCATGCCTCGAACCTCATTCGGTTATATTGCTCTAGAAGTTTCTTGGTCTGTTTCATTCCACGAGCGTTGTTCCAGGTTTCAATCCGGTTCCTTCTTTCTAATTCCCTGAATTCTTCTCTGAGGAGATGGTCTCCTACAGCGCAGAATGGTTCAGGGCCTATGAAGGGTTCTGATGCTCATTTCCTTGCCAGGGAGTCGGCCATTTCATTGCCTTCTGTCCCCGTATGGCCAGGTATCCAACAGAGTTTTACTCGGTTTCGCCTACTCAACTCTTTCAGCTTCTGCAGGCATTCCCATACAAGCTTGGATTTGATGATGTAATAGCGGCTCAACCTATACGCACTAGATTTTGACAGTCTAGGTTCAAATCCCACTTCAGACAAACAAATTAAAACAAAATTGTTCACGGCTCCACCCCTTTCGAGTCACTGACAATGCTCAATGAGTGTAACTGTTGTAAATTAATATATATATATGTTTTAATCTGTTGAAGGCAATATCAATACTCTTCTTTTCTTTTATAATGTAATTTTATCTCTTAGTGTACAACGTACAGTATGATACAGATAAAATAACAAAAAAATAAACTTTTTGACATTTGAATTTCAAAAGGAAGATCACTCTTGTGTTGACTTCCAAACAGACCAGTTGTGGAAAGAAAATAAAGAAAACTAAAAAAAAGAGAACAAAATTCTTACTGACTTTACACTGTCTAGAAAAAGCTTCTCAATCTCGAGTAGGTAGCCCCACTCGTGAGAGAACAATATCACGCACAACACGAGTGATTGGTGAGAAGCTAGGCCCAGATTCAGCTCGGACTGTAGTTATATAAGTGACAACATCCATTGTCAATTTTACGGTTTTACAACGTCTACCACGACCCAAGCAAGTTTTTAGGGAAGTTTTCCGAGTCTCCCGTGCCAGTGACTTTTAATTTGTCAGACCCTTTTATTGCGACAGAAGGTTCTATAGTTTTGCACAATACTGTAGTTCTACTGGCAGGTGTCACACGCAAGTGAAAAGGGACCTCAACCAACTGTGCGTGCGAAACTGGAGGTAGCTAGCTAAAGATCGCTGGCTGGAGACGCTTGTTGGTTGAGGTCCAGGTCCACCCCGGACTATAGCGCCACCTTAAGCAAGTAAGTAGTTCTACTGGGCAATTAATTGTTTTCAATGAAGTTCCACTCCTCCGTTCATTGTCCCTACTCAGATCGAAGCATAAAATCCACAGGTTCGATTATGAAATGTCAGTGCTGACAGTTGCTTCAAACAAAACGTCAAATTGAAGTTACCACAAATGCGTCTGTCCATTTTGTTATTCTGTTTTACTCCTATCTATCCCTCGTAGTGACCAAAAACGTTCTTGTTTTTTTTCTTAACTCCGCACGTCAAAAAGGAAAAACAAAAATGAAATGATTCTTGTTGGTAAACAAACACGGAATAGTCTGCGAAATCCTCGCGAAACCAATCTGTTTGAGAATATACCGGCCATTAGTAAACTGCGACTCAGGTAAACACATGCGCGGAGCCCTAATGTCTCCCCCAGTGGCCGACGGATTAAATGCATTCTGACGCAAACCGCGGACATTAAATACCGAATTAATTATGAACTCCTTGCATGGTCGCAATAAAAAGGAGCGCGTTGATATTTTTCAATTATTTTTATTTTATTTATTAGGTCCATCACTAGCTACAGATCGTGGATAATATTACCACTTCCAAAAGGAATTGAAGAACTCTGGTCAATCACTATCGAGGCACGCGTAACATGCGTGGGTTCTCTTCTCGGTCAGACAAGAGATCAGAAGGACCACAAGATTAAGTACACTGGTTGTGGTCTGGACTATTGAATAAAACTATCAATTTATTTGACAGTTCGCACATTCATTCAAAATGTCTTTGATTCCTTAAGTGTTGAGATTAATAGAATTTAGTTCGTGATCTGCTGAGATTTCAATGTGAATGGAATCCATTTATTCTTTAAGAAGGTGACCATTACAAAATTTTTGGGATGGAAAAAATTAGCCGACAGACAATTTGCTATTAACGGAGACTCAACAATTTTGTCAAGTGAAGATACGTGAATTCGCGGTATAGCGAGAAAGAAAGAGAGGATGAAAGAGGGGATGAAGTACCGGTGTGACCATTGGTTTTTGCATTTTGAAAACTGCGATGAGGGGGTAATCCTGGGCAGGAAACGCAATTTTTTCTTATTCGTGAGGCTCCGCAAAAAACACATCTCATATTTAAAACCTTTCTTATCTTTTCTGCACGTCCTTGAAGCATTGTTTGTTGAAAAAGCGATAAGACGTTAAGAGACATTGTGAAAATGTTCCCAGTGCGTCAAGCGATTTCGTAATATTACTGTGACCTATACGCTTTATTGCCGGCTCTTTGGAACCTATATAGCAGGTGCAGCGACATTTTGTGATCAGATATGAGAGCTGTACTCAAGATTGGGCCAGATATACGTCTGGTAGTCATATCAAGATTGAAATAGATTTGCGATCGTTTAAGAAAACCTTGACATTTCGCAGCGTTCTTGACGATCTCGAATATCTTATCAATCAATGTGTTTTATGAACGCGATTACTGGGGATATGCGCCATTCGAGGGAGATAATTGGTGATTATTGACGATTCACTTAAGAGACAGCAGACAGAATTAATTTTTGGAAGCACAGATTTTTCACAATTTTGTTCGCATCGAACTCGGAATTTGATGGATTGATCGTATAGCCTATCTCACTGTTGATCCAGTTCCACGACCGAAGAGCAGGCCGATGTCCCTGGGATGAGTATGAAAAAATAGGAAAGATGTTATCGGCGAAGAGGTTAAATGAATTAGAGACAACAGACAGAAAAGAAAAGAGGAGAGTAACGGTGAACTATGGAGTACTTGGTAAATATAAAACTTGAAACCGCCCGAAAGTGGCAAATCTTATAACGACACGAATTTTTGGATCTCATAGCCTTAAATCCTCTAGCATCGCAGATCTTAGGATGGGTACCTCTCCTTCTCCTTCTCTTCATCCAAGCAACTCCTTCGGAAATCATTTGAGAAGTGACTAAATCATTTGACATGTACAGTCGACTACATCTAAGTCGAATTTTCACGGGATATCAAAATTAGTTCGAGTTAGAAGATGGTTTTTGTATGGAAAATGATGGTAATGCCAAAATAAATATGGCGAAAAAATTCGAGTTGGAGGGAAATTCGACTTAGAGGGAATCGACTGTATTTCTATGAGGCCGTTACCGGCTACGACATGTGACGTGAGATAAAGCCAAATGAAATAACGCCAAACTCTAAAAATACCCAGTTTGGCATTTTTAAAAACCAAGTACAGTGGAACCTCGAAAAAATGAACAGATATGAACCTTATTTCACGTCACTGTGTTAAACCAATCATTAAACTTTTTTGAACACCAAGCTATTGGAGTGGTTTGGATACAGTTTTGACCAGATCATTCTGTGGGTATAGCACATAGCCCGACTTCTTCTTATTCTCTATATGGCACGGGGGTGGACATTCACCTCAACCAACATGCTTCTTTAGCTGGCATGATCCTTCTCTAGCTGCCTCCAGTTTCGCACACCAAGTTCGTTGAGGCCCTCACAACATTTGTGCGACACTTTAGACGTGGACGTCCTCTGTTTCGTTGTCCCACAGCCTCAGAGTCGAAGATTTTTCATAATCCTACTAAACCAACTGTTTTCTTTTTTCGAATCGCTTTAGTTTCTTACGCTGGGTTACAGTCCGAAGTTTAGGTTAGGTTCGGTAGATGGGCGCCCTTGCTGACATAAACACATGTCAACGGCTCACTTAGAAGACTGTGAGTCCATTGTGCCCAAAAAATGTTAAACAACCCAGATATAGATATGTATCTCAGAAGTTTGCTTAGACCTATTTTCCCTATATCATCCAGCTCCAAAAAGAATAATCTTCCTAGGGTTTCCTTCCTCCTAACGGCTAGTGCAGGACAATCACACAGAAGGTGGTGAATAGATCCTACTTCTTCTTCGTCTCTACAGCTTCTACAAAAGCCGTTATGGGGTATTCCCAGCCGTGCTGCGTGATTTCCTATCGCACAGTGCCCTGTCTGAACCCCAACGGCTGTTCGTATATTCCTTCGACTTAGTTTTATGAGATCGGTAAATCTCCTCTTGTCGTATACTGGCCATAACGAATTATCTGTAGCGCATGTGCCTAATCGACACAAACGTTTATTAGCTGCCTCGAGCATCGAGCACCCAACACTTATTGGCTACTGAAATATCGTCCAGTCTTTTTATGCACAAGTCCAGAGTTTAATTGATTCTATTGCAGGAGCCTCTCGTGTTGTGCGTACTACTCCCCTCTCACGAGTGGGAGTGCACAACTGTTTTATGTCGACTCTGATTGGCAAAGTTTGAGAAGAAGTCGAAGCAGCAGTTAAGAAATATTTTGAAAGCATTTTCAGCTTGGCATGTTTTGCTGGTAGAGGGATGCCTGGCGAGTTTGTCTCTTGCCTCTATGAACAGGCCCCCATGTTGACTGTTCCGCCATTCTATCAAATCGACAAGGGACATATTTCATACTAAATTAGACTTTATTCTATGGTGAAACTTTGCGTATATCACCGCAAAAGGCTCAAGTACGACTGAAACTTACACTTCATTGCATCCCTTTCAGGCAATGGAAGTGCTATATCGAAGGTGGATAAGTTATTACCGTCTAATCAAGAGAAGCCTTTTCCTCCAATGCGGCTGATTAAGACACAGCTGCTCATAGAAGCTATTTAACTTCACATCAGTCTTGTAAAATATCAAGATTCGTATGGCCCCTATCAGAACTCATGAAGACCCAGCAACTTCTATTCATAAACAGAGCTAAAATCTTAGATGTTAGCTCTGGACGTTGGCTATTTATCACGTACAAAGAATGAGAGCTTCCCACAACCGTGTATTTTGAACGGAATAGTGACCCTTGGGCTTAGTGGTCAGCAAATGGATTTTTTTTTATTTTGTTGCTTTTTACTGAAAAAACAACTATCCGCTATTCGGCCGGATATCAAAAGACTATTCGGCTCCGGCCGGATATTACAAAAAAAGCCGGATAGGCCGAGTACCAAATACTTGCTGGATATCCGTCACACCTCTAGAAGCCATCCTTAAGTGCCCCTGTATCTGTCTTGCTCCTGCTATTCAGATCACACTAGAAAAATGTGCCTTTAATAATCTTGAAGAACTGTCGGAAATAAGCATCGGGAATATGGGCGCCGCGGCGAAGTGGATAGGTGCGTCGACTCCTACGCACGAAGTCTAAGGTTCGAGTCTCGAAAAATTACCTAACATTTTTTCACGTCTCCACCTCTTTCGAGTCACTGGCAATGCTCAAAGAGTATAACTGTCTAGAAAAAGCTTCTCAATCTCGCCGTTCGGAGTCGGCATTAAACTGTAGGCCCCCTTCACTCGTGAAAGAAGAATAACACGCTCAACACAAGTGGTTGCTGAGGGTCTAGGCGCAGGACTATTTCGGACTGCAGCGCCGCCATTATTATATTATTATTATTATAAATGGGTTAAATCATGTATGCTTCGCCCTTAAGTGCGTCGAAAATCCATGATTCGATGTCGAACTATCGTTTCCAAAGCACCAACAATGGTCAGAGAGAACAACTGTCAAAAAAGGTCCCCAAATTTAGCCGTTCGGTATAAAAAAAATCCGTTTACTCGTAAAAAAAACAATAGCACTGACAACAAGAGTGGTTGCTGAGAAGCTAGGCCGCAAATCCACCTCGAACTGTAGCGCCGCCATTATTATTATTATTAATATAAGCAGATTCATATAGAAAGCCAAATGGTTATCGAGTCACTTCAATTTTGAGGTCTTTACATGAGAATGCCTTGATTGCGGGGATTCTCCGCAATTCTCTTTTGTTTTTTTTTCATGGCATGTCTACACAGCCAGTGTCCATGTCTCCATTTCACTCTCCCACACGGTCAGAAGAGAGCAGATCCAAAGTACTCAACGCATCCGCACGTGAAACTCGGGCCACCCTCAGCACTCTTTGCCCCACTTGCCTACACATTGTTCAGAATTGCCAAAGGGTGTAAAAATGGCTTTTCCAGAAGAGTTCCTGTAAAGGAATTCGATACAGTATTGTACATTAAAAGGTTATGAATTTAACATTGGTTACAAAGAATATTCCGTACCACGCGATCTGACAACAGACCCTATCATGGTCTACATAATTGGGTCACCTATCTTTTCTGTAATAATCACCTAACCTAACCTTCATTCCAAGATGATCTATTTTCTGTAATTTACTACGTTATTTGACAATCTGACTTTTGGTCTTTCATTTTAATGTGTGATTCCAGAGTCATTAATCAAATTTAAATAGATTTTCCGTGGTCACAGCTGTAGACTCACTTGAAAAAAAAAACAAACAAAAATGTCCGTAAAAAAAAACTTGCTTCTTCGAATTCAATCGCACATCGCTGTACCTGTGTACATACACAACTGCATACGTTCCCCTCTTTTAGTGTGAGTAAGAACTTTAACGACATGGCCTTGAATACTAATTTCAAACGATCGCATTGCGAAATCTACTCCAAATTACTCATCTAGATTCCTTGCGATAACTTCGTGCATCGATAGCGATTATTTTGAGTAATAACTTAGGGATTTCAAATGGGACACCTGGCTGGCTACATTAGTTTTGCAATGATCGTCCTTTACGTCACTTTTTGGTGTCACACAATCATGATGAAATATGTACATGTTAACTCTGGCATGCGAAAGTATTGAAAAAGTCAAATTCGGTCATAAAATATGGATACGATTAGGTAGGACGAATATCTCTTCCCAAACATCCACTGACATACTTTTTAATGTTTTCGTGACACTGTGATTAGAACCCTCTTTGATATTCGATTAAAGACGAGTAGCTTCAGTTTTATTGGTCTGGGATTGATGTACAAAATATTAAATGAACGTGTTTATTACTTTCTCTTTGAGAGCAGACATCAGTGCAATTGGTCGCAGGTTTCTTCTTGGGAGCTGATATCAGTGCAATTTTTCAAGGGTTCCTCCTTGGAAGCCCTACTGTCCATGGCCCGCAGGCCTAATAAATAAGTTCCTTAATCCACTTGATGTTACCATAGATTCCTATTTGACGGTAGCGCCACCTATTCACATGATCCCCCTACTCCATTCCACTTAAAGTGGAACATTGTCAAGAAATTGGAGACTTTGGACGAAATTCTTGTCCAAGATTCGTTTGTACATCCCCTGAAACACTGTTAAATGCAAACATTAAATGCTTTTTGTGAAAAATAAGGTTCTACCAATTTGATTTTGGAATGAAAATGCATATCCTGCGAGAAAACTCGCTTCCCAGAGTACATAATGGATACATATGTAGCTTCTTGTCCTTGACAGAAAGAAACTTAAAAAAAAAACATTGTCAACTTTCAGACACTTCATTTCCGGAAACAGAATAATTATGTTTCAGTACATAAAGGTACATGGCTTCCTTTTGGTTTTTCAAACTGAAAATACAATTTTTTTTAACCCTCCCCCATTGATGTGTACTCAGAAAAACGGAAACGAAAGAGAGAATGGCAGCTTCCTACTCTTGTCATGGAAGGGGTCAGATTCAGATGAAGGATAACATGAATGGGATAAGTAGACTTGACACAAGGTCAAAGGTATTTAACCTGACACAAAACTCATCGCTGGTCCTTTGACCCAACTTCGAATCGGCATCTTCATTTTTCATCCTTAAATTTGATTTCGACATCCTCTCATCCGTTTTGCAATCCTCCTGACCCGGAACTCTACTCTTCAACGAAATCTTCACCAGTTTTTAATGTTCAAATATTCAAAATCGATTTATAACACACGTGACTATTTTCACTGACAGCTGCTTGTCAAGTCAAGAGCAAAAGAAAAAAAAATGTATTGAAAAAAAGAATTGTCACCACTTACTGCTGCCAAAAGCACGGTTGTTTCACTCACGCAAGGAACAACAAATATATAGTCAAGTATTTTATTTTTTGCACAAAAATCCGATGCACTTTTCACAAGACTCGCCACTCGAATGACAACTCCATGCAACTGTTCCCGGTGATGTATTCTCCACCACTTTTCGGTCGAACACACAAAAAAACGAGAAAAAAAAGTAAATAAATTACAACAAAAAAAATTGCAATAGAACGCCTGCACAATCACTAAAGGACAAACCAAAGCAAATCAAAGCAAAACCAAGAACGAAGAAACTTCAAAAATAGCTAACTTCTAAAATCGCTGTATTCAGAGTAAAGAGATCCCCAAATATCTACCTTTCGACAGAAGGAAAAAAAAAACAAAAAGCTTAAACTCATTTCTTCTCCTGCTTCCCTTCACTTCGTCCCTTTGATTATCGTTCACTCTCTTTCTCTCTCTCTATCTTGGTGTTCTGTTTTATCCTCCATTCTCCACATGAAATTGGTTCAAATTACCTACAGAAAAGGCAGCAGAAAAAAAAGGAATCAGGAGCTAACGAGAAAACGACGACGGCGAACATGAAGACGACGAGAAGACGAGAGCCCCCCCGAGTGCGAATCAACAGAAACCAAAAGGGAAAATCGAAGCCGGTGTTTTGGAGAGATGAAACAAGAAACTGAGACGAACACTGTGGAGGCACAGATACTTCGTAGAACGAACCCTCTTTACATGGTGGTGCTGCTGGTGCTCGGGCTGGTGGTGGTGTGGTAGTGGTAGTTTTTGCCTTCCTTGCATGGCTCTACACTTCGAGGGGAGTTAATTTTCACTTGTTAAATATGAACTGTCACATTTTTCCCTCATTTCGATTTCCCCACTTTTATTCTCTCACACTCACTCTCTTTTCCTCTCATTCTTTCTTTTTTTTTTTTTTTGAGTTTTTTGATTCTCTCTCTCGGGTTCTTGTGTCAAAAAAAAAAGTTTGACAGTATTTCTTTTTATTTTTGTATTTCATTTATAATTCTTCTTCTTCCGTTCTCCTGCTGTTCGTTGGACTGCGCTAGCCCGTTGTCGCTGTTGCCTGCTTCGTGATGTTTTACAAACATTTCGCAATCATGGTGCGCACATGTTTTTGCCATCGTCATGATTGTGTTTAGCATTTTATTTTCATTTCTAATTACACCGCGCACACCAACTCAGTGGCTGGCTGCTTCGGTGTTGAATGCGGTGGCAGTGTGAAAACCAGCATGGAAAACTGGGAGAGAGGAGACGAAAAAACAGTGTGACCAGGAACAGGTTTTGATTCTTTCAATTTGATGGTGGATATGTATTGAAGCAGAAACCTTCAAATTAACTGTCAAAAGGTATGCATGTGCGAAAATTTAGATTTAGACAGTTCAATGAAGTGACAATGCGAATAGGGACAGGAATTGCAAACCATTTGTTTGATAACGTGTCTGTCAGTTCTCGGACAATGACAGATGTGTTGCATCATTGGAGAAATTTATGAGCTTCTCTACAGGCAAGAGTTAAAGAACAGTACCAGTGAGTGCAGTGACACAATTTTGTCTTTCAAGAGAGGTTTAGCTGGCTGTTGATCTTCTTTTTAGAAAACTCATTTTCAAATTGCATTCATGTCAAAAGATGAATTCGTGTCTCGTGCTGTGATCTTTATCAGATCTGTCATCTAAACATTATTAAACTTATTCGAAGTCTTCAAATTCAAAAAGCTTAAGACGCTTGGTCTAATTTCTTGACAAGTAGTGGAAACTGGAGCTGCTAACAAATGCCATTAATCGGCTTTATTTTCGAGTTCCTGGTAAAAATTAAATTATAGCGAGTCTGGAATTCCGTGTTTCCTCAGGCTTGTCCTGTTAACCTGGTATTTAGTGGAATTTAGAGATCAGATTTTTGAAAAGGAATTGCTCTAGGCCGTAAACAATTCAGGAGATAAGGTGTCTTTCGTTGAGGCGCACCGCAATTGACTTTACAAAATACTGGCAGCATTGCTTCAGAATGTCATAGAATGCTTCGAACTGATGTACGGCAATACAAAAGCATACATTGATGCATACAGGAATCTATACCGAAACGGACCTGCAGTCAAATTTGACATTTCCTGTCATTGTGAAAAATTACAATTGTTTTCTGGAAACAAAATCTTTTTCACATGGACGTGCTTATGTCCTGCATCCCCTTGGGGATCGTAGGGGCTCTACTATGCCTACGTGCCATCGAGTGCGGTTTCTGGAAATGTGCCTCAGCTCTCCCCAACGTTTTCCCAGTTCCCGTGCTTCCTTCTCACCTGTTCTGCGTCACGTATTCCTAAGACCGCCGCGCATACAGCCATCCTGAGTATGCGGGTTTCATTGCATCGCTTGGTTAGCTATGGACCTGCCATCTTTTCGGAGTGTGTGACCAATTCATTGCCACTTTCTTCAACGTATGGTTGTGCCTATGCGTTCATGGTCCGTTCTTTGATAAAGCTGTTCGTTAAAGATACGGCTTGGCCAGAATATCATTAAGATATAGCGTAGGGACCTATTGACAAGCGTTTGCAGCTTCCTCGTGATAGTGGTGGTCACCCTTCAGGTGCCAAATTCATATAGTAGCACGAATTCAACGTTGGAACGGAACAGTCGTAGCTTGGTTTTTAAGTTACATTGCATTACTTCGCCAAACTGTGGATAGCAGCCCAAACACAGATTTTGCTTTGCCTATGCGGTGGGCGCCGTGGCGTAGTGAGTAGGAACGTCGACTCCTACGCTCGATGTTGTCGGTTCGATTCCCGAAAAAACACCTAACATTTTTTCACGGCTACACCTCTTTCGAGTCACTGACAATGCTCAAAGAACACAACTGTCTAGAAAAAGCTTCTCAATCTCGCCGTTCCGAGTCGGCATTAAACTATAGGTCTCCTTCACTCGTGAGAGAACAATAGCACGCATAACACGAGTGGTTGTTGAGAAGCTAGGCCCAGGTCCACCTCGGACTGTAGCGCCGCAATTATTATTATATTATTATTATTATTATTATGCGGTTGGTTATATACAGTTCGGTTCCGCCGTTTGACATGAACGTGAAAAATTAAAAAAACACCTACTTTCTTATTGCTTTTGATCTCAATTAACTCCTCTAAAAATTGAAGTACAGTGGACCCGTTTTTGAGTCTGAGTGCTCCAGTGTAGTGTTACAAAAATCTCCGACAAAAAAAAAACTTCTTCCTCTTCATTTTTTTTGTTTTCTCAGTCAAATCAGATTATAAACAGTCACTTATATGAAATGTCAAATCCCAAATTTGTACCAAATTAAACTACCTTGCTGATCTACTACAAATTACTTTCATCAAAACTAGGAAATAGAGACAACTTCCATCAATGCCTGGCCATGGAGTAAACAATGTGTCTGTTTCGGATTCTGGACCACCCTGTCCTGCAGCGAGGAATTGACAACATGGATTGCGACACCTGACAATTGAGCTGTCATTCTTTTTTGCTTTTCGTTTTTTGTTAACGGCACTTGAAAATCATGTTCAATAATTTTACTGCACGCATTTTGACGCACGTCTGTTTCAACGAGACAGCAATATCAGAACATTTCCCAGTCAGATTTAAGGGCCAAATATAATGGTCGTATGGAAACGTAAAAGATTACCATTTTTAACCATTTCGGACAGTTTCGTTAAGTTCGATCACCTTTGCCTGTGTATCGCTCTCTACGTATGCAAATGTCAGTTGACAGCTGAATTATCCCTAAGTTTCTATAAGCAATCATGGACATTTTTAGATTTTACTATTTTTGTTGGTTGCTTTACTTTACTATTTTTTTTTATGCTTCTCGTTTGATTTTGACACAAGCTTACATTTTCGTAAGGCTATTATATTTAGCCCTTAATGGCTGAAACACAATAGTGCGTTGCGCTAGTCGACTTCACGTTACGGAGGGTGTGCGTTGACGCACTGCGTTAATAAGCTCCTCTCTCCCTCTCTCAAATACCAAATAAAAAATATTCCGTCAGCTGTTTTAATTTTTGAAATGTCAAATCAAAAAATATTCTGGTCAAACAATTCAACGTTAAAGAAATTGATTACGGAAAATGAATACCAAGAAAAGCTAAAAAAATTAAAAAAGTGATTCCTGTTGCTAATTTGGCGTATTCATTCAAATTAGATTTGTCGTTGAAATAATTTTAGTCAGCTGTTTTCATTTCTCAAATATCAGTTGCCACAAAATGTTCTCAATTTAGGAAAAAACTCTCAATTTGGGAAGCATTTCTCAATTTCGCTCTCACAGCGCATCCCTCTGTCAAAAAAATATCCAACATGTTGAATAATGACGTGCGTTGGGATTACGTTTTACGTTTTATTACGATCCTCTCATCTCTCTCATTTTTCATTTACGTAGGTTGCTGCAGTATTTTGTGCATGTCCATTGAATTGTGTGCGTTGAAAGACAGCGCTGACGCTGACGCACTATTGTGTTTCAGCCATTATTCTTCAAAACTTACACGTCATCAAACCTCTTCCTAAAAAAGTCTGTAATCTAATATACATTTTAGATTCTTGAGGTCACTGGCGTGACTTTTAAGCAAAGTGTTTAAAAATATCATGTCAATTATACATGACTTACTTTCAGAAAGAGAACATGTCTCCCAAATGATCTCAAGCAAATGAAAGTGAACGAAGAAAAAACCTTTAAAAAACAAAGAAATAACCTCCAAATATAAATTGTAATTGTAATTTCGCAATATGTTAAACATCATCTACTTAAAACAAATTGAATTGCAAAGAAATAACACGGAACATAATGGTGCAACAACAGTCCACTTAATACGCGTCAAAAAGTTGTCTTCTCCTGTTAAAACTCATCCAGTGAACAAGAACAACCACATTAATTTGTCAACAATAAAATTCGTGAATATATTTAAAGAGTCTGGTCACACTAAAAAACTGTGTTGAACCTTGGCATTTTTCTCTTTCTCTCACACCTTTTCGTAATGCACTTCCACAATTTTTGCACACACACTCACAGATCTCTCTTTTTTCTTGAACTTTATGCGAGTGTTTCCTTTTTTATTTCTTTTTCTTATTGTCTATGGAAATTAAAATACACTGTGTACATGAAGAAATGTGTACACTTGATGGAAAAAAAAAGGGTTGAGAGATTTTTTGTTCTTTTCTGGTTTGACGGATTTAAGCATGTTAGTGGAGAACGATGGTTTAGATGAGCATTCAATGGCAAATGCTTTTAAAAATCTGTATTATATCAGTGGATGAGGTAAGTCTTGCCACAGTCAAGAGCACGTGTTCGCGCTGTCATAAAAAAAACAATCGTCTAACATTTTTGACGACGTAACAAGAGAATAGATGAAAATTGATTGAACAGAACTTCTTGTCCATTTATAGTTACGCAGAATATCATGCAAGCCATGTGAGTTGTTCGTAGAACGACCAGTTTTGCTTTAATGCGTTAAATAGATTGAAAACTGTACGATGTACAGGATCTTAGTCTACTTTACTTAAACTCCCATATCCGATTGGATAGTTGAGTCGAAATTTCTGAAATCTGTGAATCGATGGATCTTTAGGAAAATATGGATTTTGTAAATGTTAGCAGACCTTGAAAATTTACATTTCCTGCTGTAGTCCGGGGTGGACTTGGGCCTAGATTCTACAACAACCACTCGTGTTGTGCGTGTTATTTTCCTCTCATGAGTGGGGGCGACCTACAGTTTAATCCCGATTCCGAATGGCAGGATTGAGAAGCTTTTTTTAACACTGAAGACTATTGAGTGTTTCTCTAGAATGCCTCTGATGGAAAAAGGAAAGACTGGGACAATTCCTTTGATGTAGTACAGTGACTGTAAAAGGTTCGTCTGCTTTATATGTTTATTTGAGTGTGATTGAATCATATGTAGGCGAAGCATCATGCCCTTTGAGGTTAGGAAGTTGTACTCAAGCTGGAGCGGACATACGCTTTATAACGTGCGACAGGATAAAGAAGAGGAAAATCATTTTCATGAATTGACCAGCTGAGTTGTGAAAATATAAAAGGTGTTTCCCGGGAATCGAACCTCAATTTCGAGCTTGGAGAAGACGCTCTTGAGGTAGCCCTAAACAACGAACATGCTCGCCGAATTATCTCGTGCTCGCCGCATTTTCGTCGTATATAGGCTGGTTTGCAAGCCGCTCGCTGTTGGCGAAAAATTTCGATTTTGTCGTTTTTGGCTTTGATGTTCGCCGTGTAGGGCCATGTTCGCGAGCAAACCTCATTTTTGCTGTGAACGTCGCCGAGTGCATATCGCGGGTTAAGCACAATATCAACAGTCAGCCACGATTTTATCGAGGAATTCACCACTTGCACTTCCCTATCACACGTGTTGACGGTTTGGAGAAACAACACGAAATGAATGTTCGCCGTGTAGGGGATAACGCAAACGAGCAAGTTCGGCGAACATTTTCGTCGTTTAGGGCTATCTTTATCCAGAACGTCACGGCACCGATGTCCTGAACGAATCTCGAAAAAACACCCAACATTTTTTCCCGGCTCCACCTCTTTCGAGTCACTGACAATGCACAAAGACTATAACTGTCTAGAAAAAGCTTCTCAATCTCGCCGTTCGGAGTCGGCATTAAACTGTAACAATAATAATAATAACACGCACAACACGAATGGTTGCTGAGAAGTTAGGCCCAGGTCCACCTCGGACTGTAGCGGCGCCATTATTATTATTAACATTCGAAGCTCATTTCTAACTTATAATCTTCGCTAGATAAACCTTGGAGAAGCAACCAAGTGGATATTCCTTATCATGAAAGAAAATTCCGTCATTAAAATGTAAAAATGTTGTATTCCTGACGATTTATTGCGATGTCCTCAAAAATCGAAAAGCGGCGGACTCTGCACTAAGAAACCGCAGGGAAAATTCGACCAGCAAATAAATTAAATTATTCACAGCAATACATAATTAAATACAATCTCCCGTGTCTTCAAATCTGCCCAACGATAAACAATGAGTAAGTATTGAAGCAGGAATAGACACAAAGACCGCAGAGCTAACGATGATCATTTATTTGCACTTATAGATCAACAGATGAGAGTTGAGGTCACAATTGTTCGCGAAATGGATAAGACAACGAGTGAGAGCATTTTCCAAAATAGAGTCCTGAGTAAATACATATTTATTTTTGAATTACTCCACTGTACTGTTCTTACATAATAAATGTTTTGAAGGTGACGGTTCCTTTTAGGCAGGTGTGTCTAAGAGACTCTAGCCTGTTGTTATGACTAAGGGTGTTTTGATTTTTTCCTATTTATGGCTGGGAGTGCTTCTTAAGAAAAGGAATGATATACAGTCGAACCTCGGCAACTCGAACCATCACTTGCCACAAAAAAAAATTGATTTCATTCGAGTATTTGATAACTCAATTGATAATTCAAGTTATCGAAGTTCGACGGTACTTCCTTTTGATATAATTATGCTTCTTACGGTTTAAGCCATCTTTAAGCAGAAGTTGCTATTCAAAAGTCCATTTAGAGATACTTTAGAGCGAATTCAGAAACGTATCACTTTGGCACTGATTCGGAATCACGTTCACAAGCGCAAACTTGCCACCACTTTCAAACGTCAAACGTTCATTTAGGGATCATATCGAAAATCAGATGCACACACTTTAAGCAAATGAGCGTCAAGAAATTACTTGATACTTTGTTGATCGACGCTGACAGCCTTGTACTTTGCATCAGCGTCGATGCAAATAGTGATGCCGCGTCACTGCGCACATGTTTGACGTTTCTGGAGTCAGCCATATTTAATATACTCGTACATACTTTATTTCTATAGAAATGGACATAGACTGTTGTCAGTGCTATTGTTTTTTTTACGAGTAAACGGATTTTTTTGTGCCGAACGTCGAAATTTGGGGACCTTTTTTTGACAGTTGTTCTCTCTGACCATTGTTGATGCCTTGGAAACGATATTCCGCCATCGAATCATGGATTTTTGACGCACTTAAGGGCGAAGCGTACTTGATTTAAATCATTCATGCCCGAGCTAATTTTTTTCACTACATTTTTTTTTATTCAACACGAAATGATTTTGCTGTCACTTATGTAAGTAAGCAAAAGTGAACGTACTTGACGAAACTGAATTAGGGTATGTAATCTCATGATTGGTTTATTTGACTTGAGTGTCCTTACGTCCATTACGGTTGGGCCTTTACTCTCTACGAGAATGCGGTTACATAAAGAAACTCTAGAAAGGCAGAAAGATAAAAAAAAAAAACGTCTTTCGATCCTGCTATTTAACATGATCCGCCCCCTAATGCCCTAAAATGTACATGTACATGACCGAGTTTTATTGGAACACAATGTTGTTGGTAAAGGGGGCATAAATGGGTTAAGGAAAGCTAAGCTTATGTCAGAACCGAACGAAGAATATTCAGAAGCATTACCAAGTTTCAAAAGGTTCATTCTGGGCTCTTATGCAAGATTCGGCGGTCATTTGTGTGGATCTGTCAAAGTTCGGAAGAAAAATTAGCAAACGAACTTTAAAATACATAACTATGGAAAAACAAAAAAGCTTCTGGCGTTGGACCGTAACTCGATCCGTGTTCTCGTCGGAGTGATCACAGGACACTGCCCCATCGGAACAATTCTCCGGAAATGGAGTGCGGAATCCAGCAATCTCTGCCGGAGCTGCGGAGATGAAGAAGAGACCGAGACGATCCAATATCTGCTTTGCCACTGCCCAGCTCTCCAGAATCGGCGCCAAGCTTCGCTGGGCCAAAGATTCTTCACAGAGACTGCGGACTTAGCGGACGCAGATATATCGGATCTTTTAAAATTCATAAGGGACACGGTGTGGTTTCAGTCATCACGTGACAGAATAGCTTAGTAGATTGTGTACTCCAAAATTGAAGGGATTCACAATGGGCCCTATGGCCTCCGAGTGGAAGTGATGCTTTAACCATCACACTCCGGTTCCAAAACCTAACCTAACCTTATATATAATTATAACGACGCAACAGTTCGAGGAGGGCCTAGCTTCTCAGCAACCACTCGTGTTGTGCGTGCTATTGTTTTCTCACGAGTGGAGGGGACCTACAGTTTAATGCCGACTCCGAACGGCGAGATTGAGAAGCTTTTTCTAGTCAGTTATACTCTTTCTCTTTCTTTCAGTGACTCGAAAGAGGTGGAGCCGTGAAAAAATGTTTGATGTTTTTTTCGAGATTCGAATCGACGACCTCGAGCGGAGGAGCCGACGCACCTACCCACAACGCCACGGCGCCCACGGAGCCTAACCTCAAAATACATAAAAAATGTTCGATGTATTACTGAAACGTAGAAAGCATTCCTTCCTCTTCTTCTTAGGGCGCTACAGTCCGAGGTGGACCTGCGCCTCGGACGAGGTCCCCCTCGACTTGTGTGCGCCACCTTGTACGTGGACGTCCTCTGTTGCGTTGTCCCACAGGCTCAGAGTCGAAGACTCCTCGGGTCGGATCTAAGTTGTCCATTCGCTCTACATGGCCTAGCCATCTTAGGCGTTGGATCCGTAGACGCCTGGCTAGACTCATGTCGCTGTACAGCCCATACAGTTCGTAGTTGAACCTTCTCCTCCAAATGTCATCAACGCAAACAGGACCAAAGATCGCGCGCAAAACTTTTCTCTTGAAAAGACCAAGAGACTGTTCATCCGCTTGGGATATTGTCCATGCCTCTGCGCCGTACAGCAGGACTGGGATGATCAAGGTCTTGTATAAAGTCAGCTTGGTCTTCTGAGGGAGGGCTTCCGAGAGAGAAAGCATTCAAAAAAGTAAAAAATTCAGAATGAAATACGATAGAAATATTTTCAATCCAATTCAACACGAAATGATTTTGCTGTCACTTACAGCTGCTGTATGTAAGTAAGCAAAAGTGAACGAACTTGACGAAACTGAATTAGGCGATGTAATCCCATGATTGGTGTATTTGACTTGAGTGTCCTTACGTCCATTACGGTTGGGCCTTTATTCACTACGAGAATGCGTTCACATGAAGAAACTCTAGAAAGGCAGAAAGATAAAAAACATATTTCGATCCTGCTATTTAACACGTTCCGCCGCCTAATGCCCTAAAATGTACATGAACATTCTGAGTTTTATTGGAACACAATGTTGTTGGTAAAACAATGCGAATAATTAGCGTTCTTGCATGCAAATTTCTTAGTTTAATAGAATAGAATATATTTTATTTAGCTAGCTCCATCTGGAGCTATTGAAATTCGGTATTTACAATTTTTACAATTTTATAACTTAAGTTTAGCGAATTCTACACAGTGTCTTTTAAAGCATACAAAGTTCGTCTCATTTTCTATATAACTAGGGTGTTCGTTAAACAAATTGAAACCCTTATATATTAATGTGATTTGAGAATTTGTTAATCAACTAGAATCTACATTTTTGATATCGGCAATCGACGTGAACGTCTCACTTCAACGCCGCTTGCATACAGCCTTGCTATATTTGTGTGGAACTGTCCACCATGAAAGGCTTGACGTTCCAAATCCCAACCATTCCTCTGTTTCCTTGCAAATACGATTCGAAAGACCGGTTTTCTCTAAATACATTCCCCAAGAGACTTTTAGGCAAGTTTCAATCTGCCTATGAGGACCTAGAATCGAGTTCACGATATTGAGTACGACAAGCCCCTTAAAAACATCCGATTTCTAGACATTTCGAAGACCTCTGCAATCAGATGATTCAATAATTTTTTTACAATGGTATCGCCGACTGTGCCAAAGCTTAACAAAGACTTCTTTTATGTCTGCGGCACGTTTCTTTTCTATTCTTAAAGTAATTCGATAAAATAGACGACTCAGGTGGATCACCCATTGACCGATAGGAATGGCGATTTAGATTAGATTGCGAATCAATTTTATTTTACAAACTTCCATACAAAAAACGATAAGACCCAAATGCTAGGGGTCTGGACAATGGGGTGAAACAAATAAAATATTGCCTGTGGCTGGTTATCTTTTCAAAACCGAACATGTACATGTATAGCGAAAACTAATTAACAAAGGTAATGCGAAATTGGTTATCTGTGTTTCTTCCTCCAGATGATACCGGTATTACTGGTTATTTTATACTATATGCGAGAATGACACACTTAGCCGGGGCAGACAGTCAGACATTGTGACGGTGGCCTCATTGATACTGCATTAGTGATAAATTTTTATACATATTTGACAGTTGTCAAGGGGGATTAACTTTTACTTGACCTTGAGGAAATTTAAGGCCGGATCAGACTGTCATAAGGAAATTGGTGACATCTGTGGAAAAAGAAGTATTAAGGGTTGGTGGTATGTCTTTGCCTTAAAGTTAAGAGGTTGTTTAGAATTCATTGAAGTGCATGCCTTCATCAGACTTTCTACTTCAATGCACTGAGCATTAGGCAGCTCAATAACGCCTGAAACACAATACGACATTGGTGCTACCGTGGAGAGATGTTTAACATTCCAACATAAGCAATACAATGGCAGCCTAAAAAACCGCGTTTCACTAGGAATCTTAAAATAATCTTAAAGGTACCATGAAGAAATGAATAAAAAAGTCTTGAAACATTTCCGGCAAAGAATGACGTTCTTTACGCTCTGCAGCTCGTTTTTTTTATATCCTTTGGCATAGGTCACAGCCACACGCTTGGAGCATTCAACCAAAAGGAACGACATTTTTTAGAAGGAATTTACCTTTTTTTGTCTGAAAATAACTTTGCCATAGGCATGGAATGATAGTTGGAGTTTACCACGAATAGGTAAATTTACCACAACTTGGCAGCACTGTTTAAACCTAGACTGAAAGTCTAGTGCATACGACTGGATGGCGCAGTTGGTTAAGTGCCTGCCCTCAGTTAGAGGGGTCCCAGGTTCGAATCCCAATGAAATCGAATCTTGTCCAGTCACCATTTGTCGTTGGAATCAAATTAACGGCACTGGAGTGGGTTGCTACCTGGCAGTACAATGGACCAGTTTTGAGTCTGAGTGCTCCAGTAGTGTTTCAAAAATCATCCGAAAAAGGAAGTCTAGTGCGCAGGCTTCGACATGCACACCCACAATGCTACGCGACACAGGAATCTTGCGTTTCCTAAAAGATGAGCGCAATGACAGCAACTTAATCAACGCAAGCAAGGCACGCTCTCACGCAAATTTTTTAACATGTTGAAACATTTGCGCCCGTTCTGGCACTTCTTCTTCTTTCTTTACGGCGAGGTTATGGTCCGGAATAAAAGGATCATAGCCCTCCCACTTTACTGCATCCCTACTGATCCGCCTGTGGGGTTTGCCGGTTTGACCTCAGGAAGTAACGGCAGGCTTCCCGGTTTCGGATCACTTCATCACTGAGGCCAATGAAATGCTGGCGTTTTTGCATTTGTAAGATCCAATTGTTTTTTGGTCTGCCTTTTTTGCGCGATTGTGCAGGAACGTTGATTGATATTGCCTTTTTGGCAGGGTTCGAAGGATCTCTCCTTTGAACATAACGAAACCAACTGAGCCGGTGGTGTTCTATTTTCCTTGTGATGGGTTATTTTACATGAAGGCTTCCTCGAATTTTCGAACATCGAATTCGAATGCGTCCGTTCTGACACATCACATAATAATGAGAGTTTTTTTGTGTTTTAGAAATAAAAACAGCTGATAAATTTGGACAATCCCTGTAAGACTGCCTACATAACTCAAAAACGGTAGCGCCAACGCAGTATTGTGTTCGTCGCATAAGTCTGACACGTTCTTTCCCTTGAGGAAACACGAACGACGACCTTGAATATTACGTATCTTAATGAGAGTTGGTACCTTCGTAAGTCCATCAAGCTAAGATAATGATACGTTATATTCGTTCCTGTTTAAACTGCAGCAAGCAACCTCCAACAACTTGTAATTATTAATTAAAGCCTAAAGATAATTATTGTATTCAAATCACTAGGTGTTTAATCAGCCAGTCCAGCAGCTAATTGTTGATTTCTTGAGGTCTTAATTAGCATAGAAACAAATATTTCAATGCAATTGGATAATGTTCATGTAGTTTTGTAATAAAAATGCCAATAGACTAATTGTAGCAACGCAATGAAAATACACACCCTTAGACCAAAGGTAAATCAAAGCCTTTAAAAGTTAGCAGCATATTCATACGATCTTTGAGAACTGTGAAATGATCATTACTCTTTATGATTGTAGTCAATCGAAAATATGGATTTTGATATACAGCCTCTATTCGTTTCTAGTCTCTTCGTTCTTCTTTCCAATGCGAATGTTCAATTTGACACCATCATCGTTGCCTTGATCTTAATTGGAAAATTCTCCAGGGCAGTCTAATTTGAATTATCAATGGGATTTCCCAAAACGAATGTGTTACTTATCAGTTATCACTTTGGCCTAAGTTCGGCTTCATCACACTTTCCTAGCCTTCTTTTATGTTTCCTTACTTCGAGATTCGATCCAAAGTGGCTGCATTCTTAAAAGAAGTGTTTAACAAATTCAGGAAGTGCAACAAACAAACAACAAATGTTGAATAGCATTTACATTTTTTCATGTCTTCTTACTGCAGCGTGTCTTATTTGTTTTTTTTCTTTTTTTTTTTTTCACCTTTTGGCATAGGTTTCAAACAACACTTGATCTAACATTTTTTCCTTCTTCTTTCTTCCCAGTACTTTCACATTATTTCCTAAATACAAATCTATATATACGTAAAAATTCCGTCATCGAAACCAAGGAAAAGTTTGAAAAATATTATGGGGTTTCTGCGCCTTCAATGTTAATGGTTAAGAAATGGTTTACTGAGTTCTATTGTGGTCGTACCAGCACAAGTGACGGTCGCCCTAAAGAGCCCGTTATGCCAGAAATCATCGACAAAATGCACTGAATGATATTGTGCGATTGTAGAATTAAAGTGATTGAGGTGACTGAAACTGTAGGCATCTCAATTGTGCGGGTACATCACATTTTACGTGAATATTTGGATATAAAAATGCTTTCTGAATGATGGGTGCCGAGATTGTTCACACTCGACCATACAGTGCTGTGCAAAAAAATAAATACACACTTAAGTTCCCAGGCGTTTCCAAATTTTTACACTTCTTCAGCTCTAATAGCAAACGAATTTGTTTTAAGTTTTATTTTATTTTCAAGTTAACGATATAGTAAGCTGGTGTAAAAGAATTTATTCCAGTAATTGAGCGACTTGTGTATCGGGTAGTCGTTTTTATAACCTCAAGTAAGGTCTCCTACTTCTCCGTTCTTATTTTTTTGCACAGCACTGCAAGCGTTTCTACTTTAAAGGTGTGTTTGGAAATGTACAGCCGGAATCCTATCGAATTTTTGCGTTTCGTTACCGTGAACGAAACATGGATCCATCACAACACACCAGAGAGCAAGGAACGATCAAGACAGTTGGTTTCTTCGGATGAACTTGCACACAAGAAGTCCAAGGTGAGTCTATGGGCCAACAAAGTGAAGGCCAAAGTTTTGTGGGATACGCGCAGTGACGTTCAGATCGATTACCTAATAAAGAGTAAAACGATCACTGGAACTTTTCCACAGATTCAATATTGATTTGAACCAGAAACGGCCGCATTTTGGCGGAGGAAAAAGTGCTGTTCCATCAGGACCGTGCACGGGAGTACATGTGTTTAGTCACCATGCAAAAATCCATGATTCGGGCCACAAATTTCTACAACAAACAGCATATTTTCCAGATTTAGACACCTGAGATTTCTTCTTGCTTACAAACCAAAGGAAATAGTTGGGCGGTAAAAGATTTGGGTCGCTATTGAAACAAAAAAAGTTGAAAAGACGCTGGGGTAAATGTATCGAGCTAAAAGTAGACTATGTTGACAAATAAGATGTATATTTGATGCTTTTATCCAAAAGGTACTAACTTACAAGCACAATGAAAAACAATGAAGAGGTCTTCATAGGAACCGAATAAAACGGGGAAAATTGAATAGGTCTCCTTTGTCTAAACTTCGTAAGAACGATAGCCAAAGTGTCTTAGAAAAAAAATTCCAAATCCATGGCATCATAAAACCCTTTCCATGGCATATTTTTGAATCGATTATCATACAATATCCTGATCACTTCCTCTGGATACAACACAAATCCATTTGTGTTCTGTACTTCTAATCCAGACCATCTATGGTATGGACAAATTTGCATCACGAATATTTTCCCTAGTCAATTTATGTGAACTCCCTTCAAAATTGCATACCAATTTCGATTCATAATTCAGCATTATCGCTTATGAGCTTTTTTTAATTTCACATTTATCAGCGCTTGCAAAGCGCGCTTTGAATAGATTTAGATTAGATTGCCTTCGCATTTCGCACATGTTACCGGCTGCACATTCAGTGACTATCTGATAATTTTCCCATCGACAACTGATTGATTTATGTTCCTTAAGTCGAATTTTATAGTCAGCCGTGCTAGACCGTGCACACACTTTAATTAAAAATTGTAAAAATATATCTGAATTTGGTTTGATTTAGATTGTCTCAAGAGACAAAGAAATTTTCCGAAACTCTTGACGTATTTCCAAAAGTGATTGTGACCTGAAACTTTTGGTAGAATATCATTCGTTGGAAATATGATTGAAAATAGTTAGCCTGTGGAAGAGGGATTGGGCAGTGGAGTCTACTACGGGGAACTGAACATCAGTATCGCCCTTCGAGTTCCTGACCATTGTGGAGTGTATCAGGCGGAGGTAGTGGCAATCCGCGAAGCACAGACATGTCCTTAGTGGAACGAGGAATGCTCTTGACATTTACATTTGTGACAGATATTCTAGTACCTATTAAAGTACCTATAAATGCCACTTGCTAAGTGGAGGCTTTTTTGAGGGATGTAACAACTCAAATAGCCAACAACAAATGAGTGAAAGACACAACGTGTCACACCTCCAGGATGATCTCGCCTGAGCTAGATCCCAAACGATGTAAAACTTGACGTCTCCTGACAAATCAAAAATTGTCATCATGACAGGTGTCAGGAGAACCCCACAGGCGGTCCAGTAGGGATGCAGTAAAGTGGAAGGGTTATGATACTTTTAGTCCGGACCAGAGCCTCGCCGTAGGGAAAGAAGAAGAAGACAGATATCCTTACTTTCACTGTCTACTGTGTGAATATGCAAGAAGACTTGGAGCCCTGTTTAATGGCTTCTGTAGAAGCTGTCTGAACGAGGAGGAAGTGGAAAATTGTCTACATCTCCTATGCAAAAGCCCGGCTCTATCGTCACTTAGATTCATACATTTAGGAGTCTCCTTTTTTGACAACACTTGCGACCTTAATGGAGTACCCATCAGTGATATCCTACACTTCATACAAAGCCCCAAATGATTTACTACAAATGAACAAACGGGTTAACCTATGAGCAACTCGTGTGGCAGAACAAGCCCGCAAAAGTCTAAATACACAATTAAGTCACTTCAACTTACCCACCTAGACTCAGGAACAATTGTACATCGGGGCCATCATCTAATCAATACAGTAGCCTGATCACATTAAACGCACATAAATACTAAACGACTTTAATAAAGTTTCGATGTCGTCTCCATCATCTGCCTTCAAAACAAGAAAGACTACCTCTCGCTTCAACTCTTAAAACATTATTATTTGCTATCAAGTTTGTGCTACTATTGACCCTGGAAATGAAAGATTTTCCAGTTTTCCTGAATCATTTTTGGTCTTTGTCTCAAAAAATTGGTCGATATGAGGAGTTGATTATATTCGTTTTGGGTCCAATTCCTGACGAGTTGGCGTAAGCAACTTTTCATTTTAGACATGACCTCTCATGACTCACTGAATATGGAAGCCTTCCAAAACCTAGACGTTCAAAGTCGAATTGAAACTTTAGACCATTGGAATGGAAACAGACATGTTGTGCATGACAACAGTAGTGCGACCTTCTGTCATATCATCTGTTTACCAATGGAACAGTAAGAGTAAGGGCGTTTTAACACACGTTTGACGTGAACGGAAGGAACTTAAGGACCAACTAATGGCTGTACGAAGAAATAAGAGTGCTGAAGTGACCGAGCATGTACACAAAAAAGGTGCCCGGACATAACGCTAAGCGACATAATGCCAAACTCTAGCATTTCTTCCATTGCCAAATTCTTGGCCTTATATCTCTTTCTCAAAGTGACAACTATGTCTATGTCGCTTGGCGTTATGTTATGACACCCACTGTGATTACAATAACTTCTTCGCTCAGTTTCAGTAAGTTCGTTAAAATTGCTTTCTTAAGGCCTAACTATAATAGGCATGAGCGAACATGAACTAGTGTCAAATTTTAACGAAATGTTTCGTCATGTTTGCATAAAACAAACGGCAAGCCAATAATGAACATATGCGTGCATAGCCATCTGTCAGAATTTTTTCATGTGTTCTGTTTCATTCAATTGAGAAATGTCGTTCAACAATTTGCCATTTTGGGATTTTTGTGTTTATGTGCCACCCGTCAAATTCGCATATGCGCTGTGCGGTTCAGAGCGCAATAGGCTCATGCTTAACGAAACATTGATTTGTTTATATGTCACATGTTTAATTCACATGTGCATAACAAAATGTTCCGAATCACTCGTGAACTCCATTATAGTCGCTCTTATGGGGATGTGCCTGTTCGCTCACTCACCATTGCCCGTTTAATATTAGCTCATGTTCTATCATTCGTATTATAGTTGGGCCTTTACTGTTGGGAGGGAATTAATAGATCTCTGCTTACGCAAATGTCAGTTGACAGCTGAATTCTCCATACGATTCTATAAGCAATTAGGGACGCTTTGAAGTTTTGCGATGCTTCTGGTTACAGTTTCCTGTTCTTTAGTTGCCAAATATCGCAAGCAAACCTTTTCGTGGAAAATTCCATTCCATGTATTTGTGTAAAAGGCATTTTCATACACAAAAGGTCCATCTGGATGTATTCTCTAACAATTCACAAGGATGATTGCAAAGAAAACTTTTTATTGGTTTCTCATGACAGATCACTGGGATCTGTCACATTCAAATAACCATAAATATTGTCTTTAGGAAATAATGTCACAGAGTTCGAAAGAAAGTGAGAGGAAACATTTTCAGTTAGAATTAATGGAATACCCTGAATTCAAGGACATTTAGTTGGAATTCGTAAATTTTGAACGAAATTTAAATTTTTTTTCTCCAGTGTGGTAACTTCCACTCGAAACTACTGGCAGCACTGCTCGATGCTGATGTTGTGCATCATTGCATTATTTGGCCATAGGGTCGGATAAGTGCGGTCGAAGTCTAGGTTCGATTACCGATATATTCATATTTTCACGGCTGCACCTGTTTCCAGACATTGGCAATTTTTTTTTGCATTTAAAGTTGTGGAAGTGCAGTGCTACACTGGAGCACCCAGACTCAAAAGTTGGTCCATTGTACTACGAGGCAGCAACCTACTTTTGTTGGAATTTCTTGGTCTTTCGAAAGCAAACAAGAAGGCGCTGCTGTGATAAGAGCCTACATCATCAGCTCTCAACTCATCAGCACCGAATATCTGCCACATGATCCTAGCAAAGGCTAGACAGTAGCAAAGGAATTGGTCTGCAGTGTCGTCATCATCGCCACAGGCGTCGCAGAGGATTTCACTGACAATGCTCAAAGAGTCTGGGAAAAACTTCCCACAATCCGGCGATGGGATTCGACATTAAACTGTAGGTCTGGGAATCGTGGAAGAAAACTAGCTTTTTTGATTTGATTTGATCAAAAAAAGATATGAAAAACATTCATGGACGTGCAACAAGTTACAGGCCATTGTAAAAGGTAAATCGAAACACCGCTATCATCAACATAGGCTTTCGTCTTTAGCAAATAAAGGACTGATAGACAAACGCTCTAGACTGGTAACCTCAAGTCAAACGATCCAAAATTCCCAAATCGATTGCTCTTTCCAGGAGACACTGAGTTGCATCAACTAACGACAAGCCTCTACATCTGATGCACATTAAACGTAATCTAAAAAAATCTGAAAACTTTGGTGAACGCATCATAAATGCCATGCCATTCATGACATTCTCAAATTGATATTCACACACAGAAGATCATAGATTCCATTTCGATACCAATATTGATTCTTATTGGAATACATATAGGCAAGACACAAACAGAAATGTTTCCTATTGACAACGCTCTATATTACGTTGCCCTTCGCAAAATGACAAGGGACAGTCTCAGCTGTTCAACGTATTCCATTATCTAGACATTCTCCGGTGCTTAAAGCCAAATGATCTTTTTGTTCTTAAGACCATCTGATCCACATTGACATATAGTGGGGATGATTCCATTGTACAGCTACCGAAGTGACAATGGTCACAATGATCCATTAACTACACTTCTTCCTGGACAGCATTTAAATGCAATGCAAAAAACAATGTAGTTTATGGAGGCATCACGTATTTTAACGACCAATTAAGATGGCTAACCTGAAGGCATTTAACCAAGCACCGCAATGTGTGGAGACAGCTACTGACAAAGTTGCGTTTCACCTCGGCCTAGAGCCATACTTGAGTTATGCATATGACTTTTGTTCCAACAGCTGAACTGAAACAATTTGTCCAGTATCAGCCGATCTGAATGAAAATTAAATTTTCCCCTCCATCTGCCACATCGAGCCAGCCTGTAATTTAGCAGACTGACTTCCTTATTGGTTTGATAATTGTCCATACCTGCCTCTGCGTGGTCTATTAAATTGAGGTTAGACCGCAGTACGACCGAAAAATAGAAGTTATGTCTCAAAATTCACTTGGATTTCAGTAGATTTTGTCTATCTGGGAGTGAAAAGAAAAAAACTAAATGAAACAAGGTGTCATCGTTTCACCCCAGACTGTGGTGGCACAGGCACAGAGTATATAACATAAATGCGATGCAAGAGCGAGATAGCATCACCGAATATCGAAATCAAAGCGGAATTAAGGAATACTTTTCGCCTGGATACACGGATTTTTCTCCTCCTTCTCCACCTCCATTCATCACCCACTCCAACATCATCATCATCTTCATCATCACTCTTTGCACACACAATAAATACAAAGCAACCTCTTCACCATGCGCCCAACTTCCACTAATTACCCAACCAAAAGAAGAAAAAAAAAAGATTCAAAAGACAAAAACGTACAAGAAAAAAAAAAAAAAAAAAAAAAAGAAGAAATAAGAGAAAAATTGAAAGAAGTCTCCACCAACCCCACGGGCTAACATTGGCGCTGGCAAGTTGTTTAGGAAAATATCACCACAAATTGCATACCATTTCTGTTGGTCGCTGTCCTCCTGGTTGATGTTGCTGGTTGTTTGCTGCTGCCGATTGCCGAATTGGAATTTATAAGGCAAAATCAACGAAGGAATAAAAAAAAAAGAAAAAAAAAACTCAAAGCTGAACCGAAGATCTTGTCGTTGGCGGCTCACTCCTTCTCTTTCTATCACTCTCGCTTCCTATATATTCTATATCACATCACAGTTTCTCCCGTATTCACATTTGAATTTTCCCTTTTTTTCTTCCACCACACACTACACAAAATATTTAGATCCTTTTTTCGCTTTTTCAAATGAATTTATCCCCTTTTCGGTGAACAACAATGATTACGGGGAGAATTAGAATATAAAAAAAAGGAAATATTAATAAATTACACAGAGGCAGAGCATATACAAAGAAACAACGACGAAAGAAATAAAAGAAAAAGTTGTTCTTTCCACCATTCGTTGCTGCACACACACGCACGAAAACACATCAACATGCACTCACACGCGCGACTGTCTCACACTGCTCGCACTGTCACTGATAGAAGGCCGTCTCCTTCTGGCCGACACTCGATAACTGACCGACCACACACCAGTCTACTCATTCTTTGCGCAAAATGTCAAAAAATTCTCTACACAAAGTACAAATTTATGTTGTGTGTGCCCATGTTCCTCTTTGCTGAATGCGTAGGTGTGCGTATTGGCTGGTTGGTTATTTTTCTCTTTCTCTCTCTCTCTCACTCTCCGCCGTTCGTTATTTATTTTTACTTCACTTTTCTCACAAAAAAAAAAACTTTTTTTTTCTCTGTGTGCCTGCTCTCGCTGTTGGTAGTAATTACTTCATTTCTCAATCGAAAAGCACATTTCACATGTCACTTTTGAAATTTTCAAAACCTCACTTCTCTACAACTCCCGACGACCACCGATTTTCTCCATTGTTCTCTCACTCTCCTCTTCCTACTTCGTCTTGTTTCGGATTTAGTTTCTGGATTTCTGTGTTTTTTCCTATGTCCCAACAGACAGTAGATCAGAGCATTTATATGCCAGTGTTCCTTGGAGAAGAGGAGCACGTACGTACATACCAACACACGGCAACTACTAGAGCTAGAGCCATCTTGCTAAAGCAGGAGCAGAGGACCAGTGTGGAGTGGAGTCTCACTGAATGAGAGGAGGCAATAAGAAAAGAACAAAAACGAGCTACATATATGCACTGTGCACGTATTTATCGGTTGATTTCTTTTCTGGTGATCCTCCTCTTTTTCTCGTCGTCCTTTACTCTATCGTCTCTCTCTCTCTCGACCGCTTTCTCTATCTCATTCGTAATGCTCTCCCGTCCTGCCTGTATCAAAATCTCACTGAACGTCTGGTTCGTCTTCTTCTCCTTTTTGTCAGTCTATTCCAATTCTTTTCCTATCTGTTTCTTATGATTTTCATACAAGTGCAGAAGGAAAGAGAGATGAAGAAAAACTCTCCGCTTCTTTCGTTTTTTTTTGTGTCGAATTTTCAGCGCACACACTGATTGGAATCGGGTTTTCTAATGAGCACATGACATTTCGCGTTGGACGCGCGGAAACGTGATTTCGTTCAAATAACGATTTGCGAGTGGAAAAATGTGTGATTTTCCATGAGAAGAAAAAAAAACACACTTCAAGTACTACAAACACTCTACACACTAATGGCTATGGCGTCCGTCATTTCAATGGCACCACCGGAGATCTCTGGGTAATACACATACATTTTCCGACATTATGAAGTAGATGAAAAAAAAAATGTGGAAAAAAAAAATCCCTTTCTGGTTCTCTGTCTGTCTCTGTTGTTCTGCCGTGAACTTACAGCGTGCGTTGAAGCGAATTTATTGGATTGTGTATGTTCAGATTGAATATGAACACTCAATTTCAGAGTTTTGCTTTGGTTTTTGCATTCGTAAGGTGGGATATTTGTTGGTTCTTCTTTGACATTCCCACTATTGGGGGAAATTTGTATAGTTAGTGATGCCAAGTCATGGAGAAGTCTGAATCGAATTTACTGGGTAAACGATAAATTTATTATCAGTCAAAATAAATTAAAAAATTAACTCGGGTGACAAGGTCCAACCGGTGTGTAGCGCCATAAGAAGAAGAAGAAGAAACACAGGTAACATTATCCTGTTGATATGTCCCATCTAGAATATGTTAAATATCGTAAAGCTTTTTTTTGGTTGACTAAATCATCGCCTGTAACGTCTATTTTAACGGTAAGTAGAACAGATATAGCCACGAGCAAAAAACTGACAAAAGAACATATGTAAGAACTCTAATGAGGGTGTTACCAATAAGAGCGTCGGAATATTGCAATTTTGTAATTGAAATGTTCCTCAATGATGGCGTTTTAGGTTAGGTTAGGTATATGCTCATCTTGGAGCCTATTTTTTGACGACTTGAGTGACCTGAACAGCATCAGTTTAAACGAGTTACGGCAAGTACCAACTAGATATATACTCATAAATTTATTTTTACTCATAAATCTAGTTGATACTTGCCGCAGCTCGTTTAAACTGATGCTGTTCAGGTCACTCAAGTCGTCAACAAATAGGCTCCAAGATGAGCTTTCCTGCGGATTGATGGACAGAAGAGATGTGTAACAGTCTCCCTCTCCTCCTTGTCTGGGCAATTTCTGACAGTCGTTATACGGGAGTTGCAACTTAGAGCCATGTGTCCTGTAAAAACATCGATGACCTGAGATGAACATTAAAATGCTCAGCCATCGCATCGAGACACAAGCGGCAATTCAGAGTGATATTGAAGTAAAATATGACCGAGTCCAGGGATTTAATCGTGGAGTGGCTGTGTAAACATATGATGATGTCCCTTTGGTATTCTTTGTAAGCCATAACAGGGAATCTTTAATCGCCATAGACTCACCTATGAAGATGGAATGGAGGAATATGATGGCGTCTTTCAGTACGCTATGGGCAAATGTTTGCAAGAGGGAATCTTGGTATTATTACCAAAGGGGAAAAAACACCTGGAGAACCGTCCTCGTACCGCCCAATACGTCTATTGGATATACTAGGCACGATAGTTGAACGAGTTATCTACTATAGGTTGCTGGCGCTGGCTGAGACAAACATGGCGGTGGCTTCAGGAAAGCACAGTCAATGGTCGACGCCATAGAAACAGAGGTTAACTTGGCGACAGACGCCATATAATGACAAAAATGGAGATGGGGGAAAAAGACGTATGATGCACTTACTTACTTAGCAGTCCTACGACCCATGTAGGGTCTGAGCCTGAGTTATCGCTGCCTTCCATCGTTGACAGTCCTGGGCACGCTACTTCCAGTCATCACGACCAAGCTGTCTTACGTCCGCGATGATTTGATCTTTGTACCGGAGGTACGGTCTTCCTCTCCTTCTCGAACCAGGAGGCTCGGATTCGAAGACCCTCTTAGCTGGAGCTTGCTTAGAGTTGTCCATGCGCTCGATGTGGCCGAGCCATTGCAGTCGACGGATTTTTGTCTTGCGGACTACATCCACCACCATCCATCCAGTATGGTGCACTAGTTAAGCTAAAATGCTATCAACTCCTTATTGCCATGGGTACGCCCACCTATTTATTGAAGATCTTCTTCTTCTTCTTAGGGCGCTATAGTCCGAGGTGGACCTGGGCCTCACTCAACATGCCTCTCCAGCCAGCACGATCTTTCGCCAGCTGTCTCCAGTTTCTCACACCAAGCCGGCCGAGGTCCCGAGGTCTCCTCCAAATGCCATCAACGCAAGCAGGACCAATTTATTGAAGATAGTCATGGACATCGACGATGGCATCAAGTACTGTAGTATATCGGCAGAAGTTCCACAAGGATCAGTAGTATCATTAGCTTTTCCGACGACATTGCTGTTGTTGCAGTGGCACGAATGGAACTATCTCCAAAATAAAAGACTGGCTTGAGACTGCCGTCCTGGAGCTAGTGGCCCACAAAACGGAGGCTGTTCTCATAACCAGTCGCAAGAAAGCGGAGTATCCAAGCTTCCTAGTTGGGAACTAGACGATTAGATCCAAGGAGTCAGTAAAGTGCGGTTATGCTGTATAATAGGCTTTCCAGTGAGAAGGCATCATCCAAGTTATGCTCGTACATCGTGAAAGTACAAGTCAAACTATGACAGGCCAAAGCAGAGAGAAAGGGTCAGAGTATAGCGCAAATCGATAACAAGTTCGAGGGGTCCAAGGTTCGAATCCAAGTGAAATCAAATCTGATCCAGTCACCATTTGCCGTTGGGATCAAATTAACGGCGCTGGAATAGGTTGCTACCTGGTAGTACAATGGACCAGTTTTGAGTCTGAGTGCTCCAGTAGTGTATTAAAAAAATCCTCCGAAAAAAAAACAGGTTGATAGTAGCTTTTGAATGTTTCTTCCTACGAAGCTGAAATTGAAGGTCATATACTACAACTTTACTGCACCGTGTAGACGTGGCCTGATGCAAAGGCCACAGAATTTCTAATTGATTCTTAACATTTTTTAATCGATACAAGAACCGCATACGGTTTTTCACAACGTCCAAGGTTATTGCAAGGCGCTCAAACTGACAACGTCCTCAACCAACATGGCACGCGAAGACAGCTAGCAAAAGATCGTGCTAGTTGGAGAGGCTTGTAGGTTGAAGCCCAGTGGCACCCCAAAACAACAGTATAATGCAAAGAAGAAAGGATGTGGCTGCATTATCGGCCTTGAACTCTACAAGTCTTCGATTTCAACCCCGATGGACAACGCACCAAAGGATGACCACGGCTCCAATAGCGTTACACAGCTTGAAACGGACCTCACTCAGATAAATGTGCGTAGCTGGAAACGGACCTCAATCAGCTGAACGTTCGTAGATGGAATTGACTAGCACAAGATCATGCTGGATGGAGAGAAATGTCGACTGAGGCGCGGACTCATCCGGACTGTGGCGCCAGTTGGATAATGAATCTGTTCTGATGAAGAGGAATGGTGACTGAGGCGCGGGCTCATCCGGACTGTGGATGAATCTGTTCCGGTTGCATCGTTCCAAAACACATGCAGACTGCATACTTGTTTGTACGATCCATTAAGTTTATTCAATTTTTAATTTAAGTTTCGACTCTACCTTTGTACATTTTCATCCCCACTCACTCCGTCAAGCGTGTTCACTCAAATGAATTCCACTTTTGCACTCCTCATACCAAAATGTACAATCCAATTAAAACATTTGAAACAAGTCCATTTTAATGCGCAAATAAGAAACAAAGTTGAATTTAAAAAACAGGTATGCGACTAATATGTACAAAAATAATCTACTTTAAGTAGTTCACTAGCATTCCAAGATCAAGCGATAATTTAAGATAAACAGTACGAATACAAGTCAAAGGTTTTAACAAGACAAATATAAAATAGCAGCATCAAATAAGGAAGCACCCCTTGGGCATCAAGCGGCCGGTTGTGCTGCAATCAAATGCTTCATATCACTGAGTTAACAACGACGATCTTCGATCTTTGTGTTTGTTTGACTTTTGGCTCTGGTCTAGTCAAGATCTATTCTATTCTCGACGAATAGATTGTCGGTGTGCCTTTTGGACTCCTTCAATTTCTCGTACGACTGAATCATGTCATTCATGGATATTGAAAGCATATCGTTTGTCGTTGACGCCTGTAGGTCTTCAGGTGATACCGTGTTGATTGCCTGCTCATTGGTTCGCATAAATTGACGCATTCTGTAAACAGACGCATTGCGACACATCTCCCGCAGGTCAGATCCGGAGAAACCATTGGTTAGCTTGGCGAGGTGGTGATAATCAACAGATTCACTAACATTTTCTGAATTCAGAATCAGTTTGAGAATTTGCAACCTTTGTGCACCATTCGGCAAGCCGATGTGAAACTGAGCTGGCATGCGGCGGATGATTGCTTTATCAAGGTCTTGGGGGCGATTGGTAGCACCCATTACAATGACTGTCGAGCCAGAACGTGTACTCAATCCATCCCAGAGCATCATGAATTGGGTTTTCATCATAGCGGTTGCCTCATGGTCATTCGAGCTGCGACTGCGAAGGAACGAATCGATTTCATCAATGAAGACAATGCATGGTTGCAGTTTGACCGCAAGGGTGAAGACGGCTGAAGCGAGTTTTTGCGATTCTCCGTACCTAAAAGAACATTGCAATCATCAGTAATTGAAAACAACTCCTTTAACGACTCCACTTACCACTTGTCAGTGAGAATGGCTACATCAAGATTAATGAATCTCATTCCAGCTTCCTTGGCTGTGGCTTTGGCAATCAGAGTCTTTCCACATCCAGGGGGACCATGCAGCAGGACGCCTTTGGGTGCTTCCCACAATTTCGATTGACTGAACAACTCCCGGTGCCTAATTGGCAGCACGACAGACTCGCGAAGTTCCTGAATTACACTGTCCAAACCGGCAATGTCTCTCCAGCTGACTGGAATGTCTTCTGGCACAACTAAATGTGATGCGATCATCAACTCATAATCGTTCAGCTCTTGTGTGTTGATCTTGAATCCACTCCCTTCTCCCAGTCTGTAAAAAAATTAAATGTCATCCTTAAATTTATTGCGACTTAATTCATGACAAATCACACAATGTTACCTCTTAAGTTGCTCCTCGGCGCGTGTCTTGGCCTTTCTTTTGTTCTTGCTTGTGGGATCCAGTTGATTCATCACCCATTTTACCGAATAAAAAGTAACAACAGATGCCAGGGACACTCGTATAATCAGTTGAAGAATATCATTCCGACTCAATTGGGAGCCACCAAAATTGAAGTTGTTCATTTTCCAATTGGATGCAAAGCGGCGGATTGATCAAAGAAACTTGTTGGGAAACTTCCTCTTACAATGAATGAATTCTCTTTGAAGGTGTATTTACTTTTATTTCTCGCAAATATTTTGCATGTTTGGGGGTCACATAGAATAAGAGATCAGCAAGACTTGGGGGAAATCCCAGAGTTTACCGGTGGAGAATGAAACTATAGTTTTGTTTGCTCCAATGTTTTCTTTGTCTTGCTGTCAGTTTGACGTGAATGTATTTATCGTGGGTTGTTTTATGCCAATCGTTGGGAGACTATGTGAACATGAAGTCTTAACGTATTTTTGTGGCAGTAAAAGACATGTTTTTCATCGACATTTACCAACATTGAACACAACTAATGATAAATACGATGTTTACTCGAAAAATAACACTCTGGTGGTTTTTTTAAATTGCAACTCAACTTATCATCAGAAATCCCTCAAGTTCGTTGAAGCAAACAGATCCACAACCAGCTGTCATGACCTGTCATAATTTTTGTCATACATGCATTTTCTCCTTCCACCTTTCTCATTCAGTGGATACAAGAAGGCATGTGAGTTTTCGAAGCTCCAAATCGAGTAGAAAAAGCATCTTAATTGAAATTTTGTGTCATTTGATCGAATTCCAGAGGCACACCAGATTAAAGTCGATTCTTTTGAAGACATGAACAACATGAGTTTTGGGAATACGCAACTAAACCGAAGTGAAGTGGTCCAACTGATAATTCGCGTGTCACTTGCATCTGTTATTACCTTCTATTCGGTCAAATGGATGATGAACCAATTGGACCCAACGTCGAAGAACAAAAGAAAGGCAAAATTGCGCGCTGAAGAACAATTAAAAAGGTATTAATGATGAAATCTCGACGTTGCGTGATAACAATTATTCATATGCTTTCATTCATCCGTTTCCTTAGGCTTGGAGAAGGTGATGGCTTCAAGATAAACACTCAAAACCTGAATGATTATGAGCTTATGATTGCGTCACATTTGGTTGTTCCGGAAGATATCCCAGTCAGCTGGAAGGATATCGCTGGCCTGGATAATGTTATTCAGGAATTGAGGGAGTCTGTTGTGCTGCCAGTTAGGCATAGAAATTTGTTCAATCAATCGAAATTGTGGGAGGCTCCGAAGGGTGTCTTGTTGCATGGACCACCTGGTTGTGGAAAGACATTGATTGCCAAGGCTACCGCCAAGGAAGCTGGCATGAGATTCATCAATTTGGACGTTGCCATGCTCACCGACAAGTGGTAAGTTGAAGTGATGTGTACAATTGAGAGGTTATGTAATATTTTGTTAGTGACTTACAAAACAATGGTATTTATTTGCCAAAGGTAATGTCAAATGCGCACTTATGCCGCTGAAGTTCAGTCAATCATTTCCTTTTGAAGTGTTAAAAGCTGTTTCTAAGCAGCAACGGCAGGAAGTATTGTATAAGAATTGACATATTTCACCTGTCTTTCATTACAGAGAGAAGAATGACTGTTTCCTTGTTTCCTTGCAGATCGCTTGACATGTGCATTTGTTTCTGTAATATTGTGGGTTTCTTGTACGAATTACACTCGCAGAGACCAAAGGTTGCAAAATGCTTTGCTTACAATTATTTCGTCAATTTTGCAGCAAATATTCCATCAAGACAACTAGACTAGACGTCTTTAAAGACATTTTTCACGAAATGGCAGAAAGTTACAAGTTTTGCCTCAAAATCAGAAGACGGCACATCATTCGCTGTTCTCGCTAAAGACTTAACAACCATTTCGAATGGTCTTCTCTCAGCTTTCACTTCGATATTTACAGCTGAGGCTTTTGCCATTCTCACTGCAATTGCCTACTCGAAAACATAAGACTATAATCTTCACAGACAGTCTGTCCTCTGTAACAGCCATCTCATCTCATCTCATCTTCAATGACCCGCATGTTCCACTAAAAGGATCGAGGGGGCAATGCATGCACGAAAGAACTCCAGGCCACTCGATCCTCTACCATCGACTCTAACTCATCAGGAGTTATGCCCAAGTGCAACCAGACGATTTTTTGGACTTGGTCCAACCATCTCGTCCTGGGTCTGCCAAGCGGTCGCCTACCTAATGGAATCGCATTCAAGGCACGCCTCGGAAGTCGTGATAATGAGGACATTCGTGTCACGTGACCAAGCCATCGAAGTACAGCCCTTTTCGTTCGAAGAAGCAGCTGCCCAACATTGAGTTCCTTGCTTTCCTCCTATCCCGGCGAGTAATTCCCACAACAGCACGAAGAAATCTCATCTCAGCAGCTTGTATTCACGATCTTATTCTTTCGGTCATTACCCAAATTTCATGACCATAGGTGAGAGTTGGAACAAATACTGCGTTAAAAACCGCTAACTTAGCTTGACACCAAGCTCGGACTTCCTGATTACTTTTTCCCATGTAACCAAATTAATTTAATTAGTAAGACTATTGGCCATACAAATTTAACTGGTCTCTCAACTCAAGTATCATACGACAATGTAAGCAATGTGCATTGGCTGATATCAGCACTTTATTTAGAAAATCTTAGATAGACTGTATTACCAGCTGAAAGCAATCAGCTCCAGCTTTATGTTTATAATTATAGACAATATAATTTAATTCTTCGTTAATAAACTTATAATAATAATCTTCCTCTTCGTTTTGCACACCCACTGTTGCCTGGCGCCTATAGTTGATCACAGAAAAGATTTGTGTCAGGCAATAGGAGCAAGCGGTGAGCATGTCTAATTTGCGGTGTGGTTTAGCCACATTCGAAACATGTCTTTCACATGATTCCCAGTCGACGTTCAAACCCTCATTTGTTGATACTTTACCAACTGTGTTTTATTTAATTTCAGGTATGGTGAGTCACAGAAGCTGGCATCAGCAGTCTTCACGCTCGCCATGAAGCTGCAACCGTGCATCATTTTCATCGACGAGATCGATTCGTTTCTACGCAACCGCAGCTCATTGGATCACGAAGCAACTGCCATGATGAAGACGCAATTCATGATGCTCTGGGATGGATTGAGCACACGTTCTGGCTCCACAGTCATTGTAATGGGTGCCACAAATCGCCCCCAAGACCTTGATAAGGCCATCATCCGCCGCATGCCCGCACAGTTTCACATTGGCCTTCCGTCGGATACACAACGTTTGCAGATCTTAAAACTCGTCCTCGACTCAGAGAACATTAGTGACACGGTTGATCTCAATCGTTTGGCACATCTCACAAACGGATTTTCAGGATCTGACCTGCGAGAGTTGTGCCGCAACGCATCGGTCTACAGAATGCGGCAGTTCATGCGTACGAACGAGAGTGCACTTAATGCCGCCACGACAACCGACGACCTGCAAGCGACCGCATCCAGTGAAATGCTGGCGATATCAATGGAAGATCTGATGAAATCTCTTGATAAACTGAAAGAGTCGAAGCTGCATACAGGAAGCCTCCTCACAGACACACGCATAGAACTCGACTAGTTTCAGTGGTTCCGCCCGTGGAGTATTAGCAAGTCATTTTCAAATATCAAAGACCATCTTAGCAACTAAGGCCCTGACGAATTCGTTGGACGATATCATTTATCATTTGTTACCAGTCAATGTGATGTACACGAACATACAGCACCAGCACAAAACGCGCTTTGGTACGTTAACACATAGGGATAATTTTTTTGTTTGTTTAATCTTTTACTAGGTCAATCGAAAGCACCGCTTCATAATCCCCGAGCGAGGCTGAGACAAACCCATTGAATTAGAGGTTTTAATTTGCCCTGAGCCGGGGGATTTTTGTTAGAGTTTCTTTCCAAGTAGCTGTACAAACTGTTGAACAATTTGTGACGATTTCATTAGTGAACGGTTCTAAAGTATAAGAGAGTTAATATTGGGGAGGTTCGATTAGATTAGATAATTAGTGCTTAAGTCGTTTGTTCTTGCTTCTGTTTAGATCTCTAAGTTCTTGAATTTAGTAGGAGAATGTGTAGAAGTGTCCCACAAGTTGTTGAATCAAAAAAGAGAAGCTGAAATGCGTTAATAAAATATTTTTCGAAAGGCTGTTTGCCAATCTTTTGAAACTAGTTGTTTTGGAATTTCTTAAGGAGTTTGTGACAGATTGCGTGAGAGGGATGCCGTGATTGATGGAAAATATACTGATCGGAATTGACTCCTTTATTAAGGAGGGGGCGTGGAGAAAGTTATTTAAGTATAACTGCGAAATGCGAATGTATACAAACATGCAATAGTACACGACATCTCCGGACAAAAGGGAAGAAGGTAGGTATGCTAAAAGCTTACAACCAACCAACAATTTGAATCGGTTGTACCTATTTGAGGTAAAGATATGACTTACTTTCTTACTTTTCAGGTCAATGACTTCTGGAGCGTTGCTACCTTCAATTGCAGACGATCCCGGGTACGCTGCTTTTAGTCATGAAAACCAAGTTCGGTCTTCCTCTCCTTCTCGAACCATGAGGCCCGGATTCGAAAACGCTCTTAAGCATTAAGCATTGGTGTTCATTTGCCGAGCCAATTTAGTCCAGGGATTTTTGCATTTTGGACTATGTCGCCATTCTTGTACGACTCGCAGAGTTCGCGGTTGTGTCTTCTTCTTCATTCTCCTTCTTCGTGAACCAAATATCGTACGTAGAAGTTTTCATTCGAAGGCATCAAGAATTTAATCTACAATCCTGCTTATCGGCTCCATATAGTAAGACTGGCAGGATTATGGCTTTGCGGAGCATGATTTTGGTTTTTCGAGTCAGGAGCTTCGACGCCAGTTGTTTCGACAAACCAAAGTAGCAGCGGTTCCAAGATTGCCAATTCTACGTCGGTGTTGTTATTTATGGTTTTCACTTTTGCCCCGAGGAAGAAAAATCGTTAACAAACTCAAAATTGTAGCTGTCGGTTGTGAAGTTTCGTCCTAGATAATGGGCGACGGATCGATTTTTACTCGACAGCATATACTTCATCTTCTCCTTATTTACCCTAAAACCAGCACGTTTTGCCTGTTTTTTAATCGCCGTAAATGCGTCGTGGCGTAGTGGGTAGGTGCGTCGACTCCTACGCTCGAGGTCGTCGGTTCGAATCTCGAAAAATACATCAAACATTTTTTCACGGCTCCACCTCTTTCGAGTTACTGACAATGCTCAAAGAGTATAACTGTCTAGGAAAAGCTTCTCAAAATCGTCGTTCGGAGTCGGCAGTAAACTGTAGGTCCCCACCACTCGTGAGAGAACAATAGCACGCACAACACGAGTGGTTGCTAAGAAGCTAGGCCCAGGTCCACCTCGGACTGTAGCGCCGCCATTATTATTATTATAAATGCCTCTACAATGATACACTGGGAACGCGCCACAATGTCGATATCATTTGCGTAACCCAGAAGCTGGACCGAGTTGTGAAAGACAGCGTTTTTCGTATTTACACAGAGTCTCTCTCTAAGTTGCTCTTTGTGGGATCTGACAATCTCCGGCGTGCTCAAGTGTCCAGTGTGAAACCCCTTTGTGTTGGCTGGTGCAGCTTTTTGACTTTGGATAGTTGAGCTCTGAATTGTGCTACAATCAGGAAATGGTAAGAGTCAAAGTTTGTCCCTCTGAGTGTTCGCATATTTTTGGTATTTGACGCGCGTCTTGCGTCAATGATGGTCGATTTGGTTGGCGGTTCGACTATTCGGGGATCGCCAGGTTGCTGTGTGGATTCTTGTAGGAGGAAATTTCGTGCTCCATATTACCATATTACGGGCCGTTGGAAGTCATTATCCGTTGTCGTATTCTGGAAGCTGTTCTTTTCGATCACTCCGCCTATTACCGGTTTTGCCCTTCGAGTGTGATCTTAACATCATATTCCGAACAGGGTTCGTAGGCATCGTCCAAGAGGTCAAAGAAATACTCTTTGATGAAGCCTTCAGCCTCTTCGGTAGATGTGTGTGCACATATGAGACTGATGTAGAATCAACTGCGGGTAACAACATGGCGATCGGCTTGAAGTCGATGATTTTCGAATTTAGCCGCTTTCCCAGGACGGATCCGAATATGTGTAGCCTTTTGTGACAACTGCAATAAATGCCGCGCTCTTTTTCCCTTATCCTATCTCTTCTTATTCCGTGCACTTTCCGGTTCGCAGTTATATCCGCGTAAGGATACGGTCCAATTGGTGAATTGCTTCGGGAGTGTATAATGTTACGCATTTCAAGAAAACATTCGCACATCGTCATTCCGTTCGGGATAAAGTTACGTTATTTTGTCTAGGACGTTGGCTGCATACATTGGTTCACCTGTCAACGATTGCTGTAGAGGCTATCCAAAGAGCGACATGTGAAAACTGTATGTCAACTAGAACTGAGCATTTACCGGGATCGTTATCGGCATCCCGCTCCAATGTCAAGCATTTACTTTTGTTCATTACAATGAGCAAGCAAGCATTTAGGATACTCATCGGCTTTATAACAGGACATTGCACAGTTGAGAAGAAGAAAAAACTCTAACTCACCTTCTCTGTGCATGATAAAATCTCGATCCGCGAGAACACACTTCTTCGACAAATTGAGCGAGCTGAACAACATCATCTTAGCAAAGTTCATACAAAGTAAGAATGGTTCGGTGAGTAGGAAATGTCCTGATGAGAGACCAATATAATGATTCAATCTCCAGTTAGCCACTCGTACCTAACCGAATCTATAAATATGCTCAATATGTCTTGGGCAAGCTTTTGCCAGTTCACAGCCGGTAAATATTGTTCGTTATCATCTCAAAGAGAACCAAACATTCCACGTAATAGTTTACTTTCAATACTTCATCTGGTTTTTACATAGTCCCTGCAGGAGCTCATCATGACGTTTATACACTTTGGCGTTAATTATTAGACTTCAGAGACAGAAAAACTATCTTAACCAAAGTAATTGCTGTGTAACAACGCTTCGGCTAGGAAGATGTTTGGGCGCTAGCCGCAAATTCGAAATACCGAAATTTGACTGGAAATAACATGTTCGAATATTAAGTCTTCACAGACAATCATCATTTACTGCTCTAGACTCGGCCAAGAAACATTGCGTTAAATTCGTTCTAAGCGAACTGAGTTAAGTAGCCCAGTAAATATTTCCACTCATCAATCGAAACAACTCTTGCATCAACTCGGAATATGGGGCACCAGACTGTGGTATGGTTTTTGGACCACTGGGAGATCTACACCAAATTTCTTTGCGATAACCCAACATGCAGCCTTTAAAAAATTGGGATCATACATATGAATGAAGTTTGAGCAATAGACAGTTGACTCGTTGTGCGTCAATGCTCTTGATATGTTATCGTCTTTGAAGACCTCCTCGACAACATAAAACGAATGCTTGGTGATAACCACAAAACTATTGTCGACCCTTTAGTTTATAGCCAATCATTCGTCAACAACTCCTTGTCACCGCAACAGTTAGTGTTGTGTTGTTGTGACTAACAACAAAATGTTTACGTTGCGCACAAAAATTGTTATCCCAGGTAATGATACATTGCGTAATCTAGTTCCACGCATTCAATACACAACGTATCTGAATCCATAAACAAGCCCAATTCTAGATCCATCCCTCATCCTCCGTCATATTGAATAATCTGTTTACGTTAACTACGCGTCACCGCAAGGTTAGCAATCTCTCCTCTCGTCGGAACCGAAAAACAACAGCAATTAACGAATTATTTAATCAGAATTTCTGGCAATTACCCAACCGACGGCGGATCATCTCGATCCAACTCGAACGTTCTAAAAATAATGCCCCGTCGTCCGGCGATAAGGCACATTCACCTCTGAACTTCAAATCAATGAGACCATTGTTCTCCCCAAACTCGCTGGACTACGCGCAGACACATAGTTCACAAGAAGAGCACCCAAACAGATACCAAAGTAAACAACAGAGCGGCTACCTTACGACACATAATTTATTTACGATAACATTCAGAAACTTCAACGTATCTTCTACAAGTATGTTCTTATTTTTGATGCTTGTGGTGGTGGTAGTACAATTTACTTTAATCATAGAATAATATTAATAATTTTGAACAACAACTGACAACTCTGGTGAACAAAGGTTGTCGCATTCGTTAGAGAGTTGGTTTTTGTATTTTTGTTTTTTTTTAAAAAAAGCTAAAGCAGGTAAGTTGTTGTAGTATGTACCATGATGTGATAGCTGCTTAATCCTTGGATTGCATGTACTTGATCAAGTCGATGACACGGTTGGAGTAGCCGAACTCGTTGTCGTACCATGAGATGAGTTTGACGAAGTTGTCGTTCAATGAGATGCCGGCCTTGGCATCAAAGATTGATGAGTGGTTGTCACTGATGAAGTCAGATGAGACGACCTCCTCTTCAGTGTAGTCGAGGATTCCCTTGAGTGGACCATCGGCGGCCTCCTTGACCTTCTGCTTGATTTGATCGTAGCTGGCACCCTTCTCCAGGCGGACAGTCAAGTCAACAACGGACACGTTGGCAGTTGGGACACGGAAGGCCATGCCAGTGAGTTTACCATTCAAGGCTGGAATGACTTTGCCGACAGCCTTGGCAGCACCAGTAGCAGCTGGGATGATGTTCTGGGCAGCACCACGACCATCACGCCACAACTTGCCGGATGGACCATCAACAGTCTTCTGGGTGGCGGTGGTTGCGTGAACGGTGGTCATCAGACCCTCAACAATACCGAAGTTATCGTTGATAACCTTGGCCAATGGAGCCAAGCAGTTGGTTGTGCAACTGGCGTTGGATACAACCTTCATTGATGGATCGTAGGCATCCAAGTTCACACCGCACACGAACATTGGTGCATCAGCAGATGGGGCTGAGATGATGACCTTCTTGGCACCGCCACTGAAATGAGTGGATGCCTTTTCTACAGTGGTGAAGACACCGGTCGACTCTACAATGTATTCAGCGCCAGCGCTGGCCCATTTGATATTACTGGGATCGCGTTCACTGAAGACGGCGATCTTTTGGCCATTCACAACCAAGAATCCACCTTCGGCAGAGACGGTTCCCTTGAAACGACCATGAGTAGAATCGAATTTGAACAAGTAGACCATGTATTCGACATTGATGAAGGGATCGTTGACGGCGACAACGGTGGCACCCTTCAAGATGGCGGCACGGAGGACCAAGCGTCCAATACGTCCGAATCCGTTAATACCAATTTTCGACATGATGACTTGTTTTTAACTGAAATGAAAAGAGAAAGAAACAAATTAGATGGAACGAAACAAAATTAAACAAGTTAGATGGCACGAACATTTGAATACACAACGATAACTTCACTTTGGCTAAGCCAACGAATGGTGTTAAGCATGGAAATTCTGAGTATTCAGCTAAGTGACTAACAGATTGAAAGGTTGGTGGTTGAGATTTGATTTTAAAGTAATGTGGTGTGGGAATTGTGAAATAGATTGAAGGTGTCTTTCGCGAAAGAGAAGGGGAAAAACTATGTCACTATTATCTCATAATTTAGTTGTGAATCAAACCGACTGAAAGTTTTTTTTCGATTGTTTAAGTAACTGAATCGCGGCCCTTGTGGTGCCAAACCAGGGAAAAATATAACACTGCAGTGGAAGACCAGAGATGAAGAAATAAGGAGTCACAGCGCATAAAGAAACGAAGTTTGCCGATCGAAAATGAAACATTTGCGAAGATCTTTGTCTTTACCCTTGGCTCTTTGAAACAGAATAGTGGAGTAACAGCAGTCAGGGTGAATTTGATCCTAGCTTCTACGTTTTGTGCGTTATTTCACGAATGGAAGAGAGGGTGTTTTCATAAACTGCAGATTAACAAAGGGCTGCGTTATCTATTTTGATTCATGCAGATTTACGATCGAACTAACTTAACTGAACTGCAGTACCGACTGTTCCTAAACGTCAATATGTCATCGGTGTCGTGCAGATTGTGGTCTTTATTTTTTGACTGCTAAAAACGCCCGATGAAAATATTTTTTCTTTTCACAATTGTACTAAAGCAGGCCTGCAGACATTCTGCAGCGTGTCTTCAACCACGCATGAGAAAAGAAATGCGATTGTACTAGATTTCCGACGTTTGTGAAAACACCTCGACGTAGTTGAAATGCAGATACCGAAGGGGATTTGAATTTAGACTAAGTCTAGTGCGGAATCATCATTGAAACATAACCAAAAAAAAATGAAATTTTTTGGGATAAGACATAAACATTTGCCTTCTTCAATGTCATTTGACTAGAAATATATTGTGCAACCAAATGTACATTCTCGACTCCAGTTGTACAGAGCAGGCGATGATAATAGGCTACAATTTAAATTAGCTCGTCGCACAATTGAAGCTGATTGTTCCACTCACGTGATTTCAGACAAAATCATTTCAAATAATAGACGGTTGTATGGTACTCCCTCATGCTCTAGTTGCTACAGAGTTGACATCACAATTCAGTGGAGAAATTGATTGAAATCAGCTGAGTGGGAGGAATTGCAGAAAAAACAGGGGGAAATGTCTTAAACAGCTAGACAGCAAGACCTTAATGGACATTCTCAGAACCCCTGACTAATAGTAACAGTCAGTCAGCTTTAGTCAGTGTTTGCTTCATAAAATTTAATCTTCAGTAGCTAGAAAAGACCTTCATGGACATTCTCAGAATGCCTGACTAATACTTTAGTCAATATGATTCATGAAATGATCAAGTAACAAACAGGAATTACTTAATATCTGAACCTAAACGCCTTGAGTTTGAAATAAAAACAAGCGTTTTGTGTGATACAGCTGTTAGCAATCAAGAGAAATCCAGTTGAAGGCAAGCCAAGGACATTTTTCAAATAAATTCAGACGAAAGGTCATGACAATGTCAGCCATGTCTTGCCAGAGTCAACATTGAAAGATGTACTGTATATGCATCTTTAAAAAATGTTCACCATCACTCTCGCAACGAGAGAACAAATTCATATCGTTTTTGTTTTTCAAAAAAATCATCGGAATCTAAATTTGGTTTCATGTAAGATTTATTACCACTGATTAACTGAAGATTATTTCTTTTTTCAAAACAACACGCCAAGTGACCTTTGGGTCACAGAATCTATAAATGTGTGTCTGTATGTGTCGATATACATATATGTACAACTCCTTCAATGAACTTCCTGTAAGAGAGAGCTTTGTGACGTCGGAAAAGGGCGAAAGTTAAATAAAATTTATGAAGAGACCAACCCTCAAGGATTGCGAAGAAAAAAACACAGATTTCGAGTGTAAGAGAAAATAAAAGTGAAATTGGAGGGGAAATCGTTAAACACTCTCACTTTCAGCAGTGTACAGCCATGGAAAAGCTTTTCAATGTCTTACGGTAGATGTTTCAGAAGGGATCTCAAAATCCGTAGGTGAACTGTAAGCTTGTGTGGGAGGATAGCGGATACGTTTTTCAACGGTTGGAATGGGTGTTCAATTTAAAAGCACAAAATGAAGGAAATGTAAAGACCATTTACATGATCCTGAAGAGAGGTACATATGTACTTTCCCTTTCAGAACGAGCATATAACAAGGCGAAGGGAAAAAATGTATACATTAGGTTACAAAACGGAAAATGCAAGATTCTTCCCGAAGTTTCCCTTTGCCTGAGCCACAAGATTGTTCAGAGACAAAAAACAAAATTAAAAGGAACCAAATTTAAACTCATAAAATGAGCTGTTCCCAAGTGATTTGTTCTTCAGATCACAAGCAGCAAACAAAAATGAGAATATCAACTTGCATAGCGCGATAAGCTAGTTCAAAATTAAACCAACTCTAAATATAAACTTCTCTTCACCCTGTGCAATTGCGTGAAACGGAATTGAATGAGAAATGAAACCAAATATGTAGTGGTGGAAACTTTTCAGTTGTGTAGACTCGATTCTCTACAAAGTGTACAGGAGAGATAGAAGAAAACGAATTTTTGCAATCTCAAAATGCCGGTAAATTTATTCTGCAAATTGAACCGAAAGAAAACTACACAACCTTCCTTCTGATCTACTGAATGAAAATTGTGATAGTTCCCAAAGAAATCTCTGCACTTACACTAGCAGAGGTAACGAAACAAATTTGCCACTATGGGAAGGTCATTAAAGGTCATTGCAATAACCGAAGGAAATGCCATAGACCAATCGACGAAATTCCGCGCAATTGAGTGCTAATCAAGTGCCGATTAGAACATATGTTCGCACCTATATCTGTGCATAGTCAAGCGATTATGATTAGAAAATATAAAATTGATTGCGTTGCAGGAAAAGTATTTCAAGAATTCCCGAACTGTGGCCAGTTCTTGAGGAAATAAGTTACGTTTGGAACAACAAATGGAATTGTTTAGACGGCAAATCGTATTGATAAACAAATGAATTGAAAATAAGAATGTTAAACCGAAATGAAAGATTGCTAATGGATAGTGAATAATAAGTAGGTACTTACCAAATTCAAAGAAATGTAGAATCGACAAAATACACAACTTCACTCTACGGCTATCAGACGACGAGTGTCAAATCAAGGGCAAATTGTTCATCTTATTTTCTTGGGCAGAGCTTTTAACGAAGTCTCCGAGGAGGTGTGTATGTTCTCATTTCATTCGTTTGGTTTGCTGTCTCACTCTGATGGGGATTTGTACTCTTCGTTCGAAATACGTTCCGTTCTCTGGTTGGGGTTAGTGAAAGTCTTAAGCGAAGTATGCAGTTGGGTTGGAGGATGTTGCATATTTGAAAAATCAACTGGATTAATGGGACGACTTGGTTTTTTTTTTCTTTAAATAGATTTTTGATTCTCAGTTTGAAAATATGTCTGAGTGTTGTGCTATGAAATTGCCTCTTTTTAAAGGTACTCTTGTGTGTGGGAACAAATGGAAATTCTCCTTCTGAATAGAAGAGCCATAGTTTTCTCAGATTTTATCCCTTTTTCGATGGCCATTAATTGACACTGATACATCGTTAGACCTGTCCGCATACTTTCTCAGAACAGCTTATTTTTATAAAAGTTTACTAAAAGTCACTAAATCTTGTTCGCCCAAAAAATTTCGTGGTTTTTCGAGACTGTTCTTGAGAGAGAAAGGAATCTCCCCATGCGACGAACTTCAGCTCATTACAAACAAGTGTTTCATCTAGACTCTTAGTTAGTTAGTTAGTTTGAATGCATTTTTTTATTTTTATCTTTTAAAAAAATCTTACATCTTACTCGTACATCGCTACCGATGTTCAATTTTGCCACGTTGGCTGATGTCGTCTTAAACTTGTTTTAATCGCAATTGGTCTCTATAACGTTGTGTCAGTGCCAGTGCCAGCTAGGTTTATATTCCAACGCAGAATGAATCTTAAGTATTTTTCTTCAGGCAAGCGTAATGCGAGAAGGAACATTTGTTTTATTTGAGAAAAAGCTCAAAATCCAGAATAATTGATTTTAAAATGTCTTTAATTCCATTTGCGTACGTTGATTCGAAAACCGAATCAATCTACGTTTGAAACTGCTTTTTTATGTGGTGCTGCGGTTTAAATATAAAATTTCGAGTGATGTTGCATCAGATGACCGTCTTTGGTCCCTTTTTAAGCCCAAATCGCAACAGAGCTTTCGGTCGCTCGGACTTTGACAGGGATTGGTTCGCGTTTTATCGAAATAGAACTCGCGCGTTTGACAAGTAAAATATTTTCCTCGAAGCTATCGACTTTCTAAAATACATTTTATAAGAAAAAAATGCAAGTAGTATAGATAAAATCCCTACAAAAAATGATTTGCTTACACAAATAATTGTCTATGCCCGCCAAAAGTGAAATGTCAACGCGCGACCACGAATTTCCTTGACTTGACTAACGATTTACGTGTATTCTACAGAAAATGTCAAAGCCCGACCGCGCGAACGCGCTGTTGCGATTTGGGTATTATAGTCACGGAGAATTTCTCGTGTGAGCGATAACGCGTTCGTTTCATGCAGATTTGACTCATCATCCGAATTGCCAACCTGTAATAAACCAGAATCTCTTTTCTTCTGTTATGTGCCGCAGTATCTTTTTCCTTCTGGCAATTCTACGAAAACCCCATCCTTTTCATATGATACTTGGAGTTCCCATGAGCTGTAGATAGCGCCAACATCCTCGTTTTTCCCGGTACTTTTTACCCAACCGCATTGTTTAAGTTGTTGTTTGGGTAAATGTGGCTATAATGGTACTATTAGGCCACCCAATTTCTTGGAACGAGGTAAAAATGTGTTCAGCTTTTTGCAAAGATTCGATGACAGAGTTTTTTTTCACTCCGCAGCTACTAGAACTGCTCATATCACGCCGCGATACCGTTGAACTGAATAGGAGAACATTTTCAACGCCCAAACTCAGTTGAACTGACGATATGAAAGATAAGCCGAACAGCGGATCGATTTTGAATCAGACCTTGCTTGTCGAGATAAAGAAATGCTTCTGGGTGGACGAAATCGTTATGGTACTGTGGATTGGGTCAGCAAGCTCCGGAGAACAGGTTATTGGCCGGGATCATCAAGCTCGTTCCCACTTTAGACCACAAGGGACATCAATTAGGACATCTATTGGTTGGTTGAGCGTTGGACTTCGCCAAGGGTGCGTCTTGTCACCTCTCCTTTTCATTATATATATGGACTGGATGTTGCAGCGCAGTCGAGGCGAGGAATGTTTCACATTGTGAGAGTTGAGGGTAAGCCATCCTCCCAGATGGAACTCCAGCGCGCGCTAGATAGGTTTGTGGCCGTATGTGCTGATGCTGGGATGAAGGTTAACGTGGACAAATCCGAGGTTATGATTATTTCCAGAACGCCTGTTCAATGCACTTTACATGTTAGTGGAGTCCCATTGAAACAGGTGGAGAAGTCGGAGGATCGAGTTGATGGGACATCTATAGGTGAGCATTGGCCATGCGAGTTCTCGAATCGAGTTGGCTATTGTAAAAAAGACCCTTTGTAAGAGCAAAAGCACCCCGAGCTCTCGAGCAGCATCGGCAGGTATCTGACTACACTTCCTTGCGACAGGGGCAATGTCGATGCTCTGGGCAACTGCGTTCTGGCCAGAACGGTGTTCAACTTTCGATAGTAAACTTCTTAAACTTCCAGTCGTCACAATATTGAATGCATCGATTTGTATCTGAATGCCTTCTCCAAGTCTACTAGGCAGGCACCCGTGCATTGTTTCTAGTTCTTGTTCCATTGGATATTCGAAACCAGTTTCAACGCGATATGAGTGCTGTTATGCACCGCTCTGTAACCGAATTCATTATCCGGAATTATTTTTTGTCCTTAAACCACTTAAGCAGGGCTGTAAAGACCACCATCTCGAATACTTCGCTGATGTACAATCAACTCTTGTCATTTGGACAATAGATTGTACTTAACTCTTTCATTTTTTGAATTCAATTAAATTTTGTAAATACTGTTGTATCTTATAAATGAAATAAAGCGAATAATAAATAGTAATAATAATAATAATGTTCGGACGGAGGCTAATGGACCGGAGGTTGCAAGAATTTCGAGAATCTTTTCCTTGTATTCACTAATTTACATACCATGTACATGCACGTACGGTTCTTTAGGCCTATTATGCTTGGGGATTCAGAAATAATATGCTACGTTTACTCATCATGAAATAAATTAGTTTCAGTAATATGCTTGTAAAGCAGCAATTGAATACAAGATTATTCTGCAAACTACTGTATTAATAAACAACCTAGTGCCAGAGCCTCCTGTTTGACCACCTAAAAGCAACCACCTAACAAGCAACAAAGTAGTACAGAGTCGCCCATTTTACTAACAACTTAGCATTCAATTCAAAAGACGGTTGAATTCTCTTCAAAAGGCTCGATTTAAATTAATTATTTTTTAATGATGTAATTTATTTGCCATTAAATGAAGGTCTTCGTCAATTTAAGAGGAAATCTGTGTGACCTATGATTTAGTTTGCGTTGAAGGCGATTGGAGGATAACTTACAACCGGGGTGTGTTCATCACCAAAGTTGAGTGTATGTAAGACATATGTAGCTCCCGTCCAAAGAATCTTCGACTAGAGCTTGTGAAACAATTCTTAATTTGGTGCAAGAGGACCTCAACCAACTTGGCGAGCAAGAGTAAAGAAAGCTATCAACTGCGGAGCCACCAAAAGAATTGACCACCTAACTTGTGGTGTATTTAATCTATTTTGACAAGTCTGGAATAAAAATTATTAACATTTTACAGTTTAGATTCGACTGGATGGCACAGTTGGTTAAACGCCTGCCCCAAGTTGGAGAGGTCCCAGGTTCGAATCTCACTGAAATCGAATCTGGTCCAGTCACCATTTGCCGTTGGGATCAAATTAACGGCACTGGAGTAGGTTGCTACCTGTCAGTACAATGGAGCAGTTTTGAGTCTGAGTGCTCTAGTAGCGTTTCGTAAATCATAAAAAAAAAATACATTTTACTTATTCAATGAATCCTCCATTGGCAAAATCAGCTATCGCATGTTTCTTTCTTGGAAAGACAACTTCCATCTTACTTAAAACAACAGATGAACGGGCTATATTTTACGATGAACGTATTTTTCGTTTTTCTTGGTACCGACCTCCATACACTTCAGCCGGTTTATCTCTGGACTAGTCCTAGTACCTGAATATTTAAAACAAATGCATACCGTCATAAACATTTTAAAACGGACCTGGTAATCCCAATTTTTAGTCCCATTCTTCGCCGCAAAGAGGAAACTATAAAATTAAAATAAACACACCCACAAAGGTACCGCAGGTATATAAATAGTTCCGTTACCCGATGTCATGAATGAAACACATATTTTTCTAAAACTCAAATGTGCTCCATACCACCAATCTCATTCCATAATCATTCCTCCAAAAAGGGACAAATCGATTTTCCCGACTCCATCTCAAGCAATCACGATAAAAGCTTTTAACGAATCCTTCGTTGACTTTGAAAAAAAACAACAGTTACGCCATATAGAGCGAGAGGAAAAATAGGTGATTTACTACGTGTGCGTTTGAAAAGGCACGTTAATATTCAACGAAATAATCTACCGGTTTGTGGGCGCATCGGGCGGGGGGTGAATGAGCGCACTATCTCCACGGGTGGGTATATATGGGAATTTGGCCTGACGAACAACGCACCATAACAACAGAACTCAAGAGGACACTCTGACAAGGTCAAACTGATTTCACAGAAGATGAGGGGGATTGCCAGTGTGTGTCACCTTCCGACTTTCACTGCTTGCCACGAATACGTCATGAATCACAACCATTCATTCCGGCCGGGGGATGAGATGGACGATTGCATAAGAGAAGCGTGCATATAGATATTTGAACATACATATGTATGTATGTATGTGTTAACTTGGTAGGGCTGTCAATTGAACTGGGGATACATTGTTTTATGGTTAAAAAGATTGAATGCTCTTTAGCGGTTGCAATAATTTCTCAATTCTCTGCCTGATGTGAACAGGGGGTGAGCGCATCGGTAAGGCAGTGTGTTGTCATTTCACCCAGTCAAAGTGTGGAGGCGGATGTTAATTTGTGTATGCCTGCACGGAATGATTCTAGATGAGCACAAGAAAAACGAAGACCATATGGGGTGTGATAGGTTCTGTATTGAAAGCAGTTCGAAAACCTTTTTTGCACACATACAGACGAGTAGGATAAGAAAGGATTCACCAGAAAATAGGTAGATGGGATGTCCACGGCTGCGGTGGCAATTAACACTCTCAATGTGTAGGTAAAAAGAAATGATGTAGAAAAGGTCTAGATGCACAAATCGATTCGTTAGTAATTTTTGGCTGTCAGCAAGGAAAGGTGCGCGCACGATCTCCTAGCAATCACGACAAAACTGCAAAATTATTGCAAAACAAATCATCACTTGTGAAATTTATTCATTTTTATTTTGAAGTACAACATGGAAAGGTAAGTTCTATTTTTAAACTTACAAAGTGCGTAATTGTCACGAGTTCGTTGTCAGTTGTCAGTTCGTAATTTGTTTTGTTTTTGAGAATTGTTCTAGAGGTCTATTGTTTTTCTGGAGATGTTTTTATCTTTTTTTAAAGTACATTTGTGATAAACAGATTTGTTTACTTGAACAGGTGTTTAAGTGAAGTGGAAGTGGGGTTTTTTGTTTTGTTTGCATGGAATTTGACGTTTGAAAGGAAGTGCATTTGATGGAAGGTTTCGTTAAATTCGGTATTTCAAAGATGTTAAGCATAACTGACAAATGATGGCGATTTTAAATGTTCCAAATTTTATGTGATCGAAACTTGTGTGAATTTATGATATTGACGTGTATTCTGAGTGGTGTATGATGTTAAATCGTATTATTTTTTTTCGAAATTTTTATAGAAAATTGATTTTTATTTATAAAATATCATATACAGTCGACTCCCCCTAAGTCGAATCGTCACGAGATATAAAAATTAGTTCGAGTTAGAGGGAGTTCGACTTAGAGGATATGTTTTTGTACAGAAAATTTATGGGAATGCCAAAAAAATTGGCGAAAAAATTCGTTAGAGAAATTCGACTTAGGGAGATTTCACTGTATATATTTGGAAGAAATACAGTAGAATTTTGAAAAGATGAATAAATATGAAACAAACCCCGTCCTGTTTTCGAATTGTTTAAAGAAGAGCGTATTGCCATACATAAAAACTATGCATTCAATGTACAAGTCATTTAATTTTTTAAAAAACAAGAAACATTAAAAAATGGAAGAAGACCGTAAGAGATAAAAACAGATTTATAGCCGTTTTTTTAAACTACTCTATAGTAGAATGTCGCCCGGAAAAATGGGAACATTTCGTTCATCTTTTCGAGATTCTACTGTACTTGTATTGAATGAAAAGGCCTTAAGGGCCAACAATAATGGCCGTACAGAAACTTGAGGGCACTGAAGCAATCAAGTACACAAAAATGATACGGCCATAGTAACCGATTCGCTTAGTTGCGGTAAGTTCGGCCAGTTTTGCCTACTTATTCTCCTTAAGCTTCTGTAAGGAATTCTGAACGCTTTGAAAATGGAGGATGTTTCAGTTACTTTCCGTTTGGTTATGTCATAAGCTTAATTATTTGTACAGCCACTATGGTTGGCCCTTTAGAAAACGAAAGCTGTCGGGTCACCATTGAACTTTACGTATGAAATCAAAAGTTAACGAAGCTTCGTTGAAACTGAGCAATCTGGCATTTCGTGTGCAGGAGCAAAACTCCGCAAGACTTAAGAGCAAATAATAGTAGTCAGACGGAGAGTTGTATCAAAACCAAAAATAACCAGAAGCATCATCGAATTTTAAAGAGTCTACAAATGCTTATATAGAAACTTAAGGAGAATTAAATTTAATTGCAAAACCAACTGACATTTGCACTCATAGAGAGTGATTTCTTACGCTCCCACCTACATAATTGGTCAAAAGTGGACGAACTTACCGAAACTGAGCGAAGTGATTATTAATGCCACAGTGTTTCATTTTTGTTCATTCGCCTATTCTCTTAAGTTTCCAAACGGCCATTATACTTGGCTCTTGGCCTTTACTTTTGCACAAATTGATTTTGCTTCGATAATTTAGATAAACATAGATTTAGGGAGAGGGAGATTTCCCTTGCACGTAAAAAGAATTTGTAGACTGGCTTGATTCCGCAAACGTTAAAGGAATTTTTTACACATGCCGCGAAAAAGAAAAAAAAGTTTTACGGAATCCGGATACAAGTCGCTGGTGTTCGCACAGTTATGTACGTAAACGTACGGATCCTCTCATGTCAGGACAGACTCAGTTCTTTACAATCTTGAAATATCTTTAAGTTCTGATCATTTCATAGGTTTTGGGGTTGAATTATTGAACATAATTTTTTTTTTACTTATTTACCGTTAGACACACTTTAGCAGCTTTCCTTTTAATGCCCACAAACACCTCATTGATAGATCGCTGTTGTCGACGAGTCATGTCAATGTCATCCCGTATGTTAGCAATTAGGTAGATTTTTGGAAGATCTAGTGTTGGGCTGTGAATTCTTAAGTATTCCATGATAGCGTTATGCTGCGCCTAGAACCTTTTTTGACATTGTGGGTCTCAGAGAGTTTGCTACTGAACTTAATGTAGCAGCAAGAGTTCTCTATTCCAATTCTACACAACCCTTTTGCACGATCTTCTCGAAAATTATTAAAAAATTGCGTTTCCATAAGTTCGTTACTGACTTTGCGGGATCAGCAAGAATTCTCCATTGTCATCGTGCACTTGAGTTTGCCAGCAATATCAAAACTGGACGCCGCGTTGCCTAAAACCCTTTTGACATTACAGGTCACAAACTAGACGCCATGTTGTATATGTACGCTTAAAATAAATGCATAAATAGTGGGCCTTTGATGCGTCTTTTGGCGTTGAAACAAAAATCACAAAGAGCTGCTATAACTTCGAGGTCGTAAAAGACTCCATGTACGTTGGCTCAGCAGTAAACAGCGCTATCAAGGGCGCAAAAACAGAATATTTCTTCTTAGTCGTTGTTTCTTTGGGTTCAAAAGTCAACTGAGGCTTTTTTTGGAAAGATGGCTTTACACGAGACCTTAATCAGCCTAGTGCTGCTCTACGGCGTAGATGCATCGAAAGTGGATAAAGAAGCAGTTCGTCTTTTCGACACAAAAGTTCTACTGTCTTTGGTCCTGTTTGCTTTGAGGGTGATTAGAGGTGAAGATTCAACCACGAGCTGCGCAGGTTAAGTCTAGACAGACCTCTATGAACTCAACACTTACATACTGTGGCTAGGTTATGTAGATTGCATGGACAACCTATTCTTAGCTCCGGCCCGATGAATCTTCGTCCCCGTCACTGACAGCCAATGGAACATAAAAATCTCGTGCATAAGGTAGAGGACACAAGTGGAGAGGACCTCAAACGACTTGTTGTGCGAAACTATAGAAACTGCGAAACTGCCAAATAGACGGTATTTGCATGAGTAAAAGAATATTGGAGAGAAAGCGATTCATTTTTATTCTTAAATAGTTTAAAAGAGATGTATTTTCGGGTCCTCCAATCTATATCTTCTCAACGTCTTCTCTCCGATACTCCTGCCTTCTTATCCTCATATATACAACGTTATAGAAAAAAATCGTTCTATCCAGAGAGAGGTTTGTTGATTAATAATAATAATAATGGCGGCGCTACAGTCCGGAGTGGACCTGGGCCTAACTTTTCAGCAACCACTCGTTTTGAGCATGCTATTGTTCTCTCACGAGTGGAGGGCACCTACAGTTTAGTGCCGACTCCGAGCGGAGACGCTCCTACCCACTACGCCACGGCGCGTTGTTGATTAAGATCTAAGATCATCCTGAACTTCGCCATACGAAGAAGAAGAGAACAGCAAATATAAGTAAAATATCCCCAAGAAATAATTTGTACATTGCGTTCAAGATTTAAGCAAGACTTTTCCCTAAAGATCTGGGCAAAAAGTCCCTTTACTCTTAGTCAAAATGCGAAGCCTTCGTGGACAAGTCTTTTATGAGACCAACATGCAGACTTAAAACCTACACACTTCTACTTTCCCCTCGTTTGTAATACCATCGAAAGATTCCAGGTTAATGAGTATCCTATGCCTTAAAATAATAAGTATGAAACACTTTCTGACACTTATTTTTTTACGTAGATAATGGTTGTTTTTGACTTTGTTCTCCTTCTCCCTTTTTTGGCGCTACAGTCCGGGTTGGTTGTTGCACTCTACTAACAAGCCCCTACACAGCTAGCCCAATCTTTCACTAGCTGTCTTAAATCCCGCTGATCAAGCTTTGGTCTTTCTCCACTTGTGTGTGCACCCTAAATGTGAACGTTCTCTGTTGCTGTTTTCTGTTGTTAAACCGGCATTTACCTACAAGACGCTTTTGACATAAAGTCCTAAAAGTTTAAAAGTCCGACAGATTTAATTCTTATTTCATGGATTTTCTCAAGGTTCACCAGCAAATGCAAGTTTTTCTTCTTCAAAGACCCTAAATTATTTCTTTTTGAAATGTGCTTTAGTCTTATCTTTTGTTTTTTTCTTTTATTTCCAGTACCGGTATCGTTGGAGGTAGATTTGCCTACAGCTTAGTGCCGAAGCTCGACAAATGTATTCCAGTAGAGGTGGATGACTTTAAATGCGAGTCTCAACTAACGCTTGTTAGTCAGAAACTTCAGGAGTTCTATCGGGATCAAAAATTCTGCGATGTATCACTGATCGCCGGCATGGACGGCGTCCGAGTGGAAGCTCATCGAGTGGTTTTGGCCTCTTCGAGTGACTACTTCTACGCCATGTTCGGCTGTTCGCTAAGTGAGTCCCGTTCGAAGGAGGTTTATTTGGATCAAATCGACGGAGTGACACTGAAGAAGATCGTCGATTTTATGTACTTCTCAACGTTGGAAATACGTCGGGACAATGTGGAGAACATTCTAACGGTTGCCAGTCTGTTTAACCTGGAAAAGGTTGCAGAGCGCGGTTCTCACTTCATGATCAATCATCTGGACTCGTCCAACTGTCTGGGCATAGCATTGTATGCGGAACAGTACAATTATCAGTTGCTCTACAGACATGCCTACGCGAAGGTTTGCGAGTGTTTTACCGAACTGCCAGAGGAGGACGAGTTCTACTTGTTGAATGTGGACCAGTTCAGCAAATTTCTGAGCAGTGACGACCTGTGTGTGGACAGCGAGGAGGACGTATTCCAAGTAGTCAAAAAATGGATTGAGCACGACCGTGGTAACAGAGCACACCACGTTCCCAAGCTCTTTGGCCTTATTCGATTCTTTAGGATACCGTCAAGTTTCATAGACAGTGAGGTGATTCCGCTGTACAAAGCGTACGACTGTGTGGATGTGATTTCGAAGTCGCGCAAGAAGCGTTACCAGAGCAAATACAGCAAGCATAGGAATCCAAAAAAGAAGCTGTTCTACATCAGCGTGTGGTTTACAGACGAGAACGTCCTGAGTGCCGAGGTGTACAATCCCGTCCTCAACTGCTGGAGGTACCAGGAGTGGCCAGAGAAACCAAACAACCGATCGGTTTTCAGGACGGCTGTCTTGAACAACGAGCTAGTCTTCGCAGGAGGCCGGACAGAATACTTCTCCCCCTCAAACATCGTGGACGCGTTGGATGTCAAGACGCTGAAATGGAAAGAACTACCTCAAATGCTGTCACCGCGACACCTCTTCGCTTTGGTTTCGTTGGAGGGGAAACTGTACGCGATTGGAGGCCGAAGTGACGACGGGGTTCTACAGTCCGTAGAGAGGTATGACCCTGCCACAAACAAGTGGGAATATGTGGCTCCAACGTTGGAAAGACACTCGGAGCACGCTGCAGTGGCTTTGAATGGAAGACTTTACGTGCTTGGTGGGTCACACAGCTTCGAGTGCTACAATCCAGAAACAGATACCTGGGTCAGAAAGGCACCGATGAAGTCGTCAGCATCGCCCGCGACAATGTCCGTGGTGAATAATATTTTGTTCGCAATAAGCTCCCAAGACTGCAAGCTGCAGCGATATGATCCGACAAACAATCTTTGGATCGATATCTCGACTTTGGGCGGAAACATCAAAAATATCGAGTGCTGTGGCTTCGGGGACTCGCTCATAATCAGCGTTGGAAACTCCTTGGTCATGGCATACAACACTCTAACAGAGGTGTGGTCAACACTCCCACCATACGAAAGACTCTGCGGAAAGGGCGTTTTAATTTCGATTTAGGAAGTCCAAATTGAATCTGCCGTTAGGACGCATGCAACGTACTTGACACTGATGCGAATTTAAGAACTCCAAGAACTGATACAATAGACAAATAAGAAAAGCAATAACTGATTCTAACAAGTGCCGAATAAAATTCAGATTTAAGTAGTCAATTATGATGTTAAGTACAAATAGATGGATGTCATCAGTAAATGTTTTTTTTGTTTTTTATAGAGAAATAAAAACTATTTTATTAGCACGATTAGAAAACAATGTTGTTCTTCTTTCAAGCAGGAACAAAACGGGACGTAATTCAACTTTGTGCGGCAGGGATAAAAGGGCAACTATTTTGCTCCAACGTAAAGAGTTTCCTTGTACATATTTATAGAGCTTCTTCGTCTTGTTGCAGAGCAAGAGTTCGGGTGAAGTTTAGTCTCACCAACTCTCTCTTCAGCATGCTGGCTGGAGATCAATTGCCAGCTGTCTCAGCACACGCCATATTGTCCTTTTCCACTAGTGTACAAGTTCTTGTACAGAGTCGTCTTGATCTTTCGCGTGAGGTACCTTCATCTGTCGTAGGGTTTTGCAAGAGCATTTATCATCTTCATGTGCCCATTTTTTACTCCACCGTTCAGAGTCCAACAAGTTTTTTCTTTGTTTAAGTACCTGAGTCCAAATATGCAGCTCTTATTCTGCCAGTCCTGCTATATGCAGCCGAAAGCTGGACACTAAGCAGAACTGCGGAGCTGATTCTTGGTGCCTTCGAAAGAAAAATTCTATGTCGGATATATGGTCCCGTCTGCGAGGAAGGCGAATGGAGGAAAAGACACAACCGCGAACTTTATGAGCTGTACCAGGATGCGGATGTAGTCCGGAAGGCAAAAATCCGTCGACTGCTCGGCCACGTCGAGCACATGGACAACAACGCTCCAGCTAAGAGGGTCTTCGAATCCGAGCCTCCTGGTTCAAGAAGGAGAGGAAGATCGCGGACGTAAGTCAGCTTGGTCTTGATGACTGGAAGCAGTGTGCCCAGGACCGTCAACGATGGAAGGCAGCGATAGCTCAGGCTCAGACCCTACATGGGTCGTAGGCCTGCTAGATAAGTAAGTAAGACCAAATATGCAGCAGGCAAACAGTATATACGTACTTTAGATTTCACGCAATCGCACTTAACTTAATTTTCAAGATTATTTCTTAAGTGGGCTGTGTAGGTGAACCTCATATGGTAGTTATTAATTTTAAAGCATCTGGGGTACTTTACTTAATTTTAACGCCTGCGGTTTGCTTGCTTTCAAACGGTTTATATGTTCTGAAACCGTACTACATACGATTTGACGGAGTGTGACTATTTGGCCCAAAGTCGATTTGCTCGGCTAAAAGCCGCACGGTTACGTATCGACTAGTGAGGTGCAAAAGTGCTTTAGATAGGACCTTGTGGACAACCTCTATAGTTGCCTGAGGTAGGATCGCCTTTTTGGTGGATAGGGCATATGGAGCTGATATTCCAGTCGTCGGCCATGCTTTCGTCTTCCCAAATTCTACAAATGATCTGGTTCATGCTCCCTACCATAACATCCCTGCAAGCCTTAAGGATCTCTGATCTGATGAACCTTTTGAACTTGCGGCTTTGTAGTTCTTCAGCTTTTTGATATTGTGTGGAATTCTTTAATAACGATTTCAACGACTGGAGTTGGAATTTCTTCATTCCCCATAACTCTCTCCTGGTTGTGCTCAATAAGCAACTGCTGGGAAATCTGCTTAAATACATCCACAATTTCATGCAGTTCGGTAATAGGTTTAACCTCACAGTTTAGAAGAGTCTAGGTGCTTTTTTCAAATCCTGCTGCCAGACTTTTGGCTTTTTATAAAAAGCCTGTACATTCTGTTTATTCCTAGACTGCCCTTTATTTATTCTTTATTCTGTGCTGCCCTGGTTTTTTCCTAGAGGTCTTTTTTTGTGTATGCCTTGTCGCAGTTTTTTTTCAGTTTAACTGCTCACACCATGGGTTTCTTGTCGGTGTTGGAAGAAAGCCTAAGGTTTTTTCGATTACTTCCTGTATGTTTTTATGACTGAACGGCAATGCAAAACACATATTGTAGGCGTTTTTATGTTTGACGTAGGCATACCACAGATGTTTGACAAATGTCTTGTGTCAATGAGCAATTGGTCGATTTGGTTGGCGGTACGGCAATCCGGGATCGCCAGGTTGCTGTGTTGCGAGGGAATCTGTGCTACTTACTACCATATTACGAGCTGTCTCAAAGTGCATGACTCGGAAGACGTTGTCTATTGTCGTGCAGTGGAGACTATACTTTTCGATCACTCTGAGGAAAATATTTTCCTCATCGATTGGGGCATTAAAGTCCCCGAGTACGACCCTCACACCGTACTCCCGACGGGCTCTGGAGGCACCGTACAAGAAGTAATATACATAAATTCTCTTTTATGGAGTATTCATCAAAGATTTGCTTAAACACCAATCGCGCCTCCTGTATGCCAACTTAAACTGAGCATTTACAGGAATCATTGCTGGCATCCCTATAACAATTTCATTGTGTGTGCCCAAGTCCTGCTTCCTACTTTACTTAATTTTAAAGCATCTTAGGGTCTTAATCCGCCTCTTTCGAGTAACTGACAATGCTCAAAGAGCATAACTGTCTAAAAAAAAGCTTCTCAATCTCGCCGTTCGGAGTCGGCATTCGACTGTAGGTCCCTTCCACTCGTGAGAGAACAATAACACACACAACACGAGTGGTTGCTGAGAAGCTAGGCCCAGGTCCACCTCGGACTGTAGCGCCGCCATTATTATTATATTAGGGCCTTAATTTGATTTTAAGTCTGATATTCGCCAAATAAATGCTGGTGTTCCCCATGGTTCCAAATTACACAAAATTATGACAGAGCCTGGGGCAGTGACATAGGTAGTGAGGAGTATCCCCTTGTATACCAGACTCTTTGAGTGTGCTTTGGGAGACACATTTATCAAATTTTTGTTAATTGCGGCAAGTTGTGTTCTTGTGTGACTGAAGTGGAAACCGTTGCTACTTCGGTTTATCGAAATAGATTGGGTCAAAAGTCTTGACTTGAAGCGCAAAAATCTTGCTCTACAAGACCATAATCTTGCTAGTATTGCTATATGAAAGCTGATTTAAAAGAAGACTGGAGGTTTGATTTTTGGTGCTGTTGAAAGAAAAGCTCTACGTCGGATATTTGGTCCGGTCTGCGAGAATGGTGAATAGAGGAGAAGACACAACCAAAGATGTGGACACAATTCGAAAGGACTGCCTCGGTCAAATCAAGCGCATGAACACCAGTGGTCCACCTAAGAGTCCTTAAATCCGAACCCCCTGGTTTGAGAAGAGGTGGACCGAATCCCCAGTTAAAGACCAAGTGATCGTAGACACAAGACATTGTCATTTATGACTGGAAGCAGCGTGCCCGGGACCGTTAGCGTCAAAATGTGACATTGTTCGAACTCAGACCCTCCAGGGGTCTCACAAATTAGTAAGTTAATTGCTTTTAAGGGACTGAGTCGCAACTTTACAGAAGGATATGACAAAAACACAAGCTTTTACTAAAATATATAAGTTTTATTAGTCTGGAAAACAATTTCTCTTCTCTTACAGTGTAAATGATTATAATTATTGTTACCATTCTACTTAACTGAATTCTTGTTTTCCGTTTGTCATCTTCGCTTTACATACGTGTATATAAATCTCTTGAACTCCAAAGAGCTTCAGTTACTACCCTCAGAAGTACTTCATTTTCATTTTCACTTTCATGACGCGGTACAGATAGTAAAAATCTTCATTGTATAGAGTCTCTAAATAGATTTAACACTAAACAATAACTTTTATCTCTTCGTAATAGATTTTGTTTGCTGTTCCATTGAACAGAACAAAAATAAGAAAACACCAAAGCACAGCGTTGTGGATATTGCGTGCAAAAGAACTATTAACTTCAATGCAACAACTACTACTTTGTTTTTCTCTTTTATTAGCTCTACTACAACTTAACAATAGGTTTATGCTTAACATACAAATTCTCTCAACTTGCCTTTAACTACGTTGTGTGTGTTAAGTATATCTACTCTAAATAATATAATAATAAAAAAATGCATTATCTTGTCTTGAGTTTTCTCTTGTTTCTTGTTTTTTTTTGTGGTTTTTTGTTTTAGATTTCTAAAATTATTAAGAAAAAATGTAGAAAATTGACATGTTTAGTATTTTATTTTTGACACTTTTGAAACCCCCTTGGCTCTGCTGTGTTCTGTGTCGCTTTCTTAGCGGTTTGTGGTTTTCCTTAGCATTTTGTGTGGTTTTTGTTCCACAGTAGACTCTCGTGGGATGGTGGCTTTTTTCACTTTACGTATCTGTGGCTACATAAGATTCACCTCTCGACGAGATGCTAAAGGAACCCTACAGCATGTGCGATTAGAATGCATACATTTTGAGATGTAGGTACACTCGTCGAACCATGAAAGCATCTCCAGAGTCCAGAGTCTACTGCGGCCCTAAACTAAACGAATCTAACGTAAGATATGTGTGTAAAAAAAGGGAGAACAAACATTCGTTTGAATAAATTAAAATTAAGTGTGAACAGATAGAAAATATGACAAAGATCTAGACTAAAGTGTTATTTCGACAGAAGCTGGTTACGGATAATAAAATAGTTTGTTGATGATTGTGTTCAGTGTGTTTTGTTTGTCGCATGGTTGTGCTATGTTTCAATTATTGTGACTGTCACGCTGTAGAGGATCATTGCTCTAACGGCTGGTAAGACCATGAACGACCTTAGGCAGAGGAGCATCAAAATGTGCTGGGACAGTGCCCAATGCATCCGAGCTGGTGCGCTCTATGTCGCAGTTCTGAAAAAAAAAAAGAGGACTTGTTAATTATTTGCGAGTGTGATTGTTGCGCATTTGACTTACCTTAGGCTTAACACGATACGTGTCAACACACTCAACCTGAAGGGGGATTTTTTCCACCTCGAAGTTGAAACCATTTGTGCGCACGACAAGCAGTGCGTGTAGCGGAACATTGATGTAGGGAACTTGGTCTAAAAAAGAAAGCAAGAGTTAATCATACATTTTTAATGGAGATTGATACAATAGTTCTTAATAGACAATTTTCAATTCAACTCAATTCAACTTTATTAAGACATTTAAAAAATCAATGGACAACGTGACCCGAAATAATCAGAAGGACATTTTGTTAATAATTCAGAACCTGAGAGCATATTAATTCATAGGTAATGCATAGTTATCTGCAAATTTAGTAGCATCTATATATATAAAAAAAATTTGCAAGTGCGTTGTGACTTCATAACTCACGAACGGTCAAACCGAATTCGATAACACAGGAGCTGAAGGTAAATTAACACAGACAACGACGTGTGTTCGCTGAATGGGCTCTAATTTGCATCGAAAAATCATCTTCAGCGATGAGGCCTATTTCTGGATGGATTTCAACAAACAAAATTGTACAATTTGGGACGATACCAAACCACATGAGATCCAAGAGCGTCTAATGCGTCAAATTACTTTTTGTGTGGTTTGGAGTGGATTTTGGGCTAGCGGCGTCATCGGTCCACATTTCTTTGAGAACGACGTTGGCCAGGCCATCACCGTCAACGGCGAGTGCTATAGGTGGATGGTTACCAACTTCTTTTGACCTGAATTTGGATGATGTGGACACCAACGACATGTGGTTTCAACAGAATGACGCTACGTGCCACACAGCTCATGCCACATTGCAGGTGATGTGAATTGGCCACCGAGATCATGCAATTTGACCCCGTTAGACTTTTTCTTGTGGGGTTCACTGAAATTGCAGGTCTATGCGAATAAGCCTCAAACCACAGCGGCCCTCAAAGCCAAGATAACCTATAATAATAATAATAATGGCGGCGCTAGAGTCCGAGGTGGACCTGGGCCTAGCTTCTCAGCAATCACTCGTGTTGTGCGTGCTATTGTTCTCTCACGAGTGGAAGGGACCTACAGTTTAATGCCGACTCCGAACGGCGAGATTGAGAAGCTTTTTCTAGACAGTTATACTCTTTGAGCATTGTCAGTGCCTCAAAAGAGGTGGAGTCGTGAAAATTTTTTTTTTTTAAATTGTTTATCTGAACTTGGATTTGAACCTAGACTATGAAAGTCTAATGCGCATGGGTCGACCCACGAACCCACACGGTCACGGCGCCCACATGATAATCAAGATAACCTATGCTATCTGTCAAATTCAGACTGATTTATGCGCCAGAGTCATGGAAAATTTGACATTTAGGATGCGCGCCAGAGAAGCCGCAACGGACATTCCAACGATATTATTTTCCGTACATACTCGTATATATAAAATTGTTGCAAGTGCGTTATGACTTTATAACTCACGAGCGGCCAAACCGAATTCTATAAAATTTTTAGGGTTTGTCCGTATGGCCGTGTAGATGGTTTATCTATAGTTTGATCGAAATCGGTCGATGTGTTCGTGAGTTATGCCTTTTTATGCCAAGATCTGTATTTTCTCCTTATAGAAAAAAACCGCAACGAATCGGTAGGCGCCTATGAGCATGTGTTGCATGAATACTGTGTGCTGTCATACACACGGCAAATACACGTTGTAGCGCATACACGCATATACATTGATAGCTGTCAGTAAAGGTAGCCCTAAACGACAAACATGCTCGTCGAACTTGCTCGTGCTTGTTTTTGCTGTGAATGTCAAAAGTCAACCACTATTTTATCGAGGAATTTACCACTTGCGCTTCCCTATCACACATGTTGACGGTTTGAAGAAAGAACACGAAATGAATGTTCGCCGTGTAGGGGATAACGCAAACGAGCAAGTTCGGCGAGCATGTTCGTCGTTTAGGGCTACCTTAAGTGATCATGTTTATTGACCAGGAATCGGCTATAGGCTATAGAAAAAACAGAAATTCGCATCTCTCAGCAAACATTCGACGGAAGTTTTGCACACATGTAATGAACACCGGGAAAAATTAAATCCCTGGAAAAGGAAAGGGACACGCCCACCAAGGAGGGCGTAGCGAAGCACGCTGGATTTTTTTTTCTGTGGATTTTTGAAACACTACACTCAGACTCAAAACTGGTCCATTGTACTGCCAGGTAGCAACCTCCGCCAGTGTCGTTAGTTTGATTCCAACGCAAATGCTGACTCGACCAGATTCGATTTCATTGGGACCGCCAACCACTTTAAACGAGCTCGAGGCCAACATTCGAGACGCCATTGCCGGAATAACGCTGCACATATTGTACCATTCATCAAAACTTGGATCGACCGCTTGTAGCACTGCCAAGGCGGCCATTTGAATTATGCACTATTTCATACATACGTGTCATGAATGTAGCTTCAAAATAAAGCCAGAATCAATTTTATATCTCACATCGGTGTGGTTTCAATTAAATTTCTTTTCCTATCTTTCTTGTCTGGCCACTCTGTGTATGTACGGACCCCAACATAAGGAGTAGTGAATTCATCCCCGCAATCAAAAACGAAACCATTCATAATCTGCCTACTTCCAGCTACTTCTACAAACAGTAATTATATTTAGCTCTCCTTTATCTTTGTAAATTTTCAAATAAATGATTTTACTGCAAAAAGAAACAACAACAATACATTTTTGTCTGAACGTGGTAATTAAAGTTTTCGACAAGGGACATGTTTTTTTGTCCCGTCGTTGTTATTTCGAGCTGTCGTATGAGGTTTGTGGGGCAACACAAAATAAGCACGTGTGCAATAATCGACAACGACGCTCGTCTGGTACTCATTTGTTCCACTGGGTGTGTATTGGTCCTGTGCGGAGCCGCAATCACGGTAGGGACACGATTGGACAAAAAGTCTTGTTCTGTTGTGTTTGCTTTGGGGTGGGTTAGCTTAAAACAATCAATGGAACATTGTCTGATCGTTTTGTCGAATACGGTGTGGATTCAGCCTTCAATAACTCGTGAAGGAGCTGAACAAGGTAAAAAAAAACTTATTTGCCTCATTTATCAAGTCCAACAAAAGCTTGTAGTCCAGACATGGGAGGAAACAAAAGCTTCCTAGATCAAAGGAATTACTGGTATGTACATTCCTCCCACACCATTTCGTAAACGTCTAAATGCATTAAGTTAATTTCTCGCATGCAAAGAATTGTTTCCTGCAAAGAATTCAAAAATAGAACATCTCTCAAAACGTATACGCCGCAGTAGCACAGCAAAACTCATCACACAGATGACTCAGCCTGCAGTCTATTTTTAATTGCCACCGCTTCGTGCTTTTTTGTTTTCGTAAATATTATTGTCCAAGTTGGTCCAGATCACGTCGTTCTGTTTACAAATGCGCGCGCGAGTGATTGAAATTCAAAAATAAAACATCTGCACGGCGCGTATGTCGACTATGTTTCCTTCCATTGCAAGTGCATTGACTTACCAGGTTTGGTGCCGTTGAAGTACGCCATAACGCATCTCAGTACCGCCTGATGGGACACAACTAAGACCTGAGTTTTGGTGAGTAGTCCCTGAATAACACTGTCGACACGCTGCAACAAATCCAAATAGGATTCCCCATGGGGGTAGCGATACTTGAACTTGTCTTGATCACGCCAAGCAAATTCCTGCGGAAATTGTTCCTGAATCTCCTCATATGTCAGTCCTTCACAGATTCCCTGAGAATAAAAGAACGACGTGTCAATGTCCTACAGGAGACGCAAGAGGTTATGAACTTACAGCATTGATTTCATTTAAATCATTTATGGCAGCTCTGGGGCCAGGGATATCCCGAGCAGTGTGGATAGTTCGCTGGAACTCCGACGTCCAAATCTGTGAAAAAATTTCGTCAGCATATCAAATTGAATGAGAATAGTTTGAGGATCATACCAATTGTGGACCCGGAAGGGCTGTTTGATTTTCCTTAAACAAACGCGTCAGGCGTTCGGCATACTTCCAGCCTCGTGGGGATAGATCAGCATCGCCCCCGATTCTTCCGACAACATTGTAATCCGACTCGCCGTGCTAAAAATGAGAAACCACTCCCCGTGAGCACATGATCCATGCATACTTGTCTTTTATAACTTACTCTGCTGAAGTAGAAGAGCTGCTCTCTGATCACTGGATGAGAGAGGACTCCCAAAATCGAAGTCTGCAAGGCTCCCTGTACACCCCGTGCCATCACTGAATGCACATAAAGATTCTCCGAGTTGTTAACAGTGATCAAAGGACTCTCGTCGGGGACACACTTCTCGAATTTCAACGAACACTCACGAAGCTGCAAAGAGACGAGATGAGTTTCACTTAAAAGCGGGGATTTTGCTGAAGTTACCTTCTCAGTGAACACCTTCTTCCAGTCGGTATTCGGATTGGTTGTCCTCTGGAAGTAACGGACCATCTCCTTGATGTTTGATTCCAGACTCTTTTCGTCGCAATCAATTTCAACGATTAAATGGTGATAAATGCGGTCAGAGCAGAAGATCCGAATGAATTGACGAGACTGACGGGTCAAGTGCATGCCATCAATGATCTGGAAGAATAGTTTTGTCAAAGATTGATAATCGATTGAATTGAGAGGGGAGTTGATATACTTACAGCCACATTGTTCCCATCGTGGAACCAGTTGGAAATTTCAGTCAAGGTTTCTGCGGTCGCATTTTGATCCACAGGGAAAACTAGAAAAACAAAGACAAACAATTTGATAAGATTTTGTTGGATTAATTGGACACTTTTTAAAGAAAAAAGAACAGGGAACTAGAGTGATGGACATTATTTAAGAATCTCTCCTTTAGATTCCGATGATTTATCGCAACAAAAGCATTTTTCATGAAGCTCGGTGCTAAAATCTCCACCAATTGCAGGCGGAAAGGACGCTCCACGTGCCTCATCATCACATAAATCTGACCCTTGTATCTAAAGTATTCACAGAACCGAATGGGAAGTCTAATCATTAGAATCTTAAGAGGCGCCATTACGGCGCACTGCATTATCGATAGAAATGTCATCAGGTTGGGTTAATGGCTTCGGCCGAATCTGGAGGTAGAAAGAATTGGAGAAAACAATTCCTTACTTAGTTTGCTCGTGTAGTGTCCTCTCGTTTCGCATAAGTATAATGCGTCGGCATCAGTCAGCTAAATCGCAGTTTTTGCAAGCGCCAATTGGTTACTCAAGAAACAAAAAAAGTCCTGCCTGGCATCACTGTGTGGGTGTGGCGACATGATAGCAGTCTACCACCAGTACCTAATCTAACCTAAACCGTTAGACAAGACATTTTGTTTTGAAAAGGAAAAGTCAACTTTGTTTTAAGACCTGTCACCGAACCTCTGTCGAACACAACGCCATGCGGTTACACTCAAACAACAAAATTAACCGCAAATCGACTGGATGGCACAGTTGGTTAAGTACCTGCCCCAAGTTAGAGGGGTCCCAGGTTCGAATCCCAGTGAAATACAGTTTTGAGTCTGAGTGCTCCAGTAGTATTTCAAAACCCCTCAAAAAAAAATCACAAATCAGTGGTCGGCTGTTAAACTGTTTCTCACTATAAATTGATTCCATAATCAGGAAATGAAAATCTGCTTTCGGAATGCGAGGCCAGAAATGCAAAGTCGAGACTGAGAAGTTAGGACACTGAAGTTGTTGATAAGAACACTTGACCTCTTAAAGACCAAATAACAGACTTGTGTTAAACTTGCACTGGAACAAGATTTAAGCTGTAAAATCCAGCACCTCGCAAATAAGCGAATTCTTTAGAAGCAACAAGCATAACGATCTGCCGTGTCTTAAACTCCCATGAACCACGGATAAGGAAGAACTACTGATCACAGCAGGAATAGATCCGGGCAACACAATCTTCGACGAGAACTTCTTTGTGATGGAAGACCCACGGGAAAAAAGGGAAGTACTGGGCGTGACATTCCAGGAAGTCTATATGGTGAATGATTGTGTTCGCCTGAACCACGACTTGGATTTTACTTAATAAACATTCAGCTTCGAAATGATATACAATGATGGCGATCTGAGAACACTGGCTTTGTCGTATTCAATGATGAAAAAAATCCGAGGTTCATGTCATCGGCGATGAAAAAAATGGCGGCGAAGAGATCTTCCTATATACTGATTAGTTTGACTGAAAAAACGATAACTATATACTCCGACAGCCAAGCGGCTATAAGAGCCATAGCGTCGGATATTCTAAAGTCGAAACTAGTCAAGCTATGCAGACAGAACGTCAACGAAATCTCCAATGTAAACACGGTGACTCTCTGCTGGGTACCGGAACACACAGGAGTTCAAGGAAACGAGAGTGCGGACGTGTTGGCAAAGGAGGGCTCAGAGTTAGATAAATCTCTAGCACTACCTTATGTTAATATGCCGTTAAGTTTCCTAAGGAAGGAAATAGAGGACGAAGCCTTAGAAGGAGCAAATCCGCGATGGCTGAATCTGCACATTGGGTCAACGACGAGAGTCCTATGGCCGGTGTTGAAAAGGAGGAAATCATTATCAAAGATTAGCCTAAGTCTCAAGGATATACGGACGGTGGTGGGAATTCTCACCGGACATTGTCCCAGAGGCACCCATGCCCGAAGGTTAGGTATCCTCACAGCGACTATTGTATAAGTTGCAGGGACGAGGAGGAAATAGAGTCAGTCCGTCACCTGCTATGCGATTATCCAACACTACGGGGAAGGAGACTGCTAACACTAGGCAGTAACTTCTTCGACGAGCTGGAGGATTTGGAAAAAATAGAGCTGAAGTACCTCTTGAGATATATACAACAATCTGGGTGGTTCTAATATGCAGCAAAAGTGTAGGTCTAGGGCACAATGGACCCAACTGTTGGGCTCAGAGAGCCGCGACCCGATCGCAAGGGCACCCTATATCCTACCTACCTACCTACCGACGCTTCGACAGCTCCCCTCAGAAGCTGTTTACATGTCAACTGCCCTGTCCTGTAGAATGCTCTGAATAATGTACATTACCCGGAGAATTGGAAAATGGCAGAAAACCTTCAGCACAGAAACACAGAAACACTGAACACGTCTGTGTGGTTTCTTTTGTTTTTATTTTAAATATGCAAAACGTCTTTTCTATTTATATTTTCTCTTCACAATTATTATTTTGAATATGTCCAAAGCGGGATATGGTCTTGTGACTTCTACGCACGGAACTTCATGGAACTTTGAAATATACGACGTAACCTACGATAACATCAACAAGCATGAACACACCCTTCACAGTAACGGAACCAAATCGACTTGTAGCTAGCGTCTGTAAATAACTTCTAATTCATTTCAACACTCCCAAGCGATGCACGCACAAATAGCGTTCAAACGACATGGCAATCGCCAGTTCCATTGCCCAACACGACCATTCCTCCAGCAATCACATCTAAGACTTCAATCTAATGACCCACCCTTTTTATTGTCAATCAAATTTCCCATGTCAGCACAGAAGTTAGTTTCCCTCGGTTGACTTTTCGTGATTGACACCCAAAAACGCCTCTGCCTTTACGCACCAGAGGTCGTCGAAAAGAAAATCCTTCTCCAACAGCCACAGACACATCCTTTGATTTGTCGTGCGGATATTTTTGTAAAATTTTCTCTCTCGATTTCTAAATTTAGATCGCACGAGAATGGTTCTCAAAACATTCACTCACTCGTTCCCCGCAGTCGATAGGAATTGACAGCAATCACGCGCGCACGCAAGAGACTGAGCGCGTGCCATTTATAGAAATCCTAGGTGCGTCCGTGGGTTAAATGACAGCCAACACGAAAACGCACTTACACTCGGCAAAAAGGTCACTCTAATCTATTAATTTCTATTTTCGCGGCCCCATCTAACGAGTGGGGGGGATAAGGGAAGCAGCAAAAAGATTCTACAAAGGGGACACCCGGGTTTGAACCGGGGACCTCTCGATCTGCAGTCGAATGCTCTACCACTGAGCTATATCCCCATGCATCCCCACCGAGCCAAGAATAGTTCTTCACGCCCGCCGATTGCACTCGCCTTCGATTTGATTCGTCTTCGATTGTTCTTAACGCCAAGTGGCGGTGTGAGCGAAAGTGCGCACAAAAGAAAATGCGATAAGAACTCAAAAATTCTGAACTAAGAACTATGGAGACGAAATGATGTGTGGGGATATAGCTCAGTGGTAGAGCATTCGACTGCAGATCGAGAGGTCCCCGGTTCAAACCCGGGTGTCCCCTTTGTAAATTTTTTTTTCCCATTCGATATTTTTTCCAACTGAGGTTTTATTTTTTACTTACCCTTGGCCATTTCGCCTTTCCAACTCAGATGGCGAGCGATTTTGTGCGCAGCAAATGACTTCCCGCGACATGGTAGTCCAACGATGGTGACCACGAGTGGAGCTCGCAATGGGCATGGTGTCACTGTTTGGAAGTTTTCAACGCCAAGATCTGCAAGAGAAACAAAAGGAAAATTGTTCATTAGTATTTTGTTTGTTTGATGGTGAATTAATGAGTTTTCAAATGCATCGGGGCTAAGGGATATAAGGCCTTTAAGTCGCTAAATACTCGTAAATAGTAACGCTTTCGTCGCTAGTTTGCAGATGAAGGGGTACAATCCATCTTAAGAAACAGGAGATAAGGGCCAAAAATTATGTCGAAACTACGGAACTGTTAAAAGGAATAGGTAAGGGTAAGCAGTGACTCGGACGGTCTACCTGCTAATTTGTTTGTTTCATTAAGCACGGTCGGATTCAAGATCAAGCAGCGTCTTTGACATCACCCGCTCAACTGAATGGGCGCTTCGACTGAACTGCCCCAAAAAACCCTGAGCTGATTACCTGGTTCAGTATCAATCGATATTCGAATCGGCAAAAGGCAGAACATTTTTCATTGTTTCTAAGACCACGTCTAAACCAACAAATTCCTTCAGTGCGACTAGAATTTGTTGACTCTGGGAGAACACTTCTTTCATAACCTTCCAGAAATTTCAAATAAACCTCTTTCAAATCGTTTCCAGGTTTATAAGAACAGTAGTACGATTGGGGGTAAAGCATTATGGTACGGGAAAAAAAGGAATTTTGTTCTCCAACAGGCAGTGGGTCTACAAAGAGAGATGTGACTTCCGCACAGTCTACCCACCTAAAATCTAAAATCACTTTTGGAAAACAATCGTTATACATACAGGGTGCCTCATCTTTTATGTCAGTATGTGACTGTTTGGCCGTATTCCAAGCGACGTGGACGGTCTATCGGCAATATTTTTTCAGTCAATTGCACTTTATATGGAAACAAATGCAAATCATCCTTTAAAATGCCAAAATGTTGAGGGCGGTGATACGATACATGTAAGTTTTCGGCAACACTCTCTTTTACCACTTCAACCAGGTCATTGAAACGTCTTGGGCTTTGATGTACGGCATGTCGACGATTTCCCACTGTCCCGTGCTCAACAAAATTTGGCACCAAGCGACGAACAGTTTTGTCAGATGGTGCTTGTTGACCACAATATTTTCGTCGATATGCACGTTAAGTTAACAGAACTTAGCGACTATTTTCAATGTACAGGGTCACTATGTCAGTGCGTTGATTCGGTGTGAAGCGATTTCTGGTTAAAATTGTACTGAATTCACGTTTCAGAAACACGTCCACTCAAGTCAAACGGTTGATAAATGTCTAAGTTATATGTCTAATGTTTACATACCGATTTAAATTTTAACGTACCCTGTACGTGCGACGACAATTTTCATTCAATGTGTTCCATTAATTTTCTGGTAATAGAACTTCGACTAAGTAAAGTAATAGATGTACTTATTTTTGAAGAAAACTCTAAAATGGCGACGAAGGATTAAAATAACGCTGTCAGTCTGTATGTTCAACTCAACATGGACGATGATAGGCTTGAATTCCGTCCTCCGATCAAGACAATGTACGGGAAAACGATGAAATGAACGAGATTTTATTGGGCGTATGAACAAGTTCGAAGTCAAGCGTATTTTTCAGATGGGTTAAAGAAGTTGGAGCATCGCTGGGTTAAGTGTATCGAGCAAAAAGGAGACTATGTTGAGAAATAAATCGCCACTTTTCCAACATTTTCGTTTTTCTTTTGTAGGCTAAGTACTTATCGGCCCACCCTCGTGCAAGACGTTCGATATGCGAACACTAAAAACGAACTCACCGAGATCATTCATTTCTAAAGAGGTTTTAGACAAAGTGACGTGCTGACGTGTGATCTTTTTGGGAAGATCGTACAAAACCCACTGGTCAGCGCTAGAGTCACGATCTTCCAAAAATCTTTCCAAATTCATATATAATAATAATGGCGGCGCTACGCAAATTTATATGCGAATGGTATTTAAGAAGGTGTCGGCTGGCATTGAAACGAAAGCGGCTAAAATGAGTTTGCTGGTAAACAAGGACAAACAAAACAAAGATTTTGTTGTTTAGTTTTTTAATTTTCAACAGCTCAAGCGTGATTCGCGACATGTGTCAAAGTCATGTTTGACTTTCTCAGTTAGGATTGCCATTTTATCATCCAAAGACTTACACCAGAACAATGTTTACAAATTATTGAATTTTATTGTCAAAGTTCGTGTTCTGCGAAAAATGTTTTCGCGCACTTCGACTATTTTACGGTCGCCATAATTGACCTACTCAGCAACCACTTCAAGCCATAGTGAACAAATTTCGAACCACTTTTACGTTATTGGACATCAAGCCACCTACCCGTATACGTACAATGCGGGTATAACGTGTGTAGAGGAAGTGCTTACAGAGGAAAATATTGCTGCTTTATCCGCCTGTGTTATTGAAGGATCTTGATCTAAAACGTTTCAAAATAGAGCTCATGCAAGAACTGAAGTCAAACGACCTGCCACAGAGTCGAGTTTTCGGTGATCAATAGCCGAGTTCTCTCACGTCGTGGCGATGTTAATTGGCCGCCACGATCATGTGATTTGACACCGTTGTACTTCTTTTTTGGGGATATTTAAAGGAAAAAGTGTACGTCAGTAAGCCAATAATGACTCAAGAACTAAATGATGAGATAATTCGGAACATTAACGGCATTGAATCTCAATTATGTCTCAGAGTCATTGAAAATATGGACCATCGGATAGAGGTATGCCACCGAACCCGAAGCCGCGGCGAGCATTTGGCCGATATTTTGTTTCACACATAATTGTCATAGATCCTTCTATCATAATAAAAAATATTAAGATAATTCTCTGAAAACTTTTTGTTTTATTTACAATTATCATCGTGCGTTTTCGTTGGACCACCCCTTAGGATCGCAATAACCTCCTAACTAACTCTTGCATCAGGAAATTCATGTTTTGTCATTGCTTATTTGAGGGCTGAGACTTGACAACCTTCGGAACGATCACAAGGAATCCTTTGAAATGTTTGTGATATCACAATTGACCCAATTGCCTCCCCCCCCCCGTAACAATCACTTCATCAAACCAAATGAATTTCACAGCAACTATTCTGAATGTAACCGTATTCCGTTCACATTCAATGCCTCGTTAACAAACAGCAGAATTTTTTCCGAATATCCATGCGACTAACTGTACTTTACTAACGAATTCCTTTCTTAAAGATCTTAAATAACCCCATTCCATTCAAAGGTTTCTCAATTACAAACAATTTCCTTCAAAAAGCTCAAGGAACGGTAAATATTCAATAACAGGATTATTTTAATGAGATAGAAAGCCGAACGCTCAGTCCATTACACAAATGACAAGGTATCGTGTGTCGTTATCAGGGATTTCCTTGAATTAAATTCGCCCGCTGATTGATCACCGTGCCTCGTTGCTTCGACAGTCCCACCCACAAAAATCCTTGAGCAACCCAACCCCAAAGCTGGTCGGAAATCAAACAATAAATTGAATCCCAGCAACCGTCTCGCTTCACTGCTGTACACACATCCTCGCTCAATGGGAGGTGTGTCTGGAGGTGTGAATGGCGCAACGGTATTTTCTGCTTTAAAGCACCAAATTTCTCGGTGAAGAATCCTTTAAAGGGATTAACGAACAAATCTCCTCTAGTCTCCATGGAGACTGAAGGAAAAAGCATTTAAATCCTTAACGAAAATACCAGTGCGTTCATGTTGACAATTTAACTGACAAATCATGACATCACTTTGACCAGGGAGATTTGAAGTTGAAATCGCACCCGAGTCATACCCCCGACGGCCGAGGAGGAGTGGAAGGATGTCAAACCAAGGTTTTAGCACTCCCGTCACGTCTCGCAGTGACAGAATGGCGTACAACCACGGCGTCGTTGTAAACAACGAGTGTAAACACCACACGCCTCCAAGATGGAGATACCCTTCAGATGTCCTTTGACTTCACTCTGCCTGCGGTAATCTCTTTCAATTTCAGTGATAAGACAGAATTTTTCTTTACCAGTTGCCTTCGCGTTCTCATCCGCGTCAAGCGTCTTTTCCTTCTTCTCCACCGGTGATTGAGTACTGCTGCTCGGTGCACTGTCCGACATTTTCACAGAGTTTTCGGGCGAAAAACTACGCGAAGAACACCGCCACCAATCAAAATGCACAATTCGTCGTCGCGCGCGCGATTGTTTGTCAATAGAGCCCACAAGGCCACCCCATGAATTCACCCCGGAAAAGGTACCGAAAACCGAGTACAGTCCCTTTGCTCGACGACGCGTAAATCGGCGTAAAGCAGTTGAAGGCTGAGAATGTTTTGCCACTTGACACTTGCAGTAGTGCGTATCGGGGCGCTTCTGTCAAACTGCTCTACTCCATTGTGAATACCGTAACGTGGGTTTCATTGTAATGCAGAGTCCTCGTGTCTCCTCTGCCTGTTTCCGTGTCCCACAAGAGTTTTCTTTGTTTTGATTTGAAATTTCCACACACAGACACTACGCGGCCCCCTTTGGGGGAGAACGGCCAAACGAACGGCAAGGCAACCAGCTAAACCCTCAACAGCGGCGATAAGACTGTCCTATTCAGTCGTGAAAGGTGACGGTTGGTGTATGGCTCGAAACGCGGCCAACAAGAAGTAAGTGAAAAGCTCACCTCGCTCCCTCTCTCTCTATCCCTCTGGTGGCATTTGTTGCGTATACACACGATTTTCTTGGCGTTTTCCTTTTTTTTTTTTTGCGGAAAACCCAATTTTTTTGGCGACAGTGAGGCGAAGACGGTGTGGTGCGACACATGCGGGTGGTTCAAGCTCGACGGCTGCTGGCAAACGGGAAGGAAATCGGTGGAAAACATTGCACATTGGCGCGCGCTTGAGGTGTTGAACTTTTCATTTCATTTGCAAAGTTATGACGGGCAATCTATTGTCGTGATGGTTGAGTGCAAGAGCAGAGAGGAGTCATCACGAACGCGGTAGCAAGACAAAGAGGCGAACGAACTTTGGAGCGTGCGCTGAATTTGTTTGTGTTTTTTTTTGCTCTCGGCTAACTGTGTGTTTTATGGGGGAAACTTTTGGGCAGAAGCTTTTCTTTTATTTTGCGAATGACGCTGAAAGGAGAAAATCCGCTTGAGTAATTGAAAACCAGGGAAATTCGTGAAAACACAAGAAGACAAGGAATTCATTAAGTTCCGGAAAATATGTGAGTAGTCCGCCGAACTTTTGTAGTATAAAATTAGGCGAAAAAATAAAAACATTTCTGTGAGGTGAGGCATTGCCAGAGGTTACAAATATTTGAATTGTGCGTTTTGAAATCGGTTTATTTTTGTTTTTAAGCGTCGTATGAATATGTGTTTTAAGCGGATGACGCTACATAAATTATTTTATTTTTTGTATTTTTTTGCTACTGTATTGTCACAAGGAAGATGGAAAAACGGACAAAGTTTTTACTTCACTTTTCTCTACGTCTGTTTCCTAACAGTGTAGAATCATGCGTTCTCACAACCGAGACGATGGATCTGATTGATTAAAAAAAGTTCAGGGTATAATTTGAGAAACCGATGTTGGGATATTCTTTTTAATACCGTTGATTTGTAATCAGTGTACGAGACGTGTAGACCCCTTGATTGCTTCCCAGTCATCTGGATTTTTTTTTCGGAGGTTTTTGTAACTCTACACTGGAGCACTCGGACTCAAAAACTGGTCCATTGTACTACCAGGCAGCAACCTACTGTGATGAGGAGCCTTTCGCTTGCTCAAAGACTGACACCCGCTCCCAGACGCACACCCTGGTGAACATGCGCTAGCTTGGCTGCTCTCACAAAGTTTGCTATGCTTACGCATCCAGCCAATTCATCCGATTAGCCACCAACCCACAGTTCCATAGGAGTTGGATACCCAGTCTCCTTGAGGGTTGCTCGATGCACAGGTTGTTCGGAGTGGGATGTTAGACTAGAAGAAGCTAAGATATAACAAATTTACATTTTATTGCGCATCTCTAGCTCTGGGGTGTAAACATTATTATTACACAAATACAAGCGCATTTAAACTACAACACATCTTGGCAATGTTTAACGAAAACAATAAACGATGTCGATGTTTGACAGTTTTGCCGTCGATATATCGGTTATCAAAACAGCGATGTTAACATCGATTTTTATGAACAAAAAAATGAACGTTTGCATCCCTACGTGCAAACCGTGCAATTAAGGAGATTGTGGAGGTGCTATTGAAAGAATAAGATCGGACAGTTGCCTGCCGTGACGTAGATTACTGCGCACTAGATTTGCAGTCGCGAAATCGACGGATAAAGTTCCGCAAAGATGTCACCCTCGACTTGGGTGACGTTTTAAAAGTGAAATTCCAAATCTGTTTCTAACGCAAACGACCAGAAAGGTCTAAAAGCCCATTGAAATACGAATACTTCGTTTTGTCACCGTTTTCCAAGCTAAAATCAAAGCAACTTTACAAACCAAAGTCAAAGTCAAACACTGAAGGAATTCGCCGACGAGATTTTGCCAGAGATCTTCGCCTCCAAATATCCATTAAAAGGTTACTTTCAACTTATTTTGCCATTGGATTAAGTTTTCCTTTTGAAACAAAACTCTGCCAAAAGTTTTTAAGTTCCCGTCACACCCACAAATTGAGTGCTAGAATTCCAAAAATTCCTTTCCCATCGCCCCATGCAATTAGAGAACTTAATCCAAGCCTTAATGGATACTAATGAAACCTAATAAAATCCACAGAAACCATCTGCAAAAGTGTGTCAGTTGCGGTAGGAAAGGCAAATAAGCGCGCGTAGCCCCATTTTTGCACATTAGTTTCCAACTTTCCGACGATGACGACGCCGATTTCCTGCTGAATAAAGGAAATGACTGGAAACACTTTATCATTACCCCCTTCAGCTTTGAACACTGGTTTTTGTTGGCCTTCCGACGGAAAAGAAATAGACATACAAACAGAAACCAAAAGCCTTTTGCCAATCGAGCCAATACTTGACCCACACTCTCTTCCGATCGCCACCCAAGTCACCAATTATTCTTGTAAATCCGAAAGTCCCCATCATTGACTGGAGTACACTTTTACTTTCAGCCAATAGAGCCACACACACACAGGCAAAGCGAAGCTTAGCTAGACTAAGAGTCTCAAGCTGCGGAGATTATCAATTTAGATTCAGGGAAATTGCATTAATTTTCTATTGTATCTCCGATGGCGAAGAGATACAGGGAATCTGTGTTTGCTCAGCCGGACATTGCCATTGAATTCAGTCGCACAGAGTGCTTGTGTGTGTGGAGTAGAGTGAATCTCCGAAATTTCCATTAAGCGATGATGGAGCACAAATTTTCCAGCCAGAAGCCGGCTGCGATCGAGATGCTGGAAGCCGACTCTTCTTGACTCAAAACTCACTTCGCTCTTCACACATGTGGGCACACAAATGCTCGCCGTGTTGTTTTGCTGTCAGAAGCATCTACGCGATGCATCGATATCCGGCGTCGCCGCGCAGCACGAATCTTGAAAACGATTTGAACTTGAGTACCATATCAGTGCACAACTTTCCCCTTCACATTCACCGGGGAGGTATTCTTTTTCACTTGTCTTTGGCCTGATGCTCTCCTCGGCTCGTACTTATCTCAGTTGTGAGAAAATGCGACAAAAAGGAAGGAAAATGGAGCGTCGAACGAGAGTTTGGACATGGAAATCAAAGCTATAGACAGGTGGGAGTCGCACAAGGGGACTACTGACTGCGCTAGGTGAGCATTCGATGGTTGGTCTGCGCGGAGGAACTGGTTGAGAAATCGGAAGTGTGTTGGTCAAGTGGATTTGTTTCTTTTTTTCCGTTTTCAAATGGATTTGCAGTGAAATTCGTGGCAAGAAAGAAACAAGAAATTACAACAAATACTCGGTTTTAACGGCTTAAAATGTGTGCTTGTCGTCGGGATTGTCTGTTTAACAAGGCAGTTAGTTGAATTGGTTAAGTGTTGCCTGGTGTTGAGGACTGAATGGTTCGTTATTTTAAACATGTAAGGCTGTTAATCAGGTTGACTTTATGAACACATCCGACAAATCGATGCGTTTTAAGTTAACTGCTGTCCATTTGCACAGTTTGCAGCGTTTCTTTGTCAGTTAACTTTGTGGGATAAATAAGGCTGACAAGCCTTGTTAATTATCCTTGTTTTGGAGGCGATAATTACGGTAAAATTATTTCATCCGAAATGCTCAGATAGTCGATTTATCCGGATTATTGATTGATTTTAACGAAAAACGCATTTTTTGTCAGATCTGAATGGGCGTCCATGTGTTTCGGATACTAAAGGTTTAGCTGGATAATAGGATGTCTAAACAGAATGTCGGATATTAGAATTTGAAGTTCCGGATAAAAGAGTTTGACTTAGAGCACATGTTATGGCTTCCAAGAGTAGCGGCAGTAAGAAATAAACAGCTTCCTTTCGGCGATCTCTGTGGCCTTGGTGTGAAATGTTAGCTCTTGCTTTATCCGGCTTTATCCGTATGTAAAAAACACTCGTGCAGACCTATCATCTAATCTCCTATGATCTACACATGCTTGCTTGAATGAATAAATCCAATTCGCGCCCGATTGCCGCGTCGATTTAATCGCTGCTGTATCTAATCGAGAGTGATTCTCTAGGGTTTTGCATAGAAATATGGTTCTGTGTGTTATATCCGATAAACCAGCTGAGATTTGCCTATGAAGACATGTTCTAGACTTATTTTTTAACCAAATCAATGGAGATCATAGGTAAACGCTGGTAGACAAATGGAAAACACCTTCGTACACCTCTAGGAAGAAAGAGAAGAAATACATGTCGGTAAAGCAGAGCAAATAGAAGCAGTGACACTTCAGTGGTTAAAGTAGAGAACATTGAATTCTCAATCGAACTTCATTACCGACTGTAGGCAGACTATGATGACAACTCAGAACGGTAATAAATAAAGACTGAGTTATTAGGCATTCCCACCAACTCACCAACTGTAAAAACCCAAAGTGAAGCAAGATTTAATGTCCTTTTCAATCTGAAGCAACAGAACGTTAATGCACTCGCAACTTACACCACTCCCCCACGTTCACCACGCCAACCTTGACCACATTCAACCAGCTCTAATTCAAAACAAATTACCTCTCCTAATCTTCGCTGTTGAATCACACAACTCCCAGTCCTTGAGGTCTATCTAAATCCGCTGACAAAGACATAATGAATTATCTCACATTTCAGTGTAATTAAGCATCAAACCCACACACAGTCTCTGCATCCATCATCATAATAATAATTGTTACAGATTTCCCAAAGCCCCGAGCCCACAATCACGTCTCACCACAGCCCAGTAGTCGAGACCGTCTGCGAAATAATGCAGCAATCGCCTCCCCAAATGAGACTCGAAAAACGCAATTTCACACGCCTAGCCACTGGCACTTACCAATTCCGAGTCTGGCAGTCGGAGCACGTGAAAATGTTTTCAATTAAAAATAGCTTCTGTTTCGAGACCAAGCCGAGGTCACACTTGGCAACACGTTGCCCAAATCCAAACCCTAGCTCATTTACTCACGCCGCAGAGGTGTACATACATGACGTATGGGGGTCTGTGAACACATCCTGATTCCCTCACTAGCCCGCCTCATTTCTCATTCACACGGTGGAGTACATTCCGACGAGATTATCCGCGAATTAAAAACCAAATGAGACTAGACTCGGTTTCGATTCTAGCCGCGAACTCCGAAGGTACTGTTTGAAATTCACTTTTATTCACTTTTATCCAACAGGTTCGCTTTGCGGAAGCCATTTGCGAGCGTGTCATGAACCAGACGAGCTGGCTTTTGGACTTTGTTTTCTGAAAGGAATCAAGAAATGGGTTAACGAGATGAGAGGTGATGATTCGGACTGAGCGGGTAATTGTGCGTCCATTCGTACTGATGGACGCAATAAAGACTTATCAGATCGGTGTTGGCTTAAATGGTCTGTCTAATTAGTTTTGTGTTTTGTGAATTTGGCCGAACAACGGTGCGGGGGTATCCACCTTTGGAATCGGAACTAAGGCGGGAAGATTGCGGAAATGGTAAAACTGAGAGAGGGACTGTACGTAAGGGTGTTTTCATAATTCGGCGCGTCAAGTTGTAAAAGGTTTTTGGTGATTTGTTGGTCAGTAACACTGAATTGTTACGAGGGAATATTCGAGGTTTGATAGACTAGTTTTAAGGGCAATAATGGGTTATCAAGTTTGGTTAGGTGGGGAGTTCAGGAGTCTTTGGTTGGGGGACCTTCTGAAGTCAAGCTTAATTCCATTTTAAAGCAGAAATGTTACTGACCGTTGAATGAAAACCGGAAACAAACTGAACTGCTTCTCGGGGAGTGTTCATCAGTCAAGGCCACTCACGAGAGTAAGGCCAGGAAGTTTCTCAGGCTCCAATGAACTGATGGAAGATCTGATATTTCATTCTTTCTTGAACAACAGCGTCGCTTCATGGCCACAAGAGTAGAAACGTGTGCATGTGGAAAATGTCCACGCATCCGAATGAACAATGATCTATTTGTTAGACAGCTTTAAAGCTATTAATGATATGAACAGACTGTAAGAAAAATGCTTGAACGTAAAATGAAGGTAGTTTCTGTATGAATGAGTCATTTTTTGGTTGGTCAGTGAAAAGTGTTTTCCGGATGTCAGAGCTAGTTCGGAACATCATTCAAATAAGCTAAGAAGTTTAAGCATCTCGGCTTCTTTTTCACAACCGATGAGAAGAGCAATGCTCAGTTTTCCCTTAGGAATGGGCAAGTTGAATCAATTGGTATACCAGACGTCAGAGAGACTAAACTGGTTGTCATAGTCAGATTAGCGGTGATAGGGGAGCTTGGTGCGTTTGTTGGGCAGAAAGCCAAAATCTCCTACACCAAATAGATTGTTTGATGAATTGGCAGCAAATTACGAAAGCTGTTGAGAGGATCTTGTTGGACCTCGACTCCTTCACTGATTGAATTGCCGTCTAAATGGCAAGGCCGAACTTATAGACAGAAATATTTCTATTGTGTCAACAAGAAAGTTCAACAGTTGATGGGTTGGGTAACTTACGGTTTAACAAAATTTTCGAAAACTTACCTGAAAAGTAAAAGAAAAGAATTGGATTAGTGACAGCGAAAATAAATAGTAACTTTGAATGCATAAAGAAAGCAATCTAATTAAAAGTTCTCAACGATTTTTAGACAACTTATGAATTTTGGCAGCTTTTGAATATTTTCTGTAGCAAATTCCCGTGTGTTCGGAGATTTGGAAGTTGGGATTTCGTGAGCATCAATTGTGAAAAGATTACTTCAAAAATGCAAGGAGACTTGAGCAGTTGGTGATCTTTGACACTCTGGTCGTCTTTTAACAAGCAGTTCGACACAAAAAACCATTGTTTTTGTATTGCACATTGTTCATGAACATCAATTCAGCAATGTTGTCAAAAATTGAGGATTTCGAAAAGATCTCTACAGCGAAAAGATTCATGCATTTCATGCATGCCCCAAGAACTGAAGATTGCTGACCACGGACAACAAAGATAGTTTGTTGAATATAACGGTTTCAGAATACCAAGTACAGCCTTAGCCAAATGTATTAGGCACCCTTATCGTTTTGTCTTTGCTGCCAAATCACTTATCGGAAGTAATTTGTTTGAATTTTATGGTTTTTGGCGCCACTATCTGAGGTTGTATACGATTTTTATTTTTCCCTCTCATTTCATTAATTTTTTTGCTTTTTAAAGATATAACAAATTTTAAAGGGTGCCTGATACATTTGGCCAATGCTGTAGATTCTGATTTTTCAAACAAAATTATCTTCAGCGGAAGTTGTTTTCAGCAATTCAAAAAGGAATATGTTTGTTTTTGAAAACAGACTACTCAGCGAATACTCAGAATACGAACTCGATCACTTGCTCAATAATAATAATAATAATAATGGCGGCGCTACAGTCCGAGGTGGACGTGGGCCTAGCTTCTCAGCAAACACTCGTGTTGTGCGTGCTTCTATTCTCTCACGAGTGGAGGGGACCTACTGTTTAATGCCGACTCCGAACGGCGAGATTGAGAAGCTTTTTCTACACAGTTACACTCCTAGAGCATTGTGAGTGACTCGAAAGAGGTGGAGCCGTGAAAAAATGTTAGGTGTTTTTTTCTGGAATCGAACCGAGAACATCGAGCATAGGAATCGACGCACCTACCCACTACGCCACGGCGCTCACACTTGCCACTCATTTGCTCAATACCGTCATATAAATTGACGCGCTTTTTTTCTTGTTGTTTCAGAATAACATTTTTATTCTTCCCCTGCCGCCTGGAATGTTCTCCTTTCAGGAGAATTGCCTCAGTGGACACACATCACCCACCCTTTCTCCTCAGCCGTCACTAAGATCATACAAGTTCCCATCTTATAATCAAGATGCAGCGTACCCAGGATTTCGGCCAGGCCAGGGTTTCGGAGCTTCTGTCTTCATACAAGTTTTACTATCATTTCAATCCGCAAAACCATGGACATTATTCAAGGTGGATGAGGAGATTCTTGCTCGCTTCGAGGGGAAAGTCCTTCAGATTATCTTCGGTTCTGTATGCACTGATGGTATTTTTAGGAGACTGAACGACGAACTTTACGGACTATACAGCGACATCGATCTGGTCAAACGAATATGGAGCAAATGGACACCAATGCTGCGGCTCGGAAAGACTTCGACTCCAACCCCGAGGGACAATGCGTAACTGGCGGCAAATACCAAATATCAACAAGACCGTGCTGGATGGAGAAGCTTTATGAATGCGGCTCAGGTCCATACGGGACTGTAAAGGCATACGAGGAAGAAGATGAAGAAGGGGCATTTTTTAAGTCTTCCATTGTACTCTTGTGGGCGCCGTGTCGTAGTGGATAAGTGCGTCGACTCCTACGCTCCATGTTCTCGGTTCGATTCCAGAAAAAAAAACACCTAACATTTTTTCACGGCTCCACCTCTTGCGATTCGCTGACAATGCTCAAAGAGTATAACTGTCTAGAAAACGTTTCTCAATCCCACCGTTCGGAGTCGGCATTAAACTGTAGGTCCCCTCCAGTCGTGAGAGAACAATAGCACGCACAGCACGAGTGGTTACTGAGAAGCTAGGCTCAGGTCCACCTCGGACTGTAGCGCCGCCATTATTATTATTATTATTATTATTATTGTACTCTCGTAATATTGCATTGATTCCATCTGGAGGGCTCTGCCAAAATAATTGCTTTAAATTTTATCCGGTGCTCTGAGAGTACGAATTGAAAAGAATAAATGACATTGTTGGTTGAGGTCCGGGGCCATCCCAGACTGTAGCGCCACAAGAAAAATAAGAACAATGACTTTCTCAAGACAGGTTATTTGTAGTTTGTTCTAACACGAAGAACCTCGAACCCTTGCTGGTGAATCGTTTCGTGTGATTCTGTTAAACCGTTTCTAAACTTGTCTGGCTGAATAAAAAAACAATTGAAATAAAGAGCTTTCCGACAATAACACAAGGCTATGTGTTCTTTTAACCAAAACCTGATTTTCAAGGGCAACAATTTCGATTCATTACAAATTAGAAGATTAGGCTTCTGAATTATCGTGATGCCGCTACCAATTGGTCATTGACTTTGGATTCAGCAGAATCCGTCTCATCGCTAGAGAATTTTGTGATAGTACTTGATGATTGTGGTCTGTTGTAGGAAAAGTCGTCATGAACACGTCTCATAGCGTCACGAGGGCTATGGAGAGCCTTTGGAGACCTTGTAGACTTGATGGTTGTAGCGTTTTGTAAGTTGTTGCCATGACGCATGTTAGTGGAGTCAAAGGAAATGGTAAGAATAGCTTTGATGTGTTTTAAGTGATTGTGCTGACATTTGTCCAAGACTGTATTTACCGTCTAGTCAACATCAGTTTATGTCTTAATGGACCAGGTTCCGTTAAGGTAATATCGGGGTTAAAGGTAGGCCTAAACGACGAACATGCTCGCCGCATTTTCGTCGTGTATGGGCTGGTTCGCGAGCCGCTCGCTGTTGGTGAAACATTTCGATTTTGTCGTGTTCGTTGGCTTTGATGTTCGCCGTGTAGGACCATGTTCGCGAGCAAACCTCATTTTTGCTGTGAACGTCGCCGAGTGCATATCGCGGATTAAGCACAATGTCAACAGTCAGCCATGATTTTATCGAGGAATTCATCACTAGCGCTTCCCTATCACACATGTTGAAGGTTTGAAGAAACAACACGAAACGTGTAGGGGATAACGCAAACGAGCAAGTTCGGCGAGCATGTTCGTCGTTTAGGGCTACCTTTATGAAGAACTGAAGTTTTCTTGAATGTTGTCTAATCTAGAATTTTGACGCTTTTTACTGTTGTTCCAGTCTACAGTCCGAGGTGGACCTACATACTCAGCAACCAGTCGTGTTGTGCATGCTATTGTTTCTTAATGCCGACTCCGAACGGCGAGATTGAGAAGCTTTTTCTAGACAGTTATACTCTTTGAGCATTGTCAGTGACTCGAAAGAGGTGAAGCCGTGAAAAAATGTTTGATTTTTTTTTGAGATTCGAACCGACGACCTCGAGCCTAGGAGTCAACGCACCTACCCACTACGCCACGGCTCCCACACGGATCGCCTACACTTGTGCAAAAAAGTCTTCTAATAGCCTCAACAAAAATGAACACAAGCGTTCTCTAGGATCGTCTACACTCGTGCAAACAAGTTTTTTGACAACCAGGGTAGAAAAAATAACAGAAGGGTTTCCTAAAATTGTGTACAGTTGCGCGAAAAAGTTGTCTGACAACCAGTCAACAAAAAGAAGACGAGCATTTCTTAGGATTGTATAGATTGTATTGATTGTATGGCAGTCAACTAAAAAGAAGACAAGCGTCGTCTAGAACTGTCTACAATTGTGCAACAAGTCAAGCTATCCCGAGCTTCATTAACTCATGCCTGAAAAATCAGGATCAATGACTTTTTGAATATATCTTTCGACTGAATGCCTTTCAATTCAAGTGGAAAGATGACGGAAATAACAAAAGAAACAAGAACTTCGCCAAGAATGCCTTCGAATCCAATCTAGCACGAGCTGTAGTAGAATTCATTTGGTGCACGTGCACAACAAACTTTTTAACGACTGTTTTGATTTGAAATTTCAGTTGCCAAATACACAAACTCAAGCCACATAAACAAGCAAATTATGCGACTGAATTATGTTCCACCGAGACTGAACGGATTGCGGTGATTCTCCCAGCATTCATTCGAAAAACTAGAGTTTTTTTTGAAAAGCCTTAAAATATATTTAATTCTGTCAAATCTCTAACTTAGAGGCCACAGCAACCGCTTCGACTTGTTCCATTATTTATAAAGGAAGGAAACAGCAAATTCATTCGAGTCCACTTATCGGCCACAAACAAAAACTTAAGTGCCAAAAATGATTAAGTCCCAAGAAATCCAGTTCTGACACTGAGGCTTAAGAAAAACCCGCTCGTCGCAAGTCACACACCTACTTCTTTGGTTACATCACAAATGCCAAAAGTTAAACTTTGATTTTCCATATTCCGTTGACACTTTCGAAGAAGCGAAAATTATCATAGTCAAAAACCGAGAGCGAAAAGTGCAGAATTAACATATTTCGGGCTGGGAAATATTACCTGCTTCTCCGTAAGACTGCATCTTCAAAACGCCCGACACGTCTTTGTTTCAAGCCGAACCGAAGGCACTCGAGAACATTGCAGGGTGTGGGGGATAAACTCCGATAAGATATTCGAATTAAGTTAAGATGCCAGCAATTAGCGGCGGTTTTTCTTTCGTACGCTTGACCTTTTTACATTCGGAGCTTCAACAAAGAGCTTCAATACAAACAAATCCGACGCCACTTGCACAGGCGCACGACTTTAAGCAAAACAGAGAAAAACCAAACCGCGCGAAAGGAGTTAATTCAACTAACAAACTCGTCGGACGCGCGACGAACAAAAAAAACACAAAAAAGTCACACCATGCGAAAACCATCTTCTCAAGTCGCGCCAAACTCAAATCGCGTCCCAGCTCAAGCCCAAGACGATATCTCACTCAATTCCGGAGTGAGACTGCAGCGGCAAGCGACGAGACGTGCATGTAAATGGGAACCAGAGAACACTCAGCGAGAGGCGAAACCTCAAAGCAAAGACCTTCTAAGCCGCAGCAAACCGCCGCCAAAGCCGAAGATGAGAATGAACACAGAGGAGCGCAGACATAAAGAAGAAACAGACAAATCCACTCCGCACACGGATTTTCGTGAGTTAAAAGTGAAAAACAAAAAAAAAAGTGTACACACAGCACACACAACAATCCGCTGGCGGGTGAGCACCTCAGTTGCGCTTTAAGACGAACCCAAGACTTCAGACAGAGTTAAGACAGTCTCGCTGGCGGTCGCATTGCTTCGAAATCTCTCTCAACGAGTTACGAGCTCCATCCAGATAAAAAGATACGCGCGCACTCGCCTACATAGCTCACCGTGTACAGATATACCCTGCGGTGATCTCGGTTTGTATTCTCTTTCCTTCAATCAAATCGAATCGGTCAAGTCCATCCCAGTCCGGTCGTCCTAACACAAATTGTCATCGCGAATTAAATTGTGACCTGTTCCATTCCCCAGATACAAGTGCATCTGAGAAGTAAATTCAGTGGTGGAAAAAAAGTGGAAATTTGTTTTGATCGTTAAACTGTGCACGCTGGTGGTTTCAGCAAATGTATCTAGAGAATTATTCAAATTGATCCAGCTCAGATTCGTTCGCCTCAAAGATAAAGGTAAAGTTATATTTAAAACCCCCTCCTCTGTGTGCTTGAATGGATATTAAAATTCTTGGCTGAAGGTGAAAGTGAATCGATGCATAAAATGGAGGATTTTCCTTCGTGACTCTATGAAACGAAGACGCAATCGGATCTATTCGTCGGATTTGCAATCGATTTGTGTTGGCCGACTTCACTGACTCGTCGACTTACTGCTGATATTTATAGAGCTGAAGTCAAGTTTGAAGCATGATTTGTCTCAAGAACAATGCGGTGACGCTTTATTTGGCCAACTAAGTGGGCTGTGTCGAGTGCATCTGAATATGGATGGTCTCAGGATGCCTGAATAAATTTCTAAGTTCTTGTGAACTAGATAATCAGTCGATCTTCTGAGATAATAAGTGGGCTCTTATTTGAAATTTCCACTGAACTTGACAGGCAGAGATCGACTTATAAGGTGGCAGAGAGATTGTGCGTGAAGTTTAAGAGTTTCATTGAGTCTGCGAATCGATGCTGCGGCACCGGAGTGACACAAACTGGGTGCGCGCTTTCAATTGGTTTCAAGTTCAAACTGATTTTCTATCGAATGGTGCATTTTTTGAGTCACGTACTGCTTTAGTTTAGTTTAAGTTGATGAATTCTGGGGAAACTCTCTGAAAACAAACCAAAATGACGTTACCTCTCCAAAGGACGTCAAATATTAGTGGAAATTCACTGATAGATGAGTGCAGTCAACTTTAATGTAGTGTAACATAAGAGAGCTCATTCAGGATTTTGGAAAAAACACGTTATATTTAAGACCGCTTATGGAATTGTTAAGCTGCGCAATTTCAGAACTACTCTTTCTTCTTCTGTTGAATTTCCAAGAGATTGTTGGGTAATTGGAGGATCTTTCAGTCCTTCTTCTTTTCTTTCTATTTTTTTTTCGGAGTATTTTTGAAACACTACTGGAGCACTCAGACTCAAAACTGGCCCATGTACTGCCAGGTAGCAACCTACTCCAGTGCCGTTAATTTGATCCCAACGGCAAATGGTGACTGGACCAGATTCGATTTCACTGGGATTCGAACCTGGGACCCCTTTAACTTGGGGTAGGCACTTAAAAAACTGCGCCATCCAGTCGTCTTTCTTTCTATTAGGGCGCAAGGATATTTGAAGTGTGGTGTGTTTTGTTTCAAAAATGATTACAGATCGCGGTTAAAACAGTTTCAGAGGAAATAGCTTGGTTTTCAGATGCACGGCGTTTTTTAAGGTTTCGTTCTGAAAAACGGAATCTTAATTTCGGTGTGTCCATCTGTCCATCGGTCTGTCACTAATTTTTTTAAATTTTAATTCAAAATCTAGTTCATTTTTGTGTGAAGCGTCCCTCCTTTCTTTGAAATACTTTCAATATCCACTTACACTTCGAACACAAAAAAGAATGCCGATTCTTCTTCGATTAGCACTACCGTTCGGGGTTAACCAAAATCTTAACCAAAATAACATTTGTATTAGTCAATGTTTGTCGCGTTCATTTTTCATCTCGGTATTCCCTAAAAATATTTTTCTGAGTATGGACGAGAATCGAACGAAATGTTTTCGAAAAAAATCTGTCTGGCTACATTTACGCTCATATTGTCAAGTGTCAGAGCAAGTAATTTGTGCAGAAGAACACCGACTTTTGGGTAAAAAGACTTTCAGTTACTTTAAGATTGACATAAACTCTGAAGTGTGCGAAACCTCCACCTTGTACTAAGTTTTTCATTGCAACGATGTGAGTCCGAAATTGTCTGTACAAAATTTGTCAGCTGACACCATTTTCCGCTAAGATGATTGAAATGTCTTTAAATTTGTGAGGGCAATCTTAATCACAGTCATTCTTCACTGCATACGAGTCGAAGAATCTTCGGCCGAGACTATAATCTGCAGGCAGCAACACCTACCTAGTTAAACCTCATATTCGGCCTGTTTCGCTTACACGAAAAAGACCAAAATTCAATTTCGCCAAATCAGAGTATTGTCGCTGGAAATAGGCTGTCATCAAACAATTGGAGTAAACCTTTGGGTAAGAAGTCCCCAAGTTTTCTAAACCTTTTAAAAATGGTGCTATAGTGTACAGCCTTGGCCAAATGTATTAGGCAAATGACTTATCGGAAGTAAATAGTTTGAATTTCATGGTTTACGGCGACACTATCTGAGGTTGTAAACGATTTTTAATTTTTCCTCTCATTTCATTAATTGTTTTGAAGTTATAACGAATCTTAAAGCGTGCCTAATACATTTGGCCAAGGCTTTGAAATCTGAGAGGAGGTAACATTCCTTGAGACCTAAAAATATCTGCTTGGCATTCTATGCGAGTCAAATATGTGTCATTGTCAAGCTAAATGATATATATTTTAGGCCAACACAACAAAATTTGAACGTAAACCGACTTTATTCGAAAAATTGGTCATAAAATTCAGATTTGTAAGCATCCATTTGCAGTATATTCTGCGTAAATGACTTTAAATGGTTTTTAATTGAAGAAAAAAGTTCTTCAGTTGATAGTTCAAAAATGTAAGTATATATATATTTATGTCAAACGGAGCAGAAAAATTTGTTTGGTAAAGTGCGAAATACGCCTTACGGTCATTGAACCACTTTACCGACTTTAAGATTGTGTCAAAATCCTACGGTTTAACTTGTCCTAGGATTTATTTCCATTTGTTAGGGAAATTCTTCTCTTCAATCAAGCTGGACAATTATGAGAAGAATATTAAATAAGCAGGTAGGTAGGTTGAAGTGGCGGTTCAGATTTGAAACCTGAATTAGCACTAGGTGTCGATTTGTTACGACTCTCTTGTCTGGTTTACATGGTTTCTGTCTGGAACTATCCAGCTCCAGAAATCACACTTTGTCACTATGATTGACAGATCGATTTAGAAGTTGTAGTTGCACTATCAAAAGTGAATTCCCTTTTCATAGTTTCGAATGTATTCACAAAAACGTGGAATTATTGAAGAGTTTTGAAAAAATCCAGACGGGCATAAAATCCCAGGACCTTAAGTTAGGTTAAAGTGCGTTAAAAGTGCACTTAGACTTGAGTTGATCCACTACCATTCATCCCTGGTATTTTGTCTGTGTAATATTTGAAGTGGTAATAAGATTCAGTTGTGGGTTCCGTGGCGCTGTGGCTAAGTGTGGGGACCCTTCCGCTCAGAGTCTAGGCTCGATTCCCAATAAAACACATTTCTTATTTTCAAGGCTTCACCTCTTTCGAGTCATTCGAGCTCACAGTTTGTATTGAAAGAGCTTCTCAAAAATGCATCCTACGGAGTCAGCATAAAATTGTAAGTCTCTTCCAGTCGTGGGACAACAGAGAACGCACAACACGGGTAGTTGATTCAGACGACACATCGCGCTGTAAGACAGTGCTGCCAGTTTAGGGTAAATTTACCTTTTATAAATTCCGAATTTGCGAAAAAATGTGCATCTCAAATTTTGTTAAAATTTTTTGTAAGTGGTAAATTTTGAGTGAAATGGTAAGTTTTCTTCTCCAATACTGGCAGCACTGCTGTAAGGCCACAATATTATTTTTTTATTAACAAGTTTTCGTTCATCTCCCGATGAAATGATGAAACAGTTCAGCGTCCCCTTGTAAAGAGTAATAGAGACATTCCACGCGATTTTAAACCAGACTAACCTTCCAGCCAGCCGCCACACGGCCTCTATTAACAAAATATGACGACGTGGGAATTGTTGCTTCTAGAAGTTCCAATTCGAAAGACAAATAATAGATCGATGACCGGCAGCAATGTGCCACACCTTGGGAATGATCTAGACAAAACTAGATCCAAACTGCTTCAAAAGTTTGCTCTCTCAAAAGATTGAAAATTGATTTAATGCTAGATGTTACGACAAGTCTTTGCCTTTTAGTTACACATGCCAGACGAATAGGATTCTCCTTAAATTACTTCTACAGGAACGTAGATTACTTCTACAGAACAAAGGTCCTCCATCCTCTAAATACTTGTCCGATTCTTGCAAGACGTCTGAACTTGGTAATCTACCCTTTAAACCGTTTCTGAAACCATGGCTAGATATCCATAAAAACTCTACTCCGCTCTATCACGAGTGGTTAAGTGAATGAACTCTTCCTATATCCACGGGAATCGTTCTTGGCCTAAGTGCGGTGAAAGGAAAGCCACCTACTATATAGAAAGCCAAGCTATACCCTAACGACCAAAAACATCCTTGACTGCTGTAGAAGATGTCGTTAATACACGGTTGGCATAAGCAGACCGATGAACTCCCGGTTTTATGAACTCGTAAATGCAACTAACTCTTAATTATATATTCCGATTTATTTATTTTCAATAGACCCCCTGCTTGAGCTTGTTTAGAGCCCAGGTTCGTTCTAAAAAATTAACTACCCTCGTCTGTTACTGAAAACCGGGTGCAATAAACTCTTTCGCTAAAAAAAAAAAACATTTAAATTTTGGTAAGACCATGAGGGTATTACCCTTGATTAAAATTCCATAAAACAACGCAGTAGCCCTCGTCAAATTTCACAAAGGCGTAGATGATGTACCGTTAGAGTCATTTACCTCTTGTTAACTTGTTCAAATATTCAAATTGAAACAACTATCATAAATTATTGTTCGAACCCACCCATCTATATTCATGCCCATTTCAGGGCTGAAAATCGATTCCAATAAAGATCACCTCTCAAATTACAGCGGTCAGTGACAGGCGAAATAGAACAGAACTGTCTCTTTCGCCATAAATCTATTTACAAATCAAATTCAAAAATTTGACATAACTTTGCACGTTCCAAGAAAACGATGTGGTCACAGAGAACTGGATTCCTCACCAAAACAAGGCATTCATTCTGAAAAGGTTCATCGATTGTGCTTATTAATTTCTCATTTAGATTTGCGATATTTTCAGTGAATACATTTTGGAGTGGAATTAATTACGTCAATCTTTTTTTTTTTATTGAACACATCCTATTCGAATGAAGGTGTGACATCTGTCATTTTGACCTTCACAAAAATAAAAACCACACTCACTGACATCTCGAAACCGAAACGGGTATGTCCAAAGAAATCATGTCGCTTTCATTCGTGTACTTACTTCTTAAACAGTCTCTTACCTTTTGTCCGTAGGATAAAGTGGATGAATAAAAAAAATAAAATAAAAAAAAAGAATAACGAAGAAGAAGAAAGAAAGTGAACATCGTAGAGCAACACATGACAGTGAATGTTGTCGTTCATGCTCTTATGCTTTTCACAGAGATGAAGTAAGTGTTTTGACATTTCTTTCGACACCTGTAACCTATTCTCATCGGTTTTGCACTTCGTTTTATTGCTTCGGATCGTAATCCGACGGATTATCAAAGGCGAAAAGGTCTCCTTAAAAAGGTGATGACGTTTATACTTGACAGAAATGTCAGACGTTAAATGGAATTAAATGGAAAGCAGAAAGTGTTAACTGGTGGACACAAGGCGAAATGACAAGTGATTTATGGAGAGTTTTTGCGGTTTTTTATGATCTACGTGGTCCTCCGGTTCAATAAGACAGAAGAGGGAGAACGAATGTCTAGCATCGATGACAAGTTCTCAAGAATGACATAAATCTTGGGCCGGATAACTCAAATGCAGCCACAGCTCATGGGATGACAAAAAGATTGGGCCAGATAACTGAGTGGCAGCCAAATCTCAGGCTCAGACCATCTGTTGTTCAAAAAAATCAGAAGAATGTACAAAGTGACAGCTGGGCCAAAATGACATGACTGCTATACGTCACAAATCAACTCACATGTTATCTGATCTTGACAGAGATGATAAATTTGGCCCGGTTCGTATTGTTTCTTCCTCTGCCGGTCAAAAAATTCAGACGAATTCGCTTTGTTGTCATTAACTAGGCCAAATGTCATCAGCTCTTCAAGTCACAAACCAACCCATCTGTCATCTGATCTTGACACCGATGCCGAATTTGATATGGTTCATTGTTTCTTCCTATGTCGGTCAAAAAAATCAGAAGAATGCGCAAGGTGACAGCTGGGCAAAAATTTGTTTACGTCACAAATCAACTCATCTGTCATCTGATCTTGACAGAGAGGCGAAATCCGATTTGGTTCGTCTTGTTTCTATAAGCTCAGACCCTCTGGCGGTCAAAAAATTAAGACGAATTCACTTTGTTGTCAAATGTCATCAGCTCTTCACGTCACAAATCAACTCAACTGTCATCTGATTTTGACAGAGATGCCAAATTTGATTTGGTTCACTGTTTCTACACCTGTCGGTCAAAAAATTAAGACGAATTCACTTTGTTGTCATTAACTAGGCCAAATGTCATCACCTCTTCATGTCACAACTCTTCTAATCTGTCATCTGATCTTGACAGCGATGCCAAATTCGATTTGGTTCATCTGGTTTCTATAAACTAAACTGGAATCTATTAAAAAGCTGACTAGTGGTTCTTACTGGTTCAGCTTTAAGTACTCAACACTCTACCAACTTAGTATGTAAATGAGACTAATTAAGACGCACTGAATATCAAGAACATCAGGTTTGCTCCATCTTTGGACGATGCTCGTTAGCACTTGCGCAGTACTAAATCGGTATAAAAGTCAATTGAAATTCCAGTCATGCCATAAAATCTCTCGCGTTTTATCGTCTATGACAAAATTTACACCCTTTGACAGATTGACTTTTTTTGTGCTTCAAAAAGTGAAAGTGTCATCTGGACCTTATCCCTTTCCTCAACAAACGTAGTTTTTCCTTCAGCAGAAATCAATTAGCGCTAAGAAAATAATTGCATACACGGAAGTGCTGAATGTGTCCGATTTGTCGAACGGGAAAACGTACTGTCCGCAAAGTGAAACTCAGCACATTCCCCCTTGACAGGAAGACTTGCTGCAGCAAACGCAAACGCCTCCCGCGTGAATGTATGTCAGTTCGATAGTGAAATCGCTAATATTTCCTTTCATCTATCACGGTGTCATCTTCAATAAAAACCAATAAATCACTGGAGAAAACCAAAAGCCTGTCTGCTGCTGCTGCTGACATCCTCCTTCATTTGACAGCTGTCAAAAAAATAATCGAAACTGCCTCGGTGTTCAAAGAGTGTTCCCTCTTCAAAGAACCTTTCCTCTTCACATTTCTAAGGTCAAGTGCAACACACTTTTTGGCGATCAGCGAAAGCCGGGAAAGGAAAATAAAAACCGCGTCTCTTCATTTAATCGCTCTGAAGAACAGAAAAGCCCAAAAAACAAAACCCATCCGTGTCCATATCGCTTATGTCCCACATAAGTCAATTTCAGTTTTGCAAAAACAACAAAAAAAACACAAATCCCATCAGCAATTTAGCGTGGTTTTGGCTTCAAAAGGCACGCGGTTTGCTTGCAAACATCTAACAACAACAAAAATATGTGGCCCATTTCCCCGGGCAAAAGATTATCGTCCCTTTTCTTTCCGCCGCCGCCGTCGTCGTCGTTGTTGCGTAGCAGACAAGCTGCTCGTCAGAATTGATCAGTGGGTCTTCTTCTTCAAGTGAAAATGCGATGACGATGAGTTACAATCGGATACAATTTGATTCAATTAAGATCGAGTGACCGGCACGACTACTAAGCGAACTGCTAAATGGTCATTTTGGGCATTCGGACAACGCTTCACTGAGTTCATCATGTTTTCTCGTTTGTTCTTCTGGTGTTTCGTTTGAGTGTGTTTTTTGTGCGGTTGTTTTGTGGTTTAGTTTCATCCATTTTCGGGCTGTTTGTCTGGCCATGTGTTTTACTGAAAACAAAAATCCATAAAAATGTCATTGAACCTAGTGGTCGTCGGCAGCGAGCAGAGCAGAGCACCACACAAACTAACTAACCGAACAACAACATCCGATATGCGCTAAATTCCGATCGGAGATCTCAAGCAGGAATGTCTTGTTTTAGAACACTCGATGTAAAACGTTTATTTAGCAGATATCGACAGACATCTCAAGATACATCGTCTTCTGTTTGAATAGAAAGTTATTCCGACGTTTTCCTCTGTCAGATTCGCACACGTGAGCCATTATTCTTTGCAAAAATGACGTTTCTTTGCTGTAAATTTACATTTCACACACCTGATGCTCCTGTTTGACAGTTCAGTCACTCATTGCTGTCAAATTGTGCTGGAATCGCTATTAAATTGTCAAAAAAACCAGCTGATGACAGCGGAAGAATAAATGCTACTTGAAATGCATTTCGTGAAGAAATAAGACAAAAAAACAAACACAAAAAATGAATGAACGGTGAATAAATAAGATTCCGTTAATGGCTTCCACTTGAGGGGTCTTAGCGACGGAAGATTACTCTTTCAATTGGTAGGGGAGATCGAAATCGATTGTTTTCAAATATTTGAAGTGAAATAGAAATGTAAACAGAGTGTTATGTGTGATTCTTAAGAGCGAAAGTAGGTAGGCAGTGTTGGGTTGTGTGTGCACACTGTCAAGTGGGTGAGGCATATTAAAGGTTTGTTTACAGTCTTAGAGTCGAATTGTCACTTATGATGGCACTCGTAGGGAAAATTTATGTTGACTTTGTCAATAAAATCATTTCCCACTGGAAAGGTGAATCCGATTGTGTGTCAGTGAGAGGTGTCAGTGAAGAGTGTGTTTGACATATGTCAAGTTGAAGGAAATATGTTAATTTGTTTGCTTATTTGTCGGTATTAAGTTTGTAGATATAGACTGATTGTACCGGGCTTTGTGTGGCACCGCCTTCTGACGAAAAAATCAGTCATCATTGATTTATGGTGCTACCAAATATCTATGGCTGGCATTCCCTTGAGGAAATTCGGTCCAATTATTTTGCCAGAGCAGATCAAACAGTGATCTTTTGATAGTGAAATGGCCTCTTCGTAGAGGGTTGTGGTCTTTCTTCACTTACGACGCGTCAATTTTGTTTAATTGCGTAGCCATTCAACCAGCAGTGTCTGGTCAGCCTCGCCAATTGAATCCTGATTTTTGAACTAAATTCTTACAATTTGCATGAGTTGCTGTGGCGTGAGTCTTCTTCTCCTTCTGATGGAGCTACAGTCCAGCATTGACCTGGTCCTTAACCAATCGTGGGTCTATTCATGGTTAATTGGCAAAACGTGATGTCAACAAATCAACTCTCAATTGTCAAATTGGTTGTCACTAAGAACAGTGCTGCCAAATTAAATATTAAACGCTTCAAAAGTCTGTGCTATACAAGACTACGAGTTAAAGCAAATTAAGGATTCTCCACTTACATAGCTGAATTGGATGTCATTGCGAACAGTGCTGCCAAGTTAACAAACACAATCTTCGGACAAACATCCTACACAAGCCGACGAATCGGAACAAATTACAGATACTGTTTATTTACAGTAGTCAAATTGGCTGTCACTACGAACAGTGCTGCCAAGTTGAAAATTGAACCCTTAAAGGAAAACCCCCATTTTAAGAAGATGAATCAAAGAAAATTACTGACGCTACTTGTAATCTACAAGGGTCTACACAAAAAAGAGAATGTTAACCCAACCAGATCATAAAATACAAAGTTTCCCATGAAATCAAAGAAATAAATCCATTCAAGCTGATCAGACCTGTCAGTCAGAGTGCTCTGAAGTTTTGCCAAGTCTCGAGTTCACAAGAAAAATCACAAGCAAATCATAATCAAATCGCAATAAAGTTTTACGATTAGTTACCACCAACAATTATTGACGTCCGTTAAACAATTAAAATCAATTGCTTAGTGCTGCAGAAAATTAATCATTTGCAGAAACAAGTTTAATACCGTTATGCTTAGCACTGTGAACATTCAAAAAAGCAAACATTATCAACCGGAAATTTGAAAGCCGGTAATATTCCTACCATGTCATTACAACGAGCTCAATGCTCCTTCTCTTTCTCACTCTCTCTTCTCCCTTCGCGATGCAAGATCAGAAGAAAATTTTCCATAGATGGCTGTTGACCAGATCACTTGGTCAGAGCGCCTCTTCTACCCAAGCAATCAGGTTTAAGGCAGAAACAATTCCCCTTCATTCACTTCTCTCGTCACCTCTTCAATTTCTTGAAGCAAACTGGTTGCGAATATGATTTAATTTTTTGAACTCCATCACCGACGTCGAACATGTAACCGTCACATTAGTCACATTCGAGTGCATGTCATTATGACAACCTCACGTGAATTTTTCCCTCTCAAACGTTTGACAGATTAATTCGAAAAAAATGAAAGAAATAATCATTTAATAGCACATAAGTACTTTACTTTTCAAAACCCAACTCTGTGGTGTACTTTTCACGTGGAAAACCGCTCGCACTCTCACTCGCAGACGGTGGTTGGGTTTAAATGAAAAATTGACCAACCACTTGCAGATAAGGTAATTGCACTCTGTTGCCATTTCTCTTCGCATTAGGCTGCGAACACATGGTGGTCGGTTGGTCGGTCGGCTGCCGTGATCTTTTGTGAAGAGAGTGCGTGGTCACCACCGTCTGTCTTCGCATGGGAAGACAGTTTTTGTCATTTTCTTCTTTGCCTTCTGAAGAGTGTGTGCAAAAAGGAAAAACATTTAACTGATGGCTGGTGTAGACATTCCGACATCAAACAATTGCATGATTGTGCGTATTGTGTGCTGGTTTAACCGTCTTCTGTGACCAACTTCGCACACAAATCATTCCCCTACCCGCAGACTGGAGTGCGAGCTGAAAAGAAAGTGTTGCATAATACTTCCTTCATGCAAAGCGTCAGACGTTGCCGTCATTTGAGGTTGTCATCATGCATGTTTGTTTTACAAGAAGACACTGAAAATGCTTCAAATTCCAGCACCGGGGTAATTGTGACAAATCTCCTGCTCTGGGAATTGACACAAATACTTGCCATTTTCTGTTTTCTATTCGTGCGGGCTTCAGTTCGCCGTTTTGTTCGCGAAGTGGTGCGAATGATTGTTGAAGTGATCGCATGATGAATGACAGATTGCTTTGAACCAGCGCCGAACGGGGAGAGTTGTAATGAGCCAATTTCGACGAATTTCACAGGGGCTTGTCGAGATTGGGAAATGGGATAAAGTGCGAACGTTAATCGGAAATTAATTTCGTCATGAAGCCGGGGGATTTTTGCCAAATTTATGACACGCTGCCTTGCCGACTGATCTTTGATCAAAGTGACACATGTGTTGCAACCTTAATGTAAAAGAAAGTTGCAAAAACACCGCTATGGTTCAAATGTGTAAGCAATCAAATGAATTCGATCAACACTTGATATTCAGGCCGAAATGTACTTGACTTTTTGTAAAAATGATCGCCGCTGGTTGACAGATGTCAGTGAATGAATCTGTCAAAATATTAGAGTTGAACTCCAAAAACGACATCCGACGTAGAATCACCTAAGCGCTGCTTCTTCGGTTTGTCGAAACAACTGGGGTCAAGACTCCAGACACTGTGCTTGTCTTCTCCTTGAAATGAACTGATAAATCTTGACAAATGCGCATGATTCTGATAAATCTTGCGTCTTGATCTTGTCCGCCTTTAATAGGGGTCATCCATTTCCCTTAATGCGATTGCTTTTTCAAATGACTCGATCAATCTTGTTCGCTGAGAGATGCATGAACAGATTCAGAAGAACAATTAGTGCTAACCTTCATGCTTACACATTAACTGCCGCTCCTTGTTGTCTGCCATTCCGACCTTGACCAAGCTCTGTGCGCTTCTTATCGTGTGACGAATCTGAGAAAAAAAAACTCATGCCGATGGGTTAGATACTAATGTCTACATGTTCTGCCAGCCAGCCATTCGAGGCGGTGTTTTCGGAGTCGTTTCAAAGACCTTCTTTGTGTCTGATACTGGTTATGTGGCTGGTGGTAAAAGTGGCAAGGTTGAGTTACGTCAAAAGCGGAGACAAGACAAATATTTGTTCTGTTATCGGCGACGTAATAGATTGTGGGAAGGTTTAAATGGTTATAAAATGCAGAGAGGAACTCAATTTCGTATCCGGTTCAGTTTAAATATGGGGAAAGTTGACCACATGAGGTAATCTTTTGAAGGTGAGGTGTTAGATGTTACAGAAAAACCTGTCAATAATTCAACAAGTTTAGTAAAGAATAGATAACCTACAGAGCTGTGACGGATGTTTGTTTAGTCATTGCCAAAACCAGATTCTCAATCTCTGAGTCTGTGGGATAACGCAGCTGAGGACGTGCACGTTCGAGATGGGTAACACAAGTGGAGAGGAACCTCAACCAATTTTTAATTGGAAGTATTAAAGCATGGTGAACATATGTATACCTTGGGCTTCAACGCGGACCAATGCTTTTGCAAGTGTGGTAACTTTCAATACAATTATTTTTTAATATGCGTAGGCATCCATTGTTATTTCACACACATGCTGCGACAGCGTGGAGAACACGTCGAATGGCGACATTTAGAGCCGAATATGTTTTCTACAAATCGGAGCATGTGACCTACATTGTCAAGCATTATTTTAGGTTGAGCTTATGGCACAACTGGTCGATGTTTTTTTGCCTAAGGTTCGTGGACCGTAATACATCGTCTTCAAGATTCGAATTGGATCTTACTTAAGGGCAGAAGCTGGAACAGAGTCTTGAGCCAGAATGCCAAAAAATTGGGACTAACCCTCCGCCCATCAAACTTCATAATTGCTTTGGCCAGATTCAGCCTGTGCTGAAGTAAGCCGATTTCACTGGGATTCGAACCTGGGACCCCTCTAACTTGGGGCAGGCACTTAAATAACTGCGCCATCCAGTCGTCTTAGATGATTACTAACTTCTGTTGCCCTGAGTTGGATGATGTGGGCACCAATGACATGTGGTTTCGACAGGACGGCGCTACGTGCAAAACAGCTCGCGCAGCATTGAGAATTCTGCACGAGCGATTCGAGGGCATGGTCATCTCACGTGGAGGTGATGTGAACTGGCCCCCGAGATCGCGCGATTTAACTCCATTAGAATTTTTCTTGTGGGGTTTTCTGAAGTCGCAGGTCTATGCAAATAAGCCACAAACCACAGCAGCCCTCAAAGACAATATAATCCATGTCATCGGTGAAATTCAGTCCGCTTTATACGCCAGAGTCATGAAAAATTGGGCTTTTGGGATGCTAGAGAAGCCGCGACGGACATTGGAACGATGTTATATTCCATACATAATGGCATCAAAAGGCCTTTCAAATGCACAAAACATGTCGATGATATCTCACACACGCTTTGTGTTATTTAAATTTAAAGATAGGAAGCGCTTAACGAAACACCCTTTGCATAGACATCAACTTCATTCATATCCTATCTCAGACTACTTAATGGAAAAGAGGCCTCAAAATCGTCGCCAATTCACTTAAACCTCAAAATGCACAGCTCTTGATAATCTTCCCCTCGTAAAGCGTGTAGTTTCGAAACAAACCACCGGATGACTGGGCCACTAAAGTGTAGTCACCATAAAAAAGCCGACTGATTCATCTGAAAGCAAACAAATACAGGTGCATCATTGTGAATGAATGTGATGAGTTGCGATAGAAATTAACCACCAAATTCACGCAACAAATCTTTATCACGGGTATCAGTACATCGACACCTTTGCAATCAATCACCTCTGACTCTGTCCGAACCGCAATCTCAATCTTGCCTCATTCAGAAAACAACTCGTGCACCCAACAAACCCCACCGTGCGCCCCATAACACATCTCCAATCGCATCTGCACATCTGCACTTGTGTGCTTGTGCCGCCCCGGATGACGCAACCGGCCATTTGCCTATCCACTCGATTTGGCATTTTACGAGTATATCCCAACTCGGCGGACAACTTCCTTAAGCGCCATCACCGATGTCTCCGCTTCCCGGTGTGCGCGAGGCGTTCGCGCGATAAAGCCCCTCAAAGCAAACACAAAAATACGATTATTCAACTAGATAAATTCATTTCAGTCGTGCGTTTTATTTCAATAACAGTAAATTATTATAATTTCTTTGGAAGAGATGGCGAGCCTCACGGAGATGGAGGCCTCACGGAGATGGGGAGCCTCGTTCACTTGTCCCCTGACAGAGATGGCGAGCCTCGTTCACTTGTCCCACAGGCCGAGCTCTCGCATCTTGGTTTGGAAGTAGCGCTCGAGCAGGTTGGCGCAGCGGTAGTACTCCGTGTCGGGCTGGTTGTAGAATCGGCAGTTCGAGAAAATCCTCGCCATGTCGGCCACGAAGAGGCGCCGCGTCACGTAGTAGCCTTTCTTGAGCCGCTCGCCCATCGTCTTCAGGTCCATGGGGTACTTGATGTGGTGGTAGTAGTCGGGCACCTCGGTGGCGTTGACTGGCTTGAGGAATGGCCAAGCGGCTGCGTGTTGCCGCACGGCCTGCAGGACGGTGGTGAAAGAGGTTGCCAGCTTGTCGGGGTCGGTGGGTTCCTCGAGGGGACGCGATGTGCGCTGGACTCGCATTTGTGGCTTCCAGCCGATCTCGCGCAGGCCGGGGATCGACTCGACGGGTATGAAGCGAACGCCTTCCTTGAAGCACGTCAGGCCCGAGCGCTCCCTCTGCACTTCGTTGTGCCGCTGGGCGATGAGCTCCTTGAGGATCTCGCGCTGCTTCTGGATCACAGAGATGAACTGGGTGTACACGATGCTCGGATGCAGCTCGCAGTGCATCAGCGTGGCGCCGTCGTACTCCTTGATGAAGCCCGTGTACACGGGTCGGGCCAGCTTGATGTCCTTGGAGAAGCCCTGTTTCTTGAAGTACCCGATGGCGTGCTCGTCGGCGTAGGTGAGGAAGTGCCGGATGCCCTGCTGGATGCTGTAGTCCTTGAGGTGGTTCATGAGGTGCGACCCGTAGCCCTTCTCCTGCTCGCTCATCACCACGGCCAGGAAGACGATTTCTGTGAAACCCTGGGTGGGGAACGGCCTGAAGCAGATCCCGCCGATGGGCTGATTGTCCTTGATTAGCGCCAGCGTCCGGTGGTTCGTGTCGAAGACCAGTTGGCTGATGTACTCGAGCGGCATCTCCGGCAGCTGGTGGGCGAAGACGCTGTGCAGACCCAACATCCAGAGCATTATCTGCTTGTCCACCGGGCGGGTGATGGAGTTGCCGACCACGTGAAACTGGATGTCGCCCTTCTGCTCCTCGGCCTTGACTATCTCGTCGCGGGACACGTTCTCGGGGAAGAGCACTTCCGTCTTGCTCGCTGTTTTGGTCTCGGATATTGTCTTCATGGCAAGCAGCACCGCCTCGTCGGAGAGGTCGTCGACGTCTGACCCTCGGTCCGCTTCCCTCTTCGAGCGTTTGTTCGCCGGCTCCCCGGGTCGCTTGGAGCTCGGCGGTGGAGCCTCCGGCTGGCGCTTTCGGGCTTGGGAGAGAAACGTAGACGGCGGCCGATAGGCTGGGTCCCAGATGGGCGAGTCGTTCCGGAGAAGCTCCAGCTTGAAGGACTCTAGGAACTTTGGCATTTGGATGATGAGCGCTCTTTTGTCGGCCGGGAAACGATCCCTCTCGGATATGCACTTCTTCTTCAGGTGCTGGGCCATGTCCTGGTACACAGACCGCAGGAGGGTCCTGCCGAACACCAGCGCCGTCTCGAAGTGGCGCAGGGAGTTGCAAAACGCCGGCACGTGGCAGAACACCAACCACCGCGTGTAGTTGATTTTGTAGCTCGCAGCGTCCTCCTGGGTTATCTCGCCCCGCCGCACCGACGGCGCAATGAAGTTGTGGTGGTTCAGGAAGTTCAGGAACGTCTTCGCCACCTCGGTCATGATGCTCAGTTCGGTGTGACTCAGGTGGTTGTACTTGTAGAAGACAAAGCTGGACACCGCCTTTGCGATCGACGGCGTCTCAAATGGAGGGTCGCCCAGTGGACCGCGAATCACTGGCTGCTGCCTGCTTATCACGCACTGCCTTAACAGCCTGAACAGGTACATGTACACTTTCTTGGTGTCCTCATCCTCAACCCGTTGCATGCTCTTGAACAGGTTCTCCATGTCGATGATTGCCCCCAGCAGCTCGTTCATTAGCTGACTGGAAATGCCGTTTAAGTGCGAGATGTGGTCCTGAAGTGGATGCACGCACGCCGCATTTCTGCATTCCTGCGTGAATTCCGGACAATACGCGCTCTCTATGTCGCGGTGGCGATTCTCTTGCGGCGTCTTCCATCCCGTGCACCGGCAACCCTCCACCTGGCACTCCGAGTACATTGACAGCTTCGCCAGCTGCTGCTGCAGTGGAAGATTGAAAACTTTCTGCTTCCGTAGCTGGATACGCTGCAGGCTGTTTTGACGTGACCCCTCCGGCGCTGACGGCACGGCTGACGACGATGCCGACGACGACGACGGTGTGGGCTCCCGTTGTGCATCCATTTCTGCTCGCTGCTTGCTGTCCTCTTCCAGTCGAGAACGGTTTGTTTACAAAACAAGGCTGAAACGATTTCTGTACGTCACTGTTGAGGTTAGATTCCAACGAGCGACGATGTATGTGTCATGTGCTGACAACGGCCATACACTTTTTTCCCGATTTTCATTCACCGTTTTCCCCAACTTCCCGGCCGCCTCATCTGCGCTGCGCTTGAACGAAATATTACTTGACCTTCGAAATATCAAATATTTACAGTGTTTACGAATTGTTTTGCTTTTTTCGCGAGCAATCTGTGGATTTTTGGCGACAATTCCGCTGCGAGACTGCTTGATTGTGGGGAGAAAGAAAAACTACTGCGACCAATCTGACAGCCAGCCACGAGGCGATAGTGTCGTGCTGCTTTGCTGCGTGTGTGGGGGTATGCTGCTGTTTCGCCGTGCCATATGGCGATTGGGGCGAGCGATATGCTTGTTTTGATAGTTTTTTTATAGTCAGGGTTGTTTGTGAGGGTAGAAAGAAATTTTGTGTGTTTTCTTGTCGGACGATGCGCGAAGCGGGTTTATTTTTGAAACGGTGAGAATTAATTTTGTTCGATATTCTGGGGAGGAATGTTTATCAGTCAGCGGGTGGTGTTTGTTTCGAGTTTGGAGACAATATTCTCGCCTCCGATTTCAAGAGCACTCACATTCCGTGACGATGTCGTGTCATATCATGGCGGACTCGCCAATGTGACCGTTGATGAGCGGTTTTTGTGTGGTTGTCTGTTAAATTTGACAGGTTTACTTGAAATCACTTGTGCTCTGTTTGGTTTGTGTACTAACTGATAAATAAGCATTTAAATTGGAATTCTTTTGTGTAAGACTGAGAGTTATTTTTGAAACAAGGTTAACGGGCGACAATTATTAAAAAAAATTTAAATATCAGTAAAACAAGTTTTTTCCGAAGAATGTCTGTAAAGATTATGATTGGTGATTTACATTTTTTTGTTTTTGTTCTTGCAGGACTTTGTTTCACGACAGATTTTGTCAGATTGGATCCTTCCACTGAATCAGTATCTCGGTAGCCAATCAGGCTCTTCGTAGGAGGCGAATAAAGCTCTGAAAAGAAACTCTGGCACCTTGAAAAAGTTTTCACACAAGCGTTTAATTTTTTGAAACTATAATACTCTCAAAAATCAATTATATCTTCAAAACTTGTTGACGCTTCGTCGCGCATCTTATTTCGTTTGAAATACCTGAATGGGAACTCTTTTTTTGAAATACAAATCATAAAAACACATTTTTAGGTATAGTGTTGGCCAAAATTAATGCAATTTAGCCTCTTAGTGACAGTTTTTAAATTTTTTTTGGTTCCATAAATCGGATTTTCAAAATGTTATCTTTTTCTAAGGTTCCGTCTACAAAAACAACAACAAAAACGGAAATTTCGGTGTGTCCGTCCGTCCGTCTATCGTGTCTGTCACACTTTTTTAACTCCGAAGTTTATAAAGATATCGGCATGAAATATTGGAATTAGGTATTTCAGGCCTCGATGTCATTGCCCATGCAACCAAATTTAAAAAGTGGGACCATTTGGGGGTTGGCTCCAGTACAGGTGAAGTTGCCATTAATTTTGAAACATTGTCGCACCCCATCGACTTATACATCAATCGACAGATCCTTTCAACAGTTTTTTATCCAAAATTCCATTTGAAAAATATGGAGCTCCAATTTTTTTTTAATACCGTGCGAGTTCCAAAAAGTTTTGCGTGCGATCTTTGGTCTTGTTTGCGTTGATGGCGAAGACTTAACCACGAAGTACGGGCTGTAAAGCGACATGAATCTAATTAAGGCTCTACGGTTTCAGCATCTAAGGTGGCTAGATAACTTAGCTCCGACTAGACTTCTTCGACATTCAGCTTGTGGGGCAACTGAACAGAGGACGTTCACGCAGGAAGTGGAGAGGCTAGTCATTCAACTTGGTGTGTCAGTTTAGACAGCTGGCAAAAGATCGTGCTAGCTGGAGAGGCTTTTCACTTAAGGCCAAAGTCTGTAGCGTCAAAAAAAGAAGAATTAACTTCTGGCATCGAGATCTGGTGATGGTGAATGCAAAAAATCTTGGTTTACAAGATTGGAAGCGTTTGGAAAATTGCCTTAATTCTTAGACCCAAATCCTCGAATGGTCGTGGAATCAGCAAAGACCACGCCGAAGGCATTATGATTCCCTCCAAAATCAAATATCGTAGTCGATTAATCTCCTTCGTGTCGCTGTAAATAAATACTTATCAAATTCATGTCTTTATGTAAAGCGGTCCATAGAATAAGAGTCAAAAACTTGATTACAGTCACAAACCCTCTTTCAACTATGGAAACGAAATTCCAGCAAAGTTCGCCTGTATTAGCATCTCAAGCTAACTTTCTGAAGGATAACAATTTGCAACTTCCTCAAACGCAACAGTGTATATATCCCACATGTTCCATGCCCGTTCAATCCAATTAACTTCCAATTTCCCTCCGATCATCGACGAGGTTAGATCGAAGTAAGACTTCGATAATACATCACGACGAGGCAGAAACCAAACCCGGCATCCCCGTGAAAAGCAAATACGTAATTCGTTTGCACGATCTCACGATAACTTCCGCATCATCGTTCGTTCAACGTTCTTACTTTCATCGTACTTGCACAAAAGACGTACTTATCTGCAATCTTCTGCCTCACAGCCGATGACGCAAGCCGCCGGCTTCACCCCAGATCTCACATGTTGAATCATCGTGCTCGTTTTCTCGGCCGGAGATAGCACAATTTGTTAATTGAGATTTATTGCCAATGAATCCGATACCCGTAGCATTGGCTCAATAATTCAATCGCGAAGTCTCAAACCACACTCGGACCGCATCTGCACCGCCAATTTGTTGGGCAATTGGGTGTTTCGTGACGTGGGTCTCGAAGGAGGGAGGCGCATTACCCTCGAATCCTAAAGTTTCAACAAAATCACATCAGGGATGCCAAACCACAACTCGATTGGCAGTCATCTGCTGCGGTAACGAACACTAGCGTCCAAACCGACAGTCAAGGTCAGGCTCATCCAGCACCGTCGCGCCGCCGCCATGAATCACACGGCAAGTCACAAATTATTTCAACCAAATGGCGAATAATTGTCGACCGAATGAAATATGAAGTGTAATTGCTTAGACATAATTGTGTAATCAGTCTTGGGCAAGACGTACCCGCCTGGCGGCTACCATTTGCTTGCCGCACAATCAATTCCTCGAGTGCTCGTTTGTTGCTTTGTCCAAAATTGAAAGACAAATCGCTCGTTCGACACTTGTGGAGGCGGATTTGTGAGAGCGTGAAGCTTGACTTGCTGTCTGCCGGTGTAGGGTTTTGTGGCTTTTGTGGAAGGTCAGAGGGTAGCTCTGACAGATTAGCCGCTGAACTCTCTTGTGGAGTTCATGAAGAGGGTTGGCCGTTAAGGTTTTGCTTAATGGCTTGTTGGTCTCTTCTAGGTGATTCAGTGGGTGGGTGAATGACTGACATTTGAAATTGGTTAGACCACTTTTATGCTTGTAAGTGAAATGGATAAATGGGGCCAATTATGGGAAAATTATTTGCTAGTGATCGTACGTCATGGTGACTGAGATGTCACTTTTTTTCTTAGACACTTGATTTGACAGATCATTGAAATGAGGAAAGCGAAACAAAATGGAGGTAGGTACAGGATGCAAAATGGACTCGTGTGAAAAATTAGGAAATAACGGTGAAAATAAGGACGGCAAAATTCATGTTTCGTTGCATTTCGTTGTTAGCCGATAGATTGCGGTATCCCCAACTTCCGAATTCATTTGCGCTGTTTTGGGTGTGTTCGGAAATACTCTCCTAATTAACTGTCGTTTTTTTTAACTCATCGCAATTTGGATGAAGGGTTGGTCTGTCGCCTGATGACAGTCTTTTGGATTTTTTTTCCGTTATTTAGAATGGTCTAGATAGCAATTAGTGTTATCGTGCTCACTTTGTGGATATAACAAAGGCTTTTGTCATGGTTGATCACAAAATACTCCGAAATAAGCTACACTATGCCAGCCTATAGGCCTTCGTGGTTTTATATATACAGTCAAAATCGGTTATAACGACCTTCAAGGGACTGACGAGTTTGGTCGTTGTAAGGGTTATGTTGGTTTTGAGGACCGCCGCGGTTTATGATTTATTCACATAGACCTGCGACTTTAGAAAACCTCACAAGAAAAAGTCTATCGGGGTCAAATCGCACGATCTCGGTGGCCAATTCACATCACCTCCACATGAGATGACCATGCCCTTGAATCACTCGTGCAGAATTTCCAAAGTGGCGTGAGCTGTGCAGCACGTAGCGCCGTCCTGTTGAAACCACATGTCTTTGATGTCCACATCATCCAATTCGAGCCAAAAGAAGTTAGGAATCATCGACCTGTAGCGCTCGTTGTTGACGATGATGGTCTGGGCAACGTCGTTCTCAAAAAAATATGGACCGATAACGTTGTTCTCTCACGAGTGGAGAGAGTTTAATGCCGACTCCGAACGACGTTTTTGAGAAGCTTTTTCTAGACTGTTATACTCTTTGAGCATTGTCAGTGACTCGAAAGAGGTGGAGCTGTGAAAAAATGTTTGGTGTTTTTTTCGGGAATCGAACCGACAACATCGAGCGTAGAAGTCGACGCACATACCCACAACGCCCACAAAAAAAAATCCACACCAAACAGTGATTTTTTCGGGATGCATTGGACGCATTTTTCTGTTTAAAACGGTCCTAAAACTGACGCAACATTGCACCAGCTTTTAACACGTTGAGTGCCACCATACAATCCGAAAAACTGTCCCCACAGGCCACAGACTTTTTTTTTAAAGACAATGCGAATACATTCTGGTCTCACGCGGCACAGCAAGCCCAAATTCGTGTGAGACCAAAGTGGTCTCATGTGGCACTCAACGTGTTAATCGTTTTTTGTTCTGGGACTAAAAAAAATCTGAATACGAACTTACACCTTTCTCTGCATCGTACAAGATTAAGGCGACAAGATTCGTTTGGTTTTTACGTGGGTGCCGCTTTTGCGGTCCTAAATTTGTTTTCCAGACCGAATCGTGCTACAGTTCAGGTAGGCAAAACCAAAATCAAATTTCAAATGACACACCCATAAAATATTTGAGGCGCTTAACTGTTTCTCTTCTCACACTCCTAATCCTCCGACAATAAAGCGTATTGTTTCGAGAATTTTTTGGGTGAAATAAAAACCAGTCACACCCTCGAACCGTTTTGCAAAAAGCAATCGATTCATTTTATTGTTTCCTCCCTAAAACACTTAACGGTATTTTTCTGCTTTTTTTGAATTCCCCAAACCATGATTTATGACCCTCCATTTACACGTATCTCAAAAGCCATTTCGACTGATGTGTGGGTTAAAATAAAACACCTCCTTGCACTCACTCGCAAAGTGAACAAGGAAGGGTAAATAAAAGTCATTCAAAATAACCCTCAAATGTCTAAAATAACACTTCGAAAGAAAGCGATCAACCGGTTGATGCGTGTCAAGCAAAAGAAGAGTCAACATCGCCTCCGCTCTGATTGACATTTACGTCAAAGCATGAAGAACCTTCGCGCGACAGACAGTCTACCTGTGAACAGCACCCATCACACTTCGCATAACTTCTTGCTTACGTCAATGCAAACAATTACTCTGAGCGATATCTGAAAATAACGATAAATCCGGCAAAACTAGACAAAAGAACAAAGTCCGTCATGATACCCGATGAAATACGATTACAAAATGAATTCGTGGCAACGATTGATGTTCATGGCGATGACTCCCGCTGATGGTCTTAGCCGCACCGCAGCCGACTCATCTGATTCGTGAAATGTCTGTTAGTTTGTCGTGTTTCGTAGGTGGCTCAGAAATGAAAACACAAAACATTTCGCGTACGACAAAGACATTTCTCTTGCTTCGGCCGGGCATGCCATGCACGATTTGTGAACATATTTTGGCTCCCTACGGCCATTCAAGGCAGAAGTTGTGTAACACATTTTTCTTGGCTCTGAAGTTGGAAAATTGATTGTTTAGGGATCCGCTTTAAGAACAAACGAAAATATGTGTCTGATATTTTCTGGGATGTTAGTTAACTTGAATTCATTCAAATTTTATGATGAAATTGTGTCCAAATCCTGATAAATCACTATAAAAGACATTACTTAGCTATTTTCATTTTTCCCAAAAGCGAACAGTCTGAAATGTCAAATCTGATTCTGACGGTATAGAGGCAGTGGATAAGTAACAGATCGATGTGTGTCAAGCTAAAAAAAAAAGTCAACATCGGTTCCGTTCTGTTTGACATTGACGTCGAACAATTAACTGAACACTTTTCTGAAGGCACCACAGGAGTCCACTCTTATTTTGGTGATAATATAGACTCATCTAAACATTTTGAGTGGATTTTTTGTTTTTGGTATGAAACTTAGACGACTTATTAGACATGTTACGCAAATTTGACAGAAGAAAAAAGTCAAACGAAACACAGTGCTAATGTCGTTTCTCTTCTTCAGAAAGAGCACGGCATAGCACGACATTTAGTCCATTTTGCTTGAAAGAACCAGTTGTTCGTTCTGAAGTCCAATTTTTTATTTGACGGGAAAAACATTTTATGTTGTCATTCTAACACCCCCGACTCGCCAGTAGATAATTATTCACTTTTCATCTTATGATGGATGTAAACGATCTCCCTCTACGATTATCTCTTGACATGTATGTCTAATATGACATTTGACAGATGTTTTTTTTGCTTTCCTTTTTGCGTCTGAAAATGCCATCAATTGTATGTGGCGCGTCGTTTTATTTATTTGCCTGCGGTTACGATACGAAATGAAAGGTCATAACGTGTTTTTAGATCAGACATTTAGTCGGTGTGTAAAGCCAGTCTTGGAGTTATTTAGAAAATTGTTTCATGCTCCTGCAGTTGCATAACCGATGGCGCCAAAGGGACATTTCTTTACAAACATCGAACCTTGTGTGCTAACTCATTCGCCGCCTTTCGCCGTTCTTTATTGGAAACTTTATACACTGTCTCACTCTCAAAAATTAAGTCACGAGTATAAATCCAAAGCTGGTCCTTTATCTTGTCGAATCAGCGACATTGCGCGGAGGACATTTACCCACTACATCACGATGAAAAAATCCAATCTGCGATCCGAGCGCAATCTTGCATCAAAGTCAGTGATTTTCGAACCGTTCTCGAAGAAAAAAGAATAATGATAATCTTTATTCTTGGTGATGTGTTCACAAAAGAAGAGATACATTATTTTTCTAAAGAAAGGGGTCAACATGGGCTCAGAAAAACAACCTTCATCACGTACGTTTCTTGTCGTATGTATTTTTAGAAAACTGACAGTTCCCGACGTTCAAATTTAATTTTTTTTTATCTATCTCTGCCCTAATCATGTTCACTCCGATGCACTTTGTACTGTCATCTTCAATTATTTGACTGTAAAGAAACCAGCCCTCAAATTTCAATATTTGTTTGTTGAAACAAACATGGGGGGACCTTAGAAACTGGAAGCAGTGTGCCCGTGATCGTCAGCGAAGGAAGCCAACAATTGCTCAGGCTCAGACTCTTTATGGGTCGCCGGGCTGATAAGTAAAATTAGACCATAGCAAATTGGGAGGAATATAATGTTTTCTATCGAAAAATTGTTTTCAGCGACGACGGCGCTACATGCCACACAGGACGCGAATCGATGAACCAATAGAGAAATGAGCTCGGTGAGCAATTTATCTCTCGTTTTGGAACAGTGGCCGGTCGGCTATATCGTGCGATTTGAGATTTATAAACTAGTTTGTTAGAGGATACGAGGAACCAAAAAAGTGATTCAAAATTTGACTCTACGTACGAACCACTTAAAACGTCCCGTGTCTTTTGACAATTAAAAGCGTGAAGAAAACATTTTTGTCAATAACTTAAAGCATTCACTCAATTTGCTATATGCAAGACAAAAGAGACAATTAACTCGTAAACAAATAGGAGATGTCAACAGCTGTCTTAAAAATATTCTTCATTTCTTCTTATTAACTGTCAATTTGACAGTGAACCAATATTTACAGGAACACAAATGAAACAAACCTAATAAGTGCATGAATTAATTAAAATCTTTCTGTTCTTCCTTTCAGATTCCACTCATTTATTGATGTAAGTGAAACCAAATAATTACAAACAATTACCAGCAAATTATTCACAAGTATGATTACTTACGTACTAATGTGGGAAGTTTGATTGTGCTTACCTGCAAAGAAAAGATAAGAATCAATGAGCAAGCGAACATGACCAAAATTAATTAATTTTATTTGCAAATCAAGAGTTAAGAATGTAATTTGACAGGTGTTCAGTTGATTCGTTTAAGGGGAAAGTTACAACTTAACTTTATGTTGAGTTGACATCCTTTCAAAAAAATCAAATGACAGTTCAATCAGAATGCGGTCGTGGGTATGTTCAAACAGGTTCTCCGAAATTGAGTTGTCAACAAATTAAATATTTAATCTAAATGTCTCTATCTCTGCCTTAATCATGTTCACTCCGATGCACTTTGCACTGTCATCTTCAATTATTTGATCGTAAATAAACCAGCCCTCAAATTTCAATATTTGTTTGTTGAAACAAACAAGATTATTTGTCTCGTCGTGACAGACAGAAGAGAAGAGGAAGCAGAACAAAAAAACGAAGCGAATAATTGCTTTGACAGTTTAATGTGTCAGTGATTGATTGAAGCAGCAGCTTTAGCACTGTTTTTGTCTAGATTTTTTCTAGTCAACCTGAACGAACAGACCTAGACGAGGTCAAGGTTGCAATATCGAACGGGCTTATCTCTTTTGACAGTTCGTGTACTGGAAATCATAACATTTTAGTATGATATCGTTTATTTCATGAGATAACAAGCACACACGAGAAGTTGAGGCTGAAAACAACAGCGATCGCGTCCACATTTGATAACAATTTAAGCATGAGTCAGTCGCAGAATCGTGTTTGCACGTACATGACTGCTTGACACACATTTGCCTCATACATATGCATGCGATCGCAGAGACTGTGATTTTAACAGAAAAGCGCTCCAAATCGCCGCCAAGTTCAGACCCCCTTGCGATGGATCAGATCAGATCTCGCAAGATGCATGACAGATCGATAAGCTGACACGTGAGATCTATTTCTCTCGCAACGCATTCCCGCTATCAATTTAGAGCAAATAATTTCTTCTAATGAGCTCCAATCTATCCATTCAATCAATGAGAAAAAAACACATGTGCTTATGTAAAAGATCACAGAGCGACAACTGCAAGACTGTTTGCCCAACTTATCGCCCGCACGTGTTTACATGTGTGCGCACATATGTACGCTTCACATCCTATCCGATTATAATTGACAGTCCACAGTGGCTGGTGTGCGTTTGTGTATGGCAAGCGATAGATAAGCAAAAATAATTGCAAATAAGCAAAACACAAAAGTTTATCACAGCGTCCGCGTCCATAAACACAAGTTCGGTTTTTTTCTTCGAATCCATTTGAGTTATGAGTTCAGTCTGCAGCCAAGTGTCAATGCGCTAGTTGTCGCTGAATTTTTGTTGTTTCGTGAACAAATTATTAGCTCCACAACAAAGGAAACACAACGTAAGTGCTGTTCATACAGAAATTTATTATTCATTTAGTGTCAGAACTTACTTAATATCTTCATGATGACGGAGTGTCAAAACCGAGTCGCCGCCGGAATACTGAATAGGCACTGAATTCAACACGCGTTGCACTTGATTGAACGGAGGCGGAGATGTGATGTCTCTTTTTCAGTTACAATCTGAATCCGAAAAAAAAACGTCAACAAGGTGATTTTGAGAAAAACTCACGCGTATTTATGCGAAAATTGGATATTGCATGCGTTCGGCATTTAGCCAACTCATCACTCAAAGATTGAGGAAAGTTGATAAAAAAAAAACTTAATTGACGGACGCGTTTTTAGCGCGGCGATGTGACATTCGCGGTGAATACCGATCAGGCGAATGCAGAATTTCATTTTCGGAAAATAGTTGCCTTAAAAGTTTTCTGTCTTATTTTTTGGTTTTATTCGCTCTTCTCGTCGGTTCTGCTGATTAGATTATACTCTAATTCAAGGAGAGGGGAAAGTCAACATGAAAGCGGATTGTACATATCTAGTTCTTAGTTCTTTTTTCGTTCGATCGTTGATTGTGTGCGTTGTGTACCCCCGAAAATGAATCGTGTAAATTTTGTAAATAAAAGAGTCGGTGTGACCGTTTTTTTTTTCACTTGACAGATTAGCTGTGATTTGTAATTTGGACGGAAGGGATTATTTGGTGACAGGAATAAGTAGATGCATTTTTATTGATCATCATGATTTGACGTATGACTCCTCAATCCGTCAACTCATTTCCAGTGGTTCGAACAAGTTGTCAACAAATTCGAGAGGGCTTTCATTCAGTAAGAAGGAGAATTTTGACAGATTAATTGCTGTAAAGGTACAGTGGTGCCAAATATGAAGTTTTCTAAAGAACATTCTCGATGGTAACGACAGCGTTAGTCGTCCATCATGTGACGGATGTGAATCACTTGTTTAAATACATTTTTACGACCTAAAAAACGTGATAACAAATCCATAAATTGTCGCTGGCGTCGTACTGCAGAAACTCTCACGCCCATTTATTGGTCGTTCAAAGAGTTGAACGAATTAGGTTTTCGACAACGGTGTAGAAGTGATATTTCGACAAGTGATAGGAAGCCAATGGGCAATTACCAATTCCTACGTTGAAAGATTCTTGTTTCGATCCCAGACACACCAACTCGCATTTTCATTGCACCACCTCTCTCAAGTCACTGACAGAGTTTAAGGATTATAACTGAGAGGAAAACCGTCTCGAATTTCAACATTCGAAGTAGATGAGATGGAGAACGAGAGCGAAAGAGGGAGAGAGAGAACAGTAGCATGCACAATACGAATGGTTGATTAAGATCAAATATGTTTCAATTTTCTTCGATTATTTGTGTCAATAGCTGTTTCAATGGCTTTTTCATAACCCCTTTCTCGTAGAATCCCTACTCACTTTGACAAGGGAATTCGCCATTGACATAAACAAGTAGTAATCGTTTGGCGCTTTCTATAGAAGCTAGGTCCAAATCGACCTTAGACTGCAGCGCCACCATTATTACCATTATTATATTATTATTATTATTATTATTAATCGCTTAATGCCCAGGCTATATGGTGGATGCTTAAGAACCTCCCAGCCAACCTCCCGGATTTTCTAAAGAGTCATTATTGACGTTCGTTGTCTTGTGTTCTCTTCATGGAACACGATTCTCTACCCATTGTCCAGTCCTGTCCGCTTCTTGTCAAATGCTGGCTTCAACCAGTGTGTGTTTGGCCACACAGCAGTTTCTCAGAGTAGATATTCCCTTTCTAATCTTAGCAAGTACATTGCAAAACCTTCATCTCCGTTAATCCGGATACTATGGAAAGCTTCGTCGGTCCTCGATCATGATCATTGGCGTTTTTGGTTTTCATATATGATCCACTTTTCATTACCAGTAGTCATCTGATTCAGAAATGGGCCGATTTTGTTGCGATTTAGGATTGATTCGCAGAAGGAAACTTGGCCCATGTTTTTTGTGACAATTCGTATGTCACCCAAGCGTCGAGTTTTTTACTCAATTAAGTTCAGGACGATTTGGTGGTTAATACTCAATTTCTGAGCGGGTCCTCTTAAAATGGTTCAGAACGACTTTTTGGATGATCTTCAACTTATGACCGATGCTACGGCTACTAACAGGCCACTTTATAATAATAATAATAATAATATTGGCGGCGCTACAGTCCGAGGTGGACCTGGGCCTAGCTTCTCAGCAATCACTCGTATTGTGTGTGCTATTGTTCTCTCACGAGTGGAGGGGACCTACAGTTTAATGCCGACTCCGAACGGCGAGATTGAGAACCTTTTTTTTAGACAGTTATACTCTTTGAGCATTGTCAGTGACTCGAAAGAGGTGGAGCCGTGAAAAAATGTTAGGTGTTTTTTTTTTTCGAGATTCGAACCGACGACCTCGAGCGTAGGAGTCGACACACCTACCCACTAAGCCACGGCGTCCACTGATAAAGAAATTGCATACTTTAAATTATGTTACGACTTTGCGTTGATGGAATAGATTTAAAACTTCAAATGCATAAACAGTAAAAAAGAAAACCTGGTATTGAGCTGTGCAAATTGAAAGCTTCGGAGGATAAGTCTACTCCTGTGCATGGTCCACATTCGTCCAGACATCAGTGCAAATCGTTGCTACTGAGATATTGAGGTATTTATTTGAAAAGTTAAAAGTTGTTTCGAAGTTATATATTATATTATCTCTAATTCTTTGATTGGCAACTTCATCAAAATGCTTGCATAATCTGTGGGGCTTGAAATTCAGTGTTCTAAATGGTCGCTTCTTGAGGCACTCTTGGTGGGAGACTACCATTCCTCGCTTTCGAAACACCCTTGGTTAATTTTCTCAAAATGCATGACCTGTGTGGCCCCAGAATATGCCTTTTGAACGGCTGCTTCTCAAGACACTCTTGGGTGGCGATGAATGCAGAAAGAGGTCTGTGTTTAGCATAGGCTGTGGGTTTTGTTTTTTTTTTTTTTTTTGGAGGATTTTAGAAACCCTACTGGAGCACTCAGACTCAAAACTGGTCCATTGTACTGCCAGGTAGCACCCTACCCCAGTGCCGTTAATTTGATCCCAACGGCAAATGGTGACTGGACCGATTTCGGAATCGAACCTGGGATCCCTCGAACTTGGGGCAGGCACCTAACCAACTGCGCCATCCTGTCGTGTAGGCTGTGGGTTAACACATATGAATAAGAATCAGATCGAATCTAGCAGGTCTAGCTAGTGATGTCCTTATGTTGATCAAAGTATTTTTCACGATCGCGTGGATGTCAAAATCGGATTAGGTTAAGTAGGGTCATTGTTTAATTGAATTTAAGTTTGAAGTTTGAATTCATTCCTTCCAAGCGAAAAAAAGAAGTGGTCTCTTGTAGGCCATGAAAGCATTCATCCATTTTGACGTAAAAATGTGACCAATTAAGCGTACAGGCAAATGTCAAAACATCGATTAAATCGTCTGCAAAAAAAATTAACGACGAATCAATTGGAAAAGTGCTCGCGTATATACAACTCCACAAAATAGAGCTTGCTTGACGTACTTTCTTCCATGCACTCAATCTAAATTAGTTTTTGAATACTTGTTGTTTATCGAATCAAAAACAGAATCTTATCAACTGCCGACCCCCCAGTGAATGTGATTCCCACAAAACAAAGGCGTACCCTTTGAAGCAAGAAAGATAAGTTTTGAAGACCTCATACCGACAGATATCGGTTCACCCTAAGAAAAAAGTTGAATTGTCGAATATTAGTTCAATTCATTTGATTGACTTTTGTGGCGCTTATTTGGCAAAACAACTGGCTGCGAATATTTTGTTTACAACTTTTGCTATAAAAAGCGACTGCAATTGGAGGACTTTCAAGCTATTTTTAGCCTACATACACCAACAGGCAATACATCCATCGTCGAACGCTGAATTTGCGGTTTTTCTTGAGAAAGTATTTCCGTTCTGTGTTCTTTGTTGTTTAGGCTTTTTGTTTTTTCTAATTGATTTATGTCTTCGCTCTTTTCGCAGAAATACTTCTTTATCTCCCACATTATCTTCAGATAAGTGAACCTGTTTAATTAGAAGATTAGAATTTATTGTTGAAACGTGCAATTGATTGTTTAGTGAGTCACAAGGTGCTTGACGCTCCCCCCATCGGTGATAGACAGCATTCCAGACAGATTTATGGACGAGAGTTTGGATCTTCACCTTGGGCTTGAAGCATATAATTAAGTTTTTGTTTGCAAATTATTAGTTTACACTGAAGCTGAAGCATCGGTGCACTGATACGCCTGATGATCGCGAAGAGTTGATTAACATAATTATGCTTCATTAAATATTAATTTGAGCTGTAATTTGCTTTGATTTTTTTTCTTGAAAGTGATTTACATTTGAAGTTGAGCGTCATATTTGATTTTTGTGGTACAAGATTTGCAAAAGGGGTGTGTTCAGTTAGCATACAACTCGATTTCTTATCTCCGTTCCTTCGTAGTCACATAAAGAACCTTCAAAGTCACACCTCGAGTCATGGATTCCTCTTCTGTCAGCTTTTTGTTCTCTATTAAGATTTCGCGTAAAGAATTGTCTGGCATGTCAAATTCCCAAGAATTGTCTTAAAGGTGTGACCCGTCCACTCCTACTTCCGATCAGATTTCGATAAATTTTTATTGAAAATCGAATTAAGCCGAAAAGCCTGTAGAGCATTGATGGGAACTTTATTTTTGGTAATAGTCGTCAATTTATCAGCGAAATCGTTTGCACCACTTAGCGAACACACCCCAAAAATGACACATTTGAGATATTTTTAGATTTTGACAAGTAGACTTATCGAACACACCCGGAAAACTGACAAATTTAAGAATATTTCCAGATTTTGTCAAGTAGAGCTACGGAACACACCCCAAAAATGCCACATTTGAGATTTTTTCAGATTTTGACAAGTAAACTCATGGAACACACCCCAAAAATGACACATTTGAGATTTGTTCAGATTTTGACAAGTAGACTCTCCCGTTATTGTTTCTACTTTTCGATCAACACAATTCAGTTAAAATAGTTGTCATTCGCACTTTTCGGAGAGAATCCTTAGCTGTCACAGTTTATTCGGCAGTCGTCCAGTGTCATTTGGGGAACAAATTTGATGTTAAAGGCATTGGGACTACTCGTAAAATTATTTGCTTATCAGGCCTGCGACCCATGAAGGGTCTGAGCCTCGATCTCGATCGATTGAAGTGTCAAAATGCTTTTGACGAGAAACGTCAGCTTCAGGTCAAGTCTTAGTAAGTGTAGGCTATTTCTTTTATGTTTGTTGCAACATAGGTAAGACCGCAGAATTAGTTTTTGTGTCGATGAGTGAGAGGCACCTTCGACTCTCAACCAGTGGGCAGCGCTAGAGAGGACGTCCATGTCTAAGTTGGCGCCCCCAACTGAAGACCGATCTGCTTTGCGAACTTGGCGACAGTTCGGAAAAGATCGTGTAGCTGGCGAGGTTTGTTGGTTGAGGCTCAAGTCCACCCCGGACGGTAGGGCCACATTAAGAAGAAAAAAAAAGAAGAAGAAGAAGAAGAAGAAGAAAAAGAAGAAGAAGAAAAAAAGAAGAAGCAGAAAAAAACAAGAAGAAGAAGAAAAAAAGAAGAAGAAGAAGAAGAAGAAAAAGAGTGCGGGACACCGCATCCGCGCTTTTGGTTGCTCTTTGAGTTCAACTCCTCTAAGCTAAAAAAGAATGCCTCACAACTTTGGGAAATTACGCTTCTTCTCGATTTTCTGATCGTAGATGACATTTCCAACAACAAATACCGACAGAATCAAAAAAACGACTGCTTTTAATCAAAATATCCCTCGATCTGTCTTAAATATCCGGTCATCACTGACGGATCAAATTACATACTTAAAACCAGTTCGACTCTATTTGTGACATAAGAAGAACTGACTCTTCTTCTTATAAAACGTCCAAAAAACATACCCCTCCAGCCACACTGTCAGACGCCACATAGAACATTTAATTTAATCACAATTAATCTTGCGCCACATTAAATCCCCGTCAACATTTCGTTTCTTCGATTCCCACAGAAAGCCAAGAACGTCTGTCAAGTTCTCTTCATCTGACAGTAATTGATTGTCACCTTGACAAGATGAAACACAAAAAAGCAGCCACCACCACTTCATCCTTTCTAATAATTCCACCGGCTAATTAAGCAATTATAACCACAAAAAAAAGTGTTTAAAATCAACTGTCAAATAAAAATTACACAAAACCATGCAATCACTTAAGTGATGACATTTACGAACACACTCCTGTCAGACATTCCGTGCTGTGTACTCTCTGTCCCCACCCGGTTTCTGGTTTGAGATGAATTATGTCTTTTTAACCGGCAATTACCTCATATCTCACGTCTGTAATTGTTTTGTAAGATTCCAGGCTTCTTCCCACCAAGCAATCATCTGAAACACACAAACATTGGACGCTCACAATTAACGGTAAACAATGCTTGTACATTGTCTACAATTCGCCCCGAACAATCAACTGGATTCAGTTCACGCAATTCCCTTTGAAGCAGACATGTTGACTCTTTCACGCCACTCCCACTGAGGGTTCCGACGTTTGTCAAACGTCCAAATGATGTAACTTGTGTTTGCCACCGCCAACTTTGAAGGAAAAACGCGCGAATTTCAAAGGGAAAATGATGCCGCTGCAACTTGAGTTGCAGCAAGAAATATGAGAATCACAACAATTCTGGGAAACTGTGCTACACCCCCGTTGCACTGGTGAGCGCCTGCGTTTTCGCAATCGGCCCACTGCACCACCGCCAAGTGTGTGCCGTGATGCGAACGAAACAAGCCCCGCCGGCGAGGCCGGTCGCCAGCTACCAGCCACCAGCGACGACGACGACGGTTTAATGAGATAGTTTATTGCACGATTGCAACGACAGATATCATATGACAGCGGCTGCAGGTGAGTGACATGTAAGCGCGTAGAACGAACGACATTTAAATCAAGTTATTTTGAAATACGTTATCGCGCACAAGGGAGTCTCGGGAGTCGGGTCGCATTGTCTTCGGGGGGTTCTTGAGAAGGCCTCCACCGACTTACGGTGGTGCATACGGATTACGAAATCTGGGCTAGAATGGGCCAAGGAGACGCGTCTGAATGAGCGAACAAACCCACCTAACCGCACACAACGCACTGCGAAGGCCGACTCACAATGGCTTCTTGTGTTTCACACTTTGACACTTCAATTTGTAACAGACCGCTGTTTTTGACTCGAGGCTGTTTGGTGAAATTCAAAGAAATCTGCTTGTTGGCGGAGTGAAAAATTTGTCTGTCAAATGGTTGTTTGCCGGACGCACTTTTGCGGTACACATCTGGCGGATTGCGAAATGCAAATTTGCGTCGCTACGGAACCGACCGGAATATGATCGAACGCAAGTAGAAAGCTTGAGAAATGATTGAAATGATTTATGTGGACATTGTGGATTAGGCGGCGTCCAGCAGTGATTTTGACAGATGACAGATGGGGTCAGGTGAGGTTGGCTGTTGGCGGAAATGACTACAAAAGTGGAAAAGGCTTTGGGATTTGGAAAACAATTGAATATCTGTGCTTCAGTTAAGACATTTTTGGGCGTCTCTGAAGATTTATTTGGGAAGAAATTGATTCACAAGCGAAATATCGGCTATTGTGCTGGGACATTTGTGAGACTAATGAGTTCGGAAGTGTTGCTGTGTATTTCCTCTTGGACATTGGAGTGTGGGAAAAGCGATTGAAGGTTCAGATTCTTGTCCGTGTTATGGAGAAGGGAATCGAGCAAGATGAATTAATCATGGTTTTAAATAGGAGACGAGTTTGTCCGTAAACATTTTTAGATCATTTCCAACAGGTTTACAAAGACATCATTTTGATTGCTTTTTAACTGTCAGAAGAGAGTTCTTTTAATTAGCTTCGAATTTTATGGATTTCAAACCGGGAGACATCTAACTGTTCGCTGATGAGGAAACTGAAGTGTCAAATTTGACGTTTATGGTCCCATCAGACACTAAATTTATGTCAAAATGAAAGTGCGAGAGGGAAATAGGAGAACTTCTTTAGAAAGATAAGAGAAATTCAGTGCACATCTTTTGTATTTTACCAGGGACTGGCAAGGGCAAGTGATGAATATCAATGGGCAGAGTGAACACACCCTTTTGACAGTCAGTCACTTTTTGGAAGAGTGTGTGTTTATTGAGTTTTTCAATGTCATTAGCCCCGTTTTTAACCACAGTCGACTCAATCTAAGTCGAATTTCCCTCTAACTCGAATTTTTTCGCCATATTTATTTTGACATTCCCCATTTTCCATACAAAAGACATCCTCTAAGTCGAACTTCCTCTAACTCGAACCAATTTTTATATCCTGTGAAAGTTCGACTTAGAGGGAGTCGGCTGTACATTGAGTTCCATCAACAGCTTCTTCTGATGGAGATTGCATTTTATTCTCGCTTCTGTTTGTTGGATTTTCCAGGCGAATGCCATTGAAACATTTTTTGTTCAAGATTTCAGCAGAAAATCCGGTTTTCCTCATGGCTCAGCGAGTTGGCGTCGAACAATCGAAATAATTAACTACGTTCGTGACTGAGGCTTTTTTTTTTTTTTAGTAATGGCAAAGGTTAATTTTCTGCTGTGAGAGTGATGAACTCTCTGACCAAGACAAACTGACAGCTTCCGATAGAGATGCTTTGCCAACGTGGTAGAAAGGTGGTTACTTGCTGGTTGGACAACATTTTCCTTCAAAAAGATAATGAAATAGGAGATTCGTAGCGATGGGTGCGAATCCAGCAATTTCATGTCAACAAAATAGAGTAGGTAAAGTTTTCACGCCACACTTCCCTTTTTTTGAAATGGGGTGCTGTTTAGGAAACACTCAGTCTCTTTCTGAGTTGCAATGAATGTCGTGTGTGCAAAATAAGTAACGTTGCTGAATTTATGTTTAAACAAATATTTAGTTACGTTACTTATTCTGAAAAGAGCGCTGATTTTAACTTCGAGGCAGTGACCCTCGATTCTAAACCCTTGTGTAGATGAACACGCGGTGGCCGCGGTGGCGTAGTCGTAGGGCGTCGACTTCTTCTGCGAAAGTATTTGCATTAAATCCCGATCAACACACAATAGGCCATAACCTCTCTGTCTCTCAAAATGTTCGCGCAACACGAGTGGTTGCTGAGAAACTATACCCAGGTCCGTCTCGGACTGCAGCGCCGCCATTATTATATTATTATTATTAAGTTTGGAGTTAGAGGATGCCTTTGGAAAAGCAAACAATGGCTAAATAAAGTTATTGGTTCAAACGCGCGACATTGTTGCCTGCGTTAAACTAAAAGAAATCATAATCCTTGGTTAACCAGTGGTGTGGTGTGAGTCCTTGTCAGACACTGCAGGGACTGGACCATGTCCCACCACAACACGTCTAGGCAGTGACTTCTGTAAAAGCTGCTGAATCTGCTCTTCTTCCTTTTCTTTGTACAGCGCTACTTGGGCCTTAACCAAGACGACCTTTACTCGAGGCAGTTTTTTGCCAATTCTGAAGCGGCGACTCGCAATGTGTAGGCAAGTGGGACGAAGAATTCGCATTGCATTTGCAGATAATTTGCTAAAAATTTTGTGAATTTTCTCTCTTCTGATCGTGTAGAAGAGTGAAATGGAAACAGAATTGCCAAAACCATGAGACAACCACAGTAAAATATGACAGAGAATTACCGCAACAAACGTTGATGGGTTTTCAAAGATGCTTCGGCCCGGAACTACGTTCTTTATGGGCTCTACATGGTCCAGCTCCTTGAGCTTTGGCGAACAGAACCAAAAGAAAAGACATTTCAAAATTACTTCTTCATTCGCTTTGGATATTGTCTATGGGTTTGACCCGTCGAATAGGACTGAGATAATCAGTGTCTTTTACAAAGTCAGCTTTGTTTAACATGAGGGGGTTCTATAACTCAACTTCCTCTTGAGTTCAAAGATACAGCAATTGGCATAGATGCTGGGCAAACATTTCTTTAACGAGCTGGGTGATCTGTATAAGATTAAGACTGAAAAGCTCCCTGTGTTCTAACGGAGGTAGTTTCTTTTTTCTCTCTCTCAAGAGCACAAGGGACTTCATTTCTTGGACTTAGGGGATCACGGCTGTGAGCCGTTAGCGCAACTATACACCTATTTATCTTCCTAGCCCCCTCTTGAAACTAGTAGGATGGGTATCAAGAATTCTCTAAACCAATGTCTTGCTGAGAAATAGTAGATTTTCTGCTAATGACTTTACTTTCGTTTGCCTTTCTCGCTGATTCGTAGATAGATGCCTTTAAAGACAAGTTAAGCCAAGTTAAGCCAAGTTAAGCCAAGTTAAGACAAGTTAAGACAAGACAAGACAAGACAAGACAAGACAAGACAAGACAAGACAAGACAAGACAAGACAAGACAAGACAAGACAAGACAAGACAAGACAAGACAAGACAAGACAAGACAAGACAAGACAAGACATGACAAGACAAGACAAGACAAGACAAGACAAGACAAGACAAGACAAGACAAGACAAGACAAGACAAGACAAGACAAGACAAGACAAGACAAGACAAGACAAGACAAGACAAGACAAGACAAGACAAGACAAGACAAGACAAGACAAGACAAGACAAGACAAGACAAGACAAGACAAGACAAGTGGGGTTAGGACTGACATTAGCTGAAGCAAGTTGATACAAGTCGAAGTTGAATCGATTGGTTGTCACTTTCAGACTCACAAATTCCTCTGCTTCTTAAACATTTAAATTGAATTTTGAAGTATAGTCAGGAACATTCAGTTTCATACGGGCACTAAGCATGGTGGTCAGTCAATGATGGTAATGGGTTCCATGAGAGATAAAGGAGTTGAACATTTGGCATTTATTGATGAGAATATGAACAAAGAAATGTATTTGACAATTTAAAAAAAAATTTGTTCATAGTGCTCACTAAATTGTTGTTCTAACACTAAATTGAACACTAAATCTAAGGCTATGTTCAAAGGGTTCATAGTTCTTAAAACCAAACCATTTTGTGTGAGGCTCGTCCGAGTTAACATTCAGTCATCCCATTATACGAGTACTTGTGCCAAAGATTATGCAGTCTATATGCGCCACTTGAAATCGTCTAAAATGTGATGGGCATCCATTTGAAATAGGCTGCGTTTTTCGAAGATTTGGAGGAGTCACTATTCTCTTTGGGCCTCAACCAACATGCTTTTCCACCACAACAAGCTGGTTGAAGTCCTTCTCAACTTGTGTGCGCCACCTTCGACGTGGACGTCCGCTGTTGTGCTGGCCCACATGCTCAGAGTCGAAGAGATCGGCATAGTTTCTTTAAAGAAGGGAAGAAAGACTTTATTCCAGAGGAAAAAGGTATGTTTGATTTGACTCGGTCAGACTCCAACGACGTCAGACCAGATCTCTTGTGCTCATTTAAATTTGTCCTCTCCGTCCTCCTGACACGAAACACAGATATTTAAATATTCAAAATAAAATATTATGCACAAGAATTATTAAAATTTTTATTCAAAAATTGTTGAAATCCGTGGTCACGCTGCACGCGCGCCGTCTGACTTGCATAATTGAAAAATTCAAATGGCATGCCCACATTCGGAAAGCAAACATACGGTACGTTTCCAAAACAACCGTGGTTTACTGACCTACACCTTCTGCAGCAAGTTCATCGCATGGCCAGTAATTTGCACTGAGTGAAAAACGTAGTGACACTTTGACGCATGGCTGTCGCGGTGCAGAAAGGTCGAAATTTGTCATTCTAACGGTAGGCGAATACCAAGGTGGATCACAAGCAGTTCATTACTCCTGTGAAATATGTGTTCAACTTGTCAATAGAATCAAACATGAAATTTGTATGCATACTCGAACAGCAACAAACTGACCAATCAACCTTCGAAATTCATGCTAAAAATGGAACAAAACACTTCCATTCCATTCAAATTCATGACGTTTTTAATGTCAAATGACAGAGATGAAAGTCACAAGTGGATTCAATTGAAACTCAGCAATCTCGCACGTCCAAGCAATCAGCTCAGACTAACGTCTGCATTACTCCGCGCTTGTGTGTTCCTTTTGCATGACTTGACATTTTCCACCAAAGCACAACCGCATGTGAGTGGGATAACGATTTCGAGCGAGTCATCAGTGACAGTAGAACGAACCAGTTCATCGCCACTCACCAACCGGAGATACGAGATTTTTTAGCAACTTTTTCCATCGTGAGTATGCACGGACACGTCCATCTACTCCCATTCAAACGCTAAGCACCGTAATCTGTTCATGCTGCAAACTGTGACGATGCAGCTGTGCCTACAATCTCTTCAGTTGCGGTTGATTAATGCGCATAATAACGCACATGTGTCACACTCAAGTGCGCATAACCGTTCTTTTTCTTCTGACATTTGATCTTTCAAAGTGACTTCAATGTCCTCTTTTTCCTGGAAATCGTGCATGTTGTTGCCCCCTCAAGTGTCATCAGAGGAGGAACTTGAATATAAACAAGTAATTTGACAGTTCCTGAACTTGACATTTAACAAACTTGCACCGTCACTGCACTCACTCCGGTTCGTTTATCTTTCTCCACGGCGTGGCGATGAACTAAGGCGTGTTGCTTAAGGCCGACGTTACTGGGATATCCTTGAACTAGTTATTGTTCAGAAAATTGTCACAGAAACGTCTGAAAAATAGCTCAACAAAGATTAGGCATGTATCTTAGACACGGACGTGACAGTGTTTAGTATTCAGAGAGCCCATCAAGTGCACGAAAAAAAAATTAAAATTCGTGCACTGGTTAAACGGGTTTCGGCAATCCAGGGGCGTTTATGCAAAAACTTATGCTCTCGAGCTTGAAGTGAATAATTTCAAGAGACTATTTCACACAAATGGGACGTAATGTGATAGCGGATCATTTGTATTCATTTATGTTGCGTGGGAAATGACAAGTTTTGGCCGGTCGAACGTTTGACAGATCATTTGTTTTTTGCGTAGAGGCTAATGGGTTTTTGGAAATTTCAACCATTAATTTGGTGTGATTGAAATATTCAATGTGGTGGGCCTATTAGGATGACACATTTGAATTCTATAGAATTCGGGACTTTGACAGCTCACTTGGAATGTCATTGTCCTGTCAGTAACAACCTGTCAAATTTATCTAAATTAACTGTCACGGCGTTACTGACAAAATCAAAGTCGATCGTACTCCCAAACTTACATCTGTCAAGTGTCAGATCTATTAGGATGACATTTGAATTCTATAGAATTTGGAACTTTGACAGCTCTCTGGAAATGTTGTTGTCCTGTCAGTAAAGAACCATAAAATTGATCTGAATTGACTGTCACGGCGTCGCACTTCCAAACTGACATCTGTCAAGTGTCAACTCTATTAGGATGACATTTGAATTCTATAGAATTCGGGACTCTTGGAACGTCATGAACAAATTATGAAATTGATCTGAATTGACTGTCATTTCGTTATCGACACGTCAAACTGACATCTGTCAACTGTCAAAATGAACAAGTGCCACATAATCTAAGACGCAGGTGGTCTAATTACAACGCTCCTCCAATTGATCTAATAGACACATCGAATTCCGCAACAAAAATGCGTTGAATACCTTAAATTAGAGAGAAGAAAAAAGCCTCATTGTTAACATTGTGTACACCTTGAAAGGCAATACGTTTTGGGTAACGATTACAATTAAGACATACGTGCGGACAATGTTAACTCAGTTTTAAGCGCACAGGTGCAGGCGTTCAATTGTCAAATAGCGTGTATTTCAGCGCGCTTCCAAAACCCACAAGACACCGGCACTGACATTTTTTCTTGTCTTGTCTCACTTTTCCGTTCACCCTGTGCCTTTGTGGCAGAATATGATCTCGAATTTCTTTTGACATAGTCACAGGTTTCTACGTCGCAAATGTCATCGGCATTATGTTCGCTTTCAACGATGGCTGTGGCGGTGGCGATGCTTGGTGATCCGAACGGATTAGATATCGGTTGATCGACAGATCGATATCAAGAGCACTTGTTGGTTGTTCGTACGAGTACCATCGCTAATTAGCTGATAATCTGCGGCAAGAGTAATCGAAATAAACCGCCATTGCCGACAACAACATAATCCGCTCGCTAATGATCGGCCATACAGAGGAGAGAGATGAAAAGACCAAGCGGTAGCATCGCTTGCGTAATCGGAAATCCACTGCTGATCCGCAAACATGCGATGGGGGATTTATTTATTCTAGATCACTTGAAGCGGCAAATGTCGAAGAGCATACTTACCGTGGGGTAAATTGATTTTAATGTCATCCGCAATGGAATGGCGGCACTCTTACGTGGATCTAGTGGTTTATTGTCGGCGAAAACCCCTATCACTTCAGCAGTGAATCGAGAATCGAGATCACCGATCGGCGATTGGCGCGACATGAAGATCACTTTTTCAAATGTCGAAGGCATCAATTCTGGAGAAGAAGTGAATGGTGCAGACAGTTTGAGGTCAGTCAATGAATTGAAATGACAACTTTCTGGACACAGATCCGCTGCCGTAAGAGTGTTGCATCTCATAAATTGTATTCTAAGTCAGCACCGCGTTGCATAACCGTGTGCATCGAGATCAATTGGCAGGGGATCTCCGACTGCTAATGGCATAGTGGCTTCACATCCTCGCTGGAGTAGGTGTAGGAGAGACCAGTTTTAAAACTCGATTGAACTTTTCCACCTCAAGCCATGGGACGGACCATGGGGCGAGGGTATTCGTGAGTGAATCTGTATCTTCGCAATGGATGGGAGAAATCGCAGGCGTAGGTTTACTTCGCAGTTTAACTGTCAAGTTCTGCAGTCGCAATATGGTTGTTTGACATTTACCACATGAGTGAATTGATGACTGACTTCGACTTGATCCCCTTGAATCTGGATCATCGTTCTGATGGAATATTGACTCCTTTGAGTGTCTTTCTTATCCATCCAAAAATTTACCACATTCGGGGGGTCGTCAAACATTTGCGACCGCCAAGAGCAAGATGGCAGAAGAATTGGTGTAGTTAAAAGAAACACTAAGACGTCTGGAGCTTGTCCAACTGATCGAGTTCTGTGTTGACATTTCAGTTAAGATCATCGATCGACGATACACTCTACATAAAATATGAACTAGGTGAATATTCAGTTTGTTACAAGTTTGGCATATACTCACTCAATTCCGACCCAGTATAAAGAGTTTATCAGTGACACAAATCGTCTCTTTAAAGATCACCCTTTTAAGTCACGTTGTTGAAAGCAAACTATTTTTGAAGAGCAATGCCTAAGGTTTCGCAGGTTCGTCACGTTTAAGCAACGTCATAAAGCTACAACATCCCATCAGTTCCCGAATCAAAAGATTGCATCGTAAACTTCGAGATGTTTTAGAGAACTAATTAATCAATTGTCTCTAGACAAGTTCATGTCTCTAGACAACTTACACCAAGTTTCAGACATGTACAGAAAGACGGCGTTGCTAGTGAATAGTAGAGAACTTGTCCTATACACTGTAGGCTCAAAAAGGAGCACTGGTACAGAAGCAGGAGTCTTATGTGACCTCTTCGAAAGATCACTGATACTAAGCAATGACTGTAGTGCCTTTCAACTGTCCATAAAAGACCTTAATTTGACCGACCTAGGAATAAGGATTTTTACTACAGTCAAGTTGCAATGAGAGCCCTAGCGTCGGATATTCTGACATCGATACTGGTCAGACTAAACGTAAACGAACTGCGAAACTTTAAACAAGATGACCTTGTGTTCGGTACCAGCACACACAGAGATTCTAGAAAACGAAAGAGCATACACACAGTTGGAGAAGTATTTAGTTCTTCTTCTTCTTCTTGTGGCACTACAGGTTGAGACTGGATCTGGGAATCAACCATCAATGAGTAGTAGAGGTGCCTCTTTCGAAGGACACCTTGATCATCCCTGTCCTACTCTATACCGCGTAGGCACGAACAATCTCAAGAGCAGATAAAGAAACCCTGTGTCTTTTCAAGACAAAATTCTGCGTTCAATCTTTGGTCCTGTTTGCGTTGATGGTATTTGAAAAATAATATTTAACAACGAACTGTAGAAGCTGTACAGCGACATGAGTCTAGCCAAATGTCTACTGAATTCACGCCTAAGATGGCTAGGACCGATGGCGCAAAAAAATGGAGAAGAACCTCAGCTAACTTAGCGTGCATAATTGGATGCAGCTGGCTAAATATTGTGCCAGCTGGAGAGGCTTGTTAGTTGAGGCCCAGGTTCATATTCAATACTGCGTTCATGCTTCCGTCGAGTGACGATTAACTTCCAACAAAAGGAATATAACTGCACAGCCCGAAATACTGCGCTGTGCTAGCAAAAAATACCGCCCTATCCAACTGCTCAGCTGAAGTGGGTCTTCAAAGACTGAACAAAATAATCTCAACAAAATCGAAAAATTCCCAACAATCTTTCGGGTATTTTTGTCAAGACTTGAGTTGTTGTTGGACAAGCTTTCACTGCAGTTTCTCAACATTCTAGTGACTTCCTAACAGTGATATTTGGAAGTTTATCTTTAAGAATTCATTGCAAACTTAACCTACGGCAGCGACTGTTTTGTTCTGCATTAGAGTAAACATACAAAAATGTAAATTTATGTCAAAACTAAACGAAAGTTAACAAAAAGCATCGTTAAATTTTGAAGGGGAGAATGCAAATGTCAGTTGACAGCAGTTGACAGAGCGATGTATTTCGCTTCCGCGTAAGTAGGCAAAAGTGGAAGAACTTAAATTAAACGAAGTGGAAGTGACAATACAATCTTTACCATTTTTGTCAAACATTTTTTCACGGCTCCACCTCTTTCGAGTCACTGGCAATGCTCAAAGAGTATAACTGTCTAGAAATAGCTTCTCAATCTCCCCGTTCGGAGTCGGCATTAAACTGTAGGTCCCCTCCACTCGTGAGAGAACAATAGCACGCACAACACGAGTGGTTGCTGAGAAGCTAGGCCCAGGTTCACCTCGCACTGTAGCGCATCCATTATTATTATTAAACAAATTGAGAGTTTTTTTGTGTGTTTCGGAAATGAAAACAGGTGATAAATTTGGATTGTCATGTCAAAAGGGGCTACCTACTCGTACGTAACGCAAAAACGACAGCGCCAACACAGGATTTTTTTTTAGGCAAAATACCGGACACTCGGATTTTCTCTACTTCTCCCACCGTGAGGATCGGATCTGAAGATCATTTTGCCGGAGCATTGTTTTTCATGCGCTGGGCGAGATGTTGACCTTCTCGGATAAGAATTAGGTGATCGCAAAGTTAAGACAATTTTGTCTTGATGTCTGGAAACAGCGTGTCAAGGATGGAAGGCAGCATTAGCTCAGGTCCAGGTCTTTCATGGGTCGAAAGACAGAGAAGTAGGGAACTAGTCCGAATTGGAATATATTCGACTACGAACGGCGAGATTTGCGAAAATTTTGGTTGACATTGACGAAATTTTAGAAAAAATTCTTTTTGAAAAATTGTGTTCTGTGCAGGAAATTTAACCTAGACTGAATGTTTAGCGCGTAGGTTTCGGTGCACATATCCACCATGCCACTGGTGGTCACAGTCCGAAATTGAATACCCTTAATAAAATTTTTCAGACATTCAAGTTGTTAAAGAAAATCAGACTCTTTGATCTTCAACAAGAAGTGGATGTGGACAGAAAGGCAAAAATCCGCCAAAGACTCAGTCACGTTGAGTGAATGAACAGTGACACTTCAGGGAGTGTTGTCTAGTCTCATCCATGATTGTTTTCCCTGTCAAGAGTATTTTCTAATCCCAACCTTCGGGTTTGGCAAGAAGAGATTGAATCTTTGACAAAGTCCTGGAGCTCCGTGTCTTGGACTTAAATGTAGTCCTATCCCAAAGTCAGACGACTGGATGGCGCAGTTGGTTAAGTGCGTGCCCTAAGTTAGAGGGTTCTAGTGAAATCGAATCTGGTCCAGTCACCGTTTGCCGTTGGGATCAAATTAACGGCACTGGAGTAGGTTGCTACCTGGAAGTACAATGGACCAGTTTTGAGTCTGAGTGCTCCAATGCAGGGTTTCAAAAATCCTCCGAAAAAAAAATCTCAAAGTCAGACTCGCCATGTGTTCAACTGGGGGCAGTGAAATAAAGGCAAACGAAATAGGACAACTTTCAACGTTTGCCTTTATTTAACGGTACCGTGATACGCAAAAGAAAGCTGCCAGTCGTACACTTTTCTATTTTGTTTGTAGAGGCGAGAAGTACAAGTGACTTAACGCTCAGACTGTTTCGCAAAAAAAAAAAAGAAAAAACACTTTAAATTGCAGAGACTTTGGCTAATCAAATAACCACTGTTTCTGCAATCCTAAAAACCACTAAAACTGAAACTTTATAAAATCTAAAGCACCCACATAATTGCCAGTTAATCAAAGACCAACGGCAGCATGTTTTGCAAAATCATTGCAAACATAAAACTTTTCGCAAGTCATTTCCCTCGTCATTTGCTGCATATCTTCCCCACCACAAGCAGCACAGTTCGTTATTTCCGATTTCATACTTTGGTCTAATTAAGGATTTCCAAATCTTAATGAAAACGAATTTCAATACATTTCACGCCACAAATGTAATTTCTATACGTCACGTTTAAATCTCGACTGCAAGCAATTGTGATCCGATCCGACTCGGCATGTGTTTGTGTGAGCACACCGGTGGCGCGAGAAGCAACCGATGTGCCTCAGTTGTTCACTTGAAACATTTAAAATGCAAATTTCGAGGATTACGTTCACATGTCTGTAGACGAGGTCACGAATCGAAAAGTGCAAGTCGAGCAGGCTCCTTTGTTGTCTCTCCGGTTACCGTAAACACAAGCGATGCATTATTGTGAATTGATATGAGTCACAATGGGTGACGACGATGAATTTTCAAAATTTTAATGTACTTCTTTCTTTTCTCTTTTCATTGCAGTAACCAACAGAAAAACTATTTCAACGCCATAGGAGAGTTCCTCATCACCAACGATGTATCTATCTCGACGAGTTTCCCCGCCGCAATCCACTGTGATACATAAATCCATAGCATGCCTACTTCTCCTGCTTGGATGTAATTTAATTCATCGAACCGATGCCTTGGAGAACGGCCTCGCCAGAACGCCACCCATGGGATGGCTGTCGTGGGAGCGATTTCGCTGCAACACAGATTGTGAAGGTGATCCAGACAATTGCATAAGGTGAGTTCACACAGACGACTGCAATTAACTTCTTCTTTTTTGCTGTTTGTTGCATCGATGAGATCCACTCAAAAGGTGGGACGGGCATCTGTTTATTCTGTAGGAGACTGTCGGAAATTGAATTGTTTCTTACTTACCGGATCTAAAGCCGTTTTGACCTGAAATCGAAAGAAAATGCAATTAGATCTGATTCGAGTACGAAATGTAATTAAATCGAGAGTTTATTTGGGGTTTGATTGATTGAGGACATGAAACGACGGCGTTAAGTGGTTTGAAGTGAGTTATAAAATCGGAGAAATCGAATATCTAACCACTGGTGGTGGTTTCACAACTTTTGCACTAAACCCAGTCGTTTACGTGCTTGCGCACCCCTTTTGAAGCATTTAATCACCCGCTTGGTAACAATTTACCACCAAACACCACGTGCGACGTAAACTCTGCTCTCTCCTGACCTAACCTCACTCATAATTGAAAGGTAAGGCCGAAAATTCAAATGAAAAGTGAGCAAATTTGCCAAATGTCAAGACACATTCCTTCTTTCCGTGGGCATTAAGTTCTGCACAAAAAAAAGCGTGATGTACTCGAACGCACTCATGAACAAGTCGTTCACCTTAACGAATCGTCAAATTATATAACGTATCTGACTTCGGCAATTTGACTTTTGACGGGCCTAATGAAAGTGGTAAGTGCTCTGTTGACTTATCCGCATGAGCTTTGAGGATCAGCAACGAGTCAGGGTACATCAAAAATTCGGTAATTTTCTGAGGTGATTCACTGACAATTCGACAAGTAAATTACTGCCATAAACTGAATGGTTGGTGAGGCCAAGAATTTTGCGTGATTTTAAGGGCATTGACTTCGGTTGAACACAGATTTTGGTGTTCAACTGGGGCAGGAGTTGAATGTTTATTTTTTTGTATTATTTCCTGGATAATTCATGACGTCGAGAGTTCGTTGATCGTCAAATGTCTTCGTTTTGAACGAAGGCTCTGTACTTTTCTTGTTTCTTGTCCATGAACAGGGACACAAATACTATTGAAGAAATCGATCAGAATTGTTAGGTTAGGTTGAATTTTGTTCGGAAGATAATGCAGTTTTTATTTTTATTGAAATTCAATTTCTTCGCTATGGTTGATAGAGGCTTAGTAAGCATATATACCGAGAAGACCTAACTTGCTTGCGTTTCAATGAACCAATGTCTGTATGACATGTGATCCGCAATTATTTTACCAAATTCCTTTTTATGGCAAATCGCCTACTTCTTCTCGCAACTATCACGCCCCTAGACTGCAAATGATCAAAACGATGTCTTTAGATGATTTCAATAGAGATTGGGATATCACAGTTCCTCTGATTGCAGTTGACGCAACAGCTTAACGTGGACGCAAGTAAGGATGTTGCTTCTAGAACCATTGTTGCGACTTGTGACTTGCCTACTAAAACCATAGCGTTGATTTTAGAAAAATGGTCAGTTCCTTGATGGTTTTCTTGGAGATCTCATCGCCAGACTCCAGAAAGTGTTTTTTCAGTGCCCGTTGCCTGGCTTAGTTGCCAGTACCGGCCAGGAATATAAGATGTGTTTCTATTTCTGCTACATCTATAGAGATGCGGTAGAATGCGTTGTAAAGGATGTTTAATCTGGCAGCGCGTTCCTTTTTCGGCCTGTTATGACATGTGTTTGGTTGGGTCCTGATGGAGAAGGAAAGATCCAAACAGGAACTATACGGGCTGTACAGCGACATGACTCTAGATAACCGTCTACGGATCCAACGGCAAAAACGGCTAGACCATGTAGAGCTTTTTTATATAATTTGCGCGCGCAAAAGGGGTTACGAATACCCTTAAGTGTCCTTAATCAAGATACAGCACGGGCCGAAGGTATAGAGGAAGAAAGGAAGAGGCACAGGTACCTGCACATTGGTCTTAAATGTTTGCGGATTGTAGTGAGTGGGAAATATTGGGCTGCGAAGAGCATTCCATATTCGTGTGGTGCGGCTAAAAAATGACTTTCTAAACTTAACTGTACGTCCGAAAACAGGCTTGAGGGTGAACTGATGAGCATTCCTGGCGAGACGAGTATTGCGGGTGAATTCATGGGTGGGAGGAATGCAATTGGCTAACTCACTTGAGCATCGTTTGTTAAAATAGTGATAAAACAGTGATAAGGATGAGATATTCGTGATGTTCGAGTAAGTCTATCGACTTCGCGATATTACTATCTCCTATAAGTTTTATCGCTCGCTGTTGTATTCTATCTAGCAGGTGCAGAGAGGTCTTGGGAGCACCAGACCAGATATGAGCGTTATACTCAAGTTTGGGGCCAATGCAGGCCTTGTAAATTGAAGCCAAATCAGAGGAGGTGAAGTATTTCTTGCATCGTTTAAGGAAACCTAGACATTTCGCAGCATTTTTGGGGACCTCGAATATGTTATCATTCCAACTAAGTGTTGAGTTGATACACATACCGAGGATGGAAAGTTTTTCGGTTTGTTCGATGCAAGTGCCATTCAGGGATAATGGCTGATTATTTTGGGATCGCTTAAGAGACAGTAGACAGCATTGAGTTTTGGAAGCATTAAATTCCACGCTATTGTTTTTACCCTAATTGATGATGCTGTCAAGGTCGGAATTTAATGTGGTTAGCATACGCTGCCGCTCCAATTCTATGGCCGAAGGACAGGGACCTGAGTCTTAGAACGAATATGAAAAGCTGAGAGTACTGTCATCAGCGAAGGAGTGGATTGGATTAGAAGTACCAGACAGAAGATCATTTATAAAAATGAGGAAGAGTATCGGAGACAAAACAGAGCCTTGGCGAACACCAGCATTAATTTGGTGAATATCAGACTTGAACCCATCCAAAACAGCTTGAATTGAACGGTTCGAAAGGTAATTTCTAATCCATAGAAGAAGAGACTCATCGATGCCATAAGCACGGATTTTCGACAAGAGAGCTTGATGCCAAACTCTGTCAAATGCCTTTGAAATATCAAGCGCAACGATCTTGCTTTCTCCAGCATTGTGCAAGGATTGGTTCCACTTTTCGGTGAGATATGCCAAGTCACCAGTGGACCTGTTGCTGCGGAAACCGTATTGCCGGTCATTAAGAAGTTTCCGCGATTCAAGATATTTCATAAGCTGACGGTTTATCAGCGTTTCCATGACCTTGGAAAGAAGGGACGTTAGTGCTATGGGTCGGTAGGAGGAGGGTGACGAAGATTTGCCCTTTTTAGGGACGGGCTGGAAAAATGCTGTTTTTCATTCACTCTGAAAGAGACCGAAAGAATAGGACAGATGAAAAAGCTTACGCAGTGGTTTTGCCAGCAGAGAAGAACACCTCTTCAGAAGTATTGGGGGGATACCACCCGCGCCTGCGGATTTATGCACGTTGAGATCTTTAAGTAGGTACTCTTGCAGCTGTACGAGTGCGGAAATGGATTTGTCCCATGGTACAATCGACGCTCTCAAGTACAGGCGGAGACAAAGTCGAATCTGGCAGCGTTGAGCTGGCCGCGAAATGCGCAGCAAGCAGATTGGCCTTGTCTAAAGAGCTGACAGCTGGAATGTCCTTGCAAATGAGCGTGGGAATTGAAGATGAGGCTGAATTCCTTATATTTTTAACAAATGATCAAAAGTTTTTGCTACCCCTTGGGACATTGTAGCACTTTTTGCCTCAACTTTTGGTCGTATGAGAATTTCACACGTCTTATTAGTGAATTGCAGTCATTTTTGATCTACAACATAACTCCGGCCCGAAGAATGTTCGACTTTAAACCTATAGGGCAATGCAACCGACAATTAAGGTGCGGCTGCCGTTCTCGCTAGCCGTTCTCGTTATCCAACGTGCCCATTTTATTTCAAATTTGGTCCAGAGTAAGCAATCAATGCATTCCTTGTGGCAAAAGTATTATAAAAAAAGTATGTAAGTATATGCAATCAATAATTTAAGAGCATGCACTCCGTTTAATTTCTCATGCCTTAACTGAATGAATTTGATCGACTATTTCTGGTGTGAGGCCGCCAAGACCGGACCAGTGTGATCCTTCACTTACTTTGACCGATTACAGTCGAGTTTCTGTAATGTTGGCCGAATCCTTCTTGGTTTTACCACGTTTCTTTTTCAAAACTTTACTACGATGCTAAATAAGCTTTCCTTCATGTTTGCAACTTCACGAAAAGTTGTATGGTCACATTAACCAAATTCCATACGAGTACATCGATCTTAGTTCCTATGTCATGATTTGGATGTTACCACGCGAAGCAACAGATGATTGACACTCGCAGCGACTGCAATTACCTCAGTCATAAATTAACCTAAACCTAAATAGCGAAGAAGAAATCTAAATATCGCCCGAAGCCGTGCAAATGTTCTCCCCCAAACATCGTCAGAACTTGCAACAGCCCCCAAACCACTGTTCTAACAGGAACAATCAAAATGCTCCGCTCCACTGTGCTCACTTCACAGTACATTTCATCTCCATTCCCTGCAGCCTTTGATTCAATTCCAGTCAAGCCAATCAAACAGTTTTTAAGCGAACCATTCTCGAATATAGATTCATCACGATCACAGCCATAGCTAAAGTGTAATCCATTTTGCTGTCGGAATTTTATTTTCTCCCGGAACTAATGCATACAAGTCGCTCGTCTGCACTCTGAAAGCGAGGCGCTCCATAATTAGGTCGAAAAAACAGACGCACACGAACGAGAAGCGGTTTCGCTTGATTTAGTGCTTCCGAACGCCGAAAAAGAATGCCGGCAGAATTTGAAATCCAACCAAACGGCTGAATAGCTTGCAAATTACCGTTGCGGTTCAGAGCGTATCCAAATTCCATTTACCTCTTATGGATATCCATGAGGCCACCGTACATAAAAACCGCTAATTTGCGGCCTTGTGGGGGTAAAAAATCGAGAGAAAATCGCCTTTAATGTCTCCATCTGACAGTCGATGACAGTTCCCTTGTCAACTTTGACAGCCAATCACCCGAGACTGGATTTGAGACGAGGTTAAGGCGACGCTAGGGTAAGGGTTGTGGGCAGTCGTTAACGCCTCCTTTGGAGTGAGGTGAAGTGGCGCGCGAACAATGCCACAGTTTCGAGACCGTATTAATTGCCAGCTTATGCGCAAGGTTGCGTCAGCGCCTCTGCCATTGTCTTGGGGTTGCAGAGCTTCACCGCTTTCGACGGCACTGCATTTGGCGATAAATCACTTCACAAATAGACACGCGGCGCGTGAAATGCTCACCCACTACACCCGAATCGAAGTCAAAAGCAGCGCCAACCGTTGTTTCCCTTTGATCCAGTTTTGGTGGGAGTGGGTAATCAAGTTTCGCTTAACAATGAACGTTTCTCGTTATTATTACGACTTCAGCCGCAAAGGTCAGAATTTATTGCTGCGCGCTGCGGTTGCGGGTTGCGTTGTGAGATGGCGCACACTCTGTTAGTTGATTTATAGCGTGTTTCAGGGCATTAAGCTTTCGGGCTTTAATGCGCTGTTAGGTTTTCAAGATTGCGCTAGGTCAGGCATGGAGAAAAGTAAAAGGCGATGCCACATCACTCACACGTTATTGTCTAGGTTATGTGCTTGCTTAGCTAAGTTTCGTTTGTTGCAGGAATTCCGTTGTGTCTAGTTGTAACATAAGCCGATGGGCGGGAAGATTAGAATCGATCACAATGGCAGTTATGATTATTTCAGCGATTGTGTCATTTTGACAGCTATGACAGATATGTTGGTGGAGTTTTGTTGGCTGCGAATGTTTCGGTTCTTTTGTGTTAAGGGCTTGCATTCGGGGATTATCTCGAGAGACAATTAGGAAGACAGTCGTTATAAAACCGTGATGATGAGGCACATTGAATAAAATGAAAATTAATTCGTCATTCATCACCAGATTTTCGTCTTTGTACCTACGACAGGAAAAAGCCATGAAGGTTTGGTCTATAAGAAGACTTTAACTTGTGGAAATTGGGTCGTTCGACACTTTTCTTCTTCTTTGAGTTGCGCTACAGGTCAGATTGGTTTTGGGCCTAGTTTCGACAGCAACCAATCGTGTTGGGGATCTACAGTTTAATGACGAATAAGGCCAGAGTCAACCCACTTACCAACTAAATCTTAACCGCTAGGCTGCCAGTCTTTTAAGTTGTTATGAACATCAAATAAAAAGCCTCAAGTTTGAAATGTGCTACCAAGCCATCTCGTAAAAACGCAGTCTGCAGTAAAAAAGTGTCACTAGTATGTACAGTAACTAACACGACTGTATGGCACAGTTGGTTAAGTGCCTGCTTCAAGTTCGAGGGGTCCCAGGTTCGAATCCAAGTGAAATCGAATCTGGTCCAGTCACCTTTTGCCGGAGTAGGTTGCTACCTGGCAGTACAATGGACCAGTTCTGAGTCTGAGTGCTCCAGTAGTCTCATGTACAGTAACTAAGACAGAGTCCCAGGGTCGACTCTTTCTTTAAGCTGGACCTTCTGTTTTAAGCATGTCCAACAACGCTATGTCCACCACCGTTTTAGAATCTGATGTTTCTGTTTCACTGCTGATGATCACTGTTTCTGTGGTTCATTTCAAAATGTTTGGCAGTGCTGCGATTTCCTAAGAGAAGTCTTTTAAGGTATTAACAAATTTCTTTTTAAAGTTTGACGAATTGGACCATGTGGGCGCCGAGGCATAGTGGGTAGGCGCATCGAATCCTACGCTCGAGGTCTAATTACTTACCATTTTTCACGGTTCCACCTCCTTCGAGTCACTGACAAAGCTCAAAGAGTGTAACTGTCTAGAAAAAGCTTCTCAATTTCGCCGTTCGGAGTCGGCATTAAACTGTAGGTCCCCTCCACTCGTGAATACTGTAAAGAATCAACTTAGTTCTTCGCGCGAAAGTTCTTATATTCAAATCCCTCTTGAGGCCAAAGAAGAAGGGCCCTACTTTCGACTAATGAACTTTGCACGACCTTCTTAAGAATGATGTTGAAAAAATCACAAGACAGCGGCACTTTTAAAATTCTCTTGAAGGCATCGGTGAGTTCGTTATCCGCCGTGATGAAGCAGCGAGACTTCTTCACCGTCATCTTGGACAACCTAATGAGTTTGGCAGGAATGTCAAAACTAGACATGACGGCTAAATACAAATGATTTGACAACAGTGTGATAAATGTTGTCAAATCATTTGCATTTCTGGACTCTTCTCCATGATTTAGGTAAAATATTTCCTAAGAAATCGACTTTCGCTTTCCTTGTCACGGTTTCATGCGAAAATTCGCACCCACTCGCGATCGCTTTTGTTCTAAGGCTGCTGTCAAACTCACATCTGTTGTCTTAGACTTAGTTTCTCGGTTAATTTTTTCGGGCCATCTGTCCATGAGCACGTTTCACACTTTCCTCTCAAAGACAGACATTTCAGTCTCACCACTTTTGACATAATTCACACGGAATTCTGAACCGATTATTTAGCTATTTTGCTGTCAAAAATTGAACGAAATCGAATACCGCTCTTCTTGAAATGTCTTGAGATCAAAAAAAGGAACGATTGAGCGTTTTTCTCCATCGACAAAACACTCTTTCGAACCCAAATATAGTCTCCTCCCTCTAAGTCGAATTTCTCACTAACTCGAATTTTTTCGCCAAATTTATTTTGGCATTCCCCTCATTTTCCATACAAAAACCATCTTCTATCCCGTGAAAATTCGACTTAGAGGGAGTCGACTGTATATGCTCCTTTTATTGACAGTTTTTCTCGTCCATTTTGACACATGAGCATAAGCAAACACCAGTTCAATTGAAACACAAAAAAGTTTATAGCGCAATAAAACAGAGATACACATCTATATTTCATAGAGTCGTAAACTTAATTACCGCTACTCAAAACCACACACACACATCTGTCACTCCTAATCGCCAACACACGAACAGACCCCATCAGCTGTCAGTGACATTTCCCCCGAAATCACCAAAAAAATCATAGCAACCTTGAGCTGCAAGTTTTTGCTGACACTGCGTTCGATGAACCTAACGCTAGACCGATTATCACTCTCATTAGCTGAGCATCCCACAGAAATTTGTTGTTCATTCATCTCGACCAAAATCTCGTCCCAAAAAAAGCGTCTGTCACTCATTTCGTCGTGACAGATCGTTTAGAAATTAAATGCAAATGCAATCAATAAGAAAGGTTATTTATGAATTTATGATCATTCAAATGGGATACGGTCTGCGTAGGGGAAATTTGAGAATTCTAATAAAATCAGGTGATTTATGAACACACTCCTCATTTGTCATACATTTGGTTCTGCGTCTAATTAAAATAATCATGACAAATCGTATGCAGCCAGACGGAAATCGGCGACTGTCCGAGAGGGAGAGGGGGAGATTGGATCGGGAGTTATGCAAACCGATATGAAAGCGATATTCCACGTCGGTTGTGGGAATGTTTAGTGACAGCCCCCGGATTAAAATAGAACCGAAGTTTAAGTTGAAGGTCGTTGTGATCGCGTTTGACATTTAATTCTATTCATAAACCCGTTTGCCACTTTGGGGCTGCTGACAGATGGGTCTACGATGGTCTCGTGAAGATGACACTTGCTGTGACAGCACATGCACCGTTAAGACTTTCCTTTTCGGTGAACGAATGGATGGCTTGTGAACAAAAGAACGTGACAAGCGACTGAGATCTGTGGCAATCGATTTGACTCGGCTTTCCCATGGCGCATTGTGTGCGCCGTATTCAATTCGAAACAAGAGATCATTGAGCGATAAATGGATTTATCGGTGAGTGAAGACATAGTAGTCAAGTTGCAGTCGAGCGGTGTGAACATAGCGATAGTTTGCTTTTCTGAATCCAATTAAGTCAACTGGCGGGGAATGAGTGACCTTTTCGACAGCTGCTCGCGTTGATTTAGTGATGACATTGATGACTGTCGGATGGGTGTGTTCGTTGGGAGATCTGGCAGACTCCTGCGAAATGTCAGCTGATAGGTGTTGGCTTGGGGGAGATGCGGTATCGTGTTGTGCTAATTTTGCTTGAATTATAGATGGATGAGCAATTTGAAATCATTGGTTTGATGGTGGGGGAGGTGTCTGAGGATCAGTTAATCTATTCATTTCAAGATCTACTACGTTTGTTGACTTAATGTCATGTCATAATGTTAATGACTTGGTGACTTTTTTTGTGTTTGTTGGACCACAGCGAAAGGAAAGAGAACATTTCTCTTCAAATGTTAGTCTTTCGATGTCGATTCTCCATTGACTTAAACTGTTAAAATTCATGTTTACCAAAATGGCGTCCAAACAAAATGGCATACCTGTTCGTTAGGAACAACCTAATCGTCAGTTCTTTGAAAACCACGTGTTTCCACTAAGTTTAAACCATGATTTTGGACTGATTCATCTCATTTACTTAAGGCAGAGGTTCCATTTTGTGCAAAAGCATCTAATGTCACCCAAAAATTGGGAACCTTCCACTGAAGTGAAGGTGACATTTGTCAGTTGAAACAGATATAAAGGGTATTTCATTAACCGCTTCCTATCTTTAAATTTAAATAAGACAAAGTGTATGTGAGATATCATCGACATTTTTTATTCGTAAGAAGGACCTATCGATGCCATTGTATATGAAATAGAGCATCGTTCAAATGTCCGCCACGGCTTCTCTGGGTGGCGCGCATCCGATATGTCTATAATTCTGGCGCATAAATCAGGCAGAATATGACTGATGGCATGGGTTATGTTGGCTTTGAGTGCTGCTGTGGTTTATGGCCTGCGACTTCAGGAAACTCCACAAGAAAAAGTCTTCTTCTTCTTCTTAGGGCGCTACAGTCCGAGGTGGACATGGGCCTCACTCAACATGCCTCTCCAGCCAGCACGACCTTTCGCTAGCTGTCTCCAGTTTCGCACACCAAGCCGGCCGAGGTCCCCCTCGACTTGTGTGCGGCACCTTGTTCGTGGACGTCCTCTGTTGCGTTGTCCCACAGGCTCAGAGTCGAAGAGCTTTTATCAAGCATTTGATGGAAATTAATCAATGTGAGCTGATATGTCAGCCAGGGAGTGTTTGTTTTGGCAATTCATCAAACATTTTCATTAAACAGACAAATGTGACAATGTCAATGTCAAAAGTTACAAGAACCTCAGACGAGATTTATTGGCAATAAACTCATTTCCCATACCTCTGTCATTGGAATTCAGTTTGCATTCACCTCGAAACATGGATTCAATCGTCGTTTGCACTTCAATCGACAACATTTTCGTGGAGATCCGCAAGCCCTTCCACTTGAACCGTAGTTAAACGTCAGTTCTTTTTACGAAGGAACACTTTTTCATCCCCACCTGCGGTCACAAAATACTTCTTCTGGTAAGCTTTCGTTGCATACTTTTCCCTTTCACACACTTGCACATCATTTCTCTGCGAAAACTCCAAGAAAATCCCGTCAAAAGACCTGCTCCCGCTCAAACCTCAGTCAAAACGTCAAAAAGACCAAAAATTACGTGCATACATTTAGGCGCAACTCGATGCACACCACAGAGCTTCTCAAAGTTAAATTTTTCTTTACAAATCAATTTCAACTGTTATTCTCTCCCCTTCGCAGTGAAAATCTCTTCCGAACAATGACCGACTTAGTGATCTCCGAAGGATACGCAGACGCGGGATACGAGTACATCAACGTGGACGATTGTTGGTTGGAGAAGAGTCGAGGACCTCAAGGACAGCTGGTTCCCGATCGCAGACGTTTCCCAAGCGGCATGAAGGCTCTATCAGATTACGTGAGTTATTCCCTCTCTTCCCCCTCCACCATCTCTCTGATCATCTACCCTTTCAGATCCACGCTCGAGGATTGAAGTTCGGAATCTATGAAGACTTCGGCAACTACACATGCGCAGGTTATCCAGGAATCATTGGTTATCAACGCCTCGACGCGCAGCTGTTTGCGGACTGGAATGTCGACTACGTAAAGCTTGATGGTTGCTATTCACTGCCTTTGGATATGGACATTGGTTATCCAGACTTTGGCAGACATTTGAACCGAACTGGTCGGGCCATGATCTACTCGTGCAGTTGGCCAGTCTATCAGATCTACGCCGGCATCAGTCCGAACTTCTCGTCGATCATTGAGCACTGCAACTTGTGGAGGAACTTCGATGACATTCAGGACTCCTGGGCTTCTGTGGAGAGCATCATCGACTACTACGGTAACAACCAGGATGTGATTGCACCCAACGCTGGTCCCGGACACTGGAACGATCCAGATATGGTAAGTCACCCACACCCTCACCCATAAAGCATCTGACGAAATCCATGCTCTAAATAATTTCAGTTGATTATCGGAAACTTCGGACTGAGCTACGAGCAGTCAAAGACCCAGTTCGCACTATGGGCCATCCTAGCGGCGCCTCTCCTCATGTCAGTTGATCTGCGAACCATACGCCCCGAATTCAAGGCGATCCTGCAGAACCGCAAGATCATTGCTGTCGACCAGGACCCTCTGGGCATCCAGGGACGAAGGATCTACAAACACAAGGGCATCGAGATATGGTCACGACCAATCGCTCCCATCTACCAGACCTACTACTCCTACGCCGTGGCATTTGTGAATCGCCGCACAGACGGCACTCCCTCAGACGTTGCCGTGACCCTCCGAGAACTCGGCCTCACATCGCCCACCGGATACAGAGTTGAAGTAAGCCCTCGTCTCATTCATGTCCCCATCTAATTTCACGACCCCTCTTCACCCATTTCAGGATCTCTACGAGGATGTCGACTACGGTGTACTCAGTCCCCAGACGAAGATCAAGGTCAAAGTAAACCCCTCTGGCGTGGTGATCCTGCGAGCCGATGTGCAACCGGATCGCTTCACAAGAACACCCTACAACCCGCTCTCGTATTTCCACGTGAAGTAGGCTGCGCTTGCCGGACTGCCTGACAAGCTCCAAGCCCAGATAAGGATCCCCACTCAAGGGGATCCATGCACCACCTTCCCCATCTCCCGAGTCCTTGCCTGTCTTTCTCTCTACGTAGATGTTTTGGTAATTTAACTATTATTTTAAGCGACAAACCACAAAATAAAAAAAAACCGTTATTATAAGCTGCTCGTCTTTTTTGCTTTTTTGCGATGGAATTGGGCGATAAGTTGGTGATCCCAGGGCGGAGATAGTGTTTGCTTTGTGTCTGACGCAAGGGCGATAGGCGGGCGGGTTTTGTTTGGATTGCACGCTCGGTGGAGCCTGCTAGAGTTCAATTTGATCAGGTTGATTTACATCAGGGTCCAAGTAAACAGGTCCCGGAGAGCAGATTGGCGGTAAACATCATTACAAGTGGCGTGTCGTTGTGTAATGATCTCTGCTGGAGTGAGGCGCGTGTGGTGTGGATGCTTTCGGTGTGGATGCATGTATTTTTGAAGCAACCAAGCATTTGTTTTGGTTTTGACTTTCAGGTTCTGAATTTTTTTCAAAATGATTCATTTTTATTCATGTGTTCTACACGAATACGGTGGTTAGGTATTTACTTACTTAACAGGCCTACGACGCATGGAGGGTCTGAGACTGGGCTATGGCTAATTTACATCGCTGGCGGTCCTGTGTACGATTTTTTTTTTATAATTTGCGCACGCAAAAGGTTTACGAATACCCTTGTTCGGAATCAAGCCACAGCACGGGCCGAAGGTACAGAGGAAGACGTATAGATTACACAATGATTGTATAGATCGTATAGATTACGATGCTTCCAGTCATCAAGACCAAGCTGTTTTACGTCCGCGATGACTTGGTCTTTGTACCGAAGGTTCGGTCTTCCTCTCCCTCTCGAACCAGGAGACTCGGATTTGAAGACTTTCGTAGCCGGAGCGTTGTTGTCCATGCGCTCGATGTGGCCGAGCCAGTGCCGTCGACAGTTAGGGGCGGACAAATTTCGATTAATTGGTTCCTATCTGATGTCTAATTAAAACTTCAGCTCTTTAGTATTTAAGGAGATATTCTCCAATGCGGCGATAGCTTCTGACTACTATTAGGTCTGGAATATTCGGGGGATCTTTCAATCACGAGTAGTTCCGTCTGACATAGGTAGTGGGTGTCGATCTACATTTCTTGGGTCATTTCCAGGATCTGCCAAAGTTTGAAGATCTGGTCTATCGTGAACCCTGGCCTGAAAGAACACTGACAAGGACCTATCAGATTGTTGGCGAAAGGCTTTAGGCCATTCACTCAAAACAGAAGAGAAGATTTTTCAAGTGACCATCCAGCAGGCTTGTTAGACATCAGTGCGGCTATTGATACTAACCTCGTCTAGATCGGGGTACTCCTTTCTATAATCCTCCAAATTGAGTGGAACATTCTGCCTGACAGTGGGCTTTTGTCTTTGTTGCCGTTTAACAAAGTCTGCAGATTCATATCTTTTTTTCCAAATTCTCAGTATCGATAGCGACTACAAGTTGTCCATAGATCCGGCAGGCTTCTGTACGAACATTCCATCCATTCGATATTAGTTTTGTCCTTTAATACAACTTTTTGACGTTTTTCCTGACATAATAATAATAATTCTGGCGCTACAGTCCGAGGTGAAATTGGGCCAGCAACCACTCCTTCCAGACATAAGATCCGTCAATCTCCTCGATCGTGCGCTTCTCGTGTTTTCTTCTTCTTCCTGAGAAGCCGACGTCTCTTCCCTTCTTTTCTATTCGAAAAGCTCACGACTAGCTTTCGTAGTTCGGTGCAGCGTTGCCTTGCAGACTTCTTGCTTTGCTGTATGTGCCTGCCTGAGCTCATTGGCTCATTTGTGTGTGACACTTTAATCGTGGACGTCCTCTTTTGTATTCTCTCACAGGATCAAACTCGAAGATTCTTCTCGCCGGAGCTGTAGTTGATGCTTAAAGGATTATCTTGCAGCCAGCTTAGACCCACTGAGAGAATTCGGCAGTGACCGTGTCATTTGACAGTCAGTGGATGTCTGGACTACAATGAATGCTTTAAAGTTTCCTAACTAATCCCTCGCACATTTTGCAGCGAATCCTCAAAGAAGTATGTGGATACCCTTTTCTTTCTCATCACTTGACCCAAACTATGAAGATATTTACAGTAGAGTTGAAAATTAACGTATTTATATTATAGTGGACGCTTCTCCTTCTGTCACACCACACACACACAGAACCACCCCTTAAGCCCCCAATCTTGGTTTCAGAAATGTGTGGCAAGCATTTCTGAAACCAAGGGGCTCAATAATTACTGTCTACGTTTTTGACCTACCGCAGAGGCCTACTTTAAATCACCGCTTATAACCCGTTTCGCAAACATTTCGATTGCCTTTCACTCCACCGACATATTGCATGTTATACTCTTTTTTCGAGCTCAATTTCAGAAAAACCGTTGCATCGAGCCTGCAAATTTGTAAATGATTCAAAAAATGTTCGTTTTAACTTTACCTGTAAACGACATAACAAACGAACAGAACTTTTCACTCCAATCGCCTAAGTGCTTCTTCATATCACTTCGATATTGTCCATGCCTCTGCAAATGGAAGGAATTGGGATGATGCGGCGTTTAGAAGCGCTGGAAGCCCCAATGGGATTTTGAAAAAAGTCGTCTTCTACTCTTGAGCCCAAAAAATAAAGTTTGATTGGATTTTCTACAATTTCTACGTTGGATTTCTAGAAGCAAAGGGTGATTTTTTTTCTGTTTTGGTTATTTGTTCTGTTTTTGACAGTCCACGAGTGTTTTGTGACATGTGTCAATGTTTCAATTTTCCTGTTTTTATTTTTTTTGACAGTTATTGTAAAAAATGGGCGCCGTGGCGTAGTGGGTAGGTGCGTCGACTCCTACGCTCGAGGTCGTCGGTTCGAATCTCGAAAAAATCATCAAACACTTTTTCACGGCTCCACCTCTTTCGAGTCGCTGACAATGCTCAAAAAGTATAAATGGCTAGAAAAAGCTTCTCAATCTCGCCGTTCGGAGTCGGCATTAAACTGTAGGTCCCATCCACTCGTGAGAGAACAGTAGCACGCACAACACGAGTGGTTGCTGAGAAGCTAGGCCCAGGTCCAACTCGGGCTGTAGCGCCACCATTATTATTATTATTATTTTGACTCTCTCTGAATGGGTAAGTAACACTGAGAAGTTGAAGTTAGAATTCTGATTGAAGTTTCTTTGTTCATAGTTCATAGTTCAAGTTCATAGGAAAACGTTTTCCTTTTCATATTTTATGTCAGCATTGTCATACAGCTTTGGCCAAATGTATTAGGCACCCTTTTCTTTTTGTCTTTGCTGTCAAATCCATTATCGGAAGTAATTAGTTTGAATTTTACGGTTTTCGGCGACATTATCTGAGGTTGTAAACGTTCTTACTCGTATCTCTTTCCTCTCATTCCGTTCACTTTTTGAAGATCTAACGAATTTTAAAGGGTGCCTAATACATATGGCCAAGGATGTACATCTGCAAAAAAAAAAAAAATATCTCTGGTATATGTCTTTGTCTGTTATAGCCTGAGGAAGCTGTCAGTCACAGTCTTGGTCTTAATCTCAGCCTTCCTTTCTTTCTTCTCTGTATCCTCCGTCTGAGGATTTCAACCCTATTTTAGTTATTTTGGAGTCTTCCTTGAAGTAGCCTAAAAATTTCTTTTAAATTCTGCTGTTTGTCTGCTCGATGTCGACAATTAATACCTTGATGTGGATTTTTTTGGAGGGAGACAAAATAATAGACACGACTACACAAAACTAACCTTGAAGAACATTCACAACGCAAAATAACGCAACCTTTCTAATAAATACCCGTCAATTAAAACGATTAGAACTATCACAAACCTTCGACCGTAGACACATGAGCGTTCTTAACCTTCTAGATAACAATCTAAAATTCCAAGACCTTGCAAAAGCACACAACAGTCGCATCAAGCACTAAGAGGCAATAAACTTTTGTAGTCCCCAGCCATGCACCGGTGTCCTCGAATGAATAACCCCACGACACATATGTAGGTCTCATCGTTCAGTCACTCGGTTCAAACGTCACACCCTGTGTGTACGTGATCATAACCCATAATCCGCTTCAATCGTGTCCCTCCTCCTGCGACAGCGCACTGGTGAGAAGAAAATAGTCCGCACACTTAAGTGTTGAATGTCACATTGAATCATCGGGCGGTTGACATTCACGGGTCCAATGTCCGATGACAGTTTACGCGAAAACTGCATACCAATGGAGGCGTGTTCACCCGGGCTTCACGTGATAGTGTCCGTCTTATCAGCTGCGCTGAATGTGCAATCGGTTGTAGTGGTGGAGCACAGCACACACGTGTGAAGCCGCCGCAGATTGATGGCTATCACTTCACGAAAGCGACAAACTGAAAGTTCAGTTGTAAACAACGGTAAAAGTGAGTCTGTCAGCGGAATGCCTCGCGCTTAAATTGTTGCAAATTGTTTACAAATGAACGCAGCGAACATGTACTCATAAAATTTGATTAACTTTCATGGGAAATTTTTGAGGAGCGGAAAATTTTTCCAGCCCCAGCTTGTGTTGGGGGTTTCTGTTTATGCGAAACTGCAAAGTTTGTCTTAGGTGTATGCTTACAGTGATTAGTTTGTTTACCGAAGCAGTGATTGCTAATTGGTAAACAAAAGGATTGAACTGCAGTTTATTCCTTCAATTGGCACTTATAGTTGTCGAAGGTAATAATAGATTAGGCACCCAGTTAAAAATAGAGCGCGATGAATGCAGTTTATTGACGTAGAGCGGGGTGATGGTGAGCTGAATTGAGGTAGTCATACGATAACAAAACAAACAGTACTTGTAGTGCAGTTCTGAACTGATTGCATTTTTTCATTTTGTTCCCATTTTTGTTTTTTGGATCGTCTTAGCAAGAATGAGACACGGTTTTCGAAATATGATCTCGGCCTAAAATTTGTCCTCTTAAATATGGCAGAACAATATCTAACTTCACCCTCTGCTCGCGCCGCGTCTTGAGACTCTGAGAACAACTTAACCTCCTGGGCACGCGCGTAGCATAAGAAAATTGACATGAATTGTGGTTCATCGAGTTTGACAGGAATGTCAAAACTAGACATGACGCTGTATACCTCATCTCTATGCGCACACTCTATGCGGCCTTGAAATAGGCGAATAGGTGGCGTGTGTTGATCAGAATTCAGTTTAGAATTCACGACTGACAACTATTTTCTTCTCTAGTTACAGAGTTGAAAGTGGTTTTTGGTCTGGAATGCCATTTTGATCTGGATGACATCTGTCAGTGGGTGCCGTGGCGTAGTGAGAAGGTGCGTCGACTCCTATGCTCGAGGTAGTCGGTTCGAATCTCGAAAAAAACATCAAACATTTTTTCACGGCTCCACCTTTTTCGAGTCACTGACAATGCTCAAAGAGTATAACTGTCTAGAAAAAAAGCTTTTCAATCTCGCCGTTCGGAGTCGGCATTAAACTGTAGGTCCCCTCCGCTTGTGAGAGGACAATAGTACGCACAACACGAGTGGTTGCTGAGAAGCTAAGCCCAGGTCCACCGCGGACTGTAGCGCCGCCATTATTATTATTATACTGTGACATCTGTCAGTTGGAATTTGACAGTCGTAGAGAGTGGTCGATCACAATTAATGAAAAAGCAGTTAAATCCGTAACATAGCATTTGGAGGTGAAGGTTCAACCACGAACTTTATGTACAGCGACATGAGTCTAGCCAAGCGTCTACGGATCCAACGCCTAAGACGGCTAAGCCATCTTCTGAAGAGTCTTCGACTCTGAGCCTGTTGAACAAAGCAACAGAAGACGTCCACGTGGCGCACACAAGTCGAGGGGACCTCGGCCGACTTGGTGTGCGGAATTGGAGACAGCTGGCGAGAGATCGTGCTGGCTGGAGAGACATGTTGAGTGAGGCCCAGGTCCACCTCGGACTGTTGCGCCCTTAGAAGAAGAAGAATTGTAAAGCTAAGTACAGAGTGCAATGCAATCAATAATGCAAATGAATGTCAGGATATAGAAACATGATCAAATTTATTATTGGAATATTTAAAGTGTCATTCAAAACATTTGAATAGTTTTTGACTTCTTTGAATAACGAGCTGTGATCTTCTCCAAAAACAGACAGCAACGTTAAACCTTGACTCACTGTAAATTACGTCCAGGCTTTGTGATAATTTTGCTCTAGATTTAAAGCAGCTGTGACATTGCATGGGGTTACGAATATAATTTAGTCTTTTGGCAGTTTTTAATGGCCCATCATAAACATTAACAACTCTCTGAACTGGACTGCTGGACTTTTGCTTTAATGCGTTTAACTGTTTGCCTTAAAAATATTCTTAAGATAATAAAACAAATTGCTTAATAAAAATGTTTAAATATCAACATCAAAATGTTTTTTCCTGGCCACTTAAAATTGAAGTTGCTAGCTTCAATAACAATAATAATTTTCGGTTAACGTAAAGTGAGAGGATCAGTTTTGCCTTTTCGGTAAAGTTAAAGTTGTGCTTTTTAATACAAAGTTGCTCCCCTTAGAGTTATAGGTTTATGCGTTTTTAAGGTGCTGTTCAAAAAAGAAATTTTTTGTATAGCAAAAGTCCTTGTGTTGACGTATCTGTTCTACTGATTTGAATTGATTTATTTCTGTAAGTTGAAGTCAATGTTTTTAAAGTAATCAACCAGCTGTTCATTCACCGTTAAATTTGGCAAAAAAAAGAAAACGCGCACCAGCCCATTTTTCATTGTTTCTTCTCCATATGATTTACGAAATTGTACAATTCACCTGAAAGTCTGAACTACTCTTATCTATTAAAAAACATTTTGCAAAGCGGTCGTTAACAAAAATTATGTCTTCACTCAACAGGTTGTTTTCGACACAATCGAATGTCTAAAATAACTTTATTTCCTGCAATGGAGTACTGCTCCAAGGTCAACGACACACTTGCCCGACAATCAATGCGACTATCTGTGATTCCCATTCAGTACCAAATTGCTGTGGGTGATCGGAAAGCAAAAACTTGCAAAACCGAGTGTTTTTTTCTATCACGTCGAGTGCTGCATGCATGAAATAAATAATTTTGCTAGAAAATTGATTTTCCAGTTTATTAAATCGCGTTTCTACCGAAACTGATCGGTAGTTGTTTATCGTTTATTACGGCTTACCCGAGGGAATATGTAATTTGTGAGTTTTGTGAACGTGCACATGAACGATATTTACCGCTAAATTATATACGACTTTGTTGAGTGGTAAGGTTTTTATAGATTTATCATTTTATGATTGAGATAGCGTGCGACCCACTGGCCTAAAGTGTGGAAAGATTGAGAAGGAATAGGAACAAATGCCAGAGGTGACGAAATCGATGAAATTTGTTGCAATCTTCTATAACAGCTACAAAAATTATGTATGAAATATTGACTCAATCTATTGGGTAACGGTGGGCGCCGTGGCGTAGTGGGTAAGTGCGTCGACTCCTACGCTCGAGGTCATCGGTTCGATTCTCGAAAAAAAAAACAGCAAACATTTTTTCACGGCTCCACCTCTTTCGAGTCACTGACAATGCTCAAAGAGTCTGTCTAGAAACTGTCTAGAAATAGCTTCTCGCCGCTCGGAGTCGGTTTTAAACTGTAAGTCCCCTCCACTCGTGAGAGAACAATAGCACGCACAACACGAATGGTTGCTGAGAAGCTAGGCCCAGGTCCACCTCGGACTGTAGCGCCGCCATTATTATTATTATTATATTATAAGAAGTGCTGCCATGTCGAAATCAAGTCAACAACAAAAAAACACCGTTAATGTCTGAAGGTGGCACATGTTAAAACCCATTTCAAGGACGAAATTAGGCCCCATGTTAAAAGAATAAGATATATGCGCAGCCAATGTTGATACATTTGACAAATATTTTATTGATCGAGTTGCACTGCAGTTGAGAGAAAATGTAAACTCTAAATGTCGACATCATTTGAAATTGCTACAATATTAGCTTTCTCACGAACCTTGCCCCGACGCGATCGTACAACACAACACAATATCGTGGATTTTGTTGCCTATTTCCTCCGTTGTGCTGTCAGAAACGTCCTGAGCGCTCAGCATCTTTTACGCTCGTTGTACCGCAACGAAAACATTCCATGCGAGGGAGCAGAGACTCTAGTGGTTTTACCTCGTAAAAGTAATGCTTTATTGAAGCATACTCTCAAAAATCAACGTTCTGTCGATACCTGCGAGAAGCTAAATAATTGACAGAACTTCTTTGCCTATGCCCACAAAGAAACAGAGATGTCATCTTGTATCAAAGTCATTAATTTATCGAACAGTCCTCGTAAAATTGCTTGTCCTAATTGATTCCTCATCGCCCAGCTAAAATTGCTGAAGTAAATAATATGCAATTTTCGAAGTAGCCTCCTTTATCGAAGCAAACACGGTCAAAAACGGTTGTTTTCGAAATTCATCCACAGACAACTTTGTTTGCAACAGCTAGTTAATTATTACAAAATAAAGGAAATAGCACCCAAGTTGAAACAAAAGTCAGTAGAAAATGATGTACAATTTGACCGTTATAGTTCACCAATCTAAGTCTGTAGGCAAAAATACGAGATATTCTTTGAAGCAGATTGGTTTCTTTTATAACGCGGGCCTAGATGTTCGAAATTTCGTTTATGAAATACCCCATTCCAGTTTCATCATTTGCGAAAACTATAGCCTCTTCACAATCGACCAAAATAGAACCGGCATGGCCACAACAAGATAGAAATAAAAAAAAAGACAAAGCAGAGAAAAAAAAACAGTTGATATTATATTCCACTAGCAGCAAATTCAAGGCCGCCATTCTTAGGTTCAAACTACCAATTAATACCCTGTACGAGCCGTGTACCAGCGATTGAAACAAGTTCTCCAAATATCTCGTTTATTACGCGAGCATTTGCCGTGCTCATTCTCGATACATTGGCGCTGCGTCTCTGTTTCGCACTCAACTACAGTGACATCTTTCGACGTAAAAATTATTTCAGGGTGAAGGCTCGTCAGTCGTTAGAATTTCTCTAGATTCGCTTCACCAGCGCGACGAACAAGCCCCCGCCATTGATAAACCAAAACACAATCAAACATTCTCACGAATACGATTCGTGTATCTAGATGCTCGTGTCTGGGCTTGAACGTGTGCAAATTGAACGTGTCAATGTGGGCATTCGTTCGCATGAATCTCTTAAGCGTCTTGAGTTAATTCATTCGTATCTTTGAGGTTTTATTTGGATTTTTTTTTAATTCAATCCGCTTGTGGATACACATGGCCACGTCTGGAAAGGTGACGTAAATTGTCTGTCTCCACCGAGATAACCGAGTTTTGAGTTTTTTTTTTATCGTCCCCACGGAAGAGATATGAAAACGCGATAGGCGACGCGTGTGTGTGTGGGGGTTCCAAAAATATCTGCAAAACTCAAAACCATGCCGACACGTGATTGTCAGTTTACAAGTGAAATATTTACTTAATTTGCGCCCGTTGCCGTCGGATAGCAGACGCTGTTCTAAAATGTGGACTAAGGTCATTTCAATGTGAACAAATTTGAAATTTTGCAAAATGGCAGCGCGCAAACGAGTGAAATTTGTTTCGAAAAGGCAAAAACAATTGACCGCCGTTCGGATGTTGACGGGTAAATGAAAGTTAATTGGATTGAGGCTGATAACAGGGAATTGAAAGAAATTGCTGTCGTAAGATGAACGATGGAGCGGGTTAAAGTCTGTTCAACTCAGTAATTGAAGTGGGACTGAGTTATGTTGCGAATTGTTTCTATGCAGGTTCAGGGTTCATAAGAGAACAGAGGGGATCGAAAAATTGATGGATGGATTCTTTTTGGACAATCACCCGGACCAGAAAAGCATATGATGTGCCTCTGAAAAAGTATGGGACCAATGTTGGAACTAACACCCAAACTTCATTTGTTTGAGGCGGCACCTTTTGTCATGGAAATTATATTTATAGGAAAATCGTGAATAGATCTTTAAAGGCTTCAGATTTACGGCGAAAAGGGAAACAAGTTGGCCTTAAGGTAAATGAGGAAAAGGCGAAAGACATACATGTTGTCAGACGGTGCTTGTTGCCAATGATATCATCGATGATATGCACGTTGAGTTAACCCAACTGAGTGACCATTTCCAATGAACTTACTTAATGTGGCGCTACAGTCCGGGTGGACCTGGCCCTCAACCAAGCGTTTTCGACCAGCTCGATCTTTAGCTAGCTGTCTCAAGTTTCCACTCAAATTTGGTTGTGGTCCCTTTCCACTTGCGTGCGCCACCTGAGTCGCGGTCTTAATCTGCTGCACTGTCCCTCGGGGGTGGATTCGAAGACTTTCCAGGCCGGAGCATTGGTTTCCTTTAGCATTTTCAATGCACGGCGTCACAATTTTAGCGGGTTGTTTCGGTGTGAAGCGATTCATAATTGAACTTGCGCTGAACTGACGTTTCAAAAACATGTCTAAAAATGTCCGCATAGAGACGATTTTAACTCAGAGCATCCGAAGATCTTTTTTTATGCACTTTGGGCCAAAAATGTATCCGTAATACCTTTAATTTTGATTACCACTTCTTTCCAAACCCAAATCAGTACAAGCTGTGGTCAAATAGTGTCGTTAGATTTTATACGAGGATTGACCGGTAGATTTTTTGAAGAAGCTGCTCATAATAGGCGGACAAAAGACAAAGCAATTGGCATTGAGACTAACTATCACACAGCTGCTCAAAACTATTCACAGTCGAATCCTGATAATTCGAAGTGGCAAGGAATCAACATTTTTTACGAATTACCATGAATTATCGAGATTTCGATATAACAAGGTGGAAAACATAAAAATACGGTTAGGTTGACGCGTTTTTCATTTTGCGTTTTGTAAAGAGTTTAGTTGGTCGGTCATCGGGACCTTAATAAGCACTTAATCTTCTAAAGGCCATCCCGCCAAAAATAATTTCGATAGAAAGGATAGACAATTTTACGATTAATAATAATAATAATAATGGCAGCGCTACAGTCCGAGGTGGACCTAGGCCTAGCTTCTCAGGAAACACTGGTGTTGTGCGTGCTACTGTTCTCTCACGAGTGGAGGGGACCTACAGTTTAATGCCGTCTCCGAACGACGAGATTGAGAAGCTATTTCTAGACAGTTATACTCTTCGAGCATTGTCAGTGACTCGAAAGAGGTGGAGCCGTGAAAAAAATGTTAGGTGATTTTTCGGGAATCGAACCGACACTACGCCACGGCGCCCAATTTTACGATTACAAATTGTAAAATATTTATTTATTCATATCGGCCATCGGGTAAATGGTCTCTTTATTGGCACATACGCACTCTTTAGCGAAATTTTCCATGACCGTTTTGCTCAAATATGGTTGAATTTCGTTCATGCAGCACTTCATTTGTTCGAGCGTTTAATTGCATAAGACTTACAAAAAAAAAACCTCAAAGAAAAAGTCCAGCGGCTTTAAATCGCATGATCTGAGCTGCCAGTTCTGGACAACAAACCGAAAAATTGCACCAGCAGAAAATGACTCGTCCAGTAATTTGTTTTTTGGACTGTAAAGCACGCATCAACTTCCACATGTTGTCCATATCCATAAAAGCATAAAAACTAGTTTATCACGTCGCGATAGCTTGCACCATTACATGTTATTACCTGATCAACCGTATTTTTTAGAAGAGAATGGTCCGGCTCCAGCCCAAAATTCACAGTAAAAAGTGATATGTTCTGAATTAACAATCACTAACAAAAACTAACAATCACGAGAAAAATTGGTTTCGTCCCTGATCATGATTTTGCTTAAATAGAGGCTGCCAAACTTTCACACTTTTAACAGTCCCCCGACCTGCCAGCTGTAACGCCGTCATTTTTCCCTTTTCGTTGACAGCAATGTACCCCACAAATAGTGCACTGTCAAATTTTGTGTGGATCTTAGGACGATTTGAGATGTCAAAGAACTGTCAAAAGTCAGTTATACTACTTTTAGATCGGCCAGTCTAAATTACAATACTTTTTAATGTCTTTAGAGCAAAAAATGTCACATCAGAAGGGTCGGTCGATAAGGTAGTGAAGGTATTTTCAAGTTTTAGCAGATGAAGAGTAGATTAAAGTAAAGTAACTGCAAGATCGAGGATTCGTCGCACCTACCCACTACGCCACGGCGCCCACGAATTTACTTGGGATCAAATTAACGGCACTATCGCTGGAGCGGTCGGTCAGTGGTAGCTGTCTAACTCTGGGTATCACAATGGACCAACATGGTCTAAGTGTGCTGGTGAATTCACATTCCATCGATCGGTTAAACTTAAAACATATTTTTTAAACTTAATTTTCAGCTAAATTGACTTGTCCCATCGGAAATGAGGGGCATTCTCTCAAGCAAAACCTCGTTATACAGTGCTTCATAATCTGTAGCAACCAAACAACACTTCGCCGATATCGCTTCTCCCTAAATGCTTCGATGACACACAAATATGTATACATTTCCTCATACTTTAAGTGCTCACGAAAACATCTTCAGTCCGCATTGCTCTGCACCAAGAAAAACCAGATATCACTTCAACAAGGAATCGGCATTGGCGTTGTCTCAAAAATCGGGTCACGTATTTATGTCTTCACAAAACGCATTACCTTCTGGTTCGTATTGCACCGAAAATTTTGCAAACATTCAGTTGACCTCATTTCCCGGCAAAGATGTGTGCTTAACCCAATTCCCCCAAGACAACTTGTCAAAATCCCTTTGAGTTTGAGCAATGATTTGATGGTCATCCGAAAATAGAAAAGATCTCCGCATCGTTCGTCACACAACACTGTCAAAAAGACTTTAGCCAAAAGTTCTTTACACTGATTTATTGTGATTTTGTTTCTGGCGAGCGCTGCCAAAAACTAAAAACGAACTATTGGATGTGTACATCGCACGCTTAAAAACTGGTTGGGGGTTTTCCACCAGAATTACATTGTGAGAGGATGATTTTAGCGGTAATTGCGCCAAGCATACGAATACAATTTGAAACAGTCAGCGTTCACAGATCGCAGAAGACCATAAATAGAACAAAATGTTGTTTCTTTTTCTGCTTCTTGTGAGCAATCGTTCTATTTTTGAGAAAAATCATTTCTCTTTGATGCAAATGAGTTAAAATTAAAGAAATGTGGTTGATTTTTCGTCTCTTGGAGGTGCACAAATAAACATTTGAACACGAAAGGTGAGTTACACAACGTGTGGGATGTAGAATAAACTGTCAGTCAGCCATTGATTGAATGAGAAATGTACTTTATGAACATACTCCTCCTTCGCAAATGCATATTTTTTGGCATTCAGTAATTTAGTGAGTAGAATAGAGCACTCATTTTCGACTTCGAGACTGGGGGACGACGCAAAAGAGAACAAGGCCAAAATGTCCGTGGTGTACACAAATTAAGAGGGACATCAACCAACTTGGCTCGCATAACTGTAAGAGATCTTTGCGACAATTAGGAAAAGGAATTTTGTCAGCTGAAGGAGCCCAGGTCCAAAAGAAGAATCAGATTTGAGCACATGTTTTTATATACCAATAAATTGGTGAGTTTCGTTATTGATTTCCTGGTCGAAGTGAGGCAGGTTTCCGCCTCAGGTGGAGATGTCAAATGATGCGGTCCACCCTGAGGCAGACACTTTTCCTTTCTCTGACTGCAACTAAATTGCGCCTTATCCTGAACACTTAGATGAAAGGTTTGAACATGTATGTACATGCATCAGCTTTTCCTTTCGTAAAATGTACAGCCGTGACCTCAATGAATACGATTTTGCATTGAAAATCATACAGGGACGATGGGAGGGATACGTGAATAAACGACATTTTTTGTGAAGTCAGAAATTAAGACAGGACTGAGGTCATAGAATATTCTGTGTTACGAAACTGATGTATTAGAAAAGTCTAAGAAATAAGACAAGGAAGCTAATGTGTTGCCAGTGGAAAACGATGTGACTGTTCAGGATTGTTAAAAATTGACTAAAGAACAACAAATTTTCGTTGTCAAGCAATATTTAAAAAAAAAAAATGGATGTTTGGCAGCTACATTTTAAGCAAAATCATCTTTAGTGATTAGGTTCATGTTCATTCGATGGCTTAGTCGAATTTGGAGTTCAGAAAATGCCCGAGTGTATACACGTGTCACTGCGATATCCTACGGATCACCAAACAGCAAATGAAAACTGAAACCCACCTCAAGCCCCTCAAATTAATTAGTCTGCTCAGTCAGCAACAACTGCCTCTCCCCATCCACGTCATTTCCCTCCACACACAAGCCTCTTTTCAACCACAAAAAAACGTCCAAATGACAAAATGGCATGTCAACAAGCAAAGTCAGTGAATTTATCACAAAAACAAAAACAGGAATGAAATGGTCATCAAAAGTGAGTAAACATCAATTAAACTCTCATTGTTTCGTTGCCCCCATAAATCATAATTTACCCTACAAAAAACAAGCGCGATCAGCGTCTCCTTCGTCTCGGCCTGAATGCCGTTTACGCGTGGTCACAAGCGCATTCACTTCGTTCCAAGAAAATACTGGAACAACAGAGAATCAAGGCGCACCATCTCGGTTACGATGACGTCTGCGGTCGAGCTGCATAATGCACAAGTGTTCTCGCCGCTCGTTACGATCGGACTTTGGACCTCCATTAAACAGTCACCGATCCAGACACATAGCGCCTTTGTATGGAAATGCATTTTAACCAAAAGCGGTGAAGTGAAAAATACTGAGGAAAAGAGATAAAACGAGAAAAAAACTGGATTCGCTTGACACGCAGCTGGCAACTGATTCTGTGAACTGTTTGATTAGCTGTCAGCTGTCAAGCGAATGAATAAAAACGTTGATTAAGAGCTGCCACCAATGGACCTTCAATTGTACACTGATCGCCACTTCGAATGGCTGAAGAAAAAGCGTTGATTGCTTTATTAAGCCCTTAACCGAAACTTTCTTGACAATTTCACGTTCGAACGTACCGAGCAGAGGGTGTGTTCGTTATGTCAAACGTGTTGACAAATCACCAACAACCAAAAACGAACAACAGAAATCTGTTTTTAGCTTGCGCAACCGGTTTGCGTAAGCAAAACAAAAAAAACAGTCGCCGTCTGGAAGAAGTTCGTTTATCACGTTTGACGCCTTCATCATTTCTCTTGAATTTATTTCCCAGATGCGACGACGTCAATGAATATTTGCCAGAGTTATTGTTTTGATGAGAGTAAAAAAAATGTGTTGAACACGCCCCCGGGTGGGCTCGAACCACCAACCTTTCGGTTAACAGCCGAACGCGCTAGCCAATTGCGCCACGGAGGCACGTATCCCCTTCTTGACAGAGTCCTTTGTTGCGCGATGCTGCCTATGTATCCCTCGGGGAGCAGGGGTGTATGCTTTTGTTTGCATTCACTTTGGGTGGAAAATGTGCTTGTTATCAGGTGGGATTTGTGGCTTGGGGAATATGCACGAGAATGGGCACGTTTAAGAAATTTACATCAATCAGTTTGATTCTCTGGTGAATGACTTGTTTTCGAAATCAATTAGCGTCGCGTGGACTGATCGAGTTAATGCGCCGTGGACATTGGGATTTTTTAGGTCAATTGATGGTTTTCTACTTGAGCACGGTTTAAATATTTCTCAAGAGGTGTTAATTTGTTTTTCTTGGATAGCAATGCCAATGGCGATTGATTTTGGGCCTTTGACTGCGTGAAGTGAGAGTAAGTGGGGAGTAGAGGACAACAACTTGAGGAATTCAAGTTCAAGTGCGTAGATCTACGAAAATTAAATCAATTTAAGACAAAATTTAAGCGAATTGCTACCCAAAAACCCGTGTATGTGACAAATTGTGTCCCTTTCTGGCTGACACCAAAATTAAGGGTGAGTGTCAATAAAAATTCGACAGCTGTCAGAAGATTAATGAAAACATTGAGAAAGTGAAATGGTACACAGGTTTGGATACGGAAAAAGAGACAATTTGAAGAGAACACGACAACATTTCCGAACGGTGCCGTGACATTGTGTCAAATGAAAAATTTGGTGTAATGACGCTTTTGAAAGTGCCATTAGGTCGAATTTTTCCATTTCGCATAATGTCGCTTTGGTAAAGCGTCATAGAGCATATTTGGCACTATGCCACTTTGGAAGGAAAAGGTATGGGAGGCCACGATACCCCCCTGCAACCCCCAGCCTGGGTCACTATAGGATTCGGAGTAGGTGCGAGGTCCTGTGCGTGTAGATTTTGGTAAAGTCTATGGAAAACATGTACAAAAAGAATGTTTGAATGCGCAGAACCTGGCACCTACTCCAAATCCTATAGTGACCCACGCAGGGGTCCAGTGTTTATTAGTTTGCTGCAAATTAAGACGATCTTGCGCCATTTGGCATAATGTCATTTCTACAAAGTGTCATAGGGCCAAATTTGGCATAATGTCGCAAACTTATTTGGCCCTATGTCGCCTTTGAAAGCGACATTATGCCAAATGTTAATATTGGGCCCAATGACACTTTCAAAAGCATCATTATGCCAATTTGGGGCAATGTCGTTTGGCACAATGCCACGGCACCTTTCAGTACATCAAATACGACGCACGAAATTATGAGTTGGTTCAAAATATTCCACATTCCAACAGATTGATAGCCCCCGTTGTTAACCTCCAACAATTCAAAACAAAATAACATGCAAAACCAAAGCAAACAATTCAATTCAGTTCAATGAAAAAAAAGTAAAGCAAAAAACTACCAGTTTTCCTCTAATTACACGACTGATAGAGTTGTTGACAATATTTCACTCATTAACCTCTAGTTGTTTTATTTTTATCCCATCAAAAGTGTGACAACATGTCCGCACGAAGCGATAGCCATTGAAACGCTTAATTAATTTCCGCTCTTCACTCGATTCTAATCTGCTGCGAGAACATTCCACAAGTGCCCCCTAATGTCCCATTAGTGCCTAATCACGTCGCAAGAACACACTATTTTTAGCGGTCTGTCGAGATTTGCGAAACTATCGCGTGCTTGTCAAAAGTATCTTTGAGCGGATAATTTATTGCCGGTGACGATGAAAGTGGGTTCTGTATCCGCATCGACAATTCGTGTTCTACGAAATGAAACTGAAAGTGCAACACGGATGCTGGCTCGTTGTCACCTACACTCGCGAATCAGGAAACTGCTACACGTGCCAGACAAGAAGTTCTCAATCACTACCGCATTCGAATGGGTTATAATTGCATCTCGCGCGGTACTTCCTATGCGATTACGAAACTACCTTAGATAAGAGTGAATATTTTGATTCATAATGAACGGCGGGGATTAGGTAATTGATGTTTGCGCGATAATGTCAAGGGCCTTTGAGCCCCCTTGGTCGTAATTGATAGCGGAGTGATTTATCGGAATTATATTTAATAACTACCTTATCTTAATTAGATTGAGATTTAGATAAAAGGTATCCAATGTCTGGAACGTGAAGGGGACTCATTTGGTGGTTTGGTCAACGGTCTTGATGACGCTCATTCACAGGGAACTCGAACAAAGTGTTTTTTGAAGAGTTCGTTGGGTGGTTTCGAATAGACAGCAGGGGCCTGCATTTGTTAAACAGACTGTAGCTGGATTTTCTTACCGATAATGAACTTGGAAGAAAACGGTGGGCATCGTCTTAAGTTAACTCTCCTGCAAATAAAGGCGTGGTAGGCTAGCCATTCACCATAGCTCATGTTGGCATTGGTGTTTTTTTTTGTCGGAGGTTTTTAAAGACTTCACTGGAGCACAGATTCAAATACTGGTCCCTTGTACTACTAGGGTGCAACCCACTTCTGCTGGGATTTCTTGGTCTTCCTTCGGCAGATAGCCTTCCGGAGAAAGACCAGCAGACGCTTCTGTGATGAGGAGCCCACATCATCAGCTCTCACCTCATCAGCACCGAATAGCTGCCACCTTATCCGAGCAAAGGCGGGACAATGGCAGAGGAAGTGCTCTGCAGTGTCATCGTCTTCTAAACAGATGTCACAGAGGGTTTCATCGCTTAGGCCAAGCACACTTAGCTGTTTGGGGAAGGTGTAGTGCCCCGTTAGTACGCCAATAAGTTGTCTGCAATCTTTTCTGTTAAGAGATAACAAAAAAACCGCGGATTTCTTACAAATGTTGGGGAGCATGCGCTTGGTCTGTCTACATCCTGGAGAGTCATGCCACCTGCAGTTGTGCTCTCGAGAAGTCCAACCATCGATGGAAGCTCTAACCAAGGACGCGGGCGTCCTCCCAGCGTAGGTTCAGGTCCTGAGAATGCCTCATCTGATCCTCACCCAACAAGTTCATCGGTGATCTCATTTCCCGTGATCCCATGGTGCCGTGACATTGGTGTTAAGCAAGTCCTTAAGTTGTGTCGTGACGAGGCCCTGAGGCTAGGTTAGGTTAGGTTAGGTTAGGGAGGAGAGTGTGATGTTGAAAAAGAAAAACATCACTTCCACTCGGAGGCCATGAGGCCCATTGTGAATCCCTTCTTTAGTGGGGTTCACAAACTAAAATTCTATACTGTCACGTGGTAGCTGAAACCACCCTGTGCTTTTTATAAATTTCTGGAGATCCGATATATCTGCATTCGCTAGATCCGCAGTCTCCGTGAAGAATCTATGGCTCAGGCACCGATTCTCTAGAGCTGGACAGTGGCAAAGCAGATGTTGGATCGTCTCAGTCTCTTCTTCATCGCCGCAGCCCCTGCAGAGATCGCTGAATTCCGCAATCCATTTTCGGAGCATTGCTCCAATGGGGCAGTGTCCTGTGATCATTCCGACGAGCTCACGGATCGAGTTTCGGTCCAACGCCAGATGCTTCTTTGTCTTACCCAAGTCTGGTCACATTGATTTTCCGGACGCTACAATTGCTCCGTCATCGCAGTCAATCACGAAATGTACAAGATGCCCACCAAATCGTCGCATCTTAATTGGTTGATTATCCACAACAACAACTCATATTTGATGAAGAAAATGGACGTTAAGAGACCCTGTAGCATGGAACCAAATAACATCACGAAATTTAGTTCGTATAGGTACAGCGCCCGGGTTTGCAAGAAGACGTTGGGAGTTATCCCAGCCAAGAAATGCAAGTGTTTTACTTTTGTCCTGAAGAAAGGCAAGCACCAGAACCGCCTTGCCAATACGACAGTTCAGGTAACAATGAAAGCCGGATCAAAAATTCGTTAAAGAAATTGTGAAACTTATTCAAATACCATCAAGACAGGCTACCTTGAGATAAAAAAAAAGTAAACTCCAGTCAAAAAGACTAAGAAGGCCGTTTGAATTCCAGGGTACCCAAAGTTCATAAGTGAATATGTGGATAACCTCCTTGGAGATCGGGATACGGTTACGGGTTACATGGCAACATAGTGGGTCTTTCCTGAAATGACAGATGAACAATGTAATCTAATTCCCTAACTGAGTAGGTACCCAAGGCACCATAAACAAAAAAGTCAGCTTTAGTTGTTATTTTCCTCGACCCTGTGGATCGGTAACCTGATTAGAAGTTCGGAAGGTGCCGTGACATTATGCCAAACGACATTGTGCCAAATTGGCATAATGACACTTTTGAAAGCGTCATTGGGCCGAATATTTACATACATCTGGCATAATGTTGCTTTCAAAAGCGTCATAGGGCCAAATTAGTTTGCGACATTATGCCAAATTTGGCCCTATGACACTTTGTAGAAGAGACATTATGCCAAATGGCGCAAGATCGTCTAAACTTGCAGCAAACTAATAAACTGCGGAATAGGTATGGGGAGCGATGCTGCCCCTGCAACCCCCCTGCCTGGCTCACTATAGGATTTGGAGTAGGTGCCAGGTTCTGCGCATTCAAACATTCTTTTTGTACATGTTTTCCATAGACTTTACCAAAATCTACACGCACAGAACCTCGCACCTACTCCGAATCCTATAGTGACCCAGGCTGGGGGTTGCAGGGGGGTATCGTGGCCCCCCATACCTTTTCCTTCCAAAGTGGCATAGTGCCAAATATGCTCTATGACGCTTTACCAAAGCGACATTATGCCAAATGGAAAAATTCAGCCTAATCACACTTTCAAAAGCGTCATTATACCAAATTTTCCCATTTGGCACAATGTCACGGCACCGAATTGAAATAATGCGAGAAGATCGGGTGGAGATCTGAAGAAGATCTGCGAGATGTATTTACCTGAAGGTATTCTTCCTCATTGTGCACAACGTTGTACAGTCTCGTAGAGTATGGCCGATAGTCCGCCTTCCTCTTCTTCTGTAACATGGAGACCTGTTCGTCGATGTTGTGCGTCCTTTTTGGATGACAGGATATACTTTGTATTGCTCTCATTGGTCACTTCCATTTCAATGGCAGAAAACGCCTCATTGACGGCTAGCTGTTTTCGACCGTCAATGTCATTCGAGGCTCTGCTACACAGCGCATTTTTAACGCTCCGATGAGATTATTCTACGCGACGATAAGAGTACTTTGACGTAACCCGACGTGAAAAACGTGCTCTGTGTGGCAGGTGATACGTGTCATACGGCAACACGTACAAGTACGTACGCGGTGTAAGACTCGACTATAAAACACGCCTTAATCCTCTAACCGGTAAGAGTGTCACTGTATGGACTTTCGGGAGATCGAGTTTTGTATGATCTGAGTTTTGCACGATCTTCTCAAGAATGATGTTGAAAATGTCACAGGACAAGGCGTCGCATTGCTTAAAACCTTTCTTCACATTAAAGGTCTCCGTGGTTCATTACTAACCTTAATGGAGCGACGAGATTTCTCCATTGTCATCATGCACAGTTTTGGGAGCTTGGCAGGGTTTTGAAAACTAGACGTGACGCTTATAAAGGGTCTTCCAATAGAGAGATTTCCGAATTTTGACAGTTCATAGCGGCCATATAGTTTCCTTTTTCTTTCATATAAAAAATTTAATTTTATTCTTTTTCTTTCCCACACATATTTTCCAAAATCACTTATTCCTAGTAAACATGAACCGTTCCATACAAAAATATCAAAAAAATGGCATACGTGCACAATCCACCAAGGAAACCATTCGTTAAAAGGCTCTGTCTGCTGATAAATTACTTCTTCCAGTGGGTTCTGAACTTCATAAGCAAAATACACCATAAGCCCAGAACTGCTACGCAGTATAACATAAAAGCAACACAAATGTAGCTTCTGTCAAATTTGCTGTCATTTATTCAGTCTGTTTTGCGCAATCACCATGAACAGACAGAGCGTTCTACAACACGTGTAAATGATAAGATTGTTTTATCAAAATGGGTGTTCTGTTCAAGCAATATTCCGCGCGCTTCGCCCATTTTATGGTCGCCATAATCGCCCTACTAAGAGAAGTATTCGCAGCGTGGTGGATAAATTTGAGTTCACTGGTTTAGTTAACGATAAACCAACACCGACGAAAGGCAAGATCTGTCGAAATCATCGCCGCTGAGAGTGTGCAGTAGAATCCGTGGCAGTCGATTTCGCGTCGTTCACAAGAACTCGGCAAATTCAATTGACCCAGGAGCTGAAGGTAAACGACTATAGACAACGAAGCGTGGTCGCTGAATGGGCTCTGGAGCAGTTGGAAACTGACCCTTAAATCATCTTAATTCATCTTAATTCATCTTCATCCATCAGCGATGAGGCCTATTTCTGAATGAATGGTTACCTCAACAAACAAAATTGTCAAATTTGGGACGATACCAATCCACATGAGGTCCAAGAGAGTCCAATGCATCCGGAAAAAATCACTGTTTGGTGTGGATTTTGGGCTGGCAGCATCATCGGTCCATATTTTTTTGAGAACGATGTTGATCATTCCGTCGCCGGCAACAGCGAGCGCTATAGGTCGATGGCCTGATTGGTTATTGGCCTGATATGGACACCAGCGGCGAGTGGTTTCAGCAGGACGGCGCTACTTGCCACATAGCTCACGCCACCATTTGGTGTGGATTTTGGCTGGCGGCATCATCGGTCCATATTTCTTTACGAACGACGTTGGTCAGTCCATCAACGTCCACACCGAGCGCTAAAGATTGATGATTGCCAACTTATTTTTTGCCCTGTATTGGATGATATGGATGATGTGGTTTAAACAGGACGTCGCTAATTGCCACACAGCGCACGCCACATTGAAAAATTTCAAAGCAAACATTTTTCAAAAACAAAGTCAAGACAAACTAACAAGACTGAAAGAATATTTGAGGGCATGGTCAGCTCCCGTGGAGGTCATGTGAACTGGCCACCGCAATCGTGCGATTTGACCCCGATAGACTTTTCTTGTGGGGTTTTCTGAAGTCGCAGCTACAGCAGGCCTCAAAGACAACATAACTCATGCCATCGGTCAAATTCAGCCTGATTTATGCGTCAGAGTCATTGAAAATTTAACATTTCGGTTGCGCCCTACCTAGAGAAAACGCGGACATTTAAACGATGTTTTACAATGGCATCGATAGGCCTTTCAAACGCATAAAACATTTCGGTGATATCTCACATAAACTTTGTTTTATTTAAATCTAAAGATAGGAAGCGCTTAATGAGGAGCCTTTACTTCGTTTTGCCTTCATTTACTGTCAGACCTATTTCCCCCGCTTCTGTTCCATGCCAGCAAACGCCTCTTTGACAAATTACATCAATGTCAACCGCGTACGCTAGCAGTTGCATGAATTTTTCTCAGATCGTGCTTCTAGTCTTGTCCAGTCGGTTTTGCACGAACTTCTCAAGAATGATGTTGAAAAAGTGATCGCCTTGCCTTAAAGCCTTTGTGGCATTGAAGGTCTCTCTCTCTCTCGACCTTGAGTAGCGAAAGTTCTCCATCGTCATCCTGTACAACCTGAAACCCCCGCACAACAAATACCCCATCACAAAAAGCATGGAAACTCTGAATGAATTGTCTAATTATCACCTGAGTTGTGACGTATGGAAAAATGCATTAAAAACCACTCAGCTATTAAGTACTTAAATTTCAATAAGAGATTAATTTTAATATTCGTTTAACCGAACAATCACTTTTCACTTCAAGTCGGTAATTCCCTTCAGCCAATTCAACGAATAGTCGATGCTCTGTCGTGAGACATCAATCGTTGACAGAAAATCCCTCGAGACAAGGTCGCTAATATGAAAATACTTAACGAATCATTTTCGACGATTATTTAACAGACACTGAGTGTTGCACGGTTTTCAAGCAAAATGCATATTCATTCGGTGCTGCATTATGCATTGGGGACTAGACATGATCAGGTTTATGGCAGCACGTGCCTTGGAATTCAATGGGAAATCGAACCGGTTCGAACTGGAATGATCGGTTGGAAACTAATGCTCAGAAATGCCAGCTGGGCATGAAATTAAATGAAGGCCTATTAAGTCATTAGGCTTGTAAGTGTTTGAAAAGTTGTGAAATTTATGATTTAATGAGGCTATGCTAAGGGCCATTGAAATGGGCGAACATGTCCAATCATGGAAGGTAAGGAACATGAAAAAACTGAAAAATATTCATAAATGATTCGGAAGGCGTGTCAGAATATTTGGTGAAAAACTTAATAGTTTTTTGGTATTGTCACCAGTGGATTTTTAGGAGGAAAACGTTTTCAGTTTGTAAATAATCTAAACGATGATAGACGAGAATTCGGTCTGCCCGACCAAGAAAAGATTAAGATGACAAAATCGTAACTGAAATCAAACTAAGCTGCTGATGCAAAATGTCCATGTCCGGCACCATTTGATTCATCTCGGCTATATTGACACAATGAAGGACTTACTGGCAGAACTAAACTCTCTCCTAGACATGAAGGGGAAAGGATCTTTTGCTAGCTGTCGCCAATTGTGCACGAAAAAATGGACCACGTCCGAGGAGTCACATTTATGGTCAAAATTCAGATCCCCGGCCAATATTTCCAACATTTCAGCGTTGTCTATGGATACAGGTTCATATCCAACCGCAAAGTAAGCCGGGTTCTCCGTCGATGCTCAATTCAGCTGATCGGCGTCGAAGCGTCTTCGATTTCTGGGTCTTCTTTGATACTGGCCGCGGCGGCTGTTATTTTGTCATTATTTCACATCAATTTCTGGCTGGTTGGTGGCTCAAGGTCCAAAAGAGTGTACTCTTGGTCAAACTTGACCACGGTGTGACAAATTGCCTGCATACTAAAGCGATGATGACGACCGACTTTACGACAACCATACGATGCCTGATTAAATGATAAACTGAATATTTTGACAGATGGATGTCATTGGTAACTTTGACAGCTGCTGAAACATAACAATTGGAAAAACTGATAGTTTTTGCCATCTGGTTACCCTTTTGTAACCAGTTTTTTCCAAATGTGTACCAATGTACTATTTGCATATTTTTTGTGGCCAAACTACAAAATTGTGACAGTTCGTGACAGAACAATAGCACGCACAACACGAGTGCTTGCTGAGATACTAGGCCCAGGTCCACCTCGGATTGTAGCGCCGCCATTATTATATTATTATTATAAACTACTACTAAAAGATGCCAGAATGTCAATTGTATCATTCACCTGGAACCACTTTGACGTTGACAAATCGATCACTGCGTTCGTAAAACTTTTTAAACAAACATAACTAAATCAACTTCCAGATGGCGTTCACTCAAAGCAACATCAATTTCAATAAATTCAACAATCGCCTGCGGTTGTAATCAATTTCAAGGCTTACTCGTCTCCAAATCAGTCAATAAATTGAAAATAATCTCCTCCTCTGAAGGTCGGCCACCACCAAGGCCACACCGTTACCTAGCACAGGCGGTGTTGTTGAACCCTCTTCACGACGCAGATATCTGACTTTGTGATTATTTTCATCGTGTCTTCAGGAAATGCAAGTGCGTCTCCTTACCGGGCACATAAACTCACTCAGAAGATTTCCGCGTCAGTGGACTGGACACAAAGACCAAGTGAATGAGCAAGATCTGATTGCCCAAAAAAAAACATTTTATTTGCATGTGTAAACAAAAAGTATGTCTGTTGTGTTACTGGCAAGCAGCGCGATGGCAGCTAAATTGGCAACGGAGCCAGAAAAGGTTAGTAAACTTCAACAAGATAGCAGGCAAGCGTACACAAACGAAGGAGGTTCACTTAGTTTTATGGAAGTAAGGTCAAATTCCGAAGCACTGACGTCGCCTCTGGAAGACTCTGAATTGTGACATTTTGTTGCGAGTGTAATACTTTTGTCGAGATTGTCCTTGAAATCGTTTATCAAAACGCTACAAGATTCAACGCACAAAGATATTTTTGTTTTGCAAAATTTATGAATTTCTGCTTTGTGCGGTCGCGTGACAGAAGATTATTTCGGTTAACGCCTACAAACCGTTGAGAGAATTTACGCAATCGCCGCGGGATACGATGTTGAATTAATTTTTTTTCGCTCTGATTTCGGTTTGATATTTTTGGACACAGCCAAAATATAAAATAATCGAATTTTGAGAGGTTGAGAAAATAACGGGAAAAAGAAACGGGTTTTGTAAAGATTAAAAATGTCCTCCTTTTGAAGAATAAACTTTGGCAAGCGGGAGCAACATCGCACTGTCTGATACCTGACAGTTGTGCGAAGGATTAAAGGGCCAGCTATAATAACGAAACTAAAATGTATGTCAAAACTTAACGAAAAATATCAAGAGGCATCGTCGGAATATCCGCAATTGCTTAAAGCCCAACTATAATAGGCATGAGCGAACCATGACCTTCTGTCAAATTTTAACGAAATGTTTCTCCTAATGTTTCCACACAACGCACGCATAGCCATAATGAAAATATGTTGGTAACTGGACTTTTCACACGTAGTGTGTGATTTATTTCGCTCCCGCTGAAGTTGCCAAAACTGAACGAACTTAAGGAAAACGAATAAAGTTTAACGAACTTAACGAAACCGAATAAAGAAATAAAATATTATTGTATCAATATTTTGTGTATTCGAATTGCGAATGTCTCTAAACTTTCCGTTCGGCCATTTATTTGGCCCTTTACAACGGGCCCATGTAAAAAAAATGCCCAGACTCAAATGAATGAATTGTGACTGAGTTTTCTGACTGGGAACAACGAACGGACACTTGACGACGACATGGCACGGAAAAGGAACATGATTTACAATGCATGGCAATGCTCCTGGCATGTCAGAACTCTGTACACTTCCGGGGCTGTTCATCAAGCACAAGGCGAACGACTGCGACCATGGAAGTGCGCTGGATAAGAATTGGAACGATAAAGAAGAAATATTGGGCACCTGTACCTGTCAGGAAGGGCTATAAAATAACTTCTTGTTACTCTAAGGACAGCTCTTATTTCTGTATCAAATGTTGTCAATTGGGAGTATGTTCAGCGAGTGCACATCTCAATATCCTTTGGCGTTTTTAGACCTCTGCAACTAGCTGCCACTTTTTGTCTGATTTAGATAAGCAATTGTCATTTCCTTCCTGCTTCTTTGAAAAACTAGAGTTGAATTAAGTGAATCATCTAATTTGTCCTCAAAACTTTGTTTTTGTCTCGAAAAATTATGAATGCTTCATGAAAAGTCGTTCACTGTTCGCGAAATATGAGAACCCCATCATCTGACGGAACTTCGCAGGCACTCGTGTCCTCGACTCGGCCGATAGTATTTCGACCAAAATTACGTTTTGATGTGATAAAAGCAATAAACTTTATTGACTCACAGCCGAGACACGGACTAGTTGATTGGTCGGGCGGAGTGGTTCGATAAAGTCGATACCAGTTTTTCAACACACATTGGATGACGAAATTTCGAAGTGATTTGTATCAACGTTCTGATCGGGATCATAGTCCAGGTTATTTTTAAACCGAAGTCTCGAGGATTTTTTGGCACAAGATGGTGACGTGGATTGTGTGAGGAGTGATTATGTGGTTGTCACTGTGAACAGTCAACACGGACGCGTGGTGGATTTTTCAAATTAAGTAGACAATTAAAAAATGGCATGCAAACAGGATCAAAGATCGAACGCAGAACTTTTCTCTCGAAAGACCAAGACACTGTTCACCCGCTTGGGATATTGTCCATGGCTCTGCGCCGTAAAGCAGGACTGGGAAGATCAAGGTCTTATACAAAGTCAACTTGGTCTTCCGAGAGAGGGCTCTACTACTCAATTGCCTTTTGAGCCCATAAAAACAGCGGTTGGCAAGAGTTATTCTGCGTTTGATCTCGGTACTGATGTTGTTTGTACTGTTTACTGCGGAGCCAAGGTAGACAATGTCCTTAACTACCTCTATAACTTTGAGGCTCCGAGGGCGTCCCTTCTCGATGACAGCATATACTTGGTTTTGCCCTCGTTTACCGCCAGACCCATTTTAGCCGCTTCAGTTTCAATGCCAGCAAACGCATCATTGACGGCTCGCTGTGTTCGCCCAATCACGTCAATGTCATCCGCGTAAGCTAGCAGTTGAACGGACTTTTGGAAGATCGTGCCTCTTGTGTTGGCCAGTGAGTTTTGCACGATCTCCTCAAGAACGATGTTAAAGAAATCACATGGGAGCGCGTCGTCTAGTCTAAAACCTTTTTTGACATTAAAGGTCTCGGTGAGTTCGTTACCGACCTTGATGGAGCAGCGAGAGTTCTCCATTGTCATCCTGCTCAGTCTGACGAGTTTGGCAGGAATGTCAAAACTAGACATGGCGCTGTATAGTTCGTCTCTATATACGCTGTCATATGCGGCCTTGAAATCGACAAATAGGTGGTGTGTGTCGATTTGCATTTCTTGGGTCTTCTCCAGGATCTGCCGCAGTGTGAAGATTTGATCGATGGTGGACTTCCCGGGCCTGAAACCACACTGATAAGGACCTATCACTTTCTGCACAAATGGTTTCAGGCGTTCACACAAAACGGCAGAGAAGATCTTGTAGGCGATGTTAAGGAGACTATCGGGGGATAGATAGTTGGCGCAGTTAAGGGGGTCTCCTTTCTTGTGGATCGGGCAAACGATATGCCCACTCATCGGGCATGCTTTCCTCCGACCATATCTTACAGATGAGCTGGTGCATGCGCCCTACCAGATCATCTCCAGCTGCTTTAAACATTTCAGGGAGCAGACTATCTGCACCAGCAGCTTTATTAGACTTCAGTCTCGATATCGCTATCTTGACTTCGTCTAGATCGGGGGGACGGTATGCTCTTCTATCATCGTCCGTCGTGTTGAGTGGAACATTCTGCCTGACACCGGTATTTGTCTGCAGAAATAAATTTTTCCAAAATCTCAGTATCGACTGCGAATCTACTATTAGTTGTCCAGGAGTTTGGGTGAAAAGTGAATAAGGAAAGGTACATGCCAAGTGTGCAGAAACTAGATCTCCCAAGAAAGAGAGTCTTTCAAAACGACAAAGACCCTAAGCACCTTGTTCGAGAATGACTATTGTACATAACTCCAAAGCGATGGGATCATCCTCCCCAAGCAAAGGATATAAAATGAACATCTGTCAAGCCTGGGCGACTAGGAGCTAACCTCTAAGGAAAAGCATACTAAGCATTCATTATTTTTGTTTAATATACGTGCACACTCACTTTTAATGCTGACTGTATGTATATTTTAGAACACAAATTAAGGTCACATTATACTGCTCTGTTAAAGAGACTAGTTCATTGCGACATTCCCTTACCAGTTTTAACGTTATAGAAGCTGCGGCAACAGCTTTGATTACCACTTGACTCTCAACAAAAATACGTAGCCTTGGCATTGTTTTCGGGCATGTTTTGATAAGGCGACAAGCCTCCCTTATTGATAGAATATTTGCTATGAAAACACTTGTATAATCTGAGTCTGAAGGTCGCTTTTGGATTTGGAGAAGGGAAGAGATTGGATGCGTGAAAAATTCTTTTCACCCGCTTTTCGCTTGGCTTTTAAAGAAGCTTTGCATACGTCTTCTTCTTCTTCTTCTTAGGGCGCTACAGTCCGCAGTGGACATGGGCCTCACTCAACATGCCTCTTCAGCCAGCACGATCTTTCGCCAGCTGTCTCCAGTTTCGCACACCAAGCCGGCCGAGGTCCCCCTCGACTTGTGTGCGCCACCTTGTACGTGGACGTCCTCTGTTGCGTTGTCCTACAGACTCAGAGTCGAAGACTCTAACCTCCACAAAAACTGCAACTCGTGGGCTTTTGAAAACAAAATAATACAAATTATTTTAGCTTTGAAACGCTCCACCTCCACAAAGATCTAATTTTATCCTCAAGTTTTCTTTGTCAAGAGGAGACTCACCTCTTCATTTCTGTCTAATTGGATAAGTAGAATACTTCTACCAGCAGCAATTATTCACAGAGTGGATGCCTGTCCTTAGAGATGTGACCACTCAATTAAGAACCAGTGGGAGATGGCAACGACGTCAGATAAACTGGTACTTAAGGAATATACTCCAGAAAATATCAATTATCGATTGAGAGACAAGAATAGATAGACTTACTCTCCTAGAAACAATGTCAACCTTTGTATACTGCCACTTCTGTGTACTCACTTAATTTTTGCGATCGAAAAGAAAACATCGCCACTATCTTATTGACACTGTTCAAGTTATGCAGTCTTCCCCACAAGGAGATTCCGTCAAAACAAACAGAAGCCAGCTAACGATTTGCAACAAACGTGTAAACAAAGGTAGATGCGTCTAGTTCAAATTCATCCACAATACCGAGGTACTCCCCCACTTTCGCCTACACCACACCTCATGTCTTTCACTCCAGAAGGGGGCATGTATGTGAGTATGTGCACAGTATCTTATCGTTTTTTGCCGCATTTAATTAACGAAACCATGCGGCTGATAACCCACTTAATCATTACATAAGGCACCCGCTGATAGACCCACAGAAACACATATCTCTACTTGAACATGTGCTGGGGTCTATGTACAGTGTACATGACCTAGTTGCTGCCAGTTTCTCAATTGAGTCTGTTAGCACTCTTCAGTGTAACTATTAGTACTCTGTGCAAAAAAAAAATTATTGAATAGATTCAAATTGCTTTTAAATGATTGCCAGCAGAGACTTTAGGTTGGCAACCGAATTTTTTTGGTTGCTCCTGTTGTGTCTGGTCGCTGAGAGGAGGAGAACTGATTGCACGGTTGACACAATGATGACATAATTAGAAATTGCGAGACGGAAATTTAATCACAGTCGAGTAAAGTTAGTTGAACTTCAAGCAGCACACAGACGCTTGTGTGTTTAGGCTTATCTGAGATAATATGCCATTCTCACACATTTCTCTTGCCTTGACGTCTGCCTTGTTATGGTGGCTTCGAACAAACCTTAATTCTATTTCGAGAAAAAAGTGTATTCAGCACAACATTTTTAGATTTTTCAAATAAATGTTCGCACAGCAGGTACCTGAGTTATGTTACTGATTGGTGGTGCATTCTTCGGTTCCTTTCCAGAACTCGATCTACGAACTCCGACGTGCCTCATTGCTCATTCGTGCTCATTCCGTACTTTGCTCGATGCGTCACCAGACAACAGACGACTTAATTCAAAGTACATTAGGAGACCATTGGCTGTCATCTGCTTATCAGCCGGAACAAAATACCACTCAGACGTTTCGCATTAATTTGTCATCGTCAAGCATAGATCCAAATTTTTCCGTCTGCTTAGGTTATCAGCATGAGAAGAGACATTTGACAGCGTTGGCAAAAGATCGCGCGACATTCAAAACAAATTTTTTAACAGGATCGCCATTTAATTGCATGTACAGTCAAAATCGCTTACAACGCCATCGTTTATAACGACGTATCGGTTATAACAACAAACCTATTGGGTCCCGCCTAAGCTTCATTATATGTAATCCAAAAGCATAATAAATCGTTTACAGCGATATATCGCTTACAACGACCAAATTCGTCAGTCACTTGAACTTAACCGATTTTGACTGTACTTTGGCTGAAACTCTTTGTTAACACGCAAGTGGACATAAATGGACCTGTTCGTTCTCACAATTTGTGTAAAATACAGATGAATTAAAAAAAGTGGTCTAATCCATTGCACATTCTTTGGAGGCATTTTGTGAAAGATATTCGTTTGGTTTAAGGGGAAAAGGGATAGATTATTAATTGGATTCTTAGGCAGTACTGCCAGTATTTTCAAGTGAAACTTACCACACTAAAGACGGGACTGAAAATTATCATTTCGGTAAAAATTTAACACTAACTTACCAAAAAATGTCCTTAATATAGAAACTGTTATGAAATGAAAGCTATGAAAGCTAATGAAAGCTGCAGGCACTTATTTGTTCGACAACATCATAGGTTCCAGCTCAGATCCTAAGGATGTCATGAAAAACCTATAAGTTTTCTTTGAGATAAGTTTCGTGAATTGCTGAAGAATACAGTCGAATCCCGATAAATCGAAATGACAAGGGAACAGCATTTTTTACGAATTACCGCAGGTTACGAATTATCGAGATTTCGATTTAACGAGGTGGAAAAAATAAAAATACGAACTAACGGGGCTTGTGAACTAAGAATAAACTCGTAATATCATAGTACAAAAAAGTACGGTGTGTAAAGCGACATCAAAACAACAAAATTGTTTACAAAAGTTAAAGATATTTAAACTGAAAAGGTTTTTGTGTTCTTTGCATTGCGAATAAGATACGAAATAACGAGGGGAGCATAATGTATGAAAATTCTACGAACTAGCGACGATTTTTCAGGTTTGTTAAGAATTATTGATGTTTCGATTTATCATGGCACGAATTATCGCGATTCGACAGTATATATTTTTTGAAAGAAATGGTAAATTTACGATACCTGGCAGCACTGCTCTGAGCTGTTTTTCAATGTTTTTTTTGTTTTCAAATTGATATGATTAAAAAAACAAAATCTGTGACAATCAAACGGTAAACAAAGACAATATTTAAGAACATTAAAGAATAGAATAGGTAGTTTAGGTAAAGATGGTGGGTAATAATAATAACGGTGGCGCTATAGGCCGGGATGTGTCTGGGGTTAGCTTCTACAACAGAGATGGTGCTTTATTAGATTTGAAAAAGATTCATATCACACGTTGATGTAGAGTTTGTGGCGTTAAAGCCATTTCAAAGAACCCAAAAGCTGTATCGCTCCATTGGAATTTAGATAAAGGATCAGTTTACTATTCTTTCGTCAGAGTCCTTGAGGTGTGATTTGTTAAGAACACATTGCCTGGTACGTACTAGAACTGAACATCTGCAGAGATTTTGGACCACTCCTTGAACGAAATGGTTCATGGAAAGTGACTAATTTGTCACGTAGTCCTTAATCGGGCAATGCAATGAAATAAGCCTCTCGATTCAATAATAGGAAGATCAAACCTCTTTCACAGAGATCAAGACAATCCATTAGGTTGTAGATAAGATAACAATGAGCAGCGTCTCCAGAACACGCGACCTTGTTAAGCTGCCTAAGCTTAGATCAAAAAATAAAAACAAACACTCAAACCATTACAGGCGGATTCAAACTAACCCAGAAACTACATGCAGCTGTCGAGGGATGTTGCTGCAATGACATATTGATAAAAATGGAAGTAACTCAAAAACTAAATATGAGTTCGCTAATTCCAAATATGATGTAGGCACACTAGCATAAAACTTTTAGATTAAGCGAAGGCCCATATAATCCCCGGGCAGCAAGTAACTGAAATATGTTCGTCGAATCCTTTCCAGAACTTGATCAGTTGAGGTCTAGGAACTCCTAGGTAGATCCGTCTGTAATCGAAGCTGTTAGCCGTCTCTGAACTAAGAGTTTTTTACGTGGCAAAAAAGGTAGGCCCACGCACAACCTCCCACTAGGAGAACATTCATGTCTAAGGTGAAGCACTCAAGTAGAGAGGAACCTCAACCAACTTGGCGTACATATTTGGCTACAGCTGGCAAAAGATCAGTTTAGCTGGGGAGGTTTATTGGTTGAGGCTCCGATGCATCCCAGACTGTAGCGCTACAAGAAAAAGAAACTCCAAACGTGAGAAAACAACAAAAAGGGAACTACATAATTTATGTTGTTGATGCATTTTTCGGATTCTTTCCAGAACTTGATTAATTGAAAGAAAAACCACAAATAAACACAAGTCTCATTTCGTACTTTGTCCCATGCGTCATCAGACAACAGACGACATAATGCGAAGTATACCAGGAGAACATTGTATGCCATCTGCTTATCAGCCGGAACAAAATACCACTCACACTCGAACATTTCGTATCAACTTGTCACGTATAGGTCCAAAGTGTTCCGTCTTCGCCAGGGGATGCAGATCACCTTTTAATCGCAAAAGGCAACTTCAAATGTGACATTTATTGCTGTTTGTCCAACCAAAAGATAGAAGCTAGGATCAAGTCAAGCCACCATAATTATTTTATTATAGTTTACTCATGAAGCGAAGACACATGCTAGTGTGGTAGGATGTTGAGTGATATTGGCTCTGTGTGATAGTTGTACACGTATGTCTTCTCGACTAATGTGGCTGACACAGCAAGGAACAAATGACATCGTTTGTTTACGTAAAATGTAAACATCCCCAACGAAGGCCAACAGACAGCTGTCATGATGGAGTACGAGATAGCGTCTACATGTTTTGCCTCTTTTCACTGCTTCATCTTTCAAAGGCTTGTCTAGAAACGTTTGCTAAAAATGTAGTTTCTTTCCCTGCAAGGAAAACAACCACTCAACCAAAACAAGAAAAGAATGTGTCGTCTTTCTGAAGCGTCTACCCTTAAAAACTGAGCACTTCTCTTCCACGACATCAGGCGATTCCTGCGCTTATCACGCCCACAACACCGCTCTCATTCACGACATCGACCATTACCTGCACCAAATACGCCCTGAAAAGCCATAAATATTCTTCAAACAATAACTCACCATTAGTAGTTGCGACAGTGGCCATTTCTGAATCTTTTTTGCTGCTGTTATCTTCTTCCACGTTGTTGACCTTTCCGTAGACGGCGATTGGAGCCATACTCAGTTGAGCTCAACTACTCGAATAAATTTTTCAAACTTAAATTTGATTCACTCTCTTAAGCGAGTACTCTCTTACACCGAAACCACTGCGTGAGGTTTGTTTTTCTGACAGAGCACAAATAAATTTGATTTTCTGTTCACTTCTTTCACAAGATAACAAGATATCTTCGTTATACAACACTCGCGAAATAAAAAGAAACTTTTTTTTTGTAGAAAAACGTGCAACAATAAAACTTGTCACTCTTCACAGGAGCACGAGGAACCGCGGTTCGAATATTTATCTCGTTCTTTTTGGATTTTTGGGAAATTCGATTCGATTGAATCAAATGATCACTTTGCTGCTGATGAATTTTGGTGAAAATTGTTCTGAGAAATGATCGGAGCTGGTGTGACGTATCAGGAACTGCAAGTCCTTCCTCATTCCATGGAGCAAATGACTCGATCGGCACCTACCGCCATTCAAGTGTTTTCGATCGCAATCACAGGTGTTTTTTGAACAGAACGTAACCTTTTCAGCCAGCTTAATGGTTTTGGATCAATTCACTGCTGCTGTGCACACAAAATCGAATATAGCACTCCCTCGCCAACGAAACCGGACGGCAGAACTCTCGAAGAAAAATCGAGAAACGAAGAATATTCTTTTTGGTGTGCCCGTTCGCGTGTGATTTTGTTTTGGTGACCCGCAAAATATGTTTATTTTATCCGTTTAAAGAATTATCGCTGTCATTCCATTTCCCTCGGGGAGAAAATCACGAACAGCGGAAAATACGAGTAGAACCGCCTTGAAACTAGGCCGAAGGTGATTTCAATTGAATTTCAATGAAAATTCTGCTTGCTTCTGTTTTCGAACCGCTGCGCTGTGTTTGTTGTCTCTGACTCGGTTGTTTGGGTTTTTGTATTCCAGACGAAGTGTTCCCGAACGAATGAGGCCGCACCGGTGTGAGTTTTTCTCTTTAAGGCCAAGTGAATTTTGAAATTCTTTGTAATCAAAATCGAACAGCGATTTGTTTTGTTTTTCTTCGCGAAGAGAGATGCACTCAGAATACTTGTATTCTTTTGTTTTTACACTTTTTTTTTTCTGTGGTGGCTAGTGGAACGGAGGAATCAAAATGCTTGTGAAGTCTTCCCCAGTGAGTTCTACGACACGACGAACGAAACCGAAATAGGCAGGCGACGAGAGAAAGAATAACAAAAACAGAGCAGAAATAACAAACTGACAGACACGCCGACGGAGGAGGAGAAACTCTACAGCGGAGAAATACAAAAAAACCGTTTAGACGATTTGGTGGCGGACAGAAGAATTTGTCCTCTCACATATGCTATGGTGTGTGTTTGGCTCAATGTATGATAGAGAGAGAGAGAATGCGATAGTGTGGGTTGAAACAGCTGTCAAGCAGTTGGACGGAGGAAATCTGACAACATCGCTTATTACTCAGGGGTTGGCAAACTTTTCGATCGTGAGTGGCGGAAGATTTCGAACTATGTCTTGACCTAGAGACGTACCCTGTGACAATTAAGGGTGAAATGGTGAGACGTTATGCGGAACGGGTGCTTTCAAAATTTAAACAATTAAATATTGCTTCCGTTTAGATGAATTTTTGGTAAGGAAATGGGATAAAAACTGAAGACCTGTGATAATTTGGTAATTTCTTGCGTTTGACGACACAGATTTTTTTAATTCAAACGTTTTTGGTAACAAATACTGCAACCTGTAAACTTGAGACTCGAACAGATGCAGAGATCGCTGGATTTCGCATTCCATTTCCAGAGCATTGTTCCGATGGGGCAGTGTCCTGTGATCACTCCGACAATCATACGGATCGAGCTTCGGTCCAACGCCAGAAGCTTCTTTGTTTTGCCGTTGTTAAGCTCTGGCCACGTTGATCTTGTCGTGTGACAGTCATTTCTTGTCAGCCAAGACGAGTTGACCCCTTTTTGTATTGTATCGCTTATGATCCTGTGCAATGCACTGATCAGTGGTCGCAGTGACTTGTCCGCTTCGCTGATGTCTATTTCAGACACTTGTCTGGCCAATTTGTCTGCTTCGCTGATGTCCATTTCAGACCCTTGTCTGGCCAATTTGTCCGCTCTCTCGTTCCCTGTGATTAAGCTGTGGCCCGGGACACAGCAGAGTTTGACCTTGTGGTGGCTGATGGACCTCAGTGAGTCGCGGCAATTCACAACAGCTTTTGATCTCATTATACAGGATCATATTGACTTCAGTGCGGCCTGGCTGTCTACAAATATGGTGATATCCGATGGTGGGATATCGGTTACTTGTATGTGCTTGGCTGTTTTCTGTATTGCCAGGATCTCTGCTTGGAAGACACTGCACAAGTTAGGAAGTCTAAATGATTCCTCATTATGCAAGGTGTCCGAGCAGAACCGTCGGTCCGTCTATTTTTGTCGGTGAAAAGGGCAGTCTCGTGATCGTTGATTACGATATTCGTTATTAGCCACTTGTCCCTGTCCGAGAATATAATTGGTATCATGAAGGCGAAGTCATTATGGGGAGATATATAGTCGGTTGTAGCTGCGAGGCTACATGCTGGCCGCATGTCCATAGTTGGCTTGTTTCCGCAAAGAGGACTCCCTTAGTCTGAGAGAACTTTTTGCGGCGCAGCCTTTTAGGAATAAATCCAGGGGAAGGAAATGAAGTATCATGTTCAACCCTGCTTGAGGCGTGCTTCTTATCGCTCCCGTTGTACAAACAGCGGCGGACCTTTGTACTTTGCTGAACATGCTCATATAGCTTTTTGTGTTGCTAGCAGTCCACAAGACTAGGGCCCCATAATTTATAATGGGTATGATGATTGTTGTGTACATCCAATGAATGGATTGCAAGCCTCATCCTCTGCCGAAGGTTTTTTTGCAACCATATATAGCATTTAATCCTTTTTTATCCTTGGACTTGAAGTTCCTCTTCCAGGAAAGCTTGGAGTCAAGAATGATGCCTAGATACTTGGCCTCAGCTAGGAGTTTGAGTGGAGTTCCACCTAACTTAAGAATAATAATAATGGCGGCGCTACAGTCCGAGGTGGACCTGGGCCTAGCTTCTCTCTCTCTCTATTCTGTATCCTCCACTTGTGAGACAAAAACAGTCCCAGTCCACTCCGAACAGTCAATCTACCCGAAAAACAAGAGCAGAACGAAGTACAGTGAGAGTCAAAAATTTGTATACAGTACAATACTTTTTATTTCAGAAGTTCAATACCGCTATGTAACAAGTAACAAGAAAAATATTTTAAACGCAAAAAGAAAGCGTATAGTTCACTATTTCGTTATTTATAACATAATACAGGAAAAAAAGGTATTAAAAAACTATTCACCGCTGAAGAAAAAATCATCTGAAAAATGTAATCAAAAATTAGTATACAATTCCGAAAAAAACACTTAGGCATAAAAAGCTGAGCGTTAATACTTCATCGGACCTCCTCGAGCCTTGATAACTGCAGCCAATCTTCTAGGAACAGAGGTAACAAGGTTTTTGGTAACTTCAGGAGAGATTTTTGCCCATTCTTCACTTAATGCCGTTTCCACGCTCTTGAGTAACATCTTGCGCTATTTGTACTGCACTGGACCTAAGATTTTTTGTTACTTGCCTCACTATTTTCCGTACTTCGGTGTCGGTCACAACGCGAGGGCGACCAGAACGCTGCACCGTATCCGTAATTCCACATAAGTTATATCTTTCTACAACTTTTTGCACAGTGGCGCGACTTTTTTTTACGATGTTAGCAATCCGCCAGGGATTTTCCTTCTCTCCGATGCTGAACGATTAAACTTACCGTCTCTATCGGTAAAGCCTTTCCTCGCGCCATTAGGATTGCAAAACTTTACTTTTTATCAGGAAATTTCAAAAATAAACCACGCACTAGGATGACTTGCGACGGAATAGTTGCAAGGATTACAAAATATCGGAATATTACATTCGAACGGTATCTATCAACTCATGAATTGTGAAATAAATTGGGCTGTATACTAATTTTTGACTGCATTTTTCAGATAATTTTTGTGCTTATCGTGAATAATTTCTAAACTATTTTTTTGTTTAACTATTTTGTAGTGAAAAATAAAAAAATGAGTTGTAAGCTATATTTGGTGTTAAAATTAGTTTTCTTCTCACTTGCAACATAGCGTATTTTAAATTCTGTACTAGTAGGCGCTAGCTGTTTACACATTTTTGGCTCTCACTGTATATGCTGTCATCGAGAAAGGAAGCTCGACCACATCAAGCGCATGAGCAACAATGCTCCGGCTAAGGGAATCTTCGATTCCGAGCCTCCTGATGAGAAAAAAAGAAGAAAAACCACGGTAATAAAATCAAGTGAAAAAAGATGTAGACTTGGAATGACTGTAAGCAGCGTTAAGGATGAAAAGCAGCATTAGATCAAGTTTGCGTACTCCATGGGCCGCTGACCTAAGAAGTGAGTAACTAAGTTTTGTTGCCGAGTAGATCTTAATCTGTATCTTTTACGTATACGATCTGGAAGCCCTCACAAGTCTAGTCTGTTTCAAAAATCTGGTCAATGGGTAGGGAACAGGTAATTCCCGCTTTTGCCTTCCTTGTTCCCTCATACATACAACCTTCTTATGGATTACACCTTTTTTTTTTTCTCTTGTACAGCCCTGCCGTAAAAGCAGTGACACTGCGACCTAAAAAGATCTATTGTGTCGACCCCATTGGTTAGTCTGAGCTTCATCCTGCACAGATGTTCTACACAGAAATAGAAGCTGTAGTTACTTATGTGAAGCACTAAAGTTGTATTTGTCACGCACAGCTTAGTAAGATATCTCAACGGCATGATTCTCCAGGACAGAGCAAGCGCATGCTCCCCAAAGTCTGTAAGAAATCCGCGGCTTTCTTGTTCTTTCTTGTTCAACAGAAAAGATTGCAGACAACTTACCGGCGTACTAACGCGGCACTACACCTTCGCCAAACACCTAAGTGTACTTCGCCTAAGCGAAACCCTCTGCGACGCCTGTAGAGAAGACGATGACACTGCAGAGAACTTCCTTTGCCATTGTCCCGCCTTTGCTCGGATCAGGTGGCAGTTATTCGGCTCTGATGAGGTGAGAGCTGATGATGTAGGCTCCTCATCACAGAAGCGCCTGCTGGTCTTCCTTCGGAAGACCATGAAATTTCAGCAAAAGTAGGTTGCTGCCTGGCAGTACAATGAACCAGTTTTTAAGTCTGAGTGCTCCAGTGTTAGTGTTATAAAAACCTCCGACAAAAAAAAAAGATATCTCAACAGTTTAATATAAGTCTGCAGGCCCCTGAGAATATGTAAAGCAGACGGACTTGTCAGGCGTGCCACTACACTGTCTCTACCTAAAGTATTTGTTACTTGCGAGCTGTTGCTCATGGAAATAGCAACTCGAAAGACGGTACACCGGCACCAAATGTCTAAACTTTAAATTGAACTGGCCAAAAATTAGATCCCAAACGCTCCAAAAGTCTGATCGCTCTTGTCCCTACGGATGACGCCGCCATACGACACAGCCTCGTAGGTGTGCACACCAAAAAATCTTGAACTCTTCTCCAATGACTTTTGTAGAAGCTGCTTAGACGAGGAGGAAGAGGAGAACGTCCTTCAAATCCTTAGCCTCTGGCGTCATTAAGTCGCTTGAACTTAGGAGCCTATTTCTTCGATGACTTCGTGGCTTCAGATCGGCACCTACCAGCAATTTTCTTCGATGCATGGAGCCTAAGCGGCCTATTATCGGAACTATAAGTGGCACTTTGTTTCTAGGATCCTTAATCGGGCAGCCACCTTAACCTAACCTATAAAACAAAAAAAAGGGAAATCTACTTGATCTTAAATCACTTAGCTTTTCGTTAGTAGCCGTTTTTAGTTATATTCACCTCATTCGGTATGTTGTCTTGTCCTGATCCCAGTCAAACTATCGTTGCAAGCCCGTCTCTAATCCTCAAGCTCGATCCTCGAACTACATCCCAGTGCACTAAAGCGCATTTGCATTGCACATTATTTGCATTATTTTTCGATTTCGAAACTCAACGCCAACCCTCATACACAGATGGCACTGCACTTATCTGCGCGGACATCTGCCCCGCAGCAGCTGCTTTTGACATCTGCAAACATCACAGCACAAAAAGAAAACACAAACGGGAAAGGCATCAACCCATCTATCTCGCCCACACTTCAGTCTTCATTTTCTTTTTGTTTATTAAAGCCTTTTTCAAAACGCAATCTCCATTTTATTCCCGAAATTCGCAGAATTTATTTCATTCCAAACATAAAATGTCAAACATTAAGAAGCATTCCAAAGAAGGAGAAAAGCCAACTCCCCACATCGAACCATGCCCAGCAGCCACAAAGTACACCACCATTCCTTGCGCCGTCATCCAGCACCCCGTGATATCGGTTAATATAAGTGACGAAACAGCACAGCGCATTCTCTCGGAGGCAAACAAGGAGAACGACGGCAACTACGACGAGCCAATTCTGAACACAATTCTCGAGTTGAATCGTCAAATTCAGGAGTTGCACCTCGCCAAGCCACAAATGAAAGTGCATCGCACCGAGGAGATGTCACCACGCACTAAAGCTGCTGTTATTCCAAAGGTAAGTGATGGAGGGAAGTCCTTTGCTCATGCGATGGATCCTGATGTGGGTTCTTCTTCTTTTCCAGATCTCACAGAAACTAAACTTTCCCCATGACAAGACTGTGTTTCGCAATCTGATTCCGATAAATGTGAACGATTGCAATTTGTTGCCGAAAAAGAAGCTATCGATACGAAAAAAATACATCAAATCCAAGCAGAGAGTTCCTACACCAGATCTGGGAGACTTCCTCGATCCATTGCCACCTCTGGAGCATGTCATTCCAGAGCCAGATCTCGATCTCATATACGGTCAGGCCGACATTGATGTTTTTGGAGAGTTCTTCGAGTTCTATCGCGAGGTCAATCCCCGATGGATCCGGAGCGAGCACGAAATCTAGATTCGCACTTGATCATCACACAATTTCATAAGTTATACGCAAACTCTGAGTACAAATAAAGATGTGAGATTTTATTTTGATTCCAATAACGGACGTCTTTCATTCGAACACGAGGTTGGGGTTTCCAACTTCGCGGTGGACGCGAAATGAAACACGGCTGGCTACGATTAAATACTTGAATATATTTATTTTGTCTGGAAAAAGAACCAACTTATCCACTAGATTCCCTCCACTATGGTCAACATAATCAAACTTAAGTCTAGTCCTCGTCTCACTTGTCCCACAAGCCGAGCTCGCGCATCTTGGTCTGGAAGTACCGCTCCACCGTGTTGGCACAGCGGTAGTACTCCGTGTCGGGTTGGTTGTAGAATCGGCAATTCGAGAAAATCCTCGCCATGTCCGCCATGAAGAGGCGTCGTGTCACGTAGTAGCCCTTCTTCAGACGATCCCCCATGGTCTTGAGGTCCATTGGGTACTTGATGTGGTCGTAGTAGTCGGGGACATCGGCCACCAGGACTGGCTTCAGGAAGGGCCATGCAGAGGTGTGCTGTCTCACAGCCTGGAGGACTGTGGCGAAGGATGTGGCCAGTTTGTCGGGGTCGGAGGACTCCTCGAGTGGACGTGAGGTGCGCTGGGCGCGCATTTGAGGCTTCCAACCGATTTCACGGAGCCCGGGAATGGATTCGACTGGAATGGCGCGGACACCCTCCTTAAAGCACGTGAGTCCGGTGCGTATCTTCTGGACCTCCTTGTGGCGCTGGGCAATCAGCTCCTTGAGGATCTCGCGCTGCTTCTGAATGACTGAGATGAACTGCGTGTAGACTATGCTGGGGTGCAGCTCGCAGTGCATGAGAGTAGCGCCGTCGTACTCTTTGATGAATCCAGCATAGACGGGACGCGCCAGCTTGATGTCCTTGGAGAAGCCCTGCTTCTTGAAGTAGCCGATGGCGTGCTCGTCAGCGTAGGTCAGGAAATGTCGAAGACCCCGTCGGATGCTGTAGTCCTTCAGGTGGTTCATGAGGTGGGAGCCGTAGCCTTTTTCCTGCTCACTCATGGTCACCGCACAGAACACGATCTCCGTGAACCCCTGGGTGGGGAAGGGCCTGAAGCAAATCCCACCGATGGGTTGGTTTTCCTTGATCAGCGCCAGGGTCTTGTGCTTCGTGTCAAAGACCAGTTGACTGATGTATTCCCGGGGCATCTCCGTCAATTGGTGTGCGAAAACGCTGTGAAGGCCTGCATAGATGAAAAAGGTTCATAAGAAGTCAAACTCAGAGCTGGTGAAGGACTTACCTAGGAGCCAAAGCATTGTCTGCTTTTCCACGGACTGGGTGAGTGAATTTCCAACGATCAGAAATTGGATCTCGCCCTGGTTCTCTTCGGCCTTGACAATCTCGTCGCGGGACACATTCACCGGGAAAAGGACCTCGGTCTTGGCAGACGCCTTCGACTCGGAGATGGTCTTCATCGCCCGCAGGACAGTCTCATCGGAGAGGTCCTCATTGTCCGAGGTTCGTTCGGGCTCCTTCTTGGGACGTTTATACGCAGGTTCCGGTGGACGCTTCATGGCTATAGCAACGGCTTCCTGTTGACGTTTCCTCTGCTGGGTGAGGAATGTGTTCGGCGGGCGATACGACTGATCCCATATCGGAGAGTCATCCTTCAAGATCTCGCCCTTCAGAGATTCCAGAAATTTCGGCATCAGAGTGATGATGGCTCTCTTGTCAGCTGGGAAGCGGTCTCGTTCAGTGATGCACTTCTTCTTCAGCTGCTGGGACATGCAGAGGAACACGGTCTTCAGCAGGGTCCTTCCAAAGACCAAGGACGTGTCGAAGTGCCGGAGGGAATTGCAGAACGCTGGCACGTGGCAGAACACCAGCCAGCGGGTGTAATTGATCTTGTAGGTGGAGGCGTCCTCGTGTGTCAGGTCGTGCCTGCGCACGGATGGCGTCTCGAAGTTGTAATGGTTCAGGAAATTCAGAAAGGTCTTCGCAACTTCCGTCATAGTGCTCAGCTCCGACTGGCTCAAGTGATTGTACTTGTAGAAGACGAAGCTTGAGATCGCCTTGGCAATGCAGGGCGACTCAAATGGCGGATCACCCAGTGGCCCACGGATCACGGCCTGCTGGCGCGATATCACACACTGCCTGAGCAAGCGGAAGAGGTACAGATACACCTTCTTGGTGTCTTCATCCTCCACCCGCTGCATGCTCATGTAGAGGTTCTCCATGTCGATGATGGCGCCCAGGAGTTCGTTCATCTGCTCGCTTGAAATTCCGTCCAAATGAGTGATGTGGTTCTGCAGCGGATGCTTGCATGCGGTGTTCCTGCACTCCTCAGTGAACTCTGGACAGTAGGTGTTCTCCACATCTCGATAGCGATTCTCCTGAGGCGTTTTCCATCCCGTGCATCGGCACCCCTCGATCTGACAAGCAGAATACATCGACAACTTGGCTAGCTGCTGCGAGATTGGAAGGTTGTAAACTCTCTGTTTTCGTATCTGAATGCGCTGCAAGTTGTTCTGCCGCGTCCCATCCGGTGCGGCTGCAGCATGCGCTGCGGCCACAGAACTGACGATATGCATATCCCTCTGTGGCTCCATTTTGACGGAGTTCCTCTCTCTGTTTAGTGCTTTGTTTTTATTTACATCCAAGAGAAAACGTCAACAAAAAACAGACCGTTTTGCCAGACACTGTGGCGAGTGGGCGGGCAGACTGTTTGGTAGAAAAGGCTCACAAGGTGCTCTTCAAATTGTCGCTCTCCCTATGGGCGGAAGAAGTGGCGCAGTATGTCGTCGCAGAGAATCGAACAACTCAAAATGACACTTCACTTTAAACACTGATCGTAGACAATTTTCATTTCACGATAACGTCAAGCGCGCCCAATGGATTTCCTTTCAGTCACCGTTCACGGATAACTCACTTATTCAAGATCACTGTAGAATGCGATTTGGGTGATAATGCGCCCGTTTTCTATGCAAAAATGCGAAATATCACACGCAGCCATATGTTGAGCGACAAACTTAAAACAGCAAAGAAAATTTTACTACTTCGTTGTGGAGGGAGAAATAGTGTTGATAGCTTCTTACAAACGAACCGAAGTGGCGGTGGTGGCAGTTATCTTTTTCTTGAATGTTTTTGTCTATTTGCCGGCGAGTGGGATTACTCCAGGGATGGCATTCAGCAAATATGGCGAAAAATTTAAATTTTTAAAGGCAGGGTAGATGGGTTTTTTTTTTTAAGAATTAGCTTGACTTTCTTTTTTCTTTTTATTTGATTTATGAGCATTGATTTACGCGCTGAGAGAACCAGCAGCAATGCATTTTTTTAGCGCAGCTTTTTTCTTGTTCTGTTTTAATGAAGCATCTGGTAATCTGCCTGATTTATTACCTAGCGCTTAAAACGATTATAGTTCATTCATTTGGTTGGCTTCGTCGGATATAACGTCATCGTATATAACGACGTGTCGGATATACGTAACAATCATTTTTGTTTTAAATAAACAATCTTTGTCGTCGCATATAACGACGGGATAAGGGAAAATGGAAGAAAATACAAACTCTCCTTGTTACTTTTTGACTTTTTGCACTGGGTATTACTGACAATTTGTAACGTCACGGGCGCGACTGTCATTCTACGCTGTGCAGCTGCGTATCTGCTGAATATTATTGGAGTCTATTTGGCTAGGTTAGGTTAGGTTGAAGTGGCTGACTGTAGATAGCAGTCACACTTCGGCCAATTTAGGCCCATTGTGATACCACGCGGATCTGAAGTTACCTATACAAAAAAAACATTTGGTGCTTTCAACGAAGCTCTTTAGTTGATTAATGCCGACGTTGTGCAATTCGCTCAAGTCGTTGAAGAAGTAGGCTCCAAGGTGTTTCATCCTGCGAGAGGAGAGAGCGCTACAAGTGCAGAGGAGATGCATTATGCTTTCCTCCTTCTCCTTCGTCTCTGCACCTTCTGCAGAAATCATTATGAGGGAGTCCTATTCTTGAGGCGTGAGTGCCAATGGCACAGTGCTCTGCGATAACGCCAATGAGAGTCCTTAGAGATGACCTGTTCATCCTAAGAAGATAGAGTGAACGTTTTAGATCAAGTTTAGGCCAAATTTGCTTTGTGATGAGGCACGTAGTGCCATCTGACCATCTTGAGTTGGTGTTTTTAATAGTATGATTCTTTAAAAGAAGTTTATAATAATATAAGAATAATAATAATAGCGGCGCTACAGTCCGAGGTGGACCTGGGCCTAGTTTCTCAGCAACCACTCGTGTTGTGCGTGCTATTGTTCTCTCACGAGTGGAGAGGTCCTACAGTTTAATGCCGACTCCGAACGGCGAGATTGAGAAGCTTTTTCTAGACAGTTATACTCTTTGAGCATTGTCAGTGACTCGAAAGAGGTGGAACTGTAAAAAAATGTTTGGTGTTTTTTTCGGGAAGTTTAGCTGGTGCGAATGGCATAGGCCTCCACTAGGGAGGTTGTGGAGATCGTACCGCTCCTGGCGAGATCATCGGCTTCACAATTCCCTGGAATGTCACTATGTCCCGGCACCCACATGAGGTGAATATTAAAATGCTCAGCCATCTCGTTAAGAGATAGGCGGCAATTCAGGGAGGTCTTAGAGAGGAAAGTGACCGAGTTCAGGGAACTGGCTGTCTGAACAGATGGTGATGTCCTTCTTGGATATCACGTTGTTCTTGAGCCAAGACAGAGATTCTTTTATTGCCATTGTCTAAAATTAGATCCTTGGAGTAGACACCTAATCCTACTCCCTCGTCCGTCTTGGATCCATCTGTGAAAATACGCAGAGGACCGTCCAGCGTCTGAGTATCAGACTTCCAGTTCGACCTGGAGGGTATGCTGGTAGAGAAGTTTTTGTCAAAGACAAGATGAGGCAGTAGGAGGTCAGTGTCGTGCGGTAGAAACTCGAGGTTATCTAGAATGGTGGAATGACCTGTATGGTGGTTATTCCACAGGTGCAGTGTTCTGAGTCTTACCGCTGTACAAGCTGCTACTTGCCTGGCAAACAAGTCAAGTGGAGGGAGATACAATAAAATATTTAATACTTCGGATGGTGTCGCCCTTAGCACCCCACTGATGCATGTACTTGCAGTTCTTTGCACGCGGTTAAGAAGGTTGCGGTTGACGGCTGTGCCAAGAGCTGTCCACCATACTGAGACTCCATAAAGTAGGATTGGTCTGACTACGGCTGTATACAGCCAGTATGCTATTCTAGGCTGAAGGCCCCATTTACATCCGATTGCTTTTTTGCAGCAATATAGCAATATAGCAATATAGCAATATATTATAGCAACAATAGAGCACAGTGGTAGCTTTCTTAATACGCTCTATGATGTTGGGCTTCCAGCTTAGTTTTCGATCTATGATGAGACCCAGGAATTTAGCCTTATCCGTAAGCGTAAGTTTTACGTCAAACAATGAGGGAGGGTCAAAGGGGGGAATTTTATATTTCCTCGTGAAGAGTACTAGTTCCGTTTTTTGCGGATTAACTCCAAGACCGCATGCACTGGTCCATGAGGTTAGTCTTTAGAAGGCATGCTGCATGATGTCCCTAAGTGTCGAGACAAATTTTCCGGAAACTGCAATAGCAACATCATCCGCACAGGCAATCACCCTGCATCCTGCCTCCTCTAAGTTCAGTAGCAGTTCATTGACCACAACGTTCCATTGAAGAGGAGAGAGTATACCACCTTGCAGGGTTCCTCTATTAACTGTTCTGCGGACATTGGATTCACCTAGTTTAGAGTTTATTACTCTGCTAACAAGTAGCTGGTGAATAAAAGCCACAAGGGACTTTTCAATACCGAGATTATTATTGCCTCGGGCGTGATATTGTTAAAGGCTCCTTCAATGTCAAGGAAAGCTTTCGGGGTAAATTCCTTGTATTTTAGTGATTTTTCAATCGGACCTTTGAGGGTGTGTAGAGCTGTCTCCACTGACTTACCCTTATTGTACGCATGCTGAGCATGCGAGAGTCTGCCAGACGCAATACTGCTTCTGATGTGGTGATCAATCAGCTTCTCGAGTGTCTTTAGGAGAAAAGAAGAGAGGCTGATTGGTCTAAGGTCGTTAGGTTTGCTGTTTGAGCATTTTCAGGCCTTGGGAATGAAGATTACTGTAACCTCCTTCCAAGACCTGGGGACATATCCTAAATATAAACAAGATTTGCAGAAGAGTCTCCAAGACACACGCTTGTCTCTTCTTAGTTCAATTCTGAAGGTGTTGAGAGAACTTTTGTAAGTTTCCCAATCATCAGCATCTCGGGTGCGTTTCGCTTTGTTGAATGATCTCCTGCTTTCCTTGCGCAACTTGTCAAGTTCCTGATTCCACCATGGTGGTTTCGACTTGCCCCAAGAATGATCTCCTGTCAAAGTTTAAAACAATTTGAATTGATTTTAAATTTTATTTATACTCATTCAATATTACAACATTAATACATATTACAATAATATTTAAGTTTTCTTGATAATTAAATCTAGTCCTTCCGCCTTTTGTTCCTTCAATTAGTACAGTACATAATAATTTAACGTTTCTTTTTTTAATCTTAACTCCATCGTGCTTGGATTTTAATTTTGTTTTTCTCAATTTTTGACATCTACTTGTAATTTTAAAAAATCTTTTAAAAATCATTACTCTCTAAACGCTATCACCAGAATGTGTTATTCATATCGTTTCCTTCGCTCAGTTCTTATTAAAATATAAAATTGTTTTTGCTTACAATCGTTTTTTCTTCAATAAGTGACTATGCCTTGAAGCAAATAAATTTCCTTAAGTTATGTTTAAGTTAATGACTCAATAAATCTCTAAACAAATGTAATAGATAGTAAATCAACGCTTCATAATTGTGTCTTATGAATTAGGAGACCCTTACACATGTAAAAGAGCAATTTATCCATTTTTCTTTTTTTGATATTCACTACGTTTTCTTTTTGTTTCTTTTTTTAACATCTTATTTAATGTTTTTGGGGAATTTATGAATTTTTGAAAAATTCTTTTGATTTTCCCATTTTTTCGGGAAGGGATTTTATTTTTTTTTTTGGTTTTTTTTTTTGCATTTTTATTGACATCGATTGTGTTTTTGTTTTCATATGATTTTCTACATCTAACGGCAATATTTTTTAAATTGTATATTTGTATGTATTCTGTATCTGAGATTAATTAAAACTATTTGATTTTATAATTCAATAAAAATGTGTATCTGTAAGTTAAGTTTCAATGAGCTGAAGAATGTGAGTGGCTGAAGATTTTCTGCATGAATCATGCTTGCGACGTGGCAAGCTTGACCGCAGACGGACTTGTAGTGGTTGCATCGGAATCCGAAGGAATTTAGATAAAATGAATAGAAAATGAAAGTCAGTAAGAGGTACGAGTAAAAGAATAAAAGGCAGGCAATTGCAATAACTTTGTGGCAGTCAGTGTTTTGACAATTGTTGTACAGATGACGGCGTTCAGGAAATAGCAGATGGAGTGTTCTTTGGAAGACTTACTTTTTCTTCTTTCTTGTCTATTTCTTGAATGATGTGACATCGCTATTTGTTATTCGAACTCATAAAACTTGCGAATGAAAATGCGTATAAATAAATTAATATTCTGGTCAATCTGTCTTTGTTTCGCGTTTCTCCTATTGTTTCCTATTTTATGGATTTCGATAATACCATTCTCGGAAAGATCCTAACGAGCTCATAATGCGACTCCTGTCAATAGGTTTGCTGAGAAGCTAGGCCCAGATCCACCTCGGACTGTAGCGCCACCATTATTATTATTATTATTATTATTATTATTATCAATAGGTTTCATTTAAATTAACACACTTTTTGTATTTTTTTTTGTATATGTATACCGATCGAATTCTTTTAGATTTATTTAAAATTTTGAAAACGAAACTTCCTCCAATCCTCAGAACAGACTCTCTCTTCGCCAAAGAAAAGTTGGAGTTAGCTTCATGTCTTACATTTTTCGTAGAAGACAGTTTTCAGTATGCATTCAACAAGAATAATGACGCAATCATAGTTCAACCAAGCTTCAATAAAGAATTCAAGGACATTTTTCCAGCGAAGGTACCCAACAAAGGAGTGAAGCTTAAAAGATTGAAGCAAAGAAGAGTAGTGGCGTAATTATGCGCAATTCCTAAAAGTTGCTGACTTCTTAAAATACTTTTTTTCGGAAAATAAAATAATAAAAAATTATTTACGAGCTATTTAAATGCAACAAATCAAATGCTGACATCTCAATCAAGATGCATAAGATCAACTGCCTTACCGACAAGCGAAAGTATCACTTCGAACACATAACAAATCAGGCAATTCGAATTTCGAACAAACATTCTTTCCGAAAGATAGCTGAATACCATGATTTCTTAAACAAACTTCTGAGAAATGGAGCGCATTGCTATTTGTCAAGGGCTCCAAGAACCGAAGTCAAGAACAAGAAACAAAGTCAATTTCCTCTTTTAAGCCTAAGGTCTTGCTACTCATGGCTTCCCACCTAATTTTATAATTTAAACAGTATCGATCATGGGATTTTACGTCGTTGGAGATTACTTTACGCCTTTTCATGCCAACAAGTCTACGATCATCAACACCTTTATTTTAATTTAACGCATTTAACACATATATATAAAACAGTCACGGAAAACTTCGAAAAAATAGTTGTATGTATGCTTCAGCAAAGTAATAATTTTATAAAAATGTTCTAAGCAGAACTGCAGAGCTGATTCTTGGTGCCTTCGAAAGAAAAATTCTACGTCGGATATATGGTCCCGTCTGCGAGGAAGGCGAATGGAGGAAAAGACACAACCGCGAACTCTATGGGCTGTACCAGGATGTTGATGTAGTCCGGAAGGCAAAAATCTGTCGACTGCACTGGACAACAACGCTCCAGCTAAGAGGGTCTTCGAATTCGAGCCTCCTGGTTCGAGAAGGAGAGGAAGACCGAACCTCCGGTACAAAGACCAAGTCATCGCGGACGTAAGACAGCTTGGTCTTGATGACTGGAAGCAGCGTGCCCAGGACCGTCAACGATGAAAGGCAGCGATATATCAGGCTCAGACCCTACATGGGTCGTAGGCCTGCTAAATAAGTAAGTAACTTAGAGCTCTGCAGATGGTCACATGTAAAATTAAAACTTAAATCGCTAACGGTAACCGTTCAAATTGAATTAAACTTTAACCTATAGCTTAAGGACCAACTATTATCGCCGTACGAAACCTAATATTATGTCAAAATCTAACGAAAAGTTACCAGAATCATTGTCAAGTGTTTATAATTGCTTTTGGAAAATTAAAACGCTCCCGCGTAATGACAAAAGTCAACGAACCTACCGAGACTGAGAGGAATGGTTACTTTGGGTGTAGTATATAATCTTTGTGTAATCACTCGGTTGTATCCGTACGCTCATTATAGTTGACCCTTTATTTGTCTTACATCTATTCTTTCGAAGTCAACCTAAAGGGTAGGTTTGGAAAATGTGAATTTCAATTTGTTGAAATAGGAAGATCAGCTTTGGGTTCAATCCATTTTCTCATTGAACATTAAAAGCTTGTACAACAAAATTGGGAAGCTAAAACTCTAGACATTCGTGTGATCAAATCCCTGACAAAACAATGGAATTGTCAGCAATTTATTGCAGATCCAGAGTTGAAGTTGTCTGCAAATACTGTCAAAACATTTTCCAACCTTCTCTCTAGATAACCAATCATTTGTATAACAGACTAAAAATTGCTACCAGTATTTAGTCATCCGTTTTTTTAATATCACTATCGAGAAGTCAGGACCGAAGGCAAGACTTGCAACAAATCTGCGCAACTGCTCGCATATGGCGATGACTTTGACATCATGTGTTGGTTGAGCTTTATGAGCATCGAGAAGGAATCGGCTAAGATGGTCTTGCGGTGAATGAAGGTAAGACAAAGTGTATGCTGTCTACGAAAAAGGACCACCAACACCGACATCTTGGACATAAAATTACTATAGTTTTAACTTTAAAGTAGTGAAAAACTTCGTCTACCTATGCTTCGAAGAACGCTTAAACAATGGGTGAGTTCGTAATCGCAACATTAACGCAGTACTGCAACGTCAAGCGTTCTTAATTGCAAACATTTGGCAATGATGCTTTTCATCACGTTCTAAAATGCAACATGAAAGCAACGATGCGCAAACAAAAGCAACCAGCGCATCATAGATTATTGTGATGCGATGGATTTTTTTTTATTTTTGTTATTTTTTATTTATATTGTCTCTTTTTCTTGTCTAAAATATATTGAAGTATGCTGGCATTGTAATTGCCAACATTAATAACGAAATTATTTAAATAATCGTCCCCAATTTCTTTGACACTTTTACAAAAAAACAGAAACAATTGAAACACAAAACAATAAGCCGTTCCGAAACGCCAACAAAATTAAAGCATCGTGAATCGTGGTGCATCGCAACATCAAAAAACGGTACGGTCGCATGACGTGGACAGTGATGCTTACGTGATGCGCATTTTGCTGACGTTTACGAACTCAGCCAATGACACCACCAGCAGAGATAAAACGAAGGATTTATCTTGCCAATCGTAATGTCCAAAGGGAACGAGAAGATTCTTTGTACAGCGGCATCAACTTGATCAAACGAATTCGAGTCTTTCGTCCAGATGGCGAGGTCATTGGGAATAGACACCAGTGCTCCGATTCGGAAGGTCTTCAACTACAACCCCAAAGAACAACGCGGCAACGGAAAGGAGTTATGAAGTTGAATATTTCCACAAGCAAATTCCATAAAAATGCATTAGCGGCGAATTGCGAAATTCGCGAACTTTGACCGCAAATTGTCAGTGTGAAGTTTAAAAATTCAAATGTTCGCGCCCAGAGATTGCGCGATTTTTTTATTCATGAATTTGTATATCGCGATCGCGATGGATCGTGAATTCAGTTTTGACACTTCGCGCAGAGATTGTTGAAAATTCGCAGAAAAAAATAGCGAAATCGAAAATGTTCTTATTATCATAGCTCAAAAGCAGACACCCTTCCAAGTTATTTGCTTAACTTGACCAGAAATCTTTGTACCGCTGTTGGCCAATTTGGAAAGGTTTCACTATATCACATTTTTAATCTTTTGCACATGTTTGAAAATTGTTTCCCCCTTACATGGCCTTATAAAGAACGTTAATTATGAATTCAAAATGAAAGCTTTTGTTTCTTTGGACGTTCTCAACATTTATGAGGACTGACTGTTTTTTTTTGGAGCAAAAAACAAAATAGACCAGAATATCAAGCGCTTAAGCATTTTCCTGTATTCGCAATTTTATATGAGTTCACTTCCGCATCACGAATTTGTCAATTGCCATGATAAATCATAAATTCTGTACGATAACTTATTCGAAATGAACAACCTAGATCCCATCGTATAGCATTATAATATTTTCACTTATAATACATACATATCTAAATATCTGTGCGCAGTAAAATGAACATTCGCCGTCGCTTACAATTTCTACAATTTCTAAATTACATTCCAATCACGTTCAGTTCTCATTCATTCATCTAAGTTTGGCTTGATTTTGTGTGTTTTTAATTTACAGATAAAAAATAATTCATCCCCTGCGCCCGTTTTCAAAGCAAAACCATTCAAAAACTGAAAAGAAAAAAAGATTTTTGTTTTACGACAGATCCTTGGATCTGTTGTAAGTTTTTTTTTTGTTTTTTTTTTATTGAAAGAAACTCAAAATACAAAATTGAGGGATACAAAAAATTGTGTTTTTTTTTTTTTTCAAAATAAATTCACAAGGCGTAAGGAAATACAAGTTTTTTTTTTTTCATTTTTTATACATCACCACAAAATTGGAAAAGGAACACAAAAAAGCAAAGAAAAGCAAAAGACTAAGTGGTAAATCAAAAAGAAAAAATTGAAAATAATTTTCTAAAGCAAAGGAAATCAAAACGAATTCAGTAACGGGCGCAAGGTCACTTTCGCTATCTCATCCTCTTACAATTGTAAATGAAAATTGAATGAACCGAATTATTTTGTGGTGGTGTTGCTCTGCGTCTCGGGATGCCGAGACGCCTGACACTTGGGAATTTTTCATGCAACACATCAAAACGAATAAGTGCTAAACATAACCAATGGTTGGGATTGTTTTTGTTTGTGTGAGAGTGAGTAATTGTTTGATGAGTTCTGTAAGAGTAAGAGTAAGAGAAGAAGCTGATGATGTAGATTTTGTTTTTGTTGTTGTTGTTGTTGGTGCAGTATTTCAGTTGCAATGCAATTAAAATACACAATAATTATTAAATGATGATCAAACGTTGTAGTTGCTTTAGACAATTTCAAGAGATTTTGTTACGCCACCATGAGAAGAGAACCAACGGAGAGTACTCATCCAGGTCGATGTAGAATACCCAAGAGCAGATTTGTAGAAGTAAGAGGGTTCCAATCAGTAAGCTGTCGATGCGTTTCAGTGAATCAATCCTTGATGGTACTGAAGATGCTGATGATAATGATGATGATGATGATGCCGTTGCTGTGGTTGCTGCAGTTAAGGTTGAAGTGGACAGAGATTTTGTGCTTTCATCGGTGAGGGCTGCGTTGAGAACGAAGTTGGTCAGCTTGTTCGGGATCGCACAGTGCTTCGGAGTTGAGAACGGTGTGGAGAATACGGATGTGGGCATCGGAATTTTGATATTTGTTGCGAGCGGCGATGACAATGATGATGTGGATGATGGGGGGTGATTGGTTTTAACCCCGCCCACTAGGCAGGGTTTAACCTGTAACCCTCAGCTGGGGAATTTGCAGTAGTGGGCATAGGTCAGATCGTAAGTTGGAAAACGACAGAATTGAATGTCGCGGCGTTTCCATTCAGCCAACTGCGAGGCATGATCGATCTCACGGAAAGCGGTGTATGCTGGAGATGACTGAAATTAACCAAAAAAATTAAGGAATTAGCTGCAGTCCTGTGTTTGTGAAATATGCCGATTTACCTTGTTAGCAAATATTGTCACAACAAATTTTCCCGGCTGGAATGTTTTAATGACACGAGAAATCAAATCAGTGTAGTTGGACGATGCGACGTTGCTCTCAAAGCTGACGTAAGAGAAATCCGGTTCCGGTGTAATGTGAATTGTCATGTAGCAGCCCTGGAAAGAACACAGAAAAACATCAGTCAGTCGGTTCCAATTCCATCATTCCTTGTGTAGTCTATGACCAAAAATATGCAAAGAAAATCCGTGCGAAAAAAAAAAAACAAAAAACAAAAAAAATGTGAAAAAGCCAACAATTGCTTCTTCTTTTCGAAACTACACTTACTTGAGGATAATTGCCAGAAATCTTTTTTTTGCACGATATACGAGATTGATAAGATTGAAATAAGAGCGAAGAAGTTTTTGTTTAGTACGTATTTGAGTGCGGGTGAGGGGGGGAAGTTGATACTTACGTTCTTTGCAATACCGTTCATGGAATATCCGCAAGGATCAAAGAGATAATCGTCAATAACCATCCCTGGAATGAGTTTATGAATTCCAGCGCGCTAAAAAGAAAAAACGCATTTGGTTAAATTTAATATTAGCAAGCAAATGAAATAAGCGAAAATAGTGAAATGTGTAATAATGATACATGTGAAGTCCGCTTCAAGAATAATTTAGGCACCATCAGCCCATTTTGCAAGGACAAGAATAAAAACAGAAAGTATGGCTTCAATAATCTGCTGAAATCACATGCGAATAATGTCGCAGCTATGACACCAAGATGGTTCCAGGGGATTCGACTGTTTATCAGAATCATAGCCTGGTCGAGAACATATCTGAAAACGGACTCAGATTGGTGGACTTTGTGACGTTTAATAATATAATAATAATAATGGCGGCGCTACAGTCCGAGGTGGACCTGGGCCTAGCTTCTCAGCAACCAGTCGTGTTGTGCGTGCTATTGTTCTCTCATGAGTGGAGGGGACCTACAGTTTAATGCCGACTCCGAACTGGGAGATTGAGAAGCTTTTCCTAGACAGTTATACTCTTCGAGTGACACGAAAGGGGTGGAGCCGTGTTTGATGTTTTTTTTCGGGATTCGAACCGACGACCTCGAGCGTAGGAGTCGACGCACCTACCCACTACGCCACGGCGCCCATCGAAATAGATAAACTCCTCAAAATTGCAGCTGTCAATTGTGACGTTCCGATCGATTTTCGCTCGACACCACTATACCACTAGCTTTGGTTTCATTTATCATTTTTGCTGACTGATAATTTGGACGACGATAGATGAGAACGATAGATGCCAACAATTATTAAGAGATCAGTCTCCTTACAATCGCTTATAAAATTTTCTCTTCCGTTTTGTGTGAACGCAACCTTTCGTCACCGATATAGTCCACAACAGACCTGATGTTTCCACTACGGATTATCTTGAAAACGATTCAAGAAATGCCACCACCTATTCGTCGATTTCATAGCCGCATATGATAACGTTCGCATAGACGAGCTGTACGGCGTCAGATCTAGTTTCGACAATCCTGTAAAATTTCTGCACGATAAAGATAGAGAACTCTTGCTGCTCTATCAGGTTCATTATCGAACTCAAGGAGACCTTCAATGTCAAAAAAGTGTTTGGGCAAGACGACGCTCTGTCATGAGACTTTTTCAACATCATTCTCGAGAAGATCGTGCAAAAGTTAATATCCAAAATTCGAGGGTGGATCTTTCAAAAGTTCGTACAATTGCTAGCATACTCGTACGTGTTAATGTGAGTGATCGAACACAGAGATCATCAATGAGGCGTTTGTTGTCATTGAAACAGAAGCGGTTGAGATAGGTCTTAAAGAAAGCACAATAGGGACGAATGAGCCATAATGTCGCAACGGGCAGCTATAACTTCGAGGAAGTAAAGAACTTTATCTACCTCTGGTCTGCGGCGAAGACCACTAATAACAGCAGGGCGGATATCAAAGGCAGAATAACTCTTGCTGCTGTTTCTTTGGGGTCAAAAGGAAATTGAGTTGATCACCCTACTATTTGGAAGACCAAATAGGCTTTTTACCAGATGTTGATCATTTCAATATCGACAGCGAATAAGGAAGCGTTTTATTGTTTCGAAATAAAAGTTCTGTGCGCGATCTTAAGTACTGCTTGCGATTGTAGGAGTTGATCCAATCAGGATATTTACGGGTTGGTGGGTACATCGCGCATGGACAACGTGTCGCCCGCCTGACGGTTCTTCGACTCTGAGTCTGTGAAACAAAGTATTGTCCGTTTATGTTTGAGGTGACACCCGAAATTGGAGAAGAAAATCAGGCAAATTCGTGTGCTTAACCAGAGATAGTCAGCAACAGATCGTATTAACTGGAGGGGCTTGTAGTGCCATGCAAATAACAACGCTTTTCTCCAACAATTGTTAAGAAGAAGATCAAACGTGAACAGAAATGTGTACTTTGAAAACGGAACTGTTGATTTCAAATAGTTTCCGTCCAGATATTGCTCCAGTTAGCCGAAATCCTAGTAACATTCTACTTCTTCTTCTTAGGGCGCTACAGTCCGAGGTGGACTTGGGCCTCACTCAACATGCATCTCCAGCCAGCACGATCTTTCGCCAGCTGTCTCCAGTTTCGCACACTAAGACTTGTGTGTGCCACCTTATTCATGGAGGTCCTCTGTTGCGTTGTCCCACAAGCTCAGAGTCGAAGAGCTATAGTAACATTACGTGGTGCGATAAAACGTTTATGTCTGTTCGTGTTCTCTGATACGACTCTGCTGTCAAACATTTTCGTTTCGAAAAGAGACCTCTCAAGTTTCGAAAGAGTAAGAGTAAGTTTCACAAACTTCCTACAAATTTTCGGATCGCGAATACAAGCTGCCGCGATGAGATTTCTTCGTGCTGTTGTGGGAATTACTCGCCGGAATAGTGTGAGAAATACAGCAGTGCGCGAGGAACTCAATGCTGGGCAGCTGCTTCTTCGAACGGAAAGGGCTGTACTTCGTTGGTTTGGTCTCGTGGCACGAATGTCCCCATCATCACGACTTCCGAGGCGTGCCTTGAATGCGATTCCATCAGGTAGGCGACCGCTTGGCAGACTCAGGACGAGATGGTTGGACCAAGTCCAAACACTCGTCTGGTTGCGCTTGGGCATAGCTCCTGATCAGTTAGAGTCGATGGCGGAGGATCGAGTGGCCTGGAGATCTGTCGTGCATGCATTGCCGTTTTAGTGGAACATGCGGGTCACGAGATGAGTGTTTATATCAATAAAATTGATGTTAGGCACGACAACTAATCCCTACTCTATCTCCCTTATTTAACAGTGCGGGCCATTTTTTGTGTTCAACACGTTTGTTCACAACACGCATTTGCTTGAAATGTAATGTATTGCTATAATGACCTGAGAAAGTACTCGAAGAGTGTATGGATTTCCTATTCATAAATCCTTTAACGTATTAATATAATAATAATAATGGCGGCGCTATATTGTCCGAGGTGGAACTGGGCCTAGCTTTTCAGCAACCACTCGTGTTGTGCGTGCTATTTTTCTCTCTCTAAGAGTGGAGGGGACCTACAGATTAATGCCGACTCCGAACGTCGAGATTGAGAAACTTTTTCTAGACAGTTATACACTTTGAGCATTGTCAATGACTCGAAAGAGGTGGAGCCGTGAAAAAATGTTTGATGTTTTTTTCGAGATTCGAACCGACGACCTCGAGCGTAGGAGTCAACGCACCTACCCACTACGCCATGGCGCCCTTTAACATATTAAGTGACTTATTACATGAGAGAACAATGCCGTGTTCATTGCTAGGTCAAACATCTGCTGCTTACACCGAAGTATTGAATGAAACAGTCAGCTGGAAGCATTGAAATATTCCAGTAAATTTTTCCAAACCTTCTCCGAATCAAATCAACTCAAATGTCAGCCACGACATTTTCTCTTATAGGTAGATATGCAAATGCTCATATTTTTCTTAATTACTGCGTAAAAACTGAACAAATATGATTAATTGCATACATACCAAGAATATAAGGAAACCCTATCCGCATCAAATGAAACGTCAAATTCCAATTAAAGTAGGACACTCAATTTATGGCACCTCGTCGAAAGTCTGTTGGCAACACCCTTGTCGCAGACTAATAAATTTGCATTTCAGTCAACTCTGGCTGTGTTCAACAACTCATGAAGGATGAATTTTATAACAATGCTTGCAGTCGATAACAGAACTGAGATAAAATACCGGAGTGCATCGCCGCATCAGTCAGGCACCAATGACTTTAGCTCAATATTGATTCAAATGAAACAAAGACTCAGAGGCCAGCTGCAATTTTCGAATTACAATGAATTATCCCTGATTACACGAGCAATTTCCATCGCCATTGTCTGTGCGACATGAATTACTTACTACGCAGTCTATTGATAGCTTACTCGAAGCCATGCACAAATTCATTTTAATTTGCGACCGAATCTAATTGATCAGTCGAATTGTACGTTAACCTGCTTTGATGCGAAGGATCTTTTCACGACGGCGGCTGATAGCTTAGTTTAATTCACTCAAAGACCGACGACCCGCTATCAAAAGCAGACGTATATTGGATTTAAATTAATCTGTCTATTCAAGCGCGACTTTTTTTGTCAGCAGATTTGGATTTATGTACTTATTGATAATAGCCCCCATTTACATACACGACTCGCAATAACGCGCGTCATTGATAAAGACCTTCGCAGCAGTCACGACGGCTTTGTTAAATACGCTGAGTGCCTTACAGGCGCACACGTGATGCGAAGGTCAAAGCAGAAGCACTAATCTGAACAAATTGATTTCATCAGCATTATCCTTTGCCGGGGGAGCAATTCAAGGAGAAAAACATGATGTCACGTTCACTTAATTCGTGCTAAAAGCAGCAAAAGCGCCTCCGCAACTGTGGCCATATTTTCTGTTTGTTATTTGAAAGCCACACGTGATTGCGAAGCGGACGACATGGACTGCTGAAGGCGAATGGACACCGTGGACACACTGGCTGGTTGTTTGCTCGCATTAATGCGTACGAACAGTCCCCAAATTGTGTTTCTTACGGTCATTCTCTTCGGTAAACATTAAAGGCTAATGGGCGACATGCATGATACATGGCACAGCTACACCCACCCGATACTCACTTCGGTAGCCTCGATTCCGTTTGAGCACTCGTCCTTGGAGAAAATCGCCATCACTTGGGGATCCAGCTCGGTCATTAGAATTTCAATTGTCTGATCCGGATCCGGCATGTTGTGCGAGTCCTGAATGCACCTGGGAATCCTCTCCCCTCCCCCGCGGCTCAATGTATACAAATACCAGCAGTCACGGTTGACCGAGCCCAAGCAGTAGGCCCTGCCATCGTCGAAAATTGAATCCAATAATGCCACTTCTTCGTCGAATCCGCGATGGGGGGATATCTGCAAACACACTCGTCAAATGTACACTCGGTGGTGATTGAGATTGAGACGGGACTCACCTGCAAGTCGGGGCGCTTGAAGTTCTTCCTTGAGTAGAAGAGGTCCTCCACGTCGGTGTAGCCGATTTCCTCGGCCATCTCCAGCAGTGGCTCAAGGCACTGCAACGGAGTTGTTGTTCCGCAAGTCTTCAATATCCAGCGCCGCTTGGAGACGAACATGCTGCTCTCGCTGAAAGGAGAACAAGAACAATTATGAGAAACATTCAAAAACAGTCGACTTAAGAGGCGCCCCATTGTGCTCCTGAGGGGCTTGTCGTAGTGGACATTTGAGCACAATGGAGCCCAAGTGAAGGTTGAATAAATACGAAAATTGGAACGGAGGATGGATGATGAGTGCACAAAAGATCTTGAGAAGATTATTCCCTGAAGAGTGTTGAGAAGAGTCGGAGAGAGAGTGAATGAGATTGGATGAGAAACAAACAAAAAGGAGCGTCCGCACCCGGATGGATAGCTTTTGAAGCAACTTCTGCCACTCGAATGAGTCGATGATAAATAGGCCCTTAGCAGTTGGTGTTAGAGGGGAGGGCCATCAATTATCGCTACACTTAGAGTCGACAAAGGGAAATGGAAGACGTCGCGTAACCGTTTGGCGTGTGTCTTTGTTTACAGAAATTTGGCCAATTTTGGCAATGTTTCGCTTTTTGAAGTGACGAAAGACTAACTGGGAATTTGGATTTTTTTCCCTTTTGAAAACGAAGTACAGTACGATCTCGTTTAACGCAACCTTCGATTTTCGCAACACTAAAGTCGTAGCACGTCTTGACTCTATAAATGCAACTTTTTAAAAATGTTACCTCGATTAGCGCAACCTCGTGAGTACTATCAAGAAATTTTGGAATATTTTAATGTTTACCAAGAGTAATTGGGATGAGGAGGACGACCTTCCATTATCTACACTGTCTACAAATATCTTAAGGGAAAGAGAATTGTTTTCATCTGTTTCCAATCAGCTTGATGAAGTGAAGAAATCATTGATTGGCTTCACCAAAAAGTTGATTTCTCTGCAAATTTTTAGGATCCGGCAGAAATTGAGATTACAAATGAAAGTGAGGTGAAGCTGCCCCGGCCCCCCTTTATCGAAAGTTAAAACAGATGTTGCAGTTCGATCCTTCAACATATCTTTACAACGGGCCGAAAAGAACAACATTACAGTAGAAGACATTTTAGCTCTACAAAAAACAAAAGATATTGATAAATATAGAATTGCAAAAAACTCAGTCTAAAATATGTAACTTCTTAACTTGTATCACATCTTAATTTTTGTATGTTGCTAACCTTTCGTTTTCTTATTAAACAAAAATGTGTTCAACAATAACGATTTCTTTTGGTTTTAATTATGTATTTTAATAACATTGCCGTTATCTCTAAAGAAATAATTCGTATGAACTATGATTTTTTATTTAAAAAAATGTAACCCAGTAAGTGCAACAACCTCGGTTATTGCAACTGCCTTAGTTTCTATTAGTTGCGTAAATCGAGTTTGTACTGTAATACCAAATTTTTAAAATTTTGTCTTACCTCACGTGACTCAATCCTATCCGGATGCCGATGCGTATCTGTCATTTTTACACGTGAACGGAAGTAGTGCCACACGTCATATTCCACGCTTTCTTAAAGAAATGCTGTGTCAAAATTGGACCTTAGAGTAAGCCTCCCCCTTGTGAAAAATATAAAGCACATAGCAACATTTACAGCATCATTTCCAAATACTTCGCAATTTCGTTGGAGGTTGCTTTACGCCTTCAAATCGAAATAACGCAATAACATACCAGATTTTTCGAATTTGGCGTTATTTTATTTGGCCTTATTTTCCGCCACTTAGGGAAGTTACCTGCACGTGCAACCTCCAAGCCTGGAGAACCAGGGCCCGGACAAAATCAGGCATCAGTGACCTCGCAGAAGCTTTAAGCTCTGCCATTGGGCCTAGGAGCACAGATTATCACTCGCCGTCCCTGTTCCATGGCCCTGACTTAACAATAGAAGAAACTTTTAAGCATCGCCTTCGCAAAAAAGCAAAGAAAATTGGCAATGTTGTCAAAAAGGAATCGGAGAATCTGTAACTAAAGCGCTGGGTTCAACGACAGCATCTACAAGAAAACCCTAGTTTGACAATGACTGCAGGCAGACACATGCAGCAAAACAAGGTAAGGTAGTGCTACAAGGAACTATGAGCTGTTCGTGAGCTCTACGAGTAGAAAGAAGGAAAAATAAACTGGGCAAGTGCGAGTTGAACTCGCACGGGGAAGGTTCCGTTGCATAATATTGATGGATGATTTTTGAATATCGAACGACGTTTCCAAACTATTTCAGTTAAATTTTCTTCTAACTTCAACCCAAATCAACCATTCATTCATACATTCATACATCCAAACAAACAAACATTCATCCATACATATACCTATATCTCTATCCAAGTTTATCCAATACAGAAAATCTCTTTCTGCGGTGTGTGTGTCCATTTCTGTTGGTCATTTAAGGCTAGAGATCAAAAGATAACACTCATCAACGAATAGAGTGATTTTCAGATTTTTAAACACTTTGGTTTAAAAATGGCAAGGGGGGACGCATTTAAAAAAACTTTGGAGCTCCATATTTTCCAAACGATATTTTGGATAAAAAAGTGTTGAAAGAAATCTCCACCTCATTTTAAAAGATCTGTCGATTGAAATATATTTCGAGGGGGTGCGACAATTTTTCAAAATTAATGGCAACTTCACCTGTACTGGAGCAACCCCCAAATGGCCCAACTTTTTAGATTTGGGTGTATGGTTCCTAATTAAACGCCGGCCATAGGGCTGGCTTAGCGGTGTATGGATTTCTCTATCTCTGAACAACCTTCTGCCAATGTCTCAACTCTTCCATTTCCTTGGATCCCTGTATGTCTCAGCGCTGAAAGAAAGTTAACGTAATAAAAAGATTCCCTAACATTGTGGGTCTTAACACATTTTATATTGCACATAAGCAACCCTATTGGACTGTGCTAAACCAAATCAGTAAGCACGTAATAATATAATAATAATATAATAATGGCGGCGCTACAGTCCGAGGTGGACCTGGGCCTAGCTTCTCAGCAACCACTCGTGTTGTGCGTGCTATTGTTCTCTCACGAGTGGAGGGGACCTACAGTTTAATGCCGACTCCGAACGGCGAGATTGAGAAGCTTTTTTTTTCTAGACAGTTATACTCTTTGAGCATTGTCAGTGACTCGAAAGAGGTGGAGCCGTGAAAAAATGTTTGATGTTTTTTTTTTCGAGATTCGAACTGACGACCTCGAGCGTAGGAGTCGACGCACCTACCCACTACGCCACGGCGCCCAGTAAGTAAGCACGTACCGAAATTTAATTACAGCGCAATGGAGGGATTTTTTAGCTGGCGTTACATTCTTTCTTGCGGCGCGAAAACAACAACAACAAGCCTCTCCAGCCAGTACAGTCTTTCGTCAGCCGTCTCCAATAATGCACACCAAGTTAGTTGCTTATGTGCGCCACCTTAATCGTGGACTACCTCTGTTGCGTTGTCCCACAGGTGTTACACTTAGTGACATTTTGGTCATCATTTTTGTCTAGAAACACCCTTATCATTCCATGCTTTTCCAAATGGTAAGGAAAAGCCCATTCTTATCTAGAGCTAGAGGCCAACGGCATAATACGTGCAGAAATGAACGAATAGCCTTTTTATTGAATGAATGACTGCGTTTATCCTGTGTTGACGATCATCAAGGATTCAAATTCAAGTCAATACCATGAATTGCCTTCCTGTTCTCCTTCTATTCCTTGCCAAATGCTGATTTATTTATCCCTAAAGCCTTCATACTTGAATTGCTTCACAACGAAAAAGAAAGACATCATTCTTTCTCTAGAAGGTCACGTAAATTATTATTTCCACATTTATCAAATGGCAGACACATCATAAACATGAGCTTACACCTCTCGCTCTCTGGAAGGAAACATGACAAGACAAACAAATGCCGAAAAGCACTTCACAAATTGAATATTCCAACGTTGACATGAGCCTGGGACTACGGAGTGCTTCCAAAACACACTTTCAAATGTTTTTGGGGGAAAAAAAATCAAAACAAAAAATGAGAAAAAAAAGAAGCTGCCGAAGATGACGTCTGCGGCACAGTGAATTAAAAGCAAAACAAAAACGAGATCATAGCCGCGCACGATAAATTAATCTTTGCACACACATGAGGTTACTTTGTGTCCATCCCCGAGCGTCACTTGGTGGGAAAATTTGTGTTTTCCCCCGGTGGCATGTTAGAAGACGCTTGGGTGCTTTTCGAGAACAAAATAAATGAGTTTTCTATTTTTAACAGATTTAGCAGTAACAAACCGCTAATTGAGGAATCTGCAGAGTTCTTGGCGTCAACGACACACACACTACACTCAGAGACGAAACAATAGATGCACCTGTGTGGTGTATACTTCGCGGTTCGAATGTAATTCGGCAAATTGCGGACAGGAACAGAAATGTGTGTACTCTAATGTAAGTCTTTAAAAGAACGTCGGATATATGAATTCGTTGCAATGGATATAGCTTTTTAGTTCCATTTGAGATCCTCTTTCTTTCGTCAAGTTCAAGATTGTTTTCTTGAGAATATAGACTTTGCAGTCATTGGATATCAACTCTATGGGAAAATGGGAAAAGACCTGTTTAAAACGTTGTACGAAGACATGCAGATTTAAGGGACAACTATGCTAACTGTAGGAAAAGTTAAGCTTATGTCAAAAGTGAACGAAAAGTAACCAGAAGCATCGTTAAATATCAAACTGTCTATAATTGCTTATAGTATGATTGATTTCTGATAGAAACTTAAGCATAATTCAGCAGTTAACTGAGATTTACATACATAGAAAACGATTCATTTCACTCCCGCGAAGCAGGCTGAACGAACTGAACGAACTTAACGAAACTGAACGAAGCGGTTATGCACAATGTAACATCAATGTTGTTGTGTCACAAATAACAATGTTTTCGTTTTTATGTGTTGGTTGCTTCAGTTCTCTTAAGTTGCCGTACGGTCATTATAGTTAACCCTTTAGACATTGTTGTTGTAAAAATAGGAGGCTGAGAACTGATTACTCGACATTTTTCGGATTAAAACTAGATGAATACTCGACGACTGGATGGCGCAGTTGGCTAAGTTGTTAAGTTGGCAGGCATGCCCCAAGTAAGAGGGGTCCCAGGTTTGAATCCCAGTAAAAGCAAAGAAAAAACGGAAAGTGGCAGGCTTTTATCCGGTTTTTTAAATCTGGCCTAGTCACCAATTGCCCTTTGGGATCAAACTAACGGCACTATCACTGGAGCGGTCGATCGGTGGTAGTAGTCTGACTGTGGTTTAAGTGTGTGCTGGTGAATTCACTAGCAGCCCCTTAACCTAAAACCTAGATGAATGCTCCAATTGGAACTAGCATCTAAACAAAACCATACGAAAAGCCAGGCTCTTCCAGGCTCTGATCTACAAAATGGGAGCATCGACTTCGAACAAAGGACGTCCATGTTTGAGGTGGCGTATACAAATAGAGGACTTCAACTAACTTTTGGTGGTCAACTTATAGTTATATTGACACAGGAAAATTTTCTTGAAAGGTAACATGATTTCAAACTGTAAATATAACCACGAACCACTCAAAGTTTATATTTTATTCAAACACTAAACACTTTAGCACATGTACTAAGATTCGTGGATATATTCAATATTCAACGAATTTCTTTGACGTGTATCATTATTTCTGACACTCAGTGTACACACGTATGACTGTCTCGATTTAGGGGATGTCGGTGGCGATACACTGGCAATAGAAGTGTGCAGACTCCAAATTGGCAGACATTTGAGAAACGCGCTCCGCAGCATTAAATATAAACACTGCGAATTCGAAAAGGTTAAAAACATTCGTCAGACGATACCAAAAATAACTCAAACCAGATACACGGTGCACTTGTGAGATGTTTTCAAAACAATTCTGCGGACGCTATGTTACGTGTCGTCTGTTTCGAAACGGAATTGTGATGATATAAGCTGCAAAATGCGGTAATTTTTTAATTCATTGAATCGATTCACTTACCTAAGGACATAGGCGTCGATGTGATCGTTGCGAGAGAAGCTGATGATTTCACAACGGACCGACTTCAGGAGGGCATCCCACATTGGTCTGAAAGGGAAGAAAAGAGGAAAAGTTTTGTATGATTAATTCACTTATTCACGATGCATTTCATAATTGTTTGAAAGTATCTCTCTGTGTGTGCATGCACTTGGCTAAAAATTGAATTTAAAGGGGAAGTCCCTGAGTAAGCGGAATGCTGTCTATTTTATTTCATGACGCACGATGCACATCATTCGATTATTTGCGGATGAAAAACTAACAGAGGAAGTTAATTCAATCAAAAATTTCATTGAAAAGAGCAGACAATTGAATTTTTCATGTTTCATGACGGCAGTGCTGCCAGGTCGGGGTAAATTTACCTTTTCGTGGAAAATTCCAACTCTTGTCCACGCCTTTGGTAAAAAAGTGTTATCAAGGTGTTATACGTTGAGCTCCATTTTCTTGTTGGTTTTGCTGCAAAAGTTTGGCATGATGCACTCAAAGTGGCTGTTTACAAACGACTTGGAAATCCGACTGGGCAGGCAAGATTTTCTGCGTGTGGAACACGCGAATCGGTTCAATTGCATCACGTTTTCCCCCAGTAATGTTCTACCGCGAATTGAGTAATGTCCGCTTTTAAATTCTAATTTCTCATTAATGACAGATAAAAGTCAGTCCCTGTGATAAATTTTCCTAAAATGTCTCGCAACATGCGTGAGGTGTTACTCGATCACCGATCATCAGATAATGAGGAAAACATGTCGAAAACGGAACGAAAAGGGATGAAAACATGCCTGCGTCACCCGAGAGTCCAGTTTGAAAGTGAATTTTCGGTGGAAGAAGGCCGATTTTCGCTGCATCCAACCCATCTCCCTCACGCTTGCGAAAATCGTATATTGTATCTACCTCAAGCCTGCCTTCTTCCGCTCACGTAATCAGCCACAAAACGTACTATTGCTGAATCAATCGTAACAAATTGTAGCCCTGTAGTTATAAGGTAAAGCCATCTCAAGCATGAATAAATAATAATAATGGCGGCGTTACAGTCCGAGGTAGTGTTGTGCGTGCTATTGTTCTCTCACGAGTGGAGAGGATTAACAGTTTAATACCGACTCCGAGCGTGGAGATTGAGAAGCTATTTCTATACAGTTTCTAGACAGACTCTTTGACCACTGTCAGTGATTCGAAAGAGGTGGAGCTGAAAAAATGTTTGATGTTTTTTTCGAGATTCGAACCTTAAACCTCGAGAGCATAGGCTTCGACGCACCTACCCACTACGCCAAGGCGCTACATCTCAAACATGAACGTCACAAAAAATCTGTTCACATTTGACAACGAGTGTCGTCCGGTGACAGATAATATCAAAATCCATGTTTATGATGCTGAATCTCGTTTAAAGAGCATTAAGAAATTCGAGATTATAGTAGATTAAGATTAAAGGAAAGGTATTGCAAAAATACGGCATCTAACAGTGGACAGCTCTAGTTTCCGTCATAACAAGAGACTGGACAATTTATGAGTTCAAAAGCAATCAAAAATAACTTTCAGCGGTTTGTCCGGTTCTTTTTTTTAATAAAAATGTTAGGAAATGCGTTCAAAGGTTAGGTTAGGGGGCTGCTAGTGAATTCACCAGCACACTTAGACCATTTTGGTCCATTGTGATACCCAGTGTCAGACTACTACCACTGATCGACCTCTCCAGTGATAGTGCCGTTAGTTCGATCCCAACGGCAGATGGTGACTGGGCCAGATTTGAAAAACCAAATAAAAGCGTATTAACTTTGCTTTCATTGGGATTCGAACATTCTTCCTCTTCTTCTTAGGGCGCTACAGTCCGAGGTGGACCTGGGCCTCACTCAACATGTCTCTCCAGCCAGTACGAACTTTCGCCAGCTGTCTCCAGTTTCGCACACCAAGCCGGCCGAGGTCCCCCTCGAATTGTGTGCGCCACCTTGTACGTTGAGGTCCCACACGCTCAGAGCCGAAGACTCTTCGGGCCAGAACTAAGTTGTCCATACGCTCTACATGGCCTAGCCAACTTAGGCGTTGGATCCGTAGACGCCTGGCTAGACTCATGTCGCTGTACAGCCTATACAGTTCGTGGTTGAACCTTCTCCTCCAAAACCATCAACGCAAACAGGACCAAAGATCGCGCACAGGACTTTTCTCTCGAAAAGGTCAAAAGACTGTTCATCCGCTTGGGATATTGTCCATGCCTCTGCGCCGTACAGCAAGACTGGGATGATCAAGGTCTTGTATAGAGTCAGCTTGGTCTTCCGAGAGAGGGCTCTACTACTCAATTGCCTTTTGAGCCCAAAAAAACAGCGGAGTTATTCTGCGTTTGATCTCGGTACTGATGTTGTTTGTACTGTTTACTGCGGAGCCAAGGTAGACGAAATCCTTAACTACCTCAAAGTTATAGCTGCCTATGGTGAAGTTCTGGCCAAGTCGTCGATGTTGTGCGTCCTTTCTCGATGACAGCATATACTTTGTTTTGCCCTCGTTCACCGCCAGACCCATTTTAGTCGCATCCGCTTCAATGCCAGCAAACGCATTATTGACGGCTCGCTGTGTTCGCCCAATCACGTCAATGTCATCCGCGTAAGCTAGCAGTTGAACGGACTTTTGGAAGATCGTGCCTCTTGTGTTGGCCAGTGAGTTTTGCACGATCTTCTCAAGAACGATGTTAAAGAAATCACATGACAGCGCGTCGCCTTGTCTAAAACTTTTTTTTGACATTGAAGGTCTCGGTGAGTTCGTTATCGACATTGATGGAGCAGCGAGAGTTCTCCATCGTCATCCTGCTCAGTCTGACGAGTTTGGCAGGATTGTCAAAACTAGACATGGCGCTGTATAGCTCGTCTCTATGCACGCTGTCATATGCGGCCTTGAAATCGACAAATAGGTGGTGTGTGTCGATCTGCATTTCTTGGGTCTTCTCCAGGATCTGCCGCAGTGTGAAGTTCTGATCTATGGTGGACTTCCCTGGCCTGAAACCACACTGATAAGGACCTATCAGTTTGGTGACGAAAAGTTTCAGGCGTTCACACAGAATGGCAGAAAAGATCTTATAGGCGATGTTAAGGAGCCTTAGCCCTCGATAGTTGGCGCAGTCAAAGGAGTCTCCTTTTTTGTGGATCAGGCAAACGATTCGGATTCGAACCTGGGACCCCTCTAACTTAGGGCAAGCACTTAACTAACTGCGCCATCCAGTCGTTCAAAAAAATGCGCTCAAAAAAACTTGTTTAATTTAATAAATCATTTTTTAAAGTCACAGTGCAGCAACTCCCAAATCAAAAAAGTTTCCTAAACGTGAAAAAAGTGAGCATCATAAACATTTATGCTTTGAAACACTACCTTACCTACCTCTGTTTGTGTTGCAGATTTTACTTGCGCATCACATGAGCTAAAACTGCGTTTAGAAAAAGTACGCATTGCATCACTGTCAAAATGCTGCATTTTGAAACGTTTGACGATGCAGTACTGCATTAAGGAATTCACGCACTCACCTCATCTCACACGGAACTACATCAATGTTCTTCTTTTAACATCTTTCAAGCGAGTGTTTAATCAGGGTAATAGCTCTGTAACTGGGAGAAAACGTGGCCAGTACTTAACTGCACTTCACAAATTATATACAATGATGAAATCTTGAAAAAATCTCACCAGAGCCACCACATTTTCAGATTAAAATGATTACATTTTCAAAGGACCCTCAGCTCTAAATTTTTCATTAGCCTCGCTTAAAAACTCTTTGGTGCTCCCCCAAAATAACACATTTTCCTTATTTTTAATAATGTCAATTCCATTTACAAGATTTTAATTAACTTCTCCCTTCACCCGCTTCTGTTTTTTTTCAGCAGGAAGCAGAAAACAAATTGGCAAGAGCTTTAATCAAGCCAAAATCTCCGGTTGCTCAAAGAACTTGGAATTTTATGAAAGGATTCGTTACAAGAACGGATGGCAAATTAATTGGTATGCATACACGTGTGGATATGTGTGCGCCTGCACAGGAAACATATTTACATCGAAAGAGGAACTGGTACGCTTTGGACTTCGGTGGGGGTGCTCTGCAGGAAGTTGAAAATTCCAGGAAAGAGTTACTCACAATAGCACAGTCCGTGTATGAGAGCATTTTGCAACAGCACAAAGGTTTTGAGGGAATAGTGCCTTTTGTGAGTTGCGTTCTTGCTTTTATTGTTCTGCGGTTGCTACGGATTAAGTAGAATTTGGCATCAGCCATTTTTTGGGAATGTGTGAATCAATGAAATGCAAGAGAAATGGATTACGTGAAGAATTTACAGATTCTAAGTAGCGCAGATAATGTGGGCATTGTTTCGGAAAAGGCAGCTACTTATTACTTAAGAACTATCAAAGTTCGCAGTGACGCGAAGAGGTGGAGCCGTGAAAAAAATGTAAGTGACTTTTCGGGAATCGAACCGAGAACATCGAGCATAGGAGTCGACGCACCTACCAACAACGCCACGGCGCCCACACAAACACTTTAGATACGTTAATTGCCAGCAAATCACCCCAATCCAGGAGTAATGCCAAGCTGATCCAAGTATCACTCAAAATCCTGTACAAAATTGAACAGAACTCTCGGCCACAAAATCCGACCGAACATTTGCGTACTTTACCCATTTCCTAGAACACCGGGTGTACTCTCCGAAGGGATTAACTCAAAGTGCTTTGATTTTATTGAAAATTCCCACAACCATCACCTTGAGTTTGAAAAAATGTCCATCCACTTCAGAGCAACGCGCGAACCATTTACGCGAAAAAAATTGAGAATTTCGCCCACCGTCACGGTGCGCGGTGTTCTGAAACGCATGTCCAAAAATATCTGCCGCTTCAAATAAGTGTGTAGCGTATCTATTTTTAGATAAACAAAAGCATTAAATTAAGTATAACGAGGTCGCTCGGGGTTCAATGTTCTCGGCGGTCGTAAAATTTAATCAAAACACGGAACTCGATTGAGATACTCAATCTGACATCAAATCGTCACAAGTGCTTGACAACAATCGGCAGACGAACTGCCTTATCAATCTCGCAGAGATAGGCGGGCAGTTGCTAATTTAATTTTAATTAGAACACTCCCGGACAGATAGCGCCCCACGGTGGTTTAGCCGTGACTCACGGACACGGATGATAAGCGGGGGTCTAAGTGGCAAGCACAGACGTCTGCTGATTCCCTTCATCTGTTGCCACTTCCTCCTAGTGGAGTGAAAACGGGAATTTAGCGCAAGGTTATCGCAGAGTCGAGCCGGCTTAATTGTTTAAATATTAAATAATGCCTGCACGTGTTCACTTGCGTGTATGCCCCGAGCCTGGGGCGAGAGACATGTGTTGTAATCGCTTAATAGGCTCAAACTCCTAGATCGGTCTAGGGGAGGGTGCTTGTTGCTGAAGCGGGCGGGTGTTACTTGCGGCACATACGTGCCATTGATGTTGACATCACTTGGGGCGGCACAAATTCTGCCTATCTTTGTATCTTTGTCGCCTCAAAGCAGGAGAGGTGGTGGAAGAAACGTTTCAATTCGTGTGTTGTGGGTGGTGTACAGTAGTCCAATGCCAAATTCGCTGTCGTTGCGCAACAAGAGGTGGTGGGGTAAGAAAGTAATTACGGCGAAAGTGATGATGATGTGGGATTTTTTTTGGCACCGAATCTTTCGAAGGTCGTTGTCGGGCTTCTGTTTTCAATTTTCTCCCGTTTCCAATCGATAAAATTGAGTGTTTCTTGGGAACATTCGGAAAATGATATGTTTACAAGGGCGACCGCTAGACGATGGTTCTATCGATTGGAGAGTTCTATGAAAATCTAAAAAGAACGGGGGACACAATGGACCCCTGAGTAGACTCAGAATTTTGCCGTCAATTTGGGCAGACTGTGTACAGAAAGGTAGCCAAAGATTAACTATATCCTGAGTAGCTTTTCAGGCAAATATCGTCCAGACGATTGGGCTAAAGAATATCATTAAAGCTTTACTTTACGTAACTCCATCAGTATCGTCTCTCGTCTTTCGTTTAGTTTTCTACGATATCGTTCAGTGGATATCGTTTTTTATGTTTATGTGAAACAAAATCTTCTTTCAGACGATTGTCGTCATACGTGAATGACGTCTGAACTGACAGCTCACCAATCATTTGGCGATATGAAGTTCTGAACGCCGACTCTGAACCGTCGTCGCTTAAAAAAAAAACCTCTCAACAAAGTCTGAAACAACGTTGAAAACACCTAACAAATAAATGATTCCCGGAAAAACAAACATTTCCATCGCGTTTCATTTCCCACATTTAATTGTTAATTGAAACTGTCATCCAGCCGTAAACAAGCGTGTCTAAAGTGATTTTTAAGAACAAAGCAGTTCTAGGAAACTGCTGTTTACTTTGCCTTTGTTGCACATCACTTCAAATTGAACGAACTGATTCCCCGGTCCACTGGCCCCATTAAACGATCTTCAAGCACGCGCTCAAATCTAGTTCCTCTCCCTGCAATCTTGCAGCTGATAAGATGTTATGCACTTTGTTCACTGTTTTCTGACTACATTCGCCTTGCCTGCAATTAAATTGTTGGCGTTTTATGGAGTCGCCCGAAGCCTGAATTTGTCTGAAAAGATAAGGCCCTTGCACGCAGTGTGCATAACCAATTCTTGAAAAGTTTCCATGAATTGTGTAAAAATGAGTGAATGGAAATGCATCTCATAATCTGGTTTGTTATTGCTATTCTTAAGTGGCTGTAAAAAGGATTGCTGATTGCAACAAAGTAATTTTGCTTAGAGAGTCGGCAACACTTACACATAGTGAGTAACTATGGCCCGGCAAAGCAAACATCTCTATTGTATGCGGTTTATTGGAGATCCTGCCACGAATAAGTATCAACATTTTGTACAGATCCTAGGTCTTGAAAAGCGCAGGAGTAAATTTTTTATTTCTATCTTTCGACTGTACATTCGATTTCGGCTATAAGATGGCTTCCTGCTTTTGTTGCAAGTCCGCCTTGTCTACTCGACTACATCCACGTCCTTACACAGCTCGAGGGTTCCCAAATTTGTCTTCCATTCTGTAAAAAATTAGGTCACGCTCAACCTTCAACTTCAGAGTAGTCGTTTTGTGGAACATATCTTTTCTTCTTTGTGTGTCGCTACAGTCTAATAGTACCTACGTTTACACCGCACCCAAATTCAACATTTCAGGAAACAAATTTCGAAATCCAATTTTGCGTTCCCACTGCAACTTCAGCATTTCAAGTGAAATGAAAATTGATTATTGATATTTGTCTGATTGAAAATCAGAAGTAGTTGAACCATTTAGCGTGTTATATTAATTTAAAGATGAATTTAAGTGCTAATTCAAGTGCTCAATGAAAACATTCCTCGTCTGAGTCTGTCCACGGTGTAAACGTACTATTAGAATTCTACATCCGACACAACAATTATGCAAGTGATTCTTCCTTGAACTAATCAACATTACCTTCAGTGATCTTCTTTGATGCGTTCTTTTTTGATTTGACCTTTCGGAGTGTGGCTCCTTTGTAATAGAATTTGGTTCACAGAATTTTCACGAAGTCCTGTTGGTTCTCTTTGATCTGTTAGAGGAAAGTGTCTTAGCAAGTTATTTTTCGAGACCACAGGACAACGTTCCTGCCTTCATTAACTCGCATTTGTGCACCTCAAGCAATGTACTATATATGTACTATATATGTACTAATTAACCGGTATGAGGTTCGTCTGGCAGGGCTTTCTCGGAATTTGTGCTTTGAGCTAAATTCATAGACTTTTACAACTGAATGCTGCCATTTCTCAGAATAAAATACGAGTATCCTCACTAAACTGACATATGTGTAGCGGCATCGGCACAACTAGGGAGAATGTCAAGTCAAACAGCACTTGTGGGGGAGCGAGGAAGGTCGGATCAAACAGTGTTACATGAATGACACTGTTTTAATTCGAATTTCCAACGGTCATTCTGATTCTGACTTTGAACTTGATTATCACATAGCACGCGCTTTTTACTTCAAATTGTTAATTTGGTTACTAAATAGAAAAGTTACAAAGAACAAACAACTCTTTTATCCATATATGTTTCACACAAAAATACTAAGGGTTTCATAACACCGTTAGACATTCTTCTTTTACAATTTTTAAAGTTTGAGTCTTATGCCAACCAACCCACGGTCACTCACGCCTTAAATCCACAAAGTGAGCGTTGTATTAATGATTCTGTAGTCAGGCAAAACGGTTATGAAAATGTTGACAAAGGAGAACGTATGCACAAGCAAAACTTTGGAGGCAATTTGCCTGATATGTTATTCCATACATAATGAGGTTATGTCTTATGAATCAGTACAAACATTTGATTTAAATTTAATTTAAAACCTGTGTTTCCGATTAAAATTACTTCGTGCGTGAATTTTGGGGCACTTTCTTACATACCCTCTGGCGAACTTGGCCTTCATTAGTGAAGCGTGAGCTACTTTTAAAGTGAAAATGACTTAATTTTGAAAACCAGTATTCACATTGACCTCATTTAGTTTGCACACAATGATCGGTAGGAAAAAATTCTCTGGACTATTTCAAAATAATCTGTATAAAGGATCTCTTAAAGGAGGAGAAAGTCGAATGTAATCCAGGGCCTGTTTAGGCTGAAACTGCGAGACAAGCTGTAGTCCTGCAAAGAACCTATAATTTCAAAGAAGCTAACCTAACGGGACACCCAGATATTCTAAGAAAGTTTGATCACGTTAATGGACTAACTGTGATTTTATGACGCCAATCTTAAATTTCAACAAACAATACAAAATCGCTATACCTAACAGAGAAGAATGGACTAATAGCCCTCCCTGGATGACTGATGACGCCCAAAGATGGTACACAGATGGGTCAAAGTCGAAAAGTGGAGTAGGAGCTGGCATCGTAGGACCCAGATGTAACTTACACATGCCTCTCCCCAAAGAGTCCACAATATTCCAGGCTGAACTCTTTGCTATAAATGAAGTCGCACACTGTATCGGCAACAGAAATGCAACAAATTCGAAAATATCGATACTCTCAGATAGCCCGGCAGTACTCAAAGCCCTAAACAGCTTTGCATTTAACTCAAAGTCTGTCTGGGAATGTCACAAAATACTCAACACACTGGCAGATAAAAACAGAATAAAACTGATATGGGTGCCAGGACATAAAAGCCACTAGGACAATGAAAAGGCCGGCATCCTAGCAAAGACTGGAGCTGAAACTCCTTATATTGGCCCTTTTCCTCTGTATAGATTCGGAAACGCCGACATACAACAACATATATACAACTGGACACACAAATGCCATATCCAACTCTGGAACAAACAGGAGGGACTTACGCACTCTAAAAAATTCATGAGCGATGATCCCAGAAGAACCAAAGAGGCTCTAAATCTTCACAAGCCTGATCTCAGAATACTATCTGGTGCACTTACTGGCCACTTCCTATGTAACTGTCACCTACGCAAAATGGGGCACAGGAGCACAAAAAACTGTAGACACTGTGGAGAATCAAAGGAGACCATAGAACACGTATTAGTTGAGTCCAAATCTGACACCAAGCAGATGTAAAATAAGCAGATTTACACTAACAGGAACTCACTGTCCTGGTAGTCTTTCAATCCAAAGAGATCATAAAATTTTAAAGGTAGCTCTGAAGTCCTAGAGAAACAAAAGGGGCACAATAGATCTATTGGTCGCAGTGTTATGTTACAATACAGTCACTCCCCATTCTCTACAATTCAATTTCATAGGCCTGGGTCTTAACCAAGAAGGCTATTCAACTTATACCATCCTTCGCTACTTTTGCTCCTAAGGATAAAAGGGGCAGGGCTTAAGGTCAACTGTCGAAAATAATAAAAGAAACGTGCACCAACAGATCGGCTCGATTGATTAAATATAAGCAAATTCCATTTCTCCTTTCATTCGGCTTCATAGGTCAATCCAATTTTAAAAACCACGTCAGTTTTAAATTTCCCGCCTTTCTTCTTATCACAAATCTCTCCTCTCTCAATTTCGGCAACGAGACAAATCAAAAGCTAAAGAGCACGAATATTTTTAACTAACTTAGTAACAACGATACGTGCTCTCAGGCGAAAGCCAGATAACCAGTCGATCAACCATGCGTTTGCCTAGACAGATAAGATTTCCTTTTAAAATAAGTACGTCCACATCAGTAATCTCATGTCGAATTTAAAAGGAAAACCTCCACACATTCAAGAAGAAATCATCATCAATCGATTCTGCACGAGCAGCAAACGTGATGATATACGAGCCGGTACACTCCGACTCCCCGAGACCGTGGGGCAACAAAGTATTTACCGGCACCTTAATTGGCCCATGAACAAAACTAGTTTTTGTCTGGCACAAGATACCGGTTTGTTTTCTTGTCTACCACAACTCTCAGCCAAGCATAGTTTTAGTTTCGCGACCATGTGCGAATTTTCGCCTTGGTGTTAACTGGCAGATGTCTTCAAATGCCGGCTTCCAGAAGAACTTCGAATGCCGGCGGATAAATTGGGTGTGTTATCGAAATGATTAGAGAAAGTGAAAACAACACAGTTGACACATTTTATGGTTTGAAGTTATCTGAAAACTCCAGTGACGGAATGGGGCCATGACTGTGATAAGTTTGCAATCATAGCTCACATGTGACTGGTGATAGTAGAGAATTACGCAAATGATCTATCTATGCCCCTTGGTGTCGTTGAACGATTTAAATTATTTTTGCTGTTCGAAATTTGGATGGAGAGTGAGAGGAGTCTGGTATTTGATCACAATAGCTGAGCTAAAAAGCTGAACGATAAGCTGGGCTGATTTATGGAGTCTTCGAGAGAACACTTCTGCGTCGGATATTTGGCTCTGTCTGTGTGAAGGGAGAATGGAAGAGAAGACAAGACTGCAAACTCTACGAAGTGAACAGAGATAGGAATATAGTCCGAGAGCCACATAACTATCAACTAAATTGTATCAAACCGAGCCTAATGGTTCAAGAAGGAGATGAAGACCAAAACTTCTGTATTTACACCAAGTCCTTGCGGTCCTAATGGCTACGAGCTATATTGTGAAGAATAGGTGGAAGGGGCGAAGTGTTTGCGTCGGTAGCGACCGCCAAGCTGTGCCTAACCTTGCTTGCTGAACCCTTTAACCACTTCCAGGATAGTTCAGGAATGTGAGTCTTCTCTGAATTTGATCGGTAGCTAAAATTCGCTAAGACTTGTATTTGTCCTGGGGCACCACGGGATCACGGGAAATGAGATCGCCGATGAACTTGCTAGGCGAGGATCAGATGAGGCATTCTCAGGACCTGAAGCTACAATGGGACTGCCTGCGTTCTTGGTTAGGGCTTGCGTCGGTGGTTGGACTTCTCGAGAGCACAACCGCAAATGGCATGACTCTCCAGGATGTTGACAGACCAAGCCCATGCTCCCCAACATCTGTAAGAAATCCGCGGCTTTCTTGTTATCTCTTAACAGAAAAGATTGTAGACAACTCACCGGGGCACTACACCTTCGTCAAACACCTAAGTGTGCTTGGTCAAGCGATGAAGCGCTCTGCGACGCCTGTGGAGAAGACGATGACACTGCAGAGCACTTCCTCTGCCATTGTCTCGCCTTTGCTCGGATCAGGTGGCAGTTATTCGGTGTTGATGAGGTGAGAGCTGATGATGTGGGCTCCTCATCACAGAAGCGCCTGCTGGTGAAATTTCAGCAAAAGTAGGTTGCTGCCTGGCAGTACAATGGACCAGTTTTTGAGTCTGAGCGCTCCAGTATAGTGTGACAAAAATCTTCGACAAAAAAAAAGTCCTTGCGAAGGCAACTTGGGCTTGCTGACTTGGAGGCTCAGACACTACAGGGGTCGCAGACCTGATAAGTAAGATTACGGATGCAAGACGACTGGATGGGGCAGTTGGTTTAGTTCCTGCCCCAAGTTAGGGGAGTCCCAGGTTCAAATCCCTGTGAAATTGAATCTGGTGCAGTCACCATTTGCCGTTGGGATCAAATTAACGGCACTGGAGTAGGTTGCTACTTGGTAGTACGATGAACCAGTTTTGGGTCTGAGTGGTCCAGTATACTTTCAAAAATCCTCAAAAAAAAAAGACGGACTTTAGCTATAGTCTCCTACAAGTTTCAGTCTAGACAAGAGTGCAACTGTCCCACACAATAGATGAACAGAAGGCTGACTATCACATGGATTCCTGGTTTCGAATTCAAAAAAGCGTAGAAAAAGACCGCCTTTTAATTGGGACAGACCCCTTCCTTGGTGTTTATTTCAGCTTCCGACAGCTTTAGGAGGTAGGCAGAAATCAGCAGGATGAACCGATAGGATATTAGCCAAACGGTTCCGGGCTAAGACAGTTCAAACTCTTCACTCGTCCAGTACAAAAAATCCTTCAAATTAAGAAGAAATGACGTTCAAACCATAACAAAGACAAAACACAAACTTTATAGCCTTCCTAGAAAAACATAGTTGCAGTTCCAAATAAAACGTCAAAGATCTTCAAGGAACGTCAACTCAGTCCACTTTTACGACCTTCATTTCACCATTTTATGACCAGATTTTCCTATGTCAAAAATATCAGAAAATGATGGCAACTTGTGCTGTCTAAAAATATCGAACTATGTACATATCTGCCAATGTCCAGAGTCAATGTCAATGACAGCGACAAGGTTGCGCGAGATGACAGAAAGTGTCTAATGCTCTAACAAAAAGTATTTTTATTTTTGCCTCAATGTTTCGCAATTTGTTGTGGTGGTGTAACGACAAACGCAGATAACCTTTATACACACGCAACTAAAATCCACGTTGCCACGACTTCATGCAAATCCCCATGCACGGACACTGAGTGCACTTGTGCATCTTTATTGCGAGCTACATGGATTTTATCGATTTTATAACCGATGTCCACCCAAGTCGGGAGTGTACGCAAAAGCCAATCTGGGGAGGCAATGAAAATGTCCGTGATGCTACTCGAAATGTTCAACCAGTGGAAGGACACGACACAAGCGCAAGCCGTCCGAACAACTTGAAACTGTGTGTATGCAGCCACACGCCCCATCGCTCCATCCCCCACCCCTCCACGAAATCCTCTTTGTCATCGCCGAATCACATTTGCATAATGAAAACACGACAAGAGCCGTATTTAAAATTTTAAATTCACCCCGATGTACACACCCTATATCGTTGGCTGTGCATAAGACCGATGCTCGCAGGCATGCACTTAAAATGGACAACTTAAGGCCGAGAATAAATGGGGTATCTGCGTGGCAAATGGCGCATGAATATCAATCACCGATTGATTTTTAAATCAAGTCTTAGACCAAGCAATTGAAAATTGTCCATGAAATGTTTGAAGAACTTCATTCTCCTTATTGTGCTCAACAGCAAAATCTTTAAGCAGCCCAATCTTTTGATGGATAATGATTCTCTTTTTATTATTTCTACGTGACGAGCTATTTAGATCGTTTCTAATCCACTTTTAACTCGAGTTCAACTAACTGGATATATCCAGCTTCAACGAAAAGTGGCATAATGTGAATCGATGTCTTCTGTTCAAAGTTCGAAATTAACAAGCTACGTCAGCAGAGAAGATACAATTTGTAGAGTTTATCTGTAGGAGATGAGATAATGCCTACAATCATCGTTTTTTTTTAAAGTGAAGACCGCATTTGAATTCTTATTTGAATACATTTTCAGTCAGGCCGATTCATTTATATTCCGGAGTTTACATTGAATGATAAGAGTATTTAAAATACAATTGATTTATTATTTTGCTTCAAGACAAAGGATTTTAATGATGACAAAAGGAATTGAGGCTAACTTGCTACTAGTTAACATTTCTTAACGTCTTCTCTAACATCTTCTTAAAAACTAACACGTCCTTTATTTTGAAGTTAAGAGAATCATTTGTTATTTTAATTTTAATAATAATAATGGCTGCGCTACAGTCCGAGGTGGACTTGGGCCTAGCTTCTCAGCAACCACTCGTGTTGTGCGTGCTATTGTTCTCTCACGAGTGGAGGGGACCTGCAGTTTAGTGCCGACTCCGAACGGCGAGATTGAGAAGCTTTTTCTAGACAGTTATACTCTTTGAGCATTGTCAGTGACTCGAAAGAGGTGGAGCCGTGCACAATTTTTTTTTTTGAAAAATTGTTAGTCTGATCTTGGAGTTGAACCTAGACTGTAAAAGTGTAATGCGCATGGGTCAACGCACGAACCCACACGGCCACGGCGCCCACCATTTGTTATTTTGCCTCACCTTATTTGTTGTTCACTGAACGTTATTCTTTAAAACGCCGTTCCAAATAAATGTATAATTTTAGTTGAGATTAATGCCTGAAACACAATAGTGCGTCAGCGCTGGCGTTGTCTTTCAACGCACACAATTCAATGGTCATGGACACAATATTGCGTCGACCTACGTAAGTGAGAAGTGAGAGAAATGAGAGGATCTTAATAAAACGTAAAGCGTAATCCCAACGCACGTCGTTATCGAACATGTTGGATATTTTTTGACAGAGGGATGAGCTGTGAGAGCGAAATTGAGAAATTTTTCCCAAATTTAGAGTTTTTTTTTTCCCAAATTGAGAAAATTTTGTGGCAACTGACATGAAAACAGCTGACGGAATATTTTTAATTTGGTATTTGAGAAAAAGAGGGAACAGCTGATTAACGCAGTGCGTCAACGGCCTCCCTCTGTAACATGAAGTCAGCTAGCGCAACGCACTATTGTGTTTCACCCATAAAGCGCACGGCGTAAAGTTATTTCTATATCAACTTTTGAACATATTCACGTTTGTGTTTGTATGGGCAACTAAGTTCCCATCCTTTTAAATGTAACAGCTTTTAAATCACGAATAGACCTTATCGTCGATATCAAAACCCGTTCCATTCTGCGAGCAATTATCAACGGATTTTCCACTATTTTTTTCCCTTTCCCCATATTCTATTTGAAAGATAATCACTTTGAATAATCGCCATTGGCGCTACGTTATACCAGCAACCACCCCCTGGGAGAGGATTGCACTTGTATGTTACCCCTGATTCCAATTTCGTGGTAGAATCACTTTTCATATCGCCTTTCGATCGCATAACAAACCCACATTCAATTCTCTCTGCGTATCTTTTCCGGCTATTTCTAAATGGTTTAGATTATATTTTATAATCAAAAACGTCATTCTAAGCAGACTACTGACTGCAATTCCCTCACGCGTTACTCTTTGTTGCCATAACCAGACACATTCCTCCCACCTTATGTCATTCACTTATCAGTTATATATGACTTTTACTTCACAGGAAAAACATCAGGTTTATGTGAAATTTGTTTTTCCCCTGACGGCGGGTGTAGAAATTGTTTTATAATGAATCGCAATTGATGAATCAAATATGGCGCTTTTGTGGTTCGAATAGGGAATTAAATTCAAAGTCTGTTTAGTTATGCCTGCACTTTTTGATTAGACTGCAGCGAGGTTCAAGTTAATGACTCCATTTTGACACAGCAGCGGGTGTGTTCACAGAGGTTATTTATAGTATGATTTATAGACGGCTGTGTGAGCAGTGAGAACGAAGCAGATGTAAATAGAATTGAAATTGTAATTATGTAATCGATGGGCACTATTTGTAAAATAACAGGCGACTTGGAAGATTACATCATTTAAGTTCACGTAACAGTTAAATCCTGTCACTGAACAAATTCGTGATTTCAAGGCAAACAAAGGCGAACGATATCAACTGGTTTCATTGCGTTGTCATTCCAATTTCCGCACTGAATAATTAATGACAACAAGAATGTGTGCAAATTATTCAATGTTCACGCGTGCAAAGTACAGAGGTTGTTTTCAGGCGTGAGTGTGTCAAACGGTGTCTTTGTTGACAGCTCCAAAAGCCTCCAAATCATTTGTTTCACTTTTGATTCAACTCCAGAGTCATTTTCTTAAGCTGCCAAGTCAAAAAGTGACAAGTCTTATTTGCTTGAGAAATTTCGGAACACAGAAACACAACTTGTCTTAATGAAGTGAATTACAAAATGTATAGAACTTTACAATGCAATATGTAATGAGTCTGATTTAAGTTGTCTCAGATCTGAACTAAAGTCACTTTTTTATAAGTTCAACTAAATTGTATTATTATTTAATTAACACAAATCTCTAATCTAATCCTAATTGATTATGTCGCGAAGTTTAAAGCTCCGATCCTACTTTAGAGTATTATTAAACATAGTACAGGGTGCGCCATCTTTTAACGTCCATCCTTCTGAGCCATACAGGAGGACCCAAAATACTGAACGCGATGACGATATGTCACATATATAATGATTAAGTGAGCGGAAAAAGGCAAGAGTATTGGAGACACAGTATATGATTTTCACAAGCTGGAAGGAGATGGTGTAGATGTACCGAAAAGTGGCCTTCTTTACCTTTTCGGGTGAAGCATGCCTTATTCCTTCGTTTTGGACATATTTTTCTAATTTTCAGGTGCCTCATATGCAGAAAATCTTGCCTGTTCAGGCGGAATGCTCAGTCTTTTGTAAACATCCACTTAGGCATTCTCGGGAACACTCTCTCATTCCGCTTCAAACAGTTCATTTCAACATCTTTAGCATTGACAAGCGGCATGTCGGCGATCCCCTGCTGTCGCGTACTCAACAAAATTCGACACCAAACGACAAAAAGTGCTATCAGATTGTGTTTGTTGGCCACGATATTCTCGACGACAACTGAAACACAGTTTTCAATGTACATCGTCACCATTTCGGCGCGTTGTTTCGTTGCGAAGCGGTTCATAGTTAAAATTGTACTGAATTGATCTTTAAAAAACATGTCTACTCAAGTCAAGCGGTTGATAAATCTGTGGTCACAAGACATAACCGCTTAAGTCAGTTTTAATACTTTTTCAGGAGAGGCGGTCAACGTTTCATATTAGCACTACTACTAGTACTTAGGCTGCTAGGTTTTTTTGGAATAACTTCTGTTTAAAAAAAGAAACAGACGTAACAAATTTGTGAAAATAGATCTAAACATGCTAAACATAATGGTACGTATAACTCATTTTTGTCCTAACTCGAGTTTAGCGGTTATGGTTTGTGGCCACAGAAATGTCAAAGTTATTCAATGTTTAGAACATAATTTTTGACGCACCCTTTAGAAATTTGAGCAATTTGTCCGTATACATTATTAGAACAAGACTTTCTTCAGGATATAACAGCTCTAGAGTATAATAAAAACAAATTGAAACAAATTTCCTGTTAAATGAAATCAGCTGTTCGTTGAATTCATCGAGTTCATTGAGCCACTCCCTTGCGTCCGTTACTTCACTCAACGGATGCTTCTATGGGCAGAAGCCTTTATTCCAACTTTAACATATTAGCATAACATCAAAAAATGTCATCTTTTGTCACGTCATTTCACCATGCTTCTGTTAAACGCATTCCTGGGTTACAATGACACGACATAACGACCTGCCCAACGCATCCCAGTGATACAATGACGCGATATAACGAGACAAGAACCCGGCGAAAAACGCTTATATATACAGCAGTTCTGAATATAAACTCATCGGCCGATTAACAATGAACGCGTCACGTCGGCAAACATTTTTCTATAGTTTGCCAAAGTTGTTAGAACGATCTCTCAAAACATTCGAAATGCTCTTAGCATTATTGGACTCGGAGCATTATTTTAAATTTAGTTAATAATTGTACTGTCACGTCGTATATTGCGAGACAGCGCGATGCGAGACTACGTCATTGTATTTATTTCATATACTTCCTCTGTTTGACATTAATTTGGCAACTCGCGATAGATTCATTCCAGTTTCCCTCTCACTCTAGCTTAGCAAGTCAAGTGGTGACAGAACTAATTTCTTTGAAAAAATTTGTATTTCACAAGAAATACAAACTTCATTGGACATGTCCAACGTAAGGGGGACTACAAAACCCCTATGAAAACTTGAGGCTATAGGGCCAACCATAATGGCCGTATAGAAACTTAAGAGATCTGAAGCAGTCAAGCAATACACAAAAATGATAGGTACAATGTAACCATATTAGCAGCTTTACTCAGTTTCGTTAAGTTCGTTCGGTTTCGTCAACTTACGCGAGAGCGAAATGAATAGCTCCCTACGTATGGAAACGTCAGTTGACAGTTGAATTTTCCTTGAGTTTGACACTGTCAAAAGCAAACGAAAAGAAAACAAAACCATCGTACAATTTCAAAGTGTCTATTTTTTTTGTCGTAGGTTTTTGTCACACTACACTGGAGCACTCAGACTCAAAAAACGTTGCGGAGCATGCGTTTGGTCTGTCTACATCCTGGAGAGTCATGCCACCCGCGGTTGTGCTCTCGAAAAGTCCCACCATCGATGTAAGCCCTAACCAAGGACGCGGGCAATTCCAGCGTAGGTTCTGGTCCTGAGAATGCCTCATCTGATCCTCGCCTGGCAAGTTCATCGGCGATCTCATTTCCCGTGATCCCGTGGTGCCCCGGGACCCAGACAAGTCTTAGCGAATTTAAGCTACCGATCAAATTCAAAGAAGACTTGCATTCCTGAACTATCCTAGAAGTGGTTAAAGGGTTCAGCAAGCAAGGTTAAGCACAGCTTGGCTGTCACTACAGAAGCAAATACTTCGCTCCTTTCACCTATTCTTCACTCGTACTACTCAGCTTGTAGCCATTAGAATCGCATGGGTTTCCGCTTGAAAAACCGACGCAAATTCACAGTATAAAGTTGTCGCTCTCCACGAAGGCACCAGCACAAGTGTCTATAGTTTCTAATAAAAACTTAAGGGGAATTCAGCTGTCAATTGACATTTCCATACGTAGGGAGCGTTTCTTTTTGCTTCAGCGTAAGTTTATCAAAACTGAACAAACTTAACGAAACTGAACGAATCTATTTTAATTGCCACAATGTATCATTTTTGTGTACTCGCTGTTCAGTTCTCAGACCGGACCAAACATCCGACGTAGAATTTTTTCATTCGAAGATACCAAGAATCATCTCTGCAGTACTACTTATCGTCCAGCTTTCGGCTTCGTGTACAGCATTGGCTAAATGTATTAGGCACCCTTTAAGATTCGTTACATCTTTAAAAAGCAAAAGATTAATGAAATGAGAGGAAAAAATAAATATCGTTTACCACCTCAGATAGTGTCGCCGAAAACCATAAAATTCAAACTACAGTCGAATCTCCCTAAGTCGAACTCTTCTTAAGTCGAATTTCTTTCTAACTCGAATTTCTTTCTCTCTATGTCTTCGATTTTTTCCCCATTTTTTTGGCATTCCCATCAATTTCCTGTACAAAAACCTATCCTCTAAGTCGAACTTCCTCTAACTCGAACTAATTTGTATATGAAGATTCGACTTAGCGGGAGTCCACTGTAATAACTTCCGATGAATGATTTAGCAGTAAATACAAAAAGATAAGGGTGCCTAATACATTTGGCCAGGGCTGTAGGCTAGTATGATTAGGGTTTTGTAGAGCATGCCTTGGTCCTTCGATTAGGAGTTTTGATCCAAGTTGTCTGCGCGAACCGAAGTAGCAGCGGTTGTCAAGAGCAATTCTGTGTCAGATCTCCACAAAGATATCATTTGTGGAGTTCACGTTTGCCCCGAGGTAGATAAACTCCTTAATTAACGCAAAATTGTAGCTGGTGCCAATTGTGACGGTTTGGTTATGAACGACGGATCGATTTTTACTCGACAGCATTTAGCCTAAGACCAGCTTGTTTCGCCCGTTTTTCAATCGCCCTAGATGCTTCTAATACGGCTCACTACGTCTCGGCTCGGGAACGCGCGACATCTTCGATGTTATTTCCGTAACACAGCAGCTGGGCCGATTTGTAGAAGACACTGCCTTTCCACTTTACACCTTCCGGCTGCACTGTCTTCATCAGAACTAGATTGAAGAAATCCCACGACAGCACATCTCCTTTCCAAAATTCAGTGCAGCTTTCAAGCAGTTCAGATATTCTAAAACCGTACTTCACGGTGCATAACGTATTTTTAGCATGGCGGAACACAACCGGATCAATTTTCCTGGGATGCTGAATTCGGCCATCGCATCGAATAGTTCCTTGCGATGAATAGTTGGCCCTTCAGTTTTCTTTAATCCTCTCCATAATCTACTACACGTGTGCTTTTCCAGGAAATTATGCAAACCGGTTATACAATTGATTCATCATTGATTTTTCAAAACGAACTTGATACTTGTCATTGATTCATGGAACACAACCGCAAAATGCGTCACGAATGCTCACTGATACCTCGTGCCTGGAGATAATTCCATTATACCACCGTTTTTTGAGTAATTTGCTAGTTTCGCGTGCTAATTTCATATACTTTTTCGGACAAAGGACATCGCAAGAGCTACCATTTATAGTTGCCAGACAATGTTCCAAAACGATTATGTAATCTAGAAATGGAATCCGTTTTAGAACGGCCTAATAATCTCAGAACTTTCTTTACCAAAAAAGCAATAGTTTGTTTAAAATGTTTCTTATTCAAATATCCACCGTGTTTTTTCTAAAACTAAAATTATTTTGAAACAGTTTCCCAAAGCAAACTCCAGAGTAAATTGCAGAAAATGTGCCCGAAATTATTCCTAACCTACTCGATACTAGATAATTTTTTTCCTGTTTCAGATCACTTTTGGATTTCCATTAAAACAAAAATGCCTCGTTTTTGAAGCATGCTCGTTGACATTCCTCATGGCAAAACAAACAGATCTCAATTCTAACCTACCCTCAAAGATCAAAGCTGATACTAGATCAATCTTTTTTTGTACTAGATTAATTTTCGCATTGCATTGAGACATCAATTTGTTCGTTTTTTGCTCTTGAAAGGATTTTGATTTACAATTCCAAAGAACCATTTAAAAAAAGAAGCCCTCTCAACCCCTAAATTGAGTCAAACCACCTACTGATGCACATCGCCTGTCCTCACTCCTCACTAAAATGCATTTAAATCGAAGCACTTCCCATGACGAATGAAAATCAAATGGAATCCATACACCCAACTTGTCTTCCCCTGCTTCGTTCACTGCTTAATCTTCCTCACAATTCTCAACGGCTTCTATACTAGTGGCTCGCGATAACACAATAAGTTTACATAAAATTTGCTCAGGCGGCTTTCAGCCCCCGCACATTCAACGCTAGAATGCATCCGAATAATTAACAACATCATGCAAAAGGAAAACTATTTCACAAGTTTGCTGAGGAAAATACTCGTAAGTGTATTCGGAGAGCTCAACGCCGAACGCAGGGAAACATCAGCCGCACCCTCACCATGCACTTGTGCGGATTTTCATTTGGCCTCAAAGACGCTTTCGTTCATTCTTCCCTCACCGCCCACAACGTCAGGCCCGAGTGCATCGAGAGAATCCTATTTAAAGCCATTTGCAAGTGTATCTGAACTAAGCAGCGACTGTGGCGTATGCGTACACTTTAGCACCGATGCTCGCCATCCATCCACCCCCGTTGCTCTGATGGTGTTCGCTTTTGTTTGCATTCAAATTCATTACGAAAATTTCACCGAGACTCAAGCCTTTTAGCTAGGAACGGTTGGAAAATTAGAAACGAACACACCCACACATGGGCAAATGAGAAAAAAATAAACGAACACTTGACGAAAATGAAAGAAAAACACATTCCCGCCCGGCCAACCCTCTCGACAATTATTGCATTCTGTTGTTCTTTTGCGTTCCGTTCGAATGAACGGTCAATGTCAAGGTGGTCGGTCGATTAAACGCGATGGCGGGCGGAATAGAAATGATGATACTCGCTGAGGGGATAAACGAGCAGTGGGAACACGAAGGGAATTGAAACGATAAACGCTGGGTGGACTTAATGGTTTTTCTTCGAAGACGAGTGATGCTTGCTGAAGGTCAGAGCTGTAGGGTTGGAACTGTTGCATCATCTTGTGTCATTTAGTGGGAAAAAATGAGTCTCTGAATGGATGCGGAATACAGTGCGATGCATATCCAAACGGGTGACTGGTGTAAACTAATATAGCACCGGTTGCTTTAAATAGTTTTATTCGTCAGGAGATCTAGCGTAGGTCTCAATGGGCAGACATACATTGATTTTGCATTTGCGGCCCTTAGCAAATGGAAGATTTCTGAAAGAGGGACGTCACAGATGTCACCAATCTACTGTCACTTTTGTCACACGGATTTGTTTTTGTGAAGACTTAAATGGATTTCAAGGACTTTCTGGACTAAACTGCTGTTGGGAGTCGTAGTGTGGCGGGTAAGTGCGACGACTCCGTCGCTGAAAGGCCGTGGTTTAATTCCGAGCAAACAAACTTTAATTTTTATGACAACACATCTCCCAAGACATGACATTTAAAGTGTACTGTCGGTAAGGTAGGGCACGGAAATCAAAATGGAGCAATCGGTTTGAAACAGTGACCGTTGATGGATGCAACAGATGTTAGACAAACCGGTGGAAAACAAAGTTAACTACTTGTAGTAATAAAGTTTCTAACGACTCGATGAAGGTCATTAAAACCTTCAAAATTGTGAGTAAGTGACGAAGGAAACCGACTGGATGGCGCAGTTGGTTAAGTGCCTGCTCCTAGTTCGAGGGGTCCCAGGTTCGAATCCCAGTGAAATCTAATCTGGTTCATTCACCATTTGCCGTTGGGATCAAATTAACGGCACTGGAGTAGGACAATGTCAGTCTGAGTGCTCCAGTAGTGTTTCAAAAATCCTCCGAAAAAAAAGAGACCAAGGAGCTTAGGAGACTCACGCCATAAATCTCATTCAAATTTTCCGTTTATGGATTCCCTCCCGTGTAACTAGGCAAAACTAAACGAACTTAACGAAACTGTATGAAGCGGTTGTTGTTCTAGTCAAATTATATGTCTTCATCTCGAAAGAAAAATATCCCGCCATTAAACAACTGCACATGACAGCTAGAATTACAAAAAACGTCAACAAATGTATTCCCTCGACTTTCAGTCGCACCCTGTGCACCAGAATTCCTCTCGACATCTGTCAAACAGAAAGCACAACGTAAGCAGTAATTCAAAACAACATTGTAAGCTTTAATTTTCGTTGACTGTCGAAAGAGACTAATTGCTTTAATTTGGTCCCATCCGCTATTTTAAGCCCCGAGATTGCATGTGTAACTGTCCACATAGCGTATGGATTAATTTTTGAATAAATGACTAATCGGTTTTGAATAGTAAATCACCGAATCTATTTGCGGTACACGTGTGCACTCTAATGGCTTGCACAAATTGCTTTCTGCAGTGCAGTAGCCAAGTCAGCTATTCAGCTAAACAGCGCAATGCTTTGTGAATTTTTTAAGAGACAGTTGGGAAATATTTTTCATTCTTGTGTTTGCTCTGTCATTGATTAAATTGATTTACCAAGGAGTTGCTCCTTCGTCGCCCCTTTGGCGGGATAATTTAATATTAATGCGATTGAGAAATAACGAAGGTTTCGAGTTGTAAGGAGGAAATAAATTGAAAAAAAGGACACGCAGGGACTTCGTAATGAAAGCAGTTAATTTTACACTTGGCCACACAAGGGTATGGGAACTGATTATGAATTGAGTGGAACCTTAACCTAAAATGTATATAAAAGGATACGCAGCGATAGGCGAAACTAGCTAGCCGTGTAAAGCGTCGTGAATGAATAAACGATCAGTTTTTATTTTAACACTGCGATCACCATGCGGAAACTTAGGAGCACTGAAGCAACCGAGCGAAAACACAAAAATGGTATAATGCACCTTTGATAACTGCTTCGATCAGTTTCGTTAAGTTTCATTTATTTCTGCCCATTTAAGCAGGAGTGCAATGAATCGCTCTCTACTTATGCAAAATGTTATTTTAGAGGTGAATTCTCCTTAAATTTCTGTAAGGAATATAGATACTTCCAAATTTAACGATATCTCTGGCTACTTTTCTTTTGTTTTCGACATAAACTTGATTTTTCGTACAGCTGTGACAGTCGGCCTCTTAAGCTTATTTCAAAAGTAAAACCAGACGCCTCGTCAAAATTTCATTGCTTAGAAAAACTTAAGGAGAGTTCATCTATCAACTAACATTTGTACACGTAGATAACGATTCATTTCGTCCCTCGTAAGAACGCAAGACTGAACGAACTTAACGAAGCAGTTGTTATAGTCGAAGTTTATCATTTTTGTGTATTCGCTCGATTGTTTCAGTTGTCATAAGGTTCTGTACGACCGGTTTAGTCGACATTAAGATTTTCATTACTCCATGGAGGGAATTAAATCCTTAACATTTCTGAGTAAGAGACCTAGGAGCTTAAGATAACCACACCATAAATCTCAACCAAGCTTTTGTTTGGTCAGTTCTATTTCTCAGGGATAAGCACATTAAACGTACATATTTTCCCTCCCGCTTAAGCAAGCAAAATTGAACGAACTTAACGAAACTGAAAGAAACGGTTGTTATAGTCACAATCACGTATCCTAACAGGCTTCCTAACGGGAAACTGTAGACTCAGGGTATCGGAGGAAGGTCTCTGCAGATTTTGTGGAGAATTTGACGAAATTCCAGAACATATACTGGGATTTTGTGAGGCACTAGCTTACAAAAAAAAAAGATGTCTGGGCAAGTACCTACTATCAGAAGAAGAAATGCAATCACTAAAACCATATCTCATTCTGAAGGAAACTGGCTTCGAGAGAATACTCTAGAACAGATTTCTTCACCCATGCGCAATAGGAGCCCATTACCCTCAATACATCTCTGAAAAGAACTGTATTTGAGGAAAACTCGTAATTGTGCTAAGGTATTGAAAGGGGGCACAATATATCTTAAAGGTCGCGGTGCAATATACCCTCAACCATAATAATAATAATATGGTCACAATGTATCATTTTTGTGTATTTGGTCGGTTACTTCAGTTGTCCTAAGTTTTTGCGCGGCCATTATAGTCCGCCTTTAATATTTTCATTCCTCGATACTGGTCATTAAAATTTTCAAACTCGTGCTAGGGACTCAGGAGACCCACGCTGTAAATCTCATCCAAACTTTTGGTTCGACAGTTGTTATAGCTCTCAAGGATAAACACATTTAACTTGTCTTTACCTTTCCTATCGCTTAAGGAGGCAAAACTTAGCGAACTTAACAAAACTGAACGAAGCGGTTGTTATAGTCAACGTTTATCATTTATGTGTTTTCGCTCGGTTGCTTCAGTTGTCTTAAGTCTCCGTACAGTCATTTTATTTGGCCCTTAAGCTTCTCATTACTCGATGGAGGTCCTCTAGGAGGAAACCTGTAGGAACTTAGGAGACCCACGCCATAAATCTCATCCAAGCTTTCGGTTTGCCAGTCGTTCTAGTTCTCAAGGATAAACACATAAGGATAAGTTTCCTTTTCTTTCCTCCCGCATAAGTAAACAAAACTGAACGAACTTAACGAAACTAAAAGAAGCGATTCTTATAGTTGAAGTTCATAATTTTTATGTTTTCGCTCGATTGCTTCAGTTGCCTTATGTTTCCGTACTGCTATTCTATTTGGACCTTAAGCTTCTCATTGCTTCCTTAATAGAGGTCCTTAGAGTCCTTAAAACCTGTGCTAGGAGCTTAGGAGACCTACACCCTAAATCAGAAGCAGAACGATACAAGTTTTCTGGTTGAGCTCATTAAACTTCTCATTTTCTTCAATATCTCAATTTGCAAAGTGTTGTTAAACCCACATATAACCAATGGCTGATCGTAGCGTAGAGACCAAAGGTCTACAAAACCCAGAGTTAACAAAAAACTGCTAAGAAACCAAATTCGTGAACACACATGTGTATGCACACACAGGAAAGACAATCGTCAAAACAAAATTAACACCCTATTATACAACGTCGTGGGAAATGCAAGCAAGCAATTGACTGGTCACGACGCGACGCATCGGAGAGTATCACGACACATACTCGGCAAAGGGCAGAAAGTATTGGTGTGAAATATGAACCGAAATAGGTCTCCCAACAGTCTTTTGCGATAAATGTGTTTGGTTTAGCAGCGGCAGCAGTTCGTCGGTTGTTTGTTTAGGCTCGCATGCAATTCTGATTTTTTTTCTTTATCTGCCTACGGTGACTGATATGAAATTGGAACTTGTTTGGATTCGGTTGGAGTTTTCAGTTCTGAATTTGTTGTTTTATGGTCCGTTCAGTGCTATTTGAAGTTCGGATAAGCGGAAATCAAATTGCTTCTTATCAAACGACAACCTGCAGATAAGTGCGCTCCTAGGCCATGAGACAGTCGGTAGATATGAAATTCGAACCTGATGACAGAAAATTGATGACTAATCGAAGTGGAATAGAGGCTATTTTAACTCCATTTTCTGTACCATTCAGCGCAACGATGCATAAATTACTGGAGATTGTACATGTATTTTTGAAGCTAAGGAATCAATTAAATGTAATTTTCTATCGCTTACACTTGACTCATCATGTTATTACCATGAACAATCTTAATCGGAACAGTACAAACACTTTATTGGGGCAATAGAGATTTTATTGATGTATTCTGCACTCTGTGGTAGGTAGGTTCGTTTTGCTGTTTTGGTAGACTCAATAGGCGCTGTAATTACTGGCTCACACACTTGCCTTGAAGGTAAGACGATGACTGACTTCATGCAAGATTATGAATGCACACGAGACAGTAGAGAGTTGGATTAGTGAGGAAATTAACTTACTTATGTATGTATAACAGTGGATCGGAGAGCATGTATATTCATGCTATCCAGAATGTATTGCCAGTACCAGTACACTACAGGTACTGACGGGCGCCATTTTGTACGGCTGAATTCAAGTAGCCGATTGCAGAAGTGTGTTAGAAGGGAGCGAAAAGAATTCTCGATCCAACCAGCGACTGGATTGCGCAGTTGGTGAAGTGCCTGCACCAAGTTAGAGAGGTCTCATGTTCGAATCCCAGTGAAATCGAATGTGGTCTAGTCACCATTTGCCGTTGGGATCAAATTAACGGCACTGGAGTAGGTTGCTACCTGGCAGCAACCTTTTTTGTATTGTTCTCAAAACCTTTGAGAACGTAATCAATGCTTATATTCGCAGTAAGCTTTCGACTAACACAATCTCCACAGCGCAACATGCCTACATTGAAGGCAGAGGTGTGGAGACCGCACTTCACAACGTGGTTAATGTGATTGAAAGTACTCTCAAAGCCAAAGAGTACGCACTCGCAGCCTTTTTGGATATTGAAGGAGCTTTCAATAATGCGGAAACGAGATCGATTAAGTCAGCCCTCGAGAAGGCCAATATTGAGCAGTCAATAACATCAACCGTTGTTAGCCTGCTCAGTAAAAGCATAATCTACGCAAACATGGGTGACAAGCTCGTTAAAGCCATTGCCTCTAGAGGCACACCGCAGGGAGGCGTAATTTCACCCCTGCTTTGGGTTGTTGTCATAAACGAAGTCTTAGAAGAGCTCAAATACTCGGGAGTGAAGGTAGTTGCTTATGCAGACGACGTAGTGTTGATAGCAAGAGGCAAATTCCTCCCGACCATAAGTGAAGTACTTGAGGGCGCTATAAGAATTCTAGGTAGGTGGGCAAAAAACTGCGGACTGGGTGTTAGCCCAAGTAAGACCGAATTGGTACTTTTCTCCAATAAAAGAGTCATTCCGCAATTTAGGCTTCCAGCTATTCAAGGATCCACACTGACGTTATCCGACAGTGCTAGATACCTAGGTATCATTCTTGACAAAAAGTCATTGAAAGGGTCAAAAAAGCAACATGCGCTTTTTATATCTGCGCCAAAATTGTCGGTAAAAAATTGGGACCAAACCCCAAGACCATCCTATGGATGTATACCGCCATTGTCAGACCCATCCTTACGTATGGCGGCGTAGTCTGGTGGCAGGCAGCATTGAAAGCCATTAATCTTAAGGCATTGACGAGAATACAGAGACTTGTGTGTATGGGAGTTACTGGAACAATCAGCTCTACCCCAACAGCTGGACTGGAAACATTCCTATACATGCTACCGCTTGACCTTCATATGTAGGGAATCGCCGCTAAAAGTGCTCTGAGAATCAGTCAATCTTGCAACTGGCGCTCAGGTTCCACTGGACATACAAGTATTCTTAACAGACTTGCAGTATCAGAAGTCGAGAGCGACTATAGGCTCCCATACCTTCACTTCGAGAGACCCTTCAATTGCCAATACACCAACAGAGAGGAGTGGGCGTCCAATGAACCCATCAACAACTCGACAATAAATTTTTTCTTCCAAGACTTACAGGAAATTTCAAATAAACCTCTAAGATCTCTTTGCAGGTTCATAAGGAAATCGGGATAGCTCTGGCACAACGAAGGACTATGATTGCGACAAGGGCATCACAATGTGTCCCTAAGGACCTAAGTGAGGCGTGGCTTGTGACGGTCTACCCACTTACCTACCTACATACCTACCTGGCAGTAGTTTTGTAGATGATAAATATGCAAACATCGATTTATGTGCAAATTCCGAGATATCAAAGCTATAACATTTCAAAATTTCACACTTTCGCACATAAATTTCATGCTGAGATCGACAACTCAACACGAGTCTCAGTGGCATCCCTCGCATTAATCTCAACCCCTAAATAAAACAAAATACACACAGCAGGCATGGGCAGCACTGAGGTATGACGCAAGGCTTTTTCTTGTTTGGAAGATGGAAGAAGATTTGGAAACTATACGCGTATGTGTACGGATGTTTATTTGTATGTATGTATGATGTAATGAATAGTTGATTTGGATTGAATTTCGAAGAAAATTCAACTGAAATAGTTTGAATTCGTTGTCAGGTACCCAGAAATGCTTCTACCAAAAATGATTTATGCGCGGAAACCTTGTGATGACAACCCACAGTTGCATATTTTATTTTTTTGCTATGGCCTCAAACTGTTGAACCGCAGTAAAAAACTAGTCAAACCATTGACACTTAACGCATGTTGATAGGAGGTACATTCAATTAACAACCTCATTTTAAGACAACGCAGTCGTGATTCAACAGTTTTTGGGACTCTTACTCGAAACATTTGAGTTCCATTTAAATTAGAATGGTTGGACGACCGAAATGTTCCTTTCCAATAATTTGCATGATTATCAATCAGACAGAGTAGGGGGAATAAAAGAAACAGCCCGATGATTGTTTTCTATGTTATCTTGGAGCAGACATCACATATCAATGGAAATCGGGGCGTACTCTTGCTCCTCGTCCCAAGGGCCAATTAGAATATAAATCCTCCCCTCGTTGTTAAGGAAGTTTCTGCTCTAAATAGCACCTATTGCCACCGTGGTCGACTGAAAAGAACACAAAATCCATCCAAACTAATGATGATATCCAACAGAATGCGACTGAGTATTCATCAATTTTTTGTCCCCCCATTTCACAAAAGATTCTCTTCATTATCACTTCTCTACTCAGGAATGCGTGCGCAAACACAACACTGAGTCGCACTTTAAATATTTATTTTCCACCAGTAACACACACCGGCGACAGCACAACTCCCCAGAGAGACATCCCTTCTAACCTATTTCTCGAGAGCACCTCAACTTTGCATAAATTAATATTTCTGTTTTGCCGGCAAGCACTGGATTTCTAGAAACTTCTATTCCACAACTTCCCCACATTCGCAAACATTGAACGGCGAATGTGTGCTGGGCTTCCTCTTGGCAACACTTCCTGCGATTACATAAAAGAATACCCACAAGTCTGACATTTTGCCTAACGTATCCAAAGCCCCCACACCGCAAGCACGCACACCCAGAGAGACACCCAGAGCCGCAGCAGTGTGTGTGGCTGGCGCTGTCAGTTGGGGATGCTGCACAGAGCGCACACAACTCTGCCGCCACCCAGCTGACTTCGAGTGTGTGTGTGTATGGGGTTCATGTTTTCAAATTCACCTCACACACACAAAATGAAGCATGTGTTTTTTTCTTTTTCACTCCACAAACACGCACAGACGTTCGTCAATAGCACCCGGCAATATAACCCCAAAAATGGGCACCGACTGGCCACTTTTAGCAGTCGCCATGGGATCTGCACTTTCGGTTTGTTGTTTTTGTCCATGAGTGAGAAGTGTCAGAAAATTTCGAAATCAAGGCCTACCACAAGAAATGTCAGGAAACGAAAGTGGAGGAGAGCTTTTTCCATTGATGACAGCGGTCCTATCTACCGGTTCACCAACGCGCAGACAACTGCTCGGTGGAAAATCAATAGAAAGCCCCAGACTCCATCACTCTCGGCAGCCCCAAGGATGAGAAACCGATTTTTTTGCATTTTCGACTTACCTTCGAATTTTCCTCAAGTCAGCGTTCTTGTTGTCCGGATTGGGGGCGAACCAGATCTCCAGCAACTTCTCCACTCCCTCGAAATAATGCATCGAGTTATTGTTTATTACTTCATTGGCTGCCATCACGCGAGTTTTTCAGATATTCCCACCGATTGTACAGGATTTTCCTGGCTAGGGAGGAGCACTACAAATATCTTTCAGCTGGTCGCACACACGCACACGAAATGTCGCGCAGAGAAAACTAGGAAGTTGTTGTTTTTTTTTTCCTTCAAAAAGTAAGCAAACTAAGCGAACTAAATGAAAACGACTGGGGGAGACAGGACGGAACGAGCCAACTCCTTGTCCCAACGTTAATTTCGAAACGGCAGAGGGGGTGGAAAAAACTAAAAAGGAAACCAAAAAGAAAACAAAAAGGAACAAGTTGAGGTCTTCAGCTTGAATCGCTGCTGCTGTGGATTCTCTTTGACTTGGTCTGTCTCGAACACAGATGCACTGCCTGGGGGCTTTGCAAAAATTAATTAGGTTTCTGTTTCTTTCCTATTTGAGGGGACACTTTATTTTTTCTTGTTTTTTTTTGCTGCTTTGGACAGCTACACAAAATTGGCCGCGAGAGAGAGGACACTCTCGAATGTTGGAAGAGGGGACGACAACCGCTAGCTGAGATCGCTCAACAATAACTGAAGAAGCTGCTTCGATTCGATTCGAATTCCTCCTCTCCACTTGTCGAAAGAGAACACTTTTTTTTTCGTTCGTTCTTTTAAATTTAGCAAGTGTATGAGGCGGCGAAGCAATTTATCGCCGCTAGGTGGTCTGGTGGTGGAGCGTGGTGGAGCAGTGACAGGGATGACACTTTGTGGTGGCGCTGTCAGTTCGATGTGTGGGGAGTTTGTTCTGGTTTTTCGTTGAAAGTTGAACAATATTGTGAAATTTCAAATTCTTGAATATGATGCGTCGGGCTTCAATCTTCTTATTCAGAGTGATTCAATTGCATAAATAGTGAACACATTTTCTTAGACATCGTGTAGTTGCTTCTAGCTGCATTTTGTACTTCCTCTGATCGGCGAATCAAATCTTTTTTCGAACTTGTACCTGAAGACATGGATGGATGGATTTTGTAAGGCTTCAGTATGGAGTGGAAACGAACAAACAACAGTTTTGGCGAAACTGTGGTAGAATTTTGGTTCAAAAAATCAGTCACATTCAAGACGAATCTTAAACGACTGGATGGCGCAGTTGGTTAAGTGGCTGCCCCAAGTTCGAGGGGTCCCAGGTTCGAATCCAAGTGAAATCGAATCTGGACCAGTCACCATTTGCCGTTGGGATCAAATTAACGACACTGGTGTAGGTTGCTACCTGGCAGTACACTGGACCAGTTTTGAGTCCAGTTTTTGAGAATAAGACTACCGTATTGGGCCCCTATTCGTAAATCTTCTTTTATTCTGGGAAACACGCTGAATTGTTCCACTGTTCTTCTTAGATCCTTAGAATATATATGCCGGAGGCTTCATATCTTTTTAAGCAGTTACTCCCGTTATGAAATTTGTTGCAGGAGCACGAATGACTTTGGGCCAACCAATTACTCGTAGCCAGGAGGGCTACCGGAATTTTTCCACAGTTAGAGAGGGATACAGGATGTAAAGGATAGGATAGAGATTATTAAAAGACAATCATGCCGATTATGGAGAACGGCGGATTAACTGCTGAGGGAGCTCATCGAATTCGCATCCGCAGTTCAACCCTATTATAGAAACCGACGGATGAACCACATTATCGGTCCGCAAAACCGTTTTTGCCGTTTTTTGTTTTCTGTCAATTTGAAAATTTTCATCTTTAAATTGTTCTGAATAATAGTTATCTAAAGTGTGAAATAAAGTATATTATGGATAGAATTGGCTTTTTTGTGGATTTGGAAGGAGAAGAAAATGATTCCCCAGAAATTCGTTGAAAAATAAGAAGTAGGGCGAAGGATATTTTATCGATACTCGACGACCAATAAGTTTTTTTTAGATATGTGATCATAAGCAGCGGATTAGGGGTATAGGCGTAAGATATCCTGGTGCCTGGATGCTTTTATTTGGGGCAATAACGATGCTTTTTTTATTTTAAATCTTTGTATGTCACGGCAGACGGAAATATGCGATTGTTTAAAGTTCACTTTCTCGATTGCGTTTTCAATAATACGAAAACCAGCGGATGCGAAAATATTCTCTCCGCAGTCAGTCCGCCGTTTTCCATAATCGGCATGAATAACTTTATTATCTAAGGTCCCCTTCAACTATCGGGCTGGTCTAAAGAGAGAGTTGTCTTTACTGCGTTGTTACTTATGACTGAAGTCGAAGTCTTTGCAGACTTGAGCGTTGGAGTCTATTCGCTTCATCATCGCTTAAAGTCATCTGAGACGGAGAACTTGAATTTGTCTAAGCAGGCCAATACCGCTATAGCCAACACAGAAAGAAAAGAGACCTTATTTCTTAAATCCCTTCTAGGTCCGTTATGTCCTTCAGATGTGGGTATTATTATTATTATGGTTGAGGGTATATTGCACCGCGACCTTTAGGATCTATTGTTTCCCCTTTCAATACCTTAGCACAATTACGAGTTCCCCTCAAATACAGTTCTTTTCAGAGTTGTATTGAGGGTAATGAACATTTGCGCATAGGTGAAGAAATCTGTTCTAGAGTATTCTCTCGAAGCCAGTATCCTTCAGAATGAGAGATGGTTCTAGTGATTGCATTTCTTCTTCTGATAGTAAGTACTTGGCCAGACTTCTTTTTCTTTTGTGGACTGGTGCCTCACAAAATCCCAATATATGTTCTGGAATTTCATTAAATTCTCCACAAAATCTGCCATCAGATGAGGGTAATGCAAATGGCAAACGTATGCAAGCGATGGTATGCAGATTCGATGGAGGCAAGCATTCTTCATTGTCATTCTATAAAGACGAACGACTTCAATAGACATTTGTGATGTTTTGGAGAATAATATTCTTGGGCCTAACTTCTACAGCAACCACTCGTGTTGTGCGTGTTATTGAGGGGATCTACTGTTTTATTATGACTCCAAAGGACGAAGGTTGAGATGCTGATGATATATTCTCTGAATATTGCCAGTGCTGCAGTGAAAATGAATGTTCTTGTGTCCGGGATCGAATCATAAACCTTTAGCAAAGAAATCTAACGGTTTACCCACTACGCCCACTACGCCCCGGGTTCGACGTTTTTTTTTTTTGGAAAACATGTATAAGTCGTATTGCGAAATAGAAGTGCTGAAGCTTCTCTTGCCAACCGCAGTTCTTTGGGCTGTTCAAAGGACGGTTGAGTAAGAGAGCATGCTCTTGAAAGGTCAAGCTTATAACAATAATGGCGGCGCTACAATCCGAGGTGGACCTGGGCCTAGCTTCTCAGCAACCACTTGTGTTGTACGTGCTATTGTTCTCTCGCGAGTGGAGGGGATCTACAGTTTAATGCCGACTCCGCACGACGATTTTGAGAAGCTTTTTCTAAACAGTTAGGGCATTGTTAGTAACTCGAAGGAGGTGGAGCCGTGAACAAAATGTTAGGTGTTTTTTTCGAGAGTAGGAGTCGACTACTACGCCACCGCGACCACAGATCAAACTTACTCTTTACAAAACATTGACTACCTCAGTTCGGGTCTACGACGCATAGACATGTTCTATATGAAAGCGGACTAAGATTTGTCGTTTCGTGAGAAACGCCTAATGTCGCTAGTCTACAGCGCCTTGATAACTAGACTCCAACCCGAACATTCTTCTACTCCACGCTTGTGGGACAACGCAACAGAGGACATTAACGATTAAGGTGGCGCACAACGTAGGGAGGAACCCGAACCTTTTTTTTTTTCGGAGGATTTTTAAACTCTATTGGAGCAACCTACTCCAGTTACGTTAATTTGATCCCAACGGCAAATGGTGACTGGACCAGATTAGATTTCACTGGGATTCGAACCTGGGACCCCTCGAACTTGGGGCAGGCACTTAACCAACTGCACCGTCCAGTTGAACCGGAACCTACTTAGCTAATGAAAGACTATGCTAGCTGGAGACTCTTGTTGGTTAAGGTCCAGGTCCAGCTCGGACTGCAACGCCACAAGAAGTCACTGAAGCTTAGCCGGACGGCAGATTGCGAATTTTTAAAATAAATGTTGTCGTAAATCTTTTAATGAGTGCATATGAACATTGATGCTTCTATTCGTTCTTCTCAAGAAGAATCCTAGATCATGGAAAGCTTTGAATGATCTTCCTAGTGTTGTTCCTATAATGGACTTATGCAAAAGATCTTATGAAGTACAATAAAACAAACGAAATTCCTCAAAACCGTATACCCAAATACGCAACACGTATTCCTTTATTGAAATATCTCTTCATTTCTCTTCGTCTTCTATCTACATAAAGTTTATTCTCTCTACACCAGCTTAGCAGATAACTTCTAGAATTGGACAAAATGAAAGCTCATAGCTTTGCTCAGTACACTCTAATTGGAAAATGGCGGAACCCAGCCGCCAAATTGCTTTTCCAACTCTTCAGCCACAGCAAGACAAAGTCTATCACAATTTTTACCAGCCACAACTTGTACACCCAGCGGTAAGCCCTTGGAATCCAATCCCATTGGAACCTACAACAAAAGAGATGTCTTCTCAATCTGAAATCCATCAAGGAAAGGACGTTCTCACCTGTGTGGCTGGAACTCGCAGCACGTTGAAAATACTGAAGTAGCTGAAATCCATGATTTTGATTAGTGGATAATAGTGGAATGGTGCAGTCCTGGGCGAGCTGGGGTAGAACAAGACTCCGTCGTCACCAAGAAGTTCGGCCAATGCTTGACTACATTTCTCTGTGGCTTCTTCCATGAGTTCAGCTTTCTCACTTGGCAGGATTCCATCGATGAGTGAGTATATCGCAGCCATGGTAAATTCACTGCGTCCCATGATTTTCTTGAATAATTCCACAAATGGATTCAATTCTGCTCCGTTGCCAAGGAGGAGATTGAAATTGGCAGGCTCTCGAGTCATCCAGTAGCGCCAAAGTTTGCCACTCATTTCGGTACCAGGCAGACTAGCGACTTTTACATTTTCACCTGTCAAATTCGTGAAGTAACTGGTTACTCTGAAAGAGGAAGGAAAAGAAATTTTGTTAGATTACAAGAATATTTCAAGAGTAGGCTGCGATATGTTTAAAAGTGGGAGTCAAACACACAAATCAGTCACGTGTGATTAATAATTGATGAAGTAATAGTTAAATACGAACAATCTTTGGAGGTTATGAGGTGATTTGATCGCTGACTTCAGTTGTGTTCTGTTCTATTTCCAACGGAATTTGTTTTTTCCTTTGAACGTAACCCGGACTCCATCTGGAAGTGCTATGTGCTCAATTCAGGTTTGAGGACGATCAGCTGTTACTGGATTCTGCTGTCAAGAATTTCGCGTTGAAGTAGCAACGTTAAAAAAGCCCTTACTCCACGATGTACATTGGCAGTCAACTGTCAGAATCTCCAACAAACATGACGACCTATTCTCTTGTTATTACAAGAAAAAGAACGACACCCTAGTGGCCTTGAACCAGGTAACCCCACGATACTGACGCCATAGCTGAACCCCCTACGCCACGATGCCCCTCTACAGTTGACTTACGGAGCCCAATCTCCACCAAATAGATAAGTTTAAACTGAAGGTTTTTAAAGCTGCATTCTTGATCTGGTGTGGTAGTCAATAGCAAAAATGACTTTAAGCAGCTTGCAGGAAGGACATACAATCAATGCCAACGACGCCAAGATCGTTCTACAAGATCAAAGTGCTTAGCTGGGTGCGGAGATCCCATTGTAAAAGTCATCGGAAAAACAGTGTCAGTAAGCAGTCCGTATCGTATCTCATCTCATCTCATCATCTCATTTTCAGTGACCCGCATGTTCCACTAAAGGGGTCGTGGGGGCAATCCATGCACGAGAGATCTCCAGGCCACTCGATTCTCCGCTATCGACTCTAACTCACCAGGAGCTATGCCCAAGCGCAACCAGACGAGTGTTTGGACTTGGTCCAACTATCTCGTCCTGGGTCTGCCAAGCGGTCGCCTACCTGATGGAATCGCATTCAAGGCACACCTCGGAAGTCATGTTGATGGGGACATTCGTGTCACGTGACTAAACCAACGAAGTACAGCCCTTTTCGTATGAAGAAGCAACTGCCCAACGTTGAGTTCTTCGCGCACTGCCATGTTTCTCACCCTATCCCGCAGACCGTATGTGGTTCTCAATCCACAACATCTCGGAAGAAAACCTGGCACTCCACTGATCAATCAATTGCTAACCAGATTCATCGCACTGGAGTCAGTTCACGTCGGAACTTTGCGAGGAGCCAACGTCGACTCGGTTTATTCCCCCACAAGGTTAGCAGACGGATATGGAATACGTCAAGTCATGAGAGCCGTGCAAACGGAAATGTATTGTGCTGAAGCAAGAGAAAAGAGAGTTTGAGGTCATTTCTGAAGAAGAGTACTAAGGAGACAACAAAATTACCTCTCTTCAGTGAAGTCGCTGAGTGATTCATCCTGTCTGAACGAATTTTTTCCAAATTTTCCTGGAAAATTTGGAAAGACCATAGTTCCCCCTCACGAATTCATGAGTGAAATAAACACATGAGCGCGAAATAACATGATCTGTCATGCTCATGCATAGCTGACAGCAGCCATATGCAAAGGCACGCATTTGGCAATACAAATATCCACTGGTCTGTGCCATTAGATTCACTTCCTCCGTACAAAGGTAAAGTTACAATTTTCGCGCAAAAAATTAGAATAAAAGAATCGCCCTGAAATGCTTTGCCAATGTTCCACGGGGATTTGTTTTTTTTGTTGTCTTTCTACGATAAGCATGCGACCGCACCGCTGGGATTTGGTTGAGGTGTAATATTTCTTTCCATGGCTCAGCCTTTTTCTGTTTAAGTTCACATTACTTTTAACGATGTTTGTTTTCACGTAATTCGATGAGATGAAAAATGTGCAGAGTTAAGGAAATATGAGCAATAAATCCTGAACTTTTTTCGACTTTTTCCCAGTTCAAACTTCCACAAAAAAGTGAAATTATTCTGAGATGAGCATTAAAATGCATGAGCTGCCGATTTGAAAGCAACCATCAATAGCACGCATAGATAAGTGTATACGTTACTCCAAATATGACCAATCGTTTGCGTGGAGTTGATTGATTGGATACGCAACTGCACACATACGAGTACTCGCGAAATCATTCAGTCACGAGCTGCGATTAGCAATTTGGGACGGAAATTAGATAATCTTGGAGCTCACTGACGTTTCGTTTTTATTTATGGGGAAATATAAATAATTCAAGTCAAATATGAATAGTTTTACTTGGATGATTATGTTGTGGTTGTTCTTGTTGGAGCCAAGGCAGGAAGACGGATGTCGATACGACAGCAGATTAGAGTAAGGCCACAACAGGTTTACGTCGGAAAGTTACAATTTCAATTGACCATTAGGCCCCTTGCCCATCGAGTCTTTCTGAAGCCCTCGGAGAGTCCAACCCTGCCAGGAGATACAATCGAAGAACAGTGGCAACGTTGTCAAAACGCCATCAGAGAAGCTGCTTCTGGTGTGCTGGCTTTTAAAAAATCACCCAGCAAAAAAACTCTAGCTTGACGAGTGCAGGCAAGACCATTCTACGAAGCAAAAATCATATGAGGCGACGCTGAGTAAGATTAAGAGAAAGAGATCGGTTCTTGAGTTGTACGAACTTGAAAGGAAGCTGGTGCTAGCATCTTAGGAGAAAAAAGAGCATAAGAAGAGTGTGATCGCGGAGATGGAGAGGTTATGGCAGGAATGGTGTCCGAAAGTTGAATAGTTAAAACAACTATCCAAGATGCATAAACTTTGGACAGAGACCTTTCGAGATCCTGGAAGGAAAACTTGTGGCAGAGCGACTCTACTCTTCTTTTTTTTTCTTCTTCTGATGGCTCTACAGCCCGGAGTGGACCTGGGCCTCAGCCAAATAAGCCTCTCCTGCTGGGACCATGGCTCTCAAATAAACTTCGTCTACCATGGCTCTCAAATAAACAGAGCGAATACCATCTGTGCCAAGATTAAACGCAAAATAAGTCTTGCCAATCGCTGTTTCTTTGGACTCATAGTGCAGCCATTTTTGAAGCAGCGTACGTAGATTCCTTGCTAAACACGTGTGGCTCTACAGCCCCTACAGTTCGTGGTTAAATCTTTTTCTCCAATTGCCATCATCGCTACCAGAATCAACTGTACGTGGTTACCTAAGAGAGGAGCAACAATTCCCACTCCACTATTTTTAGTGATCGGTACCAGAATGGTACCAACGGAGCCCTATGGTTTAACTCCTCTCTGTCGTTAAATTTAACCTCTTCACTAAATGTTCGTCGGCGGCCATCAAATAGTCGAATTCATAACCAAAGTGGCCTTCTTCTTAGAGTTCCTCTCCGTTACGGAAGTTGGCAATCATCGTGTTAAGTGTTTCTGTTATTTTTACTCCTCTATTTCTGTTGCTGATAAATTGAGCCACTCTCGTAGGTTGGACAATCTTTGTCTTCCTCTACCTTTTCTTCTTCTATTCTACCCTACAGGACGGCTCAAAGTGAGTTGTATTTTTCATTCCATAAAATATGAGCCAAATATTCCGGTCTCCTCCTTTTAACGGTAATCACAAGATCTTTCTTTAGGTTTATGCGCCTCAGTGCTTCTTCATTTGTTACTCTGTCGGTCCAAGAAATACGAAGAATTGGCCTGACATTTTTATTACCTGCCGCGCAACTATGTAATGTGTCCAAATCTTCGTTTTTCCCTTCACGCTCAAATTACAACACACTTTACTCACTTGAACATCACTGACTGCATTTCCCGACCAACCGGGCTACAATTTGGCATGCCATTGCTCGGAATGTAGAAGTACCTCAACTTCGTGACATCAACCTTCTCGTCAAGCTTCAGATCGGTAGCCTTTTCCGGGTCTGCAATAACCTACAAAAATCGAATGTGAAACCTTCATTTCCATGCACATCTTCAATTCGCTCACCTTGAAAATTGGCATTAAATCAATTGCATATCGCGACATTGGCCCGGCCACAACCATGGTTTCGGTTTCCTTTCCCGTTCTGAATGTGCATCCCTTTGTATTCACCGCGCCGACAGTTGGCTTGTGTCCAAACACACCGCAATTGAATGCAGGAATACGAATCGATCCGCCGATGTCGGTACCTGACCGTAATTCAGTGAGAAACATTCACCCAATCAATAGTCAGCAGCTTACCTAAACCAAAACCAGTTGCGCATGCAGCGATTAGTGTGGCCTCCCCACCAGATGACCCGCCGGCTGACCTCCTCGTGTCGTAGGCATTGTTTGTCTGCCCGATCAGGGAGTTTCGACTTTCGATCCACTTATTCACTTCCGGCACATTCGATGTTGCGATGATTATCGCACCGGCTTCCTTCATCAAACGCACACACTCGGCGTCGTTCAGTGATCTTTCATTCCGACGTGACACCAGTCCAAGTGTCATGAGCTTTCCCTTGACCGAGGTGCTGTCTTTCGTGGTGAATGGCACTCCCAGGAATGGTTTCTTCTCGAAATCTTTTTCTGACACCACCCCATTGGCAATGGACTGATCGATTTCTGTAGCTTCACCCAGTGCCTCTAGAAATGGCCCATCAACAACTGCATTCAGCACTGGATTCACCTCCTTTAAGCGGTCAATGTATGCCTTGACGACATCGTGCGATTTAAGCTTTTTCTCGCGTATCAGTTGAGCCAATTCGACGGCACTTTTTGAGCAGATCTTTTGATCAGCCCCCAGAGGAGGACAGCGCTTTTTCTCACCCCAATACCATCCCAGGCCGAACTCCAGAGCCGTATCCAAGAGCAAGTGAAATATGACAAGCAAGCTCTTCAGAAAATTCCTCCAAAAGCCTCCCATTTTCGATGAACTTCGATGTCTACGTGGTCTCTGCAAAGCAAAAGCGAAACGAAAATGTTATGTGGACGTGTGTCGTTCGACTTTGATCGTCACGCGACCGTCTAGCAACGAAATGCTTCTCTTTTCGTGTACGAATGTACTTCGTTAGCAGAACGAATCGAAAGTGACTTACAAATCCTGAACCATTATGCACTCACCTTTCTGGTGACACTTTGATCCGATTGCGATTCTCGTTCCCTTCCGCTTCGACGTTCTCTTTTGCTACTGTGGTGCGAACGATGGTGCCTATGACGACGACTTCCGCGCTCTCCCTCGGACTCTTCGGTTGGGTTATCTTTAATTACGCTCATTGTGCACTTTCTTGACAACAAACACCGTCTGTACGATATGAAATAAGTTTCCAAATGATTGCAAATGTACTTCGTTCGATGATTCGCCGAGGAGTGGACTTCGGACAACCGCCTATTATGGAAATCTATTCACGCTCATTTAGATGCAATAAGTTGAATAGCTTGAATCAAGTTTAAGAAACTAGTAGTGGACAACTCTTGCCGCCCATCCCCACTTTTACTGTTTGTTGTTGTTGCCCATCCGCAGTGAAAGTTATAAAATAAACAATATTTTTGACACAAACAACAAATTGGGGGAATAGGAAGTGTTCAGAGAGTTGGATAAATGGGGAATGTGACGCCATCTGGTTGTGAAATGCAGTGGCGGTTGATAGAATGAATTCCAAGTCGAATGTCTTTTAAATTTAAGCACTTGAATAAAAGAAATTAACTTCTTGATGAATTACAAATCAAGTTTGAGTTTACTGCCGTAAGTTCTGGAAAATTTTGAATAACAAGTCAACTTAAATAAATCTCTGGTATGCCGACATTTTGAAACGACGGATGCCTTAACTTGCGAGGGAAACGAATGAAATGATTTGGAAGAGGGCGTCGAAATAAAACGAAGAAGGACATGAAACAAAAGTTCAATTGAATCCTTTGAGTGCAGAAAAGTCAACCAGCAAAGAAAGTTCCAAGTTTAATGTTAGATTAGTAATCCAATGCATTGCTTAGAGGTGCAAAATTATCTTCTGAGCAAAAGCTGAGACAAAAAGTGCAACAATGTTCCAAGGGTATGGAAAACGCTTGCTCATTTGTCAAAAGCCTAAGGAATTTAGCCTCGCCTTAGATTCCCAAACTCATTTGCAATGACATTCCAGCTGTAAACTGTTTAGACAAAGCCAATCTTGCTTGCTGCTTGCCAATGCTTGCTGCGCAGAGAGTTCAATGCTGCCAAATTCCACTTTGCCCTTTTCCTGTGCTGTGGAGCTTCGATAACGCCATGGGGCAACTCTATTTTCGCACACTTACAGTTCCAGAAGTACTTGAAAATCTTAACTTTAAAACATCCGCTGGCCCGAATGGTATGCCCCCGCGAACTTCTAAAAAGGTGGTCTTCTTAGCTGGCAAAACCACTGCGTAGGCTTTTTAATTTGTTCGACTCTTCTGATGTCTTTTCGAGGGGATGGAAAACAGCATTTGTTCAGTCCGTTTCTAAAAGGGGCGAATCTTCGTCAGGCACCACGCACCGATCCATATTACTAACGCTCTTTCTGTTTAAGGTCTTGAAAACACTGATATACTGTTAGCTTATGAATATCTTGAATGGCGGAGCCTTCTTAATGACCAGCAGTACAGTTTCCAAAGCAGCAGATCCACTGGTGATTTGATGGCATATCTCACCGAAAAAAAGAACCAGTCTTTGTACAATTTATCTCATCACATCTCATTTTCAGTGACCCCCATGTTCCACTAAAGGGGTCGCGGGGGCAATGCAAGCACGAGAGATGTCCAGGCCGCTCGATCCTCCGCCATCGACTCTAACTCATCAGGAGCTATGCCCAAGGGCAACCAGAAGAGTGTTTGGACTTGGTCCAACCATCTCGTCCTGGGTCTGCCAAGCGGTCGCCTACCTGATGGAATCGCATTCAAGGCACGCCTCGGAAGTCGTGATGATGGCGACATTCGTGCCACGTGGCCAAACCATCGATGTACAGCCCTTTCCGTACAAAGAAGCAGCTGCCAAAGGTTGAGTTCATCGCGCACTGCCGTGTTTCTCACCCTATCCCGGCGAGTAATTCCCACAACAGCACGAAGAAAACTCATCTCGGCAGCTTGTATTCGCGATCTTATTCTTTCGATCATTACCCAAATTTAATGAGCATAGGTGAGAGTTGGAAGAAATACTGCGTTAAAAAACGCTGACTTGGCTTTGACACCAAGCTCGGCCTAACTGATTACAGATCGACCAGGCTGTTTCAAAATTGAGCCAGCTTGGCCAATCTTACACGAAAGCTCAGAATTATTCCTCCCATTTCTCGTGAAGAAGACCCGAGATACTTAAACTTCCCCACCTGTTTCAATGGGACTCCACTAACACGTAGAGCGCATTGAACAGGCGTTCTGGAAATAACCATAACCTCGGATTTGTCCACGTTAACCTCCATCCCAGCATCAGCACATACGGCCACAAACGTGTGGTCATGTCTAAAATGTGAGGATGATAAGATGTGAGGATGACTAAGTCATCTGCAAAAAGAAGATGAGATCAACTCTCCCAATGTGAAACATTCCTCGCCTCGACTGTGCTATAACATCCAATCCATATACATATGTACGAGTATATAATGAAAAGCCGTACCATACGAATATGGTGGGCGCCGTGGCGTAGTGGGTAGGTGCGTCGACTCGTACGCTCGATGTTGTCGGTTCGATTTCCGAAAAAAGACCAAACATTTTTTTCACGGCTCCACCTCTTTCGATTCACTGACAATGCTCAAAGACTGTCTAGAAAAAGCTTCTCAATCTCGCCGTTAGGAGTTGGCATTAAACTGTAGGTCCCCTCCACTGGTGAGAGAACAATAGCACGCACAACACGAGTGGTTCCTAAAAAGCTAGGCCCAGGTCCACCTCGGACTATAGCGCCGCCATTATTATTATTATAAGTCCACTATAAATCTAATCTTCACACTGCGGCAGATCCTGGAGAAGACCCAAGAAATGGAGATCGACACACACCACCTATTTGTCGATTTCAAGACCGCGTATGACAGCGTGCATAGAGACGAGCTATACAGCGCCATGTGTAGTATTGACATTCCTGCCAAACTCGTCGGACTGAGCAGGATGACGATGGAGAACTCTCGCTGCTCCATCAAGGTCGGTAACGAACTCACCGAGACGTTCAATGTCAAAAAAGGTTTTAGACAAGGCTACGAGCTGTCATGTGATTTCTTTAACATCGTTCTTGAGAAGATCGTTCAAAACTCACTGGCCAACCCAAGAGGCACGATCTTCCAAAAGTCCGTTCAATTGCTAGCTCACGCGGATGACATTGACGTGATTGGGCGAACACAGCGAGCCGTCAATGATGCGTTTGCTGGCATTGAAACGGTCTGGCGGTAAACGAGGGCTAAACAAAGTATATGCTGTCAGCGAGAAAGGACGCACAACATCGACGACTTGGCCAGAAGGTCACCATAGGAAGCTATAACTTTGAGGTAGTAAAGGACTTCGTCTACCTTGGCTCCGCGGTAAACTCGGAAGACCAAGTTGACTCTTTATAAGACCTTGATCATCCCAGTCCTGCTGTACGGCGCAGAGGCATGGACAATATCCGGATGAACAGTCTCTTGGCCTTTTCGCGAGAAAAGTTCTGCGCGCTATCTTTGGTCCTGTTTGCGTTGATGGCATTTGGAGTAGAATGTGCAACCACGAATTGTATAGGCTGTACAGCGACATGAGTTTAGCCAGGCGTCTACGGCTCCAAAGCCTAAGATGGCTAGGCCATGTAGAGCAACTTAGCTCCAGCTCGAAGAGTCTTCGACTCTGAGCCTGTGAGACAACACAACAGAGGACGTCCAGATACAAGGTTGCGAACACAAGTCGGTTCGATTCCCGAAAAAACACCTAACATTTTTTCACGGCTCCACCTCTTTCGAGTCACTGATAATGCTCAAAGAGTATAACTGTCTAGAAAAAGCTTCTCAATATCGCCGTTCGGAGTTGGCATTAAACTGTAGGTCCCCTCTACTCGTGAAAGAACAATAGCACGCACAACACGAGTGGTTGCTGAGAAGCTAAGCCCAAGTCCACTCCGGACTGTAGCGCCGCCATTATTATATTAGAATTTGCAGTTATTGAAGTTCAGGATGAAAGAGTTTCAACCGCAGTATAAGTACTTCAATCTAAAAGTGCACCGCGACTCCATCAAATCACCTCTTAACTCACCTTCCTTACAATACCCTTGCCTTTGAATGAGGCTTTGAAGTATGATTAGTCGATTGCGAACTGAGAACATTGATGTAGGCTTAATGGAAACCAAGAAAAGCCGCACCCAGCGTCCCAGTTTAACAGAAAAAGCATAAGCAACACCAGGATAACGAAAATACCACACCGAACTTAGTCGGGCGAATCATTTTTAAGCACTTCGCGCTGTTGATGACTTTCGAGAGAAAAAGAAACACAAGCGATGTTTGTTTAAAACTATATACATACATAAATATTTAATGTCACGTTTATATAACAGTTATGAAATAGTGTAGATACAGTTCACTTCATCGTTAACAAATACTCGTAAGATTTAATCGTTCAGTTTTTTTGAATAGCCTATTGAAAGTGAACGATACAAATGTATCTCGATTAAATTACTCATCATTGTGTACAAATCCTAATTGCGTTCAATAAAAACTTTAACTTACATAAAAATTATTATACATACATATAAACAAACAAAGGATACAACATTTACATTTACAGTTACACGCTTCTCGGTGTCCTCTGAGACAGAGTTCAAAAATAAAAACTTATCCATAATAATACACTGTTTCGGTTTGATCACATTTAGTTGGCTTTCTGTTTCATTGTAAAAAAAAATTAACTAAAAAGAAAACGGGACGAAAACAGTTAACTAAATCGAACAGAAAATGGGGGGAGATACAAGACGCGACGAGGCGAGCCCCCGGCGCGGACGTATCCCAGACGAGGTTCGTCGTAAGCTAGCTTAAGTACAAAATAAATAATGGATAAAAAATGATCAAGGATAATAAAATACATATATATAAGATGTTTCTGAATTCATGGATAGGTTCTGAAGAGATTAAGCAAACATTTGGCATGAAATGTGTGGGCGATGCAAAAAAGCAGCAGGAGCAGCATTGGGCTTCGTCTTTATTTTCTTTTCTTTTCTTTTCTTTTTCGTCTTATTTTTGGTATTCAATGTCGATTGAGAGAAAAAAGCGGTTCGAAGAACCAATATCTTGAACAAATCTGATTACAAGCAGTAGACGAATGTCCAGAAGAGCGCATTGAATACAATGAATGCCAGAGGGAAGATGAATCGAGCTCGGCGATCGATCCAGATGGAGATCTCTTGTGGTGTCATTGTGGTCCAGCCGTGGCGACTGGAATCGATGTTGTTGTGACTCTCGTCCATGCTGATCGAGGCACATTTCGACATGTTGTTGTTGGAGCCCTTCTCGACGTCAATGTTCAGATTGCCGTTGGGGAAGTCATCATCGCATTGTGTGGTTATGATTGGGAGAGTCTGTAAGAGAAACAGAAAAAAAGAGAAGTTGGTTACTGATTCAAGAATAATTTGTAAGGATTTCGTTAACTTAATTTAGATTCAAAAACGATGTTCAATCTTCAAATGATTTCAGGGGACAAGGATCAAGAACTGTCCCTTTGGGCTTTTTTTTTCGGAGGATTTTTGAAGCACTACTGGAGCAATCAGACTCAAAACTGGTCCATTGTACTGCCAGGTAGCAACCTACTCCAGTGCCGTTAGTTTGATCCCAACGGCAAATGGTGACTGGACCAGATTCGATTTCACTGGGATTCGAATTTGGGACCCCTCGAACTTGGGGCAGAAACTTAACCAACTGCGCCATCCAGTCGTGGTGCTCCGTATAGTCCGTGTCTACGATTGCCAAATCATTTGAAACCTTCACCAGATTTCAAATACAAGACGATGCGCTGTCATGTGACTTGTTCAATCTTGTTCTGGAGCAGATAATGCGAAAGAGAGGGAAGGGAACGCCAACCCACTTCGTTTGATGCATAGACGACTCTATAATTGATGGCGGCACAAGAATGGACTTATCAGTTCACCGCAGACCAGATGGCGAATGAATGCTTAAGCAGCAGAAGGGCTTGGGTTCACCTACACACTCGTATGTAATCTCGCACTGAGATAAACCCTGACTAGCGAGGAAGATCGATTAGATTATTTTAAATTAATGCTGACATTAATGTGAGCAAGATTGCTAAGGAGTTGGCTTCAAATTGGACGACGCAATAGTGAAATGAAGCAGAAATCAGTGTATGCACGAGTGGAGTCCTAAAGCAAATCACACAGCAAACATTGCAGCAGGCATTCATCTTTAAAAGTGAATTTCCTTGAGGAGAAAACCGTTCATTTCGTGAAACTAGATCCAAAAAGTGGTGAATCGGTTTAAGAGCAGTGATTTGCTCCCAAAGTCGATCAAAAGAACAGTCGCAAGATGACATTGGATGCTAATTAAAGACAAGATTATGAGTAAAGTGTTAAACTTACATGAACAGTCAAATAGTTGTTGTAGGTGTTCGATCCTCGATTGCTGTTCTCCGAGGTTCCGTCCAAACTTGAGCACGATCTCGACTTCTGCAATCCCATCTCCTTGCGGGCCAGCCGCGGTGTCAGTGTTGACTTCAAAATGTATTTACTGTTGATCTTCTTCAGCTCCACGTTCTTCTTTCGCCGCCAGATGGTGTTCACAAAGGCAAACTCCACCAAGCTTCCGAAGATGAACAGAGTGCAGCCCAAGAACCACACCTCAGAGACCTTGATGTAACTGACCTTGGGGAGGGTCTTTCCCTGTGCTGAAGCTAGCGTGATAAACGTCAACATGGTGCTTGTGCCTAGAAAAACAAGAAAAAAAACGCATCGTAAGCACATCTTTCACAAACTGGGTACACGGGTCGTATGTGGAACATTTTTTTTGCCCCACAAACTCGTGCGTCTTATCTCACCTAACATAATCCGTGGCGCTGACTGATCGGCCTGCAGCCAGAACGAGACCCAGGAAATGGCAACAATCATCATAGATGGCAAGAAGTAATCCATTAGATAGAAGCCCACTTCGCGGGTCAGGTGCACCGTGAAACTCAAGGAGCTATAGTTGCCAGCTGTGGGGAAAAATTAAACAGAAAAACAACTCAGTATATCATATCGGCTGGCATTTTAAGGTGATATCATCATTCTCTAAATTTAGGCAAAATCAGAAATTATTCGCTGTAGTCCAAGCGGTTGGGCGAGAACTCGTGCCCGAATGACGACACACGGTGAATTTCATTGATCGCGCAAAAGATCCCAATCGATGGTGATCAATTTGGACGTTTTTTTTCTTTTTGTTACCTGTTTCACCGAGACAATGGCTCTAATACCACGGCTAGACGTTATCGGTGTCAGTGTGAACCTGAGAGTGATGGATCGGCTGTACATGATCGGGAGATCTGAAGTACAAACACCAAAAGTAGAATTTTTTCGTTAAAAATGACTTTTTGTGTTTTATTTGGAATTGCAACATACGATGTTGATATTTTAAGCATTTCCGTGGTAGAGCACGCACAGATAAGGACTCTGAATTCAGAGTCAAGTTGAAGGTATCGCTGTGAATATCTAGATGAAAGAGATATCTCGAAGGCGACACTTTTAGTGTTAACTTTCCACTGAACTTGTGATTGACATTTGGGAGTGGCACTAAGATATGAATTCATTCTGTTTTTTGACACATGGAATACTGAAAAAATACGGGAGTAGCTGTATGGTTTTGATAGCCTGTTAGAAGGTTCAGAGTGCTTTCTCTGGAAAAATGTGTAAATTTCTGGAAAAGACAAGGTCTGGTAAGGCCATTAAGAGCGAGTCGACACTACATTTCCGACTCGGAGAGTCTTCCAGAGTAGTCCAAAAGGAAAACGCAACAGTGGCGGTGGTGTAAACAATTTGGAAGGAATCATCTTAAAATGGTGATTGCATGAGCGAAAGAAGGCAGAAATGTCGAGAGACATCCTATGATTTTAAAAAAGGTTGGAAAGAGATGGGTTGGATCACCGAAAATAAATGCCTTTCTAACTGTTAGAAAAACATACGCTCCCTCTTCGACATTCCTGCCTTCTTCAGCTCTTGTAAATACAGTCTAAGAGCTCAATTTATTGATGATAAGCATGTGCCTTCATCTTTATGTCAGTTGAACGAAGGATATGTATCTGTTGTTCGTATAGAGAATGTTTTGTAATAATGTGGTACCTCTTAGTTGTTTCTACTAGCCGCATGCGGATGGAAGACAATCGTCTGACTGCTAATGTCAAATATTATTGGGTAGCCATCGAAGGACGAGTTTCAAATTTTTTGTATGTTCTAAAAGAAGTGCCGCAGGGGTCTATACTAGTACCCTTCCTTTACTCATTATACACAAATGAAACCCCTCAAATAATTAAGCACTACTCTACGTCGCACACAGTACGTCGATGACATTGAACTCTATCTCAGCTGTCTTCTGTGAATAACAGTATTTGCCTCAATGTCATAACGTCTAAACTCAGAATAATTCAATATTCCGATTCTACTGATGGCCTTAAAAACGGATGTGTTCGTAGAGATTTGTTTTTTTTTTAAATCACTCAAAATTCCTTTCATTTAAACAATCTGCAAATTTGTTCATCCGTTATTTACGAAGAAGCAGAGGTGACGCACAATTTTGATATCAAGAGACTATTTGTCTGATAGTAGATCTGTAGTCAGCACCCGAAAAAGTTTGTGATGACAATTGGATTAAATTAACAAACAAATGAACGATTGGGGAGCATTCCAAACGGGGATTTTGTGGCCAATTCAACTTAGATAACTGTGAAAAATGTCACAACAAATCTTGTTATAAAGATAAACGCTGACTCGCATTCGGCGGAATTTGTAAACATTTAACACAAAGGAAATTCCACAGCATCTTCTAACTCTCCCCTTAAAATTGCATACAAACACAACCAACAAAATGACTCTCCAATCAAAATTATTCCTTCTGAATTACTTTACCCAGTTTTTTTAAGCGTAGGCTCTATGAAAACAAATTCCCCAAAGTCACGCAAAATTTGGCACTAAGACCTTGGCATTAACCATGCTTCACTGAAGCTTATAAAAAACCTCATGACAAATCCACTCCAAAACAGGTGAATTAAATATCTATTAAAAGATCACAAAATAAATTATTACTTTCTTATCGAAGATTATTTATGGACAATCACGATCCAAAGCCTTCCATCTAGACAAAGCGACTCCATGATCACTTAACCGCCTGATTACATCGGTGATTGTGTCAAAAAAAATAAACCTCTGGAATTTGTTAAAACATAAAATTAGTGATACTTGATTGGTTTTCGCAGATCGTGTGATTAGAATGTGCGAGCACTTGGATAGGGTTCAGGAAATAATTTATGATCTCATTTTTTGACAGGGTCTAATGTGCAGAGAATGAACTGAATGTGTGACAATTGATATGTCAACTTTTGTTGTGTCTCACTGAATGGGGCCTACATGCATTGGAGCGCCATTTTAGAAAATAAGTGAATTCAGCAACGAAAAATATTAAAAAAACATCCGCAGTGTCACTCAAAACATTCACAAAAGAATTAGTCGCCAAAGTTAAAACATCGACTTACCAAAAGCTCCATGCCTAAGATCATTCAAATCGGCGTTCACAACGGTCTCATTGGACCACGCACTCAGCAGAACATATTCAGTCAAGTGTAGATCTGGATCGAAAGTGACTGGAGACTTTGCCTCCCAATGAAGAACCAACTCCGAGGTGTTGTACATCCCTGAAATGAAAAAAAAAACACAATCAGTAATCCGAACCACCAAAAACATCGCGCTCAACTTACAGCTTTCCAAAATTGTTGAACAATACTGTTCATCGAACGGGAACTTCTGCAGATTCATCCAACAGTATAAAGTCGCTTGAATTCTTGATGAAATAATCACAGTGCCATCTGGGGAAATCGAGGTCAAAACATCCTTTTCCGCTGTACCCAAAATACTTGAGTCCCTCTCGTTGGCAAAGAAAATATGCGGCACCCAGAGTGTATCCCTGAGGGACTTCTCGCCCAAAATTGGTTGCTTCCTCTTCGGGGCGACCTCCTTAAACACCAATCGTGGATCCACGAACCTCAATTGAAGCAGCGCATGCATTTTGAATTGCAAATCATGGGCTTCAAGATTTTGCATAAAATAAACATACGCTCGGGTGTATACGTCAACCGGGAGGCGTTCACCCTTGTCATTGAAGGCTGCAAGGAAAGAAACAAAAGAATCAAATACATGTTGTGACCACTTTAAACACTTCAAGAGAATTAACCATATCTCTTGAGTGTCACAACTTAATCCCTGTGTACATTTTGACAATTGACAGTTGTCTCTACGGTAATTTACTTGTCAACATAAAGGTTTAAACAAAAACATTGATTGAATCAAAACCAAACACAGCACCTCTTGACGAGACTTTAATCGCCTGTTGTAAATAACAATTAGATAAGTGTCAATGAAGTGTGCATAGAATTTATTATTATCGCATCTGTCAACTTTACAACTGTAATCTTTATCGACAATCAATGTCATGTTGGCATGTCGATACAGGTCTCTATGAGTTATACTAATTTTTCAAAGATTGTGCGATTTTACTTACTAATTGGCCTTTCCAGGCGATCATAGCGACAAGGCGCCGTTAACCTCTGAATGAGTTGTGTTTGTGACAAGCTGTCTGCTTCGGCCAATGTCGGGCATTCCTCGTCCGATCTGTAATTAGAAATGTTTATGATTGCGCTTAATTATGTGACAATGATTTCAAAAATGTGATTATATGGTTGAAGAGAATCACGTATGTAAGCGGGTGTAGCGTGACATTTAAAATTAACACGGGCTATGACAGATGTCATGCATTTTTGACGCAAGAGACTGTGGAGACCTAATGGACAGCTGCAGAAAATTTAATCCAAATGAACATTTTTTTACACACACGCGTCGCAAATATTGCCAACGGCACAAATGTCACATAAGCCTCAGCAATTGAATGACATTTGAAGTATATTTAGTTGAGTCAATGAATGTGAACAAATTGTTTTAATGAAACATTCTCCTTAACCAAAAAAAGTCGCAGAAGATCCCGATTCTTCACTTCAGACTTGATTAAATCAAAAATCGATTAAATTCATTCCCCTTTCCACCATTTTGCAGTTTAATCTTGACAACTACACAGAAGCTTGCCGTTGACAACTGTCATCAAGTGCAAAAATAATTTGAAACTGTATATTTCCACAAAAAGTCAATACATTCCATTAGAACTCCATTCGAACAAAATTATCTGAATAACCATTAGCACGTGTTTAAATATTTAAACAATTGCGCAGCATCCAGAATGTACTGTTATTGATCCGAATGAGTTAATTCTAAAGCACATTTACAAGTATATACCGTAAACGGGTACGTTCAGTGGTATGTCATACGTGTTCACATTGAATTTGTTCAATCACCTTGTTTTCATCTGTTTCATACTTTTTTCTTTTTTTGCAAGGTATACGAATAAGACGGAGAAAAAGAGTGTAGACGTTTTCTCCCTCATCATTACCGGAAGGCGGCATAAATTAATAAAATAAAAATTGTATTTGCAAGTGGATAGCATGTTAATGACATAAGTGACGTGTACATATTTGACAACGACACACTACTTAAACGTCAATTTAAACGGAACACTTTTGTAACAGCCGTAACTGCAGTTTATTACCGGTCGTATCGTTCTTTTGACAATTTGTTGACACAAGTATTGTCATCTTAGATTCGATGAGCTGTCACCATAAAGTTTATGATTTCAGGGAAAACGGAAATTGAAGATAAGATTCCTACGTTTCTGATAGTTGCGCGACAACTCTACGAGGAGAGAGTTTAACTGCTTAGAAAGAAGAATTGATAGCACGAGCAGCACGTGACAAAGAGGATGGAAGAGTAATATTATGAAACGACCATGCCAAGGCTATAAACCCTAAACAGAACCTTGCACCAATCAACTTCTTCTTCTTCTTCTTAGAGCGCAACAATCCTGGGCCTTACTCAACATGCCTCTCCAGCCAGCACGATCTCTCCCCAGCTGTTTCCAATTTCACACACCAAGCCGGCCGAGGTCTCCCTTGACTTGTGTGCGCCATCTTTTCTCTCGATAAGACCAAGAGACTCTTCATCCGCTTGGGATATTGTGCCTCTCACACTAACCAACTAGAACAGTTAATCTTAAGAAGCTATTGAAAAGGACGAACCAAATAGGTGGGTAATGAGATCATTGTTTGAAGGGTGTTCTACGATCATAAACCGCGCGACCGTTGGAGGGTTAAAATCCTACCATTTGCAGAATACTCTAAGCAAACGACATTAATTTATACATACGTGGTTAATCAATTAAATTTGCCGACGCGATGTTTTGCATTAATTAGGAAGTTCTGCACCAGGCTATTTTCAGAACGAACAGACTAAGAATAGACGTTCCACTGCGAGTCAATCTTGATGCTTTAGATATCTTCCTAATGCGTGCTATGCATATCAATCAATTCATCAAATTATTAAGGTTTTAATTAAATGTTCAACCTTCAAATTTCTATGGTCGCTTAAAAAAAGACGATTCTTCGATTAACTAAAGGAAACAAGTGGGAATTTGCCGAAGTCTGTTGATACAAGCAAACACAATTCAATCCACTGGTTCTAATGACATTTTAGATTGATTAGCGCAATTAATTTCCATCAATTTAACTAATTAGAATATTTGCGGAAGATTTGCGGAACAAACTCAACAGACTGTAGACTGATATAAATGTCAATGAACGTCATACTTAAGGGTCAACTACAATGGGCTTAGAAAAGCTTATACAACTGAAGCAACCGAACAATAACACAAAAATGATACATTGTGATTCTTATAACAGCTTTGCACAGTTTCGGTAAGTTCGTTCAGTTTTGACAACTTAAGAGCCAACCAAATATACCTTTTCAAACTGAAAAGAACTGTTATTTCTTCAGTCAAATCGAACTGTAAATGTTTTTGACACTTGTCACAAATCCGAACCACCTCAAGAATTGGAGCAGAAATTTATGTCTTAAACAATAATTGGAGCAAGATTGAACTTCTTGACTCCAAAAAGAATAGAACCACCTCAAAAATGAGCTGCAATATTTTAAGATGCATTCTGAAACGTTTTGCAATCAAACAATGCTCCCTCCTGTCGGATGTGTTTAAAATACTTTAAACTTCCCAAGGGAAGTCAGTTGAAATCGATTATCGAAACAATTAAAAGGAAACTCATGTTCGAAAGGAAGTGACTTTCAAGTCTAACCGAACAACGCTTACTTAAAAACGGTATACCAATGAACACAAACCATGACTCAACCCGGGAAAACAGAAAAAAACCTTAAATAAATAAAAATTTCAACATTTCCCCATCGCCGCCACCCAATTAAAGGTGGTTTCCTAAAACAAAGAAAACACATCCACACACAAACGCGTGTCTCGACGTCACCGTCTGCTTCTTCGAGAAAAGAAGACAGTCTTATCATCGTCAAAACAAGACCAATCTTATCGCTTATTTCCATTCCCTCTAATTAAATCAAGAATTCGTCAGTGTACATTACTTTGAATAGATCTGTCAGAAAGTGAAACGCCGCCATAGATACAGACCAGAACAATTAAGAGGGTTCATCGTGACGCCCGGCGCAGCGTGGCGAGTCAATAAACTTCTCGAAGAAACCGCACACCCACTGGTTGAGGGTAAATTATTACCCAATCAAGAAGAAATTTGAGATTTTTGTTGATTTCACAAATAACGGTAACCAAATAATTATTTACTTCCCTTCCTTTCGAGTGATTCCCGTCGCTCGATGGTTTCTTGCAACAAGTGTGAGCAAAATGCGAGTCTTAAAATAGAATCCGCTCCACATGAAATTTAATTAGCGATGAGTCTTTATTTGTGTATACATTAGCAATTAGGGGAAGCGGAGATAGTCTGATACGATTAAACCTTGTTTGAAGTTAATCCTCTTATCTGTTGAACTGAGGTTTACATTTTTTTTGTGTGTGACAGTCAAAGTCAGGCCAAGATGAGGTGACACATTGAGAAGCGGAAGGAGATGACTAAGGGCAGACGATGATGATTAGTGCTGCATTTGATATGTCTCTTGCGATTGAGATCAAATCAAATGATATGGAGGGCGTTGATTTGTTCGAACATTTGACAAGACATTTTGACGAGTATAATGGTTTTGTGATGATGATGGATAATGGAGAACTGTCAAGTTGCATGATGGCTGATAAAAAACCGAAATTCTCAGACTTTGATGACAGAGGATAGAGTAGATAATGAAGAAAATATGTTTTGGCAGGTCCTCATTTTTGTGCGTTTCTAGTTTTTGCCTAGAGGCCACGTATTTTAACGTCAAATTTATCTGTTGCTTCACAAGTAAAGCCAAATGACAATTAAAGCTAAAGCATCGAATATTCTGTCATCAAGACTTGAGACTTTATGGAGATTAAATGCCAACAAAATTCTGTTAAGATAGTAACCATGGAGAACGCATTGATAACATAGCTCTGGCCCGAAATGTCTTCGACTCTGAGGCCCGAAGTGGCTTCGACTCTGAGGCCCGAAGTGTCTTCGACTCTGAGGCCCGAAGTGTCTTCGACTCTGAGGCCCGAAGTGTCTTCGACTCTGAGGCCCGAAGTATCTTCGACTCTGAGGCCCGAAGTGTCTTCGACTCTGAGGCCCGGAGTGTTTTCGAGTGAGGATTTAAGCCAGTGCAACAGATGCATGTAAAGCATACACAAGGGCACATACAAGTGAAGAAAGACTTCAATCAACATGACGCGTGAAACTGACAACGGCTTCCAAAAGTTCATGCTCTGGAGAGGCTTGTTCATTGAGGCCCAGGCTTACCCCTAAGAAGAAGACATACGATGACCGGGGATCTACGGAAGCGAGTAGACATGCTTGCGAAAAAGGCTTCGTTGATCGCCTTTAGCTCTTACCGTTGCAAAATTTTCTAAGAAAGAAGTAAAAAGAGGAAGCCTTGGAAGAAGAAAATAGACGATGGCTGAATCTAGACATCAACGATCGCGAGCCCATGGCCGGTGTTGAGCAAAACGAGACCATAAACAATGACGACAGTCGCAAGAATTAACCCATTGTAGTGAGAGTCCTTACCGGACCCAGTGGAATAGGCACTCACGTAATGCAACTAATCTATTGTTCGACCTACAATAACCTATGGTGCAATAGCATGGACCAAGAGAACCAATCTGATAAGCGCGAGGGAGACACTGAGTAAAATTCAAAGGAGAACTTGCCTAACTGCGGCCATGGAGGTGCTACTGGAGCTGACTCCTTTGCATCTAGTGGTAGGAGAGTGTGCAAACAAAACAATCATGAGAATGGCAACAAAAGGGATAGGTAAAGACAGGTGCATTACATCGAGACAATTCGACGCACTAGTCAAAAAGCTACCACTCCTGGCCATTCCGAAGGGTGACGTGATTAGGAAATTCAATTTCCAAAAGGAATTTACCAGCAAGCTCAGCACCAAAAGGGACTGGAGCAATGAATCCATGGTCCACAGACTGAGCAGCAACACTGTAAAATGGTATACAGGCGGATTAAGAACTGATGAAGGAACTGGAGTAGGAGTTTTTGGACCCAGGACAAAATACTTCTAATCCATGGGCAAATATGCCAGCAACTTTCAAGCGGAAATTTATGCCATAGACAGATGCGTTCAGATCAATCTTGATAGGAATTATACCAACTGCGACATAGCAATAATGTCGAGCCGCTATTATGGCACTGGACTCCTACACCACCAAATCCAAACTTGTACGGGAATGCTTGCAAAAGGTCAAAGAGTTGAGTAGAAGAAACCGAGTAAATGAATGGATGAAATGGCCGACTCCCTGGCAAGGAAAGAAGCATCAGAACCCTTGTACCATATAATTAGATGGAGAATGTTCTTCAAGAAGTAAAAGTTCCCGTGGAGAATGTTCTCCATCTTATATGCACCCGTCGGACTTTAGTGATCTTTAGACGACTACATTTACTTCTTCGACAATTTCTGCGATCTCACAGAACATTCTCCACCTTCTGGATAAAAATAAGACACTGCACATACATTTTTCTCCTTCTAATGCTCCTAAGGGAAAATTTCCCCTGTTTCATATAAAATATGCGTCTGATCAGGACGCGCAAATGAATGTCTGTTGGTATAAAACGAAAAAAATGCACGATCGTCCAAAATAAACTTGCGGCAAAAGCCGGAAACACAGGACAACAGCTTATGAACGAGCACCATAAAAAAACGCCAACCGGCAGTCATGCAGGGAGAATGATGGAAGAATGAGAGGATATCAACTTTCCGGACTGACCCGCGAGCGGTGCGAATGACACACAGTAAAACAACAAAAATGTAAACGAAAGACTCTTCAAGGGAAACGAGGAATTTGCTTTGATAAGTTTAAAATGAAATTTTATCGATCGATCTGTTTTGTTGAGTCGAAAAAAAAGAAAGACGTAGAATATTCAAGAGTGGGGAGTTAATAGGAATTATGGGCTTCTTAAAAATATCATTGGATTGTGGCATGGAGGGGCTAGATTTGTCATTCATGCGACTCTTAAGGGTTTGTTCGTAGGTTTCATTTTAAGGTTCAGGTTTTTTTTGTCGTTTAATCTGCACATTCTTTGAAATATGAAATACAGTTACATTGACGAGTCGAAACAGTTGTGTCAGTCTGACTGAGTTATAAGGTATGGCGGCTGTTCGATAAGTTAGTGACTTTAAAATTAAATACTTTTTTTTTATATTGCACTCGTGCTCAAGGGTTGGGGTTTTTTTTTCTCATGATTTTTCCTCAATGTCAAATTTGTTAATATCTCTAAGCTTCTTAAAAATATTAGATAATGATCTAATTGAAAGACAGAAATATGTCATATCTCTAAAAGCCTAATTTTTCTGCAAATTGTGCCACAATACATTGTAACTCGTGCTCAAGGGCTTATTACTACTCTCATAATGTTGAAGTAGCACAGCGCGGGGGGGAAGGGATTAGCGAGGGAAACTTGAGAGGTCCGGATGTACATTGATTTCAAAAGCTTTCATGTTTTAATGTTGGGGAAAAACCGAGTTTGGTAAACCATTCCACAGCAGTGAAGTGGGGTCAGAAATTAATCTATAAACTTCACAGTACGGCAGAAAACAGGCTTAAGGATAAACTGATGAGCATTCTTGTTGTTTTTTCTCAAAAATTGAATTTATTTTTTTCAATTTGTCGAACAGTCTAGGATAAGAATAACAACTGAAAACTCTCTAGGATAGGGCTCGTTCAGAAATGCAAGCTTTGCTGGAATAATGCAAAGGTTAGTGTTCAGAAATGCATACCCGATAAAACAAATAATTCTAAGTCGCAATAGAGCAAATTTTACTGCGCAAATCCGAGAAAACCTACGCAAATGTATTGTAAAATTCGAGTTGTCTTGCACTTTACATGTTTTTTTGCTCCTGCTTTGTGGAGAGTTTGCATTTTCGAATGGGCTCTATCCATTCTCTGTTATTATCATCCAGGATATCTCCTCAAAGTTGCTTCATTCTCATGATAGTCTGGAGTGTCTGGGGATAGTTTAACCACTTTTTGAATCTTTGACGCATTTGGAAAAACTCAAAGCAAAGTTTGTGACTTTAAAATTCACAAAAGCCAAGAATATATTAATTATTTTGCTTTTTAAATTCGATACATTAGAATATTCGCAATAGTTTATCAAGTAATCTTATCTCTTTCTAGCCAAAGTCCACCATTTTGACAGTAACCGTTGGCATAGAAACGAAAAATATTCACTTGAGAGGCCGACAAAAAGCCGACGCAATATTCAAATCTCAGTCCACTTGCAGTTCACAATCCTCTCTTTCTGTTAACAGTTAAAATGATGATGTTGGATGAATCAATGACAGTTTATGAAGAATGTAAATGAGTGTCATTGGAAATGGAAGTCAAAGAACTTTCTAGAACCATTTTTGCAAACAAAAAAAAAGAACTGTCAAATGGTTCAAGAAAATTCCACAAAAAATTCATTAAAAACTAAAACTTACACAACGACCGAAACATAATTCGCCACAAAATAAATAACTGTCACAAGGAGAAACTGCATAATGACATTCATACATAGTCTCGCCATAGTTTTGGGTTTGCTTGCCGAAAAATGCAAGATCACTTCACTTTCTTGAAGGAACAATTTCAGTCAAAACCCGGGGGGCTATCGACCACGATTAACAACAAACACTAAATTTACGAACGAAGGCGTTCGTTGTTCTTTTTTATTTGTCACAAACTTTTGGTTGTTTTTTGTTTTCTCTCCTGCACGGGATCTCAAACGAATTTCAGATAAAAAGAAATTTGATGCCTTTCAGATCGAGTGTAGGCATTCAACCGTATGATGCCTTTTGTTAATTGACACAAGAAAAAAAATAAAAGAAACCACGTCAACTCCGAATAAAAACACACGCGAACGATAAAAAAGAGCACACAAATGAAACACGTTACGTTAAGAACTTTCAAGGGTCAACCTTGCACAGTTAGACATGGACTGACAAACGACGGCTAAGACGTCAGTTACGGAGCAAATTCAAAAAACATATGAGTACTGTCTGCACCAAAGAAGCCGTTCGAAGCTTCAGTTATACGTTTTTGTTGGCTCTCTTCCTCTAGTCTCTAGATAATCAACCACTACTAGGCGTACGTTGTGTAGTGGACGGTATTCCTTTTCGCCTTTTGGTCAAGTGAATATTTAAAGAAATGAGACAATTATTTTATGATCACTATCATCGGAGTTAATTATCGCACACGACGGGCGGTGTGCTATCTCGGTTAAGAGTGATCGCGTGAAGTAAAAAATCGAAAGACAATATCAACGCAACAGAGAGAGAGAGAGAGAGGGAGAAAATGAGGAGGAAGAAAAAAAAGGCAAAAGCAAAGAAAAAACAAGCTGATTCGATGGGGGTGGGCGAAGGCGTAAAGAGGAGCTTCGAAGAAGTGTGGCGGGTTCTGCCAATCAAATGTGACGTCACACATCATCTGACGTTTGAGGTTAAGGAGATAAAAAATCTTGACTTTGCTTTCGGATGACAGCTGTTTCAGTAATCACCAACCCGTCACATTATCTACACAAAGCGGTTGGTTGGCTTTGGCTTGACCTTTATCGCCTGAATGTTGGAGACGTTATTAAGGAGCACAAATTAGGGCTGAGTTATTTTGGCATATGGAAGTGCTGACTTATTGCATTCGATTCACACGAACGTATCGCTGTATTCTGGTTTCGAACAATCAACTTGACTCGATAAGAATGAACTCTTTGCTTGTATTTTTGGCACAACGATAGAGGTGTTTCGAGTCAGTTTGATGCAGAACGCTTGATGTTGATCTGACAGAGTGACATTTTTTGCGTTTGAACACGTGCGCTTCAACGATTTGAGACTGTTGCATGGTCAACGGACGTATTTTGGGGTGTTAAAAGGAAAATGTCAATAAGCTTGATTTATTTGCTTCTTAAACGGTATCGATGAGGAGACTTAATGAATGAGGCCAAGACTCGAACTCGGTTGCAGCGTTAATGATCATGATGTTTGAACAGGAATTTGGAGGAGAGACTTACTCACTCTCGGGTACGGGTGCCCTTTGAAAGAATGTCTGCCTCAGCGGAGCACGTTTTCTCTGTCATTGTGTTGCCTGTCAGGATGCACACACAAGCACACAATTCTTTGAAAGGGAATACTCATAAATTGGGTTTTGGAGGGCTTAAATCCTTCTCTGATGGTACACTCTTATTTCTTTAGAGCAGAAGTCGTCTAAAAATAACCCAAACCGGGAGTCATGTTTCGTTCAGAAGTGAAGTCCTTTTAGCAACAATGGTATCCGGTGATGAAATCACTCGAGATCTCATACGTAAGCAGAAAACAAATGTTGCGGTTTTCGGTTTTCTGGTTAGTAATTTCGACCCGAAAAAGAATTATCCTGTGAATTGTCACATCGGTGATGCTGATGTCTTTAGATTTGTCATCTTCCTGCCCTGGATTTCCCTAAGGGTAATTCACAAAATCTGTTGACGTCAATTCGCAATAAATACTTAATTTTTGATTAATCGGAGCACAGATATAGTTTTGTCCAGCGAGGAGTGTCATTTTAAGATTTGCGTCATTGGCGAACTGTCAACATTTCACTATCATTGTGATGACTTTTGATAAGTAAAAATTGGGAGGCTATAAGATATGGAGCGATAGACAATCGCATCACGTACTGATGTAAGAGAATTGATTCCAAAATAATAGTGAAAATAGTGAAAATGATGTGGAAACATTTGTAAATTTTGTATTGTTTAGGGCCGTGTCGGCGAGCCAATTTTCGCAGAGCTGTAACTAATTTAATCGATAAATTTGAACGTCTGGGACAGGCTGGTGATGTGAATATCAGCTGAACTTGCAAGAAGAGGTTTCTAAATTGACCCGTCCATCTCAAGCAATACAGTAAATGAAACCACCACTATCTAATAATAATAATGGCGGCGCTACAGTCCGAGGTGGACCTGGGCCTAGCTTCTCAGCAGCCACTCGTGTTGTGTGTTCTATTGTTCTCTCACGAGTGAAGGGGATCTACAGTTTAATGCCGACTCCTTTTCTAAACTTTCTAGACAGTTATACTCTTTGAGCATTGTCAGTGACTCGAAAGAGGTGGTGCCGTGAAAAAATGTTTGGAGTTTTTTCAGGACGAAAAACTAGAGCAGCGCATGAGGAGTATCGTGCTAGAAGACGGGAGGAGAAAAAACTTCTACGACCGAAGAAAAGGTCTCTCGCAACCTCCCAGCTCAAGGATATTGAAGAGTCTAAGAACAAACAAAAAATACGGGCCCTTTATAAAAAAGCCAAAAGCCTGGCCAAAGGCTTTAGGAAAGGCACCCAGGCTCTTCGAAATTGTGAGGGTAAGTTAGTTACTGACCCGCTGGGAATAGTGGATGTGTTTAAGCAGCACTCTTCCAACAGCTGCTTAGCGGGCCGAAACAGGAGAGAGTGATAGGGAATGAAGAAATCCCAACTCCAGTCGATGAAGTAGTCATCCTACCGAGCTTTGAAGAAGTCGGCACAGCCATTAAAAAGCTGAAGAACAACAAAGCCGCAGGCTCAGATGGCTTACCATCTGTTTTGGTAGGGAGCATGCACCAGATCATTTGTAGAATTTGGGAAGACGAAAGCATGCCCGATGACTGGAATATCAGCTCCATATGCCCCATCCACAAAAAAGGCGATCCTACCTTTTGCAACAACTATAGAGGTATATCCCTGCTCAACGTCGCCTACAAGATCCTGTCCAGCGTACTGTGTGAACGTCTTAAGCCGTTTTGCACCACACAAATCGGCACGTACCAGTGCGGCTTCCGTCCCGGCAAATCGACTATCGACCAGATCTTCACACTAAGGCAAATTCTGGAGAATACCAGCGAGTTTCAAATCGATACGCACCATCTTTTTGTGGATTTTAAAGCCGCATATGACAGCATTCATTGCAAGGAACTATTCGAAGCGATGGCAGAATTCGGGATCCCGGGAAAACTGATCCGGTTGTGTCGGACCACGCTAACACATACGTGATGCAATGTGCAGTTCGGCTCGAGGACCTCCGAGCCGTTTGAAACCTGCACTGGATTTCGACAAGGAGATGCGCTGGCGTATGATTTCTTCAATTTGGTACTGGAGAAGATAGAGATTGTGCGGCGGGCTGCTGTAAACACGGAAGGCACTATCTTCTACAAGTCAGTCCAACTGTTGGGATACGCAGATGACATCGACACGTTGCGCGTTCCCAGCGAGCTGTAGTAGAAGCTCTCACGGCGATTGAAGAACAGGCGAAACGAGCTGGTCTTAAGGTCAATGAGGATAAAACAAAATATATACAAAATATCGAGCAAAAAATGATCCGCCGCACACCACCACACTATCGACAGCCACAATTTTGAGGTAGTGAAGGAGTTTGTCTACCTCGGGGCAAACATGAACTAAACGAACGACATCACAGTGGAGATCCGACGTAGAATCGCCCTTGGCAACCGATGCTACTTCGGTTTGTCAAAACAACTGGCCTCAAAACTCCTGGCTCGAAGGATCAAAATCATGCTCTACAAAACTCTTATTCTTCCAGCCCTGCTATATGGAGCCGAAAGCTGGACATTAAGCAGAACTTTGGAGCTGATTCTTGGTGCCTTCGAAAGAAAAATTTTACGTCGGATATATGGTCCCGTCTGCGAGGAAGGCGAATGGAGGAGAAGACCCAAACGCGAACTCTATGAGCTGTACCAAGATGTGGATGTGGTCCATAAGGCAAAAATCCGTCAACTGCACTGGCTCAGCCACATCGAGCGCATGGACAACAACGCTCCAGCCAAGAGGGTCTTCGAATCCGAGCCTCCTGGTTCGAGAAGGAGAGGAAGACCGAACCTCCGGTACAAAGACCAAGTCGTCGCGGACGTAAGGCAGCTTGGTCTTGATGACTGGAAGCAGCGTGCCAAGGACCGTCAACGATGGAAGGCAGCTTTAGCTCAGGCTCAGACCCTACATGGGTCATAGGCCTCCTAAGTAAGTAAGTAGGAGTAATTTAAGACCTATACTGCCAACTTTAAACCAGAAATGAAAATAGGAAAAGCTACCCTTGAAAGCCACATTATACTGAACAAGTCTCTCCCTCCCACCCAAAATTGACACCCTATTAAATTCTCTATATTCGACATGAAATCCGTCAAAATATTCCCCACCTATTCGTCACACCGATGCGTCAAAAAAAGTCACACATTAAGCACCCTCATGGCCATTTCACCGGGCACTTAAGAATCAAAACAGCGCCGACAAAAAACCAATCAATCGAATGTGAAAATCAAAATTAACCAGAAACTAATAATAAGTTAAAACATCAATTACTGATTTCCCATAAACACTCGTCAATAAAGACTCGAAGTTAACAGTAAATGATGACTAATTACACTTCACTTCGCACGAATATATTTGCGTGAAGAGTGGATGAGCAGTGTCTGACACAACGCCTCAACTGTCAACAGTGTGACGAATTTGTGACACGACTCTGCGATACCCATCGCCTAGTCTCGCTTCCCACTGTCTTTGAAGAAGATCAGAATCGATGGCCTAATTAGTCTGCCACTTCAAGAGCTAATATTCAATCACCGATCATGGTCATATGGTCGATATAGCTTGTTTATGCTCGTAAGTATTTCTAGAACCGAAGACACTTTATTTCGAGATTGCCTCGATAAGATCGCTTAGATTCAAGATTACGGGTGATGCGTTCCTTTGAAGTATTAATAGGCTTCGAAAATACTGATAAGCTGCGAGTTGTGACGACAAATCGAGTCGATTGGGGAATTGATCGTTAATTTAAGGACTCCATTTGAATAATAAGAGAACGAGTGGTATCTAGTTCTCAGCAGATAATGGCGGATATAAGCGATTCATTGAACTTTGGATAGTCCAGAGTTCGGTTGATTTTTTTTTTGTAATCAGAGTTTTGGTATTGTGGGGTTCGCCGGTGAAATGGGGAAGGGTTGCAAGAGGATGACATTCGTTTGTTACTGACAGGAACAGACTAATGAAAGGGAGTCTTGGAAGTTTTGAAAGATCAGGTCTAACAGAAGGGTTACACCTTTCAATTTGTCAGTTTTTGGGATTTTGGAGTTCTGAAACTTGGGTTTTGTAAGTTGGAATCAGAGGGGCCGAATTTTATTGGTTACTTCTTTTTAGCTCAAGCAAAAGTATCAAGTGTCCGAAAAGGGAAAAGGATCGGGTTTTTTGAGTTTATTTGGTAAACAAATTGATTTTTATTAGAACCCTGGTAATTTATCCGACCAGGTACTTATGGAGGCTCTGAGCCTGAGTTATAGCCGTCTGTCATTCTTCACGATACCAACCACACTGATTCCAACAGTCAAAACCAAGTTGTCATCTGGGTTTACTTGGTCTATTCGAGGGCTGTTCGATTAGTCAGTGACTTTTATGCAATATGGCCCTCGGATTGTTGTTCCTGGGTTTTTTCCAGGTTTTCGAAAAATCGATACCCACCACGTTTTCATCGATTTTAAGGCCGCGTATGACAGACGAGCTATACAGAGCAATGTCTAGTTTTGACATACCTACCAAACTCGTCCGTTTGTGTAGGATGACGATGGAGAATGCACGCTGCTCCATCAAGTTCGGTAAAGACCTAACCGAGACCTTTGATATCAAAAAAGGATTCAGACAAGGCGACGCGCTGCCATGCGACTTCTTCAACATCATACTTGAAAGAATTGTGCACAACTCGAACGCCAACACCAGAGGCACAATCTTTCTGAAGTCCGTCCAACTACTTGCATATCGGAAGAACACAGCGTGATGTCAATGACACTTTTGTGAGTATTGGGATGAAGGCCACGAAGATGGGTTTAACGGTAAATGAGGACAATACCAAGTATATGCTGTCAACCAGAAAGGACACTGCCTGCCTCTTTGGGCTAAGAAAGCAACTGATAAACAAAGCCCTCTTTCGAAGAACCAAGACAACCCTGTACAAGACCTTAATCGTTCCAGTTCTGCTATATGGCGTAGAAGCATGGACTGTGTCAAAAGCGGATGAGGTTGCTCTTGGCTGCTTTGAGAGGAAAATTCTTCGGGTGATTTTCGGTCCCGTCTGCATAGAGGGTGAGTGGAGGAGAAGATATAACAACGAACTGTACGAGCTGTTCAGCGACATCGATTTAGCCAGAAGGGTGAAGATCCAGAGAGATGATGAGATGGCTACGTAATGTAGAGGGAATGGAAACCAATGCTCCGGCCCGAGAAGTCTTCGAATCCACCCCCGAGGGACGGCGCAGTAGAGGAAGACCACGGCTCAGGTGGCGCACGCAATTGGAAAGGGATCAACCAACTGTGCGTGCGAAACTGGAGGCAGCTAGCTAAAGATCGAGCTAGCTGGAAACGCTTGTTGGTTGGGGCCCAGGTCCACCCCGGACCTTAAGTAAGTAAGTCCTCACTCTATTGGACGTCAAGCCACTTACTGGTCTGCGAAGAGTGTGTAAAGAGGCAAATATTGCTGCTGTATCTGTCAGTGTTAATGAAGATCGTGATTGGATTACATTACACGAATCGAAACACAAAACACGAGCAGTCAAACAACCTGCCACAACTTCGAACTTTCGATTATGGGCCTTAGAAAAGCTGGAAGATTCGTTTTTTTACTGAAAAAGTGTCTTCGCCGACGAAGCTAATTTCTGGTTGAAGGGGTATGTTAATAAACAAAACTCCCCTAATTAATACGATAAGCAACTTCAGGCAGTACAACATCCAATGCACCCGGAAAAATGCACTGATTCAAAGCTGATCGTGAAGAAAAAGATACTATCAATGGCGCCTGCTACCATTCAATGATTTGTTTGCCCAAAATGCACGAGCTGAACCTAGTCGACATGTGCTTCCAGCAAGAGGCTGCATGTCACACAGCACACGAATCGATGGACCAATTGAGAAATGAGTTCAGTGAGCAATTTATTTCTTGTTTTGGACTTGTGAATATGCTTGCTAGATCGTGCGATTTAACGTCTTTAGCCTATATTTTATAGCCAACGTCAGTTGTAGCCTTGCAAGACTGTATAGTAACATTTTATACACTTTTGCAATTTCCCTGTTTTTTTAACAAATAAAAACCAAATGCTTAAAAATCATCCTCGCCATTTCTGTGGATGGGACAATAATGAGAGTTATGCAAATTTAATTAAGCGTCTGTAAAGCGAAAGATTATCCAAGCGAAAGATTATTTAATACCTGAACGAACGAGGAAATCGAATCAAATGTTACATCCCTTTGAATTAAGTAATCTGTCAAGTCCCATTTTCAATAGAAAAGTCTCTCAGTTGAAAAAAGTTCTGACATATCAAAGTTTTATTTTTGGAAAGTTAATAAGTTTTTCTTTTGTTTCTTCAGCCTGTATGCCATCTTTTTCTTCTCCTTGTGGCGCTACCATCCCTGGGTGGACCCGGGCATCAACCAACGATGAAACTATCTTTCGCTAGCTGTCTTCAGGTGTATATACCAAGTTGGGCTTTTTAATCGAGGATGTTGCGTTGTCCCAAAGCCTGATACATGTCATTATACAGCATATCCATCTTAGACGCTTAATACGACGTCTTTAACAAGGTGGCCGTTCCAAAAAGACTACTTTATCGATCCACGATGAACTTTGGCACCGAAGACTTGTTTGTTTATACATCTCTAAACGGCTATCTCTTTGATTTTTGGTAAGATCCCACTGCCACTGCAAAAATCGGCGGATAAATCCCAAAAGAAATTGAACAATTCAAATTGCTTGACAATAGTCCAATTATCACCAAGAGTATCTGTCATTTCCTTTCGTTTCTCGTTTGTCGGTAAAGATAAAAGCAGATATCTGTTTTATCATTTCTTTCTTTTTTCATTGATAAAAGAAAATCATCACATTATCAATTAAAAGAATCTCCACAGATACCGACAACCTTTGAACGTTACCAAATTCGGATACGAAATCTGTCAACGACATCTTTTATTTGTTTCGCCTTTTTCCGTCTTGTTTCCTTGTAAACCGTTGTTTAATTTGTCATTTTGACATTTTTTTGTGTGCAGACTGTCTGCGAAGCTAATTAGACTGTGTTCTGTTAGATTCTCTGACACCTGTGGGAATATGCAAATTTGACGAAGACAGAAAAACCCAACTGCTGAACTAATAACAGGGAACGTGGCTTTTGCCAAGTGCGACGATTTCGGTTTGCGCCGCGATTGCAAATATTGATAAGGTCTTTTAATTCATCATTAAATTGGGTTTATTTCACACTTGAACAGACAATTAGTCAAAAGTTAATTTTGACGGTTAATCAAAGGCGAATTGAAAGAAGACAGATGATGGGTCGTGTTCGTGTTCAAAGGACGTGAAGTGTTACGTGCTGTCACTCATGTCAACTCTTTCGAGAGATATTTGATTGATGTGCTACTGTCAGTCAGATGTGCATACCCTCATTGGTCAAGTAATTGCTTTGTTAATTTGACATGTTTTGATGTATTCGATTTATACAGTTCAGTGCTCAAATGGAAAGGAAAAATGGCGAATGAGTATAAAATTTGTATTTGTATTTGTATCTCGAGTGCGCCACAAGATTAATCCTAAGAACATCTAGAGACTAAAAACACTTATTTTCATTCTTGGTTAGAGATGTTTGTTTTTGTAATTATCGAAAAGAAAAACCGTACGAAAATGACATTTTTCTCTCGCACGTTCACTCCAGTCATCTGTTCGCGAAATGACTATTGTGCGAACATAAGAGCTGTTTTGGACTAAGAAATTATTTGACCGTTTGAGGTCTTAACTTAGGTCTCCCTGTAGGAAACTAGTCCTTATTTAAGAGGCATTTAGCTTTACACAGATCTCAGGCTACTTCTAGTGCTGCAGAATTTGCTGAGAGCTTGGAAATGAATCTGCGATTGCAGAAAGGTTGTTTTTAAATCTGTTCGTTTTGACGTTTTCAACACAACTTCTTTTACATAAAAAAACATTTTTGTAAGTCCTACAATTCACGCCAGATCTGAATCTTGCACCATTTGTGAGGTAAAGTGTTGCAGGGTGACGGGTTTATTACAAATGAAGCTGTGGACGTTTCGTTCCGATACATAAACAGTTAAATAAAAATTATTTACGCTGTAGCCAGATCGATATGAGCATTTCGTCATTCATGTTTGTGTCAGCCAATTCGCGCCTTTCTCGTAGCAGCTGGGATGGACGCATATCGTCAAGTTCCACATCCTGAAGCAGTTTTTTTATACGCTTCTGCTCGAAGTCTTCGAACTGTTCGATTTCTTTTAGAGTTTTGTACATATCTGATGAGGATGGGTTCAGGATTATATCGAAGATGTATGATAGTACGTTGCTCTCAATCGAAGCAACGAGGGTGTGGTATTTAGTTTTGTCTTTGGAAATACCTCCCGCGTAGATCTGGGATTCTGCTTGCGAAAACCACAATTGTGGCTTAGCACTCCAAAATGGAGTTTTGGATTTTGTGAGTTTACAGCGAAATAAGAACGTCGCGACATATATAGGCGGTCGGAAATATATTTACCAAGATGCCAAATTACTTTTTGTGCGTCTCGGGTCACCAATTATGTGGACGTTTCGTTCCGATATATAAAAAGTTGCATAAAAATGATTTATATAAAAATCAGAAACTTTATTATACGACTGCATGAAAGCACTAATTTATCCACAATATAATCTGTCATCATATTCTATTGTCTATTCCAATGTGTGCTACAATCTATTACAATTTGTTTGCTGCCACAAAGCGCTACACGAATCGATTTTATACCTCACACCGTTATTGTTTTATTTAAATTTCTTTCTATCATTCTTATCTGGTCACCCTGTAAAAGAATGCACAAATGCCCAAAGAATTTACAACAAATGTTTCAGCTGCACACAGTAGCACCACCCGTCAGCGTGAAACAAACGAATTTTCGCTCGTTAGGTGGGCATTCAACATTTGTGACATTTTGCTTCGAAATAATTGACGTACTTGTCGTTGAACGTGACATTTTCGTTCAATTTTGTGTAAGGGAAGTTGAACGTTAGGAATTTCACAAACATCGATGCAAAGTGATTTCAAAGAAATGCTATTCGATTCAAATTATCTACGTTGACTTAGGTCTTGACGTATTATTGAAGTTAAAACATTGAAATGATTCTGTTCGCTTGCCATTTGTTGTTGTTTTTTTGACAGAAACAATAATTTCAATATAATATCAAAAAAAACTTAGTTCAGATGGGTTTTTCTGAACCTGATGACGATAAGTTAAGAATGTTGTTTGAGATGAAATCATGCAATATTGAGTTGACATTTATTGAACAACAAATCGAATGAATGAATAAAAGTCTTATTTTTAGAATCCACTGTATTCGTTTCATTAAGGGGAGGAAATCATTTTGTCAACATTAACGATTTCATCTGTCTTATTGATTGGATAACAATTAATCATTTATGACGATTCAGTTTGACAGATGAATTTGTGATGCATAAAACTCTGACGATAGCTGCAAACCCCATAATTATAGGTGGTGGTGAAAAGGTTTTAAACAGAACATTGTTCAATATTTTAAAACAATTGTTGTTTTATAAAAGCCTCGGCTTTTTTTTCTCTTTCATTTGGTATAATAATAATAATAATAATAATAATAATAATGGCGGCGCTACAGTCCGAGGTGGACCTGGGCCTAGCTTCTCAGTCAACCACTCGTGTTGTGTGTGCTATTGTTCCCTCACAAGTGGAGGGGACCTACAGTTTAATGCCTACTCCGAACGGCGAGATTGAGAACCTTTTTCTAGACAGTTGCACTCTTTGAGCATTTTTTTTTAAATTGTTTGTCTGAACTTGGATTGGAACCTAGACTGTGAAAGTCTAGTGCCATGGGGCGACGCACAAACCCACATGGCCACGGCGCCCACCAATCGACGATGGAGGGCACAAAACGCTTCATCACAAAGCAAATTCGACCCGTGCTTAACTCTGTCAAATCAGAATGAATTACTTGGGACACTCAAAGACGTCGTATCAAGAAACTGCGCAATTGACAAGCACATCGATAGGATTGGTGTTCCATACAAAGATTGTAGGAGTTATTGAGAAGAGGAGAAGAACACCATTAATCATTTTCTATTCACATGCAATGCCCCATCGACTCAAAAGAAAACCCACGACTTCTTTAACAATTTAAACGAGCTGAATAACATCAGTCTATGCAATCACGAGCTCAGAACGGTTCAATGGGTGGAAAGTCTTACGATCCGCGCGATATTGCAACGAGGCTAACTTAGCCTAAATGCGACAATAAGTTAAAGTCTGTAATTCGATCCTAACCTAACCATTGCGTAAAGAAGAAGTTCGCTTACTCTGGACAAAAAAAAGAAATAATTGCACTCGAAAAATGTGAGTGCCGGCACTAGAGCTTATATTACTCATTATTTCGGCTGGTATTTTATCCAAATGGAGCTTCATCCGATAGGATAGGTTGAAATATATATGTAAAAATAAATAATTATTAAGGAGAGATCAAAAGAAAAAGATGATTCTTTTTCCACATTGTTTGCTCCCAACTCTAAATTTTTTTTAAGCCTCATTTAATTAACCTCCCTTTAAATTTTGACATAAAATGTAAAATGCCCTCAAAACGGAAGCGACATTTTGATAACCTTCTCTTGAAAAAAAAAATATTGTATTTACCGTCGGACAATTAAAAAGAAGGGCTTTTGCCATTAATTTTTCCTTAGATGTAGCAACTCTTAAGAGCCTTCCTGTACAACAAGCTTTCGGATTGAACGAACATATCCTTTACTACAAGCATTCCGACTACACGAACATATCCCTTTACTAATTATTGCTTTGAAGTGACCTGTCTAAATCAATCAAATCAAATTCGATCAGTTTGACCGCGAAAAACTTAACGACTACGACACTCCGAGAACTTTTTTCTGAACAAAAACATGATGTCCATCGAAATCCATCAAGAAACACACTTGAAAGAATTTATCCCAACAAAATTTTAAACCAAAAATAAATTGAAAACGCCACTCCGTCGTTGATTCACAACAAGTTCCAATCAATGGTCAATAAAAACGTCCAACTTAAGTGTTGCAACTCACCTGAAGATGATCTCTCCAGTGGGTCGGGTCAAGTGTATGCTCGCATTAACGTTGGCATTTGGAATAAGTCCGCTCACGTCATGCGGATCCTCCTCGTTGGAAGTTGTGGCAGCGGCGTCATCCTTTGTAGAGACACTGATCAAAATTGTCGAATCACCGGGCGATGCGGTTGAGGTGTCCATCGCCTTCGTCGTTGTTTCGGTTGAATTCACTCTAACCGTTGTAGACTCTGCTAGCACAGACGTTCTTGATCCCTTCTCACTAGTCGACCCCAAGTCCTTACTGCTTTTGGTGGCGAAATCATTTGCCGTCGAACCGCCCAAAACGATCGACTCCGAGACGATGGTCTCTTCGGGAAGATTCGTAAACCCTTCCGTTGGCAAGTCAGTCGGTGTTGTTGTCTGGTCGACTGTGGGATCCTCGGTCACTTGGAGGGGGAATTCCGTTCCATTTGTGGTCCTCAGGTAGTGCTGCTCTGGGGGTTGCACGGTCTCGCCTTGATTCTGAATTATCACCGTCGTTGTGCACGAAATTAACGCGATTTGTAGGGCAAGGACGCCGATGGCTGCTAGGATGAATGCATTCGCCATGGTCAGAGTTTAGGCACTTCTCACTTGGCAACAAAAAAAAAAACCAAACCAAACTAAACAACACACTCAATGTTGCCCCGCTTAAAAGCGGTTTTCTAACTGTTCGACTTGTGCAGTCCCGTTCAATCTAAAGTTCGTTATACCCGACAAAATGTGCAAAAAGACGCCACAACAAGGGTAAAGGATCGCTCAAGACTAAAAAAAAACAAATCCAATAAAGGTGATGTGTTAATGGCCGTTGTAAGGAACGCGGTCGAATTCACGTTTAAGCCGAACAAGCAACAGGTGGAAACTGAGACTACTGCAGCTAAAGTGGAAAACTTAAAAGCCCGGCGACATCCACCAAACCGAACCGACGATTACGCGAGACAGAGACGCACGACCGCGAGATTATGTCCGCACACATGCAAAACACACCAACCAATTATAAATACAAGCAAAATCTTACAGCCAGTGTCGAACACGGCAGAGAGTCGGTAGGAAAAGGCACAAGACAAGCGCAAAAACAAAAAAAAATAAAACAAAACCCGAAAGAATCGCAATGTAAATCTGTTATGACGCCAAAGCGCCGCGCTCGACGATCGACGAACGAGGAGCTGGCGTTATCAAACATAAGACCGAACTTCTGTTGTGACTACCTGCGGGCGTGTGTGTTAGTTGGGTATGTTCTGCAAGTCGCTTGACAGACTTAAGCCGCCCCAAGAGAGTGCGGCATTGTGTTGGATTTTCCTTCCGAATTTGAGAGACTTGTTTGTTGGGGCTTTTGCTGTTCTCGTATTTAGATAGCGTCGAATCGGGAGTTACATCTGTGGCAGCAGTCCACGATAAGGGAAAAGCAATTGTGCATGATATGACAAACAAGTGAATGGGTCTAAACAACGTGTAGGACAGCTCTGAGTCAGTGATCTGGTCTGACTTGATGTTTATTAGGTAATTACAAGAGGAGTGATGATAGGGGCTTTTTTCCGGCGAATAAATTAATGGAGTTGGGCGCATGTAGGGCGGCTTAAGATCTAGATCTTACAAGAGTGACTCTTTTGTGCTGTGGACCAGTTTTTTATAATTAACTTTTCAGACAGTTTTGATAAGTCACTGGCTTCTTGATTTAGATCGTGATGCGCAGTTTCAGTATTTTATGTCACCTACCCCTTTATTGCTTCCCTTGGTTAGGATATGTGACAGCACAGCTCAAGTGTAAAGGTGGAGGCATGGAAAAGAGACACCGGAAGACTGTGTTTTTGAAATGTTTGTGGACTGTAATACAGAGAATGTTTTTAGAAGGCTGTTCTTTGAATTGACAACACATTTTTTAAGCAACAGTCAACCTAACAGATGACAGCTAATTTGAGCTCAATTTGGCTTGTCATTTTTTAAAGCTGTATCTGTTAGACCGTTATATACCACATAATAATAATAAAAATAATATTAATGGCGGCGCTACAGTCCGAGGTGGACCTGGGCCTAGCTTCTCAGCAACCACTCGTGTTGTGCGTGCTATTGTTCTCTCACTAGTGGAGGGGACCTACAGTTTAATGCCGACTCCGAACGGCGAGATTGAGAAGCTTTTTCTAGACAGTTATACTCTTTGAGCATTGTCAGTGACTCGAAAGAGGTGGAGCCGTGAAAAAATGTTTTAGGTGATTTTTCTGGAATCGAACCGACGACCTCGAGCGTAGGAGTCGACGCACCTACCCACTACGCCTCGGCGCCCCGGGAGATCTTGTTGGCCATGTCAAATCGCCTAAACGGAAGATTACGCAACCAGGAGACGCTTCCTTCACAATATCCACAGTGTCTCGTGCTGTGTGTGCGGTTGCACCATCTTGTTGAATACACATGTTCGCCAAGCACCGCTCATCCAATTCCGGCAGTAAGAAGTCGTTTATAATAGCCCGCTGCGTGACCCGTCGTCTGATTGATGTTTCTTCGTTCTCAGCGACATCGGCAGCCACAGCCGCGGTATTCTCGGCCTAACGACCAGTCCGGTGGTGGCCATGCCCTGCATGGTTTCGTGTGGTTCCAGTCTGTTCGAGTGAAGTAACTAAGCGCCGGAATGTTTGCTCAGTTGGCGCGACAAGATTTGGAAATCGACATCGAAATTCATGCTGGGCCACCGACCACCGACCTAATCGGTCAAATTTTAATTGGTCAAAAAAGTCGACACAATTATTCCACGATCGTGCGGAGTATTCCGCTCCACTGCTTGTCTGTTTGTATACTGCAGCTGTCTAGTTCAGAAATGGCAAATATACATTTTGACGTACGATTGACGTACGACGCCATTTCCAAAAATTATAACATCTTCCGATAGGACGATTAATTTTGCACTACCTTGTATAAGGCGCAATAGGGTTCATTGCAGATTCAACTGAAACAGAGAATCGGCAAAATCAAGGCATGAAGAGAACAAACACAATAACTGCGTAGTTAAGGGACGCAGTCTTTTGTTTTTGAGGACAATAGGTTGAAGGCAACGTAAAAATAAGATGAATGGAAACAAAGGGAATGCACTCGTAGTTTCGAAAACTTTAACGAGGAAATAAACAATTTATGAATAGGGGTAGTAAGTGTTTGTGTATTTTAAATAATATAGGCATGGAAACTAATAGTGATACGCTTGTTAGTAAACAATTCTCCAAAAGCTGTTTTCGAATTCGAGGTTTACAACTCTGAGATGCAGCTCGATCGTCATATCTCCAAGTAAATACATACAGCCTTGGCCAAATGTATTAGGCATCCTTTAAGACTCGTTATATGTTCAAAAAGCAAAAAAATTAATGAAATGAGAAGAAAAAATAAAATATAGTTTTCAGCCTTAGATTGTGTCGCCGAAAACCATAAAATTCAAAGAAATTACTTCCGATAAGTGATTTGGGAGCAAAGACAGAAAGATAAGGGTGCCTAATACATTTGGCCAAGGCTGTATAAACTCCACAAACGCCACTTTGGGTGAAGGTCTGACTGTTTATGTAACGCTTGGACAACGCTGGTCGCAATGTAGAATTGGGTTTCGATTTTCATGCACAAGTTCCAAGAGGTTCGATTCGCATTCGCCACAACAAAGCAACCTTCATTTTACAAGACCAGTTTTCACCGCTCTTTGGGAATATTACACGAGTATGAGTATGTTCGTCTGAGTCTGTGAGACAACACAACAGAGGACGTTTACCTTTAAGATGGCGCACATATTTGGAGAGTAACCTCAACCAATTATTGCGCACAGTTAAAGGTAGCTGGGGAAAGACATTAAAAGCTGGAGAGGATTGTTAGTTGGAACCCATTTGTCCTCTGGACTTGTGGCGCTACACTAGAGGAAGAATGACTTCGCTTGACAGGCTTAATACTATGGATTTCCTCAATCATATGCGAAAGCAAGACCAAAGACAACACGAGTGGCTGCTGAAGAAGTTCTTCAAAGATTCTCCATGAGCTGCAATTCTTCTTTCTTGATTGGCGCTATAGTCTTAGATGGATTGGGGCCTCAAACTAGATGCCCTCAACCGTTTCATTGCCAACTGTTTCCAGCGCCGCATTCCATTTTGGTTGAGGTTACTTAATGGTGCCGCCTTTTCAGTGAAGGTACTCTGCGTCCTCGAAGATGTCCATTCACGCTACACAGCCTTGCAACATTAGACGTTGGATCCATATACGTCTGGCTAGGCCAATGTTGCTGTTCAACCCGTCCAGTCCGGGCTAGCCAAAAAATCTTCACGTGCTGCGGTTCTTCTTTCTTAAATTGGAACTACTGTCTTGGATGGATCGCGGCCTGAAACGACTTGTCTCTTCAGGCAGCTTGGTCCATTGCCAACTGTTTCCAGCGCCACACTTCATTCTTGTTGAGGTTGCATTCAAGCTGAATGCGCCACTGTATCGCTGAACGTCTTGTGCTGCATTCTCCCTTAAGATCAGACTGGAAGATGATCATTAACCCTACACAATAATGCAACATTATGCGTTCGATCCATATACACCTGGCCAGGCCAACGTCGCAGTTCAAGGCCTCAAATTCGTGGCTGAATATTCTTCTCTGTCAGCGCAAACGCCAACCGCTGTTAAAAAGGTCCACTATTTGCACGACAGGGATGACTAGAGTTTAATCTTTGTGTCTGCAGGAGAGGGCTGTGCCACTCAATTGCCTACTAAGCCCAAGGAGATAGCCATTAATAAGAGTAATTCAGCACATAAATACAGAAGAGCTGTTATTGTCATTGTTATTGTCAGGAGACAGCAATTAATAAGAGTTATTCAGCACAATTCAGCACATAGATCATGCTGATAAGCTGTTATTGTCAGCAACACGGCAACCACGATAAAATTGTTTTTAAGGGACAAAGTTTTGAAAAGAAATCGTCTTGGTTCACATCTCAGTTTACCGCACAAAGACTTCAAGCACATTGACCCCTTTTACAACAAACATTGCAGATACAAGCCATGACTCATCACACCAAAGAATACGAGAATAACTTACGGTATTTTCAGTGACAACAGCCTAATAAGGATGCATAAACACCACCAGAGCCCAAAAATAGCCACCGTCATGTAGGCCATGCCGAGTGTGTAGACCCTACAGTTCTGGCTCGAAAAATCTTTCCACTCGACCCAGTTGAACGAGGTGAGACACCTAAATGGAATGTAACTTTTGCCAAAACCGCAGGACAGGAAGCAGGTAATCAGATTACCTGAGGCCAAGGTCCATCGGAGACAGTGGCAACACCTAAGAAGAAATGCAATTAAAAGAAAATTGTGTCAGCAACAAGAACATAGTCCAACGGTAAAAAGGTGCGTTCAAGAAACTGTATTCTGCACGAAAAGAGTGGCTAAATCTTAAAAAAAAAATGTTTAGTTTTTTTTTTTGTTTTTTAAAACGTCCAAATAGGGGTAATTTCATTTTGAGCAGTAGCTGAACTGGACTAAGTTGACAGTGACCTTCCATGCGGAACAACTGTCAGATGTAACGAGATGCGTCACAACCGATGAATTGATGAAAGATAAGTTTATTGACCACTAAATTTCTTGACGTAAATGAGAAGCGGACTCGGGCATGAATCGACCCGTCAAAATTCTGCTTTACGGTGAAACTGCGAACCTAGAAGCCGCTATCATAGCAAATAATTGTACAACTACTCGGAGTCTTTACATAATTGCAACGTGCAAATAGTCACCCTCAACACCGTGTTACAGGATCTGCATGATCAACTGTTTTATTTGAACACGCAATCTGTCAACTGTCACACATTTTATGACAGCCCTTCATCAGTTATATGACAGACATTTCCGATCACAAAACAAAAGTCTTGTCATCGATGACATTTAAATTGACATGTGTGCAAAAGAAAATGGCCTAATTCATTTCTGAGTGACGTGGAGTCTAAGGCCTCCGCCCTGATTAGGGCAAAGTCTAAATGGCGCCAGACACTCGCTTAAGAAAATGATTCATTTTAAATCGACAAATGTCAGCATTGTACCCGAATGAAATGCGGGTACCTGATTTAAATGAGACTAATCCCCGTGAAGTGATGTTTGCGAGATTATTACTCGTATTTTCGTTTGCACAGTCACTGAGTCACGTTTTGTTTCTGGGATTGTTTGCTCGCTTTATCGTCCCATCTCGAGATATATCGTGTATTGCTTGTTTTTTAAAACAAATCTTAAGCGAACCTCTGCTTACATTCTGTCAATCTTCTTGCACCCACTCGCCCAAGTCGAGATTAGTTTAGTTTGAACACATTTCTTCATCTGCATTGTTTTTGTTATTCAATTTGAATGGAAGTTCGTGCGGCTTATTTCGAAGCAACACGAAATCCGATTGCGCATTGTTGCCAAATATTTATCTAATCAGAAGTCCAATTTGTTTGTTTCTCGGTTCTGCTGGATACAAAAGTGTTTTATTTTCTTCACTGACAACTGTGTAAGGGTGATCGATTTAGGTTAGATAACATCCAATTGTCTCGCAGGAAGTGATTTGTCATCGTCTTTGACTTTGATGGGAGCCACTCGTCGGCTTTTGTGAATTCGGGGCGCTGTTTCGGTCGACTTGAGGTTTAGGGGAAAGTATTCAAATACCAATTAAATACGATACTTTCCACATTAACTTGGGATTAAGTTAAGTCCTCAGGATATCGGACAGATAAGCGGCTCGTGTCTCATGGAGAGTCCAAGGCGATGTGGCATGTCAGGTCTTAATGAGAATTAATTAAGTCGTGCGAAACAAACGAGCGCTTTCGGTTTCATTAATGAAACGAGTTATTTTTATTTGTGCTAATTTTGGTAATTATCAAAATTTACACTTCGGTAATGGGCTCATAACTTTTCTCTCCAAAATTACACCACCAATGTCTTGGAGTTAGGAACGGATTTTGTTTAATTAGGATCCGCGAAATGCAGCTGAGCGAATTCGCCGGTAGGCGCGAATTCCAAATGATAGCGCACAGAGATATCGCGAATTTTCTATTGGTGAATTTGTGGATCGCGAACGGTCATTGTGGATCGTGAATACAATTTGACAACTCGCGAAGAGATTGTTGAAATCGCAGAAAAAGAAGCGAACATTTTTATTTAAATAAAAATGTTTGAGTTTTTGCTTCATGAAAAAATTCGATGATTCAAAACGCACATTCGGGCATACCCAAAAGTGTACATTTTTGCTGATATTTCCTGAAATATAGTTATTTCGAAAAGTTCTCGTTTGCAGTTCGCCACTCACGTGAAGGGCGATCATGCTGATTGTACAGAGGACATTAGAGTAGCTTCTACAGGAGAACAATGTTCGACACCAAATTCATTTAATCGTGCTGTACACGATTACCACGACTAAGAAGACGCAGTCTAGATCGAACCTAATTGCGTATGTAACACAGCAGACCCAAGCATTTGCAACATCTCTGTGCCAATAGGTACATTGAAAACCAAAATCTCTGAACTAGCAACCAGTAGGGCTACAGAGATGGAGAAGCCTACATACCTGTCAACACGCAAGGAAAACATGATCAAAAATGGATCTCCAGAAAACCACAGCCATCCTTAGCCTTAGCAGGAACAATCTGGGTGACCTAATAAATGTCCTTACAGGACACTGCGCTATAGGTAGGCACGCCGCAGGACTAGGGTTACCATTTAACGACTACTGTAGTAGATGCACGGGTGAAGAGGAAGAGGAATCCCCCTCACACCTACTATGCAATTGTTCAGCTTTAGCCTCCATAAGGAAGAAAACCCTGGGAGAATATAATATAAGCTCACTAACTGATATATCCGAAAAGGACGTCAGGAAGTTATGGACATTCGTCCAAAAATCGAAATGGTTCCAGAAATGAGCGGCAGGAAGCCGGATGTGGCAACACAATGGACCCTATTGTGCATACTCAAAGAACGCTCTTCTCTCAAAACTTCAATTCGATTCTGGTTCTCAAGAAAGTGGTTAAACCCTTAAGGCATGCCATTCGTGTCCTTAACAACGACGAAATACTGCAACTTCTCAAAAGCAATAAATATCTTTGTAAACATCGCCTGCTTCTCCTAACCACTTTAGTTTACCTAAGCAATTATTTGGACTGCTAAGCAATCGTCAAGGTTTACATAGTTTGTTCAATTCAATATTTTTCTTTGGCTTAAAAGCATCTTCCTGCTTCCCGGGCTTTGCCATTCAAATGCGTCAGATATCGCTAAGTTTAGCTAAGGAAAACCACACAATAACAAGCCTTCCCTTAGAACACTGCGTTACGATTCCTCTGAACTTACCGTACACATTGCTTCGTTTATCTAAATAAGAGTATTTACTTTGCCAAAAATAGCATTAATTTCCCATGTGACCACGACGAATGACAATCGGGCTCACATGACCGAACAAAGGATTGCCTCCGCCGCACCGAGCAACTAGTTCAAGAACATCCGCGCATCCCAAGGACCTCGAGCAGCCTACAATCGTTTGTTTGCCCGGCTTCCACTGTTTAATTGGATTCGAAATTTTAATTACACTCTTGGAAAACATTCCAATTGGTACGATAATATTGACATACGAGTTAGCCGAAATCGAAGACAACAAACGCCGTTACGTAAACGCTTAAGGCGACTGCAAACAGTTGGCGCATTACAGCAAAGGGACCGCCATGCCACAAGGCTGCGCCGTGTTCTTCTGAATCGTATTTGCCGATCGTGATGCCGCAGCTACGCGGTCGGCTGCCGCTTATTAAAGTCTACAATCTGAGGCTTATTTGCGCGCTTCATTTGCAGCCCTTATTCTCCTCCCTATCCCTGCCAAAACTTCAAATTAACTGCATTGTGCAACTATCATAGTTCCAGCAGTTACTTGCGCGAATCTAATTAAGGGAGCTTACGGCCGCTTCGGTAAACTTGGTTGCACTTGAACTTGTTCGCGAGCCACGCTGTGAGTGCCGCATACGTGCCGTGCATAATTAATGCCGGACCGGAAGGTCGCGAATGGTAGATTTATTTTTTTTGCAATAAAACTCGAGAATAATTTACAATGAGGGCGATGCGAAAGTGTTTGACTGGAATTTTATTTACGATTAATTTTGGCTTTTTTATTCGAATTCGATTGATGCGAGATCAGTTGATATACTGATACGTGTCGAAGGTGTTATGAGGCTCGAATAACAAAGGAGGCGCTTCTGGAGTTTTTGCACTTGAACGTGGAACAACTTGGTGTGGCGTTCTGTTCGAGGGGACTGATTTATAATAGAGGGAAATGAATGATTTCTATTTTTGTATATCAGGTATTTACTTGTTAAGTTCTTGGACTTACTTTTCTTGAGGGATAAAGTGTGAATTTGTTGTCAGAAATTCTGCAAAGCATTTGCCAATTGCGAGAAATTGATTTTAAAACATGTGTCTTAATATCTGTTTCCACGTTAAGAGCAAATTCGAGCCATTTGAAAATTAGGGGCCAAAGATAACTGCCGTACGGAAGCCTAATAGAACTAATGCAACCGAGGGAAAAATAATAAATTGCAATTAGAATAACCGCTTCGCTCAGTTTCGTTAAGTTCGTTCACTTTTACTTACTTACTTGAGAGCGAATTGTATCGCTTTATACATATGCAAGTGGGCGCCGCATGCACAACACTCGTAGCGGCGCTACAGTCCGAGGTTGACCTAGGCCTAGCTTCTCAGCAACCACTCCTGTTGTGCGTGCTATTGTTCTCTCACGAGAAATTTGTATTTAAGTTCTTATTTATTAAAATCCTACTTCGATAACAAAAATAAAATGGACTGTATTTGAATTGAAAAAAAAAACAATGAGATTTAATAATTAATCTTGGCTCTGATCCGCACGCGTTACAAAAGTAGAATGAAGAAAAGTGATTTTCTATCAAACACCAAAAGTCGGCGCACAGGCCACCAAATGGATGCACCGGTGATCAGTACCGCTGGGTCGTCGCGCTGTAGTGTACGGGATGGTCGGCTGTTTTTGTCGTTTCCCTTTGTTGGTCCTTCTTTGCGCCGCACGAAGGGTTTTGGCTCGTCGTCATTGCTCTGCACGTGCTGTTTGTTCGCACGTAGGCATCTCAGAATGCCTATGCACGTTGCTCATGCTCCGTATGGTTGTTGGCTTAGGTCGCCCTGGCTCTAAGATGTTGCTGTAAAATTTGGTGGTGCGATATGGGCGGATGAATTCCCGCTAGGGTTTTCGGTTCGCACCGCCGACAAGACGCCGTGGATGACACTAGTCTACTAATAATCCTTTTTTTCTTCTCTTTCACCTAACTTTCAATTAATCATTCTGGCACAACCGTTATCTTCGGTTTTGCACACAGGCTTATATGTCCCCAGACAAGTATGTCAAACCGGTCCTTGCAGTTTTGCTTCTACCCAACTGATGGGTTCCTTTATCATTCTTTGCTCCTTTTAGGTGAGGACTATTTGGGGAAGTACAAAATTGACGAATGTTATTCAACCGGTTTCATGAATATTTTATATATATAAGCTTCCACAGTAGCGGTTCTTTCCTTTTTTTATATTCCACGAATTCAGCACTAAAGTGATTTGTTTTCTGATGCTCTTTCGTTAATCGATTTCCTCTACTGGATAAATGAGGGAGACAGTATTTTTACGACCTTTAACTTAAATTTATTTAACAAGCCAAAGAAGTGTCGTCTGAATGGTTTAATTTTGGATTTATTTCGGTTTTGACGTTTGCTTGCAGGTAGTTGAACTTCTTTTTATGGTAGAATGGTACCTTTTTGATGACGTATTCGGTTTTGATGTTCTTGATTGAGTAACTCGTTGGAATGCATTAACCTTGTTTTAATTTCCGTAATGGTTCTGTGGATTTGAATGTCGTCAGGGAATGACAAAAGATGGGCTTCTTAAAGAATGTGAGATGGACGTGTCAACTTAATCGGAAAACATATGTTAGAGATTGATTTCGGAGCAAACCTTTTAAATAGGAACATTCCAGCTGGTCATGAATGTTGCCAACACAGATGTCACTTAGTAGATCATTTTTAAGAGTGCTCTGGACTCTCTTCCAGCCAATGCAGGTGACATTGGTGTGAGGAACGTCGTCTTGGAGGACGGATGCAAGCACATGTATTTTTCTTTTTCTTAAGCTGTACAGCAGAGCGCAGAATATTACGATTCTTCTCTGTTAGGCTTTCATTGATGTAGCAGCTGGCGGATGAATCAATACCTAAGTCATGCAAGCAAAGCTCTTTTTACTGATTTTTCCTATGAAGGGCTGCAGCACGTAGCACAGAGTCCCTTTCTCGCTGATCGCGGAATTGCAGTATGATTGGTGGCGGTGAGCGACTGTTGTACTTTTTGTTGGACCGAATGCGAAAAATATCCCTCATTGCCAGAGTTTGACACTGTATAGTGTTACAAAGCTTGTCAAAGTGGACGGATAGATTTTCTGCAGCGAGATGGGGAATGCCGAAGAGGAGAGCATCGGCGACCAGATCTTTTCTTTGCAATGCATCAACGTGCAAGTTGCAAGCTCTTCTTTGATGGCATTGGTATCGGTGTTCGCTTCAATATGCTCCACAAGTTTAACTACATCAGCTATAGTTGATGTGACATTTTCCAACTGAGTAGACCAGGTTCTCTGTAGCTCCGCTAGCCTAATTTCGTCACGAAGTTTGTTTATTTCCTTGGTAAGGGCCTCAATTAGTGATGCACTTTGTTTACTTAGACGATCGTCTAGTGTTTTTAGAGTTAGAGCAGGACTGACGGAGGCGGCGGTACAGGGAGATGCACTTACTGTTGTTTTTGGAACTGTTGACGTAAGACCTTTGAGCAGTGGAGTTGAGGAGAGATCTTTGGCTGTATTGTAACTTCGGCATTTCGATTCTTGGTGCGAAATAATTATTTACTTCTCACACCAATTACCCATGATGGCTCTAAGCTGCTTTCCTTTCTTGACCAAGTTGAACTGCATCCGCGATCACTTGGTCTTTGCACTGAATTTCGGTCTTCCTCACCTTAAGACTAACAAGACTAGCAAGGTAAGGGTTTTGCAGGGCACGACTTTGGTTTATGGACTCAAGAGTTTTTTAGACTACTCGTATATGTTAGGGAATATTTTTCACCTAGTTGTAATAAATCCAAAGCCATACAGATCTGTAAAAGACATCTTTAGTTGTCATTACGGCTCACTAACGGACCACGCGGCCGAGCTTGCCATTTCCCCCAGCACGAATTGTTGCAGCTGCATGTACAATAGCGAGGAGGAACGTTTTTTCTTCTCTTTAAGTGTAGATCCCCGGCTCTGCAAAAGAACCTGGTAGCGTATTCTCGGTAAACCAGTTTTCGACAAGTTGAAGGAGATATTTAACAAAAGGATCAGTGAATCGTAACCTTACGGTTAAGACTGGATGGCGCAGTTGGTTAAGTGCCTGCCCTAAGTTAGAGCGGTTCCAGGTTCGAATCCCAGTGAAAGCAAAATTAATACGCTTCTATCCAGTTTTTCGAATCTGGTCCAGTCACCACCGTTGGGATCAACGGCAATGTCACTGGAGTGGTCGGTCAGTGGTAGTAGTCTGACTGTGGGTATCACAGGGACCAACTTGGTATAAGTGTTCTGGTGAATTCACTAGCAGCCCCCTAACCTAACCTTACGGGTGCTGGGGAACACTAATCAGTTCACTGATCCTTTATCTAATATTCAACTGGATGGTTCTAGAACTTTACACAAATTTTCAATGAGGCAGACGAGTCCCGTGACATCAAAACGGCACACACCAGAGTTGATTGGACGTCATGACAATCGACGCCAATCTAGCCACAATGTTCTCTTAAAGCTTTTTGATAAGAATTTATGAATTACTTCAAGCAACAATCTTTTTAATTATTCATTGGAAAACAAAAGCAATACTATTCTCTGCAAAACACTTTCTCAAACCCCTTGAGTGTCTGTCTGATAAGGCGTCACTACTAAAAGTATTTGCCCTACAATCAATTAGACACTTCCCAAGTACATTGCACTTGAACCGCAACTTTACTGCCATGGCGCCTCAAGGCAATTCACATCGCAAACTGGCGCTTTCATTATCTAGTCCGTTAACGCTGCGACTGTGCGCTCAGTCAAATCATGAATTTCAACAATTCTTGGCACTGCTTATCGGCCTTATTCTAACAGTCCGGTCTGGTGTCTCCAATTAACCAAATAGGGACGTACTCAATGCGGGTAATGACAGCTCGGCAGCTAGTGTCACAGGCGCTGCATAAATTTGCATAGTTTCACACTTTGCCGAAGCTCCAGCTTATGCTCTCGCCGCATGAATAAACAATTAATCATGGATTATTAAATAATAACTGGCATTTTTATATCACTCGCTTTTTTTTCTCTTTTTGTGCTGTCAGCACTCGCTTTGTTTACAAAATGTCAGTCATTTTGTGTACCCAACTGTGACCTCCGAAAGTTTGTTGACAGCGCGTGTTTTTATTATTTCTGTCACATTGATAGTTGAGCGTTGCATTTCTGTCAAAGCAAAAAAAGGGGAAAAAAGAAGAAAAAATAACCAAACTTATCTGTGCTCTTATTTTGAGCACACACTACGGACGACGTAATTAAACAAAGCAATCATCTTTTAACGTCTTGCGCGTTGCTTTTCTCTTGGGCTCGGGAAGTTTGCACTTCTGATGCTTCTATCTTTGATGGATTGGATGAGGAAGAAGGCGAGTTGGGGTCTTGTTGCCAAGCACAAGGCTGGAATCGAGCGTGTACGTGGCTTAGAGGATGATTGTTCTCGTTGCCTTGCCGTTTTGTAGTTTTCATTGTGAATTTCGTTGATTACTTATTTGGTTATTAAATAATATGCAAAATGAGCGTGCAAAAATGTGGCACGTATTCAAAGGCGGAAATCGCGATTCCGTATCGGATTTAGGAAGCGATCTCTAGATGACAGGTCGGGAGAAGAATGTCGCTTGACATTTCGCGAGGGGGAATCCAAATCTTTATGTGATAGGTTGTGGAATTTTAGACCTTCTGCCTGCCAACTGTTGTTTGGCACGATCTGTCTGGTTAACGGTGATTCAAAACATTGACAAAATGACACAGCATCAGGTCAATGTAACGACTCCACTTTGCGTCGAAATCGCAAAAAGCCACTTAAGTGGAACTGAGGGATTCTCAGGGAATGGCACTGAAGGGACAATTATAATAATCGTTGGAAAACTTAAGCCGATGTTCAAAGTGTCCATAATTGCTTATAGAAACTCAAGAAGAATTCTTTGACGTTGGGTAATAAGGTCTTAAGTCGGAAATTGCAGTTTTTGTTAATCCAAATTGGAAATAGATTATTATTTGCAAATCGGGATTAAATGTGTTCGAAAAAAAGGGATTATGGCAAATAAGCCGTGAAATGAAGTTGTGGTAGACTTAAGACGTTAGTACCAAGCGAAAGTGGAAAAAATTTAATTAAACCCAATCAAAAACCCAAAATGTTTTTTGAGTTAAGACCTTTTTGCCTAACGTCAAAGAATTCTGCTGTCAACTGACATCTGCATACACAGAGAGCGATTCATTTCGCACCCGCGAAAATAGGCAACATTGAACGAACTTGTCGAAACTGAACGAAGCGGTTACTATGGTCGCAGTGTATTGTTTTTCTGTGTTTGTTCGGTTGCTTCAGTTGTCTTAAGTTTCAGTACGGACATTATAGTTGACCCTTGAGTCGACACAGTCATAACGTGTTTCTAAATAAAAGCCGATAAAAAATTACATGGACGACGTGGCGTAATGGACAAACGCACCTCCTCCTACGTATTAGACTTTCATTTTTTGTTCAATCCTCAGCTAAGACAAACATTTTCAAATTCCACGCCTCCGCCGCTTTCCAGTCATTGACAATGCTCAAAGAGCATAGCTTCCAAGAAAAAAGATTCTCAAACTTCACCCTTCAGAGTCGGCATTAAACTGTAGGTCCCCTCCACTCATGATAGAACAACAGCAAGCACATCACGAGTGGGTGCTGTAGAAGCTAGGTTCATAAAGGCTTGCAATCCAATGTCTTCTTAAAACATGAGTTCATTATCAACACAACACAAAATGACAGTAAGAACAACGAAGAAAAAACAATCATCAACTCAAGTGGGTCAGGACAAGAGATTTCAAGAAATTTATTAAGTGACAAGGTCTGAAAGTATTTTTATTACTCGTCTGTGTTCTCTGGTTAACAGATTGTTATCTACCCGGGCAATGTTTGGTTTGTCTGAGTTCGAACATGGTTCACACTTGACCTATCAGCCAAGTCGTTGGCAACTTCTTGGATAGCGTTTGAGCTCTTTGAAATGAGCACAGCACCGAGACAAAGTGGAAGAATTAAAGTTTATATCAAGGGCTTTTAAACCAAATCCCAAAAACAGACAACAGAAGAAGCCGAAGAAAGAGTCAAATTCCATAGAGGTAGCAGAAAGCAAGAGACAAAGAATTATCTTTAAAGATGTCTTCTTGGGAATAATAATAATAATAATAATAATGGCGGCGCTACAGTCCGAGGTGTACCTGGGCCTAACTTCTCAGCAACCACTCGTGTTGTGCGTGCTATTGTTCTCTCATGAGTGGAGGGGACCTACAGTTTAATGCCGACTCCGAACGGCAAGATTGAGAAGCTTTTTCTAGACAGTTATACTCTTCGAGCATTGTCAGTGACTCGAAAGAGGTGGAGCCGCGAACAATTTTTTTTTTTTTATAAATTGTATGTCTGAACTTGGATTCGAATTTAGACTGTGAAAGTCTAATGCGCATGGGTCGACGCACGAACCCACACGGCCACGGCGCCCACTTCTTGGGCCCTCTTGGGAATAGAAATTTTTATTCTAGCCAAGGATTTTCATAACAGGATAATCATCACTGTATATATAAAGTATAGCAGTACTAAGGTGCAGTACTCCTAGGGTCTACCTTCAAAGCAGGTATCCTGATCATGCGTAAGAATCAGACTAAGGTGAAGTGGCTAATAATTACAACCCTGCTCTTGAAGCCATGAGAGGGAACTGAACTATGGGTAGCAAACAAAGAACCTCTTAATCTCGGTTTGAAAGAAATAAGTAAGGGCAATATGAGGACCAAAAGTTTAGATCATGGAAAGTTCAAAAGAGAATGATCAAGTCCACCTCAGCTACGCTGGTTCTGTCAATTAAAAACAATCAATGAATGAAAATTAAAAACAAACCCCAGAGTCAACAAGTGTACCTAGTTCAAAAAAAGTGAAATAACAGATTATGTCATTTAATAGCCCCGATGACTTATCGCTTCGCCGAATTATCGAATGCGGTGCTAAAATATACAGCACTCTACGGTAAGTGGTGACTATAAGATTGGTCCTTAGTTAATACTAACTTAGTAGAAGTTAATAACGGCAAAGAACTGACCATTAAAATGCTAGAACTGCTAGAACTTACTTTAGTAACTAACAGGCTTATTCACTCAATTAAAAACTGAACGATTTTAAAGCAAACCCTCTTCTCTCACTATATGCACATCATTTTGAGTTGAAACGAAATCCACAATCAAGAGTGGCATTAAGTTACAGATCTACGCTGATGGAATCTGGAATTAGAAAATCTACGACAGGAAGGAGCTTTAATAAAGCCAAAAACTCTAGTTATTTCGTACCCCAGACTGGGTCTCATACAAAGTTTCATTATCTAAATTCAAACTCAAATGGAGGAAACCTTTTGTGCCAAAATTAAGGAAGCTTCGGAGATATTCAGGCTAAGAAGATTCCTATCCATCAGCCCTATGGTACCCAGCTTTTATAAAAAAAATTCCAATAAGACCTATACCACTTCCAGTGACGAATCTCTTGAGGTTCTACTGGACACAAACTTTCCAAGCTGCTCAGATAGAAACATTAATCACATAAAGCACCCCGTGAAGCAACTCCAACTCCAACAAATCGCAAAAGGCAAAATTCCTATGGGCAATAGGGAGCTTTAGGCCATTCAGGTCACTTGCACCGAAAGGTCCTCCGAACTAATTCTCCGGTGGTTGAAGATTATTTTTAGGAACTATGTTAACATTAACAAAGCTGGGCTTCACAACTTCCAAAAGATCCACCAGTTGAAACACACCCAAAGATGGAGTCGTAGCCCTCTTCTTATGGAACTTGGTAGTGTACGAACTACAGCTTTATTGGAAGGGGCTAAATGCAGGACGATTGTGCGAACTTTATAGACATCATGCAACACAGTCTCTCAGTACTTAACAGCTCGAAGTCTAAATTGTTCATTTCTGGCAAGAAATATAAAATTCCAGCTTCTTCTTCTTCTTAGGGCGCTACAGTCCGAGGTGGACCTGGGCCTCACTCAACATGCCTCTCCAGCCAACACGATCTTTCGCCAGCTGTCTCCAGTTTCGCACACCAAGCCGGCCGAGGTCCCCCTCGACTTGTGTGCTCCACCTTGTACGTCCTCTGTTGCGTTGTCCCACAGGTTCAGAAAATTTCAGCTATTGACTATAAAAAGCTATAAATTGCTTCAGCTGTTCTTTTTCATTCAAATATCTTGGTCTTATCCTGGATAGTGGGCCCTCTGGCGTTGTGGATATGTGCGTCGATTCCTGAGTCCACCGTGACTTTTCCAGTCTAGATTCAAATCCCAGTACAAGTAACAATTTAAAAAAAAAAAAAAAAAGCTGTTCGCGGCTTTGCCTCTTTCGAAATATTGACTGTGCTCAAAGAGTATAACTGTCTAAAAAAAAAAGAGTCAGAAAAGACACAGGACACACAATCTTTTGCCAGCTGTCTCAAATTTCGCACACCAAGCCAACTGAGGTCCCCCTGGTCTCGTGTGCGCCACGTGGACGTCCTCTGTTGCGTTGTCCCACAGGCTCAGAGTCGAAAATTTTCACCGACAGTAAGGCAACCATTAAAGCTCTAGAATTAGTCTCTAAAAACTCAAAAATGGTAATTAACTATCATACGCCTTTCGAGAGGCTGGCTCAATGGTTAAACATACGGCTGTGTTAGCTGCGAGACCATAGAGACATTCTAGGAAATTGTCTGGCATGCAACGACACTGCCCTTCTTACGAGAAGAATTCAGCGGTATTAGTACCATTAGATACTTATGAACTGCTGTTTAAAACTACATCCGCCTAAAAAACGAATATCAGATGGATTATAGACACCACATTTCAGACCTCTAGACTGATTTGGCCCAGATTATATCCCAAAAGTTCCATTCTGTAATCCCTCAAGAGGTCTGAAATAGGTAGACGAAGAGAAGAAGGAGTGTGTACTCCTTTGTACTTTTCGGGCTCTGTCGTCATTAAGACGACTTCACATGGGAGCCTACTTTCTTTATATCCTTAGTAGAGAGTAACCTATCTCCAATTTACATTCCCAAACGTCTGTACAATGAACCTAAGCTGATCAAAGCATAATCCCCGATCTGAAGAAACCGTAATGAACGTAATCCACCTAAGCTTTGAAATTCAAAATGAAATCCGCCAGGGTTGAATTATATGCTGCTGTTTTTTTGTTTTCATCAGGGATTTACGCGATGAAGCAAGACTGCGCTGACGTTGTTATGGTTCAATACACTTTCATCTGATGGCCCAAAATCAAGAGGCATATGCAAATACAACCATCCCGACACCAACTTGGGCAATCCTTAAAAATGTCATCTACATTCAGTCAGTCTCTGTTAGCAAAGAGTGTGGGTAGCAAAGTATGTGTTGAGCAACGGAATGAGAAATGACAAACTGGCCGGTACACCTTGACTTCAACCAACAAGCCTCACCATCTAGGACGATATTTTGTTTTGTTTTCAGTTGCGTACTCCAAGAAGATCGAAATTCTTTTCCACTTGTGTGCACAGCCTTAAACGTGGACGTTTTCTTTTGCGTCGTCCCAATCGGAAATAAAGTAAATAAAATTCTAAGTAAGACCGAAGGATAATTGATCTAGGAATACATTATTCTAAAAATAATAAAAGCTGGTTGCTCTGTCATTGCTGTTTCAATTTAGTCGTTTAACAGAAACTTAAAAAACTTCAAAAATGTCAAAAAACACACGCTAAAAATAAATTGTGTTCGTGCCAATCGTGTTTTCTCAACTCTTTCTCACATACACCAGAATACTTGGAAAAAAGAACGAAAATACGGAATCTATCTCGATACACACCAGTCAGGTGCACATTGCAAGTAATCGGCTTGGTATTTCTGGTTACGGATGCATCATCGATATAGTTTACTGACGCATGTTACTCGGCAAATAACAAGTTATTTGTTCTTATTCTTTGAGCAATGTGTCAAACTAGTGAACAAGGCCTTAAGTGAACTGAACACAATGGACGAGTCGAGCGCAAGACGCTAATGTACGAGTATTTTTGCGGTGAAACAAATTTAAATGTACGCATTCGGCTTGTTAGCTTTTATCTTAACATTGTTAGCTCTTAATACATTATCTGGATGAACAATCCCATGGAATTATCATAACCAAACTCGAAGTAACCTCATTGAATAGAGGTCGTAATGAGCTCATGGCGAAATTGGATAAATGCGTAGCAGGGCGGCTTCAAATTGGTTAGCCAAATAATGAGACGCGGGGCTCTCTGTGAAGTCGGGTAAATGTTCTTCAAAGTTAAACAAAGATGCTGTTGAATTAATAACCTTTTGTAGGGCCACCGCCCCAAGGTAGAGGGAGATGAACTCAGAACACTGTGTTACCACAAGGATCAGAAAGGAGTTTATATGCACTAATCGTTCGTAGGTTCTGCTGAAGCTAGACTTCTAACTAGAACTTTGTTAGGCTATTGAAAAATAACTCTTAAGTGCAGGCGTCCTAGAGAAGAAAGAGCAGAGATACGTGCAGAGAAACTGGAGAACATTTTCTTCGCCCAAATATCTCCTGCAGAAGTAATTTGAGAAAGTCCTAGTCTTCCGACATGTTTCCTCGGATGGCAGCGACCAACGGGGACACCTACCATTGTGCCAATTGTATAAAGCGATGTACTACTTAATTAAAGTCACCTGGAAGGAGGTTGCAGTAATCTTCATACCCTAGATTGGAAAAGCTCCCATCTCAAGCCTAATGATTTAAGGCCTATTAGTCTCATTTCCTTACTTTTTTAAACCCTTGAAAGCTGATAGATCAACACATCAGAAGCACTGCAGCATTTAGAAGATTTTTGCCTGCTCAGCGTGCGTACAATAATCGCAAGTCAGTACAGGCGGCTCTACATTCTCTTAGAAACACGATTGAAAAATCCTTTTAACACAAGGAATTTACCCTTGCAGCATTTTTAGGTATAATAGGAGTATTCAATCCTAGAACCTAGAGCAATCACTTTGCGCTTACCTACCGGAATCGAAAAGTCGCTTGTGGCTTTTATCCACGAAGTACTTGTTAGCAGAGTTATAAACTCAGTGTTAATGAAATCTGCAGAACGGTTGAAACAGGGTCGACTCAGGGCGGTTTACTCTCTCCCCTTCTATGGAACATTGCGGTAAGCGAACTGCTGAATCTAGAAAAGGACAGGATGCAAAATGGTTGCCTCCGCGGACGACGTTGCTTCAGCAGTATCTGGAAAATTTGTCTCCACATAAAGAGACATCATGCAGAATGCGTTCCCCAAACTAAAGTGCCAATGTGGATTTGAAGTCAATCCACAAAAAACGAAACTAGTACTCTTCATGACGAAATACAAAATTCCACCTCCCTTACTGTGTTGTATAAATTTATCACTTACAGACAAAGCTAAGTTCTTGTGTTTCTTCGTAGAGCATAAGTTCAGCTCGAAACCCAATATCATAGAGCGAGTCAAGAAATCCACTACGGCATATCAGTGAAACAACACCATCAGCTGCACTGAACATAGATTTCTAACTTCCTCCACTAGACTTATTTGGAAGGCATGTAGTAGCTTTTCACTGATGGAGAAGTAGGGTTAGGTGTCTATGCAAAGGATCATATCATCATCTCCTGGAATATTGTAACGTCTTCCATTTTGGCAGCAGAAAGAAATTATCATATGTTCGGACAGCCAGAATACGATTAAATCCCTGAACTCATAGCATTTTATTTCAAAATCTTCCTGCCGATCTTTCGATGAGCATTTTAATAATAAAGTATGCCAAGACACAGTTACTTTCAGAATTGCAAAGACGCTGATCAGCTGAGTTGGGTATCGCCATAAAGTCAACCCGGCTTCTTTTACGGCTGGATTTGGGCCTACTTCCGTATAAGATTATGCTGACGCAGGAATTCAAGTCGGATGACCATAGATAACATCGTGAGCTTACTAATTGAGCTTTGGAATGTTTGCCGGAGATCCACATTTTGGCCAAAAATCATCTTTCGAGAATGTTCAGCGGCTTTACAAGCAAAATTGTCGCTATCGGGATGAACACAATCCACATGTGTTCGACCAAGGATCAATGCACCCTCAAAATGTACTGTTTGGTGCGGTTTACGGCATGGCGGCATAATCGGACCGTATTTATTTCGAAATGAGGAAGGATACACGGTTTTGGTCAATGGTCTCAGGTATAAAACGATGTTATCCGACTTTCTACCGCCAGAGCTCGATAACATCGGTATATCCGAGCTGTAGTTCGGATTGATTGAAAACAGCGCTACATGCCATACAAGCGACGCAGCGTTAAGTTGTAAAGGAGAATTTTGGCGACTAAGTCTACGAGCGTTCATTAATTCGCCGCCGCGATCATACGACCTGGTTAAGTACTGGAATCTCGAGTTACTTTCTAAAACTTTACGTGAAATCAGGATCTAAAACTGGTTGACTGGAAAAGGCTGTAGAACTAGAAGGGAACAAGGAAATTTAAAAACCCATTTCCCGATGTAAGAGCGCGAATAAATCAAGGAACAAGTTCTTCAGTTCTTCAGGCCAAATAACAAAATAAAAGGCAATGTACATTGACTTTTCCCTAAATACAAAATTAGTATGCATTTCTTCATTATTCACATAACCAGGAAACAATATTCTAAGCACACAACAAAGATAAAAAACAAACAAACACAACATAATTTCCACCAAGTATCACATCCCTGACCAAAACTGATCCACGGCTGTCAAAAAAAAACACCGAAGAAGAGTTTGTTGACTTTCTTTTGGTTTTTTGCGAACTAACGTTGGCAGCAATTGTCTGTCAAGCGCAATTTTTTGTATATTTGAAATTTTTTGACGTTAATAGCGTGGCTCTTGCAATTTTATAGTGAAATTAATAAATAATTCGAACAATTCGTTCTGATTTTTCCACGCTGAAACATAAAAAAAAACAAGCTCAACATGGAAGACTTTCAGAAGATTGAAAAAATTGGCGAAGGAACCTACGGTGTCGTGTACAAGGGTCGCAATAAAGTGACAGGACAAATTGTTGCCATGAAGAAGATACGCTTGGAATCCGAAGATGAGGGAATTCCATCGACAGCAATTCGTGAAATTTCACTCCTCAAAGAGCTAAAACATCCAAACATTGTTTGTCTCGAAGATGTTCTCATGGAGGAAAACCGTTTGTATTTAATTTTTGAATTTTTATCTATGGATCTCAAGAAATACATGGACTCACTTCCCATGGATAAAATGATGGATCCCGAGTTGGTTCGCAGCTATCTGTACCAAATAACAAATGCGATTCTTTTCTGTCACCGTCGACGTGTCCTTCATAGGGATTTGAAACCACAGAACTTGCTGATCAACAAGAATGGGGTCATAAAAGTCGCCGACTTTGGGCTGGGTCGTTCGTTCGGCATTCCAGTCCGTATTTATACTCACGAGATAGTCACACTTTGGTACAGAGCGCCTGAAGTTCTTCTCGGCTCACCCAGATACTCTTGCCCCGTTGATATTTGGTCGATCGGATGCATATTCGCCGAGATGTCCACCCGAAAACCACTGTTCCAAGGAGATTCGGAAATCGATCAGCTCTTCCGTATGTTCAGGATCCTCCGCACACCCACGGAAGATATTTGGCCCGGAGTAACATCACTGCCAGACTATAAGACTACGTTCCCCTATTGGTCCAGCAACCAATTGGCAAATCAAGTGAAGAATCTCAGTCCTGTTGGCTTGGATTTGATCAAGAAAATGCTCATCTACGATCCCGTGCACCGCATCTCGGCCAAGGCGGTCCTTGAACATCCATACTTCGACGGATTCGACAAAAAGCTTGTCCCAACCGAATAAACTGATGCGCGTTTAGCTTATAAAATATATGTATATGTAGTCGCCAATATAATCGAGATCCCTATATCTAAATGTTTACATGATACTTTAAATGTACAAAATAATTTTATTTGAGTTTGTCGAATAAGCAGGAACCACGCGCTAAGTGAAGAACACAAAGCCTCGTTTCCAAGAAATAAAAAAAAAATTGTAATACATTACGTAAGGGGGTTTTATTTTTGTTTTGTTACATTTCTAAGTGTTCTTAGAACTGTGCAACTTCTAAGTTAAGTTACATATGTAGTTGCAGATTAACTCTTGCCAACCGCTGTTTTTTTAGCCCAATAGGCAATTGACTAACAGAGCCCTCTCTCAAAAGACCAAGCTGACTTTATACAAGACCTTGATCATCCCAGTCCTTCTGTAAGGCGCAGAGGCATGGACAATATCCAAAGCGGAGAAAGAGATTTTTCGAGAGAAAAATTCTGCGCGCGATCTTTGGACCTGTTTAAGTTGATGGCATTTGGAGGAGAAGGTTCAACCACGAACTGTATGGGCTGTACACCGACATGAGTCTAGCCAGGCGTCTACGGATCCAACACCTAAGATGGCTAGGCCATTTAGAGCGTATGGACAACTTAGCTTCGGCCCAAAAAGTCTTCGACTCTGAGCTTGTGGGACAACGCAACAGAAGACGTACACGTACAAGGTGGCGCACACAAGTCGAAGGCGACCTCGGCCGGCTTGGTGTGCGAAACTGGAGGCAGCTGGCGAAAGATCGTGCTGGCTGGAGAGTTGATGCCCAGGTCCACTTCGGACTGTAGCGCCCTAAGAAGATCATCCCAGCCCTGCTTTACGGCGCAAGAGGCATGGACAATATCCAAAGCGGATGAAGAAGCTCTTCGTTTTTTTTAGAGACAGGGTCTTCGTGCTATCTGCGTTGATGGCAATTGGAGAAGATTCAGCCACGGACTTTATGGACTATACAGCTGTGAGCCTATGGGACCACGCAGCAGAGGAGGCCCACGTCTAAAATGGCGCACACAACTGAAGACGGAACCAACTTGACGTGCACAATTGGAGACAGTTAGCAAAATATCGTGCTGAGACTTGTTGGTTGAGGCCCAGATCCACAACGGGCTGTAGTGCCCCCTGAAGAAGAACAAGAAGATCAAACGTTCTTTCATATTTTTTTAACTGCGAATTTGCTGGAGCATCGTCATTCTTCCAGTCTCATTGTAGCTTATAGCATATCTTAACTGAACATATACGTACATGCATACATTCCTAATCAGATCACCTAAGCACAGGAAACTATGAGCAGTATCTCTTACCTACACTTTGTTGTTCAGGAATAAACTTGGTATGATTGACTGTTTCCATTTGAACAATCAATGCGATTCAGTTTTTTCGATTTGTCTCGAGTGGTTATAACTTATAAGTTATTAGATCAATGACTCCAATGACCTTCCCCAAGTTGTGTTTACTTGGCCATTACAACTAATAGCTTTTCAAAACTGAGTATGCGCGTCATTCGACTCTGGAAACCGACCGATTCTGGGGCACAAAACTAACTCCTTTCTCTGTCAATGGATCACAAAAAAAGATCCAGACATTCGGAACGAAAAGAAAATATTTGAACAGCTCGTTTATTAGCAACATTTCATTTGCTCCGTCGTATTCATTTGTCATTTATTTCATTTTTCCGTCGTCGAGTCTGTAAATATGTACTCAAAGATATCTCCTTTCCTTCGGGGTGAACAAACAAACTCCGACAAAAACAGACCCTATTTTACCCAACTAAGGCACTAAGGCAAAATACTTAGACGACTGGATGGCGCAGTTGGTTAAGTGCCTGCTCCAAGTTAGAGGGTTCGAATCCCAGTGAAATCGAATCTCGTCCAGTCACCATTTGCCGTTGGCAGTACAATGGACCAGTTTTGAGTCTGAGTGCTCGAGTAGTGTCTCAAAAAAACCCTCCGAAAAAAAGGCAAAATACTCGGTCTTAGGAGAGCGGTTGGCAAACTTTCTGACTTGTATCTCCGGAAGTTCCGTAGTAATGCGAATCTGTTTTATTGCCTTTGTGCTACATTTCGGGGTGAACACGATTCTCAACAATTTGTTTTATTAAATTGCCGATGAGCGAGCCAAAAAAAATAGTTGCTTCAAAAATAAGAGAGAGTGGTCCATAACGTGGAACTAATGTTGATTTACCGGTAGCGAAGAATAGAACCAAAATTCAAACATCCGACGCCCATACACACAATACCAAAGCGACCACAAAATAAAGCTTCCGTTTATGCTGGTTTCAAACAAATTTTTCTAGAATGAAGAGAAGGAGTCCCACATCATAATAATAATAATGGCGGCACTACAGTCCGAGATGGACTTGGGCCTTGCTTCCCAGCATCCACTCGTCTTGTGCGTGGTATTGTTTTCTCACGAGTGGAGGGGACCTATAATTTAATGCCGACTCCGAACGGCGAGATTGAGAAGCTTTTTCTAGACAGTTATACTCTTGTCTCTTGCATTGTCAGTGACTCGAAAGATTTGGAGCCGGTCTGAAATTAGATTTGAACCTAGACTGTGAAAGTCAAGTGCGCATGGGTCGACGCACCAACCCACACGGCCACGCCGCCCATGCTTATGTGAAGGAAATCTATCGTTGAGACGATATCGTCAGAAGATTGTCTTCATACGTGATTAGGTCCTAGGTCTTAAATGATTTTTCTTATGCTATGTCGGAACCCTAGAACGGAGACGAGGGCGATGAGCCAACGGCAGCGCTAACAACCTCAAAAAGACTACCGACACCGGATATTTTCGGAGCTCATTGTCGAGAAGTTAGAAATTTGGCGTCCCATTGGGTGGTTGTACGTGGGGTTAATTTCCTGATACTTTAAAGACAACAGCTTGCCTCGGATTTACTGGTGACGACCCTAGCAAACGAAAAACCGACAAAGTCGCCCATGTTCTGCATTCCACTTTTTATGAATTCGAGCTTTTAAAGTGAAAATTCGGGTTCTGAAATCCGATCGAAATGGTGGTGGTGAATTTGAATTTCGAGTCCGCACGTGTAACTTGAGGTACGACGAACACGAAGGCCTTAGACTGCTATAAAGTTAAGGTCTTCTAAACAGGAACTGGGACGGGCCGGGCAAAAAGAGATTGTAAAACTGCTACATCTACAACGGTAATTGCTAAATAGAGCGAAGATAGCGCTTATTCAGACGTGGCCTTGTTGTTCGAGGCAAACTAACGCAAAATATCCTGAGTTACCAGCGAGCGCTTCATAACAATCCGTACCAAGGCTAAATCAATAACATCATCATGATTTGAGCTCACATAGGACAAGGATGAGAACAACAAGATCTCCTAGAAAAGAACAAGGTGGCGCACTTAATTGAAGGGATCTGACTTCTTAGAAAGGAAACAAAAAAGCACGAGAAGCGCACAATCGAGGAGATGGAGAGGTGCTATGACAAAAATTATGTCCAAAAGTTATACCAGAGGACGAAGCTAATAATAATAATAATATAATAATGGCGGCGCTACACTCCGAGGTGGACCTGGGCCTAACTTCTCAGCTACCACTCGTGTTGTACGTGCTATTGTTTCTAGACAGTTATACTCTTTGAGCATTGTCAGTGACTCGAAAGAGGTAGAGCCGCGAACAATTTTTTTTGAAAAATTGTTTGTCTTAACTTGGTTTCGAACCTAGACTGTGAAAGTCTAAAGCGCATTGGTCGACGCACGAACCCACACGGCCACGATCCCCACGGAGGATGAAGTTATTATCCAATAAATATATATGTTAAGCCTGCCTTAACAAGGGTGGACAATTCTAGTCGCAGGCGATACTGAGAAACTGGAAGAATCATTTCCGCTGACTGTTTAATGAAGGCACAAATACCGTTGTCTGGCAGAATATTCGATAAACATCCACCACCTTACAGCGCCATGTCGAATTTTGTCATCCTTACGAAACTCGTCAGGTTGTGCTGTATGACGAAGGAAAACTATCACTGCTCCATTAAGGTCCATAACGAACTCACCGAGACCCTCAGTGCAAAAGGTGTTATATACATTATGTCGTGTGACTTTTCCAATATCGTCTGTAAGAAGATCGTGTAAAATACACTGGTTATCACAAAAGGGCACGATCTTGTAAAAGTCCGTATAGCTGCTAGCAAACGCGGATGACATTGACGTGATTGGTCAAAGGAAGCAAGACAGTCTGTACAGCGACGTGAGTCTAGCCAGGCGTCAACGAATCCAACGCCTAAGACGGCTAGGCCATGACTTCCCTGTAGCGCCATAAGGAGTTAGACGACGTGAAGAATAACCGCTAAAGTTCCGTTGTTCTGCAGCCTTACGTAGACAATGAACGAAATTGAGAAGCTTGAAATTTTCCACTTCCACCACCTCCGCAAAAATCCACAGCAGAAGAAGGCAAAACTGGACGACAAGCAAATCCAGACGATTTGGTGTTGAAAAAAATGAAAGGATATTATTAGAAGGACCTATGCCATCAGCAAACCTGAAACATTTTGAACAAAAAAAAAACGAAAAATCATTATTTCCTAGTCTAAAATTTATTTCTCTACATCGTCCACTTCCATGCTGGAATGTGGCTGCATACACTTCAGCGTGAACTCGATGAACTTCAAATCCTTCAGATACTCTGTCATTCGTTTGAAATGCCTCTCCGTGTACGGGAGCGTCTCTTCGATCATCTTCCCCAGTCCAGAAGGCTTGAACTTACCCGCCATGACCTCGTTGATCAGAATGTTCAACACCAACTGCGCTGGGCGGCAATTTCGACTGTTCGTGTTCCACGTGATCGCGTGACGCATCAGGCTCTCCTTGTGCAGTTCGTTGAGGGAGGCAATCGTTTCGTCCAGCCCGGCCTCCTGGTTTTTGATCACTGAGTTGATGATCTTGAGCGTGAGATGAGGCTTTTCCAATCTCAGCGCTAGACGGAGGGCTTTCAGCATTTTCTTCTGCGCTATCAAGTTGTTCAACTCCTGCTCCTGGGCGGCCAGCTCTTGGCGTTTCTCGATTTCCGCAACCTTCCTCTCCTCCGTCACATCTCTCCACCGGATGAGCTTAGAATCGGCGCCTCCGCTGAAGAAGTGTGTTTCACTGTGGGCCACGGCGAGTGTCCAAATACGAGCGTCGTGCTTGTCCATGGTCAGGGTACACTCGCTGGTCTTGATGTTCCAGAGCTTGATCAATCCATCGCCACCGGACGACACCAACTGCATGCCCTTTGAAATGAATTCCGCTCGGAGGACGGAGCTCTCGTGGCCCTCGATCGTCTTCAAGCAGGTCATGTCCGTTATGGACCACATGCGAAGTGTGCAGTCGGCCGATGTTGTCACGAGCACTTGATCGACGGGGGAGAATCGCACGCACCAGATTCCACGACGATGGCCGCGAAGAACCCCGAGCAGTGAAAGGGTGCTGCTGTCCCAGAGTTTTGCGGTCTTATCCTGAGAGGCTGTGGCGATTATTCGGTCGTTGGGTGAAATGGTCACGCAGTTGACGTCCTTCTCGTGAGCGATGACGGTGTTGTTGCACACCAGGGAATGAAGATCCGCTTCATCTGTTGAGCTGTTGGAAATCAGTTTTGGTATCTCCCAGACCTTGAGGCACGTATCTTGACTGACAGAAGCGCAGATCGTGTGGGAAAGCTTTCCAAATGCCACCGAGCCCACACTTGACGTGTGCTTGGTGCCCTTCGCGACGCAGCTGACGGTGAAGGTGCCGGGGTTCAGTTCCCAGAGCCGCAGCGTGTTGTCCTTCGAGGATGACAACAGGAAGTTCTTGTGCGAGGCGAGCGACAAAACGATATCCGAGTGGCCTTTAAGGATTGAGCAGTTCATGTTGGTGGTGTCATAAAACTTGATGTCGTTGCTGTTGGTAGCCACGGCAAGGTATCGGGAATTTTTCCCCACGAAGCACACGTCAAGGATTTCGTCGCTGAAGCCGATCAACTGCTTGGCGCAGTGAAACGTCGGTATGTTGTGCACCACTATGTTATGGTCAGCGGATACCATGGCCAGTTGATTGGTTTTGGGACAATGCAAGAGCTGCGTCACCGCCAACCCACCCTCCTCGGCGGCCTTGGACACAGAACTGTTTGCCTGGGAGTAGACAATCTTTCCGTCCGTGCAATTCCACACCCGAATGTGCCCCAGTTCACCAGCTACAGCGGCAAAGACTTTGTTCTTGTGCTCAGCGGCGCTCAGATCCATACCGTTCGGCAACTGCAACGTCTTGGGCAAGATGCAAATGCCCTCGAGGCACTCGTACAGTGGAAGCACCTTCAATTGCGAACCTTTGTCGACATCCCAGAGGATCAGCACTTTATCCCTGCTCACAGATGCGAAAACATTGGCCTCTCTGTCAAAAGACAAGGCAGTGACCTTCGAATAGTGTCCAGAGAAGGTTTGTACCAGTTCCTTGGTCGAGTAGTCCCAGCAATTTATTTTGCTATCATCTCCCGCGCCGAAGACCAGCCTCTTCTCTGCATCCGGATGAAACACGACCAAGGATACGACTCCTTGGCTTTCTTTAAGCGCACTCAAGCAGGTATTTCGATCGTAGTCCCAGATGCGTATGGACGAATCAGAACCGCCCGACGCCGCAATTGCGCCACGTTCACGGAATACTAAACGCACGACCGGGCCTTTGTGAGCACTCTTCCACATTTTCGACATACTTCCAGACTTCTTGTCCCATAACTTGATCAATCCACTCTTGTGAGCGGTTATCACCTGTTCATCATCGGCACTCAATGCGAAGGTGTAAACTACATCCTCGTCAACATCTTCGCTTGGAACTTCCCCAATTGATGTGACCACATTTCCGCTGTCAATGTTGATAACATTGATCTTCCCCACATCCTGGCAAAGAAACTCCGCTCCTGTTGATGTCCATGCGACGACCCCTCCGGTGTAGAATGCGCCGAATTGTGATTCAGCTTCAAAACTATGAAACATACGCAAAAATTAAAAGACAAATGATGGTAAATCGGAGAATGACTTACGCTTCTTTTAGTTTGATATTCGTTGCCATTAAATGATGATTTATTTTGTGAAATTTTGAAAGTTTTCTGACTATGTTTTGGAAACAAACGATTGAAGAATTTTCAGCACGTGTTATTGGTGGCAGAAATCATTGCGAGTGAAGTGACATTAGTAGTTGATCATAAACAAACCCACCTTGCCGACATCTGTTGCCACTGCTAAATTAGAGTTACCACTTTCGAGACTCTTTGCATGAATGTTTAAGAATTGTTCGTTGGATTATTATTTTTTCAAAAATTTGTTTCGATTCTTTTTTCAAAACTAAAGCTAGAACAATTAAATTGTTGTTATCTTTTAACTAAAATAAATGCACAAGTTATAGAAACCGTACTGATCATTTTTAATTTTCATTATATGGTTCCCCGCGACCCTTTTAGTGGAACATGCGGTTCACTGAAAATGAGATGAGATGAGATATGGCTCTTTTACGATCAGTATACACTTGTGACTATTATATACAAGTTGCTACAATGTGCGAAAGTATTGCTAGTTGCTCACATCAATAAAAAAATTGAATCAATTTTCTCAAAACTGCGAAGGAAAATAATGAAAAACTCGCTGATACCGATTTTTTATTTTCATAGTATGGCATCACTAATTTTTGTTTCCTTTAAGTTACCTCTACTGTTTGTTTTTGTAAAATTTGACATTTGATTTTAAAGAATGTTCAATTAAACCCCACTTTTAGTCAATATTTTTATTTTTAAGTTACAAAATGATCCAAAGAATAATCTCTTTTAAGCTACTTAACCAGTTTCATAAGTCTCACATCGCCCTACCGAAAATCAATCCGCTAACCACACGACATGTTTCCACAGACAAGCAAACTCCCAAACCAATGTCCGCTGTCCAGGAGAACTGGACAGAAATTTACCGACTTCCTTTGATTAGAATAGCATCAGCATTTAACAGACTTAAAGTGTATCAGACAGTAGTAACAGCGATCGGAACTCCCGTAGCAATCACATTAGAGAAAGCAGGTCTATTCGATTCGAATTTCGGGATAGTCTTTGCTGCGCTTGGTGAGAAAACGAAATAATCCTTGCGTATCCTCAGAATTTTCATTTCTGATATTATAGGTATAACTGGAGTGATCACTTTGACCATATGCAGCTTCCCAGTTCAGAATTTGATTGGTTTTGTGTACATGAATGACACAGAGAACAAAATAAAGGTTGCCTACGTTGATTTCTGGGGACGACGAAAGGATCAGGAGCTTGTCATTGAAGACATTCTCACCCCGTGGGAATTGCCCCCGACAAGATTCAATATCTACCAAACAGTAAAGAGCCGCGAAAATGGAACACTGTCCTACAAATTGCTGCATCGATATGGACAAGTTCGTGATCCTCAACGATACGTCACAGTCTTTGGAGACGATTTCAACTGACTTCAATTAAAACTGTTTATTTGTAAATAAAGATAAATCAAACCACAAACAATAAGTTTAGCTCCATCTGTAGTGAGCATAGGCACGATTGGCTTCTGCCTGCTTGTGCAAATCTTGTTTCCTTTTAATCACTCGACCTTGTCCAGAAGCGGCGTCCAACAGCTCCCATGCCAACTTCTCGGGAAGGTGCACATTGCGCTCCTTTTCGTTTGCAGATTCAATCAACCACTTCATTGCAAGAAAATACGATCGTTTAATCGTCACCGGCACAGGGACTTGATAGGTAACACCACCTCTCTTGATCGGACTCAGCTGCAGCAGAGGACGGCAATTCTCAACGGCCGTGTGGAGAATCTTTACAGGATTCGTCTCGATATTTGATTTTTCTTCGGGATCAGCCAAGTTGTATCGTTCCAATTGGATTCGCTTGATGTTTTCGAAACTTTTTTCAAGCAAATCCCGCGCCAGAATCTTCTTACCTTTGCGCATTATGTAATTTGTGAATTTACTGACAATATCATCGTGGAACACAGATGAAGTATCATTGTTCCGCGCCGGTTTGATTGGCAAATGTGCTAGTTTGATGGTTTCACCAGTTTCTCTCAGCAATATTTGCTTTTCTTTCTTGAAGACTGGGTCGACGTAAGAAGGTGGATACACTGACATGTGCTGTGCGGCAACAACAGCTGGTAGCCTAGAGCGAATGATTTGAGATAAGATGTGGCTGATTGGAGAAAATAAATAAATCACCTGCTGCTACTTAGCCGGAGGATGTTTCGAAGCATTTTGATCTTAAGATTCACTAGTTTTAGAAGAAAAATAAGAACAAACTGTCTTATTTCAATCAGAAGACGAATACCATTCCATGAAACTATGTTGACAGCTCTCACATGTCAAATCGAGTTGTGTTCATAGTTACATACATTGGATGCGTTCAAAAGTTATCATTGTGAATGACATACTTTGAACACAAAAAAAAACACTTTTGAAGGAATTTTGTAAACGGACGGGTTATTTTCAGGTCTTAGAAATCTAAGTTTAATTCTAAAAGTGTAATTCCTGTAAAATAAGTATTTTTAACATCGCCCTTTGCACTAATATTTGACTGCGTCAAAATATATCATGCGACTTCACGTGTTACAGAAATAAAATCTCATAACAAACATACCCACTCTAAATCGATTCTATCGTTGACAGCTGTTGTAATCCATAGCTAGCTGAAAGATTGGCTCTAGTTCATCGACTAAAAAAGTCATAGTCGTCGGCTAAAGAATCTTCGCTTTGTTTTGAAAATTTGCTTGTTTTGGTTTTGAATCCCTCAATCATTTCATGGAGCGATCATATTCGCAGCTTTCTGCGAAGAATAAGAGAAGTTCCACGGAAGAATTGGGATCGTTTAAAATAATCCATACCGACTGCGCAACAGGAGACTCTGACACAAATGCGTTCAACATTAAAACCACAAGTGAATACAAAATCATACATAACGAAACTCGTCAGACGAATCGTCATAAGAATCCCAGTGGTGTATGGCGTTATTTTGCGTTAGCAACGAAGGATATCTCGAACTCCAACAATCCAGATGAGCCACCAGACGACAGGATTCTTTGTATGCTCTGCTATGCCAAGGGTCGAGTACATGTGTACAAGAGTAAGACGTCATCGTCAAATCTGTGGAAGCACTTGAATCGAAAGCACAACATTGAGATTCCGTCTGAGAAGATGTTTGCAATTTCGCCGGCGGGATTCGAAGGATTTGACTTTGCGACTGACGAACAAAGTCAGGAGGCCAACTCGACTGATGATCAACTGTCGGCTGTGGATGTGGAAGATAATGACGAAATTGTGATAAAGACTGACGACTTTGAGGAAACCGATGGGTTTCAGGAGGAACAGATAATTGCAACTTCATTGGAGGACGATCCAGAGAAGCAGCACGCGGAGACGGTTGTCAAATACGAGCCATGTTCGTCTTATAAAGAAGATTTGGCGGCAGGAAGCCAAAGATTTCCTCTTGCGGATATTGGCTTGGCCATTATACAGGAAGTTGCCAAACGACCGTTACTCTACGAGGCACCCGCGAGTAAATCAACCGCCGTGCGGGCTACCAAGGAGATCCTATGGACCGAGGTCTTTCATGCGCTGGGTGAAATCATTCAAGTCGATCGCATTCAAAAGATCTGGAAGAACATTCGTGACCGATATCGAAAGATTCGAAGCACGGAGGGGGACACATTCGATGGCTGCTCACAGAAGTATAAATACTACAACCAACTCAAGTTTTTGGACCCAATCGTGACAATGTAAATTTGATCTTCTCAAGTGGGGAATATTTTTTTAATTTTTGTAACTTTTCAGAGATCCATCTTCAGACGTGTCATTGGACGAACCACCAGACAAGAAATCTCGGACCGATGACTATCCTTTTCTGTTCGAAACAGCAGACATAATCCTTTCCACAGTCGAGGACATGGATCGCAGTGACCAGAGTTTTATCTCGGAGGAGATTGTCCATGAAAACAATTGTGACGTGAGCAGCAGTAACCCCCCCATCACCACATCCGTCTTTCCATTGGAGATGAGTGAAAATAACCCCGAAAGCGGGGCAGTCAAGGACACAAGCACGCCTGCAGGCAGCAACTTCGAACAACTGGACGAATTCGACCTCTTCGGCAAGCTGATTGCCAAGAAACTGAGAAGTGTTCCCAGCGAACGCGTCAACTTGATAGAAATAAAAATCATGCAGGCCATCCTGGAAAACAGCTAGGTTACCTTGTTGTAAAGATACAGGTTTATTAGATATTTATTTATACATCTGCAGTCTAAAATATGTACGTAGCCAATTGATTGTAAAATCAATCGTAAATTAGAAAAAACAAAAAAACAGTTTAAACAAATATCAGTGTGTTCTCTTGCGAAAGTGGTTAGTAGCAGCTTTGGAAGGCGATGTTTTACAAATTTCTTACACCTAACTGTGGAGCAAAATTCATGTTCTAGGTAATGCGGTGTGCAAAAGGCATATTGGATGCTCTCCCCTTAACGTTTCACTCGCCCTTCAGTTTCTCACAAATCGTCTTGCCGCTCTCAACTTGACGAATGCACTCGCGAATGATTTGGTACAAAATATCACTAGTCTCTTGGCTGCTGAACGGCTGGGATATCGGAGGCACGTGCACGAACAAACTTCGCTGGCAGTCTCGATCGAGAGACTTCAAATAGATGTATCCACAGAGGTAGTTGCCCACATCATCGGAGGGGACAACAGCATCGGTACAACTGCACTGGGGCACGGTGTTTTGTACGATCTTTTTGACGTCCAATTTAGTGCGTATTTCACAACATCCCGTCCCGTTGTTAGCCAGACAGGCACTCCCCCCAGAGAGTCTCTTGCCGGAGTAGTCTTTTTTGTTGAACTTGTGATTGTAGGCGAGCTCTTCTACACGAATACAATTCGATCCGCCGTGAACACCACAGTGCACCACTAACTGAAAGGAAATACGAAGTTTATCATTCATCTCAAGATAACAAAAGCAAGCATTGTGGCGATTAACGAGAGATAACGCCCCACACAAAGTCGAGAAAGGTGATATCTTTACGCCAAAATGGAACACTTTTTGTGAAATCATTTACATACGCACGCACATGTACAAATGATGATTTCCAAGTAAATTTCACGCACGATGATATCATACGTCCAACATTTTCCAATTAATTTCCGATACATACCTCAGGTTTTTTATCCCATATTTCGTCAACAGCCGAATTGACATCATCATACACAACGGACACAAGTTTCTTTTCCAATTTATACACATTTCCATCGTCCGATGTTAGGCTTTCGGGCAATACCCGGACAGCTTCCCAACTCGCATTGACCTCTTCATGCCCAATAAATGGTCCGAATCCAGTGACAACAATTAATTTCTCCTCGACTGGCAGGGAATCCAAATCATTTTGGACGGCATCGTTAGCAATTTTAACAGCTGCTGATAGACTCATAACTCTTATCAACTATGAACCGTGTCGGTGCGAGGTAAAACACGAAATAACTTGTACGTCTATTTGATACAGAATGTTACAGATAATTAATCCCGAATGCAATAAATCACAATAAAAAATTAAACTAATTACTTCCCTAGATGGAATTAGTTTGAGTTTGTTAATTGTTTTGTACTGATTTGACTTTTCTGTAAGAAAAGACACATCAAAACATACTTGTTTGACAGTTTGATGGGTTTCACTCAATTTTGAGTGGCGAAATGGGAATCGACCGTGAACCGATTCGGAATTTTAGTGCTCATGAGGAGTGGGCGTTTGGTAGTATTTTTAGATCCATAAATGGGGTAAATTGTGAAAAGATTGTGCAATTTACTTCAGCGATGTGGTTTTGACCGTGAATACCCCCACTAGTAATTTAAATATATTAAAGTGTATAAAACAGTATTTAAATGTATAAAATCGTAAAAAATTGTATTAAAATGTATAAAACTGCTAATTATTCATGCATTTCTTTGACTTTTATTCAATTTTTAGCCTATTCTTTGCTTTCATACACTTTTATGTACCAGCAATATTTTTCAGATGTATAATACACAGTTTTATACACGTAAAAGAGTAGAGGTGTGACGGATATCCGGCAAGTATTCGGTATCCGGCCTATCCGGCTTCTTTGTAATATCCGGCCGGAGCCGAATAGTCTTTTGATATCCGACCGAATACCGGATAGTCGTTTTTTCAGTAACATACAACAAAATAAAAAAACAATTCAATATTGGAAGTTTACTAAAGCCAAATAGGTGAATGAAAATTAGTTTCCTGTCAATATATGCTAGTTTCACCACACAAAGCACATACACGTGCACGCAAACAAAGAAAATCAAAAACATTTTGAATTCACGCCAACCGTTAGTGCCAACAGACAACGTCGATACACACCACTAAGACGATCTGCACAAACAAAGGGGCAACAACAAAATGTGCATGTTTGCGCAAAAGTGTTTGTGTAGTGTATAGCCCCTTTTAGACGTGAACGTCCTTCATTGTCTTCTAGCTTGTCTGCACTGGTTATTGTTTACATCTTTTAAAAAAGAACTCCTATCCCTACCATCAAAGGCAATCGTTCGTAGATCATAGTGTGACTGGTTTTTAACTTTAATCGTGGTGGACAGCGATATTTCTCGGCACCCTTATTGATCCACCCTCTTATTGTACTCACATTTGTGAACACATTTTAGACGTCCATCGTGCCTAAGCGGAAACAAAGTAAAATGGCAGTTGCGGTCGACCATCAGTTTCGGTATGAACAAGCTTTGGTATTGGAGATAAGTGGAGATTGTTGGTGATATTTGCAATTTTAGAAGGAAGTCCACTTGGTTTGGCACAGTTTAATGATGACTGTTACTTCCCTCTCCTCCTAGTCTTACTAGCTTAGTTCCCGTCTAGGTTATAATATTTCTTTCTTATTTTGCAACAACGTAAATGTGATTGGATTCAGGCAAGCATACTGGTTGCATCATCCGAAATTGACAGAGCCTATGCTCTGACAATAGCTTTCTTTTCTAATCCTTTTGACTACAGGTACTCCTGAACAAACCGAAAATTGAGGGAATAGGAGGATTGACGTAATCTTGTTGGTTACCAACGTTCCAACGGTCAAATCCAGGCCTACCGTTGTTCGAAAACATTTAAAGGGCCAACTATATTAGCCGTAAGGAAACACAAGGGACCTTGATCATCCCAGTCCTACTGTACGGCGCAGAGGCATGGACAATATCCCAAGCAGATGAACAGTCTCTTGGTCTTTTCGAGAGAAAAGTTCTGCGCGCGATCTTTGGTCCTGTTTGCGTTGATGGCATTTGGAGGAGAAGGTTCAACCACGAACTCTATGGGCTGTACAGCGACATGAGCCTAACCAGGCGTCTACGGATCCAACGCCTAAGATGGCTAGGTCATGTAGAGCGTATGGAACTTAGCTCCGGACCGAAGAGTCTTCGACTCTAAGCCTGTGAGACATCGCAACAGAGGACGTCCACGTACAAGGTGGCGCACACAAGTCGAGGGGGACCTCGGCCGGCTTGGTGTGCGAAACTGGAGACAGCTGGCGTCAGATTGCGCTGGCTGGAGAGGCATGTTGAGTTAGGCCCAGGTCCACTTCGGACTGTAGCACCCTAAGAAGAAAAGAGAAGCTAAAGAAACTAAAGAGAACCGGGCGAATACATACATATGATACACCGCTTCGCGCAGTTTCGATAAATTCGATCATTTCCTCGTACTCACGCTGAAATGCCAGATGACAGCTGAATTCTCCTTAAATTTCTATTAAGAATTATGGACACTTTAAAAATTGACGATGCTTTTGGTTACTTTTCGTTTGTTTTGACATAAGTTTATGTTTCCGTACGGTTATTATAGTGGGCCCTTATGTGCGCTGCTCACAAAAATGATTCTTTCTTATTGGCATAATTCAAATGGGAATGGTGGTGTCCAATGATTAGAATTCCCTATCATCTATTGACGATCTTGCTCGTCTTTTAAGACCAACGCAAAATGAAAGTCCTCTCCACAAGAAAAACAACTAAGGATGGTTGATTCCTTTATTTATTAATTTTCATAGATATTTCCTTTCCCAAACGGTGAAGCACCATTCGTCGTTAGGTAGTAGACTCCCTCGGCATTCTCTGCATTATTTGGATCACCCAGCCTAACCCCTTCAGTCTTAACATCACAACTTGCACTAGAAACATCTTCAAAATTCCTACATCCGATTGCATAAAATCCGTTCCTATCTCTCAGCTTAATAGCCTCTGCATAGTAGTCCACTGCCCGTTCGTGTGCACACGCTCCGTCAATGTCCAGACCACATCCTGGTTGACTCTTTCCCCCATTCGCATAGAATGCAGCCTTTCCAATCGGTTGATAGAATCCCGCCATCCCGCCGTAGGTTGTGATCGACTCAACGTACTCCGCATCAGTGTCGCACAGTCGCGTTTCCGGATTGCTGTAGCTGAAGAGTGGCATAGCTGGATCCAGCCCGATGATTGTGTGAATCTTACCGCGCTGGACATTCTTTCCGGCAAATCCAACCACGTGTGCTCCTAGACTGTGCCCCATCAGAATGACATTTCGAAACGATAGCTTCGTAATGTCGTGCAGCCAATCAACGAACTCAGCAACGATTTTTCCAGCTTTACTGCAGCTTCTCTGCGCTGAAATGTAGTTGAGAGTCTCCCCATAAACACTCCAGTCCACAAGGAAGAGATTGCACGGACTGTTGTCGGTGTTGTTGAAGACTGCGTCGAGAATTTTAGTGTTTTGCGGGGAAATGTGTCCACCATTCCAGCCGTGGATCATGAATCTGTTGAAGAACAAGAATGACAGTCAGTTTGTTAGGCGTTTTTGTGACCGTACCTTGTTAGATCATTTCTATTAAAAGTCGATCGCATCAGGGACTCCACATCATCGATCGCCAGTTCCACCGGTACATTGGGACTCACTCTGGTGTACAAAAAGAAACGAACTTTGTCCATTTTGCGAGTAATCTTCTCGGGCTCGGTTACTGCAGCCTCAACCTCCGCTTGCCTCTCCGTCATCCAACGATGTTCTCCATTCCTTTGCGGTATTGGCCATATTTGGTTATCAAATCGAAGACCATTTGAAGGGGGACACACTAAAAACACGCATTTGTTAGGTCTGTAAAATCAAAGACAAGAAGCACACTCACAGAAAAAGAGAAACACCACGACCACTGTGCGTCCTAACATTTCGAGCAAGAAAACACAACTAATCACAGCTAATAGCAGAAAAAGAATTTTTACCCAGTATCGTGGGGAGTTAGTGATCTCGTTGTTGGGGTTAATCTAATCGAATTGATAAACAAAACAGTGGTTTAAATATCTTTGAGCACTGATTTTTGGATAAGCAACAATGAATGAAAGGTTCTTTAGTGGAATAGCCATCATCGACCCACAAAGATAACAATCAATGTACAAGTGCAAGTCATTACCTAGCACAGCAGCACTCATTGGTATGATGAGTGTATTTTTGATGTTATTTCAGCATCTTTCTAAAAAAATAGATAAGATACCAAAAATGGTGCCGTGAAATAACGTCGAGTGAAATATAGCCGAATTCCAAAATTCCAAAATCGGCGTTATTTCAAGGCACCACCAAAAATGTAGGTTTACAGGTTCGATTCCGATTTGATTCGCAAAAAGTAGCTTTTAATTTCATGACGCCACTTCATTAGCATTAAACTTTAAAAATGGTTCCTCCATTCGTTTAAAAATTGCAGCGGAAGCAACACAAGCGACCGATGTGTACAAGGTTTAAAATAAAAAAAAAAAATCTCTAGTAGTTGCTGACAGACACAAAGAAGCAAAGCTAGCGCGACTCAACGCAAGCAAATTTGTTGGTATAGAATGCACCAGCGCATCTATAAGATACGACGACTGAAGACACAAAAATGGAAACCCCCTTTAGCTACGCCAACTGCGAAAAGAAAAGTCTTCTCAATCACGCGTACTCTTCTGTTGAGTGAACATTTAAAATCTGTATTTGTTCATATCAGTGTGATTTCAGTTTTTAAACTACAGCATACTCTAGTGGGCCCCGTGGCCGTGTGGGTTCGTGCGTCGACCCATGCGCGTTAGACTTTCACAGTCTAGGTTCGAATCCAAGTTCAGACAAACAATTTAAAAAAAAAAATTGTTAACGGCTCCACCTCTTTCAAGTCACTGACAATGCTCAAAGAGTATTACTGTCTAGAAAAGGCTTCTCAATCTCGCCGTTCGGAGTCGGCATTAAACTGTGGGTCCAATCCACACGTGACAGAACAATAGCACGCACAACACGAGTGGTTGCTGAGAAGCTAGGCCCAGGTCCACCTTATATTATATTATTATTATTATTATATTATAATATCATTCTTGAGAAGATCTTGCAAAACTCGCTGACCAACACTAGAGGCATGATCTTCCAAAAGTCCGTACAAGTGCTAGCATACGCGGATGACATTGACGTGCTTGATTTAACCCAGCGAATCATCAAGCCATTGGCTTGCATTGAAACGGAAACGTGAAAATGGGTGTAGCGGTAAACAAGGATAAAATTAAGTATAATTGTTATTTAGAAAAAACGCCCAACATCGACGATTTGGTCAGAATGTCACAATGGACAACTATAATTTAAGCTAATGAAAGACTTGCTCTACCTCGGCTCAGCGATGAACAGAATGGATAACATCAGTACCGAAATTAAACTCAGAATTACCCGTGCCAAACTTTTTTTTTTTGAGCTCAAAATTCAATTTCTTAAAAAAACTCTCCCTTGACTTTGTATAAGAAATTAATTATCCCAGTCCTTCTCTCTGGGGCAAAGGCATGGACAATATCGAAAACGGATGAAGAAGCTCTTGGTTCCATTGAGAGTGAAATTCTACGTGCGACCTTTGGTCCTGTTTGCGTTGATAGTGATTGTAGGAGAAGATTTAACCTCAAACTGTATAGGATGTACGGCAACATGTGTCTAGCCTAAGATGGATGGGCTATGTAGAGCGCGTTGACAACTTATCTCCGGTCCGAATAATCTTCGACTCTGAATCAGTGGGACAAGGCAAGAAAGGACGTTCACATCTAAGGTGGTGCACACAAGTAGAGAGGGACCTTCACTAACTTGACGTGCGCAGTTGGAAACAGCTAATAAACGAACGTGCTAGCTGGAGAGGCTTGTTAGTTGAGGGACAGGTCCATTCCAGATTGTAGCGCCACAAGAAAAAGAAGAATATCATGACGTTTCGCAAAAGGTTCAACAGCCAGGAAAGAAATTACAGTGAGCGCTCGATATAGTGAACTAATAAAAACCGGGTCTGTGTAACGAGCGTGGACTGCTTGGAGCAAACTTCATCAAAATGCGTATGGTTTGAAGTACAATTCATTAAAAATAGAATATAATTAAAATGTTTCTTTGGAATTACTAAAAAACAAGCCAATATTTATAAAAAAGATATTTTATTCTTAACAAAAACAACTCATCCGTAGGAAAATGTAAAACGCAACAAAAAATACATTCCAGCTTACGTTTTCGAACGGCTATTATAGTTGGCCCCTTAATTTTTTTTTATTCTTTCAGATTTTGCACAAAATAATTAGCTGTCTATGAATAAACACGCCAAGACTCTGCATGCAATAACGTTAAGAGTTAAGAATTAGGTTAAGAAAGAGATCTTCTTTAGTAAGAACTTTTGTTTTTGACCTTTTTTGTTTGGCAACTGGAAGAACCTAGGGTTTTATAGCCTTACGCTGATTTTTTAGAAACTTCTCGTGACACTCTGTTACAACATTTTTCGTTCAATTTCGAGAAAAAAAACTAAAACGCCATGATCGGCAGCTGACGCCGAATATCACTGATCAACAGCAATTACAAGTCGCACTAAAATAACTTCCGTTGTATACGATTTGTTAGAAAAAGAAACAGAATTATCTGACAGAATTTGAATTTGACTCACATAACCCCTAATCTGACTTTACAGCCTGGTTCAAAAACTATTGCAACAAGTTGTTTCTTTTTTATAAAATAAAAAATTCCCCTTTCTTGACATTGAGAAATTCTGATCTTTTTAAAAACTGAATTGTTTTATTTCTGGACGTTTTGCTTGCAAATTCTTAACTGATTCTTAACAGTTTTTATCAGTTTACTTGCACTCCTTAACCATCAGCCGCGATATCGGCTAAAAATACCTGCCTACAAACCCAATAAACCCACTAGAAGCACTCTCGAGTTTTACGCATGCAAATCCTCGATAATGGTCAATAACAATCGCAATTACCAGCTTAACTTGGGCGAGAATTCGATTGGAATCTGCTGCCAGATAAGATCTAATCGAAGAACAACTCAGAAGTTATGGCAACGAATGGTGTTTGATTAGATATATTCACGGAATATTCAAAACACAGTTAACGGTAATCCGCCTCTATAAAAGCGAAGCCAACGTCCAATTATGGATTTAGTAAAACAAATAAACAATGAGGGTACACGTGATACTGGTGGGATTAGTTCTAGGAGTCCTGGCTTGTGGTAAGGTCCATTGAAATGCCTAGTCCCTCAAGCAATACAGGAGCCGTGATATTTTTCTTCCAGCGCATGCCCTCCCTGCGTACTCTAAGGAGGAAATGGGCAAGATTTGGCCAATACCTCAAAGAGATGGACACATTCGATGGATGACACGGGCTGAAGCCATTGTAGAGGCGTTGCTCACGGAACCGCATGCAGTGGCCAGTCCACGCAAAATGGACAAAGTCCGATTCTTCCTGTACACTCACGTAAATCCAACTGTTCCCATCGAGCTGGACATGGAGGACATAGAGACCCTGATGCGCTCCACATTCAACTACAAGAATCCAACAAGGTAAGTGTGGGGAACAGATTTAACAAGCAGACTCTAACCTTTGTGTAGATTCATGATTCACGGCTGGAACGGCAACTACTTGGGAGGGGAGAATCGCCGAGTCCGGGAGGCACTGCTCCTTAACGGGGAACAGAGGAAATTCAACTTCATAGCTGTTGACTGGAGTGTCTACGGAGAGTCGTACACGTACATCACATCGCAGACGCGCTGCTCAAAGGCTGGACAGATTGTGGCAGAGTTCATAGATTGGCTGCATGACAGTGCGAAACTGCAGTTTGACACACTGGCTGTGTACGGTCACAGTTTGGGAGCGCATGTGGCGGGATTCACTGGAAAAAATGTGAAACGCGGAAGAGTTCATACGATCGTAGGCCTGGATCCAGCTATGCCACTGTTCAGCTATGATAACTCGAACAGCCGTCTAGCCGACACTGACGCAGAGTATGTGGAGACCATTCAGACAAACGGTGGTACGTTGGGATTCTACAACCCCATTGGACAGGCGGCATTCTATCCGAATGGAGGAAGGTCTCAGCCAGGATGTGGCCTCGATCTTGACGGCGGTTGTGCCCATGGACGTTCTGTGATTTACTTTACAGAGGCGCTAGGTCTCACCGATAGCAATGAGTTCTACGTGATCAAGTGCAGTGAGTTCGAAAATGTGAAGGAGGGAGCTTGTGATCTGACTGCGGATGGGATTAGATTGGGCGACCCTAGCAATGCTGGAAAAGCTAACGGAATTTTCTACTTGGAAACGAACAGTGAAACGCCATTTGCGATTGGAAATGTTTGGAAAATGTGATAGTCTCGTGCAATAGTTTGTAATGAATAAAGAATCTTTATGACCTCTCTCGTAAATTTGGTCTTGGGCTGCTTTTTTTTTTGGCGGAGAGAAGAGTAATTGCCGTAGCACGAGCAGACAATAAAAACAATAAGTACTTGTAGCAATTCCTTTTTTTACCATCCCATTGTGCACGCACTCAGTTTTAGAAGCGGTGTAGGTAAAGAAGGAAACATTTTTATTTGACACTTATGGTTTGTCAGTAAGGTAGTTCAAGCGGTATTTAGTTTAAAGGATTGACCGAACGTATTTTTTTAAGTTTCTAAATAGGTACATCGGTCCATTGTGCCGCCACGAAGATTGTCCTTGGGTTAATCCACTTGTCCACTAGCTGGAAACCACTTGGAGCTTTCGACATAGCGTAGTAGATTTTTGATTGGTACCTCGCTGAGGTCACAGCTATTCTCAAAGAAGTAGGTCCCCATATAATGTCGTCTTAAGGATGCCAGGGCTGACTAGGTATAGAGAAGTTATGAATTGTTCTCTACTTCCTCCTCGTTCAGACAGCTTCTGTAGAAAATGTTAGTTTTAATGCCGAGTCTTTTGGCATGTTTGCTTATAAGGCAGTGTCTTATGATGAAACCCGCCATGATGCCGATTTTTGATTTGTCGAGATAGATCCGATTTTTTTTATCGCTTTAGATCTAATTTAGGCCCGATCATTTGATCAGTGGTGAATTTGATAGGCAGTACGTGGGAGCTAACTAAAACCAGCTTGTCTGCTTCATTTCAGATTAGAATTCCCGTTACTAACTGTGTTACACCGTGTGAGCAGCAGATGATCTACTGAGTGTAGATTGCATTCGTAGAAGATGACTTTGATGTCTAAATGCTGTGAAATTAGTGGAAGCAATGACCCAGTAGCTCATTTTCTTCCTAATGGCTAATGGATTCTTATTTAGTGGTAAAAGATAGATAGATTCATTGATCTGAATGCCTAAAGGCTTACGTGGTAAAATGGCTTAATATTCAACCTTTTCGCGAAAATAAATTAAGTAAGTTTTGTGTTTTTTTGAAGTTTAAAAAATGTGTGGGGCTGTGTAGGCTGCCGTGTCATAAATTATCCAATCTTAAAGTTGATTCCAACAACGATTTCGCTTATCATTCAGTCGGACTACAATAAATTCTTTAGGTGATTCGACTCTTAATATCCGCGCAATAGCCGCATTGATTGTGTTCCCAAAAATGTTGTAGTTTCTTTTGCCGAGTCATTAATATATTTGGCGTGTCTTAAGAATCTTTGGACGGTACAAATATTTGAATTTCGTTTTTCGCTGCGATCGAATTTTCATTTACATGAGAAAGTTAACCAGTTACTTATAACGTGCCACATCTTCTTGTTCTCATTTTGGTCTAGGGGGATTTTCCAAAAAGAAGTGATACTTGGTTTTTCTAGCCGCATCTGAGGCTCGAGAAGCCGGTGCATCCACAGAGGCTGACAGTTTGGTGCGGATTGTGAAGTAGTGGCATCATTGGACCATTTTTCTTTGAAAATGCGGCTAGAAACAACGTTTCGGACAACGGTAGACGTTACAGAGCCATGTTAACCGATTTTTTTATTTTTATTGAAATTGAAGTAAGGGATTTGGACAACCTCTGGTTCATGCAGGATGACGCGCCATGCCACACAGCCCATGCCACAATCGATCTTTCGCGCACCAAATTCCCAAATCGTGTTATCAGCCGTCTTGGCGATGTCAATTGGCTGCCTTGGAGTTGCGTTGGTAAACCGTGAAAGGCCGATGTTATGCCAACAATCCGGAAACGATTCAAGCACTTAAGGCAAATATCATCCAAGCAATTCGTGAGCTACAGACTGAAACCATCAACGATGTGACAGAATCCGCTACTGCGAAGCCAGCTGATGCAGCCACTTGAATGACGTTGTATTTCATAATTAATGGGAATGTTTGTTCTTACTAATAAAGCCATATTACATGGAAAAAATTAATTTTGTTTATTTTGTTAAAAATGTAACAATGTAAAGAGAAACTTGTATTTGGGGTATATTTCGATATACAGTGGACGCTCGATATAGTGAACTAATAAAAACCGGGCCTGTTCACTGGAGCGAGAGTGTTCACTGTAACGAGCGTGGACTGCTTGGAGTAAATTTCATCGGATTGCGTATGTTTTGATGCACAATTCATCAAAAATATGATATAATTACAATTTTTCTTTGTAATTACTAAAATACAAGCCAATATTTTATTTTTAACAAAAACAACTCATCCGTCAAAAAACGCAAAAAAAAAAATGCATTCCTTATACAAGCAACACGCGCTTTGTATTTGCTTCAAACAACCCTAAAAGTGCAAGATTCTCGCCCAACAAGATGCGTAGAGCAAACGGTAAATTAAGACCACTGTATGGATACTGCCGACTGCAAAGCACTCATGAGTTCTAAACGTGTTTGTGCACGCTGAAAGGTTTAAAGGAAAAAAAAGGTAGGTTCACTGCAGCGAGATTTTTTTTGTCCAGCCTGTATAAAATTGTGTGTGTTCACTACATTGGATTTTTCACTATTTCGATGTTCACTATATCGAGCGTCCACTGTATTTCTATGCAAAGGAAGGTGTAAATGATTTAGGTCAGCGTCCATTATAGTCCGTGGCATTATTTTATAACTTGACGTATACTGCTGCGTTGGACATATCTCTGCTGTTGATGCTTTATGGTGCTGTTTGATTTATGATAAAGAACTCTGCTTCAAAGATTGTGCGGAGAGAATTGTACTCAGTGTGCTCAACTCAGTGAACAAAATCAATTCAATTCACACTCCGCACTCCCATTTCACTCAGAAATAATTCTCCTGCGCAAAACAATGAAACAATAAAAAGCTATTAGGGTCCTAAATCTATTGCGTATAAAATTCCAACTTATTTTCCCACATCCCTGTTATCTAGCCCCCTGTCCATATCAGCCAAACCAACTGACTCCTTAGAAGTACTCTTTATGGTCTTCACTGTTTATTGCTATAAACCCGATGAAAACATCTTCAAGTGCTTAATGACTTATGTAAACAAAGCACCCAATAAATCACCAAAGAAAAGACCGCCTCGAGGAATGACGATAACAGTCACTCAACTTACAAGATAATTTCCAACTTTGCAAAGCCCTCATAAATCACAACAAAACTGATCAAGTCAGATATCTATTTGCTTTTATCTCACACAACATTTGTCACAATCACAGTTACTGCCCGATTCCATACAGACTCACGCTGTTGGTCTTTAAGGAGTAGATGCCATCAGCTCTGATCGCATTGCTCGGGTCGGCCATGCGAATTCCATTTGCAGGAACAGCACAAGACTTCTTCTGCACGTCACTGAACTCACTGCACCCCACAGCATAGAACTGGTTGTCCACATTGAGACTCAACGCCTCGGCTAGGTAGTCGATGACCCTCTCATGAGCGCAAGAGCCTGTGAGATCGATTCCGCAGCCAGGTTGTGATTTACCTCCATTCGGGTAGAATGCAGCCCTTCCAATCGGTTGATAGAATCCCATCATTCCGCCATTTGTCTGAATCGACTCCACATACCTGGCATCGGTTTCAGCCAAACGAGTGCTGGGACTTCCGTAAATAAACAACGGCATAGCTGGGTCCAGTCCGATGATGGTGTCCACCTGCCCTAGCGCAACGTTCTTTCCAGCGAAGCCCACGACGTGTGCGCCCAAACTGTGGCCGTACAGTGCCAGGTTGCTAAACGAAAGATTGCCGGCTGTGCTGAGCCAGTCTATGAACTCAGCCACAATCTTTCCGGCCTTGGAGCAGGACGCCTGCGCGATGACATAATTCGAGTTCTCGGCAAGGACACTCCAGTCGACGACGATGTAGTTGAACTGCCTGTTCTGACCGTTCAGTAGAAGAGCCTTCCGTAGTTTTTCAGGCTGTGGGGCCAGGTATCCACCCATCCATCCGTGAACGAAGAATCTAAACGAGAGAACGAACGTGAATTCCATCGAGAAAATGATCAGATCGTAGATTTACCTCGTGGGATTGTTGCTGTTAAAAGGCGACTGCGCTAAGGTGCTTGGATCGTTCATGACGATTTCAAAAGGAACCGATGGATTTGATTGGGTGTACAAAAAGAAGCGAATCTTATCCATTTGTCTAGATGTGACCACAGTATTATCATCCTGGAGTTGGGCCTCCGCAACCGCCTGCGCACGTGCCATCCAACGCACACTGCCATCTACTTGCGGAATTGGCCAAAGATAATCCTCGGCCTCTTCCGGGTTCACTGGTGATGCTTGAGCTAAAAAAGAAACAAAATCACAATGTTAAGCGCTTTGAGAGAAGTCCTTTCTAACCTCCGATCAGAGCTCCGACAGCCACAAACACCGTTAAGTACGAATACCCCTTCATCGTGCTTTGAAAACAAATGCCGCGAATTTGCGCCCAATTGGCTTTTATAGGAGAATGTTGCCAATATATTTGCCGGAAGGTTATCATTTATTTATGGGCCATAAAGCATGCCTTGAAGCTTCTGAATCTTATCGAAGAACTGATTGGGGATGGACTGCAGTGGGCTGGGTTTTATCGAGTGCTCTATTCTCGTGCTGCTTTGGTGGTCTTAGATAAACTCGTAAATTAATCAAGGAAAGAATGTTGTATCTAGAATAATTTATTAAACTGGGAATTTGAAAACTTTAGAAACTAAGGTGAATGAGTACCCGATTCACTTAAACCAACAGATTGAGTTCATTGTGCCCTTAAGAGAGGAAGCTTAAGGTTGACCATTTAAGAACAATACAAAAAGAAATTCAAATAAAATATTAACAGTGTGAGATATAAAACTGATTCCAGCCTTATTTTGAAGCTACATTCATGCCATTGTGTATGAATCAGCATATTTTTCAAATGTTTGTCTCGGATTCGATGACAATGCTTCAAGCAGTCGGTCCAATTCTTGATTACTCGGTCCAATATGTGCGGCGTTATTCTGAAAATAACATCTGGAATGTTGGCATTTGTCTCGTTTAAAATGCTCGGCTTGTTAGTGTAGACTAAGACCTTGACTTTGACCCACAGTCGCTTATCGCGGCGGCCAATTGATGAACGCTATACGATGCATAATAAAATGGCAAACCTTACTGAATGTCTTCGCAGTGGGATATCACTGGTTACATCGACAGCAACTGAATTGGAAAAAAAACGATCGTTGCTATCTGATCCCCCTTTGCTATCGTGAGAACACGGTCTATCTTTGAACATCATTGGAGAAAACCGCTCATATTTAAGTCTGTATCTCAGAAGGGGTTTTCAGTTTAATATTGTATAGATCTTTAAATTCGTTAAAGAAGTTTTTGCCAAATGTTTGCGATCTTCTTCTCATCAGAGCTGGACAGTCGCAAAGCAGATGGCGGACAGTTTCTGATTCCCCATCGTCCCACCAACTTTTAGTGTAGTCGCCAGGGCCGCAATGTTTTGATTGACCAATGCCAGCCACAAAAGCCACATCGTTGCGTCAATATCTGGATTAAGTCATCGTTTGCTTTCTGTTTCGAGGCTGTATCATCTATCTTCTTCCTTCAGAAGCGTACTCTCATAAAGCTAAGCTGGAAACTTTACAATTCTGTACTATTAAGGTTCCGTCTACAAAAACGGAACCTTTATAATTTCTGTGTGTCCATCCGTCGGTCGTGTCTGCCACACTTTTTTATCTCCTACATTTATAAAGATGCCGACATGAAATTTTGGAATTAGGTACTTTAAGCCAAGATATAATTTTCCATACCCCGAAATTTAAAAAGTGCGGCCATTTGCGGTTGCTCCCGTATAGGTAAAGTGGGCATGGATTTTGAAATAATGACGCACCCCATCGAGTGATATATCAACCGATAGATCTTTTGATGTGAGATTGCCAAATGCATACATACTACAGAGAGTGACAGTTTGATGCGGATTGTAAAGTGGTAACATCATTAGACCATTTTTCTTTGAAAATGAAGCTATGAACAATGTTTCGTTCAACGGTGGGGGTTACAGAGACATGTAAACCGATTTTTTTTACCGAAATTGAAGGCATGAATTTGGACAACCTCTGTTTCATGCAGGATGGCACGTCATGTTCACGGTGACCACTTTGCAATGATGATCCAGATGCAAAAAAGAGGACAATCTTATCATTTCCAAGAAACGAACAAAAAGAATGTCATAAAAATGTATCAATGGACTTGGATGACAGTTTGCGATTCATTCACAATAGCAAAAGCCAGATGACAGAACTGATTTATTCAAACCAGTGCTGTCTACTTTTTGTGTTTTACAAATTTAGTACAGAAGAAAGTATTTTACTGTGTAGATCATAGAAAAAAATTTTCGAAGAAATATACCACTTAAGAGGACAATTTAATAAAAAATTAACAAATTACTGTCCTCTTCAATAAAAGAAAAAAACAAGGACACGATACCGAAAAAGAGGACTGTCCTCTAAAAAGGAGGACGGATGGTCACCGTAGTCATGGCACACAGCCCATGCCACAATCGATCTTTTGCGCACCAAATTCCCTAATCGTGTTATCAGCCGTCTTGGCGATGTCAATCGGCCACCTCGGAGCTGCGATTTGACCTCTTTGGACTTTTTTTTGTGGTGACTCGTGAAAGACCGACGTTATGCCAAAAATCGGGAAACGATTCAAGCACTTAAGACCAATATCATCCAAGGAATTCGTGAGCTACAGCCCGAAACCATCCTCAAGGTATTGGAAATTGGGGTGACAGAATGCGCTACTGCGAAGCCAGCCGATGCAGCCACTTGAATGACGTTGTATTTCATAATTAATGGGAATGTTGGTGCTGTGTGATCTATGCCAAAGAACTCTGCTTCAAAAATTGTGCAGAGAGAATTGTGCTTGTGACTATCTAGTTCCAAAATACCTGCTCCAACTCAGTGAACAAAAATCAATTCAATTTACACTCTGCACTCCCATTTCTCTCAGAAATAATTCTCCTGCGCAAAACAATGAAACTACAATATGAAAACGTATTAGGGTCCTAAATCTATTACGTATCAAATTCCAACTTATTTTCCCACAGCCCTGTTATCTACGCTCTTGTTAATTTCAGCCAAACCAACTGACTCCCCTTAGAAGTACTCTTTATGGTCTTCACTGTTTATTGCTATAAACCCGATGAAAACATCTTCAAGTGCTTAATGACTTACATATGTAAACAAAGCACCCGCCTCGAGGAATGACGACAACATTCACTCAACTTACAAGATAATTTGCAACTTTGCAAAGCCCTCATAAATCACAACAAAACTGATCAAGTCAGATATCTATTTGCTTTTATCTCGCACATCATTTGTCACAATCACAATTACTTCCCAAGTCCATACGGACTCGCTCTGTTGGTCCTTAAAAAGTAGACCCCATCAGCTCTGTTCGCATTGCTAGGGTCGGCCATGCGGATGTCACTTGCAGGAATAGCACAAGATCTATTCTCCACGTCACTGAACTTACTGCACCTCATAGCATAGAACTGGTTGTCCACATTGAGACTCAACGCCTCGGCTAGATAGTCGACGACCCTCTCATGAGAGCAGGAGCCTGAGAGATCGATTCCGCAGCCAGGTTGTGATATACCTCCATTCGGGTAGAATGCAGCCCTTCCAATCGGTTGAAAGAATCCCAGTAATCCGCCATTTGTCTGAATCGACTCCACATATCTGGCATCGGTCTCTGCCAAACGGTTGCTGGGACTTCCGTAAATAAACAATGGCATGGATGGGTCCAGTCCGATAATGGTGTCCACCTGGCCTAGCGCAACTTTTTTTCCAGCGAAGCCCGCAACGTGTGCGCCCAAACTGTGTCCGTACAGTGCCAGGTTGCTAAACGAAAGATTGCCGGCTGTGCTGAGCCAGTCTATGAACTCAGCCACAATCATTCCGGCCGTGGAGCAGGACGTCTGCGCGATGGCATAATTCGGGTTCTTGGCAAGGACACTCCAGTCGACAACGATGTAGTTGAACTGCCTGTTCTGACCGTTCAGTAGGAGAGCCTTCCGTATTTTTTCAGGCTGTTGGGCCAGGTATCCACCCGTCCATCCGTGAACGAAGAATCTAAACGAGAGAACAAACATGAATTCCACCGAGAAAATTAACAAATCTTGGATTTACCTCGTGGGGTTATTGCTGTCAAAAGGCGATTGCGCTAAGCTGCTTGGATCGTTCATGTCGATTTCAAAAGGAACCGATGGATTTGATTGGGTGTACAAAAAGAAGCGAACCTTATCCATTTGTCTAGAGCTGACCACAGTATTTTCATCCTGGAGTTGGGCCTCCGCAAATGCTTGTGCGCGTGTCATCCAACGCACACTGCCATCCACTTGCGGAATTGGCCAAAGATAATTCTCGGCCTCTTCCGGGTTCACTGGTGATGCTTGAGCTAAAAAAAACAAAATCACAACGTTAAGCGCTTTGAGAGAAGTCCTTTCTTACCTCCGATCAGAGCTCCGAGAGCCAAAAACACCGTTAAGTACGAATAACCCTTCATCGTGTTTAGAAAACTATTACCGTAGATTTGCGCCCAATTGGTTTTTATAGGAAAATGTTGTCAACATATTTGCCGGAAGGTTATCATTTAATTATGGGCCATAAAGCATGCCTTGAAGCCTCTGAATCTTATCGAAGAACTGGCTGGGGATGGGCTACAGTGGGCTAGGTTTTATCGAGTGCTCTATTCTCGTGATGCCTTGGTGGGCTTAGATACACTCGTAAACTTATCAGGGAAATAATGTTGTATCTAGAAGATTATTAGATTAAACTGGGAATTTTAAAACTGAAGAATCTAAGGTGAGTGAGTACCCGGTTCACTTAGACCAACAGATTGAGTTTGTGCCCTTAAGAGAAGGTGACAAGATAACAACGAACGATAACAACGAGAGAAAGACATAAAAATAAAACATCAATGGTTTGAGATATGAAATCAGTTCCGATTTTATTTTGAAGCTACATTCATGTCAATATGTATGAATCAGTACATCTTTCAAATGGCCTCGGTTTTTCTGGCAGTGTTTCAAGGTGTCGGTTTAGTTTTTGACGACTAGGTCCAATATATGTGATGTTATACCGGAAATAGCCTCTTCAACGCAGAGTTGCGTGACGAAAAGCAAATAATGGAACATGGGATGTTACGCATAAGACGTTCCTACTCTGGTTGCCACGGTGGCAGAACGCATCGGTTGCCAATAGGATTGCTTTGAAGTAGGGGGCTTAGGTTAGGTTAGGGGGATGCTATTGAATTCAGCAGCACACTTAGACCATTCCATTGTGATACCCAAAGTCAGACTACTATCCTTGATCGACTGCCCCTGTGACAGCGCCGTTAATTTGATTTTCGACGGATAAAAGCGTATTAACTTTACTTTCACTGGAATTCGAACCTGAGATCCCTCTAACTTAGGGCAGGCACTTAACCAACTGCGCCATTTAGTTATTTGCATTTGCTTTGAGGTAAATCAATACATTATTACATTAGAGACTATGATTTAGAGAATACGACTGGATTGCGCAGTTGCTTAAGTGCCTTCCCCAAGTTCGAGGGGTCCCAGGTTCGAACCCCAGTGAAATCGAATCTGGTCCAGTCACCATTTGCAGTTGGGATCAAATTTACGGCACAGGAGTAGGTTGCTATCCTCCGAAAAAAAAATTTGGTTTTCTGATTATTGATTATGCACTGATAACTAGTATTTTGTGCCCCTCGAGGTCTCAGAACCTGAGCACAGAGCGTTTTTATAGCTCTACCAAGACTTGTTTCCTTTCTTTATGTGAGGCTACAATCTGTGGTAGACCTGGATCTCAACCAAGAAACATCTTCAGCTGACACGATATTAAGCTAGTTGTCTTTAAATTCGCGCTTCAAGTTGGCTGAAGTCCCTTGTGTTCGCCACCTTAGTCGAAGGCTCGTCGGATAGGAAAGAAGTTGTCCATGCGTTCTCTATGGCCTAGCCATTTTATGCGTTGGATCCGTAAGGGCCTGGATAGACTCTTGTCGGTGTACAGCCCGCATTTCGTGATTGTTCGTGCTTGAATCTTCTTCTCAAATGGCCATCAATGAAAACAGGACCAAAAATCGCGAGCAAAACGAATTACGGCTTCTTCTTTTGCTTTCGATAAAGTACATTGCTCCTCACCGTAGATCGGGACTGAGATGTTCAAGGTTTTGTACAAACTCAACTTGGTCTTCTGAGAGGAACCTCGATTGTTGAATTTATAGAGTTATTTTGCGTCTTATCTTCGTTCTGGAGCTGTCATTGCTATTCACCGATGAGCCGAAATAAATAAATGAAATTACCTCAAAGCAGCTGCCTACTGCGACTTCTTTATTTAGACTTAATTTACAAATTTTGTTTTGATTACAAACGTATCTTCATGCTCTCTACATTATGTGACTTTCTAAACATCTCATCGGTGTTCTGCTTCGATTTTCTGAGACAGAATATGTACATGTTACATACTTGGTTTTGCCTTTATTTACCGCTAGACCCATTTTTTAACTTTCATTCCAATTTTTTGCTACAATGAGTAAATGGCGGTAAATAAGGGCAAAGCGGAAGAAGAAATGGTTAGTCATTTTGTGCACGATCTACGGTCCTGTTTGCATTGATGACGATTAGAGCAGAAGATTCAAGCACAAACAATCACAAAATACGAGCTGAATCGACATCTGTGTCTCTGTGTTCGACCACTCATTGTATTGCGCGTATGCTAACAATTGAACGGACTTTTGGAAAATCGCGCCTTTAGTGTTGAACAGTGATTATTGCAATAATTCTTTTGATGATGTTATAGGTAAGTTAGACGCAGGTAATTAGTATCAAGTGATTTTAATAAAAACGTTTAGCTACTCACAATTCTATTAAATTTTTTTTAGTTAAAAAAATTGTAATAGAATGAATCATTTAGAATAGTAGTACAGTCGAATCGCGATAATTCGTACCACGATAAATCGAAAACGCAATAATTCGTAACAAACTGCTAATAATAATAATAATAATAATGGCGGCGCTACAGTCCGAGGGGGACCTGGGCCTAGCTTCTCAGCAACCACTCGTGTTGTGCGTGCTATTGTTCTCTCACGAGTGGAGGGGACCTACAGTTTAATGACGACTCAGAACGTCGAGATAGAGAAGCTTTTTCTAAACAGTTATACTCTTTGAGAATCGAACCGAGAACATCAAGCGTAGGAATCGCACCTACCCACTACGCCACGGTGCCCACCGTAACAATCTGCTAGTCCTTTAAAAATCGTCGCTAATTCGTAAAATGTTCATACATTTTGTTCCCCTCGATGTTTCGTATTTTATCTGCAATGCAAAGAACACAAAACCTCTTATAAATCGTAATCCGTTTTTTAAACCTTTTATAATTCGTAATTCTTCTTCTTCTTAGGGCGCTACAGTCCGAGGTGGACCTGGGCCTCACTCAACATGCCTCTCCAGCCAGCACGATCTTTCGCCAGCTGTCTCCAGTTTCGCACACCAAGCCGGCCGAGGTCCCCTCAACTTATGTGCGCCACCTTGTTCGTGGACGTCCTCTGTTGCGTTGTCCCACAGGCTCGACTCTGAGCCTCTTATAACTCGTAATGCAAAACGCTAAAAAAAACTTTACAGGCCGTTAACTTTTGTAGACAATTTTACGAGTTTCTTTATTCTTAGTTCACAAGCCCCTTTGATTTGTATTTTTATGTTTTCATAAATTGAAATCTCGATAACTCGTAACAAATAGGTGGTGTGTGTGGACCTGCGTCTTCTGCAGGATCTGCCGCAGTGTGAAGATTTGATCTATGGTGGACTTCCCTGGCCTGAAACCACACTGATAAGGACCTATCAGTTTGTTCACAAATGGTTTCAGGCGTTCACACAAAACGGCAGAGAAGATCTTATACGCAATGTTAAGGAGACTTATCCCCCGATAGTTAGCGCAGTCAAAGGGGTGTCCTTTCTTGTGGACCAGGCAAACGATGCTGAGATTCCACTCATCGGGCATGCTTTCTTCCGACCATATCTTACAGATGAGCTGGTGCATGCGCCCTAACAGATCATCTCCAGCTGCTTTGAACATTTCAGCGGGCAGACTATCTGCACCAGCAGCTTTATTAGACTTCAGTCTCGATATCGCTATCTTGACTTCGTCCAGATCGGGGGGACGGTATTCTCTTCTATCATCGTCCGTTGTGTTGATTGGAACATTCTGCCTGACAGCGGTATTTGTATCCTCATCGCCGTTTAACAGTCTACAAAAATGATTTTTCCAAATTCTCAGTATCGACTGCGAATCTACTACTAGTTGTCCATTCTCGTCCCGGCAGGTTTCTGTCCGAACTCTATACCCCTTCGATAAAAGTTTCACCTTTTGATAAAACTTTCGGACATCATTCCTCCCATAACACCTCTGCATCTCCTCGATCGCGTGCTTCTCGTGCTCTTTCTTTTTTTTTTCCTGAGAAGCCGTTTCTCTTCCCTTCGTTGCCGTGCAGGCTGTGTTTACCGATGACTTTAGCAAAGATGTCCTCTTTACACAGCTTAGCGTTAAAATCTCTATCTAGAACGATCTTGGTGTCGTAGCTGGGGCATTGAATGTACGTTCTTTCTACAAGATCATAGAAGTCATCCTTGCTATCGTCATCTTTGTCCTCCGTTGGGGCGTGGGCACAGATTAGGTTGATGTTCCCGAATTTAGCCTTGATGTGGGTTGTTATGAGGCGCTCGCTTATGTACTTAAAGCTTAAGACTTTTTGCCTAAGTCTGCCTCGAACAACAAATCCACATCCAAATAATCGCTGCCTTCGCTCTCTGTAACAATCGCCGTAGTAGATTTTTTCCCACCGAACTTCCTGGATTGTGGTAACGTCTGCTTTATAGCAGTCTAGGGCCTCCGCGAGTTCATCGGCTGCACGTGGTCTGTTCAGGAACCTCACATTCCACGTGCAGAACCGAAAGTCATTGTCCTTTTTCGTTTGCTAGGGTCGTCAACAGTAAATCCGTCCATATCCGAGGCAGGTGGTTGTTTCTGAACTCAGAGTTTTTTTTACGTGGTGAGGAAGTTAACCCCACGCACAGTCTCCAACTGGGAGGACAGGTCCATTTGTTTAGCCCCCGGACAAAGAGGTCCGGAAGGATCCGATATCGGTAGCCTCTTGCAGGCTGTGAGCGCCGCCGTTGGCCCTAAGAGAAGGGCTCATCCGTCGCCATCTCTATTCCAGGGTACCGACCTTACCATGGAAAGCAGGTAGCTCCTACTGACTGGAGTTGTGAATGCCACCGTTGGCCAATCAGTTGATCAGCTCCTCCGCCGCCATCCTAAAAAATGTGATGAGCCCTAGTACACTCACACTTCCCCCTCTCTCGTTTGCAGCCGCCCAGACGTCACACGAGGGTTGGTTACCCCATCTTCTCTCGAGGGTACTCGGCTCCCGGATTTCACCACGGGGAGGTAAGAGTAGGAGTTCGTTAATAGAGGCTAGGTGCAGACGCTTGTGTCTGCATGGTTCGCCTGTTAACGCTTCGAAATCCTTATTCTTAGTTCACAAGACTAAGTGATTTGTATTTTTATGTTTTAACCATCTCGTCCTGGGTAGGAATGCAAACGATACATCGATGTTTGCAAACCATCGATGTTTTGATAACCGATACATCGCCGATACATCGACGGCAAAATTGTCAAACATCGACATCGTTCATTCATTTCGTTAAACATTGCTGCTCATATTTGTGTAATAATCATGGGGTGTAAAAGAGCAAGAGATGCGCAATACAATGTAACTTTGTTATATCTTAGCCTCTCCTTGTCTAACATTCTACTCCGAACCTCCAAGTGGTACACCCTGGGCATCGAGCAACCCTCAAAGAGACCGGGTATCCAACTCCTTTGGAACTGTGGATCGGTGACTAATCGGAGAGGGTTCATGTTTCGGCATGTATTGGCATGAACTATTGTAAGCATAGCAGATCTTATGTCAACAGCTAAACTAGCGCCTGTATACCAACGGGATGCAGCTTGGAACTAGCGACTCACTATAAAAACGTGCATGAAGGGCCCGCTCGGGAACCCTAATCTCAAACCGTAGGGTCCTCCGACGTCACTTTGGTTTTTTCGTTGGCCTGATAAACCACAAAGTAAAAATCGAATCATCAACGAAACGGAACACGGTAAAGGTTTTTTTTGTAGAAACTGGTAAGACTAGTATATTTTGTTGTTTAGGTACAGTTCCTCGTAAATATAGCCAACAATTTGTGTGATGGAGGAGATAAATAATACATCGGAAAACCATCGATGTATCGTTGTTAATACCGATGATTTTTAACATCGATTTTTGTCGTGGAAACATCGATGTTTTTATGAACGATGTTGCATCCCTAGTCCTGGGTCTACCAAGCGGTCGCCTACTCGGCACCCCTCGGAAATCATGATGATGGGGACATTCGTGCCACGTGACCAAACCATCGAAGTAAGAGCCCTTTCCGTACGAAGAAGCAGCTGCCGCCCAACGTTGAGTTCATCGCGCACTGACGTGTTTCTCACCCTATCCGGCGAGTAATGACCACAACAGCACGAAGAAATCTCATCTCTGCAGCTTGTATTCGTTATCTTATTCTTTCGGTCATTACCCAAATTCCATGACCATAAGCGAGAGTTGGAACAAATACTGCGTTAAAATCCGCAAACTTGGCTTTGACACCAAGCTCGGCCTTCCTGATTACAGATCGACCAGGCTGTTTCAAAATTAAGCCAGCTTGGCCAATCATACAGGAAAGCTCAGCATTATTCCTTCCATCACTCGCGAAGAAGACCCCGAGATACTTAAACTTTTCCATCTGTTTCAGTGGGACTCCACTAACATGTAGAGTGAATCATAACCTCGAATTTGTCCACGTTAACCTTCATCCCATAATGTCCACTCATTGCGATCAAATAGCCTGCCAAAGCATTTATAAGGCTCATCCACTTTTGCTTGTTAGAAGTGCTTCTCTCATAGATTTCGACAACAATTTTATTCTCATTTTCGAAAAGAAATACAATTTCCTTTCTATTGAATACGAAGGCACCATAACAAAGCTCCCGTTTAATTTAACCGCACTTTTTAACGACACAGATTCCTTCTGCAAAATTCAGAAAGCTCGAACCAAAAAGCAAACACCGTGTTCGTTATAAAACAAGAAAACGGAAATATATCACAAAATAAATATGTCGAGCTATACAAAGAACCACCTGGACCTTGCCATTGATGTCGTCCATGCAAATAAGACGGGCACAATGCAAAAAGTCGCGTGACCCGTTGAGCTTCAGCAATCTGTTCCATCTTATCTGAGAATGAGTTGAGTTTAATGAATGGCGAAAAGTATATCAATTAACCTGCTCCTTTTTCAGCGAAATCTAAGAGAGATAAATATCACTTATTATTTATTTAATTTGGCATTACTTTGCACCCTTCCATCACTCACCATGACGTACTGTCTAGATTAAGTTTTCACGATCAACCCACGTTTCTATCACAGCCGTTGATACAGTCTCGATGATACGGAAGGGTATATAAATACGGTCCGTAAAATCACTAAACAATTGGGTCTTTTTATTCCGCGGAGTAACGAAGAAATGAAATTGGTCAGTCAGGTTTTGCTCGTGTTGGCGGCTGTTGGTAAGATGGACAGTCATCAGTTGAATTTTCATCTAGAATCGTTTCACTTGCAGGATTCATTGAGTCGACGCCGCTTAAGAGCGCCGCGAATGGTATAAAATACCTCCTGTACACTAAGAAGAATCCATCGAGTCCACAGGAGCTTGTTACAGGCGATTTGAGCAGCGTTAAGGGATCAAACTTCAATGTAAATGTACCAACCAAGTAAGACTCTAAAACCTCCAACGAGGAGTTCTATTCAAAAGTACCTTGTTTGCTCCCAGAATCATCATCCATGGCTGGACAAAGTCGGGGGAGGAGATTCCCAATCCTGAACTGCGAGCTGCATACCTCGCTGTGGGTGAATACAATTTGATCTCGGTTGACTGGCAGAAATATGCTTCCCTGAATTATATTTCGTCGCGGAACAAGGTGTCCGAAGTCGGTGCGGATGTGGCAGAGTTCGTTGATTTCTTGAATGCATCCGCTGGTCTATCGCTCAAGTCACTAGTTGTCATTGGGCACAGTCTGGGTGCGCATATTGCTGGCTTCACGGGCAAATACGTCTCACGTGGTCGTCTTCCGTACATTGTTGGCCTTGATCCAGCCCTGCCCCTGTTCAGTTACAGCAAACCGGAGGAGCGCCTCAACTCAAACGACGCAGACTACGTGGAAACAATTCAAACAAATGGTGGACTAAAGGGTTTCCTAGAGCCGATTGGAAGTGCTTCTTTCTACCCCAACTGGGGACGCAGCCAGCCTGGATGCGGTTTGGATTTGGACGGCTCCTGCGCCCACGCCAGGGCGGTGCTTTACTACGCCGACGCAATCAGGGGCTACGATTTCACGCCAATAAGCAAGTGCTCCAGCTACACAGACATCAAGGACAAGAAAGGATGCGAGGAAACCGCGCGTAACCTTGACATCGGAGACCCGACAAAAATTGTCGACGAGAACGGAATCTTTTATCTGACCACCTCCTCGTCGGAGCCCTTCGGGCATTTGTAATAAGAACACGGTCATTTTGAAATAGAAGAAGAAATTTTATTAGATACTGACAAGAATATTCTTTGTTTTTCGCTTAGATGGCTGACGCGCTGGGCTGACGCGCTGGGCTAATCCCTGGCTATATAATCCCATTGAATGGTTACTCCGTGTGTGCGTTGTTCGTCTTCGTCGCGAAGCCTGGGCCGTGAAGAAATCCGAATTGATATGGAATGACTGATATAAGGAAGCTTAAACTATACGCTCGAGTCTTGGGCTTCAGATTTCCGTGTAGAAGTCAGGCCGTCCGATTCCGATGAGTTTGAACACATTTGGCAGCAGATAGTGCGTGTTGAAGCCAATCATTCCGTATGTGAAGTACTTATAACTAAGTTCGACGATGGTTTTGATTTTGTTCTGAAGGCTACTCTGCGAATTTCGAACTTCGTCTTGGTTGCGCCCAAGAATGCCACAGACGACGGCATACGAGATGGACTTGCCAAAGGCTCTTGTTGCCACAATGCAACACAAACCGAATACTGTGCGCAGCAGTAGGTGTCCCCACATTTGATACGTTGGCCAGATGATGACGTGTGGCTCTGTGGGTGGTGATCCTTTAAGATCGCCCAGTTGGTAGTTTAGCCATGCACCGATTTGTAGACCCGCACAAACCGATATTGTCATCGTGGTGTCACCTCTGGAAAGGGAATAGAGTCAGAATGTGGTTTTGGGTGTCTGTGGGATGGTACGAACCTCGTTGGTGTCCACTTCTCCTTTGACTGTGGGTAGCAGTAGATTAGAAAGATCGATATGCAGAGCACGAAGAACGGCGAATATAAATTCGTGACGATGTAAAAATCTAAATAATCCACAACTGGCACCAGGACGACCATTATGCTGAATGTCAAGACGAGGCCGACGATGACGTCCTGCAAAAAGAAGAAAAGGAATAAGTCATGGAAATGGAAAAGACATTTAAGATGATAAGCAAATTCGAGTCTTTGACTCCGCGCCCTTGAATGCGATTGCATCAGGTAGGCGACCTGGACACTCGCCTAATTGCGCTTGGGCATAGCTACTGATGAGTTAGAGTCGATGGCGGAAGATCGAGTAGCCTGGAGATCTCTCGTGCAGGCATTGCTCCCGCGACCCCTTTAGTGGAACATGCGGGTCACTGAAGATGAGATGAGATGAGACTATGCCCCCATGGGACAACGCTCACGAAACAAATTGCGCACACAAGTGGAGAAGGACCTCAGCCAATTTGGCGTGCGAAAATGGAGCCAGCTGGCTAAAGATCGTGCCAGTTGGAGAGGCTTGTTGGTTGCGGCCCAGGTTCACCTCGGACTGTAGCGCCATCAGAAGAAGAGATTCGATCAACGTAGAGCCTTGAATGGCTTGTTGCTTAGCTGAACATCACGTTCAACTTCCAATTAACAAGGGGAAACAATCGATTCCCAGCTCTTCTATCGGGCATGAGCAAAAACCTAACAAATTGCGTGGCATGTTTTAGACGGTATTCAGTTTCTCAGTGTCACTCATGTGGGTGACAGTGTAGAGTAATCCCACCCAAGGCATTGTCATCCACTTGAATCAATGCAGTGTTTGAATTTCAGCCCCTTTGAGGAATTTTCAGTCGGGCCAAGATCCATCAATATGTGATCTCTTTTACTGATGCCGGTGAATAGTTTTTTTCGATTCCCCGGGAGAAGTCACCACCGTGGAGTTGTCATTCAGTGTTCCAGTAAAATCTGGTGAATGTTTCCCTCTTTGATATCCACATCATGGGATACACTCTCAAGGCCATCTTCCGCTTAAAAAGAAGTGGTCTTTAGTACAACTCGCACTGAAGCTTCGATGAACTAGCGCACCGCATTTTATTTAATCACAGTCATAGGGATATGCCGTCTGACGCGGGGACACCTGTACTCTAGTTGCGACGAACATACCAAGTGGACTTTCCCTGCACTCAGGAGTGGCTCCGGCCAGAATCTGAGCCAAGAAATGATTGTAGTCAAATCTTCACGGACGGCTCCAAGACCAATGAAGGATCTAGTGCTGGCGTCTTCGTGGAGGGCGACAACATTAGACTGCACACCTCGTTAGGTATACTTGCGTCAGTTTTCCGAGCCAGAAACCTATGCGATCCTAATGGCTACGAACTATATTGTGAAGAACATGTGAAAGGGACAAGGTATCTGTGTCTGTTGCGACAGTCATGTTGTGCTTAAGGCCTTGCTCAATCCTTTAACCACTTCCAGGATAGTTCAGGAATGCAAGTCTTCTCTGAATTTGATCGGTAGTCTAAATAGGCTAAGACTTGTCTGGGTCTCGAGCCACCACGGGATCACGCGAAATGAGATCTCAGGACCTGAACCTGCGATGGGACTGCCTGCGTCCTTGATTATGGCTTTCATCATTATGGTTGGACCTCCGGAGAGCACAAATGGAGGTGGCATGATTCTTCAGGATCTTGGCGCTGGGACTGCCTGCGTTCTTGACGCTCCAGGATGTATTCAGACTAAGCATATACTCCCTAATGTCTGTAAGAGATTTGCGGCATTCTACAGACGACTTACCGGTCCACTGCGTTTTCGCCGACCACCTAAATGTGCTTTGCCTAAGCGATGAAACCCTCTGGACTGGTAAAATAAGAGTTTTGTAGAGCATGATTTTGTTCCTTCGAGTCAGGAGTTTTGAGCCCAGTTGTTTTAACAAACCGAAGTAGCATCGGTTGCCAAGGGCGATTCTACGTCGGATCTCCACTGTGATGTCGTTCGTGGAGTTCGCGTTTGCCCCGAGGAGGACAAACTCCTTCACTACTTCAAAATTGTAGCTGTCGATTGTGCTGTTTTGCCCTAGGTGGTGTGCGGCGGATCGTTTCTTGCTTGACAGCATATACTTCGTCTTATCATCATTGACCTTAAGACCAGCTCGTTTCGTCTGTTCTTCAATCGCAATGAAAGCTTCCGCAACGGCGCGTTGTTAACGCGCGACTATGTCGATGTCATCTGCGTGTCCAAACAGTTGGACTGACTTGTAGAAGATAGTGGCTTCCGTGTTAACAACAGGCCGCCGCATTATCCTCCCCAGTACCGAATTGAAGAAATCACAGGACAGCGCATCTCCTTACCGAAATCTAGTGCAGGTTTCAAACGGCCGAACTGCGCGGTGCATCACGAATGTGTTATCGTAGTGCGATACAACCGGATCAGTTTTCCCGGGATCCCAAATTCGGCCATCGCAATGAATGCTGTCTGTATGTGGTTTTAAAATCGATGAAAATATGGTGCGTATCGATTTGAAACTCGCTTCTCTTCTCCAGGATTTGCCTTAGTGTTAACATTTGGTCTATAGTCGATTTGCCGGGACGGAAGCCGCCTGGCAGTACAATGGATCAGTATTTGAGGATGAGTGCTCTGATGTAGTGTTAAAAACCTCTGACAAAAACAAAAAAAACATCTTCAAATGAAATCCTGATGTTGGGTGCGAGAAACAGTGGTAATCTTTCAACGACTATTTTCTTCAAATTCCCTGGAGTTTGTAAATTGTTCTCAGATAGGGGTTAACTGAACTCTTTTGACAGTTAACTTTAAACGTCTGTCAATCTCGGGAACCTAAGTGGTAATCAAAAAAAAGCACAAAAATGTAATTTTCATATCTCGGCGGATAAATGACTTTGCAAAAGATAATGTCTCCTTTTTTCACGAGTTCTGTCAACGCCGTGTACTCAACGGTAAAAACAACACGTGATGCCAGTTCATTGATATCGTGACAGCACAAAAGAATCGTTATTATAAGTTTTTTTTATATTTTAAGTTAATTACAAAATTAGCTACAAACTAGAGTTAGTTGACAGAGCCTACAACTAGTTGTTTGCAAAATTATTATATGGCACAGAATGATGGATTAAATAGGGTTTTCGAGATTAGGAGCGGTTATAATTTGAAATGCATGAATGATATGATCGGGATTGACGTGTGAAGGTAAATAAGTGGTCTGATAAATTTGTCCGATATATTTTTGCAGATTGAAAGTGCTTCATTGCACGAGAGAAGGTGCGACATTGTACGAGTAGGTTTCTCTTCGCGAAGAAGCTCAGTGAAGGTGAAGTTAGAGAGCAGTCGTATTCTCAAAAGGAGATTCAACGCTTTCGGTAGGTAGGTATAAGTGGCTATGGTGTGCACTTAGACTAGTTTTGATCCATTGTGAAATAGTGGGAAACCATTTGGAGCCTGTAAAAAAGCGTAGTAGATTACTAATGGAAACCGCGCTGAGTTCGCATAAGTTTTCAAAGAAGTAGGCCTCTAGTTGATGGCGTCGAAGAGACACCAGGGCCGGGCAGGAGCAGAGAAGGTGTGAAACGCTTTACACTTCCTCCTCGTCTAAGCAGCTTCTATAGAAATCAGTCTGCTGGCATGAATTCCTATGAGGCAGTGTTCTGTGATGACACTGACGATTGTACTTATGTTAGATTTTCTTCTTCTTCTTCTTCTTAGGGCGCTACAGTCCGAGGTGGACCTGGGCCTCACTCAACATGCCTCTCCAGCCAGTACGATCTTTCGTCAGCTGTCTCCAGTTTCGCACACCAAGCCGGCCGAGGTCCCCTCAACTTATGTGCGCCACCTTGTTCGTGGACGTCCTCTGTTGCGTTGTCCCACAGGCTCGACTCTGAGCCTCTTATAACTCGTAATGCAAAACGCTAAAAAAAACTTTACAGGCCGTTAACTTTTGTAGACAATTTTACGAGTTTCTTTATTCTTAGTTCACAAGCCCCTTTGATTTGTATTTTTATGTTTTCATAAATTGAAATCTCGATAACTCGTAACAAATAGGTGGTGTGTGTGGACCTGCGTCTTCTGCAGGATCTGCCGCAGTGTGAAGATTTGATCTATGGTGGACTTCCCTGGCCTGAAACCACACTGATAAGGACCTATCAGTTTGTTCACAAATGGTTTCAGGCGTTCACACAAAACGGCAGAGAAGATCTTATACGCAATGTTAAGGAGACTTATCCCCCGATAGTTAGCGCAGTCAAAGGGGTGTCCTTTCTTGTGGACCAGGCAAACGATGCTGAGATTCCACTCATCGGGCATGCTTTCTTCCGACCATATCTTACAGATGAGCTGGTGCATGCGCCCTAACAGATCATCTCCAGCTGCTTTGAACATTTCAGCGGGCAGACTATCTGCACCAGCAGCTTTATTAGACTTCAGTCTCGATATCGCTATCTTGACTTCGTCCAGATCGGGGGGACGGTATTCTCTTCTATCATCGTCCGTTGTGTTGATTGGAACATTCTGCCTGACAGCGGTATTTGTATCCTCATCGCCGTTTAACAGTCTACAAAAATGATTTTTCCAAATTCTCAGTATCGACTGCGAATCTACTACTAGTTGTCCATTCTCGTCCCGGCAGGTTTCTGTCCGAACTCTATACCCCTTCGATAAAAGTTTCACCTTTTGATAAAACTTTCGGACATCATTCCTCCCATAACACCTCTGCATCTCCTCGATCGCGTGCTTCTCGTGCTCTTTCTTTTTTTTTTCCTGAGAAGCCGTTTCTCTTCCCTTCGTTGCCGTGCAGGCTGTGTTTACCGATGACTTTAGCAAAGATGTCCTCTTTACACAGCTTAGCGTTAAAATCTCTATCTAGAACGATCTTGGTGTCGTAGCTGGGGCATTGAATGTACGTTCTTTCTACAAGATCATAGAAGTCATCCTTGCTATCGTCATCTTTGTCCTCCGTTGGGGCGTGGGCACAGATTAGGTTGATGTTCCCGAATTTAGCCTTGATGTGGGTTGTTATGAGGCGCTCGCTTATGTACTTAAAGCTTAAGACTTTTTGCCTAAGTCTGCCTCGAACAACAAATCCACATCCAAATAATCGCTGCCTTCGCTCTCTGTAACAATCGCCGTAGTAGATTTTTTCCCACCGAACTTCCTGGATTGTGGTAACGTCTGCTTTATAGCAGTCTAGGGCCTCCGCGAGTTCATCGGCTGCACGTGGTCTGTTCAGGAACCTCACATTCCACGTGCAGAACCGAAAGTCATTGTCCTTTTTCGTTTGCTAGGGTCGTCAACAGTAAATCCGTCCATATCCGAGGCAGGTGGTTGTTTCTGAACTCAGAGTTTTTTTTACGTGGTGAGGAAGTTAACCCCACGCACAGTCTCCAACTGGGAGGACAGGTCCATTTGTTTAGCCCCCGGACAAAGAGGTCCGGAAGGATCCGATATCGGTAGCCTCTTGCAGGCTGTGAGCGCCGCCGTTGGCCCTAAGAGAAGGGCTCATCCGTCGCCATCTCTATTCCAGGGTACCGACCTTACCATGGAAAGCAGGTAGCTCCTACTGACTGGAGTTGTGAATGCCACCGTTGGCCAATCAGTTGATCAGCTCCTCCGCCGCCATCCTAAAAAATGTGATGAGCCCTAGTACACTCACACTTCCCCCTCTCTCGTTTGCAGCCGCCCAGACGTCACACGAGGGTTGGTTACCCCATCTTCTCTCGAGGGTACTCGGCTCCCGGATTTCACCACGGGGAGGTAAGAGTAGGAGTTCGTTAATAGAGGCTAGGTGCAGACGCTTGTGTCTGCATGGTTCGCCTGTTAACGCTTCGAAATCCTTATTCTTAGTTCACAAGACTAAGTGATTTGTATTTTTATGTTTTAACCATCTCGTCCTGGGTAGGAATGCAAACGATACATCGATGTTTGCAAACCATCGATGTTTTGATAACCGATACATCGCCGATACATCGACGGCAAAATTGTCAAACATCGACATCGTTCATTCATTTCGTTAAACATTGCTGCTCATATTTGTGTAATAATCATGGGGTGTAAAAGAGCAAGAGATGCGCAATACAATGTAACTTTGTTATATCTTAGCCTCTCCTTGTCTAACATTCTACTCCGAACCTCCAAGTGGTACACCCTGGGCATCGAGCAACCCTCAAAGAGACCGGGTATCCAACTCCTTTGGAACTGTGGATCGGTGACTAATCGGAGAGGGTTCATGTTTCGGCATGTATTGGCATGAACTATTGTAAGCATAGCAGATCTTATGTCAACAGCTAAACTAGCGCCTGTATACCAACGGGATGCAGCTTGGAACTAGCGACTCACTATAAAAACGTGCATGAAGGGCCCGCTCGGGAACCCTAATCTCAAACCGTAGGGTCCTCCGACGTCACTTTGGTTTTTTCGTTGGCCTGATAAACCACAAAGTAAAAATCGAATCATCAACGAAACGGAACACGGTAAAGGTTTTTTTTGTAGAAACTGGTAAGACTAGTATATTTTGTTGTTTAGGTACAGTTCCTCGTAAATATAGCCAACAATTTGTGTGATGGAGGAGATAAATAATACATCGGAAAACCATCGATGTATCGTTGTTAATACCGATGATTTTTAACATCGATTTTTGTCGTGGAAACATCGATGTTTTTATGAACGATGTTGCATCCCTAGTCCTGGGTCTACCAAGCGGTCGCCTACTCGGCACCCCTCGGAAATCATGATGATGGGGACATTCGTGCCACGTGACCAAACCATCGAAGTAAGAGCCCTTTCCGTACGAAGAAGCAGCTGCCGCCCAACGTTGAGTTCATCGCGCACTGACGTGTTTCTCACCCTATCCGGCGAGTAATGACCACAACAGCACGAAGAAATCTCATCTCTGCAGCTTGTATTCGTTATCTTATTCTTTCGGTCATTACCCAAATTCCATGACCATAAGCGAGAGTTGGAACAAATACTGCGTTAAAATCCGCAAACTTGGCTTTGACACCAAGCTCGGCCTTCCTGATTACAGATCGACCAGGCTGTTTCAAAATTAAGCCAGCTTGGCCAATCATACAGGAAAGCTCAGCATTATTCCTTCCATCACTCGCGAAGAAGACCCCGAGATACTTAAACTTTTCCATCTGTTTCAGTGGGACTCCACTAACATGTAGAGTGAATCATAACCTCGAATTTGTCCACGTTAACCTTCATCCCATAATGTCCACTCATTGCGATCAAATAGCCTGCCAAAGCATTTATAAGGCTCATCCACTTTTGCTTGTTAGAAGTGCTTCTCTCATAGATTTCGACAACAATTTTATTCTCATTTTCGAAAAGAAATACAATTTCCTTTCTATTGAATACGAAGGCACCATAACAAAGCTCCCGTTTAATTTAACCGCACTTTTTAACGACACAGATTCCTTCTGCAAAATTCAGAAAGCTCGAACCAAAAAGCAAACACCGTGTTCGTTATAAAACAAGAAAACGGAAATATATCACAAAATAAATATGTCGAGCTATACAAAGAACCACCTGGACCTTGCCATTGATGTCGTCCATGCAAATAAGACGGGCACAATGCAAAAAGTCGCGTGACCCGTTGAGCTTCAGCAATCTGTTCCATCTTATCTGAGAATGAGTTGAGTTTAATGAATGGCGAAAAGTATATCAATTAACCTGCTCCTTTTTCAGCGAAATCTAAGAGAGATAAATATCACTTATTATTTATTTAATTTGGCATTACTTTGCACCCTTCCATCACTCACCATGACGTACTGTCTAGATTAAGTTTTCACGATCAACCCACGTTTCTATCACAGCCGTTGATACAGTCTCGATGATACGGAAGGGTATATAAATACGGTCCGTAAAATCACTAAACAATTGGGTCTTTTTATTCCGCGGAGTAACGAAGAAATGAAATTGGTCAGTCAGGTTTTGCTCGTGTTGGCGGCTGTTGGTAAGATGGACAGTCATCAGTTGAATTTTCATCTAGAATCGTTTCACTTGCAGGATTCATTGAGTCGACGCCGCTTAAGAGCGCCGCGAATGGTATAAAATACCTCCTGTACACTAAGAAGAATCCATCGAGTCCACAGGAGCTTGTTACAGGCGATTTGAGCAGCGTTAAGGGATCAAACTTCAATGTAAATGTACCAACCAAGTAAGACTCTAAAACCTCCAACGAGGAGTTCTATTCAAAAGTACCTTGTTTGCTCCCAGAATCATCATCCATGGCTGGACAAAGTCGGGGGAGGAGATTCCCAATCCTGAACTGCGAGCTGCATACCTCGCTGTGGGTGAATACAATTTGATCTCGGTTGACTGGCAGAAATATGCTTCCCTGAATTATATTTCGTCGCGGAACAAGGTGTCCGAAGTCGGTGCGGATGTGGCAGAGTTCGTTGATTTCTTGAATGCATCCGCTGGTCTATCGCTCAAGTCACTAGTTGTCATTGGGCACAGTCTGGGTGCGCATATTGCTGGCTTCACGGGCAAATACGTCTCACGTGGTCGTCTTCCGTACATTGTTGGCCTTGATCCAGCCCTGCCCCTGTTCAGTTACAGCAAACCGGAGGAGCGCCTCAACTCAAACGACGCAGACTACGTGGAAACAATTCAAACAAATGGTGGACTAAAGGGTTTCCTAGAGCCGATTGGAAGTGCTTCTTTCTACCCCAACTGGGGACGCAGCCAGCCTGGATGCGGTTTGGATTTGGACGGCTCCTGCGCCCACGCCAGGGCGGTGCTTTACTACGCCGACGCAATCAGGGGCTACGATTTCACGCCAATAAGCAAGTGCTCCAGCTACACAGACATCAAGGACAAGAAAGGATGCGAGGAAACCGCGCGTAACCTTGACATCGGAGACCCGACAAAAATTGTCGACGAGAACGGAATCTTTTATCTGACCACCTCCTCGTCGGAGCCCTTCGGGCATTTGTAATAAGAACACGGTCATTTTGAAATAGAAGAAGAAATTTTATTAGATACTGACAAGAATATTCTTTGTTTTTCGCTTAGATGGCTGACGCGCTGGGCTGACGCGCTGGGCTAATCCCTGGCTATATAATCCCATTGAATGGTTACTCCGTGTGTGCGTTGTTCGTCTTCGTCGCGAAGCCTGGGCCGTGAAGAAATCCGAATTGATATGGAATGACTGATATAAGGAAGCTTAAACTATACGCTCGAGTCTTGGGCTTCAGATTTCCGTGTAGAAGTCAGGCCGTCCGATTCCGATGAGTTTGAACACATTTGGCAGCAGATAGTGCGTGTTGAAGCCAATCATTCCGTATGTGAAGTACTTATAACTAAGTTCGACGATGGTTTTGATTTTGTTCTGAAGGCTACTCTGCGAATTTCGAACTTCGTCTTGGTTGCGCCCAAGAATGCCACAGACGACGGCATACGAGATGGACTTGCCAAAGGCTCTTGTTGCCACAATGCAACACAAACCGAATACTGTGCGCAGCAGTAGGTGTCCCCACATTTGATACGTTGGCCAGATGATGACGTGTGGCTCTGTGGGTGGTGATCCTTTAAGATCGCCCAGTTGGTAGTTTAGCCATGCACCGATTTGTAGACCCGCACAAACCGATATTGTCATCGTGGTGTCACCTCTGGAAAGGGAATAGAGTCAGAATGTGGTTTTGGGTGTCTGTGGGATGGTACGAACCTCGTTGGTGTCCACTTCTCCTTTGACTGTGGGTAGCAGTAGATTAGAAAGATCGATATGCAGAGCACGAAGAACGGCGAATATAAATTCGTGACGATGTAAAAATCTAAATAATCCACAACTGGCACCAGGACGACCATTATGCTGAATGTCAAGACGAGGCCGACGATGACGTCCTGCAAAAAGAAGAAAAGGAATAAGTCATGGAAATGGAAAAGACATTTAAGATGATAAGCAAATTCGAGTCTTTGACTCCGCGCCCTTGAATGCGATTGCATCAGGTAGGCGACCTGGACACTCGCCTAATTGCGCTTGGGCATAGCTACTGATGAGTTAGAGTCGATGGCGGAAGATCGAGTAGCCTGGAGATCTCTCGTGCAGGCATTGCTCCCGCGACCCCTTTAGTGGAACATGCGGGTCACTGAAGATGAGATGAGATGAGACTATGCCCCCATGGGACAACGCTCACGAAACAAATTGCGCACACAAGTGGAGAAGGACCTCAGCCAATTTGGCGTGCGAAAATGGAGCCAGCTGGCTAAAGATCGTGCCAGTTGGAGAGGCTTGTTGGTTGCGGCCCAGGTTCACCTCGGACTGTAGCGCCATCAGAAGAAGAGATTCGATCAACGTAGAGCCTTGAATGGCTTGTTGCTTAGCTGAACATCACGTTCAACTTCCAATTAACAAGGGGAAACAATCGATTCCCAGCTCTTCTATCGGGCATGAGCAAAAACCTAACAAATTGCGTGGCATGTTTTAGACGGTATTCAGTTTCTCAGTGTCACTCATGTGGGTGACAGTGTAGAGTAATCCCACCCAAGGCATTGTCATCCACTTGAATCAATGCAGTGTTTGAATTTCAGCCCCTTTGAGGAATTTTCAGTCGGGCCAAGATCCATCAATATGTGATCTCTTTTACTGATGCCGGTGAATAGTTTTTTTCGATTCCCCGGGAGAAGTCACCACCGTGGAGTTGTCATTCAGTGTTCCAGTAAAATCTGGTGAATGTTTCCCTCTTTGATATCCACATCATGGGATACACTCTCAAGGCCATCTTCCGCTTAAAAAGAAGTGGTCTTTAGTACAACTCGCACTGAAGCTTCGATGAACTAGCGCACCGCATTTTATTTAATCACAGTCATAGGGATATGCCGTCTGACGCGGGGACACCTGTACTCTAGTTGCGACGAACATACCAAGTGGACTTTCCCTGCACTCAGGAGTGGCTCCGGCCAGAATCTGAGCCAAGAAATGATTGTAGTCAAATCTTCACGGACGGCTCCAAGACCAATGAAGGATCTAGTGCTGGCGTCTTCGTGGAGGGCGACAACATTAGACTGCACACCTCGTTAGGTATACTTGCGTCAGTTTTCCGAGCCAGAAACCTATGCGATCCTAATGGCTACGAACTATATTGTGAAGAACATGTGAAAGGGACAAGGTATCTGTGTCTGTTGCGACAGTCATGTTGTGCTTAAGGCCTTGCTCAATCCTTTAACCACTTCCAGGATAGTTCAGGAATGCAAGTCTTCTCTGAATTTGATCGGTAGTCTAAATAGGCTAAGACTTGTCTGGGTCTCGAGCCACCACGGGATCACGCGAAATGAGATCTCAGGACCTGAACCTGCGATGGGACTGCCTGCGTCCTTGATTATGGCTTTCATCATTATGGTTGGACCTCCGGAGAGCACAAATGGAGGTGGCATGATTCTTCAGGATCTTGGCGCTGGGACTGCTTGCGTTCTTGACGCTCCAGGATGTATTCAGACTAAGCATATACTCCCTAATGTCTGTAAGAGATTTGCGGCATTCTACAGACGACTTACCGGTCCACTGCGTTTTCGCCGACCACCTAAATGTGCTTTGCCTAAGCGATGAAACCCTCTGGACTGGTAAAATAAGAGTTTTGTAGAGCATGATTTTGTTCCTTCGAGTCAGGAGTTTTGAGCCCAGTTGTTTTAACAAACCGAAGTAGCATCGGTTGCCAAGGGCGATTCTACGTCGGATCTCCACTGTGATGTCGTTCGTGGAGTTCGCGTTTGCCCCGAGGAGGACAAACTCCTTCACTACTTCAAAATTGTAGCTGTCGATTGTGCTGTTTTGCCCTAGGTGGTGTGCGGCGGATCGTTTCTTGCTTGACAGCATATACTTCGTCTTATCATCATTGACCTTAAGACCAGCTCGTTTCGTCTGTTCTTCAATCGCAATGAAAGCTTCCGCAACGGCGCGTTGTTAACGCGCGACTATGTCGATGTCATCTGCGTGTCCAAACAGTTGGACTGACTTGTAGAAGATAGTGGCTTCCGTGTTAACAACAGGCCGCCGCATTATCCTCCCCAGTACCGAATTGAAGAAATCACAGGACAGCGCATCTCCTTACCGAAATCTAGTGCAGGTTTCAAACGGCCGAACTGCGCGGTGCATCACGAATGTGTTATCGTAGTGCGATACAACCGGATCAGTTTTCCCGGGATCCCAAATTCGGCCATCGCAATGAATGCTGTCTGTATGTGGTTTTAAAATCGATGAAAATATGGTGCGTATCGATTTGAAACTCGCTTCTCTTCTCCAGGATTTGCCTTAGTGTTAACATTTGGTCTATAGTCGATTTGCCGGGACGGAAGCCGCCTGGCAGTACAATGGATCAGTATTTGAGGATGAGTGCTCTGATGTAGTGTTAAAAACCTCTGACAAAAACAAAAAAAACATCTTCAAATGAAATCCTGATGTTGGGTGCGAGAAACAGTGGTAATCTTTCAACGACTATTTTCTTCAAATTCCCTGGAGTTTGTAAATTGTTCTCAGATAGGGGTTAACTGAACTCTTTTGACAGTTAACTTTAAACGTCTGTCAATCTCGGGAACCTAAGTGGTAATCAAAAAAAAGCACAAAAATGTAATTTTCATATCTCGGCGGATAAATGACTTTGCAAAAGATAATGTCTCCTTTTTTCACGAGTTCTGTCAACGCCGTGTACTCAACGGTAAAAACAACACGTGATGCCAGTTCATTGATATCGTGACAGCACAAAAGAATCGTTATTATAAGTTTTTTTTATATTTTAAGTTAATTACAAAATTAGCTACAAACTAGAGTTAGTTGACAGAGCCTACAACTAGTTGTTTGCAAAATTATTATATGGCACAGAATGATGGATTAAATAGGGTTTTCGAGATTAGGAGCGGTTATAATTTGAAATGCATGAATGATATGATCGGGATTGACGTGTGAAGGTAAATAAGTGGTCTGATAAATTTGTCCGATATATTTTTGCAGATTGAAAGTGCTTCATTGCACGAGAGAAGGTGCGACATTGTACGAGTAGGTTTCTCTTCGCGAAGAAGCTCAGTGAAGGTGAAGTTAGAGAGCAGTCGTATTCTCAAAAGGAGATTCAACGCTTTCGGTAGGTAGGTATAAGTGGCTATGGTGTGCACTTAGACTAGTTTTGATCCATTGTGAAATAGTGGGAAACCATTTGGAGCCTGTAAAAAAGCGTAGTAGATTACTAATGGAAACCGCGCTGAGTTCGCATAAGTTTTCAAAGAAGTAGGCCTCTAGTTGATGGCGTCGAAGAGACACCAGGGCCGGGCAGGAGCAGAGAAGGTGTGAAACGCTTTACACTTCCTCCTCGTCTAAGCAGCTTCTATAGAAATCAGTCTGCTGGCATGAATTCCTATGAGGCAGTGTTCTGTGATGACACTGACGATTGTACTTATGTTAGATTTTCTTCTTCTTCTTCTTCTTAGGGCGCTACAGTCCGAGGTGGACCTGGGCCTCACTCAACATGCCTCTCCAGCCAGTACGATCTTTCGTCAGCTGTCTCCAGTTTCGCACACCAAGCCGGCCGAGGTCCCCCTCGACTTGTGTGCGCCACCTTGTTCGTGGACGTCCTCTGTTGCGTTGTCCCACAGGCTCAGAGTCGAAGATCATTATTATGTTGATTATGTGGTTATGTTAGATCTATCCAGAGATATTAATTCGTTAGATCTTCTGAGATCTAGCTTAGGCCAGATCATTCTGGAGGTGTGACACGTAGTGCCACTCGCCCATCTGTTGTTTATTTCATGAGTTGCCTCTAATGAGAGCAGCAATTTACAAGTTGTGAGGGGCATAACCAAGTTGCTGTGTTTAGGTAGCAATGACTGTGAAGCAGCGAACTTGGCAAGCTCATCCGCTTTGCAGTTACCCAGAATGTCTCTGTGGCTTGGTACCCAACACATGCGAATAGTAAACTGATCGGCCATCTTGTCTAGAGATGAGCGGCAGTCTATTACAGCTTTAGAGTTTTTAGAGACCAGCCCTGATGGCTGCCTGGCTGTCCGTGAAAATGCAAATATCACGAGCGGATATTACATATACATACAAGTGCAGAGAACCTGCAAAAGGTTTAGGATTATCATTCCAGAAGTCTCTATCTGGAATCAGGGTTTTAAAGTGTCTGTCAGGGAAGTATAGGGGTGTGGCATGGTCCAGAGTTCTCGTAGGGAAGTTTAAATAACTTAGTATGGAGGAGTCGCCAAAGGGATTATTGGTCCACTGGGCGGAGACCATAAGACGAATAGCAGTGTTTTTTGCTAGTAATCTGCCAAAAATGTCAAGTGGGGATAGGTTCATGATCACGTCCAGAGCATCTGAGGGTGTGGTTCTCAGAGCACCTCCTATGCAGATACAGGCTTGACGTTGAACCTTCCTAATGAGATTGTAGTGTATGGCTTTATCTAGTATTGGCCACCAGACGTGCACTCCATACAACAGAATGGGTCTAACGACGGCTGTGTAGATCCAATGGATCATATGAGGTTGGAGACCCCATTTCTTCCCTAGTGCTCTTTTACATACGTAGAGAGCCAGCGTCGCCTTGCGGGTTCGCTCCATTATGTTCGTCTTCCAGTTAAATCTCTTGTCTAGGTTGAGCCCTAGAAATTGCAACTGGTGCCATCAATGGTAGGGGGATTTTGTATTTCCGTGTGAAGAGGACAATTTCCGTTTTTGAAGCGTTAATGCCCAATCCGTTAGCTTTGGTACACGCCGATAGCTTCGAGAGAGCATACTGCATGAGATCGCTTAGCACTGTTGAATATTTTCCCGAGATTGCTACAGCAATGTCATCCCCATAGGTTATCACCTGGCACCCTGCCTTATCTAGCAAAAAAAGTAGTTCGTTGGCCACGATGTTCCATAGCAGGGTAGACAGAACTCCTCCTTGTGGTGTTCCTCTGGTGGCGATGGTGGAACCCAGCTTCGATATAATTACTCTACTGACAAGCAGTTGGTAAATCAGGCTACCGATTCCCTTGTCCACGCCAAGATTCACCAGTGCAGTGATGATAGAGGATGGGTAGACATTGTTGAAAGCACCCTTGATGTCCAGAAAGGCTACCATAGTGTATTCTTTATGGTGAAAGGATCTCTCAATGGAGCATATAAGCGAATGTAGGGCAGTATCTACAGATTTGCCTTTAGCGGGAGTCTGATAATCTGGGTGGGTCTATATTGCAGTGAATATGGATACCTATTAGCCTTTCCAATGTTTTGAGCAGGTAAGAAGATAAGCTTATAGGTCTTAAGTCCTTGGGATTGACGTGAGAACTTCGTCCTGCTTTTGGTAGGAAGATTACCTTCACCTGTCTCCATCTTAGAGGGATACGGGACAGGCTCAGGCATCCCTTAAGGATAATTTCCAACCATGGGAGAGCCAGGTCCAAGTTCAATTGGAGCTCCGCTGGTATAATGCCATCGGGATCGGGGGATTTATATGGTTTGAAGCTGTGAATAGCCCGTGCTACTAATTGGGTAACCAGAATCGGTGGAGGAAGGGGGTTGGTTATCCGAGCAGCTGGGGAAGTGGGTATCGAGTAGAATCTCAAGCGTTTCTTTACTGGATTCTTTACTGTCCACGTGCCATCTTGCTTCAAAAAGTAGCATGGTATAGCAGGACAAGTGAAGAGGATTTTCCTGATTCTCGAGGGCTCAGAAACATCCTCTATTCTAATTAAATGCTTTGACATTTTCATTGCCTTCTGCTGATGTGGAAATTATTAACCCATCGATTGAACTATTGCAAACCCACTAAAAATTAGATAAAAAAAGTTTCTTAGTTTTGAAAATGGTTAAGGGCTAAGATGTGCAATAACTGATGAAGCTAAAGACTAATTCGAATATTAATTTAATGCAAGGAATGATACCACAGACTATATCATTGCACAAAGAAGTAACGTTTATCTTGTTTGAACAAATCCCTCTAGTTTTACACAAAGAGCGTGCGAAAGTTACAGCATAATAACAACAAACACTTGAAATACACGCAAGTGAATTTAAATGTTGTTTTCACACATTTTTTGAAACCCTTCAACCGATTATCTCTGCAGATAAGAAACTATTGTATTATCTTAAGAGCCAACTAAACACCTGGTCAGTCATAAATCAAATAATGCACACGCATAACCAACGCACATTAGCTTTCTGTCCGGTTGGCAATATCCAAACAATTTTGTCGTTTCGTTGTTAGTCACACCGAAATGATTGTATTTACTGGCTGATAGTCGTCTTTTGGCCATCGTTTCGGCATTAAAATAAACGTGATTGCGATATCAAGTCGATCAATGCGGAAACATATACGTACGTTGGTTTTGTGGTGGGAAAACAAAGGTGAACCCTTAAGAACAGGCGTGTGTCACATCAGTTATCGCACTTGTTCCTCATTAGTTTGAATTTGATAGATTACCTTGATTATTGATAAGGAGACGCCACTCGATTACTCACCAAAACACTGTGCATTCCCAAATATATCCGGCTGAGGCATACAATAGTGCACCACAGAACGGAAATAATCAGACCCACATGGGCGGGATAGAGGTACCTGCAAGAGATGAATCAAATCCAATAAGAAGCCCATGCCAGAGAGATACCCTACCTTTGCTGTGTGAAAATAAACACAGAGAAGGGAATCGAAACCGCAACCATGGCATGAGTGGACGGCATGCCGTACTCAATGGACCACTTCTGCTGCAGCTGATAGACAGGTCTTCCAGGTCGTGGCCATCGAATGATGTCTTTCAGGCTTTGCCCTGTAATCGAAAAATTAATCACACACTCACTTGCATCACCACCCCACAACCAACTCACCAATATACATAACAATTGACCAGAGGAAGATCACCCTCCTCCCAACGGCACTATCAATATTCCAGAACCAAAACGGAATAAATGAGGCATAGAACAACTCATCGCCCAGTTCAGTCCCAATTATGAACAGATAATACCAAAACTTATTGTCTATCCTATATGGTAGATCCTTCTTCGAGTCTATAAGAGATTCTTCGGATTCACTTTGAGGAGATTCCAATGCTTCATCACTCGATGTCAGATTCCCGTTTCTCTGTTGTGGTAGTTTTTCAAATTTTTTGTCATCTCTGCCGATGTATTGCACTCCAAAGAACTCTTGAAACTTCACCACCAATTCGGGACTCTTTAGATATTCAATCAAATTGGACGACATTGTGTGCTGATGCGGGTATTGTTACAGATTTAAGGTTATCATTTTATCAGCTTTGAGATAAAAGAAAATTCTTACGTAGACCGAACCTACAAGGCCCGCGCCGACCTCGCTCGACAACGATTTGACAATTTATTCGATCGAACCAAACACATTTTTTTCTATTTTCTTTTTCTTTTTTTCCATCGCAGTCTGACATTTGAGTGTTTTGTTTTGAGAAACAGCTGAGACCACGAGCAGCCAGATTCGCATACTTATACCAGGGGTTTGGGTATTTGCTGACACGTGGATTTGGTGGAAATAGGGTGAGTTGAGGTTTTGTTTCTTTTTTTTTAAAGATTTGTTAAGAACGGAAGAGTGAGTGAATGAGGTTGGTTACAATTCATTTTAAGAATTTCTGGAGATTTATTGACGACTTGAAGTACTTCTGGCGGAAAATTTTGGTAGCTACACAGGAATATAGAATTCTGACAGTTCAACGGCGGGAACAAATTTATATTGAAACTTGAAATTTGGTGGAGAAATAAATTTGTAAAAGCTAACATAAAATTGTTAGTTTCAAATACAATTTATTATGGAATATCGAGTAAAGATATGTTCCTTTTGGTATTGTTGGTTGTGAAGTGTTTAGAAGTGATAAGTTATACACAATTGTGCCTTGAAAAATGCAAGAAAAACACGTGTGTTCGAGGAAATTTTATATGTTTTTCATGTTCAATTGAATTTTAAGTGACTAGTACATAATGCAAACTGTGTTTGTTGATCAATTAAATAAACAAACGCTGTATTAAAGAAGAAAAAACAACAATTTCTTCTTGCCACAAGTGCAATTTTCACATTTTTCAAAGCACTATTATATTTGAACTGTCTCTTATAATCACTTGACAACCACTTAAATCCAGACTTTGGTACATGCTTTCAACATTAAAACATTTACTGTAGTTAAAAGCATTTATTTTCTAATAGATAATATCGTTTTAAATCACGACCGAATTGAAAGATTCTATGGAAATTTGTTCCTGCTTACGATCTGTCAGAATTCTATATTCCTTTGGCAGGGACAAAATATCCCGCTACGTGGTGCTGTGCCTCAATGACTTCGCGTCAATATGAAGAATGTTCCGTCACAATTCGTTTATGTTCTCAGACGGTACTATGGAAAATTATTTCAGAGCCTCTAATTTACTAATTTAAAGCTACAAAATTCTAACAGTTCGGTAGAGAATATACATTTATGAGGGAACTTTGAAATTGGTTGCGAGTAAAGGCAGAGAAAGCTATTGGATGTCTGAAATTTTTAACTGCAGTGAATTTTCGAATGTCAGTGGAATATGTCAAAGCTTCAATTTGAGTGATTGTCATGCGCCAACACGGGATAATAACAGAAAAAATGTGACAGAATTTGTTCACGATGTCAATTTTTATCAATACGTGGTAAACCTGTCATTGAGTTGATAAAGACTGTGCAGTCCATGTGTTTATTACAAAATATATACCCTAGACTGGGTTAAGCTGTTGGTGGATGGAGAACTCTCGCTGCTCCAATAAGGTCGGTAACGAACTCACCGAGACCTTCAATGTCAAAAAAGATTTTAGACTAGGCGACGCGCTGTCATGTGATTTCTTTAACATCGTTCTTGAGAAGATCGTGCAAAACTCACTGGCCAACACAAGAGGCACGATCTTCCAAAAGTCTGTTCAACTGCTAGCTTACGCGGATGACATTGACGTAATTGGGCGAACACAGCGAGCCGTCAATGATCCGTTTGCTGGCATTGAAATGGAAGCGGCTAAAATGGGTCTGGCGGTAAACGAGGGCAAAACCAAGTACAGTGGACTCCCTCTAAGTCGAACTCCCTCTACCTCGAACTAATTTGGATATCCCGTGAAAATTCGACTTAGAGGGAGTCGACTGTATATGCTGTCATCGAGAAAGGACGCACAACATCAACGACTTGGCCAGAACGTCACCATAGGCAGCTTAACTTTGAGGTATTTACGGACTTCGTCTACTTCGGCTCAGCGGTAAATAGTACAAGCAACATCAATACCGAGATCAAGCGCATAATAACTCTTACCAACCGCCTTTTTTTTGTTGGGGCTCAAAATGCAATTGAGTAATAGAGCCCAAATAAACCAAGTTGACTCTGTATAAGACCTTGACCATCCCAGTCCTGCTGTACGGCGCAGAGGCACGGACAATATCCCAGGCGAATGAAGAGTCTCTTGGTCTTTTCGAGCGAATAGTTTTGCGCGCAATCTTTGGTCCCAGTTTGCGTTGATGACATTTGGAGGAGACCACGAACCAAGAACTGTATGGACTGTACAGCGACATGAGTCTAGCCAGGCGTCTACGGCTCCATCGCCTAAGATGGCTGGGCCATGTAGATCGCGTGGACAATTTAGCTCCGGCCCGAAGAGTCTGTGGGACAACGCAACAGAGGACGTCCACGTACAAGGTGGGCCACACAATTCGACGGCGACCACGGCCGGCTCAGGATGCGAAACTGGTGATAGTTGGCGAGAGATCGTGCTGGCAGGAGAGGCATGTTAGGTGAGGCCCAGGTCCACCTCGTGCTGTAGCTCCCTAAGAAGAAGAAGAAGAAGAAGAAGGGGTAAGCTGTTGAAAAATGTAAAACAGAATAATAATAAAATACTCTTCTATAAAATTGTTTGAAAAAAACAAGATATAAAACGAAGCGATTATAAAATATAGAGTCGTCGAAATACGTTGTCTGGACATGACATCCCTGTTTTAATCATTCACTTCTTGGTCTACATTTGACATCTCTGTTTAAATAAAAAATGTCAAACAGAACTGTCATTCGATACAGATTTGTTTGGGGTAGAAATCAAAAACCAAACATTAGATTTGTTTTTATTTGATTTCTGGCAGGAATCAATCCTATCATACTCACGATTTGATTTCTTGTTTAATTTTTATCATTCCACTCAGTATGGGTCCTTTAACAATCGCTGAGCGTGTTAAAATTGTAAAAACTTACTACCAAAACAGTGAGTCTGCGATATGTACGTATCGCGCATTACGAGCAGATTATGGTCGACATAATCGTCCATCTGAGCGCACTATACACAATACTGTGAAAAAATTCGAGCAGACTGGGTCGGTTACAGATGTCTTGAGGCCTATCCGTAACCGAAATGCCCGCTCTACAGAAATAATGACTGCCGTTATTAAAAGTGTCGAACAAAATCCAAATCTATCGATTTCAAAGCGAGCACAGGAGTTGGGCATATCTAACAGCACATTGTGGCGTATTTTGCATTTGGATTTGCATCTGATTGGGGTAGGTTGGTTGAAAATTTAAAAAAATAATGTGATATCAAATGCACATCGGTATAAAAGCCTGCGACGGAGACTGGGGACACTCGCACAGTAAACAAAGGCGGGATCACATCGAAGTATCAAAAGCAATTAAACCAGGGCGCCGTGGTTTCATATGACAGTACTTTGAGCTTTCAACAAAAAAATACCGCCCTATAAGTATTTTTAAAAACGATCTAACACAGGGATTATGAAGTATTATGAAGAATATGAAGAATATATACGGAATTTAAAAATACCCATTATTCACTTCTACGAAATGAACTGACAACATTAATTTCGTATCATGTTTCAGGAGCAAAAGGAGCCTCTTGAAAGTTCTAAGAAAGAGCACAGCTCCCAGGCCAATGAGGATCGTAAGGAGACACTCACCGCTGAAGAAAAAAAACGTAAACTTCCCCAAAAGACACAGCGCCTCTTTCACAGAGGACAAAAGACGGCGTGATGGTAGGCATTCATTAAATTCTTTTTCACAAAGAAATTTGTAAGCATAAATGCTTCCCTCTTTGTCACATTTTTCTTGTAGTTTAAAATGGTAATGACGATGTTCAAGAGTAGTATTATTTTAGGTTAAGGAACAACACAATCATTATCTTCAGGACAAGTTATCTCGTATGCGAAAGATCTCATGACAAATTTTGAAGGAGCGACAGAGTATAGATTCTCAACGTCTTCAAGAACAAGAATCGAGGATAGAAGAACTAACTTAATAAAAATGCGTCGAAAAAAAGGATTTATCTCGTTTAAGTAAAGTCAATACAATAGTGATCCCTATGTAAATAGATTATGAAAGAAAAATCTTTAAAAAATCAACAATTTTGATTCAAATAAACATACACACTTGATTATACACGATTTGTATTATTTGCTTCGTTTCGCATTCATTTTAATTAAGTCCGTGGCAAAGCAAATGTTCCTTGTTGTCCTGCGAGAATCTGCACCATGCAAGTCTGACGAGTGCATACTAACTTAGAATTTTTCTTCCGAAAAACTCGTCATTTCCCGTGGCCCGCAATGCATGCAGGCGATATCTGCCAGGCCACTCGATCCTCCGCCATCGCACAGTGGGGCAAAACGGCCTGAAAACTGGAAACAATTCCTGTGCTGGATTTAGACAAGTGAAACTTTATTTTTATCTTTTATATTATCTAACGGGAAACAAACAAAATATTATCATCTTTCTCATTTCATTTTTTGTATTGTTTCCAGTTTTGAGGCCATTTTGCCCCACCGTGCATCGGCTCTAACTCATCAGGTGCTATGCCCAAGCGCAACCAGGCGAGTTTTTTGGACTTGGTCCAACCATCTGCCAAGTCTGACAAGCCGTCCCCTATCTGATGGAATCCCATTCAGGGCACCCCTCGGAAGACGTGATGATGGGGACATTCCTGCCACGTGACCAAACCATCGAAGTACAGCCCTTTCCGCTTGAAGAAACTGCTGCTCAACATTGAGTTTCTCGCGCACTGCTGTGTTTCTCACCCTATCCTGGCGAGTAACTCCCACAACAGCATCTCAGCTCGGCAGCTTGTATTCGCGATCTTATTCTTTCATTCATTACACACATTTCATGACCATAGGTGAATAGTAATACGGAGTTAAAATCTAACTTGGCTTTGACACCAGGCTCGGCCTTCTTGATTACAGACCCACCATGCTGTTTCACAATTTACCCAACTTGGCCAATCCAATCAATAATAAGCTAGCAACTGAGCGCAAATATCAAATCCCTGTTTGTACGTTGATCCGATTGCAATTTCTGAACACCACCGTGAAAACATCCTAAATAATTAACTGAATATCCATGTCCTTAACTTGGCTACAAGGAAATAGTCCGATTCTTTAAGTGACGCGCATTCAAAATGTCAAATTTCCATGACTGGCACATAAATTAGACTGAATTTGACCGATGGCATAGGTTAGGTTGACTTTGCGGTCCGCTGTGGTTTGTGGCTTATTCGCATAGACCTGGGACTTCAGAAAACCCCACAAGAAAAAGTCTAACTGGGTTTAATCGCACAATCTCGGTGGCCAGTTCACCTCACCTTCACGCGAGATGACCATGCCCTCAAATCGCTCGCGCAGAATTTCCACTGTGGTGTGAGCTGTGTGACACGTAGCGCCGGCCTGTTGAAACCACATGTTGTTGGTGGCCATATTCACTCCAATTCAGGCCAAAAGAAGTAGGAAATAATCGAAATATAGAGTTCGTGGTTGATGGTGATGGCCTGGCCAACGTCGTTTACGGTGATGGCCTGGCCAACGTCGTTTACGGTGATGGCCTGGCCAACGTCGTTTACGGTGATGGCCTGGCCAACGTCGTTCTCAAAGAAATATTTACCGATGACGCCGCCAGCCCAAAATCTACCCCAAACACTGATTCTTTTGGGATGCATTGGACGCTCTTGTATTTCATGTGGATTGGTATCATCTCAAATTCGAACAATTTTATTTGTTGACGTAACCATTCATCCAGAAACGGGCCTTATCGCTAAAGATGATTTTTCGATGAAAATTAGGTTCAGTTTCCAACTGCTCCAGAGCCCATTCAGCGAACACACGTCGTTGTGTATGGTTGTTTACCTTCAGCTCCTGGGTCAATTGATTTTTGACGGGTGGAACCCAAGTCATTCTTGTGAGCGACGCGAAATCAACTGACTCGGATTCTCCTGCACACTCTTACGGACAGCGGCGAGGTTTTCGGCAGATCTTGCGTTTCGTCGACATACGGGTGTTGATTTATCGTTTACTGAAAGAGTAGACCCAAATTTATCCACCACACTGCGAATAGTCCTCTCGGTAGGACGATAGGTAGTTTGTTGAATGCTTTCTCCGTCCGTGGAGATTTCGTAAAACAGTCTGAATAAATGACAGCCAATTTGACAGATGTAGCTTCAACAATATGACTCCTTCTTCTTCTTAATGTTCCTCTCCTCTACGGAGGTTGGAAATCATCGATGTTAGTATAACCCTCTCATGATCTGTATCGTGGTGAGATTCAGTCAATCCCGCAGGTTCGATATCCACAATCATTTTTGGCGTCCCACCGATCTCCTTCCCTCCCCTTGCAGGATAAGTTGGAGGAATTTGTATTTATATTGTATTATATGACCCAGGTAGGATAACTTCCTTACTGTGACTGCATGCACCAGTTCTATCAGCTGTCAAATTTCGGAAGTCCTTTTGGAAGACCATTTATTTAGATAGCATGGCCTTCGAATCCGCTAGTAGGCTAGTAGGTAAACTGGTAATCAAGACTCGAGAAATATCCATCGGAGAACACACTACCGAATACCTTTTTGCTTTGGAGGCAGTGTTATTTTGAATTTGTTTCGATTCAGCTGAGCTTGAACAAACCTAACACCTCCACTATCGTTCGCGCTTCTTCTTCTCCGGTGTGGACAAGGGCCTCAAGAGACAATCACCCCATATTGTACGATATGTTCCTAGCTGTCAACAATTGCGTAAGCTATGTTGGTTGAGGTCCCTCTCCACTTTGGTTCGCCAATTTAGACGTAGACGGTTCAGAGTCGCGCTTATAATAATGGCGGCGCTACAGTCCGAGGTGGACCTGGGCCTAGCTTCTCAACAACCACTCGTGTTGTGCGTGCTATTGTTCTCTCACGAGCAGAGGGGACCTACAGTTTAATGCCGACTCCGAACGGCAAGATTGAGAAGCTTTTTTTTCTAGACAGTTATACTCTTTGAGCATTGTCAGTGACTCGAAAGAAGTGGAGCCGTGAAAAAATGTTTGATGTTTTTTTTCGAGATTCGAACTGACGACCTCGAGCGTAGGAGTCGACGCACCTACCCATTACGCCACGGCGCCCACGCCGGAGTCGCGCTTATGCAACCAAAATTTAACAATTTGCAATGCTTCGTCCGTTTTTTTTTTTTATTCTAGACCTTCGATGTCCACCGCTTCGGCTGTTGCTCAACATTATGCAACAATATCCTCAAAAACTATACATAAATTGGAGTCCCAGAGATGTTCTCAAATCAGAAATAAAGCTAAAGACATGTATGACTTAGATCTCTAGTCAAAATTAAAAAAATATAATTTAAGGTTATGGTCAACAAATGAGCCGATTGACATTTGCAGTGATCTCCCGTTGTTTTGTAATAACTTTTTGGTTATAGCCTTGTTTTCTTCTGTCACTATGTTGGCTTTTAATCTTTAACTACGGCAGCAGAGTTAAGTCCAAATCAAGTTAAGTCCTCTGTCTAGCAGTAAACGTGTTAAGATAACGGTTAAGAAATTTTAATAAAACTCGGAAAATTTTTGTTAGCTCTTTCAAAAGCGCATTCCCTTGAAGTCAAATGCATTTTCTTTGATTCATCAGCTGAAAGTAGTAAAAGTTCACTTCAGAATCATTCACCCTTATTACGAATGGCGTTGAACGCCTTGTCGAAAAACCGACACTAAAACGGCACTTAACCGCCTCGACTCAAAAAACGATCAACTTAAACGCCAGTCGTAATAAGGGTGATTGACAGTCTCATGTGCACGCCACCAGTGCTGAAACTTTGATATAAACTTTCTGTTAATTTAAAAAAAATCCTCAAATACACCTCGCGCTCTTGTGCCAAAAGCAACTGTTGTCCCCTTTAAAAATGTTTAAATGTCTGTCCATAAAGTTGAATTTGGCATCACTTACGTTTCCTTTTCTATACCAGTTCCCAGCTCTGTCTCCTTTTTTTCAAGCCCCTCTTCACACACAGGAGTCGCTTTTCCTGTTCTCTCCTTCACCTCATTCTCTGGCATTCTCACCCTCCTTCTTTTGCACGAGTTTCTGCTCACTGCCCACACAGCTCATGGTTTTCCTCATTCAATTCTCAACTCTGCCGCACTCCTCCACTTGCGCTTTTTCAAAACCACCAGCAACTCCATCCAGCTATCCCATTCCGACTCCTGTCAGCCGAAGCAAGCGCCTCTCTTTCCAGCACTCGCACACCATCTCCACCAACTCAAACTCAACTCAATTCAGCTCAAAATTTCCACTCAATTCGTGCGAATCAAGTAGCAGCAGAGTTGTAGTTTTTTTTTGTTGTTCTCGGTTTGGCTCGTCTCGTATTTCATTTTCGTCGTGTGCTTTGTGTGTGCAATTTTTCTCTCCACATCGTGTGTGTGCCATATTCGCCGAGTCTCCTGCTGTCCGTGTGTGTTTTTCTGTTGCCGTTAGCATGTCCGAGAGTTAAGAGTCGTTCAGTAGTGAAGTATTCGAGCGTGTTTGAAATAATTTCTTTTTTAATTTTTCACAAAAGAAAATTCCCCCAAAAGACAACAAAAAAATAAAAACAAAAGAACAGATTTTCACACGAATTGTTGTGTCAACTTTTGCTGGAGATCAAAACGAAAAAGATTTCAAGAAACTCATTGTCGTCGTCGTCTCCTTGTGTGTGTTTCGTGTTTTGTGCTTGAGAATATTACAAATTTTTTCGGCAACGCGATTTTTTTTTAATTTCTCCTTGCGCCTATCACTGAGGATTATCCCCGCCTTTGGTCGACTAGGATCCACAAATCAAAAGGTAAGTTCTAGTGGATATTCTGTTCGTTTTTTGGTAAACTCAAAGGGGCTCGAGGTGAGGCTTCGGCATCGTCCAGCCATAAGCTTTTTTTACCGGTTTTTTTTGTGTGTTTTCCTTCGGTGTGTGTGCAAGTGATCGTTAGGTGGGGTGCACCCAAACTCCCGTGTGGATTGTGTGGAAGGGAAACTAATTTGGTTTTCCGTTAAAAATTTAAAAGAATCTTGTTGGGAAACCCACGATATTTTGTAGGAAAAAAAAGGAGGAAATATTTTAAAGCTGCTGCATGTAGGTGGTGGATTTTCGTCTCGACACGCATACACATCCACAATTGTGTGGGGTTGGTGTGTATGTGAAATTCGATGTCCTTTTTACTCCTTCGACGAGCCCACATTAGTCTGTCCTGTTTCAAAATATAATGGCTTCTCGTTGTGCCGTTAGAAAATGCATGGCATATCAATTCTAAAAGTTTTAAATTAAACAATTTGGCGGAGGTCCCAGTCAATGGATAGGTTATTTTCTCAGTTTTTGGGCGAACTGGAGTCGGTTTGTGTAACTCGATGGGTCTACCAGTATTGTCGTAGTCTCTTGGAGCAAGTTTTTTTTTTCTTTCGTTTTCATATGGACCCAGCCCTTGTTGCAAGCATGTACCTATAGCTATCGATTGTGATTGCAACTGAGTGCGAGAGAGGGAGGTGCATATATACTCGTATAGTGAGTAATGGGAAACGTGAAAGAATCCTTGAATTTGCAGACAACGTGATGACTTGCAATCTGAGGTAGTTGATGATGATGGTAGCCAGTTGCTTAAAAATGTATGGTAATGAAATTTACGAGAGAGGAGAGTCTGTGATTTGGAATGCAGTTTGTAGTCTCATTGAGGGGCAGGAAATCTTCTGGTATAGAATTGAAGGTGTTCTGCTACATGCGCGTAGTTTCTATTATCCTGAACCTTTTTTCAATCAGCAAACGTCAGTGTGTATCTAAATTACGCCCAGGTTGAGCCTATGTTGCTGGGAATGGACAATATTTTAAAATATAAGCACGCCGCTTCAAAAGAATGCATCAAAACCAAATGATTTGAATACAAGCGGTAGGAAAGTTGCACGCTTTTTAGATTCTTCTTCCGTTTCTTGTTACGCCACGGTCTGAGGTGGACATGGACATCAACCAACGAGCCTCTTCAGTTCACTCGATCTTTTGCAACTGTCTCCAAATTACTTGTTTGAGTTCCCCTCTCCATTTGTGTGCGCCACGACTAGACGTGGACGTCCTCTGTTGTGTTGTTTCACTGGTTCAATATCGAAGATTCCACTATCAAAGTAAGAGCTACATATTTTTCTAAAGGAATACCAAGTCCTTCTGACTGCTTACTATGCTACTTAATCGAAGGAAAACCATATATCATCTCCTCCCCATTGCGTCTGGATGTTTAAGCTCTTATCTTGATTTCTTTTCAGTTTGAAGATGATTAATGTGACAGAAAATTTCTTATTCAACGGAAAATGTTTTCTGGAACACATTTTAAAGTGGACGCTTATAAACTGCTGGAAATAGTTATGAATTGTCCTCTACCCGAAGGAGATTCGAGTTTAAATTTTCTGAATGTGAATAAATAATCGACCGGTAGTGTCAGTGATGTTCGCTAGAGCATCCGGAGTACTGGATCAACTAGGAACAAGAATGATACAGAGATCGATAGAGGACGCTTCATAATTTGTCGTTTAATCCCCACATTCAGTTTCACACCTTGGAATTATTTTAAGTAGTCGATAAAAGGGTTGCCATATGTGCCGATTTTAAGGCCACGATATGTCATTTGATGTCACAGGATTTGTTCGGCATGGAACTGAGTTGCTTAAATTATCTGCAATTACAGTCAACTCCCTCTAACTCGAATTTTTTCGCCATATTTATTTTAGCATTCACTCAATTTTCTATACAAAAAAAACATCCTCTAAATCGAACTCCCTCTAACTTGAACAAATTTTGATATCCCGTGAAAATTCGCCTTAGAGGGAGTTGACCGCATTTTATGGATATCTTCTGATTCTGCCATCACAAGCCATTTTTTCAGTTTCTGTCACGACACGATTAGGAAAATCATAAAATTATAAACAACTGAATTGCTCATGAAAAACCTGCCGAACGTACTCCAAAAAAATGTGTTCTGAAGTTATTGCAGATTTCATTTATATTTTATATCGAAATCTTAAAAATTCCTTAACAAATCCAATATTAATAAAATCTATAATCTTTTTAAAAAGCTAGGCATAACAAAATAATTAAACATTAGTTAGCTTTAACTAAGAGCCGAGGCCTTTGCTGCTAGTAGCTCTGTATAAATTATTATTCTGTACTTTATTACAAGTATAATAAATATATAATAATAATGATAATAATAAAAATGCCTTCTATTCTCATTTTTAATAAGATTACATCTTTTGCATTGCTAATTGTTGAACGAAGCCATAGAATTTTCTTGCTATACTGAATCTGAACGTACCCCAGTTGTCAAAATGAAAATTCATCTCTTAACCCTCAGTAACATTAATGACAAATGTCAAGTCAATTAACTGCAAATGTCATTATGATTCCTTGAATTCGTTGAAATATGTACAGTGCCTCACAAAAGTATTCGGAATTATGTTTTTTTTCCTGGATTTTAATATTGTTAAACAACAAATAATTATTATAATTATAATAAATAAAGTTCAACATTTATTCTCTGTTAACGAAAAATCAAAAAAATGCAGGTTTCAGTCTGCAACAACAACAAAATACAACAAACTAGGATCCAAAAAAAAATTGTTTACGAATATTTTTGGGACCCACTGTATATTATAATAAATAAATATAGTAACCAAGGTAGGTAGGTATGAAGTGGCTAAGGAGTGCACTTAGACCAGAGTTGAACCATTGTGCAGCCACATGGTTTGACTGATCAATCCAATAGAGTATTTGTGGGAAACCATTTGGAGCCTGTGATGAAGTGTAGTAGATTACTAATGTAAACCACCAAACTGAGTTCGTACAAGCTATCAAAAAAGTAGGTTCCCCTAGATGAAGGCGTCGAATAGACGCTAGGGCCGGACAGGAGCAGAGAAGGTGTGAGACGCTTTCCACTTTCTCCTCGTATAAGGAGCTTCTACAGAAATCATTAGCCGGGACGCCTAGTCTGCTGGCATGATTTCCTATGAAGCAGTGTCCTGTGATGACACCGACAATTGTACTTATATTAGATCTATCTAGAGAAATTAAATCCTTAGATCTTCTGAGATCTAGCTTAGACCAGACTAGTGACACGTAATGCCACTCGCTCATTTGTTGTTTATTCCAAGAGTTGCCTCTAATGAGAGCAGCGATTTACAAGTTGTGAGGGGCATACCCAAGTTGCTGTGTTTAGGTAACTTGGCAAGTTCATCCGCTTTGCAGCCCGGAATGTCTATATGGCCTGGCACCCAGCACAGGCGAATATTGAACTGATCGGCCATCTTGTCTAAAGATGAGCGGCAGTCTATTGCAGCCTTAGAGTTTATAGAGACTAATTCCAGGGCCCTGACGGCTGCCTGGCTATCCGTGAAAATGCAAATATCACGTGCGGATATTACATTCTATTTGAGCCAGGACAGAGCTTCACTAATTGCATTTATCTCCGTCTGAAACACGCTACAGTGGTCGGGTAAGTGAAAAGAAAGGCTAATGTTTAGTTCATTAGAGAAAACGCCACTTCCAACCCCATCTTGGGTCTTTGATCCATCCGTGAAGAAGTGCAGGGAACCTGCAAAAGGAAAGAAAGCTTCCAAAAATCAAAGTATCTTGACTTTTCTTTAATCAACTCGTCAGTCATAGAGTCAAGTCCAAGTCCTTCTGTACATGAGGCCGAGATTATGGCAATTCGTGAAGTTCTGTCCTGGCTCAAATGGAATGTAATGTCAGCGTGGGATATTTATATTTTCACGGACAGCCAGGTAGCCAACATATCTCTGGAATAGTGTCTCTAAATTCTAAAGTTGTACCAAACTGCCGCTCATCTTTAGGTAAGATATCAGGTCATACCAACGGTGAATTATAGCAATATAAGCATGCCTCTTGCTACGTATTGACTATCGTTACGAGAAGACGCAACTTAAAAGACGAATAATCGGTGAGATCTGAATTTAGGTAGATCCTAAACAAACCAAAATTGATTTCTCGACAGATCAAAAATCAGTGGGCACTACTTCATAGGCGAACATGCTGGAAGACTCCGTGTTTTGACAAAATACTTCTGCAGAAACTGCTTAGACGAGGAGGAAGTGGAGAATATTCCACATCTCTGTACAGACCCACATCTCCACATCTCGAGCCAGTTCAGTCTAGGAATTTTTGCCCTCCGAACTATGTCTATATCCAGCTCGTAGAGTTCGCGGTTGTCTTCTCCTTTATTCGCCTTCTTTTGAGACCAAATATCCGGCGTAGAATTTTTCTTAAGAAGGCATAAGTATCAGCTATCTATCGATTTAGTCTTCAAATCTGGGCACTAACCAAAGCAGACGAGGAGATTCTTAGTCGCTTTCAGAGAAAAATCCATCGCACAATACTTTGTCGGGCGTGCCTTTGCTAAAAAGGGCAAATTGAGACCCTTCTCTGCGATTCAGTGAGTTGAATCATCAAAACTTCAGATGCCAAAAGTCCTCAGTAACAGAATTCAGTAGTGTTCACAACCAGTGCTTGAGAGACATCCAACGAGAAATGAAATGTATAAACACTTCCAAAGTATCAACTCAAAACCCGCAGCAAACGCTGTCAATTCATCCTTGTAACCAATTTGTCTTGAAAAGTCTCCACACCTGTCACAGTATTCAGCTTATGTAAGTCCCCTCGTAGCCGGTTCAAGTTAAACAAAGTCTATGTTCGACTCAAATCTTGTTCCAGATCACGTTTATTTACCACAAATACGTCGAACACTTATCACTGCCGCAGGATTTATTGGGCTACTAAGTGAGTGAATATTTTACCAGTTCCTATTGAACAGCTCAACGACAGGCGCAATTTTGAACCTTCATTTTTTGTCTTTCTTGTCCCTCATTTTCTCTCTCGTCCCTCGTGTGATTTATCTGGTCTCTTACGTCTTTTTTTTGCGTTGATTTAGTGCTTTTCCCTGGGGGTGTCTCGTCATGCAGTTTTTTTTGTTGCCTTCCAATCTGATTTTTGCTCTTGGTTAGTTTGCTCCCCGTGCTGTGCCCTTAAAAGGAGCAACCGGATTTTCAAAAACACACACACACAAATCGCTGGCCGTGGTGAATATAATTCGTCTCCCTTCTTCGCCCTCATGCATACACATTTCCCGTCTCGTTTTTGAATGCATTTCGTCTTATTCCCCCATTTCTCGTACCGAAATGGTAGCGCAGGACCCGACTTGCTATAAAAGAGTGTGTAAGGTTTGCCATAAACTCTGGAACACGGCGCACAAAGAGGAGAGCCAATAATTTCGGGTTGAATGCAAAAGGAATGTGTGTAGGTCGTAGGAAGTTTTCGCCCTCTCTGCTCCATCTTGTTTCTCGTTTTCCAATAGCCTCCATATTGGAGTTGGATTGGAGTCACGGTGAGAGAGGAAGAAAGAGGATTCTAGTCAAGTTCGCTTGATTGATTGGCAAAGTCTTGATGCACGGTGGGCTCTGACGTGAGTGCGCGTGTGTCTGTGTGCATGCAACTACTTGTTCAACCCTTATTACGTTCTCATTGTTTTCCTTGCCGGGTTGTAAACTGCGTGAGGGGTAGGACTCTGTAATTTGTGTAGCTCTCGTTCCATTTTTTGTACTTTTATTTGCTTCCGTCCGCCAGTTTGGCACCGGTTTTTCATAAATTGCTGCCTAACTACCGTGAGTGTTGAACTGTAATTGTCGAGTATCACGGTACGCTTTTGTGCTGTTTGTCTTGCTTTGGGCCGAGTCTGGCCTGTGTGCCGCATGTGGGCCTATTGTTTGTGTTTGCTTGTGTTGATTAAGTTCAAACAATTACCGTAATTCAGGTAAAATTGAAATAATTAAAGTATGTATTGCCGTGTGACTAGGGGACGAGGTGAGAGACCCATTTATGCCGGCGTGGCGCTCCGGTGATGATGATTCATAACTACTTTACGTGCGAATCCTATGGCTTGGTGTCTTCGTTCGGTTCTTTACTTCGGGGTGGGGTGTGCAGCAAATTGGGGCGAGGTGTGTAATTATTTATTTTTGTTCATGTTCATAATTCCGTTTGGGAGGACCATAAAGAGTCGGGTGTGTTATTAAGGTCATTGCTTTGTGTTCCTTTAAGTGCAGGCGATTGTGGTTTTGCAGATAACACTCGTACTTACGAAACGTAAAAGCGGAATAAAAAGATTCCCTGAGTAACGCGTACGTTTTATTTGTCCCAAAGGAGTCACTATTCCGGTGGTTATTTTTTCGGAATTCATTTACATAACTGGGGTAATGTGTCGGGTCGGTATGGTCCTGTTGGGAGCAGTGAAACTCCTTTCATCAGCCTTCGAGTTAGTGGGGTAATTGTATTTGAAAATACGCCGGTTGCAATAAATGTAAGTAGGACATAGGCGGTTTAAAATGATGTACAGAGCGCTTAAGTTGCTTACATATAACATGTGCTGTAAAATTGCACAACATTAATGCCAAAAATTAATACGCAATCCGGAACGCAAACTGGAAGCGGCCCAAATGCAAATTTTTCCACTGATAGAGGTTAGATAAGTTCCATGGTAATGTCGGGACCCTGGAATAGAGATGGCGGCGGATGAGCCCTTCTCTTAGGGCCAACGGCGGCACTCACAGCCTGCAAGAGGCTACCGATATCGGATCCCTTTGTCCGAGGGCTTAACAAATGGGCCTGTCCTTCCAGTTGGAGGTTGTGCGTGCGGTTAACTTCCTCACCACGTAAAAAAAACTCTGAGTTCAGAAACAACCACCTGCCTCGGATATGGACGGATTTACTGTTGATGACCCCAGCAAACGAAAAAAGGACAATGACTTTCGGTTCTGCACGTGGAATGTGAGGTCCCTGAACAGACCACGTGCAGCGGATGAACTCGCGGAGGCCCTAGACTGCTAAGCAGACGTTACCGCAATCCAGGAAGTGCGATGCGATGGGCCCGGCAAAAAGAGGACGCAAAACTGCAATATCTACTACGGCGATTGTTACAGAGAGCGAAGGCAGCGATTATTTGGATGTGGATTTGTTGTTAGAGGTAGACTTAGGCAAAAAGTCTTAAGCTTATGTACTTAAGCGAGCGCCTCATAACAACCCACATCAAGGCTAAATTCGGGAACATCAGCCTAATCTGCGCCCACGCCCTAACGGAGGACAAAGATGACGATAGCAAGGATGACCTCTATCATCTCCTACAAAGAACGTACGATCAATGCCCCTGCTACGACACCAAGATCGTTCTAGGAGATTTTTACGCTAAGCTGGGTAAAGAGGACATCTTTGCTAAAGTCATCGGTAAACACAGCCTGCACGACACCACGTCCGAAAGCGGACTCAGGCTGGAGGAGTTTGTTACGGGGGGAAACCTCTCTGTAGCTAGCACGCGGTTCCCACACTTCAACATCCATAAAGGGACCTGGCAGTCCCCTGATCATTCAGCCGTCAACCAGATTGATCACGTTGCGATCGACGTCAGACGCTCCTCCAATATCCTTGATGTCCGAACGTTCCGAGGCGTCAACATCGATTCGTATGGATAACTTAGCTCCAGCCCGAAGAGTCTTCGACTCTGAGCTTGTGGGACAACGCAACAGAGGACGTCCACGTACAAGGTGACGCACAAAAGTCGAGGGGGACCTTCGCCGGCTTGATGTGGGAAACTGGAGACAGCTGGCGAAAGATCGTGCTGGCTGGAGAAGCATGTTGAGTGAGACACAGGGCCACCTCCGACTGTAGCGCCCTAAGAAGAAGAAGAAGAGTTTAGATAGGAGGCAAGACTAAGGATTCGTTCCATAGACAGTAATAGCACGTGCTACAGTCAAGGTCTGTTTGGAACGATAAGCTCCAACATGAATGGACTCTACTTCCACTCAACTGACCGTGTCTTTTTCTTCATCTTTGAAACCATGAGGGGGGATCTTGTTATCAAGCAGCAGGGTGTAGTGGATGTATTTAAGCAACATTTCCATTTCCATCATCTGCTTAAAGAGCACGACAAGGAGAGAATCGTAGGGAATCAAGAAGTCTCATCTCCAGTCCATAAAGTAGTCTTCCCACCCAGTATTGAAGAAGTGGGCACATCTCTTAAAAGGCTGAAGAACAACAAAGTCGCAGGTTCAGATGGTTTACCTTCAGGGCTATTCAATGGTGGCGGTAACTGTCTGGTTGGGAGCATGCATTTGATCATTTGTAGAATTTAGGGAGACGAAATTATGCCCAACGACTGAAATATGATGATCGCAAGCATCGTGCCCACGATCGTCAAGGATAGAAGGCAACATTACTCAGGCTCAGCCAGTCCATAATTCACTGGTCTGAGAAGTAAGTTTTTCTTCCGAAAAGGGCGATCCTCCTGGAAGAACAATCAAGGCAGATACGTATCTCTTCGTGCTTAATTTCGCTCATAAGGTTCTGTCCAGGGTAATGTTCGGTCTCGCCGAATAGATTGTACAAGGAAGGAGACTGCTAACACTAGGCAGTAACTTCCTCGACGAGCTGGAGGATCTGAATAAAATAGAGCTGAAGCACCTCTTGAGATATAGACAATAATCTGAGTGGTTCTAATCAGCAGTAAAAGTGTAGGTCTCACGGGGTACACCTCCCCCACATCCAGGGCACAATGAACCCAACTGTTGGTCTCACTGAGCCGCGACCCAGTCGCAAGGGCACCCTACCTACCTACCTACTATCATCACGACTTCCGGGTCGTGCCTTGAATGCGATTCCATCAGGTTAGCGACCGCTTGGCAGACCCAGGATGAGATGGTTGGACCAAGTCCAAACACTTGCTGGTTGCGCTTGAGCATAGCTCCTGGTGAGTTAGAGTCGATGGCCGAGGATCGAGTGGCCTGGAGATCTCTCGTGTATTCATTGCCCCCGCGACGCCTTTAGTGGAACATGCGGAAGATTACCACTACTTTCAATCTCCAAAATTTTCTGAATGAATCAGAAAGTGTACGCTTTGAAGATGGATCGCCCTCAATTTCCAAAGATTACAGAATACATGCTTCGAGTAATTCAATGTGTGCTTCAAATTCAAATCAACCACAGATGAGCGAGAGGCACCCTCTCCATTCTCTACTCTGATTGCCGTCGATTACCCATGAAACCCTTTCTACTGAATGACCTCCGCACAAAGAACTTCAAACGACTTACTTAAGTAGTCGTTGAACGTAAATCCCCCAAACATCCAATGGTCAAGTCTCTTTGCGTAAAACACTCGTTTGCGGTGATCTAGGGTTTCTCCCCTCGGGCAATTGACTACCAACTTTGATTAATGTGCGTCAGTTCGTACCTCAAAGTTCGCCTGCTGCTTCTCCCCAAACTTTTGCCACTAATTGTCTTCACTTGAAAAATCTTCATCGATTTGTTTGCGGTTCGCAGTCACAGAAAAAAAAACCCCTCAACTGCAAAAGCAAACACAACAAAACCACATACAAACCCATCAGCCACCCAAAATTAGAAAAAAAAGAAACCAAACAACCGCCTCTGCTAACCGAATAATTACATGTGATTATCTCTGAGCAGACCTAAGCTTGAACGAGAACCGAACGACAAAAAAAAAAAAGAAAAAACGAAGTGCTCCAATAGACTCTTTCCGTCACGACTCTTCCCATGCCGCTCCCCACCCAAGACACTGGCTTGTTATCGTTCTATTTCGCGTCATCCCCCCCGCTCGACTTTCGATTTATTACCGAAGCGCAAGTATACGTTTATCGATAAGCTACTTACGTCAACAATAAATCAATTTCCTCCAAGACTACTCGTGCCATGCAGAAAAGATGAGAACTCCGTGCCACTCCCCAGTCCCGATCCGCACGACGTGGAGTTGTTTTCCGGCGAAGAGTTTGTAACTCGATAGCTCCGATGATTGTTATCGATTTTTGGATATACGATAGTCCGAGTGGAAATTATTGTTTGCACAAGTCGCGTCGCGATAAGGAAGCGCATGGGGTATCTCTCGGGAACACTGAAAAACCGAAAAGATGTATTCTTAATCGATTTCCTCAGTTCCAGGCGGCCAGCACTCCGACCGAGCTCATCACGACGTTAATTTTCTATGAGATCCGGGATGTACACATGTATTTGCTGATCAATTCGATACACATCAGCCTCTTCCGGTTCTATCGAGGCAGAGCGCCGCGCCGGTTCTTCGCCTTTAATTGATGTTCACCCCACACGCGATGCAAGACTCTGGTGCCACTATCCAAGCAAACAAGGCGACAATATTCAAATTGTATCCCATGCGCCAGAACAGCAATTTTATTGTGTATCCTCGATTTCTATTGATGAATGCCAAATGGAGGGATAACGTGTTGGCAAACAACTTCATTTCGATCCCATTGAACTTCGCTAGATAATTGGAAAATTCTTAATCGGCGCGTCATTAGACCCACAAGAGCGTCTGCGGTCTGTATTGAATTTTGTGGGCTCTCGAACGCCTTATCATGTTGTCTGAGCAAATTTGGCCAACGTCTGAGTACATGTGTAGAGTGTGTACTCACGGCAAACATTGTCCGTGTTGTCACCGTCTCCGCTGAGCTCCGTTGTGGCGTGAAGTTATTGGCGAATTGGTTGTCGTTAAATTCCACGCAGAGCAGCGGCCTTTCTCCGCCCGTGGGAATTTTGTATTCCAAGTGGATTGACCCAGATCGAGTGCGAGTGGCGGGCATGCACTTTGACGGGCGAAAAATGTTGCAGAGTGTTACAGTTGTTGTTGACAGAGAGGGTATCTCATGCGGGCGTGTCATGTCAGATAAGCGAATGCGAATGCGACAACACGACTGATAGCACAAAGAAGACTCGGCCATGAATCACTCGGCAAAGCCTTTATCAAGTGGTTCGCTTGTTTTCAGTGCAATCAGACGTGTGGTTCTTGAACTCGTCAGCCCCTATGCCACACTTGTGTCATCATTCCGGCGAATTGAAAAGTTGTTTGTGCTGAGGTAAGGGAAAATAATGCAAAAATTGAACACAATCAAGGTCATTGCTATGCCGTTGTAATCGATACTTGAAACTTTGACGTAAACAAAGTTGGTAGCAGAACAGGGTGTAAGAAAAGTAAAGATTACTTGACAGCTTGTCAAAATTTGCCAAGTGTGAATTTGCGACCTCAATCTGGGTTATTTTTTGACTTGTTTTTTAACCTTCCATCGCAATGCAATTCCGTGTGCAAATAAATCAAAGGAAAAATTAATGAAAATTGAAGAAATTGGACTGAATACAATTTATTTTTTGTTATTTATTTAAGGTTTGAAAAACTGGAATGTGTTTGCACCTTAAGAGTAAATAATCAAAGGAATTGCATAAAAAGTGTAGACAATTGTCGTTTGTTTCCACCTTAAGCATGTTCTTACACAGAAATACATCACGTATCGCCTCGGCAAAGTTGAAGTGAAGTCATCTTGTTTTCGTTAAACCATGGTAGCAGGAAGTAGTTTTAAAAATGTCAAAAAGGAAAAGTGATTTTCCATTCTGTGAAGGAAGGGTGGCATTCCCTTCCTCTGTGCCTTTGGTGTTGGCGTGCGAGTTTTGCACAATTCTTTCAAAAGTGATGTTGAAGAAGTCACATGACAGCGCGTCGCCTTGTCTGAATCCTTTTTTGACATCAAAGGTCTCGGTTAGGTCTTTACCGACCTTGATGGAGCAGCGTGCATTCTCCATCGTCATCTTACACAAATGGACGAGTTTAATAGGGATGCCAAAACTAGACGTTGCTCTGTATAGCTCGTCTCTATAGATGCTGTCATACGCGGCCTTAAAATCGATGAAAAGGTTGTGGGTATCGATTTGTTGTTCCTGGGTTTTTTCCAAGATCTGCCGCAGTGTGAATATTTGGTCGATGGTGGATATTCCTGGCCTAAAGCCGCACTGGTATGGACCGACCAGGTTGTAGACGAATGGCTTTAGGCGTTCACACAACACGACAGATAAGATCTTGTATGCAATGTTCAGAAGACTGATTCCTCTATAGTTGGCGCATTTCAGAGGTTTCATTTCAGGTCTCCTTTTTGTGGATCCCATTTGTAATTGAGTTTTAATTTTTTTTAACAACTAACATTTGATTGTACGGTCACCGTGGTCTAGTAAGTTCATCGAAGACGACTGGATGGAGCAGTTAGTTAAGTGCCTGCCCCAAGTTCGAGAGGTCCCAGGTTCGAATCCCAGTGAAATCGAATCTGGTCCAGTCACCATTTGCCGTTGGGATCAAATTAACGGCACTGGAGTAGGTTGTCAAATGGCAGTACAATGGACCAGTTTTGAGTCTAAACGCTCCAGTAGAGTTTCAAAAAATCCTCCGAAAAAAATGGTCGCCGCGGTCTAATAAGTTCGTCGATTCCTTCGCAAAATCGGACCTAGGTGAACACCAGATTTTAGTTACGGGAACACGATTCAAAAGACACAAAGGATAGTCCGTAAAAAGTTTCTCAAACTAAAGGGACTTCCGAGCTTTGACAGTTGATAGTGGCCATATTGTTGAAGCTACATCTGTCAAATTGGCTGTCATTTATTCAGTCTGTTTTACCAAATTTTTTTTTTATTTTATCCAAAATCAAAATGGACGGACATAGCGTTCAACAACACGTGTAAATAAAAGATGGTCCAACGAAAGCGCACGATGAGAATTGTAAATAAAACAACAAGGTTTCAGAGAATTATCTTAATATTTTTTTATTATGATGGAAGTATCTATGACAATTATCTGGCCACAAACCATAACCGCTAAACTCAAGTTAGGGCAAAAATGAGTTATAATTACCATTATGTTCAGCATGTTTAAATCTACTTTCACTAAATTTTTTATGACAGAAGTTATTCCAAAAAAACCTAGTAGCCTAAATAATAGTAGTAGTGCAAATTTGAAACTTTGACCGCCTCTCTTGAAAAAGTATAAAAACCGACTTAAGCGGTTATGCCTTGTAACCACAGAATTATGTGTGAAACAAAATATCGGCCAAATGCTCACCATTGCTTCGGTGGCATGCCTCTATCCGATGGTCCATATTTTCAATGACTCTGAGACATAATTGAGGTTCAATGTCGTTAATGTGCCGAATTATCTCACCCTTTAGCTCTTGAATTGTTCTTGGCTTATTGACGTACACTTTTTCTTTTGAATATCCCCAAAGAAAGAAGTCTAACGGTATCAAATCACATGATCGTGGTGGCCAATTAACATCGCCACGACGTGAGATAACACGGCCATTGAATTTCTCGCACAAAAGAGCCATTGTTTCGTTGGCTGTGTGGCAAGTGGCACCATCCTGTTGGAAGCACATGTCGTCCAGGTCCATATCCTTAATTTCTGGCCACAAGAAGTTCGTTATCATCTCACGATAGCGAACACCAATTACGGTAACTGCTTGGCCGATATCATTTTTGAAGAAGTACGGCCCGATGACGCCGCCAGCCCATAAATCGCACCAAACAGTCTCTCTTTGTGGATGCATCGAACTGGGCGAGCATGCACAGGTGATTTCACATTTCCTACAGAACCAGTTTTCTGAAATTTACACACAATTCTACCGATTGTGGACACTTTTGGTCGATTATGCTGACCAAAAAAATTACAATGTGCCCGAAATGCATTTTGATTTGAACGCCCATTTTCGTAAAAGGTTTCAACAATCTTAACGCACTGCTCAAATGTGTACCTCTCCATGGTTGAATTTGTCAAACACTGAAGCAAAGAAATGTCAAATTAAGTTGAGCAAAAAAACTTGACGTTAAAGTTGACTCACAATTAACATCGTGCATTATGGTTGGACCACCCTTTACATGACAAGGTGATCTTTCAGCACAACAACTTTGGAGGCACTTAAATGGGGCCCACAATGTTCACCAGAGATGGCTCCTGATTTTTATTTATTTCGGTGAATGCAAAATGCTTTTTTCAGGAATAGGGTTCACATTAATACATCAACACAATTGCAGCTAGTGGAAAGCCACTGCATAGCTTCTACAGCTATCAAGGGACCAAAGGATCTATATTTACGTGGGCTGTTCGCTGTTGATATAAAATACTTGTTTTTATGGACACCAACGACATGTGGTTTCAACAGGATGGCGCTACGTGCCACACAGCTCATGCCACATTGGAAATTCTGCTCGAGCGATTCGAGGGCATGGTCATCTTACGTGGAGGTGATGTCAACTAAATGATGTGATGTGAATTGTTGGAACACACAACCAAATGGAAGGATGTTTCAAAGAAATTTTTTTTTGTAAGAAAATACTTTTTTTCCGAAAAAGTGGAATGAAAGTTGGAATTTTCTACAAAAAGATAAATCTACCACGACTTGGCAGCACTGATTTCATTAGTGTACTGAACTAGACACTTTCTGAACGAAAATCTCCAAAAAACCGGTTTCTGTGTTCATTCATTCGTGCCCTAGAGTGAAAACTCCGTCTATTCGTTCTCTAACCAGATTACCAACTTCAGTGAAATCCTCTTTCAGTCATCCACTTTATCCAAAGACTAAGTCCCCCGAGGATGAATCGACAAATACCCAGAGGATTGAGGAAACGATTGAGCCGTCATCTCCCAACAGCATGGGCTCCAGGAATGGAAGTCGATCACATCATATTCCTAAACGATGTGTCCAATATAATCTCGTGTCATTTTCAAAGACGCCTTGAATCAATTACTCCCGCTCCTCGATTGAGCTCCGCTCCCCGCTCACATGCTGCGCTCTTGCTTTCAACTGATTACTCTAATCGGATTAAAATCTTGTTTATCCCATTTCACGCATGAACTGCTTTGGATTTCGCCCAGAAATCAGAAAAAAAAAACACAAGCCGATGGAGAGTGCACTCAAAACTTTTCCCAGACCTACCTCGCCGAGGATCGGGCTGCACCTCCGCCACCGCCGTCACGTCAAACAAACCTCCAACCAGACTATTAATTATATTTCCTGTTGCAAATCATACGAGCACCACGTCGCTTTCGCGGAGAGGAGGAGAAGGCACCGCTCTGTAGCAATTGCACAACGACAACGCGCGAACTCCATCTGAACGGGAGATAATCAAGGCGTTACTCTGGCAACTGTGCGCCGGCCATTACCATCTTGGTGCAAATGATATTTCCATTGTGCGCCACACCGACTGTGCGGTCCCCAGAACTCTGGAGAAAATGAGCACGAATAAAAATAAAAGATAACTCACGGCACGGCACGACATACTTTCCTATGTGCGGCAACTCGGACAGTAAGTGATGTGTGCTGCAGCGCCGCTGGGGCCACTCTCGCCAAGCCGACCGACCACCACCACCAGCAGCAGCAGCACCACCACCGTCGATCATCGGTTCTGTCCAAAAGTCACCCGAGTGTAAAGTATCTGAAAGACATTAATACCCCTGGTGACGTAGTAAGCACGCAAAGCGACTGCACATGAAAACCCGGTTGTGGTGTTGGCGGCATTATCGATTCACCGTTCAGGACACAGGAAGATGGAAGACAACAGCTGTTGACCGCAGTTCAGAAGAAATGTGTCTGTGTTCCTCGGCCATGGTCACTGGACGCGCTTGGTTTGTTGAACCGTGAAAAAACCGAAAAAAGGAACAAAATCAAGAAATCCTGCTGGGGGTTGGAGTGGACATTACCAGCAAAAATGGCAAGGGGTGTACACAAATTACAAAAAATATATTTGCAGCGCCGGGGATGTCGTGGTCATGTCCCACCGGAGGTGAGTCAACCTCGTGGTTGGTAGCAATACAGACCAGAAGCTGCTGGTGCGTTGCTGTTGAAGGGAACTGCTCCTGTAGGGTCACTGAGCAAAGGGTAATGCGTGCATGCACTAAGGAAACTGAATAAGTGCAAACCGCTGAAAAGGTCAACTCCTGACTGAGCTTCTAGTCAACCGCCATTAAGGGCGAACGATTGAATGACAAAGTTCGTCCTTGACAGTTTACGTAGAAAATAAGTGTCTGCACCAGGTAAGTCGAAATGTAGATTCGCCCGTAATACCGTAAGACCGAGCACAAGGTTCTGAGTAATGCCACTCTCGAGCCAAGAACCCACATTCAATGAATAGAATTATACGTTGAAACGTTAACACGTTGAGTGCCACACGAGACCACTTTGGTCTGACACGAATTTGGGCTTGCTGTGCCGCGTGAGACCAGAGTGTATTCGAAGTGTCAATAAAACAAATATCCGTGGCCTGTGGGGACAGTTTTTCGGATTGTATGGTGGCACTCAACGTGTTAAGAAAATTTGAATATTTTACACGTGGTTACCAAAGCTATCAGTTAACTCTTGCCGTAGATCGGAAGTCCAAGCCACGACCACCCCCTAAAGTCTCCTTGGTTCTAACAACTCACTAAGGTATTTTCTCAATCCAAATCGGCTCTTTCCAGACAAATCGAAACAGAAAGAGGCTTCATCAGGTGATCGAAATATTAACCGACTTTCATGGGAACGACAAATAAAGTTCAAGGCTCATCCGGATAATCGCAGCATCCATTTGAAAAGCATGAGCTTAGACAGACAAACTCACGTGTTCGTTTGTTTTTAACAAACATTTAATTGCCCTTTAAGCCGTTTACTTAAAGACCGTTAAATACGCACTTGAATGAAGTCGTTATGCCGTTTCGACTCTTCCCAGAAGTGTTAGCACAAATTGCCCCTACAACAATTTGTATAATCTCCGCACGCCCATCGGCTTTAGACAATAAGCCTCACCACTCGCCGGGCACAGAATCGTAAAGATTTCTTCATAAAACAAGGTCTTAAGGCCCCAAACCAGCTCCCCTTTGAGTCTTGATTGCAAAATAAGAACTCATTTAAAATCCAGACAATATCCAGCATCTGCCTCATCGCAATCAGCCTCCGAGCCCTAAGCACCGTGTAATCGCTTTGTGAATGGTGTTGTCTCCACCGCATTGACGGAACCGGTTTCCTTCGATTTAGAGCTCCATAAGTGGACAAATTCTAGTTTGCTACACTTGTTTTGCAAATTCCTCAGCTCCGTCAAGTGGTTCACGCATTTCCCTGGAACAGTATCTCCAAGGCACGACACCATAGTCGTTGTCGTCGTCGTCGTTGTCGTTTTGTGTACGAGGAAATGTATGCTTGTCCATAAAATTTAACGCTCCACATTTAAAATTCAATTCATTCAAATGGATTCCCATTCTGGTGCGGATAAGAGAGAGAGAGACTCAGCCCATTCCAGCCGCCCCGCCGGCAACGACGAAGAAACGTTAATATAAACACGAGACAGTTAAACGCAAAGTAGCTCAACATCTCAATTGTTATTGTGAAAACTTCACAGATCACAGATTCCAGATTCGCCATTTAAAAGCGGCAGCAGCACACAGACACACACACCATAGAACGAGCGGAGAACAGAACGGGGACTGGGACTGGGACTGTGACTGTGGCTGGGACTTTAGGCAAACTAGTTTGCGAAAGTCTCGGTGATTTGCAAAACGCTCGCTCCGAGGCCGAGTCACCACCGTCAGCCACCACGCTATCACCAGTCATCCGATCCAATGGAGAACAGCATTAGTCCTCATTGTTACCGCTGTACCTTTCAATTGAAGCAAAATGACTTAATATCTGTGTATCTGTGCATGGTTTTCGCACCCGACATCGCCGCACAACAATGGAGCTCTCAGCCGGTTCAGCTGGAGCCGCGCAAATAAGGCTTTTATCTCGAGTGTGCCAAATGTGAAGTCGTGCCTGTGAACGGACGGACGGACGGGCGGGCGAGCGGGCTGGCGGGTGGTCGCTCCAACCAGATCCATAGGAGAGATATCTTTTTCGGAGCACCAACAACCGCCGGACGGACAAAAGGAACACCAATGAACCTTAACTTTTCAACTTTCCCGGCTGATTGTGTGCGCGATTCGAAAGATTTGAAGAGTTGCGCGATTCGCTAGATCCAAGCCGTTGCCGATTGCCGGGCAGAGAGGAGGGCGACGCCGATGAGGAGAATCAAAACCTTTTTTGCACTCACAGCAGACTCACAAATCGAGGCAAATGATTGTAAATTGTTGGCCGAAGCTGGCCGCTTGCCAGCAGCAACAGTCAGCGGTTTGGCATGAGGGGGAACCGGCTTTCAGTATTCTAATGGCAATCGGACATGAGAAGGCGACCCCACCCGCCCACGTAATGAACTTGAGTTATTGCCGTGCCGGCGGGGCACACGACAGAGGGGTTTAGCGGATTGTTAGCAATTGAAGGGTTGGGCAAGTACTGTGCTAAAAAGAAAATTGAAATCCACCAGAGAAGAGTTGTGAGAGAGGAGAGGAGGTGGGAAGGTGTCACTCCTAGATTTGTCAGAGGGGCGGGGTTCGGTGGCTGTCAGTCAACGAGAACTCTTTGGAGAAAACCTTGAAGAGGCGGACGATGGAAAAGCTCGAACAGGTTGGATGCTCGAAGGCGGGCATAACCCCTAACGTAGGACCATCAATTATGTTGCGATTTGAAAGAACTTTGAAGCTGATTATTTTTATGTTCAAATGTCGGCAGAAACCGATGGGTTTATGGGGGAAAAGGTATCAAAAAGGCAGTCGGAGTAGATTCTACATGGTGGGTGTTGCCATCCTCGAATTCAGACAACTAAACGGCAGAAGAGGATTTTGTGGGTTTCTGCTCGATTGTATCTAGGGCAAAATGCTCGAATGGTCTCGCGAGTAGGTAGGGAACGCCAGCTACTGATTGCTATTTCAAGAATCCTATTATCCTCCTTTCGCCTCAACTCTGAGAGGGGCGGTTTGATCCTATGAATTAATTGTTACAGATCGGTCACTGTCACTTTTCTTGCAAGTTCATCAGCTACCTTATTGCCGACAATGTCCCTGTGTCCAGGGACCCAGCACAGATTAATCGAGAGCCTTCAGTTCCTCGTAGCAGCATGCGACTTGCTTTGACTTGATTTCCGTTGCGGATATTGCTTTCATGGCCGCCTGACTGTCAATAAGAATGGTAGTATCAGCTGGTGGTATTGCCATCATTGATATCATTCTGGCCGTTTCTTTCGCCGACAGGACCTCCGCTTAAAACACACTGCCATGATCAGGTAGTCTGATTGAGCAGTGCAAGCTTAGCTCATCGGAGAAAATGCTCGCTCCTGTGCTTGCTTTCATGTTTGACCCGTCGGTGTATACCTTTATGGCCGTGTTATTCATGGGTTCATTGGTCGCCCACTCCTCCCTGGGGGGGGAATTGGCAATTGAAGGATTTCTCAAAGTCGAAGAATGGGAGCCTATAGTCGCTCACGATACTGCAAGTCTCTCAAGAATACTTGCATGTGGTACATGAGCGCCTGATTGACTGATTCTCAGAGGACTGTCTGCATATATAGGTCAATAAAATTATCGAAATAATTGTAAAAGAACAACTGGTGAAATATTTGGAAGAGAACAACATACTATCTGGTCACCAATCAGGATTCAGAAAAGGCTACTCTTGTGAGACAGCAGTTAACTATATTACCGACAAATGGAGAGCAAACGGATCAAAGGTCAAGATACTCGCGCTGTTTCTCGATTTCAAAAGGGCTTTTAAAACTATCGATCGAAACATACTATTCAAGAAACTGTACATGTACGGCATCCGTGGCGTTGAATTGCTATGGTTTCAATCCTTTCTGTCAAACAGAAAACAAAAGTAAATAGTGAAATCTCAAACCAAATGGTGGTCAAAAATGGAGTCCCACAGGGATCTATACTAGGTGCACTGCTGTTTATCTTATACATAAACGATATGCCACTAGTAGTGCAAAAATGTAGCATCGTCGTATACGCTGATGATACTTTAATGTATGCTGAAGGTAGAGACAAAGATGAATGCAGAGACAAACTAAAAGAAGATATCCAGAGGGTTATAACATGGTTACAAGTGAATAAGCTAAAACTAAATGAGGAGAAGACGAAACTTATGGCAATTCACATGGATAATAATCATACAATAACGATAAACAATAGAAAAATTGAAATGGTCGACAACATAAAGCATTTAGTTGTACAAATCGAAAGAAATTTAAATTTTAATAAACACATAGACTACATATGTAAAAAAAAAAATTGGGAAAAAATCGGTTTTTTTCAAAAGAATTAGACGAAGACTTAGTACACTTACAGCTATAAAGGTGTATAATGCGACAATAAAACCACATTTTGAGTACTGCTCATCCATATTATACTTATGCTGTAATTCTGGACACATAAGGAGACTTCAAAAATTGCAGAACAAAGCAATCAGAAGCATTTTTTGGTGTAACAGATACACGGAAATAAATTGGATGTTAAGTGCGTTAAGGTGGCTAAACATTAAACAATGATGGGAAATGAACACACTAAAGATGGTTTTTTTTCATGAAGCACGGCCAAGCGCCAAACTATCTGACAAATAATCTTAGAAGTGTTGGCGAATCTCAACCGTATCCACTGCGAAATGCTGAAGATTTCAGGCAACCTTTTCGAAGCACATATATTTGGTCTTGGGGTTTGGTCCATATTTTTTACCGACAGTTTTTGTGCAGATGTAAAAAGCGTATGTTGCTTTTTTGACCCTTTCATTGACATTGATCTTCCAGTTTAATTTTTTGTGAAGAATGATACCTAGGTATCTAGCAATGTCGGATGGCATCAGTGGGGATCCTTCAATAGCTGGAAGTCTAAACTGCGGAATTACTCTTCTGTTAGTAAAGGGGACCGATTCGGTCTTACTCGGGTTAACACCTAGTCCGCTGTTTTTTGGCCACCTAAATAGTATTTTCTCATAACTTGGCAATGCTTAAAAACTATCCAGAAAAATCTCCTTAAACTTGCCCGTTCAAAATCGGCATTAAACTTCAAGTCCTCGCCACTGGTGAGTGATCAATAACATGTACAGTACTACCGTTTTTCAAAGGACTTTGTTTTTATGTCATTTGAAGTGATGAAAATCTTCAATGCCTTATGGAAACGCCTTAAAGGTCACATCGGACCATGTTTTTTCAAAAGCAACAACGAGCAGACTATGGAGAACATTCGATTTATAATAACTGTCACTTTTATTTCTCATTAGAATGGTATTAATGAGGACGAGTTTTAGTCTAAATGAGACTACGCAACATGCCCCACATTGGGCGCCACGATAAATTTAGTCCAAGAATCCTCCGATGGGAGCCTGATTGGGTATTTGTGCCTGCTGTACACAATCTTAACAACATATTTTCCACATTACCATCTACAATTCACAAAAGAAGTACATTACAAAAAAATGTGCGAATGTTTATCCCGAGACGCAGTAAGTGAAGTATCCACTTTTCATCTAATCTCACTTCATAATCATCTCATGTTGTTGTCTGTATTTCCCCACTCTCTGCTGAAGGATGACGTAGAACTACAACAAACACTCGCAAGTTCAACTTCTTTGCACCTGCTATTTCAAAGTTCATATCATTTGTGTACCGTTAGTTTCATGAGTGGGATCTCATAATGAGCTGTGTAATACAAATAGTTATTTTGGTCTACGGCTAGAGTGGCTTCAGTACATATTTGCCCACTGGCCGCTTCGACGCTCTTAGATGAGATACACATTTGCCATCAAAGACTGCCCACTATGTGGGTGTTTCGCAGTTTATTCGGTCATTTTTCTGGTCAAATCGTCGGCAGTATCTTTGACTGAAATTGCTCTCCGCGGGGCATCCAACCACACGGTCGCACAGACCACCAGACTTACCGAACGTGAGCACTTATGGATGCAAAGAGGAAAGAAAGCAGGTGCGTGTGTAACCTCTTCGTGAACGAACCATTCGTCTAACAAGAAAACCAAACCATCTGCACGCACGTGTGCCAGCAATCAGCTGCTCCGCCGCTTATGCTTCGACCGAATAGTGGAAGACTGTGAATAAGTTTCCCGTCCGAAGTGTGCGTGATGAATGGACTCTTTTCGTTTTCCTATTCTATGGAAGCACAAACGAACACTTAACTTGCTCACGTATTATTCCCCGATGTCCCATTTCCTTTCTCTCCATTTCCTGACAAAGTTTTGCTCTTAGTCTATTCCCCGAACACACTTAGGAATACACAAACTGTCAAACTAGATCCCCATGTGTGAGGGTCTCTGAAAGCCTTTTAACTATTTCGGTTAAACTACAATCAGTTTCTTTTTTTTTCTTCTTTTCAGGTACGTCTTGAGAGTGTCCTTTCTTGTGAAATATTCAAACGTTTAGTGAGTCTATGAACGCAAAGTAAGAGGAGTGCCATCCCCAAGTGAAAGCAGAACGAGTAAGTCGGGCATTTGTGAATACCGTTTGAGTGCCTTGTGGTTGTGCATACCCTGTGCCAAAAAACACGGCACACTATTCAAATTTTATGATTTCTTTGATTTCTCGGTGCGTTCCTTTCAGATTTTGGACTCATATGTCATGTGAAATGCTTATTTTCTTGGCCCCCGTACGCTCAAGATAATAACGCGTTATGGTTGACACACAATAGTGCGTTTCTGTTAGCTTCGAGTGGCGTTTGACTTCTGACAGAAGCAAGTCACATCGCGAAATACTGCTTTGTGCTATCGACCTTACGTTTGAATTGAATTGTAATTTCAAAGTATGCCCGGCGGACTGCAATGGACCAGTATTTGAGTCTGAGTGCTCCAGTGCAGAATTTTAAAAATCTGCGGCAAAAAAGAAGAAGACATGAAAGGCACAGGTCCACCTCGGAATGTAGCGCCGCCATTATTATTATTATTTAATGTCTGGAGAGAAAAGATCTGCGCGCGATATTTGGTCCTGTTTGCGTTGATGGCATTTGGAGGAGAAGGTTCAACCACGAACTGTATGGGCTGCACAGCGACATGAGTCTAGCCAGGCGTCTACGGATCCAACGCCTAAGAGCGTATGGACAACTTAGCTCCGGCCCGAAGAATCTTCGATTCTGAGCCTGTGGGACAACAAAACAGAGGACGTCCACGTATAAGGTGGCGCACACAAGCCGATGGGGGACCTGAACCGGCCTGGTGTGTGAATCTGGAGACACCTGGCGAGAGATCGTGCCGGCTGGAGAGTTGTGTTAGGCCCAGGTCCACCTCGGTCTGTGGCGCCCTTATGGTTGAGGGTATATTGCACTGCGACCTTCAACCTTTATGCCTTTATGCCCCTATTGAATACCTTAGCACTGTTGCGAGTTCACCTCGAAAACAGTTCTTTTCAGAAGAAGAAGCGCCCTAAGAAGAAGAAAAAGGCGAAGGATCGAGTGATCTGGGGGTCTCTCGGACATGCATTCCCACCGCGATCCCTTTGGTGGAACTTGCGGGCCACGGAAAATGATGATGATGATGCGCTTTCAGCTCAAATGTGAAAATCCTGACCGCTGACTTCTTATGCATGTACATCCACTAAGTTCTAGATGTATATATGTCCATGTTTCCTGACACGGGGTGTACTCGTGACTTGAATTTCCGGAGGTTGATCATGAGAGAGAGACAGAGAAGCTCGCCTTTTCCTTCATTGCGTAACCAGAACATGTGTTCCAGAGACAAACAGGAACTTCTTGGGGTCGTGTGTGTTTCTCCACATCAACAAACGGCTTATGAATTTATCCATGGCATGAGATGTTTGTGACTCTCTAACCAGATATGCCGTCACAAGTGTGTGATTAAGGCGAACGAACGAACGAATGAACGCCTTCTAATTTGCATCCAGATCGGAAGAGATATCGATTATCTTGCATGAGGAAACTCATTCAGCAGAGGTTGTCATTAGTGCGGACGGCAGAAACTGGAATGAGTTTCTTGTTTATCGTCACATCCACGGATAATGGACACCAGGTGGAGAGGATAAGGATTATTAAATTCCTCAATCTTCATGGGCAATCCAATTTATTATGTAACTATCGCGGACGTGTTTGGATGAGTCAAAGCAAAGTTCTTGAGTCTCGCCAAGCAGGTGTGATTTATTTAATGGATGCGTAAATGAAGTTAGCAACGGAAATGTGTTTTGATACTGCCAAGTGGAGAGACTCTTCTCTTATGCGAAGTGTTTGCGACAGAAGTTTGTGTTCGGAGGACCACTGAGGGCGACACGGAGAACCTCATTTATTTTTATTGTTTTAGTTTGGAAGTGTCCTTAATGTAATTTACAGCGATTTATGACATCTTTAAGAAGTAAAGCATTTCTTTGACGTGAAGACAATTGTAGCAAGTAGTACTTTGCTCGATAGTTTTAAAAATTAGGGCACAAACGTCTTTGTCTAGCTCCTTGAAAATAACAGTTTCCTAGGGGAATGCAAAACACACGCTCATTCAGGAGAAGGAAGTGAAGCACATGCCCTTTTAGAAGATGAAAGCCAAACCCTGAGCTGTGAACTGCAACAATTTCTTAAAAAGGGACTTCAAAGTGAAGTCGCCGTAAAACAATTCTCGGACAGAAGCGTTAAGAACTTTGCAAATTTAATGCCGACACCGAACGGCGAGATTGAGAAGCTTTTTCTAGAAAGTTATAGTCTTTCAACGTTGTCAATGACTCGAAAGAGGTGGAGTCGTGAACATTTTTTTTTTTTTTAACTTGTTTGTCTGAGCACGAATTTGAACGTAGACTTGAAAGTCCAGTGCGTATGGATCGACGCACAAACGCACACGGCTACGTCGCCCACTAGTAAGCCTTCCGATTAATTAATAATAATAATAATGGCGGCGCTACAGTCCGAGGAGGACCTGAGCTTAGCTTCTTAGCAACAACTCTTGCGTGCTATTGTTCTTTCACGAGTGTCACGAGTTGAAGAGACCTACAGTTTAATGCCAACTCCGAACGGCGATATTGAGAAGCTTTTTCTAGACAGTTATACTCTTTGAGCATTGTCAGTGACTCGAAAGAGGTGGAGCCGTGAAAAAATGTTAGGTGATTTTTCGGGAATCGAACCGACAACATCGAGCGTAGCAGTCGATGCACCTACCCACTACGCCACGGCGCCCACAAAGCAATTACAAACTATATGTATGTCTTTCGACATCCATGGCAAAAATAATTTATTTCTCGAAATCAATTGACACTTTTCGCGATGTCAACAAATGAATACGACGATGCGTCAAAACTTACTGCACATCTGTTTTGTTGTGCATTGCTGCATGCAGTATAGCTGCACATCTGTTCCAGGCTAAATAGTTGGCTTGTGTGTGAGACTCACTGTCACAACACTCCGTCTTCTTCACTGACCATAGGTCAGGCGACGCCTCAATTAGAAACTTTATCCTCTTCGGTCGCCATTTTCCCATTTTTTCCTTCCTCGTGCAAATGAGGAGAAGCAAGGAGGAGTTCATAGTTTCAGTCAATCCTAAGCATCGTGATACGTGTGGAATTTGTGCAATTTGACAAGAGCTATAATGATCAATCATGTCGTCACCATCGTTTCATGACTCCGTGAAACCTTAATTATCGATGAAGCTATCAACAGCTAAAAAGACGTAAGATTCGTGTCCTCATCGTCCGTCAATCATATTTCCACACACGGCAGAAAGCGCATCTATCACCGCAGCTAATGACGTATCCTTCACAAGAAACCGTGCTTTCTGTCCTTTCCTTTTGATTCCAGCAAAAACTTATCTCGAAACCAGATATCCGACAGTGGGTCCTAGCTCTCCGTCGTCAAACTTCAAAAGCAAATCACCGGCTTCCCGGTTCGAAACTCTTTGTGACAATGATTGATTCAATGCACAATCAGCAGCAAATCCCAATCCCCGCCAGAGCTCTGTGTCGGTGAATGATAAACAAACGCGCCTCCTCTCCACGCTCCAGCAGAGATGGACGTCAGCGAAACTACGGTTATTCCATCGGAACCAACCGGCCAGCGGATGAATGATCTACACATTTCCCAGGAACACTGACAGAACCAAAACAACGACAATAGACAAAGAAAGCAGAACTCTCCAATGACCTCTTGGAGACGGAGTCTTCCTCACAACACACACTCACGCTGCCCACGGGCACAGCGTTGACCCCCAGGGGCTACACTCTCGCCTGAAGATGATACAAAAGGGAGGGGGAACGGGGGAGGGACAATGTCGTGTCATGACTTTTTCGGTTTCGTGATTAGAATTTCACGCGTAACTAGATACGTCTGACGTGCGATGACATTTCATGTGCTTTGCGGCTCTGTTTTCGTTTCGAAAAAAATTAATCGTTAATCATGACAATGGAATGCTCGCGCGACAGTGGTCTTGTGATTATGTGCGACTGGTGCACTAGACAGCTAGCGCTGGGGTTCAACGTCCCCGGCTCGGTGTACAGTAACAACAATAAACAATAAATAAATTTAATAAAACATTCCCCGCAGCATGAGAGAGACGGCGAGAGGGAGGGAAAGGCGCTCTATCCGCTCTGAGTACTTTTTAGAGCTTAACGAAGTGTAATGACGAACGATGTACTCGTAGTGTGCGCAGCCGAGAGTGCACCATTATTCGATGCATCTGTGTGTCGTCGTTTCGGATACTCATCGTGCCATGTCGTCAGTGTTGTTTTTGTTCAATGAATGCAAAAGATACCCACACACACACTCACGCGTGCGGAGTTTGCGTTAATTACAGCAACAACAGCTACTCGTCTCGTTGACGACGAATTTTCATCCCGGGCAGAGACAAATTTCATCAGCGCCAGGGAAAACCCATGGAATGGCCATTCTGGAACACACATCTACTTGGTGCACGGATAATCCGGGCTGGAGAGAAGAAAGGTGGCCTCGAAGACGATGAGACCCATTCAGCAGGCATTGTCCGAGAAAGGAATGCACTTTTTTGCTTTGCGTAGGCGCGCTCTCTGCCGTGGCATGAGTGGTCCGTTCTTTTTTTTTTGGTCAGTGATTGATTGAATCGAAAAATGTGGTTGGATTACTGGAAATTAAAGCGCGTGCAGCAGCTGGTGGGAGCCGGATTTTCTAGGGTTAACTCTGATGGGAGAGGAGAAGAAAAACAACGTCTGATTTTGACAGTTGACTGACTTTTGAAAACGGGATTTGAATGAGCCATGGGGGAATGGAGCAGTGACATTGGAAAAGAGCCCATTTCAATGGCAGACTGACGTGAATATGAAAAATTGTGAAATAAAAATATGCGGGAAATTTTCCAATTTAAACGTCAATCTGTCATGTGGGCTGCGAAATTTGTGCTTGAGTTTCAGTTTGGTGGTGAATTTATTTGCGGGAGTTTGGGTGGGGATGGGAAAGCCTTCGAATTGTCTCTCCTTGAACACAGTCAATGCCTGAGATTTATTCTTTAGAGATGACGGTTTCAAAAAGGCTTTTGAATAAAAAATACTTTTCTGTAGACAGAAATGTTTGCAGACATTTTACCTTCTTTTTTTGTTTCTCCGTTTAGTTCAAAATAAGCAGGTCTAGACTCAGCTCAAAAGCGAAATTATTTTTCCAGACAAAAGCAGAAAGAAACCGTTAATTCGTAAGTTCTTTTTATTTTTTTGCTGAAGAGGCAGAGGTAGATGGTGCTCCAACGATTCACATTTTTGACATTAGTTGACATTAGTGATGTGGTGCCAAACAGAGTTAACTCGAGTTATAATTTAAGCAAATCGAGTTGCAAACCGAGGTCCAAATCGAGTCGTCGAATCGAAACCGAACGAGAATACAGAATACATTTTCCAACTCAAACCGTTTGATTAACTACATGCTTAATTAGTTTTGACCTTGTTTCATACATCATGCCAGAAAACAGAGCATGTCATGATGCATGATGTTTGACCGAAACACCAACTTTTTCTCGAAAATGGTGAGTCTGGTTTTTTTTTCTTTTCGGAGTACTGGACCACTCAGACTAAAAACTGGGCAACTTAGCTCGGACCCGAAGAGTCTTCGACTCTGAGCCTGTGGCACAACGCAACAGACGACGTCCACGTACAAGGTGGCGCACACAATTCGAGGAGGACCTCGGCCGGTTTGGTGTGCGAAACTGGAGACAGCTGGCGAAAGATCGTGCTGGGTGGAGAGGCATGTTGAGTGAGGCCCAGGTCCTCTTCGGACTGTAGCGCCCTAAGAAGAAGAAGAAGAACTCGGAAACTAGTAGGTCTAGGACCACAAATGAGGGCTCAAAATGTTCACATTGAATGCCTGCACAAAACTTGTTGTGGTCAAAACTAAGCCAGACTCAAAAAACGACTGGTTGGCGCAGTTGGTAATTGACTGCCCCAAGTTCGAACGCCAGTGAAATCGAATCTGGTCCAGTCACCACCACCGTTGGGATCAAATTAACGACACTATCACTGGAGCGGTCGATCAGTGGTAGTAGTCTGACTGGGTATCACAATGAACCAACATGGTCTAAGTGTGCTGATGGATTCACTAGCAGCCCCCTAACCTAACCTAGCGCCTTCCCTGATTCATTCATTGAACTTTGTGGACACATCCCTCATCTATCTTCACACCGAAATTTGCGGCTTTCTCACTGTTCTGTCAATAGTTATGACACATATAACCAAACTTCCAATGTGCCATTTTTTTCTTAAACCGTTTTTTTTTTTCAGTTTCTGCTTGTTCAGATATTATTCTTTCCAAAATAGGAATGAGCTAGAAGTAATAAGTCATCATCAATTGAAGAGTAGGAGTGTATTTTTCAACACATCCTCATTTGTCACATCTTTTCTCCCCCACAGTACCCATCCAGTCTTTTTTCTTTGTTTATTTGAACCTTTTTTTGGGAGCAGCAATCAATAAAATTAATCCCCTTTTTCATCGCGGATAAGAGCCATGACCTTGGCATTTTGCGAAGACAATATTTACTTGGCGTTTTCCCGACAAACAGCCAAGCCGGTCCTTTTTTGTGTTTATTTTTTGTTTGCATTAATGCGTGTGTGGTGGCCGCCTCCACATCTTGTGTTCTGTTTTTATAAATGTTCACAGAGGCGGATAAATTTGGATAAAAAGAAGGACGAGACCCAAAAGTTTGCAGAGAATTTTTATTCTTGTAGGACAAATACGGTTTTGGTCTTCTAAAGGTCCTCTCTTTTAGAATGTACATGCATACCAAATGGTTTACATTGCTCCCTACACATATTTCGAATATCAAAACGGCTAAACGCTTTGAGGGATAAATTATGTCGGCTTATGATGTTCCCAAGTAAGTACGCATGTAAATTACCACCTATATAAAGGGTGATTTTTGCTATAAGTTCTATTTTTGACAGTTTACACATAATTCGTGACATGTGTCAAAGTCAAATAAGCGCTCAGTAAGCTCGAATATTCCGACTCTAAAGCAATGTTTGAGAAGTTTTACATTCATCTCCCGAGTTGTTGGTTCGACTCCAGTTGTCTGTAATAATTGTCTGTCTTTAATGTGCTTTTGATGGAAAACCCATTTTTACGCTGGCAGATGAAACTCATTTCACCCACGAAAGTCGGTTCACATTTAACCTAGAGTTTTAACGAAGGGTAAACTTGCCTGGTTTACAACTTTGCTTTCGAATGATTTGAAATAACCACAAGACATCACTTTGTATTAGTTCTGTGACTTACTGGAACTACAGAAAATTATTTCCTCATGATTAACGTTTACCAGGCTCCGAAGTAGACATTTGACAGAGTTTGGCATCAAGCTCTTTTGTCTCTTCTTGTGCACATGTACCTCCTTTCCCTTTCTCCCTCTATACCTTCGGCCCGTGCTGTGTCTTGATTCCGGACACTTAAGGGTATTCGTAAACCCTTTTGCGCGCGCAAATTATAAAACAAAAAAAGCAGTTGTGGTGTAAGAACTGCCGCTCCTAAACAAATAAAGGGGCTTAATGTCGTCCAACTGACTTCCCATCTTTCTTTACTAAGACATTCGTCGACTGGATGGCGCAATTGATTAAGTTAGAGGGGTCCCAGGTTCAAATTCTAGTGAAATCGAATCTGGTCCAGTCACCATTTGCCGTTGGGATCAAATTAACGGCACTGGAGTAGGTTGCTACCTGGCAGTACAATGGATCAGTTTTGAGTCTGAGTGCTCCAGTAGCGTGTCAAAAATCCTCCCAAAAAAAACAGACATTCGTCCTTGAACGGAATTATCTGGGGAATCCGCTTTCAAAAAGGGGCAGCGAAGATAGATAGATTCATGGTTAACCCTTCAAAGTCAGGAAGCTAGCACAATGCAGGATAGCAGACTTTGTCCTTTGAACCCTTTAATAATTCAGGCATAAGCCGCACTCTCTACCACGCCTAGTTAGCAAAAAACAAGCTTTTTCAATTATCGCCTAAACCTAACCAAAAAGTTTGGCAAAAGTTAGCGCCAACGTAATTTCCCCAACAAGCAACGAAACCTAACCGCAAAACACTGACAAACCTTAACCTTATTAGCTCAATTAACGGATATTCCAACACAAGCATTCTTCTAGGACTTCCTTCACTTTGTTTTCCCCGCTCAACTTTCTAATCCTATTTGCGCCTCCCATTGCCTATCCAATTAACCTTGTGGTATTCACGTCAATCAAACTCTGCACGCAATTTCCGAAATTCACCTATTCTCCCCAGCCCCCCTCTCTCATTGACCATTCAAATTCCCATAAGTCCTTCCGCAATTTAGTTTTTGGAGCCCAAAATACTTCTTCATTCATGATCTAACACAGTCCCAACTTTTTGCGACGAAAGCGAACTCTTCGACTCGTAACCGAATTAGAACAACTGGTCTAGAGCAGCATTTGCCGTCCCAAAAATAAACTTTTCCCCACTCGGCAACTTTGACCTTTCACCCGCCTGAGCCGGGGAGACCACCACCACGACGACGACGACAACAACATAAAAACAACACGAGCCCGTGCAGTAAAAAACCTTAAAAGGATTTTATGAGCCAATGGTGCCTGTAATCCATAAAAATCAAGATTTAGGTCGGCGATTAAAACCTCCCACAGGGTCGAACGGAATGTAGTGGACCCAGAAAAGGTGGTGGAAGAGTTGACATGGTTTGCGGCCCAACTGTAATTGTGAACGAAAGCGGAAAAAGTCATAAAACGATTTAGCAATTCATATCCTTGAAATTGTAATACATGTTGCAACCCCCTCGGAGACTTGCGAGCGGGCGGGGCGGAGCGGCGTGGGTGGGACGCGTCCAATGTATGCGTGTCATCCCACCGATCTGTGTCATCTGAAAGTATAATCCCACCCTGTGAGGATGAAAAATGAAGGAAAAATCTTTTCCATGAGTAAGTGGTCCTGTCTTGAGAAGGGACGACAAATAAAAATGAGGGTTGCCCTTATGTCGCAGAGGTACAGTCGTCTCTGATCGAGAACAACAACGAGAGCGACAACGACTACGACAGTGACGATTACTGACGGTGGTGACTCATGGGGAGCGCACGGCCATTCGCAACGCAGCGCGTGATGATTTTGGAATGGTAATTCATCATCACCCAAATACGAAAGGCTCTCCCTCTTCAAAGTCCAACTACCCTTCGTCCTACATTACTGCCTGCTTGCACATCGTCGTCGCACTAACCCACCACCGACCACCGCCACAACTGGGACTGAAGAGAGCGGGAGTTGTCGAGATTACAAAACGAACGTGTGGTGCATACATGCGTGTGCGTGGCTTTATGAATATTTCTCCACTGGCAAGGATACACACTCGGGATACGGCATGTTTACTCAGGAGGAACGCAGGTCCGACGCACACGCGAATGGTGACATGTTCCTATTTTTGCTGGAGAATGTGGAAAATCCATTGACAAAGCAAATACGAGAAGCAAGACGACGACGACAGCGTCGGGGATGACTAAAAACGAACGAACAGGAACAAAGTGAGACTGCGTCTTTTCCTTATTTGCAGGCATGCCCATCTTTTTGTTGTTGCTGCGCTTCAAAGGGTTTTTCCCAATGTTTATTTATGGAAAGGAAAAGGACTCCATTCCTCAGTGAGTTTTATTTGTGGATTTATAGGTCGGACGTAATTTGTATCTTTTTCTCAGTCGTGGCGGCGTACACGTTTTTTCTTCTTCTTTCTTTTCTCATTTCAATTGACGTTGATGGTGTTTAGCTGGTGCTGCTATTTTTAAATGAAAACTGGTGACGACGACATGGTTTTATTAGTGTCGTATCTTTTATCCCCGAACGCACAAGTGCGCACTGTCATAAGGACGTTTTTACATTCGAGATAATTCAAAACAAGGGTTCACCTTACTTCTGCTCGCTTCTTTTTTTCCACGTTTTATATTTCTGTTTACAAGGCTAAGTGGATGTGACGGTATTCGTGAGGAAGTGAAATGAAATGCGCGCAGGGAAGAGGAAATTAGGTAATATAACCTGAAATTGAAAATGGCGACGGTGTTGCAATAAATTCTTACATTTGAGTTTGAATTCAACGTCGATTGGAATTGGTTTTCACAGGCAGCCTCATCATCAAATGGTTGGCAAAATTATGACTCGTTATTGTTCGTTTAAATGGGGTGCAATATAAAGGATGATTTGATTTTCATGAGATTCGTAAAAAAATTTAATTGCATTTACCTGTAGTCAGGTGCCGAACGAACCCTTCACAAGAATTGAAAGGAAAGAGACACCCTTCATAAAAGCCGCAAAGGTGACACTAATTTTAGATTGAAATCAAAAGGCAACACATCGTGGTTCATGCTTGACAAATCTTGTTTCCTTGTTTTCAGTAGTCAAACCACAGATTTAGCAATGTGTTGGGCAGTTAAAATTCGTTAAAATTCACTGCAAAATTTTTAACAAATGAATTTCTTTCCATTTGCCTTATAGTGAACCTCAAACTTCGTTGCTTATCCTTTGTCGAATCGACGAACACTCCCTTTTGTTGAAAATCAAAAGAAAGGATCGATTTCATTTTAATTTTAGTTGGATACAAAAATGCAATACTGTTAAAACTCTTCTATCCGGAGCTCCAATAACCGGCATCGAACCTCTAATATCCGGCATTCTGTTAAGCATGTGTTTTGTTAATATTCACTCCTATCCGAAAAATCTCTAATATCCGGAATGTACATATGTTCCATTCAGACCTCACATAAATGTGCGTTTTTTTTTAAACAAACTGTTTAAAGGATAAAAAAGACTGCAATTATATTCAATCTAATTTATTTTTAAAAGAGTTTAACTTTGTTTAAAAGGTTATTTTAAAGATAGATTCCGTAGTCGAGTCAGCAAAGTGAAGTGAATTAACCACTAAAGACGCCTGCAAGTTGAGCTGTTATATCTGGACCCTCCAAATATGACAAAGATTGCATTTTTTCTGCAACCTGTAAATATCCCAACGATTGAATTTACGAACACAACCGTCAAGGCACGAATTTAATTTTTTTTTATAATTTGCGCGTGCAAAAGGGGTTACGAATACCCTTAAGTGTCCGGAATCAAGACACAGCACGGGCCGAAGGTATAGAGGGAGAAAGGGAAAGGAGGTACCTGTGCACATTGTTTTTAAATGTCCGCGGATTATAGTGAGTGGGAAATATTGGGCTGGGAAGAGCATTCCATATTCGTGTGGTGCGGCTAAAAAATGACTCTCTAAACTAAACTGTACGTCCGAAAACAGGCTTGGGGGTGAACTGATGAGCATTCCTGGCGAGACGAGTATTGCGGGTGAATTCATGGAGGGGAGGAATGCAATTGGCTAGCTCAGTTTTGAGCATCGTTTGTTAAAATAGCGATAAAACAGTGATAAGGATGAGACATAACGGCGATGTTCGAGCGAGTCTATCGATATCGCAATGTTACTATCTCCTATAAGTTTTATCACTCGCTGTTGTATTCTATCTAGCAGGTGCAGAAAGGTGTTGGGAGCACCAGACCAGATATGAGCGTTATACTCAAGTTTGGGGCGGATGTAGGCCTTGTAAATTGAAGCCAAATCAGAGGGTGTGAAGTATTTCTTGCATCGTTTAAGGAAACCTAGACATTTCGCAGCATTTTTGGCGACCTTGAATATGTGATCATTCCAACTAAGTGTTGAGTTGATACACATACAGAGAATGGAAAGTTTTTCGGTTTCTTCGATGCAGTTCCGATTCAGGGATAATGGCGGATTATTTTGGGATCGCTTAAGTGACAGTAGACAGCATTGAGTTTTGGAAGCCATTAATTCCACTATCGTTTTTACCCCAATTAAATATGCTGTCAAGGTCGGAATTTAGTGTGCTTAACATACGCTGTCGCTCCAATTCTACGGCCGAAGGACAGGGTCGTGAGTTTTGGAATGAATATGAAAAGCTGAGAGTACTGTCATAAGCGAAGGAGTGGATTGGATTAGAAGTACCAGACAGAATTTGGTGAATATCAGACTTGAACCCATCCACAACAACTCGAATTGAACTGTTCGAAAGGTAATTTCTAATCCATGGAAGGAGAGACTCATCGATGCCATAAGCACGCATTTCCGACAAAAGGGCTTGATGCCAAAATCTGTCAAATGGCTTTGAAATATCAAGCGCAACGTTCTTGCTTTCTCCTGCATTATGCAAGGATTGTTTTCACTTTGCGGTGAGATGTGCCATCAAATCACCAGTGAACCTGTTGCTGCGAAAATCGTACTACCGGTCATTAAGAAGCTTCCGCGATTCAAAATATTTCAAAAGCTGACGTTTTATCAGCGTTTCCATAGCCTTGGAAAGAAGGGACGTTAGTGCTATGGGTCGGTAGGAGGAGGGTAACAAAGATTTGCCCTTTTTAGCGACGGACTGGATAAATGCTGTTTTCCATCCACTCGAAAAGAGACCAGAAGAATAGGACAGATGAAAAAGCTTACGCAGTGGTTTTGCTAACACAGAAGAACACCTCTTCAGATGTATCGGGGGTATATCATCCGATCTTAAAGTACTCTTGCAACTGTACGAGTGCGAAAATGGATTTGTCCCATGGTACAATTGACGCTCTCAAGTACAAGCGGAGACAAGGTCGAATCTGGCAGCGTTGGGCTGGCCGCGAAATGCGGCCTAGAAGATGAGGCTAAATTTCTTATATTTTTAACAAATGACCAAAATTGTTTGCTACCCTTGGGACATTGTAGCACATTTTGCCTCAACTTTTGGTCATAGGAGAATTTCACACGTCTTATTAGTGCCTTGTAGTCATTTTTGGGCCGTTTAAACTTTTTTCGGTTTTCCTCAGTAGGGTTGGCTTTGTAAGTCCGGAAACTCAACTCCCTCAACCTGATAGCCTCTTTGCAGCTCGAGTCATACCACGCATTTGCTTTGGGTTTGATACTCTTCACTCTGTGAGGAATGAATGATCTCATACACAGCAGAATGACGTTCGTGATCGTATCAGCAGCGGCATCCACGTCACTATCGAGGAAACATAGTGATCAGTTAAAATTCCTAAAGAAGTCGTTAAGGCCGCTCCAATTGGCTTTCTCGTATAGTCATACTGTTCCCTTGGGAATTTGTTCTCTAACTGTGTGGAGTGAATACCAGAAATTAGCTGATACGACACAGTGGCCAGACGAGCCTAGAGGCGACAATATGTCAACAGGATATTTAAAGAGGTTAGAGGTTCGAATCCCAGTGAAGGCAAAGTTAATATATATGTATCACTATGGACCAACATGGTCTAAGTGTGCTGGAGAATTCACCAGCAGTTCCTAACCTAATCTATCCTCTACGAAACAGCGCCCACTGGAGATAAGTTTGGTTCACCTTTACTTTGTGGAGTTATTCCACACGGCATGCCAGAGCGGTTCTTATATTGTCCTCTCCTCCTTAAGTTGGCCCTATAAAAATGTATATTTGATCCAATCGATAAATGTGTCGAATTCTCTAACATGATCTCATTCCAATTGACGATTTTTGCCTTAAGAGAGAGACATTTTTTTGAAGAAATGCGTAATCCCCCATTAACCAGAGGCAATTCAAAAATAGTAGTTCTCTTGTCTCTCAATGACTCATTCTACATCCAAGCAGTCTTCGCCAATCAAGGTCACGGGGAGCCCTCTCAGTCTTTAGAAAACTCCGAAATTAATTGCTTCTCAAAACTCGAGCACTAAAAAGCTTAACACTTCCACAAAATCACAAACCGTTGTTCCCTCAATCTGCCAATCGTGCCTCACCATTCCCACCGGTTCAGCCTTCAAATCGATAACTTCGCGGAAACCTTACCAGCAACATTTTGACGAAAGAACAGCAGAAAGGGTTTTTTTTTTGCAAACGCGCGGGACTGGGGTGAAAAATCGATATCACTTTCAGTTGCGAATTCCCAGCAACCCCTTGTGCATGACGACAAAGGGGTCCTTGCATAAAAAAAAGAAGGGAAATGTAAAATGGCGCACGGAAGGTTTCGCAATGAGGACGATGAGGAATGTAATCCGCACACCCTCTGCGAGGGGTGGTTGCACTCTCTCTCTCAGGGGTAGTCAGTCACTCAGTCAGAGTCACATGGCGTGTTCCTTGCGTTTGTTGGCCGAACAATGACTCACCGCTCGATGCTTTAGTTCTTCATCTCCTTCCGGTCTGCGAACAATTCCTTCTTTCTTTTCTTGTTCCTCTTCCTCTTCCGTTTTCCTTGCGAGCAACGTAGGTTCCACGCTCATCAGAGACACTGGCTATTATCGATGATAATTGTCAATTTGGGAAGTGCCTCCATGTCTTGATGACAGTCCACCATCCAGCTCCCCCTCATCCGTCCCGTTTTCAGCGTCGCTCCTTGTGAGCGCCTCACAAAACGGTATACGTGACTCAGTGGGAATTTTAATTGGCGATAAAATATGGTACGACTGTGTGCGGCAATATGGTCGTCACATAAGCCGGTGCTCCATACCCTCCCACAGAACAGCTGGTTCGCTCGTTTCATCCAGTCTCCTCTACGCTCGGTGGGGCTGGGTGGCTCGAGATGGCAGCAGGAAAGATGAGCTCTGTCTGGAGGATGGATGTAACAATCATGTGGTGGGTGGTTTTCATTTCAATTCTCCTCGTCTTGTGTGCTGTGCCCTCCTCCTCAGGAGTGTCGTCTTGCAGAGATCGTTCGTGTCTATCCCGTTCTCGGTCCCAGTCCCGGTCCCCAGTGGAACATAAAGAGTGTAGCGCACCATGATTGTATAATTATGAAAGATAATTGTGATGTGTAATTACGAAGGGCCGTGCTGTGGTGCTCATTAAAAAAGTTTGCAAAGATATTTTTAGACTTTTGTGGAACGGATTTGATCGTCTCTCAAATGCGGGGGGGACTTGTAACCGAAATACATTGTTTCTCAGGTCCGCCGACATGTCGGAGGTGTTGTTAGGCGAAGGCAAATGTAAATATTTATTGACCACTACACCAGGCGGGCCGTCAGTAAATCCAGGCGGTTCTCATCGTTCCGTTATGAGCGTCTTGGGAGCATTTACAGCGTTGTAATTGTTTTGCTGTAGCTTCTTGTGTTCACCTCTTGTGTCCATAAATGGAATGGAATTCGATAGAGCTTTCGAACGATTCGTTTCGATCGAAGGTCGGGCACGATTGTCGTGGATGTTGTGTGTCGCGCGAACACAATGGAAGATAATGTTGCAATGTTGCTTGGGGGGAATGATGATTAAGTGCTCAGATATTCAAGATGCACACATCCAAGTTTGGCAGGCCTGAAATGGGTGCGAGAGTGAACGGAATGTAATGCGATTGCTCTGCAGGCGGCTGGCGGCTAAGGCAACCTTGATGGTGAATGATTTGTTTTGCAACGGAAGCGGGGAATTGAACTGGAGCTGGTGGTGTTTCATCATGCTGTCAGGGGGATTTGGGGTCTTGAACTTCTTTTGGACTTTAGTTGTCTGAAGGGGACCATGGTCCTTGCCTTCCACTCGGAGCCGTTTCTTACAATTGCAAAGCAGATGTCTATGTCGCTTTTAAGAGCTATCCAAAAATATTTAAGCAGGAAAGTTGGGTCCTAGTCAGAATCACAAGAAAAACGCGGTGCTTGGAGAAATCCGAGAAAACTACGACTTTAAATATTTTGCCTCAGCAGCCTCCTCCTTTGCGTGAAATGGACAGTTTCAACTTATCTGCTCAAGCTCGCCCTGTTTTGTGTTGTCCCACGGTCTAGGAGGTCGGCCGGAGTATCGTTATGTTTTTCTAACTTTACTGAGGCCGTAAGTCTACAGATAAAATTCACGTCTTTATACTTTTTTTTTTTTTGAGTATTTTCGAAACACAACTGGAGCACTCAGACTCAAAACTGGTCCATTGTACTGCCAGGTAGCAACCTACTCCAGTGCCGTTAATTTGATCCCAACGGCAAATGGTGACTGGACCAGATTCGATTTCACTGGGAATCGAACTTGAGACCCCTCGAACTTGGGGCAGGCATTTAACCAACTGCGCCATCCAGTCGCTAGTCTTTGCACTTACTTAGTTACTTATCGGGCTAATGACCCCTGGTGGGTTTGAGCGTGAACAATTTCCGCCCTTCATCGCTAACGGGGCGGGCACGGGCACGCTGTATTTCAAGTCATCAAGACCAAGTTGTCTTGCGTCGGCGTTCATCTGGTCTTTGTACTGGAGGTTCTGTCTTGTCTGCAGTATTGGTGTTCATTCGCTCGATGTGGCCCAGCCAGTTTTACGGATTTTCCGAATGTTCCGGACTATGTCAACATTCTAATACAGCTCGCAGAGTTCGCCCTTGTTTCTCCTCCTCCATTCATCTTCCTCGCAGACAGGACGAAAGCACCAAGAACCAACTCTGCAGTCGTCCAGTTTTTCTTTGCCGAAATCCGGTGTAGGTTTGGAACAGTTCGGAAGTTCTAGAACCGTACTCCACGGTGCACCGCGAACTTTTTTACCGTGTCGCGACACAACCGGGTAAATTTTCCCGAAATCACGAATTCGATCATCATGTCAAACAGTAGCCAGTGCTGCTGCAAAATTCTTCTTCAATTTGCGCTACAGTCAAAGATGCACCTGAGCCTCTGCCCATCCAGCACGTTCTTGTGCTGGTTGCTTCCAGCTGTGTACGCCACCTGGCGCGTAGTCTGCCTTTACCGCGTTGTCTTTCGGAGTTGGAGTCGAAGCTTTCCCGGACTATGGTGTCCATTCGCGCTACATTACTTAGCTATATGAGATGGGAGAGTGGAACTCGACCTACGTCGCTGTACAGCCCGTAACGTTCGTCGTTTAACTTACACCTCCAGACACCATTAGGCATCAAATATAATCCGAAGGACCTTCCTCTCGAAGCGGCCAAGAATCTTCTTGTCTGCTTTGGTCAGTATCCTGCTTTCTTCTATAAAGCAGGACTTGGACTATCAAGATCTTATATATCAATATTTTGGTTCTTTGAGAAATAGCCTTGTTCCTCAAATGCGTTCTAAAGCCGAAGACACAGTGATTGGCAAGAGTAATCTGTCGTTTTATCTCTGCTGTGGTGTCATTGTTTGAGTTTACTTTAAAGCCCAGGGAGATAAATTCTTACACTACTTCAAAGTTATACTTGCCTGTAGTTACACTCAGTCCAAGACTTCGGTGTTGATCGACCTTTTTCGATAGCATATACTTTGTCGTACCCCATTCACCTATGATTAGTCTTAGCCGCCTAGCCAACCTAACCTCCGCACAATTGTCGGGCATATAACCACGCCTCTACTTATTAGATCATACATCCGAGCCACATTCTACCGTTGAGTATTACTTCCCGAGGCTAAGCAATAGTGACTCTACAATTACAGTTCTCAAGGTTTCTTCTTTTCGTAGTTGCCAACCTAGCCTCCGCACAATTGTCGGGCATATAACCACGCCTCTACTTATTAGATCATACATCCGAGCCACATTCTACCGTTGAGTATTACTTCCCGAGGCTAAGCAATAGTGACTCTACAATTACAGTTCTCAAGGTTTCTTCTTTTCGTAGTTGGTCCTGTTCGTTAATTAACAATGTCCAATTCCTTCAATCGAAGTCCAATTTCCTTCAATTTCGTTGAAAGAAAGGTCTCTGAACTTTGCATGTTCATCCCGTTCTTTGCCAAGAGTCTGCAGTAAATTGTTGTAGATCCTCCTTGTTGGGACATTCAGAACAGAGGACCGATTTATTGTGCCCACATTTATGGAGATATTTCTAATAGCCGCCACGTCCGCAAAAGGGACTGTACGGGAATTAAGTTACAATCCCCAATCATGTCTTTTTATGTGTTATTTCTCATGGAGTGCGTCGGTTATCACGAAAACAAAAATGTAATCATAAATTAATTAATGTGTATTAATATTGACTCAATAAACTAAATGAATGAATTCTCATGGAGTGCCACAGGGCTACTGAAATTGCCCGCTTCTTGTTTTGCATTACTTCATTTAAAGCGTAATCCTTTCAAGAGAGTCTTGGAGTGCCACAGGGCTACTGAAATGTTCCCCTTCTTGTTTTGCACGTACTTCATTTAACGCGTAATAACTTCATTTAATGCCCATGCCTTTGCGTCCTAAAGAAAATGAACGACAATACCTTTTGAACCAATTGTTTTTGACCGATCCATCTAAATAGCCGGTTAAGTTGCGAATTGACCGTCTCACCAAACTTTTTCTTGTTGCGCTATAGTCCAGGGTGGACCTGGACCCTCAACCAACAAACCTCGGCAGCTAGCACGATCTTTTGCTATCTGTCGCCAATTGCGCACTCCAAGTTGGTTAAAGTCTCTCTCCACTTGGGTGCGCCACCTTAGACGTGGACGTCCTCTGTTTCGTTGTCCCACTGGGTCTGAGTCAAAGACATCATTTTCAGTGAGCCGTATGTTCCACGAAAGGGGTCGCGGGGGTAATGCGCGCACGAGAGATCTCCAGCCCACTCGATCCTCCGCCATCGACTCTAACTCATCAGGAGCTATGCCCAAGCGCAACCAGGCAAGTTTTTGGACTTGGTCTAACCATCTCATCCTGCGTCTGTCAAGCGGTCCTGATGGAATCGCATTTAAGGCACGCCTCGGAAGTTTCCCTTTAAGTCCTGAAAAACTCACAGGCTTAATGCCGCTGTTACGTAGTTGGTATGAGCGTTAGCGCTTACGCTAAAGGTCCATGGTTCGATCCTGAAACACCAATTTTAATTTTCACGACTCACCTCTCTCGAGTCAATGACTATACTCGGAGAGTGTAACTATCAAAATGTCTTAAACACCACCGTTCGCAGGTGGCCTAAAACTGTAGGTCTCATCCAATTATGAACACGTACAACACGAGTGGTTGCTGCTTGGTCCAGTGCGTCACGGACTGTAGCGCCACCTAAAGAGGACGAATCACTTTCTGTGCTATACATTTTTGCCTCGCAAATACTCGTAATTGCTATACGGTATCGAAGGTGACCCATTTTTGGCCAAAACCAGTCTCAGAAAGGCTGTCACAGCATTGCAAGAACAATTTCATTTATTCCAATTTTCTACCTTGTTTGTGTCACCAAAGGCGCTGAGAGCAATTCTAAGCAAAAAAAATAACGTTCGTTAACTAGTTTTCCTCTCACAACACAACACAACACAACGTCATGAATCACTTTAGCCTTAACATGGCAAAAAAAAGTCAAAACCAGGAAGTGAACATGTGACATTTTCTCTCCCAACACTTTTCCACGTTAGCACACTTGACACATTTTAATTAAAACCCACACACGGACAACACGCTCTATCGACAGCAACTTCGACAAGGACGGATATCCTCAAGCGAACCCAAAAGTTGAATCCAAGTCATTATCGTCTGCGGGGTTTCCCTGGTCCCTGCCTCGGTTAACCGAGTTCCGATTACTTTCCGAACTTCCAACTTTCTGCCCTTATCACAGTTTCCTTACACGAACAAACCCCCACTCACTTTGTTCCACATTTTCATCTGTCACATCTGTCAAATCGCTGTCAACTTGACTCCGAATGTGTAATAAATCTTCATCTCTACACTTCAACTTATCAGCGAAACTCTTCCAAAATGCTCTCGGATAACACACGATGAGCGAAACCAACACAAAAAATGTTACAAGTCGTCCCCTCTAACAGTAAATTTCTTTCAACATGACATTCATCGCTTAATTCCTTGCAACACACAACCGCACAGGCTGCTGCACTCTCACATAAAAATAGCGATGATGGTTTGGTCGCGAGACCGTGTTGCCGGTTTCATTAAAAATTCGTTTTCATCGCGCATTGACGCCAGGCAGTGCTCTCCGATAATTCGTGCATCTTTTTGTCGTCTCAATGGAAGGGGTGCGGAGAGGCTTACTGCCAAAAGAGGCGACACACAGCGACAAGATGATGGCATTTTACTTCACCAAGAGTGTCTTCTTTCTTTCTTTTTTTTCCCGTCGTCTGTCTCTCCGCGCACACACATGCAATCAGTGAGCACTGAGCAATTTATTTTTCGTTGCCCTTCCTCTCGGTGCTTGGTGGTATCTTGGTTAAACTGGTTTACAAAACGCAAATCAACCAACAAAAGCCGATCAAGTGGAAGATAGTTAAGGAGAAGATACTCGTCTTCAATACACACAACCCTCAGTCTTGAGCTTTGACTTTTATTCGTTCGGCAGCGCATTGTAAACGATACAGAGACAGTACACGAGCACTCCTTAAAAAAAAAAAAACGTTGGCTATCCCTGCACTGTGGATGTGTCTGGGAAGTCTGAGGGAGCAGAGGAGGAAGTCGATCAAACGGCCATCCCCTTCCAATCGCATCCCCTGATAGCGCGGACGTATAAATAGGCCTCATGGTCATCATAAGCATCGTGTAGTTGCTGTTGTTGTCATTATCAAGTTGATTGCTGGAGTCGCACACACGCACAAGCGGGGGAATAATTGCCGGGAGTGGATTTGCTATAATAGCTTCCACTTCTTGTTCCTCTTTGTCAATATTTTTGCACATGAAATACGAACTCGCTCAACGCAGTCCATTCATTTGTTGTTGCAGCGGTGACAGTTACAGGGTGATGCAGAGCACGCCATTCTTTTGTGTTCATCGAGACTGAAAGTGTCGAAGTCGTTTTGTGTCAATAAATCTGGAGAAGAGTTTTTCTCTTGTGCGTAAATTATTCTGATCCCCTAATCCCTTCGCGCATGCTGTGGTAGCACTTATACTTCGTGTCATAAATGTGCTAAATTTAGAGTCAGACTCAAATGCGTTCAAAAATACTTTTGAAGCAGCGATGACATTTCACACGATTGATCATCTCCCCGATGGAATGGAATGGAATAAAGGGCAGCAACAAATCATCTTGCCTTCTTTTACTGTGACGTGAAATAAGGCCAAACGAAGTAATGCCAAATGTTAGAATGTTTCATTTTGGTCTTATTTCGTTTGACCTTATTTACTTTAAGACAGTGGGCGCCGTGGCCGTGTGGATTTGTGCGTCGATCCATACGCACTAGACTTTCACAGTCTAGGTTCGAATACAAGTTCAGACAAACAATTTAAAAAAAAAAAAAATGTTCACGGCTCCATCTTTTGAAGTCGACGTAAAATCGCGGGTTCCCTTCACACGTAAGCAGAATCTAAGCCCAAAAACAAGCCGGACTATAGCGACATCCAAGGAAAAAGAATTTTGCTGAAATAATTTCTGTACAAAAGAGAATCCAGTCGACTCCCTCTAAGTCGAATTTTCACGGGATATCAAAACTAGTTCGAGTTAGAGGGAGTCGACTGTATTTTAAAGGACCAACTACATATAATGACCACGCGGCAGCTTAGAACAACTGAAGCAATCAAATGAATGCACAAAATTAAACACTATAACCGCCTTTTCACTTTCGTTAAGTTTTTTAAGCTTCGTTAAGTTCGTTCACTTCGTGCCTAATTCATCTTCTGATGGCGCTACATTCCGGACTACGTTCGCAAATGTCAGTTGGCAGGTGAATTGGCCTCAAGCTTCGCTCTTTTTCGTTAAGTTCGTATACTTTTTTTTTACGCGGAAGCGACAGGAGTCGCTCCCTATTCATGCAAATATCAGTTGACGGCTGAATTCTCACTAAGCTCCTATAAGCAATTATGGTCACTTTTAAAATTGACGATGCTTCTGATTGCATTTTGTTTGCTTTTGAAATAAGTTTAAGTTTTTGTAGGGCTACACGGCTCTACCTCTTTAGAGTCACTGACAATGCTCAAAGAGTATAACTGTCTAGAAAAAGCTTCTCAATCTCGCCGTTCGGACTCGGCATTAAGCCTCCACTCGTGAGAGAAGAATAGCACGTACAAAACGAGTGCTTGCTGAGAAGCTATGCCCAGGTCCAACTCGGGCTGTAGCGCCGCCATTATTATATTATATAACCGTGTTTCGATGATCTTCGTTCCAAATGCGACAATTTTGTTTATGAACATACCCAATGAGGCAAAAATGAGCCTCATCGCAGAACAGAATTGTAATTTATATAATATAATATAATATTACTTTACGGCAAACTTTTTAACAGTGCTTTCAATTAAGCCGGCTTTTTGCACCGATCCCTCTGTTACTTCTGCTAAGACTGCACTCTTCTCATTTCTTGGTCTTTTATGATGATTCCATTCCAAGGACTGTTTTGTCATTTGGCTTCCTCAGTGCGTGGTCCAGTGGAATTTATGCTGCATTACCTTTACATTCAACGACTTTTGAATATTTTGCCCAAAAATTGTTGGTAAGGGGATATCATTTTCCATCAGCGAAGTATTTTTGATACATTACTAAAGCACTCAGACTCAAAACTGGTCCATTGTACTGCCAGGTAGTAACCTAGTCCAGTGCCGTTAATTTGATCCCAACGGCAAATGGTGACTGGGCTAGACTGGATTTCACTGGGATTCGAACATGAGATCGCTCTAACTTGGGGCAGGCACTTAACTAACTGCGCCATCCAGTCGTATTGTCATCTGATAATACAAAACTTCCTCGGAAGAAACACGGTTCGCTCTCCTCAATAGACATCAACTTACAAATACTCTGATTTGTTGTTATTAATTTTGTATTCTTATCGTTAATCTTTAGATCGGTCGACTTTTCATTCTTGACACGTTTGATACGTCTTGTCTTGCCCTTTGATGTTATTTGCCAGAAGACAGATAGCATCAACATGACGATTGGACGTCAAATGGGCCTAAAGTGGTAATCGTTGCATCATCCTTTTTCTTTGGATTCTTTGGACAAATGAAGGAATCGGAAGAAAACACAAAATATTATACACAATGACTGTAATAATCGCTTCGTTCAGTTTCGTTAAGTTCGTTCAGTTTTATTAAGTTCGTTCAGCTTCGTTGAGTTCGTTAAATTTGTTTAGTTTCGTTGAGTTCGTTCAGTTTTATTAAGTTCCTTCAATTTCGTTAAGTTCGTTCAGTTTTGTGAAGTTCCTTCAGTTTCGTTGAGTTCGTTCAGTTTTGTTAACTTCGTTCAGTTTCGTTAAGTTTGTTTAGTTGCGTTGAGTTCGTTCAGTTTTGTTAAGTCCGTTCAGCTTTGTTAGGTTCGTTCAGTTTCGTTAAGTTCGTTCAGTTTTGCTTACTTTCACATAAGCGAAGTGAATCGCTCCCTATGTATGCAATTAATGTTTTTCATGCAATAAACATTTTCCCAATGTTTCCATTAACAATTATGGACACTTTGTAATTTAACGATGCTTCTGGTTACTCTTCGTTTCCTTTTGACATAAGCTTCAGTTTTCGTGCGGCTATTACGGTTCGCCCTTAACTTTACATTTTTCATCACGGGCTCTCTCACAAATCATTGACAATACTGAGTTGGTTTCTCAAAATTTGAAGTCGGCATGAAACCGTAGGTCCTTGTGACAGAGCAATAGCAATAGCCACAACAACGGTGATTGCTGTAGAAGCTAGACAATTGCTCTTCAAGAGCTGTAACGGCCAACTTTAGAATCTCTTCTCGAATCCCTGTTGCAAAAAAGAAGGTAGGCTTAATACATTAAGTGCTACCATACAATCCGAAGAACTGTCCCCACAGGCCACGGATTTTTTTTTTATTGACACTTCGAATACACTTTGGTTTCACGCGGCACAACAAGACCAAATTCGTGTGAGACCAAAGTGGTGTCATGTGGCACTCAACGTGTTAACTTTGTAAGAAGATATAAGCCTAGACAAGGCTTGGTCTTTCAAATGAAGAACCCTTTTTTTTGGCCTGACTGGTAAAGATGACAAACGTCAAAAATTCTAAACAAATTGTGTGGACATTTATGACAGTAATAAAAAGCCCTTATCTGAAACCACCTAAAGACCGACATTTACGATGTGCCTGCAATTCAGGACAAGTACTCAACCTTTTGTATCCACCATTCCCATCAACTTAAGTGCAATCATAATCATCACCCTGTGTTCGGTTGTTTTCCATTTCAATTTGTTCCTTTTGACCGAAAAATGAATAAAATCACTTTCGCTCTCCACTCCCCTCACTCGCTGTTGTTGTTGTTGTTGCGTTACTTGGTTGCATTTTATTGGAGTATTTTACGAATTCTTAATCTCCCATGGACGTCCTCGAACTTTATTTTTAAATTATGGCCGACAATGGTTCTCTCTTGAAAAGGCTCACTGCAACCAGTGTAGCTCTCCGACTCGAGTACTTTGCATTCTCTGGTCATTTGCTGACGTTTTTGGTTCGCTGATATCAGGCGGAGAAGATGACGACGAAGACGTCGTGGTTTTGCATGTATCTTGCTCGTTTATTTATCTCTTCTTGTTTCTCCTTTTTGTGTTGTCACAATGAATGTGCCTTTTTTTCTTTCTCTTTATCGTGCTCCAAGATGTGGTTACAATCATTATTTGAATGCATTCGGTATTCAACATTCAGCACTCTATTCTTGTTCCGTTGAAGAGGAGAGGGCTGCTTGTTGGTTTTCTTTTTGATTGCGTATCTCCATTCAGTAGTCTTTTAATATTTTTGTACACTCATGGATGGACTTGTTCGTTCTTTTTTTTTGCGGATGAGATGAGAATTTGCATTGTGATGTGTGGAGGGGCATGTGGGAACTCCTCCATTAGATGTTACTTGTGGCCTGATTCTGAATCATTTTGCTCTGAATACGCCCGAGTGAAGTGAGTTTTATGTCAAGTTGTCTGGGGTATTGTTGGAAAAAGGCAACTTTTTTTTGAATATATTGAAAATTGCTTGGACCACTCTATTAATGCTACTGATTTGAATGTTCTTTTAGTAAAAATTTTATAAATTAATTGATCAACGTTTAAGGAGACTAGTGTTTTATGGACTGTAACCACAAGCCAGACAAAACTCAAGCAACATATGTGGAAAATTTGCGGGCAAAAGGTGATCAAGGGCCTTGCCTAGGTTCTACAGCGACCATTCGAGATATCTGTGTTACTATTCTCGTGCAAGTGGGTTAAATCTGGCTGGCAGGGTTTCAAAAACCAGAAAATCGATGGTGCGAGCGTCTACCCAGATCATTTCCAGCTGCTTTAAAGATTATTGCTCTATCAGCTCAGACTTCAGTCTCGATATTCTCAGGTTGAGTGAAAAATTCTGCCTGTCAGCGATATTTCTGTGGCCACAAAGCATAACCGCTTAACTCGAGTTAGGACAAAAATGAGTAATAAGTACCATTATGTTCAGCATGTTTAACTCTACTTCTATCTTTTTTTAAACAGAAGTAATTTCAAAAAACAACCCAGTAGCCTAAGTTCTAGTAGTAGGTGCTGATTTGAAACTTTGAACGCCTCTCCTGAAGAAGTATAAAACCCGAGGCGGTTTCGGCAAAGTTTTGAGCGGTCTGTTGCAATTGTAACTTCTCGGCTTCGTTGTTCTCTCGATATCCGTGTTCTTATCCTGGCTTCTTCTTGTGACGCTAAAGTTCGGTGGTGGTGGACTTGCGCCTCACAAAAGAATCCTACTTAGCACCACGGTATTTTTCTAGCTGTCATCAATTGCGTACGCTAAATTGGTTAACGTCACTCTCCACTTGGGTGCGCCACCACTGGTTCATAGTCCTTGGCAACGAATTGATTTTGGCTCCTCGAAAAGTCAGACATCAGGAATGCTGGAGGAGTGTCTGACGTCGATTGCAATGTGATCAATCTGGTTGACGGTTGACCGCCAGGTCTCTTTATGTACATATGTTGAAGTGTGGGAACCCCATGCTAGCCACAGAGAGGTTTCGCCCCGTGACGAAGTTAAGCAGCTAGAGTTCGTTTTCCGACGTGGTGTCTTCGACTCTGAGCCTGTGGGACAACGCAGCAGAGAACGTCAACGTTCAAGGTCGCGCACTCAAGTCGAAGGGGACCACGGCCGGCTTGGTATGCGACACTGGAGACAGCTGGCGAGAGATCGTGCCGGCTGGAAAGGCATAATGGGTGAGGTTCAGATCCACCTTGCACTGTACCGCCCTAAGAAGGAGAAAAAGAAGTCGTGCATGCTGTGTTTACCGATAGCTATAGCAAATATGTCCTCTTTACCCAGCTTAGCGTTAAAATCTCTTGGACCGGTCTTGGTCTTAGCTGGGGTATTGATCGTATGTTCTTTCTAGGAAATCATAGAAATCATTCTAGCTCTTGTCATCCTTTTCCTCTGTAGGGGCATGTGCGCAAATCAGGCTGATGTTTCAGAATTTAGGCTAGATGTGGATTGTTATAAGTCGCTCGTTTATATACAGTCGCCTCCCTCTAAATCGAACTCCCTCTAAGTCGAATTTCCCTCTAACACGAATTTTTTCGCCATATTTATTTTGTCATTCCCCTCATTTTCCATATGAAAACCATCCTTCAAGTCGGACTCCCTCTAACTCGAACTAATTTTGATATTCCCTGAAAATTCGACTTAGAGGGAGTCGACTGTACTTGAAGCTTAAGACTTATTGCCTAAGTCTGCCTCGAACAACATCTAAATAAGCGCTGCTTTCGTTCTCTGTAGGAATCGCCGTGGTAGAGATCCCAGTTTTTCACCCAATTTTTGCCCGGCTCATTCTACCGCACTTTCTGGATTGCGGTAATGTCCGCTGTATAGCAGTCTAGGGCCTCAGCGAGTTCATAGACTGCACAAGGTCTGTTAAAGGACCTCACGCTCTACTTCTAGAACCGAAAGTTGTTGTCCTTTTTTCGCTTGCTGGAGTCGTCAACATTGAATTCGTTCGCATCCGAGGCATGTTGTTGTCTCTGAACTCGAATTTTGTACATGGAACCCAGAGGACCAGGTCCTCATTTAAGCCCTAGAACAGAGGGTCTGCTGCATACATTGGTTCACCTTTAAACTATTGCTGAAGAGACTATCCAGAGGGCGCCACGAGGAGGCTGTATGCCAACTGACCCATACATTTACAGGAATCGTTGCTGGCATCTCGCCAGGTTGAGAGCATTCAAAAACTTAATCTTGATGCACAGGCCCACGCTCTCCTTCCGTGGTCACAGACTAATAAATATGTCAAGGGGGTCAAAACGAATGTTTCTTTTTTATTGGAAATTGCTACGCTAACGTATTCGTTGGCCTTGATATGGCAAACTTGTTGGCCTGATATGCTTCACTCTTGGCAAATGATTCGTTGTTGCCAAGTGTAGCAATTATTAATGATTTATCCACCACTGCTTTCGATACTGCCGATCGAAATGAGAAATGAGTAGAATTTCCTTACTCTTCTCATTCTAGTCAAACCAAGTGTTAGTCTGCCCTAGATCTAGGCTATTTGATTTATTTAATGTTGCAATAAAATGACATACACGTATCCATGTGCTTGCCATTTCATTTGTGACATAATGTCTCTCTAAGGGGGTCTAATGGACTTTTAATAGTCAAAACGGTTCGAATAAACACGCAATTTGTGGAAATCGTACATGGGGCCTCCTGGATCAAATTCACCCAATTTCTTGGAATATAATATAACGCAAATTTACGACAAGTTCGCAAAGACCTTTACGCGTGTTTTGCCAAACATTTTTGGGAATTTAATGGTGGCACGAAATAGGAAAGAATGTCCTTGTTGTTGTGGCTTGTGAACTAAGTAGTGATCTATGGCAAAATTATATTGACTTTTATCGTTCTCATTTTAGCCAAAAATATCTTTCTTTTTACTCTTAAAGGCCAACTACAGTCGACTCCCTCTAAGTCGGATTTTCACGGCATATCAAAATTAGTTCGACTTAGAGGGAGGCGACTGTATATTATAATAATAAAAATAATAATGGCGGCGCTACAGTCCGAGGCGGACCTGAGCCTAGCTTCTCAGCAACCACTCCTGTTGTGCGTGCTATTGTTCTCTCACGAGTGGAGGGGACCTACAGCTTAATGCCGACTCCGAACGGTGAGATTCAGAAGCTTTTTCTAGACAGTTATACTCTTTGAGCATTGTCAGTGACTCGAAAGAAGTGGAACCGTGAAAAAATGTTAAATGTTTTCCGAAATTCGAACCTTCGACGTCGAGCGTAGGGGTCCACGCACCTACCCACTACGCCACGGCCCCCACAACCAGTCCCTACCTGGTAATGTCAAAAAGAGTGTACTCACGCTCAAGCTTTTTCACTGTGCGACGAATTGGCGACTTCAGAACAAAATTCGCGTTACGTATTTACAACTGGGTTGAAATTTCGACAACATTTCTTAATAACCTCCACAAGTTCGACAAACGTGATACGGTAGCAGTTTAATACGCCACGAAGCGATTTTGTTGCATAAAATATGTCTTCGGATGCATTTTGAAAAAATTAAGTCTGTGCCCAGAACCCAAAAACTTGACTCGAAAAATGCTGTACCAAAGATGCGTTCCACAGCCCCCCAAAAACCCCTCCACTGAACACTCATTCATTGTTCACGAGTGATCTACGAGTCCCCTCAGGCTATAGTCTCCATGAAAGACTGCTTCACTGAAACCCATCCTCTCCCCACACACACGCTCACACAACCATTTTGATTTATGCACATTTGTAAGCGATTTATGTCTCTGATCAGAATCATAACACCACCGCGACCGCAGGGGCTTCCTAAACCCATTAACGTTTCGATTTAGGGAATAAATCTCAGAAAAAATTAAAAGAACTTGTTATACCCACCGACACATAAAAACAAAAAGAAACAAAAAAACATCCCAAATATCCACCACCACCACCCTTGGCCGGGGGACTCCCTACAATTTATGCCCAAAATCTGTGGCGGCAATAAAGAGTGAAGGAAACCAAGCCGCCGCCGTCGTTTACAAACTAATTGTTGAAGTTCAAAATCATCACCCCCCACTGGGTGCAGGCACCTGTATAATAAATAACGGTCTCACCCCGGTCATTAATTGCTATGACCTCATTCTGTCTCCCTCACTTCTCGGCCGACGAGACAAGAGATACCAAATGGCGGCGTGGCGTGGTGGTGTTGGCGTGCATTATCATAAATTCGGGCTTCGTTGCGGACATTCGCCCGCCGAGTGGGTATCTGAATGAATGCTCCGACTAACGGAAACGCATTCTAGATAAATATCAATTTGGTCTAAAATTTTGACTATTCTCGGGCCTCGGGCATGGTGTGGATTGGTTCGGAGTCCATTGCATCCCCTATCGTTTTGCATGAAGTGTTTCACATAAATTTTCATTTGTTTCCAAGCACACGTAACCTCAAAGAAGTACAACGTACAAATTTTGACCGCACTCTGGGACTTTGTGTATTTTTTTGTGGCGGTGACGAGTTGATGTCGGTCGGTTCTACTCTAACCCCAAGTCTACACTCGATTCGTGTGCCTGGCTTGCAAAGAGTTCACCTTACACGCTCTCACTCTCTGCGTGCGGTGTGATGTGGTGGCGGCAGCAGCAGCAGCGCATATTAAATCGGGAACACACCAGGCTCGAGTCTGGTCGGCCACAAACTCTTCTCATCTAGCGACTGGTTCACCTTGAGTGTGCTGCTGGTGCAGAGTTTTGAAATTTGAATAGAAACCACCGACCATGGCTGTGGGCCAAAGCACAAAGGCAGTGAGAGAGCGACGCGAGGGTTTGGGTTTCCATCCATCGAGTGAATGACAGAGTTCCTTGCTGTTTTTTGTTCCCTTTTTCCGACTTAATTGGATTTTTATTATGCGTTGCGGTTTGAAGGGCCTAGATTCATCAGGGCTCCCCAAACAGATATCACCAGAAGACGGCGGAGCCGGTGCCGGTGGGGTTGTGCGTCTAGGCGCCACGGAGGTGCTTTGTGCGCTGATAAGTCAATTATATGACTTCACTTTGGGTCGTAATTTTTTAATGCACACCCTGTCGCGATACGCGTTGATGACGGTGTGGCAAATTCAGTTACCGGCGACGCCCTCGATAAGAGCTCTGGTAGCTCCATTGGGGAGGCCATTTACTCCGGTTAATCTCGGTGGTAATCTGTAGTTAATATGGCCGCAGCTCGTGGTGAGCCTTGGGAATTTATTGAACGGATTGCGCCAGCTGCAGCGTGGAGGGGCTGATTGGTGGTTATTGCATTCGGGAGCGTAAGTGTTTGAGTAGGCCCGATGTTTTCTAGATCATGCGTTGGTTCGTTTCGTAATATCCGCGCATGTGGTGCAAGACGGACGAGGATGTGCGGTGCTGCCTTCAAGGTAAAGTATGCGAATAAATTGTTCTATTTCTGGACTGCGTGTGGAATTCTGCGTCGATGAGAGTGTAGCTTCTTCGTGTTGTAAAGTATTTTGTTTGTTAAATTATGAGAGAATAGTTTTTCTCAGTTAATTTGTAAACACTGATGTGTGGGCGTTTAGTTTAGACGTTCAGCGGGTGCAGGGAAATTGTTATGAAAATTTGACGCATGGGATTTATTGCATGGCGGGGGTGTTTAGCGCGAATCTCCGCCGCCTCGAAAGAATGACCAACAGAGAGGAGGATCTTCCAAAAGCTCGTCATTTGGAGAAGAAGTGTAAACCACGAACTGCACGAGCTATTGTTGTACAAACTGGTACTTCAGCCAAAACACTTTCCAAACAAGAGACTGCTCGCTGAGCAGTGCTCGGTGATAATAGACTTGGATCGAACCAGGAAACCATTGCTGGAACAAACGATCTTAAGGAGCCGAACGACAACTAGAGTTCCTTCTTCAAAAACCCCTAGAAAAATTAAATGTCAGCCAGCAGCAATCCGAGAGACTCTGCTAAACTCTGAAGACTGTGATACAAAAGCACATGCGATCAACGATTAAACCACAAAAATGCATTTTTTGTGAATTTTCTTCTTTTCCCAACACCACCGATATGTCATACTTACTTACTTAGCAGGCCTATGACCCATGGAGGGTCTAAGCCTGAGCTATCGCTGCCTTCCATCGTTGACGGCCCTGGGCACGCTGCTTCCAGTCATCAAGACCAAGCTCTCTCATGTTCGCGATAATTTGGGCTTTATACCGGAGGTTCGGCCTTCCTCCCCTTCTCGAACCAGGAGGCTGGGATTGGAAGACCCTCTTAGCTGGAGCGTTGTTATCCATGTGCTCGATGTGCCCGAGCCAGTGCAGTCGACGGATTTTTGCCTTCCAGACTACATCCCCATCCTGGTACAGCTCATAGAGTTCGCGGTTGTGTCTTCTCTTCCATTCGCATTCCTCGCAGACGGGACCATATATCCGACGTAGATTTTTTTTTTCGAAGGTACCAAGAATCAGCTCTGCAGTTTTGCTTTGTGTCCAGCTTTCGGCTCCATATAGCAGGACTGGCAGAATAAGAGTTTTGTAGAGCATGATTTTGGTCCTTCGAGTCAGGAGTTTTGAGCCCAGTTGTTTTGACGAACCGAAGTACAATCGGTTGCCAAGGGCGAATCTACGTCGGATCTCCACTGTGATGTCGTTCGCGGAGTTCACGTTTGGCCCGATGTAGAAAAACTCCTTCCCTACCTCATTGTGGCTGTCGATTGTAATGTTTTGGCCTAGGTGGTGTGCGGCGGATCGTTTCTTGCTCGACAGCATATATTTTGTCTTATCCTCATTGAACTTAAGACCAGCTCGTGTCGCCTGTTCTTCAATCGCCGTGAAAGCTTCCACAACGGCGCGTTGGGAACGCGCAACGATGTCGATGTCATCTGCGTATCCCAACAGTTGGGCTCACTTGTAGAAGATAGTGCCTTCCGTGTTTACAGCAGCCCGCCGCACTATCTTCTCCAGTACCAAATTGAAGAAATCACACGACAGCGCATCTCCTTGCCGAAATCCGGTGCAGGTTTCAAACGGCTCGGAGGTCCTCGAGCCGAACTGCACGGTTTATCGCGTATGTGTTAGCGTGATCCGACACAACCCTATCTGTTTTCCCGGGATCCCGAATTCGGCCATCGTTTCGAATAGTTCCTTGCGATGAATGCTGTCGTATAATAATAATAATAATAATAATAATGGCGGCACTTCAGTCCGAGGTGGACCTGGGCCTAGCTTCTCAGCCAACCACTCGTGTTGTGCGTGCTATTGTTCTCTCACGAGTGGAGGGGACCTACAGCTTAATGCCGACTCCGAACGACGAGATTGAGAAGCTTTTTTTCTAGACAGTTAAACTCTTTGAGCATTGTCAGTGACTCGAAAGAAGTGGAGCCGTGAAAAAATGTTTGATGTTTTTTTTCGAGATTCGAACTGACGACCTCGAGCGTAGGAGTCGACGCACCTACCCACTACGCCACAGCGCCCCCGAATGCTGTCGTATGCGGCTTTAAAATCGATAAAAAGATGGTGCGTATCAATTTGAAACTCGCTGGTCTTCTCAAGAATTTGCCTTAGTGTAAAGATCTGGTCTATAGTCGATTTACCGGGCCGGAAGCCGCATTGGTACGTGCCGATTAGTGCGGTGCAAAACGGCCTTTCGCACAGTTCGCTGGACAGGATCTTTTAGGTGACGTTGAGCAGGGATATACCTCTATAGATGTTGCAAGAGGTAGGATTGCCTTTTTTGTGGATGGGGCATACGGAGCTGATATTCCAGTCGTTGGGCATGCTTTCGTCTTCCCAAATTCTACAAATGATCTGGTGCATGCTCCCTACCAGAACATTGCCACCGGCATTCAAGAGCTCTGATGGTAAGCCATCTGAGCCTGCGACTTTGTTGTTCTTCAGTTTTTTAATGGCTGTGCCGACTTCTTCAAAGCTCGGTGAGGTGACTACTTCATCGACTGGAATTGGGATTTCTTCATTCCCTATCACTCTCTCCTGGTCCGGCCCGCTAAGCAGCTGTTGGAAGTGCTGCTTAGACATATCCACAATTCTGTGCGGGTCAATAACTAAATTACTCCCACAATTTCGAAGAGCCTGGGTGCCTTTCCTAAAGCATTTGGCCAGGCTTTTTGGTTTTTTATAAAAGGCCCGTATTTTTTGTTTTTCCCTAGACTCTTCAATATCCTTGAGCTGGGAGGTTGCGAGAAGCTTTTTCGTCTCCCGTCGTCTAGCCCGGTACTCCTCATTCCCGCGTCGTCATGACGCCACAAAAAACATTTCTCTCCCAAACTCCACAGCGAGACTCCTTCTCTTTGACTACCGGGGCTTACACCGATCATCGAGTCCTGTCGTGACTGGTAGCGGCACTTTTGCCTCGATTGAACCTTCCATCGACAAGCCATTTATCAGATTCCTGTTAAACTGTCATCTGCTCGTTCGGATTCTTGTGCAACCTGTCAATGCCCACAGTCTGGGTGGCATTTGAATTCGCAAACAAACGACACGCTCCGCACAAGTTTGCTTTGACACACTCGTAAACCAATATTCGCACACACCCCAATACACATACACACGTCCACAACTGCTTCGTGTGTATCTCGTGCGCGATCTTTCTATCTAGCTGCTCGGCTCTCCGTTGCTACCTGTGCACGCTCGGATAACCACAAATAAAATTTCGGTCACGTACGACATTAAAGGAAACTTTTTCGCTTGTCGCACAGTTGTTTGCAGTTCGCCCGGACCCAGCGAACAGCTAGTCTGCATAGCCACGTTTCCTATTAACTCACCTCTCGGCTAGATAAGAAATGTACGAGAAAAGAATGAGCTCCAGTCCCCACACAGTTGCCCCGTGTCCCCATTCATAAGCCATGCGACGCGACAGAAGCTGTCAAGCCATAATTTTTTGGAAAAACAGGAAAACACCGAACACAGGTGGCGGAGTGGGATGGTGTTGCGGAGCACCCAGCACCAGCGCAACAAACGGGACGGCCTTTGACGCCCCTAATAAAGAATCGGGAATAATGGGGAACAGTAATGAGTAATTAATAGTGACGCGGTTGGGAGAAGAAAATTAAAAGACTTAACGTCGTTCCACGGCTCAGACTGCTAAACCCCCCGTCACTGGAGCAGGAGTTGGGGATTTCTGCACAAGCGAAACGAATCGCAGAGGGCGGAGGGGGTGACAGGGTTTAAGGTGGAAAATGGAACGTGTGCAGCATTTTGCTAGGGGAGAGGACGAGGTGTGTGTGGATGTACGTTACAGCGAATGTAATTTGCGAGGAGGTGTTTACGTCTCTCCGGTTGTGTACTTTGGCTAATGAAGTCAAAACGGTTTGCCGGTCTGGAGAACGACGAGAATGACAAGAATGGAACAATTAATTTGGTAACAGCGCGCACACAGCGAGCGGAAGGCCAATGGAGTGAAAAGAATTTGCTCTCTTCTGGGAGCCGTCTGGGATGGTGGTGTTTACCTTAAAAATGAAGTGAATAATTGAAGGGTTCGCGCACGGGGGATGGCTTGAGCACGGAAGTGAGTTCGCTCTCAAGACTTAAAGGGTTAACGGGCTGGGAGTTGCTGTGATTTTCTTAATGAGATGGAAAAAAGCCTCAAGGAATTTTCAAAGCGAACATGTGTCGTGCGTTGAGAAGCTGTTCCTGATGGTGATTGGGTGAGGGAAGTTTTTCTCAACCATAAGCTTTCATTTTGAAGAGGACTAGTCTTTGGAGAATGAAGTGGATCGCGAATCGTCTTAAAAGTGATCAGGTCTTGCGGTTGTGACCGGAACAAGTGACACCACAGCTCTTCTTGTGGCGCTACAGTTCGGGGTGGACCTTGGCCTCGATCAACAAGCTTCTACAGTTGACACGATCTCCTGCCCCGATCAACAAGCTTCTACAGTTGACACGATCTCCTTCTAGTTGTTGCCGATTGCGCACGCCAAATTGGTTAACATCCCTCTCCACTTGGGTGCGCCACCTTCGACGTTGACGTCCTCTGTTCCGATGTTCTGGTTCGAAGACCGGAGTTGAGTTCAAAAAATTCCAAGAACGAACTACGCAGTCACTGAATTACTCATAGTTGGTCTTCTGCTAAAGACCTAAGCACTGGCTGCCTGACTCCTCGATAAGCATCACAACAGATGCGGCCCCGTCTGATATCACGACAAAAAAGGAAGTGGAGCTGGGAATCGACAGCGAGTCTAGCATGTTTTCCTCGGCCTCATTTATCGCCTCAATGACAAACAGAATTTATAAATAGGAGCGGTCCTTATCAAACACAAACAAGTGTATTTCTGGAAATTAATCTGCACTCGACTACATCATGGGAAACAATGTGATTCCCCTTTGAAGGCGGAATATGTATTTCAAAGCCTTGAATATCATTCTGGCAGTTCTCGTGCCGAGATAGGACTGTTTGTTGACTGAAAGTTTCATTGAAGGAGTTGTCAATTGTGTGAACATGTTGACCAGATTTAATGTTGGGTGGAGTGTGTGATCGTGGCCGTGGTCTGTCGCCTACTACTTTGAAGATCCATGGATACGCCACTTCTCTTTTCACAGCACCAGTGCTTTCTAGTCACTGACATTGTCCGGAGAATATAACAGTGAAGAACTGCTTCTCCTACTTCGCCGTTTGAAGTCGACGTAAAATCGCGGGTTTCCTTCACACGTAAGCAGAATTTAAGACCAAAAACCAGCCGGACTATAGCGACATCCAAGGAAGAGGGGTTTTGGTGAAATAATTGCTGTACAAAAAAGAATACAGTCGACTCCCTCTAAGTCGAATTTTCACGGGATATCAAAATTAGTTCGAGTTAGAGGGAGTCGACTGTATTTTAAAGGACCGACTACATATAATGGCCATGCGGCAGCTTAGAACAATTGAAGCAATCAAATGAATACACAAAATTACGCACTATAACCGCTTTTTTCAGTTTCGTTAAGTTCGTTAAGCTTCGTTAAGTTCGTTAAGTTTCGTAAAGTTCATTCACTTCGTGCCTAATTCTTCTTCTGATGGCGCTAAACTTCGGACTGCGTATGCAAATGTTTGTTGGCAGGTGAATTGGCCTCCAGCTTCGATCTTTTTCGTTAAGTTCGCTTACTTTTGGCTTCTTAAGCGGGAGCGAAAGGATTCGCAACCCTACTCATGCAAATATCAGCTGACGGCTGAATTCTCATTAAGCACTAAGCTCCTGAGCAATTATGGACACTTTTAAAATTGACGATTTTTTTTTCGGAGGATTTTTAAAACACTACTGGAGCACTCAGACTCAAAACTGGTCTGGTAGCACCCTACTCCAGTGCCATTAATTTGATCCCAACGGCAAATGGTGACTGGACCAGATTCGATTTCACTGGGATTCGAACCTGGGACTCCTCAAATTTGGGGCAGGCACTTAAAAAACTGCGCCATCCAGTCGTCTGGTGCTGAGCTTACTAGTGAATTTCTTTTGGAAATCGAATTTCCTAATCATATCATCCTTCGGAGTCAAGAGCCAGGCCAAGAGTGGTCGCTTTTTGACTAGTGTATCGAATTCGTTCGATTTAACTGCACTCGTCTTTTCCTATCCCCTCTGTTGTCATTATCGTGATTGTTTTGTTGGCACATTCTGCAACCCTTACATGCAAGGGAGTCAGGTCCAATAGCACCTTCATGGCTGCAGTTGGGCAAGTTTTCATGTCCCCGACCACCACTCTATGCCCTGAACTGATTCTTTTTTTAAGGGCTTCTTAAGTTTTAAAACTGACAACACGCGTCTATGAAAAAACCTTTTTTCTTATTCTGTCAAACATTCGAAAGAAACATCTCGCACAATTCCGAAAAAAAAAAAAAAAACTTCGCTTCACTTGATTCAACTGCTCATGGATGGATGTGAACTTCAAGAGTCTTTCCACGCACCATTTGAAGATATCATTTGGGGAAATCTAAAAACAAAACAACAACAAAAAAAGGGAAAACACTCATAAAATATGTATCTGCCACCACATTCGAGGCGAGGAGGTCTACTTAAGAAGTACTTCCAAATCAAAAAGTCGGGCAGAATCAAAGCCAGACCCGGGCCGGGATGACAAGAGATAAAAATTCTCACGAAATGCCGTGTCGCAGTTTCTCCTTGGGGACATCTAAAACAGTTTCGGACACACGGAATCACTCAGCAATTCCACACGGACATGGTTCGCTGTCTCTCTCAAAACGCATTAAAAATGCAAACAGACTCATGCGGGTCGAGCAAGGAAGTTGTAAAACTTTCCTAGAACCACTACCCGCCATCGGCAAAGAATACCAACTGGGTTAATGCATTTCCAACGCTGTGTCTCCGATGGAGTGGTAATTACCAGCTAGAGGAACGCGGTAACCAGTAACTCGGCCCATCAAATTGATAACAACGAGCCCACATCGAGCGGTGACATACGGGGAGACTCTTCGAAGTGACCAAATGATGCCCGGAGCATGAGCGATGTCATAAACAAGTGCAGCCGCCGGGGAGGCCACTTTCACATGTCTCACGGATGACAGTGACTAATTGCTCATAATTGTGTCGCGAATAATGTGACAATTAAAGGCGGAAGCGATAAATGACCCGAGAGTCGCGGAGAGGGGGACGGTTGTCTTCCTTTCCTTTGATATTTCATCAGTGAATGGAAAAATTCCCGGGAATACGACCAGACGCGATGAGAAGTGACTTTCAGACGAATCTATACAAAAATAGAAGTGCACCCACCGAACGCACAGCTTTGGGTCTGGTGCGTCTCTAATCAGAGACGAGTCTCTTTCTCCGGTTGTGCACTTGAACTTCCTGTTCATTGTTCAATTGTAATCGGAGCGGAGGCAGCGCGAAGCATTCCCGAAATCAAGAAGAAAACATCCAAAATGCATGCACCAACACTCAACCCACACGATATACTTAATCTCCGCGTACGCAAAGCAGAGCCCGAGGAAGACCGAAGGGACCGGAGGAATGCACTTGAGATTGTTTTCCTTTTCTCCGTCGCGGAGGGAGTGAATGAATTGATTAAGAAAAGCAACAGTGCCCGAGCTGATGTGTGATAGCGGTCATAAAAATGGAGTGGGTTTTCGAACGTCGTGGGGCATGATATAATCATGGGCCGTTGCGTGTGTCCCCTCCTCCGCTCAATCTCAGTCAGTCAGTGGCTAATTTTTATTTCTTCCTTAATATTCGGTAGTGGCTGTGTAATCTTTTGTTATCGACCAGATAAATTCTGTAACAAAACTGTGCCCTGCTGGCTGACGGTGGACGCAATTCAGGGTGACAATGGCTCTGGTCTATCTCCGGCTACGGCTGTGGCTCCCAGATATCAATTGACAGCCTGGGGTGACGGTTATTGCTGTTTTGTGTCCCGGCGGTGGATGGAAACAATTTGTAATGGGATGGACATGAGCAGAGCACGTACCACGGGAATGCTGGTTTGGGATGGGTATCAGATGGTAATTGGAAATCAATAGGCACTGAAAGACGGGGGAAGAGAGAGATGCCTATTTCGGTGCAGATGTTACAAATTGCTTTGTAATAGAATCGAGCCGGGTCTGACCATCAGATTAACATAATGGCCTAGGCCCAGCCGATCAGTCTGTCTAAGCACGAGAGATTATGTGTGCACATCGCCGCTGGATTTTGGTGCTGTTTTGGTGCGCCACAAGTGTGCCAGGTGGTGGATTTTATTCTGATGAGGGTTCGGGATAGTGGGATATGGTTAAGTGCGTTATTTCAGCCTTCTGTTGTTGAAGTGTCGGCGCACAAAAGCACCCATGGGCCAGAGAGTGCACAAACACATGTGGACGAAGAAAGTGTGTGTGTCATGGGCAAATGGAAATGAAAATATCAGCGGCATTCATTCGGTCGATGGAGTGCCGCCTGGTGGTTCAGTTGCTACGGGCAGGAAAGTGATCAACAAACACTCTTAGAAGGAAAAAAAGTTCAAACATGAGGGAGAAATGATCATATTTGGCTTTGGGGTTGATTTTCTGTCTGGGAAATCCTTTCGCTGGGTTATATGTTATCTGCTCGATGGAGGGGGAGTCTGTTTCAATGAAATTTCGCTGTAGTCGATGATTCTGTCTAAGAAGGTTCCCAGGATCATCCAGAGCATTATTAGGTTTCAATTTTTGTTTCAAAGTTGAGGGTCAACTATATTAGTCGTACAAATACTTAATCAAATCCAAACCGAACGAAAAGTAACCGGAAGCATCGTCAAAATAACAATCTGTCCATAATTGCTTATAGAGACTTAAGAATTCAGTAGCAGCTGGCATTTGCATATATAGAGAGTACCAGCGTAAGTAGGCAGAAGTTAACGAACTTAACGAAACTGAGCAAAAGTGGTTACTATGGTCATAGTGTACATTTACATACGTTGAGAGCGATTCATTTCGCTCCCGCGTAAGACAAAAGTGAACGAACTTAACGAAACTGAGCAAAGTGGTTACTATGGTCATAGTGTACATTTACATACGTAGAGAGCGAACTTAACGAAACTCAGCAAAGCGGTTACTGTGGTCACAGTGTACATTTGCATACGTAGAAAGCGATCCATTTCGCGTAAGTACGTAAAACTTAACGAACTTAACGAAACTGAGCAAAGTGGTTACTATGGTCATAGTGTACATTTACATACGTTGGGAGGGATTCATTTCGCTCCCGCGTAAGACAAAAAGTGAACGAACTTAACGAAATTGAACGAAGTGAGTCATTGTGTACGTTTTGAGCGCGGTTGCTTTTAACTTTTCGTACGACCATTTTTTATACGTTAACAATCGTGAAAATCCATTTGTAACTGTCAAAACATAATGCCATTTTACTGTGCGTAATTTGGTCTGGTGGTGTCGTTGGTCCACTCTTCTTCGAAAATGAGCAAGGTGTTGCTGTCACCATCAAGTTTCACCGCTATAGCCAAGTGTTGGCCAATTTTTTTTTCCTCAAATCAAAGATATGGATGTGGAAGAGATGTAGTTTCAAAAACACGGTGCGACAACACGATCGGTGTTGACATGGGAAATTTCCCGGACGAGTTATTTCGCGTTTTGGTGATGTGAACTGACCACCAAGGTCGTACGACTTGCCGCCGTTGAATTTCTTTTTGTCGGTCAATGCAATTGCGTTTATCCACACAATTGACGCTTTGAAAAATAATGTTCGTCAAGTTATGGTTCAGTTATTTCCCGATGGTTCGAAAACAAGTATTCGTCTAGTTCTGACCGAATTATTGTCCGAAATATATCGAAAAGTCATCGAAAATGACCTTGTCAGAATTGAGACCTGCAAGAATTCCCGTTGTGAACATTTGAATGAGATGTTACATTCCCCATCATCACGACTTCTGAGGCGTGCCTTGAATGCGATTCCATCAAGTAGGCGACAGCTTGGCAGACCCAGGACGAGATGGTTGGACCAGGTCCAAAAACTCGTCTGGAAGCTCTTGACTATAGATAGCTCTTGATGAGTTAGAGTCGATGGCGGAGGATCGAGTGGCCTGGAGATCTCTCGTGGGTGGATTGCCCACGCGACCCCTTTAGTGGAATATGCGGGTCACTGAAAATTATGCTGATGATGTTATATTCCATTCACAACGGCAGGATCCAATCAATATATTGAAACAAAAATTTGATCGAAATCTGAATCATAATTGTATTTTATTTGAATTGACTTTCGGTACCGCAAATTGGATGTTGACCCTTTACATATTCTTGTTGGATTAAGTTTAAACGTAAACATGTACGGATGACCTATCAAATGCATCTAAGAGTTAAATGGCTTCTTAAAGACAGTCCAACGATTTAATGTTCACTGTTCGAAAATCCCATCTGTTGAACACACCCTATTCCCTTCAAATATCGAAATCCCGCGTTGCCAACTGCTCTGATAACCGAGATTTTAATTTCCTCTCTCCCTCTCAACGCAAAAATCTGCCAATCGAACAAAGGGGGATTAGTTCGATTGTACACTGATGTAAATCTAAGCAAATGAGTACGATAATATGATTAAACGAAATTAATTGCATTACTGTTCCATTTTTCTCCTCTGTCTTCTCGCTCGCCCAACAATGTGTGGTTTTCAATTACCTTACACTGCACTTGTGCGCGCACCTCTGTTCAGCGGCGGCAGCTGCAGTTCGATTTGAAAACCAAGAGTGTTCCCCTGTTCGCGACCACATTTCTTGCCAATTGACAATGGCTGTCACATTCGGGTGAACCGCATTAAATAATAAATTTGAATATACCCGTAATTCCGTCAAATCACTGATGATGAATGAATATAAATCGCATAATGTTTGCTTTATCATCTATGGTAATTTTCCCATTTCATTATTTAATTTGTTCCCTTCGATCTGTTTTCTTTTTTCTTTGCAGGTACCACATATTTATGCTAGTTTTGACATTGATGACAGCTCGGCGCGGCAGTGACGACGCAGACGACGCGGTTAGTGTCACACGTATGCGTCTTTGTGAAACGACAGTTTATATTCAGAGAAGGTAACGAGAAACCATTGTGCGCAGCATTGCGTAAGATAAAGAGGAAAAGATTGTTTATTTATGGGATTTTGTTCGATTTGTTTATGAGGAAGTCATTGATTTGAAGTGCTCCCTGCCGTTGGATCACTTGATGTTTTTATGGTCAATAATTGTGGGGAGATGAATGAATGAGATACATATTTTTGTTGCGGTGCCTGGTAAAAGGATTTGTGGTGAGTGAGAGAGGAGGGAATTTTGGAATTTTGTTTTGAACAAAATAAGTCGCAGAAATATTGCTTTTTTTTGTGATACTTATCAGCGCACGTGTGAGTGCGTCTGTCAGTGTCGCATTGTTTTGACAATTGGTTTATTCAGAAATTTTGATGGTTGGCGACGAAGTGGTTATTGTGAAGTTATGTGGACACATTAATTGGACTTTAATTGCCGATATTTTTTTTCGTAATCAGTCTTTGGGACGAAATAACTTTGGCGGCTTGGTTTTCCCCAAAATTCGGCGCCTAGCTTTCCCGACAGGCATGCGAGGTGTGCGTGCCATTCTTCTCCCATGAGTTGAAGGGACCTACATGTTTATGTCGACAGACATGAGGGGTTGGCAGGCGGACTTGTGCCAACACCAACAGGCACCCTCGGGTTCTTGACAAACCAGCATCGCCAAACGACACTGGAAGGGTGTTGTTTCGTATAAGGGCTAAGCTAGGTAGTTCTAAGGTAGATTAGGTTTAGTTTAGGTATAGTTTTAAGTTAGGTAGGTTAGTTTAGGTGTAGTCTAGGTTAGTTAGCTTAACTCCGCGAGCTCCCTTCCGGTCTCTTTTGGTGGTAAAAGCATAGACCTTGAACACCTTTCTTTTCCTCTTTCCTGTCTCTTCCCTCTTTTCTCTGTCCTATCTTTTAGTTGTCCGTCCGTGGTCTGTTAGGGTATTAGGCTTTCTTCTCTCTCTATCCTTTCACCTTCTTCTACCTTCTCTTAGCTAGCTTTAGGCACGATATTTTTTTATTTGCAACTGGTGGTGTACGAGTGGGAGGACAAGAACCGTCTCGTTCGACGAGCTAAGCCGTGGAACCGCAAGCGTGCCGCCGTCCTACTCACCGCCACCGTGGCCCAGCCAACCTAGCTGCAACAAATGGTTTGGAGAAGTTTGAGAGGCTTTTGTTGACGGCTGTTCTTCCCTGAGCATTTGTTAATGACCGGAGAGAGATAGAGTCCGATCGAAGGCCAGTTTATCGGTCAAAGCCGAATCTGAAGCCGAATCCGAACTTCGTCTTTTTGATCACTTTCGGCCGAAGCCGAAGGCGAATGTTCGGTCGGACTCTAGAGAGGTGGTACCGTGAAAATGAGAGTTGGTATGTTCGGGATCGAACCATGCAGCTTCTACGTAGGAATCGCCACACTAATCGCGGTCATTTATGATCTACTTGCCTAAAATTCAAGGAAACAAGAACATACACCAGGCAGAATCTAGTCTTATTGTTGGTTGGCTTCTAGACAAACTTAGCGTTAGCTAATTCAATATAATATACTCAATATAAAGACCGGTTGGTCTCTTGGCCTTTTCGAGAGAAAAGTTCTGCGCGCGATCTTTGGTCCTGTTTGCGTTGATGGCATTTGGAGGAGAAGGTTCAACCACGAACTGTATGGGCTGTGCAGCGACATGAGTCCAGCCAGGCGTCTACGGATCCAACGCCTAAGATGGCTAGGCCATGTAGATCGTATGGACAACTTAGCTCCGGTCCGAAGAGTCTTCGACTCTGAGCCTGTGGGACAACGCAACAGAGGACTTCCCCGTACAAGGTGGCGCACACAAGTCAAGAGGGACCTCAGCCCGCTTGGTGTGCGAAACTGGAGACAGCTGGCTGGAGAGGCATGTTAAGTGAGGCCCAGGTCCACCTCGGACTGTAGCGCCCTAAGAAGAAGAAGAAGGGTTAGGTTGGGTTAGTTTCAAGCCGACTGCAGACTTAGACCAACATAACACATAACTAAATAAGATGCAGGAAAGTCATACATATTCAAAATGTTAAAGATCGAGAATCCTATAACAGAGACCTTAAACGTTTCAAAACTGAGTTGAGGAGAGCCAAGAGAGTGACTCCTCTGACCCTCCATGCTGAAGAAAGTGCTAACATAGCTTCCGAAAGAACCCAACTTTCTTCAGAAAACCGACGAAACCTGAACTGTTTTCCATTCAGAAACCTTCTATCGGTCTATGAAAATCCACTTCCTGGGAAGTCGAACCAATAACTCAATCAGCCCAGGAGTAATTTTAGTCAGTCCTTACTTATCAGGCCTGCGTCCCATGGAGGGACTGGGTCTAAACAATAGCTGTCTTCCATCCTTGACGGTTCCGGGCAAACTGCTTCCAGTTGAATAGACCAAGCTGTCTTGCGTCCGCGATGATTTGGTCTTTAAACCGAAGGTTCGGTCTCCTTCTCTGGTCTGGAGGCTCGGATTCGAAGGCCCTCTTACGTGGATCATTGTCATGCACGATTTTGACATCGTACTCCGGACAGGCTCCGTAGGCACCATCCAAGAGGTCGTAATAGTCCTCTTTGCAAGAGTCTTCAACCTCGTCGGTAGGGGCCTGTGCACATATAAGGCTGATGTTATAGAATCTGCCTTGGATACGGATCGCAGCCAGGCGATCTCTTATCGGTTTAAAGTCGATGACTTTCGACCTTAACCGTTTTCCCACGACGAATCCGCATCCAAATATGTGCAACCTTTTGTGACAGCTGTAATATATGTCGCACTCTTTCTTTCTCATTATCCCTTGTCCTATCCAGCGTATTTCCTGGATCGCAGTAATATCCGCCTTGTACTGCGTGAGGATGTTTTTCAGTTTATGAGCGGCTCCTGGAGTGTAAAGTGTTCTCACATTCCAGGAGACCACTCGCAAATCGTAATCCTTCTTCGTTCCGTATCGTCGATGTTGAATGTCCGTCCGTTGATCCGAGGAAGGATTATCTTCCACAACAATATCTTTTTTTCCGTGGGCGGGTTGTTAGCCCTCCGCACAACCGCCGATCTGGACGGGGTGGATATGCACCCTCTTGCCTAGGGTATTCGCTGCATACATTGGTTCACCTCACAACGGTTGTTGTGATGGCCATCCAGGGGGCGCCGCTTGGAGGCTGTGTGTCAACTTGACCTGCGCAATAACAGGGATCATTGCTGGCATCCCGCCAAGTTAGGCGCGGTCTACAACTTTGCCCTGTATGTGCAGGCCCTGTCCAGTACTACCCTGGACAGGCTTCGTAGGCACTATCCAAGAGGAGGTAGAAGTATTCTTTGATGCGAAATGCAAATATCACGCGCAGATATTACATTTGAGCCAGAACAGAGCTGCAAGAAAAGATTCAATAGTTTTATCTAAATCTACGTTCAAGTAGTAAGTTTAAGCAGGATGGTTATAGGGTGAACAAGCTTACGGTTGGATACATTTTTTGATATTTCGGACGGACACCTCCCATAGAAGAAGTCCAAGAAATCATTCTATTTCTCATGAAGAGATTGTAGTTGGAGGTCCTAAGTCTACACACTTGGTCATTGACGACGCAGGGTTCTTGGACTAGGACAATATCTTCTCCGAAGGTGTTAAGACGGAGCAGTAGAGCGGCCGAAGCCGAAGTAGAATGGTGGAGATTAATTTGGACTATCCGAAGCAGCGCCATCGGGTAATCTTTCCACCAAGGTGGTGTTTAAATCGTCGCCAATATCGGTTTCAAAAAGAGAGTCTTGGCTGTTAGGCGGGGTACTGGTGAGTTCGTTTATGAGATCTGTCCGCCTCTGTCCACTTTATCTGTTGCTTTCTCCTTTTCTCTGGACCTCCATGTGCCCATCCATCGAGTCCTCGGTTGATTGTCGAATCCTTCTCTAAATAATCAAAACAATCTCCATCTTCGAATGATATCTCGACAAAGAGCTGGAAAATTTCCCTAGAAAGTGCCTCATTTAATCTCCTCCACTTAGGCCCGTATAATAAATGACCATGGACGCAATAGGACATGACTCATCATAATTTTCCATCACTTTCCACTCGATTGTAGTTTCCTCATAATCCCCATGCTCACTCTCCTCACCTCGGCACCGCTTGGAAACTATGTGAAATCCCATTAGTTTCTGAAAACCCATTGACATACAGAGAAATTAATCATATCTCAAAAGTACAATGACACTTCCTTTCCTCCTTTTTGAATACTCACACATTCTCTGTTCATGACATTATACAAGTTTTCTTTAAGTCCCTCTCCTTCACGGGCACTGCGAGTCCTAGAAAAGTGATTCCACAGTTCCATTAATTATTTTGTCACATTTGCCTGTGCGTAAGTGAGGTTAAGGTTTCTTTTCCTGATTGCCAAATATCAATCAGCGGAACTTCCTGTCCATAAACTCGAAAATGAATACTACACGAGTGTTCGTGAATAGAACAAGAAACACAAAGTCCATCTCGATTCGCTGGTGGCGTACGTTCCACTCTGAAAAGGAACTACTTCTCGTTTTCTCCTCTTTCTCTTTCCTCCTCGCATTCCCCGCGCCCTTGTGCCTTTTTTTTGTCTAATTGTGAAGAAATTTAACGAATTTTCAACAAGTAAACGAGAAAAAGATACAAATGCGAAGGAAAAAAAAAACGCTGAAGAACCCATAGTTAGATACAAAAACGTTTGGGTCCTAAAACCGAACCCAACTTATTCACAGTTTACACACACCGAAAAAAAAAGAATGTATCTGGAAGCAAAAAAAATGCCTTCTTCCTTTGTTCGAACGAGAAACAACAAACACAACTGAACCATGGGCATATCCAATAAATTGAGTGGAATTTTTGGATTCGTAAAACCACTCAACACCACACACACACAGGCGCAGGCATGGATAAGCAAGCGAACGACTCCAGAAGATACGTTCCACAACTCGGTGTGTTTTTCCAGTTGCTTCGCTTCAATCCCAACGGGCAATGGATGGATGGATTGTAGATTGTAGATACTCTACTGTACCTCATGCATGCACCAACACAAGCGCAAAGGGCAACTAAATGTGTGTGGACTGGCGGCAGCTACCACTTGAAATATAACGCGGCCGAGTACAACAAATGCCGGCTTTGCTGGCTTCGGGCGTTTCTCTTGCTTGTTCTCTCTCCCTCTCTCTCTTTCTGTCCCTCTGCCGCACGACTCTCGTCACTCTTTTCGTTCTCGTTGTGCCTGCCATTCTTGCGTGGTGTTCGTATTCGTTTTGTGGATGGAATTACACACATTTCTGAGATACGCCGCGCGGATACACGTTGAACTGCTCAAACTTGGTTCGCTGCATTTAAGTTTGAATTTGGACGTTCAAGGGTGCGGATTGACTTTTAGTTTTTTCCTCTCTGTCTCCTGTCTTATTGCACAGTTCACATATTTTGATTTTCAAATAAAATCCAATTCAACGGATCCAAGTGCTTCGAGTTATCTCACAAAAATCAACCGAAACGAAGAAGAATATCCTTTGCGACGAAACAAAGGAAAGGTGTCTAGTGAAAACGAGAAAAGCAAAGCAAAAAAAAAAGTAGAGTATCCTTTTTTTCATCAAATCAAGTTTGGCAGGAAAAAAGGGAATAAGAAAAACGAAAAGAAACCAGAGAATAAAAGAAAAAAAGATTCCCTGCTTCGCTTAACACCAACGCATACACAAACGACAGTCCGTCAGAGCCTGTGTGCGTGTGTGCTTGCTCTTTGTGCGCAGTTTTGTTACATTATATAGTGAGTGGATATACACGGAACACACTCACCCATACACAGCAGATCGTATATCCTTGTATACTTGAGTTCGTGTATTCCTTCGTTTTTTTTTTTTTTTTTTTTTTTTTGTTCTTTTGTCGTCCGTTCCTTCATTCTTTCGGCCTTTCTCGTCGTATGTCCTGTTGGATGAAAGTGAATTTTTTATTTTTTGTTTACAAGTTGTGAGAAAAACGTACCCCCCATCACCACCGACGACGAGAGCATATCTTTTTGCTTCTGTTTCACTGAATTTCGTGTGTGCTTTGTGAAGAAGAGTGAATTTGATTTCGAGCGAAGTGTGCACGCGGGGCCATTAATCGCTGTTGTGTACTGAAAAAGAGATACTAATTATTTGCTGCAAATCTACCCGAACGTGTGGATAAGTTGAAATCCTCTGGGACAGAGAAAGAAAGACATAAAACGTGTGTTCAGTTTCTTTTCTTTCGAAAGGTAAGAGATGATTTTCTGTGATGTCCATGATGTGTAGATGGGCTCAGTGTTGCATGCACAATCCTTTAAGTGTTGACTGTTTGCACGATTTCAGGGTTGCCAGCAGTGCACTGAGATGTGGATTAGATTAAGATTTATCGTAAAATTATAGAGGACTGATTCAGAGATGACACGCCCTGTTTTTTTTCCCAGGCTCTAAGCACAGGAGGACTTAATAAAACTGACTCTCTGATGCAACAAATGCAATTGTTGAAGGATATTTCATCATCTCATTGGACAGGCGAAAATAGGGGTCTCCTTTTTGACAGACGCATGGTCGCAGTCATTTCCGGGGAAGTCAGGTCATGGAAATGGTCTCTAATCCATAAGAAGTCTTCTGGAAACGTTCCTTTGTGAAGGGATTGAGGGTGTAGTCATGAGAAAATTAAGCAAAAATTTACAAGGGAACCTATTTAGTCAAAAGAAAGTCTGTCCCTCTGTCTGAAGTTCGTTAAATCAGTTCAGTGATTTGCTTAAAAACTGCAATTATCTTAAAATGTTTAAGTTCTAATTAATGTCAAGCTCGATGTAACCTGAAAACAGGTTTCAGTTTTTCTTTTTCTTTCGTCAAATTTTGCAATATGCTTCAGTTGATTTAAGGAGTGCCAGATGTTGATGACAGTGATTTCCAACAGGCTGGAAATATAAAACTGGTTTCATTGTAGCCGGCAACAGAAACTATGGTTTCGACTGATATCACGTGTTTCGAAATCATTTAGAAAGGGAATAAAACACAGGAAAATTGGGAACCTGAAACCAATTAGAAGTGTTGAGTTAGAAGGCCCCTTCATAGCAGTGCTGCCAGGTAATGGTAGATTTAGCTTTTTTCGTGAAAAATTTCAACTGTCCAAGCATTTGAGGAAAAGGTATTTTCATACAACAAATAAGGTTAAATTCCTTTTGAAAAAAACATCCTTCCAATTTCTGTCTGTTCTCTAACCATTAGCGAGGATGATTTTTCATGACAGTTCATTATGCATCATGCAGCATTGTGTACAGTAAATTATGTCAAAGAAATCGAAAGAGAGTAAAAGGAAAAAATGTCGGTTGAAATGGGTGGATTGCCCTTAGTTCTAGGGTTCTCTGAAACCTGTGTGAGTTTACAGAGCGAGTGTGGAACAAGTGTGGAAAAAGAAGAGAAAACACGGTGCAAGAATCACATAAAAAAAATATCGTAAACCCTGTCCAATATTTAATTTCTATATGATACCTCTTCTTCTGATAGCGCTACAGTCCGTGGTGGACATGAGCCTTAACCTCACTATATCTTATTTTAGCCCATAACAGTTTCCACGTTAAAATGGATTTTTTTGTAAGTGGTAAATTTTTTAGCCAAATGGTAAATTTTCTTTACCGATGCAGTAAATTTTACTTAAGAAAAAACTGGCAGCACTGCTTGAGAGAACTAGGAACAGAACTTAGAAATATTTTTTCACTTTTGCTTCTGTTGATTGTTGTTTCAAACGAATGAAGTGTCAAGAACTATTTCAAAAGCTCATTTGCCTTACCATTCATTGCCTTACCCTTTAATTCTAGTCACTTTCCTACACTGCAGATTTAGAAATTGTCGATGATTCATATTGGGACTCGGGAACTACTTTTATTTGGATTTAGGATAATAATCTATTCACGCCAGACTGAAAAAGGCGTATAAGTGTTTTCATTTGTAAAATCCGGGGAACTTTTATTCATCCATCTTCAATATCATAATTTAATTTTTGACTAAAGCAAAAATGATTGATGACAACAAATTCTTGTTTAAGTGCCGTGTTGTCATTATCTGTTTTCTCTATAACGCGCTACAGTTCGCTTTGCACCTGGACTTCAATCAACAAGATCCTCATACAAGAACCATCTCTTGTTAGCTATCTGAGGTCTAGGTTCACCCTAGATCGTAGCGCTACAAGAAGAATCTAAGTTGCCCATTCTCTCTATATAGCCCAGTCGCCTAAGTGTTGTTAATTTCGCACACGCCTGACTAGGTCTGTACTACGCCCTGAAGATCCTTTTTAACCTTCATCTGTCGTCATTAACGCAAAACGAACGTAGAATATTTCCCAGAAACCAGTTTGCAAACTTTGTTCAATTCATCAGAGACTCATTCGTAAGCATGAATAGCCAATTTGTTTGGGGCAGTCGTGAATTTTTTTAATATCTTTCTATCATCATAAAATAGTTAACTATCATGTGATAGACAAAATTTTACGATATCGTTAACAAGGAATAGGCATTCTTCCTTCTAACCTCTTCCCAAATTAATTTGTTACTAATTGTCTTCTAAGTTAGCCGGTTTCGAAGTAATGTCCCACCTGGTATACATATTCTATGGACTTCAAGATTTCGTGATAAGGCTACAAAAGCATTTAACACAGTAGCATCATTCACTAATAAATTTTCTTTAATTCATTGTGATTTCATTAAGTAATGCGTTTACCTTATACCAGAAAAATTACAGTAGAATCTCGAAAAACAGATATAAAATAGGCCCCGCCCGCTTACCTTTTTGAATTATTCATCTTTTTAAGCGTCAAAATTTAGTTAAACAAAAAAAGTGTAGCCGTACATAAAACCATTCAATAAATAAATAAATTTTATTAAAAAAAAAACAAGAAATATATCAAAATTTAAAAAAAAGTTAAAAAATACTCATTTTAGACATTTTCTTATAGTCGCCCAGAAGAAAGATGGAAAAAGTCGTTCATTTTTCCGAACTTTTCATGTTATAGAACCGTTCTTGTTTTCGACATTGTTCTGTACTTAACACACTGACTGTCACGGAATTATGCATGGTTCCAGTTTGATGAGCCAAGTTGAATGGACCAACCTCTGAATAGGCCTCCCTTTCACCGGCCGGAGCCGAATAGTCTTTTGATATTCGGCCGAATACCGGATAGTCGTTTTTTCAGAAAAAAATAATTTAATATTGGAAGCTTGCTGAAGCCAAATTATGGTGAATAAAAATTAGTTTTTCGGCATTCAGGGTAATAATTTATTACGTTTGTTTTCGTATACGTTGCATGCTTTACAAAAAAAATCTCTCTCACTGTATACACTACTACATGCAGATGCAGAAAAATAAGTTTTGGCAAATTTGAGCCATTTACTACCCACCGTTGGCGGTATTTTTTTTGGCAGAAAACTCAATCTGACTTGCCTTCCGCAACCTCTTCAAAAATGTCCCAAAAACTTTGCTGTGTAGAAAGTAATAAACTTTTAATTTGGGCCTATATGCAGGCCGAATATTCGGTATCCGGTATCCGGCCAAATCACTATTCGGTACAACTCTAATAAATACTCTATTATCCGGGCAAACCTCTAATATCCGGATCATATGCAAGACCATTCACATCTCACAAAAAAATGTGTCTTGCTAAAAACTGTAGGTAAATTAATTTTTCTCTAAAATTTATGGGCATCTGTACAAATTTAATTTTTTTGTTCAAAAACTGTTTATCCGGATGGTCCCCAGCATTCCGGATAAAGAAGTTTTCAGGTCTTATAGTAAATGTCTAGTGAAAATTTCTTCAGACAAACAGTCATCCAGCCACAAGTAGCGTGTACATTACTTTTTGTGGCTTATAAAAATTTAAGTGAGATTTGAAAGACCTTCTGTCACCATAGTCTGTCCACTCGAACACAGCCCGATTCTTAAAAATTTGTGAAAAAGCCTATTCTCTTTACTCAAGTTTTCCATTTGTGATCCGTGCTGCTAGGACCTTCAAAAATATAAAATGACGTACATTTAATTGACATTTATGTTAGAAAAACACTTAATAACCCTTGGCGGCTTATACACGAGTATGTTTTAGTTGCAGCAACTCTTTTATTCCGGTTGCCTCCTGCTTTTATTCATAGGCAATTTTCATATTTTCATCTCACTGTTCTACAATATTGATGTGCCAAATCGAAAATTTCTCAAACCGAGTTAACTCGAGTTGGAAATTATGCAAAGCGAATTGCAAACCGACTCAGTCCGATTTAACTAAGTCGATTTGCAACTCAGTTTGCTCTTGTAATGCCGTGTTATTACCGACAAAGTTATCGGCCCATATTTCTTCGAAAATGGGGATCAAACTCCAGAATCGATTTTTGGAGCTTTTTACAGAACAATAAGTGACAACTTTTTGCGGCTAATGGCGGAGCAGCATCTTAATTTGTGTTTCCAACAAGCGACTGTGCTCGCAGCTAAGCAAACTATGGACCTGCTGTATGAAATTGGTTGTCCTTATTTGGCCCAACCTGTTGTTTCCCCATTTCGGTTGCGATGTAAAAGTAAATTGGCTTAATTCGGTTTGAATGTGCTTCGGTTTGACTCGGTTTATGAACTCGAGTTGACGCCGCACACACGATTTGAAGGAGATCAGATCAGATGCATTTCATCTTCCGCTTGCCAACAAATTTTCAAGTTGCCGCTTCAGAATTCTTCTTCTTGTGGCGCTACAGTTCGGGGTAGGTTGATTCTAGTCAATCCAAAAACCTCGTCAGTTAGCACGATATTTTGCTGGTTGAGGTCCCTCTTCACTTGGGTGCGCCACCTTAGACGTGGACGTCCTCTGTTGTGTTGTCCCACTGGTTCAGAGTTGAGGATTTTTCGTCCCTGAGAGAAGTTTTCCTTGCGCTCGACATGGCCCAGCCTTTTTAGGTATTGGATCCGTAGACGCCTGGCTAGACTCATGTTGCTGTAGAGCCCATACAGTTCGTGGTTGAACCTTCTCCTCCAAATGCCATCAACGCAAACAGGACCAAAGATCGCGAGAAGAAGTTTTCTCTCGAAAGACCAAAGGACTCTTCTTCCCCTACATAGTTCCGCTTCAGAATTGCCCTGAGTAAAAACCGTCATTGCAACTCACCACAACAATAGTTAGCCTCATTACCCTACTTTCCACACGTCCAAAACTCCAAGAAGTAGTTCCTCCCCATGACTATTCCAGTCGCCATTTGTGCACTTTATTCAAATTTAACAATCATTATCAATTTGTATCCTTTAAGGGTGTGGCTACACCAATGTCACGCAGTCTTTGTTCGCCTCTGTGTCTGAAAATATCTTCAGATTTGACTTTCACTCTTTATTCATCGCGTATCAGTGTTCCAGTGTCAAAAAAAAGACTTCCATGACTGCACGTGTGACTCAAACTTTGCGAACAAAGCAAATCAGCTTCTGATGGAATACATTATTTCCACCGCATGTGTGTTGTCTTGACGGCGCCCACCATCAAATTTCTAACCCCCAACGAACGTCTTTTAATTGCAAAAACAATTTAATTTTGTTTTTATTAGACGCCACTGTTTTTAATGCGCATCTGCCATTCGCGCTCCCTTCGCGTCCTGTTCTCCAGATTCATATTTTTTCATCGCGCTCAGCCTCTTATCTTAATTCATTTGTTTATAGCCCAAATTGCTTCTCTCATCTTTTTTTAATTGAAAGCGGACATTTTTTTTTCTTCACTCACACAAAGTTCCCGCCATTTCATTGGAAACAGCCACCAAAAACCAAGAGAGAGAAATTGGTTCATAACACAACATTTCCCATCACACCCTAAACTCGATGCTGCTACTGCCGCTCCTCATCTCTCGTCTCTGGCATCCACCAAGTAGTCGCCCATCATTAACTCAGATATGATCGAAAAGTCTGGACGCGTTCAGAACTCATCTTAATTGTGCCTCTGCTCCCTCGCGGTTGGGCCCCATTATCCACGTCAAATGGATGAGTGATACTCTGTTTAGGGTAGGGCCACACCGAAAAAGAAACAACCGTCAAATATTGCGCGCATGAACTTTAATTCATAGAAAAATGCTCGTCGAGAATATCCTCCTCACTGTCACACGACTGAACATCGTGAACATGGCTGTCCTCTGCGCCGTTGGGTGAAAATTCGAATCCAAATGTGTCGGATTAGTTACAGACGCCTGTTGTGTGCTGCTGGGTTGAGGGGGTCAATGAGTTGTCTCTTTTGGCGGTTTGGCCAAGGCGTTGCCCATGCCACTGGCTCTCTTGTCGATTTTAATTGATTTTTTTTCTCTCTTTTCGTTTAGTTTAACGGCTTTTATCGGTCGTCCGCCAAAGCAATTAGATGATTTGGAGTAGGGTAACTACCGCCATGTTGGGGGTTGGAAATAAAATGCTTCAGTGGTTCCTACGACCCGTCAAAAAATGTGTGTGTGCGACCGTCTGTCGTGAGTGCGGCAAGACTTGACGAAGGAGATTGATGATATACTGGGATTTTATTGATGTCATAAAATAATTTCTGATGACAAGTGACAGCTTAAAAAGTCATAAAAGCGAGAATGTCTCCATTTCAAGTGGGAGAACATTTTTTTTTTTTGTTAATTTCAGCCTATTTCCGGATTTGGGAGTTGGAGCGACATTCTCAGACGATGAGTTTTGACAGCAAAACTGGGGACGGGGGGAATATATGACGCCCATGTGGTTGGTGTTTAATGTTTGAACGTTTGAAAAGTTTATGAATGACACAGGTGGCCGAACAGATGTCAGATGATGAATATTTACAAAATTTTGATTACATTAGAACTTTTCCTTTTGTTTTGAGGGGGATTCTCTAATTGTTGCTTTGTTTATGCACAAGTGATAAAAAAAAATGTTCTTTCCACTTTAAAATGCGTCTTTGGTATGAGATTGGAGCGATTGGGGAGTTGTGGCTGCTGTTGTTGTTTTTCATTTGTCGGCACCGAGTGTTCTAGCTAGTCGCGCAAATGTGGATTGGATTTTCGAAGTGGGTTTTCGCCTTCTTATCTAGAAATTAAGTGAGAAGTTTAGGCCTCTAGGGGGAATTCTTTTAGATAAACATAAACAATGAAATATGGACTTGAGAATAAAAATGTTGATGGGTTTTGATGTTTAGTCATCGCAAATGTCGTCGTAGGAGATCAGTAATTCTTGCCAGATGTCGCAGTAATTTTAAGGCAAGTCTTTAGTTTACTTAAACGACGTTTAGTTCAAGAAGGTCCAGAGGTGGTGTGCAAAAGGTGGCATTACTAAAACTCGTGTAGAACCAAATGAATTGTAGAACACAGACAAAACTTCAGGCAAACTGCCTGTCAGCTCCCAAAGTATTAAACCTTGACTCGTTAGACTATAAGACATCTTGCCATTTTGCAGTTGGCTTTAAGTGCTTTTTTGTAAAAAGTTTCCGTCTTTGTCGAGAAGTTAGCTTAGTTCTTGTGACTAAGAAGTTAGCAATGGACATTTTCCTGGGCTTCTTCAAGCAAGTTCGTGGTTAATAAAGCCTACTTCTTAATCTCGAAGTGTTTGCACTCACGCTCTGGTTTTTGTTTTATTTTGGGGCTTGTGACAAAGGTCTCGTTTTTAGCAAGTCTCACAATTGGGCGACCGTTTTTAGACGTTTAACGTGGCTCTCGGTTATGCGATTTTGTGCCACATTAAAGCATTAACTGTTATGTTTTGGGAGCATCCAGTAATTTCCAAAATAAATTTGTACGTTTCTTGTTCTTTCACTCATATGATATGATGATGATGATTTTTCGTACCACTTCCGTACAATGCCTTTTGCATCTGATGTCTGTCTTGTCGATCCACAAGAAAGGAGACCCCTTTGACTGCGCCAACTATCGAGGGATAAGTCTACTTAACATCGCCGCATATGACAGCGTACATAGAGACGAGCTAATTTTCGGTGCGGTGAATTGCCTGCACATTGAAGCCATGGTGACAACCAACGTCACGACGAAAATCATTGCGTTGCGTTTTTACGAGTACAGCCGGACTTTCGATAATAATTTTTAATAACTTCCCCTGGTTCGGCAAGCGTGAAACAAATCTTGGCAAACCTTACTGAAATACAGCTTTTTTTTCGGAGGAATTTTGAGGCTCTACTGGAGCATTTAACCTCAAAACTGCTCCATTGTACTGGCAGGTAGCAACGTACTCCAGTGCCGTTAATTTTATCCCAACGGCAAATGTGTGACTGTGACTGGACCAGATTCGATTTCACTGGGATTCGAACCTGGGACCCCTCGAACTTGGGGCAGGCACTTAACCAACTGCGCCATCCAGTCGATTTTGACAGGTGCTGAAACATAGGAATTGGGAAAACAATCATTGCTATCTGGTCATCCTTTGTTGAAACACCATGGGGGTAATTGTAGATCGCTCCAACAACCGGTCCAAGCCAAAACCGCTCACGTACTTAATACCGTCAGGTTTGACAAAAAGTTGAGAATGAATCTCTTTTCTTTTTTTCATTTTCAATTCATTTGTAAAGAAGTTCTAGACAAAACATAGATTCGGATGTTTCCCACTCTATCTGTTGAACTACGTAGTTGCTTCCAAAGACGTACACGAGACAAGTTCTCGTATCCTTTTCATTGTTCGACCTGAGTCAGAACAGGTGGATGTTCTCACAGGTTCCTTGAATTCACAAACCTGTTCAGATCCGTTGTCTCAGGATTATAGACGTCGAACGGAAGCATTCCACAGAGCCTCTTAGAACAACAGATATTTACTGTATCGGAAGTGAAAGCAACGTAATGTAGACAATCAGCTTTGGGAACTGGAAAGCAATTCATGATTCGGCATTTGTTCACGCTCCGGGCAGGGTTTACTCTTACTCGTGTTTTCTTATTGATTCTGCAGGAAATTTCACATCACTGGAACTTAAGACCAATACAATTTTAGACAAACGATTTAAACATAGTGTAGTAGTCTTTAATAAATTTCTTTATTTAATTTAATATTTCACAAAACTTGGACATGTGTCCGTAATGACATTTCTAAAAAGACTGACAGAATGAGAGCAAACCTGGCAGGCCAGGCACGCGGATCGATAAAATAAAACTGGATCGCACCTTTGTCGGTGCTGCCAGATTTGCTCACGCCGAACAACTTACTCAATTACACAATACAATAATCTATTACAATAGATTTCTTTCAATCCTTGTTTGACTCGAATGCCTGTGACACAATACTGCGTTGGTGCTACCGTCAAGTGACGTTGTAAGTTCCAATACAAGCGATACACTGACACAAGCCGAAATATTGCGTTGTGCTAGCGATCTTGCAAAGAAAGCAACGTTAACAGCGCACTCTTTCGCTCAAATCTTTCAACATGCTGAAACAATTAAGTGTTTTTTGACATTTCGACTAAAATATAAATAATTGTTGCAAGTGCGTTGTGGACGGCGTGGCCTCCTACGCTTGATGTTGTCGGTTCGAATCTCGAAAAAAACATCAAACATTTTTTCACGGCTCCACCTCTTTCGAGTCACTGACAATGCTTAAACAGTATAACTGTCTAGAAAAAGCTTCTCAATCTCGCCGTTCGGAGTCGGCATTAAACTGTAGGTCCCCTCCACTTGTGAGAGAACAATAGCACGCACAACACGAATGGTTGCTGGGAAGCTAGGCCCAGGTCCACCTCGGACTGTAGCGCCGCCATCATTATTATAAGTGCGTTGTGACTAGAGTCCGACCGAAGGCCAGTTTTTCGGCCGAAGCCGAACTTCGGCTTTTTCATCACCTTCGGCCGAAGCCGAATGTTCAGTTGGACTCTATTTGGAACATATTTTGCAGGTTCCTTTCGCATCATTCTTGCGAAATAATCCCAAGTTGGCTTTTTAGCTGCCATTTTTCATGTTCTTTCTACCTGAAACCAATACAAATAAATTGAATGCTTTTATACAAACCACTTAATAGTTTACCAACTTGCAAATACAAAATATTTCGATTTTAAAGCTGTAAACAATCGCACTTTCAAAATACAAAATATCCGACAATAACAAAGTAAAAAATACACCGTTCCTTGCAACTTCTATTTTTACAGAAAACAGAAATATAAACATTCCGCAAATAGTTGCCATTTAAAGCTTCAAAAGTGGAAACAAAGTCAGCGGTACTTGAGCAGTCTAAGATCTTTCCACGAACTCAAGTCTGAGTACACAACATTTTCTTCCCAAGCCATTGCCATCAGATTGTTGTTCGGAGAAAACGTAGTCATGTCATACAATCCATGTAATCGGTCGCTCGCATTCGTCGGAAGTGCACAATCTATTTGAATGAAGCTATCAATAGCCTCGCGCTCGAATTCCTTTGTACAACTGAATCATTGATTCCGCTTAAAAACGCAATTTCAACAAACCAAGTTTCAAGTGATTCATGGAAACAAGTTCGCTCTCAACAAGTTCGTGTAATGCTCTTATCAGACGAAAGCAACAAAAAAAACTCATTCATCTGACATTGACAGAACGTCACCAAGAAAGCGAGAAGCTAATTTCGATGATTCATCTGGTCTCCAGACAATAGTCATCTCGATGTACACAAAAGTGCAGTCGCCCCTCGCCAGTGTTTGTTTACGAGACTCGCTTTGGTTACAACGCGGAAGTGGTGCTACCAGTCGGGGGAGGAGGGGGCGGTGCGTAATGAACTTCTTTTGTCAAACAGTGACATCGAGTTGTCGGTGCACAGGCACACAAGTCACTCGCTCAACGGCGATTGTCAACAAACTGTCATTTTGTTGTGTTCCTCTTCGGTATGTTTGGCTCTTTGTGGCCGTGCACTGGTTCAGTGCACATTACTGACACAAATATGCGAAATGCGAAACGTGAACACACAACAGAACACTCCAAACTTGCGTTAGAGTGACACAAAGAAGCGCGAACGACCAGGGGAACACCGAAGAGGAACTGGTTAGTTGGTTGGTGTGTGTGTGGTGTGCACGCAAAAAGGTAAATGACTCTAAAAGGATTGCGGCAAGCGTGAACTACCCATATGCTGCCTGCTGCAGGCTCTATCGTACCATGGCCACGAAACACACACGTCCACCAAGAGGAACGCGCCGCCGTGTTTCGAGCTATTTTTAGAAATGATTTACATTCCATGCCATTTTTTTACGTTTCGTTTCGAAAATTCCATTTTGGCGTTTGATGTTCCAAGGGATATTTTATTTCGCGTTTGTTTCTGAATTGAAATTCAACTTCTTTCTCGTGTCTTCTTTGTTCGCCCCAAGGGAATTCGCGTCGAAGAGAAGAAACCACACAGCAGACGAAGGAGGAGGGAGTGTTCTTTGTCAGGCCACTGGGCAGTTGAAATTTTCGGAAAGTGTCAGATGGACACATTTGGCAGCTGAAACATTTTTTTTTGCATTGTCTTCCGAAGGGGTCCACCTTTTGGAATTTGGCAAGACAAGAAGGAATCTTGTTTTTTGATGAGATTCTTATCGCGGTGACCCTGATCAAAAATCGAGAGGAAAGGTAGGCGTTGATCTGATGGGATTGAAGGAGCTGCTATAGGTATACCTGAGATTGGTAGTCGTCAATCAAAGGGAAGTCGTGAAGAATTCATGTTAAAACAGGGGAACCTGAGGGGTGTGAAATCGAGAAATAAGGTTGCTTGGCAACAACTTTCATTGCTAAGTGTTCAAGTTAAAAAATAAACAGAAAGAAGGAGTGTGTCCGTGAGATGAAGCAAGAGTATGTTAGCGTGGCAGATGTGTAGTTGACGAAAATACTGCCTTACTGCACTTAGTCTATGTCAGCTTTATTCAACAAGATCTCTTTTAGGCTTCTATCAAAATTTCTCTGTGAACAGCCTGATCGTTCAAGGGAGCATTTCCAAATAGCCAACTAAAATGGCCGTACAGAAACTTAGGAACACTGAAGCAATCGCTAGATACACTAAAATAATACACTGCGACTATAATAACCACTTCGTTCAGTTTCGTTAAGTTCGCCAAGTTAGTTCAATTTTGCCTAATGATGCTCTCTATGTATGCGAATCTCAGTTTTCATCTGAATTCTTGAGTTTCTATAAGCAATTATGGAATAATTGAAATTTGACGATGGTTCTGGTTACTTTTCGTCTGATTTTGACATAAAGCTAAATTTCTCGTATAGTTGGCCTTCAAGTTTCAAAGACATCAACGCAACAACAACATCTCATCTAATTTTCAGTGACCCGCATGTTTCACTAAAGGGGTCGCGGGCTTAACGCACGCACGAGAGATCTCCAGGCCACTCGATCCTCCGCCATCGACTCTAACTCATCAGGAGCTATGCCCAAGCGCAATCAGGCGAGTTTTTGGACCTGATCCAACCATCTCGTCCTGGGTCTGCCAAGCTGTCGCCGACTTGATGGAATGTTCATCCGCTTGGGATATTGTCCATGGCTCTGCGCCGTACCGCAGGACTGGGATGATCAGGGTCTTGTATAGAGTCAGCTTGGTCTTCCGAGAGAGGGCTCTACTACTCAATTGCCTTTTTAGCCCCAAAAAAACAGCCGTTGGCAAGAGTTATTCTGCGTTTGATCTCGATACTGATGTTGTTTGTACTGTTTACTGCGGAGCCAAGGTAGACAAAGTCCTTCACTACCTCAAAGCTATAGCTGCCTATGGTAACGTTCTGGTCAAGTCGTCGATGTTGTGCGTCCTTTTTTGATGACGGCATATACAGTCGACTCCCTCTAAGTCGAATTTTCACAGGATATCAAAATTAGTTTGAGTTAGAAGGAGTTCGGCTTAGAGGATGATTTTGTATGAAAAATGAGGGTAATGCCAAAATAAATGTGGCGAAAAAATTCGAGTTAGGGGGAAAATTCGACTTAGAGGGAGTCGACTGTACTTGGTTTTGCCCTCGTTTACCGCCAGACCCATTTTAGCCGCTTCCTTGACGCATCACTGACGGCTCGCTGTGTTCGCCCAATCACGTCAATGTCATCCGCGTAAGCTAGCAGTTGAACAGACTTTTGGAAGATCGTGCGTCTTGGCCTCTTGTGTTTGCCAGTGAGTTTTGCACGATCTTCTCAAGAACGATGTTAAAGAAATCACATGACAGTGCATCGCCTTGTCTAAAACCTTTTTTTTTTTTTTTTTACATTGAAGGTCTCGGTGATTTCGATACCGACCTTGATGAAGCAGCGAGAGTTCTCCATCGTCATCCTGCTCAGTCTGACGAGTTTGGCAGGAATGTCAAAACTAGACATGGCGCTGTATAGTTCGTCTCTATGCACGCTATCATATGCGGCCTTGAGATCGATAAATAGGTGGTGTGTGTCGATCTACATTTCTTGGGTCTGCGTAGTGTGAAGATTTGATCTATGGACGGTGGACTTCCCTGGCCTGAAACCACACTGATACGGACCTATCAGTTTGGTGACGAAAGGTTTCAGGCGTTTACACAAAAAGGCAGAGAAGATCTTCTAGGCGATGTTATAAGGAGACTTATCCCTCGATAGTTGGCGCAGTCGAGGGGGTTTCCATTCTTGTAGATCGGGCAAACGATACTGAGAATCCACTCATCGGGCATGCTTTCCTCCGACCATATCTTACAGATGAGCAGGTGCATGCGCCCTACCAGATTATCTCCAGCTGCTTTAAGCATTTCAGCGGGCAGACTATCTGCACCAGCAGCTTTATTGGACTTCAGTCTCGATATCGTTATCTTGAATTCGTCTGGTTTGAGGGGACGGTATTCTCTTCTATCATCGTATGTTGTGTTGTTCCCAAATTCTGCAGATGATTAAATGCATGGTCCACCATTGAAGAGCTCTGATGGTGAACCATCTGAACCAGCGACTTTGTTGTTCTTCAGCCTGTTGTTCAGAGCTGTGCTGACTTCTTCAATACTGGGTGGGAGGACTAGTTTATCGATTGGAGATGGGACTTCTTGGTTCCCCGGCCTGAAACCACAACGGACATACGAAAATGTTTTCTCATTGGACTCATCATTTATTTCGAAGATTCCACATCCAGTCTTTGGAACAGAAGTAGAGTTCAAACCTCAAGAGTTGTGCATGTTGAACACAACCAAGTTAGTGGAATTTTCTGGTTGCAAAGAGTGGCTTAAAACTCGGAAATAAGTCGCATTATCTGCGCAGTCAATTCTGATTATCAAAATGGGAAAATTTGCACGACCAAAAAATTACATGAATTTAGTAATTGAATTGCCTTTTGAGCTACATGACATAAGACACCGTCTTGTTGAAACCACATGTTGTCCATATCCTTATCTTGGAATTTAGGCACAAAAACTGAATTATCATATCGCCATTAATTGCTTTTGTCTGTCCAGTCACATTTTCAAAGAACAACGATCCGGTAATGACTTTAACACAAAACTCGCATTAAGCACTGACACGTGATGGATGTTTTTATTTTCGAACAATCATTCGTGTTATCGACTGATCCCGACGCATTTTTACTGAAAAGTGGTTTGATTACTTCAGCTCAAAATTCGCACCAAACAATGTGTTGTTTGTGAACACATTTGTTTCTTAACAGTCAATTGAATTTCTGACCCTAAATTCGACAATTTCGACATCAAGATGAAGATGAGCGCCGTCACTGAAAATTAAAATTATAAACTTTCATCATTTTTAAAAATTTGTTCAACAATTAAAATGCGACGTTCTTTCGCGTAGCGCTACAATTTTAATATTCCTCAACTGTCAGCTGTCATTTTGTTTATTTTCTCCCGTTATTATCTTATTATATTATTATATTACTTATCGAAAAAATCTTCCAAATTTCCATGCGTGAGTTTTGAGACACCCTTTAGATCAACGAATTTTTATTTCTCTCTAATCATGTACTCTGTTTCTGTGCAAAACCAAAAACGTCTGTCCCAAAGTAATACATTCATGCCCAAGACCCGCTGCAAAAAAAATGTATGTTTATCAATTTGTCACGCTGTCAAGAATGTCAGAGGATTCGCCAAACAAAACCGGCATTTGTACCCCGCAAATGTATTTATTTTTTGCACATTTTTAGTCACGCTTGTGCGGCTAAATGACACTCATTCATTTTGGCGATGTCTCAAATTGAAATACATTCGTGCCATTTATCATTTCTGATAATCCGGCAATGCGCTCAGCCGAAGCCTTTTGTCACATTTTTTCGCGATCGAGTGAATCAAGTCTTTTGCGATTGCATCACCGCGCGCGGTCAGAATTTGTCATTTCACTTTATCACAAGCTTTGCGGTCAGCGGTTTTTGTTTTTTTCGTGCATTTATCTATTCCGGCGATAGCGCACTTGATATCGAACCGACTGATTACGAGAACAATTTTCCAATTCCAAAAAATAAATCAGATTCCAGATAATCCGGCGTTTTTCTTATCGAAAGCTACGATTTTCGAGAATCGTGATTTTTTTTATGGGTCGGCGGCATGGTTGTTTGGGTGGTGAACAAGTGGGACTTCATCTCTGAGCATCTCTGAGTGGTGAGGTAATTACCCACTGCACTCACACTCAGTGCCTAGGCAAGAGAATGCTTTCGTTCCTTTCACTTCCGCTCGGGGAAGAAGAAAAACGAGAAATAGTAACACCCCGTGGGCAATGTCATTGCATTTGTAGCAACGACGAAGAAGAAGAAAAAGTACTAGTGAAAGTACACAACCCTGAGGTACTCCACTTAAGCCCAAATCTTGAATAATTCTCCTCATCATTTGTGCTGTCAAAAAAGGAACAATTCGACAGCTAACAAAACGTAGAGCCATCATCCAATTACAAAGTGTTGCCCACCACGCCGAGTGTGCTGCTGCATATGCAACTCAGGCATGGCCAATCGACGACACCGCCTACTCTTGAACTTTTAATCATCATCTCCTGCAGCTATTTATACACTTCTTTCCTCTGCCTGGACTCTTTGGTGGTGTCAGGACTGGATTTGGTCCCAGAAATTGCAATTCTATCTGCTGGCTTGGTGCCTTTTGTTACGATGACGACGATAGTTTGTCCATCTGTGAGGCGAGCCAGGCGCAGAGTTCAGAGACAGAGACAGAGAAAAGGAAGGGCAACACGATGAAGCACACAAAAACTAAAAGGAAGGCAATCATGAAAAGCTGGTAAATAGAAACACGTTTGGACGTGGCCGAATGCATCGCGTATCGCTTTCTATTCTTCAGTTTGAAATAGTCGGACTTATTTTTGTTTGTCTTCTGTGGCACAGGAGCGGCGCGGAAGAGAAAGGGAGGAGGACACACTCTGCAGCAGCAAACATATTCGCAGTTCTCTCAATCGGGGATTATCCAGCGTACAGTGGCTTCGGATTTAGCATTGGAAAAAGAAAATTAAAGGCTGACGAACCAGCAGCATCAGCAGCGCAATGGTTGGAAAGTTAACTACTTCCAGTTGGCCAACAGGGGAGGGGACTGACAGGAGCCAGAGGGAAACAGTTGAGCACAGAACAACAACCGGATGGATATCATCGGGATGAAAGGCGAATTTAATATGCAATCTCCTTCCTGTTTGTGTGCGCCTGGGATCGGATTGTGGCGCAATGATGTGTTGTGTTGCTGATGCTTGACCGGGATTGGGAATAAGTGCGCTTGGGAGAACGATGTGTCTGGCAAGGGAGTGCACGACGCGCGCTAGTACATTTTTCGCTGTATTTTTGGGGTCGAGCAAATGGGTGAAGATTAATGGGGTTACTGGACGGCAAACTATTTATCCTAAGTGGGCTTACATGGACGAGCTTTATTGAGTATCATTCTTAATCTCATTTTAGTCCAATTCGTCTGGCAACGAATAAATAGTTTTAAGTCCCAGACAAAAGAGAGAGCAGGAGGTTGGTGCTGTGTTTTTAAAAGGTCTTCAGAGCTTAAACTGTGCACACGTGGCACAAATTCGTTCATTTTGATTGAGCATACCGCTCATGGCTCGAGACTAAATACCTATTTGAATGGAAAACTGGAGCAAGATAATTGTAAGGAACAAAAAGTACTACTACTACTCGCTCTGATGAGAATTTTAATGGAAGCCGACAAGGCTGTGAGCTAGGTCCTATAGTTTTTTTTTCCAAAGAAAATTCAAGTTATCTTCGTTTTCTTCTTAATGTTGCTTGGAGTTGCTACAACAGCGGTTTTTTTAATAATTCATTATGGCTGATTAAACCGTGCAGTCCTTTCGTAGGTGACCCTTCATTACCGTCAAATATTCAAACAGATGCGGCAGTATTATTCATTCTTCACGAGGAGGAGGAAATTGACTGGTTTGACTCAACTGGTACTAAAAGGTGTCACTATCCGCTTTTCCGATGAAGCTAAATATCTGGATGTCATTCTAGATAGGAAGCTTCTATGGATAAAAACACATCCAAACGAAAATTGCAATTGAAAAAAATGTCAGTTTTCTGGCAGTGTAAGGGAATTTTCAGCAAATCCTGGGGTCTATCACCAAAATGATCCGCTTGGATATACACAGCTATGATTAGGCCCCTTCTCTCCTATGCATCGGTCGTTTGGTGGAATAAGCTCTCGCGTAAATACGTAACTACTGCTTTCACCAAGCTGCAAAGAACGGTCTGTCTCGGTTGCTTAGGGGCCTTCCCTAGTACGCCTGGTGCTGCTCTTGATGCACTGCTGAATCTCCCTTCCCCCAAGGGTATCCAAATCATGGGGTGTACTCTCAAGGCCATCTTTCATTTAAAAAGAAGTGGTTTTTGGAACAACTCGCGCTGGAGTTTCGATAACCTTGCGCATCGCATTTCCTTTGACCCCAGTCTTATGGATATGCCGTCTGACGCACAGACACTAGTACTCCAGCTGCGACGAACATACAAAATCGATTTTCCCTGCACTCAGGACTGGCTCTGACCAGAATCTGAGCCAGGAAAGGAATGTAGTCGAATCTTCACGGACGGCTCCAAGACTAATGAAGGGTCTGGTGCTGGGGCCTTCGTGGAGGGCGACAACTTTAGACTGCACAACTCGTTAGGTAAATTTGCTTCGGTTTTCCAAGCGGAACCCTATGCGATCCTAATGGCTACGAGCTGTATTGTGAAGAATCCGTGGAAGATGCGAAGTATTTGCGTCTGTAGCGACAGCCAAGCTGTGCTTAAGGCCTTGCTGAACCCTTTAACCACTTCCAGGATAGTTCCGGAATGCAAGTCCTCTCTGAATTTGATCGGTAGCTTGAGTTCGCTAAGACTTGTCAGGCTCCCGGGGCACCACGGATCACGGGAAATAAGATCGCCGATGAACTTGTTAGGTGAGGATCAGATGAGGCATTCTCAGGACCTGAACCTACGTTGGGACTGCCTGCGTCCTTGGTTAGGGCTTGCATCGAGGTTTGGACTTCTCGAGAGCACAAACGCAGGTGGCATGAGTCTCCAGGATGTACACAGACCAAGCGCATGCTCCCCAACGTCTGTAAGAAATCCGCGGCTTTCTTGTTATCTCTTAACAGAAAAGATTGCAGACAACTTATTGACGTACTAACGAGGCACTACACCTTCGCCAAACACCTTAGTGTGCTTGACCTAAGCGATGAAACCCTCTGCGACGCCTGTGGAGAAGACGATGACACTGCAGAGCATTTGCCTCTCCAATCAGCACGATCTCTCGCCAGCTGTCTCCAGTTTCGCACAACAAGCCGGCCAAGGTCCCCCTCGACTTGTGTTCGCCACCTTGTACGTGGACGTCCTCTGTTGCATTGCCCCACAGGCTAAGAGCACAGTCTAGAAAGCACCCATAATTTGTTGACAACGAATCGTTAGTTAAATCCCATCTCAAATGAACAATCTTTAGACTTTCAACGATTTTTTCTGTAACCTTTTACTCTAAACAACCGCATTTCTTGGCACGGGGCGTGTGGGAACGTTGATATGTGGTTAAAGAACTTTCTTGTTACTTACCGTTATTGTTCTCTGTTTTTTTTATTAGACGAACAATTAAGGAGCAACGTCAAATTCTGCTCCGCTTCACAAAAACCTCACTCCAAATGATCAAATTGACAGCTCAAACAACTCAGTGTGTCACTTGTCAAACTTTGTAAGACCCAACTTCTTGCATCTCCTCAAAGCACCATTATTCATTGAAACCTCATTGAATTAGAAGTTCTCTTAACGCTCTTCCAACTCGAACTGTCAGATAAAGCGATCTGTCAGAAATTTGAAATGAATGCCTCATTTCTTGATTGCCATACTGTGCGTGTCATCACAATTACTGAACCGCTCCATTTGTCTGTGCACCAATCCAGCCGCATTCAGTGGCACATCAATGTCATCTGCATGAAGCGTAAAATAGCGCACCCAAGCGGATTTTTCATGAAAATTACTTCTCTCTCATTCGTTGTTTTTTTGTTCACCTCGATAGTTTCCTTCGTCCATGGAACATTTCTCTTAAGCCTTCGCTGTGCATCTCCACTGATGGTGGCGTTCGGCTTCATTAGACAGCAATGCTGACCATTAACCCAAGATGAAGCGCGCACCACGCTCAGATGCAGATCCGACGATCAAAGAAGAGAGCCTTAGAAAGAGGGAATAGCGTGTGTTTTTTTTAATTGCCTTCCATTAGTCGTTACACTCATCTCTGTTTCGTATTCTCGCGGTGCATTCATCCAATTCACAAGAAAACAGACAAACGAACGACAATCATCGTCCCATTTGACAGTGAATGTCTAAGTCGAAGATTCGTCCACAAAACCAGACACTCATTGAGGGGGGGTTTATTCAGTTTGAGTTTATTAAATGGACCCGGGTCTGGCGGTGTCATGTCCGCCCAGAGAGTGCCATTAAAAGTGTCGTTACTCAAAATTCGTGTTTTATTGTTCCTTGTAAGTGAGTCTAGGTTGGGCCCTCCTCTTCGCTGTCATTTTTTCCAGTCACTCTCTCGGTCGGTTTTGATGGTTTATAATCTTTCTCCTGCTGCGGCCTTTCAAGATTGATTCATACCGTGTATCTGATTAATGAGGAAATAAACGGCAAATCAGATAGTGGAACGGTACATCAGGCGAAGACGAAAAAGAGCCTCATCAGCATGAGATGGAAATGTATTATCCTCCATTAGGCTTGGGTTCGATTCTAACCGCGCCGGAGTAGGACGATGATGATGACTGCGCGGGGACGGGGTCGTTAAAAAGGTTATAAGTCTAGTGGGAGAGAAGGTGTTTGTGATTTGAGTCTTGATTGAAGTCTGGAGAGAGTCAAAATCACGATTTACAAATTAAAAGCGAGGTGCCGTTGGCTGGATGTTGGCGGCGGTGGTGGTGGGAGGAGCGCACCACGTGTGAAGGTGTAAAAACGGAAACATTAAACATTCACTTGACATTCCAGCACCATTCGTCTGGTGTTGATTTTCTCTGTTTTTTAAGACTCGTAACAGGTCAGTAATTGCCCCCGGGCTTGACAGGGAAGATGCTACGTGGGGAAATACAGTTTTCTGTGAATGAGTGGCGAGAGGTCAGTGGTTTTCTTTTATTGCTTCAACCTTTTCAGAGATTGTCTTCAAAGAGTTTCACTGGCGAAGGATTAAGTCGTGACGTACTTCGAGTTATGTATTCACAGAACGCCTGAGAGCTTCTGTTGCTGGTCGTAAAACTAAATGTCGTTTTGTGTCTTTCATTGATGAACACATCCCAATTGTCAATTAGGCCTCAGCACGTATGTGCGTTGCATAACATCAAACTCCAATCTCAAGTGACAATGAAATGTAACACCACGGAATATTTCACATGGACTTGATCAGAATTGTGTTTATGCCAAAATCTGGACTGACTTGTGGTTTGATCAGAACAAAGAATTGACAACATTCAGCCTTGTCACACATTTCTCGTTCGGTGTGGTTATGACTAATGAGAAACCCGAAGACCTTGGCAGTCGACAACTAACTTGCAGAACTAATCTCAGTAATTACGGCTGCTGACATTATCAACACGAGCAAATCATTTGCTTTACTTTTTCTGTTATGCTAAAATTGCTGCTTAATGATGACAGTGACAAATGTGATCTAGGCGGTTAATATGTCAATCTCCGTGGAATAAGGTGCAGTTCTATAGCCGTTGGGGCAGTTCTATGGCTCGTGGTGTATTTGGAAGATCAAGAATTTCTTCAAGGGTAATGTTGTCTTCTTCGTTCCTTCGTATTCTCATTCAAACTCGCCTTCCATCACTTTTGTTTTTCTTTTTATGGCTGTACACGATTTTCATTCTAAAAACTTTGTTGTCTTCTACCTACAAACGTTTAGAAAATTTTTCCTGACTCAAAGTCTGTTAATTGTTTGCAACACAGTCATTGAAATAAGTTTCGAACAAAAACAAAACAAAAAGGGAAGACGAGAGGGATTTACCTAGATTTTCAGAACTCCTCATCGTCAAAAAGACTGTTGTTTAGTCGTGACTATTAAAAATAGCATGTCTAAACACATACAGTGCTCGACAAAAGTCTACGTACGACTAATAATCCTATCCTTAAGGTTCTTGTGTGCAGATGTATCATAACGTTATAGTCCCGTATTTGCATTTTACATCTGTACTACACTCCAGGCTTTAGAATAAATTGTGTTCAGTTGTAGTTTGGTCAGCTTCAGAAAGATTTTTATTGCAATGATGGCTCCTCGAAAAGAAATTTCGGTCAATATTCGATAATTGGTCATAACTTACAGAAAAGATAATAAGTCATTTGGTGAAATATTAGAACTTTTGAATTTAAGTAAGTTAACAGTTCAGAGTGTATTCAATGATTTTAAAAACAATGGTAGTGTTGAAAATAAATCACGCTGTGGTCGTTCAAAGAAACTTAATCGGAGACATATCAGTTTCATCATAAAATAAGTTAAGCAAAATCCGAAAGTGAATGCCACAAGATTGTGCAAAGAACTGGCAATAAGATCAGATACAATTGTACATCCATGAACAATTAAAAACACTTTGAATAGTAATGGCTTTCACAACAGAATTTCACGTAAAAGACCCGCTAATAAGTGAAAAAACCCGAAAACTTCGCATGCAATCTCACCAGCAACATATTAATAAGGGAATTGATTTCTAGAAGCGAATTTTGTTAACAGATGAATCATAAAACATATAATATATGTGTAAGTGACGGGAGAGCCAAAGTTTTGAGAAAAGCTGGTATAGCAATGAACCCCAAAAATTGTGTTTCTACTGTAAAGCATGTTGGGGGCAGCGTGATGGTTTGGGGTGCTATCGCTGCTTCTGAAGTAGGAAACTTAATATTTATTGACGGTAATATGGATCGTTATGAATATAAAAGTATTTTGGGACAAAATTCGAAAGCATCCGTCGATAAACTTGGTTACAGCTGGATTTTCCAGCAATATTACGATCTCAAGCATAACATCAAAATTGTCAAGGTATGGCTACTTTATTATGCCCCCGACAGATGTACACTCCGCCCCAAAGCACGTATATAAACATCATTGAACAAATGTGGGAGATTTTGGAACGCAAACTCAGACAGTATGCTGTAACTAGTGCTTCAGTGCTGAAAGAGAAGCTTAAAGAATGGCAATGTCTAACATCTACGGAATCGGAAAACTTAGTTGCTTCACTGCCCAGACGACTGCAGGTAGTTCTTGATGCCCGCGAAGTGCCAACCAAATAAAAAATTCAAGTATTATAATAGTTAAATGCAATGAATTAAAGCGATTTCTTTTAGTTAATATGCCGTATGTAGACTTTTGTCAATACTTTTTATGATTTTTTGTAAATAAATTTCTTGGTATTTATCAAATTGGGTTATTTTAAGGGGCTATACTAATAAAAAAAACAATTTAAAACAAAACTGCATCATTAGATTTCTTCATTACGGTTTTGGACTCGTAAGGCTGCAACAATAGGGGTCGTACGTAGACTTTTGTCGAGCACTGTACGTTTTGTTTCTTAAAAACTCTTCAGTTTGTATTCAAATTTCAACACTAATGCCTTATTATTCCTTGTTTAAAATCAAATAAACTAATTCTTCTTTTACTTTCTTTTCAGGTACGTACGTCATCAGTTGACCAAATTTATAAGCAATTAAATTTCGCAATTCAGTAAGTAAGAAAGTCTCTGTAATGTGGAACAATACAAAAAAGCTTAAGTAGACTTAAATTGAAATCTAAATACAGGTTGGGACATCTAGTGTTTTTTTTTTAAATCATAAGTTATTTTGACACTGACAGCTATTTTCCGCTCGAAATCTTGACAGAAAGTCAGCCACCTCTGCGGAAATGAGTCGCTTTTAGGCTTGAACAACGTTGGGAAATATTGAAAACTTATTTCCAAAGTGAGTGCTGTGTAGCCCAAACAGTGCGTTTTTTCGGTCCCTATTTCAAGTATAGTTTGACCCATGTTATTCTTAAGTGTCTAAATCGTCTCTGGATTATTCTCATAGCAACGATCTTCGACGATATCCCACAGAAAAAACTCCAACGGCGTAAAATCGCAGTTCAGTGACGGCTACGTAAAATCATAGCGCAACATCTTGATGGATTCAAAGCAAGTCAAAATCCTCGATTTCTGGTCGTAAAAAACTGTATTTATGATTCAGTAGTGATCTCCATTGAACACACTCTTCATTGACCACAATATTTCTAGCGCGACTGATATTCAGTTGCTGACATCTTTGGCGCATTATTACTATAATAATAATAATAATGGCGGCGCTACAGTCCGAGGTGGATGTGGGCCTAGCTTCTCAGCAACCACTGGTGTTGTGCGTGCTATTGTTCTCTCACGAGTGGATGGGACCTACAGTTTAATGCTGACTCCGAACGGCGACACTGAGAAGCTTTTTCTAGACAGATATACTCTCTGAGCATTTTCAGTGACTCGAAAGAGGTGGAGTCGTGAAAAAATGTTTGGTGTTTTTTCTGGAATCGGACCGACAACATCGAGCGTAGAAGTCGACGCACCTACCCTTTACGCCATGGCGCCCACACGGCGCATTATTACTGCATGAACCAAATGAGCACATAAGAACTGTCAGTGTCAAAATAACATATGATCCAAAAAGAAACAAACAAATGATCCTTTTTTGTTTCTAAGAACGCAAGCAAGCCTTGTTACTGTTCTCAGTGACAACTCTCCTAGATCAATGATGTCCTTCAATTTAGATGTCATTTAGGAGCCGATTCTGAATGTTCAACCCAATTTTTGACGATTCAACTGTCGTTCGCTCATTATGTCCTCCTGATCACACTAAGCCCTGCACTGCTTCAGTCCTCTAGTCATCCTCAAACATGACCTAATCTTTGTCTTCTCACGTCAAATTTTGGATGCGGTTTAGACTCAAAACTGGTCCATTGTACTGCCACGTAGCAAACTACTCCAATGCCGTTAATTTGATCCCAACGGCAAATGGTGACTGGACCAGATCGATTTCACTGGGATTCGAACCTGGGACCCGTCTAATTTGAGGCAGGCACTTGACCAACTGCGCCATCCAGTTGTTTTGGATGCGATTGCTTAAGAATGTGAACGAACCTTTGGAGATGATGAAAATCTAACAGAAAATGTGCCACACTGCTGTCACGTTTGAGTTCAGAGGTGATTGCTTCCAGTTTTTCGTTCAAGGAGAGATGTAAGTCAAGTCAGAGCCCTTTCCACGTTCAGTGTTGCATGTGACCTCTTACTTGACAATTTACGAGATTTCACAACCAGAAGCGGAGACCTTTTCAAATGGATAATGTCAACCGGTGCCTTTGCCGTTTTCCCTTCAAAGATGAATGCATGTCATCTCCCCTTTGCGTTTACATCGGTGGCAGAGTTCAGAGCTACAAAAACAAACTGTTACACTTGACAACTTTAATTTAGTTGTCTTCAATACAAGACACCACTTAACTTTAGTGAATCCAACCTCTCCATTAGTTGGGCAACATAATTACCCACTTGTTGACTGTTAATGTAAGCAATTCATGCGATGTCATAAATTCTTCACATTCAATTAATCTCCAGCAATTAGTGTACACAATTGCACTTGACAATCATCAATGCAACCTCCTGGCGGTGGTCTTCATCGGCGAGCTCCTGGTGGTGGTCTTTATTCGCGAGCTCTTGCCCGGTGGTCTCTGACGATTTTTGATTGATTTGCGTTTCTCATTTCACTTCATGCAACAAGAAACTCCGTTGTCGCCGTCGACGTCTCGAATTCAAACGATGGACGCGGTCTTCTATCGGTCCCTAGAGACACACACACAAAGACATCGTATCCTTCTTTCATAATCAGCAGCAAACGGCTTTGACATCTATTCGATGCCTTATTGCCACAATTGTCACTGAACGACTGACAAAGGGGTGACCCGTCATCTCTGCTCGAATGTGTAATTGCGCATTTCATCTGTCAACTGTGTCAATGACAGCGGAAAAAGAGAAAGAAATTTGAATACGAATGTGAAAGGAAGGAAAAGGTGAATTAATATTCCGGGTACACAATGTGATCCTCTCCTGTACGTGGGGTCAAACAAAAGTTCTTTCACTTGGCCGAACAGTGGAGACACAACAAAAAGAAGAAGAATTCAAACTTTTAGACAGTTCTCATCCTAGTTACTGAATCCCTATGCAAATGAGCGATTTATTCCGAGTAAGGAGGCCTGCTGCTGACGCATAACAGCACACGGCCTAGCGACAGTGACGGCCGCAACATAGAATCGATTGTGAATCATAACCAATTTACATTTAAAGTGTCTTTTGCTTTGTCACAGCCACTCAATTATTGAAAATTGTAATTCCGTGTAGAATTACAATCCTCCTTTGCTCATCGAACGAGGAGTCGTGAGCGGTGTCTTGATTAGATTGTTGGATACGCTCCACTCGCGGCGGCGGCGGGTACATATTCGAAATTTCGAATGCAAGTGGAAAATTAAATAATTTCGCCTTGGGAACAACACATCCGTTTGGGAGGAAGCCGTGCCGCTCTCGATGGTTCGACACTTGTGTCGTTTGAGTTTAACCAAGTAACCGATGTGCAGGTTAGTGACAGCTGTGCGGTGTGTTGTGCCTCGTTTTGCTTCGTGTAACGGTGTACACTGTCCACACTTCCGGCGTGTGGTAGATTGAAAATGTTCTCGAGTGTCGTGATTCATTAGAATTTTTTGAGCACTGGGAAGTTGTGATGTTCGCGTGCGAGAGCACGGTCTGCGCTTGGGTATGCACGCGTTTGCCGCCTAGGAGAGGCAACAGGTCAGTCACCTTGATTTTGAAAAAAAAAAAAAAAAAAAAACAACAGCCACTTGTATGAAATTGTGTGCCAAAACTGCTAGCATTCATAAAGTTGTTGATGCCGGCGACCACGCATAGCCACAACAACAACACGAAAACAAGAAAGCACAACCCAGAGAGGCAGCCAGCCAGCCATTAGGAGAGACCGGTTCTGCCGATTCGATCCACTTCAGGTGGGATTTTGCACAAGAGAACGAGATAGCAGCTGGCTTCGTGGAAAACAAAGCGCGTGCTAAGAGATTCATTTTACTGCGCCGCATACGACCGACGTTTACGAGTTTTTTTTTGTGTTCAGTCGAAACTCGACTTGACAAGAGAGAGCCCCCCCTTGATGTCTAATTAAAATTATTTCGAGATAATTCATGGAAAGACGAGAAGAGTATTAGAATTGAATTGGAATTCGTATGCGGGGATGGATAAGTGTTATTGTCTCGGGCGCTCTCGAGCGCCCTCTCTAGTGTGTACGAATGTGGAATCAAAACTGAAAGGTTAAGTATGCTAATTAGGGGTTATAAATAGACTCTTTTTTTTCATAAATTTTGAAGCGAGCGGACAAAGGAATTCTGTGGCTCATTGAGAGAATCGAAAAGCTCGGCAAAAACATGTGCCATTCACACTGCATAATTTTTAGGTTTTGATGTTTTACCGTTCAGGTTGCCAAACTTGTTGCGTTTTTTTTTCGTGCTTAATTTTGTTCCGTTCCACTGTGTGTGATGGTGAATGGGTTAAACTGTCAACTGTGTATCGAACTTTGGACCTGTGACTGGGCTATGAATTTAGCAAATTCGCAGTAAGAATCTAAATATTTAACGAATGTGTCACACTTTTAATGGGAACTCTAATTAGCGAGTGAATTTATTCAAACTGTAGTCCACGTTCGCGAACGCACATAATTGGGATGTGTCCAAGGTGTGAAGCGTTCTCGAAATAGCTGGTGTGGTTAGTCATTTGCGTTGTGGAATGTTCTGTCGCCGTGAGTTTAAAGATCGAAAATCGTCATCGATTCGGTTGAATTACGTTTTTTGGCAATTGCGTGCCACTTAGTTGGCGATTCTCTAGAATGAATGTAGAACTTCATTGTTCTGGGAAAAGAACTGAAGTGGATATCTAGCGTTCTTGGAAAGGTTTTTTGAAGAGTCATTTACAAGATTTCCTGTGCTGACGAGTGGAGTATCCCTCAGTAAATAATAGAATACGTCGCGTGCGTGGCATTTAATCGCACAAAAACTACATTTCCAAGGAATCAAGTGTCAAAACTGAGTAAAAGTAGAAAATTCACTTACTTCTAACCGTTGTGATGGACTCCAACTGTGGATAACATCTGTTTTCTCCCCCTCTCTCTCTCTCTTATACTAGCTGTCATAATTTTGACAGAACGCAACAGGTTTCATGGGCTGGGGGCCTATGAGCTGTCATTATTTTGACAGAACGCAGCGGACTTGGGCCTATGAGCTGTCATTATTTTCACAGAACGCAACGGACTTGGGCCTTTGAGCTGTCATTATTGTGACAGAACGCAACGGACTTCATGGCCTGTGGCCTATGAGCTGTCATTATTTTGATAGAAAGCAACAGAATTCATGGGTTGGTACTTATGAGCTGTCATTATTTGACAGAAGGCAACGGACTTCATGGCCTGTGGCCTATGAGCTGTCATTATTATGACAGAACGCAGCGGACTTGGGCCTATGATCTGTCATTATTTTGACAACGCAACGGACTTCATGGGCTGGTGCTTATGAGCTGTCATTATTTTGATAGAACGAAACAGACTTCATGGATTGGGGCCTCTGAGCTGTCATAATTTTGACAGAACGCAATGGACTTCATTGATAAGGGCCTCTGAGCTGTCATTACTTTGACAGAACGCAATCCACCTCAATCGTGGACGTCCTCTGTTGCGTTGTCCCACAGGCTCCAAGTTAAAGATCCTTCATTGAATCATGCCGTTTTCAGCCACCTTCACCTTGTTCATGACTCGCACTTTTAGCAATAAAACATCCCTAATCTTTATTAAGTGCGACAAACACAACCTTTTCTTTATGTGGCGTCTCGATTCAGTTTTGCACTCGGGCTTAAGTCAACACTTTAATCTTGGAGAGATATCTACTCTCCAGTGTCACACGCCATGTTGGGTGGGGTTCGCGTCTATTTTCGTGCGTGATCATAGTCGGATTCGAAGATATGGTACCACGATGGGGCACCGCACTAAGTCTTATCTAATTTTTGTTGAAAAGCAAATAAATAAATTGCTATTCCTACCGATGATGTCACCAGAGTTAAATGCGCCTGCAATTAACTGTTATGCCATTTCTTGACATTCAAATACCACAGTTGCCGCTTTTAGTCTCCACATATTGAACGCGGAATTGCCCACTTGTTTTGCGACGTCGTTTTTCGAATCGATAAATTTTATCATCAGTGGCGCTAATCTCGAAAATGACGGTATCTCTTCGAAAGGACAAAAGAAATGAGTCAGGACAGAGTTTTTCGTTTTTTTTAACAGTTTATTTTAGTGACAGTGGAAAAAGCGAAAAACATGCACGTTGGAAAAAAGCGAATGTCCAAAAATTTAAGTCGCAAAATATTTCCCATTCAAAATAGCCTATAAAGCAAAAATTTAGCGTGGGAATTTTCAGAATACCCTGTTCACGCGCTGAAATCTGAATTCTGTAGATGTGGAGATGAAAAGTCTCCACTAGTTTAGCTCGTGAAATGTGCGGCTCATTAATTCATTTTTGACAGTAGGAATTTTGTTTCTTTGAATTTTCATTTTAGGAAAATTGATAATGTAAAAAAAAAATTAAATGGAATCATCTTTACGACTGATAGACAATAATAAAAGACTAAAGTGAGTAAGACATTCGCAACAGTTACGGGCAAAATAATAGCTTTTTAGATATTATTCCAAAATTAGAATTTTTTAAAACTACACGAAAGTGATTTAATTTTATTATTCTTAATATGAACACAATGAAATATTCATTATAAAATCAAATGTATGTAATTCATCGTCAATTTTTATAAAAAGGACGAAAGAATACAAAGTGTAAAGGGGACAAAATAAGACTATCAAGACAAAATTATAGAAAATTACAGAAAATTTCAGAATTTATTTGATATTTTGTGGAGTATCCTTTATTTTTCACCAACAGTCGAGCTATCCTCGGTAAACACTCGACCATTGCAAAACAAGCGTGGACGCCGTGGTGTAGTGGGTAGGTGTGTCGACTCCTACGCTCGAGGTCGTCGATTCGAATCTCGAAACAAATATCAAACATTTTTTCACGGCTCCACCTCTTTCGAGTCACTGACAATGCTCAAAGAGTATAACTGTCTAGAAAAAGCTTCTAAATCTCGCCGTTCGGAGTCGGCATTAAAGTGTAGGTCCCCTCCACTCGTGGGAGAACAATATCACGTACAACACGAGTGGTTGCTGAGAAGCTAGCCCCAGGTCCACCTCGGACTGTAGCGCCGCCATTTTCATTATTATTATAATTGAAGCCTTCAATAAACAAACAGAGAAGACATTTTGAAGCATTTAAATTTTCAAATTCGTTTCTCCCTTTCTCGCAAGATTCCCTTCTCTTCATGTCATTGCGGTATTGGAATGCCAAGAATTCCACAAACTTTGCTTTTCGCGCACAAGTTCAATGACTTCATCCACAACCCACGAGCGACGCGCTAAATCGATTTAAAATATTTTTCTAATAAATTTGCAACTGCCCCTCGCTAATATTTTAGTTGCTCAATGTTTGTGGGAAAATCGCTTCGCCATTAACATCCCCATACAGCGATTCGCATCATGTCGTGCGGCGCAAATTCGCTTAGCTATAAGATTAAATAGTAACGTAATAGCGTGGTTCTCAAACATTCACAGATTTGTGAGTCTAGACGCCTGTAAAATCTTCAAAATATTGTCCGATTTGACTTAAATGATTCTCAAATGTTTCTTGATTTGAATTGAATTGATTTGTATCAATGAGAGACTTGGGTCTATTGAGGAATTCAATTTATTCCAGAACTTTTGCTTTTTTTTCGGAGGTTTTTTGAAATTCTACTGGAGCACTCAGATTCAAAACTGGTCCATTGTACTGCCAGTTAGCAACCTACTCCAGTGCCGTTAATTTGATCCCAAACGACAACTGACTGGACCAGATTCGATCTAACTGGGATTCGAACCTGGGACCCCTCGAACTTGGGGCAGGCACTTAACCAACTGCGCCATCCACTCGTGTTAGTTTTGTTACTGTGAACATAATTTTTTTTCAAAACACTACACCTAATCTCACTTAAATTTCTCCAGTTATGGATGATGCCTTAACGCATTGCGGAAGTTCCTATTGCACCACAGTATATTCATCTTGGTGACTGAGGTGGACCACTAAGACCAATTTATTTTTGTCCAACGCATTTCACAGGACTCGCGTCGTTAAAAAAATGTCCAGATTTACACAGAGTCTATTGGCTTTCTCCAATTGGCTCTAACTAACGGTCAAACCAGTTTAGGGTGTACGCTCTTGCGCCAAGCTCTAATAATAATAATGCCGGCGCTACAGTCCGAGGTGGACCTGAGCCTAGCTTCTCCGCAACCACTCCTGTTGTGCATGCTATTGTTCTCTCACGAGTGGAGGGGACCTACAGTTTAATGCCGACTCCGAACGGCGAGATTGAGAAGCTTTTTCTAGGCAGTTTTACTCTTTGATCATTGTCAGTGACTCGAAAGAGGTGGAGCCGTGAAAAAATGTCTGGTGTTTTTTTTCGGTTTTCGAACCGACAACATCGAGCGTAGGAGTCAGCGCACCTGCCCACTACGCCACGTGCGCCAAGCTCTAGCTTGTATTCATTAAGGTCTTATGTTTCATGCTAGCACAGCACAGTATTTCGGGTTGCGTCGTTGCTTGTGTTTGAAGTTAAACGTCACTCAAAGGAAACACCGACGCAGTATTGTGTTTCAGACAGTGGTGTCAAGTCGCATGATCGCAGCGACCAATTGATGAACGTTCGCGGTAAAAACTTCGAGCGTTGCGAGGCTTCTACTGTATCGCATTATTGTTAAAACCAAAGCTCTGATACATCGATTATGTCGACCTCTGGCCGCAGAGTCGATTAACAACGCTCTATACCTGAGACCATTGACGGTAACCGTGTTTCCTTCCTAATTTCGGAAGAAATAAGGTCCGATGTTGCCGCCTTGCCATAAACAGCACCAAACAGTCAATTTTTGTGGATGCATTGATGCTTGGTCGAACACTTATGGATTGTGATAGCTCGAAAAATGACATTTTGCTTGTTTTTGCTGAGCCAAAAATGGGCCTCGTCCGCGTCCGAAAAGATGACTTTTCCACCAAAATCTGGGTCTCCGGCCAACATTTTCAACGTCTAACTAGTGAACTTACGGCGTCGTCTTGAGTTGGAAGTTAAACGTCACTCGACGCTAGCACCAACGCATTATTGTAATTCAGACATAACTATCAACACAATGGGCCTGCGTTTGCCTTACTGAAACCGTTAGTCTACAGCCAGCCACCGTAAGCGTATGTCTCTCAGTTAGATGAACTTCCTAAAATTGACTCGTCCGCTCTTGATTCAATTAAAAGTTGGAATTGAGTAGGGAAAGCAATTCAATTCCCATCTATCTCGTATTCCATTAAAATCTCAAACACTCATTCGCTTAAAAAAGCCCGATCCATTTACAGATTTGAAGTGATTATTTGAATCTTATTTCCTCGCCAGGGGTCCTCCACAATTGCGATATCACTCAGACTTCCTTGCTCTTCGCTGTTCATCGCCAACAATCGAACCAAAATCTCATTAACTCTCCCCATCACCGAAATATCATAAAAAAAAAACAACAAAATTTACCATTAACCCGCTTCGAATCAGATACCAGTGTACTTCTGACGCGTACTGCCTAAGCACACAACAACATAAAGCGTCGTTGACCTTATCCCAGAGTAGTCTTCTCGTCCAAGAAGGCGGCGATTGTGATTAAAGGCGGCGCTGCGCTTCATTGTTCAATAACTGTATATATCAAAAGCAATTATCTACAACATTGAACTGTTTAGTTGGATTCGTACGGACGTACATATCTCTCCACCCAGGAACGCGGAGTGTTTGCCGGGCACAAACAAAATGTCAAACATCTCTCATTGCCCACCGAGTCCCCTCGTAAAATCCGCCTTATACCAATAGTTGTTCAATTTATTGACTTCCAAGCAATTATAGTCCATTAACCCGTCTCTCATCGCAGCACACTCATGCAGACGGCAGGCAGATAGTGTGGGGTGGTCGACTACAACGACGACGACGACGACGACGACGACGAGGAGGAGGAGGAGGAGTGTGTGTACTTCAATGAAAGTAAAAGTATCTCAAAACAAATGCGTTCTTCATCAACAATAGCCGGCAGGGGGTTGTCTCTCGTCCCCAATCACAAGAGACGATTCGAAAATAAAACTCTCTGCGCTGAGTGAAGCCGAAAGAAATTGCAGTTAGCGGGACAGGAATCTGTGCCAGAGACAGTGCATCGTGTTGCCAAATTATTTGCGCACTAACACGCCACTCCTCCGTTGGGCTCCGATGCGGAAGTGCGCATAGCTCGCGGCTGGTTACGTCCAAACGGCGCAAAACATCTCCCATTTAAATATAATTCTCGTTTTAAAAATAAGTCAAGAAAATGCATTTCTGAGTGTAATCAGCAGATTGATACGTGCTCGCGGGATGGAATAAATTTTTCCATCCAACACTCGTAGGTGGCGACTCGTAGATTGGCGAGTGTCATTGCTGCGCCCCTTCTAGACGCGTCGCCTGAAGATAACCACCATCGCCGCCGCGCCATTGGCTCCCATCCCTTGTGCACCCGAGATGGCAGACAGAGGGGGAGAGTATGCAATTTGCAATTCTTATCAGGGACTGTTCTGAAATCCGTGATGAAATTCAAGACGTGCTTCGTTCAGAGACGCGCTCTGCTGCTGTTTCATCGTCGACGCGGGTGACGGGTGAGCACGGTACAGCGCTGTTAGCCACCACTGCTGGCACCTATTGAATTTCGATCGACATTTTATTCCCATCAGAAGATTCAGAACTGCTTTCGAATTCCCACCACATCATCATCGCAGATTTGTTGTGTTTTTCGTCTGCTCTTCGACGATTGCGATCTTTTGTGTTGTGCTGTGTTGGCGGCGGCGTATCTCTTGGAGATTTCACAATTAATCAGAATCGGTTTGGTTTTTAATTCATTCCTGCATGTTTTAGATACAATTCTGTTTAGCATTTTCACGCGATCGTCGTGAATGGACTCGAGGAAGAATATTTTTTCTTTATTGCCCCTCTCGAGTGTGTGGTGTGGCGATGGGTGGCATTCTGCTTTGATACACATGTTGACGATAAACTTATAAAAATAGATAAAATGTGTGTACTTCTCTGGCTTGTGATGGGGGGTTGTGCTCCTCTCTCTCTGCTCTGTGTCTGGTTTTGTTAAGCGCGATAGGCGTGAAACTACGCACTACTTGAGCGGTGGCGGTGGACACGCGATTTGTATTTCAGCGATACATCTGTCAGTATCTGTTTCAGTTGAGTGGAAAAAACAGTCTTTGCTGCTGCTGATAAGCCTGCTAAATTTGTTTTAAGTGTTTGTTTACGAATTTGCTTTGAGAAAAGTACATTTTTACTGATGCGTAACTTGAGTGGACTGAGTGTTTGCGCAAAAAGAAACTCGATATTTTATGGTAAATAATTGTGTGCCCGTCTCGATGTGAAGTCTCGATAATTAATTCAGTTCGGTACATGTCTAATGAAAGCTTGGACTGTTTTCAGTTCAGGGTTAGATTCGGTGAATAAATTTTTTTTCGGTCAGAAGATATCGTAAACTCCTTTGGGAGATGACTAGTCTGTGTCTATTCAAAGAAGCTCTAGTAACCCAGAATTTGATGAGGGGGAAAAATCAAGGCCATTGACTGCGTGCTAGTCTGGGGGGACTTTCAGAAAGAGAATGTTCAAAAATAGACCGTATTCTTGAACCTATTTTGAACTCGAATTCACTTAAACTGTGTTCTATTGACTACGTATAGCTTCTGTTGTTCGACGAGGCTTTAGAGGAGATCATCAGTTTTCCGGCAATAAATGCATCAATCATATCAAAGGGTGAACTTAAAGTGCAGCACATGTCATAGCTGCTGAGAAGCTAGGCCCAGGTCCACCTCGGACTATAGTGCTGCCATTATTAATAATATTACAAGTCCTCAATCGATTTTTCGATATTTGACCTCACGTTGAAACAACAACATCCTTGTCTTGCACAAATTGTTCACAGTCCATCTCGGATTTTCTTAGTCGAATAGGTATTTCTGGATACGAAAAAAAAAATCGAATTCAATAATAGTGATGGTGCTGAGTGGACTTGGACCTTGCGTCTACAGCAACCACGCATATTGTGCGTGCTATTGTTCTCACACGCGCAAAAGTCGTGCGAAAATTTATCAGAGTCCATTTCTTTGATCGAATTAACGGTCTTTTCGAATACAGAACAATTTAGTTTCCATTAAAATGCCATATTAAGACTGCAGTTCAGTTATGTTGATATGAGTCTCTTCAAACCCGGAAATTGTTTTTTTTTTGATTCGGACTAACTGAGTGAGTGCGCACGTTTTTAATAAAAATGCTTCGAAAACCTGTGCAGCAATACAGCATGCATTGATGCATGCAGGTATCACAATTTCGAAGAGACTGGTTTAAACTAACAGCTATTTGCAACGCAAATCTCAGATTTATTTATTGAACTTTCTTTCATCTATCTTCACACCGAGTTTCGTAGCGTTTCGATTGCTCGAAACATGTCTGGTATTCGATTGCCGAAATAACCTTGAGGATGTCTGTCAAAGTCTTCTGAATAGTAAGAATCGTAGTGAAGGTGTTCCCCTTCAGCGCTAATTTGAGTTTAGGAAATAGCCCGAAGTTAGTTAAGGACTTCGTCTACCTTGGCTCTGCAGTAAACAGTACAAACAACATCAGTACCAAGATCGAACGCAGAATAACTCTTGCCAACCGCTGTTTTTTTTGGATTCAAAAAGCAATTGAGTAGTAGAGTCCTCTCTCGGAAGACCAAGTTGACTTTGTATAAGACCTTGATCATCCCAGTCCTGCTTTACGGCGCAGAGGCATGGACAATATCCCAAGCGGATGAACAGTCTCTTGGCCTTTTCGAAAGATAAGCTCTGCGCGCGGTCTTTGGTTCTGTTTGCGTTGATGGCATTTGGAGGAGAAGGTTCAACCACGAACTGTATGGGCTGTACAGCGACATGAGTCTAGCCAGGCGTCTACGGATCCAACGCTTAAGATGGCTAGGCCATGTAGAGCGTATGGACAACTTAGCTCCAGCCCGAAGAGTTTTCGACTCTGAGCCTTTGGGACAACGCAACAGAGGACGTCCACGAACAAGGTGGCGCACACAAGTCGAGGGGGACCTCGATTGGCTTGGTGTGCGAAACTGGAGACAGCTGGCAAAAGATCGTGCTGGCTGCAGAGGCATGTTGAGTGAGGCCCAGGTCCACCTCGGACTGTAGCGCCCTAAGAAGAAGAAGAAATAGCCCGAAGTAGCGCGGCTCTACACAAGGCGAATACGCGTTTGGTCGAGCATTGAGATGCCTACACTTTGTGCGACTGCGCCTTGCCAAGCAACAAAAGCCAACCTCCAATTTCCTTGTACTACGGTCGAACACGATGAATTTTGTTCAACAATCTTTTTAGAAGGCCCAGTCTAACCTTGTGGAACGAATTCCTTATGGATAACTTCCTTGAAATCACAGAAAACTGTGAGCATTGTCTTAATTCGACTCTTCTGCAATCACATTTTCTTCCCGTTCGGCTCATCTGGAGATTTTGGTTCGTGGCTCGCTTTGAATGCACCCTGTTTCATCGCCAGTTACGATAACTTGAGTGAAGGATCGTTTTTTTGACAGTTTTTATGTCTGCTATGACATACTCATGTGTTTTTGAAGAATGTTTTCCAAGAATGCGATTGACTCGACAGTACCTACTTTTAGGAAATGAAACAGATTGTGTAGGTAGGCAGGTAGGTGAAAGTGGCGGTGGACATACAGATCCTGTCTGTCGCCCCCAATTAGCGCCATGAAAGCGCCGTTTTGATGCCACATCCTATGGGATACCTAATTTGTGAGAAGGGGGTGAAAAAGAGTGTATTCACTCAGATTTGCCTAATTTTTTCAAAACCACTTTGTGGAATTTGTGAAGGCTAGAAGACTATGAATGTTTTCCTCCGAGAGGTTTTTAGGAGTTTTAAAGAAAGCTTTGCCCAGAGTGCGTTGTCTGACTCTAGCTAGAGCCGGGTATTTGCACAGAAAGTGTTCGATTTCCACCTGGCAGCTGCGGCAGTGCGAGTTAAATGGTCTTCAGCATGCCTGCCAACAGCCCAGTGTCCAGTACAGACCGCTATAATTCTGGATATGTTTGTTCTACTGTTGTTGAGCAGGTCTTTTGTTCTCTTTTGCTTGTAATTGGGCCATAAGCTTCTGGATAGGACACATGTTTCCAGCTTGGTACATCTTTCGTTGGCGATCTTGAAGATGTGATTGTAGACATTATTTTTTACGAAGCCTAGTGGAGCCTGGATTTGTTCCACAACGAGACTATCGAGTTTGGATCCTTGTCTGGCTAGCTCGTCTGCTGCTTCGTCTCCTCTTATACCCGTGTGCCCGAGAACCCAACAGATCGTGTACGATACACAATAATAGCTTGTCTTCACAAACAAATAATTCCACGATTTAGACTTAGCTGTCTCCACCGAGATATATGGTTTTGTTTGTGTTATGTTTGTAGTTTTTGTGTCACTCTGGTTTTGTTTCATTGCTTGCAAACAAAGCAAATGATAAATACAGATAAGGTAGCAAATGAAATTTGGAAAATACCGAAAAGAGATGTGAACTCAGCTCATAATTCTGAATTTTCATATTTCAAGGTTAAAACTTTGACATTTCCTTGTCAGCAAACGAAAATGGCGTTTGCTGCTGACATTGAAAAAGGTTTGTTTGATTTGTGCTACGTGAGGATTTATGTGGGATTTATTTTAAATCTCAGAATAAGATGTTTTTTAAGTTTAAAAATGTCAAATCGTATTGTAAATTCTTAGGATTCAGTGGAGATTTCGGTGGATTTAGGTAGGTAGGGAAGGTGGCTTCCCTCACAGGTGAAGGATTCACTTAGACCCAAAGGGTCCATTGTGATGCCACTGAGTCGGCTTCCAACCGCTACTCTTGAAACCATCTTGATTTCTGGATGAACATCCAGATTTTCTTGACACCTATTTGAGCTATGTTCGTTAGTTCATTTAAGTAGAAAACTCCTAGGGTTTCTTTCCTTGTGGAGGCAATTGAAGGACAGTTGCAGAGAAAATGCGAGGGTTTTTCGTCCTCTTCTTCATCCATGCATCTGCTGCAAAAGTCGTTGTAAGGCAGGCCCAGTCTCGCGGCGTGTCTTCTTGGATTTAGGTGAATCCCGGATTTTATATTTTTGGTAATGATAGAGTAAGAGTAACTTTTGTGAACTCTGAAACTGAAAATTCGCCAGACTTGTAGCCTCTTAAGTGATGTCCATGTGCTCATGTTGTCACAAAGTTCATCTTAAACTCTCCTCCCTCTTGCACTGCTTCAAACTCATGCGGATTCTGAATAAAATCTTAAGCAAAATAGTTTTTCCTTCGTTATTCCTTCCCACACATGCGAGTATGTATGCACATATCTTCCAATAATTTCTGACTTAATGAAATCCCCGAACATTCAAAGCCTCCACCGGCGCATATTTGCTCACAAAACTTTCTCACATTCAGCCATAGTTCTGTGAATAATCTGTGAACTGCATAACCATCCATCCGACAGCCACAACTGCAATGAAATTAAACAAAAGAAACTTCACTTGAAAGTCAAATATCGTGAAAAAAAATGAAACAATCGAGACTCAGACTTACCACAGACGGGACGGTAGTTGCTGCTTGTGCAGAGTTAACCTGTAATTTAGCATATTTTGTCTTGGAATGTCGATAGAGGGGAAAAGTTCTCAAACTCCATTCAGCAAATTGGTAACCACTTGTAGTTTTGTTAATAAATAATGAACGTACCCAGACTTCGGGAATTTGTAGTTTGCTTTGTTTGACTCGTCAGGATAATTTCCCGGGTGGGTTCCTTTGCTGATGACCAGGGGATATTTGTTTTTTCTCTTTTGTTTGCTGTTATTGCTTTTAATTCTGAAAATGTGTGTATTTTGTTAGAAAGATTGACAATTTCCCCAGTCTGTTTTGTGAATTCAAGAGAAAAGTTGACATCAAAACAGAACGTCAATACTTCTCAATCGATTTGTATTTTTTTTTTAGAAATTTAATTTGTCATCGCCTACCTAAGACACTACCTTATCATCACACATTAAATTGTTCGACTTCGGAGCACTTCCCTGGCAAGGAATTGTTTTAAAGATTTAATCTTTGGGCAGACAATGTACTTGTCTTTTATGAATGAATGTAGTCAAGCTGTTGATTGATTAATACGAGGGCGGATCAATAAGTCTGTGATTTTTGAACACAGCTCTCGCCAAACGCCATCTTGTAATCTACTGTTAAATTTTGAGCAAGTTCCGCCATTAAGTTTTTTTGTGAGGTATACAACCTCATGCATTGTAATCTTCACTCAAAAACCCACCAATTTATTGAATCGCCATTACAGTTCGCTATCCGGTGACTTACCCTGGTTTTGTTTTGAGCCACTTTTGAGGTATGTTCGATTGGTAAGCCTTAAAAGAGTCTGATGAGAGACTTTGTGGCCACTTGTAAAATTTGTGCTGTTGAAGAATTTCACGTTTTTTAAAACGGCTATATGCTTAGCAAATTTCTTCGGGAATATTAGGAATGAGTGACGCTACGATAATGCACTCTATCACCAAATCATTGTTTATGTACTGGTGCTAGATGTGGTCACCCTTCGGATTGAATTGTGCCGATATTCTTGATAATTAAGCATTTATTTTATCGTTCTGTTTACTGAAAGTTTTATCAGAAAATTGTTTGTTTTTCCTCTCTGGATTCTCCACCAAGTGTGATTGGTGAACAATTTTTGTTTATGTTGTCATTTCAATGCGACAGTCTAGAAGTGTTTTTGTATCTTGTGTATATTCTTTGATAGTCGGACGACGAATGAATGCGTAGTTTTATCCCCTGCGACAAGATTTTTTTTGTTTTTGCAGCGGTTTTTATGCAATTTGCGATTTCACACATAAGAGTTTGTCTGAATATGATGACGGACTGACGTTTAGTGGTATCGAACTCCTTTTGTAAGCACACAATTTCATTCGGGAGCAATATTTGAATTTTGCAACTTTCTTGCCATTCATTTTTCTCAATTAATTTCTTTAAGGTTCAATTGTTTGACCAGGATATTTTTTGATTTGACATTTCAGAAACGAAAACAGCTGACGGAATATTTTTCATTTGCTATTTGAGAGAGAGAGAGGAAACAGCTGATTAACACCCTCCGTAACATGAAGTTGGCTAGCGCAACGCACTGTTGTGTTTCAGCCATTAATGTGAAACGTCACAAAACATAAAATGCATGTGTTCAATATTTATGCGAGAAAGCCAACACTGCGTTGGTGTTACCGTTTTTACATTCCGTAGGAAGTCCGGCACATTTCGAAATCATAATCTAAATTTATCAGCATAACAATTTATTTCCCAAAGATTCTTTTTTTGTTTTCATTTCTTTCAATTCGTTTGGGAAGTGTCAAAACGCAGGCAATTGCTTCCGAATGTTGAAAGAATTTCGTGGGAGAGTCCGTTGCTCTCATTTATCAACAGACGGAAGATCGATAGCACAATGCTGTATTTCAGACTGTGCCATTAGAAGGGTTCAGACACAACGATTTATCTGAACGATTTGTTTGACAAACTTTGATTTGAGGATGTGAACGCACCACACACACGATTGCTTGTCAAGCAAATCTGACGATATCAAAATATTTTTGATATTTTTCTCGTCCGTTAAGCAAAATTGAATAGTGTGAACGCGTTTTGTCAAACAAAGAAGAAAATTTAATTTCTCCGGGATATTTCTAGTGTGCGCTTTTTAAAAGAAGATAGCCGATCTGCGGGACTAATGCTGGTCTAAGTGGGACTGTTTTCTGCAACTAACCCGGATTTATTTTTGTTACGCTACACACCGGGGGTGAGCTGGACCAACCAACAGGCTTCTTTTGCTGGCTGTCTTCAATTGCGTACGCCAATTTGATTGAGCTCTCTTCACTTGGATGCGCCACCTTAGAACTGAACGTCATCTGTTGCGTTGCCCCAGAGTCAACAATTTTCCGGGCCAGAACTAAGTCGTCCATGTGCGCTGCATGGTCCAGCCATCTTTGGTGTTGGATCCGTAGACGCCTGGCTAGACTCATGTTGCCTTACAGCCCATATCTCCTTTTCCGAATGCCATCAACGCAAACAGGACCAAAGGTTGAATTTCATTGCACTCTTCTTCTGATGGCCCTACATTCCGGTGTGGATGTGGGCCTCAACAAACAAACAAACACCTGGCATGGTCTTTAGCCAGCTGCTTTCAATTACGCACGCCAAGTTGGCTGAGGTATTCCTCCAATCGTGTGCGTCATCTGTTTCGTGAGCGGCCGTCTATTGCGTTGTTGCGATGCACAATTGTAATCGAAGCATTTATCCTAGTTAGAGAATTGATACTTGTTGCTGGTTGTTTATTGGTTTTATGGATATGAGATCTTCGACCCGCTTGGTATCACAACGAGCGTGTGCTGGCTAAAGAATAACTGCAGTCAATTACTCACACCTAAACTAGACTAGTTGCTGAATTTATAGCTTCTCTTGAAATCTCATCAGTGTTTCATTTTAAACATGCGTTGTCGCAAGCCCCAAAAGCATGTGCCTCCTCGTTTCCTGCACCGTTCCCAGGCTCTTAATCAATCTTCAACAATTACCATTCCGCCATTATCATCACTATTTCAAATTGTCTGCTTCAACCAGATAGTTTAGGCCCCTCCTCTCATTTTAACCGCACGAATAACGAAATCATTCTCCACATGGAAGGCACAACTTCATTCGAACAACTCCTCAGCATCTCCACGAGCAGGAGGAGGGCGTCCCTTGATTAAGTTCATCCTCATATTTCACAACCACTTCACAGCCGTAGCCACTATTTGAATATGTTTTACCACAGCTCATGGGAACCAATTAACAGACATTCTCAAGCAGAGTTCGTTAACACATTTTGACCATGGCCCGTCGTGTGGACATGCTTTATGACCGTTGCACGCTGCAATCAAGTCGTCATATCTTTAAATTTTAATCGTTTTGTGTCATTAAACTCCACAATTAATCGCTGAACAGTGAAATCAACTTAATGCTCACTCAGGTGTTACTAACGTTCCATCACACTTCATCAGCAAATCATTAATTAAACCATCAACGCTCTTGTGTTCCTCTGTTCTGCTGGCCCCACACCAGAGGGACGCGCCTCCACTTCTATTCACGCAGGCTATGTGTGCCTGTGCCTGTGTGCCGCCTTTTGTGTTTGCTTCTCCGAATCATTAGTTATTCAGAAAACTTATTCAAACATGCTAATTTTGTGCGCCTACGAGGCGTAAGGAAATTAAGGACCTTCCCCATTCATTTGAACCTCCCCCTCTCGAACTTGATTAGAGAACAACATTTACTTCATTTTCCTTATTGTCAATCAATCATCATTCCCTTCTCTTTTTCAGATAAAAGAAACAAGCAACAAAAAGCCAACAAGGAGCAGTCTCTAATTATCAAACTGAGAGAGGAACAAGATAAATAGTGAAAAAAGAAACGAAACAACAGAAAGATGGGTAAAACACAAAGTAAACGATCGGTCGATATAACCACAGAACCGAAAAAGGACGGCATCGCCGAGGAAGGTACCGGCAAACTGGAGAAAATCGAAGATGCCGATCAACTGAAGCCACAAGTTAATGGAGACACAAATCATTCGGAGAACGAAGCAATTGTAAGTACCAGCGGTACATTCTCTGAGAATATAACTTTTAATCAGACTCAATTTAAAGAAAAACGATGCAAGAATATTAATTAATTACTAATTATTCTTAAGTTCTGTTCGATTTGTAGGAGTGCATGAGCTCGCGTTGCAGTGCAAACTCTCCGATAGGGAACAACAAAACCCCGTTGCACACACAGAACAGAACAGAACACAGTACAACACTCCCTCTTCCTGTTTACTGTTACGTTGCCCGGTAATGTTCTTTTTCTCGAACAGAGACTGCGAAAAGAATTGGTATGCAATTAAGTAATGAACGAGGAGGAGCTCCAACAACGATGTCATTAAATTGAATTCGAAATGTTCACTTAATGAAAATAAGTACGTCGTTGTTGTTGTTGTTCGTTTGGAACCACTGGAGAATTGCTTTTTCCCTTCAATAGACAGCAAAGAGAAAATGTAGACATGGCACAGTGGGCGGGCGTCTCTTAGGACTGTTTGTAAAGAATACTTTTGATTTGGTTCCAATTTGGAAAATTAAGAAAGTTTCTGCTTGCCTCACTCTCTGCTTGCAGTGCATGGTCCTTTTTTGTGGTCAAAATATACAGAAATTCATATTGTGTACCTACTTTGCATTTGACAAAGACACTCAGCAGCAAGTCGGATCAGAAGTTTCGCAATAATTCGGTCAATTTATTCCAGACCAACAGGATTTCAGAAGTGAGTCCTTCTCGTTGGTCCTTTTGCGTTTAATGATGTAATAAAAGCTTTTAAATGAATTTGATATCCCGGCAAAGCTTAAGGGGTACCCCTCGAGGCTCTTGAGCAATTTAAATTTAATTTCGGTAAAGGCGTCGGTTTATGTTTTCGACCAGGAAGGGGGGGTGAGGGTATGCATGGCCAAGGAGGGAATTGTGGTCATGAAACTTTATGGCATTGCTGCCTCTTGTTTTCATGTGAATGTGTGCCTCATGTCATGGAGCATAAGGGAGAATGCATCGTATGAAGGGACTAGCTTTTAATGCTTGGGTAAATGACATGGAGCAGACGTATGTTAAATACTTGCCAGTGGAACACATTATTGTCTACAGATGACTTGAATGTGGACTGGATTGACCAAGCATGTCTGAACATTTACGTTAAGCAGAAGTATGCTTGAAACTTTATTTTTCGAAAAGAATGACATCTGCTTCAGATTTAATGTCTTTAATTTTATATTAATAATAATGACGGCGCTACAGTCCGATGTAGACCTGGGCCTAGCTTCTCAGCAACTTTTTATTTTATTGTCCTTTTTTCTGTTCACCCCCCGAACTAGGTAATTTTTTTTAAAAGATATGTTTGCTTAGGGATCGCTCCCTTGGGTTCAGTAAGATCCTTTGATACTGAATAGAAGATACATCCATCAATTCTTCAATTTTATTAAGGCCCTCATTGGGATCGTTGAAAGGTTTGTGAAGAACACACTGTGTGAAGCTTGCCACGGCCTTTCGGCACAGAGAATGGGTGAGATTTTCTCTATTTTGCAGAAGTTACGTCCTTACGTCGCTGTATACATTTGTTAACCTCACAATAGTGGCTATATAAGGGGCGCCCTTGGCCGACATTTTGATTTGAGTTACACTTGTCAGTTGTGATTCGATAGCAAGGAGTGGTCAGGGCAAGGAGGCTAAAAGCACAAACATTGCGAACTACTTTGCCAAAAGAAAAGTAAACCCTACTAAGTATTTTTAATTTATTGAAAGTTTTAAAGTTTTAGGCAACATTTAAATTTTTCTTTGTAATCACACGAAAATGGCGTTTGCTACATCGAAAAGGTTTGTTTGATTTTGTGTCGCACGAAGATTTAATTGAGATTTATTTTTAATCGGGTTTTTTTTTTCGGAGAATTTTTGAAACATTATTCGAACCTGGGACCCCTCGAACTTGGGGCAGACACTTAATCAACTGCACCATCCAGTCGTGTTAATCTCGGGTTTAGATGGGATTTTAACCGTAGGCAGGGCAAAAGATCAGGACTTAGTGGAGATTTAGATGGATTTAGCTAATTCCCGGATTTACTTTCGGTAAAAACAGTATTCTCGCATGTTTATCCACTTAAAAAGCACTTAAAATTTGGACGAGGGAGAAGCCCAATTAGCTCATTTAATATTTTCTTATTTATGCTTACTCCAAATAGACCGAGGTCCCTTCTCTAACACTGAGCGTTGTGTGCTCATAAATCGGCTTAATTTGATTGGATTCCGTTGTATCACATGATACTGTAATTTTTTCAGGTTATTTACTTTTTAGTGACATTTTTTATAACTTTAGAATGAAATACAATTTATATTTTTTTTTTAATCGATCAAATACCGCCTTACCGTGGGCGTGGCGTGGCGTGGCCTTACCGTGGGCACCGTGTCCGTGTGGGTTCGTGCGTCGACCCATGCGCATTAGACTTTCACAGTCTAGGTTCGAAACCAAGTTCAGGCAAACAATTTTTCAAAAAAATTGTTCGCGGCCCCACCTCTTTCGAGTCACTGACAATGCTCAAAGAGTATAACTGTCTAGGAAAAGCCTCTCAATCTCGCCGTTCGGAATCGGCATTAAACTGTAGGTCCCCTCCACTCGTGACAGAACAATAGCACGCACAACAAGAGTTGGTTGGTGAGAAGCTAGGCCCAGGTCCACCTCGGACTGTAGCGCCGCCATTATTATTATTATTATTAAAAACCGCCTTGACCAAATGTATTAGGCACCCTTATCGGAAGTATTTAGTTTGCATTTTATGGTTTTCTGCTATACTATTTATTTTTTCGTCCCATTTCATTAATTTTTTTGCTTTTTAAAGATTTAACGAATTTTAAAGGGTGCCTAATACATTTGGCCAAGGCTGTATATGGTCTTTATCATTCTGTATGAAATATGTCTTAAGCGCACTTTTAGGCGTTTGTGAACTGCATTCTTTCTTCGGGCTGATTTTAATGTCTTGCTTTGTAAACATGTACTCGTAGACTATAACCGAATTGAGAGAAATAAACCGAATTGGAAATAATTCAGCTATATTATCACTTCTCCGTAGCTAGATACAAATGTCAAAACTTAGGCCAAAGCATACATTTTATGCAGCTTCAATAATGATATTTAACCTCCATACTCACCTCATAAGTGTGAAAATTTCGCTAGAATATTATCGCAGTTCACTTACAAGCTTTGTAATAATTTAGCGAACGTTTAGTGTTACATCGGGAATTTCAAATCGAATGTTGTCTCAAGCATGAAGGTTCTAATTGGTTTGTTGGTGTACACATTTTTTTTTAAGAATCCCCATTCAGGTTCAAATCAGGAGACCGTGGTGGCCAAATAATGTCACCACTTTTTAATATTGAATTTATCTCGAAATTTGCATCTTAGTACGAGCTGTGTTTTATGTGGGGGCGTCTTGTTAGAATTAAATGTTTTCTAGGCTTAATTGGTTTAATTTAAACAAGAAAGTTTTCCAATATGCTTTGGTCACTGCTACAGTATTGCTCTTTCAGCATGCTCAAAGAAATAAGGCCTCATGGTGCCTTCGGCCTAAATGAGACATCATCATGCTTTTCTTTACAAGGATTAAGTATTTTTTGTCATAATAAGACTGAACCAGTGGAACAACGAAGCAGATGATGTCCAGGTTTAGGCTGGCGCACACAAGTGGGTAGTGACCTTAACCAAATTGATGTGTACATTTCGAGACAGTTCCCAAGGATCGTGCTAACTGGAGAGGCTTGTTTGGTTGAGGGCTAGTTCCATCCTGGACCGACAGAAAAAGAAGAAGAAGAAGTAATGTATGGTGTATTTATTGTTGATTTTCAGTTCCCCAAATAGTGCCCATTTTGTTTATTGACAAAGCCAGCCAAATAAAAGTATGCTTCGTCGCTCATAATGATTTTTTTTTACCAAAAAATTATGGTAGTCTTTATTGAGCTGTAGACGTTGTTGCGACGTTATACGATAATACGATTTACGATTGTTAGTAAATTATTATCGACCACTTTCTACCACTGTCAAATGCCAACAGACAAATGTCACCCAAATCGAAATGTCTAAACAAAATCGACTTGTAACATAAAAAAACACAAAATTATGCTGCCCATGAAATCTTTATCAGTTCTCTTCTTTGTACTTGTATACTCCCACAAGTCTTCAGAAAGTTTTTATCATTGTTTCAGATTTATCAAGATTCCGTGCCCATAAAAGGGCGCGAATTTCACATTGAACTTGAACTTGAAATGTTCTTGAGTTGATGGCATTTTCTTTCTCAACCAAAATGGTGTCATCATATGACAGTTACCGTTATTCGAAATGGTAATTTTAAAGTGAGGGGATTTGAAGCTCTAGAAAGTGTATGAATGACTAGCTTTAGAATTAATATCCGCTCAGGCTAAAGACAGCATGTGTGCTTCGTGCGAATAGAAGCCACTCCTCTCTTAATTTACAACAGATTATGGTTGAGCGCTGCTTCAAATTGTTATCAGTGTTATTGCCAATGTGCATACATTCAAAAGCTTACAGAGAATGAAAGAAGAAGAAAAAAAACACCCATAAGCGGATTGTAAAGAAAGCAACCGTGTAATCTTTTCTCGTTTACACAAGAGCATTAAAAATCATTCAACAAATAAATTAAAAATGCATCAATACGATTATACATGGGACGGCTCGTAGAACCCTTAACAAATGCCTTTTGAACGTGAGACGAGGTCTGGTTTTGGCGTGGGAACGAATGTGCTTTGACCCTTTGCAAGATAACTTAGGACACAATAAAATGTTGAGAGATGGAATAAGAAGAAAGGTTTCGCAAGAAGGAATGTGTGTGCGTTACATGCGCACGTCCTTAAGGCAAGTGTTGACCTCAAAGATTTAGATCCATTACCAACCTCTTGAACCCAACAAAGAAGAGGACGCTCCTCTCTTCATCACAAGAACTAAATCAAATGACTTTATTGTCAACCAAAAAGCAAGCATCCCCTCGCTCAACAATGAAGTCATAAATAGTTGTGTGCAAAAGAAAAAAAGAGGAAAAGAATTCCATGCCCATGTCCAACAATACGTCTCATACATATTCCTCTCAGGGACACATCCTCCACTGTGACGATGATGGCGAGGCGGAGATGATCATCATCACACCCTTGAGACGAATAAAATTCTTCGGAATCGTACCACAACTTTATTGTTGGTCAATTTAATGGACGAAAATATAAGAGCTCAAGATATAAATTTAATCAGTCGATTATACAGTTAATGCTAATAATAATGACGCACAATTTGGTGGAGATGAATGCTCTCTTTCTGTGGCACACACGCAATATGCGAGAATGGCTCTTGGTCAATTTGAAGAATGCATTCATCCATCTCAATGACAAGTCAGTCGTCGTCGTCGTCGTCGTTGTCGTTCGGTTGTGTTGCGATGTGTAGCGTCGTCTGTCGATCGCTCGAGTCTTCGAGTGCAGTTTTCTGATACTCCCTTCACTGGAGGAGGGACGACTGTGGAGGGATCCTATTAAATTAATGCTTTTCTTTTTCTCTTCTTTTCCTCCTCGTGGCCTTCTCGGTGGCGACTGCTGTAAATTGCGTTTGCCTTTTCGCTGGTCTCGCTCGCAATGCAGTTGATTAATTTTAATCGAGGACAACAATACGCGCATTTATTGTGATTAAATGGAATCTTCATTTTTTTCCTTCATTCATCGATGAGGCCACTTATTTTCTCGTTTCGCTGTTGGATCAATTGATTTCACACAATTTTTCGAGAGAGAGAGAGTTGAAGTAAATTGGGGGATTGGAGCACATTCCACATTCTGGACACGAGTTAACTGTAATTAATCAACCATCTCTCTTTAACACAGTCTCTCCGTCTCTCTGGTATCTGGTAACAAGGAGTACAGACCGATAATTGAAAAGGAAACTTTATTTATTGCGTCATTGTTACGTTCTTTTTGTTTTAAGCACACCCGTCGTATCGACTCTCTCCCCCTTCAGTGGTCTCTCACACTCACCCTCAGTCCCGGGACATTGTTTAAAGTTTATTCCACTCGTGGGGTTCCATAAATAACTGCTCATGTGATGATACGGCTAAGGAGGAACCAGAATATGGAAGCACAGCAGTGGAGCTGAACAAACAGTAGCGCACATTCAAGTGCACAGTAGTTCGCTACGAAAACAAAGAAAACTCACCCGACCATGGAGGGGATGTGTTCAACAGAACAAAGTTCGATAAGTCATTAAAAACATTTTTAAACGCGCACCGTGCTGTCGTTGTCTTTAAGATTTGACATCTGTTCTGCGATGTGTACTTGTCTCTCCGGCTCTTAAGTTGATCTTCTTAAGCGCCACACACCATCGTGGCTTTACGATGCAAGTGTAAAATTTTATACGACGCACATCTAATGGGCTATGTGTTTCCATAAGTGTTTCTCTCTGAGATTGTTTCTTGTTGTGGACGTCACAAAATAAAAAGCAAGAGTGTTTTGCTTCTCGATCAAATGAATTCTAATTATTCTGGGAGTTGTGCTTTGTCTCCTTCGTTGGGAATACCTTCACGTCCATCAAAGGCAACTCGAGATGAATGCTAATCATCAAGGCTGAGTACAGATTTGTGTGCTCTTGACTGATTTATACTTTGTGGCGTGGTGCAGTTTGCGTCCATTTGTGATGACTAAGTAACTTTTTTGCTTGTTTGTTTGGGTATCAAATGTAAGTGAACGCTAAAAAATGTTGGAATGCTATCGACAAGTTGGGGCGATAGTCATTGATGGGGTATTTCCGAACAATTTCGTTGATGAGACACAGACTCATTGGTGGTCACAAGTTTAACATTCGTTTCCGACAGTGAATTGATGTCTCACTTGGAGTTGAACAACTCGCATGTTCTATCAAGTTTTTTTTTGGGGAGGACAACAAAATACTTTTTTTCTATTGAGTTCCAGTTTGTTGTTGATAAATTCTCCTGGTTTCAAAATATGCGTCCATTTAAACTCAAGGGCAGAAGATGAAGCCTTAGAAAAAAAAGAGTTCATTGTCAACGATCAACCACAGCTGTAAGGATGTACGCGTTGTCGTGAGGGTATTTACCGGACTACGCAATGTGTCAATGCATTGCTAACAGCGGTTTTCTGCAGAAGTTTTAGGTAAAAAGAAGAAACAGAATTTGCTCTGCGGTTGCCCAGTTCTAATGGGAAGGACATAGTAGTTGTAGGGAAAAATAAAACTTGTTTGGCGAACAGGAAGATCTGAATAAGATTGAAAGCCCCCTGGGTGTTGTGAATTCTTTGCCGCAATAAACAGGTGTCACGGTAGTGCTTCCTTTCACTCCATTTTCTCCTTCTTGTGGCGATACAGTGAAATCCGGTGTGAACCTGGGCCTCAACAAATAAACCTCTCCAGCTTGCATGATTTTTTGAAATTATCGCCAGTTGTGCATGCCAAGTCGTTTGACGCTCTTTTTCACTTGTGTCCACCAACTTGTCCAACCAACGTACCCGTCCTCCATTGCGAGCACTCGCAGACAGAACTTTTCCACCAAAACAACTAAGAGCTTCTTCATTTGCTTTCGACGTTGTCCATAGTCTGTACGGTAGATGTGGGATCAAGATCTTTCATTTAGCCATCTTAAAGGGCGCTACCTTTCAACTGCATCTTGAGGCCAAGGAATTAGAGTTTGTCAAGTTCTATTCTGTGTTTGATCTCCAAGCTGACGTTGTTTAAGCAATTTACTGCGAGGTTTAAGTTGACGAATTCTAGATATTCTTTGTAAAATTCAGGCGTCGCCTTCTCTCCAATCGCCGAGATTTTTCTTCTCGAAAAGCCCAGCCTCTTCATGTGCTTTCGGTATTGTCCATGCCTCTGCGCCGTACAGCAGGACTGGCATAAACAAGGTCGCTGTTATTCAATTGCCTTATGAGTCCTAAAAAAAGCGTTTGCCAAGATTTAAGTTATTCTGCGTTTGATCTTGGTACATGCGTTGTTGGAACTATATATATGTTGAAGAAAACCATCATTCACCCATTGTGATACGATGGGGATCGGGAATCTCCTGCCCTTAAAATCTTGTGGGTTATGCCAATGGTACAGTGTCCCGTATTGATACCGATGAGAGTCCTGAGTGTTTATTCGGCCAGAATTGTTACTTTATCTGCCACACAGCTCCATCGCTGGCCAAAAGGTTGAATTTTGTATTTTTCTTGAAGAGTGTTAGGTCCTTTGTCCCTAAAACCGCATGTCTTGCTCTCGACAGCTAGTTTGTCCTAAACGACGAACATGCTCGCCGAACTTGCTCGTGGTCGCCGCATTTTCGTCGTGTACGGGCTGGTTCGCGAGCCGCTCGCTGTTGGCGAAAAATTTCGATTTTGTCGTGTTTCGTTAGCTTTGATGTTCGCCATGTAGGGCCATGTTCGCGAGCAAACCTCATTTTTGCTGTGAACATCGCCGAGTGCATACCACGGATTAAGCACAATGTCAACAGTTAGCCACGTTTTTACCGAGGAATTCACCACTTCCGCTTCCCTATCGCACATGTTGACGGCTTGAAGAAACAATACGAAATGAATGTTCGCCAAATGTGTTCGCCGTGTAGAGGATAACGCAAACGAGCAAGTTCGGTGCGCATGTTCGTCGATTAGGGCTACCTTTACAGAAGGCATGATGCATGACGTCCCTTAGCGGATTCTACACGGGCATCCCAGTTCCTTAAATTATCAGCAATTCTTTTTTGCCTTTTGCAATTTTTTTTGTTCCCATCTCAATTTTCCTCACGGTTAAAAGAGATAAATGCGTAAAATTAGGAGCAAACGACTTGCTCAAGAATTGCTCGTGTAAAACCCGCCGAAGAAATTGGCTCCACAAGGTTTGACTGTTAATGTGCATCCTTATTTGCGTGTTCCGGATAGATTGTGGGTCACAATTCAGCGTGTTCGACCGGACTACAAGGAAGTTAGCAGTTGATTTCGCACTAAGCCTTTAAAGTTTAATTAGGAACGCGAGTTTTTAGTAAAAAAGGCAAACACAATCGATCACACGCTGTACTAGCGTGGTCTAGCGGCAGGCGACTTCTGGCTGTTTCTTAAACATAAATTATCATGGAAGGGGAACAACTACAGCAGAATAACGTCCAGAAAGCTTTGACCCGAATTCTCTAAGATGGGATTCAAACGTTCTTCCCCCTTTAGACGTTCAAAGCCTTAACAGAGAACTAACCTAAATCACCAACAAAATCCACAATAACACAAAACTGGAGAGGTACACTCTCCAAACTTCCCTTCAGTTTTGAGGTCACTATCAGCCTGCTTTGACATATTTTCCAAGTAGTTCTAGTTTCTCAAATCTCAATTCAGTCATCTGTTAATTGAAACCAGATGAATGACTTCTCTTTGAATCGTTTCTCTCGGGCACTTCCTCTTACATTCACTCAAACAATTCCGCTTTATAACTTCAATTTCAACTAATTCGTCTTATTTATTTTCTTCTCTTTGTAAACAGGAAAAGACCGCTGGCGATACCGAAGGAACCGAAAATGAAAAAGATCTATCAACTGAAAAAGAACAAAACGCTGCCGTTGCCGCTGCTGCATCTTCAAGTGTTGAATCACCAGATGCAGATGCCGGTGCTGGAGGCGATGTCAGTGCTTCGGCTACTGCGGCAACAACACCAACAGCAGCAGAGGGCGCCGAAAAGACCGATCTGAATGAAAGCAAATCTGATGGTGCTGCCGAAGCAACTGCCGCTGGTGCCGCTGCTGCTGATACAACCGCCGCCTCTGACAGCGGTGAAAGCAGTAAAAAATCAAAGAAAGAGAAAGTCAAAAAGAAATGGTCATTCCGAAGCATTTCATTCGGCAAGAAGGATAAACAAAAGCCACCCAAAAAGGAAGAGGGAACCGCTGCAGCCAGCACAGCCGCTGCTGCAACTGCAACCAATGGTGAATGTGAAAAAGTTCCTGAAGAGGTAAGTCTCTCTCAGTCATTATCCAACGAAAACAAACTACATCCACGCCAAACAGGAAATTGTAATGTTCGTGTACTGCCGAAAAACAAAGGCACACGGCAGGCAGGGCACAGGTAATTCAAAAGAAGCCACAAAATTGCACAGGGGAGCCTCACAATTAAGTCTTGTGGTCCCACCCAGGTACAGTTGTGTGCGAAGGTTTCGAGTTACCCGAAAATAATATTCGCCGCATCGATTTTTTCTGGTTTTCTCCCCACCACCTTCCCTTGCATAAATTCAGGCCATATTCAGAAGGCACATTATTGACCTTCCGCTCTTGTTAAGCTCGCGTCTGTAATTTGCCCACAACGGCATTTTCTATGACGCGTCCTCGATGCATCCCCAGATGAGCGATTTTGCAAATCACCTTATTAATGAAGTGTTCATGCATGAAATTTCCATTTGCAGCACAAGTGTGCATTCAGAGATCCAAGTTGCAACAGTGGCATGCACAGCCAGCTCTGCATCCATCATAGAAAACGACGCGCTCTCATGATCTTGATCTTGAGTTCAGCCAATGGTGCATATTTCATTTTCGAGAAGGAACGAGCACAAAGAGAGCACACCAGCGGCAGAAGCATAAGGGAAGTGTGTGCATCTATTTGGCTCATATCCAACGGCAATAATAATAAAAATACCATACGTACTAGACAACACTGCTGTGCCGCTGGTAAACATTAGGCCCGGCAGTAGTCTGACATGTGTGGTGCCAACAAACATTAATTTGCCAGCTCGGAAAGATGATGGGCTAGTTAGGAGAATCTGCTGATGGCGAGAGAGAACGGCGATGATGATGATGATGTGCATCGCGTTGATATGTGGACGCATTGGGTGACTCGGCTGTTTGTTGGATAGGTTTTAATTACCTGCAAGAGATCGTCGTATGTGCTACAGATGTTAAGTTTGGGGCTAAACGTTGGTGAAAGTGAAAAGATTTTAAAAATTTAATCGACGCTAAGGCCGGTGAATTCTTGCTTTCTTCTAATGCAGTGATTCGTTCAAGCGTAGCCCGTTAATGTCTTGTTGATGGTTGCAAATTAATTTTAATGCTGTTTTGTTTGAATGTTTTCCTAATGACTCAAATATCCTGCAGGAATGGAACACACAAGTAGCACACCCCAAAACAAGTGTTTATTTTTCTGCTAATCAGGTTGTACTTACGAACAGATCTCGAGTAAAGTCGCAACATCGGAAGCTATTGCCGTTATAAACATGATTCGTCACGACGGAGAATGTTTCGTTGGGTTTCAAATTGTTGGACTAGATTGTGAATTTGAGTGTTCAGCTACTACATTCATCTGTCAACTTTAAATTATAGTTATTTTTTCTTGAGTTTTTTTTTTAATTTGGGCTTATGTCTATCAAATAATTTCAAATATCAAAACTCGCAATGAATAGGGGAAAGCATTGTACCATAGAAAGGGGAGAATCGACCGGTACCAAGCAAGTTTAATCGAATGGGATCGAAGGGAATGACGTACAGGGTGCTCTGACCAAAGCAGCATCTACATGTTTGCCAAAATATACAGGGTGCACCATCTTTTATGTCGGAATGTAAACATTGAATAACGTTGACATTTATCAACCGATTGTCTTGATAGACCTTTTTTTGAAACGTCACTTCGGTACAATTTTAACTATGAATTGCTTCACGCTGGAACAACGCGCCAAACTAGAGACGCTGGATATTGAAAATAGTCGTTCAGTTGTGTTAATTTAATGTGCATATGGTCAAAAACATCGTGGCTAACAAGCGCCATCTAACAACATTATTTGTCGTATGGTGTCGAATTTTGTTGAGCGCGGGATAATGGGATATCGTCGACATGTCGTTCGTCCACACCCAAGACGTTCCATTGAATTGATTGAAGTGATAATAGAGAGTGTTGCCGAAAACCCATATGTGTCGTAACGGCACCGCGCTCAGCATTTTGACGTCAGTTGAACCAGTTTAAAATAATAATAATGGCGGCGCTACAGTTCGAGGTGGACCTGGGCCTAGTTTCTCAGCAACCGCTCGTGTTGTGCGTGCTATTATTCTGTCACGAGCGGAGGGGACCTACAGTTTAATGCCGACTCCGAACGGCGAGATTGAGAAGCTTTTTTTCTAGACAGTTATACTCTTTGAGCATTGTCAGTGACTCGAAAGAGGTGGAGCCGCGAACAATTTTTTTTGAAAAATTGTTTGTCTAAACTTGGATTCGAACCTAGACTGTGGAAGTCTAATGTGCATGGGTCGACGCACGAACCCACACGGCCACGACGCCCACCAACCAGTTTACGGTGCTTTTTAAAGTATGATTTGCATTTCTTTTTACATAAAATGTCATTGACTAAAGAATCGTTGCTTGAAAACGGCCAAATGGTCGCTCGAATGGTTGAGACTGAACCCAATTTTTGAAAGCCAATATTTTTATGACCGGCAACTCTGGCGCCTTTAACAAGCAAAATTGGAGAACGGAGAATCCACACGAGATCTATTAAACACCATTTCATGACCGAAAAGTAATTGTTTCCGCCGGCGTTTACGCCAAAATCATCATTGGGTAATTTTTCTTCAGAGGAGGCGAAGAAAATTGATGTCAGTGGATGTTGGCCAATTATGTCTGCCCACAAATGTGTAAAAAAAAGATCTAGACGGTTACTGGTTTTAACAAGACGGTGCGCCGTGCCTCCCCTTAAATCAAACAATGCAGTTTCTGCAAAATTCCCTGCAGTGTGCTGTCAAAAAATGGAGACATTGACTGGCCACCCAGATCTTCAGATTTGATCCACTGGACTGATTGAGGCAATGATGGTTAAGGTCAGTCTGTCTGATTGTTCGGGCTAATCTTCGAAATGGCTGGGGCGATTTCGATGAAACTTTGCAGGCATGAAGACGAGGTTGTCAACAGTGACTTGGTTTCAGGCTTTCGGTTAGTGTCTGTCTGCCTGATTGTTCGGGCTAATCTTCGAAATGGCTGGGCCGATTTCAATGAAACTTTGCAGGCATGAAGACGAGGTTGTCAAGAGTGACTTGGTTTCGGTCTATGCTACCTATGTCATTATTCAGGGTTTTATGTTAATCATGCCTAAGCGAAAATAGACGACACACAGTCACCTGAAGTCACGAATGTGCAAGTTCTAAGAGACGACGTGAGTCAACCTCAATTTTTAACTATTGTTTTACCATTTGTGTCTATAAATATAACATTAAAAGTTCGTTTGTATGTATGGGATAAATTTCTAAACACTTGCACCGATCCTTATGCAATTTTTGACCCTGTTAGCACCGATCGATCAGGAATCGGTGTGGCCTATAGGAAGAACAGAAACTCGCATGTCTCAGCAAACATTCGACGGAGGATTATGAAATGTTGCACACATGTGAAGATCACTGGGAAAATTAGATCCCTTGGAAAAAGAATCGGAAACGCCCACCCGAGAGGGCGTAGCGAAGCACGCTGGATACTCTAGTGTTTGAGTATAAAAATGTAGGTACTCAAGACAATACTGTTAGCCGGATTTAGCTTGATTTCGGGATCACCAAAATCGCTCTGCTGTGATCTTTTCAGATTTTCCATAGTAAGAAGCCAATAAGTGTTTCTTTTTTTGCTTCTCTTTCTAAGTAGAAATGTAGAGGCACCAAGTTAAGGAGTATCCCACCAAGCTAATCGAGGTCATCTACTTGTGTACGCCACCTTAAAAGACGTCCGCTATTATGTTGCCCCACAGGTTCGACGTCGATACTCTCATTTTGGCATATCAATAGTGAGAATCAGGCTTTGCCTATTGTTTTGTCTAGACTAAGGTTCCAATTGAAGTATTAATTTAGTCTCGCTCTGAGAAATTTGACGGCGGGATGTTCAGTTTTCCACCTTCGAATTTTCACATGACAAAAAAAACATTTTTTTTTAAATTCACAAACATTGATGTTAAAAAAGGCCACGGAAACTTGAAAGAACTAAAGAAATCCAGCAAAATGACACACTGTGACTTCAGATCTCTTTTCTTCTTCAACAGACCAACACAAAACAGTGTGTGGTCAACAAGCTGATCATACGTGGCACACCATTCCATCATCTCCCCGGACACAACGTCAGAGCTATATTTCGGTGGTAAAAACGAACAACTTGTCAACGAAACATATTCCTCGCCAAAATGTACACGCTCCTGCAACTTAATTTGTTTTCGAAAAGAACATATGTATTTTTAAAATTAATTGCTTTTCGATTTTACGTCATGTCCGACCACAGCACGCGCCCACGCAATTTCAGTGATCCTGCAAATGCCAAAACTGTACGTTCCGCTGCATCTGCGTATGCATTTTTTAAAATTTTGAAATCCAATTGAGCGCAACACACAGTAGTCGAGCCTTCGGGGGCATTCGGCGGATATAATTTTTCAAAATTAAATTTCATTTGGCGCGACAGATAGCGCAGCGCGGATGGTGGTTGATCGTCGCGTACATGACATAGCACTGAGAAAAATGTGAAAGCATCAGCGTCGAAACGCCGCCTTCTCCAACGGATGCGAGGAGTGATGCCATTTCGTTTTTAACACTCTTGGCTCCTAATCAAACCGTCGGCCATATATCGACGGTAATGCGTCAAATGAAAAATTAAATGTATGGAAAACAGAATTAATTCAGAGCGGGGTTGTGTTCAAAAATCGGATGTCATCGCCATTAAATCCTCGTTGATCTTCAATATTCTTGCGTAGTTTTCACATAGTCAACATTCTTGTTTTTAATTCATTTATCTCCCACTCTTTGGTGTGGTTTCGTTCTCTGGCGACAAAGAGGAGGAGCAGACACATGCGATGACCTTGTTTACAGCAGACGTGTTCTCGTCAAATTTTGCGACACGCGCAATTTCTTATTTCGTGTGCCGCGTCCCTGTGTGGTCACAAATCCTACCACAAATCATATTTATTATTTAATTTATTCTGTAGCATTAGCGCAGATTAATCAAAATGGACGTACCCGAATCACCAAATCACCGAATCTCACCGAATGTTCCTTACGTTTTTGAACCACTTGAGATTCGCTTGCTTAGCCTAGTTAAGGCTGCCGTATACCGTCGCACTGCTGCCAGATGCTGCTGTGTGCTGTGCTGTGCTGGTGCTTGATCGTTGTTTAACGACGACTATGACGCTCTGGCGTCGCAACAACTGTCCATTTTTCATTCGATCGTAAATATTTCTCGTGTATATTATTTTCTTCATGGTTGTCTTGGTGGTTTTGCAAAAGCAAAATAGTTTTTGAATGAATCCGAGTGCGCCGCCCATTACGTATAAAATCAGATCGACAAAGGATAATGGCTCAGTCTGATTTTGAAAATTTAGTCGTTGCGCGATCTCGAGAGAGAAGGTCTAACGTCTGCTATTGCTTTGCCCTGCAATTTTGGTGGTGAATCTTGTGCGTGGATATCTATTGTGTGAATATTCATTCTCTCGGTGAATTTTGAGATTTATTTTGTCAAACAATCGAAGGAAAGCGCCCTTTTTTCGTGATTAAAATGGAAAAGAAGGTACGGTGTGGGGAGTTATTCAAATCTAACCTAAAAGTTTGAAGAATTATGAGGTTTTTTGAGTTTGTGATGAATGGGGTTTGCTTTGTGGTTGTTTTTCTGGAACGGCTGTGATTTATCACCAACCCCCAGAGGGCTTTGTGTTACGAATTGAGAGTTGATGAATGGGTTGTGAGGGAAGGGAGCCTCCTCTGAACTGGGTCAATGGATAAAGTTTGTTGATTTATGCTCAATTCAGGCTATGAATTGAAACAATGAACACAATTCACTTTTTTTTTTGCACATTTTTCAACTTATGACTACAAATATTTTCATTTTTTTTTTTTTTTTCATTTTCATAGACAACTGAAGAACCTGCCGTTGCTGCCGATGCCTCTGCTGATGCCACTGAGAAACCTACTGAAACAAAAGCTGAAGATAACAAAGGCGCTGATACTGCTGTCGCCGCCGCCGCAGCAACAACACCATCAGCTACAGAAGAAGAAAAGAAGCCTGCTACTGAAACCGCTGCTGCATCACCTACCGCTGAAGAGAAGGCACCACCAGCTGCTCCAGTTGTTGCAGCTGCAGCTGTAACTGAATCAGCGCCATCGGTAACAAATGGTGATGCTGCACCAGCAGAAAAAGCTGCCGCAGCAGTTGAACCACCCACACCTGAAGTAACTGTTGCAGCAGCTGCTGCTGCCCCATCAATTGTTGCTGAAGAAGCAAAAGTTCCAGAGCCAGTTGCTGAAGTAGTGCCACCAGTACCAACTACCAATGGTACAGTTGAAAAAGCTGAAACTAAGGAAACAGTGGAAGTTGCTAAAGCGCTAAACGGTACAGCCGGTGAATCGCCAAAAATTGAGGTAAAAACTGAAAACGATGAAAACACTACTAGTAATACAACAAATAATATTACTACTACTACTACTACCAATACAACTGCCGCCGCCACCAGTTCGGTTGTGGTTCCATCAGTGGAACCATCAGCCACAGAAGCTGGTGGTGATGTTCAGAAAACAATCATTGAACAACCACAAGAACCAGAATTTACAATTAGTACTTCTACTGCTACTACTACTACTACTCCGAAAGATAATACTAGCGGTGGTGAATCTATTGAATCTATTGCACAAAATAGTCCCCCACCTCCTCTTCCCTGCTCCCCTCCCCCTTCACAGGTGATGGTGTTTGCATTAAGTGATGAGGAATCTCAAGTTGCAGCAACAGAAACAGCTGCTGCTGCTCCTGCTCCAGCTTCAGCTCCAGCTCCAGCTCCAGCTCCTCCATCAGTTGAGGAGAAAAAATTAACAGAAGAGAAACCCCAACAACAACAACAAATATTAGAAGAGCAAAAGCAACAAGAAGTGATAAAAGAAGTACCAGAAATCGTTGCACCATCAACCCCAGAACCACCACCACCAGCATCATCAACCGAGGTTCTGATTACCCCAGCTACACCGGAAAATCAAACCACAACTGAGGTGAAAGTAATTCCAGCCACACCAGAGCAAACTGAAGTAAAAATAACACCAGCTACACCAGAGAATCCATCAACTGAGGTAAATATTATACCAGCGACTCCAGAAATTCCCGAAGCACCAGAGATCAAAGAAGAAGAAGAAGTAGAAGTCAAAGAGGAGCCAATTCAAGTAATTGAAGCCGCACAGCAACAGACTGAAAATGTAATTAACGATAAGGCAATCACACCACCAGCACCAGTAGAGGAAGTTGTTGCTGATGTTCTTCCACCACCACCACCATCACCAACATCAGCATCAACTGAAATTGTGGAGGAAGTGAAGAGTGAGAGTCCTGCAGAGATTCCAGCAAGCGTTCAAGAAATCGAAAAAGATATCCAAGATGATCTAACAGCTCAGACAATTGCGCTCATTGATGAGGTAACACAGGAGGCTGCGTCAATAATCGAGCAAAGTCAAAAGCCAACAGAAACCGAAGAAAGCCAAGAAACGGTAACACAATGCAATTCACCACCAACTGCTGAAGAGGAACTACCACCATTACCATCACCACCATCACCAGCGTCCGAACAAGTAAAATCCGAACAACCCGAAATAATTCCTCAACCAATTGCCGAATCATCATCACCCGCTTCCTCCGACATCCACATCGAAACATCATTACAGAGTCCAAATGTAGAACCCGAAATCAATCGAACTGAAACAACAGCATCACAAGCCGCCCCATTGGCTGCTGAGGTAACTGCAACTCCTGCAATTGAACCATCACTTAACAATGGAAACGACGAGTCGAAACAAATTCAATCAACCACCACCACTGCAACAACAAATGGTGATAAAGTGGAATCGCAACCAATCTCTTCAGCAACCAAGGTGAATAGCGATTCTCCGAAAATACAAATACATATTTAGGAATGAAAGCAAATTTGTTTAGAAAAAAAAAATAAAATTAATCATAATGTGACAAAGAACAGAGAGCGAGAGAGCGAGTTTCTGAAAGCATACGCATAACCCCCTCTCTAAACCGGGGAGCGCTTGAGAATGAGAGAAAGCAAAATAATAATCATAACATAAAAATAATCATAATATCACTTTTGTAGCGAGAAAGATATGAGCGTGCGATAGAGCGAGCAGAAATGCGAGAGAATTTTAACTCACGTTGGAGTGTTGCTTTCTTTTCTTTGTTGTTTGTTTGTTGTGTTGGAATTATTAACCCTCCCCCCTAATAGAATAGTTTTTAACTATCGAAACCCAGAGAGTATATTGATGACATTTGATATAACAGTACTTACATTTTACCATTCTTACCTTTTTTCTCTTTCATTTTCTTCTGCCATTCCTTACATTTCTTTGCTCATGCAAATTTTTGTTTTGTTTTTGTTGGTATTTCTAAGATAAGTCCTTTTGTTTTACTTCGATCGATCGTGGGTTGGAGTTGGAAAGTTCTCTGAGCAGGGACTGGCCTTCAAGAGTTGCTTTGATTGTTGGTGTTTTACGCGCTGTCGAATGTAAAGCTTTAAGGCTGAATTTAGAAACGCATAACTACGTGATCAATGCGGCTGCACCCTTTCATCACTTTCAAACGTCATACGTTCATTTCAGCATCATTTCGTGCAGCAGATGCGCAAACATGTAAGCAAAATGTACACGAAGGAAGTACTTGATGTTTTGTTGATCGACGTTGATCAGGTGTGCTTTGCAGCAGCATCGCATACACAGTGACGCGGCATCACTGCGCAAGTATTTCAGAACTCAGCCAATAATTTACATTGCAACTGCAACAATTTTGTCGAATTAACCTCATTTCTTCGTCTGTGTCCTTTCTCAAATGAATGATGTTTAGAAGATGGGGTTCTGCATCGACTCCTACGCTCAAAGTTTGTGGTTGATTCCCGAAAAACATCTTTCATACTTCCACGACTTCACCTCTCTCAAGTCACCTCATCATAATTTTCTGTGGCCAGCATGTTCCATTAAGGGGGTTGCGGGTGCAATGCACTCGCCTCTCGATCCTCCGTCATAGACTCTTAATCATCAGAAGATATACCCAAGCGCAACCAGGCAAGTTTTTTGACTTCGTCCAACCATCTTGTCCTGAGTCTGCCCAGCGGTCGCCTACCAGATGAAATCTCATTCAAGGCGCGCCTCGAAAATCGTGATGATGGAGACATTCATGCCACGTGACCAAATGACCATCGAAGCATAGCCCTTTGCGTTCGAAGAAGCAGCGACATTGAGTTCGTCGCGCACTGCCGTGTTTCTCAATATATAATACGACGAAGAAATCTCATTTCGGCAGCGATTATTCTTTTGGTCAGTAACAGTGCTCAAATGCCACTTAGAGCGTCTGATAAACTTAATTCCGACCAGGAGAATCCTGAACTCTGAGCCTATGGGACAACACAACAGAGGACGTTCACGTTTAAAGAGCACGGTGTAGTTTCACGTGATAGGATAGGTTTGCAAAATTTGTGTACCACAAAAATGAAGGGATTCATAACGGCCCGTATGCCATCCGATTGGAAGTAATGTCTACCATCACACTCCTTCTTTAACTTAACCTAACTGGTGCTAGTGCACACGAGAAAATTCTGAAATAACTGTGCACATGTCCAACTCTCGAAATAAACTCCAAACCGCAAAAAAAAAAACGCGAAGTAGCGTTTCCATGGGGATTTGTATAGAAAAAGGATGAGCGGCCACGCCGCTTCTCAAAACGCCTATAAAATGTTAACGACATCCCTAAAATCGATGACAATCTGTTTTCAACCCATTTTCTGCTAGGAAAATACGTTTGTGAAACACAAATGTATTTCTTTCGCTAAATTCCTCTGCATTCAAACTTCTTTACCTCACAATTTAGACTAAAATACTCTTCTAATTAAAGTGGGTTCAACGAGGAAATATGTCTTTAACGTGTCAGGTTGATCAAAAGGCTTGCTTTATTTTAGAATGCTCGTGTGGAACTTGAAGATCAGTGATTTCGTTAACGTTGCGCCTTTGATTCGTGTTCCCATTCTGTGCGATCTACCTTCAAAAATCAATAAGAGCTTATTTTTCTGGACGTTCTTGATGAATCAAGAATTCCTCACGCTGTCATGTTATTGTTCAAATGTTCCTTGAATCCTAGACATACATCGGATTATAGCGCCACGAATAAGCAGAATTTTGTTCTAGAATGTGTTCAACATTTCCTATAAGAGTTTTCCTCAAATGAATCCTGTCGGGAAGGAGACGATACAAAAAGCAGAAAGTTCGAAGTTTGTTCCAAATGTTAAGCAGGGCCCCTGAAGCAGTAGGATGAGAAGGATGGCGCCTGTTAATGCACGGCTTAGGTCTTCTCATTTGTACACTACCCGGTTGCATACAAAAAAATATCGTGTCTTTAGCTAGATGATAAAGTGAGGTTGCAAGGAAAGTTTAAAGTTAAAAATTGTATCGGTAGTCCTTGTTTGAGTATGAAACTTCCGGAGTCGTAATTTCCATCCAATGTGTATTATTCAGTACTACTAATCCGTTCAAAATAAAGCCTGTAATCTCGATGCAAAAATAAGTAGGACATAAAAAAGTGACTGTCGACAGAAAGGCTGAGTTCGTAAATGCAACATTCTTGCACATGCCTTAAAAAAAAAAATCTGCAATTATTAATTATGAACTACTCCTTCAACGACCTGTGTGAGCTCTAAATGGTTTGATAGATAGGATATACCCGATCCACAGTGAGCAGTCGACTATCTGCACCTAACCTAACTTTATTATGAACTTAAATACTGCTGCCAAAAAAGAGTTTATCATTAAGTAAACGTAAAAATTGAAAAAATTACAGAACTAGAAATTGGGGAATAACTCCTGATGAGTTAGAGTCGATGGCGGCGGATCGACTGGCCTGGTTTCCCTGATCGCTCGTACGTGCATTGCCCTTGCGACCCCTCTAGTGGAACAGGCGGGCCACTAAAAATGAGAGATAAGACAGACACTAAAATTGGTCCATAAAAAGTCATTCTCTTAAAACGGAATAGTTTCTTCCGTCATCCTCATGCATCGCCGCAACACAAAACAAATTCAATGCAAATTTAATCGCATTTTGACTCTCAATTTACTTTTATGACCCCAAGTGTTACCACACTCATGCAACAATGCAACTTCTTTACAATAATGAACGAAAATCTTGCAGGACTGCATTTACGAAATCAACCAACGTCACACATGGCTTTCCCAGCAAGCATGTCTTAATTTTTTTATTGTGAATCTTCTTTATTTATCATTTCTATGGTGAGTCATTTGACTTGATGTATCGTGATGAATATGACATATTCATAAATTTCGTGGCATTTTGCTCTTTGTGTCAATTACCCGCACGTTTTATGAATTTCAAAAACAGAACGCAAGCTATTTTAAGCCATATTTCCCACATAATCTAATAAAAATAACGTTTGATGACATTTCGTTCTCATCTAAGAACACCTCCCACGCCGACTTAGGAGTTAAAAAATCGATGACATCTTTGTTTTCTTCAAAAAGAAGAGGTTAGATTGTTGACATTGTTTATGAAATACCAACATTATCATTGATTCTAGGTTATGTTCCTCATTGGCAATGTAATGTTTCCGTTTTATGTTCCTCGACGTTTGTCCATCGTGTTCGGTTGCTTATTGAATTTTTTAGTTTTTTCTTTTATTTTCTAGCGATAAAATAAATACAACATACTTTCTCCTCCCACATATAGAATGTCATAAAAACAAATTAAATCAAAAATAAAGAAATAAATCGTCTCGCTCGTTGTATCCTAGTGTTAACGTTTCCACCACCACCACTACTACTACTACTACTGCTACTACTACTACTACTATTTACCTACTACTACATTTATAAATCATCTCTACCTCTACCATATATTGTTGTGCATTAAGTGTCGTTAGTTGGAGTGTTTCAAAAATGATAAGCCAAAAAAATAATACAAAATAGAATACCATCAACCATCCCACTCTTCTCAGACCTCATCTCAACACACAAAACGAAATACCGCATTCTTTTCCCGATCACATTGCTCTTTAATTTCCCACTTCCTGTGTACTGCTCCCACAGTCTTCCCCCCACCCGATGATATACGTCCATCATAAATGCACACACATGTGACTAATTTTAAATTTATAATTTAAAAAACCGTTTTTATTTCCCGAGTAAATCAGACGCTTTTTATATATTTTGTGTACTAATTCAATTTAGATGAGAAAAATTTAATTTGAATTGATTTTCTGTTCCTGAACGCATTGCCATCCAACATTTAACAAGAACAATCCGAATTTGACTCGATTACATTTCATTTTGGTATGAGTTTCCTGTGCCTTTTGGTTTCCTCAAAAAAACATGTTTCTTTTTGCACGAAATGAGAAATCAATTGCTATTTGGTTCCCATCATTACTTTATGATTTTTGTAATTTATTTGTTTTCGAAATGAATGCCAAGTGAAATTTTATTTCTCATTTTGTGTGTGTGCTGCAATTTCAAATCGGAATTTAAATCGGTTTTCATTTAACATTTATTGTCTTGTGTTTTTTTGCGTTTTTGTTTTTGTTTTTTTTTTTTTTTTTGAAATGAAACATGAAATGTCTTGGTATTTGCAAAAAAATAATTTTGTTGATGATGTTTTCGAACAGAGATACACACGTTTTCAAGTGGAATTTAAATTAAAAATGTTTGTTTTTTTTGCTAATGATTTTTGTAGGAGAACGGAATTGGCGATAATCATGAACAGACAGCCGAAACATCTGCGACAGAGAGCCTGAATGGTGGAGTTGAACACAAGACTATTGAGGTGAGTTGAAAAAAAAAGATGCGATCGTAACTCAGGGTTGTACAGCGGTTTCTTTATTTTAATTTAATTTTCCATTAGCCTCTGCGTTATGAACGTAGGTTCCACGTAAAAATTCTTTGGACTAGAACTTGTTCTAAAGATATTTAAACATACACACATACTCTCACACGTATTACATAGTATTATATTGTTGACATAACAAATTTACACATGAATATACAAAAATATATTAACTTTTGCTTTTGGGTATTTTATTTCTAAAATAATAACCCTCTATTCATCTGATATTCTTAAATGTTTCCATGCCCATTCAAAAGTTCGGACAAGATTTAGGTTATGTTTAGGTTTATGTTTAAGACTTTTTCGAAAGAAAAAATAAATTTTCAAAGCCCATTTTCGGCAACATGTAATGGACAATATTTTGAATAATTTGTTTTCAATTCTCCACTATTCCTTGTTCTAATCAGACTAACGACCACTGCAGGGTCTGATCCTGAGCAATTGTCGCCTTCCCTAGCTAACTAGTTATAGCTATTTGCCGAAATCTGTCTGACGTTAATTCTACCAAAAATCTTTCAGAACAGGAACGTATTGTTAAATAATAATAAATTAATAAAAATCTTAAGATTTTTGTCAAGCTTCTTCAACTTCAATTCGTATTATTTGCACTAAAATAATTTGGCGTCCCCAACAACAGAGTTACATCCACAAACTTTGATAAGCTTTCTATGTCAGTTATACTCTAGGATCATTCCCACCGAAGATAGTGTGATGAAATAGAACCAGAAGGGTCGTCTTCAATCCGAGTTGGGACGTTGGTGTAGCAGCCATCACACTCCATCATTGCATCGCGGTGACCACTTGTATCCCCCATAAACTACAGAGAGACATATGTACATATACTGAAACATTTTTTTGCGGATAGTTTCCTTATTGCCGATGCACACAAGCCGCCTTTTCTTTAAAATCGGGGCGCCACTGTGTTTAAAGGAGAATTCAATTGAAAACAAGAACTCAGCTCAGAGCTACAAATAAACGTAACTACAATTTGGCGAAAGGAACCCTTCATTTTCTGTCCTCTACCCGTTTTTATATGCAGTGTGAGTTCTTCTCAGGTCCATGTCCACCCGGGACTGTAGCCCCAGCCAAAAAGGAAAAGCTATCCTTTTATCAGGTTTTATTTTGCAAATTTGTGTACCAAAGTTTATTGATCAGAACAGTGGCCTTGCAGATGACCACTCATACCAAAACATGCATTCTCATTCACTCTCATTCATATCATTCTTTCGTTTCATTGAAATCTCTTGGCAATTTCAAACATAAACATTTCAAGTGGTTGTGAATATTTTCTTCTGACCTTGACCTACTTTTAAACACCTGCTAGCGATCAATTCAAAAATTATTATCTTCGAAATTTCAAAATTCTAATCGTTCATACACAGCATTGGCCATAAAACCATAAAACCGTCTGGCCTGTCGAAAACAATATGAGCAATAAGCCACAAAGTGCTGCTACAGCTGCCACTGAATAATTAAAGCAACGTAATGGGTTTTCTGTATTTTTTGAAATGAGAAGCAAAAGTTTGCAGCCCCTGAAATCTATCGTACGGATATTTTTGTAAATGAGTGCAGTTTTAAATGATCCTTTCGATGATATGAACATCATGGTGCTTTAACTGACATGCATTCTTGTAAAATTTAAAAGAAGTAATATTTTGGCGATCTGTAGTAGTAGAGCCCTCTCTCGGAGACCAAGCTGTCTTTATACAAGACCTTGATCATCCCAGTAATGCTGTACGGCGCAGAGGCATGGACAATATCCCAAGCGGATGAACAGTGTCTTGGTCTTTTCGAGAGAAAAGTTCTGCGCACGATCTTTGGTCCTGTTTGCGTTGATGGCATTTGGAAGAGAAGGTTCAACCACGAACTGTATAGGCTGTAAAGTGACATGAGTCTAGCCAGGCGTCTACGGATCCAACGCTTAAGATGGCTAGGCCATGTAGAGCGTATGGACAACTTAGACTCTGAGCCTGTGGGACAACACAACAGAGGACGTCCACGTACAAGGTGGCGCACACAAGTCGAGGGGGACCTCGGCCGGCTTGGTGTGCGAAACTGCAGACAGCTGGCGAAAGATCGTGCTGGCTGGAGAGGAATGTTGAGTGAGGCCCAGGTCCACCTCGGACTGTAGCGCCTTAAGAAGAAGAAGAAGAATATTTTAGCGATCTAATATTCACCACTAGGCGCCGTGGCGTAGTGGATAGGTGCGTCGACCCAAACGCACATGACTTTCGCAGTCTAGGTTCACATCCCAGCACAAGCAACAATGTTTCGAAACAAAATTGTTCGCGGCTCCACGTCTTTCAGATAACTCACAATGCTTAAAGAGTATAACTGTCTACAAAAAGCTTCTCAATCTCGTCGTTCGGAGTCGGCATTGAACTGTAGAGAGAAAATGGTCTTGTTTTCCCCTAATTTTTCAAGTTATAGACCCAATAATTGATTCGAAACCTCAATTGAATTTCTGGATTTTGCTCTAAAGGCGGTGTTTACATGAGTGGAAGAAGGCATTTTTCAAAAGATTGGAGAGAGATGGATTCTCTTTTCAACTGTTTGGAAAATCATACATTCTCTTCGATACTACCTTGAAGAGATGCATATTCGTGTAGAAGAGATGTATAACCTTGTAGAAGATCACACGCTCTCTTTCCAATACTCCTGCCTTTTTTCACGCGTGTAAGCACCGTCAAAACAGTGAAAGTCATATGAAACTGAGGACAGAGAGTATTCAAATACAGTGGTGTGCAAAAAGAAAAAAACACGTTTCTTCTCAGGTGATCCTCATTTTTACAGTTGTGCTCTACAAGCAAACGAAATTGTTTTAAGCTTTATTTTTTTAAATTAACGTTAAAGCAGTAACATTGCAGAAATGTTGGCAGTTGTTTTTATAACCTAGAGTAAAGTCTCCTACTTCCTTGTTCTCATTTCTTTGCACAGCACTGTATATTCAAAAATCTATGCCTTTTCTAAATTTTTGTATTTCGTTATTTTTCTTTCAGGAAATGAAGGCTGAGAATCAAATTGAAAAAGTATCGAACGACGTGGTAACGCAAGAAGCAGCCGTTGTGGCCGAATAATTTTATTGATATTATATATTATATAAATATTATTAGTTTCTTTCTTTTAACAAAAACAAAAAAAAATAAGTTACACAACAAAACGACCCTTTCACACAAGAACACACACCCGCCCCCATACAACAACACCATCACTCCCCACAAAAGAAATCCACTCACACGCAACATCTCCAACACACACACACTCTCACAAGCTGATTCGAAACAACAAACAACAGTTAATATAAATAATTCTAATTAAATAAAATAAAGAAAAGAAGTAAGCAAGACACACACAATACCAGCAGCGATTGGAAGTGAACCACACGAGAATTTACTGAGAAAAAAACAAAAAGAAACACATTAAAATAAAAAATATATATATATGTATGTATGAACTAAGGGATATTCACATCTAAACGCTAAGTAATTGTAGGGAATTAAAAGTCTGCAGAAAAGACTTCAAAATTTGTATACACATACACAAACTCACATAAAACACTCACACACAAATAAACACACGCGCATAAAACACAGAAAGAACAGTTTTATATTTTACAGCAAACAAAAAAAAATAATAAACATCAATTTTGTTTTATACATACACATACACACGTTTTTTTTTATAAATATATATATGCATATAAAAAAAGGATAAAATAAACAGGAAAGAAAAGCTTAATTTTTAGTTTATTTTCGGCAAAAGAAAATACATGAAAGAAAATCAGCAGCAAACGCAGAACAACAAAAATACGAGTTGTATGAAAAAAAGCAAAAACAATTGTAAAAAAAACACTAGCGAACATTAAAAAAAAAAAACAAATACATCATCAATTTGCATCGCACTAAAATCAACTCTGTTTCTTTTTAATTTTCATTTATTTTTTACGTTTCGGTTAAATATTTACGTGTCTGTTTGGAAAGAAAAGAAAAAAAATTAAATTAATAGTTTGTGTACATTGTTATTGGTTGCAACAAGCAAAACAAAAAGAAACCTAAAAAAATAAGGAACTTTTGATACGAGATATGAGAATAAGATTTTCTTAATTTTTTTTTATTTAAAGCGAGAAATATAAATTTAAATTAACCGTTGCGAGGAACACTTTAAAAACAAAATACACACGATTCTTTTTTATTATTTTAAGTACGAGTAAATATATTATATTACTATATGATAATGATTAATAAATAAACATTTTTTTGTAATTTTTTTCGTTTTTTTCCTTATTTTTTTCTTATACTTTGGTTAAGTTTATTTTTTTCATTTTCATCTCTGGGTTCATTTTATTTTTTATTTTTTCTACGATCTGCAATGCAGTCGAGATTTAATTGATTGAGGAGGTCGGCTATTATTGTGAGGTTAATTTTATCCTGAGGATTGGGGAGTTTCGTTTTACTGCCGGGAAATAAACTGTGATCGTTTATGGTGCAAGATGCCACATTTGGTATGAGTCAATTCGCTACATTTCTTCTCCCTTAACACAGATCTAAATCGAAAAGGAGACCTCGTATCTGAATTGATGTAGGAAGCTTTAATTTCAGCGCGTTGTGTATATTCCCCATGGTTTTTAAATCATTGGGCATCCATCTACTGGTGGCCCAAGTATATCGTTTCTGAACGCAGTTTTAGCTCGTACGATGCGATTTACCAATAATTCAAATTTGTTGACGTTTAGGAAATCACTGTTTTTCGAGGAATGTACTCAACCCAATTACGCAATTTGTACCGCATTCAAGTCTATTCCGCCATTCATATGTGTTGCATTCGACTTCTTGAAAAAGGAATGCAACTATGAAAGTGTCAAACTGTCAAAACGATCCTACCGTCACAAACTATTGTACCATCATCCCCACTTCTTTGTGTGGCGGTCTTTCTCCATTTTTGTCCTTCTTTTTGAGGATTTTTAAAACACTACTGGAGCACTCAGACTCAAAACTGGGGCCTTATTTTGTATCACTTTCGGATTCGGATTCGGATTCGGAAATCAAATCCGATACTCAAATCAATTCGTATTTTGTATCACTTTCGGATTGGGTTTGAATGCTGCCAAATTTTTATCAATAATTTCCGAAAATGAAACTGTCAAATCAGAAAATAATCATTCAAATAGAAGCCAGTTGCAAATAAATTGAATTCAATTTTATTCTTTCACAGTGTAACATATCGTTTTGTTGTTGTTTTTTGTTTGAAGATGGTTCAGAGCAGGATGATTCTTCATTGTCTCACATTGCTAAGTTAACATTTTCGATTCGCCAGTATATTTCAAGGATTTATGTGGTTGGGCGGGTGATAATCAAAACGATGGTTCATTTCGAGTGCCACTTATTGCAAAAGTGAGATGTAATAACTCTAATATCACTTTTCTTCCAGTTGCATTAGTTTATTACTTGAACCTCCTCCGCCGTTTATATTCCACACCTGGGCCGATGCCAAAGTTTGATTGGATTTCTGGCTTGCATCTGCAGATTGAAGAAATCATTTGGCAAGACATCCAAATTTGGACAATAACTGCTCACATTTATTATTAATGTCTTAATATGTTTCTATTTTGCTTGAAAAAATTAAATAAATAAATCAAAACAACTTTAGCACACACAATCCGATAGCAAAATAGTTATCGAATGAAAATCCGTAAGTGAGGACGGTTTTGACATCCGCTTTCGGAATACAAAATACCAAATTTCCGTAAACGAGTTGGCATAACTTTTTGTTTTCGAATGCGGATTGTGTGTATTTGCTATAGAGGTACAAAATACCAATTTCCGATTTTCGAATAGATTTCCGATACTATAGCAATACAAAATAAGGCCCCTGGTCCATTGTACTGCCAGGTAGCATCCTACTGCAGTGCCGTTAATTTGATCCCAACGGCAAATGGTGACTGGACCAGATTCGATTTCACTGGGATTCGAACCTGCGAACCCTCTAACTTGGGGCAAGCGCTTAATCAACTGCGCCATCCAGTCGTGGTTTCACAAGGACACTTCCAATCTACACTGTGTTCTGGCCAAATTTATATGCGAGTAAAAAATATGTACATGCGAGTAAAAAGACAAATACAACCATCCAACGAGAGTCACTGTCTACTGTCCAAAAATGAATGCGAGTGGATTCGAAAAATTCGACTGTAGGCGAATTCGAATTGCGTGCTTGGGGTGAATGCTGATAAGCAATGTTCCAGGATTCACTTTACTCGGTGAATTCAGTTCTCGCTCCACAATTCGATTGATTGTGATTTGAAAATGTCGAAAGTAAATTTTCCATGAACTGCATTTCGATCGAAATTGCCATCAATTTGAATATTCGAACATGAAAATCGATGCTTTACGTTTGATATCCTAGTATTTTTACTTGAAATGAATTCACTCTCGGTTGTCTTTTGAATTTGTAGTGAAATTAAGGTGAAGATTATCATTTGAATGCCTTCACCCGGAGAGGATATTGCCGAAAAATTATCTATTTCTCGTACTCGGAAAAGAGGTTACTCTCGGAAGAGCTACGAGTGAGTTCGTAATCGCAAAATTGGCGCAGTACTGCAGCGTCAAGCGTTCTTAATTGCAAATATTTGGCAATGATGCTTTGCATCACGTTCTAAAATGCAACATGAAAGCAACGATGCGCAAACAAAAGCAACTAGCGCATCATAGATTATTGTGATGCGATGGATTTGCTTTGTTATTTTCCGACTCAATTGTCTTTTTCTTGTCTAAAAAATATCGAAGTATGCTGGCAAATTATTTAAAAAATTGTCCCCAATTTCTTTGACATTTTAACAAAAAAAAAGAAATAATTGAAAGACAAAATAATAAGCCGTTCCGAAACGCCAAAAAAATTAAAGCATCGTGATGCATCGCAGCATCAAAAAATCGTTGCGTCGCATCACATATGCAGTGATGCCTACGTGATGCGCATTTTGTTGACGTTTACGAACTCAGCCTACTACTTTCAGCTACTATTCTACAAACTGTCAGTAGTAAGTTCGCATATCTGTCAAATCGGTGTGCGACACAACACCAGCATCCTCCCAGCTCATACTTCCTTCACTTATTAACTGTGAAAGTAATTTCTGTCTTCAATACGATGGTTAAGTCTTCTGAAGTTTTATTTCTTGAGAAAATTATACTCACGCTCCTTGAAATTTGCGTGCACGATTTTTTATGACGTAAACTGGCGCCCGGTTAAGGGACGAATGCGCAATTACATCCCTTACTCGTATGCTACTTTCCTATAGTATTCAAGCAATCAATTCTCATTACTCAAAGCTAGGTTAGTTTGATGGCTCTAGTGGGTAACGTGGCGTAGTGGGTAAATACGATGATTCTTACGCCCAAAGTCTACGTTCGATTTCCGAAAACACTTCATATATACACCGCTCCACCTCCTCCGAGTCACTGACAAGAGTCGGTGTCGGCTGTAAGTCCCCTACATTTGAGGGAACAGTAGCACGCCAAACACGAGTGGTTGCTGTAGAAGCTAGTAGAAACTAGGCCCGTCCACCCCGGACTGTAGAGGGACAATATTATGTATGGGTGATAGTTTGATAGTGGGCGCCGTGGCGTAGTAGGTAAGTGCGTCGACTCCTACGCTCTATGTTGTCGGTTCGATTCCCGAAAAAATACAATTTTTTCACGGCTCCACCTCTTTAGATTCACTGACAATGCTCAAAGAGTATAATTGTCTAGAAAAAGCTTTTCAATCTCGCCGTTCGGAGTCGGCATTAAACTGTTGGTCCCCTCCACTCGTAAGAGAATAATAGCACGCACAACACGAGTGGTTGCTGAGAAGCTAGGCGCAGGTCCACCTCGGACTTTAGCGCCGCCATTATTATTATTATAATACTTTTCTTATACGAAATCTGCGCATAAAATGATTGTTAAACTGAATTCAAGATTTACTGCATAATTTTGATGCCCACAACATCTCTACCAACAGCTCGTGTGACTTAGAAATGAAAAAAGGACAGATATATCAGTTTCAATGTTTTGACATGGTCGTCATCTTGTGGCGTTACAATCCGGGATAAACTTGGGTTTCAATCAGTCAGCTTCTCCTGCTCGCATAATTTTTTACCAGCTGTCTCCAATTGCGTTGTTGAGATTCCTCTCCACTTGGGTGTGCTAACTTAAACGTAGAAGTCCCCTGTGGCTCTGTAGCCTTGTCCCACTGGTTCTGAGTCTATTATGGCTTGTCTATTATGGTCATCATTTCAAATGTACCTATCAGATGAGGGGCTAAATGAGAACTAAGACCTTCATATTGGGGTAGAAACTTCATACACTGTTGACCAGTGAAAACAAATGTCTTACCAAAGTCTTGTACAACTTGCACAGGGTGCCAGTTTAAGGTTTTTAAGTGATTTTTTTCTTGAGAAGAACAAAATTCTATTTTCAGAATGTGTTTATGATCCGAAACAATGCATGTGCAAGTGTTTGCAAAAGAATCAAGAAAGATATCGCATGCAACTTCTACTCTACCTCTAAAGCTAAAATAAGTTCCAATGGGCACGAGTTAACGTTGCTGCACCGCTTGTGGTTGCTTAAGTACTTGCAACTATATTGAGCAGTGCACACGTAGTTGCGGTGCCGCGCTTACTATCTCATCTCATTTTCAGTGACCCTCATGTTCCACTAAAGGGGTCGCGTGGGCAATGCATGCTCGGTAGATCTCCAGGCCACTCGATCCTCCGCCATCGACTCTAACTCATCAGGAGCTACGCCCAAGCGCAACCAGGCGAGTGTTTGGACTTGGTCCAACCATCTCGTCCTGGGTCTGCCAAGCGGTCGCCTACCTGATGGAATCGCAATTGAATGGGATTGAATGCCGCGCGTACTATTTTTACCATAAATCCCCATGCTAACGCTGCGTCTCATTTTCTTGCGGTCAAGAGTACTGTTGTTTTACGTTCAGAGGCGCATACGCGAAATTTGTTTGCAACTTTATAAAAACCCTCGCATGCACCGGGACTAAATTAACAGCGTCCGTATTGTATGAGGTCATGAGTAATCGAAAATTGGTACAATGGGCCTATTCGGAAATTCAAGATTCAAAAATTGCGCAAACCAAGAGCAGCTGAAGGAAACAAAAGCAACTCGCTTATAATATTTGCATAATTTGGTCTAAATTGCGCAAAAAATGTGTGATACTGACGTGTTTGCCAAATCGGATGTGAATTTCCGAATGCTATGCTGTATGTATTACAGTGAACTCTCCCTAAGTCGAACTCTCCCTAAGTCGAATTTCTCTCTAACTCGAATATTTTTTGGACATTCCCCTCAATTTTACATACAAAAGACTATCCTCTAAGTCGAACTCCCTCCAACTCGAACTAATTTTGATATCCCATGAAGATTCGTCTTAAGGGGGAGTTCAATGTATTTTGGAAATTTGCATTTCCAAGTAGGCCCAATCACAGAGAGTCCAGGAAAGTTTCTGAAGTTGACTAGCTAAAAACCTTGCAACCAATTAAATGACACAAATGCTCTTAAAGAAAAAGTTTTCAACATTGATTCAACTGCATCGCAGATACATTCGAATTTATAGCCTTTTTTAATATAAACCCTAATTTAATTATCTCATTTCGAACCACAAACGAAACTTATTCAGGGTAAACCGCAGTTTGCACAAAACGTTTAACTTAAAGAAAAACAAAAGAATAAGTAGTGTACATTTGTAGTATTAAAAAAATAAAAAAAAACATTTTCAATCCATTCAAACTCCACCAGATATATTATATAAAATTCAACAAGTAACGAAAACTGCCGACGAATACTATTTAACAAAAGAAACCAAAAAAAAAACAAAATCAAGTAACAGTAACAATTTAGACTTTTTTACAAGACCAAAAAGAAAACACACGAGAAAACCTTTTGTTTTTCAAAAAAAAAAAAAATATATATTCAATGTGTGATGTTTTTTCAATTAGGGATATACACTAACGTTATGATACATGAAACCAAAATTTGTAGCAAAAATATAAGTAACATAACAAGAAAAACAAAAAAAAATACATCTTTTGTGATTTTAAAACTAATTCGAATCAGATCGTTTTTTTTCCTCAACTTTTTGTGTGTTCTAATACTTGATCGTTTTTTTAAATAGTATTTTTGTCATTTTTACAAGGAACATACAACTTAGAGGTTAGATTTTTTATACAAAACAAAAATATGATTAAACAAATGACACAAGTTTTCAAAAAAATATAGATATATCTGATACAACAACAATAAGACAAACTGTAATTGAATATCAGCAAGAAAACAAAAGTATTTAAATGAAAATCAAGACATTACTAAGTAAGAAACAAAATTGTAGTAAGTACATTTGTATTCGCTTTGAGATAAAACAAAAAACAAAAAACAGAAAACATAATTTTAAATCTTATATATATATATACAAATTTTAAAACTAAAATTATATAAGTGTTAGATCGTAAATAAATCACAAAGAATTTGTAACTAAACTTAAGTGTAACGATAGTGATGATCAGATACTGTTGCATTTATCATTCTAACGAAGGAGAAACAAAAAAAAAATGAAGAAACAAGAGAACTTGAACCTTAAAAGTATAGTAGAGCTAAATAACTTTTATAATTATTATAAATGGAATTTATTAGGAAAAAGAAAATACAATTTTTAATTGAAGATATTATTATCATAGAATTGAGAAAGAATTACATACAATTTACAATTAAGATTTTACAATTTCCATTTGATAGAGGATCACTTATGAATGAGGAAGTCCGACAAAAAGAAACATAGAATTTGCTTGAATTAGGTGTAGCTAGATACGGATGTTATGGGATATGTAAACAGTATGATCGGGGAGATAATGACAACGAGGCTGATTGATGGGAGTGCCAGAACGGCAGGAAAGTGGAATGTGATGTGTAACTAGGCCAGTAAGGATACTTTCCAAAAACATTTGAACAGCTGCTCTGCATTTTTGTTCAAAAAGTTAAGTGAAATCATGTGTCATTTTTACAGTTCGTTACAAATATTTGACAGAAGCAAAACGATGGGAAAATAACCTTTTCGGTGCAATGATCGTTTCCATGAATTCCTACGAGCCGCATTTTTTTGTTATTTGACAAGATCTTTGGGAAAAGCCTAAAAATAATCCGGTCCTCGTTTACTAAAAAGTATTCCAAAATATCATTCACAGACTGGTGACTGGTTCTCCGACGCTGGGTGGTTCAATCAAATAAAAAGTGGAGGAGAATCGGGAGTGAATAATTTAAGGTTTGAAAGTGCTTGCGTGGAATGGTGTTTACTAACAAAAGTTTGGTGATTAATCTACATCTAAGACATAGGTTGCAACCTATGTACATATATGTGTCTCTTCATTTTGTTTGTCGAGTTGATTGTTTCTTCTTCTTTTTACCAAACGATGTGAATTTATTCGAAATACTCGTCTCACCAGGAATGCTCATCAGTTTACCCTTAAGTCTGTTTTCGGACGCAAAGTTGAATGCAGAGACACGACTTTTAGACGCACCGCACGAATATGGAATACTCTTTTAAGTCCACCATTTGATACTTACTACAATCAACGGGCACTTAAGACCAATGTGAGCCTCGGCCCTCGGCCCATTCAGTATCTTGATTTCGGACACTTAAGGGTATTGAAACCTCCTTTGCGCTCGCAATTTATAAACAAAAACCTTGGGTGGAACTTGCCTTTAACCAACAAACTTCTCAAGCTTGTAAGATATTTTGCTAGCTGTCTCCAGTTTCGCATACTAAGTTGGTTGAGGTGTTTTTCCACTTGAGCGCGCAATCTCAAATGTGGACGTTTTCCATTACGTAGATTCACAGGTTCTGAATCAAAGATTCTTCGGGTCAGAAAGAACTTGTCCAAGTGCTTTACATAGCCTCCTTGCGAGTTGTGTCTTTTTACGGCTTGGCAAACTCGGTGTGAAATCAACGCCAACAAGACCAAAGATCGTAGACAGAACTTTTCCCCAGAAGCGACTAAGGGCTTCATCATCTTTGATATTTGATATTGTGCATGACTCTGCGCCATAGATCAGGAGTGGGGTTATCAATGGTCAATGGCACCGTTATCAATATCTTTAATTTATAAAGTCAACTTAAAGGGTACGTACTTATTCAACTGCTTCTTCAGGCCAGAGAAGCAGAGATTGACGAGAGTTTTCTTGGGTTTTATTTCCGAACTGATGTTATTGTGCCTGCCGTATTGTATGAGGTTAAGTAGACGAATTCCTGACATTCATTGTGACATTCTGGCTAAGTCTTCTCTTCAATCGCCATCACCACAAATAGAACTAACGTTTTTTTCGTCCACTTTCGATTTTGTCTATGCCTCTGCGTCGTGAAACGAGATTGTGATGGTTACATTTTTGTCTAAATCCAACTTGATCTTTCGAGAAAGGACCCTTTTAGTCAATTGTCCATTAAGCCCAAGAAACCAGCGATTCTTTCTTCTTTCTATGGCGCTTCAGTCCGGTGTGGACTTGAGATCAACCAATATTCGTGACCCTTCGCTAGCTGTCTACAGTTTCATACACCAAGTTGTTTGAGGTCTTTCTCACCTATTGGGCGCCACTTTAGAAGTAGACGTCCTCTGTTGCGTTGTTCCATAGGATCAGAGAAGGAGATTTTTCGGGCCGGAACTAAGTTGTCTATCCACCCTACATGGCCTAGCCATCTTAGGCGTTGGATCCGCACACACCTAGGCTAGACTTATGTCACAGTAAAACCCATACAGTTCTTGGTTGAATCTTCTTCTCCAAATGTCATCAACGCTAACAGGACCAAAGATAGAAAGTATAATTTTTCTCTCGAAAAGCCCAAGGGGCTTCTTCATCTTTGATATTTCAGATTGTCCACGTCTCTGTGACATTGAGCAGAACTGGGACAATCAGTGCGTTATACTGAGTAAGCCTGTTCCTTCGAAAGATCTATTACTCAACTTGCCACTTGACTCCAAAGAAACAGCGATTGGCAAAAGTCATTCTGCGTTTTATCTCGGTACTGAAGCTGTTTGTACTGTTTACCACGGAGCCAAGGTAGACTAAGTCATTAACTACCTCAAGGTTATAGCTGCCTATGGTGACGTTCTGGCCAAGTCGTCAATGTTGTGCGTCCTTTCTCGGTGACAGCATATACTTAGTTGTGCCCTCGTTTATCGCCAGACCCATTTTAGCCGCTTCCGTTTCAATGCCAGCAAACGCATCATTGACGGCGCGCTGTGTTCGCCGAATCACGTCAATGTCATCCGCGTAAGCTAACAGTTGAACAGACTTTTGGAAGATCGTGCCTGTTGTGTTGGCCAGTGAGTTTTGAACGATCTTCTCAAGAACGACGTTAAAGAAGTCACGTGACATCGCGTCGCCTTGCCTAGAAACATTATTTGTATTAGGGGTTTTTATTTCATGGCATTCTTACAAGTCACTGACAAAAATCTAAAACAATCACATCACTCTCCCTTTATTTTAAACCTTGTCACCACCACACTTCTACGGTGGATGTGTCCCGCTCAAGGTATCATTTACTGCCTCATCTTCCTTGGACAAAACAGATGACTGTGATTCTTCAAGCTTTCTAGAAAGATAGGCTCTACGAGTACCATCAATCACCGACTTGTAGACTATGTAAATAAAGGTGCATATCTCTCCAGCCGTGTACACGAATCCCAAAAAGTCCACTGCTGCGTGAGACATCCCACTGGATCTCCAAAAAATTGTATTGTGTAAAAGGCTTCCGTAAGAATATATATTTTATTTTTAAATGCAAGTATGTAGGTATAACTAAAACTTCAAGTCGATGTGAGTGTGTTTTTTTCTTCCTACTAGAATAGAAAAATACATCAATCAAATTATTAAGAGTAAATAGCATTCCAAATGTTGTTTCAATAAGTAGATTACGCAAGAAGCTAAAATTAAGGAAAACAAATCCAACACTCTTCAAATCAGCAACGAAAAATCCATTTCTGTGTGTAGATGTTGTCTCTGGACCACCAGAACCACAACCCCTTTCGGTTTTGTATGCCACCCTTTTTGTAAGACATTATTTTTGAGTGCAAGGAATGGAGCCCTTTCCAGACGCGAGAAGTCGGCTCATGAGCATTCGTTTGAGTAGGTGTAAAAATAAAAAAAGTTTATATATATATTTCGGGTTGAAAACTCAAAAGAAATACACAAGAAATAAAAACCATTTAAATAAGTATACTACATTGCTAATTAGATGTGAATTAAGAAAAGTTTAAAAAGTATATATATATTAAATTAAAAAATAAAAGAAAATGAACGAGTATATATTTTTCTTAGTTTAGTTTTCCTTTGTCTCGACATGCATACAATTATGGTTTTCCCTACGAAGCACTTACGTAGGGAACAGATACGATTATTCATTGCTTTCCGTAGCTTATTCAAGAGTGAACAGAGGCAGAATCAAAGAAAGGTTTTGTTTGATTTTGCGGAGGACACAAATTATTCGTAAAATTAACTAGTAATCTATTGCTTGGCAAAAACTTACACGAGACATTCGGTCGCACATCGCGCCACACGTGTGCGATCGACGCATTGAGTCTCTCTGCTCCGAATTGATGTCGCGAAAGCGTATATTTTTAACATGACATTGTATAACAAATTTAAACTATAAGTTACGTAGGAGGAACGGAGTACGAGTATTTCCATTAATATACGAGTAAATAAACAGATATGTATATGCATTGTTTCGACATCACTAAACTTCATCAATTATTATGATTATTATGAATTAATTAATAAAGTACTTTATATATGTATGGTAAAGTGAAAATATAAATTATATATGTATGTATATGAAAATTA